>JAXGFM010000015.1:5002500-10002500 GCA_039880935.1 Streptanthus diversifolius | reverse complement strand
TTCATTCAAATAAAAAGAAGAGGACAAGCTTAGGTCGTCTTTAAAATGAATTAGGCAAAGAGAAACACACCTAGAACATCACTTACCTTCTGAGAAATCGTGAGCAAGACCCCCTTGCCTCACGCGCTTGTTTCGGATAGGTTTTTGTGTGCGTGTGCTTGCCGTGACCCGCTTAGAGTCTAGGTGAGCCGCCTTAGGTCCTTTAGCATTTCTCTAGTAATCGTTTCAATCCTCAGCGCCTGTAGCTCGCAATAGAACCGAGGGACCAAGCCGAGTCCTCCTTTGCATCCAGAACGCAAGGCAAATCCGCGCTAGTCCGCACGGTAGCTCCCTGCCTAACCCGCGCAGCCAGTCTTAGCATAGACAGCCCTTAGCGCACCCCGGTCAGCCGCTTACCCTAGAAGCGGCTAGGTTTAGCAGCCGTTTCCTCCATAGCCTTCCTGTGTCGAGGTTTCAAGTTTAGGCAGGTTGATTACGACATTAATTGACCCTAGGGTAGATTTCCAAAACCGCCTAGGCTTCTTTCCATTTCCCTTTAGGCAGCTCACGATTTTTAGGAAATTTTCTCTAGGACACTTTAGGCCAGAATATTTAGACTTAGAAAATTTCCAAAATCCACTTTAGGAAGGAATTTAATTCCAGAATATTTCCTTTAGGATATTCCCTTTTCTAGTTTAGGAAAGTTCCAATTTAGAAAAGTTTCTCGATTAGGAAAATTTCCATTTTAGGAAAGTTTCTAGATTAGGAAAGTTTCCAATTTAGGAAAGTTTCTAGATTAGCAAAATTTCTATTTTAGGAAAGTTTCCATTTTAGGAAAGTTCCATTTTAGGACAGTTTCTAGATTAGGAAAGTTTCCATTTTAGGAAAGTTTCATTTTAGGAAAGTTTCTAATTTAGGAATAATTCTATTTTTTGGAAAGTTTTTTATAAAAAAAATAAAATAAAATAAATGTCTAGTAGTTCGGACGTTCCCGGACGTCCCCAAGGATCAGCTGCAGTTAAAGATCTATATGTACACAAATTGTGATTTATCATTCTATTTCCCCAAAATTTGGTTTTTTCCTGGTTTTGTCGATGTATCGTTTGGTTCAGCTTTCAAATCAGATATTGTTTCTTAAATCCGGTTAACAAAGAATTAAAAATTTTCTTAAACCAGGCGAAATACCAATTAAACCCGGTTATATAAAAAATTGAAATTCATAAAAAATCATTTGCCCCCTTTTATCTGCAAAACACGAAGAACCCTAACATTTTGGGTTCGAATTTCCGTCTGCAAATATGTCTGATTCTTCTGCAGCATCGATCGGGTCTTCTGGAGGGCGATATAGGTGCGATGGGATACCCGAGAGATGTTAGTGCGAGAATGGAACTGTGACGAGGATGTCAAAGTCGGAAACAAATCCGTGCCGTCGGTACTTCCGATGTGAGCTCGCAAATGCTAAAAAGGTAATTTGTGATTGATTTTCTTTGTGTTTGTGATGTAATGTCGGCAATTCAATAATCGGCTTGTTGATGTGTTTGTAGATGGTGAATGATAACCACTTGTTTAAGTGGGTCGATGAAGCCATGTTGTTTGAGATTAAGAAACTGAAAAGCGATGTTGATGCTTTGAAGGAAGATATAAAATAGAATCAAGTGGTAATGGAAGCTATGTATGAGAAGATTGAGTGTGTTCTTTTGGAAGCCAAAATCGACCGAGACAATAGGATGAAAAAGATGGTGTTTGGGTTCGGGGGTGTTTTGGCTGTATTTGGTGTTTGTTTCTTGTATTGTGTTCGTAAGATGGCTTAGTTATCGGTTGTTGTGGTTAGGTTTTGATTGTGTTTACTATGTATCGGTTATGGGATCCATGATGTGAAGTGTTGTTTTGTGTGTTTGCTTGGATGGATTTGAATGGAATGGAAAGTGCACATGGTTGCAACTTATTTCTTGACAGCTTTATTAGTCTGTTTGCTCATGTTTAGCACTTGAGAGTTTGAATCAAAAGATCATCTTTAGCAAGACAAAAGATCAGCTTCATTAGTCCCATTAAACAATCGTTATTTCTATTTCATTCAAAATAAGAACTTAATCAGATAAAGCAAGACAAATGAATAATAAAAGATCATCTTTAGCAAGACAAAACACAGCTGTTTGAATTACAAAAAACATCATCAAAAGTAGCACAAGTTGGACCACATCACATGCTGTCTTCAACTAAAACAAAAACAGGAGATAAACTTAATCCTAGTGGACCACCTCACATACTCTACAAAACCTACTATTTAAACAAAAACCTACAACTCCAAATCCGCACTCCATAAGACCTAATCCAACTTCAGCTTACTCCATCAAACTGCCTCCATCAAGTTTGAGATTCTTGTGTCTGAGAAATACTAGCTTCCGAAGCCTACAATAAGTGAGTTGGTTATGAGAAATCAACAAAAATGTCATAGAAATCTCAAGAATAGACAAAAATCTTAGGCTTATTACCTGAGTTCCTTGCTTCTTATGGAACCTGCAATTGTGTTGATCCGATCCACAGAGACCACAATGCATAATCTTGTTTTTTGATTTCTTTGACTTTTTTGTTGGTGACTCACAAACACCTCTCTTTCTCTTCTTATCACCCTTGTTTACCGTATTCTTCTTTCTTGAATTTTTTTCTTCTTCAGGTTGTGGTGGTGGGTGAATGTTATTACCAATAGAAGAAGGCCAGAACGCAGGGTCTCTCTGTGGAACAAGACCTTCTTCATAGTTCCTCTTCCACGTCGAATTTCTAAACCAATGGCATACAAAGTCTTTAGCCTGTAAATGTGTATCTTGTTTACCGTATGCGTGTTCACACGGTATGCCGGTAATCTGATACTTCTTGCAGGTACACGTGTATCTGGTCAAGCTTACCCTGAAAGTGTTGTCCGATAGTGAAACTTCGTACATCCCGTTGGTACTGCTACTTACCTTACAAGCCGAGGCAAGCTCATGTTGTTTTGCAAGGAATTTGCTCACATATGGAGTACACAAACCTGGAAAAACAAGAAAATGTAAACATTTAGATAAAAACTACAAGTAAAATCCAAAACTACATGTACTAAAAACAAATAATACCTGTGTAAGAATGCGATAATACTGATCGCTTGGCAATCCTTATCATTGCCAAACGCCTTACCATCTCCAACATGGCAACAATGGGCTTCTCCTGAGCCTTGTTGATCGTCTTGTTAAATGACTCGGTTGAGTTATTCTCCACATCCTCGCAGCAAGATCCAATCTTTTAGAATGCTCTGCACCATGTCTCGGGCTTCGCCTTTACCACATCTTCATATAACTTTGAGTCGTACGCATTGATCCTGTCCAACCTCTGCTTGTTTTGAGCTTCATTGTAACTCCAAGCCAATGACCAAAGGAGTGGCTTCAGCTGTAATTTAGATGCATGATTCTTTTTAAGATTTCCGTAAATGTGCCTTACACATTTGCAGTGCTTAATCTTAGGTAACTCTAACTCCACAGCATTGATCAATCCCTATTAAAAAGTATAACAACCGGTTAGTAAAATGAAAGCAAGACAAAATCCAACATTACAAAAAGTACTACAAACGTTAAACAAACCTTCTGTCTGTCGGAAACCATCACGTAACCATCCCCATCTTCACTTAAACCTAAATCATGCTTCAAATGCTTGATAAACCAACGCCAATTTTCAGTATTCTCAACCTGAACTACACTCCAAACTATAGGGTATATTGCATTGTCAGAATCTCGACCGATTGCTACCAATAACTTACCTTTAAGCTTTGCTTTTAAAAAGCACCCATCCACACCAATTAAAGGTCTACAAGACTCTTTCCAAGTCGTCCTAAGGACATTAAAACAAACATAAAATCTGTTGAAAACATCTTCCCCATCCTCATTAAGAATCGTATCAACCTCAACAACAGAATCCCTATTAGACACTTAGATTTCTGCTGCATAGTCTCTTAGCCTACCAAATTGCTCATCGTATTCAGCCTCTACCCACCTCAAAGCTTTGTTACGAGCTGCTTGAATTTGTGGACGAGTAACAGAAAGCTTCCACTTCTCTCTTATAATTTCTTCTATCTTCTGAGGCATGTAATAGTCTGGATCATCTCTAAGTTTATCCAAAAATATCCTAGCTATGACCGGGACCTTAAACAATTCACAATGGCCGTTTGGAATGCACCTATGCTCTGTCTTATACTTTCTAATCGTCCAAATCGGATCCTTAGGTAACGAAGATGCATATACTTGCCATTCACAACCCCCAGTCTCACCACCTACGCATTTATACCCGATCTTATCCCTATCATACCTGTATTGTTTGATATTGTATCCCGTGTGCAGAGCATAGTCAATCACGGCTTCTTTGAAGGCGACCCCGTTGAAAAACGTCTGCTCTTTATACAGAATCCCGTTTCCCCGACCAACCATGAATTCCTCTCTTACATGTGTTGGTTCTCCCTCGTCGTTGTTGTCTGGTAACACATCATGCCGGATTGGAGATTCTGACTCCATAAACTCCCGAGCTAATCGGTCGCAATGGAACTCATCTCTTTCGCCTGCTTCTTCGTCGAAATTGGGAGTTGAGTCGTCGAAATTGAAAGTTGAGTCGTCGTAATTGGGAGGTGAGTCATCGCAATTGGGAGGAGCATCATCAAAGAAACGAGGAGGAGAAGCTGTATCAAAAATCGGAGGCGCTTCGTCGAAGTGAGGCGGATTATCTTTCCACAAAGTCATCTCCATTGATCGATCGAATTGGGGGTTTTTTGATTTTAGGGTTCTTAGAATTCTAGGTATTTATGAGTTTCGATTTTAGGGGTTTAATTAAGGGGTTCGTCGATTTTGTTACAAATTAATGTTAAGTTGGTTTATTTTGGTTCAATAAGGGTTTAATTCAGTTTTAATATAAATTAAAGGTTAAGTTGGTTTACTGTTTACATTATATTAACCGTATACAAAATTTAGGTTAACGATTCATTAAACCGTGTCATTTACCAACAATATGGCTAATTAAGTCTGAAACTTTGAAATGGTGGGTAAATAAATATTAAACTTTCAAACTATGTACATATAGATCTTTAACTATCTAATGGTGGGTAAGTACATGAGAAGTTTAAATGGGCCGCATCTGATACGATGTCCCATATTTTGTGGGGATCTGGATCGTTTTCCCTGCAGATGCTGAGCCAGATTACGGCCTAGATGAACACCCTTACGAGTCGTATGGAAAGACTGGAGCAACCCGGTCCTCCCCAACGACCGGACATCCCCGAGGCGTCCCACCGCGGTAATGGAGGCGCCACCACAAATGGATGGACTCACTATTTCGGGCCCTACACTCGCGATCCACATGACGAAGATCCACCTGATGATCCACCATACCGCACTCTTTATGACCGCGACCCTCGGTACGACGGCACACACAACCGACTGTCCCCCTACCAAGCCCCTGACGTCAAGCTTAACCCGCCGTCCTTTGCCGGCAAGGTCGACCAATAAGCTTATCTAGACTGTGAACGACGTATGGAGCTGATCTTTGACTACTACCGGTACAGAGATCCCCGGCGAGTAGCTCTTGCCACCGCCCAGTTCACGAACCACGCCCAGACTTTGTGGGACCGGGAAGTAGTTGAACGACGGAGGAGTCGATTGGGACCCTCACCTCATGGGACGAGCTCACGCATCTAATGCGGAAGCGCTACGTTTCGCCCCACTTCCACCAAAAACTGCAGAGACGATTTAGACGACTCACCCAGGGCACTAAGACGGTCAATGAATATTTTGACGAGTTCAAGCACCTGCGGAACCGTCTCGAGATAACTGATTCCCCGGAGAGTCTCATGGCCCAGTTCCTTGATGGGCTTCAAGAAAAGATCGTTCGGAAGGTCGAGAGACAGCCATACCACGACCTCGGAGAATTTTACCACCTCGCCAACCAGGTGGAGCAAGCGAACAAAAGGAAGGCAGCAGGCCACCAACGGCCCAAGTCCAACTGGAGCAAACCATACAACCAGCCCCCTGGCCCCGGCCCCGACCTGCACGAACATACCAGACCTCGTGACCCAACCCGACCTAAGACCGGACCAAGCCAGCCGGCCAAACCCACCGGAGCTGCACCCCGGAGCCGAGACATCACCTGCTTCAAGTGCAATGGGCGACGACACATGGCTCGAGATTGCCCGAACCAGCGGGTAATGATCCTCACATCGTCCGGCGAGTACGAATCCGCAGACGAAGGCGACGAAGAGCCAATAGAAGAACCGGAGCAAGCAGATGACGACATCGAGTACCCTGACTCCGGAGAACTCCTGATATTCCGACGCATCCTTAACACTATAGCTGGCCCTGATGAGATCGCCCAGAGAGAGAACATTTTCTATACCAAGTGCACTGTCAAGGGAAACGTATGTTCTCTGATTATCGACGGAGGTTCCTGTACCAACGTCGCTAGTGAATACATGGTAGACAAGCTCGGTCTCGAGAGAACCAAACACCTGCGGACCTACGGGCTTAGGTGGCTCAATGACAAGACCGAGATACGCATAACCGATCAGGTGACGGTGCCCTTTAGCGTAGGCCGTTACACTGATCAGGTCTTGTGCGACGTAGTCCCAATGCAAGCTGGCCACCTCCTTCTTGGACGTTCATGGCAGTTTGACAGGGAAACCACGCACAATGGGCGGACTAACATGTATTCCTTTATTCACAACAAGCGCAGGTTTATTTTAGCACCGCTCGCACCACAGCAAGTCCGGGACATCCAGCTAAGAACGGATCCCACCAAAGGACCCCAGAAGGAGAACTTTCTCGTGAATTCCAGGGTCATCCGTAAGGCAGTAAGTAGGGACGATACTAACGTCGTCCTTATGATCATTAAGGAGTCACTCCACGCCGACAGCACAGATCCACCGCCTCACCCTGAAGTCGCCAAGCTTTTGGAGACTTATGCAGGCGTCTTTCCGACAGAGATTCCACCTGGACTGCCGCCACTAAGAGGAATCGAGCACAACATCGATTTCATTCTGGGAGCTCAATTGCCTAAGCGACCCGCCTACCGTGTCAACCCGGAGGAAGCTAAGGAACTCGAATGCCAAGTTCGAGAACTCATGGACCAAGGCTATGTTCGAGAAAGCCTCAGTCCATGCGCCGTACCCGTCGTGCTCGTGCAAAAGAAAGACGGATCTTGGAGAATGTGTGTTGTCTGCCGAGCAATTAACAACATCACCATCAAGTATCGGCACCCTATACCACGACTATACGATATGCTGGATGAACTAAGCGGAGCCTCGATCTTCTGAAAGATCAATCTGAAGAGCGGATATCACCAGGTCCGCATGCGAGAAGGAGACGAGTGGAAGACGGCGTTCAAGACCAAGCAAGGTCTTTACGAGTGGCTCTTCATGCCATTTGGGCTATCCAACGCCCCGAGCACTTTCATGCGGCTAATGAACCATGTTCTTAGGCTGTACATCAGTAAGTTTATTGTAGTCGATTTTGACGACATCCTTGTTTATAGTGCCTCTTACGCCGACCACGTCACTTATTTAGAGTTGGTCATACGCACACTTCAAGAGGAGAAGTTGTATGCCAATATGAAGAAGTGTACGTTCTGCACTGACCGGATAGTCTTCCTAGGTTTTGTCGTGACTTCTCAGGGCTTACAGGCAGACGAGGAGAAGATAAAAGCCATACGAGAATGGCCAACGCCCACGAGTATCAGCCAAGTCCGGAGATTCCACGGCTTGGCAAGCTTTTACCGGAGGTTCATCCGGGACTTCAACACCATCGCCAGTCCTTTAACTTTCGTGATCAAGAAGGACCGGGCATTCAACTGGGGACCCGAGCAGTATAAAGCCTTCAACATGCTCAAAGACCGGCTCACTCACACCCCGGTCTTAGCCCTTCCGGACTTCTAGAAGACTTTCGAGGTAGAGTGCGACGCGTCTGGCGTCGAAATTGGAGCTGTCCTGACCCAAGGCGGCAAACCCGTTGCCTACTTCAGCGAAAAGTTGAGCAGAGTCGCCCTCAACAATCCCGCCTATGACAAGGAGCTGTATGCCTTGGTTCGAGCAATGGACACTTGGCAGCACTATCTTCTGGCCCGGGAATGTGTAATCCACACAGACCATCAGATGCTGCAACACTTACGAGGTCAGACCAAGTTAAAAAGACGACATGCACGCTGGTTGGAGTTTATTGAGACCTTCCCTTACGTGATCAAATACAAGAAGGGAAAAGAGAATGTCGTCGCAGATGCACTATATCCCGGAGACATTCCTTGATTTCGGTCATGGAAGCCAAGGTCTTCGGGTTCGAGCTACTCAAGGAACTATACGCCCAAGACGACGACCTGAAGGAAGCTTTCCACCACGCCGGAACTGGTACCCATTCACGGTTTTATTTTTTTGATGGGTTCCTATTCAGAGACCGGAGGCTTTGTATCCCGAAAGGTTCAACCCGGGAATTGCTACTGAGGGAAGCCCACAGAGGAGGCTTGATGGGTCACTTTGGCGTGCCCAAAACCTTGAGCCTACTCAAGGAGCATTTCTACTAGCCCCATTTGAGGCGAGATGTTGAGGCCCATTGCAGTCGCAGCTTAGTCTGCAAATGGGCTAAGTCCAGAGTTCAGCCCCACGGGTTATATCGTCCTCTACCTATTCCTACTACCCCTTGGACTAACATTTCTATGGACTTTGTGCTAGGCTTGCCTAAGATTAACCACAAAAACTCCATTTTCGTCGTAGTAGACAGGTTCTCGAAGATGGCTCACTTTATCCCATGCGCCAAGACTAACGACGCGACACAAACGGCGAACCTGTTCTTCAAAGAAATCGTGCGCCTACATGGAATCCCCCGGACCATTGTCTCCGATCGGGACACTAAGCTCCTCAGCCACTTCTGGCGGACCCTGTGGAAGAAGCTTGGAAATAAACTGGTTTTCTCGACGACCTGCCATCCACAGACTGACGGACAAACCGAAGTAGTAAACCGGACGCTGTCCACCCTTCTAAGAGCTACCATCGGACGGAATCTGAAGTCTTGGCTTGAGTGTCTACCGCTGGTCGAGAGCGCATATAACCGAGCCGTCCACTCTGCGACCAAGAAGTCCCCGTTCGAGATCGTCCACGGTTTTAACCCCTTGTCGCCAATGGAGTTCACGCCCCTACCTCCAGCTGAGATCGTGAGTTTAGAGGGAGACAGCAAGGCCGAATACGTCAAGAAGCTGCATCAGAAGGTCAAGGAGAATCTGGAAAAGAAGACGGAGACCTATGCCCGGCAAGCCAACAAGGGGCGTAAGCAGACTCCACTGAAGGAAGGCGACTGGGTCTGGCTACACATGCGACCCGAGAGGTTTCCCCAAAAGCGCAAAGACAAGTTGTGACGTGGTCCTAGGGAGAGGGATCACGTGACTCCAAGATCAGCAGCAGGAGAGCAAGATGCGGAAGGTGGAATTCGATGGGGATGGAGGTTGTCACGGCGGTAGATGAAAAAGGCGGGTGGCAAGACAGTGGAACGGATCAAGAGGAGTGGAGGTCGAATATGGAAGTGGATCGAACTGGCGGATTCTCAAAGCAATGGACGGCTTTGAGACACCAACTTGCAAGGTCTAGATATGACACACTAGATCTCACAAGGGTTTTGCAAATGGGTAACCTAGATACTACACACTAGGAGAGGATTTGCAAGAAGGAATGAACCGATAAAGATCACTTGTAAACAACAAAGTTTTCTTATTCAAAATCGATTGATCTTACAAACTGGCCAAGGCCAAAGTTTATACACGCCAAGAGATATTCACTTGCATGGTCAAAGAGACATGCATGCATGGCACAAACAACCATGCATTTAATTACAAAGACCAAGTGAAACAATGAGGTTGAAAGCGTGTGCAATTTCGAAAACAAGGATATTGGGCCGGCCAAAGAAATGCCATTGGTCTTAAGTCCAAAGCCTTATGGGTTTGTTCATTTTAAAGGTTCATCAGGCCCCATTAAAAACCCATGTGAGAAAAACCCAATGGGAAAAACCTCACATGGGAAAAGGGAACCAAATGGGCCCTTAATCCCAAACTCATAATCCCACGGACCAAACCAAAGGACTTAAACAAGATTAGACAGAGAATGGGTTAGAAACAACCCAATAGACTTTTGTAGGGCCTTGGTCCGGGCACGGGTCATGGGACCGAGTGGAACGGTCCATGGGTCCGGGACAAGGCCGGTCGAATCTTCACGTGACGGTTGAGCTGAGGGGTTGGTCCTTGGTGACGTCCTGGGCAGGTCATGACTTGATGTTGTGGTCGCCGTTGAGGTCGGAACATGGGTCGGAGACTTGGACGAGCAATGTTCCGCAGCTTGGACCGAAGCACGGGTCGCAGCCTGAGTTGATGGCCGGGTAGTCCTTCTTGTTTTGCCTTGGGTCGGTATTGGGTCAGCCGGCTTTGGCTGTTGGCCACGTTCCGGGCCAACCTCCATATCTTGGTCCGATTGCACAAGTTCCTCACCCGCGCCTCCATCCGGCTGGTTGTCTTGTTCCGCGTCCGTACCAACGACCGAGTGGTGCCTTTGGTCGACCAGGCTCACATCATCCCCTCCCACTTGAAGAGGATTTGACCTCAAATCCGGGCCATCTGCACAATAGGGAATCAGGTCAGTAACATTGAAACTAGGACTCACGTTATACTTACCTCGCAAGTCAAGCTGGTAGGCGTTGTCATTGATGCACTTGACAACAGTGAACGGTCCGTCCACCCTAGGCATTAGCTTGGATCGTCGTTCTTCTGGGAACCGGTCCTTGCGTAGATATATCCAGACCTGGTCACCAGGCTTGAAGGTAAGCTTCCTTCTATGCTTATCAACCGCTTGGCCATACTTCTTGGTTTTGGCCTCAATGTTGGCTCGTGCCTGCTCATGAATCTGCTTAACCAATCGAGCCTTCTGTTCCCCATCAAGACTAGCACACTCACTCAAAGGTAAAGGCATTAGATCCAAAGGTGAGATAGGACTAAAACCATAAACAATCTGGAAGGGGGAATGCTTAGATGCTGAATGAACTGAGTGATTGTATGCAAACTCTACATGTGGCAGGTGTTCTTCCCATGTCCTAAGATTTTTCCCAACAAATGCACGCAAGAGTGAACCTAGGGTCCTATTAACTACTTCAGTTTGGCCGTCACTCTCAGGATGACATGTAGTGGAAAAACATAACTTAATTCCTAACCTAGACCATAGAACACGCCAAAAATGACTCAGAAATTTGGTGTCCCTATCAGACACTATAGTCTTAGGCATGCCATGCAATCTCACTATTTCCTTGAAGAACAAGCTAGCTACATGAGATGCATCATCAGTTTTCCTACATGCAATAAAATGGGACATTTTAGAGAACCTATCTACAACCACAAAAATACTATCCTTGCCATTGCGAGTTCTAGGCAATCCTAATATGAAGTCCATGGACAGATCAACCCAGGGATGTTCTGGAATGGGTAAGGGATGATACAAACCGTTGGGCTGAGTTGTGGACTTAGCCTGTTTACATTTGACACACCGGTTGCATACTTTCTCCACATCCTTCCTCATGTGTGGCCAGTAAAAATGTTCTCGCAAAACAGCCAATGTTTTGGACACTCCAAAGTGTCCCATGAGTCCACCAGCATGGGCCTCGCGGACAAACAACTCCCTCATGGAGCATGATGGCACACATAATCGGTTTTCATATAGCAAATAACCGTCCTGAATATGGAAACGTCCTGTAGGATTCTTAAAACATGACTTATAGATTTCTCCATAGTCTGGGTCAGTCAAGTACAAATCCTTCATATGTTCAAAACCCATAATCTTAACTTCCAAAGTAGATAAGAGTGCATACCTGCGAGACAAGGCATCGGCAACCACATTTTCCTTACCTTGCTTATATTTTATCACGTATGGGAAGGTTTCTATGAACTCCATCCACTTGGCATGACGTTTGTTGAGTTTGTGCTGACTCCTCAAGTGCTTGAGTGACTCATGGTCTGTGTGGATCACAACCTCCTTGGGCCACAAGTAATGTTGCCATGTTTGCAATGACCGGACCAGAGCATATAGCTCTTTATCATATGTGGGGTAATTCAAGGTGGCGCCCCCAAGCTTCTCACTGAAATATGCAATGGGCTTGCGGTCCTGCATAAGAACAGCTCCTATTCCAACACCTGAAGCATCACATTCAACTTCAAAGGTGTTAGCGAAATTAGGCAATGCCAATAATGGCGCATTAGTAAGCCTGTCCTTAAGCATCTGGAATGCCTCCTCCTGCTCCTTTCCCCACTTGAAGCCAACGTCTTTCTTGACCACCTCAGTCAAGGGCGCGGCCAAAGTGCTAAAGTCCTTGACAAAGCGCCTGTAGAACCCGGCTAAACCATGGAAGCTGCGAACTTCCCCCACGGTCTTTGGGCTAGGCCAATCCCTGATGGCGCGGATCTTCTCCTCATCAACTTGGACTCCTGCAGCACTTACAACAAATCCTAGAAAGACAATGTTATCTGATCCAAAGGTACACTTTTTAATATTAGCATATAGTTTCTCCTTTCTAAGCATTTCAAGAACAAGTCTAAGATGGTGCACATGCTCATCCAAGGTCTTACTATATACTAAAATGTCATCAAAGTACACTACCACAAAATGTCCTATAAACTCCCTAAGCACATGATTCATAAGCCTCATAAAAGTACTAGGGGCATTGGTTAATCCAAAGGGCATGACTAACCACTCATATAATCCATATGGAACGGATCAAGAGGAGTGGAGGTCGAATATGGAAGTGGATCGAACTGGCGGATTCTCAAAGGAATGGACGGCTTTGAGACACCAACTTGCAAGGTCTAGATATGACACACTAGATCTCACAAGGGTTTTGCAAATGGGTAACCTAGATACTACACACTAGGAGAGGATTTGCAAGAAGGAATGAACCGATAAAGATCACTTGTAAAAAACAAAGTTTTCTTATTCAAAATCGATTGATCTTACAAACTGGCCAAGGCCAAAGTTTATACACGCCAAGAGATATTCACTTGCATGGTCAAAGAGACATGCATGCATGGCACAAACAACCATGCATTTAATTACAAAGACCAAGTGAAACAATGAGGTTGAAAGCGTGTGCAATTTCGAAAACAAGGATATTGGGCCGGCCAAAGAAATGCCATTGGTCTTAAGTCCAAAGCCTTATGGGTTTGTTCATTTTAAAGGTTCATCAGGCCCCATTAAAAACCCATGTGAGAAAAACCCAATGGGAAAAACCTCACATGGGAAAAGGGAACCAAATGGGCCCTTAATCCCAAACTCATAATCCCACGGACCAAACCAAAGGACTTAAACAAGATTAGACAGAGAATGGGTTAGAAACAACCCAATAGACTTTTGTAGGGCCTTGGTCCGGGCACGGGTCATGGGACCGAGTGGAACGGTCCATGGGTCCGGGACAAGGCCGGTCGAATCTTCACGTGACGGTTGAGCTGAGGGGTTGGTCCTTGGTGACGTCCTGGGCAGGTCATGACTTGATGTTGTGGTCGCCGTTGAGGTCGGAACATGGGTCGGAGACTTGGACGAGCAATGTTCCGCAGCTTGGACCGAAGCACGGGTCGCAGCCTGAGTTGATGGCCGGGTAGTCCTTCTTGTTTTGCCTTGGGTCGGTATTGGGTCAGCCGGCTTTGGCTGTTGGCCACGTTCCGGGCCAACCTCCATATCTTGGTCCGATTGCACAAGTTCCTCACCCGCGCCTCCATCCGGCTGGTTGTCTTGTTCCGCGTCCGTACCAACGACCGAGTGGTGCCTTTGGTCGACCAGGCTCACATCAAGTTGGCACCACGAGGAGACAGACCATTTCGGGTCCTGAAGAGGATCAACGACAATGCCTACCAACTCGAACTGCTAGGTGAGTTTAACATTTTCCCGACGTTCAATGTATCTGACTTGGAATTATTTGATGCAGGTGAGGATGCTGATTTGGAGACCAAACCACTGGAAGAGGGGAGGGATGATGAGGCGCTGGACCCAGCTAACCACGCCCATGGCCCAAGTGGACCAGAACTCGACCCAGACCATCCCGATTGTTTCCTCGACCAAGCAGCCGACCCAAGCTATTCGGGAACTGACGAAGCCGTCCCACTCGTACCAACCGGACCCCTAACCCGATCGAGAGCTAAGGCATTGGGAACCAAGGTTAACCACTACGTCAGGCGCTGTCTTGAGGTTCTTCCGCGGATGTCCGAGCCCGGCCCAGGACCCAACCAAGACCCAACCCATTCATGGGAATTACTTAGTCGGCAGAATGCCGACTCATATGTCCTTACCATCACCCTGGGATAAGGACGCCAAAGACGCACCAAGGAATTGTACTCTTTTCCCTACCTTCGGTTTTGTCCCATTGGGTTTTCCGGAGGAGGTTTTAACGAGGCAACACCCTTGGTGTGCAATTCGGAATTGGGCTTCACTTAGACCCACGACCAAGTCAACGTTTTTCTTTTTTTGTCTTATTTTGTCTAAGTATGGGACTTGGGCCTGTGACCAGCCCTTATGGCCCGCGGCCCAAGTCACTATAATGTCTCGTAGTTTTATTTAAGCTTCTTGTTGTTTTCTTTAATTTAAAACTACATGTTGTTTGTAAGGGTAAAACCCTAAGACTTAGGCATTATATAAGCCAAGTTCTTTCATTAATAAAAATCAGAATTTACACAAGAAATTAAACCCTAGTACTATTTGTTACATTCGTAGCCGCCTAGCCCCTTTGTGCTTGGTAGCCGCCGACTTGAACCTAGCCAGGTTCAAAGTCTCCCTGGTGTATCGTGGTCCCTCCCATAGTCGTCTGGTCCAATTCGCTCCACTCCTCCATCACCCGCGCCTAGACTAGTCGAGACTCTCCTGTTCCAGCGCTGCTTCCCCACGGTTTCGATCGAGTCTCTCTCGAGCTGTCCTGCGTCCGCGTCCAAAGGAACCTCCCTTGGTTCCCTCACGCATCCGTGCCCCCATCAAAGAATCTCAGGCTACCAAAGGAGATGATGTTCAGACTACTTATCGGTTCAAAGATAACAACATCACCACTATCCCACCAGGACAAAACAGAGGCTTCATCCTATCTCATCTCCTCAAAGGAGAACCACCTGATGCACCACATCCTACGGAACCACCACAATACTAAGGTAAGACATTAGACTCTCAAAGGAGAATGGAAGCTAATTTGCTTTCTCGTGGTGCAGGTTACACAGTTTCGAGGTTAAAACTTTTTCAAGAGGGAGAGAATGATGAGGACATCAAGTCACTAACAACCCAGGAGCATAGAGAAGTCACCAAGGAGCTGACCAAAACCCTTGGAGAGAACCAATCTGAGCACACCAAATACATATGTGTCTTCCTTGGATTATATCGGCCCAACCAGGAAGAGTTAAGGCACGAAACAACCTGTCCAAGAATCTTAACTCATCAAGGAGTCACGGAAAATTTGAATCACTTCAAACCGGATTCTGAATTGGAAGTTATAGAGGATACAAGTCGGCAAACCGGTTTTGGAGTACCATCCGCGATTGGGAAAAAGATCGAGCTGAACAGTCCAAGTCACTCACAATCTAGACTTCCGACCACTTAGAGAATGTTAATGGATCCCTCATGGTTACATCTGAAAGAATATGAGATTAAGAGATTTGTAGAATGAGAGAATGTGTGATTAGAGAGAATTAGAGAATTAGAGAAAAGAATGATTTATTAAGAGAATGAGAATTATGAATTCTTACTTACAAAATGTGAAGGGAGTAAGGTATTTATACTAATATAGTCTAGACTTGTTTGGATACAAGGATAACCTTATACATAAATGGCTACAAGGATAACATAATTCTATAATACAAACAAGCCTTAGACACTCCCTTTTACACAGATATAATTCGCCATTTAATAAGAATTAAAGACATCCATATTTTCATAACTTCTTCTTCATTCCAACACTCCCCCTCAAGCTTAAGACATAAAAATGCTTAAGCTTGCAACCATGAAGTATTACCTCATTAAAAACATAGAGAAGGAAAACTCAATTGGGACAAAACCTTTTCTAGGGAAAAAGAGTATAACACTCCATGTTGGGATCATGGGTATGGAATGGACATGAGGCCAAGTCTTGGGTAGATTGATGAGCCAATTTTCAGAGATGTTGCCTTGGTGAATATATCAGCTAGTTGGTCCTCACTTCTTGTATAACAAGATAAGATCATACCTTTCCCAATAGCTTCTCTTACTTTGTGGCAGTCCACTTCTATGTGCTTGGTCCTTTCATGAAACACTGAATTGGAGGCTATGTGTATGGCAGCCTGATTGTCACAATGGATGGTGATAGGCTCCTCACATCTCACGGCTAAGTCTTCCAATATTTGTTTCAGCCAGATGCATTCAGTAGTGAGCTTCCTCATTGCTCTATACTCTGATTCTGCACTAGAGCATGAAACCATCTTTTGCTTCTTGGTTTTCCAAGTCACAAGTTTTCCACCTATGAAAGTACAATAGCCAGTAGTACTTCTCCTATCTTCCCTATCTCCTGTCCAATCTGCATCACAATAACCAACCACATTTGTGTTTTTATTATTACCCATCCAAATACCTTGTTCATGTGTGCCTTTGAGATATCTTAGAATTCGCATGACCATGTCCCAATGCCTCATCTTTGGCCCTTGCATGTGTTGAGATACCTGATTCACAGCAAAACATAAATCTGGTCTTGTGATGGTTAAATAAATAAGCTTACCAACCACTTTTCTATAGAGCTTAGGATCATGAAATTCAATTTCCTCCTCTAACTCCCCCTTAGTTGCGATTTTATAGTCTTCTTCTAAGGGTGTTTTGGCTTGCTTAGCTTCCATCATACATGTGGATGTTAGTAGATCTACAACGTACTTCCTTTGAGAGAGAAAGAGACCTTCCTTAAACCTACATACTTCAATTCCTAAGAAGTATTTAACTTCTCCTAAATCCTTTATATCAAAGGCACTCTTTAAGTAATCTTTATTAGATGCAATACCAACATTATCACTACCAGATATCATTATATCATCTACATATATAAGAATTACCACAATACCTTCCTTACTCTTTAATGTGAAAAGAGTATGTTCCACTTCAGATCTTTTGAAGCCTTTATCCATTAAGGTTACACTTAGTTTGTGGTACCAAGGTCTTGGAGATTGTTTAAGGCCATAAATAGCCTTCCTTAGCCTTAGGATATTACCACTTCCAACCTCATCTTCTAGGCCAGGTGGTAGTGACATGTAAACCTCTTCTTAGTCTTCTTTCCTTTTGGTAAAATAGCTGAAGCATATGTACCATTCCTCTCCATAGCTTGTTTCTCAGCTGAGATAGCTTCCCTCCATTCCTTTTTAGACATAGCTTCTTCATATGTCTTTGGAATCTGCTCATTATCATGACTATAAATAAAAGCAACATGATTAGAAGATAAGTGTGCAATATTACAAACTCCCTGGTCATGATGAACCACAACATTTCCATTGTAAAAAACTGGTGGATTTCTTTGTCTTGTGCTCCTTCTTAAAACTGTAGGTGGAGCTTCTTGATTAGATTCCTCTTCTTCACTCAAAACTTCAATAAGAGTTGGTCGTGATCTTTTGGAAGCTGAGACTAGAATGGAATCATCTCCTGCTGAGTCTTGTTGGACATGAGTAGAAGCTTCTCCCCCCCCCCATGTTCAAGAGGAGGAAGACCAGGAAAATCAAGGGATGAGGAAGGCCGAGATGATGCGGCTGGACCGGATTGACCAGCTGAGCCGGAAGGGCCGGGGCCGGGGCAGGCTTGTGGATCGGCCGGGACTGAGGTTCCGCGACTACTTGCTACTGGTGCAGGTGACAGAGGTGATAAGGCTGTGTGCTGACCACCTCCTATTCCAATACTTTCCAAGAGTTTCCTCAGGTATTCAACTTGGTCTGTTCTTGTTGATGAGATGTCTTTAAATTGCTCCCAAGTTCCTTCTTCGTAAAAACTTTTTTCTTCTTGGAACTTTACATCTCTAGACACCAAGACTCTTCTAGTCTCTGGGTCATAACATTTATATCCTTTCTGAGTATATGATTACCCAATGAACATAACCTTGACACTCTTTGGTTCAAGCTTGTTCTTTTGCTCCCTTGGTATTAACACAAAACAAACACACCCAAAAACTTTCAATTGATCAATAGTGGGTCCAGTTTTGTTAATACCTCAAATGGGGATAGGTCATCAAGGACTTTTGTAGGTGTCCTGTTGATTAAGTAGCATGCTGCTACAAGTGCATCCCCCCAAAATCGTTTAGGTACCTTCATGTGGAACATCATAGTTCTCACAACCTCCATTAAGTGCCTGTTCTTCCTTTCAGCTACTCCATTTTTCTTTGGAGTGTAAGGACAGCTTATCTGATGCTCAATGCCTTGCTTAGCTATATGTTCCTGAAGTCTGGTACTAGTGTATTCCCCTCCATTATCTGTTCTAAAGCATTTAATTCTTGCATTGTATTGGTTAGTAACATATGCTTGAAAGTTTAAAAATGCATCATAAACCCTATTTTTAGAACTAAGTAAAGTTACCCATGTATATTTGGACTTTTCATCAATAAATGTCACAAAATATTTATGGTTTTCTCTAGATGGATATGGAGATGTCCAAACATCAGAATGCACTCATTCAAAACAATTTTCATATTTATGCATTGATTTTTCAAAAACTGTTGTACAATGTTTTCCAGGAATACAAGAATCACATAACTCTTTAGGCATTCTCAAACCAGGCACAATTAATTCAAGAGCTCTTGGATGATGATGTCCTAATCTAGCATGCCACAAATCAGAATTAGTACTAAATGTATTAGCCTGAAAAGCCGATTCCAATTCACTACCACTAGTCATATTATCAAGTACATACAAGTCATCTTTTGTGGTTCCTTGTCCAAAGCATCTTCTAGTTTCAATATCCTGAAAATAGAAATCATTAGGACCAAATATAGCATGACAATTCAAGTCAGTAGTAGCTCTTTTAACTGAGAACAAGTTTGAGGTAAAAGAAGGCATATAAAATGCTTTAGATTCTTTATCAAACAATTTCAATTTTCCTATGCCTTTGATTGGTACTTTAATTCCATTAGCAATAAGAACATTCCCTAGGGAAGGTTCTACATTCTCTAGTAATTCTAAATCACTAATCATGTGATGAGAAGCACCAGAGTCATCCACCTAAGATTTAGGAGCATTTGATGTATAAGTAGTTTGAAAAGAAGCATGAAAAGTTTTACCCATCACATTGCTCTCCTTTATTGCCTTAATGAGAGCTTCCAAGTCTGATTTTGTCACAAAATTTGATGCTTGTGACATGATACTAGTGGAGGCTGAATGAGAGAGTGGACCACTGCTTACAACCGCCTTGGATGACATTATGCCGTGAGCTTGGCTGGCCGAGGGCATGGCCGGTTGTTGTTGAGGTCGTGATGCCCAAGAGGGCTTCTGGTGAGGGTGAAGTACCCAGCAATCCTTCTTTGCATGACCATTCCTCTTACAATGATCACAAAATTGCCTCCTCTTCCTAGAATCACTTGCTGGTCTGAAGAAACTTTTGTGAGCAGCTGCTAGTTCAGCTTTGTTGCCAAACAATCCTTGTGATCCTTGCTCCTTTTGAATATGAGCACACACTTCCTCCAAGCTAGGTAACTTATCAGACCTGAGAATATGCTTAATAAGATCTGAGTAAGAAGAATTAAGAGTTAAAAGTAACCCAAACACCTTATCTTGTTCTTTCCTCTCAAGGAGAACAAGTGGTTCAATAGTGGCTGGCCTTAGCATTTCTAGCTCAGCCCACAAAGCTCTGAATGAGCCATAGTGCTTTGTGAATTCAGCATCCTCCTGTCTTAATTCATTCAAATCTTTCTTCACTTCAAAAATTCTCAAAAGGTTAGTGGTGTTTCCATACACCTTAAGCAAAGTGTCCAAAGATCTTTTGCATTTTCACAAAAGGAATAAACTTCTAAAAGATCACTAGCAAGAGCATTTTGTAGTATAGAAAGTACCAACTGATATTCTTGGTACCATTTGGCTTGAGCTGCATCACTCACTTCAGCCACTTCATTGTCTTCAATGCCATTAGTGGCAATGTGGTTCCAAAGTCCTTTACCACCTAATGTGGTTTTCATGGTCCTAGACCACAAGAGATAATTTGCTCCATGTAGAATAACTGGAGCTCTAAGAGATTTTTGAATCTCCATGATTGGTTGTATTGGTCACTAGGGTCGCTTGGTCGCTTGGTCACTTGGTCGCTTGGTCGCTTGGTTGCTTGGTCGCTTGATCGATTTGTCTCAATTCTGGTCGTGCTGTGTTCGCATGCCCTGAGTCTCCTGGCGTCCCTGTACCGTGTTTTGTCCAGGAGCTAGAGTGTACGGGAGAATGCGAGGACACGAGGTTGCGAGAATGCACGGATGCGAGGATGCGAGACTTGTCCGAACTGGGCTTGCTTGGTCGGGACAATGTATCACGATTTCTGCACAAGTACACACTACAACTTGCAAGAACAAAGGATTATGTGCAAGACAGGAAATAAATCGAGTGTATGCAAATTAAATCTTGATTAAATGAGTGACCAACAAGAAAAATAAAGTTTCTTGTAAATCAATAAAGCTTTAACAACCTATAACTACCTATAACAACTTGTAACCAATTCTAACAACTTAAGTAACAAGAATTGTAACAGATTAAAAACAACCAAAATTCGACCTTATCAAGAATTAACAACCAAATTCGAATTTCATCAATTAAAATCAATTCAAAATTTCAAGAAATCAATTTTAAAACTTTTCACAAGCTGAACAAGGAATTCAAGAAAATCAATCTTGGAGCCTTAAACCTATTGGATTGACCTGAAATTTCTTAGAGACCCTCACGACACTTATTAAACTTTCCAGATTCAAAAAATTAAAGAAAACTGAGAAAGAATTAGAATTATATCACCAGGATCTTGACACAGGTGATTTCGGACGTCTCCGAGAAAATCTTCAAGAAAATCCTTCAAACTCAATGGAATTGAGTTCTGCTTTCTTTAAACAGAAACTAGGCTCGAAGATCTTGAGATTAGGCTTTTGAAGATCACGATTTGAAGAAGAATGGACGTCGTGGTGACCTGGGAAATGCAGGGGTTCGCGATGGACGTGGTTGCGAAGCACCTTTGAAAGAAAATTCGTACTTTTTATTCCCTGGGCCAAATGATGTGACTCATACTGCCGTGGATTCAGAACTCGCCGATGCACAATCCAGAGAAAGAAGATCGACAAAAGGAATTGTGGTTTGGCCGGAATTTGAATTAAAAGATGATGTTTGAAATTGATCCAGAAATTGATGAAGAACAAGGATTCTTGTTGAATAAATGAAAGAATGAAGAAATTTACCCAGATTTGATGCAACCTGGCTCTGATACCATGAAAGAATATGAGAATAAGAGATTTGTAGAATGAGAAAATGAGAGATTAGAGAGAATTAGAGAATTAGAGAAAATAATGATTTATTAGAAAATGAGAATTATGAATTCTTACTTACAAAATGTGAAGGGAGTAAGGTATTTATACTAATCTAGTCTAGGCTTGTCTGGATACAAGGATAGCATTATACATAAATGGCTACAAGGATAACCTAATTCTATAATACAAACAAGCCTTAAACACTCCCTTTTACACAGATATAATTCGCCATTTAATAAGAATTAAAGACATCCATATTTTCATCACTTCTCCTTCATTCCAACAACATCAAGCCAAAGAAACCAAAAATCCAAAGGAGGCCCAATTTATTACTAAAATTCAACAACATGTCTACTTGGTTCCATTTAAGGGAAAAGCTAGACCAGATCGGTTTAGTAGCCTTCAGAGCTACACTTGGCGACCAAGAGAGGAATCTAAGGATTCAGAAGAGCCATCTATCATATTAACAAGCACAAGAATCGAGAGAATCAGGCGAATTCTCTCTTGTGTTCACTTACCTTATTTGGAGCCATTTGCATTCTTACAATTTCTACTTGTGCACGATTTGGAGGCATTATTAACATTCAAGAAGGTTTCAAGGCAACACTTATTCATGTCCAAGCTTTCCAGATATAAGGAATCACATATTCCTAAAGACATGCTAGAGAATTGTACTCTTTTTCCTTATCTTCAGTTTTGTCCCACTGGATTTTCCGAATAAGGTTTTAACGAGGCAACACCTCTAGTGTGCATGAAGACAAGGACTTGTTCACCAACTACTATGGTTCACAAGTCCTCTAAATCAGCCAGAAATGTCATTCTGGTCGTGGCCCTATCTATGCTTATTCTAAGTCTTATTTACTTAAGCCTTAAACCCATCTTTTATATGTTATTATATGTTTTAGTTAATTGTGGCTTTAAACCCAATTTTAAATATGTTTTTATTCTCTTTGGGTTATTGGCCCAGTTGTAATCTGAATAATTATAAGTCCTAGACTTAAGGCATTATATAAGCCTAAGTTAGGAGTAATAAAAATAACTCGAATTTTAACTAAACAAAAACCCTAGTCTACTTTCAAACCGACAGCTGCCTCCCTTGAGAAGCTTGTCATCGTTCTTCTTGTGACAAGAAGAACAACTTGGTGTATCACTCCTTTTCATCCAATTCGCTTCTGGAGGTCTCGAGTTTCTCGGCCAATAGTTGCACCACCACTAGGCTTACATCAGTACGTATTCAATTTCCAATATTGTTATGAGGATAAGAAACTGAAACTGGCAGCTACTGAATTCAGTTAGCCACTATCAGAAGGCGTAGTGGCGAGCCTTAGGTCACTTTATGGTTTGAGATGAAAATAGTGATGAGAGAGAGGTTTGTGCCAACTCATTATGGCAGAAACCTATATTAAAAGCTAAGAGGATACCTCGAGGAGTTCGCAGTGTGCATGATTATCACTAGGAGATGGAAACCTTTATGATCAAGACTAAGATTGTTGAGACCATGGAAGCCACAATGGCTAGGTACCAAGGAGGTCTCAACAGAGACATTCAAGATAGGCTGAGAGTACATGAGTATAAGGATATGGATGAGTTACTGCACATGACTATTCTCATTGAATAACAAAACAAGAGGAGATGCAGTACCCGGACTCTTTTTGGATCAACCTCCAAACCACCATAGGTTAGAGAGGACAAGTCCTTTGGATCAGCTTCCAAAACACCACAACCAACCAGACCTATAGACAGAGCTCCCATTTCACCAACAAGGTGAGATGACAAGGGGAAAGGACCAGCAATATCCAACCAAGTCCAGAAATGTCATGTGCTTCGGTTGCCAAGTATTTGGGCATTACGTCGACAAATGTACTAAAAAGAAGCTCATGATCATCCTAGATAATGGAGAGGTTGTTAATGAAGATGAAAAGTCCAAGGAGGATGGCGTGGAGTATCCTGCTCAACGGGAGTTGTTGGTCATCAGAAGGACTTTAAATGCCCATCCTAAGGTCAAGGAACAAAGAGAGAACTTGTTCACAACAAGGTGTCTAGTTCATGACAGTGTGCAATCTGATCATTGATGGAGGAAGCTATACAAATATGACAAGTCAGACACTAGGGGACATGCTTAATCTCGTTACTCACAAGCATCCCAGAAAATATCAGCTGCATGGCTTAATGAGGAAGGTGAGATGCATGTGAAAGAACAGGTGAGTGTACCAATGATTATTGGAAGGTACCAATATGAGATCACATCTGATGTGTTACTGATGAGGACATCAAGCCAGTCATCGCACCAGTCATTCCATCTGGACCCCTTACAAGATCCAATAGGAAAGCCTTAGGAGATAAGCTCAACATGCTCCTGGAGAGTAGAACCGGAGATAGGCCTGGGCATTCGGATAATCGGGTCGGGTTTGGTTCGGGTATTTCGGGTTTTGGGTATTTCGGATCTGAGGTTAAGGATCCATTCGGGTATTTTAGTATTTCGGATCGGGTTCGGTTCGGATCCGGTTCTTTCGGACATTTGATAAAAGATCCAAAATTTATCCGATACTAAGTTGTATGATTTCGGTTCTAGTATTTTAGTACTCGTAAAACCCGTAATATCCGAAATACCCGAAGTACCCGAAATACCCGACTATTATATTATCCGAAGTATCAAAAATATATGAATTTTATCCGAAATACTAACATATATTTTTAAACGATAACAATCAAATATAATATAAATCAAATTTGAAACATTAAAACATTGTAATATTCATCAAACAAAAAGTAAATGTAATAAACAAGAAACAAATATGACAAAGGAAAGCAAATATGACATAGTTTACATTCTATAATGTATTTAAAATTCAAAACTACAAAGAAAAAACAAATATGAATGGCCATCTTTAAACTATGAATATTAGATGAACTCTACACTTGCTAATATAAAATATGATACTAGAAAAACAGATAAAATTAGTACTTATTAACTAATAAGTCAGTGAAAACCAACCAATTAAAGTTACAAAACAAATAAATTAGTAATTAACTCTAAACATAAATATATGTAAAATTGAATTCGGTTCTAAAAAATACTAATTCGGGTATCGGTTCGGATCGGGTATTACCCGATACCCGAAGTATTGGAAGACAAGATCCATTCGGGTTTTTCAATACTAAAAAAGTATATCCATTCAGGTATTTTCGGATCGGATCCGGTTCGCATCTTCGGATCCGGATATTTTGCCCAGGCCTAACCGGAGAGGACCCCTAGCTGACCGTGCCCACCAGCTCGTTCCATTCGACCACGTCTGTGACAACCAGGCCGTCCCACGCGTCCACGACCAGCCCGTCCCATGCGTCCACGACCAACCCGTCGCATGTGTCCACGACCGAGCACCCACCACGCCACGCCTCGACCGGTCCAAGCACTGACCCGTTCCAGATAGACAAGGAACCATGGAGGTTCCTTCTAGAAGACTCTTCCTCCTCCGGTGTCTTTACCATTACCATCCAGTAGAGATACCAAAAATCGTGCTAGGAAATTGTAATCTTTTTCCTATCTTTGGTTTTATCCCACTTTGTTTTCCATAGAAGGTTTTAGTGAGGCAATACTCTTAGTGCGCAAGGCAGTGAAGACTTGTTCACAATTCCATCCCATTCACAAGTCTTCCTGTGAATTCTATGCCTAAGTATTATTGGGCTTTTCCTATCTTATTTCTATTCTTTTTAGACTAAGTATTTATTTGGGTTTAAGTCATGTTGACTATTTGGGGCCCATTTTCTATTTAATTGCCAATAAGTGAACTACATGTTGTTTTAATTCTTCGAAGGCTAAACATCTTGTAGTTTAGCCTCCGTTGTAACAAGGCATTATATAAGCCTTTTGTCTACACTTTAATGAAATAACAATCATTTTGAAAAAAACTTAAGACTAGTGTCTAAGACCTAAAACAGGCGCCTTCAACCTCCTTGTAGCCGCCGACTTCAACCTCCTTCGGTTGAAGTTCTTGGAGTATCAAAAGCCCCTTTCACATCTTGTGTGGTCCCTTCGATCCACCCCTTCCTTCCCATTGATTTCTGTCCATCAACCTGAGCTTCTCGGTGAAAGACAGCCCACCCCTTGGTTCTTACATAATCTGGTATCATAGCTTAAAGCTCCTGCTCATCAGGTTGATTATATCCTTGTTAGTTGTCGATTTTTTTTCTTGTTTATGCAATTGTTTTTGGCTTTGATTGTGTTTCTTTCTCTTTCCCCTGAGGTTTTCGGTATGAAGGAGAGGAATCAAGTCACATACCACAAACACCATAAAAAAAATAATCAGGTTATATCAATCATTTTCTTTGTTTTCATATTTTACAAAAAAAAAAGAGTGGAAGAAATTTGTTGATTTGCTTGCTTGCTGTTCAAAAATTTTTTTTTAGACAATATATATATATATATTGTTTAGGTTTTTAAAATCAAACTAGGGTTCTTAGAAACTCACCTAGAACACCTTAATCACCAAACTTGGAATCCATAAGGATCTTGTGTGTTGCTTGTTTGTTTGCTTAGGTTTTTGAGGTTAGGTTTCTATTTGATCTTTGTCGCTAGCTAGGTTCTTGGTCTAGTCCGTGTGGTTGTTTGCGTGAGTCTAGGATTAGTCTCGCGTGCATCCCCATAGGTTCCTCCTGTACCGGGAGTTGCCTCCCATCCCACGCAACCATCGTTCCATTGTCCCGCTTAGCCAATCGCTAGTCCTTCCGTCCAGCATAGCCAGCCAGCGCCTTAGGTAGCATCATGTCCCTAGCGTCTGGCGTGATGTGTTCCCCCCCCTCGTGTCCTTTGTGTCGATAGTTGGGTTAGGTCTAAGTTAGACAGCGTCTAGTGCAGCCGCGAGTTGTGTTGTCGTGTCCAAAGCCTTCCCCGACCCTCCCTAGGCTATCCCGTGTCTAGGTCCCGACCCAAGTAGCCAAAAACGCGCCATAGCCCTAGCAACCCGCGAGCATAGTCCCCCCCCCCTTGGCGGCTAGGTTTGTCTAGTTTTCCTATAGTGTCTAGATTTTTAATTCTTAGTTTTAGGAAATTTTCCGTAGCATTTAGGCAGTAAATTAGCTAATTTCCATAATTTTTCTAGGCTAGGAATTAGTTTAAAAAGTTTCCTAGATTTTCTTAAGTAGCTTTCCTAAATTTTTATTAGAAAATAATTAGTTTTCCTTTTAGTTTTAAGAAGTTTCCATTTAGGAATTAAGACATAAGTAGATTTTCTCCTAGTTTAGTATATTTTCCATTTTTATTAGATTAGGCAACTAATTTTGGATCTTTTGATTTAGTTAGTTTCCTTTTTAGTTTTATGCCATATTTTTAGGATATCTTCTATTTTGTTAAAGTAATTTTCTAGATTTAGGACATTTCCCTTTTCTTTGATTGTTTTCTTTTTTTGTGTTTAGTTAGCTTTCTTTTATTTAATAAAGAAAATAAAATAATATCTGTCAAAATTTCCAATTTAAGGAAAGTTTCCATATCTTGCAAGTTTCTTTCCGAGAAACTTTTCATTCTCAAAATTTCCTTTTCTCGGAAAAGGAAATATGTCAGGAAGCGACGAGTCGACATCTGGGCAACATGGTCAAGCAATCTTACAACTCCTGCAAGCCATGACAGCCCAAATGACAACAATAGCGACGCGCCTCGAGCGTCCGAAACATCATATGCCTCCTACTCCACACGGACCCGCACCACCACCTTATCACCACGATCGACCACCCATGGGTCGACATCAATACTACGACGAGCCCCTGCCACTATGTCGTCCACCAGTGCGTTATCCCGAGGTGAAGATGAATCCACCTTCCTTCTCCGGAAAGCTTGATCCCGAGGAGTATTTAGATTGGGAGATACGCATGGAGCTCATCTTTGAGTACTACAACTACGACGATCCCCACAAAGTCGCCCTAGCAACGGCGCAATTCACCGATCACGCACTGGCGTGGTGGGATCGAGAAATCACAGCTCGCAGGAGAGCTCGGATGGGAGCTTTGACCTTATGGGTCGAACTCACCCAGATCATGAGGAGACGCTACGTCCCACCCCACTTCCACCGCGAGCTTCAATGACGTTTCCAACGCCTTGCACAAGGAAGCAAGATGGTGTCTGAATACTTCGATGAATTCGAGCATCTACGCAACCGACACGATGTAGACGAGTCCGAGGAGAGCCTTATGGCCCAGTTCATCGACTGCTTGCACGAGTCCATTTAAAGAAAGATAGAATTTCAGCCATATCACGACCTAGGCGAGTTGTTCCACCGAGCAGTCCATATCGAGAAGTTCCATAAGCATAAACTTGTCGTACCTTCTCGACCCAAGAACACCTAGAACACTGGTTTCAAGTCATTCGAACGGACGACTCAGCCCATTGACCCACGACTTAAGGGCAAAGCCGTGGCCAGCAGCTCAGCTCGCAGACTAGCTCCATTAGCCCCAAAACCGTCCAGTACCACGACCACGACCCAGCCTCAGCGGAGCAGCGAGATCGTATGCTTCAAATGTAAAGGTAGAGGACACATGTCTCGAGAATGTCCCACTCAACGGACAATGGTACTCACTGCTTCCGGATACTACGAATCCGAGGACGAACAAGAGGAGCCAGCATTTCAGATACATCACCAGTCCGACGAGGACATTGAATACGCCGACTCCTGAGAAATGCTCATGATCCGACGAGTTCTTAGCTCGAGATTGGAGCCAGAAAAGAAGAACAACGAGAGAACATTTTCCATTCCAAATGTACAATACTTGGAAAAGTGTGCTCGTTGATTATCGACGGAGGATCCTGCACCAACACCGCCAGTAAATACATGGTGGAGAAACTGGAATTGCCTGTGACCAAGCATCCCAAAACCTACAAGCTACGATGGCTGAACAACAAGACAGAGTTGTACATCTCAGACCAAGTTAAGGTCTCTTTCAGCATCGGCAGGTACCAGGACCAGTGATGAGGACATCGTACCAACGACTGCACCACGGGTTCCACCAGGACCATTGACACGTTCCAAGGCTCGAGCTTTAGGAGACAAGTTCAATCAGCTAATGGAGCAAGCAGATGTCCAGGAGATCATGGATGAAGACCCACCAGACGATTCAAGAGTTCAGCAAGGTCCGTTCGTTTCAGCAAAGGAACATTGGAGGTTCCTACTCGAAGACTCTTCCACCTCCGGTGTCTTTACCATCACTATTCGGTAAAGACACCAAAAGACGTGCTAAGAAATTGTACTCTTTTTCCTATCTTTGGTTTTGTCCCACTGGGTTTTCCGGAGAAGGTTTTAATGAGGTAACATTCTTAGTGCGCATGACGACGAAAACTTGTTCTCATAATCCGACATCGTTCACAAGTCCTATTCAAATTCGGCCTTATTTGATCAACAAAGCTTATCTATCTCATTTCTTTATTATTTAGACTAAATATGAGTTTAGGGCCTTAAGCACATATTTTTACGTTTAAGTCATTAGGCCTTAAGCCCATTGTTTTCTACAGTAAAAAGAACTACATGCTGTTTTTATTTACACTACTTGTTGTTTGGGTTAAACATGATGTTGTTTACCCTAAGTTATAACTACAAGGCATATATAAGCTTCACTACTTGCAAGTAATAATACAACTCGATTTTTACAAACAAAAACCCTAGACTCTTTGTCAAACTGACGGCTGCCTACTCTATTGGAGAGGTTGCCTTCGTTGTTCTTGTTCCAAGAAGAACAACCTGGTGTATCACCAGTCTTCCGCAGCTTGTGTGGTCCTTTCCATTCGAATTGCTTCTGAAGGTCTCGAGTTTCTCGATCAACAGTTGCACCACCACTAAGCTTACTGGTATCAGAGCCTTAAAAGCTCTTAAACATCAGGTTGATTCTATCCTTTTGTTTTTGGCGATTTTTCATTGTTTTTGTTTCACAGTTTTTGGCTTTGATTGTGTTTCTTTCTCTTTCCCCTAAGGTTCTCGGTAAGAAGGAGAAGATTCAAATCATCTACCACAAAACATCCTACAAAAATACAAAAAAAAAAATCAGGTTCTATCATTCCTTGTTCTTTGTTTTCATATTTTCAAAAAAAAAAAAAAAGAAGTGTTGATCGTTCATTGTTATTGCTAGTATTTTTTTTAGACAAAAAAAAGTAATTAGGTTGTTTAAAAGCAACTAGGACCTTTAGAAAACTCACCTAGAGCACTTGTTTTCTCATTAACAACCGTGAGTCCTTAAGGGTTTTTGTGTGCTGTTTGATTGCTTAGGTTGCAAGATTAGAGTTCTAGTTGTTTTCCTTGTCGCTAGCTAGCTCGGCGGCCACCGTGACCGCGTGTGACTAGCTTTAGGATTAGTCTCTTCGGTTGCATCCGCATTGTAGTTCTAGGGTCCTTGGTTTTGTCGAGTCTAGTGTTTGTCTAGAATTAGGTCGAGTCCCTTGCTAGTCACGTCTAGTTGTGTTCCGCGAGTAGTTGCTAGGTTTCTTCGATTGTGACCTAGGTAGCAGAGCCACGTTTTAGCTAGCTGGTCATCAAGTTGCGTCCAGTCCCTTAGCTTGTCCCGGTCGAAGCCTGTTTGTCCGTGTCTTGCGAGAGTCCTAGGTTAGCGCTAGGTTGTGTGCTTCTTACCCGCGTCCCACCTCGCTTACCTTAGTAGCATCCCGCGTGTCCTAGTTTCATGTGTCCTAGGTACCCGCGTGAGCCTTAGCTGTCCCCGAGTAGCTAGGATAGTCGCCTTCCCCTGCGTGTAGCTTAGGGTTTCCGTGAGGTAGTTTTCTTAGGCAGCTAGGTTAGCTAGGGTTAGTTTGTGTCTAGATTCTTAGTTGTAGTTTTAGGAAGTTTTCCTTAGTGTTTTTAGATAGTTTCCCTAAGTTTTTAGACAATAAAAATTAGTTTAGATAGTTTTAGGAAATTTCCTAGAATTATTAGACAGATATTTAGTTTCCTTTTAGGAATTAGGAAATAAGTATATTTTATTCACTTAGATATATAGTTACCATTTTAGAGTAGACATTTAATTTTAGGATATTTTTCATATCTTAGTTTTCCATTTTAGTTTAGGAAGCATATCTTTAGGATATTTTCCATAATTTAGGTTTCCTTTTTTCTAGATTTAGGAAATTTATTTTCCTTGATTGTTCTCCTTTGTTCATACTTTAATTAAATATTTATAAATAAAATATAAACATCTGTGGGAATTTCCATTTAAAGAAAGTTCCCGTAATCTGCAAGTTTCCCTTTCGGGAAACTTTTCATTTCTGAAAATTTTCTTTTCTCGGAAAAGGAAATATGTCAGGTCAGGACGAGTCCACGTCGGGGAAAGCCAATCAAACAATGATGCAACTTCTGCAAACATTGACTGTCCAGATGTCAAACTTCACGACTCGTCTTGAGCGCTTGAAGGAGCCGGCACCCGCGCACGCCACGCATGCACAACACCGACATGATCCACATCAGCACCGGCATAAATCCACATCAATACCGGCATGATCGACCCGAGGCGTCCCACCGTGGTCTAGGGAGAGACCACTACTACGACGAGCCACTACCGCCGCCTAGGCAGCCAGCCGCCCACCACGACGTTAAGCTCAAACCACCCCCTTCTCAGGAAAGCTAGACCCCGAAGAGTACCTAGACTGGGAACGTCGAATGGAGCTACTCTTCGATTATTATAACTACGACGAACCACCGACCACGCACTGGCATGGTGGGACCGCGAGCTAGCCACTCGCAGGAGAGCAAGAATGGGAGCTCTCACATCCTGGTACGAGCTGACCCAGCTGATGAGGCGACGCTACGAACAACCTCACTTCCACCGAGAACTACAGAGACGATTCAGACGCCTTACCCAAGGCAGCAAATCGGTGTCTGAGTACTTCGACGAGTTCGAGCACCTACGGAACAGACTCGAAATAGAAGACTCAGAAGAAAGCCTCATGGCTCAGTTTATCGTCGGATTGCATGAGTCGATAGCACGGAAGATAGAGCTGCAACCTTACCACGACCTCGGAGAGCTCTTCCATCTGACAGTTCAGATCGAGAAGAGCAACCGGCGCAAGACCTCAGCACCCATCCGACCAAAGAGCACTTGGGGTACTGGCCCCAAGACATTTGACCGCGCTGCCCCCACCAGTGACCCACAGCAGAGGAGTAGAGCCGTGGACAGCAATGTGCCTACCAAGGCACCAGTGACGACTTCTCGACCTAGCCCACAGACTTCTAACGCAGGTCAACCTCAGAAGAGCAGTGCCATTACATGTTTCAAATGTAAGGGTATAGGGCACATGTCTCGCGAATGCCCTAACCAAAGGACCATGGTTTTGACTGCTTCCGGAGACTACAACACCGCAGATGAGCAAGAGGAGGACCCCTCCACGGCAGACCCCATGTCTCCAGGGGAAGTTGAATACACTGATTCAGGCGAGATGCTAATGATCAGGAGAGTTCTCAGCTCACGACTGGACCAAGAGGAGATCGAACATCGTGAGAACATTTTCCACTCAAAGTGCACCATCCTCGGAAAAGTGTACTCTCTGATCATCGATGGCGGATCCTGCACCAACGCCGCTAGCAAGTATATGGTAGAGGAACTTGGGCTACCAGTGACAAAGCACCCAAAACCATACAGGCTTTGTTGGTTTAACAACAAGACAAAGTTGTATATCTCTGACCAAGTCCGCGTCTCTTTCAGTATAGGATGATATCAGGACCAAGTTTTGTGTGACGTCGTTCCCATGTCAGCCGGACATCTCCTATTGGGACGACCCTGGCAGTTCGATAAAGAGACTACACATACTGGACGCACAAACTTCTACTCTTTCGTCCACGATAAACGTATATATAACCTAGCACCTATGTCCCCACAAGAAGTGCACGACATGCAATCCAAGATTGCCAAAGATCAGCATGCAAGGTAAGAAAACTTCCTCGTCAACATAGCAGACATGAGGAAGGCGGCTAGCACTACAGGCACTCAGCTCGTCCTCATGCTCTATCAGGAGGTCTTGAACGCATCCGAGGCCACCACCAGCATCCTACCTGAAAGAATATGAGAGTTAGAGATTTGTAGATTGAGAGAATGAGAGATTAGAGAGAATTAGAGAATAAGGGAAAAAAATGATTTTATTAGAGAATGAGAATTATGAAATCTTACATACAAAATGTGAAGGGAGTAAGGTATTTATACTAATCTAGTCTAGGCTTGTTTGGATACAAGGATAACCTTATACATAAATGGCTTACAATGATAACATTATTCTATAGAAATAAATCGCCATTTAATATGCATTAAAGGCTTTCATACTTCATCATTTCTTCTTCATTCCAACACTCCCCCTCAAGCTTAAGATGTGAAAAACATTTAAGATTGCAACCATGAAGTATTACCTCATTAAAAAACTAGAGAAGGAAAACCCAATTGGGACAAAACCTTTTCTAGAGAAAAAGAGTATAACACTCCATGTTGGGATCATTGGTGTGGAATGGACATAAGGCCAAGTCTTGGATAGATAGAGGTGCCAATTTTAAGAGATGTTGCCTTGGTGAATACATCAGCTAGTTGGTCCTCACTCCTTGTATAGCAAGGTAAGATGATACCTTTCCCAATAGCCTCTCTTACTTTGTGGCAGTCCACTTCTATATGCTTGGTCCTTTCATGAAACACCGAGTTGGAAGCTATATGTATGGCAGCCTGATTGTCACAGTGAATGGTGATTGGATCCTCACACTTCACGGCTAGGTCTTCTAGGAGTTGCTTCAGCCAGATACATTCAGTTGTGAGCTTCCTCATTGCTCTATATTCAGATTCTGCACTAGAGCATGAAACCACCTTTTGCTTCTTGGTTTTCCAAGTCACAAGATTTCCTCCTATGAAAGTACAATAGCCTGTGGTACTTCTCCTATCTTCCCTATCTCCTGCCCAATCTGCATCACAATAACCAACCACATTTGTGTTTTTATTGTTACCCATCCATATACCTTTTTCATGTGTGCCTTTTAAGTATCTTAGAATTCGCATGGCCATCTCCCAATGTCTTATCTTTGGTTGTGATACCTGATTCACAGCAAAACATAAATCTGGTCTAGTGATGGTTAAATAAATAAGCTTACCAACCACTTTCCTATAGAGCTTAGCATCATGAAAATCAATTTCTTCAACTAGCTCCCCCTTAGTTGCGATTTTATAGTCTTCTTCTAAGGGTGTTTTGGCTGGCTTAGCTTCCATCATACCTGTGGATGTTAGTAAATCTACAATATACTTCCTTTGAGAGAGAAAGAGACCTTTCTTAAACCTACATACTTCAATTCCTAAGAAGTATTTAAGTTCTCCTAAATTCTTTATATCAAAGACACTCTTCAAGTAATCTTTAGTAGATGCAATACCAACACTATCATTACCAGATATGATTATATCATCTACATAGATAAGGATTACCACAATACCTTCCTTACTTTTTAATGTAAAAAGAGTATGTTCCACTTCAGATCTTTTGAAGCCTTTATCCATTAAGGTTACACTTAGCTTGTGGTACCAAGCTCTTGGAGATTGTTTAAGGCCATAAATAGCCTTTCTTAACCTCAGTATATTACCGCTTCCAACCTCATCTTCTAGGCCAGGTAGAGGTGACATGTAAACCTCTTCTTATAGTTCACCTTGCAAGAAAGCATTTTTGACATCCATTTGCCATAATTCCCACTCAAGATTAGTAGCAACAGTAAGCACAACATTGACAGAATGTAGCTTAGCAACAGGAGCAAATGTATCCCTATAATCCTCACCATATGTCTGAGTAAAACCCCTAGCTACCAACCTAGCTTTATATCTATAAATTTCACCATTCCTTTTGTATTTAATGGTAAAAATCCATTTAGAACTTACAGCCTTCTTCCCTTTTGGTAAAGTGGCTGAAGCATATGCACCATTCCTCTCCATGGCTTGTTTCTCAGCTGAGATAGCTTCCCTCCATTCCTTTATAGACATAGCTTCTTCATATGTGTTTGGGATCTGCTCATTGTTAAGACTAGAAATAAAAGCAACATGAGTAGAAGGTAAGTGTGCAATATTACAAACTCCCTGGTCATGATGAACTACAGCATTCCCATTGTAGAAGACTGGTGGATTTCTTTGTGTTGTGCTCCTCCTTAAAACAGTAGGTTGAGCCTCCTCTTCCTCTTCACTCAAAACTTCAATGAGAGTAGGTCTTGATCTTTTAGAAGCTGAAGCTAGAATGGAATCATCTCCTGCTGAGTCTTGTTGGACATGTTGGCCGAGACAGGGGCCGAGAGGACGCAGCTGGTCCGGATGCATCCGCTGAGCCGGAAGGGCCGGGATCTGAGCAGACGTGTGGATTGGCCGGGACTGAGGGGCCTGGATTACATGCTACTGGGGCATTTGACTGAGGTGATGAGGCTGTCTGCTGACTACCTCCTATTCCAATACTTTCCAAGAGTTTTCTTAAGTATTCAGCTTGATCTGTTCTTGTTGATGAGATGTCTTTAAATTGCTCCCAAGTTCCTTCTTCATAGAAACCTTTTTCTTCTTGGAACTTTACATCTCTAGACACCAAGACTCTTCTAGTCTCTGGGTCATAACATTTGTATCCTTTCTGAGTTGATGAGTATCCAATGAACATAGCTTTAACACTCTTTGGTTCAAGCTTGTTCCTTTGCTCCCTAGGTATTAACACAAAACAAACACACCCAAAAACTTTCAAATGATCAATAGTGGGCTTATTGTTGTTTAATACCTCAAATGGGGATAGATCATCAAGGACTTTTGTAGGTGTCCTGTTGATTAAGTAGAAGGCTGCTACAAGTGCATCCCCCTAAAATCGCTTAGGCACCTTCATGTGGAACATCATAGTTCTCACAACCTCCATTAGGTGTTTGTTCTTTCTTTCAGCAACTCCATTTTGCTGTGGCGTATAAGGGCAGCTTGTCTGGTGCTCAATGCCATGTTTAGTGAGATGTTCCTGAAGTTTGGTACTAGTGTATTCTCCTCCATTATCTGTTCTAAAGCATTTGATTCTTGCATTGTATTGGTTAGTAACATATGCTTGAAAATTTAAAAATGCATCATACACTCTATCTTTAGAACTAAGAAGAGTAACCCATGTATATTTGGAATTTTCATCAATAAATTTCACAAAATATTTATGGTTTTCTCTAGATGGAAATGGGGATGTCCACACATCAGAATGCGCCAATTCAAAACAATTTTCATATGTATGCATAGATTTTTCAAAAACTGTTTTACAATGTTTCCCAAGAATACAAGAATCACACAACTCTTTTGGCATTTTTAAACCATGAACAAGTAAGTCAAGTGCTCTTGGATGAGGATGTCCTAATCTAGCATGCCACAAATCAGAATCAGAACTAAATGAACTAGCCTGAAGAGCCGATTCCAATGCACCAATACTAGTCATGTTTTCAAGCACATACAAATCATCTTTTGTGGTTCCTTGTCAAAAGCATCTCCTAGTTTCAATATCCTGAAAATAGAAATCATTAGGACCAAATATTGCATGACAATTCAGATCAGTAGTAGCTCTTTTAACTGATAGCAAGTTAGATGTAAAAGATGGCATATAAAAAATTTTAGATTCTTTATCAAACAACTTCAGTTTTCCTATGCCTTTGATTGGTACTTTGATTCCATTAGCAATAAGAACATTCCCTAAGGCAGGTTCTACATTCTCTAGCAATTCTAAATCACTAATCATGTGATGAGAAGCATCAGAATCAACAACCAAAGATTTAGGAGCATTAGAAGTAAAAAGAGTTTGAAAAGAAACATGAAAAGTTTTACCCATCACATTGCTATCCTTGAGTGCCTTGATAAGGGCTTCTAAGTCTGATCTTTTCACAAATTATGATGCTTGTGACATGGTATTAGTGGAGGCTGAGACAGGAAGTGAACCGCTGCTTCCAACTGCCCTTGATGACCCACTACCATGAGCTTGCCTGGCCGAGGGCATGGCCAGCTACTGTGGAGGGCGTGAAGCCCATGATGGCTTCAGATGAGGGTGGAGTTCCCAGCAATCCTTCTTTGCATGGCCATCCTTCCTAGAAGCATTTGTTGGCTTGAAGAAACTTTTGTGAGCAGCAACTAGTTCAGCTTTGTTGCCAAACAATCCATGTGATCCTTGCTCCTTTTGAATTTGAGCACACACTTCCTCCAAGATAGGCCTCAGACCTGAGAATATGCTTAATAAGATCTGAGTAAGTAGAATTAAGAGTTAAAAGTAACCCAAACACCATATCTTGTTCCTTTCTTTCAAGGAGTACAAGTGATTCAATAGTGGCTGGCCTTAGCATTTCTAGCTCAGCCCACAAAGCTCTAAATGAGCCATAGTGCTTTGTGAATTCAGCATCCTCCTGCCTTAATTCATTCAAAGCCTTTTTTACTTCAAAAATTCTCAAAAGGTTAGTGGTGTTTCCATACATCTTAAGCAAAGTGTCCCATAGATCTTTTACATTTTCACAAAAAGAATAAGCTTCTAAAAGATCACTAGCAAGAAAATTTTGTAAAATAGAAAGTACCAACTGATCTTCTTGGTACCATTTGGCTTGAGCTGCATCACTCACTTCAGCCACTTCATTGTCCTCAATGCCATTTGTGGCAATGTGGATCCAAAGTCCTTTACCACCTAATGTGGTTTTGATGGTCCTAGACCACAAGAGATAATTTGCTCCATGTAGAATGACTGGAGCTCTAAGGGATGTCTGAATCTCCATGCTGGATAGGCAAAATAGGTCAGTATGTCAGGACAAGAAATCGTGATACCAGACAAACCTGTGGTCGAGATGTGTATGAAGCTGGCGGGTTGGAACAAACAGGAAGGCTTGGTCACGATCTTGGAATCACGGGAGCAGCTAGTCACGCACAAGCCTGCTTGTCACCAGGTCGCTTGATCACGATCTTGATCGGCTTGGTCACGCTGATCACGGGATCAGCTGAAAAAAGCGAGACTGCGTGGTCGGGACACGCTTGGTCGGGACACGCGAACCTGTCTCGACAACACAGATCACACGAACCTGTACTGCAAGTTACAGAATGCTATACAAGAAAGAAGGCTATTCGAATCTTGATCTTGTGTATATCCAAAGAAGTCAACCAAAGAAGTCAAGTGAGGTGCAAGAAACTTGCAAGAAAAAGAATTAAAAAAAACTTGCAGGTCAAGTAACTACCAACAACCTATAACTACTTGTAACTAGATATGACCAGATTAAAACAGCCTAACAAACAACCTTATCCAGATTTTATCACCCAAATTCAAATTTATTACTTTGAATCAGTTTTAGTTATCAAGAAATCAAATTAAGACTTTCCAAAGATTAACAAAAACTGAACAAAGAATTCAAGAAAATAAACCTTGACACCTTAAACCTATTGAATTGATCTGAAAATTTGTAGAGACCCTCTCAAGACACTAATTAAACTTTCCAGATTCAAATAATTAACAAAACTGAGAAATAATTAGAGTTATATCACCAGGATCTTGAGACAGGTGTTTTTGAACGTCTTTGAGGAAACCTTCAAGAAAACCTTTATAACTCAATGGAATCGAGTTCTGCTTTCTTTAAACAGAAACTAGACTCAAAGTACTTGAGTTTAGGCTTTTGAAAATCACGATTTGAAGGAAAAATGACGTCGATATGACCTGGGAAATATGGAGGTACGAAACGAACACGATCGCGAACAACTCTTGAAAGAAAATTTGTATCTTTTGATTTCCTGGGCCAAATTTTGCGATTCAGGTGGCTGTGGATTCGGAATTCGCCGATGCACACTCCAGTGAAAGCCGATTGTCAATTGGAGTCGTGGATTGATCGTAATTTGATTTACAAGATGACGTTCGAAATTGATCCATAAACAGATGAAGAATAAGATGGATTCTTGTTGAATCAATGAAAGAATGATGAAATTTACCCAGATTTGATGTAACCTGGCTCTGATACCATGAAAAAATATGAGATTTAGAGATTTTTAGAATGAGAGAATGAGAGATTAGAGAGAATTAGAGAATAAGAGAAAAGAATGATTTTATTAGAGAATGAGAATTATGAAATCTTACATACAAAATGTGAAGGGAGTAAGGTATTTATACTAATCTAGTCTAAGCTTGTTTGGATACAAGGATAGCCTTATACATAAATGGCTTACAAGGATAACATTATTCTATAATACAAACAAGCCTTAGACACTCCCTTTGACATAGAAATAAATCGCCATTTAATATGCATTAAAGGTTTTCATACTTCATCATTTCTTCTTCATTCCAACACTACCTGCGGATGTCCAGTCCCTCTTGGACAAATACTCGGTTGTCTTCCCAGATGAGATCCCACCCGGACTGTCGCCTCTCAGAGGCATTGAGCATCACATCGACCTCATACCAGGAGCCCAGCTGCCGAACAAACCAACATACAAGGTTACTCCGGAGGAAGCCAAAGAACTCGAGTGACAGGTTTAGGATCTCATGGCTCAAGGCTACGTCAGAGAAAGCCTTAGTCCCTGTGCAGTTCCCGTCCTCCTTGTGCCAAAGAAGGATGGAAGCTGGCGAATGTGCGTCGACTGTCGCGCCATAAACAACATCACTGTCAAATATCGACATCCTATTCCGTGATTTGATGACATGTTAGATGAATTGAGTGGAGCCTATATTTTCTCCAAAATCGATCTAAAGAGTGGATATCATCAAGTCCGAATGCGAGAAGGAGATGAATGGAAGACAGCTTTCAAGACTAAGCAAGGTCTCTACGAGTGGTTGGTAATGCCCTTCGGCCTGTCCAATGCACCTAGTACCTTCATGCGACTCATGAACCAAGTCCTCCGGCCATTCATAGGGAAATTCGTTGTGGTCTTCTTTGACGACATACTCGTCTATATCGCGTCCTATTCAGATCACTTAGAGCACTTGGAGACGGTGATCATGACACTACAGAAGGAACAGTTGTACGCCAATATTAAAAAGTGTACCTTCTGCACGGATCAGGTTGTATTTCTTGGATTTGTCGTGAGCTCGCAAGGACTTCGAGTCGACGAAGAAAAGATCCGTGCCATTCAGGAGTGGCCCATGCCGACTAATGCCAGTCAAGTTCGGAGCTTTCCTGGACTAGCAAGCTTCTATCGACGATTTGTACGAGATTACAGTACGACTACCAGCCCATTGACAGCGACCATCAAGAAGAATCAAGATTTCAAGTGGGACCCGGAACAAGAAAAGTCATTCCAGTTGTTAATGGAGCGTCTCACACGCGCACCTGTCTTGACACTGCCGAATTTTGACAAGACTTTTGAAGTAGAATACGACGCTTCATGTGTAGGCATTGGAGCAGTCCTGACACAGGGTGGAAAACCAATTGCCTGCTTTAGTGAAAAATTAAGCGGAGCAGCTCTAAACTACCCTACGTACGACAAGGAGCTCTACGCATTGGTCCGAGCCTTGCAAACCTGGCAACATTACTTGCTCTCGAGAGAATACGTCATACACACGGACCACCAGACACTCCAGCACCTCAAGGGTCAGACGACGCTCAATAAAAGGCACTCTCGGTGGTTGGAGTTTATCGAGACATTCCCATACGTCATCAAATACAAGCAAGGTGCAGACAATGTCGTCGCTGATGCACTATCCCGCAGACACAGCCTGATTTCGGTCATGGAGTCCAAAGTTATGGGTTTTGAAATGCTCAAGGATCTCTACGCTGACGACCACGACTTCAAGGAAGCTTTCAAGGAACATGAACAGGGCAAGTACAACCGCTTCTACTTGTTTGATGGATTTCTCTTTAAGGACAAGCGTCTTTGCATTCCTGGCGGATCAGTCCGCGAACTTCTTCTGAGAGAGGCTCATGGTGGCGGTTTGATGGGGCATTTTGGTGTTGCCAAGACCTTGAGTATGCTCAAGGAACACTTCTATTGGCCGCGTCAACGCCGAGATGTGGAAGCCCATTGCGAGAAATGCCTTGTCTGCAAGCGGTCTAATTCTAAGATGCACCCCCAAGGCCATACATGCCACTTCCGGTTCCGTCGTCTCCATGGACGGATATCTCAATGGATTTCGTCCTTGGCTTACCACAAATCCATCATAAGGACTCTATCCTCGTAGTAGTTGATCGTTTCTCTAAGATGACACACTTCATACCATGCAGCAAGACGAACGATGCAATTCAGACGGCGAATTTGTTCTTCCGAGAGATAGTTCGTTTGCACGGCATTCCCAGGGCCATTGTTTCTGACAGGGACACTAAGTTCCTCAGTCATTTCTGGCGAGTACTGTGGAAGAAACTTGGCACCAACTTACTCTTCTCTACGACATATCACCCACAGACGGATGGTCAGACCGAGGTCATCAACATGACACTTTCCCAGATGTTGCGAGCGACAATTGGTCGTAACCTCAAGAACTGACTCGACTGCCTCCCCTATGTCGAGTTTGCCTACAACAGGGCAGTCCATTCCGGCACCAAAAAGACACCATTCGAGATTGTCTACGGCTTTAACCCCGCTACCCCTATTGAATTCGCCCCCATTCCACTCGGAGAGGTTGTCAGCTTAGAGGGGGAAGCCAAAGCAGAGTATGTCAAGCGCTTGAACCAAGAGGTCAAGGAGAATCTGGAGCGGAGGAACACTCAGACGGCAGAGCACGCCAAGAAGGGCAGGAGGCACGTGGTTTTTCAAGAAGGAGATTGGGTCTGGTTACATCTGCGCCCCGAACGTTTCCCCCAATGGCGCAAGAGCAAACTGGCACCACGAGGAGATGGCCCGTTCAGAGTCCTGCGGTGAATGAACGACAATGCCTACCAACTGGAACTTCCAGGTGAGTATAATGTTTCCACTATGTTTAATGTTGCTGACTTAGAGTTGTTTGATGCAGGTGAAGACTTTGCTTTGGAGACCAAAGCACCTGAAGAGGGAGAGAATGATGAGGACATCATACCAACGACTGCACCACGGGTTCCACCAGGACCACTGACAAGTTCCAAGGCTCGAGCTTTAGGAGACAAGTTCAATCAGCTAATGGAGCAAGCAGATGTCCAGGAGATCACGAATGAAGACCCACCAGACGATTCAGGAGTTCAGCAAGGTCCGTTCGTGTCAGCGGTTTCAAACAATCCAGCTTGGCATCCGTGATGGCATCCGTGAGGAGATCCACAGGGTTTTACCAAATGGAAGACAACCACGACCAAGAAACCCTATCTGATATGAGCCAGGCCATCTGGTCAAGGGGGGGGGGTGGTCGGAAGAAGGCGCAGTACGGTCGGGAAGAGCAGTCGGTACGGACGGGTTCTTAGCATGGACAGACGGGTCACGGCTTAGGGGAGAAGCAAGAACAAGCGGGCCGATTGTGGGTCGTGAAAACAAGCGGGGGCCTTGGCTCAGGTTGGGGACACGAACAGTGGGGCGTCCTTGCGAGTGAGGTTACGAGCGGCCGGTCGAGGGTTTGGTCGTGAATGCGAACGGCGGGTCGTGCAACACGGACGAGGTACGAACGGCCGGTCGAGGCTCCGGTCGTGAATGCGAACGGCTGCTGTGATGCGATGGAATGAGGGCTGAACGAAAGGGGATTTGGAACGATTTAAAAAGGTGAATTGAGGGCAACACACCAAGCTATGTCAGGCTTGGATACAGTCTTCCTTGAAGAGAGACACACTCGATCTTCAAGGAACTCTCTTCCTTACTTGGAGACACACTCACACACTAGGAAGAATGGTAAGACCTAGGCGGCCGTGGACAAGGGTTTTGGGTTCTAAACTGTCTGCATAAAAGAGAGAGTGTTATGCCTTTTATAGGTTACATTCTAAGACCTAGTTGACCACACAACCCGCGGTCAACAAAACAACTTAAACCCATATAGATTAAGTCTTTTAACAAGTGACAAGACTAGAATAAAGGCTAAACAGGTGCCTAAAGATAGGATCAAGCCTAATTGATTTTAAATGGACATATGCACATTAATACCAATGGGACACTAGGCTTGATGCCTTCGACTTTCAGGTCTCATTAAAAACCTTTCCAAGAACCCATTATGGTAAACTTAGAAAGGAAAAGAGTACCTTAATCATCTAAGGTCTTAAGGGGTGTCCTCACTCAAGGATAGTAAGGACATACAAGACCTTATCCCTAAGGCTGTGTGCATGGATGTCCTGGTCAGGAAAACCCAGCTGATCAATGGCAAAAGGCTGGCTGGTGTCTTCAGTCTCCCCTTCTTATCCTCGGCAGTATTCTTGGACTAGGTTGACCCTGGCTTGATCTTCACGAGTTTTGTCTTGCACTCCTTGGGCAGCTCTGCTCCTGGTCATGATGCGGTGAGACACATAAGGAGTTGCCTGGACCTCATCCTCCAAGTACCGGGTTGGTGTAGCATGGATGACCCCATCATCCCCACCCTCTTCAAGTGCTTCCAAAGAACCAACATCCTGCACATCAAAAGGGGACAAATCAGAGACATTGAAGGAAGAATACACATTATACTCACCTGGTAGCTTGAGTCTGTAGGCATTGTCATTGATTCGTTCTACCACTTGAAACGGCCCATCTCCTCGGAAATCCAACTTATGCTTTCTTTTGTTGAGAAAGCGCTCTAGTCTTAAGTGCAACCACACCCAATCTCCTGGCTGGAACACTAGCTGCTTCCTTTTCTTGTTGATCCTTGTCTTGACCTGGTAATTCCTCTTCTCAATCCTTCCATGGACTTGCTCAAAGATCTTCTTCATTGCCGCGAGTTTAGCTTCCCCTCCAAGGTCCATGGTCTCGGCTGGGGGCAATGGTGCCAAGCTCAGGGGTGTGTCTGGATTGCGGCCATAGACAACTTCAAAGGGGGACATGCCGGTTGTGTAGTGCTTGGCTGAATTGTAGGCAAACTCCACCAAAGGAAGGCTCTCCACCCAGGTTGTCAAATGGCGTCCAATGGCTGATCTCAAAAGGGCTCCTAAGGTGCGGTTCAACACCTCAGTCTGACCATCTGTCTGGGGGTGGCAGGTAGTAGAAAACAGGAGTTTGGTTCCAAGCTTCTTCCATAAGGTCCTCCAGAAGTGGGACAAGAATTTTGTGTCCCGGTCAGACACGATCGATCTTGGAATGCCATGGAGCCTGACCACCTCCCTAAAGAACAAGGTTGCGGTTTGGGATGCATTATTGGTCTTGGAGCAAGGGATGAAGTGAGCTATCTTGGAGAACCGGTCTAGCACCACAAACACTGAATCCTTGTGCTGAATCTTTGGCAATCCTAGGACAAAGTCCATGGAGATGTCCACCCATGGCAGTGTGGGAACAGGCAATGGCAAGTACAAACCGTGGGGTTGGAGTCTGGATTTGGCATTCTTGCATGTGATGCATCTATCACAATGAGTAGTCACCATCTTCTTCATTTTAAGCCAATAGAAGTGTTCCTTAAGGAAACTCAGAGTCTTCTCAATTCCAAAGTGGCCCATAAGACCACCACCGTGAGCTTCTTCCACAAGCAACTGCCTCATTGAACATTGAGGAATGCACAACCTCTTGTCTTTAAAAAGGAACCCATTGTGGAGGAAAAACTTAGTGTATGCTCCTGTTCCATGCTCCTCATAGGCGGTCCTGAGCTCGTGATCTTCTGGGTAAATAGTTTTCAAGTATTCAAACCCAAGAACCTTAGCATCCATTGTTGCCATCAAGGCATGCCTCCTTGACAAAGTATCCGCCACCACGTTATCCTTCCCCTTCTTGTACTTAATCCCTCTTCTTCAGAATGGTCTGACCCCTCAGGTGTTGCAAGGTCTCATGATCCGTGTGGATCACACACTCCCGGGCCAACAAGTAGTGTTGCCCATAAGACCACCACCGTGAGCTTCTTCAGAGTCTGCATTGCCCTGACCAAGGCATACAACTCCTTGTCATGGGTAGGGTAGTTCAATGTAGCACCAGTCAGCTTCTCACTGAAATAAGCTACTGGTCGTCCTCCTTGGGTTAGAACCGCTCCAATGCCTACTCCTGAGGCATCACACTCCACCTCAAAGGTCTTCTCAAAGTTTGGCAAGGCAAGGATTCGAGCGTGAGTTAGCTGGTATTTGAGCTCCAAGAAGGCCCTCTCCTGAACCTCTCCTCAATCAAAACCAGTGTTCATCTTGATCAAAGACGTCAGGGGAGCAGCTAAAGTGCTGAAATCCTTCACAAACCGCCGGTAGAAACTGGTTAATCCATGGAAACTTCGGACCTGGCTGATGGAGGTTGGTGTGGACCAGCCAAGGATAGCTTCTATCTTCTATAGGTCCACTCTAAGTCCCTTTGAGCTGACAACAAAACCAAGGAAAACAACTTCTTCTGTGCGAAAGATACACTTAGCTAGATTTGCAAACATATGTTCTTTCCTAAGGGTATCTAAGACTTGTCCATGAAAGGTCTAAGGATATGGTGCATGAGACGCATGAATGTGCTTGGGGAATTGGAGAGCCCAAACGGCATGACCAGCCATTCATACAACCCATGCTTGATCTTCAAGGCTGTCTTCCACTCATCACCTTCTCTCATCCTCACTTGGTGATATCCACTCTTCAAGTCCACCTTAGAAAAGATGGTTGCTCCACTGAGTTCATCCAACATGTCATCTAGTCTTGGGATTGGATGGCGGTATTTGATGGTGATGTTGTTTATGGCTCGGCAATCCACACACATCCTGTAGGAGCCATCCTTCTTGGGCACAAGGAGCACAGGTATGACACAGGGGCTGAGACTCTCCCTCACATATCCCTTGGCCATGAGGTCTCTGACTTTGGCTTCAAGCTCCTTAGCTTCGGTTGGATTGACTCGGTAAGCTGACCGGTTTGGAAGTTGTGCTCCAGGAATAAAATCGATCTGGTGCTCAATGCCCCTCAAAGGTGGTAAGCCAGCTGGTATCTCATCTGGAAAAACATCCTTGTACCTATCAAGAAGAGCTCGGATTTCCCTTCGCAAGACCGCATTAGTATGTCCAACATTTAACAAATCCTTATAAACCATCAAAACTACTTGACAAGTGGGATCAAAGAGTGAGCGCCTAACATCACTAGGTGCAATTAAGAAGTTGGTCTTAGTCATGCATTTTTCCTTATCTAATTTAATTTGTATCTCATGGACTTGGCAGGCAATAATGGAGCTAAACTAATTCGCTTTTTATTCATCATCAAGGTGTACTTATTAGTCCTACCATCATGCATAACTTCCCTATCAAATTGCCAAGGTCTGCCTAACAAGATATGGGTGGCTTGCATAGGAACTACATCACAAAGAACCTCATCAACATACTTGCCTATGCTAAAAGAAACCTTAACTTGCTCATTAATCTTCAATTAAGTCCTATCATTCAACCACCTTAATCTATATGGTCTAGGATGCTTGGTGGCTGTCAAATTCAGTTTCTCAACCATGTATGCACTGGCCACATTGGCACATGAACCACCATCAATGATTAAGGAACATACTTTGCCACTTACCATACAACGGGTGTGAAAGATGTTCTCCCTTTAGGCTGTTTCATCTGGTTCTTGTATGGTGCTGAGAACTCTCCTTGAGATCAAAAGATTACCCACTTCAGGGTAGGCTACTTCATCCTCCTCTTCATCAGCTTCCTCAGAAGGCTCCATCTCGTCCTGAGACTCATAATCCCCGGTTGGAGTGATGATCATGGCCCTTGGGTTAGGGCAATCCCTTGCGTAGTGTCCACGGCCCCCGCACTTGAAACACATGATGTCTCTGGTCTTAGGTCCAGTGGGGGCAGTTCTAGCTTCAGGCCTTGGGGCAGGGGTGGTTTCTCTAGGCCTGTAGCGTGGTCTTGCTTCTTGTGCTACAGCCTTGCCTCGGTCAGGTTGCCGGTTTAAAGCCGGATTAGAGCTAGATGCTTGTGGGTTGGAACCTGAGGTGGTAGGTCTCCATGGGTTGTTGATCACGGCCCTGGTCCGGGTCTTTCTCTTGAGCTGACTTTCCACTTGTGTGGCTAAGTGTAGTAGCTCATTGAGATCACTGTAGGAATACATCTCCACCTTGCTAGGAATCTTCTCTTGAAGACCATCCAAAAATTGGGCCATGAGAGTCTCCTCGGCATCTTCTAATCCAAGCTGGTTCCTCAGATGTTCAAACTCTCCAAAATATTCGTCAACACTCCTATGGCCCTGGCTGAGCTTCCTAAACTTCGTCTGGAGCTCCCTGTGGTACATGGGTGGAATGTACCTTCCTTTCATCATGAACTTCATGATCTCCTCTCCTTATTCTTTTGGCCGAGTCTTGATCCCACCAGGATAAGGCATGATCAGTGAGTTGAGCTCCTGCATAAGCCACCTTTTTGGGTTCTTCAAACCCATAGACATCAAAGATGTGATCCATCCTTCTCTCCCAATCCAAGTATGCTTCCGGGTCTACCTTGCCGGCAAAGGTGGGAGGCGTGATCATGAGGTGTGGGGAGTGAGCTCTAGGTGGATGGTGAGGGCCCCTCTCTTCAGGAAACCTCCTTTCTCTGGGTCTTGATCTTCGGACGTGTGATGACAGGCTTCTTCCTCAGACAGACCCTCCATCACATGCTCTGGCCAAAATGGTGGGGGTGCTCTCGGTGGCGGTTGTGGAGGCGCTTGAGCTGGTTGGGGTTGGGGTTGCTCTACTCTGCCCAGCCGGTCTCCTAACTGCTGAAGCTTGGTCTGGAGACTAGTGAGTATATCCGCTAAGGCTGGATCAACCATCTTAGCTTAGGTACCTTGCAAAACAAGAAAGTCAACTAGTCAACAGCTCTTAAATTAATTACTCTAGGATTAGCACTAATGACCCTTACCAAAACTTAATTTAATTTTAAACTAAACAAGATTAAACTTAAATACACTTGAGGCATGAACAAATACTATCTAAGAATCGCCAAAAACTAAAACCAATTCGAATTCGAAAATTAAACATGTAGGGGACAACATGACATCTCTCGGTGTGGACCACTAGTGACTCACCCGACCAAAGGACAGTACCATGGTCAAAAGCGGCCTTGACCACACCAAACTCCTTCTTCCCCAACAAAGCTTCAACAACAGCGATTACTAACACAGATGCAACTAGCTCTTAATAGATTCAAAGGCAAGCCATCAACCCTAACAACCGCTTGAAAATTTTCAAAACCCTAAAGTTTAAGGATGGAAAGATGCAACCTTTTCTTGGCAGAAACTTGAGCTCTGATGCCAAAATGATATGAGCCAGGCCATCTGGTCAAGGGGGGGGTGGTCGGAAGAAGGCGCGGTACGGTCGGGAAGAGCAGTCGGTACAGACAGGTTGGACAGACGGGTCACGGCTTAGGAGAAAAGCAAGAACAAGCGGGCCGGTTGTGGGTCGTGAAAACAAGCAGGGGCCTTGGCTCAGGTTGGGGACACGAACAGTGGGGCGTCCTTGCGAGTGAGGTTACGAGCGGCCGGTCGAGGGTTTGGTCGTGAATGCGAACGGCGGGTCGTGCAACACGGACGAGGATACGAACGGCCGGTCGAGGGTCCGGTCATGAATGCGAACGGCGGGTGTGATGCGATGGAACGAGGGCTGAACGAAAGGGGATTTGGAACGAATTAATAAACGTGGATTGAGGGCAACACACCAAGTTATGTCAGGCTTGGATACAGCCTTCCTTGAAGAGAGACACACTCGATCTTCAAGGAACTCTTTTCCTTACTTGGAGACACACTCACACACAAGGAAGAATGGTAAGACCTAGGCGGCCGTGGACAAGGGTTGATGAGGACATCGTACCACAAGCTATACCACGAGTGCCACCAGGGCCTTTGACACGATCCAGAGCACGAGCATTAGGAGACAAGTTCAACCAGCTCATGGAACACGCAGACGACCAGGAGCTCACGGATGAGGAGCCACCAGACGGCTCAGAAGACCAGCCGGACCCGTTCACTTCAGCTAAGGAGCATTGGAGATTCCTGCTTGAAGACTCTTCCACCTCCGGTGTCTTTACCATTACCATTCGGTAAAGACACCAAAAGACGTGCTAAGAAATTGTACTCTTTTCCCTATCTTCGGTTTTGTCCCACTGGGTTTTCCGAAGAAGGTTTTAATGAGGCAACACTCTTAGTGCGCAAGACGACGAAGACATGTTCACACAATCCGACACCTTCACAAGTCTTAGTCAAATTCGGCCTTTACTCCTATATAAGGCTTATCTATCTCATTTCTTTCTTTTGTAGACTAAGTATAAGTCTAGGGCCTTCAGCCCATATTTTATGGGTAAGTCATTAGGACTTAAGCCTTTTTATTTTATACAGCAAAAGGAACTACATGCTGTTTTATTTTACACTACTTGTTGTTTTGGGGAAACATCATGTTGTTTACCCTAAGTTGTAACCATAAGGCTTATATAAGCCTCATCACTTAGAATGAGAAATACAACTCGATTTTTACACAAAACAAAACCCTAGTCTCTATACAAGTTGACGGCTACTACTCCATTGGAGAGCTTGCCTCACGGATTCTTCTTGCCAAGGAGAATCACCCTGGTGTATCACAAGTCTTCCGCAGCTTGTGTGGTCCTTTCAATCCACCCCATTCCATCGCTTTGCTCCTGAAGGTCTCGAGTTTCTCGATCAACAGTTGCACCACCACCTTTGCTCACATCATCTGGTATCAGAGCCAGAAAGCTCTTTAGACATCAGGTTGATTCTATCCTTGTTCATCTCTTAATTTGCGATTTGTTATTGTCTTGTTTTGAAGTTTTTGGCTTTTGATTTTGTTCCTTTCTCTTTCCCCTTGAGGTTCTCGGTAAGAAGGAGGAGATACAAGTCATCTACCACAAACAATCCATACAAAAAAAAAAAAAAAAAAATCAGGTTCTATCATTCCTTTTACTTGTTTTCATAATACAAAAAAAAAAAAAAAAAAACAAAATTATATCTTGCTTAGGTTGTTTAAAATCAAACTAGGATTCTTAGAAACTCACCTAGAACACACTCACCATACTTGAAAATCCATAAGGATTTGTGTGTTGCTTGTTAGGTTTCTTAGTTGCCAAGTCATAGGGCTATCTCCTTCCAGCCGCTTGTGTTCTAGGTCTAGGGTTTAGGGCGTGTCTAGGATTAGGTCTTCGTGTGTGTGTCCTAGGTCTAGGTCCTCTCTGTTCCGCGTCCGTGTAGCTAGGTCATCTAGTTGTGTCGCGTCTAATCCTCTAGCGTGTGTCTAGGTTTAGTCCTTGTGTTCCTCGCTAGGTCTAGTTTCCCGCGAATAGCTGCTAGGATCCTTAGGTTAGCCGCGTCCTAGGATAGCCGCTTCCTGTCCCGCGTGTGTCCGCGTTTTAGGTTCCCTAGTATTAGTCTCGTCCCGCTTTGTGTCCTAGGTTAAGGTCGAGTTCTTGTTAGCAACCCCGCGTCTCTAGTGTTAGGTCGTTAGTTGCTAGGTTTCTTTCTGTGTCGCTAGGAAGGTCAAGTGCTAGTCAGTTCCTCGGACATCTTAGTCTCACGCATCCTTAAGTCCTTGTCCTAGGTAGTGAGTGTCGCGTTCTAGCTCTAGGTCCTTAGTTGTCCGCGTCCCGTTCTTGCTAGGGTTAGGTCGAGAGTTCCTGTCGCGTCTGAGTGTAGCCTTAGCGTGTCCCGCGTGCCTTTTAGTCTAGGTCACGCGAGTGTTAGTGTTAGGACTAGGTCGTGTAGTGTTTTAGGTCGTCCTAGGTTAAGCCGCGTCCGGTCCTAGCCCTCGTCCCGCGTCCCGTCTAGCATCCAGCCGCGTCTTAGTAACCCTTTTGGTCTCGGTTAGAGCTGCGACTAGGTAATCCATAGGTGGCTAGGGTTCCTGGTAGGTTTAGGCATATTAATCTTAACTTAAGAAGTTTTCCTTAGTGTTTTAGTTAGTTTCCTAAAAGGTTTAGGTAATAGTCTAGTTTAGGAAATCTGCCTAGATAGTTTTTAGGAAGTTTTCCTAGAGTTTAATAGGTAGATATTTAGTTCCTTTTTAGGATTAGGAAATATTTAGATATTAATCACATAGATATTCAGTCTAAATTTTAGGATATTTTTCCATATCTTAGTTTAGGGAAATATATCATTAGGATATTTTCCATAATCTAGGTTGCCTTTTTTTTTCTAGATTTGGTAGATTTTCAATATTTCCTTTTGTGTTTTTAGGAAATTTTACTTAGTTTTTATTTTTCTCTTGTCAATTATTTTTTTTTTTTTTACAATAAAAAAAAAAAAAAAAAAAAAAAAATTAAAAATATTATCCTTGGAGATTTTCCATTTAAGGAAAGTTTCCAAGTCTGCAAGGTTCCTTCCCGGGAAACTTTCCATTTCTGAAATTTCCTTTTCTCGAAAAAGGAAATATGTCAGGTCGAGACGAGTCTCCGTCTGGGCAGTCCGACCCAACGGTCATCCAAATGCTACAAGCAATCACTGCCCAGATGACCACCTTCACGACTCGTCTTGAGCGCTTAGAGGAGCCGGTACGCGCACCAGCCGAGAACACACGCCACCATCACCGGCAAGATCCACGTCAGTACCAATATGACCGACCCGAGGCATCCCATCGTGGTCTAGGGAGAGACCCATACTACGACGAGTCACCACCGGCACACAGGCAGCCAGCCGGTCACCATGACATCAAGCTCAACCCACCCCAATTCTCGGGAAAGTTAAACCCCGAAGAGTACTTAGACTGGGAACGTCGGATGGAGTTGATTCACGACTACTACCACCACGACGAGGAACGCAAGGTCACCTTAGCGACAGCCCAGTTCACCGACCACGCACTGGCATGGTGGGATCGCGAGCTAGCCACTCGCCGGAGAGCAAGAATGGGAGCTCCTACAACGTGGTACGAGTTGACTCAGATAATGAGGCGACGATATGTGCCACCTCATTTCCACCGAGAGCTGCAGCGACGATTTCGACGCCTTACCCAAGGCAGCAAGTCGGTTCCTGAATATTTCGACGAGTTCGAACATCTTCGAAACAGACTAGAAATGGAGGATTCGGAGGAGAGTCTCATGGCTCAGTTTATCGACGGACTACATGAGTCGATAGCACGTAAGATCGAGCTGCAACCCTACCACGACCTTGGAGAGCTCTTCCACTTGGCCGTTCAGATCGAAAAGAGCAACCGGCGCAAATCTTCCGCACCACTCCGACCCAGGAATGCCTGGGGTACTAGCCCTAAGGCATTTGACCGCACTGCCTCCACCAGTGACTCGCGACCTCGAGGGAGACCCACAGACGGCGCCATACCGACCAAGGCACCCACGACCACTCCTAGGCCTGCCCCACCGGCCACCAATGCAGGTCAACCCCAGAAGAGCAGTGCTATCACGTGTTTTAAGTGCAAGGGTAGAGGGCACATGTCTCGTGAATGCCCCAACCAACGAACCATGATCTTGACTGCTTCCGGAGATTACGACTCCGCAGACGAGCAAGACGAGTATCCACTCCCGACAGACCCTATGTCTGAAGGGGAAGTCGAATACGCCGACTCAGGCGAGATGTTAATGATCCGGAGAGTCCTCAGCTCACGCCTAGATCAAGAGGAAATCGAGCAGCGAGAGAACATCTTCCACTCAAAGTGCACCATTCTCGGAAAGGTCTGCTCTCTGATCATTGACGGCGGCTCCTGCACCAACGCCGCTAGCAAGTACATGGTAGAGAAGCTTGGATTGCCCGTAACCAAGCACCCCAAGCCCTACAGGCTTCGTTGGCTCAACAACAAGACGGAGCTGTACATTTCCGACCAGGTCCGAGTTTCCTTCAGCATCGGACGCTACCAGGATCAAGTATTGTGCGACGTCGTTCCCATGTCAGCTGGACATCTCCTATTGGGACGACCTTGGCAATTCGATAAGGAGACCACTCACAATGGACGCACAAACTTCTACTCCTTCGTCCACGATAAACGTAGGTACAACCTGGCACCTATGTCTCCTCAAGAAGTGCACGGCATGCAAGCAAAGATGGCGAAGGATCAGCATGCCAGAAAAGAGAACTTCCTCATCAACGTCGCAGACATGAGGAAGGCTGCGAGCACCGCAGGCACCCAGCTCGTCCTCATGCTTTATCAAGAGGTTTTGAGCGCATCCGAGGGCCCCAGCACTCCTTTACCGGCGGATGTCCAGGCACTCCTGGACAAATACTCGGACGTCTTCCCAGACGAGATTCCTTCTGGGCTACCACCTCTCAGGGGCATTGAGCATCACATCGACCTCATTCCCGGAGCCCAGCTGCCAAACAAGCCCGCCTATAAAGTCACCCCGGAGGAAGCAAAAGAACTTGAGCGACAAGTTCAGGATCTCATGGCTCAAGGCTACGTCAGAGAAAGCCTTAGCCCTTGCGCCGTTCCCGTCCTCCTTGTGCCAAAGAAGGATGGAAGTTGGCGAATGTGCGTCGACTGCCGAGCAATTAACAACATCACAGTGAAATACCGGCATCCGATTCCGCGACTTGACGACATGCTAGATGAACTAAGCGGAGCATCCATTTTCTCGAAGATTGACCTCAAGAGCGGATATCATCAAGTTCGCATGCGAGAGGGCGATGAATGGAAAACGGCTTTCAAGACCAAGCAAGGTCTGTATGAGTGGTTGGTTATGCCTTTCGGCCTGTCCAACGCACCCAGCACTTTCATGCGCCTCATGAACCAAGTCCTTCGACCATTCATAGGCAAATTCGTCGTGGTCTACTTTGACGACATACTCGTCTACAGTGCTTCCCATGCCGACCACTTAGAGCATTTGGAGACAGTGATCACGACACTTCAAAAGGAACAGCTATACGCCAACCTTAAGAAGTGTACCTTCTGCACGGATCAGGTCGTCTTTCTTGGATTCGTCGTCATCTCACAAGGGCTTCGAGTTGACGAAGAAAAGATCCGTGCTATTCAAGAATGGCCCACGCCAACCAACGCCAGCCAAGTCCGAAGTTTTCATGGCTTGGCGAGTTTCTATCGCCGATTTGTACGAGACTTCAGTACGATCGCCAGCCCCTTGACAGCGACTATCAAGAAGAACCAAGATTTCAGATGGGGCCCAGAACAAGAAAAGTCGTTTCAGCTGTTAAAGGAACGACTCACGCAAGCACCTGTCCTGACATTACCGAATTTCGATAAGACTTTCGAGGTAGAGTGCGACGCTTCAGGTGTAGGCATTGGAGCAGTCCTGACACAGGGTGGAAAACCAATTGCCTACTTTAGTGAGAAGTTAAGCGGCGCAGCTCTCAACTACCCCACGTACGATAAGGAATTGTACGCTTTGGTCCGAGCTCTACAGACATGGCAGCATTACTTGCTCTCGCGAGAATGCGTTATACACACGGACCATCAGACACTCCAACACCTCAAAGGGCAGACGACCCTAAAGAAGAGACACGCCCGGTGGCTGGAGTTTATCGAGACATTTCCGTATGTCATCAAGTACAAGAAGGGTACGGACAATGTCGTCGCAGATGCACTTTCACGAAGGCATAGCTTGATCTCGGTCATGGAGTCAAAGGTTATGGGATTTGAAATGCTCAAGGACCTTTATGCTGAAGACCACGATTTCAAGGAAGCCTTCACAGAGCACGGACAGGGAAAATACACCCGCTTCTACCTGTTTGACGGTTTCCTATTCAAGGACAAGCGTCTTTGTATCCCAGGCGGTACAGTTCGCGAACTTCTACTCCGAGAAGCTCATGGGGGCGGATTGATGGGGCACTTTGGCGTTTCCAAGACCTTGAGCATGCTCAAGGAGCACTTTTACTGGCCACGTCAACGCCGAGATGTGGAAGCCCATTGCGAAAATGCCTTGTCTGCAAACGGTCCAAGTCTAAGATGCATCCTCAAGGGCCCTACACGCCACTTCCAGTTCCGTCATCTCCTTGGACGGATATCTCCATGGATTTCGTCCTTGGTTTACCTCAAGTCCATCACAAGGACTCCATCCTCGTCGTCGTCGACCGTTTCTCGAAGATGGCGCACTTCATACCTTGCAACAAGACGAACGATGCGATTCAGACAGCGAACCTGTTCTTCTGAGAGATCGTCCGTCTACATGGCATTCCCCGCACCATTGTGTCCGACAGGGACACTAAGTTTCTCAGTCACTTCTGGCGGGTTCTGTGGAAGAAACTTGGCACCAGTCTACTCTTTTCGACGGCATATCACCCACAGACGGATGGTCAGACCGAGGTGGTCAACCGAACCTTATCTCAGATGTTGCGCGCGACGATTGGTCGTAACCTGAAGAATTGGCTCGAGTGTCTCCCTTATGTCGAGTTCGCCTACAACAGAGCAGTTCATTCCGGCACCAAGAAGACACCATTTGAGATTGTCTACGGCTTCAACCCCACTACACCACTCGAATTCGCCCCTATTCCACTCGGTGAGATCGTCAGCTTAGAAGGCGAAGAAAAAGCGGAATATGTCAAGCGCTTACACCAGGAAGTCAAAGAAAACCTGGAACGAAGGAATGCTCAGACAGCAAAACACGCCAACAAGGGAAGGAGGCACGTGGTCTTCCACGAGGGAGATTGGGTCTGGTTACATCTACGACCCGAACGTTTTCCCCAATGGCGTAAGAGCAAGCTAGCACCACGTGGAGATGGCCCATTCCGAGTCCTGCGACGCATCAACGACAACGCCTACCAACTGGAGCTTCCAGGTGAGTATAATGTGTCTACTACGTTTAATGTTGCTGACTTGGAGTTATTTGATGCAGGTGACGATTTTGCTTTGGAGACCAAAGCACCTGAAGAGGGAGGGAATGATGAGGACATCGTACCACAAGCTATACCACGAGTGCCACCAGGGCCTTTGACACGATCCAGAGCACGAGCATTAGGAGACAAGTTCAACCAGCTCATGGAACACGCAGACGACCAGGAGCTCACGGATGAGGAGCCACCAGACGGCTCAGAAGACCAGCCGGACCCGTTCACTTCAGCTAAGGAGCATTGGAGATTCCTGCTTGAAGACTCTTCCACCTCCGGTGTCTTTACCATTACCATTCGGTAAAGACACCAAAAGACGTGCTAAGAAATTGTACTCTTTTCCCTATCTTCGGTTTTGTCCCACTGGGTTTTCCGAAGAAGGTTTTAATGAGGCAACACTCTTAGTGCGCAAGACGACGAAGACTTGTTCACACAATCCGACACCTTCACAAGTCTTAGTCAAATTCGGCCTTTACTCCTATATAAGGCTTATCTATCTCATTTCTTTCTTTTGTAGACTAAGTATAAGTCTAGGGCCTTCAGCCCATATTTTATGGGTAAGTCATTAGGACTTAAGCCTTTTTATTTTATACAGCAAAAGGAACTACATGCTGTTTTATTTTACACTACTTGTTGTTTTGGGGAAACATCATGTTGTTTACCCTAAGTTGTAACCATAAGGCTTATATAAGCCTCATCACTTAGAATGAGAAATACAACTCGATTTTTACACAAAACAAAACCCTAGTCTCTATACAAGTTGACGGCTACTACTCCATTGGAGAGCTTGCCTCACGGATTCTTCTTGCCAAGGAGAATCACCCTGGTGTATCACAAGTCTTCCGCAGCTTGTGTGGTCCTTTCAATCCACCCCATTCCATCGCTTTGCTCCTGAAGGTCTCGAGTTTCTCGATCAACAGTTGCACCACCACCTTTGCTCACATCAAGGGTTTTGGGTTCTAAACTTTCTGCATAAAAGAGAGAGTGTTCTGCCTTTTATAGGCTACATTCTAAGACCTAGTTGACCACACAACCCGCGGTCAACAAAACAACTTAAACCCATATAGACTAAGTCTTTTAACAAGTGACAAGACTAAAATAAAGGCTAAACAGGTGCCTAAAGATAGGATCAAGCCAAATTGATTTTAAATGGACATATCTACATTAAAACCAATGGGACACTAGGCTTGATGCCTTAGACTTTCGGGTCTCATTAAAAACGTTTCCAAGAACCCATTATGGTAAACTTAGAAAGGAAAAGAGTACCTTAATCATCTAAGGTCTTAAGGGATATCCTCACTCAAGGATAGTAAGGACACACAAGACCTTATCCCTAAGGCTGTGTGCATGGGTGACCTGGTCAGGAAAACCCAGCTGATCAATGGCAAAAGGCTGGCTGGTGTCTTCAGTCTCCCCTTCTTCTCCTCGGCAGTATGCTTGGACTAGGTTGATCCTGGCTTGATCTTCACGAGTTTGTTCTTGGTCCAGACACCTGTCTTGCACTCCTTGGGCAGCTCTGCTTCTGGTCATGATGCGGTGAGACACATAAGGAGTTGCCTGGACCTCATCCTCCAAGTACCGGGTTTGTGTATCATGGATGACCCCATCACTATCCCTCCTAGACGTGTCCGTGGTCTCACGCCTTAACCACAAGAGCATGCTTCTGACGCGGGAAGCTGAGGCCGCAAGACCTTTGTTATAGATGATGGGGCGGCTAGGTTCTACCAATCCAAAGGATCAGACCACAGTGTACATTATCGACCAAGGCGTCACCATAGGGTCCCTAACCTACCTCCTCAATAACCTCAAGCTGAAGATTCCACCCTTCCACGGCCACAATGACCCCATTGTCTACCTTGATTGGGAAACTAAAATAGAACTCGTATTCAGTTGCCAATTTTATAGTGAGATTAACAAAGTTAATTTGGCTGTTACAGAGTTTTATGACTATGCCCTAAGCTGGTGGGATCAGGTGGTTACTTCTAGAAGACGCAATGGAGAGTATCCCATTGAGACATGGGAAGAACTCAAGTTCCTCATGAGACGGAGCTTTGTTTCCAACCATTTCCACAAAGATTTGGATCAAAGACTAAGGCATCTAAACCAGGGCAACAGGAGCGTGGATGACTACTTCAAGGAGATGGAGATGCTCCTGATCCGAGCCGGAGTAACTGAAGACCGTGAGGCCACCATGTCACGCTTTATGAGTGGACTCAACCAGGAGATACAAGACCGGCTGGAGATGCAACATTATGTGGAATTGGAGGAGATGCTACACAAGACTTTGCTGATAGAACAACAGCTTAAAAGGAAGACTAACACTCGGTCTTATGGTGTAGGTACCGTAGGACCCAAGCTAACTTTCGACAAGGAGTTTAAAACAACCCGCACCTTTGATTCCAAGGCGGCCGTGTCTAGAACAACTTCCAACACTTTCCCACCTAGACCAGATAAGAACAAGGCCGAGGAACGTCCCACAAGAACCCAGGACATTCGGTGTTTCAAGTACCAAGGTCTAGGGCACTATGCAAACGAATGCACCAACAAGCGGACCATGATCATCATGGAAAATGGAGAGGTCCAGTCTGAAGAGGAAGATGACCTTGAACCCTTGACCGGTGGGGAGGAGGAACCACCAGTCCCTGGACAACTTCTTGTAGCAAGAAGATCCCTTAGTGTCCAATCTAAGGTAGATGAACCGGACCAAAGGGAAAACTTATTTCACTCACGCTGCCTAATACAAGGGAAGGTATGTAGTTTGATAATTGATGGTGGTAGTTGCACTAATGTTGCTAGTGAGTCCATGGTCATGAAATTAGGATTTGAGGAGCTGCCACACCCAAAGCCATACCCTTTCCAGTGGCTTAATGACTCAGGCGAATTAAAGGTGACCTATCAGGTCAAGGTGTTGATTGAAATAGTCATATACAAGTACGAGGTCCTGTGTGATAATTTCCCTATGGAAGCAGGCCATATCCTCTTAGGAAGACCGTGGCAGTCAGACAGAAAGGTGACCCATGATGGCTACACCAACCGCCACCACTTCACATTCAAAGGCCGTAAGACCACCTTGATTCCTATGTCACCCCATGAGGTATACTTAGACCAATTACATCTTAAGAAACAAATGAAAGAAGCTAGCAAGTCTAAGGAGCCTAAGCCTAAAACCAACTTTTACATTAAGGCTAGTGACATAAAACGTAGTCTTAACCTTAAAGCCCCGGTCCTTATGCTTATATATAAGGAGCACGTACTTGTGTCTACTAACCAAGAGCCGGTAATCCCGAGCATTTTGAACAATCTTTTGCAGGGATTTCAGGACGTGTTTCCAGAAGAGTATCCCAATGGGTTGCCACCCATTCCTGGAATAGAACATCAAATTGATCTGGTCCCTGGAGCTACCTTACCAAACCGGGCAGCCTATCGTACCAACCCCGTGGTGAAAGAATATGAGATTTAGAGATTTATAGAATGAGAGAATGAGAGATTTAGAGAGAATTAGAGAATTAGAGAAAAGAATGATTTATTAGAAAATGAGAATTATGAATCCTTAGTTACAAAATGTGAAGGGAGTAAGGTATTTATACTATTATAGTCTAGGCTTGTTTGGATACAAGGATAGCCTTATACATAAATGGCTTACAAGGATAACATAATTCTATAATACAAACAAGCCTTAGACTCTCCCTTTCACAAACATACAAATCACCATATAACTAGAATTAATGGCTTTCATAAATTCATCACTTCTTCTTCATTCCAACACTCCCCCTCAAGCTTAAGACATAAGATGTTTAAGCTTGCAACCATGAAGTATTACCTCATTAAAAACTTAGAAAAGGAAAACTCAATTGGGACAAAACATTTTCTTAGGGAAAAAGAGTATAATACTCCATGTTGGGATCATGGGTATGGAATGGACATGAGACCAAGTCTTGGATAGATTGATGTACCAACTTTCAGAGATGCTGTCTTGGTGAATATATCAGCCAGTTAATCCTCACTCCTTCTATGTGCTTGGTCCTTTCATGAAACACTGAATTGGAGGCTATGTGAATGGCGGATTGATTGTCACAATGAATGGTGATTGGCTCCTCACACTTCACGGCTAAGTCTCCCAAAATTTGTTTCAGCCAGATGCATTCAGTAGTGAGCTTCCTCATTGCTCTATACTCTGATTCTGCACTAGAGCATGAAACCACCTTTGCTTCTTGGTTTTCCAAGTCACAAGGTTTCCACCTATGAAAGTACAATAGCCAGTAGTACTTCTCCTGTCTTCCCTATCTCCTGCCCAATCTGCATCACAATAACCAACCACATTTGTGTTTTTATTATTACCCATCCAAATACCTTGTTCATGTGTGCCTTTGAGATATCATAGAATCCGCATGGCCATGTCCCAATGCCTTATCTTTGGCCCTTGCATGTGTTGAGATACCTGATTCACAGCAAAACATAAATCTGGTCTTGTGATGGTTAAATAAATAAGCTTATCAACCACTTTCCTATAGAGATTAGGATCATGAAAATCAATTTCCTCCTCTAACTCCCCCTTAGTTGCGATTTTATAATCTTCTTCTAAGGGTATTTTGGCTGGCTTAGCTTCCATCATACCTGTGGATGTTAGTAGATCTACAACATACTTCCTTTGAGAGAGAAAGAGACCTTCCTTAAACCTACATACTTCCTTACTCTTTAATGTGAAAAGAGTATGTTCCACTTCAGACCTTTTGAAGCCTTTATCCTTTAAAGTAACACTTAACTTGTGGTACCATGCTGTTGGAGATTGTTTAAGGTCATAAATAGCCTTCCTTAGCCTTAGGGTATTACCGCTTCCTACCTCATCCTCTAGGCCAGGTGGAGGTGACATGTAAACCTCTTCTTCTAGTTCACCTTGCAAGAAAGCATTCATGACATCCATTTGCCACAATTCCCACTCAAGATTAGTAGCAACAATAAGCACAACATTGACAGAATGAAGCTTAGCTACAGGAGCAAATGTATCCCTATAATCCTCACCATATGTCTGAGTAAAACCCCTAGCTACCAACCTGGCTTTATATCTATCAATTTCACCATTGCTTTTGTATTTAATGGTAAAAATCCATTTAGAACTTACAGCCTTCTTTCCTTTTGGTAAAGTGGCTGCAGCATATGTACCATTCCTCTCCATAGCTTGTTTCTCATCTGAGATAGCTTCCCTCCATTCCTTTATAGACATAGCTTCTTCATATGTCTTTGGAATCTGCTCATTGTCAAGACTATAAATAAAAGCAACATGAGTAGAAGGTAAGTGTGCAATATTACAAACTCCCTGATCATGATGAACTACAACATTTCCATTGTAGAAGACTGGTGGATTTTTTTGTCTTGTGCTCCTCCTTAAAACAGTAGGTGGAGCCTCCTTTTCCTCTTCACTCAAAATTTCAATGAGAGTAGGTCTTGATCTTTTGGAAGCTGAAGCTGAAATGGAATCATCTCCTGCTGAGTATTGTTGGACATGAGTAGATGCTTCTCCCCCCCCCCCATGTTCAAGAGGAGGAAGCCCAGGAGAATCAATAGAGGACGATGGACGAGAAGAGGCAGCTGGACCCGTGAAGCCGGATGGACCCGTGAGGCTGGACGGACCAGGACAGGGGCCGGGACAGTCATGTGGACCGGCCGCGTCTGAAATGCTATGATCACTTGCAACTGATGTAGGTGGCAAAGGTGATGAGGCTGTATGCTGACCACCTCCTATTCCAATGCTCTCCAAGAGTTTCCTCAAGTATTCAGCTTGGTCTGTTCTTGTTGATGGGATGTCTTTAAATTGTTCCCATGTTCCTTCTTCATAAAAACCTTTGTCTACTTGGAACTTTACATCTCTAGACACCATGACTCTTCTAGTCTCAGGGTCATAACATTTGTATCCTTTTTGAGTGGAGGAATATCCAATGAACATAGCCTTTACACTTTTTGGTTCAATCTTGTTCCTTTGCTCCCTAGGAATTAACACAAAACAAACACACCCAAAAACTTTCAAATGATCAATGGTGGGTTTAGTGTTGTTTAATACCTCAAATGGAGATAGATCATCAAGGACTTTTGTAGGTGTCCTGTTGGTTAAGTAGCAGGCTGCTACAAGTGCATCCCCCCAAAATCGCTTAGGCACCTTCATGTGGAACATCATAGTTCTCACAACCTCCATTAGGTGCCTGTTCTTTCTTTCAGCAACTCCATTTTGCTGTGGAGTATAAGGGCAGCTTGTCTGGTGCTCAATGCCATGTTTAGCTAGATGTTCCTGAAGTCTGGTACTAGTGTACTCCCCTCCATTATCTGTTCTAAAGCATTTAATTCTTGCATTGTATTGATTAGTAACATATGCTTGAAAATTTAAAAATGCATCATACACTCTATCTTTAGAACTAAGAAGAGTAACCCATGTATATTTGGACTTTTTATCAATAAATGTCACAAAATATTTATGGTTTTCTCTAGATGGAAATGGAGATGTCCACACATCAGAATGCACCAATTCAAAACAATTGTCATATTTATGCATTGATTTTTCAAAAACTATTTTACAATGTTTTCCAAGAATACATGAATCACACAATTCCTTAGGCATTTTTAAACCAGGCACTATTAACTCAAGAGCTCTTGGATGAGGATGTCCTAATCTAGCATGCCACAAATCAGAATCAGTGCTAAAAATATTCGCCTGAAAAACTGATTCTAATGCACTACAACTAGCCATATTATCAAGCACATACAAGTCATCTTTTGTAGTTCCTTGTCCAAAGCACCTTCTAGTTTCAATATCCTGAAAATAAAAGTCATTAGGACCAAATATAGCATGACAATTCAAGTCAGTAGTAGCTCTTTTAACTGAGAGCAAGTTGGAGGTAAATGAAGACATATAAAATGCCTTAGATTCTTTATCAAACAATTTCAATTTTCCTATGCCTTTGATTGGTACTTTAATTCCATTTGCAATAAGAACATTCCCTGGGGCAGGTTCTACATTCTCTAGAAAATCTAGATCACTAATCATGTGATGAGAAGCACCAGAATCAACAACCAAAGATTTATGAGCATTTGATGTATAAGAAGTTTGAAAAAAAGCATGAAAAGTTTTACCCATCACATTGCTCTCCTTTATAGCCTTAATGAGAGCTTCCAAGTCTGATTTAGTCACAAAATCTGATGCTTGTGACATGATGTTGGTGGCGCCTGAATGTGAAGAAGGACCACTACTTACAACTGCCTTTGAAGACACCATGCCGTGAGCTTGCCTGGCCGAGGGCATGGCCGGCTGCTGTGGAGGGCGTGAAGCCCAAGATGGCTTCAGGTGAGGGTGAAGTTCCCAGCAATCCTTCTTTGCATGGCCATCCTTCTTGCAATGATCACAAAATTGCCTCCTCTTCTTAGAAGCATTTGTTGGCCTGAAGAAACTTTTGTGAGCAGCTACTAGTTCAGCTTTGTTGCCAAACAATCCATGTGATCCTTGCTCCTTTTGAATTTGAGCACACACTTCCTCCAAGCTAGGTAACTTATCAGACCTGAGAATATGCTTAATAAGATCTGAGTAAGTAGAATTAAGAGTTAAAAGTCACCCAAACACCTTATCTTGTTCCTTTCTTTCAAGGAGTACAAGTGGTTCAATAGTGGCTGGCCTTAGCATTTCTAGCTCAGCCCACAAAGCTCTGAATGAGCCATAGTGCTTTGTGAATTCAGCATTCTCTTGCCTTAATTAATTCAAAGCCTTCTTTACTTCAAAAATTCTCAAAAGGTTAGTGGTATTTCCATACACCTTAAGCAAAGTGTCCCATAGATCTTTTGCATTTTCACAAAAAGAATAAGCTTCTAAAAGATCACTAGCAAGAGAATTTTGTAAAATAGAAAGTACCAACTGATCTTCTTGGTACCATTTGGCTTGAGCTGCATCACTCACTTCAGCCACTTCATTGTCTTTAATGCCATTTGTGGCAATGTGGTTCCAAAGACCTTTACCACCTAATGTGGTTTTCATGGTCCTAGACCATAAAAGATAATTTGCTCCATGTAGAATGACTGGAGCTCTAAGGGATGTCTGAATCTCCATGCTTAATAGGCAAAATAGGTCAGTAAATCAGGTAAGAAATCGTGATACCAGATAGAACCTTTGGTCGAGGTATGTATGAAGCCGGCTAATCACGGCTTGTTCGGAACAAACCGCTGGTCACGGCTTGGTCGGGGTGGGCGTGAAGATCACTGGATCAGCTGGTCACGCACAAGGCTGCTGGTCACAAGGTCGCTTGGTCACGCTGCTCACGAATTCCAGTAGCTGGTGGTACACAAGCAAGCGTGATCAAGTGTGCTGGTCGAGACAACAAACGCGGCCTGGACTGCTGGTCGGGATGAACACACTCGGCCTGTCCGAATAATATTTTCTTCTTGGTTGGAATCGAGTATTTTAATTCCTGCACAGATAAGCAATACAACTTGGAAGAACAAGAAATTATATGCTGGGCAGGGATGATCAACCAAGAAAAAAGAAAGCTGTTTAAAAAAAAATTGGCGCCAACAACTCAAGTGTAACAACCACTAACTACCTAAAACCACCTGTAACTAATCCTAACAACTCAAGTAACAAGAATTGTAACAATTTGAGACTACTAAATTCGACTTTATCAAGATTCAATAACCAAAATTCGAATTTAATCACCTAGAACATTTTATGAATTCAAGAAATCAAATTTAAAGCCTTTCAAAACTGAACAAGGAATTCAAGAAAATCAATCTTGAAACCCTAAACCTATTAGATTGACTTTAAAATTCGTCAGGACTCTCACAAGACCCTAGTTAAACTTTCCAGATTCAAAGAATTAGAGAAAACTGAGAAAGTATTAGAATTATATCACCAGGATCTTGATACAGGTGATTTTGGACGTCCTTGAGGAAAACTTCAAGATAAACCTTTAAAACTCAATGGAATTGAGTTCTGCTTTCTTTAAACAGAAACTAGACTCCAGGGGCTTGAGTTTAGGCTTTTGAAAATCACGATTTGAAGAAATATTGTCGTCGAGATGACCTGGGGAATGTAGAGGTTCGAAACGAACGTGATCACGAACACCTCTTGGAAGAAAATTCGTATCTTTTGATTCTCTGGGCCAAATGATGCGATTCAGGTGGCTGTGGATTTGGAATTCGCCGATGCACACTCCAGAGAAAGGTGATCATCAATTAGAGTCGTGGATTGATCGCAATTTGATTTACAAAATGACGTTCGAAATTGATCCAGAAACAGATGAAGAACAAGATGGATTCTTGTTGAATCAATGAAAGAATGATGAAATTTACCCAGATTTGATGCAACCTGGCTCTGATACCATGAAAGAATATGAAATTTAGAGATTTTTAGAATGAGAGAATGAGAGATTTAGAGAGAATTAGAGAATTAGAGAAAAGAATGATTTATTAGAAAATGAGAATTATGAATCCTTAGTTACAAAATGTGACGGGAGTAAGGTATTTATACTATGTCTATACTTGTTTGGATACAAGGATAGCCTTATACATAAATGGCTTACAAGGATAACATAATTCTATAATACAAACAAGCCTTAGACTCTCCCTTTCACAAACATACAAATCGCCATATAACTAGAATTAATGGCTTTCATAAATTCATCACTTCTTTTTCATTCCAACACTCTCCCTCAAGCTTAAGACATAAGATGTTTAAGCTTGCAACCATGAAGTATTACCTCATTAAAAACCTAGAAATGGAAAACCCAATTGGGACAAAACCTTTTCTTAGGGAAAAAGAGTATAATACTCCATGTTGGGATCATGGGTATGGAATGGACATGAGACCAAGTCTTGGATAGATTGATGTACCAACTTTCAGAGATGCTGCCTTGGTGTTGGGATAGTAGCTGTTCTTATGCAGGACCGTAAGCCCATAGCCTACTTCAGTGAAAAACTTGGAGGAGCTACACTGAACTATCCAACGTATGATAAGGAGTTGTATGCTCTTGTCCGTTTCTTGCAAACTTAGCAACACTACTTGTGGCCCAAAGAGTTTGTGATACACACAGACCATGAGTCGCTAAAGCACCTTAAAAGCCAACATAAGCTCAACAAACGTCATGCCAAATGGATGGAGTTCATAGAAACATTTCCATATGTTATAAAATACAAGCAAGGCAAAGAAAATGTGGCGGCAGATGCCTTGTCACGTAGGTATGCACTTTTATCTACCTTAGAAGTTAAACTTATGGGTTTTGAACACATGAAAGATTTGTATAGCACTGACCCAGACTATGGAGAAATCTATAAGTCTTGCCTTAAGAATCCTACAGGTCCCTATTTTGTGCAAGATGGGTACTTATTCTTTGAGAACCGCCTGTGTGTCCCATCTTGTTCCATGAGAGAATTGTTTGTCCGTGAGGCCCATGCTGGTGGACTCATGGGACACTTTGGCGTGTCTAAAACCTTAGCCGTGATGCATGAACACTTTTACTGGCCACACATGAGGAAGGATGTGGAACGAATATGCAACCGGTGTGCTAAGTGCAAGCAGGCTAAGTCCACAACTCAGCCCAACGGTTTGTATCATCCCTTACCCATCCCGGAACATCCTTGGGTTGATTTGTCTATGGACTTTATCTTAGGATTTCCTAGGACACGAAATGGAAAGGATAGCATTTTTGTTGTTGTTGATAGGTTTCCAAGATGTCCCATTTCATAACATGTAGGAAAACGTATGATGCATTACATGTAGCTAACCTGTTCTTTAAGGAAGTAGTAAGGCTGCATGGTATGCCTAAAACTATTGTGTCTGATAGGGATACCAAGTTTTTGAGTCATTTTTGGCGTACTTTATGGTCTAAGTTAGGCACTAAGTTGTGTTTTTCTACCACATGCCATCCTGAGAGTGATGGCCAAACTGAGGTTGTTAATAGGACTTTAGGTTCACTATTGCGTGCATTTGTAGGTAAGAACCTTAGGACTTGGGAAGATCATTTGTCTCATGTAGAGTTTGTATACAACCATTTGGTTCATTCAGCATCTAAGCATTCACCATTTCAGATTGTTTATGGTTTTAGTCCTATCTCACCTTTGGATCTAACGCCTTTACCTTTTAGTGAATGTGCTAGTCTTGATGGAGAACAGAAGGTTCGTTTAGTTAAACAAATACATGAAAAGGCATGAGCCAATATCGAGGCCAAAACCAAAAAGTATGGCTAAGCCGTTGACAAACACCAAAGAAAGCTTACTTTCAAGCGAGGAGATCAGGTCTGGAAATACCTACACAAGGACCGGTTCCCTGAAGAACGCCGTTCCAAGCTGATGTCTAGGGTGGATGGACCGTTCACAGTGGTCAAGCGCATCAATGACAATGCCTATCAGCTTGACTTGCAAGGTAAGTATTCCGTAAGCTCAAGTTTCAATATTACTGACTTGATTCCTTTTTGTGCAGATGGACCGGATTTGAAGTCAAATCCTCTTCAAGTGGGAGGGGATGATGTGAGCATGGACACTAGACCGGACCGACCGGTCGCTGACCCGGACGGACATCAACACGCTGGCCCAGACGATGTATCGGACAACGACTTTGAGCAGCCAGACGTATGCCTGGATGATGGTCCCGGACGAATGCATGAGTGGAAGGACGACTGGACATCGACCAGAGGACCTACGAGAAGGACGACCCGACCATCGACACATGCCTCGACCAGCGCCCCGACCAAGGCCTCGACCCACGCCTCGACCAGCGCCCTGACCAAGGCCTCGACCAGCGCCTTGACCAGCGTCTCGACCAAGGACTCGACCCGCGACCCAACCAAGACTTTGACTAGCCCTGTTCTGGAGCCATGGACCGTTCCACCTGGTCACATGACCCGATCCCGGACCAAGACTCCCCAAAACTCCACTGGGTTATTTCTGACCCATTCTTTTTCTCATCTTTTCTAAGTCCATTTTAATTTGTCTTTGAGCTTATGTGATTGGGATTAAAGGTACATTTGGTTCCCTTTTCCCATGTAAGGTTTTTCCCTTTGAGATTTTCTCACATGGGTTTTTAATGTGCCCTAGTGCATCCTTAAAAGGAACAAGCTCATAAGGCCTTAGATACATTTTTAATGGCATTTCTTCACGGCCCGGCCCATCTTCTTGTTAGCGTGTGCATTTAACGCGTTTTGACCACCTTGTAATCTGCATGGTTTTTGTCTTGAATGCTTGGATTTCTGTGTTAATCACGCAAGTTACTTTGACCATGCAATTCAAAATATTTGGGTGTATATCTCTTAGGTCGTGGCCATTGTAATGTTTCAATCAATTTTGAATTAAGAACTTTTCATTCTAAAAGTGTTCTTGATCGATTCATCTAATTCTTGCAAACTCCTTTCTAGTGTATAATATCTAGATTGCTAGTTTGTAAAATCCTTGTTTGCATCCGGTGTGTCATATCCAGATCAAAACAAGTTTGGCGATTCAAAGTCTTCCACCCCTTTGGAATCTCACCATTCGATCCATCCTTTAACAATCTCATCAACCGTTCCAAATCTGAATCCAACTCACAATCCTTCATTTTTATTTATTTCCATCTTTTATCACGACAAAACCTCCATCTTACCATTTCAAGCCTTCCGCCTTTGGCTCACCCTGTTGCCGGTATTGGATCCGTGCGTCCCGTTCTACCAAGACCACGTCATGATGCCATTCGGCCTGGCAAACGCTCCCAGTACTTTCATGCGCCTTATGAACGAGGTCCTTCGTTCGTTCATTGGCAAGTTCGTAGTGGTCTACTTCTACGATATTATCGTCCACAGCATGACCTACACAGACCACCTTGAAAAGAGAGTAGTTGTACGCAAATCTCAAGAAATGTACATTCTGCACCGACCAAGTCGTTTTTATTGGTTTCATCGTGAGTTCCCAGGGACTTCGGGTGGACGACGAGAAGATTAAGGTCATACAGGAGTGGCCCACACCGATAACAGCCAGCCAGGTCCGTAGCTTTCACGGACTCGCCAACTTTTGCATACAGTTCGTCCCAGATTTCAGCACGATAGCTGGTCCGTTGACCTCGACGATAAAGAAGAATCAAGACTTTCATTGGGGACCCGAGCAAGATAAGTCCTTCAAGCTTCTTAAGGAACGCCTCACCCACGCCCCAGTCCTAGTCCTGTCGGACTTCAGTCAGACATTTGAGGTCGAGTGTGATGCCTCCGGTATCGGTATTGGAGCCGTCCTCACACAAGGCGGACGACCTGTCGCCTACTTCAGTGAGAAGTTAAGTAGAGCTGCGCTTAACTATCCGACATACGACAAGGAGCTCTATGCCCTAATTCGTGCCTTGGAAACTTGACAGCACTATCTTCTTGCCCGGGAGTGCGTCATTCACACTGACCATCAGACACTCCAGCACCTCAGAGGACAGTCTACGCTGAAGAAGAGACATGTCCGTTGGTTGAAGTACATCGAGACCTTTCCATACGTCATCAAGTATAAGAAAGGAACGGACAACGTTGTCGCCAACGCCTTATCTCGTAGATACAGTCTGATTTCCGTCATGGAGTCGAAAGTTATGGGCTTCGAGATGATCAAAAACCTGTACGCTAACAATGCAGATTTCACTCAAGCTTACCTATAGCACGACAAGGGCAACTACAGCCGCTTCTTTCTTCACGACGGGTTCCTCTTTAAAGAAAAACGACTTTGCATTCCGAGAAAATCGATTCGAGAGCTGCTTTTGGAGAGACCCACGGTGGAGTTCTCATAGTTCATTTCGGCATTGACAAGACCTTAAGCATGCTTAAGGAACATTTTTACTGGCCCCACCAGCGACGAGATGTAAAGGCACACTGCGCAAGGTGCCTTATCTGCAAAAGGGCTAAATTCAAGATGCATCTGCAGGGTCTTTACATGCCATTGCCAGTTCCATTTGCGCTCTCGACGAACATTTCTATGGATTTCGTTTTAGGCTTGCCAAAGATCAACCATAACGACTCCATTTTCGTAGTGGTTGACAGTTTTTCCAAAATGGCACATTTCATCGCTTGCAATAAGACCAACGACGCAAGCTAGACTGCCGACCTTTTCTTCAAGGAGATAGTACGACTGCACGGTATTCCCAGGACGATCGTATCCAACCGCGACACCAAGTTCCTCAGCTACTTATGGCGAGCATTATGGCGAAAATTGGGCACCAACCTCTTGTTCTCCACCGCATACCATCCGCAGACTGACGGACATACAGAGATTGTCAACCGGACCGTTTCCCAGACCCTGAGAGCAACAATTGGCCGCAATTTGAAGAATTGGCAGGAGTGCCTTCCGTACGTCGAGTTCGCTTAAAACAGGGCAACCCACTCCGGCACAAAGCGTTCTCAACTCGACCACACCTATCAACTTCACACCCATATATATCTGGGCAACACAATCAGTTTGGAGGGAGAAGCAAAGGCAGACTACATCAAGCGCCTTCATGCAGAGACCAAGGCAAACATGGAACAACAGAACATCCAGAACGTCAAGAACGCCAACAAAGGCCACATGCACATGGTTTTCAAGGAGGAGATTGGGTTTGGCAACATCTGCGGCCAGAGAGATTTCCCCAGTGACGGAAGAGCAAGCTTGCACCCCGGGGAGATGGTCCATTCCGCGTCCTTCGGAGAATCAACGACAACGCCTACCAGATCGAACTTCCAGGTGAGTATAATGTGTCTAGTACGTTCAATGTTTCTGACTTAAAGTTGTTTGATGCAAGGAGGACTTCGATTTGGAGATTAAAGCACTTCAAGAGGGAGGGAATGATGAGGACATTGAGCCAGTCATCGCACCAGTCATTCCACCTGGACCTCTTACATGGTCCAAGAGGAAAGCTTTAGGAGATAAAATCAGCATGCTCCTGGAAGATGCATTTCAGCTGCTAAAAGGGAAGTTAATCAATGCTCCTTTACTAGTACTTCCAGATTCACTACAAGAAAACACGGTAGAACTGATGACCGGTATCCGTCTTTCTGCAATCGAAAACAGACGATCCCTGTAGCGTTTCGACGAATTCTGACCGTGTATTCTACACCGTCGGATGTCGCTTGATTGTCAGAAAATTATCGTCAAAAATTGATGGTTTTCTGATGAGGACATCTAGCCAGCCACTGCACCAGTCATAGGAATTAATTCGTTTTAGGAAATTTTCCATAGTATTTAGGCATAGGAATTAATTCGTTTTCATAAATTTTTCTAGGCTAGGAATTAGTTTAGAAAGTTTTCCTAAAATCTCTTAGGTAGTTTTTCTAAAATTTTAGGCCATTAATAAATTTTTCTCATTAGTTTATGATAGTTTTCTTTTTAGAAAATATACATAATTAGTTTTTCCTTATTATTTAGGATAGTTTCCTTTTAGGAAAATAGGAATCAATTAATTTTTCCTTTAGTTCAAGTATAGTTTCCTTTTTAGATAATTAGGTAATAACTTTATAGTATAACACCTGTTTAGTTAGTTTTATTTTTTAGATTTAGGCAATAATTGTCTTTTAGGATATTTTCCTTTTTCTTTTATTTCCCTTTTCCTCAAATAGCTAGTTTCCTTTATTTCATAAATAATAAAATAAAATAACAATCATATCAGTGGAAATTTTCCATTTAATCAAAGTTTCCATTCTTGCAAGTTTCTTTTTCGGGAAACTTTCCATTTTCAAAAATTTTCTTTTCTCGGAAAAGAAAATATGTCAGGAAGTGACAAGTCAACATCGGGACCGAACAGTCAAGCAATGCTGCAACTTCTGCAAGCTTTGACGACCCAGATGTCGACCATCACGATGCGTCTCGAGTGTTTGGAACAGCATGCATCTACACCAAGACCCACGCCACCACCATACCCACACGCCAGACCAGAGACGGTCGATCAAGGGATGGGTCGACATCCGTACTACGACGAGACCATGCCGCCACCTCGACCACCGACGCACTACCCCGAAGTAAAGATGTATCCGCCTCCCTTCTCGGGAAAGGTTGATCCCGAGGAGTACTTAGACTGGGAGAGGAGAATGGAGCTTCTCTACGAATACTATAACTACGACAATCCCCGTAAAGTCACCCTAGCAACGATGCTGTTCACTGACCACGCACTGGCATGGTGGGATCGAGAAGTAATAGCTCGTAGGAGAGCTCGTATGGGTGCCTTGATGGTGCGGCCCTGGTTGTGTTAGAACCAAAGGATCGACTTTAAGGGAGTGGTTTAGGCGATATAGGAGGCTACGAGCTCTCCTTAATGGCAGCGGTTTGAATGGAAGAGGAATTGGAGGCTACTTGCTCTCTAATCAGGCGTGGGTGAAGGGGGTTGTAGATTCCAGTAGCACATGTTCACCCTACTTTAGAGCTATGGAAAGTCACAATAGATTACTCTACTCTTTAATGATCAAAGATCAATGTTCTTAGGCTAAACAAAGAAAGCAAAGAGGAAGAACAAAAGTTCTCTATGTATTTTATGAATAAAATTGTGGGTGTCTACAATGGGAGGGGTTGATGTTTAAAGGCCGAAAATCCTAACAAGATTTATGCCACAAAAGGAATATGCTAACTAATCTATCATAATCTTAAAGAATATACCAAAAAGATACTTTTGGCCTAATATATCCTAATTAATCCTTGGTATAATTTTAATGACTAATTACAAACCAATAAACAATTTAAATCAATTGGTTGGTTTAATTTCAGTCTCTTCCCCCCTAAACTGGTGATTTTAACTAAAGAATGAAGGGCATTTCTTTGTGCTTTACTCCTGGATCTTGTTAATGGGCCAAGCCATAATTATTTGTCTTCTTGGGCCTGGGCTTGGGCCATATATTCTTCTCCTCCTCCTGGTCTTACATTGGCCTAACTCTTCTTTTTTGTTGCAGGTCCTTGGGCAGGGTGTGGTACATGGTCGGGCTTGGGTCAAGGCCGGGTCGAGGGTCGTGTTCCGGGCCAGGTCGAGGGCCGGGATCAGTGCCGAGTTATGCGCCGTGGTTTGCACCGGGTCAAGGCCATGAAACACGGACGGGCCGTGGTCCGTGTCGGGTCGAGGGGCGGGATTAGTGTCGGGGTCGAGGCCGCATTCTGCGCCGGGTTCTTCGGGGTCAAGGTTGGGGTCGAGGCCACGTTCCAGGTCGAGACCGGGTCCATGTCCGGGTCTTGTGCTAGTCGGTCCAGTTCAGTCCTCTTTCTCTTCCCCATTATGTTCCTCAGTTGAATTCAAGTTCTCTGATGTCTCATGAAGGTATTGTTCATTCCAGGTCGCACCATCCCCTCCTCTTTTAAAAGGATTTGACCTCAAATCCAATTCATCTGCCACAAAAGGGATTAAGTCATAAACATTAAAGGCAGAACTTATATCATACTTATCTTGGAGATATATGTGATAAGCATTGTTGTTGATTCTTTTCAGGACTGGAAAGGGTCCATCCACTCTTGGCATCAACTTTGATTTTCTCTCATTTGGAAATCTATCCTTCCTTAAATGAATCCATACGAGGTCTCCAGGTTCGAGTACCAGTTCTTTTCGACCTTTGTTCTTTTTTCTTGTATACATCTTAGTCTTTTCTTCAATATTTTTCTTAACCTGTTCATGCAAAGACTTAAGAAAATCGGCCTTCTTTTGACCATCAAGGTTAGTCTGTTCTTTCAAAGGAAAGTAAGTAAATCTAAAGGGGTTAATGGATTAAAACCGTACACAACTTGAAAAGGAGTGAGTTTTGTAGCCGAGTGTACTGATCTATTGTAAGCAAATTCAACATGAGGTAAACAATCCTCTCAGGTCCTAATGTTCTTTTTAATTATGGCTCTCAAAAGAGTAGATAGGGTTTTATTTACTGATTCTGTTTGACCATCATTTTGTGGGTGACAAGTTATGGAAAATAATAATCTAGTACCTAACTTTCCCCAAAGGGTCTTCCAAAAGTGACTAAGGAATTTAGAATCCCTGTCAGATACAATTGTCCTAGGCATTCCATGTAATCTAACAACTTCCCTAAAGAACAAGTCAGCCACTAAAACTGCATCATCTGTCTTATGACAAGGTATGAAATGGGCCATTTTAGAAAACCTATCAATTAGCACAAAAATACTGTCTTTTCTTTTTCTAGTTCGAGGTAGTCCTAATACAAAGTCCATGGAAATATCTACCAAAGGTTGATCATGTGTAGGTAATGGAGTATACAAACCTGTGGGCTGTACCTTGGATTTAGCTTGTTTGCACTTGACACATTTGGAGCACACTTTCTCCACGTCCTTCTTCATGCTGGGCCAGTAGAAGTGCTCTTGTAAAGTTGACAAAGTCTTGACAACGCCAAAGTGTTCTATTAAACCGCCTCCATGAGCCTCCATAACATACAACTCTCTGATCGTTTTACATGGTACACATAGACGGCTATCACAAAACAAGAATCCTCTGAATTGATGAAATCGTCCCTGAGCATTGTTGCTAGTGTCTTTGTACAATTCTTCAAAGTCAGGATCATCAGTGTAACAGAATTTAAGATGCTCAAAACCTAATAATTTTGGTTCCATAGATGATAAGAGAGCATACCTCCTTGAGAGAACATCTACAACAATGTTCTTCTTATCTTGTTTGTAATAAATGACATAGGGAAAAGTCTCAGTGAATTCCATCCATCGTTCATGCCTTTTATTCAGCTTCTAATGTCCCTTGAGATGTTTGAGAGATTCATGATCTGTATGAATTACAAACTCCTTAGGCCATAAATAATGTTGCCACATCTGTAGGGCTCTCACCAGAGCATAAAGCTCTTTGTCATAAGTAGGATAATTAAGAGTTGCTCCTCCTAATTTTTACTAAAAAAGGCTACAAGTCTCTTTTCCTGCATTAACACAGTACCAATTCCAACTTTAGATGCATCACATTCAATCTCAAAATTTTAAGAAAAGTCTGGTAGTACAAGTAAAGGAGCATTGGTCAACTTCCTTTTCAGCAGTTCAATTACCTCTGCTTGGGCCGGTCCCCAAGTGAATCCAATGGATTTCTTAATCACTTTTGTAAGTGGTGCTGCAATTGTACTGAAGTCCTTCACAAATCTTCGATAAATTAAGCAAGTCCATGGAAACTTCTCACCTCTCCAATGTTTTTAGGCGTGGGTAACTCCCTTATTTGCTTCACTTTCTCCTCGTCTACCTGGATACCTTGAGAAGTAACAACAAAGCCTAAAAAGACTAGGTTATCTATTCCAAAAGAGCATTTATTTCTATTTACATACAAGTTTTCTTTTCTCAAAACATCTAAGACATGTCTAACGTGATCAAGGCGTTCTGTCATGTTCTTACTATAAATCAAAATATCATCAAAGTATACCACCACAAATTGTCCTATGTATGCTCTTAAGACATGGTTCATTATTCTCATGAAAGTGCTAGGTGCATTAGTAAGTTCAAAATGCATAACTAGCCATTCATACAATCCTAGTTTTGTCTTAAAAGTAGTTTTCCATTCATCTCCCTCTTTCATTCTAATCTGGTGGTAACCACTTTTCAAATCAATCTTAGAAAATATGAAAGATCCATATAACTCATCAAGCATATCATCCAAACAAGGGATAGGATGTGTATACTTAAATGTGATGTTGTTTATGGTTCTGCGATCCATACATAGGCGCCAGCTACCATCTTTCTTAGGCACAAGCAAGACTGGTACTGCACAGGGACTTCAACTCTCACGGATGTGCCCCTTCTCTAAGAGCTCATTGACTTGTCTTTGAAGTTTCTTGGTCTCCACAGGATTGGTCCTGTAGGCCAGTCTATTTGGAAGAGTGGCGCCTGGTACAAAGTCAATCTGATGTTCTATATCTCTGAAAGGAGGTAGTCCCACTGGTTGGTCTTCTGGAAAAATGTCCATGTATTCTTGCAAAAGTATTTCAATTTCTCTCAGTATTCCCGGAGTCAAGTTAGCACTACTAGTTAGAAATTCCTTGCAAACTAGCAACATCATGAATTGTTGATCATTTAAGGCATGCTTGATATCACTAGGAGTAGCAAAAAGACTGTAGTGACTTACCTTAGCATGGTCCTTGGTGTGAGTCTCTTGGTGTAGTGCCTTTGCTTCTTCTCTCCGCTGCTTCAGCTGCATCTGGTCATAGTGCATCTCCTGGGGTGTGAGTGATACTAGTGTGAGTTGTTTGCCCTTGTGTTTGAAAGAGTGTATGTTGATAAAACCGTCATGGATTGCTCTATTGCCATATTGACAATGTCTTCCCAATAGTATGTGACTGGCTTCCATGGGCAATACGTCACATGTAATCGTATATTGATAGTTGCCAATACTCAAGGGCATCTCCATTTGTTCGGTTACTTTCATCTCCCCTTCCTCATTGAGTTATTGCAGCTGAAATGGCTTAGGATGTTTGTGAGTAGTCAAGTTGAGCCGGTCCACAAGAGTTTGGTTGGCCACGTTTGTACAACTTCCTCCATCTATGATCAAGCTATATACCTTTTCCTGAATGAGGCATCGAGTATGGAACAAGTTCTCCCTTTGTTCCTGCACTGTAGGTTGTGCACTCTAAGTTCTCCTAGTCACCAATATTTGTCCTTGGACAGGGTAGGCCTCATTATCTGTATCTGACTGATCATTTTTGATATCATCTCTCCAGTTTATAAGATGAGCATAACCCTTTTGTTGGAACATTCATTTGCATAATGTCCAAAACCTTGGCATTTGAAACATTTGATGTTCCTGGTTCTTGTTGGTGTGGTTGTTTGGGTTGCAATCCCTTTCCCCTTGTCATCACGTAGAGGAGGAACAGAAGTACCCTCCCTGGCTTTGACTGGTGTTTTAAAGGTTGTGCCTCCCACCCTGTCATCTCTGTTGTAGGACGACTTGGAGGTTGGGATATAGGGTTTCCTTATGTTACTCCTTTTGTTTTGTTGCTCAATAAGAATAGCTTTGTGTAGCAACTAGTCCATGTCCTCATACTCTTGCAACTCCAATCGATCTTGGATGTCTCTATTAATTCCTCCTTGGAACCGAGCCATACTAGCTTCCATGGTCTCATCAATTTCAGCTTTGATCATGAGACTCTCCATCTCTTGGTGATAGTCCTCCACACTTTTTGTTCCTTGGGTTAGCCTCCTTAATTTCTGATGTAGGTCTCTCCCATAGTTAATAGGAACAAACATCTTCCTCATCATGGTTTTCATTTCATACCAAGATGTGATTTGGGGTTCACCATTGCGTCTTCTAGTAGTGGCAATTTGCTCCCACCAGTTGATGGCATATCCATCGAATTATGTTGTTGCTATCTTCACCTCTTTTCCTCTAAATAGTTTTAACAACTGATAATTATCTCAATCTTCTTTTTTCATTCTAGATAAGCATCATGATCATTCTTTTCTGAGAATAAAGGAATTCTAAGCTTGAGTACTCCAAGGTTGTTATCTGGTCTAGGGTCCTGGTTGGTTTGGCGTTGTCTCCGCTATCATCTGAGTAGTCCTGGGGCTCCTCTTCATCTCCTCCAAGCCTGATGCCTTGTCTAGCTCCCTGTCTGGTGCCTCTCGCAAAGCGCCCTCCTCCTCGGATTGGTCTCCCTCCGCGAGCTGGTTGACCTGCAAGGGGATCAACTCCATATAAAAATTCATTAGCTTGGTTAGCTCTGTTTTCAAATGTAGCCTTAAGCCTTCTGGTAATCTCGTCCATCATGACCTCGATCTGCAATTGGTCAAATCTATGGGGTCATGTGTATCCTTCTCCTTTAGGGGTTCCTTCATTTTGATTCTCCATTTTTCCTGAAACAACTTAACAATCTGTTAGCTAAAATCTCTCTCTCTCTCTCTCTCACTTTTTGGTGGTCTCTATGTAGTTTCTCCTCTTGTTATTCCAACACGGTCAGAATAGATCAATGCCCAATCACCTAAGATCTATAGCTAAAACCTACTATAACTTTAAGATAGAAAGATTGCAAGATTTTTTTTTTCGTCAGCTGATTCAGCTTCTCCTAGCACGATTTCTCTTCTGCTCTATTTTTTAAAAAAATTTTAGGTTTTGTTTTTTTATGCAGATCCTTTCTTAGATCCTTCTGTAATTCAGGAGAGGCTCAGCTGACTTACAAAAGATAGAAAGAAAAAAAATATTTTAAATAAATGAAATAAATCGATGGTGGTTTTGAAATCAAGGTGATTTCACAAACTCTAACCTTCAAGAGACTCTGATACCACTTGGTGCGGCCCTGGTTATGTTAGAACCAAATGATCGACTTAAAGGGAGTGGCTTTGGTGACAGAGGAGGCTACTAGCTCTCCTTAATGGCAGCGGTTTGTAAGTTGATGAAGTGGCAATTTTAATGGAAGAGGAATTAGAGGCTACTAGCTCTCCAATCAAGCGTGGGTGAAGGGGCTTGTAGATTTCAGTAGCACAGGTTCACCCTGCTTTATAGAGATGGAAAGTCACAGCAGATTACTCTACTCTTTAGTGATCAAAGGTCAATATTCTTAGGCTGAACAGAGAAAGCAAAGAGGGAGAACAAAAATTCTCTATGTATTTTATGTATAAAATTGTGGGTATCTACAATGGGAGGGGTATATGTTCTCCTTAGCTTTCTGATGTATCCTCTTGATGTACTCTGCTTTTTTCTCTCCTTATAGGCTGACAATTTCGGCTGGAGGCAGTGAAGTGAGGTCAAATGGTGACTGTGGGTTGAAGCCATAGACAATTTTGAATGGTGACATCCATGTGGTTGAATGAGAAGCTCGGTTGTAAGGGAATTCCACAGAAGGTATGCATTCAAGCCAGGTTTTCAAATTTCGCCCAATGGTTACCCTAAGCAACGTTGACAAGGTCCTGTTAACCACCTCTGTTTGCCCATCAGTTTATGGATGGCATGTAATTAAGAAAAACCAATTTGGTTCCTAGTTTCTTCCACATTGATCTCCTGAAATGACTTAGAAACTTCGGTCTCGATCTAACACTATTGTTCTTGGAATTCCAAGAAGTCTCACTACTCCTTTGAAGAACAAATTGGCGATTTGACTAGCATCATTCGTCTTAGCATATGGTATGAAATATGTCATCTTAGAAAACCTGTCTAATACAACGAAGATGAAGTCTTTGTGGTTTATCTTAGGCAAACCTAGCACAAAGTCCATAGATATATCCGTCCAAGGAGTAATAGGAATAGGAAGTGGCATATACAAACTGTGTGGACGAGACTTAGACTTGGCTCTTTTTCAAACCAAGCATCGAGAATGAGTTTCCACATCTCGTCACTGATGAGTCCAGAAGAAGTGTTATTTCAGCATGCTCAAAGTCTTGTCCATGCCAAAATGACCTATTAATCCTCCTCCATGTGTCTCTCTTAGGAGAAAGTCTCGGATGGATCCTCTTGGAATGCAAAGTCTCTTCCCTTTGAACAATAACCCATCAAACAAATGAAAGTTGCTGTAGGCGCCTTTTCCATGCTCCTTGTAGCTCTTCTTAAAATCATCATCTTCAGCATACATATCCTTAATCAATTTGAATCCTAGCACCTTAGATTCCATGGTCTAAATAATGTTGAATCTCCTTGACTATGCATTAACTTCCACCTTTTTTTTTCCTTTTTGTATTTGATGACGTAAGGAAACGTTTCAATAAATTCCAGCCATCTTTCATGCCTCCTTTCAATTTATTTCGGCCTTTGAGATGTTGTAGAGTTTGATGGTCTGTGTGAATAACACACTCCTTGGCAAGCAAGTAATGTTGCCAAGCTTCCATTGCCCTTACCAGTGCATAAAGATCATTATCATAAGTAGGATAATTCAATGAGCCGCCACTAAGCTTCTCACTGAAGTATGCTACCGGTTTTTCTCTTTGTGTCAGCACTGCTCCTATTCCAATGTCGGATGCATAACACTGCACCTCAAATGTTTTGTTGTAATATGGAAGTGCTAGAACGGGTGCGTGTGTTAGCCTCTCCTTGAGGAGTTTGAAAGCACGTTCTTGTTTTTCTCCCCACTTAAATTCTTGGTTATTTTTTATCACAGAAGTCAGAGGAGCTGCAATGGTGCTAAAATCTCTAACAAAACGCCTGTAGAAGCTAGCTAGACCATGAAAGCTTTGCACTAGACTGATACTGGTTGGCGTGGACCACTCATTAATGGCTTTGCTCTTGTCTTCATCAACCTAAAATCCCTGCGAACTTACAACAAAACCTAAAAAGACAACTTTGTCAGTGCAGAAGTTCTATGCTTCGTGCTTGACAGCTTGGTTCTAAACCAACTATTCCAATAATTACATATCTGATTTGACCTATGGACGAATATGCAAGCAAACGTTTCATGCTTGTTTGAGTAATAGCAATGAGATTCCCCAATATCATGCTAAGATCGTTTACTGGTGATGGGAATATGTAATATTGATTGTTGTAGAAGTTTCCAAATAGTTCCTCTAATTGTATGAATTTTTCTAGAACCTGGGAGCTTGCATGAGAGTTGGTATTACTGGGAGGATTAGGAAAATCGTATTGATTGCAGCTTTCTCCAGATCCCATAGATAAGCCCAGCCTCCCTCTCGAGGAAGGTATTTTCAGTCGAGTTGCTAAAGCACCTCTCCTTACAGTCGAGATTCTTTGTTCCTTCAGACCTTTCGCCCAATGAAATGTTTATGAATGTCTTCGTGGTGGACTTGATTTTACCAAACATGAATTTGCCCGATGTGCAGGTAATAAAAAAGCCGCATAAGTGAATATATAACCTACAGAAAAGTTAGTTAATCCAACCAATCTTGCTTTCACAATTGAAAGAGCTACTGGTTTATCTTTCCATCGAATCAAATTCGCCAAAGGTGAGAGATGGGATGGGATTTTTTCAATAAACGAATAAATGGAAAATTCAAAAATGTGCACTTCTTGAGATTAACATACAACTTCTCATTATGAAGTGTTTGTATTATTGTCTTAAGATGTGTCACATGATTAGAATAAGATGAGCTGTAAATAAGTATATCATCAATGTATACAACTACAAACTTACTGATGTATGGTCTAAGAACATGGTTTATCAGACACATAAATGTGGTGGGGCATTTGATAAACCGAATGGCATGACCAACCACTCGTATAGCCCCTGCTTTGTCTTGAAGGCAGTTTTCCATTCGTCTCCTTCTCGCATCCTGACTTAATGGTAGCCATTTTTAAGATCAATTTTGGAGAAGATGGTGGCACCACTGAGATCATCAAGCATGTCATCTAATATGGGAATGGGGTGGCTATATTTGATGGTTATGTTATTAATAGCCCGACAGTCCACATACATCCTCCAGATGCCATCTTTCTTTGGCACAGGGACTGAAGCTTTCTCTCACATACCCTTTAGACATTAACTCCCTTATTTGGCGTTCAAGTTCTTTAGCTTCTTCTGGATTGACTCTGTAGGCGGCCCTATTAGATAGTTGTGCTCCTGTCAATGTTGTGCTCTATTCATCTTACTGGAGGCAACTTAGGTGGTAATTCTTCAGGAAACACATCAGCATATGTTTACAGCAATGTATTCACCTCTGATGGTAGCTTGATATCTACATTATCTTCACTCAAAAGCTCTTTAAACATCAGTAGAATAACATGTTCATTTCACTTACCAATGGCCTTTCAGATGTCACTAGAGTAGATTAGAAAGTTCTCCTTGTGTTTACTCCCATCCTTTGTCATTTTCGATTGCATGTCCCTCACTTGTTGAGGTGATAATGGTGCAGGTTTATACATGCGCTTTTCATGCTCAAACGAATAGAGGTTAGTCCATCCATGATGTGTGGTTTTCCTGTCAAACTACCATAGACGTCCCAATAAGAGATGGCCAGCTTGCATTGGGACCACATCACATATCACTTGATCATGGTATCGTCCCACACTAAATGGAATCTTAACTTGATCTTATATGTGTAATTCAGCCTTATCATTGAGCTACCTCAACTTATAAGGATGAGGGTGTTTAGTTATCTCAAGGCCAAGTTTATCTATCATATAAGAACTAGCCACGTTAGTACGAGAACCTCCATCAATGATTAGAGAACATACATTTCCCTGAATAGTGCAACGAGTATGAAAGATATTTTATATTTATGCAACCTCTTCAGGACCTACCATTGTGTTAAAAAATCGTCTCATCATAAAGAGCTCTCCTGAGTTTGGGTACTCTATGTCCTCTTGATCACCAATATTTTGGGATTCCTCTTCTTCTTCATCTTGTGACTCATATTCTCCAGTTGGTGTGAGGATCATGTTGCGTTGATTAGGACACTCTCTCGCCATGTGTCCTCTTCCATTGCACTTGAAACACAAAATGTCTTGGCTCCGTTGAGGGGGAACAGTTGGCGTGGCATGATGAGGGCACTAGGTCCGGATTAGGATGTGTTGGTGAAATCACTCACCTTGCTCTTGAACCGTCTATCTCCTGGGGTTCCAGATGGTCTTAGGCCGTGTGTTGTTTATTGCCTTGCGCTTGTTTTGTTGCTCGATTTGAATGGCAAGATGTAGCAACTCTCCTAGATCATGGTATGTTTGTCTTTCTACCTTTCGAGCAATTCTCTCTTGTAATTCATCCACAAATTACGCCATTAAACTCTCCAGAGAGTCCTCAACTTTCAATCGGTTTGTCAAGTGCTCAAATTCCTCATAGTACTCCTCCACACTATTGTTGCCTTGTGTCAAACGTCTAAAATGCTTTTGCATATCTTTGTGGAAATGTGGTGGTACAAAGCGTTTTCTCATAATATACCTGAGCTCCTCCCAAGCTATTATGTTCTCGTACCAATTTCTCTTCTTTCGGTACATTCTCGGTCCCACAAAATAAGAGAATGATCAGTGAATTGAGCCGTAGCTAAGGCGAATCTCCTCGGATCAGCATATCTATAGAATAAGATATGTTCCATCCGTATTTCCCAATCCAGATAAGCTTCGGGATCCACCCTTCCGGCAAAGGTCGGTGTAGAAAGCTTAACATCGGGAGCTTGCGGGGGTGGTGGTGGCAGCGGTGGAGGTTAAAACTCTGGTGGTGGTGGTTGATATGGTAGTGGTGGCGGTTGTGTATGGGCATAAAATGGCAGTGGTAGGGCTTGATGTTCTCCTTAGCCGCGAGCTTCTCCTTGACGAGCTGATTCGGGAATTTATTGCCTCCTCAGAGCTAAGAGCTCTCCCAAGCGATCCATACCAGCTGACATAGCTTCTAACATCTGGACCATGAAACTATTAGTATCCATCTGGTCCGGCACATCTGACATAGCGTGTTAGGATCGATCGATCCTTGAAAATGATGGTCGATCCTGATTGGCGATCGGTCGATCTCTGGGGAGATCGGTCGATCAGGAGCGAGATTTGTTGATCCTGAATTTGTCCGTAGAGGGTTGGATCGGTCGACCTGATGGGCAATCAGTCGATCTGATGGGCGATCGATCGATCCTGTATCTGTTCGTAAAAGGTTGGATCGGTCGATCTGATGGGCGATCGGTCGATCTGGTATTTGTCCGTAGAGGGTTGGATCGGTCGTTCTGATGGGCGATCGATCGATCTGATGGGCGACCAGTCGATCTGATGGGCGATCGGTCGATCCTATATTTGTTCGCAAAGGGATGGATCAGTCAATCTTATAGGGGATCGATCGATCTGATAGGGGATCGATTGATCCTAGATCGGATTTTCTCTTCTCGCCTAGGTTTTCTTGTTAACTGCAGAAAATCCAAACCAAAGTGAAGTACGAAAATCATAGCCGTTTTTCCTCAAGATTTTTACTTTATACTCTAGGATTCTATCAAATTAAAGAATTAATCAACTACTCAAACTCAATCCTAACAACAATCAAAACTCTTAATCTAAACAAACCCTAAACTATCAATTCTACAGACTCTAGGATTCTATCAATTTTTTTTTTTTTGAATGGAAATTGCAAACAAAGAGAATGACAGAGATAGGTTTAGACACTCCCTGAGAAGGTAGAATCTTCAACTTTGATACCAAAGATGATACAATATCTGAGTTCTAAAAAAGTTGTGGATCACAGAAGGGTGTTGTGCACATCAAGAGGAAATATCTTCAAGTAGGAACACGGTGAAATGTAATGAATTGGACAACACGAACAATGAAAGGACTCATGATACACCATGGTTCTTCACGCCTTGAAGCTGGATCAAGACAATAATAAGAAATTGTATGCTAAAGCTAGAGAGAAATTGACTAGATTTCTATATTTTATGCTGTAAAAATTGTGTGTCTCATTCCATGGGAAGGCTGAGGTTTTAATTACCCTAGCCTTAAAATTAAACAACAAATAGTTCTAAAAAACAACAGGAAGTCTAAAACTTACACACAAAAAACAACAAGAAGTTTAAAACTTAAAAACACAGAATTATTCTAAATATAGAAAACTGTTGGAGCTTGTCTTCATTGAAGAGTTCTTATTTTCTGATTATTCTAGGGGCTTGTAAAGAATGATTATCATAGGACAGGCCTTGATTTGCACGCTAGAGGTATTGCCTTGTTAAAACCCTGATGAGGACATCGAGCCCACCAGGACCTCTCACACGGTCCAAGAGGAAACTTTTAGGAGACAAGATCAGCATGCTATTTGAGAGTGGAACCGGAGAGGAACTCGGACCGACCAGACCAACCAGGCCCAGGCCTGGACCGACCGAGCTAACACCGAACGGGACCGTGCCGGAGCCGTTCATTCAAGGACCATCCGACTAGACCGATCCAGGACCAGTCCAGCCCTTCCAACCGGACAAGGAACAATGGAGGTTCCTTGTCGAAGATTCTTCTTCCTCCGGTGTCTTTACCATTACTCTCCGGTAGAGACACCAAAAGTCATACTAGAAAATTTTACTCTTTTTCCTATCTTCGGTTTTGTCCTACTGGGTTTTTCGAAGAAGGTTTTATTGAGGCAATACTGTTAGTGCGCAAGACGGTGAAGACTTTTTCTCAATTCCACTTCATTCATAATTCCTCATCGATTTCTGGCCTAAGTGTTCTTGGAATTTTTCTATCTTTAATTCTATTTCTAGACTAAGTGTTTTATTTAGGTTTTTGAGTCATGTTGGCTACTTAGGCCCAAATTCTGCCATTAAGTAAACTTCTTGCTGTTTTTAATTCCCTAAGAGCTAAACATCATGTTGTTTAGCATAAGTTGTAACAAGGCATTTACATAAGCCTTTTGTATATTCATTAATAAAATAACAAGCAATTTAGAACAAAATAAAAACCTAAGTATTTGCCTAAGACCTAACTGGCGCTGCCTCCAAGCACCCTTGGTAGCAGCCGTGTTCTTCAACCAGTCCTTGGTTGAAGTTCTTGGAGTATCACAAGCCCTTTCACAGCTTGTGTGGTCCCATCGATCCTCCCTTCGCTTCCATCTCTTCTGTCCAGCAACCTGAGATTTTCAGTGAAAGAACAGCCACCACACGGTTCTTGCATCATCTGGTATGAGAGCTCAAAGCTCCTGAACATCAGGTTGAATCTATCCTTTTGTTTTTGGTGATTTCTTGTTTTTTGTTGCACTCGTTTTGCTTTTGATTTTGCTTCTTTCTGTTTTTCCCTGAGCTTTTCGGTAAGAAGGTGAAGGAAAACAAGTCTCCTAATAAATAAACAAAAAAATACAAAAAAATCAGATTCTATCAATCCATAAACTTGTTTTCATATAAAAAAAGAAGATATTGATTGCTTGCTTGTTGTTGCATTTTTTTAGACAAAAAAAAAAAAAACAAAAGTGTTTAGGTTGCTAAAACATATTAGGGCTATCTAGAAACTCACCTAGAACACTAGTTTCACCTTCAGAAATCGTGAACCCAAGTACTTGGACTACACGCGAGTGTGGTTTGATTGCCTATACATGTGCTCCTTTGCCTTAGTTCCTGTATCGTGAAGCCTAGGTTCCTTTGCTTAGGTTCCTCCTTGATTAGCTTAGGCCCATCCGCAGGTTTAGCCTAGGTCCCATCAATTAATAGTGTTAGGTTCCTCTTAGCATCCTTAGTTCCGAGTTCCTAGTTCCAGTCCTTGTGCCAAGCTGCATAGCTAGCAAGATCCCGCGTTCGCTTAGCACCTCGGTCTAGTTCGGCTCCCGTGAAGCTAGGTTCCTTCGCGCCTGCTAGATTAGTTCCGCACCAGGTCCTTAGCGTCTTGGGTGAAGAAGAAATTAAGAAATTAGAAAGCCTTTAAAGGTTTCCTATAAAAGGCGTGAGTTACTTTGTAAAAGGAGAGTGTCTAAGGCTTGTTTGTGTTCTAGTGTTATGTTATCCTTGTAGCCATTCATGTATAAGGCAATCCATGTATCCAAACAAGCCTAGACTAGATTAGTATAAATATCTATCTTCCTTCTCATTTGTAACTTAGAAAAACTATTATTCTCATTCTCTTAATAAAAATCATTCTTCTCTAAATCTCTCATTCTCTCATTCTATCATTCTACAAATCTCTTAATCTCATAATCTTTCATGGTATCAGAGCCAGGTTGCATCAAATCTGGGAAAAATTCATCATTCAATCTTTGAATCAAGAATAAATCATCTCTTCATAATCTATTTTCAGTTCTATCCTGTCCATCAACTTTGAACGCAAATTCCGGCCAAACCATGGCAGATTTTGACAATCTGCTTTTTCTAGGTTGTTCTTCAGCGATGTCTGAAGCTACGCCAATTGGATTTGCATCATTTTGCCAAGGTAATTAAAAGTTACGAATTTTCTTGAATCGGACCTCCGCGAGTGGCTCCGCCGCAAACCTCCGTATTTTCCAGGCCATTCCGTCGTCGAATCTTCATCAAATCGCGTTTTTCCAAATTTTAAACTCAAGCACTTCGAGTCTAGTTTTGTTTTATAGAAAGAAGAACTAAATGTTTTTTTGTTTGAAGGAATTTATTGAAGTTTTTCTCAGAGACATCAAAAATCGCCCCTCACAAGAATCTGGTGATAAAATTATAATCTTTTCTCAGTTTTCTTTAAATCTTTGAATCTGGAAAGTTAAAAAAGTATCTTTTTAGGGTCTCCACGAAATTTGGTTTCAATCTGATAGGTTTAAGTCTTCAAGATTGATTTTCTTGATTTCCTTGTTAATCTTTGAAAGCTAAAAAAAGGAGGAAACTTGAATTTTTAGGATTGGTTTAATAATAAAATTTGAATTTGGACTGTTTTTTTTAATTGTTTTTAAAAGATAAGAACTGTTCTTAGGTTGTTGGAGTTAGTTGAATCTTGTTGCAGGAGTTGGTCAAAGTTTGTTGTAGGTTGTTGAGGTTGGTTACAAGTTGTTGGAATTTTCTTGGACTGCAAGAATCTTGGTGAGTCTATGTCACGTGCCTGATCATCCACTGCACAGTCGTTCCACTTGTGTTCGTGTTTGAGTCCAGTATCTGGTAGCAGCTTCCTGTGTCCAGCGTCCGTGTTCAAGTTCAAGTCCAGTGCCTGGTAGCAGCGTCCTGTCCGTGATACGCGAACAGATCAACGAACACGTGATCATCACTTCCCTCGTCCCGAACTCATTCCGACCGGCTGTTCTCGTGCCCTGACAAAGCCGTCTCGTGCTAAGCGACCTGACCAAGCGTCCAGGATCCCGACCAAGTTTTCAATCGTGCCGTGCCGTGCCGTCCAGCATCAAATAGCTGTGTCGTGTCCCAATCATTCCTCGTCCCGACACGCATTCCTCTTTCAGTCCCGACCAACTCAACCCGACCAGCTGCACATTCCGACCACCTTCTAACTCATGGATATTCAAGCTACATTCAGAGCTCCAGTCATTCTCCATGAAGGAAATTACCTCTTGTGGTCTAGGACCATGAAAACCACATTGGGTGGTAAAGGCCTACGGAATGATATTTCTACAAATGGCCTTGAAGAAAATGAAGTGGCTGAAGTTAGTGAGGCTGTGGCTGCTCAAGCCAAATGGGACCAAGAAGACCAGTTGGTACTCTGTATACTTAAAATTCTCTTGCTAGTGATCTCTTAGAGGATTATTCATTTTGTGAAAATGCTAAGGAATTTTGGGACACTTTACAAAAGGTGTATGGAAACACCACTAACCTTTTAAGATATTTTGAAGTGAAAAAGGCCTTGAATGAATTAAGGCAGGAGGTTGCAGAATTCACAAAGCACTAATTCTCATTCAGAGCATTGTGGGCTGAGCTAGAGATGCTAAGACCAGCCACCATTGACTCAATTGTTCTCCGTGAAAGGAAAGAACAAGATAAGGTGTTTGAGTTACTACTAACTCTTAATACTAATTATTCAGATTTTATTAAGAATATTCTCAGGTCTGATAAGCTTCCTAGCTTGGAAGATGTTTGTGCTCAAATCCAAAAGGAGCAAGGATCTCATGGATTATTTGGCAACAAAGCTGAATTGGTGGCTATACACAACAGCTTCTTCAAATCAGCAACAACAAATGAATTTAGGAAGAAGAAACAAACATGTGACCATTACAAGAGGAGTGGCCATACAAGGAAGGAGTGTTGGGTACTCCATCCTAAGCTGAAGCCAAGCTGGCAGTCTACTTCTATATGCTTGGTCCTTTCATGGAACACAAAGTTAGAGTCTATCTGTATGGCAGCCTGATTGTCACAATGGATGGGGATACGTTCTTCATACTACACGGCCATGTCTTCCAAAAGTTGCTTCAGTCAAATGCATTCAGTTGTAAATTTCCTCATTGCTCTATATTCTTATTCTGCACTAGAGCATGGTTTTCCAAGTCACAACTTCCCTTCTATGAAGGTACAATAGCCTGTGGTATTTCTCTTATCCTTCCTATCTTCTGTCCAATCTGCATCACAATAACCAACCACATTTGTGTTTTTATTGCAACCCATCCATATACCTTGTTCATGTGTGCCCTTTAGGTATCTCAAAATCCACATAGCCGTCTCCCAATGTCTCATCTTTGGACCATGCATATGTTGGGATACCTGATTCACAACAAAACATAAATCTGGTCTTGTGATGGTTAGATAAATAAGCTTACCAACCACTTTCCTATACAGCTTAGGATCATGAAAATCAATTTCCTCCTCTAGCTCCCCCTAAGTTACGATTTTATAATCTTCTTCTAAGGGTGTGATGGGGTCATCCTAGCCACACCAACACAGTACTTGGAATATGAGGTTCAAGCAACCCCTTATGTCTCTCACCACATCATGACCAGGAGCAGAGCTGCCCAAGGAGTGCAAGAAGAAAGCCGGGACCAGGACCAAACTCATGGAGGTGAAGTCAGAGCCAACATAGCCCAACCACATGGCCGAGGAAAAGAAAGGGAGACAGACGTCATCAGCCAGCCGTTTGAAATTGATCATCTAGGTGTTCCTGACCAGAACATCCATGCACACAGCCTTAGGGATAAGGTCTTCTGTGTCCTTACTATCCTTGAGTGAGGACACTTCTTAAGACCTTAGATGATTAAGGTACTCTTTTCCTTTCTAAGTTTACCATGATGGGTTTTTGGAAAGGTTTTTAATGAGACCTGAAAGTCTAAGTCCAACCTGCCCACCTAGGAAAACCATGGATTGGCTCGTATCATCTTGGTATCAGAGCTCAAGTTCCTTCCAAGAAAGGTTGTACCTTTCGATCTTTTAATCTTAGGGTTTCTAAAACTGTTGCGTGCATTGTTAGTATGGCCTGCTTGCTTGCGTTTTAATACATGTTTAGGGTTGTTGAATCTGTGTGCTAGGTTGTTTATATTAGTTATTAAGCTTGTTAATCTGTGTTAGAATCCGCCATTGTTGAAGCTAGCTGGGGAAGTAAGAGTTAGGTGTGGTCAAGGTTACTTTTGACAAGGACCGTACCGTCCTTGGTCGGGTGACTCAGCCGGTGGTCCACCCGGGGTGATGTCACTTTGTCCCTTGCGTGTCTATTGAATTTGAATTCGAAACTCTTCTTGTCTTTGGCGGTTCTTTAGTAGTCATGCCTAAGTTTAATTAAGTTATTAGTTGTGCTTAATTTAAATTAATTAAGTAATTATTTAAGGTCATTAATACTAATCACTAGGTAATTAGCTTAAGTACCGTTGACTAGTTTGACTTTTTGTTTCAAGGTACCTGAAACAAGTTTGACTTTTTGTTTCAAGGTAATTAGCTTAAGTACCGTTGACTAGTTTGACTTTTTGTTTCAAGGTACCGTTGACTAGTTTGACTCAGCCTCAACCAGCCCAAGCACCTCCACCACCACAGCCGAGAGTCCAACCACCTTGGCCAGAACAAGAGATGGAGGGTCTGTTCGAGGAAGAAGCTTTCCCACCTCATTTCCGAAGGCCAAGGCATAGAGAAAGGAGGCTACCTGATGAGAGAGGCCATCACCACCCACCGAGGGCTCACTCCCCACACCTAAAAATTTCTCCTTCCACCTTTGCCGACAAAGTAGACCCGGAAGCCTATTAAGATTGAGCAAGGAGGATGGACCATATCTTTGATGTCTATGGGTTTGAAGAGCCAAAGAAAGTAGCTTATGCAGCAGCTCAACTCACTGATCATGCCCTATCTTGGTCGGATCAAGAATCAGCCAGAAGAAAAAGGAGAGGAGAGGAGCCGGTTAGATCATGGGAAATCATGAAGTTCATGGTGAAAGGGAGGTACATTCCACCCATGTACCACAGAGAGCTCCAGAAGAAGTTTTGGAAACTTAACCAAGGCCAAAAGAGTGTAGAAGAATACTTTGGAGAGTTTGAGCATTTGAGAAACAGGCTTGGTCTAGAAGATGTCGAGGAGACCATCATGGCCCAATTCTTGGACGGTCTTGAAGAGAAGATTGCTAGGAAGGTGGAGATGTACTCCTACAATGATCTTAATGAGCTACTAAACTTAGCCACACAAGTGGAAAGTCAGCTCAAGAGGAAGACCAAGACTATGGCCGAGATCAACAACCCATGGAGACCATCTGCCTCAGGTTCCAACCCGCATGCCTCTAGCTCCAATCCGGCTTTCACCAGGCCACCTGACCGTGGCAAGGCAATAACTCAAGAAGCAAGACCACCATACAAGCCTAGGGAAACCACCCCTGCCCCAAGGCTTGAAGCCAGAGCCGCCTCCACTGGACCCAAGACCAGAGACATCATGTGTTTTAAATGCCGGGGCCGAGGACATTATGCAAGGGATTGTCCCAATCCAAGGGTTATGATCATCACCCCAGCCGGTGACTATGAATCTCAGGATGAGATGGAATCCTCTGAGGAAGCTGGTGAAGAGGAGGATGAAGTGGCCTATCCTGAAGTGGGTGATCTTATGGTCTGAAGGAGAGTTCTAAGCGCTATTCAAGAACCGGATGAGACAGCCCAAAGAGAGAACATCTTCCACACCCGGTGGATGGTAAGTGGTAAGGTATGCTCACTGATCATTGATGGTGGTTCATGTGCTAATGTAGCTAGTGTATACATGGTAGAGAAATTGAATTTGGCAGCCAACAAGCATCCTAGACCATATAGACTAAGGTGGTTGAATGATAGGACCGAATTAAAGATTAGTGAAGAAGTCAAGGTTTCTTTTAGCATAGGAAAGTATGTTGATGAGGTTCTCTGTGATGTAGTTCCTATGCAAGCTACCCATATTTTGTTAGGAAGACTTTGACAATTTGATAGGGAGGTTGTGCATGATAGTAGGACTAATAAGTATACTTTGATGATGAATAAGAAGCGGATTAGTCTAGCCCCATTACTGCCTTCCCAAGTCCATGAGATGAAAATTACGTTAGCTAAGGAGAAATGCATGACTAAGACCAACTTCTTGATTGCATATAGTGATGTTAGACGCTCACTCTTTGATCCCACTTGTCAAGTAGTTCTAATTGTCTATAAGGATTTGTTCAGCATTGGGCATACTAATGCGGTCTTGCCAAGAGAGATCAAAGTTCTTCTTGACAGGTACAAGGATGTATTTCCAGAGGAGATACCAACTGGTTTACCCCCTTTGAGAGGCATTGAACACCAAATTGACTTCATCTCTGGAGCACAACTTCCAAACCGGCCAGCTTACCGAGTTAACCCTGCAGAAGCTAAGAAGCTTAAGGCTCAAGTCAGGGACCTCATGGCCAAGGGATATGTAGGGAGAGCCTCAGTCCATGCACCGTGCCTGTGCTCCTTGTGCCCAAGAAGGATGGCTCCTATAGGATGTGTGTGGATTGCAGAGCTATAAACAACATTACCATCAAATACCGCCATCCAATCCCAAGACTAGATGATATGCTGGATGAACTCAGTGGAACAACCATCTTTTCCAAGATGGATTTGAAGAGTGGATATCATCAAGTAAGGATGAGAGAAGGTGATGAGTGGAAGACAGCCTTTAAGACCAAGCATGGCTTGTAAGAGTGGCTGGTCATACCGTTTGGGCTCTCCAATGCCCCAAGCACATTCATGCGCCTCATGCACCATATCCTTAGAATCTTCATAGGCAAGTTCTTAGTTGTTTATTTTGATGATATACTGATTTATAGTTCTTGCCTATCTGATCATGTGCTACACTTGGAACAAGTACTAGAAACCCTTAGGAAAAAACATATGTTTGCTAACCTAGCTAAGTGTATCTTTTGCACAGAAGAAGTTGTTTTCCTTGTTTTTTTGTTAGCTCACAGGGTCTTAGGGTGGATCTAGAGAAGATAGAGGCTATACTTGGCTGACCCAGACCAAAATCCATCAGCCAGGTTCGGAGTTTCCACGGATTAGCCAGCTTCTACCAGCGGTTTGTGAAGGATTTCAGCACCCTAGCTGCACCATTGACATCTCTGATCAAGAAGAGCACCGGTTTTGAATGAGGAGAGGCTCAAGAAAGGGATTTCTTGGAGCTCAAGTACCAGCTGACTCACGCTTCCATCCTTGCACTGCCCAACTTTGAGAAGACTTTTAAAGTAGAGTGTTATGCCTCGGGAGTAGGCATTGGAGCGGTTTTAACTCAAATAGGAAGGCCAGTAGCCTATTTCAGTGAGAAGCTGACTTGTGCCACATTGAATTACCCAACCTATGACAAGGAATTGTATGTCTTGGTCAGGGCAATGCAGACTTGGCAACACTACTTGCTGGCCCGGGAGTGTGTGATTCACACGGATCATGAAACCTTACAGCATCTCAGGGGTCAGACCGTTCTGAAGAAGAGACATGCGGGGTGGTTGGAGTACACAGAGACATTCCCATATGTGATTAAGTACAAGAAAGGGAAAGACAATGTAGTAGCAGATGCATTGTCAAGGAGGCATGCTTTGATAGCAACCTTGGATGCTAAGGTTCTTGGATTTGAATACTTGAAGACCTTGTACCCGGATGATCATAAGTTAAAGGCAGCCTATGAGGAGAATGAAACAGGATCCTACACCAAGTTCTTCCTCCATAATGGGTTCCTCTTCAAGGACAAGAGACTATGCATTCCTCAATGCTCAATGAGAGAGTTACATGTGGAAGAAGCTCACGGTGGTGGTCTTATGGGTCACTTTGGGATTGAGAAGACTCTGAGTCCTTAAGGAGCATTTATATTGGCCTAAGATGAAGAAGATGGTGACAACTCATTGTGATAGGTGCATCACTTGCAAGAAAGTCAAGTCTAGACTTCAGCCTCATGGTCTATACTTCCCACTACCGGTTCCAACATTACCATGGGTGGACATCTCAATGGACTTTGTTTTGGGATTGCCCAAGATTCAGCTCAAAGACTCAGTATTTGTGGTGGTAGACCGGTTCTCCAAGATGGCTCACTTCATCCCCTGCTCCAAGACTAATGATGCATCACAAACCATAACCTTATTCTTTAGGGAGGTGGTGTGGCTCCATGGTATCCGAAGTTCTTGTCCCACTTCTGGAGAACCTTATGGAAGAAGCTTGGCACCAAGTTATTGTTCTCTACTACTTGCCACACTCAGACGGATGGGCAGACCGAGGTGGTGAACCGCACGTTAGGAGCTCTCTTGAGATCAACCATTGGGCGCCGTTTGACAACTTGGGTAGAGAGCATTCCTTTGGTAGAGTTTGCTTACAATTCAGCCAGGAATTCCACAACCGGCATGTCACCCTTTGAAGCTGTTTATGGCCGCAATCCGGACACACCTTTGAGCTTGGCACCATTATCTCCAGCTGAGACTATGGACCTTGAAGGAGAAGCTAAGGCCGCGGCAATGAAGAATATCTTTGAGCAAGTACATGGGAGGATTGAGAAGAGGAATTATCAGATCAAGACCAGGATCAACAAAAAGAGGAAGCAGCTTGTGTTCCAACCAGGAGATTGGGTGTGGTTACACCTAAGACCAGAGCGCTTTCCCAACAAAAGAAAGCATAAGTTGGATTTCCGAGGAGATGGACCATTCCAAGTGGTGGAACGCATCAATGACAATGCCTACAGGCTCAAACTACCAGGTGCGTATAACGTGTCTTCCTCAGTCAATGTGTCTGATTTGTCTCCTTTTGATGTGCAGGATGTTGGTTCTTTGGAGACGAAAGCACTTGAAGAGGGTGGGGATGATAGGGTCATCCAAGCCACACCAACCCGGTACTTGGATGATGAGGTTCAAGCAACCCCTTATGTCTCTCACCGCATCATGACCAGGAGCAGAGCTGTCCAAGGAGTGCAAGAAGAAGGCCGGTACCAGGACCAAACTCATGGAGGTAAAGTCAGAGCCAACATAGCCCAACCACATGGCCGAGGAGAAGAAAGGGAGACAGACGCCATCAGCCAGCCGTTTGACATTTATCAGCTGGGTGTTCCTGACCAGAACATCCATGCACACAACCTTAGGGATAAGGTCTTGTGTGTCCTTACTATCTTTGAGTGAGGACACTTCTTAAGACCTTAGATTATTAAGGTACTCTTTTCCTTTCTATGTTTACCATAATGGGTTTTTGGAAAGGTTTTTAATGAGACCTGAAAGTCTAAGGTATCAAGCCTAGTGTTCCTTTGGTTTTAATGTGGATATGTCCATTTAAAATTAATTAGGCTTGATCCTATATTTAGGCACTTGTTTAGCCTTTATGTTTAGTCTATGATGGTTTAAGTAGCTTTATTGACCGCGGGTATTGTGGTCAACTAGGTCTTAATGCAGCCTATAAAAGGCATAACTCTTTCTCATTTAGGCAGACAAGTTTAGAAACCAAGTTTTTTCTAAACGGCCGCCTAGGTCATTTTTCCTTTCTTCCTTGTGTTTGTGAGTTTGCCTCCAAGAGAGGAAGAGAAATCCCCTTGAAGATCGAGTGTGTCTGTCTTCTGGGAAAAATGTATCCAAGCCATTCATAGCTTGGTGTGTTGCCCTCGTTCCACTGTTCGTTTCGCCCTTAAAACCGCTTCCGTACGTCCCAAGCTCCATCGCTTCGGTCTTGCCGTACGTCCACCGTTCATTCGTCTGTCCATGGGAGGTTTCATCCTGTGACCTTACCCGTCCGAGGCCCGTTAGTACCGTTCAATCGCTCACCGTGCCGCCCGTACGTTTGTTTATCCGTCCTCACGCCGTTCCTCTTCGCTCGTCCAATCTGCCCACCTAGGAAAACCATGGCTTGGCTCGTATCAGGGTGTTTTGGCTGGTTTAGCTTCCATCATACCTATAGAGGTTAGTAAATCTACAACATATTTCCTTTGAGATAAAAAGAGACCTTCCTTGAACCTACATACTTTAAATACTAAGAAGTATTTAAGTTCTCCTAGATCCTTAATATCAAAGACACTCTTTAAGTCATATTTAGTAGATGCAATACCAACACTATCACTACCAGATATGATTATATCATCTACATAAATAAGAATTACCTTAATACCTTCCTTGCTTTTGAGAGTAAAAATAGTATGTTCAACTTCAGATCTTTGAAGCCTCTATCCATTAATGTTACACTTAGCTTGTGGTACCAAGTTCTTGGAGATTGTTTAAGGCCATAGATAGCCTTCCTCAGCCTAAGAGTATTGCCGTTTCCAACCTCCTCCTCTAGACCTGGTAGTGGTGACATGTATACCTCTTCTTCTAGCTCACCTTGCAAGAAAGCATTCTTAACATCCATTTGCCATAACTCCTACTCAAGGTTAGTAGCAAGTTAAAGAACAACATTAACAGAATGAAGCTTAGCTACAGGTGCAAAAGTATCCCTATAATCCTCACCATATTTCTGAGTAAAACCCCTATCCACCAACCTAGCTTTATATCTATCAATTTCACCATTGCTTTTGTATTTAATGGTGAAAATCCATTTAGATCTTACAGCCCTTTTTCCTTTTGGTAAAGCAGCTGAAGCATAGGTACCATTCCTTTCCATGGCTTGTTTCTCATCTAGAATAGCTTCCCTCCATTCCTTCTTGGTCATAGCTTCCTCATATGTCTTTGGAATCTGCTCTTTATCAAGACTAGAAATGAAAGCAACATGATTAGTAGGTAAGTGAGCAATATTACAAACTCCCTGATCATGATGAATAACAACATTCCCATTGTAGAACACTGGTGGTTTCCTTTGTCTTGTGTTCCTTCTTAGGAAAGTAGGTGGAGCCTCTTGAATAGGATCCTCCTCTTCACCAAAATCTTCAATAGGAGTAGGCACTTCTCTTGATCTTTTTGAAGCAGAGACCAAAATAGATTCTTCTCCTGCTGAGTCTTGTTGGACATGAGTAGAAGTCTTTCCCCCCCTGTTCAAGAGGAGGAAGACCAGGAGATCTGAATGCACCAGGCGGCTGGCGGATGGAAGGGTTAGTTGTTGTCAGTGGATCAGCTGGTGTGGCCGCGTGGTTGGCTATGACCGGTCATGGCCGGAACAAATGGTGCATGAGGAGCCGTGGCTGGGGATTGTTGAGCCTGAGGGGATACAATACCAATGCTTTCCAAGAGCCTCCTCAAGTTCTCAGCTTGATCTGATCTTGTTGTTGAGATTTCCTTGAATTGATCCCAAGTTCCTTTTTTATAAAAACCTTTGGACTCTTGGAACTTAACATCTCTGGATACCAAGACTCTTCTAGTCTCTGGATCATAACATTTGTATCCTTTATGACTAGAAGAATACCCAATAAACATAGCTTTGATACTCTTTGGGTCCAACTTGTTCCTTTGCTGCCTTGGAACTAATACAAAACAAACACAACCAAAAACTCTTAAGTGGTCAATATTGGGTCTAGTTTTGTTTAGTACCTCAACAGGAGACAAGTTATCAAGGACTTTTGTAGGAGTCCTATTAATCAAGTAGCATGCAGCTACAAGAGTATCCCCCCCCCCAAATCTCTTGGGAACTTTCATGTGGAACATCATTGTTCTCACAACTTCCATCAAATGCCTATTCTTCTTTTCAGCCACTCCATTTTGTTGAGGAGTGTAAAGACAGCTGGTTTGATGTTCAATGCCATGCTTGGCCAAATGTTTTTGGAGTCTGATGCTAGTGTATTCTCCTCCATTATCTGTTCTAAAACATTTAATACTTGCATTGTATTGATTCGTAACATATGCTTAAAAATTTAAGAATGCATCAAATACTCTATCTTTAGAGCTAAGTAAAGTAACCCAAGCATATTTGGACTTTTTATCAATAAATGTCACAAAATACTTATGGTTTTCTCTAGATGGGAATGGAGATGTCCAAACATCAGAATGCACCAACTCAAAACAATTATTATAAGTATGCATAGATTTTTCAAAAACTGTTTTACAATGCTTTCCAAGTATACAAGAATTACACAAATCCTTTGGCATTTTCAAAACCAGGAACAATCAATTCAAGTGCTATAGGATGAGGATATCCTAATCTAGCATGCCAAAGATCAGAATCAGTACTAAATGAACCAGCTTGAAAGGCCACCTCTAACTCACTAACACTAGTCATATTTTCAAGCACATACAAGTCATCACTTGTGGTTCCTTGTCCAAATCTTTTACTAGTCTAAATATCCTGAAAATAGAAATCATTAGGACCAAATATAGCTTGACAATTCAAATCAGTATTAGCTCTTTTAACTGAAAGCAAATTAGAAGTAAAGGAAGGCATGTAAAAGGCTTTAGATTCTTCATCAAACAACTTCAGTTTTCCTATGCCTTTAATTGGTACTTTAATTCCATTAGAATTGAGAATATTACCTAGGGCAGGTTCTACATTCTCTAGCAATCCTAGATAACTAATCATATGATGAGAAGCACCAGAATCAACTACCAATGATTTAGTGGTATTATGAGTAAAAGAAGTTTGAAAAAAAACATGAAAAGTTTTACCCATCATATTGTTATCCTTATTGCCTTGATAAGAGCTTCTAAGTCTGATTTTGTCACAAAATCAGATGCTGGAGACATGGCACTAGTGGAGTCTGAGTGAAGAACTGAGCTGCTACCAAACGCCTTTGAAGGCACGATCATAAGGCCGTGAGCTTTAGTGAGGCTGGCCGTGGGTTGCTGTGGCCGAGAATCCTAGCTTGGCTTCAGTTGAGGATGGAGAACCCAGTAATCTTTCTTTTTATGGCCATTCCTCTTGCAATGGTCACATATTTGTTTCCTCTTCCTATATTCATTTGTTGATGCTGATTTAAAGAAGCTTTTGTGTGCAGTCACCAATTCAGCCTTGTTGCCAAATAAACCATGAGATCCTTGCTCCTTTTGGATTTGAGCACAAATATCTTCCAAGCTAGGAAGCTTATCAGACCTTAGAATATGCTTAATAAGATCTGAGTAAGTAGTATTAAGTGTTAATAGTAACCCAAACACCTTATCTTGTTCTTTCCTTTCAAGGAGAACAATTGGGTCAATGGTGGCTGGCCTTAGCATTTCTAGCTCAGCCCACAATGCTCTGAAGAGCCATAATGCTTTGTGAATTCTGCATCCTCCTGCCTTATTCATTCAAATACTTCTTCACTTTAAAAAATTTTAAAAGGTTAGTGGTGTTTCCATACACCTTTTGCAAAGTGTCCTAAAGATTCTTTGCATTTTCACAAAGGAATAAGCCTCTAAAAGATCACTAGCAAGAGAATTTTGAAGTATAGAGAGTACAAATTGGTCTTCTTAATACCATTTGGCTTGAGCAGCCATAGCCTCACTAACTTCAGTCACTTCATTTTTTTCAAGGCCATTTATAGAAATGTGATTCCAAAGGCCTTTACCACCCAATTTGGTTTTCATGGTCCTAGACCACAAGAGATAATTTGCTCAATGGATAATGACTTGAGCTCTGAAAGTGGCTTGAGTTTCCATATTTTATAGACTTGAATGGAGAATAAGAAACTGTTTGGGCGGCTGGACAGTTGGTCGAGACAGGTGTGTTGCTGGTCGGGCGTGATTGCTGGTCGGGACGTGTGTATCACGCGAGTCAGGTCATGCGAGAACTCAGGCACGAAGTCACGTGGATGATGATCTGATCTGATCTGGTATTGTCCTTGGTCCTTGTGTACTGTGTTCCTGATTCCTGGCCTTCGTATGATCCAAGGTAACTAGCCAACTGGTCACGTGAGCAGATCGAATAAAACGAGCTGGATACAGGCTGGTTGCGAGGGACACACGTGAAGGCCTCGTGTACTGGACTCACGTACTGTACTCCACAGACTTGTAGGCGTGTACTGTACTCCACAGGCTTGCAGGCGCATGTTGAACACTTCAAAAAAAAACTTGCAGTCCAAGTAATTATCAACAGCTTATAACCAACTTCAACCACCTGCAACAAACTTTAACCAACTCTTGCAACAAGATTTAACTAACTACAACCACCTAATAACAGTTCTTATCTTCTACTAACAGTAAAAATTAATCCAAATTCGATTTATGATTTAATATCAATCCTAAAATTTCAAGATTCCATCTTTTAAAATATTCAAAGATTAACAAGGAAATCAAGAAAATCAATCATGAAGTCTTAAACCTATTATATTGAACCCAAATTTCGTGGAGATCCTCAAAAGATACTTATTTAACTTTCTAGATTCAAAGAATTAGAGAAAACTGAGAAAGGAAAACTTCAAGAAAATCCTTTGAGGAAAACTTCAAGAAAATCCTTCAAACTACATGTAATTGAGTTTTTCTTTCCTTAAACAGAAACTAGACTCGAAGGGCTTGACATTAGGATTTAGAAAAATACAATTTAATGAAGAATCAACGTCGTAATGACCTGGGAAACACGGAGGTTCGCGGCAGAAACACTTGCGGAGGTCCGTTGCAAGAAAATTCGTAACTTTTGATTCCCTGGGTCAAATGATGCAATTCAAATTGGCGTGGCTTCAAAAATCGCCGATTTACAATCCAGAGAAAGCATATCGTCAAAAGAATTCGTTTTTTTGTCTGGAATTTGAGTTACAAGATTACGGTGGAAATAGAACAAGAAGAAGATAGAGAAGAAGATGATTTCTTCTTGATTCAATGAATGAATGATGAATTTTACCCAGATTTGATGCAACCAGGATCTGATACCATGAAAGATTATGAGATTAAGAGATTTGTATAATGAGAGAATGAGAGATTAGAGAGATTTAGAGAGAATAATGATTTTATTAAGAGCATGAAAATAATAGTTTCTAAGTTATAAAGGAGAAAGGAGAGAGATATTTATACTAATATAGCCTAGGCTTGTTTGGATACCAGGATTTCCTTATACATGAATGCCTACAAGGATAACATAACACTAGAACACAAACAAGCCTTAGACACTCCCCCTTTGACTATGTAAGACACGATTATTATAGAAAGCATGAAGGTCTTTCTAAATTCATCATTTCTTCTTCATTCCAACACACACAATCAGATACGTGAACATATCGTTCGTACCGACCAGCTGTTCTGTATCACGACCGGCTGTTGTAGGTTGCTCAGCCGCTACCCCGACTGTCTGTTGTAGACTGTTGAGTCGTTCCATGCCACCTGTGTCCGTGTCTGAGTGTTCCGTCCAGCATCCCGTGATCAAGTCCATCACGCGAACACGTCCTCGTCCCGAACTTCTCCCAACCAACATTTCTTGTTCTGACCGGTTACACGTCCTCGTCCCGAACTAGTCCCAACCAACATATCTTGTCCGACCAATTGCCACCAAGTAGACCCGACCGTTCTTCCAACTTCCTGAAAAGCTCACCTGACCAGCTCGACCAAACAAATCATTGCATTACTTGGATCACACGGAATCCCAACCTCGTCCCAGCCGCGTCCCGTCTCGACCAAATCAATCCGACCGGCTGCACCTTCTAAAACATGGATATTCAAGCTACATTCAGAGCTCCAGTCATTCTCCATAGAAAAAATTACCTCTTGTGGTATAGGACCATGAAAACCACATTGGGTGGTAAAGGCCTTTGGAATCACATTTCTACAAATGGTCTTGAAGAAAATGAAGTGGCTGAAGTTAGTGAGGTTGTGGTTGCCCAAGCCAAATGGTACCAAGAAGACCAGTTGGTACTCTCTATACTCCAAAATTCTCTTTCTAGTGATCTTTTAGAGGCTTATCCATTTTGTGAAAATGCTAAGGATCTATGGGACACTTTGCAAAAGGTGTATGAAAACAGCACTAACCTTTTAAAAATTTTGAAGTGAAGAAGGCTTTGAATGAATTAAGGCAGGAGGATGCAGAATTCACAAAGCATTATGGCTCATTCAGAGCATTGTGGGCTGAGCTATAAATGCTAAGGCCAGCCACCATTGACCCAATTGTTCTCTTTGAAAGGAAAGAACAAGATAAGGTGTTTGGGTTAATATTAACTCCTAATACTACTTACTCAGATCTTATTAAGCATATTATCAGGTCTGATAAGCTTTATAGCTTGGAAGATGTTTGTGCTCAAATTCAAAAGGAGCAAGGATCTCATGGATTATTTGGCAACAAGGCTGAATTGGTGGCTGCACACAAGAGCTTCTTCAAATCAGAACCAACAAATGAATCTAGGAAGAGGACACAAACATGGACCATTTCAAGAGGAGTGGCCATACAAAGAAGGAGTGTTGGGTACTCCATCCTCAGCTGAAGCCAAGCTGGACTTCTCGGCCACAGCAACCCGCGACCAGCCACACACAATTGTAAGCTCACGGCAAACCATCTTTTCCTTCAAAAGCGTGTAGCAGCTCAGTTATTCACTCAGACTCAACTAGTGCCATGTCTCCAGCATCTGAATTTGTAACAAAATCAGACTTAAAAGCTCTTATCAAATCAATTAAGGATGGTAATGTGTTGGGTAAAACTTTTCATGCTTCTTTTCAAACTTCTTTTAGTCCTAATGTCTCTAAATCTTTGGTGGTTGATTCTGGTGCTTCTCACCATATCATTAGTGATCTAGGATTGCTAGAGAATGTAGAACATGCCTTAGGTAATGTTGTTATTGCTAGTGGCATTAAAGTACCAATTAAAGGCATAGGAAAACTTAAGTTGTTTGATAAAGAATCTAAAGCCTTTTACATGCCTTCCTTTACTTCTAATTTGCTTTCAGTCAAAAGAGCTACTATTGATTTAAATGGTCAAGCTATCTTTGATCCTAATGACTTCTACTTTCAGGATATTGAGACTAGTAGAAGATTTGGACAAGGAAACACAAAAGATGACTTGTATGTGCTTGAAGACATGACTAGTATCAATGGGTTAGAAGCGGCTTTACATGCTGGTTCATTTAGTACTGATTCTGATCTTTGGCTTGCTAGATTAGGACATCCTCATCCTAGAGCACTTGAACTGATTGTCCCTGGTTTAAAAATGCCAAAAGATATGTGTGATTCTTGTATACTTGGAAAGCATTGCAAAACAGTTTTTGAAAAATCTATGCATACTTATGAAAATTGTTTTGAGTTGGTGCATTCTGATGTTTAGACATCTCCATTCCCATATAGAGAAAACCATAAGTATTTTGTGACTTTTATTAATAAAAAATCAAAATATACTTGGGTTACTTTGTTTAGTTCTAAAGATAGAGTATTTGATGCATTTTTAAATTTCAAACATATGTAGCTAATCAATACAATGTAAGTATTAAATGCTTTAGGACAGATAATGGAGGAGAATACACAAGCACCAGACTCTAACAACACCTGGCCAAGCATGGCATTGAACATCAAACCAGCTGTCATCACACTCCACAACAAAATGGAGTGGCTGAAAGAAAGAATATGCATTTGATGGAAGTTGTGAGAACAATGATGTTCCACAAGAAAGTTCCCAAAAGATTTTTGGGGGATGCTCTTATAGTTGCATGCTACTTGATTAATAGGACTCCTACAAAAGTCCTAGATGACTTTTCTCCATTTGAGGTACTAAATAAAACTTGACTCAATATTGACCACTTGAGAGTTTTTGGTTGTATTTGTTTTGTATTAGTTCTACGGGAGCAATGGAACAAGCTGGAGCAAAAGAGTACCAAAGCTATATTCATTGGGTATTCTTCTACTCAGAAAAGATAAATATGTTATGATCCAGAGACTAGGAGAGTCTTGGTATCCAGAGATGTTAAGTTCCAAGAATCCAAAGGTTTTTATGAAGAAAGAACTTGGGATCAATTTAAGTATATCTCAACAACAAGATCAGATCAAGCTGAGAACTTAAGGAGGCTCTTGGAAAGCATGGGAATAGTATCCCCTCATGCTCAGCATTCCCCGGGGACGGCCCCTCATGCTCCGCCTGTTCCGGCCATGACCGGCTGGTCCGCGCCCTTCCATGCCTACAGGTCCTTCCATCCGTCAGCCGCCTGGTGCCTTCAGTTCTCCTAGCCTTCCTCCTCTTGAACATGAGGTGGGAGAGACATTTACTATTGTCCAGCAAGACTCAGCAGAAGAATCAATTCAATTCTGGTCTCAGCTTCCAAAAGATCAAGATAAGTGCCTACTCCTATTAAAATTTTAGGTGAAGAGGAGGATCCTATCCAAGAAACTCCATCTACTGTCCTAAGAAGGCGCACAAGACAAAGGAAACCACTAGTGTTGTACATTGGGAATGTTGTGATTCATCATGATCAAAGAGTTTGTAATATTGCTCACTTACCTACTAATCATGTTGCTTTCATTTCAAGTCTTGATAAGGAGCAGATTCCAAAGACATATGAGGAAGCTATGACCAAGAAGGAATGGAGGGAAGCTATCCTAGCTGAGAAACAAGACATGGAGAGAAATGGAACCTACGCTTCAGCTACTTTACCTAAAGGAAAAAGGGCTGTAAGTTCTAAGTGGATTTTTACCATTAAATACAAAAACAATGGTGAAATTGATAGAAATAAAGCTAGGTTGGTGGCTAGAGGTTTTACTCAAACATATGGTGAGGATTATAGGGATACCTTTGCACCTGTGCTAAGCTTTATTCTGTTAATGTTGTTCTTTCACTTGCTACTAACCTTGAGTGGGAGTTATTGTAAACGGATGTTAAGAATGCATTCTTGCAAGGTGAACTAGAAGAAGAGTTATACATGTCACCTCCACCAGGCCTAGAGGAGGAGGTAGGAAGCGGCAACATTCTTAGGTTGAGGAAGGCTATTTATGGCCTTAAACAATCTCCAAGAGCTTGGTACCACAAGCTAAGTGTAACATTGATGGATAGAGGCTTCAAAAGATGTGAAGTTGAACATACTCTTTTTACACTAAAAAACAAGGAAGGTATTGTGGTAATTGTTATTTATATAGATGATATAATCATATCTGGTAGTGATAGTGTTGGTATTGCATCTACTAAAAATTACTTGAAGAGTGTCTTTGATATTAAGTATCTAGGAGAACTTAAATACTTCTTAGGAATTAAAGTGTGTAGGTTCAATGAAGGTTTATTTTTATCTCAAAGGAAATATGTTGTATATTTTCTAACCTCTACAGGTATGTTGGAAGCTAAACCAGCCAAAACACCCTTAGAAGAATATTATAAAATCGAAACTAAGGGGGAGCTAGAGGAGGAAATTGATTTTCATGATCCTAAGCTCTATATGAAAGTGGTTGGTAAGCTTATTTATCTAATCATCACTATACCATATTTATGTTTTGCTGTGAATCAGGTATCTCAACACATGCAAGGTCCAAAGATGAGACATTGGGAGATGGAAAACCGGATTTTGAGATATCTACAGGGTACTCATGAACAAGGTATATGGATGGATTGCAATAAAAACACAAATGTGGTTGGTTATTGTGATGCAGATTGGGCAGGAGATAGGGAGGATAGAAAAAGTACCACAGGCTATTGTACTTTCATAAGAGGGAATTTTGTGACTTGGAAAACCAAGAAGCAAAAGGTGATATCATGATCTAGTGCAGAATCAGAATATAGAGCAATGAAGAAGCTTACAACTGAATGCATTTAGCTGAGGTAAATTTTGGAGGATCTTGCCGTGAAGTATGAAGAACCTATCACCATCCATTGTGACAATCAGGCTGTTATACACATAGTCACAAACTTTGTGTTCCATGAAAGGACCAAGCATATAGAAGTAGACAGCCACAAAGTAAGGGAAGCGATTGGGAAGGGAATCATCTTGCCTTGTTATACAAGGATTGAGGATCAACTAGTTGATGTGTTCACGAAGGCAACAACCCTGAAGAATGGCGCCTTCATCTATCCAAGGCTTGGCCTTATGACCATTCCACACCAATGATCCCAACATGGAGTGTTATACTCTTTTTCCCTAGAAAAGGTTTTGTCCCAATAAGGTTTTCTTTCTTAGGTTTTTAATGAGGTAATGCTTCATGGTTGCAAGCTTAGACTTTCTCCATGTCTTAAGCTTGAGGGGGAGTGTTGGAATGAAGAACAGATGATGAAATTAGAAAGCCTCTAAAGGTTGCTATAGTAGGCGTGAGTTACTTGGATAGAAAGAGAGTGTCTAAGTCTTGTTTGTGTTCTAGTGTTATGTTATCTTTGTAGCCATTCATGTATAAGGCAATTCTTGTATTCAAACAAGCCTAGACAAGATTAGTAAAAATATATATCTCCCTTCTCATTTGTAACATACAAACTATTATTCTCATTCTCTTAATAAAATCATTTCTCTCTAAATCTCTCTAATCTCTCATTCTCTCATTCTACAAATCTTTTAATCTCATAATCTTTCATCAACATCTGAATTTTTAACAAAATCAGACTTAGAAGCTCTTATCAAAGCAATCAAGGATGGTAATGTGTTGGGTAAAACTTTTTATGCTTCTTTCAAACTTCTTTTACTCCTAATGTCTCTAAGTCATTGATGGTTGATTCTAGTGTTTCTCATCATATGATTAGTGATCTAGGTTTGCTAGAGAATGTAGAACCTGCTTAGGTAGTGTTGTCATTGCTAATGGAATTAAAGTATCAATTAAAGGCATAGGAAAACTTAAGTTGTTTGATAAAGAATCTAGAGCCTTTTACATGCCTTCCTTTACTTCTAACCACGAGAGATGACTTTTATGTGCTTGAAGACATGACTAGTGGTAATGGGTTAGAACCTGCTTTTCATGCTAGCTCCTTTAGTACTGATTTTGATCTTTGGCATGCTAGATTCGGAAATCCTCATCCTAGAGCACTTGAACTTATAGTTCCTGGTTTAAAAATGCCAAAAGATATGTGTGATTATTGTATACTTGGAAAGCATTGCAAAACAGTTTTTCAAAAATCTATGCATACTTATGATAATTGTTTTGAGTTGGTGCATTATGATGTTTGGAGATATTCATTTCTATTTAGAGAAAACCATAAGTATTTGGTGACCTTTATTGATGAAAAATCTAAATATATTTGGGTTACTTTACTTAGTTCTAAAGATAGAGTATTTGATGCATTTTTAAATTTTCAAGCATATGTTACTAATCAATACAATGTAAGTATTAAATGCTTTAGAACAGATAATGGAGGATAATACACTAGCACCAGACTCCTACAACATCTGGCCAAGCATGGCATTGAACATCAAACCAGCTGTCCTTACACACCACAACAAAATGGAGTAGTTGAAAGGAAGAATAGGCATTTGATGGAAGTTGTGAGAAGAATGATGTTCCACATGAAAGTTCCCAAAAGATTTTGGGGGGATGCTCTTGTAGCTGCATGCTACTTGATTAATAGGACTCCTACAAAAGTCCTAGTTGATTTGGTATCCATTTGAGGTACTAAACAAAACTAGACCCAATATTGACCACTTGAGACTTTTTTGTTGTGTTTGTTTTGTATTAGTTCCAAGGGAGCAAAGGAACAAGCTACACCAAAAGAGTACCAAAGCTATGTTCATTGGGTATTTTTCTACTCAGAAAGGATACAAATGTTATGATCAAGAATCTGAAAGAGTCTTGGTATCTAAAGATTTTAAGGACATCTCAACAAGAAGATTAGATCAAGCTGAGAACTTGAGCAAGCTCTTGGAAAGCATTGGTATAGTATCCCCTCATGCTCAGTAGCCCACGGCCACGGCTCCTCATGCTCAGCCGGTTCCGGCCGTGACCAGTCCCAGCCCGCCAGCCGCGGTCACACCAGCCGATCCACGGCCTTCCACACCAACCTGTCCTTCCATTCGTCAGCCGCTTGGTATCTTTGGTTCTCCTGGCCTTCCTCTTCTTGTGCATGGGGGGGAGAGACATCTACTCATGTCCAACAGGACTCAGCAGGAGAAGTATCAATTTTGGTCTCAGCTTCCAACAGATCAAAAGAACTGCTCTCCCTTATTGAAGTTTTAGGTGAAGAAGAGGATCCTATCCAAGAAGCTTCACCTACAGTCCTAAGAAAGAGCACAATACAAAGGAAACCACCAGTGTTCTACAATGGAAATGATGTGGTTTATCATGATCAGGGAATTTGTAATATTGCTTACTTATCTACTAATCATGTTGCTTTCATTTCAAGTCTTGATAAGGAGCAGATTTCAAAGACATATGAGGAAGCTATGACCGAGAAAGAATGGAGGGAAGCTATTCTAGCTGAGAAACAAGCCATTGAAAGAAATAGTACCTATGCTTCAGCTACGGTACCTAAAGGAAAAAGAGCTGTAAGTTCTAAGTGGATTTTTACCATTAAATACAAAAGCAATGGTGAAATTGATAGATATAAAGCTAGGTTGGTGGCTAGAGGTTTTACTCAGACATATGGCGAGGATTATAGGGATACCTTTGCACCTGTAGCTAAGCTTCATTCTGTTAATGTTGTTCTTTCACTTGCTACTAACCTTGAGTGGGAGTTATGGCAAATGGATGTTAATAATGCATTGTTGTAAGGTGAAATAGAAGAAGAGGTATACATGTCCCCTCCACAAGGTGTAGAGGAGGAGGTAGGAAGCGGCAACATTCTTAGGCTGAGGAAGGCTATCTATGGCCTTAAACAATCTCCAAGAGTTTGATACCACAAGCTAAGTGTAACATTGATGGATAGAGGGTTCAAAAGATCTGAAGTTGAACATACTCTTTTTACACTAAAAAGCAAGGAAGTTATTGTGGTAATTCTTATTTATGTAGATGATATAATCATATCTGGTAGTGATAGTATTGGTATTGCATCTACTAAATATTACTTGAAGAGTGTCTTTGAGATTAAGGATATAGGAGAACTTATATACATCTTAGGAATTGAAGTGTGTAGGTTCAAGGAAGGTCTCTTTTTATCTCAAAGGAAATATGTTGTAGATTTACTAACCTCTACAGGTATGATGGAAGCTAAACCAGCCAAAACACCCTTAGAAGAAGATTATAAAATCGGAACTAAGGGAGAGCTAGAGGAGGAAATTGATTTTCATGATCCTAAGTTCTATAGGAAAGTGGTTGGTAAGCTTATTTATCTAACCATCACTAGACCAGATTTATGTTTTACTGTGAATCAGGTATCTCAACACATGCAAGGTCCAAAGATGAGACATTGGTAGAGGGCTAACCGAATTTTGAGATATCTAAAGGGCACTCATGAACAAGGTATATGGAAGGGTTGCAATAAAAACACAAATGTGGTTGGTTATTGTGATGTAGATTGAGGCAGAAGATAGGGAGGATAAAAGAAGTACCACAGGCTATCTCTCATTGTCTCATTCTCTAATTTTACAAATATCTTAATCTCATAATCTTTCATAGCGCACCCCGACTCTCGAACCGAACTGCCCCTAGCGCCTCCAGCCTGCACCGAGCTATAGCGTTCTTTCTCTAGACCCTAGCTACCCTGCAACATGCAAGTCGATTTCCTTAGGTATGCAATAGGCGGCTAGGTTCATCCATAGTGTCTAGATTTTTAGGTTTTTTCCTCCTTTGTTTTAGGCATACAATTAATTAGTTTCTATTTTTCCTAAAACCTTTTAGTAGTTTTTCTAAAAAAATTTAGGCAATTATTAGATTTTACTTTTAGTTTAGGATAGTTTTCCTTTTAGGAATTAGGAGTTAATTAGTTTTCCTTTTAGTTTAGTATAGTTTCCTTTTTAGTATTTAGACCAATAACTTTTAGGATTTTTGCTTTTTATATAGTTTTCCTTTTTAGATTTAGGCAATAATTTTTTTTAGGAAGTTTCTTTTCCTTGTTAGATATTTCTTTTTTAGATAGTTTTTTTAATAAAAATAAAAATAATATATGTCGAAATTTTCAATTTCAACAAGTTTCCTTTTCGGGAAACTTTCCGTTTTTGAAATATGTCAGGGAGTGATGAGTCGACGTCAGGACAGAACAGTCAACCAATAATGCAGCTTCTGCAATCATTGACTGCCCATATGTCGACCATAGCGACGCATCTCGAGAGATTAGAGCAGCTTGCGCATGCACCAGACCCCGCGCCACCCCCAGCACAGCCGTACCAACACGCCAGACCAGAGTTGGCCCACCAAGGAATGGGTCGACATCAGTACTATGACGAGCCCATGTCACCACCTCGACAGCCCATGCACCACCCCGAAGTAAAGATGAACCCGCCTACCTTTTCGAGAAAGGTTGATCCCGAGGTACTTAGATTGGGAGAGGAGGATGGAGCTACTCTTCGAGTACTATAACTTTGACAATCCCCGTAACAGCTCGCAGGAGAGCTCGGATGGGTATTTTGACCTTATGGGTGGAACTTACCCAGATCATGAGGAGACGCTACGTCCCACCTCATTTTCACCGTGAACTTCAGAGATGATTCAGACGCCTTACCAAAGGCAGCAAGACGGTGTCAGAATACTTCGCTAAATTCGAGCATCTACGCAACCGACTTGACGTAGACAAATCAGAACTAAGCTTAATGGATTCATCGACGGATTAAAAGAGTCCATCGCCCGTAAGATCGAGCTACAGCCCTACCATGATCTAGGCGAGTTATTCCACCTAGAAGTCCAGATAGAGAAGTGTCATAAACGAAAGTTAACCACACCTTCTCGACCTAAGAGCACCAGAAGCACCGGCTCCAAGCCATTTGAGCGGACGACCCAGCCCATTGACCCATGCCTCAAGGGTAAAGCCGTGGTCAGCAACTCGGCTCCTAGGGCCTCCCCAGCCGTCCCAAAGCCGACCACATCCGCGACTACGCCGACTCAGCCCCAGCAAAGCAGCGAGATCATATGCTTCAAGTGCAAAGGAAGATGACACATGTCCCGTGAATGTCCCACTCAACGAACAATGGTAATGACTGCCTCAGGAAACTACGAGTCCGAGGACGTGCACGAGGAGCCAGCACCTACGACCCATCAGCAATCCGACGAAGAGATAGAGTACGCCGATTCCAGAGAGATGCTCATGATCAGACCAGTTCTCAGCTTGAGATTTGAGCCGGAAGAGGAAGAACAACGAACGAACATTTTTCACTCAAAATGAACAATACTTGGAAAAGTATGCTCGTTGATTATATACGGAGGGTCTTGCACCAACGCCGTGAGCAAGTACATGGTGGAGAAGCTAGGATTGCACCAATGTCTGCACACGCCGTCCAAAAAATGCAGTCTAAGATCGCGAAAGACCAACATGCCTGCAAGGAGAATTTTCTAATCATTGTGGCAGACATGAGGAAAGCCACCCGTACCAAGGGCACCTAAGTCGTCCTGGTTCTCTACAGAGAGATCCTACACACGTCTAGCACTGAGACCACCTTACCTGCTGAGGTCCAAGCCCTGGTAGAGAGATATGCCGACGTGTTCCCAGATGAAATTCCAGCCGGCCTTCCCCCTATTCAAGGGATTGTGCACCACACCGATTTTGTTCCCGGAGCTAAGCAACTTAATCGTCCTGCATGCTGAGTAAACCCCGAGGAGGCTAAAGAATTAGAACGGCAAGTCCAGGACCTTATGGCTCAAGGTTACATAAAAGAGAGCATTAGCCCATGTGCCGTCCCGGTCCTCCTACTGCCAAAAAAGGACAGAAGCTGGAGGATATGTGTCGACTATCGCGCAATCAACAACATCACGATCATGTACTGGCACCCCATTCCGCGCCTAGACGACATGCTAGATGAATTAAAAGCGGATACCATCAAGTCAGGATGCGAAAGGAAGACGAATGAAAGACTGCGTCAAGAACAAGCAGGGTCTTTATGAGTGGCTAGTAATGTCATTCTGCCTATCCAATGCCTCAAGCACATTTATGTGCCTTATGAACCAAGTCCTTTGACCGTACATTGGCAAGTTCGTAGTAGTCTAATTCAACGACATTCTCGTATATAGTACGAACTACTCAGATCATTTGGAGCACGTAGAGGCGTTATCACCACACTCCAGAGAGAACAGTTGTACGCAAACTTGAAGAAATGTACATTCTGCACAGACCAAGTCGTCTTCCTTGGATTCGTCGTGAGTTCATAGGGACTCCGAGTGGACGACGAGAAGATCAAGGCCACACAAGAGTGGCCAAAACCAACAACCGCCAGACAGGTCCATAGCTTCCACGGACTGGCCAGCTTCTTTATGAGGACATCGTACCAGCTACTGCACCACGAGTACCACAAGGGCCTCTGACGTGTTCCAAGGCTCGAGCATTGGGAGACAAGTTCAACCAGCTAATGGAGAGAGCTGACGTCCAGGAGGTCAAGGAAGACGGCCCATACGGCCTATTAGCTGGTCCAGAGGCCCATCAAAATCCGTTTATGTCTGGTAAGGAACATTGGAGGTTACTACTCGAAGATTCTTCTACCTCCGGTGTCTTTACCTTCACCATTCCGTAAAGACACCAAAATATGTGCTAAGAAATTGTACTTTTTTTCCCATCTTCGGTTTTGTCCCACTGGGTTTTCCGAAGAGGGTTTTAATGAGGCAACACTCTTAGTGCGCAAGAAGACGGAGACTTATTCACAAATCCGCAATCTTTCACAAGTCTGAGTCAATTCGGCCTGCCTTTCCTCATTAAGGCTTATCTATCTCATTTCGTTCTTATTTAGACTAAGTATAAGTTTAAGGCCTTAAGCCCAATTTATTATGTCTAAGTTATATGGTCTTAAGCCAATTTCTATTTTCAGCAAAGAGAACTACATACTGTTTTTATTTACACTACTTGTTGTTTGGGTTAAACATCATGTTGTTAACTCTAAGTTGTAACTAAAGGCCTATATAAGCCTCATCACTTGCAAGTAATAAGACGACACGAATTTAAGAAAATAAACCCTAGACTTCTTGTCAACTGACAGCAGCCTCTCTCCCATTGGAGAGCTTGTCTCGTTTTTCTTCACCAAGAAGAACAAACTCGGTGTATCACAAGTCTTCTGCAGCTTGTGTGGTCCTTTCGAACTATTCTATTCATCCAACTCGCTTCTGGACCAATAGTTGCACCACCACTACGCTTACATCATTTGGTATCAGAGCTTAAAAGCTCTTGCCCATCAGGTTGACTCTATCCTTAGTATTTGGCAAATTTTTCTTTTGTATTGTTGCACTTGTTTTTGCTTTTGAATTTTGTTTCTTTCTATTTTTTTCCTGAGGTTCTCGGTAAGAAGGTGAAGGAAACAAGTCTCCTACCACAAAAATACACAAAAAATACAAAAAAAAATCAGGTTTATATCATTCCATGTCTTTGCTTTCTTATTTTTTTTTAAAAAATAGAAGAAATTTGGTTGTTATTGCTTGTTTGGTGTTAAATTTTTTTTTTAAGACAACGAAAAATATTGTTTAGTTTGTTTAAAATCAAACTAGGGTTCTTAGAAACTCACCTAGAACACTCCCATCACCAAACTTGGAATTCATAAGGATCTTGTATGTTGCTTGTTTTTTGCTTAATTTCTTTTGGTTTAGGTTTCTGTTTGCTTCTAGTTGCTTGTGTGCCGCTAGCTAGTTAGGTGTTGAGCTAGGTTTCTTAGCCTTGTCCGTGTGTTGTGCTTCTGTGTCCAAAGCCCCGTCTAGGTTTCCTCCTTGTGTCCATCGTGCCCTAGCACCTTACAGTCCACACTCGCCTAGCACCCTAGGACCAAGCCGAGCATAGGTTCCAACCCCCGTAGCCAGCTCCTTAGCCTAGGAGGTCCCGCGCTTAGCATCTGCTCTTACTGAAAGAATATGAGATTTAGAGATTTGTAGAATGAGAGAATGAGAGATTGAGAGATTAGAGAGAATTAGAGAATAAGAGAAAAGAATGATTTTATTAGAGAATGAGAATTATGAATTCTTACTTACAAAATGTGAAGGGAGTAAGGTATTTATACTATACTAGTCTAGGCTTGTTTGGATACAAGGATAGCCTTATACTTAAGTGGCTTACAAGGATAACATAAATCTATAATACAAACAAGCCTTAGACTCTCCCTTTTACACACATATAAATCGCCTTTTAACAAGACATAAAGGCCTTCATAAATTCATCACTTCTTCTTCATTCCAACACTCCCCCTCAAGCTTAAGACATAAAATTCTTAAGCTTGCAACCATGAAGTATTACCTCATTAAAAACCTAGAGAAGGAAAACCCAATTGGGACAAAACCTTTTCTTAGGGAAAAAGAGTATAACACTCCATGTTGGGATCATGGGTATGGAATGGACATGAGGCCAAGTCTTGGATAGATTGATGTGCCAATTTTCAGAGATGCAGCCTTGGTGAATATGTCAGCTAGCTGATCCTCACTCCTTGTATAGCAAGGTAAGATGATACCTTTCCCAATAGCTTCTCTTACTTTATGACAGTCCACTTCTATATGCTTGGTCCTTTCATGAAACACAGAATTGGAGGCTATGTGTATGGCAGCCTGATTGTCACAGTGAATGGTGATTGGAGTCTCACACTCCACGGCTAAGTCTTCCAGAATTTGCTTCAGCCAGATACACTCAGTTGTGAGCTTCCTCATTGCTCTATATTCTGATTCTGCACTAGAGCATGAAACCACCTTTTGCTTCTTGGTTTTCCAAGTCACAAGGTTTCCTCCTATGAAAGTACAATAACCTGTGGTACTTCTCCTATCTTCCCTATCTCCTGCCCAATCTGCATCACAATAACCAACCACATTTGTGTTTTTATTATTACCCAACCAAATACCTTGTTCATGTGTGCCTTTGAGATATCTTAGAATCCGCATGGCCATGTCCCAATGCCTTATCTTTGGCCTTTGCATGTGTTGAGATACCTGATTCACAGCAAAACATAAATCTGGTCTAGTGATGGTTAAATAAATAAGCTTACCAACCACTTTCCTATAGAGCTTAGGATCATGAAAATCAATTTCCTCCTCTAACTCCCCCTTAGTTGCGATTTTATAACCTTCTTCTAAGGGTGTTTTGGCTGGCTTAGCTTCCATCATATCTGTGGATGTTAGTAGATCTACAACATATTTTCTTTGAGAAAGAAAAAGACCTTCCTTAAACCTACATACTTCAATTCCTAAGAAGTATTTAAGTTCTCCTAGATCCTTTATGTCAAAGACACTTTTTAAGTAATTTTTAGTAGATGCAATACCAATACTATCACTACCAGATATGATTATATCATCTACATAGATAAGAATAACTATGATACCTTCCTTACTCTTAAATGTAAAAAGAGTATGTTCCACTTCAGACCTTTTGAAGCCTTTATCCATTAAAGTAACACTTAATTTGTGGTACCATGCTCTTGGAGATTGCTTAAGGCCATAAATAGCCTTCCTTAGCCTTAGGATATTGCCGCTTCCTATCTCATCTTCTAGGCTAGGTGGAGGTGACATGTAAACCTCTTCTTCTAGTTCACCTTGCAAGAAAGCATTCTTGACATCCATTTGCCACAATTCCCACTCAAGATTAGTAGCAACAGTGAGCACAACATTGACAGAATGTAGCTTAGCAACAGGAGCAAATGTATCCCTATAATCCTCACCATAAGTCTGAGTAAAACCCCTAGCTACCAACCTAGCTTTATATCTATCAATTTCACCATTGCTTTTGTATTTAATGGTAAAAATCCACTTAGAACTTACAGCCTTCTTCCCTTTTGGTAAAATGGCTGAAGCATATGTACCATTCCTCTCCATGGCTTGTTTCTCAGCTAAGATAGCTTCCCTCCATTCCTTTATAGACATAGCTTCTTCATATGTCTTTGGGATCTGCTCATTGTCAAGACTAGAAATAAAAGCAACATGAGTAGATGGTAAGTGTGCAATATTACAAACTCCCTGGTCATGATGAACTACAGCATTTCCATTGTAGAAGACTGGTGGATTTCTTTGTCTTGTGCTCCTCCTTAAAACAGTAGGTTGAGCCTCCTCTTCTTCTTCACTCAAAACTTCAATGAGAGTAGGTCTTGTTCTTTTGGAAGCTGAAGCTAGAATGGAATCATCTCCTGCTGAGTCTTGTTGGACATGAGTAGATGCTTCTCCCCCCCCATGTTCAAGAGGAGGAAGCCCAGGAGAACCAAGGTTTGGCCGTGACATAGGCTGTGAGGAGGCGGCTGGGCCAGAGATATCCACATTGCCGGATGGACCAGGATCTGCAAAGCCGTGAGGATGATCCTGTGGAGCCGTGACTGAGGGGCTTGAACTACCTGTTGCTGGGACATTTGGCTGAGGTGTATGCTGACTACCTCCTATTCCAATGCTCTCCAAGAGTTTCCTCAAGTATTCAGCTTGGTCTGTTCTTGTTGATGAGATGTCTTTAAATTGTTCCCAATTTCCTTCTTCATAAAAACATTTGTCTTCTTGGAACTTCACATCTCTAGACACCATGACCCTTCTAGTCTCATGGTTATAACATTTGTATCCTTTTTGAGTGGAGGAATATCCAATGAACATAGCCTTTACACTTTTTGGTTCAAGCTTGTTCCTTTGTTCCCTAGGAATTAATACAAAACAAACACACCCAAAAACTTTTAAATGATCAATGGTGGGTTTAGTGTTGTTTAATACCTCAAATGGGGATAAATCATCAAGGACTTTTGTGGGTGTCCTGTTGATTAAGTAGCAGGCTGCTACAAGTGCATCCCCCCAAAATCTCTTAGGCACCTTCATGTGGAACATCATAGTTCTCACAACCTCCATTAGGTGCCTATTCTTTCTTTCAGCAACTCCATTTTGTTGTGGAGTATAAGGACAGCTTGTCTGATGCTCAATGCCATGCTTTGCTAGATGTTCCTTAAGTCTGGTACTTGTGTACTCCCCACCATTATCTGTTCTAAAGCACTTAATTCTTGCATTGTATTGATTAGTCACATATGCTTGAAAATTTAAGAATGCATCATACACCCTATCTTTAGAACTAAGGAGAGTAACCCATGTATATTTGGACTTTTCATCAATAAATGTCACAAAATATTTATGGTTTTCTCTAGATGGAAATGGGGATGTCCACACATCAGAATGCACCAATTCAAAACAATTTTCATATTCATGTATTGATTTTTCAAAAACTGTTTTACAATGCTTTCCAAGAATACATGAATCACACAATTCTTTTGACATTTTTAAACCAGACACAATTAATTCAAGTGCTCTTGGATGAGGATGGCCTAGTCTAGCATGCCACAAATCTGAATCAGTACTAAAACAATGCGCCTGAAACACTGATTCTAATGCATTACAACTAGCCATATTATCAAGCACATACAAGTCATCTTTTGTGGTTCCTTGTCCAAAACACCTTCTAGTTTCAATATCCTGAAAATAAAAATCATTTGGGCCAAATATAGCATGACAATTCAAATCAGTAGTAGCTCTTTTAACTGAGAGCAAGTTGGAGGTAAATGAAGGCATATAAAATGCCTTAGATTCTTTATCAAACAATTTCAATTTTCCTATGCCTTTGATTGGTACTTTAATTCCATTTGCAATAAGAACATTCCCTAGGGCAGGTTCTACATTTTCTAGCAAATCTAGATCACTAATCATGTGATGAGAAGCACCAGAATCAACAACCAAGGATTTAGGAGTATTAGATGTATAAGATGTTTGAAAAGAAGCATGAAAAGTTTTACCCATCACATTGCTCTCCTTTATTGCCTTAATGAGGGCTTCCAAATCTGATTTTGTCACAAAATCTGATGCTTGTGACATGGTGTTGTTGGCGCCTGGTTGGTAAGGAGAATGACTACAGACGGCTGCCTTGGAGGACACCAAACCGTAGGCTTGCCTGGCTGAGGAGATGACCGGCTGCTGTGGTGGACGTGAAGCCCAAGAAGGCTTAAGATGAGGGTGAAGTTCCCAGCAATCCTTCTTTGCATGTCCCTCCTTCTTGCAATGATCACAAAATGGCCTCCTCTTCTTAGATGCATTTGTTGGCCTGAAGAAACTTTTGTGAGCAGCTACTAGTTCAGCTTTGTTGCCAAACAATCCATGTGATCCTTGCTCCTTTTGAATTTGAGCACACACTTCCTCCAAGCTAGGCAACTTATCAGACCTGAGAATATGCTTAATAAGATCTGAGTAAGTAGAATTAAGAGTTAAAAGTAACCCAAACACCTTATCTTGTTCTTTTCTTTCAAGGAGAACAAGTGGTTCAATAGTGGCTGGCCTTAGCATTTCTAGCTCAGCCCACAAGGCTCTGAATGAGCCAGAGTGCTTTGTGAATTCAGCATCCTCCTGCCTTAATTCATTTAAAGCTTTCTTCACTTCAAAAATTCTCAAAAGATTAGTAGTATTACCATACACCTTAAGCAAAGTGTCCCAAAGTTCTTTTGCATTTTCACAAAAAGAATAAGCTTCTAAGAGATCACTAGCAAGAGAATTTTGTAATATAGAAAGTACCAACTGATCTTCTTGGTACCATTTGGCTTGTGCTGCATCAGTCACCTCAGCCACTTCATTGTCTCCAATGCCATTTGTGGCAATGTGGTTCCATAGACCTTTACCACCTAATGTAGTTTTCATGGTCCTAGACCATAAGAGATAATTTGCTCCATGTAGAATGACTGGAGCTCTAAGAGTTGTTTGAATCTCCATGCTTAGCAAGTAAAATTGGTCAGTAAATCAGGTAAGTAAAATTGAGTATAGAACCAGCTTGGTCTTGTGTGGTCACGCGAGGTCACTGGTCACGCTTTGTTGCTTGGTCTCGTGTGGTCAATGGTCACGCTTTGTTGCCTGAGTTTGTATTGATCACTTCCTAAGCACACACTCTTGTATGTACCTGCAGGTTAGTGTGAACTATACAAGGAGGCAATATAAATGCAAGAAATGCAAGACAAGAGAGGTAACTAATAACTACTTGTAGTTCAAGTAACTACCAACAACCTAACTGATTTTATCCAACACTTACAACAAGATATGAACAGATTAAAACAACCTAACAGTCAATCTTAACCAGATTTAATCAATCAAATTCGAAATAATTGTTTAGAATCAATTTATTTCTCAAGAAACTCAATTAATACAATTCCAAGATTAACTAAACTGAACAAGGAATTCAAGAAAATCAATCTTGAATACTAAAACTATTCTGATTGACTTGAAATTTCGTGACAATCCTCACAAGATACTAATTAAACTTTCCAGTTCAAGAATTTTAAAGATAACTAAGAAAGAATTAGAGATATATCACAAGGATCTTGATACAGATGAATTCGGACGACTCTCAGGAAAACTTCAAGAAAACCCTTTAAACTCAATGAAAACGAGTTCTGCTTTCTTTAAACAGAAACTAGACTCACGGGGCTTGAGTTTAGGCTTTTGAAAATCACGATTTGATGAAAAATTTACGAAGATATGACCTGGGGAATGTAGGGTTACGAAACGAACGCGATCACGAACACCTCTTAGAAGAAAATTCGTATCTTTTGATTCCCTGAACCAAATGATGCGATTTTGGTGTCTATGGATGCGGAATTCGCCGATGTACACTCCAGAAAAAGCCGATCGTCAATTGGAGTCGTGGATTGATCGAAATTTGATTTACAAGATGACGTTCGAAATTTATCCAGAAACAGATGAAGAACAAGACGGATTCTTGTTGAATTAATGAAAGAATGATGAAAATTTCCCAGATTTGATGTAACCTGGCTCTGATACCATGAAAGAATATGAGATTTAGAGATTTGTAGAATGAGAGAATGAGAGATTGAGAGATTAGAGAGAATTAGAGAATAAGAGAAAAGAATGATTTTATTAGAGAATGAGAATTATGAATTCTTACTTACAAAATGTGAAGGGAGTAAGGTATTTATACTATACTAGTCTAGGCTTGTTTGGATACAAGGATAGCCTTATACTTAAGTGGCTTACAAGGATAACATAAATCTATAATACAAACAAGCCTTAGACTCTCCCTTTTACACACATATAAATCGCCTTTTAACTAGACATAAAGGCCTTCATAAATTCATCACTTCTTCTTCATTCCAACACTTACTGTGCCTTGTCCTAGTCCAGCCGAGCCCATACCAGCCCCCGCGTGTTCCTATTCCAGTCCCGCCCAATAACCTTGCCCTAGGTCTCTAGCGTGACCTTCCCGTACCGCTTAGCCCATCCCTCGCTAGTTCTTGTTGTCCCACGTAACACCTTAGCGTCCTGTCCCTAGCGTCCTGTCCCTATTGTCACGCCTTAGGTAGCGTGTGTAAGTCCATAGTCGTCTGGTACTGCGTCCCTTAGTTCCCCCATACCGCGTCCATATCCAGCGTCCCGCGTAGCTGCACCGCAACCCACCCCCTAGCAACCCGCGCGGCTGTAGTCCGAGTATCCTGTTGCATTAGGCGGCTAGGTTAGCCTTAGTGTCTAGGTTCTTAGATCTTAGTTTTAGGAAATTTTCCTAGAACTTGGGCAGTAGATTAATTAGTTTTCATAGTTTTCTAGGCTAGAAAATAATTTAGGAAGTTTTCTAGATTTTTTTTAGGTAGTCTTCCTTTTTATTTTAGGTAGTTTCCATTTAGAAATTAGACAATTAATTAGTTCTCTTTTAGTTTAGTAAAATTTCCCTTTTATATTCAGGTAAAAATTTTTTGGACATATCCTTTAGTTATTAGTTTTATTTTCTCTTTTAGGCAATACTTCCTCTTTAGGATAGTTTTCTTTGGTTAAAATTTTATTTTTATTTTGCAATTAGCCAGTTTTCTTTTTCCTTATTTTTTTATCAAAATAATAATAATAATAATGATAATAATCATTGGAAACGGCGCAGTTCACTGACCATGCACTGGCATGGTGGGACTGCGAGATAGCTGCTCGCAAAAGGGCAAGAACGAGAGCTTTAACTTTATGGTTTGAGCTAACCCAATTAATGAGACGACGCTACATACCCCCTCATTTTCACCAGAAACTCCAGAGATGATTTAGACGCCTTACCCAAGGCAGCAAAACAGTGTCAGACTACTTCGATGACTTCGAGCACCTTCGGAACAGGCTCGATATGGATTACTCGGAAGAAAGCCTTATGGCACAGTTTATCGACAAATTGCATGAATCGATCGCACGAAAGATCGAGCTACAATCTTATCACGATCTTGACGAGTTATTCCATCTAGCAGTTCAAATAGAGAAGAGCAACAAAAGGAAGTCCTCTGCGCATTCCAGACCAAAGAGCACTTGGAGTGCTGGCTCTAAACCATTTGACAGAACTGCCCCTGCTAGTGATCCACGGCTCAGGAGCAAGGATATGGACAATAACTCGGCCCCTAAGGCCCCGACAATGGCACCAAGGCCCAGCACATCGACTTCTACTTCGAACCAGCCACAGAAAAGCAATGCCATTACATGCTTCCAATGTAAAGGAAGAGGGCACACGTCTCGAGAATGCCCTAACCAAAGGACTATGGTTTTGACTGCTTCCGGAGATTACGACTCAGAGGACGAGCAAGAGAAGGTCCCACCCACGGCTAATCAAATGTCTGACGGAGAAGTATAATACGCTTATTCGGGAGAAATGTTAATGATCAGGCGAGTTCTCAGCTCGAGATTAGAGCAAGAAGAGATTGAGCAGCGAGAAAACATCTTCCATTCAAAATGCACTATTCTTGGAAAGGTGTTTTCCCTCATTATAGACGGTGGCTCCTGCAGCAATGCTGCTAGCAAGTATATGGTAGAAAAACTTGGGTTACTAGTGACCAAACATCTGAAACCTTACAGACTAAGATGGCTTAACAACAAGAAAGAACTGTACATCTCCGACCAGGTCCGAGTCTCGTTCAGTATAAGGCGATATCAAGATCAAGTGGACATCTTGTGTTAGGAAGACCTTGGCAGTTCGATAGAGAGACTACACATAATGGACCCACTAACTTCTACTCGTTCATCCATGATAAGCGTAGATATAATCGGGCACCTATATCGCCATAAGAAGTGCACAGAATACAATCAAAGATGGCAAAGGAGCAGCATTCCCGGAAAGAAAACTTCCTCGTTAACATTGCAAACATGAGAAAGGCGGTTAGCAACAAGGGAACTCAGATCGTTCATATGCTTTACAGAGAGGTGTTAAATGCATATGGCGCCGTAAGCAGCAGCCTACCCACGGAAGTTCAATCCTTGTTAGATAGATACTCGGATGTATTCCCAGACGAAATCCCCCAGGATTGCCACCCATCAAAGGCATTGAACATCATATCGACCTTATTCCCGGACAATTGCCGAAAAAACCTGCCTACAAAGTTACTCCGGAGGAAGCTAAAGAAATAGAACACAGGTTCAAGACCTCATGGCTCAAGGCTACGTCAGGGAAAGCCTTAGCCCTTGTGCAAGTCCAGTCCTGCTAGTGTCGAAAAAGGATGGAAGCTGGCGAATGTGAGTCGATTGTCGCGCCATCAATAATATAACTTTTAAATATCGGCATCCTATTCCGCGACTAGACGACATGTTAGACGAACTAAGTGGAGTTTCTATCTTCTTCAAACTCGATTTGAAGAGTAGTTATCATCAAGTCAGAATACGAGAATGAGATGAGTGGAAGACAGCATTCAAGACTAAGCAGGGTCTCTATGAGTGGTTGGTAATGCTATTCAGCCTGTCCAATGCACCAAGTACCTTCATGCGCCTCATGAATCATGTTCTCTGGCCTTTCATTTGATAATTTGTAGTGGTCTACTTCGACGACATCCTTGTCTACAGTGCGACTTACTCAGATCATTTGGAGTACCTAGAAACTGTAATCGTGACACTTCAGAAAAAGCAGTTGTATGCGAACCTTAAAAATGTACTTTCTGCACAGATCAGGTTAACTTCCTTGGATTCAACGTAAGCTCGCAGGGACTTCTAGTCGACGACGAAAAGATTAAAGCTATTCAGGAATGGCCCACACCGACTAATGCCAGCCAAGTTCGGAGTTTTCATGGGCTGGCGAGCTTCTACCGACGATTTGTAAGAGATTTCATTACCATAGTCAGTCCATTGACATCAACCATCAAGAATAACCAAGAGTTCAAGTGGGGACCATATCAAGAAAAGTCATTTCAGCTGTTGAAAGAGCATGTCACACGCGCACCTGTTCTTACATTGCCGAATTTTGATAAGACTTTGGAAGTCGAGTGTGACGCCTCAGGCGTAGGCATTGGAGCACTCCTAACACAGGGTGGAAAACCAGTCGCCTATTTTAGTGAAAAATTAAGTGGAGCGGCTTTAAATTATCCTACCTACGACAAAGAACTCTACGCGTTGGTCCGAGCTTTGCAGACTTAGCAACATTATCTGCTGTCAAGAGAATGCATCATACATACGGACCACCAGACACTTCAGCACCTTAAAGGTCAGATGACGCTGAAGAAAAGACATGTCCGATGGCTAGAGTTTATTGAAACATTTCCTTCTGTCATCAAGTATAGGAAGGGCGCCAACAATGTCATAGCTGACGTGTTGTCCCGCAGATACAGCCTTATTTCGGTCATGGAGTTAAAGGTTATGGGATTTGAAATGCTCAAGGAACTTTATGCTGAATATCACGACCTTAAGGAAGCATTCAAGGAACATAGTCAAAGAAAATACAGTCGATTCTACTTGTTTCATGGATTTCTCTTCAAAGACAAGCGCCTCTGCATTCCCGGAGGATCAGTTCGAGAAATTTTGCTGAGAAAGTCCCACGGTGGTGGCTTGATGGGATACTTTGGTATCGATAAAACACTGAGTATGCTCAATTTGAGGTACTCAATGTTACAAACTCCATGATCATGATGAACCACAGCATTCTGATTGTAGAAGACTGGTGGATTCCTTTGTCTTGTACTCCTTCTTAACACTGTAGGTTGAACTTATTGGATAGGCTCCTCCTCTTCACTTAAAGCTTCAATGAGAGTGGGCACATCTCTTTACCTCTTGGAAGCTGAGACTAGAATGATTCATCTCCTTCTGAGTCTTGTTGGACATGAGTAGATGATTCTCTCCCCCCATGTTCAAGAGGAGGAAGGACAGGAGAGCTGGAGGGAACTGGACCGGACCTGATCGGAGTGGATGGCCTCGGCCCGGCTAGCCGTGCTGGGGCTGGACCCAGCTGGTGCAGGAGGCTGAGGTTGAAGTGAGATGGCCATGGGCTGACGATGAAGAGAGACTACGCCAATGCTCTCCAAGAGTCTCCTCAAGTTCTCAGCTTGGTCAGATATTGTTGTGGAGATGTCTTTGAATTGATCCCAAGTTCGAACTTCATAGAAACCTTTTGATTCTAGGAATTTGACATCTTTGGATACTAAGACTCTTCTAGTCTCTGGATCATAGCATTTCTAGCCTTTCTGGGTAGGAGAATACCCAATGAACATAGCTTTGGTACTCTTTGATTCAAACTTGTTCATTTGCTCCCTTGGAACTAATACAAAACAAACACAATCAAAAACTCTAAGTGGTCAATTTTAGTTCTAATTTTGTTTAGTACCTCAAATAGAGACAAGTCATCTAGGACTTTCGTAGGAGTCCTATTAATCAAGTAGCATGCAGTTACAAGAGCATCCCCCCAAAATCTTTTGGGAACTTTCATGTGGAACATCATTGTTCTCACAACTTCCATCAAATGCCTATTTTTCCTTTCAGCCACTCCATTTTGTTGTGGAGTGTAAGGACAGCTGGTTTGATGTTCAATGCCATGCTTGGCCAAGTGTTGTTGAAGCCTGGTGCTAGTGTATTCCCCTCCATTATTTGTTCTAAAGCATTTAGTACTTGCATTGTATTGGTTAGTAACATATGCTTGAAAATTTAGAAATGCATCAAATACTCTATCTTTAGAACTAAGCAAAGTGACCCAAGTATATTTGGACTTTTCATCAATAAATGTCACAAAATGTTTGTGGTTTTCTCTAGATGGGAATGGAGATGTCCAAACATCAGATTGTACCAAATCAAAACAATTATCATATGTATGCAAAGATTTCTTAAAAACTGTTTTGCAATGTTAGTATACAAGAATCACACATATCCTTTGACATTTTTAAACCAGGAACAATTAGTTCTAGTGCTCTAGGATGAGGATGTCCTAGTCTAGCATGCCAAAGATTAGAATCATCACTAAAAGACCTAGTACTAGCAACCGGTTCCATCCCTCTTGCATTGGCCATATCTTTAAGCACGTACAAGTCATTGCTTGTAGTCCCTTGGCCAAATTCCTATTAGTCTCAATATCCTGAAAGTAGAAATCATTAGGACCAAAGATAGCATGACAATTCAAATCAGTAGTGGCTCTTTTAACTGAAAGCAAATTTGATGTAAAAGAAGACATGTAAAAAGTTTTAGATTCTCTATCAAACAACTTAAGTTTTCCTGCCTTTGATTGGCATTTTGATTCCATTAGCAATGACAACATTACCTAAGGCAGGTTCTAAATTCTCTAGCAATCATAGATCACTAATCATATAATGAAAAGCACCAGAATCAACAACCAATGATTTAGAGGCATTAGGAGCAAAAAAAGTTTGAAAAGAAGCATGAAAAGTTTTACTCAACACATTACCATCATTAATTACTTTGAGAAGAGCTTCTAGATCTGATTTTGTCACAAATTCATATGCTGAAGACATGGAACTGGTTGGAGCCGAGTGACAATTGGAGCTGGTACAAGCCATAGAAGGGGCCAAGAGCTTGTACAGGCCATGCCCGGCAGCTTGAAGCTGAGTGTGGCCGGCTGTGTGCTGTTGTTTCTCAAGGGACCAGCTTGGCTTCAGCTCAGGATGGAGTACCCAACACTCCTTCTTTGTATGACCACTCCTTTTGCAATGGTTACATATTGGTCTCTTCTTTCTTGTATTATTTGTTGTTGTTGGTGTTCGAATGAAGAAGAAATGATGAAAGAAGGAAGCCTTTAATAGTTGTTAAAAGGCGTGAATGAATAAGTTTAAGGGGAGTGTCTAAGGCTTGTTTGTGTTCTAGTATTATGTTATCCTTGTAGATATTCATGTATAAGGTAATCATTTTATCCAAACAAGCCTAGACTAGATTATTATAAATAACTATATCTCTTCTCATTTGTACCTTAGAAACTATTATTCTCATTCTCTTAATAAAATCATTCTTCTCTCTAAATCTCTATAATCTCTCATTCTCTCATTTTACAAATCTCTTAATCTCATATTCTTTCATGGTATGAGAGCCAGGTTAAATCAAATTTGGGTAAAATTCATCACTCAATCCTTAAATCAAGAAGAAATCATCTTCTTCACAATCTGTTTTCAGTTCTATTTCGTCCGTCAATTTTGATCGCGAATTCCGGCCAAACCACGGAAGATTTTGACGGTTTCTTTTTGTAGATTGTTCCTAAGCGAGTTCTGAAGCCACTCCAATTGGATTTGCAACATTTGGCCACGTGAATCGAAAGATAAGAATTTTCTTGCATCGGACCTACGCGAGTGCCTCCGCCGCGAACCTACGTGTTCTTCTATTCATTCCGTCGTCAAATCTTCTCCAAATTGTGATTTTCCAAATCCTAAAATCAAGTCCCTTGAGTCTAGTTTCTTTTTTAAAGAAAGAAGAACTCAATTCTCTTATGTTTGAAGGAAGTTCTTGAATTTTTCTTCAAGACGTCAGAAATCTCCTCTCACAATAATCTGGTGATAAAATTACTATCTTTTCTTAGTTTTCTTCAAATATTTGAATCTGTAAAGTTAGATAAATCTTATTAGGGTCTCCACAAATTTTGGTTTCAATCTAAGAGGTTTAAGTCTTCAAGATTGATTTTCTTGAATTCTTTATCAAACTTTAAAAAAAATTTAAAAGGAGGGAAACTTAAATTTTTAGATTGGTTTATTAATAAATTTGAAATTTGTTCTTGTTGATCTTGTTGAATTGGATAAGGACTGTTAAAAGTAGATCTTGTTGGTTGGAGTTTGTTAAAATTTGTTGCAGGAGTTTGTTGAAGTTAGTTGAAGGAAGTTAGGTAGTCGTCTTGGTTGGCAAGAAACTACACGCTGCCTGAAGGAAGGATTGAGCACGCGCCTTGGCGTTCCTGTGTGCTGATTACGTCCCTGGTCTTTTTTACGTGTCCCTGGCGTCCCTGTGTGCTAGACCAGAACAGATCAGATCAGCATTCCTCATCGTCCCATGTGACCTCGTGCCCGCGTCCTCTTCTTGTATGTGTCCTCTTCTTGCCTGCGTGACCTGCTTCCTTGCCTCGACCGTTCATTACCGCGTACCTGGTTCCGTGTTCGTGTCCTGGACCGTTTCCCAAGATCACGAGTGCACGTGATCCTGGTAGCAGAGCTCACCCACACGCCTGTCCCGACTAACAGCTCACGTCCCGACCAACACGCCCGTCCCAACAAACACGCCTGTCCCGATCGGTTATCATGTCCCGACAGAGAAAATACCATCTTTTGACGAATTTTTAGCATGGAAATTCAAGCTACATTCAGAACTCCAGTTATTCTACATTGAGCAAATTACCTCTTGTGGTCTAGGACTATAAAAACCACATTGGGTGGTAAAGGCCTTTGGAATCACATTTCTACAAATGGCTTTTTAGAAAATAAAGTGGCTGAAGTTAGAGAGGCTTGGTCTTGTGTGGTCACGCGAGGTCACTGGTCACGCTTTGTTGCTTGGTCTCGTGTGGTCAATGGTCACGCTTTGTTGCCTGAGTTTGTATTGATCACTTCCTAAGCACACACTCTTGTATGTACCTGCAGGTTAGTGTGAACTATACAAGGAGGCAATATAAATGCAAGAAATGCAAGACAAGAGAGGTAACTAATAACTACTTGTAGTTCAAGTAACTACCAACAACCTAACTGATTTTATCCAACACTTACAACAAGATATGAACAGATTAAAACAACCTAACAGTCAATCTTAACCAGATTTAATCAATCAAATTCGAAATAATTGTTTAGAATCAATTTATTTCTCAAGAAACTCAATTAATACCAAGATTAACTAAACTGAACAAGGAATTCAAGAAAATCAATCTTGAATACTAAAACTATTCTGATTGACTTGAAATTTCGTGACAATCCTCACAAGATACTAATTAAACTTTCCAGTTCAAGAATTTTAAAGATAACTAAGAAAGAATTAGAGATATATCACAAGGATCTTGATACAGATGAATTCGGACGACTCTCAGGAAAACTTCAAGAAAACCCTTTAAACTCAATGAAAACGAGTTCGGCTTTCTTTAAACAGAAACTAGACTCACGGGGCTTGAGTTTAGGCTTTTGAAAATCACGATTTGATGAAAAATTTACGAAGATATGACCTGGGGAATGTAGGGTTACGAAACGAACGCGATCACGAACACCTCTTAGAAGAAAATTCGTATCTTTTGATTCCCTGAACCAAATGATGCGATTTTGGTGTCTATGGATGCGGAATTCGCCGATGTACACTCCAGAAAAAGCCGATCGTCAATTGGAGTCGTGGATTTATCGCAATTTGATTTAAAAGATGACGTTCGAAATTTATCCAGAAACAGATGAAGAACAAGATGGATTCTTGTTGAATTAATGAAAGAATGATGAAAATTTCCCAGATTTGATGTAACCTGGCTCTGATACCATGAAAGAATATGAAATTTAGAGATTTGTAGAATGAGAGAATGAGAGATTGAGAGATTAGAGAGAATTAGAGAATAAGAGAAAAGAATGATTTTATTAGAGAATGAGAATTATGAATTCTTACTTACAAAATGTGAAGGGAGTAAGGTATTTATACTATACTAGTCTAGGCTTGTTTGGATACAAGGATAGCCTTATACTTAAGTGGCTTACAAGGATAACATAAATCTATAATACAAACAAGCCTTAGACTCTCCCTTTTACACACATATAAATCGCCTTTTAACTAGACATAAAGGCCTTCATAAATTCATCACTTCTTCTTCATTCCAACACTTACTGTGCCTTGTCCTAGTCCAACCGAGCCCATACCAGCCCCCGCGTGTTCCTATTCCAGTCCCGCCCAATAACCTTGCCCTAGGTCTCTAGCGTGACCTTCCCGTACCGCTTAGCCCATCCCTCGCTAGTTCTTGTTGTCCCACGTAACACCTTAGCGTCCTGTCCCTAGCGTCCTGTCCCTATTGTCACGCCTTAGGTAGCGTGTGTAAGTCCATAGTCGTCTGGTACTGCGTCCCTTAGTTCCCCCATACCGCGTCCATATCCAGCGTCCCGCGTAGCTGCACCGCAACCCACCCCCTAGCAACCCGCGCGGCTGTAGTCCGAGTATCCTGTTGCATTAGGCGGCTAGGTTAGCCTTAGTGTCTAGGTTCTTAGATCTTAGTTTTAGGAAATTTTCCTAGAACTTGGGCAGTAGATTAATTAGTTTTCATAGTTTTCTAGGCTAGAAAATAATTTAGGAAGTTTTCTAGATTTTCTTTAGGTAGTCTTCCTTTTTATTTTAGGTAGTTTCCATTTAGAAATTAGACAATTAATTAGTTCTCTTTTAGTTTAGTAAAATTTCCCTTTTATATTCAGGTAAAAAAATTTTGGACATATCCTTTAGTTATTAGTTTTATTTTCTCTTTTAGGCAATACTTCCTCTTTAGGATAGTTTTCTTTGGTTAAAATTTTATTTTTATTTTGCAATTAGCCAGCTTTCTTTTTCCTTATTTTTTATCAAAATAATAATAATAATAATAATAATAATCAAATAAAATAAAAATAATATATGTGGAACCTTTCTATAAAAGGAAAGTTTCAACTTCTGCAAGTTTTCTTTTCGGGAAACTTTCCATTTTCAAAAATTTATTTTTCTTGGAAAAGGGAGTATGACAGGGAGTGACGAGTCCATGTCTGTACAGAACAGTCAAGCCATGAAGCAGCTGCTGCAATCATTGACTGCCAAGATGTCAACCATAGCGAATCGTCTCGAGCGATTAGAGCAGCCCGCACCTGCACCTCAATACCGACATGATCGACCAGAGGCATCCCACCGTGGAATGGGGAGAGATCAATATTACGATGAACCAACGCCACCCTTCAGACAACAAGTTGTTCATCCAGACGTCAAATTGAACCCATCGTCCTTTTCGGGAAAGCTAGACCCCTAATAATATTTAGACTGGGAGAAGAGGATGGAGTTACTATTCAAATATTATAACTATGACGACCCCCGTAGAGTTGCATTGGAAACGGCGCAGTTCACTGACCATGCACTGGCATGGTGGGACTGCGAGATAGCTGCTCGCAAAAGGGCAAGAACGAGAGCTTTAACTTTATGGTTTGAGCTAACCCAATTAATGAGACGACGCTACATACCCCCTCATTTTCACCAGAAACTCCAGAGATGATTTAGACGCCTTACCCAAGGCAGCAAAACAGTGTCAGACTACTTCGATGACTTCGAGCACCTTCGGAACAGGCTCGATATGGATTACTCGGAAGAAAGCCTTATGGCACAGTTTATCGACAAATTGCATGAATCGATCGCACGAAAGATCGAGCTACAATCTTATCACGATCTTGACGAGTTATTCCATCTAGCAGTTCAAATAGAGAAGAGCAACAAAAGGAAGTCCTCTGCGCATTCCAGACCAAAGAACACTTGGAGTGCTGGCTCTAAACCATTTGACAGAACTGCCCCTGCTAGTGATCCACGGCTCAGGAGCAAGGATATGGACAATAACTCGGCCCCTAAGGCCCCGACAATGGCACCAAGGCCCAGCACATCGACTTCTACTTCGAACCAGCCACAGAAAAGCAATGCCATTACATGCTTCCAATGTAAAGGAAGAGGGCACACGTCTCGAGAATGCCCTAACCAAAGGACTATGGTTTTGACTGCTTCCGGAGATTACGACTCAGAGGACGAGCAAGAGAAGGTCCCACCCACGGCTAATCAAATGTCTGACGGAGAAGTATAATACGCTTATTCGGGAGAAATGTTAATGATCAGGCGAGTTCTCAGCTCGAGATTAGAGCAAGAAGAGATTGAGCAGCGAGAAAACATCTTCCATTCAAAATGCACTATTCTTGGAAAGGTGTTTTCCCTCATTATAGACGGTGGCTCCTGCAGCAATGCTGCTAGCAAGTATATGGTAGAAAAACTTGGGTTACTAGTGACCAAACATCTGAAACCTTACAGACTAAGATGGCTTAACAACAAGAAAGAACTGTACATCTCCGACCAGGTCCGAGTCTCGTTCAGTATAAGGCGATATCAAGATCAAGTGGACATCTTCTGTTAGGAAGACCTTGGCAGTTCGATAGAGAGACTACACATAATGGACCCACTAACTTCTACTCGTTCATCCATGATAAGCGTAGATATAATCGGGCACCTATATCGCCATAAGAAGTGCACAGAATACAATCAAAGATGGCAAAGGAGCAGCATTCCCGGAAAGAAAACTTCCTCGTTAACATTGCAAACATGAGAAAGGCGGTTAGCAACAAGGGAACTCAGATCGTTCATATGCTTTACAGAGAGGTGTTAAATGCATATGGCGCCGTAAGCAGCAGCCTACCCACGGAAGTTCAATCCTTGTTAGATAGATACTCGGATGTATTCCCAGACGAAATCCCCCAGGATTGCCACCCATCAAAGGCATTGAACATCATATCGACCTTATTCCCGGACAATTGCCGAAAAAACCTGCCTACAAAGTTACTCCGGAGGAAGCTAAAGAAATAGAACACAGGTTCAAGACCTCATGGCTCAAGGCTACGTCAGGGAAAGCCTTAGCCCTTGTGCAAGTCCAGTCCTGCTAGTGTCGAAAAAGGATGGAAGCTGGCGAATGTGAGTCGATTGTCGCGCCATCAACAATATAACTTTTAAATATCGGCATCCTATTCCGCGACTAGACGACATGTTAGACGAACTAAGTGGAGTTTCTATCTTCTTCAAACTCGATTTGAAGAGTAGTTATCATCAAGTCAGAATACGAGAATGAGATGAGTGGAAGACAGCATTCAAGACTAAGCAGGGTCTCTATGAGTGGTTGGTAATGCTATTCAGCCTGTCCAATGCACCAAGTACCTTCATGCGCCTCATGAATCATGTTCTCTGGCCTTTCATTTGATAATTTGTAGTGGTCTACTTCGACGACATCCTTGTCTACAGTGCGACTTACTCAGATCATTTGGAGTACCTAGAAACTGTAATCGTGACACTTCAGAAAAAGCAGTTGTATGCGAACCTTAAAAATGTACTTTCTGCACAGATCAGGTTAACTTCCTTGGATTCAACGTAAGCTCGCAGGGACTTCTAGTCGACGACGAAAAGATTAAAGCTATTCAGGAATGGCCCACACCGACTAATGCCAGCCAAGTTCGGAGTTTTCATGGGCTGGCGAGCTTCTACCGACGATTTGTAAGAGATTTCATTACCATAGCCAGTCCATTGACATCAACCATCAAGAATAACCAAGAGTTCAAGTGGGGACCATATCAAGAAAAGTCATTTCAGCTGTTGAAAGAGCATGTCACACGCGCACCTGTTCTTACATTGCCGAATTTTGATAAGACTTTGGAAGTCGAGTGTGACGCCTCAGGCGTAGGCATTGGAGCACTCCTAACACAGGGTGGAAAACCAGTCGCCTATTTTAGTGAAAAATTAAGTGGAGCGGCTTTAAATTATCCTACCTACGACAAAGAACTCTACGCGTTGGTCCGAGCTTTGCAGACTTAGCAACATTATCTGCTGTCAAGAGAATGCATCATACATACGGACCACCAGACACTTCAGCACCTTAAAGGTCAGATGACGCTGAAGAAAAGACATGTCCGATGGCTAGAGTTTATTGAAACATTTCCTTCTGTCATCAAGTATAGGAAGGGCGCCAACAATGTCATAGCTGACGTGTTGTCCCGCAGATACAGCCTTATTTCGGTCATGGAGTTAAAGGTTATGGGATTTGAAATGCTCAAGGAACTTTATGCTGAATATCACGACCTTAAGGAAGCATTCAAGGAACATAGTCAAAGAAAATACAGTCGATTCTACTTGTTTCATGGATTTCTCTTCAAAGACAAGCGCCTCTGCATTCCCGGAGGATCAGTTCGAGAAATTTTGCTGAGAAAGTCCCACGGTGGTGGCTTGATGGGATACTTTGGTATCGATAAAACACTGAGTATGCTCAATTTGAGGTACTCAATGTTACAAACTCCATGATCATGATGAACCACAACATTCTGATTGTAGAAGACTGGTGGATTCCTTTGTCTTGTACTCCTTCTTAACACTGTAGGTTGAACTTATTGGATAGGCTCCTCCTCTTCACTTAAAGCTTCAATGAGAGTGGGCACATCTCTTTACCTCTTGGAAGCTGAGACTAGAATGATTCATCTCCTTCTGAGTCTTGTTGGACATGAGTAGATGATTCTCTCCCCCCATGTTCAAGAGGAGGAAGGACAGGAGAGCTGGAGGGAACTGGACCGGACCTGATCGGAGTGGATGGCCTCGGCCCGGCTAGCCGTGCTGGGGCTGGACCCAGCTGGTGCAGGAGGCTGAGGTTGAAGTGAGATGGCCATGGGCTGACGATGAAGAGAGACTACGCCAATGCTCTCCAAGAGTCTCCTCAAGTTCTCAGCTTGGTCAGATATTGTTGTGGAGATGTCTTTGAATTGATCCCAAGTTCGAACTTCATAGAAACCTTTTGATTCTAGGAATTTGACATCTTTGGATACTAAGACTCTTCTAGTCTCTGGATCATAGCATTTCTAGCCTTTCTGGGTAGGAGAATACCCAATGAACATAGCTTTGGTACTCTTTGATTCAAACTTGTTCATTTGCTCCCTTGGAACTAATACAAAACAAACACAATCAAAAACTCTAAGTGGTCAATTTTAGTTCTAATTTTGTTTAGTACCTCAAATAGAGACAAGTCATCTAGGACTTTCGTAGGAGTCCTATTAATCAAGTAGCATGCAGTTACAAGAGCATCCCCCCAAAATCTTTTGGGAACTTTCATGTGGAACATCATTGTTCTCACAACTTCCATCAAATGCCTATTTTTCCTTTCAGCCACTCCATTTTGTTGTGGAGTGTAAGGACAGCTGGTTTGATGTTCAATGCCATGCTTGGCCAAGTGTTGTTGAAGCCTGGTGCTAGTGTATTCCCCTCCATTATTTGTTCTAAAGCATTTAGTACTTGCATTGTATTGGTTAGTAACATATGCTTGAAAATTTAGAAATGCATCAAATACTCTATCTTTAGAACTAAGCAAAGTGACCCAAGTATATTTGGACTTTTCATCAATAAATGTCACAAAATGTTTGTGGTTTTCTCTAGATGGGAATGGAGATGTCCAAACATCAGATTGTACCAAATCAAAACAATTATCATATGTATGCAAAGATTTCTTAAAAACTGTTTTGCAATGTTAGTATACAAGAATCACACATATCCTTTGACATTTTTAAACCAGGAACAATTAGTTCTAGTGCTCTAGGATGAGGATGTCCTAGTCTAGCATGCCAAAGATTAGAATCATCACTAAAAGACCTAGTACTAGCAACCGGTTCCATCCCTCTTGCATTGGCCATATCTTCAAGCACGTACAAGTCATTGCTTGTAGTCCCTTGGCCAAATTTCCTATTAGTCTCAATATCCTGAAAGTAGAAATCATTAGGACCAAAGATAGCATGACAATTCAAATCAGTAGTGGCTCTTTTAACTGAAAGCAAATTTGATGTAAAAGAAGACATGTAAAAAGTTTTAGATTCTCTATCAAACAACTTAAGTTTTCCTGCCTTTGATTGGCATTTTGATTCCATTAGCAATGACAACATTACCTAAGGCAGGTTCTAAATTCTCTAGCAATCATAGATCACTAATCATATAATGAAAAGCACCAGAATCAACAACCAATGATTTAGAGGCATTAGGAGCAAAAAAAGTTTGAAAAGAAGCATGAAAAGTTTTACTCAACACATTACCATCATTAATTACTTTGAGAAGAGCTTCTAGATCTGATTTTGTCACAAATTCATATGCTGAAGACATGGAACTGGTTGGAGCCGAGTGACAATTGGAGCTGGTACAAGCCATAGAAGGGGCCAAGAGCTTGTACAGGCCATGCCCGGCAGCTTGAAGCTGAGTGTGGCCGGCTGTGTGCTGTTGTTTCTCAAGGGACCAGCTTGGCTTCAGCTCAGGATGGAGTACCCAACACTCCTTCTTTGTATGACCACTCCTTTTGCAATGGTTACATATTGGTCTCTTCTTTCTTGTATTATTTGTTGTTGTTGGTGTTCGAATGAAGAAGAAATGATGAAAGAAGGAAGCCTTTAATAGTTGTTAAAAGGCGTGAATGAATAAGTTTAAGGGGAGTGTCTAAGGCTTGTTTGTGTTCTAGTATTATGTTATCCTTGTAGATATTCATGTATAAGGTAATCATTTTATCCAAACAAGCCTAGACTAGATTATTATAAATAACTATATCTCTTCTCATTTGTACCTTAGAAACTATTATTCTCATTCTATTAATAAAATCATTCTTCTCTCTAAATCTCTATAATCTCTCATTCTCTCATTTTACAAATCTCTTAATCTCATATTCTTTCATGGTATGAGAGCCAGGTTAAATCAAATTTGGGTAAAATTCATCACTCAATCCTTAAATCAAGAAGAAATCATCTTCTTCACAATCTGTTTTCAGTTCTATTTCGTCCGTCAATTTTGATCGCGAATTCCGGCCAAACCACGGAAGATTTTGACGGTTTCTTTTTGTAGATTGTTCCTAAGCGAGTTCTGAAGCCACTCCAATTGGATTTGCAACATTTGGCCACGTGAATCGAAAGATAAGAATTTTCTTGCATCGGACCTACGCGAGTGCCTCCGCCGCGAACCTACGTGTTCTTCTATTCATTCCGTCGTCAAATCTTCTCCAAATTGTGATTTTCCAAATCCTAAAATCAAGTCCCTTGAGTCTAGTTTCTTTTTTAAAGAAAGAAGAACTCAATTCTCTTATGTTTGAAGGAAGTTCTTGAATTTTTCTTCAAGACGTCAGAAATCTCCTCTCACAATAATCTGGTGATAAAATTACTATCTTTTCTTAGTTTTCTTCAAATATTTGAATCTGTAAAGTTAGATAAATCTTATTAGGGTCTCCACAAATTTTGGTTTCAATCTAAGAGGTTTAAGTCTTCAAGATTGATTTTCTTGAATTCTTTATCAAACTTTAAAAAAAATTTAAAAGGAGGGAAACTTAAATTTTTAGATTGGTTTATTAATAAATTTGAAATTTGTTCTTGTTGATCTTGTTGAATTGGATAAGGACTGTTAAAAGTAGATCTTGTTGGTTGGAGTTTGTTAAAATTTGTTGCAGGAGTTTGTTGAAGTTAGTTGAAGGAAGTTAGGTAGTCGTCTTGGTTGGCAAGAAACTACACGCTGCCTGAAGGAAGGATTGAGCACGCGCCTTGGCGTTCCTGTGTGCTGATTGCGTCCCTGGTCTTTTTTACGTGTCCCTGGCGTCCCTGTGTGCTAGACCAGAACAGATCAGATCAGCATTCCTCATCGTCCCATGTGACCTCGTGCCCGCGTCCTCTTCTTGTATGTGTCCTCTTCTTGCCTGCGTGACCTGCTTCCTTGCCTCGACCGTTCATTACCGCGTACCTGGTTCCGTGTTCGTGTCCTGGACCGTTTCCCAAGATCACGAGTGCACGTGATCCTGGTAGCAGAGCTCACCCACACGCCTGTCCCGACTAACAGCTCACGTCCCGACCAACACGCCCGTCCCAACAAACACGCCTGTCCCGATCGGTTATCATGTCCCGACAGAGAAAGTACCATCTTTTGACGAATTTTTAGCATGGAAATTCAAGCTACATTCAGAACTCCAGTTATTCTACATTGAGCAAATTACCTCTTGTGGTCTAGGACTATAAAAACCACATTGGGTGGTAAAGGCCTTTGGAATCACATTTCTACAAATGGCTTTTTAGAAAATAAAGTGGCTGAAGTTAGAGAGGCTGTGGCTGCTCAAGCCAAAGGGTACCAAGAACACCAGTTGGTACTCTCTATACTTTAAAATTATGTTGCTAATGATCTCTTAGAGGCTTATTCTTTTTGTGAAAATGCTAAGGAACTTTGGGACACTTTGCAAAAGGTGTATGGAAACATCACTAACCTCTTAAGAATTTTTGAAGTGAAAAGGGCTTTTAATGAATTGAAGGAGGAGGATGCAGAATTCACAAACTATGCCTCATTTAGAGCATTGTGGGCTTAGCTAGAGATGCTAAGGACAGCCACCATTGACCCAATTGTTCTCCTTTAAAGGAAAGAACAAGATAAGGTGTTTGGGTTACTATTAACTCTTAATACTACTTACTCAGATCTTATTAAGCATATTCTCAGGTCTGATAAGCTTCCTAGCTTGGAAGATGTTTGTGCTCAAATCCAAAAGGAGCAAGGATCTCATGGACTATTTGGCAACAAGGCTGAATTGGTGGCTACACACAAGAGCTTCTTCAAATCAGCAACAACAAATGAATCTAGGAAGAGGAGACAAACTTGTGAAAATTGCAAAAGGAGTGGCCATACAAAGAATGAGTGTTGGGTACTCCATCCTGAGCTAAAGCCAAGCTGGGCTCCTGGGCCAGAACAACCCACGGCCAGCCACACACAACTGCATGCTCACGGCTATGGCATGTACCAACCGCCGGTTCCTTCAAAAGCGTGTAGCAGCTCATTTCTTCAATTATCCTCAACTAGTGCCATGTCTCCAGCATCTGAATTTGTGACAAAATCAGATCTAGAAACTTTCCTCGAAGCAATTAAGGATGGTAATGTGTAGGGTATAACTTTTCATGCTTTTTTCAAACTTCTTTCACTCTTAATGTCTCTAAACCATTGGTTGTTGATTATGGTGCTTCTCACCATATGATTAGTGATCTATGATTGCTAGAGAAAATAGAACATGCCTTATGTAATGTTGTCATTACTAATGGAAATAAAGTACCAATTAAAGGCATAGGAAAACTTAAGTTGTTTGATAAAGACTTTAAAGCCTTTTACATATCTTCTTTTATTTCAAATTTGATTTCAGTTAAAAGAGATACTAGTGATTTAAATTGTCAAGCTATCTTTGGTCCTAATGATTTCTAATTTCAGGATATTGAGACTAGTAGAAGATTTGGACAAGGAATCACAAGAGATGACTTGTATGTGCTTGAAGACATGACTAAAGCTAGTGGGCTAGAAGCGGCTGTTAATGCTAGCTCTTTTAGTAATGATTCTGATATTTTGCATGCTAGATTAGGACATCCTCATCCTAGAGCACTTGAACTGATTGTTCCTGGTTTAAAAATGTCAAAGGATATGTGTGATTCTTGTATACTTGGAAAGCATTGCAAAACAATTTTTGAAAAATCTTTGCATACTTATGATAATTGTTTTGAGTTGGTGCATTCTGATGTTTGGACATCTTCATTCCCATTTAGAGAAAACCATAAGTATTTTGTGACATTTATTTATGAAAATTCCAAATATACTTGGGTTACTTTGCTTAGTTCTAAAGATAGAGTATTTGATGCATTTTTAAATTTTCAAGCATGTGTTACTAATAAATACAATGCAAGTATTAAATGCTTTATAACATATAATGGAGGAGAATACACTAGCACCAGACTCCAACAACACTTGGCCAAGCATGGCATTGAACATCAAACCAGTTGTCCTTACACTCCACAACAAAATGGAGTGGCTGAAGGAAGAATAGGCATTTGATGGAAGTTGTGAGAACAATGATGTTCCACATGAAAATTCCCAAAAGAATTTGGGGGGATGCTCTTGTAGCTGCATGCTACTTGATGAATAGGACTCCTACAAAAGTTATAGAGTATTTGTCTCCATTTGAGGTACTAAATAAAACTAGACCTAATATTGACAACTTAAGAGTTTTTGGTTGTGTTTGTTTTGTATTAGTTCCAAGGGAGCAAAAGAACAAGCTGGACTCAAAGAGTACCAAAACTATGTTTATTTTGTATTACTTTATCCAGAAAGGATACAAATGTTATGATCCAGAGACTAGAAGAGTCTTGGTATCCAGAGATGTCAAATTCCAAGAATCCAAAGGTTTCTATGAAGAAGGAACTTGGGATCATTTCAAGGACATCTCCACAACAAGATCAGACCAAGCTGAGAATTTTAGGAGGCTCTTGGAGAGCATTGGTATAGTTTCACCTCATGATCAGCAGAACACAGTTCCTCAGCCTATACCATCTGTGTCCAGTCCCAGCCAGTCAGCAGCGGCACAGCCAACCGAGCCGCGGTCATCAACCCCGTCCGATCCCTCCATCCATCCGCAGCATGGTATCTTCAGTTCTCCTGGCCTTCCTCCTCTTGAACATGTGGGGGGGGGGGAGAAACATCTACTCATGTCCAACAAAACTCAGCAGGAGATGAATCAATTCTAGTCTCAGCCTCCAAAAGATCTAGAGTTGTACCCACTCTTATTGAAGTTTTGGGTGAAGAGTAGGATACTATCCAAGAAGCTCCACCTACAGTCCTAAGAAGGAGCACAAGACAAAGAAAACCACTAGTGTTCTACAGTGGGAATGATGTGGTTCATCATGATCATGTAGTTTTTAATATTGCTTACTTACCTACTAATCATGTTACTTTCATTTTTGTAGTCTTAATAAGGAACAGATTCCAAAGACATATGAGAAAGCTATGATTAGGAAAGAATGGAAGAAAGCTATCCTAGCTGAGAAACAAGCTATGGAAAGTAATGGTACCTATGCTCAAGCCACCTTACCTAAAGGAAAAAGGGCTGTAAGTTCTAAGTGGATTTTTACCATTAAATACAAAAGCAATGGTGAGATTGATAGATATAAAGCTAGCTTGGTGGCTAAAGGTTTTACTCAGAGATATGGTGAAGATTATAAGGATACCTTTGCACCTGTAGCTAAGCTTCATTATGTTAATGTTGTTCTTTCACTTGCTACAAACCTTGATTAGGAGTTATGGCAAATGGATGTTAAGAATACATTCTTACAAGGTGAACTAGAAGAAGAGGTATATATGACACCTCCACCAGTTCTAGAGGAGGAGGTAGGAGGCGGCAACATACTTAGGCTGAGGAAGGCCATCTATGGCCTTAAACAATCTCCAAGAGCATGGTACCACAAGATAAGTGTAACCTTGATGGATAAAGGTTTCAAAAGATCTGAAGTTGAACATACTATTTTTACACTAAAGAGTAAGGAAAGTATTGTGGTAATTCTCATTTATGTAAATGATATAATCATATTTGGTAGTGATAGTGTTGATATTGCATGTACAAAAGAATATTTGAATAGTGTCTTTGATATTAAGAATCTAGTAGAACTTAAATACTTCTTAGGAATTGAAGTGTGTAGGTTCAAGGAAGGTCTCTTTTTATCTCAAAGGAAATATGTTGTAGATTTACTAACCTCTACAGGTATGATGGAAGCTAAACCAGCCAAAACATCCTTAGAAGAAGATTATAAAATCGGAACTAAGGGGGAGCTAGAGAAGAAAATTGATTTTCATGATCTTAAGCTCTATAGGAAAGTGGTTAGTAAGCTTATTTATCTACCCATCACTAGACCAGATTTATGTTTTGTTGTGGATCAGATATCTCAACACATGCAAGGTCCAAAGATGAGACATTGGGAGATGACAAACCGAATTTTGAGATATCTAAAAGGCACTCATGAACAAGGTATATGGATGGGTTGCAATAAAAACACAAATGTGGTTGGTTATTGTGATGCAGATTGGGCAGGAGATAGGGAGGATATGAGAAGTACCACAGGTTATTGTACTTTCATAGGAGGGAACCTTGTGACTTGGAAAACCAAGAAGCAAAATATGGTATCATGCTCTAGTGCAGAATCAGAATATAAAGCCATGAGGAAGCTTATAACTGAATGCATTTGGCTGAAGCAAATTTTGGAAGACTTGGCCGTGAAGTATGAAGAACCTATCACCATCCATTGTGACAATCAGACTGCTATACATATTGCTCCTTTTGGATTTGAGCACAAAAAATTTCAAGCTAGGAAGCTTATCAGACCTGAGAATATGCTTAATAAAATCTGAGTAAGTTGTGTTAAGAGTTAATAGTAACTCAAACACCTTCTCTTGTTCTTTCCTTTCTAGAAGAACAATTGGATCAATTGTGGCTGGCCTTAGCATCTCTAGCTCAGTCCACATGCTTTGTGAATTCTGCATCCTCCTGTTTCAATTCATTCAAAGATTTTTTCACCCCAAAAATTCTTAAGAGGTTAGTGGTGTTTCCATACACCTTTTGCAAAGTGTCATAAAGTTCCTTATCATTCTCACAAAATGAATAAGCTTATAAGAGATCACTAGCAAGAGAGTTTTGAAGTATAGAGAGTGATACAAGCCTGGATCAGGATCGTGTTGTGTTTGATCAGAAGAGAATCTTGATTCTGGACAATCACAAGATGGGGAAACGAATTGGACCACTCGAACTATGAATTGATCGAGATACACCAAGGATGATCCTGCAAACACGTTAGTGGTTTGAAGGTTCACAAATTCTAAGAATTCTACTCGACGGCTAGCTAGGTTTAGACTCAGGGTTTTGTTCATAAAGTTCTAATTGTTATTAATTGACCTAAAGAGTTTAAATAGTGCTGTCAATAAGTTTTTGGGCGAATTTCCTCTTGCTTTATAAAGAAACTTGGCCCAAAACTCAAAAACAAGAAATACAATGCATAAAAACTGGGCCCTAAACATTTGGGCCAACTTTGGTCAAAATAAAAAGAAGAAAAATATGAAAAAAAGAATAAAAGGCCTATCAAAAAGAAGGCCGAAAATTAGAGAAGAAAAATAATTTTTCTACTCTAAACACACTAAGGGTGTTGCCTCGTTAAAACCTCTTTCGGAAAACACAGTGGGACAAAACCGAAAGTAGAAAAAGAGTACAATTCCTTAGCATGATTTTACGGTGTATTTACTTAGTGATAGTAAAGACACCAAGTGAAGCTGGTCGTGCATGTAGGAGATCACCGGTGAGGCGTGGAAGTGGTCGGAGTCTGGTCGAGTCGGTCGTGTCTGGTATGTCTTCTTCCCGCTCCAGCAAGTACTCCACAAAATGGTTGAACTTGAAGCCAATTGCTCTTTCCTGTTGACCCGTAATTGGTCCACTTGGCACCTGCGGCGTGAGCTCCTCCAAGTCTGGCTCGTTAGAGGTCCTTGCGTCACCCATATCCTCATCATTCCCTCCCTCCTCTGAAGGTTTTGACCTCAAAACTGGTTCATCACCCGCATCAAAAAAAGATAAGTCAGCAACGTTGAATGTAGAAGAAACGTTAAACTCACCTGGAAGCTCCAGTTGGTAGGCATTGTCGTTGATCTTTCATATAATCTTGAATGGGCGATCTCCTCTTGGTGCCAAATTGTTCTTTCTCTTTTGAGGGAATCGCTCGGTCCGCATGTGGAGCCAAACCCAATCTCCTTCCTTGAAGCTTACGACCTTGCGGCTCTTGTTGGACTGTCTTTGGTAAGCTTATGTTCTCTTTTCGATGTTCTCTCTAGCCCTCTGGTGCAGTTTCTTGACAAACTCGGCCTTAGTCTCGCCTTCTAAACTAACAATCTCGGCTGGAGGCAATGGTGTTAGATCTAAGGGCGATTGCGGGTTAAATCCGTAGACAATCTCGAACGGAGATAGCTTTGTGGCCGAGTGGACAGCTCGATTATAAGCAAATTCAACGAACGGTATGCATTCGAGCCAGCTCTTTAAGTTCCGTCCAATGGTGGCTCGAAGCAGGGTGGATAACGTTCGGTTGACGTCCTCCGTTTGGCCATCGGTCTGTGGATGGCAAGTCGTGGAGAAGACTAATTTAGTTCCAAGCTTTTTCCAGAGAGATCTCCAGAAATGGCTAAGAAACTTTGTATCTCGATCAGACACGATAGTCCTCGGGATGCCATGAAGTCATACCACTTCCTTGAAAAACAAGTTAGTGGTTTGGCTAGCATCATTCGTCTGGACACATGGAATGAAGTGTGCCATCTTCGAAAACCGATCTACTACGACAAAGATAGAATCTTTGTGGTTTTGCTTTGGTAAACCTAACACAAAGTCCATGGATATGTCGGTCCAAGGTGTAGTAGGAATCGGCAGTGACATATATAGGCCGTGGGGATGGGCCTTTGACTTGGCCCGTTTACAGATCAAACATCGGGCGCAATGGGCCTCGACATCTCGCCTCTAGCGCGGCCAAAAGAAATGTTCCTTTAGCATGGCGAGCGTCTTGTCTACTCCAAAGTGACCCATTAGTCCTCCTCCATGAGCCTCCCTTAACAACAAATCCCGAATGGATCCTCTCGGGATGCACAATCTCTTTTCCTTGAAAAGGAATCCGTCAAAGAGATAATACTTGTTGTAGGCTCCCTTTCCGTGTTCTCGAAATATTTCCTTGAAATCATCGTCTGTCTCATACAGACTTTTGATCAATTCGAATCCCAACACTTTGGATTCCATGATTAAGATAAGTCCGTATCTCCGAGATAAGGCATCTGCGACGACGTTTTCCTTTCCCTTCTTATACTTGATGACGTAAGGGAACGTCTCGATGAATTATAGCCACCGTGCATGACGGCGCTTCACTTTTGTTTGACCCTTGAGATGCTGAAGGGTTTGGTGGTCGGTGTGAATGACACACTCTCGGGCGAGCAAGTAATGCTGCCACGTCTCCATGGCTCTAACCAATGCGTACAACTCCTTGTCATAAGTCGGATAGTTCAATGGCGCACCGCTGAGTTTCTCACTGAAGTACGCGACCGGTCTACCACCTTGTGTCAGAACAGCTCCTATCCCGACGCCAAATGCGTCACATTCGACTTCAAATGTTTTGTTGAAGTATGGGAGGGCTAACACAGGAGCGTGAGTTAAACGGTCTTTAAGTCTTGAGAGCTTACGAAAAAGCCAAGGAACACGACTTGATCAGTGCAGAATGTGCACTTCTTGAGATTCGCATACAACCTCTCCTTTTGAAGCGTACGGATCACCATCTCGAGATGTGACACATGGTCAGAGTACGACGCACTATATATAAGGATGTCGTCGAAATAAACGACAACAAACTTACTAATGTATGGTCTAAGAACGTAGTTCATTAGACGCATGAACGTACTCGGGGCGTTTGAGAGTCCAAATGGCATGACCAACCATTCGTACAGCCCTTGTTTTGTCTTGAATGCGGTTTTCCATTCATCTCCTTCCTGCATTCTGACTTGGTGATAACCGCTCTTTAGATCTATCTTGGAAAACACGGTAGCACCACTAAGCTCATCTAGCATGTCGTCCAATCTCGGAATCGGATGACGATACTTGATGGTGATATTGTTGATGGCGCGATAATCAATACACATCCTCCAACTGCCGTCCTTCTTTGGAACTAGAAGGACCGGAACCGCGCACGGGCTGAGACTTTCCCTGACATACCCTTGGGACATCAGTTCCCGTATTTGGCGCTCAAGTTTTTGAGCTTCCTCTGGGTTAACACGGTAAGCGGCACGGTTGGGCAACTGGGCACCTGGAACGAAATCAATGTTATGCTCAATCCCTCTAACTGGCGGCAATCCAGGAGGCAGCTCCTCGGGGAATACATCGGCATAACTTTCTAGCAGTTCGTTCACCTCAGATGGCAGCTTCAGGTCTATATTTTGAGCACTAAGAAATTCTTTGTACATTAGAAAGATAGCAGACGTGTCTTTTCTACTAACGGCCTTTCTTATGTCTTCAGAGTTAATAAGAAAGTTTTCATTACGCTTTTTTCATCCTTGGCCATTTGAACTTGCATCTCATGTACTTCTCGAGGTGTCAATGGTGCTAAGTTATACTTGCGTCGTTCATGCTCGAACGTATATAAGTTCGTCCGTCCGTTGTGTGTAGTTTCCTTATCGAATTGCCACGGACGTCCTAGCAATAAATGACCAGCCTGCATTGGCACTACGTCACATAACACTTGATCCTTGTAACGTCCCACGCTGAATGAAACGTTAACTTGATCAGATATGGGTAGTATGGTCTTGTCATTGAGCCATCTCAACTTATAGGGGTGTGGATGTTTGGTCCTCTTTAAGCCGAGCTTATCTACCATGTAGGCACTGGCTACGTTCGCGCACGAACCTCCGTCTATGATCAACGAGCACACTTTTCCTTGAATTGTGCATCGAGAGTGGAATATGTTCTCTCGCTGAACGACCTCGTCGGGATGAACCATCGTGTTGAGAACTCGTCTCATCATCAAGAGCTCTCCGGTGTCCGGGTATTCAAGGTCGTCTTCTTCGGACTTGTCCAGGTCATCCTCTGCTTCATCCTCTGATTCGTACTCTCCAGCTGGAGTGAGAATCATGGCTCGTTGGTTAGGACACTCCAGAGCCATATGTCCTCTTCCATTGCACTTAAAGCATTGGATGTCTCGACATCTTGTAGAATGTGTAGTAGTGACCGGCTGCTGAGACGTGCTAGGGCTCGGTCGTGGAGTCTTGGTGAAATCACTCACCTTAGCCTTAAACCGGTTGTCCGTAGCCGGTTGGCTGCTCCGTTCAGTTGGTCTGGACATGGGTGTCCAACTAGTCTTAAGCCGAACAACGCTCGAGGCCTTGCGCTTGTTCTGTTGCTCTATTTGAATAGCGAGGTGAAGTAACTCCCTTAAGTCGTGGTACGTCTGTCTCTCGACTTTTCGAGCAATCTTTTCGAGTAATCCGTCCACGAATTGCGCCATAAGACTCTCTAAGGAATCCTCTACTTCTAGACGGTTCCTTAGATGTTCGAATCCCTCATAGTACTCTTCGACACTCTTACTTCCTTGACTTAAACGTCTAAAGCATTTTTGTAAGTCTCGGTGAAAGTGCGGTGGAACGTAACGTCGGCTCATGATGTACTTTAGTTCGTCCCACGATACTATGTTTCCGTATCGGTTTCTTCTTCTCTCCGTACATTCTCGATCCCACCATGTCAGAGCATGGTCGGTAAACTGAGCAGTAGCTAGAGCTACTTTCCTTGGATCGGCATATCGATAGTAGTCAAAGATATGCTCCATCCGGCGCTCCCAATCTAAATAAGCCTCGAGGTCCACTCTACCAGCGAACGTGGGAGGGTTAAGCTTTACTTCCGGGGCTTGATGTGTTGGCGGTTGAGCTTGGAAAGATGGTGGTGGCGGTGGTTGGAAAGGTGACGGTGGTGGTGGTTGCTCAAAGCCTCGATCTGCTCCTTGACGAGAGGATTCCGGGATCTCAGCTCTTGTTGCCGTTAATAACTCTTCTAGTCGGTCTATGCCTGTGGCCATAACATTGATTTGACCACTCAGATTCGCCAACATGTGCAATATGGCACTGTTGACGTCAGCGGGGTCCGACTTGTCGGACATTCTGTTTCTTTGAGGAGAACCAGAATAAAAAAGATCTTAAGGACTACTTATGCAATTTTTTTTAAGGATTAATTATGCAAATAATTTTGACCTAGGGACCTTATATGTAATTAATTTTGACCTAAGGACTAAGTATGCAAATAAGTTTGACCTAAGGACCTAGTATGCAAATAAAGTTACCCTAAGGACCTAATATGCAAATAAACTTAATTTAGGGATTTAATGTGCAAATAAAATTAATCTAAGGACCTAGTATGCGAATAAACTTAATCTAAGGACTTAATATGTAAATAAATTTAACCTAAGGACCTAGTATGCAAATACACTTAATCTAGGGACTTAATATGCAAATAAATTATATGACAAAATTTTAGTCTAAGTTTAATGCAAATAAAAACTATATGATAAATTAATGCCAATAAAACTATATGCTAAATTTATGCAAATAAAATTATATGTTAAAAAAAAAACTATATCATAAAATTATCCTAAATTTTCTAATTGAATGAAATTTTAAAATCCTAAAAATTAGCTAATCTAATCTAACCCTAGAAAATAGCTAATTTAATCTAACAGTCTAATAAAACCTTTTTTTTCACGTTAAGTTCAAATTTCAAGTTTTAATTTTTTTTTTCCTCTCTCACTTTACGGTGAATTCAATTTTTTATTGATTTTTTTTTTTAATTTTTTTTCTCTCCCTATTAGTCGCACGTTCAAACTTCTTTTTTTTTTTTTTCTTCTTCCTCACGCACAAGAACAATTTTTTTTTTACTTAATTTAGAAAAATAAATGGAAAACGAACTAATGCAAATTGTGATTCAAAGATGCAAGCGAATAAAAGTAATGAAAAAGGAGAACCTCACCTTTTCTTACCTTGTGCAGATCGCGTGGATGAAGGCTGATCGTGGATGGTGAGTGATGAATGATAGAGATCAGATTATGACTTAAACCTGAAACACTTGACAAAAAAATCAAAAATAACAAAAAGAAAACAAGGGGTAGGGTTTATACACTACCCTGCGTCAGGAGCTTCAGCTCTGATACCAAAGATAATACAAGCCTGGATCAGGATCGTGTTGTGTTTGATCAGAAGAGAATCTTGATTCTGGACAATCACAAGATGGGGAAACAAATTGGACCACTCGAACTATGGATTGATCGAGATACACCAAGGATGATCCTGCAAACACATTAGTGGTTTGAAGGTTCACAAATTCTAAGAATTCTACTCGACGGCTAGCTAGGTTTAGACTCATGGTTTTGTTCATAAAAGTTCTAATTGTTATTAATTGACCTAAAGAGTTTAAATAGTGCTGTCAATAAGTTTCTGGGCGAATTTCCTCTTGCCTTATAAAGAAATTTGGCCCAAAACTCAAAAACAGCAAATACAATGCATAAAAAATGGGCCCTAAACATTTGGGCCAACTTTGGACAAAATAAAAAGAAGAAAAATATGAAAAAAAAAAAAAGAATAAAAGGCCTATCAAAAAGAAGGCCGAAAATTAGAGAAGAAAAATAAGTTTTATACTCTAAACACACTAAAGGTGTTGTCTCGTTAAAACCTCTTTCGGAAAACCCAGTGGGACAAAACCGAAAGTAGGAAAAAGAGTACAATTTCTTAGCATGATTTTACGTTGTCTTTACTTAGTGATAGTAAAGACACCAAGTGAAGCTGGTCGTGCATGTAGGAGATCACCGGTGAGGCGTGGAAGTGGTCGGAGTCTGGTCGAGTCGGTCGTGTCTAGTATGTCTTCTTCCCGCTCCAGTAAGTACTCCACGAAATGGTTGAACTTGAAGCCAATTGCTCTTGCCTGTTGACGCGTAATTGGTCCACTTGGCACCTGCGGCGTGAGCTCCTCCAAGTCCGGCTCATTAGAGGTCCTTGCGTCACCCATGTCCTCATCAGAGAGTACCAATAGATCTTCTTAATAACATTTTGCTTGAGCATCCACATCCTCATTAACTTCAGCAATTTCATTTTCATCATGACCATTGGTTGAAATATGATTCCAAACCTTTACCACCCAATGTGGTTTTCATGGTCATAGACCATAAGAGATAATTTGCTCCATGTAGAATGACATGAGCTCTGATAGTAGTTGGAATCTCCATGCTTCACAAGCTGACAGGGGCTGGCTTGTTTATTTGAATGGTCCGGGACGTATCTGGTCGGGACATAGCTGGTCAGGACGAAGCTGGTCGGGAACTGCAGAACTGTTGGAATGAAGAAGAAATGATGAAGTATAGAAGCCTTTAATGTATATTAAATGGCGATTTATTTCTATGTCAAAGGGAGTGTCTAAGGCTTGTTTGTATTCTAGATTATGTTATCCTTGTAGTCATTTATGTATAAAGCTATCATTGTATCCAAACAAGCCTAGACTAGATTAGTATAAATACCTTACTCCCTTCATATTTTGTAGACAAGAATTCATAATTCTCTTTTTCTAATAAATCATTCTTTTCTCTAATTCTCTAATTCTCTCTAATCTCTCATTCTCTCATTCTACAAATCTCTTAATCTCATATTATTTCCTGGTATCAGAACCAGGTTGCATCAAATCTGGCTAAGTTTCTTCATTCTTACATTGATTCAACAAGAATCCATCTTGTTCTTCATCAATTTCTGGATCAATTCCGAACGTCATCTTGTGATTCAAATTCCAGCCAAACCACGACTCCTTTTGTCGATCTGATTTCTCTGGATTGTGCATCGGCGAATTCCGAAGCCACCGCCGTTTGAATCGCATCATTTGGCCCAGGGAATAAAAATTTACGAATTTTCTTGCAATGGTGCTTCGCAACCACCTCCGCCGCGAACCCCTGCATTTCCCAGGTAATCTCGACGTTAATTCTTCATAAAATTGTGCTTTTAAAAAGCCTAAACTCAAGCTCTCCGAGTCTAGTTTCTGTTTAAATAAAAAAGAACTCAATTCCATTGAGTTTGAAGGATTTGCTGGAAGATTTCCTCAGATACGTCCAAAATCACCTGTATCAAGATTCTGGTGATATAATTCTATCTCTTTCTCAGTTTTTTTTTAATTTTTGAATCTGGAAAGTTTAATTAGTGTCTTGTGAGGGTCTCCACGAAATTTCAGTTCAATTCAATAGGTCTAAGACTCCAAGATTGATTTTCTTGAATTTGTTAATCTTTGAAAAGTTTCTTTAAAATTGATTTCTTGAATTTTAGGATTGTTTTAATTGATAAAATTCGAAATTTGATTGTTAATAATTGTTAAGGTCGGTTATTAGCTGTCTTAATCTGTTAAAATCTGGTTATAAGAATTGGTTAGGGGTAGTTGCAAGTAGTTACAAGTGGATAAGGTCTGTTACAAGATATTTTGTTCACTTCTTCTTCTTTCTTGCACATCACCCATATTGCTTTGCACACAAGGTATTTTTTTTTTCTGTCTTGCACTCACAGATGCAGGGTAACCAGTTAGTTCACAGCCAATTTGATTGTGAATCGTGAACTAATTTCAACAAGGCCGTGAAGGATTGTTAGTCGTACCAGCTTTGGTACCAGAATGCTTCCGACCAAGTCTCGCATTCCGACCAAGCGAATTCCGACCAAGCAAATACTTGACTAGGCCCTGTCTCGGCCACGTACATGTTCTCTAGTCATCCCACTACCGGCTATCAAAGGTCCTGTTTGTCCTCGACCAGCCGGTCCAAACGTCCCGGTCCAGACGTCCCGACCATCGCCTCGTCCTTGGTATTGCCCACGTCCCAACTTTCTAGTGACCAATATATTCTATCATGGAGATTCAAACATCTCTTAGAGCTCCAGTTATTCTGCATGGAGCAAATTATCTCTTGTGGTCTAAGACCATGAAAACCATAGTAGGTGGTAAAGGTCTTTGGAACCACATTGCCACAAATGGCATTGAAGACAATCAAGTGGCTGAAGTGAGTGATGCAGCTCAAGCCAAATGGTACCAAGAAGATTAGTTGGTACTTTCTATACTACAAAATTCTCTTGCTAGTGATCTTTTAGAAGCTTATTCTTTAAGGTGTATGGAAACACCACTAACCTTTTGAGAATTTTTGAAGTAAAAAGGGCTTTGAATAATTTAAGACAGGAGGATGCTGAATTCACAAAACACTATGGCACATTCAGAGGTTTGTGGGCTGAGCTAGAAATGCTAAGGCCAGCCACCATTGAACCACTTGTTCTCCTTGAAAGGAATGAACAAGATAAGGTGTTTGGATTACTTTTAACACTTAATTCTACTTACTCAGATCTTATTAAGCATATTCTCAGGTCTGATAAGTTGCCTAGCTTGGAGGAAGTTTGTGCTCAAATACAAAAAGAGCAAGGATCACATGGATTGTTTGGCAACAAAGTTGAATTGGTTGCTGCTCACAAGAGTTTCTTCAAACCACCAAATGATTCTAGGAAGAGGAGACAATTTTGTGACCATTGCAAGAGAAATGGCCATGCAAACAAGGATTGCTAGGTAATTCATCTTCATCTGAAACCATCTTGGGCCTCACGTCCACAACAACCCACGACCATGACCAGCACAAGCCAAGCTCACGGCATTGGGTCATCAAGGGCGGTTGGCAGCAGCGGTTCACTTCCACTCTTAGCCTCCACTACTACCATGCCACAAGCATCAGAATTTGTGACAAAATCAGACTTGGAAGCTCTTATCAAAGCAATCAAAGATAGCAATGTGATGGGTAAAACTTTTCATGCTTCTTTTCAAACTTTTTTTACTTCTAATGCTTCTAAATCTTTGGTGGTTGATTCTGGTGCTTCTCATCACATGATTAGTGATTTAGAATTGCTAGAGAATGTAGAACCTGCCTTATGTAATGTTCTTATTGCTAATGAAATTAAAGTACCAATCAAAGGCATAGGAAAATTGAAGTTGTTTGATAAAGAATCTAAAGCATTTTATATGCCCTCTTTTACCTCTAACTTGCTCTCAGTTAAAAGAGCTACTACTGATCTGAATTTTCATGCAATATTTGGTCCTAATGATTTCTATTTTCAGGATATTGAAACTAGAAGATGTTTTGGACAAGGAACCACAAAAGATGACTTGTATGTACTTGATAATATGGCTAGTATTAGTGAATTGGAATCGGCTTTTCAGGCCAATACATTTAGTTCTGATTCTGATTTGTGGCATGCTAGACTAGTACATCCTCATCCAAGAGCACTTGAATTAGTTGTGCCTGATTTGAAAATGCCTAAAGAGTTATGTGATGCTTGTATTCTTGGGAAACATTGTAAAACAGTTTTTGAAAAATCTATGCATAAATAAGAAAATTGTTTTGAATTGGTGCATTCTGATGTTTGGACATCTCCATTTCCATCTAGAGAAAACCATAAATATTTTGTGACATTTATTGATAAAAAGTCCAAATATACATGGGTTACTTTATTTAGTTCTAAAGTTAGGGTTTATGATGCATTTCTAAACTTTCAAGCATATGTTACTAACCAATACAATGCAAGAATTAAATGTTTTTGAACAGATAATGTAGGAGAATACACTAGTACAAGACTTCAAGAACATCTGGCTAAACATGGCATTGAGCACCAGACAAGCTGTCCTTACACTCCACAACAAAATGGAGTAGCTGAAAGGAAAAATAGACATTTAATGGAAGTTATTAGAACAATGATGTTCCACATGAAAGTACCCAAACGTTTTTGGGAGGATGCCCTTGTAGCTGCATGCTACTTGATTAATAGGACTCCTACAAAAGTCTTAGATGACCTGTGATGAGGACATCGAGCCAGCTACTGCACCTGTCATTCCACCTGGACCACTCACGCGGTCCAAGCGGAAAGCCTTAGGAGACAAGCTCAACATGCTATTGGAAAGTGGAACCAGAGAAGACCCTGAGCTGACCGTCCAGACGACCAGTCCACGACCAGCCGTCCAGGCAAGCCGTCCGGATCCAGCAGCCGACCAGACCGACCCGGTTCATGCCCCCACGACCAGACCACCCTTCCAACTAGACAAGGAACCCTGGAGGTTCCTTCTCGAAGACTCTTCCTCCTCCGGTGTCTTTACCATTACCATTTGGTAGAGACACCAAAGTCGTTCTAGGAAATTGTACTCTTTTTCCTATCTTCGGTTTTGTCCCATTGGGTTTTCCGAAGAAGGTTTTAATGAGGCAATACTCCTAGTTCGCAAGGCGTTGAAGACTTGTTCACAATTCTATTTCATTCACAAGTCTTCAGGCGAATTCTCAGCCTAAGTGTTGTTGGGCTTTTCCTCTTTAATTTCGCATTATTAGTCTAAGTATTTAGTTGGGTTTAAGTCATGTTGACTAATTATGGCCCATTATTTATTCTAAGTGACAATAAGTAAACTACATGTTGTTTTAATCTCCTAAAGGTTAAACGCCTTGTAGTTTACCCTAAAATTGTAACAAGGCATTATATAAGCCTTCTTGTTTACACATAAGAGAATAACAAGTATTTTTGACAAAAACCCTAAGTCTCTTACACACAAAACTGCCGCCAGCTCCCTAGCTTGCAGCCGTGACCTTCAGCCAAGTTTGGTTGAAGTTCTTGGAGTATCACAAGCCCCTTTCACAGCTTGTGTGGTCCCTTCGATCCACCCTTCAATTCCCATCGATTTCTGTCCCATTATCCTGAGTTTCTCGGGGAAAAGACAGCCCACCCAAGTTCTTACATCATCTGGTATCAGAGCTTAAAGCTCCTACACATCAGGTTGATTCTATCCTTTATTTTTTTCTTTTTTTGACGATTTCTTCTTGTTTTTGTTCAATAGTTTTTGGCTTTTTATTGTGTTTCTTTCTCTTTCCCCTGAGGTTCTCGGTAAGAAGGAGAGGAATCAAGTCACATACCACAAACATCCTACAAAAAAAAAAAAAAATCAGGTTCTATCAATCCTTTTTCTTGTTTTCACAATTCAAAAAAAAAAAAGAAGAATTTTGTTTGTCTTATTGCTTGTTTGTTGCTAGAAATTATTTTTTTAAGAAAAGAAAACAAAAATTTTGTTTAGGTTGTTAAAATCAAACTAGGGCTCATAGAAACTCACCTAGAACACCTTTCACCTAATTGCAATCCATAAGGAGTTGTGTGTTACATGTTAAGTCTTCTTTAGTGTTGAGTTCTAGGTCTAGTTTTCCTAGGTAGCAAGCGTGTGTCCTAGGGTTTTGCCTGAGTCCGCGTCCTAGGTTAGTTGGTCTGAGTTAGCGTGTGTCTTAGTTTCCTTTCCCCCGTCCACGAGTGTAGCTAGTATAGGTCGTGCGTCCAGTCTAGCTCCTTAGCGTTTAGGACATAGTGTGTGTGTGTTCTGTGTCCTTCCTGAGTAGCTAGCTAGGTCTACTAGTGTCACGCGTCCTTAGGCCAGCCAGTGTACCACATCCCGTTAGGTCTTGTGCCGATACACCCTCCCCTTGTTAGGCTTAGCGTGACGCGTCCCACCCCGTGAGCATTCAAGCGTCCACATCTAATCCGCTAGGTTTAGTCGCGTCCCTAGCACCGTCCCGCTAGGTTTAGTGACCATAGCCGTGCGAGCCTTCACCACGGCCTCGAGGTAGCTAGGTCATCCGCAAGTTAGTGTTCTTCGGCGGCTAGGGTTAGATAGTGTCTAGATTCTTGGTTATAGCTTTTAGGAAGTTTTCCCTAGTCGTTAGGTAGTATTCTAGTAAGTTTCCTTAAGTTTTCTAGGCATTAAATTAGTTTTGGAAATTTGTCTAGATAATTTTAGGAAAATTTCTAGTTTTATTAGGCAGATTAATTAGTTTTCATCTAGGAATAGGAAATAAGTAGATTTTTATTTTTCTCCTAGATATTTACTTTCCTTTTAGATTTAGAAAATATACCCTTAGGATATTTTACATTTTTCTAGATTCCTTTTTGTAGATTTAGTATATTATTTTTCTTTCCTTTTATTTTCTATAATATAAAAAAAAAAAATATTATCTCTGGAAATTTTTCAAATAAGGAAAGTTTCCAAATCTGCAAGTTTCCCGAAAAGGAAACTTTCCATTTTTAGAATTTCCTTTTCCCCGGAAAAGGAAATATGTCAGGGCAAGACGAAACTACGTCAGGGCAAGCTAACCAGACCATGGTACAGCTTCTGCAAGCCCTGACGGCTCAAATGTCGACATTCTGCACCCAGCTCGAGCAGTTAAGGCAACCTGCGCCGCCTCCCCCTGCAGCACCTGCCGCGCCTCCATATCACCATGATCGACCACCTATGGGTCGATACCACTACTACGACGACGAGCCACCACCACCACCACCTCGACCAGCAGCTCATTATCCGGAGGTCAAGATGAACCCACCTCCCTTCTCGGGCAAATTAGACCCCGAAGAGTACCTCGACTGGGAGAGACGCATGGAGCTCATCTTCGAATACTATAACTACGACGATCCCCGGAAGATCATCTTTGCAACAGCGCAATTCATGGACCATGCTCTAGCATGGTGGGATCGAGAAGTCACCACCCGTAGACGAGCTCAAATGGGTTCCGTGACTTCATGGGTCGAGCTGACCCAGATCATGAGGCGACGTTACGTACCGCCCCACTTCCACCGCGAGCTTCAGCGACGTTTCTGACGCCTTACTCAAGGAAGCAAGACGGTGAGTGAATACTTTGACGAGTTCGAGCATCTCCGTAACCGACTCGATGTAGATGAATCCGAGGAGAGCCTTATGGCCCAATTCATCGACGGCTTGCAAGAATCCATCGCCAGGAAGATTAAACTGCAGCCCTACCACGACCTAGGTGAGCTGTTCCACCTAGCAGTCCAGATCGAGAAGTGCCATAAGCGGAAGCTTGCCGCACCTTCTCGGCCCAGAAACACTTGGAACACTGGTTCCAAGCCTTTTGAGCGGACGACTCAGCCTATTGACCCACGGCTCAAAGGCAAAGCCGTCGCCTCCAGCTCAGCTCCCAGACCGGCACCTCCAGCCTCTAGACCACCGAGTGCCACGACCCCATCCCAGCCTCAGCGGAGCAGCGAGATCGTCTGCTTCAAATGTAAAGGCAGAGGACACATGTCTCGGGATTGTCCCACTCAAAGGACAATGGTGCTCACTGCCTCTGGAGACTACGAGTCCGAAGATGAACAAGAGAAGCAAGCATTTCCGACACATCAGTCCGACGAGGACATTGAGTATGCCGATTCCGGAGAAATGCTTATGATCCGACGCGTTCTTAGCTCACGATTCGAGCCAGAAGAAGAAGAACAACGAGAGAACATTTTCCACTCCAAATGCACGATACTTGGGAAAGTGTGCTCGTTGATCATTGACGGTGGATCCTGCACGAATGCCGCCAGTAAGTATATGGTGGAGAAACTAGGCTTGCCCGTGACCAAGCACCCGAAGCCCTACAAGCTCCGATGGCTGAACAACAAGACGGAGTTGTACATCTCAGACCAAGTGAAGGTCTCATTCAGCATCGGCAGATATCAAGATCAGGTCACCTGCGACGTCGTCCCAATGTCCGCTGGACATCTTCTGCTCGGACGACCCTGGCGATTCGACCGCGAGACTACGCACAACGGACGAACCAACTTCTAATCCTTCGTCCACGACAAGCGTCGATACAATCTAGCCCCAATGTCTGCACACGCCGTCCAAGAAATGCAGTCAAAGATGGCAAAGGATCAACATGCCAGAAAGGAGAATTTTCTGATTAATGTGGCAGACATGCGGAAAGCCACGTGCGCCGCAGGCACCCAAGTCGTATTGATGCTCTACAGAGAGACCCTACACACGGCTAGCACCGAGCACCCCCTACCTGCCGAGATCCGCGCACTCCTCGACAAGTATGCGGACGTCTTCCCAGACGAAATCCCAGCCGGCCTCCCACCTATCCGAGGGATCGAGCACCACATTGACTTCGTTCCCGGAGCTCAGTTACCTAACCGTCCAGCTTACAGAGTCAACCCCGATGAGGCTAAAGAATTAGAACGACAAGTCCAAGACCTCATGGCTCAAGGATACGTTCGTGAAAGTCTCAGCCCCTGTGCCGTTCCGGTTCTTCTGGTACCCAAGAAGGACGGAAGTTGGAGAATGTGCGTCGACTGCCGCGCCATCAACAACATAACCATCAAGTACCGGCACCCCATTCCACGCCTAGACGACATGCTTGACGAACTCAGCGGAGCCGCCATCTTTCCTATGATAGACCTGAAGAGTGGATACCATCAAGTGCAGATGCGCGAAGGAGATGAATGGAAGACCGCCTTCAAGACTAAGCAAGGCCTTTATGAGTGGCTAGTTATGCCGTTCGGTCTATCAAATGCGCCAAGTATCTTCATGCGACTTATGAATGAGGTTTTTCGCCCGTTCATCGGCAAGTTCGTCGTGGTCTACTTCGACGATATTCTCGTCTACAGCACGACCTACCGAGACCACCTGGAGCACTTGGAAGCCGTGATCACCACCTTACAGAGAGAGCAGCTGTACGCCAACCTCAAGAAGTGTACATTCTGCACCGACCAAGTAGTATTCCTTGGTTTCGTCTTAAGTTTCCAGGGACTTCGGGTAGACGACGAGAAGATAAAGGCCATTCAGGATTGGCCCACACCGACGACCGCCAACCAGGTCCGCAGCTTTCACGGACTTGCTAGCTTCTACCGACGGTTCGTCCGCGACTTCAGCACGATTGCTGGACCTTTGACCTCGACGATCAAGAAGAACCAGTATTTTCGTTGGGGTCCCGAGCAAGACAAGGCCTTCCAGCTGCTCAAGGAACGCCTTACACACGCATCAGTCCTCGTATTACCAGACTTCACGCAGACGTTCGAGGTTGAGTGCGATGCCTCAGGCATAGGCATTGGAGCCGTCCTTACCCAAGGCGGACGACCAGTAGCCTACTTTAGCGAGAAGTTAAGTGGAGCTGCACTTAACTATCCGACCTACGACAAGAAACTCTATGCCCTTGTCCGTGCCTTAGAGACATGGCAGCATTATCTGCTTGCCCGAGAGTGCGTCATTCACACCGATCATCAGACGCTCCAGCACCTCCGTGGACAGTCCACGTTGAAGAAACGTCATGTCCGTTAGTTGGAATTCATCGAGACCTTTCCGTACGTCATCAAGTACAAGAAAGGAACGGAAAACATTGTCGCTGATGCCTTATCTCGTCGATACAGCCTTATATCCGTCATGGAGTCCAAGGTTCTCGGCTTTGAGATGATCAAGGAGCTCTACGCAGACGATGTCGACTTCGCCCAGGCTCACCTAGAGCACGTCAAAGGCAACTTCAGCCGCTTCTTCATGCACGACGGATTCCTCTTCAAAGATATGCAAATCTGCATTCCACGAGGATCGATCCGAGAGCTGCTTCTTAGAGAGGCACACGGTGGAGGCTTTATGGGCCACTTCGGCATTGACAAGACCTTAAGCATGCTTAAGGAGCACTTCTATTGGCCTCATCAGCGCCGAGAAGTCGAGACGCACTGCTCCCGGTGCCTTATCTGCAAGCGGGCTAAGTCAAAGCTGCATCCGCAGGGCCCCTACATGCCCTTGCCAGTTCCATCCGTGCCTTGGACAGACATATCCATGGATTTCGTCCTAGGTCTACCAAAATTGCACAACAAGGATTCCATCTTCGTCGTGGTCGACAGGTTCTCTAAGATGGCACATTTCATCGCTTGCAACAAGACTAACGACGCAAGCCAGATCGCCGACCTGTTCTTCAAAGAAATCGTCAGACTTCACGGCATTCCCCGGACGATCGTTTCTGACCGTGACACCAAGTTCCTGAGCCACTTCTGGCGAGCACTTTGGCGAAAATTGGGCACCAACCTCCTGTTCTCTTCAGCATATCATCCCAAGACGGACGGACAGACTGAGGTTGTCAATCGGACCTTGTCACAGACCTTGAGGGCAACAATCGGTCAAAATTTGAAGAATTGGCTGGAATGTCTCCCGTACGTCGAGTTTGCCTACAACCGAGCTACACATTCAGGCACGAAGCGATCACCTTTTGAAGAGTTCTACGGCTTAAACCCGACCACTCCGATCGAGTTCACACCCATTCCGTTAGACGACGCCATCAGCTTGGAGGGAGAAGCCAAAGCAGACTACATTAAGAAACTTCACGAGGAGACGAAGGCAAACTGATGAGGACATCGTCCCACAGGCTATACCACGAGTTCCACCAGGGCCTTTGACACGATCCAGAGCACGAGCTTTAGGAGACAAGTTCAACCAGCTCATGGAGCATGCAGACGACCAGGAGCTCACGGATGAGGAGCCACCGGATGGCTCAGAAGACCAGCCGGATCCGTTCACTTCAGCTAGGGAGCATTGGAGGTTCCTGCTTGAAGACTCTTCCACCTCCGGTGTCTTTACCATTACCATTCGGTAAAGACACCAAAAGACGTGCTAAGAAATTGTACTCTTTTTCCTATCTTCGGTTTTGTCCCACTGGGTTTTCCGGAGAAGGTTTTATTGAGGCAACACTCTTAGTGCGCATGCCAACGAAGACTTGTTCACACAATCCGACACCTTCACAAGTCTTAGTCAAATTCGGCCTTTATTCATCTATAAGGCTTATCTATCTCATTTCTTTCTTTGTAGACTAAGTATAAGTTTAGGGCCTTCAGCCCATATTTTATGGTTAAGTCATTAGGACTTAAGCCCTTTTATTTTATACAGCAAAATGAACTACATGCTGTTTTAATTTACATTACTTGTTGTTTTGGGTAAACATCATGTTGTTTACCCTAAGTTGTAACCATAAGGCCTATATAAGCCTCATCACTTAGAATGAATACACAACTCGATTTTGAACAAACAAAACCCTAGACTCTTGTCAAACTGACGGCTGCCTCTCCTTGAGAAGCTTGTCCACGATTTCTTCTTGTGCCAAGAAGAATCACCCTGGTGTATCACAAGTCTTCCGCAGCTTGTGTGGTCCTTTCAATCCACCCATTCCATCGCTTTGCTCCTGAAGGTCTCGAGTTTCTCGATCAACAGTTGCACCACCACCTTAGCTCACATCATCTGGTATCAGAGCCTAAAAGCTCTTTAAACATCAGGTTGATTCTATCCTCTCTTTATTTTTGCGATTTGTTATTGCTTTTTCCAACAGTTTTTGGCTTTTGATTTTGTTCCTTTCTCTTTCCCCTTGAGGTTCTCGGTAAGAAGGAGAAGATTCAAGTCATCTACCACAAACAATCCACAAAAAAAAAAATACAAAAAAAAATCAGGTTCTATCATTCCATTGTTTACTTGTTTCATATTTCAAAAAATATACAAAAAAAAAAAAATTTGCTTGTTTCATTGTTGTTATTGCTAGAAATTTTTTTTTTAAGAAAAAGAAAAAACAAAATATATATTGTTAGGTTGTTTAAAATCAATTAGAACTTTTAGAAAACACACCTAAAGCATTTGTTCTCATTGAAATTGTGAGTCCATAGGTTTCTCTTCCTTTGTGCTTGCTAGTGTAGTCTGAGTCGAGTGCAATTCATCTTGCCGTGTGTCCTACGTCTAGGGTTAGTCGTTTGGGCCGCCGTGTGTCTAGGTTTAGTTCTTGTGTTTCTCGCTAGGTCTAGTCTCCTCTGTTCCTGTCCGCGAGTAGCTGCTAGGATCCTTAGGTTAGCCGCGTTCTAGGTTAGCCGCATTCTAGCCGCGTGTGTGTTCTTGTTGCCGTACCTTGATAGGTAGCACCTTGTCCCGTCCGCTATGTCGCCGTCCACCTCTAGGTTAGTAACTTCCGGTCGCATCCTAGGTAGCTAGCAGTGTCCAGCATTTAGATTAGGTCGCGCGAGTCTTAGTCGAGTTCCTCATCTAGAGTTAGGTCGAGTTCGTGTTCCCGAACGAGTGTCTAGGTCTAGGTTTAAGCCGCACTGTCCTCAGGTCACGCATAGTACCATCCTGCGTCCGTTCCTGGTCGCGTCTTAGTTCGATAGGTCCAGCCAGCCGCGTCTCCGTCCAACGGCCAGTTCCGATTAGCGGCTAGGGTTTCTAGGAAGTGTAGGAGTTCAGTTTAGATTTAGGAAGTTTGTCTAGATAGTTTTTAGGAAATTTCCTAGAACTAATAGATAGATTATTTAGTTTCCTTTTAGGAATTAGTAAATATTTAGATATTATTCACATAGATATTTAGTCTAAATTTTTAGGATATTTTTCCATATCTTAGTTTAGGGAAAGATATCATTAGTTTTTATTTTCTTTTGTCAATTACTTTTATTAATAAAATAAAATTAAAAATATTATCCTTGGAGATTTTCCATATAAGGAAAGTTTCCAAGTCTGCAAGTTTCCCAAAAAGGAAACTTTCCTTTTCTTGAAATTTCCTTTTCTCGGAAAAGGAAATATGTCAGGACGAGATGAATCCCCGACTGGTCAATCCGACCCCACAGTAAGGCAGATGCTGCAAGCCATCACTGCCCAGTTAAACACTGTGACGACTCGAATAGATCGTCTGGAGGAGCCGATTCGCACCAACCACACGCGCCATCCGCCCCACTTCGACCGACCAGAGGCGTCTCACCGTGGTCTAGGCAGAGACCCCTATTACGATGAGCCACCACCGGCGCACAGGCATCCAGCCGGCCACCATGACATCAAGCTCAACCCACCCCCTTTCTCGGGAAAGCTAGACCCCGAAGAATACTTAGACTGGAACGACGAATGGAGTTAATCCACGACTACTACCACCACGACGAGGAACGCAAGGTCACCTTAGCGACAGCCCAGTTTACCGACCACGCACTGGCATGGTGGGATCGCGAGTTAGCCACTCACCGGAGAGCAAGAATGGGAGCTCCTACGACATGGTACGAGTTGACTCAGATAATGAGGCGACGATACGTGCCACCTCACTTCCACCGAGAGCTGCAGCGACGATTTAGACGCCTTACCCAAGGCAGCAAGTCGGTGCCTGAATACTTCGACGAGTTCGAGCATCTTCGAAACAGACTCGAAATGGAGGATTCAGAGGAGAGTCTTATGGCTCAGTTTATCGATGGGCTACACGAGTCGATAGCACGTAAGATCGAGCTGCAACCCTACCACGACCTTGGAGAGCTCTTCCATTTGGCCGTTCAGATCGAAAAGAGCAACCGGCGCAAATCTTCCGCGCCACTCCGACCTAGGAATGCATGGGGCACTAGTCCTAAGGCGTTTGACCGCACTACCTCCACCAGTGACCCGCGACCCCGAGGAAGGAGCTTAGACCACGTTATACCTACCAAGGCACCCGCGACCACCCCTCGACCTACCCCACCGGCAACCAACGCAGGTCAACCACAGAAGAGCAGTGCAATCACGTGTTTTAAGTGCAAGGGTAGAGGGCATATGTCTCGTGAATGCCCTAACCAACGAACCATGATCTTGACTGCTTCCGGAGACTACGACTCCGCAGACGAGCAAGACGAGTATCCTCTCACGACGGACCCCATGTCTGAAGGGGAAGTCGAATACGCCGACTCAGGAGAGATGTTGATGATCCGGAGAGTTCTCAGCTCATGCCTGGATCAAGAAGAAATCGAGCAGCGTGAGAACATCTTTCACTCGAAGTGCACTATTCTTGGAAAGGTCTGCTCACTGATCATTGACGGCGGCTCCTGCACCAACGCCGCCAGTAAGTACATGGTCGAGAAGCTTGGCTTGCCCGTGACAAAGCACCCCAAGCCCTACAGACTTCGTTGCCTCAACAACAAAACGGAGCTGTACATTTCCGACCAGGTCCGAGTTTCCTTCAGCATTGGACGCTACCAGGATCAAGTATTGTGCGACGTCGTTCCCATGTCAGCTGGACATCTTCTATTGGGACGACCATGGCAATTTGACAAAGAGACCACTCACAACGGTCGCACAAACTTCTACTCGTTTGTCCACGACAAGCGTAGGTACAACCTAGCACCTATGTCTCCCCAGGAAGTCCACAGCATGCAATCCAAGATGGCGAAGGATCAGCATGCCAGAAAAGAGAACTTCCTCGTAAACGTCGCAGACATGAGAAAGGCTGCAAGTACCTCCGGCACCCAGCTCGTCCTCATGCTTTATCAAGAGGTCTTGAGCGCATCCGAGGCCCCCAGCGCTCCTTTACCGGCGGATGTCCAGGCACTCCTGGACAAATATTCGGACGTCTTCCCAGACGAAATTCCGCCTGGGCTACCACCTCTCAGAGGCATTGAGCATCACATCGACCTCATTCCCGGAGCCCAGCTGCCAAACAAGCCCGCTTATAAAGTCACCCCGGAGGAAGCAAAGGAACTTGAGCGACAAGTTCAGGATCTCATGGCTCAAGGCTACGTCAGAGAAAGCCTTAGCCCTTGCGCCGTTCCCGTCCTCCTTGTGCCAAAGAAGGATGGAAGTTGGCGAATGTGTGTCGACTGCCGAGCAATTAACAACATCACAGTGAAATACCGGCATCCGATTCCGCGACTTGACGACATGCTAGACGAACTAAGCGGAGCATCCATTTTCTAAAAAATCGACCTCAAGAGCGGGTATCATCAAGTTCGCATGCGAGAGGGCGATGAATGGAAAACGGCTTTCAAGACCAAGCAAGGTCTGTACGAGTGGTTGGTTATGCCCTTCGGTCTGTCCAACGCACCCAGCACCTTCATGCGTCTCATGAACCAAGTCCTTCGGCCATTCATAGGCAAATTCGTTGTGGTCAACTTTGACGACATACTCGTCTACAGTGCTTCCCATTCCGACCACTTAGAGCATTTGGAGACAGTGATCACGACACTTCAAAAGGAGCAGCTATACGCCAACCTTAAGAAGTGTACCTTCTGCACGGATCAGGTCGTCTTTCTTGGATTCGTCGTCAGCTCACAAGGGCTTCGAGTTGACAAAGAAAAGATCCGTGCTATTCAAGAATGGCCCACGCCAACCAACGCCAGCCAAGTCCGCAGTTTTCATGGCTTGGCGAGCTTCTACCGCCGATTTGTACGTGACTTCAGTACGATCGCCAGCCCCTTGACAGCGACTATCAAGAAAAACCAGGATTTCAGATGGGGCCCAGAACAGGAAAAGTCGTTTCAGCTGCTAAAGGAACGACTCACGCAAGCACCTGTGCTGACATTACCAGATTTCGATAAGACTTTCGAGGTAGAGTGCGACGCTTCAGGTGTAGGCATTGGAGCAGTCCGGACACAGGGTGGAAAACCAATTGCCTATTTTAGTGAAAAGTTAAGCGGCGCAGCTCTCAACTATCCCACGTACGATAAGGAATTGTACGCTTTGGTCCGAGCTCTACAGACATGGCAGCATTACTTGCTCTCGCGAGAATGCGTTATACACACGGACCATCAGACACTCCAACACCTCAAAGGGCAGACGACCCTAAAGAAGAGACACGCCCGGTGGCTGGAGTTTATCGAGACATTTCCGTACATCATCAAGTACAAGAAGGGTACGGACAATGTCGTCGCAGATGCACTTTCCCGAAGGCATAGCTTGATCTCGGTCATGGAGTCCAAGGTTATGGGCTTTGAAATGCTCAAGGACCTTTATGCTGACGACCACGATTTCAATGAAGCCTTCAAAGAGCACGGACAGGGCAAATACACCCGCTTCTACCAATTTGACGGTTTCCTATTCAAGGACAAGCGTCTTTGCATTCCAGGCGGTTCAGTTCGTGAACTTCTTCTCAGGGAAACTCATGGAGGCGGATTGATGGGGCACTTTGGCGTTGCCAAGACCTTGAGCATGCTCAAGGAGCACTTCTACTGGCCACGCCAACGCCGAGATGTGGCAGCCCATTGCGAAAAATGCCTTGTCTGCAAACGGTCTAAGTCTAAGATGCATCCTCAAGGCCCCTACACGCCTCTTCCAGTTCCGTCATCTCCTTGGACGGATATCTCCATGGATTTTGTCTTGGGTTTACCTCTAGTCCATCACAAGGACTCCATACTCGTCGTCGTCGACCGTTTCTCGAAGATGGCGCACTTCATACCTTGCAACAAGACGAACGATGCGATTCAGACAGCGAACCTGTTCTTCCGAGAGATCGTCCATCTACATGGCATTCCCCGCACCATTGTGTCCGACAGGGACACTAAGTTTCTCAGTCACTTCTGGCGGGTTCTGTGGAAGAAACTTGGTACCAGTCTGCTATTCTCTACGGCATATCACCCACAGACGGATGGTCAGACCGAGGTCGTCAACCGAACCCTATCTCAAATGTTGCGTGCGACGATTGGTCGCAACCTGAAGAATTGGCTCGAGTGTCTTCCTTATGTCGAGTTCGCGTACAACAGAGCAGTTCATTCCGGCACCAAGAAGACACCGTTCGAGATTGTCTACGGCTTCAACCCCACTACGCCCATCGAATTCGCCCATATTCCACTTGGTGAGGTCGTCAGCTTAGAAGGCGAAGAGAAAGCGGAATATGTCAAGCGCTTACACCGGGAAGTCAAGGAAAATCTGGAACGGAGGAATGCCCAGACAGCAAAACACGCCAACAAGGGAAGGAGGCACGTGGTCTTCAAAGAGGGAGATTGGGTCTGGTTACATCTACGACCAGAACGTTTTCCCCAACGGCGTAAGAGCAAGCTAGCACCACGTGGAGATGGCCCATTCCGAGTCCTGCGACGAATCAACGACAACGCCTACCAACTGGAGCTTCCAGGTGAGTATAATGTTTCTCCTACGTTTAATGTTGCTGACTTGGAGTTATTTGATGCAGGTGACGACTTTGCTTTGGAGACCAAAGCACCTGAAGAGGGAGGGAATGATGAGGACATTGTCCCACAGGCTATACCACGAGTTCCACCAGGGCCTTTGACACGATCCAGAGCACGAGCTTTAGGAGACAAGTTCAACCAGCTCATGGAGCATGCAGACGACCAGGAGATCACGGATGAGGAGCCACCGGATGGCTCAGAAGACCAGCCGGATCCGTTCACTTCAGCTAGGGAGCATTGGAGGTTCCTGCTTGAAGACTCTTCCACCTCCGGTGTCTTTACCATTACCATTCGGTAAAGACACCAAAAGACGTGCTAAGAAATTATACTCTTTTTCCTATCTTCGGTTTTGTCCCACTGGGTTTTCCGGAGAAGGTTTTAATGAGGCAACACTCTTAGTGCGCATGCCAACGAAGACTTGTTCACACAATCCGACACCTTCACAAGTCTTAGTCAAATTCGGCCTTTATTCATCTATAAGGCTTATCTATCTCATTTCTTTCTTTGTAGACTAAGTATAAGTTTAGGGCCTTCAGCCCATATTTTATGGTTAAGTCATTAGGACTTAAGCCCTTTTATTTTATACAGCAAAATGAACTACATGCTGTTTTAATTTACATTACTTGTTGTTTTGGGTAAACATCATGTTGTTTACCCTAAGTTGTAACCATAAGGCCTATATAAGCCTCATCACTTAGAATGAATACACAACTCGATTTTGAACAAACAAAACCCTAGACTCTTGTCAAACTGACGGCTGCCTCTCCTTGAGAAGCTTGTCCACGATTTCTTCTTGTGCCAAGAAGAATCACCCTGGTATATCACAAGTCTTCCGCAGCTTGTGTGGTCCTTTCAATCCACCCATTCCATCGCTTTGCTCCTGAAGGTCTCGAGTTTCTCGATCAACAGTTGCACCACCACCTTAGCTCACATCACAAACCTTGAACAACGGAACATCCAGAACGTCAAGAATGCCAACAAGGGCCGCCGGCACATGGTCTTCAAGGAGGGAGATTGGGTTTGGCTACACCTGCGCCCGGAAAGATTTCCCCAGCGACGGAAGAGCAAGCTTGCACCCCGGGGAGATGGTCCATTCCGCGTCCTTCGGAGAATCAACGACAATGCCTACCAGCTCGAACTTCCAGGTGAGTATAACATCTCTAGTACTTTCAATGTTGCTGACTTAGAGTTGTTTGATGCAGGTGAGGATTTTGCTTTGGAGACCAAAGCACTTCAAGAGGGAGGGAATGATGAGGACATCGAGCCAGCTACTGCACCTGTCATTCCACCTGGACCACTCACGCGGTCCAAGCGGAAAGCCTTAGGAGACAAGCTCAACATGCTATTGGAATGTGGAACCAGAGAAGACCCTGAGCTGACCGTCCAGACGACCAGTCCACGACCAGACGTCCAGGCAAGCCGTCCGGATCCAGCAGCCGACCAGACCAACCCGGTTCATGCCCCCACGACCAGACCACCCTTCCAGCTAGACAAGGAACCCTGGAGGTTCCTTCTCGAAGACTCTTCCTCCTCCGGTGTCTTTACCATTACCATTCGGTAGAGACACCAAAAGTCGTTCTAGGAAATTGTACTCTTTTTCCTATCTTCGGTTTTGTCCCATTGGGTTTTCCGAAGAAGGTTTTAATGAGGCAATACTCCTAGTGCGCAAGGCGTTGAAGACTTGTTCACAATTCCATTTCATTCACAAGTCTTCAGGCGAATTCTCAGCCTAAGTGTTGTTGGGCTTTTCCTCTTTAATTTCGCATTATTAGTCTAAGTATTTAGTTGGGTTTAAGTCATGTTGACTAATTATGGCCCATTATTTATTCTAATTGACAATAAGTAAACTACATGTTGTTTTAATCTCCTAAAGGTTAAACGCCTTGTAGTTTACCCTAAAATTATAACAAGGCATTATATTAGTCTTCTTGTTTACACATAAGAGAATAACAAGTATTTTTGACAAAAACCCTAAGTCTCTTAGACACAAAACTGCCGCCAGCTCCCTAGCTTGCAGCCGTGACCTTCAGCCAAGTTTGGTTGAAGTTCTTGGAGTATCACAAGCCCCTTTCACAGCTTGTGTGGTCCCTTCGATCCACCCTTCAATTCCCATCGATTTCTGTCCCATTATCCTGAGTTTCTCGGTGAAAAGACTGCCCACCCAAGTTCTTACATCAACCTGTCTCCATTTGAGGTACTAAACAAAACTATACCTCCTATTGATCACTTAAGAGTTTTTGGTTGTGTTTGTTTTGTATTAGTTCCAAGGGAGCAAAGGAACAAGCTGGAACCAAAGAGTACCAAAGCTATGTTCATTGGATATTCATCGACTCAGAAAGGGTACAAATGTTATGACCCAGAGACTAGAAGAGTCTTGGTGTCTAGAGATGTAAAGTTCCAAGAAGAAAAAGCTTTTTATGACGGAGGAACTTGGGAGCAATTTAAAGACATCTCATCAACAAGAACAGATCAAGCTGAATACTTGAGGAAACTCTTGGAAAGTATTGGAATAGGGGGTGGCCAGCACACAGTCTCATCACTTCAGCCACCTGCCCCAGTAGCACATAGCCGCGGCAACTCAGTCCCGGCCGCTTCACATGATTGTCTCGGCCCTGGCCCTTCCGGCTCAGCTGGTCCATCCGGCCTACATGCATCCGGTCGTTCCTCATCCCTTGATTCTCCTGGCCTTCCTCCTCTTGAACATGGGGGGGAGAAGCTTCTACTCATGTCCAACAAGTATCAGCAGGAGATCATCCTATTCTAGTCTCAGCTTCCAAAAGATCAAGACCTACTGAAGTTTTGAGTGAAGAAGAGGAATCTAATCAAGAAGCTCCACCTACGGTTTTAAGAAGGAGCACAAGATAAAGAAATCCACCAGTTTTCTACAATGGAAATATTGTGGTTCATCATGACCAGGGAGTTTGTAATATTGCACACTTACCTTCTAATCATGTTGCTTTTATTTCTAGTCTTGATAATGAGCAGATTCCAAAGACATATGAAGAAGCTATGTCTAAAAAGGAATGGAGGAAAGCTATCTCAGTTGAGAAACAAGCTATAGAGAAGAATGGTACATATGCTTCAGCTATTGCCAAAAGGAAAGAAGGCTGTAAGTTCTAAATGGATTTTTACCATTAAATACAAAAGCAATGGTGAAATTGATAGATATAAAGCTAGTTTGGTAGCTAGGGGTTTTACTCAGACATATGGTGAGGATTATAGGGATACATTTTCTCTTGTAGCTAAACTTCATTCTGTCAATGTTCTGCTTTTACTAATCTTGAGTGGAAGTTATGGCAAATGGATGTCAAGAATGCTTTCTTGCAAGGTGAACTAGAAGAAGAGGTTTACATGTCACCACCACCTGGCCTAGAAGATGAGGTTGGAAGCGATAGTATCCTAAGGCTAAAGAAGGCTATTTATGGTCTTAAACAATCTCCAAGAGCTTGGTACCACAAACTAAGTAAAACCTTAATGGATAAAGGCTTCAAAAGATCTGAAGTGGAACATACTATTTTCACATTAAAGAGTAAGGAAGGTATTGTAGTAATTCTTATCTATGTAGATGATATAATCATATCTGGTAGTGATAGTGTTGGTATTGCTTTTACTAAAGATTACTTAAAGAGTGTCTTTGATATAAAGGATTTAGGAGAACTTGAATACTTATTAGGAATTGAAGTACGTAGGTTTAAGGAAGGTCTCTTTCTTTCTCAAAGGAAGTATGTTGTAGATCTAATAACATCCACAGGTATGATGGAAGCTAAGCCAGCCAAAACACTCTTAGAAGAAGACTATAAAATCGCAACTAAGGGGGAGCCAGAGGAGGAAATTGATTTTCATGATCCTAAGCTCTATAGGAAAGTGGTTGGTAAGCTTATTTATTTAACCATCACTAGACCAGATTTATGTTTTGCTGTGAATCTGGTATCACAACACATGCAAAGACCAAAGATGAGACATTGGGAGATGGCCATGCGAGTTCTAAGATACCTAAAGGGCACACATGAACAAGGTATTTGGATGGGTAACAATAAAAACACAAATATGGTTGGTTATTGTGATGCAGATTGGGCAGGAGATAGGGAAGATAGGAGAAGTACCACAGGCTATTGTACTGTCATAGGAGGAAACCTTGTGACTTGGAAAACCAAGAAGCAAAATGTGGTTTCATGCTCTAGTGCAGAATCAGAATATATAGCAATGAGGAAGCTCACAACTGAATGCATCTGGCTGAAGCAACTCCTGTAAGACATAGCCGTGAAGTGTGAGGATCCAATCACCATTCACTGTGACAATCAGGCTGCCATACATATAGCCTCCAACTCAGTGTTTCATGAAAGGACCAAGCATATAGAAGTGGACTGCCACAAAGTAAGAGAGGCTATTGGGAAAGGTATCATCTTACCTTGCTATACAAGGAGTGAGGACCAACTAGCTGATGTATTCACCAAGGCAACATCTCTTAAAATTGGCGCCTCTATCTATCCAAGACTTGGCCTAATGACCATTCCACACCAATGATCCCAACATGGAGTGTTGTACTCTTTTTCCCTAGAAAAGGTTTTTTCCCAGTTGAGTTTTCCTTCTCTAGGTTTTTAATGAGGTAATACTTCATGGTTGCAAGCTTAAATATTTTCCATATCTTAAGCTTGAGGGGGAGTGTTGGAATGAAGAAGAAATGATGAAGTATGGAAGCCTTTAATGCATATTAAATGGCGATTTATTTCTATGTCAAAGGGATTGTCTAAGGCTTGTTTGTATTCTAGATTATGTTATCCTTGTAGTCATTTATGTATAAGGCTAACATTGTATCCAAACAAGCCTAGACTAGATTAGTATAAATATCTTACTCCCTTCACATTTTGTAGACAAGAATTCATAATTCTCTTTTTCTAATAAATCATTCTTTTCTCTAATTCTCTAATTCTCTCTAATCTCTCATTGTCTCATTCTACAAATCTCTTAATCTCATATTCTTTCAAGAACGCACTCGGGCTCGGCCGTGGGCGTGTGGAACAACTTCAACCAACCAACAACAACTTTAACCAACTCCTGCAACAGAATTCAACCAACTCCAACCAACAAGAACAACTTCTAACAGTCCCTATCTTCATAACCAATGATGATCCAGAAACAAAAATCGAATTTTACGAATATACCAATCCAAAAATCAAGTTTCCTTCCATTTTCCAGATTTTCAAAGTTTATCTTGAAAATATATCTTGAAGACTTAAACCCTTATGATTGCAACCAAATTTCGTGGATACCCTCACAATATATTTATCAAAATTTCCAGATTCAAAGATTTGTAGAAAACTTAGAAAGGATAAGAGTTTTATCACCAGATTCTTGTAAAGAGCGATTTAGACGTCTTGAGGGAAAACTTCAATAACTTCCTTCAAAATTAGAATAATTAAGTTCTGATTTTTCGAAACAGCAACTAGACTCGATAGGCTTGATTTTAGGATTTGGAAAAGCACGATTTGGTGACGATTTGACGATGGAATACTCAGAGAAATACGGAGGTTCGCGGCAGAGGCAATCTCGGAGGTCCGATGCAAGCAAAAAATCATATCTTTTGATTTTCGTGGTCAAATGATGCAAATCCAATTGCCCTGGCTTCAGGACTCGCCGGAGAACAATCCAGAAAAATCATATCGACAAAATATGCTGTGGTTTGGCCGAAATTTGCGATCAAAGTTGATGTACAAAATTGAAATGAAAAACGGATTTGGGATGAAGATGATCTTGACTTGATTCAATGATTTAAAGATGAATTTTATCCCAGATTGTTGTAACCTGTCTCTGATACCATGAACGAATATGAGATTAAGAGATTTGTAGATTTAGAGAATGAGAGATTAGAGACATTAGAGTGAAGAATGATTGTATTGAGAAAATGTGAATAATATTTTCTAACTTACAAATGAGGAGAGATAGCTATTTATACTAATCTAGTCTAGGTTTGTTTAGATACAAGGATTGCCTCATACAAGAATGGCTACAAGGATAACATAATACTGGAACACAAACAAGCCTTAGACACTCCACTTAGATGACTTAGACCACACGACCTTAAGCTAGAATTAAAGGCCTTCTTTCTTTATCATTTCTTGTTCATTCCAACAAATTCTCAAATAACTAGGAACTGAGCTTAAGACCTTAATTCTACACTTATTCTAAAAACAAGAAACAATATAGATAAGCCCCATAAGGATAGGGCCAAAGTTGACTTGGGCTCGTGTAGGATGTTGGACTTGAGAACGATCCTTGGTTTCCATGTGCACTAAGAGTGTTGCCTCATTAGCCGAAGGTAGGAAAAAGAGTACAATGTCTTAGCACGGCTTTTGGTGTCTTCACCGGGTGGTAATGGTGAAGACACCCGAGCTGGAAGAATCTTCGAGAAGAAACCTCCATGGTTCCGGGTGGGCTGCGAACAGCCCTTGTTGGACCGGTCCGGGAACTGGCTTCTGGGATGGTTCAGATGGGCCGTGAGGGGCCTGGTCGTGGGCTGGTCCGTGCTGGGCTGGTCCTTGCTCTCCGGCTCACCTCGCCAGTTCGTTGAACTTGTGTTCTAAGACTCGGGCCTTGGCTCACGTCAAGGGTCTGGGTGGCACTTTTTGGATGGTAGTCGGTTCGATGTCCTCATCATTCCCTCCCTCTTAAAGAGCTTTGGTCTCCAAAGCAAACTCTTTACTTGCATCAAACAATTCTAAATCAGCAACATTGAAAGTAGTAGACACATTGAACTAACCTGAAAATTCAAGCTGGTAGGCGTTGTCTTTGATTTGTCGGAGGACTCTGAATGGGCCGTCTCCTCGGGGTGCAAGCTTGCTCTTCCGTTTATGGGGAAAACGTTCGGGCCGTAGATAAAGCCAAAACCAATCGTCTTCTTCAAACACAACGTGTCGACGTCCCTTGTTGGCGTGCTTGGCATATTGTTCCGTGCGTTTCTCCAGATTGGCTTTGACCTTCTGATGCAGTTTCTTCACATACTCTGCCTTAGCTTCGCCATCCATGCTAATGGCGTCTCCTGGGGGTAGTGGTGTGAATTCCATGGGCATAGGCGGATTGAAACCATACACAACCTCGAACAGAGTCATTTGAGTCGTGGAATAGACGAAATAGTTGTAAGTGAACTCTGCATAAGGTAGACACTCGAGCCAATTCTTCATGTTGCAGCTGACTGTTGCTCGTAACAGAGTGGATAGAGTCCGGTTGACCACCTCGGTCTGCCCATCGGTCTGGGGATGCTACGCGGTTGAGAACAACAAGTTTTTTCGCAGCTTCCTCCATAGTGCTCGCCAGAAATGACTGAGGAACTTGGTGTCTTTGTCTGAGGCAATCGCCCTGGGAATGCCGTGCAGTCTGAATACTTCCCGGAAGAATAGGTATGTTGTCTTGCTTGCGTCGTTGGTCTTATTGTAGGGAACAAAATGTGCCATCTTGCAGAACCGGTCGACGACGCCAAGGACGGAGTCCTTATGGTTAATTTTGGGCAGTCTTTGTACGAAACCATCGAAATGTTCGTCCAGGTGCAGAAGGGATCGGTAGTGGCATGTAGAGGCCTTTCGGATGCATCTTTGACTTGGCCAGTTTACATACTAGGCACCGAGAACAGTGGGCCTCCACATCTCGTCGTTGATGAGGCCAGTAGAAGTGTTCCTTAAGCATGGCCAATGTCTTGTCGACACCAAAGTGTCCCATTAGGCCGCCTCCATGGGCCTCCCGTAATATCAGCTTGCGGACGTATCCACGGGGAATGCAGAGCCATCTCTCCTTAAAAGGGAATCTGTCAAACAGGTAGAACAGTCCGTATGCGCCCTTCCTGTGTTCTTGGAAGGCCTCCTTGAAATCCTCGTCGTTCGGATATAGTTTCTCGAGCATCTCAAAATCCATTACCTTGGACTACATAACCGAGATAAGGGTATATCTCCGGGACAACGCGTCGGCTACAACATTGTCATCTCCCTTTTTGTACTTGATTACGTAAGGAAACGTTTCGATGAACTCAAGCCAACGTGTGTGTCTCTTCTTTAGTGCGGTCTGGCCCTTGAGGTGTTAAAGGGTCTGGTGATCTTTATGAATAACGCATTCCCTTGCTAGCAAATACTGTTGCCACGTCTCCAAGGCACGGACCAAAGCGTAGAGCTCTTTGTCGTAGGTAGGGTAGTTCAGGGCGGCTCCGTTTAATTTCTCACTGAAATAGGCGACCGGCCTGCCTCCTTGGGTCAAGACGTCCCCTATGCCCAATCCTGAAGCGTCAAACTCTGCACAAAGCGTGAGGACCGGGGTGTGTGAGGACCGGGGCGTGTGAGAGGCGCTCCTTCAATAGCTTGAATGACTTCTCTTGCTTTGGGCTCCATCTGAAGTTCTGGTTCTTCTTGATCGTAGACGTCAAGGGGCTGGTGATTGTGCTGAAGTCTCGCACAAAGCGTCGGTAGAAACTAGCCAATCCGTGGAAGCTCCGGACCTTTCTGGCGTTTGCTGTCGTGGCCCACTCCTGGTTGGCTCGTATTTTCTCCTCGTCAACTTTAAGTCCCTGGGAACACACGATGAAGCCTAGGAAAATGACTTGGTCGGTGCAGAAGGTACACTTCTTGAGGTTGGCGTAGAACTGTTTCTTCTGAAGAGTCAGGACTACGGTCTCGAGATGTTCCATATGAGCTGCGTATGTATTGCTGTAGACGAGAATGTTATAAAACTAGACGACCACAAATTTCTTGATGAATGGTCTGAGGAAGTGGTTCATCAGTCGCATGAAGGTGCTCGTGATGTTAGACAGTTCGAAAGGCATCACAAGCCATTCATACATGCCTTGATTGGTTTTAGACGCGGTCTTCCTTTCATCTCTTTCTCGCATCCGAACTTGATAAAATCCGCTCTTAAAGTCGATCTTGGAAAAGATGATCGCTCAGCTAAGCTCATCTAACATGTCGTCCAGGCGCGGAATGGGATGTCGGTACATAATGGTGATGTTGTTGATGGCGCGGCAGTCAACACACATCCTCCGACTTTCGTCCTTCTTGGGCACGAGGAGGACTGGGACAGCGTATGGGCTGAGGCTCTCTCACACGTATCCTTGCGCCATAAGGTCTTGAACCTGCTTCTCTAGTTCTTTGGCTTCTTCGGGGTTCACACGGTAGACAGGTCTGTTTGGCAATTGGGCTCCGGGGATGAAGTCAATGTGGTGCTCGATCCCTCTGATTGGCAGCATCCTGGTGGGATCTCGTATGGGAAGACGTCAGCGTACTTTTCTAATAGCGTCTTGACTTCCTCGGGAACACTGTCCTCTGCGCTAGCTGTGTCTAAAAGATCTCGGTATAGCAGTAGGACGAGTTGCGTCTCTTCGGTTTGGATGGTTTTTCGGAAGTCTGCGACGTTAATAAGGAAGTTCTCCTTTCGAGCATGCTGGTTCTTGGCCATTTTAGTCTGCATATCTCGGAATTCTTGTGCTGGGGGCTAAGTTAAACCGGCACTTGTCATGGATGAAGGATTAGAAGTTAGTCCATCCATTGTGTGTTGCCTCCCGGTCGAATTGGCAGGGCCGTCTCAAAAGAAGATGTCCAGCTAACATCGGAACTACGTCGCATATTACTTGATCTTTATATCGTCCAATGCTGAAAGACACTTTAACTTGATCAGAGATGAAGAGCTTTGACTTGTTGTTAAGCCACCTGACGGTAGGGTCTCTGTCTTATCTTGGTGATCTCGCTGCTCCGTTGAGGTTGGTTTGTAGAGGTTAGAGCAGCTGGTCTCGGGCCCACGGGAGTGACCTTAGTAGCTGGGTTGGCAGGGGTCTTTCACTTGAACCGCGGGTCTTTGCTGGTCGTGGCTCGGTCATATGGTTTTTCGCTGATACCCCACGTAGTTCTTGGTCTGAGCTGTGTGGTGGTCTTGCGCTGGTTACTCTTTTCAATCTGGACCGCGAGGTGGAACAACTCGCATAGGTCGTGACAAGGGCTCTTGTAAGACATCTAGGAATTGTGTCATGAGGCTCTCCTCGAATTCTTCCATCTCTAGTCGGTTCGGTAGATTTTCGAATTCGTCGAAGTATTATGCCATCGTCTTGTTTCCTTGGATCAGGCGTCTGAATCTCCTTTGAAGTTCCCGGTGGAAATGTGGAGGGATGTATCGTCTCCTCATTAGGTGGGTCAACTCGTCCCACGAAGATAGGGGACCAAAACGTCTTCGACGTCGGGCTGCGACCTCTCGATCCCACCATGCTATAGCATGGTCCGTAAATTAGGCAGTTTCTAGGGCCACTCGTCTCGGGTCGTCGTAGTTGTAATAGTCGAAGAGTAATTCCATTCGTCTCTCCCAGTCGAGGTACTCTTCGGGGTCTAATTTTCCCGCAAAGGAAAGCGGGTTGAGCTTGACGTCTGGGTGGTTCGGTGGGTGGTGCCAGTACGGTTGTGGGTCATCGGCCCGTGGTTCTCGTCTGGCCCCATGGGCCCATAAGGGCACCTCTGGCGCGTCGGGTTGTCCGGCTGGTCGAGCAGGCTATTCGAGGCGCACCATGCGTATAGCCATGGCTGTCATCTGAGCCGTCTGTTGGAATGAAGAAGAAGTGATGAATTTATGAAAGCCTTTATTCCTAGTTAAATGGCGATTATTTGTAAATAAATGGGAGAGTCTAAGGCTTGTTTGTATTATAGAATTATGTTATCCTTGTAAGCCATTTATGTATAAGGCTATCCTTGTATCCAAACAAGCCTAGACTAGGTTAGTATAAATACCTTACTCCCTTCACATTTTGTAAGCAAGAATTCATAATTCTCATTTTCTAATAAATCATTCTTTTCTCTAAGTCTCTAATTCTCTCTAATCTCTCATTCTCTCATTCTACAAATCTCTTAATCTCATAATCTTTCATGGTATCAGAGCCAGGTTACATCAAATCTGGGTAAATTTCATCATTCTTTCATTGATTCAACAAGAATCCATCTTGTTCTTCATCTGTTTCTGGATCAATTTCGAACGTCATCTTGTAAATCAAATTGCGATCAATCCACGACTCCAATTGACGATCGGCTTCCTCTGGAGTGTGCATCGGCGAATTCCGAATCCATAGCCACCTGAATCGCATCATTTGGCCCAGGGAATCAAAAGATACACATTTTCTTTCAAGAGGTGTTCGCGATCTCGTTTGTTTCAAACCTCTGCATTCTCCAGATCATATCGACGTCAATTTTTCATCAAATCGTGAATTTCAAAAGCCTAAACTCAAGCTCTTCGAGTCTAGTTTCTGTTTAAAGAAAGCAGAACTCAATTCCGTTGAGGGTGAAGGATTTTCTTGAAGATTTCCTCAGATACGTCCAAAATCACCTGTATCAAGATCCTGGTGATATAATTCTTATTCTTTCTCAGTTTTCGTTATTTTTTTTGAATCTGGAAAGTTTAATTAGTGTCTTGTGAGGGTTTCTACGAAATTTCAAGTTAATCCAATAGGTTTAGGGTTTCAAGATTGATTTTCTTGAATTCTTTGTTCAGTTTTGAAAGGTTTAAATTTGATTTCTTGGATTCATAAAATGTTCTAGGTGATTAGATTCGAATTTTGGTTATTAAATCTTGATAAAATCGAATTTAGTAGTCTCAAATTGCTACAATTCTTGTGACTTGAGTTGTTAGGATTAGTTACAGGTGGTTTTAGGTAGTTAGTGATTGTTACACTTGATTTGTTGGCGCCATTTTTTTTTAAATTTGTTACAATTTTTTTTACTTGGTTGATCATCCCTGTCCAGCATATAAGTTCTTGTTCTTCCAAGTTGTATTACTTATCTGTGCAGGAATTAAAATACTCGATTCCAACCAAGAAGAAAATATTATTCGGACAGGCTGAGTGTGTTCATTCCGACCAGCAGTCCAGGCCGCGTTTGTTGTCTCGACCAGCACACCTGATCACGCTTGCTTGTGTACCACCAGCTACTCGTGAGAAGCGTACCTAAGATTGTGACCACGCGTGACCAAGCAACCTTGTGACCAGCAGCCTTGTGTGTGACCAGCTGATCTCGTGATCGTATCGCCCACCCCGACCAAGTCGTGACCAGTGTGTTGTTCCGACCAAGTTGCGACTAGCCGGCTTCACACATACCTCGACCAAAGGTTCTATCTGATTTCTTACTCTGATTTACTGACCTATTTTGCCTCTTAAGTATGGAAATTCAGGCATCCCTTAGAGCTCCAGTCATTCTACATGGAGCAAATTATCTCTTATGGTCTAGGACCATGAAAACCACATTAGGTGGTAAAGGTCTTTGGAACCACATTGCCACAAATGGCATTGAAGATAATGAAGTGGCTGAAGTGAGTGATGCAGCTCAAGCCAAATGGTACCAAGAAGATCAGTTGGTACTTTCTATTTTACAAAATTCTCTTGCTAGTGATCTTTTAGAAGCTTATTCCTTTTGTGAAAATGCAAAAGATCTATGGGACACTTTGCTTAAGGTGTATGGAAACACCACTAACCTTTTGAGAATTTTTGAAGTGAAGAAAGCTTTGAATGAATTAAGACAGGAGGATGCTGAATTCACAAAGCACTATGGCTCATTCAGAGCTTTGTGGGCTGAGCTAGAAATGCTAAGGCCAGCCACTATTGAACCACTTGTACTCCTTGAAAGAAAGGAACAAGATAAGGTGTTTGGGTTATTTTTAACTCTTAATTCTACTTACTCAGATCTTATTAAGCATATTCTCAGGTCTGATAAGTTGCCTAGCTTGGAAGAAGTGTGTGCTCAAATTCAAAAGGAGCAAGGATCACATGGATTGTTTGGGAACAAGGCTGAACTAGTAGCTGCTCACAAAAGTCTCTTCAGGCCAGCAAGTGATTCTAGGAAGAGGAGGCAATTCTGTGACCATTGCAAGAAGGAGGGCCATGCAAGGAAGGGTTGCTGGGTACTTCACCCTCACCTGAAGCCATCCTGGGCATCACGCCCTCCACAGCAACCGGCCATATCCCCGGCTAGCCACCCTCACGGCCTGGTGTCATCCAAGGCGGGTGTCTGTAGCGGTTCTTCCTCTCATTCAGCCTCCACTAATATCATGTCACAAGCATCAGATTTTGTGACAAAATCAGACTTGGAAGCTCTCATTAAGGCAATCAAAGAGAGCAATGTGATGGGTAAAACTTTTCATGCTTCTTTTCAAACTTGTTTTACTTCTAATGCTTCTAAATCTTTGGTGGTTGATTCTGGTGCTTCTCATCACATGATTAGTGATTTAGAATTGCTAGATAATGTAGAACCTGCCTTAGGTAATGTGCTTATTGCTAATGGAGTTAAAGTACCAATCAAAGGCATAGGAAAATTGAAGTTGTTTGATAAAGAATCTAAAGCATTTTATATGCCTTCTTTTACCTCTAATTTGCTTTCAGTCAAAAGAGCTACTACTGATTTGAATTGTCATGCAATATTTGGTCCTAATGATTTCTATTTTCAGGATATTGAAACTAGAAGATGTTTTGGACAAGGAACAACAAAGGATGACTTGTATGTACTTGATAATATGGCTAGTATTGGCGAATTAGAATCGGTTTTTCAAGCCAATGCATTTAGTTCTGATTCTGATTTGTGGCATGCTAGACTAGGACATCCTCATCCAAGAGCACTTGAGTTAATTGTACCTGGTTTAAAATTGCCTAAAGAGTTGTGTGATGCTTGCATCCTTGGGAAACATTGTAAAACAGTTTTTGAAAAATCTATGCATAAATATGAAAATTGTTTTGAATTGGTGCATTCTGATGTCTGGACATCTCCATTTCCATCTAGAGAAAACCATAAATATTTTGTGACATTTATTGATGAAAAGTCCAAATATACATGGGTTACATTACTTAGTTCTAAAGATAGGGTTTATGATGCATTTTTAAACTTTCAAGCATATGTTACTAACCAATACAATGCAAGAATTAAATGCTTTAGAACAGATAATGGAGGAGAATACACTAGTACAAAACTTCAAGAACATCTAGCTAAACATGGCATTGAACATCAGACAAGCTGTCCTTACACTCCACAACAAAATGGAGTAGCTGAAAGGAAGAATAGACATCTAATGGAAGTTGTGAGAACAATGATGTTCCACATGAAAGTACCCAAACGATTTTGGGGAGATGCCCTTGTAGCTGCATGCTACTTGATTAATAGGACTCCAACAAAAGTCCTAGATGACCTGTCTCCATTTGAGGTACTAAACAAAACTAGACCTACTATTGATCACTTAAGAGTTTTTGGTTGTGTTTGTTTTGTATTGGTTCCAAGGGAGCAAAGGAACAAGCTGGAACCAAAGAGTACCAAAGCTATGTTCATTGGATATTCATCTACTCAAAAAGGGTACAAATGTTATGACCCAGAGACTAGAAGAGTCTTGGTGTCTAGAGATGTAAAGTTCCAAGAAGAAAAAGGTTTTTTTGGAGAAGGAACTTGGGAGGATTTTAAAAACATCTCATCAACAAGAACAGATCAAGCTGAATACTTGAGGCAGCTCTTGGAAAGTATTGGAATAGGGGGTGGCCAGCACACAGCTTCATCACTCCAGCCACCTGCTCCAGCAGCCCAAAGCCGTGGCTCGTCAGACCCGGCCAATCCACAGGCCTGCTCAGATCCTGGCCCTTCCGGTTCGGCGGATTCACCCAGACCAGCCGTGGCTTCTTGGCCTCTGTCTCGCCCAACATCCCTTGATTCTCCTGGGCTTCCTCCTCTTGAACATGGGGGGGGAGAAGCATCTACTCATGTCCAACAAGACTCAGCAGGAGATGATTCCATTCTAGCTTCAGCTTCCAAAAGAACAACACCTACTCTCATTGAAGTTTTGAGTGAAGAAGAAGAGGAGGCTCAACCTACTGTTTTAAGGAGGAGCACAAGACAAAGAAATCCACCAGTCTTCTACAATGGAAATGCTGTAGTTCATCATGACCAGGGAGTTTGTAATATTGCACACTTACCTTCTACTCATGTTGCTTTTATTTCTAGTCTTGACAATGAGCAGATCCCAAAGACATATGAAGAAGCTATGTCTATAAAGGAATGGAGGGAAGCTATCTTAGCTGAGAAACAAGCCATGGAGAGGAATGGTACATATGCTTCAGCCACTCTACCAAAAGGGAAGAAGGCTGTAAGTTCTAAGTGGATTTTTACCATTAAATACAAAAGCAATGGTGAAATTGATAGATATAAAGCTAGGTTGGTAGCTAGGGGTTTTACTCAGACTTATGGTGAGGATTATAGGGATACATTTGCTCCTGTTGCTAAGCTACATTCTGTCAATGTTGTGCTTACTGTTGCTACTAATCTTGAGTGGGAATTGTGGCAAATGGATGTCAAGAATGCTTTCTTGCAAGGTGAACTAGAAGAAGAGGTTTACATGTCACCTCCACCTGGCCTAGAAGATGAGATAGGAAGCGGCAATATCCTAAGGCTAAGGAAGGCTATTTATGGCCTTAAGCAATCTCCAAGAGCATGGTACCACAAATTAAGTGTTACTTTAATGGATAAAGGCTTCAAAAGGTCTGAAGTGGAACATACCCTTTTTACATTAAAGAGTAAGGAAGGTATCATAGTAATTCTTATCTATGTTGATGATATAATCATAACTGGTAGTGATAGTATTGGTATTGCATCTACTAAAAATTACTTAAAAAGTGTCTTTGACATAAAGGATTTAGGAGAACTTAAATACTTCTTAGGAATTGAAGTATGTAGGTTTAAGGAAGGTCTCTTTCTTTCTCAAAGAAAATATGTTGTAGATCTACTAACATCCACAGGTATGATGGAAGCTAAGCCAGCCAAAACACCCTTAGAAGAAGATTATAAAATCGCAACTAAGGGGGAGTTAGAGAAGGAAATTGATTTTCATGATCCTAAGCTCTATAGGAAAGTGGTTGGTAAGCTTATTTATTTAACCATCACAAGACCAGATTTATGTTTTGCTGTGAATCAGGTATCTCAACACATGCAAGGGCCAAAGATGAGGCATTGGGACATGGCCATGCGGATTCTAAGATATCTCAAAGGCACACATGAACAAGGTATTTGGATGGGTAATAATAAAAACACAAATGTGGTTGGTTATTGTGATGCAGATTGGGCAGGAGATAGGGAAGATAGGAGAAGTACCACAGGCTATTGTACTTTCATAGGAGGAAACCTTGTGACTTGGAAAACCAAGAAACAAAAGGTGGTTTCATGCTCTAGTGCAGAATCAGAATATAGAGCAATGAGGAAGCTCACTACTGAATGCATCTGGCTGAAACAAATTTTGAGTGACTTAGCCGTGGAGTGTGAGGAGCCTATCACCATTCATTGTGACAATCAAGCCGCCATTCACATAGCCTCCAATTCAGTGTTTCATGAAAGGACCAAGCATATAGAAGTGGACTGCCACAAAGTAAGAGAAGCTATTGGGAAAGGTATTATTTTACCTTGCTATACAAGGAGTGAGGACCAACTAGCTGATGTATTTACCAAGGCAACATCTCTTAAAACTGGCGCCTCTATCTACCCTAGACTTGGCCTCATGACCATTCCACACCAATGATCCCAACATGGAGTGTTATACTCTTTTTCCCTAGAAAAGGTTTTGTCCCAATTGGGTTTTCCTTCTTTAGGTTTTTAATGAGGTAATACTTCATGGTTGCAAGCTTAAAACTTCTTATGTCTTAAGCTTGAGGGGGAGTGTTGGAATGAAGAAGAAGTGATGAATTTATGAAAGCCTTTATTCCTAGTTAAATGGCGATTATTTGTAAATAAATGGGAGAGTCTAAGGCTTGTTTGTATTATAGAATTATGTTATCCTTGTAAGCCATTTATGTATAAGGCTATCCTTGTATCCAAACAAGCCTAGACTAGGTTAGTATAAATACCTTACTCCCTTCACATTTTGTAAGCAAGAATTCATAATTCTCATTTTCTAATAAATCATTCTTTTCTCTAAGTCTCTAATTCTCTCTAATCTCTCATTCTCTCATTCTACAAATCTCTTAATCTCATAATCTTTCACCGTCAAGTTCTGTAGTAGTTGCATCATGGCTTGGTTGTCTGCTCCTGATGATGATTTTTCACTTCCTGACATATCTTTCCTTTTCTATAAAATGAAACTGTCCAAAAAAGGAAAATTTCCAAAAAAGGAAAGTTTTCGGAAAAAGGAAAATTTCCAAAAGTAAAAAGTTTTCGGAAAATAAAAATTTCCAAAAATGAAAACTCCTAGAAAAAAAATTAAAATCAAAAAGGAAAGTTCCAAAACTGGAAACTTTGGAAAAAAAAAACTAAAAAAATTACAAAAAGGAAAGTTCCAAAAATAGAAACTTTCAAGGAAAATAAAAATTATCCTAAAGATTAAAAGAAAATCCTACAAGAAAGAAAAATCTACTAATGTGCTAATTTTCCTATATGTCAACAATTTCCTAGTCCTAAAAGAAAAATTTCCCTAGTTTTAATTATGTCTAAAAATTTAACTAAGCTAAAAGGAAAATTTCCTAAAAATTAGAAAAATCTATGGAAACCTAACTTATTGGCTAAAAACACCCAAATGAAACTTTCTAAATCACTAGTTTCTAGAATGAAAAATATCCTAGTCCTAGAACCCAAAAGGAAAATCGCCTTTATGCTTCTAGCCACCTAAAAGGAAGGATTCCTTATATCTAGAACTCTAAGGAAAATTGCCTAATACATAAAGGGAAGGTTTCCTAGTTCTATGCAGGCGGTTCTTTGGGGTGCAGAACTCGCGGGAGTCGCGGTCCAAACTCCGGATTGTGTAGCGCTAGTCGCGGGGTGGTCTTAGTCTTATCGGACGCGGTGAGGCTGGATGGTAGCGCGGTATGGGGAGGGGGCTAGTCCTACGGAGCTCGTGGGAAGCTTGCACTTGGGCAGGTCTCGGCTTCAAGCGAGAACTGGACCTAGACATATACTCACGAAACCTAGGACGGCTACAAGCTAGCGGGATGGGCTAAGGACGGGAACAAAGATCTAGACCTAGTAAGCGACTGAACCTCCCAGACTAGTACGCGACTCGCACCAACGAGATCGACCCACACTTGCTAGGAAAAGAAACTCGATTCCTACCAAGCTAAAAAAACAAGAACTCAAATAAAACAAGTGTTCTAGGTTGTTTTCTATTGATCCTAAATTTGTTTTAAACAACTTAACTCTTTTTATGGTTTTGTTTTTATGAAAAAGCAAACAAGACAACAAGCAACAATCTTTGTTTCTTTTTTGACTAAATAAAAGTTGAATAGCTAGGATAGACAAAACCTGATTTACTTTGGCTTTGTGGTGGTGGTTTCTATGGTGAATCTCCTTTTTTGTGACTTGTCATCCGCCTCTTTCCCTTGCGGAGAAGAAGAAGAACAACAATACAAAGTAGGAAAACATCAAAAACAATGACAAGAAAAAAAAACAAAGATAACAAAGGATAGATTCAACCTAGTACTTAGGATTTTTCAGCTCTGATACCAGGTTATACAAGCATAGTGGCGGGTGTCCTTTAACCGAGAAATTCGAGGCTTAAAGACACGGTGAGATGGAGTTAGGGTGGAGCGAAAGGACCACACAAGCTGCGGAAGACTTGTGATACACCAGGGTAGCTTCAACCGGGAAGGGAGAAAGCTCACGACAAGCTCACCTAGATGAGAGAGAGGCGCCAATTTTTAGACAAGAGTCTTAGGGTTTGTTTTCAAATTCAAGTTGTATTATTCATTGCAAGTAATAAGGCTTATATAGGCCTTTAGTTTACAACCTAGGGTAAGCAACATGATGTTTTTCCTAAAAGAACAAGAAGTCTAAATAAAAACAACAAAAAGTTTAAAATGCACAAATGGGCCTAGGCCAAGACTTAAACAAAAAGGTCTTGGGCCTAGGATAATTCGCCAATAACTAGGAACTGGGCTTAAGGCCTTAATTCCACACTTAGTCTAAAAACAAGAAACAATATATATAAGCCCCATAAGGATAGGGCCAGAGTTGACTGGGTCCTGTGGAGGATGTTGGGCTTGAGAACGGACCTTGGTCGCCATGCGCACTAAGAGTGTTGCCTCATTAAAACCTTCTTCAGAAAACCCAGTGGGACAAAGCCAAAGGTAGAAAAAAGAGTACAATGTCTTAGCACGGCTTTTGGTGTCTTCACCGGATGGTAATGGTGTAGACACACAAGCTGGAAAAATCTTTGAGCAGGAACCTCCATGGTTGCGGGTGGGATGCGACGGGCCTTGGTGGACCGGTCCAGGTGCTGGCTTCTGAGACGGTTTGGATGGGTCGTGAGGGGCCTGGTCGTGGGCTGGTCCGTGCTGGGCTGCTCCTTGCTCTCCAGCTTGCCTCGCCAGTTTGTTGAACTTGTGTACCAAGGCTCGGGCCTTGGCTCGCGTCAGGGGTCCAGGTGGCACTTCTGGGACGGTAGTCGGTCCGATGTCTTCATCATTGGGTCATTTCGGAATCGACAAGACATTAAACATGCTTAATGAGCATTTCTACTGCCCCTACCAGGGACGAGATGTAGATGCTCACTGTGCTAAGTACCTTATCTGCAAACAGGCTAAATCTAAACTGCATCCGCAAGGTCCTTACATGCCGTTACCAGTTCTTTCTCCGCCCTGGACAGATATCTCCATGGACTTCGTACTAAGTCTGCCGAAAATCAACCACAAGGATTCCATCTTCATAGTGGTCGAACGATTTTCCAAAATGACGCACTTCATCGCTTGTGATATGAGCCAAGCCATTGAGTTAAGGGGTTGGTCGGTTGAGCAATGACACGGTCGGAAGGCGGTGGTACGGACAGTCGAGGTTAAAAGGACGATTGGGTCGTTGTAATGCCCCGCACCTTAGGTCGGATAAAACGACCATTCCGTTACGAACGCTCGTACATCCGCAACCCGTACTACATGGCCGACCAGCCGACCGTCCGCTGGACAGCCGTACGCCCGTCCTGCACCCATCCGTTCACCGCGGCTGATGTGGATTCCACTTAGAGAAATTTATTAATTAATCTGCATGCATGCATCAGTGGAGTATACAGCTGTCAAAATCCACTGAGCATAGATTAATTAAATTATAAAGTTGCATGGGTGGAGGCAGACAGCTGGCAGTTTTGTGTTGCATGCAAAGTGAGTGGATTTCATGCATTGGTCCATTCAGCATGAAGAACACTTGGCAAAATCCACTAACTTCACCTTCTGGCTATAAATACCACCTTTGGCCACACTTAACCCATTTTTCCCATTCCTTTGCAACCTGTAGAAAGTTAGAGAGAAGTTAGAGAGTTTAGAAAGAGAGAGAGAGGGAGAGTTTTAGCCGTGAGCTGGGAGAGAGAGGAGCTTGGCCGTGAGCTAGGGAGGAAGAGGAGAGGCTGTCCGTGAGCTGCCTAGTCCATTCCTTAGGAGCATTGCCCTGTGAGTTGGATTTTCTCTTTTGCAAGAATGTGGTTAATGAGTTCGGTTTGATTTTCAAAAGGTTTTCAAATCGTTTTCAAAAGGTTTTAAATCGGTTTCAAAAAGGTTTTTTAAAATTGGTTTTCAAAGGTTTTAAAATCGGTTTTCAAAGGTTTTTAAAATTGGTTTTCAAAGGTTGCATGCATGGTTTTCAATCAGTTTGGATTTTAAAATCCAAGCTTAATATTTTTATAAAATTATTATGGGTATTATTATGTATGTTTTCAAAGTATTTTCTTAAAAAAGTTCATGCATGCAAGTTTTCAAAGGTTTTTCATTTATGTTTAAGTGTTTGGTTTAAGAAGGTTTTTAGAAGTTTCATGAAAGTATTATGCATGTTAAAATGGAGGTTTACGTTTCATGATGCATGATTATTTATTGTGAAGTAATGTATGGCATTGTGTTTAAGTATGATTTTATGAGCTTGGATTGATGAGTTATCGTTTGAATTGCATGCTTAATCATTTGTTCTATGTTAATGGTTTGATTAGATGTTTGCATGTTCTGGTTGACTGAGTTGTTGAGTTAGGTCTAAGGATGCCATTAGTAGAACCTTAGGTTTGGTTTAGGTCTTATTTGATTGGCTGTACATGTTCTTGTTTGATTGTTGTGCAGTTAGTCAAATAAATAGGCCTAGACTGGACCGAGGGCAATACGAAGTGGTGTCTGGTTTAGGCGGTTGTTTGATGTTGTGTTAAAGGTCTATTCGAGAAAAGGTGGCTCGGATATGACATGTCTTGTTAGTCGTTGTGTTGTTGTCCATGCGAGAGACGGTGACTCGTATGTGACTTGGGTTATGGGTTTGAGTTGTGGGGAATTTGTGACTTAGCTATTCCGTGTGCATGCGAGGGATGGCTTGCCACCATCCTGTGAGCGACTTGCCAGGCTAAAGCCCATCTTCGTAGGTGCCTTATAGCATGTAGCGACTAAGGACCTGACCGGGGCAGTGAGTACCGTCCATCTTCGTAGGTGCCTTGTAGCATGTGTGGCTAAGGACCTGACCGGGACGGGAAGGAATAGGCTAAGGTCACGGCGCGCATGGGTAGTTTAGAGTAAGCTTGGTTAAGCTGTCTGTTGAGTATAGACTTGTGTTTGGTCTATGAGTCGTTGAGTTCTAGTGTTGAGTAGGACTATGTGTGGTTGCTTCCATCTGATCGTTATGTTTATTGTTTGTGTGTGCTTGCTCATCGGGTCGGGGTTGAGTTTTTATTATGTATTTTACATCCGCTCACTCAGCATATAGCTGACCGAACTCATTCTTGCAGATCCCGCAAGTTGGTTGGAAGAAAGGCGTGACGGTTCCGGTGTAGATTTCTCCCCCATTTCCCTTGTCTTAGAGTATGTATCCGGTTGTAAGATTTTTCGACACTTATGTGTACTTACAACCGTTATATCGGTTTTAGATCGGGTTGTTGTTTTCGGATTTAGTTATGCGTCGGATCTTGGTTGTAGAACCTTTGATATTTTTAATTTAAGTATTTATTTCGGTTTTATCGTGAGCTTGTTTCCTTTCCTTTAAGATTTTATGTTCTGAAGTCTCGGCCGAGCATACCCGACCATGATATCCGGTCTTGGTTCAGAAACCTCGACCGTGAAGGAGTCTTACTTGGGGTTCGGATTTTGTGAGTTCGGGCTTTCGGACTATGTTCGGAAGAACGGATGAATGAGATTCGGACCTATCGTAGCATCTCCGGTCTACTAGGGACGGGGGCGCTACAAGGTGGTATCAGAGCATGGTTTTCGAGTCACTAGGACTTAAGCGCTTTTCGAAAAAGAAAATTTTTGGGAATGGGGTTTAGGAAACTGGAACGTCCGTCTTTCATTAATGAGTTCGTAACAGGTTTCTGTTTTGCAGATGGATCCATACAGGGTAGGGACAAGGCAAGGTTTGAGACGGTTGTATCGTGGCCCAAGACCAGTACCAAGAGAAGAGCCAGAGCTGATTGTAATATCGTCTGATACGGATCCTGCCCTAGCAGAGACAGACTCAATTGAGATAGACCCTGAGGGAGACCCAGTAAAAGAGGATCTCGTAGAAGAAAATCCAGAGGAAAGATCATCTGATGAACCTCGACGAGAATCAGTTGGGGAAATCCGCAACACTCCCAGACAGGTTGCCTCACAGGACCCAGCTCAGGTAGCAATACCATCAGCACTAACGGAAGGAGATGATGCTTCCACAAACCAAGAAGGAAGGACTGGACCAAGCTACTATGAGATTCTGCTCCGGATGCGGATATTAGAGATGGACAGATTCGCAGGTAGTACAGATCCCTTGGAAGCAGACGGATGGCTACAGAGACTGGAGCTGAACCTGCAAGCAGTACAGTGCCCGGACGAATACCGCAGAGACGTCGCAATATATTACTTGGAGAAAGACGCGGAAGACTGGTGGTATAGAGTGGAGAAGGAAAACGAGATAAGTAACCACCCTGAAGCCTCCTGGGTACAGTTCTGCAGCAAGTTTCACCATGAGTTTTTCCCTCTTCAAGCCAGGGAAAGACTAATGGAGCAGTACTATTCGTTGGCCCAGCTGGGACGCACCGTGAAGGAGTATGAGGCGGAGTTTAACCGACTTCGACAGATCACCCGCTACGAACCGAACGAGGAAAATCGGGCGGTACAGCTATTCTTGAGCGGTTTGAGGCCTGAGCTGCGAATCCGTCTAGAGAGGGTACCGGTTATGGATCTGCCGACCTTAGTACGTGTAGCGGAGAATGTGGAGCGAACACTAGCCGCGGAGCAGGTTGAGAGGGCGCAGCAAGGCATGAGGTCCCTGAACACTCTGGAACAAGCCCGGACGTGAAAGATTATGAGATTAAGAGATTTGTAGAATGAGAGAATGAGAGATTAGAGAGAATTAGAGACTTAGAGAAAAGAATGATTTATTAGAAAATGAGAATTATGAATTCTTGCTTACAAAATGTGAAGGGAGTAAGGTATTTATACTAACCTAGTCTAGGCTTGTTTGGATACAAGGATAGCCTTATACATAAATGGCTTACAAGGATAACATAATTCTATAATACAAACAAGCCTTAGACTCTCCCATTTATTTACAAATAATCGCCATTTAACTAGGAATAAAGGCTTTCATAAATTCATCACTTCTTCTTCATTCCAACACTCCCCCTCAAGCTTAAGACATAAGAAGTTTTAAGCTTGCAACCATGAAGTATTACCTCATTAAAAACCTAAAGAAGGAAAACCCAATTGGGACAAAACCTTTTCTAGGGAAAAAGAGTATAACACTTCATGTTGGGATCATTGGTGTGGAATGGTCATGAGGCCAAGTCTAGGGTAGATAGAGGCGCCAGTTTTAAGAGATGTTGCCTTGGTAAATACATCAGCTAGTTGGTCCTCACTCCTTGTATAGCAAGGTAAAATAATACCTTTCCCAATAGCTTCTCTTACTTTGTGGCAGTCCACTTCTATATGCTTGGTCCTTTCATGAAACACTGAATTGGAGGCTATGTGAATGGCGGCTTGATTGTCACAATGAATGGTGATAGGCTCCTCACACTCCACGGCTAAGTCACTCAAAATTTGTTTCAGCCAGATGCATTCAGTAGTGAGCTTCCTCATTGCTCTATATTCTGATTCTGCACTAGAGCATGAAACCACCTTTTGTTTCTTGGTTTTCCAAGTCACAAGGTTTCCTCCTATGAAAGTACAATAGCCTGTGGTACTTCTCCTATCTTCCCTATCTCCTGCCCAATCTGCATCACAATAACCAACCACATTTGTGTTTTTATTATTACCCATCCAAATACCTTGTTCATGTGTGCCTTTGAGATATCTTAGAATCCGCATGGCCATGTCCCAATGCCTCATCTTTGGCCCTTGCATATGTTGAGATACCTGATTCACAGCAAAACATAAATCTGGTCTTGTGATGGTTAAATAAATAAGCTTACCAACCACTTTCCTATAGAGCTTAGGATCATGAAAATCAATTTCCTTCTCTAACTCCCCCTTAGTTGCGATTTTATAATCTTCTTCTAAGGGTGTTTTGGCTGGCTTAGCTTCCATCATACCTGTGGATGTTAGTAGATCTACAACATATTTTCTTTGAGAAAGAAAGAGACCTTCCTTAAACCTACATACTTCAATTCCTAAGAAGTATTTAAGTTCTCCTAAATCCTTTATGTCAAAGACACTTTTTAAGTAATTTTTAGTAGATGCAATACCAATACTATCACTACCAGTTATGATTATATCATCAACATAGATAAGAATTACTATGATACCTTCCTTACTCTTTAATGTAAAAAGGGTATGTTCCACTTCAGACCTTTTGAAGCCTTTATCCATTAAAGTAACACTTAATTTGTGGTACCATGCTCTTGGAGATTGCTTAAGGCCATAAATAGCCTTCCTTAGCCTTAGGATATTGCCGCTTCCTATCTCATCTTCTAGGCCAGGTGGAGGTGACATGTAAACCTCTTCTTCTAGTTCACCTTGCAAGAAAGCATTCTTGACATCCATTTGCCACAATTCCCACTCAAGATTAGTAGCAACAGTAAGCACAACATTGACAGAATGTAGCTTAGCAACAGGAGCAAATGTATCCCTATAATCCTCACCATAAGTCTGAGTAAAACCCCTAGCTACCAACCTAGCTTTATATCTATCAATTTCACCATTGCTTTTGTATTTAATGGTAAAAATCCACTTAGAACTTACAGCCTTCTTCCCTTTTGGTAGAGTGGCTGAAGCATATGTACCATTCCTCTCCATGGCTTGTTTCTCAGCTAAGATAGCTTCCCTCCATTCCTTTATAGACATAGCTTCTTCATATGTCTTTGGGATCTGCTCATTGTCAAGACTAGAAATAAAAGCAACATGAGTAGAAGGTAAGTGTGCAATATTACAAACTCCCTGGTCATGATGAACTACAGCATTTCCATTGTAGAAGACTGGTGGATTTCTTTGTCTTGTGCTCCTCCTTAAAACAGTAGGTTGAGCCTCCTCTTCTTCTTCACTCAAAACTTCAATGAGAGTAGGTGTTGTTCTTTTGGAAGCTGAAGCTAGAATGGAATCATCTCCTGCTGAGTCTTGTTGGACATGAGTAGATGCTTCTCCCCCCCCATGTTCAAGAGGAGGAAGCCCAGGAGAATCAAGGGATGTTGGGCGAGACAGAGGCCAAGAAGCCACGGCTGGTCTGGGTGAATCCGCCGAACCGGAAGGGCCAGGATCTGAGCAGGCCTGTGGATTGGCCGGGTCTGACGAGCCACGGCTTTGGGCTGCTGGAGCAGGTGGCTGGAGTGATGAAGCTGTGTGCTGGCCACCCCCTATTCCAATACTTTCCAAGAGCTGCCTCAAGTATTCAGCTTGATCTGTTCTTGTTGATGAGATGTTTTTAAAATCCTCCCAAGTTCCTTCTCCAAAAAAACCTTTTTCTTCTTGGAACTTTACATCTCTAGACACCAAGACTCTTCTAGTCTCTGGGTCATAACATTTGTACCCTTTTTGAGTAGATGAATATCCAATGAACATAGCTTTGGTACTCTTTGGTTCCAGCTTGTTCCTTTGCTCCCTTGGAACCAATACAAAACAAACACAACCAAAAACTCTTAAGTGATCAATAGTAGGTCTAGTTTTGTTTAGTACCTCAAATGGAGACAGGTCATCTAGGACTTTTGTTGGAGTCCTATTAATCAAGTAGCATGCAGCTACAAGGGCATCTCCCCAAAATCGTTTGGGTACTTTCATGTGGAACATCATTGTTCTCACAACTTCCATTAGATGTCTATTCTTCCTTTCAGCTACTCCATTTTGTTGTGGAGTGTAAGGACAGCTTGTCTGATGTTCAATGCCATGTTTAGCTAGATGTTCTTGAAGTTTTGTACTAGTGTATTCTCCTCCATTATCTGTTCTAAAGCATTTAATTCTTGCATTGTATTGGTTAGTAACATATGCTTGAAAGTTTAAAAATGCATCATAAACCCTATCTTTAGAACTAAGTAATGTAACCCATGTATATTTGGACTTTTCATCAATAAATGTCACAAAATATTTATGGTTTTCTCTAGATGGAAATGGAGATGTCCAGACATCAGAATGCACCAATTCAAAACAATTTTCATATTTATGCATAGATTTTTCAAAAACTGTTTTACAATGTTTCCCAAGGATGCAAGCATCACACAACTCTTTAGGCAATTTTAAACCAGGTACAATTAACTCAAGTGCTCTTGGATGAGGATGTCCTAGTCTAGCATGCCACAAATCAGAATCAGAACTAAATGCATTGGCTTGAAAAACCGATTCTAATTCGCCAATACTAGCCATATTATCAAGTACATACAAGTCATCCTTTGTTGTTCCTTGTCCAAAACATCTTCTAGTTTCAATATCCTGAAAATAGAAATCATTAGGACCAAATATTGCATGACAATTCAAATCAGTAGTAGCTCTTTTGACTGAAAGCAAATTAGAGGTAAAAGAAGGCATATAAAATGCTTTAGATTCTTTATCAAACAACTTCAATTTTCCTATGCCTTTGATTGGTACTTTAACTCCATTAGCAATAAGCACATTACCTAAGGCAGGTTCTACATTCTCTAGCAATTCTAAATCACTAATCATGTGATGAGAAGCACCAGAATCAACCACCAAAGATTTAGAAGCATTAGAAGTAAAACAAGTTTGAAAAGAAGCATGAAAAGTTTTACCCATCACATTGCTCTCTTTGATTGCCTTAATGAGAGCTTCCAAGTCTGATTTTGTCACAAAATCTGATGCTTGTGACATGATATTAGTGGAGGCTGAATGAGAGGAAGAACCGCTACAGACACCCGCCTTGGATGACACCAGGCCGTGAGGGTGGCTAGCCGGGGATATGGCCGGTTGCTGTGGAGGGCGTGATGCCCAGGATGGCTTCAGGTGAGGGTGAAGTACCCAGCAACCCTTCCTTGCATGGCCCTCCTTCTTGCAATGGTCACAGAATTGCCTCCTCTTCCTAGAATCACTTGCTGGCCTGAAGAGACTTTTGTGAGCAGCTACTAGTTCAGCCTTGTTCCCAAACAATCCATGTGATCCTTGCTCCTTTTGAATTTGAGCACACACTTCTTCCAAGCTAGGCAACTTATCAGACCTGAGAATATGCTTAATAAGATCTGAGTAAGTAGAATTAAGAGTTAAAAATAACCCAAACACCTTATCTTGTTCCTTTCTTTCAAGGAGTACAAGTGGTTCAATAGTGGCTGGCCTTAGCATTTCTAGCTCAGCCCACAAAGCTCTGAATGAGCCATAGTGCTTTGTGAATTCAGCATCCTCCTGTCTTAATTCATTCAAAGCTTTCTTCACTTCAAAAATTCTCAAAAGGTTAGTGGTGTTTCCATACACCTTAAGCAAAGTGTCCCATAGATCTTTTGCATTTTCACAAAAGGAATAAGCTTCTAAAAGATCACTAGCAAGAGAATTTTGTAAAATAGAAAGTACCAACTGATCTTCTTGGTACCATTTGGCTTGAGCTGCATCACTCACTTCAGCCACTTCATTATCTTCAATGCCATTTGTGGCAATGTGGTTCCAAAGACCTTTACCACCTAATGTGGTTTTCATGGTCCTAGACCATAAGAGATAATTTGCTCCATGTAGAATGACTGGAGCTCTAAGGGATGCCTGAATTTCCATACTTAAGAGGCAAAATAGGTCAGTAAATCAGAGTAAGAAATCAGATAGAACCTTTGGTCGAGGTATGTGTGAAGCCGGCTAGTCGCAACTTGGTCGGAACAACACACTGGTCACGACTTGGTCGGGGTGGGCGATACGATCACGAGATCAGCTGGTCACACACAAGGCTGCTGGTCACAAGGTTGCTTGGTCACGCGTGGTCACAATCTTAGGTACGCTTCTCACGAGTAGCTGGTGGTACACAAGCAAGCGTGATCAGGTGTGCTGGTCGAGACAACAAACGCGGCCTGGACTGCTGGTCGGAATGAACACACTCAGCCTGTCCGAATAATATTTTCTTCTTGGTTGGAATCGAGTATTTTAATTCCTGCACAGATAAGTAATACAACTTGGAAGAACAAGAACTTATATGCTGGACAGGGATGATCAACCAAGTAAAAAAAAATTGTAACAAATTTAAAAAAAAATGGCGCCAACAAATCAAGTGTAACAATCACTAACTACCTAAAACCACCTGTAACTAATCCTAACAACTCAAGTCACAAGAATTGTAGCAATTTGAGACTACTAAATTCGATTTTATCAAGATTTAATAACCAAAATTCGAATCTAATCACCTAGAACATTTTATGAATCCAAGAAATCAAATTTAAACCTTTCAAAACTGAACAAAGAATTCAAGAAAATCAATCTTGAAACCCTAAACCTATTGGATTAACTTGAAATTTCGTAGAAACCCTCACAAGACACTAATTAAACTTTCCAGATTCAAAAAAAATAACGAAAACTGAGAAAGAATAAGAATTATATCACCAGGATCTTGATACAGGTGATTTTGGACGTATCTGAGGAAATCTTCAAGAAAATCCTTCACCCTCAACGGAATTGAGTTCTGCTTTCTTTAAACAGAAACTAGACTCGAAGAGCTTGAGTTTAGGCTTTTGAAATTCACGATTTGATGAAAAATTGACGTCGATATGATCTGGAGAATGCAGAGGTTTGAAACAAACGAGATCGCGAACACCTCTTGAAAGAAAATGTGTATCTTTTGATTCCCTGGGCCAAATGATGCGATTCAGGTGGCTATGGATTCGGAATTCGCCGATGCACACTCCAGAGGAAGCCGATCGTCAATTGGAGTCGTGGATTGATCGCAATTTGATTTACAAGATGACGTTCGAAATTGATCCAGAAACAGATGAAGAACAAGATGGATTCTTGTTGAATCAATGAAAGAATGATGAAATTTACCCAGATTTGATGTAACCTGGCTCTGATACCATGAAAGATTATGAGATTAAGAGATTTGTAGAATGAGAGAATGAGAGATTAGAGAGAATTAGAGACTTAGAGAAAAGAATGATTTATTAGAAAATGAGAATTATGAATTCTTGCTTACAAAATGTGAAGGGAGTAAGGTATTTATACTAACCTAGTCTAGGCTTGTTTGGATACAAGGATAGCCTTATACATAAATGGCTTACAAGGATAACATAATTCTATAATACAAACAAGCCTTAGACTCTCCCATTTATTTACAAATAATCGCCATTTAACTAGGAATAAAGGCTTTCATAAATTCATCACTTCTTCTTCATTCCAACAGGACGTACACTCATGACCAACCCATGGGACGATCGAAGGAGCCGGTCCTGATATGTGAGAGGTGCGGATTTGAGGGCCATCAGATTGGCACATGTAGGACTCTCATGATGGATCACACCATCATTATGTGTACTACTTGCGGGGAGATGGGTCACCATTATGGGATTTGTCCGAGGGGTCAGAGCTCGCGTCCGCCACGGCCACCGAGAGGAAGAAAGCGCCATTAGATACAACCGGTCTGCATCCTTCTGTCCTTTACCCCAATTCTGGTATGTTGGGCTTAACCTTTGGGAGTGCATATGTTTGGATGATTGGCTCATGTTATACTAATCAAGTCAGGTTTGAGTTGTGGAAGGTCAATCGTGCATGTTCTTGTTTGATTGTTGCACGGTTGATTGACCTTGACTTGGGCTGAGGCTGGTTGGTATAATTGAGTCAGTGTTTGCTTGTGCATGATCATGACTCATTGTGTGTTAATTGCATTTTTGTGGGATTGGTTTGTGGTAAGTAAGTTTGAGTGGTTAAGTGTATAGATTTCTAGGCTGTTTTAGGCTTTGCTATGAGTGCTTATGTTTGGGTAGCTAGGCTTGGGTATTTTGATTCATATCAATAGCATTCAAGTCGGGTTTGAGTTTTAGGAGATGGGTCGTGCATGTTCTTGTTTGATTGTTGCACGATCTATCGAATTTAACTCGGACTTAGATTTGGGTGTCATGATAGAGTCAATAGTCGGTCGTGCATGTTCTTGTTTGATTGTTGCACGACAGATCGGATTACCCTCGCCATGAACCTGAATTGCATGAATATAGCTCAGTCGGGTCTGTTTCTGTTAAAGTTGTTGCTTTAGGCGTGCCTAGCCTATAGCCTTGTTGCCCTAAGTTTATAAGCAGATGTAGGATGTTCTCAGATTCCTTAGTCATGGTGAAGTGTGCTGCCCTTCCATTAAGTTAGTAGCCTCAAGTTATAGAGAATCCTTTGATGGAGCCTTCGGTGAGTAGCTGCTTAATTAGGGTTCCTAAAAGCCTAACCCTTTAAACCTTCCCGGGTTGTTGCCAAGTGTGCTGAGGAAGCTGTGTGAATGATGTCGTCATAAGTGACCAAGTTCGGTAGGCGAAGCATTGTGATGATTAAGATCGAAGTGAGCTATGGCCTGAAGAAAAAGATGAAGGAAGCTAAGAAAATGGGTGCAAGCGAGCAAGACTAGACCAGGGGATGACTAAGATGGACAATCAATCATGATGAAGTTGATATGAGCATCGGGGTGCCCAGACCAGAAGACCAGACGGATAAACGATCAGGACGAATGCATGGAGGATCAATAGTGGTTGACCAAGGCCATTGGAGTCTGACAACCAATCTAGGCGGAGCAAGCAAGAAGAAGTGTATGAAGTTATGGTTGAATCTCTAATTAGTGGAACCATTAGCATACCCTAGATCTAGCTCGGGTTCTATTTGGTCAGCTGTGCATGTTCTTGTTTGATTGTTGCACAGTTGGTCAAATAAATGAACCCTGGCCGGATTGAAGGTATTGCAAAGTGGTAACACGATTAGTGATGATGGTAATGAAAGTAATTACGAAGCTGTTGCCAAGAAGAATCAGTCCACGCAGATGGAGTTCCAAGTCTACCGAAGGACAGAAAAACCTAAGGAGTGAAGGATTGATTTGAGAGTTGGAGGAACCAAGGAAGGTTTCCGAATTCAAGATTCCGGAATATAGATCATCGAGTATCAAACCTTAAGAGGCATTCCGAGCTATGCACCAAGGAAGTAAGAGTTGAGTTGGGAATTCGGGGACGAATTCCTATAAGGAGGGGAGAATGTAATGCCCCGTACCTTAGGTCGGATAAAACGACCATTCCGTTACGAACGCTCGTACATCCGCAACCCGTACTACATGGTCGACCAGCCGACCGTCCGCTGGACAGCCGTACGCCCGTCCTGCACCCATCCGTTCACCGCGGCTGATGTGGATTCCACTTAGAGAAATTTATTAATTAATCTGCATGCATGCATCAGTGGAGTATACAGCTGTCAAAATCCACTGAGCATAGATTAATTAAATTATAAAGTTGCATGGGTGGAGGCAGACAGCTGGCGGTTTTGTGTTGCATGCAAAGTGAGTGGATTTCATGCATTGGTCCATTCAGCATGAAGAACACTTGGCAAAATCCACTAACTTCACCTTCTGGCTATAAATACCACCTTTGGCCACACTTAACCCATTTTTCCCATTCCTTTGCAACCTGTAGAAAGTTAGAGAGAAGTTAGAGAGTTTAGAAAGAGAGAGAGAGGGAGAGTTTTAGCCGTGAGCTGGGAGAGAGAGGAGCTTGGCCGTGAGCTAGGGAGGAAGAGGAGAGGCTGTCCGTGAGCTGCCTAGTCCATTCCTTAGGAGCATTGCCCTGTGAGTTGGATTTTCTCTTTTGCAAGAATGTGGTTAATGAGTTCGGTTTGATTTTCAAAAGGTTTTCAAATCGTTTTCAAAAGGTTTTAAATCGGTTTCAAAAAGGTTTTTTAAAATTGGTTTTCAAAGGTTTTAAAATCGGTTTTCAAAGGTTTTTAAAATTGGTTTTCAAAGGTTGCATGCATGGTTTTCAATCAGTTTGGATTTTAAAATCCAAGCTTAATATTTTTATAAAATTATTATGAGTATTATTATGTATGTTTTCAAAGTATTTTCTTAAAAAAGTTCATGCATGCAAGTTTTCAAAGGTTTTTCATTTATGTTTAAGTGTTTGGTTTAAGAAGGTTTTTAGAAGTTTCATGAAAGTATTATGCATGTTAAAATGGAGGTTTACGTTTCATGATGCATGATTATTTATTGTGAAGTAATGTATGGCATTGTGTTTAAGTATGATTTTATGAGCTTGGATTGATGAGTTATCGTTTGAATTGCATGCTTAATCATTTGTTCTATGTTAATGGTTTGATTAGATGTTTGCATGTTCTGGTTGACTGAGTTGTTGAGTTAGGTCTAAGGATGCCATTAGTAGAACCTTAGGTTTGGTTTAGGTCTTATTTGATTGGCTGTACATGTTCTTGTTTGATTGTTGTGCAGTTAGTCAAATAAATAGGCCTAGACTGGACCGAGGGCAATACGAAGTGGTGTCTGGTTTAGGCGGTTGTTTGGTGTTGTGTTAAAGGTCTATTCGACAAAAGGTGGCTCGGATATGACATGTCTTGTTAGTCGTTGTGTTGTTGTCCATGCGAGAGACGGTGACTCGTATGTGACTTGGGTTATGGGTTTGAGTTGTGGGGAATTTGTGACTTAGCTATTCCGTGTGCATGCGAGGGATGGCTTGCCACCATCCTGTGAGCGACTTGCCAGGCTAAAGCCCATCTTCGTAGGTGCCTTATAGCATGTAGCGACTAAGGACCTGACCGGGGCAGTGAGTACCGTCCATCTTCGTAGGTGCCTTGTAGCATGTGTGGCTAAGGACCTGACCGGGACGGGAAGGAATAGGCTAAGGTCACGGCGCGCATGGGTAGTTTAGAGTAAGCTTGGTTAAGCTGTCTGTTGAGTATAGACTTGTGTTTGGTCTATGAGTCGTTGAGTTCTAGTGTTGAGTAGGACTATGTGTGGTTGCTTCCATCTGATCGTTATGTTTATTGTTTGTGTGTGCTTGCTCATCGGGTCGGGGTTGAGTTTTTATTATGTATTTTACATCCGCTCACTCAGCATATAGCTGACCGAACTCATTCTTGCAGATCCCGCAAGTTGGTTGGAAGAAAGGCGTGACGGTTCCGGTGTAGATTTCTCCCCCATTTCCCTTGTCTTAGAGTATGTATCCGGTTGTAAGATTTTTCGACACTTATGTGTACTTACAACCGTTATATCGGTTTTAGATCGGGTTGTTGTTTTCGGATTTAGTTATGCGTCGGATCTTGGTTGTAGAACCTTTGATATTTTTAATTTAAGTATTTATTTCGGTTTTATCGTGAGCTTGTTTCCTTTCCTTTAAGATTTTATGTTCTGAAGTCTCGGCCGAGCATACCCGACCATGATATCCGGTCTTGGTTCAGAAACCTCGACCGTGAAGGAGTCTTACTTGGGGTTCGGATTTTGTGAGTTCGGGCTTTCGGACTATGTTCGGAAGAACGGATGAATGAGATTCGGACCTATCGTAGCATCTCCGGTCTACTAGGGACGGGGGCGCTACAGTCGTGGCCTTGGAACTTGTATGCAAGCGAGCGAGCAGGTTGTGGGACGGGAAAGCGAACGAGGGACTAGACTTCGGTCGAGACACGGACGGCGGGACGAGGGTCGCGGTCGTGTATGTGAACTGTGTGGGGGTTTGCAGACGAAGGCTCGAACGACTGGACGAGGTTACGGTCGCAACTTCGAACGGCGTACGACCTGGCGGACGGGGACTCAAACGGCGGGACGTTATCACGGACGTGAAGGCGAACAACCGGTCATTGGCTCGGACGAACGGGTGGATGATGGCGATGGAAGCGTGGGTGGTACGGAAACGACTTTGGAAGCGCTTTGAAGGGTAGGACGAGGGCAACACACCAAGCTATGGCAGACTTGGATACAGCCTTCCTTGAAGAGAGACACACTCAATCTTCAAAGGAACTCTCTTCCTTTCTTGGAGACAAACTCACACACAAGGAAGAATGGATAAGACCTAGGCGGCCGTTTGAAAAGGATTTAGATTCTAAAATTGTCTGCATAAAATGAGGAAGGGTTTTGTCTTTTATAGGCTACACATGACCTAGTTGACCACAAGACTAGCGGTCAACAAAATACATAAGCCCAAATTAGACTAAGTCTTTTAAACAAGTTATAGACTAAACATAAAAGGCTAAACAAGTGCCTAAGATAAAATCAAGCCTAATTGATTTTAAATGGACATATCCACATTAAAACCAATGGGACAGTAGACTTGATGCCTTAGACTTTCAGGTCTCATTAAAAACATTTCCAAGAACCCATTATGGTAAACTTAGAAAGGAAAAGAGTACCTTAATCATCTAAGGTCTTAAGGGGTGTCCTCACTCAATGATAGTAAGGACACACAAGACCTTATCCCTAATGCTGTGTGCATGGATGTCCTGGTCAGGAACACCCAGATGATCAATGGCAAAAGGCTGGCTGGTGTTTTCAGTCTCCCCTTCTTCTCCTCGGCCGTGTGCTAGGACTAGGTTGACTCCGGCTTGATCTTCACGAGTTTGGTCCTGGTCCCGGCTCCTGTCATGCACTCCTTGGGCAGCTCTACTCCTTGTTATGATGCGGTGAGACTCATAAGGGGTTGCCTGGACTTCATCCTCCAAGTACCGGGTTGGTGTAGCTTGGATGACCCCATCAGCTTGCAACAAGACCAATGACGCAAGCCAGACTACCGACCTATTCTTCAAGGAGATAGTACGACTGCACGACATACTCAGGACGATTGTGTCCGACCGCGACACTAAATTCCTCAGCCACTTCTAGCGAGCCTTGAGGCGCAAGTTAGGGACATACCTCTTGTTTTCTACCGCGTACCATCCACAGACCGACGTACATACACAGATGGTCAACCGGATATTATCCCAGACACTGAGAGCGATGATTGAAGAACTGGTTGGAGTGCCTTCCGTATGTCGAGTTCGCCTACAATCGGGGTCTACATTCCGGAACGAAACGTTGTCCGTTTGAAATCGTCTATGGCTTCAACCCTACCACACCGATAGAGTTCACACCTATTCCTCTTGGGGACGCCATCAGTTTAGAGGGAGAACCAAAAGCAGAATACATCAAGCTTCTACAAGAAGCAAGGCAAATCTGGAGCAACAAAACATCCAGAACACCAAGAATGCCAACAAGGGCCGCCAGCACGTAGTATTCAAGGAAGAAGATTGGGTTTGGCTACATCTGCGACCAGAGAGGTTTCCCCAACGATAAAAGAACAAGCTTTCACCCCGGAGAGATGGTCCATTCCGCGTCTTTCGGAGAATCAACGACAACGCCTACCAGCTCGAACTTCAAGGTGAGTATAACGTGTCTAGTACGTTTAATGTTTCTGACTTAAAGTTGTTTGATGCAGGTGAGGAGTTTGCTTTAGAGACCAAACCACTTTAAGAGGGAGGGAATGATGAGGACATCGAGCTAGCCACTGCACCAGTCATCCCACCAGGACCTCTCACATGATCCAAGAGGAAATCTTTATGAGACAAGCTCAGCATGCTATTGGAGAGTGGAACCGGAGAGGAACTCAAACCGACCAGGCCCAGGCCCAGACCGACCGAGCCAACACCAACCACGACCATGCCAGAGCCATCCGTTCCAGGAAACTATCCGACCAGACCGAGCCAGGACCAGTCCAGCTCTTCCAATCGGACAAGGAATAATGGAGGTTCCTTCTCGAAGAATCTTCTTCCTCTGGTTTCTTTACCATTACCATCCGGTAGAGACAAAGTCGTGCTAGGAAATTATACTCTTTTTCCTATCTTCGGTTTTGTCCTACTTGGTTTTCCGAATAAGGTTTTAATGAGGCAATGCTCTTTAGTGTGCAAGACGGTGAAAACTTGTTCTCAATTCCACTTCATTCACAACTCCTCATCGATTTCTGGCCTAAGTGTTATTGGGCCTTTTCTATTTTTAATTCTATTTCTAGACTAAGTATTTTATTTGGACTTTTTCTGGCTACTTAGGCCCAAAGTCTATCTTTAATTGCCATTAAGTAAATTTCTTGATGTTTTTTATTCTTTAAGAGGCTAAACATCATGTTTTTTAGCCTACGTTGTAACAAGACATTATATAAGCCTTTTGTCTATTCATTAATAAAATAACAAGCAATTTAGAACAAAACACCTAAGTCTTTGTCTAAGACCTAACTAGCGCCACCTCCAAGCTCCCTTGGTAGCAGCTGTGTTCTTCAACCAGTCCTTGGTTGAAGTTCTTGGAGTATCACAAGCCCTTTCACAGCTTGTGTGGTACCATCGATCCACCCTTCGCTTCCATCTCTTCTGTCCAACAACCTGAGCTTATCGGTGAAAGGACAGCCACCACACGGTTCTTGCATCAAACCCCCTTTAGAAAACCCATTGGGACAAAACAGAAGGTAGGAAAAAGAGTATGATTCCCTAGCATAACTTTGTGTCTTTACTCTATGGTGATAGTGAAGACACCAGAAGATGCTGTCTGACACCGGAGAAGCTCACATGAAATGCGTGAAAATGGATCCTCTCCCTTGCTCTTGTGTTCGGCTGAGGAGGTTGGACAAAGGTCAGCTGATCCTTGCTCAAGCACAATCATGATAAATTAATAATACATGTTACAATTTGTATGAACTATGTAATAGGTTACATTAACATAATAATATATAACTGTTTCTGATGAACCATCCGAAGGTATGAAGTCTGAATCGTAATCAATTCTTCATATGCTTCCTCTGAGTGTGTATTAACTATACCATCACCGATCTGGGTTAAATCAACAACAAGTTGTAGCTCCTCTAACTGCTGAACATGCTCCGTATAAAAACTTCTCAGTGGTTGAAACGGATCGTGTTCTACAACACCATATATTCTTCCTCTTGGGCTAATTGAAATAATTGTTATCTGAGGATCTGAAAGATATGTAACTCGATGATATGGAATGGAGAAACCTAAAAGAATAATATATGTGGTTAACACGTATAAATAAATAAATAAATAATGAATAAAAATCATATATTATTGCACCTTATCTGGTCTGCTTGTGACACAAGGATGAATGTTTCGTATTTAAGCAGTCTTCGGCTTGAATTTAACAAAACAACACTAAGATTGTTAAACTAAACCCCACAGCTAATGAATCGATCATACCAATTGCACATAAACACAATGCATCTCAAGTCCAACATTCTTGGATAGTGGACTTCCAATATTTCGTTTAGAACCCCGTAGTAAACGTCACATGATTTTGTTGAATTTTCGTAGTCCAAATTTGGTCTCGTTCTTACCTCGTCTCGAATCCTATATACGTACCTTCTTGCGCAAAACCTTGGGTACGAAGTTACAGCGCTGTGTAGACTATTAACTAACTATACCAACTATGTGGGGATCTTTAAACCATTTTGTGTACATTCGGAAACCTTTAAACGTTGAAGTAACTGTAATTTCAAATGTATAAGATCATATTTATTGCAACTTAGTTGGGATTTTATAACACTTACGTAATATTTCAACCAAGAAAGAAATTTTTCATCTATTATGGCTTCAAGTTATGCTTCAGTCATACCAATATAATAGTTTCGTACTATCTCCATGTAAATATTGTAATATAAACGAATATTAATGAAGACTAAATATTATGTAGCGAAAATTACTAATAGAGAATTAAAAACCTTTATACATTTCATACTTCACTAGTTCCTCACATTTTCTAAGGATGTTGTTATGCACATGTGTCACCTCTTGTGCTGATAGTTTGTGTTGCTTCCCTTTTCCACTAACTCGACCAACTTGGGCAAACACTCAGGTACAAATATGGGGTAAATCGCTTTCTCACCTCTATCAACATGGCAAGCCGATCGTCTACTCTTCGTATGAACTCCTGAATGAAAGTAATATTCCGCAAACTGTAAGATTTCTTCATTGAGGCTTTGTGCGATAATAAATCCTTGAACATTACTTAAATTTTGAAGTTTTTTCTTCAAATGGAACATGTAACGCTCAAAGAGATACATCTGTCGGTATTGAACAGGGCTGTTTCATGGTAGGTGGATAGGAAGATGTTCTATAACATTAAAGAAAGACGGCAGAAATATTTTCTCCAGCTGACAAATGATCAATGGTATATTAGCTTCTAAATTGTGGATATTGTCAACTGTAAATAATCTGGAGCATAAATTTCAGAAGAACACACTAACACCTGCAAATAAATAGTATGACAATTACAAATATATATGATATGGGAAATTGTTAAATTTAAGGGTATACGCTATATACCTTCAATTACTTGGTGAATATCTTTTTGGAGAAGATAAATGAAGGCAAATGAGAGAAGGCGCTGCATAACAACATGACAAGCATGATTCTTCATCCCAATAAACTTCCCCTCTACTGAATAAAGGCAGTTACAAAGATTAAAAGCCTATCCATCAATAAATTTTATGTCGCCTCGAATCCAATCCAAAAAAGCTTCGTCATGACTATTTCTAATTTGTACGCAGCTAACAGTAATCTACCATTCAGCTTGGCATGAAGAGAAGGACATGAACAACGAAGGCAAGTGTAATATTGACATCATGTTATGTTTTGTCTTCTCTTTTACGTTTAAAACCGTGTTCATGATATTGTCAAAAAAAGTTATTTTCAACATGCATGACTTCTAGACAATGTTTCAATAGATGGTCTTTCCAATATGGTAAATCCAAAAAATATTTTTCTTGTAACAGTTATGATATTCACCAACACCGCCAACGGGCTCATGACCATTACCCCCACAGTCAAGAGTTCTATCAGCATCAAAATCTCGTAACTGTTTCAACATTCTGCTACCATCAAATCTCCGGAGGTGGACCATAAAACACTTGCTTGTTCTTTTGTCAAATATGTTCTAGATCTACGATAAGGATGATCCACCGATAAAAACCTCCTATGGCAATCAAACCAAAATGTCTTCCTTTTGCGTTGTAGTTGGAACACATCAGTGTTATCTTGGCAATACGTGCATGATAATCTCCCATGCGTTTTACATCCAAATAACATATCGTAAGCTGTAAAATCACTTCTGGTCTACATGAGAACTGCACGCATGTTAAAATTATGCTGCCATGAAACATCAAATGCTTCAACACCATGATCCCATAAAATTTTTAACTCATAGATCATGGATGGAAGAATATATCGAATGACTTTCTCAAATGATCTGGGCAGAGAACTAAAATAAAGAGAGAGGGAGAGATTAAGAGATTCAGTGATTTGGAGATTGAGAGAGAGATTAGAGAGAAAAGTGAGAATGAATATTATTGAGAAAATGAAAAAAATGAATTTCTTTCTTACAAAGGAAAAGAGATAGCTATTTATACTAATATAATATAGACTTGTTTGGATACTAAGATAGCCTAATACATATTTGGATAAAAGAATAATATATCATTAATCACAAACAAGCCTAAGTCACTCCCTTTGGTAGCTTAGACACTTGGCGCTTTCTCCTTAGAGTCAAAGACACTCTTTCTTCATTTCTTCTTCATTCCAACAGGAACCACGCGATATAACATGGTTCCCAAACAAAAGAAAATCCAAACTCCTTCCACGAACAGATGACCCTTTCAAAGTGCTAACGAGGATCAACAACAATAATTATCAGATTGATCTTCAAGGTAAGTATATATTGTTAGCTCTAACTTTAATGTTTCTGATCTGATTTGAGGTCAAATCCTTATAAAGGAGGAGGGGATGGATTGACCATGGATGAACAACACAAAATCAACCAGTCTAGCATTTAGGAGGAGGAAGGTTCTCAGCTTAGAAAGGAGGAAGATGCCACCATCATGGGTGAACCAACAAACGACCCAAAGGGCACTGGACCAGAATTGGATCTGACGCCAATCAATGTGTTCTATGGACCAATGACTCGATCAAGGACCAAATATTAAGTGAAGGCCATCCAATGCCTTTTCAAAACGCAGATTAAGAAGAGAAGACCAAGAAGAAACCAATTTGTTGGTTTAATCAAATTATGATTTGTAATTAGTCATTTAAACTGAACCAGATTTAAATTAGAGTTGCAAAAAAACCAATACACTTAAACTAAACTAGTTGAATTAGAAAATAGATTAGCTAAACCAATTTGGTTTAGTCCCTTAGGGTTTTAGCCTATATCAGGCGAATTTAATTGCTTGTTACAGCCACCATCAGCAAACTTGTGTTCTTCCCAATTGCTTTCTTGTTCAGCACAATAACAGTGACCAATCACATAAGTAGAATGATCTACTATGACCATCTTAAACATTAAGCATGGTGATCATGTGTATAAGAGTAGCAAAATATCTTTGGACCCCAGCCCTGAGGAGAAGCATCACACCATCAATAGAGAGCTAGTAGCCTCTATTCCATTCGTCATCCTATCTTCAAGTGGATCCAAATGTTTAATCACATCCAATATCGTTTTACCTTGACCAAAAGAATTTTTCCAATGTCCATACCACTACCAGTTTCGGGTGTGGTGATTGGGGCTAACTATGCTTCACATCCTTTCCCAAACATATTTTCTGTAAGGATTTCCAAGACCAGCAAACTCCTTGAAGTCGGCTGATTCCCTAGAATAATATCGCTCTAGCTCTACCTTCAAACCGTACTTGGCCCCGGTGATAGTTTAAGGTGGGCCAATACTTTCTTAGCCAGTCTATACCAAAGATCACTTCATGATTATTAAGCAAAACTACAATTAATTTCGATAGCATATTTATGTCTTGTATCATAAACGAAATATTTTGGACCAGTCCTAGCGAATGCATAAGGTTGTATTCACTGTCCCAAAACTATTCCCTTGTTTTTTCTAGGATATTTATTTCTCGATCATCTCCGGACTAATAAAGCTAGGTGCAGCTCCAAAACAAAATAAGGTGTGTGTATCCATCCCACCAATATATGGTCCATATGATGTAAGCGTAGTGGTGGTGCAACTATTGGTCGAGAAGCTCGAGACCTCCATAAGCGAATTGAATGAATAGAATGGATCGAAAGGACCACAAGCTGTGGAAGACGTGTGATACACCGAGTTGTTCTTCTAGGTAAAGAAGAACGAGACAAGCTCTCCAAGGGGAGAGGGGCTGCCGTCAATGACAACTAGTCTAGGGTTTAATTTTGCTTAAAATCGTATTGTCTTATTACTTGCAAGTGATGAGGCTTATATAGACCTTTAGTTACAACTTAGGGTAAACAAAATGATGTATAAACCAAAAAACAAGTAGTGTAAATAAACATATAGTTCTCTTTGCTGCAAAATAAAAATGGGCTTAAGGTCAAATAACTTAGACATAATAAAAATCAGCTTAAGGCCTTAAACTTATATTTAGTCTAACTAAGAAAGAAATGTGATAGATAAGCCTTAATGATGAAAGGCAGACCGAATTTAACTTAGACTTGTGAAAGTTTAAATCGCATCGTTCGTCTTATTACTTGGTACGAAGTGTGCCATCTTAGAATAACGATCAACCACGACTAGGATCGAGTCTTTGTGATTAATATGCGGTATTCCTAGCACAAAATCATGGAAATTTCTGTCCACGGGGATGATGGAACCTGTAGTGGCATGTATGGACCTTTGAAATGCATCTTAGACTTAGCTCTCTTGCAGACTAGACATTTCTTACAATGGGCTTCCACATCTCGACTTAGCTCTCTTGCAGACTAGATCAATTTTTAAGATTCACGATTACAGTTTTCAGGTGCTCCAAATGATTTGAGTAAGTCGCACAGTAGACAAGGATGTCATCGAAGCAGACCACTACGAATTTCCCAATGAAAGGCCGGAGAACTTGGTTCATGAGGCGCATGAAGGTACTTGGTGCATTGGACAGGCCGAATGGCATTACCAACCACTCGTAGAGACCTTGCTTAGTCTTGAATGTTGTCTTCCACTCAACTCCTTCTCGCATTCTGACTTGATGATAACCACTCTTCAAATCGATTTTGAAGAAGACAGAAGTTCCGCTTAGTCCGTCTAACATGTCGTCTAGTCGCGGAATAGGATGCTTATACTTAAAATTTATATTGTTGATGGCGCGACAGTCGACGCACATTCGCCAGCTTCCATTCTTTTTCGGCACTAGCAGGACTGGAACTGCACAAGGGCTAAGGCTTTCCCTGACGTAGCCTTGAGCCATGAGATCGTGAACCTGTCGTTCTAGTTCTTTGGCTTCGGCAATTGTGCTCCGGGAATAAGGTCGATATGATGTTCAATGCCTCTGATGGGTGGCAATCCTGGGGGGATCTTGTCTGGAAATACATCAGAGTATCTCTCTAACAAGGACTGAACCTCTGCGGGTAGACTGCTGCTGCCGGCGCTAGATGCGTTTAACACCTCTCTGTAAAGCATAAGAACGATCTGAGTCCCCTTGTTGCTAACCGCCTTTCTCATATCTGCAATGTTGACGAGGAAGTTTTCTTTCCCAAAAAGAAAACTTGCAGAAGTAGAAACTCTCCTTTTATGGAAAGATTCAACAGATATTATTTTATTTTCTCTATTAGAAAAAAATAAACGAAAAGAAAACTGCCTAATTGCAAAAAAAAAAAAAAAATTGAACGAAAAGGAAACTATCCTAAATGGGGAAATATTGCCTAAAGGTAAAAAAAGGAAAACTAATAACTATAGAAAATGTCCTAAAATTTATTGCCTATAAAAGGAAAATTTTACCAAACTAAAAAGGGAACTAATTAACTTTCTAATGTTTAAATGGAAACTACCTAAAACTAATAGAAAAATTACTAATGTCCTAATACAATTTAGGAAAACTTACCTAAGCAAAATCTAGGAAACTTCTTAAACTATTTCCTAGCCTAGAAAACTATGTAAATAATTAAACTTATGCCTAAAATGCTATGGGAACTTTCCTAAACCTAGATGCTAAGAACCTAGACACAAAATGGTTTGGCAAACCTATCCCTAAACCTATCTCTCGGCGGCGCAGGACTAGATGGACGACCTGCGGACTAAGGCTCGGGTCGTGGTCACACGTGGGACGGGTACGGTACAGGCTGGTCACGCTATAGACCTAGGGTAAGGTTCTTGGACGGGACTGGAATAGGATCACGCAGGGCGGGTATGGACTCAGTTGGACTTGGACAAGGCACTGTAAGAACTGATGCTTAGTGTGGGACCTCCTAGGGCTAAGGAGCAGGCTACGGGGTTGGAACCTACGCTCGACTAGCTGCTAGTGCAAGGAAAACGTACGCGGGATGATGGACTACCTAAAACGCGGGACCGTGGGGACCTAGGCTAATGCACGGGACACTAGCGAACACAAGGTAACTCTAGCAACAGAGACTCACACGCAGAACACTACAGACGCGGGCAGGGGACTCACGCCAAACGGTCTAGGGGGTGAACACGGGACGATGGGCTGCTAAGCTGAACCCACAGGTGGTCTGAGCTAAACCTAACGCAGCTTGGGACTCAAAAGAAATTCAAGGCTATAACCTAGCAAGCAAACGCGGCTCTACAAGAAGGACTAGGACCAAAATTACACAAGACAAACTAACACACACAAGACACGCAAACCCTAACTGCCACACACGTGTAGTCCAAGACATAGCTTGGAATGGTGTTCTAGGTAAGTTTCTAAGGATCCTCGATTGCTTTTAAACAACCTAAACATTTTTTTTGTTTGCCTTAAAAAAGAATTAAAACATCAAACAAGCAATAAACAAAGAAATTTCTTCTATATTTTTTTTTAAAAAAAATAAGAAAGTAAAGACAAAGAATGATAAAACCTGATTTTTTTTTTTTTTTTGTATTTCTGTTGTAGGAGACTTGTTTCTTTCACCTTCTTAACGAGAACCTCATGGAAATAGAAAAAGAAACAGAATCAAATGCAAAAAACAAGTGCAACCAAACAAAAGAAAAATTTGCCAAAGACAAATATATAGTCAATCTGATGGGCAGGAGCTTTTAAGTTCTGATACTAGATGATGTAAGCGTAGTGGTGGTGCTACTACGAGAAAGCTCGAGACCTCCAGAAGTGAATTGGATGAATAGAATGGATCGAGAGGACCACACAAGCTGCGGAAGACTTCTGATACACCAAGTTGTTTTTCTTGGTAAAGAATAACGAGACAAGCTCTCCAAGGGGAGAGGGGCTGCCGTCAATGACAAGTAGTCTAGGGTTTAATTTTTCTTAAAATTGTGTTGTCTTATTACTTGCAAGTAATGAGACTTATATAGGCCTTTAATTACAACTTAGGATAAACAACATGATGTTTAACCCAAACAACAAGTAGTGTAAATAAAAACAACATGTAGTTCTCTTTGCTGCAAAATAGAAATGGGCTTAAGGCCAAATACGAACGGATCTTGATAGGCCTCTGGACCAACTAATGGGCCGGATGGGCCGTCCTCCTTGACCTCCTGGACGTCAGCTCTCTCCGTTAGCTGGTTGAACTTTTCTCCCAATGCTCGAGCTTTGGAACGCATCAAAGGACCTGGTGGTACTCGTGGTGCAGTAGCTGGTACGATGTTCTCATCACTATACCAACCATATCCCCAGTAGTATCCATCACACCAAACCCATCCCCTAGCAATTTTGGACATTCCCTATTGATATGTCCAGTTTTTCCGCAAAAGTAGCACGACCTTGAGTCATCACTTATCACTCATCACTTGTCCTTGCCCTTGGTCCATCTTTGGGCAGTTCTGGATTGCATGATCCCTACTGTCGTATCTATCACATGCGCTCATGGCCTTTTATCACTCGCCTCTATTCCTTTTTCTGTATTTGGAGCATTTAAAACGACTTTCAAAGGATTTATGGCCCTCGTCAATCTGATCTCATTTCTTATTTTTGTCACTTGGCTTACTAGCCGAGAAAGGACGTGTGTGTGAGACTTTACATGGTGCTCCTCGACAAGGTTGGATTCCAACATTATCGTCCTTTCAACTAACTTATAAACAAAGCTGAAAGTGTGGACCAAGCAATGAGTACGAAGTTCCACCGTTAGGCCTCGGAGGAACCAATACACTTGTGTTGCTTTGTCCTCAAGTTCCATTCCAACATATCGCATGAGTCGGTTAAAATTATCGTTGTACTTGCAGACAGTCTTGCACCCTTGGACCAGATCCAGGAACTTAGCCTCGAATTGATCCTATGTCTCAGATGGAAAGTACTTGCGGTTGAACTCATGCTCAAATTCTATAAAGGTTTCACATGGCTTCCAGAGTGTTTGTCTAAATTGAACCACCTGTTATGTGCGTCCTATCAGAACATGGACTACAATGTCTTCCTTGTATTCATTCGGACAGCGGGTAGAGCTGAATTTCATACTTATGTAAGACTCGGAATCCACCAAATCGTAAGCACACGGTTTCAAAGACTCAGGCTGGAACGAAAGGTGAGAGATGGTACAGATGAGGGTGAAAGGGGCGATCGACTCTCTCAATCCTTGGAGAACTAAACTTTCTTGAATCACAAAAAAAAACCTAAATCTATAATCTAAATAATCAAATGAATCTCTCAAATGAAACTAAAGACACATAAATTCAAAGACACACTTTTAAGAAGTAAAAAATTCTCTTTTGTTTATAAACTTAGTTGATTGAAAGGTGCTTTATACAATGGACGAAATAAACTTTATATAGAGCTCTTACATGGATACACTAACGTTCTAATTTTTTGGACAATATTGAGCAAATCGGTCATTAATATGAAAAGTGAAGCTTCTCTTGTATCTGGACGGCTTAAGGGGATATGTGAGCTTCTCAGGAATATTCTGCTCATAATAGAAGTTTTCCAAAACGCAAAAGTGAAGAATATATAACCGTTGGAAAGTTATGGCAGCACCAAGTGTGAACGCAGCCATATAATGAAAGTGTGAGCACAAAGATATCCGCCTGATCTTGTGTATGCTGGTGCATGGTAAGATGATAAATGGCCCTTTTGAATGGTTTGATGTGTACATTTAAGGCTTATATATCTCTCATAGTCTCCAAGTATGAGTTTGAAGCTTCTTAAATTTGTGAGCTTCCAAATAACGCAAGTCTGGTATCTCTCGGTTTAGAAGTTGAATAACTTTTAAACCATAATTGATTTCGGCATGATTTTAATTCTCTTGTGCCCCTGATGGGTTAGGTTTCCATAACAAGTTAGTTTACAACTTGTTTCCTCCTGGTTCAATTGGAATCCTTCAATTAGTAGTTGCTAGTCTCCTTCCGGTTCATTAGAAAACCTCTTTATTGAAAGTTGAATATCTTCTTCATACAACAAAATTTGAACCAATTCTTCTTATCTGTGATTCCCTGATAAGCTGAGTTTCTGGAACAGGTTGATTTGTAGCTTAACTCCTCTTGGTTTGGTTGATATGCTCCAAGAAAGACACATACATCTTTGATAAGCCCGGTTTGGTTCTCTTGTGGCCTTGTCGCCTTGTGATTGATCAGAGATTGGGAACAAGCCTTATTCTCCATGCACACTAGAGATATTGCCTCGTTAAAACCTCTTTCGTAAAATCCAATGGAACAAAACCGAGAGTAGGAAAAATAGTACAATTCTCTAACATGTCTTTTAAGTGTCTTAGACAACCTTTTGGTGGGATCTTTATGCTCCTTGGCTGGTCTTGTCTTGATGTCCTCATCACATACTAACTTGCTCCTCCACTCATCTGCCTCAATAGAGTTTGAACTGAACTGCCTTTGAAGTGTATGGTTCCCAACCAGGAAATAAGCACAAGAAGGCTCAGATTTTCCACCTTCCACAGGACCCTTCAGTAGTGGGTCATCTCGACCAGCTCAACTATATTTGCAGCCCGTCTACTGGTTAATGGGATAAACGAAAGAATTCTGGTAGACTATTCCACTGACAGATTCACAACCAGTGTGAAAGTCTGAGTCAGTGTGGCCAACTAGTTCATGGCCGCCTTGAGTGCTTACACCACTTCCCCTATGGAAGGGACAAGGGTTTGGTTATTATCAACAAACGCCCCATCATTTCCTCTGCATCCGAAACTGAGTTATGTACTGCACAAGAGGACTCACCTACTTTCTCTTGATGATCCTAGACGCGGTTAATAAGATCCTCAACCCAAGTTTCGCAGGGTTTGCGTCACCCACCAACATTGTCCCGATCAGTCCAGTCACATGTTCTACTAGTGTGGGTTTATTGAATTTGTCATATCCATTGCCACTTACATCCATTGCCATTTGACTGAGTTCAGTTGTTCTCTTGTGTTTATTTCCCTTCCCAATTTTGCTTTTTCCATCTTGTAGATTTGAACATGTTAGTACTCCTTAACATATCCATTACTAATTAGTCTTAGCAAAACCTACCGTGAAATTTGAATGCCTGATGAGTGGTGTAGCCCAAAACTCGAATATCCTAGGAGCAATCTAGCTTTGATATCAACTAGATACACCCCATCCGAGACTCTTAGTCCAAGGAGATTGTTTCCACTCGCCCACTAAGTAAAAACGAGCCATTTAGTCCATTATAAGGCTTTTCATGCTTAAGTGTTTAATTCGGTCAATATGAGATTCGATTTATAGAGTTAATATAAGCGAGTATTCAAGATCGGATAAACTAGTTTCTTTATATAATAACTCAATGATTCAATACAATTGTTAAATTTTCACTATAGGCTATTACAATGTTCAATCTTAAACCAGTATAACACACCACCGATCTTTCTTGTTCGCGTCACCATACCTAAACCAATTCCTACCCATGATCATCTTCTGATGTTGAAATCAACAAAGAGTAAGTACTCTATCGATAACTTAATGAGTGTGGTTTTTAAACATGCATCATAAGGTTCGATTTCTTCTAAGTATAGCACAATTTCCCTTATTAATTTCAACTATCCTATTCCCTTAAGCAAGTCAGTAATGGCCAGTTATCAGATCTAGATCCAAGTGTCTAATCCCTGAACCAAATATAATTATCCTATCATCTGACCCGCCCATTGGTTATGGTTAGCGATTGATCACCATCGGCCCTTAGGCCACGGTCCACGTGATCAGACCGCCCCTTGGCCATGGTTCGTTACTCGGGCCTAAGGCAAAGTGCCTTGATCGCATAAGATAAATGAGAATGATCAAGTATGGAAAAAAGAATGTAACTGCTTTCAAAAGCTCGATCATAGGATTAACCCTATCGATTGTAGGCCATGGCTGATGGCTTAGCAGGTCCATCCACTCACCTTATATATGCACTCAGGAAGGCCCACGTTCTTATCCTTATCCTTTTTGGATGAAGGATCCATGTTTGATCGCCTAAACAAGCCGATCTTGAGTGTTTTGATTTGTCTCATTGTCTTTCCTTTGATTTGTCTTTGGTTTTGAGTGTTTTGGGTATTTTTTCTTCTGAAATGTTTGCCCAAAGTCGTACCTAAGACTTAAAATTTAGAGAGAATCGGCCAACCGCTCTTTCAAGCGACAAGGTGCCTTTTGACTAACTGAATAGACACATTTTCCATTCACATCTCTTCGGCCATAAATTACTTCATTGCCTAACACACTTGGCACGTGCACCAGGAATTGTTGTCCAGACGAAGTAGCAGACCATGGTTGACTACCGGCCCAGTAAATGCCCTAGGCCGATTAAATGCCTCAACTGTCATATATTCCTCCCAGCTAAGTTGAGCTTCCCGACAGATAGTCCAGCTAGCTGAGCTCAGACTGTCAGCTATCCAGCTGAACCAACTTAGCTAAGCCCAGACTTGAGCTTCTCCCAACTGATGTAGATAGTTTTTTTCTTCTTCTTTAACTCCGTCCAGCTCTAGTTATGCATTTTCCTAGTTTTTCTTGGCTTAGTCTCGGTCTTTTCCAGACATAGTCCTTTTATTCAGACCATGGGATGCTTGCCTTAATTTCATTGGACTGGGTGATCGTTCCCTCGACCCATGGCCTGTCACAACGATCTTATCTAGGATCAAGGATGTTACAATGAAGATGGTTGGATCGGCTTGGTTGTGGACGACAGACGGATAGGTTGGGGCGATTCATCTTGGTGCCAGGTGGCAGACTGGTCAATACGAGTAACGACTGGTCGAGTCATGGATGAAACGTGGTCGTCTTCATCTCAACGGCCGAATGGTCGACGAGAGATCAAGATTATTCATCTCGACAAATTATCTTGACTACATGTGACTGGTTGGATCACAACTCATCATCTCTGCAGCATGTGATTGGTCGGATCGCAGCTCATTATCTTGGCGACTATATACGTGAACGGCTGGTTGTCAACTGGATCATATCGGTAGACGGGCATGAATGGTCCATCTTGGCAGTAGGTCATGTAGGCGGGAAATAGCTTTGTTGATGGGTCATCTCGACACTAGGCAAATCGAGGTGCTAATGCTGCCCACTAACCTGATTCATAGTCTTATGTCCATATGTGATGTTTAAGTGTTTTCATATTGACTAACTGATGCTAAGCATATGCAGACTTATCAGGCACATGTCATTCATCTCTTAACACGTTGGCTTGATATTATAATACATGATTGACAGGGAGTATGCATTGGCCTGAATGAAGTGATGGCAAGTGCTGGGAGGATTCAGTTGCTGAGTTTCATGGATCAGCTCATCCCCACCATTCGTACAGCACTTTGTGATAGGTTTGTTTTATTCTTCATGCATCAGCTTCTGATTCAGCATGTTTCTTTATGCTATTGAAAGATTTAACATTCTGAACATCTACAACTTTCGTCTACAGTGCTCTTGAAGTTCGTGAATCTGCTGGACTAGCATTCAGCACTCTGTACAAGGTACCTATACTAAATTTTGTTGCTTATAAGATTGTTCTTCTACTCACATTATATATATCGTTCTGTCTACTTTTGAAATGTAGAGCGCTGGATTGTAAGCAATGGATGAGATTATCCTAACTCTTCTGGAAGCATTAGAGGATGATGAAATGTCTACTACTGCCCTGGATGGGCTTAAACAAATTATAAGGTTTTCTTTAACTGTTTCCTCAGGCTCTTGTTCCCCTTCCCAGTATAAAGTTCTCTGGTTAGCTAAATTTACTTTTGGAATCTCAGTGTTAGGACTGCAGCTGTTCTTCCACATATCTTGCCCAAGCTTGTTCATCTTCCTCTCTCGTATGTGTTACTTTTGTCTACTTCTGTAAATATGCATCATCAAGCATAATGAGTTACTTTTTAACTGTCTCAAACGTTTTAAAATGCTGTGTCTAGTGCCTTAAATGCACATGCTATTGGAGCCTTAGCCGAAGTTGCGGGTGCTGGTTTTAACTCTCATCTTGGTACCATACTTGCTGCTTTGCTGTCTGCAATGGGAGATGAAAACAAGGTAAACAATAAGATTGTCTCCATTTTTTTGAATACTATCTTTATTTGAGCTTAAGATTATCTTTCGTGTTGCAGGAAGTCCAAGAATTGGCACAAGAGGCAGCAGAGAGGGTTGTTCTTGTGATTGATGAAGGAGTTGAAACTCTATTTTTAGAACTTCGCAAAGGAGTGTCTGATAGTCAGGTTCGTTTGTTACCTCTTTTTAATTAAGTATATTATTTTAGCATGCAAGTAATGAAGGTTAAAATTGTTTGTTTTCAGGCGTCAATAAGAAGAAGTTCTTCGTATCTGATTGGTTACTTCTTCAAGAGTAGCAAGCTTTACTTGATTGATGAAGCTCCAAACATGATATCTACCTTGATTGTTATGCTCAGTGATTCTGATTCAACAACTGTTGCGGTAGGCTATTTGACAAAACAGAAAGAGTTGAAGTGAGCATGTCTTGTCTAACTTGCTCTCTTTTAAACAGGTTTCCTGGGAAGCTTTGGTTAGGGTTATTGGTTCAGTTCCAAAAGAAGTACTTCCTTCATATATAAAACTTGTACGTGATGCTGTATCTACAGCTAGGGACAAAGAGCGCAGAAAACGGAAGGTGAACTTTGTGCTATGTTTCAAAGAATGTCACTATAAAAGAGATTAATGAGCGATCATAATACAGATGAGGTGATATTTTTTGTAAACTAATATCTGTAGTTTATACTGTGTTATACTTGCATTGCAGGGAGGATATGTTGTTATTCTGGGTTTATGCCTCCCCAAATCCCTTAAGCCGTTACTTCCAGTATTTCTACAGGTATTCTTTATCTTTCTTTTCTAGTGCTTCTTGGCACCTTAAATCAGATCTTTAAATTGTGTATAACCAGTAGTGGTATCTAGGTGGCTTGAGCTCATATCGGATTTAGCATTTTTCTTACTTAAGTCAAAATAAAACTCAGTTTAAAAATGCAAAAACTGTTACCCTGTATAATCAAGCAGTTTTGTACTTTGGTCTCAGATCTACCCTGTGTAATCCTTGTGCTAATGATTTCCAGGGTCTAACTAGTGGATCAGCCGAACTAAGAGAGCAAGCTGCACTTGGTCTTGGTGAACTCATTGAAGTTACTAGCGAACAAGCGTTGAAGGAGTTTGTCATACCGATAACAGGGTATGCAGTGTGTGGATCTTCATTCATTAGTGTCGATATACTTCTACTGCTACAAATCCAATAGAAGTTTTACTTACTTTGCATTGGTATTGAAGCTTTATTTGGATAAATTGATGTTTAAAGTTGCATATGTCCTATCCTAGTCCAGTACTAAGTCTAATGATGTTAGAAGATCTTACACTGAAAAATACCATAAATTTTGTAAGGTATCATTGTCTATTGAGCTGAGACATACCTTTTCTTGTTATTCCAGGCCTCTTATTCGAATCATAGGAGATCGGTTTCCATGGCAGGTCAAAAGCGCTATCTTGGCTACATTAATCATCCTAACACAAAGGGGTGGGATGGCGCTTAAGCCGTTCCTCCCTCAACTTCAAACAACATTTGTCAAGTGTCTACAAGACTCTACAAGGTTAGTCCTTGATATCTCAACTTGAGTGAAAGTGAAGTTTATAAATATATAGTGAAAGGAAACGACTATTACTCATACTGAACAGATACATGACTAAAATATGTTAGCAAATAATATTGATGTGGTGAGTTCATTAATTTGTAAAATTCCACTATTTCCAATTTGAAGAAGGCTACATCTACCTTGCTGGAGTAGATTTGTGCGCAACTCTTCATCTAAAATTTTTTAGTCAGCTCTCTTACATTTCTTCAGATCAATGTACTCTTATTTTACTTGACACTGAAAATACGGATATTTTCTAGAAATTGGAGTTGTTTTGTAAGCACATCTATAGTTATTGTTAATTTCTCATTATCGTATTCACATGTATTTCGATCTAACATTTACACACTGCAGGACCATCCGTTCTAGTGCTGCGCTTGCCCTGGGAAAGCTTAGTGCATTAAGCACGAGGGTTGACCCATTAGTTGGTGACTTGATGACGAGTTTCCAGGTACTTATGCATCTTTTAGCAACAAATGCATAATTTCTTAATTTTTCGATCTAGTTCTTATTTGTTTCTGAAATCTGTTATATGTATCAGGCGACAAATTCTGAGGTACGTAAGCCCATTCTATCTTCTATGCAAGGTGTAATAAAGCATGCTGGAAAGAGCATTGGGCCTGCTGTTAGAATACGCATTTTTGATCTCTTGAAGGATCTAATGTACAATGATGATGACCAAGTTCGAATTTCTGCCACAAGCATGCTGGGTCTCTTATCACAGGTAGGACATCTTACATGCCTAGGGAAATTTTTGTTCTTAGTATTATGCTTCGCACCACAGAGTTTACACTATTTATGATTATTGTTCTATTCTTTGATGAAGCTTAAACTTCTTACTTTCCTATTTTGCAGTACTTGGAAGCTGCACAACTCAGTGTTCTGCTTCAGGAAATTAGAGATTTATCTGCTTCACAAAAATGGAGCGCTAGGCATGGCTCAGTTCTCTGTATTGCATCCTTGCTGAAGCACAACCCTTCAACCATTATGACATCTTCCCTCTTTTCCTCAATGTTAAATTCTGTTCAGAGCTCTCTGAAGGACGAGAAGGTACCATTTGTGAGAAATAAGGTTGCCCTCGTTATCTGTATATAACTTTTTTCTGACATCTTCTTTTGAATAGTTTCCATTACGTGAAACCTCGACAAAGGCCTTGGGAAGGCTTTTGCTACATCAACTTGCAACGGAGCCTTCCAGCACAAAAGTGGTTATCGATATCCTTTCATCGATAGTCTCAGCTTTGCTTGATGATTCGAGTGAGGTCCGAAGAAGAACTCTCTCATCACTTAAAGCTCTTGCAAAAGTAAGTATAAGATTCTAGTAGTCATTTCGAGTTGATTCAATCGTTAGTGATACGTGAAGCGGTAATGTAAGACGTTTTTTCTTACAGAATAACCCGGCTGCAACCATGGCCAATGTTAGTGTTATTGGGCCTCCCTTGCTGAATGTTTCAAGGATGGAAGCACACCAGTGAGACTTGCTGCAGAAAGATGTGCTTTGCACGTGTTCCAATTAACAAAGGGTATTGAATCTGCATAACATCTCTCTAGACACTTCTCAGTATTGTGTTTCAATTATTTATGCGTAATATCTTGGTACAGTTTGAGTGCGTATGCATGTTTCTGTTTCTTGCCGCCTTTCTGAAAACTGCAGCAACAGCGACATGGTTGCTAATTTTCTTTTGTTGGCCTCTCCAGGCGCAGAAACTGTTCAAGCAGCTCAAAAATATATTACAGGATTGGATGCCCGACGGTTGTCTAAGTTCCCTGAACAAAGGTACTTTAATCTTCATTACATTCAAGAAACTGCACTTTATAACATCCAAAGCGAATTTTAGTCATGCATCTTATCCTTCAGTCCTTCATCCTTCGAGATATATTATTTTAGAATGATAAAATCTATGAACGTAGAAAGTAGGGAAATTTTTTATCACGATAATTAATGCTTACATGCCTATAATGCCAGAACCTTTCTTGTTGTGGATGAAGTTCGCATGGGCTCATTTAACTCCGATTACATTTGCAGCGATGACAGCGACGATAGTGAAGATGATAATGGACGTCGGTAGGAGGAAACTTGTGTTCTCTCCATCTCGTTGTTGAATCCATTTTGTAGAAGAGGCTCATTGGCGTTCCTATACACATATTTCTGCAGTCTTTTGAGTTGGGGATCTCTTTTTTTTGGCATGAGACTATACTAGTAGATACACAGAGGTTGACACATTATATAGATTATACCTGATTTTGGATTATCAAAGTCTGTATTTTTGGTTGGAAATTATGTCCTGGTCTTGTTAACTTGTAATGTCAGAAATGGTCACCATTTTTATGTGTCTTCATAATTTTGCTTTACTTTCCAATACTCTACCGTAATCTTGGGCATTCGAATATATAGTTCGTTTCGGTTCTTTTGGATAGAATATTTGGTTTTGTTTGTTTCCGATCTTTTAGGTAGTTTGGGTAGGGAGATCTAGGATCCAATTAGGTACCCAAAAACTCGGTTAGAGATGTTTGCGAAAAAGGCATTTTTACTTTAGTTTTTTTTCTCATTTAAAGCATTATTTCTTACTAGAGCATTTTTAGCACTGTTTTTCCTTGTTAATTCCCATTCTATCCTTTTTAGTCTACTTATTCATTTTCTCAATTCAACTATAATTACAAACGAAACTTTATTTTCATCAAATACGATTCCAACGAGAAACAATAATTTTATATCTACTTTTAGACCCAAACGTCAATGCTTTAGCATAATTGTCAACTACATTATCATGTAAAGGTCATCCATCTTACATTGAATAACTATTCGCTACTAATTGTACATATAACTCAGAAAAAAACAAACTCGTCTTAATCTTCATAAACCAGTTTGTATAAGCATAACATGTACATGAAGAAGAATTCTATGAACTTGACATCTAATTTTTCAACTAATTTTTCTTTAACAATGTAGCATTGTAAAATTTTCTTGGACAATGTCTTCTCTCATGCATTTTGTTATTCCACCTAAATATGTCTTTTCCTTTTCCTTAACCATTACTAGAACATGGCCAATGAGACATGGGCAACGAGACGTGGACAACGAAACATAAGTTATCTATGTTATATTGTCCATGTTAATTAGTACATAAAGCAAAATAACAACCAGTCAGATGCATCACTAGATAGATGTCTTATGCAGCTTCATATGCATTATGATAGCAATTCATTTTAAACACCTTCATCATGCACATCCTAGTTGAACATGTTTAGTTTTGAGATTGATTTTTGGAGCTTTCAGTTCAAAATCGATTTATTAAGAGCAGATGATCCTTTAGCTCCTTTTGCAGTCAGACTTTTCCCATCTTCTATTTTGATGAGGACATCGTCCCGGTTACTGCACCGGTCATTCCACCAGGATCTCTCCCACGATCCAAGAGAAAGGCCTTAGGAGATAAGCTCAGCATGCTGTTGGAAAGTGGAGCCCGTCAGGAACTCAGACCGACCGACCCCGGTCCATGCGACCCCGACTCTGACCCCTTCAAGTCGGAGGTTCCTTCTTGAAGACTCTTCTTCCTCCGGTGTCTTTACCATTACCATCCGGTAAAGACACTAAAAGTCGTGCTAGGAAATTATACTTTTTTCTTATCTTTGGTTTTATCCCATTGGGTTTTCCGAAGAAGGTTTTAATGAGGCAATACTCTTAGTGCGCAAGACGGTGAAAACTTGTTCATGACTCCACAGCATTCACAAGTCACCACCGAATTTGCCTAAGTGTTTAACTGAGCTTTTTATTCTTTTATTTATGTTTTAAGTGTAGTATGTGGGCTTATGAGTTGTGTTAATTACTTAAGCCCAAAGTCCTTTAAATTTTGCCACCAATAAGAACACTACTTGTTGTTTTTATTTCTTAAGGGGCTAAACATCATGTTGTTTAGCCTAAGTTGTAACAAGACATTATATAAGCCTTTGGACAATTCATTAATAAAATAACAACTGATGGAGCCTCGGAACGCACTGATCGTGCCAACGACCCCGCAGACGACCCAGCCGAACCAAGCCCGGACGAAGCAGTTCCAGTCGTGCCAGCAGGACCCATGACCCGCTCCAGAGCTAAGACCTTGGGCACCAAGTTCAATCGGTTCATTGAGAGGAGGCTTGAGGTTCTGGAGCAGAATTTCGAGTCCGGACCAGGGCCAACCCAAGACCAGGCCCATTACTCGTCAACCACCGCCTGGGAGTTGCTTAGTCGCCAAGTTGCCAATTCCTGCATCCTTACCATTACACCGGGGTAGGGATGCCCAAAGACGCGCTAAGGAATTGTACTCTTTTTCCTACCTTCGGTTTTGTCCCATTGGGTTTTCCGGGGGAGGTTTTAACGAGGCAACACCCTTAGTGTGCAATCCGGAAGTGGACAACACCAAGTCCACGACCAAGTCTACCTTTAGTCATTTCTTTAAGTTTTTGTTGTCTAAATTTTTCTAAGTGTAGGACTTGGGCCCGCGACCAGGCCTTGTGGCCCGCGGCCCAAGTCATTTAAATGCCTTGTAGTTTTAGTTAGACTTCTTGTTGTTTTATTTTGGACTTCATGCTGTTTTTGTAAAGGGTGGAAACCCTAAGACTTAGGCATTATAAAAGCCAAGTCATTCTCATTAATAAAAGACAGACTTTACAAAGAAATTAAAACCCTAGCAATATTGCTCTCTACCGTCTAGCCACCTAGTCGGATTCTAGACTTAGCCGCCGGCTTAAGTCGCCCTGGTGTATCACGGTTCTTCCGCAAGCCGTGTGGTCCATATCAATCCCCGCTTCATCTCACGTGCTCAGCCTGGTCGAGTCTCTCCCACGCTAGCACCCATCCGCGCGGCTGTAGATCGAGTCTCTCTCTCAGTCGCCTTGCTCCGCGCCCAGCCTGAACCTCCACCAGGTTCCTGCCGTGTCCGTGACCATATCATCTGGTATCAGAGCTCAAAAGCTCCTGACCCCGGTTGTGTCCTATCCCTTTTGTTATTTGTTTCACTTGTTTAATTCATTAAGAAAACGCTTGGCTTGATTTGTTTGCTTGTCTAACCTGCAAGGTTAAGAGAAGCCGGATTCAAGTCACACAAACAAAAAAAAAAAAAAAGGAGAAGAAGCTTCACTAGAACCGCGACTAATCCATCCTTACAACCGGTTACATCTCCTCTACCTTTAAGTTTGTCCGTTAGGATTGTTTAGATTGTTTGCAAATTCATTCAAAAAAAAAAAAGAAAGAACAAGTTAGGTTGCGCTTAAAAACGGATTAGGGAGGAATAGAAACCTACCTAGAACATCATCGCGCCTGAGAAATCGTGAAGCAGTTGTTCTTGCCTTCACGCGTGTGCTAGTTAGGTTTGTTGCTTGCGTTTGTTTGTTAGGCCGACTGTAGTCCGGGTCGCTCTAGAGTTTTAGGTGTCCCAAGTTGCGCCTTGGAGAGTAACCTAGAACCCGCGTTAGTCCCCTGCTAGTAGCCGCCTGCACCTTCGGAACCATAGCTAGCCTCCTAGGTTCTAGCCGAGAGGTTCCCTTCTGAGCAGCCGCTTGATCCCTTAGGAGAAAACCCTAGGCAGCCGCGAGTTTAGGTTTAGCAACCAAGACCCCAGACCGAAATCCGCGATCCTTAGACACCATCAGCCGTTTAGGGCATTTTTCCATTTCTAGGTTTAGGCAATATCCCCTAGTATAATCACTTAGGAATATTTCCAAAAAAAAAACCAATTAGGAAACTTCCCGAAACGATTTAGGAAAGAAATTAAGTCTAGAATATCTCCCTAGGATATTTTCCTTTTTCTAGAATTAGGAAAGTTCCATTTTAGGACAGTTCTATTTTAGGAAAGTTCCAACTTAGGAAAGTTCTATTTTAGGAAAGTTTCCAGATTAGGAAAGTTTCTAGATTAGGAAAGTTTCTAGATTAGGAAAGTTTCTATTTTAGGAAAGTTTCTATTTTAGGAAAGTTTCTAGATTAGGAAAGTTTCTAGATAAGGAAAGTTTCTATTTTAGGAAAGTTTCTATTTTAGGAAAGTTTCCATTTTTGGAAAGTTGTTATTTTAGGAAATTTCTTTAAAAATATAAATGTCTAGTAGTTCGGACGTTCCCGAACGTCCCCAAGGATCAGCTGCAGTAATGCAGATGCTGAGCCAGATTACGGTTCAGATGAACACGCTCGCTAGTCGTATGGAACGGCTGGAGCAACCCGGTCCTCCCCAACGACCGGACTTCCCCGAGGCATCTCACCGCGGCAACGGAGGTGCCACTACCAATGGTCGGACTCACTACTTCGGACCCTACTCTCGCGACCCACGAGAAGAAGATCCGCCCGACGATCCACCATACCGTACCCCTTATGATCGAGACCCCCGGTACGATGACCGACCGCCCCCATACCAAGCCCCCGACGTCAAGCTTAACCCGCCATCATTTGCCGGCAAGGTCGACCCCGAGGCTTACCTAGATTGGGAACGACGCATGGAGCTGATCTTCGACTACTACCGATACGGAGACCCCCGGCGAGTAGCTCTGGCCACCGCCCAATTTACGGACCATGCCCTGACCTGGTGGGACCGTGAGGTCGCTGAACGACGAAGGAGTCGTTTCGGACCACTGACCTCTTGGGACGAGCTTACGCATCTAATGCGGAAACGCTACGTTCCACCCCACTTCCACCGCGAGTTACAAAGGCGTTTTAGACGACTCACCCAGGGCACTAATGAAAGAATATAAGATTGAGAGATTTGTAGAATGAGAGAATGAGAGATTGAGAGATTAGAGAGAATTAGAGAATAAGAGAAAAGAATGATTTTATTAGAGAATGAGAATTATGAATTCTTACTTACAAAATGTGAAGGGAGTAAAGTATTTATACTAATCTAGTCTAGGCTTGTTTGGATACAAGGATAGCCTTATACACAAATGGCTTACAAGGATAACATAATTCTATAATACAAACAAGCCTTAGACTCTCCCTTTTACATGCATATAAATCGCCATTTATCTAGAAATGAAGGCTTTCATAAATTCATCATTTCTTCTTCATTCCAACACTCCCCCTCAAGCTTAAGACATAAGATGTTTAAGCTTGCAACCATGAAGCATTACCTCATTAAAAACCTAGAGAAGGAAAACCCAATTGGGACAAAACCTTTTCTAGGGAAAAAGAGTATAACACTCCATGTTGGGATCATTGGTGTGGAATGGTCATGAGGCCAAGTCTTGGATAGATTGAGGCGCCAGTTTTAAGAGATGTTGCCTTGGTAAATACATCAGCTAGTTGGTCCTCACTCCTTGTATAGCAAGGTAAAATGATACCTTTCCCAATAGCTTCTCTAACTTTGTGGCAGTCCACTTCTATATGCTTGGTCCTCTCATGAAACACTGAATTGGAGGCTATGTGAATGGCAGCTTGATTATCACAATGAATGGTGATAGGTTCCTCACACTCCACGGCTAAGTCACCCAAAATTTGTTTCAGCCAGATGCATTCAGTAGTGAGCTTCCTCATTGCTCTATACTCTGATTCTGCACTAGAACATGAAACCACCTTTTGCTTCTTGGTTTTCCAAGTCACAAGGTTTCCACCTATGAAAGTACAATATCCAGTAGTACTTCTCCTATCTTCCCTATCTCCTGCCCAATCTGCATCACAATAACCAACCACATTTGTGTTTTTATTGTTACCCATCCATATACCTTGTTCATGTGTGCCTTTTAAGTATCTTAGAATTCGCATGGCCATCTCCCAATGTCTCATCTTTGGTCCTTGCATGTGTTGTGATACCTGATTCACAGCAAAACATAAATCTAGTCTAGTGATGGTTAAATAAATAAGCTTACCAACCACTTTCCTATAGAGCTTAGGATCATTAAAATCAATTTCTTCAACTAGCTCCCCCTTAGTTGCGATTTTGTAGCCTTCCTCTAAGGGTGTTTTGGCTGGCTTAGCTTCCATCATACCTGTGGATGTTAGTAAATCTACAATATACTTCCTTTGAGAGAGAAAGAGACCTTCCTTAAACGTACATACTTCAATTCCTAAGAAGTATTTAAGTTCTCCTAAATCCTTTATATCAAAAACACTCTTTAAGTAATCTTTAGTAGATGCAATACCAACACTATCATTACCAGATATGATTATATCATCTACATAGATAAGGATTACCACAATACCTTCCTTACCTTTTAATGTGAAAAGAGTATGTTCCACTTCAGATCTTTTAAAACCTTTATCCATTAAGGTTACACTTAGCTTGTGGTACCAAGCTCTTGGAGATTGTTTAAGACCATAAATAGCCTTCCTTAACCTCAGTATATTACCGCTTCCAACCTCATCTTCTAGGCCAGGTGGAGGTGACATGTAAACCTCTTCTTCTAGTTCACCTTGTAAGAAAGCATTCTTGACATCCATTTGCCACAATTCCCACTCAAGATTAGTAGCAACAGTAAGCACAACATTGACAGAATGTAGCTTAGCAACAGGAGCAAATGTATCCCTATAATCCTCACCATATGTCTGAGTAAAACCCCTAGCTACCAACCTAGCTTTATATCTATCAATTTCACCATTGCTTTTGTATTTAATGGTAAAAATCCATTTAGAACTTACAGCCTTCTTTCCTTTTGGTAAAATGGCTGAAGCATATGTACCATTCCTCTCCATAGCTTGTTTCTCAGCTGAGATAGCTTCCCTCCATTCCTTTATAGACATAGCTTCTTCATATGTCTTTGGAATCTGCTCATTGTCAAGACTAGAAATAAAAGCAACATGAGTAGAAGGTAGGTGTGCAATATTACAAACTCCCTGGTCATGATGAACTACAACATTTCCATTGTAGAAAACTGGTGGATTTCTTTGTCTTGTGCTTCTCCTTAACACTGTAGGTGGAGCCTCCTCTTCTTCACTCAAAACTTCAATGAGAGTAGGTCTAGATCTTTTGGAAGCTGAAGCTAGAATGGAATCCTCTCCTGCTGAGTCTTGTTGGACATGAGTAGAGGTTTCTCCCCCCCCATGTTCAAGAGGAGGAAGCCCAGGAGAACCAGGAAAGGATGATGGCCGAGACAAACCGGAAGGATCAGATGCGGCTGGACAAGATGGACCGGAAGCGGGGCTTGAACGGTCTTGTGGACCAGGCTGAACCACGGGTCCACGGCTACTTGCAACTGGGTTAGGTGATGAGACTGTGTGCTGACCACCTCTTATTCCAATACTTTCCAAGAGTTTTCTCAAGTATTCAGCTTGATCAGTTCTTGTTGATGAGATGTCTTTAAATTGTTCCCAAGTTCCCTCTTCAAAAAAACCTTTTTCTTCTTGGAACTTGACATCTCTAGACACCAAGACTCTTCTAGTCTCTGGGTCATAACATTTGTACCCTTTTTGTGTGGATGAATATCCAATGAACATAGCTTTGGTACTCTTTGGTTCCAGCTTGTTCCTTTGCTCCCTTGGAACTAATACAAAACAAACACAACCAAAAACTCTTAAGTGATCAATATTAGGTCTAGTTTTGTTTAGTACCTCAAATGGAGACAGGTCATCTAGGACTTTTGTAGGAGTCCTATTAATCAAGTAGCATGCAGCTACAAGGGCATCTCCCCAAAATCGTTTAGGTACTTTCATGTGGAACATCATTGTTCTCACAACTTCCATTAAATGTCTATTCTTCCTTTCAGCTACTCCATTTTGTTGTGGAGTGTAAGGACAGCTTGTCTGATGTTCAATGCCATGTTTAGCTAGATGTTCTTGAAGTCTGGTACTAGTGTATTCTCCTCCATTATCTGTTCTAAAGCATTTAATTCTAGCATTGTATTGATTAGTAACATATGCTTGAAAGTTTAAAAATGCATCATATACTCTATCTTTAGAACTAAGTAATGTGACCCATGTATATTTAGACTTTTCATCAATAAATGTCACAAAATATTTATGGTTTTCTCTAGATGGAAATGGAGATGTCCAAACATCAGAATGCACCAATTCAAAACAATTTTCATATGTATGCATAGATTTTTCAAAAACTGTTTTACAATGTTTCCCAAGAATACAAGAATCACACAACTCTTTTGGCATTTGTAAACCAGGAACAAGTAAGTCAAGTGCTCTTGGATGAGGATGTCCTAATCTAGCATGCCACAAATCAGAATCAGAACTAAATGACCTAGCCTGAAGAGCCGATTCCAATGTACTAATATTATTCATGTTGTCAAGAACATACAAATCATCTTTTGTGGTTCCTTGTCCAAAACATCTCCTAGTTTCAATATCCTGAAAATAGAAATCATTAGGACCAAAAATTGCATGACAATTGAGATCAGTAGTAGCTCTTTTAACAGATAGCAAGTTAGATGTAAAAGATGGCATATAAAATGCTTTAGATTCTTTATCAAACAACTTCAATTTTCCTATGCCTTTAATTGGTACTTTGATTCCATTAGCAATAAGAACATTCCCTAAGGCAGGTTCTACATTCTCTAGCAATTCTATATCACTAATCATGTGATGAGAAGCACCAGAATCAACAACCAAAGATTTAGGAGCATTAGAAGTAAAAAGAGTTTGAAAAGAAGCATGAAAAGTTTTACCCATCACATTGCTATCCTTTAGTGCCTTGATAAGGGCTTCTAAGTCTGATCTTGTCACAAATTCTGATGCTTGTGGCATGGTATTAGTGGAGGCTGAGACAGGAAGTGAACCGCTGCTTCCAACCGCCCTTGATGACCCAACACCGTGAGCTTGCCTGGCCGAGGGCATGGCCGGATGCAGTGCAGGGCGTGAAGCCCATGATGGCCTCAGATGAGGGTGGAGTTCCCAACAATCCTTCTTTGCATGACCATCCTTCTTGCAATGATCACAAAATTGCCTCCTCTTCCTAGAAGCATTTGTTGGCTTGAAGAAACTTTTGTGAGCAGCTACTAGTTCAGCTTTGTTGCCAAACAATCCATGTGATCCTTGCTCCTTTTGAACTTGAGCACACACTTCCTCCAAGCTAGGCAACTTATCAGACCTGAGAATATGCTTAATAAGATCTGAGTAAGTAGAATTAAGAGTTAAAAGTAACCCAAACACCTTATCTTGTTCCTTTCTTTCAAGGAGTACAAGTGGTTCAATAGTGGCTGGCCTTAGCATTTCTAGCTCAGCCCACAAAGCTCTGAATGAGCCATAGTGCTTTGTGAATTCAGCATCCTCCTGCCTTAATTCATTCAAAGCCTTCTTTACTTCAAAAATTCTCAAAAGGTTAGTGGTGTTTCTAACACCTTAAGCAAAGTATCCCATAGATCTTTTGCATTTTCACAAAAAGAATAAGCTTCTAAAAGATCACTAGCAAGAGAATTTTGTAAAATAGAAAGTACCAACTGATCTTCTTGGTACCATTTGGCTTGAGCTGCATCACTCACTTCAGCCACTTCATTGTCTTCAATGCCATTTGTGGCAATATGATTCCAAAGACCTTTACCACCCAATGTGGTTTTCATGGTCCTAGACCATAAGAGATAATTTGCTCCATGTAGAATGACTGGAGCTCTAAGGGATGCCTGAATTTCCATACTTAAAAGGCAATATAGGTCAGTAAATCAGAGAAAAAAAAAATCGTGATACCAGAGTGGAGCCGGCTAGGCAAGAATAAGATGCTGGTCACGCTAGTTGGGTTGGGTTGGGCGTGAACGGCTTCTTTCTGGTCACGCTCAGGTCTCTTGGTCACGGCTTCTGTTCACCAGGTTGCTTGGTCAAGAGTTCAGCTGGAAGTTGGTTGGTCGGGACGTGGTCACACTTGCTAATGACTTGGTCGGGACACTCGCTTGTTTTGATACCAGACGTGATAGCTCTGTGGTCGGGACACTCGGATACAACGCTAATCACACAATTCTATATCTGCAAGATACAGCTTACTATACAAGAAGGGAGGCAAGGGAAAGAGCTAAGTGTATCCACAGAATTAAGTGTGAAGCAAGAAACCAACAACTTGCAGTTCAAGTAACTACCAACAACCTAACTGATTTTATCCAACACTTACAACAAGATATGAACAGATTAAAACAACTTAACAGTCAATCTTAACCAGATTTAATCAATCAAATTCGAAATAATTGTTTAGAATCAATTTATTTCTCAAGAAATTCAATTAATAAAATTCCAAGATTAACTAAACTGAACAAGGAATTCAAGAAAATCAATCTTGAATACGAAAACTATTCTGATTGACTTGAAATTTCGTGACAATCCTCACAAGATACTAATTAAACTTTCCAGTTCAAGAATTTTAAAGAAAACTAATAAAGAATTAGAGATATATCACAAGGATCTTGATACAGATGAATTCGGACGACTCTCAAGAAAACTTCAAGAAAACCCTTTAAACTCAATGAAAACGAGTTCTGCTTTCTTTAAACAGAAACTAGACTCACGGTGCTTGAGTTTAGGCTTTTGAAAATCACGATTTGATGAAAAATTTACGAAGATATGACCTGGGGAATGTAGAGGTACGAAACGAACGCGATCACGAACACCTCTTAGAAGAAAATTCGTATCTTTTGATTCCCTGAACCAAATGATGCGATTTTGGTGTCTATGGATGCGGAATTCGCCGATGAACTCTCCAGAAAAAGCCGATCGTCAATTGGAGTCGTGGATTGATCGCAATTTGATTTACAAGATGACGTTCGAAATTTATCCAGAAACAGATGAAGAACAAGATGGATTCTTGTTGAATTAATGAAAGAATGATGAAAATTTCCCAGATTTGATGTAACCTGGCTCTGATACCATGAAAGAATATAAGATTGAGAGATTTGTAGAATGAGAGAATGAGAGATTGAGAGATTAGAGAGAATTAGAGAATAAGAGAAAAGAATGATTTTATTAGAGAATGAGAATTATGAATTCTTACTTACAAAATGTGAAGGGAGTAAAGTATTTATACTAATCTAGTCTAGGCTTGTTTGGATACAAGGATAGCCTTATACACAAATGGCTTACAAGGATAACATAATTCTATAATACAAACAAGCCTTAGACTCTCCCTTTTACATGCATATAAATCGCCATTTATCTAGAAATGAAGGCTTTCATAAATTCATCATTTCTTCTTCATTCCAACAACTAAGACGGTCAGTGAATATTTCGACGAGTTCGAGCACCTGCGGAACCGTCTTGAGATAACTGACTCTCCGGAGAGTCTCATGGCCCAGTTCCTCGATGGGCTTCAGGAAAAGATCGCCCGCAAAGTCGAGAGGCAGCAGTACCACGACCTTGGCGAGTTATACCACTTAGCCAACCAGGTGGAGCAAGCCAACAAGAGGAAGGCCGCAGGCAGTCAGAGGCCCAGCACCTCAGAGGATAATCAATGCTTAAAAAGAGACATGCTCGTTGGTTAGAGTATATCGAGACCTTTCCCTAGATCATCAAGTACAAAAAGGAAACGGACAACGTCGTGGATGACGCTCTGTCCCGCAGATACAGTCTCATTTCCATAATGGAGTCAAAAGTTATGGGCTTTGAGATGATCAAAGAGATGCTGAAGACGCCGACTTCACTCAGATCTACCAGGAGCACGGCAACAGCAACTTCTATCTGTTTGACGGATTTCTTTTTAAAGACAAGCGTCTCTGCATTCTGAGAGGATCGATTCGAGAGCTACTATTGAGATAGGCCCATGGAGGAGGCTTAATGGGTTATTTCAGAATCTACAAGATATTAAGCATGCTTAAGGAGCATTTCTACTGGCCCCACCAGCGACGAAATTTAGCGGCTCATTGTGCTAAATGCCTTATCTGCAAACGGACTAAGTCCAAGATGCATCTGCAAGATCCTTACATGTCGTTACCAGTTCCTTCTGCGCCCTGGACGGACATCTCCATGGAATTCGTACTAGGACTGCCAAAAATCAACCACAAGGACTCCATCTTTGTAGTGGTCGACCGATTTTCCAAGATGGCGCATTTCATCGCATGTAACAAGGCCAATGAGGCCAGCCAGACTGCCAACCTATTCTTCAAGGAGATAGTACGACTGCACGGCATTCCCAGGACGATTGTATCTGACCGCGACACCAAGTTCCTCAGCCACTTCTAGCGAGCCTTGTGGCGCAAGTTAGGGACCAACCTTTTGTTTTCTACCGCGTACCATTCAGACCGACGGACAGATAGAGGTGGTCAACCAGACATTGTCCCAGACACTGAGAGCAACAAGTGGAAGAAACTTGAAGAACTGGTTGGTGTGCCTTCCGTATGTCGAATTTGCCTACAACAGAGCTACACACTCCGGAACAGCGTTCTCCATTTGAAGTCGTCTACGGTTTCAACCCGACTACGCCGATCGAGTTCACATCCATTCCTTTGGGAAATGCCATCAACTTAGAGGGAGAAGCAAAGGCGGAATACATCAAGCATCTACATGAAGAGACCAAGGCAAATCTGGAGCAACGGAACATCCAGAACACTAAGAATTCCAACAAGGGTCGCAGTCATATGGTGTTCCAGGAGGGAGATTGGGTTTGGCTACATCTGCGACCAGAGAGGTTTCCCCAACAATGAAAGAGCAAGCTTGCACCCCAGGGAGATGGTCCATTCCGCGTCTTTCGGAGGATCAACGACAATGCCTACCAGCTCGAACTTCCAGGTGAGTATAACGTGTCGAGTACGTTTAATGTTTCTGACTTAGACTTGTTTAATGCAGGTGAGGAGTTCGCTTTGGAGACCAAAGCACTTCAAGAGGGAGGGAATGATGAGGACATCGAGCCAGTCACTGCACCGGTATCTGATGGAGCCTCGGAACGCACTGATCGTGCCAACGACCCCGCAGACGACCCAGCCGAACCAAGCCCGGACGAAGCAGTTCCACTCGTGCCAGCAGGACCCATGACCCGCTCCAGAGCTAAGACCTTGGGCACCAAGTTCAATCGGTTCATTGAGAGGAGGCTTGAGGTTCTGGAGCAGAATTCCGAGTCCGGACCAGGGCCAACCCAAGACCAGGCCCATTACTCGTCAACCACCGCCTGGGAGTTGCTTAGTCGCCAAGTTGCCGATTCCTGCATCCTTACCATTACACCGGGGTAGGGATGCCCAAAGACGCGCTAAGGAATTGTACTCTTTTTCCTACCTTCGGTTTTGTCCCATTGGGTTTTCCGGGGGAGGTTTTAACGAGGCAACACCCTTAGTGTGCAATCCGGAAGTGGACAACACCAAGTCCACGACCAAGTCTACCTTTAGTCATTTCTTTAAGTTTTTGTTGTCTAAATTTTTCTAAGTGTAGGACTTGGGCCCGCGACCAGGCCTTGTGGCCCGCGGCCCAAGTCATTTAAATGCCTTGTAGTTTTAGTTAGACTTCTTGTTGTTTTATTTTGGACTTCATGCTGTTTTTTGTAAAGGGTGGAAACCCTAAGACTTAGGCATTATAAAAGCCAAGTCATTCTCATTAATAAAAGACAGACTTTACAAAGAAATTAAAACCCTAGCAATATTGCTCTCTACCGTCTAGCCACCTAGTCGGATTCTAGACTTAGCCGCCGGCTTAAGTCGCCCTGGTGTATCACGGTTCTTCCGCAAGCCGTGTGGTCCATATCAATCCCCGCTTCATCTCACGTGCTCAGCCTGGTCGAGTCTCTCCCACGCTAGCACCCATCCGCGCGGCTGTAGATCGAGTCTCTCTCTCAGTCGCCTTGCTCCGCGCCCAGCCTGAACCTCCACCAGGTTCCTGCCGTGTCCGTGACCATATCATCTGGTATCAGAGCTCAAAAGCTCCTGACCCCGGTTGTGTCCTATCCCTTTTGTTATTTGTTTCACTTGTTTAATTCATTAAGAAAACGCTTGGCTTGATTTGTTTGCTTGTCTAACCTGCAAGGTTAAGAGAAGCCGGATTCAAGTCACACAAACAAAAAAAAAAAAAAAAAAGGAGAAGAAGCTTCACTAGAACCGCGACTAATCCATCCTTACAACCGGTTACATCTCCTCTACCTTTAAGTTTGTCCGTTAGGATTGTTTAGATTGTTTGCAAATTCATTCAAAAAAAAAAAAAGAAAGAACAAGTTAGGTTGCGCTTAAAAACGGATTAGGGAGGAATAGAAACCTACCTAGAACATCATCGCGCCTGAGAAATCGTGAAGCAGTTGTTCTTGCCTTCACGCGTGTGCTAGTTAGGTTTGTTGCTTGCGTTTGTTTGTTAGGCCGACTGTAGTCCGGGTCGCTCTAGAGTTTTAGGTGTCCCGAGTTGCGCCTTGGAGAGTAACCTAGAACCCGCGTTAGTCCCCTGCTAGTAGCCGCCTGCACCTTCGGAACCATAGCTAGCCTCCTAGGTTCTAGCCGAGAGGTTCCCTTGTCAGCAGCCGCTTGATCCCTTAGGAGAAAACCCTAGGCAGCCGCGAGTTTAGGTTTAGCAACCAAGACCCCAGACCGAAATCCGCGATCCTTAGACACCATCAGCCGTTTAGGGCATTTTTCCATTTCTAGGTTTAGGCAATATCCCCTAGTATAATCACTTAGGAATATTTCCAAAAAAAAAAAAAACCAATTAGGAAACTTCCCGAAACGATTTAGGAAAGAAATTAAGTCTAGAATATCTCCCTAGGATATTTTCCTTTTTCTAGAATTATGAAAGTTCCATTTTAGGACAGTTCTATTTTAGGAAAGTTCCAACTTAGGAAAGTTCTATTTTAGGAAAGTTTCCAGATTAGGAAAGTTTCTAGATTAGGAAAGTTTCTAGATTAGGAAAGTTTCTATTTTAGGAAAGTTTCTATTTTAGGAAAGTTTCTAGATTAGGAAAGTTTCTAGATAAGGAAAGTTTCTATTTTAGGAAAGTTTCTATTTTAGGAAAGTTTCCATTTTTGGAAAGTTGTTATTTTAGGAAATTTCTTTAAAAATATAAATGTCTAGTAGTTCGGACGTTCCCGAACGTCCCCAAGGATCAGCTGCAGTAATGCAGATGCTGAGCCAGATTACGGTTCAGATGAACACGCTCGCTAGTCGTATGGAACGGCTGGAGCAACCCGGTCCTCCCCAACGACCGGACTTCCCCGAGGCGTCTCACCGCGGCAACGGAGGTGCCACTACCAATGGTCGGACTCACTACTTCGGACCCTACTCTCGCGACCCACGAGAAGAAGATCCGCCCGACGATCCACCATACCGTACCCCTTATGATCGAGACCCCCGGTACGATGACCGACCGCCCCCATACCAAGCCCCCGACGTCAAGCTTAACCCGCCATCATTTGCCGGCAAGGTCGACCCCGAGGCTTACCTAGATTGGGAACGACGCATGGAGCTGATCTTCGACTACTACCGATACGGAGACCCCCGACGAGTAGCTCTGGCCACCGCCCAATTTACGGACCATGCCCTGACCTGGTGGGACCGTGAGGTCGCTGAACGACGAAGGAGTCGTTTCGGACCCGTCATACAACCGGCCCCCTGGCCCTGTCCCCGACCCGCGCGCGCCGACCCGTCCCCGTGAGCCAACCCGACCCACGGCTGGACAACCCCAGCCGACCAAGCCTACCGGAGCTGCACCCTGGAGCCGAGACATCACTTGTTTCAAGTGCAACGGACGAGGTCACATGGCTCGCGACTGTCCGAACCAGCGAGTCATGATCTTGACCCCATCCGGCGAGTACGAATCCGCTGATGAGGAAGACGAGCATCTAGACGCCCAGATCGACCAGCCAGAGGATGAGATTGAATACCCGGATTCCGGAGAACTTCTGATGTTCCGACGTGTCCTGAACTCAATAGCGGGACCCGAAGAGACGGAACAGCGAGAGAACATCTTCTATACCAAGTGCACCGTGAAGGGCAAGGTATGTTCTCTGATCATAGACGGTGGTTCTTGCACCAACGTCGCCAGTCAATACATGGTTGACAAGCTCGGTCTCGAGAAGACCAAGCACCCACGCCCATACGGGTTGCGCTGGCTCAATGACAAGACCGAGATCCGCATATCCGATCAGGTGATGGTACCCTTCAGTATAGGCCGTTACTCTGATCAGGTCTTGTGCGACGTGGTCCCGATGCAGGCTGGCCACCTATTATTAGGACGTCCATGGCAGTTTGACAGGGAAACCACGCACAATGGGCGGACTAACCTGTATTCTTTTGTTCACAACAAGCGCAGGTTTAACTTAGCACCGCTCGCACCACAACAAGTCCGGGAAATCCAATTAAAGACGGATTCAACCAAAGGTCCCCGGAAGGAGAACTTTCTTGTGAACTCCCGAGTCGTCCGCAAGGCAGTGAGTAGGGACGATACTAATGTCGTCCTTATGATCTTCAAGGAATCGCTGCACGCCGGCAGCACTGACCCGCCGCCCCCGCCTGAAGTTGCCAAACTTCTAGAGACCTACGCCGGCGTCTTTCCGACAGAGATCCCACCAGGACTGCCACCATTAAGAGGAATCGAGCATAACATCGATTTCATTCCGGGAGCACAACTGCCCAACCGACCCGCCTACCGAGTCAACCCGGAGGAAGCTAAGGAGCTCGAACGCCAAGTTCGAGAACTGATGGACCAGGGCTATGTTCGGGAAAGCCTTAGTCCATGTGCTGTACCCGTCCTGCTCGTGCCCAAGAAAGACGGATCCTGGAGAATGTGTGTTGATTGCCGAGCTATCAACAACATCACCATCAAGTACCGTCACCCGATACCGCGCCTTGACGATATGCTTGACGAGCTGAGCGGAGCCTCGATCTTCTCAAAGATCGACCTGAAGAGCGGATATCACCAGGTCCGCATGCGCGAAGGAGACGAATGGAAGACGGCATTCAAGACCAAGCAGGGTCTCTACGAATGGCTAGTAATGCCGTTTGGGCTATCCAATGCCCCGAGTACGTTCATGCGTTTAATGAACCATGTCCTCAGGCCGTACATCAGTAAGTTTGTCGTAGTCTATTTTGACGACATCCTTATTTACAGCGCCTCATATGCCGATCACGTCACTCATTTGGAGTTGGTAATACGCACACTTCGAGAGGAGAAGTTGTATGCCAATCTAAAGAAGTGTACGTTCTGCACTGATCGGGTAGTCTTCCTAGGCTTTGTCGTGAGTCCACAAGGCTTACAGGTGGACGAGGATAAGATCAAGGCCATACAGGAATGGCCCACGCCCACGAGCATCAGCCAAGTCCGGAGCTTCCACGGTTTGGCGAGCTTCTACCGACGGTTCGTCCGGGACTTCAGCACCATTGCCAGCCCCTTGACCTCCGTGATCAAGAAGGACCGGGCATTCAGCTGGGGGCCCGAGCAGGATAAAGCTTTCAACCTGCTCAAGGAACGACTCACTCACGCCCCGGTTTTGGCACTACCGGATTTTCAGAAGACTTTCGAGGTGGAGTGCGACGCATCTGGCGTTGGAATCGGAGCCGTACTGACCCAAGGCGGCAAACCAGTTGCCTATTTCAGCGAGAAGTTGAGCGGAGCAGCACTCAACTACCCCGCCTATGACAAGGAGTTGTATGCCTTAGTTCGGGCAATGGACACCTGGCAGCACTACCTGTTGGCCCGGGAATGCGTCATCCACACGGACCATCAGACGCTGCAACACCTACGAGGGCAGACGAAGCTGAAGAGACGACACGCACGCTGGCTGTAGTTCATCGAGACATTCCCTTACGTAATCAAGTACAAGAATGGAAAGGAGAATGTTGTCGCAGATGCCTTGTCCCGGAGACACTCCTTGATTTCGGTCATGGAAGCTAAGGTCCTCGGATTCGAACTACTCAAGGAGCTGTATGCCCAAGACGACGACCTCAAGGACGCCTTCACTCACGCTGGAACGGGTACCCATTCACGGTTTTACTTGTTTGATGGGTTCCTTTTCAGGGATCGGAGGCTTTGCATCCCAAAGGGTTCAACCCGGGAGCTACTACTGAGAGAAGCCCACGGGGGAGGCTTAATGGGCCATTTTGGCGTAGCCAAAACCTTGAGTTTACTCAAGGAACACTTCTACTGGCCCCACCTGAGACGAGATGTTGAGGCCCATTGCAGCCGCTGCCTGGTCTGCAAACGAGCCAAGTCAAGAGTCCATCCCCACGGGTTATACCTACCACTCCCTATTCCTACTACTCCTTGGACTGACATCTCTATGGACTTTGTGCTAGGCTTGCCTAAGATCAACCACAAAGACTCCATTTTTGTAGTAGTAGACAGGTTCTCGAAGATGGCGCATTTCATCCCGTGTTCCAAGACAAATGACGCCACCCAAACCGCGAGTTTGTTCTTCCGGGAGATTGTCCGACTGCATGGAATTCCCCGGACAATAGTGTCCGACCGAGACACCAAGTTCCTCAGCCATTTCTGGCGGACGCTGTGGAAGAAGCTCGGCACCAAGCTGCTGTTTTCAACGTCTTGCCATCCCCAGACAGACGGACAGACCGAAGTCGTGAACCGGACACTCTCCACCCTACTAAGGGCAACCATTGGCCGAAACTTGAAGTCTTGGCTCGAATGCCTACCGCTGGTCGAGTTCGCCTACAACCGAGCCGTCCATTCCGCGACCAAGAAGTCACCGTTTGAGATCGTCTACGGTTTCAACCCGCTGTCGCCAATGGAGTTCACGCCATTACCCCCTGCTGAGATCGTGAACCTAGAGGGAGACCGGAAGGCTGAATACGTCAAGAAGCTGCACCAGAAGGTCAAGGAGAATCTTGAGAAGAAGACGGAGACCTATGCCCGACAAGCCAACAGGGGACGTAAGCAGACAACGTTGAAGGAAGGCGACTGGGTTTGGCTCCACATGCGACCCGAGAGGTTTCCCCAGAAGCGCAAGGACAAGTTGGCACCGAGAGGAGACGGACCATTCCGAGTCCTAAAAAAGATCAACGACAATGCCTACCAACTCGAACTGCCAGGTGAGTTTAACATTTCTCCGACGTTCAATGTTTCTGACTTAGAATTATTCGATGCAGGTGAGGACGTTGATTTGAAGACCAAACCACTTGAAGAGGGGAGGGATGATGGAGCCTCGGAACGCACTGATCGTGCCAACGACCCCGCAGACGACCCAGCCGAACCAAGCCCGGACGAAGCAGTTCCAGTCGTGCCAGCAGGACCCATGACCCGCTCCAGAGCTAAGACCTTGGGCACCAAGTTCAATCGGTTCATTGAGAGGAGGCTTGAGGTTCTGGAGCAGAATTCCGAGTCCAGACCAGGGCCAACCCAAGACCAGGCCCATTACTCGTCAACCACCGCCTGGGAGTTGCTTAGTCGCCAAGTTGCCGATTCCTGCATCCTTACCATTACACCGGGGTAGGGATGCCCAAAGACGCGCTAAGGAATTGTACTCTTTTTCCTACCTTCGGTTTTGTCCCATTGGGTTTTCCGGGGGAGGTTTTAACGAGGCAACACCCTTAGTGTGCAATCCGGAAGTGGACAACACCAAGTCCACGACCAAGTCTACCTTTAGTCATTTCTTTAAGTTTTTGTTGTCTAAATTTTTCTAAGTGTAGGACTTGGGCCCGCGACCAGGCCTTGTGGCCCGCGGCCCAAGTCATTTAAATGCCTTGTAGTTTTAGTTAGACTTCTTGTTGTTTTATTTTGGACTTCATGCTGTTTTTGTAAAGGGTGGAAACCCTAAGACTTAGGCATTATAAAAGCCAAGTCATTCTCATTAATAAAAGACAGACTTTACAAAGAAATTAAAACCCTAGCAATATTGATCTCTACCGTCTAGCCACCTAGTCGGATTCTAGACTTAGCCGCCGGCTTAAGTCGCCCTGGTGTATCACGGTTCTTCCGCAAGCCGTGTGGTCCATATCAATCCCCGCTTCATCTCACGTGCTCAGCCTGGTCGAGTCTCTCCCACGCTAGCACCCATCCGCGCGGCTGTAGATCGAGTCTCTCTCTCAGTCGCCTTGCTCCGCGCCCAGCCTGAACCTCCACCAGGTTCCTGCCGTGTCCGTGACCATATCAACAACCAATTCAGAATTAAAACAAAAACCCCAAGACTTTGTCTAAGTCCTTATTGGCGCCGCCTCCAAGCCTTCTTGGTGAGTTTGCTGTGTTCTTCAGCCTTCCCGGTTGGAGTTCTTGGAGTATCACAAGCTCTTTCACAGCTTGTGTGGTTCCATTGATAACCTCTCGCTTCCATCTCTCCTGTCTAGCAGCCTGAGCTTCTCGGTGAAAAGACAGCCCACCAACGATCTTACATCATCTGGTATCAGAGCTTAAAAGCTTATGCCCATCAGGTTGATTATATCCTTGTTTGTTTGACGATTTTTTTTGTTTTGATTGTAATTGTTTTTGCTTTTGATTTTGTTTCTTTCTCTTTTTCCTTGAGGTTCTCGGTTAAAAGGTGAAAGAATCAAGTCTCCTACTACCAAAAAAAAAAGGTTTTGTCAATCCTTTATCTTTGTTTTCACTTACAAAAAAAATAGAGTTTAAGTAACTAGGTTGTTTGTTTCTTGTTAATTTTTAAGACAAAAAAGGAGAGAACTTGCACTAGGTTGATTAAAACAAACTAGGAATATAGAAAATTCACCTAGAACACTTGTTTTCATTACTGAAAATCGTGAGACTCAAGTTTTCTTGGTCTGCACGTGCGTGCTAGGTCAGGATTTCCTTGTTCCTTGATTGCTAGCTAGGTGTTGTAGTTCAACTCGCTTGCGAGTGGTGTCTTAGACCGTCTAGGAATTTTGCTTGCCTTAGTCCTGTTCAAGCCGAGGTTCCCATCGTGCCAATCCGTGTAGTCCACACATAGGTTCCAAGGTCCTTACCTCCCGCACCAAGTGTGTGCCTACCTAGGTTCAAGGTTTCTTAGCGTTTAGAGTCTAGGTTCCATCCTGTGTTCCCTTGGTCTAGTCCCGCGCCAAGGATTTCCCGTGCCCTCATCCCGCGTAGTTCCCGTGCCCTCGTTCTGCACCAGACCGTACCTCGCCGCGCCTCCCGCGACCTGGTGCAGAACCAAACACGCCGCCTAGTGTTCCTTAGGTTAGGCGACTAGGTCAGCAACCCATCTTAGTGTCTAGGTTTCTTGCATTAGTTTTTAGGAAGTTTTCCCCACTCATTTAGGCAATTTTTAGTTAGTTGTCTTTTCTTAGGCTAGGAATTAAGTTTTAGGAAGTTTTAAGAAAAAACCTCTAGGAAGTTTTCCAAAAACTTTTAGGCAATTTCCATTGTTAGGATTTTTTTTTTTATAGAAATTAGGACATTATTAAATTTCCTTTAGCATATAGGATAATTTCATTTTTGCATTTAAGAAATAATTATTTTAGGACATATTTTCCTTTTATTAAATATTTGCCTTTTCTGCATTTATGTAGTTTTCTTTTAATGAAATTTATAAATAGAAATTTTTATCTGTGGAATATTTCCATAAAAGAAAAATTTCCATTTCTGTAAGTTTGCTTTTTGGGAAACTTTCTATTTCTCGAATATTTTATTTTCTATTAAAGAAAACATGTCAGGTAGCGATGAGTCGTCTTTGTGTCAGAACAATCAAGTAATGATGCAGCTTCTGCAATCCTTGACCGCCCAGATGACCACCATAACAACGCGCCATGAGCGATTGGAGCAGCCAGCACCTGCACCAGCTTCCGCGCCACCCCCAGCCGCGCCCCCGTACTGAGCTGACAGACCAGAGGCGACCCACCAGGGAATGGGCCGGCACCAGTACAACGACGAGCAAATGCCATTACCTAGACAGCCCATGAGCCACCCCGAGGTAAAGATGAACCCTCCTTCTTTATCAGGAAAGGTTTATCCCGAGGAATATCTCGATTGGGAAAGGAGGATGGAATTACTCTTAGAGTACTATAACTACAAAGATCCCCGTAGAGTCGCTTTAGCAACGGCTCAGTTCACTGATCACGCACTGGCGTTGTGGGATCGCGAAGTAACTGCTCGCAGGAGAGCCAGGATGGGTACTTTGACCTCATGGGTCGAACTAACCCAGATCATGAGGACACACTATGTCCCTCCTCATTTCCACCGTGAATTACAGAGAAGATTCAGACACCTGATCTAAGGCAGTAAGACAATGTCATAATATTTCGATGAATTCGAGCACCTATGCAACCGACTTGACGTTGACGAATCAGAAGAGAGTCTAATGGCCTAATTCATCGAGGGATTAAACAAATCAATCGCCCGTAAGATCGAGCTAGAGACTTACCATGATCTTGCCGAGTTGTTCCAGTTAGCAGTCCAGATAGAGAAGTGCAATAAAAGGAAATTTGCCGCACCTTCTAATCATAAAAGTACCTGGAGCACCGGTTCCAAGCCCTTTGAACGGACAGCTTCGACCAATGACCCACGCCTTAAGGAAAAGGCCGTGGTCAGCAACTCGGCCCCCAGGGCCGCCCCAGCTACTCCAAAGCCGACCACCCCCACGTCCACTCCAAATCAGCCTCAGCGGAGCAGCGAGATCGTATGCTTCAAGTGCAAAGGAAGGGGACACATGTCCCGAGAATGCCCCACCCAGAGGACGATGGTATCGACCGCCTCAGAAGACTAGAAGTCTGAGGAAAAGCACGAGGAGGTCGCCCCTGCTATTCACCAACAATCTGACGAAGATAAATAATATGCCGACTCTGGAGAAATGCTCATGATCAGACGAGTTCTCAGCTCGAGATTTGAGCCAGATGAGGTAGAGCAGCGGGAAAACATTTTTCATTCCAAATGTACCATCCTTAAAAAAGTGTGCTCACTGATTATAGACAGAGGGTCCTGCACCTACGCCGCGAGCAAATACATGGTTGAAAAGCTTGGACTGCCTGTGACCAAGTATCCTAAGCCTTACAAACAATAATGGCCGAACGACAAGACGGAGCTGTATATTTCTGACCAGGTTAGGGTCGCATTCAGCATTGGTAGATACCATGACCAGGTAATCTACGATGTCGTCCCGATGTCAGCTGGACATCTCCTCCTAGGAAGACCTTGGCAATTCGACCGAGATACTACGCATAATGGACGGACAAACTTCTATTAATTTTTCCACGACAAGCGTAGATACAACCTGACACCAATGTCGCCACACGCCGTGCAAGAGATGCAATCCAAGATGGCGAAAGACCAACATGCCCACAAGGAGAACTTCCTCATTAACGTGGCTGACATGAGGAAAGCCGCTCGTACTGAGGGCACTCAACTCGTCCTAAAGCTCTACAGAGAGATTTTGAACACATATTGCACTGAGACCACCTTACCAACCGAGGTCCAAGCCCTACTAGAGAGTTACACAAACGTGTTCCCAGACGAGATCCCAGCCGGCCTCCCACCCATTCAACTGCCTAACTGGCCTGCATACCGAGTTAACCCGAGGAGGCTAAAGAATTATAAAGGCAAGTCCAGGATCTTATGGCTCAAGGCTACGTCAGAGAGAGCATTAATCCCTGTGTCATCCCGGTCCTACTTGTGACAAAGAAGGACGTGAGCTGGAGGATGTGTGTCGACTGTTGTGCCATCAACAACATCACAATCAAAGTTCTGGCACCCCATTCCGCGTCTGGATGACATTCTAGATGAATTAAGCAGAGCCACAGTCTTCTCCAAAATTAACTTAAGAAATGGATATCATCAAGTCAGGATGTGAGAAGGATATGAATAGAAGACTGCGTTCAAGACCAAACAGGGTCTTTGTGAGTGGCTAGTAATGTCCTTCGGCCTATCCAACGCCCCAAGCACTTTCATGCACCTTATGAACCAAGTCCTTCAACCGTTCATTAATAAATTTGTAGTGGTCTACTTTGACAATAATCTAATCTACAGTACGACTTACTCAGATCATCTGGAGCACCTAGAGACAGTCATCATAACACTCCAGAAAGAGCAGCAATACACAAATCTAAAGAATTGTATGTTCTGTACAGACCAAGTCGTCTTCCTTGGATTCGTCGTGAGTTCACAAGGACTCAGGATTGACGACGAGAAGATCAAGGCCATCCAGGAGTGGCCAACGCCGACAAATGCAAGCCAGGTTCATAGCTTCCATGGTCTCGCCAGCTTCTATTGACAGTTCATTTGAGACTTCAGCACGATCGCCGGTCGGTTGACCTCCACGACCAAAAAGAACTAGGAATTTCGATGGGGCCCCGACTAGAACAAGTCATTTAAGCTGTTAAAGGAACGCCTCACCCACGCCCCAGTTCTAGTCCTGCCAGACTTTAACCAGACCTTTGGGGTCAAATGTGACGCTTCGGGAATTTGTATAGGCACAGTCCTGACCCAAGGCGGAAGACATGTCGTCTATTTCAGTGAGAAGTTAAGTGCAGCTGCTCTTAATTATCCTACCTATGATAAGGAGCTCTATGCATTGGTCCGAGCCCTAGAGACTTGGAAGCACTACCTACTTGCCAAAGAGAAAATTCTTATTAAAATTTTGATCTGGTTTACAAAATGGCCAAGGCCAAATACAAGTAGTCACGCCAATGTTTCAAACTTGCATGGTCAAGATGCTTTGCATGATTGGCACAAATAACCAAGCATTCAAAGCAAAGACCAATGCAAAATACAATGTGGTCAAAGCGAAAAAGGACACGCCCAAAACATAGAATGGGCCGGACCAAAAGAAATGCCACTAAATTAAGTTAAAGGCCTTATGGGCTTGATCCTTTTAAGAATGCACCAGGCCCCATTAAAACACATATGAATAAAACCCAATGGGAAAAACTTCACATGGGAAAAGGGAACCAAGTGAACCCTTAATCCCAAACTCATAAGCCCAATAACAAAATGAAATGGACTTAGACAAATTAAGAAGATAAATGGGTCAGAAATAACCCAATAAATTCTTGAAGGGCCTTAGTCCGGGAGCGGGTCATGGGACCAGGTGTAACGGTCCATGGCTCCGGAACAAGGTTGGTCGAGGCGCCGGTCTTCTGGTCAAGACGCGGATCGAGGTACGGGTCGAAGACCTAGTCGAGGCACCAATCGAAGTCTTGGTTGGGTCACGGGTAGGGTCGATGCTGGGGTCTTGGTCGAAGTCGTCCTTGTGGCCACGGACAAGGCCACATTCAGGCCCACAGTCGAGGCCAACCTCCATGTGTACACCCGGGTACTCGAATTCAGCATCCAGGCTACGTTCCATGCGATCGCCCGGTTGATCAGGGCCAGCGTCAAAGCCACGTTCCACGCGGTCGTTTGGCTTAGCGTCCAGGCTCACATCAACTAGCCAACCCCACACCGCGCCTCCTCTAGGACCATTGTATCTTGTGTGTAGTCTAGCTTGCTCCGCCAAGAGACTTTAGGTTTAGGTCTGCAAATTTTCCTTAGTGTCTAGGTTCTTAGTATTTAGCTTTAGGAAATTTTCCCTTAGCATTTAGGCATAAGATTAATTAGTTTCAATTTTTTTTAGGCTAGGAATTAGTTTAGGAAGTTTCCTAAAACCTCTTAAGTAGTTGTCCTAAAATTTTTAGGCAGTTAATAGATTTTTCTTTAGTTTTAGGTAGTTTTTCCTTTTAGGAAATTATGCATTAATAGTTTTCCTTTTAGCATCTAGGCAATAAATTTTTAGGATGTTTCCCATTTAGTTAGTTTCCTTTTAGTTTTTGGCCATTTTTATTCTAGGACAATTTCCTTTTCCTTAATTTGTTTTTTTTTTTGCATTTAGGTAATATCATTATATAGAATTAAATTTTATAAATAAAAATAAAAATCATATCTGTGAACTTGAAGAAATTTATATTCTGCATAGACCAAGTCGTCTTCTTTGGATTCGTCGTGAGTTCACAGGGACTCCGAATGGACAACAAAAAGATCAAGGTCATCCAGAAGTGGCACACACCGACGACCGCCATCCAGGACCGTAGCTTCCACAGACTCGCCAGCTTATATCGACGGTTCGTCTGAGACTTCAGCACGATCACTGGTCCATTAACCTCTACCATCAAGAAGAACCAAGACATCCGTTGGGGACCCGACGAGGACAAATCCTTCAAGCTGCTGAAGGAACGTCTCACCCACGCCCCAGTACTCATCCTGCAAGACTTTAACCAGACCTTTGAGGTCAAATGTGACGCTTCAGGATCGACATAAGAGCAGTCCTCACCCAAGGCGGATGACCTGTCGCCTATTTCAGCGATAAATTAAGTGGGGCCGCACTTAACTCTCTGAACTACGACAAGGAGCTCTACGCACTGGTCCGCGCTCTATAGACTTGGCAGCACTACCTTCTTGCCCGGACGTGCGTTATTCACACCGCCTGTCAGACACTCCAGCACCTCAGAGGATAATCAATGCTTAAAAAGAGACATGCTCGTTGGTTAGAGTATATCGAGACCTTTCCCTAGATCATCAAGTACAAAAAGGAAACGGACAACGTCGTGGATGACGCTCTGTCCCGCAGATACAGTCTCATTTCCATAATGGAGTCAAAAGTTATGGGCTTTGAGATGATCAAAGAGATGCTGAAGACGCCGACTTCACTCAGATCTACCAGGAGCACGGCAACAGCAACTTCTATCTGTTTGACGGATTTCTTTTTAAAGACAAGCGTCTCTGCATTCTGAGAGGATCGATTCGAGAGCTACTATTGAGATAGGCCCATGGAGGAGGCTTAATGGGTTATTTCAGAATCTACAAGATATTAAGCATGCTTAAGGAGCATTTCTACTGGCCCCACCAGCGACGAAATTTAGCGGCTCATTGTGCTAAATGCCTTATCTGCAAACGGACTAAGTCCAAGATGCATCTGCAAGATCCTTACATGTCGTTACCAGTTCCTTCTGCGCCCTGGACGGACATCTCCATGGAATTCGTACTAGGACTGCCAAAAATCAACCACAAGGACTCCATCTTTGTAGTGGTCGACCGATTTTCCAAGATGGCGCATTTCATCGCATGTAACAAGGCCAATGAGGCCAGCCAGACTGCCAACCTATTCTTCAAGGAGATAGTACGACTGCACGGCATTCCCAGGACGATTGTATCTGACCGCGACACCAAGTTCCTCAGCCACTTCTAGCGAGCCTTGTGGCGCAAGTTAGGGACCAACCTTTTGTTTTCTACCGCGTACCATTCAGACCGACGGACAGATAGAGGTGGTCAACCAGACATTGTCCCAGACACTGAGAGCAACAAGTGGAAGAAACTTGAAGAACTGGTTGGTGTGCCTTCCGTATGTCGAATTTGCCTACAACAGAGCTACACACTCCGGAACAGCGTTCTCCATTTGAAGTCGTCTACGGTTTCAACCCGACTACGCCGATCGAGTTCACATCCATTCCTTTGGGAAATGCCATCAACTTAGAGGGAGAAGCAAAGGCGGAATACATCAAGCATCTACATGAAGAGACCAAGGCAAATCTGGAGCAACGGAACATCCAGAACACTAAGAATTCCAACAAGGGTCGCAGTCATATGGTGTTCCAGGAGGGAGATTGGGTTTGGCTACATCTGCGACCAGAGAGGTTTCCCCAACAATGAAAGAGCAAGCTTGCACCCCAGGGAGATGGTCCATTCCGCGTCTTTCGGAGGATCAACGACAATGCCTACCAGCTCGAACTTCCAGGTGAGTATAACGTGTCGAGTACGTTTAATGTTTCTGACTTAGACTTGTTTAATGCAGGTGAGGAGTTCGCTTTGGAGACCAAAGCACTTCAAGAGGGAGGGAATGATGAGGACATCGAGCCAGTCACTGCACCGGTATCTGATGGAGCCTCGGAACGCACTGATCGTGCCAACGACCCCGCAGACGACCCAGCCGAACCAAGCCCGGACGAAGCAGTTCCACTCGTGCCAGCAGGACCCATGACCCGCTCCAGAGCTAAGACCTTGGGCACCAAGTTCAATCGGTTCATTGAGAGGAGGCTTGAGGTTCTGGAGCAGAATTCCGAGTCCGGACCAGGGCCAACCCAAGACCAGGCCCATTACTCGTCAACCACCGCCTGGGAGTTGCTTAGTCGCCAAGTTGCCGATTCCTGCATCCTTACCATTACACCGGGGTAGGGATGCCCAAAGACGCGCTAAGGAATTGTACTCTTTTTCCTACCTTCGGTTTTGTCCCATTGGGTTTTCCGGGGGAGGTTTTAACGAGGCAACACCCTTAGTGTGCAATCCGGAAGTGGACAACACCAAGTCCACGACCAAGTCTACCTTTAGTCATTTCTTTAAGTTTTTGTTGTCTAAATTTTTCTAAGTGTAGGACTTGGGCCCGCGACCAGGCCTTGTGGCCCGCGGCCCAAGTCATTTAAATGCCTTGTAGTTTTAGTTAGACTTCTTGTTGTTTTATTTTGGACTTCATGCTGTTTTTTGTAAAGGGTGGAAACCCTAAGACTTAGGCATTATAAAAGCCAAGTCATTCTCATTAATAAAAGACAGACTTTACAAAGAAATTAAAACCCTAGCAATATTGCTCTCTACCGTCTAGCCACCTAGTCGGATTCTAGACTTAGCCGCCGGCTTAAGTCGCCCTGGTGTATCACGGTTCTTCCGCAAGCCGTGTGGTCCATATCAATCCCCGCTTCATCTCACGTGCTCAGCCTGGTCGAGTCTCTCCCACGCTAGCACCCATCCGCGCGGCTGTAGATCGAGTCTCTCTCTCAGTCGCCTTGCTCCGCGCCCAGCCTGAACCTCCACCAGGTTCCTGCCGTGTCCGTGACCATATCATCTGGTATCAGAGCTCAAAAGCTCCTGACCCCGGTTGTGTCCTATCCCTTTTGTTATTTGTTTCACTTGTTTAATTCATTAAGAAAACGCTTGGCTTGATTTGTTTGCTTGTCTAACCTGCAAGGTTAAGAGAAGCCGGATTCAAGTCACACAAACAAAAAAAAAAAAAAAAAAGGAGAAGAAGCTTCACTAGAACCGCGACTAATCCATCCTTACAACCGGTTACATCTCCTCTACCTTTAAGTTTGTCCGTTAGGATTGTTTAGATTGTTTGCAAATTCATTCAAAAAAAAAAAAAGAAAGAACAAGTTAGGTTGCGCTTAAAAACGGATTAGGGAGGAATAGAAACCTACCTAGAACATCATCGCGCCTGAGAAATCGTGAAGCAGTTGTTCTTGCCTTCACGCGTGTGCTAGTTAGGTTTGTTGCTTGCGTTTGTTTGTTAGGCCGACTGTAGTCCGGGTCGCTCTAGAGTTTTAGGTGTCCCGAGTTGCGCCTTGGAGAGTAACCTAGAACCCGCGTTAGTCCCCTGCTAGTAGCCGCCTGCACCTTCGGAACCATAGCTAGCCTCCTAGGTTCTAGCCGAGAGGTTCCCTTGTGAGCAGCCGCTTGATCCCTTAGGAGAAAACCCTAGGCAGCCGCGAGTTTAGGTTTAGCAACCAAGACCCCAGACCGAAATCCGCGATCCTTAGACACCATCAGCCGTTTAGGGCATTTTTCCATTTCTAGGTTTAGGCAATATCCCCTAGTATAATCACTTAGGAATATTTCCAAAAAAAAAAAAAACCAATTAGGAAACTTCCCGAAACGATTTAGGAAAGAAATTAAGTCTAGAATATCTCCCTAGGATATTTTCATTTTTCTAGAATTATGAAAGTTCCATTTTAGGACAGTTCTATTTTAGGAAAGTTCCAACTTAGGAAAGTTCTATTTTAGGAAAGTTTCCAGATTAGGAAAGTTTCTAGATTAGGAAAGTTTCTAGATTAGGAAAGTTTCTATTTTAGGAAAGTTTCTATTTTAGGAAAGTTTCTAGATTAGGAAAGTTTCTAGATAAGGAAAGTTTCTATTTTAGGAAAGTTTCTATTTTAGGAAAGTTTCCATTTTTGGAAAGTTGTTATTTTAGGAAATTTCTTTAAAAATATAAATGTCTAGTAGTTCGGACGTTCCCGAACGTCCCCAAGGATCAGCTGCAGTAATGCAGATGCTGAGCCAGATTACGGTTCAGATGAACACGCTCGCTAGTCGTATGGAACGGCTGGAGCAACCCGGTCCTCCCCAACGACCGGACTTCCCCGAGGCGTCTCACCGCGGCAACGGAGGTGCCACTACCAATGGTCGGACTCACTACTTCGGACCCTACTCTCGCGACCCACGAGAAGAAGATCCGCCCGACGATCCACCATACCGTACCCCTTATGATCGAGACCCCCGGTACGATGACCGACCGCCCCCATACCAAGCCCCCGACGTCAAGCTTAACCCGCCATCATTTGCCGGCAAGGTCGACCCCGAGGCTTACCTAGATTGGGAACGACGCATGGAGCTGATCTTCGACTACTACCGATACGGAGACCCCCGGCGAGTAGCTCTGGCCACCGCCCAATTTACGGACCATGCCCTGACCTGGTGGGACCGTGAGGTCGCTGAACGACGAAGGAGTCGTTTCGGACCCGTCATACAACCGGCCCCCTGGCCCTGTCCCCGACCCGCGCGCGCCGACCCGTCCCCGTGAGCCAACCCGACCCACGGCTGGACAACCCCAGCCGACCAAGCCTACTGGAGCTGCACCCCGGAGCCGAGACATCACTTGTTTCAAGTGCAACGGACGAGGTCACATGGCTCGCGACTGTCCGAACCAGCGAGTCATGATCTTGACCCCATCCGGCGAGTACGAATCCGCTGATGAGGAAGACGAGCATCTAGACGCCCAGATCGACCAGCCAGAGGATGAGATTGAATACCCGGATTCCGGAGAACTTCTGATGTTCCGACGTGTCCTGAACTCAATAGCGGGACCCGAAGAGACGGAACAGCGAGAGAACATCTTCTATACCAAGTGCACCGTGAAGGGCAAGGTATGTTCTCTGATCATAGACGGTGGTTCTTGCACCAACGTCGCCAGTCAATACATGGTTGACAAGCTCGGTCTCGAGAAGACCAAGCACCCACGCCCATACGGGTTGCGCTGGCTCAATGACAAGACCGAGATCCGCATATCCGATCAGGTGATGGTACCCTTCAGTATAGGCCGTTACTCTGATCAGGTCTTGTGCGACGTGGTCCCGATGCAGGCTGGCCACCTATTACTAGGACGTCCATGGCAGTTTGACAGGGAAACCACGCACAATGGGCGGACTAACCTGTATTCTTTTGTTCACAACAAGCGCAGGTTTAACTTAGCACCGCTCGCACCACAACAAGTCCGGGAAATCCAATTAAAGACGGATTCAACCAAAGGTCCCCGGAAGGAGAACTTTCTTGTGAACTCCCGAGTCGTCCGCAAGGCAGTGAGTAGGGACGATACTAATGTCGTCCTTATGATCTTCAAGGAATCGCTGCACGCCGGCAGCACTGACCCGCCGCTCCCGCCTGAAGTTGCCAAACTTCTAGAGACCTACGCCGGCGTCTTTCCGACAGAGATCCCACCAAGGCTGCCACCATTAAGAGGAATCGAGCATAACATCGATTTCATTCCGGGAGCACAACTGCCCAACCGACCCGCCTACCGAGTCAACCCGGAGGAAGCTAAGGAGCTCGAACGCCAAGTTCGAGAACTGATGGACCAGGGCTATGTTCGGGAAAGCCTTAGTCCATGTGCTGTACCCGTCCTGCTCGTGCCCAAGAAAGACGGATCCTGGAGAATGTGTGTTGATTGCCGAGCTATCAACAACATCACCATCAAGTACCGTCACCCGATACCGCGCCTTGACGATATGCTTGACGAGCTGAGCGGAGCCTCGATCTTCTCAAAGATCGACCTGAAGAGCGGATATCACCAGGTCCGCATGCGCGAAGGAGACGAATGGAAGACGGCATTCAAGACCAAGCAGGGTCTCTACGAATGGCTAGTAATGCCGTTTGGGCTATCCAATGCCCCGAGTACGTTCATGCGTTTAATGAACCATGTCCTCAGGCCGTACATCAGTAAGTTTGTCGTAGTCTATTTTGACGACATCCTTATTTACAGCGCCTCATATGCCGATCACGTCACTCATTTGGAGTTGGTAATACGCACACTTCGAGAGGAGAAGTTGTATGTCAATCTAAAGAAGTGTACGTTCTGCACTGATCGGGTAGTCTTCCTAGGCTTTGTCGTGAGTCCACAAGGCTTACAGGTGGACGAGGATAAGATCAAGGCCATACAGGAATGGCCCACGCCCACGAGCATCAGCCAAGTCCGGAGCTTCCACGGTTTGGCGAGCTTCTACCGACGGTTCGTCCGGGACTTCAGCACCATTGCCAGCCCCTTGACCTCTGTGATCAAGAAGGACCGGGCATTCAGCTGGGGGCCCGAGCAGGATAAAGCTTTCAACCTGCTCAAGGAACGACTCACTCACGGCCCGGTTTTGGCACTACCGGATTTTCAGAAGACTTTCGAGGTGGAGTGCGACGCATCTGGCGTTGGAATCGGAGCCGTACTGACCCAAGGCGGCAAACCAGTTGCCTATTTCAGCGAGAAGTTGAGCGGAGCAGCACTCAACTACCCCGCCTATGACAAGGAGTTGTATGCCTTAGTTCGGGCAATGGACACCTGGCAGCACTACCTGTTGGCCCGGGAATGCGTCATCCACACGGACCATCAGACGCTGCAACACCTACGAGGGCAGACGAAGCTGAAGAGACGACACGCACGCTGGCTGGAGTTCATCGAGACATTCCCTTACGTAATCAAGTACAAGAAGGGAAAGGAGAATGTCGTCGCAGATGCCTTGTCCCGGAGACACTCCTTGATTTCGGTCATGGAAGCTAAGGTCCTCGGATTCGAACTACTCAAGGAGCTGTATGCCCAAGACGACGACCTCAAGGACGCCTTCACTCACGCTGGAACGGGTACCCATTCACGGTTTTACTTGTTTGATGGGTTCCTTTTCAGGGATCGGAGGCTTTGCATCCCAAAGGGTTCAACCCGGGAGCTACTACTGAGAGAAGCCCACGGGGGAGGCTTAATGGGCCATTTTGGCGTAGCCAAAACCTTGAGTTTACTCAAGGAACACTTCTACTGGCCCCACCTGAGACGAGATGTTGAGGCCCATTGCAGCCGCTGCCTGGTCTGCAAACGAGCCAAGTCAAGAGTCCATCCCCACGGGTTATACCTACCACTCCCTATTCCTACTACTCCTTGGACTGACATCTCTATGGACTTTGTGCTAGGCTTGCCTAAGATCAACCACAAAGACTCCATTTTTGTAGTAGTAGACAGGTTCTCGAAGATGGCGCATTTCATCCCGTGTTCCAAGACAAATGACGCCACCCAAACCGCGAGTTTGTTCTTCCGGGAGATTGTCCGACTGCATGGAATTCCCCGGACAATAGTGTCCGACCGAGACACCAAGTTCCTCAGCCATTTCTGGCGGACGCTGTGGAAGAAGCTCGGCACCAAGCTGCTGTTTTCAACGTCTTGCCATCCCCAGACAGACGGACAGACCGAAGTCGTGAACCGGACACTCTCCACCCTACTAAGGGCAACCATTGGCCGAAACTTGAAGTCTTGGCTCGAATGCCTACCGCTGGTCGAGTTCGCCTACAACCGAGCCGTCCATTCCGCGACCAAGAAGTCACCGTTTGAGATCGTCTACGGTTTCAACCCGCTGTCACCAATGGAGTTCACGCCATTACCCCCTGCTGAGATCGTGAACCTAGAGGGAGACCGGAAGGCTGAATACGTCAAGAAGCTGCACCAGAAGGTCAAGGAGAATATGGAGAAGAAGACGGAGACCTATGCCCGACAAGCCAACAGGGGACGTAAGCAGACGACGTTGAAGGAAGGCGACTGGGTTTGGCTCCACATGCGACCCGAGAGGTTTCCCAAGAAGCGCAAGAACAAGTTTGCACCGAGAGGAGACGGACCATTCCGAGTCCTAAAAAAGATCAACGACAATGCCTACCAACTCGAACTGCCAGGTGAGTTTAACATTTCTCCGACGTTCAATGTTTCTGACTTAGAATTATTCGATGCAGGTGAGGACGTTGATTTGGAGACCAAACCACTTGAAGAGGGGATGGATGATGGAGCCTCGGAACGCACTGATCGTGCCAACGACCCCGCAGACGACCCAGCCGAACCAAGCCCGGACGAAGCAGTTCCAGTCGTGCCAGCAGGACCCATGACCCGCTCCTGAGCTAAGACCTTGGGCACCAAGTTCAATCGGTTCATTGAGAGGAGGCTTGAGGTTCTGGAGCAGAATTCCGAGTCCGGACCAGGGCCAACCCAAGACCAGGCCCATTACTCGTCAACCACCGCCTGGGAGTTGCTTAGTCGCCAAGTTGCCGATTCCTGCATCCTTACCATTACACCGGGGTAGGGATGCCCAAAGACGCGCTAAGGAATTGTACTCTTTTTCCTACCTTCGGTTTTGTCCCATTGGGTTTTCCGGGGGAGGTTTTAACGAGGCAACACCCTTAGTGTGCAATCCGGAAGTGGACAACACCAAGTCCACGACCAAGTCTACCTTTAGTCATTTCTTTAAGTTTTTGTTGTCTAAATTTTTCTAAGTGTAGGACTTGGGCCCGCGACCAGGCCTTGTGGCCCGCGGCCCAAGTCATTTAAATGCCTTGTAGTTTTAGTTAGACTTCTTGTTGTTTTATTTTGGACTTCATGCTGTTTTTTGTAAAGGGTGGAAACCCTAAGACTTAGGCATTATAAAAGCCAAGTCATTCTCATTAAAAGACAGACTTTACAAAGAAATTAAAACCCTAGAAATATTGCTCTCTACCGTCTAGCCACCTAGTCGGATTCTAGACTTAGCCGCCGGCTTAAGTCGCCCTGGTGTATCACGGTTCTTCCGCAAGCCGTGTGGTCCATATCAATCCCCGCTTCATCTCACGTGCTCAGCCTGGTCGAGTCTCTCCCACGCTAGCACCCATCCGCGCGGCTGTAGATCGAGTCTCTCTCTCAGTCGCCTTGCTCCGCGCCCAGCCTGAACCTCCACCAGGTTCCTGCCGTGTCCGTGACCATATCATCTGGTATCAGAGCTCAAAAGCTCCTGACCCCGGTTGTGTCCTATCCCTTTTGTTATTTGTTTCACTTGTTTAATTCATTAAGAAAACGCTTGGCTTGATTTGTTTGCTTGTCTAACCTGCAAGGTTAAGAGAAGCCGGATTCAAGTCACACAAACAAAAAAAAAAAAAAAAAGGAGAAGAAGCTTCACTAGAACCGCGACTAATCCATCCTTACAACCGGTTACATCTCCTCTACCTTTAAGTTTGTCCGTTAGGATTGTTTAGATTGTTTGCAAATTCATTCAAAAAAAAAAAAAAAGAAAGAACAAGTTAGGTTGCGCTTAAAAACGGATTAGGGAGGAATAGAAACCTACCTAGAACATCATCGCGCCTGAGAAATCGTGAAGCAGTTGTTCTTGCCTTCACGCGTGTGCTAGTTAGGTTTGTTGCTTGCGTTTGTTTGTTAGGCCGACTGTAGTCCAAGAGGAAGGCTTTAGGAGACAAGCTCAGCATGCTATTGGAGAGTGGAACCGAAGAGGAACTCGGACTGACCAGATCGACCAGGAGCAGGTCTGGACCAACCAAGACAACACCGACCGTGGTCATGCCAGAGCCGTCTGTTCCAGGACCATCCGACCAGACCGTGCCAGAACCAGCCCAGCCCTTCCAACCGAACAAGGGACGATGGAGGTTCCTTCTAGAAGATTCGTTTTCCTCCGGTGTCTTTACAATTACCATCAGGTACAGACACCAAAAGTCGTGCTAGGAAATCATACTCTTTTTCCTATCTTCGGTTTTGATTCACTGGGTTTTCCGAAGAAGGTTTTAATAAGACAATACTCTTAGTGCGCAAGACGGTGAATACTTGTTCTCAATTCCATTTCATTCACAAGTCCTCATCGATTTCTGGCCTAAGTGTTATTGGGCTTTTCTATCTTTAATTCTATTTCTAGACTAAGTACGTTATTTAGGCTTATGAGTCATGTTAACTATTTAGGCCCAAAGTCTATTTTAATTCCCATTAAGTAAATTCTTGCTGTTTTAATTCCTTGAGAGGCTAAACATCATGTTGTTTAGCCTAAGTTGTAATAAGGCATTATATAAGCATTTTGTCTACTCATTAATAAAAATAACAAGCACTTTAGAACAAAAAACCTAAGATTATTGTCTAAGTCACAAGCGCCGCCTCCAAGCCTTGGTAGCAGCCGTGTTCTTCAACCTACTTTGTTTGAATTTTTTGAGTATCACAAACCCCTTTCACAGCTTGTGTGGTAACCTGAGCTTCTCGGTTAAAAGACAGCCACCCACGGTTTTTGCATCACTTATAAGTTGCGATGGCTGAACAACAAGACAGAGTTATACATTTCGGATCAAGTTAAAGTCTCAATCAGCATCGGCAGATACTAGGACTAGGTCACCTACGATGTTGTCCCGATGTCAGCTGGACATCTCCTCCTAGGGCAACCTTGGCAATTTGACTGAGAGACTACGCATAACGGATAGACCAACTTATACTCATTTGTCCACGACAAGCGTAGATACAACTTGGAACCAATGTCTCCAAACGCCGTTCAAAGAATGCAGTCCAAGATGGCGAATGACCAACATGCCCGGAAAGAAAATTTTCTAATCAATGTGTCAGACATGAGGAAAGCCACCCGTACCAAGGGCACCCAACTCGTGCTAATGCTCTATAGAGAGAGCTTACACACGTCTAGCACCGAGACCTCTTTACCTGCCAAGGTCCGAGCCCTGCTAGAGAGATATGCCGACATGTTCCCAGACAAGATCCCAGCCGGCCTCCCACCCGTTCGAGGCATTGAGCACCACATCGACTTCATTCCCGGAGCTCAAATACCTAACCGACCCGCATACCGAGTCAACCCCGAGGAGGCTAAAGAACTAAAACGGCAAGTCCAGGACTTTATGGCTCAAGGTTACATCAGAGAGAGCCTTAGTCCCTGTTCCGTCCCGGTCCTACTTTCACCAAAGAAGGACGAGAGCTGGAGCATTTGCGTCGACTAACGTGCCATCAACAACATCAAAATCAAATACCGGAACCCCATTCCACGCTTGGACGACATGCTAGACGAATTAAGCGGAGCCGCGGTCTTCTCTAAAATTGACATTAAAAGCGGATACCATCAAGTCAGGATACGAGAAGGAGACAAATGGAAGACTACGTTCAATACCAAGAAGGGTCTTTAAGAGTGGCTAATAATGCCATTCGGCCTATCCAACTCTCCAAGAACATTTATGCGCCTTATGAACCAAGTCATTTGACCGTTCATTGGCAAGTTCATAGTATTCTACTTCGACGACATTCTATTCTATAGTACGACCTACTCAGATCATTTGGAGCACTTAGAGGCTGTTATCACCACCCTACAAAGACATCAGTTGTACGCAAACCTCAAGAAATGTACATTTTACACAGACCAAGTCGTCTTCCTTGGATTCGTTGTGAGTTCACAGGCACTCCGAGTGAACGACAAGAAGATCAAGGCCATACAGGAGTGGCCAACAACGACGACCGCCAGCCAGGTCCGTAGCTTCCACGGACTTGCCAGTTTCTACCTACGGTTCGTCCGAGACTTCAGCACGATCGTCGGTCCATTAACCTCTACGATAAAGAGGAACCAAGAATTTTGTTGGGGACCCAATCTGGACAAGTCCTTTAAACTATTAAAAGAACGCCTCACCCACGCTCCAGTCTTAGTCCTGCCCAACTTCAACAATACCTTCGAGGTTGAATGCGGTGCTTTAGGAATCGGCATAGGAGCAGTCCTGACCCATGGTGGAAGACATGTCACCTACTTCAGCATGAAGATAAGTGGAGCCGCTCTTAACTATCTGACCTACGAAAAGGAGCTCTATGCATTGGTCCACGCCTTAGAGACTTGGCAGCACTATCTACTTGCCAAGGAGTGCGTGATTCACACCGACCATCTGACACTCCTGCACCTTAGAGGGAAATCTACACTTAAGAAGAGATACTTAAAATGAAAGAATATGAGATTAAGAGATTTCTAGAATAAGAGAATGAGAGATTAGAGAGAATTAGAGAATTAGAGAAAAGAATGATTTATTAGAAAATGAGAATTATGAATTCTTGCATACAAAATGTGAAGGGGGTAAGGTATTTATACTAACCTAGTTTAGGCTTGTTTGGATACAAGGATAGTCTTATACATAAATGGCTTACAAGGATAACATAATTCTATAATACAAACAAGCCTTAAACTCTCCCTTTTACATACATACAAATCGCCATTTAACTAGATTTAAAGGCTTTCATAAATTTATCACTTCTTCTTCATTCTAACACTCCCCCTCAAGCTTAAGACATAAGATGTTTAAGCTTGCAACCATGAAGTATTACCTCATTAAAAAACCTAGAGAAGGAAAACCCAATTGGGACAAAACCTTTTCTAGGGAAAAAGAGTATAATACTCCATGTTGGGATCATGGGTATGGAATGGACATGAGACCAAGTCTTGGGTAGATTGATGTACCAACTTTCAGAGATGCTGCCTTGGTGAATATATGAGCTAGTTGATCCTCACTCCTTGTATAGCAAGGTAAAATGATACCTTTCCCAATAGCTTCTCTAACTTTGTAGCAGTCCACTTCTATGTGCTTAGTCCTTTCATGAAACACTGAATTGGAGGCTATGTGAATGGTGGATTGATTGTCACAATGAATGGTGATAGGCTCTTCACACTTCACGGCTAAGTCTCCCAAAATTTGTTTCAGCCAGATGCATTTAGTAGTTAGCTTCCTCATTGCTCTATACTCTGATTCTGCACTAGAGCATGAAACCACCTTTTGCTTCTTGGTTTTCCAAGTCACAAGGTTTCCACCAATGAAAATACAATAGCCAGTAGTACTTCTCCTATCTTGCCTATCTCCTGCCCAATCTGCATCACAATAACCAACCACATTTGTGTTTTTATTATTACCCATCCAAATACCTTGTTCATGTGTGCCTTTGAGATATCTTAGAATCCGCATGGCCATGTCCCAATGCCTCATCTTTGGCCCTTGCATGTGTTGAGATACCTGATTCACAGCAAAACATAAATCTGGTCTTGTGATGGTTAAATAAATAAGCTTACCAACCACTTTCCTATAGAGCTTAGGATCATGAAAATCAATTTCCTCCTCTAACTCCCCCTTAGTTGCGATTTTATAATCTTCTTCTAAGGGTGTTTTGGCTGGCTTAGCTTCCATCATACCTGTGGATGTTAGTAGATCTACAACATACTTTCTTTTAGAAAGAAAGAGACCTTCCTTAAACCTACATACTTCAATTCCTAAGAAGTATTTAAGTTCTCCTAAATCCTTTATGTCAAAGACACTCTTTAAGTAATTTTTAGTAGATGCAATACCAACACTATCACTACCAGATATGATTATATCATCTACATAGATAAGAATTACTATGGTACCTTCCTTACTCTTTAATGTAAAAAGAGTATGTTCCACTTCAGATCTTTTAAAGCCTTTATCCATTAAAGTAACACTTAATTTGTGGTACCATGCTCTAGGAGATTGCTTAAGGCCATAAATAGCCTTCCTTAGCCTTAGTGTATTACCGCTTCCTACCTCATCCTCTAGGCCAGGTGGAGGTGACATGTAAACCTCTTCTTCTAGTTCACCTTGCAAGAAAGCATTCTTGACATCCATTTGCCACAATTCTCACTCAAGATTAGTAGCAACAATAAGCACAATATTGACAGAATGAAGCTTAGCTACAGGAGCAAATGTATCCCTATAATCCTCACCATATGTCTGAGTAAAACCCCTAGCTACCAACCTAGCTTTATATCTATCAATTTCACCATTGCTTTTGTATTTAATGGTAAAAATCCATTTAGAACTTACAGCCTTCTTTCGTTTTGGTAAAGTGGCTGAGGCGTATGTACCATTCCTCTCCATAGCTTGTTTCTCAGCTGAGATAACTTCCCTCCATTCCTTTATAGACATAGCTTCTTCATATGTCTTTGGGATCTGCTCATTGTCAAGACTAGAAATAAAAGCAACATGAGTAGAAGGTAAGTGTGCAATATTACAAACTCCCTGGTCATGATGAACTACAACATTTCCATTGTAGAAGACTGGTGGATTTCTTTGTCTAGTGCTCCTCCTTAAAACTGTAGGTGGAGCCTCCTCTTCTTCACTCAAAACTTCAATGAGAGTAGGTCTTGATCTTTTGGAAGCTGAAGTTAGAATGGAATCATCTCCTGCTGAGTCTTGTTGGACATGAGTAGAGGTTTCTCCCCCCCCCCCCATGTTCAAGAGGAGGAAGCCCAGGAGAACCAGGAAAGGATGATGGCTGAGATAGACCGGAAGGGTCGGATGCGGATGGACGAGATGGACCGGAAGGGCCGGGGCTGGAACGGTCTTGTGGATCAGACTGAACCGCGGTTCCACGGCTACTTGCAACTGGAGCAGGTGATGAGACTGTGTGTTGACCACCTCCTATTCAAATACTTTCCAAGAGTTTTCTCAAGTATTCAGCTTGGTCTGTTCTTGTTGATGAGATGTCTTTAAATTGTTCCCAAGTTCCCTCTTCATAAAAACCTTTCTCTTCTTGGAACTTGACATCTCTAGACACCAAGACTCTTCTAGTCTCTGGGTCATAACATTTGTATCCTTTCTGAGTAGATGAATATCCAATGAACATAGCTTTGGTACTCTTTGGTTCCAGCTTGTTCCTTTGCTCCCTTGGAACTAAGACAAAACAAAGACAACCAAAAACTCTTAAGTGATCAATATTAGGTCTAGTTTTGTTTAGTACCTCAAATGGAGACAGGTCATCTAGGACTTTTGTAGGAGTCCTATTAATCAAGTAGCATGCAGATACAAGAGCATCCCCAAAAAAACGTTTGGGTACTTTCATGTGGAACATCATTGTTCTCACTACTTCCATTAAATGTCTATTCTTCCTTTCAGCTACCCCATTTTGTTGTGGAGTGTAAGGACAGCTTGTTTGATGCTCAATGCCATGTTTTGTGAGATGTTCTTGAAGTCTGGTACTAGTGTATTCTCCTCCATTATCTGTTCTAAAGCATTTAATTCTAGCATTGTATTGATTAGTAACATATGCTTGAAAGTTTAAAAATGCATCAAATACTCTATCTTTAGAACTAATTAATGTAACCCATGTATATTTGGATTTCATCAATAAATGTCACAAAATATTTATGGTTTTCTCTAGATGGAAATGGAGATGTCCAAACATCAGAATGCACCAATTCAAAACAATTTTCATATGTATGCATAGATTTTTCAAAAACTGTTTTACAATGTTTCCCAAGAATACAAGAATCACACAACTCTTTTGGCATTTTTAAACCAGGAACAAGTAAGTCATGTGCTCTTGGATGAGGATGTCCTAATCTAGCATGCCACAAATCAGAATCAGAACTAAATGAACTAGCCTGAAGAGCCGATTCCAATGCACCAATACTAGTCATGTTTTCAAGCACATACAAATCATCTTTTGTGGTTTCTTGTCCAAAACATCTCCTAGTTTCAATATCCTGAAAATAGAAATCATTAGGACCAAATATTGCATGACAATTCAGATCAGTAGTAGCTCTTTTAACTGATAGCAAGTTAGATGTAAAAGATGACATATAAAATGCTTTAGATTCTTTATCAAACAACTTCAATTTTCCTATGCCTTTGATTGGTACTTTGATTCCATTAGCAATAAGAACATTCCCTAAGGCAGGTTCTACATTCTCTAGCAATTCTAAATCACTAATCATGTGATGAGAAGCACCAGAATCAACAACCAAAGATGTAGGAGCATTAGAAGTAAACAGAGTTTGAAAAGAAGCATGAAAAGTTTTACCCATCACATTGCTATCCTTTAGTGCCTTGATAAGGGCTTCTAAGTCTGATCTTGTCACATATTCTGATGCTTGTGACATGGTATTAGTGGAGACTGAGACAGGAAGTGAACCGCTGCTTCCAACTGCCCTTGATGACCCACTACCGTGAGCTTGCCTGGCCGAGAGCATGGCCGGCTGCTGTGGAGGGCGTGAAGCCCATGATGGCTTCAGATGAGGGTGGAGTTCCCAGCAATTCTTCTTTGCATGGCCATCCTTCTTGCAATGATCACAAAATTGCCTCCTCTTCCTAGAAGCATTTGTTGGCTTGAAGAAACTTTTATGAGCAGCAACTAGTTCAGCTTTGTTGCCAAACAATCCATGTGATCCTTGCTCCTTTTGAATTTGAGCACACACTTCCTCCAAGCTAGGCAACTTATCAGACCTGAGAATATGCTTAATAAGATCTGAGTAAATAGAATTAAGAGTTAAAAGTAACCCAAACACCTTATCTTGTTCCTTTCTTTCAAGGAGTACAAGTGGTTCAATAGTGGCTGGCCTTAGCATTTCTAGCTCAGCCCACAAAGCTCTGAATGAGCCATAGTGCTTTGTGAATTCAGCATCCTCCTGCCTTAATTCATTCAAAGCCTTCTTTACTTCAAAAATTCTCAAAAGGTTAGTGGTGTTTCCATACACCTTAAGCAAAGTGTCCCATAGATCTTTTGCATTTTAACAAAAAGAATAAGCTTCTAAAAGATCACAAGCAAGAGAATTTTGTAAAATAGAAAGTACCAACTGATCTTCTTGGTACCATTTGGCTTGAGCTGCATCACTCACTTCAGCCACTTCATTGTCTTCAATGCCACTTATAGCAATGTGGTTCCAAAGACCTTTACCACCTAATGTGGTTTTCATGGTCCTAGACCATAAGGGATAATTTGCTCCATGTAGAATGACTGGAGCTCTAAGGGATGCCTGAATTTCCATACTTAATAGGCAAAATAGGTCAGTAAATCAGAAAAAAAAATTGTGATACTAGACAGGAGCCGGCTAGTCACGGCTTGGTCAGAACAACTGCTGGTCACGGCTTGGTCGGGTTGGGCGTGAAAATGGGTTATGCTGGTCACAGGATATGCTGGTCACGCACAAGGCTTCTGTTCACCAGATCGCTTGGTCACACTTGGTCACGCTTGGTCACGCTGAGGTCGAGAGATCAGCTAGAATGCGAAAGACGTGGTCGGGACAATAGCTTGGTCGGGACAACACTCGGATACAACACTCGGATTACACGAGCCTATACCTGCAAGATACAGCTTACTATACAAGAAAGAAGGCAAGTGAAAGAATGATGTATATCCAAAGGTGAGTGAATATCAAAAGAAATTAAGTGTGGAGCAAGAAACCAACAACTTGCAGTTCAAGTAACTAATAACAATCTATAACTACTTGTAACTAACTTTTAACCAACACTTGCAACAAGATATGAACAGATTAAAACAGCCTAACAACCAATTTTAACCAGATTTAATCAACAAATTCGAATTTATTAATCTTGAATCAATTTTAGTTTTCAAGAAATCAAATCAAAACTTTTCCAAATCAACAAAAACTGAACAAGGAATTCAAGAAAATTAATCTTGAAACCCTAAACCTATTGGATTGACTTGAAATTTCGTAATAACCCTCACAAGACACTAATTAAACTTTCCAGATTCAAAGAATTAAAGAAAACTGAGAAAGAATTAGAATTATATCACCAGGATCTTGATACATGTGATTTTGGACGACTTTGAGGAAAAACTTCAAGAAAACCCTTTAAACTCAATGGAATCGAGTTCTGCTTTCTTTAAAAAGAAACTAGACTCACGGGCTTGAGTTTAGGCTTTTGAACAACACGATTTGAAGAAATGACGTCGGGATGACCTGGGGAATGTAGAGGTTCGAAACAAACACGATCACGAACACCTCTTAGAAGAAAATTTGTATCTTTTGATTCCCTGGGCCAAATGATGCGATTTAGGTGGCTGTGGATTCGGAATTCGCCGATGCACACTCCAGAGAAAGCCGATCGTCAATTGGAGTCGTGGATTGATCACAATTTGATTTACAATATGACGTTCGAAATTGTTCCAGAAACAGATGAAGAACAAGATGGATTCTTGTTGAATCAATGAAAGATTGATGAAATTTTCCCAGATTTGATGCAACCTGGCTCTGATACCATGAAATAATATGAGATTAAGAGATTTCTAAAATAAGAGAATGAGAGATTAGAGAGAATTAGAGAAAAGAATGATTTATTAGAAAATGAGAATTATGAATTCTTGCATACAAAATGTGAAGGGAGTAAGGTATTTATACTAACCTAGTCTAGGCTTGTTTGGATACAAGGATAGCCTTATACATAAATGGCTTACAAGGATAACATAATTCTATAATACAAACAAGCCTTAAACTCTCCCTTTTACATACATACAAATCGCCATTTAACTAGATTTAAAGGCTTTCATAAATTCATCACTTCTTCTTCATTCCAACATAAAAGGCACTAAAGAACAAGGTATATGGATGGATTGTAATGGAAACACAGAAGTTGTAGGTTATTGTGATGCAGATTGAGCAGGGGACAGAGAAGATAGAAGAAGCACAACCGGTTACTGCACCTTCATTGGAATAATCTTGTGACCTAGAAGACTAATCTTGGGTCATCACTAGACCTGACTTATGTTTTGTAGTGAATCAGTTTTCTCAACATATGCAAGACCCAAAGATAAGGTATTGGGACTTGATCATGCACATATTGAGATACTTAAAAGACACTAAAGAACAAGGTATATGGATGGGTTGTAATGGAAACACAGAAGTTGTAGGTTATTGTGATGCAGATTCTTACAAGGTGAGCTAGATGAGGAAGTGTATATGACACCACCACCAGGTCTAGAAGATCAAGTAGGTGGTGATAATACACTGAGGTTAAGAAAGGTTATCTATGGCTTAAACAATCTCCAAGAGCTTGGTATCATAAGCTAAATATGACCTTAAGGGACATAGGTTTCAAAATGTCGGAAGTTGAACACACTCTCTTTACACTTCAGAGTAAGGAAGGTATTGTGGTTATACTCATTTATGTAGATGACATAATCATATCAGGGAGTGATAAAGTAGGCATTGATTCTACTAAAGCTTATTTAAAAATTGTCTTTGATATTAAAGATCTAGGTGAACTTAAATACTTCTTAGAAAATGAAGTATGTAGGTTTAAGGAAGGCCTCTTCTTATCTCAGAGAAAATATATTGTGGACTTACTAACCTCTACAGGTATGATGGAAGCTAAACCAGCTAAGACACCCTTAGAAGAAGGTTACAAGATAGAACCTGAGGGGGAGCTAGGAAATGACGAGTTTCATGATACAAAGCTGTATGGAAATGTGGTTTGTAAGCTCATATACTTAACCATCACTAGACCTGACTTATGTTTTGCTGTAAATCAGTTTTCTCAACATATGCAAGATCCAAAGATAAGGTATTGGGACTTGATCATGCGCATATTGAGATACTTAAAAGGCACTAAAGAACAAGATATATGGATGGGTTGTAATGGAAACACAGAAGTTGTAGGTTATTGTGATGCAGATTGAGCAGGGGACAGAGAAGATAGAAGAATCTTACTTTGTAGTTAGTCCACTTCCATGGTAAAAACCATTTTATTAGCCATCAAATCAAGCACCAAACTTCTGTTTTGAGATTTAGTGCATTATAAGCATTAAGACTGTGTTCTTTCTAATGGCTAAGTAACTCGATGTCAACTTCCGTTAAGTAGGTTTAGCAAAGCATGTGCTTGGAGTGTTCAAGTGCAGCAAACATCTGGCAGGATATGTTTGGGCTTATAAAAGACTCAATTGACCAAAATGAACCTATCATTAAGTGCCTCTAGGAACGGTGGGAGCAAGAACTGAGTTTTAAAAAATTATCCTTTTTAAAAACATCCTACTTACCCAACCCAAAAGCTATTGGAAACTATTCTATAATCACCATGAATATATAAATTATATTTATTGATAATTCACTAAATATTAGATTGCTAGAAAACTTAAGATTTGAGAATTGTAAAATAACTTGTTAAATGAATAAAAAAACAGATTATGAAAATAAAAATATTGAATAAATTTTTAAAGGAAGTCTTATAAAAGTAATCAAAAGCTTGCAAGAAGAAAATAAACTTTAAAAATCCTAGAGTAGAAAAACGATTAGCATAAAAGATCGATTCTCCAATTAAAAGCTGCATCTAACTAGGTAAAATATTAGGGTTTATAGGTAAACACTGAAGGAGGACGAGGTCAATCCTAGGACAGCTGACATTGACCCATCAAACTTCTTAAAACGCCAGCTCATCTCTTCAAAATGGGTTAACAACCTTTTTAGCACTCTAGACGGTTTCCTTCTATTTCGCTGGTCTTCTCCGACTCCTTTGAGCACAGCTTCTGCTTTTGGTCCATTTTTGCTCTAATTTCTAGTACTATCACGCCATCACCTGATATGCATCATGTATGCAAAATGCAATCCTAAACACACTAATATGCAACTAAAATGACATAAATATGTTACAAAACATAGTCTAAATCCTAGTAAAATCATAAAATATCATCTCCCCCAGATTTTTCATTTGCTTGTCCTCAAGCGAATTGAAGGGGAAAATGAATTTCCCAAAGAAAATCCTAAGAAATAAGACTCTACAACCATCAAATGTCAAACAAAGAAAGAAATGTACTCCCTTTAAAACGATTATCTTTATGTTATTTCAAACAAATACTCTTTTCTACTTTACCATAGACATTCGGTTTAAACAATCTATGGAACTAACAACCAAATTCAAAGTAGCTCCTTACGTTCATTAGCATGTATTTAGGCGCAGTCCCACTTAGGGGAAATAAATCAAATCTCGATCGGTCTAAGAATAAAAAACGGTCGATAGCTCCTTACGTTCATTGGCTTTAAAATGTTTTAGGTGACTATCACTCAAAAAACTATTATGCTTACATTGCGTAAAATATCTCAAGCAAAGAATAATTTGTGCATACACAAGGCTCATATCTATTCTCTATCCTATGGAGTCACAAATCCTAAAACTATCCTTGTATTCACTCAAAACTCCAAAAAGTCTTTAATTGGGCTAAGTCTGATTTTTTATGATTCTGAATAAGAAATACTTGATTTTTTTAAGAGAAATTCCCCCAAACAACACATGTTTTTGTTACTTAGCCTATAGTTCACCACATTAAGATTCTTTTTTCTTCTTTTATTATCTCACAGTGGGTTGGTAACCCATTTCTCGAGACTTTTCTCTCTTCGTCTTTAAACACGCACATTTCCTACTTCTTAACTACTTACCCAATTTTTTTCCTAACTTGCTAGCTAATACCGTTGCTAGTTAATTAATAGAAATGAGTCCGTTTTCGTTCTTGTCTTCGATCATTTTACTCATGAACTATATTTCAGCAAAAGGCCTCACTAAAATAAAATATTTAGGTTTTGGAAAGATTGGTTTGGGATGGAAGGAGTGGAATTCATTTGGTTAAAAGAGAGTGGTAAAAAGGTGAGAAAACTGAATGGAACAAGCTTCTAAGTGAAAGAATTTATGATTCAATTAACTTTAAATATTCATGGAATTGCTTTTAAAATGATGATGCGGGAAACTAAACTTTCCAGATATGATGTTTTCATTTTTTCAATATTCTCAAAAGCTATCATTAACTGATTAAAGGGTGATGCATTTAATCCTAAGTTGACATTCACAAAGTTAGTTAAGCTATTATAAATGTGTATGCAAAAAAATGATCCTAACAAACTAGATATTTTTTTTGATATGGAAATGATGTCAACAATGCATGACTCAAAAAAATCATAGAAAACAAAGTTAAGAGACTAGGTCCCTCCCCAAATGTGTGATTAAGAGTGTGAAAATGACCAAAAACAACAATGATAACAGAAAAAAATGAAAATATAGGTGATGTGTATTACCCAGAAGGACTGTGAGTTGGTGGGTTCGACAGAGGACAGAGAAATAGAGGGGTTGCTAGATGTTGGAGATTGCAGAGCCTTCCATTTGTGGGCTGCTTGTCTCGAAAAAGGCTCGCTGGCTTCGACATCCGGTTGACAACCTATTGTATATGTTTTCTTTTCTTTTTCCTTTCCTTCTTTAGAAGATATATTTGTCACACCTTTTTGCTCAACCTGTTTTTCGACAGTTGCAAGCCTAAAACAAAAAAAAAAAATTAAAACAAAGTAAAACCAAAAAAAAATCTTTTAGCAATATATAAAGAAAGATAACATGGGAATGCTTCCCAAAAGTGCTTTTTTAACGTCTCAAGCTCGATGTTATGTTTCCCTTTTTAGGATGTGGGTGAATCTTGGAGAGACATTGCTATTCCATCTCCCATAATATCTAATACCAAATATGACTTGAGTCTTTATCCATCATTCTTCAGCCCTCGTATACCTTTTCTTGTTCTTCTAGGTGTTCATGTTTCCTTCTGGTCAATTCTTCTTCTTTATTTGATTGGTCCAATGCCTGTGCGTGGCGGTTGTCTGTCTAGGGCAGGATGGGCTCGAGATGGTGCATTCTTAGTCCTTGCCAGTTTTGACCAGAGCCTTTTTGAGAGAGGTTTCAGTTTTACCTTTGGAGCTCTAAGTTCACTCCAGTCATTGTTTAGCTTAGCTTTTTCTTTGTTTTCCTATGTTTTTATTCCCTCTGTTTCCATGGTATGAGTCCTTGTTTCAGCTCCAAGAAACTTTCTTGGCCATTGTAATGCTTGTGCGTATCCAGCAGCTTCTCATACCCCTTGATATCGACATTTAGCAATGCATATTCTCTTTTCTTGAGTATCAAGAATTTTCCTAGGGGATTTCCAACAGCTGTCTCTTCAATGAGCTCATCATTCAGCGCATCAAGTTCTTCTATGTGGAAGACTTGTCATTCAAATGTTGGCTTCTTCATAACATTGTTGATGTCAAATTTCAAAACCTCATTTCCAAATTGCTGATGTATCTTTCCTTTCTTAACGACAATCTGGGCTCCAACAGTGGTTAAGAATGGGCGACCAAAAATGAGAGGGTCCTTAGGCTCTTTGTCCATCTTCAGTATCACAAAGCCTGTGGCTATCTCAAAATTTTCTAACACAGTGGATAAATTTTCAAGTAGACCCACTGGATACCTTCCTAATCTATAAAAAAACAAGAGAAATATGGCACTCTTTAAACCGTTTAAAGCCCAGCTTTTTGGCAATGGACAAAGGAATGAGTTTGACACTTGCTCGCAAATCGCAAAGACATCTAGAGAAGGTAAGAATTCCCAAAGCGCATGGTAGTGTGAAGCTGCCTGGATCCTCTGCATTATTTGTTATGAATTTTCTTTCAATAATGGCGCTGCACTGATGGGTTGGTATGCCCTTTAGCTCGTTTTCCTTTTTCCATACAGAATCATTTAGATACTTGGTCCACTTAATTATATTCCAGAATGCTTCGATCAATGGCAGAAAGACTTTTACTTCTGACATCTGCTTGTCGAATAAGGCTATGTACTTGTCCAAAAGTTCTTTGTTGAGTCTCCCTTTAAAAGGGAGTTTTGGGTCATAAATAAGCGGGTATTTTTTGTAGCTAAGTTGCACCTTTTACTTAGTCAACATTTACTTTGATCACTTCATCTTCCTTACTGTCTTCATCAAAATTTATTACTACCTCCCCACCTGGACCTGAGATGTCTTTATTGAGGTTGACGGAAGGCATCTCTCTCTTACTCCTTGTTGTCATAGCATTAACATAATTATTTGGGTTAGTTTCTGGTTGACCAGGAAGAGTATCCATTGGCCGCTTGGAAGAAGAAACTTCCAATTGTCGTACTTGTGTGACAAGATCCTCAATTTTGGAGTTTAAATTATCATATATGGTGTCCACATTTGCATGGATCTCCTTGATTTTGTTGTTGAGATAACACTTTTTCTCTATCCATCGAGAACCTACTTGAGCATTTGAGTTATCTCATCATCTCTTTCGGAAGAGGCGCTTGTTGTGGAGGTGGGTTAGGGAAATAGGGTTGGATGGTGTTGGGGAAATAGAGTTTGGTTGTGTTTAGGGTTTAAGGTTTGGTTGGTAACCAGGCGAAAAGATATTTTTGTTTTGGTTGGAAATTGTTTTGCTCATATTGTTGGATGGGTTAGTCTTGGGGGTTCTCGACATTAGTGCTTCTATAAGAGAGGTTGGGTGTTTGTAGCTTGGATTGTAGGACTTGTTGTAAGCTTGCTCTCTAATATAGTTGATTGCTTCTTGTCTGTCTGAGTACATCTTGATTATCATGTCATGTGGGTTGCTTCACCAACATAGTTGACCTGGCATTGAATGGCATGAATGACTTTTTCAAGCTTGTCACTTAGAACTTTTATTTCTTTTCGGTGATCGACATCTCTTTCACTACCCTCACGGGAGGTGCGATCATAAGATTCCACATAATTGTCATCACTGGTAGCCAGATTTTTAACCAGGTGTCATCCGCTGTTAGCATCATGTACAAGGAAGTTTCCATTGGAGGCTGCATTATGATCTTGGAAAAATCACCATTATGGAGTGTGCTGAGCAGAGACTCCTTTTAAAAGTTGTAGTGAGGGCACTATGAAGTGTAGCCTTTGAATCGTTCCCAAGCTTCGTTAAAACTCTTAGTAGATCTCTGTGAAAATCTGAGATGTCATTGCGTAGCCTTGCAGTGCCAGTTGTTGAGAAAAATTTGCTCAATAACATTCTTTTGTAATCATCCTATGTGGTAATGGTTTTAGGAAGGAGATTGTTTTGCCAGATGTGTGATTTGTCACCCATAGAGAATGGAAACAAGCAAAGTATGAAAGCATCTTCATAGATATCGTTGATCTTCACTGTGGAACAGAGCATGTCAAACTGGTCTAAATTATCAAGAGAATTTTCCACTGATAAGCCATGAAACTTGTTGCCTTGTACCATGCTTATAAGACTCGCCCTTATCTCGAAATTGTTGTTATCGATTAGAGGCGGTCTTATTCCGGTTTGGTGGCCATGAATATTAGATTCATCATAGGGCACCGATTACTCTTGCTTGGTGAGGATTATGAACTGATGGTGGATTATGCTCTTTAAAATTGTGTGGTAAGTCATCGTGCTCCATGTCATTGACCGGAGGAGATTTCGGTTGGTTTCCTAAACGGTCTATGTGTGCTTGGTATTCATGTGTTTGGTGTGACCTTTTTTTTCTCTTTCAAGACGACATTGAGCCTTTGATCCTTTATACCTGAAATCAAAGACAAGCCAAGTAAAGATGTGAAAACCAAGATTTGATTAAAACAATATCTAATCTCAAATAAAAACTAAATCCTAATGTTGAAAAAATATCCCAAAATAGCAATGGTACCAGTTGATAACTATTTTTTCTTTTCAACACATAAGTGACATTGTAATAATTAAGATATCAATCTACTCTGGGAGTTTATTCAAGCACTAAGAATATAATTTATCATTTAATCTAGACAAAATCATATTGATAATAGTTTGGTAACCGATTGTAGACTTTGACCTAAATTGCAGAAACTAACTAAATACAAATTAAGCAATAAATAGATGATAAATAGTAGAACTAGATTAAATCAGTTGAGCAAGAAATAAACTAATATTATTAAATCGGTTTTATGAGTTCTTAGAGATAAATAAGCCTTTAGAAATTCAGTAATTAATTGGATGTTTTAAAGGATTACATTAGCTCATGTTTATAAGCTCATTGAGTTCATTCCACTATTGATGAACTCTAATTTATAGTTAGTCCACTTCTTTGGTAAAACCTACTTCATTAGCCACCCAATCAAGCATCAAATTTATGTTTTCAGATTTGATAGGTAATGAGCATTAGACCATCAGCAACCCTTATACTCTAAGCGTTTCATCGGTAAAAAAGAAAATAGAAAAACAAATAAAAAGTAAAAAAGCCCAGACAGAAAAAACGTCTCATTCCAAGGTATATGTTGAGACGGGTTCTTATTTTTTCATTCATATTTTGCCTTCAGTTCTTCTCTTTCTCTTTCTTTAATAAAATAATAATAAAATAAATAATAAAATATTAATATGAAACTTTGAAGAGAATCAGCAATGTTGATGCTCTTAAGACTGTGTTCTTTCTAAACAGCTAAGAAACCCGAGGTCAACTCCCGTTGAGAAGGTTTAGCAAAGCTCGTGCTTTGAGTGTTGAAGCGCAACAAACATCTGGTCAGGTTATGAATGACTTTATAAACCAGACTCAAGTAGAGAAAATGAACATGTCATTAAGAATTTCTAGAAAATAGTAGGAGCAAGGATTTGGAGCTTTAATCAATCATCATTTTTTCTTAAAACATCATATCTACCTAACTCCAAAGGTATAGGGAACTACTCACTAATCTCTATGAATAGAGAAATCATATTTGTTGAAGATCCACTAAACAATGTATTGTAAGAAGAATTAATATTTAAGAATTGTAAAATAACTTGTTAAATAAAAAGAACATATTATAAAACTAAAATTACTGAATAAACTCTTAAAGGAAGTCTTACAAAAGTAATCAAAAACTTGCAAGAAAAATATATATATATATATATATATATATATATATGAAAACGTATAGTAAATAAAACGACTAGCATAAAAGGTCGATTCTCCAAATTAAAGCATGCCTCTAACTAAGAAACATATTTGGGGTTTTATAGGTAAGCCAGGAAGGGAGACAAAGTCAACTTAGGATAGCTGGCGTTGACCCGTTAAACTTCTTAAAACTCGAGATTAATCCTTTGCAATAGGTTAGCAACCCGTTGACGCTTCGGACGGCTTCATTCTATTTCTCTGGTCTTCTCTGACTCCTTTGAACATAGCTTTGTCCATTTTTGCTCTAATTTCTAGTACTATCACGTCATCACCTGATAATACAACATCTATGTAAAATGCGATCTTAAACACACTAATATGCAATTAAAATGATAAAAAATATGATGCAAATGATAATATAAATCCTAGTAAAATCATAAAATATCAGAGCACTACAGTTCTTCGAAACCAACATGACATTCATTTCAGTTGCAACTTTCCACAATGAATCCCCTCACATACTTCTTCATAGCTTGAATAATTTTAATAACATCAACTAGTGGAAGCTTGACTGTGTTATTTTGCAACATCTCCATACACTTTGCTTCTTGTAGATCTTTTTGAGAATTCCTTGGGGGAACTACGTAAGGAATCCTAGGAGTATAGACGCGAGAAGGATTTTTGTGCAGCTTTGCTTGGAGCAGGTGCTCTGTTGTCTCTCCTTCGCCTGGAGCATTGCAAGCCTTTTGGAGCAGATTCTCCTCAGCATGCTCCGCGGTTTCTTCTGGGTTTTTTTACAGTTCTGCAGAATGCATAAGTTTTCACTCCTCAATTCCACTGAATTGCAGTACTCAGTTCTAAGATTCACTTATGCTGTTCCATGAAGAGTTTTTGGTTATCTTTTTATTGCCTATGCAACTTGTGTATCTTGAGTATCAAATTTCTTCACATGAGTGCAAATAGCTTAATACTTGCTGTTGAGATCATTGTACATATTATCTAACTTAACATTATTCTTATTGGATATTTTTTCTGATTGAGCGGCAGCTGTTACATGAGATTTTTTAGCTCATCGTCAGAATTATTTTCAGAACTTGTAGAAGCCTGCAAATTGGTGAACTGCGGTTTCTGTAGTGATCTTCCTTAGAACTGATTTCCACCTTAGTTAGGCACAAACGCCTTGTAAACTTTGAGAGAAGTTTTTCTAAAAAATTCAGATTCTGAGATTGATGATTCTGAGTTCTAAATTGATGTGTTTTTGGGGATCTTCAACATTGGTGCTTCTAAAGGACAAGTTGAGATGATTCCTATAATTCTGGTTGAAGCCACAGTTCTACACAAATCTCTGCCCATAGCTAATATCTTGTTGATCATCATCTTCTTCTTCTTCAAAATCTTGAGAAAGTGGTGCTTCTTCTTTTTTTTTAAAAAATGGACTGGCTTTTGACTTCTTTTCAGTAGCAGATTATCCTTAGCTGTCAGCTCATCTATATTTTGTGATTCCACACTGCTAACTCTCTTGGACCTGTCATACTCCTGGGACTTGTTGGTGGAACTTGCAGCCAAGTTCTCAATCAGTTCATAAGCACTCTCTTTGGTCTTTGTCATGAAATCACCATTACTTGCTGCACTCAAAGCATTCTGATAAACTCAATCGATACCATAATAGAAAATACCTAAAATTTGTTCATTTGTTAACCCATGGTGAAGATACTCTCTTCGGTATTCCTTAAATCGCTCTTATGCCTCATAAAATACTTCTCCTGAGTGCTGCTGGAACAAAGTGATATTTTTCTCAGATATGCACTTTTATACTTAGTATAGAAGTGATCCAAGAATGCTGATCTACAGCCCATGTCCTCAAAGATCCAGGAGATAATAACTTAATTCATCTTGAGGCTTTGTCTATCAAAGAGAACATGAATAGTTTGCACTTGAGTGGAACTCAATTCGAGCTGGAGGTGCTGCAAATATCCTCAAAATTCTTGATGTGAATCTCAGCAGAGAGCCTATGAATATATTATGTTTCACCAGTGTGATCATCTGAGGTTTGATCTCAAAATCGGGCCTCTGAATAGCTGGCTGTACAATAGCTGATCTGTTCCATAAAAAGCATGCTGATTATCCACATCTCCAATTGCACGCTACAGTTGTTTTCGGTTATGCTACAATTGCTCTATTTGTTGTTCTGGCCTCTGAAACACAACAGTTAACTCAGCATCAGCTTGTAAGTCGATTTCACCAACAGTGGCTGGATTCGACTTCTTCTTTCTGTTAGGTCTTTCCTTCTTTGAAAGCTCTTGGTTGCTGATAGTTTCGAGATTTTCAGACCCTTGACTTTTTTCTCATAAATTCAAAACACACACAAGATAAAAGAAAAAAAAAGTTAGTACATAGTCTCAATTTCAAACCAAGAATCGAAGTTAACAAAATTGGTCCCTGACAACAGTGCCAAAACTTGATACACTAAAATTGATGTCTACTTTCTATTGTAAATGTACAGCAAAAATATGCAGTATTATAGAAACATTTGAATTCCACAAGACCAATAGCTACTCAAAGTTTCAGTGAGGGATGAAACTAAGCTAAGCAATATTATGGTTTTTGTGTCTGTGAAAGTAACAAAAAAAAATCAAATAGCAATGTGAAACAATTAAACAAGGTGCTAGGTCAAGGGCAAATTCACAGGGATCAAATCATCAAAAACCAAAAAATTATTCAGGACATAATTTAACAAATGTTCAAATTCAAACATATATATAATATCAATTTACTGTCATGGTATAAAAAAAATTGTCTAACAACATATAATTCTAAACTGTCATTTGATCATAGAATTATAGACAAGGATTAATGAATGGGTTTGATATGTTCATATTTTGCCTTAGCATCAATTGTCATTAGCTAAAGATAAATTGTTCACCTAAGTTATTCCAAGTAATTTATTACACTTTTGATGAATAGATTAACTTACAATCAGAGCCTATATGATCAATTCATTCTATGAAATAACATCAATAATAGGTTAAGACAATTAATTGATAAAACCCTATCTATGTTTGAACCATTGAATTCCTTTGAAAACTCTAAACCTAACTGATGAACTACTCAAACATAGAGAAGCAAAACACAATAAGAGATGATAAAAAGTTCATGATATAAATCAATAAACTCAAGAAGATTCAAAATTCTTTTCAGATGGTTGTAGTGATTCAGAATTAATTACCCATCAATTCTCTAAAATATGTGTGTAATAATCGGGTTTAAATATTCTCTCTCTCAAAAAGTTCAAAAGTAAAAGATAGATCGTGAGTCTCTATCGGCTGGGCGATTTCTTGGAATCCTTTGGTCAAAATTAGGTAAAATAGAAAATTTCATTTTTGTCTCGCCAAACATGAGCAAGCGCTCTTGTTTTGCCTTGATTGCTCCAGCAGTTACTCCGCAAGAAAACTTCTGGTTTTTTAAAACTTCGACCAATCTTTCTCTGAACTCTCCAAATATCACCCTAAGAATCTTTAGACCCGAAATGACTCAAAAGAAATAAAAAGACTCGATAAAAACTAAAAAACAATGGTTAGAATGCGTAAAAATGCAACACATCGTTTTCTAGCTAGGCACAAACTCAGGAATTAAAGGACTAAATCAACCTCCAGGACAAGACATAAAAAGACGAAGGAAGGTCAAGAATCAATGAAAATAGCAAAATTGCTACAACAACTGCAGATTATGGAAGTTTGTGAATGAGAGAGATAGCAAACCTATAGAAATTTTTTCGACTATAATGTTAGTAATGCTAAAAACGCAACGTTGGAACCAGCAAGATCTTCAACTACAATCTCTTTTGCAATGCACTCAGTCAGAGAATCTCCTGAAGAATAACTCACAGAATTAGGTGAAATCAAAAAGAGCAGGAACTCCGGTTTCAGTTTTGCAGCTACATCTTTGTATGAACTAACAGAACATTTGAGCTCTATTTTCCAACCAGTTAGGTTCTTCTCAGAATCCAAAGTTGGTGGCTTTTTCGATTGGAGAATTTTGATAAGTTGAAGATTACCTTCCACTTGGGTGAGAGGTTGATATCTCCTGATTGAACTTCAGTCAGCTTTCCAACGAGAGTTTTCTTTTTGTTGAAAAAAAAAGCGTGAAACTTCTTAAACAGATCGCACCTCACCTCTTTGCACGCCTTTTTCAGCCTTTTCTAGTACTTGACTTTGTCTTTCTTCATCTGATCGGTTGAATTCAAGCCACAGAAGAAATAAAAATGGCTCAACCAAGCCGTGGAGGAAATGGAAATGGCTTGACTAAACCATGAGCTAGCCTAATTCGGCTCAGCCGAGCTGAGACAAAATGATGCTGAGCAAAATGGCTGAGCCATTTTGTTCATGGCTGAGCCATTTTGTTCATGGCCTAGCCATTTCATCAAGTGGCTGATGCCATTTCCTCCGTTGGTCGAGCCATTCTCCAATGTTGAGTCAAATTACTCTTCTCGGTATATGGGTTCATGAATTCAAGACTTTCCATGCCAAATCTAATTAGGCTAAGAAGAAAAGCCCTTTAACACATTGGCTCGGCCCAATGCACATGTTTGCTCTAGGAGTTTTTCGTGAAAGATCATTCAAAGAGGCGATCAAAGCAAAAAAGAAGAAAATCTATACGAAAAGGAAGAAGTCTATATAGATAGAAGGAAGTCTATTCAAATGGAAGGAATATTTACGAGGAAAATAAAAAAAGGAAAGAGTTCTTCGTAAAGATATTCACCAAAACTTCGAGCCATCATTATATAAGGAAACATGACTTGGAATAATGAGACTAAACACTTAGCATATTTTTTTAACATTCTTGTTTACTAGCTTAATTTGAACAACTCAAGAATCTTTGTATAAAACAGTTTATCTAAACAGCAGTAATAATTAAAACCGCATTCAGATATTTGTTGTCTTGTGTTTTCTTACTTGAGTTTTTGGAACACTAAATTTTACTTTCCAAATTTAGTTGTACAAGTTTTGACTCCTACAGTGGTCAATAAGACCTTGTCCACTTTACTTAGAGGTACAATTGGGAGGAATCTGTAAAATTGGCTGGAGTGTATTTTGTTCATTGATGTCTCTATTTGAGATTGTGTACGGTTTCAGTCCAACTACACCACTAGAGCTGAAACCACTTCCACCAGCTGAAGCCATAAGCTTGAATGGAGAAGCTGATGTGATCCTCACCGGGCCTAAAAAGTATCTGGACGACCTGAAGGATGACCAGGCGCACAACCAGGACGTGGACGACCAGCAGCTAAACCAAGACAACCTGAAAAACCAAGACATGGACGTTTGGACAATGCCAGTCGGCCCCATTACTCGGGCCCATGCTATAAGGCTTGCAGAAATCATAAGAGGTCCTATCAAGACCATCCAAACTTTGTTCCAGCATGAACCAAGGATGGCCACATCTACCATTTTTCAAGCCTTTGGAACGCAATGAATGGGTAAGTGTTCCAATGGTGCTCTTTTTCCCTAACTTGGGTTTGTTCCACTGGGTTTACCAAGTTACGGTTTTAATGACTCCATTGGTCCACTTTCTTTCAGCCCATTTATTGTTTGTTTTCCAAGGCCCGACCCATTTTGCCAACTACTTCTCCATAAAGAAATTAGTTGGTAGTTGGCAGATGGGAGTTTTATCTTTAATGCTTTAATTGTCGGTTTTATGCATGTGCTTGCATGTCATTGGAGTCTGTTCCAGCATGCAAGCTTGTCTCCCTTTTCTTTCCTATAAATTCTCATGTTCTCTCATTTGTACTCTTCATCGAGATTTTTAATAAAAAGGCTTTTGCTTCTTAAGAGTTTCGATCACCGAGTAGTGCGTCATTTCTACTCTCTCCTAGGCCCTCCCTTGGTGTGTAATATCCTTGATCCCGTCTAGGAAACCCTTGTTGAACCTTGGTGCGTCATATCCTTGGTTCTTCAAGTCTGGTATATCATAGGAATTTCCACAGCCTTTTTGCAACCACATCACTCCACATCCCTTGGCAACTTGAGCTCACACTCGTTGATCAAGGCTTATCCCCCTTACTCCATTGTTGTGCCAATTTTTGATTGTGATCTTGACCAAGATCATATCAAGTGGTATCAGAGCAACACAACAAGCTGAGTTTTTGTTTTCCTTTTCTTTTCTTTTCATTTTAGTTTTTCATTCAAAGTTTGTTTCAAAACCATTTATTACATATGTTTTCATGTTTGAGTTACGCTTTCAAAAGAACATTTGATCTGACCACTTCTTTGTGTTTTCAATGGCAGGTACCGAAGAAGAATCCGAAGAAACGTCATGTCAAACCCGCCTCTTAGAGCAATTGGTAGCACGTATGGATGAGATGAATGTTCGGTTCAATACCATGCAAGTTGTCTTAAGAGATGGTGTGCTTGAGGAGATTCAGCAGTGGCTTCCTGAGCATAGACCCAACCGACGACGTGCGCTGTTTCCCGAACAACCTAGGCAAGACCATCGGGAAGTATGCCCAGAAATGTGTGATCACGTTCCAAGAAGACATGGTGCTCCTTCCTCAAGAGGTAGCCATGAACGCCATCAATACTTTGGTGATGAAGCTGTTGAACAGCTCAAACAAAACAATCCTCAACGACCAAGCAAACTTCTCCAACAGCTGGAATCGCCAAAGATTTTGGACGACCTTGATGATCCTCTTAAGAAAGCGCTTAATGCTTGGAAGAAGACATGGAAAAAGAACAAAGCTCCACGCCCATCTTCAGAAGCGGAACAGCCACTCCTTGTTTGTTGTTCTATTGTGGAACCAGTTGATCAAATCAAAGAAACGGAACAGCCACTCCTTGTTGCAAAGAAGCTGAAAATTTGGCAATCAAGAAAAACCCAACAGAGATATGCCAACAAAATCTTAAGCAACCAGCTCAAGGTAATTATCTAGACTCTCAAAAACGAATGAAGCCTAACAAAACAAGTGGCTACCAAGTATTCAAAAATGAATTGATCATTCCCTTTTTCCTTTGTGAAAATCACAACAAGCACTGTAAGGAAATTGGTGTGATCAATACTTTACCTAACTTGTTTGATCTTTTTACTCCTGATCAAGAAAAGCAATTTGGCTTGGAAAATGTGACACAATTTTGTGTTCTTGGATTTGAGTTTGATAAAATGATCCAATCTGTTGAAACACTTAAAATTGAGAAATACTTTAAGCAATTTTCTGTTTGATGAAATGAGTAATTTTAATTTTGCTTTGAGTTATAAGTGTCTTCAGGCTGTATTGAAATGTGGTCTCAATTATTCTTTTATCTTTGATTACATAGATATAACCCACTTGTCTTTGTCAAAAGAGCTAATGGCAAGTTTTGAAGTAGCTTGGAAGCACAAAAGAAGAACCAAAAAGCGAGATGAAGACAAACATTTCAAGCCACCTGACTTAGCCCAGACTAAGCACTTGGACGTCCACCTCTTTATTCTGGTCAAACAGAATCCACCAGACGCCATACATAAACCAGAACCATGCCTGAACCAATTCCGAGATAAGTCATTTTCCTACATGATTCTGCAACTATTAACTTGTTATTTGTCCATGCAGATGATTCGGATTTGAGGACAAACCTGAAGGATGACCAGGCGCACAACCAAGACGAGGAGAACCAGCAGCTAAACCAAGACGACCTGAAAAACCAAGACATGGACGTTTGGACGATGCGAGTCGGCCCCATTACTCGGGCCCATGCTAGAAGACTTGCAGAAATCATAAGAGGTTCTCTCAAGACCATTCAGACTTCGTTCTAGCATGAACCAAGGACGGCCGGATCTACCCTTTTTCAAGCTTTTGGAACGCAATGAATGGGAAGTCTTCCAATGGTGCTCTTTTTCCCTAACTTGGGTTTTTCCCACTGGGTTTTCTAAGTTAGATTTTTAATGAGGCCATTGGTCCACTTTCTTTCAGCCCATTTAATGTTTGTTTTCCAAGGCCTGACCCATTTTGCCAACTACTTCTCCATAAAGAAGTTAGTTTGTAGTTGGCATACGGGAGTTTTATCTTTAATGTTTTAATTGTCGGTTTTATGCATGAGCTTGCATGTCATTGGAGTCTGTTCCAGCATGCAAGCTTGTCTCCCTTTTCTTTCCTATAAATTCTCATGTCTCTCATTTGTACTCTTCATCGAGATTTTTAATAAAAAAGCTTTTGCTTCTTAAGAGTTTCGATCACCGAGTAGTGCATCATATCTACTCTCTCCTAGGCCTTCCCTTAGTGTGTAATATCCTTGGGCCCGTCTAAGAAACCTTTGTTGAACCTTGGTGCGTCATATTCTTGGTTCTTCAAGTCTGGTATATCAAAGGTCTTTCCGCTGCCTTTGTGTGACCGCATCACTCCACATCCCTTGGCAACATGAGCTCACGCTCGTTATGCAAGGCTTATCCTTCTTACTCTCTTGTTGTGCCAATTTTGGGTTGTGATCTTGACCAAGATCATATCAGAAACGAAGGCAGAATTTATCAAGAAACTTCACCAAAAAGCAAGAGACAACTTGGAGAAAATAATTGACCAAAATGGGAAGTAAGCTAACAAAGGTTGCAAGGAGATGGTGTTTGAACCAGGATTATGGGTTTGGCTGCAAACGAGACAACAACAATACCTACCGACCTTAATTACCAGGTGAGTTTACTATTTTTTCTACATTCAATGTTTCTGATCTAGGTCCATATCTTGAAGATGAACCAGTTTTGAGGTCAAAATCTTTTGAAAAGGGAGAAAATGTTGAGGATATCCAAGTTGTACCAGACTTGCCGATCTAGAGTTACAAGATGTTGAAGTTCCATCACTTTTGAATAATCTATGACTAGACAAAGATCTGGAGTTATTCATTACAAGTACAATCAAGCTATCACTCAAGATGGACAAGAGAAATCAAAGGAGGAGAAGCACAAGTAAGAATCAACTCGGCTACAAGCAAAGGGAAGAACAATGAATTTGTTTGTCAACAAAGTTGGCCAGACCACATGAGAAACAACAATGCTAAAGAAAAGCTGCCTGCCTAAATTTTAAGGAACAAGAATTATGGCCCCTAATCCAGAAGCAAACCCAAGTACACATACTTGTTATTACTTCTGAAGATAAGCAAGCGTGAGGAGGATTCAAATTGCTGGATTAAAGAACCTAGATAAGTCAATATTATCATTTCTACAAGAGCCAATCTCGTCTACAAGGTAAAAAAGGTAACTATTTGAATTAAATATTACCATCTTTGAACTAATGATTTGCTTCTATGATTTATATTAATTAGCTATATTATAAGTTCTAATAAAAGAAGATTGTCGTAGTTTTTCTTTCTTTTCTTTGATCTTTTTGTAATATCCATTATTGTTTTTAGTTAAAGAACCTAGAAGGTCACAGCTGCAAAGACCATTATATAAGGTCCCTTCTCAGCTTTGTAATTTGTTAGCCTACTTTTCATGAAATAAATCTCGCATTTCTTCTATAGAAACTTGAGTTTTCTGAGCAAAACTTTTTCTCTTAGCTTTGTTGAGACCAGCACCTCCTTGGCTAGAAATGTTTATGTTTTATCACAAGTCATCTGCAACTTGTATGGCATAATCAGTTCCATCTTCACCTATCATTCATGTCAGAAATCCATAACAAAGAACTCAAATATTAGGTAATTAATGTGTTTAAGGCATTGGTCAACAAAGTTGTCTATGATAATTAAGAATTGGTTAGTTCATAGGGGAATATGCCGTTTTCCCTTGGAATCACACCAAACTTATTGATAAAGTGATTTCAAGATATACGACTTGCAATGGATGGTGGAGGGATGATGTGTTGTGAGACAGAGTTTTAATATTTATAATAAGCAATGAGTAAACATTAATGTAAATAAGCATACATGTAAATGAGCAGATTTATAAATAAGAAAGAATGTAAATACGCATCAACCAAAAGAAAAGTGTGCAAGAATATTAAAGTAGTGCAAAGTAATTAATAGCCTAAAGTGGTTAGAAATGGATCTTAGATTATGGGTAGATGGTTAACTTTAGTTAAGAGTTATTGAAGTGGGAACAAGCTATCTCCTTTCCAAGGCTTCTCAATGAAATCAATCCATTCTCATGGTAGAGATTCTATTCACCTTTGTTAGATTAAGGGGCTCAGCTATCGCTTGTTGCTCCCCCTTGTTTCACAAGTGATAGTAGGACAGATCTATTTAGCTACTAGTTGGCTCAAAAATCTACTTTCATAGGTTGGCCAAACTAGCTTATTTCTTGATTCTCTCTTGCTATACAACCAAAAACCATCTCAGGGTGAGTTGAGCAATCCTAGAGAAATAGGGAAAGAGTTTTCATTTCACCATCGTTTCACACAAAAAACAAAGAGATGTGTCTCATTGAATCATGGCCTGAATCCCTACAAATACTCTAACCTTAGCTAGCTACCATATCCTTGATCCAAGAAGAATCTACTCACACATGGTCATGAAGCTCCAAGAATTAGTATTGTATTCTTGAAACTTCATGAATATGAGGAAATTAAAAGACATAAAGTAAAGGCAAAAAATAAACGTAGAAGAAACAAAAAGACTAGAAAATAAACGTAGAAGAAACAAAAGACTAGAAAATAAACTCAATAATACATATAAAAAGATAAAAGGTTTTGAGTTACATACTTGCTTGAAAAAATGTAAAAGAGTTTTTGCCTTAGAGAGACTAAAAATTTCTATCCTTTCTTGAGCTAAGCCTTAATCTTTTTATAGATCAGGCAAAAAGGAGGTAGGTAGTCCTAGTTTTATGCATTGTCTTTTCTGCCCTATTTTTTGTTGTCTTGGATAAGGTTTGTGGTCCAAGGAATGGTCCCGACTGGTGATAGATATTTATTTATCTCCACGAGTTTCACCTGAGGTTACTAAGAAGTACACTCAAGAGTTTACCCGAGTTAATGACTGCAAGTGCACAATTATGCCTCTTGTAGTATAAACGGAATCGATTCTCAAGGAAGGTTTATAACACAATAGATTATGAGAATTCTATTCTAAGCTTAGAGATTCAAAGTCCGATTGTGATGGAAACGGTAAAAAATTTTAACTAAATTAGAACAAAGTAATTAAGACGAAGAATGAATTCAATTAAGAAAGTATTAATTGAGAAAATAATCCAACCATGGATTAGGCATTAAAATGAATAGGGATGAGATCGAGATATCAATTCGAATCATGAATGTGTAATTTGCATTTCCAGACAATGAGATTATGAACAGGTTAATACACTCCCATGTAAAAACCCCTATGCTTAGAACTAGATTTGATCGATTCCCACTGTAAACTCTAAAACTAAACAAGCATTAAGATTCATCTCAATTTTCATCAAATTTTCTAGACAACTACTTCTGCAGGCTAGAATCATAAGATTCACTAATCAGATTATCATATGAATTCACTATCCCTTTCCCAAGGTGTGAATTCGATAAACCCTAGACTAACCCTTCCAAGATCAGCCTAGCATTAAAATATTTAATAGTGATGGATTACACAATCCTAGACCTAAATATCATCTCATGATCTCAATTCCCTTAATCATATATCCTATCCATGGCTGAATTTAAGAATCTACTCATACATGACAGAAATTGCAGAAAAGATAAATAAAGGTGAAGAAATCATAATTGAATTGCAGAAATTGAATGATACAAGAATCCTTAAGAAAATAAAACAATAATTGTCTTAATAAACACCATAGATTGTTGAAGAAATCACTAGGGTTCTCTATCACTTTTTCTCTCTGGAGGCTGAATAAAAACGTACCATAGGTTTTCCATCAAACAACCTATTTATAAGTTCCCAAAAACCACATTTATTAGACTAAAACGACATAAAAATGAGTTATTTACGTGATCGATCGATTGGACGAAGGGATCGATCGATCCTTAAATCCGTCGTAGACATTTTGGGCTGGTAGATCTATCGATGTTGACGGATATCGATCGATCTAAACTTGCTCGATCGTTCTTCTCTCCTTCAGGTCGGTCTTGGAAATTCACGCATTCACGATCACATAATCGATGATCGATCGCTTAAGGCTGAGATCGATCGATCTCTTCACACAAGGAGGTGTATAGGTTCAATCGGCATTTGAGTCAGTTCATTCTATTGATACATCCTGACCATTCTCTAATAGTTGTATCAGCTACCCGTGACTTCATAGACTCCGAAAACGTTCCTATCTTGCTTTGTATCCTCTGAAAAATAAAAATATAGAAAACATCCTAGAGTTCTAATGCATATGAGCCTAAATGTACTCTACAATGTGAATTCTAATGGTTGATTCATGTAAGTTGTGTACAAAAATGATCTATTAAAACTCCTAAAATATGGGTTTATCAACTCCCCCAGACTTGCCTTTTTGCTTGTCCTCAAGCAAATGACTAGAATAGGAAAGATAACAAACCTACTGTAACTCAGAGCCAAGTCACATTGGTATCCTGTTCAACACCAAAGCTAATAATTCTCGAATGCAAAGTGTGCAAGTTGAGTTAAACATTTTAGCCATGCCCATCACAAATCATCTCAAATTAAACTCAATCTACACAATGCATTCAGATAAACCAACTCTTTTAACATTCATTAAATTTAAAAGTCGTGAATCATGCTAGACACTTTCAATGAACTCATTTGGCTAATGGTAGGGATCTCTCAAAGAATGGAATGAACTTTAGAAGAATGCTAAAGGTAAGCTCCAATAGATGCATACAAGACTTGTCATCTACCCAAAGTATACTCACTGAAAATCTATACCAAAGCAAATATTATTTCCCAGGATGATCCTAATTCTACCCTTAGAAAGGTATTGCTGACTTTTATACTGTCTTTAAGATCAGTCATAAAATCTTCATTCAACTTTTCTTTCTAGGAGAGGGGTTAATTCTATTATGTCTAACGGGTTTGGATTCTCTTTTAGCTGGTTCTTTCCTTTTCTTCCTTTTCTTTCTTTGCAAGAACTTTTTTCTTCTCCAGAAATTTTATCACTATTTCCACTACCCTTTACTAGACTTTTGTCTCTTTATTTTTTTTTAATTATTTTTATTTTATTTTTTGCATCCCTTTCTCTCTTGAAGTTTTAATTCCCATAGCTTTTCTATTTCAAAACCCATTGGTTACCCATTCCTTTCTTCCTTTTAAGTATCCACCTAATCCTAGTTGGTCCCAAAAGTGTGAACCAAAACTACATGAGAAGCTAATCTTGTCGGTCCTACCTAATACGTTCTACCAAGTTCATTCCGAAATAGGCCTAAAACACTCACTAAAATATAATGTGGTTTGAACAGACGTTAGGCTTAAGGTAGGATAGTTTACTTGAATTACAAAGAGTGGTAAAAAGGTAAAAGAAATCCAAGTATGTGTAGGTAAAATCCATGAGTTCAAATCCGGTAGTCTAACCTGATAATTCTAAATCCAAGTTATATTCCAATATATAAGAGATGGTATCAAATCAAGCATGCTTCAACTAAGAGTAATCTAAAGGCAAAAATTTCAGGCATGGATCAATCTTATGTTTCAACAAGCAATTTATACATCAGATTACCAATAACTCGTCAATTGAAACTAATAAAATGAGCAATAGACTATATTAAGGCAATTTCATCATGGTTCCTTATGCAAATGCAATGCAAAACTAAATGGATGATGAAAATAAGTCATGAAAATAAAAATTTGTGCAAACATAAATATCCTCCCCCAGACTTAATTTACACTGTTCCGGTGTAAAAATAAAACTAAATGAAGATACAAAATGAAATAAAAATAAAAATAAAGAAAAGTACAAAGGAAAAGCAAAAGAAAGAAAAATTACGAAGTCAATGATCCTCGGGGCTCACGCTGCGACTCTGTCCCGGTCTGCGTCTGCGCCTGGACAGTCTAGCCTCGGAGTCTGACTTTGTGTCCTCTGTATCAGCTCCTGTCTTGTGTCCAGCAACATCAGGAATGTCTGCAGCTCCGGAAGGCTAGCCTATCTCCCTGGTCCATGGTCCTCTAAAGCAGGAAGGTTTCTGTGGGCATCTGGTCCGAGCTATCGCCTCCCACATCCGTCACATCATCGAGTGGGACCTCCTGTGGGACTCCACCACCCAATCTCTAAACTCAGCCTCTGTAGCACCTGAGGAGTATGGTGGAAGGTCATACTCTCCGGAATAAGGAGGGAATGCATATGCCTCTTCTGGAGCCTCTTAGGTATGTGGCAGATAGTAATCGGGGACTCTGTCATCCTCCTCGCGAGGTTGGGATGCATATGCTCTGGATAAGCTGCCCCGTCGTCGTGAGCCAGTGCCAGGCTGATGCAGTCACTCAGGTGGAATGGTGAACTCCAAATTAGCCCTAGAGCTCAAGGCTGTGAAGTCGCGGAGGGGGAGTTTGCAGAACTGGGTGGTTCCTGCACGATCTTGGAACTGATAGATGTACCCCGGTTTAAGTATGCCACTGTTCCGGAAGTACTGCTCGTTGAAGAGGGCGATTTTCTGCTCGCTGGGTGTGGAGCCGAGATCAATCCCGTGATGCATAAATATGGGAGTCAGGAGGCTCCCAATCCGCTCAACCTTCTTGTTCACCGTGTTGAGGCTGTGGGTTTTTTTGGAGACGAGGTTATCCGCAAAAATAGCACCCAGGTTGGTGTGCAGCGTGGTCGGGGGAGGGCTAGTGTAAATGGTGTGGGCAAATGATGGAAGTCCGAAGTGAAGTAGCATAAGCTCGTCCTTCCTCATCGCTCTGGATTCCTCTTTGGCGAACAGGATATTGCCAAGGATCTTCGCAACCACCCAAACCACAGGGTTCCGGATGTGAGTCAGCTTAGCTGACCTGGACTCGTAGCCTTCTGGGCTAATCAGATTCCACAGCTCAACGGCCTGCGGGAAATCTGAGGGCCAACTGCACAGCTCTTGGGCCCAGTCGAACCCGTTGAGGTCACAGAGTTCCCGAAGGGAGATCTCGTAAAGAACCCCGCTGGAGAAATAGGAGAGGGTCCCTTCGCTGGCGGCAGGGATGGCTCCATCCTGATAGCGGAGCTCGGCAGACGCGAGGAACTGGCGCACCAACTCCGGAAAGAGGGGATAGGTCTGGTACGCTATGGTGTCAAGTCCGAGCCTATGCAGCATGGCTCGGACCTCCTCTCTTATACCCATCCGCTCGAGAGTCCTCTTATAGACGAAGCTGGTGGGCGCCATCTCTATGCGGAGCAGCCTGTTGTAGAACGTGCAATGATGATGCGTCCAAGCTTCTCCGTAACGGTAGTTCTGAAACCGCAAATCTCTCGGTATCTCCCGCATAGTAGTGTGCGGGATCAGCTCTGTCCTCCAGTGTTGGCCATCATCCGGATAGAATGATGTGTTATCCGGACGAGGCCACGGGTATGATGTTGTCGCAGGAGCCTCGGGGTCAGGTTGCTGCGATGAAGTGGATGCGGTGTTCTGGCCCCGTCTTTTCCACGTCTGATCACCTCGAGCCATATCTGCACAAATAGAAATCAAATTATGTTAACAAAAATTTGTGTTGAATGAAAATAGACATGCGATCGATCGGCGTTGTGTAGGATCTAGCGATCCTAAAATCGATCGATCGATCTCAAAAAGGATCGATCGATCTCAAAAAGGATCGATCGATCCGTGAGTGTTACGGTAAAATTCTAAGTACCTCGATCGATCGATCCAGATTTTGATCGGTCGATCCTGATCAGTTTAGGGTTTTTAACATTTATGCATTATAATACCCGATCGATCGATCCCTAAATCGGATCGATCGATCGCGAACCCGACTTCAAACTCAAATCCTGAATTTCGCTAAATCTTGCCAAATTCCTAAATCATGCACGTGTTTTGTGCGAAACACCCTAACAAATCCCTATTCAACATCCATTTCTCCTAAAACATCCTAAAATTCAAGATTTTGTCGATTTTTCCTATTTGAACCGAAATCAAAAGTCGAGATTGAGAGTCATAACTTTGCAGATTGAGTCTGAAAGTTATGAAATCGTGTAGAACTCAAAAAACTGAGCAGATTAGACCCAAAAAACACTCAAATTGATGGTGAATCGAAGATTTTAGGAAGAAATTAAAAAATTTAGGGTTTGAGGGTGATTTTTCGCGAGAGAAATGAAGTTTTCGTGTTTTGATCTGTTTTGATCGTGTTTTGGTTTATAAATGTGTTTTTCGGTTTAATTTAAGTGAAATCAAAACCCGGTTTACTTACCTGGAGTGGAGATCGATCGGTCCGTTGATAGAACGATCAATCGCGAATGTTCTCTGCTTTATTTCGATCGATCGATCGATCGATCGGTCTCCTTTCGGCAAAACGATCTTGGCTGGTCACGGGATTTTGGATGTTTTAAGAGATCGATCGATCTTATGTGGATCGATCGATCTGTTTTCTCGGAGAAATTTTTTCCTTTTTATTGATCGATCGATCCAAACTGGTATGATCGATCCAAGATATTGCCGCAAAATTCAGCTTTCTTGGCATCGATCGACCGATTAGTGAAGATCGATCGATCCTGTTTTTGTGGTTTGCCTGCAAAATTTAAAACTAAGTTAGTAGAGCTAAATTCTAAATAACTAAAATAGAAGTATGTATAATAAGAAACGTGGGTTGCCTCCCAAGAGCGCTTGTTTAACGTCACTAAGCTTGACGACCTGACGTTTGAATTTACGCAGTGAGAGGTTCTGAAAGAGAAACTTGTAGGTTCTCGCTCTTGTCTTCGGTTGCTAGGTAAGGTTTGCATCTCTGCCCATTTACTGTGAACTCTCCCCCAGTACCACCGCTCCATAGGGTATGACTTCTTTGATGGTAAATGGTCCAGACCATCTTGATTTTAGCTTTCCCGGAAAAAGTTTAAGTCTGGAGTTGAAAATCAGGACTTGGTCTCCTTCTTTGAACTCTCGTCTCAGTATTCTTTTATCATTGAAGGCTTTGGTCTTCTCCTTGTAGATTTTTGAGCTCTGATATGCTGCCTGCCTTGTTTCCTCAAGTTCTTCTAAGTCAATCAAGCGTTTTTCCGAAGCTGTTTTGATGTCGAAGTTAAGCAGCTTGATAGCCCACAATGCCTTGTACTCCAATTCTACCGGGTTGTGACAACTCTTTCCATAGAGCAGGTTGAATGGAGTGGTGCCAATGGGGGTTTTGTAGGCAGTTCTATATGCCCATAGAGCATCATCAAGCTTACTTGCCCAATCCTTCCTTGATTTTCCGACAGTCTTTTCAAGGACTTCTTTGATCTGTCTGTTCGAAACTTCTACTTGCCCAGATGTCTGAGGGTGGTAAGGTGTAGCTACTTTATGCTTGACTCTATGTTTCTTCAGCAGATTTTCAAAAATTTTGTTGATGAAGTGACTGCCTCCATCACTGCTCACAACTCTTGAGACTCTAAATTGAGGAAAAATTATGCTCTTGAATAACTTGATAACCACCTTATCATCATTGGTAGGACTTGCAACAGCTTCCACCCACTTGGAGACATTATCAACTGCCACTAAGATGTATTTGTTGTTGTAGGAATGGAAATGGTCCTTGAAGTCAATCTCCCATACATCAAATATCTCAACCTCAAGAATGGGATTCTATGGCATCTCATTTCTTCTGCTCATGGTTCCTTTTTGATGACATGCATCACACATAGTGATATGTTCATGAGCATCTTTGAACATCGTGGGCCACAACAACCCTGCCTGTAGTATTTTTTGGACAGTCTTGAAAGTAGCAAAGTTTCCACCATACTCAGAACCATGGCATTGTATCAGTATTCCTGCTACTTCCTCCTCGGGGATAAATCTTCGAAATAGATGATCTTTGCACTGCTTGTAGAATGGCTCGTCCCAATAGTATTGTTGGACATCTCGGAAGAATTTTTTCTTGTTGTATCCTTGGAGTTCTGGAGGTGGGATTCCGCATGACAAGTAGTTCACAAAGTCTGCGCGTCGTCAGGTGTCCTACTGGCGTAATAGATCACATTCAACTTTTTCTCTTTTTTGTCCCAAGACTGCCTCCACAGCATAGTCGCTTGCATCACACATCACTTCAAAAGGGAGATCCCAGTCTGGGGGCTGCACTATTGGGGCACTTGTCAAAACTTCTTTCAGCTGTAAGAAAGCTGTCATGCACTCCTCATTGAACATAAACACAGTATCTTTGCACAGAAGTCTTGTGAGTGGTCTGGCAATGCTGGAGAAATCCTTAATGAACCTTCTGTAGAAACCAGCATGTCCGAGAAAACTCCTAATTTCTTTGACATATTTCGGAGGTGTGAGTCTGGTCATGACGTCAATCTTAGCTTTGTCCACTTCTATCCCAGCTTCTGAAATCTTGTGTCCAAGCACAATTCCTTCTTTTACCATGAAGTGACATTTCTCCCAGTTCAGAACTAAGTTTGTCTCCTCGTATCTTTTGAGTACCCTGCATAAATTTGAGAGACAAACATAAAAAGAAGAACCATATACAGAGAAATCATCCATGAATACTTCCATTATCTCCTTAATCATCTCAGAGAAAATAGATATTACGCATCTTTGAAAAGTCGCAGGAGCGTTACATAGTCCAAATGGCATTCGCCTGTAGGCGAAGATACCATAAGGACAAGTAAATGTCGTCTTTTCCTGATCCTGAGGATGAATGAGTATTTGAAAGAATCCAGAATACCCATCTAGAAAACAGTAGTATGAATGATTAGCTAATCTCTCTAACATCTGATCAATGAATGACAATGAAAAACGATCCTTCCTAGTAGATGCATTCAGTTTTCTATAGTTTATGCACATTCTATGACCAGTGACAGTTCTTGTGGATATCAGTTCATCTTTCTCATTCCTAATCACAGTGATACCTCCCTTTTTCGGAAATACATGCACAGGTGAGACCCAATTACTGTCTGAAATGGGATAAATGATCCCTGCACCTAGTAATTTCAGAATCTCCTTTTTCACTACTTCTTGTAGGTTAGGGTTCAATCTCCTATGATGTTCTATTGATGACTTAGAGTCATCTTCTAAATATATTCTATGCATGCACAATGATGGGGAAATTCCCTTGATGTCTCCTAATGAGTAACCTAAGGTTTTCCTATACTTTTTCAGCTCATGCAATAGCATAGATGTTTCATCATCAGACAAAGAAGATTCTCAGCGATGCCTTCTTCCGCAGGAGATTCTTCTCTAACTCCTTCACTGACTATCTCCTCTTCTGCTGTCTCAGTACGCGTGTCGTCTAGTCCAGGTTTCTTTTGCGTCATTCCTCCACTTGGCAATTCCTTTCCACTTCTCAGTGTTATGGCTTTGCATTACTCCTTAGGATTGGGTTCAGGGTGTCCAGGTAGAACCCCTTTTCCATTGCTTCTCGAGGATGAAGCTACCTGAGCAATTTGATTCTCCAATCCTTTCACATGCGTCGCGAGTCCTTCAAACTTGGAGTTTAGATCAATCTCTTTCTTTGTTCCTCCTTGTCCTTCTAACAGCTGCTTTAGCATATTCTTTACTTCATCATCTTGAGGGGGTTGATTCAAGTTGTTTCCCCTCTGCTGGAAATTGCCAAATTGTGGTCTTGGCACATAGCTGCTGTTTGAAGGGACTTGATTGCCAAAGTTTGAGTATCCTCTGGGTTGGTTGCTCGCTTGTCCTTGTTAATTTTCTTGGTTGTTGTAAATGTTCCTATGGAAGTTTCTTTGACCTTGTTGGTTGAAAGATCTAGGCTGGAAGCTATTTTGTCCTTGCTGGTTAGGTTGTTTAGACTGATAGTCCTGACTTTGACTCTGGTATCCCTGTCCCTGCTGCTTCAGTATCGGTGGGTAGACCTGATCTTGCGGGTTCTCTACATTCTGGCTTCTGTAGGACAGGTTGTTGTTGTAAGGCCTGTAGCTTCCCTGATTTCCTACATAGCTAACTTCTTCAGGATTCCCTTCCAATGCTTCCATTGTGGGGTCTTGATAGTCTGGTTGGTAGGCATCTTGTTGATCCATAAAGTGGACTTGTCTCTGGTTCAAGTTCAGCACTTTATCCAATCTATCAAGCTTTTCGTTGATCTCTTTAAGCTTCTGGTCCTCCAGCTTCACTCCTCTTGATGACCTATCATAGTCCTCACTATAGCATTGGTTGCTTTGGGCCAGGTTTTCAATAAGTTGCTCTCCTTGATAAACATCCAGATTAGCGAAACTTTCATAGCTCGCTTTGTCAAGAACTATTTTGAACTTCTCATGAACCCCCCCATGAAAGATTCCCAGCAGTGCATCTTTCTCTACTCCATGATGAGGGCATGCTCTGGTGTATCCTTTCAATCTATCCCAAGCTTCATAGAATGATTCATTTGGTCCCTGTCGAAAGAACTTGTTAGTGAATTCTTTCTTGCACAAAGCCCATGTGGATACCAGTTCTGAAGGCACATTGTGTTCCCACTGAGCAGCTCTGTCTCCCAAAGAGAATGGGAATATCATCATCTTGATTGCGTCTTGAGGGACACCATTCATCTTGACTGTCCAGCAGAGCCTCTCAAAATCATCTAGATGATGAAGTGGGTTCTCACTGGGTAGACCATAGAACTTGGAGCCTTGCACCATGTTGATTAAACTCGTCTTGAGTTCATAATTGTTATTGGCAACAGTTGGTGTAGGGATGCCAAGTCTGATGGTCCGTTCACCAGGCTCATCATAAGCTTCAATGCGCTTGCGAGGAGCTCTCGCATCCACTTGTGGAATAGGCATTGCACCAATCGCGCGCCCTTGGTGTTCTTCTTGTTGGAAGTGTTGATATTCTCCTCTGTGATCTTCCATGTTCGGATTTGGGGATTGTTCCAGTCTTTCTCATAGAGTTCTCAAACGGTTTCCTCTCTCAAAGTGTCCTATCTCGTGAATAAGTGGTTGCAAGTTTTGTTGACCTTTACTCCTCAAATTCATGAACCTGCAAAACAGAAAGATTCTCGAGTTTAAGTCAGCGACAAGAGGTTTGTGGCAAATGTAGCAAACTTAGTCTTAGATAACTTCTTAAATCTATTGGTTAAATTGCTTCCCAGGCAACGGCGCCAAAAACTTGATAGAGATTTATTTATCTCCACGAGTTTCACCTGAGGTTACTAAGAAGTACCCTCAAGAGTTTACCCGAGTTAGTGATTGCAAGTGCACAGTTATGCCTCTTGTAGTATAAACAAGATCGATCCTCATGGAATGTGTATAACACAATAGATTATGAAAATTATATTCTAAGCTAAGAGATTCAAAGTCTGATTGTGATGAAAACAGTAAAAAAATTAACTAAATTAGAAAAAAGTAATTAAGACGAAGAATTAATTGAATTAAGAAAGTATTAATTAAGAAAACAATCCAACAATGGATTAGGCATTAGAATAAGTAAGGATGAGATCAAGATATCAATTCGAATCATGAATGTGTAATTTGCATTTCCAGAAAATGAGATTATGAACAGGTTAATACACTCCCATGTAAAACCCCTATGCTTAGAACTAGATTTGATTAATTCCCATTGCAAACCCTAAAACTAAACAAGCATTAAGATTCATCTCAATTTTCATCAAATTCTCTAGACAACTACTTCTGCAGGCTAGAATCATAAGATTCACTAATCAGATTATCCTATGAATTCACTATCCCTTTCCCAAGGTGTGAATTCGATAAATCCTAGACTAACTCTTCCAATATCAGCCTAGCATTAAACATATCTAATAGTGATGGAGTACACAATCCTAGACCTAAATATCATCTCTTGATCTCAATTCCCTTAATCATCTATCCTATCCATAACTGAATTTAAGAATCTACTCAGACATGATAGAAATTGTAGAGAAGATAATCAAAGGTGAAGAAATCATAATTGAATTGCAGAAATTGAATGATACAAGAATCCTTAAGAAAATAAAACAATAATTGTCTTACTAAACGCCATAGATTGTTGAAGAAATCACTAGGGTTCTCTATGACTTTTTTCTCTCTGGAGGCTGAATAAAAACGTACCCTAGGTTTTCCTTCAAACAACCTATTTATAGGTTCCCAAAAACCTCATTTATTAGACTAAAACGATATAAAAATGAGTTATTTACGGGATCGATCGATCGATCGGACGAAGGGATCGATTGATCCTTAAATCTGTCGTAGACATTTTGGGCTGGTAGATCGATCGATTTTGACGGATATCGATCGATGTAAACTTGCTCGATCGTTCTTCTCTCCTTCAGGTCGGTCTTGGAATTCACGCATTCACGATCACATGATCAATCGATCGCTTAAGGCTGAGATCGATCGATCTCTTCACACAAGGAGGTGTATAGGTTCAATCGCCATTTGAGTCAGTTCATTCTATTGATACATCCTGATCATCCTCGAATAGTTGTATCAGCTATCTGTGACTTCATAGACTCCGAAAACGTTCCTATCTTGCTTGGTATCCTCTGAAAAAATGAAAATGTGGAAAACATCCTAGAGTTCTAATGCATATGAACCTAAATGTACTCTAAAATGTGAATTCTAATGGTTGATTCATGTAAATTATGTACAAAAATGATCAATTAAAACTGCTAAAATGTGGGTTTATCAACTGGTGAAAACAAAAGAGGGAAAGCGACTGCTGCTGGTACGGACGAGGACGAGGCACACCTTGGTTTTGTAGAAACCAAGTTTTGCACATTTTGATAATCTCTGATAATTTCTTGTCTTGCACGATTCTTGTCGTGCAACTGAATCCCAATCATGCATATTTGGCCCATAGTCCTGTAGAAAATGAGATAGGCAAATGGAAATGCTATGATGCTAATTCGTAAAGTCTAAATTCTATAAAAGGACTAGAAAGAGATGAAAACATGAATGAAGATGTATATGAAACAATGAAAATATGGATCACATCATGGTGATGATGAAAATGGAGGTTTTTGTCATGGAATCCACAACAACACATAACCAGACTACTTGAATCTTACAAACAACCTAGAAACTCAATCATACAAGTCAACTGAATCTCACCAAGGGCTTGAAATGACAAAAATAGAGAAATCTAAAGGTATTTGGTTTTTAAAAAAAAAACTAATTTGAACAAGACACAAAAGAAAGAACTTTTGTAATAGTAAAAAAACTAGGTATTTTTCATAAAATTTTGTGGTTGGGATGTATACTTCGATCTTGGGGTTATATTATCTGTCGTGCGGAATAGGATCCGGTGGATAATCTCCTTGGATAAGTTTCTTCTGGATGGATTTCTTGAGTTCACACATATGAAATTATTTCTTCTCCATGTGTAAATGCTGATTCGACGACCGCATTAAAATTCTTATTATAATACATATGACAAGATAGAAAATCTAACCTAAAATAAAACACTTGACGAACATCACCTAATATCAGTTAACATGGTTTCCTCCTAAAATAAAATATAAATATCCAATTTCACTGCTACAAATTACACAGTCAATATCCACAAACTACAAAATACACAGTCGAATGAATGAGAGACTTCTACATAGAGATCACATTGTTTGGGACTCGTATAGCAATGCGGTTGCCATATTAATCTTCGCAGAATATGACGTAATCGCAGCGAATTTCTCTGCTTGTAAATTATTCTTTATGATTTCAATTTCTGAAATCTATCCCAAAACCGTATAGACCATTTAAAATCCACAGAACTTTTATATTGATGATGAAAACCTTTAATCTAAAACAATGGAGAATAGAAAACTTACGATTATCCATTGCTCTTGAATTGCTGTGTGAAATCCTTTGAAGATCACTTGTTGATCTTCTCCTCTACACCTTTTTCTTTTCACAATTCCTTTGATGGAGAGGAATTTCTCTTCTTGGTTTTCTTATTGTTCTCTCTTTACTTTTATAAGAGTTTTGTCTTAATCTATTCAACAACCCCAACCTCACTCTCTCTTATGTCCTTTTATATATGTTGAATGGACATGATGTGAAAGGTTGTGTCTTTTAACTTTTCTTTATTTATTAAGATATCCTTATACTCTTATTTTATTTCATATATATACACACATAATTAAAACCATATTATATGTGTATATACATATCTTTATGAGAACAATATAATGTTTATGGTTAGAGGAGAGGGTTTCAACGTACCCAATCTAATACTCTTTTATCGAGACCGATCCATCACGGTTTCGCATCTAATGTATTAGATACATCAGACTTTACAAAGAACTTGAACTTTAATAATTGGACCGTTAATACATCGGCCACTTTACAGAAAATATTCTTACATTCTCCCACTTGGCCGTTGTGTTAACTTATTTGTCCAATACCTTTTCATGCGCATCTTTACATCAAGTTCAATAAATTGTAAGTACCATAAATCCAGAGCTAGCCGAGTCATGGCGGTTGCCCAACATTTACTGCGATGGGGTCCCTTCCAAGCACCACACACCAACTCTAGCTTTACTACTTCTTTTCTATTGAGATTTCATTTTAATTCTCAAAATCATTTATGTTGAGATAAACCATAATTCTCAACTTTAGATGTTATCTTAAAAAAAACTTTACATGCATAACCATTATGATAACATACTTTAATTGCAGAAAAACACAAACTTTAATGACATCATCTTTGAGTAACAACTTTACATGAGTTTAATCTATCATAGCAAGGTCTTATCTATTATGCCCATTTTCTCTACATGGCCAATAAATATACCGGGCTGTAATCCTTTCGTCAAAGGATCTGCCAACATCATGTTCGTCTTTATATGCTCAAAAGTTACTCTGCGTTTCTGCACTTCTTCCTTTACAGACAAGTATTTAATTTCCATGTGCTTAGCACCTTTCGAATACTTGTCATTCTTTGAGAAGAAGACTGCTGCGGAATTATCACAGTAAATTCTCAGCGGCTTGGCTATACTGTCAACAATTCCAAGCCCTGAGATAAAGTTCCGCAGCCACAATGCGTGAACCGTGGCTTCAAAGCATGCCACAAATTCGGCCTCCATGGTGGAAGTAGCAATGACAGACTGCTTTCCACACTTCCATGAGACTGCTCCTCCAGCTAATAGGAACAGATAGCCAAACGTCGATTTTCTACTATCGACGCATCCAGCATAGTCTGAATCTGAGTATCCGACAACCTCTATACTGTCAGATCTCCTATATGTAAGCATGTACTCTTTGGTGCCTTGCAAGTACCTGAGAACTTTCTTTGCAGCTTTCCAGTGATCCATTCCGGGATTACTTTGATATCGACCCAACATACCAACAGCAAAACTGATATCTGGTCGAGTACATGTTTGAACATAGTTCAAACTCCCAACCACTGAAGCATAAGGAATTCTTTCCATTTCTTTACGTTCCAATTCATTTTTCGGACATTACATTTTACTGAACTTATCCCCTTTCTGAATTGGAGCCTTTCCAATGGAACACTTATCCATCCCATATCTCTTTAGAACTTTATTTATGTATCCTTTCTGAGACAAACTTAATAGTCCTCGTGATCTATCACGGATTATTTCTATTCCGATCACATAAGATGCCTCACCCATATCCTTCATTTCGAAGTTACTAGAGAGATATTTCTTTACATCACTTAACATTCCCATGTCATTCGCTGCTATCAATATATCGTCAACATATAATACAAGAATGGCAAACTTGCTCCCACTGACCTTCATGTAGATACATCGGTCAACGATGATCTCTACGAAACCATATGACAAAATGGTATCATTGAACTTTAAATACCATAGTCTGGAAGCTTGTTTCAACCCATATATTGACTTTCTCAGCCTACACACGAGATTTTCTTTTCCTGTGGCCACAAAACCTTCAGGTTGGTCCATATAAACTTCTTCCTCAAGCTCTCCATTCAGAAATGCGGTTTTAACATCCATTTGGTGAAGCTCTAAATCATAATGAGCTACCAATCCCATGACAATTCTTAAAGAATCCTTCTTTGAAACTGGAGAGAAGGTTTCTGTATAGTCAATGCCGTCTTTCTGAGTAAACCCTTTAGCAACAAGGCGAGCCTTGTACCTTTCTATATTACCTTTAGAGTCTCGTTTGATCGTAAAGATCCATTTACACCCAACAGTTTTGAAACCATCAGGCAACTCTACTAGGTCATACACTTTATTTACATTCATAGAAGAAATTTCTTCTTCTGCAGCATTGTACCACTTTTCAGAATTATCACTTTCCATGGCTTCTCTGAATGTTTTCGGTTCTTCATCAAGACTAAGGTCACATTCATATTCAACATCGTAAACCACATAATCATCTGTAATGGCAGATCTTCTTTCCCTTACAGATCGCCTCAGTGATTCTTGTGGCACAATGTTCTGTTCTTGAATAGTGACAGGTTCATTTTCGGTTTCCTGATTTAGTGGGACCGTATGTTCATCATTTTCTTGTTCTATTGTGGTATTAGGCTGTGCACCAACAATAGGAACAACTACTTGGGTTGGAACTACGGGTGAAGAATCTTCTACCCGAATTTCTTTTACGTTCACTCCCCTAGATTCTGAACTCCCACTAGTTTCACCATTTTCAATGAACCTAGCATTACCCGTCTCGACTATTCGCGTACTATGGCTAGGACAGTAAAAGACAAATCCCTTAGACTTTTCTGGATAGCCAATAAAATATCCACTAACCGTTCTTGAGTCTAATTTCTTTTCATGTGGATTATACGGCTTTACTTCTGCTGGACATCCCCAGACACGTAAATGCCTTAAACTGGGTTTCCTTCCTTTAAATAGTTCAAATGGGGTCATTGGAACCGCTTTACTAGGAACCCGGTTTAATATATATGTCGCAGTCTTTAATGCATATATCCACAACGACATGGGAAGTTTGCAATTACTTAACATACTCCTAACCATTTCCATTAATGTACGATTACGCCTTTCAGCTACACCATTCTGCTGAGGTGTTCCCGGCATTGTGTATTGCGCACAAATGCCTTTACTTTCTAGAAGTTTTGCAAATGGACCAGGACATTGCCCACTTTCTGTGAATCTACCGTAAAATTCACCACCTCTATCCGATCTCACAACTTTCACTTTCTTTTCTAACTGCCTTTCCACTTCATCGATGAATAATTTTAAAACATTCACCGACTCAGCCTTATCATGCAGTAAATAAGTGTATCCATAACGTGAGTAATCGTCAATAAAAGTGATAAAGTATTTTTCACCACTCCATGACGGAGCATCGAAAGGGCCACATATATCTGTGTGTATCAACTCTAAAAGTTGACTACTTCTTGTGGCGGGTTTCTTTGTGATGTGTTTGGTTTGCTTTCCTTTAATGCAATCTATACACACATCCAAGTCACTAAAATCTAATGGAGGTAATAATTCTTTCTTTATTAACCTCATCATCCTTTCTTTAGATATGTGACCTAATCTTTTATGCCACAAGAGTGCTGAATTTTCATTTGATGCACTACGCTTAATTCCTTGATTCTCAACATTAAACAAAGATTCAGAAAAACTTTTATCAAGATTAAACCTGTATAGTGAATCAACCAAAGTACCATTACCATAAAAGTAGTCTTTTCGGTACAAAGAAAATACACCATGTCCAATCTTAAAGTTAAATCCTAAATCGTCCAACCTACTTACTGAAACAAGGTTTCTAGCACATTCAGGTACATAGAGACAATTTTCAAGATCTATAAAACAACCAGTGTCAAAGATCAATCTGTACGTCCCAATGCCTACTATCCGTGCTTTCATCCTGTTTCCCATAAACAAGTACCTTTCAGTTCCTTTTAAAGGTTGGATCGTACTGAATCCCTGTTCAATATGAGATACATGAGTAGATGCACCAGAATCAAGCCACCAAGTATTTCTAGGCACTTCTACAAGATTCAATTCGGAACAAACATATAAATGTTGTGTACCTTTCTTGTCGAACCATGCCTTTCTTCTAGGACAGTCTTTCTTTATGTGCCATTCCTTCTTGCAGAAGAAACACTTGACCACTTTACGGATTTTACTTTCAGGTCCTTTAAAGATACCTCTATCCTTCCTTTTATCTTTACCACTTGGTTTCTTAAAGCTGCTACTGGCTCTATTTAGTCCAGCGATGAGTGCAATTTGGTCTTTCAGTTTCTTTAACCTCGCTTCTTCCTGAATGAGCATGACCTTTAATTCCTGAAAGCTCCATTTTTCCTTAATGGTGTTGTAATTCACCTGGAATTGGCCATACTCAGGAGGCAAAGAATTCATGATAAACTGAACCAAGAACGATACATGCACTTCCATCCCCATGGACGTTAACTTTGATGCCAAGTTTGACATGTGAGTGACATGATCATGGATTGTTTGAGACCAATCGAACTTTTTCATAGTCAGCTCACTCATGAGACTGCCTACGATCGATTTGTCAGCCATATCCGACTGGGATTGTTCCTTTATTTTCAGAATGAATTCTCATGCTTTCTCTGTTTTAGGCATAGATGGCTTTATACTTTCCACCATCGACATCCTCAGTAAGTTCAGGCACAGCCGGTTAGAGCGCTCCCAAGTCTCATAACGAGACTTGTCCAATTCTGAGCTCTCATCCGTAATGGCTGCTGGCTCTTCATCAGTGAGTATGGCTTGGTCTAAGGACATTACACCCAAAGAAAACTTTATTTGTTCAGACCATTCCTCATAGTTGAGCCCATTAAACTTTACCACAGAATTTGCAGAAGCAAACGAATTTGATGAAGCTGCAAAATTTTCAACATGCTTACCATTAATGCTTTGAAACTTTAATAGATTCATCGACTAATAAAATCTAAACACTTTACTTATATGTATTTAAGTAACCTGTGGGCAATACATTAAATACATACACTTTTAATGATGTTTGTTTAGATTTTTACTTTAATAATTAATCATGTTATATATACAATCGATAGCAATGTTACCTGTGGGTATACACACCATCGGTTGTAATATAAATGATTAATACTTTAGGTATTACTTATTACATCTAATGATCCACCTGTGGGTGATCTCCTAGGATATAGTTAGTAATTAATTGATCAATCAAAATATTTAATGTCATTTAAACATCCTTTAATCATGATCAATTATTAATCTTTACTTTACTATCATATTAAATATAACAAGACCACTGTGGTGATTAACAAGTTATATATAATACGAATTATTTTTATAATATATATGTATTAATATTTCATAATACATTAGACTAAATATTTTACGGTAAAATATATATTAATGTATTAATATTTCATAATACATTAATCTGATTATTTTACCATAATATATATATATATATACTATTTCATAATATATTAGTCTTATTACAGCGGAAATCTTAAATTTTTTTTTTTTTTTTTCGGGTTACTGTTCACGGCGATTACTGTTCACGGCGACACTGTTCACGGCGGTTACTGTTCACCGGATACTGTTCACCGCGGTTACTGTGCATGGTGACACTGTTCACGGCGGTTACTGTTCACCGGGACTGTTCACCACCGCCGTTACTGTTCACGGCCGCGGTTACTGTTCACGCCGGTTACTATTCACACCGGTTACTGTTCACCACTACGGTTACTGTTCACCGCCGCGGTTACTGTTCACCACCACGGTTACTGTTCACCACCACGGTTACTGTTCACCGGAACTGTTCACCACCGCCGTTACTGTTCACGGCCGCGGTTACTGTTCACACCGGTTACTATTCACGCCGGTTACTATTCATACCGGTTACTGTTCACCACCACGGTTACTGTTCACCGCCGCGGTTACTGTTCACCGCCGCGGTTACTGTTCACCGCAGGAACTATTCACCCATAAAATCCATTTTTTTTTTTTCTTGAAAAAATTCATAACTTTTGATCTACCTAATGGATTTTAACATATAATATACCGTTAGAAAGATAATTTCACCCTCTACACATTGATATAAATTTTAACACATTTCAATTTATCAATGTTGTGGTGAAATTAAATTAAAACTCGATTTTCTTTCAAAAATTTTATCATCAATCCTTAATGGGAGATTAATGGGTTCTATATGGCTCTGATACCACATGTAAATTATTCTTTATGATTTCAATTTCTGAAATCTATCCCAAAACCGTATAGACCATTTAAAATCCACAGAACTTTTATATTGATGATGAAAACCTTTAATCTAAAACAATGGAGAATAGAAAACTTACGATTATCCATTGCTCTTGAATTGCTGTGTGAAATCCTTTGAAGATCACTTGTTGATCTTCTCCTCTACACCTTTTTCTTTTCACAATTCCTTTGATGGAGAGGAATTTCTCTTCTTGGTTTTCTTATTGTTCTCTCTTTACTTTTATAAGAGTTTTGTCTTAATCTATTCAACAACCCCAACCTCACTCTCTCTTATGTCCTTTTATATATGTTGAATGGACATGATGTGAAAGGTTGTGTCTTTTAACTTTTCTTTATTTATTAAGATATCCTTATACTCTTATTTTATTTCATATATATACACACATAATTAAAACCATATTATATGTGTATATACATATCTTTATGAGAACAATATAATGTTTATGGTTAGAGGAGAGGGTTTCAACGTACCCAATCTAATACTCTTTTATCGAGACCGATCCATCACGGTTTCGCATCTAATGTATTAGATACATCAGACTTTACAAAGAACTTGAACTTTAATAATTGGACCGTTAATACATCGGCCACTTTACAGAAAATATTCTTACACTGCTCTCCCGGGAGAATCTCGCTCTGTCAAGTTTACAGAACATAAATCTGCTATAGCTATGAAACAAATCTTTGTATGATTGTTTAATTAGGGATAGATACGTCAAGGTTCGGTAGAATCTCAATAGATATAAGTCTTTGGTGAAATGTCTTAGCATAGGAACGACTACAACGACCGATTTGATGGATAAAATATATGTTGTAAAGTGAAGTATATGCAAGTATTGATCATCTTCCAATACGTCTCAGTCGACAAATTCTACTAAATCGGAAAGTTTGTTAAATTTGGTTAACTCAGGCTTGATTGGCTGCTTAAGGAGCATTGAAGTTGCATGAATTGCTCGGAGGATGTAACCTTGACGGATGTCAAGGTCTCCAACGGTGGATTCGGTCACTGTTGCATTTATCTCTCATAGTAATTTGGCCGATTTGCTCACTGTGCACGGTGGTTGTCGATCATGTTTGTATTTTGACTATCTTCTTACAGTTTATATCCTAAGAAACAGAGGCCAATCATACATTAACATGTGACTTTGCAAACAAAAACCCGAAATTTTGGGAACAATAGTTGGGTTAATACTTATACTCTAGCTGGTATTATTTAGATGATTTTACATTTTTCTCATTGATAATTCAGATACCATTCAACGATGATGCATATCGTACAAAATTGTTTCATTTCGTCCTCCACCTCTGCCTCTACCATATAAAAAAGAGCCCTCCGGAACTATGTATTTGTCTTCGGAAGAAAAAGAGAACATCGAAGATAGTATTCACGTATCTATTGGCCATCATAAACCGTATGTAGATTAACTTTGTTGATTATTATAATTGGCATGTAGAATTAGTATTATAGATCATAATTATTGTGATTGTTGTTCTTCTCCATTTATATAAGATAAACATATGTAGAGTATTTTGTAAAGCTGAATGAATAATATTAAATAGATTTTGAAAACTACATAAAAAAAGACGAATAATAAATTGTTGACCCAGTTCGTTTCAAGATTCTTGCGACCAGCGACAGCGGTAAAAAATAGACACTATGACGGAGGCAAACTTAACAATGTTAAAAGTGACATCAATTGCTAGTGAATACATTAAATATTTGAACGCTATTAATCATATTTAATCAAATTAGCTTTGTTTGCTAAATTCAATCAAATTTAACATTTTATATTATTGACTTAAAAACTATCTACGATGTCAAAGATCGACGATCTTGAAAGCTAAGATGATCTTAAAGATCACATATCAGCTCCAAAATCCCTGGCAGTTCTGAAAATTAATGATCCGAAAAAATTATATATTAGCCCTGAAAGCCATAGCAATCCCCAAAATATTAGCATTTGTCCACCATAAACCTCAGTAGAGTCAAAATAGCTCCTTTTTAGATGTAATGTGGAATGTAAATTTCGAATTCATCACACATTTATCATTTTTCTCATGAGCACTAGCTCATATCACAGATATTGGCTGGTTCATTTCTTTTCAAAAAATTATATTGTGATTTCTTCTCTCTTTAAGGAAAAAAAATTGTAATTTTTGCATACGTCGTGTTATAAAAGAGTGCAAAAAATATTGTTTTATTTTATTTTTAATACGTATCTTCTGCTCTGTACATATACCGTCACCAATTGACCTCTGATCATTGCTTTAAATATTAAAAAATATATGTATATATTTAAATATATATATATATATATAGGTCACTTGTTACCTTCTCTTGTAAAACTCCATTTTCATAATTTTTTTTTCTCTCCCACCACGCCTGTGGCAGTAAATATATGGGGTGGATATCCAGGTTTCCGTTTGGTTTCATTTAGATTTGAACTCTTTTTGGACCGACATAATTGGTTTATTTGTCCACATGTACAAAACTCTTATGGTTCCTATAGAGGCACTACTGATATGTTTGCCCCATATACCATAAACACAATATATTAATAATATTAGTATTTTGATATTATATTATTTTATAAAGATAATAATTTAAATTTGTTAAAAAAAACTTTAATTTTTTAAATTTTTTTAAAAATAAGAAAACCTTTTACTGTTAACTTCTTGTAAAACTGATTAATTAAAAGGATTATGCTTTTGAATATATTTTATGCTTACTTTAAGTTTTTGGTTAAAAGGTTTTTTTCGTTTATCAATAATATGTTATAAAGTGTTATAGATAAGTTTCTTTTGAAGAAAACTAGAGTTATATTTTAATAAAAAAATGATTCATACTATATAAATTTTATATACTTTAAATAATAATGTATGGTGTTAGTAAGATAATATATTTGCATAAGAATTCTCTAGATGTATTATTTTATTATATCATCGAATTGTGTTAGAATTTGAATCAATCCAACTCGAAATCAAAAAAAATCTATTAGTTTATTGTAATTATTAATTTATCAAATATTAATTTATTTAATCTTACCTATTACAGTATATAGTATTGACAATGCATTTTACTTATTAGTTATGAATAAATAAAAATTAATGTATTTCCAACTATTGGTTACATATAAACTTTTTAATTTGAATTTAAATATTTAAAAATTATTAAGAACATAAACAAAAGAAGTTAAAATTTATTTTTAATAGATAATAAATGTATAAATATTAAATAATATAATACTTCAATGCATATTTCAGTCTTGGCAAGATCTAGTTGCCATTTATAATCTAACGAGGATAATTTATGAGAACAATATGTTAAGATAGTTTCAACCACTGAAATAATATTCAAAACTAAAACAATATAAGACACAAAGAAAATCCAATAAACAATTGAACTTTATATTTTACAACGACTGAAACCAAAATCTCTATAACGGTTAGTTATGTAGTTATCAAAAATATAGAAGAAAAAAATTACATAAAACAATCACAAAGAAATTTTAGAATCTAAGAACTAGAAAATTGAGATGAAACCAATAAAAAAAATATATAAATTTTTTGGGTGAATACAAACAGAAGGAATAACAACTAATATTTATAAAAAAACAACTTATAAAAGAATTATTATGATGATTACCAAAAAGAAAAGATAGAAAATAATTGACAATCAAAGTAAAAATTTAAATTATACATATAAGAAAATAAAACAGATCTACGGATAATGTGGATTATATTTTAGTTCAATAAAAATAGAAAGATAAAGTTGAAAAAAAAATAGTTTTTTTGCAACAAAAAAGTTTAGATACTTAAATTTCTAAAACAGTTTTGCTAACCAAATAAGGGAAGAAAACAAAATAATCATTTCTAAAAGAATCACATCAATTCCAATTGTTGTAAAATAAAAAAGAATCATATCAATGTAGTCTTGGTGTTAAATTTTTCTCCAACATTGTACTTCTACACTGAATGTTTAATTGATCTTAATAAATAAATATGGTCAGATTTTAAATATAAATATGAGGTCATAACTTGGATTATGAAATGTATGAAAGTTTTTCATCAACCAGCAGTTATATTTACAATGTATTCTTCAGATTTAGTTAAAATATTGTCTACATCAATAAAATGACAAGTATTTTCAAAACATATTAGAATTCAACAAATATAAGATTTTTTCAACAACTTTACTAGATCCAAGTTTTACGTGTACAAAATACAAAGATAGACAATCTAGAACAGAGTCTTTGGAATATTTCATCAGCAATAGTAAATGTAGATACTTTTCAACCAATCTGGTTAACCAAGTAATTTTAGAAATTTAGTTCCTTTTAAGTTTTCTTGTTGTCAAAACATACATAAATAAATATGGAACAGATTTCAAACCAAAGTAAAATAAATAATTCTAATTAAAAAAACATATTTGAGTTGCAATATAAATAACAACTAAACAGATAAATAATAATTCTGATTAATTTCAATATTTATTTAAAAATATTATAGTTAATTAAAAAAAGAATCTAAACAAAAATAAAATTCTATATTAAGCCAATCCATATTAATTTTATTTTACCTATATTTCATTTGTTCATTTGAAAATATTTTTGTTTGATTTTGTAATTCTTTCAACACCAAATATTTGATTTTTACTACAAAACATCAAACTCATATATTGAAATAGTTTATTTTTATTATTTAACTACCAAAAATGATTAAATTTGAATATAAAACTGTATGTGAACTAAGCTAAAATATATCAGGTTTTGAATATATTCAAAATATTCAATTTCTCTTATTTCGGTTTTTAAAAAAATCAACTAATTTATAAATTATTTGTAGTTGATTAATAATTAAAGAATTCAAATTCTCTTAAAATAAAACCGTTGGTGATGTAACTCTATATACGAAACATTATATAAAAACTAGTGAAATTTATCTGTTCAGATGTATAACTAATAATATTAGTCCTAACTAGTTATTATCTTGTTGATTTGGCACAAAATTTAGGAAAATAATTTACATAAATATAAATATTTAATTTTGGTATTATATATTTGATGATCATACTTTTCAAAAAATCAAAAACCTGAAAATTGTCAACAAAAATATGGATCTTACATTTCAGTTTTTTTGGGATAATGAAAAATACCAAACACAAACTTAAGATAAAAAATGGGAAAACGGCCAAACAAACTATGAACTTACCAAAAAAACCAAAAAACCTAAAATTTTTAATTTAGAAATTTAAACCTTAATTTTTTTGAAAATGGTCAATTTAAACATACATTTAAATTGACCACATCATTTTAACCCTGAACAAAGTCAACCGTTAAAAATGGTAAACGACCATTAAAATCGAAATAACATTGTTTTATTAATATGGTTCTTTTTGCGTACTCAAAATAAATATATGTTTAAATTGGACATTTATAACAAAATTATATTTTAAATGACGTAAACTGAAATTTGGTGACTTTTTTGGCTTTATTTTGGCCAAAAAATATTATGATTCAATAAACCACGGTCTGAGGTCCTTTGGGGTCCCGTTCGGATTTGGGGACCCGTTCGGACTCGGTTTGGGTTTTCGTACTTTCGGTTTAGGTCTCAGACCAAAAAAACAAAGGTCTGACGTCGATTCCAAACCAAACTAAAATGTATGTTTAAATTATCCAAATTTAAGTACTTTGTTTCGGAATCGAATCAGAACCAAACCCAAATAGTATTCCGAACCAAAATCAGGCCCAAAAATCCAAAAAAACCAATCCGAATCCGAACAGAACCCCTGTTCATTTGGCTAAAAAAAAATTATTGACCCCAGTAATCAACTTAACGAAATCAAATAAATGCAAATTTTTAATATCGTCGATTGGTTCATAATAGATCTCAAAAATAAATTCATGTGTATGAGGTCTTAGACCAAAAAAACCACGGCTTAAGTGTTCCTTTCATGATAAATATCAATTTTGTTTATTTAGTATGAGGTCTTTTGGTATGGGTGGGCCTTTGGGTCCGTTCGGATTCGGTTCGGGGTATTTTGGATTTTCAAGACTGATTTTGGTAAAACACTTTAAGTCTGATTTTGGATCGGAATACTATTTGGATTCGGTTCGGATTCGATTCCATACAAAAGTACTTAAATTTGGCTAATTTAAACATACATTTAAGTTTGGTTCGGAATCGACTCCATATCGTTGTTTTCTTGTATGAGACCCAAACCGAAAGTACGAAAAACCTGAAACGAATCCAGACGGGACTCCAAACGGGACCCCGAATCTGAATAGGACACCAAACGACCTCAGGCCGTGGTTTTTTTAATTATATTTTTTTGGCTAAAAAAACACGAAGTTTTCAAAGGAAGCAAAAATATCACAAGTTTCAGTTTGGGTCATTTAAATCATAATTTTGTTATAAATATCCAATTTAAACATACATTTATGTTGACTATGCCAAAAGAACCAGATTAGCGAAACGACGTCGTTTCGATTTTAACGGTTGTTTACCATTTTTAACGGTTGATTTTTTTTTTACGGTTAAAATGATATGGTCAACTTAGATGTATGTTTAAATTGGTTATTTTCAATTAAAAGTATAAATGACTCAATTGAAAGTTAAAATTTTTTTTAACTTTTTTAATAAATTCATAGTTCGTTTGAATATTTTCCCGATAAAAAATAAAACCGTTAAAAGCTTTAAAAGGCGTCTAACCCCTATTTTCTTCTTTCTTCTCATTTTATTTGATAATAAGAAATAATGGATTTTTTCTAATATAAATAATACTCCCACCACCGAAATCTGAAGTGAAGCAAACACATCACATAATCAATTACTCACATCTCTCTTCCACCATGGACAACGCAGACCCATGTTCCGCCAGAGATGTCGCCGTCCTCCTTTCTTCTTCTAATTCTAACTCAACTTCTTCCCTCGCTGCAGCAACCTTTCTCTGCTCTCAATTTTCCAACATCTCCAAGAAACTCTCCGACACAACTTACGCCGTGGACAACATGTATCTCCTCTTCTCTGCCTACCTTGTCTTTGCTATGCAGCTCGGTTTCGCCATGCTCTGTGCCGGCTCAGTCAGAGCCAAAAATACTATGAACATCATGCTTACTAATGTCCTTGACGCGGCTGCTGGAGCCATCTCTTACTATCTCTTCGGATTCGCATTCGCCTTCGGAACACCATCTAACGGCTTCATCGGTCGCCACCATAGCTTTTTTGCCTTGAACTCTTATCCTGAACGCTCTGGTGCCGACTTTAGTTTTTTCCTCTACCAATGGGCTTTTGCGATAGCCGCAGCGGGAATCACCAGCGGATCCATCGCTGAACGAACCCAATTCGTTGCTTACCTTATCTACTCTTCTTTCTTGACTGGTTTTGTCTACCCGACCGTCTCGCACTGGTTTTGGTCCACTGATGGCTGGGCTAGCGCGTCCAGGTCCGACAAAAAACTCTTGTTTGGATCAGGAGCTATCGATTTCGCCGGTTCAGGAGTTGTTCACATGGTAGGTGGAATTGCCGGTCTATGGGGAGCATTGATTGAAGGACCAAGAATAGGCCGATTTGACAGGTCAGGCCGGTCCGTTGCTTTGCGTGGTCACAGTGCGTCCCTTGTCGTACTTGGTACCTTTTTGTTGTGGTTTGGATGGTACGGATTTAACCCCGGTTCCTTTTTAACCATTCTAAAAGGTTATGAAAAGTCTCGGCCGTATTATGGACAATGGAGCGCTGTTGGCCGTACTGCAGTCACCACAACGCTTTCTGGCTGTACTGCCGCGTTGACTACTCTATTCAGTAAACGGCTCCTAGCAGGCCACTGGAATGTTATTGACGTCTGTAACGGATTGCTAGGCGGCTTCGCAGCTATCACCTCCGGATGTGCCGTGGTTGAGCCGTGGGCTGCTATAGTCTGTGGCTTCGTGGCGTCATGGGTATTGATCGGATTTAACTTGCTTGCCAAGAAACTTAAGTACGATGACCCGCTCGAGGCCGCTCAGCTTCACGGGGGATGCGGAGCATGGGGGTTGATGTTTACCGGACTTTTTGCGACCAAAAAGTACGTCAACGAGGTTTACTCCGGTGATAGGCCTTATGGATTGCTGATGGGCGGGGGAGGAAAACTGCTTGCCGCACAGAACGTTCAGATCGTTGTGATCGTTGGGTGGGTTACCGTGACGATGGGTCCATTGTTCTATGGTTTGCATAACATGAATCTTTTGAGGATATCGGCAGAGGACGAGATGGCCGGAATGGACATGACGCGTCACGGAGGCTTTGCTTATGCATACAACGATGAGGATGACGTGTCAGTTAAACCGTGGGGAAAAATGGAGCCTAAAAGCCGGAGCTCGACTCCTACACCGCCGTCCTTGGCTGTTTAATTTAATATTTGAGTGGTCCTAAGCAACTATGTGAGACGAAGACAAAAAGTTCGGACACCAAACATATTGGACGCATGTGTGTGGTTTAGGTCTTTCATTGTGGACAGGAATTTTAGTGTTTTATTATCAGTAGTTTGTTTTGTTTTTTCTTCATGTATCATTAATTAAAATATGGAATAAAATCCGTCTAAGCGGCTGTTAATAAGATTGTTAATGTTACCTGTATAATTTCATGTTCTTGGGGGATCGTTAGAATGTTCAAAATTATTTGTGAAGCCTAACGGTTAAAGCATCTTTCACACTTAAAAATTAAACCTATATTAATAATCAGAGCTATTGGGCATAGATAAATCAAATTATATATACATTAACGAGAATTTTATCAAACAAAGTTAAAACAACTGACTGAAATAGGAAAAAACGAAATCTCCTACTATGTATAATCATAATTTTTAAAAATTTAAGTATCATATGCTATAGAAAAAGACTCGTCATGTCGATATAACTCATAAGAGTCAAGATCACAGGTTACTGAGGAACTCATGCACGATTTCTTTTATTTTGGTTTAAATGTTAAGATTCGTCATGATTTTATAAGGTTAAATTAAGCCATGATTTCTAACTAATATTTGATACATCTGTGTTATTGAATTTTTCTTAGTCGAGTTCTCATCATCAATGTTGCGACCCTAAATATGGTTGAGCTTTATTATAAAAATTTGTGGACGAGCTTATCACATCAGTTTCTCACAAGAAGTATTGCTCTTGGGTTCTTATCACCATGACGCCATCTAATATGATAATACGTAACCGTCGCTTTGGATTGGATATCAGCACCTGTGGATCTAGGTTTCTAGCTAGTGCCACGCTATCCACTGGTTCACTGGATGATGTTTTTGTGTTGATTGGTCCTCATATTTTCTGAATAACTTATTTAAATATGAAATAAATATAAATTATCCCTACAACTTTTGTAGAACGGATGGCAAGGAGCCTGAGATGTACGACTTTACAGTGATTTTCCCATTTGTCACTACCATTCGATTTATCTTTTGCCTTGTAGGCTTGTAGCCCTTCTTTTTGACCATCACACATTCAATATATTCACCATTAGAATTTGACTTTATGGGATACAAGAAAGCTTTTACAACATATTCTCCTCTACTTTTGTTTTTTTAAATTTTAGTTCTCATTAATATTCTTTTATTCGTCGCTGGAATCTATATGAATACAAAAAGAAATTAATTAAAACTAAAACGTGTACATTGCAAATTATAAGTGACATTTATTTTGTGACTTATTTTTAATAATTATATTATGACTCTGTGACTATGCATTTATTTTTCTTTTGGCGTCTTACATTTACATTTTACTTTACCAAAAAGAAAATTTAGTTAAAAAAATACCATTTGCAAATTATCGACATAATACACTATTGTCACAGTTCAGTGATCTTTTATCATTAAGACACATTCGATATAAAACAAAAATAAAAACAAAATATAAACTATTAACGAAACGATGTATCATTAATCGAATCGCTGAGTAACTTATTCAAATATGAAATAAATATAAATTATTCTTGACAAAAAAAAATGTAAGTTATTCTTGACAAAAAAAATATATAAGTTATTCCTACAACTTTTGTAGAACGGATGGCAAGGGGCATCGGGTTTCCTCCTATTTAGTTATCTATTTTTCATTAACTCTTATGATTCATATTGTTGAAAGAAAAAGAAACGATTTATCATTCAAAGGTTATTTTTACAATGAATGAGTTGAACTTTTATATGCTCTTTCAGAAAACAATCATGGTAAAAATAAAATAAAAATATATGCACAATTTAAAATAAATAAAAAGAAATAAAAATTAGCAAATTAATTTATTAGTTTTATAAATCATTAATTTGAAATTAAATAAGAATATTTTTTGGTATTTTCAAATTATGAGGATTAATCTAGAAATTCTGATAAGAAATCCAAGATTTCTGATTTATGAGTGTTCTAGAAATACTTCAGACATTTTTGAGCTTGATTTTCCTTGAAAATTTGGCATGATTTTAATTGGATCGTTTATTGATTGGCCAAAGATGTGAAGCGTGTTTTGGAAAATGCGTCACAAAATGCCCATATTAACTAGTATAAAGACTCTAAAAACTACAAAACATTAAAAATGACAGTAATATATCAACACTCAATATTCTTTAATTATAACTAAAAACTCACTAAAGCATAGTAGTAAAATAGTAAACTATAGGGCATAACAACTTAAAAATATAGAAAGTCACATATCTTTGAGATCATAGATTTGAAATCACAACCTGTAATTCTAATATAATAAGGTTAGATTAAATACATTCTTATCTGATTATACCATGTCTTTCAAAACCTTATCCATAGATCCCAAAGCTGAACAAAAAGCTTAACTTCTCATCAAGTGAGTCTTTACGTTTATTTTAATTTCTGTGAGTTTTCTCATCAACAGATATAATTCAGAATAAACGACGTTTAAAAAGTAGAAAAACTAATATTTAGTGGGGAAGCATAAAAGTGTTTCGGGATACCAAAATCTTTACAAAATGAATCATATTACACAAAACAGTTTTGTTGGATCATGAGTATGACAACTTTGCTCCCTTGCTACATCATATGGCATAGAAGTGTTTAGGGTTACCAAAACCTCTAGGGAATGAATGATATTTTTGGTTTTACTGGTTTTTATTAAGGTTTTTACTATGTTTCTATCATTTTTAAAGCAATTTTATATCTTAAAAGATAATTTTCTCGTATTTTACGGTTTTAGAGTCATTTCTGGTCAAAATGTTAAAAAACGATACAAAATAGAGCCAAATCACGTCAACTCACAATCCACCATGATATCAAGATCAAAATACTTGGTTAAGACCAAAAAATTCAAGATTTGAAGATTTTTTAACAAGACATATTTCAGTGCATCAGAAATTCAGCCTTGGATGAAGATTTTCGGTGAATATTTTTTGAATGATTTTATGTGGAGATCAAGTCCTGTGAGTAAGAATCAGAGGGAAATAGAATCAAGTCATTTGGAGCTATGGTTAAAAATATATTCAAGATTTACGAGAAACACATCCGACTGGCGACCAAGTGAAGCAATCGGAGCACAAGATGCCCAGCCTCGACCGTTCATTCCAAGCCTCAGCCACAATCTTACATGTAACCGAAGGTGGCCACACTATCACCCCAAAGTATCCAGCCTCAGCCACAACCCATCTTCTGACTGAGGGCGGCCACTTCTCAAATTTCTTTTTTTAGTTCTTAATTCTAAACCTAATTGACCTAGGATCCTTTAAACCTAGAAGTACTATATTTAAAATTTTAATTATACACACTTTTTCACACAATTCAAATGACACACGCCCACTAAACAGTGAGGAAGGAATAAAATTGTTTTTTTAGAAATTCAAAAAAAAAATTTTAACCTTTGTTCAAAAAGTTTGGTCCAATTTTCTAACAATTCTCTTTTGATTAAAAGTTATGATCACTTCTTCTACTCTCTGAAATTTCTTCACCATGTCTGAATAGTTTCATTTTTAGGTTGTGGGATTTTCAATGAGTGCATAACATGTTATCTATATAGTGATTCTAATAGGGTTTCATTCTTAAATTCTTCATATTTACTTATTCTTATTTCATGAATCTAATGTTGCTAACTAGATATCTGATCTAGGGAGTTCAAAACCACAAAATTGGTGAATTCAAAATCCTGAACTAGTATTTGAATGAGTTAGCCGTCGTAACCAACGAAAGCTGAATTACAAAGTTTAGTAAACAATCTTTACCTAATTGTTTACTACATCTCAACATCTTCCAATAACCAACAAAAGCTAAGTATATTAATTTGTTTGGTATAGTGTATGGAGCCACGACATCAGAAAGGATATAAATTCATGTTTAGAGTTTAAGAACTTAATCAATGAATGTTAATTATCGTTGCTTGCATGTTACATATCTACAAATTTTCCATGGCTTAACAACCTTCTCTCATTGCATTCAAAGCCGATTTATTTTGCTTTTGTTTGAGTTTGAATTGCATGAAAAATTTACATATCATTGTTTTTTGATCTAGATAAACGAGTCTTATATTTTCAAACTTTGTTCTCGCAATCTTTAAAGGATCAACTACATCGTTGATGTGCACTTACAGCTGCGCTTTCTTCTCAAAGTTTTGATATATCTCATAAATTTCTCACCGCATCAAGTAGTTTGATTTTTATTGATTACTGATGAGTTTATTTGTTTTGATTTCCAAGATTTCTTAGAAAAAATCATTTTCAAAATGTTTTTATGAGTCAAAATTTAGTCAGGAATTAGGATATGAACTGACCACTTATGCTTGCAATCCACCTTTCTAGTGACAACTTCTACATGACATATGTTAAGTAGACAATATCTTGACATTCTGTATTTTCCTACTTACCTCCACATGATTTTTAGTTGCACAAATTCTTGCTGGACAAGATGCTAAATCTATTTTTGAACTTATACTGACTTTTATTTTTCTCATTAAATATATTAGATCGAGGAAAGAAGACATATCGTTAAGGATTTCTTTTGCCACTCTTTGATCATGAATGACCAACTTATTTTTAGTTAGATCCCACGTGAAACATTACTTCTTTTCTGATCTCATGCCATTGTTTTTCATATATGTGCAAACACGTCGGAGAGAGAGGAATGATACAATTTTCTAATCACTGAAGACTCTGATGATGGAGAAACAAAGAGGAAGGATAACTAAGATGGTCAAGAACGATTTTCTTTTTGATGTAGAATTAAAATGTATTAGTTTCGTGCCTTAAGAGACTCTAGAGCAATAAACAATTTCCATTGAAAAAACAAATTACACAAAAAGAAGAATGAAAATTGGTTGATATATACAAACTGTCAATGGAAAAATAAGATCCAAACAGTTCAAAGGAGTGATGATAAAGTTTTTTGAAAAGTTCCAGAGAAAAATCTAAGTTTAGGGGAGCTATTTACATGAAGAAGTGATTGGGGAACTGCATCCATGGAGATTTTTTGTAACCCTTAAACACTCTTAAACCTTACCACTAAAATAGCCCCTTAACACATAAACTTGTCTACCATAGATGATACTTTTGATGAGAATTCAATGGAATTATGAATGAATGTAGAGAGTCAGTTCATTTGAATGAAGAGTTTTTGCAGGTTTAAAGTTCGAATGAAAGGCCAATGCGATGAGAAAATTCAGGACGAAAGTGAGAAGGTTCTAATGTAATCTCTCTTTACGTGGTTGGTAGATTTTGAATTCTTAAGTATGGTTTCTGAAAATTCTTGAATTTCTATGTTTTCAAACCTCTTTTTCTTGCTAAGATTCTCTATTTTGTTTCAGGATAAATAAAGATTTAAGTCTAGGGGAGTTGATGTCATTGGTTCTTACAGGTTTTATTTTGGTTCTTACTATATTTTCTATGGTTTCTACAACAATTTTATACCATCAAATATAGTTTTCTCTTATTTTGTGGTTTTAGAATCATTTCAGGTCAATATAGCAAAAATGATACAAAATGGAGCAAAATCACATCAAGTCACAATCCACCATGATTTAATGATCAAAAGACTTGGTTTAAGACCAAGAAAATCAAGATTTAAATATTTCTCTAACATGATAGATTCGGTACACCAGAAGTTCAGCCTTGGACGTAGCTTTTACAGGAAATTTATTTGATTGATGTTCGGTGGACATCAAGATATGTGAGTTAAATTTCAGATGCAAGTTGAATCAAGTCATTTGGAGCTATGGTTGGAAAGATATTCGAGATTTACCAGAGAAACATCCGACTGGTGACCATGTGAAGCAATTGGAGCACAAGATTCCCAGCCTCAGCCGTTAATGACAAGTCTCAGCCACAACCTCACCTATAACCAAAAGCGGCCACCCTATCATCCCAAAGTCTCCAGACTTGGCCTAAGACTTAAAGCCTTGGGCACAGCCTATCTTCTGACCGAGGGCGGACGCTTGTTAATTGTTTTTCCTTTTTAGTTCTTCAACATAAACCTAATTGACCTAGGATCTTCTAAACCTATAAGTATTTGTTTTTAAAATAAACCTATAAGTACTTGTTTTTTTAAATTTTATAAGACATGCTTTTTCACACAATTCAAAAGACACACGTCTATTAAACAGTTCTAAAGAAATAAAGTTATTTTTTACAGATTGAAAAGGAATTTTTAACTTTTGTTCTTCTAATCCTTATATTTTTAATAAAAGTTATGATTTCTTCTTCTACTCTCTGATATTTCTTCACCATGCCTGAGTAGTTTCTTTGTTAAGTTGTGGAAATTCAATGAGTGCATAATATGTTATCTATATAGAGATTCTAATAGGGTTTCATTCCTAAATTCTTCATATTTACTTGTTCTTATTACATGAATCTAGTGTAACTAACTAGAGAATTGATTTAAGGAGTTTAGAACCACGTAAGTGATGAATATAAAACCATGATCTATTATTTGAATGAGCTAGGTGTCATAACCTACAAAATGTGAGTTGCGGAGTTTAGTGAACAATCTTACCTAATCGATTTAATGCATATCAACATTTTCAATAACCAACAAAATCTGAGTCTATTAATTTTTTTGGTATAGTATATGGAGCCAAGACAGTTGAAAGGATATAAAATCGTTTTTAGAGTTGATGAACTTAAATAATGAACCTTAATAATCGTTGTTTTCATGTTATCTATCTCGATAATATTTTTATGGCTTAACACCCTTCTTCCATTGCATTCAAAACCGATTTCTTTGACATTTGTTTAATTTTATTTGCATAAAAAACTCACAATCTTTCTAATTTGATCTAGTTTAAATCGAGTCTTTTAGGTTTAAAGTGTGTTTTCACAATCTTCAGTGGATCGACCATCTAAGTACTATATCGTTGTTGTGCACTTGCACTCGCAGTTTCTTGATAGGATTTTTATCTATTTGATACAATTTCTTACAGAATTAATCTCTATTATTTTCCTTTTAAGAAGAATTTCTGAAATGCATGAAAGAAAAATAAAAATAAATGACCAAAACTTAGACTAAAATATTAATTTTAAAACAATGGCTTTACAAGTCTCCGGCAATGCCTCCAAAAATTTGATGTGATGTGAGTTTTACCTAAAATAGGTACAATAAAGTAGCTGCTAATGCACAAAAAATAAAACTAAGCTGAATGATAAGGATTGAATCCACAAACACTAAAGTGCACAATAATTAACCTTACATAAGTCTAGACCTAAGTTGAATGATAAGAATTTGTTTTATTTTGTAATTAATGTACTAATTGAAAGCAAAGTAGATAATCAAGCAATGTAAATGATATAACTATATTTTATATGATTTTCTTACAGTTTTTTATATAAAATTTAACTATTTTGATGTGAATTTATGATTTTAGAGGTAATTTTTTGTATTTTAGATATTTGAATAAAAACAAAAATCAAAAATATGTACAAAAATGAAAAAATAGGATTGAAACATAATCCAGACGTGATTTCAAGTCAAAAATACCAACCAAGTTTTTAAAATCTTACCAAGTGCATTTTTCAGCAACTGAATGTGACCCATGTACTAGAATTCTAGTCTTAGACAAAGCCTTTACATAATTTTTGCTGGAGATGAAACCCTTTGAGTTAGGGTTTGCAAGTAGTTTGAAGTGATTTGAAGCTCTGGTTGGAGAAATACACTAGTTTTAGTGAATACATATTTGTCTAATCCTGAATAATAGACTGTGCAAGATTTAATCATAAACTTTGGACCAAAGCACCACGGGTAGAAGACATGTGATCACAGACCAAGGAAAATAACCTCATCCCAAAACACGACCCCATGCTTTTACCCTGAGCAAATCATATTTTGGAACATAATATATATATTTTTTTTTGCTCAAACTTAACCTTAACCAACCTGAATACCTATATATACTTTTGTTTGTCTCTGTTTTGACGCAACCTCCAAAATAAAACATAGGAGACCTTGCTTTGTACTTGCTATAGAATTTTTTTTACCCTTATCTCTTTAATTTAATTGTTTTTCACTATAATATCCATTCATACATGCTGAATTTCGTGCATCATTTCTGAGAAAATCACTTGTTATGTTGAAAAAAATCAATGAATTCATAGTTATATCGTTTAGGATTGTTTAATAGTTTTATTCATACAATTATCATTTTTTTTTTTTGTTTTTAAGCATGATTGCTTTGCTGCGCATTTAGTAATATGATCTTAGGGAGTTAAAATTTTGAAAATGCTGAATCTAATTGCATGAGAGAATGCAAGACGAAAGTGAGATGGTTCTAATGTAATCTCTCTTTTATGTGGTTGGCAGATTTTGAATTGTTAAGTATGGTTTCTGAAAATACTTGAATTTCTATGTTTTCAAACCTCTTTCCTTGCTAAAATTCTCTATTTTGTTTGAGGCAAAAAAAATTTGTTGATTGCTTGTTTGTTTGTTTGATTTCATCATAAACACAAAAAATTATAAAAGAATTAGGTTGTTAAAACAAGTTTAAATCAATAGAAACCCACTTAGAGAACTTGTTTCACCTGAGAAATCGTGGACCTAGCTCTTCTAGTGCCCACGCGTGTGTTGATAGGGAGTTTGGTTGAGTTCTTGCTTGGTAGGATTTGAGTTTCTCGTCGTAGCAGGTGTGAGTCGATCTCGTTGGTGCGAGTCGCGTCCTAGTTGTGTGAGGGTCGCGGTTAATCCTCACCGTTAGCTTGTAGTTGTCCTAGGGTTGCGCGAGTTCTAGGTCTAGTTTGTCGCTTGCCTAGTCAAGTCTAAGGCCCGTGCCAGTAGCCTAGTTCGTCTGAGTCTTCCAAGCACGCCCGCAGGTTTAGCGCCTTAAGCGCTAGCACCCGTGTCTATCACGGCACCCCCGAGTCTTGGACCGCACCTCCCGCGAGGTTCTGCACCAAAAACCAATTGCTTAGGATTAGGAAAACATCCCTTTTTGGTAGTTAGGAATATAAGGCAATTTTCCTTAGAGTTCTATATACTAGGATATTCTCCAATTTTAGGGTCTAGCGAATTAGGAAATTTCCCTTAATATCTTAGCCATTAAGTTAGATTTCCATAAGTTCTTCTAAGCCACATGGAATTTTCCTTTTTAGCTTGGCTGTTTGTTTAGGCAACATTAGGAATTAGGAAATTTTCACTTTTATACCCATAGGAACCTTGAGCCTTAGGGAAACTTAGCGATTTAGTGCAAATATAGAATTTCATTTTTTTTCTAGTTGTTTCCTTTTCCGAAAGTTTCCATTTATTTTGAAAAATTTATTTTTATTGCAATTTTCCTTTTTTGGAAGTTTCCATTTTTGGGAATTTCCTTTGTTTGCATTTCTTTCCTTTTCCGGAATTTTATATTTTTGGAAACTTTTCTTTTCCAAAAACTTTCCTTTTATAGAAAAGGAAATTTATGGCGGGAAGTAAAGGGTCATCGACAGAAACAAACAACCAAGCCATGATGCAGCTACTGCAGAACTTGATGGCTCAGATGACAGCCATGGCTACATCTGACAACCAAGCCATGATGCAGCTATTAGAGAGTGGAACCAGACAGGAACTCGGATCGACCAGACTGATCCCGCCCAGCCCCGGACCGACCGTACCGGCCGCGCCAAGACAAGGTCCATCCGACCCCGACCCCTTCCAACCGGACAAGGAACAATGGAGGTTCCTTCTCGAAGATTCTTCTTCCTCCGGTGTCTTTACCATTACCATCCGGTAGAGACACCAAAAGTTGTGCTAGGAAATTGTACTCTTTTTCCTATCTTCGGTTTTGTCCCACTGGGTTTTCCGAAGAAGCTTTTAATGAGGCAATACTTTTAGTGCGCAAGACGGTGAAGACTTGTTCACAACTACACACCATTCATAAGTCATCATCGATTTCTGGCCTAAGTGTTATTGGGATTTTTCTATCTTTAATTATATTTCTTGACTAAGTATGTTATTTGGGCTTATGAGTCATGTTGGCTACTTAGGCCCAAAGTCTATTGAAAATCGGCAATTAGAGAACTTCCTATGGTTTTTTTATTCTTAAAGAGGCTAAACATCATGTTGTTTAGCCTAAGTTGTAACAAGGCATTATATAAGCCTTTGGTCTATTCATTAATAAAAATAACAAGAAATTTTAAAACAATAACCTAAGACTCTTTGTCTAAACCCTTAGGCGCCGTCTCCAAGTGTTCTTGGAGCAGCCGTGTTCTTCAACCAATTCCTTGTTGAAGTACTTGGAGTATCAAAAGCCCTTTCACAGCTTGTATGGTCCAATTGATCCACCCTTCGCTTCCATCTCTTTTGTCCAGCAACATGAGCTTCTCGGTGAAAGACAGCCCACCCACACGGTTTTTACATCACTTCCTTTGCGGGAAAATTGGATCCCGAAGAGTAAATCGACTGGGAGAGACGAATGAATTTGTTTTTTATGCAAGAACCGTGTGGGTGGCTGTCATTTCACCGAGAAGCTCAGGTTGCTGGACAGAAAAGATGGAAGCGAGAGGTGGATCAGTGGGACCACACAAGCTGTGAAAGGGCTTGTGATACTCCAAGAACTTCAAGCAGGAATTGGTTGAAGAACACGGCTAATCCAAGATGATCTTGGCGGCGCCTGGGGTCTTAGACAAAGAAGTCTTAGGTTTTGTTTTGTTATAAATTGTTTGTTATTTTATTAATGAATGGACCAAAGACTTATATAATGCGTTGTTACAACTTAGGCTAAACAACATGATATTTAGCCCTTTAATAAATAAAATCAGCAAGTAGTTTGCTTAGTGGCGATTTTAATAAGGACTTTAAGCCTAAGTAGTCAACATGACTCATAAGCCCAAATAACATACTTAGTCTAGAAATATAATTAAAGATAGAAAAGCCCAGTAAAACACTTAGGCCAAAAGTCGGAGATGACTTGTGAAGGGTGTGGAATTGTGAACAAGTCTTCATCATCTTGCGCACCAAGAGTATTGCCTCTTTAAAACCTTTTTCGGAAAACCCAGTGGGACAAAACTGAAGATAGGAAAAAGAGTACAATTTCATAGCACAAATTTTGGTGTCTCTACCAAATGGTAATGGTAAAGACACCGGAGGAAGAAGAATCTTCGTGAATGAACCTCCATTGTTCCTTGTCCGGCTTGAATGGTTCGGGGTTGCATGGACCCGGTCCTGGCATGGTCGGCTCTGCTTGTCCTGGCACGGTCGGCTCTGGCACGGTCGGTTCCTGTCCGGCTCCACTCTCTAATAGCATGCTGAGCTTGTCTCCTAAAACCTTCCTCTTGGACCGTGTGAGAGGTCCTGTTGGGATGACCGGTGCAGTAGCTGGGACGATGCCCTCATCATTCCCTTCCTCTTGCAGTGCTTTGGTCTCCAATGCAAACTCCTCACCTGCATAAAACAACTCTAAGTTTTTTTTTTTTTTTTTGAACACTTAACGACTTGTCTAAACGTACACTTTCAAACTATAAAATATTTCTTTAGATGAAATATTAAGAGTCAACCTATTTAAATTATTAACTAGGAATAATAGAAAACAATCTATATGAAATCTAAAACAAAGGAACAAATCATTTTGTCTGGTTTTAGGATTTACATGTTATAGTTTATTGTTTAGAGTTTAACCATGGCTTAGTTTTAAAGGATCAGTGTTTATAATTAAATATTTAGAGTATTTTGTTAACTTATAAAATCTGAACTATAGTTTCTGTTAAACTTGACTATTTTTTCTTATTTTATTAAAAAGAAAAAAAAAAGACTAAAACATATCATAGTGGTTTATACTAGTGTTTTAGTTGTGTTATAATCTATTTTTAAACATGAAACATACATATTGCCCACAAAAATATAGAATAATATATGTTTATCTGTGATTTGGATTGGATCGGGTTTTATATATAAAAAAGACTCGATGACAGATATTCATTTCAACTATAAAGTTATAAAACATAGTAGTTTTTGAAAAATCTAGTTCTAAAGTGAGAAAGCAAGATTGAACCACATTGTTGGTGATATATGCTTTGGGGATGCCACATAACTTATATGATTCGGCTGTGGTTCAGATTTAAGGTTGGTAGAAAGTTATCTCCTTAAACATGAGTCATTAGTTCTGGACATTTAGTTGGAACTTAATCGACTAAACCAAGTTCTCTCCTTATACTCACATGGAAGTTCAAGTTGGTAGGCTTTATCATTGATTCTCAGTAGAACGCGGAATGGATAATCTCCTTGGGGTGCAAGCTTGCTTTTTCGTCACTGGGGAAACCTCTCTGGTCGTAGATGTAGCCAAATCCAGTCTCCCTCCTTGAACACTATGTGCCGGCGGCCCTTGTTTGCATTCTTGGTGTTCTGGATGTTTTGTTGCTCCAGATTTGCCTTGGTCTCTTCATGTAGATGCTTGATGTATTCTGCCTTTGCTTCTCTGATGTGACCCAGAAGGACGACTCTGATTCGACCATGGACGACCGTACGGTTAAACCAACGATCAGGCCGGGAATTGAGGTTTCGGACGGATGCACGGACGGACGCACAAATGAACACCCGAACATGTATCGGGATGAACAGCCGGACGAACGGACGAGTGACCAATAGACGACCCAGCCCGACCAAACGATCGTCCCATCAACCAACCCCGACCAGGTTCCTTCATCTAACCCTGGCCTCGACCACGACTGGACCCCGACTCGACCAAGACTTGATCTCAAACGGACATTCACTCGACCATGGACCGACCCGACCAGGACCATTGACCCATGGACCATTCCGGCTGGACCGCTGACCCGTGCCAGAACCAAGGAGCTCAAGCAAGCCGTTGAAGTCCTTTTCCTCAAGGCTGCACCACCTTCGACCAGCTCAGGTTTGCTGATCCTATTCCAAGCCGTTTGACTTAGATAAAAGGGAAGAGTTTTTTTCTTGGTACACTTTTCCCTTGGTGAGGTTTTTCCCATTGGATTTTTCTCACCAAGGTTTTGATGAGGCCCGAATTAAATTCTAATTACCTTTGTCTAAGGCCCATGGTATATTTACTTGGATTTTGGATTGGTTACCCATTTCTTTGTTTAAAGGGTTTTCAAATTTAAATTGGTCAAGTGCATTAAATTATTGTTTTCCGTGTGGTCTTAGGAGGAATTCCCATGTTACACATGTATGGCTTTGACTCCTTGACCACCGTCTCTTTGTAATCTCTATAAGTACTTGGCCTTGTCCACATTTGTACATTTTCATCGAATTTACTTATTGAATATCATTTTGATACTTAGAAAGTTTGATCATTATCTCTCTCCAATCTCCCTATAATGTGTAATATATACAAGCCATTAGCGAAATCCTTGTGCCTGCTTAGGTGTGTCATATCCTAGTCGGTAAAAGTGGAATAACCGAGGCCGATTCATATCCTTTGTTGGATTCCAATAGATCCCCCACTCCTCATCCCTGTGTGACCATATCCCACACTCTTCACTACATTCCCTCCATCTCGCAAGTGTTAGTCCACCCACCTTTCCATCTTCTGCTTGTCAGCTTGTTTCCGGTCTTGGGTTGAGAATCCTTCCCATTGAAAGATCTCATCAAGTGGTATCAGAGCACCAACAGACTGTACTCTTAACCTTTCTCTTTGTTTTGATCCTTATTCATCCGCTTGTTATCTGTTTAAATAGTTTTTCCATTGGATCCATCTTTTGGAACCGTTTGATCTGGCCATTTCTTTGTGAATTATGGCAGGTGAAGAGTCGGATTCAGATGGAGAATCACACCACACTCGTCTACTAGGTGAATTCACCATGCGCATGAACAACATGATGGAGAAACAGTTCATCTCCATGCAAGCAGGATTGAGAGATGGCCTACATGAGGACATAAGGCATATCTTTCCTGAACTGCGACCAGATCAACGACGCGCTTTGTTCCAAGATCAGCCAGATCAGAACACCATGTCAGGACATCCACACAACATGCCAGAAGCTCGGATCAACATGCTAGATCGTCTGGACCACGAGATGAGGTTTCTTCCATAAGAAACCCGACTGATCAAAGTTTCCTTGATGATGAAGCTGCGGCACACTTTTACCAAAGTGGCTATTCAAACCGCAGTCCAAGAAGGCCTAGGCGCATGTGTGAACCAAGACCACCACCACCACAAGATAGCATCAACAATCTGAAACTCAAAATTCCAGCCTTTCATGGCAAAAATGATCTCTCTGCGTTCCTTGAATGGGAACAAAAGATGGAATTAGTCTTCAATTGCCAATACTTTTCTGATTATAATAAAGTTAATGTGGTAGTTACTGAATTTTATGATTTTGCTCTCAGCTGGTGAGACCAAACGGTGATATCAAGACGGCGAAATGGGGAACCTCCAATTGAGACATGGCAGGAACTAAAACATGTCATGCGTAGACGTTTTGTGCCCTCCCATTTCCACCGTGATCTCCACCTTAGGTAGAGGCAATTGACCCAGGCTAGCCGTGGAGTGGAGGACTACTTTCAAGAAAGGGAGACTCTACTGATCCGTGCTGGGGAACTGAGGACCGTGAAGCTACAATGTCACGGTTCTTAGGCGGCCTCAACCGGGACATTCAAGACCGCTTGAAACTTCAACATTATGTGGAGCTTGAAGAGCTTCTCCATAAAGCTATCCTGATTGAACAACTCAAGCGTAAACCTACTAACCGACCTACCTTTGGTGCAGGAACGTATGGAACCAAGCCGCTGTACCACCGAGACTTTAAACCTACAAGGCCAGGGGACTCTAAGCCATTTACTTATAGACCGGAGATCAATCCCTTTGTCAACAAGGTGGACAAGAACAAGGTCAATGAAAGACCAGCCAGGTCACGTGATCTAAGGTGTTTTCAAATTCCAAGGCATAGGGCATTATGCCAATGAATGCGTGAACAAGAAAGTCTTGGTTCTTATGGATGATGGGGTCATCCAAGCCACACCGACTCGGTATTTGGAGGATGATGTTCAGACCACTCCATATGTGTCTCACCGCGTCATGACCAGGAGTAGGACTGCCCAAGGAGCTCAAGATAGGAGCAAGGATGATCGACCCCATGAAGACTAAGCTGAAGCCAATCTAGCCCATGCATCCGGTCATGGAGAGGAAGAGGAGACTGAAGACTTTGGACAGCCTCTAGATGTTGATCAGCTGGGTGTTCCTGACCAGAGCACCCATGCACACAGCCTTAGGGATAAGGTCTTGTGTGTCCTTACAATCCACGAGTAAGGACACCCCCTAAAAGACCTTAGGCGATTAAGGTACTCTTTTACTTTCTAAGTTTACCATAATGGGTTCTTGGAAAGGTTTTTAATGAGACCTGAAAGTCTAAGGCATCAAGCCTAGTGTCCCATTGATTTTTAAGTTGGATATGTCCATTTAAAATCAATTAGGTTTAATCCTATCTTAGGCATTGTTTAGCCTTTGTATTATGGTTTGTATTCCTTTTAAAAGACTTAGTTTTTATTTTGGATTTTAAAAATGTTGACCACGAGTCTTGTGGTCAACTAGGTCACTAATGTAGCCTATAAAAGGCAAAATCTTATTCATTTCTATGCAGACATTTTAGAACCTAAAAACAAAGTTCACGGCCGCTTAGGTCTATTCATTCTTCCTTGAGTGTGAGTGTGTCTCCAAGTGAGGAAGAGGGTTCCTTTGAAGATTGAGTGTGTCTCTCTTCAAGGAAGGCTGTATCCAAGCCAGACATAGCTTGGTGAGTTGCCCTCAATCCATTGTCCAAATTGTGTCAAAGAACCCTCTTCATTCCACCTTGTTCCGTTGCACCAACCAGCCATTCGCATTTTCACAACCAGTTCCTAAGCCCCCGGCTACCGTCCCAAACCCCTACTGGCCGGCTTTGTTCGTGTTCTTTCTTGACCTAGACCGTACGCTAGTACTTAGAACCCGTCCGTACCGGCTGATCTTTTCGGTTATCCCGTCCACCACTCCAACCACTTCCTTGACCAGATGGCTTGGCCCGTAACATTTTGGTATCAGAGCCTGGTTCCTGCCAAGAAAGGTTGCATATTTCCACTTTTTCAATTTAGGGTTTTGAAATTGTTTTAAGCGGTTGTTAGGGTTTGCTTGCTTGCTTGTGAATCCTTGTTTGGGTTTGTTAGATTCGTGAAATAGGGTGTTTAGTTTGGTTATTAGGGCTTGTTGTATCTGTGTAAAAAACCGCCATTGTTGAAGCTTGAATGGGGAAGAAGAAGTTAGGCGTGGTCAAGGCCACGTTTTACCAGGACCGTACCGTCCTTTGGTCAGTGACTCACTAGTGGTCCACCCGGGATGATGTCATCCTGTCCCCTGCATGTTTTAAAATTTGAATTTGAATTCTGTCTTGTCTTGGCGGTTCCTAGGTAGTATCATAACATGTCTAAGGTTTAATTGAGTTTAGTCTCGCTTAGCATAAATTAAATTAAGTTTTAGTTTAGGTCATTAGCTTAATACTAGGGTAATTAATTTAAGAAAACATTGACTAGTTGATTTTCTTGTTTTGCAAGGTACCGATGCTAAATGGCCGACCCAGCCTTAGCAGACATCTTGGCCAACCTACAAGCTCAAATCCAACAACTAGGAGACCGGTTGGGCTGAGTGGAACAGCCCCAACCCCAACCCGCTCAAGCTCCTCCTCAACCACGACCGAGAACGCCTCCACCCTTTTGGCCCGAACAAGAGATGGAAGGCTTGTCCGGAGAAGATGCTTTTCACCCTCGTGCTAGGAGACCCAGGCCCCGGGAAAGGAGACCACCTGAGGAGAGGGATCGTCATCACCAACCCAGGGCTCACTCTCCCCACCTCAAGATCGCTCCACCAACCTTTGCCGGTAAGGTGGATCCGGAAGCTTACCTCGATTGGGAGAGAAGGATGGACCATATCTTTGATATATATGGCTTTGAAGAACCCAAGAAGGTAGCTTATGCAGCAGCCCAGCTCACCGACCATGCCTTGTCTTGGTGAGATCAAGACTCAACCAAAAGGAGAAGGCGAGGAGAAGAGCCAGTCCGGTCATGGGAAATCATGAAATTCATGATGAAAGGAAGGTATATCCCACCCATGTACCACAGGGAGCTTCAGAAGAAGTTTAGAAAGCTTACCCAAGGCCAGAAGAGCGTTGAAGAGTACTTTTGAGAGTTTGAACACCTAATAAACCGGCTTGGACTAGAAGATGCCGAGGAGACCCTCATGGCCCAATTCTTGGATGGGCTCCAAGAGAAGATTGCTAGCAAGGTGGAGATGTACTCCTACAATGATATCAATGAGCTCCTACACCTCTCCACTCAGGTAGAGAGTCAGCTCAAGAGAAAGAAAAGGACCAGAGCTGTGGTCAACAACCCATGGAGATCCTCTACTCCAAACTCAAATCCGCAAGCTTCTGGTTCTAACCCTGTCTTCACTAAGCAATCTGACCGAGGCAAAGCTATAACCCAAGACACGAGACCCCCATACAAGCCCAGGGAGACCACTCCGGCCCCAAGACCTGAAGCCAGACCTACTGGTTCCAAAACCCGTGACATCATGTGCTTCAAATGCCGAGGCCGAGGGCATTATGCAAGGGATTGCCCAAATCCCAGGGCCATGATCATCACCCCATCTGGTGACTATGAATCCCAAGATGAGATGGAGCCTTCTGAGGAAGCTGATGAAGAGGAGGATGATGTATCTTAACCTGAAGTGGGAGACCTCTTGGTCTCAAGAAGAGTCCTTAGCACCATCCAAGAACCGGATGAGACAGCCCAAAGGGAAAACATCTTCCACACCCGTTGTATGGTAAGTGGTAAGGTATGTTCTCTGATAATTGATGGTGGATCTTGTGCTAATGTGGCTAACACTTACATGGTTGAGAAACTGAATTTGGTAGCTACTAAGCATCCTAGGCCTTATAGACTAAGGTGGCTAAACGATAAGACCGAATTGAAAATTAGTGAACAAGTTAAGGTCTCTTTTAGCATAGGCAAGTATGTTGATGAGGTTCTTTGTGATGTAGTCCCTATGCAAGCCACTCACATTTTGTTAGGCCGACCTCGGCAATTTGATAGGGAAGTTGTGCATGATGGTAGGACTAACAAGTATACCCTTATGATGAACAAGAAACGGATTAATTTAGCCCCATTGTTGCCTTCCCAAGTTCATGAGATGCAAGTCAAGTTATCAAAAGAGAAATGCATGTCTAAAACTAATTTCTTGATTGCACCTAGTGATGTTAGACGTTCCTTCTTTGATCCAACTTGTCAGATTGTTTTGATAGTTTACAAGGTTCTGTTGAATGTTGAACGTACTAACGTGGTCTTGCCAAGGGAAATTCAAACTTTACTTGACAGGTACAAGGACGTCTTCCCTGAGGAGATACCAGCTGGATTGCCTCATTTGAGAGGCATAGAACACCAGATTGACTTCATCCCTGGAGCACAACTCCCAAACCGGCCCGCATACCGAGTCAATCCCGCGGAGGCTAAAGAACTTGAGGCTCAGGTCCGAGACCTCATGGCCAAGGATATGTGAGGGAGAGCTTAAGCCCATGTGCCGTGCCTGTACTCCTTGTGCCCAAGAAGGATGGCTCCTATAGGATGTGTGTTGATAGCCGAGCCATCAACAACATCACTATCAAATACCGCCATCCAATCCCAAGGCTAGACGACATGTTGGATGAGCTGAGTGGAGCAACCATCTTTTCCAAGGTGGACCTGAAGAGTGGATATCATCAAGTGAGGATGAGAGAAGGGGATGAGTGGAAGACCGCCTTCAAGACCAAGCATGGCTTGTATGAGTGGCTAGTCATGCCATTCGGGCTCTCCAATGCCCCAAGCACCTTCATGCGCCTCATGCACCATATCCTTAAACCCTTCATGGGCAAGTTCTTAGTTATCTATTTTGATGATATTTTGATTTATAGCTCCTGCTTATCTGATCATGTGCTGCACTTGGAACAAGTCTTAGAAACTCTTAGGAAGGAACACATGTTTGCAAATTTGTCTAAATGCATCTTTTGCACAAATGAGGTTGTTTTCCTTGGCTTTGTGGTTAGCTCACAGGGACTCAGAGTGGATGTGGAAAAGATAGAAGCCATACTTGGCTGGTCTAGACCGACCTCAATCAGTCAAGTCCGAAGCTTCCATGGATTGGCCAGCTTCTACCGACGCTTTGTGAAGGATTTCAGCACTTTGGCTGCTCCATTAACATCCCTGATCAAGAAGAACACTGGTTTTGAATGGGGAAAAGCTCAAGAACGAGCCTTCTTGGAGCTCAAGTACCAACTGACTCATGCACCTATCCTCGCCTTACCCAACTTTGAGAAGACCTTTGAAGTGGAGTGTGATGCTTCAGGGGTAGGCATAGGAGCGGTTCTGACTCAAGGGGGAAGACCAGTGGCCTATTTTAGTGAGACGTTGACCGGTGCTACCCTGAACTACCCAGCCTATGACAAGGAATTGTATGCATTAGTCCGGGCGATGCAAACGTGGCAACACTAGCTCTTGGCTAGAGAGTGTGTGATCCACACAGACCATGAGACTTTTCAACACCTCAGAGGCCAAACCACATTGAAGAATAGGCATGCTAGGTGGCTAGAGTATATAGAGACCTTTTCCTATGTGATAAAATACAAGAAGGGAAAGGATAATGTAGTGGCGGATGCTCTGTCAAGGAGGCACGCTTTGATATCTACAATGGATGCTAAGGTCTTGGGATTTGGACATCTAAAGACCATGTACCCTGAAGACCCTGACCTTAAGACAGCCTATGAGGAGCATGGGACAGGAGCTTACAAGCGGTTCTTTCTCCATGATGGGTTCCTTTTCAAAGACAAACGATTGTGCATACCCCAATGTTCAATGAGGGAGTTACTTGTGGAGGAAGCTCATGGTGGGGGCCTTATGGGTCACTTTGGAGTTGAAAAGACCCTCAATGTTCTTAAGGAACATTTCTACTGGCCAAAGATGAAGAAGATGGTGGCTACTCACTGTGGCCGGTGCATCACCTGCAAGAGAGCCAAGTCCAGACTCCACCCACACAGCTTGTACATGCCCCTACCAGTCCCCACTCTACCATGGGTAGATATCTCAATGGATTTCGTCTTGGGGTTGCCAAAAATCCAACACAAGGATTCGGTGTTTGTGGTGGTGGACCGTTTCTCCAAAATGGCTCACTTCATACCCTGCTCCAAGACCAATGACGCCTCTCAGACCGCGACCCTATTCTTCAGAGAGGTGGTGAGACTTCACGGCATCCCAAGGACCATTGTGTTGGACCGGGACACAAAGTTCTTGTCCCACTTCTGGAGGATCTTGTGGAAGAAGCTTGGTACCAAGCTCTTGTTCTCTACCACGTGCCATCCTCAAACAGATGGACAGACCGAGGTGGTTAACCGCACCTTAGGAGCACTCTTGAGGTCAACCATTGGATGCCATCTAACAACTTGGGTGGAGAGCCTCCCCTTGGTGGAGTTTGCCTACAATTCGGCCAAGCATTCTACCACAGGCATGTCCCCTTTTGAAGCTGTGTATGGTCGCAACTCACAGACTCCTTTGAGCTTGGCACCTTTGCCGCCAATCGAGACCATGAACCTTGAAGGAGAAGCTAAAGCCGCAGCCATGAAGAGGATATTTGAACAAGTGCATGGCAAGATTGAGAAGAGGAACGACCAAGTACGATCCAGGATCAACAAGAAGAGGAAGCAGCTGGTGTTCCAACCAGGAGATTGGGTGTGGTTACACCTAAGGCCAGAGCATTTTCCTAACAAGCGAAAGCACAAGCTGGATTTCAGAGGAGATGGGCCATTCCAAGTGGTGGAACGCATCAATGACAACGCCAATAGGCTCAAGCTACCAGGTGAGTATAATGTGTCTTTGTCCTTTAATGTTTCTGATTTATCTCCCTTTGATGCACAGGATGTTGGCTCTTTGGAGACCAAAGCACTTGAAGAGGGAGGGGATGATGGGGTCATCCAAGCTATACCGACTCGGTATTTGGAGGATGATGTTCAGACCACTCCATATGTGTCTCACCGCGTCATGACCAGGAGTAGGACTGTCCAAGGAGATCAAAATAGGAGCAAGGATGATCGACCCCATGAAGACCAAGCTGAAGCCAATCTAGCCCATGCATCCGGTCATGGAGAGGAAAAGGAGACTGAAGACTTTGGACAGCCTCTAGATGTTGATCAGCTGGGTGTTCCTGACCAGAGCACCCATGCACACAGCCTTATGGATAAGGTCTTGTGTGTCCTTACAATCCACGAGTAAGGACACCCCCTAAAAGACCTTAGGCGATTAAGGTACTCTTTTACTTTCTAAGTTTACCATAATGGGTTCTTGGAAAGGTTTTTAATGAGACCTGAAAGTCTAAGGCATCAAGCCTAGTGTCCCATTGATTTTTAAGTTGGATATGTCCATTTAAAATCAATTAGGCTTGATCCTATCTTAGGCATTGGTTAGCCTTTACATTATGGTTTGTATTCCTTTTAAAAGACTTAGTTTTTATTTTGGGTTTTAGAAATGTTGACCACGAGTCTTGTGGTCAACTAGGTCACTAATCTAGCCTATAAAAGGCAAACTCTTATTCATTTCTATGCAGACATTTTAGAACCTAAAAACAAAGTTCACGGCTGCTTAGGTCTATTCCTTCTTTCTTGAGTGTGAGTGTGTCTCCAAGTGAGGAAGAGAGTTCCTTTGAAGATTGAGTGTGTCTCTCTTCAAGGAAGGCTGTATCCAAGCCAGACATAGCTTGGTGAGTTGCCCTCAATCCATCGTCCAAATCGTGTCAAAGAACCCTCTTCGTTCCACCTTGTTCCGTTGCACCAACCAGCCGTTCGCATTTTCACAACCAGTTCGTAAGCCCCCGGCTACCGTCCCAAACCCCCACTGGCCGGCTTTGTTCGTGTTCTTTCTTGACCTAGACCGTACGCTAGTAGTTAGTACCCGTCCGTACCGGCTGATCTTTTCGGTTATCCCGTCCACCACTCCGATCACTTCCTTGACCAGATGGCTTGGCCCGTAACAATGGAGAATTGAGACGTTCAAACGGAGGATGAGGCGGAAGACCTAGAGCCGATCTATAACCAATACCTGGAGGATGTGGAAGAGCCACCGGTTCAAGGTCAGCTGTTGGTTACTAGGTGTGCCTTAAGTGTCCAGTCCAAATTTAAGGAACCGGACCAAAGAGAGAATCTGTTCCATTCTTGGTGTTCCGTTAAAGGGAAGGTGTGCAGCCTCATCATTGATGGCGGCAGCTGCACAAATGTGGCTAGTGAGACCATGGTTAAGAAGCTTGGGTTAGAAGTTATTAAACATCTGCGACCTTACCCTCTACAATGGCTCACTGAAGCTGGAGAACTTCGTGTAACCCATCAAGTCTGGGTTCCCTTGGAGATAGGAAGCTACAAAGATGAGGTTATGTGCGATGTCCTTCCTATGGAAGTGATAAGGACATCGAGTCAGCCATTGCACCGGTCATTCCACCTGGACCTCTTACGCGGTCCAAGAGGAAAGCCTTAGGATACAAGCTCAGCATACTCCTGGAGAGTGGAACCGGAGAGGACCCTGAGCTGACCCAGTCAACCAGCCTATGCCCAGCCGTCCAGCTGACCAGTGCCCACGCATCCGACCAGACCAGTCCGTTCCATGCAGCAACGACCGGTCCACACTTTGACCCGTTCCAGCTAGATAAGGAACCATGGAGGTTCCTTCTAGAAGACTCTTCCTCCTCCGGTGTCTTTACCATTACCATTCGGTAGAGACACCAAAATCCGTGCTAGGAAATTATACTCTTTTTCCTATCTTTGGTTTTATCCCACTGGGTTTTTCGAAGAAGGTTTTAATGAGGCAATACTCTTGGTGTGCAAGGCGGTGAAGACTTGTTCACAATTCCACTCCATTCACAAGTCTTCATTCGAATTCTATGCCTAAGTGTTATTGGGCTTTCTATCTTATTTCTATTCTTTTAGACTAAGTGTTTAATTTGGGTTTAGTCATGTTGACTGATTAGAGCCTAATATTTATTTAATTGCCAATAAGTGAACTACATGTTGTTTTAATCCTTGTAAGGTTAAACGCCTTGTAGTTTAGCATAGAATTGTAACAAGGCATTATATAAACCTTTTGTCTACACTTAATAAAATAACAAGCATTTTGACAAAACCTAAAAGACTAGTGTCTAAAGTCCTAAACAGCCGCCAGCAACCCCCTTTGCTGCAGCCGTATGTTCTTCAACCTATTGGTTGAAGTTCTTGGAGTATCACAAGCCCCTTTCACAGCTTGTGTGGTCCCTTCGATCCACCCCTTCACTTCCATCGATTTCTGTCCAGCAACCTGAGATTCTCGGTGAAAGACAGTCCACCCTAACTTCTTGCATCAGGAAGCCGAGCACATTTGACTAGGTAGGCCATGGCAGTCTGACCGGAGGGTCATTCATGATGGCTACACTAATAAGCACCATTTGACACCTCAAAATAAAAAGGTATACCTTAAACAACAAAAGAAACAAGAAGGTAGTTACTAGAACCTAAGAGCAAAACCAACTTTTTTGTTAAGGCTAATGGGGTTAGCAAACATTTATATGAGCACCGACCCATATTCTTGCTATATTATAAGGAGGTCTGCCTCCATGCTACTAATCCACGGTCGGCTTTGCCAAGCGAGATGTCTAAGATTTTGCAAGAGTTTCAGGATGTGTTTCCTGAAAATGCCCACCAGGACTGCCTTCCATCCGAGGCATTGAACATCAGATAGATCTTGTGCCTGGAGCGACTCTACCAAACCGGTCGGCCTACAGAACTAATACAGTAGAAACAAAGGAAATACAGAACCAGGTTAAAGAGCTGATGCGTAAGGGCCATATCCGTGAGAGTCTAAGCCCATGTGCGGTTCCTGTGCTCTTTTACCGGTAAGTACCGGATGTGTGTTGATTGTAGAGCAATCAAAAACATCACGGTCAGGTATCGTCACCCTATCCCTAGACTTGATGATATGCTTGATGAACTTCATGGGTCTTGGCTGTTCTCTAAGATAGATCTTAGAAGTGGGTATCATCAGATTAGGATGAAAGAGGGTGATGAGTGGAAAACGGCATTTAAAACAAAACAAGGATTTTATGAATGGCTTGTAATGCCATTTGGGCTTACAAACGCACCAAATACCTTTATGAGGCTGATGAATCATGTACTTAGGGAATACATAGGTCATTTTGTGGTTGTTTACTTTGATGATATATTGATTTATAGCAAGAGTCTAATTGATCATGTTAAACATGTTCAGGCTGTCTTAGAAGTACTTAGAAAGGAACGGTTGTTTGCTAATATGGACAAATGTACTTTTTGTTGAGATAATGTGGTTTTTCTAGGTTTTGAGGTCAGTGCAGATGGAATTAGTGTAGATGAAGAAAAAGTGAAGGCAATCCGTGAATGGCCCACACCCAAGACCGTGGGGGAGGTCTGCAACTTCCATGGTCTTGTCGAGTTCTACAGGCGGTTCGTGAAGGATTTCAGCACCTTGGCCACCCCACTTACAGAAGTAGTCTAAAGGGAAGTTGGGTTTAAGTGGGAACAACCCCAAGAGGAGGCCTTTCAAGCCTTGAAGGATAAGCTAACTAACACTTTTCTTTTGTTTTAACCAAATTTTGCTAACACTTTTGAAATAGAGTGTGATGCCTCAGGGATTGGTATAGGAGCGGTGCTTATGCAGGAAAGGCGTCCCATAACCTACTTTAGTGAGAAACTTGGAGGTGCGACTCACAATTATCCAACTTATGACAAAGAATTGTATGCTTTGGTATGTGTCCTTCAAACGTGGCAACACTACTTGTGGCCCAAGGAATTTGTGATCCACACGGACCATGAGTCATTGAAGCATCTTAAGGGGTAACAAAAACTTAACAAACGACATGCCAAGTGGGTGGAGTTCATTGAAACCTTCCCATATGTTATTAAATACAAACAAGGAAAGGACAACCTCGTGGCTGATGCCTTGTCTCGAAGGTATGCCTTACTCTCTACCTTGAAAGTTAAGTTATTGGGATTTGAACATATTAAACCTCTTTATGCCGCTGACCCAAACTATGGAGACATCTATAAGTCCTGTTACAAGTCCCCTACAGGTTCTTATTACCAGAAGGATGAATTTCTATTCTATGAAAATCGGCTTTGTGTTCCAAGGTGTTCTTTGTGTGAGTTGTTCATAAGGGAATCACATGCTGGTGGACTCATGGGACATTTTGGCGTAGCCAAGACTTTGGCCATCATGCATGAGTATTTCCAGTGGCCTAATATGAAAAAGGATGTGGAACGCTTGTGTAGCCGATGCTCTATTTGTAAAATGGCTAAGTCCACAATCCAACCCCATGGTTTGTATCACCCACTTCCTATTCCTTAGCATCCCTGGTTAGATATGTCTATGAATTTTGTCTTTGGATTGCCTAGAACTAGGAATGGAAAGGATTCTATTTTTGTGGTTGTTGACCGATTTTCTAAGATGTCTCACTTCATAGCTTGTAACAAAACTGATTATGCCTCACATGTAGCTAGGATATTCTTTAGGGAAGTAGTCCGATTGCATGGTATGCCTAGGAGTATAGTTTCAGATAGGGACACTAAGTTCCTTAGTCATTTTTGGAGGACCCTTTGGTCTAGGTTAGGTACTAAGTTATGTTTCTCTACTATCTGTCACCCAGAGAGTGATGGGCAGACTGAGGTTATAAATAGAACCTTAGGTTCTTTGTTGCGATCATTTGTGGGTAAAAACATTAGGACATGGGAGGATAGCTTACCTCACATTGAGTTTGCCTATAATCATGCTGTTCATTCTGCTTCTAAGTTTTCTCCATTCCAAATTGTTTATGGATTTAACCTTGTATCACCATTGGATTTGATGCCTCTTCCTTTGAGTGTAAGATCTAGTTTGGACGGGGAACAGAAGGCCAAGTTAGTTAAGAAAATCCATGAAGAAGCTCATAGGAACATTGAATCAAAGACTAAACAATATGCTAAGGCTCCCAATAAGAACCGCAAAGAAGTTGTATTCAAACCAGACGACCAAGTGTGGATCTACTTTAGGAAGGATCGGTTTCCAGTTGAGCGACGGTCTAAGTTGTTGCCAAGAGTGGATGGCCCATTCACTGTGGTCAGCCGTATCAATAACAATGCCTACAATCTGGATTTACAAGGTAAGTACCCAATCAGTTCAAGCTTTAATGTTACTGACTTGCTTCCCTATTGTGCAGATCAACAGGATTTGAGGTCAAATCTTTTCAAGAGGCAGGGGATGATGTGACCCGGAAGGACGACTCTGATTCGACCATGGACGACGTCAAACCAACGATCAGGCCGGGAATTGAGGCTTCGGACGGACGCACGAACGGACGCATAAATGGACACCCAAACATGTATCGGGACGGACAGCCGGACAAATGGAAAAGTGACCAACGGACAACCCAGCCCGACCAAATGATCGTCCCATCAACTGACCCCGACCATGTTCCTTCATCTAAACCTGGCCTCGACCACGACCGGACCCCGACTCGACCAAGACTTGATCTCGACCGGACCTTCACTCGACCATGGACCGACCCTTTTACTCAAGGCTGCACCACCTTTGACCAGCTCAGGTTTGCTGATCCAAATCCAAGCCGTTTGACTTAGATAAAAGGGAATAGTTTTTATCTTGATACTCTTTTCCCTTGGTGAGGTTTTTCCCATTGGGTTTTTCTCACCAAGGTTTTGATGAGGCCTAGATTAAATTCTAATGACCTTTGTCTAAGGCCCATGACATATTTACTTGGATTTTGGATTGGTTAATTTGGGCCCGGCCCATTTCTTTGTTTAAAAGGTTTTCGAATTCAAATTGGTTAAGTGCATTAAATTCTTATTTTCCATGTGGTCTTAGGCGGAATTCCCATGTTCCACATGCATGACTTTGACTCCTTGACCACCGCCTCTTTGTAATCCCTATAAGTACTTGGCCTTTTCCACATTTGTACTTTTTCATCGAATTTTCTTATTGAATATCATTTTGATACTTAGAAAGTTTGATCATTCTCTCTCGCCAATCTCCCTATAGTGTGTAATATCTATAGGCCATTAGCAAAATCCTTGTGTCTGCTTAGGTGTGTCATATCCTAGTCTGTACAAGTGGAATAACCGAGGCCAATTAATATCCTTGGTTGGATTCCAATCGATCCCCCACTCCTCATCCCTGCGTGAACATATCCCACACTCTTCACTACATTCCCTCCATCTCGCAACTGCTAGTCCACCCACCTTTCCATCTTCCGCTTGTCAGCTTATTGCCGGTCTTGGGTTGAGTATCCTTCCCATTGAAAGATCTCATCATTCTCCCTCTAAACTGATGACGTCTCCCAGAGGAATGGGTGTGAACTCAATCAGTATAGTAGGGTTGAAGCCGTAGACTATTTCAAATGGAGATCGCTTTATTCCGGAATGGGTAGCCATGTTGTAAGTAAACTCAACGTATGGAAGGCACTCCAACCAGGTCTTCTGGTTCCTTCCAATCGTTGCTCTCAGCGTCTGTGATAAGGTCCTGTTGATCACCTCTGTTTGTCCGTCTGTCTGTGGATGGTACGCAATAGAAAACAAGAGGTTGGTTCCTAACTTGCGCCACAATGCTTGCCAAAAGTTACTGAGGAACTTAGTGTCTTGGTCGGAGACAATCGTCCTGGGAATGTCGTGCAGTCGTACTATCTCCTTGAAGAATAGGTCGGCAGTCTGGCTTGCGTCATTGGTCTTGTGGTTGATTTTTGGCAGTCCTAGCACGAAGTCCATGGAGATGTCTGTCCAGGGCGCAGAAGGAACTGGTACTTGCATGTAAGGACCTTGCGGATGCATATTGGATTTAGCCCGTTTTCAGATAAGGAACTTATCAGAATGAGCTTCGACATCTCGTCACTGGTGGGGCCAGTAGAAATTCTCCTTAAGCATGCTCAATGTCTTGTCGATTCCAAAATAACCCATTATACCTCCTCCATGGGCCTCTCGCAAAAGTAGTTCTCGAATCGATCCTCTCCGAATGCAGAGACGCTTATCCCTAAAAAGGAATCCGTCAAACAAATAAAAGTTGTTGTATGTGCCCTTGCTGTGCTCCTGGTAGGCCTGAGTGAAGTCGGCATCTTCAGCATACAACTCTTTGATCATCTCGAATCCCATAACCTTTGATTCCATCACAGAGATGAGACTGTAAGGCATCAACAACAACGGTTTCTGTTCCATTTTTGTACTTGATGACGTAAGGAAACGTCTCGATATACTCTAGCCAACGAGCATGCATCTTCTTAAGTGTTCATTGATCTTTAAGATGCTAGAGTGTCTGATGGTTGGTGTGGATCAGGCACTCCCTGGCAAGTAGGTAGTGCTGCCAAGTCTGTAAGGCTCGGACCAATGCATATAACTCCTTGTCATAGGTCGGATAGTTAAAAGTGGCTCCACTTAACTTCTCGCTGAAGTAGGCGACAAGTCTTCCGCCTTGGGTAAGGACTGCTCATATGCCGATTCCTGAAGCATCACATTCGACCTCGAAAGTCTGGTTGAAGTCGGGCAGGACTAAGACTGGGGTGTGGGTGAGGCATTTCTTTAACAGCTTAAAGGATTTGTCATGATCGGGTCCCCAACAAAATTCTTGGTTTTTCTTTATCGTACAGGTTATGGACCGGCGATCGTGCTGAAGTCTCGGACGAACAGTCGGAGACAACTAGCGAGTCCGTGGAAGCTACAGACCTGGCTGGCGTTCGTCGGCGTTGACCACTCCTAGATGGCCTTGATCTTCTCGTCGTCCACTCGGAGTCCCTGGGAACTCACGACGAATCCAAGGAAAACGACTAGGTCTGTGCAGAATGTAAGTTTCTTGAGGTTTGCGTACAACTGCTCTCTCTGGAGGGTGGTGATAACGGCCTCTAAGTGCTGCAAATGATCTGAGTAGGTCTAATATATACTAGAATATCGTCGAAGTAGACTACAACGAACTTGCCAATGAACGGTCGAAGGACTTGGTTCATAAGGTGCATGAATGTGCTTGGGGCGTTGGATAGGCCGAACGGGATTACTAGCCACTATTAAAGACCCTGCTTGGTCTTCAACTCAGTCTTCCATTCGTCTCCTTCTCGCATCCTGACTTGATGGTATCCGCTTTTAAGGTCAATTTTAGAGAAGACCGCAGCTCCGCTTAATTCGTCTAGCATGTCATCCAGGCGCGGAATGGAGTGCTGGTACTTGATCGTGATGTTGTTGATGGCGCGACAGTCGACGCACATCCTCCAGCACTCGTCCTTCTTCAGTACAAGTATGACCGGGACGACACAGGAACTAAGGCTCTCTCTAACATATCCTTGAGCAATAAGATCCTGAACTTGTCGTTCTAGTTCTTTAGCCTCCTCGTGGTTGACTTAGTATGCGGGTCGGTTAGGTAGTTGAGCTCCGGGAATGAAGTCGATGTGGTGATCAATGCCTCGAATGGGTGGGAGGCTGACTGGGATCTCGTTTGGGAACACGTCGGCATATCTCTCTAACAGGACTCGGACCTTGGCAGGTAAGGTGGTCTCGGTGCTAGACGTGTGTAGGCTCTCTCTGTAGAGCATTAGGACGAGTTGGGTGTCCTCGGTACGGGCAGCTTTCCTCATGTCTGCCACATTGATTAGACTTTTTTGTTTTTGCGGGCATGTTGGTCTTTCGCCTTCTTGGACTGTATTTCTTGAACGGCGTGTGGAGACATTGATGCCAAGTTGTATCTACGCTTGTCAAGGACAAATGAGTAGAGGTTGGTCTGTCCGTTATGCCTAGTCTTTCGGTCGAATTTCCATGGTCGTCCTAGGAGGAGTTGTCCAGCTGACATCGGGACGACATCGCAGGTGACCTGATCTTGGTATCTGCCGATGCTGAATGAGATCTTAACTTGATCCGAAATGTATAGGGATTAGGATGCTTAGTCACATGCAGTCCTAGCTTCTCCACCATGTACTTGCTTGCGGCGTTGGTGCAGGACCCTCCGTCTATAATCAACGAGCACACTTTCCCAAGGATTGTACATTTGGAGTGGAAAATGTTCTCTCGCTGCTCTACCTCTTCCGGCTCAAATTTCGAACTGAGAACTTGTCTGATCATGAGCATCTCTCCGGAGTCGGTGTACTGTATTTATTCGTCGGACTGCTGATGGGTCATTGGGGCTGGCTCCTCGTGCTCCTCCTTGGACTAGTAGTCTCCTGAGACAGTCAGTACTATTGTCCATTGAGTGGGACATTCTCGGGACATGTCTCCTCTTCCTTTGCACTTGAAACACACGATCTCGCTGCTCTGCTGGGGCTGGGTTGGGGTGGTCGTGGAGGTGGTTGGCTTTGGGGCAGCCCTGGGAGCCGAGCTGCTGACCACGACTTTTCCCTTGAGGCGCGGGTCACTTGTTGGGACCGTCCGTTCAAACGGCTTGGAGCCGGTGCTCCAGGTGCTCTTGGGTCTAGAAGGTGCAGGTAATTTCCGCTTGTTGCACTTTTCTATCTGGACCGCTAGATGGAATAGTTCGCCTAGATCATGGTAATGCTGTAGCTCGATCTTCCGGGCGATAGATTCGTGTAATCCGTCGATGAATTGTGCCATTAGACTCTCTTCGGACTCGTCTACGTCAAGTCAGTTGCGTAGGTGCTGGAATTCATCGAAATATTCTGACACCATCTTGCTGCCTTGGGTAAGGCGTCTGAAACGTCTATGAAGTTCACAGTGAAAATGAGGTGGGACATAGCGTCTCCATATGATCTGGATGAGTTCGACCCATGAGGTCAAAGTACCCTTCCTAGCTCTCCTGCGAGCTGTTACTTCTCGATCCCTCCACGCCTGTGCGTGGTCAGTGAAATGAGCCGTTGCTAAGGCGACTCTACAGGGATCGTTGTAGTTGTAGTACTCGAAGAGTAACTCCATCCACTTCTCCTAATCTAGGTACTCCTCGGGATCAACCTTTCCTAAAAAGGAAGACGGGTTCATCTTTACTTCGGGTTGTTGCATTGGCTGTCAAGGTGATGGCATTTGCTCGTTGTAGTACTGGTGTTGGCCCATTCCTTGGTGGGCCACCTCAGGTCTGGCAGCTTGGTACGTTGGTGCTGACGGTGGCGTGGGGGCTGTGCAGGTGCAGGCTGCTCTAATCGCTCGAGGCGCATCGCTATGGTCGACATTTTGGGCAGTCAATGATTGCAGAAGCTGCATCATTGCTTGACTGTTCTGTCCTGACGTGGACTCATCACTCCCTGACATATTTCATTTTACTAGAAAAATAAATATTCAAAAATGGAAAGTTTCCCGAAAAGAAAACTTGCATAAGTGGAAACTTTCATTTTATGGAAAGGTTCCACATGTATTATTTTTATTTAAATTTTATGTTCTACAAAAGGAAATTACCTAATTGCAAAAAAGAAAATTAAAATAAAGGAAACTATCCAAAAAAAATATTGTTTAAATGTAAAAAGGAAAACTATCTTAAACTAAAAGGAAATTTAATTAATGCCTAAATCCTAAAAGGAAACTATCCTAAACAAAAAGAAAATCTATTTAATACTTAATTCCTAAAAGGGAAACTATACTAAACTAAAAGGTAAACAAATTAATTTCCTTAATTCAAAAAGGAAAATATCCTAAGCTAAAAGGAAATTTGTTTAATGCCTAATTCCTAAAAGGAAAACTATCATAAAACTAGATACTATGAATCTAGACACTAATAATGTTTTGCTGACCTAGCCGCCTAATGCAGACCTAATGAACTCGATTTGCAGGTTGCAGGGTGGCTTGGGGGCTAGAGAAGGGACGCTAAGGCTCGTTGCAGGCTGGAGGCGCTAGGCGCGGCCCAGTTTGAGAACCGGGGTACGCTAAGGACCTGGTGCGAGACGACGGGGGAACTAGCTAGGCGCAGGATCTAGCTTTCTTGCAACACACGTGAGGACAGGAAACTAAGGACCTCGCTCGGTGGGAACCTAGCTACGCGGCTTGGCACAAGGACTAGAACCTAGCTCGGCACACGGGGGAACTAGTCTAGCAGGTGCGAAGGAACTTAACTACATGGGAACGTGGACAGGACTAGGGCTGCTAAGCATGGGACCGAGGCTCTTATTCTAGCGAATGCACGAGAGAACAAGACCTAAACCAAGACCTCAACCCAAACAAGAACTTGGAGCTAAGGAACCAAAAGACTAAGGCGCGGCTCGGACCTAAACCAAGCAAGCAACTCTCGCGTGTAGTCCAAATACTTGGGCACATGATTTCTCAAGGTGAAACTAGTGCTCTAGGTGAGTTTTCTGAGTCCCTAATTTGTTTTAAACAACCTAAACACTTTTCTTTTTTTTTTCTCTTGAAAAAATTAAACAACAAACAAGCAATCAAATTTATTTATTTTACTTGATTTATAAAATGAAACAAAGTTTATGGATTGATAGAACCTGATTTTTTTTTTTTGTATTTTGTGGTAGGAGACTTGTTTCCTTCACCTTCTTACCGAGAACCTCAGGAAAAAAGAGAAAGAAACAAAATTAAAAGCAAAAATAATTGCGACAAAAACAAAAGAAAATCACTAAGATAGACAAGGATAGAATCAACATGATGAGCGGGAGCTTTAAGCTCTGATACCAGATGATGCAAGATCCGTGTGGGTGGCTATCTTTTCTCCGAGAAGCTGAGGTTGCTGGACAGAAAAGAAAGAAGCGAGAGGTGGATCGATGGGACCACACAAGCTGTGAAAAGGCTTGTGATACTCCAAGAACTTCAACCATGTATTGGTTGAAGAACACGGCTACACTGATGAGGACATCAAGTCACTAACAACCCAGGAGCATAGAGAAGTCACCAAAGATCTGACCAAAATCCTTGGAGAGAACCAATCTGAGAAGACCAAAGACATAGGTGTCTTCCTCGGATCATATCGGCCCAACCAGGAGGAGTTAAGCCACAAAACGATCTGTCGCAGAATCTTAGGACATTAAGGAGTCACAGACTATTTGAATTCACTTCAAACCGGATTCTGAACTGGAAGTTATAGAGGATACAAGTCGTCAAACCGGTTTTGGAGTATCATCCGCGATTGGGCCAAAGATCGAGCTGCACAGTCCAAATCACTCACAATCTAGACTTCAGACCACTTGGAGAATGTTAATGAATCTCTTATAGTTTCATCAAGCCAAAGAAACAAAGAAGAATCCAAAGGAGGCACAATTTATCACAAAAATTCAACATGTCTACTTGGTTCCATTTAAGGGAAATGCTAGACCAGATCGATTTAGTAGCCTTCAGACATACACTTGGCGACCAGGAGAGGTATCTAAGAATTCTGGAGAGCTATCTGTCATATTAACATGCACCAGCATCCAGAGAATTAGGCGAAGTCTCTCTTGTTTTCACTTTCCATATTTGGAGCCATCTGCATTCTTACCATTTCTACTTATGCACGATTTGGAATCACATATTCCTAAAGACATGCTAGAGAATTGTACTCTTTTTCTTTATATTTAGTTTTGTCCCACTGGGTTTTCCGAAGAAGGTTTTAACGAGGCAACACCTCTAGTATGCATGAAGACGAGGACTTGTTCACCAATTACCATGCTTCACAAGTCCTCTAAGTCAGCCAGCAATGCCATTCTGGTCGTGGCCCTTACCTATTTTAAGTCATATTTATTTAAGCATTAAACCCATCTTTTTATATATTATTTTATGTTTTAGTTAATTGTGGTCTTAAGCCAAATTTTAATTATCTTTCCATTCTTTTTTGTTATTGGCCCATTTGTAATATGAATAATTACAAGCTCTAGACTTAAGGAATTATATAAGCCTAAGTTAGGAGTAATAATAAAACAAGCAATTTAGAACAAAACAAAACTGAAGACTTCTTTGTCTAAGACTCTAGGCGCCGCCAAGCTTTCTTGGAGTATCCATGTTCTTCAACCAATTACTTGTTCAAGTTCTTGGAGTGTCACAAGCCCTTTCACAGCTTGTGTGGTCCCATCGATCCATATCTCGCTTCCATCTTTTCTGTCCAGCAACCTGAGCTTCTCGGTGAAAGAACAGCCACCACACGGTTCTTGCATCATCTGATATCAGAGCTTAAAACTCCTGCACATCAGGTTGAATATATCCTTTTGTTATTTGGTTATTATCTTGTTGAACTTGTTTTTGCTTCTGATTTTGTTTTCTTTCTCTTCTTTCCTTGAGGTTCTCGGTTAAGAGTGAAGGAATAAAATCTCCTACTACAAAAAAAGAAAATCAGAGCCCAAAAGTTCTATTATCATGTCCTATCTTTCCTCCAACTTTGTTTTAATTTCATCTATCCTTGTTTGTGTAATAGTATTATGTTATCCTTGTAGTCATTCATGTATAAGGCTATCCTTGTATCCAAACAAGCCTAGACTAGATTAGTATAAATACCTTACTCCCTTCACATATTGTAAATAAAAATTCATAAATCTCATTCTCTTAATAAAATCATTTTTTTCTCTAATTCTCTCTAATCTCTCATTCTCTCATTCTACAAATCTCTTAATCTCATAATATTTCATGGTATCAGAGCCAGGTTGCATCAAATCTGGGTAAATTTCATCATTCTTTCATTGATTCAACAAGAATCCATCTTGTTCTTCATCATCTTCTGGATCAATTTCAAACGTCATCTTGTAACTCAATGTACGGCCAAACCACGACTCTTTTTGATGATCTACCTTCTCTGGATTGTTCACCAGCGAGGTATGAAGCCACGCCCGTTTGAATTGCATCATTTGACCCAGGGAATCAAAAGTTACGAATTTTCTTGCAAAGGTCCTCCGCGAGCGCCTCCGCTGCGAACCTCTGTGTTTCCCAGGTCATCCCGATGTCGATTCTTCATCAAATCGTGTTTTTCTTAATCCTACACTCAATATCTTCGAGTATAGTTTCTATTTAAAGAAAGAAGAACTCAATTCCATTGTTTTTGGAGGATTTTCTTGAAGGTTTTCTGAGAGACGTCCAAAATCACCTACATCAAGATCCTGGTGATATAATTCTAATTGTTTCTAAGTTTTCTTTAATTATTTGAGTCTGGAAAGTCAAATAAGTGTCTTGTGAGGGTCTCCATGAAATTTCTGTTTAATCTAATATGTTTAAGTCTTCAAGATGGATTTTCTTGATTTCTTTGTTAATCTTTGAAAAGTTAAAATTGAACTCTTGAAATTTAGAATTGATTTTAATTCATATGATTCGAATTTGGTTGTTAATAATTGATAAGGTTTGTTATTAGTTGGTTTTAATTTGTTAATTCTTGTTAAAAGAGTTGGTTAAAGGTTATTACAAGTGGTTATCGGCTGTTGGTGGTTACTTGAACTGCAAGATATTTTGTTTTAATTTCTTTCTTGCATCCCACGCGCCCTTCTTGTCGTGCACACAAGGCCTTTGGTCTCTTCTGTATAGCACACACGAACTTGCAGGTAGTGGTGCACACAAGGACGTGAGGTTGATCGATCTTGGATTGTTCAAGGTGTGTGTTACTAGGTTGGCTTGACGTGGATCACTAGTTCCGACAAGCCTTGTCCGAGTGACTGATCAAGCAGTTGTACTTCTGTCGTGACCTTTCCGTGGATTTCTTCGAATTCTTGTGAGTCTTCTCGTCTGCTGATGTGGCCGTCTTCGGAATTCTTCTGTGGCCAGTGCATGTACTACTAAGCTGGTTCCACTCGACCATTCAACAAAGTGTGACGATCCGACCAAGTCTTCCTCAAGCGCTTGTCCTTGTACCGTGACCAAGCAGCTGGCGGTGTTCTTCATATTTGACCAAACCAAGTTGCTGTTCCTTGTCTCGGCTGACTCGGACGTCTCGCTCTCTCGACCAGCTATCTTTCAATCTCAACCTTTGTCTCTCGACCAACTCTCTCGACCAAATCTCTCGACCAAGTCTCCCATTTCAACCATCTATGGAGATTCAAACTTTACTTAGAGCTCCAGTCATTCTTCATGGAGCAAATTATCTCTTGTGGTCTAGGACCATGAAAACCACATTAGGTGGTAAAGGTCTTTGGAATCACATTGCTACAAATGGCATTGAAGACAATGAAGTGGCTGAAGTGAGTGAGGCTGTAGCTACTCAAGCAAAATGTTACCAAGAAGATCAGTTGGTACTTTTTATACTACAAAATTCTCTTGCTAGTGATCTTTTAGAAGTTTATTGTTTTTGTGAAAATGCAAAAGATCTTTGGGACACTTTGCTTAAGGTGTATGTAAACACCACTAACCTTTTGAGAATTTTTGAAGAAAGTTTTGAATGAATTAAGGCAGGAGAATGCTGAATTCACAAAGCACTATGGCTCATTAAGAGCTTTGTGGGCCGAGCTAGAAATGCTAAGGCTAGCCACCATTGAACCACTTGTTCTCCTTGAAAGGAAATAACAAGATAAGGTGTTTGAATTACTTTTAACACTTAATTCTACTTACTCAGATCTTATTAAGCATATTCTCAGGTCTAACAAGTTGTCTAGCTTGGAGGAGGTTTGTTCTCAAGTTCAAAAGGAGCAAGGATCCCATGGATTGTTTGGCAACAAAGCTGAATTGGTAGCTGCTCACAAAAGTTTCTTCGAACCAGCAAACAATTCTAGGAAGAGGAGACAATTTTGTGACCATTGCAAGAGGAATGGCCATGCAAAGAAGGATTGCTGGGTACTTCATCCTCACCAGAAGCCCTCTTGGGCCTCACGGCTACAGCAACCGGCGGCCATGGCCACAGCTAGTCAAGCTCACGGTATTTTGCCATCCAAGGCGGTTGTAAGCAGCGGTCCTCTTTCTCATTCAGCTTCCCCTAGTATCATGTCACAAGCATCAGAATTTGTGACAAAAGTAGACTTGGAAGCTCTTATCAAGGCAATAAAGGATAGCAATGTGACGGGTAAAACTTTTCATGTTTCTTTTCAAACTTCTTTTACTTCTAATGCTCTTAAATCTTTGGTGGTTGATTCTGGTGCTTTTCATCACATGATTAGTGATTTAGAATTGCTAGAGAATGTAGAACCTGCCCTAGGAAATGTTCTCATTGCTAATGGAATTAAAGTACCAATCAAAGGCATAGGGAAATTGAAGTTGTTTGATAAAGAATCTAAACCATTTTATATGTCCTCTTTTACCTCTAACTTGCTCTCAGTTAAAAGAGCTACTACTGATTTGAATTGTCATGCTATATTTGGTCCTAATGATTTCTATTTTCAGGATATTGAAACTAAAAGATGTTTTGGACAAGGAACCACAAGAGATGACTTGTATGTGCTTGAAAACATGACTAGTGTTAGTGAAGTGGAATCGGTTTTTCAGGCTAATGCATTTAGTACTGATTTTGATCTGTGGCATGCTAAATTATGACATCCTCATCCAAGAGCACTTGAATTAATTGTTCCTGGTTTGAAAATGCCAAAAGAGTTGTGTGATTCTTGTATTCTTGGGAAACATTGTAAAACAGTTTTTGAAAAATCTATACATACATATGAAAATTGTTTTGAATTGGTGCATTCTGATGTTTGGACATCTCCATTTCAATCTAGAGAAAACCATAAATATTTTGTGATATCTGTTGATGAAAAGTCCAAATATACATGGGTTACTTTACTTAGTTCTAAAGATAGAGTATATGATGCATTTTTAAACTTTTAAGCATATTTTACTAATCAATACAATGCAAGAATTAAATGCTTTAGAACAGATAATGGAAGGGAATACACTAGTACCAGAATTCAAAAACATCTAGCCAAGCATGGCATTGAGCATCAAACAAGCTGTCCTTACACTCCACAACAAAATGGAGTAGCTGAAAGGAAGAATAGGCACTTAATGGAAGTTGTGAGAACTATGATGTTCCACATGAAAGTACCCAAATGTTTTTGGGGGGATGCACTTGTAGCAGCATGCTACTTGATTAACAGGACTCCTACAAAAGTTCTAGATGACCTGTCTCCATTTGAGGTAATAAACAAAACTAGACCCAATATTGATCACTTGAGTGTTTTTGGTTGTGTTTGTTTTGTATTAGTACCAAAGGAGCAAAGGAACAAGCTGGATCCAAAGAGTATCAAAGCTATGTTCATTGGGTATTCTTCTACTCAGAAATGATACAAATGTTATGATCCAGAGACTAGAAGAGTCTTGGTGTTTAGAGATGTAAAGTTCCAAGAAGACAAAGGTTTTTATGAAGAAGGAACTTGGGAGCAATTTAAGGACATCTCATCAACAAGATCAAACCAAGCTGAATACTTGAGGAAGCTCTTGGAAAGTATTGAAATAGTGGACGGTCCTTCTCCTCAGCACACAACATCCTCACCTCTGTCACCTGCCCCAGAAGCAGGCGGCCCTAGAACCACGAAACCACGGCCTGTCACTCCAGCCGGTCCTTCCTGTCCAGCCGGTCCTTCACGGCCCTTCACAACGTCTTTCAGCTCTCCTGGTATTCCTCCTCTTGAACATAGGGGGGGGGTAGAAGCTTCTACTCATGTCCAACAAGACTCAGCAGGAGATGATTCAATTATAGTCCAAAAGATCAAGAGATATACCTACTCTTGTTGAAGTTTTGAGTGAAGAAGAGGAATCTAATCAAGAAGCTCCACCTACAGTTTTAAGAAGGAGCACAAGACAAAGGAATCCATGAGTTTTCTACAATGGAAATATTGTGGTTCATCATGATCAGGGAGTTTGTAATATTGCTCACTTACCTTCTAATCATGTTGCTTTTATTTCTAGTCTTGATAATGAGCAGATTCCAAAGATATATGAAGAAGCTATGTCCAAAAAGGAATGAAGAGAAGCTATCTTAGCTGAGAAACAAGCCATGGAGAGGAATGGTACTTATGCTTCAGCTACTCTACCAAAAGGAAAAAGAGCTGTAAGTTCTAAATGGATTTTTACCATTACATACAAAAGCAATGGTGAAATTGATAGATATAAAGCTAGGTTGGTGGCTAGGGGTTTTACTCAGGCATATAGTGAGGATTATAGGGATACATTTGCACCTGAAGCTAAGCTTCATTCTGTTTATGTTGTTCGTACTGTTGCTACTAACCTTGAGTGGGAGTTGTGGCAAATGGATGTCAAGAATGCTTTCTTACAAGGTGAGCTAGAAGAAGAGGTTTACATGTCACCACCACCTTGCCTAGAGGATGAGGTTGGAAGCGGTAATATACTAAGACTAAGGAAGGCTATTTATGGCCTTAAACAATCTCCAAGAGCTTGGTACCACAAGCTAAGTGTAACCTTAATGGATAGAGGCTTCAAAAGATCTGAAATTGAACATACTCTTTTTACACTAAAGAGTAAGGAAGGTATTGTGGTAATTCTTATCTATATAGATGATATAATCATATTTGGTAGTGATAGTGTTGGTATTGCATCTACTAAAGATTACTTAAAGAGTATCTTTGATATTAAGGATTTAGGAGAACTTAAATATTTCTTGGGAGTTGAAGTGTGTAGGTTCAAGGAAGGTCTTTTTTTATCCCAAAGGAAATATGTTGTAGATTTACTAACCTTTACAGGTATGATGGAAGCTAAACCAGCCAAAACACCCTTAGAAGAAGACTATAAAATGGCAACTAAGGGGGAGCTAGAGGAGGAAATTGATTTTCATGATGCTAAGCTTTATAGGAAAGTGGTTGGTAAGCTTATTTATTTAACCATTACAAGACCAGATTTATGTTTTGCTGTGAATCAGGTATCTCAACACATGCAAGGACCAAAGATGAGGCATTGGGACATGGCCATGCGAATTCTAAGATATCTAAAGGGCACACATAACAAGGTATTTGGATGGGTAACAATAAAAATACAAATGTGGTTGGTTATTGTGATGCAGATTGGGCAGGATATAGGGAAGATATGAGAAGTATCACAGGCTATTGTACTTTCACAGGCTATTGTGACTTGGAAAACCAAGAAGCAAAAGGTGGTTTCATGCTCTAGTGCAGAATCAGAATATAGAGCAATGAGAAAGCTTACTACTGAATGCATCTGGCTGAAGCAACTCTTGGAAGATTTAGCCGTGAAGTGTGAGGACCCTATCACCATTCACTGTGACAATCAGGCTGCCATACATATAGCCTCCAATTCAGTGTTTCATGAAAGGACCAAGCATATAGAAGTGGACTGCCACAAAGTAAGAGAGGCTATTGGTAAAGGTATCATCTTGCCTTGCTATACAAGGAATGAGGATTAACTAGCTGATGTATTCACCAAGGCAACATCTCTGAAAATTGGCACCTCAATCTATCCAAGACTTGGCCTTATGACCATTCCACACCAATGATCCCAACATGGAGTGTTATACTCTTTTTCCCTACAAAATGTTTTGTCCCAATTGGGTTTTTCTTCTCTAGTTTTTTAATGAGGTAATACTTCATGGTTGCAAGCTTAGGCATTCTCCATGTCTTAAGCTTGAGGGGGAGTGTTGGAATGAAGAAGAAATGAAGAAAATGAAAGCCTTTAATTATATGTATAAAGGCGTGAGTGACTTTGTAAAAGGGAGTGTCTAAGGCTTGTTTGTGTTCTAGTATTATGTTATCCTTGTAGCCATTCATGTATAAGGCTATCCTTGTATCCAAACAAGCCTAGACTAGATTAGTATAAATACCTTACTCCTTTCACATATTGTAACTAAGAATTCATAATTCTCATTCTCTTAATAAAATTATTATTTTCTCTAATTCTCTCTAATCTCTCATTCTCTCATTCTACAAATCTTTTAATCTCATAATCTTTCAAATTTATCTGAAAATGAACCTAGGGTTTTACTAGCAACGAACGCTTTGGTTGACTATATTACTTTGCTTGTTTGTTGCATCCTTATCTTGCTAGGTTGCTAGAGTTGTTTCCTGCACTTCACGTTTATTTCATTGCATGCTCAATTAGGTTAATTAGTCTGCTTTTATTTTGTATTTTGCGTGTGTCTTGCATCCTCATTCACTTTGTTTAGCTTAATAAGTGCATCCTCATTCACGTGAGTTTCTTGTTTGATTCATCTTGCATGCATGCTCTTAGGTTGCTTCACAGTTAGTATCATTCGCTTGTTTTACATGATTATTTGCATTCACGTAAGTTTTGCATTGGTGTTTAGGTTTGTATTGATTAGGCGGTTCATTAGATAGGTTGAGTCTAGTTTATGTTAGTTTTCCTTTCCTTAAAATATTTTGTTTCTAGAAACTTTCCTTATTGATTTTTTTTTTTTTTGTCTCTTAATAGCATGTGGGATGCTGGGTTCGAACCCCAGACCTGGTGTAATGAATGCAGAGGTGGCTACCATTATACCACATGATTCCTATACTTTCCTTATTGATTTTAAAAATTAATTATTGCATTATACTTTTTTCTTTTTTGTGTTTAGGACTGCATCTAGGAATTTCATTTTATTTTTTTGTGCTGCATAGTACATTTTTGGCAAATTATTTTTATATTAATTTATACCTATGGAATATTCCTTTTTGCATTATTTCATACCTAGGATAATTAAGAAGTTTGCATATTAGGTTGCTTTTCCTTTTTTTTGGTTCTTGCCATGTCTAGTTATTCCTTTTAACATATTGCATTTAAAATATTTCCTGTTTGCATTTAGAATTTAGGAAAATTGACATATAGAGTTTAGGAGAATTTCCTAATTTGCATATTTTCATTTAGAGTCTAGGTTCAATCTTTTAATTCAGTTTCCTTTGTAAATTTATCAATTAGTTTAGTTTTCCATTATTTTGTATCAGCTCTAGGAAATTTTTCGTTTCTTGCATTTTTAATAATTTTTTTTTTTAAATTGACATATTTGATTTCCCATTTTTTTACTGATTGCATATTTTGTTTTCTTTTATTGTTGTTTCCTCTTTTTGGGAATTTTTCATTTCTGAAAACTTTTCATACTTGAATAATTTCATTTTTTGGAGTTAAATACACCTAGCACTATGTCTAGGAGTGAAGAAAAGTTGGACCCAGAACCACCAGACGTCTTTTCGGGAAATAGCAAAGATTCTGAACACTTTCTACAATGGAAGACCAACATGAATCATTGGCTGAGATCCAATGACATTCCCAAAGAAAAGAAGCTAAATTTTGCTGTGAAAGCGCTCACTGGGGACACTTACCAATGGTGGCTATGGCAAGTACTCCAGGCTTGTACAAAACGCCAATATCAGATTGGGGAGAGCTCAAAGGAAGGATGTATACGGAGTTTGTGCAGAAGTATCAAAACGCAACAAATTCAAGGCCAAGCCCCAATACCAAGCGACACAGAGTAGAGTAATCGAATCCTACCAACTCAATAGAGAGCCACCAGACATACCAAACCTTACAAAACCGCAAGCATATCGAGGTAAGACACTGAACTCTCAAAGGAGAATGAAAGTGAACCTGCTTTCTATTGGTGTAGGTTATACAGTTTCGAGGTCGAAACTTTTTCAAGAGGGAGAGTATAATGAGGACATAAAGTCACTAACAACCCAGGAGCAAAGAGAAGTCACTAAAGAGCTGACCAAAACCGTTGGAGAGAACCAATCTTAGCAGACCAAAGACATAGGTGTCTTCCTCGGATCATATCGGCCAAACCAGGAGAATTTAAGCCACGAAAAGATCTGTCTCAGAATCTTAACTCATCAAGGAGTCACAGAAAATTTGAATCACTTCAAACTGGATTCTGAACTGGAAGTTATAGAGGATACAAGTCGGCAAACCGGTTTCGGAGTACCATCCGCGATTGGACAAAAGATCGAGCTGCACAGTCCAACTCACTCACAATCTAGACATCAGACCACTTGGAGAATGTTAGTGGATTTCTCATGGTTCCATCAAGCCAAAAAAAACAAAGAAGAATCCAAATCAGGCCCAATTTATCACTAAAATTAAACAACATGTCTACTTGGTTCCATTAAAGGGAAATGCTAGACCAGATCGGTTTAGTAGCCTACAAACCTACACTTGGCGACCAGGAGAGGTATCTAAGAATTCAGGTGACACATCTATCATATTAACATGCACCAGCATCCAGAGAATAAGGCGAATTCTCGCTTCTTTACACTTCCCATATTTGGAGCCATCTGCATTCTTATAATTTCTACTTATGCACGATTTGGAGGCATTCTCTACATTCAATAAGGTTTCAAGACAACAATTATTTATGCCCAAGCTTTCCAGATATAAAGAATCACATATCTTTGGTTTGTACTTTTTTTCTTTATCTTTGGTTTTGTCCCACTAAGTTTTCCGAAGAAAGTTTTAACGAGGCAACACCTCTAGTGTGCATGAAGAAGAGGACTTATTCACCAACTACCATGCTTCAAAAGTCCTATAACTCAGCCAGAAATGCCATTCTGGTCGTGGCCCTTACCACCAACTACCAATTTTAATTATATTTCCATTCTTTTGGTTATTAGCCCATTTGTAATCTAAATAATTATAAGCTCTAGACTTGAACATTATATAAGCCTAAGTTAGGAGTAATAATAAAACAAGCAATTAAGAACAAAACAAAACTTAAGAATTCTTTGTCTAAGACTCTAGGCACCGCCAAGCTTCCTTGGAGTAGTCGTGTTCTTCAACCAATTCCTGGTTAAAGTTCTTGGAGTATCACAAGCCCTTTCAGAGCTTGTGTGGTCCCATCAATCCACCTCTCGCTTCCATCTTTTCTTTCCAGCAATCTGAGCTTCTCGGTGAAAAGACAGCCACGACACGGTTTTTGCATCATACTCCAAGATGACCTTGGCGGCGCCTAGGGTCTTAGACAAAGAATTCTTAGGTTTTATTTTGTTCAAAATTTCTTAATTTTATTAATGAATGGACCAAAGGCTTATATAATGCCTTGTTACAGCTTAGGCTAAACAACATTATGTTTAGATCTTTAATAAAAAAACAACAAGTAGTTTGCTTAGTGGCAATTTTAATAAGGACTTTGGGCCTAAGTAGCCAACATGACTCATAAGCCCAAATAACATACTTAGTCTAGAAATATAATTAGAGATAGAAAGCCTAGTAAAACACTTAGGCCAAAAGTCGGTGATGACTTGTGAAGGGTGTGGAATCGTGAACAAGTTTTCATCATCTTGCGCATCAAGAGTATTGCCTCATTAAAAATTTCTTCGGAAAACCCAGTGGGACAAAACCGAAGATAGAAAAAGATTACAATTTCCTAGCAAGACTTTTGGTGTCTCTACCGAATGGTAATGGTAAAGACACCAGAGGAAGACGAATTTTTTAGAAGGAACCTCCATTGTTCCTTGTCCGGCTTGAATGGTTCGGGGTTACATGGACCCAGTCCTTGCACGGTCATCTCTGCTGGTTCTCGCACGATCGGCTCTGGCACGGTCGGCTTGGTTGGTTCCTGTCCGGCTCCAATCTGCAATAGCATGCTGAGCTTATCTCCTAAACCCTTCCTCTTGGACCGTGTGAGAGGTCCTGGTGGGATGACAGGTGCAGTAGCTGTGACGATGCCCTCATGATGAGGACATCAAGTCAATAACAACCCATGAGCATATAGAAGTCACCAAGGAGCTGACCAAAACCCTTGTAGAGAACCAATCTGAGCAGACCAAAGACATTAGTGTCTTCCTTGGATCATATCGGCCGACCAGGAGGAGTTAAGCCACAAAACGACCTGTCCCAGAATCTTAACTCATCAAGGAGTCACGGAAAATTCGAATCACTTCAAACCGGATTCTGAATTGGAAGTTATAGAGGATACAAGTCGGCAAACCGGTCTCAGAGTACCATCCGCGTTTGGGCCAAAGATCGAGCTGCACAACCCAACTCACTCACAATCTAGACCTCCGACAACTTGGAGAATGTTAATGGATCCCTCATGGTTTCATAAAGCCAAATAAACCAAGAAGAATCCAAAGGAGGCCCAATTTATCACTAAAATTCAACAACATGTCTATTTGGTTCCATTTAAGGGAAATGCTGGACCAGATCAGTTTAGTAGCCTTCAGACCTACACTTGGCAACAAGGAGAGGCATCTAAGAATTCAGGATAGCAATCTATCATATTTACATGCACCAGAATCCAGAGGATCAGGGGAATTCTCTCTTGCTTTCACTTACCATATTTGGAGCCATCTGCATTCTTACCATTTCTATTTGTGCACGATTTAGAGGCATTCTCAACATTCAAGATGGTTTCAAGGCAACACTTATTCATGCCCAAGCTTTCCAGATATAAGGAATCATATATTCCTAAAGACATGCTAGAGAATTGTACTCTTTTTCCTTATCTTCGGTTTTGTCCCACTGGTTTTCCGAAGAAGGTTTTAACGAGGCAACACCTCAAGTGTGCATGAAGATGAGGACTTGTTCACCAACTACCATGCTTCAAATGTCCTCTAACTCAGCCAGCAATGCCATTCTGGTCGTGGCCCTTACCTATCTTTAGTTTAAGTCTTATTTACTTAAGCATTAAGCCCATCTTTTATATGTTATTTTATGATTTAGTTAATTATGGTCTTAAGACCAATTTTAATTATGTTTTCATTCTTTTGGGTTATTGGCCCATTTGTAATCTGAATAATTATAAGCCCTAGACTTAAGGCATTATATAAGCCTAAGTTAGGAGTAATAATAATAATAAGCATTTTGACAACACGATTTTTAAGAAAATAAAACCCTAGACTACTTGTTCTTGACGGCTGCCCACTTCCTTTGGAGAGCTTGTCTTCGTTCTTCTTGTGACAAGAAGAACAACTTGGTGTATCACAAGTCTTCCGCAGCTTGTGTGGTCCTTTCAATCCACCCCGTTCATCCAACTCGCTTCTGGAAGTTTCGAGATTCTCGACCAATAGTTGCACCACCATTACGCTTACATCATCTGGTATCAGAGCTTAAAGCTCCTGTTCATCTGGTTGATTATATCCTTTTGTTTTTGGTGATTTTTTTTCATTGTTTTGTGCAACAGTTTTTGGCTTTTGATTGTGTTTTTTTTCTCTTTCCCCTGAGGTTCTGGGTAAGAAGGAGAGAAATCAAGTCACATAACACAAACATCGTACAAAAAAAAGATTAGGTTCTATCAATCATTTTCTTCATTTTCATATTTAAAACAAAAATCATAAGAAAAATTGTTGTTATTATTCAAATATTCATTGTTTGTTTTGTTTCTTCCTAAATAATTAAAAAAATAATATAAAAATTTGTCTGAAAACGAACCCAGGGTTTTATTAGCAACGAACGCTTTGCTTGATTATATCACTTTGCTTAATTATATCGCTTTGCTTGTTTGTTGCATCCTTATCTTGCTAGGTTGCTAGAGTTGTTTCCTGCACTTCACGTTTGTTTCATTGCACGCTCACTTAGGTTAATTAGTCTGCTTTGATTTTGTACTTTGCGTGTATCTTGGAACATCATACGCTTTGTTTATCTTAATATGTGCATCCTCATTCACGTGAGTTTCTTGTTTGATTCATCTTGCATGCATGCACTTAGGTTGCTTCACAGGTAGTATCATGCGCTTGTTTTACATGATTATTTGCATTCACGCAAGTTTTGCATTGGTGTTTAGGTTCATTAGTGTCTGCATCTTTGTGTCTAGGTTCATTGCATATAGTTTTAGGAAGTTTTCCAAAAATTTTATGCATAGAATTAATTAGTTCTCATTTTTCCCTTAGGCTAGAAATTACTTTAGGAAGTTTCCCAAAAGTTCCTAGGAAGTTTTTCAAAACCTTTAGGCAATTTGTCATTAGTTAGGTTTCTTTTTCCTTTTTAGAAACTACTAATTAATTATTTTCCCTTTTAGTTTAGGATAGTTTTCTTTTTAGGAATTAGGAAATAAATAAATTTTTCTTTTAGTCTAGGATAGTTTAGTTTTAGGTATTAGTAATTAATTAATTTTCTTTTTAGTTTAGGATAGTTTTCATTTTAGGAATTAGTCAATAATTAGATTTTCCTTTTATTTTAAAATAGTTTTCCTTTCACGAAATAGGGATAATTATATTTTTCTCTTTGTCTAGTATAGTTTTTTTTTTTAATTAGTTAGGCAATAAATTTTAGGATATCTTCCATTTAGTTAGTTTTCCTTTTTAGATTTAGGCAATATTTGTCTTTTAGGATAGTTTTCTTTTTCTTTTTGTAAATAGTTAGTTTCTTTTCTTTAATATATAAAAAAATTATATCTGTAGAAATTTTCCATAAAAAGGAAAGTTTCCATTTTGGTAAGTTTCCTTTTCGGAAACTTTCTATTTTCAAAAATTTCTTTTCTCGAAAAAGGAAATATGCCTGGAAGTTATGAGGATTCATCAAGCAAAAAACAACGTAATGATGCAACTGCAAATCTTCTTAACGCAGTTGGCGCCATTTGCCGATCGTTTGGAACGTTTTGTGCAAAAGCGATCAGCAACACCACGCCAAAAAACTAAGGCTACCAAAAGAGATGATGTTCCACCTACTTATCAGTTCAAAGAGAACGACATCACCACCATCCCACCAGGCCAAAACAGAGGTGTCATCTTATCTCATCTTCTCAAAGGAGAGCCACCTGATGCACCACATCCTACAAAACCACCACCATACCAAGGTAAGACACTAGACTCTCAAAGGAGAATGGAAGCTAACTTGCTTTCTCTTGGTGCAGATTATACAGTTTTGAGGTCAAAACGTTTTCAAGAGGGAGAGAATAATGAGTAAATCAAGTCAATAACAACCCAGGAGCATAGAGAAGTCACCTATGAGCTGACCAAAACCCTTGTAGAGAACCAATCTGAGCAGACCAAAGACAAAGGTGTCTTCCTTGGATCATATCGGCCCAACGAGGAGGAGTTAAGCCACAAAATGACCTGTCCCAGAATCTCAACTCATTAAGGAGTCACGGAAAATTTTAATCACTTCAAACCGAATTCTGAATTGGAAGTTATAGAGGATACAAGTCGGCAAACCGGTCTCAGAGTACCATCCGCGATTGGGGCAAAGATCGAGCTGCACAGATCAACTCACTCATAATCTAGACCTCCGACCACTTGGAGAATGTTAATGGATCTCTCATGGTTTCATCAAGCCAAAGAAACCAAGAAGAATCCAAAGGAGGCCCAATTTATCATTAAAAATTCAATAACATGTCTACTTGATTCCACTTAAGGGAAATGCAGGACCAGATCGGTTTAGTAGCCTTCAGACCTACACTTGGCGACCAGGAGAGGCATCTAAGAATTCAGGAGAGCCATCTATCATATTTACATGCACCAGAATCCAGAGGATCAGGCGAATTCTCTCTTGCTTTCACTTACCATATTTGGAGCCATCTGCATTCTTACCATTTCTATTTGTGCACGATTTGGAGGCATTATCAACATTCAAGAAGGTTTCAAGGCAACACTTATTCATGCCCAAGCTTTCCAGATATAAGAAATCACATATTCCTAAAGACATGCTAGAGAATTGTACTCTTTTTCCTTATCAACGGTTTTGTCTCACTGGGTTTTCCGAAGAAGGTTTTAACGAGGCAACACCTCTAGTGTGCATGAAGACGAGGACTTGTTCACCAACTACCATTCTTCACAAGTCCTCTAACTCAGCCAGCAATGCCATTCTAGTCATGGCCCTTACCTATCTTTAGTTTAAGTATTATTTACTTAAGCCTTAAAGCCCATCTTTTATATGTTATTTTATGTTTTTGTTAATTATGGCCTTAAACCCAATTGAAATTATGTTTTCATTCTTTTAAGTTATTGGCCCATTTTTAATCTGAATAATTATAAACCCTAGACTTAAGGCATTATATAAGCCTAATTTAGGAGTAATAATAGTACTAAGCACTTTGACAACATGATTTTTAAGAAAATAAAACCCTAGACTATTTGTTCTTGACGGCTGCCCACTTCCTTTGGAGAGCTTATCTTCGTTCTTCTTGTGACAAGAAGAACAACTTAGTGTATCACAAGTCTTTCGCAGCTTGTGTGGTCCTTTCAATCCACCCCTTTCATCCAACTCGCTTCTGGAGGTCTCGAGATTCTCGACCAATAGTTGCATCACCACTACGCTTACATCACTTCATCACTTTTCGACTACTACAATTATGACGACCCGAGACAAGTTGCCCTGGCAACGGCCCAGTTCACGGACCATGCTCTAGCATGGTGGGATCGAGAGGTAGCAGCCCGAAGCCGAGGACATTTTGGTCCTTTAACTTCGTGGGACTAATTGACCCACCTAATGAGGAGACGATACATTCCTCCACATTTCCACCGAGAACTTCAAAGGAGATTCAGACGCCTGACCCAAGGGAGCAAGACGGTGGCAGAACACTTCTATGAATTCGAACATCTAGGAACCTACTGTTTATAGGAGCCCATTGCCCGTAAGTTGTTCCACCTCGCAGTCCAGATTTAAAAGAGTAACCAACGTAAAACCACAGCACTGTCCAGGCCAAGGACTACGTGGAGCACCGGCCAAAAACCATATGACAAAGCCACGACCAGCAACGACCCGTAGTTAAAGGGGAAGTCCCCTACCAACCCGGCTCTAAGGTCACTCCAGTTGCCCCAAGACCAGCCACACCTACCTCCACGAACCAGCCACAATGGAGCAGCGAGATAACCTGCTATAAATGCAAGGGACGAGAACACATGTCCCGAGAATGACCAAACCAACAAACCATGGTCTTAACGGCGTCAGGAGATTACAAATCAGAGGTTGGATCCGAGGAGGTCACACCAGCGACCGACCAGTTTGACGACGAGGTAGAGTACACCGACTCCGGAGACCTCCTGATGATCAGACGGGTTCTTAGTTCTAGACTAAAACCAGAAGAGATCTAACAACGGAAAAACATATTCCAATCCAAGTGCACTATTCTCGGAAAGGAGTGTTCCCTGATCATAGACGGCGGATCCTGCACCAACGCCGCTAGCAAGTATATGGTTGAAAAGCTTGGGATAGACACGGCCAAGCACCCATGACCCTACCGCCTCAGGTGGCTTAACAACAAGACCGAGCTAATCATCTCCGAACAAGTCAAGGTGTCTTTCAGCATAGAACATTATCAAGATCAAGTGTTTGCAACGTAGTTCCGATGTCAGCTGGACATCTTCTCTTGGGAAGGCCCTGTCAGTTCGACCGGGAGCCTACCCATAACGGAAGGACCAACTTCTACTCCTTCGTCCATGACAAGCGCCGGTTTTACTTAGACCCGATGTCACCAAAAGAGGTCCGAGACATGCAGACTAAAATGGCTAAGAATCAGCATGCCAGGAAGGATAACTTCCTTATCAATGTCGCAGACGTCCGCAAAGCCATCCAGACCGATGAGATGCAAGTAGTCCTAATGATATATCAAGAGCTACTAAACGCAGCTGGCACAGAGGACATTGTTCCCATAGAAGTCAAGACTCTATTAGAGAAGTACACTGACGTTTTCCAGATGAGATTCCACCAGGACTGCCGCCAATCCGAGGTATCGAGCACCACATTGACTTCATCCTAGGAGCCCAACTGCCAAATCGACCTGCCTACCGTGTGAACCCCTAGGAAGCCAAAGAACTAGAGAAGCAGATTCAAGACCTAATGGCGCAGGGATACGTGAGAGAGAGCCTCAGCCCATGCGCCGCCCTAGTCCTACTTTTGCCCAAGTAGTACGAAAGCTGGAGGATGTGTGTTGACTGCTGCGCCATAAAAAACATCACCATTAAGTACCGACACTCCATTCTGCGCCTGGGCAACATGTTATATGAGCTTAGAGGAACGGTAATCTAATCAAAGATTGACCTTAACAGCGGGTACCATGAATTTTGGATGCGAGAAGGCGATGAATGAAAGACCGCGTTTAAAACCAAGTGATGTAAGCCACGAACGCAAGAGGAACCAATGGAGATTTGCTGGTGCGGCGCGGAACCGGTTTCGGCGAGAGAGACTCGATTGAGGAACGATTTTGGAGGCGCATGCCGAGAGAGACTCGATCGATCGGCGCTTCAGGAATGGGGGAGCGAACTGGACCACACAGACTATGGCACTGTCTGTGATACACCAAGGCGACTTCAAACCGTGGAGGTCAGAAGTCATAGGAACCACACTTAAAGAACTAAGGCGGCGCCGTCAAAGCTATTAGAGAAGGGTTTTTAATTTCTTGTAAAGTCGGACTTTATTATTGAATGAGGGACTTGACATATATAATGTCAAGTCTAGGGTTACTGCCTTTAAAGAAAAACAACATGTAGTTCAAAATACAACAGTAAGAAGTTAAAAAAATAAAAACAACAAGAAGTCTAAATAACTAATCTGGGCCGCAGGCTTTAATGGGCTTGGCGCGAGCCTAGGTTTAGACTTAAAAAAATAATGAAAAGATGGCTTAAGGCCGTGGGATTCCTGAGATGATTAAGCCCAAGTCTGAGTGCACACTAAGGGTGTTGCCTCGTTAAAACCTTCTTCGGAAAACCCAATAGGACAAAGCTGAAGATATGAAAAAGAGTACAATTCCTTAGTGCGTCTTTGGCGTCCTAATCTCGGGGTGATGGTAAGGACGCAAGGGTCGGAGATCCTACGGCTGAGCAGCTCCCATGAATGGGTCGCAAGGCTGAGGTTCGGTACTTGGTCCGGTCCTAGTGCTGGCTCGGGGTTCTTTGGGAGAACCTCAAGTCTTCGTTCGACGTACCAGTTGATCTTGGTTCCAAAAGCCTTAGCGCGGGCTCGGGTCACTGAACCGGTTGGTACGACAAGGACGGCTTTGTCCGGGTCTGGTCCACGTGGGTCGATGGCACGGCGCGGGGCCTTATCATCCCTCTCATCTTCAAGTGGTTTGATCTCCAAAACAGAATCCTTACCTGCATGAAACAACTCTAAGTAAGAAACATTGAACGTTGGAGAAATGTTAAACTCACATGGCAGTTCGAGTTGTTAGGCGTTGTCGTTGATCTTCTTCAGGACTCTGAATGGACCGTCTCCTCTTGGTGCTAATTTGTCCTTGCATTTTTGCGGGAACCTCTCGGGTCGCATATGCAACCAAACCCAATTGCCTTCCTTTAGTGTGACCGTCATACGCCCTTTGTTGGCTTGTTTGGCGTACGTCTCCTTCTTCTTCTCGAGATTCTCCTTGACCTTCTGGTGTAGCTTTTTGACGTATTCTGCTTTGTTCTCCCCTTCAAGACTCATGATCTTGGCTGGTGGCATGGGTGTAAACTCCATTGGAGACAAAGGATTGAGCCGTAGATGATCTCAAAGGGGGATTTCTTGGTGGCAGAGTGGGTGGCTCGGTTGTTGGCGAACTCGACGAATGGTAGACACTCGAGCCATGACATCAAATTTTGTCCTATGGTCGCCCTTAGGATTGTAGACATTGTCCGGTTCACCACTTTGGTTTGCCCATCAGTCAGCGGATGACAGGTTGTTGAGAACACCAGCTTGGTTCCGAACTTCATCCATAGGGTCCGTCAGAAGTGGCTGTGGAACTTGGTGTCTCGGTCGGAAACAATGGTCCTGGGGATCCCATGTAGCCATACGATTTCCATGAAGAATAGACTTGCAGTCTATGTAACGTCATTAGTCTTGGCACAAGGGATGAAATGGGCCATATTTGAGAACCTATCTTCTACAACAAAAATGGAGTCTTTGTAGTTAATTTTAGGCAAGCCTAGCACAAAGTCCATAGAAATATCAGTCCAGGGAGTAGTAGGAATTGGTAAGGGAAGATATAAACCGTGTGGATGAACAATGGACTTGGCCCGTCTGCAGACCAAGTGATGTAAGAACTTAGGTGAGCTGTCTTTTCACCGAGAATCTCAGGTTAATGGACATAATTCGATGGAAGTGAAGGGGTGGATCGAAGGGACCACAAAAGCTGTGAAAGGGGCTTGTGATACCCCAAGAACTCTAACCAAAAGGCTGAAGAACACACGGCTGCAGCAAGGCTTGCTGGCGGCTGTTTTTAGACTAAGGGTCTTTAGGTGTTTGTCAAAATACTTGTTATTTCATTAAGTGTAAAAAGAAGGCTTATATAATGCATTGTTACAACTTTAGGGTAAACTATAAGGCGTTTAACTTTTGAAGGATTAAAACAACATGTAGTTCACTTATTGGCAATTAAATAAATATTATGCCCTAATTAGTAAACATGACTTAAACTCAATTAAAACACTTAGTCTAAAAGAAACATAAATAAGATAGAAAACCCAATAAGACTTAGGCATGGAATTCGCCTGAACACTTGTGAATGAGATGGAATTGTGACCAAGTCTTCATCGCCTGGCGCACTAAGAGTATTGCCTCATTAAAACCTTCTTCGGAAAACCCAATGGGACAAAACTGAAGATAGGAAAACGAGTACAATTTCCGAGCACGACTTTTGGTGTATCTACCGAATGGTAATGGTAAAGACACCGGAGGAGGAAGAGTCTTCTAGAAGGAACCTCCATGGTTCCTTGTCTAGCTGGAACAGATGTCCGGTCGTTGGTGCGAGAACCGTACCGGTCTGCTCGGATGCGTGAGCCATCGTGGACGTCTGGATGGCTGGTCATGGGCTGATTGTCTGGGTCAGCTCAGGGTCTTCTCCGGTTCCACTCTCCAATAGCATGCTGAGCTTGTCTTCTAAGGCTTTCCTCTTGGACCGTGTAAGAGGTCCAGGTGGAATGACCGGTGCAGTGGCTGGCTCGATGTCCTCATCATTCCCTCCCTCTTGAAGTGCTTTGGTCTCCAAAGCAAAATCATCACCTGGAAGTTCGAGCTGGTAGGGGTTGTCGTTGATTCTCCGAAGGACACGGAATGGACCATCTCCCCGGGGTGCTAGCTTGCGCTTCCGTCGCTGGGAAAATCTCTCTGGGAGCTGGTGTAGCCAAACCTAATCTCCCTCCTTGAAGACCATGTGCCGTCGGCCCTTGTTGACATTCTTGACGTTCTGGATATTCCGTTGTTCCAGATTTGCCTTGGTCTCCTCATGAAGTCGTTTGATGTAGTCTACCTTGGCTTCTCCCTCCAAACTGATGGCGTCGCCCAACGGAATGGGTGTGAACTCGATAGGAGTTGTCGGGTTGAAGCCGTAGACAACTTCAAAAGGTGAACGCTTCGTGCTGGAATGTGTGGCCCTGTTGTATGCAAACTCGACGTACGGGAGACATTCTAGCCAATTCTTTAAATTTCGGCCGATTGTTGCCCACAACGTCTGGGACAAGGTCCTGTTGACAACCTCAGTCTGTCCGTCCGTTTGTGGATGGTATGTTATAGAGAACAGAAGGTTGGTGCCCAATTTTCGCCACAAAGCTCGCCAGAAGTGGCTCAGTAACTTGGTGTCACGGTCTGAGACGATCGTCCGGGGAATGCCGTGAAGTCGGACTATCTCCTTGTAGAACAGGTCGGCGATCTGGCTTGCGTCATTGGTCTTGTTGCAAGCGATGAAATGTGCCATCTTAGAAAATATGTCGACCACGACGAAGATGGAATCCTTGTTGTGTAATTTCAGCAGGCTTAGGATGAAGTCCATGGAGATATCTGTTCAAGGCGCGGATGTGACTGCCAATGGCATGTAAGGGCCCTGCAGATGCATCTTGGACTTAGCCCATTTGCAGATAAGGCACCGGGTGCAGTGTGTCTCTACATCTCGTCGCTGATGAGGCCAATAGAAGTGCTCCTTAAGCATGCTTAAGGTCTTGTCAATGCCCAAGTGGCCCATGAGCCTCCGCCGTGTGCCTCTCTGAGAAGCAGCTCTCGGATCGATCCTCTCGGAATGCATAGTCGCTTGGCTTTGAAGAGGATTCCGTCGTGTAGAAAGAAACGGCTGTAGTTACCTTTGCCTTGCTATAGGTGAGCCTGGGCGAAGTCGACATCGTCGGCGTACAGTTCCTTGATCATCTCGAATCCCATAACTTTGGACTCCACGACAGATATGAGGCTGTATCGACGAGATAAAGCGTCAGTGACAACGTTGTTCGTTCCTTTCTTGTATTTGATAACGTACGGAAAGGTCTCGATGAATTCTAACCAACGGGCATGTCGTTTCTTCAGAGTGGACTGTCCACAGAGGTGGTGGAGCGTCTCATGATCGGTGTGAATGACGCACTTTTAGGCAAGCAGATAATGCTGCTAAGTCTCTAAGGCACGGACAAGGGCATAGAGTTCCTTGTCGTAGGTCGGATAGTTAAGTGCAGCTCAACTTAACTTCTCACTGAAGTAGGCGACTGGTCGTCCGCCTTGGGTAAGGACGGCTCCAATGCCAACGCCTGAAGCATCACACTCGACCTCGAACGTCTGCGTGAAGTCTGGTAGCACGAGGATCGGGGCGTGTGCAAGGCGTTCCTTGAGGAGCTGGAAGGTCTTGTCTTGCTCGGGTCCCCAACGGAAGTCCTGGTTCTTCTTGATCGTCGAGGTTACCGGACCATCTATCGTGCTGAAGTCTTGGACGAACCGTCGGTAGAAGCTGGCGAGTCCGTGAAAGCTGCGGACCTTACTGGCGGTCGTTGGTGTGGGCCAATCCTGTATGGCCTTTATCTTCTCGTCGTCCACCCGAAGTCCCTGGGAACATACGACGAAACCAATTGAAACAACTTGGTCAGTGCAAAATGTACATTTCTTTAGGTTGGCGTACAGCTGCTCTCTCTGCAGGGTGGTGATCACGACCTCCAGGTGCTCCAGATGGTCTCGGTAGCTCGTGCTGTAGACAAGAATATCGTCAAAGTAGACCACTACAAACTTGCCAATGAACGGTCGAAGACATCACTAGCCACTCATAAAGACCTTTCTTGGTCCTGAAGGCAGTCTTCCATTCATCTCCCTATCGCATCCTCACTTGATGGTATCCACTTTTCAGATCGATCTTGGAGAAGACTGCGGCTCCGCTAAGCTCGTCTAGCATGTCGTCCAGGCGTGGGATGGGGTGCCGGTACTTGATAGTGATGTTATTAATGGCGCGGCAGTCGACGCACATCCTCCTGCTTCCGTCCTTCTTGGGTACTAGAAGAACTGGAACGGCACAAGGGCTGAGACTTTCACGGACGTATCCTTGAGCCATGAGGTCCTAGACTTGTTGTTCTAGTTCTTTTGCCTCCTTGGGGTTTACTCTATAGGCCGGACGGTTGTGTAATTGAGCTCCGGGAACAAAGTCGATGTGGTGCTCGATCCCTCGGATAGGTGGGAGGCCAGCTGGGATCTCGTCTGGGAAGACGTCGGCATACTTGTCCAACAGGGCTCGAATCTCGGCAGGCAGTGAAGGCTCAGTGCCAGCCGTGTGCAAGCTCTCTCTGTAGAGAATCAATACGACCTGGGTGCCTTTGGTGCAAGTGGCCTTCTGCATGTCTGCTACATTTATCAGAAAATTCTCCTTTCTGGTGTGTTGATCTTTCGCCATCTTTGATTGCATCTCTTGGACGGAGTGTGCAGACAATGGGGCTAGATTGTATCTAGGCTTGTCGTGGACGAAAGAGTCGAAGTCGGTTCGTTTGTTATGCGTAGTCTCTCGGTCAAATTGCCAAGGTCGTCCGAGCAGAAGATGTCCAGCTGACATCGGGACGACGTCGCAGGTGACCTGGTCCTGGTATCTGCCGATGCTGAAATAGACCTTGACTTGGTCTGAAATGTATAACTCCGTCTTGTTGTTCAGCCATCGGAGCTTGTAGGGTTTGGGATGCTTGGTCACAGGCAATCCCAGTTTCTCCACCATGTATTTACTGGCGGCGTTTGTACAGGACCCTCCGTCGATTATCAACGAGCACACTTTCCCAAGTATTGTGCATTTGGAGTGGAAAATGTTTTCTCGTTTCTCTTCTTCTTCTGGCTCAAATCTCGAGCTAAGAACGCGTCGGATCATAAGCATTTCTCCGGAATCGGCATACTCAATGTCCTCGTCGGACTGGTGGTGGTTCGGAAATGCTTGCTCCTCTTGTTCGTCTTTGGATTCATAATCTCCCGAAGCAGTGAGTACCTCATTGTCCGTTGAGTGGGACATTCCCGGGACATTTTTCCTCTGCCTTTACACTTGAAGCAGACGATCTCGCTGCTCCGCTGAGGCTGGGTAGAGGTCGTGGTACTGGGTGGTCTCGGGGCTGAGGTAGCCGGTCTGGGGGCTGAACTGCTAGCCACGGCTTTGCCTTTAAGGCGTGGGTCAATTGGCTGAGTCGTCATCTCGAAATGCTTGGAACCAGTGTTCCACGTGTTCTTGGGGCGAGAAGGTGCGGCAAGTTTACGCTTATGGCACTTTTCGATCTGGACTGCTAGGTGGAACAGCTCTCCTAGGTCGTGGTAAGGCTGCAACTCAATCTTTCTGGCAATTGACTCCTGCAAGTCATCGATGAACTAGGCCATAAGGCTCTCCTCGGACTCGTCTACATCAAGTCGGTTGCACAGGTGCTCGAATTCGTCAAAGTATTCGGTCACCGTCTTGCTTCCTTGTGTGAGACGTCGGAAGTGTCGCTGCAGCTCACGGTGGAAGTGGGGCGGAACATATCGTCGCCTCATGATCTGGGTGAGCTCGACCCATGAGGTCAAGGGACCCATACGAGCTCGTCTACGAGCGGTGACTTCTCGATCCCACCATGCCAGTGTGTGGTCTGTGAATTGCGCTGTCGTAAGGGTGACTTTACGGGGATCATCGTAGCTGTAATACTCGAAAAGAAGCTCCATTCGTCTCTCCCAGTCTAAGTATTCTTTGGGATAAAGTTTACCCGAAAAGGGAGGTAGGTTCATCTTAACCTCCGGATAGTGGACTGGTGGACGAGGTGGTGGTGGTGGTGGCTAATCGTAATACTGATATCGACCGATGGGTGGGCGATCCTGATGATAGGGAGGTGCGGCAGGTGCGGCAGGTGCTGCGGTAGGTGCTGGTGCGGGATGCCCTAACCGCTTGAGGTGAGTCGTGAAGGTAGACATCTGTGCAGTTGATGCTTGCAATAGCTGCATCATTGTTTGATTGGGCTGCCTTGACGTGGACTCGTCCTGCCCTGACATATTTCCTTTTCCGAGAAAAAAGAAATTTCTAGAAATGGAAACTTGCAGATTATGGAAACTAATAGATGAAAAGGTATTCTAAAATTTATTGCCTAATCTAAAAAAAAGGAAGCTATATATTATCTAAAAGAAAAATCTATTTATTTCCTAGTCCTAAATGGAAACTAAATAATTGCATAAAAATATCTAGGAAACTTCCTAATACTATCTAGAAAATTTCCAAATCTAATTTCTTGCCTAGAAAACTTAAGGAAACTATCTAGAATACTACCTAAATACTAGGAAAATTTCCTAAAATCTAAAACTAAGAACCTAGACACTAACTAAACCACCCTAGCCGCCTAAGACTAAACTCACGCAAACCCTAAGACTACACGCACGAACGGACACGCTAAACCTAGAGGACTAACACGCGACCTGGAAGGGACACACTCGGGTAACCTAGACGCGACCTAAGTACTATGCGGGACAGGCTAGCGAGCGGTACGGTGAGGATGCTAGGTGCGGGTCGCGGACAACTACTAGCGGACGGGAAAAGGTGCTATCCTAGGAGGACTCTCGCGGAGATGCCTAGACGTGACCTAACATAGGACTCAACTCGGTAAGGACGCGGTAAGGAACACACGCTAGGGAACTATACACGCTAGCTCGAACAACTATCCTAGGGCGCGGATGGAAACTCGGCACACACGCGGGACAGGCTATGACCGGGACGCTAAGGGACTAGACGTAAACACAACTAAAGGAACCCTAGACCTAGAACTAACAAGGACACAGACACGGGTGTTACAACACCACCGAATGCTAATCTAAGTGGGGGACACACAGACGCGACTAAGAAACCTAGACCTAGAACGCGTATGGAACACGACCGAATGCTAGAGAACACACGCTAGATGACTAAAGGGACTAAGGACGCGATAAAGACACACGCTAGGGGAAGAGCTAGGACGCGAACACAAACAAAAACCCTAGACTTAGAACTCGACAACTAAAGGAAACATAACAAAGAACAAACAACACACACTCCTTATGGATTTCAAGTATGTGAAAGGTGTTCTAGGTGAGTTTCTAAAAGTTCTAGATTAATTTTAAAACAACCTAAACAATATTTTGTTTTCTGTTTTCTTAAAAAAAAATTCTAGCAACAAATAAACAATGAACAAACAAATTCTTTTTTTAATTAAGAAAAATAAGAACAAGGAATGATAAAACCTGACTTTTTTTTTTTAGGGTGTTTGTGGTATGTGACTTGATTCCTCTCCTTCTTACGAAGAACCTCAGGGGAAAGAGAAAGAAACACAATCAAAAGCCAAAAACTATTGCAACAAAACAATGAAAAATTGCCAAAAATAAAAAGATAAAATCAACCTGACGAGCAGGAGCTTTTTGGCTCTGATACCAGATAATGTAAGAACTTAGGTGGGCTGTCTTTTCACCGAGAATCTCAGGTTAATGGACAAAATTCGATGAAAGTGAAGGGGTGGATCGAAGAGACCACACAAGCTGTGAAATGGGCTTGTGATACTCCAAGAACTCCAACCAAAAGGCTGAAGAACACACAGCTGCAGCAAGGCTTGCTGGCTTATATAATGCCTTGTTATTTCATTAAGTATAAAATGAAGGCTTATATAATGCCTTGTTACAACTTTAGGGTAAAATACAAGGAGTTTAACCTTTTAAGGATTAAAACAACATGTAGTTCACTTATTGGCAATTAAATAAATATTACGCTCTAAATAGTCAATATGACTTAAACCCAATTAAAAAACTTAGTCTAAAAGAAACATAAATAAGATAGAAAGCCCAATAAGACATAGGCATGGAATTCGCCTGAAGACTTGTGAATGAGATGAAATTGTGAACAAGTCTTCATCGCCTGGCGCACTAAGAGTATTGCCTCATTAAAACCTTCTTCGAAAAACCCAATGGGACAAAACCAAAGATAAGAAAAAGAGTACAATTTCCTATCACGACTTTTGGTGTCTCTACCGAATGGTAATGGTAAAGACATCGGAGGAGGAAGAGTCTTCTAGAAGGAACCTCCATGGTTCCTTGTCTAGCTGGAACGGATGTCCGGTCGTTGGTGCGAGAACCGGACCGGTTTGGTCGGATGTGTGAGCAATCGTGGATGTCTGGACGGCTGGTCGTGGGGTGATCGTTTGGGTCAGATCAGGGTCTTCTCCGGTTCCACTCTCCAATATCATGCTGAGCTTGTCTCCTAAGGGTTTCCTCTTGGACCGCGTAAGAGGTCCATGTGGAATGACCGGTGCAGTGGCTGGCTCGATGTCCTCATCACCAAGAGTTTTGCTCATGCCAAAGTGTCCCATTAAGCCTCTTCCGTGGGCTTCCCTCAATAGCAGCTCTCGGGTCGAACCTTTCGGGATACATAGTCTCTGATCCCTGAAAAGAAACCTGTCAAACAGTTAAAACCAAGAGTAGACTCCAGTGTCGGCGTTTTAGATTGTCTCTTTGAAATCATCCTCGTCGGCGTATAGGTCCTGAAGTAGCTCAAATCCGAGGACCTTGGCCTCCATAACCGATATCAGGGAGTGTCTTCGGGACAGGGCATCTGCAACAACATTTTCTTTTCCCTTCTTTTCTTGAGTTTGGTCTGGCCTCTAAAATGGTGCAGTGTCTGGTGGTTGGTGTGGATGACGCATTACCGCGCCAATAGATAGTGTTATCAGACGTCCATTAGCCGCACTAAGGCATAAGCTTAGCTTCTTACTGAAGTAAGACACGAGCTTCCCTCCCTGAGTCAGGGCGGCTCCAATTCTGACACCAGATGCGTCGCACTCCACTTCAAAGGTCTTCTGGAAGTGTGGTAGTGATAGGACCGGGGCATGTGTAAGTCGTTCTTTGAGTAGGTTGAAGGCTTTCTCCTGCTCGGTTCCCCAGCTGAGTTCCTGATCCTTCTTAATCACGGAGGTTAAGGGACTGGCGATCGTGCTGAAGTCCTTGGCGAACCTCCGGTAGAAGCTGGCCAAGTTGTGGAAGCTCCTGAATTGGCTGATACTTGTTGGCGTGGGCCAATCTCGAGTGGCCTTGATCTTTTATTTGTCTGCCTGTAAGTCCTGCAAACTTACAACAACGCCTAGGAAGACTACTCAGTCAATGCAGAACGTACACTTCTTTAGATTGGCATACAACTTCTCCTCTTGAAGAGTACATATAACCAAATCTAGGTGGGTGACGTGTTCGACATATGTAGCACTATAAATGAGTATGTTGTCAAAATAAACGACGACGAACTTACTGATATACGGTCTAAAAACATATTTCATTAGCCGCATAAAGGTACTCGGGGAGTTGGAAAGTCCGAAAGGCATGACGAGCCACTCGTATAGGCCTTGCTTTGTTTTGAACGCTGTCTTCCATTCGTCTCCTTCTCTCCTACGGACTTAGTGGTAGTCGCTCTTTAAGTCGATCTTAGAGAAGATGGCAGCTCCACTTAGCTCGTCCAGCATGTCATCTAACCGTGGTATGGGGTGCCGATATTTGATTGTGATATTTTTTATGACACGGCAATCAATGCACATTCTCCACGATCTGTCTTTCTTGGGTACGAGCAGTATGGGAACGGCGCAGGGATCGAGGATTTCTCGCACATAGCCTTGGTCCATGAGCTCTCTGACTTGGCGTTTGAGCTCCTTAGCTTCCTCCGGTTTCGGGGCAGTTAGGTAACTGGTTGTTGGAATGAAGAAGAAAGGATGAAAGATGAAAGCCTTTAATTCATGTATAAAGGCGTGAAGTGTAAATGTCAAAGGGGAGTGTCTAAGGCTTGTTTGTGTTCTAGTATTATGTTATCCTTGTAGCCATTCATGTATAAGGCAATCCTTGTATCCAAACAAGCCTAGACTAGAATAGTATAAATAACTATATCCCTTCACATTTGTTACTAAGAGAAATCATTCTCTCATTATTATGAATAAAAATATTCTTTCTCTCATTCTTTGTCACTAAAATTCTCTCTTTATTCTCTTGATCAAATTCTCTATATCCTTCGTATTTGGTGAACCTAAATCTATTATTCTTTCATGGTATCAGAGCCAGGTTGCATAAAATCTGGGAGAATGTCTTCAACCTTTCAGTGATTCAACAAGAATCCATCTTGGAAAGTATTCATCTTGTTCTTCATCAATTTTTGGATCAATTTCGAACGTCATCTTGTAATTCAAATTCCAGCCTAACCACGACTCCTTTTGTCGATCTTCTTTCCCTGGATTGTAAATCGGCGAATTCCGAAGCCACGGCCATTTGCGCATAATTTGGCCCAGGGAATCAAAAGTTACGAATTTTCTCGCAAAGGTGCTTCGGAACCACTTCCGCCACAAACCCCTGCGTTTCCCAGGTCACCTCGACGTTAATTCTTCATCAAATCGTGTTTTTCAAAAGCCTAAACTCAAGCTCGTCGAGTCTAGTTTCTGTTTAAAGAAATTAGAACTCAATTACATTAATATTGACGGATGTTATTGAAGTTTTCCTCAGAGACGTCCAAAATTGTCCTTATCAAGATCCTGGTGATATAATTCTAAACCTCTCTTAATTTTCTTTACTTCTATGAATCTAGAAAGTTAAATTAGGATCTTGTGAGTGTCTCCACGAATTTTGACTTCAATATGATAGGTTTAAGAATTCAAATTGATTTTCTTGTTTACCATGTTAATTTCTTGAATTTCTTTAATTAAAAGAATTTTGGAAATTTGATTAAATCTTTAATAAAATTGAATTTTAGGCTTGATTAAACTTTTTGAATTGGATAAGGTCTTTTAGAAATAGATATTGTTGGTTGGAGTTTGTTAAATCTGTTGCAGGAGTTAGATGAAGTTAGTTGAAGGGAGTTAGGTTGTTGACTTGGTTGGCAAAAAACTACCATGTGCCAGCTAGTAATGAACCATTGCCCAAGTTGTTGGATCCTAATGAGTTCGAATAGAAGAGCAAGATGAAGCAATTCTGGAGACCAAACAGTATCAACAAGAACAAAGCTATGGAGGCTGTGGACAGAGGCGTCTTTGTACCTGACCGTTCCTCTGCTTACGTCGATATTCCCATGTTTATTGGCTATAACGTGACCATATCAGCATATCAGCACATCATATGCACGAAATGTGCCTTCAACTTCTCGAAAAATCATCTGAAGCCAGGAATGCGTGTTCTTGATTTCGGCTCCGGAACTGGGTACTTGACTGCTTGCTTTGCGGTTATGGTTGGTTCCCAAGGACGTGCTATTGGTGTTGAACACATACCTGAATTTGTGTACAACGGAGCTTAGCCTCACTGGACTCTTCAAAGGCTTCCCCGGAGCGTGGATCATTCTCTCCAGCAATCAGACTTTGCTTCGTCATGATTCTAACGTGACATAACTTCTCATCTCTCAGGGAGAAGTGAACCATCAAAATCACCAAGAAGTTTTACGTTATTTGTATACTATAAACGATTCTAATGGAAAAAATTGGCCTAGCTACGTTGCCAACAACGTGTACTGCATTCATCCAACGACGCTTGTGGATATTCAAGACCAAATGGTTATGTATTATGGACTCTGCATCTTTGCAAACCGGACAGTGGCTAGTGGTATAACGGATGGATGCGATAGTGGTTGCTGGAGAATCATCAAACGTGATATGCTGATCAAGTTGCAGACCAGGGCGATGGGTGTGAAGACGGTTTAGTCAAAGGTGATCTGAAGAAGGAAGATGGAGACGAGACTAGAACTCTCGCCATTGTGTGTGACGCAGTTTGCAATTTGCAATTCACGTGTCTGAAAAACTCCGTTGTGCTTCTGGATTGGCTCACCTGGAGCTGAAGAAGTATAAGCTTGCTGCTTATGTTGCAAGTCAATGGGAAGTCATTGTCAACATCAAATTCCAGAATTTCTTGGAAGCTTCAACATCTCAATAGGAAGCAGAGCTATGCAGGAGTGTGATAGCGCAAGGAAGAAGGAGATACATGTGTTGTTGCTGCTTGGAGGATTGGTCAGAATCTGTTGACACGTGACTATGCAGGTACTTATGATACACGTGTCCTCTTCAGAAGTGATGATAAGCCTTCTTAAGCCTTCTTCAGTTCATGCACGGAGGAAGTGGTTATAAGGTCTTCTAAGATGGTAAATGGAAAGAAGAAAGGTGTGAAGAAAGGATAAACCTTTTAAGATGGAAGTTTCAATTGATTTTACCTAAATTGTTGCTCTAAAGGAGGAGACATTTCTGGACCACCAAAGGCACTTTGAAAGCAACATAATGAAAGGGAGTGCCTAGATCAGAATCAGTTCCTAAACTCAAATGCAAAGACCTAGTATCAAAGTCTTATGCATTCAGGCTATTTCTAAACTCTTATCCAACTACTTTATTGATTTCGGTGATAGTTGTGTGAGTTAGATCTCTAGGAATTATGGTTTCTAGGTGGATAGTAAATCATGAATATTATTGAATTTTGTTCATGTATTTAGAAATTGGTAGAATGAGACATTTTGAACCTAGTTTAGCTAGATGAATCATTTGTTCATGAATTGCATTGATCCTAGGAGAAGAGAACCTTGTCTTTTACTTAGGAAAATAAGTTTAAGAAGGCATGTTGAATCCAAAAGTCCTTAGGCAGTGTTTAAAATTAAGTTTGGTTACTCTTAATCAATCTCTTTCACTCACTATCTTTTGTTTAGAATCTGCCTATTCTCAACAGGTTCAAAGAATTAAGATGGGAGTTGATGTTTTGCTTCATTGTCTAACAAAGGAAAAAGAGAGAAAGTGAAAAAGGCACAACACATGGAGAAGAAGTTAGAACCAATGGCCATCAAGAACAGCCACCACAAGGAGTGGAGAGGAAAGACTGGTGGAATGTGATGAATAAGCTCTCCCATGGAGTAAGGTGACATTTGGTGTGTGCTTGAAAAGAAAATCAACAAATCACACATGCTACAAGTTCAGATCATAATCAATCACAAAGGAGGAAATTCACAAAGACTTATCAATGTCTTTGCAAAGGCTATCTCTAAACTTTCTACTTATTCCTTGATTGATTAAAATTTCTCATCTAGAAATGTTCATAGGATGAAAGAGAACCTAGGAAGACTATGCATTGCATTTAGAACCTATATGGATCCAAAATTCACCTTGACATTCATCATAATTCTCTATATTCAAATCACTTATACTTTTAATCTCCAAATCTCTTATTCTTCATATTCTTCAATACTTGAACTCTCTTAATTCTCAAATCATTTCACAGATACTTACTATGTTCTTCTTTATGTTTAAAGGATAAAGAAGACCACTTTGAGATATTCATTATGTGTATGCTCATTCTTCCAAACTTGACTCTTATTCTTAGTGTTAAGCTTGTGGGGGGTGGAAAGAAAATGAACATCTAATCTAGAACAAGCTGGCTGTGACAAGGAGGCACATGATGCTGATCAGAGGCACATGATGCTGATCAGGCCTCAGTTCGAATTGGTACATGGCCGTGATGTTCTAATGTTTTCATGCGGTTCATGCAGTTCATGTATGGACAAGGTTTCACACTGGATCATGGTTATTCCAAGATGTTTTTCCTTGGAAAGTAAGCACAAGAAGTGTGCTCAGTCTGGATCATGGTTATTCCAAGATGTTTTGCCTTGGAAAGTAAGCACAAGAAGTGTGCTCATTCTGATTTTCTAATGGAGGCTGTGAATAAGGTCATCCAATTCTTCTGTCATCAAATGAGGATAGAACCAATGGCCATCAAGCTACCAAATCTCATGGAGAAGGAGTAAGCTGGTGGAAATTGATGAATCACCTCATGACAAAATTCTCTGATCAAAGGTTCTATCTAGGATAAGTTCTTTAATTCTATGATTTTAGGTTGAGAATTTGGCTAGATATTATACTTGATACAAGACTTGATCTTATTCAAGTTCTGGAATACTAATCTTTATTTTTGAGTTGCTATGATGTTTTACATCAGGAAGTGATGGAAAACAATCATAAGCATGACTTACCCTACATCATTTAGTGGAAGCATGGTGGGAAAGTGTATTAGGAAATAAGTGTGCTCACTCTACTGAAGCCAGTTCTACAATCTTATTCTCTTGAGTTAGGCTTATTGAAAGTAGAAACTGAAGCCAAAATGAAGCTAGCCAAAGTGGATCCAAAACATATAAGGGAAGAGAACCATGTGATCATGATGAATTCATAAGAGAACCATGTGATCATGATGAATCCAAAGACCTTAATATGGAGTCTTTTGAGAACCAGACTGGTCTAGATCATATCATCCAAATCGCCATCCACATTTATAAAAAGGGAAGTTAAAAATCATTCTTATATTATAATGCAATGGTTTATCTTGTGAGAATTGATACATGCATGTATATGTGTATGTGAAACAGGTTAAACTTGAAAGCTTTGAGAAAGCTGGATCAAAATCACCTCTTAAAGACAAGGAGTCAAAAGAAAGGGGGAGAAATGGACCAGACTTATAAGAAGCTTCAAAACAGTCCATTCCACACCAATGATCCCAACATGGAGTGTTATACTCTTTTTCCCTATAAAAGGTTTTGTCCCAATTGGGTTTTCCTTCTCTAGGTTTTTTAATGAGGTAATGCTTCATGGTTATAAGCTTAGGCATTTTCCATGTCTTAAGCTTGAGGGGGAGTGGTGGAATGAAGAAGAAATGATGAAAGATGAAAGCCTTTAATTCATGTATAAAGGCGTGAAGTGTGAATGTCAAAGGGGAGTGTCTAAGGCTTGTTTGTGTTCTAGTGTTATGTTATCCTTGTAGCCATTCATGTATAAGGCAATCCTTGTATTTAAACAAGCCTAGACTAGAATAGTATAAATAACTATCTCCCTTCACATTTGTTATTAAGAGAAATCATTCTCTCATGATTATGAATAAAAATATACTTTCTCTCATTCTTTGTCACTAAAATTCTCTCTCTATTCTCTTGATCAATAGTGAACCTAAATCTATTATTCTTTCACTGGGCTCCCGGGATAAAGTCGATGTTATGCTCGATTCCTCTGAGAGGCGATACTCCAGGTGGTATCTTAGAGGGGAAGACACCGGCGTAGGTCTCCAGCAGCTTGGCGACCTAGGGTGGGGGCGGCAGCTTAGTGCTTTCTGCATGAAAGGACTCCTTAAAAATCATAAGAACGATGTTAGTATCGCCCTTACCTACTGCCTTACGGATGACCTTGGAGTTCACGAGGAAATTCTCCTTCCAGGACCTTTGGCTGGATCCGTTCTCAGCTGGATCTCTCGGACTTGTTGCGGGAAAGTGGTGCCAGATTATACCTGAGCTTGTCATGGACAAAGGAATACAGGTTAGTCCGCCTATTGTGCGTGGTTTTCCTGTCAAACTGTCATGGACGTCCTAAAAGGAGGTGACCAGCTTGCATCGGGACCACATCGCATAGAACCTCATCAGTGTAACGGCCTACGCTAAAGGAAATGTCATCGAATCGGTTATGTGTATCTTGGTCTTGTCATTGATCCACCTAAGCCCGTAGGACCGCAGTTTCTTGGTTCTCTTGAGATCGAGCTTGTCAACCATATATTGACTGGCGACGTTGGTACAGGAACATCCGTCGATAATAAGAGAACATACCTTGTCTTTCACGGTGCACTTTGTATAGAAGATTTTCTCACGCTGGGCGATTTCGTCGGGGCCAGCTACGGTGTTGAGGACTCGTCGCAACATCAGGAGCTCTCCAGAGTCGGGGTACTCAATGTCATCCTCTGCTTGGTCGGTTTCCTGTAAAGACTCTTCTTCGTCCTCTTCTATGGACTCATACTCGCCTGATGGGGTTAAGATCATGACACGTTGGTTTGGACATTCACGTGCCATGTGTCCGCGTCCGTTGCATTTGAAACATGTGATATCCCGACTCCTGGGGGCGGTACTGGTGGCTTTACTCGGCTGACCTAGTCCAGTCGTTCTCCTATAAGCTTATTCCTATTTTGAAACTGCAAAGGACCTTTGGGAGACTCTCAAGAATATCTATAGAAACACTTCCAATCTAATGAGCATTTTTGAAGTTAAGAAATCCTTGAATGAACTCAAGCAAGAAGAAGCAGAGTTCACTAAACACTATGGAACATCTAGAGCTTTGTGGGCTGAGTTGGACATGCTTAGACCAGCCACAATTGATCCAATCACTCTCAATGAAAGAAGAGAGCAAGATAAGGTATATGAGCTACTTTTGACTCTTAACTCTACTTACACTGATTTGATAAAACATCTTCTCAGAGAAGACAAGCTACCAAGTCTGGAGGATGTGTGTTCCAAAATTCAAAGAGAACAAGGTTCTCAAGGGTTATTTGGGAACTGAGAAGAGTTGGCCATTGCTCACAAGAGCTTTTACAAACCATAAGAAATAACAAGGTGATCTGTGACCATCACAAGAAGATGGGTCACACAAAGAGAGTGATGAGAGCATCAAGTCACTAACAACCCAGGAGCATAGAGAAGTCACCAAGGAGTTGACCAAAACCCTTGGAGAGAACCAATCTGAGCACACCAAAGACATAGGTGTCTTTCTTGGATCATATCGGCCCAACCAGGAGGAGTTAAGCCACGAAAAGACCTGGCCCAGAATCTTAACTCATCAAGGAGTCACGGACAATTTCAATCACTTCAAACCGGATTCTGAATTGGAAGTTATAGAGGACACAACGCAAACCGGTTTCAGAGTACCATCTGCGATTGGGCCAAAAATCGAGCTGCACAGTTCAATTCACTCACAATGTAGACCTCCGACCACTTGGAGAATGTTAATGGATCCCTCTTGGTTACATCAAGCCAAAGAAACCAAGAATAATCCAAAGGAGGTTCAATTTATCACTAAAATTTAACAGCATGTCTACTTGGTTCCATTTAAGGAAAATGCTAGACCAGATTGGTTTAGTACCCTTCAGAGCTACACTTGGCAACCAGGAAAGGAATCTAAGGATTCAGGAGAGCCATCTATCATATTAACCTGCACAAGAATCCAGAGAATCAGGCGAATTCTCTCTTGTTTTCACTTACCATATTTGGAGCCATCTGCATTCTTACCATTTTTACTTGTGCACGATTTGGAGGCATTCTCAACATTCAAGAAGGTTTCAAGGCAACACTTATTCATGCCCAAGCTTTCCAGATATAAGGAATCACATATTCCTAAAGATATGCTAGAGAATTGTACTCTTTTTCCTTATCTTCGGTTTTGTCCCACTCGGTTTTCAGAATAATGTTTTCACGAGGCAACACCTCTTGTGTCCATGAAGACAAGGACTTGTTCACTAACTACTATGCTTCACAAGTCCTCTAACTCATACAGAAATGTCATTATGGTTGTGGCCCTACCTATGCTTATTCTAAGTCTTATTTACTTAAGCCTTAAATTCATCTTTTATATGTTATTTTATGTTTTAGTTAATTGTGGCCTTAAGCCCAATTTTAATTATGTTTTTGTTCTCTTTGGGTTATTGGCCCAGTTGTAACCTGAATAATTATAAGCCCTATACTTAAGGCATTATATAAGCCTAAGTTAGGAGTAATAATAATAACAAACATTTTTGACAAAACCTAAAGACTAGTGTTTAAACCCTAAAGAACCGCCAAGCAAGCATCTCCTTGCTGCAGCCGTGTTCTTCAACCCTTTGGTTGAAGTTCTTGGAGTATCAGAAACCCCATTCTCAGCTTGTGTGGTCCGTTCGATCCATCCTTCGCTTCCATCGATTTCTGTCCAGCAACCTGAGCTTCTCGGTGAAAGACAGCCCACCCTTGGTTATTACATCAGAGAGAGTGTTGGATACTTCACCCTGAGCTCCATATACGACAATCCAAGAACAAAATGAGGACATACCAAGGTGGGAGCTCCAATCAAGTGCAAGTAACTGGCGCATCTCCATCCTACCAAGCCAAGGGTTACAATCAGGTTCCACAGGCTGGTGCTTCTTCTTCCTTACCGGCCGGCCTTGGACACGCACCAATCATGGCATAATCGTCCTCTCATGTGCTTAATCATATAGACTATGTCAAAAGATCAGACCTAGAAGCACTCATCAAGGCTATAAACTCTGGTAATGTGATTGGTAAATCTCTCCATGCTTCTTTTCAAATTTCAAATGATTCTAAACCTTTGATAGTAGATTATGCAGCTTCCTATCACATGTTTAGTGATCTAAACTTAATAGAGAAATTAGAACCTTTCTTAGGAAATGTATTAATTGCTAATGGCACTAGGATACCTATCAAAGGAATAGGGAAGCTAAAGTTGTTTGATATATTATCTAAGTATTCTATATGCCATCTTTCACATCTAACCTATTGTATGTTAAAAAAGCTACTACTGATTTGAATTTTCATGATATATTTGGTCATAATGACTTCTTATTTCAGGATATTGAAACTAGAAGAGTTCTTGGAAACGGAACTACTAGGAATGACTTTTATGTGCTTGAAGATCTTCATTTGAGAGACACTTCAAACTCGTGTGTAGCTAGTATATAGTGTGCAAGCTGATCTATGGCATGCTAGATTATGACACCGACATGCTAGAGCTTTAGAATTGTTAATGTGTAGCTTGAAATTTGAGAATGATTTGTGTAAAGCTTGTATTTTAGGTAAACATTGTAAAACAGTCTTTTAAAAATCTACACAGAGCATTGTTTTGATCTAGTTCACTCTAATATTTGGACATCTCCTATCTTATCTAGGGAGAACCACAAGTATTTTTTTACTTTTATAGATGAAAAATCTAATTACACTTGGGTCATTTTGATTAAATCTAAAGATATGGTATTAGAAGCCTATTTTAGAAAAAGTTCCATTTTAGGAAAGCCTATTATAGGAAAGTTTTCTATATATCCATGTCTAGTAATTCGGATGTACCCGAACGTCCCCAAGGATCCGCTGCAGTAATGCAGATGCTGACCAAGATCACGGCTCAGATGAACACCCTTACAAGTCGGATGGCACGGTTGGAACAACCCGGTCCTCTCCGATGACCAGACATTCCGGAGGCCTCCCGTCGCGGCAACTGAGGTACCACCACGAACGGACCGAATCAATACTTGGGTCCATACGCCCGAGACCCACGAGAAGAAGATCCACCCGAAGAACTACCATACCATGCGCCCTACGATCGCAACCCACACTACGAAGGGGCACACGACCGACCACACCATTTCCATCCCTCGGACGGCAAGCTCAACCCACCCTCATTCGCCGGCAAAGTCGACCCCGATGCCTACTTAGATTGGGAACGTCGAATGGAGCTTATCTTCGACTATTACCGATACAGCTATCCCAGATGCGTGGCTCTCGTTACGCCTCAATTCACGGACCACGCCCTGATCTGGTGGGATCGTGAAGTCTATTCTGACCACTCACTTCATGGAACAAGTTTATGCTTTTAATGCAAAAACGCAATGTTCCGTCCCACTTCCACAGAGAGCTGTAGAGACGTTTTAGACGAGTCACCCAAGGAACCAAGACGGTCAGTGAATATTTCGACGAGTTCGAGCACCTAAGAAACCGTCTTGAGATCACAGACTCCCTGGAGAGTCTTATGGCCCAGTTTCTTGATGGGCTTCAAGAAAAGATCGCCCAGAAGGTCGAGAGACAGCCATACCACGACCTCGGAGAACTGTACCACCTAGCCAATCAGGTGGAGCAAGCTAACAAGTGGAAGGAAGCTGGCTACCAACGACCCAAGACCAACTGGTCCAAGCCATACAACCGGCCTCCTGGCCCCAAACCCAACCCGCGCGCCCCGACCAGAACCCGAGATTTGTCCTGACCCGCGCCCGGAACCGAACAGCCAGCAAGTCCACCGGAGCCGCCCCCAGAAGCCGAGACATCACCTGCTTCAAATGCAATGGGCGAGGACACATGGCGCGAGATTGTCCAAACCAACATGTGATGATCCTAAACCCGTCCGAAGAATACGAGTCTGTAGACGAAGGCGAAGAAGAGTCTTTAGAGGAACCAGAGCAAGCAGAGGACGACATCGAGTACCCCGACTCCGGAAAGCTCCTAATGATCTGACGCGTCCTCAACACCATAGCCGGTCCTGACGAAATCGCCCAGCGTGAGAACATATTTTATACCAAGTGCACCGTGAAGGGCAAGGTATGTTCTCTGATTATCGACGAAGGTTCTGGTACCAACGTCGCTAGTGAATATATGGTTGATAAGCTCGGTCTTGAGAGGACTAAGCACTCGCAACCCTACGGGATTAGATGGCTCAACGACAAGACCGAGATTCGTATAACCGACCAGGTGACGGTACCCTTCAGTGTAGGCCGATACACCGATCATGTCTTGTGCGACGTGGTCCCGATGCAAGCTGTCACCTCCTTCTTGGACGTCCATTGCAGTTTGATAGGGAAACCACACACAATTGGCGGACTAACCTGTATTCTTTTGTTCACAATAAAGCACAGGTTCAATCTAGCACCGCTCTCCCCGCAGCAAGTCCGGCAGATCGAGCTGAGGACGGATTCTACCAAGGGACCCCGAAAAGAGAATTTCCTTGTGAACTTCAGGGTCATCTGTAAGGAAGTGAGTAGGGACGATACCAACGTCGTCCTTATGATCTTTAAGGAGTCATTGCATGCAGACAGCACCGAGCCGCCGCCCCCACCCAAAGTCACCAAGCTATTGGAGACTTACGCAGGCGTCTTTCCCGCCTTGAATCCACCTGGACTGCCAACACTTAGAGGAATCGAGCACAACATCGACTTCATCCCGGGAGCTCAATTGCCCAACCGCCCCGCCTACCGTGTCAACCTGGAGGAAGCTAAGGAGCTCGAACGCCAAGTATGAGAGCTCATGGACCAAGGCTATGTTCGAGAAAGCCTCAGTCTCTGTGCGTACCCGTACTACTCGTGCCAAAGAAAGATGGTTCATGGAGGATGTGCGTAGACTGTCGAGCCATCAACAATATCACCATCAAGTACCGGCACCCTATACCACAGCTCGATGACATGCTAGACGAGCTAAGCGAAGCCTCGATCTTCTCAAATATCGATCTAAAGAGCGGATATCACCAAGTCCGTATGCGAGGAGGAGACGAATGGAAGACGGCGTTCAAGACCAAGCAGGGCCTCTACGAGTGGCTCGTCATGCCGTTCGGGCTATCCAACGCCCCGAGTACCTTCATGCGGCTAATGAACCATGTTCTTAGACCATACATCAGTAAGTTCGTTGTCGTGTACTTTGACAATATTCTCGTTTATAGTCCTTCTTACGCCGACCACGTCACCCATTTAGAGTTGGTTATATGGACGCTTTAAGAGGATAAGTTGTATGTCAATCTAAAGAAGTGTATGTTCTGCACTGACCGAGTAGTCTTCCTAGGCTTTATTGTAAGTTCACAGTGCTTACAAGTAGACGAAGAAAAGATCCGGGCCATCCGAGATTGGCCTACGCCGACTAGCATTAGCCAAGTCCAGAGCTTCCATGGCTTGGCTAGCTTCTACCGGATACTCGTCAGAGATGACAGCACGATCGCCAATCCACTGACCTCCGTGATCAAGAAGGATCAGGTATTCATCTGGGGACCCGAGCAGGAGAAGGCCTTTAACCTGCTCAAGGACCGGCTCACTCACGCCCCGGTCCTATCTCTAGCCGACTTCCAGAAGACCTTCTAAGTGAAGTGCGACACATCTGGCGTCGGAATCAGAGCCGTCCTGACCCAAGGAGGGAAGCCTGTAGCTTATTTCAGCGAGAAATTAAGCGGAGCCGCGCTAAACTACCCTGCCTACAACAAGGAACTGTACTCCTTGGTTCGAGCACTGGATGTCTGGCAGCACTATCTTCTTGCCCGGGAATGCGTCATCGACACCGATCATTAGACGCTGCAGCACTTAAGAGGCCAGACCAAGCTGAAGAGACGACATGCATGCTGGCTGGAATTCATTGAGATGTTCCCCTATGTGATCAAGTACAAGAAGAGGAAGAAAAATGTCGTCGCAGATGCTTTGTCCCAGAGACATTCCCTGATTTCGGTCATGGACGCCAAGGTCCTCGGATTCGAGTTACTCAAGGAACTATACTTGAATGATGACGACTTCAAGGAACCCTTCCACCACGCTGGCACTGGTACCCACTCACGATTTTATTTGTTTGATGGGTTCCTTTACAGAGATCGGAGGCTATGCATCCCAAAAAGTTCGACCCGTGAGTTGCTACTGAGAGAAGCCCACGGAGGAGGCTTGATGGAATACTTTGGCGTGGCCAAAACCCTGAGCCTACTCAAGGAGCACTTCTACAAGCCCCATCTAAGGATATACGCCGATGCCCATTGCAGCCGCTTTTTGGTCTGCAAACGGGCCAAGTCCAGAGTTCATCCACATTGGTTATATCTTTCTTTACCCATTCCTACTACTCCCTGAACTGATATCTCTATGGACTTTGTGTTAAGCTTGCCTAAGATAAACCACAAAGATTCCATTTTCGTCGTAGTAGACAGGTTTTCGAAGATGGCCCATTTTATTCCTTTTGCCAAAGCTAATGATGCGACGCAGACGGCAAGTCTGTTCTTTAGGGAGATTATACGGCTTCATGGCATTCCCAGGACCATAGTTTCCGACCGAGATACCTTATTCCTCAGCCATTTTTGGTGAACCCTGTTGAAGAAGCTCAGCACAAATTTAGAAGTAAAAACTCTCATTTTTGGCCGGACAAGGCTCGGTCGTGAAACGTGAACGGCTGGTCGTACGGTGTGGACAGGAAAGCGACCGGCGGGTACGGAACGTTGGAACGGGCTTGAATGAAATATGATTTTTTTTATGCGACTTGAAAGATGGATTGAAGACAACACACCAAGCTATGTCTGGCTTGGATACAGCCTTTCCAAGAAGAGAGACACACTCAATCTTCAAGGAAACTCTCCTTCCTTCTTGGTGACACACTCACACAAGGAAGAAATGAACAGACCTAGGTTGGCCATGTAATAGGGTTTTGGGTTCGAAATTTGTCTCCTTAGAAATGAATAAGAGTTTGCCTTTTATAGGCTACACACATGTGACCTAGTTGACCGTGGTCAACAAAACTTATCAAACCCCAAAACGACTAAGTCATAAAGAAAATGCAAAGGATAAACACATGCCTAAGATAGGATCAAGCCTAATTGATTTTAAATGGACATATCCAACTTAGAAATCAATGGGACACTAGGCTTGATGTCTTAGACTTTCAGGTCTCATTAAAAACCTTTCCAAGAACCCATTATGGTAACCTTAGAAAGGAAAAGAGTACCCTAATCATCTAAGGTCTTTAAGGGTGCCCTTACTCAAGGATAGTAAGGACAAACAAGACCTTATCCCTAAGGCTGTGTGCATGGATGTCCTGGTCAGGAACACCCAGCTGAACATGATCGGATGCATGAGCTAGATTGGTTTCTGCTTAGTCTTCATGGGGTTGATCATCCTTGCTCCTGTCTTGAGTTCCTTGGGCGGCCCTGCTCCTGGTCATGATGCGGTGGGACACATATGGAGTGGTCTGAACCTTATCCTCCAAATACTGGGTCGGTGTGGCTTGGATGACCCCATCATCCCCACCCTCTTCAAGTGCTTTGGTCTCCAAAGAGCCAACATCCTGTGCATCAAAGGGAGATAAATCAGAAACAATAAAGGATGAAGACACATTATACTAACCTGATAGCTTGAGCCTGTAGGCATTGTCATTGATGCGTTCCACTACTTGGAATGGCCCATCTCCTCTGAAATCCAGCTTGTGCTTGAGCTTGTTGGGAAAGCGTTCTGGCCTTAGGTGTAACCACACCCAATCTCCTGGTTGGAACACCAGCTGCTTCTTCTTCTTGTTGATCCTAGATCGGACTTGGTCGTTTCTCCTCTCAATCTTGTCGTGCACTTGTTCAAATATCCTCTTCATGGCTGCGGCTTTAGCTTCTCCTTCAAGATTCATGGTCTCGGTCGGTGGCAGGGGTGCCAAAGTCAAAGGAGTGTCCGGATTGCGGCCATACACAGTTTCAAAAGGGGACATGCCTGTGGTAGAATGCTTGGCCGAATTGTAGGCAAACTCCACCAAGGGAAGGCTCTCCACCCAAGTTGTTAGATGCCGTCCAATTGTTGACCTCAAGAGTGCTCCTAGGGTGCGGTTGACCACCTCAGTCTGCCCATCTGTTTGAGGATGGCACGTGGTAGAGAATAAGAGCTTGGTACCAAGCTTCTTCCACAAGGTCCTCCAGAAGTGGGACAAGAACTTTGTGTCCCTGTTCGACACGATGGTCCTTGGAATGCCATAAAGTCTCACCACCTCTCTGAAGAATAGGGTCGCGGTTTGAGTAGGGTATGATATGAGCCATTTTGGAGAAGCGGTCCACCACCACAAACACCGAGTCCTTGTGTTGAATCTTTGGCAACCCCAAAACGAAATCCATGGAGATGTCTACCCATGGTAGAGTGGGAACTGGCAGGGGCATGTACAGGCCATGGGGGTGGAGTCTGGACTTGGCTCTCTTGCAAGTGATGCACCGGTCACAGTGGGTGGCCACCATCTTCTTTATCTTTGGCCAGTAGAAATGTTCCTTAAGAACACTGAGGGTCTTCTCAACTCCAAAATGACCCATAAGGCGACCACCATGAGCTTCCTCTACAAGGAGCTCCCTCATTGAGCATTGGGGAATGCACAACTGTTTGTCCTTAAAAAGGAACCCATCATGGAGAAAGAACCGCGTGTATGCTCCTGTTCCATGCTCCTCATAAGCTGTCTTAAGGTCGAGGTCTTCAGGGTACATGGTCTTTAAATGTCCAAATCCTAAGACTTTAGCATCCATTGTGGATATCAAAGCATGCCTCCTTGACAAAGCATCCGCCACCACATTTTCCTTTCTCTTCTTGTATTTGATCACATAGGGGAAGGTCTCTATATACTCCAGCCATCTAGCATGCCTTTTCTTCAATACAGTTTGACCTCTGAGGTGTTGCAAAGTTTCATGGTCTGTGTGGATCACACACTCCCTAACCAAGAGGTAGTGCTGCCATGTTTGCATCGCCCTGACCAATGCATACAATTCTTTGTCATAGGCTGGGTAGTTCAGAGTAGCTCCGGTCAGTTTGTTACTAAAGTAGGCCACTGGTCTTCCCCCTGGAGTCAGAACCGCCCCTATGCCTACTCCTGAGGCATCACACTCCACTTCAAAAGTCTTCTCAAAGTTGGGTAAGGCAAGGATGGGTGCATGGGTCAGCTGATACTTGAGCTCCAAGAAGGCTTGTTCTTGCGTCTCTCCCCATTCAAAACCTGTGTTCTTCTTTATCAGGGAGGTTTATGGAGCAGCCAAGGTACTGAAGTCCTTCACAACGCGCCGGTAGAAACTGGCCAATCCATGGAAACTTCTAACTTGACTGATTGAGGTTGGTCTGGGCCAGCCAAGTATGGCTTCTATCTTCTCCACATCTACCCTGAGTCCCTGTGAGCTAACCATAAAGCCAAAAAAAACAACCTCATCTGTGCAAAAGATGCATTTAGACAAATTGGCAAACATGCGCTCCGTCCTAAGAGTCTCTAAGACTTGTTCTAAATGCAACACATGATCAGACAAGCAGAAGCTATATATCAAAATATCATCAAAATAGACAACTAATAATTTGCCCATAAAGGATCTAAGGATATGGTGCATGATGCGCATGAAGGTGCTTGGGGCATTGGAGAGGCCGAATGGCATGACTAGCCACTCATATAAGCCATGCTTGGTCTTGAAGGCGGTCTTCCACTCATCCCCTTCTCTCATCCTCACTTGGTGGTACCCACTCTTCAAATCCACCTTAGAAAAGATGGTTTCCCCACTCAGCTCATCCAGCATGTCGTCTAGCCTTGGGATTGGGTGTCAGTATTTGATGGTGATGTTGTTGATGGCTCGGCAATCAACACACATCCTATAAGAGCCATCTTTCTTGGGCACAAGGAGCACAGGAACAGAACATGGGCTTAAGCTCTCCCTCACATATCCCTTGGCCATGAGGTCTCTGACCTGAGCTTCAAGCTCCTTAGCCTCTGCGGGGTTGACTCGGTATGCCAGCCGGTTTGGAAGTTGGGCTCCAGGAATGAAATCAATCTGTTGTTCTATGCCTCTCAACGATGGTAATCCAGCTGGTATCTCCTCAGGAAAGACATCCTTGTACCTGTCAAGTAAAGCTCGGATTTGCTTTGGAAAGACCACGTTAGTATGCCTAGCATTCAATAGATCCTTGTAAACAATCATAACAACCTGACAAGTTGGATCAAAGAGAGAATGTCTAACATCACTAGGTGTAATCAAGAAATTGGTTTTAGACATGCATTTTCTCTTTTGCTAACTTGACTTGCATCTCATGAACTTGGGCAGGCAACAATGGTGATAAACTAATCCGTTTCTTATTCATCATAAGGATATACTTATTAGTCCTACCATCATGCACAATTTCCCTATCAAATTGCCAAGGTCTACCTAACAAGATATGAGTGTCTTGCATAGGAACTACATCACAAAGGACCTCATCAACATACTTGCCTATGCTAAAAGAAACCTTGACTTGTTCACTAATCTTCAATTCAGTTTATCATTAAGCCACCTTAGTCTATAAGGCCTAGGATGTTTAGAAGCTACCAGATTCAATTTCTCAACCATGTAAGTGCTAGCCACATTAGCACATGATCCACCATCAATTATCAGAGAACATACCTTACCTCTTACCATGCAACGGGTGTGGAAGATGTTTTCCCTTTGGGCTGTCTTATCCGGCTCTTGGATGGTGCTAAGGACCCTTCTTGAGACCAGGAGGTCTCCCAATTCAGGGTAGGCTACATCATCCTCCTCTTCATCAGCTTCCTCAGGAGGCTCCATCTCATCTTGAGATTCATAGTCACCAGATGGGGTGATGATCATAGCCCTGGGATTTGGGCATTCCCTTGCATAATGCCCTCGGCCACGGCATTTGAAGCACATGATATCCCAGGTTTTGGAACCAGTAGGAGTAGGTCTGGCGTCTGGTCTTGGGGCAGGGGTGGTCTCCCTGGGCTTGTATGGAGGTCTCACGTCCTGGGCTATGGCTTTGCCTCGGTCAGATTGCCTAGTGAAGGCAGGATTAGAACTAGAAGCTTGCAGATTTGGGTTTGGGGCAGAGGATCTCCATGGGTTATTGACCACAGCTCTGGTCCTGGTCTTCCTCTTGAGCTGGCTCTCTACTTGGGTGGACAGATGTAGTAACTCATTGAGATCGTTGTATGAATACATCTCCACCTTGCTAGCAATCTTCTGTTGAAGACCATCCAAGAATTGAGCCATGAGAGTCTCCTCGGTGTCCTCTAAGCCAAGCCAGATCCTCAGGTGTTCAAACTCTCCAAAATACTCCTCTACACTCCTCTGGCTTTGGCTGAGCTTCCTGAACTTCTTCTGAAGCTCCATGTGGTACATAGGTGGGATGTACCTTCCTTTCATCATGAATTTCATGATCTCCCATGACCTAACCGGCTCCTCTCCTCTCCTCCTTCTTTTAGCCGAGTCTTTATCCCACCAGGACAGGGCATGATCAGTGAGTTGAGCTGCTGCATTGGCCACCTTCTTGGGTTCTTCAAACTCATAGACATCAAAGATGTGATCCATCCTTCTCTCCCGGTCCAGGTATGCCTCCGGGTCTACCTTGCCGGCAAAGGTCGGGGGCGTGATCTTGAGGTGTGGGGAGTGAGCTCTAGGTGGGTGGTGATGTCCTCTTTCCTCAGGAAACCTCCTCTCTCTGTGTCTTGGCCTTCTGAAATGGGGTGGGAAGGCCTCTTCCTCAGAGAAACCCTCCATGTCTTGCTCCGGCCAAAGGGGTGGTGGTGCTCTCGGTTGTGGAGGTGGAGGCGCTGGTTCAGGTTGTGGTTGAGGCTGCTCCACTCGACCAAGCCGGTCTCCCAGCTGCTGAAGCTGAGTCTGAAGGCTGGTGAGTATATCTGCTAGGGCTGGATCAGCCATTTAGCTCACGGGTACCTTGCAAAAGAAAATAGTCAACGAGTCAAAGTAGCTTAAATTAATGACTTAAGTTTAATACTAATGACTTGATTAATCTTAAGTTTAGATTTAAACTAATTACTAAGCCTAATCAACATTACGATCCATACTCATTAACACCTTGTGAACCGCCAAGAGAAAAGCAAGAAAAATTCAAATTTCAAACCGGTCAAAGGCTAGAGACAATGTGACATCATCCGGTGAGGACCACACGGTGACTCACCGACCAGACCTGTCCAAAAGCAAGTCTGTCTCTACCTAACTCTATCTTCTTCAATGAGCTCAACAATGGCGGTTTCTAAACAGATGAACAAGTTCTATCAACCTAACTAAACAACTAACACAAACTTCCAAGTTCACAACTTAACAAACCCTAAACAAAGAGTAACAAGCACGCAAACAAAAAACCCTAACATTCGCTTGCACTAAACCAAAACCCCAAGTGAAAGAGTGGAAAGATGCAACCTTTCTTCAGGAACTTGAGCTCTGATACCAAAATGTTACAGGCCATGCCATCTGGTCAGAGAAGCGGTCGGAGGAGGGAGGCCCGGACGATGGAATGGTGGTACTGACGGCTGCGAATTCCTGGTCGAGAAGTTACGGCCTTGAAATGGCTATACGGACGGGCTACGGTAAGTAAATGGGCGATGAAGGATGGACTAGAGCTCGCGAGTCAGGACGGGCCTTGTGACATGGTCATGAACGGAGGAGGGCCTGCGAACAAGAACTTGAGTGGCCGGACAAGGCTCGGTCGTGAACGGCTGGTCGTACGGTGTGGACGGGAAAGCGACCGGTGGGTGCGGAACGTTGGAACGGGCTGGAATGAAATGGGATTTTTTTGATGCGACTTGAAAGATGGATTGAAGGCAACACACCAAGCTATGTCTGGCTTGGATACAGCCTTTCCAAGAAGAGAGACACTCAATCTTCAAGGAAACTCTCCTTCCTTCTTGGAGACACACTCACACAAGGAAGAAATGAACAGACCTAGGCGGCCATGTAATAGGGTTTGGGTTCAAAATTTGTCTCCTTAGAAATGAATAAGAGTTTGCCTTTTATAGGCTACACACATGTGACCTAGTTAACCGTGGTCAACAAAACTTATCAAACCCCAAAACGACTAAGTCATAAAGAAAATGCAAACGCTAAACACATGCCTAAGATAGGATCAAGCCTAATTGATTTTAAATGGACATATCCAACTTAGAAATCAATGGGACACTAGGCTTGATGCCTTAGACTTTCAGGTCTCATTAAAAACCTTTCCAAGAACCCATTATGGTAAACTTAGAAAGGAAAAGAGTACCCTAATCATCTAAGGTCTTTAAGGGTGCCCTTACTCAAGGATAGTAAGGACACACAAGACCTTATCCCTAAGGCTGTGTGCATGGATGTCCTGGTCAGGAACACCCAGCTGAACATGATCAAGCGGCTGGCTGCTGTCTTCAATCTCCTCTTCCTCTCCATGACCGGATGCATGAGCTAGATTGGTTTCTGCTTGGTCTTCATGGGGTTGATCATCCTTGCTCCTGTCTTGAGTTCCTTAGGCGGCCCTGCTCCTGGTCATGATGCGGTGGGACACATATGGAGTGGTCTGAACCTCATCCTCCAAATATCGGGTCGGTGTGGCTTGGATGACCCCATCACCTCAGAAGCGCAAGGACAAGCTAGTACCAAGAGGAGATGGTCAATTCCGAGTCTTGAAGAAGATCAACGACAATGCCTACGAACTCGAACTGCCAGGTGAGTTGAACATTTCTCAAACGTTCAATGTTTCTTACTTAAAGTTGTTTGATGCAGGTGAGGAATCTGCTTTGGAGACCAAATCACTTGAAGAAGGGAGGGATGATGAGGCCCCGAACCGTGCTGACAGCCTTCTTGACCCAGCGATCGACCCAAGCCGCCCGGACCCGGATAAAGCCGCTCCAGTCTTGCCGACCGGACCTATGACGCGATCTAGGGCCAAGGCATTAGGAACTAAGATAAACCACTATGTCGAACACTACATTGAGGTTCTTCCGCAGTACCACGAGCCCATGCCTGGACCGGACCCAGTAACAAACCTTGACACCATGACACCTTGGGAGTTGCTTAGTCGTCGGATCGCCGACTCCTGCGTCCTTACCATTACCCTGGGATAAGGACACCAAAGACGCACTAAGGAATTGTACTATTTTTCCTACTTTCGGTTTTATCCCATTGAGTTTTCCGAGGGAGGTTTTAACGAGACAACACCCTTAGTGTGCACTCAGATTTGAGCTTCACCAAAGTAGGAAGTCCACAGCCAAGTCATTTATCTTTTTTCTCATTATTTTTCCAAGTATAGAACCTGGGCCGCGCCAAGCCCATCAAGGCTCACTGTCCAGGTCCATTAGTCAAACTCCTTGTTGTTTTTCTTATTTCTTATTGTTTCTTTGAAAAATTCTTGTTGTTTCCTTTGTAAGGCAAAAACCCTAATGACTTAGGCTTATATAAGCCAAGTCCTTTCACTAATAACATCAGACTTTACACAAAAATCAAAACCTTATTGCTAATTTTTTAAGCGCCACCTAGTCCATCTTGTACTTGGTAGCCGTGGCTTGACCTTCTCAAAGGTCCGAAGACTCCTGGTGTATCGCGGTTCTCACCACCCCGCATGGTCCAGCATGATCCATCCCATCCCCGCGCCTGTCAGGTGTAGCCTCTCCCGAACCCGCGCCCCCATCCATCTCTTCGGTCGAGTCTCTCCCTTGAACTGGTCCTGCGTCCGCGTCCCAAGGAACCTCCACAGGTTCCCTCTCGCATCCGTGCCCACATCAAATCTCAGCCGGCATCCCACCTATCCAAGGGATTGAGCACCACATCAACTTTGTTCTCGGAGCCCAGCTGCCCAACCGTCCTGCATAAAGAGTAACCCCCGAGGAGGCTAAAGAATTAGAATGGCAAGTCTAGGATATCATGGCTCAAGATTACGTCTGAAAGATCCTCAGTCCATGTGCCGTCCCGATCCTACTTGTACCAAAGAAGAACGGGAGCTGGAGGATGTGCGTCGACTGTCGCGCTATCAAAAACATTACAATCAAGTACCAACACCCCATTCTGCGCCTAGACGACATGCTAGACGAATTAAGCGGATCCGCGGTCTTCTCCAAATTTGACCTTAAAAGCGGATATCATCAAGTGAGGATACGCGAAGAAGACAAATAGAAGACTGTGTTCAAGACCAAGCGTGGTCTTTATGAGTGGCTAGTAATGCCATTCGGCCTGTCCAACACCCCAAGTCCTTCGACCGTTCATTGAAAGTTCGTACTAGTCTATTTTTATGATATTCTCGTCTATAGCACGACCTACACGCACCCTCTGGAGCACCTAGAGACCGTGATTACCACCCTGCAGAGAGAGCACTTGTACGCAAATCTCAAGAAATGTACATTTTGCACAGACCAAGTTGTTTTTCTTGGACTCCGAGTGGACGACGAGAAAATCAAGGCCATACAGGAGTGGCCCACACCGACGACCACCAGTCAGGTCCGTAGCTTCTAAAGGAACGCCTCACCCATGCCCCAGTCCTCATCCTGTCGGACTTCACTCAGACATTCGAGGTCGAACGTGATGCTTCAGGGATCGGCATCGGAGCTGTCCTCGCCCAAGGCAGAAGACCCCAAGGTAGAAGACCTGTCGCCTACATCAGCGAGAAGTTAAGTGGAGCCGGACTTAACTATCCGACCTACGACAAGAAGCTCTATGCCTTAGTCCGTGTCTTAGAGACTTGGCAGCACTATCACCTTGCCCGGGAGTGCGTGATTCACACCGACCATAAGACACTCCAGCACCTCAGAGGACAATCCAAGCTGAAGAAAAGACATGCCCGCTGGTTGGAGTATATCGAGACCTTCTGATGTGATCCTCCCAAGGAGTCAGCATTCTAAGTTGTTAGGGATAATCTTTGACTTCTAAAGAGTGGTTAAACTCAAGAAAGAAGGTGGTGGATCGAATGGTCGCACAAGGGATGCGGAAGGCCCTTGATGTGCCAACCTCAATGTCCTAGGATATGACACACCTAGACGACAAAGAGGGTGATCCCTTGGTTTTGACACACCAAGACGGATCTCCTGGATTCTTTAGATATGACACACAAAAGAACCCAAGTATTTCTGTTAGATATGACACACTAACAGGTGATCAAAAATTTAGAAGTAAAAACTCTCATTAAAAAATTCGATGATTACAAAAGTGCCCAAATGATGAGGACATCGTATCACAGGCTATACCACGAGTTCCACCAGGACCTTTGACACGTTCCAGAGCACGAGCTTTAGGAGACAAGTTCAACCAGCTCATGGAGCATGCAGACGACCAGGAGCCCACGGATGAGGAGCCACCAGACGGCTCAGAAGATCAGCAGGATCCGTTCGTCTCAGCTAAGGAGCATTGGAGGTTCCTGCTCGAAGACTCTTCCACCTCCGGTGTCTTTACTATTACCATTCGGTAAAGACACCAAAAGACGTGCTAGGAAATTATACTCTTTTTCCCATCTTCGGTTTTGTCCCACTGGGTTTTCCGGAGAGGGTTTTAATGAGGCAACACTCTTAGTGCGCATGACGACGAAGATTTGTTCACACAATCCGACACCTTCACAAGTCTTAGTCAAATTCGGCCTTTATTCCTTTATAAGGCTTATCTATCCCATTTCTTTCTTTTGTAGACTAAGTATAAATTTAGGGCTTTCAGCCCATATTTTTTATGGTTAAGTTATTAGGACTTAAGCCCTTTTGTTTTATACAGCAAAAAGAACTACATGCTGTTTTAATTTACATTCCTTGTTGTTTTGGGTAAACATCATGGTTTTTACCCTAAGTTGTAACCATCAGGCCTATATAAGCCTCATTACTTAGAATGAATAAGAACAACTCGAATTACACAAAAACAAAAACCCTAGACTTCTACTTGTTGACGGCTGCATCCTCCATTGGAGAGCCTCTTCACGATTTCTTCTTGTCTAAGAAGAATCACCTGGTGTATCACAAGTCTTCCGCAGCTTGTGTGGTCCTTTCAATCCACCCAATTCCATCACCTTGCTACTGAAGGTCTCGAGCTTCTTGATCAACAGTTACACCACCACCTTAGCTCACATCATCTGGTATCAGAGCCTAAAAGCTCTTTAAACATCAGGTTGATTCTATCCTCTCTTTATTTTTGCGATTTGTTATTGCTTTTTCCAACAGTTTTTGGCTTTTGATTTTGTTCCTTTCTCTTTCCCCTTGAAGTTCTCGGTAAGAAGGAGAAGATTCAAGTCATCTACCACAAACAATCCACAAAAAAAAAAATTGCTTGTTTCATTGTTGTTATTGCTAGAATTTTTTTTAAGAAAAGAAAAACAAATATATATCTTGCTTAGGTTGTTTAAAATCAACTAGGAAATTTTTTTTTTTTTTTTAGAAACACACATAGAACAATCACATACCTGAATTCCTTAAGGGATTGTGTGCTGTTTGTTCTTGTTAGTTTTCTTAGTTGTCAAGCCTTAGGTCTAGGTCATTGCTGCTGCTTGCTTAGGTTGTTTAAAATCAACTAGGAAATTTTTTTTTTTTTAGAAACACACATAGAACAATCACATACCTGAATTCCTTAAGGGATTGTGTGCTGTTTGTTCTTGTTAGTTTTCTTAGTTGTCAAGCCTTAGGTCTAGGTCATTGCTGCTTGCTTGTTTGGCCACTTATGTGTCCTAGGTCTAGGTGCCAGTGCTCGCATCTTGCACCCAAGCCGTGAGCCTTCCTCCCTGTCCAAGCCGTCTAGCTAGATTAGGTTAGCGTGCGTCTTCATCTAGGTCAGCGTGAGCCACCTCTAGGTTAGTATCTCCCGGTCGTGCCTAGTTATAGTTAGCCTTGTCCCGCGTGAGTCCAGTTAGGTTTAAGAGCCTTCCGGTCGCGTTTGTCCTTAGGTCAAGTCTGAAAGAATATGAGATTGAGAGATTTGTAGAATGAGAGAATGACAGATTAGAGAGAATTAGAGAATTAGAGAAAATAATGATTTATTAGAAAATGAGAATTATGAATACTTCTTTACAAAATGTGAAGGAAGTAAAGTATTTATACTATTCTAGTCTAGGCTTGTTTGGATACAAGGATAGCCTTATACTTAAATGGCTTACAAGGATAACATAATTCTATAATACAAACAAGCCTTAAACTCTCCCTTTCACAACATATAAATCGCCTTTTAACTAGACTTAAAGGCTTTCATAAATTCATCACTTCTTCTTCATTCCAACACTCCCCCTCAAGCTTAAGACATAAAATGTTTAAGCTTGCAACCATGAAGTATTACCTCATTAAAAACCTAGAGAAGGAAAACCCAATTGGGACAAAACCTTTTCTAGGGAAAAAGAGTATAATACTCCATGTTGGGATCATGGGTATGGAATAGACATGAGACCAAGTCTTGGGTAGATTGATGTACCAACTTTTAGAGAAGCTGCCTTGGTGAATATATCAGCTAGTTGATCCTCACTCCTTGTATAGCAAGGTAAAATGATACCTTTCACAATAGCTTATCTTACTTTGTGGCAGTCCACTTCTATGTGCTTGGTCCTTTCATGAAACACTGAATTGGAGGCTATGTGAATGGCGGATTGATTGTCACAATGAATGGTGATAGGCTCCTCACACTTCACGGCTAAGTCTCCCAAAATTTGTTTCAGACAGATGCATTCAGTAGTGAGTTTCCTCATTGCTCTATATTCTGATTCTGCACTAGAGCATGAAACCACCTTTTGTTTCTTGGTTTTCCAAGTCACAAGGTTTCCACCTATGAAAGTACAATAGCCAGTAGTACTTCTCCTATCTTCCCTATCTCCTGCCCAATCTGCATCACAATAACCAACCACATTTGTGTTTTTATTATTACCCATCCAAATACCTTGTTCATGTGTGCCTTTGAGATATCTTAAAATCCGCATGGCCATGTCCCAATGCCTCATCTTTGGCCCTTGCATGTGTTGAGATACCTGATTCACAGCAAAACATAAATGTGGTCTTGTGATGGTTAAATAAATAAGCTTACCAACCACTTTCCTATAGAGCTTAGGATCATGAAAATCAATTTCCTCTTCTAACTCCCCCTTAATTGCGATTTTATAATCTTCTTCTAAGGGTGTTTTGGTTGGCTTAGCTTCCATCATACCTGTAGATGTTAGTAGATCTACAACATACTTTCTTTGAGAAAGAAAGAGACCTCCCTTAAACCTACATACTTCAATTCCTAAGAAGTATTTAAGTTCTCCTAAATCCTTTATATCAAAGACACTCTTTAAGTAATTTTTAGTAGATGCAATACCAATACTATCACTACCAGATATGATTATATCATCTACATAGATAAGAATTACTATGATACCTTCCTTACTCTTTTATGTAAAGAGAGTATGTTCCACTTCAGACCTTTTGAAGCCTTTATCCATTAAAGTAACACTTAATTTGTGGTACCATGCTCTTGGAGATTGCTTAAGGCCATAAATAGCCTTCCTTAGCCTTAGTGTATTACCGCTTCCTACCTCATCCTCTAGGCCAAGTGGAGGTGACATGTAAACCTCTTCTTCTAGTTCACCTTGCAAGAAAGCATTCTTGACATCCATTTGCCACAATTCCCACTCAAGATTAGTAGCAACAGTAAGCACAACATTTACAGAATGGAGCTTAGCTACAGGAGCAAATATGTCCCTATAATCCTCACCATATGTCTGAGTAAAACCCCTAGCTACCAACCTAGCTTTATATCTATCAATTTCACCATTGCTTTTGTATTTAATGGTAAAAATCCATTTAGAACTTACAGCCTTCTTTCCTTTTGGTAAAGTGGCTGCAGCATATGTACCATTCCTCTCCATAGCTTGTTTCTCATCTGAGATAGCTTCCCTCCATTCCTTTATAGACATAGCTTCTTCATATGTCTTTGGAATCTGCTCATTGTCAAGACTAGAAATAAAAGCAATATGAGTAGAAGGTAAGTGTGCAATATTACAAACTCCCTGATCATGATGAACCACAACATTTCCATTGTAGAAAACTGGTGGATTTCTTTGTCTTGTGCTCCTCCTTAAAACTGTAGGTGGAGCCTCCTCTTCTTCACTCAAAACTTCAATTAGAGTAGGTCTTGATCTTTTGGAAGCTGAGGCTAAAATGGAATCATCTATTGCTGAGTCTTGTTGAACATGAGTAGATGGTTCTCCCCCCCCCCCCCATGTTCAAGAGGAGGAAGCCCAGGAGAATCAAGAGATGTTTGCCGAGACAGATGCCGAGAGGAAGCGGCTGGTCTGGATGCATCCGCCGAGCCGGAAGCACCGAGATCTGAGCAGACGTGTGGATTGGCCGGGACTGAGGTGCCTGGACTACATGCTACTGGGGCATTTGACTGAGGTGATGAGGCTGTCTGCTGACTACCTCCTATTCCAATACTTTCCAAGAGTTTTCTTAAGTATTCAGCTTGATCTGTTCTTGTTGATGAGATGTCTTTAAATTGCTCCCAAGTTCCTTCTTCATAGAAACCTTTTTCTTCTTGGAACTTTACATCTCTAGACACCAAGACTCTTCTAGTCTCTGGGTCATAACATTTGTATCCTTTCTGAGTTGTTGAGTATCCAATGAACATAGCTTTAACACTCTTTGGTTCAAGCTTGTTCCTTTGCTCCCTAGGTATTAACACAAAACAAACACACCCAAAAAATTTCAAATGATCAATAGTGGGCTTATTGTTGTTTAATACCTCAAATGGGGATAGATCATCAAAGACTTTTGTAGGTGTCCTGTTGATTAAGTAGCAGGCTGCTACAAGTGCATCCCCCCAAAAATCGCTTAGGCACCTTCATGTGGAACATCATAGTTCTCACAACCTCCATTAGGTGCCTGTTCTTTCTTTCAGCAACTCCATTTTGCTGTGGAGTAGAAGGGCAGCTTGTCTGGTGCTCAATGCCATGTTTAGTGAGATGTTCCTGAAGTTTGGTACTAGTGTATTCCCCTCCATTATCTGTTCTAAAACATTTGATTCTTGCATTGTATTGGTTAGTAACATATGCTTGAAAATTTAAAAATGCATCATACACTCTATCTTTAGAACTAAGAAGAGTAACCCATGTATATTTGGACTTTTCATCAATAAATGTCACAAAATATTTATGGTTTTCTCTAGATGGAAATGGGGATGTCCACACATCAGAATGCACAATTCAAAACAATTTTCATATTTATGCATTGATTTTTCAAAAACAGTTTTACAATGTTTTCCAAGAATACATGAATCACACAACTCTTTAGGCATTTTTAAACCATGCACCATTAACTCAAGAGCTCTTGGATGAGGATGTCCTAGTCTAGCATGCCACAAATCAGAATCAGTACTGAATGTATGAGGCTGAAAGACCGATTCTAATGCACTACAACTAGCCATATTATCAAGCACATACAAGTCATCTTTTGTGGTTCCTTGTCCAAAACATCCCCTAGTTTCAATATCCTGAAAATAAAAATCATTAGGACCAAATATTGCATGACAATTCAGATCAGTAGTAGCTCTTTTAACTGATAACAAGTTAGATGTAAAAGATGGCATATAAAATGCTTTAGATTCTTTATCAAACAACTTCAATTTTCCTATGCCTTTGATTGGTACTTTGATTCCATTAGCAATAAGAACATTCCCTAAGGCAGGTTCTACATTCTCTAGCAATTCTAAATCACTAATCATGTGATGAGAAGCACCAGAATCAACAACCAAAGATTTAGGAGTATTAGAAGTAAAAAGAGTTTGAAAATAAGCATGAAAAATTTTACCCATCACATTGCTATCCTTTAGGGCCTTGATAAGGGCTTCTAAGTCTGATCTTGTCACAAATTCTGATGCTTGTGACATGTTATTAGTAGAGGCTGAGACAGGAAGTGAACCTCTGCTTCCAACTGCCCTTGATGACCCAATACCGTGAGCTTGCCTGGCCGAGGGCATGGCCAGCTGCTGTGGAGGGCGTGAAGCCCATGATGGCTTCAGATGAGGGTGGAGTTCCCAGCAATCATTCTTTGCATGTCCATCCTTCTTGCAATGATCACAAAATTGCCTCCTCTTCCTAGAAACACTTGCTGGCCTGAAAGAACTTTTGTGAGCAGCTACTAGTTCAGCTTTGTTGCCAAACAATCCATGTGATCCTTGCTCCTTTTGAATTTGAGCACACACTTCTTCCAAGCTAGGCAACTTATCAGACCTGAGAATATGCTTAATATGATCTGAGTAAGTAGAATTAAGAGTTAAAAGTAACTCAAACACCTTATCTTGTTCCTTTCTTTCAAGGAGTACAAGTGGTTCAATAGTGGCTGGCCTTAGCATTTCTAGCTCAGCCAACAAAGCTCTGAATGAGCCATAGTGCTTTTTGAAATCAGCATCCTCTTGCATTAGTTCATTCAAAGCCTTCTTTACTTCAAAAATTCTCAAAAGGTTATTAGTATTTCCATACACCTTTAACAAGGTGTTCCAAAGATCTTTTGCATTTTCACAAAAAGAATATACTTCTAAAAGATCACTACCAAGAGAATTTTGTAATATAGAAAGTACCAATTGATCTTCTTGGTACCATTTGGCTTGTGCTGCATCAGTCACTTCAGCCACTTCATTGTCTTCAATGCCATTTGTGGCAATGTGGTTCCAAAGACCCTTACCACCTAATGTGGTTTTCATTGTCCTGGACCACAAGAGATAATTTGCTCCATGTAGGATTACTGGAGCTCGAAGGGAGGTTTGAATCTCCATTATAGGCTGTATTGTTCACTTGATTTCTAAGTTGCTTGTCCACGGTAGTTCGAGAACTTGGTCACGGTAGTGCACCTGGTCGCTTGGTCACAATCAGGCTAGGTCACGAACTTGATCAGCTAGGATGCCGTGGTCACGAAGTCGCTTGGTACAGGCACACGCAACTGATTTCCGGAACAAAAGAGTGACGATCGGGACGAAGGAACGGCTGGTCGGGACAAACAGGCTGCTGGTCGAGACGATTGCAAGAAGGCACGCGATTACACTTGAACCTGTATTGATCACTTCCTTTCACTTCCTAAGCACACGTTCTTGCATGTACCTACAGGTTAGTGTGAACTATACAAAGAGAGGAATAATACCAAGTAAAAAAAAAATCGAGTGTAATGCAAGAAAACAAACAACCTATAACTACTTGCAGTTCAAGTAACTATCAACAACCTATAACTACTTGTAACTGATTTTAACCAACACTTTCAACAAGATATGAACAGATTAAAAACAGCCAACAACCAATCTTATCAAGATTTAATCATCCAAATTCGAATTTATTGATTTGAATCAATTTTAGATTTCAAGAAATCAAATTAATACTTTTCAAAGATTAACAAAATTGAACAAGGAATTCAAGAAAATCAATCTTAAAGCCTTAAACCTATTGGATTGACCTGAAATTTCGATGAAGCTTTCACAAGACACTTATTAAACTTTCCAGATTCAAAAGATTAACAGAAACTAGGAAAGAATTAGAATTATATCACCTGGATCTTGGTACAGGTGATTTTGGATGTCTCTGAGAAAATCTTCAAGAAAATCCCTCAAAATCAACGGAATTGAGTTCTGCTGTCTTTAAACAGAAACTAGACTCGAAGATCTTGAGTTTAGGCTTTAGAAAATCACGATTTGATGAAAAATTGACGTCGAGATGACCTGGAGAATGTAGAGGTTCGAAACGAACGCGATCGCGAACACTTCTTGAAAGAAAATTTGTATCTTTTGATTCCCTGGGCCAAATGATGCGATTCAGGTGGCTGTGGATTCGGAATTCGCCGATGCATACTCCAGTGAAAGCCGATCGTCAGTTGGATTCGTGGATTGATCGAAATTTGATTTACAAGATAACGTTCGAAATTGATCTAGAAACAGATGAAGAACAAGGTGGATTCTTGTTGAATCAATGAAAGAGTGATGAAATTTACCCAGATTTGATGCAACCTGGCTCTGATACCATGAAAGAATATGAGATTGAGAGATTTGTAGAATGAGAGAATGAGAGATTAGAGAGAACTAGAGAATTAGAGAAAAGAATGATTTATTAGAAAATGAGAATTATGAATACTTCTTTACAAAATGTGAAGGAAGTAAAGTATTTATACTATTCTAGTCTAGGCTTGTTTGGATACAAGGATAACCTTATACTTAAATGGCTTACAAGGATAACATAATTCTATAATACAAACAAGCCTTAGACTCTCCCTTTCACAACATATAAATCGCCTTTTAACTAGACTTAAAGGCTTTCATAAATTCACCACTTCTTCTTCATTCCAACAGAGTCTAGGGCTGCTTAGTTAGTAGGTCAATAGGTCGCGCGTCCAGTTCTAGCGTCCAGGTCTCACGTCCAGTGTCGTAGCATAGGTCGCGCCTTGTCCGGTGTACTCGCTAGGTTAGGTCGCGTCCCGCTCGTCTAGGTCATAGCATCCGCGTCTTCAGCCAATTAGGGTTTTTCCGCGTCCTGGGTTAGCCTTAGCGTGTGTCCTAGTCGCGTCCCGTCCTTAGTCCCAGCGTTAGGCAGTCGGCGTCCCACATCTAGATCTTCGGTCGCGTGTCCAGGTCGCCGTGTGGTCTAGGGTAGGTTTTCGACCAGCACCCTTGCTTGCACTAGGCGGCTAGGGTTTCTAGGCAGTTTAGGGTTTCTAGTCCTAGTTTAGGAAGTTTTCCCTTAGTGTCATAGATTTAATAGATAGTTTTCCTAAAAAGTTTTAGGCAATAGATTAGTTTAGGAAATCTGTCTAGGATATTTTCTATATCTTAGTTTAGGGAAATATATCCTTAGGATATTTTCCATAATCTAGGTTTCCTTTCTCTAGATTTAGTAGATATTCCTTTTTATTTACTTCATTTTGTATTTTAGGAAACTTTCCTTTAGTTAAATTTTCTTGTTTTAATTTTCTTTATAATAAAATAAAAATAAAATATTATCCTTGGAGATTTTCCATATAAGGAAAGTTTCCAAGTCTGCAAGTTTCCCGAAAAGGAAACTTTCCTTTTCTTGAAATTTCCTTTTCTCGGAAAAGAAAATATGTCAGGTCGAGATGAATCCCCATCTGGGCAGTCCGACCCCACAGTAAGGCAGATGCTACAAGCCATCACTGCCCAGTTAAACTCCGTTACGACTCGACTAGACCATCTGGAGGAGCCGGTTCGCTCCACAGCCACCCACACTCGCCCCCACCACTTTGATCGACCCGAGGCGTCCAATCGTGGTCTAGGCAGAGACCCCTATTATGATGAGCCACCGCCGGCACACAGGCAACCAGCCGGCCACCATGACATCAAGCTCAACCCACCTCCATTCTCGGGAAAGTTAGACCCTGAAGAGTACTTAGACTGGGAACGTCGAATGGAGTTAATCCACGACTACTACCACCACGACGAGGAACGCAAGGTCACCTTAGCGACAGCCCAGTTTACCGACCACGCACTGGCATGGTGGGATCGCGAATTAGCCACTCGCCGAAGAGCAAGAATGGGAGCTCCTACGACGTGGTACGAGTTGACTCAGATAATGAGGCGACGATACGTCCCACCTCATTTCCACCGAGAGCTGCAGCGACGATTTAGACGCCTTACCCAAGGCAGCAAGTCGGTGCCTGAATATTTCGACGAGTTCGAACATCTTCGAAACAGACTCGAAATGGAGGATTCAGAGGAGAGTCTCATGGCTCAGTTTATCGACGGACTACAAGAGTCGATAGCACGTAAGATCGAGCTGCAACCCTACCACGACCTTGGAGAGCTCTTCCATCTGGACGTTCAGATCGAGAAGAGCAACCGGCGCAAGTCTTCAGCGCCAATCCGACCTAGGATTACCTGGGGTACTAGCCCCAAGGCATTTGACCGCACTGCCACCACCAGTGACCCACGACCTCGAGGGAGAGCCAGGTCAACCTCAGAAGAGCAGTGCCATCACGTGTTTTAAGTGCAAGGGTAGAGGGCACATGTCTCGTGAATGCCCCAACCAAAGAACCATGATCTTGACTGCTTCCGGAGATTACGACTCCGCAGACAAGCAAGAAGAGGATCTACTTACGACAGACCCTATGTCTGAAGGGGAAGTCGAGTACGCTGACTCAGGCGAGATGTTGATGATCCGGAGAGTTCTCAGCTCACGCCTAGATCAGGAGGAAATCGAGCAGCGTGAGAACATCTTCCACTCAAAGTGCACCATCCTCGGAAAAGTCTGCTCTCTGATCATTGACGGCGGCTCCTGTACTAACGACGCTAGCAAGTACATGGTCGAGAAGCTTGGATTGCCCGTGACCAAGCATCCCAAGCCTTACAGACTTCGTTGGCTCAACAACAAGACGGAGCTGTACATTTCCGACCAGGTCCGCATTTCTTTCAGCATCGGACGCTACCAGGATCAAGTATTGTGCGATGTCGTCCCCATGTCAGCTGGACATCTCCTATTGGGACGACCATGGCAGTTCGATAAGGAGACCACTCACAATGGACACACAAACTTCTACTCCTTCGTCCACGATAAACGTAGGTACAACCTGGCACCTATGTCTCCTCAAGAAGTGCACGACATGCAAGCAAAGATGGCAAAGGATCAGCATGCCAGAAAAGAGAACTTCCTCGTCAATGTAGCAGACATGAGGAAGGCGGCAAGCACCACAGGCACCCAGCTCATCCTCATGCTCTATCAGGAGGTCTAGAGCGCATCCGAGGCCATCAGCACCCATTTACCGGCGGATGTCCAGGCACTCGTGGACAAATACTCAGACGTCTTCCCAGATGAGATTCCGCCTGGGCTGCCACCTCTCAGAGGTATTGAGCATCACATCGATCTCATTCCCGGAGCCCAGCTGCCAAATAAACCCGCCTACAAAGTCACCCCGGAGGAAGCAAAAGAACTTGAGCGACAAGTCCAGGATCTCATGGCTCAAGGCTACGTCAGAGAAAGCCTTAGCCCCTGCGCCGTTCCCGTCCTCCTTGTGCCGAAGAAGGATGAAAGTTGGCGAATGTGCGTCGACTGTCGTGCCATTAACAATATCACTGTTAAATACCGGCATCCGATTCCACGACTTGACGACATGCTAGATGAATTGAGCGGAGCACCCAGCACCTTCATGCATCTCATGAACCAAGTCCTTCGGCCATTCATAGGCAAATTCGTTGTGGTCTATTTTGACGACATACTCGTCTACAATGCTTCCTATTACGACCACTTAGAGCATTTTGAGGCAGTGATCACGACACTTCAAAAGGAGCAGCTCTACGCCAACCTTAAGAAGTGTACCTTCTGCACGGATCAAGTAGTATTCCTTGGATTTGTCGTCAGCTCACAAGGGCTTCGAGTTGACGAAGAAAAGATCCGTGCCATTCAAGAATGGCCCACGCCAACCAACGCCAGCCAAGTCCAAAGTTTTCATGGCTTGGCAAGCTTCTATCGACGATTTGTACGTGACTTCAGTACGATCGCCAGCCCCTTGACAGCAACTATCAAGAAGAACCAAGACTTCAGATGGGACCCAGAACAGGAAAAGTCGTTTCAGCTGTTAAAGGAACGACTCACGCAAGCACGTGTACAGACATTAACGAATTTCGATAAGACTTTCGAGGTAGAGTGCGACGCTTCAGGTGTAGGCATTGGAGCAGTCCTGACACAGGGTGGAAAACCAATTGCCTACTTTAGTGAAAAATTAAGGAACTGTACGCATTGGTCCGAGCTCTACAGACATGGCAGCATTACTTGCTCTCGCGAGAATTTGTTATACACACGGACCATCAGACACTCCAACACCTCAAAGGGCAGACGACCCTCAAGAAAAGACACGCCCGGTGGCTGGAGTTTATCGAGACATTTCCGTATGTCATCAAGTACAAGAAGGGTACGGACAATGTCGTCGCCGATGCACTTTCACGCAGGCATAGCTTGATCTCGGTCATGGAGTCAAAGGTTATGGGATTTGAAATGCTCAAGGACCTTTATGTTGAAGACCACGATTTCAAGGAAGCTTTCAAGGAGCACGGACAGGGCAAATACACCCGTTTCTACCTGTTTAATGGTTTCCTATTCAAGGACAAGCGTCTTTGCATTCCAGGCGGTTCAGTTCGCGAACTCCTACTCAGGGAAGCTCATGGAGGCGGATTGATGGGTCATTTTGGCGTTGCCAAGACCTTGAGCATGCTCAAGGAGCACTTCTACTGGCCACGTCAACGCCGAGATGTGGAAGCCCATTGCGAGAAATGCCTTGTCTGCAAACGGTCTAAGTCTAAGATGCATCCTCAAGGCCCCTACACGCCACTTCCAGTTCCGTCATCTCCTTGGACGGATATCTCCATGGATTTCGTCCTTGGTTTACCCCAAGTTCATCACAAGGACTCCATCCTCGTCGTCGTCGACCGTTTCTCGAAGATGGCACACTTCATACCCTGCAACAAGACGAACGATGCAATTCAGACAGCGAATTTGTTATATCGAGAGATCGTCCGTCTACACGGCATTCCGCGCACGATTGTGTCCGACAGGGACACTAAGTTCCTCAGTCATTTCTGGCGGGTTCTATGGAAGAAACTTGGCACCAGTCTCCTCTTCTCGACGGCATATCACCCACAGACAGATGGTCAGACCGAGGTCGTCAACCGAACCCTATCTCAGATGTTGCGTGCGACGATTGGTCGCAACCTGAAGAGTTGGCTCGAGTGTCTTCCATATGTCGAGTTCGCCTACAACCGCGCAGTTCATTCCGGCACCAAGAAGACACCGTTCGAGATCGTCTACGGCTTCAACCCTACTACACCTATTGAATTCGCCCCTATTCCACATGGAAGTCAAAGAGAATCTGGAACGGAGGAATGCCCAGACAGCAAAACACGCCAACAAGGGAAGGAGGCACGTGGTCTTTAAAGAAGGAGATTGGGTCTGGTTACATCTACGACCCGAACGCTTCCCCAACGGCGCAAGAGCAAGCTAGCACCACGTGGAGATGGCCCGTTCTGAGTTCTGCGACGCATCAACGACAATGCCTACCAACTGGAGCTTCCAGGTGAGTATAATGTTTCTATTACGTTTAATGTTGCTGACTTGGAGTTATTTGATGCAGGTGCCGACTTTGCTTTGGAGACCAAAGCACCTGAAGAGGGAGGGAATGATGAGGACATCGTATCACAGGCTATACCACGAGTTCCACCAGGAACTTTGACACGTTCCAGAGCACGAGCTTTAGGAGACAAGTTCAACCAGCTCATGGAGCATGCAGACGACCAGGAGCTCACGGATGAGGAGCCACCAGACGGCTCAGAAGATCAGCAGGATCCGTTCGTCTCAGCTAAGGAGCATTGGAGGTTCCTGCTCGAAGACTCTTCCACCTCCGGTGTCTTTACCATTACCATTCGGTAAAGACACCAAAAGACATACTAGGAAATTGTACTCTTTTTCCCATCTTCGGTTTTGTCCCACTGGGTTTTCCGGAGAGGGTTTTAATGAGGCAACACTCTTAGTGCGCATGACGACGAAGATTTGTTCACACAATCCGACACCTTCACAAGTCTTAGTCAAATTCGGCCTTTATTCCTTTATAAGGCTTATCTATCCCATTTCTTTCTTTTGTAGACTAAGTATAAATTTAGGGCTTTCAGCCCATATTTTTTATGGTTAAGTCATTAGGACTTAAGCCCTTTTGTTTTATACAGCAAAAAGAACTACATGCTGTTTTAATTTACATTACTTGTTGTTTTGGGTAAACATCATGTTGTTTACCCTAAGTTGTAACCATAAAGCCTATATAAGCCTCATTCCTTAGAATGAATAAGAACAACTCGAATTACACAAAAACAAAAACCCTAGACTTCTACTTGTTGACGGCTGCATCCTCCATTGGAGAGCCTCTTCACGATTTCTTCTTGTCTAAGAAGAATCACCTGGTGTATCACAAGTCTTCCGCAGCTTGTGTGGTCCTTTCAATCCACCCAATTCCATCGCCTTGCTACTGAAGGTCTCGAGCTTTTCGATCAACAGTTGCACCACCACCTTAGCTTACATCACCAAAGCCAAGTATTTATAGAGAAGAAAGAAAGGAAGAGAGGCCTTGCATGCTTGGAAAAACTTTCAATAACATGCAAGACCATGCAAAAGCCTAATTAATAAGAAACAAGACTGCATGCTTGGACAGAATCCAAAAATATGCAGCAACATGCAAAAGATTAGCATTAAATGCAATAAATATTTAGCTTAATTCTTGTCTCTTTCTTTGATGGCATAGGCAGATGGGATTGGGCCTTGGTTCCACTTTTCTGGGCTTCTATGATGGATCTGGATTATAGAACAACTTGGTTTATAGTTTAATTCATCCTGATCTGGCCAAAATTCTTCTTTGAATGCGCACATGTCAGAATCGCGTAATGTGAAAATCACCGGATTTGTAAAATTCATAACTCCTTCATCCGAACTCGGTTTGAGTTGATTCTTCTTTGAGGAGTTAGATAATTGAGCTGATCACATTCTCCAAGTAATTTAATGAATTAAGTCGTATTGGTTGAAAAGATACGCCTTGAACACTGAACACATGTCTGGGTGCTTTCCATGATCACATCATCCTCTCCTCCTTTGAAAAGATTTGTCCTCAAATCTTGTTTTTCAAAGAACAGCAAGACTTTTGGTTTTTATTTTTTTTAAATGAAAATAACTAAGAAATAAAATATATAAAAAAAGGTAGAAGATGAATTGAAAGAAAGGTTAAAAGATGAGAAGATGAAAGAAAGATAGAATGATAAAACCAAACTTAGAATGTTGCTCTGATACCAAATGATGTGATCCTCCCAAGTAGTCGGCATTCTAAGTTGGTATGGGTAATCATTGACTTCAAAAGAGTTGTTAAACTCAAGAAACAAGGCGGTGGATTGAATGGTCGCACAAGGGATGCGAAAGGCCCTTGATATACCAACCTCAATGTCCTAGGATTTAACACACCTAGACGACAAAGAGGATGATCCCTTGGATATGACACACCAAGACGGATCTTCTGGATTCTTTAGATATGACACTAAAGAACCCAAGCATTTCTGTTAGATATGACACACTAACAGGTGATCGAAAATTTAGAAGTAAAAACTTTCATTAAAAATTTTGATGATTACAAGAGTGGCCAAAGCCAAGTATTTATAGAGAAGGAAGAAAGGAAGAGAGGTCTTGCATGCTTGGAGCAATTTCCAATAACATGCAAGAGCATGAAAAAGCCTAATTAATAAGAAACAAGACTGCATGCTTGGACCGAATAAAAAAAACATGCAGCAACATGCAAAAGATTAGCATTAAATGCAATAAATATTCAGCTTAATTCTTGTCTCTTTCTTTGATGGCATAGGCAGATTGGCTTGAGCCTTGGTTCCACTTATCTGGGCTTCTATGATGGACCAGGATTATAGAACAACTTTGTTTATAGTTTAATTCATCCTGATCTGGCCGAAATTTTTCTTTGAATGCACACATGTCAGAATTGCGTAATGTGAAAATCACCGGATTTGTAAAATTCATAATTCCTTCATCCAAACTCAGTTTGAGTTGATTCTTCTTCGAGGTGTTAGATAATTGAGCTGATCACATTCTTCAAGTGATTTCATGAATTAAATTGTCGTGGTTGAAAAGATATGCCTTGAGCACTGAACACATGTATGGGTGCTTTCCATGATCACATCACCTTCCCCTACGTCATCAAGTACAAGAAGGGAACGGACAACATTGTGGCTGACGCCCTATCCCACATATACATCTTTATTTCCGTGATGGAGTCAAAAGTTATGAGTTTTGAGATGATTAAAGTGTTGTATGTTGACGACGCCGACTTCACTCAGGCATACCAGGAGCACGTCAAGGGTACTTACAGCCGGTTCTATATATTTGACAGGTTCCTTTTTAAGGACAAGCGACTCTGCATTCCGATAGGAACGATTCTAGAGCTGCTTTTGAGAGAGGCCCACGGAGGAGGCCTAATGGGTCATTTCGGCATTGAAAAGACATTAACCATGCTTAAGGAGCATTTCTACTGGCCCCACCAGCGACGAGATGTAGAGACACACTGCGCTAAGTGCCTTATCTGCAAACAAGCTAAATCCAAGATGAATCCGCAGGGTTCTTACATGCCATTACCAGTCCGATCTGCACCCTGGACGGACATCTCCATGGATTTCGTACTAGGCCTGCCAAACATCAAACACAAGGAATTCATCTTCGTAGTGGTCGACCGATTTTGCAAGATGGCGCATTTTATCGCTTGCAACAAGACCAATGACGCAAGCCAGACTGCCGACCTGTTCTTCAAGGAGATACTACGACTGCACGGCATTCCCAGGGCGATTGTGTCCGACCGCGACACCAAGTTCCTCAGCCACTTATGGTGAGTATTGTGGCGAAAATTAGGAACCAACCTCTTGTTTTCTACCGCACACCATCCGCAAACTGAGGGACAGACAGAGGTGGTCAACCGGACATTATCCCAGACACTGAGAATGACAATTGGCAGAAACTTGAAAAACTGGTTGGACTGCCTTCCGGATGTCGAGTTCCCTTCCAACAGGGCTACACACTCCGGTACAAAGCGTTCTCCATTGAAGTTGTCTACGGCTTCAACTCGACCACGTCTATCGAGTTCACACCCATATCATTGGGATATGCCATCAGCTTAGAGGGAGAAGCAAAGGCGGAATACATCAAGCGTCTTCATTTAGAGACCAAAGCAAATCTGGAACAACGGAACATCCAAAACGTCAATAACTCTAACAAGGGCCGCCGACACATGGTTTTCAAGGAGGGAGGTTGGGTTTGGCTACATCTGCGACGCGAGAGATTTCCCTTACGACGGAAGAACAAGATTGCAACCCGGGGAGATGGTCCATTCCGCGTACTTCGGAGAATCAACGACAACGTATACCAGCTCGAAATCCAGGTGAGTATAACGTATATAGTACGTTTAATGTTTCTGACTTAGAGTTGTTTGATGCCGGTGAGGAGTTTGCTTTGGAGACCAAAGCACTTCAAGAGGGAGGGAATGATGAGGACATCGAGCCAGCCACTGTACCAGTCATTCCACCAGGACTTCTCACACGGTCCAAGAGGAAAGCTCTAGGAGACAAACTCAGCTTGCTACTGGAGATTGGAACCGGACTAGACTCCGAGCCACCCATGACCAGCTCCGGACCAACCATGGCGACCTGGACCATGCCGACCCGTACCAGCCCCGTCCCGACCAGTTCCAGACCGAGTGCCCTGTCCCGGTCGTCCCAACCTTGGACTAGGCGACCAGTCAGCATCCGGACCAGCATGCCAATCCCAACCATCCCAAAACCGTCCGACCCATTCCAGCTGGATAAAGATCCATGAAGGTTCCTTAGAAGATTCTTCTTCCTCCGGTATCTTTACCATTATCATCCGGTAGAGACACCAAAAGTCATGGTAGGAAATTTTTACTCTTTTTCCTACCATCGGTTTTGTCCCACTGGGTTTTCCGAAGAAGGTTTTAATGAGGCAGTACTCTTAGTGCGTAAGATGGTGAAGACTTGTTCACAATTTCATCTCATTCACAAGTCCTCATCGATTTCTAGCCAAAGTGTTATTAGGCTTTTCCTATCTTTTATTCTATTTTTCTAGACTAAATATTTATTTGGGCTTATAAGTCATGTTGACTATTTGGGGCCCAAAGTCTATTTTAATTGCCAATAAGTAAACTATTTTCTGTTTTAATTCCTTGAGAGGCTAAACATCATATTGTTTAGCCTAAGTTATAATAAGGCATTATATAAACGTTTTGTCTACACATTAATGAAATAACAAGCATTTTGACAAAAAAAAAACTAAGACTAGTGTCTAATCCAACGCCGCCTCCTAGCTTGGTAGCAGCCATGTTGTTCAGCCTCTTTGGTTGAGGTTCTTGGAGTATCACAAGCCCTTTTCACAGCTTGTGTGGTCCCTTCGATCCACCTCTTCACTTCCATCGTTTTCTGTCCAGCAACCTGAGTTTCTCGGTGAAAGACAGCCCACTCCACGGTTCTTGAATCAGAGAGTGAAGATGGCTAGTTTAAGGAAGCAAAGCTGTATAGAAAAGTTGTTCGTAAGTTGATATATTTAACCATCACTAGACCTTATTTGTGTTTTGCAGTCAATTAGGTATCTCAGCATATGCAAGACCCAAAGACAAGACAATGTGAGATGATTCATAGGATCTTGAGATACATAAAATGCACATATGATCAAGGTATATGGATGGGTAATAATGGAAACACAAATGTAGTTGGCTATTGTGATGCAGATTGGGCAGGTGATAGAAAGAACATGAGATCCACAACCGGTTATTGCACAATTATAGGTGGGAACTTGGTAACTTGGAAGACTAAAAAGCAGAAGCTTGTTTCATGCTCAAGTTCTGAGGCTGAGTATAGAGCAATGAGAAAGCTTACCACTGAATGCATGTGGTTAAAGCAACTATTACAAGACCTTGGAGTAAGCATTGAGGCGCCAATCACAGTACATTGTGACAATCAAGCAGCAATACACATAGTTTCAAACTCGGTATTTCATGAGAGAACCAAGTATATTAAGGTCGATTGCCATAAAGTGAAGGATGCTATTGAGAAATGAGTTATTCTGCCTTGTTACACAAAGAGCTCAGATCAACTAGCTGATGTGTTCACCAAAGTTACTACACTCAAAGTTGGCGTGTCCATATACCCCAGGCTTGAACTTGCTTCTATTCCACATCACTGATCATAATCATGGAGTGTTATACTCTTTCCCTAGAAAAGTTTTGTCCTAATGGGTTTTCTTTCTTTAGGTTTTTAATGAGGTAATGCTTCAAGATCCAAGTTTAGCCATTCTTTATGACTTAAGCTTGAGGGGGAGTATTGAAATGAAAAAGAGACAAGAGGAGCTTAAGAGATTCTTGGCGCTTAGGTTCAAAGGGAAAGAGTGTTTGTCACTTAATTTAGGCTATCATTGTAACCAAACATGTATTAGTCTATTCTTGTACCCAAACATGCCTAGACTAAGCTAGTATAAATATGTCTCTCTCTCCTCACTTGTAATCTAAGAAAATCATAATCTATTTTTCTAATAAACCCTCATTCTCTCTAATCTGTCTTAATCTCTCCCAATTCTGGCGAGTATTAATTTCTTAATTCTCTCATTCTTTCAGATTTCTCACGTGAATCACTACTCAATACACTTTACCCAAGAGTACTACCTAAAATCAGAATACTCCTAAATACTTCTTTAAACGGGAAATTCTAAGGCCAAAATGCAGACAGAGGACTGCAACTGGTTGAAAACCTAGCTACAAGTGTTGGGAACTATGAAGAAGTCTATGATCACACTTCACACGACAACTCAGAGCAGGACTCGCAGGTTACCAACCCGGTGCGCCAACCCAAAACACCTTTCTACCCATATACCAATCATCCAACAGCTACTACGCCAAACCCTACTACCAAAGCACCTGAAAGATTATGATATTAAGAGATTTGTAGAATGAGAGAATGAGAGATTTAGAGAGAATAATGATTTTATTAAGAAAATGAGAATAATAGTTTTCTAAGTTATAAATGAGAAGGGAGATGGATATTTATACTAATCTAGTCTAGGCTTGTTTGGATAAAAGGATTGCCTTATACATGAATGGCTACAAGGATAACATAATACTAGAACACAGACAAGACTTAGACATTCCCCTTTAACCAAGTAACTCACGCCTATTATAGAAACCAATAAAGGCTTTCTAATTTCATCATTTCTTCTTCATTCCAACACTCCTCCTGAAGCTTAAGACATGAAGAATGTCTAAGCTTGCAACCATGAAGCATTACCTCATTAAAAATCTGAAGAAAGAAAACCTATTTGGGACAAAACCTTTTCTAGGGAAAAAGAGTATAACACTCCATGTTGGGATCATTGGTGTGGAATGGTCATAAGGCCAAGCCTTGGATAGATGGAGGCACCATTCTTCAGAGTTGTTGCCTTGGTGAATACATCAGCTAGTTGATCCTCACTCCTTGTATAACAAGGCAAGATGATTCCCTTTCCAGTGGCTTCCCCTACTTTGTGGCAGTCTACTTCTATATGCTTGGTCCTTTCATGGAACACAGAGTTGGAGGCTATGTGTATAGGTTCTTCATACTTCACGGCAAGATCCTCCAAAATTTACCTCAGCCAAATGCATTCAGTTGTAAGCTTCTTCCATTGCTCTATATTCTGATTCTGCACTAGAGCATGATACCATCTTTTGCTTCTTGGTTTTCCAAGTCACAAGGTTCCCTCCTATGAATGTACAATAATCTGTGGTACTTCTCTTATCCTCCCTATCTACTGCCCAATCTGCATCACAATAACCAACCACAATTGTGTCTTTATTGCAACCTATCAAAATTTGGTTTGCCATCACCCAATGTCTCATCTTTGGCCATTGCATGTGTTGAGATACCTGATTCAGATCAAAACATAAATCTGGTCTAGTGATGGTTAGATAAATTAGTTTACCAACCACTTTCCTATAGACCTTAGCATCATGAAAATCAATTTCCTCCTCTAGTTCCCCCTTAGTTCTGATTTTATAATCTTCTTCTAAGTGTGTTTTGGGTGGTTTTGCTTCAATCATACTTGTAGAGGTTAGTAAATCTACAACATATTTCCTTTGAGATAAAAGAGACTTTCCTTGAACCTACACATTTCAATTCCTAAGAAGTATTTAAGTTCTCCTTGATCTTTAATATCAAAGAAACTCTTCAAGTACTATTTAGTAGATGCAATACCAACACTATCACTACCAGATATGATTATATCATCTACATAAATAAGTATTACCACAATACCTTCATTGCTTTTTAGTGTAAAGAGAGTATGTTCAATTTCAGATCTTTTGAATCCTCTATCCATCAATGTTCTACTTAGCTTGTGGTACCAAGCTCTTGGATATTGTTTAAGGCCATAGATGGCCTTCCTCAGTCTGAGAATGTTGCCGCTCCCTACCTCCTCCTCTAGACCTGATGGAGGTGACATGTATACCTGTTCTTCTAGTTCACCTTGCAAGAATGCATTCTTAACATTCATTTACCATAACTCCCAGTCAAGGTTAGTAGCAAGTGAAAGAACAATATTAACAAAATGAAGCTTAGCTACAGGTGCAAAGGTATCCCTATAATCCTCACCATATGTCTGAGTAAAACCTCTAGCCACCAACCTAGCTTTATTTCTATCAATTTCACCATAGCTTTTGTACTTAATGGTAAAAATCCATTTAGAACTTACAACCCTTTTTCCTTTTGGTAGTAGCTGAAGCATAGGTACCATTCCTTTACATGGCTTGTTTCTCAGCTAGAATAGCTTTCCTCCATTCCTTCTTGGTCATAGCTTCTTCATATGTCTTTGTAATCTGGTCCTTATCAAGACTTGAAATGAAAGCAACATGATTATTAGGTAAGTAAGCAATATTAAAAACTCCCTGATCATGATGAACCACAGCATTTCCATTGTAGAATACTGGTGGTTTTCTTTGTATTGTGCTCCTTCTTAGGACTGTAGGTGGAGCTTCTTGGATACTCCTCTTCACCTAAAACTTCAATAGGAGTGGGCACTTCTCTTGATCTTTTGGAAGCTGAAACCAAAATTGATTATTCTCCTGCTGAGTCTTGTTGGACATGAGTAGTTGTCTCTCCCCCCATGTTCAAGAGGAGGAAGGTCAGGAGAACTGAAGAGACCAGGTGGCTGACGGATGTAAGAACCATTTGGTGTCAAAGGCCGCGACTGGCTTGCCGGAACTGGTCACGGCCGGAACAGGCTGAGCATGAGGAGCCGTGGCCAGGGGCTTCTGAGCAGGAGGGGATACTATACCATTGCTTTCCAAGAGCCTCCTTAAGTTCTCAGCTTGGTCTGACCTTGTTGTTGAGATGTTCTTAAATTGATCCCAAGTTTCTTTTTCTTAGAAACCTCTGGATTCTTGGAACTTAACATCTCTGGATACCAAGACTCTTCTAGTCTCTGGATAATAACATAGAAAAATATAAGAATACTCAATGAACATAGCTTTGGTACTCTTTGGGTCCAGCTTGTTCCTTTGCTCCCTTGGAACTAATACAAACAAACACAACTAAAAACACTCAAGTGGTCAATATTGGGTCTAGTGTTGTTTAGTACCTCAAATGGAGATAAGTCATCTAGGACTTTTGTAGGAGTCCTATCAATCAAGTAGCATGTAGCTACAAGAGCATCCCCCCCAAAATCTTTTGGGAACTTTCATGTGGAACATCATTGTTCTCACAACTTCAATCAAATGCCTATTCTTCCTTTCAGCCATTCCATTTTGTTGTGGAGTGTAAGGACAGCTGATTTGATGTTCAATGCCAGGCTTGGCCAGGTGTTGTTGGATTTAGTGCTAGTGTATTCTCCTCCATTATCTGTTCTAAAACATTTAATACTTGCATTGTATTGATTAGTAACATATGCTTGAAAATTTAAAAATTCATCAAATACTATATCTTTAGAACTAAGCAAAGTAACCCAAGTACAATTGAATTTTTCATCAATAAAGGTCACAAAATACTTACGGTTTTCTCTAGATGGAAATGAAGATGTCCAAACATCAGAATGCACCAACTTAAAACAATTTTCATAAGTATGCATAGATTTTTCAAAAATTGTTTTGCAATGCTTTCCAAGTATACAAGAATCACACATATCCTTTGGCATTTTTAAACCAGGAACAATCAGTTCAAGTGCTCTAGGATGAGGATATCCTAATCTAGCATGCCAAAGATCAGAATTAGCACTAAATGAACCAGCATGAAAAGACGCTTCTAACCCACTAGCACTAGTCATGTCTTCAAGCACATACAAGTCATCTCTTGTGGTTCTTTGTCCAAATCTTCTCCTAGTCTCAATATCCTGAAAGTAGAAATCATTAGGACCAAAGATAGCTTAAAAATTTAAAGCAGTAGTAGCTCTTTTAACTGAAAGCAAATTAGAAGTAAATGAAGGCATGTAAAAGGCTTTAGATTCTTTATCAAACAACTTAAGTTTTCATATGCCTTTAATTTGTACTTTAATTCAATTAGAAATGACAACATTACCTAAGGCATGTTCTACTTTCTCTAGCAATCCTAGATCACTAATCATATGATGAGAAGCACAAGAATCAACCACCAATGATTTAGAGATATTAGGAGTAAAAGAAGTTTAAAAAGAAGCATGAAAAGTTTTACCCACCACATTACCATCCTTTATTGCTTTGATAAGAGCTTCTAAGTCTGATTTTGTCACAAATTCAGATGCTGGAGACATGGCACCAGTTAAGGCTGAGTGAATAACTGAGCTGCTACACGCCATTTAGGAACCGTCACCAGACCGTGAGCTTGCAATTGCGTGTGGCTGGCCGCGGGTTGCTGAGGACGAGAAGTCCAGCTTGGCTTCAGCTAAGGATGGAGTACCCAACACTCTTTCTTTGTATGGCCACTCCTCTTGCAATGGTCACATGTTTGTCTCCTTTTCCTAGATTCATTTGTTGGTGCTGATTTGAAGAAGCTCTTATGTGCAGCCACTAATTCAGCCTTGTTGCCAAATGATCCTTGCTCTTTTAGGATTTGAGCACAAACATCTTCCAAGCTAGGAAGCTTATCAGACCTGAGAATATGCTTAATAAGATCTGAGTAAGTAGTATTAAGAGTTAGTAGTAACTCAAACACCTTATCTTGTTCTTTCCTTTCAAGGAGAACAATTGGATCAATAGTGGCTGGCCTTAGCATCTCCAGCTCAGCCCACAATGCTCTTAATGAGCCATAGTGCTTTGTGAATTCTGCATCCTCCTGCATTAATTCATTAAAAGCCTTTTTCACTTCAAAAATTATTAGAAGGTTAGTGGTGTGTCCATATACCTTTTGTAAAGTGTCCCAAAGTTTCTTAGCATTTTCACAAAATGAATAAGCCTCTAAGAGATCACTAGCAAGAGAATTTTGAAGTATAGAGAGTACCAACTGGTCTTCTTGGTACCATTTGGCTTGAGCAGTCACAGTGTCACTAACTTCAGCCACTTCATTATCTTCAAGGCCATTTGTAGAAATGTGATTCCATAGACTTTTACCACCCAATGTGGTTTTCATGGTCCTAGACCACAAGAGATAATTTGTTCCATGGAGAATTACTGGAGCTCTAAATGTAGCTTGAATATCCATGATTTAGAGGCTGAGCAGGCTTGTCGAGAGACTTGGCAGTTGGTCGGGACGTGTCTAGTCTACTGGTTGGGCGCGTGCAGGCACTGGTAGAAACCGGCTGGTCAGGATGGATGCGTGCACTTGTTGTACGGGGAACGTGGTGCGTGGCACGGTCTCGGGACTAGAATTTCCAGATAAGAGTTGCTTGGTCGGGAGCGAGTGGCTGAACGACTGGTCGGGGCGCGTAACAGCCGGTCGGAACGAAGGACACGATGATCATGGTTGAGACGAACGGTGTTGTGTTCGCGTGTCATGGACAGGACGCTGGACAGGATTCAAATTCGAACACGAACACTGGACACAAGACGCTGCTACCAGACGCTGGATTCGAAAACGGGCACAAGTGGATGATCAGGAGTTTCGACAAAGCTCACCAAGATGCTTGTAGTCCAAAAAAATTCCAACGGCTGTGCAGGATGAAGACTGTGCTGATCTGAGGTACCCGGACGTGTGAATCTTGACAAGGAACTCGTGAACCCACGACTGTGACAAGGGTGTTGCACAGGCAGAATGAAGCTGCGACCGCGTGACCAAGATACCACCAAGGCGCGTGTAACACCCAACTTGTACCTGACTTCGTCCAACTTGTAACCAACTCCAACTGCTCCTGCATTAGATTTAAACAAACTCCAACCAACAATATCTACTTCTAGCGGTCCTTAACCAATTCAACAGATCAACAAGCCTAAATTGCAAATTTATTAATAGACCAATCTTAAAAACTTCAAGATTCCTTCCTTTTAAAATTTTTAAAAGATAACAAGGATATCAAAAAAATCAATCTTGAAGACTTAAACCTATCAGATTGAAACCAATACCTGCCACAATGATCCCATCACTCTTCATGAAAGGAGAGAACAAGATAAGGTGTTTTGGTTGCTTTTGACTTTAAACACTAACTACACTGATTTGATTAAGCACATTCTTAGAGACGACAAGCTTCCTAGCTTAGAGGATGTATGTGCTAAGATTCAGAAGGAGCAAGGATCTCTTCAGCTGTTTGGAAACAAGGAAGATCCGGTGGTTGCACAAAATTTTCTTCAAGCCGGCTTCAGCTGAATCCAAGAAGAAGAGAGCCGTGTGTGATCACTGCAAGAGAACCGGTAACACCAAGAAGGAGTGTTGGGTGCGTCACCCTGAGTTGAAGCCAAGCTGGGTCATTGACAGGTCCAGACCTTCATCAACAAGTGCCACTAGCTACTCCAACCTGGTTCATACAACCGCCTCTCCTATGCCTTATAATCCGGCTCAAGGACATATGAACTCAACTCCTCTCATCACTTATTCATATAAGTTTGTCAAGAAATAAGACTTAGAAGCTCTCTTCAAAGCCTTTAGCTATGGTAATGTGTTGGGTAAATATCTTCATATTTCTTTTTCAAACATCCATTACTTCTAAATATTTGATTGTTGATTCTGGAGCTTCTCCTCACATGATAATTGATTTAGGTTTGCTAGAAAACTTAGAACTTGTCTTAGGTAGTGTTGTAATAGCTAATGGAATCAATGTGCTAATTAATGGAATTGGAAATCTTAAATTATTTGATAAAGAATCTAAAGCCTTTTATATGCCATCTTTCGCATCTTACTTGTTGTCTATTAAGAGAGCTACTAATGATCTAAATTGTCAAGCTACATTTGGTCCTACTGATTTCTACTTTCAGGATATTGAAACAAGTAGGAAATTTGGACAAGGAACAACAAAGAATGACTTTTATGTGCTTGAAGACCTTTCCATGCATTCCTTACAAGAACCGTGTGCTAATAGTGTAGATATTAATGTCACAGCTGAACTTTGGCATGCTAGATTAGGTTATCCTCATCCTAGAGCTTTAGAGTTGATAATCCCTTGAATAAAGTTACAAAATGACTTGTGTGAATCATCTATTCTTGGGAAACATTGTAAGACTATTTTTGAGATATCAACTCATTCATATAATAATTGCTTTGACTTGGTGCATTCTGAAGTTTGGACATCTCCCTTTCCTTTAAGAGAAAACCAAAAATATTTTGTAACCTTTATTGATGAAAAATCTAAGTATACTTTAGTTACATTGCTTAGTTCCAAGGATAGGATGTTTGATGCATTTCTTAATTTTCAGATATTTGTTATAATGCCAAGATTAAATGCTTTAGAACAGATAAAGGAGGGGAATACACTAGCACCAAGTTTCAGCAACACTTGGCCAAGCATGACATTGAACATCAAACAAGCTGTCCCTACACTCCACAACAAAATGGAGTAGCTGAGAGGAAGAACATACATTTGATGGAAGTTGTGAGAACAATGATGTTCCACAAGAATGTTCCCAAACATTTTTGGGGAAATGCTCTAGTAGTTGCATGATACTTAATCAATAGAACTCCAACTAAAGTTTCAGAAGATTTGTGTCCCTTTGAGGTATTAAACAAAACTAAGCCTAATATTGAACACTTAAGAGTATTTGAGTTTGTTTGTTTTGTTTTAGTACCAGGAAAACATAGGAACAAGCTGGAACCAAAGAGCACCAAGGTCATGTTCATTGGGTATTCTCCTACACAAAAGGGATACAAATGCTAGGAGTACTGGTATCCAAAGATGTCAAATTTCAAGAGTCCGAAAGATTATATTAAGAAGGAACTTGAGAAGAATACAAGGATATCTCAACAAGAAGATATGGCCAAGCTGAGAATCTAAGAAAGATCTTAGAAACATTGGCATAGTCCCTCCTAAGGCGCCAACACCTGGCCCAGCTCCTCCTCATCAAGCACCAGCTCTTTTAGTCCATGTACTGGCATGGCACGAACCATGACAAGCACAGACCGAACCTCTTTTACCTAGGCATGAACCAGCTCCATCCTTGCAAGACCCGGTCCCATCGTCCTCTCAGCAAGAACCGACCTCAGCCTCGTCACGGCCTGCTCCAGCCCATGGTCCATCTCAGACGCAAAAAGTACTGGGACCATCTAATGCTCCATCTTCGTCCCAGCTTAGAACACGTGCTCAGGCGCGAGAAGTACCGGCACCAGCTACAACCTCGGCGCGGCATGAACCGGTCTTTTCTCCAACCAGGCTTTCTCTTTAATCGAGCCAAAAATCTCTTCTTTGTCATGAGGGAAGCCAATAATATAGACATGATCAAGAGGATTCAGAAGGAGAAATTCTAGTCTCAGCTTCTAAAAGGCCAAGGGACATTCAACATAATCTTGTGAATGCTCTAGAAGAAAAAGAAAAAGGGGAACCAGCTGTTGTTCTTAGAAGAAGTACAAGACAGATATTTCCACTCATCTTCTACTAACAAAAATGCAGTAGTTCACCATTATCAGGGAGTATGTAATTTAGTTCATATACCTGCTTCTCATGTTACATTTACTGTTAGTCTTGATAAATAGCAGATTCCAAAGAACTATGAGGAAGCAATGGAGATAATAGAGTGGAGAGAAGCAATTCAAGCTGAAAGACAAGCTATGAAGAAGAATTAAACTTATGCGCCAGCCACTCTTCCAAAAGGGAAAAAAGCTGTAAGTTCTAAATGGATATTCACCATTAAATATAAAAGCAATGGTGAGATAGATAGGTATCAAGCTAGTTTGGTGGCTAGAGGATTCACACAAATTTATGGTGAATATTATAGGGATATTTTTGCTCCTGTAGCTAAATTACACTCAGTTAATGTTTTTCAGTCTCTTACTGCTAACCTTGATTGGGAATTATGGCAAATGGATGTTAATAATGCATTATTACAAGGTGAGCTAGAAGAGGAAGTGTACATGACACCTCCACCAGGTCTAGAAGATCAAGTTGGTGGCGGCAATATACTGGTTAAGAAAGGCTATCTATGACTTAAAATAATCCCAAAGAGCTTGGTACCATAAGCTGAATGTGACCTTAAGGGACAGAGGCTTGAAAATGTCAAAAGTTGAAAACACTCTCCTTACACTTGAGAGTAGAGAAGGTATTGTGGTTATGCTCATTTATGTGGATGACATAATCATATCAGGGAGTGACAAAGTAGGCATTGATTCTATTAAAACTTATTTAATGAGTGTATTTGATATTAAGGATCTAAGTGAACTTAAATACTTCTTAAGAATTGAAGTGTGTAGGTTCAACGAAGGTCTCTTCTTTTCTCAGAGAAAATATATTGTGGACTTACTAACCTCTCCAGGTATGATGGAAGCTAAACCAGCTAAGACATATTTAGAAGAAGGTTACAAGATAGAACCTGAGGGGGAGCTAGGAAATGACGATTTTCATGATACAAAGCTATATAGAGAAGTGGTTGGTAAGCTCATATACTTAACCATCACTAGACCTGACTTATGTTTTAATGTGAATCAGGTGTCTCAAAATATGCAAGACGCAAAGATAAGGCATTGGGACATGATTATGCGCATCTTGATATATTTGAAAGGCACTAAAGAACAAGGTATATGGATGGGTTGTAATGAAAGCACAAAAGTTGTAGGTTACTGTGATGCAGATTGGGCAGGAGACAGAGAAGATAGGGGAAGCACAACCGGCTACTGCACCTTTATAGGAGGTAATCTTGTGACTTGGAAGACTAAGAAACAGAAGGTTGTATCTTGCTCTAGTGCAGAAGCTGAATACATAGCTATGACGAAGCTTACTACAGAATGCATCTGGCTTAAGCGACTCCTCTTTGACATTCTTTGCGTGAGGTTGGAGTCTCCTATCAGTGTCCATTGTGACAATCAAGCAGCTATACACTTTGCATCTAACTCTGTGTTTCATGAAAGAACCAAGCATATTGAGGTGGATTGCCATAAGTTGAGAGAAGCTATTGGAAATTGAATCATCTTACCTTGTTTCATAAGAAGTAAAGATCAACTAGCAGATGTATTCACCAAGGCTACAACACTGAAGATTGGCGGCTCTAGCTACCCAAGGTTTGGCCTCATGTCCATTTCATAACACTGATCCTGATTATGGAGAGTTATACTCTTTTTCCTTAGAAAAGGTTTGGTCCCAATTGGGTTTTCCTTCTTTAGGTTTTTAACGAGGTAATGCTTCATGGTTGCAAGCTTAGGCATTCTCCGTAACTTAATCTTGAGGGGGAGTGTTGGAATGAAGAAGAAACGAAGAAAGAGTGCCTTTGACTCTAAGAAGAAGGCGCCATGTGTTTAAGCTACTAAAGGGAGTGACTTAGGCTTGTTTGGGATTAATGATATGTTATTCTTGTAGCCAAACATGTACTAGGCTATCTTAGTATCCAAACAAGCCTAGATTGGATTAGTATAAATAGTTATCTCTCTCTTCCTTTGTAAGCAAGAAATTAATTTTTCTAAAATTCTCAATAATTTTCATTTTCACTTTTCTCTCTAATCTCTCTCTCTCACAATCTCCAAATCTCTAAATCTCTTAATCTCTAAATCTTTCAAGAATACTATCTTAAAGCTCATTCGCTGCCTAGTACCTAAAGACGTCAGTCGAGAATCTCGAGACCTCTATAAGCGAATGAGTGGAAGAGGATGGATCGTTAGGACAACACAAGTTACGGAAGACTTGTGATACACCAAGGTAGCTTCAACCCAGAAGAAGGAAGCTCACGGCTAGCTCACCAAAGGAGAGATGCGCCAAAAAATTAGACAAGAGTCTTAGGGTTCTTTGTTTTAAAATTCGAGTTATTTTATTACTTGCAAATAATGAGGCTTATATATGCCTTTGGTTAAAACTTAGGGTAAACAGCATGTGTTTAACCCAAACAACAAGAAGTATAAATAAAAACAACATAAAGTTTTAATGGCTGGAATAAAAATTGTCCTAAGCCAAGGCTTCAACCAAAGACTTTGGCCAAGGAAAACTCGCCAAAAATCTAAGGAATTAGGCTTAAGGCCTTAAGTCCACACTTAGTCTAAATAAAAGAAATAATATAGATAAGCCACCATAAGGGAGGGCCAAATCTAACTTGGGCTCGTGAAAGGTCTTAGGTTCGGGAACGGGCCTCGGTCGTCATGTACACTAAGAGTGTTGCCTCGTTAAAACTTTTTTCGGAAAACCCTATAGGATAAAACTAAATATAGGAAAAAGAGTACAATGTCTTAGCACGAATTTTGGTACCTTCACCGGATGGTAATGGTGAAGTCACCGTAGCTGGAAGAATCTTCAAGCAGGAACCTTTGTGGTTCCTTTTCTGGCACAAATAGGCCTTGTTGGGCCGGTCCGTCGGCTGGTGGGCTCTCTGACTCGGTTGAACTTCTGCTCCAAAGCTCGGGCTTTGGCTTGCGTCAATGGTCCAGGTGGTACTTCCGGGGCGGCAGCTGGGCCGATGTACTCATCATTCTCTCCCTCTTGAAGAGCTTTGGTCTCCAAAGCGAACTCCTCTCCTGCATCAAACAACTCAAATTCAGCAACAATGAAAGTAGTAGAAACGTTGAACTCACCGGGAAGTTCCAGCTGGTAGGCATTGTAATTTATTTGCTAGAGGACTCTGAAAGGGCCATCTCCTTGGGGCGCAAGCTTGCTCTTCCAATTATAGGGAAACCGCTCGGGACGTATATGGAGCCAGACCCAGTCTCCTTTTTTGAACACCACGTTCCTGCGACCCTTGTTGGCATGCTTGATGTACTGTTCTATGCGTTTATCCAAGTAGGCTTTGACCTTTTGATGCAGTCGCTTGACATATTCTACTTTGGCTTCACCGTCCATGCTAATGGCGTCTCCTAGGGGTAGTGGCATGAACTCCATGGGCGTGGGCAGATTGAAACCGTACATGACCTCGAACGGGTCATCTTAGTTGTTGAATGGGCGGAAAAGTTGTAAGCAAATTCCACCTAAGGTAGACACTCGAGCCAATTCTTTAAGTTGCGTCTCATCATTGCTCGCAACAAAGTAGACAAGATCCGGTTTACCACCTCAGTCTGCCCATCGGTCTGGGGGTGGTACACGGTCGAGAACAAATAGTTCGTCCCTAATTTTCTCTAAAGTGCTCACCAGAAGTGATTGAGGAACTTGGTATCTCGGTCTGAAATTATTGTTCTCGGAATGCCATGCAATCTGACTACCTCCCTAAAGAATATATCAGTTGTATGTCTGGCATCGTTGATCTTGTTGCACGGAATGAAGTGTGCCATCTTGGAGAACCGGTCGACCACAACAAGGACAGAGTCTTTGTGGTTGATTTTCTGCAGGCCCAATACAAAGTTCATCGAAATGTCTGTCCATGGAGAGGAAGGGATCGGTAACGGCATGTAAAAGCCTTGCGGATGCATCTTTGATTTGGCTCGTTTACAAACCTGACATCTGGCGAAGTGGGCCTCCACATCACGGCGTTGATCAGGCCAGTAGAAATGTTCCTTAAGCATGGCTAACTTCTTGTCGACTCTAAAGTGCACCATTAGGACGCCTCCATGGGCCTCTCTCAGTAGTAACTCGCGAATAGATCCTCAAAGAATACAAAGTCGTTTCTCCATGAAGAGAAATCCGTCAAACAGTTAGAACTGACCATAAGTGCCCTTCTCGTGCTCCTGGAAAGCCTCCTTAAAATCCTCATCTTCCAGGTATAGTTCCTTGACCATCTCAATACCCAAAACCTTGGACTCCATAACCGAAATGAGGCTGTATCTCATGGAAAATGTGTCGGCTATAACATTATCATCTCCTTTCTTGTACTTAATGACGTAGTTTAACGTCTTGATGAACTCAAGCCAACGCGCGTGTCTCTTCTTCAGTGTTGTTTGGCCCTTGAGGTGCTGAAGAGTTTGGTTGTATGTATGAATGATGCACTCCCTAGCAAGCAAGTAATGCTACCATGTTTCTAAGGCACGAACCAAAGCGTATAGATCCTTATTGTAAGTGGGGTAGTTTAAGGCGGCTCCATTTAACTTCTCGATGAAATAGACGACCGACTTTCTTTCTTGAGTCAAGACTGTGCCGACTCTGACTCCCGAGGAATCACACTTGACCTCGAAGGTCTTAGTAAACTTCGGCAATGTAAGAACCAGGCTGTGTGTGAGGCGTTTTTTCAGAAGTTTCAATGACGTCTCTTGTTCCGGGCCCATCTGAACTCATGGTTCTTCTTGATCGTGGATGTCAAGGGGCTGGTGATTGTGCTGAAGTCTCGCACAAAATGGCGGTAAAAACTAGCCAATCTGTGGAAGCTACGGACTTGGATGGCGTTCGCTGGTGTGGGCCACTCCTGAATGGCCCAAAACTTCTCTTTGTCTACTCTAAGTCCCTGCGAAATCACGACGAAGCCTAGAAAGATGACTTGGTTGGTGCAGAAGGTACACTTCTTGAGGTTGGCATAGAGCTAATCCTTCTAAAGTGTCAGGATCACAGTCTCCAAATGCTCCAAATAAGCTGTGTACGTCGTGCTCTAGACGAGGATGTCATCGAAGTAGACCACCAAGAATTTGCCGATGAATGGCCTGAGTACGTGGTACATCAGTTGCATGTGTTGGAATGAAGAAGAAATGATGAAAGATGAAAGCTTTTAATTCATGTATAAAGGCGTGAAGTGTTAATGTCAAAGGGGAGTGTCTAAGGCTTGTTTGTGTTCTAGTGTTACGTTATCCTTGTAGCCATTCATGTATAAGGCAATCCTTGTATCCAAACAAGCATAGACTAGAATAGTATAAATAACTATCTCCCTTCACATTTGTTACTAATGAGAAATGATTCTCTCATCATTATGAATAAAAATATTCTTTCTCTCATCCTCTTGCCTCTAAAACTCTCTATTCTCTTGATCAATGGTGAACCTAAATCTATTATTATTTCAGCATGAAGGTACTCGGGGCGTTAGACAGCCCGAATGGCATCACGATTCATTCATACAGACCCTTCTTGGTCTAGAACGCGGTCTTCCATTCATCGCCTTCTCGCATCCGAACTTGATGGTATCCACTCGTAAAGTCGATTTTTTAGAAGATGACCGCTCCACTAAGCTCATCTAGCATGTTTTCTAGGCGTGGAATGGGGTGTCGGTACTTAATGGTGATGTTTTTGATGGCGCGTCATTTGACGCACATCCTCCAGCTTCTGTTCTTCTTTGGCACGAGGAGGACTGGAACGGCACATGGGCTGAGGCTCTCTCTCACGTATCCCTGCGCCATTAGGTGATGAAACTTTTTCTATAATTCTTTGGCTTCCTCGGGATTTACTCGGTAAGCTGTTCGGTTTGGCAATTGGGCTCCTGTGATGAAGTCGATGTTGTGTTCAATCCCTCTGATCGGCAACAGACCGGTTGGGATCTCATCAGGGAAGACGTCAGTGTACTTCTCTAACAGCATCTTCATTTCCTCGGAAATCTAGTCCTCTGCACCAGCTGCGCTTAGTAGCTCTCTGTAGAGCATCAGGACTACTTGCGTTTTATCGGTCTAGACGGCTTTGCGGACGTCCGCGACGTTGATGAGGAAGTTCTCCTTCCGAGCATGCTGATCCTTTGCCATTTTGGTTTGAATGTCTCGGACCTCTTGTATTGACATTGGGGCTAAGTTAAACCGGCGCTTGTCATGGACGATGGAATAGAAGTTGGTTTGTCCGTTATGTGTTGCCTCCCGTTCGAACTGCCAGGGCCGTCCCAAGAGAAAATGTCCAGCTGACAACGGGACAACATCACATAGCACTTGATCCTGATATTGCCCTCTGCTGAAAGACACCTTGACTTGCTCGGAGATGAAGAGTTTGGTCTTGTTGTTGACCCACATGAGGCGGTAGGGTCGCATATGCTTGGTCATTGCTAGCCCAAGCTTTTTGACAATGTACTTGCTAGCGGTGTTGGTGCAGTAACCGCCGTTGATGATTAAGGAACACACCTTTCCGAGAATAGTACACTTGGAATGAAAGATGTTTTCTCGCTGCTCGATCTCTTCCGGTTCTAGTCTGGAATTAAGAACCTGTATGATCACCAAGAGGTCTCCGGATTCAACGTACTCTACCTCATCGTCGAACTGGTCAGTCGCTGGAGTGACCTCCTCGGGTTTGTCCTCAGATTCATAGTCTTCTGACGCTGTCAATACCATGGTCTGCTTGTTTGGGAATTCTCGGGATATGTGCACCGCGAGGTGGAACAACTCGCCTAGGTCGTGATATGGCTGGCGATCAACCTTATGTGCGATGGGTTCCTATATACCATATAATAACTGAGCCATGATGCTCTCCTCCGATTCCTCCATCTCTAGTCGGTTCTGTAGATGTTTGAATTCATCGAAGTACTCTGCCACCGTCTTGCTTCTTTGGGTATGGCGTCTGATTCTCCTCTGAAGCTCTTGGTGTAAATGAGGAGGGACGTAACGTCTCCTCATCAGGTGGGTCAGTTCATCCCACGAAGTTAAGGACCAAAACGTCCTCAGTATCTGGCTTTTACCTATCGATCCCACCATGCCAATGCATGATCTGTGATTGAACCGTTGCTAAGGCCACCTTTCTTGGGTTGTCGTAGTGGTAGTAGTCAAACAATACATTCATCCGTCTTTCCCAGTCTAGGTACTCCTTTGGATCAAATTTTCCCACAAAGGATGGAAAATTGATCTTGACGTCAGTAGGACCGGGCGCGTGCCTGAACGGCTGTGGGTCCTCGACTGATGATGACATCGTCCCAGCTACAACACCGGTCATTCCACCAGGACCTCTCACACGATCCAAGAGAAAGGCCTAAGGAGACAAGCTCAGCATGCTACTGGAGAGTGGAGCCCGTCAGATATGTTAGAGAATTGTACTCTTTTTCGTACTTTCATTTTTTCCCAATGGGTTTCCAAAAGGTGTTATAACATCCTTCTCAAGCCCAAAAGACTGCAAATGGAACGGCCCTTTTCCTTATGTACTTTTATCCTTGCCTTGGGCTGCGGTCACATTTCCATTTTTTATTTGTTTTGTTAAGATTCCTTTCTTGTTTAACCTAACGGTTGTACCCTTGAAACATAACGCATTATATAAGTCTATGCTCCCATATTGAATAAAGTATCCAAGTTTTTACTTAAATACAACCTGGTCTCTTTAAGTTTGTACGACCCTAAGTCTAAATCTTATAGCTGTTCTTTCTTCGAGAAAACTTTCCCAATAATGCCTTGATATATCACGATTTTCCCACTCTCGTGTGGTCCAACTTCACTTTCACCCACAAAACTCATGCCAAATCCAATACGAGTTTCTCTTCCACCCAAGCACAACACGACGACGATCCGTTGACTCCACTCTGAGACCGAACGTGTATCACTGATTTGCGCTCCCGCAGTAGGATCAACTGTGTTACGAGGACCGCTGCTATGCTGATGGATTAGCCATCTCCTTCCACCGTGTGTTATTTAAGCAGGTCTTGAGGTACAAATTTATCCATTTGTGTTGGAATGAAGAAAAAATGATGAAATATGAAAGCCTTTAATTCATGTATAAAGGCGTGAAATGTGAATGTCAAAGGAGAGTGTCTAAGGCTTGTTTGTGTTCTAGTGTTATGTTGTCCTTGTAGCCATTCATGTATAAGGCAATCCTTGTATCCAAACAAGCCTAGACTAGAATAGTATAAATAGCTATCTCCCTTCACATTTGTTACTAATGAGAAATGATTCTCTCATCATTATGAATAAAAATATTCTTTCTCTCATTCTTTGTCACTAAAATTCTCTCTCTATTCTCTTGATCAATGGTGAACCTAAATCAACACCTCAAGAAGAAGTTCATGCAAAGAGGAAGTGGTTATAAGGTCTTCTAAGATGGAAAATGGAAAGAAGAAAGGTGTGAAGAAAGGATAGACCTTCTAAGATGGAAGGTTCAATTGATTCTACCTAAGTTGTTGCTCCAAAGGAGGAGACATTACTGGACCACCAAAGGCATTTTGAAAGGAACATAATAAAAGACCTAGTATCAAAGTCTTATGCATTCAGGCTATTTCTAAACTCTTATCCAACTATTTTATTGATTTCATTGATGGTTGTATAAGTTAGAACTCTAGGAAATCTGGTATATAGGTGGTTAGTAAATCATGAATTTTATTGAGTTTTGTTCATGTATTTAGAAATTGGTAAAATAAGACATTTTGAACCTAGCTTAGCTAGATGAATCATTTGTCATGAATTGCATTGATCCTAGGGGAAGAGAACCTTGTCTTTTACTTAGGAAAATAAGTTTAAGAACGCATGTTGAATCCAAAAGTCCTTAGGCAGTGTTTAAAATTAAGTTTGGTTACTCTTAATCAATCTCTTTCACTAACTATTCTTTTGTTTAGAATCTACCTATTCTCAACAGGTTCAAATACTTAAGATGGGAGTTGATGTTTTGCCTCATTGTCTAACAAAGACAAAAGAGAGCAAGTGAAAAAGGCACAACACATGGAGAAGAAGCTAGAACCAATGGCCACCAAGAACAGCCACCACAAGGAGTGGAGAGGAAAGACTGGTGGAATGTGATGAATCAGCTCTCCCATGGAGTAAGGTGACCTTTGGTGTGTGGTTGAAAAGAAAATCAACAAAGCATACATGCTACAAGTTCAGATCATAATCAATCACAAAGGAGGAAATTCACAAAGACTTATCAAAGTCTTTGCAAAGGCTATCTCTAAACTTTCTACTTATTCCTTGATTGATTAAAATTTCTCATCTAGAAATGTTCATAGGATGAAAGAGAACCTAGGAAGACTATGCATTGCATTTAGAACCTAGATGGATCCAAAATTAACCTTGACATTCATCATAATTCTCTATAATTATTCATCACTTATACTTTTAATCTCCAAATCTCTTATTCTTCATATTCTTCAATACTTCAACTCTCTTAATTCTCAAATCATTTCACAGATACTTACTATGTTCTTCTTTATGTTTAAAGGATAAAGAAGACCACTTTGAGATATTCATTATGTGTATGCTCATTCTTCCAAACTTGACTCTTATTCTTAGTGCCAAGCTTGTGGGGGGGGGAAAGAAAATGAGCATCTAATCTAGAACAAGCTGGATGTGACAAGGAGGCACATGATGCTGATCAGAGGCACATGATGCTGATCAGGCCTCAGTTCGAATTGGTACATGTCCGTGATGTTCTAATGTTTTCATGCGGTTCATGCAGTTCATGTATGGACAAGGTTTCATACTGGATCATGGTTATTCCAAGATGTTTTTCCTTGGAAAGTAAGCACAAGAAGTTTGCTCAGTCTGGATCATGGTTATTCCAAGATGTTTTGCCTTGGAAAGTAAGCACAAGAAGTGTGCTCATTCTGATTTTCTAATGGAGGCTGTGAATAAGGTCATCCAATTCTTCTGTCATCAAATGAGGATAGAACCAATGGCCATCAAGCTACCAAATCTCATAGAGAAGGAGTAAGCTGGTGGAAAGTGATGAATCACCTCATGACAAAATTCTCTGATCATTGGTTCTATCTAGCATAAGTTCTTTAATTCTATGATTTAAGGTTGAGAATTTGGCTAGATATTATACTTGATACCAGACTTGATTTTATTCAAGTTCTGGAATACTAATCTTTATTTTTGAGTTACAATGATGTTTTAGATCAGGAAGTGATGGAAAACAATCATAAGCATGACTTACCCTACATCATTTAGTGGAAGCATGGTGGGAAAGTGTATTAGGAGATAAGTGTGCTCACTCTACTCAAGCCTAGTTCTACAATCTTATTCTCTTGAGTTAGGCTTATTGAAAGTAGAAAGTGAAGCCAAAATGAAGCTAGCCAAAGTGGATCCAATACATATAAGGGAAGAGAACCATGTGATCATGATGAATCCATAAGAGAACCATGTGACCATGATGAATCCATAAGAGAACCATGTGATCATGATGAATCCAAAGACCTTAATATGGAGTCTTTTCAGAACCAGACTGGTCTAGATCATATCATCCAAATCGCCATCCACATTTATAAAAAGGGAAGTTAAAAATCATTCTTATATTATAATGCATTGGTTTATCTTGTGAGAATTGATACATGCATGTATATGTGTATGTGAAACATGTTAAACTTGAAAACTTTGAGAAAGCTGGATCAAAATCACCTCTTAAAGACAGGAGTCAAAATAAAGTGGGAGAAATGGACCAGACTTATAAGAAGCTTCAAAACAGTCTATTCCACACCAATGATCTCAACATGGAGTGTTATACTCTTTTTCCCTAGAAAAGGTTTTGTCCCAATTGGGTTTTCCTTCTCTAGGTTTTTAATGAGGTAATGCTTCATGGTTACAAGCTTAGGCATTTTCCATGTCTTAAGCTTGAGGGGGAGTTGTGGAATGAAGAAGAAATGATGAAAGATGAAAGCCTTTAATTCATGTATAAAGGCGTGAAGTGTGAATGTCAAAGGGGAGTGTCTAAGGCTTGTTTGTGTTCTAGTGTTATGTTATCCTTGTAGTCATTCATGTATAAGGCAATCCTTGTATTTAAACAAGCCTAGACTAGAATAGTATAAATAACTATCTCCCTTCACATTTGTTACTAAGAGAAATCATTCTCTCATTATTATGAATAAAAATATTCTTTCTCTCATTCTTTGTCACTAAAATTCTCTCTCTATTCTCATGATCAATGGTGAACCTAAATCTATTATTCTATCAATTTGGATAGCATAATTATCTCCTTTTCCTTGTTGAAGATTTAAAAGGGAACTTAGCTCATGGCTTTGCATGATAGTTATTTATACTATCACTTATACGGAACACATTGTGGAATGCACTTAAGACTGGTGGTAATTCCAATCTATATGCTACTGGTCCGATCCGTTCCAGAATCTTTTACGGACTCATATATCTCGGACTTAATTTTGCAGTCTGATTCGTTCTTTCCTTTCCCTTATAGGTGACCGTCTTAAGATAGACCATTTCCCCAACTTCGAATTCTAATTCCCTTCGACGTTTGTCTGCATAACTCTTTTGTCGATCCTGAGCTTTCTTAATTTTAATCTGTAAAATCCTGATTTTCTCAGTCGTCCTATCGACTAAGTCTGGTCCATAAATGCTTCGCTCCCCCACTTCGGTCCAACATAGCGGGGTTCGGCAACGCCGTCCATACAATGCCTCATACGGAGACATTCCAATGCTAGTCTGATAGCTATTGTTGTATGCAAACTCGGCCAATGGTAAGTACTGTTCCCACTTATCGCCCCAGTCTAAGATAGCCGCTCTCAACAAATCCTCAAGTGTCTGGATCGTTCGTTCCGATTGACCATCCGTCTGCGGGTGATAAGCCGTGCTCAGGTTGACCTTAGTGCCAAGCCGCTTATGCAATGACTTCCAGACCACCGACGCAAACTTAGAATCCCGATCTGATATTATACTCGCAGGAACTCCATGTAACCGAACGATCTCTTTTATGTACAACTCCGCAAGTTTCTCTGAACCATCTTTCCGATTAACTGCGAGGAAGTGAGCGGATTTGGTCAAACGGTCCACAATGACCCAAATCGCATCCTTCTTATCGCACATCGGCAATCCGGTAACAAAGTCCATCGTGATCAAATCCCACTTCCGTTCGGGGATGGGTAATCTCTGCATTAACCCAGCCGAAACTTGATGTTCGGCTTTGACCCTTTGGCATGTATGACAACCAGCCACCCATTTGGCTACATCCCGTTTCATTCCAACCCAGTGATAGTATCGTTTTAAGTCTCGATACATTTTAGTCGCTCCTGGGTGAATGGAGAATTTGGACTGATGTGCCTCTTTAAGAATTTCCTCACGCAACTGCTGATCTTTGGGAAGAACACACACCCGACCATTCACCAATATCGTGCCATTATTCGATATCTGATACTCAGTGTTCTCGTTCCTTGCTGCCTCTTTAAGTTTCTCGTCAGTATCCTGGGCTAGCCGAACGCGGGTTAACAGATCCGCATGGTCGGCAGCACCTAAGCCCAACGGTTCCACATCATCCGTCAATGCGGTAAGGCGCAAAGTGCTTATCATACTGACCAGACCTTCCATGTCTCTTACAGCATCCCTGACCACTTTCTTTCGACTTAGTGCATCTGTAACCGAGTTGACCTTTCCCGGATGATAGTCAATGGTCAAGTCATAATCGGCCACAAGTTCCATCCATCTCCTTTGCCGAAGGTTTAGTTCAGACTGAGCGAAGATATACTTCAAACTCTTGTGATCCGTAAAGATCTGAACTTTAGCACCGTAAAGATAGGATCTCCAGATCTTTAAAACAAATACCACAGCCGCCATCTCTAAGTCATGGGTTGGGTAATTCGCTTCGTGTTTCCTTAGTTGTCTCGATGCATAAGCGATGACCTTACCCACTTGCATCAGAACGCACCCAAGTCCCAATCGAGATGCATCTGTGTAGACTACATAAGGTGCATCGGTTCAATCCCCGATAGTCGATGCAAAGCCTAAAGCTTCCATCTTTCTTTTTAACGAACAGGACCGGTGCTCCCCAAGGTGAACTGCTCGGACGGATGAACCCTTTCTCCATCAATTCACCTAACTGTTTCTTTAATTCAGCCATTTCAGCTGGTGCCATTCGATAGGGAGCTTTTGATATCGGGGCGGTTCCAGGTTCCAATTCAATAGTGAATGGATCCGACCTTTCCGGTGGTGGTCCAACCAAGGCCTGGAACACATCACCAAAATCTTTTACTACCGGAATATCGGTAAGTCCTATGTCTGGCCCAACTTCTGATGCTGTGATCGCGGCTAAATACGCCTCGCATCCTTTTTGGATCAATTGTTCTGCTTGTATCGCTGAAATGATCAAGCTTCCTGAAGTGGGTCAAATTCCCTGGTATTCCAGCGTTGAGTTCCCTCTCTCAAACCGGATTCTTCCTCGGTGACAATCTAAATGGGCCTTATGCTTTCCAAGGCAATCCATGCCCAATATCACCTCGTAAGTTTCCAATCCACAAATAACCAAGTCAGCTGGCATGTCCACACCGCATACCATTATTGGAACGTCAAGCACCCTTCCGAATGTTTCCATGGCTTGCCCGCCCGCCGCTCGGACAAGTCCGAGTTGGTCTCCAGATTCCTTATGGAACCCGCCTTTCCCAACAACTTCCGGGCTAACAAACCAATGTGTCGCCCCGGAATCAAACAGAACATGGGTCGGTATTCCGCCCATAAGAATAGTCCCTACAATATCCCCTAAATTACTAAGGACACAAGCAGACATTGAATTTACTTAGTAAGTGTTAGGAACTTACCAGTGATCGGACAAGAAGAGCTGCCTTCTATCGCATCCTTAGAAATCGAGAAGACCCGTGGTGTTCCACCAGTTGCATTCGCCGGTCTCTTTGCTGGTGGTGGTGGCGGCAGTCCTTCATTTGCCCGTTTCCCGGATGACTGCGCCAGCTTCGGATACTGAGACCTGAAATGTCCCGGCTCACGACAATGATGACACACCCGATCACCAAAGTTACGTCCCAATTCTCGCGCCCCAGAGTACCTCTCCGGACAGTCCCTAATTTTGTGGTTCAGACTGCCGCACCGGAAACACGCACCCGACATGGTCCTGCACTGACCAGAGTGTGTTTTCCCGCAACTTTGACATGCAGTTTGCACCGTCAATGTCTTGTTGCTCCTGAGACTCTTGTCTGAGTTTCTCCTTTGGCTCGACGCGAATCTCAGTCTAGCGGAAGGTACCGTGGCCGCTTTCCATTCCATATCTGCTAGTTCTGCTTCCTCCCTTAGGCCCATTTCCATAAGTGCCGCTACCTCTACCAGCTCAGACATAGAGTCGTATCTCCGCACTTGGCACCGATTGCGGAGATTGACTCGAAGTCCCCACAAGAACCGACTTATCCTTGTCTGTTCATCCTCAAATTCGCGCCCCGCAAACTTCATGAGAGAGTTATACTCAATCTCATATTCGCGCACATTCATTTTTCCTTGGCGCAACTCGAGAAACGCACGTTGACATTGGTCAAATACTTCCCTTGGGAAGTACTTAGTGCGGAATTCCTCACGGAACACAGTCCATGAACAATTTCCGCGCCTTGCCTCCACCGTGGTCCACCAAGTGTGCGTGTCACCTTCCAGATAGTGGGCCGCGATGTCCTTCTTATACTGATCCGGACATCAAATGGCTGCAAAGTTCCGTTCGAGCCTCGATTGCCACTCATCTGCCTCGATCGGTTTTGCACCACCCGCGAAGTACTTTGTACCCAGCTTACGCATATGATCAGCCATCGTAAAGTACAATGTGATCCTCAGCTCTGGCAATACCTCTTCATCCGCTGCCCCAGCAACCCGGTCATTTACCGCAGGCGATGGTATCACCAGTGCGGGTGCAACAGGCACGGGTGCAGCAGGAGCAGGTACCGCAGCCGTCAATCTTTCCAAGATCTGCCCCAACATCCCCATCAACTGTCCCAATTCGGTCTGGGGTGCAGCGGCTCCATTCGCAGGCACATTTGCCGCATCGTCTTCATGACCATTGGTGGGGTTCGCACCATTCCCCCCTATGGTGCGTTCCTCAGGCGCACCACCATTCCCAATCTGAGATCGAGTATTCCTTACCATCTGCATCGATCACACAGTTTATTAAGTTAGCATAAGACTAACTTATTTTTTTGTTTTTTTTAGATATCACTTACCGCGAGACTGGCTGGAAAGGATGGCTTAACCCACTAACCCGTTTATGCTTAACACTGTCCTAGAATCGACCATGCTCTGATACCAAACTGAAGCGCCCTAACCCGGGAAAACTACCCCAGGTTAAAGGTTTCCTACCCGCGGTCGACCCAAACAACCACACTTAGTAAAAATTTCTTGATTCAGATTTTTACTTAACTTTTTCGTAGCATTTTCAGATTTGATTCAGCGGAACAGTGCATAAACGTGTAATAGATTACTTATTATAAAAACCGAGGTTCTAGTACAACGATAAGTCTACCAATACATCGTCTAAGCTACTAGACCCGATTATTCTACAAAGCCACCATCCCTTCTTTCCAGCCTTCGTCTCGCGTTCTAGCCACTGCTGTTACCTTCCCGAGTAATACCTAATCCTGCATCCATAAGGAGGCATAAGCAACGAATTGCTTAGTGAGGCGGTCATCCCGTCTCACACAGCTATGGTCAAGTAATCGAAAACAAGTAATACAATCAATAAGTCAATTATGCAAATCAGGCCGATATACTTTCCTAATGTGATTCACCAACCACTGTTGGATCTCTCACCAGGACGAGTCACACAAGACTCTCATATTCACGCTTAACACATATATCAGGACAAGGACAAGTATATTAGATCAGACAGTCAAGCACTTATTGAATCTACTCACGCCAACGACCCTAGACCATAGCCACAGTTACACACTCACCTTAGGATCTCGATGTACCGATGAAATTCCCACGTTCTGACACCTCTTGACGCAGATCGTCCGAGCTACACCGACGCGCGTCACACAAACCTAGCGATTTACTCAGAACACATCGACCAAACACTAAGTCTCTCGATGCTTATTGCCCAGAAAGGTAAAACTCTGAGTTTATCGATGCTTACCCGGATATTCCTTAACCGAACAAACTGCTATCGATGATTACTCAGGTAACTGGGCGCCTCTCGAACCTTTCTAGGATAATCGCTTATCTTCCTCGAACTTTCTTTCTTTCAGAGTTCTAGTTTTCGTTTTTGCTCACGCAGGGAATTATGAGGCGACCTGCCTTCTTATTTATAAGGGAAGGCGGTTAGGATTTTCCTTTATCCACGGCCCCTCTTATCCCTTCGAATATCCCATCTGTTTGTTAGGATATAACATGATTTTCGAAAAGCAGTTGGGATTTAGCGCGAAAATCTCGGAAGTTGTTACCAACAACTTCGACCAACCCAATCCCCTTATCCGCTGGGAATAATCCCTTATCCTTTGGGGATAAGTCCCTATCCTTCGGGAATAATTCCCTATCCGCTGGGAATAATCCCTTATCCTTTGGGATAATTCCTTTTTCCTTTGGGAATAATCCATTATCCGGTTGTTAGGATATTACGAAATTTCCGGGAAGTCTGTTACAAGGATATTTTGAAACTTTCTTCCCAGATATCTTCGCCCATAATCCCCGAAATTTCCTTTTTCCCCGCCCTTGCCAGTTTTGCCCTCGATCGCGGTCATTACACATAGCCTTATACATGAATGGCTACAAGGATAATATTATATTAAAACACAAACAAGTCTTAGACACTCCCCTTTGACAATATAACTCACGTCAAATATGGTAAATTCAAGGGCTCTCTAAATTCATCATTTCTTCTTCGAGGCCACGCTCGGGGCCATGTTCGAGGCCACACTCGGGGCCATGGTCGAGGCCACCTCGGGGCCATGGTTGAGGCCAACATCAGGGCCATGCAAGCGCCCGAAATTCTGAAGCCTCCGTGCAGCCGTCCGATTGTTTAGATGTCTTAGCGTCTAGACTCACATCATCCTTCTTTCCTTGAAAAGGATTTGACCACAAATCCAAGTTATTTGCACAAAAAAGAATCAAATCAGTAATATTAAAACTTGAACTCACAGAATATTTACCTTGCAAATCCAATTGGTAGGCATTGTCATTGATGCGCTTAGTGACCATAAATGTTCCTTCCACCCGGGGCATCAGCTTGGATTGGCGCTATTCAGGGAACCGATCTTTGCGCAAATAGATCCAAACTTGGTCTCCCGGTTGAAAGGTAACCTTCTTCCAGTGTTTTTCAACGGCCTGGCTATACTGCCTTGTCTTGGCCTCAATGTTGGCTTGAGCAGTCTCATGGAGTTTTTTCACCAATCGAGCTTTCTGTTCTCCATCAAGACTAGCACACTCACTCAAAGGTAAAGGCATGATGTCTAAAGGAGAAATAGGACTAAAACCGTAAACAATCTGAAATGGTGAGTGCTTAGATGCGGAATGAACCGAATGATTATATGAAAATTCAACATGAGGTAAATGGTCTTCCCAAGTCCTAAGGTTCTTTCCCACAAATGCACGCAACAATGCTCCTAAAGTCCTATTAACCACTTTGGTTTGCCCATCACTTTCAGGATGACATGTTGTTGAAAAACACAACTTAGTGCCTAACTTAGACCATAGGGTGCGCCAAAAATGACTTAAGAACTTAGTATACCTATCATAAACAATAGTCTTAGGCATGCCATGCAATTTTACAACCTCTTTAAAGAAAAGATTAGCTACATGCAATGCATCATCAGTCTTTCTACAAGCAATGAAATATGACATTTTTGAGAAGCGGTCTACCACAACAAATATATTATCCTTACTATTACAAGTCCTAGGAAATCCTAATGTGAATTGGTAAAGGAAGATACAAACCGTTAGGCTGAATCGAAGACTTAGCCATCTCACACTTAGCACAACGGCTACACGGCCAGAGTTTTGGACACGCAAAAGTGTCCCATAAGGCCACCAGCGTGAGCTTCACGGACGAACAACTCTCTCATGGAACAAGATGGAACACATAAGCAGTTATCATAAAATAGGAACCCATCTTGTATGAAGTAATGACATGTAGGATTCTTAGAGCAAGACTTACAGATTTCTCCATAGTCAGGATCAGTTTCATAAAGCTCTTTCATATGTTCAAATCCCACTAATTTAACTTCTAAAGTTGATAAGAGAGCATACCTGCGAGATAGAGCGTCGGCCACTACATTATCTTTGCCTTGCTTGTACTTAATGACATATGGAAATATCTCAATGAATTCCATTCACTTAGCATGGCGTTTGTTCAGCTTGTGTTGGCTCTTGAGGTGCTTGAGTGACTCATGATCCGTATGGATAAAAAATTCCTTTGGCCACAAGTAATGTTGCCAAGTTTGCAAGGAACGAACAAGAGCATAAAGCTCCTTATAATACGTCGGGTAGTTTAAGGTGGCCCCTCCAAGTTTCTCACTGAAATAGGCTATGGGCTTGCGGTCTTGCACGAGGACAGCTCCTATTCCTATCCCTGAAGCATCGGACTCAATTTCAAATGTATTAGAAAAATTAGGAAGTACCAAGAGTGGAGTGTGGGTGAGTTGTCATTAAGCGTTTGAAACGATTCCACTTGTTCCTTCTCCCACTTAAATAACACATATTTCTTGATCACTTCAGTCAGAGGTACGGTCAGGGTATTGAAGTCTTTGAAAAAACGCCTATAGAATACGGCCAAGCCATGAAAGCTACGAACTTCTCCCACATTCTTTGGGCTAGGCAAATCACGGATCGCTCGGACTTTCTCCTCATCGACCCTTACACCTGCAGCACTTACTACAAAGCCTAGAAAAACAAGGCTATCCGTACAAAAAGTACATTTCTTCATATTAGCATACAATCTTTCTTTTCTAAGAACTTCAAGAACTAACTTCAAATGATGTACATGCTCATCTAGGTTCTTACTATTGACTAAGATATCGTCAAAGTAAACCACGATAAAATTCCCTATAAACTCTCTAAGCACATGGTTCATTAATCTCATAAAGGTACTAGGCGGATTGGTTAGTCCAAATGGCATTACTAACCATTCATATAGGCCATGTTTAGTTTTAAAAACGGTTTTCCACTCATCACCTTCCTTCATCCGGATTTGGTGATAACCACTCTTAAGGTCAATTTTAGAAAACAAGCTAGATATATATAATTTATCTAACATATCATCTAGTCTAGGAATAGGATGGCGATACTTTACCGTGATGTTATTGATTGCTCTGCAATCAACACACATGCGCCAAGTCCCATCCTTTTTAGGGACAAGGAGAACCGGCACGACACATGGACTTATGCTTTCACGGATGTGCCCCTTGCTTATGAGTTCATTAACTTTTCTTTGGATTTCCTTGGTCTCCATGCGATTAGTACGGTAAGCAGGCTGTTTGGTAGAGTGGCTTCGGGAACAAAATCAATTTGGTGTTCTATCCCAGGTATAGGCGGTAGGACACTGGGACATTCTTCCAGGAACACATCTTGAAATGCCTGCAAAAGATCATTCATTCTGCTTGGAAGGACCGGCTCAAGGTTAGTAGCAGCAAACACATGTTCCATATAAACAATCATAAGGATCGGCCTTCTAGCAATCAGGCTACGCTTTACTTCACTAGACTTAAGATAAAAGTTAGTCTTGGCTTTAGAGACCTTAAACTTACTGGTTTCCTTCTTTCGATTCTTAAGATGTAACTGATCAAGATATACCTCATGGGAAGTCATAGGTATTAGAGTTGTCTTACGGCTCTTGAAGGTAAAGTGGTGGCGGTTGGTGAAGCCATCATGGGTCACCTTCCTGTCTGATTGCCACAGCGTTCCTAAGAGTATATGACTTGCTTCCATGGGCAAGACATCACAGAGAACATTATCTTTATACTTACCGATCTCTAGAGGCACCTTAACTTGATGGGTCACCCTCAATTCGCCTGAGTCATTGAGCCATTGAAGTGGGTACGACTTTGGATGGGGCATCTCCTCAAGTCCTAACTTTCTGACCATAGATTCACTAGCCACGTTAGTACAGCTACAACCATCTATAATCAAGCTACATGAAAGAATGTGAGATTAAGAGATTTGTAGAATTAGAGAATGAGAGAATGAGAGATTAGAGAGATTAGAGAAGAATGATTGTATTAAGAAACTGAGAATAATCGACGTTGACGAGGCCAATAGAAGTGATCCTTGAGCATACTCAGTGTTTTGTCGACACCAAAGTGTCCCATCAAGCCGCCACCATGGGCCTCCCTCAGCAGACGTTCTCCAACAGATCCTCCGGGAATGCATATGCGCTTGTCCTTCAAGAGAAATCCATCGAACAAGTAGAATCGACTGTATTTGCCTTGAAAATGTTCCTTGAATGCATCCTTGAAGTCGTGATCTTCAGCATAAAGTTCCTTAAGCATTTCAAATCCCATAACCTTTGACTCCATGGCCGAAATAAGGCTGTATCTACGGGACAATGCGTCATCTACGACATTGTCTGCGCCCTTCTTATACTGATGACGTAAGGAAATGTTTCAATAAACTTTAGCCATCGGGCATGTATTTTCTTCAGTGTCGTCTGACCTTTAAGGTGCTGAAGTGTCTGATGGTCCGTATGTATGACGCATTCTCTCGACAATAGATGACGTTGCCAAGTCTGCAAAGCTCAGACCAACGCGTAGAGCTCTTTATCGTAAGTAGGGTAATTTAAAGCCGCTCCACTTAATTTCTCACTAAAATAGGCGATTGGATTTCCACCCTGTGTTAGGAATGCTCCAATGCCTACGCCTGAGGAGTTTCACTCGACTTCAAAAGTCTTATCAAAATTTGGTAATGTAAGGACTGGTGCGCGTGTGAAACGCTCTTTCAACAGATGAAATGACTTTTCTTGTTCTGGTCCCCACTTGAACTCCTGGTTCTTCTTGATGGTTGATGTCAACGGACTGGCAATCATACTGAAATCTCTTACAAATCGTCGGTAGAAGCTCGTCAGCCCATGAAAACTTCAAACTTGGCTGGCATTAGTCGGCGTGGGCCACTCATGAATAGCTTTAATCTTTTTGTCATCGACTCGAAGTCCCTGCGAGCTCACGACGAATCCAAGGAAGATAACCTGATCTGTGCAGAAAGTACACTTTTTAAGGTTCGCATACAACTGCTCTTTCTGAACTGTCACGATTACAATTTCCAGGTGCTCCAAATGGTCTGAGTAAGACGCACTGTAGAAAAGGATGTCGTCAAATTTGACCACGACAAATTTTACAATGAAGGCCTGGAGAACTTGATTCATGAGGAGCAGAAGGTACTAGGTGCATTGGACAGTTCGAATGGCATTACCAACCACTCGTAGAGACCCTGCTTAGTCTTGAAAGCCGTCTTCCACTCATCTCCTTCTCGCATTTAGACTTGATGATAACCACCCTTCAAATCGATCTTGGAGAAGACAGAAGCTCCACTTAGCCTTCCAACATGTCATCTAGTCACGCAATAGGATGCCAATACTTAACAGTTATATTTTTGATGGCGCAACAATCGACGCACATTCGCCAGCTTCAATCCTTTTTTGGCACTAGCATGACTGGAACTGCACAAGGGCTAAGGCTTTCTCTGACATAGCCTTGAGCCATGAGGTCTTGAACCTGCCGTTATCGTTCTTTGGCCTCCTCCGGAGTAACTTTGTAGGCAGGTTTGTTCGGCAATTGTGCTCCGGGAGTAAGGTCAAAATGATGATCAATGCCTCTGATGGTTGGCAACCCTGGGGGATCTTGTCCGGGAAAACATCCGAATATTTATCTAACAAGGACTGAACCACCACGGGTAGGCTTCTGCTGTCGACACAAAATGCATTTAACACCTCTCTGTAAAGCATAAAAACGATCTGAGTTCCCTTGCTGCTAACCGCCTTTCTCATATATGCAATGTTAACGAGGAAGTTTTATTTCCGGGCATGCTGGTCCTTTGCCATCTTTCATTGCATTACGTGCACTTCTTGTGGTGACATAGGTGCCAGATTATATCTACGCTTATCATAGATGAACGAATAGAAGTTAGTGCATTCATTATGCGTAGTCTCTTAATCGAATTGCCAAGGTCGTCCTAACAGAAGATGTCTTGCTGACATTGGGACGACGTCACACAAAACTTGATCCTGATATCGCCATATACTGAATGAAACTCGAACCTGTTCGAAGATGTACAGTTCTGTCGTGTTGTTTAGCCACCTTAGTCAGTAGGGTTTCAGATGTTTGGTCACTGGTAGTCCAAGTTTTTCTACCTTATACTTGCTAGCATCATTGGTGCAGGAGCCACCGTCTATAATGAGGGAACACACCTTTCCAAAAATAATGATTTTTGAATGGAAGATGTTTTCTAGCTGTTCAATCTCCTCTTGCTCTTATCTCGAGTTGATAACTCGCCTGATCATTAACATTTCTCCTAAATCAGCGTATTCTACTTCTCCATCAGACATTTGATCAGCCGTAGGTGGGACCTCCTCTTCCTGATCGTATGAGTCGTAATCTCCGGAAGAAGTCAAAACCATAGTTCTTTGGTTAGGGCATTCACGAGACATGTGCCCTATTCCTTTACATTTGAAGCATGTAATGGCACTGCTTTTCTGCGGCTGGTTTGAAGTAGAAGTCGAGGGGCTGGGCCTTGGTGCCGTCGTCGGGGCCTTAGGGGCTGAGTTATTGTCCACTGCCTTGCTTCTAAGCCGTGGATCACTAGTAGGGGCAGCTCTGTCAAATGGCTTGGAACCATTACTCCAAGTGCTTTTTGGTCTGGACGGCGCTGAAGACTTCCTTCGGTTGCTCTTCTGTATCTGAACTGATAGATGAAATAACTTGCCAAGATCGTGATAAGGCTGTAGTTTGATCTTTCATGCGATCGATTCATGCAAACCGTCGATAAACTGAGCCATAAGGCTTTCTTTCGAGTCATCCATCTCGAGCCTGTTCTAAAGGTGCTCGAAGTCATCGAAGTATGCTGACACCGTTTTGCTGCCTTGGGTAAGGCATCTGAATCATCTCTGGAGTTCACGTTGAAAATGAGGGGGTACGTAGCGTCGTCTCATTAATTGGGTCAACTCAAACCATGAAGTTAAAGCTCCCATTCTGGCTCTTCTGCGAGCTGCTATCTCGCGGTCCCACCATGCCAGTGCATGGTCAGTGAACTGGGCTGTTGCCAACGCAACTCTACGGGGATCGTCGTAGTTATAATATTCAAATAGCAACTCCATCCTCCTTTCCCAGTCTAAATATTCTTCGGGGTCTATCTTTCCTGAAAAGGAAGGTGGGTTCAATTTAAAGTCTGGATTAACAACTTGTTGTCTGAATGGCGACACTGGTTCATTGTAGTATTGCTCTCTTCCCAGTCCACGGTGGGATGCCTCTGGTCGATCATACCGGCGCTGAGGTGCAGGTGCTGGTGAGGACTGCTCTAATCTCTTGTGACGAGTCGCTATGGTCGACATCTGGGCAGTCAATGACTGTAGCAGCTGCATCATGGCTTGACTGTTCTGTCCAGACGTGGACTCGTCACTCCCTGTCATATTTCTTTTTCCGAGAAAAGAAAATTGTCGAAAATAGAAAGTTTCCCGAAAAAGAAACTTGCAGAAGTGGAAACTTTATTTTTATGGAAAGGTTCCAAGAATTTTATTTTTATTTTATTTTCTAATAAAAAAATAAGAAAGAGAAAAACTGCCTAATTGCAAAAATAAATAAAATTCGGACAAAAGGAAACTATCCTAAAGGGAAAAGGATTTCCGAAAAGTAAAATGAAAAACTATTAACTTAAGAAGATGTCCTAAAATTTATTGCCTAAAAAAAAGAGAAGATTTAGTAAGCAAAAGAAATTTATTGCCTAAAAAAAAGAGAAGATTTACTAAACAAAAGGGAACTAATTAATTGCCTAATTCTTAAATGGAAACTTCCTAAAAGTAAAAGAAAAATTACTAATCTCCTAAAGACAATTAGGAAAACTTCATAAGGAATCTAGAAAACTTTCTAAACTATTTGTCTAGACTATAAACTATGGAAACTAATTAAATTTATGCCTAAAATGCTATGGGAACTTTCCTAAACCTAGATGCTAAGAACCTAGAAACAAAATAGAAGCTAACTAACCCAGCCACCTAAGGATTCGGAAAGCTGTGCGCTCACGGACGCTAGGCAGGATGCGGGTTGGGGCAGGGGGGGGAACCTAATGGGACGCGGGACGGGGACGCGGGACGGGACGCGGGACGGGGACGCGGGCTGCTAGGGACGGACGCGGTACTAGGGACGGACTACCCTAAGCTAGACGCGTAAAACCAAGGCTAATGCACGGGACACTAGCGACGCAAACCAACCCTAGCAACAGGGACACACACGCCAAACACTACACACGCGGCAAGGGGACTCACCCCGAATGGTCTAGGGGGGGTGAACACGGGACAAGGGCTAAGGGACGGGATGCTAGGAACACTAGAGACAAGATGCTTGGGACGGATGCTAAGTATGCTACGCGGGACAGCAAGAACTAGCTAGGGACAGGATGCTAATACACCTTGTAAGAATGCATTGTTAACATCCATTTGCCATAACTCCCAATCAAAGTTAGTAGCAAGTGAAAGGACAACATTAACAGAATGAAGCTTAGATACATGTGCAAAGGTATCCCTATAATCTTCACCATATGTCTGAGTAAGACCTCTAGCCACCAACCTAGTTTTATATCTATCAATTTCACCATTGCTTTTGTATTTAATGGTAAAAATCCACTTGGAACTTTCAGCCCTTTTTCCTTTAGGTAAAGTAGCTGAAGCATAGGTACCATTCCTTTCCATGGCTTGTTTCTCAGCTAGAATAGCTTCCCTCCATTCCCTCTTGGTCATAGCTTCCTCGTATGTCTTTGAATCTGTTCTTTATCAAGACTTAAAATGAAAGCAACATGATTAGTAGGTAAGTGAGCAATATTACAAACTCCCTGATCATGATGAACCACATCATTCCCATTGTAGAATACTGGTGGTTTCATTGTCTTGTGCTCCTTCTTAGAAATGTAGGTGGAGCTTATTGGATAGGATGCTTCTCTTCACCTAAAACATCAATAAGAGTGGGCATATCTCTTGATCTTTTGGAAGCTGAGACTAGAATTGATTCATCTCCTGCTGAGTCTTGTTGGACATGAGTAGATGTCTCTCCCCCCCACGTTCAAGAGGAGGAAGGCCAGGAGAACTGAAGGGACAAGGCGGCGGAATGGAAGGGCCGGCTGGGGTAGATGGTCGCGGCCCGGCTGGCTGTACCGCGGCTGGCTGGCTGGGGCTGGATACGGTTGGTACAGGGTGAGGAGCTGTGACTGTGGGCTGATGAAGTGAAACTATGCCAATACTTTCCAAGAGCCTCCTCAAGTTTTCAGCTTGGTCTGATCTTGTTGTGGAGATGTCCTTGAATTGATCCCAAGTTCTTTCTTCATAGAAACCTTTGGATTCTTGGAATTTGACATCTCTGGATACCAAGACTATCCAATGAACATAGCTTTGGTACTCTTTGGGTCCAGCTTGTTCATTTGCTCCTTTGGAACTAATACAAAACAAACACAACCAAACACTCTTAAGTGGTCAATATTAGGTCTAGTATTGTTTAGTACCTCAAATGGAGATAAGTCATCTAGGACTTTTGAAGGAGTCATATTAATCAAGTAACATGCAGCTACAAGAGCATCCCCACACAAAATCTTTTGGGAACTTTCATGTGGAACATCATTGTTCTCACAACTTCCATCAAATGTCTATTCTTCCTTTCAGCCACTCCATTTTGTTGTAGAGTGTAAGGACAGCTGGTTTGATGTTCAATGCGATGCTTGGCCAAGTGATGTTGAAGTCTGGTACTAGTGTATTCTCCTCCATTATCTGTTCTAAAGCATTTAATACTTGCATTGTATTGATTAATAACATATGCTTGAAAATTTAAAAATGCATCAAATACTATATCTTTAGAACTAAGCAAAGTGACCCACGTATATTTGGACTTTTCATCAATAAATGTCACAAAATACTTATGGTTTTCTCTAGATGGGAATGGAGATGTCCAAACATCATAATGCACCAACTCAAAACAATTATCATAAGTATGCAAAGATTTCTCAAAAATAGTTTTGCAATGCTTTCCAAGTATACAAGAATCACACATATCCTTTGGCATTTTTAAACCAGGAAAAATCAGTTCAAGTGCTCTAGGATGAGGATATCCTAATCTAGCATGCCAAAGATCAGAATCATTAATAAAAGAACTAGCATTAACAGCCGCTTCTAACCCACTAGCTTTAGTCATATCTTCAAGCACATACAAGTCATCTCTTGTGGTTCCTTATCCAAATCTTCTACTAGTCTCAATATCCTGAAAGTAGAAATCATTAGGACCAAAGATAGATTGACAATTTAAATCAGTAATAGCTCTTTTAACTGAAAGCAAATTAGAAGTAAAAGAAGGCATGTAAAAGGCTTTAGATTCTTTATCAAACAACTTAATTTTTCCTATGCTTTTCATCGGTACTTTAATTCTATTAGCAATGATAACATTACCTAAGGCAGGTTCTATATTCTCTAGCAATCCTAGATCACTAATCATATGGTGAGAAGCACTATAATAAACAACCAATGATTTAGATGCATTAGAAGTGAAAGAAGTTTGAAAAGAAGCATGAAAAGTTTTACCCAACACATTACCATCCTTAATTGCTTTCAGAAGAGCTTCTAGATCTGATTTTGTCACAAATTAAGATGCTGAAGACATGGCACTAGTTGAGGCTGAGTGACAATGGTAGTTGGTACATGCTTTTGAAGAGGCCGCCTGCTTGTACACGCCAAGGCCACTTGCTTGTAGCTGAGTGTGGCCGGCTGTGGGCTGTTGTCTCTCCAGGGCCCAGCTTGGCTTCAGCTCAGGGTGAAGTATCCAATATGCTTAATAAGATCTGTGTAAGTAGTGTTAAGAGTTTAAAGTAACCCAAACACCTTATCTTATTCCTTCCTTTCAAGGAGAACAATTGGGTCAATGGTGTATGGCCTTAGCATCTCTAGCTCAGCCCAAAATGTTCTAAATGAGCCATAGTGCTTTTTGAATTTTACATCCTCCTGCTTTGATTCATTCATAGCCTTTTTCACCTCAAAATTTTTTAAGAATTTAGTGGTGTTTCCATACACCTTTTGCAAAGTGTCCCAAAGTTCCTTAGCATTCTCACAAAAATAATAAGCCTCTAAGAGATCACTAGCAAGAGAGTTTTGAGTATAGAGAATACCAACTGGTCTTCTTGATACCATTTGGTTTGAGCAGCCACAGCCTCACTAACTTCAGCCACTTCATGTGGTTTTGTAGAAATGTGATTCCAAAGACCTTTACCACCCAATGTGGTTTTCATGGTCCTAGACCATAAGAGATAATTTGCTCCATGTAGAATAACTGGAGCTCTGAATGTGGTTTGAATTTCCATGTTTTAGAGGCTTGAGTTGGTCGGAATGAACTGGTCGGATGAGCTGGTCAGAACTTAGGGCAGCCGGTCTGAACGGGGAATGGCTGATTCGCGTGCGGGAGCTGGGACAGACGATCACGTGTACTCGTTTGCGTGTGGGAGCTGGGGTAGACGGTCACGTGTACTTGTGGTCACGAAGGCGTGTTCGCGTACCATGATACCAGTGTGATCACGGACAAGGGACATTGAACAAGGAACACAGTGTCTTGGAACGCTTGGTAAGACACGGGCTCGAACGTGGACGCGGGCGCGTGGTCGTGTGGGACAATAAGGAATGCTGGTCTAGTCTGGTATGGAACAGCACACAGGGACACCAGGGACACGATATGGACATCCAAGCCAGGCGTGTGCTCAATCCTTCCTCCAGGCCGCGTGTAGTTACTTGCCAACCAAGTCAACTACCTAACTTCCTTCAACTAACCTCAACCAACTCCAGCAACAGATTTTAACTAACTCCAGCCAACAAGATCAACTTCTAATAGTCCTTATCCAATCCAACAAGATCAATCAAGCACAAATTTCGAATTTTAGTAATAAACAAATCTAAAAATTCAAGTTTCCCTTTTTCAGAAATTTAAAGTTTGATAAGGAAATCAAGAAAATCAATCTTGAAGACTTAAACCTCTCAGATTGAAACCAAACTTCGTGGATACCCTCACAATATACTTATCTAAATTTCCAGATTCAAAAATTTAAAGAAAATTGAGAAAGGATTATAATTTTATCACTGGATTCTTGTGAGAGGTGATTTCTGACGTCTTTCAGAAACACTTCAACAACTTCCTTCAAAGGTAAGGGAATTCAGTTATGCTTTCTTTAAACAGAAATTAGACTCAAATGGATTGATTTTAGGATTTTAAAATTCGTTATTTGGTGAATATTTGATGACGGAATGATCAGGGAAACACGAAGGCTCGCGGCGGAGGCACTCGCGGAGGTCCGATACAAGAAAATTTGTAATTTATGATTCCCGTGGTCAAATGATGCAAATCCAATTGGCGTGGCTTTAAAACTCGCCGAAGAATAATCCAAAAAAAGAAGATCGTCAAAAGATGCCGTGATTTGGCCGGAATTTGCGATACAAGATGATGGACAAAATAGGACTGAAGAACAGATTGAGATGAAGATGATTTCTTCTTGATTCAAATATTTAATGAAGAATTTTACCCAGATTTGATGTAACCTGGCTCTGATACAATGAAATAATATGAGATTAAGAGATTTGTAGAATGAGAGAATGAGAGATTATGGAGATTTAGAGAGAAGAATGATTTTATTTAGAGAATGAGAATAATAGTTTTCTAAGTTACAAATAGGGAGAGAGGTTGTTATTTATATTAATCTAGTCACAAATGCAGAAAACCTCAGTTATTATTAATGGAGTGTGAGATCAAAGAAGACGAAGTAGAAGATGAGGTTATTGAAGCCGATGATCATGAGATCACCATTCATGCTCTTACTGGCTGGGGATCTTCAAAAACGATTAGGTCGTCACCACCATTAATCGCAAGGAGATTATTGCTTTAACTGACAGTGGCTCTAGTCACAATTTCATAAGCGAGCAAGCGGCAGCTAAATTGAGATTTGAGTCTACACCAACACATGCTTTGAGAGTACGAGTCGCAGATGGCCATCCATTGATTTGTACCAGATTTTACAGACAGGTGGAGATACTCATAGGTGGTGCATGCTTCTAGGTTGATTTTTACGTTCTTCCTCTCATCGGGTTGGACGCAGTTCTGGGAATGCAGTGGTTAGAGATGTTGGGCCAGACTACATGTGATTGGAAGGCCCAATCATTGGCTTTTAACTGAGACGGGGAGGAACATATTATCCTTGGGCTAGAGAATCAAGTTATTAAACTAGCCCATCTAGATGATATTACCAATGAAGACGTGAAGGAACAAAGGTTTTTTGCTATACGTCCCGAAACGTGGGATGAAAGAAAGGATACGACAGCACCAGAATTACAGAAGTTGTTATCTCACTTCAAAGCAATCTTTGAGTCCCGGTCATCTCTTCCCCCTCAAAGAGACATTGAACACCACACTGTTCTGAAAGAAGGGAGTGACCCTGTCAACGTGAGACCGTATAGGTACGTTTTTTTCATAAAGCAGAGATTGAGAAGCAGGTGAAGGAAATGCTTAATGCGGGACTGATCAGGGGGAGTTCGAGTCCTTTCTCCTCACCGGTATTATTAGTGAAGAAAAAGGATGGTTCTTGGAGGTTTTGTATTGATTACAGACCTCTCAACGCGGTAACGGTGCGAGATCGGTTTCCCATTCCCACAGTAGAGGATACGTTGGATGAGTTGAACAGAGCCATCATCTTCACGAAGTTGGATTTGACTGCAGGGTATCATCAAGTTCGAATGAATCCGCCTGACATTCTGAAAACGGCTTTTAGGACCCATAATGGCAATTTCGAGTACATGGTCATGCCTTTTGGCCTTTGCAATGCTCCCTCGACCTTCCAGTCCTTGATGAATTCCATTTTCAGGGAGTACCTGCGGAAGTTTGTGCTTGTGTTTTTTGATGATATCCTCATCTACAGCAAGTCTTTTAAGGAGCACTTGGAGCATGTTTGTGTGGTTTTTTAAATCTTGCAGCGACAAAAATTGTTTGTGAAACGTAAAAAGTGCGAGTTTGGAAAGGTAGAAATGGAGTACTTGGGGCACATCATCGCTGGTGAGGGTGTTAAGGTGGACCAAAATAAAATTCAGGCTATGCTCTCGTGTCCGACACCTACCACAGTGACTGAGCTACGTGGGTTTTTGGGGATAACAGGCTACTATCGAAAATTCGTCAAAAGTTATGGGTTAATTGCTAGACCTCTGACCAATTTGTTGAAAAAGGGCAGTTTGAGTGGCCTGCTGAAGCCCAGTCCGCGTTTGAGAAACTAAAGCTGGCCATGACGACTACGCCGACTCTTGCCTTACCAGATTTTGAGTCACCTTTCATCATCCAAACTGATGCTTCTGGGGAGGGAATCGGAGCTGTGCTTTCACAAAAAGGAAGACCAATTGCTTTTATGAGAAGAACCTTAGGAGTGGCAAAGCGAATTTTGGTCCACCTACGCACTGGAAATGTTGGCAATCATCATGGAAATTCGCACATGGAGACCATATCTGTTGGGACAAAAATTCACGATTCAAACGGATCAACAGAGCTTAAGGTTTATTCTGGAGCAGAGAGTGTTGACAGCGGAACAACAAAAGTGGATGAGTAAGCTAGTCGGGTATGACTATGAGATGTTCTACAAACCGGGAGCATCCAACAAAGCAGCTGATGCTTTGTCTCGTCGGCCTTTCAGCCCTGTTTTACAGTCACTATCAGTTCAGACGTCAGATATATGGGACCAGCTTCGTCTCTTGACCAAGACAGACCCGTATCTACTTTGTGTCGGCGCCTTAGCCACTGTTAACTCAGGACAACCATATTCTTGGCGTAACGGGTTGATGTTTTACAAAAACCGGGTGGTGATCCCTCCAACCTCGCCTCTAATTGCTTCACTATTGCACGACTTCCATGCTTCTACCTTGGGAGGTCATTCTGGTGTTTTAAGAACAACTAAACGTCTTTCGCAACAGTTCTATTGGCTGGGAATGCACAAGTCAGTTAAAGAGTTTATTGCCACTTGCAATGTTTGTCAGAAAGAAAAATCAGATACGCTTGCACCGGCAGGATTATTACAGCCGTTGCCTATACCAAGTCAAGTATGGGAGGATGTTTCACTGGATTTCGTCGATGGATTTCGTTATGGTAGTCGTGGATCGTCTTACCAAATACGCACATCTGGTACCACTCTCACACCCTTATACTGCAAAATCGGTTGCTGTTAAGTTTGTGGAAGACATTGTCAGATTACACGACATACCACACTCTATTTTGAGTGATCGGAATCCATTGTTTGTTGGGGATTTTTGGACTGAGTTTTGGAAACATGCGGGAACACATTTGAAGCGATCGTCAGCTTACCATCCCCAGACCGATGGTCAAACAGAGTTGGTTAATAGGTGCATTGAACAGTTCTTCCGATGTTTTGTGCATGACAGGCCATCACAATGGTGTTCACTGTTACCATGGGCAGAATTTTGGTACAACACCACTTTTCACGCTTCAACGGGTATGTCTCCATTCCAGGCTTTGTATGGCAGACGTCCACCACCATTGTTAAGTTACGAGGCTGTATTCTTCTTTGGTGGAAGAGATCGATGTACAGTTGAAGGATAGAGATGAGCTTCTTGCAGAATTAAAATCACACCTTACTGCTGCAAATAACAGAATGAAGCAAGCGGCAGATCAATAACGCCGAGACGTTATATTAATGGAAGGAGATTGGGTTTATCTTCGTCTCCAACCCTATCGACAAGCTTCAGTGTTTCGCAGAACATCTCACAAGCTTTCGACACGATTTTATGGACCTTTTCAAATAGAAACATGCATTGGTCCTGTTGCTTATAGGTTATCTCTTCCAGCTGGGTCTCGCATTCAACCTGTTTTCCATGTCTCTAAATTGAAGAAGAAGATTGGTGATGGCGTCACAGTGGCAGGTACGTTACCTCCGTTACGTTCCAATGGCGTCATTCACCTCTTACCGGTACAACTGTTGGGTACTCGCATATCGCATAAAGGAGCAGCTCCGGTTCACGAATCCTTAGTGCAGTGGAAGGATTTACCAATTGAGGATGCTACTTGGGAGCCGACAGATCAGTTACAGGAGAGTTTTCCTGATGTGAGCCTTGAGGACAAGTCTCATGTTGAAGGGGGGGTGTATTGATACGATACACGAGCCGGTACGCAGAGCGTCTTCACGAGTTAGTATACCCAATCCTCGGTACTTGGTTTGAGATTCAATTTCTGGTTCGATCGCTGGTTAATGGTTTATTTGTTTAGTTGTTGTCAGTTGCTTTAGTATTAAGTTTTGATTGTAAAAGAGTATGTTGTCCTATTCTTTAGGCAAGCATAATTCCACCATTTGCTTCTTGTATTGCACGTTCTGTTTCTTGTATTCATCTATTTAAGAAATGAAAAAACAACCAAAATAGGTAGTCATTACTACCACAAAAATCTTGTTGCAAAACGATAGCTTAAGTCGAGCGATTAAGCTTTATCAATGTTATTTCATTCGAATAAATAAAACAACAGGTATTGGCCATTGTCATAACGACGATGTTGTTGCTGAGTTAATCATAAAGGATCATGGTGTGGCTAGAATTCTAATCGACAATAGAAATCCAATGGATGTCATTTTTCTAGAAACCCTCAGAAATATGAACATCAGCTTATCTGAAGTCATTTTAATCCCAAAACTTTTAACTTGATTCTCAGAGAAATGACAATGTTTCTTGGAACAATCAAACTATCCGTACAAGAAGGAGGAGTGACAAATATTATGGAGTTCTAGGTTTCTGATCATCTTACAATCTATAATGTAATCATGAGAATACCATTGATAAACTCTGTGAGAGCTTTCCCGTCAACATACCATATCTGCCTTAAGTTCCCAACCCCCGTAGGAATCAAAATGATTTGGGGAAACTAGTAAGAATCGCAAATTTTTTTCTTTGCTGAGCACAAACTCAGTAATCCAATGACTGAACAAAACACCGAGCCAAAGCGTACAAAGACTAAGACGAGCCAGAAAGAGTTGGCAAAAATGTTATAGCAATTTGCAGATCCCCGACGCTTGCGAGCAGAAAAACGAGCCAACAAGCGAACTAGTAATTTCAGTATGCATCCAAAACGTTGTATTGAAATTGAAATGTAGCTAAAAGAGTCTGTCAGAGAAGAACTTATTTCTTACCTCAAGGAAAACATACACACCTTCCCTTAGGCAGCAGAAGATATGCCTGGCATCATAATCGATATTGCTTTTCATGAATTAAACGTTGACCCAACATTCAAACCAATAAAGCAAAAAGGAGGAAATTTGGCCCTGAACGAGACAATGTGGTCAATGTTTAGGTGGAGCGACTTCTGAAGGTAGGATCAATCACCGAAGTCAAATATCCTGATTGGCTTGCTAACCCAGTCTTGGTAAAAAAGAAAAACAAAAAGTAGAGTCTGTGTTGATTTCACAAATCTGAACATAGCCTGCTCGAAAGACAGCTTTCCATTACCTCACATCGATCACCTTCTGGAAACAGCGGCAGGAAAGAAACTACTTTAATTCATGGATGCATTCTCTGGTTATATTAAAACCCTAACTATAGAGAAAATACTGCGCCCATAACTAATCGACACATTCTACTGTATCTACCTATCAACGACTGGTGAACAAGATGTTTGCCGAACAGCTTGGAAAAGTGACAGAAGTGTAAATTAACAACATGCTCGTAAAGTCTCTCAAGAAAAGAAGATCACATAGAATATTTAAGAGGTTGCTTCTAATGTTTGAATGAGCATAAAATGAAACTCAATTCGACCGAGTTTAGATTTGTAGTTGCATCTGGAAAATTACTTGGGTATCTCATCACTAATCAAGGCATCAAAGCAAATCCTAAGCAGATTGATAGATTCCATCGCGCTTATTACCGCAAGAAGAAACGTGATGGGAAGAAACAAGAAGTAACGGGCGACGCAGAAGAGGCAGAGGACACGCTGTTACAAAAAGAAGCAGAAAGCAGGGACGAAGCAGAGGATTAACGATCGTTATGGCGGGAAGTTCTTTTTATAATAAATATTTGAATAAAGTGAAACACACTGGGAGAAAGAGAGACTTTGCTTTACTGTTTCATTCTCTCGATATAAACTCTAGCACGGGGTTGTTTGGGGGGTATGCTTGTTCTGGGTTGATTGTAAAAGAGTGACGACATGAGTGTCTCTTGGGGAGATGATCGATATGAGATCATCACCTTTTGTTAATCGGATCAAGTATATTCTGTAATCAAGTTTCTTCTCATATTAATATAAGTATTATTCAGAAGTTACAATCTTCGGTAACCCGTTCCGAGTAGCTCACTCTAACACTGGTGTGGTGAAAAGGGTTCCGATCTACGCGTTTTGTTTGGATCGGTGGTATTTCAGATCTTCACATCTGTGTGTGGCTCTTCACCTCAGTCACTCTAGTTGGTGTCTGTGGGTTCTCTGTTCCTTGTGGGTTTCGCTTTGTGCAGTGGGTTTCAAGTTCTGGGTTGTGTGTGGGTCTGATCGTGGAGTTTGGGGTGTAGAGGTGCTTTCCGCTCACTTTTTTTGTTTGCCTTGACTCCGATGACTCCAATTTCTTCTCCGGCAAGTTCGGGCGTACCTGGGGAAGGTGGGGACGATGAGGTTCCCCTTCACTCTGACGTGTCTTTTCTTAAGGGTGGTTATCAGATCTTGCTGCAGGAGGCAGCGTCTAATAAGCACCGGTTTAATGCGATTGAAGAGTCTTATCGAGGGATTGAAACCCAGTTTCAGGAACTGACAAAGTTGATAGGCAAACTTCCGTTGGGTTTGGGTTTGGGGTCTGTGGCTGACCCAGTGTCGCAACAACAATCTAACACTCCTTACAATCATTCGGCTGCTGCACATACTCATCACCAAGCCCCACCTACTTCCTTGGGCATTCCGCATGAACCAGTGCAGCTTGGTTTTCGTACTCGACCCTTTCATATGGATAATCGTGAGAACATGTTAAAGAAAGTTTTGATGCCTACTTTCGATGGCACTAATATTCATGAATGGATTGTTGATATTGAACATTTTTTCACAATCGGAGAATTTTGAGAAAAGGATAAAATGGATCTTATTGCTTTGTGTGTCGAGGGCAAAGTAAAGAAATGGTATGCGTGGGTATTACGTCGCGGGGGTTTTCGTTGTTGGCAAGATTTCAAGCAACGCCTGTTTGTTCGTTTTGCTGAATCGATCGATGCTGAACCTACGACACGACTTTTCTCTCTTAGTCAGATGGGTTCTATAGCCGACTATGTCTCTGAATTTGAAGATTTATCATCTCAAGTTGCTGGATTAACAGACACTCACTTAGAAAAGATATTCTACAATGGCCTTAATCATGAGATGAAAGAGGTCATCCGAATGAAGGACCCCAGAGGATTACCGGAGTTTATCACTACGGTTCTTCGGATGGAAACGGTTTTTTTTGTAAAATTGTTTATGACACTACTCCCACACCTCGACCTGATTGGCATAAACCGAGTTTGCCTAAACCAGCTTCTTCACCGTTTCTGGTTCGTTTACAAGATGTCCAACGGCCTTTACCGTTAACAGGTGCTTCTTCCTCTCGGGCTTCTCGATCCGCACCACGTCCTCCCCAACAATTCACAGATGCTGAATTGGATAAAATTCGTAAGGAACGTCTTTGTTTTAAGTGTCAGGCTCCATGGTCGAGATCCCATATTTGCCCGAATAAGGAACTACGAGTGTTAACAGTTATTAATGGGCTAGAAATGGAAGTTTTTGAACCATGGGCGGAGTGTCACGAGGATTCTTCGGCAATACCAGAAGTCAATACTCTGTTGACATTTTCGTTGGCTGCTTTCTTGGGTGCTGAGGAACCTTTAACTACTAAGCTCCGTGGCAGCATTCATCAGACTGATGTGATCGTGATGCTGGACAGTGGTGCTTCCCATAATTACATCTCTCCCGATTTAGTTCACAAGTTGCGGCTTCAGGTTTCTCATTCCCGCAGTTTGGATGTTTTGTTGGGGAATGGGGTAACGGTGAAAGCTTTGGGAGTGTGCAACGCTATTACCTTCCTCATCAATGGCATCGATTTCACTTCTGATTTCATTGCGTTAGAGGTGGGCAGTGTTGATGTCATTCTTGGCCTTCAATGGCTAGAGACGCTGGGTAAGTACGAGGTAGACTGGAAGCGACAGGAGTTGTCCTTCCTCTACCGGGGAAATCGGGTGACACTGTTGGGGGATCGTATGTTACACTGTCCCCGATCATCACTCCAACCATTGACCCCAGTCTTCAGTAAGGAGCAATGTGGGAGTGAAGTACCATTGCCTCCTACTGTTGCGACATCTTCCATTTCAGCTGTTATTCCTGGACTTGTCGCCTTTCTCGAGCAAAGTAGGGATGTTTTTGCTACACCGTCGTCTTTACCACCTCTACGGGGTAAGGAACATGTGATATCATTACTTCCGGGCGTTACTGCAGTTTCCGTTCACCCCTATCGTTATCCACACGCGCAAAAGGTGGTGATGGAACAAATGGTCACCGAAATGCTGCAGGCGGGTATCATACGTCCGAGTGTGAGTCCGTGTTCTAGTCCAGTCTTGCTGGTCGCAAAGAAAGACGGAGGTTTTCGTTTTTGCGTCGATTACAGAGCATTAAACAGAGCTACGGTACCCTATAAGTACCCGATCCCGGTGATTGATCAACTTCTGGATGAGTTGCGGGGTGCTATTATTTTTTCTAAGATTGATCTTCGATCGGGATACCACCAAATTCGGATGGTGGAAGAAGACAAACCCAAGACAGCTTTCCGCACGTTTGAAGGACACTATGAGTTCTTTGTGATGCCTTTCGGTTTAACCAATGCTCAGCCTTAATGAATCATATTTTCAAACCATTTCTGCGACATTTTGTGTTAGTTTTCTTCGACGATATTTTGATCTTTAGCAAGACCGTTGACGATCACTTACACCATGTGCAGCAAGCTTTATTGGTCCTGCGGCAACAACAATTGTTTGCTAGCTTTAAAAAATGTTCTTTCGGAGTTTCGCAAGTGGAATATTTGGGCCATATAATTTCTGCAGCAGGGGTAGCTACGGATGTGTTGAAAATATCTGCAATGCAACATTGGCCCACTCCACGAACAGTAAAACAGCTGCGTGGCTTTCTCGGTTTAACAGGCTATTACCGACGTTTTGTTCGGAGCTATGGCATTCTGGCTAAACCACTTACGAACCTTCTAAAAAAAGATCAATTTTCTTGGTCCCCTGAAACGCAGCGTGCTTTTGAGACCCTGAAGGATCATATGCTCCACACCCCTGTTTTAGCTCTTCCGAATTTTTCTAAGTTGTTCATTGTTGAGTCGGATGCATCTGGGGTGGGAGTTGGTGCAGTTCTGATGCAGGAGCAACGTCCTATTGCTTTCTTTAGCCACGCTTTAACTGCTCGGGAACAGCTTAAACCAGCTTATGAGTGTGAGTTAATGGCAATTGCTATGGCCATTCGGAAGTGGAAGCATTACCTACTAGGCCGGAAATTTCATGTCCACACGGATCACAGAAGTATTAAATTTTTGTTGGAACAGAAGGAGGTTAATATGGAATATCAGAGGTGGCTTATCCGGCTGTTGGGGTTTGACTTCAACATCTTTTATAAACCAGGATGCGAGACCAAAGCAGCTGACGGGTTATCTCGCAGCATGTCCTTCTCCATGCTTGCGTTCACACTGACCATTCCGGCTTCTCTCCAATGGCAGGATCTGTTCAAAAAAATTGCAGAGGACAACCACATTCAAAATACTATTAATCGTTTACTCATGGATGGCCCTGCAGGCAGTAAGTATACGGTCGTGGATGGCAAACTTTGGTGGGGAAATCGTTTGGTTATTCCGAGTACTTCCCGATTTATTCCTCTTATACTGCATGAGTGTCATGGTAGTGTGATTGGCGGACATTCGAGTGTTTTAAATACCTTGAAGCGAATCCAGCGTTCTTTTTTCTGGGATGGAATGTCTAAACAAGTCGCGACTTTTGTGGCTGAATGTGCGATTTGCCAAACACATAAGCTTTCGACACTTTCTCCAGCAGGACTTTTACAACCACTCCCTATTCCGGACAAGATTTGGGATGACATAGCCATGGATTTCATTGAGGGTTTACCGGTGTCGGCGGGAGTTAACGTCATCATGGTTGTCATAGATCGCTTGAGCAAATATGCTCACTTTTTGAGCTTCAAACATCCCTTCTCTGCGGGTGATGTTGCACATAAGTTTGTTTTGGAAATCGTCAAACTCCATGGTTTTCCACGGAGTATCGTCTCTGACCGTGACCGTTTGTTCTTGAGCTCTTTTTGGAAGGAAATGTTTCGTCCGACGGGCACACAATTGAAATTTAGCACGACCTTTCACCCTCAGATGGATGGCCTGTCGGAGGTACTTAATCGGTGCTTGGAAACGTATCTGCGGTGCTTTGTCTCCCAGCACTCGAAGAAGTGGTCTCACTTCCTTTCTTGGGCGGAATTCTGGTATAATACCTCCTATCATACAGCTCTGAAAACCTCTCCTTTCGTTGTGGTGTATGGTCGTGAGCCTCCGATTTTACTCCCTTTTGAGTCAGGGTCCACTACCAATTTTGAACTTGAGGAATCTCTGAAACAACGAGATGCAATGCTTCTTCTGTTGAAACAATTTTTAGACAAAGCACAACAACAAATGAAACAGTACGCGGATAAACATCGCCGCGACGTGGAGTTTTCAGTGGGGGATTTAGTTTTTCTGAAATTGAGGCCTTATCGTCAGCAGTCTGTGGTTCGTTGTTTTTGTCACAAGCTTGCAGCTAAATATTTTGGCCCGTATCAAGTTTTGGAACGTATCGGAGTTGCAGCATATCGGTTAAAGCTTCTGCCTGAGTCGCGTATCCATCCCGTTTTTCATGTATCTCAATTGAAGCGGGCGCTTGGTGTTGGAGTTGAAGTCCAGACATCACCACCGGAATTTATGGATAACTTAGACTCTTCTCCAGTTCCGCGGATGGTCCTAGCCACTCGCAATGATGCTACTGGCAATTTGGAGCTGCTAGTTTAGTGGCAGGGCAAACCGGCAACTGATGATACTTGGATGGCGTCGCGCGACTTTGTGGATCAGTTTCCCTCTTACCAGCTTGAGGGCAAGCTGGATTTCGATGGGAGGGGTATTGATAGATTCCATCGCGCTTATTACCGCAAGAAGAAACGTGAAGGGAAGAAACAAGAAGTAACGGGCGACGTAGAAGAGGCAGAGGACACGCTGTTACAGAAAGAAGCATAAAGCAGGGACGAAGCAGAGGATTAACGATCGTTATGGCGGGAAGTTTTTTTTATAATAAATATTTGAATAAAGTGAAACACACTGGGAGAAAGAGAGACTTTGCTTTACTGTTTCATTCTCTAGATATAAACTCTAGCAAGGGGGGTTGCTTGGGGGGTATGCTTGTTCTGGGTTGATTGTAAAAGAGTGACGACATGAGTCTCTCTTGGGGAGATGATCGCGATTCCGAAATTAGAATCCATCTGACTTCCAAACGAAGAACAGTCGTTTTGACTAATATTTCATTTGTCTAACAATGAAATAGAGTACAAAGATTTAATCGCTAAATGAAAAATATCATTCAGAATCAAAATCCAGAATATTTACGCGTATTGCGATTCCCAGTTAGTCGCCAGTCAATTCAGTAGAGGGTACAAAACAAAAGATGAAAAAATGGATGTTTATCTCAAAATCTTCAAAGAATTGGCTAAACAGATTTAGGAGTTCGAACTGACTCCAATCCCTTTGGGGGGAGGAGGAAAACGTCCCAGCAGATGCTTTGGCAGCACTAGCATCAATTTCCAATCCAGACTTACGCAAATCATCCCATTAGAGTTTATTAAATATCCAAATATTAATTACTCCGAATAAGTTAACACAATCAATCCACTCAAACAATAACCTATGAAAGACAATCCTCCGGGTGATGGAGTGGTAGAAATGGAGGAAGATCCGTAGCCAGAAGTGGAAGAGTATGGTTGCAATAAGTAGTGGATAAGAGCATTTCTCGTATATATCATGGATGGCGAAATTCCAGATGATAAATGGCAGCTTGAAAACTCAAGGCTCAACCAGCTCGATACGTTCTACTTGACGGATAAGTTTTTAAATAGAGGTTCTATAGACCCATTGTAAACTGTGTGAAAGGCAAGAAAGCCCAGAGAATCATGAAAAAGGTCACCAGTGGATCATGCTGCAACAATTCCGGTGGAAGGGCCTTAGCAATCAAAATAAAGTGTCACGGCTGTTATTGGCTAACCATCGTGAAAGACTGGAAAAATTTCTCCGCTAAATCCGAGATATTTCAAAGACATGCACCATCGATATGCCCACCCCCTGAGCTACTCTCATAGATTTAGGCACCCTACCCTTTCATGTAGTGGTCAATGGACATCGTTGGCCCACTACACATATCAAAGCAGAAAAGATTTTTGTTTTTCCTCACAGGCTACTTCTCCATATAGGTAAAAAAGACTATACGCCAGCATAAAAGATAGCCAAGTTGAAAACTTCTTTTAGAAAAAATCTTATGTCGAGACGGAGTCTCTGATGAAATCGTAACCGATAATGGCTCCCACTCCGTCTTAACTCATTTCGAAGCTTTCTGCAAGAAGTGGAAGATACGACTAAGAAAATCAACGCCACCATATCCACTACAAAACGGTCAAGCAGAAGCAAAAAACATGTTATAAATCTTGATGGATTGAATGAACGACTTGGCGAGAAGAAGGGCTGCTCGACCGACAAAATCGAAGAAGTCCACGATGAGCCACTGGAAAAACACCATTCGTGCTTTTCAATGGAATGGAATGTGTGATTCCTTCTAAAGTAGAGTTTTCAGGCGTACATCGCTGACTCCTCCTAGGAAAAGAAGGTTTGAATCATTTGATGCTGCTTGATAAACTATACCTAGTAAACAAACGGTGTGACCAAGTGCTGGTCCGAATTCAAAATTACCAACTGGCTAAATACTACAACTCAAACGTTCAAAGCCAGAGATTCAATGAAGGGAACCTTTTCCTTCAAAATGTTTTCCAAAATATTCCAGACATAAACGTAGGAAAGCTTTGTGCAAATTGGGAAAGACTATACAAAGTCACTTAAGGTCGCCAGCATGGCAGATGTTAGATCGCAAGGTCTTGGAATGCAATGCACCTTAAAAATCACTATCATTGATCAACATCCAAACTAAACTACGAGATGAATTGATCCCCAAAAGGGGTACGTAAATAGCCTATATTAGGATAGGTTTAGCTGTCCCCACTCCTTGTAAGAATTTGCGGATTATAAGAGAGTATTTGCGGATTATAAGAGTGTATTTCTAGGTTTTTATGATGAAAAAGAGAGTGAGTAAGAAAGAGAATTTTGAGTGATCTTAAAAGACTGAGAAGGAGGAAATTTGTTTTCCTTAACTAGTGTGTCACATTTACAACGTATTTATAGAGAGACAAAGAGAAGGGGAAAAGGAGGTTTGAATGGAGTGTGCAACAAGAGTGATAGTGACAGGTCTCCGACAGCACTTTGCTTAAGTCCACACGTGATCCTCCCTTCCTTGCCATCCAACGGCTCTCTCCTATGGTTCTTTGCTTCTAGAAGACTTCTGCTTTGGGACTACTTAAACAATTATCTTCTCGCTTGCTGCTGGCCACAATAAATGAACTATTATATTCTTTGTGGATTTAAGTGCGCTATACATATTCTGACTGAGTTTATCTTTTTGAATATCCGATGGGTATTCCAACTTATATTCTTCGTCCACTATTGAAATGAGAACCATAAGTCGATAAAGCATTGCAAGCCCTACAACCAAAGTAAATGCCAAAATCAGGAAATGCTTCCCAGTGCGCTGGTCTTCGATGTCTCATAAACATAAAACTAACTTACCAATTAGTATAAGATCCAAAAACATGTTTTGAATATGGTAGACATACGCATGACAAAGATCACATAACAATGCCACAAATACGCAAGGAACTTATTAAAACTGGCACTAACAGAAAAAGAGGTAAAAACCGACGGATTTTCTGACGGACTTTGCGGCCGTCGAAAATTTTGTCAGTTTGACGTTTGTTTACCGTCGGTTATCTTTATATTCGTAAGTTTCCGTCAGAAAATTACTGACGGATTATGACGGATTTTGATTTTTTGTCAATTTCCGTTAGAAAATTACTTACGGAAACAGATGGATTTTGAACTACGAATTAATTTAATATTTTAATATTTTAAAAAAAATCTGTCGGTTTCTGTCAGTAATGATTTTGAAAATTTGAATTAACTTTTTTTTTATTTTTTTTATAATATCCGTCGGTTTCCGTTAGTAATTTTCTAACGGTAACCGACGGATTTTGAAAATTATAGTTATTTTTTCAAAAAATATTTTTCCGTCGGTTTCCGTCAGTAATTTTCTAACGGAAACTGACGGATTTTAAAAATTCGAATTGATTTTATTTTTTTAACTTTTTTTATAATTTCGTCTGTTTCCGTCAGAAAATTAGTTACGGAAACTGACGACAACCGAATCTTCTACCATACGATTCTTCTTCTCCTCCACCTCCTTTAACTCCTCCTTTCTCTCCTCATCTCCTCCTCCTTTTTTTTTATTTTTCTTCCTCCTCTTCTTCCTCTTCCTCCTCCTCCTCCTCCTCTTCTTCCTCTTCCTCCTCTTCCTCCTCCATCTTCTTCTCCTTCTCCTCCTCCTTTCCTTTTCCTCTTCGTTCTTCTTCTCCTTTTTATTATCATTTTATTTCTCCTTCATTTCTCTTTTCTTCTTCTTCTTCTTCTTCTCCTTTTTCTCTCCCTCTCTCTTTTTCTCTTTTCTCTCTCTCTCTCTCTCTTTTCTCCTCATTCTCTCCATCTCTCTCTCCCTCTCCTACAACCACCATCCATTCCGCTCCAATCACCATCGACCTAATCCGCCCTGATTCATCCAGATCCGCACCGTCCGCGTCGATTCTGAGCATATTGGAACGGTTTGGGCCGACGGTGAGTAGTGAAATTTTTTTTATTTATTTTGTTTTTTTCAAAAACCGACGGATTCTGATGGTCCTCCGGCCACAAAAACCGACGGATTCCAACGTTTCTACGGCCACTTAAATCGACGGATTCTGACGGCCACTGGAAACCGACGGATTCTGCCAGTCCTCCGGTTATTGTAAACTTACGATTTCCAACGGTCCTCTGGTTATCGGTAACTGACGGATTATGACGGTTACCGATTGTGGTTAGAATCCGTCAGAAATATTACCGATGAAAACTGACGGATTTTCTATTACCAACGCTGTAAAACCGACGGTGAAAATCTATCAAAAAACCGTTGGAAACAACTATTTTCCGACGGAAACTGATGGATATGACCGTCAGTTTTCGATTTGTTTTGTTGTAGTGTGGATAGATTATCAGGGCGGATCCAAAACTTTTAAAATCCAGAAAACGGATCAGAAAGACCCAAAAAGTCTTAAAGGAAAAGTTGCAAGAACAAGAAAAAGAAAAACAACAACGTCAAGATTAACTTAGAAACCAAAATGATACAACAAAAGACTATTGAGGGAAGTTTGGGTCAAGCGTGGGATCAAAAACAAGATCAGCAATGCCCAGAGTCTTGGTGATAGAGTCCAAACAACTACAGTCGCCGCAGCATACTCGAGCGCCTCAGTCCCAAGCTCAAGATCCCACAGTTTGGCATCCATGGAGGAAGCGTCAATTCGCCTTGCATCCCAAAGTTGATCTTATCGAACTGCTCATCATCTATCTAGCACTCATCTTTCCACTTTTCAGCCTCTCTTTTTTGTAGTCCAAGATTAGTGCGTCCGGCCCCCTCATGATGTCTACGAGCTGAGTGTCGGCTTCAGCTTGGGCAAGTTTGCTCTCTTTATCTTTGGCCTATGTTAAACCTGCATTGGATTTTGCTATGTATGTTAGACGAGACTGGAATTTATTAGAAAGCAATTGTTTCATTGTTTGCGTTTTCTTCACTCTTTCTTCATGTGATGCTCGGTCGGCTGCAAGTTGTTTCTTTAACAAAGCCAGTTTGACTTTTGAGACTTCGACTTCTCTAGTCTGGTTGCATGACTCGAGATATGCTCTTGGTCTTGTTCCTATTATCACGTTCTTTTCTACCGCTTTGAGTCTGCGCCTAGCTTTTGCGTACCTGTATCATAGCCACCCACCATCTTGTTGATTCATGTAATGAAATGTGACAAAACTGATAAAATCTAACCACGTTCGCACCTTAGTCCTTGAATTAATGCTTAGAATCTGATAAGCTCCAAAGTTAAGTGTACTTAAGGATCCAAATCAAAAATCAAGCACGATTTGGAATCCATAATCGTAAGACAAGTGTAATTGGGAAGCCTTTTATCGGAAGACATCTCGACAAGCTTTCTCACATTTCATCTTGTCTTACATCTTTTCCAAGACAGGTTTTGAATTTTTCTAAGGAATCATCTCGTTTTCTTTGAAAGTCATCTCGTCTAACTTCTCATCCAAGACTGGTTTCAAATTTATTCAGGGATAATCCCGCTTTATTTGAAATGAATCTTGATGTAATACCGTTGGTGGGCTGTCCTTTCACCGAGAAAGATCAGGTTGCCAACAGGAAAGGGAGCAAGAGGGGGGAACGATGGGACCATACAAGCTATGAAAGGGGCTTTTGATACTCCAAGAACTTCAACCACAAGGCTGAAAAGCACCTTCCCAAACAAAATATTTTCATGTGTCCATAAAGGAGACGTAATAAATGAATTGCTTAGTGAGTGCAGTCGAACCATCTCACTCGGCCATTGCCAAATAATCGAAACAAGTAATATAATCAATTAGTCAATCATGAAAATCAGGCTGATAAAATTCATAACGTGATTCACCAACCGCAGTTGAATCTCTTACCATAACGAATTTAACAATTCCAGACAATAACAAGTAACACATATCTCATAAAATGGATAAGTATATTAGATCAAGCAATCAAGAACTTATTGAATCTAAGCTAGCCAACAACCCTAGACCATAGAAACAGTCACGAACTTATAGGTTAACTGGTCAAAATCTCACTTCCAACACCTTTTATCGCAGATCTTCCAAGTCCACTAGATGCATGTCACGCGGACATGACGGATTCTTGCAAAACATCGACCGAACACTAAGTTTCTCGATATCTTACATATCATGTCGACCAAAACACTACGTTCATCAACGCTTACCAGGAATTTTTCAACCAACCACCTTTTATGGTTTGTAATGAAGTACTTTAATCAAACCAATTATGATTAGGATTACGGATTAGACCAAATATACTGATTTTTTAATTAAAATAAGACCAATTAGAAATAAAACCATTCTGGTTAAGGATTAGGATTTTCTAGTTACCAAGTTATTTAATCAGTGTAAGCAACTTAGATGGAGGCAACCCATAATCGATTCTAAAGCTTTTAAAAAATTTTTGCCTTCCAGAGTAGAGATATCTACTGTAATCATCCTAGACATTAAACAGGATGATCTTGTGTTTTAGGATTAGCCACACATCTTTAGAGCATCCCCAGCTCTAAAGAGAAGACAATTGCCTCGTTCAGAGACCTAGTAGCCTCTATATCATTTCCCCCCTATATTCAAGTGGATTCAAGTGTTTCAACCCATCCAGGACCGTACCAAGTAGTATCAGAGCTGTTTTAAGGTTAGGGTTAGTGTTCTCTAGTCATTTATATCCATCAAACACGGTTATTATCTTTCTATCTTTTTAATTCAGTTGAGTCACTCTCGATTTACAAAGAAAACAAAGAAAATAAAGTAAAATAAAAACAAAAAACAAAATCACAAACCTAGGAGGAATCAGACTAAGAGTTGGTTAATCATTTGATACAAAAACATCTTGCAATCTTTCTTTCTTAGGTCACATCGATTATAGCTCTATATCTTAAGTGACTGGGCTTTAATTGTCAATAAACTTGTGGGAAAATCAAGTTGGACAATAAAAACCGATTAAGGGAAAGTTGTTTTCCTAATCATTTGCTAAGTTTATTCCAAGGATTCCATGGCATGCAGACAGGACAACGAGATCAGGGAGGAACCTACAGTTCAGGCTGTCCGCCTAGATCAACTTAAGTTTGAAATCATGATGGCTGAGGTCACTAGGAGGCTTACAAGAAAAATTCAGCAAGACTAACTGTGCTAATGATTTCCCTCCTGATTTTTTACTCCCTATATGTAGGTTTGCTAGAGGAGCTCGAGTGAGAGCTATGAGAGGAGCTAGGCTGGAAGCTGAGGCACAACAATCTGATGCATCAGAAAAAAGTAGCGCAAGCTCACAAGATGGAAGATGTAACCGGTTCAACAACCGACGCTTAAAATTTGACGACACTCTAGGGAGCCTCAAGCTCAGGATACCACCATTCCATGGGATGAATGATCATGATGCTTACCTAGAATGGGAAAAGAAGATGGAGTTGATGTTCAGTTGTCAACATTATTTAAAGGATAAGAATTTCAAGCTATCAGCTATTGAATTCAGTGGCTATGACATCAATTGGTGTGAGAAAATTGCAACTATAAGGAGGCGCAATGGAGAACCTCAAATTGCTACCTGGTTAGAGATGGAAAACGTGATGAATAAGAGGTTTGTGCCAACATATGATGGTAGTGACTTGTACCATAAGCTGAGAAGATTGTCTTAAGGATGCAGAAGCAGAGAGGATTATCATCATAAGATGGAGACACTTATTATTAAGGCTGATATAGCTGAGATTGTTGAGGCAATGATGGCTAGGTTCCAAGGAGGTTTAAACATAGACATTCAGGAATGTTCGGAATTTAGACAAAAAAAAGAGGAGGAACACCTCTCAGACCCCTTTTCGAACCGCCTCTAGACCCTTTTATGTTAGGGAGAACAAGTTGTTTTTCGAGCCAAAGGAAGGGACCACAACCGCAACACTCAACCGGGATAACCATGGGAAGAGTCCAGCAACACCAACTAGGTCCAAAAACTTTAAGTGCTTCAAATTCTATAGATTTGGACACTATGCCTATGAATACACTAACTAGAAGCTCATGATCATCTTAGAGAATGGTAAAGTTGTCTCTGAATAAGAGAAACTGGATCATGAATCAGAGGAGAAAGGTGTGGACTACCGTGTCTAAGGAGAGATGTTAGTCCCCATAAGAAATTTAAGTGCTCAACCTAAGGAAGAGGAACATGAGCAAAAAGAGAACTTGTTCCATACAAGATTTGTAGTCCACAACAAAGTTTGTAGCGTAATCATTGATGGAGGAATCTCAACCTCACCATTCACGACCACCCTAAGCCATATCAATTTCAAGGGCTTAATGAAGAAGGTGAGATGCATGTGAGTAAGCAAGTGAAGGTGCCCTTAACCACTGGGTGGTACCAAGATGAGATCATCTGTGATGCTTAGCTATGTAGGCCAGTCACAACTTGTTGGGACGACCGTGGTTGTATGTCATGAGGGCAGTACACAACGACTTTAACAACAGGCAATTCTTTGCTTACAGAGGGAAGTAGATCATGTTGGTGTCCTGATGAGGACATAGACCCAGCCACTGCACCAGTCATCCCACCAGGACCACTCACACAGTCCACAAGGAAGGCTTTAGGAGACAAGCTTAGCATGCTATTGGAGAGTGGAACTGGACGGGGACTGACTCTGCTGACCCAGCTGGAGCCGACCGTGCCATCTGTACCATACCGCCCATGTCGTCCGTGCCTCCGTGCCAGGATCATCAGACCCATTCCAACCAGACAAGGAACCATTGAGGTTCCTTCTCGAAGATTCTTCTTCCTCCGGTGTCTTTACCATTACCATCCGGTAGAGACACCAAAAGTCGTGCTAAGAAATTGTACTCTTTTTCCTATCTTCGGTATTGTCCCACTTTGTTTTCCGAATAGGGTTTTAATGAGGCAATACTCTTAGTGCGCAAAACAGTGAAAACTTGTTCACAATTCCATTTCATTCACAAGTCCTCATTGATTTTGGGCCTAAGTGTTATTGGGCTTTTCTATCTTTAATTCTATTTCTAGACTAAGTATTTTATTTGGGCTTATGAGTCATGTTGACTATTTGGCCCCAAAGTCTATTTTAATTGCCATTAAGTAAACTACTTACTGTTTTAATTTCTTGAGAGGCTAAACATCATGTTGTTTAGCCTAAGTTATAATAAGGCATTATATAAGCCTTTTGTCTACTCATTAATGAAATAACAAGAATTTTAGAAAAAAAACCTAAGACTATTGTCTAAGTTACCAGCGCCGCCTCCAAGTCCTTGGTAGCAGCCGTGTTCTTCAACCTATTTTGGTTGAAGTTCTTATAGTATCACAAGCCCCTTTCACAGCTTGTGTGGTCCCTTCGATCCATCTTTCGCTTCCATCTATTCTGTCCAGCCACCTGAGCTTCTCGGTGAAAGACAGCCCACCCCACGGTTCTTGCATCATCTGGTATCAAAGCTTAAAGCTCCTGCTCATCAGGTTGATTATATCCTTGTTATTTGGCGATTTTCTTTGTTTTTGCTGCAATAGTTTTTGGCTTTGATTGTGTTTCTTTCACTTTTCCCTGAGGTTCTCAGTAAGAAGGAGGAGAAATCAAGTCAAATACCACAAACACACACAAAAAAATCATCAGGTTCTATCAATCCTTTTCTTTGATTTCCTTTTTTTTTTAAAGTATAAGGAATTTGCTTTCTTGTTTGTGTTTAAATTTTTTTTTAAGACAAAAAAATAGTCTGAGTGATTAGGTTGCTAGTTGTTTGTTTTAATTTTAACAAAAAAAAAGTGTTTAGGCTGTTTAAAAGCAATTTAAGGTTTTTTTAGGAAACCCACCTAGAGCAATTGTGCAACATTGAAAATCGTGAGCTCATAGGATTTCCTTGCTTGTTGCGTGGGTAGGAACAGACTGCTAGGTTTGTGTGTTGTAGCGTGAGCTAAGGCTAGCTAGACTAGGAAAACATTAGTCCTACAAGCCGCACCTTAGTTCCCTGTACCGAGTTCCCTAGGTTCCACCAGTCCCGGTTCTAGCGAACCACAGTTCTAGGTTCTTCCTTAACGCTTTAGCCTAGTTCGGTTCCCGTGAGTATCCCGTGCTTAGGACTCGTTCCGAGTAGCCTAGGAACCCTCCCGCATCAGGATTTTTCTTTCCCACGGTTCCTCGGTCTAGTTCGGTTCCCGTTTAGCTAGGTTCCTTTGTGCTTAGTTAGCTAGGTCTCTCGTTCGCTTAGCACCTGGTAGCACAGCGCCTAGCGTCTCCCCTAGTGCCACGTACCGTGCCTAGCGTCCTGAACCCTGCCCCTCGTCAGCCCAGAGCCGCCATAAGCTTCGTAGGTCAGGCGGCTGGTCTAGGTTACAACCCATAGTGTCTACATTTTTTGCCCTAGTTTTTAGGAAATTTTCTCTTAGCATTTAGGCATAGGAATAATTAGTTTCCATATTTTTTTAGGGTAGGAATTAGTTTAGGAAGTTTCCTAAAATCTCTTAGGTAGTTTTTCTAAAATTTCATGCAAATAATAGATTTTCCATTTTAGTTTATGAAAGTTTTCCTTTTAGGAAATTATGAATTAATTAGCTTTCCCTTTAGTTTAGTAAAGTTTCCTTTTAGTTAATTAGGCAATAAATTTTAGGATATATTCTATTTCTTAGTTTTCCTTTTTAGATTTAGGAAATAATTGTCTTTTAGTATAGTTTACTTTTTTTTTCTTTAAGCAAATAGTTAGTTTACTTTTCATTTTATAAATAATAAAAATAAAATAAAAATCATATCTGTGGAAATTTTCCATTAAAGGGAAGTTTCCATTCTTGCAAGTTTCCTCTCGGGAAACTTTCTATTTTTAGAAAATTTCCTTTTCTCGGAAAAGGAAATATGTCAGGTAGTGACGAGTCGACATCGGGACAGAACAGTCATGCAATGATGCAGCTTCTGCAAGTTTTGACGACCCAGATGTCGACCATAGCGATGCGTCTCGAGCGTTTTGATCAGCCTGCACCTACACCAGGCCCCACGCCACTCCCAACACCACCATACCCACACGCCAGACCAGAGACGGTCCATCAAGGGATGGGTCGACAAAGTAAAGATGAACCTGCCTCCCTTTTCAGGAAAGGTTGATCATGAGGAGTACTTAGACTGAGAAAGGAAAATGGAGCTACTCTTCGAGTACTATAACTACGACGATCCCCGTAAAGTTGCCTTAGCAACGACACAGTTCACTGATCACGCACTGGCGTGGTGGGATCTAGAATTAAGTGCTTTGACCTCATGAGTCAAACTCACCCAGATTATGAGGAGACGCTACGTCCCACCTCACTTCCACCGTGAGCTTCAGAGACGATTCAGACGCCTTATCAAATGCAGCAAGATGGTGTCAGAATATTTCAATGAATTCGAGCACCTCCGCAACCGACTTGACGTAAGACGAGTCTGAGGAGAGTCTAATGGCCCAATTCATTATTGGATTGCACGAATTCATCGCCTGCAAGATCAAGCTAAAGCCCTACCATGATCTAGGCGACTTGTTCCACCTAGCAGTCCAGATAGAGAAGTGCCATAAACGAAAGCTAGCCGCACCATCTCAACCTAAGAGCACCTGGAGCACCGGCTCCAAGCCATTTGAGCGGACGACCCAGCCCATTGACCCGCGTCTCAAGGGAAAAGCTGTGGTCAGCAGCTCGGCTCCCAGGGCTGCCCCAGCTGCCACAAAGCCGACCAGTTCCACGATGACCACGTCCCAGCCTTAGAGGAGCAGCGAGATCGTATGCTTTAAGTGCAAAGAAAGAGGACACATGTCCCGAGAATGTCCCACTCAACGGACAATGTTCTCACTGCTTCAGGAGACTACGAGTCCGAGGACAAGCACGAGGAGCCAGCACCTATGACCCAACAGCAATCCGACAAAGAGATAGAGTACGCCGATTTCGGAGAGATGCTTATGATCAGACGAGTTCTCAGCTCAAGATTTGAGCCGGAAGAGGAAGAACAGCGAGAGAACATTTTCAACTCAAAATGTACAGTATTTGGAAAAATGTGCTCGTTTATTATAGACGAAGGGTCCTGCACTAACGCCGCGAGCAAATACATGGTGAAGAATCTAGGATTGCCTCTGACCAAGCATCCTAAGCCTTATAAACTACGATGGCTACAACAAGACGGAGTGATGCAAGAACCGTGGGGTGGGCTGTCTTTCACCAAGAAGCTCAGGTTGCTGGCCAGAAAGGATGGAAGTGAAGGATGGATCAAAAGGACCACACAAGCTGTGAAAGGGGCTTGTGATACTCTAAGAACTTCAACCAGAATTGGTTGAAGAACACAGCTACTCCAAGGGGTGCTTGGCGGCGTCTACTTAGGTCTTGACAAAGAATTAGGTTTTTTTTGTTCTAAAATGTTTGTTGTCTTATTAATGAGTAAACAAGAGGCTTATATAATGCCTTACTACAACTTAGGTTAAACAACATGATGTTTAGCCTCTCAAGGAATTAAAACATCAAGTAGTTTACTTAATGACAATTAAAAAATAGACTTGGGCCTAATTAGTCAACATGACTCCCAAAAGCCCAAATAACACACTTAGTCAAGAAATAGAATTAAAGATAGAAAAAGCACAATAACACTTAGGCTAGAATTCGGTGATGACTTGTGAATGGTGTGAAGTTGTGAACAAGTCTTCACCGTCTTGCGCACTAAGAGTATTGCCTCATTAAAACTTTCTTCGGAAAACCCAGTGGGACAAAACCGAAGATAGGAAAAAGAGTACAATTTCCTAGCATGACTTTTGGTGTTACTACTGGATAGTAATGGTAAAGACACCGGAGGAAAAAGAATCTTCGAGAAGGAACCTCCATGGTTCCTTGTCCGGTTGGAATGGGTCGGATGGCCCTGGCATGGTCACGACTTGATCTGCTGGTCTTGTCACGGTCACGGTCACCACGGTCGGCCAGGGGCTGGTCCTAGTCAGCACGCTCGATCTGGTCGGTTTGAGGTGCTGTCCGATTCCACTCTCCATTAGCATTCTGAGCTTGTCTCCTAGAGCTTTCCTCTTGGACCGTGTGAGAGGTTCTGGTGGGATGACTGGTGCAGTGGCTGGCTTGATGTCCTAATCATTTCCTCCCTCTGACAGTGCTTTGGTCTCCAAAGCGAACCCCTCACCTGCATCAAATAAAAGTCAGAAACATTAAACGTAGTAGACACGTTATAATCACCTGGAAGTTCAAGTTGGTAGGCATTGTCGTTGATTCTCCTAAGGACGCGGAATGGACCATCTCCCCAGGGTGCAAGCTTGTTATTTCGTCGTTGGAAAAATCTCTCTGGTCGCAGATGTAGCCAAACCCAATCGTCCTCCTTGAAAACCATGTGCTGGTGGTCCTTATTGGAATTCTTGACGTTCTGGATGTTTCGTTGCTCCAGATTTTTTTTGGTCTCCTCATGTTGACGCTTGATGTATTCCGCCTTTACTTCTCCCTATATGCTGATGGCATTTCCCAGTGGTATGGATGTGAACTCGATTGCCGTGGTTGGGTTGAAGCCGTAGATAACTTCAAATGGAGAAAGCTTTGTTATATACTGTGTAGCCCTGTTGTAAGCAAACTCAACATACGGAAGGCACTCTATCCAGTTCTTCAAGTTTCTTCCAATCGTCACTCTCAATGTCTGGGATAATGTCTTATTGACCACCTCTGTCTGTCAGTCTGTGGATGGTACGCGGTATAAAACAAGAGGTTGGCCCCCAACTTGCGCCACAAGGCTAACCTTAAGTGGCTGAGGAACTTAGTGTCGCGGTCGGACACAATCGTCCTGGGGATGTCTTGCAGTCGTACTATCTCCCTGAAGAACAGGTTGGCTGTGTGGCTTGCGTCATTGGTCTTGTTGCAAGCGATGAAATGCGCCATATTGAAAAATCGGTGGACCACTACGAAGTTGGAGTCCTTGTGATTGATTTTCGGCAGGCCTAGTACGAAGTCCATGGAGATGTCTGTCCAGGGCACAGATGAACATGTAATAGCATGTAAGGACCCTGCGGATCCATCTTGGATTTAGCCCGTTTGTAGATAAGGCACTTGGCACAATATGCCTCTACATCTCGTCGCTGGTGGGGCCAGTAGAAGTGCTCCTTAAGCAAGCTTAATGTGTCAATGCCGAAAGGACTCATTAGACCTCCTCTGTGTTAGAATGAAGAAGAAATGATGAAGGAAGAAGGCCTTTAATACAAGTGTTATAAGGCGTGTGTGTGTCTAAGTCTAAGGGGTGTGTCTAAGGCTTGTTCGTGTTATAGTATTATGTTATCCTTATATCCACTCATGCATAAGGAAATCCTTGTATCCAAACAAGCCTAGACTTTATTAGTATAAATAATCATCTGTCTCCTCATTTGTAACTTAGAAACTATTATTCTCATTCCCTTAATAAATTCATTCTTCTGTAATCTCTCATTCTCTCATTCTCTAATTCTACAAATCTCTTAATCTCATATTCTTTCATGGTATCAGAGCCAGGTTACATCTATCTGGGCAAAATTCATCATTAAAATCTTTGAATCAAAAAGAAATCATCTTCATGACAATCTGCTTTCTATTCTATTTCGTCCGTCAACTTGGATCACAAATTCCGTCCAAACCACAGCACCTTTTGACTATCTGTTTTATCTGGATTGTTCTTCCGCGATTTCTGAAGCCACGCCATTTGGATTTGCATAATTTTACCACGGGAATCAAAAGATACAAATTTTCTTGCATCGGACCTCCGCGATTATCTCCGCCGCAAACCTCCGTGTTTCTCTGATCATTCCGTCGTCAAATTGTCATCAAATCATGACTTTCCAAATCTTTAAATCAAGCCCTTCGAGTCTAGTTTCTCTTTAAAGAAAGCAGAACTCAGTTCTCTTACGTTTGAAAGATGTTTGAAGTTTTTCTCAAAGACGTCAGAAATCTCCTCTCAGAAGAATCTGGTGATAAAATTCTTATCCTTTCTCAGTTTCCTTCAAATCTTTGAATCTGGAAAGTTATATAAGTATCTTTTGAGGGTATCCACGAAATTTGGTTTTATTCTGAGGGGTTTAAGTCTTCAAGATTGATTTTCTTGATTTCCTTATCAAACATTGAAATTCTGAAGAAAAAAAAATAGAAGGAATCTTGAATTTTTGGATTGGTTTATCAATAAAAATTCGAAATTTGTGTTTATTGATCTTGGTTGTGGGAGTTGGTTAAAATCTGTTGCATGAGTTGGTTGAAGTTAGTTGAAGGGGGTTAGGTTATTGACTTTGTTGGCAAGGAACTACTCGCGGCCTGGATGAGGGATTGAGCACGCGCCTGATCTTTATTTGTGTGCTGGCTATAGCGTGTCCCTGGTTTCCCTGTGTGCTTCTCCAGACCATATCAGACTAGCATTCCTCATTGTCCCACGCGACCACGCACCCGCGTCCACATCTTTATCTTTTTCTGTGTTCGTCCAGGCGTTCCAAGTTGTTCCATGGCGTGACCGTGTCCCTTGTTCTGTGTCCGTTGTCCCGTGACCATATCCCAAGAACACAAGTACACATGATCATCTCTCCACAGCTTACGCACGAGAACACGCCCGACCAGCCGTTCCCCGTTCCGACCGACTGTCCTAAGTCCCGACCAGTTCATTCTGACCAAATCAAGCCTGCTCAGCCTATAAATCTGGGAAATTCAAGCTACATTAGAGCTTCAGTTATTCTACATGGAGCATATTATCTCTTATGGTTTAGGACCATGAAAACCACATTGGGTGGTAAAGGTCTTTGAAATCACATTTCTACAAATGGCCTTGAAGAAAATGAAGTTGCTGAAGTTAATGAGGCTGTGTGTCATGGGCTTGATTTCAGAGAAATAACTGTTGGAATGAAGAAGTGATGAATTTATGAAAGCCTTTAATTCTAATTAAATGGCGAATTATATGTGTGTAAAAGGGAGAGTCTAAGGCTTGTTTGTATTATAAAATTATGTTATCCTTGTAAGCCATTTATTTATAAGGCTATCCTTGTATCCAAACAAGCCTAGACTAGAATAGTATAAATACCTTAGTCCCTTCACATTTTGTAAATAAGAATTCATAATTCTCATTTTCTAATAAATCATTCTTTTCTCTAATTCTTTAATTCTCTCTAATCTCTTATTCTCTCATTCTACAAATCTCCTAATCTCATATTCTTTCATGGTATCAGAGCCATGTTACATCAAATCTGGGAAAATTTCATCATTCTTTCATTGATTCAACAAGAATCCATCTTGTTCTTCATCTGTTTCTGGATCAATTTCGAATGTTATCTTGTAATTCAAATTCCGGTAAAACCAAAACTCCTTTTGTTAATCTGCTTTCTTTGGATTGTGAATCGGAGAATTCTGAATCCACGGTCGTTTGAATCGCATCATTTGGCTCAGGGAATCAAAAGTTACGAATTTTCTTCCAAGAGGTATTCGCGATCGCGTTTGTTTCGAACCTCTACATTCCCCAGGTCATCTCGACGTCAATTATTCTTTAAATCGTGATTTTCAAAAGCCTAAACTCAAGCCCCTTGAGTCTAGTTTCTGTTTAAAGAAATCAGAACTCGATTTCATGGAGTTTAAAGGGTTTTCTTGAAGTTTTTCTTAGAGACGTCTGAAATCACCTGTATCAAGATCCTGGTGATATAATTCTAATTCTTTCTCAGTTTTCTTTAATTCTTTGAATCTGGAAAGTTTAATTAGTGTCTTGTAAGGGTTTCTACGAAAATTCAGTTCAATCCAATAGGTTTAAGGTTTCAAGATTGATATTCTTGAATTCCTTGTTCAGTTTTGAAAAGCTTTTAAATTGATTTCTTGAATTCATAAATTGTTTTAGTTGATTAAATTTAAATTTTGGTTGTTGAATCTTGATAAGATCGAATTTGGTATTTTTTAAACTGTTACAATTCTTGTTATTTGAGTTGTTAGGAAAGGTTACAGGTTGTTTTAGGTAGTTAGTGGTTGTTCTTTTTTTTGCGCCAATTTTTTATGCTGGTGAAGATTTTTACTAAGCAATTTTTAATTGTTCTTGGTTGATTTCAGTCCTGCCTGGCATATAATCTCTTGTTCTTCTAAGTTGTATTGCTTACCTGTGCAAGAATCAAGGCACTCTGTTCCAACCAAGAAGCAATCGGATTGGGACAGGCCGCGTGTGTTTAGTTTGTCCCGACCAGCAGCCTTCCGACCAGCCGTGACCAACCACAAACAGCCTAGTATCTTGTCCGTGATCAAGCGACCGAGCAAATAGGGGATCAAGTAACCAAGCGACCACTTGATCTTTGTAACCAAGGCTACCTACAATGGAGATTCAAACATCTCTTAGAGCTCCAGTGATTCTACATGGAGCAAACTATCTCTTGTGGTCCAGGACCATGAAAACCACATTAGGTGGTAAATGTCTTTGGAACCACATTGCCACAAATGGCATTGAAGACAATGAAGTGGCTGAAGTGAGTGATGCAGCTCAAGCCAAATGGTACCAAGAAGATCAGTTGGTACTTTCTATATTACAAAATTCTCTTGCTAGTGATCTTTTAGAAGCTTATTCTATTTGTGAAAATGTAAAAGATCTTTGGAACACTTTGCTTAAGGTGTATGGAAATACTACTAACCTTTTGAGAATTTTTGAAGTTAAGAAAGCTTTGAATGAACTAAGGCAGGAGGATGCTGAATTCACAAAGCACTATGGCTCATTCAGAGCTTTGTGGGCTGAGCTAGAAATGCTAAGGCCAGCCACTATAGAACCACTTGTACTCCTTGAAAGAAAGGAACAAGATAAGGTGTTTGGGTTACTTTTAACTCTTAATTCTACTTACTAAGATCTTATTAAGCATATTCTCAGGTCTGATAAGTTGCCTAGCTTGGAGGAAGTGTGTGCTCAAATTCAAAAGGAACAAGGATCACATGGACTGTTTGGGAACAAAGCTGAACTAGTAGCTGATCACAAAAGTTTTTTCAGGCCAGCAAGTGATTCTAGGAAGAGGAGGCAATTTTGTGATCATTGCAAGAAGGAGGGCCATGCAAGGAAGGGTTGCTGGGTACTTCACCCACACCTGAAGCCATCCTGGGCATCACGTCCTCAACAGCAACCGGCTAGCCACCCTCACGGCCTTCTGTCATCCAATGCGGTTGTATGTAGCGGTCCTTCATCTCATTCAGCCTCCACCAGTATCATGTCACAAGCATCAGATTTTGTGACAAAATCAGACTTGGAAGCTCTCATTAAGGCAATAAAAGAGAGCAATGTGATGGGTAAAACTTTTCATGCTTCTTTTCAAACTTGTTTTACTTCTAATGCTCCTAAATCTTTGGTGGTTGATTCTGGTGCTTCTCATCACAAGATTAGTGATTTAGAATTGCTAGAGAATGTAGAACCTGCCTTAGGTAATGTGCTGATTGCTAATGGAGTTAAAGTACCAATCAAAGGCATAGGAAAATTGAAGTTGTTTGATAAAGAATCTAAAGCATTTTATATGCCCTCTTTTACCTCTAATTTGCTTTCAGTCAAAAGAGCTACTACTGATCTGAATTGTCATGCAATATTTGGTCCTAATGATTTCTATTTTCAGGATATTGAAACTAGAAGATGTTTTGGAAAAGGAACAACAAAGGATGACTTGTATGTACTTGATAATATGGCTAGTATTGGTGAATTGGAATCGGCTTTTCAGGCCAATGCATTTTGGGACACTTTGCTTAAGGTGTATGGAAACATCACTAACCTTTTGAGAATTTTTGAAGTGAAGAAAACTTTGAATGAATTAATGCAGGAGGATGCTGAATTCACAAAGCACTATGGCTCATTCAGAGCTTTATGTGCTGAGCTATAAATGCTAAGGCCAGCCACTATTTAACCCCTTGTACTCCTTGAAAGAAAGGAACAAGATAAGGTGTTTGGGTTACTTTTAACTCTTAATTCTACTTACTCAGATCTTATTAAGCATATTCTCAGGTCTGATAAGTTGCCTAGCTTGGAGGAAGTGTGTGCTTAAATTCAAAAGAAGCAAGGATCACATGGATTGTTTGGCAACAAAGCTGAACTAGTTGCTGCTCACAAAAGTTTCTTCAGACCAGCAAGTGATTCTAGGAAGAGGAGGCAATTTTGTGATCATTACAAGAGGGATGGTCATGCAAAGAAGGATTGCTGGGTACTTCACCCTCACCTGAAGCCATCTTGGGCATCACGCCCTCCACAACAGCCGGTCATGCCCTCGGCCAGACAAGCTCACGGCATGGTGTCATCTAAGGCGGTTGTAAGCAGTGGTCCTTCTTCACATTCAGCCGCCACCAACATCATGTCACAATCATCAGATTTTATGAAAAAATCAGATTTGGAAGCTCTCATTAAGGCAATGAAGGAGAGCAATGTGATGGGTAAAACTTTTCATGCTTCTTTTTAAACTTCTTATACATCAAATGCTCTTAAATCTTTGGTGGTTGATTCTGGTGCTTCTCATCACATGATAAGTGATCTAGATTTGCTAGAGAATGTAGAACCTGCCCTAGGGAATGTTCTTATTGCTAATGGAATTAAAGTACCAATCAAAGGCATAGGAAAATTGAAATTGTTTGATAAAGAATCTAAGGCATTTTATATGCCCTCATTTACCTCAAACTTGCTCTCAGTTAAAAGAGCTACTACTGACCTGAATTGTCATGCTATATTTGGTCCTAATTATTTCTATTTTCAGGATATTGAAACTAGAAGATGTTTTGGACAAGGAACTACAAAAGATGACTTGTATGTGCTTGATAATATGGCTAGTTGTAGTGAATTAGAATCGGCTTTTCATGCTAATACATTTAGTACTGATTCTGATTTGTGGCATGCTAGACTAGGACATCCTCATCCAAGAGCTCTTGAATTAATTGTGCCTGGTTTAAAAATGCCTAAAGAGTTGTGTGATTCATGTATTCTTGGAAAACATTGTAAAACAGTTTTTGAAAAATCAATGCATAAATATGAAAATTGTTTTGAATTGGTGAATTCTGATGTTTGGACATCCCCATTTCCATCTAGAGAAAACCATAACTATTTTGTGATATTTATTGATGAAAAGTCCAAATATACATGGGTTACTCTTCTTAGTTCTAAAGATAGGGTTTATGATGCATTTTTAAACTTTCAAGCATATGTTACTAACCAAAACAATGCAAGAATTAAATGCTTTAGAACAGATAATGGAGGGGAATACACTAGTACCAGACTTCAGGAACATCTAGCTAAACATGGCATTGAGCACCAGACAAGCTGCCCTTACACTCCACAGCAAAATGGAGTTGATGAAAGAAAAAACAGACACCTAATGGAGGTTGTGAGAACTATCATGTTCCACATGAAGGTGCCTAAACGATTTTGGGGGATGCACTTGTAGCAACATGCTACTTAATCAACAGGACACCTACAAAAGTCTTTGATGATCTATCCCCATTTGAGGTATTAAACAACACTAAGCCCACTATTGATCATTTGAAAGTTTTTGGGTGTGTTTGTTTTGTGTTAATACCTAGGGAGCAAAGGAACAAGCTTGAACCAAAGAGTGTTAAGGCTATGTTCATTGGATATTCATCTACTCAAAAAGGATACAAATGTTATGACCCAGTGACTAGAAGAGTCTTGGTGTCTAGAGATGTAAAGTTCCAAGAAGAAAAAGGTTTCTATGAAGAAGGAACTTGGGAGCAATTTAAAGACATCTCATCAACAAGAACTGATCAAGCAGAATATTTGAGGAAACTCTTGGAGAGTATTGGAATAGGAAGTGGCCAACACACAGCCTCTTCACCACAGTCACCTGTCTCAATAGCAAACAGCCACGGCAATTCAGGTCCGGCCGATCCACACGCTTGTACCGGACCCGGCCCTTCCGGCTCAGCTAGTCCATCCGGCCTTGCTACATCCGATTCATATTCTTCCTCATCTCTTGATTCTCCTGGTCCTTCTCCTCTTGAACAAAGGGGGGGAGAAGCTTATACTCATGTTCAACAAGACTCAGCAGGAGATGATTCCATTCTAACTTCAGCATCAAAAAGATCAAGACCTACTCTCATTGAAGTTTTGAGTGAAGAAGAGGAAGCTCCACCTACAGTTTTAAGAAGGAGCACAAGACAAAGAAATCCACCAGTTTTCTACAATGGAAATGTTGTAGTTCATCATGATCAGGGAGTTTGTAATATTGCACATTTACCTTCTAATCATGTTGCTTTTATTTCTAGTCTTGATAATGAGCAGATTCCAAAGACATATGAAGAAGCTATGTCTAAAAAGGAATGGAGGGAAGCTATCTCAGCTGAGAAAGAAGCTATGGAGAGGAATGATACATATGCTTCAGCCACTTTACCAAAAGGAAAGAAGGCTGTAAGTTCAAAATGGATTTTTACTATTAAATACAAAAGCAATGGTGAAATTGATAGATATAAAGCTAGGTTGGTAGCTAGGGGTTTTACTCAGACATATGGTGAGGATTATAAGGATACATTTGCTCCTGTAGCGAAGCTTCATTCTGTCAATGTTGTGCTTACTGTTGCTACTAATCTTGAGTGGGAATTGTGGCAAATGGATGTCAAGAATGCTTTCTTGCAAGGTGACTAGAAGAAGAGGTTTACATGTCACCGCCACCTGACCTAAAAGATGAGGTTGGAAGCGGTAATATCCTAAGACTAAGGAAGGCTATTTATGGCCTTAAACAATCTCCAAGAGCTTGGTACCACAAACTAAGTGTAACCTTGATGGATAAAGGTTTTAAAAGATCTGAAGTGGAATATAATCTTTTGACATTAAAGAGTAAGGAAGGTATTGTGGTAATTATTATCTATGTAGATGATATAATCATATCTGGTAGTGATAGTGTTGGTATTGCTTCTACTAAAGATTACTTAAAGAGTGTTTTTGATATAAAGGATTTAGGAGAAATTAAATACTTCTTAGGAATTGAAGTATGTAGGTTTAAGGAAGGTCTTTTTCTTTCTCAAAGGAAGTATGTTGTAGATTTACTAACATCCACAGGTATGATGGAAGCTAAACCAGCCAAAACACCCTTAGAAGAAGACTATAAAATCGCAACTAAGGGGGAGTTAGAGGAAGAAATTGATTTTCATGATCCTAAGCTCTATATGAAAGTGGTTGGTAAGCTTATTTATTTAACCATCACAAGACCAGATTTATGTTTTGCTGTGAATCAGGTATCTCAACACATGCAAAGGCCAAAGATGAGGCATTGGGACATGGCCATGCGAATTCTAAGATATCTCAAAGGCACACATGAACAAGGTATTTGGATGGGTAATAATAAGAACACAAATGTAGTTGGTTATTGTGATGCAGATTGGGCAGGAGATAGGGAAGATAGGAGAAGTACTACTGGCTATTGTACTTTCATTGGTGGAAACCTTGTGACTTGGAAAACCAAGAAGCAAAATGTGGTTTCATGCTCTAGTGCAGAATCAGAGTATAGAGCAATGAGAAAGCTCACTACTGAATGCATCTGGCTGAAACAAATATTGGAAGACTTAGCTGTGAAGTGTGAGGAGCCTATCACCATTCATTGTGACAATCAAGCCGCCATTCACATAGCCTCCAATTTAGTGTTTCATGAAAGGACCAAGCACATAGAAGGGGACTGCCACAAAGTAAGAGAAGTTATTGGGAAAGGTATCATTTTACCTTGCTATACAAGAAGTGAGGATCAACTAGCTGATATATTCACCAAGGCAGCATATCTGAAAGTTGGTACATCAATCTACCCAAGACTTGGTATCATGTCCATTCCATACCCATGATCCCAACATGGAGTATTATACTCTTTTTCCCTAGAAAAGGTTTTGTCCCAATTGGGTTTTCCTTCTCTAGGTTTTTAATGAGGTAATACTTCATGGTTGCAAGCTTAAACATTTTATGTCTTAAGCTTGAGGGGGAGTGTTGGAATGAAGAAGAAGTGATGAATTTATGAAAGCCTTTAATTCGAATTAAATGGCGAATTATATGTGTGTAAAAGGAAGAGTCAACGGCTTGTTTGTATTATAAAATTATGTTATCCTTGTAAGCCATTTATGTATAAGGCTATCCTTGTATCCAAACAAGCCTAGACTAGAATAGTATAAATACCTTACTCCCTTCACATTTTGTAAATAAGAATTCATAATTCTCATTTTCTAATAAATCATTCTTTTCTCTAATTCTTTAATTCTCTCTAATCTCTCATTCTCTCATTCTACAAATCTCTTAATCTCATATTCTTTCACAAACCGTGCGGACCTAGACTGGTTTGGGTTTAGACAAACGGTCAAGGCAGCCTAACTCTCAAATAAAACTTAGAAAAATAAGAGAGACTCATAAAACAAGAAAGAAATGCTCTCAATATCTCATATATTGATGAAAATGCTAGATGATTACAAATGAGGGATTTCACCTCTATTTATACAAAAACACCTCCAGAATGAACGGTGGAGATTAAACTAATCCAGCGGCTATTTCAAAGATACTCATAAGTATGGGCGGATTCTAAGGAATCCCGGGCGGATTCTAAGGAATCCCGGACGGATCTTTAGGGATTGAGGGCGGATTCTTAGGGATCCCAAATTTGGTTAAGAATTTTCCATACATTGAACCTGGACAGTCTTCTCTTGTTGGGGGCTGGACGTCCTTGTTACGACCCAATGACATCTTGAATATCCGGCCCGTGACATTCTCCTCCACCTAATTCGGTGACGCCCTCGTCTCCGTGAACGCTGTTAGTTGCTCCTTGAACTGCCACAATTCCACTTTAGGTTCCCAAGATGCCTCAGACTCAGGTAGTCCTTTCAATTTAATAAGGAAGTGTGTTTGCCGAGGAACACCGCGCTTCCGGACTATCTTTGATGTGAGTACTTCTTCTATTTCCTTGTCGTAAGACTTGGTTATGATCGGTGGTGCTCGACTGGACTGTCCACGACTCTCATCTTCTATGTCTTCCTAGAATGGCTTTAGCATGCTGACATGGAAGACCGGATGGATTTTCAGTGATTCAGGTAGGTCAAGTCCGTAAGCTACCTTGCCTATCCTCGCTGTCACCTTAAACGGTCCTTCATATCTTCGGAGGAGTCCATTGTGCATACTCCTAAAGACTTTGAACTGTTGGGGAAGGAGTTTTACCAACACTTGGTCCCCCACCTTAAAGTCCAATGGTCGTCTCTTCTCATCGGCCCACTTTTTCATCCGTTTGCGGGATTTCTCCAAACAGACCCGAGCAAAATCCGCGTGATCTTCCCATGTTTCAACTTTCTTATGCGCACCTGGAATTCGTGTCTCGTTGTTTGATGTGGTTAGTGCATGAGGAGTTGTTGGCTGCTGGCCGGTGGCCAGTTCGAACGAACTCTTTCCGGTTGCCTTGCTCCGCTGTAGATTGTAAGAAAATTAGGCTATATCCAACAACTTTGCCCAGTCTTCCTGGTTTGCACTCACAAAGGGTCGAAGGTAGCATTCCAGCAGGGAATTTGCACCCTCGGTTTGGCCTTCTGTTTGGGGATGGAAGCTTGTTGAGAAACTAAGCCCCGTTCTAAGAGTTTTGAACAACTCTGTCCAAAGTTTCCCAGTAAAGCGAGGATCGCGATCACTTACAATGTTGGTCGGTAATCCCCAATATTTGACCACATTCTTGAAGAATGCCCGAGCCGCACCCTCTGCTGTGCAGTCCCTCGGACAGGCTATGAATGTTTCATACTTGGAAAACCAGTCGATTATCACCATAATTGACCCAAACCCATCAGATGTTGGCAGTGCACTGATGAAGTCCAAGGAAACCGATTCCCAAGGTCGGGCTGGTATAGGCAAGGGTTCTAGCAGTCCTGCTGGTTGCCTATTCTCGGTCTTATCCTGCTGGCACACTAGACACGTCTTCACATAGAGTTCTATAGTATCTCGCATACGTGGCCAAAAATAGGCCGCTTCTACAAGGGCTAATGTCTGCTTTTATCCCGGATGTTCCGCCCAAAGTGTGTCATGACATTCCCGGATAATGTCGTGCTGTAGACTCCCATAGTTTGGAACGTATACTCGTCTAGCCTTGGTTTAGAGTATACCATCTTCCACCCAAAATCGGACAGTCCTTCCCTCCAAAGCCATCTTCACCAACTATGTGGCGGTAGGATCATGGTCAAGCCCTTCTCGGATCCGTTCACTAAGGGCACTTTCCACTTGGCTGATTGTCGTAAGTTCGACCTTCTGACTTAGTGCATCAGCCACTACGTTTCCCTTCCCTTGTTTATACTCCAAGGAAAAGTCGAATTCGACTAGAAAGTCTTGCCATCTGGCTTGTTTTGGAGACAACTTCTTTTGAGTCTGGAAATAACTCGTTGCCACATTGTCCGTCTTCACGGAGAAAGGCACTCCCAAGAGGTAATGTCGACAAACCCGCAAGCAATGAACAATTGCTGTCATCTCCTTTTCTTGCACAATGTACCGCCTTTCAACATCGTTTAACTTACGACTTTCAAAAGCTATAGTGTGGCCTTCCTTCGTCAGAACTCCTCCAATTGCAAAGTCTGAAGCATCAGATTGTACCTCAAAGGGGACACCGAAGTCGGGAAGGACGAGGACCGGTTCTTGGAAAATGGCCGCCATAAGAGCTTCAAATGCCTCCTTACATTGATCTGACCATTCCCAAGTTTGGCTTTCTTGAGAAGGTCGGTCAATGGTGCTGCCTTCTTATAGTACCCCTCAATGAATCACCGATAATAATTAACTAGCCCAAGAAATGACCGTAGTTCAGGTACGTTGGTTGGTGTTTCCCATTTGGTGATTGCGGATATCTTAGCATTGTCCATTTTAAGCTTCCCTCGTCCAATGACATGTCCTAGGAACTGGACTTCCTCTGTCGCAAACGTGCACTTATCCCGCTTCACGTATAGCTTGTTCTCCTGTAGAACTTGGAACACTGTCTGAAGATGTCTCACGTGTTCCTCCAATGATAGGGAGTATATGACGATGTCATCTAGATAAGCCACCACGAACTGGTCCAAGTAAGGCTGGAGGATCTGGTTCATGAGAGTGCAGAATGTGGCTGGAGCGTTGGTGAGTCCAAACGGCATGACCGTCCACTCGTAAGACCCATACCGAGTGACAGATGCAGTCTTGGGCTCATCCCCTTCTGCAATCCGAACCTGGTAATACCATTTCTGCAGGTCCATTTTAGTGTAGACCTTGGCACTACCCAACTTATCAAATAGATCTGCGATCAATGGGATAGGGTAACGATTTTTGATGGTTACCTTATTCAGTGCTCGATAGTCCACACACATCTCAAGGATCCATCGTGTTTCTTCTGAAATAACATCGGGGCGCCATATGGGGCCTTTGACGGTCTCAGCATTCCCGTTGAAAGTAACTCGTCGAGTTGCTTCCTCAGCTCCGCCAACTCAGAGGGATCCATTCTGTATAGGGCCATCGCAGGTGGTTTGGCCCAACCTTCCAGCTCGATCTGATGATACACCTCTCTTCTAGGCGGTAATTCTTTGGGCAACTTAGCCGGCATCATGTCCTTATTCTGCTTAAGGACCTTCTCGATCATGGGAGGGATGACAGACACTCCTTCAGACTCGTCGTCCATCTTCAATATGGCGAGATTTGTTGGCTCGCCTTTATTGATTCCTTTGGACAATTGCATGGCCGATAGTTGTCTAACTTCTCCATCACTTGCAATGTCCACAGTAGGAATCATGCACGTCGAACCCTTCTCAAGGATGCACACCGTGCTAAAGGCAGGCACTGGGATCGCCGATACTTTCCTTTGAAATTCAAGGCGTAAACGACCTTGAAATAATCCATAGGTACGACGGAAAACTTCACCGTACCTTTCCATGCTCCAACTCTCAGCTCAACTCCATGTGCAACACCATGACGGGGCTTGGCGGGTGCATTCACGGCCTTAATCCAACCGTCCCCCTTGGTTCATCGTAGTCCGAGTCTCTTCGCTTCTTCCTCGGAGATGAAGTTATGTGTTGCACCAATATCAACCATCGCTTGTGCCTCCTGCCCGTTGATGTTCACATCCACGTACATCAAGCCCTTGCTTGTACTCTTGGATGTGGCTGTCGCCTTTAGATCATTGAGCCGCTGTAAGGACCCAAGCACACTTGTTTCCTGGTGGGTACGAGCCTCTTCCTGCTCGATGAGGGCCGATAATGACCCCAGTTTGGGGCAATCCCCCGCAGGATGTGTCCCCATACAGACATATCAACCACTACTTGGAACAAAAGAGCGCTTCTTTTCTTCATAGTCTTCTTGTACCGAGCTCTTCTTTTGGTTTTGAGTGTAAGTCAGTGCTGGTTGGTCCTTCTGTTATGAATCTTGGTCATCTGGACGAAAAAGGTCGCCGGAAAGGCTCTGGAACGGGGAGGAACAGGCCGTTCGGTTGTGCGGACGAAGTCTGGGTCGCGGCTACGGTCGTAGGACGAGGCAGCGGACGGACACTCGACCGGAAGGACGAACAAGGAATGTCCTGCGGTGAGGTCTCGGACGGTAGGGCGTCCCTGTGACCGTGGGGTCGGGTGAAGGATGACTTGTGGGTGGAACTCTCGAACAGGAGGACGAACGGCGGAATGAACTTGGTGACGGACGGACGAACGTCGAGTGGTACGGGCGGCTGGTCACGGCTAGCGAATGGAGTGGTAAGCGGTTGGGAATGAAAGATGGGTTTGGAAGCGATTTGAACAGGGGATTGAGGGCAACTCACTAAGCTATGACAGGCTTAGATATAGCCTTTCCAAGAAGGGAGACACACTCAACCTTTCAAGGAAGCTCACTCTCTCTTGGAGACACACTCAACAAGGAAAGAAGAGAAAGACCAAAGCGGCCATTATAGTTTAGGGTTCTTAGTTTTTGTCTCCCTAGAAATGAAAATGAGTTTGCCTTTTATAGGCTACAACTAAGGACACACCAGACCTAGTTGACCGTGGTCAACAAACTAAACAAACCCAAAATAAAGACTAAGTTTTAATGAAAAATACAAAGGCTAACATGTGCCTAAGGATAGAAATCAAGCCTAATTGATTTAAGGGACATATCCACAATAACTCAATGGGACATTAGGCTTGATGCCTTAGATTTTCAGGTCTCATTAAAAACCTTTCCAAGAACCCATTATGGTAAACTTAGAAAGGAAAAGAGTACCCTAATCACCTAACGTCTTTAGGAAGTGCCCTTACTCATGGATAGTAAGGACACACAAGACCTTATCCCTAAGGCTGTGTGCATGAGTGTCTTGGTCAGAAGCACTCAGCTGAACATGATCAGGAGGCCGGTTCCTATCTTCAATCTCCCCTTCTTCTCCAAGGCCGGTTGCATGAGCTAAAGCGGCTTCCACTTGGTTTCCTTGGGCATGATCTCCTTTGCTCCTGTCTTGGACTCCTTGGGCGGCTCTGCTCCGGGTCAAAATACGGTGGGACACATAAGGGGCGGTCTGGTCTTCATCCTCCAAGTATCTGGTCGGTGTAGCTTGGATGACCCCATCATCCCCACCCTCTTCAAGTGCTTTGGTCTCCAAAGAACCAACATCCTGTGCATCAAAAGGAGATAGATCAGAAACATTAAATGAAGAGGACACATTGTACTCACCTGGCAGCTTGAGTTTGTAGGCATTGTCATTGATGCGTTCCACCACTTGGAAGGGGCCGTCTCCTCTGAAGTCTAGCTTGTGCTTGCGCTTGTTGGGGAAGCGTTCTGGCCTTAGGTGTAGCCACACCCAATCTCCTGGTTGGAACACCAACTGCTTCCTCTTCTTGTTGATCCTAGATCGGACCTGATCATTCTTCTTCTCAATGTTGCCATGCACTTGTTCAAAAATCTACTTCATGGCCGCGGCTTTGGCCTCTCCCTCAAGGTCCATGGTCTCGGTTGGTGGCAATGGTGTCAAGGTCAGTGAAGTGTCTGGGTTGCGACCATACACAGCTTCAAATGGTGACATGCCTGTAGTTGAATGCTTGGCTGAATTGTAAGCAAACTCCACTAAGGGTAAGCTCTCCACCCATGTAGTCAAATGTCTTCCCACGGTTGATCTTAGCAAGGCTCCTAGGGTGCGGTTGACCACCTCAGTCTGTCCATCTGTCTGAGGGTGGCAGGTGGTAGAGAACAGAAGCTTAGTGCCCAGCTTCTTCCACAAGGTCCTCCAGAAGTGTGACAGGAACTTTCTGTCACGGTCAGATACAATAGTCCTTGGAATGCCATGTAGTCTCACCACCTCCTAAAGAACAATGTGGCGGTTTGAGAAGCATCATTGGTCTTTGAACAGGGAATGAAATGGGCCATCTTGGAGAAGCGGTCCACCACTACAAACACCGAATCCTTGTGTTGAATCTTGGGCAATCCCAGAACAAAGTCCATGGAGATGTCTACCCATGGAAGAGTTGGAACAGGCAGGGGCATGAAAAGGCCGTGAGGATGGAGTCTTGATTTGGCTCTTCTGCAAGTGATGCACCTATCACAGTGAGTGGCTACCATCTTCTTCATCTTTGGCCAGTAGAAGTGTTCTTTAAGGACACTAAGAGTCTTCTCCACTCCAAAATATCCCATAAGACCGCCTCCATGAGCTTCCTCCACTAGCAACTCCCTCATTGATCCCTGGGGAATACACAGACGCCTATCTTTAAAAAGAAATCCATCATGAATGAAGAAACGTGTATAGGCTCCTGCTCCATGTCCTTCATAGGCTGCCTTGAGGTCTGGGTCTTCTGGGTATAAAGTCTTCAAATGTCCAAACCCCAAAACCTTAGCATCCATGGTAGAAATCAAGGCATGCCTCCTTGACAAGGCATCCGCCACTACATTCTCCTTTCCCTTCTTGTATTTGATCACATAAGGGAAAGTCTCTATAAACTCCAACCATCTAGCATGCCTTTTCTTCAACACGGTCTGGCCCATCAGATGCTGCAAGGTCTCATGATCAGTGTGGATTACACACTCCCTAAACAAGAGGTAGTGCTGCCATGTTTGCATGGCCCGGACCAGTGCATATAACTCCTTGTCATAGGTTGGGTAGTTCAGGGTGGCTCCAGTCAGCTTCTCACTAAAGTATGCTACGGGTCTTCCTCCTTGAGTTAGCACTGCCCCTATGCCTACTCCTGAGGCATCACACTCTACTTCAAAGGTCTTCTCAAAGTTGGGCAGAGCCAGGATGGGCGCATGGGTCAGCTGGTACTTGAGGTTCAAGAAGGCTTGCTCTTGCAACTCTCCCCATTCAAACCCGGTATTCTTCTTGATCAAGGAGGTCAGTGGTGCAGCCAGGGTGCTGAAATCTTTCACAAAACGTCTGTAGAAACTAGCCAGCCCATGGAAGCTTCTGACTTGGCTGATTGAAGTCGGTCTAGGCCAGCTAAGGATGGCCTCTATCTTCTCCACATCTACTCTCAGTCCCTGTGAGCTAACCACAAAGCCAAGGAAAACAACCTCATCTGTGCAAAAGATGCATTTAGACAAGTTGGCAAACATGTGTTCTTTCCTAAGAGTTTCTAAGACCTGTTCTAAATGCAGCACATGATCAGTCAAGCAAGAGCTATATATCAAGATATCATCAAACTAAACTACCAAGAACTTGCCCATAAAGGGTCTAAGGATATGGTGCATGAGGCGCATGAAAGTGCTTGGGGCATTGGAGAGGCCGAATGGCATGACTAGCCACTCATACAAGCCATGCTTGGTCTTGAAAGCGGTCTTCCACTCATCCCCCTCCCTCATCCTTACTTGATGATACCCACTCTTCAGATCCACTTTAGAGAAGATGGTTGCTCCACTCAGCTCATCCAACATGTCATCTAGCCTTGGGATTGGGTGGCGGTATTTGATGGTGATGTTGTTGATGGCTCTACAATCAACACACATCCTGTAGGAACCGTCCTTCTTGGGCACTAGGAGCACAGATACAGCACATGGGCTAAGGCTCTCCCTCACATATCCCTTGGCCATGAGGTCTCGGACCTGAGCTTCAAGCTCCTTTGCCTCCGTGGGATTGACGCGGTATGCAGGCCGGTTTGGGAGTTGGGCACCAGGGATGAAGTCTATCTGATGCTCTATGCCTCTCAAGGGCGGTAGGCCTGCTGGTATCTCCTCAGGGAACACGTCCTTGTACCTGTCAAGTAAAGCTCGGATTTCTCTTGGCTAGATCACATTAGTAGGTCTAGAAGTCATTAAATCCTTGTAAACAACCAAAACAACTTGACAAGTTGGATCAAAGAGAGAACGCCTAACATCACTAGATGTAATCAAAAAATTGGTTTTAGACATGCATTTCTCCTTAGCTAGCTTAACTTGCATTTCATGAACTTGGGCAGGCAACAATGGTGCTAAGCTAATCCGTTTCTTATTAAGCATAAGGGTGTATTTGTTAGTTCTACCATCATGCACAACTTCCCTATCAAATTGCCAAGGTCGGCCTAACAAGATATGGGTGGCTTGCATAGGTACTACATCACAAAGAACCTCATCAACATACTTACCTATGCTAAATGAAACCTTAACTTGTTCACTAATCCTCAATTCAGTTTTATCATTCAGCCATCTCAATCTATAAGGTCTAGGATGTTTAGTAGCTACCAAGTTTAATTTTTCAACCATATAAGTACTAGCTACATTAGCACAAGATCCACCATCAATGATCAGAGAGCACACTTTACCATTAACCATGCAGCGTGTGTGGAAGATGTTCTCCCTTTGGGCTGTTTCATCCGGCTCTTGGATGGTGCTAAGGACCCTTCTTGAAACCAAGAGATCTCCCACTTCAGGGTAAGCCACATCCTCCTCCTCTTCTTCAGCTTCCTCAGGAGATTCCATTTCATCTTGAGACTCATAATCACCAGTTGCTGTAATGATCATGGCCCTAGGATTTGGACAATCCCGAGCATAGTGTCCACGGCCGCGGCACTTGAAACACATAATGTCCCTGGTTTTGGATCCAGTGGGGACAGGTCGGTTGTCTGGCCGTGGGACAGGGGTGGTCTCACGAGGTTTGTATGGAGCTCTCACATCCTGAGCTATGGCTTTGCCACGGTCGGATTGCCTAGGGAAGGCAGGCTGGGAGCTTGAAGCCTGCGGATTGATGTTTGGGGCTGAGGCTCTCCATGGGTTGTGGACCACGGCTCTGGTTCTAGTCTTCCTCTTAAGCTGGCTCTCAACTTGGGTAGACAGGTGCAATAACTCATTGAGGTCATTGTAGGAGTACATCTCCACCTTGCTGGCTATCTTCTCTTGAAGACCATCTAGGAATTGTGCCATGAGAGTCTCTTCAGCATCTTCCAGACCAAGCCGGTTTCTCACGTGTTCAAACTCTCCAAAATACTCCTCTACGCTCCTCTGGCCTTGGGTGAGCTTTCTGAACTTCTTTTGTAGCTCTCTGTGGTACATAGGTGGAATGTACCTTCCCTTCATCATGAATTTCATGATCTCCCATGATCTGACCGGTTCTTCTCCTCTTCTTCTTCTTTTGGCTGAATCCTGATCCCACCAGGACAGAGCATGATCAGTAAGTTGGGCTGCTGCATAGGCCACCTTCTTGGGTTCTTCAAACCCATAGACCTCAAAGATATGATCCATTCTTCTTTCCCAGTCCAAGTAAGCTTCCGGATCAACCTTGCCGGCAAAAGTGGGTGGCGTGAGCTTGAGGTGTGGGGAGTGGGCTCTAGGTGGATTGTGATGTCCCCTCTCCTCAGGAACCCTCCTCTCCCTCTGCCTTGGCCGTCGGTAATGAGGTGGAAAGGCATCTTCTTCTGACAATCCCTCCATTTCTTGTTCAGGCCATATGGGTGGTGGCGCTCTTGGTTGTGGAGGTGGAGGCGCCGGTGCTGGATGGGGTTGAGGCTGCTCTACTCTGCCTAGACGGTCTCCCAGCTGCTGGAGTTGAGCTTGGATGCTGGTGAGGATCTCTTCTAGAGCTGGATCAGCCATCTAGCTCACGGGGTACCTGGCCAAGAAAAGTCAACAGGTCAAAGTCAAAGTGATTAAGCTAATTAATCTAGATTAACTACTAATGACCTAATTAAACTTAAACTAATTAATAAACAACTTAAGCATGCAATATATCGAAACCTAGTAGCTAGCTTCCAGAACCGCCTATCCTTTAAACGGAATTCGAATTCAAATTTTAAAGACCAGGGGACAGGATGACATCAGCCGGGAGGACCACTTTGGGTGAGTCACCGACCGCAGGACAGTACGGCCTGGTCAAAAGGTGGTCTGGTCCGCGCCTAACTTCATCTTCCTCACAAGCTCTAACAATGGCGGTTTTAAACACAAACAAACTCAGGCAAATCAGCTAAACAACCTAACACAGCAAGCCCAAATCCAAATTCTAACAAACCCTAGCTAGCCGTTCTAAACAAGTAACTACAAACCCTAACATTCGCCTAGAACAAGATAAAACCCTAAGTGCTAAGATGGAAAGACACAACCTTTCTCAGGAAACTTGGGCTCTGATACCAAAATGTTATGAATCTTGGTCATCTGGACGAAAAAGGTCGCCGGAAAGGCTCTGGAACGGGGAGGAACAGGCCGTTCGGTTGTGCGGACGAAGTCTGGGTCGCGGCTACGGTCGTAGGACGAGGCAGCGGACGGACACTCGACCGGAAGGACGAACAAGGAATGTCCTGCGGTGAGGTCTCGAACGGTAGGGCGGCCCTGTGACCGTGGGGTCGGGTGAAGGATGACTTGTGGGTGGAACTCTTGAACAGGAGGACGAACGGCGGAATGAACTTGGTGACGGACGGACGAACGTCGAGTGGTACGGGCGGCTGGTCACGGCTAGCGAATGGAGTGGTAAGCGGTTGGGAATGAAAGATGGGTTTGGAAGCGATTTGAACAGGGGATTGAGGGCAACTCACTAAGCTATGACAGGCTTAGATATAGCCTTTCCAAGAAGGGAGACACACTCAACCTTTCAAGGAAGCTCACTCTCTCTTGGAGACACACTCAACAAGGAAAGAAGAGAAAGACCAAGGCGGCCATTAGAGTTTAGGGTTCTTAGTTTTTGTCTCCCTAGAAATGAAAATGAGTTTGCCTTTTATAGGCTACAACTAAGGACACACCAGACCTAGTTGACCGTGGTCAACAAACTAAACAAACCCAAAATAAAGACTAAGTTTTAATGAAAAATACAAAGGCTAACATGTGCCTAAGGATAGAAATCAAGCCTAATTGATTTAAGGGACATATCCACAATAACTCAATGGGACATTAGGCTTGATGCCTTAGATTTTCAGGTCTCATTAAAAACCTTTCCAAGAACCCATTATGGTAAACTTAGAAAGGAAAAGAGTACCCTAATCACCTAAGGTCTTTAGAAGTGCCCTTACTCATGGGTAGTAAGGACACACAAGACCTTATCCCTAAGGCTGTGTGCATGAGTGTCTTGGTCAGAAGCACTCAGCTGAACATGATCAGGAGGCCGGTTCCTATCTTCAATCTCCTCTTCTTCTCCAAGGCCGGTTGCATGAGCTAAAGCGGCTTCCACTTGGTTTCCTTGGGCATGATCTCCTTTGCTCCTGTCTTGGACTCCTTGGGCGGCTCTGCTCCGGGTCATAATACGGTGGGACACATAAGGGGCGGTCTGGTCTTCATCCTCCAAGTATCTGGTCGGTGTAGCTTGGATGACCCCATCACCTTCCTTTCTCCATCTCCCTTTGACACCACCCTTTTCTTGTAGGGTTTTGGTTGGCTATGGACGTAGAAGTCTGTAAGGGATTCTGCTGTCGCAATGACTTCATCTACGGACTTACACCCGCGGCGCTGCAACTCTTGTTTTGCCCACCCTTGGAATCCATCAACGAAATGGAACACCAAGTCTTGGTCGGACAGGTTGGGAATCTGTAGCGTAAGAGTTGTATATTCCCTAACATAGTCTCGGATTTTATCTCTTTGTCGGAGTTCTCTCAGCTTCCTCCTTGCCTCGTAGACCACATTCTCTGGGTAGAACTGACGCTTCAATTCTTTCTTGAACTCGTCCCATGTGTCCATCCAACACACTCCTCGTTCAATGTCACCATGACGCCTTCGCCACCATAGCATGATCGTATCCGTAAGGTAGGTTGTGGCCGTCTTGATCTTTGCCATCTCGTCTCCTAGACCGAGATTATCAAAGTATTGCTCCATTTGCCACAGGAAATTCTCAACTTACTTGGCATCCCGAGCCCCATCAAAACATGAGGGCCTAGGGTAATCCACTCTACATGCACCCGCATTGCTAGTACCTGTATTGGCAACCGCTTTTTTGCACAACACATGGTCTTCTTGCATCGCCTCGATGCTCACTCGCAACACATGGACTGCTCCCAACACGTTTTCTTCAAATTGGTGGAATCTTGTCTCCACTCCACCAACGTCGTCCTTAATTCCTTCGATCGCAGTGAAAACCGTTCTCTCAAGCTCGGTGGTGGAGTACTCGACTTTTTCTAGTCTCTCCCCCATTTCCGTCACTGTGGTGCCCAGGACTTCTAGCTCATCTTGGACCCTGCTCTTGTCACGCTTCTTCTTTGGAACACCAGGAGCGAAGACATCTCGTCCCCTCTCGTCCACACCATCATTCCCCACCATAACACCTTCTTCATTGTTTCCCCCATCTCTTCTTCGATTTGGATATAATCTGGCTCTGATACCACTTGTCACGGGCTTAATTTTAGAGGATCAAACCGTGCGGCCCTAGACTGGTTTAGGTTTAGAAAAACGGTCTAGGCAGCCTAACTCTCAAAGAAAACTTAGAAAAATAAGAGAAACTCAGAAAACAAGAAGGAAATGCTCTCAATATCTCATATATTGATGAAAATGCTAGATGATTACAAATGAGGGATCTCACCCCTATTTATACAAAAACACCTCATGAATGGACGGTGGAGATTAAACTAATCAACCGGCTATTACAAAGATACTCATAAGTATGGGCGGCTTCTTAGGGATCTCGGGCGGATTCTAAGGAATCCCGGACGGATCTTTAGGGATTGAGGGCAGATTCTTAGAGATCCCGGATTTGGTGAAGAATCTTCCATACATTGAACCTGGACAGTCTTCTCTTGTTGCGGGCTGGACGTCCTTGTTACGACCCAAGGACATCTTGAATGTCCGGCCCGTGATATGTGGCTGCTCAAGCCAAATGGTACTAAGAAGACTAGTTGGTACTCTCTATACTTCAAAACTCTCTTGCTAGTGATCTCTTAGAGGCTTACTCTTTTTGTGAGAATGCTAAGGAACTTTGGGACACTTTGCAAAAGGTGTATGAAAACACCATTAACCTCTTAAGAATTTTTGAGGTGAAAAAGGCTTTGAATGAATTGAAGCAGGGGGATGCAGAATTCACAAAGCACTATGGCTCAATTAGAGCATTGTGGGCTGAGCTAGAGATGCTAAGGCCAGCCACCATTGACCCAATTGTTCTCCTTGAAAGGAAAGAACAAGATAAGGTGTTTGGGTTACTATGAACTCTTAACACTACTTACTCAGATCTTATTAAGCATATTCTCAGGACTGATAAGCTTCCCAGCTTGGCTTTTGCTAATGATGGAGTACCCAACACTCCTTTGTATGACCACTCTTTTTGCAATGATCACACATTAGTCTCTTCTTCCTAGACTCATTTGTTGTTGTTGGCATGGCATGTACCAACCTACCAGACCTTTCATCACTCAGCCCCAACTAGTTCCATGTCTTCAGCATCTAAATTTGTGACAAAATCAGATCTAGAAGCTCTTATCAAAGCAATTAAGGATGGTAATGTGTTGGGTAAAACATTTCATGCTTCTTTTCAAACTTCTTTTACTCCTAATGCCTCTAAATCATTGGTTTTTGATTCTGGTGTTTCTCACCATATGATTAGTGATATAGGATTACTAGAGAATATAGAACCTGCCTTAGGTAATGTTGTCATTGATAATGTTATTAAAGTACCAATTAAAGACATAGAAAAACTCAAGTTGTTTGATAAAGAATATAAAGCCTTTTACATGCATTCTTTTACTTTTAATTTGCTTTCAGTTAAAAGAGCCACTACTGACTTAAATTGTCAAGCTATCTTTGGTCCTAATGATTACTACTTTCAGGATATTTAGACTAGTAGGACATTTGGACAAGGAACTACAAGAAATGACTTGTATGTGCTTGAAGATATGACTATTGCTAGTGGGTTAGAAGCGGCAGCTAGTACCATTTCTTTTAGTATTGATTCTGATCTTTGGAATGCTAGATGAGGACATCCTCATCCTAGAGCACTTGAATTGATTGTTCCTAGTTTAAAAATTCCAAAGGATATGTGTGATTCTTGTATACTTGGAAAGCATTGCAAAACTGTTTTGAGAAATCTTTGCATACTTATGATAACTGTTTTGAGTTGGTGCATTATGATGTTTGGACATCTCCATTCCCATCTAGAGAAAACCATAAGTATTTTGTGACATTTATTGATTAAAAGTCTAAATATATTTGGGTCACTTTGCTTAATTCTAAAGATAGAGTATTTGATGCATTTCTAAATTTTCAAGCTTATGTTACTAATCAATACAATGCAAGTATTAAATGCTTTAGAACAGATAATGAAGGAGAATACACTAGCACCAGACTTCAACAACACTTGGCCAAGCATGGCATTGAACAGCAAACCAGCTGTCCTTACAGTCCACAACAACATGGAGTGGCTGAAAGGAAGAATAGGCATTTGATGGAAGTTGTGAGAACAATGATGTTCCACATGAAAGTTCCCAAAAGATTTTTGGGGGATGCTCTTGTAGCTGCATGTTACTTGATTAATAGGACTCCTACAAAAGTCCTGAATGACTTGTCTCCATTTGAGTTACTAAATAAAACTAGACCTACTATTGACCACTTAATAGTTTTTGGTTGTGTTTGTTTTGTATTAGTTCCAAGGGAGCAAAGGAACAAGCTGGAACCAAAGAGTACCAAAGCTATGTTCATTGGGTGTTCCTCTACCCAGAAAGGATACAATGTTATGATTCGGAGACTAGAAGAGTCTTGGTATCCAGAGATGTCAAATTCCAAGAATCCAAAGGTTTCTATGAAGAACAAACTTGGGATCAATTCAAGGACATCTCAACAACAAGATCAGACCAAGCTGAGAACTTGAGGAGGCTCTTGGAGAGTATTGACATAGTTTCACCTCATCATCAGCCCACGGTCATGGCTCCTCAGCCTGTCCCAGCCGCGTTTAGCCCCAGCATCACTCCGGCTCTGGTGCAGCCAGCCGGGCCGCGGCCGTCAACCCCGGCTGGTCCTGCTAATCCACGGCCTGGTCCTTTCAGCTCTCCTGGGCTTCCTCCTCTTGAACATGGTGGGGGACAGGCATCTACTCATGTCAAACAAGAATCAGGAGATGAATTAATTCTAGTGTCAGCTTCCAAAAGATCAAGAGATGTGTCCACTCTTATTGAAGTTTTGGGTGAAGAGGAGGATCCTATTCAAGAAGCTCCACCTACAGTGTTAAGAAGGAGCACAAGACAAAGGAAACCACCAGTGTTCTACAATGGGAATGATGTGGTTCATCATGATCAGAGAGTTTGTAATATTGCTCACTTACCTACTAATCATGTTGCTTTCATTTCAAGTCTTGATAAAGAACAGATTCCAAAGACCTATGAGGAAGCTATGACTAAAAAAGAATGGAGGGAATCTATCTTAGCTGAGAAACAAGCCATGGAAAGGAATAGTGCCTATGCTCCAACCACCTTACCTAAAGGAAAAAAGGTTGTAAGTTCTAAGTGGATTTTTACCATTAAATACAAAAGAAATGGTGAAATTGATAGATATAAAGCTAGGTTGGTGGCTAGAGATTTTACTCAGACATATGGTGAAGATTATAAGGATACATTTGCACCTAGCTAAGCTTGATTCTGTTACTGTTGTTATTTCACTTGCTACTAACTTTGATTGGGAATTATGGTAAATGGATGTTAAGAATGCATTCTTACAAGATGAATTAGAAGAAGAGATATACATGTCACCTCCACCAGATCTAGAGAAAGAGGTAGGGGCCGACAACATACTCAGGCTGAGGAAGGCGATCTATGACCTTAAACAATCTCCAAGAGCTTGGTACCACAAACTAAGTGTAACCTTGATGGATAAAGGCTTCAAAAGATCTGAAGTTGAACATACTCTTTTTACACTAAAGAGTAAAGAAGGTATTGTGATAATTCTCATTTATGTAGATGATATAATCATATCTGTGAGAGATAGTGTTGGCATTGCATCTAAAAAAGAATATTTGAAGAGTGTCTTTGATATTAAGGATGTAGGAAAACTTAAATACTTCTTAGGAATTAAAGTGTGTAGGATCAAGGAAGGTCTCTTCTTATCTTAAAGAAAATATGTTGTAGATTTACTAACTTCTACAGGTATGATGAAAGCTAAACCAGCCAAAACACACTTAGAAGAAGATTATAAAATCGGAACTAAGGGGGAGCTAGAGGAGGAAATTGATTTTCATGATCCTAAGCTCTATAGCAAAGTTGTTGGTAAGCTTATTTATCTAACCATCACCAGACCAGATTTATGTTTTGCTGTGAATCATGTATCTCAACACATGCAAGGTCCAAAGATGAGATATTGGGAGATGGCAAACTGAATTTTGAGATACCTAAAAGGCACTCGTGAACAAGGTATATGGATGAGTTGCAATAGAAACACAAATGTGGTTGGTTATTGTGATGCAGATTGGGCAGGAGATAGGGAGGATATGAGAAGTACCACAGGCTATTGTACTTTCATAGAACCTTGTGACTTGGAAACCAAGAAGCAAAAGGTGGTCTCATGCTCTAGTGCAGAATCAGAATATAGAGCCATGAGGAAGCTTACAACTGAATGCATTTGGCTGAAGCAAATTCTGGAGGACTTAGCCGTGAGGTGTGATGAACCTATCACCATCCATTGTGACAATCAGGCTGCTATACACATTGCCTACAAATCTGTGTTTAATGAAAGGACCAAGCATATAGAAGTAGACTGCCACAAAGTAAGAGAAGCTATTGGGAAAAGAATCATCTTGCCTTGCTATACAAGGAGTGAGGATCAACTTGCTGATGTGTTCACCAAGTCAACAACTTTGAAGAATTGCGCCTCCATCTATCCAATGCTTGGCCTTATGACCATTCCACAACAATGATCCCAACATGGAGTGTTATACTCTTTTTCTCTAGAAAAGGTTTTGTCCCAATTGGGTTTTCCTTATTTAGGTTTTTAATGAGGTAATGCTTCATGGTTGCAAGCTTAGGCATTCTCCATGTCTTAAGCTTGAGGGGAAGTGTTAGAATGAAGAAGAAATGATGAAGGAAAAAGGTCTTTAATACAAGTGTTAAAAGGCGTGTGTGTGTTTAAGTCTAAGGGGTGTGTCTAAGGCTTGTTTGTGTTATAGTATTATGTTATCCTTGGAGTCATTCATGTATAAGGCAATTCGTGTATCCAAACAAGCCTAGACTAGATTAGTATAAATAATCATATCTCTCCTCATTTGTAATTTAGAAACTATTATTCTCATTCTCTTAATAAAATCATTCTTATGTAATCTTTCATTCTCTCATTCTCTAAGTTTACAAATCTCTTAATCTCGTATTCTTTTACTATGTGGGCCTCTCTTAAAAGCATCTCTCGAATTGATCTTCTTGGAATGCAGAGACGCTTGTCCTTAAAAACAAACCCGTCAAATAAGTAGAAACGGCTGTAGATGCCCTTTCCGTGCTCCTGGTAGGCCTGAGTGAAGTCGGCGTCGTCAGCATACAGCTCTTTGATCATCTTGAAATCCATAACTTTTGACTCCATCACAAAAATGAGGCTGTATCTGCGGGATATGGTGTCAGCCTTAATGTTGTCTGTTCCCTTCTTGTACTTAATGACTTAGAAAAATGTTTTGATATATTCTAACCAACGAGCATGCCTCTTTTTCAGCGTGGATTGTCCTCTGAGGTGCTGGAGTGTCTGATGGTCGGTATGAATCACACACTCCTGGACAAGTAGATAGTGATGCCAAGTCTCTAAGGCGCGGACCAAAGTATAGAGCTCCTTTTCATAGGTCGAATAGTTAAGTGCGACTCCACTTAACTTCTCGCTGAAGTAGGCGACAGGTCTTCCACCTTGGGTGAGGACTGCTCCGATGCTGATCCCGAAAGCGTCACATTCGACCGCGAAGGTCTGGTTAAAGTCTGGCAGGACTAGGACTGGGGCGTGGGTGAGGCGTTCCTTCAAAAGCTTGAAGGACTTGATCTGGTCGGGTCTCCAACGAAAGTCTTGGTTCTTCTTTATGGTCAATGTCAATGGACCAGCTATCGTGCTGAAGTCTCAGACGAACCGTCGGTAGAAGCTGGCTAGTCCGTGGAAGCTACGGACCTGGCTGTCGGTCGTCGGTGTGGGCCACTCCTGTATGGCCTTGATCTTCTCATCGTCCACCTGAAGTCCCTTGGAACTCACGACAACCAAGAAAGACGACTTGGTCTGTGCAGAATGTATATTTCTTAAGATTTGCGTATAACTGCTCTCTCTGAAGGGTGGTAATGACGGTCTCGTGGTGTTCCAGGTGGTCTGAGTAGGTCCTACTATAGACAAGAATATTGTCAAAGTAGACTACTACAAACTTTCCAACGAACGTTCAGAGGACTTGGTTTACAAGGCGCATGAATGTACTTGGGTGGATAGGCCGAATGGCATTACTAGCCACTCAAAAAGACACTGCTTGGTCTTGAACGCAGTCTTCCATTTGTCTCCTTCTCGCATCCTGACTTGATGATATCCGCTTTTAAGATCAATTTTTTAGAAGACCGCAGCTCCGCTTAACTCATTTAGCATGTCCTCTAGTCGCGAAATGGGATGCCGGTACTTGATCGTAATGTTGTCGATGGCGCGACAGTCGACGCACATCCTCCAGCTCCCGTCTTTCTTTGGTACAAGTAGGATCGGGATGGCACAGGGACTGAGGTTCTCTCGGACGTAACCTTGAGCCATAAGATCTTGGACTTGTCGTTCTAATTCTTTAGCCTCCTCGGAGTTGACTCTGTATGCAGGACGGTTGGGCAGCTGAGCTCCGGGAAAAAAGTCAATGTGGTGCTCAATCCCTCGGATAGGTGAGAGGCCAATTGGAATTTCATCCTCGAACTCGTCGGCATATCTATCTAGTAGTACTCGGACCTCGGCAGGTAAGGGGGCTTCGGCGCTGGACGTGTGTAGGCTCTCTCTGTAGAGCATCAAAATGAGTTGGGTACCCTTGGTACGGGTGGCTTTTCCCATGTCTGCCACATTTATTAAAAAGTTCTCCTTGCGGGCATGTTGATCTTTCGCCATCTTAAACTGCATTTCTTGAACGACATGTGCAGACATTGGTGCCAATTTGTATCTACGCTTATCATGGAAAAATGAGTAGAAGTTGGTCCGTCCGTTGTGCGTAGTCTCTCGGTCAAATTCCCATGGTCGTCCTAGGAGGAGATGTCTAGCTGACATCGGGACGACATCACAGGTGACGTGGTCCTGGTATCTGTCGATGCTGAATGAGACTGTAACTTGGTCTGAAATGTATAACTCCGTCTTGTTGTCCAGCCATCGTAGTTTATAAGGCTTAGGATGCTTGGTCACAGGCAATCCTAGTTTCTCCACCATGTATTTGCTGGCAGCGTTGGTGCAGGACCCTCCGTTTATAATCAACGAGCACACTTTTCCAAGTATTGTACATTTGGAGTGGAAAATGTTCTCTCGCTGTTCTTCTTCTTCTGGCTCGAATCTCGAGCTGAGAACTCGTCTGATCATGAGCATCTCTCCGGAGCTGGTGTACTCAATCTCCTCGTCAGATTGCTGCTGGGTCGTTGGTGCTGGCTCCTCATGCTTGTCCTCGGACTCGTAGTCTCTTGAAGCAGTCAGTACCATAGTCCGTTAAATGGGACATTCTCGGGACATGTGTCCTCTTCCTTTGCACTTGAAGCATACGATTTCGCTGCTTCGCTGAGGCTGAGTCATGGTTGTCGTGGAACTGGTCGGCTTTGGGGCAGCTGGGTCGGCCCTGGGAGCCGATCTTCTGGCCACGGCCTTGCCCTTGAGACGCGGGTCAATGGGCTGGGTCTTCTGCTTGAATGGCTGGGTGCCAGTGCTTCAGGTGCTCTTAGGTTGAGAAGATGCAGCTAGTTTTTGTTTATGACATTTCTCTATCTGAATTGCTAGGTGGAATAAATCGCCTAGATCATGGTATGGCTGTAGCTTGATCTTTCAAGCGATGGACTCGTGCAAGCCGTCGATGAATTGGGCCATTAGACTCTCCTTGGACTCGTCTACGTTGAGTCGATTGCGGAGGTGCTCGAATTCATCAAAATATTCGGACAACGTCTTGTGGTCAGGCTGGTCGTGTCAGCGCTGTGGCCGTGCTGGGACTGGACGCCGATGATGCAGGAGGCTGAGGTGAGGTGAGCGTGGGCTGAGGATGAGGAGAATCTATGTCAATGCTCTCCAAGAGCCTCCTCAAATTCTCAGCTTGGTATGATCTTGTTGTGAAGATGTCTTTGAATTGATCCCAAGTTCCTTCTTCATAGAAACCTTTGATTCTTAGAATTTGACGTCTCTGGATACTAAGACTCTTCTAGTCTCTAGATCATAGCATTTGTATTCTTTCTGGGTAGAAGAATATCCAATGAACATAGCTTTGGTACTCTTTGGTTCCAGCTTGTTCCTTTGCTCTCTTGGAACTAATACAAAACAAACACAACCAAAAACTATTAAGTGGTCAATGTTAGGTCTAATTTTCTTTAGTACCTCAAATGGAGACAAGTCGCCTAGGACTTTTGTAGGAGTCCTATTAATCAAGTAGCATGCAACTACCAGAACATCCCCCAAAATCTTTTGGGAACTTTTATGTGGAACATCATTGTTCTCACAACTTCCATCAAATGCTTATTCTTCCTTTCAGCCACTCCATTTTGTTGTGGAGTGTATGGACAGCTTGTTTGATGTTCAATGTGATGCTTGGCCAAGTGTTGTTGAAGCCTGGTGCTAGTGTATTTCCCTCCATTATCTGTTCTAAAGCATTTAATACTTGCAGTGTATTGGTTAGTAACATATGCTTGAAAATTTAGAAATGCATCAAATACTCTATCTTTAGAACTAAGCAAAGTGACCCAAGTATATTCTATCTTTAGAGATGTCCAAACATCAGAATGCACCAACTCAAAACAATTATCATAAGTATGCAAAGATTTCTCAAAAAAAATTTTACAATGTTTCCCAAGTATACAAGAATCACACATATCCTTTGACATTTTTAAACCAGGAAAAATTAGTTCTAGTACTCTAGGATGAGGATGTCCTAAAGCATGCCAAAGATCAGAATTATCACTAAAAGAGCTAGTGCTAGCAACCAGTTCCACCCCTCTTGCATTGGCCATATCTTCTAGCACATACAAGTCATTACTTGTATTCCTTTGGCCAAATTTCCTACTAGTCTCAATATCCTGAAAGTAGAAATCATTAGGACCAAAGATAGCTTGACAATTCAAATCAGTAGTTACTCTTTTAACTGAAAGCAAATTTGATGTAAAAGATGGCATATAAAAAGCTTTAGATTCTCTATCAAACAACTTAAGCTTTCCTATGCCTTTGATTGGTACTTTGATTCCATTAGCAATGACAACATTACCTAAGGCAGGTTCTAAATTCTCTAGCAATTCTAGATCACTAATCATATGATGAGAAGCACCAGAATCAACAACCAATGATTTAGAGGTATTAGGAGCAAAAGAAATTTGAAAAGAAGCGTTAAGAGTTTTACCCAACACATTACCATCCTTAATTGCTTTGAGAAGAGCTTCTATATCTGATTTTGTCACAAATTCAGATGCTGAAGACATGAAACTGGTTGGGGCCGAGTGACAGTGAGAGCTGGTACACGCCATAGAAGGGGCTGGGAGCTTGTACAGACCATGGCCGGCAGCTTGCAGCTGAGTGTGGCCGGCTGTATGTTGTTGTTTCTCAAGAGCTCAGCTTGGCTTCAGCTCAGGATGGAGTACCCTAACACTCTGATGTAAGAACCAAGGCTGGGCTGTATTTCACCGTGAAACTCAGGTTGCTGGACAGAAATCGATGGGAAACGAAGGGTTGATCGAAGGAACCACACAAGCTGTAAAAGGGGCTTGTGATACTCCAAGAACTAAAACATAAAATAACATATAAAAAATGGGCTTAAGGCTTAAGTAAATAAGACTTAAACTAAAGATAGGTAAGGGCCACGACCAGAATAGAATTGCTGGCTGAGTTAGAGGACTTGTGAAGCATGGTAGTTGGTGAACAAGTCCTCGTCTTCATGCACACTAGAGGTGTTGCCCCGTTAAAACCTTCTTTGGAAAACCCAGTGGGACAAAACCAAAGATAAGAAAAAAGAGTATGATTCCCTAGCATGTCTTTAGGAATATGTGATTTCTTATATCTGGAAAGCTTGGGCATGAATAAGTGTTGCCTTGAAACCTTCTTGAATGTTGAAAATGCCTCCAAATCGTGCACAAGTAGAAATGGTAAGAATGCAGATGGCTCCAAATATGGAAAGTGAAAATAAGAGAGAATTCGCCTGATTCTCTGGATTCTGGTGCATGTAAACCGATCTGGTCCAGCATTTCCCTTAAATGGAACCAAGTAGACATATTGTTGAATTATAGTGATAAATTGGGCCTCCTTTGGATTCTTCTTGTTTTCTTTAGCTTGATGAAACCGTGAGGGATCCATTAACATTATCCAAGTAGTCGGAGGTCTAGATTGTGAATTAGTTGGACTGTGCAGCTCGATCTTTAGCCCAATCGCGGATAGTACTCCAAAACCGGTTTGCCGACTTGTATCCTCTATAACTTCCAGTTCAGAATCCGGTTTGAAGTTATTCAAATTGTCTGTGACTCCTTGATGAGTTAATGTTATGGGATATGTCGTTTCGTGGCTTAACTCCTCTTGGTTGGGCAGATATGATCCAAGGAAGACACCTATGTCTTTGGTCTGCTCAAAATGGTTCTCTCCAAGGGTTTTGGTCAACTCCTTGGTGATCTCTCTATGCTCCTGGGTTGTTAGTGACTTGATTTCCTCATCATTCTCTCCCTCTTGAAAAAGTTTCGACCTCGAATCTGTATAACCTGCACCAAAAGAAAGCATGTTAGCTTCCATTATCTTTTGAGAGTCTAGTGTTTTACCTCGATATGCTTACGGTTTTGTAAGGTTGGGCATGTCTGGTGGCTCTCTCTTAAGTTGGTAGGATATGATTACTCCTCTACTCTGTGTTGCTTGGTATTGGGGCTTGGCCTTGAAGTTGTTGAGTTTTTGATACTTCTGCACAAACTCCGTATACATCCTTCCTTTGAGGTCCCCTCAATCTAATATTGGCTTTTTGTAAAATCCTGGAGTACATGCCCACAGCCACCATTCGTAAGCATCCCCAGTGAGCGCTTTCACAGCAAAAGTTAGCTTCTTTTCTTTGGGAATGTCGTTGGATCTCAGCCAATGATTTATGTTGGTCTTCCATTGTAGAAAGTCTTCAGGATCTTTGCTATTTCCCGAAAAGATGTCTGGTGGTTCTAGGTCTAACTTTTCTTCACTCCTAGACATAGTTCCCTTTCAAAGAAAACTAAGTGGATTTAACTCCGAAAAAGGAAGTTATTCAAATATGGAAAGTTTCCAGAAATGAAAAATTTCTAAAAAAAATGAAACAACAATAAAAGGAAACAAAATATGAAATCGGTAGAAACGAGAAATCAAATATGTCATTTAAAAAAAAAAAAAATTATTTCCTACTAAAAAAAAGAAAACTACCTAAATGCAAAAAGAAAAATAAAAAGAAAAAGAAACTATCCTAAAAAGAAATATCGTCTAAGGCTAAAAAGGAAATTAATAAATAGGAATATATCCTAAAAACTAATGCCTAAATATTCTAAAGGAAACTATACTAAACTAAAAGGAAAACTAATTAATGCTTAGTGTCTAAAAAGGAAAAAGAATCCTAATTAATGACAAATTGCCTAATAATGTTTGGAAAACTTCCTAAAAGTGAATGCAAGAACCTAGACACTAAAGGTGAATATGCAAATTATGAAATTCTCCTAAAGTCTTTATGTCAATTTTTCCTAAACTCTATATTCAAATAACCAAAACCTTAGGTAAAAAGTAAATTTTCTATTCAGCCTCCTAACCAAAGTAAAGGAAAGACAACTAATGTAGGACCTAACATAACCGAATGTGCACAACCCTAGCAAGCAAAAGAAACTTGGCCTAATGCTAACAAAGTAGCCACTAGTAAACAAGACACGACTAGTCTTGCAGCAGAAAACGTGCCAAGCAGGCAAAGCGTGAGATGCAGCAACTAATCGAGACTTATGCAGCAAGGAACGCAAGTAACATGCAAGCAACACAAGACTCACGTTAGTGTTAATAACATTCAACATGCAACATCCTATGACAGCAAATGTAATAATTATTAACATATAGTGCAATAAAGGATGCAACAAGCAAAACTAATGCAGACACGAATTCAACAAAGACGCAAATTAGGCAATGATGCAGGACACTTACAGCAAACGTGTATGAAGATGCAAACAAGCGATTGATCTCAAGTATGCAACTAGATGAAAATTGATGCTCAAGCGAATGCAAATAAGTGAACCCAAACAAAATCAGACACCGTGAGCAAAAAAAAAAAGTAGCAAGCTAGAGTCAAGCAAAGTGTGAGTTGCTAGTAAATATCCTATATTTATTTCAGGAACTTTTTATAATTTTTTTTTGATTGGTTAAAGCCAAAGCAAACAATAATGATAAAAACAAATATTAAAAGAAAGATAGAACCTGATTTTTTTTTTGTATTTTTTGTGTTTGTGGTATGTGACTTGATTCTTCCTCCTTCTTACCGAGAACCTCAGAGGAAAGAGAAAGAAACACAATCAAATCCAAAAACTATTGCAACAAAAACAAGAATAAATCGACAAAAACAAAAAGATAGATTCAACCTGATGAGCAGGAGCTTTAAGCTCTGATACCAGATGATGTAAGAACCAAGTGTGGACTGTCTTTCACCGAGAAACTCAGGTTGCTAGACAACAATCGATGGGAAACGAAGGGTGGATCGAAGGGACCACACAAGCTGTGAAAGGGGCTTGTGATACTCCAAGAACTTCAACCAAAAGGGCTGAAGAACATGGCTGCAGAAAGGGGGCTTGCTTGGCGGCTGTTTAGGGTTAGACAATAGTCTTTAGGTTTTGTCAAAATGCTTGTTATTATTATTACTCATAACTTAGACTTATATAATGCCTTAAGTCTAGGGCTTATAATTATTCAGATTACAAATGGGCCAATAACCCAAAAGAATGAAAACATAAATAAAATTTGGTTTAAGGCCACAATTAACTAAAACATAAAATAACATATAAAAGATGGGCTTAAAGCTTAAATAAATAAGACTTAAACTAAAGATAGGTAAGGGCCACGACCAGAATGGAATTGCTGGCTGAGTTAGAGGACTTGTGAAGCATGGTAGTTGGTGAACAAGTCCTCGTCTTCATGCACACTAGAGGTGTTGCCTCGTTAAAACCTTCTTCGGAAAACCCAGTGGGACAAAACCGAAGATAAGGAAAAAGATTACAATTTTCTAGCATGTCTTTAGGAATATGTGATTTCTTATATCTGGAAAGCTTGGGCATGAATAAGAGTTGCCTTGAAACCTTCTTGAATGTTGAGAATGCCTCCAAATCATGCACAAGTATAAATGGTAAGAATGCAGATGGCTCCAAATATGGTAAGAGAAAATAAGAGAGAATTCGCCTGATTCTCTGGATTCTGGTGCATTTAAATATGATATATGACTCTCCTGAATTCTTAGATGCCTCTGCTGGTCGTAAAGTGTAGGTCTGAAGGCTACTAAACCGATCTGGTCCAGCATTTCCCTTAAATGGAATCAAGTAGACATGTTATTGAATTTTAGTGATAAATTGGGCCTCCTTTGGATTCTTCTTGTTTTCTTTAGCTTGATTAAACCATGAATGATCCATTTACATTATCCAAGTGGTCGGAGTTCTATATTGTGAGTTAGTTGGACTGTGCAGCTCGATATTTGGCCCAATCGCGGATAGTACTCTGAAACCGGTTTGCCGACTTGTATCCTCTATAACTTCCAGTTCAGAATCCGGTTTGAAGTGATTCAAATTGTCTGTTACTCCTTGATGAGTAAAATTATGGGACAGGTCGTTTCGTGGCTTAACTCTTCCTGGTTGGGTAGATATGATCCAAGGAAAACACCTATGTCTTTGGTCTGCTCAGATTGGTTCTCTGCAAGGGTTTTGGTCAACTGCTTGGTGACCTCTCTATGCTTCTGGGTTTTTAGTGACTTGATTTCCTCATCACACTCCTTTGTATGGCCAATCCTTTTGCAATGGTCACATATTGGTCTCTTCTTCCTTGTTTCATTTGTTGTTGTTGGATTGAAGAAACTCTTGCGTGCAGCCACCAATTCAGCCTTGTTGCCAAAGAATCCTTGGGATCCTTGCTCCTTTTGGATTTGAGCACAAACATTTTCCAAGGTAGGAAGCTTATCAGACCTGTGAATATGCTTAACAAGATCTGAGTAAGTTGTGTTAAGAGTTAATAGTAACCTAAATACCTTGTCTTGTTCTTTTCTTTCTAGGAGAACAATTGGATCAATTGTGGCTGGCATTAGCATCTCTAGCTCAGCCCACAATACTCTAAATGAGCCATAGTGCTTTGTGAATTCTGCATCCGCCTGCTAAGACTTTTTCACCTCAAAAATTCTTAAGAGGTTAGTGGTGTTTCCATACACCTTTTGTAAAGTGTCCCAAAGTTCCTTAGCATTCTCACAAAATGAATAAGCTTCTAAGAGATCACTAGCAAGAGAGTTTTAAAGTATAGAGAGTACCAATTGATCTTCTTGGTACCATTTAGCTTGAGCATCCACATCCTCATTAACTTCAGCAATTTCATTTTCTTCAAGACCATTGATTGAAATATGATTCCTAAGGCCTTTACCATCCAATGTGGTTTTCATGGTCCTAGACCATAAGAGATAATTTGCTCCATGTATAATGACATGAGCTCTTAATGTGGTTGAAATTGCCATGATTCACAAGCTACCAGGACCGGCTTGATTATTGGAATGGTCGGGATGTAGCTGGTCGGGAGGAAGCTGCGGAACACGCTTGGCCGCGGGCGAGGGCGTGTACGTGGGCGTGTGGGACGGCTAACAGTCCTTATCTTCAACCAACTAACAAAACAAACTCCTGCAACAGAATTCAACCAACTCCAACCAACAAGATCAACTTCTTACAGTCCTTATCTTCACAACCAATGATGATCCAGCAACAAATATCGAATTTTACCAATATACTAATACATAATTCAAGTTTTCCTACATTTACCAGAATTTCAAATTTTGATGAAAAATTAAGAAAATCTATATTGAAGACTTAAACCCTTCTGATACCATGAAATAATATTAGATTAAGAGATTTGTAGATTTAGAGAATGAGAGAATGAGAGATTAGAGAGAAAAAATAATTGTATTAAGAAAATGAGAATTATGTTTATCTAAATTACAAATGAGGAGAGAGATAGCTATTTATACTAATCTAGTCTAGGCTTGTTTGGATACAAGGATTTCCTTATCCATGAATGGCTACAAGGATAACATAATACTAGAACACAAACAAGCCTTAGACACTCCCCTTAGATGACTTAGACCACACACCTTTAAAGCTAGAGTTAAAGGTCTTCTTCCTTCATCATTTCTTCTTCATTCCAACAGCGGTTCATCTTTACTTCGGGGTAGTGCATAGGCTGTCGAGGTGGTGGCACGGGCTCGTCGTAGTATTGATGTCGACCCATTCCTTGATGGGCCGTCTGTGGTCGGTCGTGTGGGTATGGGGGTGGCGTGGGGCCTGGTGTAGGTGCAGGCTGATCCGAACGCTCGAGACGCATCGCTATGGTCATCATCTGGGTCGTCAACGCTTGCAGAAGCTGCAATAATGCTTAATTGTTCTGTCCTGATGTCGACTCGTCACTTCCTGACATATTTCCTTTTTCGAGAAAAATAAATTTTTGAAAATTTTCACAGATATGCACTACCACAGTTATGACATATTTCATTTTCGGGAAACTTTTCCTTAAATGGAAAATTTCCACAGATATGATTTTTTATTTTATTTTTATTATTTATATAAAAAAAGGAAACTAGCTATTTGCGAAAAAGGAAACAAAGGAAAAAGGAAAATATCCTAAAAGACTTATTGCCTAAATCTAAAACGGAAAACTAACTAAATGAGAAATATCCTAAAAATAAATATGACCAAAAACTAAAAAGAAAACTAATTAAATGGAAAAGATCCTGAAATTTATTGTCTAATTAACTAAAAATAAACTATCCTAAACTAAAAGGGAAATCTATTAATTGCCTAAAAACTTTAGGAAAACTACCTAAGAGATTTTAGGAAACTTCCTAAACTAATTCCTATCCTAGAAAAATTATGGAAACTAATTAATTTTCAGCCTAAACAAAAGAGGAAAACTACCTAAAATCTAGGGAGCTCTATCTAAAACTAATTAATTTCCAAACCTAGCCACCTAATGCAACTAGGGAACTCGACCTGCAGGTTGGTTCACGGGATTGCTAGCGGGGATGCTAGGTCGCGGTACAGCAACGCGGGACGCTAGGGACGGACACGGCACTACGCGGTTGGGACCTAAGGGATGCGAGGTCCTAGAGCTTTTAAGGACCGACACACGCTAAAACATAGACCTAGACCTACACACGCTAAGGGACTATGACGCAGGGAAAACTAGCTAGTGTAACCTAGCTCGGTGGGAACTTAGCGGCACAGGACTTTAGAAACTCTGGGCGCGGTTTACTCACGGACTAGGGGACGCGGGACCTAGGCTAACACACGCAAGACTACACAAGGACTTAGCTAGACCTAAACCGCGAGACTTAGACCTAGAACTCGACTCAGAGAAGGAGCTAAGGGAGCTAAGGGACTAAGGTGCTAACCTAGCTAACAAACAACACTTGCGTGTGGACCAAGCACTTGACACTCGATTTCTCAAGGTGAATGAGTGTTCTAGGTGAGTTTCTAAACACTTTCTTTTCTTTTTTTTGTCCTAAAAAAAATGTAACACCAAACAAGCAAAGAAACTCTTCTCTTGTTTTTTTAAACAAGAAAACAAAGAAAGGATTGATAGAACCTGATTTTTTTTTGTATTTTTTTCTGGTGTTTGTGGTATGTGACTTGATTCCTCCTTCTTCTTACCGAGAACCTCAGGGGAAAAGAAAGAAACACAATCAAAGCCAAAAACTATTGCAACAAAAATAAAGGAAATCGCCAAATAACAAGGATAAAATCAACCTGATGAGCAGGAGCTTTAAGCTCTGATACCAGATAATGCAAGAACCGTGGGGTGGGCTGTATTTCACCGAGAAGCTCAGGTTGCTGGACATAAAGGATAAAAGTGAAGGATGGATCGAAGGAACGTCTCACCCACGCCCCAGTACTCGTCCTGCCATACTTTAACCAGACCTTTGAGGTCGACTGTGATGCTTCAGGGATCGGCATAGGAGTAGTCCTCACCCAAGGCGGACGACCTGTCGCCTACTTCAGCGAGAAGTTAAGTGGAGCCGCACATATCTATCCGACCTACGACAAAGAGCTTTATGCACTGGTCCGCGCCCCCGAGACTTGGCAGCACTATCTTCTTGCCCAGGAGTGCGTGATTCACACCGACCATCAGACACTTCAGCACCTCAGAGGAAAATCTACGCTTAAGAAGAGACATGCTCGTTGGTTGGAGTATATCGAGACATTTCCCTACGTCATTAAGTACAAAAAGGGAACGGACAACATCGTGGCTAACGCCCTATCCCGCAGATACAACCTAATTTCCGTGATGGACTCAAAGGTTATGGGTTTGAGATGATCAAAGAGCTGTATGCTGATGACGCCGACTTTACTCAGGCCTACCAGGAGCACGGCAAGGGCACCTACAGACGTTTCTACTTGTTTGACGGGTTCCTTTATAAGCACAAGCGTCTCTGCATTCCGAGAGGATCAATTCGAGAGCTGCTTTTGAGAGAGGCCCACGGAGGAGGCTTAATGGGCCATTTCGGGATCGAAAAAACATTAAGCATGATTAAGGAGCATCTCTACTGGCACCACCAGCGACGAGATGTATAGGCACATTGTGCTAAGTGCCTTATCTGCAAACTGGCTAAGTCCAAGCTGCATCCGCAAGGACCTTACATACCATTACCATTTCCATCTGCGCCCTGGACAGACATCTCCATGGACTTCGTACTAAACCTGCCGAAAATGAACCACAAGGACTCCATCTTCGTAGTGGTCGACCGATTTTCCAAGATGGCGCAATTCATCGCTTGCAACAAGACAAATGATGCAAGTCACACTGTCGACCTGTTCTTCAAGGAGATAGTACGACTTTACGGCATTACCAGGACGATTGTGTCCGACCGCGACACCAAGTTCATCAGACAATCCTAGCGAGCCTTGTGGCGCAAGTTAGGGACCAACCTCTTATTTTCTACTGCCTACCATCCACAGACTGACGGACAGACAGAGGTGGTCAACCGAACATTGTCTCAGAAACTGAGAGCGGCGATTGAGAGAAACTTAAAGAACTGGTTGGAGTGTCTTCCGTATGTCGAGTTCGCCTACAACAGGGCTACACACTCCGGCACGAAGTGTTCTCTATTCTAATTCGTCTACGGATTCAACCCTACAACATTGATCAAGTTCACACCCATTCCTCTGGGAGACGCCAACAGTTTAGAGGGAGAAGCGAAAGCAGAATACATCAAGCGTTTACATGAAGATACCAAGGCAAATATGGAGCAACGGAACATCATGAACACCAAGAATGCCAACAAGGGCCGCCGGCACATGGTCTTCAAGGAGGGAGATTGGGTTTGGCTACATCTGCTAAGTACACTTGACCACATAGATAAATCACATTTTGGTACTAAACTATTTGTAAGGAGAGTCCTAAACTAAATACATAAGCTTAAGGAATAACCCTCACCTTATCAATCAAATAACTGTTGTTCTTAAACTTCACATGCTTAAACGGACTATATATCTGAAATCAGAGTGAAAAATCAAGTAAGAATGTCCTTTCAATGGTGAAAAACGAATAATTGGTCAACTTTTCAAAACCAACAGAAAATTCAACGGGTAAAATCAATGGTCAACAGTAAACCATTTAAACCAGACCAACCTAGACCCAGACCTAAGCATTGATCCAACCGGGTTACCCAAACCAGATCCAATTATTCAAATCGGACCTAATTGACTAAACTTGACCCCATTGACTAAACCTGATCCAATTGATCCAAACTGACATCCAGTTGAAAGAATAAGAGATTAAGAGATTTATAGATTAAAAGAATGAAAAGATTGAGAGATTAAGAGAGAGTGTGGACAAATTTGAGAGAGAGAGTTTAGAGAGAATTAGATTTTTATTAGAATGAGATTATAATCTCTTAGATTACAAGTGAGGAGAGAGAGTCCTATTTATACTAACTTAGTCTAGGCCTGTTTGGCTACAAGAATAGACTAATACATGTTTGGTTACAAAGATAGCCTAACTTAGGAGACAAACACTCTCCTTCCCTTGTTGAACCTAGGCGCCAAGTATGCTTAAGTTCCTCATGTCTCTACTTCATTTCAACACTCCCCCTCAAGCTTAAGTTATTAAGAATGGCTAAGCTTGGATCATGAAGAATTACCTCATTAAAAACCTAAAGAAGAAAAACCCAGTGTTTTGAAAGAGAAGTAAGTTCAAGTCTTGGGTATATGGACTCGCCAACCTTAGAGGTAGTAGCTTTGGTGAACACATCAGCTAGTTGATCTGAGCTCTTGGTGTAACAAGGTAGAATAACTCCTGTCTCAATAGCTTCACTCACTTTATGGTAATCCTCCTCAATATGCTTGGTTCTCTCATGAAACACAGAGTTTTAAGCTATGTGTATTGCTGCTTGATTGACACAATGTACTGTGATTGGCGCCTCAATGCTTACTCCAAGGTCTAGTAATAGTTGCTTCAACCAGATGCATTCAGCTTCAGCACTTAAGCATGAAACAACCTTCTACTTCTTAGTCTTTCAAGTGACTAAGTTCACACCTATAAATGTACAATAACCGGTTGTGGACCTCCTGTCCTTTCTATCACCTGTCCAATTTGCATCACAATAGTCAACTACATTTGTGTTTCTATTATTACCCATCCATATACCTTGATCATGTGTTCTTTCCAAGTATATCAAAATCCTATGAATCATCTCCCAATGCCTTGTTTTTGGATTTGCATAAGCTGGGACACTTGATTAACTGCAAAACATAAATCAATTCTAGTGATGGTTAAATATACTCGGTTTGAGAACAATATACTCGGTTTGGAGAAGAATAACCCTCTACCTTGTTACCAAGAAACCTTAGATTGAGCTAAAACTTGGTAAGACCCTTCTTAAGACTCTAATCTAGATATTCAGAATCCAAGACCCGGTTTAAAAACACTGGAAATAAGGATTTTCTCAACAAACACCACGAGAATGTGCCAATAACTATGCTTGAAGAAACTGATCAAGGAAGTTGTTAAAGTCTCTTAGGGTGAACTCGGACCTCCTGATTCTTCACCTAGACTCTTTCCTTTACAAGTTAGGCGGTGGAAAAACTTGAAAAGATGAAGAACTCAGACTTTGGTGATTGCTTCAATGGCGGTCACGGTTAATGAAGCCAATCGCGAATGTGTTGAGAGAGGAGGTGAATTCGGCAGCCAGGGAAGAAGAGACTTATGTAACAAGGATCTAAATCTTCTTTCAGAAGATCCTTTATGATCCACAGTGCTTGTTGCTACGTGATCCTTTATGATCACCAGCGTGATCTTACAGTTTGAAGGTTAGAGAATGGTGATTGTTGCAACTGGATGAAATGATCTAGAATTGATCAAAGATAAAGACTCTGCAGATTTTTAGGATGAATTTGTGCTCTGATACCATGAAAGAATGAGAGATTAAGAGATTTAGAGATTAAAATAATGAAAAGATTGATAGTTTAAGAGAGAGAGTGGACGAATTTGAGAGAGAGAGTTTAGAGAGAATTCGTTTTTATTAGAATGAGATTATAATCTCTTATATTACAAGTGAAGAGATAGTCCTATTTATACTAACTTAGTCTACGTCTGTTTGGTTACAAGAATAGACTAATACATGTTTAGTTACAAAGATAGTCTAACTTAGGAGACAAACACTCTCTTTCCCTTGTTGAATCTAGACGCCAATTATATTTAAGTTCCTCATATCTCTTCTTCATTTCAACACCAGTTACCCAAACCGAATCCGGTCAATCGAGTCAGTGAGTCAATTGGCGAGTCACCAACGTCGGCAAGGTTTTTCCTAAAGAAATTGGGCTGGGCTCCGTCAAGGTGTATGATCTGTTACAATACCATTTAATATGTATAATTTAAATCTAATAAGACATAATGCATCTAAAAGCTTTAACATTTGGAATAGAAATAGCAAACAGATCTGCGCGGATCAATCAATCCCTCAGTAACATATATACAATTTATCTACTTTATTAAAAGTGCACAAAAATTGCCTAATTTGTAAATTATGATAGAATAATGAATGAAAATGATCGTGAGAGAATGAGGAAAGCCAAATTCTCGTACCATGTCGGCCATCTCTTTTTTTTTTTAGTTTTAAATTTCAAATCTTCATTTTTACACAAAGGACGAAAAATTTTAAGCATTCTAGTTTTAACTCTTTTTTGGTTGCTGCAAAGACAAAACGAATATTTAGTTTCTTTTTTTTACTTAAAATAAACAAAAGCAAAGTTGCCATTACACTTGAAGCTTCTGAAACTAATATTAAAAGACGCATGCCAGTACGATTAGAGATTATTTTAACCCTTATTTTAATGAGGGAAAAACCGAATTTCAAACTTCAAAGCTTTCAATGATCAAAAAACTAATCATAACTTGACCAATTCCTTTTAATATTGTTTCCTGGGAAGAAAAAAAGGTCTGCACCTCTTCTGTTTTCTCTTTTTTTGCCCTTCAAGAAACCAGTTTCAAAGGTCGTTTTTTGGCCTAGAATTCCAGAGGTATGTGTCTTGGATTTAGATCCATGGTTTACGTTTAAGGTCTATATTCTTCTTTCCTATATTCTAGTTATGCTCAGATGAATTGAGTTTGTTTTTTGGATGGTCTTATGGTATGATTACATCTTGTTTGATGTATGATAAAATGGATTCTGTGAATGAATGAAACGTAAAGGAGACGATGAGGAAGCTTACTGTTTCTGCCATATGTCTTCTCCTTCTTACCCTTTTAATCTCTGAGACAAGAGGGTTGAATTTAGAAGGTCAATATCTTCTTGACATCAAGAGCAAGTTTGTGGATGATTTGCAGAATTTGAAAAACTGGAATTCAAATGATTCTGTGCCTTGTGGATGGACTGGTGTGAGATGCAGCAATTATTCCAATCCAGAGGTTTTGTCACTAAATCTTTCCTCGATGGCTCTCTCGGGTAATCTATCACCAAGCATAGGTGGATTGGTTCATCTGAAGGATCTGGATCTATCATATAATGAGTTATCAGGGAATATTCCTAAAGAGATTGGGAATTGTTCAAGCTTGGAGATTCTTAACTTAAACAATAACATGTTTGAAGGTGAGCTACCAGTGGAAATAGGAAAGCTTGTGGCTTTGGAGAAGCTGATCATATACAACAACAGATTCACAGGGTCTCTTCCTATGGAGATTGGGAACCTCTTGTCTCTCTCTCAACTTGTGACTTACAGCAACAACATCAGTGGATCATTGCCTCGTTCCATTGGTAAGCTGAAGAAGCTGACAAGCTTTCGAGCTGGTCAGAACATGATTTCTGGAAGTTTGCCTTCTGAGATTGGTGATTGTGAGAGCTTGGTCATGCTTGGTCTTGCACAGAACCAGTTGAGTGGTGAAATACCAAAAGAGATTGGTAAGCTCAAGAAACTTTCACAGGTGATTCTTTGGGAAAATCAGTTCTCAGGGTTAATCCCAAGGGAAATTACCAACTGCACAAGTTTACAAACTCTTGCTCTCTATAAGAACCAGCTTGTTGGCCCGATTTCAAAAGAACTCGGGAATCTTGTTTATTTGGAGTATCTATACCTTTACAGAAACATGTTGAATGGAACGATCCCAAGAGAGATTGGGAATCTCTCAAGTGCTGTTGAGATAGATTTCTCAGAGAACGGTTTGACCGGAGAGATACCATTGGAGTTTGGGAACATACAAGGGCTTGAGCTTCTTCATCTTTTTGAGAACCAACTTATGGGTACAATCCCTGTGGAGCTTACTACTTTGAAGAATTTAAGAAAGCTCGATCTCTCCATAAATGCTTTAACTGGTCCTATTCCTTTAGGGTTTCAATATTTAAGAAAGCTCTTCATGCTGCAGCTGTTTCAGAATTCTCTTAGTGGGATCATACCGCCAAAACTTGGCGTGTATAACAATCTCTGGGTTCTTGATCTGTCTGATAATCATCTCCGAGGAAGAATCCCAAGCTACCTCTGTCTTCATTCCAATATGATCATCTTGAACTTAGGTGCAAACAACCTCTCTGGCAACATTCCTACTAGCATCACCACTTGCAAAACTCTGGTTCAACTCCGTCTAGCCGGAAACAACCTTGTGGGCCGGTTCCCATCGAACTTGTGTAAACTGGTTAATCTCACAGCCATTGAGTTGGGACAAAACAAATTTCGTGGTTTAATCCCTCGGGAAGTCGGGAACTGCAGCGCCTTGCAAAGGCTACAGCTAGCAGATAATGTCTTTACGGGCGAGCTTCCTAAAGAGATCGGCACACTTTCAGAGCTTGGGACCTTGAATGTCTCATCTAATAAGCTTACTGGAGAGATCCCTTCTGAAATCTTTAACTGCAAGATGCTTGAACGACTTGACATGTGCTGCAACAATTTCTCTGGAAATTTACCAAACGACGTAGGTTCTCTTTACCAGCTTGAGCTTCTGAAGCTGTCAGATAACAAACTTTCGGGTACAATACCTTTGGCTCTAGGGAATTTGTCTCGTTTAACCGAGCTACAAATGGGCGGTAATTTGTTCTACGGTAGCATTCCGAGAGAGTTAGGAAGTCTGACCGGTTTGCAGATAGCATTGAACCTCAGTTTCAACAAGCTTACCGGAGAGATACCTTCTCAGCTAAGTAATGTTGTTATGCTTGAGTTACTCCTCCTCAACAACAACAATTTGTCTGGTGAAATACCAAGCTCTTTTGCTAATCTCTCCAGCTTGTTTGGTTACAATTTCTCATACAACAACTTGACTGGTCCTATCCCGCTTCTCCGTAACATGTCCATTTCTAGCTTCATTGGCAATGAAGGACTTTGTGGCCCGCCGCTCGACCAATGTATCCAAACACAGCCTTTTTCGCCTTCTCAGTCAAAGGCAGAGCCGAGAGGAATCCGTACCAGCAAAATCATAGCCATCACTGCAGCTGCGATTGGCGGTGTCTCTCTTATACTTATTGTTCTCATCGTCTACCTCATCAGACGGCCGATGAGGACAGTCGCTTCTTTTATTCAAGATGGCAGATCGTCAGAAACGTCTCTGGACATTTACTTCCCACCAAAGGAAGGATTCACTTTCCAGGATTTACTTGCAGCCACTGATAATTTTGATGAGAGCTTCGTAGTTGGCAGAGGAGCTTGTGGAACCGTCTACAAGGCGGTCCTTCCCGCGGGTTACACTCTAGCTGTCAAGAAGCTAGCATCAAACCATGAAGGCGGCGGTAACAACAACAATGTCGATAATAGCTTTAGAGCAGAGATTCTAACTCTTGGGAATATCAGGCACCGTAACATTGTCAAGCTACATGGATTCTGCAATCACCAAGGATCAAATCTGCTTCTGTACGAGTACATGCCCAAAGGAAGCCTTGGAGAAATATTACATGATCCTACAGGAAATTTGGATTGGTCTAAAAGATTTAAAATCGCTCTTGGTGCAGCTCAGGGACTTGCTTATTTACATCATGATTGCAAGCCGAGAATCTTTCACCGCGACATAAAATCAAATAATATCCTGCTTGATGACAAGTTTGAAGCTCATGTAGGTGATTTTGGACTAGCAAAAGTGATTGATATGTCGCATTCAAAATCCATGTCCGCCATTGCTGGATCCTATGGCTACATTGCCCCAGGTAAAGTTATAGCTTTTAGTTTTACAATTTGGTTTCACGGTTAATGGTGGATACTTGAACTGAATCAAACAAAACCGAAACTGAACCGAGTCTTATTATCCAAACGTTATGCCAAATTTCCCGAACAGAATTCGATTTTTTCTGCAACTTAACCAAATTAATTAAAATTCAGTAAAGATCAATATTTTAGTGATAAAAAAAAATACATTTAAATATATAAAATAACTATATTATTACTTTCTTTTTTTTTAATTGTTGACAGAAAATTATTTTATTATAGTTATAGCTTTTTATTTAAAACCTAACTAACCCCAATAAAAAAATAACCAAATAAAATTAGATTTTAGTCTTTGCAAATTCTGAAAATCTGAAATCTGTATTACCTGAACCAAACCCAAATGACCCGAATAGCCGAAGGCCTTGTCTATTATTCTAAGTGAGAGGGACTAAGTTGAAACTTTAACTTTGTAGAATATGCATATACCATGAAAGTTACAGAGAAGTCTGACATCTATAGCTACGGGGTGGTTCTGTTGGAGCTGTTAACCGGAAAAGCACCCGTTCAGCCGATTGACCAAGGTGGGGATGTGGTGAGTTGGGTAAGGAGTTACATAAGAAGAGATGCATTGTCCTCTGGAGTTCTTGATGCTCGGCTAAAGCTAGAAGACGAGAAAATCGTCTCTCATATGCTCACTGTGTTGAAGATTGCATTGCTTTGCACGAGTGTGTCTCCGGTCGCGAGACCATCTATGCGACAAGTTGTTCTCATGCTTATTGAGTCAGATCGACAGGTAGGAGACGAACACTTGGATGCAGAATTGACACAGATTACTACATCATGACGCAATACATTGTTATTGTAACTTCTCTTCACCTGAGATAATTTTTCTACGTAATCATGCGGGATAACTATTGTAAATTCTATACACAGCTATATCAAAAGATATACATCTTCGTGGATTCTAGAATTCGAAAATATATATGCTAGCTAGGTAGTCGGAGTAAAGGATGACTGATCGAAGCTATTCGTTTGAGTGATAGAACCTTCTAGTTCCATGGATGTAATGTTTAAGAGGGTTATTGCCTTATTTATTGGTAATTTAACGGGTTAATTTGTCTACTAACCATATTAAAACAAATAATAAAGAATATAGCAAATATAAATTATATAATAGGACAAATATCCAATTCAGGTGTATCTGGACAAAAAACATTTCATTTCCAATAAAAATTAATTAATGTAACTAAAATATAAATATGTTTGATGGATATAAATTAAATGTACCTAAATTTTCACATAATTTGAACCAACAACTAAAATTTAGCTGCTACAAAATGTAGCAGATTTCATATGAAGTCTCCAACTATGATGGTTATAGGAGACTGCATATGAAGTATGCTACTAGGTATATGAAGTTTTCTATTAAGATGTGTATAAAAAATTTCTCTTGTTACTGAAATGGGTGTAGAAAATTTCATCTGAAGAGAGTAGACTATGGAGAGTTTATTTGATTGAAGATTTTGTAGGAGTTGGGGGTTTTAAGATTTGGTGGAATTTATATAGATTTTGAAGATTTTGGCATGGAATTATATGTGTGGTTTTGATAGAAATTTGAAGATTATGGTGAGGATTTAGAGAATTTTGGTGATGATTAAAAATTAGTTATTTTGGTAAAAAGATTTTTTTTAAAAAAAAAAAATTATTGGTGATTGGATAAGATTTTTTTTTTAAATAGAAAATTTTAATGCTTAAACTAACAATGAGCATAGACAAACCTACTAGATTTTTTTTGTTAAAAATTTTGATTTCAATAAACATTTTTTCTTTTTAAAAATTTTGATTCTTTTTTAAGATTGAAACTAAAAATGAAATTTTTAAAAAATCTTCAAATGCCATTATAAAAGATGATATTTATATTTATTGAATTTTAACTATAAATTATCTCACAACTCTCTTCAATCCTATTTGATAGATTTTATTGATGAAATCATTATTTTTCAATAAGGAGAGATTTGAAAGAATTTTTATAAATGATCATTCCATTTTACAAATACTAGAGCTAATAAACTTGAATTTAGAGAAATTTTTACAAATACTAGATACAACAAAGAGGGATCTGAAAAAATAAATCCTACCATAATCATCAATCCAATAAACCCCCTAATAGAGTAGACTTCCTTTTATTAACATAATTAATTTATTTTTCTCGTATAAAAGAGAAATTTACACTCTTTCTCTCTTACACAGTTGAAAAATATTCATTAGAAAACTTTATATGAAGTCTCATATACCCAGGAAAAAAACTTCATATAAAGTATTCTTATATGCATTTCAGTTTAGTAAAAAAATTTCTTTTCGAGTACAAGAGACTTTATATGAATTCTTTTATACATAATTCAGAAGGAGAGTTTATATGAAGTCTCATATACCCAGAAAGATATTTCATATGACGTCTCTTATACCTAAAACGATAAGTCTCCTACATATTTCAAACAACCACAAAAAATCTATATTACATTTGCTACTTCAAATTATTTCAATTATATGTAAATTTAATTTACATATCCCACAAAATATTTACATTTAAGTTATATAAAATAGTTTTCATTTAAAATATTTTATTTTTTATATTATTTAAAATTATATTTAAATTAAGTCAAACAACAAAAAATCTAAATTTCATTTACTACTTCAAATTATTTCAATGGTTTGCAAATTTAATTTTCATAGACTATAAATACTTATATTTAAGTTATATAAACTAGTTTTCATTTAATATATACATATATATATATATATATATATATATATTATTTAAATATAATATTTAAGTTATGGAGGACATTTCTATAAGATTTTCAGTTTTCTCGATGGTAAACCGTCAATATTAATTTATGTTTTTGTTTAGTTATAAGAGAGATTATTATCATTTCACTATTCATTTGGATTAGTTTTGTATTTGATTAAGTAAGAGGTCTATTTTTGTATTAAAGGTTAAATTATGGGTTATTTTTTGTAATTTGACAGCTAATCTACTTGATTTAATTGTTTAACTATTCTTACAAAATATATATATATATATATATATATTATAGAATCATTTATGGTTTTCTATAAATGAAATTTTAATTAAATATTATTTTATAATAATGTTTTAAAAGTAATTACAAACTTAATTACTTCTTTTAGAAAAAATTTGACAAAATATATTGAAAGATACTATGATTAAATTAGTTAAAGAGTGATTTAAAATTACTATCTTAAAATTATCAATTCTAAGCTTCATCATTGATCTCTGCCTTTGATGTTTACATTTATAAGATGGAAGTTGTAGGACTTTTGTTTTCTATTATATTTTTATAAATAATATGATTTAATATTTCGATTGTAACATCAATTTCATAAATTGCATGTATTTTGTGTTAAATGGCCTATTTTTAATATTTGTCCTAGGGTTTATGAGATATTCAAGCTGGCTCTGCGTGTATCCTCCCATACTGGTTCTAGATATATGTATATTTTTTCATTTTTGATATAACATTTCAACGAATTTTTCATCAAAATCTTTCTTATGATCCAGGTTTTACTGAAATCTTGAACAAACTATTTTTGAGATTCTATGAAATCTTCAATCATAGCTTCAATTCTGGTCGACTGGAAATGAAGTGGTGAGTAGTGGTGGTAATGTAGTGATGGTTATTTGGGTGGAAGTGGTGAAGATTGGGGCTCAATGACTTCCAAAAGCAGTCTTTTATTATTATTATTGTGGAAATAATGCATTGGGATATGTTATTCCCAACTGATTGGATGTTTTGATGAGGTGTCGTGCTTCTTTAAACTTCATGAGGAATGAGAAAATATCTATAAAGGTTTTTATTTTGGTTTTTAGTATGTTAATTTATTTTAAAATTTTATAAAACACAATAAAACAAAAAAATTAAAAATTAAAAAAAAAGTAAAAAAATGACCTGGACAAAACTTTTGATCAAAGATTCAAAAGTGATTAACTAATTTCGAAAATGACTTCAAACTACTTGATGTAGTGAGAAACTGCAAAAAAACCTTTAGAAAAAAATAGAAACTGCAAGTGTATAACAATGATGTAGTATTTAGGGTGTCAATCCACTGAAGATTGCAAAAAAAAAAAAATATTTTAAATATATTTGACTTGAGTTAAACTATATCAAAACAGAAAAATCATGATTTTTTATGCAATTAAAAGTAAAAAAGCAATAAAAATCAATTTTGTATGAAATGAAAAAAATTTTAAACCATGTAAAAATTGCAGAGATACATAACATACAAGCCACGATAATTATTTTCATTGATTAAGTTCCTAAATGTAAAACACGATATTATAATTTTCTATTGTCATGGCTCCAATAACCATACCTATCAAATTATTATATTCAGTTTTTGTTAATTATTATAATATGTAGATATGTATTATTTAATCAGATAAATATTATTTACTAAACTCCGTACATTATAATAAAAAATCAATTTTGACATTAAAAAATAGTCTCAATACAGTCGCACATAAATTGCAACTCATTTGCGACTATTGTATATGGTGAGAAAAACTTGCAAAATGCTTGCAAATTAGTTTTTATTTTTTTTTGCAAATAATTCGCAACTACAATATGAGTGGTACATTATCGATTAGTTTTCCTTTTAGTTTTAATATAGTTCCTTCTTAGTATTTAGGCAATAACTTTTATGATATTTGCCATTTAAATAGCTTTTCCTTTTTAGATTTATGCAATATTTGTCTTTTAGGATAGTTTCCTTTTTCTTTTATTTTCCTTTTTGCAAATAGTTAGTTTCCTTTTCTTTAATAAAAAAATATATGTAAAAATTTTCCATTAAAGGAAAGTTTATATTTCTGCAAGTTTTCTTTTCGGAAAAGTTTCCATTTTTCAAAATTTCCTTTTCTCGAAAAAGGAAATATGTCAGGGAGTGACGAGTCAACATCATGACATAACAGTCAAGCCATGATGCAGGTACTGCAATAATTGACTGCCCAGATGTCGACCATAGCAACGCGTCTCGAACGATTAGAGCAGCCTGCGCCTGCACTAGCCCCTGTGCCACCCCCAGCACCATTGTACCCACAAGCCAGACCCGAGGAGCCCCACCAAGGAATGGGTCGACATCAGTACTACGACGAGCCCATGCCACCACCCTCGACAGCCTATGCACCACCCCGAAGTAAAGATGAACCCACCTCCCTTTTCGGGAAAGGTTGATTCCGAGGAGTACTAAGATCGGGAGAGGAGGATGAAGCTACTCTTCGAGTACTATAACTACGATGATCCCCATAAAGTCGCCTTAGCAACGACATAGTTCACTGACTACGCACTGGCGTGGTGGGATCGAGCAGTAACGGTTCGCAGGAGAGCTCGGATGGGTGCTTTGACCTCATGGATCGAACTAACCCAGATCATGAGGAGATGCTACGTCCCACCTCATTTCCACCGTGAACATTAGAGACGTTTCAGACGCCTGACCCAACGTATTATCATAATATTTCGATGAATTCCAGCACCTGAGCAACCGACTCAATGTAGAAGAGTCCGAGGAGAGTCTAATGGCCCAATTCATCGACGGATTGCACTAGTACATCACTTAAAAGATCAAGCTACAGCCCTACCATGATCTAGGCTAGTTGTTCCACCTTGCAGTCCAGATAGAGAAGTGCCATAAACAAAAGCTAGACGCACCATCTCGACCTAAGAGCACCTGCAGCACCGGCTCCAAGCCATTTGAGCAGACGACCCAGCCCATTAACCCGTGCCTTAAGAGAAAAACCGTGGTCAGCAGCTCGGCTCCCAGGGCCGCCCCAGCTGCCCCAAAGCCAACCACCTCCAAGACAACTCCGACCCAGCCCCAGCAGAGCGGAAAAATCGTATGCTTCAAGTGCAAAGGAAGATGACACATGTCCCGAGAATGTCCTACTCAACAGACAATGGTACTGACTGCCTCAGGAGACTACGAGTCCGAGGACGAGCACAAGGAGCCAGTATTGGAATAAAGAAGAATAATGAAGACAAATGAAGAATGTGTGCCTTTGATTCTAAAAAGGCGCTATATGTTCAAAGGGAGTGGCTTAGGCTTGTTTGTGATTAATGATATGTTATCCTTGTAGCCAAGCATATATTAGGCTATATTAGTATACAAACAATCCTAGACTAGTTTAGTATAAATAGTTAATTCTCTCTTCCTTTGTAAGCACGAAATTCATTTTTCTAAAATATCAATAATAATCATTCTCTTTTCTCTCTAATCTTTCTAATCTCTCTCTCTCTCAATCTACAAAACTCTGAATCTCTTAATCTCATAATATTTCATGGTACCAGAGCCAGGTTACATCAATCTGGCATAAGAATTATGCAGTTCTCTTCATTCTTCACGAAACTCCTTCACACCTTTGACATCAGACCCGTCACCATTTTCTTCATCTAGCATTGTTTTCCGGTGAGTTCTGAGGATTTCCCCGGTGATTTCACTCAATTTGGTGGCCTGAGTCAAATGTTGTACACAGCCAAGTCCGGTGGTGTCGCGTTTAGCCTCGCCGCGAGATCACGAGTTTGCATCAAGCATATCTTCTTCAATTCTTCATCAAATCAGGTGATTCAAAAGCCTAAACTCAAGTACAACGAGTCTAGTTGATGAATCAGTAGGAAGTTGCAAGTTGTTGGAAGCAGTTAACGTGCCTTGGCTACTAACCATTTAAACAAGCGCGTGTGTGGTCTGGTCTAGTCTTGGTCTCTTTTGTTTTATTTTCTTGCAGGACATCAATGTTGGAATGAATAAGAAATGATGAAATAAGAAAGCATTTAATGGCTTGTGTGCATGCGTGAGTTACTTAGACTAAAAGAGAGTGTATAATGCTTGTTTGTGTTATATTGTTATGTTATCCTTGTAGCCATTCATGTATAAGGCAATCCTTGTATCCAAACAAGCTTAGACTAGATTAGTATAAATATCTTTCTCTCTTCTCATTTGTAACTTAGAAATTATTATTTTCATTAGCTTAATAAAATCATTCTTCTCTATATAACTCTTTAATATTTCATTCTCTCATTCTACAAATCTCTTAATCTCATCATCTTTCATGGTATCAGAGCCAGGTTACATCAAATCTGGGTAAAATTCCTCATTTATTCATTGAGACAAGAAGAAAACATCTTCTTCACAATCTTCTTTCAGTTCTATTTCGACCATCGATTTTGATTGCAAGGCCAAACCACAACGAATTTTGATAATCTGCTTTTTCTGGATTGTTCTTCGGCAAGTTTTGAAGTCATGCCAATTGAAATTCCATCATTTTACCAAGGGAATCAAACATTACAAATTTTCTTCCATCGGACCTCCACGATTGCCTCCGCCGCAAACCTCCGTGTTTCCCAGGTCATTCCGTCGTCAAACCTTCACCAAATTCCGATTTTCAAAATCCTAAACTCAAGCTCTTTGAGTCTAGTTTCTGTTTATAGAAAGTATAACACCATTATCTCACGTTTGAAGGAAGTTCTTGAAGAGTTTCTTAAAGACGTCAGAAATCACTTCTCACAAGAATCTGGTGATAAAATTCTAATCCTTTATCAGTTTTCTCTAAATATTTTAATCTGGAAAGTTATATTAGTATCTTGTGAGGGTCTCACGAAATTTGGTTTCAATCTAATAGGTTTAAGTCTTCAATATTGATTTTCTTGATTTCCTTATGAATCTTTGAAATTTTGAAAAAGATAGGAATCTTGATCTTTTAAGATTTGTTTATTAGAAATCGAATTTTTGAACTGAATCTGTATTGTTGATAGAGATTAGGTCTGTATTAGTTAATCTTGTTGGTTGGAGTTGGTTAAATCTAGATGCAGGAGTTGTTAAAGTTAGGTGAAGCTGTTGAAGTTAGTTAGGAAGTTGGATCAAGGGATGCAGCGGATGTAAGGTATATGAAACGATTTGGAAAGGCAGACAAGTGCTGATGAAAGGAAGATGTAGTGATGAATAAGTGAAGGAAGCGGATGTTAAGATATGAAGATGGCAGATCCTATAAGTCCGGCCTGAATTCCCGATTGGATATGACACACCAATAGGAAGAACAGGGGTTTCCTAAGAGGCTCAAGGACATTACACACCAGGAGGAGGCTTATAAGAGAAATCAGATATGACACACTGATTTGATGATCGAAAACTCTTAAGTTTCAAAGAGAAATTTCAATAAAAGATTCGATGTCCACAATGGTGATCTTCGCCGAATAAAAATAGAAACAAAACCAAGGGCATTGCATGGGTCAAAGGCTTGCATGGAAAGCACAAGTTTCCAAACCATGCAAGACTTGACCTACACGGATTACAAAACGCATTAAATGGAATTTTGAACAAACAATTCGAAAACTAAGACTAAACCAAAAATGGGCCGCACAATTGGGCTTTAAGAATTTAACTGCAAAAGGCCTTATGCAATTGGACATGTGAGAATACATTTGGGCCTCATCAAAAACCTCTTTTGGAAAAACCCATTGGGAAAAAAACCCAAAAGAGGGAAAAAGAGCACAAAAATGTATTCTCTTCCCAATCACATAATTCAATTTGCATAAAGACTTAGTACCATACCCAAGTGGTACTCATATGGCTTAGATGCGCCAAGGAATACCTCAATGCGGTCTTGTAGAGCCTTAGTTCTAGCGCGGGTAAAAGGTCCCTCTGGAATGGTCCAGGGGTCGATGACCCTGGTCGAGTCAGTCCATGGTCGAATGAAAGTCCGGTTGGGTTTAAACCTTGGTCGAGGCCGGGTCGGGGTTGGACAGGTCAAATGATCGAGGCCATGATCGGTCGATTGGTCAAAGCCGGGGCTGATCAAAGGGTCGAGGCTGGGGCCAGTCGGGTGGTCGAGAGACGGGTCACGGACATGGTCGAGAGATGGGTCGCGGCCATGGTCGAGGGCCGGGTCGCGGCCATGGTCGAGGGCCGGGTCATGGACGTGGTCATTGGTACAGCCGTGCACGTTCACATATTCGTCTGGAACCTCGACCTGGTTCGTTCGTAGGTCATGACCACGGTCGTTCCTGTGTTCGTCTGATCGTCCGTTTGTCCTTTCTTCTTTTTCATCTGTTTGCTTGTCCTCATACTCGTCCTTCAAGTCCTGGATCATGTCATTCCCCCCTTCTTGAAAAGGATTTGTCCACAAATCCTGATTTTCTGCACAGAAAGGAATAAGGTGAGTAACATTGAAGCTTGAACTAATTGCATACTTACTTTGTAGATCCACGACGTAGGCATTGTCATTTAGCCGTTTGGTGATAGTGAATGGACCATCAACTCTAGGAAGAAGCTTGGAACGTCATTCAACGGGAAAGCGTTCCTTCCTGAGATGTATCCATACTTGGTCTCTCGGTTGAAGGACAACTTTCTTACGACCTTTGTTGGCTATTTTCTCATACTTCTTTGTTTTTGCCTCCAGGTTGGAACGAGCTTCAGCATGTATCTCCTGGACCAGCTGGGCCTTTTGTTTTCCATCTAAACTTTTTCTTTCACTCAAAGGTAAAGGTAGTAAATCCATTGGTTATAAAGGGTTAAAGCCATAAACAATTTGAAATGGAGAAAATTTTGAGGCAGAATGGACAACATGATTATATGCAAACTCTACATGTGGTAAGCTATCTTCTGATGTATGAACTTGGGGGGGCTGTCTTTTCACCAAGAAACTCAGGATAATAGGACAGAAATCGATGGGAATTGAAGGGTGGATCGAAGGGACCACACAAGCTGTGAAAGGGGTTTGTGATACTCCAAGAACTTCAACCAAACTTGGCTGAAGGTCACGACTGCAAGCTAGGGAGCTGGCGGCAGTTTTGTGTCTAAGAGACTTAGGGTTTTTGTCAAAAATACTTGTTATTCTATTATGTGTAAACAAGAAGGCTTATATAATGCCTTGTTACAATTTTAGGGTAAACTACAAGGCATTTAACCTTTAGGAGATTAAAACAACATGTAGTTTACTTATTGTCACTTAGAATAAATAATGGGCCATAATTAGTCAACATGACTTAAATCCAACTAAATACTTAGACTAATAATTCGAAATTAAAGAGGAAAAGCCCAACAACACTTAGGCTGAGAATTCGCCTGAAGACTTGTGAATGAAATGGAATTGTGAACAAGTCTTCAACGCCTTGCGCACTAGGAGTATTGCCTCATTAAAACCTTCTTCGGAAAACCCAATGGGACAAAACCGAAGATAGGAAAAAGAGTATAATTTCCTAGAACGACTTTTGGTGTCTCTACCGAATGGTAATGGTAAAGACACCGGAGGAGAAAGAGTCTTCGAGAAGGAACCTCCAGGGTTCCTTCTCTAGCTTGAAGGGTGGTCTGGTCGTGGGTGCATGAACCGGGTCGGTCTGGTCGGCTGCTGGATCCGGACGGCTTGCCTGGACGGCTGGTCGTGGACTGGTCGTCTGGACGGTCAGCTCAGGGTCTTCTCTGGTTCCACTTTCCAATAGCATGCTGAGCTTGTCTCCTAAGGCTTTCCGCTTGGACCGCGTGAGTGGTCCAGGTGGAATGACAGGTGCAGTAGCTGGCTCGATGTCCTCATCATTCCCTCCCTCTTGAAGTGCTTTGGTCTCCAAAGCAAAATCCTCACCTGCATCAAACAACTCTAAGTCAGCAACATTGAAAGTACTAGAGACGTTATACTCACCTGGAAGTTCGAGCTGGTAGGCATTGTCGTTGATTCTCCGAAGGACGCGGAATGGACCATCTCCCCGGGGTGCAAGCTTGCTCTTCCGTCGCTGGGGAAATCTCTCTGGGCGCAGGTGTAGCCAAACCCAATCTCCCTCCTTGAAGACCATGTGCCGGCGGCCCTTGTTGCATTCTTGACGTTCTGGATGTTCCGTTGTTCAAGGTTTGCCTGGGTCTCCTCGTGAAGTTTCTTAATGTAGTCTGCTTTGGCTTCTCCCTCCAAGCTGATGGCGTCGTCTAACGGAATGGGTGTGAACTCGATCGGAGTGGTCGGGTTGAAGCCGTAGACAACTTCAAAAGGTGATCGCTTCGTGCCTGAATGTGTAGCTCGGTTGTAGGAAAACTCAACGTACGGGAGACATTCCAGCCAATTCTTCAAATTTTGACCGATTGTTGCCCTCAAGGTCTGTGACAAGGTCCGGTTGACAACCTCAGTCTGTCCGTCCGTCTGGGGATGATATGCTGAAGAGAACAGGAGGTTGGTGCCCAATTTTCGCCAAAGTGCTCGCCAGAAGTGGCTCAGGAACTTTGTGTCACGGTCAGAAACGATCGTCCGGGGAATGCCGTGAAGTGTGACGATTTCTTTGAAGAACAGGTCAGCGATCTGGCTTGCGTCGTTAGTCTTGTTACAAGCGATGAAATGTGCCATCTTAGAGAACCTGTCGACCACGACGAAGATGGAATCCTTGTTGTGCAATTTCGGTAGACCTAGGACGAAATCCATGGATATGTCTGTCCAAGGCGCGGATGGAACTGGCAAGGGCATGTAGGGGCCCTGCGGATGCAGCTTTGACTTAGCCCGCTTGCTGATAAGGCACCGGGTGCAGTGCGTCTCGACGTCTCGGCGCTGATGAGGCCAATAGAAGTGCTCCTTAAGCATACTTAAGGTCTTGTCAATGCCGAAGTGGCCCATAAGGCCTCCACCGTGTGCCTCTCTAAGAAGCAGCTCTCGGATCGATCCTCGCGGAATACAGAGTCGCTTATCTTTGAAGAGGAATCCGTCGTGCAGGAAGAAGCGGCTGAAGTTGCCTTTACTGTGCTCTAGGTGAGCCTGGGCGAAATCGACACCGTCGGCGTAGAGCTCCTTGATCATCTCGAAGCCGAGAACCTTGGACTCCATGACGGATATAAGGCTGTATCGACGAGATAAGGCATCAGCGACAATGTTTTCCGTTCCTCTCTTGTACTTGATGATGTACGGAAAGGTCTCGATGAATTCCAACCAACGGGCATGACGTTTCTTCAACGTGGACTGTCCACAGAGGTGCTGGAGCGTCTGATGATCGGTGTGAATGACGCACTCTCGGGCAAGCAGATAATGCTGCCAAGTCTCTAAGGAACGGACAAGGGCATAGAGTTCCTTGTCGTAGGTCGGATAGTTAAGTGCAGCTCCACTTAACTTCTCGCTAAAGTAGGCTACTGGTCGTCCGCCTTGGGTAAGAACGACTCCAATGCCTATGCCTGAGGCACCGCACTCAACCTCGAATGTCTGCGTGAAGTCTGGTAATACGAGGACTGGTGCGTGTGTAAGGCGTTCCTTGAGCAGCTGGAAGGCCTTGTCTTACTCGGGACCCCAACGAAAATCCTGGTTCTTCTTCATCGTCGAGGTCAAAGGTCCAGCAATCGTGCTGAAGTCGCGGACGAACCGTCGGTAGAAGCTAGCAAGTCCGTGAAAGCTGTGGACCTGGCTGGCGGTCGTCGGTGTGGGCCAATCCTGAATGGCCTTTATCTTCTCGTCGTCTACCCGAAGTCCCTGGGAACTTACGACGAAACCAAGGAATACTACTTGGTCGGTGCAGAATGTACACTTCTTGAGGTTGGCGTACAGCTGCTCTCTCTGTAAGGTGGTGATCACGGCTTCCAAGTGCTCAAGGTGGTCTCGGTAGGTCGTGCTGTAGACGAGAATATCGTCGAAGTAGACCACGACGAACTTGCCGATGAACGGGCGAAGAATCTCGTTCATAAGTCGCATGAAGGTACTGGGCGCATTTGATAGACCGAACGGCATAACTAGCCACTCATAAAGGCCTTGCTTAGTCTTGAATGCGGTCTTCCATTCATCTCCTTCGCGCATCCTCACTTGATGGTATCCACTCTTCAGGTCTATCTTAGAGAAGATGGCGGCTCCGCTGAGTTCGTCAAGCATGTCGTCTAGGCGTGGAATGAGGTGCCGGTACTTGATGGTTATGTTGTTGATGGCGCGGCAGTCGACGCACATCCTCCAACTTCCGTCCTTCTTGGGTACCAGAAGAACCGGAACGGCACAGGGGCTGAGACTTTCACGAATGTATCCTTGAGCCATGAGGTCTTGGACTTGTCATTCTAATTATTTAGCCTCCTCGGGGTTGACTCTGTAAGCTGGACGGTTATGTAACTGAGCTTCGGGAACGAAGTCAATGTGGTGCTCGATCCCTCGGATAGGTGGGAGGCCGGCTGGGATTTCTTCTGGGAAGACGTCCGCATAATTGTCGAGGAGTGCGCGGATCTCGGCAGGTAGGGGGTGCTCGGTGCTAGCCGTGTGTAGGCTCTCTCTGTAGAGCATTAAGACGACTTGAGTGCCTGCCGTGCATGTGGCTTTCCGCATGTCTGCCACATTTATCATAAAATTCTCCTTTCTGGCATGTTGATCTTTTGCCATCTTTGACTGCATTTCTTGGACGGCGTGTGCAGACATTGGGGCTAGATTGTATCGACGCTTGTCGTGGACGAAGGAGTAGAAATTGGTTCGTCCGTTGTGCGTAGTCTCGCGGTCGAATTGCCAGGGTCGTCTGAGCAGAAGATGTCTAGCGGACATTGGGACGACGTCGCAGGTGACCTGATCTTGATATCTGCCGATGCTGAATGAGACCTTCACTTGGTCTAAGATGTACAACTCCGTCTTGTTGTTCAGCCATCGGAGCTTGTAGGGCTTGGGGTGCTTGGTCACGGGCAAGCCTAGTTACCATAAACTTACTGGCGGCATTCGTGCAGGATCCTCCGTCAATGATCAACGAGCACACTTTCCCAAGTATCGTGCATTTGGAGTGGAAAATGTTCTCTCGTTGTTCTTCTTCTTCTGGCTCGAATCGCGAGCTAAGAACGCGTCGGATCATAAGCATTTCTCCGGAATCGGCATACTCAATGTCCTCGTCGGACTGATGTGTCGAAAATGCTTGCTCCTCTTGTTCATCTTCGGACTCGTAGTCTCCAGAGGCAGTGAGCACCATTGTCCTTTGAGTGGGACAATCCCGGGACATGTGTCCTCTGCCTTTACATTTGAAGCAGCGATCTCGCTGCTCCGCTGAGGATGGGATGGGGTCGTGGCACTCGGTGGTCTAGAGGCTGGAGGTGCCGGTCTGGGAGCTGAGCTGGAGGCGACGGCTTTGCCTTTGAGCCGTGGGTCAATAGGCTGAGTCGTCCGCTCAAAAGGCTTGGAACCAGTGTTCCAAGTGGCTCTGGGCCGAGAAGGTGCGGCAAGTTTCCGCTTATGGCACTTCTCGATCTGGACTGCTAGGTGGAACAGCTCTCCTAGGTCGTGGTAGGGCTGCAGTTCAATCTTCCTGGCGATGGATTCTTGCAAGCCGTCAATGAATTGGGCCATAAGGCTCTCCTCGGATTCATCTACGTCAAGTCGGTTACGGAGATGCTCGAACTCTTCAAAGTATTCAGTCACCGTCTTGCTTCCTTGAGTAAGGCATCGGAAACGTCGCTGAAGCTCGCGGTGGAAGTGGGGCGGTATGTATCGTCGCCTCATGATCTGGGTCAGCTCGACCCATGAAGTCACGAAACCCATACGAGCTCGTATACGGGTGGTGACTTCTTGATCCCACCATGCTAGAGCATGGTCTGTGAATTGCGCTGTCGCAAAGATGACCTTCCGGGGGTCGTCGTAGTTATAGTATTCGAAGATGAGCTCCATGCGTCTCTCCCAGTCGTCTTCGGGGTCTAATTTGCCCTAGAAGGGAGGTGGGTTCATCTTGACCTCCGGATAATGAGCTGCTGGTCGAGGCGGTGGTGGTGGTGGTTCGTCGTCGTAGTAGTAGTATCGACCCATAGGTGGTCTATCATGGTGATATGGAGGCGCGGCAGGTGCTGCAGGGGGAGGCGGCGCAGGTTGCCTTAACTGCTCGAGTTGGTTGGAGTATGTCGACATTTGAGCCGTCAGGGCTTGCAGAAGCTGTACCATGGTCTGGTTAGTTTGCCCTGACGTAGATTCGTCCTGCCCTGACATATTTCCCTTTCCGAGAAAAAGGAAATTCTAAAAATGAAAAGTTTCCTTTTCGGGAAACTTGCAGATTTGGAAACTTTCCTTATTTGGAAAATTTCCAGAGATAATATTTTTTTTTTATGTTAAAGAAAATTAAAGGAAAGAAAATAATATTCTAAATCTACAAAAAGGAAATCTAGAAAAAAAAAAATGGAAAATATCCTAAGGATATATTTCCTAAATCTAAAAAGGAAAGTAAATATCTAGGAGAAAAATAAAAATCTACTTATTTCCTATTCCTAGATGGAAACTAAATAATCTGCCTAATAAAACTAGGAATTTTCCTAAAACTAACAAGACAAATTTCCTAAACTAATTTAATGCCTAGAAAACTTAAGGAAACTTACTCGAATACTACCTAAATACTATTGAAAACTTCCTAAAAGCTAGAACTAAGAATCTAGACACTATCTAACCCTAGCCGCCTAAGAACACTAAATTGCGGATGACCTAGCTATCTCGAGGCCGTGGTGAAGGCTCGCACGACTATGGGCACTACACCTAGCGGAACGGTGCTAGGGACGCGACTAAACCTAGCGGACTAGATGTGGGACGGTTTGAATGCTCACGGGGTGGGGCGCGTCACGCTAAGCCTAACAAGGGGAGGGTGTATCGGCACGAGACCTAACGGGACGTGGTACACTGGCTGGCCTAAGGACGCGTGACACTAGTAGACCTAGACCTAGCTAGCTACTCGGGAAGGACACAGAACACACACACACGCTATGACCTAAACGCGAAGGAGCTAGACTGGACGCGCGACCTATACTAGCTACACTCGTGGACGGGGGAAAGGAAACTAAGACACACGCTAACTCGGACCAACTAACCTAGGACGCGGACTCAGGCAAACCTAGACCTAGAACTCAACACTAAAGAAGACCTAACAAGTAACACACAACTCCTTATGGATTGCAATTAGGTGAAAGGTGTTCTAGGTGAGTTTCTATGAGCCCTAGTTTGATTTTAACAACCTAAACAAATTTTTTGTTTTCTTTTCTTAAAAAAAAAAATTTCTAGCAACAAACAAGCAATAAGACAAACAAAATTCTTTTTTTTTTTTTTTTTTTTGAATTATGAAAACAAGAAAAAGGATTGATAGAACCTGATTTTTTTTTTTTTTTTTTGTAGGATGTTTGTGGTATGTGACTTGATTCCTCTCCTTCTTACCGAGAACCTCAGGGGAAAGAGAAAGAAACACAATTAAAAGCCAAAAACTATTGAACAAAAACAAGAAGAAATCGCCAAAAAAAATAAAGGATAGAATCAACCTGATGTGTAGGAGCTTTAAGCTCTGATACCAGATGATGTATGAACTTGAGTGGGCTGTCTTTTCACCGAGACACTCAGGATAATAGGACAGAAATCGATGGGAATTGAAGGGTGGATCGAAGGGACCACACAAGCTGTGAAAGGGGCTTGTGATACTCCAAGAACTTCAACCAAACTTGGCTGAAGGTCACGGCTGCAAGCTAGGGAGCTGGCGGCAGTTTTGTGTCTAAGAGACTTAGGGTTTTTGTCAAAAATACTTGTTATTCTATTATGTGTAAAGAAGAAGGCTTATATAATGCATTGTTACAATTTTAGGGTAAACTACAAAGCGTTTAACCTTTAGGAGATTAAAACAACATGTAGTTTACTTATTGTCACTTAGAATAAATAATGGGCCATAATTAGTCAACATGACTTAAACCCAACTAAATACTTAGACTAATAATTCGAAATTAAAGAGGAAAAGCCCAACAACACTTAGGCTGAGAATTCGCCTGAAGACTTGTGAATGAAATGGAATTGTGAACAAGTCTTCAACGCCTTGCGCACTAGGAGTATTGCCTCATTAAAACCTTCTTCGGAAAACCCAATGGGACAAAACCGAAGATAGGAAAAAGAGTACAATTTCCTAGAACGACTTTTGGTGTCTCTACCGAATGGTAATGGTAAAGACACCGGAGGAGGAAGAGTATTCGAGAAGGAACCTCCAGGGTTCCTTGTCTAGCTGGAAGGGTGGTCTGGTCGTGGGTGCATGAACCGGGTCGGTCTGGTCGGCTGCTGGATCCGGACGGCTTGCCTGGACGGCTGGTCGTGGACTGGTCGTCTGGACGGTCAGCTCAGGGTCTTCTCTGGTTCCACTTTCCAATAGCATGCTGAGCTTGTCTCCTAAGGCTTTCCGCTTGGACCGTGTGAGTGGTCCAGGTGGAATGACAGGTGCAGTAGCTGGCTCGATGTCCTCATCATCTTCCCATGTTCTAATATTTTTCTTAACAAAAGTACGCAATAAGGAACCTAAAGTCCTATTTACCACTTCAGTCTGCCCATCACTTTTTGGATGACAAGTAGTTGAAAAACAAAGTTTAGTTCCTAATTTTGCCCACAAGGTTCTCCAAAAGTGACTTAAAAATTTGGTGTCCCTATCAGACACAAGGTTCTCAGGGTCATAACATTTGTATCCTTTTTGAGTGGAGGAATATCCAATGAACATAGCCTTTACACTTTTTGGTTCAAGCTTGTTCCTTTGTTCCCTAGGAATTAACACAAAGCAAACACACCCAAAAACTTTTAAATGATCAGTGGTGGGTTTAGTGTTGTTTAATACCTCAAATGGGGATAGATCATCAAGGACTTTTGTAGGTGTCCTGTTGATTAAGTAGCAGGCTGCTACAAGTGCATCCCCCCAAAATCGCTTAGGCACCTTCATGTGGAACATTATAGTTCTCACAACCTCCATTAGGTGTCTGTTCTTTCTTTCAGCAACTCCATTTTGCTGTGGAGTATAAGGGCAGCTTGTCTGATGCTCAATGCCATGCTTAGCTAGATGTTCCTGAAGTCTGGTACTTGTGTACTCCCCACCATTATCTGTTCTAAAGCACTTAATTCTTGCATTGTATTGATTAGTCACATATGCTTGAAAATTTATGAATGCATCATACACTCTATCTTTAGAACTAAGGAGAGTAACCCATGTATATTTGGACTTTTCATCAATAAATGTCACAAAATATTTATGATTTTTTCTAGATGGAAATGGGGATGTCCACACATCAGAATGCACCAATTCAAAACAATTTTCATATTTATGTATTGATTTTTCAAAAACTGTTTTACAATGCTTTCCAAGAATACATGAATCACACAATTCTTTTGACATTTTTAAACCAGGCACAATTAATTCAAGAGCTCTTGGATGAGGATTTCCTAGTCTAGCATGCCACAAATCTGAATCAGTACTAAAACCATGCGCCTGAAACACTGATTCTAATGCATTACAACCAGCCATATTATCAAGCACATACAAGTCATCTTTTGTGGTTCCTTGTCCAAAACACCTTCTAGTTTCAATATCCTGAAAATAAAAATCATTAGGGCCAAATATAGCATGACAATTCAAATCAGTAGTAGCTCTTTTAACTGAGAGTAAGTTGGAGGTAAATGAAGGCATATAAAATGCCTTAGATTCTTTATAAAACAATTTCAATTTTCCTATGCCTTTGATTGGTACTTTAATTCCATTTGCAATAAGAACATTCCCTAGGGAAGGTTCTACATTTTCTAGCAAATCTAGATCATTAATCATGTGATGAGAAGCACCAGAATCAACAACCAAGGATTTAGGAGTATTAGATGTATAAGATGTTTGAAAAGAAGCATGAAAAGTTTTACCCATCACATTGCTCTCCTTTATTGCCTTAATGAGGGCTTCCAAATCTGATTTTGTCACAAAGTCTGATGCTTGTGACATGGTGTTGTTGGCGCCTGGTTGAGAAGGAGAATGGCTACATAAGGCTGCCTTTGAGGACACCAAACCGTGAGCTTGCCTGGCTGAGGAGATGATCGGCTGCTGTGGTGGGCGTGAAGCCCAAGAAGGCTTAAGATGAGGGTGAAGTTCCCAGCACTCCTTCTTTGCATGTCCCTCCTTCTTGCAATGATCACAAAATGGCCTCCTCTTCTTAGATGCATTTGTTGGCCTGAAGAAACTTTTGTGAGCAGCTACTAGTTCAGCTTTGTTGCCAAACAATCCATGTGATCCTTGCTCCTTTTGAATTTGAGCACACACTTCCTCCAAGCTAGGCAACTTATCAGACCTGAGAATATGCTTAATAAGATCTGAGTAAGTAGAATTAAGAGTTAAAAGTAACCCAAACACCGTTTTGGAAGAAAATTCGTATCTTTTGATTCCCTGGGCCAAATGATGCGATTTTGGTGGCTATGGATGCGGAATTCGCCGATGCACACTCCAGAGAAAGCCGATCGTCAGTTAGAGTCGTGGATTGATCGCAATTTGATTTGCAAGATGACGTTCGAAATTGATCCATAAACAGATGAAGAACAAGAAGAATTCTTGTTAAATCAATGAAAGAATGATGAAAATTTCCCAGATTTGATGTAACCTGGCTCTGATACCATGAAAGAATTTGAGTTTTAGAGATTTGTAGAATGAGAGAATGAGAGATTAGAGAGAATTAGAGAATTAGAGAAAAGAATGATTTTATAAGAGAATGAGAATTATGAAATCTTACTTACAAAATGTGAAGAGAGTAAGGTATTTATACTACACTTAGTCTAGGCTTGTTTGGATACAAGGATAGCCTTATACTTAAATGGCTTACAAAGATAACATAATTCTATAATACAAACAAGCCTTAGACTCTCCCATTCACATAAAAACAAATCGCCATTTATTTATAATAAAAGGCTTCCATAAATTCCTCATTTCTTCTTCATTCCAACAGGTGCAACTGCCGCCATCAACTATGAGACTGAAAACTTTCTTTTTGACAAAGCACGGAGAATGGAACAGGTTCTCCCTATGGTCAGGATCCTTAGCTTTGGTCTGGACGCTGAGAGCACACCTAGTAACCAGTAACTGGCCTTGGACTGGAGACTCTTCCACCTCGTCCTCGTATTGGTCGTAGACCAGTTCTAGATCCTCTGCCTCGTCCTCTGTTTGTACGTCCCCATTCATTATCATAGTGTCCTAGGCCATGACACTTAAAACATCTTAGATCCCTAGACCGGGTGGGACTTTCAGTCGCCTTGCCCTTGTCCAACTTGCTGCCAAACGCAGTTGGTTCCGACCTTAAAGAAAATGGCTTAGGGTCAGCTGACCGTGTGGTCTTAAAGTCTCGGTGGTAAGGCGGTTTAGTTCCATATATTCCTGCACCAAAAGTAGAACGATTAGTAGTTTTACGTTTGAGCTGCTGCTCCATCAAGATGGCTTTATGGAGAAGCTCCTCTAGCTCCACATAATGTTGAAGCTCCAAGCGGTCCTGAATGTCCCTGTTGAGACCTCCCAAGAACCGTAACATTGTGGCTTCAGAGTCCTCAGTAACTCCAGCTCGGATCAGCAATGTCTCCATTTCTTAAAAGTAATCCTCCACCCCACGGCTACCCTGAGTTAGTTGTCTTAGTCTTAGGTGGAGGTCACGGTGGAAATGGGAAGGAACAAAGCGCCTGCGCATGACATGTTTGAGCTCTTGCCAGGTCTCAATTGGAGGCTCCCTGTTGCACCTTCTTGATATCACAGTTTGGTCCCACCAGCTGAGAGCATAATCATAAAATTCAGTTACTGCCACATTAACTTTATTAAAATCAGAAAAGTATTGACAATTGAAAACTAATTCCATCTTTTGCTCCCATTCAAGAAAAACAGTGTTATCATTTTTGCCGTGAAAGGCTGGAATCTTGAGTTTCAAATTGTTGATGTTGTCTTGGGGTGGTGGTGGTCTTGGGTCACGCACACGCTTAGACCTTCTTAGACTATGATTTGAATAGTCGCTTGGGTAAAAGTGTGCCGCAGCTTCATCACCAAGGAAGCTTTGGTCGGCTGGGTTTCTTATGGAAGACACCTCTTCTCTCGGTCCAGGTGTTCTAGCTTGTTGATCCGGGGTTCTGGCATGTTGTGTTGATGCCCTGATGTGTTGTTCTGACCGGGGTTGATCCTGGAACAGAGCACGTCGTCTATCTGGTCACGGCTCAGGAAAGATGTGCCTTATGTCCTCACGTAGGCCATCTCTCAATCCTGCTTGCATGGAGATGAACCGCTATTCCATCATGTTGTGCATTCGCAGGGTAAGTTCATCCAACAAACGAGTGTGGTTTGATTGTAAATTTGATTCAGACTCTTCACCTGCCATGATTCCAAAGTATTGGCCAGATCAAATGGCTCAACAAGATAAACCTAACGGGATGATAAACAAAACACAAGCGGATAGAAATTTGGTTAACAAGAGATGAGGTTAAGAGTGCAGCCTGTTGGTGCTCTGATACCACTTAATATGATCCTAAGAGGGCATGATCATAACCCAGTCACGTCAACAAGCTGGACGAAAGAAATGGACCAAGGGATGCAGCGGATGTAAGGGATATGAAACGATTTGGAAAGGCAGACAAGTGCTGATGAGAGGAAGATGTAGAGATGAATAAGTGAAGGAAGCAAATGTTAAGATAAGAAGATGGCAGATCCTATCAATCCGGCCTGAATTCCCGATCGGATATGACACACCAATAGGAAGAACAGGGGTTTCCTAAGCGGCACAAGGATATTACACACCAGAATGAGGCTTAAGAGAGAAATCAGATATGACACACTGAGTTGATGATCGAAAACTTTCATTAAAAGATTTGATGTCCACAATGGTGTTCTTCGCCGAATAGAAATAGAAAAAAAACCAAGGACATTGCATGGGTCAAAGGCTTGCATGGAAAGCACAAGTTTCCAAACCATGCAAGACTTTACCTACACGGATTACAAAACGCATTAAATGGAATTTTGAACAAACAATTCGAAAACTAAGACTAAACCAAAAATGGGCAGCACAATTGGGCTTTAAGAATTTAACTGCAAAAGGCCTTATGCAATTAAACATGTGAGAATATATTTGGGCCGCATCAAAAACCTCTTTTGGAAAAACCCATTGGGAAAAAATCCAAAAGAGGGAAAATGAGCACAAAAATGTATTCTCTTCCCAATCACATAATTCAATTTGCATAAAGTCTTAGTACCATACCCAAGTGGTACTCATCTGGCTTAGATGCACCAAGGAATGCCCCAATGCGGTCTTGAAGAGCCTTAGTTCTAGCGCGGGTCAAAGGTCCCTCCGGAATGGTCCAGGGGTCGATGACCCTGGTCGAGTCAGTCCATGGTCGAATGAAAGTCCGGTTGGGTTTAAACCTTGGTCGACGCCGGGTCGGGGTTGGACTGGTCAAGTGGTCAAGGCCATGACCGGTCGATTGGTCAAAGCCGTGGCTGATCAAAGGGTCAAGGCTGGGGCCAGTCTGGTGGTCGAGAGACGGGTCACGAACATGGTCGAGAGATGGGTCGCAGCCATGGTCGAGGGCTGGGTCGCCGCCATGGTCAAGGGCCGGGTCGTGGACGTGGTCATTGGTACAGCCGTGCACGTTCACATATTCGTCTGGAACCTCGACCTGGTTCGTTCGTAGGTCATGACCACAGTCGTTCCTGTGTTCGTCTGATCGTCCGTTTGTCCCTTCTTCTTGTTCATCCGTTTGCTTGTCCTCATACTCGTCCTTCCTGTCCTGGATCATGTCAAGGAGATTCATTTTCATGATCTTAAGCTCTATATGAAAGTGGTTGGTAAGCTTATTTATCTAACCATCACTAGACCAGATTTATTTTTTGCTGTGAATCAGGTATCTCAACACATGCAAGGTCCAAAGAGAAGATATTGGGAGATGGCAAACCGAATTTTGAGATATCTAAAGGGCACTCATGATCAAGGTATATGGATGGGTTGCAATAAAAACACAAATGTGGTTAATTATTGTGATGCAGATTGGGCAGGAGATAGGGAGGATAGAAGAAGTACCACAGGCTATTGTACTTTCATAGGAGGGAACCTTGTGACTTGGAAAATCAAGAAGCAAAAGGTAGTATCATGCTCTAGTGCAGAATCAGAATATAGAGCAATGAGGAAGCTTACAACTGAATGCATTTGGCTGAGGCAAATTCTGGAGGATCTTGCCGTGAAGTATGAAGAACATATCACCATCCATTGTGAGAATCAGGCAGCTATACATATAGACTCCAACTCTGTGTTCCAAGAAACGACCAAGCATATAGAAGTAGACTGCCACAAAGTAAGGGAAGCCATTGGGAAGGGAATCATCTTGCCTTGTTATACAAGGAGTGAGGATCAACTAGCTTATGTATTCACCCAGGCAACAACTCTGAATAATGGCGCCTCCATCTATCCAAGGTTTGGCCTTATGATCATTTCACACCAATGATCCCAACATGGAGTATTATACTCTTTTTCCCTATAAAAGGTTTTGTCCCAATTGAGTTTTCCTTCTTTAGGTTTTTAATGAGGTAATGCTTTGTGGTTGGAAGCTTAGGCATTCACCATGTATTAAGCTTGAGGGGGAGTGTTGGAATGAAGAAGAATGATGAAATAAGAAAGCATTTAATGGCTTGTGTGCATGCGTGAGTTATTTAGACTAAAAGGGAGTGTCTAAAGTTTGTTTGTGTTATAGTGTTATGCTATCCTTGTAGTCATTCATGTATAAGGCAATCCTTCTATCCAAACAAGCCTAGACTAGATTAGTATAAATATCTATCTCTCTTCACATTTGTAACTTAGAAACTATTATTCTCATTGTCTTAATAAAATCATTCTTCTCTTTAAATCTCTCTAATCTCTCAATCTCTCATTCTACAAATCTCTTAATCTCATATTCTTTCAATCAAGGCTAATGGAGTACCAGACAAACATCAAGGCTCCAGTCGTCCTTCATGGGAAAAATTATCTACTATTGTATAGAACCATGAGGACAACCTTGTGTATCAACGGGTTATGGACTAATGTTACAAAGGCGCCTGTCATAGCCATTGAAGGGGATGACTCAGATGATCAAGATGATCACAACAAATGGTTTCAGGAAGACTAGATGGTGCTATCTATACTTCAAAATTCCATAGCTGGATATCTTTCATAAGCATATTCATATTGTAAAAATGCTAAAAATCTTTGGGAAACTTTGAAAAATGTATATGGCAATACTACTAACCTCATGAGAATTGTTTAGGTCAATAAATCTTTGAATGATCTTAGACAGGAGGATTCTGAGTTCAAAATACATTATGGCTCCTTCAGAGCATTATGGGCAGAGCTAGAGATGCTAATGCCTGCCACAATTGATCTCATTACTCTCCATGAAAGGAGAGAACATGATAAGGTGTTTGGGTTACTTTGAACACTAAATATGTTGATTTGATTAAGCACATTCTTAAGGAGGAAAAGCTTCATAGTTTGGAGGATGTTTGTGCCAAGATTCAGAAGGAGCAAGGGTCTCCCCAGCTGTTTGGAATTAAAGAAGAACCGGTGGTTGCCCACAAGAGCTTCTTCAATGCACCAGCTGAGTCCAAGAAAAAGAGGACCATGTGTGATCACTGCAAGATAAAGAGGCTTCATCCTGTGTTAATGGTTCATTGATAGGTCTAAACTTTCTTCTTATACAGGCGGTCCTAGCTCCTCCAACCTGGTTCATACAATCGCATCCACTATGACCATCAATCCGGCCCGTACTTATGCATCTGAGTTTGTGAAGAAATCAGACATGGAAACTCTCTTCAAAGCCTTTAGCTCTGGTAATGTGTTGGGTAAATCACTTCATGCTTCTTTTTAAACATCTATAGCTTCTATACCTTTAATTGGTTATTATAGAGCTTCTCATTACATGATAAGTGACTTAGTGTTGCTAGAAAACTTAGAACCTGCCTTAGGTAGTGTGGTAATTGCTAATGGAATCAATGTGCCAATTAAAAGAATTGAGAAGCTTCAATTGTTTGATAAAGAATCTAAAACATTTTTTTTACCATCTTTCACATCTAACTTGTTGTCTATTAAGAGAGCTACCACAACTCTTAATTGTCAAGCTATATATGGTCCTAATGATTTCTACTTTCAGGATATTGACACAAGTATGAAATTTGGCCAAGGAACAACAAAAAATTACTTGTATGTGCTTGAAGACTTGTCCATGTATCTCTCACATTAACCATGTGCTAATAGTGTCAATGTTAATGTTTCATCTGAGTTTTGGCATGCTAGATTAGGCCATCCTCATCCTAGAGCTTTGGAATTGATAATACCTGAAATTAAAATACAAAATGATCTGTGTGAATCATGCATTCTTGGGAAACAATGTAAGACTGTTTTTGAGAAATCAATTCATTCATATGATAATTGTTTTTATTTAGTGCAATATGATGTTTGGACATCTCCCTTTCCTTATAGAGTAAACTAAAAATATTTTATGACCTTTATTGATGAAAAATCTAAATATATTTGGGTTACATTGCTTAGTTCTAAGGATAGGGTGTTTGATGCATTTATTAATTTTCAAACATTTGTTACTAATCAATACAATTCCAAGATTACATGCTTTAGAACAGATAATGGAGCAGAATATACTAGCACCAAGTTTCAACAACACTTGGCCAAACATGGCATTGAACATCAAACAAGCTGTCCTTACACTCCACAACAAAATAGAGTAGCTGAGAGGAAAAATAGACATTTTGGTGCGTCCTTGGATGTGTCTGATTCGAAAGGATCTCTTGAGGGTAGGATGACGAGTCTCTAGAGGTTACTAACTATCTAGAAAATTGATTGAATGATGGAATCTAAGGATACTAGTACTTAGATTAGATTGACGTCTGGTAGAGATGAAGAATTGGAGGCTACTAGCTCTCCAATCAGGCGCAAGTGAAGGGGTTTATGGATTCCAATAGCACAAGATCACCCTGTTGTAGAGCTATAGAAGATCACAGTAGATTACTCCACCCTTTTAGTGATTAGTCAATGTTCTTGTGCTGAACAAAGAAAACAAAGAAGATGAAAAAGTCTCTCTATTACTTATGATAAGAAAATTGTGTGCTTTCCAATTGGGGGGTGAATGCCTTTTTATAGGCAGAAAGACCTAGAAAGATTATGCCAAAATAGCATATTCCATCTAATCTAATCCTAAAGGAATATATCATAATGATATATCCTTATGTAATCTATCCTAACTGGTTTAATTTTAATGAACCAGGTTTATTTCTAATTATAACCCTATTGGTTTAATATAAGTAACTGACTAGAAACAAATTTAACCAACAAGCTGGTTTAGTTTTTGCCTCTTTCTCTTCCTTTCCCACGTCTGCAATTAGAATTTGAAGGATCTTTATTTGTGCTTTACTCCTTGCTCTTGTTGTTGGTCCAATCCATAATTTTAATTCTCTTTCATAGTTTCCTTCTTGATCAGTCGAGCTGAAACTATCTCCTTGATCATCTCCTACTGACATCATTGAAGGATTTTCTTCTTAATGGGCGTCCTCCTCTTGTGTGTCCTTGTCTGTTGAGTCTCCATATGCTTCCTTCCTTGCACCATATTTGATGGAAGTTGTGAGAACAATGATGTTCCACAAAAAGGTGTTGGAATGAAGAAAAAATGATGAAATAAGAAAGCCTTTAAACATTGTATAAAAGCGTGAGTTACCTAGGTCAAAAGGGAGTGTCTAAAGCTTGTTTGTGTTCTAATTTTATGTTATTCTTGTAGCCATTCATGTATAAAGCAATCCTTGTATCCAAACAAGCATAGACTAGATTAGTATAAATAATTATCTCCCTTCACATTTGTAACTTAGAAACTATTATTATCATTCTTAATAATCATTCTTCTCTCTAATCTCTCTAATCTCTCATACTAAAAATCTCTTAATCTCATATTCTTTCATGGTATCAGAGCCAGGTTACATATAATCTAGGTAAAATTCATCATTCAATCTTTGAATTATCATCTTCATCATAATCTGCTTTCAGTTCTATTTCGTCTGTCAACTTTGATCGCAAATTAAGGCCAAACCACGGCAGCTTTTGACAATCTGCTTTTTCTAAATTGTTCTTCGGCGAGTTGTCATTGGAATTGCATCATTTGACCACGGGAATCAAAAGTTCCAAATTTTCTTGCATAGGACCTCCGCGATTGCCTCCGCCGCGAACGTCCGTGTTCCTCTGATCATTTTGTCGTCAAATATTCTTCAAATCGTGTTTTTCCAAATCCTAAACTCATGCCCTTAGATTCTAGTTTATGTTTAAAGAAAGAAGAACTCGATTAACTTATGTTTGAAGGAAGTTCTTGAAGATTTTCTCAAAGACGTCAGAAATCTCCTCTCACAAGAATCTGGTGATAAAATTCTAATCATTTCTCTGTTTTCTTTAAATCTTTGAATCAGAAAAGTTCGATAAGTATCTTTTGAGGGTCTTCAGGAAATTTGGTTTTAATATGATAGGTTTAAGTTCAAGATTGATTTTCTTGATTTCCTTATTAATCTTTGAAATTATGAAAAAGGATGGAATCTTGAATTTTTAGGATTTGTTTATTAAAAATTGAATTTGTACTGAATCTGTATTGTTGGTAGAGATAAGGACTGTTATTAGTTAATCTTGTTGGTTGGAGTTGGTTAAATCTAGTTGCAGGAGTTGTTAAAGTTTTGTGAAGTTGTTGAAGTTGGTTACAAGATTGTTGGAACTTGTGTGGCCTGCAAGCGTCTTGGAGTGTCCGTGTCACGCGCCTGGCTGCTGTTACACAGTCGCTCCACGTCTCGCTTTCCACAGCCAGCACTGTCTTGGTGTGTCCGTGTTCGAGTCCCACGTCATGTTTGAAAGATTATGAGATTGAGAGATTTGTAGAATGAGAGAATGAGAGTTTAGAGAGAATTAGAGAATTAGAGAGAAGAATGATTTTATTAGAAAATGAGAATTATGAATTCTTACTTTACAAAATGTGAAGGGAGTAAAGTATTTATACTAATCTAGTCTAGGCTTGTTTGGATACAAGGATAGCCTTATACATAAATGGCTTACAAGGATAACATAATTCTATAATACAAACAAGCCTTAGACTCTCCCTTTCACATACATATAAATCGCCATTTATCTAGAAATAAAGGTTTTCATAAATTCATCATTTCTTCTTCATTCCAACACTCCCCCTCAAACTTAAGACATAAGATGTTTTAAGCTTGCAACCATGAAGCATTACCTCATTAAAAACCTAGAGAAGGAAAACCCAATTGGGACAAAACCTTTTCTAGGGAAAAAGAGTATAACACTCCATGTTGGGATCATTGGTGTGGAATGGTCATGAGGCCAAGTCTTGGATAGATAGAGGCGCCAGTTTTAAGAGATGTTGCCTTGGTAAATACATCAGCTAGTTGGTCCTCACTCCTTGTATAGCAAGGTAAAATGATACCTTTCCCAATAGCTTCTCTTACTTTGTGGCAGTCCACTTCTATATGCTTGGTCCTTTCATGAAACACTGAATTGGAGGCTATGTGAATGGCGGCTTGATTGTCAAAATGAATGGTGATAGGCTCCTCACACTCCACGGCTAAGTCACCCAAAATTTGTTTCAGCCAGATGCATTCAGTAGTGAGCTTCCTCATTGCTCTATACTCTGATTCTGCACTAGAGCATGAAACCATCTTTTGCTTCTTGGTTTTTCAAGTCACAAGGTTTCCTCCTATGAAAGTGCAATAAACTGTGGTACTTCTCCTATCTTCCCTATCTCCTGCCCAATCTGCATCACAATAACCAACCACATTTGTATTTTTATTATTACCCATCCAAATACCTTGTTCATGTGTGCCTTTGAGATATCTTAGAATCCGCATGGCCATGTCCCAATGCCTCATCTTTGGCCCTTGCATGTGTTGAGATACCTGATTCACAGCAAAACATAAATCTGGTCTTGTGATGGTTAAATAAATAAGCTTACCAACCACTTTCCTATAGAGCTTAGGATCATGAAAATCAATTTCCTTCTCTAACTCCCCCTTAGTTGCGATTTTATAATCTTCTTCTAAGGGTGTTTTGGCTGGCTTAGCTTCCATCATACCTGTGGATGTTAGTAGATCTACAACATATTTTCTTTGAGAAAGAAAGAGACCTTCCTTAAACCTACATACTTCAATTCCTAAAAAGTATTTAAGTTCTCCTAAATCTTTTATGTCAAAGACACTTTTTAAGTAATTTTTAGTAGATGCAATACCAACACTATCACTACCAGATATGATTATATCATCTACATAGATAAGAATTACTATGAGACCTTCCTTACTCTTTAATGTAAAAAGGGTATGTTCCACTTCAGACCTTTTAAAGCCTTTATCCATTAAAGTAACACTTAATTTGTGGTACCATGCTCTTGGAGATTGCTTAAGGCCATAAATAGCCTTCCTTAGCCTTAGGGTATTGCCGCTTCCAACCTCATCTTCTAGGCCAGGTGGAGGTGACATGTAAACCTCTTCTTCTAATTCACCTTGCAAGAAAGCATTCTTGACATCCATTTGCCACAATTCCCACTCAAGATTAGTAGCAACAGTAAGTACCACATTGACAGAATGAAGCTTAGCTACATGAGCAAATGTATCCCTATAATCCTCACCATATGTCTGAGTAAAACCCCTAGCTACCAACCTAGCTTTATATCTATCAATTTCACCATTGCTTTTGTATTTAATGGTAAAAATCCATTTAGAACTTACAGCCTTCTTTCCTTTTGGTAAAGTGGCTGAAGCATATGTACCATTCCTCTCCATAGCTTGTTTCTCAGCTGAGATAGCTTCCCTCCATTCCTTTATAGACATAGCTTCTTCATATGTCTTTGGAATCTGCTCATTGTCAAGACTAGAAATAAAAGCAACATGAGTAGAAGGGAAGTGTGCAATATTACAAACTCCCTGGTCATGATGAACCACAACATTTCCATTGCAGAAAATTGGTGGATTTCTTTGTCTTGTGCTCCTCCTTAAAACAGTAGGTGGAGCCTCTTCTTCTTCACTCAAAACTTCAATGAGAGTAGGTCTTGATCTTTTGGAAGCTGAAGCTAGAGTGGAATCATCTCCTGCTGAGTCTTGTTGGACATGAGTAGAAGCTTCTCCCCCCCCATGTTCAAGAGGAGGAAGCCCAGGAGAATCAGGAAAGGATGATGGTTGATAAAAGCCGGAAGGGCCGGATGCGGATGGATGAGATGGACCGGAAGGGCCGGGGCTGGGACGGTCCGCGGATGAATGAGATGGACCGGAAGGGCCGGGGCTGGGACGGGTTTGTGGATCAGACTGACCTGCGGTTCCACGGCTATGTGCAACTGGGGCAGGTGATGAGACTGTGGGCAGACCACCCCCTATGCCAATACTTTCCAAGAGTTTTCTCAAGTATTCAGCTTGGTCTGTTCTTGTTGATGAGATATCCTTAAATTGCTCCCAAGTTCCATCTTCATAAAAACTTTTCGCTTCTTGGAACTTGACATCTCTAGACACTAAGACTTTTCTAGTCTCTGGGTCATAACATTTATACCCTTTCTGAGTAGATGAATATCCAATGAACATAGCTTTGGTACTCTTTGGTTCCAGCTTGTTCCTTTGCTCCCTTGGAACTAATACAAAACAAACACAACCAAAAACTCCTAAGTGATCAATAGTAGGTCTAGTTTTGTTTAGTACCTCAAATGGAGACAGGTCATCTAGGACTTTTGTAGGAGTCCTATTAATCAAGTAGCATGCAGCTACAAGGGCATCTCCCCAAAAACGCTTAGGCACCTTCATGTGGAACATCATTGTTCTCACAACTTCCATTAAATGTCTATCCTTCCTTTCAGCTACTCCATTTTGTTGTGGAGTGTAAGGACAGCTTGTCTGATGCTCAATGCCATGTTTAGCTAGATGTTCTTGAAGTCTGGTACTAGTGTATTCTCCTCCATTATCTGTTCTAAAGCATTTAATTCTGGCATTGTATTGGTTAGTAACATATGCTTGAAAGTTTAGAAATGCATCATAAACCCTATCTTTAGAACTAAGTAATGTAACCCATGTATATTTGGACTTTTCATCAATAAATGTCACAAAATATTTATGGTTTTCTCTAGATGGAAATGGAGATGTCCAAACATCAGAATGCACCAATTCAAAACAATTTTCATATGTATGTATAGATTTTTCAAAAACTGTTTTACAATGTTTCCCAAGAATACAAGCATCACACAACTCTTTAGGCATTTTCAAACCAGGTACAATCAACTCAAGTGCTCTTGGATGAGGATGTCCTAGTCTAGCATGCCACAAATCAGAATCAGAACTAAATGTATTGGCCTGAAAAGCCGATTCCCATTCACCAATACTAGCCATATTATCAAGTACATACAAGTCATCTTTTGTTGTTCCTTGTCCAAAACATCTTCTAGTTTCAATATCCTGAAAATAGAAATCATTAGGACAAAATATTGCTTGACAATTCAGATCAGTAGTAGCTCTTTTGACTGAAAGAAAATTAGAGGTAAAAGAGGGCATATAAAATGCTTTAGATTCTTTATCAAACAACTTCAATTTTCCTATGCCTTTAATTGGTACTTTAATTCCATTAGCAATAAGCACATTACCTAAGGCAGGTTCTACATTCTCTAGCAACTCTAAATCACTAATCATATGATGAGAAGCACCAGAATCAACCACCAAATATTTAGGAGTATTAGAAGTAAAACAAGTTTGAAAAGAAGCATGAAAAGTTTTACCCATCACATTGCTCTCTTTTATTGCCTTAATGAGAGCTTCCAAGTCTGATTTTGTCACAAAATCTGATGCTTGTGACATGATGTTGGTGGCGCCTGAATGTGAGGAAGAACCACTACTCACAACTGCCTTAGAAGACACCATGCCGTGAGCTTGTCTAGCCGAGGGTATGGCCGGCGGTTGATGAGGGCGTGATGCCCATGATGGCTTCAGGTGAGGGTGAAGTTCCCAGCAATCCTTCTTTGCATGTCCCTCCTTCTTGCAATGATCAAAAAATGGCCTCCTCTTCTTAGATGCATTTGTTGGCCTGAAGAAACTTTTGTGAGCAGCTACTAGTTCAGCTTTGTTGCCAAACAATCCATGTGATCCTTGCTCCTTTTGAATTTGAGCACACACTTCCTCCAAGCTAGGCAACTTATCAGACCTGAGAATATGCTTAATAAGATCTGAGTAAGTAGAATTAAGAGTTAAAAGTAACCCAAACACCTTATCTTGTTCCTTTCTTTCAAGGAGTACAAGTGGTTCAATAGTGGCTGGCCTTAGCATGTCTAGCTCAGCCCACAAAGCTCTGAATGAGCCATAGTGCTTTGTGAATTCAGCTTCCTCCTGCCTTAATTCATTCAAAGCTTTCTTCACTTCAAAAATTCTCAAAAGGTTAGTAGTGTTACCATACACCTTAAGCAAAGTATCCCATAGATCTTTTGCATTTTCACAAAAAGAATAAGCTTCTAAAAGATCACTAGCTAGAGAATTTTGTAAAATAGAAAGTACCAACTGATCTTCTTGGTACCATTTGGCTTGAGCTGCATCACTCACTTCAGCCACTTCATTGTCCTCAATGCCATTTGTGGCAATGTGGTTCCAAAGACCTTTACCACCTAAAGTGGTTTTCATGGTCCTAGACCATAAGAGGTAATTTGCTCCATGTAGAATGACTGGAGCTCTAAGAGATGCCTGAATTTCCATACTTAATAGGTAAAGTAGGTCAGTAATTCAGAAAATCAAAATAATCGTGATACCACTTGGTCGGATTGGTGTCTTGATCAAGGTTATTGGTCACGGTAGTGCACCAGGTCGCTTGGTCACAATCAGGCTATGTCACGAACTTTATCAGCTAGGAAGCCGTGGTCACGGAGACACTTGATGCTGATTGTCGGAACAGAAACGTGACGGTCGGGACGAACGAACGGCTGGTCGGGATGAACGAACGGCTGGTCGGGACGAACAGGCTGCTGGTTGGGACGAACAGAAGGCACGCGATTACACTTGAACCTGTATTGATCACTTCCTAAGCACACGATCTTGCATGTACCTACAGGTTTGAGTGAACTATACAAATAGAGGAATAATACCAAGCAAAAATAATCGAGTGTGATGCAAGAAAACTATCAACCTATAACTACTTGCACTTCAAGTAACTACCAACAACCTATAACTGATTTTAACCAACACTTTCAACAAGATAAGAACAGATTAAACAACCTATCAACCAATCTTATCCAGATTTAATGATCCAAATTCGAATTTATTGATTTGAATCAATTTAAATTTCAAGAAATCAAATTAATACTTTTCAAAGATTAACAAAACTGGACAAGGAATTCAAGAAATTCAATCTTAAAACCTTAAACCTATTGGATTGACCTGAAAATTCGAAGAAACCTTCTAAAGACACTAATTAAACTTTCCAGAATCAAAAAATGAAAGAAAACTGAGAAAGAATTATAGTTATATCACCAGGAATTGAGACAGGTGTTTTTGAACGTATTTGAAGAAAACTTCAAGAAAGCCCTTATAACTCAATGGAATCGAGTTCTGATTTCTTTAAACAGAAACTAGACTCACGGGGCTTGAGTTTAGGCTTTTGAAAATCGCGATTTGACGGAAAATTGACGTCGAGATGACCTGGGGAATGTAGAGGTTCGAAAACAACACGATCGCGAACACCTCTGGGGAGAAAATTCGTATCTTTTGATTCCCTTGGCCAAATGATGCGATTCAGGTGGCTGTGGATTCGGAATTCGCCGATGCACACTCCGGTGAAAGCCGATCGTCAATTGGATTCGTGGATTGATCGAAATTTGACTTACAAGATGACGTTCGAAATTGATCCAGAAATTGATGAAGAACAAGATGGATTCTTGTTGAATCAATGAAAGATTGAAGAAATTTTCCCAGATTTGATGCAATCTGGCTCTGATACCATGAAAGATTATGAGATTGAGAGATTTGTAGAATGAGAGAATGAGAGTTTAGAGAGAATTAGAGAATTAGAGAGAAGAATGATTTTATTAGAAAATGAGAATTATGAATTCTTACTTACAAAATGTGAAGGGAGTAAAGTATTTATACTAATCTAGTCTAGGATTGTTTGGATACAAGGATAGCCTTATACATAAATGGCTTACAAGGATAACATAATTCTATAATACAAACAAGCCTTAGACTCTCCCTTTCACATACATATAAATCGCCATTTATCTAGAAATAAAGGCTTTCATAAATTTATCATTTCTTCTTCATTCCAACAATGTTTGTGTTTGAGTCCCGCGTCCTGTCCGTGATCACGCCCGACCACATCTCTCGATCACGCGAACAAGCCGACCAGTCGTCCCTCATTCCGACCAACTTCTCTAAGTCCTGACCGACCCATTTAACAAGATTCACTTCAGCTGGCACATGTGGCTATCCCGTGACTAACATTTCTAGATCGAACGCAAGTCCCGTGACCAGCTCGTGCAGTAACGTGTCGTGTGACCAGCAAGTCCCGACCGGCCTTCCCCGCGTCCCAACCAACGTCCCGACCAGCATTCAGACCAGCACATTCCAACCAGCTACATCTCTTATCATCCTCTACAGCATGGAGATTCAAACTACATTCAGAGCTCCTGTTTTTTTACATGCAGTAAACTATCTCTTATGGTCTAGGACCATGAAAACCACATTAAGTGGTAAAGGCCTTTGGAACCACATTTCAAACAATGGTCTTGAAGAGAATGAAGTGGCTGAAGTTAGTGAAGTTGTGGCTGCTCAAGCCAAATGGTATCAAGAAGACCAGTTGGTACTCTCTATACTTCAAAACTCGCTTGCTAGTGATCTCTTAGAAGCTTATTCTTTTTATGAAAATGCTAATGAACTTTGGGACACTTTGCAAAAGGTGTATGGAAACACCACTAACCTTTTAAGAATTTTTGAAGTGAAAAAGGCTTTGAATGAATTAAGTCAGGAGGATGCAGAATTTACAAAGCACTATGGCTCATTTAGAGCATTGTGGGCTGAGCTAGAGATGCTAAGGCCAGCCACCATTGACCCAATTGTTCTCCTTGAAAGGAAAGAACAAGATAAGGTATTTGGGTTACTAATAACTCTTAATACTACTTACTCAGATCTTATTAAGCATATTCTCAGGTCTGATAAGCTTCCTAGCTTGGAAGATGTTTGTGCTCAGATCCAAAAGGAGCAAGGATCTCATGGATTATTTGGCAACAAGGCTGAATTGGTTGCTGCACACAAGAGCTTCTTCAAATCTGCGACAACAAATGAATCTAGGTAGAGGAGACAAACTTGTGACCATTGCAAAAGGAGTGGTCATACAAGAAGGAGTGTTGGGTACTCCATCCTGAGCTGAAGCCAAGCTAGGCTCCTTGGCCACAACAACCCACGGCTAGCGACACGCAACTGCAAGCTCACGGCCATTGAGTGTACCAGCCGCGGTTCCTTCAGAGGCCAACACCAGCTCCTGTCTTCACTCAGCCCCAACTAGTTTCATGTCTTCAGCATCTGAATTTATGAAAAAAATCAGATTTGGAAGCCCTTATCGAAGCAATTATGGATGGTAATGTGATGGGTAAAACTTTTCATGCGTCTTTTCAAATTTCTTTCACTCCTAATGCCTCTAAATCATTGGTTATTGATTATGGTGCTTCTCACCATATGATTAGTGATCTAGGATTGCTAGAGAATATATAACCTGCCTTAGTTAATGTTGTCATTGCTAATGGAATTAACGTACCAATTAAAGGCATAGAAAAACTTACGTTGTTTGATAAAGAATCTAAAGCCTTTTACATGCCTTCTTTTACTTCTAATTTGCTTTCAGTTAAAAAAGATACTACTGATTTAAATTGTCAAGCTATCTTTGGTTCTAATGATTTCTACTTTCAGAATATTGAGACTCGTAGAATATTTGGACAAGGAACCACAAGAGATGACTTGTAAGTGTTTGAAGATATGACTAAACCTAGTGGACTAGAAGCGGTTGTTGATGCTAGTATTTTTAGTAATGATTCTGACCTTTGGTATGCTAGATTAGGACATCCTCATCCTAGAGCACTTGAACTGTTTGTTTCTGGTTTAAAAATGCCAAAGGATATGTGTGATTCTTGTATACTTGAAAATAATTTCAAAACTCTTTTTGAGAAATCTTTGCATACTTATGAAAATTGTTTTGAGTTGGTGGATTCTGATGTTTGGACATCTCCATTCCCATCTAGAGAAAACCATAAGTATTTTGTGACATTCATTGATGAAAAGTCCAAATATACTTGGGTTACTTTGCTTAGTTCTAAAGATGGAGTATTTGATGCATTTTTAAATTTTCAAGCATATGTTACTAATCAATACAATGCAAGTATTAAATGCTTTAGAACAGATAATGGAGGAGAATACACTAGCACCAGACTCCAACATCAATTGGCCAAGCATGGCATTGAATATCAAACCAGTTTTCCTTACACTCCACAACAAAATGGAGTGGCTGAAAGGAAGAATAGGCATTTGATGGAAGTTGTGAGAATAATGATGTTCCACATGAAAGTTCCCAAAATATTATGGGGGGATGCTCTTGTAGCTGCATGATACTTGATTAATAGGACTCCTACAAAAGTCCTAGATGATTTGTCTCCGTTTGAGGTACTAAACAAAACTAGACCCAATATTGACCACTTCAGATTTTTTGGTTGTGTTTGTTTTGTATTAGTTCCAAGGGAGCAAAAGAACAAGCTGGACCCAAAGAGTATCAAAGCTATGTTCATTGGGTATTATTCTACTCAGAAAGAATAAAAATGTTATGATCCAGAGACTATAAGAGTCTTGGTATCCAGAGATGTCAAATTCCAAGAATCCAAAGGTTTCTATGAAGAAGGAACTTGGGATCAATTCAAGGACATCTCCACAACAAGATCAGACCAAGCTGAGAACTTTAGGAGGCTCGTGGAGAGCATTGATATAGTTTCATATCATTCTCAGCAGCCCACGGGCACGGCTACTAACCTTGAGTGGGAGTTATGGCAAATAGATGTTAAGAATGGTTTATTACAAGGTGAACTAGAAGAAGAGGTATACATGTCACCTCCACCAGGTCTAGTGGAGGAGGTAGGAAGAGGCAACATACTTAGGCTGAGGAAAGCCATCTATGGCCTTAAACAATCTCCAAAAGCTTGGTACCACAAGCTAAGTGCCTTGAAGGATAAATGTTTCAAAGGATCTGAAGTTGAACATAATCTTTTTACACTAAAAAGTAAGGAAGGTATTGTGGTAATTCTCATTTATGTAAATGATATACTTATATCTGGTAGTGATAGTGTTGGTATTGCATCTACAAAATAATATTTGAAAGTGTCTTTGATATTAAGGATTTAAGAGGACTTAAATACTTCTTAAGAATTGAAGTGTGTAGGTTCAAGAAATGTCTTTTCTTATCTCAAAGAAAATATATTGTGGACTTGCTAACCTCTACAGATATGTTGGAAGCTAAACCAGCTAAGACACCACTAGAAGAAGGTTACAAGATAGAACCTAAGGGGGAGCTAGGAGATGGCATGTTCCATGATACAAAGCTGTATAGAAAAATTGTTGGTAAGCTCATATATTTAACCATTACTAGACCTGACTTGTGTTTTGCTGAAAAATCAGGTGTCTCAACATATGCAAGACCCAAAGATAAGGCATTGGGAAATGATCATGCACATATTGAGATATATGAAAGACACTAAAGAACAAGGTATATGGATGAGTTGTAATGGACACAAAGAAGTTGTAGGTTATTGTGATGCAGATTGGGCATGAGACAGAGTAGATAGGAGGAGTACAACCGGCTACTGCACCTTCATAGGAAGAAATCTTGTTACTTGGAAGACCAAGAAGCAGAAGGTGGTATCTTGCTGTAGTGCAGAAGCTGAATATAAGGCCATGAGGAAACTTACCACAGAATGCATCTGGCTGAAGCAAATCCTCCTTGACATACTTTGCATGAGCTTGGAGTCTCCTATCACTGTCCATTGTGACAATCAAGCAGCTATAGACATTGCATCTAACTTTGTGCTTCATGAAAGAACCAAGCATATTAAGGTGGATTGCCATAAGGTGAGGGAAGCTATTGTAAATGGGATTATCATACCTTGCTACACAAGGAGTGAAGACCAATTAGCAGATGTGTTCACCAAGGCTACTACATTGAAGACTGGCGGCTCTATCTACCCACGGCTTTGTCTCATGTCCATTCCTCAATACTGATCATGATCATGGAGTATTATACTCTTTTTTTCCTAAAAAAAAAGGTTTTGTCCCAATTGGGTTTTCTTTCTTTAGGTTTTTTAATGAGGTAATGCTTCATGGATTATTGTTGCCTTGGTGAATACGTCAGCTAGCTGATCCTCACTCCTTGTATAGCAAAGCAAGATGATTCATTTTCCAATAGCTTCTCTTACTTTGTGGCAGTCTACTTCTATATGTTTGGTCCTTTCATGAAACACAGAGTTGGAGGAAATGTGTATAGCAGCCTGATTATCACAATGAATGGTGATAGAATCATCAAAGCTCACGGCCAAGTCTTCAAGGAGTTGCTTCAGCCAAATGCATTCAATTGTAAGCTTCATCATGGCTCTATATTCTGATTCTGCACTAGAGCATGACACCACCTTTTGCTTCTTGGTTTTCCAAGTCACAAGGTTCCCTCCTGTGAAAGTACAATAGCTTGTGCTACTTCTTCTATCCTCCCTATCTCCTGCCCAATCTGCATCACAATAACCAACCACATTTGTGTTTCTATTGCAACCCATCCACATACCTTGTCCATAAGTGTCTTTTAGATATCTCAAAATTTGATTTGCCATCTCCCAATGTCTCATCTTTGGACCTTGCATATGTCGAGATACCTGATTCACAGCAAAACATAAGTCTGGTCTAGTGATGGTTAGATAAATAAGCTTACCAACCACTTTTCTTGAGAGCTTAGGATCATAAAAATCAATTTCCTTCTCTAGCTCCCCCTTAGTTCCGATTTTATAGTCTTCTTCTAAGATTTCTTTTGAGATAAGAAGATACCTTCCTTGAACCTACATACTTCAATTCCTAAGAAGTATTTAAGTTCTTCTAAATCTTTAATATCAAATACACTCTTCAAATATTCTTTTGTAGATTCAATATCAACACTATCACTACCAAATATGATTATGTCATCTACATAAATGAGAATTACCACAATACCTTCCTTACTCTTTAATGTAAAAAGAGTATGTTCAACTTCACATCTTTTGAAGTTTATATCCATCAATGTTACACTTAGCATGTGGTACCAAGCTCTTGGATATTGTTTAAGGCCATAGATGGCCTTTCTCAGCCAGAATATGTTGCCGGCCCCTACCTCTTCCTCTAGAACTGGTGGATGTGACATGTATACCTCTTCTTCTAATTCACCTTGTAAGAATGTATTCTTAACATCCATTTGCCATAATTCCCAAACAAGGTTAGTATCAAGTGAAAGAAAAACATTAACATAGTGAAGCTTAGCTACAAGTGCATAGTTATCCCTATAATCTTCATCATAAGTCTGAGTAAATTATCTAGCCACCAACCTAGCTTTATATCTATCAATTTCATAATTGCTTTTGTATTTAATGGTAAAAATCCACTTAGAACTTACAGCCTTTTTTTCGTTAGGTAAAGTGGCTGGAGCATAGGTACCATTCCTTTCCATGGTTTTTTTCTCAGCTAGGATAGCTTCCCTTCATTCCTTCTTAGTCATAGCTTTCTCATATGTCTTAGGAATCTGTTCCTTATCAAGACTTGAAGTGAATGCAACATGGTTAGTAGGTAAGTAAGCAATGTTACAAACACCCTGATCATGATGAACCACATAATTTCCATTGTAGAAGACTGGTGGATTCCTTTGTCTTGTGCTCCTTCTAAACACTGTAGGTGGAGCTGCTTGGATAGACTCCTCTTCTTCACCTAAAGCTTTAATGAGAGTGGACACATCTCTTGATCTTTTGGAAGCTGAGACTAGAATTGATTCATCTCCTTCTGAGTTTTGTTGGAAATGAGTAGATGCTTCTTCCCCCCCCCCATGTTCAAGAGGAGGAAGACCAGGAGAAGAACCGGCTGGAGTGGTTGGGGATGGCCGCGTTTCACCTGGCCGTGCCTGTGCAGTGGCTGGGCCGGGACTGGACGCTGCTGGTACAGGCTGAGGAGCAGTGACCGTGGCTGAGGAGGAGAAATTATGCCAATGCTCTCCAATAGCTTCCTCAAGTTCTCAGTTTGGTCTGATCTTGTTGTGGAGATGTTTTTGAATTGATCCCAAGTTCCTTCTTCATAGAAAACTTTTGATTATTGGAATCTGACATCTCTGGATACTAAGACTCATCTAGTCTCTGGATCATAACATTTGTATCTTTTCTGGGTGGAGGAATACCCAATGAACATAGCTTTGGTACTCTTTGGTTCCAGCTTGTTTCTTTTGCTCTTTTGGAACAAATATAAAACAAACACAACCAAAAACTCTTAAGTGGTCAATGTTAGGTCTAATTTTGTTTAGTACCTCAAAAGGAAACAAGTCATCTAGGACTTGTAGGAGTCCTATTAATCAAGTAGCATGCAGGTACAAGAGCATCCCCCCAAAATCTTTTGGGAACTTTCATGTGGAACATCATTGTTCTCACAACTTCAATCAAATGCCTATTTTTCCTTTCAGCCACTCTATTTTGTTGTGGAGTGTAAGGACAGCTGGTTTGATGTTCAATGCCATGCTTGGCCAAGTGTTGTTAAAGCCTGGTGCTAGTGTATTCCCCTCCATTATCTGTTCTAAAGCATTTAATACTTGCATTGTATTGGTTAGTAACATATGCTTGAAAATTTAGGAATGCATCAAATACTCTATCTTTAGAAGTAAGCAAAGTGACCCAAGTATATTTGGACTTTTCATCAATAAATGTCACAAAATACTTGTGGTTTTCTCTAGGTGGGAATGGAGATTTCCAAACATCAGAATGTACCAACTCAAAACAATTATCATAAGTATGCAAAGATTTTTCAAAAACAGTTTTGCAATGTTTCCCAAGTATACAAGAATCACACATATCCTTTGGCATTTTTAAACCAGGAACAATTAGTTCTAGTGCTCTAGGATGACTATGTCCTAATCTAACATGTCAAAGATCAGAATCATCACTAAAAGAGCTAGTACAAGCAACCGGTTCTACCCCTCTTGCATTTGTCATATCTTCAAGCACATACAAGTCATTCCTTGTAGTTCCCTGTCCAAATCTCCTAGTAGTCTCAATATCTTGAAAGTAGAAATCATTAGGACCAAATATAGCTTGACAATTTAAATCAGTAGTGGCTCTTTTAACTGAAAGCAAATTTGATGTAAAAGATGGTATGTAAAAGGCTTTAGATTCTTTATTAAACAATTTAAGCTTTCTTATGCCTTTAATTGGTACTTTGATTCCATTAGCAATGACAACATTACCTAAGGCAGGTTCTGATGAGGATATCGAGCCAGCCACTGAACCAGTCATTCCACCAGGACCTCTTACGCAGTCCAAGAGGAAAGCTTTAGGAGATAAGCTCAGCATGCTACTGGAGAGTGGAAGCGGAGAGGACCCCGAGCTGACCATGCCGACCTGGAGTAGCTCCATCCCACCCAGTCCGCATCCGAGTGCACCATTCCAGCTGTCCCACCCGACCACGTTCGACCACCGACCAGCTGATCTCGCCTCAACCGTCCCATGCACCGCCGACCCGTTCCAGATGGACAAGAAGCCATGGAGGTTCCTTCTAGAAGACTCTTCTTCCTCCAGTGTCTTTACCATTACCATCCGGTAGAGACACCAAAAATTGTGCTAGAAAATTGTACTCTTTTTCCTATCTTCGGTTTTATCTCACTAGGTTTTCTGAAGAAGGTTTTAATGAGGCAATACTCTTAGTGCGCAAGACAGTGAAGACTTGTTCACAATTCCATCTCATTCACAAGTCTTCATGGAAAGATTATGAGATTGAGAGATTTGTAGAATGAGAGAATGAGAGATTAGAGAGATTTAGAGAAAAATGATTTTATTAAGAGAATGAGAATAATAGTTTCTAAGTTACAAATGAGAAAGGAGAGAGATATTTATACTAATCTAGGCTTGTTTGGATACAAGGATTGCCTTATACATGAATGGCTACAAGGATAACATAATACTAAAACAAAAACAAGCTTTAGACAATCCCCTTTCGATTGGGCCAGATGATTTCGCCAAGCCCAAGTTGTATTTGACACTTAGACATAAATCTTTTCATGAAAAAAACCCTAAGTCTCTCTAGACCAAAAACAGCTGCCACCTCTCACCCTTGAGTTCGTGAAGCTTCTGTTCATCTCCTCCAAGAAGAACAACCCTCTGGTGTATCAAAGTCTTTCCTCAGCCTTTGTGGTCCTTTCTATCCACCTCCATCTCTTCAAGTGATCCAAGGCATCGAGACTCTCTGTCAAAGATCACATCCACCACGCTATCTCACATCATTTGGTATCAGAGCTAAAGCTCCTACTGCTAGGTTGTTTCTATCCTTTTCCCTTGTTTCAAATAGATTTTTATTTTTTTTCTTTTGAATTCATTGCTTGACTTGTTTACAATTTCGCCCTGCAAGGAGGAAGGTGTGGGACAATTCAATCATCACATAAAAACAAACAAACCAGGTTGTATATGTCCTATATCATTGTTTAATTTCTATTCTACAAAAAAAGTCTTTTGCTTGTTGAGTGCTTTTCCTTATTAAAAAAAAAAAGAGAAAATCATTAAACTCATTTAGATTGCTTAAAACAAATCTAGGAACAATAGAAAACTCACCTAGAACACGTATTATGTCTTGAGAAATCGTAAGTTACAAGTTTTGCTTGTGATTCACGTGTGTGTTTTGCTTGTGTGTTCATTGTTTTTTTTTTCTTAACTGCTTAGGGTTCGAGTCTCTCACCCTAAGGAGTGTTTTGAGTCGATCTAGCTTTGCTTGTGTGTGTGTTTGCGTGAGTGTCTAGTTGTTCCATCGATTTCTAGGTTAGTTTGCTTGTTAGGTTATGCTTGTGTGTGTCGCCTAGGTTGCAAGGTCCCTTGTTAGCGGGTTTTAGTTGTCTAGGACATCTTAGGGTTCGCATAGTTATATTCTGTTTTTATTTTTCTTCTGGGTCTAGCTCAGTCCATTAGGCGCATCTAGGTTAGTTCCTTGTTTTCCTTGTTCGCGATTTGGGTAGTGTTTCACGTAGGGTCGCATCCTTGTCCCTAGGTTCTAGCCGGGTAGTTATTGTTTAGGGTCATTTGATCTATCCTAGGTTTAGTCGATATCTGTAGCTAGGTTCATTCTAAAATAGCATTTTAGTCTAGGTTCTTAACCATGAATTTTTGCATATAGAGAAATTAGGATATTTCCTTAGTTCGTTAGATCTTCCTTTTTATTTTAGGTGATTTTTCCTTAGCCTAAGATTCAACATTTAATTTAATAACTAACTTGCATCTTGGTAGCTTAGGAAGTTTCCATAATTTTAGGTAGTCTTTCCTTTCCGTAGATTTAGCATTAAGTTAGATATATTTGACCAGGATATTTTCCTATTGTAGTTTTAGGCGATTATCTTTTAGGATCATATAGATTAGGAAAAATTAGATTATCTATTTATTTCCTTATTTATTGTTGCATTTCAATTTAGGATCATATAGATTAGGAAAATTTAGATTATCTATTTATTTCCTTATTTATTGTTGCATTTAAATCTAGGATCATATTGATTAGAAAAATTTAGATTAACATTTAATTTTTTATAATTTCCTTTAGATCTAATTTTAGGATAGTTGCATCTTGCGTGTTTCTTGATAAGGAAAGTTTCTATCCTTATAAACTTTCCATTCTTGCTGCCTATTGTTTCGAGAAATATTCGGGAAACTTTCCTTTCACGGGAAAAGTCCCTTGTCTCTTGCTTTAAGCAGGGACAGGATGTCGACAAGTGCGGAATCAGGAGGAGAAGACTTCACGGCAATGATGTGCATGCTTGAGAGAATGGAAGCTCGCATGACCGCTCTAGAACAAGATCGTCCACCCGATCAGCCAGAGCAATCTGTGCGTCAGGGAGTACCAGAGTCCGCCAATCAGGGGCATGGCCGCGGATATAGACATGAGGATTAGCCTCTTCACCGAGCAGTTCAGTACGAGGTCAAACTTAGCCCACCGTCTTTTGCCGGGAGGCTCAACTCGGAGGAATATATAAACTGGGAATGGCGAATGGAGCTCCTAATTGACTATTACGGCTATGAAGATCCAAAACGAGTCGTCCTTGTAATGGCCCAATTCACGGACCACACACTGGTGTGGTGGGACAGAGAAGCCACAGTTCGACGTCGAGGCCGGTTCAGTTTACTGACGTCCTGGGAAGAACTGACGCAGATAATGAGGAGACGTTATGTCCCTCCTCACATTCACCGAGAATTACAGCGGCGATTCAGACGTCTTACTCAAGGGAGTAAATCGGTGACCGAATAGTTCGATGAATTCGAACATCTTAGAAACCGTATGGAAATAGAATATTCGGAGGAGAGTTTAATGGCAAAGTTTTTAGACGGACTTCAAGAGCCTATTGCGAGAAAGCTCGAGCGTCAGCCTTATCATGTTTTAGGCAAGATGTATCATCTAGCAATTCAGATCGAACAGAGTAACAAGCGCAAGTCTACTGCACCGCCTAGACAAAGAACGAACTGGAATGATGGTTCCAGGCCATTTGAACGGACTGCACCCATTGCCGACCATAAACTTAAGGGAAAGGTCAAACACGCCCAAAGGACCGCACCCCCGACCGCCGAAAAGCACCCATTGAACGGACTGCACCCATTGATGACATGCTGGACGAACTCATTGGAGCATCCATATTCTCTAAGATAGACCTTAAGAGTGGATATCATCAGGTTCGAATACGAGAAGGTGATGAGTGGAAAACCGCATTCAAGACGAAACAAGGACTTTACGAATGGCTTTTGATGCCATTTGGACTGTCTAACGCCCCGAGTACTTTCATGCGCTTAATGAATCACATTCTCAGGCCATTCATCAGAAAATTTGTTGTGGTCTACTTCGACGATATTCTGATCTACAGTTCGACTTTTGCCGATCATCTGCTGCATCTTGAGTCAGTTATTCAGACGCTTTAACAGGAACAGCTCTTCGCCAACCTTCAGAAGTGTACCTTCTGCACTGACCAAGTGGTTTTCCTAGGATTCGTTGTGAGTTCGCGGGAACTTCAGGTGGACGAAGAAAAGATTAGGACCATTCAGGATTGGCCAGTTCCGACTAATGCAAGCCAAGTTCGCAGTTTCCACGGATTAGCAAGCTTCTACCGACGCTTTGTGAAAGATTTCAGCACAATTGCTAGCCCACTCACCGCCACAATAAAGAAAAATCAGGAGTTTAAGTGTGTCCAGAACAAGAGAAATCTTTTCAGTTACTAAAAGACAACCTCACACGCGCACCAGTTTTGACACTACCAGACTTCTCCAGGACATTTGAGGTATAGTGTGATTCTTCAGGAGTGGGAATAGGCGCAGTCCTTACACAAGGAGGAAAACTTGTAGCCTACTTCAGCGAGAAGTTGAGTGGAGCAGCTCTTAATTATCCTACATACAATAAGGAGCTCTACTCTTTGATCCGTGCTATGGAGACATGTCATCATTACCTGCTTGCTAGGGAGTCCGTTATTCACACGTATCACCAGACTTTGCAACATCTCAAGGGACAGACAAAATTTAACAAGAGTCATGCTCGTTGACTGGAGTTTATCGAGACATGCCCTTACGTCATTAAGTACAAGAAAGGCGCAGATAATGTTGTTGCTGATGCACTGTCAAGATGCCACTGTCTGATCTCGGTTATGGAATCCAAGGTTATGGGATTTGAAATGGTTAAGGATTTGTATCATGAAGATGACGATTTCAAGGAAGCATTTAAAAAGCATGGTAAAGGATCGTATTATTGGTTTTACGTATTTGACGGATTCCTTTTTAAGGAACATAGGCTATGCATTCCCCGAGGATCTATTCGAGGGTTGCTGCTGAGAGAGGCCCACGTAGGTGGTCTCATGGGACACTTCGGTGTCGACAAGACTTTGAGCATGCTCAAGGAGCATTTCTACTGGCCGCACAAACGTCGAAATGTGGAAGCGCATTGTGCTAGATGTTTGATCTGCAAGAATGCAAAGTTAAAGCGTCATCCACATGGTTTGTACATGCCATTGTCGTTTCCGACCGCACCCTGGATCGACATCTCCATGGACTTTGTGTTGGGACTTCCCAAACTCAAAAACATAGATTCCATTTTTGTGGTGGTCGACCGGTTCTCTAAAATGGCTCACTTCTTTCCGTGCAAAAAGTCCAACGACGCCAGTCAGACCGCAGACTTGTTCTTCAAGGAGATTGTTCGTATGCATGGGATTCCGAGGACCATTGTCTCTGACCGAGACACCAAGTTCCTCAGCCATTTTTGGCACGCCTTATTGAGGAAGATGGGAACAAAGCTGCTGTTCTCAACCGTGTACCATCCTCAGACCGATGGCTAAACTGAAGTGGTCAACTGGACCTTGTCCACCCTGTTGCGAGCAACGATTGGTCGCAATTTGAAGAATTGGCTGGATTTTCTACCATATGTGGAGTTTGCATACAACCGAGTTAAGCATTCAACCACTCGCATGACGCCGTTCGAGATAGTATATGGCTTCAACCCAAACACGCCAATGACCTTCTTACCGATTCCACCTGGTGCAGCTGTAAGCTTGGAGGGAGAAGCCAAGGAAGGGTTCGCCAAGCGCCTACACTAGAAGGCAAGAGAAAATCTGGAGAAGAGCACAAGTCAGACCGAGAAGCATGCCAAGAATAACCCTCTGGTGTATCAAAGGCCTTCCGCAGCCTTTGTGGTCTTGTTTAATCCACTTTCATCTCTTCAAGTGATCCAAGGCATCGAGACTCTCTGTCAAAGATCACATCCACCACGCTATCTCACATCAGGGTGGGACGGCTGGAACGGTGCACTCGAACGCGGACTGGGCAGGATGGAGCTACTCTGGGTCGGGATGGTCAGCTCAAGGTCCTCTCCGGTTCCACTCTCCAGTAGCATGCTGAGTTTATCTCCTAAAGCTTTACTCTTGGACCGCGTAAGAGGTCCTGGTGGAATGACTGGTGCAGTGGCTGGCTCGATGTCCTCATCATTCCTTCCCTCTTGAAGTGCTTTTGTCTCCAAAGCGAAGTCCTCACCTGCTTTAAGCAACTCTAAGTCAGAAACATTGAACGTACTAGACACGTTATAGTCACCTGGAAGTTCGAGCTGGTAGGCGTTGTCGTTGATTTTCCAAAGGACGCGGAATGGACCATCTCCCCGTGGTGCAAACTTGCTCTTCCGTCGTTGGAGAAATTCCTCTGGTCGCAAATGTAGCCAAACCCAATCTCCCTCCTTGAAAACCATGTGCCTGCAGCCTTTGTTGGCGTTCCCAACGTTCTGAATGTTCCGTTGCTCCAGATTTTCCTTGGTTTCTGCATGAAGGCGCTTGATGTAGTCCCCCTTTGCTTCTCCTTCTAAGCTGATGGCGTCTCCCAATGGTATGGGTGTGAACTCGACAGGCGTGGTCGGGTTGAAGCCGTAGACGACTTCAAATGGAGAACGCTTCGTGCCGGAGTGTGTAGCTCTATTGTAAGCGAACTCGACATACGGAAGCCACTCCAACCAATTCTTTTAGTTTCTGCCAATTATCGCTCTCAATGTCTGGGATAATGTCCGGTTGACAACCTCTGTCTGTATGTCAGTCTACGGATGGTATACAGTTGAAAACAAGAGGTTGGTGTCTAATTTGCGCCACAATGCTCGCCAAAAGTTTCTGAGGAACTTGGTGTCGCGGTCGGATACGATCGTCCTGGGAATGTCGTGGAGTCGTACGATCTCCTTGAAGACTAGGTCGACAGTCTGGCTTGTGTCATTGGTCTTATTGCAAGCGATGAAGTGTGCTATCTTGGAAAACCGATCGACCACTACGAAGATGGAGTCCTTATGGTTGCTTTTTGGCAGGCCTAAAACGAAATACATGGAAATGTCCGTCCAGGGCGCAGATGGGACTGGTAATGACATGGAAGGACCCTGCGAATGCATCTTGGATTTAGCCCGTTTTCAGATAAGGCACTTAGCGTAGTGTGCCTCTACATCTCGTCGCTGGTGGCACCTTGTAACGCCCCCGATCCTACTAGACCGAAGGTGTTACGATAGGCCCGAATCTTGTCTGACCGTTCTTCCAAATATAGTCTGAAAGCCCGGATAGACACGATTCGAACCCCGAGTAGATCAACTCCATCTCATTCAAGGTTTCGTGACCAAGAACGGACATCCTTGTCGAGGTTAGCCCGGCCGGGACTTAGGCATTTAGAACTTAAAACTTAACTAAGACCTTAATAATATACACGGAAAAACCTCCTTTTTTATATTAAACATACTTTTAACAGTTCTTCCAAAACCCGATTACAGCACCTGCGAGCGTTATACTTCTAATGAAATTTATACAAGTCCAAAAGAAACATATTTTCTACTAAGGGGTCTTTAAATCTACACTGGACTGTTCCGCCCTCCTTCTGCAACCTTGCCTTTATCTGCAAGAACGAGTTCGGTCAGCTAATGCTGAGTGAGCTGGCCGAAAAATACTATCTAACCCATTCCTGCAAATTACCAATGCAAGTAAACTCAACCAAGATCAATCATTCTAAGACCACTATACTCATGACTCCACCGACAGCTTAACCAAGCTTCGTTTCTAATCTACCCACGCACGCCGTGACCTTAGCCTACTCCCTTCCCGTCCCTGTCAGGTCCTTAGCCACTCACGCTACAAGGCACCTACAAAGATGGACGGTACCCACTGCGACTCATCATGCGTGCGACTAATCATAATTCAACACATCATTAGAATAAAATCATTAAAATAAAATCATTAATGCCACAGCAATTCATCATGCACACAATCCCAACTGTTCTAACCGAACTCGGATCAACTGTCTTTCTTAAAGATAAAATAAAAGAACCAACTCACAGAACAAAGGACGGATGAACGGCCTATCACACGGACAAGCTCACGGACGCTCACGGACAGCTTCCCTTTCCTTACGGCCGTACAGCTCTCACAAGGTAGCTATTTCTCTCTCTAACTCACTTAACATAGGATTTTAAGCTTCAGATTTTTTTAAACATGGTTTATGGTGACCAAAGGGGTATTTATAAGGTGAGATTGCATGGTTTAGACATGACACTTGTCCCACTAACTAATTTAACTTCCCTAAACCATAACAAGTGTCCCACTAACCCATTTAACACCTTTAAACCATAACACCTATCCCACTAACCAAAACCCACTAACTTAATTAAAAAAAATGGGATAAAAACTTAGTGGAAATCCCCATCATCGCTAGTAGTGGATTTCCTAGTCAGATTCGGTATTTCCTAAAAACTTCATGCGAACGACTGCCCGTACGTCCCGCGGTACGACCATCCGTTTGTCCACGTACGTCCGTTGGTACGACCGCGACTGTGCCGTACGGTCGTCCTGCTGGACCTAAGGTACGGGGCATTACATTCTCCCCTCCTTATAAGAATTTGTCCCCGAATTCATACTTCAACTTTCGGTACCATCAGTGAATAGCTCGGGATATCTTTCGCAAAAACGGTCCTCATCTTCCCAAGTGACAATTATACGGTGTTGCTTTCCCCAGAAAACCTGAACTTGAGAAATCTCACGGTTCTTCAACTTCTTGATCCGCCTTTCTCCTACTCGGATTGGACCTTCCGCATATGTGAGGTTTGGCCGTAGCTCCTCGATCCTTTGCGACTCTATCTTAGTTGGATCCATGACATGCTTCCGTAGCATTGAAATGTGAAAGACCGGGTGTAATACCATGTCTGCTGGTAGATCTAGCCGATAAGCTACCTCTCCAATTCTCCCAACGATTCGGTATGGTCCTATAAACCGTGTAGCTAGCTTTCCAACTTTCCCAAACCGATCTTTTCCTTTCTGCGCTTCTACCTTCAAGTAGACCCAATCACCAACTGAATATGCCAAATCCCTTCGATGCTGATCCGCGTATTTCTTTTACCGATCTTGAGCTTTCTTCATGTTCTTCTTAACTGTTCGGATCTTCTCCGTGGTTTCGTCTACAATCTCCTGACCGAACATTTTTATTTCTCCCACTTCCATCCAACACATAGGCGTAGATGCTGCTCGTGCTCTTCCGTATTCTTGGAGTAGATAAGTATGTCTTCAATGAAAATGATGACAAAATTATCTAGATAGTCTCGGAAGATCTCATTCATGAGTCGCATGAATGCAGCTGAACATTCATCAATCCAAACGGCACCATACCGTGTGCGGAAAGCTGTTCTCGGAATGTCTGTTTCTGAGATAGGTATCTGATGGTATCCTGAGGCTAGATCGATCTTTGAAAATACCTTGGCTCCTTGAAGTTGGTCTAATAATTCATTAATCCTTGGCAGAGGGTACTTATCTTTAATGGTTATGATGTTGATTCTCCGATAGTCAATACATAACCTCATACTCCTGTCCTTCTTCTTAACGAACAAGACTGGTGCGCCCCATGACGATGAACTTGGTCTGATAAATCCTTTCTTTATCAAGTATTCCAGTTGCTTCTTTAATTCAGCCATGTCTACTGGTGCCATCCAGTACGGTGCTTTAGCAATGGGAGTAGCTCCGGGTTCCAGCGTGATCGTGAACGGGTTGGACCGCGGTGGTGGCACGCCTTCCTACGGTTTGAAAACATCCTCGAACTCCCGGACCACTGGGATGTCCGATAACTCCGGTTCCTGGGTCAGTCCCTCGTCGTTTTCCATCAAGGTTACGAGATACGCTTCTCCCTCTTGCAACTCTTGTTCCATTCGCAAGGCCGACAAGAACATTGCTTTGGTACTAGGCTTGAATCCCCGAAACTGAATACTCACACCTCCTTCCCTTCTGAGATGTATTTTTCCTTTACCGCAATCTAACTGAACCTTGCAACGCAATAACCAGTCCATTCCCAAAATTACCTCGTGTCCATCCAATGCTGTTACCAGTAGGTATGCTGGAACTTCCACTACGTCGATCTTAACGGGGACATCTAAGATTTTATTTTCAGCTTTCAAGGTTTGGGTTCCTGGGGTTCTAATGGGGACATCTACTTCTACTATGGTAAAAGTTTCCTCAAAAGTCCGCACTACCTCAGGCAAGACAAAACTATGAGTAGCGCCTGAGTCGAACAGAACAAAGGCCAAAATACCACCCACTCGCAGGGTTCCTATTCAATCATAACCAATTCATTCGTCTACTCTTGCAACATCAATCAATAATCAATTCAAGCAAGTTTAGGCTTATGGGAAAGGTGGTCCGATTGACCGTGCAACAATCAAACAAGAACATGCACGACCAATCTTTAACTCAGCCATGTCATCATGGTCTAAGCCCAAGTTAAAATTGACCAATCGTGCAACAATCAAACAAGAACATGAACGATCGATCTCCTAAAACTCGGACCCTACCCGAATGCCATTAGCATGAGCTCAACCACCCAAACCCAAACCTAAACACACATTCAAGAAATCAACTACCCAGAGTTTAGCCTAACATACCTGCTATCAGGGGAGAGGGTCGTGAAGGGCCAGCCTGGTTTGTATCAATCGCGTTCACTCTTCCTGCCTGTTGGTGTTGTTTAGCCGGTACTGGTCCGATAGCCAAACGTTTTGGCCCCGCTTGGATTGCTAGTGGTAGTGGTCTCCGGAAGGTCTGTCCTTTAGGACATTGTGCAGAGTAATGTCATATCTCCCCACAACTCCAACACGTAGGGTCTTATGGTCTCATGGTCGAAGCCCCGCATGTATTTGAGGTATGACCAATCCGTCCGCAACGATAGCAAGTCGGGACTGGTCTAGTATTACCAGTGGCAGGTCGATCATAATGCCTTCTTCGTCCTTGTTCTACTCGTCTTGGTCTTTCCTGCCTCGGAGCGATGCTTTCATAATATTTTCGTTCACCTATCAAAGCTTCATCCATATTGACGGCCATCTCTATCAGAGTTGATAGATCCGGACATGATACGGTTCTAAGTCTGCATAATAGATCGGGACGCAGTCCATGGAGAAAATTTCGCATCACAGCTACTTCGTCATGAGTCATGTATCTGGCAAAACGACGAAGCCTAGTGAACTCTTCAAAAACTCGGTTCGAAATTGAACCCATGCTTCCTCGGGTACTTGGCAATACTAAAGTCATCGTTCTCGGGTCTCCCACCAGTTGGCCGTGTCTTGGTCTTGGTAGTAAACGGCCCCATCCTTCTTGAATGTCTCTGGGCATCTAGTGGCGCTAAAGTTACTCTCTAGGCGTCTCAACCACGAGTCTTCCCTAAACGGATCTTTACCTCCATTGTACTTTTCCGTTCCCAGGTTCCGCATGGCAGTAACTGTTGGAATGAAGAAGAAGTGATGAATTTATGAAAGTCTTTATTCCTAGTTAAATGGCGATTATTTGTATGTAAAAGGGAGAGTCTAAGGCTTGTTTGTATTATAGAATTATGTTATCCTTGTAAGCCAATTATGTATAAGGCTATCCTTGTATCCAAACAAGCCTAGACTAGGTTAGTATAAATACCTTACTCCCTTCTCATTTTCTAATAAAATCATTCTTCTCTCTAATTCTCTCTAATCTCTGATTCTCTCATTCTCTCATTCTATAAATCTCTCAATCTCATAATCTTTCATGGTATCAGAGCCAGGTTGCATTAAATCTGGGAAAATCTCATCATTCTTTCATTGATTCAACAAGAATTCATCTTGTTCTTCATCTATTTCTGGATCTTTTTCAAACGTCATCTTGCAAATCAAATTTCGATCAATCCACGACTCCAATTGACGATCGGCTTTCTTTGGAGTGTGTATCGGCGAATTCCGAATCCACAGCCACCGAATTCGCATCTTTTGGCCCAGGGAATCAAAAGTTACGAATTTTCTTCCAAGAGGTGTTCGTGATCTCGTTCGTTTCGAACCTCTACATTCCCCAGGTCATCCCGACGTCAAATATCCTTCAAATCGTGATTTTCAAAAGCGAAAACTCAAGCTCCTTGAGTCTAGTTTCTGTTTAAAGAAAGAAGAACTCGATTCCATTAAGTTTAAAGGGTTTTCTTGAAGATTTCCTCAAAGACGTCTGAATTCAACTGTATCAAGACCCTGGTGATATAACTCTAATTCTTTCTCAGTTTTCTTTAATTTTTTGAATCTGGAAAGTTTAATTAGTGTCTTGAGAAGTTGTTTACGAATTTTCAGATCAATCAAATAGGTTTAAGGTGTCAAGGTTGATTTTCTTGAATTCCTTGTTCAGTTTTTGTTAATATTTGAAAAAATCTTAATTTGATTTCTTGATAACTAAAACTGATTCAAGGCAATAAATTCGAATTTGATTGTTACAATTGGATAAGATTGGTTATTAGTTTGTCTGGTAGTTAGTTTTAGGTTGTTAAAATCTTGTTGCTAGAATTGGTTAAGGATTGGTTGAGAGTTGTTACAAGATATTTTTTTTTCTCTTCTTTCTTGCATATCACGCCATCTCTCTTGTTATTGTGGAATTGGGTTGAATTCTTGTGGTACTTCTAAGTTGTTTGTGTTTTCAGGTGGCTGCAGTGATTGGTGTACACGTTGATTGGGAGTTCGATCCGATCCGACCAGTTTACTTCTTGTCCCGACCAGTCTCTGTTTCCTGTCCGGACGAACAACTGCACAATCTCATACCCGGCGTATTCTGGCGTGGTTGTACCAGCGGCTTCGAACACTTTGCATCTCGTACCTGATCCATTTAACCAACGTACAACGTACCTCGTCCCGTTCAGCCCGCATACCGCGTCCCTTGTACTCGTTCAGCGACAAAGTTCAAAACTCGACCAAGTTCACACTCGACCAATCTCCTGTCCCGTGTACCTATCTTGACCAACAAGCATGGAGATTCAAACTTCTCTTAGAGCTCCAGTCATTCTTCATGGGGCAAATTATCTCCTATGGTCTAGGACCATGAAAACCACATTAGGTGGTAAAGGCCTTTGGGACCACATTGCCACAAATGGCATCAATGACAATGAAGTGGCTGAAGTGAGTGCTGCAGCTCAAGCCAAATGGTACCAAGAAGATCAGTTGGTACTTTCTATATTACAAAATTCTCTTGCTAGTGATCTTTTAGAAGCTTATTCTTTTTGTGAAAATGCAAAAGATCTTTGGGACACTTTGCTTAAGGTGTATGGAAATACTACTAACCTTTTGAGAATTTTTGAAGTTAAGAAATATTTGAATGAACTAAGGCAGGAGGATGCTGAATTCACAAAGCACTATGGCTCATTCAGAGCTTTGTGGGCTGAGCTAGAAATGCTAAGGCCAGCCACTATAGAACCACTTGTACTCCTTGAAAGAAAGGAACAAGATAAGGTGTTTGGGTTACTTTTAACTCTTAATTCTACTTACTCAGATCTTATTAAGCATATTCTCAGGTCTGATAAGTTGCCTACCTTGGAGGAAGTGTGTGCTCAAATTCAAAAGGAGCAAGGATCACATGGACTGTTTGGGAACAAAGCTGAACTAGTAGCTTCTCACAAAAGTTTCTTCAGGCCAGCAAGTGATTCTAGGAAGAGGAGGCAATTTTGTGATCATTGCAAGAAGGAGGGCCATGCAAGGAAGGGTTGCTGGGTACTTCACCCACACCTGAAGCCATCCTGGGCATCACGTCCTCAACAGTAACCGGCTAGCCACCCTCACGGCCTTCTGTCATCCAATGCGGTTGTATGTAGCGGTCCTTCATCTCATTCAGCCTCCACCAGTATCATGTCACAAGCATCAGATTTTGTGACAAAATCAGACTTGGAAGCTCTCATTAAGGCAATAAAAGAGAGCAATGTGATGGGTAAAACTTTTCATGCTTCTTTTCAAACTTGTTTTACTTCTAATGCTCCTAAATCTTTGGTGGTTGATTCTGGTGCTTCTCATCACATGATTAGTGATTTAGAATTGCTAGAGAATGTAGAACCTGCCTTAAGTAATGTGCTGATTGCTAATGGAGTTAAAGTACCAATCAAAAGCATAGGAAAATTGAAGTTGTTTGATAAAGAATCTAAAGCATTTTATATGCCCTCTTTTACCTCTAATTTGCTTTCAGTCAAAAGAGCTACTACTGATCTGAATTGTCATGCAATATTTGCTAATGATTTCTATTTTCAGGATATTGAAACTAGAAGATGTTTTGAAAAAGGAACAACAAAGGATGACTTGTATGTACTTGATAATATGGCTAGTATTGGTGAATTGGAATCGGCTTTTCAGGCCAATGCATTTAGTTCTGATTCTGATTTGTGGCATGCTAGACTAGGACATCCTCATCCAAGAGCACTTGAGTTAATTGTACCTGGTTTAAAATTGCCTAAAGAGTTGTGTGATGCTTGCATCCTTGGGAAACATTGTAAAACAGTTTTTGAAAAATCTATGCATAAATATGAAAATTGTTTTGAATTGGTGCATTCTGATGTCTGGACATCTCCATTTCCATCTAGAGAAAACCATAAATATTTTGTGACATTTATTGATGAAAAATCCAAATATACATGGGTTACATTGCTTAGTTCTAAAGATAGGGTTTATGATGCATTTCTAAACTTTCAAGCATATGTTACTAACCAATACAATGCAAGAATTAAATGTTTTAGAACAGATAATGGAGGAGAATACACTAGTACAAGACTTCAAGAACATCTAGCTAAACATGGCATTGAACATCAGACAAGCTGTCCTTACACTCCACAACAAAATGGAGTAGCTGAAAGGAAGAATAGACATTTAATGGAAGTTGTGAGAACAATGATGTTCCACATGAAAGTACCTAAACGATTTTGGGGAGATGCCCTTGTAGCTGCATGTTACTTGATTAATAGGACTCCTACAAAAATACTAGATGATCTGTCTCCATTTGAGGTACTCAACAAAACTAGACCTACTATTGATCACTTAAAAGTTTTTGGTTGTGTTTGTTTTGTATTAGTTCCAAGGGAGCAAAGGAACAAGCTGGAACCAAAGAGTACCAAAGCTATGTTCATTGGATATTCATCTACTCAAAAAGGGTACAAATGTTATGACCCAGAGACTAGAGAGTCTTGGTGTCTAGAGATGTAAAGTTCCAAGAAGAAAAAGGTTTTTATGGAGAAGGAACTTGGGAGGATTTTAAAAACATCTCATCAACAAGAACAGATCAAGCTGAATACTTGAGGCAGCTCTTGGAAAGTATTGGAATAGGGGGTGGCCAGCAAACAGCTTCATCACTCCAGCCACCGGCTCCAGCAGCCCAAAGCCGTGGCTCCTCAGACCCGGCCAATCCACATGCCTGCTCGGATCCCGGCCCTTCCGGCTCGGCGGATGCACCCAGACCAGCCGCGTCTTCTTGGCCTCTGTCTCGACCAACATCCCTTGATTCTCCTGGGCTTCCTCCTCTTGAACATGGGGGGGGGGAGAAGCATCTACTCATGTCCAACAAGACTCAGCTGGAGATGATTCCATTCTAGCTTCAGCTTCCAAAAGAACAAGACCTACTCTCATTAGGAGCTTATTCCTTTTGTGAAAATGCAAAAGATTTTTGGGACACTTTGCTTAAGGTGTATGGAAACACCACTAACCTTTTGAGAATTTTTGAAGTGAAGAAGGCTATGAATGAATTAAGACAGGAGGATGCTGAATTCACAAAGTACTATGGCTCATTCAGAGCTTTGTGGGCTGAGCTAGAAATGCGAAGGCGAGCCACTATTTAACCACTTGTTCTCCTTGAGAGGAAAGAACAAGATAAGGTGTTTGGGTTACTTTTAACTCTTAATTCTACTTACTCAGATCTTATTAAGCATATTGTCAGGTCTGATAAGTTACCTAGCTTGGAGGAAGTGTGTGCTCAAATTCAAAAGGAGCAAGCATCACAAGGATTGTTTGACAACAAAGCTGAACTAATAGCTGCTCACAAAAGTTTCTTTAGACCAGCAAGTGATTCTAGGAAGAGGAGGAAATTTTGTGATCATTGCAAGAGGAATGGCCATGCAAAGAAGGATTGTTGGGTACTTCACCCTCACCAGAAGCCCTCTTGGGCATCACGACCTCAACAACAACCGGCCATGCCCTCGGCCAGCCAAGCTCACGGCATGATGTCATCCAAGGCGGTTGTAAGCAGTGATCCACTCTCTCATTCAGCCTCCACCATTATCATGTCACAAGCATCAGATTTTGTGACAAAATCAGACTTGGAAGCTCTCATTAAGGCAATAAAGAGAGCAATGTGATGGGTAAAACTTTTCATGCTTCTTTTCAAACTACTTATACATCAGATGCTCCTAAATCTTTGGTGGTTCACTCTGGTGCTTCTCATCACATGATTAGTGATTTAGAAATGCTAGAGAATGTAGAACCTTCCCTACGAATGTTCTTATTGCTAATGGAATTAAAGTACCAATCAAAGGCATAGGAAAATTAAAATTGTTTGATAAAGAATCTAAAGCATTTTATATGCCTTCTTTTACCTCAAACTTGCTCTCAGTTAAAATAGCTACTACTGACTTGAATTGTCATGCTATATTTGGTCCTAATGATTTCAATTTTCAGGATATTGAAACTAGAAGATGGACAAGGAACCACAAAAGATGACTTGTATGTACTTGATAATATGACTAGTGGTAGTGAATTGGAATCGGCTTTTCAGGCTAATACATATAGTACTGATTCTGGTTTGTGGCATGCTAGACTAGGACATCCTCATCCAAGAGCTCTTGAATTAATTGTGCCTGGTTTGAGAATGCCTAAAGAGTTGTGTGATTCTTGTATTCTTGGAAAACATTGTAGAACAGTTTTTGAAAAATCAATGCATAAATATAAAAATTGTTTTGAATTACTGCATTCTGATGTTTGGACATCTCCATATCCATCTAGAGAAAACCATAAATATTTTGTGATATTTATTGATGAAAAGTCCAAATATACATGGGTAACTTTACATAGTTCTAAAGATAGGGTTTATGATGCATTTTTAAACTTTCAAGCATATGTTACTAAGCAATACAATGCAAGAATTAAATGCTTTAGAACAGATAATGGAGGGGAATACACTAGTACCAGACTTCAGGAACATCTAGCTAAGCATGGCATTGAGTATCAGACAAGCTGTCCTTACACTCCACAGCAAAATGGAGTAGCTGAAAGGAAGAACAGGCACTTAATGGATGTTGTGAGAACTATGATGTTCCACATGAAGGTACCTAAACTATTTTGGGGGATGCACTTGTAGCAGCATGCTACTTAATCAACAGGACACCTACAAAAGTCCTTGATGACCTATCCCCATTTGAGGTATTAGACAAAACTAGACCCACTATTGATCATGTGAAAGTTTTTGGGTGTGTTTGTTTTGTGTTAATACCAAAGGAGCAAAGTAACAAGCTTGAACCAAAGAGTGTCAAGGCTATGTTCATTGGGTATTTATCTCATCTACTCAGAAAGGATATAAATGTTATGACCCAGAGACTAGAAGAGTCTTGGGAGCAATTTAAAGACATCTCATCAACAATAACAGACCAAGCTGAATACCTAAGGAAACTCTTGGAAAGTATTTGAATAGGAGGTGGTCAGCACAAAGCCTCATCACCTCTGTCACCTGCCCCAGTAGCAAGTAGTCGCGGAACCTCAGTCCCGGCCGATCCACAAGCCTGCCCCGGCCCCGGCCCCGGCCCTTCCGGCTCAGCTGGTCCATCCGGTCCGGCCACATCATCTCGGCCTTCCTCATCCCTTGATTCTCCTGGTCTTCCTCCTCTTGAACATGCGGGGGGAGAGAAGCTTCTACTCATGTCCAACAAGACTCAGCAGGAGATGATTACATTCTAGTCTCAGCTTCCAAAAGATCAAGACCTACTCTTATTGAAGTTTTGAGTAAAGAAGAGGAATCTAATCAAGAAGCTCTACCAACATTTTTAAGAAGGAGCACAAGACAAAGAAATCCACCAGTTTTCTACAATGGAAATGTTGTGGTTCATCATGACCAGGGAGTTTGTAATATTGCACACTTACTTTCTAATCATGTTGCTTTTATTTCTAGTCTTGATAATGAGCAGATTCCAAAGACATATGAAGAAGCTATGTCTAAAAAGGAATGGAGGGAAGCTATCTCAGCTGAAAAACAAGCTATGGAGAGGAATGGTACATATGCTTCAGCTATTTTACCAAAAGGAAAGAAGGCTGTAAATTCTTAATGGATCTTTACCATTAAATACAAAAGCAATGGTGAAATAGATAGATATAAAGCCATGTTGGTAGTTAGGGGTTTTACTCAGATATATGGTGAGGATTATAGGGATACATTTGCTCCTGTAGCTAAGCTTCATTCTGTCAATGTTGTGATTACTGTTACTACTAATCTTGAGTGGGAGTTGTGGCAAATGGATGTCAAGAATGCTTTCTTCCAAGATGAACTAGAAGAAGAGGTTTACATGTCACCACCACCTGGCCTAGAAGATGAGGTTGGAAGCAGTAATATCCTAAGGCTAAGATAGGGTATTTATGGCCTTAAACAATCTCCAAGAGCTTGGTACCACAAACTAAGTGTAACCTTAATGGATAAAGGCTTCAAAAGATCTGAAGTGGAACATACTCTTTTCACATTAAAGAGTAAGGAAGGTATTGTGGTAATTCTTATATATGTAGATGATATAATCATATCTGGTAGTGATAGTGTTGGTATTGCATCTACTAAAGATTATTTAAAGAGTGTCTTTGATATAAAGGATTTAGGAGAACTTAAATACTTCTTAGGAATTGAAGTATGTAGGTTTAAGGAAGGTCTTTTTCTCTCTCAAAGGAAGTATGTTGTAGATCTACTAACATCCACAGGTATGATGGAAGCTAAGCCAGCCAAAACACCCTTAGAGGAAATTGATTTTCATGATCCTGAGCTCTATAGGAAAGTGGTTGGTAAGCTTATTTATTTAACCATCACAAGACCATATTTATGTTTTTCTGTGAATCAGGTATGTCAACACATGCAAGGGCCAAAGATGAGGCATTGGGACATGGCCATGTGAATTCTAAGATATCTCAAAGGCACACATGAACAAGGTATTTTGATGGGTAATAATAAAAACATAAATGTGGTTGTTTATTGTGATGCAGATTGGGCAGGAGATAGGAAAGATAGGAGAAGTACTACTGGCTATTGTACATTCATAGGTGGAAACCTTGTGACTTGGAAAACCAAGAAGCAAAAGGTGGTTTCATGCTCTAGTGCAGAATCAGAGTATAGAGCAATGAAGAAGCTCACTACTGAATGCATCTGGCTGAAATAAATATTGGAAGACTTAGCCGTGAGATGTGAGGAGCCTATCACCATCAATTGTGACAATCAGGATGCCATACACATAGCCTCCAATTCAGTGTTTCATGAAAGGACCAAGCACATAGAAGTGGACTGCCACAAAGTAAGAGAAGCTATTGGGAAAGGTATCATCTTACCTTGCTATACAAGAAGTGAGGACCAACTAGCTGATATATTCACCAAGGCAACATCTCTGAAAATTGGCATATCAATCTACCCAAGACTTGGCCTCATGTCCATTCCATACCCATGATCCCAACATGGAGTGTTATACTCGTTTTCCCTATAAAAGGTTTTGTCCCAATTGGGTTTTTCTTCTCTAGGATTTTAATGAGGTAATACTTCATGGTTGCAAGCTTAAGCATTTTTATGTCTTAAGCTTGAGGGGGAGTGTTGGAATGAAGAAGAAGTGATCAAAATATGGATGTCTTTAATTCTTATTAAATGGTGAATTATATCTGTGTAAAAGGGTGTGTCTAAGGCTTGTTTGTATTATAGAATTATGTTATCCTTGTAGCCATTTATGTATAAGGCTATCCTTGTATCCAAAGAAGCCTAGACTAGATTAATATAAATACCTTACTCCCTTCACATTTTGTAAGTAAGAATTCATAATTCTCATTTTCTAATAAATCATTCTTTTCACTAATTCTCTAATTCTTTGTAATCTCTCATTCTCTCATTCTACAAATCTCTTAATCTCATATTCTTTCACATCGAAACTTCGGACCTGGCTGATGGAGGTTGGTCTCGGCCAACCAATGTGATGTAAGCTTAGTGGTGGTGCAACTGTTGATCGAGAAACTCGAGACCTTCAGAAGCGAGTTGGATGGAAGGGGTGGATTGAAAGGACCACACAAGCTGCGGAAGACTTGTGACACCAGGTTGTTCTCCTTGGAACAAGAATAATGCAGGCAAGCTCTCCAAGGGGAGTGGCAGCCGTCAAAGACAAGTATATTAGGGTTTATTTTCTTTCGAATTCGAGTTTATTTATTACTTGTAAGTAGTAAGGCTTATATAGGAATTGTAGTTACAACTTAGGGTAAACAACGTGATGTTTAACCGAAACAATAAAAAACAGCATGTAGTTCTTTTTGCTGTAGAAAAAAATGGGCTTAAGGCCAAATAACTTAAACATGAAAATATGGACTTAATGCTTAGTAAATAAGACTTATAATAAGCATAGATAGGGCCACGACCAGAATGACATTTCTGGCTGACTTAGATGACTTGTGAAGCATAGTAGTTGCTGAATAAGTCCTCGTCTTCATGCACACTAGAGGTGTTGCCTCGTTAAAACCTTCTTCGAAAAACCCTGTGGGACAAAACCGAAGATAAAGAAAAATAGTACAGTTCTGTTGCATGTCTTTAGGAATATGTGATTCCTTATATCTGTAAAGCTTGGGCATGAATAAGTGTTTCCTTGAAACCTTCTTGAATGTTGAGAAAGCCTCCAAATCGTGCACAAGTAAAAATGGTAAGAATGCAGATGGCTCCAAATATGGTAAGTGAACACAAGAGAGAATTTGCCTGATTCTCTAGATTCTTGTGCATATTAATATGATAGATGGCTCTCCTGAATCCTTAGATTCCTCTCCTGGTCGCCAAGTGTAGCTCTGAAGGTTACTAAACCGATCTGGTCTAGCATTTCCCTTAAATGGAACCAAGTAGACATGTTGTTGAATTTTAGTGATAAATTGAGTCTCCTTTGGATTCTTCTTGGTTTCTTTGGCTTGATGTAACCATGAGGGATCCATTAAAATTGTTCGGAGATCTAGATTGTGAGTGACTTGGATTGTGCAGTTCGATATTTGGCCCAATCGCAGATGGTACTCCGAAACAGGTTTGCCGACTTGTATCCTCTATAACTTCCAATTAAAAATATGGTTTGAAGTGATTCAAATTGTCCGTGACTCCTTGGTGAGTTAAGATTCTGGGACAGGTCGTTTTGTGGCTTAACTCTTCCTGGTTTGGCCGATATGATCCAAGGAAGACACCTATATATTTGGTGTGCTCAGATTGGTTCTCTCCAAGGGTTTTGGTCAGCTCCTTGGTGTCCTGGGTAGTTAGTGACTTGATGTCCTCATCATTCTTGCCCTCTTGATAAAGTTTCGACCTCAAAACTGTATAACCTTGGTATTGTGGTGTTTCCGTAGGATGTGGTGCATCAGGTGGCTCTCCTTTGAGGATATGAGATAGGATGACGCCTCTGTTTTGGCCGGTTGGGATAGTGGTGATGTCGTTCTTTTTGAACCGATAAGTAGTTTGAACATCATCTCCTTTGGTAGCCTGTGTTTCTTGGCATGGTGTTGCTGATCGCTTTTGCACAAAAGGTTCCAAACGATCGACAAATGGCGCCAACTGCGTTAAGAAGATCTGCAGTTGCATCATTACGTTGTTTTGGCTCGATGAATCCTCATCACTTCCTTGCATATTTCTTTTTCCGAGAAAAATAAATCTTTGAAAATGGAAAGTTTCCGACATTTTTATGGAAAATTTTCACAAATATAATTTTTGTTTTATATTAAAGAAAAGAAAACAAACTATTTGCAAAAAGAAAAATAAAAGAAAAAGAAAACTATCATAAAAGACAAATATTGCCTAAATCTAAAAGGAAAACTAACTAAATGGAAGATATCCTAAAATTTATTGCCTAACTAATTATCCCTATTTCGTGAAAGGAAAACTATCTTAAATTAAAAGGAAAATGTAATTAATTACTATTAACTAAAACTAAGCTATCCTAGACTAAAAGAAAAATTTATTTATTGCCTAATTTCTAAAAGGAAAACTATCTTAAACTAAAAGGGAAACAAATTAATTAATAGTTTCTAAGAAGGAAAAAGAAACCTAACTAATGACAAATTGTCTAAAGGTTTTGGAAAACTTCCTATGAACTTTTGGGAAACTTCCTAAAGTAATTTCTAGCCTAAGGAAAAAAATGAGAACTAATTAATTTTATGCATTAAATTTTTCGAAAACTTCCTAAAACAATATGCAATGAACCTAGACACTAAGATGCAGACACTAATGAACCGCCTAATCAAAACAAACCTAAGCATCAATGCAAAACTTACGTGAATGCAAATAATCATGTAAAACAAGCGAATGATACTACCTGTGAAGCAACCTAAGCGCATGCATGCAAAATGAAACAAACAATAAACTCACGTGAATGAGGATGCACTTATTAAGCTAAACAAAGCGTATGATGTTCCAAAATACACGCAAAGTACAAAATAAAAGCAGACTAATTAACCTAAGTGAGCGTGCAATGAAACAAACGTGAAGTGCAGGAAACAACTCTAGCAACCTAGCAATATGCAACAAACAAGGAAAGCGATATAATCAAGCAAAGCGTTCGTTGCTAGTAAAACCCTAGGTTCGTTTTCAGACAAATTTTTATATATTTTTTTTTATTATTTAGGAACAAACAAAACAAACAATGAATCAATTAGAATAATAACAATAATTTTTCTTATGATTTTTTTTTTGAATATGAAAATGAAGAAAATAATTGATAGAACCTGATTTTATTTTTTGTATAGGATGTTTGTTGTATGTGACTTGCTTTCTCTCCTTCTTACCGAGAACCTCAGGGGAAAGAGAAAGAAACACAATCAAAGGCCAAAACTGTTGAACAAAATAATGAAGAAATCGCCAAAAAAAAAGGATAGAATCAACCTGATGTAAGCTTAGTGGTGGTGCAACTGTTGATCGAGAAACTTGAGACCTTCAGAAGCGAGTTGGATGGAAGGGGTGGATTGAAAGGACCACACAAGCTGCGGAAGACTTGTGATACACCAGGTTTTTCTCCTTGGAACAAGAAGAACGCAGGCAAGCTCTCCAAGGGGAGTGGCAGCCGTCGAAGACAAGTATATTATGGTTTATTTTCTTTCAAATTCGAGTTTTTTTATTACTTGTAAGTAGTAAGGCTTATATAGGCCTTGTAGTTACAACTTAGGGTAAACAACGTGATGTTTAACCCAAACAACAAGTAGTGCAAATAAAAAACAGCATGTAGTTCTTTTTGCTGTAGAAAGAGATGGGCTTAAGGCCAAATAACTTAAACATAAAAATATGGGCTTAAGGCTTAAGTAAATAAGACTTAGAATAAGCATAGATAGGGCCACGACCAGAATGACATTTCTGGCTGACTTAGATGCACACTAGAGGTGTTGCCTCGTTAAAACCTTCTTTGAAAAACCCAGTGGGACAAAACCGAAGATAAGGAAAAAGAGTACAGTTCTCTAGCATGTCTTTAGGAATATGTGATTCCTTATATCTGGAAAGCTTGGGCATGAATAAGTGTTTCCTTGAAACCTTCTTGAATTTTGAGAAAGCCTCCAAATCGTGCACAAGTAAAAATGGTAAGAATGCAGATGGCTCCAAATATGGTAAGTGAACACAAGAGAGAATTCGCCTGATTCTCTGGATTCTTGTGCATATTAATATGATAGATGGCTCTCCTGAATCCTTAGATTCCTCTCCTGGTCGCCAAGTGTAGCTGTGAAGGTTACTAAACTGATATGGTCTAGCATTTCCCTTAAATAGAACCAAGTAGACATGTTGTTGAATTTTAGTGATAAATTGAGCCTCCTTTGGATTCTTCTTGGTTTTTTTGGCTTGATGTAACCATGAGGGATCCATTAACATTCTCCAAATGGTCGGAGGTCTAGATTGTGAGTGACTTGGACTGTGCAGTTCGATATTTGGCCCAATCGCAGATGGTACTCCGAAACCGGTTTGTCGACTTGTATCCTCTTTAACTTCCAATTCAGAATCCGGTTTGAAGTGATTCAAATTGTCTGTGACTCCTTGATGAGTTATGATTCTGGAACAGGTCGTTTCGTGGCTTAACTCTTCCTGGTTTGGCTGATATGATCCAAGGAAGATACCTATGTCTTTAGTGTGCTCAGATTGGTTCTCTCCAAGGGTTTTGGTCAGCTCATTGATTACTTCTCTATGCTCCTGGGTAGTTAGTGACTTGATGTCATCATCACAAGGATAGCTTCTATCTTCTGTAAATCCACCCTAAGTCCTTGTGAGCTAACAACAAAACCAAGGAAAACAACTTCTTCTGTGCAAAAGATACACTTAGCTAGATTAGCAAACATATGTTCTTTCCTCAGGGTGTCTAATACTTGTTCTAAGTGCAGCACATGATCATATAGGCAGGAGCTATAAATCAGTATATCATCAAAGTAGACAACTAGAAACTTGCCCATGAAAACTCTAAGGATATGGTGCATGAGACGCATGAATGTGCTTGGGGCATTGGAGAGCCCAAACGGCATGACCAGCCATTCATTCAACCCATGCTTGGTCTTGAAGGCTGTCTTCCACTCATCACCTTCTCTTAACCTCACTTGGTGATATCCACTCTTCAAATCCACCTTGGAAAAGATGGTTACTCCACTGAGTTCATCCAACATATCATCTAGTCTTGGGATTGGATGGCAGTATTTGATGGTGATGTTGTTTATGGCACGGAATCCACACACATCCTATAGGAGCCATCCTTTTAAGGCACAATGAGCACAGGCACGGCACATGGGCTGAGACTCTCCCTCACATATCCCTTGGCCATAAAGTCCCTGGCTTGAGCCTCAAACTCCTTAGCTTCTGCAGGGTTGACTCGGTAAGCTGGCCGGTTTGGAAGTTGTGCTCCAGGGATGAAATCAATCTGGTGCTTAATGCCTCTTAAAGGGGGTAAACCGGGTGGTATCTCCTCTGTAAATACATCCTTGTACCTGTCAAGAAGAATTTGGATCTCCCTTGGCAAGACCGCATTAGTGTGTCCAATATTCAACAAGTCCTTATAAAAAATTAAAACTACTTGACAAGTGGGATCATAGAGTGAGCGCCTAATATCACTAGGTGCAATCAAAAAGTAAGTCTTGGTCATGCATTTCTCCTTGGCTAACTTAATTTTCATCTCATGGACTTGGGAAGGCAGTAATGGGGCTAGACTAATCCGCTTTTTATTCATCATTGGAGTGTACTTATTAGTTCTACCATCATGCACAACCTCCCTATCAAATTGCGAAGGTCTGCCTAACAAGATATGAGTGGCTTTGATACACGCTCTGGTTGTCAGAAGAGGATGCAGACCAATGGGTTAGTGTTTGTGCCAACAAGGGAGATCTTCTCCTGGTTAAACACGAAGGGGGGAAGCGATTTGGACCACACGAGGGAGGAATGATCTCGTGATACACCAAGGTTCTTTGCGCCTGGATGACAGATCAAGGCAGAAGAATTCGATTGCTACAGATTAAGGAAAAATCGACTAGGGCTCTGAAATTTGCTGTCAAATTAATTCTGTCTGTCATTCCAGGGGAGGCTAAGGTTTTAATTACCCTAGCCTAAAAAAAAAACAACAAGTAGTTTTAAAAGAAAAAACAACAAGGCGTTCAAAATTACACCAAAAACTACAAACAGTTTAAAACTTAAAAACCAGAAATTATACTAAGTGTTGAAGACTGCTGTAGCTTGTCTTCATTGGAGGGTCCTCATCTTCTGATTATTCCAGGGGCTGGTAAAAGGTTATTATCGTAGAACAGGCCCTATCTTGCACACTAGAGGTGTTGCCTCGTTAAAACCCCCTTCAGAAAACCCATAGGGACAAAACCGAAGGTAGGAAAAAGAGTACAATTCCCTAGCATGTCTTTGTGTGTCTTTACTCTATAGTGATAGTAAAGACACCAGAAGATGATGTCTGACACTGGAGAAGCTCGCACGAGATGCTTGAAAATGGGTCTTCTCCCTTGCTGCTGTCGATGACTGAGGGTGGACAAAGACTAGCTGATCCTTGCTCGAGCACAAATTCTACTAGATGGTTGAACTTGTGTGCGATGGCTCTGGCTCTCTGGCGAGTTATGGGTCCATTAGGTACTTGAGGGATGATCTGCACTCCCTCTGGTTCAGCTGTCATTGTTGAAGAGCCGATGTCCTCATCATTCCCTCCCTCTTCAGCAGGTTTTGTCCTCAAAACTGGATCATCTCCTGCATCAAAAAATTCCAAATCAGCAACATTAAAAGTAGAAGATACATTAAACTCACCTGGAAGTTCCAATTGGTATGCATTGTCGTTGATCTTCTTTAAAATTCTGAATGGACCATCTCCTCTTGGCGCAAGTTTATCTTTCCTCTTCTGGGGAAACCTTTCTGTCCTCATATGCAGCCATACCCAATCTCCTTCCTTAAAAGTAACTTGTTTTCTTCCTTTATTGGCTTGTCTTGCATATGCTTCTGTCTTCTTTTCTATGTTCTCCTTAGCTTTTTGATGAAGCTTCTTGATGAACTCGGCTTTTGTCCCCCTTGTAGGCTAACAATTTCGGCTGGAGGCAGTGGAGTAAGGTCAAGGGGCGATTGTGGGTTGAAACCATAGACAACCTCAAATGGAGACATCTTAGAGGCTGAGTGAGTAGCTCTGTTGTAGGCAAATTCCACAAAAGGGATGCACTCAAGCCAAGTCTTCAAGTTTTTCCCAATAGTTGCCCTCAGCAATGTTGACAACGTTCTATTAACCACCTCTGTCTGCCCATCAGTTTGTGGATGGCATGTTGTCGAGAACACCAATTTGGTTCCTAGTTTCTTCCACATTGACCTCCAGAAATGACTCAAGAACTTTGTGTCTCTGTCTGACACTATTGTCCTGGGAATTCCATGAAGCCTCACTACTTCCTTGAAGAACAAGCTGGCAATTTGACTAGCATCATTTGTCTTAGCACATGGTATGAAATGCGCCATCTTAGAAAACCTGTCTACTACAACAAAGATGGAGTCTTTGTGGTTTATCTTAGGCAAGCCTAGCACAAAGTCCATAGATATGTCAGTCCAAGGAGTAGTAGGAATAGGAAGTGGCATATACAAACCGTGTGGGTGAGACTTGGACTTGGCTCTTTTGCAGACTAAGCAGCGAGCACAATGAGTTTCCACATCTCTTCTCTGGTGAGGCCAGAAGAAATGTTCCTTCAGCATGCTCAATGTCTTGTCCACGCCAAAATGTCCCATCAATCCCCCTCCATGCGCCTCTCTCAGCAGTAAGTCTCTGATGGATCCTCTTGGAATGCAAAGTCTCTTCCCTTTAAACAAGAACCCATCGAACAGGTAGAAGTTGCTGTAGGCGCCTTTTCCATGCTCCTTGTAGCTCTCTTTAAAGTCATCATCTTCTGCATACAGATCCTTGATCAATTCAAATCCTAGCACTTTGGATTCCATGATCGAAATAAGGCTGTATCTCCTTGACAGTGCGTCAGCTACAACATTCTCCTTTCCCTTCTTATATTTGATGACGTAGGGAAATGTTTCAATGAATTCCAGCCATCTTGCATGTCTCCTTTTTAGCTTAGTTTGGCCTTTGAGATGTTGTAGGGTCTGATGGTCTGTGTGGATAACACACTCTCTGGCAAGTAAGTAGTGTTGCCAAGCTTCCATTGCCCTCACCAGTGCATAAAGCTCCTTGTCATAGGTGGGGTAGTTCAATGAGGCACCACTGAGCTTCTCACTGAAGTATGCTACTGGTTTCCCTCCTTGTGTCAGCACTGCTCCTATTCCAATGCCTGATGCATCACACTCCACCTCGAATGTTTTGTTGAAGTCTGGAAGTGCTAGAACAGGTGCATGCGTCAATCTCTCCTTGAGGAGTTGGAAAGCTCGTTCTTGTTCCTCTCCCCATTTAAACTCATGGTTCTTTTTGATTACAGAGGTCAGAGGAGCTGCGATAGTGCTAAAGTCTCTGACAAAACGCCTATAAAAGCTGGCTAGACCGTGAAAACTTCGCACTAAGCTAATACTGGTTGGCGTAGGCCACTCCTTAATGGCTTTGATCTTTTCTTCATCAACCTGTAATCCCTGCGAACTCACAACAAAACCTAAAAAGACAACTTTGTCAGTGCAGAATGTGCACTTCTTGAGATTAGCATACAACTTCTCTTTCTGAAGTGTTCGTATTACTGTCTCAAGATGCGTCACATGGTCAGAATAAGATGAGCTGTAAACTAGTATATCATCAAAATATACAACCACAAACTTAGTGATGTATGGTCTAAGAACATGGTTCATTAGACGCATAAATGTACTGGGGGCGTTGGATAAGCCGAATGGCATGACCAGCCACTCATACAACCCATGTTTAGTCTTAAAGGCAGTTTTCCACTCATCTCCCTCTCGCATTCTGACTTGGTGGTATCCACTTTTCAGGTCGATCTTGGAGAAGATGGTGGCGCCACTGAGCTCATCAAGCAAGTCATCAAGTCTGGGAATGGGGTGCCTATACTTGATGGTTATATTTTTGATTGCCCTACAGTCTACACACATTCTCCAGCTGCCATCTTTCTTTGGCACAAGTAGAACTGGAACTGCACAGGGGCTGAGGCTCTCTCTCACATATCCTTGAGCCATTAACTCCCTGATTTGGCGTTCAAGTTCTTTGGCTTCTTCTGGATTGACTCTGTAGGCAGCCCTATTGGGTAGCTGGGCTCCTGGAATAAAGTCAATGTTGTGTTCTATGCCCCTTACTGGCGGCAATCCAGGTGGTAGTTCTTCAGGAAACACATCAGCATATGTTTCCAGCAATGTATTCACCTCTGATGGTAGCTTGATATCTGCTTTATCTACACTCAAAAGCTCTTTAAACATCAGTAGAAGAACATGTTCATCTCCCTTACCAATGGCTTTTCGAATGTCACTGGAGTTGATTAAGAAGTTCTCTTTGCGTTTACTCCCATCCTTAGCCATTTTTGTTTGCATGTCCCTCACTTGTTGAGGTGATAATGGAGCCAGTTTGTACCTGCGCTTTTTATGCTCAAAAGAATAGAGATTAGTCCGTCCATTATGTGTGGTTTCCCTGTCAAACTGCCATGGACGTCCCAATAAGAGATGACCAGCTTGCATCGGGACCACATCACATATCACTTGATCATGGTATCGTCCCACACTAAATGGAACCTTAACTTGATCGGATATGTGTAACTCAGCCTTATCATTGAGCCACCTCAACTTATAAGGATGAGGGTGTTTAGTTCTCTCAAGGCCAAGTTTGTCTACCATATAAGAACTAGCTACATTAGTACAAGAACCTCCATCAATGATTAGAGAACATACCTTTCCCTGAATGGTGCACCGAGTATGGAAGATGTTTTCTCTTTGTGCAACCTCTTCAGGACCTACCATTGCATTAAGAACTCTTCTCATCATCAAAAGCTCTCCTGAGTCTGGGTACTCTATGTCCTCTGGTTCACCATAGTCATGGGATTCCTCTTCTCCTTCGTCTTGAGACTCGTAGTCTCCAGCTGGTGTGAGGATCATGGCTCGTTGATTAGGACACTCTCTTGCCATATGTCCTCTCCCATTGCACTTGAAGCACAAAATGTCTCGGCTCCGTTGAGTGGAAGCAGTTGGCGTGGCATGTTGAGGTGCACTAGGGCCGGGTTTGGTCAACTTGGTGAGTTCACTCACTTTGCTCTTGAACCGGCTATCTCCTGGTGTACTAGTGTTCCTCTCTGTTGGCTTAAATGTGGGGTTCCAGATGGTCTTAGGCCGAGTATTGTTTGCTGCCTTGCGCTTGTTCTGTTGTTCAATCTGAATGGCAAGATGTAACAACTCTCCTAAGTCATGGTATGTTTGTCTCTCAACCTTCCTAGCAATCTTTTCTTGCAAACCATCCACAAATTGTGCCATTAGACTCTCCAGAGAGTCTTCTATTTCCAACCGGTTTCTCAGATGCTCAAATTCCTCATAATACTCCTCCACACTCTTGTTGCCTTGTGTCAAACGTCTAAAACGCTTCTGCATATCTCGGTGAAAGTGTGGTGGTACATAGCGCCTTCTCATAATGTATTTGAGCTCTTCCCAAGTCACTATATTCCCATATCGGTTCCTCCTCCTCTCAGTCACTTCTCTGTCCCACCAAGTAAGAGCATGGTCAGTGAACTGGGCTGTAGCTAAAGCTACTCTCCGTGGATCAGCATATCTATAGTATTCGAAAATATGCTCCATCCTTCTCTCCCAATCAAGATAAGCTTCTGGGTCCACTCTTCCAGCAAAGGTTGGTGGATTAAGCTTAACATCAGGAGCTGGGTACTGTGGTTGTTGTGGTGGTGCATGGAATGGTGGTGCATGGGCATGGAATGGTGGTGCTTGAAAAGGTGGTGTTTGAGCTGATTGCTCTCCCAAGCCACGCGCTTCTCCTTGCCTAGCCGTTTCAGGTATGTCTGGTCTTCCAGGCTGCAAGAGTTGCCCCAAACGATCCATACCAGCTGCCATGTTGCTGAGTTGCCCATTGATGGCTGCTAGCATTTGGATCATGGCATTAGTGGCGTCTACTTGTTCTGAGCTATCAGACATTGTTGTTCTGGACAAGGATTCGATCCAGTCGAGGAGTGGTCGATTCTCTAGGCGATCGGTCGATCTTAAAATTCGTCCGTAGAAGGTTGGATCGATCGGTCTGTTTGGGGATCGGTCAATCTTAGATGTGATCGACCCGAGGTACGATCGGTCGATCTAGGTCCGCTCGGTCGATCTTGTAATTGTCCGCAAAAGTGGATCGGTCGATCTAAAGTTGATCGATCGTTCCTGTTCTTTTACGTCTAGGGTTTCCACTAATTTAAAGTCTCCCCGCAGCCGCTTTGCAGAGGGAGATCGATCGATCCAAAGAGGGATCGGTCGATCTGGTCTCGGGTTTTCCTCTCGCTTAAGTTCCTGTCAGCTGTAGACAAACCAAAACCAAAGTGAAATACGAAATTCCTAGCCGTTTTTTTCCTCTAGTTTCGTCTACAGACTCTAGAATCCTACTAGTTTAAAGGTGTCTAACTATTCTAAACTCGTTTCTACTAATAATTCAGACTCAATTCCAAGGGACTAAGAATCTGTCAGTTTTTTTTTTTTTTTTTTTTTTTTTTTTTAAGTGTGAATGAAAGTTGCAGACAAAAAGTTAAAAAGAGATAGGTTTAGACACTCCCTGAGAAGGTAGAATCTTCAGCTCTGATACCAAAAGATGATACACGCTCTGGTTGTCAGAAGAGGATGCAGACCAATGGGTTAGTGTTTGTGCCAACAAGGGAGATCCTCTCCTGGTTAAACACGAAGGGGGGAAGCGATTTGGACCACACGAGGGAGGAATGATCTCGTGATACACCAAGGTTCTTCGCGCCTGGATGACAGATCAAGGCAGAAGAATTCGATTGCTACAGATTAAGGAAAAATCGACTAGGGCTCTGAAATTTGCTGTCAAATTAATTCTGTCTGTCATTCCAGGGGAGGCTAAGGTTTTAATTACCCTAGCCTAAAAAAAAAACAACAAGTAGTTTTAAAAGAAAAAACAACAAGGCGTTCAAAATTACACCAAAAACTACAAACAGTTTAAAACTTAAAAACCAGAAATTATACTAAGTGTTGAAGACTGCTGTAGCTTGTCTTCATTGGAGGGTCCTTATCTTCTGATTATTCCAGGGGCTGGTAAAAGGTTATTATCGTAGAACAGGCCCTATCTTGCACACTAGAGGTGTTGCCTCGTTAAAACCCCCTTCAGAAAACCCATAGGGACAAAACCGAAGGTAGGAAAAAGAGTACAATTCCCTAGCATGTCTTTGTGTGTCTTTACTCTATAGTGATAGTAAAGACACCAGAAGATGATGTCTGACACTGGAGAAGCTCGCACGAGATGCTTGAAAATGGGTCTTCTCCCTTGCTGCTGTCGATGACTGAGGGTGGACAAAGACTAGCTGATCCTTGCTCGAGCACAAATTCTACTAGATGGTTGAACTTGTGTGCGATGGCTCTGGCTCTCTGGCGAGTTATGGGTCCATTAGGTACTTGAGGGATGATCTGCACTCCCTCTGGTTCAGCTGTCATTGTTGAAGAGCCGATGTCCTCATCAGGCTTGCATAGGAACTACATCACAAAAAACCTCATCAACATACTTGCCTATGCTAAAAGAAACCTTAACTTGCTCACTAATTTTCAATTCAGTCCTATCATTCAACCACCTTAATCTATATGATCTAGGATGCTTAGTGGCTGTTAAATTAAATTTCTCTACCATGTATGCACTGGCCACATTGGCACATGAACAACCATCAATGATTAAGGAGTATACCTTGCCACTTACCATACAATGGGTATGAAAGATGTTCTACCTTTGGGCTGTTTTATCCGGTTCTTGGATGGTGCTGAGAACTCTCCTTGAGACCAAGAGATTACCCACTTCAGGGTAGGCTACTTCATCCTCCTCTTCATCAGCTTCCTCAGAAAGCTACATCTCATCTTGAGACTCATAATCACCGGCTGGAGTGATGATCATGGCCCTTGGGTTTGGGCAATCCCTAGCATAGTGACCTCGGCCCCGCCATTTGAAACACATAATGTCTCTGGTCTTGGGTCCAGTGGGGGCGGTTCTAACTTCAGGCCTTGGGGCAGGGGTGGTTTCTCTAGGCTTGTATGGTGGTCTTGCTTCTTGGGCTATAGCCTTGCCACGGTCAGTTTGCCTAGGAAAAACCGGGTTGGAGCTAGATGCATGCGGATTGGACCCTGAGGCAGAAGGTCTCCATGGGTTATTGATCACGGCCCTGGTCCTGGTCTTTCTCTTGAGCTGACTTTCCACTTGTGTGGCTAAGTGTAGTAGCTCATTAAGATCATTGGAAGGATACATCTCCACCTTGCTAGCAATCTTCTCTTGAAGACCATCCAAGAATTGGGCCATGAGAGTCTCCTCGGCATCTTCTAATCCAAGCCGGTTCCTCAGGTGTTCAAACTCTCCAAAATATTCTTCTACACTCCTTTGGCATTGGTTAAGCTTTCTAAACTTCTTCTGGAGCTCCCTGTGATACATGGGTGGAATGAACCTCCCTTTCATCATGAAATTCATGATCTCCCATGATCTAACTGGCTCCTCTCCTCTCCTTCTTCTCTTGGCTGAATCTTGATCCCACCAAGATAAGGCATGGTCAGTGAGTTGAGCTGCTGCATAAGCTACCTTCTTTGGTTCTTCAAACCCATAGACGTCAAAGATATGGTCCATCCTTCTCTCCCAATCCAAGTATGCTTTCGGGTCTACCTTGTCGGCAAAGGTGGGAGGCGTGATCTTGAGGTGTGGGGAGTGAGCTCTAGGTGGGTGGTGATTGCCCCTTTCTTCCGGAAACCTCCTTTCTATGTGCCTGGGCCTTCGGAAATGAGGTGGGAAAGCTTCTTCCTTGGACAGACCCTCCATGTCATGTTCTGGCCAAGGTTGTGGGGCTCTCGGTTGTGGTGGTGGAGGGGCTTGAGCTGGTTGGGGTTGAGGCTGCTCCACTCTGCCAAGTCGGTCTCCTAACTGCTGAAGCTGGGTCTGGAGACTAGTGAGTATATCCACTAGGGCTGGATCAGCCATCTTATCTCAGGTACCTTGCACACCAAGAAAGTCAACTAGTCAACGACACTTAGGTTAATTACCCTAGGATTAATGCTAATGACCTATACTAAAACTTGGTTTAATTTTAAGCTAGCAAACTAAACTTGAGTAACTTAGACATGACTAGATAAAGCTACCTAGGATCCACCAAAAGCTAAAACAATTTCGAATTCAAATTTAAACATGCAGGGGACAACATGACATAACCCTGTGTAGACCACTAGTGAATCACCCGACCAAAGGACTGTACGGTCCTGGTCAAAAAGAGGCCTTGACCACACCAAACTCCTTCTTCCCCAACGAGCTAAACAATGGTGGATGCTAACTCAGTTCTAATCAAACTAAATAACTCACTTAAAACTACCTAACTCTAGAAATTAGCAAACCTAAATATTGGATTCAATCCGCAAGCTAACAAACCCTAACAAGGGCTCAAAAAATTTCAAAACCCTAAAGCTAAGAGATGGAAAGACGCAACCTTTTCTTGGCAGGAATTTGAGCTCTGATACCAAAATGATATGAGCCAAGCCATTGAGTCAAGGGGTTGGTCGGTTGAGCAATGGCACGGTCGAACGGTGACGGTACGGACGGTTGCGGCTACAAGGATGATTGGGTCGTGGCCTCGGAACTTGGATGCGAGCGAGCGAGTAGGTTGTGGGACGAGAAGGCGAACGAGGGACTAGACTTTGGTCGGGACACGGACGGCAGGACGAGGGACGCAGTCGTGGATGTGAACGATATGGGGGTTTGCGGACGTAGGTCCGAACGACAGGACGATGTTACGGCCGTGAGGGCGAACCACCGGTCGATGGCTCGGACGAATGGGCGTATGGTGGCGATGGAAGCGTGGGTGGTACGGTAGGATTTTTGGAAGCGATTTGAAGGGTGGGAAGAGGGCAACACACCAAGCTATGGAAGATTTAGATACAGCCTTCCTAGAAGAGAGACACACTCAATCTTCAAAGGAACTCTCTTCCTTTCTTGGAGACAAACTCACACTCAAGGAAGAATGGATAAGACCTAGACGGCCGTTTGAAAAGGATTTTGATTCTAAAAATGTCTGCCTAAAAATGAGGAAGGGTTTTGCCTTTTATAGGCTACACATGACCTAGTTGACCACAAGACTCGCGGTGAACAAAATACCTAAACTCAAATTAGACTAAGTCTTTAGACAAGTTATAAGACTAAACATAAAATGCTAAACAAGTGCCTAAGATAAAATCAAGCCTAATTGATTTTAAATGGACATATCCACATTAAAACCAATGGGATACTAGGCTTCATGCCTTAGACTCTCAGGTCTCATTAAAAACCTTTCCAAGAACCCATTATGGTAAACTTAGAAAGGAAAAGAGTACCTTAATCATCTAAGGTCTTAAGGGGTGTCCTCACTCAAGGATAGTAACGACACACAAGACCTTATCCCTAAGGCTGTGTGCATGGATGTCCTGGTCAGGAACACTCAGCTGATCAATGGCAAAAGGCTGGCTGGTGACTTCAGTCTCCCCTTCTTCTCCTTGGCCGTGTGCTAGGACTAGGTTGTCTCCGGCTTGATCTTCACAAGTTTGGTCCTGGTCCCGGCTCCTGTATTGCACTCCTTGGGCAGCTCTGCTCCTTGTCATGATGCGGTGATACACATAAGGGGTTGCATGGACTTCATCCTCCAAGTACCGGGTTGGTGTAGCTTTGATGACCCCATCATAGACGATCTCAAAAGGGGATTTCTTGGTCGCGGAATGGGCGGCTCGGTTGTAGGCGAACTCGACCAGTGGTAGACACTCGAGCCGTGACTTCAAATTTCGTCTTATGGTCACCCATAGGAGTGTAGATAGCATCCGGTTCACCACTTTAGTTTGTCCATCAGTTTGCGGATGACAGGTCGTTGAAAACACCAGCTTTTGGTTCTGAGCTTCTTTCAAAGGGTCCGCCAGAAATGGATAAGGAATTTGGTGTCTCGGTCGAACACTATGGTCCAGGGGATCCTATGTAGCCGTACAAAAAAATGATGAATTTAGAAAGCCCTTCATGCTTTCTATATTAGTCGTGAGTTGCATAGGTAAAGAGGGAGTGTCTAAGGCTTGTTTGTGTTCTAGTATTATGTTATCCTTGTAGCCATTCATGTATAAGGCAGTCCTTGTATCCAAACAAGCCTAGACTAGATTAGTATAAATATCTCTCTTCCTTCTCATTTGTAACTTATAAATCATAATTCTCATTCTCTTAATAAAATCATTCTTTTCTCTAAATCTCTCTAATCTCTCATTCTACAAATCTCTTAATCTCATAATCGTTCATGATATCAGAGTCATGTTACATCAAATCTAGGTAAAATTCATCTTTCATTCATTGAATCAAGAAGAAATCATCTTCTTCTTAATATTCTTCTTGTTCTATTTCAAACGTCATCTTGTAACTCAAATTCTGACCAAACCACGACTCCTTTTGACGATCTGCTTTCTCTGTATTGTACATCGGCAATTTCTAAAATCACGACAATGTGAATTGCATCATTTGACCCAGGGAATCAAAAGTTACGATTTTCTTGCAAAGGACCTCCGCGAGTGTCTCCGCCGTGAACCTCCGTGTTTCCCAGGTCATCCCGATGTCGATTCTTCATCAAATCCTGTTTTTCTAAATCCTAACTCAAGAACTTCGAGTCTTGTTTCTATTTAATGAAAGCAGAATTCAATTCCATTAAGTTTGAAGGTTTTTCTTGAAGTTTTCCTCAGAGACGTCCATAATCGCATATATCAAGATCCTGGTGATAAAATTCTAATCCTTTTTCAGTTTTTTTTTAATTCTTTAAATCTGGAAAGTTAAAGAAGTATCTTGTGATGGTCTCCACGAATTTTGGTTTCAATCTAATAGGTTTAAGACTTCAATATTGATTTTCTTGTTTTCCTTGTTAATCTTTGAAAACTTTAAAAGATGGAATCTTGAAATTATAGGATTGATATTAAATCATAAATCATAAATCAATTTTTTTATGTTAATAGAAGATAAGATCTGTTATTAGGTGGTTGTAGTTTGTTAAATCTTGTTGCAAGAGTGATGTAAGAACTTAGGTGGGCTGTCTTTTCACCGAGAATCTCAGGTTAAGGGACAGAATTCGATGGAAGTGAATGGGTGGATTGAAGGGACCACACAAGCTGTGAAAGGGGCTTGTGATACTCCAAGAACTCCAACCAAAAGGCTGAAGAACACACAGCTGCAGCAAGGCTTGCTGGCGGCTGTTTTTAGACTAAGGGTCTTTAGGTTTTTGTCAAAATACTTGTTGTTTCATTAAGTGTAAACAAGAAGGCTTATATAATGCCTTGTTACAACTTTAGGGTAAACTACATGGCGTTTAACCTTTCAGAGATTAAAACAACATGTAGTTCACTTATTGGCAATTAAAATAAATATTGGGTCCTAATTAGTCAACATGAGTTAAACCCAATTAAAACACTTAGTCTAAAAGAAACAGAAATAAGATAGAAAGCCCAATAAGACTTAGGCATGGAATTCGCCTGGAGACTTGTGAATGAGATGGAATTGTGAACAAGTCTTCATCGCCTAGCGCACTAAGAGTATTGCCTCATTAAAACCTTCTTCGGAAAACCAAATGGGACAAAACCGAAGATAGGAAAAATAGTACAATTTCCTAGCACGAATTTTGGTGTCTCTACCGAATGGTAATGGTCAAGACACCGGATATGAAAGAGTCTTCTAGAAGAACCTCCATGGTTCCTTGTCTAGAGGTCGTCGGTGTGGGCCAATCCTGTATGGCCTTTATCTTCTCGTCGTCCACCTGAAGTCCCTAGGAACTTACGAGGAAACCAAGGAAAACAACTTGGTCGGTGAAAAATGTACATTTCTTGAGGTTGGCGTACAGCTGTTCTCTCTGCAGGGTGGTGATCACAGCCTCTAGTTGCTCCAGATGGTCTCGGAAGGTCATGCTGTAGACGAGAATATCGTCGAAGTAGACCACTACGAACGGTCAAAGAACCCCGTTCATAAGTCGCATGAAGGTACTGGGCGCGTTTGATAGGCCGAATGGCATCACTAGCCACTCATAAAGACCTTGCTTGGTCTTGAAGGCAGTCTTCCATTCATCTTCCTCTCGCATCCTCACTTGATGGTATCCACTCTTCAGATCGATTTTGGAGAAGATTACGGATCCACTGAGCTCGTCTAGCATGTCGTCCAGGCGTGGGATGGGATGGGGTGCCGGTACTTGATAGTGATGTTGGTGATGGCGCGGCAGTCGACGCACATCCTCCAGCTTCCTGATGTGAGCAAAGGTGGTGGTGCAACTGTTGATCGAGAAACTCGAGACCTTCAGGAGCAAAGCGATGGAATGGGGTGGATTGAAAGGACCACACAAGCTGCGGAAGACTTGTGATACACCAGGGTGATTCTCCTTGGCAAGAAGAATCCGTGAGGCAAGCTCTCCAATGGAGTAGTAGCCGTCAACTTGTATAGAGACTAGGGTTTTGTTTTGTGTAAAAATCGAGTTGTATTTCTCATTCTAAGTGATGAGGCTTATATAAGCCTTATGGTTACAACTTAGGGCAAACAACATGATGTTTCCCCAAAACAACAAGTAGTGTAAAATAAAACAGCATGTAGTTCCTTTTGCTGTATAAAATAAAAAGGCTTAAGTCCTAATGACTTACCCATAAAATATGGGCTGAAGGCCCTAGACTTATACTTAGTCTACAAAAGAAAGAAATGAGATAGATAAGCCTTATATAGGAGTAAAGGCCGAATTTGACTAAGACTTGTGAAGGTGTCGGATTGTGTGAACAAGTCTTCGTCGTCTTGCGCACTAAGAGTGTTGCCTCATTAAAACCTTCTTCGGAAAACCCAGTGGGACAAAACCGAAGATAGGGAAAAGAGTACAATTTCTTAGCACGTCTTTTGGTGTCTTTACCGAATGGTAATGGTAAAGACACCGGAGGTGGAAGAGTCTTCAAGCAGGAATCTCCAATGCTCCTTAGCTGAAGTGAACGGGTCCGGCTGGTCTTCTGAGCCGTCTGGTGGCTCCTCATCCGTGAGCTCCTGGTCGTCTGCGTGTTCCATGAGCTGGTTGAACTTGTCTCCTAATGCTCGTGCTCTGGATCGTGTCAAAGGCCCTGGTGGCACTCGTGGTATAGCTTGTGGTACGATGTCCTCATCATTCCCTCCCTCTTCAGGTGCTTTGGTCTCCAAAGCAAAATCGTCACCTGCATCAAATAACTCCAAGTCAGCAACATTAAACGTAGTAGACACATTATACTCACCTGGAAGCTCCAGTTGGTAGGCGTTGTCGTTGATGCGTCGCAGGACTCGGAATGGGCCATCTCCACGTGGTGCTAGCTTGCTCTTACGCCGTTGGGGAAAACGTTCGGGTCGTAGATGTAACCAGACCCAATCTCCCTCGTGGAAGACCACGTGCCTCCTTCCCTTGTTGGCGTGTTTTGCTGTCTGAGCATTCCTTCGTTCCAGGTTTTCTTTGACTTCCTGGTGTAAGCGCTTGACATATTCCGCTTTTTCTTCGCCTTCTAAGCTGACGATCTCACCGAGTGGAATAGGGGCGAATTCGAGTGGTGTAGTGGGGTTGAAGCCGTAGACAATCTCAAATGGTGTCTTCTTGGTGCCGGAATGAACTGCTCTGTTGTAGGCGAACTCGACATAAGGGAGACACTCGAGCCAATTCTTCAGGTTACGACCAATCGTCGCGCGCAACATCTGAGATAAGGTTCGGTTGACCACCTCGGTCTGACCATCCGTCTGTGGGTGATATGCCGTCGAAAAGAGTAGACTGGTGCCAAGTTTCTTCCACAGAACCCGCCAGAAGTGACTGAGAAACTTAGTGTCCCTGTCGGACACAATGGTGCGGGGAATGCCATGTAGACGGACGATCTCTCGGAAGAACAGGTTCGCTGTCTGAATCGCATCGTTCGTCTTGTTGCAAGGTATGAAGTGCGCCATCTTCGAGAAACGGTCGACGACGACGAGGATGGAGTCCTTGTGATGGACTTGAGGTAAACCAAGGACGAAATCCATGGAGATATCCGTCCAAGGAGATGACGGAACTGGAAGTGGCGTGTAGGGCCCTTGAGGATGCATCTTAGACTTGGACCGTTTGCAGACAAGGCATTTTTCGCAATGGGCTTCCACATCTCGGCGTTGACGTGGCCAGTAAAAGTGCTCCTTGAGCATGCTCAAGGTCTTGGAAACGCCAAAGTGCCCCATCAATCCGCCCCCATGAGCTTCTCGGAGTAGAAGTTCGCGAACTGAACCGCCTGGGATACAAAGACGCTTGTCCTTGAATAGGAAACCGTCAAACAGGTAGAAGCGGGTGTATTTTCCCTGTCCGTGCTCTGTGAAGGCTTCCTTGAAATCGTGGTCTTCAGCATAAAGGTCCTTGAGCATTTCAAATCCCATAACCTTTGACTCCATGACCGAGATCAAGCTATGCCTTCGTGAAAGTGCATCTGCGACGACATTGTCCGTACCCTTCTTGTACTTGATGACATACGGAAATGTCTCGATAAACTCCAGCCACCGGGCGTGTCTCTTCTTTAGGGTCGTCTGCCCTTTGAGGTGTTGGAGTGTCTGATGGTCCGTGTGTATAACGCATTCTCGCGAGAGCAAGTAATGCTGCCATGTCTGTAGAGCTCGGACCAAAGCGTACAATTCCTTATCGTACGTGGGGTAGTTGAGAGCTGCGCCGCTTAACTTCTCACTAAAGTAGGCAATTGGTTTTCCACCCTGTGTCAGGACTGCTCCAATGCCTACACCTGAAGCGTCGCACTCTACCTCGAAAGTCTTATCGAAATTCGGTAATGTCAGGACAGGTGCTTGCGTGAGTCGTTCCTTTAACAGCTGAAACGACTTTTCTTGTTCTGGGCCCCATCTGAAATCTTGGTTCTTCTTGATAGTCGCTGTCAAGGGGCTGGCGATCGTACTGAAGTCTCGTACAAATCGGCGATAGAAACTCGCCAAGCCATGAAAACTTCGGACTTGGCTGGCGTTGGTTGGCGTGGGCCATTCTTGAATAGCACGGATCTTTTCTTCGTCAACTCGAAGCCCTTGTGAGCTGACGACGAATCCAAGAAAGACGACCTGATCCGTGCAGAAGGTACACTTCTTAAGGTTGGCGTATAGCTGTTCCTTTTGAAGTGTCGTGATCACTGTCTCCAAATGCTCTAAGTGGTCGGCATGGGAAGCACTGTAGACGAGTATGTCGTCAAAGTAGACCACGACGAATTTGCCTATGAATGGTCGAAGGACTTGGTTCATGAGGCGCATGAAAGTGCTGGGTGCGTTGGACAGGCCGAAAGGCATAACCAACCACTCATACAGACCTTGCTTGGTCTTGAAAGCCGTTTTCCATTCATCGCCCTCTCGCATGCGAACTTGATGATATCCGCTCTTGAGGTCAATCTTCGAGAAAATGGATGCTCCGCTTAGTTCATCTAGCATGTCGTCAAGTCGCGGAATCGGATGCCGGTATTTCACTGTGATGTTGTTAATTGCTCGGCAGTCGACGCACATTCGCCAACTTCCATCCTTCTTTGGCACAAGGAGGACGGGAACGGCGCAAGGGCTAAGGCTTTCTCTGACGTAGCCTTGAGCCATGAGATCCTGAACTTGTCGCTCAAGTTCTTTTGCTTCCTCCGGGGTGACTTTATAGGCGGGCTTGTTTGGCAGCTGGGCTCCGGGAATGAGGTCGATGTGATGCTCAATGCCCCTGAGAGGTGGTAGCCCAGAAGGAATCTCGTCTGGGAAGACGTCCGAGTATTTGTCCAGGAGTGCCTGGACATCCGCCGGTAAAGGAGTGCTGGGGCCCTCGGATGCGCTCAAAACCTCTTGATAAAGCATGAGGACGAGCTGGGTGCCTGCGGTGCTCGCAGCCTTCCTCATGTCTGCGACGTTGATGAGGAAGTTCTCTTTTCTGGCATGCTGATCCTTCGCCATCTTTGCTTGCATGCCGTGCACTTCTTGAGGAGACATAGGTGCCAGGTTGTACCTACGTTTATCGTGGACGAAGGAGTAGAAGTTTGTGCGTCCATTGTGAGTGGTCTCCTTATCGAATTGCCAAGGTCGTCCCAATAGGAGATGTCCAGCTGACATGGGAACGACGTCGCACAATACTTGATCCTGGTAGCGTCCGATGCTGAAGGAAACTCGGACCTGGTCGGAAATGTACAGCTCCGTCTTGTTGTTGAGCCAACGAAGCCTGTAGGGCTTGGGGTGCTTGGTTACGGGCAATCCAAGCTTCTCTACCATGTACTTGCTAGCGGCGTTGGTGCAGGAGCCGCCGTCAATGATCAGAGAGCAGACCTTTCCGAGAATGGTGCACTTTGAGTGGAAGATGTTCTCTCGCTGCTCGATTTCCTCTTGATCTAGGCGTGAGCTGAGGACTCTCCGGATCATTAACATCTCGCCTGAGTCGGCGTATTCGACTACCCCTTCAGACATAGGGTCTGTCGGGAGTGGATACTCGTCTTGCTCGTCTGCGGAGTCGTAATCTCCGGAAGCAGTCAAGATCATGGTTCGTTGGTTGGGGCATTCACGAGACATGTGCCCTCTACCCTTGCACTTAAAACACGTGATAGCACTGCTCTTCTGGGGTTGACCTGCATTGGTGGCCGGTGGGGCAGGCCTAGGAGTGGTCGTGGGTGCCTTGGTCGGTATGGCGCCGTCTGTGGGTCTCCCTCGAGGTCGCGAGTCACTGGTGGAGGCAGTGCGGTCAAATGCCTTAGGGCTAGTACCCCAGGCATTCCTGGGTCGGAGTGGTGCGGAAGATTTGCGCCGGTTGCTCTTTTCGATCTGAACGGCCAAGTGGAAGAGCTCTCCAAGGTCGTGGTAGGGTTGCAGCTCGATCTTACGTGCTATCGACTCATGTAGTCCGTCGATAAACTGAGCCATGAGACTCTCCTCCGAATCCTCCATTTCTAGTCTGTTTCGAAGATGTTCGAACTCGTCGAAATATTCAGGAACCGACTTGCTGCCTTGGGTAAGGCGTCGAAATCGTCGCTGCAGCTCTCGGTGGAAATGAGGTGGCACATATCGTCGCCTCATTATCTGAGTCAACTCGTACCACGTTGTAGGAGCTCCCATTCTTGCTCTCCGGCGAGTGGCTAGCTCGCGATCCCACCATGCCAGTGCGTGGTCGGTGAACTGGGCTGTCGCTAAGGTGACCTTGCGTTCCTCGTCGTGGTGGTAGTAGTCGTGAATCAACTCCATCCGACGTTCCCAGTCTAAGTACTCTTCGGGGTCTAACTTTCCCGAGAATTGGGGTGGGTTGAGCTTGATGTCATGGTGACCGGCTGGCTGCCTGTGTGCCGGTGGTGGCTCGTCGTAGTATGGGTCTCTCCCTAGACCACGATGGGATGCCTCGGGTCGGTCATATTGGTACTGACGTGGATCTTGCCGGTGATGGTGGCGTGTGTTCTCGGCTGGTGCGCGTACCGGCTCCTCTAAGCGCTCAAGACGAGTCGTGAAAGTGGTCATCTGGGCAGTGATTGCTTGTAGCATTTGGATGACCGTTGGGTCGGACTGCCCAGACGGAGACTCGTCTCGACCTGACATATTTCCTTTTTCGAGAAAAGGAAATTTCAGAAATGGAAAGTTTCCCGGGAAGGAACCTTGCAGACTTGGAAACTTTCCTTAAATGGAAAATCTCCAAGGATAATATTTTTAATTTTTTTTTTTTTTTTTTTTTTTTTATTGTAAAAAAGAAAAAAAAAATAATTGACAAGAGAAAAATAAAAACTAAGTAAAATTTCCTAAAAACACAAAAGGAAATATTGAAAATCTACCAAATCTAGAAAAAAAAAGGCAACCTAGATTATGGAAAATATCCTAATGATATATTTCCCTAAACTAAGATATGGAAAAATATCCTAAAATTTAGACTGAATATCTATGTGATTAATATCTAAATATTTCCTAATCCTAAAAAGGAACTAAATATCTACCTATTAAACTCTAGGAAAACTTCCTAAAAACTATCTAGGCAGATTTCCTAAACTAGACTATTACCTAAACCTTTTAGGAAACTAACTAAAACACTAAGGAAAACTTCTTAAGTTAAGATTAATATGCCTAAACCTACCAGGAACCCTAGCCACCTATGGATTACCTAGTCGCAGCTCTAACCGAGACCAAAAGGGTTACTAAGACGCGGCTGGATGCTAGACGGGACGCGGGACGAGGGCTAGGACCGGACGCGGCTTAACCTAGGACGACCTAAAACACTACACGACCTAGTCCTAACACTAACACTCGCGTGACCTAGACTAAAAGGCACGCGGGACACGCTAAGGCTACACTCAGACGCGACAGGAACTCTCGACCTAACCCTAGCAAGAACGGGACGCGGACAACTAAGGACCTAGAGCTAGAACGCGACACTCACTACCTAGGACAAGGACTTAAGGATGCGTGAGACTAAGATGTCCGAGGAACTGACTAGCACTTGACCTTCCTAGCGACACAGAAAGAAACCTAGCAACTAACGACCTAACACTAGAGACGCGGGGTTGCTAACAAGAACTCGACCTTAACCTAGGACACAAAGCGGGACGAGACTAATACTAGGGAACCTAAAACGCGGACACACGCGGGACAGGAAGCGGCTATCCTAGGACGCGGCTAACCTAAGGATCCTAGCAGCTATTCGCGGGAAACTAGACATAGCGAGGAACACAAGGACTAAACCTAGACACACGCTAGAGGATTAGACGCGACACAACTAGATGACCTAGCTACACGGACGCGGAACAGAGAGGACCTAGACCTAGGACACACACACGAAGACCTAATCCTAGACACGCCCTAAACCCTAGACCTAGAACACAAGCGGCTGGAAGGAGATAGCCCTATGACTTGGCAACTAAGAAACCTAACAAGCAACACACAAATCCTTATGGATTTTCAAGTATGGTGAGTGTGTTCTATGTGAGTTTCTAAGAACCCTAGTTTGATTTTAAACAACCTAAGCAAGATATAATTTTGTTTTTTTTTTTTTTTTTGTATTATGAAAACAAGTAAAAGGAATGATAGAACCTGATTTTTTTTTTTTTTTTTTTTGTATGGATTGTTTGTGGTAGATGACTTGTATCTCCTCCTTCTTACCGAGAACCTCAAGGGGAAAGAGAAAGGAACAAAATCAAAAGCCAAAAACTTCAAAACAAGACAATAACAAATCGCAAATTAAGAGATGAACAAGGATAGAATCAACCTGATGTCTAAAGAGCTTTTAGGCTCTGATACCAGATGATGTGAGCAAAGGTGGTGGTGCAACTGTTGATCGAGAAACTCGAGACCTTCAGGAGCAAAGCGATGGAATGGGGTGGATTGAAAGGACCACACAAGCTGCGGAAGACTTGTGATACACCAGGGTGATTCTCCTTGGCAAGAAGAATCCGTGAGGCAAGCTCTCCAATGGAGTAGTAGCCGTCAACTTGTATAGAGACTAGGGTTTTGTTTTGTGTAAAAATCGAGTTGTATTTCTCATTCTAAGTGATGAGGCTTATATAAGCCTTATGGTTACAACTTAGGGCAAACAACATGATGTTTCCCCAAAACAACAAGTAGTGTAAAATAAAACAGCATGTAGTTCCTTTTGCTGTATAAAATAAAAAGGCTTAAGTCCTAATGACTTACCCATAAAATATGGGCTGAAGGCCCTAGACTTATACTTAGTCTACAAAAGAAAGAAATGAGATAGATAAGCCTTATATAGGAGTAAAGGCCGAATTTGACTAAGACTTGTGAAGGTGTCGGATTGTGTGAACAAGTCTTCGTCGTCTTGCGCACTAAGAGTGTTGCCTCATTAAAACCTTCTTCGGAAAACCCAGTGGGACAAAACCGAAGATAGGGAAAAGAGTACAATTTCTTAGCACGTCTTTTGGTGTCTTTACCGAATGGTAATGGTAAAGACACCGGAGGTGGAAGAGTCTTCAAGCAGGAATCTCCAATGCTCCTTAGCTGAAGTGAACGGGTCCGGCTGGTCTTCTGAGCCGTCTGGTGGCTCCTCATCCGTGAGCTCCTGGTCGTCTGCGTGTTCCATGAGCTGGTTGAACTTGTCTCCTAATGCTCGTGCTCTGGATCGTGTCAAAGGCCCTGGTGGCACTCGTGGTATAGCTTGTGGTACGATGTCCTCATCACTTCCGTCCTTCTTGGGTACCAGAAGAACCAGAACGACACAAGGGCTGAGGCTTTCACGAACGTATCCTTGAGCCATGAGGTCCTGGACTTGTCGTTCTAGTTCTTTTGCCTCCTCGGGGTTTACTCTGTAGGCTGGAAGGTTGGGTAGTTGAGCTCTGGGAATAAATTCAATGTGGTGCTCGATCCCTCGAATAGGTGGGAGACCGACTGGGATCTCGTCTGGAAAGACGTCGGCGTACTTCTCCAACAGGGCTCGAATCTTGGCAGGTAGTGAAGTCCCAGTGCCAGCCGTGTGTAAGCTCTCTCTGTAGAGCATCAATACGACCTGGGTGCCAGTGGTGCAAGTGGCTTTCCGCATGTCTGTTACATTTATCAGAAAGTTCTCCTGGCGTGCTGATCTCTCGCCATCTTTGATTGCATCTCTTGGATAGCGTGTGCAGACATTAGGGCTAAGTTGTACCTACGCTTGTCGTGGATGAAAGAGTAGAAGTTGGTTTGTCCGTTGTGCGTAGTCTCTCGGTCGAATTGCCAAGGTCGTCCGAGCAGAAGATGTCCAGCTGACATCGGGACGACGTCGCAGGTGACCTGGTCCTGGTATCTGCCAATGCTGAAAGAGACCTTAACTTGGTCTGAGATCTACAACTCCGGGCAATCCCAGTTTGGGATGCTCAGCCATCGGAGCTTATGGGGTTTGGGAAGCTTTGTTACGGGCGATCCCAGTTTCTCCACCATGTATTTACTGGCGGCATTTGTACAAGACCCTCCGTCGATTATAAACGAGCACATTTTCCCAAGTATGGTGCATTTGGAGTGGAAAATGTTTTCTCGTTGTTCTTCTTCTTCTGGCTCGAATCTCGAGCTAAGAACGCGTCGGATCATAAGCATTTCTCCGGAATCGGCATATTCGATGTCCTCATCGGACTGGTGGGTCGGAAATGCTTGCTCCTCTTGTTCGTCTTCGGATTCATAATCCCCGGAAGCAGTGAGTACCATTGTCCGTTGAGTGGGATATTCCCGGGATATGTGTCCTCTCCTTTTACATTTGAAGCAGACGATCTCGCTGCTCCGCTGAGGCTGGGTAGGGGTCGTGATACTGGGTGGTCTCGAGGCTGAAGGGGCCGGTCTGCGGGCTGAGCTGCTGGCGACGGCTATGCCTTTGAGCCGTCGGTCGATGGGCTGAGTCGTCCTCTCGAAAGGCTTGGAACCAGTGTTCCACGTGTTCTTGGGTCGAAAAGGTGAGGCAAGCTACCGCTTATGGCACTTCTCGATCTGGACTGCTAGGTGGAACAGCTCGCCTAGGTCGTGGTAAGGCTGCAACTCAATCTTTCTGGCAATTGACTCCTGCAAGCCGTCAATGAATTAGGCCATAAGGCTTTCCTCAGACTCGTCTAGATCGAGTCGGTTGCGGAGGTTCTTGAATTCATCGAAGTATTCTGACACCGTCTTGCTTCCTTGAGTGAGACGTCGGAAACGTCACTGAAGCTCGCGGTGGAAGTGGGGGGGAACGTATCGTCGCCTCATGATCTGGGTCAGCTCGACCCATGAAGTCACGGAACCTATACGAGCTCGTCTACGGGTGGTGACTTCTCGATCCCACCATGCCACTGCATGGTCTGTGAATTGCGCTGTCGCAAAGGTGACTTTTCGGGGGTCGTCGTAGTTGTAGTACTCAAAGATAAGTTCCATTCGTCTCTCCCAGTCGAAGTATTCTTCGGGATCAAGTTTACCCGGAAAAGGAGGTGGGTTTATCTTGACCTCCGGATAGTGAGCTGCTGGACGAGTTGGGGGTGGTGGTGGCTCATCGTAATACTGATATCGACCCATGGGTGGGCGATCCTAATGATAGGAAGGTGCGGCAGGTGCTGCGGTAGGTGCTGGCGCGGGCTGCCCTAAGCGCTCGAGGTGAGTCGTGAAGGTAGACATCTGTGCAGTCAATGCTTGCAATAGCTGCATCATTGTTTGATTGGGCTGCTCTGACGTGGACTCGTACTGCCCTGACATATTTTCTTTTCCGAGAAAAAGAAAATTTCTAGAAATGGAAAGTTTCCCGAAAATGAAACTTGCAGATTATGGAAACTTTCCTTAATTGGAAAATTTCCACAAAAATATATTTTTATTTATTTTATTTTATACAATAAATAAACTAGTTAAACACAAAAGGAAACAATCAAGAAAGGGAAATAGCCTAAAATTTAATGCCTAATCAAAAATGGAAATTTCCTAAAAACTAAAGGAAACTAAATTAATGCCTAATAAGAATCTAGAAAACTTCATAATACTATCTAGGAAAATTCCTAAACTAATACCTAGCCTAGAAAACTTAAGGAAACTATCTAATATGCTAACTAAATACTAGGAAAATTTCCTAAAAAAAACTAAGACTAAGAATCTAGACACTGGAAGGAACCTAGTAAACCTAACCGCCTAAGACTAAACTCGGACTGCTCACAGAAAACCTAAGCTAGACACGGCAGGGACAGGCGACTATCCTAGCTACACGGACCCAAAGACTGGACTAGTGAACGAGACAGAGACACGCTAAACCTAGTGGGACGCGGGACGGTTTGAATGCTAGCGGGGTGAGACGCGACACGCTAAACCTAATGGGACGCAGGACGGTTTGAATGCTAGCGGGGTGGTGACGTGGCCCTGGTGAAGAGGAACACGCTACTCCAAGACCGGCAACAGGTGAGCAAGGAGCGGAAAGTTGGATGCAATGAAATGGAGGTTTTGGTCACGGGTTTGGGATAGACAAGGCATGGTGGGAATGGTCAGATGAAGCGGTTGAAGGGGAGAAGATGAACAAGATAGAAAGGGATCGAACTGGCGGATTCTCAAAGGGATGATAAACTTTGAGACACCAACTTGCTTGAACAGGATATGACACACCGAATCAAGACAAAGATTTTGCAAATTAGCAATCTAGATACTACACACTAGAAAGGGATTTGCAAGGGTTAAAGAATTGATCAAGAATACTTGTATTCAACAAAGTCTTATTCAAAATCTATTAGAATGATACAATGGCCACAACATCTAGTTATACAACAAGGAAATTCGAATTGCATGGTCAAAACACATGCATGCTTGGCACAGAAAACCAAGCATTCAAACCTAAGACTGGGCGGATTACAATGTGGTCAAGTGGAGACTATACACACGCTTACAAAGAAATGGGCCGGGCCATGCCATCAATTATAAGTCTAAGGCCTTATAATCTTGATCATCTTAAAGGTTCACCAGGCCCCATTAAAAACCCATGTGAGAAAAACCCAATGGGAAAAACCTCACATGGGAAAAGGGAACTAAATGGACCCTTAATCCCAATAACATAAGCCCAAAGACATAATCAAATGGACTTAGACAGAATAAGAAGAGAATGGGTAAGAAATAACCCAATAGTGTCTTGTAGGGCCTTAGTCCGGGCGCGGGTCGTGGGACCAAGTGGAACGGTCCATGGGTCCGGGACAAGGCTGGTAGAGGCTTCAGATGAAGGTTGGGTCGATGGGTTGATCCTTGGTGAAGCCTTGGTTGGGACGTGTGATGACTTGGTCGAAGCGCGTCCTGAAGCATGGATCGATGCACGGGTCGATTCCTGGGTCGATGGCCGAGTCATTCTTCTTGTATCGTCCTGAGTCGGTGCTGGGTCATGCTCCTCGTTCCACTGGTCGACGCCTTGCTTGGTTCCTTGGCCGCATTCCGGGCCAACATCCACATACTTGTCTGGGTGTACAAAGTCCTTGATCGCGTTATTATCCAGCTGATCATCCAGGTCTTCATCCGTTCCATCAACCGGCTGGTGCAACCTGTCGACCAGGCTCACATCATCCCCTCCCACTTGAAGAGGATTTGACCTCAAATCCGGTCCATCTGCACAATAAAGAATTAAGTCAGTAATGTTGAAACTGGAACTCACGGCATACTTACCTTGCAAGTCAAGCTGGTAGGCGTTGTCATTTATTTGCTTGACCACGGTGAATGGTCCGTCCACCCTAGGCATCAGCTTGGATCGGCGTTCTTCAGGGAACCTGTCCTTGCGTAGGTAGATCCAGACTTGGTCTCCAGGCTTGAAGGTAAGCTTCCTCCTGTTCTTATCAACCGCTTGGCCATTCTTCTTGGTTTTGGCTTTAATATTGGCTCGTGCTTGTTCATGAATCTGTTTAACTAAACGAGCTTTCTGTTCTCCATCAAGACTAGCACACTCACTTAAAGGCAGAGGCATTAGATCCAAAGGTGAGATAGGACTAAAGCCGTAAACAATTTGAAAGGGAGAATGCTTAGATGCTGAATGAACCGAGTGACTGTATGCAAATTCAACATGTGGTAGATGATCTTCCCAAGTTCTAAGGTTCTTTCCAACAAATGCACGTAAGAGTGAGCCTAAAGTCCTATTAACAACTTCAGTTTGGCCGTCACTCTCAGGATGGCATGTAGTAGAAAAACACAATTTGGTACCTAACTTAGACCATAAGGTACGCCAAAAATGACTCAAAAACTTGGTGTCTCTATCAGACACAATAGTCTTAGGCATGCCATGCAACCTTACTACTTCCATAAAGAACACGTTTGCTACATGAGATGCATCATCTGTCTTTCTACATGCAATGAAATGGGACATTTTAGAAAACCTATCTACAACCACAAAAATACTATCCTTGCCATTACGAGTTCTAGGCAATCCTAAGATGAAATCTATAGACAAATCAACCCAAGGGTGTTCTGGAATGGGCAAAGGATGATACAAACCGTTGGGCTGAGTCGTGGACTTAGCATGTTTACATTTAACACACCGGCTGCACACTCTCTCCACGTCCTTCCTCATGTGTGGCCAGTAAAAATGCTCACGCATCACGGCTAGGGTGTTGGACACGCCAAAGTGTCCCATGAGTCCACCAGCATGAGCCTCACGGACAAACAATTCCCTCAGGGAACAAGATGGAACGCACAAGCGGTTTTCAAAGAGCAAGTATCCATCTTGTATATGAAAGCGACCTGTAGGATTCTTAAGGCAAGACTTATAGATTTCTCTATAGTCTGGGTCAGTCACATACAATTCCTTCATATGCTCAAATCCCATAAGTTTAACTTCCAAAGTGGATAGAAGAGCATACCTGCGTGACAAGGCATCGGCTACCACATTTTCCTTGACTTGCTTGTATTTGATAACATAAGGAAAGGTTTCTATGAACTCCATCCACTTGGCATAACGCTTGTTGAGCTTATGTTGACTCTTTAGGTGCTTGAGTGACTCATGGTCTGTGTGTATCACAAACTCCTTGGGCCACAAGTAATGTTGCCAAGTTTGTAAGGAACGGACTAGAGCATACAACTCTTTATCATATGTGGGGTAGTTTAAGGTAGCTCCTCCAAGTTTCTCACTGAAGTAGGCTATGGGCCTACGGTCCTGCATAAGAACAGCTCCTATCCCAACACCTGAGGCATCACATTCAATCTCAAAGGTGTTAAAAAAGTTAGGTAATGCCAATAAAGGCGCATTAGTGAGTTTGTCCTTAAGCAGCTGAAAAGCCTCCTCCTGCTCCTTCTCCCATTTGAATCCTACGTCTTTCTTGATCACCTCAGTCAAGGGTGCTGCCAAGGTGCTGAAGTCTTTAACAAAACGCCTGTAAAACCCTGCTAACCCATGGAAGCTGCGGACTTCCCCCACGGTCTTTGGGCTAGGCCAATCTTGTATAGCACAGACCTTTTCCTTATCCACTTGCACACCTGCAGCACTTACTACAAATCCTAGGAAAACAATGTTATCTGTTCCAAAAGTGCACTTCTTTATATTAGCATACAACCTCTCTTTCCTAAGCACTTCTAAAACAAATATAAGATGTTGCACATGTTCTTCCAAGGTCTTGCTATATACTAAGATATCATCAAAGTATACAACCACAAAATGGCCTATGAATTCCCTAAGCACATGATTCATGAGCCTCATAAAAGTACTAGGGGCATTGGTTAAACCAAAGGACATGACTAACCATTCATATAGACCTTGCTTAGTTTTAAAAGCGGTTTTCCACTCATCACCTTCTTTCATCCTAATCTGGTGATAACCACTTCTAAGATCTATCTTAGAGAATATCCTAGATCCATGGAGTTCATCAAGCATGTCATCTAACCTAGGAATAGGATGCCTATACTTTACCATTATGTTATTGATTGCCCTACAATCAACACACATGCGCCAAGTCCCATCCTTTTTAGGGACAAGAAGGACTGGCACAGCACATGGGCTCATGCTTTCACGGATGTGTCCCTTGGCGATGAGCTCATCAACCTGCCTTTGTAATTCTTTAGTTTCCACGAGGGTTGGTTCTATAAGCAGGCCGGTTGGGAAGGGAAGCTCCAGGGACCACATCGATCTGATGCTCTATTCCACGAATGGGTGGTAACCCATCTGGACATTCTTCGGGAAACATGTCTTGGAAACCCTGCAAAAGTTCACTTAGGATGCTCGGGAGAACCGGCTCTGGGTTAGTAGTCACAAGGGCATGCTCTTTGTAGATGAGCATAAGTACTGGAGCCTTAAGACTAAGACTTCTTTTAACATCACTAGCCTTTATATAGAAGTTGGTTTTAGCCCTTGGTTCCTTAGTCTTGCTAGCCTCTTTCTTTTGTTTCTTAAGATGCATTTGATCTAGATATACCTCATGGGGTGACATGGAGACCAAGGTGGTCTTACGGCCTTTAAAGGTGAAGTGGTGGCGGTTGGTGTAGCCATCATGGGTCACCTTCCTGTCTGACTGCCACGGTCTGCCCAAGAGGATATGGCTTGCTTCCATTGGCAGAATGTCACACAAGACCTCATCTCTGTATTTGCCTATTTCAATCGGCACCTTGACCTGATGGGTCACCTTTAACTCGCCTGAATCATTCAACCATTGGAGAGGGTATGGCTTTGGATGGGGCAGCTCCTCAAGTCCTAATTTCCTGACCATAGACTCACTAGCAACATTAGTACAACTACCACCATCAATAATTAAGCTGCATACCTTTCCTTGGATCAGACAGCGTGACTGAAAAAGGTTTTCCCTTTGGTCCGGTTCATCTGTCTTGATTTGGACATTCAGGGACCTTCTTGCCACAAGGAGTTGTCCTGATACTGGTAGTTCCTCTTCCCCATCGGTCAATGGGTCAGAGCCTTCTTCTTCCTCAGTTTGGACTTCTCCATTTTCCATGATGATCATGGCGTGTTTATTGGTACATTCGCTGGCATAGTGCCCTAGTCCCTAGCACTTGAAGCACCGAATGTCTCTAGTTCTGGTGGGGCGCTCCTCGGCTTTGCCCTTGTCTAGCCTTGGCGGTAAGAGACTGGAAGCTGATTTGGACCCGGACAGTTTGGTTTCAAAGGTGCGGTTTGGTTTGAACTCCTTATTGAAAGTTATCTTGGACCCCACAGCACCTGCACCAAAAGACCGAGTGTTAGTTCTTCTCTTAAGCTGTTGCTCGATCAGTAATGCCTTGTGTAACATTTCTTCCAACTCCACATAATGCTGCATCTCCAGCCGGTCTTGGATCTCCTGGTTGAGTCCACTCATGAAGCGGGACATGGTTGCTTCACGATCTTCAGTCACACCGGCTCGAATCAGGAGCATCTCCATTTCCTTGAAGTAGTCATCTACACTCTTGTTGCCTTGCTGTAGGTGCCTGAGTCTTTGGTGTAGATCTCTATGGAAATGGTTGGGAACAAACCGCCTTCTCATGATGAGCTTAAGTTCTTCCCATGTTTCAATGGGATACTCTCCATTTCTTCTTCTTGAAGTAACCACCTGATCCCACCAGCTTAGGGCATAGTCATAGAATTATGTAACAGCCAAATTAACCTTGTTAATCTCACTATAGAATTGGCAATTAAAAACAAGTTCTATCTTAGTTTCCCAATCAAGGTAACTTATGGGGTCATTGTGGCCGTGGAAGGTAGGGATCTTCAATTTAAGGTTGCTGAACTGGTCTGGCTGAGGGGGCAGATTTGGGATCCTCTGATGGCGCCTAGGCCGGCTGTGTCCACTGTGGTCTGATCCTCCAGAGTTATAGAATCTGGCCGCCCTTTCATCCCCTACAAACGTCCTGCGTCCCAAACTCCCTGCATCCGAGACAGGCTCCTGTGGTTCAGGAGTGAGTCCTCTGACACGCCTTGGAGGAATGGGGTTCCTTGGTCACAGCTGCCTCCCATTTGGAACCACCCTATTGATCTCCTCACGAATGCCTTCACGGATTCCAAGTTGGATTGTTTGGAGCCAATCTTCTATGGTCCGGTTGAGCCTAGTTGCAAGATCTTCAATCAGGCGATTAAACCGGTTTGCTTAAGACTCCTCTTCCTCATTCCCTGCCATTTAAACACTTATACAAGTCAAGTGTTCAAGAGAAAATCGGAAAATACACGGATTTATCACGGTTTAATAGAAGATGAATGGTCACTTTAGAAAAATCAATGGTTTTAAACAGAAAGAATACAAAAACAAGAGAGGGTGAAGTGCTCAGCCTGATGTCTGCTCTGATACCACTTGACGTGGCCCTGGTGAAGAGGAACACGCGACTCCAAGACCGGCAACAGGTGAGCAAGGAGCGGAAGGTTGGATGCAATGAAATGGAGGTTTTGGTCACGGGTTTGGGATAGACAAGGCGTGGTGGGAATGGTTAGATAAAGCGGTTGAAGGGGAGAAGATGAACAAGATAGAAAGGGATCGAACTGGCGGATTCTCAAAGGGATGATAAACTTTGAGACACCAACTTGCTTGAACAGGATATGACACACCGGATCAAGACAAGGATTTTGCAAATTAGCAATCTAGATACTACACACTAGAAAGGGATTTGCAAGGGTTAAAGAATTGATCAAGAATACTTGTATTCAACAAAGTCTTATTCAAAATCGATTAGAATGATACAATGGCCACAACATCTAGTTATACAACAAGGAAATTCGAATTGCATGGTCAAAACACATGCATGCTTGGCACAGAAAACCAAGCATTCAAACCTAAGACTAGGCAGATTACAATGTGGTCAAGTGAAGACTATACACACGCTTACAAAGAAATGGGCCGGGCCATGCCATCAACTATAAGTCTAAGGCCTTATAGGCTTGATCATCTTAAAGGTTCACCAGGCCCCATTAAAAACCCATGTGAGAAAAACCCAATGGGAAAAACCTCACATGGGAAAAGGGAACCAAATGGACCCTTAATCCCAATCACATAAGCCCAAAGACTTAATCAAATGGACTTAGACAGAATAAGAAGAGAATGGGTAAGAAATAACCCAATAGTGTCTTGTAGGGCCTTAGTCCGGGTGCGGGTCATGGGACCAAGTGGAACGGTCCATGGGTCCGAGACAAGGCTGGTCGAGGCTTTAGATGAAGGTTGGGTCGATGGGTTGATCCTTGGTGAACCCTTGGTTGGGACGTGTGATGACTTGGTCGAAGCGCGTCCTGAAGCATGGATCGATGCACGGGTCGATTCCTGGGTCGATGGCCGAGTCATTCTCCTTGTATCGTCCTGAGTCGGTGCTGGGTCATGCTCCTCGTTCCACTGGTCGATGCCTTGCTTGGTTCCTTGGCCGCATTCCGGGCTAACCTCCACAAACTTGTCCGGGTGTACAAAGTCCTTGATCGCGTTAGTATCTGGCTGATCATCCAGGTCTTCATCCGTTCCATCAACCGGCTGGTGCAACCTGTCGACCAGGCTCACATCAGGTGGGACGCGACACGCTAAATCTAATGGGACACGGGACGGTTTGAATGCTAGCGGGGTGGGACGCGACACGCTAAACCTAACGAGGAATAAGGGGCACGACCAGGATGCTAGGGAACTACACACGCGGAAAGGGAAGGGAAACACACGCTAGGATGCTACACTCGGACAAACCTAAAGCGGGACGTGGGACGGTTGGATCCTAGGACTAGACGCACGCGGGACAGGTACTCGACACTCATGGGACAAGACGCAACCTAGACTAACAAACACTCGGACCAACAAACTATGCACGCACACGGGGGTACACATAGGACTAGATGAGGCTCCTCACAGCTTGAAGCTACAACTTAGCCTAGCACTCGACAACTAAAGGAAACCTAGCAAATAACAAGCAACACACAACTCCTTATGGATTTTCAAGTATGGTGAAGGTGTTTTAGGTGAGTTTCTAAAAGGTCCTAGATTGTTTTTAAAACAACCTAATCAATATTTTGTTTTCTTTTTCTTTTTTTTTTAAAAAAAAAATCTAGCAACAACTAAACAATGAAACAAACAAATTCTTCTATTTTTTTTTTTAATTAAGAAAAATAAGAACAAGGAATTATAGAACCTGATTTTTTTGTATTTTTTGTAAGGTGTTTGTGGTATGTGACTTGATTCATCTCTTTCTTACCGAGAACCTCAGGGGAAAGAGAAAGAAACACAATCAAAAGCCAAAAACTGTTGAACAAAAACAATGAAGAAATCGCCAAAAAATAAAAGGATAAAATCAACCTGATGAGCAGGAGCTTTAAGCTCTGATACCAGATGATGTAAGAACTTAGGTGGGCTGTCTTTTCACCGAGAATCTCAGGTTAAGGGACAGAATTCAATGGAAATGAAGGAGTGGATTGAAGGGACCACACAAGCTGTGAAAGGGGCTTGTGATACTCCAAGAACTCCAACCAAAACGCTGAAGAACAGACAGCTGCAGCAAGGCTTGTTGGCGGCTGTTTTTAGACTAAGGGTCTTTAGGTTTTTGTCAAAATACTTGTTGTTTCATTAAGTGTAAACAAGAAGGCATATATAATGCCTTGTTACAACTTTAGGGTAAACTACAAGGCGTTTAACCTTTCAGAGATTAAAACAACATGTAGTTCACTTATTGGCAATTAAAATAAATATTGGGTCCTAATTAGTCAACATGACCCAATTAAAACACTTAGTCTAAAAGAAACAGAAATAATATAGAAAGCCCAATAAGACTTAGGCATGGAATTCGCCTGAAGACTTGTAAATGAGATGGAATTGTGAACAAGTATTCATCGCCTGGCGCACTAAGAGTATTGCCTCATTAAAATCTTCTTCGGAAAACCCAATGGGAAAAAAAGGAAGATAGGAAAAAGAGTACAATTTCCTAGCACGACTTTTGGTGTCTCTACCGAATGGTAATGGTAAAGACACCGGAGTTGGAAGAGTCTTATAGAAGGAACTTCCATGGTTCCTTGTCTATCTGGAATGGATGTCCGGTCGTTGGTGCAAGAATTGGACCGGCCTGGTCGGATGCGTGAGCCATCGTGGTCGTCTGGACGGCTGGTCGTGGGCTGGTCGTCTGGGTCAGCTCAGGTTTTTCTCTGGTTCCACTCTCCAATAGCATGCTTAGCTTGTCTCCTAAAGCTTTCGTCTTGGACCGCGTAAGAGGTCCAGGTGGAATGACCGGTGCAGTGGCTGGCTCGATGTCCTCATCAAAGAGTTGGTTAAGTTTGTTGCAGGTGGTTGAAGTTGGTTATAGGTTGTTAATTATTACTTGGACTGCAAGCTTTTTTGTTTTTGAAAGCTTTACTTGAGTCCAGTACATGCGCCTTCAGCTCTGTTCGAGTCCAGTACACGCCAGCAAGTCTTCTTGTTCCAGTACGTGAGTTCAGTTCACGAGTTGCTCACGTGACCAGTTCGTAACGCGCCTAGTTATTGACCAGTACATTTGTTTGATCAGTTCGTGACCGGTTCAACGAATCCACAATCGTGTGATCAGTTCGTGACGTTTGTTGGCTAGTACCTTGGATCATAGAAAGGACCAGACGCTCGACCAAAGTGACCGCGTGCCCAAGTTTCCTTTGTGTTCGCGTGATACTCTCGTTCCGACCAGGCCCCCGACCAGCTCTCACACCCAACCAGACCTGTCCCGACAATCAGTACAGTCACCCGGCCAGTGTTTCAAGCCTATAAAATATGGAAATTTAAGCCACTTTCAGAGCTCCAGTCATTCTCCATGGAGAAAATTACCTATTATGGTCTAGGATCATGAAAACTAAATTGGGTGGTAAAGGTCTTTGGAATCATATTTCTACAAATGGCCTTGAAGAAAATGAAGTGGCTGAAGTTAGTGAGGCTGTGGCTACCCAAGACAAATGGTATCAAGAAGACCAGTTGGTACTTTCTATACTTGAAAATTCTCTTGTTATTGATCTTTTGGAGGCTTATTCTTTTTGTGAAAATTCAAATGATCTTTGGGACACTTTGCAAAAGGTGTATGAAAACACCACTAACCTTTTAAGAATTTTTGAAGTGAAGAAGACTTTGAATGAATTAAAGCAGGAGGATGCAGAATTCACAAAGCATTATGGCTCATTTAGAGCATTGTGGGCTGAGCTAGAAATGCTAAGGCCAGCCTCCATTGACCCAATTGTTCTCCTTGAAAGGAAAGAACAAGATAAGGTGTTTGGTTTACTTTTGACACTTAATACGTCTTACTCAGATCTTATTAAGCATACTCTCAGGTCTGATAGGCTTCCTAGCTTGGAAGATGTTTGTGCTCAAATCCAAAAGGAACAAGGATCTCATGGATTATTTGGCAACAAGGCTGAATTAGTGACTGCACACAAAAGCTTCTTCAAATCAGCATCAACAAATGAATATAGGAGGAAGAGACAAATATGTGATCATTGCAAAAGGAATGGCCATACAAAGAAGGAGTGCTGGGTACTCCATCCTCAGCTGAAGCCAAGCTGGGCTTCTTGGCCACAACAACCCATGGTCGGACTCACTCAAGCTCACGGCCTCATGACTGCGCCTTCAAAGGTGTGTGGTAACACCTCAGTTCTTCTCTCAGCCTCCACTAGTGCCATGTCTCCAGCATCTGAATTTGTGACAAAATCAGACTTATAAGCTCTTATAAGGCGATAAAGGATAGCAATGTGATGGGTAAAACTTTTCATGCTTCTTTCCAAACTTCTTTTACTCCTAATGTTCCTAAATCATTGGTGGTTTATTCTGGTGCTACTCATAACAAGATTAGTGATCTAGGATTGCTAGAGAATGTTGAACCTGTCCATGGTAATGTTCTCATTGCTAATGGAATTAAAGTTTGAATTAAAGGCATAAGAAAACTGAAGTTGTTTGACAAAGAATCTAAAGCTTTTTACATGCCTTCTTTTACTTCTAATTTGATTTCAGTTAAAAGAGCAACTACTGATTTAAATTTTCAAGCTATATTTGGTCCTAATAATTTCTATTTTCAGGATATTGAGACTAGTAAAAGATTTGGACAAGGAACCACAAGAGATGACTTGTATGTGCTTGAAAACATGTCTAGTGTTAGTGAGTTAGAGGTGGCCTTTCAAGCTAGTTCATTTAGTACTGATTCTGATCTTTGGCATGCTAGATTAGGACATCCTCATCCTAGAGCACTTGAATTGATTGTTCCAGGTTTGAAAATGCCACAGGATTTGTGTGATTCTTGTATACTTGGAAAGCATCGTAAAACAGTTTTTGAAAAATCTATGCATACTTATGATAATTGTTTTGAGTTGGTGCATTCAGATGTTTGGAAATCTCCATTTCCATCTAGAGAAAATCATAAGTATTTTGTAACTTTCATTGATGAAAAATCCATACATGGGTTACCTTGCTTAGCTCTAAGGATAGAGTATTTGATGCATTTTTAAATTTTCAAGCATATATTACTAATCAATACAATGCAAATATTAAATGCTTTAGAATATATAATGGTGGAGAATACACTAGCACCAGACTCCAACAACACTTGGCCAAGCATGGCATTGAACATCAAACCAGCTGTCCTTACATTCCACAACAAAATGGAATGGCTGGAAGGAAGAATAGGCATTTGATGGAAGTTGTGAGAACAATGATGTTCCACATGAAACTTCCCAAAAGATTTTGCGGGGATGCTCTTGTAGCTGCATGCTACTTGATTAATAGGACTCCTACAAAACTCCTAGATGACTTGTCTCCATTTTAGGTACTAAAAAAAACTAGACCCAATATTGACCACTTAAGAGTTTTTGGTTGTGTTTGTTTTTTCTTAGTTACAAGGGAGCAAAGGAACAAGCTGGACCCAAAGAGTACCAAAGCTATGTTCATTGGGTATTTTTCTACTCAGAAAGGATACAAATGCTATGATCCAGAGACTATAAGAGTCTTGCTATCCAGAGATGTTAAGTTCCAAGAGTCCAAAGAAGAAGGCAATTGGGAACAATTTAAGGACATCTCATCAACAAGATCAGATCAAGCTGAGAACTTGAGAAGGCTCTTGGAGAGCATTGGTATAGTTTCACCTCATATTCAGCAGCCTACAGCCACGGCTTCTGATGCTCCACAGCCTACGGCCGTGACCAATCCTACCTGGCCAGCCGTGGCAAGTCCAGCTGAGCTGCGGCCATTTACACCATCCGGCCATTCACACCAACCGCACCCTGGTGCCTTCATTTCTCCTGGCCTTCCTCCTCTTGAACATGGGGAGGGGGGAGAAACATCTACTCATGTCTAACAAGAATCAGCAGGAAAAGATTCAATTTTGGTCTCAGCTTCCAAAAGATCAAGAGAAGTGCCTACTCCGATTGAAGTTTTAGGTGAAGAGGAGGATCATATTCAAGAGGCTCCACCTATTTTCCTAAGGAGGAGCACAAGACAAAGGAAACCCCCAGTGTTCTACAATGGGAATGTTGTTATTATCATGATCAGGGAGTTTGTAATATTGCTCACTTACCTACTAATCATGCTGCTTTCATTTCTAGTCTTGATAAGGAGCAGATTCCAAAGACATATGAAGAAGCTATGGCCAAAGAAGGAATGGAGGGAAGTTATTCTAGCTGAGAAACAAGCCATGGAAAGGAATGGTACTTATGCTTCAGCTACTCTACCAAAAAGAAAAAGGACTGTAAGTTCTAAATGGATTTTTACCATTAAATACAAAGCAATGGTGAAATTGATAGATATAAAGCTAGGTTGGTGGCTAGGGGTTTTACTCAGACATATGGTGAGGATTATAGGGATACCTTTGCACCTGTAGCTAAGCTTCATTCTGTTAATGTTGTTCTTTCACTTGCTACTAACCTTGAGTGGGAGTTATGGCAAATGGATGTTAAGAATGCTTTCTTACAAGGTGAGCTAGAGGAAGAGGTATACATGTCACCACCACCAGGTCTAGAGGAGGAGGTTCGAAGCGGCAATACTCTTAGGCTGAGGAAGGCTATCTATGACCTTAAACAATCTCCAAGAACTTGGTACCACAAGCTAAGTGTAACATTAATGGATAGAGGCTTCAAAATATCTGAAGTTGAACATACTCTTTTTACACTAAAAAGCAAGGAAGGTATTGTGGTAATTCTTATTTATGTAAATAATATAATCATATCTGATGGTGATAGTGTTGATATTGCATCTACTAAAGATTACTTAAAGAGTGTCTTTGATATTAAGGATCTAGGAGAACTTAAATACTTCTTAGAAATTGAAGTGTGTGGGTTCAAGGAAGGTCTCTTTTTATCTCAAAGGAAATATGTTGTATATTTACTAACTTCTACAGGTATGATGGAAGCTAAACCAGCCAAAACACCCTTAGAAGAAGATTATAAAATCGCAACTAAGGGGGAGCTAGAGGAGGAAATTGATTTTCATGATCCTAAGCTCTATAGGAAAGTGGTTGGTAAGCATATTTATCTAACCATTGCAAGACCAGATTTATGTTTTGCTGTGAATCAGGTATCTCAACACTTGCAAGGTCCAAAGATGAGACATTGGGAGATGGCTATGCTGATTTTGAGATATCTAAAGGGCACACATGAACAAGGTATATGGATGAGTTTGCAATAAATGAGTTTGCAATAAAAATACAAATATGGTTGGTTATTGTGATGCAGATTGTGCAGGAGATAGGGAGGATAAGAGAAGTACCACTGGCTATTGTACTTTCATAGGAGGGAACCCCGTGACTTGGAAAACCAAGAATCAAAAGGTGGAATCATGCTCTAGTGCAGAATAAGAATAGAGCAATGAGGAAGCTTACAACTGAATGCATTTGGTTAAAGCAACTTTTGGAAGACCTGGCCGTGAAGTATGAAGACCCTATCACCATCCACTGTGACAATCAGGCTGCCATACACATAGCCTCCAACTCAGTGTTCCATGAAAGGACCAAGCATATAGAAGTAGACTGCCACAAAGTAAGAGAAGCTATTGGGAAAGATATCATCTTGCCTTGATATACAAGGAGTGAGGACCAATTAGCTGATGTATTCACCAAGGCAACATCTCTGAAGAATGGCGCCTCCATCTATCCAAGGCTTGGCCTTATGACCATTCCACACCAATGATCACAACATGGAGTGTTATACTCTTTTTTCCTAGAAAAGGTTTTGTCCGAATTGGATTTTTCTTCTCTAGGTTTTTAATGAGGTAATACTTCATGGTTGCAAGCTTAGACATTCTTCATGTCTTAAGCTTGAGGGGGAGTGTTGGAAGGAAGAAGAAATGATGAATTTAGAAAGCCCTTCATGCTTTCTATTTTAGCCGTGAGTTGCATAGGTAAAAAGGAAGTGTCTAAGGCTTGTTTGTGTTCTAGTATTATGTTATCCTTGTAGTCATTCATGTATAAGAAAATCCTTGTATCCAAACAAGCCTAGACTAGATTAGTATAAATATTTCTCTTCCTTCTCATTTGTAACTTAGAAATCATAATTCTTATTTTCTTAATAAAATCATTCTTCTCTCTACATCTATCTAATCTCTCATTCTCTCATTCTACAAATCTTTTAATCTCATAATCTTTCAAGGTGGGGGTGGCGTCTCAGTACTTTCTGCATGAAAGGACTCCTTAAAAATCATAAGGACGACGTTAGTATCGCCCTTACCTACTGCTTTACGGATGACCCTGGAGTTTACTAGGAAATTCTCCTTCCGGGGTCCTTTTGCTGGATTCGTTCTCAGCTGGATCTCGCGGACTTGCTGTGGGGCGAGTGGTGTACATACGCTTGTCATGGACAAAGGAATATAGGTTAGTCCACCCATTGTGCGGGGTTTTCCTGTCAAACTGCCATGGACGTCCTAAAAGTAGATGGCTAGCTTTCATCGGGACCACGTCTTATAGAACCTGATCGGTATAACGACCTATGCTAACGGGAACGATCACCTGATTGGTTATGCATATCTCGGTCTTATCATTGAGCCACCTAAGCCTGTAGGGCCGCAGGTGCTTGGTTCTCTCGAGACCGAGCTGGTGAACCATGTATTGACTGGCGACGTTGGTACAGGATCCTCCGTCTATTATAAGAGAACATACCTTGCCCTTCACGGTGCACTTGGAATAGAAGATGTTCTCACGCTGGGCGATTTCGTCAGGGCAAGCTATGGTGTTAAGGACTTGTCGGAACATTAGAAGCTCTCTGGAGTCGGGGTATTCGATGTCGTCTTCTGCTTGATCGGCGTCCTCTATGGGTTCTTCTTCACCTTCGTCTGCGGATTCGTACTCGCCTGTTGGTGTTAAGCTTATAACATATTGGTTTGGGCACTCACGTGCCATATGTCCGCGTCCGTTGCGCTTTAAACAGGTGATGTGTCGGCTTCTGGGGCTGGTACCAGTGGTTTTGCTTGGCTGACCTGGTCCAGTCGTGCCTCGCGGAGTGTCGTTGGGTTGGGTCTTAGCGCGGGGTCGGAGCTAAGGCCGGTGCTCTGGTTGTATGGCTTCGTCCAGCTGGGCTTGGGCCGTTGGTAGCCAACTGCCTTTCTCTTGTTGGCTTGTTACACTTGGTTGGCGAGATGGAAGAGCTCTTCTAGATCATGATAATGTTGTCTTTCGACCTTCCATGCGATCTTTTCTTGGAGCCCATCAACAAACTAGACCATAAAACTCTCCGGGGAGTCTGTGCTCTCGAGACGGTTCCTTAAGTGCTCGAACTCGTCGAAGTATTTGCCAACCGTCTTGGTGCCCTGGGTGAGCCATCTAAAACGTCTATGCAGCTCTTGATGAAAATGGGGCGGAACGTATCGTTTTCGCATGAGATCCGTGAGTTTGTCCCATGAGGTCAGGGGTCCAAACCGGCTCCTCCTCCATTCAGCTACTTCACAGTCCCACCATGTCAAGGTGTGGTCCGTGAACTGGGCTGTCCCTAATGCTATGCATCTCGGGTCCTCATTCGGTAGTAGTCGAATAACATCTCCATCCGTCGTTCCCAGTCTAGATAGGCTTCTGGGTCAACCTTCCCAGCGAAGGATGGCGGGTTTAGCTTAATATCCAGTGTTTGGTAGGGGATGGGTCGGTCGTTTGCTTGGGGTCGCGGTCGTACCGGTATGCAGGACCGGTATTGTAATGCCCCGTACCTTAGGTCCAGCAGGACGACCGTACGGCACAGTCGCGGTCGAGAAAAGATCGGTTGTGATGGTACGGATGGTCGTACCGCGGGACGTACGGTCGGTCGTCCGCAGGAAAAACTGGGACAGATGCTGATGTGGTAATGACATGGAATCTGACTAGGAATCCACTACTAGCGATGATGGGGATTTCCACTAAGTTTTTAGCCTTTTTTTTAATTAAGTTAGTGGGTTTTGGTTATGGCACAGGTGTTATGGTTTAAGGGTGTTAAATGGGTTAGTGGGACACTTGTCATGGTTTAGGGAAGTTAAATTAGTTAGTGGGACAGGTGTCATGTCTAAACCATGCAATCTCACCTTATAAATACCCCTTTGGTCACCATAAACCATGTTTAGAAAATCTGAAGTTTAAAACCCTTTGTTAAGTGAGTTAGAGAGAGAAAGAGCTACCTTGTGAGGGCTGTACGGCCGTAAGGAAAGGGAGGCTGTCCGAGAGCGTCTGTGAGATTGTCTGTGTGATAGGCCGTGCATCCGTCCTTTGTTCTGTGAGTTGGTTCTTTTATTTTTTTAAGCAAGACAGTTGATCCGAGTTTGGTTAGGACGGTTGGGATTGTGTGCATGATGAATTGTTGTGCATTAATGATTTTATTTTAATGAAGTGTTGAATTTCGTTGGTTGCATGCATGTTGAGTTATAGTTAATTTTCGATCATGAATTATGATTAGTCGCATGCATGAGGAGTTATGGTTGAATTTGGTTAAGTGAATCCATTAGTATTCCCTAGATCTAGTTCGGGTTCTATTTGGTCTGCTGTGCATGTTCTTGTTTGATTGTTGCACAGTTGATTAAATAAACGGACATGGGCCGGATCAAAGGTATTGCGAAGTGGTTTCATGGTTAAGTGGTTGTGTGGTTATTGTGTTTCATGGTTAAGTGGTTGTGTGGTTATTGTGGAAAGTATGGGGAATTCCGCGGGCATGCGAGGGATGACTTGCCACCATCCTGTGAGCGACTTGCCAGGCTAGTGCCCGTATTCGTAGGTGCCTTGTAGTCTTGGTGACTAAGGACCTGACCGGGGCAGTGAGTACCGTCCGTCTTCGTAGATGCCTTGTAGTCTTGGTGACTAAGGACCTGACCGGGACGGGAAGGGAATAGGCTAAGATCACGGCGCGCGTGGGTAGATTATAAATGATGCTTGGTTAAGCTGTTGGTGGAGTCATAAGTATAGTGGTCTTAGTATGATTGATATTGGTTGAGTTTACTTGCATTGGTAAATTGCGGGAATGGGTTAGATAGTATTTTTCGACCAGCTCACTCAGCATTAGCTGACCGAACTCGTTCTTGCAGATAAAGGCAAGGTGGTGGAAGGAGGGTGGAACAGTCCAGTGTAGATTTAAAGACCCCTTAGTAGAAAGTATGTTTCTTTTGGACTTGTATAAATTTCATAAGAAGTATAACGCTTTCGCAAGTGCTGTAATCAGGTTTTGGAAGAACTGTTAAAAGTATGTTTAATATAAAAAGGAGGTTTTTCCGTGTATCTTATTAAGGTCTTAGTAAGTTTCAAGTTCTGAATGCCTAAGTCCCGGCCGGGCTAACCTCGACAAGGATGTCCGTTCTTGGTCACAGAACCTTGAATGAGATGGAGTTGATCTACTCGGGGTTTGGATTGTGTCTATCCGGGCTTTCGAACTATATTCGGAAGAACGGTCAGACAGGATTCAGGCCTATCGTAACACCTTCGGTCTAGTAGGATCGGGGGCGTTACAAGGTGGTATCAGAGCGTGTTTTCGATTTATAGGGACTTAACGGTTTTTCTAAAAAAAAGTTTTATAGGAAGGGGTTTAGGAAACTGGCTGTCCGTCTATCCAGAACGAGTTCGTAACAAGTGTACTGTTTTGCAGATGCCACCGAGAAGGGATCTGAGGGGTAACCGTGGTTCGTATCAAGGGTCTGAAGCTGAAGAGTCAGTGGGGCATATACCTGGCCTGGAAGAGTTTGATGCACAGAATGGGCAAGGGCCGGAGTCAGACTCACATGAACTGAGAGAGGGCGACGCGGAGTCCAGTAACCGGGAGCGTGGTAATCAACCCAATATGATAGAGCAGCTGTGTAATCGTTTGATAGAAGGATTGGAGCGATTACAGCAACCTCCACCAGGCACCCCGAGTTATTTGGAAATTGTTACTGCCATGCGGAACCTGGGAACGGAAAAGTACAATGGAGGTACAGATCCGTTTATGGCAGACTCGTGGTTGAGACGCCTAGAGAGTAACTTTAGCGCCACTAGATGCCCAGAGACATTCAAGAAAGATGTGGCCGTTTACTACCTAGACCAAGACGCGGCCAACTGGTGGGAGACCCGAGAACGACGACTTGAGTATTGCCAAGTACATGAGGAAGCATGGGTTCAATTTCGAACCGAGTTTTTGAAGAAATACATTCCCATGGAAGCACGTTACTGTTTAGAAACCGATTACGCGCAGCTGACGCAAGGCGAGAGAAAAGTTCGCGACTACGAGGCAGAGTTCACTAGGCTTCGCCGTTTTGCCAGATACGGGACTCATGATGAAGTAACTACGATGCGGAAATTTCTCCATGGACTGCGTCCCGATCTATTCTGCAAACTTAGAACTGTATCATGTCCGGATCTATCAACTCTGATAGAGATGGCCGTCAATAAGGAGGAAGCTTTGATGGGTGAACGGAAATATTATGAAAGCATCGCTCCAAGGCAGGAAAGACCGAGACGAGTAGAACAAGGACGAAGAAGGCATTACGATCGACCTGCCACTGGTAATACTAGACCAGTCCCGACTTGCTATCGTTGTGGATGGATTGGTCATACCTCGAATACTTGCGGGACTCCGACCATGAGACCACGAGACCCTACGTGTTGGAGTTGTGGGGAGATAGAGCACTACTCTGCACAATGTCCTAAAGGACAGAACTTCTGGAGACCACCACCACTAGGAATCCAAGCGGGGCCAAAACGTTTGGCTATCGGACCAGCACAGGCTCAACAACAGCAACAGGCAGGAAGAGTGTACGCGATTGATACGAACCAGGCTGGTCCTTCACGACCCTCTCCCCTGTTAGCAGGTATGTTGGGTTAAACTCTGGGTACTTGATCTCTTGAATGTTTGTTTAGGTTTGGGTTTGGGTGGTTGAGCTCATGCTAATGGCATTCGGGTCGGGTCCGAGTTTTAGGAGATCGATCCTGCATGTTCTTGTTTGATTGTTGCACGATTGGTCATTTTTAACTTGGGCTTAGACCAGGATGACATGGCTAAGTTAAAGGTTGGTCGTGCATGTTCTTGTTTGATTGTTGCACGGTCAATCAGACCACCTTTGCCATAATCCTAAACTTGCTTGAATTGATTATTGATTTATGTTGCATGAGTAGACGAATGAATTGATTATGATTGATTAGGAACCCTGCGAGTGGGTGGTAGCTTGGCCTTTGTTCTGTTCGACTCAGGCGCTACTCATAGTTTTGTCTCGCCTGAGGTAGTGCGGACCTTTGAGGGAACTTTTACCATAGTAGAAGTAGATGTCCCCATTAGGACCCCAGGAACCAAACCTGTAAAGCTGAGAATAAAATCTTAGATGTCCCTGTTAAGATCGACGAAGTGGAATTTCCAGCAGACCTACTGGTAACAGCATTGGATCGACACGAAGTAATTTTGGGGATGGACTGGCTATCGGGTTACAAGGCTCAGTTAGATTGCGGTAAAGGAAAAATGCATCTCATAAGGGAAGGAGGTGTGAGTATTCAGTTTCGGGGATTCGAGCCTAGTACCAAGGCAATGTTCTTGTCGGCCTTGCGAATGGAACAAGAGTTGCAAGAGGGAGAAGCGTATCTCGTAACCTTGATGGTAAGCGACGAGGGACTGACCCAGGAACCAGAGTTATCAGACATCCCAGTGGTTCGGGAGTTCGAGGATGTTTTCAAACCGTTGGAAGGTGTGCCACCACCGCGGTCCAACCCGTTCATGATTCCGCTGGAACCCGGAGTGACTCCCATTGCTAAAGCACCGTACCGGATGGCACCAGCAGAGATGGCCGAATTAAAGAAGCAACTGGAAGACTTGATAGAGAAAGGATTTATCAGACCAAGTTCATCGTCATGGGGCGCACCAGTCTTGTTCGTCAAGAAGAAGGACGGGAGTATGAGGATATGTATTGACTATCGGGGAATCAACAACATAACCATTAAAGATAAGTTCCCTCTGCCAAGGATTGATGAATTATTAGACCAGCTTCAAGGAGCCAAGGTATTTTCAAAGATCGATCTAGCCTCAGGATACCATCAGATACCTATCTCAGAAGCAGACATTCTGAGAACAATTTTCCGTACACGGTATGGGCAATATGAATTCGTGGTGATGCTGTTTGGAATGACGAATGCCCCAGCTGCATTCATGCGAGTCATGAATGAGGTCTTTCGAGAGTATCTAGATAATTTTGTCATCATTTTCATTGACGATAAACTTATCTACTCCAAGACTACAGAAGAGCACGAGCAGCATCTACGACTAGTGTTGGGGCGACTGCGGGAACAACGATTGTTTGCCAAGTTCAGCAAGTGTAAGTTCTGGAGGAGAGAAATATGATTCTTAGGTCATCGAGTATCGGAGCATGGAGTATCTGTCGACCAGGAGAAGATCGCGGTGATTAAAGAGTGGCCACAACAGACTAATGCCTCGGAAATCAGAAGTTTCCTGGGCTTATCTGGGTATTATAGGAGGTTTGTCAAAAATTTCTCCTCCAAAGCCAAACCTCTAACCAGGCTGACCGGCAAAGGAGTTCAGTTTCAGTGGACCGCAGAAACCGCCAAGGCGTTCGAGCAGTTGAAGAAAGCCTTGACGAGTGCACCCATATTAGTATTACCTGAACCGAACCAACCATACTCCATCTACACCGATGCATCCCGGGTAGGGCTTGGCTGTGTACTAATGCAGAATGGTAGGGTGATAGCATACGCATCCAGGCAGCTTCGGAAGCACGAGGAGAATTATCCGACGCATGACTTGGAATTGGCGGCAGTGGTGTTTGCTCTTAAGATATGGAGGTCATACTTGTATGGAGAGACGGTACAAGTCTTCACTGATCATCAAAGTTTGAAGTATCTGTTCACACAGCCGGATTTGAACCTACGACAAACACGGTGGATGGAATTCATAGCGGATTACGATCTGAAGATTCAGTACCACCCTGGAAAAGCTAATGTAGTGGCCGATGCTCTGAGTAGGCAAGCTGATAAGAATGTTTCGAAAGATGTCGAGGCCTTGTCAAGTGCGTTAAAAACGTTTCGCCTTGAAGTATTAGAAGGGGAGACCAGCCAACCCCTTGGAATTCAAGCCGTTAATCAGGCAAGCTTAATTCACCGCATCAGAGAAGCTCAAGAGGAGGACGTGGATTTGAGGAAGATCTTAGAAAAACTAAAGCCAAGTGATGGGAGAAATAATAAAGGGTCCAATTTAGCAGAAGATGGGACTCTACTGATGAATGGGAGGATTGCAGTACCGAAACAAGAAGAGTTAAAGAAGGAAATATTAAGAACTGCACATCAGTCTCTGCTAAGCATACATCCAGGAAGCACTAAGATGTACCGAGACATCAGACGATACTACCACTGGCCAGGAATGAAAAAGGCAGTAGCAAAATGGGTTGCTCAATGTCAGGTATGTCAGCAAGTCAAGATTGAGCACCAAGTGCCGGGAGGACTATTGCAGAGTTTACCAATTCCAGAGTGGAAATGGGAGGCAGTAGCGATGGACTTCATCACCGGTTTACCTACCGCACCAGGCCGACTTAATGATGCCATCTGGGTCATCGTGGATCGTTTAAGAGAAAGGCGGATCAAGAAGTAGAAGAACCGTGAGATTTCTCAAGTTCAGGTTTTCTGGGGAAAGCAACACCGCATAATTGACACTTGGGAAGATGAGGACCGTTTTCGCGAAAGATATCCCGAGCTATTCACTGATGGTACTGAAAGTTGAAGTATGAATTCGAGGACAAATTCTTTTAAGGAGGGGAGAATCTAATGCCTCGTACCTTAGGTCCAGCAGGACGACCGTACGACACAGTCACGGTCGAAAAAAGATCGGTTGTGATGGTACGGATGGTCGTACCGCGGGACGTACGGTCAGTCGTCCGCAGGAAAAACTGGGACAGATGCTGATGTGGTAATGACCTGGAATCTGACTAGGAATCCACTACTAGCGATGATGGCGATTTCCACTAATTTTTTAGCCCTTTTTTAATTAAATTAGTGGGTTTTGGTTATGGGACAGGTGTTATGGTTTAAGGGTGTTAAATGGGTTAGTGGGACACTTGTCATGATTTAGGGAAGTTAAATTAGTTAGTGGGACAGGTTTCATGTCTAAACCATGCAATCTCACCTTATAAATACCCCTTTGGTCACCATAAACCATGTTTAGAAAATCTGAAGTTTAAAACCCTTTGTTAAGTGAGTTAGAGAGAGAAAGAGCTACCTTGTGAGGGCTGTACGGCCGTAAGGAAAGGGAGGCTGTCCGCGAGCGTCTGTGAGCTTGTCCGTGTGATAGGCCATGCATCCGTCCTTTGTTCTGTGAGTTGGTTCTTTTATTTTTTTAAGCAAGACAGTTGATCCGAGTTCGGTTAGGACGGTTGGGATTGTGTGCATGATGAATTGCTGTGCATTAATGATTTTATTTTAATGAAGTGTTGAATTTCGTTGGTTGCATGCATGTTGAGTTATAGTTAATTTTCGGTCATGAATTATGATTAGTCGCATGCATGAGGAGTTATGGTTGAATTTGGTTAAGTGAATCCATTAGTATTCCCTAGATCTAGTTCGGGTTCTATTTGGTCTGTTGTGCATGTTCTTGTTTGATTGTTGCACAGTTGATTAAATAAACGGACCTAGGCCGGATCAAAGGTATTGCGAAGTGGTTTCATGGTTAAGTGGTTGTGTGGTTATTGTGTTTCATGGTTAAGTGGTTGTGTGGTTAATGTGGAAAGTATGGGGAATTTGTGACTTAGCTATTCCGCGGGCATGCGAGGGATGACTTGCCACCATCCTGTGAGCGACTTGCCACCATCCTGTGAGCGACTTGTCAGGCTAGTGCCCGTCTTCGTAGGTGCCTTGTAGTCTTGGTGACTAAGGACCTGACCGGGGCAGTGAGTACCGTCCGTCTTCGTAGGTACCTTGTAGTCTTGGTGACTAAGGACCTGACCGGGGCAGTGAGTACCGTCCGTCTTCGTAGGTACCTTGTAGTCTTGGTGACTAAGGACCTGACCGGGACGAGAAGGGAATAGGCTAAGGTCACGGAGCGCGTGGGTAGATTTGAAATGAAGCTTGGTTAAGCTGTTGGTGGAGTCATAGGTATAATGGTCTTAGCATGATTGATATTGGTTGAGTTTACTTGCATTGGTAAATTGCGGGAATGGGTTAGATAGTATTTTTCGACCAGCTCACTCAGCATTAGCTGACCGAACTCGTTCTTGCAGATAAAGGCAAGGTGGTGGAAGGAGGGTGGAACAGTCCAGTGTAGATTTAAAGAGCCCTTAGTAGAAAGTATGTTTCTTTTGGACTTGTATAAATTTCATAAGAAGTATAACGCTTTCGCAAGTGCTGTAATCGGGTTTTGGAAGAACAGTTAAAAGTATGTTTAATATAAAAAGGAGGTTTTTCCGTGTATCTTATTAAGGTCTTAGTAAGTTTCATGTTCTGAATGCCTAAGTCCCGGCCGGGCTAACCTCGACAAGGATGTTCGTTCTTGGTCACGGAACCTTGAATGAGATGGAGTTGATCTACTCGGGGTTCGGATCGTGTCTATCCGGGCTTTCAAACTATATTCGGAAGAACGGTCAGACAGGATTCGGGCCTATCGTAACACCTTCGGTCTAGTAGGATCGGGGGCGTTACAGGTATGGCTCAGGAGATCGGGTGGTTCTTCATCTCGTGGGTCGTGGGTGTACGGATCGAAGTATTGGGTTCTTTCATTCGTAGTGGTTTCTCCGCTTCTCCTTTCTCCGCGATGTGAGGGTTCGGGGATGTCGAGTCTTCTGGGAGGACTGGGTTGTTCTAAACGCTCCATGCAGTTTGCTAGGGTGTTCATCTGTGCCGTGATCTGACTCAGCATTTGCATGACTGCATTCAAGTCTTGGGGTCGGTCTGATGCGTCTAAACCACTAGACATGGGTGTTTTAGAGAATTCTACCTAAAAACTTTCCTAAAATAGAGCTTTCCTAAAATAAAAACATTCCTAAAATAGAAACTTTCCTAAAATAGAAATTTTCCTAAAATAGAAACTTTACTAAAATAGAAGCTGTCCTAAAATAAAAACTTTCCTAATTAGTGACTTTTCTAATTTGGAGACTTGCCTAAAACTAGACTTGGAAGCTATCCTAATTTAGATATTTGTCTAAACTAGAAAAGGGAATGTCCTAAATAGGTTATGGAAATTTTCTAGTCTTAAGTTCTTTCCTAAATCGGTTTTCGGAAATTTTCCTAGGACTTTTGTGGAATTTTCCTAAGTCTAGATTATTGCCTAATCTCGAAAATAGGGAACCTTCTAAACGTTTTTGGAAATATTCCAAGGAAGCTAAAAAGGGTTGTCCTAAACTGAATTTCTTCCTATTCTGAAATGGAAAGTTGGGCACGGCCGTGGGAAACTTTCCCAAAAGGATTATGGAAGTTTTTCTTAGTTTGCAAGATCCTTCCTATCGGTTTGGCTACTACCCTAATCAAACCGCGAAAAGGGATGAGAGAGTGCTACGGGGAGGTATCTTAGGGCTAGATGCTAGCAGTGGGGATTGCGGGACTCTAGTCTTAAATGCGCAGTGCGCTTGCCAGGAGGCGCGGTCTTACGAGGGTTCTAGCACGAGGGTCCTAGTTCTTAAGCCGGTGGCACTTGCGTTAAGGGTGGACAACGAACCAAGCATTACAACTTCAAGGTCACACAAACAGGTATGAAATACAGGTTAGGCGTGTGTTGCTAGTAAAGTCCTAAGTTCATTCAAGACAGCTCTCTTATATATTTTTTTGGATTTTAAAAGAGGCAAACAATCAACAATAACAAACGATTTTTTTTTGTTAACTTAGCGAATAGAAACTAGTGTTTAGGAAACGATAGAACCTGATTTGCTTTGGTATTGAAGTAGCGATTCTATGGCTCTCCTTTCTTCTTCATTTTTTTTTGACCAGTTATGTGCCTCCTCACCTTGCAGATAAAGAGGAGAAAAACAACTCAATAGCAAAAAGGAGTTCAAGTAACAATAAAAGGACAATTCAAAATAATAAAAGGATAGATTCAACGTTGCACTTCAAGAGCTTTTCAGCTCTGATACCAGATGATATGAGCCACAGACGCGGGGAGAACCAATGGAGGTTCGCGCGGAACGGTGCTGGAACCGGTTCCAGCGAGAGAGCCTCGATCGCAGAACTGGTGGAAGCGATGGACGGGAGAGACTCGACCGAACGGGCACTGGGAACGGGGGGATCAAACTGGACCATGCGGGGATGGGAAGGACAGCGATACACCAGGTGAGACTCCAACCTTCAAGGATAGAGTCACGGATACCAATCTTAAACAAGGCGGCGCCGACAAGAGTTGCTAGTATAGGTTTTTTAATTCTTTGTAAAGTCTGTCTTATTATTGAATGAGGGACTTGACTTATATAATGTCAAGTCTAGGGTTTCTGTCCTTAAAGAAAAACAACAGCTAGTTATAAATAAAACAACAAAAAGTTAAAATAAAAACAACAAGAAGTTCAAATAACTAACTTGGGCCGCGGCCTTAATGGGCTTGGCGCGGGCCCAGGTCCTAGACTTAGAGAAATAAAAATGGTCTAAGGCTGTGGGCTTCCTGATATCATTAAGCCCGAGTCCGAGTGCACACTAAGGTTGTTGCCTCGTTAAAACCTTCTTTGGAAAACCCAATGGGACAAAACCGAAGATAGTAAAAAGAATATAATTCCTTAGTGCGTCTTTGGTGTCCTTATCCCGGGGTGATGGTAATAACACAAGATTCAGGGATCCAACGACTAAGCAGCTCCCAAGGTTGGGTTGTGAGGCTAAAGTCCGGTCCTTGGTCCGGTCTTGGGTGATGGGGTCATCCATGCTACACCAACCCGGTACTTGGAGGATGAGGTCCACAACTCCTTATGTGTCTCACCGCATCATGACCAGGAGCAGAGCTGCCCAAGAAGTGCAAGACAGGAGCCGAGACCAGGACCAAACTCGTTAAGATCAAGCCAGGGTCAACCTAGTCCAAGCACACGGCCGAGGAGAAGAAGGGACACCCATGCACACAGCCTTAGGGATATGGTCTTGTGTGTCCTTACTATCCTTGAGTGAGAACACCCCTTAAGACCTTAGATGATTAAGGTACTCTTTTCCTTTCTAAGTTTACAATAATGGATTCTTGGAAAGGTTTTTAATGAGACCAGAAAATCTAAGGCATCAAGCCTAGTGTCCCATTGGTTTTAATGTGGATATGTCCATTTAAAATCAATTAGGCTTGATCCTATCTTTAGGCAGCTGTTTAGTCTTTATTTTAGTCTTGTCACTTGTTAAAAGACTTAGTCTATGTGGGTTTAAGTTGTTTTGTTGCCCGCGGGTTGTGTGGTCAACTAGGTCTTAGAATGTAGCCTATAAAAGACAGAACACTCTCTCTTTTATGCAGACAGTTTAGAACCCAAACCCTATTCACGCGGCCGCCTAGGTCATATCCAATTCTTCCTTGTGTGTGAGTGTGTCTCCAAGTAAGGAAGAGAGAGTTCCTTTGAAGATCGAGTGTGTCTCTCAAGGAAGGCTGTATCCAGGCCTGACATAGCCTGGTGTGTTGCCCTCAATCCATCTTTCAAATCTCCCAAAACCCATTCATTTAGCCCCCGTTCCATCACTCTACATCCGCTGTTCGTGGCCATGACCGTAGCTTCGTCCCACCGTTCGCATCTTCGTTCGTGTGCTTGACCCGCCGTTCGCGAGTCACGACCGGGGCCTCGTCCTGCTGTTTGTATTCTCCCCCGTCCGTACCCTCGCTCGTTCGTCCTCACCGCCGTTCACTCGTACACCCGTTCAGCCGTTCCTCGTTCGTCCGTTCGCTCAGCCGTTCACCCGTTCAGCCGTTCCTCGTTCGTCCGTTCGCTCAGCCGTCACCCGTTCGGCCGTTCGTCTGCTCGGCCGTTCACCCGTTCGCCCTTCGTCCGTACTATCGTACACCCGTTCGCCCACTCGACCGTTCACCATTCATCTCTCACCCGTCCCGTTCGCTCAACCCAATAACCCTCCAATGGAAACCTCGGCTTGGCTCGTATCATTGGGACTGGCTCGGGGTTCCTTGGGAGAACCTCAATCATACGCTCGACGAAACGATTGATCTTGATTCTTAATGCCTTGGCTCTTGCTTGAGTTATGGGTCCGGTCGGCACAACAGGGATGGCTTTGTCCGGATCTGGTCCCCCTGGGTTGGTAGCTCGGTTCGGGGCCTCATCATAACTAGGTTAAAATAGGTACAAAACAGTTTGATATAACTCTGTATATTATATTGATGTGGTCCTTGCAGAGAAGAACACACACAACCAAGATCGACAACAGGGTGTGCCAAGGCGGAAGTCTTGAAACGGATGGAATGGAGGTTTAGACACGATGAATGATGGAAGTTTGGTGAATGTTTAAAGGATCGATAAGACAAATGGGGAATGGATCGATTGGTGAGACTCCAATGGGATGAGAAACTCTGGATCACCAAGCTTGCTTTGATCTAGATATGACACACCAAATCTAGACAATGGTTTTACAAACTAGCAATCTAGATATTACACACTAGAATGAGGTTTGTAAGATAAGGAATCGATCAAGAACACTTAGAAAGAAAATTCTCTTATTCAAAATCAATTAAGCATTACAATTGCCAGGGCCAAAAGAGATATACACGCCAAAACAATTTGAAATGCATGGTCAAAGTATAATGCATGATTGGCACAGAAACCCAAGCATTTAAGACTAAGACCATGCAGATTTCAAAGTGATCAAAGACTAGTTAATTCACACGCCAAAGTAGAAATAGGTCGGGCCAAAAACAGAAATGCCATCACATGTTGTCAAAGGCCTTATGGGCTTGAGACTTTTAAGAATGCACCAGGCCCCATTAAAAACCATGTGAATAAAACCCAATGGGAAAAACTTCACATGTGAAAAGGGAACCAAGTGAACCATTAATCCCAAACTCATAAGCCCAATGTCAAAACATAATGGACTTAGATAGATTAAGAAGAGAAATGGGTCAGAAATAACTCAATGGAGGCTTAAAGGGCCTTGGTCCGGGAACGGGTCATGGGACCTGGTGGAACGGTCCATGGCTCCGGGACAAGGCTGGTCGGAACACGGGTCAAGGACCTGGTCAAGCCGCAGGTCTGCCGGTTGAGGCTGGTCGAGGTCCTGGTCGGGTTGTGGGTTGATGGGTCGAGGCTGATTGAGTCACGGGTCGAAGTCTTGGTCGAGGTGTGGACCGGGGTCATGGTCAAGACACCAGTCGGAATTGTGGACGAGTCATGGCCATGGCTGGTCGAAGGTGGGTCACGGACACGATCGGGGCTGGGGTCTTGGTCGAGGCCATCCTTGTAGCCACGGTCGAGGCTTCGTTCAGGCCTGCAGTCGAGGCCAACCTCCATGCATACGTCTGGGTGCTCAAGATCTTCGTCCAAGCCATCGTCCGGTTGATCGTACTAGCCTTCATGCTTGTGTTTGTCCGGGTCAGCGTCCGTACCATCGTCCAGTTGATCCGGGCCTGCGTCCATGCTCACATCATGATGCGATCCTCACCAGGGCTAAAGAGGTTCAGGTCGACATGAAGCCTATGATGAACGCCCCGGACAATCCAACGGATGACCATGCAAACGACCCAATGGTCGACCCTAAGGAGAACCCGGAAGGACCCTGCAAGGACGACCCAGCGAACACGAAAACGACCCAGAGGACATCCCAAACGGACGGACAGACAACTGTGAATCTGGGCCGCTGGATTTTGACAATTGGTCAAGTGACCCAATTGTGCTATTTTTCCCTATATTTGGGCTTTTTCCATTGGGTTTACCAAAGAGGGTTTTTTATAAAGCATTTGGGCCACTTATTCCTAAGGTTTTTGTTAATCCAAGCCCAAGCTCAGTCACCATTTATTTTATAATTAAATGAGCATTTATTAGATGGTTGCATGTCCTTTCATGCTCTTGGAAGTTGTTCCGAGCATGTAAGCCTTGTAGTCTTTCAATTTTCTGCATGTTCTTGCATGCTCTTGGAATTTGTTCCAATCATACAAGCCTACCTTTATTTTCGATTTTATGCATGTTCTTGCATTTCCTCGGAACTTGTGCCGAGCATGCAAGATAATCCCTTTCTCTATTTAAGCATGGCCTTAGCCACATTTGTAAGCATCAAATTTTAATCAAGAAGTTTCTTTCTCTTTAGAAATTTTCGATCATTTGAACAGTGTGTAATATATGTTCTTCTCTTAGATCTCCTCTTGGTGTGTAATATCCTAGAACCATCTAAGAAATCCTTGTGCTCTTTGGTGCGTCATATCCAAACGAGCATAAGCCGGTATATCAGAGGTCTTTTCGCAGCCTTTGGGCGACCGTATCACTCCACATCCCTTGGCAACTTGAGCTCCCGCTCGTTGTGCAAGGCTTATCCAGTTCTTCATCCCCTTGTTGTGCCAATTTTGGGTTTGATCCTTCCTAGGATCTCATCAAGTGGTATCAGAGCAACACAACTAGAAGGATGTCCATTCCAGAAAATGTTTGGGAAACTATCACAGCCAGAATAGAGCAATTGAAGAACACTTTTGTTGCCAATTTTTCAAAGGAGTTGAAGGAAGCGCTTATGGACGTTTTAAAGAACCAGCCAAAAAAACCAACCAAACGTCCATCTGTATCAAAGTCAACACACCATGAGATTCTGGAAATCGAAGAAGTAAAACCTGAAGATGAAATGTTTGGCAACCACGGTGGGACATTTACCCAGAAGACTGTCCAGAAGAAAAGTCACAAGATTTACAACAACTTCAAGGCTATTAGGATTTGAGGACAAATCCTTTTCAAGTGGGAGGGCATGATGCAATCCTCACCAGGCCTAAGGAGGTTCAGGTCGACATGAAGCCTATGATGAACGCCCCGGACAATCCAACGGATGACCATGCAAACGATCCAATGGTCCCTAAGGAGAACCCGGAAGGACGCTGCACGGACGACCCAGCGAACATGCAAACGACCCAGAGGACATCCCAAACAGACGGACAGACAACTGTGCATCTGGGCCGCTGGATTTTGACAATTGGTCAAGTGACCCAATTGTGTTTTTTTCCTATCTTTGGGCTTTTCCCATTGGGTTTACCAAAGATGGGTTTTTAATAAGGCATTTGGGTCACTTATTCCTAAGGCTTTTGTGAATCCAAGCCCAAACCCAGCACCATTTATTTTATAATTAAATGAGCATTTATTATATGGTTGCATGTCCTTGCATTCTCTTGGAAGTTGTTCCAAGCATGCAAGCCTACCTTTATTTTCAATTTTATGCATGTTCTTGCATGTCCTCGGAACTTGTGCCAAGCATGCAAGATAATCCCTTTCTCTATTTAAGCATGGCCTTGGCCACATTTGTAAGCATCGAATTTTTAATCAAGAAGTTTCTTTTCTCTTTAAATATTTTGATCATTTTGAACAGTGTGTAATATCTGTTCTTCTCTTAGATCTCCTCTTGGTGTGTAATATCCTAGAGCCATCTAAGAAATCCTTGTGCTCTTTGGTGCGTCATATCCAAACGGGCATAAGCCGGTATATCAGAGGTCTTTCCACAGCCTTTGTGCGACTGCATCACGCCACATCCCTTAGCAACTTGAGCTCACACTCGTTGTGCAAGGCTTATCCAGTTCTTCATCCCCTTGTTGTGTCGATTTTGGGTTTGATCCTTCCTAGGATCTTATCAAGAATGATGTGATCCTCCCAAGGAGTCGGCATTCTAAGGTTGTAGGGATAATCCTTGACTTCTAAAAAGTGGTTATACTCAAGAAACAAGGCGGTGGATCGAATGGTCACACAAGGGATGCAGAAGGCCCTTGATATACCAACCTCAATGTCCTAGGATATGACACACCTAGACGACAAAGAGGGTGATCCCTTGGATATGACGCACCAAGAAGGATCTCCTGGATTCTTTAGATATGACACACTAAAGAACCCAAGCATTTCTGTTAGATATGACACACTAACAGGTGATCGAAAAATTTAGAAGTAGAAACTCTCATTAAAAAATTCGATAGATTACAAGAGTGGCCAAAACCAAGTATTTATAGATAAGAAAGAAAGGAAGAGAGGTCTTGCATGCTTGGAACAACTTCCAATAACATGCAAGATCATGCAAAAGCCTAATTAAGAAGAAACAAGGCTGCATGTTTGGACAGAACCCAAAAACATGCAGCAACATGCAAAAGATTAGCATTAAATGCTTTAAATGTTCAAATAACTTCTTGTCTCATCTTTGATGGCATAGGAAGATGGGCTTGGGCCTTGGTTCCAATTTACTGGGCTTCTATCATGGACCATAATTGTAGAATAATTTGGTTTATAGCTTCATTCATCTTGATCTGACCGAAATTCCTCTTTAAATGCGCACATGTCAGAATCGCGTAATGTGAAAATCACTGGATTTGTAAAATTCATAACTCCTTCATCAGAACTCTGTTTGATTTGATTTTTCTTTCAGGAGTTAGATAATTGAGCTGTTCACATTCTCCAAGTGGTTTCGTACATTAAATCATTGTGGTTTAATAGATACGCTTCAAACACTGAACACATATCCTGATGCTTTCCATGATCGCATCACATCATCCACTCCCTCTTGAAGAGGATTTGACCTCAAATCTGGTCCATCTGCACAAAAAGAAATCAAGTCAGGAATATGGAAGCTTGAACTCACGGAATACTTACCTTGCAAATCCAGCTGATAGGCATTGTCATTGATGCGCTTGACCACTGTGAACGGTCCATCCACCCGGAGAATCAGCTTGGAACGGTGTTCTTCAGGGAACCGGTACTTGCGTAGGTAGATCCAGACCTGGTCTCCTGGTTTGAATGTAAGATTCCTCCGGTGCTTGTCAACGGCTTGGCCATACTTTTTAGTTTTGGCCTCAATATTAGCTCGGGCCTTTTCATGGATTTGTTTTACCAAGCGAGCCTTCTGTTCTCCATCAAGACTAGCATACTTACTCAAACGTAAAGGCATTAGATCCAAAGGTGAGATAAGACTAAAGTCATAGACAATCTGAAATTGTGAATACTTATATGCTGAATGAACCGAATGATTATATGCAAATTCTACATGAGGTAAATGATCTTCCCAAGTCTTAAGGGTCTTTCCTACAAATGCACGCAATAAAGACCCTAAAGTCCTATTGACAACCTCAATTAGGCCGTTACTCTCAGGGTGGCATGTAGTAGAAAAACACAACTTGGTACCTAACTTAGACCATAAGGTACGCCAAATATGACTTAGAAACTTAGTGTCCATATCAGACACAATGGTCTTAGGCATGCCATACAACCTAACTACTTCCTTAAAGAATAGATTGGCTATGTGCAATACATCATCAGTCTTCCTACATCTATTAAATGTGACATTTTAGAAAAACGGTCAACAACAACAAAAATAATATCCTTCCCATTTCGTGTCCTAGGCAATCCTAATATGAAATCCATAGACAAGTCTACCCAAGGATGTTCAGGAATGGGTAAGGGGTGATACAAACTGTTGGGCTGAGTCGTAGACTTAGCCTGCTTGCACTTAACACACCGGCTGCATATCTTCTCCACATCTTTTCTCATATGTGGCTAATTGAAGTGTTCACGCATTACGGCCAATGTTTTAGACACGCCAAATTGTCCCATGAGTCCACCAGCATGAGCCTCACGGACAAACAATTCCCTCATGGAACATGATGGTGAAAATCCTCTGTTTGTGACAAACAATTCACCATATGTTTGTGTGAATCCTCTAGCCACCAACCTAGCTTTATACCTATCTATCTCACCATTGCTTTTATATTTAATGGTGAAAATCCATTTAGAACTTACAGCCTTTTTTATTTTTGGAAGAGTGGCTGGAGCATAGGTTTGATTCTTCTCCATAGCTTGTCTTTCAGCTTGATTTGCTTCTCTCCACTCCTTTATCTCCATAGCTTCATCATATGTCTTTGGAAGCTGCTCTTTATCAAGGTTAACAGTAAATGCAATATGAGAATCAGGTATATGAACTAGATTACACACTCTCTGATCATGATGAACTATTGCATTGTTGTTGTAGTAGAAGTTGGGCGGGAATCTCTGCCTTGTACTTCTTCTAAGAACAACTGGTGATTCCCCTTTTTCTTCTTCTTCTAGAGCATCCACAAGATTAGGTTGAATGTCCCTTGGCCTTTTTGAAGTTGAGAATAAGATATCTGTTTCTGAATCTTCCTCTTGATCATGTCTAGGTTCCTGCCCCCCCTCATGACCAAGGGGAGGTAATTGGCCTCGTTGATGAGAAGGTCGCGCCACGTCCCGGGGTTGAAGCCGCGCCTGTGACCTGGTTCGCGGCTGGGAGGCAGGGTATGGGACCATGGACGGGCCTGGATCAGATGGAGCCATGGACGTGCCATGATCAGATGTTCCAAGAGCTGTAGCATGCTGGGACATGCTTGGGTCTTGCCTGGGATAGACCTGGGTCGTGCCTGGGTTGTGGCGAGGTTGCGCCTGGATCGGACGTGGGCCGCGCCTGGGTGAACACGGCTCGGGCTGGGCTGGTCCTGGTTCAAGTCGTGCCAATACAGAATCTGATTGTTCTGGAGCTGGTCATGCCGCCTGGTAAGCTGGTCCTGGGCCAGGTGCTGATGCTTTTGGAGAGACTATACCAATGCTTTCCAAGATCCTTCTTAGATTCTCAGCTTGGTCATGTCTTGTTGTTGAGATGTCCTTGAATTCTTCCCAAGTTCCTTCTTCATAGAGTCTTTTGGATTCTTGGAATTTAACATCTCTGGATACCTGGACTCTTCTAGTCTTTGGATTGTAGCATTTGTATCACTTTTGTGTAGGAGAATACCCAATGAACATGGCCATGGTGCTCTTTGGTTCTAGCTTGTTCCTAAGTTCTCCTAGTACTAAAACAAAACAAACACACTCAAATACTATTCATTGTTCAATATTAGGCTTAGTTTTGTTTAATACCTCAAAGGGAGACAAATCATCTAGAACTTTTGTTGGAGTTCTATTGATTAAGTGGCATGCAGCTACTAGAGCATCTCCCCAAAACCGTTTGCGGACCTTCGTGTGAAACATCATTGTTCTCACAACTTCCATCAAATGTCTGTTTTCCCTCTCAACTACTCCATTTTGTTGTGGAGTGTAGGGACAACTTGTTTGATGTTCAATGCCATGTTTGGCCAAGTGTTGCTGAAACTTGGTGCTAGTATATTTCCCTCCATTATCTGTTCTAAACCATTTAATCTTGGTATTGTATTGATTAGTAACAAATGTTTGAAAATTAAGAAATGCATCAAACACCATATCCTTAGAACTAAGCAATGTAACCCAACTATATTTAAATTTTTCATCAATAAAGGTCACAACGTATTTTTGGTTTTCTCTAGAATGAAAGGGAGATATCCAAACATCAGAATGCACTAAATCAAAACAATTATCATATGAATGAATTGATTTCTCAAAAACAGTTTACAATGTTTCCCAAGAATACATGATTCACACAAGTCATTTTGCAATTTAATTCCAGGGATGATCAATTCTAAAGCTGTAGGATGAGGATGACATAATCTAGCATGTCAAAGCTCAGCTGTAATATTAACAATAACACTATTAGTACACGGATCTTGTAAGGGATGTATGGGTAAATCTTCAAGCACATACAAGTCATTCGTTGTTGTTCCTTGTCCAAATTTCCTACTTGTTTCAATATCCTGAAAGTAGAAATCATTAGGACAGAAAATAGCTTGACAATTAAGATCTGTAGTAGCTCTCTTCATAGACAACAAGTTGAATGTGAAAGATGGCAAATAAAAGGCTTTAGATTTTTTATCAAACAATTTAAGCTTCCAAATTCCTTTAATTGGCACATTGATTCTATTAGCTATTACCACACTACCTAAGGCATATTCTAAGTTTTCTAGCAAACCTAAATCACTTATCATGTGGTGAGAAGCTCCAGAATCAACAATCAAAGGTTTAGAAGCTATGATGTTTGAAAAGAAGCATGAAGTGATTTACCAAACACATTACCAGAGCTAAAGGCTTTGAAGAGAGCTTCCAATTCTAATTTCTTCACAAACTCAGATGAAGAATGGACCGGATTGTTGGCCAAAGTTGATGTGGTTGTGTGTACAAGGTTGGAGGAACTAGGGCCGCATGTAGATGAAGCTTTGGACCTGTCAATGAACTAGCTTGGCTTCAACTTAGGATGAAGCACCCAGCACTTCTTCTTAGTGTGACCGGTTCTCTTGCAGTGATCACACATGGTTCTCTTCTTCTTGGATTCAGCTGGCGCCTTGAAGAAGCTCTTGTGGGCAACCACCGGTTCTTCCTTGTTTCCAAACAATTGGATAGACCCTTGCTCCTTCTGAATCTTGGTACAGACATCCTCTAAACTAGGAAGCTTGTCCTCCCTAAGAATGTGTTTAATCAAATCAACATAGTTAGTTTTCAAACTCAAAAGTAACCCAAACACCTTATCTTGTTCTCTCCTTTCATGGAGAGTAATGGGATTAATTGGCAGGCCTTAGCATCTCTAGCTCTGCCCATAATGCTATGAAGGATCCATAATGTTTTGTGAACTCAACATCCTCCTGTCTAAGATCATTCAAAGCTTTCTTGACATCAAAAATTCTCATGAGGTTAGTAGTATTGTCATATACATTTTTTAAACTTTCCCAAAAATCTTTAGCATTTTCACAATAAGAATATGCTTCTAATAGAGATCCAGCTAGGGGGTTTTGGAGTATAGAAAGTACCATCTGGTCTTCTTGAAACCATTTTTTTATCATCATGATCATCTGAGTCATCCCCTTCAATGGCTATAACAGGCGCCTTTGTAACATGAGTTCATAACCCTTTGTTGCACAAGGTTGGCCTTATGGTTCTGGACCATAAGAGATAATTTATCCCATGAAGCATGACTGGAGACTTTATATTTGTATGGTACTTCGTTAGGCTTTATCTAAAACCTGCAAGAAAGTAAACCCAAAGAGAAACTAGACCAGACCACACGCGCCTGTCCAAACCGTTAGCAACCAAGGCGCGTCAACCTTCAACAGCCTGCAACCGTCAGTAACAACCTCCAACAGCCTAACAGCCCTTGGTCAAACAACTTCTAACAATTATAACAGCCTAACTAGCAAATATTCAGTTAATATAATTATAAAAAATATCTAATCCACTTTTGCCTCCAAAAATTAAAAAAAAAAACAGATTCCTAGTAACATTCAAGAAAATCATTCTTGAAGACTAAAATTGTTTGGAATGAAATGAATCTTCTTGAGACCATCCACAAGATCCTAAACTATGTTTTTATCTTCCAATATTTGCAAAAGATTAAGAAAAATTGAAGATTTTAACACAAATACCACAAATAGGTCAAATCTGGACACATTGAGGACGATTGATCAAGAAAGCTTCTAAACGTGAAATGGGGCAAAGAGGACCTCCTGATTCATCCACTAGACTCGTTTTACTTGAGTGTAGGCTTTGGAATCACCTTATTTTATGAATAACTGAGGGAGATATGCTCCTTGCAAACCAGTAGTCTCGCGGCGAAGACGAACGTGACACCACCGGACTTGGACTTGGATAACTTTTGACTCAGGCCACCAAGTTGAATGAAACCACCGGTTAAATACTCAGAACTCGCCGGAGAACAACCCTTAATGAATAAAATGTCAACAAATTTCGAGTTCTTGCCGAAAAAGTTGATCAAACCACGGACCAGAACCGCGGTTTCACTAAATTTGAATGTGTGAGAAGATCGTGAGGGAAGAGAAGAGATTTTTTGGAATTGTTATGCCAGATTGATGAAATCTGGCTCTGATACCATGAAAGATTTTGAGATTAATGATATTAAGAGATTCAGATATTTGTAGATTGAGAGAGAGAGAGAGACTAGAGAGAAAAGTGAGAATGATTATTATTGAGATTTTAGAAAAATGAATTTATTGCTTACAAAGGAAGAGAGAGATAACCATTTATACTATGCTAGTCTAGACTTGTTTGGACACTAAGATAGCATAATACATGTTTGGCTACAAGGATAACATATCATTAATCCCAAACAAGCCTAAGCCACTCCCTTTGGACACATGGCGCATACTTAGAGTCTAAGGTACACTTTCTTAATTTCTTCTCTTTGTTTTCATCATTCTTCTTCATTCCAACAATCAGTCAGTCTATTATTATTCCCTAATCAATTCATTTCCTGAAACCATTTGTTTAGTTTAATTGTGAATCAAGTTTCATTTATTCCACTAGCTAGTACATTCGCTTTCGTAAATTACAATAAAAACCACAACCATTTACTATTTACTTTAGATTAAATCGAAATCATACAATCTTAGTGTGCTAATTCTTGGTTCCTTGTGGATTCGAACCTCAATTACTTACAATAGACATTGTAGATTTTTGTTGATTTATTTGATGCAAAACCTATGCATTAAATTGAAAAGTTCTTGCAAATAAAAAAAGAAATTGATAAAATAAAGGAAGTTAAACAAGAACTAGCTATAAGAAAATCTAAACCCGCTAGATCGATTAAGATTTTAACCCCTCTCCTAAAAGTAAATATGCTAGAAAACTGGATTGTGGGAGCTTTAGATTGATCTTAATGGCATAACAGACAACTATGCCTTGTAAAGGGAAGTACTAAGATCATTCGAGGAAATTTTGAGCTTCGGTATAGTTTTAAGAGGGTAGTATATTCTGGATAGATTAGAATCTAATCTTGTATGCACCTATTGGAACTTACCTTTAGCATTCTTCTAAAGTTCATTCTAATTTTTGAGAGATCCCTACACTGAGAATCAAAACCCATGGAAGAAGAGATCATTTTAATCTCTTGACCTTTCGCTTAGCCAAATGAGTTTGCTGAATACGCCTAGTATGATTCACGATCTAGTAATTAATGAATGTTAAAAGAGATGGGTGATATAAATACTTGTGTAAATTGAGGTTTGATCTGAGTTAAGTTGTGATGGATATGGCTAAACTTTTTGAGTAAATTTGCTTATCTTGTGTTATAGAACTTCTAACTTGGATAGTGATCTTAAAATTTGACCAATATGGCTTGGCTTTGAGTTCTAGAATAAGTCATCTTTCTCACTATGATAATCGTTTTCTTGAGGGCAAGCAAAAGGCAAGTCTGGGGGAGTTGATATAAGTGTATATTAGGCTAGTTTAATCTCATATTTCATATGTTTTAACATCACTTTACCAATCACTTAGCATCACTCTAGTGTAGTTTATCTCATTTGTGCATTTTAGTGTTTAGGATCATGCATTTGCATATTTATAGTGTTTTGAGTCTTTTTCAGGAGTTTTGGAGTCTCTCGAATGAAGATCATTCAATTGACTCGAGTAGAGGTGAAAATGAGGCATGAAACAAGTGCTAAGGAGCTAAGGCGCTGCGAAATTTACCAGGATCAATTGGTCAATTCTCAGACCGATCGATCACATCTACTCAAATCTGTTGGAATATCCAAGATCGACCAAGACCCTCCAAGATCGACCGATTCATTGTACGATTGATCATTTTATCTTTGGATCGATCGATTCGGTTTGATGATCTGGCCGAAAATTTTGTAATTAAACCAGTTTAGTTTATTTAGTCGGGTTGGTTTAGATTTAAACTATAAATACCCAAACCTAGTCATTTTTTAGCAATTGAGATTAGAGAGAGAGACTGCAGCCACCAGGTGTTTGAGGAGACCTAAAATTTGAGTTTTGGATTTCTGGAGAACCTCTTTAAGACAATCAAAGAATCATCTTGGCTAATTTCTTAATCTCTTATCTTTATATTCATGTTTAATCTTTCTATTAATTTGTTTTGTTTCTCTATGATGATGAGTGAGTAAATCCTTTAATTGGTTTAGGGATTTGTAGATTAGGGATAAAATAATGATTGATTGATGTTTAGGTTGTTAGATCCTTCTTAATGACTGAATTTAATGCTAGGTTTGGCTTGAGAGAATCAAATCTAGAACCTAGGAAATTTATTACCCGAGAGGTGTTGATGAAATTCTTGAACCAAAGTCATTTAAGGGTTTTTCATTCCTAGCCATCGAGAAATGATGTTAGGATGATTAGTGAACCAATTGAACCTAAAATTAACGCATGCATATGATTAATCTTCCAAGTGAGAGTTTAGTTAGATTGATTGTTTAGCATAGTAATCAATGACATGAGAGTGTATTGATTAAATATTGTTCATAGTTCTAGGAATAGCTTAATGAAAACCTTGCATGATCAGTCAGTCTATTGTTATTCCCTAATCAATTCCTTTCCTGAAACCATTCGTTTGGTTTAATCGTGAATCAATTTTCTTTTATTTCGCTAGCTAGTTTACATTCGCTTTCGTTAAATTACAATCAAAACCACAACCATTTACTATTTACTTTAGATTAAATTGAAATCATACAATCTTAGTGTGCTAATTCTAGGTTCCCTGTGGATTCGAACCTCAATTACTTACAATATGCATTGTAGGTTTTTGTTGATTTATTTGACGCAAAACCTCTGCATCAAAGACAAAGTTGATAGCTATACGTAGTTGAACCTAGTTGTATTGTATGTAGTTATATCTAGTTTTACTTAGTTATATCTAGTTGTACTGTACGTAGTTATAGATAGTTGTACCTAGTTTTACACTTAAAAATCGAACAATTGTAATGTACGTTTTGGTCGATTAAAGCTGCTCCAAAACGGTTATGAACCGTTTTACAACCCAAAGGATAGATATAGAAAGAAATAGGTTGATAGATAAAATCTAGATCGAATATGTAAATATATTGAAATACTCTTAATTTTTAATAATTTTAATCATATTTCAATTAAAAATAAATAATTTTAAAAATTAAAATTAGACACGAGTTTTGAGCATTGAAAAAAAGACGAGGATGATTTCTCTTCTTCTTCGAATCTATTTCTAAAAGGTTTTTAATTGTTGAGTATGTTTATAAATTACTCTTCTCTTCTCTCAAATATTTTCCATTTGAACCCCATCAAATATTCCGTCATTTCTTCCATCATTTACCCTTCCCAATTTTTATCTCCTTTATTTAAATAAAACAATAATAAAACATTAAAACAATCCTCACTCTCTGTCTTCTCCTCATTAAATGAAAATAACAAACTTCTTGGAACACAAAAAAAAAATCCATTCATCTTCTTCCCTTGCTATTAACGTCCACCACCTACCATTCTCAACCAAATTTTCTTCAATTTCTTCTTATTTTCTCCATTGAATGACTTGAGAGGATTCTTAATACCATCTGCACTTATTTGCACTCGTCCGCCAACGAGTTTTTATTCGTTCTCCACCATTGGAGACTTGTTTCCGCCATAAAAATGGAGCTTGAAGGTGGTTTGATTCTGGATTTGGCTTTTGAAGAGGATTTGAGTAAGATTTGAGCTCCAATTCTTTATTTCAGCTAATGTGCATCATCTAGATGTCTATTTCATGGTTTAGTGATAGGAATGGTGAAATGTAGCTGAATTTTTTATTATTGAGAAAGTACAACTGCGTGTTACAAATATACAACTGTGTACAACTATGTTGAAGTAGTACAATTGAATACAACGTAGTACAACTATGTTTAATTAATACAATTGAACACAACTGGGTACAACTATGGTTAACGAATACAACTAAGTACAACTATGGTAAACAAATACAACTAAATACAATTGAGTACAACTATGGTAAATGAATACAATTGAATACAACTAAGTATAACTAATGTTGAATTTTATTGTTTTCAGGATAAAATGAATAGGGTAAAATGAATAAAAAGCAATGAAATCTTGTACACTTTGATTATGTGAGACATTATGTAAGGAAGAGAGTTGATGTTGTATGAGTTTCTAGAGAAGATATTCATTAAGCTCTTTTGATGAAAATAATCTATCATATGAAAAATCTCTTCGATGCAATAATCAAAAGTGTATCCCCCCACGGAAACGTGCTACATGCTTTCAGATCGTCCACAGTTTGAAGAAGGAAAAGATCAATAAATCCATACATTTTTTATCCTTTGATAACTTTGTGCACAAGAATAATAACATCACCATTTTGAGCCATTCTCCATCGGATACCATTTTTTCAGCTTTGCTCTCACTTCACCAACTGTTATATTCGCAGTTTTCTTAAAGTGTCGCTTTACAAACCTCAAGCTCCCAAGTGATTCAATTGCAGGAGGATATGAGTGAAAGTATAATCCACTAATCAATGCATTTTCTTTGAGAGAATACGAACTGGCACACCATTAACCGCGAACCAGCACGTCATAGTCTTCTCCAATGGGATTGTGAGTAAAAGAAGCTTCCACATTCCCATTAATTTATGGTTAATGGTTTTCTCTTTATCCCAAATGTACTGGAACTTAGGATGATTTGCAGACCAACCCGATTTTTGTTCATCCGTAAGTGTTGCAATCTCATTCAACGCGTGTTAATCGTCATACTTAGATGTTATGTTGCAGATTGTAACATAATTAGTGTTTTTGAAGAAGAGTGTTACTGGAGTAAGCGGCTCATAAATCTGTAATCCAAACATATTTTTAGTTAGTATTTGTATCAGTGTATAATAATGTGTAGTTGTATCAATTGATATTCAGTTGTACACTAACGTGTAGTTGTATCTATTAATACTCAATTGTACAATGACGTGTAGTTGTATCTTTTAATACTCAGTTGTACAAAACCGGGTAGTTATATAGATCGATACTCGGTTGTACTGATTATACTGGTTAATTAATACTCAGTTATACACTACATACAACTCAAAATTTTTTCAAATCAACAACTAATCTATGGTATAATCCTGTTTAACTCGTTTAGGGTTGCCAAAATCAACTACCACTCAAATGAACAATAAAATCATATCAAAATCGTGAATGGTTTACCTCTAATTGAGAAGAGGAGGGAACCCGAGAAAGTCACACCCGAGAAGACGACACGGGCATTGACACGGCGGCCATTGACGATGCGGCCATTGACGATGTGAACATTAAAAAAAGACTTGGAGATGGAGGATCTGACGGGGGTATAGGAGTGGGAGATGGAGGATTTGACGGGATGGAAGAGTTGTAGGGGATGGAGGAGTTGGGAGTGATGGGGGAGTTGGAGGTAATGGTGGAGGAGGCGTTATACCACCATTCACACGCTCTGGTTGCTTTTGTTTTCTTCATTTACCCCATTTCGCCGGTGCTTTACGTTTTTTCGGAGGAGCCGTTTTTAGGGTTGAGGATTTTTGGGGGTTAGAGAAATTTTAGTTTGATTTGTCAATGAGAAGTGAATTTGTACTCCAATTTGTGGTTTTTGTAGTTTAAATTTTACTACCACACATTCATCTGTGAAAGAAATTGAAAAATAGGAGGTTTTCGATAGACAAAATGGTAGAGTTGGGAAGAGGAGAAAAGTGTCGAGAGAAGGAAAGTTAGAGAGTTGTGGGCCCACCTTATAATAAAAAAATCAAAATGATCTGACCTGGTTTGAATATTGATTATCCGCTAGATCTTTGGTATGGATCATAAATAAATTTTTATTGTCAACTTAACCTAGTAGCTTTTAATATCCCCTCTAATATTGTGAGGTGTTGGGTTCGAACTCCAGACATATGTTCTAAATGTGAGAGGTGATCACAAGTGTATGATAAGTATCACAAAGCCTATTATTTCAGGAACAAGAAGAAATCTATGAAAGGCACAGAGAGGAAGGGAGAGGAGGAAGCAGAGACATCGCGGATCGCAGTTGAGAAGCGTAAACAGAGGGGAGAAGAAGTGACGGGAGAACAAAGCAAAGGAAGATTCAAAGAGTAAAGCAAACCTACAGGTTAAGAAGGATGGTTTATATCTATTTTCTGTTACTAGCAATAAATAATACTTGTAAGTGAGAGAGGGTTTTTTATCGAGATTTTGATGTGGAGAAAAAGGACAGACGCTGTGAGTCTATCCTGGTGATCGCTATGAGATCCCTTTCCACCATCAACGATGGACAATCCATACTCTGTACTTGTTGAACCTTTTATTTCGTTAATTGCACGTATTATTCAGTATTGGAAGCTTGCTGGGAGAGTTTAGATTACGTTAATCTAACACTGATGCGTTGTAATAGGTTTGATTCAAACGTGATCTTTGGATTCCGATCGCTCTTCAAGCTTCTTTGTGACGATATCGCGATCGCTCTGGTGTGCGATTTCGATCAGCGGAGCTCCGGTTGCAGCTCGTTCAGGTTTGGGTTTCTCACTTCTGTGTTTCTTGCCTTGCCTCGTACAATTTTCTTCTCTGTCCATTTGCCCTGGATCAGTTCGCGTGCGGTTGTTATGGCATTCGCGATCGGTGTTCTGTTCGTGTTTGGGTGGATTTGAGTGGGTTTTGGTGTTCAGTGGGTTTCTGGTTTCAGATCGTTGAGGATTGCGTTTGTGGTGGGTTTTTTCTGCTTCGGATCGTATTCTATGTGCTTGGGTGTGTTTTGCTGCTGTTCCTGTGTTTGTTGTGAGTGTGATCGATTGTTCTGTTGTTATTGACATTTGGGTTTTCTCTGTGTATTTTTGGTGAGCTGTGTGGTGCTTCCTTGGTATTCTTTCTGGGTTTGTGCGGGTGTTTTGTGACAATGACTTCTCCGTTGTCCTTGGTTAGTCCATCGCCTCCTATTGACACATCGAATGAGGAGGTACCGATTCACACAGAAGTTTTATTTCTCAAATGTGGGTATCAGATTCTGCTACAAGAGGCAGTGAAAACAAGCATCGTTTTGGGTCTATGGAGGAGCAATTCCGAGCTATGAAGGAATAATTTTGCGCTCTTACGAAGACAATTGGGAAGTTGCCCTCGCGTCACCTCCTGCCAATACCGATCTATAGCATCACGACCATGTTCCTTTTCCACATGCTTATTCTGATTCCTCCCTGTATCGTCACACATTGCATCCTTGCTTGGAGCGTCACCTTGAGGGTACTTCGGTTGGATCTCGCTCTGGTCCGTTCAATTTGGATAATCGGGAGAGTATGTTAAAAAAGTGGCAATGCCTAGCTTTGACGGATTAAACACTCATGATTGGCTTGTACATATCGTCTTCACCATAGGTCGTTTTCGGGAAGCAGATAAACTCGACTTGGTGGCGTTATTTGTTGAAGGAAGAGTTAAGAAATGGTTTGCTTGGGTGTTACGTAGAGAAAGTTTTCGTGACTGGCAAGATTTTAAACAGCGATTGGTCCTTCGTTTTGCAGAATCCATTGATGAGGAACCTGGAACACGGTTATTCTCTATTAAACAAACGGGTTCCATCGCTGATTATATTCCAGAGTTTGAGGATTGTCTGCTCAAGTTGCTGGCTTAGAGGACTCGCATTTGGAAAAGATCTTTTACAATGGGCTGAATCCAGAAATAAAAGAGTTTATCAAGATGAAGGATCCCCATGGGCTCTCAAAGTACATTGCTGCAGTATTACGGATGGAATCCAGTGCGTTTTATAAGGTGGTGGGTGACGTTCGTCCGGCGTTGGCAAAGAAAGAGAATCATCTTCCGGCTATCAAGCCTAGCTTTACTCAGGCTCCGCTTCAGATTCAGGATAAGAAAAGAATGCTTCAACATGGGGTGAAGGATACTTCTCGTCCGATGCTACGCCCTCGCCAACAATACACCGATGTTGAGTTGTACAGAATGCTGAGAAAACGTCATTGCTTTAAGTGCAAAGCTCATTGGTCTGGTTCTCATGAGTGCCCCAATAAAGAATTCAGAGTCTTAACGGTGATTAATGGGTTAGAGATGGAAGTATTTGAACCTTGGCATGAGTGTGATGACAATATTACCGAGGCAGAGACACAAGATTTGATGACGCTTTCTCTGAATGCGTTTTTGGGAATTGATTCGCCCAAAACTACCAAATTGCGTGGGCTGATCAAGAACAAGGAGGTGATTGTCATGCTCGACAGTGAAGCATCTCACAACTTTATTTCTCCAGCAGTTGTGAACAAGCTACAGTTACAACTTTCGGATGAAATTAGCTTGGATGTGAAGTTAGGAAATGGTGTAACGGTGCAGGCACTTGAAGTATGTCGTGCATTTATATTCCATTTAAATCTTACTGACTTCACATCAGACTTCATCTCCTTAAAACTGGGAAGCGTCGATGTTATACTCGGAGTACAATGGCTTGAAACGCTAGGACGTTGTGAAGTTGATTGGAAACGACAAGAGTTTTCTTTCTCCTATCGTGGTACCCGTGTGACCTTGTTGGGCGATCCGTTACTACATAGTCCACGACTTACCCTCAAGTCAGTATCTCTAGTCTTCGTTGATAGCCATCAAGGAAGGGAAGCGTTATTCGCTACCACCGCTGCCACATCGACCATACCAGAATATACTCCTGCACTTTTTGAGTTATTAGCTCAGTTTGATGATGTGTTTGCAATTCCATCTTCATTACCTCCTGTTTGAGGCTTTGAACATGTGATTACTTTACTACCTGGCGTGTCTGCGGTTTCGGTTCATCCGTACCGTTATTTGCATGCTCGAAAAGTGGTGATGGAGCAAATGGTAACTGAAATGTTACAAGCTGGTATAACACGACCTAGTGTCAGCCCGTTTTCCAGCCCGGTTTTTTTGGTTACCAAGAAAGATGGTGGATTCCGATTTTGTGTTGTTTATAGAGCTATGAATCGAGCCACTGTTCCAAAAAATTTTCCAATACCAGTCATCGATCAACTCTTGGACGAACTACATGGTGCAACATTGTTTTCAAAGTTGGATCTGTGTTTGGGTTACCACCAGATTCGTATGGTAGAAGAAGATATTCCCAAGACTGCATTCCGCACCATTGAAGGACATTATAAATTCTTGGTGATGCATTTTGGTCTCACCAATGCTCCAGCTATGTTCCAAGCTTTGATTAATCAGATTTTTAAACCATTTGTCTGTGACTTTGTCTTGGTATTTTTTTATGACATTCTGGTTTATAGCAAGAATATGCTTGACCATTTCGACCACCTTCATGCAGTTTTATCGGTCTTGAGACTCCAACAATTGTTTGCCAATAAGAAGAAGTGTCACATTATTTGGGTTGGAGGAATTGCCACTGATGTTATCAATACATCAGCGATGAGTACTTGGCCGACTCCTCACACAATCAAACAGCTGCATGGATTTTTAGGCCTGACGGGATACTATAGGCGATTTATCAGGGATTATGGAGTATTGACCCGTCCGCTTACTGCTATTTTGAAGAAGGATCAGTTTCATTGGTCCACTGATGCTCAGCTTTCGTTCGACTCACTTCAACGGAAGATGACAAAAGCACCCGTATTAGCACTACCGGATTTTCAAAAGGTGTTTGTAGTCGAATCTGATGTCTACGGAGTGGGATTAGGCGCAGTGTTGATGCAAGATTCTAAACCAATTAACTATTTCAGCCATGATTTGACCCCATATGAGCAACTTAAACCTGCTTACGAAAGAGAATTAATGGCAGTGGTGATGGCAATAAAATGGAAGCATTATCTGTTGGGCAGAAAGTTTCATGTTCATAAGAGCATCAAGTGTTTGCTGGAAAGAAAGAAGTTAATATGGAATATCAACGGTGGTTGACTCATTTGTTGGGGTTTGATTTCGATATTTTCTTCAAACCAGGTTGTGAGAATAAGGCAGCGGATGGCCTCTCTTAGAGTATGTATTTGGCTACAGTGTTGTTAACCCTTATGGTACCATCCGTGTTGCACTGGCACGACCTTTTCAAGGAGATTGCAGGGGATACAGACATTTGCAAGCTGATTGCTCAGCTTCAGTCCTCGCCCACACCAAATACGAAATACACGGTGGTTGATGGGAAATTGTAGTCTGGTAATCGTTTGGTTATTCTGCGCAATTCAAAATTCATTCCGCTTATCTTGCGTGAATCACACGATAGCCCGACAGGCGGACATTCTGGGGTTCTAAAGACACTGAAACGGATTCAGCGCTCCTTCTATTTGGAAGGTATGCTTAAGAGTGTGCAAGCTTATGTCACTGAATGTGTTGTTTGTCAGACTCATAAGTACTCGACGCTTTTACCTGCGGGACTACTCCAACCGCTTCCTATCCTGATTGTGTGTGGGATGATATCAGTATGGATTTTATCGAGGGATTGCCTACTTCTGCGGGTTTTAATGTGTCTCAACAAATTTGCACATTTTCTGGGCTTCAAACATCCTTTTACTTCGACCGATGTCGCACAGAAATTCATTTTGGAGGTTGTTCATTTACATGGGTTCCCGTGCAGTGTGGTTTCTGATAGAGACCGTGTGTTTCTTAGTTCATTCTGGAAGGAGTTATTCCGCTTGACAGGCACTCAGTTGAAGTATAGCACAGCATTTCAACCTCAGACTGATGGTCAGGCGGAGGTCGTCAATCGATGTCTAGAAACATACTTGTGTTGTTTTGCTTCTCAACATCCACAAACATGGTTTCAATATCTGATATGAGCCAGGCCATCTGGTCAGGAGGTGGTCGGTGGAATGAACGGTATGGTCGGGGAGTGCGGTCGGTACGGGTTGGTTTTTGCCGCAAGGGTGAACGGGATTATGACCTCGGCAGGAACGAGAACAAGCGGCTGGTTGTGGATCGTGAAGGCGAACGAGGGCCTTGGCTCCGGTCAAGAACACCATCGGTGGGAGACCTTGCGGACGAGGATACGAACGGCAGGACGTGGCCTCGGTCGTGATTGCGAACGGCGGGTCGAACAACACGAACGAAGATGCGAACGGCGGGTGTAAAGCGATGGAACGTGGGTTGAAAGGATGGGTTTTTGGAAATTATTTGAAAGGTGGATTGAGGGCAACACACCAAGCTATGGCAGGCTTGGATACAGCCTTCCTTGAAGAGACACACACTCAATCTTCAAAGGAACTTTCTTCCTCCCTTGGAGACACACTCACACACAAGGAAGTAGATAAAGACCTAGGCGACCGTGGAAGGGTTTTGAGTCTAAAAATTGTCTGCATAAAATGAGGAAGGGTTTTGCCTTTTATAGGTCATATTAGGTTTTAGAACGTATTAGGAAGGTCGCTTATCGCTTACAATTACCTTCTTAATCACGCATTCACCCGGTCTTTCATGTGTCTCAACTCAAACGTACTCTTGGAGTAGGCATGGTTGCGACTTTGTCTCCTCCGGTTCACATGGACAACATCTATCCACCTTCGGAACCTGCAGATATATTGGCAACGCATTTTTCTGCAACGGGAGAGCGAGAACTATTGGTGTGTTGGGTTGGGAAATCTTCAGGAGATGACTCGTGGTTGTCCTCGGCTAAAGTTGTGCAACAATTTCTTTATTACAAACTTGAGGGAAAGCTTGGTTTCGATGGGAAGGGTATTGATAAGTATCACAAAGCCTATTATCGCAGGAACAAGAAGAAATCTATGGAAGGTGCATAGACGAAGGGAGAGGAGGAAGCAGAGACATCGCGGATCGCAGTTGAGAAGCGTAAGCAGAGGGGAGAAGAAGTGACGGGAGAACAAAGGAAAGAAAGATTCAAAGAGTAAAGCAAACCTAGAGGTTAAGAAGGAGGGTCTATATCTATTTCTGTTTCTATCAATAAATAAGACTTGTAAATGAGAGAGGGTTTTCTATGGAGAGTTTGATGTGGAGAAAAAAGGCAGACGTTATAAATAAGTCTAGCCTGATGATCCTTATGAGATCCCTTTCCACAATCAACGATCAACAATTCATACTCTGTACTTATTGGAAGCTTCCTGGGAGAGTTTAGATTACCTTTAATCTAACAGTGATGTTGATTAATTTTCAATTGAACTTTTTGTAAAAAAAAAAAAGAGTGGAGTGTTTTAAAAACACTTTTGTAGTTATAGAATTTGATCGTCCTGGCCCGTACCCGCGACCCAGCCCGTACCCGGCCCGTTTTAACGGGTACTTGATATTAACGGGGCAAGTAACAAGCCATATAAGTGTATTACCCGCAGCTTCGGGTCCAGTATCAAGTAACCCACAAAAACTCGTTACCCGGCCCGTTAGTACCCGTTACCCGCTAATAAGGCGATTGTGTTTGTGTGGTTAGGGCCTTTAGAGTTTAGGCCCAATAGAAAAATATACTTGTTGCCCAATTTCTTCGAATAGGCCCAATCCCATTCCGCGACGAATACCCTAGAGCCGCCTCGCGAATTCACTTTGTCGTTTCATCTTTTTTTTTTCATCTCTCTCTCTCTCTCTCTTTCTCTCGGACGATTTTTTCGCCGATTCGTTCGATCCCCATGTTTCTAAGTTTGCATGTTAAATCTCTCTATTTCCTCTCATCTTTTCGCGTTCTAGACTCTGGACTATCGCGTATCGGTATCGCCGAAGAGATTTTTCCAAAATCGTAAGTTATCAAAACCCTATATCTGATTTTCAAATTTTTTTGGGGGGTTTTCAAGTTTTTAGGCTTAGGAGTGTTTTATATGATTAAATATATAGTATTTCGTGTTCGATTGTTGTTGCATGTTCGATTTTTGGCAATTTTTTTAAACCCTAATTTTGATTTTTGAATTTTTGATTTGGGGCTTTTAATTGTATATGAATATTTGATAGATTTGGTGGTCAATTAATAATTTGATTGTCTGAATTCGGCCAATTTTTTTTTTGAAACCCTAATTTTGATTTATGAATTTTTGATTTGGGGGTTTTGATTAAATATGAATATTTGATAGATTTGGTGTTAGATTATTATTTTGATTGGTTTAATTTTTTAAAACCTAGCCATTCAAATTCGATTAGTGTTCGGGTAACTTTGTAAGTTTGTATAGGATCGTTTATCTTACGGTAATGCTAATGCTTTCATATACTAAGTTACTAACAATTGTTTTGTTGTGTTACATTAAAATACATATGCAGATGGACGATGAACCACAGACAACCGAGAGACCATCACAGTCAAATTGTGATGGTCAATCTCAATCTCAAGATCCAACCATAGAATCTGTTGAGTCTAAGGTAAATTATCGACAATGATCCTCTGCATGGTAACATTTTAAGAGAACTGAGGATAATAACAAAGCTAAATGTAATCATTGTGGTTCATAAGTTTCGATTAGGACACGAACTGGAGTGAACACTAGTACCATGCTGAAACATATCAGTAGGTGTAAAAACTGCATCCTGAACATGAAGAAGATGTTGTTGCTGGTAAAAGATTTAAGCAAGCTACTTTACTGAATCAGCATTCAAAATCTGATAATGTTGCATCATATTTGAAGTTTGATAAAGATGAATGCCGAAAATCTCTAGTTAGGTTCATAATTAAAGATGAGTTGCCGTTTAGGATTGTTGAGAAGGAAGGGTTTAGAGAATTTATGTACACGGTTCAGCCACGATTTGAAATCCCTTCACGCAGGACAATCACTAGAGATTGTTTTAGTTTATTTCTAGAGGAAAAGAAAAAGCTTAAAATGTTCTTTGAGAAACACAAAGGGAGTGTTTCTCTTACAACATATACTTGGACATCTGTTCAGAACATTAACTATATGTGTCTAACAGCCCATTACATAGATGAAAACTGGAATCTACAAAAAAAAAATATCAATTTTTGTCAGATTCTTAGCCATAAGGGTGAGGTGATTGGGAAAATGATTGAGAGGTGTTTGGTCGCTTGGGGAATTAGCAGAATTTTTACGATAACTGTAGACAATGCAAGTTCAAATGATGTTGGAATTTGGTTCTTAAGAAGAAGACTTCAATCATGGGGAACTAGTTGATGTGAGCCTGGTCGATCAAAGGCACCACTCGGTCGTTGGTACGGACGCGGAACAAGACAACCAGCCGGATGGAGGTGCGGGTGAGGAACTTGTGCAATCAGACCAAGATATGGAGGTTGGCCCGGAACGTGGCCAACAACCAAAGCCGGCTGACCCAATGCCGACCCAAGGCAAAACAAGAAGGACTACCCGGCCATCAACTCAGGCTGCGACCCGTGCTTCGGTCCAAGCTGCGGAATATTGCTCGTCCAAGTCTCCGCCCATGTTCCGACCCCAACGGCGACCACAACATCAAGTCATGACCTGCCTAGGACGACACCAAGGACCAACCCCTCAGCTCAACTGTCATGTGAAGATTCAACCGGCCTTGTCCCGGACCCATGGACCGTTCCACTCGGTCCCATGACCCGTGCCCGGACCAAGGCCCTACAAAAGTCTATTGGGTTGTTTCTAACCCATTCTCTGTCTAATCTTGTTTAAGTCCCTTGGTTTGGTCCGTGGGATTATGTGTTTGGGATTAAGGATAGTATTTTTGTGGTAGTAGATAGGTTTTCTAAAATGTCCCATTTTATTGCATGTAGGAAAACTGATGATGCATCTCATGTAGCTAGCTTGTTCTTCAAGGAAATAGTGAGATTGCATGGCATGCCTAAGACTATAGTGTCTGATAGGGACACCAAATTTCTGAGTCATTTTTGGCGTGTTCTATGGTCTAGGTTAGGAACAAAGTTATGTTTTTCCACTACATGTCATCCTGAGAGTGACGGCCAAACTGAGGTAGTTAATAGGACCTTGGGTTCACTCTTGCGTGCATTTGTTGGAAAGAATCTTAGGACATGGGAAGAACACCTACCACATGTAGAGTATGCATACAATCACTCAGTTCATTCAGCATCTAAGCATTCCCCCTTCCAGATTGTTTATGGATTTAGTCCTATCTCACCTTTGGATCTAATGCCTTTACCTTTGAGTGAGTGTGCTAGTCTTGATGGGGAACAGAAGGCTCGATTGGTTAAGCAGATTCATGAGCAGGCACGAGCCAATATTGAGGCCAAAACCAAGAAGTATGGCCAAGCGGTTGATAAGCATAGAAGGAAGCTTACCTTCAAGCCTGGTGACCTGGTCTGGATATATCTACGCAAGGACCGGTTCCCAGAAGAACGACGATCCAAGCTAATGCCTAGGGTGGACGGACCGTTCACGGTTGTCAAGTGCATCAATGACAACGCCTACCAGCTTGACTTGCAAGGTAAGTATAACGTGAGTCCTAGTTTCAATGTTACTGACCTGATTCCCTATTGTGCAGATGGCCCGGATTTGAGGTCAAATCCTCTTCAAGTGGGAGGGGATGATGTGAGCCTGGTCGATCAAAGGCACCACTCGGTCGTTGGTACGGACGCGGAACAAGACAACCAGCCGGATGGAGGCGCGGGTGAGGAACTTGTGCAATCAGACCAAGATATGGAGGTTGGCCCGGAACGTGGCCAACAACCAAAGCCGGCTGACCCAATGCCGACCCAAGGCAAAACAAGAAGGACTACCCGGCCATCAACTCAGGCTGCGACCCGTGCTTCGGTCCAAGCTGCGGAATATTGCTCGTCCAAGTCTCCGACCCATGTTCCGACCCCAACGGCGACCACAACATCAAGTCATGACCTGCCTAGGACGACACCAAGGACCAACCCCTCAGCTCAACTGTCACGTGAAGATTCAACCGGCCTTATCCCGGACCCATGGACCGTTCCACTCGGTCCCATGACCCGTGCCCGGACCAAGGCCCTACAAAAGTCTATTGGGTTGTTTCTAACCCATTCTCTGTCTAATCTTGTTTAAGTCCCTTGGTTTGGTCCGTGGGATTATGTGTTTGGGATTAAGGGCCCATTTGGTTCCCTTTTCCCATGTGAGGTTTTTCCCATTGGGTTTTTCTCACATGGGTTTTTAATGGGGCCTGATGAACCTTTAAAATGAACAAACCCATAAGGCTTTGGACTTAAGACCAATGGCATTTCTTTGGCCGGCCCAATATTCTTGTTTTCGAAATTGCACACGCTTTCAACCTCATTGTTTCACTTGGTCTTTGTAATTAAATGCATGGTTGTTTGTGCCATGCATGCATGCATGTCTCTTTGACCATGCAAGTGAATGTCTCTTGGCGTGTATAAACTTTGGCCTTGGCCAGTTTGTAATTCTCAATCGATTTTGAATAAGAAAACTTTGTTGTTTACAAGTGTTCTTGATCGGTTCACTCCTTCTTGCAAATCCTCTCCTAGTGTGTAGTATCTAGGTTACCCATTTGCAAAACCCTTGTGAGATCTAGTGTGTCATATCTAGACCTTGCAAGTTGGTGTCTCAAAGCTGACCATCCCTTTGAGAATCCGCCAGTTCGATCCGCTTCCATAGTTGACCTCCACTCCTCTTGAGCCGTTCCATTGTCCTGCCACTCGCCTTGTCCATCCATCACCGAGACAACCTCCATCCCGTTGAATTTCACCTTCCGCGCCTTGCTCTCCTGCTGCTGATCTTGGAGTCACGTGATCCCTCCCCCTAGGACCACGTCAAGTGGTATCAGAGCAGACATCAGGCTGAGCACTTCATCCCTTCTTGACTTTCGATTTCATTTTGTTACGAAAACCTTGATTTTCCAAAGTGTCCATTCATATACCATTGAACCATAATAGATCCGCGAGTCTAGACATATCCCCTTGAACTTTTGACTTGTTTTGAGTATTTTGATGGCAGGGAATGAAGATGAGGAGCCAGAAGCGAACCGCTTCCACCGGCTGTTTGAAGACCTAACAACCCGGCTTAGCAACACCATTGAGGAGCGGCTACAAACTATACAGCTTGGGATCCGTGAAGGCATCCGTGAGGAGATCAATCGGGCGGTTCCAAATGTGAGACAGCCGCGGCCTAGGAATCCTTTTCCTCCAAGGCGTGTCAGAGGTTTAACACCAGAACCACCAGAGCATGCCTCAGATGCTGGAAGTTTAGGAAGAAGGACGTTCGTAGGAGATGAAGGGGCGGCCAGATTCTATAACTCAGGAGAATCCGACCACAGTGGACACAACCGGCCCAGACGCCATCAAAGAGTCCCAAACCTGCCCCCTCAGCCCGACCATTTCAACCATCTCAAACTGAAGATTCCACCCTTTCACGGCCACAATGATCCTATCTCTTATCTTGATTGGGAAACTAAAATTGAACTCGTCTTTAATTGTCAATTCTATAGTGAAGTTAACAAGGTCAATTTGGCTGTTACAGAGTTCTATGACTACGCTCTAAGCTGGTGGGATCAGGTGGTTACTTCCAGAAGGAGAAACGGTGAATACCCCATTGAAACATGGGAACAGCTTAAACTTATTATGAGAAGGCGGTTTGTTCCCAACCACTTCCATAGAGATCTACACCAAAGACTCAGGCATCTACAACAAGGCAACAAGAGTGTTGATGACTACTTTAAAGAAATGGAGATGCTCCTGATCCGAGCTGGTGTGACTGAGGATCGTGAAGCAACCATGTCCCGCTTCATGAGTGGGCTCAATCCGGACATCCAGGACCGGCTGGAAATGCAGCACTATGTGGAGTTGGAAGAAATGCTACACAAGGCATTGTTGATTGAACAACAACTTAAGAGGAGAACTAACACTCGGTCTTTTGGTACAGGTGCCGTGGGGTCCAAGATAACCTTCAACAAGGACTTCAAACCCAACCGCGCCTTTGAAGCCAAACCCTCCGGGTCTAAATCCGCCTCTAACTTCCTCCCACCAAGGCCAGATAAGAGCAAAGTCGAGGAGCACCCTACCAGGACCAGAGACATCCAGTGCTTCAAGTGCCAGGGTTTAGGGCACTACGCCAGTAGCTGTACCAACAAGCGTGCCATGATCATCTTGGAAAATGGGGAAATCCAGTCCGAGGAGGAAGAAGATCATAACCCCGTGACGGATGAGGAAGAGGAGCTGCCGGTTTCAGGACAACTCTTGGTAGCCAGGAGGTCCCTAAATGTGCAAATCAAGACCCATGAACCAGACCAAAGAGAAAATCTTTTTCACTCACGCTGCCTGATCCAAGGAAAGGTTTGCAGCTTAATTATAGATGGAGGTAGTTGTACTAACGTTGCTAGTGAGTCTATGGTCGGGAAACTAGGTCTTGAGGAGCTACCCCATCCAAGGCCATACCCACTCCAGTGGCTGAACGATTCAGGCGAGTTGAAGGTAACCCATCAGGTCAAGGTGCCGATTGAAATAGGCAAATATAAAGACGAGGTCTTGTGTGACATCCTGCCAATGGAAGCAAGCCACATCCTCTTGGGCAGACCGTGGCAGTCAGACAGAAAGGTGACCCATGATGGATACACCAACCGACACCACTTCATCTACAATGGCCGTAAGACAACCTTGGTGCCTATGTCACCACATGAGGTATACTTAGATCAGATGCACCTTAAGAAGCAAAAGAAAGAAGTTAGTAAGGCTAAGGAACCAAGAGCTAAAACCAACTTTTACATAAAGGCTTGTGATGTTAAAAGGAGTCTTAGTCTTAAGGCACCTGTGCTTATGCTTATTTATAAGGAACATGCCCTTGTGACTACTAACCCTGAGCCGGTTCTTCCGAGCATCCTTAGTAAGCTTTTGCAGGGGTTCCAGGATGTGTTTCCCGAGGAGTGTCCAGATGGGTTACCACCCATCCGTGGAATAGAACATCAGATCGATCTGGTTCCTGGAGCTTCCCTACCAAACCGGCCGGCGTATAGGACTAATCCCGTGGAGACCAAAGAGTTACAACGGCAGGTTGATGAGCTCATGGCCAAAGGCCACATCCGTGAGAGTATGAGTCCGTGTGCCGTGCCAGTCCTTCTAGTCCCTAAAAAGGATGGGACTTGGCGCATGTGTGTTGATTGCCGGGCAATCAACAATATCACGGTAAAGTATAGACATCCCATTCCTAGGTTAGATGACATGTTAGATGAGTTACATGGATCTAGAATATTTTCTAAGATAGATCTTAGGAGCGGATATCACCAAATTAGGATGAAGGAAGGTGATGAGTGGAAAACCGCTTTTAAGACTAAGCATGGATTATATGAGTGGTTAGTCATGCCCTTTGGATTAACCAATGCCCCTAGTACTTTTATGAGGCTTATGAATCATGTGCTTAGGGAGTTTATAGGACATTTTGTGGTAGTGTACTTTGATGACATTTTAGTATATAGTAAGACCTTGGACGAGCATGTGCACCATCTTAGACTTGTTCTTGAAGTGCTTAGAAAGGAGAAACTATATGCTAATATTAAAAAGTGTACCTTTGGATCAGATAACATTGTCTTTCTAGGATTTGTTGTAAGTGCCGCAGGAGTCCAAGTTGATGAGGAGAAGATCCGCGCCATCAGGGATTGGCCTAGCCCAAAGACCGTGGGGGAAGTTCGCAGCTTCCATGGTTTAGCCGGGTTCTACAGGCGCTTTGTCAAGGACTTTAGCACTTTGGCCGCGCCCTTGACTGAGGTGGTCAAGAAAGACGTTGGCTTCAAGTGGGGAAAAGAGCAGGAGGAGGCATTTCAGATGCTTAAGGACAGGCTTACTAATGCGCCACTACTGGCATTGCCTAATTTCGCTAACACCTTTGAAATTGAATGTGATGCTTCAGGTGTTGGAATAGGAGCTGTTCTTATGCAGGACCGCAAGCCCATTGCATATTTCAGTGAGAAGCTTGGGGGCGCCACCTTGAATTACCCCACCTATGATAAAGAGCTATATGCTCTGGTCCGGTCATTGCAAACATGGCAACATTACTTGTGGCTCAAGGAGTTTGTGATCCACACGGACCATGAGTCACTCAAGCACTTGAGGAGTCAGCACAAACTCAACAAACGTCATGCCAAATGGATGGAGTTCATAGAAACCTTCCCATACGTGATAAAATATAAGCAAGGTAAGGAAAATGTGGTTGCCGATGCCTTGTCTCGCAGGTATGCACTCTTATCTACTTTGGAAGTTAAAATTATGGGTTTTGAACATATGAAGGATTTGTATTTGACTGACCCAGACTATGGAGAAATCTATAAGTCATGTTTTAAGAATCCTACAGGACGTTTCCATATTCAGGATGGTTATTTGCTATATGAAAACCGATTGTGTGTGCCATCATGCTCCATGAGGGAGTTGTTTGTCCGCGAGGCCCATGCTGGTAGACTCATGGGACACTTTGGAGTGTCCAAGACATTGGCTGTCTTGCGAGAACATTTTTACTGGCCACACATGAGGAAAGATGTGGAGAAAGTATGCAACCGGTGTGTCAAATGTAAACAGGCTAAGTCCACAACTCAGCCCAACGGTTTGTATCATCCCTTACCCATTCCAGAACATCCCTGGGTTGATTTGTCCATGGACTTCATATTAGGATTGCCTAGAACTCGCAATGGCAAGGATAGTATTTTTGTGGTAGTAGATAGGTTTTCTAAAATGTCCCATTTTATTGCATGTAGGAAAACTGATGATGCATCTCATGTAGCTAGCTTGTTCTTCAAGGAAATAGTGAGATTGCATGGCATGCCTAAGACTATAGTGTCTGATAGGGACACCAAATTTCTGAGTCATTTTTGGCGTGTTCTATGGTCTAGGTTAGGAACCAAGTTATGTTTTTCCACTACATGTCATCCTGAGAGTGACGGCCAAACTGAGGTAGTTAATAGGACCTTGGGTTCACTCTTGCGTGCATTTGTTGGAAAGAATCTTAGGACATGGGAAGAACACCTACCACATGTAGAGTATGCATACAATCACTCAGTTCATTCAGCATCTAAGCATTCCCCCTTCCAGATTGTTTATGGATTTAGTCCTATCTCACCTTTGGATCTAATGCCTTTACCTTTGAGTGAGTGTGCTAGTCTTGATGGGGAACAGAAGGCTCGATTGGTTAAGCAGATTCATGAGCAGGCACGAGCCAATATTGAGGCCAAAACCAAGAAGTATGGCCAAGCGGTTGATAAGCATAGAAGGAAGCTTACCTTCAAGCCTGGTGACCTGGTCTGGATATATCTACGCAAGGACCGGTTCCCAGAAGAACGACGATCCAAGCTAATGCCTAGGGTGGACGGACCGTTCACGGTTGTCAAGTGCATCAATGACAACGCCTACCAGCTTGACTTGCAAGGTAAGTATAACGTGAGTCCTAGTTTCAATGTTACTGACCTGATTCCCTATTGTGCAGATGGCCCGGATTTGAGGTCAAATCCTCTTCAAGTGGGAGGGGATGATGTGAGCCTGGTCGATCAAAGGCACCACTCGGTCGTTGGTACGGACGCGGAACAAGACAACCAGCCGGATGGAGGCGCGGGTGAGGAACTTGTGCAATCAGACCAAGATATGGAGGTTGGCCCGGAACGTGGCCAACAACCAAAGCCGGCTGACCCAATGCCGACCCAAGGCAAAACAAGAAGGACTACCCGGCCATCAACTCAGGCTGCGACCCGTGCTTCGGTCCAAGCTGCGGAATATTGCTCGTCCAAGTCTCCGACCCATGTTCCGACCCCAACGGCGACCACAACATTAAGTCATGACCTGCCTAGGACGACACCAAGGACCAACCCCTCAGCTCAACTGTCACGTGAAGATTCAACCGGCCTTATCCCGGACCCATGGACCGTTCCACTCGGTCCCATGACCCGTGCCCGGACCAAGGCCCTACAAAAGTCTATTGGGTTGTTTCTAACCCATTCTCTGTCTAATCTTGTTTAAGTCCCTTGGTTTGGTCCGTGGGATTATGTGTTTGGGATTAAGGGCCCATTTGGTTCCCTTTTCCCATGTGAGGTTTTTCCCATTGGGTTTTTCTCACATGGGTTTTTAATGGGGCCTGATGAACCTTTAAAATGAACAAACCCATAAGGCTTTGGACTTAAGACCAATGGCATTTCTTTGGCCGGCCCAATATTCTTGTTTTCGAAATTGCACACGCTTTCAACCTCATTGTTTCACTTGGTCTTTGTAATTAAATGCATGGTTGTTTGTGCCATGCATGCATGCATGTCTCTTTGACCATGCAAGTGAATGTCTCTTGGCGTGTATAAACTTTGGCCTTGGCCAGTTTGTAATTCTCAATCGATTTTGAATAAGAAAACTTTGTTGTTTACAAGTGTTCTTGATCGGTTCACTCCTTCTTGCAAATACTCTCCTAGTGTGTAGTATCTAGGTTACCCATTTGCAAAACCCTTGTGAGATCTAGTGTGTCATATCTAGACCTTGCAAGTTGGTGTCTCAAAGCTGACCATCCCTTTGAGAATCCGCCAGTTCGATCCGCTTCCATAGTTGACCTCCACTCCTCTTGAGCGGTTCCATTGTCCTGCCACTCGCCTTGTCCATCCATCACCGAGACAACCTCCATCCCGTTGAATTTCACCTTCCGCGCCTTGCTCTCCTGCTGCTGATCTTGGAGTCATTTGATCCCTCCCCCTAGGACCACGTCACTAGTGTAGTCAATGGGGAATTTCTTCATATGAGATGTGGTGCACACATCTTGAATTTAGTTGTAAAAGATGGGTTGGCAGAAAACAAAGCTTCTATTAGCCGCATTCGTAGTGCTGTTAGGTATGTTAGGTCATCTCCAGCTAGGTTAAATAAGCTAAAAGAGTGTCTTAGTCATCTAAAGCTAGGAGACACAGTCGGTTTATGTCTAGATGTTGAGACTAGATGGAACTCCACTTACTTGATGTTAGAATCTGCTTTGAAACAGAGAAAAGCTTTTCAAATGCTTGAGTTAGAGGATGAGAATTACTTGGTAGAGTTTGGCAGAATAGATGGCTTACCGACTGAATCAGATTGGGAGTATGCGAAAACTTATTTACCCATTTTGAAGTTGTTCTATGATGCTACTCTTAAAGTTTCATCGACTAAACATGTCACTGGAAATTCGTATTTGAAAGAGGTTTTTGGAGTAGGTCTTATGATTAGGAAGATGAGTTTGAATAGGACTGATCCAAATCAGAAGGAGATGGCTGTTAAGATGAAAGCTAAGTTTGATAAGTATTGGGGAGATGTGGATTCTATGAACTTATTTATCTTTATAGCTTGCGCTATGGATCCTCGTTATAAGCTGAAGTATGTGAGCTGGTTAATCCGTGAGAGTTATGGTTCAGGACCCGATAGCATAGCTGAAAGGTTAATTGTCAAAGTAACTTCGGCTCTAGATAGGATGTTTGACTACTATAACGACAAGTTTGGTAGTTCAAACGAACGCTCTCCTACTCCAATGACTACTCAAGGTTGTAGAGCAGATGTTGAAATTTATGACTTGGATTCATTGATTGAACAACATGAAACAAGCGAAGAACACTCGGTGTATCAATCAGAGTTAGAGAGTTACTTGGCTGACAGTTGTGTTTCTAGACTAGACCCTAGCTTTGATGTTTTGTCATGGTGGAAGAGGATGGAATCAAAGTATAGGATTATTTCTTTAATTGCTAGAGATTTGCTCGGTATACTTGTGTCTTCTGTTGCTTTTGAGTCTGCTTTCTCCACGGGTGGACGGGTTATTGATCAATACCGTAGCTCGCTAACTCCAAGAACAGTTGAGGCATTAATTTATACTCAAGATTGGATTAGAAGTGACTATGAACAAGTGTCTTTGGAGGATCAATTCCGCCAGTTGGAGATTTTAGAAGACGGTAAGTTTTGGTTTTTGTCTTTGTGATTTTACTTCTTAATAGTTAACTAGTAACAATTCGACTTGGTTTCAATTGTTTTGCAAGAGCTTGCCACTTCAAATGAGTATGGAGCTTTGGGGAAAGGAGTCAGCTTAAGTTTGGAGGAAGAAGAATGAAAGGTATGCATTCTAACTTTAGTTATTAGTTGATTGTTTTAGACAATGATTGATTGTTTGATTTGTACATGTGTAGGTTTCTCTCTTCACGGTTGATGCCTGATCGTTGTTACTTGTTACATGTTAAGTTGTTACATGAGAATATGTAAGTTGTAGTCTTGTAGTCTTGTAAGTTGTAAGTTGTAAGGACGACTAAACAGGTATGTGTGACTGTGTGTTATATTTGTAAGATTAGAGTACAAACTTGATAGTTGCAAGACAAGTTGTAATGTACTAATGTTGGATGTTTCAGTTTCCTGCATGTATGATTTGGTTTTCAATTTGATAAAAAACAGGTTAACATGTACATGTGTATTTACGGATACTTGAAGCGGGTACTTGCCATTTCAAGTATCCGTATCAACGAGTACCTGAAAATACGGGTACCAGTTACGGACCAAATAACCCTCGGATAACGGATTTTTAGACGGGTACTTGAAATTCCGGGTATTCGTATTATCGGATATCAAGTACAAGTCAAAAAACATATACCCGTTACAAAACGAGTCGGGTATCAAGTAGCAGTTTAAGGCCGGGTACCCGTGCCCAGGCCTAGAATTTGATGATCCCTTCTTCACCGTCGAAACAAAGTTCTTGTCCGCCGTCCGTAGATCGTCGAAGGGTCGTGGTGGGAGTCGTCTTGCCGGCGGACATAGCTCTTCCGGCAGGAATTACTCCGACACCAACCTGATTTCCTCCAATTCGAGAGATTTGGTGTCTCGGCGCCCTCTCCCTCTTCAATACACTCACAGTAAGAGTTCTGTCGGGAGACTCCACCGCCGCCGGAGTCTATTAGTCAACCGCCGCCATTCACTCTCCCTCTGGCTGATTCGTGATGAATCTCCTACACCAGAACAAAACCCGCGAGATGGACAAAATCAATGACTTTAGATGACTCGCTTCAAATTCTGGGCCGTGAGACTTGGCCGATGTTTGGGTCTTTAATTGGGGTTTTCTAGTTATGTTTACTACAAAATATGTGGTCTATTTGTGGATTTGGTTTCATGGACTTCGGTTTTATGCTATCTTGGATTTCAGCTTTGTTTGAACGAAAGGCACTGTTAAGAGCTTATTTTGGCTGAGTTTCGTTTTTGTTTTAGAACAGATGAAGATAGTGACGTTGATTATTCTCACGTATGGTACTTTATCATTACGTACTCACTGCCTCGTGTTGAGTTGTTGTTGTGTTTGGTTCATTTTGTTTATTACAAAACTCGTTACATCAACGTATGGGATCATATATTTTGTTTTAAGATTTTGCAATCATTTGTTGCTACTTTGGTTTTGTTTCACCTAATAATGACATGCTCTACGGTCAACTACAGCACATACTGCGATCACACCTTCCTCACTCGGTTCAATTTGGTTGAGATTTTTTTTGCCCTCATGAATTCATTTTGGTTGAGATTTTTTGCCCGGTCTCTTTTTTTGGCTAAGCCTTACGCACTAGTTTCAGTGCTTCAGTTTGTCATGTTTAGTCTTTTTATCACTTACAGTTTGTTTACTTTAAGAATCACATTTTGCCATGGTTCTCTTTTTTCATTTGTTTGCGTTGCTACACATATGAATTTATTCATTGGTTTTCTGCTACACATCTGAGTTTAATCATTGTTGATTTGTTTGGCTGAGTTTATTGTTCATTGCTTGCTTCTTACTTGAAACTACTTTGTTTGTTTTTTTTGAAGGTTTGATCGTGATGGTGGGAAGCTGACTCAAAAGATTTCAAAGCTTTTGAAAGCCAAATTTGATGGACCTTATTATTGCTGGACAGAAACGCCTCGTCATATCCAACGTTGATACTTTTAAGACTTTGCGGTATATTTCTCCTTCACTTATCTTTGTCAATTAAAATTTGCTGATTTAGTTTCATAAAAACATTATCCATATGTGTAGCATTGGGATAGCTCGATCACCACACTTGTACGAGAAGAATTTGATATCATTTGTCTGGGATGAAAGGAATGGTGTCTGTCGCAAAAAGCTAAGACGAGCGACCTCCTTGGATAGGAGCTACATTGTGGACAACAATGTGTAACTATTAGACCACTGATGCAGGCAAAAAAAGGAGTCAAAGCTCCCGGAATTCTGACAGTGGTGGACTTGGCCCACACAAGCATGTTTCAGGGCAAATGTTATTTTTAAGGGTTCAGCAAACTATGGTAATTTACATGAACAATACTGTAGTTAAAATATGAAGTTTCATGTTTATTTCTTTGACCTATATTTAATAATGTAGGAAGAAAAACTCGGCAGAGCTATGACGATTGGAGAAGTGTTTGTAAAGACACATACAAAGGCTGATGGGACCTTTGTTGATCTAAAGGCCAAGCAGATCTCCCAAGCTTATGAAAAAAAGTTAGAGGAGAAGTTGCCCGAGATTGAGGTGGAGCAATCAGAGATATCTGATGGTAGTTCTCAAGCTCCCGAACTTACCCAAACTGAAAGAAACAAGATATTCCTTGAAGTTTCATAGTTTTTTTATTTTGTGATAAAATTTTGTTAAGTACTGATATATAGACTACAGTTTTGACTATTATCAGTCTACTAGTTTAGATATGAGAGGGTGTTAGTATGGACTAGTTTAGATATGAGAGGGTGTTAGTATGGACTTGGTAGCCTTCGTTCAGAAAGAGAAAAGGAGCCCCCGGAATTCAACTTGTTCTGCATTAAAAAACAATTGCAGTCTGCTCAACGCCAGAATCAAGATTAAGCATCTGCCACTGCTGAAGCTACTCGTGGTGCAGCAGAGCAACTAACAAAGATCAACACTTTGGAGATTCTTGTTAGCTACATGAGAGTTAAAGACCCAGCATCCTCTGAGTTTTTGGCCGCAAATTCTCCAACAGATGCTCCTACTCCACAAACTTCTGCTCCTAGCCTCCTACTCCACAAACTCATGCATTAACTTAGTGAGTTTTGTTTCAAGTAATGTAGATTCTAACTTTTTGTTTTGTGTAATCTAAATTGGAATTTTTTGGTGTGTTTGTATTTTAACTTTTATGGTTAAGCTTTTTGTTTAATTTTTAAAAATCAAAAACATTATTTGGAATTAATTAAATCTTACAAATTGGAGAATTCAGATTAGTTGTTTAAGTCTCTAAATGTAAATAATGAAGTTTCAAATTTTGCAACTAATTTGTAATATTATCAAAAACAATGTAGTTATTAGTTCGTAACTAAACCTTGCGACTAATTGAGACTACACAAAACCGTCGTTGCTAATTATTCACTATAATTTGTGACCACTTTGAGATTACGCAAAACTGTAGTTGCTAATAGTTGCTAATTAGTCACTAAAGTTTGCGACAATTTGAAGCTACACAAAATAAAACGTGGTTGCTATCTAGTCACAAATTTATATGACCAATTTGACTTTAAAACAAAATAGCTAAGCAAATTAGTTAGTGTTTACCACTAACCCTTAGGATTTTATGATATTTTTCCAAGACTGAAGTACAAGCAGTTACAAATTTTTACAACTAATTTGCAACTTCTATATTCACTAGAAAAACAGACTTAGATTAGTAGCAAATTAACAACCATAAAGTTAATTCTATTTCATAAAAAGAAAACTACCTTAAATTGAAAGGAAAATGTAGTTATTGCCTAAAAAGGAAACTTCATAAGAGGTTTTAGAAAACTTCCTAAACTATTTATTAACCTAGAAAAAATGGAAACTAATTAATTATATGCCTAAATGCTATGGGGAAAGTTTCCTAAAACTAAATACTATGAACCTAGACACTAAGGAATTGTTGACCTAGCCGCCTAATGCGGAACTATGGGACTCGAGTTGCAGGTTGGCTCACGGAAATGCTAGCGAGGGTGGTATGGCGCGGTACAGCTATGCAGGATGCTATGGGAGGAATACAACACTACGCGGGCACGGTGCCAGTGCTGGGCTATGCGGAAGGACACATGTGAGACTTGGAGTACGCGAGGACCAAGAGCCTAGAGGAAAGGTTACTCACGGGCTAGGCTTGACACACAAGGGCGAGAACCTAGACTACTTAGGAAAAGGAGCGGGACCGAGAACTAGACCTAAGCGGAACCTAGGCTTCACGCGGCTCACGCACGGACAGGGAACAAAGGACCTAAGGTCAGGTGGGAACTTAGCTACGCGAAGATTCAAGTATGTTGGAATGAAGAAGAAATGATGAAGGAAGAAGACCTTTAACTCTTGTATTAAAGGCGTGTGGACTAAGTCTAAGGGGAGTGTCTAAGGCTTGTTTGTGTTTTAGTATTATGTTATCCTGAAGTTGATCTTGTTGGTTGGAGTTGGTTAAATTCTGTTGCAGGAGTTGGTTGAAGAAGGTTAGGTTGTTTTTGGCCTGGTTGGTAAAGAAGTCTCACGCGGCCCTGGTATCATGCGCCCTTATCCTTGGTGTGGCGTGTCCCATCTGGCCCAGCTGGTTATCCTGTGTCCCGTGTTCCTGCTTCAGACCAGCATTCCTTGTACCTTGTCCGAACGCATCCCACATACACGCCCAAGACCACGAGTACACGTGATCAACTTTCCACGGCTCACGTACGCGAACGCGCCCGCGTGACCAGCTGTCTCTTGTCCCGACTAACTGTCCAGCATCCCGACCAGCTCATCCGACCAGCTTTTTCCCATTAAGCTACATCCAGACCATTTGAAAAATATGGAAATCAAAACCACATTCAGAGTTCCTGTCATTCTACATGGAATAAACTATCTCATAAGGACTATGACCATGAAAACCACATTCGGTGGTAAAGTCCTTTGGAATCATATTTCAACCAATGGTCTTGAAGAAAATGAAGTTTCTGAAGTTAGTGAGGCTGTGGCTGCTCAAGCCAAATGGTACCAAGAAGACCAGTTGGTACTCTCTATACTTAAAAACTCTCTGGCTAGTGATCTCTTATAGGCTTATTCTTTTTTCTGAGAATGCTAAGGAACTTTGGGACACTTTGCAAAAGGTGTATAGAAACACCACTAACCTCTTAAGAATTTTTGAGGTGAAAAAGGCTTTGAATGAATTGAAGCAGGAGGATTCAAAATTCACAAAGTACTATGGCTCATTCAGAGTATTGTGGGCTGAGCTAGAGATGCTAAGGCCAGCCACCATTGACCCAATTGTTCTACTTGAAAGGAAAGAACAAGATAAGGTGTTTGGTTACTTTTAACTCTTAACACTACTTACTCAGATCTTATTAAGCATATTCTCAGGTCTGATAAGCTTCCTAGCTTGGAAGATGTTTGTACTCAAATCCAAAAGGAGCAAGGATCCCATGGTCTCTTTGGTACTTCTCATCATATGATTAGTGATCTTGGATTGCTAGAGAATATAGAACCTGCCTTAGGTAATGTTGTCATTGCTAATGGAATTAAAGTACCAATTAAAGGCATAGGAAAACTTAAGTTGTTTGATAAAAAAATCTAAAGCATTTTACATGCAATCTTTTACTTCTAATTTGCTTTCATTTAAAAGAGCTACTACTGATTTAAATTTTCAAGCTATCTTTGGTCCTAATGATTTCTACTTTCAGGATATTGAGATTGGTAGGAGATTTAGACAAGGAACTACAAGAATTGACTTGTCTGTGCTTAAAGATATGATTAATGCAAGGGGGTTAGAGCCGGTTACTAGTACTAGTTCTTTTAGTAATGATTCTGATCTTTGGCATGCTAGATTATGACATCCTCATCTTAGAGCACTAGAACTAACTGTTCATGGTTTAAAAATGCCAAAGGATATGTGTGATTCTTGTATACTTGGAAAATATTGCAAAACAGTTTTTGAGAAATCTTTGCATACTTATGATAATTGTTTTGAGTTGGTGCATTCTGATGTTTGAACATCTCCATTCCCATCTAGAGAAAACCACAAGTATTTTCTGATATTTATTGATGAAAAGACTAAATATACTTGGGTCACTTTGCTTAGTTCTAAAGATAGAGTATTTGATGCATTTATAAATTTTCAAGCATATGTTACTAACCAATACAATGCAAGTATTAAATGCTTTAGAACAGACAATGGAGGAGTATACACTAGCACCAGACTTCAACAACACTTGGCCAAGCATGGCATTGAACATCAAACCAGCTTTCCTTACACTCCACAACAAAATAGTGTGGCTGAAAGGAAGAATAGAAATTTGATGGAATTTGTGAGAACAATGATGTTCTACATGAAAGTTCCCAAAGGATTTTGGGGGGGGGATGCTCTTGTAGCTACATGCTACTTGATTAATAGGACTCCTAAAAAAGTCCTAGATAACTTGTCTCCATTTGAAGTACTAAACAAAACTAGACCTAACATTGACCACTTAAGAGTTTTTGGTTGTGTTTATTTTGTATAGTTCCAAGAGAGCAAAGGAACAAGCTTGAACCAAAGAGTACCAAAGCTATGTTCATTGGGTATTCCTCTACCCAGAAAAGATACAAATGCTATGATCCAGAAACTAGAAGAGTCTTAGATCCAAAGATGTTAAATTCCAAGAATCAAAATGGTTCTATGAAGAAGGAAATTGAGATCAATTCAAAGACATCTCCACAACAAGATCAGACCAAGCTGAAAACTTGAGGAGACTCTTGGAGAGCATTGGCATAGTCTCTCCCCATCATCAGACCACGGTCACCTCGTCTCATCCACCTGCACAAGCGGCGCCCAACCCCAGCATAGACAAGGCACCGACACAGCCGGCTGGGCCGCGGCCATCCACCCCAGTCGGTCCATCCAATCCACGGCCTGGTCTTCCCTTCAGCTCTCCTGGACTTCCTCCTCTTGAACATGAGGGGGGAGAAGCATCTACTCATGTCCAACAAAACTCATCAGGAGATGAATCAATTCTAGTCTCAGTTTCCAAAATATCAAGAGATATGCCCACTCTTATTGAAGTTTTAGGTGAAGAGGAGGAGCCTATCCAAGAAGCTCCACCTACAGTGTTAAGAAGGAGCACAAGAAAATGGAATCCACCAGTCTTCTACAATGGGAATGATGTGGTTCATCATGATCAGGGAGGGTATAACATTGCTCACTTACCAACTAACCATGTTACATTTATTTCAAGTCTTGATAAGGAACAGATTCCAAAGACATATGAGGAAGCTATGACCAAGAAATAATGGAGGGAAGCTAACTTAGCTGAGAAAAAAGCCATGGAAAGGAATGGTACCTATGCTCCAGCCACATTACACAAAGGAAAAAGGGCTGTAAGTTCTAAGTGGATTTTTACCATTAAATACAAAAGCAATGGTGAATTGATAGATAAAAAAGCTAGGTTGGTGGCTAGAGGATTTACTCAGACTTATGGTGAAAATTATAGAGATACCTTTGCACTGTAGCAAAGCTTCATTATGTTAATGTTGTTCTCTCACTTGCTACTAACCTTGATTATGAATTATGGCAAATGGATGTTAAGAATTCATTCTTACAAGGTGAATTAGAAAAAGAGGTATACATGTCACCTCCACCAGGTCTAGAGGAAGAGTTAGGGCTGAGGAAGGCTCTATGGCCTTAAACAATCTCCAAGAGCTTGGTACCACACGCTAAGTGTAACCTTGATGTATAAAAGCTTCAAAAGATCTGAAGTTAAGCATACTTTTTTTACACTAAAGAGTAAGGAAGGTATTATGGTAATTCTCATTTATGTAGATGATATAATCATATCTGGTAGTGATTGTGTTGGTATTGCATCTACAAAAGAATATTTGAAGAGTGTCTTTGATATTAAGGATCTATGAGAACTTAAATACTTCTTAGGAATTGAAGTGTGTAGATTCAAAAAAGGTCTCTTCTTATCTCAAAGGAAATATGTTGCAGATTTACTAACCTCTACAGGTATGATGGAAGCTAAACCAGCCAAAACATCCTTAGAAGAAGATTATAAAATGAAAACTAAAGGGGAGCTAGAGGAGGAAATTGATTTTCCTGATCTAAGCTCTATAGAAAACTGGTTAGTAAGCTTATTTATCTAACCATCACTAGACCAGATTTATGTTTTGCTGTGAATCAGGTATCTCAACACATGCTAGATCCAAAGATGAGACATTGGGAGATGGCAAACCGAATTTTGAGATATCTAAAAGGCACTCATGAACAATGTATATGGAGGGGTTGCAATAGAAACACAAATGTGGTTGGTTATTGTGATGCAGATTGGGCAGGAGATAGGGATGATAGAAGAAGTACCACATGCTATTTTACTTTCATATGAGGGAACCTTGTGACTTGGAAAACCAAGAAGCAAAATGTGGTGTCATGCTCTAGTGCATAATCCGAATATAGAGCCATGACGAAGCTTACATCTGAATGCATTTGGCTGAAGCCATCCATTGAAGACTTAGTCGTGAGCTTTGATGATCCTATCACCATCAATTGTGACAATCAGGCTGCTATACACATTGCCTCCAACTCTGTGTTTCATGAAAAGACCAAGCATATAGAAGTAGACTGCCATAAAGTAAGAGAAGCCATTGGAAAATGAATCATCTTGTCTTGCTATACAAGGAGTGAGGATCAACTAGCTGATGTGTTGACCAAAGCAACAACTTTGAAGAATGACGCCTCCATCTATCCAAGGCTTGGCCTTATGACCATTCCAAAACAATGATCCCAACATGGAGTGTTATACTCTTTTTCCCTAGAAATGGTTTTGTCGCAATTGGGTTTTCCTTCTTTAGGTTTTTAATGAGGTAATGCTTCATGGTTGCAAGCTTAGGTATTTTCCATGTATTAAGCTTGAGGGGGAGTGTTGGAATGAAGAAGAAATGATGAAGTAAAAAGGCCTTTAACTATTGTATTAAAGACTTTAAGTCTAAGGGGAGTGTCTAAGGCTTGTTTGTCTTTTAGTATTATGTTATCCTTGTAGCCATTCATGTATAAGGCAATCCTTGTATCCAAACAAGCCTAGACTAGATTAGTATAAATAGCTATCTCTCTCCTAATTTGTAACTTAGAAAAGTATTATTCTCATTTTCTTAATACAATCATTCTTATCTAATCTCTCATTCTCTAATTCTGCAATCTCTTAATTTCATATTCTTTCAAAGTAAACACAGACGACAAGACCTAAACCTAGACCTTAACTAAAACAAGGAACATGAGCTAAGGGACTAAAGAATAAGGCGCGGCTCGGGTCTAGACCTAGCAAGCAGCACACGCGTGTGTTCCAATCACTTGGACACACGATTTTTCAAGGTGAAACTAGTGCAATAGGTGAGTTTCTAAAAGCCCTAATTTGTTTTAAACAACCTAAAAAAAATTAAACAACAAACAAGCAATCAAACTTCTTTTTTTTTAATATGAAAACAAGATTGATAGAACCTGAATTTATTTTTGTGTGTTTGTGGTATGAGACTTGATTCCTTCACCTTCTTAGCGACAACCTCATGGGAAAAGAGAAAGAAGCAAAATCAAAAGCCAAAAAAAATTGCAACAAAACAAGAAAATCGCCAAATAACAAGGATATAATCAACTTGATGAGCAGGTGCCTTAAGCTCTGATACCAGATGATGCAAGAACCATTGGGTGGGCTGTCTTTCACCGAGAAGCTCAGGTTGCTGGACAGAAGAGATGGAAGCGAGAGATAGATCGATGGGACCACACAAGCTGTGAGAGTGCTTGTGATACTCCAAGAACTTCAACCAAAGAGGCTGAAGAACACACGGCTGCTCTCCAACGAAGCTTGGTGGCGGCGCCTAGGGTTTTTAGATAAGCAATTTAAGAACAAAACAAAACCTAAGACTTCTTGTATAAAAACCCCAAGGCGCCGCCACCAAGCTTCTTGGAGAGCGGCCGTGTGTTCTTCAACCTCTTTGGTTGAAATTCTTGGAGTATCACGAGCCCTCTCACAGCTTGTGTGGTCCCATCAATCCACCTCTCGCTTCCATCTCCTCTTCCAACAACCTGAGCTTCTCGGTGAAAGACAGCCCACCCCACGGTTCTTACATCACCAGCCGAGATCGTGAGCCTTGAAGGGGAAAACAAAGAAGAATACGTCAAGAAGCTGCACCATAATATCAAGGAGAACCTCGAGAAGAAGACGGAGTCATACTGCAAACAAGCCAACAAAGGGCGTAAGCAGGCTACCTTGAAGGAAGGCGACTGGGTTTGGTTGCATATGCAACCCGAGAGGTTCCCGCAAAAACGCAAGGACAAATTAGCACCAAGAAGAGACGGTCCATTCCAAGTCTAGAAGAAGATCAACGACAACGCCTACCAACTCGAACTGCCAGGTGGTTTAACATATCTCACCAGTTCAATGTTTCTGACTTGAGTTTTTTGATGCAGGTGAGGATTCTGTTTTGGAGACCAAATTACTTGAAGAGGGGAGGGATGATGAGGCCATGGAACGAGCAACCGACCCATGCAAACCAGACCCGGACAAAGTCGTCCCTGTTGTGCCGACCGGACCCATAACCCGAGCAAGAGACAAGGCATTAGGAACCAAGATCAACCGCTTTGTCGAGCGTAGGATTGAGGTTCTCCCAAGGAACTCCAAGCCAGTCCCAGGACCGGACCATGGAATGGACCTCAGCCTCACGGCTCAACCTTGGGAGCTGCTTAGTCGTCAGATCCCCGACTCTTGTGTCCTTACCATCAACCCGAGATAAGGACACCAAAGAGGCACTAAGGAATTATACTCTTTTTCCTATCTTCGGATTTATCCCTTTGGAATTTTTGAAGAAGGTTTTAACGAGGCAACACCCTTAGTGTGCACTCGGACTTGAGCTTAATCATATCAGGAAGCCCACAGCCTTTGGCCATTTTTATTTCTCTAAGTCTATAACCTGTGCCCGTGTCAAGCCCATTAAGTCCGCAGCCCAAGTTAGTTATTTGAACTTTTTGTTGTTTAATTAAAACTACATGTTGTTTTTTATTTAAGGGCAGAAACCCTAGACTTGGCATTATACAAGCCAAGTCTCTCATTCAATAATAAAACAGACTTTTCAAAGAATTAAAAAAACTATCCTAGCAACTCTTGTCGGCGCCGTCTTGTTTAAGAGTGGTATCCGTGACTTTAGCCTTGAAGGTTGGAGTCTCCCCCTGGTGTATCGCGGTCCTTCCCATCCCCGCTTGGTCCAGTTCGATCCCCCCGTTCCCAGAGCCCGTCCAGTCAAGTCTCTCCCGTCTAGCGCTTCCACCAGTTCTGCAATCGAGGCTCTATCGCTGGAACCGGTTCCAGCACCGTGCTGGGCAAACCTCCATTGGTTCTCCATGCGTTCGTGGCTCATATCAAGTTATATCTAGTTGTCTTTTACCTAGTTTTACCTAGTTATACATAATTGTACCTAGTTATACCTATTTATACCTAGTTGTCTTGTACCTAGTCTTACCTAGTTATATATAGTTATACCAGGTATACCTATTTGTCTTTTAACTCAGTATAACTATATAAGTATGTAAAATTAGGTAAAACTAGATAAAAGACAAATAGGTATACCTGGTATAACTATATATAACTAGGTAAGACTAGGTACAAGACAACTAGGTATAAATAGGTATAACTAGGTACAATTATGTATAACTAGGTAAAACTAGGTACAAGACAACTAAATATAACTTGATATGAGCCACAAACGCATGGAGAACCAATGGAGGTTTGCCCAACACGGTGGTGGAACCGGTTCCAGCGATAGAGCCTCGATTGCAGAACTGGTGGAAGCGCTAGACGGGAGAGACTTGACTGGACGGGCTCTGGGAACGGGGGGATCGAACTAGTTTTACATAGTTGTAGTCAGTTTTACATTTAAAAATTGAACAACTAACCTAATAAAAGATAAATGTTAAGAATGAAGTGAAAATTTTATTATTTAGGGAATTTTTTTTTTTTTGGGACAATTTTTTTTTTGTTGGGAGAAAGTTTGATTTTTTGGACGTTGGCTCCAAAAACTTTCTTCATGTGGACACCAAAAATTGGAAAAAAATATATATTTACATTTAGTTGTACTAAGGATATTAATTTTACTAAAACTGCAATTAGTTGTATTTTAGAATTATTCATATTAATTAGTACCTAGCTCAAAAAATTGTTTTTTATAGTTTTACATTTGATTAACACCAGACCCGCCCAAAACACCAGACTCGTCCCAAGCACTTAGTCTGCCCCAAGCAGAAGTCTCGACTAGCATGACCCTGAAACTCGATCAGAAACCCGAGGAACACTCGCTGGCCCACTAAGGAGGAAGACAAAGTCTGACAACACGCACGGTCTATGGGTAAACCTTGAGGTTGCCTCCGGGTGAGCGGTCTGAACGAGAGAGAGACTCGATCTCGGCAAGGACCAATTGGAATGGACGATGATGCACCGTGAGGGAGAGAGACTCTATCCTTGGCGGCTCGGGGTGGGACGCTTTGGACCAGACGAGGTATTAAGGGGACACTCGTGATACACTAAGTGGCGCCTTAGACTAGAAGACCTCGCTTCAAGAACAAGACAAGAAAACAGGTTGCACAAAGGAGGCAGCCGCTTAGGATTTTAGAACTCGGTTTTTACTTTGGAAATTGTCTTTCTTATTAATGTGGAAGGCTTAGGCTTATATAATGCCTACAGCCTAGGGTTTTCGCCCTTAAGGTTAAAACAACAAAAAATTTTTTTAAAAAAATTACAAAGCGTGCAAAGAATAAAAGAAAACAACAAGTAGTCTAGAAATAGAGAACCTGGGCTGTGGGCCTGGAACAAGTGGCACATGCCCAACAAGAATTAAACAAAGAAAGGCCTAAGGCCATGAGCTGGGCTTGTGGAAATTAGTAGAGTAGTGAACAAGCCCAAGTACTACCGAAGATAGGAAACCTTCTTTGGAAAACCCAGTGGGATAAAACCGAAGATAGGAAAAAGACTACAATTCCTTAGCATGTCTTTTAAAGTCTCTATCCATGGTTAATGGTAAAGACTCCGGAGTCCGTAATCTGAGGGTTGAGCAGGTGCCATGGCTGGGTCATGAACTTGCAACTTTGGCCGGGGGCTGGATCTGATGGTGGCGTGGGCCAGGAGGGTTCCTCAGGACGGGCTGGGCGATCCTCCATGGTGTGCTCGACGAATTGGTTGAACCAGTGCCCAAGCACCTTGGCCCTCGAGTGGGTCAGGGGCTCGGTAGGCACGACCGGGACCTGTGTCGCTGGTTCGTTCGGACCGGTCGGGTCGCTGAGGTCGTCGTCATCCCCTCCCTCTTCGATTGGTTTGGTCTCCAAAACAGAATCCTCGCCTGCATCAAAAAATTCTAAGTCAGCTACATTGAACGCTGGAGAAATGTTAAACTCACCTAGGAGTTCCAGGTAGTAGGCGTTGTCGCTGATCTTCTTTATGATCTGGAATGGACCATCTCCTCTTGGTGTCAATTTGTACTTGCGTTTCTGGGGAAAACGTTCGGGGTGCATATATAGCCAAACCCAGTCGCCTTCTTTTAGAACGACTTCCTTGCGTTCTTTATTGGCATGCTTGGCGTAGTCTTCCTTTCAAGGTTGTCCTTGACCTTTTGGTGTAACTTTCGGATGGAGTAGGCCTTGCGTTCTCCTTCGAAATTAACGATATGAGCAGGTGGCAGGGGAGTGAATTCCATTGGGAACAGTGGGTTGAATCCATAGACGACCTCAAATGGGGACTGCTTGGTCGCGGAATGGACAGCTCGGTTGTATGCGAATTTGACCAGTGGGATGCACTCAAACTAGGTCTTTAGGTTCTGACCGATGGTGACGCGTAGTAGAGTGGACAACGTGCGGTTTACTGTCTCTGTCTGTCCATCTGTCTGCGGATGGCAGCTCATCGAGAAGACCAGCTTGGTTCCAAGTTTCTTCCACAGGGTTCGCCAAAAATTACTTAGAAACTTGGTGTAGCGGTCAGACACTATGGTCCTCAGGATCCCGTGTAGCCTAACGATTTCTCAGAAAAATAAGCTGGCGGTCTGGGTCACGTTGTTGGTCTGGGTCACGTTGTTGGTCTTAGGTAAGCCTAGCAAAAAGTCCATAGATATGTCAGTTCATGGAGTAGTACAGATGGGTAAAGGAAGATATAACCTGTGGGGATGGGCCTTAGACTTGGCTCGTTTGCAGACAAAGCACAGGTTGCAATGAGCCTCGATGTCGCGCCGGAGATGAGGCCAGTAGAAATGTCCCCTGAGTATGCTTAGCGTCTTGTCCGCTCCAAAGTGGCCCATTAGGCTTCCTCCGTGGGCTTCTCTTAGCAGGAGCTCTCGAATTGATCCCCTCAGGATGCATAGCCGACTATCTCGAAAAAGAAAACCGTCAAATAGATAAAACCTGGAGTATGCGCCGGTTCCCGGAGGTCGAAACATCTCCTTGAAGTCATCGTCATCTGCGTACAGGTCTTTAATTAGCTAGAATCCGAGGACCTTATCTTCCATGTTCGAGTAAGGGCATGACGACATGATAGGGCATCTGCGACCATGTTCTCCTTTCCTTTCTTGTACTTGATCATGTAAGGAAATATTTCGATAAACTCAAGCCATCGAGCGTGCCTATTCTTGAGCTTGGTCTGGCCTTTCAGATGTTGTAGCGTCTGATGGTTGGTGTGGATTACGCATTCCCGTGCCAGAAGGTAGTGTTTCCAAACGTCCATTGCTCAGACCAGGGCATAGAGATCTTTTTCGTAGGCGGGGTAGTTGAGGGCGGCTCCGCTTAGCTTCTTACTGAAGTAAGCCACGAGTCTTCCTCCCTGGGTCAAAACTGCTCCAATGTTGATGCCAGATTCATCGCACTCCACCTCAAAGGTCTTATGGAAATACAGTAAGGACAAGATCGGGGCTTGTGTAAGCTGTTCCTTGAGTATTCGGAAAGCGCGTTCTTGTTCTGCTCCCCACTTGAATTCTCGGTCCTTCTTGATCACAGATGTGAGTGGACTGGCGATTGTGCTGAAATCATTGAAGAATCTCTAATAGAAACTAGCTAGACCGTTGATGTGGACATCGGAACCGCAACAACGTCAAACGAGCCAGACTTGGAGGATCTTATGCTGCAAGTGCCAAGTGGACTGATCACATGTCAAAGAGCAAAAGCAATTAGCTTTAAATTCAACCATTTCGTGGAGCACTTGCTGGAGCGGAAAGAAGACGGACCAGGTACGACCAGCTTGACCACCAGCTCGACCAAGCTCGGATCACTTTCACATTTTACCGGCGATCTTCTTCACGCACGACCAGCTTCACTTGGTGTCTTTACTATCACTAAGTAAAGACACCGCAAAATCATGCTAAGAAATTGATATGAGCCAGGCCATCTGGTCAAGGGGGGGGTGGTCGGAAGAAGGTGCGGTACGGTCGGAAAGAGCAGTCGGTACAGACGGGTTCTTAGCGTGGACACACGGGTCACAGCTTAGGGGAGAAGCAAGAACAAGCGGGCCGGTTGTGGGTCGTGAAAAGAAGCGGGGGCCTTGGCTCGGGTTGGAGACACAAACAGTGGGGCGTCCTTGCGAGTGAGGTTACGAGCAGACGGTCGAGGGTTTGGTCGTGAATGCGAACGGCGGGTAGTGCAACACGGACAAGGATACGATTGGCCGGTCGAGGGTCCGGTCATGAATGCGAACGGCGGGTGTGATGCGATGGAACGAGGGCTGAACGAAAAGGGATTTGGAACAATTTGAAAAGGTGGATTGAGGGCAACACACCAAGCTATGTCAGGCTTGGATACAGCCTTTCTTGAAGAGAGACACACTCGATCTTCAAGGAACTCTTTTCCTTACTTGGAGACACACTCACACACAAGGAAGAATGGAAAGACCTACGCGGCCGTGGACAAGGGTTTTGGGTTCTAAACTGTCTGCATAAAAGAGAGAGTGTTCTGCCTTTTATAGGCTACATTCTAAGACCTAGTTGACCACACAAACCGCGGTCAACAAAACAACTTAAACCCATATAGACTAAGTCTTTTAACAAGTGACAAGACTAAAATAAAGGCTAAACAGGTGCCTAAAGATAGGATCAAGCCTAAATGATTTTAAATGGACATATCCACATTAAAAACAATGGGACACTAGGCTTGATGCCTTAGACTTTCAGGTCTTATTAAAAACCTTTCCAAGAACCCATTATGGTAAACTTAGAAAGGAAAATAGTACCTTAATCATCTAAAATCTTAAGGGGTGTCCTCACTCAAGGATAGTAAGGACACACAAGACCTTATCCCTAAGGCTGTGTGCATGGGTGTCCGGGTCAGGAAAACCCAGCTGATTAATGGCAAAAGGCTGGCTGGTGTCTTCAGTCTCCCCTTCTTCTCCTCAGCAGTATGCTTGGACTAGGTTGACCCTGGCTTGATCTTCACGAGTTTGGTCTTGGTCCCGGCTCCTGTCTTGCACTCCTTGGGCAGCTCTGCTCCTGGTCATGATGCGGTGAGACACATAAGGAGTTGCCTGGACCTCATCCTCCAAGTACCGGGTTGGTGTAGCATGGATGACCCCATTATCCCCACCCTCTTCAAGTGCTTTGGTCTCAAAAGAACCAACATCCTGCACATCAAAAGGGGACAAATCAAAGACATTGAAAGAAGAAGACACATTATACTCACCTGGTAGCTTGAGTCAGTAGGCATTATCATTGATTCGTTCCACCACTTGAAACAGCCCATCTCCTTAGAAATCCAACTTATGCTTCCTTTTGTTGGGAAAGCGCTCTGGTCTTAAGTGCAACCACACCCAATATCCTGGCTGGAACACTAGCTGCTTCCTTTTCTTGTTGATCCTTGTCTTGATCTGGTCATTCCTCTTCTCAATCATTCCATGGACTTGCTCAAAGATCTTCTTCATTGCCGCGGCTTTAGCTTCCCCTTCAAGGTTCATGGTCTCGGCAAGGGGTAATGGTGCCAAGCTCAGGGGTGTGTCTGGATTGCGGCCATAGACCGCTTCAAAGGGGGACATGCTGGTTGTGGAGTGCTTGGCTGAATTGTAGGAAAACTCCACCAAAGGAAGGCTTTCCACCCAGGTTGTCAAATGGCGTCCAATGGCTGATCTCAAAAGGGCTTCTAAGGTGCGGTTCACCACCTCAGTCTGACCATCTGTCTGGGGGTGGCAGGTAGTAGAAAACAGGAGCTTGGTTCCAAGCTTCTTCCATAAGGTCGTCCAGAAGTGGGACAAGAATTTTGTGTCCCAGTCAGGCACGATCGACCTTGGAATACCATGGAGTCTGACCACCTCCCTAAAGAACAAGGTTGCGGTTTGGGATGCATCATTGGTCTTGAACCAAGGGATGAAGTGAGCCATCTTGGAGAACCGGTCTACCACCACAAACACTGAATCTTTGTGCTGAATCTTTGGCAATCCTAGGCAAAGTCTATAGAGATGTCCACCCATGGCAGTGTGGGAACAAGCAATAGCAAGTACAAACCAGCAAGTACAAACCGTGGGGTTGGAGTCTGGATTTGGCCTTCTTGCATGTGATTCATCTATCACAATGAGTAGTCACCATCTTCTTCATTTTAGGCCAATAGAAGTGTTCTTTAAGGACACTCAGAGTCTTCTCAATTCCAAAGTGGCCCATAAGACCACCACCGTGAGCTTCTTCCACAAGCAACTGCCTAATTGAACATTGAGGAATGCACAACCTCTTGTCTTTAAAAAGGAACCCATTGTGGAGGAAAAACTTAGTGTATGCTCCTGTTCAATACTCCTCATAGGCGGTCCTGAGCTCGTGATCTTCTGGGTACAAAGTCTTTAAGTATTCAAAGCCAAGAACCTTAGCATCCATTGTTGCCATCAAGGCATGCCTCCTTGAGAACGGTTGACCCCTCAGGTGTTGCAAGGTCTCATGATTCGTGTGGATCACACACTCCCGGGCCAACAAGTAGTGTTGCCAAGTCTGCATTGCCCTGACCAAGGCATACAACTCCTTGTCATAGGTAGGGTAGTTCAATGAAGCACCAGTAAGCTTCTCACTGAAATAAGCTACTGGTCGTCCTCCTTGGGTTAGAACCGCTCCAATGCCTACTCCTGAGGCATCACACTCCACGTCAAAGGTCTTCTCAAAGTTTGGCAAGGCAAGGATTGGAGCGTGAGTTAGCTGGTATTTGAGCTCCAAGAAGGCCCTCTCATGAACCTCTCCCCATTCAAAACCAGTGTTCTTCTTGATCAGAGACGTCAGGGGAGCAGCTAAAGTGCTGAAATCCTTCACAAACCGCCGGTAGAAACTGGCTAATCCATTGAAACTCCGGACCTGGCTGATGGAGGTTGGTCTGGACCAGCCAAGGATAACTTCTATCTTCTCTAGGTCCACTCTAAGTCCCTGTGAGCTGACAACAAAACCAAGGAAAACAACTTCTTCTGTGCAAAAGATACACTTAGCTAGATTTGCAAACATATGTTCTTTCTTAAGGGTGTCTAAGACTTGTTCTAAGTGCAGCACATGATCAGATATGCAAGAGATATAAATCAGTATATCATCAAAGTAAACAACTAAAAACTTGTCCACGAAAGGTCTAAGGATATGGTGCATGAGACGCATGAATGTGCTTGGGGCATTGGAGAGCCCAAACGGCATGACCAGCCATTCATACAACCCATGCTTGGTCTTGAAGGCTGTCTTCCACTCATCACCTTCTCTCATCCTCACTTGGTGATATCCACTATTTAAGTCCACCTTAGAAAAGATGGTTGCTCCACTGAGTTCATCCAACATGTCATCTAGTCTTGGGATTGGATGGCGGTATTTGATTGTGATGTTGTTTATGGCTCGGCAATCCACACACATCCTGTAGGAGCCATCCTTCTTGGGCACAAGGAGCACAGGTACGACACAGGGGCTGAGACTCTCCCTCACATATCCCTTGGCTATGAAGTCTCTGACTTGGGCTTCAAGCTCCTTAGCTTCGGTTGGATTGACTCGGTAAGCTGGTCGGTTTGAAAGTTGTGCTCCAGGAATGAAATCGATCTGGTGCTCAATGCCCCTCAAAGGTGGTAAGCAAGCTGGTATCTCCTCTGGAAAAACATCCTTGTACCTGTCAAGAAGAGCTCGGATTTCCCTTGACAAGACCGCATTAATATGTCCAACATTTAACAAATCCTTATAAACCATCAAAACTACTTGACAAATGGGATCAAAGAGTGAGCGCCTAACATCACTAGGTGCAATCAAGAAGTTGGTCTTAGTCATGCATTTTTCCTTAGCTAGTTTAATTTGCATCTCATGGACATGGGCAGGCAATAATGGAGCTAAACTAATTCGCTTTTTATTTATCATCAATGTGTACTTATTAGTCCTACCATCATGCATAACTTTCCTATCAAATTGCCAAGGTCTGCCTAACAAGATATGGGTGGCTTGCATAGGAACTACATCACAAAGAACCTCATCAACATACTTGTCTATGCTAAAAGAAACCTTAACTTGCTCATTAATCTTCAATTCAGTCCTATCATTCAACCACCTTAATCTATATGGTCTAGGATGCTTGGTGGCTGTCAAATTCAGTTTCTCAACCATGTACGCACTGGCCACATTGGCACATGAACCACCATCAATGATTAAGGAACATACCTTGCCACTTACCATACAACGGGTGTGAAAGATGTTCTCCCTTTGGGCTGTTTCATCCGGTTCTTGTATGGTGCTGAGAACTCTCCTTGAGACCAAAAGATCACCCACTTCAGGGTAGGCTACTTCATCCTCCTCTTCATCAGCTTCCTCATAAGGCTCCATCTCGTCCTGAGACTCATAATCACTGGCTGGAGTGATGATCATGGCCCTTGGGTTAGGGCAATCCCTTGCATAGTGTCCACGGCCCTGACACTTGAAACACATGATGTCTCTGGTTTTAAGTCCAGTGGGGGCAGTTCTATCTTCAGGCCTTGGGGCAGGGATGGTTTCTCTAGGCCTGTAGGGTGGTCTTGCTTCTTGGAGCTAGATGCTTGTGGGTTGGAACCTGAGGCAGTAGGTCTCCATGGGTTGTTGATCACGGCCCTGGTCCGGGTCTTTCTCTTAAGCTGACTTTCCACTTGTGTTGCTAAGTGTAGTAGATCATTGAGATCATTGTAGGAATACATCTCCACCTTGCTAGCAATCTTCTGTTGAAAACCATCCAAGAATTGGGCCATGAGAGTCTCCTCGGCATCATCTAATCCAAGCCGATTCCTCAGATGTTCAAACTCTCCAAAATATTCTTCTACACTCCTATGGCACTGGCTGAGCTTCCTAAACTACTTTTGGAGCTCCCTGTGGTACATGGGTGGAATGTATCTTCATTTCATCATGAACTTCATGATCTAACCGGCTCCTCTCCTCTCTTTCTTCTTTTGGCCGAGTCTTGATCCCACCAGGATAAGGCATGATCAGTTAGTTGAGCTGCTGCATAAGCCACCTTTTTGGGTTCTTCAAACACATAGACATCAAAGATGTGATCCATCCTTCTCTCCCAATCCAAGTATGCTTCCGGGTCTACCTTGCGGCAAAGGTGGGAGGCGTGATCTTGAGGTGTCGGGAGTGAGCTCTAGGTGGGTGGTGAGGGCCCCTCTCTTAAGGAAACCTCCTTTCTCTGGGTCTTGGTCTTCGGACGTGTGGATGAAAGGCTTCTTCCTCAGACAGACCCTCCATATCATGTTCTGGCCAAAATGGTGGGCGTGCTCTCGGCGGCGGTTATGGAGGAGCTTGAGCTGGTTGGGGTTGGGGCTGCTCTACTCTGCCCAGCCGGTCTCCTAACTGCTTAAGCTGGGTCTGGAGACTAGTGAGTATAAACGCTAAGGCTGGATCAGCCATCTTAGCTTAGGTACCTTGCAAAACAAGAAAGTCAACTAGTCAACGGTTCTTAAACTAATTACTCTAGGATTAGCACTAATGACCCTTACCAAAACTTAATTTAATTTTAAACTAAACAAGATTAAACTTAAATACACTTGAGGCATGAACAAATACTACCTAAGAACCGCCAAAAACTAAAACCAATTCGAATTCGAAAATTAAACATGTAGGGGACAACATGACATCACTCGGTGTGGACCACTAGTGACTCACCCGACCAAAGGACAGTACCCTGGTCAAAAGCGGCCTTGACCACACCAAACTCCTTCTTCCCTAACAAAGCTTCAACAATGGCGATTACTAATACAGATGCAACTAGCTCTTAATAACTAACCTAGACATCCTAAATCATGGAGACTAACAAATCTAAGCAATAGATTTAAAGGCAAGCCATCAACCCTAACAACCGCTTGAAAATTTTCAAAACCCTAAAGTTTAAGGATGGAAAGATGCAACCTTTTCTTGGCAGGAACTTGAGCTCTGATACCAAAATGATATGAGGCAGGCCATCTGGTCAAGCGGGGGGTGGTCGGAAGAAGACGCGGTACGGTCGGGAAGAGCAGTCGGTACGGACGGGTTCTTAGCGTGGACAGACGGGTCACGGCTTAGGGGAGAACCAAGAACAAGCGGGCTGGTTGTGGGTCGTGAAAACAAACGGGGGCTTTGGCTCGGGTTGGGGACATGAACAGTGGGACGTCCTTGCGAGTGAGGTTACAAGCGGCCGGTCGAGGGTTTGGTTGTGAATGCGATGGCGGGTCGTGCAACACGGACGAGGATACAAACAGCCGGTCAAGGGTCCGGTCATGAATGCGAACGGCGGGTGTGATGCGATGGAACGAGGGCTGAACGAAAGGGGATATGGAACGATTTGAAAAGGTGGATTGAGGGCAACACACCAAGCTATGTCAGGCTTGGATACAGCCTTCCTTGAAGAGAGACACACTCGATCTTCAAGGAACTGTCTTCCTTACTTGGAGACACACTCACACACAAGGAAGAATGGTAAGACCTAGGCGGCCGTGGACAAGGGTTTTGGGTTCTAAACTGTCTGCATAAAAGAGAGAGTGTTCTGCCTTTTATAGACTACATTCTAAGACCTAGTTGACCACACAACCCGCGGTCAACAAAACAACTTAAACCCATATTGACTAAGTCTTTTAACAAGTGACAAGACTAAAATAAAGGCTAAACAGGTGCCTAAAGATAGGATCAAGCCTAATTGATTTTAAATGGGCATATCCACATTAAAACCAATGGGACACTAGGCTTGATGCCTTAGACTTTCAGGTCTCATTAAAAACCTTTCCAAGAACCTATTATGGTAAACTTAGAAAGGAAAAGAGTACCTCAATCATCTAAGGTCTTAAGGGGTGTCATCACTCAAGGATAGTAAGGACACACAAGAACTTATTCGTAAGGCTGTGTGCATGGGTGTCCTGGTCAGGAAAATCCAGCTGATCAATGGCAAAAGGCTGGCTGGTGTCTTCAGTCTCCCCTTCTTCTCCTAGGCAGTATGCTTGGCATAGGTTGACCCTGGCTTGATCTTAACGAGTTTGGTCTTGGTCTCGGCTCCTGTCTTGCACTCCTTGGGCAGCTCTGCTCCTGGTCATGATGCGGTGAGACACATAAGGAGTTGCCTGGACCTCATCCTCCAAGTACCGGGTTGGTATAGCATGGATGACCCCATCAGGAATTGTACTCTTTTTCCTACTTTCTTTTTCGTCCCACTGGGTTTTCCGAAAGAGGTTTTAACGAGGCAACATTCTTAGTGTGTTTATAATATAAAACTTCTTCTTCTATTCTAATTGTTGGTCATCTACTTTGGATTTTTTTTTTTTTAATTAAGTCCATAATTGGACCAACATGTTTAGGACTAATTTTTGATATTTATTTCATATTATATGCTTTTGGTGACAATTTCCTTTTTAAGTCATAAAGAAATTCGCCCAGACCTAATTGCAAGCACTATATAAACTCTTTTAAGTTATTAATGAGACTAAGAACTTTCAGAAAAAACCCTAAGTCCCTAATAGCTTGTAGCGTCGAGTAGCATCCTTAGTGTAGCCTAGAATACAATTTTCCTTCTCCTAGCTTCAATCCTTCATCTGGTTTGGAGATTTCTGGTGTATCACAAAGTTTCCATCCTTTGTGTGATCCAATTCGATCCATTCAACTTGGCTGTCCAGAAACGATATTCTCTTCTGATCAGACACAACACGTTCCTGATCCAGGCTTGTATCATCTTTGGTATCAGAGCTGAAGCTCCTGACGCTTGGTAGTGTATAAACCCTATCCTTTTTTTCTTGTTATTTTTGATTGGTTTGTCAAGTGTTTCAAGTTTAATTCACAATCTGGTCTCTATCATTCACGATCCATTACTTATCATCCACGATCAGCCTTCATCCACGTGATATGCACAAGGTAAGAAGAGGTGAGGTTCTCCCTTTTCATTATTTGCATTCTTTTGCATCCTTTAATCACAATTTGCATTTGTTTGTTTTTCATTGTTCACTCATGATCTTTTCTTCATTAGGTTTATAATTAATTTTTAAAAAAAATTTGATTGTGAGCGTGAGAGAGAAGAAAATAAAAAAAATTATTGGACAGCGTGAGAGAGGAGAAACCGGTATGGAAACATAGTATCGTGGGACAAACTAAAGTACGTCATGAGCCGACGTTACGTTCCACCACACTTTCACCGAGACTTGCAAAAACGTTTTAGACGTTTAAGTCAAGGAAGTAAGAGAGTCGAAGAGTACTATGAGGAATTCGAACATTTAAGGAACCGTCTAGGAGTAGAGGATTCCTTAGAGAGTCTTATGGCGCAATTCGTGGACGTATTACACAAAAAGATTGCTCAGAAAGTCGAGAGGCAGACGTACCACGACTTAAGCGAGTTACTTCACCTTGCTATTCAAATCGAGCAACAGAACAAGCGCAAGGCCTCGAGCGTTACTCGGCCAAATACTAGTTGGACACCCGTGTCCAGACTAACTGAACGGAGCAGCCAACCGGCTACGGATAACCGGTTTAAGGCTAAGGTGATTGATTTCACCAAGACTCTACGACCGGGCCCTAGCACATCTCAGCAGTCGGCCGCTACTACTCCTTCTATGAGAAGTCGAGACATCCTGTGCTTTAAGTGCAACAGACGAGGACTTATGGCTCGGGAATGTCCAAACCAACGAGCCATGATTTTCACTCCAGCTGGAGAAGAAGAAGAGGTTGAACAGAACAAGTCTGGAGAAGACGATCTTGAATATTCAGACACCAGAGAACTTTTAATGATGAGACGAGTTCTCAACACAATGGTTCATCCCGATGAGGTCGTTCAGCGAGAGAACATATTTCACACTCGATGCACCATTCAAGGAAAAGTGTGCTCGTTAATTATTGACGGAGGTTTGTGCGCGAACATAGCCAGTGCTTATATGGTAGAAAAGCTTGGCTTAAATAAGATCAAGCATTCTCATCCGTACAAGTTGAGATGGCTCAACGACAAGGCTATGCTTCCCATATCCGATCAAGTTATTTTTCCATTTAGTTTTGGGCGTTACACGATCAAGTTTTATGTGACATAAAACCGATGCAAACCGGCCATCTCCTGCTTGGACGTCCTTGGCAATTCGATAAGGAAACTACAGTTAATGGAAGGACGTACCTATATACTTTCGAGCATGAACATCGTAAGTTTAACTTAGCACCGTTAACTCCCAGGGAAGTTCACGAGATGCAAGTTCAAATGGCTATTGATGAGAAAAAGCGAAAGAAAAACTTTCTTATCAACTCCGGAGAGATCCGAAAGGCAGTTAGCAATAAAGACAGACCCGCTATCTTGTTAATGTATAAGGAGTTTCTGTGTAATGCCCCGTACCTTAGCAACGACCATTCTGTACAACCGCTCGTACATCCGCAGTCCGTACTACACGGTCGACCAGCCGACCGTCCGCTTGACAGCCGTACGCCCGTCATGCACCCGCCCGCTCAACCGCAGGATGATGTGGATTCCACTTTGGTGAATTTTATTTTAATTAATGTTGCATGCATGCATCAGTGGAGTGGACAGCTGGCGAATTCCACTAAGGATGAATTAATTATTGTTAAGCATGCATGAGTGGAGAAGGACAGCTGGTGATTTCCACTTTACATGTAAAGAGGGTGGTTTTCATGCATTGGTCCATTCAGCATGAAGAACACTTGGCAAAATCCACTACCTCCACCCTTTGGCTATAAATACCACTCTCTGGCCTCACTTAAACCATTTTCCACCCTTGATATGATCCTGGGAGGCAGGATCACAACCCAGTCTCGGCACCAAGCTAAGCGTGAGGATGCAGCGGCTGTGAGGTTCACGGATTGAGACGGCAAAGAGAGATATTGACAAGATGGATAGAATCCGGCTAGATCAGGCAAGAATATGATAGATTCTTGTCAAGCCGGCTTGTCTACTCAGAGGATATGACACACCAAAGAGGAAGACAAGGATTTCGTTGGAAGATTCAAGGATATAACACACCAAGATCAACCAAAGAGAAAGAGATCGAATTCAGAGAATAAGTTCAAAGAGACTTTCATAAAAATTCGATGAAATGTTCAAGTGCCCAAACCATACATGAAATAGCCACAATTCAACGGACAATGCATGCATGGAAGGCACAAATTCCAAGGCATGCACACGGATTACATCATGGTCAAGGTAGGTTGAAAGACATTTCGATTACAAGGCTAAATTCATGAATGGGCCGAGACAAACTGGGCCAAAGACTTTTCTAGCAAAAAGCCTTATACAAATGGACATGTGAAATTGCATTTGGGCCTCATCAAAAACCTCCTTTGGAAAAACCCAGTGGGAAAAACCCAAAAGAGGGAAAAAGAGCACAAAAATGCAATCTCTTCCCATTTATATAATTCAGTTTGCACAAAGTCTAAGGACCATACCTAAGTGGTGCTTAGACGGCTTGAATGTGCTGATGAAGGCTCCAATTTGGTCTTGAAGCGCCTTGGTCCGTGCACGGGTCAAAGGGCCGTCTGGAATGACCCATGGATCAATGGACCCGGTCGAGTTGGTCCATGGCCGAGTGTAGATGCGGTCATGCTGAGACGGTTGCTGCAAACGAACTGGTACGGTCTTATGGTCGAGAGGTGGTACGTGGTCCTGGTCTTGGTACAAGCCGGATGTATGATCTTGGGTGGAGGCAGAAATGTAACCACGGGACGGTACGGATGTGGAATCAAGGGACAGTCCGGGTGCTTGATCATGGAACGGTCCGGATGCACAAACACGCGTCGGGTCGAGGACATGCTCGCCCGGGACGACATCTTCACTCCTGGTTGCAAAGTCTTGCTAAACCTCAGCCGGGTTCAGGCCAAGGTCGTGGCCATGGTCGATAGCCCGACCGTCTCCTCGTCCGGATGCTCGTCCACTCGTCCGCGTATTCGCCTGGTGTTCCTGGTCCGCATCATTCCCCCCATCTTGAAAAGGATTTGCCCTCAAATCCTGATTATCTGCACAAAAGGGAATAAGGTCAGCAACATTAAAGCTTGAGCTGATAGCATACTTACCTTGCAAGTCCAAGACATAGGCGTTGTCATTCAAGCGTTTGGTGATGGTGAAGGGGCCATCAACCCTTGGGAGGAGTTTGGAGCGCCTTTCAACAGGGAAGCGTTCCTTCCTTAAGTGTATCCACACTTGGTCTCCTGGTTGAAAAACCACCTTCTTGCGGTTCTTGTTAGCATTCTTGGCATATTGCTTGGTCTTGGCCTCAATGTTCTTGCGGGCATCTGCATGAATCTTTTGAACCATCTTGGCCTTCTGCTCACCATCCACACTAGATCTCACACTCAAAGGAAGAGGCATTAAATCCAATGGTGACATAGGGTTAAACCCATAAACAATTTGGAATGGTGAAAACTTAGACGCTGAATGCACAGAATGATTATAAGCAAACTCAAGGTGAGGTAGGCTATCCTCCCACGTCCTAAGATTTTTCCCAACAAAGGCACGCAATAGGGATCCTAAGGTCCTATTCACTACCTCAGTCTGGCCATCACTCTCCGGATGACAAGTAGTAGAAAAACATAACTTAGTTCCTAGCTTTGACCAGAGTGTTCTCCAAAAATGACTAAGAAACCGAGTGTCTCTATCAGAAACAATACTCCTAGGCATACCATGCAATCTAACTATCTCTCTAAAGAATAGATTGGCAACATGAGATGCATCATCAGTCTTATGACAAGCTAGGAAATGAGACATTTTAGAGAACCGGTCAACAACTACAAAAATTGAATCCTTACCATTCCTAGTCCTAGGCAATCCTAAAATAAAATCCATTGATAAGTCTAGCCAAGGATGCTCAGGGATAGGAAGCGGTTGATACAAACCGTGGGGTTGGGTAGTAGCTTTGGCCATTTTGCAAGTAGGACATCTATTGCACAAGCGTTCCACGTCCTTTTTCATATGGGGCCACTGGAAGTGCTCACGCATAATGGCCATGGTCTTGGCTATACCAAAATGTCCCATAAGCCCACCAGCATGGGCTTCCCTTATAAACAGCTCACGTAGGGAACACCTTGGTACACAAAGTCGGTTTTCATGAAAGAGAAAACCATCCCTTTGGTAATAAGAACCTGTAGAAGACTTAGAGCAGGACTTATAGATGTCTCCATAGTCCGGGTCAGTTTCATACAGCGGTTTAATATGTTCAAATCCCAATAACTTAACTTCAAGGGTTGAAAGTAAAGTGTACCTCCTGGATAGTGCATCTGCCACAATGTTTTCTTTTCCCTGCTTGTATTTAATAACATAGGGGAATGTTTCAATAAACTCTACCCACTTGGCATGGCGCTTGTTGAGCTTTTGTTGGCCTTTAAGATGCTTCAAGGACTCATGATCGGTATGAATGACAAATTCTTTAGGCCACAGGTAGTGCTGCCAAGTCTGAAGCGCCCTCACCAGAGCATACAGCTCTTTGTCGTACGTAGGGTAGTTTAATGTGGCACCACCTAGCTTTTCACTAAAATAGGCAATGGGTCGGCGTTCTTGCATTAGCACAGCTCCAATACCTAAGCCTGATGCATCACATTCTATTTCAAACGTGTTAGTGAAATCAGGTAAAGCAAGTAAGGGAGCGTGAGTAAGCTTATCCTTAAGTGTCTGGAAGGCCTGTTCCTGAGGTTGTTCCCACTTGAACCCCACTTCTTTCTTGATGATCTCGGTCAATGGGGCGGCAAGGGTACTAAAGTCCTTAACAAACCGCCTGTAGAATCCAGCCAAACCATGGAAGCTTCTCACTTCACTCACGCTTGTTGGTGTAGGCCATTCCTGAATGGCTTTGACCTTTTCCTGGTCCACACTAACGCCATCTGCACTGACCACAAAGCCAAGAAAAACCACAGTATCCGAGCCAAAGATGCACTTGTCCATATTAGCAAATAAACTTTCTTTCCTAAGTACTTCTAAGACAGCCTGAACATGTTCAACATGATCTTTTAGACTCTTACTATAGATTAAGATGTCATCAAAATAAACCACAACAAAATGTCCTATGAAATGCCTAAGTACATGATTCATCAATCTCATGAAAGTGCTAGGAGCATTTGTAAGCCCAAATGGCATTACAAGCCATTCATACAATCCTTGCTTAGTTTTAAATGCTGTCTTCCATTCATCACCCTCTTTCATCCTAATTTGATGGTAACCACTCCTAAGATCAATCTTAGTAAACAAACTAGAACCATGCAACTCATCTAGCATATCATCAAGTCTAGGAATTGGATGCCTATACCTGACCGTGATGTTGTTGATTGCACGGCAATCAATACACATCCGGTACTTACCGTCTTTCTTAGGTACTAACAAGACTGGAACGGCACATGGGCTTAGGCTCTCCCTGATGTGCCCTTTCCTCATAAGTTCCTCTACTTGTGCCTGAATCTCCTTAGTTTCAACCGGATTGGTCCTATAGGCAGGACGGTTTGGAAGGGCCGCTCCAGGCACAAGATCGATCTGGTGTTCAATGCCACGGATGGGAGGAAGACCTGGAGGGCACTCCTCAGGAAAGACGTCTTGGTAATCCTGCAAAAGGTCAAACAACCTGCTCGGCATGTCCGGCCTGGGGTTAGTAGCATGGAGGCAAGCCTCCTTGAAATATAACAACAAGACCGGTTTATGGTTATCTAGGTTCTTAATGACTCCACTAGCCTTAATGAAGAAATTAGTCTTAACTTTAGACTCTAAGGCAGTGTTCTCTTGCTTCTTTTGTTGCTTAAGGAAAAGTTGATCTTTGTATACCTCTTGAGGGGTCATAGGAATGAGTGTCACCTTACGGTTCTGATGAGTAAAGTGATGTTTGTTTGTGTAACCATCATGGATGACCCTACGGTCAGACTGCCACGGTCTCCCAAGCAAGATGTGACCGGCTTCCATGGGTAGAACATCACACAACACCTCGTCCTTGTAGCTGCCAATCTCCAAGGGTACCTTGACCTGCTGGGTCACGCGGAGTTCCCCTGTTTCAGTGAGCCATTGTAATGGATATGGCCGCGGATGTTTGGTGACTTCTAAGCCAAGTTTCTGGACCATCCTCTCACTGGCCACGTTGGTACAGCTGCCACCGTCCACAATGAGGCTACATACTTTCCCTTTAACAAGACACCGAGTATGGAAGAGATTCTCCCTTTGGTCCGGGTCTTTGGCCTTGGATTGCACACTCAATGACCGCCGTGTAACCATCAGCTGGCCTTGGACCGGGGGTTCTTCCACTTCATCCTCATATTGGTCATGGGCTGATTCCGGTTCCTCTTCCTCATCATCAGATAAGACCTCACCATTTTCCATAAGCACCATGACTTTCTTATTGACACATTCGTTGGCATAGTGTCCTAAGCCTTGACACTTAAAGCACTTGACATCCCTTGACCGTGTGGGCTTCTCAGGGGCCTTTCCTTTATCCCACTTGCTAAGGGTTGGTTGTGGTTCGGTTCTGGTCGGCACGCTTCTTGGTTCAGCGGTCCGTGTAGATTTGAAGTCACGGCCAAAACCCGGTTTGCTACCATATGATCCTGCACCAAAAGAAGGACGGTTAGTGCTCCTTCTTTTTAACTGCTGCTCTATCAAAATAGCCTTGTGCAAGAGCTCCTCAAGCTCCACATAATGTTGTAGTTCTAGGCGGTCCTGGATGTCTCTGTTAAGGCCGCCTAAGAACCGGGACATGGCTGCCTCTCTGTCCTCAGTCACGCCTGCCCTGATCAGAAGTGTTTCCATCTCCTGAAAGTAGTCTTCTACACCACGGCTACCCTGTGTCAACTGCCTAAGTCTTAGGTGTAGATCCCTGTGGAAGTGTGAAGGGACAAAGCGCCTTCTCATGACCAGCTTCAACTCTTGCCAAGTATCAATGGGCGGCTCTCCATTCCTTCTTCTTGATATCACCATCTGATCCCACCAACTGAGAGCATAATCATAGAACTCAGTTACTGCCACATTAACTTTATTAAATTCAGAAAAATATTGGCAATTAAACACTAATTCCATCTTCTGCTCCCATTCAAGGAAGGCTGTAGGATCATTTTTGCCATGGAATGCTGGGATCTTCAGCTTCAAATTGTGTATGCTATCTTGGATTGGTGGCGGCCTCTGCATCCGCCTTTGTCTCCTTTGGCTGCGTTCTGAGTAGTCACTAGGGTATAGGTTGGCGTCAGCTTCATCACCAAGGAAACTCTGATCGGCTGGGTGTCTAATGGAAGACACCTCTTCCCTTAGACCAGGAGTCCGGATGTTTTGTCCTTGTGAACCGCCTTGTGGTGTGGCGGACCTAGGAGGCGGATCAGGCCGTGGCAGATCCGGTTCTTGGAACAAGGCACGCCTCCTTTCTGGCCTTGGTTCTGGAAGGATGTGTCTGAAATCATCACGCAGGCTATCTCTCAACACGGCCTGCATGGAGTGGAAACGCTCCTCCATCATGTTATTCATTCTAAGGGTGAGCTCCTCCACCAAGCGTGTATGTGTGGACTCCCCTTCGGTCTCTGACTCCTCTCCTGCCATGACAACACTTGGAACAAGTCAAATGTTCAAAATAATCACACAAAAAGAACAGATCAATTCACGGCTCAGATCAGATGAACGGTCACTTAGAAGATCAATAGTTATTTGATGAAAAAAATCGAAACAAGCAATAGTTAGAGAAGTGCTCAGCCTGATGTGTGCTCTGATACCACTTGATATGATCCTGGGAGGCAGGATCACAACCCAGTCTCGGCACCAAGCTAAGCGTGAGGATGCAGCGGCTGTGAGGTTCACGGATTGAGACGGCAAAGAGAGATATTGACAAGATGGATAGAATCCGGCTAGATCAGGCAAGAATATGATAGATTCTTGTCAAGCCGGCTTGTCTACTCAGAGGATATGACACACCAAAGAGGAAGACAAGGATTTCGTTGGAAGATTCAAGGATATAACACACCAAGATCAACCAAAGAGAAAGAGATCGAATTCAGAGAATAAGTTCAAAGAGACTTTCATAAAAATTCGATGAAATGTTCAAGTGCCCAAACCATACATGAAATAGCCACAATTCAACGGACAATGCATGCATGGAAGGCACAAATTCCAAGGCATGCACACGGATTACATCATGGTCAAGGTAGGTTGAAAGACATTTCGATTACAAGGCTAAATTCATGAATGGGCCGAGACAAACTGGGCCAAAGACTTTTCTAGCAAAAAGCCTTATACAAATGGACATGTGAAATTGCATTTGGGCCTCATCAAAAACCTCCTTTGGAAAAACCCAGTGGGAAAAACCCAAAAGAGGGAAAAAGAGCACAAAAATGCAATCTCTTCCCATTTATATAATTCAGTTTGCACAAAGTCTAAGGACCATACCTAAGTGGTGCTTAGACGGCTTGAATGTGCTGATGAAGGCTCCAATTTGGTCTTGAAGCGCCTTGGTCCGTGCACGGGTCAAAGGGCCGTCTGGAATGACCCATGGATCAATGGACCCGGTCGAGTTGGTCCATGGCCGAGTGTAGATGCGGTCATGCTGAGACGGTTGCTGCAAACGAACTGGTACGGTCTTCTGGTCGAGAGGTGGTACGTGGTCCTGGTCTTGGTACAAGCCGGATGTATGATCTTGGGTGGAGGCAGAAATGTAACCACGGGACGGTACGGATGTGGAATCAAGGGACAGTCCGGGTGCTTGATCATGGAACGGTCCGGATGCACAAACACGCGTCGGGTCGAGGACATGCTCGCCCGGGACGACATCTTCACTCCTGGTTGCAAAGTCTTGCTGAACCTCAGCCGGGTTCAGGCCAAGGTCGTGGCCATGGTCGATAGCCCGACCGTCTCCTCGTCCGGATGCTCGTCCACTCGTCCGCGTATTCGCCTGGTGTTCCTGGTCCGCATCAACCCTTTTTGATATGATCCTCACCAGGCCTAACGAGGTTCAGGACGACCTGAAGCTGAGAGCGGATGATCTGGAGCTTGAAGAGAACGAACATGATGATCTAGAACTGAAAATGGACAAACAGAACGACCCGGAGCTTCGAGTGGTCGATCTGAAGCTTCTGACAAACGTCCTGGATAACCAAATGTATGACCAGCTAGATGACCCAACAGAAAAACAAGACAGACACATGGACGACCGAATGGTCGACCCCAAAGAAAACCCAGACGGACGTTGCACGGGTGACCCATCGAACGTCAGGATAAGTTTTCCGGACGACCAGATGTACAACTCCATGAACAACCTGAAGCTGACCACGAACGTCTGTGAGTATACTCACCCGGTCCATTGGAGATTGGCTATTGGGTCCACTTTCATCAGCCCATTATCATTTCTAAATCCAGGCCCGACCCATCTCCTTCTCAGCCACCAAAAGTTGTTATTAGTTGGTGGTTGAGAAATTATCTATTTAATGCATTTAATATGTAGTTGGTTGCATGTGCTTGCATGTTCTTGGAGTTTGTTCCAAGCATGCAAGCCTTTCCCTTTTTTTTGATTTTCTGCATGTTCTTGCATGCTCTTGGAACTTGTGCCGAGCATGCAAGACATTCTCATTCTCTATTTAAGCTTGGCCTTGGCCATTGTTGTAAGCATCGAATTTTTAATCAAGAAGTTTCTTTCTCTTTAGAAATTTTTGATCATTTGAACAGTGTGTAATATCTGTTCTTCTCTTAGATCTCCTCTTGGTGTGTAATATCCTAGAGCCATATAAGAAATTCTTGTGCTCTTTGGTGCGTCATATCCAAACGAGCATAAGCCGGTATATCAGAGGCCTTTCCGCAGCCTTTGTGCGACCGCATCACTCCACATCCCTTGGCAACTTGAGCTCACGCTCGTTGTGCAAGGCTTATCCAGTTCTTCATCCCCTTGTTGTGCCGATTTTGGGTTTGATCCTTCCTAGGATCATATCAAGTGGTATCAGAGCAACACAACAAGTAGGATGTTCAAGCCAGAAGATGTTGAGGAAGCTATCACAGCCAGAATAGAGCAATTGAAGAACTCTTTTATTGCCGATCTTTCAAAGGAGATAAAGGAAGCGTTTAAGGACGTTTTAAAGAACCATTCAAAGAGTCCAAGTAAACACCAATCTGTATCTAAGGCAACACACCATGAGCTTCTGAAAATCAAAGAAGTCGAATCTGAAGATGAAAAAAGCTTGGCAACCACAGTGGGACAATTACCCAGAAGACTGTCCAGAAGAAAAGTCACAAGATTTGCAACAACTTCAAGACTATTCGGATTTGAGGACAAATCCTTTTCAAGTGGGAGGGGATGATGTGATCCTCACCAGGCCTAAGGAGGTTCAGGACGACCTGAAGCTGAGAGCGGATGATCTGGAGCTTGAAGAGAACGAAAATGATGATCTAGAACTGAAAATGGACAAACAGAATGACCCGGAGCTTCGAGTGGTCGATCTGAAGCTTCTGACAAACGTCCTGGATAACAAAATGTATGACCAGCTAGATGACCCAACAGACAAACAGGACAGACACATGGACGACCCAATGGTCGACCCCAAAGAGAACCCAGACGGACGTTGCACGGGTGACCCATCGAACGTCAGGATAAGTTTTCCGGACGACCAGATGTACAACTCCACGAACAACCTGAAGCTGACCACGAACGTCTGTGAGTATACTCACCCGGTCCATTGAAGATTGGCTATTGGGTCCACTTTCATCAGCCCATTATCATTTCTAAATCCAGGCCCGACCCATCTCCTTCTCAGCCACCAAAAGTTGTTATTAGTTGGTGGTTGAGAAATTATCTATTTAATGCATTTAATATGTAGTTGGTTGCATGTGCTTGCATGTTCTTGGAGTTTGTTCCAAGCATGCAAGCCTTTCCCTTTTTTTGATTTTCTGCATGTTCTTGCATGCTCTTGGAACTTGTGCCGAGCATGCAAGACATTCTCATTCTTTATTTAAGCTTGGACTTGGCCATTGTTGTAAGCATCGAATTTTTAATCAAGAAGTTTCTTTCTCTTTAGAAATTTTCGATCATTTGAACAGTGTGTAATATCTGTTCTTCTCTTAGATCTCCTCTTGGTGTGTAATATCCTAGAGCCATCTAAGAAATCCTTGTTGATATGATCCTGGGAAGGCAGGACCATAACCCAGTCACGGCACCAAGCTGAGCAAGGGCTAGACAATGGATTAGCAGCGGATGAGGTTCACGGAAAAGAATGGGAGTTGAACAGATGTTATGAAGAATGGAAAGAATCCAGCGAATTCAAACAGGAAGGTGATGAGATCTTGTGGAACCGGCTTTGTTTCTCAAAGGATATGACACACCAATGAGATAAACAAAGGAAAACAGAGGCACTTCAAGGATATGACACACCAAGAAGATACCAAAAGAGGGAGATCGAATTCTTTAGTTTGCAAAGAAACTTTTCATAAAAAACTCGATGATTCTACAAGTGACAGATCCAGAGAGGATATAGCCTAAGTTACAACTCCTCGTCCGGATGCTCTTCTACTCGTCAGTGTGTTCACCTGGTCGAACCGGCATCCCTGGTTCGCATCATTCCCCCCATCTTGAAAAGGATTTGTCCTCAAATCCGAATTGTCTGCACAAAAAGGAATGAGGTCAGCAACATTAAAGCTTGAGCTGATGGCATACTTACCTTGTAGGTCCAAGACATAGGCGTTGTCATTCAAGCGTTTGATGATGGTGAAGGGGCCATCAACTCTAGGGAGGAGTTTGGAGCGCCGTTCAACAGGGAACCGTTCCTTCCTTAAGTGTATCCACACTTGGTCTCCTGGTTGAAAAACCACCTTCTTGCGGCCTTTGTTGGCTGTCTCTTCATACTTCTTGGTCTTAGCTTCAATATTGGCCCGAGCGTCCGCATGTATCTTCTGTACCAACTGGGCCTTTTGTTCACCATCCAAACTTTTTCTTTCACTCAAAGGCAAAGGTAGTAAGTCCATTGGTGATAAAGGATTAAAACCATAAACAATTTGGAAAGGTGAAAACTTAGAAGCAGAATGAACAGCATGGTTATATGCAAATTCTACATGTGGTAATGCATCTTCCCATGTTTTAATATTCTTTCTAACAAAGGTTCTCAGCAAGGATCCTAAGGTCCTATTCACTACCTCAGTCTGCCCATCACTCTCTGGATGACATGTAGTGGAGAAACAAAGCTTAGTTCCTAGTTGTTGCCCACAAAGTTCTCCAAAAGTGACTTAAAAACTTGGTATCTCTATCAGATACAATGGACCTAGGCATTCCATGCAATCTCACTACTTCCTTAAAGAAAAGGCTATCTATATGATTAGCATCATTGGTTTTACTACAAGCCACAAAGTGAGACATCTTAGAAAACCTATCAACAATGACAAAGATAGAATCCTTCCCATGTCTAATCCTAGGCAAACCTAAAATGAAGTCCATAGACAAGTCAGTCCACGGATGCGTAGGGATAGGCAGAGGTTGATACAAACCGTGAGGTTGGGATGTGGCCTTGGCCATCTTACAAGTGGCACACCGGTTACAAATCCGCTCAACCTCCTTTTTCATGTGTGGCCAAAAGAAATGTTGCCTCAGAGTGGCCAGGGTCTTAGCTATCCCAAAATGCCCCATAAGCCCACCAGCATGAGCCTCACGTATGAACAATTCCCTGAGGGAACATCTGGGCACACAAAGCCTATTCTCATAGAATAGGAATCCATCTTGTTGAAAATAACTTCCTGTGGCACTCTTAGCACACGACTTATAGATCTTTCCATAGTCAGGGTCAGTTTCATAAAGAGTCTTAATATACTCAAATCCCAACAATTTAACTTCAAGAGTAGAGAGTAGAGTGTACCTCCTGGACAATGCGTCAGCCACGATGTTTTCTTTTCCCTGCTTGTATTTAATAACATAGGGAAAAGTTTCTATGAACTCTACCCACTTGGCATGGCGCTTGTTAAGTTTCTGTTGCCCTTTGAGGTGTTTCAAGGATTCATGGTCGGTATGGATAACAAACTCCTTGGGCCACAAATAGTGCTGCCAAGTCTGAAGCGCCCTCACCAGAGCATACAGCTCTTTATCATAAGTAGGGTAGTTTAATGTGGCACCACCCAACTTTTCACTAAAGTAAGCTATGGGACGGTGTTCTTGCATCAATACAGCTCCAATCCCTAATCCTGATGCATCACATTCTATTTCGAAAGTGTTAGTAAAATCAGGTAAAGCAAGTAAGGGGGCATGAGTAAGCTTATCCTTGAGTGTTTGGAAGGCCTGTTCGTGAGGTTGTTCCCACTTAAACCCCACTTCCTTCTTGATGATTTCAGTTAATGGGGCGGCAAGGGTACTAAAATCCTTAACAAACCGCCTGTAGAATCCAGCCAAGCCATGGAAACTCCTGACTTCACTCACGCTCTTTGGTGTAGGCCATTCTTGAATGGCTTTGACCTTCTCCTGATCCACACTAACTCCATCTGCACCAACCACAAAACCAAGAAAGACCACAGTATCCGAACCAAAAATGCACTTGTCCATGTTAGCAAACAACCGTTCTTTCCTAAGCACTTCTAGGACAGCCTGAACATGTTCAACATGATCACTTAGACTCTTGCTATAGATTAAGATATCATCGAAATAAATGACAACAAAATGTCCTAAGAATTGCCTAAGTATATGATTCATCAATCTCATAAAAGTGCTAGGTGCATTCGTAAGCCCAAATGGCATTACAAGCCATTCATACAATCCTTGCTTAGTTTTAAAGGCTGTTTTCCATTCATCACCCTCCTTCATCCTAATCTGATGATAACCACTCCTAAGATCAATCTTAGAAAACATCTTAGACCCATGCAATTCATCAAGCATATCATCCAGTCTAGGGATAGGGTGATGATACCTGACTGTGATGTTGTTGATTGCTCTACAATCAACACACATACGGTACTTACCATCCTTTTTAGGAACCAACAGGACTGGGACAGCACATGGGCTTAGGCTCTCCCGGATGTGTCCTTTCCTTAGGAGTTCTTCCACTTGTGCCTGAATCTCCTTAGTTTCAACCGGATTAGTCCTATAGGCAGGATGGTTAGGAAGAGCCGCTCCAGGCACAAGGTCTATCTGGTGTTCAATGACACGGATGGGAGGAAGACCTGGAGGACACTCCTCAGGAAACACATCTAGGTAATCCTGTAGAAGATCAGACAACTTGCTCGGCAAAGCCGGCTTGGGGTTAGTAGCATGGAGGCATGCCTCCTTATAGTATAATAAGAAAACAGGTCTATGGCTATCCAAGTTCTCATAAGCTCCACTTGCTTTGATAAAGAAATTGGTTTTACACTTAGGTTCTAACGTGCTGCTATCTTGCTTCTTTTGCTGTTTAAGATAAAGTTGGTCCTTATATACCTCTTGAGGTGTCACGGGAATGAGAGTTACCTTGCGGTTCTGATGGGTGAAGTGGTGTTTATTTGTGTACCCATCATGGATGACCCTACGGTCAGACTGCCAAGGTCTCCCCAGCAGGATGTGACCAGCTTCCATGGGTAGCACGTCACAAAGCACCTCATCCTTGTAGCTGCCAATCTCTAGGGGCACCTTGACCTGCTGCGTTACGCAGATTTCCCCAGCCTCAGTGAGCCATTGAAAGGGATAGGGTCGCGGATGCTTAGTGACTTTTAAGCCAAGCTTCTTGACCATACTCTCGCTAGCCACATTGGTGCAGCTGCCCCCATCCACAATGAGACTGCACACCTTGCCTTTGACGAAGCACCGCGTGTGGAACAGGTTCTCCCTCTGGTCCGGGTCTTTGGTTTTGGTTTGTACACTGAGTGCACGCCGAGTGACCAGCAACTGGCCCTGAACCGGAGGCTCTTCTACCTCATCTTCACACGGATCATAGATTGGCTCCTGGTCCTCTGCCTCATCATCAGATAGGACTTCCCCATTCTCCAAGAGCACCATCACCTTTTTGTTCACCCACTCATTGGCATAGTGGCCCAAGCCTTGACACTTAAAGCATTTAACATCCCTAGACCGCGTGGGCTTCTCCTGCGCCTTGCCCTTGTCCCATTTGTTGACGGTTGGTTGGGGTTCGGGTCTAGTGGGTGCCACCTTTGGTTCCGCGGGCCGTGCGGCTTTGAAGTCTCGTCCAAAGCTAGGCTTGTTTCCATAAGTGCCTGCGCCAAAAGAAGTGCGGTTAGTACTTCTTCTTTTAAGCTGTTGTTCTATCAAGATGGCCTTGTGAAGTAGCTCCTCAAGCTCCACATAGTGCTGAAGCTCTAAGCGGTCCTGTATGTCCCTGTTGAGACCGCCTAGGAACCGTGACATAGTAGCCTCACGATCTTCAGTTACTCCTGCTCTTATCAACAAGGTTTCCATCTCCTGGAAATAGTCTTCCACCCCACGGCTGCCCTGACTCAGTTGCCTCAGTCTTAAGTGCAAGTCACGGTGGAAGTGTGAAGGCACAAAGCGCTTTCTCATGACCAACTTCAGCTCCTGCCATGTATCAATGGGAGGTTCCCCATTGCGTCTTCTGGAAATCACCATCTGGTCCCACCAACTGAGAGCATAATCATAAAATTCAGTCACTGCCACATTAACCTTATTATAATCTGAAAAATATTGATAGTTAAAGACTAATTCCATCTTTTGCTTGAAAGATTATGAGATTAAGAGATTTGTAGAATGAGAGAATGAGAGATTAGAGAGAATTAGAGACTTAGAGAAAAGAATGATTTATTAGAAAATGAGAATTATGAATTCTTGCATACAAAATGTGAAGGTAGTAAGGTATTTATACTAACCTAGTCTAGGCTTGTTTGGATACAAGGATAGCCTTATACATAAATGGCTTACAAGGATAACATAATTCTATAATACAAACAAGCCTTAGACTCTCCCTTTTACATACAAATAATCGCCATTTAACTAGGAATAAAGGCTTTCATAAATTCATCACTTCTTCTTCATTCCAACACTCCCCCTCAAGCTTAAGACATAATAAGTTTTAAGCTTGCAACCATGAAGTATTACCTCATTAAAAACCTAAAGAAGGAAAACCCAATTGGGACAAAACCTTTTCTAGGGAAAAAGAGTATAACACTCCATGTTGGGATCATTGGTGTGGAATGGTCATGAGGCCAAGTCTGGGGTAGATAGAGGCGCCAGTTTTAAGAGATGTTGCCTTGGTAAATACATCAGCTAGTTGGTCCTCACTCCTTGTATAGCAAGGTAAAATAATACCTTTCCCAATAGCTTCTCTTACTTTGTGGCAGTCCACTTCTATATGCTTGGTCCTTTCATGAAACACTGAATTGGAGGCTATGTGAATGGCGGCTTGATTGTCACAATGAATGGTGATAGGCTCCTCACACTCCACGGCTAAGTCACTCAAAATTTGTTTCAGCCAGATGCATTCAGTAGTGAGCTTCCTCATTGCTCTATACTCTGATTCTGCACTAGAGCATGAAACCACCTTTTGTTTCTTGGTTTTCCAAGTCACAAGGTTTCCTCCTATGAAAGTACAATAGCCTGTGGTACTTCTCCTATCTTCCCTATCTCCTGCCCAATCTGCATCACAATAACCAACCACATTTGTGTTTTTATTATTACCCATCCAAATACCTTGTTCATGTGTGCCTTTGAGATATCTTAGAATCCGCATGGCCATGTCCCAATGCCTCATCTTTGGCCCTTGCATGTGTTGAGATACCTGATTCACAGCAAAACATAAATCTGGTCTTGTGATGGTTAAATAAATAAGCTTACCAACCACTTTCCTATAGAGCTTAGGATCATGAAAATCAATTTCCTTCTCTAACTCCCCCTTAGTTGCGATTTTATAATCTTCTTCTAAGGGTGTTTTGGCTGGCTTAGCTTCCATCATACCTGTGGATGTTAGTAGATCTACAACATATTTTCTTTGAGAAAGAAAGAGACCTTCCTTAAACCTACATACTTCAATTCCTAAGAAGTATTTAAGTTCTCCTAAATCCTTTATGTCAAAGACACTTTTAAGTAATTTTTAGTAGATGCAATACCAATACTATCACTACCAGATATGATTATATCATCAACATAGATAAGAATTACTATGATACCTTCCTTACTCTTTAATGTAAAAAGGGTATGTTCCACTTCAGACCTTTTGAAGCCTTTATCCATTAAAGTAACACTTAATTTGTGGTACCATGCTCTTGGAGATTGCTTAAGGCCATAAATAGCCTTCCTTAGCCTTAGGATATTGCCGCTTCCTATCTCATCTTCTAGGCCAGGTGGAGGTGATATGTAAACCTCTTCTTCTAGTTCACCTTGCAAGAAAGCATTCTTGACATCCATTTGCCACAATTCCCACTCAAGATTAGTAGCAACAGTAAGCACAACATTGACAGAATGTAGCTTAGCAACAGGAGCAAATGTATCCCTATAATCCTCACCATAAGTCTGAGTAAAACCCCTAGCTACCAACCTAGCTTTATATCTATCAATTTCACCATTGCTTTTGTACTTAATGGTAAAAATCCCCTTAGAACTTACAGCCTTCTTCCCTTTTGGTAGAATGGCTGAAGCATATGTACCATTCCTCTCCATGGCTTGTTTCTCAGCTAAGATAGCTTCCCTCCATTCCTTTATAGACATAGCTTCTTCATATGTCTTTGGGATCTGCTCATTGTCAAGACTAGAAATAAAAGCAACATGAGTAGAAGGTAAGTGTGCAATATTACAAACTCCCTGGTCATGATGAACTACAGCATTTCCATTGTAGAAGACTGGTGGATTTCTTTGTCTTGTGCTCCTCCTTAAAACAATAGGTTGAGCCTCCTCTTCTTCTTCACTCAAAACTTCAATGAGAGTAGGTGTTGTTCTTTTGGAAGCTGAAGCTAGAATGGAATCATCTCCTGCTGAGTCTTGTTGGACATGAGTAGATGCTTCTCCCCCCCCATGTTCAAGAGGAGGAAGCCCAGGAGAATCAAGGGATGTTGGGCGAGACAGAGGCCAAGAAGCCGCGGCTGGTCTGGGTGCATCCGCCGAGCCGGAAGGGCCAGGATCTGAGCAGGCCTGTGGATTGGCCGGGTCTGAGGAGCCACGGCTTTGGGCTGCTGGAGCAGGTGGCTGGAGTGATGAAGCTGTTTGCTGGCCACCCCCTATTCCAATACTTTCCAAGAGCTGCCTCAAGTATTCAGCTTGATCTGTTCTTGTTGATGAGATGTTTTTAAAATCCTCCCAAGTTCCTTCTCCAAAAAAACCTTTTTCTTCTTGGAACTTTACATCTCTAGACACCAAGACTCTTCTAGTCTCTGGGGCATAACATTTGTACCCTTTTTGAGTAGATGAATATCCAATGAACATAGCTTTGGTACTCTTTGGTTCCAGCTTGTTCCTTTGCTCCCTTGGAACTAATACAAAACAAACACAACCAAAAACTCTTAAGTGATCAATAGTAGGTCTAGTTTTGTTTAGTACCTCAAATGGAGACAGGTCATCTAGGACTTTTGTTGGAGTCCTATTAATCAAGTAGCATGCAGCTACAAGGGCATCTCCCCAAAATCGTTTGGGTACTTTCATGTGGAACATCATTGTTCTCACAACTTCCATTAGATGTCTATTCTTCCTTTCAGCTACTCCATTTTGTTGTGGAGTGTAAGGACAGCTTGTCTGATGTTCAATGCCATGTTTAGCTAGATGTTCTTGAAGTTTTGTACTAGTGTATTCTCCTCCATTATCTGTTCTAAAGCATTTAATTCTTGCATTGTATTGGTTAGTAACATATGCTTGAAAGTTTAGAAATGCATCATAAACCCTATCTTTAGAACTAAGTAATGTAATCCATGTATATTTGGACTTTTCATCAATAAATGTCACAAAATATTTATGGTTTTCTCTAGATGGAAATGGAGATGTCCAGACATCAGAATGCACCAATTCAAAACAATTTTCATATTTATGCATAGATTTTCAAAAACTGTTTTACAATGTTTCCCAAGGATGCAAGCATCACACAACTCTTTAGGCAATTTTAAACCAGGTACAATTAACTCAAGTGCTCTTGGATGAGGATGTCCTAGTCTAGCATGCCACAAATCAGAATCAGAACTAAATGCATTGGCCTGAAAAACCGATTCTAATTCGCCAATACTAGCCATATTATCAAGTACATACAAGTCATCCTTTGTTGTTCCTTGTCCAAAACATCTTCTAGTTTCAATATCCTGAAAATAGAAATCATTAGGACCAAATATTGCATGACAATTCAAATCAGTAGTAGCTCTTTTGACTGAAAGCAAATTAGAGGTAAAAGAAGGCATATAAAATGCTTTAGATTCTTTATCAAACAACTTCAATTTTCATATGCCTTTGATTGGTACTTTAACTCCATTAGCAATAAGCACATTACCTAAGGCAGGTTCTACATTCTCTAGCAATTCTAAATCACTAATCATGTGATGAGAAGCACCAGAATCAACCACCAAAGATTTAGGAGCATTAGAAGTAAAACAAGTTTGAAAAGAAGCATGAAAAGTTTTACCATCACATTGCTCTCTTTGATTGCCTTAATGAGAGCTTCCAAGTCTGATTTTGTCACAAAATCTGATGCTTGTGACATGATACTAGTGGAGGCTGAATGATAGGAAGAACCGCTACAGACACCCGCCTTGGATGACACCAGGCCGTGAGGGTGGCTAGCCGGGGATATGGCCGGTTGCTGTGGAGGGCGTGATGCCCAGGATGGCTTCAGGTGAGGGTGAAGTACCCAGCAACCCTTCCTTGCATGGCCCTCCTTCTTGCAATGGTCACAGAATTGCCTCCTCTTCCTAGAATCACTTGCTGGCCTGAAGAGACTTTTGTGAGCAGCTACTAGTTCAGCCTTGTTCCCAAACAATCCATGTGATCCTTGCTCCTTTTGAATTTGAGCACACACTTCTTCCAAGCTAGGCAACTTATCAGACCTGAGAATATGCTTAATAAGATCTGAGTAAGTAGAATTAAGAGTTAAAAATAACCCAAACACCTTATCTTGTTCCTTTCTTTCAAGGAGTACAAGTGGTTCAATAGTGGCTGGCCTTAGCATTTCTAGCTCAGCCCACAAAGCTCTGAATGAGCCATAGTGCTTTGTGAATTCAGCATCCTCCTGTCTTAATTCATTCAAAGCTTTCTTCACTTCAAAAATTCTCAAAAGGTTAGTGGTGTTTCCATACACCTTAAGCAAAGTGTCCCATAGATCTTTTGCATTTTCACAAAAGGAATAAGCTTCTAAAAGATCACTAGCAAGAGAATTTTGTAAAATAGAAAGTACCAACTGATCTTCTTGGTACCATTTGGCTTGAGCTGCATCACTCACTTCAGCCACTTCATTATCTTCAATGCCATTTGTGGCAATGTGGTTCCAAAGACCTTTACCACCTAATGTGGTTTTCATGGTCCTAGACCATAAGAGATAATTTGCTCCATGTAGAATGACTGGAGCTCTAAGGGATGCCTGAATTTCCATACTTAAGAGGCAAAATAGGTCAGTAAATCAGAGTAAGAAATCAGATAGAACCTTTGGTCGAGGTATGTGTGAAGTCGGCTAGTCGCAACTTGGTCGGAACAACACACTGGTCACGACTTGGTCGGGGTGGGCGATGATCACGAGATCAGCTGGTCACACACAAGGCTGCTGGTCACAAGGTTGCTTGGTCACGCGTGGTCACAATCTTAGGTACGCTTCTCACGAGTAGCTGGTGGTACACAAGCAAGCGTGATCAGGTGTGCTGGTCGAGACAACAAACGCGGCCTGGACTGCTGGTCGGAATGAACACACTCAGCCTGTCCGAATAATATTTTCTTCTTGGTTGGAATCGAGTATTTTAATTCCTGCACAGATAAGTAATACAACTTGGAAGAACAAGAACTTATATGCTGGGCAGGGATGATCAACCAAGTAAAAAAAAATTGTAACAATTTAAAAAAAATGGCGCCAACAACTCAAGTGTAACAACCACTAACTACCTAAAACCACCTGTAACTAATCCTAACAACTCAAGTAACAAGAATTGTAGCAATTTGAGACTACTAAATTCGATTTTATCAAGATTTAATAACCAAAATTCGAATCTAATCACCTAGAACATTTTATGAATCCAAGAAATCAAATTTAAAGCCTTTCAGAACTGAACAAAGAATTCAAGAAAATCAATCTTGAAACCCTAAACCTATTGGATTAACTTGAAATTTCGTAGAAACCCTCACAAGACACTAATTAAACTTTCCAGATTCAAAAAATTAAAGAAAACTGAGAAAGAATTAGAATTATAACACCAGGATCTTGATACAGGTGATTTTGGACGTATCTGAGGAAATCTTCAACGGAATTGAGTTCTGCTTTCTTTAAACAGAAACTAGACTCGAAGAGCTTGAGTTTAGGCTTTTGAAATTCACGATTTGATGGAAAATTGACGTCGAGATGATCTGGAGAATGCAGAGGTTTGAAACAAACGAGATCGCGAACACCTCTTGAAAGAAAATGTGTATCTTTTGATTCCCTGGGCCAAATGATGCGATTCAGGTGGCTATGGATTCGGAATTCGCCGATGCACACTCCAGAGGAAGCCGATCGTCAATTGGAGTCGTGGATTGATCGCAATTTGATTTACAAGATGACGTTCGAAATTGATCCAGAAACAGATGAAGAACAAAATGGATTCTTGTTGAATCAATGAAAGAATGATGAAATTTACCCAGATTTGATGTAACCTGGCTCTGATACCATGAAAGATTATGAGATTAAGAGATTTGTAGAATGAGAGAATGAGAGATTAGAGAGAATTAGAGACTTAGAGAAAAGAATGATTTATTAGAAAATGAGAATTATGAATTCTTGCATACAAAATGTGAAGGGAGTAAGGTATTTATACTAACCTAGTCTAGGCTTGTTTGGATACAAGGATAGCCTTATACATAAATGGCTTACAAGGATAACATAATTCTATAATACAAACAAGCCTTAGACTCTCCCTTTTACATACAAATAATCGCCATTTAACTAGGAATAAAGGCTTTCATAAATTCATCACTTCTTCTTCATTCCAACATTGCTCCCATTCAAGTAAAGCCGTGGGATCATTTTTGCCATGGAATGCTGGAATCTTCAGCTTCAAGTTGTGTATGCTGTCTTGGGGTGGTGGTTGTCTATACGCACGCCTAGGTCTCCTTTGGCTGCGATCTGAGTAGTCACTAGGGTAGAGATGTGCATCCGCTTCATCACCAAGGAAACTCTGGTCAGCCGGATTTCTAATGGAAGACACCTCTTCCCTAAGCCCCGGCGTCCTGGTGCGTTGTCCTTGTGAACCGGCACGTTGAGGGGATTCCCTGAGAGGCGGATCAGGTCGTGGAAGATCCGGCTCCTGGAACAAGGCACGCCGTCTGTCTGGTCTCGGCTCTGGGAAGATGTGTCTGATATCCTCACGCAGGCCATCTCTCAGACCAGCCTGCATGGAGATAAACCGCTCTTCCATCATATTGTTCATCCGCATGGTGAGTTCATCCAACAGGCAAGTGTGGTTTGACTCCCCTTCTGATTCTGACTCTTCACCTGCCATGGAAACACTAAGAACAAGTCAAATGTTCAAGGAAAACACACAGAAATGTTAGATCTAACACGGATGGATAGAAGGTTAATGGTCACTTTAGAAAAGAACGAAGTAAACGAGAGATAGAGGAAACTCAGCCTGATGTTTGCTCTGATACCACTTGATATGATCCTGGGAAGGCAGGACCATAACCCAGTCACGGCACCAAGCTGAGCAAGGGCTAGACAATGTATTAGCAGCGGATGAGGTTCACGGAAAAGAATGGGAGTTGAACAGATGTTATGAAGAATGGAAAGAATCCAGCGAATTCAAACAGGAAGGTGATGAGATCTTGTGGAACCGGCTTTGTTTCTCAAAGGATATGACACACCAATGAGATAAACAAAGGAAAACAGAGGCATTTGAAGGATATGACACACCAAGAAGATACCAAAAGAGGGAGATCGAATTCTTTAGTTTGCAAAGAAACTTTTCATAAAAAACTCGATTATTCTACAAGTGACAGATCCAGAGAGGATATAGCCTAAGTTACAATGGTCAAAGCCTGCATGGAAGGCACAAATTCCCATGCTTCTACGCGGATTACAACATAGTCAAAGGAAGTTTGAAAAATCATTTCGAAACAAGGCTGAAAACATGTATGGGCAGGATCACAAATTGGGCTTAAACTCATTAGCAAAGGGCCTTATGCAAATGGACATGGGAGATAACATTTGGGCCTCATTAAAAACCCATTTTGGAAAAACCCAATGGAAAAAACCCAAAAGAGGGAAAAAGAGCACACAAATGCAATCTCTTCCCATTCGCATAAGTCAATTTGCACAAAGCCTAAGCACCATACCTATGTGATGTTCAGGCGGCCTGGATGTGCTGATGAACGCACCAATCTGGTCTTGAAGCGCTCTGGTCCTAGCACGGGTCAAGGGCCCTTCTGGAATGACCCATGGGTCGATGGACCCGGTCGAGTCAGTCCACGGCCGAGTGTAGATGCGGTCAAGGCCATGTTGAGGTTGTTGCTGAAGAGGTGCTGGTCCGGTCATCTGGTCAAGCGGAGGAACGGTCGCTTGGTCTTGGTCAGGCTCGGAGGCTTGATCATGGAACGGCCCGGAGGCATCGGCACGCGTCTGGTCGAAGCCATGTTCACCCAGGCCAGTGTCTTCACTCATGGCCGCTTGGTCGGGTAGAACCTCACCCTGGTTCACGCCTTGGTCACGGCCACGGTCGATAGTCCGACCAACTCCTCGTCCGGATGCTCTTTTACTCGTCCGTGTGTTCACCTGGTCGACCCGGCATCCCTGGTTCGCATCACTTGTGCTCTTTGGTCCGTCATATCCAAACGAGCATAAGACGGTATATCAGAGGCCTTTCCGCAGCCTTTGTGCGACCGCATCACTCCACATCCCTTGGCAACTTGAGCTCACGCTCGTTGTGCAAGGCTTATCCAGTTCTTCATCCCCTTGTTGTGCCGATTTTGGGTTTTATCCTTCCTAGGATCATATCACTTTTCCAAACCTGTAGAGTTTTAGAGAGAAGTTAGAGAGTTTAGAGAGAGAGAGGAATCTTGGCCGTGAGTGAAGGGAGGAGGAGGAGGCTGTCAGCAAGCTGTCTAGTCCGATCATTAGGAGCAATGCCCTGTGAGTTCGATTTTTCTCCTTTGCAAGAATGTGGTTAATGAGTTCGGTTTGATTTCAAAAAGGTTTTAAAAATTCGGTTTTCAAAGGTTTTAAATCGGTTTTCAAAATGGTTTTCAAATCGGTTTTTAAAAGGTTTTCAAAATCGGTTTTCAAAAATTACATGCATGGTTTTCAATCAGTTTGGATTTTAAAATCCAAGCTTAGTATTTATAAAATTATTATGGGTATTATTAAGTATGTTTTCAAAGTATTTTCTTAAAAAGTTCATGCATGCAAGTTTTCAAAGGTTTTTCATTTATTCTTTTTATACTTTAGTGTTTAGTTAAAAGGGATTTTTTTATGAAGTTTTTGAAAGTTTTATGCATGTTAAAATGGAGGTTTAGATTTCGTGTTGCATGATTGATTTTTGTGAAGTATGATTCTGACATTGCATTAAGTATGATCTTATGAGCTTGGATTCATGTGTTATAATTTGAGTTGCATGCTTAATTATTTGTTAACGGTTTGATATGGTTATGAGTCAGTCGATGTTTTCATGTTCTTGATTGATTGAGTTGATGAGTTAGGTCTAAGGATGTCATTAGTAGAACCTTAGGTTTGGTTTAGGTCTTATTTGATTGGCTGTACATGTTCTTGTCTGATTGTTGTGCAGTTAGTCAAATAAATAGGCCTAGACTGGACCAAGGGCGATACAAAATGGTGTCTGGTTTAGGAGGTCATGTGTTATGATTAGTCGCGTGCATGATAAGTTATGGTTGAGTTTGGTTAAGTATATCCATTAGTGTACCCTAAATCTAGTTCGGGTTCTATTTGGTCGGCTGTGCATGTTCTTGTTTGATTGTTGCACAGTCGATTAAATAAAACGGACCTGGACCGGATCAAAGGTATTGTGAAATGGTTTCATGGTTAAGTGGTTGTATGGTTATTGTGGGAAGTATGGGGAGTTTGTGACTTAGCTATTCCATGTGCATGCGAGGGATAACTTGCCACCATCCTCTGAGCGACTTGCCAGGCTAAAGCCCATCTTCGTAGGTGCCTTGTAGTCTTGGTGATTAAGGATCTGACCGGGGCAGTGAGTACCGTCCATCTTCGTAGGTGCCTTGTAGCCTGTGTGGCTAGGGACCTGACCGGGATGGGAAGGAATAGGCTAAGGTCACGGCGCGCATGGGTAGACTAGAAGTCAAGCTTGGTTAAGTTGTTGAGTCAAGACTTGTGTTCGGTCTATGAGTCGTTGAGTTTTAGTGTTGAATAGTCCTTGTATGTGCTTGCTCATCGGGTTGGGGTTAAGTTTTTATTATGTATTTTACATCCGCTCACTCAGCATATAGCTGACCGAACTCATTCTTGCAGATCCCGCAAGTTAGTTGGAAGAAAGGCGTGGTGGTTCCGGTGTAGATTTCTCCCCCATTTCCCTTGTCTTAGAGTATGTATCCGGTTGTAAGATTTTTCGACACTTATGTGTACTGTTTTGAGTCTTGGTCATCTGTACGGAGAAAGGTCGCCGGAGAGGCTCTGGAACGGGGAGGAACAGGCCGTTCGGTTGTGCGGACGAAGTCTGGGTCACGGCTACGGTCGCGGGACGAGGCAGCGGACGGACACTCGACCGAAAGGACGTACAAGGAATGTCCTGCGGTGAGGTCTCGGACGGTAGGGCGGCCCTGTGACCGTGGGGTCGGGTGAAGGATGACCTGTGGGTGGAACTCTCGAACAGAAGGACGAACGGCGGAATGAACTTGGTGACGGACGGACGGACGGACGGCGAGTAGTACGGGCGGCTGGTCACGGCTAGCGAATGGAGTGGTAAGCGGCTGGGAATGAAATATGGGTTTTGGAACGATTTGAACAGGGGATTGAGGGCAACTCACTAAGCTATGACAGGCTTAGATATAGCCTTTCCAAGAAGGGAGACACACTCAACCTTTCTAGGAAGCTCACTCTCTCTTGGAGACACACTCAACAAGGAAAGAAGAGAAAGACCAAGGCGGCCATTAGAGTTTAGGGTTCTTAATTTTTTCTTCCTTAGAAATGAAAATGAGTTTGCCTTTTATAGGCTACAACTAAGGACACACCAGACCTAGTTGACCGTGGTCAACAAACTAAACAAACCCAAAATAAAGACTAAGTTTTAATGAAAAATACAAAGGCTAACATGTGCCTAAGGATAGAAATCAAGCCTAATTGATTTAAGGGACATATCCACAATAACTCAATGGGACATTAGGCTTGATGCCTTAGATTTTCAGGTCTCATTAAAAACCTTTCCAAGAACCCATTATGGTAAACTTAGAAAGGAAAAGAGTACCCTAATCACCTAAGGTCTTTAGAAGTGCCCTAACTCATGGATAGTAAGGACACACAATACCTTATCCCTAAGGCTGTGTGCATGAGTGTCTTGGTCATAAGCACTCAGCTGAACATGATCAGGAAGCCGGTTCCTATCTTCAATCTCCTCTTCCTCTCCAAGGCCGGTTGCATGAGCTAAAGCGGCTTCCACTTGGTTTCCTTGGACATGATCTCCTTTGCTCCTGTCTTGGACTCCTTGGGCGGCTCTGCTCCGGGTCATAATACGGTGGGACACATAAGGGGCGGTCTGGTCTTCATCCTCCAAGTATCTGGTCGGTGTAGCTTGGATGACCCCATCATCCCCACCCTCTTCAAGTGCTTTGGTCTCCAAAGAACCAACATCCTGTGCATCAAAAGGAGATAGATCAGAAACATTAAATGAAGAGGACACATTGTACTCACCTGGCAGCTTGAGTCTGTAGGCATTGTCATTGATGCGTTCCACCACTTGGAAGGGGCCGTCTCCTCTGAAGTCTAGCTTGTGCTTGCGCTTGTTGGGGAAGCGTTCTGGCCTTAGGTGTAGCCACACCCAATCTCCTGGTTGGAACACCAACTGCTTCCTCTTCTTGTTGATCCTAGATCGGACCTGATCATTCCTCTTCTCAATGTTGCCATGCACTTGTTCAAAAATCTTCTTCATGGCCGCGGCTTTGGCCTCTCCCTCAAGGTCCATGGTCTCGGTTGGTGGCAATGGTGTCAAGGTCAGTGGAGTGTCTGGGTTGCGACCATACACAGCTTCAAATGGTGACATGCCTGTAGTTGAATGCTTGGCTGAATTGTAAGCAAACTCCACTAAGGGTAAGCTCTCCACCCATGTAGTCAAATGTCTTCCCACGGTTGATCTTAGCAAGGCTCCTAGGGTGCGGTTGACCACCTCAGTCTGTCCATCTGTCTGAGGGTGGCAGGTGGTAGAGAACAGAAGCTTAGTGCCCAGCTTCTTCCACAAGGTCCTCCAGAAGTGTGACAGGAACTTTGTGTCACGGTCAGACACAAGTCCTTGGAATGCCATGGAGTCTCACCACCTCCCTAAAGAACAATGTGGCGGTTTGAGAAGCATCATTGGTCTTTGAACAGGGAATGAAATGGGCCATCTTGGAGAAGCGGTCCACCACTACAAACACCGAATCCTTGTGTTGAATCTTGGGCAATCCCAGAACAAAGTCCATGGAGATGTCTACCCATGGAAGAGTTGGAACAGGCAGGGGCATGAAAAGGCCGTGAGGATGGAGTCTTGATTTGGCTCTTCTGCAAGTGATGCACCTATCACAGTGAGTGGCTACCATCTTCTTCATCTTTGGCTAGTAGAAGTGTTCTTTAAGAACACTAAGAGTCTTCTCCACTCCAAAATATCCCATAAGACCGCCTCCATGAGCTTCCTCCACTAGCAACTCCCTCATTGACCCCTGGGGAATATACAGACGCCTATCTTTAAAAAGAAATCCATCATGAATGAAGAAACGTGTATAGGCTCCTGCTCCATGTACTTCATAGGCTGCCTTGAGGTCTGGGTCTTCTGGGTATAAAGTCTTCAAATGTCCAAACCCCAAAACCTTAGCATCCATGGTAGAAATCAAGGCATGCCTCCTTGACAAGGCATCCGCCACTACATTCTCCTTTCCCTTCTTGTATTTGATCACATAAGGGAAAGTCTCTATAAACTCCAACCATCTAGCATGCCTCTTCTTCAACACGGTCTGGCCCCTCAGATGCTGCAAGGTCTCATGATCAGTGTGGATTACACACTCCCTAGCCAAGAGGTAGTGCTGCCATGTTTGCATGGCCCGGACCAGTGCATATAACTCCTTGTCATAGGCTGGATAGTTCAGGGTGGCTCCAGTCAGCTTCTCACTTAAGTATGCTACGGGTCTTCCTCCTTGAGTTAGCACTGCCCCTATGCCTACTCCTGAGGCATCACACTCTACTTTAAAGGTCTTCTCAAAGTTGGGCAGGGCAAGGACGGGCGCATGGGTCAGCTGGTACTTGAGGTTCAAGAAGGCTTGCTCTTGCAACTCTCCCCATTCAAACCCGGTATTCTTCTTGATCAAGGAGGTCAGTGGTGCAGCCAGGGTGCTGAAATCCTTCACAAAACGTCTGTAGAAGCTAGCCAGCCCATGGAAGCTTCTGACTTGGCTGATTGAAGTCGGTCTAGGCCAGCTAAGGATGGCCTCTATCTTCTCCACATCTACTCTCAGTCCCTGTGAGCTAACCACAAAGCCAAGGAAAACAACCTCATCTGTGCAAAAGATGCATTTAGACAAATTGGCAAACATGTGTTCTTTTCTAAGAGTTTTTAAGACCTGTTCTAAATGCAGCACATGATCAGTCAAGCAAGAGCTATATATCAAGATATCATCAAAATAAACTACCAAGAACTTGCCCATAAAGGGTCTAAGGATATGGTGCATGAGGCGCATGAAAGTGCTTGGGGCATTGGAGAGGCCGAATGGCATGACTAGCCACTCATACAAGCCATGCTTGGTCTTGAAAGCGGTCTTCCACTCATCCCCCTCCCTCATTCTTACTTGATGATACCCACTCTTCAGATCCACCTTAGAGAAGATGGTTGCTCCACTCAGCTCATCCAACATGTCATCTAGCCTTGGGATTGGGTGGCGGTATTTGATGGTGATGTTGTTGATGGCTCTACAATCAACACACATCCTGTAGGAACCGTCCTTCTTGGGCACTAGGAGCACAGGTACAGCACATGGGCTAAGGCTCTCCCTCACATATCCCTTGGCCATGAGGTCTCGGACCTGAGCTTCAAGCTCCTTTGCCTCCGTGGGATTGACGCGGTATGCAGGCCGGTTTGGGAGTTGGGCACCAGGGATGAAGTCTATCTGATGCTCTATGCCTCTCAATGGCGGCAGGCCTGCTGGTATCTCCTCAGGGAACACGTCCTTGTACCTGTCAAGTAAAGCTCGGATTTCTCTTGGCAAGATCACATTAGTAGGTCTAGAAGTCATTAAATCCTTGTAAACAACCAAAACAACTTGACAAGTTGGATCAAAGAGAGAACGCCTAACATCACTAGATGTAATTAAGAAATTGGTTTTAAACATGCATTTCTCCTTAGCTAGCTTAACTTGCATTTCATGAACTTGGGCAGGCAACAATGGTGCTAAGCTAATCCGTTTCTTATTAAGCATAAGGGTGTATTTGTTAGTTCTGCCATCATGCACAACTTCCCTATCAAATTGCCAAGGTCGGCCTAACAAGATATGGGTGGCTTGCATAGGTACTACATCACAAAGAACCTCATCAACATACTTACCTATGCTAAATGAAACCTTAACTTGTTCACTAATCCTCAATTCAGTTTTATCATTCAGCCATCTCAATCTATAAGGTCTAGGATGTTTAGTAGCTACCAAGTTCAATTTTTCAACCATATAAGTACTAGCTACATTAGCACAAGATCCACCATCAATGATCAGAGAGCACACTTTACCATTAACCATGCAGCGTGTGTGGAAGATGTTCTCCCTTTGGGCTGTTTCATCCGGCTCTTGGATGGTGCTAAGGACCCTTCTTGAAACCAAGAGATCTCCCACTTCAGGGTAAGCCACATCCTCCTCCTCTTCTTCAGCTTCCTCAGGAGATTCCATTTCATCTTGAGACTCATAATCACCAGTTGCTGTAATGATCATGGCCCTAGGATTTGGACAATCCCGAGCATAGTGTCCACGGCCGCGGCACTTGAAACACATAATGTCCCTGGTTTTGGATCCAGTGGGGACGGGTCTGTTGTCTGGCCGTGGGACAGGGGTGGTCTCCCGGGGTTTGTATGGAGCTCTCACATCCTGAGCTATGGCTTTGCCACGGTCGGATTGCCTAGGGAAGGCAGGCTGGGAGCTTGAATCCTGCGGATTGATGTTCGGGGCTGAGACTCTCCATGGGTTGTGGACCACGGCTCTGGTTCTAGTCTTCCTCTTAAGCTGGCTCTCAACTTGGGTAGACAGGTGCAATAACTCATTGAGGTCATTGTAGGAGTACATCTCCACCTTGCTGGCTATCTTCTCTTGAAGACCATCTAGGAATTGTGCCATGAGAGTCTCTTCAGCATCTTCCAGACCAAGCCAGTTTCTCACGTGTTCAAACTCTCCAAAATACTCCTCTACACTCCTCTGGCCTTGGGTGAGCTTTCTGAACATCTTTTGTAGCTCTCTGTGGTACATAGGTGGAATGTACCTTCCCTTCATCATGAATTTCATGATCTCCCATGATCTGACCGGTTCTTCTCCTCTTCTTCTTCTTTTGGCTGAATCTTGATCCCACCAGGACAGAACATGATCAGTAAGTCGTGCTGCTGCATAGGCCACCTTCTTGGGTTCTTCAAACCCATAGACCTCAAAGATATGATCCATTCTTCTTTCCCAGTCCAAGTAAGCTTCCGGATCAACCTTGCCGGAAAAAGTGGGTGGCGTGAGCTTGAGGTGTGGAGAGTGGGCTCTAGGTGGATTGTGATGTCCCCTCTCCTCAGGAAACCTCCTCTCCCTCTGCCTTGGCCGTCGGTAATGAGGTGGAAAGGCATCTTCTTCTGACAATCCCTCCATGTCTTGTTCAGGCCATATGGGTGGTGGCGCTCTTGGTTGTGGAGGTGGAGGCGCCGGTGCTGGATGGGGTTGAGGCTGCTCTTCTCTGCCTAGACGGTCTCCCAGCTGCTGGAGTTGAGCTTGGATGCTGGTGAGGATCTCTGCTAGAGCTGGATCAGCCATCTAGCTCACGGGGTACCTGGCCAAGAAAACTCAACAGGTCAAAGTCAAAGTGATTAAGCTAATTAATCTAGATTAACTACTAATGACCAAATTAAACTTAAACTAATTAATAAACAACTTAAGCATGCAATATTTCTAAACCTAGTAGCTAGCTTCCAGAACCGCCTAACTTTTAAATGGAATTCGAATTCAAATTTTAAAGGCCAGGGGACAGGATGACATCAGCCGGGATGACCACTTTGGGTGAGTCACCGACCGCAGGACAGTACGGCCTGGTCAAAAAGTGGTCTGGTCCGCGCCTAACTTCATCTTCCTCACAAGCTCTAACAATGGCGGTTTTAAACACAAACAAACTCAGGCAAATCAGCTAAACATCCTAACACAGCAAGCCCAAATCCAAATTCTAACAAACCCTAGCTAGCCGTTCTAAACAAGTAACTACAAACCCTAACAATCGCCTAGAACAAGATAAAACCCTAAGTGCTAAGATGGAAAGACACAACCTTTCTCAGGAAACTTGGGCTCTGATACCAAAATGTTATGAGTCTTGGTCATCTGGACGGAGAAAGGTCGCCGGAGAGGCTCTGGAACGGGGAGGAACAGGCCGTTCGGTTGTGCGGACGAAGTCTGGGTCGCGGCTACGGTCGCGGGACGAGGCAGCGGACGGACACTCGACCGAAAGGACGTACAAGGAATGTCCTGCGGTGAGGTCTCGGACGGTAGGGCGGCCCTGTGACCGTGGGGTCGGGTGAAGGATGACCTGTGGGTGGAACTCTCGAACAGAAGGACGAACGGCGGAATGAACTTGGTGACGGACGGACGGACGGACGGCGGGTAGTACGGGCGGCTGGTCACGGCTAGCGAATGGAGTGGTAAGCGGCTGGGAATGAAAGATGGGTTTTGGAACGATTTGAACAGGGGATTGAGGGCAACTCACTAAGCTATGACAGGCTTAGATATAGCCTTTCCAAGAAGGGAGACACACTCAACCTTTCTAGGAAGCTCACTCTCTCTTGGAGACACACTCAACAAGGAAAGAAGAGAAAGACCAAGGCGGCCATTAGAGTTTAGGGTTCTTAATTTTTTCTTCCTTAGAAATGAAAATGAGTTTGCCTTTTATAGGCTACAACTAAGGACACACCAGACCTAGTTGACCGTGGTCAACAAACTAAACAAACCCAAAATAAAGACTAAGTTTTAATGAAAAATACAAAGGCTAACATGTGCCTAAGGATAGAAATCAAGCCTAATTGATTTAAGGGACATATCCACAATAACTCAATGGGACATTAGGCTTGATGCCTTAGATTTTCAGGTCTCATTAAAAACCTTTCCAAGAACCCATTATGGTAAACTTAGAAAGGAAAAGAGTACCCTAATCACCTAAGGTCTTTAGAAGTGCCCTTACTCATGGATAGTAAGGACACACAAGACCTTATCCCTAAGGCTGTGTGCATGAGTGTCTTGGTCAGAAGCACTCAGCTGAACATGATCAGGAAGCCGGTTCCTATCTTCAATCTCCTCTTCCTCTCCAAGGCCGGTTGCATAAGCTAAAGCGGCTTCCACTTGGTTTCCTTGGACATGATCTCCTTTGCTCCTGTCTTGGACTCCTTGGGCGGCTCTGCTCTGGGTCATAATACGGTGGGACACATAAGGGGCGGTCTGGTCTTCATCCTCCAAGTATCTGGTCGGTGTAGCTTGGATGACCCCATCATGTACTTACAACCGTTATATCGGCTTTAGGTCGGGTTGTTGTTTTCGGATTAGTTATATGTTGGATCTTGGTTGTAGAACCTTTGAGATTTTTAATTAAGTATTTATTTCGGTTTTATCGTAAGCTTGTTTCCTTTCCTTTAAGATTTTATGTTTTGAAGTCTCGGCCGAGCATACCCGACCATGATATCCGGTCTTGGTTCAGAAACCTCGACCATGAAGGAGTCTTAATTGGGGTTCGGATCTTGTGAGTTCGGGCTTTCGGACTATGTTCGAAAGAACGGACGAGCGGGATTCGGACCTATCGTAGCATCTCCGGTCTACTAGGGACGGGGGTGTTACAAGGTGGTATCAGAGCATGGTTTTCGAGTCACTAGGACTTAAGCGCTTTTCGAAAAATAAAATTTTTTTGGGAATGGGGTTTAGGAAACTGGAACGTCCGTCTTTCATTAATGAGTTTGTAACAAGTTTCTGTTTTGCAGATGGATCCATACAGGGTAGGGACGAGGCAAGGTTTGAGACGGTTGTATCATGGCCCAAGACCAGTGCCAAGAGAAGAGCCAGAGCTGATTGTGATATCATCTGATACGGAGCCTGCCCTAGCAGAGACAGACTCAATTGAGATAGACCCTGAGGAAGACCCAGTAGAAGAGGATCCCGTAGAAGAAAATCCAGAGGAAAGATCATCTGATGAACCTCGACGAGAATCAGTTGGGGAAATCCGCAATACTCCCAGACAGGTTGCCTCACAGGACCCAGCTCAGGTAGCAATACCATCAACACTAACGGAAGGAGATGATGCTTCCACAAACCATGAAGGAAGGACTGGACCAAGCTACTATGAGATTCTGCTCCGGATGCGAATGTTAGAGATGGACAGATTCGCAGGTAGTACAGATCCCTTGGAAGCAGACGGATGGCTACAGAGACTGGAGCTGACCCTGCAACCAGTGCAGTGCTCGGACGAATACCACAGAGACATCGCGCTATATTATTTGGAGAAGGACGCGGAAGACTGGTGGTATAGAGTGGAGAAGGAAAACGAGATAAGTAACCACCCTGAAGCCTCCTGGGTACAGTTCTGCAGCGATTTTCACCATGAGTTTTTCCCTCTTCAAGCCTGGGAAAGACTAATGGATCAGTACCATTCGTTGGCCCAGCTGGGACGCACCGTGAGGGAGTATGAGGCAGAGTTTAATCGACTTCGACAGATCACCCGCTACGAACCGAACGATGAAAATCGGACGGTACAGTTGTTCTTGAGTGGTTTGAGGCCTGAGCTGCGAATCCGTCTAGAGAGGGTACCGATTATGGATCTACCGACCTTAGTACGAGTAGCGGAGAATGTGGAGCAAACACTAGCCGCGGAACAGGTTGAGAGGGCGCAGCAAGGCATGAGGTCCCTGAACACTTTGGAACAAGCCCGGACGTACACACCTGACCGATCCATGGGACGATCGGAGGAGCCGGTCCTGATATGCGAGAGGTGCGGATTTGAGGGCCATCAGTTTGGCACATGTAGGACTCTCATGATGGATCACACCATCATTATGTGTACTACTTGCGGGGAGATAGGTCACTATTTTGGGATTTGTCCGAGGGGTCAGAGCTCGCGTCCGCCACGGCCACCGAGAGTAAGAAAGCGCCATTAGATACAACCGGTCTGCATCCTTCTGTCCTTTACCCCAAATTCTGGTATGTTGGGCTTAACCTTTGGGAGTGCATATGTTTGGATGATTGGCTTATGTTATAATAATCAAGTCAGGTTTGAGTTTTCGAAGGTCAATCGTGCATGTTCTTGTTTGATTGTTGCACGGTTGATCGACCTTGACTTGGGCCGAGACTGGTTGGTATAACTGAGTCAGTGTTTGCTAATGCATGATCATGACTCATTGTGTGTGTTAATTGCATTTTCGTGGGATTGGTTTTTGGTAAGTAAGTTTGAGTGGTTAAGTGTATAGATTTCTAGTCTGTTTTAGGCTTTGCTGTAAGTGCTTATGTTTGGGTAGCTAGGCTTGGGTATTTTGATTCATATCAATTGCATTCAGGTCGGGTTTGAGATTTAGGAGATGGGTCGTGCATGTTCTTGTTTGATTGTTGCACGATCTATCGAATTTAACTCGGACTTAGATTTGGGTGTCATGATAGAGTCAATAGTCGGTCGTGCATGTTCTTGTTTGATTGTTGCACGACAGATTGGATTACCCTCGCCATGAACCTGAATTGCATGAATATAGCTCAGTCGGGTCTGTTGCTGTTAGAGTTGTTGCTTTAGGCGTGCCTAGCCTATAGCCTTGTTGCCTTAGTTTATAAGTTAAATGTAGGGTGTTCTCAGATTCCTTAGTCATGGTGAAGTGTGCTGCCCTTCCATTAAGTTAATAGCCTCAAGTTATAGAGAATCCTTTGATGGAGCCTTCGGTGAGTAGCTGCCTAATTAGGGTTCCTAAAAGCCAAACCCTTTAAACCTTCCCGGGTTGTTGCCAAGTGTGCTGAGGAAGCTGTGTGAGTTGTTGCTGTCGTAAGTGACCAAGTTCGGTAGGGGAAGCATTGTGATGGTTAAGATCGAAGTGAGCTATGGCCTGAAGAAAAAGATGAAGGAAATTAAGAAAATGGGTGCAAGCGAGCAAGACTAGACCAGGGGATGACCAATATGGACAATCAATCATGATGAAGTTGATGTGAGCATCGGGGTGCCCAGACCAGAAAACCAGACGGATGAACGATCAGGACGAACGCACGGATAATTGCCAGACGTTCCGGAAATACCCATTACGGACATCCAAGACGTATAGCATGAATAAACCACGGATGATCACTAGTGGCTGACCAAGGCCATTGGAGTCTGATAACCAATCTAGACGGAGCAAGCAGGAAGAGATGTTATGGCTGAATCTCGGTGTAGTGGAACCATTAGCATACCCTAGATCTAGCTCGGGTCCTATTTGGTCAGCTGTGCATGTTCTTGTTTGATTGTTGCACAGTTGGTCAAATAAATGAACCTTGGCCGGATTAAAGGTATTGCAAAGTGGTAACACGGCTGGTAATGATGGTAACGTAAGTATTTACGGAGCTATTGCCAAGAAGAACCAGTCCACGCAGATGAAGTTTCAAATCTACCAAAGGACGGAAACACATAAGGGAGAACTGATTTGAAAGTTGGAGGAACCAAGGAAGGTTTCCGAATTCAAGATTCCGGAACATAGATCATCGAGTAACAAGGAAGTAAGAGTTGAGTTAGTGAATTCGGGGACGAATTCCTATAAGGAGGGGAGAATGTAATGCCCCGTACCTTAGCAACGACCATTCTCTACAACCGCTCGTACATCCGCAGTCCGTACTACACGGTCGACCAGCCGACCGTCCGCTTGACAGCCGTACGCCCGTCATGCACCCGCCCGCTCAACCGCAGGATGATGTGGATTCCACTTTGGTGAATTTTATTTTAATTAATGTTGCATGCATGCATCAGTGGAGTGGACAGCTGGCGAATTCCACTAAGGATGAATTAATTATTGTTAAGCATGCATGATTGGAGAAGGACAGCTGGTTATTTCGACTTTGCATGTAAAGAGGGTGGTTTTCATGCATTGGTCCATTCAGCATGAAGAACACTTGGCAAAATCCACTACCTCCACCCTTTGGCTATAAATACCACTCCCTGGCCTCACTTAAACCATTTTTTACCCTTTTCCAAACCTGTAGAGTTTTAGAGAGAAGTTAGAGAGTTTAGAGAGAGAGAGGAGTCTTGGCCGTGAGTGAACGGAGGAGGAGGAGGCTGTCTGCAAGCTGTCTAGTCCGATCATTAGGAGCATTGCCCTGTGAGTTGGATTTTTTTCCTTTGCAAGAATGTGGTTAATGAGTTCGGTTTGATTTGAAAAAGGTTTTAAAAATTTGGTTTTCAAAGGTTTTAAATCGGTTTTCAAAATGGTTTTCAAATCGGTTTTTAAAAGGTTTTCAAAATCGGTTTTCAAAGATTGCATGCATGGTTTTCAATCAGTTTGGATTTTAAAATCCAAGCTTAGTATTTATAAAATTATTATGGGTATTATTAAGTATGATTTTAAAGTATTTTCTTAAAAAGTTCATGCATGCAAGTTTTCAAAGGTTTTTCATTTATTCTTTTTATACTTTAGTGTTTAGTTAAAAGGGATTTTTTTTTATGAAGTTTATGAAAGTTTTATGCATGTTAAAATGGAGGTTTAGATTTCGTGTTGCATGATTGATTTTGGTGAAGTATGATTCTGACATTGCATTAAGTATGATCTTATGAGCTTGGATTCATGTGTTATAATTTGAGTTGCATGCTTAATTATTTGTTAACGGTTTGATATGGTTATGAGTCAGTCGATGTTTGCATGTTCTTGATTGATTGAGTTGATGAGTTAGGTCTAAGGATGCCATTAGTAGAACCTTAGGTTTGGTTTAGGTCTTATTTGATTGGCTGTACATGTTCTTGTTTGATTGTTGTGCAGTTAGTCAAATAAATAGGCCTAGACTGGACCAAGGGCGATACAAAATGGTGTCTGGTTTAGGAGGTCATGTGTTATGATTAGTCGCGTGCATGATAAGTTATGGTTGAGTTTGGTTAAGTGAATCCATTAGTGTACCCTAAATCTAGTTCGGGTTCTATTTGGTCGGCTGTGCATGTTCTTGTTTTATTGTTGCACAGTCGATTAAATAAAACGGACCTGGACCGGATCAAAGGTATTGCGAAATGGTTTCATGGTTAAGTGGTTGTATGGTTATTGTGGGAAGTATGGGGAGTTTGTGACTTAGCTATTCCATGTGCATGCGAGGGATGACTTGCCACCATCCTGTGAGCGACTTGCCAGGCTAAAGCCCATCTTCGTAGGTGCCTTGTAGTCTTGGTGACTAAGGACCTAACCGGGGCAGTGAGTACCGTCCATCTTTGTAGGTGCCTTGTAGCCTGTGTGGCTAGGCGTGAGTACAAGTTTTGACTGCATTGTTTTCTGTTTAGTCCTTGTCATAAATTCTTGGCTTTCTGTGCCAATCATGCAAAGCATTTTTGACCATGCAGATTAATTAGGTAAGGTCGCGGCTCCGTTGGCTTGCTCCGGTGGGCTTGGTCGCTTGAGGACCGGCTGGTCCGGTGTTGGTCTGCGCCAGATCGTGAGACTTTCCTTTGAGATGGGCGTCGGTGCTGGAGCCTGGGACCTTGTCATATTGCTTGGCCAAATTGGGTTTGGCCTCCACTTCTTCCTTCCCCTCGTTAGGAAGCTTCTGGAATATCAGGTCTTCTAAGAAGACCAGGTTGCTCTAACCGTCCCAGGCGATCTGAAGCTTCAGAGCCGCTAGACATGGATTCGGGAATTCTTCTTAGACTAGAAAGGAATCTCCTAGAAAACTTTCCTAAAATAGAAATTTTCCTAAAATAAAAACTTTTCTAAAATAGAAACTTCACTAAAACAGTTATGAAACCTTTCCTAATCTGGAAATGAAAACTTTTCTAGAATGGAACTTTCCTAAACTAGTAATGGTAACTTTCCTAGACTGAAAAAAGAAATTTTCCTAGAACTTGGGAGCTTTCCTAAAAAAATTATTTCCTAATTCTTGTTATGGAATTTTCCACAGCCTTAATTCATTCCTATTTTTAATTTTAGAAACTTCATCAAGCCAATTTTTGAAAATAATCCCAAACCTGGTTATTTTCCTAAATGAAAAGGGAAATCTTCTTACTTAAAATCGAAAACTATCCTATTCTGCTAGGCCGCCTTTAAGTGCTAGTAAGGAAATGGTATGGTGTGGCGGCTACCCTAGATGCTCCTAGTTACTGCAAGTATGGTTGGGTCATAACCGAAGAAGAGGACTAGCGCTAGCGGATGGAGAGTTACACCGGTGCTAGTGCTAAGGTTTGTGTCCTAGAGGCATCGCCGGTCGGGAGGTTGATATTCAGTCATGTTCTAGTGGCTGTTGCCTTTCATGTGGTGTTGCTGCATATCTGTTCTCAGAAGGATATGTTGGTGGTGGTGCTTCTCTTTGGCATGATGATCGAGAAAGGGAAAAGAGAATGTTCTCTCTTCTTGCTATGTTTGTGAGATATTGTTATGGGAGTAGAATCCTCTCTATCTTGATCCCTTTTACTAGGAAGCGGTAGACAAGATTGTTCCTAACTCTTTGACTGAAAAACCACGATTTTTGTAATGTAGCTTCTTCCAATAGTTGCTGGAAGGTGGGTTTCTAAGTAATTAGGATGCGCACTTGCAGGAGTATTGAAGTGATGATTCCTCTTATGCTTAGTTTTGTTGGTGCTCTCTGGTGATGTAGTAGCACTCTTTCTCGCATATTCATGAACCTGCGTATTAGCACTGCTGCCATACACAGATTTTCGCTGGGTCCTTCCACTGGCAAGTAGTTTGAGCAGGCCGTAAGATATGGCTGAATGTATTTTAGCGACAACATTTTGTCTCACGTGACCCTTTCATCGTCCTTCCGTGAAAAGACTGTTGCCACCAAAATGTTGTAAACATATTGTATGACGGGTTGCCTAATGCGCGAGGATCGACATACACTTGTTTGAGATGCTATGTCATACATCCCAAGACCTGCGAATGATAGGTCTTTACCTTGCTGAATTCTGAAGATGTCTGATTTCCCTTATCGACAACCGATAAGTCCTTCCTCTTGCTAGAAATTCGTTGTAACCCGCAGAAACTCATTCAGGTACCGCTGGTTGGTAGGGATGCAACTGTACGGAGGCAAGGAACTCGCGAGTTAAATATTGAAATCCTGGGTGTGCTTAGAATAGCAGGTTTCCGAGTCCCATGCTTAAAAATATAGAATGCACATCATTGTGGAGGTCCATCTCTCATAGCATAATTTCATCAGCTAATGTCGTAGGGACAAACTGAAGCTGCATCAGGGCGCCATAGTAGTCGTCAGAGAGGCGTGATTCATGTGCTATGTTTTGCCTCTGTTCCTTTCATTAGAGTTTTGTTCTCCACCTTCTCCCGAGCTCTCTGCCTCTGCTGTGTTCTCTTTATTAGTGGCCATATATTGGTGCCAAGGCTCCGATGCTGGAGAATCTTCCTCCTCTTCGTGCACTTCTTACGCCCATGTCATCGGGTTTTCTGCTATGTTTTGTGAACTAGTTGTTCTGCATAGTTTCACTATAACTTAACCTGAAAGACCAACATGCCCGTAAAGAGAATTTCCTAATCAATATGGCAGACATGAGAAAAGATCCTCGTACTAAGGGCACCCAACTCGTCCTGATGCTCTATAGAGAGATCCTACCTGCTGAGGTCCAAGACCTGTTAGAGAGATATGCCGACGTGTTCCTGATATAAGTGCGTATTATATCAGGAACACGTCGGCATATCTCTTTGTTGGAATAAAGAAGAAATGATGAAGGAAGAAGGACTTTAATTCTAGATTAAAGGCATGTGGTCTAAGGCCATCCTTGTATCCAAACAAGCCTAGACTAGAATAGTATAAATAGCTATCTCTCTCCTCATTTGTAACTTAGAAAACTATTATTTTCATTTTCTTAATACAATCATTGTTTCACTCTAATCTCTCTTTCTGTCATTCTCTAATTCTACAAATATCTTAATCTCATACTCTTTCATGGTATCAGAGCCAGGTTACAACAATCTAGGATAAAATTCATCACTAAATCTTTGAATCAAGAAGAAATCATCTTCATCACAATCTGTTTTCATTCCTATTTTGTCTGTCAAATTTGATCGCAAATTCCGGCAAAACCACGACAGCTTTTTGTCTATCTTTTTTTCCTGGATTTTTCTCCGGCGAGTCCTGAAGTCACGCCAATTGGATTTGCATCATTTGACCACGGGAATCAAAAGATATGATTGCCTCTGTTGCGAACCTTCGTGTTTCTCTGAGCATTCCGTCGTTAAATCTTCTCTAAATCGTGATTTTCCAAATCCTAAGATCAAGCCCAATGAGTCTAGTTGCTGTTTAAAGAAAGAAAAATCCAATTCTCCTAAGTTGGAAGGAAGTTCTTAAAGTTTTTCTCTATATTCACGACTAACCATTCCAAACTCTGTCCCAACCGGCTACATCCCAATAAACAAGCCGTCCCTGGTAGATTGTGAAGCATTGAAATTTCAATCACATTCAAATCTCCTGTCATTCTACATGGAACAAATTATCTATTATGGTCTAGGACCATGAAAACCACATTGGGTGGTAAAGGTCTTTGAAATCATATTTCAACCAATGGTCTTGAAGAAAATGAAATTGCTGAAGTTAATGAGGATATGGCTGATCAAGCTTAATGGTACCAAGAACATCAATTGGTACTCTCTATACTTCAAAACTCTCTTGCTAGTGATCTCTTAGAAGCTTATTCATTTTGTGAGAATGCTAAGGAACTTTGGGACACTTTACAAAAGGTGTAAAGTACTATGGCTCATTCAGAGCATTGTGGGCTGAATTGAATTGAAGCTGGAGGATGCTGAATTCACAAAGCACTATGGCTCATTCAGAGCATTGTGGGCTGAGCTAGAGATGCTAAGGCCAGTCACAATTGATCCAATTGTTCTCCTAGAAAGGAAAGAACAAGACAAGGAGTTTGGGTTAGTATTAACTTTTAACACAACTTAATCAGATCTTATTAAGCATATTCTCAGGTCTGATAAGCTTCCTAGCTTGGAAAATGTTTGTTCTCAAATCCAAAAGGAGCAAGGATCCCATGGACTCTTTGGCAACAAGGCTAAATTGGTGGCTGCTCACAAATGAAACAAGGAAGAAGAGACTAATATGTGACCATTGCAAAAGGAGTGGCTATACAAAGGAGTGTTGGGTACTCCATCCTTAGCTGAAGCCAATCTGGGCTCTTGAGAGACAACAACACACAGCTGGGCACACTCAGCTGCAAGCTGCCGGCCATGGCATGTCCAAGCTCCCGGCCCCTGGTATGGCGTGTACCAACTCCCACTGTTACTCAACCCCAACCAGTTCTATGTCTTCAGCATCTGAATTTGTGCAAAAATCAGATCTAGAAGCTCTTGTCAAAGCAATTAAGGATGATAATGTGTTGGGTAAAACTTTTCATGTTTCTTTCCAAACTTCTTTTACTCCTAATGCCTCTAAATCATTGGTTGTTGATTCTGGTGCTTCTCATCATATGATTAGTGATCTAATGGAACCTGCCTTAGGTAATGTTGTTATTGCTGATGGAATCAAAGTACCAATTAAAGCATAGAAAAGCTTAAGTTGTTTGATAAAGAATCTAAAGCCTTTTACATGCTATCTTTTATATCAAATTTGCTTTCAGTTAAAAGAGCCACTACTGATTTAAATTTTCAAGCTATCTTTGGTCCTAATGATTTCTTGTATGTGCTTGAAGACATGACCATTGCAAGAGGGGTAGAACCGGTTGCTAGTACTAGTTCTTTTAGTGATGATTCTGATCTTTGGCATGCTAGATTAGGATATCCTCATCCTAGAGCTCTAGAAATAATTGTTCCTGGTATAAAATGCCAAAGGATATGTGTGATTCTTGTATACTTGGGAAATATTGCAAAATTGTTTTTGAGAAATCTTTACATACTTATGATAATTGTTTTGAGTTGGTGCATTCTGATGTTTATTAATGGACATCTCCATTCCCATCTAGAAAAAACCACAAGTATTTTGTGACATTTATTTAGGAGAAGTCCAAATATACTTATGTCACTTTGCTTAGTTCTAAACATAAAGTACTTGATGCATTCCTAAAATTTTCAAGCATATGTTACTAATCAATACAATGGAAGTATTAAATATTTTAGAATAGATAATGGAGAGGAATACACTAGTACCAGGATTCAACAACACTTGGCCAAGTATGACATTGAACATCAAACCAGCTGTCCTTACACTCCACAACAAAATGGGGTGGCTGAAAGAAAGAATAGGCATTTGATGGAAGTTGTGAGAACAATGATGTTCCACATGAAAGTTCTCAAAAGAATTTGGGGGATGCTATGTTAGCTGCATGCTACTTGATTAATAGGACTCCGACAAAAGTCCTAGATGACTTGTCTCCATTTGACGTACTAAACAAAACTATATCTAATATTGACCACTTAAGAGTTTTTGGTTGTTTTTGTTTTGTATTAGTTCCAAGAGAGCAAAAGAACAAGCTGGAACCAAAGAGTACCAAAGCTATGTTCATTGGGTATTCCTCTACCCAGAAAGGATACAAATACTATGATCCAGAGACTATAAGAGTCTTAGTATCCAGAGATGTCAAATTCCAAGAATCAAAAGGTTTCTATGAAGAAGGAACTTGGAATCAATTCAAAGACATCTCCACAACAAAATCAGACCAAGCTGAGAACTTGAGGAGGCTCTTGGAGAGCATTGGCATAGTTTCTCCTCATCTTCAGCCCACGGTCACCACACCTCAGCCTCCTGCACCAGCAGCGTCCAGTCCCAGCACAGCCAAAGCACCGGCATGGCCAGTTGGACCGCGGCCATCCACTCCAGCCGGTCCATCCAATCCGCGACCATCTTCTGGTTTTCCCTTCAGCTCTCCTGGTCTTCCTCCTCTTGAACATGGGGGGATGGGAGAAGCATCTACTTATGTCCAACAAAACTCATAAGGAAATGAATCAATTCTAGTCTCAGCTTCCAAAATATCAAGAGATGTGCCCACTCTCATTGAAGCTTTAAGTGAAGAGGAGGAGCCTATCCAGGAAGATCCACCTACATTATTAAAAAGGAGCACAAGACAAAGGAACCCACCAGTCTTCTACAATGTGAATGTTTTGGTTCATCATGAACAGGGAGTTTGTAACATTGCTCAGTTACCTACTAACCATGTTGCATTCATTTCAAGTCTTGATAAAGAACAGATTCCAAAGACATATGAGGAAGCTATGACAAACCATGGAAAGGAATGGTACCTATGCTCCAGCCATTTTACCTAAAGGAAAAAGGGCTGTAAGTTCTAAGTGGATTTTTACCATTAAATACAAAAGCAATGATGAAATTGATAGATATAAAGCTAGGTTGGTGGTTAGAGGATTTACTCAGACTTATGGTGAAGATTATAGGGATACATTTGCACCTGTAGCCAAACTTCACTCTGTTAATGTTGTTCTTTCACATGCTACTAACCTTGATTGGGAATTATGGCAAATGGATGTTAAGAATGCATTATTACAAGGTGAATTAGAAGAAGAGGTATACATGTTACCTCCACCAGGTCTAGAGCAAGAGGTAGGGGCCGGAAACATAATCAGGCTGAGGAAGGCCATATATGGCCTTAAAAAATCTCCAAGAGCTTGGTACCACAAGCTAAGTGTAACCTTGATGGATAGAGGCTTCAAAAAATCTGAAGTTGAACATACTCTTTTTACACTAAAGCACTTGAAGAGCGTGGGGATGTTGGTTCTTTGGAGACCAAAGCACTTGAAGAGGGTGGGGATGATGGGGTCATCTAAGCTATACCAACCCGGGACTTGGAAGATGAGGTTTAAACAACCCCTTATGTCTCTCACCGCATCATGACCAGGAGCAGAGCTGCCCAAGAGTGCAAAAAGAAGGCCGGGACCAGGACCAAAATCATGGAGCTGAAGTCAGAGCCAACATAGCCCAAGCACATGGTCGAGGAGAAGAAAGGGAGACAGAAGCCATCAGCCAGCCGTTTGACATTGATCAGCTGGGTGTTCCTGACCAGAACATCCATGCACACAGCCTTAGGGATAAGGTCTTGTGTGTCCTTACTATCCTTGAGTGAGGACACTTCTTAAGACTTTAGATGATTAAGGTACACTTTTCCTTTCTAAGTTTACCATAATGGGTTTTTGGAAAGGTTTTTAATGAGACATGAAAGTCTAAGGTATCAAGCCTAGTGTCCCATTGGTATTAATGTGGATATGTCCATTTAAAATCAATTAGACTTGATCCTATCTTTAGGCACTTGTTTAGCCTTTATGTCAACTAGCTCTTAATGTAGCCTATAAAAGGCATAACTCTTTCTCATTTAGGAGACAAGTTTAGAACCCAAGTTTTCCTAAATGACCGCCTAGGTCTTTTTTCCTTTCTTCCTTGTGTTTGTGAGTTTGTCTCCAAGAGAGGAAGAGAAATCCCCTTGAAGATCGAGTGTGTCTTTCTTCAGGGAAGGCTGTATCCAAGCCATTCATAGCTTGGTGTGTTGCCCTCGTTCCACCGTTCGTTTCGCCCTTAGAACCACTTCCGTACGTCCCAAGCTCCATCGCTTCAGTCGTGCCGTTCGTCCACCGTTCATTCTTCCGTCCGTGGGAGGTTTCATCGTGCGACCTTACCCGTCCGAGGCCCGTTAGTACCGTTCAATCGCTCGCCGTGCCGCCCGTCCGTGTCAGTCGATCGTTCTTCCTCAAGCCATAGCCGTTCGCCCATCCACTCCCGTTCGCTCGCCCGTCCTCACCCCCGCTCCGCTCGCTCGCCCGTCCTCACACTCGTTCGTTCGTTCGTCCGTCCTCACACCGTTCCCGTTCGCTCGTCCAACCTGATCACCTAGGAAAACCATGGCTTAGCTCGTATCATTTTGGTATCAGAGCTCAAGTTCCTGCCAAGAAAGGTTGTACATTTCCATCTTTTAGTCTTACGATTTCTGAAAATGTTGTGTGCATTGTTAGTAATGCCTGCTTGCTTGCGTTTTAATTCATGTTTAGGATTGTTGAATCTGTGTGTTAGGTAGTTTATATTAGTTGTTAAGCTTGTTAATTTGTGTTAGAATCCACCATTGTTGAAGCTAGCTGGGGAAGAAAGAGTTAGGTGTGGTCAAGGTTACTTTTGACCAGGACCGTACCGTCCTTGGTCGGGTGAATCAGCCGGTGGTCCACCCGGGGTGATATCACTTTGTCCCCTGCGTGTCTATTGAATTTGAATTCGAAATTCTTCTTGTCTTTGGCGGTTCTTTAGTAGTCATGTCTAAGTTTAATTAAGTTATTAGTTTTGCTTAGTTTAAATTAATTAAGTAATTATTTAAGGTCATTAGTACTAATCACTAGGTAATTAGCTTAAGTACTGTTGACTAGTTTGACTTTTTGTTTCAAGATACCTGAGCTAAGATGGCTGACCCAGCCTTAGCGGATATCCTGACTAGCATCCAGACTCAGCTCCAGCAGCTAGGAGACCGACTTGGGAGAGTAGAACAGCCTCAGCCTCTACCAGCCCAAGCACTTCCACCACCACAGACGAGAGTCACACCACTTTGGCCAGAACAAGATATGGAGGTTCTGTCCGAGGAAGAAGATTTCCCACCTCATTTCTGAAGAAGCTTTCCCACCTCATTTCTGAAGGCCAAGGCATAGAGAAAAGAGGCTACCTGAGGAGAGAGGCCATCACCACCCACTGAGGGCTCCTCCCACCTTTACCGACAAAGTAGACCCGAAAGCCTATCTGGATTGGGAAAGGAGGATGGACCATATCTTTGATGTCTATGGGTTTGAAGAGCCAAAGAAAGTAGCTTATGTAGCAGCTCAACTCAATGATCATGCCCTATCTTGGTGAGATCAAGACTCAGCCAAGAGAAGAAGGAGAGGAGAGGAGCCGGTTAGATCATGGGAAATCATGAAGTTCATGATGAAAGGGAGGTACATTCCACCCATGTACCACAGAGAGCTTCAGAAGAAGTTTATGAAACTTAACCAAGGCCAAAGGAGTGTAGAAGAATACTTTGGAGAGTTTGAGCATTTGAGAAACAAGCTTGGTCTAGAAGATGCCGAGGAGACCCTCATGGCCTAATTCTTGGACGGTCTTTAAGAGAAGATTGCTAGCAAGGTGGAGATGTACTCCTACAATGATCTTAATGAGCTACTAAACTTAGCCACACAAGTGGAAAGTCTGCTCAAGAGGAAGACCAGGACTAGGGCCGTGATCAACAACCGGTGGAGACCATCTGCCTCAGGCTCCAACCCGCATGCCTCTAGCTCCAATCCGGCTTTCACCAGGCCACCTGACCGTGTCAAGGCAATAGCCAAAGAAGCAAGACCACCATAAAAGCCTAGGGAAACCACCCCTGCCCCAAGGCCTGAAGCCAGAGCCGCCCCCACTGGACCCAAGACCAGAGACATCATGTGTTTCAAATGCCGGGGCCGAGGATATTATGCAAGGGACTGTCCCAACCCAAGGGTTATGATCATCACCCCAGCCGGTGACTATGAATCTAAGGATGAGATGGAACCCTCTGAGGAAGCTGATGAAGAGGAGGATGAAGTGGCCTACCCTGAAGTGGGTGATCTTTTGGTCTCAAGGAAAGTTCTAAGCACTATTCAAGAACCGATGAGACATCCCAAAGAGAGAACATCTTCCACACCTGGTGTATGGTAAGTGGTAAGGTATGCTCACTGATCATTGATGGTGGTTCATGTGCTAATGTAGCTAGTGCATACATGGTAGAGAAATTGAATTTGGCAGCCACCAAGCATCCTAGACCATATAGACTAAGGTGGTTGAATGATATTACTGAATTGAAGATTAGTGAACAAGTCAAGGTTTCTTTTAGCATAGGAAAGTATGTTGATGAGGTTCTCTGTGATGTAGTTCCTATGCAAGCTACCCATATTTTGGTAGGAAGACCTTGGCCATTTGATAGGGAGGTTGTGCATGATGGTAGGACTAATAAGTATACTTTGATGATGAATAAGAAACGGATTAGTCTAGCCCCATTATTGCCTTCCCAAATCCATAAGATGCAAATTAAGCTAGCTAAGGAGAAATGCATGACTAAGACCAACTTATTGATTGCACCTAGTGATATTATACGCTCACTCTTTGATCTCACTTGTCAAATAGTTCTAATTGTCTATAAGGATTTGTTGAGCATTGGGCATACTAATGCGGTCTTGCCAAGGGAGATCCAAGTTCTTCTTGACAGGTACAACGATGTATTTCCAGAGGAGATACCAGCTGGCTTACCCCCTTTGAGAAGCATTGAACACCAAATTGACTTCATCCCTGGAGCACAACTTCCATACCGGCCAGCTTACCGAGTTAACCCTGCAGAAGCTAAGGAGCTTGAGGCTTAAGTCAGGGACCTCATGGCCAAGGGATATGTGAGGGAGAGCCTCAGTCCATGCGGCGTGCCTGTGCTCCTTGTGCCCAAGAAGGATGGCTCCTATAGGATGTGTGTGGATTGCAGAGCCATAAACAACATTACCATTAAATACCGCCATCCAATCCCAAGACTAGATGATATGCTGGATGAACTCAGTGGAGCAACCATCTTTTCCAAGGTGGATTTGAAGAGTGGATATCATCAAGTGAGGATGAGAGAAGGTGATGAGTGAAATACAGCCTTCAAAACCAAGCATGGCTTGTATGAGTGGCTGGTCATGCCGTTTGGGCTCTCCAATGCCTCAAGCACATTCATGCGCCTAATGCACCATATCCTTAGACCCTTCATGGGCAAGTTCTTAATTGTTTATTTTGATGATATACTGAATTATAGTTCTTGCCTATCTGATCATGTGCTACACTTGGAACAAGTACTAGAAACCTTTAGGAAAGAACATATATTTGTTAACCTAGATAAGTGTATGTTTTGCACAGAAGTAGTTGTTTTCCTTGATTTTGTTGTTAGCTCACAGTATCTTAGGGTGGATCTAGAGAAGATAGAGGCTATACTTCGCTGGCCCAGACCAACCTCCATCAGCCAGATCCAGAGTTTCCATGGACTAGCCAGCTTCTACCGGCGGTTTGTGAAGGATTTCAGCACCCTAGCTGTACCATTGACATCTCTGATCAAGAAGAGCACCAGTTTTGAATGGGGAGAGGCTAAAGAAAGGGCTTTCTTGGAGCTCAAGTACCAGCTGACTCACGCTCCCATCCTTGCACTGCCCAACTTTGAGAAGCCTTTTGAAGTAGAGTGTGATGCCTCGGGAGTAGGCATTGGAGCGGTTTTAACTCAAGGACGAAGCCCAGTAGCCTATTTCAGTGAGCTTCTGACTGGTGCCACATTGAATTACCCAACCTACGACAAGAAATTGTATGCCTTGGTCAGGGCAATGCAGACTTGGCAACACTATTTGCTGGCTCGGGAGTGTGTGATCCACACGGATCATGAAACCTTGCAGCATCTCAGGGGTCAGACCGTTCTGAAGAAGAGACATGCGAGTAGGTTGGAGTACATAGAGACATTTCCATATGTGATTAAGTACAAGAAGGGGAAGGACAATGTAGTAGCAGATGGATTGTCAAGGAGACATGCTTTGATAGGAACCATGGATGCTAAGGTTCTTGGATTTGAATACTTGAAGACCTTGTACCCGGATGATCATGAGCTAAAGGCAGCCTATGAGGAGTATGGAACAGGAGCCTACACCAAGTTCTTCCTCCATAATGGGTTCTTCTTCAAGGACAAGAGACTATGCATTCCTCAATGCTCAATGAGGGAGTTACTTGTGGAAGAAGCTCACAGTGGTGGTCTTATGGGTCACTTTGGGATTGAGAAGACTCTGAGTGTCCTTAAGGAGCATTTCTATTGGCCTACGATGAAGAAGATGGTGACAACTCATTGTGATAGGTGCATCACTTGCTAGAAGGCTAAGTTTACACTTCAGCCTCATGGTCTATACTTACCACTACCGGTTCCAACACTACCATGGGTGGACATCTCAATGGACTTTGTCTTGGGATTGCCCAAGATTCAGCACAAAGACTCAGTGTTTGTGGTGGTAGACCGGTTCTCAAAGATGGCTTACTTCATTCCCTGCTCCAAGACTAATGATGCATCACAAACCGCAACCTTATTCTTTAGGGAGGTGGTGTGGCTCCATGGTATCCCAAGGTCTATTGTGTCAGACCGGGACACAAAGTTCTTGTCCCACTTCTGGAGAACCTTATGGAAGAAGCTTGGCACCAAGTTATTGTTCTTTACTACTTGCCACCCTCAGATGGATGGACAGACCGACGTAGTGAACCGTACGTTAGGAGCCCTCTTGAGATCAACATTGGGTGCCATTTGACAACTTGGGTAGAGAGCCTTCCTTTGGTAGAGTTTGAAGCAACCGACATGTCACCCTTTGAAGCTGTCTATGGCCGCAATCTGGACACACCTTTGAGCTTGGCACCATTGCCTCCAGCTGAGACCATGGACCTTAAAGGAGAAGCTAAGGCCGCGATAATGAAGAAGATCTTTGTGCAAGTACATGGGAGGATTGAGAAGAGGAATGATCAGATCAAAACCAGAATCAACAAGAAGAGGAAGCAACTTGTGTTCAAACCAGGAGATTGGGTGTGGTTACACCTAAGACCAGAGAGCTTTCCTGACAAAAGGAAGCATAAGTTAGATTTCCGAGGAGATGGACGATTCCAAGTGATGGAACGCATCAATGACAATGCCTACATACTCAAATACCAGGTTAGTATAACGTGTTTTCCTCATTCAATGTGTCTGATTTGTCTCCTTTTGATGTGCAGATGTTGGTTCTTTGGAGACCAAAGCACTTGAAGAGGGTGGGGATGATGGGGTCATCTAATCTACACCAACCTTGTACTTGGAAGATGAGCTTCAAGAAACCCCTTATGTCTCTCACCGCATCATGACCAGGAGCAGAGCTGCCCAAGGAGTGCAAGAAGAAGGCCGGGACCAGGACTAAACTCATGGAGCTGAAGTCATAGCCGACATAGCCCAAGCACATGGTCAAGGAGAAGAAAGGGAGACAGAAGCCATCAGCCAGCCGTTTGACATTGATCAGCTAGGTGTTCCTGACCAGAACATCCATGCACACAGCCTTAGGGATAAGGTCTTGTATCTCCTTACTATCCTTGAGTGAGGACACTTCTTAAGACCTTAGATGATTAAAGTACTCTTTTCCTTTCTAAGTTTATCATAATGGGTTCTTGGAAAGGTTTTTAATGAGATCTGAAAGTCTAAGGCATCAAGCCTAGTTTCCCATTGGTTTTATATTGTGGATATGTCCATTTAAAATCAATTAGGCTTGATCCTATCTTTAGGCACTTGTTTAGCCTTTATGTTTAGTCTTGTCACTTGATTTTAAAGACTTAGTCTATGTGGGTTTAAGTAGCTGTATTGACCGCGGGTCTTGTGGTCAACTATGTCCTAATGTAGCCTATAAAAGGAGTAACTCTTTCTCATTTAGGAGACAAGTTTAGAACCCAAGTTTTCCTAAACGGCCGCCTAGGTAATTTTTCCTTTCTTCATTGTGTTTGTGAGTTTATCTCCAAGAGAGGAAGAGAAATCCCCTTGAAGATCGAGTGTGTCTCTCTTCAGGGAAAGCTGTATCCAAGCCATTCATAGCTTGGTGTGTTGCCCTCGTTCCACCGTTCGTTTCGCCCTTAGAATCGCTTCTGTACGTCCCAAGCTCCATTGCTTAGGTCGTGCCGTTCGTCCACCGTTCATTCTTCCGTCCGTGGGAGGTTTCATCGTGCGACCTTACCTGTCTGAGGCCCGTTAGTACCGTTCAATCGCTCGTCGTGCCGCCCGTCTGTGTCAGTCGATCGTTCTTCCTCAAGCCATAGCCGTTCGCCCATCCACTCCCGTTTGCTCATCCATCCTCACCCCCGCTCCGCTCGCTTGCCCGTCCTCACGCTCGTACGTTCGTTCGTCCGTCCTAACGCCGTTCCCGTTTGCTTGTTGAACCTGCCCACCTAAGAAAACCATGGCTTGGCTCGTATCAGGGGGAGTGTTTGAATGAATAAGTGATATGAGCCAGGCGATCTGGTCAAGGGTGTGGTTGGAAAAAGGCGCGGTACGGTCGGGAAGAGCAGTCGGTACAGACGGGTTCTTGGCGTGGACAGATGGGTCACGGCTTAGAGGAGAAGCAAGAACGAGTGGGCCGGTCGTGGGTCGTGAAAACAAGCGGGGGTCTTGGCTCGGGATGGGAACACGAACAGTGGGGCGTCCTTGCGAGTGAGGTTACGAACGGTCGGTCGAGGGTTTGGTCGTGAATGCGAACGGCGGGTCCTGCAACACGGACGAGGCTACGAACGGCCGGTCGAGGGTTTGGTCATGACTGCGAACGGCGTGTGTGATGCGATGGAACGAGGGCTGAACGAAAGGGGGATTGGAAAGATTTGAGAAGGTGGATTGAGGACAACACACCAAGCTATGTCAGGCTTGGATACAGCCTTCCTTGAAGAGAGACACACTAATCTTCAAGGAACTCTCTTCCTTACTTGGAGACACACTCTCACACAAGGAAGAATGGTAAGACCTAGGTGGCCGTGGGCAAGGGTTTTGGGTTCTAAACTGCTTGCATAAAAATGGAGAAGTGTTTGTCTTTTATAGGCTACACATTACCTAGTTGACCACAAGACTCGCGGTCAACAAAACAACTGAACCCATATTAGACTAAGTCTTTAAACAAGTTATGAAATAAGACATAAAGGCTAGACAAGTGCCTAAGATAGAATCAAGCCTAATTGATTTTAAATGGACATATCCACATTAAAACCAATAGGACACTAGGCTTGATGCCTTAGACTTTCAGGTCTCACTAAAAACCTTTCCAAGAACCCATTATGGTAAACTTAGAAAGGAAAAGAGTACTCTAATCATCTAAGGTCTTAGAGGGTGTCCTCACTCTAGGATAGTAAGGAGACACAATACCTTATCCATAAGGCTGTGTGCATGGATGTTCTGGTCAGGAACACCCAGTTGATCATGGTTAAACGGCTGGCTGGTGTCTTCAATCTCCCCTTCTCCTTCTTGACCGGGTGCTCGGACTATGTTGACTCCAGCTTGATCCTCATAAGTTTGGTCCTGGTCCCGGCTCTTGTCTTGCACTCCTTGGGCAGCTCTGCTCCTTGTCATGATGTGGTGAGACACATATGGGGTTGCCTGGACCCCATCCTCCAAGTACTGGGTTGGCGTGGCATCGATGACCCCATCATCCCCACCCTCTTGAAGCACTTTGGTCTCCAAAGAACCAACATCCTGCACATCAAAAGGGGACAAATCAGAGACATTGAAAGAAGAAGACACATTATACTCACCTGGTAGCTTAAGTCTGTAGGCATTTTCATTGATGCGTTCCACCACTTGAAACGGCCCATCTCCTCGGAAGTCCAGCTTATGCTTCCTTTTGTTGGGAAAACCCTCTGGTCTTAAGTGCAACCACACCTAATCTCCTGACTGGAACACTAGCTGCTTCCTCTTCTTGTTGATCCTTGTCTTGATCTGGTCATTCCTCTTCTCAATCCTTCCATGGACTTGCTCAAAGATCTTCTCCATGGTCTCGGCTGGGGGCAATGGTGCCAAACTCAGGGGTGTATTTGGGTTGCGGTCATAGACAGCTTCAAAGGGGGACATGCCGGTTGTGGAGTGCTTGGCTGAGTTGTAGGCAAACTCTACCAAAGGAAGGCTCTCCACCCAAGTCGTCAAGTGGCGTCCAATGGTTGATCTCAATGGGGCTCCTAGGGTGCGGTTCACCACCTCAATCTGTCCATCTGTCTGGGGATGACAGGTAGTAGAAAACAGGAGCTTGGTACCAAGCTTCTTCAATAAGGTCCTCCAAAAGTGGGACAAAAATTTTGTATCTCGGTCAGATACAATCGATCTTGGAATCCCACGGAGCCTCACCACTTCTCTAAAGAACAAAGTGACGGTTTGGGATGCATCATTGTTTTTGGAGCAAGGAATGAAGTGAGCCATCATGGAGAACCGGTCTACCACTACAAATACTGAATCCTTGTGCTGAATCTTTGGCAATCCTAGGCAAAGTCCATAGAGATGTCCACCCATGGTAGTGTGGGAACCGGCAATGGCAAGTACAAACCGTGGGGTTGGAGTCTGGATTTGGCCTTCTTGCATGTGATGCATCTATCACAATGAGTAGTCACCATCTTCTTCATCCTAGGCCAATAGAAGTGTTCCTTAAGGACACTCAAAGTCTTCTCAATCCCAAAGTGCCCCATAAGACCACCACCGTGAGCTTCTCCCACAAGCAACTCCCTCATTGAACATTGAAAAATGCACAACCTTTTGTCTTTGAAAAGGAACCCATTGTGGAGGAAGAACTTAGTGTAAGCTCCTGTCCATGCTCCCCATAGGCATTCTTAAGCTCATGATCTTCTGGGTATAGAGTCTTCAAGTATTCAAAACCAAGAACCTTAGCATCTATTGTTGCCATCAAGGCATGCCTCCTTGACAAAGCATCCGCTACCACGTTGTCCTTCCATTTCTTGTACTTAATCACATAGGGAAATGTTTCTATGTATTCCAACCATCTAGCATGCCTCTTCTTCAGAACGGTCTGACCCCTCAGGTGTTGCAAGGTCTCATGATCCGTGTTGATCACACACTCCCGGGCCAACAAGTAGTGTTGCCAAGTCTGCATTGCCCTGACCGAGGCATACAACTCCTTGTCATAGGTAGGATAGTTCAATGTAGCACCAGTCAGCTTCTCACTGAAATATGCTACTGGTCGTCCTCCTTGGGTTAAAACCGCTCCAGTGCCTACTCCTGAGGCATCACACTCCACCTCAAAGGTCTTCTCAAAGTTTGGCAAGACAAGGATTGGAGCGTGAGTTAGCTGGTATTTGAGCTCCAAGAAGGTCCTCTCCTGAACCTCTCCCCATTCAAAACCAATGTTCTTCTTGATCAGAGACATCAGGGGAGCAGCTAAAGTGCTGAAATCTTTTACAAACCTCCGGTAGAAACTGGCTAATCCATGGAAACTTTGGACCTGGCTGATGGAGGTTGGTCTGGGCCAGCCAAGGATAGCTTCTATCTTCTCTAGGTTCACTTTAAGTCCCTGTGAGCTGACAACAAAACCAAGGAAAACAACTTCTTCTGTGCAAAAGATACACTTAGCTAGATTTGCAAACATATGTTCTTTCCTAAGGATATCTAAGACTTGTTTTAAGTGCAGCACATGATCAGATAGGCAAGAGCTATAAATCAGTATATCATCAAAGTAAACAACTAAAAACTTGCCCATGAAAGGTCTAAGGATATGGTGCATGAGGCGCATGAATGTGTTTGGGGCATTGGAGAGCCCAAACGGCATGACCAGCCATTCATACAACCCATGCTTGGTCTTGAAGCCTGTCTTCCACTCATCACCTTCTCTCATCCACACTTGGTGATATCCACTCTTCATGTCCACCTTGGAAAAGATGGTTGCTCCACTAAGTTCATCCAACATATCATCAAGTCTTGGGATTGGATGGCGGTATTTGATGGTGATGTTGTTTATTGCTCGACAATCCACACACATCCTGTAAGAGCCATCCTTCTTGGGCACAAGGAGCACAGGTACGGCACAGGGGCTAAGACTCTCCCTCACATATCCCTTGGCCATAAGGTCTCTGACTTGAGCTTCAAGCTCCTTAGCTTCGGTTGGATTGACTCGGTAAGCTGGCCGGTTTGGAAGTTGTGCTCCAGGAATGAAATCGATCTGGTGCTCAATACCCCTCAAAGGTGGTAAGCCAGCTGGTATCTCCTCTGGGAAGACATCTTTGTACCTGTAAAGAAGAGCTTGGATTTCTCTTGGCAAGACCGCATTAGTATGTCCAACGTTCAACAAGTCCTTATAAACCATCAAAACTACTTGACAAGTAGGATCAAAGAGAGAGCGCCTAACATCACTAAGTGTAATCAAGAAGTTGGTCTTAGTCATGCATTTTTCCTTAGCTAATTTAATTTGCATCTCATGGATTTGGGCATGCAATAAGGGAGCTAAACTAATTTTGCTTTTTGTTCATAATTAATGTGTACTTATTAGTCCTACCATCATGAATAACTTCCCTATCAAATTGCCAAGGTCTGCCTAACAAGATATGAGTGGCTTGCATAGGAACTACATCACAAAGAACCTCATCAACATACTTGCCTATGCTAAAAGAAACCTTAACTTGCTCATTAATCTTCAATTCAGTCCTATCATTCAACCACCTTAATCTATATGGTCTAGGATGCTTGGTGGCTGTCAAATTCAGTTTCTCAACCATGTATGCACTGGTCACATTGGCACATGAACCACCATCAATGATTAGAGAACATAGCTTGCCACCGACCATGCAACAGGTGTGAAAGATGTTCTCCCTTTGGGCTGTTTCATCCGGTTCTTGTATGGTGCTGAGAACTCTCCTTGATACCAAACGATCACCCACTTCAGGGTAGGCTACTTCATCCTCCTCTTCATCAGCTTCCTCAGAAGGTTCCATCTCGTCCTGAGACTTATAATCACCGGCTGGAGTGATGATCATGGCCCTTGGGTTGGGGCAATCCCTTGCATAGTGTCCACGTCCCCGACATTTGAAACACATGATGTCTCGGGTCTTAGGTCCAGTGGGGGCGGGTCGAGCTTCAGGCCTTCGGGCAGAGGTGGTCTCCCTAGGCTTGTAGGGTGGTCTTGCTTCCTGGCCTATAGTCTTTCCTCGGTCAGATGGCCTGTTGAAAGCTGGGCTGGAGCTATATGCTTGCGGATTGGAACCTGAGGCAGTAAGTCTCCAAGGGTTGTTGATCACGGCCTTGGTTCGGGTCTTTCTCTTGAGCTGACTCTCCACTTGTGTGGCTAGGTGTAGTAGCTCATTGAGATCATTGTACGAGTACATCTCCACCTTGCTAGCAATCTTCTCTTGTAGACCATCCAAGAATTGGGCCATGAGAGTCTCCTCGGCATCTTCTGATCCAAGCCGGTTCCTCAGATGTTCAAACTCTCCAAAATACTCTTCTACACTCCTTTGGCCTTGGCTGAGCTTTCTAAACTTCTTCTGAAGCTCCCTGTGGTACATGGGTGGAATGTATCTTCCTTTCATCATGAACTTCATGATCTCCCATGATATAACCGGCTCCTCTCCTCTCCTTCTTCTTTTGGCTGAATCTTGATCCCACCAGGATAAGGAATGATCAGTGAGTTGAGCTGCTGCATAAGCCACCTTCTTGGGTTCTTCAAACCCACAGACATCAAAGATGTGATCCATCCTTCTCTCCCAATCCAAGTATGCTTCCGAGTCTACCTTGCCGGCAAAGGTGGGAGGCGTGATCTTGAGGTGTGGGGAGTGAGCCCTAGGTGGGTGGTGATGGCCCTTTTCTTCAGGAAACCTCCTCTCTCTGTGTCTTGGCCTTCTGAAATGAGGTGGGAAGGCTTCTTCCTCAGACAGACACTCCATGTCATGTTCTGGCCAAGGTGGTGGAGGTGCTCTCGGTTGTGGTGGTGGAGGCGCTTGAGCTGGTTGTGATTGAGGCTGCTCCACTCTGCCAAACCGGTCTCCTAACTGCTGAAGCTAGGTTTGGAGACCTGTGCTGGATCAGCCATCTTAGCTTAGGTACCTTGCAAAACAAGAAAGTCAACTAGTCAACGGCTCTTAAATTAATTACTCTAGGATTAGCACTAATGACCCTTACCAAAACGTAATTTAATTTTAAAATAAATAAGATTAAACTTAAATACACTTGAGGCATGAAAAAATACTATCTAGGAACCGCCAAAAACTAAAACCAATTCGAATTAAAAAATTAAACATGCAGGGGACAACATGACATCACTCGGTCTGGACCACTAGTGACTCACCCGACCAAAGGACAGTACCCTGGTCAAAAGCGGCCTTGACCCTACCAAACTCCTTCCCCAACAAAGCTTCAACAATGGTGATTACTAACACAGATGCAACTAGCTCTTAATAACTAACCTAGACATCATAAATCATGGAGGCTAACAAATCTAAGCAATAGATTCAAAGGCAAGCCAACAACCCTAACAACCGCTTGAAAAATTTTCAAAACCCTAAAGTTTAAGGATGGAAAGATACAACCTTTTCTTGGCAGGAACTTGATCTCTGATACCAAAATGATATGAGCCAGGCCATCTGGTCAAGAGGTGGTCGGAAAAAGGCGCGGTACGGTCGGGAAGAGCAGTCGGTACAGACGGGTTCTTGGCGTGGACAGATGGGTCACAGCTTAGAGGAGAAGCAAGAACAAGCGGGCCGGTCGTGGGTCGTGAAAACAAGCGGGGGTCTTTGCTCGGGATGGAGACACGAACAGTGGGGCGTCCTTGCGAGTGAGGTTACGAACGGCTGGTCGAGGGTTTGGTCGTGAATGCGAACGGTGGGTCGTGTAACACGGACGAGGCTACGAACAGCCGGTCGAGGGTTTGGTCGTGAATGCGAACGGCGGGTCGTGCAACACGGACGAGGCTACGAACAACCGGTCGAGGGTTCGGTCGTGACTGCGAACAGCGGATGTGATGCGATGGAACGAGGGCTGAACAAAAGGGGGTTTGGAACGATTTGAGAATGTGGATTGAGGGCAACACACCAAACTATGTCAGGCTTGGATACAGCCTTTCTTGAAGAGAGACACACTCAATCTTCAAGGAACTCTCTTCCTTATTTGGAGACACACTTATACACAAGGAAGAATGGTAAGACCAAGGAGGCCGTGGGCAAGGATTTTGGGTTCTAATACTGCTTGCATAAAAATGGAGAAGTGTTCACCTTTTATAGGCTACACATGACCTAGTTGACCACAAGACTCGCGGTCAACAAAACAACTAAACCCATATTAGACTAAGTCTTTAAACAAGTTATGAAATAAGACATAAAGGCTAGAGAAGTGCCTAAGATAGAATCAAACCTAATTGATTTTAAATGGACATATCCACATTAAAACCAATGGGACACTAGGCTTGATGCCTTATACTTTCAGGTCTCATTAAAAACCTTTCCAAGAACCCATTATGGTAAACTTAGAAAGGAAAAGAGTACCCTAATCATCTAAGGTCTTACAGGGTGTCCTCACTCTAGGATAGTAAGCACACACAAGACCTTATCCCTAAGGCTGTGTGCATGGATGTTCTGGTCAGGAACACCCAGCTGATCATGGTTAAACGGCTTGCTGGTGTCTTCAATCTCCCCTTCTCCTCCTTGACCGGGTGCTCGGACTATGTTGACTCCAGCTTGATCCTCATAAGTTTGGTCCTAGTCCCGGCTCTTGTCTTGCACTCCTTAGGCAGCTCTGCTCCTTATCATGATGCGGTGAGACACATATGGGGTTGCCTGGACCTCATCCTCCAAGTACCGGGTTGGCGTGGCATGGATAACCCCATCAAGAAGAAATGATGAAGGAAGAAGGCCTTTGATTCTAGATTAAAGGCGTGTGGTCTAAGTCATCTAAGGGGAGTGTTTAAGGTTTGTTTATGTTTTAGTATTATGTTATCATTAAAGCTATTCATGTATAAGGCAATCTTTGTATCCAAACAAGCCTAGACTAGAATAGTATAAATAGCTGTCTCTCCTCATTTGTAACTTTGAAAACTATTATTCTCATTTTCTTAATACATTCATTCTTTTTATCTAATCTCTCTAATCTCTTATTCTCTCATTCTCTCATTCTCTAATTCTACAAATCTCTTAATCACATATTCTTTCACACTTTACCTTTCAATTAGCATCACTCTAGGGTAGTTTATCTCATTTGTGCATTTTAGTGGTTAGGATCATGCACTTGCATATTTAGAGTGTTTTGAGTCTTTTTCAGGAGTTTTGGACTCTCCCGAATGAAGATCATGTAATGAACTCGAGTAGAGGTGAAAATAAGGCATGAAGCAAGTGCTAAGGAGCAGCAAAATTTACCAGGATCGATCGGTCCATTCTCAGACCGATCGATCGCATCTACTCAAATTTGCGCGAATATCCAAGATCGACCAAGACCCTCCAAGATCGATCGATTCATTGTACGATCGATTGTTCCATCTTTGGATCGATAGATCTGGTTTAATGATCTGGCCAAAAAATTTGTAAAGTTTAGTTTGTTTAGTCGTGTTGGATTAGTTTTAAACTATAAATACCCAACCCTATGTCATTTTTAGCAAGTTTTAGATTAGAGAGAGAAACTGCAGCCACCAGGTGATTGATGAGACCTAGAGTTTGAGTTTTGGATTTCTGGAGAACCTCTTTAAGACAATCAAAGAATCATTTTGGCTAATTTCATAATCCCTTATCTTTTTATTCATATTTAATCTTTCTATGAATTTATTTTATTTCTTTATGATGATGAGTGAGTAAATCCCTTTGAATGGTTAGGGATTGGTAGATTATGAATGGAATGATGATTGATTGATGTTTACGTTGTTAGATCCTTCTTGATGACTGAATTTAATGCTAGGTTTGGCTTGAGAGAATCAAATCTAGAACTTAGGAAATTTATTACCGAGAGGTGTTGATGAAATTCATGAACCAAGTCATTTAAGAGCTTTTCATTTCTAGCCATTGAGAGATGATGTTAGGGTGATTAGTGAACCAATTGAACCTAAATTTAATGCATGCTATGATTAATCTTCCAAATGAGAATTTAGTTAGATTGATTGTTTAACATAGTAATCAATGACATGAGAGTGTATTGATTTAACACTGTTCATTGTTCTAGGAAGAGCTTAATGAAAACCTTGCATTATCAATCAGTCTATTGTCATTCCGTAATCAATTCCTTTCCTGAAACCTTTCGTTTAGTTTAATTGTGAATCAATTTTCTTTTATTTCGCTAGCTAGTTTACACTCGCTTTCGTTTAAGTTACAATCAAAACCACAACCACTTACTATTTACTTTATATTAAATCAAAATTATACAATCTAAGTGTGCTAATTCTAGGTTCTCTGTGGATTCAAACCTCAATTACTTACTATAGACATTGTAGGTTTTTGTTGATCTATTTGAAGCAAAACATCTGCATCAAATTCGAAACTCAATTACTTAGAATTGATGTCAACGGACTGGCAATCGTCCCGAAATCTCTTACAAATCGTCGGTAGAAGCTCGCCAGCCCATGAAAACTCCGAACTTGGCTGGCATTAGTCGGCGTGGGCCACTCCTAAATAGCTTTGATCTTTTCATCGTCGACTTGAAGTTCCTGCGAGCTCACAATGAATACAAGGATGATGACCTGATCCGTGCAGAAGGTACACTTTTTAAGGTTCGCGTACAACTGCTCTTTCTGGAGTTTCACGATTACAGTTTCCAGGTCCTCCAAATGTTCTGAGTAAGACGCACTGTAGACAAGGATGTCGTCAAAGTAGACCTCAACAAGTTTTCCAATAAAAAGCCGGAGAACTTGATTCATGAGGCACATTAAGGTACTTAGTGCATTGGAAAGGCCGAATGGCATTACCAACCAATCGTAGAGACCCTGCTTAGTCTTGAATGTGGTCTTCCACTCATCTCCTTCTCGCATTCTGACTTGATGATATCCAGTCTTAAATCGATTTTGGAGAGGACAGAAGCTCCACTTAGATCGTCTAACATGTCGTCTAGTCGCGGGATAGGATGCCGATACTTGACAGTTATATTGTTGATAGTACGACGATCGACGCACATTCGCCAGCTTCCATCATTTTTCGGCACTAGTAGGACTGGAACTGCACAAGGGCTAAGGTTTTCTCTGAAGTAGCCTTGAGCCATGAGGTCCTGAACCTGCCGTTCGAGTTCTTTGGCTTCCTCCGGAGTAACTTTGTAGGCAGGTTTGTTCGGCAATTGTGCCCCGAAAATAAGGTCGATATGATGATCAATTCCTCTGATGGGTGGCAACCCTGTGGGGATATCATCTAACAAGGACTTAACTTCCGCGGGCACGCTGCCGCTGACGGCCTCAGATGCACTCAACACCTCTCTGTAAAGCATGAGGACGATCTGAGCTCCCTTGTTGCTAACCGCCTTTCTCATATCTGCGATGTTAACGAGGAAGTTTTCTTTCCGGTCTGGTCCTTCTCCATTTTTTATTGCATCTCGTGCACTTCTTGTGGCGACATAGGTGCTTGATTATATTTACGCTTATCATGGATGAACGAGTAGAAGTTAGTGCGTCCATTATGCATAGTCTCTTTATCTAATTGCCAAGGCCGTCATAATAGAAGATGTCCAGCTGACATGGGAACGACATCACACAAAAACTCGGACCTATACTGAAAGAAACTCGGACCTGGTCGGAGATGTACAGCTTCGTCTTGTTGCTAAGCGACCTGAGTCTGTAAGGTTTCAGATGCTTGGTCACTGGTAGCCCAAGTTTCTCTACCATATACTTGCTGGCAGCATTGGTGCAGGAGCCACCGTATATAATGAGTGAACATACATTTCCAAGAATAGTGCATTTTGAATGGAAGATGTTCTCTCGCTGCTCAATCTCCTCTTGCTGTAGTCTCGAGCTAAGGACTCGCCTGATCATTAACATTTCTCCCGAGTCGGCGTATTTTACTTATCCATCACACATTTGGTCAACCGTGGGTGGGGCCTCCTCTTGATCCTCCTCTTAGTCGTAATCTCCGGAAGCAGTCAAACCCATACTCTCTTCCTTTGGTTAGGGCATTCACGAGACATGTACTCTCTTCTTTTACATTTGAAGCATGTAATGGCACTGCTTATCTGCGGCTGGGTCGAGGTAGAAGTCGATGGGCTAGGCCTTGGTGCCGTCTTCGGGGCCTTAGGAGCCGAGTTATTGTCCACTGCCTTGTTTCTAAGCCGTGGATCACTAGTAGGGGCAGCTCGGTCAAAGGTCTGGGAGCCAGTACTCCAAGTGCTCTTTGCTCTGGACGGCGCTGATGACTTCCTTCTGTTGCTCTTCTCGATCTGAACTGCTAGATGAAATAGCTCGCCAAGATCATGATAAGGCTGTAGCCGGATCTTTCGTGTGATCGACTTATGCAAACCGTTGATAAAATAAGCCATAAGGCTTTCTTCCAAATCATCCATCTCGAGTCTGTTCCGAAGGTACTCGAATTCGTCGAAGTATTCTGACACCGTTTTACTGCCTTTGGTAAGGCGTCTAAATCGTCTCTGGAGTTCTCGGTGAAAATGAGGGGGTACGAAGCGTCGCCTCATAAATGGGGTTAGCTCGAACAATGAAGTTATAGCTCCCATTCTTGCGCTTCTGCAAGCAGCTATTATCGTGATCCCACCATGCCAGTACATGGTCGGTGAACTGCGCTGTTGCCAACGCAACTCGGCGGGGGTCGTCGTAGTTATAATATTCGAATAGCAACTCCATCCTCCTCTCCCAGTCTAAATATTCTTCGGGGTCTAGCTTTCCCGAAAAGTAAGGTGGGTTCAATTTGACGTCTGGATGAACAACTGGTTGTCTAGGTGGCGGTATTGGTTCATCGTAGTACTGCTCTTTTCCCATTCCACGGTGGGATGCCTCTGGTCGGTCATACCGGTGCTGAGGTGCAGGCGCGGCAGGTGCTGGTGCTGGCTGCTCTAATCTCTTGAGACGAGTCGCTATGGTCGACATCTGAGAAGTCAATGATTGCAGCAGCTGCATCATGGCTTGAATGTTCTGTCCAGACGTGGACTCGTCACTCTCTGTCATATTTCCTTTTCCAAGAAAATGAAATTTTCGAGAATGGAATGTTTTCCGAAAAGGAAACTTGAAGAAGTGGAAACTTTCCTTTTATGGAAAGGTTCCACGGATTTTTTTATTTTTTTTATTTTATTTTCCAATAATAAGAAATAAGGAAAGGAAAAACTGCCTAATTGCAAAAGGAAATAAAATCTTAACAAAAGGAATCTATCCTAAAGGATTTAGGAAAATTTGCCTAAAAGTAAAATGGAAACTATTAACTAAGAATATGTCCTAAAGCTATTGCCTAAAAATAAATGGGAAAATTTACTAAACTAAAAAGGAACTAATTAATTGTCTAATTATTTAATGGAAACTATACTAAACAAAAAAAGGAAAAATTATTAATGTCCTAGTAAAATTTTGGAAAAAACTACCTAAGAAAATCTAGGAAACTTTCTAAATTATTTCCTAGCCTAGAAAACTATGAAAACTAATTAAACTTATGCCTAACATGCTATGGAAGCTTTCCTAAACCTAACTGCTAAGAACCTAGACACAATGGCCACTAACAAACCTAGCCGCCTAGGAACCTAAGCTACACACGGCAGGGTGGGTCCAGCTACGCGGGACGCCGGCTATGGACGCGGTATGGGGGCTAAGGGCGCAATACGGTGACTATGGTCTTGCACACGCTACCTAAGGTGCGACACTAAGGATGGAACGCTAAGTGGACCACGCGGGACAGCAGGACCTAGTTAAGGACAGGACTCTAAGTGGGACTCACTAAACCTATACACGAAAACTACCTGACGGTTAGGTACAACACGTGAACTGGACGATGGAAGACGTGACCTAAGGCGGGATGCGAGCACACGCGGGACGGTGGGACGACCTCAGGCTAAACACGGGACGGCTGGAACTAGCGAATAATGGGCTAAGTGGAACAACAACTACTCGCGGTTTACAAAGGGAGGCCTAGGACCTAAACCTAGGGCTAGCTAATGGTGGAAAAGATGCGGCTAGGGAGTTGTGCACTACTCACAGTCCAAGACCTAGCTTGGAACCTATCTAGCTAGTGCTTGGTAAAGGGAACCCAAGGAACTCACAAGCAACATACAAACCCTTATGGATGCCAAGCTTAGTGATGAAAAGTTTTCTAGGTGAGTTTCTAAGAATCCCTAGTCTGATTTTAAACAACCTAAAAAATAATTTTTTTTTTTTTTACAAGATTAAGAAAAAAACAAGAAAACTAGATACTTAGACTCTTTTTATTTTTAATTAAGAAAACAAGACAAGAAATGATAGAACCTGATTTTTTTTTTTTTTTTGTATTTCTGTGGTAGGAGACTTGTTTTCCTTCACCTTCTTACCGAGAACCTCAGGGGAAAAGATAAGAAAACAAAAATCAATAGCAAGTAATTGAAACAAAACAAAGAAAAAAAAATTGCCAATTACTAGGGATAGAATAGACCTGATGGCAAGAGCTTTTAAGCTCTGATACAAAATGATGTAAGCGTAGTGGTGGTGCAACTATTGGTCGAGAAGCTCGAGACCTCCAGAAGCGAGTTTGGATGAATGGAATGGATTGAAAGGACCACACAAGATGCGGAAGACTTGTGATACATCGAATTGTTCTTCTTGGCATAAGAAGAACGAGGCAGGCTATCCAAGGAGGAGTGGGCAGCCGTCAAGAGCAAGTAGTCTAGGGTTTATTTTGCTAAAAATCGAGTTGTATTATTACTTGCAAGTGATGAGGCTTTTATAGGCCTTTTAGTTACAACTTAGGGTAAACAACATAATGTTTAACCCAGACAACAAGTGTTACGACACATAGCCATCTGGTCGTGTAGGGTAGCCGGAAGGGTGCAGGAGCGGTGATGAAAAGGGGCGGCTCGGTCGGACGAGCGAGAGTGAGGTTGCGGCTTACGGCCGAAGGACGAGAATGACGGTGAACAAGCGACCTGTAGGACGAACGAAGGGTGGTCAGTGGGTGAGGACTCGAACGGCAGGACGAACCTTTGCGACTGAACGGGCGAACGGTTGGATGGCACGGACGGGCTCGGTCAGTGACTAGCGATGTGGAACGGTGGGCGGCTAGGATGAAAGATGGGGTTTTTACTCGATTTGAAAAGGGGGTTGAAGGCAACACACCAAGCTATGTCTGGCTTGGATACAGCCTTTCCAAGAAGAGAGACACACTCAATCTTCAAGGAACACTCACTCTCACTTGGAGACACACTCAACAATGAGAAAGAGAGAAAAGACCAAAGTGGCCGAGTTTAGGTTTAGGGTTCATAAGTGTCTGCCTTAGAAAATAGAATGAGTCTGCCTTTTATAGGCTACACCTTGAGACCACATAAGACCTAGTTGACCGTGGTTAGGATAAAAAATCAAGCCTAATTGATTTAAAGGGACATATCCACATTAAACCAATGGGACACTAGGCTTTATGCCTTATATTTTCAGGTCTCATTAAAAACCTTTCCAAGAACCCATTATGGTAAACTTAGAAAGGAAAAGAGTACCCTAATCACCTAAGATCTTTAGAAGTGCCCTTACTCTTGGATAGTAAGGACACACAAGACCGTATCCCTAAGGCTGTGTGCATGAGTGTCTTGGTCAGAAACACTCAGCTTAACATGATCAAGAGGCTGGTTCCTGTCTTCAATCTCCTCTTCCTCTCCAAGGCCGGATGCATGGGCTAGGGCGGCTTCTACTTGGCTTCCTTGGGCATGATCTCCTTTGCTCCTGTCTTGGACTCCTTGGGCGGTTCTGCTCCTGGTCATAATGCGGTGGGACAAATAAGGGGTGGTCTGGTCTTCATCCTCCAAGTATCTGGTCGGTGTAGCTTGGATGACCCCATCAACAAGTACTGTAAATAAAAACAACATGTAGTTCTTTTTGCTGAAAAATAGAAATGGGCTTAAGGCCAAATAACTTAGACATAATAAAAATAGGCTTAAGGCCTTAAACTTATACTTAGTCTAAATAATAGAGAAATTAGATAGATAAGCCTTAGTGATGAAGGCAGGCCGATAAGCCTTAGTGATGAAGGCAGGCCGATAAGCCTTAGTGATGAAGGCCTTAATCTTGTGAAGGGTGGCGGATTTTGTGAACAAGTCTTCGTCTTCTTGCCCACTAACAGTGTTGCCTCATTAAAACCCTTTTGGAAAACCCAGTGGGACAAAACCGAAGATGGAAAAAGAGTACAATTTCTTGGCACGTCTTTTGGTGTCTTTACCGAATGGTGATGGTAAAGACACCAGAGGTAGAAGAATCATCGAGTAGGAACCTCCAATGTTCCTTAGCTGACACGAACAGATCTTGATGGGCTTCTGGGCCAACTAGTTGGCCGGATGGGCAGTCCTCCGTGATCTCCTGGGTGTCGGCTCTCTCCATTAGCTGGTTGAACTTGTCTCCCAAGAGCCTTGGAACGCGTCAGTGGTTCTGGTGGTACTCGTGGTGCAGTGGCTGGTATGATGTCCTCATCACCAATGTTTCCTGATTGAGACATTATATATGTTGGAAGAAGACATAAAAGATGAACTGAGCACTGATGATCCCCTGAAAGTAACCTTCACCTTGGAGAAAAATGAATTTGGCTATCTGCATGAAGATAGTAGACAATATGAGAGGTTGCTGGATATCTGAGGGGTACTAGACAAGAAATGAAACCTCTGGAGCTAGGAAAGACCATTTTCCATTTCCATTCATCGACCAGATGCTGGAAGGTTGTCGAATCATTCATATTATTGCTTCTTTGATGGATACTCAGGATTCTTCCAAATCCCTATACATCCTAGTGATCAGGAAAAGATGACATTTACATGTCCCTATGGCACCTTTGCTTATAGAAGAATGTCATTTGGATTGTGTAATGCACCAGCAATATTTCAAAAGTGCGTGATGTCTATTTTCTCTAATTTGATCGAGAATGTCATGGAGGTATTTATGGATGATTTCTCGGTATATGGTTCCTGTTTTTGTTCTTGTCTGTCTAATCTGTGCAGGGTCCTCCAGAGATGCGAAGAGACCAACTTGGTTTTGAATTGGGAAAAGTGTCACTTTATGGTATGGAACGGTATTGTACTCGGTCATAGGATCTCTGCAGATGGAATTGAGGTTGATAAGGCAAAAATATAATTCATGGTTCAACTACAACCTCCTAAATCAGTCAAAGAAATTCACAGCATTCTAAGACATGCTGGATTCTACAGGAGGTTCATTAAGGACTTTTCGAAGATTACAAAACCTCTGACTCGACTGCTATGCAAGGAAACATAGTTTTTATTTGACAAGGATTGTATGGATGCATTTATGCTTATTAAAGAAGCATTAACTTTTGCACCCATTTTCCAGGCACCAGATTGGAACTTGCCATTCGAGATCATGTGCGATGCCAGCGACTATGCAGTAGGGGCTGTTTTGGGACAGAGAAAAGATAAAAAACTGCATGTCATCTATTATGCATGCAGAACACTTGATGATACTCAGGCGAGATACGCCACAACTGAAAAAGAGTTTCTAGCTGTGGTGTTTTCTTTTGAGAAATTTTGGTCCTATGTGGTTGGTTTGAAAGTTATTGTGCATACTGACCATGCAGCCTTGAGATACTTGATTAAGAAGAAAGACGGTAAACGAAGACTACTACGTGGATTTTTCTGCTGCAAGAATTCGATGTGAAAATAGTTGACCAAAAAAGCATCGAGAATGGAGTTGCAGATCATCTATCTCGACTAAAAAATGATGAGCCCATCCCAACAGCTGATTTTTTACCTGAGAAGCAGATTATGTTCATCAAAACCATTCAAGATACGAATTTGATCATGGAGGAAATCTGCACTGTCAAAGGAATAAAGGAAGACAATCTCTGGTATGGTTATTTTGTAAACTATATGGCATGCGAGATAGAGCCACCAAATTTGGACAGCTATGATCAGAAAAAGTTGGTTATCAAACTGTTCAAATCAGTCATATTCCCGAGGTTTTGGTATACCCATAATTGTGATTAGTGATTGAGGTAGTCATTTCATCAAAAGGTTTTTGAAAACCTCATGCAGAAATATGGTGTACACCATAAAGTGGCTACTCCCTATTGTTGGAATGAAGAAGTGATGAATTTATGAAAGTCTTTATTCCTAGTTAAATGGCGATTATTTGTATGTAAAAGGGAGAGTCTAAGGCTTGTTTGTATTATAGAATTATGTTATCCTTGTAAGCCAATTATGTATAAGGATATCCTTGTATCCAAACAAGCCTAGACTAGGTTAGTATAAATACCTTACTCCCTTCACATTTTGTAAGTAAGAATTCATAATTCTCATTTTCTAATAAAATCATTCTTCTCTCTAATTCTCTCATTCTCTCTAATCTCTCATTCTCTCATTCTCTCATTCTATAATGTTGGAATGAAGAAGAAGTGATGAATTTATGAAGGCCTTTATGTCTAGTTAAAAGGCGATTTATATGTGTGTAAAAGGGAGAGTCTAAGGCTTGTTTGTATTATAGATTTATGTTATCCTTGTAAGCCACTTAAGTATAAGGCTATCCTTGTATCCAAACAAGCCTAGACTAGTATAGTATAAATACCTTACTCCCTTCACATTTTGTAAGTAAGAATTCATAATTCTCATTCTCTAATAAAATCATTCTTTTCTCTTATTCTCTAATTCTTTCATGGTATCAGAGCCAGGTTACATCAAATCTGGGAAATTTTCATCATTCTTTCATTAATTCAACAAGAATCCATCTTGTTCTTCATCTGTTTCTAGATAAATTTCGAACGTCATCTTGTAAATCAAATTGCGATCAATCCACGACTCCAATTGACGATCGGCTTTTTCTGGAGTGTACATCGGCGAATTCCGCATCCATAGACACCAAAATCGCATCATTTGGTTCAGGGAATCAAAAGATACGAATTTTCTTCTAAGAGGTGTTCGTGATCGCGTTCGTTTCGTAACCCTACATTCCCCAGGTCATATCTTCGTAAATTTTTCATCAAATCATGATTTTCAAAAGCCTAAACTCAAGCCCCGTGAGTCTAGTTTCTGTTTAAAGAAAGCAGAACTCGTTTTCATTGAGTTTAAAGGGTTTTCTTGAAGTTTTCCTGAGAGTCGTCCGAATTCATCTGTATCAAGATCCTTGTGATATATCTCTAATTCTTTCTTAGTTATCTTTAAAATTCTTGAACTGAAAAGTTTAATTAGTATCTTGTGAGGATTTTCACGAAATTTCAAGTCAATCAGAATAGTTTTAGTATTCAAGATTGATTTTCTTGAATTCCTTGTTCAGTTTAGTTAATCTTGGAATTGTATTAATTGAGTTTCTTGAGAAATAAATTGATTCTAAACAATTATTTCGAATTTGATTGATTAAATCTGGTTAAGATTGACTGTTAGGTTGTTTTAATCTGTTCATATCTTGTTGTAAGTGTTGGATAAAATCAGTTAGGTTGTTGGTAGTTACTTGAACTACAAGTAGTTATTAGTTACCTCTCTTGTCTTGCATTTCTTGCATTTATATTGCCTCCTTGTATAGTTCACACTAACCTGCAGGTACATACAAGAGTGTGTGCTTAGGAAGTGATCAATACAAACTCAGGCAACAAAGCGTGACCATTGACCACACGAGACCAAGCAACAAAGCGTGACCAGTGACCTCGCGTGACCACACAAGACCAAGCTGGTTCTATACTCAATTTTACTTACCTGATTTACTGACCAATTTTACTTGCTAAGCATGGAGATTCAAACAACTCTTAGAGCTCCAGTCATTCTACATGGAGCAAATTATCTCTTATGGTCTAGGACCATGAAAACTACATTAGGTGGTAAAGGTCTATGGAACCACATTGCCACAAATGGCATTGGAGACAATGAAGTGGCTGAGGTGACTGATGCAGCACAAGCCAAATGGTACCAAGAAGATCAGTTGGTACTTTCTATATTACAAAATTCTCTTGCTAGTGATCTCTTAGAAGCTTATTCTTTTTGTGAAAATGCAAAAGAACTTTGGGACACTTTGCTTAAGGTGTATGGTAATACTACTAATCTTTTGAGAATTTTTGAAGTGAAGAAAGCTTTAAATGAATTAAGGCAGGAGGATGCTGAATTCACAAAGCACTATGGCTCATTCAGAGCCTTGTGGGCTGAGCTAGAAATGCTAAGGCCAGCCACTATTGAACCACTTGTTCTCCTTGAAAGAAAAGAACAAGATAAGGTGTTTGGGTTACTTTTAACTCTTAATTCTACTTACTCAGATCTTATTAAGCATATTCTCAGGTCTGATAAGTTGCCTAGCTTGGAGGAAGTGTGTGCTCAAATTCAAAAGGAGCAAGGATCACATGGATTGTTTGGCAACAAAGCTGAACTAGTAGCTGCTCACAAAAGTTTCTTCAGGCCAACAAATGCATCTAAGAAGAGGAGGCCATTTTGTGATCATTGCAAGAAGGAGGGACATGCAAAGAAGGATTGCTGGGAACTTCACCCTCATCTTAAGCCTTCTTGGGCTTCACGTCCACCACAGCAGCCGGTCATCTCCTCAGCCAGGCAAGCCTACGGTTTGGTGTCCTCCAAGGCAGCCGTCTGTAGTCATTCTCCTTACCAACCAGGCGCCAACAACACCATGTCACAAGCATCAGATTTTGTGACAAAATCAGATTTGGAAGCCCTCATTAAGGCAATAAAGGAGAGCAATGTGATGGGTAAAACTTTTCATGCTTCTTTTCAAACATCTTATACATCTAATACTCCTAAATCCTTGGTTGTTGATTCTGGTGCTTCTCATCACATGATTAGTGATCTAGATTTGCTAGAAAATGTAGAACCTGCCCTAGGGAATGTTCTTATTGCAAATGGAATTAAAGTACCAATCAAAGGCATAGGAAAATTGAAATTGTTTGATAAAGAATCTAAGGCATTGTATATGCCTTCATTTACCTCCAACTTGCTCTCAGTTAAAAGAGCTACTACTGATTTGAATTGTCATGCTATATTTGGCCCAAATGATTTTTATTTTCAGGATATTGAAACTAGAAGGTGTTTTGGACAAGGAACCACAAAAGATGACTTGTATGTGCTTGATAATATGGCTAGTTGTAATGCATTAGAATCAGTTTTTCAGGCGCATTGTTTTAGTACTGATTCAGATTTGTGGCATGCTAGACTAGGCCATCCTCATCCAAGAGCACTTGAATTAATTGTGCCTGGTTTAAAAATGTCAAAAGAATTATGTGATTCATGTATTCTTGGAAAGCATTGTAAAACAGTTTTTGAAAAATCAATACATGAATATGAAAATTGTTTTGAATTGGTGCATTCTGATGTGTGGACATCCCCATTTCCATCTAGAGAAAACCATAAATATTTTGTGTCATTTATTGATGAAAAGTCCAAATATACATGGGTTACTCTCCTTAGTTCTAAAGATAGGGTGTATGATGCATTCTTAAATTTTCAAGCATATGTGACTAATCAATACAATGCAAGAATTAAGTGCTTTAGAACAGATAATGGTGGGGAGTACACAAGTACCAGACTTAAGGAACATCTAGCAAAGCATGGCATTGAGCATCAGACAAGCTGTCCTTATACTCCACAACAAAATGGAGTTGCTGAAAGAAAGAATAGGCACCTAATGGAGGTTGTGAGAACTATGATGTTCCACATGAAGGTGCCTAAGAGATTTTGGGGGGATGCACTTGTAGCAGCCTGCTACTTAATCAACAGGACACCCACAAAAGTCCTTGATGATTTATCCCCATTTGAGGTATTAAACAACACTAAACCCACCATTGATCATTTAAAAGTTTTTGGGTGTGTTTGTTTTGTATTAATTCCTAGGGAACAAAGGAACAAGCTTGAACCAAAAAGTGTAAAGGCTATGTTCATTGGATATTCCTCCACTCAAAAAGGATACAAATGTTATAACCATGAGACTAGAAGGGTCATGGTGTCTAGAGATGTGAAGTTCCAAGAAGACAAATGTTTTTATGAAGAAGGAAATTGGGAACAATTTAAAGACATCTCATCAACAAGAACAGACCAAGCTGAATACTTGAGGAAACTCTTGGAGAGCATTGGAATAGGAGGTAGTCAGCATACACCTCAGCCAAATGTCCCAGCAACAGGTAGTTCAAGCCCCTCAGTCACGGCTCCACAGGATCATCCTCACGGCTTTGCAGATCCTGGTCCATCCGGCAATGTGGATATCTCTGGCCCAGCCGCCTCCTCACAGCCTATGTCACGGCCAAACCTTGGTTCTCCTGGGCTTCCTCCTCTTGAACATGGGGGGGGAGAAGCATCTACTCATGTCCAACAAGACTCAGCAGGAGATGATTCCATTCTAGCTTCAGCTTCCAAAAGAACAAGACCTACTCTCATTGAAGTTTTGAGTGAAGAAGAAGAGGAGGCTCAACCTACTGTTTTAAGGAGGAGCACAAGACAAAGAAATCCACCAGTCTTCTACAATGGAAATGCTGTAGTTCATCATGACCAGGGAGTTTGTAATATTGCACACTTACCATCTACTCATGTTGCTTTTATTTCTAGTCTTGACAATGAGCAGATCCCAAAGACATATGAAGAAGCTATGTCTATAAAGGAATGGAGGGAAGCTATCTTAGCTGAGAAACAAGCCATGGAGAGGAATGGTACATATGCTTCAGCCATTTTACCAAAAGGGAAGAAGGCTGTAAGTTCTAAGTGGATTTTTACCATTAAATACAAAAGCAATGGTGAAATTGATAGATATAAAGCTAGGTTGGTAGCTAGGGGTTTTACTCAGACTTATGGTGAGGATTATAGGGATACATTTGCTCCTGTTGCTAAGCTACATTCTGTCAATGTTGTGCTCACTGTTGCTACTAATCTTGAGTGGGAATTGTGGCAAATGGAAGTCAAGAATGCTTTCTTGCAAGGTGAACTAGAAGAAGAGGTTTACATGTCACCTCCACCTGGCCTAGAAGATGAGATAGGAAGCGGCAATATCCTAAGGCTAAGGAAGGCTATTTATGGCCTTAAGCAATCTCCAAGAGCATGGTACCACAAATTAAGTGTTACTTTAATGGATAAAGGCTTCAAAAGGTCTGAAGTGGAACATACTCTTTTTACATTTAAGAGTAAGGAAGGTATCATAGTTATTCTTATCTATGTAGATGATATAATCATATCTGGTAGTGATAATATTGGTATTGCATCTACTAAAAATTACTTAAAAAGTGTCTTTGACATAAAGGATCTAGGAGAACTTAAATACTTCTTAGGAATTGAAGTATGTAGGTTTAAGGAAGGTCTTTTTCTTTCTCAAAGAAAATATGTTGTAGATCTACTAACATCCACAGATATGATGGAAGCTAAGCCAGCCAAAACACCCTTAGAAGAAGGTTATAAAATCGCAACTAAGGGGGAGTTAGAGGAGGAAATTGATTTTCATGATCCTAAGCTCTATAGGAAAGTGGTTGGTAAGCTTATTTATTTAACCATCACTAGACCAGATTTATGTTTTGCTGTGAATCAGGTATCTCAACACATGCAAAGGCCAAAGATGAGGCATTGGGACATGGCCATGCGGATTCTAAGATATCTCAAAGGCACACATGAACAAGGTATTTGGATGGGTAATAATAAAAACACAAATGTGGTTGGTTATTGTGATGCAGATTGGGCAGGAGATAGGGAAGATAGGAGAAGTACCACAGGTTATTGTACTTTCATAGGAGGAAACCTTGTGACTTGGAAAACCAAGAAGCAAAAGGTGGTTTCATGCTCTAGTGCAGAATCAGAATATAGAGCAATGAGGAAGCTCACAACTGAGTGTATCTGGCTGAAGCAAATTCTGGAAGACTTAGCCGTGGAGTGTGAGACTCCAATCACCATTCACTGTGACAATCAGGCTGCCATACACATAGCCTCCAATTCTGTGTTTCATGAAAGGACCAAGCATATAGAAGTGGACTGTCATAAAGTAAGAGAAGCTATTGGGAAAGGTATCATCTTACCTTGCTATACAAGGAGTGAGGATCAGCTAGCTGACATATTCACCAAGGCTGCATCTCTGAAAATTGGCACATCAATCTATCCAAGACTTGGCCTCATGTCCATTCCATACCCATGATCCCAACATGGAGTGTTATACTCTTTTTCCCTAAGAAAAGGTTTTGTCCCAATTGGGTTTTCCTTCTCTAGGTTTTTAATGAGGTAATACTTCATGGTTGCAAGCTTAAGAATTTTATGTCTTAAGCTTGAGGGGGAGTGTTGGAATGAAGAAGAAGTGATGAATTTATGAAGGCCTTTATGTCTAGTTAAAAGGCGATTTATATGTGTGTAAAAGGGAGAGTCTAAGGCTTGTTTGTATTATAGATTTATGTTATCCTTGTAAGCCACTTAAGTATAAGGCTATCCTTGTATCCAAACAAGCCTAGACTAGTATAGTATAAATACCTTACTCCCTTCACATTTTGTAAGTAAGAATTCATAATTCTCATTCTCTAATAAAATCATTCTTTTCTCTTATTCTCTAATTCTCTCTAATCTCTCAATCTCTCATTCTCTCATTCTACAAATCTCTAAATCTCATATTCTTTCATATAAATCTCTCAATCTCATAATCTTTCATGGTATCAGAGCCAGGTTGCATTAAATCTGGGAAAATCTCATCATTCTTTCATTGATTCAACAAGAATTCATCTTGTTCTTCATCTATTTCTGGATCTTTTTCGAACGTCATCTTGCAAATCAAATTGCGATCAATCCACGACTTCAATTGACGATCGGCTTTCTCTGGAGTGTGTATCGGCGAATTCCGAATCCACAGCCACCAAATTCGCATCTTTTGGCCCAGGGAATCAAAAGTTACGAATTTTCTTCCAAGAGGTGTTCGTGATCTCGTTCGTTTCAAACCTCTACAATCCCCAGGTCATCTCGACGTCAAATTTCCTTCAAATCGTGATTTTCAAAAGCGAAAACTCAAGCTCCTTGAGTCTAGTTTCTGTTTAAAGAAAGCAGAACTCGATTCCATTAAGTTTAAAGGGTTTTCTTGAAGCTTTCCTCAACGACGTCTGAATTCAACTGTATCAAGACCCTGGTGATATAACTCTAATTCTTTCTCAGTTTTATTTAATTTTTTGAATCTGGAAAGTTTAATTAGTGTCTTGAGAAGTTGTTTACGAATTTTCAGATCAATCAAATAGGTTTAAGGTGTCAAGGTTGATTTTCTTGAATTCCTTGTTCAGTTTTTGTTAATATTTGAAAAAATCTTAATTTGATTTCTTGATAACTAAAACTGATTCAAGGCAATAAATTCGAATTTGATTGTTACAATTGGATAAGATTGGTTATTAGTTTGTCTGGTAGTTAGTTTTAGGTTGTTAAAATCTTGTTGCTAGAATTGGTTAAGGATTGGTTGAGAGTTGTTACAAGATATTTTTTTTCTCTTCTTTCTTGCATATCACGCCATCTCTCTTGTTATTGTGGAATTGGGTTGAATTCTTGTGGTACTTCCAAGTTGTTTGTGTTTTCAGGTGGCTGCAGTGATTGGTGTACACGTTGATTGGGAGTTCGATCCGATCCGACCAGTTTACTTCTTGTCCCGACCAGTCTCTGTTTCCTGTCCGGACGAACCACTGCACAATCTCATACCCGGCGTATTCTGGCGTGGTTGTACCAGCGGCTTCGAACACTTTGCATCTCGTACCTGATCCATTTAACCAACGTACCATGTACCTCGTCCCGTTCAGACCTCATAACGCGTCCCTTGTACTCGTTCAGCGACAAAGTTCAAAACTCGACCAAGTTCACACTCGACCAATCTCCTGTCCCGTGTACCTATCTTGACCAACAAGCATGGAGATTCAAACTTCTCTTAGAGCTCCAGTCATTCTTCATGGGCTGAAGTGAGTGCTGCAGCTCAAGCCAAATGGTACCAAGAAGATCATTTGGTACTTTCTATATTACAAAATTCTCTTGCTAGTGATCTTTTAGAAGCTTATTCTATTTGTGAAAATGTAAAAGATCTTTGGAACACTTTGCTTAAGGTGTATGGAAATACTACTAACCTTTTGAGAATTTTTGAAGTTAAGAAAGCTTTGAATGAACTAAGGCAGGAGGATGCTGAATTCACAAAGCACTATGGCTCATTCAGAGCTTTGTGGGCTGAGCTAGAAATGCTAAGGCCAGCCACTATAGAACCACTTGTACTCCTTGAAAGAAAGGAACAAGATAAGGTGTTTGGGTTACTTTTAACTCTTAATTCTACTTACTAAGATCTTATTAAGCATATTCTCAGGTCTGATAAGTTGCCTAGCTTGGAGGAAGTGTGTGCTCAAATTCAAAAGGAACAAGGATCACATGGACTGTTTGGGAACAAAGCTGAACTAGTAGCTGATCACAAAAGTTTTTTCAGGCCAGCAAGTGATTCTAGGAAGAGGAGGCAATTTTGTGATCATTGCAAGAAGGAGGGCCATGCAAGGAAGGGTTGCTGGGTACTTCACCCACACCTGAAGCCATCCTGGGCATCACGTCCTCAACAGCAACCGGCTAGCCACCCTCACGGCCTTCTGTCATCCAATGCGGTTGTATGTAGCGGTCCTTCATCTCATTCAGCCTCCACCAGTATCATGTCACAAGCATCAGATTTTGTGACAAAATCAGACTTGGAAGCTCTCATTAAGGCAATAAAAGAGAGCAATGTGATGGGTAAAACTTTTCATGCTTCTTTTCAAACTTGTTTTACTTCTAATGCTCCTAAATCTTTGGTGGTTGATTCTGGTGCTTCTCATCACAAGATTAGTGATTTAGAATTGCTAGAGAATGTAGAACCTGCCTTAGGTAATGTGCTGATTGCTAATGGAGTTAAAGTACCAATCAAAGGCATAGGAAAATTGAAGTTGTTTGATAAAGAATCTAAAGCATTTTATATGCCCTCTTTTACCTCTAATTTGCTTTCAGTCAAAAGAGCTACTACTGATCTGAATTGTCATGCAATATTTGGTCCTAATGATTTCTATTTTCAGGATATTGAAACTAGAAGATGTTTTGGAAAAGGAACAACAAAGGATGACTTGTATGTACTTGATAATATGGCTAGTATTGGTGAATTGGAATCGGCTTTTCAGGCCAATGCATTTAGTTCTGATTCTGATTTGTGGCATGCTAGACTAGGACATCCTCATCCAAGAGCACTTGAGTTAATTGTACCTGGTTTAAAATTGCCTAAAGAGTTGTGTGATGCTTGCATCCTTGGGAAACATTGTAAAACAGTTTTTGAAAAATCTATGCATAAATATGAAAATTGTTTTGAATTGGTGCATTCTGATGTCTGGACATCTCCATTTCCATCTAGAGAAAACCATAAATATTTTGTGACATTTATTGATGAAAAATCCAAATATACATGTGTTACATTGCTTAGTTCTAAAGATAGGATTTATGATGCATTTCTAAACTTTCAAGCATATGTTACTAACCAATACAATGCAAGAATTAAATGCTTTAGAACAGATAATGGAGGAAAATACACTTGTACAAGACTTCAAGAACATCTAGCTAAACATGGCATTGAACATCAGACAAGCTGTCCTTACACTCCACAACAAAATGGAGTAGCTGAAAGGAAGAATAGATATTTAATGGAAGTTGTGAGAACAATGATGTTCCACATGAAAGTACCTAAACGATTTTGGGGAGATGCCCTTGTAGCTGCATGCTACTTGATTAATAGGACTACTACAAAAATACTAGATGATCTGTCTCCATTTGAGGTACTCAACAAAACTAGACCTACTATTGATCACTTAAAAGTTTTTGGTTGTGTTTGTTTTGTATTAGTTCCAAGGGAGCAAAGGAACAAGCTGGAACCAAAGAGTACCAAAGCTATGTTCATTGGATATTCATCTACTCAAAAAGGGTACAAAAGTTATGACCCAGAGACTAGAAGAGTCTTGGTATCTAGAGATGTAAAGTTCCAAGAAGAAAAAGGTTTTTATGGAGAAGGAACTTGGGAGGATTTTAAAAACATCTCATCAACAAGAACAGATCAAGCTGAATACTTGAGGCAGCTCTTGGAAAGTATTGGAATAGGGGGTGGCCAGCAAACAGCTTCATCACTCCAGCCACCGGCTCCAGCAGCCCAAAGCCGTGGCTCCTCAGACCCGACCAATCCACATGCCTGCTCGGATCCCGGCCCTTCCGGCTCGGCGGATGCACCCAGACCAGCCGCGTCTTCTTGGCCTCTGTCTCGACCAACATCCCTTGATTCTCCTGGGCTTCCTCCTCTTGAACATGGGGGGGGGAGAAGCATCTACTCATGTCCAACAAGACTCAGCTGGAGATGATTCCATTCTAGCTTCAGCTTCCAAAAGAACAAGACCTACTCTCATTGAAGTTTTGAGTGAAGAAGAAGAGGAGGCTCAACCTACTGTTTTAAGGAGGAGCACAAGACAAAGAAATCCACCAGTCTTCTACAATGGAAATACTGTAGTTCATCATGACCAGGGAGTTTGTTATATTGCATACTTACCTTCTACTCGTGTTGCTTTTATTTCTAGTCTTGACAATGAGCAGATCCCAAAGACATATGAAGAAGCTATGTCTATAAAGGAATGGAGGGAAGCTATCTTAGCTGAGAAACAAGCCATGGAGAAGAATGATACAAATGCTTCAGCCACTTTACCAAAAGGGAAGAAGGCTGTAAGTTCTAAGTGGATTTTTACCATTAAATACAAAAGCAATGGTGAAATTGATAGATATAAAGCTAGGTTGGTAGCTAGGGATTTTACTCAGACTTATGGTGAGGATTATAGGGATACATTTGCTCATGTTGCTAAGCTACATTCTGTCAATGTTGTGCTTACTGTTGCTACTAATCTTGAGTGGGAATTGTGGCAAATGGATGTCAAGAATGCTTTCTTGCAAGGTGAACTAGAAGAAGAAGTTTACATGTCACCTCCACCTGGCCTAGAAGATGAGATAGGAAGCGGCAATATCCTAAGGCTAAGGAAGGCTATTTATGGCCTTAAGCAATCTCCAAGAGCATGGTACCACAAATTAAGTGTTACTTTAATGGATAAAGGCTTCAAAAGGTCTGAAGTGGAACATACCATTTTTAAATTAAAGAGTAAGGAAGGTATCATAGTAATTCTTATCTATGTAGATGATATAATCATATCTGGTAGTGATAGTGTTAGTATTGCATCTACTAAAAATTACTTAAAAAGTGTCTTTGACATAAAGGATTTAGGAGAACTTAAATACTTCTTAGGAATTGAAGTATGTAGGTTTAAGGAAGGTCTCTTTCTTTCTCAAAGAAAATATGTTGTAGATCTACTAACATCCACAGGTATGATGGAAGATAAGCCAGCCAAAACACCCTTAGAAGAAGATTATAAAATCGCAACTAAGGGGGAGTTAGAGAAGGAAATTGATTTTCATGATCCTAAGCTCTATAGGAAAGTGGTTGGTAAGCTTATTTATTTAACCATCACAAGACCAGATTTATGTTTTGCTGTGAATCAGGTATCTCAACACATGCAAGGGCCAAAGATGAGGCATTGGGACATGGCCATGCGGATTCTAAGATATCTCAAAGGCACACATGAACAAGGTATTTGGATGGGTAATAATAAAAACACAAATGTGGTTGGTTATTGTGATGCAGATTGGGCAGGAGATAGGAAAGATAGGAGAAGTACCACAGGCTATTGTACTTTCATAGGAGGAAACCTTGTGACTTGGAAAACCAAGAAACAAAAGGTGGTTTCATGCTCTAGTGCAGAATCAGAGTATAGAGCAATGAGGAAGCTCACTACTGAATGCATCTGGCTGAAACAAATTTTGAGTGACTTAGCCGTGGAGTGTGAAGAGCCTATCACCATTCATTGTGACAATCAAGCCGCCATTCACATAGCCTCCAATTCAGTGTTTCATGAAAGGACCAAGCATATAGAAGTGGACTGCCACAAAGTAAGAGAAGCTATTGGGAAAGGTATCATTTTACCTTGCTATACAAGGAGTGAGGACCAACTAGCTGATGTATTTACCAAGGCAACATCTCTTAAAACTGGCACCTCTATCTACCCAAGACTTGGCCTCATGACCATTCCACACCAATGATCCCAACATGGAGTGTTATACTCTTTTTCCCTAGAAAAGATTTTGTCCCAATTGGGTTTTCCTTCTTTAGGTTTTTAATGAGGTAATACTTCATGGTTTCAAGCTTAAAACATCTTATGTCTTAAGCTTGAGGGGGAGTGTTGGAATGAAGAAGAAGTGATGAATTTATGAAAGTCTTTATTCCTAGCTAAATGGCGATTATTTGTATGTAAAAGGGAGAGTCTAAGGCTTGTTTGTATTATAGAATTATGTTATCCTTGTAAGCCAATTATGTATAAGGCTATCCTTGTATCCAAACAAGCCTAGACTAGGTTAGTATAAATACCTTACTCCCTTCACATTTTGTAAGTAAGAATTCATAATTCTCATTTTCTAATAAAATCATTCTTCTCTCTAATTCTCTAATTCTCTCTAATCTCTCATTCTCTCATTCTCTCATTCTATAAATCTCTCAATCTCATAATCTTTCACCTATCATCCACAAACGTCAGGACAAGTGGAAGTGTCTAACCGTCAAATCAAAGAAATTTTAAGGAAGAAATAAGCATTATGGGCTTATCGTACAGCTTATAAAACACATTAGGAACTACACCTTTCAACATATTCTATGGTAAAGTGTGTCATTTGCTAGTCGAATCGGAGTACAAGGTTATTCGGACGACTAGATTGCTGAGAGATACGTCGTACTACCTGATGTGAGCACGGACGCGGGACTGAACCAGCCGGACCACGAACTAGACGCTGACCCGGACAGACACAAGCATGCTGGCCCGGACGATGTATCGAACGAAGGCCTGGGCAAAGACCTTGAACATCTGGGCGAGTGCACGAAGGTTGGTGAAGCGCCCTTACACGTGAAAACTACCCCAGGTTAAAGGTTTCCTACCTGCGGTCGAACCAACCAACCAGACTTAGCATATAAATATCTTGATTCAGATTTTTACTTAACTTTTTCTTAGCATTTTTAAATTCGATTCAACGGAGCAGTGCATAAACGTGCAATAGATTACTTATTATAAAAACCGAGGTTCTAGTACAACGATAAGTCTGCTAATAAGTTAATATATCGTTTAAGTTACTAGACCCACTTATTTCACTAAGCCACCATCCCTTCCTTCCAGCCTTCGTCTCGCGTTCTAGCCACTGCGGTTACCTTCCCGAATATTATCTAACCCTGCATCCATAAGGAGGCATAAGCAACGAATTGCTTAGTGAGACGGTCCTCTCGTCTCACACAGAAATGGTCAAGTAATCGAAAACAAGCAATACAATCAATAAGTCAATCATGCAAATCAGGCCGATATACTTTCCTAGACGTGATTCACCAACCACTGTTGGATCTCTCACCAGGAGGAGTCACACAAGACTCTCATATTCACGCTTAACACATATAACAGGATAAGGACAAGTATATTAGATCAGACATTCAAGCACTTATTGAATCCACTCAAGTCAACGACCCTAAACCATAGCCACAGTCACACACTCACCTTAGGATTTCGATGAACTGACGAAAATCCCACGTTCTGACACCTCTTATCGCAGATCGTCCAAGCTGCACCGACGCGCGTCACACAAACCTAGCGATTTACTTGGAACGCATCGACCAAACAATAAGTCTCTCGATGCTTATTGCCCAGAAAGGTAAAACTTTGAGTTTATCGATGCTTACCCGGATATTCCTTAACCGAACGAACTTTTATCGATGATTACTCAGGTAACTGGGCGCCTCGCAAACCTTTCTAGGATAATCGCTTATCTTCCTCGAATTTTCTTTCTTTCAGAGTTCTAATTTTTGTTTTACTCATGCAGGGAATTATGAGGCGACCTGCCTTCTTATTTATAAGGGAAGGCAGTTAGGATTTTCCTTTATCTGCGGCCCCTCTTATCCCTTCGAATATCCATCTGTTTGTTAGGATATCAACATGATTTCGAAAGCAGTTGGAATTTAGCGCGAGAATCTCGGAAGTTGTTACCAACAACTCGACCAACCAATCCCCTTATCCGCTGGAAATAATCCATTATCCTTCGGGGATAATACCCTATCCGCTGGAAATAATCCCTTATCCTTCGGGGATAATTCCTCACAGCTGGGAATAATCCCTTATTCGGTGGGGATAATTCCTTACCCTTTGGAACTAATCCCTTATCCAGTTGTTAGGATATTGCGGAATTTCCGGGAAATCTGCTACAAGGATATATATATCCTTCCTTCCTATATATCTTCGTCCATTTTCCCCGAAATTTCATTTTTCCACACCATTGCCAGTTTTGCCCTCGATCGCGGTCATTACAATTCTCCCCCGCTTGGGTGGATTCGTCCTCGAATCTAGGCCTTAGTCTTTTTGGCCTTAGAAGTCTCGACCGCTTGTTTGTCAAACCATTTGGGAAACTTTTCCTTCATGATGACTTCAGGTTTCCATGTGATTTCTTTTTCTCCTTCACAATCCCAAACGACCTGAATCATTTTGGTTTTCTTCCTGCGGTCTGTCTTAACTCTTCTTCCCACAATTCGAATTGGCCGTCCTTCCATAGTCAGATTTTCCTGTAAATCTGCTAGTGGTTTCACTATCACGTTATGTATATCATTTATGCACTTCCTTAACATAGAAACGTGGAACACATTGTGGAATGCACTTAAGACCGGTGGTAATTCCAATCTATATGCCACTGGTCCGATCCGTTCCAAAATCTTATATGGACCCATATATCTCGGACTTAACTTTGCGGTCTGATTTGCATTTATAGGTGACCAACTTCGAATTCTAACTCCCTTCGACGTTTGTCTGCATAACTCTTTTGTCGATCCTGAGCTTCCTTAATCTTAATCTGTAAAATACGGATTTTCTCAGTCGTCCTATCGACCAAGTCTGGCCTATAAATGCTCCGCTCCCCCACTTCGGTCCAACATAGAGGGGTTCGGCAACGCCGTCCATACAATGCCTCATATGGCGACATTCCGATGCTAGCCTGATAGCTATTGTTATATGCAAACTCGGCCAATGGTAAGTGTTGTTCCCACTTACCGCCCCAGTCTAAGACAGCCGCTCTCAACAAATCGTCAAGTGTCTGGATCGTCCGTTCTGATTTTCCATTCGTCTGCGGGTGATAAGCCGTGCTCAGGTTGACCTTAGTCCCAAGCCGCTTATGCAATGACTTCCAAACCGTCGACGCAAACTTAGAGTCCCGATCTGATATTATACTTGCAGGGACTGCATGTAATCAAACGATCTCTTTTTTATATAACTCCGCAAGTTTTTCCGAACCATCCTTCCGATTAACTGCGAGAAAATGGGCATATTTGATCAAACGGTCCACAATGACCCAAATCGCATCTTTCTTATCACACATAGGCAGTCCGGTAACAAAGTCTATCGTGATCAAATCCCACTTCCATTCGGAGCTGGGTAATCTCTGCATTAACCCAGCTGGAACTTAATGTTCGGCTTTTACCCTTTGACATGTATGACAACCAGCCACCCATTTGGCCACATCCCGTTTCATTCAACCCAATGATAGTACCGTTTTAAGTCTCGGTACATTTTAGTCGCTCCTGGGTGAATGAAAAATTTGGACTGATGTGCTTCTTTAAGAATATCCTCACGCAACTGCTGATCCCTTGGGGCACATACCCGACCATTCACCAATATCGTCCCATTATTCGATATTTGATACTCCGTATTCTTGTTTCTTGCTGCCTCATTAAGTTTTTCGTCAGCATCCTGAGCTAGCCGAATGTGAGTTAACAAATTCGCATGGTTGGCAGCACCTAAGCCCAACGGTTCCACATCATCCGTCAATGCGGTAAGGCGCAAGGTGCTTATCATACTGCCAGACCTTCTATGTCTTTTGTAGTGTCCTTGACTACTTTCTTTCGACTTAGTGCATCTGCAACCGAGTTGGCCTTCCCCGGATGGTAATCAATGGTCAAAACATAATCGGCCACAAGCTCCATCCATCTCCTTTGCCGAAGATTTAGTTCAGATTGAGTGAAGATATACTTCAAACTCTTGTGATCCGTAAAGATCTGAACTTTTCCACCATAAAGGTAAGATCTCCAGATCTTTAAAGCAAATACCACGGCCGCCATCTCTAAGTCATGGGTTGGGTAATTTGTTTCGTGTTTTCTTAGTTGTCTCGATACATAGGCGATGACCTTACCCACTTCCATCAAAACGCACCCTAGTCCCAATCGGGATGCATCTGTGTAGACTACATACGGTTCATCGGGTTCTGGTAACGCCAAAACTGGAGCACTCGTAAGCATTTCCTTTACTTAGCAAAACTCGTCTCACAGTCTGATGACCATACAAACCGAACGTCCTTACCGGTCAGCTTGGTCATTGGCTGGGCAATACTTGCAAAGCCCTTAACGAACCATCTATAATAGCTGGCCAAAACCAGAAAGCTTCACACCTCTGAGGCATTCTCGGGCCTCGGCCATTCCGCAACAACCTTGATCTTTTCCGGGTCAACAGACACTCCTTGATCCGAGATTATATGACCTAAGAATCCAATTTCCTTCTGCCAAAAGCTACAATTGCTGAGCTTGGCAAACAACTTCTGTTCCCGCAACTTAGCCAAAACCGTTCTTAAATGATCTTGATGCTCCTCTTGGTTTTTCGAGTAAACCAGAATATCATCTATGAAAATGATCACAAATTCATCCAAGAAATCTCGGAAAACAGTGTTCATCGATTTCATAAATGCAGCTGGTGCATTGGTCAATCCGAAAGGCATTACTACGAACTTGTAATGTCCATACCTTTTCCGAAAAGTTCTCTTTCGAATGTCTGACTCGGCTATCGGAATTTGATGATATCCCGAAGCCAGATCGATCTTAGAGAAACAAGTCGCCCCTTTGAGTTGGTCCAACAACTCGTCAATCCGCGGGAGCGGATACTTGTTCTTTTCCGTAACTTGGTTTAACTCACTGTAGTCGATGCAAAGCCTAAAGGTTCCATCCTTATTTTTAACGAACAGAACCGGCGCTCCCCATGGTGAACTGCTCGGACGGATGATTCCTTTCTCCATTAGTTCACCTAATTGTTTCTTTAATTCGGTCATTTCAGCTGGTGCCATCCGATAGGGAGCTCTTGATATCGGGGAAGTTCCAGGTTCCAATTCTATAGTGAATGGGTCCGACCTTTCCAGTGGTGGTCCAACCAAAGCCTGGAACACATCGCCGAAATCCTTTACTATTGGAATCTCATTAAGCCCCATATCTGGCCCAACTTCTAACGTTGTGATCGTGGCTAAATACGCCTCGCATCCTTTTTCGATCAATTGTTCAGCCTGAATCGCTGAAATGATCAAGCTTCCTGAAGTGGGTCGAATTTCCTGGTATTATAGCGTCGTGTTTCCCCTCTCAAACCAAATTCTCCCTCCTGACAATCCTAATGGGCCTTGTGATTTCCAAGCCAATCCATGCCCAATATCACCTCGTAAGTTTTCACTCCGCATATGATCAGGTCAGCTGGCATGTCCACACCGCATACCATTATCGGAACGTCAAGCACCCTTCTGAAGGTCTTCATAGCTTGGCCGCCCGCTGCTCGGACGAGTCCGAGTTGGTCTCCAGGTTCCTTATGGAACCCATATTTCCCAATCATTTTTGGGCTAACAAAACAATGTGTCGCCCCAGAATCAAATAGAACGTGGGTCCTTTTTAGTCATTTTAATTTTTTTTTAAGTAAGTAAAATTTTGGTTTAAGTGGGACAGGTGTAGAGATTTAAGGCTGTTAATTTGTTTAGTGGGACAGCTGTCTGGTTTTAGTGGATTTAAGTTAATTAGTGGGGCAGGTGTCATGATTTAGTGAAATTAAGAGATTAAGTGGGACAGGTGTCAAGTTAAACCCATGCATTTTCACCTTATAAATACCCCCCTTGTTACCTTAATCCATGTTTAGAAATCTGAAGTTTAAAAGCTGTATACTAAGAGAGTTAGAGAGAGAAATAGGCGCCTGGTGAGAGGCTGTGCAACCGTGAAGAGAGGAGGCCATCCGCGAGTGTTCTCAGGCCTGTCCGAGTGTTTAGGCTGTTCATCCGTGTTCTGTGAGTTGGTCTTTTATTCTCTTTTAAAGCAAGACAGTTGATCCGAGTTCGGTTAGGACGTTGGGAATTGTTTGCATGATGCTTTGCTGTGCATTATTAATTTCTATTTTAATGTTGTGTTGTGATTTGGTGGATTGCATGAATGTTGAATTACAGTTGAATTTTGCGGTTATGATTCATGATCAGTCGCATGCATGATAAATTATGATTAAGTTGTTGCGTTAGGTCCAAGGATGCCATTAGTAGAACCTTAGGTTGGTTTAGGTCTTATTTGATTGGCTGCATATGTTCTTGTTTGATTGTTGTGCAGTTGGTCAAATAATAGGCCTAGACTGGACCGAGGGCAATACGAAGTGGTGTCTGGTTTAGGAAGTCGTTTGTGGTTATGTTGTGTTGGTCTATTCGAGAAGAGGTGACTCGAATATGACATGTCTTGTTAATCGTGGTGTTGTTGTCCATGCGAGAGACGGTGACTCGTATGTGACTTGAGTTATGGGTTTGAGTTGTGGGATTTGTGACTTAGCTATTCCGTGTGCATGCGAGGGATGGCTTGCCACCATCCTGTGAGCGACTAGCCAGGCTAAAGCCCATCTTCGTAGGTGCCTTATAGCATGTAGCGACTAAGGACCTGACCGGGGCAGTGAGTACCGTCCATCTTCGTAGGTGCCTTGTAGCATGTGTGGCTAAGGACCTGACCGGGACGGGAAGGAATAGGCTAAGGTCACGGCGCGCATGGGTAGTTAGAGTCAATATTGGTTAAGCCGTCTGTTGAGTTATAAGTACATTGGTCTTAAACATGATTGATCTTGTTTGAGTTCACTTGCATTATTGCGGGATGGGTTAGTTAGTATTTTTCGACCAGCTCACTCAGCATTAGCTGACCGAACTCGTTCTTGCAGATAAAGGCAAGGTTGTGGAAGGAGGGCGGAACAGTCCAGTGTAGATTTGAAGACCCCTTAGTAGAAAGTATGTTTCTTTTGGACTTGTGTAAATTGCATAGGAAGTATGACGCTTTCGCTAAGTATTGTAATCGGGTTTTGTAAGAACCTTTAGCAGTATGTTTAATATATAAAATAGAGGTTTTCCGTATATCTTATTAAAGTCTTAGTTAAATTTTAAGTTCTGAATACCTAAGTCCCGGCCGGGCTAACCTCAACAAGGATGTCCGTTCTTGGTCACAGAACCTTGAATGAGATGGAGTTGATTTAATCGGGGTTCGGATCGTGTCTGTTTGGGCTTTCGGACTATATTCGGAAGAACGGTCGGACAGGATTCTGGCCTATCGTAACACCTACGGTCTAGTAGGACGGGGGCGTTACAATGATGGCATACCCGATCTCCAAAGTTACGTCCCAACTCTCATTCCCTAGAGTACCTCTCCGGACAGTCCCCAATCTTGTGGTTCAGACTACCACACCGGAAACACGCACCAGAAATGGTCCTGCACTGACCAGAGTGTGTTTTCCCGCAACTTTGACATGCAGCTTGCACCATCATTGTCTTGTTGCTCCTTAGACTCTTGTCCAAATTCCTCCTTTGGCCTAGCAGTGTTGGAATGAAGAAGAAATGATGAAAGATGAAAGCCTTTAATTCATGTATAAAGGCGTGAAGTGTTAATGTCAAAGGGGAGTGTCTAAGGCTTGTTTGTGTTCTAGTGTTATGTTATCCTTGTAGCCATTCATGTATAAGTCAATCCTTGTATCCAAACATGCCTAGACTAGAATAGTATAAATAACTATCTCCCTTCACATTTGTTACTAAGAGAAATGATTCTCTCTTTATTATAATAAAATTCCCTTCTCTCATTTTTATGTCTCTAAAACTCTCTCTCTATTCTCTTGATCAATGGTGAATCTAAATCTATCATTCTTTCATGGTATCAGAGCCAGGTTGCATCAAATCTGGAAAATTTCCTCAATCTTTCATTGATTCAACAAGAATCCATCTTGTTCTTCATCAATTTCTGGATCAATTTTGAACGTCATTTTGTAATTCAAATTCCGGCCAAACGACGACTCCTTTTGTCGATCTTATTTCTCTGGATTGTGCAACGGCGAGTTCTGAATCCACGGCCGTTTGAGTCGCATCATTTGGCCCAGGGAATCAAGAATTACGATTTTTCTCCCAAAGGTGTTTCGCAACGACGTCCGCCGCAAACCCTTGCATTTCCCAGGTCACCTCGACGTCAATTATTCATCAAATCGTATTTTTCTTAATCCTAAACTGAAGCCCTTCGATTATAGTTTCTGTTTAAAGAAAGAAGAACTCAATTCCATTAAGATTTAAGGATTTTCTTGATGTTTTTCCTCAGAGACGTCCAAAATCGCCTATATCAAGATCCTGGTGATAAAATTCTAATTCCTTCTTAATTTTCTTTAATTCTTTCAATCTAGAAAGTTAAAATAGAATCTTTGGAGTGTCTCCACGAATTTTGACTTCAATCTGATAGGTTTAAGAATTCAAGATTGATTTTTTTGTTTACCTTGTTAATTCCTTGAATTTCGTTAAATAAAGGATTTTGAAAATTTGATTAAATCTTTAATAAAATCGAAATTTAGGCTTGAGTAATCTTGTTGAATTGGATAAGGTCTGTTAGAAATAAATATTGTTGGTTGGAGTTTGTTAAATCTGGTGCAGGAGGTTGTTGAAGTTAGTTAAGGGAGTTAGGTTGTTGACTTGGTTGACAAGAAACTACCATGTGCTCTGGTTGAAGAAATTCCAGACTGGATTTTAATTACCAGAAACTACAAGCGAAGCATATGTGAGATTATGAGAAAAGCGAATAAGAGAAGAATGACTTGTTAAAGAAGAAAAAAAAAACGTCGTCTTCAAAGAGATGTGATGAAAATGCAAGGACAGCTAGAGGACAAGCAAGCACTCAACAAGGCTTTACGTGATATGCTTTGTGGTCCGACGGAAAGTTGTTTGGAGATCGCAAGAAGCTGGTGGTGTTAAGTTCTGCTGCAACATTCATCCTCCATCCAAATCCGTGTAGTAAACGGAGAGATTCTAGAGAAATTCAAAAAAAGTTCTTATCCCCTTTCCTTCCCAAAGTATATATCTCGATCATCATGGAACCACCAGAAAGAGTCGCTAATGGGAATATGCAGATACAAATGATGGGAAAGGAAGAAAAAAAAAACTTGAGATTTACAGCTCATGTAGTACAACTGAACTTCGAAGAAAGCATCAGATCCAATTTTTAGCTCAGTAAAGAAAGGAATCGCCATGGATGATCAAGTTCACTTTAGCCGCAGAATACGGTTTCATCTTCTTGCTTGGCTCCGGTAGAATAGAATTTTTTCAGACGATTCAAATACAAGGTCTTAAACATGATTGATCTTGTTTGAGTTCACTTGCATTATTGCGGGATGGGTTAGTTAGTATTTTTCGACCAGCTCACTCAGCATTAGCTGACCGAACTCGTTCTTGCAGATAAAGGCAAGGTTGTGGAAGGAGGGCGGAACAGTCCAGTGTAGATTTGAAGACCCCTTAGTAGAAAGTATGTTTCTTTTGGACTTGTGTAAATTTCATAGGAAGTATGACGCTTTCGCTAAGTATTGTAATCGGGTTTTGTAAGAACCTTTAGCAGTATGTTTAATATATAAAATGGAGGTTTTCCGTATATCTTATTAAAGTCTTAGTTAAATTTTAAGTTCTGAATACCTAAGTCCCGGCCGGGCTAACCTCAACAAGGATGTCCGTTCTTGGTCACGGAACCTTGAATGAGATGGAGTTGATTTAATCGGGGTTCGGATCGTGTCTGTTCGGGCTTTCGGACTATATTCAGAAGAACGGTCGGACAGGATTCGGGCCTATCGTAACACCTACGGTCTAGTAGGATCGGGGGCGTTACAAGGTGGTATCAGAGCGTGTTACGATTTATAGGGACTTAACGGTTTTTCTAAAGAAAAGGTTTTTAGGAAGGGGTTTAGGAAACTGGCTGTCCGCCTATCCAGAACGAGTTCGTAACAAGTGTACTGTTTTGCAGATGCCACCGAGTAGGGATCTGAGGGGTAACCGTGGTTCGTATCAAGGGTCTGAAGCTGAAGAGTCAGTGGGGCATATACCTGGTGAAGAAGAGTTTGATGCACAGAATGGGCAAGGGCCGGAAGCAGACTCACTTGAACTGAGAGAGAGCGGCGCAGAGTCTAGAAACCAGGAGCGTGGTAATCAACCCCATATGATGGAACAGCTGTGTAACCGTTTGATAGAAGGATTGGAGCGATTACGACAACCTCTATCAAATACCCCAAGTTACTTGGAAATTTTTACTGCCATGCGGAACCTGGGAACGGAAAAGTACAATGGAGGTACAGATCCATTTAAGGCGGATTCGTGGTTGAGGCGCCTAGAAAGTAACTTTAGCGCCACAAGATGCCCAGAAACATTCAAGAAGGATGTGGCCGTTTACTACCTAGACCAAGACGCGGCCAACTGGTGGGAGACCCGAGAACGACGACTTGAATATTTCCAAGCGCCAGATGAAGCATGGGTTCAATTTCGCACCGAGTTTTTGAAGAAATACTTTCCCGCGGAGGCACGGGACCGTCTAGAAACCCAATACGCGCAGCTGACTCAGGGCGAGAGAAAAGTTCGTGACTACGAGGCAGAGTTCACTAGGCTTCGACGTTTTGCCAGATACGGGACTCATGACGAAGAAGCTACAATGCGGAAATTTCTCCATGGACTGCGTCCCGATCTATTCTGCAGACTTAGGACCGTAACGTGTCCGGATCTATCAACCCTGATCGAGATGGCCGTTAATATGGAGGAAGCTTTGATGGGTGAACGGAGATATTATGAAAGCATCGCTCAGAGGCAGGAAAGACCGAGGAGAGTAGAACAAGGACGAAGAGGGCGCTACGACCGACCTACCACTGGTAGTACTAGACCAGTCCCAACTTGCTATCGATGCGGGTGGAGTGGTCATACTTCGAGTACTTGTGGGATTCCGACCATGAGACCACAAAACACTACGTGTTGGAGTTGTGGGGAGATAGGACATTACTCTGCACAGTGTCCTAAAAGACAGAACTTTCGAAGACCTCCACCACCAGCAATCCAAGCAGGGCCAAAGCGTTTGGCTATCGGACCACCACCGGCTCAACAACAACAACAAGCAGGAAGGGTGTACGCGATTGATACGAACCAGGCTGGCCCTTCACGACCCTCTCCCCTGATAGCAGGTACGTTGGGCTAAATTCTGGGTAGTTGATCTCTTGAATGTGTGTTTAGGTTTACGGTTTGGGTGGTTGAGCTCATGCTAATGGCATTCGGGTCGGGCTCGAGTTTTAAGAGATCGATCGTGCATGTTCTTGTTTGATTGTTGCACGGTTGGTCAATTTTAACTTGGGCTTAAACCAGGATGACATGGCTGAGTTAAAGATTGGTCGTGCATGTTCTTGTTTGATTGTTGCACGGTCAATCGAACCACCTTTGCCATAAGCCTAAAAATTGCTTAAATTGTTAATGGATTGATGTTGCATGAGTAGATGAATGAATGAGTTATGATTGAATAGGAACCCTGCGAGTAGGTGGTAGCTTGGCCTTTGTTCTGTTCGACTCAGGCGCTACTCATAGTTTTGTCTCGCCTGAGGTAGTGCGGACCTTTGAGGGAACCTTTACCATAGTAGGAATAGATGTCCCTATTAGGACCCCAGGAACCCAAACCTTGAAAGCTGAAAATAAGATCTTAGATGTCCCCGTTAAGATCGACGAAGTGGAATTCCCATCAGACCTACTGGTGACAGCATTGGATCGACACGAGGTGATTTTGGGGATGGACTGGTTGTCTCGTTACAAGGCTCTGTTAGATTGCGGTAAAGGAAAAATGCATCTCAGAAGGGAAGGAGGTGTGAGAATTCAGTTTCGGGGATTTGAGCCTAGTGCCAAGGCAATGTTCTTGTCGGCCTTGCGAATGGAACAAGAGTTGCAAGAAGGAGAAGCGTATCTCGTAACCTTGATGGTAAGCGACGAGGGATTAACCCAGGAACCAGAGTTATCGGACATCCCAGTGGTCAGGGAGTTCGAGGATGTTTTCAAATCATTAGAAGGTGTGCCGCCACCACGGCCCAACCCGTTTATGATCACGCTGGAACCCGGAGCGACTCCCATTGCTAAAGCACCGTACCGGATGACACCAGCAGAGATGGCCGAATTAAAGAAACAACTGGAAGATTTGATAGAAAAAGGATTTATCAGACCAAGTTCATCGTCATGGGGCGCACCAGTCTTGTTTGTCAAGAAGAAGGACGGGAGTATGAGGTTATGTATTGATTATCGGGGAATCAACAACATAACCATTAAGGACAAGTACCCTCTGCCAAGGATTGATGAATTATTAGACCAACTTCAAGGAGCCAAGGTATTTTCCAAGATCGATTTAGCCTCAGGATACCACCAGATACCTATCTCAGAAGCAGACATTCCGAAAACAGCTTTCCGCACACGGTATGGGCAATATGAATTCGTGGTGATGCCGTTTGGATTGACAAACGCCCCAGCTGCATTCATGCGACTCATGAATGAGGTCTTCCGAGAGTATCTAGATAACTTTGTCATCATTTTCATTGATGACATACTTATCTATTCCAAGAACGCGGAAGAACACGAGCAGCATCTACGACTAGTGTTGGGACGACTACGGGAACAACGATTGTGTGCCAAGTTCAGCAAGTGTAAGTTCTGGAGGAAAGAAATAGGATTCTTAGGTCATCGCGTATCGGAACATGGAGTATCTGTAGACCCGGAGAAGATCGCAGTGATTAAAGAATGGCCGCAACCAACTAATGCCTCGGAAATCAGAAGTTTCTTGGGTTTAGCTGGGTATTACAGGAAATTTGTCAAAAATTTCTCCTCCAAAGCCAAACCTCTAACCAGGCTGACTGGCAAGGGAGTTCAGTTCCAGTGGACTACAGAAACCGCCAAGGCGTTCGAGCAGTTAAAGGAAGCCTTGACGACTGCACCAATATTAGTATTACCTGAACCAAACCAACCATACTCCATCTACACCGATGCATCCCGAGTAGGGCTTGGTTGTGTACTAATGCAGAATGGTAAGGTTATAGCATATGCATCAAGGCAGCTTCGGAAGCACGAGGAGAATTATCCGACGCATGATTTGGAGTTGGCGGCAGTGGTGTTTGCTCTTAAGATATGGAGGTCATATTTGTATGGAGGAACGGTGCAAGTCTTTACGGATCACCAAAGTTTGAAGTATCTGTTCACGCATCCGGATCTAAACCTACGACAAAGACGGTGGATGGAATTCATAGCGGATTACGATCTGAAGATTCAGTACCACCCTGGAAAAGCCAATGTAGTGGCTGATGCTCTGAGTAGGCGACAAGCTGATAAGAATGTTTCGAAAGATGTTGAGGCCTTGTCCAGTGCGTTAAAAATGGTTCGCCTTGCAGTATTAGAAGGGGAAACCAGCCAACCCCTTGGAATTCAAGCCGTTAATCAGGCAAGCCTAATCCACCGCATCAGAGAAGTTCAAGAGGAGGACGTGGATTTGAAAAAGATCTTAGAGGAGATAAAGGCAAGTGATGAGAGGAATGATAAAGGGTACCATTTAGCAGAAGATGGGACCTTGTTGATGAATGGGAGGATTGCAGTACCGAAACAAGAAGAGTTAAAAAAGGAAATATTGAGAACTGCACATCAGTCTCTGCTAAGCATACATCCAGGAAGCACTAAGATGTACCGAGACATCAGACGATACTATCACTGGCCAGGAATGAAAAAGGCAGTAGCAAAATGGGTTGCTCAATGCCAAGTATGTCAGCAAGTCAAGGTTGAGCACCAAGTGCCGGGAGGACTATTACAGAGTTTACCAATCCCAGAGTGGAAATGGGAGGCAGTAGCGATGGACTTCATCACCGGCTTACCTATTGCACCAGGCCGAGGTAATGATACCATCTGGGTCATCATGGATCGTCTAACCAAGTCAGCGCACTTTCTCCCAGTCAGGCTGAATGATCATTTCGAAACGCTAGCTCGGTTATATCTGAAGGAGATTGTGAAGTTACATGGTGTACCCGCAAACATCGTGTCAGATAGAGATCCAAGATTTACGGCACGGTTCTGGAGAGCCTTTCAGGATGCCTTGGGCACAGAATTACACATAAGTACGGCATTTCACCCTGAAACGGATGGACAGACTGAGAGGACCATCCGAACGATCGAGGACATGCTCCGGATGTGCATCCTTGATTGGGTTGGGACATGGGAACAGCATCTTCCGTTGGTTGAGTTCTCATACAACAACAGCTACCATTCAAGCATCGGGATGTCACCATACGAGGCTTTATATGGACGCCCGTGTCGCACGCCTATGTGTTGGGTGGAAGTAGGAGAAAGAAGAATGTTCGGTCAGGAGATTGTAGACGAGACCACGGAGAAGATCCGAACAGTTAAGCAGAACATGAAGAAAGCTCAAGATCGGCAAAATAAATACGCAGATCAGCATCGAAGGGATTTGACATATTCAGTTGGCGATTGGGTCTACTTGAAGGTAGAAGCACAGAAAGGAAAAGATCGGTTTGGGAAAGTTGGAAAGCTAGCTACACGGTTTATAGGACCATACCGAATCGTTGGGAGAATTGGAGAGGTAGCTTATCGGCTAGATCTACCCACAGACATGGCATTACACCCGGTCTTTCACATTTCAATGCTGCGGAAACATGTCAGAGATCCAACTGAGATAGAGCCGCAAAGAATCGAGGAGCTACGGCCAAACCTCACATATACGGAAGGTCCAATCAGAGTAGGAGAGAGACGGATCAAGAAGTTGAAGAACCGTGAGATTTCCCAAGTCCAGGTTTTCTGGGGAAAGCAACACCGTATAATTATCACTTGGGAAGATGAAGACCGTTTTCGAGAGAAATATCCTGAGCTATTCACTTCTGGTACGGAAGGTTGATGTAAGAATTCGGGGACGAATTCTCATAAGGAGGGGAGAATGTAATGCCCCGTTCCGTAGGACGACCGTACGGTACAACCGCGGTCGAGAACGGGCAGTTGTGTTGGGACGTGTGGTCGATCCGAGAGATGTGTGGTCGTTCATCCGCAGAAAATTCAGGTTAGAAATGATGTAGCGATGACATGGTGATGATGTGGCATGGCGTGATGATGGGGATTTCCACTTAGTCCTTTTTAGTCATTTTAATTTTTTTTTAAGTAAGTAAAATTTTGGTTTAAGTGGGACAGGTGTAGAGATTTAAGGCTGTTAATTTGTTTAGTGGGACAGCTGTCTGGTTTTAGTGGATTTAAGTTAATTAGTGGGGCAGGTGTCATGATTTAGTGAAATTAAGAGATTAAGTGGGACAGGTGTCAAGTTAAACCCATGCATTTTCACCTTATAAATACCCCCCTTGTTACCTTAATCCATGTTTAGAAATCTGAAGTTTAAAAGCTGTATACTAAGAGAGTTAGAGAGAGAAATAGGCGCCTGGTGAGAGGCTGTGCAACCGTGAAGAGAGGAGGCCATCCGCGAGTGTTCTCAGGCCTGTCCGAGTGTTTAGGCTGTTCATCCGTGTTCTGTGAGTTGGTCTTTTATTCTCTTCTAAAGCAAGACAGTTGATCCGAGTTCGGTTAGGACGTTGGGAATTGTTTGCATGATGCTTTGCTGTGCATTATTAATTTCTATTTTAATGTTGTGTTGTGATTTGGTGGATTGCATGAATGTTGAATTACAGTTGAATTTTGCGGTTATGATTCATGATCAGTCGCATGCATGATAAATTATGATTAAGTTGTTGCGTTAGGTCCAAGGATGCCATTAGTAGAACCTTAGGTCGGTTTAGGTCTTATTTGATTGGCTGCATATGTTCTTGTTTGATTGTTGTGCAGTTGGTCAAATAATAGGCCTAGACTGGACCGAGGGCAATACGAAGTGGTGTCTGGTTTAGGAAGTCGTTTGTGGTTATGTTGTGTTGGTCTATTCGAGAAGAGGTGACTCGAATATGACATGTCTTGTTAATCGTGGTGTTGTTGTCCATGCGAGAGACGGTGACTCGTATGTGACTTGAGTTATGGGTTTGAGTTGTGGGATTTGTGACTTAGCTATTCCGTGTGCATGCGAGGGATGGCTTGCCACCATCCTGTGAGCGACTAGCCAGGCTAAAGCCCATCTTCGTAGGTGCCTTATAGCATGTAGCGACTAAGGACCTGACCGGGGCAGTGAGTACCGTCCATCTTCGTAGGTGCCTTGTAGCATGTGTGGCTAAGGACCTGACCGGGACGGGAAGGAATAGGCTAAGGTCACGGCGCGCATGGGTAGTTAGAGTCAATATTGGTTAAGCCGTCTGTTGAGTTATAAGTACATTGGTCTTAAACATGATTGATCTTGTTTGAGTTCACTTGCATTATTGCGGGATGGGTTAGTTAGTATTTTTCGACCAGCTCACTCAGCATTAGCTGACCGAACTCGTTCTTGCAGATAAAGGCAAGGTTGTGGAAGGAGGGCGGAACAGTCCAGTGTAGATTTGAAGACCCCTTAGTAGAAAGTATGTTTCTTTTGGACTTGAGTAAATTGCATAGGAAGTATGACGCTTTCGCTAAGTATTGTAATCGGGTTTTGTAAGAACCTTTAGCAGTATGTTTAATATATAAAATGGAGGTTTTCCGTATATCTTATTAAAGTCTTAGTTAAATTTTAAGTTCTGAATACCTAAGTCCCGGCCGGGCTAACCTCAACAAGGATGTCCGTTCTTGGTCACGGAACCTTGAATGAGATGGAGTTGATTTAATCGGGGTTCGGATCGTTTCTGTTCGGGCTTTCGGACTATATTCGGAAGAACGGTCAAACAGGATTCGGGCCTATCGTAACACCTACGGTCTAGTAGGATCGGGGGCGTTACAATGATGGCATACCCGATCTCCAAAGTTACGTCCCAACTCTCATTCCCTAGAGTACCTCTCCGGACAGTCCCCAATCTTGTGGTTCAGACTGCCACACCGGAAACACGCACCAGAAATGGTCCTGCACTGACCAGAGTGTGTTTTCCCGCAACTTTGACATGCAGCTTGCACCATCATTGTCTTGTTGCTCCTGAGACTCTTGTCCAAATTCCTCCTTTGGCCTAGCAGTGTTGGAATGAAGAAGAAATGATGAAAGATGAAAGCCTTTAATTCATGTATAAAGGCATGAAGTGTTAATGTCAAAGGGGAGTGTCTAAGGCTTGTTTGTGTTCTAGTGTTATGTTATCCTTGTAGCCATTCATGTATAAGTCAATCCTTGTATCCAAACAAGCCTAGACTAGAATAGTATAAATAACTATCTCCCTTCACATTTGTTACTAAGAGAAATGATTCTCTCTTTATTATAATAAAATTCCCTTCTATCATTTTTATGTCTCTAAAACTCTCTCTCTATTCTCTTGATCAATGGTGAATCTAAATCTATCATTCTTTCATGGTATCAGAGCCAGGTTGCATCAAATCTGGAAAATTTCCTCAATCTTTCATTGATTCAACAAGAATCCATCTTGTTCTTCATCAATTTCTGGATCAATTTTGAACGTCATTTTGTAATTCAAATTCCGGCCAAACGACGACTCCTTTTGTCGATCTTTTTTCTCTGGATTGTGCAACGGCGAGTTCTGAATCCACGGCCGTTTGAGTCGCATCATTTGGCCCAGGGAATCAAGAATTACGATTTTTCTCCCAAAGGTGTTTCGCAACGACGTCCGCCGCAAACCCTTGCATTTCCCAGGTCACCTCGACGTCAATTATTCATCAAATCGTATTTTTCTAAATCCTAAACTGAAGCCCTTCGATTATAGTTTCTGTTTAAAGAAAGAAGAACTCAATTCCATTAAGATTTAAGGATTTTCTTGATGTTTTTCCTCAGAGACGTCCAAAATCGCCTATATCAAGATCCTGGTGATAAAATTCTAATTCCTTCTTAATTTTCTTTAATTCTTTCAATCTAGAAAGTTAAAATAGGATCTTTGGAGTGTCCACGAATTTTGACTTCAATCTGATAGGTTTAAGAATTCAAGATTGATTTTTTTGTTTACCTTGTTAATTCCTTGAATTTCTTTAAATAAAGGATTTTGAAAATTTGATTAAATCTTTAATAAAATCGAAATTTAGGCTTGAGTAATCTTGTTGAATTGGATAAGGTCTGTTAGAAATAAATATTGTTGGTTGGAGTTTGTTAAATCTGGTGCAGGAGGTTGTTGAAGTTAGTTAAGGGAGTTAGGTTGTTGACTTGGTTGACAAGAAACTACCATGTGCTCTGGTTGAAGAAATTCCAGACTGGATTTTAATTACCAGAAACTACAAGCGAAGCATATGTGAGATTATGAGAAAAGCGAATAAGAGAAGAATGACTTGTTAAAGAAGAAAAAAAAAACGTCGTCTTCAAAGAGATGTGATGAAAATGCAAGGAGAGCTAGAGGACAAGCAAGCACTCAACAAGGCTTTACGTGATATGCTTTGTGGTCCGACGGAAAGTTGTTTGCAGATCGCAAGAAGCTGGTGGTGTTAAGTTCTGCTGCAACATTCATCCTCCATCCAAATCCGTGTAGTAAACGGAGAGATTCTAGAGAAATTCAAAAAAAGTTCTTATCCCCTTTCCTTCCCAAAGTATATATCTCGATCATCATGGAACCACCAGAAAGAGTCGCTAATGGGAATATGCAGATAAAAATGATGGGAAAGGAAGAAAAAAAAAACTTGAGATTTACAGCTCATGTAGTACAACTGAACTTCGAAGAAAGCATCAGATCCAATTTTTAGCTCAGTAAAGAAAGGAATCGCCATGGATGATCAAGTTCACTTTAGCCGCAGAATACGGTTTCATCTTCTTGCTTGGCTCCGGTAGAATAGAATTTTTCAGACGATTCAAATACAAGGCGATAATGAAAGCAACAGAAGGTTTCCGTAAGGTTATTTACACCAATTACCAGGGGTCTGCACACAGGGCCAAGTTTAATGATGGTGAGGTAGGTTTGGTCAAAGAACTCAAATCTCTCGATCTTGGACGAGAGAAATTTTATGAGGAAGTGCATCTCTTGGGACGTTTACATCACCGCCATCTCCTCACACTTCGCGGGTTCTGCACTGGACGCAAGAGGCTGCTAGTGTTTGACAACATTGAAAATGGAAACTTGAAAGAACATCTCAATGTTCGCTTAAGACTCCTTTGAACTGGAAGACTCGCATCCAAATAGCCATTGGAGTCGCAGCTGCATTATAATATTTGCTAATCTTCAGCAGTAGTGATGCACAGATATATGACGTTTCAGTGAACTCATGTAACATCATGCTGAATGAAAACTTCACCCCCAAAATATCCGCGTCAATAGACACTCACAAACTCATCACACTGTCCGCTGAAGAAATGGCAAGCGACAAGAAAAAAAAGAAAAAAAACAAGAGACCAACCAGATCAAAGGGAAATTCCTGTTTGATTGTGAGCGTGGTCAGGCACCAAAAGAAAGTACTGACCAGTTCAAGTGCGGGTGGTGTGGTCAGCACAAATGCACCTAAAAAGTGCTTAGATCAAGAACCAGTTCCTAAAATCAAATGCCAAGACCTAGTATCAAAGTCTTATGCATTCAGGCTATTTCTAAACTCTTATTCAACTATTTTATTGATTTCATTGATGGTTGTGTGAGTTAGAACTCTAGGAATTCTGGTTTCTAGGTGGATAGTAAATCATGAATTTTATTGAATTTCGTTCTTGTATTTAGAAATTGGTAGAATGAGACATTTTGAACCTAGTTTAGCTAGATTAATCATTTGTCATGAATTGCATTGATCCTAGGGGAAGAGAACCTTGTCTTTTACTTAGGAAAATAAGTTTAAGAAGGCATGTTGAATCCAAAAGTCTTTAGGCAGTGTTTAAAATTAAGTTTGGTTACTCTTAATCAATCTCTTTCACTCACTATTTTTTGTTTAGAATATGCCTATTCTCAACAGGTTCAAAGACTTAAGATTGGAGTTGATGTTTTGCTTCATTGTCTAACAAAAACAAAAGAGAGCAAGTGAAAAAGGCACAACACATGGAGAAGAAGATAGAACCAATGGCCACCAAGAACAGCCACCACAAAGAGTGGAGAGGAAATACTGGTGGAATGTGATGAATCAGCTCTCCCATGGAGTAAGGTGACCTTTGGTGTGTGCTTGTAGAGAAAATCAACAAAGCACACATGCTACAAGTTCAGATCATAATCAATCACAAAGGAGGAAACTCACAAAGACTTATCAAAGTCTTTGCAAAGGCTATCTCTAAACTTTCTACTTATTCCTTGATTGATTAAGATTTCTCATCTAAAAATGTTCATAGGATGAAAGAGAAACTAGGAAGACTATGCATTGCATTTAGAACCTAGATGGATCCAAAATTCACCTTGACATTCATCATAATTCTCTATAATTCTTCATCACTTATACTTTTAATCTCCAAATCTCTTATTTTTCATATTCTTCAATACTTCAAATCTCTTAATTCTCAAAACATTTCACAGATACTTACAATGCTCTTCTTTATGTTTAAAAGAAGACCACTTTGAGATATTCATTCTATGTATGCTCATTCTTCCAAACTTGACTCTTATTCTTAGTGTCAAGCTTTTGGGGGGGGGGGGCGAAAGAAAATGAGCATCTAATCTAGAACAAGCTGGCTGTGACAAGGAGGCACATGAAGCTGGCCCAAGTTAACAAGTTGGCGCATGATGCTGGTCAGGCCTTGCTGGTACATGGCCATGATGTTCTAATGCTTTCATGCGGTTCATGCAGTTCATGTATGGACAAGGTTTCATACTGGATCATGGTCATTCCAAGATGATTGTCTTGGAAAGTAAGCACAAGAAGTGTGCTCAGTCTGATTTTCTAATGGAGGCTGTGAATAAGGTCATCCAATTCTTCTGTCATCAAATGAGGATAGAACCAATGACCATCAAGCTACCAAATCTCATAGAGAAGGACTAAGCTGGTGGAAAGTGATGAATCACCTCATGACAAAATTCTCTCATCAAAGGTTCTATTTAGGATAAGTTCTTTAATTCTATAATTTTAGGTTGAGAATTTGGCTAGATATTACACTTGATACCAGACTTGATCTTATTGAAGTTCTGGAATACTAATCTTTATTTTTGAGTTGCTATGATATTTTAGATCAGGAAGTGATGGAAAACAATCATAAGCATGACTTACCCTACATCATTTACTGGAAGCATGGTGGGAAAGTGTATTAGAAGATAAGTGTGCTCACTCTACTCAAGCCTAATTCTACAATCTTATTCTCTTGAGTTAGGCTTATTGAAAGTAGAAAAGTGAAGCAAAATGAAGCTAGCCAAAGTGGATCCAAAACATATAAGGGAAGAGAACCATGTGATAATGATGAATCCATAAGAGAACCATGTGATCATGATGAATCCAAAGACCTTAATATGGAGTCTTTTGAGAACCAGACTGGTCTAGATCATATCATCCAAATCGCCATCCACATTTATAAAAAAGGAAGTTAAAAATTATTCTTATATTATAATGCATTGGTTTATCTTGTGAGAATTGATACATGCATGTATATATGTATGTGAAACAGGTTAAACTTGAAAGCTTTGAGAAAGCTGGATCAAAATCACCTCTTATAGACAAGGAGTCAAAAGAAAGGGGGAGAAATGGACCAGACTTATAAGAAGCTTCAAAGCAGTCCATTCCACACCAATGATCCTAACATGGAGTGTTATACTCTTTTTCCCTAGAAAAGGTTTTGTCCCAATTGGGTTTTCCTTTTCTAGGTTTTTAATGAGGTAATGCTTCATGGTTGCAAGTTTAGGCATTTCCATGTCTTAAGCTTTAGGGGGAGTGTTGGAATGAAGAAGAAATGATGAAATATGAAAGCCTTTAATTCATGTATAAAGGCGTGAAGTGTTAATGTCAAAGGGGAGTGTCTAAGGCTTGTTTGTGTTCTAGTGTTATGTTATCCTTGTAGTCATTCATGTATAAGGCAATCCTTGTATCCAAACAAGCCTAGACTAGAATAGTATAAATAACTATCTCCCTTCACATTTGTTACTAAGAGAAATGATTCTCTCATTATTATAATAAAATTCCCTTCTCTCATTTTCATGTCTCTAAAACTCTCTCTCTATTCTCTTGATCAATGGTGAATCTAAATCTATCATTCTTTCAAGCAGGAGGTACCGTAGCCGCTTTCCATTCCATTTTCACTAGCTCTGCTTCCTCCTTCAGGCCCACTTCCATAAGGGCCGCTATCTCTACCAGCTCAGACATGGAGTCGTATCTTCGAACTTGGCAGCGATTGCGGAGATTGACTCGAAGCCCCCACAAAAACCGACTTATCCGCGTTTGTTCATCCTCAAATTCGCGCCCTGCAAACTTCATAAGAGAGTTATACTCAATCTCATACTCACGCACATTCATTGTTCCTTGGCGCAGTTCAAGAAACACACGTTGACATTGGTCAAACACTTCCCTTGGAAAGTACTTAGTGCGGAATTCCTCACGGAACACAGTCCATGAACAATTACGGCGTCTTGCCTCAACCGTGGTCCACCAAGTGTGCGCGTCCACTTCCAGATAGTGGACCGCAATATCCTTCTTATACTGGTCTGGACATCGTATAGCCGCAAAGTTCCGTTCGAGTCTCGATTGCCACTCATCTGCCTCGATCAGTTTTGCACCACCCGCAAAGTACTTTGTACCCAGCTTACGCATGTGATCAGCCATCGTAAGGTACGATGTGATCCTCGGTTCTGGCAATATCTCATCATCCGCTGCTGCGGCTACCCGCTCATTTACCGCAGGCGGTGGAATCACCGGTGCGAGTCCAACAGGCACAGGTGCCGCAGCAACAGGTACAGCAGCCGTCAATCTTTCTAAAATTTGCCCCAACATCCCCATCAACTGGCCCAATTCGCTCTGAGGTGCAGCGGCTCCATTCCCAGGCACATTTCCCGCTTCACCATTGTGACCATTGTTGGGGTTCGCACCATCCCCAGCTGTGGTGCGTTCCTCAGGCGCACCACCATTCCCAATCTGAGATCGAGTGTTTCTTACCATCTGCAATGATCATACAGTTTATTAAGTTAGCATAGCACTAACTTATTCTCTAAAATACCACTTACCGCGAGACTGGCTGGAAAGGATGGCTTAACCCACTAATCCGTTTATGCTTAACACTGTCCTAGAATCGACCATGTTCTGCTACCAAACTGAAGCGCCCTAACCCGGGAAAACTACACTAGGTTAAAGGTTTCCTACCCGCGGTCGAACCAACCAACCGCACTTAGCATAAAAATTTCTTGATTCAGATTTTTACTTAACTTTTTCTTAGCATTTTCAAATTCGATTCAGCGGAACAGTGCATAAACGTGCAATAGATTACTTATTATAAAAACCGAGGTTCTAGTACAACGATAAGTCTCCCTAATAAGCTAATACATCATTTAAGTTACTAGACCCCCTTATTTCACTAAGCCACCATCCCTTCCTTCCAGCCTTCGTCTCGCGGTCTAGCCACTGCGGTTACCTTCCCGAGTATTATTTAATCCTGCATCCATAAGGAAGCATAAGCAACGAATTGCTTAGTGAGGCGGTCATCCCTTCTCACACAGCAATGGTCAATATAGACGTCACTTCGACCCACGGGACCAGACGTGGGACGATCAAAATAGACGTCACTTCGACCCACGGGACAATGAGGACGACCGTACCACGGACCAAGGTTTGACCAGGACGCCATCCTGTGCCGCAACCAGAGCATTGACACAAGCCGCAACTCGGACCTCGACCAGGACCTCGACCAGCCTCGACCCGCCGACCCGCGTCTCGACCAGGTCCTCGACCCGTGTTCCGACCAGCCTTGTCCCGGAGCCATGGACCGTTCCACCTGGTCCCATGACCTGTTCCAAGACCAAGCCCCTTCAAGCATCCATTGGGTTATTTCTGACCCATTTCTCTTCTTGATCTGTCTAAGTCCATTATGTTTTGACATTAGGCTTATGATTTTGGGATTAAGGGTACACTTGGTTCCCTTTTCCCATGTGAATATTTATCCATTGGGTTTTATTCACATTGGTTTTTAATGGGGCCTGGTGCATTCTTAAAAGGATCAAGCCCAAATTTTATTTAATTGCCAAATTCCTTGAAAGGCTAAGCATCATATTTTTTAGCCTAAGTTGTAATAATGCATTATATAAGCCTTTTGTCTACACATTAATGAAATAACAATTATTTTGACAAAAACCTAAGACTAGTGCCTAAACAACTAGGTGCCGCCAAGTTCCCTTTTGCAACTGCTGTGTCCTTCAGTCTAGTTTGGCTGAAGTTCTTGGAGTATCACAAGCCTCTTTCACAGCTTGTGTGGTCCCTTTGATCTACCCTTCACTTCCATCCTTTCTGTCCAGCAACCTGAGTTTCTCGGTGAAAGACAGTCCACCCCACGGTTCTTGCATCATCTGGTATCAGAGCTTAAAGCTCCTGCTCATCAGGTTGATTCTATCCTTTGTATTTGGTGATTTTTTCTTTGTTTTTGTTGCAATATTTTTTGGTTTTGATTTTGTTTCTTTCTCTTTCCCCTGAGGTTCTCGGTAAGAAGGAGGAGGAATCAATTCACATACCACAAACACTAGAAAAAAATACAAACAATATCAGGTTCTATCATTCCTTTTCTTTGTTTTCATATTTAAAAAAAATAGAAGAAATTTGCTTGTTTGTTTACTTATTTGCTGTTTAAAATTATTTTTAAGACAAAAGAACAAAAAAATATTGTTTAGGTTGTTAAAAGCAAACTAGGGTCCTTAGAAAGTCACATAGAACACCTTCATCACCAAACTTGTATTCTATAAGGATCTTGTGTGTTGTTTGTTTGTTTGCTTAAGTTCCTTTTGGGTTAGGTTTATAGTTAGTGTTTCTTGCTTGTGTCTCTTCACCAGCCGCTAGGTAGTTAGGTCTAACTAGGTCTTTTGCTTAGTCTCGCGTGTGTCAAAACCGAGGTCCCATACTAGGTTAAGTGTCCCGTGTCCCGCGCTTAGTCATGCCCTACATGTCCGCCTTAGCTTAGCCTTGTCTGTGTGTTGTGTGTGAGTGTCCATAGCCGCGTATGGGTTTTTGCTAGTGTTAGGTTTAAGTCGATAGTCCTCGAGTGTTCGGTACCGTGTAGCTCAAGACCTGCCCCCCCCCCCAAAGTGTACCGCATAGCTCCCTTGACAGCCACCGTCCCGCATAGCCACTCGCTAGCCTTCCCATGTACCGCACTAACCTTCCCTAGCATCCCCCTCGTGCCGCGCCTAGCATTCCTTGGTTGCAGTAGGCGGCTAGGTTCAACTTAGTGTCTAGGTTCTTAGTTTTTAGCTTTAGCAAATTTTCTCTAGCAATTAGGCAGCAAAATAATCAGTTTCCATAGTTTTTCTAGGCTAGGAAATAGTTTAGAAAGTTTTCTAGAATCACTTGGCTAATTTTCCTAATTTTTTTAGACCATTAATAGATGTTCTTTTACTTTTAGGTAGTTTTCCTTTTAGGAAATATGCTTAATTATTTTTTCCCTTTTAGTTTAGGATAGTTGCATTTTAGAAAATTAGGCATTAATTAACTTTTCCTTTATTTTTAGTATAGTTTCTTTTTAATTAGATATGCAATAATTTTTTAGGATTTTTCCCATCTATTAGTTTCATTTCTAGTTTTTGGCAATAATATTTTAGCTCCCATTAATATAGATTTGCTTTGTTAGATTTTGGTTATAATTATTCTTATGATATTTTCCATTTTTCTTTGTTTCCTTTTTCGCAAAATATTTAGTTTCCTAATATTTTATAAATCATAAAAAGAAAATAAAAATTACATCTGTGGAAATTTTCCATTTAAGGAAAGTTTTCATATTTACAAGATTCTTTTCTGGGAAACTTTCCATTTTTAAATTTTCCTTTTCTCGGAAAAATAAATATGTCAAGAAGTGACGAGTCGATATCAGGGCAAAACGGTCAAGCAATATTGCAGCTCCTGCAAGTTTTGACGACCCAGATGTCGACCATAGCGATGCATCTCGAGCGCCCAGATCATCATACACCTACACCCGTACCCACACCCCCCATACCCACACGACCGACCACCGATGGGTCGACATCAGTACTACGACGAGCCCATGCCACCACCTCGACAACCAATGTACTACTCTGAAGTGAAGATGAACCCGCCTTCCTTTTTGGGAAAGATTGACCCCGAGGAGAACTTAGACTGGGAGAGAAGAATGGAACTCATCTTTGAGTACTATAACTACGATGATCCCCGTAAAGTCGCCCTAGCAACAACGCAATTCACTGACCACGCACTGGTGTGGTGGGATCAAGAAGTAACAGCTCGCAGGAGAGCTCGGATGGGTGATTTGACCTCATGGGTCGAACTTACCCAGATTATAAGGAGACGCTACGTTCCACCTCACTTCCAACGCGAGCTTCAGAGACGATTCAGGTGCCTTACCTAAGGCAGCAAGACGGTGTCTGAATATTTTGATTATTTCGAGCACCTCCGAAACCGAATCGATGTGGACGAGTCCGAGGAGAGTCTAATGGCCAAATTCATCGACGGCTTGCACGAGTCCATCGCAAGAAAGATCGAGCTGCAACCATACCATGATCTAGGCTGATACGAGCCAGGCCATCTGGTCAAGTAGGGGTCAGTCCTATCATTCAACCACCTTAATCTATATGGTCTAGGATGCTTGGTGGCTGTCAAGTTCAATTTCTCAACCATGTATGCACTAGCCACATTGGCACAGGAACCACCATCAATGATTAAGGAACATACCTTGCCACTGATCATGCAATGAGTGTGAAAGATATTCTCCCTTTGGGCTGTCTCATCCGGTTTTTGTATGGTGCTGAGAACTCTCCTTGAGACGAGATCACCTACTTCAGGGTAGGCTACTTCATCCTCCTCTTCATCAGCCTCCTCAGAAGGCTCCATCTCGTCCTGAGACTCATATTCACCGACTGGGGTGATGATCATTGCCCTTGGATTAGGGCAATCCCTTGCATAGTGCCCGCGGCCCCGACATTTGAAACACATGATGTCTCGGGTCTTAGGTACAGTGGGGGCGGGTCGAACTTCAGGCCTTGGGGCAGGGGTGGTCTCCCTAGGCTTGTAGGGTGGTCGTGTTTCATGTGCTACAGCCTTGCCTCGGTCAGATTGCCTGTTGAAGGCTGGATTGGAGCTAGATGCTTGTGGTATGGAACCTGAGGCAGTAAGTCTCCAAGGGTTGTTGATCACGGCCTTGATCCGGGTCTTTCTCTTGAGCTGACTCTCCACTTGTGTGGCTAGGTGTAGTAGCTCATTGAGATCATTGTACGAGTACATCTCCACCTTGATAGCAATCTTCTCTTGTAGACCATCCACAAATTGGGCCATGAGAGTCTCCTCGGCATCTTCTATTCCAAGCTGGTTCCTCAGATGTTCAAACTCTCCAAAATACTCTTTTACACTCCTTTGGCCTTGGCTGAGCTTTCTAAACTTCTTCTGAAGCTCCCTATGGTACATGGGTGGAATGTATCTTCCTTTCTTCATAAACTTCATGATCTCCCATGATCTAACTGGCTCTTCTCCTCTCCTTCTTCTTTTGGCTGAGTCTTGATCCCACCAGGATAAGGAATGATCAGTGATCTTGAGGTGTGGGGAGTGAGCTCTGGGTGGGTGGTGATGGCCCCTTTCTTCAGGAAACCTCCTCTCTCTGTGTCTTGTCCTTCTGAAATGGGGTGGGAAGGCATTTTCCTCGAACAGGCCTTCCATGTCTTTCTCCGGCCAAAGTGGTGGAGGTGCTCTCGGTTGTGGTGGTGGAGGCGCTTGGGCAGGTTGTGGTTGAGGCTGCTCCACTCTACCAAGCCAGTCTCCTAACTGCTGAAGCTGAGTCTGGAGACTAGTAAGTATTTCTGCTAAGGCTGGATCAGCCATCTTTGCTCAGGTACCTTGCAAAACAAGAAAGTCAACTAGTCAACGGTACTTAAGCTAATGATTAATACTAATGATTTACTATATAGTTAATTTAAAATTAAGCTAGACTAAAATTTTACTAGGCTCAAGACAGCTACTTAAAATATTACTCATGAACCGCCAAAAACTTAACCAAATTCGAATTCAAATCAAAAGTACACGGGGAGACAACATGACATCACACCGGGTGGACCGCCGACCAAGGACGGTATGGTCCTGGTCAAAAAGCAATCCTGTCCACCTAACTTCTTCTTCCCCAACAAGGTTTCAACAATGGCGATTACTAACACAGATGCAACAAGTTCTAATAACCAAAATAGACATCCTATTTCACGAAAACTAACAAATCTAAGCAAAAGATTCAAAAGCAAGCAAGCAAACCCTAACAATCGCTTGAAAAAAATTAAAAACACTAAAGTTAAGAGTTGGAAAGATGCAACCTTTTCTAGGCAGGAACTTGGGCTCTGATACCAAAATGATACGAGCCATGCCATCTGGTCAAGGGGGTGGTCGGAGGGATGTGCGGAACAACCGGAAAGAACAGCCGGTGCGGATGGGTTCTAGACGCGGGCGAACGGACTCGGTTTGGGGAAGAACAAGAACAAGCCGGCTGGCTGAGGTTCGGGTACGGCGGTCGCGGGCTTATGCTCCGGCTGAGAACACGAACGAGGTGCGTCCTTGCGGACGGAGACCTGAGCTGTCGGACGAGGGTTCGGTCGTGAAATGCGAATGGCAGGTCGTGCGGGACGGACGTGAAAGCGAACGGCGGGTGTGTGTCATGGAACGAGGCGGAATAAGGGGGTTTTTTTGAAGCGATTTAAAAGATGGATTGAGGGCAACACACCAAGCTATGTATGGCTTGGATACAACCTTCCTTAAAGAGAAACACACTCAATCTTCAAGGAATCTCTCTTCCTTACTTGGAGACACACTCACACACAAGGAAGAAAATGAAATGACCTAGGCGGCCGTGGACAAAGGGTTTGGGTTCAAAAACAGTCTGCATAAAATGAAGAAGAGTTTACCTTTTATAGGCTACACATGACCTAGTTGACCACAAGACCCGTGGTCAACAAACACTAAACCCAAATAAGACTAAGTCTTTTTAACAAGTCATGAAACAAGACATAAAAGGCTAAACAATGCCTAAGATAGAATCAAGCCTAATTGATTTTAAATGGAAATATCCCCATTAAAACCAATGGGACACTAGGCTTGATGCCTTAGACTTTCAGGTCTCGTTAAAAACCTTTCCAAGAACCCATTATGGTAAACTTAGAAAGGAAAAGAGTACCCTAATTATCTAAGGTATTAAAGGGTGTCCTCACTCAAGGATATTAAGGACACACAAGACCTTATCCCTAAGGCTCTGTGCATGGATGTTCTGGTCAGGAACACCAAGCTGATCAAGGTTAAACGGATGGCTGGTGTCTTCAATCTCCCCTTTTCCTCCTCGGTCTTGTGCTTGGACTAAGTTGACTCCAGATTGATCTTCATGACTTTGGTCCTGGTCCCGGCTCCTGTCTTGCACTTCTTGGGCAGCTCTACTCCTTGTCATGATGCGGTGAGACACGTATGGAGTTGCCTGGACCTCATCCTCTAATTACCGGGTTGGTGTAGCATGGATGACCCCATCATAGGCGAGTTGTTCCATCTAGCAGTCCAGATAGAGAAGTGCCATAAACGAAAAATTGCTGCACCTTTTCTACCCAAGAGCACCTGGAGCACCGGCTTCAAGCCATTTGAGCGGACGTCTCAGCCCATTGACCCGTGACTCAAGGGCAAAGACGTGGCCAGCAGTTTGGCTCCCAGGCCTGCCACAGCCGCCCCAAAGCAGCCTAGTATCACGACCACCACGACCCAGCCTCAGCGGAGCAGCGATATCGTATGCTTCAAATATAAAGGAAGAGGACACATGTCCCGAGAATGTCCCACTCAACGGACAATGGTACTCACTGCTTTAGGAGACTACGAATCCGAGGACGAACAAGAGGAGCCGAGGACAATGGTACTCACTGCTTGAGTAAGCCGACTCCAGAGAGATGCTTATGATCAGACGAGTTCTCAGCTCGAGATTCGAGCCCGAAGAGGAAGTGAAATAATATGAGATTAAGAGATTGTAGAATTAGAGAATAAGAGAATGAAATATTAGAGAGTAATAGTTTCTAAGTTACAAATAAGGAGAGAGATGGTTATTTATACTAATCTAGTCTAGGCTTGTTTGGATACAAGGATTGCCTTATACATGAATGGATTCAAGGATAACATAATACTATAACACAAACAAGCCTTAGACACTCCCCTTAGACTTAGACATACACACCTTTTAAAACTTGTATTAAATGTCTTCTTCCTTCATCATTTCTTATTTATTCTAACACACCCCCTCAAGCTTAAGACACGGAGAATGCCTAAGTGTTCAACCATGAAGCATTACCTCATTAAAAACCTAAAGAAGGAAAACCTAACTGGGACAAAACCTTTTCTAGAGAAAAAGAGTATATCACTCCATGTTGGGATCATTGTTGTCGAATAGTCATAAGGCCAATCCTTGGATAAATGGAGGCGCCATTCTTCAAAGTTGTTTCCTTGTTGAACACATCAGCAAGTTTATCCTCACTCCTTGTATTACTTTGTGGCAGTCAACTTCTATATGCTTGGTCCTTTCATGAAACACAGAGTTGGAGGCAATGTGTATGGCAGCCTGATTGTCACAATGGATGGTGATAGGTTCATCACACCTCACGGCTAAATCCTCCATAATTTGTTTCAGCCAAATGCATTCAGTTGTAAGCTTCCTCATGGCTCTATATTATGATACTACACTATAGCATGACACCACCTTTTGCTTCTTGTTTTCCAAGTCACAAGGTTCCCTCCTATGAAGCTACAATAACATGTTGTACTTCTCCTATCCTCCCTATCTCATGCCCAATCTGCATCAGAATAACCAACCACATCCCATCCTTGTTCATGAGTGCCTTTTAGGTATCTCAAAATTCGGTTTACCATCTCCCAATATCTCATCTTTGGACCTTGCATGTGTTGAGATACCTGATTCACAGCAAAACAAAAATTTGGTCTAGTGATGGTTAGATAAATAAGCTTACCAACCATTGATGAGGACATCGTACCAGCTACTGCACCACGAGTACCACCAGGGTGATGTGATCTTGGTCGCTGAACCAAACGATGACATGGGGGTTGGCCCAGGCTGTGTTCCCGGACAGTGATCGTGACCATCTGTACGAGCAATCAGGACGTGTGTTTGATCGATCGGACGGACGTGTGGAACAATAGACGGATGACCAGACGTGGGACGATCGAAACGGACGTGACATCGACCCACGGGACAATGAGGACGACCGTACCACGAACCAAGGTTTGACCAGGACGCCAACCTGTGCCGCAACCAGAGCATCGACCCAAGCCGCGACCCGCTACCCGACCAGGACCTCGACCAGCCTCAACCTGCCAACCCGTATCTCGACCAGGTCCTCGACTCGTGTTCTGACCAGCCTTGTCCCAGAGCCATGGACCATTCGACCTGGTCCCATGACCCGTTCCCGGACCAAGCCCCTTCAAGCATCCATTGATTCAATCTCTCTCTAAATCCCCTTGTTAGTGTGTAATATCTAGCTTGTTAGATTGAGAAATCCTTGCAAAGGATCGGTGTGTCATATCCGATCTAGAGCAAGTTTGTTAATCCAAGATCCTCCACCATCTTGGAGTCTTACCATTCGTCCATTCCATCCTTTCGCCTCATCATTTCTTTAACATTCATCAAACATCCATCGATCACCCTTTCCTAAACCTCCATTATATCTGTTTCAAGACTTCTGCCTTGACTCACCTGTTTCCTGGTCTTGGTTGCGTGTGTTCTTCCCAGTAAGGAGCAAACAACAGGCTGAGTTCCTCATCCCTTTCATTTTACTTTGATTTTTTCTCCAGAAACAGTCCAATTTTCTTAAGTGACCATTCGTATTTATTAAACCGTGTTTGATTTTGCAAGTTTGATATTGTTTGTGAACAATTGACTTACCTAAATTGTTTGTATGGCAGGGAACGACGAGGAGAAGACTGAGGCGGCCCGGTTCACTAGATGATGGACGAGCTAGCCACCCAACTTAACCGCACCATAGAAGAGCGATTTCAAACTATACAACTTTGCATCCGTGATGGGATCCGTGAGGAGATCCACAGGGTCATGCCAGGGCTAAGGCAACCGCGCCACATGAATCCCTTTCCCCACCCTCCAAGGCTTGTCCGTGGTCTTACTCCTGAGCAACAAGCCAATGCGTCTGATTCTGGAAGTCTAGGTCGAAGGACTTATGTGGGAGATGAAGCAGTGGCTAGATTCTATCAATCAGGAGGCTCAGATCACAGTGGCCAAGGCAAGTCAATGCGCCACCATGACCCAAGGGTTCCAACCTCCCACAGCCGGTTCAGTGCAATAACCTCAAGCTGAAAATACCACCTTTTCATGGTCATAATGATCCTATCATTTATCTTGATTGGGAAACTAAGATAGAACTTGTGTTTAATTGTTAATACTATAGTGAGTCTAACAAAGTGAATGTTACTGTGACAAAATTTTATGATTATGCATTGAGTTGGTGGGATCAAGTGGTGACTTCTAGGAGACGCAATGGGGAATATCCCATTGAAACATTGGAGGAGTTAAAGTTCCGCATGCGTAGGCGTTTTGTTCCCAACCACTTCTACAGGGACTAGCATCAGAGACTAAGGCATCTACAGCAAGGCAACCGGAGTATGGATGACTAATTCAAGGAGATGGAGATGCTCCTGATTAGAGATGGTGTTACTGAAGACCATGAAGCCACCATATCCCGTTTCATGAGTGTACTCAACCAGGATATACAAGATCGCTTGGAGATGCAACATTATGTGGAATTTGAGGAGATGTTGCACAAGGTTCTGCTTATAGAGCAACAACTCAAAAGAAGAACTAACACTCGATCATTTGGTGCAGGTACCGTAGGTCCCAAGTTAACTTTCAACAAGGAGTTCAAGCCTACTAGGACCTTTGACAACAAACCATCCGTGTCTAGAGCTGCTTCCAACAACTTCCCACCTAGACTGGACAAGAACAAGGCCGAGGAGCGACCAACCAGAACTAGGGACATTCGCTGTTTCAAGTGCCAAAGTTTAGGACACTATGCGAATGAGTGTACCAATAAGCGAACCATGATCCTCATGGAGAATGGGGAGATCCAGTCTGAGGAAGAGGAGGACTCTGACCCCCTGAACGGTGGGGAAGAAGAACCACCAGTCTCCGGCCTACTCTTTGTAGCCAGACGGTCCCTAAGCGTCCAGTCTAAGGCTGATGACCCGGACCAAAGGGAGAATCTCTTCCATTCACGCTGCCTAATCAAAGGGAAGGTATGTAGTCTAATAATTGATGGTGGTAGTTTTAGTAATGTTGCTAGTGAGTCCATGGTCAGGAAACTAGGACTTGAGGAGCTACCACACCTAAAGCCATACCCCCTCCAGTGGTTTAATAACACGGGCGAATTGAAGGTGACCCATCAAGTCAAGGTGCCAATTGAAATAGGCAAATACAAGGATGTGATCCTGTGTGACATCTTGCCTATGGAAGCCGACCACATTATTTTGGGAAGACCGTGGCAATCAGACAGAAAGGTGACCCATGATGGTTACACCAACCGCCACCACTTCACCTTCAAAGGCCGTAAGACCATTCTTATCCCTATGTCACCCCATGAGGTATACTTAGACCAAATACACCTTAAAAACCAAAGAAAGGAAGCTGGTAAATCTAAGACACCAAAAGCTAAAACCAACTTCTATCTTAAAGCTAGTGAGGTCAAGCGTAGCCTAAAAACTAGAACACCAATCCTTATGCTTAAACTAAAACCAACTTCAATCTTAAAGCTAGTGAAGTCGGTACTCTCGAGCAGTTTGGAAGGTCTTTTGCTTGGGTTCCAGGATGTGTTTCCAGAGGAGTGTCCCAATGGCTTGCCGCCTATACGTGGGATAGGATACCAGATTGATCTGGTCCCGGGATCTACCCTACCAAACCGGCCAGCCTATAGCACCAACCCCGTGGAGACCACAGAGTTACAAAGACAGGTTAATGAGCACATGGCCAAAGAACACATTCGTGAGAGCATGAGGCCATGTGTCGTGCCTGTCCTCCTTGTCCCTAAAAAGGATGGGACTTGGCGCATGTGTGTTGATTGCAGGGCAATCAACAACATCACGGTAAAGTATCGCCATCCTATCCCTAGGTTAGATGACATGCTTGATGAACTCCATGGTTCTAGGTTATTCTCTAAGATAGACCTTAAGAGTGGATATCACCAGATTATGATGAAAAAGGGTGATGAGTGGAAGACAGCCTTTAAAACTAAGCATGGTTTGTATGAATGGTTAGTCATGCCCTTTGGTTTAACCAATGCACCTAGTACCTTTATGAGGTTGATGAACCATGTGTTAAGGGAATTTATAGGGCATTTTGTGGTTGTATACTTTGATGTCATCCTAGTGTATAACAAGAACATAGATGATCATGTCCATCACCTAAAACTTGTTTTAGAAGTGCTTAGGAAGGAGAAACTTTATGTTAATATGAAAAAGTGCATTTTTGGAACATATAACATTGTTTTTCTAGGTTTTGTAGTGAGTGCTGCAGGTGTACAAGTGGCTGAAGAGAAGGTCTGTGCCATCCGTGACTGGCCTAGTCCAAAGACCGTGGGGGAAGTTCGCAGCTTCCATGGCCTGGCTGGATTTTATAGGCATTTTGTCAAGGATTTTGGTACCTTGGCCGCACCACTGACTGAGGTGATCAAGAAGGATGTAGGCTTCAAGTGGGAGAAGGAGCAAGAGGAGGCGTTCCAGATTGATGTGAGCATGGACGATGGCCCGAACCAGCCGGACCACAGACTAGATGCTGACCGGGACGGACACACGCATTCAGGTCGGGGCGAAGACCTTGACCTTATGGATGAGTGCATAAAGGTTGGCCCCGAACGTATGCGTAGCCGGATGGACGATCGGGACGATGAGGATGTCCGAACCTCGACCAAAGGACCGACGAGTATGACGACCCGACCATCGGCCCGCGCCTCGACCAAGGCCTCGACTATATACTCGACCAATGTCTCGACCGGCACCTCGACCATGTCCTCGACCTGCGCCCCGACCAAGACATCGACCAGCAATGACCCGTCGACCCGTCCTTCGAACAACACCTCGACCAGCCTTTACCCGGCGCCATGGACCGTTCCACCTGGTCCCATGACCCATTCAAGGACCAAGGCGCTTCAAAATTCAATTGGGTTATTCCTAACCCATTTCTTTCCTTAAGTATTTCTAAGTCCATTTTTATTTTGTCTTTGGGCTTATGAGATTGGGATTAAGGGTCCACTTGGTTCCCTTTTCCCATGTGAGGTTTTTCCCTTTGGGTTTTTCTCACATGGGTTTTTAATGGGGTCGTGTGCATTCTTAATAGGATCAAGCCCATAGGGCCTTTGACAACATATAATGGCATTTCTGTTATGGGCCGGCCCATCTTCTTTGTTGGCATATGTTTTTTTTTTAATTTCTTTGACCGCCTTGTAATCTGTTTAGTTATTGTTCTTAAATGCTTGGTTGTTTGTGCCAATCATGCAAGAACTTGTTGACCATGCATTTCGAATTCAGTATTTGGCGTGTATATCTTTTGGTTGTGGTCATTGTAAGAACTCAATCGATTTTTAGTTATGAACTTTTCTTTCGAAAAATATTCTTGATCGATTCAAATCTTGCAAACCCCTTTCTAGTGTGTAATATCTAGATTGCTAGTTTGTAAAATCCTTGGTTTGATTGGTGTGTCATATCCTATCAAATCCAAGCTGAAATAATCAAGGCTTGTCATCTCCTTGGTTGGATTCCATTCGCTCCATTTCTCCTTCATATACAAACGATCTCTTCCATTCCCATTCATATTCCGCAAGTACCCCCTGTTGCCGGTCTTGGGTTGAGTATCCTTCCTTAGGAAGATCTCATCAAGTGGTATGGGAGAACCAACAGGTTGTACTCTTAACCCTTTCTCTTTGATCATATTTCATTCCGCTTGTGTTTGTTTAGAAAGTCTTTTCATTAGATCAATCTTGTGGAACCATTTGATATGGCCAATCCTTTGTGAATTATGGCAGGTGAAGAATCGGATTAAGATGGAGACTCACACCACATTCGTCTGTTAGATGAACTTACTCTGCGTATGCACAACATGATGGAGGAACGGTTCATTTCCATTCAAGCAGGATTGAGAGATGGCCTACGTGAGGACATAAGGAACATCTTCCCTGAACCACGACCAGATCGAAGACGCGCTTTGTTTCAAGATCCGTTAAGATCAGAACACCAAGCTAGGGCATTAACACATCAGGCCAGAACACAGGAACCACACGTTAGAACGCCTGGTCCGCGAGATGAGGTTTCTTCCATAAGAAACCCGGCTGATCAAAGCTTCCTTGGTGATGCAGCTGTGGCACATTTTTACTCAAGCGACTACTCAAATCACAGTCCAAGAAGGCCTAGGCGTATGCGTGAACCAAGACCACCACCGCCACAAGATAGTATCAACAATCTGAAACTAAAAATTCTAGACTTTCATGGCAAAAATAATCCCACTGCGTTCCTTGAATGAGAACGAAAGATGGAATAGTTTTCAATTGTCAATACTTTTCTGATTTTAATAAAGTTAATGTGGCAGTAACTGAATTTTATGATTATGCTCTCAGCTGGTGGGACCAAACAGTGATCAAGAAGGCGTAATGGGGAGCCACAAATTGAAACATGGCAGGAGCTAAAGCATGTCATGCATAGACGCTTCGTTCCCTCCCATTTCCACCGAGATCTCCACTTGAGGTTGAGACAATTGACCCAGGGCAACCGAGGGGTAGAGGACTATTTTAAAGAAATGGAAACTCTACTGATCTGTGCCGGAGTTACTGAGGATCGTGAGGCTACATTGTCACGGTTCTTAGGCGGCCTCAACCAGGACATTCAAGACCAATTAGAACTTCAACATTATGTGGAGCTTGAAGAACTTCTTCATAAAGCTATCCTGATTGAACAACAACTCAAGCGTAAACGTACAAACCGACCTACCTTTCGTGCAGGAACTTATGAAATCAAATGGTACGAACTTATGGAATCAAATCGTCGTACCACCGGGACTTTAAGTCTACAAGACCAGGGGACTCTAAGTCGTTTACTTCTAGACCCGAGACCAATCCTTTTGCCAACAAGGTGGACAAGAGTAAAGCTGTGGAGAGACCAGCCAGGTCACGGGATCTTAGGTGCTTCAAATGTCAAGGACTAGGGAATTATGCCAATGAATGCATGAACAAGAAGGTCATAGTCCTATTGAAGAATGGGGACGTCCAAACGGAGGATGCGGAAGAGGACACAGAGCCGGTCTATGACCAATACTTAGACGATGTGGAGGAGCCTCCGGTCCAAGGTCAACTACTGGTTACTAGGCGTGCTCTAAGTGTCCAGACTAAAACTAAGGATCCTGACCAACGAGAAAACCTGTTTCATTCTCGGTGTTTTGTTAATGGGAAAGTATGCAGCCTCATCATTGATGGCGGCAGCTGCACCAATGTGGCAAGTGAGAACATGGTCTAGAAACTTGGGTTGGAAGTTACTAAACATCTGCGACCTTATCCTCTACAATGGCTCACCGAGGCGGGAGAAATTCGTGTGACCCAACAGGTCAAGGTGCCTTTGGAGATAGGCAGCTATAAGGATGAAATCATGTGTGATTTATTCCCATGGAAGCTGGTCATATCCTGCTTGGTAGGCCATGGCAGTCTGACCGAAAAGTCATTCATGATGGTTATACTAATAAGCATCATTTCATACATCAGAACAGAAAGGTAACCCTTGTTCCTATGACTCCTCAAGAAGTTTATAAAGATCAGTTATACCTTAAACAACAAAAGAAACAAGAAAATAGTTTTTTAGAACCTAAGAATAAAACTAACTTCTTTATTAAAGCTAGTAGAATTAATAAGAACTTGGATGAGCACCGGTCTTTATTCTTGCTATACTATAAGGAGGTTTGTGTAACGCCCCCGACCCGCCAACGTCTGTAGGCCCCTCACGCTCTCTCGCGCCTTGTGGGCCCCACCCTCGTTCGACGTCCGGTGCGTTACCGGAAATGCTCGAAAGACTTGGTTTACTGTCCCTGCAATCACTACATGACCGTTCCCCGTGTTTTGTCCTCACTCACACGGTATCGGGATTGACCAGTTTTCACCAGCTTCCCGATAGGTCACCCATCCTTTGATTGCTCCAACTCAAGCACGCTTAACTCTGGAGTTCTCTCCGAATGTGCAACCGAAAAGGTAAGTGCACTTTGTAACATAGGTAGCCAAATCAATTCTTTTAAGTCCTTCTTACCTAATCTACTACAAACCGGGGTATTACATTCACCCCCACTAACAGAGTGCAACGTCCTCGTTGCACATCTGGACCGTCACCCCCAATGGTGTGAGTCATACCTAACTCTACACTCATCTGGGTTTGGCTCTGATACCAACTTGTAACGCCCCCGACCCGCCAACGTCTGTGGGCCCCTCACGCTCTCTCGCGCCTTGTGGGCCCCACCCTCGTTTGACGTCCGGTGCTTTACTGGAAATGCTCGAAAGACTTGGTGTACTGTCCCTGCAATCACTACATGACCGTTCCCCGTGTTTTGTCCTCACTCACACGGTATCGGGATTGACCAGTTTTCACCAGCTTCCCGATAGGTCACCCATCCTTTGATTGCTCCAACTCAAGCACGCTTAACTCTGGAGTTCTCTCCAAATGTGCAACCGAAAAGGTAAGTGCACTTTGTAACATAGGTAGCCAAATCAATTCTTTTAAGCCCTTCTTACCTAATCTACTACAAACCGGGGTATTACATTCACCCCCACTAACAGAGTGCAACGTCCTCGTTGCACATCTGGACCGTCACCCCCAATGGTGTGAGTCATACCTAACTCTACACTCATCTGGGTTTGGCTCTGATACCAACTTGTAACGCCCCCGACCCGCCAACGTCTGTGGGCCCCTCACACTCTCTCGCGTCTTGTGGGCCCCACCCTCGTTTGACGTCCGGTGCTTTACTGGAAATGCTCGAAAGACTTGGTGTACTGTCCCTGCAATCACTACATGACCGTTCCCTGTGTTTTGTCCTCACTCACACGGTATCGGGATTGACCAGTTTTCACCAGCTTCCCGATAGGTCACCCATCCTTTGATTGCTCCAACTCAAGCACGCTTAACTCTGGAGTTCTCTCCAAATGTGCAACCGAAAAGGTAAGTGCACTTTGTAACATAGGTAGCCAAATCAATTCTTTTAAGCCCTTCTTACCTAATCTATCACAAACCGGGGTATTACAGTTTGCCTCCATACTACTAACCCACGACTGGTTCTGCCGAGCGAGTTGTCTAAGCTTTTGCAGGAGATTCAGGACGTATTCCCCGAAGAATGCCCTCCAGGACTGCCTCCCATCCGAGGTATTGAACATCAGATAGATCTTGTGCCACGAGCGGCTCTACCAAACCGACCTGCATGTGGAACTAATCTGGTAGAAACATAGGAAATACAGAACCAAGTTGAGGAGCTGTTGCGTAAAGACCATGTCCGTGAGAGTCTAAGTCCGTGTGCAGTTCTTGTACTCTTGGTTCCTAAGAAGGATGGTAAGTACCAGATGTGTGTTGATTGTAGAGCAATCAACAACATCACGGTCAGGTATCGTCACCCTATCCCTAGACTTGATGATATGCTTGATGAACTTCATGGGTCTAGTTTGTTTTCTAAGATAGATCTTAGGAGTGAATACCACCAGATTATGATGAAAGAGGGTGATGAATGGAAAACGGCCTTTAAAACAAAGCAAGGACTTTATGAATAGCTTGTAATGCCATTTGGGCTTACAAATGCTCCTAGTACTTTTATGAGGCTTATGAGTCATGTACTTAGGGAATACATAGGACATTTTGTGGTTGTGTACTTTGATGATATATTGATCTATAACAAGAACCTAAACGATCATGTTAAACATGTTCAGGCTGTCTTAGATGTGTTAAGAAAGGAACAGTTGTTTGCTAACCTAGAAAAGTGTACTTTTTGTTCAGATAATATGGTCTTTCTAGGATTTGTGGTCAGTGGAGATGGTATCTGTGTGGATGAAGACAACATAAAGGCAATCCGCGAATGGCCCACACCCAAGACTGTGGGGTAAGTTCGCAACTTCCATGGTCTTGCAGGGTTTTATAGGCGGTTCGTGAAGGATTTCAGCACCTTAGCAGCCTCACTCACGGAAGTATTCTAAAAGGATGTTGGGTTTAAGTGGGAAGAACCCCAGGAAGAAGCCTTTCAAACTCTAAAGGATAAGCTTACTCATGCTCCTATTTTGTCGTTACCAAATTTGTCTAACACTTTTGAAATAGAGTGTGATGCTTCAGGGATTGGTATAGGAGCGGTGCTTATGCAGGAAAAGCGTCCCATTGCCTACTTCAGTGAAAAGCTTGGAGGTGCCACGCTGAACTACCCAACATATGACAAGGAGTTATATGCCCTTGTCCGCTCTTTGCAAACTTGGCACCATTACTTATAGCTCAAGGAATTTGTGATACACACGGACCATGAGTCGCTCAAGTATCTTAAAAGCCAATATAAGCTCAACAAACGTCATGCCAAGTGGATGAAGTTCATAGAAACATTTCCATATGTTATAAAGTACAAGCAAGGCAAAGAGAATGTGGTAGTCGATGCCTTGTCACGCAGGTATGCCCTTCTATCTACCCTAGAAGTTAAGCTAATGGGATTTGAGCATATGAAAGAACTATATGATACTGACCCAGACTATGGAGAAATCTATAAGTCTTGCCTTAAGAATCTCACAGGTTGCTATTTTGTGCAAGATGGGTACTTGTTCTTTGAAAACCGCCTGTGCGTTCCATCTTGTTCCATGAGGGAGTTACTTGTCTGTGAGGCCCATGCTGGTGGACTCATGTGTTGGAATGAAGAAGAAGTGATGAATTTATGAAAGCTTTTAATTCTAATTAAATGGCGAATTATATGTGTGTAAAAGGGAGAGTCTAAGGCTTGTTTGTATTATAAAATTATGTTATCCTTGTAAGCCATTTATGTATAGGGCTAACCTTGTATCCAAACAAGCCTAGACTAGAATAGTATAAATACCTTACTCCCTTCACATTTTCTAAATAAGAATTCATAATTCTCATTTTCTAATAAATCATTCTTTTCTCTAATTCTCTAATTCTCTCTAATCTCTCATTCTCTCATTCTACAAATCTCTTAATCTCATATTCTTTCATGGTATCAGAGCCAGGTTACATCAAATCTGGGCAAATTTCATCATTCTTTCATTGATTCAACAAGAATCCATGAAACCACAACTCCTTTTGTTGATCTGCTTTCTCTGGATTGTGCATCGGCGAATTCTGAATCCACGGCAGTTTTGAATCGCATCATTTGGCCCAGGGAATCAAAAGTTACGAATTTTCTTTCAAGAGGTATTCGCGATCGCGTTTGTTTCAAACCTCTACATTCCCCAGGTCATCTCGACGTCAATTTTTCTTCAAATCGTGATTTTCATAACCCTAAACTCAATCCCCTTGAGTCTAGTTTCTGTTTAAAGAAAGAAAAACTTGAAGTTTTCCTCAGAGACGTCCGAAATCACCTGTATCCATCGATCACACGTTCCTAAACCTCCATTATATCCGTTTCAAGACTTCCGCCTTGATTCACATGTTACCCGGTCTTGTTTGCGTGTGTTCTTCCCAGTAAGGACCACGTCATAGGGCTTCTGACGCGTTCCAAGGCTCGAGCATTGGGAGACAAGTTCAACCAGCTAATGGAGAGAGCTGACGTCCAGGAGGTCAAGGAGGACAGTCCATCCGGCCCATTAGCTGGTCCAGAGACCCATCAAGATCCGTTCGTGTTAGCTAAGGTACATTGGAGTTTCCTACTCGAATATTCTTCTACCTCCGGTGTCTTTACCATCACCATTCAGTGAAGACACCAAAAGACGTGCTAAGAAATTGTACTCTTTTTCCCATCTTCGGTTTTGTCCCACTGAATTTTTCGAAGAGGGTTTTAATGAGGCAACACTCTTAGTGCGCAAGAAGACGGAGACTTGTTCAAAAATCCGCAATCTTTCACAAGTCTGAGTCAATTCGGCCTGCCTTTCCTCATTAAGGCTTATCTATCTCATTTCTTTCTTATTTATACTAAGTATAAGTTTAAGGCCTTAAGCCAAATTTATTATGTCTAAGTTATTTGGTCTTAAGCCCATTTCTATTTTTCAGCAAAGAGAACTACATGTTATTTTTATTTACACTACTTGTTGTTTGGGTTAAAGATCATGTTGTTTACTCTAAGTTGTAACTAAAGGCCTATATAAGCATCATCACTTGCAAGTAATAAGACAACACGATTTTAAGCAAAATAAACCCTAGACTTCTTAACAATTGACGACAGCCTCTCTCCCATTAGAGTGCTTGTCTCGTTCTTCTTCACCAAGAAGAACAACTTGGTGTATCACAAGTCTTCCGCAGCTTGTGTGCTCCTTTCGATCCATTATATTCATCCAACTCGCTTCTGGAGGTCTCGAGCTTCTCGACCAATAGTTGCACCACCACTACGCTTACATCATCTGGTATCAGAGCTTAAAAGCGCCTGCCCATCAGGTTTACTTTATCCTTGTCTTTGGCGAATTTTTCTTTTGTTTTGTTGCACATGTTTTGCTTTTAGTTTTGTTTCTTTCTCCTTTTCCCTGAGGTTCTCGGTAAGAAGGTGAAGGAAACAAGTCTCCTACCATAGAAATACAAAAATACAAAAAAATCAGGTTCTAACATTCCTTGTTCTTGCTTTCTTATTTTTTCAAAAAAAAAAGTATAAAAGAAATTTGTTTGTTTATTGCTTATTTGCTGTTCAATTTTTTTAAAGACAAAAAAAAAATATACTGTTTAGGTTGTTTTAAAGCAATATAGGATCCTTAGAAACTCACCTAGAACACCAGTCCAAGTTTTGAAGAAATTGTGGGCCCAAGGATCCTTGGACCCCACGTTTGTGGCAGTTAGGGTTTGTGTGTTTTTTTGCTAGGTTTAGGTCCTTCCTTGTCCCTGTTAGCCAAGCCACTAGCTTTAGCTCCTTCCCATTAGCGTTTAGTTTGGTTTTCTTTAGGTCTGTGTCGTGTAGGCTAGGTTCCTCCTTGGTCGTTTGTTGTGGTCTTGCGTACATTAGTCTTGGTTATGTGTCCTGCGTGTGTTCTAGCAGCCCATCGTCCCGCGTTCACCCCTAGACCATTCAGCGTGAGTTCCCTCACCGCGTGTGTAGTGTTCTTCGTGTGAATCTCAGTTGCTAGGGTTGCCTTGTGTTTGCTAGTGTCCCGTGCATTAGCCTAGAGTCACGTAGGCTTGTCCATCGTCCCGCGTCTAGCTTAGGGTAGTCCGTCCCTAGTACCGCGTCCGTCTATAGCGACCCGCGTCCCCAACTCACTAGTCGCAGCCTTACCAAACTGCGCAACCCTTGTGTACCTCGAGTTGTCCCAAGTTCCCCATCGTCCCGCGTCCTAGCCTTACACCGTCCCGCGTGTGCTGCGTTCGCGTCTCGCATCGTCCTTAGCACCTAGTTCGCGTCTTGGGAAACTTTCCATTTTCGAATATTTCCTTTTCTTAGAAAAGGAAATATGAGAGGGAGTGACAAGTCCTAGTCTGGACAGAACAGTCAAGCCATGATGCAGCTGCTGCAATCATTAACTGCTCAGATGTCGACCATAGCAATTCGTCTCGAGCTATTAGAGCAGCCCGCACCAGCACCTGCTGCACCAGCACCTCAGTACCGACATGACCGACCCGAGGCATCCCTTTGTGGACTGGGAAGAGAGCAATACTACGATGAACCAATGCCACCCTTCAAACAACCAGGTGTTCATCCAGACGTCAAATTGAACCCACCGTCCTTTTCGGGAAAGCTAGACCTCGAAGAATATTTAGACTGGAAAGGAGGATGGAGTTACTATTTGAATATTATAACTCGACGACCCCCGTAGAGTTGCGTTGGCAACGGTGCAGTTCACTGACCATGCACTGGCATGGTGGCACCGCAAGATAGCAGCTCGCAGAAGAGCAAGTATGGGAGCTTTAACTTCATGGTTCGAGCTAACCCAGTTAATGAGATGACGCTACGTTCCCCCTCATTTTCACCGAGAACTCCAGAGACGATTCCAACGCCTTACCAAAGGCAGCAAAACTGTGTCAGAATACTTTGATGACTTCTAGCACCTTCGGAACAGGCTCGAGATGGATGACAAGGAAGAAAGCCTTATGGCTCAGTTTATCGACGGTTTGCATGAATCGATCGCACGAAAGATCGAACTACAGCCTTATCACGATCTTGGAGAGTTATTTCATCTAGCTGTTCAGATATAGAAGAGTAACAAAAGGAAGTCTTCTACGGAGTCCAGACTAAAGGCCACTTGGAGTGCTGGCTCCAAGCCATTTGATAGAACTATCCCTGCTAGTGATCCGCGGCTCAAGAGCAAAGCAGTGGACAACAACTCGGCCCCTAAGGCCCCGACGACGGAACCAAGGCCCAGCAAATCAGTGCCATTACATGCTTCAAATGTAAAGGAAGATGACACATGTCTCGTGAATGCCCTAACCAATGGACTATGGTTTTGACTGCTTCCGGAGATTTCAATTCACAAGACGAGCAAGAGGAGGTCCCACCCACGGCTAATTCGGGAGAAATGTTAATGATCAGGCGAGTTCTCAACTCAAGATTAGAGCAAGAGGAGATTGAGCAGCGAGAAAACATCTTCCATTCAAAATGCACTATTCTTGGAAAGGTGTGTTCCCTCATTATAGACGGTGGCTCCTGCACCAACGCTGCTAGCAAGTATATGGTAGAAAAACTTGTGCTACCAGTCACCAAACATCTGAAACCCTACAGACTAAGGTGGCTTAACAACAAGACAGAACTGTACATCTACGACTATGTCTGAGTTTCATTCAGTATAGGGCGATATCAGGATCAAGTTTTGTGTGATGTCGTCCCAATGTTAGCAGCATGTTCAGTTAGGACGACCTTGGCAATTCGATAAAGAGACTACGCATAATTGTTGAATGAAGAAGAGAACAAGTAGTTTAAGACAAAGAAGAGAGTATGAAGTGTTAGAAAGAAGAAGTGAGTAAATACTCTAAACGAAAGGGAGAGTATGAAGGAGCTTCTCCTGCAAAATGTCAGAAATCGCCTGCACAAGAATCTGGTGATACAATTCTTATCCTTTCTCAGTTTTCTTCAAATATTTGAAACTGAAAAGTTAGATAAGTATCTTTGAAATTCTAAAAAAAGGAGGGAAACTTGAAATTTGGATTGGTTTAGTAATAAAATTCGAAAATTGTATTTGTTGATCTTGGTTGTGAAGATAAGGACTGTTAGAAGTTGATCTTGTTGGTTGGAGTTGGTTAAAATCTGTTGCAGGAGTTAGTTGAAGTTAGTTGAAGGGAGTTAGGTTGTTGACTTGGTTAACAAGAAACTACTCCCAACCAGCAAATAAGAACAATGATTCCGATCGAATCCTTCTTCAAGCCTAGAGGTTTCTTGATCTGTGAAAGTTTCAAGAAAATGGCTGATCTTCCTGGCAGTTGTAAGAAGGTGCAGCAATATGGCTACTTCGTCCTTTGCACAGTAATGGAATGCATAATGGAACACATGAGCAAGGAAGAAACTACGAGTTATCTACGGGATCAGTTTCAAATCGAATCAAGCTTGGGAAAATTCTAAACTATCGAATCCAGCTTTCTTTAGAACATACGGTGCAAAGAACAATGGGAGGATCCTTGAGGGCAATGCGCCAACTTCGCCACCAGAGGCAGATTCAGCAATGGCCTGAAGGAGAGCTATACCGAGGGCGAGAGAGCAAGAGCAACAACGTCTAATACCTCCTACTGCTCGTCGCTTAATGGAGACTGCTCTGAATATCCAGAGATACGCTGCTGCATCAACACAAGTGCCTCAAGAAGCTGCTAATGCTGGTAATCCCCTAATATTTGTGGAGCAGATTTGATGCGAACCAGGGATGCCGGGCCGACCAGGTGACTACACGGATGAGTAAAAGTGCATCCGGACGAGGAGTTGGTCGGGCTTTCGACCGTGGCCGCGACCTAGGCGTGAACCGAGGAGAGGTTCAACATGATCGTGCATCCGGACCTAATCAAGACCAAGCAACCGTCCCACCTCTCGACCAGATGAACGGACCAGCACCTCTTCAGCAACAACCTCAACATGGCCTTGACCGCACCTACACTCGGCCGTGGACTGACTCGACCGGGTCCATCGACCCATGGGTCATTCCAGAAGGTCCCTTGACCCGTGCTAGGACCAAAGCGCTTCAAGACAAGATTGGGGCGTTCCTCAGCACATCCAGGCCGCCTGAACAACACATAGGTATGGTGCTAAGGCTTTGTGCGAATTGAATTATGCTAATGGGAAGAGGATTCATTTGTGTGCTCTTTTTTCCTCTTTTGGGTTTTTCCCATTGGGTTTTTCCAAAAGGGGTTTTTGATGAGGCCCAAATATCTTCTCACATGTCCATTTGCATAATGCCTTTTGCTAATAAGTCTTAAAGCCCATCTGCACACAGCCCATTCTTTGTCCAGTCTAGTTTTCGAAATATTGTTCAAACTTAGTCTTTATTGTCATGTAATTCGTGTATTGCATGGGAATTGTGCCTCCCATGCATGCTTTGACCGTTTGGACTGAGACTATTTCTAGTCTGGTTTGTACTTGTGAATGATCATCGAGTTTTTATGAAAAAGTTTCTTTGAAAGCTAAAGAATTCGATCACTTGTTCAGATCATCATCTGATTATCTCTTAGGTTCCTTCTGGTGTGTTATATCCTTAAGGCGCCTTTGAAACCCCTTGCCCTGCTCACTGGTGCGTCACATCCTTTGAGTATACAAGGCCGGCTCCACAAGATCTTCCACCATCTTGCCGGACCACGCCGGAATCAATCCATTCTTCCTTGCATCTCTTCCTCCTCCACTCCAATCCGTGATCATCGTCCGCTGCCGATCCATTGTCCATCCCTTGCCAGCTTGGTGCCGTGACTGGGTTTATGATCCTGCCTTCCCCGGATCATATCAAGTGGTATTAGAGCACACATCAGGCTGAGCACTACTCTATCTCTCGTTCTATTTTGTTTTCTTAAGTGACCATTCATCTTCTATCCAACCGTGTTAGATCTACTATTTCTGTGTGTGTCTCTTGAACATTTGACTTGTTCTTAGTGTTTTAATGGCAGGAGAGGATTCAGAAACCGATTCAGGGCCAGTTGCTGGTCACTCGGCGTGCACTCAGTGTACAAACCAAAGCAAAAGACCCGGACCAGAGAGAGAACCTATTCCATACGCGGTGCTTTGTCAAAGGGAAGGTGTGCAGTCTCATTGTTGATGGAGGCAGCTGCACCAATGTAGCCAGTGAAAGTATGGTCAAGAAGCTTGACTTGGAAGTCACTAAGCATCCGCGTCCATACCCCTTGCAATGGCTCTTTGAGGCTGGGGAACTCCGCGTAACACAGCAGGTCAAGGTGCCCTTAGAGATTGGTAGCTACAAGGATGAGGTGCTATGTGATGTGCTTCCCATGGAAGCTGGTCACATCCTGCTGGGGAGACCCTGGCAGTCTGACCGTAAGGTCCTTCATGACGGTTACACAAACAAGCACCATTTCACTTATCAAAACCGTAAGGTAACACTCATTCCTATGACCCCTCAAGAGGTATACAAGGACCAACTCTATCTTAAACAGCAAAAGAAGCAAGATAACACTACTATAGAGCCTAAGTGTAAAACCAATTTCTTTATCAAAGCTAGTGGAGCTTATAAAAATTTAGATCATCATAGGCCTGTGTTTTTACTATACTATAAGGAGGCTTGCCTCCATGCTACTAACCACAAGCCGGCATTGCCGAGCAAGTTGTCTGAGCTTTTACAGGATTTTCAAGATGTGTTCCCTGAGGAGTGTCCACCAGGTCTTCCTCCCATCCGTGGCATTGAGCACCAAATAGACCTTGTGCCTGGAGCGGCTCTTCCAAACCGTCCTGCCTATAGGACTAATCCGGTTGAGACCAAGGAAATCCAAGCTCAAGTGGAAGAGCTCATGAGAAAGGGACACATCCGAGAGAGCCTAAGCCCATGTGCCGTCCCAGTCCTATTGGTTCCTAAAAAGGATGGTAAGTACCGTATGTGTGTTGATTGTAGAGCAATCAACAACATAACGGTCAGGTATCGCCACCCTATTCCTAGACTGGATGATATGCTTGATGAATTGCATGGGTCTAGGATGTTTACTAAGATTGATCTTAGGAGTGGTTACCATCAGATTAGGATGAAGGAGGGTGATGAATGGAAAACAGCCTTTAAAACTAAGCTTTGTTTCTCCACTACATGTCATCCAGAGAGTGATGGGCAGACTGAGGTAGTGAATAGGACCTTAGGATCATTACTGAGAACTTTGGTTAGAAAGAATATTAGAACATGGGAAGATGCATTACCACATGTAGAATTTGCATACAACCATGCTGTTCATTCTGCTTCTATATTTTCACCTTTCCAAGTTGTTTATGGTTTTAATCCTTTATCACCAATGGACTTACTACCTTTACCTTTAAGTGAAAGAAAAAGTTTGGTTGGTGAACAAAAGGCCCAGATGGTCCACAAGATACATGCGGATGCCCGGGCTAATATAGAAGCTAAGACCAGGAAGTATGAAGAGGTAGCCAACAAAGGCCGCAAGAAGGTGGTTTTTCAACCAGGAGACCAAGTATGGATACACTTAAGGAAGGAACGCTTCCCTGTTGAACGGCGCTCCAAACTCCTTCCTAGGGTTGATGGGCCCTTCACCGTCATCAAACGTTTGAATGACAACGCCTATGTCTTGGACCTACAAGGTAAGTATGCCATCAGCTCAAGCTTTAATGTTGCTGACCTCATTCCTTTTTGTGCAGATGATCCGGATTTGAGGACAAATCCTTTTCAAGATGGGGGGAATGATGCGAACCAGGGATGTCGGGCCGACCAGGTGACTACACGGATGAGTAAAAGTGCATCCGGACGAGGAGTTGGTCGGACTATCGACCGTGGCCGCGACCTAGGCGTGAACCGAGGAGAGGTTCAACATGATCATGCATCCGGACCTAATCAAGACCAAGCAACCGTCCCACCTCTCGACCAGATGACCGGACCAGCACCTCTTCTGCAACAACCTCAACATGGCCTTGACCGCACCTACACTCGGCCGTGTACTGACTCGACCGGGTCCATCGACCCATGGGTCATTCCAGAAGGTCCCTTGACCCGTGCTAGGACCAAAGCGCTTCAAGACAAGATTGGGGAGTTCCTCAGCACATCCAGGCCGCCTGAACAACACATAGGTATGGTGCTAAGGCTTTGTGCGAATTGAATTATGCTAATGGGAAGAGGATTCATTTGTGTGCTCTTTTTCCCTCTTTTGGGTTTTTCCCATTGGATTTTTCCAAAAGGGGTTTTTGATGAGGCCCAAATGTCTTCTCACAAGTCCATTTGCATAATGCCTTTTGCTAATAAGTCTTAAAGCCCATCTGCACACAACCCATTCTTTGTCCAGTCTAGTTTTCGAAATATTGTTCAAACTTAGTCTTTATTGTCATGTAATCCGTGTATTGCATGGGAATTGTGCCTCCCATGCATGCTTTGACCGTTTGGACTGAGACTATTTCTAGTCTGGTTTGTACTTGTGAATGATCATCGAGTTTTTATGAAAAAGTTTCTTTGAAAGCTAAAGAATTCGATCACTTGTTCAGATCATCATCTGATTATCTCTTAGGTTCCTTCTGGTGTGTTATATCCTTAAGGCGCCTTTGAAACCCCTTGCCCTGCTCACTGGTGCGTCACATCCTTTGAGTATACAAGGCCGGCTCCACAAGATCTTCCACTATCTTGCCGGACCACGCCGGAATCAATCCATTCTTCCTTGCATCTCTTCCTCCTCCACTCCAATCCGTGATCATCGTCCGCTGCCGATCCATTGTCCATCCCTTGCCAGCTTGGTGCCGTGACTGGGTTTTTGATCATGCCTTCCCAGGATCATATCAAGATTCCAAGTAAAGCGGGACAGTCCAAAGCTCTAAAGAAAAAAAAGCTTCAAGCTTCAAAGCATCCAGTTTATTCCAAAATTGAATTTTGGCAGAAGCTTTTGAGTACTTTGGGTCAGATTCGGAGTAATACAGACCAGATGGTCAAACTACTGACTGATCGACAAAGAATAGGACCACATCGTTCTTCTTGAGGATCCTTCATTAGACAGCGAGTTGGGCAGAAAAAGACTGCACGAGTAACCAGAAGTGCAAAGACAGCTGCAACTACGGATAGAAGCACAAGGGAAGTACGTGAAGAAGATAATTCAAGACCAACAAGGTGAGATGGAAGAAGATACATATATCAAATGGAAAATGGAAAGAAGAAAGGTGTGAACAAAGGATAAATCTTCTAAGATGAAAGATTCATTTGATTCTACCTAAGTTGCTGCTCCAAAGGAGGAGACATTACTGGACTACCAAAGGCGCTTTGAAAGAAACATTATGAAAGAGAGTGCCTAGATCAGAACCAGTTCCTAAATTCAAATGCAAAGACCTAGTATCAAAGTCTTATGCATTCAGGCTATTTCTAAACTCTTATCCAACTATTTTGTTGATTTCATTTGATGGTATTGTGAGTTAGAACTCTAGGAAATCTGGTATCTAGGTGGTTTGTTAATCATGAATTTTATTTAATTTTCTTCATGTATTTATAAATTGTTAGAATGAGACATTTTGAACCTAGTTTAGCTAGTTGAATCATTTGTTCATGAATTGTATTGATCCTAGAGAAGAGAACCTTGTCTTTTACTTAGACAATAAGTTTAAGAAGACATGTTGAATCCAAAAGTCTTTAGGCAGTGTTTAAAATTAAGTTTGGTTATTCTTAATCAATCTCTTTCACTCACTATCTTTTGTTTAGAATCTGCCTATTCTCAAAAGCTTCGACGGCTTAAGATGGAAGTTGATGTTTTTGCTTAAATTGTCTAACAAAAGCAAAAGAAAGCAAGTGAAAAAGGCACAACACATGGAGAAGAAGTTATAACCAATGGCCACCAAGAACAGCCACCACAAGGAGTGGAGATGAAAGACTGGTGGAATGTGATGAATCAGCTCTCCCATGGAGTAAGGTATCCTTTGGTGTGTGCTTGAAGTGAAAATCAACAGAGTACATGTAACGCCCCCGATCCTACTAGACCGAAGGTGTTACGATAGGCCCGAATCATGTCCGACCGTTCTTCCGAATATAGTCCGAAAGCCCGGATAGACACGATCTGAACCCCGTTTAGATCAACTCCATCTCATTCAAGGATCTGTGACCAAGAACGGACATCCTTGTTGAGGTTAGCCCGGCCGGGACTTAGGCATTCAGAACTTAAAACTTAATAAGACCTTAATAAGATACACGGAAAAACCTCCTTTTTATATTAAACATACTTTTAACAGTTCTTCCAAAACCCGATTACAGCACTTGCGAAAGTGTTATACTTCTTATGAAATTTATACAAGTCCAAAAGAAACATACTTTCTACTAAGGGGTCTTTAAATATACACTGGACTGTTCCGCCCTCCTTCCACCACCTTGCCTTTATCTGCAAGAACGAGTTCGGTCAGCTAATGCTGAGTGAGCTGGTCGAAAAATACTATCTAACCCATTCCTGCAAATTACCAATGCCAGTACACTCAACCAATATCAATCATGCTAAGACCACTATACTTATGACTCCACCAACAGCTTAACCAAGCTTCATTTCTAATATACCCACGCGCGCCGTGGTCTTAGCCTATTCCCTTCCCGTCCCGGTCAGGTCCTTAGTCACCAAGACTACAAGGTACCTACGAAGACGGACGGTACTCACTGCCCCGGTCAGGTCCTTAGTCACCAAGACTACAAGGCACCTACGAAGACGGACACTAGCCTGGCAAGTCGCTCACAGGATGGTGGCAAGTCATCCCTCGCATGCACGCGGAATAGCTAAGTCACAAAATTCCCATACTTCCCACGATAACCACACAACCACTTAACCATGAAACCACTTCGCAATACCTTTGATCCGGTCCAGGTCCATTTATTTAATCAACTGTGCGACAATCAAACAAGAACATGCACAGTCGATCAAATAGAACCCGAACTAGATTTAGGGTATGCTAATGGATTCACTTAACCAAATTCAACCATAACTCATCATGCATGCGACTGATCATGATACATAACCGAAAATCAACTATAACTCAACATGCATGCAATCAACGAAAATTCAGCACATCATTAAAATAAGAATCATTAATGCACAGCAATGCATCATGCAAACAATCCCAACGTCCTAACCGAACTCGGATCAACTGTCTTGCTTTTTAAAAGAAAAAAAATAAAAGACCAACTCACGGAACAACGGATGAATGGCCTATCACCCGGACAAGCCCACGGTCACACGCGGACAGCCTCCTTTCCTCACGGTTGCACAGATTCTCACCAGGTACCTCTTTCTCTTCTCTAACTCTCTTAACATAAGGCTTTAAACTTCAGATTTCTAAAACATGGATTATGGTAACTAAGGGGGGGGGTATTTATAAGGTGAAAATGCATGGTTTTACTTTGACACCTGTCCCATTAATTAGTTTAATTTCACTAAATCATGACATGTGTCCCACTAACCTATTTAACATCTTTAAATCACCACACCTGTCCCACTTAACCAAAATCCCAATAACTTAATTAAAAATGGTTAAAAAGGACTTAGTGGAAATCCCCATCATCGCTAGTAGTGGATTCCTAGTCAGATTCCATGTCATTGCCACATCAGCATCTGTCCCAATTTTTCTTGCGGACGAACGCCCGTATGTCCCGCGGTACGACCATCCGTTCGTCCACGTACGTCCGTTGGTACGACCGCGACTGTGCCGTACAGTCGTCTTGCTGGACCTAAGGTACGGGGCATTACATTCTCCCCTCCTTATAAGAATTCGTCCCCGAATTCATACTTTAACTTTCGGTACTATCAGTGAATAGTTCGGGATATCTTTCACGAAAACGGTCCTCATCTTCCCAAGTGGAAATTATGCGATGTTGCTTTCCCCAAAAAACTTGAACTTGAGAAATCTCACGATTCTTCAACTTCTTAATCCGCCTTTCTCCTACTCTGATTGGACCTTCCGCATAAGTGAGGTTTGGCCGTAGCTCCTCGATCCTTTGCGGCTCTATCTCAGTTGGATCCCTGACATGCTTCCGCAGCATTGAAATGTGAAAGACAAGGTGTAATGCTATGTCTGCTGGTAGATCTAGCCGATAAGCTACCTCTCCAATTCTCTCAACGATTCGGTATGGTCCTATAAACCGTGTAGCTAGCTTCCCAAATTTCCCAAAACCGATCATTTCCTTTCTGCGCTTCTACCTTCAAGTAGACCCAATCGCCAACTGAATATGCTAAATCCCTTCGATGCTGATCCGCGTATTTCTTTTGCCGATCTTGAGATTTTTTCATGTTCTGCTGAACTGTTCGGATCTTTTCTGTGATCTCGTCTACAATCTCCTGACCGAACATTTTTCTTTCTCCTACTTCCACCCAACACATAGGTGTGCGACACGGGCGTCCATATAAAGCCTCGTATGGCGACATCCTGATGCTTGAATGGTAGTTGTTGTTGTACGAGAATTCGACCAATGGAAGATGCTGTTCCCATGACCCAGCCTAATCGAGGATGCACATCCGGAGCATGTCCTCGATCGTTCGGATGGTCCTCTCAGTCTGTCCATCCGTCTCAGAGTGGAATGCTGTACTTATGTGTAATTATGTGCCCAAGGCATCTTGAAAGGCTCTCCAGAACCGTGCTGTGAATCTTGGATCTCTGTCCGACACGATGTTTGCGGGTACACCATGTAACTTCACAATCTCCTTCAGATATAAATGAGCTAGCGTCTCAAAACGATCATTCAGCCTCACTTGAAGAAAGTGTGCTGACTTGGTTGAACGATCCACGATGACCCAAATGGTATCATTACCTCGGCCTGGTGCGATAGGTAAACCGGTGATGAATTCCATTGCTACTGCCTCTCATTTCCACTCTGGGATTGGTAAACTCTGTAATAGTCATCCCGGTACTTGGTGCTCGACCTTGACTTGCTGACAAACCTGACATTGAGCAACCCATTTTGCTTCTGCCTTTTTCATTCCTGGCCAGTGGTAGTATCACCTGATATCTCGGTACATCTTAGTGCTTCCTGGATGTATGCTTAGCAGAGACTGATGTGCAGTTCTTAAAATTTCCTTCTTTAACTCTTCTTGTTTCGGTACTGCAATCCTTCCATTCATCAGTAGAGTCCCATCTTCTGCTAAATGATACCCTTTATTATTCCTCTCATCACTTGCTTTTAGTTCTTCTAAGATCTTCTTCAAATCCACATCCTCCTCTTGAGCTTCTCTGATGCGGTGGATTAAGCTTGCCTGATTAACGGCTTGAATTCCAAGGGGTTGGCTGGTCTCCCCTTCTAATACTGCAAGGCGAACCATTTTTAACGCACTTGACAAGGCTTCGACATCTTTCGAAACATTCTTATCAGCTTGTCACCTACTCAGAGCATCGGCCACTACATTAGCTATTCCAGGGTGGTACTGAATCTTCAGATCGTAATCCGCTATGAATTCCATCCATCGTCTTTGTCGTAGGTTTAAATCCGGCTGTGTGAACAGATACTTCAAACTTTGATGATCAGTAAAGACTTGCACCGTTCCTCCATAAAAGTAGGACCTCCATATCTTAAGAGCAAACACCACTGCCGCCAACTCTAAATCATGCGTCGGATAATTCTCCTCGTGCTTTCGAAGCTGCCTGGATGCGTATGCTATCACCCTACCATTCTGCATTAGTACACAGCCAAGCCCTACCCGGGATGCATCGGTATAGATGGAGTATGGTTGGTTCGGTTCAGATAATACTAATATGGGTGCGGTCGTCAAGGCTTCCTTCAACTGCTCAAACGCCTTGACGGTTTCTACAGTCCACTGGAACCAAACTCCCTTGCCGGTCCGTCTGGTTAGAGGTTTGGCTTTGGAGGAGAAATTTTTGACAAAGTTCCATTAATACCCAGCTAAGCTCAAGAAGCTTCTGATTTCCGAGGCATTAGTCGGTTGTGGCCACTCTTTAATCACCGCGATCTTCTCTGGGTCTACGATACTCCATGCTCCGATACTCGATGACCTAAGAATCCTATTTCTTTCCTCCAGAACTTACACTTGCTGAACTTGGCAAACAAACGTTGTTCTCGCAGTCGTCCCAATACTAGTCGTAGATGTTGCTCGTGTTCTTCCGCATTCTTGGAATAGATAAGTATGTCATCAATAAAAATGATGACAAAATTATCTAGATACTCTCGGAAGACTTCATTCATGAGTCGCATGAATGAAGCTGGGGCATTCGTCAAACCAAACGGCATCACCACGAATTCATATTGCCCATACCGTGTACGGAAAGCTGTTTTCAGAATGTCTGCTTCTGAAATAGGTATCTGATGGTATCTCGATGCTAGATCGATCTTTGAAAATACCTTGACTCCTTGAAGCTGGTCTGATAATTCATCAAATCTTACCAGGTGGTACTTATCTTTAATGGGTATGTTATTGATTCCCCGGTAGTCAATACACAACCTCATACTTCCGTCCTTCTCTTTGACGAACAAGACTGGTGCGCCCCATGACGATGAACTTGGTCTGATAAATCCTTTCTCTATCAGGTCTTCCAGTTTCTTTTTTAATTTGGCCATCTCTGCTGGTGCCATCCGGTATGGTGCTTTAGCAATAGGAGTCGCTCCGGGTTCCAGCGTGATCTTGAACGGGTTGAGCCGCGGTGGTGGCACGCCTTTCAACGATTTGAAAACATCCCGAACTCCCGGACTATTGGGATGTCCGATAACTCCGGTTCCTGGGTCAGTCCCTCGTCGCTTACCATCAAGGTTACGAGATACGCTTCTCCCTCTTGCAACTCTTGTTCCATTCGCAAGGCCGACAAGAACATTGCCTTGGCACTAGGCTCGAATCCCCGAAACTGAATACTCACACCTCCTTCCTTTCTGATATGCATTTTTCCTTTACCGCAATCTAACTGAGCCTTGTAACGCGATAGCCAGTCCATCCCCAAAATCACCTCGTGTCGATCCAATGTTGTTACCAGTAGGTCTGCTGGGAATTCCACTTCGTTGATCTTAACGGGGACACCTAAGATTTTATTCTCAGCTTTCAAGGTTTGGGTTCCTGGGGTCCTAATGGAGACATCTACTTCTATTATGGTAAAAGTTCCCTCAAAGGTCCGCACTACCTCATGTGAGACAAAACTATGAGTAGCGCCTGAGTTGAATAGAACAAAGGCCAAGCTACCACCCACTCGCAGGGTTCCTATCCTATCATAACCAATTCATTTGTCTACTCATGCAACATCAATCAATAATCAATTCAAACAAATTTAGGTTTATGGCAAAGGTGGTCCGATCGACCGTGCAACAATCAAACAAGAACACGCACGACCAATCCTTAACTCAGCCATGTCATCCGAGTCTAAGCCCAAGTTAAAATTGACCAATCGTGCAACAATCAAACAAGAACATGCACAATCGATCTCTTAAAACTCGAACCCGACCCGAATGCCATTAGCACGAGCTCAACCACCCAAACCCTAAACCTAAACACACATTCAAGAGATCAACTACCCAGAATTTAGCCCAACGTACACGCTATCAGGGGAGAGGGTCGTGAAGGGCCAGCCTGGTTTGTATCAATCGTGTACACACTTCCTGCTTGTTGTTGTTGTTGAGCCGGTGGTGGTCCGATAGCCAAACGCTTTGGCCCTGCTTGGATTGCTGGTGGTGGTGGTCTCCGAAAACTTTGTCCTTTAGGACACTGTGCAGAGTAATGTCGTATCTCCACAACTCCAACACGTAGTGTCTCGTGGTCTCATGGTCGGAGCCCCGCAAGTATTCGAGGTATGACCACTCCGTCAGCAATGATAGCAAGTTGGGACTGGTCTTGCGTTACTAGTGGTAGGTCGATCGTAACGCCCTCTTTCCTGCCTCTGAGCGATGCTTTCATAATATTTCCGTTCACCCATCAAAGCTTCCTCCATGTTGACGGCCATCTCTATCAGAGTTGGTAGATCCGGACACGTTACGGTCCTAAGTCTGCAGAATAGATCGGGACGCAGTCCATGGAGAAATTTCCACATCGTAGCTTCTTCGTCATGAGTCCCGTATCTGGCAAAATGGCGAAGCCTAGTGAACTCTGCGTCGTAGTCGCGGACTTTTCTTTCGCCTTGCGTCAGTTGCGCGTATTGAGTTTCTAGGGGGTCCCGTGCTTCCGCGGGAAAGTATTTCTTCAAAAGCTCGGTTCGAAATTGAACCCATGCTTCTTTGGGTACTTGGCAATACTCGAGTTGTCGTTCTCGGGTCTCCCACCAGTTCGCCGCGTCTTGGTCTAGGTAGTAAACAGCCACATCCTTCTTGAATGTCTCTGGGCATCTAGTGGCGCTAAAATTACTCTCTAGGCGTCTTAACCACGAGTCTGCCTTAAACGGATCTGTACCTCCATTGTACTTTTCCGTTCCCTGGTTCCGCATGGCAGTAACAATTTCCAAATAACTCGGGGTGCTTGATGGAGGTTGCCGTAATCGCTCCAATCCTTCTATCAAACGGTTACATAGCTGTTCCATCATATTGGGTTGATTACCACGCTCCCGGTTACTAGACTCCGCGCCATTGTCTCTCAGTTCAAATGAGTCTGCCTCCGGCCCTTGCCCATTCTCTGCATCAAACTCTTCCTCACCAGGTATATGCCCCACTGACTCTTCAGCTTCAGACCCTTGATACGAACCACGGTTACCCCTCAGATCCCTACTCGGTGGCATCTGCAAAACAGTACACTTGTTACGAACTCGTTCTGGATAGGCGGACAGCCAGTTTCCTAAACCCCTTCCTATAAAACTTTTTCTTTAGAAAACCGTTAAGTCCCTATAAATCGAAAACACGCTCTGATACCACCTTGTAACACCCCCGATCCTACTAGACCGAAGGTGTTACGATAGGCCTGAATCCTGTCCGACCGTTCTTCCGAATATAGTCCGAAAGCCCGGATAGACACGATCCGAATCCCGTTTAGATCAACTCCATCTCATTCAAGGTTCCGTGACCAAGAACGGACATCCTTGTTGAGGTTAGCCCGGCCGGGACTTAGGCATTCAGAACTTAAAACTTACTAAGACCTTAATAAGATACACGGAAAAACCTCATTTTTATATTAAACATACTTTTAACAGTTCTTCCAAAACCCGATTACAGCACTTGCGAAAGCGTTATACTTCTTATGAAATTTATACAAGTCCAAAAGAAACATACTTTCTACTAAGGGGTCTTTAAATCTACACTGGACTGTTCCGCCCTCCTTCCACCACCTTGCCTTTATCTGCAAGAACGAGTTCGGTCAGCTAATGCTGAGTGAGCTGGTCGAAAAATACTATCTAACCCATCCCCGCAAATTACCAATGCAAGTACACTCAACCAATATAATCATGCTAAGACCACTATACTTATGACTCCACCAACAGCTTAACCAAGCTTCTCACCAGGTACCTCTTTCTCTTCTCTAACTCTCTTAACATAAGGCTTTAAACTTCAGATTTCTAAAACATGGATTATGGTAACTAAGGGAGGGGTATTTATAAGGTGAAAATGCATGGTTTTACTTTGACACCTGTCACATTAATTAGTTTAATTTCACTAAATCATGACATGTATCCCACTAACCCATTTAACACCTTTAAATCACCACACCTGTCCCACTTAACCAAAATCCCACTAACTTAATTAAAAATGTTTAAAAAGGACTTAGTGGAAATCCCCATCATCGCCAGTAGTGGATTCCTAGTCAGATTCCATGTCATTGCCACATCAGCATCTGTCCCAATTTTTCCTGCGGACGACCGCCCGTATGTCCCGCGGTACGACCATCCGTTCGTCCACGTACGTCCGTTGGTACGACCGCGACTGTGCCGTACGGTCGTCTTGCTGGACCTAACGTACGGGGCATTACAGTACACATGCTGCAAGTTCAGATCATAATCAATCACAAAGGAGGAAACTCACAAAGACTTATCAAAGTCTTTGCAAAGGCTATCTCTAAACCTTCTACTTATTCCTTGATTGATTAAATTTCTCATATAGAAATGTTCATAGGATGAAAGAGAACCTAAGAAGAATATGCATTGCATTTAGAACCTAGATGGATCCAAAATTCACCTTGACATATTCTATTTAAAATCTTATATATTTAATCTCCAAATCTCTTATTCTTCATATTCTTCAATACTTCAAATCTCTTAATTCTCAAGATACTTACAATCTTCTTCTTTATGTTTAAAGGATAAAGAAGACCAATTTAAGACATTCATTCTGTGTATGCTAATTCTTACAAGTTTGACTCTTATTCTTAGTGTAAAGCTTTTGGGGAAAAGAAAATGAGCATTCATTGGACAAAAAAAGGTGCATGAAGCTGGCACAAGTTGACGCATCCAAGTTGGCGCATCCAAGTTGGCGCATGGTACATGGCCGTGCCAAAGTGTCTGGTCGGTTCATGCGAGGATGAAGTCCTTAGCTGGTGCTGGACAAGAAGATGAGCTGGCGTGGATCATGCCATGGAGCAACTGGGTCATTCTGCGGGACAATAACTTTAACCTGGCCAAGTGCTGGATCGTGGACATACAGGTGCTGGATCGTGGACGTGCCAAGCCTTATGTTCATGCTGAGTTTGGAATGGATGAGCTTGGAGCTGGAGCTGGTGGTACAAACAAGGACATTCAAAGAGTTGTCTGGCGCATTCAAGGGCTTTCAAGTCTCCCAAAACCAAGTGAGCACAATAAGTGTGTTGCTCAGCCTAATTCTCTCATCAAAGGTTCTATCTAGGATAATTTCTTTAACTCTATGATTTTAGGTTGAGAATTTGGCTAGATATGATGTTTTAGATCAGTAAGTGATGAAAAACAGTCATAAGCATGAGTTACCCTACATAAATTAGTGGAAACATGGTGGGAAAGTGTATTAGGAGATAAGTGTGCTCACTCTACTCAAGCTTAACTCTACAATCTTATTCTCTTGAGTTAGGCTTATTGAAAATAGAAAGTGAAGCAAAATGGAGCTGGTGAAAGGGAAATTCAAAACATATAAGGGAAGAGAACCGTAATCATGATGAATCCAGAAGAGAACCATGTGATCATGATGAATCCAAAGACCTTAATGTGGAGTCCTTAGAGAACCAGACTTGTCAAGATCATATCATCCAAATCGCTATCCACTCTTATAAAAGGGAAGTTAAAATCATTCTTATATTATAATGCATTGGTTTATCTTGTGAGAATTGATACATGCATGTATATGCCTATGTGAAATAGGTTTAAATTGAAGATTTTAAGGAAAGCTGGATCCAAATCACCTCATAAAGACAAGAAGTCAATAGAAAGGGGGAGAAATGGTCCAGACTTAAAAGAAGCTTCAAAGCAACCATTCACATGTGATTTCTACAAGGCCTTAATCAAGGATCTATGGAGCTCGCTGGTGAATTTAAAGCTCATAGATTCAATGGCCAATCCCTAGCTAAGAAGACTTCACTCTTTTTCCCTTAGTATTGGTTTTGTCCCAAAGGGTTTTCCATACTAAGGTTTTTAATGAGGAAGTTCTTTAAGGTACCAAGCTTGGTTTCTATGAACACTAAAAATCAAGCTTGAAAGGGAGTGAAGAGAAAAATGAGGAAAATCTCTTCATCTTTGCAAATTCAACCATTCACCCATTCTTAAACTTGAGGGACAGTGTTGAAATGAAGAAGAGAAGAAGTAGTTTAAGACAAAGAAGAGAGTATGAAGTGTTAGGAAGAAGAAGTGAGTAAATACTCTAAACGAAAGAGAGAGTATGAAGGAGCTTCTAAACTTATAGTCAAACAAGGGCATTAGACACATAATAGAGAGTGTTTTGACACAAGGATTGTAAACTCTCTATATAAACACATGTACTCTTCACTTGTAAGCAAGAAATAATAATTCTCTCATTATTAATAAAAATTATTTCTTTCATTCTCTTCCTTCTAAAACTCTCTCTCTATTCTCTTGATTAATGGTGAATCTAAATCTATCATTCTTTCAATAATAGACGCACTAACTTCTACTCGTTCATCCATGATAAGCGTAGATATAATCTCGCACCTATGTCGCCACAAGAAGTGCACGAAATGCAATCAAAGATGGCAAAGGACCAGCATGCCCGGAAAGAAAACTTCCTCGTCAACATTGCACATATGAGAAAGGCGGTTAGCAACAAGGGAACTCAGATTATTCTTTTTCTTTATAGAGAGGTGTTAAATGCCTCTGGCGCCGTCAGCAGCAGCCTACCCACGGAGGTTCAGTCCTTGTTAGATGGATACTTGGATGTATTCCCAGACGAGATCCCCCCAGGGTTACCACCCATCAGAGGCATTGAACATCATATCGACCTTATTCCAGGAGCACAATTGCCGAACAAACCTGCCTACAAAGTTACTCCGGTGGTGGCCAAAGAACTAGAACGTCAGAGAAAGCCTTAGCCCTTGTGCAGTTCCAGTCCTTTTAGTGCTGAAAAAGGATGAAAGCTGGTGAATGTGTGTCGATTGTCACACCATCAAAAATATAACTGTTAAGTATCGGCATCCTATTCCGCGACAAGACGACATGTTAGATGAACTAAGCAGAGCTTCTGTTTTCTCCAAAATTGATTTGAAGAGTGGTTATCATCAAGTCAGAATGCAAGAAAGAGATGAGTGGAAGACATCATTCAAGACTAAGCAGGGTCTCTACGAGTGGTTGGTAATGCAATTCGGCCTGTCCAATGCACCAAGTACCTTCATGCGCCTCATGAATCAAGTTCTCCGGCCTTTCATTGGAAAATTTGTTGTGGTCTACTTCGACGACATCCTTGTCTATAGTGCGACTTACTCAGATCATTTGAAGCACCTGGAAACTGTAATCGTGACACTTCAGAAAGAGCAGTTGTATGCGAAACTTAAAAAGTGTACTTTCTGCACAGATCAGGGTATCTTCCTTGGATTCTTCGTGAGCTCGCAGGGACTTTGAGTTGACGACGAAAAGATTAAAGCTATTCAGGAATGGCCCACACCGACTAATGCCAGCCAAGTTCTACTGAGGAATTGTAAGGGATTTCAGTACGATTGCCAGTCAGTTGACATCGACCATCAAGAAGAACCAGGAGTTCAACTGGGGACCAGATCAAGAGAAGTCATTTCAGCTGTTGAAAGAGCGTCTCACACGCGCACCTGTTCTTACACTACCGAATTTTGATAAGAATTTCAAAGTTGAGTGTGACGCATCAGGCGTAGGCATTGGAGTCCTAACACAGGGTGGAAAACCAATCGCCTATTTCAGTGAAAAATTAAGTGGAGCGGCTTTAAGTTATCATACCTACGAGAAAGAGCTCTACGCATTGGTCCGAGGTTTGCAGACTTGGCAACACTACCTGCTCTCGAGAGAATGCGTCGTACATACAGACCACCAGATACTTCAGCACCTAAGGGTCAGACGACGCTGAAGAAAAGACATGTTGATGGCTGGAGTTTATTGAAACATTTCCTTATGTCATCAAGTACAAGAAGGGCACAGACAATATTGTAGCTGACGCATTGTCTCGCAGATAGAGCCTGATTTCGGTAATGGAGTCAAAGGTTATGAGATTTGAAATGCTCAAGGAACTTTATTCTGAAGATCACGACTTTAGGGAAGCATTCAAGGAACATGGTCAAGGAAAATACAGTCGATTCTACTTGTTTGATGGATTTCTGTTCAAGGACAAGCGCCTTTGCATTCCCGGAGGATCAGTTCGAGAACTTCTACTGAGGGGGGCCAACGGCGGCGGCATGATGGGACACTTTGGTGTTGACAAAACACTGAGTATGTTCAAGGATCACTTTTATTGGCCTCGTCAACGTCGAGATGTGGAAGCCCATTGTGAGAAATGTCTACTCTGCAAGAGGGCTTAGTCTAAGATGCATCCCCAAGGTCCATACATGCTACTACCAGTTCCATCATCGCAATGGACATATATTTCAATGGATTTTGTGCTAGGACTACCGCAGGTTAATCATAAAGATTCCATCCTAGTCATGGTTGATCGTTTCTCTAAGTTGGCACACTTCGTACCAGGCAACAAGACGAACGATGCAATTCAAACTGTGAACTTATTCTTCCGAGAGATAGTCCGCCTGCACGACATTCTGAGGACAATTGTGTCCGACAGAGACACCAAATTCCTTAGTCATTTTTGGTGTGTTCTGTGGAAAAAGCTAGGCACTAATTTACTGTTCTCTATGGCGTACTATCCTCAACCTGATGGTCAGACAGAGGTCGTCAACAGGACCCTTTCACAGATGCTGCGAGCGACAATTGGTCGTAGTTTGAAGAATTGGTTAGAATGTCTTCCCTATGTCAAGTTTGCCTACAACAGAGCTACACATTCTGGAACGAAGAAGACACCTTTCGACATAGTCTATGGCTTCAACCCCACTACCCCGATCGAGTTCGCACCTATACCACTGGGGGATGTTGTCAACCTGGAGGGAGAAGCAAAAGCAGAGTATGTGAAGCGTCTACACCAGGAAGTCATGGAAAATCTAGAACGGAAGAAATCTCAGACAAAGAAACACGCAAACAAGGGCAGAAGACACATGGTTTTTAAGGAAGGAGATGGGTTTGGCTTCATCTGGGACATGTATGGTTTCCCCAACGAAGAAAGAGCAAGCTAGCACCGCGAGGAGATGGCCCATCCCGAGTTCTGCGTCGAAACAACGCAATGCCTATCAACTAGAACTCCCAGGTGAGTATAACGTTTCCACTACATTTAATGTTGCTGACTTAGAATTGTTTGATGCAGGGGAGGAGTTCACTTTGGAGACCAAAGCACTTGAAGAGGGAGGGAATGATGAGGACATCGTACCAGCTACTGCACCACGAGTACCACCAGGGCCTCTAACGCGTTCCAAAGCTCGAGTATTGGGAGACAATTTCAACCAGCTAATGGAGAGAGCTGACGTCAAGGAGGTCAAGGATGACAGCCCATCCGGCCCATTAGCTGGTCCAGAGGGCCATCAAGATCCGTTCGTGTCAGCTAAAGAACATTGGAGGTTCCTACTCCAAGATTCTTCTACCTCCGGTGTCTTTTCCATCACCATTCGGTAAAGACACCAAAAGACGTGCTAAGAAATTGTACTCTTTTTCTCATCTTCGGTTTTGTCCCACTGGGTTTTCCGAAAAGGGTTTTAATGAGGTAACACTCTTAGTGCGCAAGAAGACAGAGATTTGTTTAAAAATCCGCAATCGTTCACAAGTCTAAGTCAATTCGGCCTGCCTTTCCTCATTAAGGCTTATCTATCTAATTTATTTATTATTTATACTAAGTATAAGTTTAAGACCTTAAGCCCAATTTATTATGTCTTAGTTATTTGATCTGAAGCCCATTTCTATTTTTCAGAAAAGAGAACTACATGTTGTTTTTATTTACACTACTTGTTGTTTGGGTTAAATATCATATTTTTTACCCTTGTAACTAAAAACCTATATAAGCCTCATCACTTGCAAGTAATAAGACAACACAATTTTAAGCAAAATAAACCCTAGACTTCTTGTCAATTGACGGCAGCCTCTCTCCCATTGGAGAGCTTGTCTCGTTCTTCTTCACCAAGAAGAACAACTCGGTGTATCACAAGTCTTCCGCAGCTTGTGTAGTCCTTTTGATCCATTATATTCATCCAACTCGCTTCTGGAGGTCTCGAGCTTCTCGACCAATAGTTGCACCACCACTACGCTTACATCAACCACTTTTCTATAGAGCTTAGGATCATGAAAATCAATCTCCTCTTCTAGCTCTCCCTTAGTTCCGATTTTATAATCTTCTTCTAAGGGTGTTTTGGCTGGTTAGTTTCCATCATACCTGTAGAGGTTAATAAATCTAAGATGTATTTCAGTTCTCCTAAATCCTTAATATCAAAGACACTTTTCAAATATTCTTTTGTAGATGCAATGCCAACACTATCACTACCATATATGATTATATCATCTACATAAATGATAATTACCACAATACTTTCCTTACTCTTTAGTGTAAAAAGAGTATGTTCAACTTCAGATCTTTTGAAGCCTTTATCCATCAAGGTTATACTTAGCTTGTGGTACCAAGCTTTTGGATATTGTTTAAGGCTATAGATGGCCTTCCTCAGCTTGAGTATGTTGTCGTCCCTCTTCCTCTAGACCTGGTGGAGGTGACATGTATACCTCTTCTTCTAATTCACCTTGTAAGAATGCATTCTTAACATCCATTTGCCATAATTCCCAATCAAGGTTAGTAGCAAGTGAAAGAACAACATTAACATAATGAAGCTTAGCTACAGGTGGAAATGTATCCCTATAATCTTCATCATATGTCTGAGTAAAAGCTCTAGCCACCAACCTAGCTTTATATCTATCAATTTCAACATTGCTTTTGTATTTAATCGTAAAAATCCACTTAGAACTTACAGCCCTTTTTCCTTTAGGTAAAATGGCTGGAGCATAGGTACCATTCCTTTCTATGGCTTGTTTCTCAGCTAAGATAGCTTTCCTTCATTCCTTCTTTGTCATATCTTCCTCATATGTCTTTGGAATATGTTCCTTATCAAGACTTGAAATGAAAGAAACATGATTAGTAGGTAAGTGAGCAATATTACAAACACCCTGATCATGATGAACCACAACATTTCCATTGTAAAACACAGGTGGTTTCCTTTGTCTTGTGCTCCTTCTTAACACTGTAGGTGGAGCTTCTTGGATATGATCCTCCTCTTCACCTAAAAGTTCAATAAGAGTGGACACATCTCTTGATCTTTTGGAAGTTGAGACTAGAATTGATTCAACTCCTGCTGAGTCTTGTTGGACATGAGTAGATGCTCCCCCCATGTTCAAGAGGAGGAAGACCAAGAGAGCTAAAAGTACCAGGCCGCGGATTGGAAGGACCAGCCGGGGTTGATGGCCACGGCCCGGCTGGCTGTACCGGAGCAGGAGAGTGCTGGGGCTAGACGCGGCTGGTACAGGCTGTGGAGCGTGACCTTGGGCTGATGATGAAGTGAAAATATGCCAATGCTCTCCAAGAGTCTCCTCAAGTTCTCAGCTTTATCTGATCTTGTTGTGGAGATGTCCTTGAATTGATCCCAAGTTCCTTCTTCATAGAAACCTTTGGATTCTTGGAATTTGACATCTCTGGATACCAAGACTCTTCTAGTCTCTTGATCATAACATTTGTATCCTTTCTGGGTAGAGGAATATCCAATGAACATAGCTTTGGTACTATTTGGTTCCAGCTTGTTCGTTTGCTCCCTTGGAACTAATACAAAACAAACACAACCAAAAACTCTTAAGGGTTTAATATTAGGTCTAGTTTTGTTTAGTACCTCAAATGGAGATAATTCATCTAGGACTTTTGTAGGAGTCCTATTAATCAAGTAACATTGAGCTACAAGACCATCTCCCCAAAATCTTTTGGGAACTTTCATGTGGAACATCATTGTTCTCACAAATTCCATAAAATGCTTATTTTTCCTTTCAGCCACTCCATTTTGTTGTGGAGTGTAAGGACAGCTGGTTTAATATTCAATGCCATGCTTGGCCAAGTATTATTGAAGTCTGGTGCTAGTGTATTCTCCTCCATTATCTGTTCTAAAGCATTTCATACTTGCATTGTATTGGTTAGTAACATATGCTTGAAAATTTAGAAATGCATCAAATACTCTATCTTTAGAACTAAGCAAAGTGACCTAAGTATATTTGGACTTTTCATCAATAAATGTCACAAAATACTTATGGTTTTCTCTAGATGGGAATAGAGATGTCTAAACATCAGAATGCACTAACTCAAAACAATTATCATAATTATGCAAAGATTTCTCAAAAATAGTTTTGCAATGCTTTCCAAGTATACAAGAATCACACATATCTTTTGGCATTTTTAAACCAGGAACAATCAGTTCAAGTGCTCTAGGATGAGGATGTCATAATCTAGCATTCCAAAGATCAGAATCATTACTAAAAGAACTAGCATTAACAGGCGCTTCTAGCCCACTAGCTTTAGTCATATCTTCAAGCACATATAAGTCATCTCTTGTGGTTCCTTGTCCAAATCTCCTACTAGTCTCAATATCTTGAAAGTAGAAATCATTAGGACCAAAGATAGCTTGACAATTTAAATCAGTAGTAGTTCTTTTAACTGAAAGCAAATTAGAAGTAAAAGAAGGCAAGTAAAAGGCTTTAGATTCTTTATCAAACAACTTAAGTTTTCTCATGCCTTTAATTGGTTCTTTAATTCCATTTTCAATGACAAAATTACCTAAGGCAGGTTCTATATTCTCTAGTAATTCTAGATCACTAATGATATGGTGAAAATCATCAGAATCAACAACCAATGATTTAGAGGCATTAGGAGTAAAAGAAGTTTGAGAAGAAGCATGAAAAGTTTTACCCAACACATTACCATCCTTAATTGTTTTGATAAGAGCTTCTAGATCTGATTTTGTCACAAATTCAGATGCTGAAGACATGTAACTAGTTGGGGCTGAGTGATGAAAGGCGCTGGTACACGCATTTGAAGAAGCCGGAGGCTGGTACATGCCATGGTCGGGAGCTTGTAACTGAGTGGCCGGCTGTGGGCTGTTGTGGCCGAGGAGCCTAGCTTGGCCTCAGCTCAGGATGGAGTACCCAAAACTCCTTATTTGTATGGCTACTCCTTTTGCAATGATCACACATTTGTCTCTTCTTCCTAGATTCATTTGTTGTTGTTGGTTTGAAGAAACTCTTGTGTGCAGCCACCAATTCAGCCTTGTTGCCAAAGAGACCATGGGATCCTTGCTTCTTTTGGATTTGTGCACAAACATCTTCTAAGCTAGAAAGCTTATCAGACTTGAGAATATGCTTAATAAGATCTGAGTAAGTAGTGTTAAGAGTTAAAAGTAACCCAAACACCTTATCTTGTTCTTTTCTTTCAAGGAGAAAAATTGGGTCAATGGTGGCTTGCATTAGCATCTCTAGCTCAGCCCACAATTCTATGAATGAGCCATAGTGCTTTGTGAATTCTGCATCCTCCTGCTTCAATTCATTCAAAGCCTTTTTCACCTCAAAAATTCTTAAAAGATTAGTGGTGTTTCCATACACCTTTTGCAAAGTGTCGCAAAGTTCCTTAGCATTCTCAGAAAAAAAATAAGACTCTAAGAGATCACTAGCCAGAGAGTTTTGAAGTATAGAGAGTACCAATTGTCTTCTTGGTACCATTTGGCTTGAGCAGCCACAGTCTCACTAACTTCAGCAACTTCATTTTCTTCAAGACCATTGGTTGAAATATGATTCCAAAGGCCTTTACCACCCAATGTGGTTTTCATGGTCCTATACCATAAGAGATAGTTTGCTCCATGTAGAATGACAGAAGCTCTAAATGTGGTTTGTATTTCCATGCTTGTCAAAGGGTCTGGATGAAGCTTGATGGGACAAGACTGGTCGAGAGGAGCTGGTCGGGACGATGGATAGTTGGTCGGGACGCGTGACGGCTGGTCGGGGCGCGTTCTTGTACGTGAACAGTGGACAGTTGGCCGAGTTTTTGTTGGAAGCGTCAAAGGGTCTAGAAAGAGCTGGTCGGGATGTGGTACTGCTGGTCGGGATGTGGGACAGGTCGTGATACCACACGAGAGTCCGATCGGAATGTGATCATGTGTACTTGGGTACAGGGAGCCGTGTGCGGACAAAGAGCGTGATAGGAATGCTGGTTTGGTCTTGTCTGGAGCAACATGCAGGGACACGGGACACCAAGGATATGTTATAGCCATCACGCAATGAAGACCAGGCGCCTGCTTATTCTGATACCAGGGCTGCGAGTAGTTTCATGCTAACCAAGTCAACAACCTAACTCCCTTCAACTAACTTCAACCAACTCCTGCAACAAATTTTAACCAACTCCAACCAACAAGATCAACTTCTAACAATACTTATCTTCGCAAACAAGATCAACAAGCACAAATTTTGAATTTTTATTAATAAACCAATCCAAAAATTCAAGTTTCCCTCATTTTTCAGAATTTCAAAGTTTGATAAAGAAATAAAGAAAATCAATCTTGAAGACTTAAACCCCTCTGATTGAAACCAAACTTCGCGGAGACCCTCACAAGATACTTGTGAGAAGCGATTTCTGATGTTTTAGAGAAAAACTTCAAGAACTTCCTTCAAACGTAAGAGAATTAAGTTATACTTTCTTTAAACATAAACTAGACTCAAAGAACTTGATTTTAGGATTTGGAAAAACACGATTTGGTGAATATTTGACGACCGAATGCACAGAGAAACACAGAGGTTCGCAGCAGAGGCAATCGCGGAGGTCCGCTGCAAGAAATTTCTTAACTTTTGATCCTTGTGGTCAAAATGATGCAAATCAAATTGGCGTGGCTTCAGAACTCGCCGAAGAACATTTCAGAAAATGCAGATCGTCAAAAGATGTCGATGGTTGGGGGAAATTTGCGATCAAAGTTGGCGGACAAAATAGGAATGGAAAATAGATTGTGATGAAGATGATTTTTTCTTGCTTCAAAGAATTATTGATGAATTTTAACCAGATTGATGTAACCTGGCTCTGATACCATGAAATAATATGAGATTAAGAGATTTGTAGAATTAGAGAATGAGAGAATGAGAGATTAGAGAAGAATGATTTTATTAAGAGAATGAGAATAATAGTTTCTAAGTTACAAATGAGGAGATATATGGTTATTTATATTAATCTAGTCTAGACTTGTTTGGATACAAGGATTGCCTTATACATGAATGACTTGTCTTAACAATTGTATTAAAGGCCTTATTCCTTCATCATTTCTTCTTCATTCTAACAGGAAGAACAGCGAGAAAATATTTTCCACTCAAAATGTATAATACTTGGGAAAGTGTGCTTGTTGATTATCAACGGAGGGTGCTGCACCAACGCCGCCAGCAAATACATGTTGGAGAAACTAGGATTGCCTGTAACCACACATCCTAAGCCCTACAAACTACTATGACTGAACAACAAGACCGAGATATACATTTCAGATCAAGTTAAGGTCTCATTCAGCATTGGCAGATACCAGGACCAGGTCACGTGTGATGTCGTCCCGATGTCAGCTGGACATCTTTTTCTCTGACGACCATGGCAATTTGACCGAGAGACTACGCACAACGGACGAACCAACTTCTATTTGTTTGTCCACGATAAGCGTAGATACAACTTAACATCAATGTCTGCACACGCCGTTTAAGAAATACAGTCTAAAATGGCGAAAGATCAACATGTCCGCAAGGAGAACTTCTTAATCAATGTGGCAGACATGAGGAAAGCCACCCGTACCAAGGGTACACTGCTTGTTTTGATGCTTTACAGAGAGAGCTTCCACATGTGCAGCACCGAGACACCCTTACCTGCCGAGATCCGAGCATTACTAGATAAATATGCCGACGTGATTCTGGAAGAAATCCCGGCCGGCCTCCCACGTATCCGAGGGATTTAGCACCACATCAACTTTTTCCACGGAGCTTAGCTTGAAAGATTATGAGATTGAGAGATTTATAGAATGAGAGAATGAGAGAATGAGAGATTAGAGAGAATTAGAGAATTAGAGAGAAGAATGATTTTATTAGAAAATGAGAATTATGAATTCTTACTTACAAAATGTGAAGGGAGTCAGGTATTTATACTATACTAGTCTAGGCTTGTTTGGATACAAGGATAGCCTTATACTTAAGTGGCTTACAAGGATAACATAAATCTATAATACAAACAAGCCTTAGACTCTCCCTTTTACACACATATAAATCGCCTTTTAACTAGACATAAAGGCCTTCATAAATTCATCACTTCTTCTTCATTCCAACACTCCCCCTCAAGCTTAAGACATAAAATTCTTAAGCTTGCAACCATGAAGTATTACCTCATTAAAAACCTAGAGAAGGAAAACCCAATTGGGACAAAACCTTTTCTTAGGGAAAAAGAGTATAACACTCCATGTTGGGATCATGGGTATGGAATGGACATGAGGCCAAGTCTTGGATAGATTGATGTGCCAATTTTCAGAGATGCAGCCTTGGTGAATATGTCAGCTAGCTGATCCTCACTCCTTGTATAGCAAGGTAAGATGATACCTTTCCCAATAGCTTCTCTTACTTTATGACAGTCCACTTCTATATGCTTGGTCCTTTCATGAAACACAGAATTGGAGGCTATGTGTATGGCAGCCTGATTGTCACAGTGAATGGTGATTGGAGTCTCACACTCCACGGCTAAGTCTTCCAGAATTTGCTTCAGCCAGATACACTCAGTTGTGAGCTTCCTCATTGCTCTATATTCTGATTCTGCACTAGAGCATGAAACCACCTTTTGCTTCTTGGTTTTCCAAGTCACAAGGTTTCCTCCTATGAAAGTACAATAACCTGTGGTACTTCTCCTATCTTCCCTATCTCCTGCCCAATCTGCATCACAATAACCAACCACATTTGTGTTTTTATTATTACCCATCCAAATACCTTGTTCATGTGTGCCTTTGAGATATCTTAGAATCCGCATGGCCATGTCCCAATGCCTCATCTTTGGCCCTTGCATGTGTTGAGATACCTGATTCACAGCAAAACATAAATCTGGTCTAGTGATGGTTAAATAAATAAGCTTACCAACCACTTTCCTATAGAGCTTAGGATCATGAAAATCAATTTCCTCCTCTAACTCCCCCTTAGTTGCGATTTTATAACCTTCTTCTAAGGGTGTTTTGGCTGGCTTAGCTTCCATCATATCTGTGGATGTTAGTAGATCTACAACATATTTTCTTTGAGAAAGAAAAAGACCTTCCTTAAACCTACATACTTCAATTCCTAAGAAGTATTTAAGTTCTCCTAGATCCTTTATGTCAAAGACACTTTTTAAGTAATTTTTAGTAGATGCAATACTAATACTATCACTACCAGATATGATTATATCATCTACATAGATAAGAATAACTATGATACCTTCCTTACTCTTAAATGTAAAAAGAGTATGTTCCACTTCAGACCTTTTGAAGCCTTTATCCATTAAAGTAACACTTAATTTGTGGTACCATGCTCTTGGAGATTGCTTAAGGCCATAAATAGCCTTCCTTAGCCTTAGGATATTGCCGCTTCCTATCTCATCTTCTAGGCCAGGTGGAGGTGACATGTAAACCTCTTCTTCTAGTTCACCTTGCAAGAAAGCATTCTTGACATCCATTTGCCACAATTCCCACTCAAGATTAGTAGCAACAGTGAGCACAACATTGACAGAATGTAGCTTAGCAACAGGAGCAAATGTATCCCTATAATCCTCACCATAAGTCTGAGTAAAACCCCTAGCTACCAACCTAGCTTTATATCTATCAATTTCACCATTGCTTTTGTATTTAATGGTAAAAATCCACTTAGAACTTACAGCCTTCTTCCCTTTTGGTAAAATGGCTGAAGCATATGTACCATTCCTCTCCATGGCTTGTTTCTCAGCTAAGATAGCTTCCCTCCATTCCTTTATAGACATAGCTTCTTCATATGTCTTTGGGATCTGCTCATTGTCAAGACTAGAAATAAAAGCAACATGAGTAGAAGGTAAGTGTGCAATATTACAAACTCCCTGGTCATGATGAACTACAGCATTTCCATTGTAGAAGACTGGTGGATTTCTTTGTCTTGTGCTCCTCCTTAAAACAGTAGGTTGATCCTCCTCTTCTTCTTCACTCAAAACTTCAATGAGAGTAGGTCTTGTTCTTTTGGAAGCTGAAGCTAGAATGGAATCATCTCCTGCTGAGTCTTGTTGGACATGAGTAGATGCTTCTCCCCCCCCATGTTCAAGAGGAGGAAGCCCAGGAGAACCAAGGTTTGGCCGTGACATAGGCTGTGAGGACGCGGCTGGGCCAGAGATATCCACATTGCCGGATGGACCAGGATCTGCAAAGCCGTGAGGATGATCCTGTGGAGCCGTGACTGAGGGGCGTGAACTACCTGTTGCTGGGACATTTGGCTGAGGTGTATGCTGACTACCTCCTATTCCAATGCTCTCCAAGAGTTTCCTCAAGTATTCAGCTTGGTCTGTTCTTGTTGATGAGATGTCTTTAAATTGTTCCCAATTTCCTTCTTCATAAAAACTTTTGTCTTCTTGGAACTTCACATCTCTAGACACCATGACCCTTCTAGTCTCATGGTTATAACATTTGTATCCTTTTTGAGTGGAGGAATATCCAATGAACATAGCCTTTACACTTTTTGGTTCAAGCTTGTTCCTTTGTTCCCTAGGAATTAATACAAAACAAACACACCCAAAAACTTTTAAATGATCAGTGGTGGGTTTAGTGTTGTTTAATACCTCAAATGGGGATAGATCATCAAGGACTTTTGTAGGTGTCCTGTTGATTAAGTAGCAGGCTGCTACAAGTGCATCCCCCCAAAATCTCTTAGGCACCTTCATGTGGAACATCATAGTTCTCACAACCTCCATTAGGTGCCTATTCTTTCTTTCAGCAACTCCATTTTGTTGTGGAGTATAAGGATAGCTTGTCTGATGCTCAATGCCATGCTTTGCTAGATGTTCTTTAAGTCTGGTACTTGTGTACTCCCCACCATTATCTGTTCTAAAGCACTTAATTCTTGCATTGTATTGATTAGTCACATATGCTTAAAAATTTAAGAATGCATCATACACCCTATCTTTAGAACTAAGGAGAGTAACCCATGTATATTTGGACTTTTCATCAATAAATGTCACAAAATATTTATGGTTTTCTCTAGATGGAAATGGGGATGTCCACACATCAGAATGCACCAATTCAAAACAATTTTCATATTCATGTATTGATTTTTTAAAAACTGTTTTACAATGCTTTCCAAGAATACATGAATCACACAATTCTTTTGACATTTTTAAACCAGGCACAATTAATTCAAGAGCTCTTGGATGAGGATGTCCTAGTCTAGCATGCCACAAATCTGAATCAGTACTAAAACCATGCGCCTGAAACACTGATTCTAATGCATTACAACTAGTCATATTATCAAGTACATACAAATCATCTTTTGTAGTTCCTTGTCCAAAGCACCTTCTAGTTTCAATATCCTGAAAATAAAAATCATTAGGACCAAATATAGCATGACAATTCAAATCAGTAGTAGCTCTTTTAACTGAGAGCAAGTTGGAGGTAAATGAAGGCATATAGAATGCCTTAGATTCTTTATCAAACATTTTCAATTTTCCTATGCCTTTGATTGGTACTTTGATTCCATTTGCAATAAGAACATTCCCTAGGGCAGGTTCTACATTTTCTAGTAAATCTAGATCACTAATCATGTGATGAGAAGCACCAGAATCAACAACCAAGGATTTAGAAGCATTAGATGTATAAGATGTTTGAAAAGAAGCATGAAAAGTTTTACCCATCACATTGCTCTCCTTTATTGCCTTAATGAGAGCTTCCAAGTCTGATTTTGTCACAAAATCTGATGCTTGTGACATAGTATTGTTGGCGCCTGATTGAGAAGGAGAATGGCTACATAAGGCGGCCTTTGAGGACACCAAACCATGAGCTTGCTTGGCTGAGGAGATGGCCGACTGCTGTGGTGGGCGTAAAGCCCAAGAGGGTTTAAGATGAGGGTGAAGTTCCCACCAATCCTTCTTTGCATGTCCCTCCTTCTTGCAATGATCACAAAATGGCCTCCTCTTCTTAGATGCATTTGTTGGCCTAAAGAAACTTTTGTGAGCAGCTACTAGTTCAGCTTTGTTGCCAAACAATCCATGTGATCCTTGCTCCTTTTGAATTTGAGCACACACTTCCTCCAAGCTAGGCAACTTATCAGACCTGAGAATATGCTTAATAAGATCTGAGTAAGTAGAATTAAGAGTTAAAAGTAACCCAAACACCTTATCTTGTTCCTTTCTTTCAAGGAGTACAAGTGGTTCAATAGTGGCTGGCCTTAGCATGTCTAGCTCAGCCCACAAAGCTCTGAATGAGCCATAGTTCTTTGTGAATTCAGCATCCTCCTGCCTTAATTCATTCAAAGCTTTCTTCACTTCAAAAATTCTCAAAAGGTTAGTAGTGTTACCATACACCTTAAGCAAAGTGTCCCATAGATCTTTTGCATTTTCACAAAAAGAATAAGCTTCTAAAAGATCACTAGCTAGAGAATTTTGTAAAATAGAAAGTACCAACTGATCTTCTTGGTACCATTTGGCTTGAGCTGCATCACTCACTTCAGCCACTTCATTGTCCTCAATGCCATTTGTGGCAATGTGGTTCCAAAGACCTTTACCACCTAAAGTGGTTTTCATGGTCCTAGACCATAAGAGATAATTTGCTCCATGTAGAATGACTGGAGCTCTAAGAGATGTCTGAATCTCCATGCTTAATAGACAGACTAGGTTAGTAAATCAGGTAAGAAATTGTGATACAAGACAGAACCTTTGGTCAAGGTAAGTATGAAGCCGGCTATTCACAGCTTCGGAATAAACCGCTGGTCACAACTTGGTCAGTGTAGGCGTGTAGATCACTGAATCAGCTGGTCACGCTCAAGACTGCTGGCCACCAGGTCGCTTGGTCACGTGTGGTCACAATTTTGGACGCGCTGCTCACAAATTCCAGTGGCTGGTTGCGCTTTGGTCGGAACAAGTATTGTCCGAAATGGTCTCGCCTTGGTCGGAATGGTCACGCCTTGGTCGGGACAGGTATGGTTCCTGCACACGGACACAGCCACACCAAGAAAAGCAAACGAGAGCCGTGACAGTATAATCCAGCAAGGCAAGAAAAACAAAAGAATTTACCAAGTTACTTGTACTTCAAGTAAGTTCAACCACTTGTAACTAACCTCAACAACCTACAACTACCTTTAACTAATCCTAACAACTCTTAGTAACAAGAATTGTAACAGATTAAGAATATTAATTCTGACTTTATCAAGATTCAATTAAAGAAAATTCGAATTTAATCCCTAGAACATTTGATAAATTCAAGAAATCAAATTTTAAGACTTCCAAAACTGAATAAGCAATTCAAGAAAATCAATCTTGAAACCCTAAACCTATTGGATTGACTTGAAATTTCGTAAGAACCTTCACAAGATACTTCTTAAACTTTCCAGAATTAAAAATTTAAAGAAAACTAATAAAATCTTAGAATTATAACACCAGATTCTTGACACAGGTATTTTCGAACGACTTTCAGTAAAACTTCAAGAAAACCTTTAAAACGCAATGGAATCGAGTTCTGCTTTCTTTAAACAGAAACTAGACTCAAGGGGTTTGAGTTTAGGCTTTTGAAATTCACGATTTGACGAAATATTGACGTCGAGATGACCTGGGGAATGTAGAGGTTCGAAACAAACACGATCACAAACACCTTTTGGAAGAAAATTCGTATCTTTTGATTCCCTGGGCCAAATGATGCGATCTTGGTGGCTATGGAAACGGAATTCGCCGATGCACACTCCAAAGAAAGCCGATCGTCAATTGGAGTCGTGGATTGATCGGAATTTGATTTGCAAGATGACGTTCGAAATTGATCCAGAAACAGATGAAGAACAAGAAGAATTCTTGTGAAATCAATGAAAGAATGATGAAAATTTCCCAGATTTGATGTAACCTGGCTCTGATACCATGAAAGATTATGAGATTGAGAGATTTATAGAATGAGAGAATGAGAGAATGAGAGATTAGAGAGAATTAGAGAATTAGAGAGAAGAATGATTTTATTAGAAAATGAGAATTATGAATTCTTACTTACAAAATGTGAAGGGAGTAAGGTATTTATACTATACTAGTCTAGGCTTGTTTGGATACAAGGATAGCCTTATACTTAAGTGGCTTACAAGGATAACATAAATCTATAATACAAACAAGCCTTAGATTCTCCCTTTTACACACATATAAATCGCCTTTTAACTAGACATAAAGGTCTTCATAAATTCATCACTTCTTCTTCATTCCAACATAGCTGTCCAACCGTCCTGCATACAGAGTCAACCCCGAGGAGGATAAAGAATTAGAACGGCAAGTCCAGGATCTTATGGTTCAAGGTTACGTTCGAGAAAGCCTCAGTCCCTGTGTCATCCTGGTCCTACTAGTACCAAAAAAGGATGAGATCTGGAGGATGTGCGACGACTGTCGCGCCATCAACAACATTACAATCAAGTACAGTCACCCCATTCCGCGCCTGGACGACATGATAGACAAATTAAGCGGAGCCGCGGTCTTCTCAAAAATTAATCTTAAGAGTGGGTATCATTAAGTGAGGATGCGAGAAGGAGACAAATGGAAGAGTGCGTTCAAGACCAAGTAGGGTCTTTATGAGTGGCTAGTAATCCCATTCGGCCTGTCCAACGCCCCAAGTACATTCATGCGCCTTATGAACCAAGTCTTTCCACCGTTCATTGGCAAGTTTGTAGTAGTATACTTCGACGTTATTCTCGTCTATAGCACGACCTACACAGATCATCTAGAGCACCTAGAGGCCGTGATTACCACCTTTCAGAGAGAGTAGTTGTACGCATTAATTAGAAATTATGCATTAATTAGATTTACTTTTAAGTCTAGGATAGTTTCCTTTTAGTATTTAGGCAATAATTTTTTTTAGGACAGATTACTTTTTCTATTTAGGCAACAATTTTTTTAGGACTGATTTCCTTTTATTTCATAGTTTCCTTTTTTGTAGAAAATAAAAATAAAAAGTAAAATTTGTGGAACATTTCCATAAAAGGAAAGTTTCCAATTCTGCAAGTTTCCTTTTTGGAAAACTTTCCATTTTAGAACATTTCATTTTCTAGAAAAAAGGAAATATGTCAGGGAGTTATGAGTCCTCTTCGGGCCAGAACAATAGAGCCATGATGCAGCTTCTGCAGTCTTTGACCGCCCATATGTCTACCATTGCAACACGCCTAGAACGATTGGTGCAGTCTGCACCTGCACCAGCCACCACGCCACCCCCAGCCGCACCCCCGTACCGAACTGACAGACCAGAGGCAGCCCACAAGGGAATGGGCCGGCACCAGTACTACGACGAGCCAATGCCACCACCTCGACAACTCATGAACCACCCCCACATAAAGATGAACCCAGCTTCCTTTTCAGGAAAGGTTGACCCCGAAGAGTATCTAGATTGGGAAAGGAGGATGGAGTTCCTCTTCGAGTTCTATAACTACAAAGATCCCCGTTGAGTCGCCTTAGCAACAGCTCAATTCACTGATCACGCACTGGCACGGTGAGATCGAGAAGTAATAGCTAGCACGAAAGCTAGGATGGGTACTTTGATCTCATGGGTCGAACTTACCCAGAGCATAAGGAGACACTGTGTCCCACCTCATTTACACCGTGAATTACAGAGACGATTTAGACGCCTGACCCAAGTCAGTAAGACGGTGTCAGAGTATTTCGATGAATTCGAGAACTTACGCAACTGACTTGACGTAGACGAGTCATAAGAAAGTCTAATGCCCAATTCATCGACAGATTACACGAATCCATCACCCGGAAGATCGAGCTAGAGCCCTACCATGATCTAGGCTAATTATTCGACTTAGTAGTCCAGATAGAGAAGTGCAATAAACAGAAATTAGCCGCACCTTCTAGATCTAGAGCACCGTCTCTAAGCCATTTAAACGGACGGCTCTAACCAGCGACCCACACCTCAAGGGAAAGGCCGTGGTCACATGTCCCGAGAATGTCCCACCCACAGGACAATGGTGCTGACCACCTTAAGAGATTTTGAGTCCGAGGATGAGCACGAGGAGGTCGCCCCTGCAACCCATCAACAATCTGACAAAGAAATAGAATATGCTAACTCCGGAGAAATGCTCATGATCAGAAGAGTTCTCAGCTCGAGATTTAAGCCTGAAGATGTAGAGCAGCGAAAAAACATTTTCCATTCCAAATGTACAATCCTTGGAAAAGTGTGCTTGTTGATTATAGACGGAGGGTCCTGCACCAACGCCGCAAGCAAATACATGGTTGAAAAGCTAGGACTGCCTGTGACCAAGCATCCTAAGCCCTATAAACTGCGTTGGCTGAACAACAAGACAGAGCTATACATTTCTGACCAGGTTAAGGTTTCATTCAACATTGGCATATACCAGGACCAGGTCACCTGCGATGTTGTCCCGATGTCAGCTGGACATCTCCTCTTAAGACGACCTTGGCAATTCGACCGACAGACTACACATAACAAACAGACAAACTTTTACTCATTTGTTCCCGAAAGCATAGGTACAACTTGGCACCAATGTCTCCGCACGCCGTTCTAGAGATGAAATCAAAGATGGCGAAAGATCAACATGTCCACAAAGAGAACTTCCAAATCAATATGGCTGACATGAGAAAAGCCGCCTGTATTGAGGGCACCCAACTGGTCCTAATGATCTACATAGAGATCCTAAACTTGTCTGGCACCGAGACCACCCTACCTGCCGAAGTCCAAGCACTTCTAGAGAGTTATGCAGATGTGTTCCCATACGAGATCCCAGCCGGCCTCCCACCCATTTGAGGCATTGAGCACCACATCGACTTTATTCCAGGAGCTCACCTACATAACTGGCCCGCATACCGAGTCAACTCCGAAGAAGCTAAAGAATTAGAGAGTCAAGTCCAGGACCTTATGGGATTTGAGATGATCAAAGAGCTATATGCTGAGGACACCGACTTCACAGAGGCGTACCAGGAGCACGACAAGGGAGTCTACAACAACTTCTACTTGTTTGACGGATTCCTTTTCAAGGACAAGCGTCTCTGCATTCCGAGAGGATTGATTCGAGAGCTACTTCTGAGAGAGGCCCACAGAAGAGGTTTAATGCGACATTTCAGAGTTGACAAGACCTTTAGCATGCTTAAAGATCACTTCTACTGGCCCCACCAGCAACAAGATATGGAGGCTCATTGAGCTAAGTGCCTTAAGTACAAACGGGTTAAATCCAAGATGCATCAGCAAGGTCCTTACATGCCGTTAACATTTCCTTTTGCACCCTGAACAGACATCTCCATGTGCCATGACTGCCAAAAACCAACTACAAGGACTCCATCTTCCTCGTGGTTGACCGTTTTTCCAAGATGGCACATTATATCGCATGTAACAAGACAAATGAAGCAAGTCAAACTGCCGACCTATTCTTCAATGAGATAGTAAGACTGCGTATCATCAACAGATTGACAGACAGACAGAGGTGGTCAACAGGATCCTATCACATATGCTAAGGGCAACGATTGGAAGGATTCTGAAGAACTGGTTGGAATGTCTTCCATAAGTCGAATTTGCCTACAATAGGGCCACACACTCTGGAATGAAGCGGTTTCCATTTGAAATAGTCTACGGCTTCAACCATACCACGCCTATTGAGTTCACACCCATTCCTTTAGGCGGCGTCATAAATTTTGAGGGAGAAGCAAAGGCCAGGTACATCAAGCGTCTACATGAAGAAACCAAGGCAAATTTGGAACAACGAAACATCAAGAACACAAAGAATGCCAACAATGACCGCCGACACATGGTGTTCAAAGAGGGAGATTGGGTTTGGCTACACCTGTGACCAGAGAGATTCCCCCAGCGTCGGAAGAGCAAGCTTGCACCCTGGGGAGATGGCTCATTCCGAGTCCTACGAAGAATCAATGACAACGCCTACCAGCTTGAACTTCCAGGTAAGTATAACGTGTCTAGTACGTTTAATGTTTCTGACTTAGACTTGTTTGATGCAGGTGAGGAGATCGCTTTGGTGACCAAAGCACTTCAAGAGGGAGGGAATGATGAGGACATCGTTCCAACTACTGCACAGGTAATCCCACTAGGACCTCTCACACGTTCCAAGAAGAAAGCCTTAGGAGACAAGCTCAACTTGATATTGGAGAGTAAGGCCCGACAGGAACTCAGACTGACCGCGCCGGAACCCTGACCGACCGACTCCGGTCCGTGCAACCCCGACCCCTTCAAGCCTGACAAGGAACAATGGAGGTTCCTTCTGGAAGATTTTTCTTCCTCCGGTGTCTTTACCATTACCATCAGGGAGAGACACCAAAAGTCGTGCTAGAAAATTGTACTCTTTTTTCTATCTTCGGTTTTATCGCATTGGGTTTTCCGAATAAAGTTTTAACGAGGCAATACTTTTAGTGTGCAAGACAGTGAAGACTTGTTCACAACTCCACACCATTCACAAGTCACTACCGATTTTTTTGACTTAGGCCAAAGGTCCTTTAAATTTCTCCAGTAAGCACACTACTTGTTTTTTTTATTTCTTAAAGTTCTAAACATCATGTTGTTTAGCCTAAGTTGTAACAAGGTATTATATAAGTCTTTGAACAATTCATTAATAAAAGAACAAGCAATTTAGAATTAAAAAAACACCCAAAGGCTTCTTGTCTAAGTCTTTTGGCGCCGCCCCAAGCTTTCTTGGAGAGCCAGCCGTGTTCTTCAACCTCCTTTGGTTGAAGTTCTTGGAGTATCACAAGTCCTTTCACAACTTGTGTGGTCCTGATGTGATCATGGAAAGCACCTAGACATGTGTTCAGTTTTCAAGGCGTATCTTTTCAACCACGACGATTTAATTCATGAAATCACTTGGAGAATGTGATCAGCTCAATTATCTAACTCCTCAAAGAAGAATCAACGCAAACCAAGTTTGGATAAAGGAGTTATGAATTTTACATATCCGGTGAATTTTAAATTACGCGATTCTAACATGTGCGCATTTAAAGAGGAATTTCAGCCAGGTCCGGATGAATGAAGTTATAAACCAAGTTGTTCTATAATTCTGGTCCATGATAGAAGCCCATAAAAGTGGAACCAAGGCCCAAACCCATCTGCCTATTCCATCAAAGATGAGACAAGAAGTTAGTTGAACAATTAAAGCATTTAATGCTAATCTTTTGCATGTTGCTGCATGATTTTGGGTTCTGTCCAAACATACAGCCTTGTTTCTTCTTAATTAGGCTTTTGCATGCTCTTGCATGTTATTGGAAGTTGTTCTAAGCATGCAAGGCCTCTCTTCTTTTCTTCCTTCTCTATAAATACTTGGCTTTGGCTACTCTTGTAATCCATCAAATTTTTTAATGAGAGTTTCTAAATCTAAAATTTTCGATCACCTGTTAGTGTGTTATATCTAACAGAAATGTTAGGGTTCTTTAGTGTGTCATATCTAAAGAATCCAAGAGATCCACCTTGGTGCGTCATATCCAAGGGATCACCCTTTTTGTCGTCTAGGTGTGTCATATCCTAGGACACTGAGGTTGGTATATCAAGGGCCTTCTGCATCCCTTGTGTGACCTTTCGATCCACCACCTTGTTTCTTGAGTTTAACCACTCTTTAGAAGTCAAGGATTATCCCTACCAACTTAGAATACCGACTCCTTGGGAGGATCACATCAAGTGGTATCGGAGCAGACATCAGGCTGAGCCCTTTACCCTTTCTTGTTATTCATTGATTATCTATTAAGAAACCATTAAACTTCTTAAGTGACCATTCATATTCTGAAAAACCGTATGAAATCTTGTTGTTTAATCTTATTTCCGTCAACATTTAACTTGTTTAAAGTGTTTACATAGCAGGACACAATGAAGAGGAGTCTGAAGCAAACCGGTTCAACCGCCTGTTTGATGAGTTAGCAACCAGATTCAACCGGACCATAGAGGAGCGGTTTCAAACAATCCAACTTGGCATCCGTGATGGCATCCGTGAGGAGATTCATAGGGTTTTACCAAATGGACGACAACCACGACCAAGAAACCCTATCCCTCCTAGACGTGTACGTGGTCTCACGCCTTAACCACAGGGGCATGTCTCGGACGCAGGAAGCTTAGGCCGTAGGACCTTTGTTGGAGATGAAGGAGCGGCAAGGTTCTACAATTCCGGAGGATCAGACCACAGTGCACATGATCGACCAAGGCGTCACCATAAGGTTCCAAATCTACCTCCTCAGCCGGATCAACTCAACAACCTCAAGATGAAGATACCACCCTTCCACGGCCACAATGATCCCATTATCTACCTTGATTGGGAAACTAAAATAGAACTCGTTTTTAATTGCCAATTTTATAGTGAGATTAACAAAGTTAATTTGGCTGTTACAGAGTTTTATGATTATGCCCTAAGCTGGTGGGATCAGGTGGTTACTTCTAGAAGACACAATGGAGAGTATCCCACTGAGACATGGGAAGAACTCAAGTTCCTAATGAGACGGAGCTTTGTTCCCAACCATTTCCACAGAGACCTCCATCAAAGATTAAGGCATCTACAACAAGGAAACAAGAGTGTAGATGATTACTTCAAAGAGATGGAGATGCTCTTGATCCGAGCCGGAGTAACTGAAGACCGTGAAGCCACCATGTCACGCTTCATGAGTGGACTCAACCAAGAGATACAAGACCGGCTGGAGATGCAACACTATGTGGAATTGGAGGAGATGCTACACAAGGATTTGCTTATAGAGCAACAGCTTAGAAGGAAGACTAATACTCGGTCTTATGGTGCAGGAACCGTAGGTCCCAAGTTAACTTTCAACCAACCCGCGCCTATGAATCCAAGCCGGCCGTGTCTAGGATCACTTCCAACCCATTCCCACCTAGGCCGAATAAGCACAAGGCCGAGGAGCGTTCCACTAGAACCCGGGACATTCGGTGTTTCAAGTGCCAAGGTCTAGGGCACTATGCAAACGAGTGTACCAACAAGCGGACCATGATCATCATGGAAAATGGAGAGGTCCAGTCTGAAGAGGAAGAGGACCTTGACCCTTTGACCGGTGGAGAGGAGGAACCACCAGTCTCTGGTCAACTCCTTGTAGCAAGGAGGTCCCTTAGTGTCCAATCTAAAGCTGATGAAACCGACCAAAGGGAAAACTTATTTCACTCACGCTGCCTTATACAAGGGAAGGTATGTAGTTTAATAATTGATGGTGGTAGTTATACTAATGTTGCTAGTGAGTCCATGGTCAGGAAACTAGGTCTTGAGGAGCTGCCACACCCAAAGCCGTACCCCCTCCAGTAGCTTAATGACTCAGGCGAATTAAAGGTGACCCATCAGGTCAAGGTGCCGATTGAGATAGGCAAATACAAAGACGAGGTCCTGTGTGATATTTTGCCAATGGAAGCCGGCCATATCCTCTTAAGAAGACCATGGCAGTCAGACAGAAAGATGACCCATGATGGCTACACCAACCGCCACCACTTCACATTTAAAGGCCGTAAGACCACTTTGATTCCTATGGCACCCCATGAGGTATACTTAGACCAATTACATCTTAAGAAACAAAAGAAAGAAGCTACCAAGTCTAAGGAATCTAAGTCTAAAACCAATTTTTATATTAAGGCTAGTGATGTTAAACGCAGTCTTAGTCATAAGGCCCCAGTTCTTATGCTGATATATAAGTAGCATGTACTTGTGTCTACTAACCAAGAGTCGGTACTCCCGATCATTCTGAGTGATCTTTTGCAGGGGTTTTAGGAAATTTTTCCAGAAGAGTGTCCCAATGGGTTGCGACCCATTCTTGGAATAGAACATCAAATTGATCTGGTTCCTGGAGCTACCTTACCAAACCGGCCAACCAACCCCGTGGAAACCAAGGAATTACAAAGGCAGGTTGACGAGCTCATGGCCAAGGCACATATCCGTGAAAGCATAAGCCCGTGTGTCGTGCCTGTTCTCCTTGTCCCCAAAAAGGATGGGACTTGGCGCATGTGTGTTGATTGTAGGGCAATAAACAACATCACAGTAAAGTATCGCCATCCTATCCCTAGATTAGATGACATTACATGGTCTGTATGAATGGTTAGTCATGCCCTTTGGCTTAACCAATGCACATAGTACGTTTATGAGGCTTATGAACCATGTGCTTAGGGATTTCATAGGACATTTTGTAGTTGTATACTTTGATGACATCTTAGTATATAGTAAGACCTTGGAAGAACATGTGCAACATCTTAAACTTGTTTTAAAAGTGCTTAGGAAAGAGAGGCTTTATGCTAATATGAAGAAATGCACTTTTGGGACAGATAACATTGTTTTCCTAGGCTTTGTAGTAAGTGCTGCAGGTGTGCAAGTGGATGAAGAGAAGGTCCGAGCTATACGTGATCGGCCTAGTCCAAAGACCGTGGGGGAAGTCCGCAGCTTTCATGGTCTGGCAGGATTTTATAGGCGTTTTGTAAAGGACTTTAGCACTTTGGCAGCACCATAGACTGAGGTGATCAAGAAAGACGTGGGATTCAAATGCGAAAAGGAGCAGGAGGAAGCATTCCAGCTGCTTAAGGACAAGCTCACTAATGCGCCTTTATTGGCCTTGCCTAATTTTTCTAACAACTTTGAAATTGAGTGTGATGCCTCAGGTGTTGGGATAGGAGCTGTACTTATGCAAGACCGTAAGCCCATAGCCTACTTCAGTGAAAAACTTGGAGGAGCTACACTGAACTACCCTACGTATGATAAGGAGTTGTATGCTCTTTTCCGTTCATTGCAAACTTGGCAACATTACTTGTGGCCCAAGGAATTTGTGATACACACGGACCATGAGTCGCTCAAGAATCTTAAAAGCCAACATAAGCTCAACAAGCGTCATGCCAAGTGGATGGAGTTCATAGAAACATTTCCATATGTTATAAAATACAAACAAGGCAAAGAGAATGTTGTAGCTGATGCCTTGTCACGAAGGTATGTCCTTCTATCTACTCTGGAAGTTAAACTTATGGGATTTGAGCATATGAAGGAACTGTATGATACTGACCCAGATTATGGAGAAATCTATAAGTCTTGTCTTAAGAATCCTACAGGACGTTATTATGTGCAAGATGGGTACTTGTTCTTTGAAAACCGCTTGTGCGTCCCATCTTGTTCCATGAGAGAGCTGTTTGTCCGTGAGGCCCATGCTGATGGACTCATGGGACACTTTGGCATATCTAAGACCTTAGCCGTGATGAGAGAGCACTTCTATTGGCCACACATGAGGAAGGATGTTGAAAGAATATGTAACCGGTGTGCTAAGTGTAAACAGGCTAAGTCCACGACTCAGCCCAACGGTTTGTATCATCCCTTACCCATCCTGGAACATCCTTTGGTTGATTTTTCCATGAATTTCATTTTAGGTTTGTCTAGGACACGAAATGGGAAGGATAACGTTTTTGTTGTTGTTGATAGATTTTCCAAGATGTCCCATTTCATAACATGTAGGAAAATGGATGATGCATTACATGTAGCTAACCTGTTCTTTAAGGAAGTAGTTAGGTTGCATGGTATGCCTAGGACTATTGTGTCTGATAGGGACACTTTATGGTCTAAATTAGGCACCAAATTGTGTTTTTCTACCACATGCCATCCTGAAAGTGACGGCCAAACTGAGGTTGTTAATAGGACTCTAGGTTCTTTATTGCGTGCATTTGTAGGTAAGAACCTTAGGACTTGGGAAGATCATTTGCCGCATGTAGAGTTTGCATATAACCATTCGGTTCATTCAGCATCTAAGCATTCACCTTTCTAGATTGTTTATGGCTTTAGTCCTATCTCACCTTTGGACCTAATGCATTTACCTTTAAGTGAGTGTGCTAGTCTTGATGGAGAACAGAAGGCTCGTTTGGTTAACCAGATTCATGAAAAGGCCCGAGCCAATATTGAGGCCAAAACCCAGAAATATGGCCAAGCCGTTGACAAGCACCAAAGGAAGCTTACTTTTAAGCCAGGAGATCATGTTTAGATTTACTTACGCAGGGACCGGTTCCCTGAAAAACGCCGTTCCAAGCTTATGACAAGGGTGGATGGACCGTTCACGGTGGTCAAGCGCATCAACGACAATGCCTACCAGCTTGACTTGCAAGGTAAGTATGCCGTGAGTTCAAGTTTCAATATTACTGATTTGATTCCTTTTTGTGCAGATGAACCGGATTTGAGGTCAAATCCTCTTCAAGTGGGAGGGGATGATGTGAGCCTGGACGATGGCCAGGACCCAGACCAACTGGTCGATGGAACGAACGGTGGCCAGGACGAGAAGCCGGATGCAAACGAGAACGAGGGCCATGCGTACCCGGGCGATTGCATGGAGGTTGGTCCAGGACGTGGCCAAGGACGCGAGCAAGGACGAACGGACGACCAACCGGTGACACAAGCTTCGACCAGGACCTCGACCAGGACTTCGACCAGCGCCCCGACCAGAGCCTCGACCCGCGCTTCAACCCGTTTTACAGGCCGCATCGACCCAACGACCCGTCACTCAACCAACACTTCGACCAGTCCTGTCCCAGCATCATGGACCGTTCCACATGGTCCCATGACCCGATCACGGACAAAGGCTATCCAAGATTCCATTGGGTTATTTCTGACCCATTCTTTTTCTCATCTTTTCTAAGTCCATTTTAATTTGTCTTTGGGCTTATGTGATTGGGATTAAGGGTACACTTGGTTCCCTTTTCCCATGTGAGGTTTTTCCCTCTGGGTTTTTCTCACATGGGTTTTTAATCGGGCCTGGTGCATATTTAAATGGATCAAGCCCATAAGGCATTTGACATATTTTTGTGGCATTTCTTCACGGCCCAGCCCATCTTCTTGTTAGCGTGTGCATTTAACTCGTTTTGACCACTTTGTAATCTGCATGGTCTTTGTCTTGAATGCTTGGTTTTCTGTACCAATCATGCAAGTTACTTTGACCATGCAATTCGAAAATTTTGGGTGTATATCTCTTAGGCCGTGGCCATTGTAAAGTTTCAATCGATTTTGAATAATAGCTTTTCTTTCTAACTAGAAGTGTTCTTGATCGATTAATCTCATTTTTGCAAACCCCTTTCTAGTGTGTAATATCTAGATTGCTAGTTTGTAAAATCCTTGTTTGGATCCGGTGTGTTATATCCATATCAAAACAAGTTTGGTGATTTAAATTTTCCACTCCTTTGCAATCTCACCATTCAATCCATTCTTTCACAAACTCATCCACCATTCCAATCTAAATCCATCTCACCATTCGCTTCATTCCATATCTCATTTGCCATTCTCTCATTCCTACTGATCTTCCATCATTCATCACGCCAAAAACCTCCATCATTCCAATTCAAGTCTTCCGTCCCTGGCTCACCCTGTTGTCGATCTTGGATCCGTGCTTCCACCCTTACCAGGACCACGTCAAGTGGTATCAGAGCAACATTCTAAGTTTGGTTTTATCATTCTATCTTTCTTTCATCCTCTCATCTTTTTCACTTTTGTTTCAATTCATCTTCTACCTTTCATCTTCTTTTTTCTATTTTATTTTTTACTTACTTTCATTTAAAAAAAAATTAAGAGTATTTCTGTTCTATGAAAAACAAGATTTGAGGGCAAATCTTTTTAAAGGAGGAGGGGATGATATGATCATGGAAAGCACCCAGACATGTGTTCAGTTTTCAAGGCATATCTTTTCAACCACGACGATTTAATTCATTAAATCACTTGGAGAATGTGCTCAGCTCAATTATCTAACTCCTCAAAGAAGAATCAACTCAAACCAAGTTCGGATGAAGGAGTTATGAATTTTACAAATCCGGTGATTTTTAAATTACGCGATTATGACATGTGCGCTAAAGAGGAATTTCGGCCAGGTCAGGATGAATGAAGCTATAAAACAAGTTGTTCTACAATTCTAGTCCATGATAGAAGCCCAGAAAAGTGGAACCAAGGCCCAAGCCCATCTGCCTATGTCATCAAAGATGAGACAAGAAGTTAGTTGAACATTTAAAGCATTTAATGCTAATCTTTTGCATGTTGCTGCATGATTTTGGGTTATGTCCAAACATACAGCCTTGTTTCTTCTTAATTAGGCTTTTGCATTCTCTTGCATGTTATTGGAAGTTGTTCCAAACATGCAAGGCCTCTCTTCTTTTCTTCCTTCTCTATAAATACTTGGCTTTGGCTACTCTTGTAATCCATCGAATTTTTTAATGAGAGTTTCTACTTCTAAAATTTTCGATCACCTGTTAGTGTGTCATATCTAACAGAAATTCTTTGGTTATTTAGTGTGTCATAACTAAAGAATCCAAGAGATCCATCTTGCTGCATCATATCCAAGGGATCACCCTTTTTGTCGTCTAGGTGTGTCATATCCTAGGACATTGAGGTTGGTATATCAAGGGCTTTCCTCATCCCTTGTGCGACCATTCGATCCACCGCCTTGTTTCTTGAGTTTAACCACTCTTTAGAAGTCAAGGATTATCTCTACCAACTTAGAATGCTGACTCCTTGGGAGGATCACATCAGGTCCCATCTATCCACTCTTCGCTTCCATCTCTTTTGTCTAGCAACCTGAGCTTCTCGGTGAAAAGACAGCCCACCCACGGCTCTTACATCACTCACCGAGTGGTCAGCAAAGAATGGGGATATGCGGCTCTCTCTAAAGTTTTGATACTGACTCCAAGATCAAATAGACATCTGGAAAAGGTGATCATCCATTTAATGCACGGTAGTGTGAAGCTTCATAGATTATTTGTCTTGTCTTTGATGATATTTATCTTGGTAAGTGTGCTGCATTTTTGGGTTTTTTCCTTGCTTATTATTTCCTTTTTTCTTTCATAGCGTCCTTCAAATACTTTCTCCATTTGGGTACCATACATAATGCATCAATCAAAGGTAAGGTAATCTTGGCTTTGAATATTTGCTTTTCGAACAGAGCTTTGTACTTAACCTGCAGTTCCTTCTTGAAGCTCCCTTGAAAGGGTAATTTTTGATCGTAAGGTGATGAAGTAATTGGTGATTAAGCTGCATTCATGGTTGACAATCTCAGGTTGATTTCACCAAAAGCAACTTCTGAACGTTTGTCTTCCATCTTGTTGTCTTTTTCAAGATATATTACCACCCGTGGCCTGCTCCTGAAACGTCCCATTTTAGATTGGAGTTGACAATTCTTTTCCACTTTGTAAAGAGATAATATGCACACACTCCTTAGGATTGGTTTCTGGTTTTCTCGAATGTGTGCCCATTAGCTTGGTAGATATAGATGCTTCTGAAGATCGGATTTGTGCAGCAAGGTGGTCGATATTTGAGTTCAGATCTCCATACATGTTATTGACTTTCATGTGGATCTCCTTTATCTTGATGTTGATGTCGATGGTATTCTTGGTTTGCCTGTCTAGCACTTGTTTCAACATCTTTGTGACTTCGTCTTCAAGGGTGGTGTTGGGTGGTTGTTGGTGAAGGCTGGTTTGATAAGACAAGGAGTTGTTATTTGGGTAGTAGGGTTTGGTGTAGTATCTTCTGGATGATTGATATCTGGGTGGAAACGTATTTTGGGTTGGCGCTCCGGGTTGGTAACTCGTAATGTTTGGATTTTTGGGATTCAAGGAGTTGGTGTTGGATTGTTGGGTGTGCTGTTTTTGTGGTGGGTAGTATTGGTATTGAAGATTCTCGACGATAGTGCTCCTGTAAGAGAGATTGTTGTATTTGTAGTTTCTGTTGTAGCCGGAGTTGTAGCCTTTAATGAATCCTTGTCCACCGGTATAGTTGAGCTCTGCTGTCTTGTTAGATTGGAAGTCGGAGTTATAATCGGGGATGTACTTTGGATCACTGACAAAGCTAACCTGGCGTCTTTTGGCCTGAAGGACTCTATTATGTTTCTCATTGAGCGCTTTGATTTCGATTTTTTTTTGCTGAGTTCCGCTCTTAGATCATAGACTTCTTCATAGTTCTCATTATTTGTAGCTAGGTTTTCAACCAGTTGCAGTCCTCTGTCTGAGCCTTGACCTAAGAAGTTTCCGTTTGAAGGATTATCGAGGAGCATTCTGATTTTAGGTAGTACTCCTCTGATGGAGCCTCGGAACGCACTGATCGTGCCAACGACCCCGCAGACGACCCAGCCGAACCAAGCCCGGACGAAGCAGTTCCAGTCGTGCCAGCAGGACCCATGACCCGCTCCAGAGCTAAGACCTTGGGCACCAAGTTCAATCGGTTCATTGATAGGAGGCTTGAGGTTCTGGAGCAGAATTCCGAGTCCGGACCAGGGCCAACCCAAGACCAGGCCCATTACTCGTCAACCACCGCCTGGGAGTTGCTTAGTCGCCAAGTTGCTGATTCCTGCATCCTTACCATTACACCGGGGTAGGGATGCCCAAAGACGCGCTAAGGAATTGTACTCTTTTTCCTACCTTCGGTTTTGTCCCATTGGGTTTTCCGGGGGAGGTTTTAACGAGGCAACACCCTTAGTGTGCAATCCGGAAGTGGACAACACCAAGTCCACGACCAAGTCTACCTTTAGTCATTTCTTTAAGTTTTTGTTGTCTAAATTTTTCTAAGTGTAGGACTTGGGCCCGCGACAAGGCCTTGTGGCCCGCGGCCCAAGTCATTTAAATGCCTTGTAGTTTTAGTTAGACTTCTTGTTGTTTTATTTTGGACTTCATGCTGTTTTTGTAAAGGGTGGAAACCCTAAGACTTAGGCATTATAAAAGCCAAGTCATTCTCATTAATAAAAGACAGACTTTACAAAGAAATTAAAACCCTAGCAATATTGCTCTCTACCGTCTAGCCACCTAGTCGGATTCTAGACTTAGCCGCCGGCTTAAGTCGCCCTGGTGTATCACGATTCTTCCGCAAGCCGTGTGGTCCATATCAATCCCCGCTTCATCTCACGTGCTCAGCCTGGTCGAGTCTCTCCCACGCTAGCACCCATCCGCGCGGCTGTAGATCGAGTCTCTCTCTCAGTCGCCTTGCTCCGCGCCCAGCCTGAACCTCCACCAGGTTCCTGCCGTGTCCGTGACCATATCATCTGGTATCAGAGCTCAAAAGCTCCTGACCCCGGTTGTGTCCTATCCCTTTTGTTATTTGTTTCACTTGTTTAATTCTTTAAGAAAACGCTTGGCTTGATTTGTTTGCTTGTCTAACCTGCATGGTTAAGAGAAGCCGGATTCAAGTCACACAAACAAAAAAAAAAAAAAAAGGAGAAGAAGCTTCACTAGAACCGCGACTAATCCATCCTTACAACCGGTTACATCTCCTCTACCTTTAAGTTTGTCCGTTAGGATTGTTTAGATTGTTTGCAAATTCATTCAAAAAAAAAAAAGAAAGAACAAGTTAGGTTGCGCTTAAAAACGGATTAGGGAGGAATAGAAACCTACCTAGAACATCATCGCGCCTGAGAAATAGTGAAGCAGTTGTTCTTGCCTTCACGCGTGTGCTAGTTAGGTTTGTTGCTTGCGTTTGTTTGTTAGGCCGACTGTAGTCCGGGTCGCTCTAGAGTTTTAGGTGTCCCGAGTTGCGCCTTGGAGAGTAACCTAGAACCCGCGTTAGTCCCCTGCTAGTAGCCGCCTGCACCTTCGGAACCATAGCTAGCCTCCTAGGTTCTAGCCGAGAGGTTCCCTTGTGAGCAGCCGCTTGATCCCTTAGGAGAAAACCCTAGGCAGCCGCGAGTTTAGGTTTAGCAACCAAGACCCCAGACCGAAATCCGCGATCCTTAGACACCATCAGCCGTTTAGGGCATTTTTCCATTTCTAGGTTTAGGCAATATCCCCTAGTATAATCACTTAGGAATATTTCCAAAAAAAAAAACCAATTAGGAAACTTCCCGAAACGATTTAGGAAAGAAATTAAGTCTAGAATATCTCCCTAGGATATTTTCCTTTTTCTAGAATTAGGAAAGTTCCATTTTAGGACAGTTCTATTTTAGGAAAGTTCCAACTTAGGAAAGTTCTATTTTAGGAAAGTTTCCAGATTAGGAAAGTTTCTAGATTAGGAAAGTTTCTAGATTAGGAAAATTTCTATTTTAGGAAAGTTTCTATTTTAGGAAAGTTTCTAGATTAGGAAAGTTTCTAGATAAGGAAAGTTTCTATTTTAGGAAAGTTTCTATTTTAGGAAAGTTTCCATTTTTGGAAAGTTGTTATTTTAGGAAATTTCTTTAAAAATATAAATGTCTAGTAGTTCGGATGTTCCCGAACGTCCCCAAGGATCAGCTGCAGTAATGCAGATGCTGAGCCAGATTACGGTTCAGATGAACACGCTCGCTAGTCGTATGGAACGGCTGGAGCAACCCGGTCCTCCCCAACGACCGGACTTCCCCGAGGCGTCTCACCGCGGCAACGGAGGTGCCACTACCAATGGTCGGACTCACTACTTCGGACCCTACTCTCGCGACCCACGAGAAGAAGATCCGCCCGACGATCCACCATACCGTACCTGATAGAGCCTCGGAACGCACTGATCGTGCCAACGACCCCGCAGACGACCCAGCCGAACCAAGCCCGGACGAAGCAGTTCCAGTCGTGCCAGCAGGACCCATGACCCGCTCCAGAGCTAAGACCTTGGGCACCAAGTTCAATCGGTTCATTGAGAGGAGGCTTGAGGTTCTGGAGCAGAATTCCGAGTCCGGACCAGGGCCAACCCAAGACCAGGCCCATTACTCGTCAACCACCGCCTGGGAGTTGCTTAGTCGCCAAGTTGCCGATTCCTGCATCCTTACCATTACACCGGGGTAGGGATGCCCAAAGACGCGCTAAGGAATTGTACTCTTTTTCCTACCTTCGGTTTTGTCCCATTGGGTTTTCCGGGGGAGGTTTTAACGAGGCAACACCCTTAGTGTGCAATCCGGAAGTGGACAACACCAAGTCCACGACCAAGTCTACCTTTAGTCATTTCTTTAAGTTTTTGTTGTCTAAATTTTTCTAAGTGTAGGACTTGGGCCCGAGACCAGGCCTTGTGGCCCGCGGCCCAAGTCATTTAAATGCCTTGTAGTTTTAGTTAGACTTCTTGTTGTTTTATTTTGGACTTCATGCTGTTTTTGTAAAGGGTGGAAACCCTAAGACTTAGGCATTATAAAAGCCAAGTCATTCTCATTAATAAAAGACAGACTTTACAAAGAAATTAAAACCCTAGCAATATTGCTCTCTACCGTCTAGCCACCTAGTCGGATTCTAGACTTAGCCGCCGGCTTAAGTCGCCCTGGTGTATCACGGTTCTTCCGCAAGCCGTGTGGTCCATATCAATCCCCGCTTCATCTCACGTGCTCAGCCTGGTCGAGTCTCTCCCACGCTAGCACCCATCCGCGCGGCTGTAGATCGAGTCTCTCTCTCAGTCGCCTTGCTCCGCGCCCAGCCTGAACCTCCACCAGGTTCCTGCCGTGTCCGTGACCATATCATCTGGTATCAGAGCTCAAAAGCTCCTGACCCCGGTTGTGTCCTATCCCATTTGTTATTTGTTTCACTTGTTTAATTCATTAAGAAAACGCTTGGCTTGATTTGTTTGCTTGTCTAACCTGCAAGGTTAAGAGAAGCCGGATTCAAGTCACACAAACAAAAAAAAAAAAAAAAAAAGGAGAAGAAGCTTCACTAGAACCGCGACTAATCCATCCTTACAACCGGTTACATCTCCTCTACCTTTAAGTTTGTCCGTTAGGATTGTTTAGATTGTTTGCAAATTCATTCAAAAAAAAAAAAAGAAAGAACAAGTTAGGTTGCGCTTAAAAACGGATTAGGGAGGAATAGAAACCTACCTAGAACATCATCGCGCCTGAGAAATCGTGAAGCAGTTGTTCTTGCCTTCACGCGTGATATGATCCTGGGAGGCAGGATCACAACCCAGTTACGGCACCAAGCTAAGCGTGAGGATGCAGCGGTTGTGAGGTTCACGGATTGAAGATGGCAAAAAGAGATATTGGTAAGATGGATAGAATCCGGCTAGATCAGGCAAGAATATGACCAGGAACACCAGGCGAATACGCGGACGAGTGGACGAGCGTCCGGACGAGGAGACGGTCGGGCTATCGACCATGGCCACGACCTTGGCCTGAACCCGGCTGAGGTTCAGCAAGACTTTGCAACCAGGAGTGAAGACGTCGTCCCGGGCGAGCATGTCCTCGACCCGACGCGTGTTTGTGCATCCGGACCGTTCCATGATCAAGCACCCGGACTGTCCCTTGATTCCACATCCGTACCGTCCCGTGGTTACATTTCTGCCTCCACCCAAGATCATACATCCGGCTTGTACCAAGACCAGGACCACGTACCACCTATCGACCAGAAGGCCGGACCAGCCCGTCTCCAGCAAACACCTCAGCATGACCGCGTCTACATTCGGCCATGGACCAACTCGACCGGGCCCATTGATCCATGGGTCATTCCAGAAGGTCCTTTGACCCGTTCAAGGACCAAGGCGCTTCAAGACCAAATTGGAGCCTTCATCAGCACATTCAAGCCGTCTAAGCACCACATAGGTATGGTCCTTAGACTTTATGCAAATTGATTTATGTTAGTGGGAAGAGAATACATTTTTGTGCTCTTTTTCCCTCTTTTGGGTTTTTCCCACTGGGTTTTTCCAAAAGAGGTTTTTAATGAGGCCCAAATGTATTCTCACATGTCCATTAGCATAAGGCCTTTTGCTAGTGAAGTCTTTGGCCCCTTGTTCACGGCCCATTCATAAGTTCAGGCTAGATTTCGAATGTGTCTTTCAAACTCATCCTTGATTATGTATTAATCCGTGTAAGTGCATGGGGACTTGTGCTCTTCATGCAGGCTTTGACCGTTTGTAAAATGGCTATTTCTAGTCTGGCTAAGTCAATGTATGGATCATCGAATTTTTATGAAAGTCTCTTTGAACTTATTCTCTGAATTCGATCTCTTTCTCTTTGGTTGATCTTGGTGTGTTATATCCTTGAATCTTCCAACGAAATCCTTGTCTTCCTCTTTGGTGTGTCATATCCTCTGAGTAGACAAGCCGGCTTGACAAGAACCTATCATATTCTTGCCTGATCTAGCCGGATTCTATCCATCTTACCAATATCTCTTTTTGCCATCTTCAATCCGTGAACCTCACAACCGCTGCATCCTCACGCTTAGCTTGGTGCCGTAACTGGGTTGTGATCCTGCCTCCCAGGATCATATCAAGTGGTATCAGAGCACACATCAGGCTGAGCACTTCTCTAACCTTTGTGGTGTTTCGATTTCTCATTGAATAACTTTTGATCTTCTAAGTGACCATTCATCTACTTGGAACCGTGATTAGATCTGTCCTTTTTGTGTGTTTGTTTTGAACATTTGACTTGTTCAAAGTGTTTTATGGCAGGAGACGAGTCAGAGACTGAAGGGGAGTCCACGCATACACGCCTGGTTGATGAGCTCACCCTTAGGATGAATAACATGATGGAGGAACGTTTTCTCTCCATGCAGGCCGTGTTGAGAGATAGCCTGCGTGATGATATCAGGCAGATTCTTCCAGAGCCAAGGCCAGAGAGGAGGCGTGCCCTGTTCCAAGAACCAGAACTGCCGCGTCCTGATCTACCTCCTAGGGCATCCACTCCACAAGGCGGTTCACAAGGACAGCACATCAGAACGCCTGGTGTAAGGGAAGAGGTGTCTTCCATTAGACATCCAGCCGATCAGAGCTTCCTTGGTGATGAAGCGGATGCACAACTATACCCTAGTGACTACTCAGATCACAGCCCAAGGAGACAAAGGCGGATGCATAGGCCGCCACCCGTTCAAGACAGCATCCACAATCTTAAGCTAAAGATCCCAGCATTCCATGGCAAAAATGATCCCACAGCCTTCCTTGAATGGGAACAAAAGATGGAATTAGTGTTTAATTGTCAATATTTTTCTGAATTTAATAAAGTTAATGTAGCAGTAACTGAGTTCTATGATTATGCTCTCAGTTGGTGGGATCAGATGGTGATATCAAGAAGAAGGAATGGAGAGCCGCCCATTGATACTTGGCAGGAGTTGAAGCTGGTCATGAGAAGGCGTTTTGTCCCTTCACACTTCCACAGGGATCTACACCTAAGGCTGAGGCAGTTGACACAGGGCAGCCGTGGTGTTGAAGATTACTTCCAGGAGATGGAAACATTACTGATCAGGGCAGGCGTGACTGAGGACAGAGAGGCGACCATGTCCCGGTTCTTAGGCGGCCTTAATAGGGATATCCAGGACCGCTTAGAACTCCAACATTATGTGGAGCTTGAGGAGCTCTTACACAAGGCCATCTTGATAGAACAACAGCTTAAGAGAAGAAGTACTAACCGCACTTCTTTTGGCGCAGGTACTTATGGAAGCAAGCCTGGCTTTGGTCGAGACTTCAAATCCACACGTCCCGCGGAACAAAAGGTGGCCCCAACTAGACCGGATCCCCAACCAACCATCAACAAATGGGACAAGGGCAAGGCGCAAGAGAAGCCCACGCGGTCTAGGGATGTTAAATGCTTCAAGTGCCAAGGCTTGGGCCACTATGCCAATGAGTGCGTGAATAAAAAGGTGATGGTGCTTATGGAGAATGGGGAAGTCTTATCTGATGATGAGGCAGATGACCAAGAGCCAACCCATGATCCGTATGAAGATGAGGTTGAAGAGCCACCGGTTCAGGGCCAGTTGTTGGTCACTCGGCGCGCACTCAGTGTGCAAACCAAACCCAAAGAACCGGACCAGAGGGAGAACCTGTTCCACACGCGGTGCTTCGTTAAAGGCAAGGTGTGCAGCCTCATTGTGGATGGGGGCAGCTGCACCAATGTGGCTAGTGAGAGTATGGTCAAGAAGCTTGGCTTAGAAGTCACTAAGCATCCACGACCCTACCCCTTGCAATGGCTTACTGAGGCTGGAGAACTCCGCGTCACGCAGCAGGTCAAGGTTCCCTTGGAGATTGGCAGCTACAAGGATGAGGTGCTTTGTGACGTGCTACCCATGGAAGCTGGTCACGTCCTGCTGGGAAGACCTTGGCAGTCTGACCGTAGGGTCATCCATGACGGGTACACAAATAAACACCATTTCACCCATCAGAACCGTAAGGTAACACTCATTCCCATGACGCCTCAAGAGGTATACAAGGACCAACTCTATCTTAAACAGCAAAAGAAACAAGATATCGGCATGATAGAACCTAAGTGTAAAACCAATTTCTTTATCAAGGCTAGTGGAGCTTATAAGAACTTGGATAGTCATAGGCCTGTTTTCTTGTTATACTATAAGGAGGCTTGCCTCCATGCTACTAAACCCAAGCCGGCTTTGCCGAGCAAGTTGTCTAATCTTCTACAGGACTACCAAGATGTGTTTCCTGAGGAGTGTCCTTCAGGACTTCCCCCCCTCCGTGGTATTGAACATCAGATAGACCTTGTGCCTGGAGCGGCTCTTCCCAACCGTCCCGCCTATAGGACTAATCCGGTCGAGACCAAGGAGATTCAGGCCCAAGTGGAGGAACTCCTAAGGAAAGGGCACATCCGGGAAAGCCTGAGCCCATGTGCGGTCCCAGTCCTCTTGGTTCCTAAAAAGGATGGTAAGTACCGTATGTGTGTTGATTGTAGAGCAATCAACAACATCACGGTCAGGTATCGTCACCCTATCCCTAGATTGGACGATATGCTAGATGAATTGCATGGGTCTAGGATGTTTTCTAAGATTGATCTTAGGAGTGGTTACCATCAAATTAGGATGAAAGAGGGTGATGAATGGAAAACAGCCTTTAAAACTAAGCAAGGATTGTATGAATGGCTTGTAATGCCATTTGGGCTTACAAACGCTCCTAGTACTTTCATGAGGTTGATGAATCATGTACTTAGGCAATTCATAGGACATTTTGTTGTGGTTTATTTTGATGACATATTAATCTATAGTAAGAGTCTAAAAGATCATGTTGAACATGTTCAGGCTGTCCTAGAAGTACTTAGGAAAGAGAGATTATTTGCTAACATGGACAAGTGCATCTTTGGCTCGGATACTGTTGTTTTTCTTGGCTTTGTGGTCAGTGCAGATGGCGTTAGTGTGGACCAGGAGAAGGTCAAAGCCATCCAAGAATGGCCTACACCAACAAGCGTGAGTGAAGTGAGAAGCTTCCATGGTTTGGCTGGATTCTACAGGCGGTTTGTTAAGGATTTTAGTACCCTTGCCGCCCCATTGACCGAGATCATCAAGAAAGAAGTGGGGTTCAAGTGGGAACAACCTCAGGAACAGGCCTTCCAGACACTCAAGGATAAGCTTACTCATGCCCCATTACTTGCTTTACCTGATTTCACTAACACGTTTGAAATAGAATGTGATGCATCAGGCTTAGGTATTGGAGCTGTGCTCATGCAAGAACGCCGACCCATTGCCTATTTTAGTGAAAAGCTAGGTGGTGCCACATTAAACTACCCTACGTATGACAAAGAGCTGTATGCTCTGGTGAGGGCGCTTCAGACTTGGCAGCACTACCTGTGGCCTAAAGAATTTGTCATTCATACCGACCATGAGTCCTTGAAGCATCTTAAAGGCCAACAAAAGCTCAACAAGCGCCATGCCAAGTGGGTAGAGTTTATTGAAACATTCCCCTATGTTATTAAATACAAGCAGGGAAAAGAAAACATTGTGGCAGATGCACTATCCAGGAGGTACACTTTACTTTCAACCCTTGAAGTTAAGTTATTGGGATTTGAACATATTAAACCTCTGTATGAAACTGACCCGGACTATGGAGACATCTATAAGTCCTGCTCTAAGTCTTCTACAGGTTCTTATTATCAGAAGGATGGTTTTTTTTTTCATGAAAACCGGCTCTGTGTACCAAGGTGTTCCCTGCGTGAGCTGTTCATAAGGGAAGTCCATGCTGGTGGGCTTATGGGACATTTTGGTATAGCAAAGACCCTGGCCATTATGCGTGAGCATTTTCAGTGGCCTCATATGAAAAAGGACGTGGAACGCTTGTGTAATAGATGTCCTACTTGCAAAATGGCCAAAGCGACCACCCAACCCCACGGTTTGTATCAACCGCTGCCTATCCCTGAACATCCTTGGCTAGACATATCAATGGATTTTATCTTAGGCCTGCCTAGGACTAGGAATGGGAAGGACTCGATTTTTGTTGTTGTAGACCGGTTCTCTAAAATGTCTCATTTCCTAGCTTGTCATAAGACGGATGATGCATCTCATGTTGCCAATCTATTCTTTAGAGAGATAGTTAGATTGCATGGTATGCCTAGGAGTATTGTATCTGATAGAGACACTCGGTTTCTTGGTCATTTTTGGAGAACACTCTGGTCAAAACTAGGAACTAAGTTATGTTTCTCCACTACTTGTCATCCGGAGAGTGATGGTCAGACTGAGGTAGTGAATAGGACCTTAGGATCCTTGTTACGTGCCTTTGTTGGGAAAAACCTTAGGACATGGGAGGATAGCTTGCCACACCTTGAATTTGCTTATAATCATTCTGTGCATTCAGCGTCTAAGTTTTCACCATTCCAAATTGTTTATGGGTTTAACCCTATGTCACCATTGGATTTAATGCCTCTTCCTTTGAGTGTGAGATCTAGTGTGGATGGTGAGCAGAAGGCCAAGATGGTTCAAAAGATTCATGCAGATGCCCGCAAGAACATTGAGGCCAAGACCAAGCAATATGCCAAGAATGCTAACAAGAACCGCAAGAAGGTGGTTTTTCAACCAGGAGACCAAGTGTGGATACACTTAAGGAAGGAACGCTTCCCTGTTGAAAGGCGCTCCAAACTCCTCCCAAGGGTTGATGGCCCCTTCACCATCACCAAACGCTTGAATGACAACGCCTATGTCTTGGACTTGCAAGGTAAGTATGCTATCAGCTCAAGCTTTAATGTTGCTGACCTTATTCCCTTTTGTGCAGATAATCAGGATTTGAGGGCAAATCCTTTTCAAGATGGGGGGAATGATGCGGACCAGGAACACCAGGCGAATACGCGGACGAGTGGACGAGCGTCCGGACGAGGAGACGGTCGGGCTATCGACCATGGCCACGACCTTGGCCTGAACCCGGCTGAGGTTCAGCAAGACTTTGCAACCAGGAGTGAAGACGTCGTCCCGGGCGAGCATGTCCTCGACCCGACGCGTGTTTGTGCATCCGGACCGTTCCATGATCAAGCACCCGGACTGTCCCTTGATTCCACATCCGTACCGTCCCGTGGTTACATTTCTGCCTCCACCCAAGATCATACATCCGGCTTGTACCAAGACCAGGACCACGTACCACCTATCGACCAGAAGGCCGGACCAGCCCGTCTCCAGCAAACACCTCAGCATGACCGCGTCTACATTCGGCCATGGACCAACTCGACCGGGCCCATTGATCCATGGGTCATTCCAGAAGGTCCTTTGACCCGTTCAAGGACCAAGGCGCTTCAAGACCAAATTGGAGCCTTCATCAGCACATTCAAGCCGTCTAAGCACCACATAGGTATGGTCCTTAGACTTTATGCAAATTGATTTATGTTAGTGGGAAGAGAATACATTTTTGTGCTCTTTTTCCCTCTTTTGGGTTTTTCCCACTGGGTTTTTCCAAAAAAGGTTTTTAATGAGGCCCAAATGTATTCTCACATGTCCATTAGCATAAGGCCTTTTGCTAGTGAAGTCTTTGGCCCCTTGTTCACGGCCCATTCATAAGTTCAGGCTAGATTTCGAATGTGTCTTTCAAACTCATCCTTGATTATGTATTAATCCGTGTAAGTGCATGGGGACTTGTGCTCTTCATGCAGGCTTTGACCGTTTGTAAAATGGCTATTTCTAGTCTGGCTAAGTCATTGTATGGATCATCGAATTTTTATGAAAGTCTCTTTGAACTTATTCTCTGAATTCGATCTCTTTCTCTTTGGTTGATCTTGGTGTGTTATATCCTTGAATCTTCCAACGAAATCCTTGTCTTCCTCTTTGGTGTGTCATATCCTCTGAGTAGACAAGCCGGCTTGACAAGAACCTATCATATTCTTGCCTGATCTAGCCGGATTCTATCCATCTTACCAATATCTCTTTTTGCCATCTTCAATCCGTGAACCTCACAACCGCTGCATCCTCACGCTTAGCTTGGTGCCGTAACTGGGTTGTGATCCTGCCTCCCAGGATCATATCAACGCGTGTGCTAGTTAGGTTTGTTGCTTGCGTTTGTTTGTTAGGCCGACTGTAGTCCGGGTCGCTCTAGAGTTTTAGGTGTCCCGAGTTGCGCCTTGGAGAGTAACCTAGAACCCGCGTTAGTCCCCTGCTAGTAGCCGCCTGCACCAAGGCCCCTTGTTCTAGCCGAGAGGTTCCCTTGTGAGCAGCCGCTTGATCCCTTAGGAGAAAACCCTAGGCAGCCGCGAGTTTAGGTTTAGCAACCAAGACCCCAGACCGAAATCCGCGATCCTTAGACACCATCAGCCGTTTAGGGCATTTTTCCATTTCTAGGTTTAGGCAATATCCCCTAGTATAATCACTTAGGAATATTTCCAAAAAAAAAAAAACCAATTAGGAAACTTCCCGAAACGATTTAGGAAAGAAATTAAGTCTAGAATATCTCCCTAGGATATTTTCCTTTTTCTAGAATTAGGAAAGTTCCATTTTAGGACAGTTCTATTTTAGGAAAGTTCCAACTTAGGAAAGTTCTATTTTAGGAAAGTTTCCAGATTAGAAAAGTTTCTAGATTAGGAAAGTTTCTAGATTAGGAAAGTTTCTATTTTAGGAAAGTTTTTATTTTAGGAAAGTTTCTAGATTAGGAAAGTTTCTAGATAAGGAAAGTTTCTATTTTAGGAAAGTTTCTATTTTAGGAAAGTTTCCATTTTTGGAAAGTTGTTATTTTAGGAAATTTCTTTTAAAATATAAATGTCTAGTAGTTCGGACGTTCCCGAACGTCCCCAAGGATCAGCTGCAGTAATGCAGATGCTGAGCCAGATTACGGTTCAGATGAACACGCTCGCTAGTCGTATGGAACGGCTGGAGCAACCCGGTCCTCCCCAACGACCGGACTTCCCCGAGGCGTCTCACCGCGGCAACGGAGGTGCCACTACCAATGGTCGGACTCACTACTTCGGACCCTACTCTCGCGACCCACGAGAAGAAGATCCGCCCGACGATCCACCATACCGTACCCCTTATGATCGAGACCCCCGGTACGATGACCGACCGCCCCCATACCAAGCCCCCGACGTCAAGCTTAACCCGCCATCATTTGCCGGCAAGGTCGACCCCGAGGCTTACCTAGATTGGGAACGACGCATGGAGCTGATCTTCGACTACTAACGATACTGAGACCCCCGGCGAGTAGCTCTTGCCACCGCCCAATTTACGGACCATGCCCTGACCTGGTGGGACCGTGAGGTCGCTGAAAGACGAAGGAGTCGTTTCGGACCACTGACCTCTTGGGACGAGCTTACGCATCTAATGCGGAAACGCTACGTTCCACCCCACTTCCACCGCGAGTTACAAAGGCGTTTTAGACGACTCACCCAGGGCACTAAGACGGTCAGTGAATATTTCGACGAGTTCGAGCACCTGCGGAACCGTCTTGAGATAACTGACTCCCCGGAGAGTCTCATGGCCCAGTTCCTCGATGGGCTTCAGGAAAAGATCGCCCGCAAAGTCGAGAGGCAGCAGTACCACGACCTTGGCGAGTTATACCACTTAGCCAACCAGGTGGAGCAAGCCAACAAGAGGAAGGCCGCAGGCAGTCAGAGGCCCAAGCCAAACTGGACCAAGCCATACAACCGGCCCCCTGGCCCTGTCCCCGACCCGCGCACGCCGACCCGTCCCCGTGAGCCAACCCGACCCACGGCTGGACAACCCCAGCCGACCAAGCCTACCGGAGCTGCACCCCGGAGCCGAGACATCACTTGTTTCAAGTGCAACGGACGAGGTCACATGGCTCGCGACTGTCCGAACCAGCGAGTCATGATCTTGACCCCATCCAGCGAGTACGAATCCGCTGATGAGGAAGACGAGCATCTAGACGCCCAGATCGACCAGCCAGAGGATGAGATTGAATACCCGGATTCCGGAGAACTTCTGATGTTCCGACGTGTCCTGAACTCAATAGCGGGACCCGAAGAGACGGAACAGCGAGAGAACATCTTCTATACCAAGTGCACCGTGAAGGGCAAGGTATGTTCTCTGATCATAGACGGTGGTTCTTGCACCAACGTCGCCAGTCAATACATGGTTGACAAGCTCGGTATCGAGAAGACCAAGCACCCACGCCCATACGGGTTGCGCTGGCTCAATGACAAGACCGAGATCCGCATATCCGATCAGGTGATGGTACCCTTCAGTATAGGCCGTTACTCTGATCAGGTCTTGTGCGACGTGGTCCCGATGCAGGCTGGCCACCTATTACTAGGACGTCCATGGCAGTTTGACAGGGAAACCACGCACAATGGGCGGACTAACCTGTATTCTTTTGTTCACAACAAGCGCAGGTTTAACTTAGCACCGCTCGCACCACAACAAGTCCGGGAAATCCAATTAAAGACGGATTCAACCAAAGGTCCCCGGAAGGAGAACTTTCTTGTGAACTCCCGAGTCGTCCGCAAGGCAGTGAGTAGGGACGATACTAATGTCGTCCTTATGATCTTCAAGGAATCGCTGCACGCCGGCAGCACTGACCCGCCGCTCCCGCCTGAAGTTGCCAAACTTCTAGAGACCTACGCCGGCGTCTTTCCGACAGAGATCCCACCAGGACTGCCACCATTAAGAGGAATCGAGCATAACATCGATTTCATTCCGGGAGCACAACTGCCCAACCGACCCGCCTACCGAGTCAACCCGGAGGAAGCTAAGGAGCTCGAACGCCAAGTTCGAGAACTGATGGACCAGGGCTATGTTCGGGAAAGCCTTAGTCCATGTGCTGTACCCGTCCTGCTCGTGCCCAAGAAAGACGGATCCTGGAGAATGTGTGTTGATTGCCGAGCTATCAACAACATCACCATCAAGTACCGTCACCCGATACCGCGGATATCACCTGAAGAGCTGAAGAGCGGATATCACCAGGTCCGCATGCGCGAAGGAGACGAATGGAAGACGGCATTCAAGACCAAGCAGGGTCTCTACGAATGGCTAGTAATGCCGTTTGGGCTATCCAATGCCCCGAGTACGTTCATGCGTTTAATGAACCATGTCCTCAGGCCGTACATCAGTAAGTTTGTCGTAGACTATTTTGACGACATCCTTATTTACAGCGCCTCATATGCCGATCACGTCACTCATTTGGAGTTGGTAATACGCACACTTCGAGAGGAGAAGTTGTATGCCAATCTAAAGAAGTGTACGTTCTGCACTGATCGGGTAGTCTTCCTAGGCTTTGTCGTGAGTCCACAAGGCTTACAGGTGGACGAGGATAAGATCAAGGCCATACAGGAATGGCCCACGCCCACGAGCATCAGCCAAGTCCGGAGCTTCCACGGTTTGGCGAGCTTCTACCGACGGTTCGTCCGGGACTTCAGCACCATTGCCAGCCCCTTGACCTCCGTGATCAAGAAGGACCGGGCATTCAGCTGGGGGCCCGAGCAGGATAAAGCTTTCAACCTGCTCAAGGAACGACTCACTCACGCCCCGGTTTTGGCACTACCGGATTTTCAGAAGACTTTCGAGGTGGAGTGCGACGCATCTGGCGTTGGAATCGGAGCCGTACTGACCCAAGGCGGCAAACCAGTTGCCTATTTCAGCGAGAAGTTGAGCGGTGCAGCACTCAACTACCCCGCCTATGACAAGGAGTTGTATGCCTTAGTTCGGGCAATGGACACCTGGCAGCACTACCTGTTGGCCCGGGAATGCGTCATCCACACGGACCATCAGACGCTGCAACACCTACGAGGGCAGACGAAGCTGAAGAGACGACACGCACGCTGGCTGGAGTTCATCGAGATATTCCCTTACGTAATCAAGTACAAGAAGGGAAAGGAGAATGTCGTCGCAGATGCCTTGTCCCGGAGACACTCCTTGATTCGGTCATGGAAGCTAAGGTCCTCGGATTCGAACTACTCAAGGAGCTGTATGCCCAAGACGACGACCTCAAGGACGCCTTCACTCACGCTGGAACGGGTACCCATTCACGGTTTTACTTGTTTGATGGGTTCCTTTTCAGGGATCGGAGGCTTTGCATCCCAAAGGGTTCAACCCGGGAGCTACTACTGAGAGAAGCCCACGGGGGAGGCTTATTGGGCCATTTTGGCGTAGCCAAAACCTTGAGTTTACTCAAGGAACACTTCTACTGGCCCCACCTGAGACGAGATGTTGAGGCCCATTGCAGCCGCTGCCTGGTCTGCAAACGAGCCAAGTCAAGAGTCCATCCCCACGGGTTATACCTACCACTCCCTATTCCTACTACTCCTTGGACTGACATCTCTATGGACTTTGTGCTAGGCTTGCCTAAGATCAACCACAAAGACTCCATTTTTGTAGTAGTAGACAGGTTCTCGAAGATGGCGCATTTCATCCCGTGTTCCAAGACAAATGACGCCACCCAAACCGCGAGTTTGTTCTTCCGGGAGATTGTCCGACTGCATGGAATTCCCCGGACAATAGTGTCCGACCGAGACACCAAGTTCCTCAGCCATTTCTGGCGGACGCTGTGGAAGAAGCTCGGCACCAAGCTGCTGTTTTCAACGTCTTGCCATCCCCAGACAGACGGACAGACCGAAGTCGTGAACCGGACACTCTCCACCCTACTAAGGGCAACCATTGGCCGAAACTTGAAGTCTTGGCTCGAATGCCTACCGCTGGTCGAGTTCGCCTACAACCGAGCCGTCCATTCCGCGACCAAGAAGTCACCGTTTGAGATCGTCTACGGTTTCAACCCGCTGTCGCCAATGGAGTTCACGCCATTACCCCCTGCTGAGATCGTGAACCTAGAGGGAGACCGGAAGGCTGAATACGTCAAGAAGCTGCACCAGAAGGTCAAGGAGAATCTGGAGAAGAAGACGGAGACCTATGCCCGACAAGCCAACAGGGGACGTAAGCAGACGACGTTGAAGGAAGGCGACTGGGTTTGGCTCCACATGCGACCCGAGAGGTTTCCCCAGAAGCGCAAGGACAAGTTGGCACCGAGAGGAGACGGACCATTCCGAGTCCTAAAAAAGATCAACGACAATGCCTACCAACTCGAACTGCCAGGTGAGTTTAACATTTCTCCGACGTTCAATGTTTCTGACCTAGAATTATTCGATGCAGGTGAGGACGTTGATTTGGAGACCAAACCACTTGAAGAGGGGAGGGATGATGGAGCCTCGGAACGCACTGATCGTGCCAACGACCCCGCAGACGACCCAGCCGAACCAAGCCCGGACGAAGCAGTTCCAGTCGTGCCAGCAGGACCCATGACCCGCTCCAGAGCTAAGACCTTGGGCACCAAGTTCAATCGGTTCATTGAGAGGAGGCTTGAGGTTCTGGAGCAGAATTCCGAGTCCGGACCAGGGCCAACCCAAGACCAGGCCCATTACTCGTCAACCACCGCCTGGGAGTTGCTTAGTCGCCAAGTTGCCGATTCCTGCATCCTTACCATTACACCGGGGTAGGGATGCCCAAAGACGCGCTAAGGAATTGTACTCTTTTTCCTACCTTCGGTTTTGTCCCATTGGGTTTTCCGGGGGAGGTTTTAACGAGGCAACACCCTTAGTGTGCAATCCGGAAGTGGACAACACCAAGTCCACGACCAAGTCTACCTTTAGTCATTTCTTTAAGTTTTTGTTGTCTAAATTTTTCTAAGTGTAGGACTTGGGCCCGCGACCAGGCCTTGTGGCCCGCGGCCCAAGTCATTTAAATGCCTTGTAGTTTTAGTTAGACTTCTTGTTGTTTTATTTTGGACTTCATGCTGTTTTTGTAAAGGGTGGAAACCCTAAGACTTAGGCATTATAAAAGCCAAGTCATTCTCATTAATAAAAGACAGACTTTACAAAGAAATTAAAACCCTAGCAATATTGCTCTCTACCGTCTAGCCACCTAGTCGGATTCTAGACTTAGCCGCCGGCTTAAGTCGCCCTGGTGTATCACGGTTCTTCCGCAAGCCGTGTGGTCCATATCAATCCCCGCTTCATCTCACGTGCTCAGCCTGGTCGAGTCTCTCCCACGCTAGCACCCATCCGCGCGGCTGTAGATCGAGTCTCTCTCTCAGTCGCCTTGCTCCGCGCCCAGCCTGAACCTCCACCAGGTTCCTGCCGTGTCCGTGACCATATCATCTGGTATCAGAGCTCAAAAGCTCCTGACCCCGGTTGTGTCCTATCCCTTTTGTTATTTGTTTCACTTGTTTAATTCATTAAGAAAACGCTTGGCTTGATTTGTTTGCTTGTCTAACCTGCAAGGTTAAGAGAAGCCGGATTCAAGTCACACAAACAAAAAAAAAAAAAAAGGAGAAGAAGCTTCACTAGAACCGCGACTAATCCATCCTTACAACCGGTTACATCTCCTCTACCTTTAAGTTTGTCCGTTAGGATTGTTTAGATTGTTTGCAAATTCATTCAAAAAAAAAAAAAGAAAGAACAAGTTAGGTTGCGCTTAAAAACGGATTAGGGAGGAATAGAAACCTACCTAGAACATCATCGCGCCTGAGAAATCGTGAAGCAGTTGATCTTGCCTTCACGCGTGTGCTAGTTAGGTTTGTTGCTTGCGTTTGTTTGTTAGGCCGACTGTAGTCCGGGTCGCTCTAGAGTTTTAGGTGTCCCGAGTTGCGCCTTGGAGAGTAACCTAGAACCCGCGTTAGTCCCCTGCTAGTAGCCGCCTGCACCTTCGGAACCATAGCTAGCCTCCTAGGTTCTAGCCGAGAGGTTCCCTTGTGAGCAGCCGCTTGATCCCTTAGGAGAAAACCCTAGGCAGCCGCGAGTTTAGGTTTAGCAACCAAGACCCCAGACCGAAATCCGCGATCCTTAGACACCATCAGCCGTTTAGGGCATTTTTCCATTTCTAGGTTTAGGCAATATCCCCTAGTATAATCACTTAGGAATATTTCCAAAAAAAAAAAAACCAATTAGGAAACTTCCCGAAACGATTTAGGAAAGAAATTAAGTCTAGAATATCTCCCTAGGATATTTTCCTTTTTCTAGAATTAGGAAAGTTCCATTTTAGGACAGTTCTATTTTAGGAAAGTTCCAACTTAGGAAAGTTCTATTTTAGGAAAGTTTCCAGATTAGAAAAGTTTCTAGATTAGGAAAGTTTCTAGATTAGGAAAGTTTCTATTTTAGGAAAGTTTTTATTTTAGGAAAGTTTTTATTTTAGGAAAGTTTCTAGATTAGGAAAGTTTCTAGATAAGGAAAGTTTCTATTTTAGGAAAGTTTCTATTTTAGGAAAGTTTCCATTTTTGGAAAGTTGTTATTTTAGGAAATTTCTTTTAAAATATAAATGTCTAGTAGTTCGGACGTTCCCGAACGTCCCCAAGGATCAGCTGCAGTAATGCAGATCCTGAGCCAGATTACGGTTCAGATGAACACGCTCGCTAGTCGTATGGAACGGCTGGAGCAACCCGGTCCTCCCCAACGACCGGACTTCCCCGAGGCGTCTCACCGCGGCAACGGAGGTGCCACTACCAATGGTCGGACTCACTACTTCGGACCCTACTCTCGCGACCCACGAGAAGAAGATCCGCCCGACGATCCACCATACCGTACCCCTTATGATCGAGACCCCCGGTACGATGACCGACCGCCCCCATACCAAGCCCCCGACGTCAAGCTTAACCCGCCATCATTTGCCGGCAAGGTCGACCCCGAGGCTTACCTAGATTGGGAACGACGCATGGAGCTGATCTTCGACTACTACCGATACTGAGACCCCCGGCGAGTAGCTCTTGCCACCGCCCAATTTACGGACCATGCCCTGACCTGGTGGGACCGTGAGGTCGCTGAAAGACGAAGGAGTCGTTTCGGACCACTGACCTCTTGGGACGAGCTTACGCATCTAATGCGGAAACGCTACGTTCCACCCCACTTCCACCGCGAGTTACAAAGGCGTTTTAGACGACTCACCCAGGGCACTAAGACGGTCAGTGAATATTTCGACGAGTTCGAGCACCTGCGGAACCGTCTTGAGATAACTGACTCCCTGGAGAGTCTCATGGCCCAGTTCCTCGATGGGCTTCAGGAAAAGATCGCCCGCAAAGTCGAGAGGCAGCAGTACCACGACCTTGGCGAGTTATACCACTTAGCCAACCAGGTGGAGCAAGCCAACAAGAGGAAGGCCGCAGGCAGTCAGAGGCCCAAGCCAAACTGGACCAAGCCATACAACCGGCCCCCTGGCCCTGTCCCCGACCCGCGCGCGCCGACCCGTCGCCGTGAGCCAACCCGACCCACGGCTGGACAACCCCAGCCGACCAAGCCTACTGGAGCTGCACCCCGGAGCCGAGACATCACTTGTTTCAAGTGCAACGGACGAGGTCACATGGCTCGCGACTGTCCGAACCAGCGAGTCATGATCTTGACCCCATCCGGCGAGTACGAATCCGCTGATGAGGAAGACGAGCATCTAGACGCCCAGATCGACCAGCCAGAGGATGAGATTGAATACCCGGATTCCGGAGAACTTCTGATGTTCCGACGTGTCCTGAACTCAATAGCGGGACCCGAAGAGACGGAACAGCGAGAGAACATCTTCTATACCAAGTGCACCGTGAAGGGCAAGGTATGTTCTCTGATCATAGACGGTGGTTCTTGCACCAACGCCGCCAGTCAATACATGGTTGACAAGCTCGGTCTCGAGAAGACCAAGCACCCACGCCCATACGGGTTGCGCTGGCTCAATGACAAGACCGAGATCCGCATATCCGATCAGGTGATGGTACCCTTCAGTATAGGCCGTTACTCTGATCAGGTCTTGTGCGACGTGGTCCCGATGCAGGCTGGCCACCTATTACTAGGACGTCCATGGCAGTTTGACAGGGAAACCACGCACAATGGGCGGACTAACCTGTATTCTTTTGTTCACAACAAGCGCAGGTTTAACTTAGCACCGCTCGCACCACAACAAGTCCGGGAAATCCAATTAAAGACGGATTCAACCAAAGGTCCCCGGAAGGAGAACTTTCTTGTGAACTCCCGAGTCGTCCGCAAGGCAGTGAGTAGGGACGATACTAATGTCGTCCTTATGATCTTCAAGGAATCGCTGCACGCCGGCAGCACTGACCCGCCGCTCCCGCCTGAAGTTGCCAAACTTCTAGAGACCTACGCCGGCGTCTTTCCGACAGAGATCCCACCAGGACTGCCACCATTAAGAGGAATCGAGCATAACATCGATTTCATTCCGGGAGCACAACTGCCCAACCGACCCGCCTACCGAGTCAACCCGGAGGAAGCTAAGGAGCTCGAACGCCAAGTTCGAGAACTGATGGACCAAGGCTATGTTCGGGAAAGCCTTAGTCCATGTGCTGTACCCGTCCTGCTCGTGCCCAAGAAAGACGGATCCTGGAGAATGTGTGTTGATTGCCGAGCTATCAACAACATCACCATCAAGTACCGTCACCCGATACCGCGCCTTGACGATATGCTTGACGAGCTGAGCGGAGCCTCGATCTTCTCAAAGATCGACCTGAAGAGCGGATATCACCAGGTCCGCATGCGCGAAGGAGACGAATGGAAGACGGCATTCAAGACCAAGCAGGGTCTCTACGAATGGCTAGTAATGCCGTTTGGGCTATCCAATGCCCCGAGTACGTTCATGCGTTTAATGAACCATGTCCTCAGGCCGTACATCAGTAAGTTTGTCGTAGTCTATTTTGACGACATCCTTATTTACAGCGCCTCATATGCCGATCACGTCACTCATTTGGAGTTGGTAATACGCACACTTCGAGAGGAGAAGTTGTATGCCAATCTAAAGAAGTGTACGTTCTGCACTGATCGGGTAGTCTTCCTAGGCTTTGTCGTGAGTCCACAAGGCTTACAGGTGGACGAGGATAAGATCAAGGCCATACAGGAATGGCCCACGCCCACAAGCATCAGCCAAGTCCGGAGCTTCCACGGTTTGGCGAGCTTCTACCGACGGTTCGTCCGGGACTTCAGCACCATTGCCAGCCCCTTGACCTCCGTGATCAAGAAGGACCAGGCATTCAGCTGGGGGCCCGAGCAGGATAAAGCTTTCAACCTGCTCAAGGAACGACTCACTCACGCCCCGGTTTTGGCACTACCGGATTTTCAGAAGACTTTCGAGGTGGAGTGCGACGCATCTGGCGTTGGAATCGGAGCCGTACTGACCCAAGGCGGCAAACCAGTTGCCTATTTCAGCGGGAAGTTGAGCGGTGCAGCACTCAACTACCCCGCCTATGACAAGGAGTTGTATGCCTTAGTTCGGGCAATGGACACCTGGCAGCACTACCTGTTAGCCCGGGAATGCGTCATCCACACGGACCATCAGACGCTGCAACACCTACGAGGGCAGGACGAAGCTGAAGAGACGACACGCACGCTGGCTGGAGTTCATCGAGATATTCCCTTACGTAATCAAGTACAAGAAGGGAAAGGAGAATGTCGTCGCAGATGCCTTGTCCCGGAGACACTCCTTGATTTCGGTCATGGAAGCTAAGGTCCTCGGATTCGAACTACTCAAGGAGCTGTATGCCCAAGACGACGACCTCAAGGACGCCTTCACTCACGCTGGAACGGGTACCCATTCACGGTTTTACTTGTTTGATGGGTTCCTTTTCAGGGATCGGAGGCTTTGCATCCCAAAGGGTTCAACCCGGGAGCTACTACTGAGAGAAGCCCACGGGGGAGGCTTAATGGGCCATTTTGGCGTAGCCAAAACCTTGAGTTTACTCAAGGAACACTTCTACTGGCCCCACCTGAGACGAGATGTTGAGGCCCATTGCAGCCGCTGCCTGGTCTGCAAACGAGCCAAGTCAAGAGTCCATCCCCACGGGTTATACCTACCACTCCCTATTCCTACTACTCCTTGGACTGACATCTCTATGGACTTTGTGCTAGGCTTGCCTAAGATCAACCACAAAGACTCCATTTTTGTAGTAGTAGACAGGTTCTCGAAGATGGCGCATTTCATCCCGTGTTCCAAGACAAATGACGCCACCCAAACCGCGAGTTTGTTCTTCCGGGAGATTGTCCGACTGCATGGAATTCCCCGGACAATAGTGTCCGACCGAGACACCAAGTTCCTCAGCCATTTCTGGCGGACGCTGTGGAAGAAGCTCGGCACCAAGCTGCTGTTTTCAACGTCTTGCCATCCCCAGACAGACGGACAGACCGAAGTCGTGAACCGGACACTCTGAAAGAATAATAGATTAAGGTTCATCATTGATCATTGATCAAGAGAATAGAGAGAGAGAGTTTTAGTGACAAGAAAATGAGAGAATAGAATTTTTATTCATAATGATGAGAGAATCATTTCTCTTACTTACAAATGTGAAGGGAGTAAGGTATTTATACTACACTTAGTCTAGGCTTGTTTGGATACAGGATAGCCTTATACTTAAATGGCTTACAAGGATAACATAATTCTATAATACAAACAAGTCTTAGACACTCCCTTTGACATAGTAATAAATCGCCATTTAATATGAATTAAAGGCTTCCATATTTTCATCATTTCTGCTTCATTCCAACACTCCCCCTCAAGCTTAAGTCATGGAAAATGCCTAAGCTTGCAACCATGAAGCATTACCTCATTAAAAAAACCTAGATAAGGAAAACCCAATTGGGACAAAACCTTTTCTAGGGAAAAAGAGTATAACACTCCATGTTGGGATCATTGGTGTGGAATGGACTGCTTTTGAAGCTTCTTATAAGTCTGGTCCATTTCTCCCCCTTTCTTTTGACTCCTTGTCTTCAAGAGGTGATTTTGATCCAGCTTTCTCAAAGCTTTCAAGTTTAACCTGTTTCACATACACATATACATGCATGTATCAATTCTCACAAGTTAAACCAAAGCATTATAATGTAAGAATGATTTTAACTTCCCTTTTATAAGAGTGGATGGCGGATTTGAATGATATGTTCTAGATCAGTCTGGTTCTCTAAGGACTCCACATTAAGGTCTTTGGATTCATCATGATCACATGGTTCTCTTCCCTTATATGTTTTTGATCCCCTTTGACCAGCTTCATTTTGCTTCACCTTCTACCTTCAATAAGCCTAACTCAAGAGAATAAGATTGTAGAATTAAGCTTAAGTAGAGTGAGCACACTTATCTCCTAATACACTTTTCCACCATGCTTCCACTAAATGATGTAGGGTAAGTCATGCTTATGATTGTTTTCCATCACTTCCTGATCTAAAACATCATAGCAACTCAAAAATAAAGATTAGTATTCCAGAACTTGAGTAATATCAAGTCTGGTATCAAGTATAATATCTAGCCAAATTCCCAACCTAAAAATCATAGAGTTAAAGAACTTATCCTAGATAGAACCTTTGATGAAAGAATTTGGTCCTGAGGTGATTCATCACTTTCCATCAGCATGCCTCTCCATCTGTGGGTTCTGACAGCTTTCATTTGCATGCCTCTCCATCTGTGAGTTCTGACAGCTTGCCTCTCCATTTGCATCATGGGTTTTGACAAACATTTTGTCCCTTCACTTATGGGTTCTGACTGCTTGATGGCCATTGGTTCTATCCTCATTTGAGCACACTTCTTGTGCTTACTTTCCAAGGCAAAACATCTTGGAATAACCATGATCCAGCATGAAACTTTTTCATACATGACCAATTCAAACTGAGGCCTGATCATCATCATGTACCTCACGGCATCTTGTGCCTCCTTAGATGCTCATTTTCTTTCCCCCCCACAAGCTTGACACTAAGAATAAAAGTCAAGTTTGGAAGAATGAGCATACACATAATGAGAATTAAGAGATTTGAAGTATTGAAGAATATGAAGAATAAGAGATTTGGAGATTAAAAAGTATAAGAGAATGAAGAATTATTGAGAATTATGATGAATGTCAAGGTGAATTTTGGATCCATCTAGGTTCTAAATGCAATGCATAGTCTTCCTAGGTTCTCTTTCATCCTATGAACATTTCTAGATGAGAAATATCAATCAATCAAGGAATAAGTATAAGGTTTAGAAATAGCCATTGCAAAGACTTTGATAAGTCTTTGTGAGTTTCCTTCTTTGTGATTGATTATGATCTGAACTTGTAGCATGTGTGCTTTGTTGATTTTCTCTTCAAGCACACACCAAAGGTCACCTTACTCCATGGGAGAGCTGATACATCACCTTCCACCAGACTTTTCTCTCCACTCCTTGTGGTGGCTGTTCATGGTGGCCATTGGTTCTAACTTCTTCTCCATGTGTTGTGCCTTTTTCACTTGCTCTCTTTTGTCTTTGTTAGACAATGGAGCAAAACATCAACTCCCATCTTAAGTCTTTGAACCTGTTGAGAATAGGTAGATTCTAAACAAAAGATAGTGAGTGAAAGAGATTGATTAAGAATAACCAAACTTAATTTTAAACATTGCCTAAGGACTTTTGGATTCAACATGCCTTCTTAAACTTATTTTCCTAAGTAAAAGACAAGGTTCTCTTCCCCTAGGATCAATGTAATTCATGAACAAATGATTCATCTAGCTAAACTAGGTTCAAAATGTCCCATTGTACCAATTTCTAAATACATGAACAAAATTCAATAAAATTCATGATTTACTAACCACCTAGATACCAGATTCCCTAGAGTTCTAACTCACACAACCATCAAATAAAATCAGTAAAATAGTTGGATAAGAGTTTAGAAATAGCCTGAATGCATAAGACTTTGATACTAGGTCTTTGCATTTGAGTATAGGAACTGGTTCTGATCTAGGCACTTCATTTGATTATGTTGATTTTAAAGTGCCTTTGGTGGTCCATTAATATGTCCTCCTTTACCAGCTTCGTCAATCTGCTGAACGGGATGTGTCCTAATATAGGACAATATGAGCTTATGAATCTTCTCTCGCAATCCATTCTGAAGGTAACTCAAGTTTGATTCAGTTTCTTTCTTGCATGGTGTTTCTGTTGCGTCACCATGACTCGTTAGAGTAAACTTTTCTCCTATTGTAGACTGTTTTGTATCGCTGCGTCAGCACCAGCACGTTTGTTGATGGACTTCTTCAAAACTCCCAATGCTCTCGCAGCACGTTCTTTTGCGTCTCTCATGTCTGAAGCATTCATCATCTCCCTGACGAATAACTCAACTCACTCAGAGTCATTCAAGATGTGAAATTAACAGATCGTGACTCTTCCTTCTTCTGCATCTCCATCTTCTTCTGCAGGGAGTTTCACAAACTCGGATTCTCTGAAGACGATGTTCTTCATTTCACGATAGAGATTCCTCCAAGACTTCACTACAACGCTTGTTCGTGCAGCTTGCTTAAAGGGCAAGAAACCGATTATCTCAATCAGAACTTCAGGAGATAAATCCAATATCGACGTCTTTGATCTTCTTCCTTGATCCATTTGAATAATGCGATGAGAGAGAAGAGGAATCAAGTCTGAATTTTGTAATTCAACGTTTCAGAGAACACTCTGTTTCTTGATTCTTTTCACATTTTAGTGCCTCTGAAAAAAAATGTGGGCGTTGAAAGAATATGGCCATCAAGCATTTCTGGGAAATGAGTAAGCGTTTCCACTTTGGTCACAGAGACTCCAGCATTCTCCAAAGTAATAAAGGCAGTTCCTCCAGTAGAAACAATAGTGTATCCCAACTCTTGTAGATCGTTGCCAAGAGTAGCCAAATCCCTCTTGTCAGATAAAGATATCAAAGCTTGTTTAGAGGAGCCCGAGGACTCCGCCATATCTCGAACCGCAACTAAACTCAGACGCAGTGATGTACAGTATACGGGCTGACTAAAGCGAAAAGACGCAACGATTGTCCTGCGAAAATAGCCGCAGAGAATTTCGCCAGAGCGAGCACTCACGGAGGTGGCGGTGGTGCATCAGTGGAGGGAAGTATCCTCAATCAGTTCCTGTTGGGCTCGTTCTTGATGTTGTTGTTGAAGCATCTGCTGACCTGTTTCCCTTTCCATGGCTAGTCTAACACGTCTTGCATTCACACAAGCCTGAATTCTTACTAACGCTTGCATACATCAAAGCGTTACAGCAGCTTGATTTATCGTGTCCTCTCGTAGATCCTTCACCGTGATCTCCATTCATGTTCTTGGGAAGCTTCAAGGGTGAAGGCATTACAACCTCTTCTCTTGCTTGGTCACGCGTGAGTAATGCAAGCCTGTACCTGCAACTTACAGTAGGCTATACAAGAATTCGAGTATGTATCCAAAGAAGGCTGTATGTAGGTTGTATGTAGTATATCAAAGAAGTCAAGTGAATAGCAAGAAAAACAAAAACTTGCAGTTCAAGTAACTACTAACAACCTATAACTACTTGAACTAACTTTTAACTAACACTTGCAACAAGATATAACAGATTAAAAACAACCTAACAAACAACCTTATCCAGTTTTAATCACTTAAATTCGAATTTATTATCCTGAATCAATTTTACTTTTCAAGAAATCATATTAAAACTTTTCAAAGATTAACAAAACTGGACAAGTAATTCAAGAAAATTAATCTTGAAGTCTTAAACATATTGGATTGATCTAAAAATTCGTAGACACCCTTTCAAGACACTGGTTAAACTTTCCAGATTCCAAGAATTAAAGAAAACTAAGAAAGAATTAGAGTTATATCACCAGGATCTTGATACAGATGAATTCGGACGTCTCTGAGGAAAACTCCAAGAAAGCCATTTAAACTTAATGAAATCGAGTTCTGCTTTCTTTAAACAGAAACTAGACTCACGGGGCTTGAGTTTAGGCTTTTGAAATTCACGATTTGACGAAATATTGACGTCGAGATGACCTGGGGAATGTAGAGGTTCGAAACGAACACGATCACGAACACCTTTTGGAAGAAAATTCGTATCTTTTGATTCCCTGGGCCAAATGATGCGATCTTGGTGGCTATGGACGCGGAGTTCGCCGATGCACACTCCAGAGAAAGCCGATCGTCAATTGGAGTCGTGGATTGATCGGAATTTGATTTGCAAGATGACGTTCGAAACTGATCCAGAAACAGATGAAGAACAAGAAGAATTCTTGTGAAATCAATGAAAGAATGATGAAAATTTCCCAGATTTGATGTAACCTGGCTCTGATACCATGAAAGAATAATAGATTAAGGTTCATCATTGATCATTGATCAAGAGAATAGAGAGAGAGAGTTTTAGTGACAAGAAAATGAGAGAATAGAATTTTTATTCATAATGATGAGAGAATCATTTCTCTTACTTACAAATGTGAAGGGAGTAAGGTATTTATACTACACTTAGTCTAGGCTTGTTTGGATACAGGATAGCCTTATACTTAAATGGCTTACAAGGATAACATAATTCTATAATACAAACAAGTCTTAGACACTCCCTTTGACATAGTAATAAATCGCCATTTAATATGAATTAAAGGCTTCCATATTTTCATCATTTCTGCTTCATTCCAACACACTCTCCACCCTACTAAGGGCAACCATTGGCCGAAACTTGAAGTCTTGGCTCGAATGCCTACCGCTGGTCGAGTTCGCCTACAACCGAGCCGTCCATTCCGCGACCAAGAAGTCACCGTTTGAGATCGTCTACGGTTTCAACCCGCTGTCGCCAATGGAGTTCACGCCATTACCCCCTGCTGAGATCGTGAACCTAGAGGGAGACCGGAAGGCTGAATACGTCAAGAAGCTGCACCAGAAGGTCAAGGAGAATCTGGAGAAGAAGACGGAGACCTATGCCCGACAAGCCAACAGGGGACGTAAGCAGACGACGTTGAAGGAAGGCGACTGGGTTTGGCTCCACATGCGACCCGAGAGGTTTCCCCAGAAGCGCAAGGACAAGTTGGCACCGAGAGGAGACGGACCATTCCGAGTCCTAAAAAAGATCAACGACAATGCCTACCAACTCGAACTGCCAGGTGAGTTTAACATTTCTCCGACGTTCAATGTTTCTGACTTAGAATTATTCGATGCAGGTGAGGACGTTGATTTGGAGACCAAACCACTTGAAGAGGGGAGGGATGATGGAGCCTCGGAACGCACTGATCGTGCCAACGACCCCGCAGACGACCCAGCCGAACCAAGCCCAGACGAAGCAGTTCCAGTCGTGCCAGCAGGACCCATGACCCGCTCCAGAGCTAAGACCTTGGGCACCAAGTTCAATCGGTTCATTGAGAGGAGGCTTGAGGTTCTGGAGCAGAATTCCGAGTCCGGACCAGGGCCAACCCAAGACCAGGCCCATTACTCGTCAACCACCGCCTGGGAGTTGCTTAGTCGCCAAGTTGCCGATTCCTGCATCCTTACCATTACACCAAGGTAGGGATGCCCAAAGACGCGCTAAGGAATTGTACTCTTTTTCCTACCTTCGGTTTTGTCCCATTGGGTTTTCCGGGGGAGGTTTTAACGAGGCAACACCCTTAGTGTGCAATCCGGAAGTGGACAACACCAAGTCCACGACCAAGTCTACCTTTAGTCATTTCTTTAAGTTTTTGTTGTCTAAATTTTTCTAAGTGTAGGACTTGGGCCCGCGACCAGGCCTTGTGGCCCGCGGCCCAAGTCATTTAAATGCCTTGTAGTTTTAGTTAGACTTCTTGTTGTTTTATTTTGGACTTCATGCTGTTTTTGTAAAGGGTGGAAACCCTAAGACTTAGGCATTATAAAAGCCAAGTCATTCTCATTAATAAAAGACAGACTTTACAAAGAAATTAAAACCCTAGCAATATTGCTCTCTACCGTCTAGCCACCTAGTCGGATTCTAGACTTAGCCGCCGGCTTAAGTCGCCCTGGTGTATCACGGTTCTTCCGCAAGCCGTGTGGTCCATATCAATCCCCGCTTCATCTCACGTGCTCAGCCTGGTCGAGTCTCTCCCACGCTAGCACCCATCCGCGCGGCTGTAGATCGAGTCTCTCTCTCAGTCGCCTTGCTCCGCGCCCAGCCTGAACCTCCACCAGGTTCCTGCCGTGTCCGTGACCATATCAGTCGGACAATCTCCCGGAAGAACAAACTCGCGGTTTGGGTGGCGTCATTTGTCTTGGAACACGGGATGAAATGCGCCATCTTCGAGAACCTGTCTACTACTACAAAAATGGAGTCTTTGTGGTTGATCTTAGGCAAGCCTAGCACAAAGTCCATAGAGATGTCAGTCCAAGGAGTAGTAGGAATAGGGAGTGGTAGGTATAACCCGTGGGGATGGACTCTTGACTTGGCTCGTTTGCAGACCAGGCAGCGGCTGCAATGGGCCTCAACATCTCGTCTCAGGTGGGGCCAGTAGAAGTGTTCCTTGAGTAAACTCAAGGTTTTGGCTACGCCAAAATGGCCCATTAAGCCTCCCCGTGGGCTTCTCTCAGTAGTAGCTCCCGGGTTGAACCCTTTGGGATGCAAAGCCTCCGATCCCTGAAAAGGAACCCATCAAACAAGTAAAACCGTGAATGGGTACCCGTTCCAGCATGAGTGAAGGCGTCCTTGAGGTCGTCGTCTTGGGCATACAGCTCCTTGAGTAGTTCGAATCCGAGGACCTTAGCTTCCATGACCGAAATCAAGGAGTGTCTCCGGGACAAGGCATCTGCGACGACATTCTCCTTTCCCTTCTTGTACTTGATTACGTAAGGGAATGTCTCGATGAACTCCAGCCAGCGTGCGTGTCGTCTCTTCAGCTTCGTCTGCCCTCGTAGGTGTTGCAGCGTCTGATGGTCCGTGTGGATGACGCATTCCCGGGCCAACAAGTAGTGCTGCCAGGTGTCCATTGCCCGAACTAAGGCATACAACTCCTTGTCATAGGCGGGGTAGTTGAGTGCTGCTCCGCTCAACTTCTCGCTGAAATAGGCAACTGGTTTGCCGCCTTGGGTCAGTACGGCTCCGATTCCAACGCCAGATGCGTCGCACTCCACCTCGAAAGTCTTCTGAAAATCCGGTAGTGCCAAAACCGGGGCGTGAGTGAGTCGTTCCTTGAGCAGGTTGAAAGCTTTATCCTGCTCGGGCCCCCAGCTGAATGCCCGGTCCTTCTTGATCACGGAGGTCAAGGGGCTGGCAATGGTGCTGAAGTCCCGGACGAACCGTCGGTAGAAGCTCGCCAAACCGTGGAAGCTCCGGACTTGGCTGATGCTCGTGGGCGTGGGCCATTCCTGTATGGCCTTGATCTTATCCTCGTCCACCTGTAAGCCTTGTGGACTCACGACAAAGCCTAGGAAGACTACCCGATCAGTGCAGAACGTACACTTCTTTAGATTGGCATACAACTTCTCCTCTCGAAGTGTGCGTATTACCAACTCCAAATGAGTGACGTGATCGGCATATGAGGCGCTGTAAATAAGGATGTCGTCAAAATAGACTACGACAAACTTACTGATGTACGGCCTGAGGACATGGTTCATTAAACGCATGAACGTACTCGGGGCATTGGATAGCCCAAACGGCATTACTAGCCATTCGTAGAGACCCTGCTTGGTCTTGAATGCCGTCTTCCATTCGTCTCCTTCGCGCATGCGGACCTGGTGATATCCGCTCTTCAGGTCGATCTTTGAGAAGATCGAGGCTCCGCTCAGCTCGTCAAGCATATCGTCAAGGCGCGGTATCGGGTGACGGTACTTGATGGTGATGTTGTTGATAGCTCGGCAATCAACACACATTCTCCAGGATCCGTCTTTCTTGGGCACGAGCAGGACGGGTACAGCACATGGACTAAGGCTTTCCCGAACATAGCCCTGGTCCATCAGTTCTCGAACTTGGCGTTCGAGCTCCTTAGCTTCCTCCGGGTTGACTCGGTAGGCGGGTCGGTTGGGCAGTTGTGCTCCCGGAATGAAATCGATGTTATGCTCGATTCCTCTTAATGGTGGCAGTCCTGGTGGGATCTCTGTCGGAAAGACGCCGGCGTAGGTCTCTAGAAGTTTGGCAACTTCAGGCGGGAGCGGCGGGTCAGTGCTGCCGGCGTGCAGCGATTCCTTGAAGATCATAAGGACGACATTAGTATCGTCCCTACTCACTGCCTTGCGGACGACTCGGGAGTTCACAAGAAAGTTCTCCTTCCGGGGACCTTTGGTTGAATCCGTCTTTAATTGGATTTCCCGGACTTGTTGTGGTGCGAGCGGTGCTAAGTTAAACCTGCGCTTGTTGTGAACAAAAGAATACAGGTTAGTCCGCCCACTGTGCGTGGTTTCCCTGTCAAACTGCCATGGACGTCCTAGTAATAGGTGGCCAGCCTGCATCGGGACCACGTCGCACAAGACCTGATCAGAGTAACGGCCTATACTGAAGGGTACCATCACCTGATCGGATATGCGGATCTCGGTCTTGTCATTGAGCCAGCGCAACCCGTATGGGCGTGGGTGCTTGGTCTTCTCGAGACCGAGCTTGTCAACCATGTATTGACTGGCGACGTTGGTGCAAGAACCACCGTCTATGATCAGAGAACATACCTTGCCCTTCACGGTGCACTTGGTATAAAAGATGTTCTCTCGCTGTTCCGTCTCTTCGGGTCCCGCTATTGAGTTCAGGACACGTCGGAACATCAGAAGTTCTCCGGAATCCGGGTATTCAATCTCATCCTCTGGCTGGTCGATCTGGGCGTCTAGATGCTCGTCTTCCTCATCAGCGGATTCGTACTCGCCGGATGGGGTCAAGATCATGACTCGCTGGTTCGGACAGTCGCGAGCCATGTGACCTCGTCCGTTGCACTTGAAACAAGTGATGTCTCGGCTCCGGGGTGCAGCTCCGGTAGGCTTGGTCGGCTGGGGTTGTCCAGCCGTGGGTCGGGTTGGCTCACGGGGACGGGTCGGCGCGCGCGGGTCGGGGACAGGGCCAGGGGGCCGGTTGTATGGCTTGGTCCAGTTTGGCTTGGGCCTCTGACTGCCTGCGGCCTTCCTCTTGTTGGCTTGCTCCACCTGGTTGGCTAAGTGGTATAACTCGCCAAGGTCGTGGTACTGCTGCCTCTCGACTTTGCGGGCGATCTTTTCCTGAAGCCCATCGAGGAACTGGGCCATGAGACTCTCCGGGGAGTCAGTTATCTCAAGACGGTTCCGCAGGTGCTCGAACTCGTCGAAATATTCACTGACCGTCTTAGTGCCCTGGGTGAGTCGTCTAAAACGCCTTTGTAACTCGCGGTGGAAGTGGGGTGGAACGTAGCGTTTCCGCATTAGATGCGTAAGCTCGTCCCAAGAGGTCAGTGGTCCGAAACGACTCCTTCGTCGTTCAGCGACCTCACGGTCCCACCAGGTCAGGGCATGGTCCGTAAATTGGGCGGTGGCAAGAGCTACTCGCCGGGGGTCTCCGTATCGGTAGTAGTCGAAGATCAGCTCCATGCATCGTTCCCAATCTAGGTAAGCCTCGGGGTCGACCTTGCCGGCAAATGATGGCGGGTTAAGCTTGACGTCGGGGGCTTGGTATGGGGGCGGTCGGTCATCGTACCGGGGGTCTCGATCATAAGGGGTACGGTATGGTGGATCGTCGGGCGGATCTTCTTCTCGTGGGTCGCGAGAGTAGGGTCCGAAGTAGTGAGTCCGACCATTGGTAGTGGCACCTCCGTTGCCGCGGTGAGACGCCTCGGGGAAGTCCGGTCGTTGGGGAGGACCGGGTTGCTCCAGCCGTTCCATACGACTAGCGAGCGTGTTCATCTGAACCGTAATCTGGCTCAGCATCTGCATTACTGCAGCTGATCCTTGGGGACGTTCGGGAACGTCCGAACTACTAGACATTTATATTTTTAAAGAAATTTCCTAAAATAACAACTTTCCAAAAATGGAAACTTTCCTAAAATAGAAACTTTCCTAAAATAGAAACTTTCCTTATCTAGAAACTTTCCTAAAATAGAAACTTTCCTAATCTAGAAACTTTCCTAATCTAGAAACTTTCCTAATCTGGAAACTTTCCTAAAATAGAACTTTCCTAAGTTGGAACTTTCCTAAAATAGAACTGTCCTAAAATGGAACTTTCCTAATTCTAGAAAAAGGAAAATATCCTAGGGAGATATTCTAGACTTAATTTCTTTCCTAAATCGTTTCGGGAAGTTTCCTAATTGGTTTTTTTTTTTTGGAAATATTCCTAAGTGATTATACTAGGGGATATTGCCTAAACCTAGAAATGGAAAAATGCCCTAAACGGCTGATGGTGTCTAAGGATCGCGGATTTCGGTCTGGGGTCTTGGTTGCTAAACCTAAACTCGCGGCTGCCTAGGGTTTTCTTCTAAGGGATCAAGCGGCTGCTCACAAGGGAACCTCTCGGCTAGAACCTAGGAGGCTAGCTATGGTTCCGAAGGTGCAGGCGGCTACTAGCAGGGGACTAACGCGGGTTCTAGGTTACTCTCCAAGGCGCAACTCGGGACACCTAAAACTCTAGAGCGACCCGGACTACAGTCGGCCTAACAAACAAACGCAAGCAACAAACCTAACTAGCACACGCGTGAAGGCAAGAACAACTGCTTCACGATTTCTCAGGCGCGATGATGTTCTAGGTAGGTTTCTTTTCCTCCCTAATCCGTTTTTAAGCGCAACCTAACTTGTTCTTTCTTTTTTTTTTTTTTTGAATGAATTTGCAAACAATCTAAACAATCCTAACGGACAAACTTAAAGGTAGAGGAGATGTAACCGGTTGTAAGGATGGATTAGTCGCGGTTCTAGTGAAGCTTCTTCTCCTTTTTTTTTTTTTTTTTGTTTGTGTGACTTGAATCCGGCTTCTCTTAACCTTGCAGGTTAGACAAGCAAACAAATCAAGCCAAGCGTTTTCTTAATGAATTAAACAAGTGAAACAAATAACAAAAGGGATAGGACACAACCGGGGTCAGGAGCTTTTGAGCTCTGATACCAGATGATATGGTCACGGACACGGCAGGAACTAAGGCATACAACTCCTTGTCATAGGCGGGGTAGTTGAGTGCTGCTCCTGATATGGTCACGGACATGGCAGGAACCTGGTGGAGGTTCAGGCTGGGCGCGGAGCAAGGCGACTGAGAGAGAGACTTGATCTACAGCCGCGCGGATGGGTGCTAGCGTGGGAGAGACTCGACCAGGCTGAGCACGTGAGATGAAGCGGGGATTGATATGGACCACACGGCTTGCGGAAGAACCGTGATACACCAGGGCGACTTAAGCCGGCGGCTAAGTCTAGAATCCGACTAGGTGGCTAGACGGTAGAGAGCAATATTGCTAGGGTTTTAATTTCTTTGTAAAGTCTGTCTTTTATTAATGAGAATGACTTGGCTTTTATAATGCCTAAGTCTTAGGGTTTCCACCCTTTACAAAAAACAGCATGAAGTCCAAAATAAAACAACAAGAAGTCTAACTAAAACTACAAGGCATTTAAATGACTTGGGCCGCGGGCCACAAGGCCTGGTCGCGGGCCCAAGTCCTACACTTAGAAAAATTTAGACAACAAAAACTTAAAGAAATGACTAAAGGTAGACTTGGTCGTGGACTTGGTGTTGTCCACTTCCGGATTGCACACTAAGGGTGTTGCCTCGTTAAAACCTCCCCCGGAAAACCCAATGGGACAAAACCGAAGGTAGGAAAAAGAGTACAATTCCTTAGCGCGTCTTTGGGCATCCCTACCCCGGTGTAATGGTAAGGATGCAGGAATCGGCAACTTGGCGACTAAGCAACTCCCAGGCGGTGGTTGACGAGTAATGGGCCTGGTCTTGGGTTGGCCCTGGTCCGGACTCGGAATTCTGCTCCAAAACCTCAAGCCTCCTCTCAATGAACCGATTGAACTTGGTGCCCAAGGTCTTAGCTCTGGAGCGGGTCATGGGTCCTGCTGGCACGACTGGAACTGCTTCGACCCTAAACCCAGCCGAACCAAGCCCGGACGAAGCAGTTCCAGTCGTGCCAGCAGGACCCATGACCCGCTCCAGAGCTAAGACCTTGGGCACCAAGTTCAATCGGTTCATTGAGAGGAGGCTTGAGGTTCTGGAGCAGAATTCCGAGTCCGGACCAGGGCCAACCCAAGACCAGGCCCATTACTCGTCAACCACCGCCTGGGAGTTGCTTAGTCGCCAAGTTGCCGATTCCTGCATCCTTACCATTACACCGGGGTAGGGATGCCCAAAGACGCGCTAAGGAATTGTACTCTTTTTCCTACTTTCGGTTTTGTCCCATTGGGTTTTCCGGGGGAGGTTTTAACGAGGCAACACCCTTAGTGTGCAATCCGGAAGTGGACAACACCAAGTCCACGACCAAGTCTACCTTTAGTCATTTCTTTAAGTTTTTGTTGTCTAAATTTTTCTAAGTGTAGGACTTGGGCCCGCGACCAGGCCTTGTGGCCCGCGGCCCAAGTCATTTAAATGCCTTGTAGTTTTAGTTAGACTTCTTGTTGTTTTATTTTGGACTTCATGCTGTTTTTTGTAAAGGGTGGAAACCCTAAGACTTAGGCATTATAAAAGCCAAGTCATTCTCATTAATAAAAGACAGACTTTACAAAGAAATTAAAACCCTAGCAATATTGCTCTCTACCGTCTAGCCACCTAGTCGGATTCTAGACTTAGCCGCCGGCTTAAGTCGCCCTGGTGTATCACGGTTCTTCCGCAAGCCGTGTGGTCCATATCAATCCCCGCTTCATCTCACGTGCTCAGCCTGGTCGAGTCTCTCCCACGCTAGCACCCATCCGCGCGGCTGTAGATCGAGTCTCTCTCTCAGTCGCCTTGCTCCGCGCCCAGCCTGAACGTCCACCAGGTTCCTGCCGTGTCCGTGACCATATCATCTGGTATCAGAGCTCAAAAGCTCCTGACCCCGGTTGTGTCCTATCCCTTTTGTTATTTGTTTCACTTGTTTAATTCATTAAGAAAACGCTTGGCTTGATTTGTTTGCTTGTCTAACCTGCAAGGTTAAGAGAAGCCGGATTCAAGTCACACAAACAAAAAAAAAAAAAAAAAAAGGAGAAGAAGCTTCACTAGAACCGCGACTAATCCATCCTTACAACCGGTTACATCTCCTCTACCTTTAAGTTTGTCCGTTAGGATTGTTTAGATTGTTTGCAAATTCATTCAAAAAAAAAAAAGAAAGAACAAGTTAGGTTGCGCTTAAAAACGGATTAGGGAGGAATAGAAACCTACCTAGAACATCATCGCGCCTGAGAAATCGTGAAGCAGTTGTTCTTGCCTTCACGCGTGTGCTAGTTAGGTTTGTTGCTTGCGTTTGTTTGTTAGGCCGACTGTAGTCCGGGTCGCTCTAGAGTTTTAGGTGTCCCGAGTTGCGCCTTGGAGAGTAACCTAGAACCCGCGTTAGTCCCCTGCTAGTAGCCGCCTGCACCTTCGGAACCATAGCTAGCCTCCTAGGTTCTAGCCGAGAGGTTCCCTTGTGAGCAGCCGCTTGATCCCTTAGGAGAAAACCCTAGGCAGCCGTGAGTTTAGGTTTAGCAACCAAGACCCCAGACCGAAATCCGCGATCCTTAGACACCATCAGCCGTTTAGGGCATTTTTCCATTTCTAGGTTTAGGCAATATCCCCTAGTATAATCACTTAGGAATATTTCCAAAAAAAAAAAAAACCAATTAGGAAACTTCCCGAAACGATTTAGGAAAGAAATTAAGTCTAGAATATCTCCCTAGGATATTTTCCTTTTTCTAGAATTAGGAAAGTTCCATTTTAGGACAGTTCTATTTTAGGAAAGTTCCAACTTAGGAAAGTTCTATTTTAGGAAAGTTTCCAGATTAGGAAAGTTTCTAGATTAGGAAAGTTTCTAGATTAGGAAAGTTTCTATTTTAGGAAAGTTTCTATTTTAGGAAAGTTTCTAGATTAGGAAAGTTTCTAGATAAGGAAAGTTTCTATTTTAGGAAAGTTTCTATTTTAGGAAAGTTTCCATTTTTGGAAAGTTGTTATTTTAGGAAATTTCTTTAAAAATATAAATGTCTAGTAGTTCGGACGTTCCCGAACGTCCCCAAGGATCAGCTGCAGTAATGCAGATGCTGAGCCAGATTACGGTTCAGATGAACACGCTCGCTAGTCGTATGGAACGGCTGGAGCAACCCGGTCCTCCCCAACGACCGGACTTCCCCGAGGCGTCTCACCGCGGCAACGGAGGTGCCACTACCAATGGTCGGACTCACTACTTCGGACCCTACTCTCGCGACCCACGAGAAGAAGATCCGCCCGACGATCCACCATACCGTACCCCTTATGATCGAGACCCCCGGTACGATGACCGACCGCCCCCATACCAAGCCCCCGACGTCAAGCTTAACCCGCCATCATTTGCCGGCAAGGTCGACCCCGAGGCTTACCTAGATTGGGAACGACGCATGGAGCTGATCTTCGACTACTACCGATACGGAGACCCCCGGCGAGTAGCTCTTGCTACCGCCCAATTTACGGACCATGCCCTGACCTGGTGGGACCGTGAGGTCGCTGAACGACGAAGGAGTCGTTTCGGACCACTGACCTCTTGGGACGAGCTTACGCATCTAATGCGGAAACGCTACGTTCCACCCCACTTCCACCGCGAGTTACAAAGGCGTTTTAGACGACTCACCCAGGGCACTAAGACGGTCAGTGAATATTTTGACGAGTTCGAGCACCTGCGGAACCGTCTTGAGATAACTGACTCCCCGGAGAGTCTCATGGCCCAGTTCCTCGATGGGCTTCAGGAAAAGATCGCCCGCAAAGTCGAGAGGCAGCAGTACCACGACCTTGGCGAGTTATACCACTTAGCCAACCAGGTGGAGCAAGCCAACAAGAGGAAGGCCGCAGGCAGTCAGAGGCCCAAGCCAAACTGGACCAAGCCATACAACCGGCCCCCTGGCCCTGTCCCCGACCCGCGCGCGCCGACCCGTCCCCGTGAGCCAACCCGACCCACGGCTGGACAACCCCAGCCGACCAAGCCTACCGGAGCTGCACCCCGGAGCCGAGACATCACTTGTTTCAAGTGCAACGGACGAGGTCACATGGCCAGCGAGTCATGATCTTGACCCCATCCGGCGAGTACGAATCCGCTGATGAGGAAGACGAGCATCTAGACGCCCAGATCGACCAGCCAGAGGATGAGATTGAATACCCGGATTCCGGAGAACTTCTGATGTTCCGACGTGTCCTGAACTCAATAGCGGGACCCGAAGAGACGGAACAGCGAGAGAACATCTTCTATACCAAGTGCACCGTGAAGGGCAAGGTATGTTCTCTGATCATAGACGGTGGTTCTTGCACCAACGTCGCCAGTCAATACATGGTTGACAAGCTCGGTCTCGAGAAGACCAAGCACCCACGCCCATACGGGTTGCGCTGGCTCAATGACAAGACCGAGATCCGCATATCCGATCAGGTGATGGTACCCTTCAGTATAGGCCGTTACTCTGATCAGGTCTTGTGCGACGTGGTCCCGATGCAGGCTGGCCACCTATTACTAGGACGTCCATGGCAGTTTGACAGGGAAACCACGCACAATGGGCGGACTAACCTGTATTCTTTTGTTCACAACAAGCGCAGGTTTAACTTAGCACCGCTCGCACCACAACAAGTCCGGGAAATCCAATTAAAGACGGATTCAACCAAAGGTCCCCGGAAGGAGAACTTTCTTGTGAACTCCCGAGTCGTCCGCAAGGCAGTGAGTAGGGACGATACTAATGTCGTCCTTATGATCTTCAAGGAATCGCTGCACGCCGGCAGCACTGACCCGCCGCTCCTGCCTGAAGTTGCCAAACTTCTAGAGACCTACGCCGGCGTCTTTCCGACAGAGATCCCACCAGGACTGCCACCATTAAGAGGAATCGAGCATAACATCGATTTCATTCCGGGAGCACAACTGCCCAACCGACCCGCCTACCGAGTCAACCCGGAGGAAGCTAAGGAGCTCGAACGCCAAGTTCGAGAACTGATGGACCAGGGCTATGTTCGGGAAAGCCTTAGTCCATGTGCTGTACCCGTCCTGCTCGTGCCCAAGAAAGACGGATCCTGGAGAATGTGTGTTGATTGCCGAGCTATCAACAACATCACCATCAAGTACCGTCACCCGATACCGCGCCTTGACGATATGCTTGACGAGCTGAGCGGAGCCTCGATCTTCTCAAAGATCGACCTGAAGAGCGGATATCACCAGGTCCGCATGCGCGAAGGAGACGAATGGAAGACGGCATTCAAGACCAAGCAGGGTCTCTACGAATGGCTAGTAATGCCGTTTGGGCTATCCAATGCCCCGAGTACGTTCATGAGTTTAATGAACCATGTCCTCAGGCCGTACATCAGTAAGTTTGTCGTAGTCTATTTTGACGACATCCTTATTTACAGCGCCTCATATGCCGATCACGTCACTCATTTGGAGTTGGTAATACGCACACTTCGAGAGGAGAAGTTGTATGCCAATCTAAAGAAGTGTACGTTCTGCACTGATCGGGTAGTCTTCCTAGGCTTTGTCGTGAGTCCACAAGGCTTACAGGTGGACGAGGATAAGATCAAGGCCATACAGGAATGGCCCACGCCCAAGAGCATCAGCCAAGTCCGGAGCTTCCACGGTTTGGCGAGCTTCTACCGACGGTTCGTCCGGGACTTCAGCACCATTGCCAGCCCCTTGACCTCCGTGATCAAGAAGGACCGGGCATTCAGCTGGGGGCCCGAGCAGGATAAAGCTTTCAACCTGCTCAAGGAACGACTCACTCACGCCCCGGTTTTGGCACTACCGGATTTTCAGAAGACTTTCGAGGTGGAGTGCGACGCATCTGGCGTTGGAATCGGAGCCGTACTGACCCAAGGCGGCAAACCAGTTGCCTATTTCAGCGAGAAGTTGAGCGGAGCAGCACTCAACTACCCCGCCTATGACAAGGAGTTGTATGCCTTAGTTCGGGCAATGGACACCTGGCAGCACTACCTGTTGGCCCGGGAATGCGTCATCCACACGGACCATCAGACGCTGCAACACCTACGAGGGCAGACGAAGCTGAAGAGACGACACGCACGCTGGCTGGAGTTCATCGAGACATTCCCTTACGTAATCAAGTACAAGAAGGGAAAGGAGAATGTCGTCGCAGATGCCTTGTCCCGTAGACACTCCTTGATTTCGGTCATGGAAGCTAAGGTCCTCGGATTCGAACTACTCAAGGAGCTGTATGCCCAAGACGACGACCTCAAGGACGCCTTCACTCACGCTGGAACGGGTACCCATTCACGGTTTTACTTGTTTGATGGGTTCCTTTTCAGGGATCGGAGGCTTTGCATCCCAAAGGGTTCAACCCGGGAGCTACTACTGAGAGAAGCCCACGGGGGAGGCTTAATGGGCCATTTTGGCGTAGCCAAAACCTTGAGTTTACTCAAGGAACACTTCTACTGGCCCCACCTGAGACGAGATGTTGAGGCCCATTGCAGCCGCTGCCTGGTCTGCAAACGAGCCAAGTCAAGAGTCCATCCCCACGGGTTATACCTACCACTCCCTATTCCTACTACTCCTTGGACTGACATCTCTATGGACTTTGTGCTAGGCTTGCCTAAGATCAACCACAAAGACTCCATTTTTGTAGTAGTAGACAGGTTCTCGAAGATGGCGCATTTCATCCCGTGTTCCAAGACAAATGACGCCACCCAAACCGCGAGTTTGTTCTTCCGGGAGATTGTCCGACTGCATGGAATTCCCCGGACAATAGTGTCTGACCGAGACACCAAGTTCCTCAGCCATTTCTGGCGGACGCTGTGGAAGAAGCTCGGCACCAAGCTGCTGTTTTCAACGTCTTGCCATCCCCAGACAGACGGACAGACCGAAGTCGTGAACCGGACACTCTCCACCCTACTAAGGGCAACCATTGGCCGAAACTTGAAGTCTTGGCTCGAATGCCTACCGCTGGTCGAGTTCGCCTACAACCGAGCCGTCCATTCAGCGACCAAGAAGTCACCGTTTGAGATCGTCTACGGTTTCAACCCGCTGTCGCCAATGGAGTTCACGCCATTACCCCCTGCTGAGAGCGTGAACCTAGAGGGAAACCGGAAGGCTGAATACGTCAAGAAGCTGCACCAGAAGGTCAAGGAGAATCTGGAGAAGAAGACGGAGACCTATGCCCGACAAGCCAACAGGGGACGTAAGCAGACGACGTTGAAGGAAGGCGACTGGATTTGGCTCCACATGCGACCCGAGAGGTTTCCCCAGAAGCGCAAGGACAAGTTGGCACCGAGAGGAGACAGACCATTCCGAGTCCTAAAAAAGATCAACGACAATGCCTACCAACTCGAACTGCCAGGTGAGTTTAACATTTCTCCGACGTTCAATGTTTCTGACTTAGAATTATTCGATGCAGGTGAGGACGTTGATTTGGAGACCAAACCACTTGAAGAGGGGAGGGATGATGGAGCCTCGGAACGCACTGATCGTGCCAACGACCCCGCAGACGACCCAGCCGAACCAATCCCGGACGAAGCAGTTCCAGTCGTGCCAGCAGGACCCATGACCCGCTCCAGAGCTAAGACCTTGGGCACCAAGTTCAATCGGTTCATTGAGAGGAGGCTTGAGGTTCTGGAGCAGAATTCCGAGTCCGGACCAGGGCCAACCCAAGACCAGGCCCATTACTCGTCAACCACCGCCTGGGAGTTGCTTAGTCGCCAAGTTGCCGATTCCTGCATCCTTACCATTACACCGGGGTAGGGATGCCCAAAGACGCGCTAAGGAATTGTACTCTTTTTCCTACCTTCGGTTTTGTCCCATTGGGTTTTCCGGGGGAGGTTTTAACGAGGCAACACCCTTAGTGTGCAATCCGGAAGTGGACAACACCAAGTCCACGACCAAGTCTACCTTTAGTCATTTCTTTAAGTTTTTGTTGTCTAAATTTTTCTAAGTGTAGGACTTGGGCCCGCGACCAGGCCTTGTGGCCCGCGGCCCAAGTCATTTAAATGCCTTGTAGTTTTAGTTAGACTTCTTGTTGTTTTATTTTGGACTTCATGCTGTTTTTTGTAAAGGGTGGAAACCCTAAGACTTAGGCATTATAAAAGCCAAGTCATTCTCATTAATAAAAGACAGACTTTACAAAGAAATTAAAACCCTAGCAATATTGCTCTCTACCGTCTAGCCACCTAGTCGGATTCTAGACTTAGCCGCCGGCTTAAGTCGCCCTGGTGTATCACGGTTCTTCCGCAAGCCGTGTGGTCCATATCAATCCCCGCTTCATCTCACGTGCTCAGCCTGGTCGAGTCTCTCCCACGCTAGCACCCATCCGCGCGGCTGTAGATCAAGTCTCTCTCTCAGTCGCCTTGCTCCGCGCCCAGCCTGAACCTCCACCAGGTTCCTGCCATGTCCGTGACCATATCAGGAGCAGCACTCAACTACCCCGCCTATGACAAGGAGTTGTATGCCTTAGTTCGGGCAATGGACACCTGGCAGCACTACCTGTTGGCCCGGGAATGCGTCATCCACACGGACCATCAGACGCTGCAACACCTACGAGGGCAGACGAAGCTGAAGAGACGACACGCACGCTGGCTGGAGTTCATCGAGACATTCCCTTACGTAATCAAGTACAAGAAGGGAAAGGAGAATGTCGTCGCAGATGCCTTGTCCCGGAGACACTCCTTGATTTCGGTCATGGAAGCTAAGGTCCTCGGATTCGAACTACTCAAGGAGCTGTATGCCCAAGACGACGACCTCAAGGACGCCTTCACTCACGCTGGAACGGGTACCCATTCACGGTTTTACTTGTTTGATGGGTTCCTTTTCAGGGATCGGAGGCTTTGCATCCCAAAGGGTTCAACCCGGGAGCTACTACTGAGAGAAGCCCACGGGGGAGGCTTAATGGGCCATTTTGGCGTAGCCAAAACCTTGAGTTTACTCAAGGAACACTTCTACTGGCCCCACCTGAGACGAGATGTTGAGGCCCATTGCAGCCGCTGCCTGGTCTGCAAACGAGCCAAGTCAAGAGTCCATCCCCACGGGTTATACCTACCACTCCCTATTCCTACTACTCCTTGGACTGACATCTCTATGGACTTTGTGCTAGGCTTGCCTAAGATCAACCACAAAGACTCCATTTTTGTAGTAGTAGACAGGTTCTCGAAGATGGCGCATTTCATCCCGTGTTCCAAGACAAATGACGCCACCCAAACCGCGAGTTTGTTCTTCCGGGAGATTGTCCGACTGCATGGAATTCCCCGGACAATAGTGTCCGACCGAGACACCAAGTTCCTCAGCCATTTCTGGCGGACGCTGTGGAAGAAGCTCGGCACCAAGCTGCTGTTTTCAACGTCTTGCCATCCCCAGACAGACGGACAGACCGAAGTCGTGAACCGGACACTCTCCACCCTACTAAGGGCAACCATTAGCCGAAACTTGAAGTCTTGGCTCGAATGCCTACCGCTGGTCGAGTTCGCCTACAACCGAGCCGTCCATTCCGCGACCAAGAAGTCACCGTTTGAGATCGTCTACGGTTTCAACCCGCTGTCGCCAATGGAGTTCACGCCATTACCCCCTGCTGAGATCGTGAACCTAGAAGGAGACCGATAGGCTGAATACGTCAAGAAGCTGCACCAGAAGGTCAAGGAGAATCTGGAGAAGAAGACGGAGACCTATGCCCGACAAGCCAACAGGGGACGTAAGCAGACGACGTTGAAGGAAGGCGACTGGGTTTGGCTCCACATGCGACCCGAGAGGTTTCCCCAGAAGCGCAAGGACAAGTTGGCACCGAGAGGAGACGGACCATTCCGAGTCCTAAAAAAGATCAACGACAATGCCTACCAACTCGAACTGCCAGGTGAGTTTAACATTTCTCTGACGTTCAATGTTTCTGACTTAGAATTATTCGATGCAGGTGAGGACGTTGATTTGGAGACCAAACCACTTGAAGAGGGGAGGGATGATGGAGCCTCGGAACGCACTGATCGTGCCAACGACCCCGCAGACGACCCAGCCGAACCAAGCCCGGACGAAGCAGTTCCAGTCGTGCCAGCAGGACCCATGACCCGCTCCAGAGCTAAGATGATGGAGCCTCGGAAAGCACTGATCGTGCCAACGACCCCGCAGACGACCCAGCCGAACCAAGCCCGGACGAAGCAGTTCCAGTCGTGCCAGCAGGACCCATGACCCGCTCCAGAGCTAAGACCTTGGGCACCAAGTTCAATCGGTTCATTGAGAGGAGGCTTGAGGTTCTGGAGCAGAATTCCGAGTCCGGACCAGGGCCAACCCAAGACCAGGCCCATTACTCGTCAACCACCGCCTGGGAGTTGCTTAGTCGCCAAGTTGCCGATTCCTGCATCCTTACCATTACACCGGGGTAGGGATGCCCAAAGACGCGCTAAGGAATTGTACTCTTTTTCCTACCTTCGGTTTTGTCCCATTGGGTTTTCCGGGGGAGGTTTTAACGAGGCAACACCCTTAGTGTGCAATCCGGAAGTGGACAACACCAAGTCCACGACCAAGTCTACCTTTAGTCATTTCTTTAAGTTTTTGTTGTCTAAATTTTTCTAAGTGTAGGACTTGGGCCCGCGACCAGGCCTTGTGGCCCGCGGCCCAAGTCATTTAAATGCCTTGTAGTTTTAGTTAGACTTCTTGTTGTTTTATTTTGGACTTCATGCTGTTTTTTGTAAAGGGTGGAAACCCTAAGACTTAGGCATTATAAAAGCCAAGTCATTCTCATTAATAAAAGACAGACTTTACAAAGAAATTAAAACCCTAGCAATATTGCTCTCTACCGTCTAGCCACCTAGTCGGATTCTAGACTTAGCCGCCGGCTTAAGTCGCCCTGGTGTATCACGGTTCTTCCGCAAGCCGTGTGGTCCATATCAATCCCCGCTTCATCTCACGTGCTCAGCCTGGTCGAGTCTCTCCCACGCTAGCACCCATCCGCGCGGCTGTAGATCGAGTCTCTCTCTCAGTCGCCTTGCTCCGCGCCCAGCCTGAACCTCCACCAGGTTCCTGCCGTGTCCGTGACCATATCATAAGACCTTGGGCACCAAGTTCAATCGGTTCATTGAGAGGAGGCTTGAGGTTCTGGAGCAGAATTCCGAGTCCGGACCAGGGCCAACCCAAGACCAGGCCCATTACTCGTCAACCACCGCCTGGGAGTTGCTTAGTCGCCAAGTTGCCGATTCCTGCATCCTTACCATTACACCGGGGTAGGGATGCCCAAAGACGCGCTAAGGAATTGTACTCTTTTTCCTACCTTCGGTTTTGTCCCATTGGGTTTTCCGGGGGAGGTTTTAACGAGGCAACACCCTTAGTGTGCAATCCGGAAGTGGACAACACCAAGTCCACGACCAAGTCTACCTTTAGTCATTTCTTTAAATTTTTGTTGTCTAAATTTTTCTAAGTGTAGGACTTGGGCCCGCGACCAGGCCTTGTGGCCCACGGCCCAAGTCATTTAAATGACTTGTAGTTTTAGTTAGACTTCTTGTTGTTTTATTTTGGACTTCATGCTGTTTTTGTAAAGGGTGAAAACCCTAAGACTTAGGCATTATAAAAGCCAAGTCATTCTCATTAATAAAAGACAGACTTTACAAAGAAATTAAAACCCTAGCAATATTGTTCTCTACCGTCTAGCCACCTAGTCGGATTCTAGACTTAGCCGCCGGCTTAAGTCGCCCTGGTGTATCACGGTTCTTCCGCAAGCCGTGTGGTCCATATCAATCCCCGCTTCATCTCACGTGCTCAGCCTGGTCGAGTCTCTCCCACGCTAGCACCCATCCGCGCGGCTGTAGATCGAGTCTCTCTCTCAGTCGCCTTGCTCCGCGCCCAGCCTGAACCTCCACCAGGTTCCTGCCGTGTCCGTGACCATATCATCCTCTGTATAGTGTGCTGAGTAGTGATTCACGCAGAAACCATGATGCAGACATTAAGCTATGTACCCTTTAAAGTGTTCCTAGAATTCAATGTAAGTTTCCGTTGAGTGTTGGGTGAATCCCAAAATTTTATTGCGCAGTCGTACCATGCGTGTAGCTGAGAAAAACTTGGTTAAGAACATCTTCTTTCAGTCGCTCAATGTTGTAATGGTGTTCAGAGAAAGGTTCTTCTGCTAGATATATGCCTTGATTCCTATGGAAAAATGTGAAATGCACAATTTTAATGTGTTTCTAAAATTTCGTTGATCTTCACGGTGGAGCATAATTTGTCGAACTGGTCCAGATGGTCATGATGATCTTCCATGAATGAACCGTGAAAATTGGTGCTTTGGACCATGGTGATGAGATTCGTTTTAATTTTGAAATTTTTGTTGTTGATCGGCGGTGGTCTAATCCTAGTTCTGGTTCCATGAGTGATTGGTTTGTCATAGGCTCCTATCATGCGTGCTGGTCGAGGGTCTTGAGCTTGCTATGCATGAGGGTTTCCATTGTTGATGAGGTGATCAGTGTTCTCCATCGCAGCTGCTGAAGGGTTGGTATCACGTACTTGGCGTACTCTTGTGATTGATCGTCCTAGTCGGTGAAGGTTGTCAACTTGTGGATGAAGATTTGTGAATCATCTATTTCGTGTTTGCATACAACTGAAAACAGAGAGTTGTTAAGAACAGTGCCTAAACTCAAAGAAAAATAAACCTAAATGTTGAAAGAAAATCACAGATTTAGCAACGACGCCAATTTGGTAGTTGGATTTTTTTCAACCGCGGGATACCAAATCCTTGTCGTTTTAGTACTTTGGATGTCAATCCAAACCTGGTATCTTTCAAGCACCTAGGATGCAAGTTTCTATCTATTTTAGGATAATAAGCGACTATGGGTTGGTAACCTGGTGTCACAAAACTAAAGGCCTTAAAGGAAAATAATTAAATCTAACTAAATTAAAAGGAAATAAAAGCGGTATAGTTTGTTTGTTTTCAAGTTTAGAAGCACCATTCAGAATTGCGTAATAAGTTAGATGTTTCTAGGAAAGATATGTGAACTCATGTTTACAAGCTTATTATTCTCAACCCTTGTAGAAGATTGCTGATGTACAAGCCAATCCTATATCATGACTAAACCTGTTCAATAACCACCTATTATCTAAAATTGTGTGTGGATAGTAGGCAGTCAATGAGCATTAAGAACATATTCTTACTATCTGTAGCGCGATAACCCATTATCAACAGTCGTTGAGGCAGGTTTTAAACCTCGTTCATGCTGAGAGTGTTTGTTGAAATGAAGAAGAAAAGAAGTAGATATTCTAAGACAAAGAGAGAGTATGAAGTGTTAGAGAGAAAAAGAGAGTAAATACTCCAAAACAAAGGAAGAGTATGAAGGAGCTTCTAACCATGTAGCCAAAAACCTTAAGTAGGCGCCTAGGAGGAGTTTTTGGACACAATGATTGTAAACTCTCTATATAAACACTTGTACTCCTCATTTATAAGCAAGAATATTCATTTTTTCATTATCAATAATTTATCCTTTCTCTCATTCTCTTTTCTCTAAAACTCTCTCTATTCTCCAATGGTGAATCCAAATCTCTTATTCTAACATGGTATCAGAGCAAAAATCATCCTAAAATCCGCAGAACTTCATGTTTTTCTTCAACGTTTGCACATAAGCATCCAAGATAGACCCGCCTAGAAGATCAAGGTACTTCAACAATTCCGGCAAAATCACGAGGTTTTCTTCCATATTCCATCAAAAGGATCATCATGAAAGATATTTCCATCATCCCTGCACCGATTTCATCTCATTTGGTGATCAGAATCAAAAGTTATCCTCAAAGGAGTCGCGATCGACGTCATCTGGGTTCTATGCCATTGCAACAAGCATACATCGGTCAAAAATTCATTAAATAGTGCAATTCCAAAGCTTAACCTCAAGAAAAATGAGTCTCGATGATGTTTGAGAAGGTCCTCACTCAGTCTAATCAAGTATTGAATCTTTCTTGATCATTTTCCCTTAACGTGTCCAGTTCAACCTATTTGGGGTATTGGTGATAAAACTCTTATCCCTTCTCAATCATTTTTAAAACTTGGAAGTTAAGAAGTTATATAAGGGTCTTTTGGAGGGTTTCAAGTAGTTTTGTTGCAATCCAAAGTATTTTAGGCTTCAACATTCATTTTCTTGTGAACTAGTCAGATTTTGAAAATATTAAATTCTGGTATAAGGAGGTTAGACTTGTTGTTCAGCTGTTATAACCAATTATTAACTACCTAAAATGGTTTTGGTTAGTAGTTAAGATTTTTTTAATCAGTTTAGAAGCTGTTAGAATAAAGTTAAAAGGCGGTTACAATCTGGTCAAGAAGCGGTTATAGACAGTTATGTTTGTTAGAAGAAGTTGGAGTTAAAAACTGTTAGCGGCGGTTAAAGAAAGCTGTTGGGAACGTTTTTAGGCTAGTGTTTGGAGGTTAAAATGTGTTTAAGCAGTTAAAGGAGTTATCAGAAGTTGTTAAACCTTAAAAAACCAGTTCAACCTAACCTAGTACCTTGTCTAAAATTGGTGGATTAAAGATGAAGAAGCCTAGTTTAGAGGCTGTTGAAACAAATTGGTTAGGCTGTTATACCAGCTAAAACTGATGGAAAAAAAGTTGTTTAGGAGGTTAAGAAGCTTTTCTGCAGTTGGAAAGTGGTTAGGAGACCCTACGCTGCAACAAGAAAAAGTGCAAAGGCTAGGATAAAAGAGGAAGAGTTAAAGACAACTATACTAATGTTGAAAAAGGATGGTGAATGCACCAGAACCAGTTCCTTAGTATCAAAGTTTTATGCATTCAGGCTATTTCTAAACTCTTATCCAACTGCATTTTGGTGATTACATTTATGGTTGTGTGAGTTAGAACCATAGCAAATCTGGTATCTAAATGGGTAGTAAATCATGAATTCTATTGAATAGTATTCATGTATTTAGAAATTGTTAAGATGAGACATTTTAAACCTAGTTTAGCTAACTGAATCATTTTTTCATGAAATGTATTGATTCTAAGGGAAGAGAACCTTGTCTTTTACTTAGAACAATAAGTTTAAGAAGGCATGTTGAATCCAAAAGTCCTTAGGCATTGTTTGAAATTAAGTTTGGTTACTCTTAACTCTTATTCCATCTTTTACTCACTATCTTTTGTTTAGAATCTGCCAATACTCAACAGGTTGAAAGGCTTAATATGAAAGGTGATGTTTAGCTTGATTGTCTAACAAAGAACAGCCACCACAAAGAGTGGAGAGGAAAGACTGGTGTAATGTTGTGAATCAGCTCTCCCATGGAGTCAGGTTTCCTTTGGTGTGTGCTTGAAGTGAAAATCAACAGATCACATATGCGGCAAGTTCAGATCATAATCAATCACAAAGGAAGAATACTCACAAAGACATAGTATCAAAGTCTTTGCAAAGGCTATCTCTAAACCATTTACCTATTTCATGATTGATTAAATTCCTCATTTAGAAATGTTCATAGGATGAAAGAGAACCTAGGAAGACCATGCCTTGCATTTAGAACCTAGTTGAATCCAAAAATCACCTTGACATTCATCATAATTCTCCATTATTCTTCATCATTCTTCATCAATCTTATATATTCTACTTAAAATCTTATACTTTTAATCTTCAAATCTCTGATTCTTCATATTCTGGATTAATTCTATTAATCTCCATCTTATTCTTCAATACTTTAAATCTCTTATTCTCAAAACATTTCCTATTCTACCAGATACTTACAATCTTCTTCTTTATGTTTAAAGGATAAAGAAGACCAAGAGATGATGTCAAATAGTACATATGGAAACAAGTCAAGACATACAATCTATGAATGCTCATTTTTCCAAACTTGACTCTCATTCCTAGTGTCAAGCTTGTGGGGAGAAAAGAAAATTAGCATTCAAGGCGCAAACAAAGACATTCAAGGAGATGTCTGGTGCATACAAGGGGTTTCAAGGCACAAACAAGGACATTCAAGGAGATGTCTGGTGCATTCAAGGGCTTTCAAGGCACAAACAAGGAGATTCAAGGTGTCAGACGCATACAAAGGCTTTCAAGCTATCTGCCAAAACCAAGTGAGTACAAGAAGTGTGTTGCTCAGCCTAATTCTCTCATGGAGGCCGTGAATAAAGTCATCCAAATAGCTGCTGAAGAAGCAGTCATTCATCTTTCATCAACTGAGGATAGAATCAATGGCCATCAAGCTACCAAGTCTCATGAAGAAGAAGTAAGCTGGTGGAAAGTGATGAATCACCTCAGGACATCAAAATTCTCTCATCAAATGTTCTATCTATAATAAGTTCTTTAACTATATCATTTTAGGTTGAGAATTTGGCTAGATACTATACTTGATATCAAACTTGATCTTATTCAAGTTCTGGAATACTAATCTTTATTTTTGAGTTGCTATGATATTTTAGATTAGGAATTGATGAAAAACAGTCATAATCATGACTTACCCTACATCAATTAGTGGAAGCATGGTGGGAGAGTGAATTAGGAGACAAGTGTGCTCACTCTACTCAAGCTTAATTCTACAATCTTATTCTCTTGTGTTAGGATTATTGAAAGTAGAAAGTGAAGCAAAATGAAGCTGGTCAAAGGAAAATTCAAAACATATAAGGAAAGAGAACCATGTGATCATGATGAATCCAGAAGAGAACCATGTGATCATGATGAATCCAAAGACCTTAATGTGAAGTCCTTAGAGAACCATACTGGTCTAGATCATATCATCCAAAAATTGTCATCCACTCTTATAAAAGGGAAGTTAAAATCGTTCTTACATTATCAAAATCATCTATCAAAGACAAGAAGTCAAAAGAAAGGGGAAGAAATGGACCAGACTTAAAAGAAGCTTCAAAGCAGCCATTCACAAGGGATAATCAACAAGGACTTGATCAAGGATCTATGGAGCTCACTATGGTGGATTTAATGCTCTCAGATTCAATGGTCAATCCCTAAGCTAAGAAGTATTCACTCTTTTTCCCTTATTATTGGTGTTGTCCCAAAGGGTTTTCCATACTAAGGTTTTTAGTGAAGAAGTTCTTTAAGGTTCCAAGCTTGGTTTGTATGAACATTAGAAATCAAGCTTGAAAGGGAGTAAAAAGGAAGAATGAGGAAAGTCTCTTCATCTTTGCAAGTTCAACCATTCACCCATGCTTAAACTTGAGGGGGAGTGTTGAAATGAAGAAGAAAAGAGGTAGATACTCTAAGACAAAAGAGAGAGTATGAAGTGTTAGAAAGAAGAAGAGATTAAATATTCTAAATTAAAGGGAGAGTATGAAGGAGCTTCTAAACATGTAACCAAACACACTAAGTAGGCGCCTAAGAGGAGTGTTTGGACACAAATATTGTAAACTTTCTATATAAACAATTGTACTACTCTCTAAAACTCTCTCTATTCTCCAATGGAATCTAAATTTCTCATTTTAACAGTCTTCAAGTACACAACCGTCCAATCAAGGATCGTTTGTGCCTTATCATTCAAATTCAGGCTGTAACCACAAGTCGACATTAAGCATCTCAAGACACACACGGTTTGTCTCCTTTGATTCTAGACTACGGTTTGCAACAAGCATATCTCCTTTTATTCTTTATCAAATCAGGTGATTCCAAAGCCTAAGCTCAAGTAAAACGAGTCTAGTTAATGAATCAAAAGGTCTGATTTTCCCCTTTTTACGTTTAGAAGATTTCTTGATTAATATTCCTCAATGTGTACAATTTTGACCTGTTTGTGGTATTTGTGTTAAAACCTTCAATTTTTCTTAATCTTTTGCAAATATTGGACGACCAAAACTTAGCTTAGGTTCTTTTGGAGGGTCTCAAGAAGTTTCATTTCATTTAAAGATTTTTAGTCTTCAAGAAAGGTTTTCTTGATTGTTACTAAGAGTCTGTTTTTTTAAATTTTTGGAGGCAAAAGTTGGTTAGATATTTTTAACAATTCTATTACTTGAATCTTTGCTTGTTAGGCTGATAGTATTTTTAGAAGTTGTTGATCAAGGGCTGTTAGGCTGTTGGAGGTTGTTACACGTGGTTGCAGGTTGTTGGAGGCTGTTGACGCGCCCTGGTTACTAACTGTTTGGACAGACGTGTGTGGTCCGGTCTAGTTACTTTTTGTTTTTAATTTTTTTTAGGTTTTAGATAAAACATAATGGAGTACCAGACAAACATAAAGGCTCCAGTCATGCTGCATGGTACGAATTATCTCCTATGGTCCATAACCATGAGGACAACCTTGTTCAGCAAAGTGTTATGGATTCATGTTACAAAGGCGACTGTTATAGACATTGAAGGGGGTGACTCAGATGATCAAGATGATCAAAACAAATGGTTTCAGGAAGACCAGATGGTATTTTCTATACTTCAAAACTCCATAGAAGGATCGCTACTATAAGCATATTCATATAGTGAAAATGCTAAAGATCTTTGAGAAACTTTAAAAAATGTATATGGCAATAGTACTAACCTCATGAAAATTTGAGGTCAAAAAAGTTTTGAATGATCTTAGACAGGAGGATTATGAGTTCACAAAGCATTATGGATCCTTCATAGCACTATGGGAAGAGCTAGAGATGTTAGGCCTGCCACAATTGATCTAATTACTCTCAATGAAAGGAGAGAATAAGATAAGGTGTTTGTGTTACTTTTGAATTTGAACACTAACTATGTTGATTTGATTAAGCACATTCTTAGGGAGGACAAGCTTCCTAGTTTAGAGGATGTCTGTGCCAAGATTCAGAAGGAGCAAGGGTCTCTCAAGTTGTTTGAAAACAAGGAAGAACCGGTGGTTGCCCACAAGAGCTTTTTCAAGGCGCCAGCTGAATCCAAGAAAAGGAGAACCGTGTGTGATCACTGCAAGAGAACCGGTCACACCAAGAAGAAGTGCTGGGTGCTTCATCCTGAGTTGAAGCCAAGCTGGTTCATTGACAGGTCCAAAGCCTCATCTACAAGTAGCCCTAGCTCCTTCAATCTGGTACACACAACCGCATCTACTTTGGCTAACAATCCGCCCCATGACTCTTCATCTTTGTTTGTGAAGAAATCAGACTTGAAAGCTCTCTTCAAAGTATTTAGCTCTGGTAATGTTTTAGGTAAATCACTTCATGCTTCTTTTCAAACATCTATAGCTTCTAAACTTTTGATTGTTGATTATGGAGCTTCTCATCACATGATAAGTGATTTAGGTTTGCTAGAAAACTTAGAACCTGTCTTAGGTAATGTGGTAATAGCTAATTGATTCAATGTGTCAATTAAAGGATTTGGGAAGCTTAAATTGTTTGATAAAGAATCTAAAGCCTTTTATTTCTCATCTTTCACATCTAACTTGTTGTCTATTAAGAGATCTACTACTGATGTTAATTGTATAACTATATTTGGTCCTAATGATTTATACTTTCAGGATATTGAAACAAGTAGGAAATTTGGACAAGGAACAACAAAGAATGACTTGTATGTGCTTGGAGATTTGTCCATACATCCCATACAAGAACCATGTGCTAATAGTGTTAATGTTAATGGTAAAGTTGAGCTTTGGCATGCTAGATTAGACCATCCTTATCCTAGAGCTTTAGAATTGATTATCCCTGGAATTAAATTGCAAAATGACTTGTGTGAATCATGTATTCTTGGGAAATATTGTAAGACTGTTTTTGAATAATCAATTCATTCATATGATAATTGTTTTGAGTTAGTACATTCTGATGTTTGTACATCTGCCTTTCCTTCTAAAGAAAACCAAAAATACTTTGTGACCTTTATTGATGAAATTTTTAAATATACTTGGGTTACATTGCTTAGTTCTACGGATAGGGTGTTTGATGCATTTCTTAATTTCTAAACATTTGTTACTAATAAATACAATGCCAAGATTAAATGCTTTAGAACAGATAATTGAGGGGAATATACAAGCAACACTTTGTCAAGCATGGCATTGAACATCAAACAAGTTGTCCCTACACTCCACAACAAAATGGAGTAGCTGAGAGGAAAAACAGACATTTGATGGAAGTTGTGAGAACAATGATGTTTCACACAAAGGTCCCCAAACGTTTTGGGGAGATGCTCTAGTAGCTGCATGCTACTTAATCAATAGAACTCCAACAAAAGTTATAGATAATTTATCTCCCTTTGAGGTATTAAACAAAACTAAGCCTAATATTAAACATTTAAGAGTATTTGGGTGTGTTTGTTTTGTTTTAATACCAGGAGAACTTAGGAACAAGCTGGAACCAAAGAGTACCAAGGCCATGTTCATTGGATATTTTCCTACACAAAAGGGATACAAATGCTATAATCCAGAGACTAGAAGAGTTTTGTTATACAGAGATGTTAAATTCCAAGAATCCAAAGGATTCTATGAAGAAGAAACTTGGGAAGAATTCAAGGACATCTCAACAACAAGACATGACCAAGCATATAATCTAAGAAGGATCTTGGAAAACATTGGTATAGTTCCTCCAAAGACACCAGCACCTGGCCCAGATTCAGCTCACCAGGCGCCAGGACCAGCTACAGAACAATTGGAGTCTGTCTTGGCACGGCCCGAACCAGGACCAGCCCAGCCCGAGCCGTGTTCACCCAGGCGCAGTCCACGTACGATCCAGGCGCAACCTAGCCACGACACAGGTCCATTCCAGGCGCGACCCAAGAATGTCCCAGCCTGCTCCAGCTCTTGGACTATCTGATCATGGCCCGTACATAGTTCCATCGTCGGCCTCTTGGCCACAATCCAAGTCACAGGCATGGCTTCATTCCCAGGACGTGGCACGGCCTCCTCTTCAACCAGGCCAAATACCTCCTCTTGGTCATGAGGGGGCCAGGAACCGTGACATGATCAAGAGGAGTATTCTGAAGGAAATATCTTAGTCTCAGCTTAAAAAAAGGTCAAAGAATATTCAATCTAATCTTGTGGATGCTCTAGAAGAAGAAGAAAGAGGGGAATCACCTGTTGTTCTTAGAAGAAGTACAAGACAGAGACCCAACTTCTATTACAACAACAATGCAGTAGTTCATCATGACCAGGGAGTGCGTAATCTAGGTCATATACCTGATTATCATGTTGTATTCACTGTTAGCTTTGATAAAGAGCAGATTCCAAAGACCTATGATAAAGCTATGAAGATAAAGGAGTGGAGAGAAGCAATTCAAGTTGAAAGACAAGCTATGGAGAAGAATCAAACCTATGCACCAGCCACTCTTCCAAAAGGGAAAAAGGCTGTAAGTTCTAAATGGATTTTCACCATTATATATAAAAGCAATGGTGAAATAGATAGGTATAAAGCTAGGTTGGTGGCTAGATGATTCACACAAACCTATGGTGAAGATTATAGGGATACCTTTGCTCCTGTGGGTAAATTACATTCTATTAATGTTGTTTTGTCTTTTTCTGTTAACCTTGATTGGGAGTTGTGGCAAATGGATGTTAAGAATGCATTCTTACAAGGTGAGCTATAAGAGGAAGTATACATGACACCACCACCAGGTCTAAAAGATCAAGTAGGTGGCGGCAATACACTAAAGTTAGGAAGTGCTATCTTTGGCTTAAAAAAATCTCCAAGAGCTTGGTACATAAGATGAATGTGACCTTAAGGAACAGAGGTTTCAAAAGGTCAGAAGTTGAACACACTCTCTTTACACTTCAGATTAAGGAAGGTATTGTGGTTATACTCATTTATGTGGATGACATAATCATATCAAGGAGTGATAAAGTAGACATTGATTCTACTAAATCTTATTTAAAAAGTGTCATTGATATTAAGGATCTAAATGAACTTCAATACTGGAATTGAAGTGTGTAAGTTCAAGGAAGGTCTCTTCTTATCTCAGAGAAAACATATTGTGGACTTACTAACCTCTACAGGTATGATGGAAGCTAAACCATCACTTGACCTGACTTATGTTTTGCTGTGAATCAGGTTTCTCGACATATGCATGACCCAAAATAAGGCATTAGGACATGATTATGTGCATATTGAGATACTTGAAAGGCATTAAAGAACAAGTTATATGGATGGGATGTAATGGAAACACGGAAGTTGTAGGTTATTGTGATGCAGATTAGGCAGGGGACAGAGAAGATAGGAGAAGCACAACATATGATCCTAAGGCTCGATGATATGCTCGACGAACTGAGTGGCACCACCATCTTTGAAAGATTGACTTAAGGAGTGGCTATCACCAAGTCCAGATGCGTGAAAGGGATGAGTGGAAAATGGCCTTCAAGACTGTGTAAATCTTTTACGAGTGGCTGGTCATGCCGTTTGGACTATCCAACACTCAAAGTACATTTATACTTCTAATGAACTATGTTCTTAGACCGTACATCAGTAAGTTTGTGCTTTTTTATTTCGATGATATCCTTATTTACAGCACATCTTAATCTCAAGAAGTGCACATTTTGCACTGACCCTAGGTTTTGTTGAAAGTTTGCAAGACCTACAGGTTGATGAAGAGGAAGAGAAAATCAAATACATCAAGGAGTGGCCGACCCCGATGAACATCAGTCAAGTTATGAGTTTTCATGGCTTAGGTAGCTTCTATTGTTTCCTGAATGATTTCACCAGTATTGCTAGCCTGTTGATGTCTATAATTAAGAAAAACGAGGACTTCAAATTTGGAGAAGACCAGGAAACATCATGGGAAAGATGCCTATCATATGGTCTATTTAAGAGGATCAATATGAGAGCTCCTGCTGAGAGAAGCGCAAGGAGGCGGCTTGATGGGCCATTTCGGAGTTGATAAAGCTCTGAGCATTCTCAAGTAGAATTTCTACTGGCCTCATCAAAAGAGAGATGTGAGGGTGCATTGTGCTTGATGTTTCACTTGCAGAAAGGCCAAGTTTAGTGTTAGAATGAGAGATTTAGAGATTCACCATTGGAGAATAGAGAGAGTTTTAGAGAGAAGAAAATGAGAGAAAGAATTAATTATTGGTTATGAAAGAATGAATCTTCTTGCTTACAAATGAGGAGTACAAGTGTTTACGTAGAGAGTTTACAATCTTTATGTCTAAACACTCCTCCAAGGCGCCTACTTAAGGTGTTTGGCTACAGGTTCAGAAGCTCATTCATACTCTCATTTTGGTTTAAAGTATTTACTCTCTTCTTCTTTCTAAGACTTCATAGTCTCTCTTTGTCTTAGAGTATCTACTTTTTTTTCTTCTTCATTTCAACACTTCCCATCAAGTTTAAGCATGGGTGAATGGTTAAACTTGCAAAGATGAAGAGACTTTCCTCCTTCTTCCTCTTTACTCCCTTTCAATCTTGATATTTTAATGTTCATGGAAACCAAGCTTGGAACCTTAAAGAACTTCCTCATTAAAAACCTTAGTATGGAAAACCCTTTGGGATAAAACCAATGCTAAGGAAAAAAGAGTGAAGTCTTTTTAGCTTAGAGATTGGCCATTGAGTGTATGAGCTCTAAATCCACCACATTGAGCTCCATAGATCCTTGATCAAGGCGTTGTTGATTATCCCTTGTGGATGGCGGTTTTGAAGCTTTTTCTAAGTCTGGTCCATTTCTCTTCCTTTCTTTTAACTTCTTGTCTTTTAGAGGTAATTTTGATCCATCTTTCCTTAAAGTCTTCAATTTTAACCTGTTTCACATACACATATACATGCATGTATCAATTCTCACAAGATAAACCAATACATTATAATGTGAGAATGATTTTAACTTCCTGTTTATAAGAGTGGATGGCGATTTGGATGATATGATCTATACCACTTTGGTTCTCTAAGAACTTCACATTAAGGTCTTTGGATTCATCATGATCACATGGTTCTCTCTCTGGATTCATCATGATCACATGGTTCTCTTCTCTTATATGTTTTGAATTTTCCTTTGACCAGCTTCATCTTGCTTCACTTTTTTCTTTCAATAAGCCTAACTCAAGAGAATAACATAGAGTTTTAAGAACTTATCCTAGATAAAACCTTTGTTGAGAGAATTTTGATGTCCTGAGGTGATTCATCACTTTCCACCAGCTTACTCCTTCGTCATAAGACTTGGTAGCTTGATGAACATTGGTTATATCCACAGTTGATTACAGATGGCTGACTGCTTCTTCAGCAGCTATTTGGATGATCTTATTCACGGCCTCCATGAGAGAATTAGGCTGAGCAACACACTTCTTGTGCTCGTAGACAGCTTGAAAGCTTTTTGTATGTGCCAGACACATTGAGTGTCCTTGTTTATGCCTTGAAAGCCCTTGAATGCACCAGACATCTCTTTGAATGTCCTTGTTTGAGCCTTGAATGCTTATTTTCTTCCCCCCCCCCACAATCTTGACACTAGGAATAAGAGTCAAGATTGAAAGAATGAGCATTCATAGATTGTATGTCTTGACTTGTTTCCGTATGTACTCTTCGACATCATCTCTTGGTCTTCTTTATCCTTTAAACATAAAGAAGAAGACTGTAAGTATCTGGTAGAATAGGAAATGTCTTGAGAATAAGAGATGTGAAGTATTGAAGAATAAGATGGGATTTATAGAATTAATCGAGAATATGAAGAATCAGAGATTTGAAGATTGAAAGTATGAGATTTTAAGTAGAATAGATGAGATTGATGAAGAATGATGAAGAATAATGGAAAGTTATGATGAATGTCAAGGTGATTTTTGGATTCAAATAGGTTCTAAATGCAAGGCATAGTCTTCCTAGGTTCTCTTTCATCCTATGAACATTTCTAAATAAAGAATTTAATCAATCATGAAATATGTAAAAGGTTTAGAGATAACCTTTGCAAAGACTTTGATACTAAGTCTTTGTGAGTATTCCTCATTTGTGATTGATTATGATCTGAACTTGCAGCTTGTGTTCTCTGTTGATTTTCACTTTAAGCACACACCAAAGGACACCTGACTCCATGGGAGAGCTGATTCATCACATTCCACCAGTCTTTCCTCTCCACTTCTTGTGGTGGCTGTTCTTGGTGGCAATTGGTTCTAACTCCTTCTCCATGTGTTGTGTTTTCTTCACTTGGTTTCTTTTGCCTTTCTTAGACAATCAAGCTAAACATCAACTCCCATGTTAAGCCTTTGAACCTGTTGAGTATTGGCAGATTCTAAACAAAAGATAGAGAGTAAAAGATGAAATAAGAGTTAAGAGTAACCAAACTTAATTTCAAAGACTGCCTAAAAACTTTTGTATTCAACATGCCTTCTTAAACTTATTGTTCTAAGTAAAAGAAAAGGTTCTCTTCCCTTAGGATCAATAAAATTCATGAACAAATGATTCAGCTAGATAACCTATGTTCAAAATGTCCCATCTTAACAATTTTTAAATACATGAACGCAATTCAATAGAATTCATGATTTAATAACTACCTAGATACCAGATTTCCTATGGTTCTAACTCACACAACCATCAATGTAATCAACAAAATATAGTTGGATAAGAGTTTAGAAATAGCCGTAAGACGTTGATACTAGGTCTTTGCATTTGATTTTAGGAACTGTTCTGGTGTATTCCCCATCTTTTTCAACCTTAATATAGTTGTCCCTAAACTCTTCCTCTTTTGTCCAAGCATTTGAAATTTTTCTTGTTGCAGACTAGGGTCTCCTAACAACTTTCCAACTGAAGAACAACTTCTTAACCTCCTAAAAAACTTGTTTTCAATCAGTTTTAGCTGGTATAACAGCCTAACCAATTTGTTTCAACAGCCTCTAAACTAGGCTTTTCCATCTTTAATCCACCAATTTCAGACAAGGTACTAGGTTTGGTTGAACTGGTTTTTAAGGCATGAACAGCTTCTGGTACTCCTTTTAACTGCTTAAACACCTTTTTAACCTCCAAATATTAACCTAAAACCGTCAGTAGCAGTTTTTATTAACTGCCTAAACTGTCACAACAATCTGGTTGCAACCACTTTTCAAACAGCCATAACAACTTGTCCACTTGCTTCCAAAAACTTTTAAACTGACTTCTAACCACCTCTAAGCTAATTAACAACCTCTTAAATACAAAAAAAACGTATTAGGTAGTTATTTATCAGTTATAACAGATGAATTACAATTTTAACCTCCCTATAACCATTTTCAAGAATTTCAGATTCTAGCTTGTTCACAAGAAAATGCATCTTGAAGTCTAAAACTTGTCAGATTGTAATGAAACTTCTTGAAATCCTCCACAAGACTCTTATAAAATTTCTTAACGTCCAAGATTCTAAAGATAATGAGAAGGGAAAAGATTTATATCACCAATACCTCAAAGGGGTCGAAACTGGACACGTCGAGGGCATACAATCAAGAAAGCTTCAATACTTGATTCGGGTGAGTGCAGACCTTCTGAAAAATAATCTAGATTCATTTTTCTTGAGGTTAGGATTTTTAATTGCTCGATTTGATGATGTTTTGACCGAGTTTTGCTCATTGCAATGGCGGAGAATCCAGATGACGCTGATCGCGACTCCTTTGAGGATAATTTTTGATTCTGATCACCAAATGAGATGAATCCGGTTCAGGGATGATCAGAATATTTTTCCTGATGATCCTTTGATAGATTATGGTAGAAAACCTCGTGATCTCACCGGAATTGATGAAGAACACCTTAATCTTCTCGACGGGTCTCTCTTGGAGGCTTATGTGCAAAGGTTGAAGAAAAACATGAAGTTCTGTGGATTTAGGATGATTCTTGCTCTGATACCATGTTAGAATGATAGATTTAGAGATTCAACATTGGAGAATAGAGAGAGTTTTAGAGAAAAAAGAATGAGAAAAAGAATTAATTATTGATTACGAAAGAATGAATCTTCTTGCTTACAAATGAGGAGTACAAGTGTTTATATAGAGAGTTTACAATCATTGTGTCCAAACACTCCTCCTAGGCGCCTACTTAAGGTTTTTGGCTATAGGTTTAGAAGCTCCTTCATACTCTCATTTTGGTTTAGAGTATTTACTCTCTTCTTCTTTCTAACACTTCATACTCTCTTTTTGTCATAGAGTATCTACTTATTTTCTTCTTCATTTCAACATTTAGAGCACTCCTCACGGGTTATATATACCTTTACGTATTCTGTATATGCCGTGGACTGACATATCTATGGAATTTTTCCTAGGCTTGTGATGTGATCCTGACCAAGGACGGACGCACAAGCAACCAGCAGCCAAAACCATGGACTATAACGAACGTCTTTATCATCTCTTTTGGTATTCAATAAGTGGCTAAGTGGTCCAATATGTGCTCTTTTTCCCTGTCTTTAAGTTTGTCCCATTGGGTTTACCAAAGATAGGTTTTTAATGAGGCAATTGGCCCACTTCTTATCCAGCCCATTTATTGAATCAAGGCCCAGTCTTCCTCCTCCCTTTGTCATCAAAAGTTAGGAAGTAGTTGTTAGTTGGAGAGTTGGGAGTTATATCATTAATGCATTTATTTCTCGACTTTTGCATGTGCTTGCATGTTCTTGGAAGTTGTTCCAGGCATTCAAGCCTTGCCTCTTTTTCTTTCTATAAGTAGTAGTTCATTCTCTCATTTGTACTCTTCAAAGATTTTTAATGAAAGTTTCTACTACTTCTAAATTTTTGATCACTTGTTGGTGTGTAATATCCAACTTCTCTTAAGCCCCTTAGGTATGTCATATCCTAAGCTTGTTTAAGAAACCCTTGTGTTCCTTTGGTGCGTCATATCCAAAGAACACAAGTCTGGTGAATCAAAGGCTTTCTGCTACCTTTTTGTAACCAATCGCTCCACATCCCTAGGCAACTTGAGCTCTCGTTCGTTGTGCAAGGCCTATCCCTTTTCGAAACTTCCTTGTGTGCCGATTTTGGGTTGAGTCAGGATCTCATCATTTGGTATCAGAGCAACACACAAGCTAAGTTTTCTTTTCATTTCTTTTCTTTTAATTTTCGTTTTATTTTTATTTTTTTAAAAAAAATTGTTTTAATTTCTTTAAGATCTGTCTCATGTCTACATTTTAGTTCCTTCCAAAGAACTTTTGACTGGCTGTTTTTGTGTTTTCTTTTCAGGAATGATGCTTGATCCAGATAAAATTGCAGAAAACATCACAACCAGATTTGAGCAATGGACAAAATCTTTTATTGCCGGTTTTACCAAGGAGATGAAGGAAGCACTTAAGGACGTGATAAAGAACCATCCTAAGAAATCAACCAAACGTCCATCCAAAGCTAAGGAAACACATCAGGAGCTTATAGAATTTGGAGAACTGATGAGGACATCGTATCACAGGCTATACCACGAGTTCCACCAGGACCTTTGACACGTTCCAGAGCATGAGCTTTAGGAGACAAGTTCAACCAGCTCATGGAGCATGCAGACGACCAGGAGCTCACGGATGAGGAGCCACCAGACGGCTCAGAAGATCAGCAGGATCCGTTCATCTCAGCTAAGGAGCATTGGAGGTTCCTGCTCGAAGACTCTTCCACCTCCGGTGTCTTTACCATTACCATTCGGTAAAGACACCAAAAGACGTGCTAGGAAATTGTACTCTTTTTCCCATCTTCGGTTTCCCATCTTCGGTTTTGTCCCACTGGGTTTTCCGGAGAGGGTTTTAATGAGGCAACACTCTTAGTGCGCATGACGACGAAGATTTGTTCACACAATCCGACACCTTCACAAGTCTTAGTCAAATTCGGCCTTTATTCCTTTATAAGGCTTATCTATCTCATTTCTCTCTTTTCTAGACTAAGTATAAATTTAAGGCTTTCAGCCCATATTTTTTATGGTTAAGTCATTAGGACTTAAGCCCTTTTGTTTTATACAGCAAAAAGAATACATGCTGTTTTAATTTACATTACTTGTTGTTTTGGGTAAACATCATGTTGTTTACCCTAAGTTGTAACCATAAGGCCTATATAAGCCTCATTACTTAGAATGAATAAGAACAACTCGAATTACACAAAAACAAAAACCCTAGACTTCTACTTGTTGACGGCTGCATCCTCCATTGGATAGCCTCTTCACGATTTCTTCTTGTCTAAGAAGAATCACCTGGTGGATCACAAGTCTTCCGCAGCTTGTGTGGTCCTTTCAATCCACCCAATTCCATCGCCTTGCTACTGAAGGTCTCGAGCTTCTCGATCAACAGTTGCACCACCACCTTAGCTCACATCATCTGGTATCATAGCCTAAAACCTCTTTAAACATCAGGTTGATTCTATCCTCTCTTTATTTTTGCGATTTGTTATTGCTTTTTCCAACAGTTTTTGGCTTTTGATTTTGTTCCTTTCTCTTTCCCCTTGAGGTTCTCGGTAAGAAGTAGAAGATTCAAGTCATTTACCACAAACAATCCACAAAAAAAAAAAATCAGGTTCTATCATTCCATTGTTTCTTTGCTTCATATTACAAAAAAATATACAAAAAAAAAAATTGCTTGTTTCATTGTTGTTATTGCTAGAATTTTTTTTAAGAAAAGAAAAACAAATATATATCTTGCTTAGGTTGTTTAAAATCAACTAGGAAATTTTTTTTTTTAGAAACACACATAGAACAATCACATACCTGAATTCCTTAAGGGATTGTGTGCTGTTTGTTCTTGTTAGTTTTCTTAGTTGTCAATCCTTAGGTCTAGGTCATTGCTGCTTGCTTGTTTGGCCACTTGTGTGTCCGAGGTCTAGGTGCCAGTGCTCGTGTCTTGCACCCAAGCCGTGAGCCTTCCTCCCTGTCCAAGCCGTCTAGCTAGATTAGGTTAGCGTGAGTCTTCATCTAGGTCAGCGTGAGCCACCTCTAGGTTAGTATCTCCCGGTCGTGCCTAGGTATAGTTAGCCTTGTCCCGCGTGAGTCCAGTTAGGTTTAAGAGCCTTCCGGTCGCGTCTGTCCTTAGGTCGAGTCTAGGGCTGCTTAGTTAGTAGGTCAATAGGTCGCGCGTCCAGTTCTAGCGTCCAGGTCTCACGTCCAGTGTCGTAGCATAGGTCGCGCCTTGTCCGGTGTACACGCTAGGTTAGGTCGCGTCCCGCTCGTCTAGGTCATAGGATCCGCGTCTTCAGCCAATTAGGGTTTTTCCGCGTCCTGGGTTAGCCTTAGCGTGTGTCCTAGTCGCTTCCCGTCCTTAGTCCCAGCGTTAGGCAGTCGGCGTCCCACGTCTAGATCTTCGGTCGCGTGTCCAGGTCGCCGTGTGGTCTAGGGTAGGTTTTCGACCAGCACCCTTGCTTGCACTAGGCGGCTAGGGTTTCTAGGCAGTTTAGGGTTTCTAGTCCTAGTTTAGGAAATTTTCCCTTAGTGTCATAGATTTAATAGATAGTTTTCCTAAAAAGTTTTAGACAATAGATTAGTTTAGGAAATCTGTCTAGTTAGTTTTTAGGAAGTCTTCCTAGAATTTAATAGGTACATATTTAGTTCCTTTTATAATTAGGAAATACTTAGATATTATTCACCTAGATATTTAGCTTTTACTTTTAGGATATTTTCTATATCTTAGTTTAGGGAAATATATCCTTAGGATATTTTCCATAATCTAGGTTTCCTTTCTCTAGATTTAGTAGATATTCCTTTTTATTTACTTCATTTTGTATTTTAGGAAACTTTCCTTTAGTTAAATTTTCTTGTTTTAATTTTCTTTATAATAAAATAAAAATAAAATATTATCCTTGGAGATTTTCCATATAATGAAAGTTTCCAAGTCTCAGATAATGAGGCGACGATACGTCCCACCTCATTTCCACCGAGAGCTGCAGCGACGATTTAGACGCCTTACCCAAAGCAGCAAGTCGGTGCCTGAATATTTCGACGAGTTCGAGCATCTTCGAAACAGACTCGAAATGGAGGATTCAGAGGAGAGTCTCATGGCTCAGTTTATCGACGGACTACAAGAGTCGATAGCACGTAAGATCGAGCTGCAACCCTACCACGACCTTGGAGAGCTTTTCCATCTGGCCGTTCAGATCGAGAAGAGCAACCAGCGCAAGTCTTCAGTGCCAATCCGACCTAGGAGTACCTGGGGTACTAGCCCCAAGGCATTTGACCGCACTGCCACCACCAGTGACCCACGACCTCGAGGGAGAGCCATGGACGGCGCCGTGCCTACCAAGGCACCCGTGACCACTCCTAGACCTGCCCCACCGGCATCCAACGCAGGTCAACCTCAGAAGAGCAGTGCCATCACGTGTTTTAAGTGCAAGGGTAGAGGGCACATTTCTCGTGAATGCCCCAACCAAAGAACCATGATCTTGACTGCTTCCGGAGATTACGACTCCGCAGACGAGCAAGAAGAGGATCCACTTACGACAGACCCTATGTCTGAAGGGGAAGTCGAGTACGCTGACTCAGGCGAGATGTTGATGATCCGGAGAGTTCTCAGCTCACGCCTAGATCAGGAGGAAATCGAGCAGCGTGAGAACATCTTCCACTCAAAGTGCACCATCCTCGGAAAAGTCTGCTCTCTGATCATTGACGGCGGCTCCTGTACTAACGCCACTAACAAGTACATGGTCAAGAAGCTTGGATTGCCCGTGACCAAGCATCCCAAGCCTTACAGACTTCGTTGGCTCAACAACAAGACGGAGCTGTACATTTCCGACCAGGTCCGCGTTTCTTTCAGCATCGGACGCTACCAGGATCAAGTATTGTGCGATGTCGTCCCCATGTCAGCTGGACATATCCTATTGGGACGATCATGGCAGTTCGATAAGGAGACCACTCACAATGGAGGCACAAAATTCTACTCCTTCGTCCACGATAAACGTAGGTACAAACTGGCACCTATGTCTCCTCAAGAAGTGCACGACATGCAAGCAAAGATGATAAAGGATCAGCATGCCAGAAAAGAGAACTTTCTCGTCAATGTAGCAGACATGAGGAAGGCGGCAAGCACCACAGGCACCCAGCTCATCCTCATGCTCTATCAGGAGGTCTTGAGCGCATCCGAGGCCATCAGCACCCCTTTACCGGCGGATGTCCAGGCACTCCTGGACAAATACTCGGACGTCTTCCCAGATGAGATTCCGCCTGGGCTGCCACCTCTCAGAGGTATTGAGCATCACATCGATCTCATTCCCGGAGCCCAGCTGCCAAACAAACCCGCCTACAAAGTCACTCTGAGGAAGCAAAAGAACTTGAGCGACAAGTCCAGGATCTCATGGCTCAAGGCTACGTCAGAGAAAGCCTTAGCCCCTGCGACGTTCCCGTCCTTGTGCCGAAGAAGGATGGAAGTTGGCGAATGTGCGTCGACTGTCGTGCCATTAACAATATCACTGTTAAATACCGGCATCCGATTCCACGACTTGACGACATGCTAGATGAATTGAGCGGAGCATCCATCTTCTAAAAAATTGATCTCAAGAGCGGATATCATCAAGTTCGCATGCGAGAAGGTGATGAATGGAAGACGGCTTTCAAGACCAAGCAAGGTCTGTATAAGTGGTTGGTTATGCCCTTCGGTCTGTCCAACGCACCTAGCACCTTCATGCGTCTCATGAACCAAGTCCTTCGGCCATTCATAGGCAAATTCGTTGTGGTCTATTTTGACGACATACTCGTCTACAGTGCTTCCTATTACGACCACTTAGAGCATTTGGAGACAGTGATCACGACACTTCAAAAGGAGCAGCTCTACGCCAACCTTAAGAAGTGTACCTTCTGCACGGATCAAGTAGTCTTCCTTGGATTCGTCGTCAACTCACAAGGGCTTCGAGTTGACGAAGAAAAGATCCGTGCCATTCAAGAATGGCCCACGCCAACCAACGCCAGCCAAGTCCGAAGTTTTCATGGCTTGGCAAGCTTCTATCGACGATTTGTACGTGACTTCAGTACGATCGCCAGCCCCTTGACAGCAACTATCAAGAAGAACCAAGACTTCAGATGGGGCCCAGAACAGGAAAAGTCGTTTCAGCTGTTAAAGGAACGACTCACGCAAGCACCTGTCCTGACATTACCGAATTTCGATAAGACTTTCGAGGTAGAGTGCGACGCTTCAGGTGTAGGCATTGGAGCAGTCCTGACACAGGGTGGAAAACCAATTCCCTACTTTAGTGAAAAATTAAGCGGCGCAGCTCTCAACTACCCCACGTACGATAAGGAACTGTACGCATTGGTCCGAGCTCTACAGACATGGCAGCATTACTTGATCTCGCGAGAATGTGTTATACACACGGACCATCAGACACTCCAACACCTCAAAGGGCAGACGACCCTCAAGAAAAGACACGCCCGGTGGCTGGAGTTTATCGAGACATTTCCGTATGTCATCAAGTACAAGAAGGGTACGGACAATGTCGTCGCCGATGCACTTTCACGCAGGCATAGCTTGATCTGGTCATGGAGTCAAAGGTTATGGGATTTGAAATGCTCAAGGACCTTTATGTTGAAGACCACGATTTCAAGGAAGCTTTCAAGGAGCACGGACAGGGCAAATACACCTGTTTCTACCTGTTTGACGGTTTCCTATTCAAGGACAAGCGTCTTTGCATTCCAGGCGGTTCAGTTCGCGAACTCCTACTCAGGAAAGCTCATGGAGGCGGATTGATGGGTCATTTTGGCGTTGCCAAGACCTTGAGCATGCTCAAGGAGCACTTCTACTGGCCACGTCAACGCCGAGATGTGGAAGCCCATTGCGAGAAATGCCTTGTCTGCAAACGGACTAAGTTTAAGATGCATCCTCAAGGCCCCTACACGCCACTTCCAATTCCGTCATCTCCTTGGACGGATATCTCCATGGATTTCGTCCTTGGTTTACCCCAAGTTCATCACAAGGACTCCATCCTCGTCGTCGTCGACCGTTTCTCGAAGATGGCGCACTTCATATCCTGCAACAAGACGAACGATGCAATTCAGACAGCGAATTTGTTCTTTCGAGAGATCGTCCGTCTACACGGCATTCCGCGCACAATTGTGTCCGACAGGGACACTAAGTTCCTCAGTCATTTCTGGCGGGTTCTGTGGAAGAAACTTGGCACCAGTCTCCTCTTCTCGACGGCATATCATCCACAGACAGATGGTCAGACCGAGGTCGTCAACCGAACCCTATCTCAGATGTTGCGTGCGACGATTGGTCGCAACCTGAAGAATTGGCTCGAGTGTCTTCCATATGTCGAGTTCGCCTACAACCGCGCAGTTCATTCTGGCACCAAGAAGACACCGTTCGAGATCGTCTACGGCTTCAACCCCACTACATGATGAGGACATCGAGCCAGCTACTGCACCTGTCATCCCACCTGGACCACTTACGCGGTCCAAGCGGAAAGCCTTAGGAGACAAGCTCAGCATGCTCTTGGAAAGTGGAACCAGAGAAGACCCCGAACTGCCGACCCAGACGACCAGCCCACGACCAGCAGCAGCCGACCAGTCAGACCCAGTTCAGGCACTCACGACAGACCACCCTTCCAGCTAGACAAGGAACCCTGGAGGTTCGTTCTCGAAGATTCTTCCTCCTCCGGTGTCTTTACCATTACTATTCGGTAGAGACACCAAAAGTCGTTCTAGGAAATGGTACTCTTTTTTCTATCTTCGGTTTTGTCCCATTGGGTTTTCCGAAGAAGGTTTTAATGAGGCAACACTCCTAGTGCGCAAGGCGTTGAATAATTGTTCACAATTCCATCCCATTCACAAGTCTTCAGGCGAATTCTCAGCCTAAGTGTTGTTGGGTTTTTCCTTCTTAAAATTCGATTTATTTGTCTAAGTGTTTTAGTTGGGTTAAGTCATGTTGACTAATTGTGGCCCATTATTTATTCTAAGTGACAATAAGTAAACTACATGTTGTTTTAATCTCCTAAAGGTTAAACGCCTCGTAGTTTACCCTAAAATTGTAACAAGGCATTATATAAGCCTTCTTGTTTTCACTTTATGAAACAACAAGTATTTTGACAAAAAAACCCTAAGTCTCTTAGACACAAAACTACCGCCAGCCTTCTAGCTTGCAGCCGTGTGCTTCAACCAAGCTTGGTTGAAGTTCTTGGAGTATCACAAGCCCCTTTCACAGCTTGTGTGGTCCCTTCGATCCACCCATCATTACCATCAATTTCTGTCCCATTATCCTGAGCTTCTCGGTGAAAAGACAGCCCACCCAAGTTCTTACATCACTACACCTATTGAATTCGCCCCTATTCCACTTGGTGAGGTCGTCAGCTTAGAAGGCGAAGAAAAAGCGGAATATGTCAAGCGCTTACACCGGGAAGTCAAAGAGAATCTGGAACGAAGGAATGCCCAGACTGCAAAACACGCCAACAAGGGAAGGAGGCACGTGGTCTTCAAAGAAGGAGATTGGGTCTGGTTACATCTACGACCCGAACGCTTTCCCCAACGGCGCAAGAGCAAGCTAGCACCACGTGGAGATGGCCCCTTCCGAGTCCTACAACGCATCAACGACAATGCCTACCAACTGGAGCTTCCAGGTGAGTATAATGTTTCTAATACGTTTAATGTTGCTGACTTGGAGTTATTTGATGCAGGTGCCGACTTTGCTTTGGAGACCAAAGCACCTGTAGAGGGAGGGAATGATGAGGACATCGTATCACAGGCTATACCACGAGTTCCACCAGGACCTTTGACACGTTCCAGAGCACGAGCTTTAGGAGACAAGTTCAACCAGCTCATGGAGCATGCAGACGACCAGGAGCTTACGGATGAGGAGCCACCAGACGGCTCAGAAGATCAGCAGGATCCGTTCGTCTCAGCTAAGGAGCATTGGAGGTTCCTGCTCGAAGACTCTTCCACCTCCGGTGTCTTTACCATTACCATTCGGTAAAGACACCAAAAGACGTGCTAGGAAATTGTACTCTTTTTCCCATCTTCTGTTTTGTCCCACTGGGTTTTCCGGAGAGGGTTTTAATGAGGCAACACTCTTAGTGCGCATGACGACGAAGATTTGTTCACACAATCCGACACCTTCACAAGTCTTAGTCAAATTCGGCCTTTATTCCTTTATAAGGCTTATCTATCCCATTTCTCTCTTTTGTAGACTAAGTATAAATTTAAGGCTTTCAGCCCATATTTTTTATGGTTAAGTCATTAGGACTTAAGCCCTTTTGTTTTATACAGCAAAAAGAACTACATGCTGTTTTAATTTACATTACTTGTTGTTTTGGGTAAACATCATGTTGTTTACCCTAAGTTGTAACCATAAGGCCTATATAAGCCTCATTACTTAGAATGAATAAGAACAACTCGAATTACACAAAAACAAAAACCCTAGACTTCTACTTGTTGACGGCTGCATCCTCCATTGGAGAGCCTCTTCACGATTTCTTCTTGTCTAAGAAGAATCACCTGGTGTATCACAAGTCTTCTGCAGCTTGTGTGGTCCTTTCAATCCACCCAATTCCATCGCCTTGCTACTGAAGGTCTCGAGCTTCTCGATCAACAGTTGCACCACCACCTTAGCTCACATCATCTGGTATCAGAGCCTAAAACCTCTTTAAACATCAGGTTGATTCTATCCTCTCTTTATTTTTGCGATTTGTTATTGCTTTTTCCAACAGTTTTTGGCTTTTGATTTTGTTCCTTTCTCTTTCCCCTTGAGGTTCTCGGTAAGAAGGAGAAGATTCAAGTCATCTACCACAAACAATCCACAAAAAAAAAAAATCAGGTTCTACCATTCCATTGTTTCTTTGCTTCATATTACAAAAAAATATACAAAAAAAAAAAAAATTGCTTGTTTCATTGTTGTTATTGCTAGAATTTTTTTTAAGAAAAGAAAAACAAATATATATCTTGCTTAGGTTGTTTAAAATCAACTAGGAAATTTTTTTTTTTAGAAACACACATAGAACAATCACATACCTGAATTCCTTAAGGGATTGTGTGCTGTTTGTTCTTGTTAGTTATCTTAGTTGTCAATCCTTAGGTCTAGGTCATTGCTGCTTGCTTGTTTGGCCACTTGTGTGTCCTAGGTCTAGGTGCCAGTGCTCGTGTCTTGCACCCAAGCCGTGAGCCTTCCTCCCTGTCCAAGCCGTCTAGCTAGATTAGGTTAGCGTGAGTCTTCATCTAGGTCAGCGTGAGCCACCTCTAGGTTAGTATCTCCCGGTCGTGCCTAGGTATAGTTAGCCTTGTCCCGCGTGAGTCCAGTTGTTGGAATGAAGAAGAAATAATAAAAGATGGAAGCCTTTAAACCCAAGTATAAAGGCGTGAGTTTAATATGTCAAAGGGGAGTATTTAAGGCTTGTTTGTGTTCTAGTATTATGTTATCCTTGTAGCCATTCATGTATAAGGCTATCCTTGTATCCAAACAAGCCTAGACTAGATTAGTATAAATACCTTACTCCCTTCACATATTGTAACTAAGTAAGAGAAATTATTCTCTCATCATTATGAATAAAAATATTCTTTCTCTCATTCTTTTGTCACTAAAATTCTCTCTCTATTCTCTTGATCAATGGTGAACCTAAATCTATTATTCTTTCATGGTATCAGAGCCAGGTTGCATCAAATCTGGGTAAATTTCATCATTCTTTCATTGATTCAACAAGAATCCATCTTGTTCTTCATTTGTTTCTGGATCAATTTCGAACGTCATCTTGTAAATCAAATTGCAATCAATCCACGACTCCAATTGACGATCGGCTTTCTCTGGAGTGTGCATCGGCGAATTCCGAATCCACAGCCACCTGAATCACATCATTTGGCCCATGGAATCAAAAGATACGAGTTTTCTTCCAAGAGGTGTTCGTGATCGCGTTCGTTTAGAACCTCTACATTAACCAGGTCAACTCGACGTCAATATTTCTTCAAATCGTGATTTTCAAAAGCCTAAACTCAAGCCCTTTGAGTCTAGTTTCTGTTTAAAGAAAGCAAAACTCGATTCCATTGAGTTTAAAGGATTTTCTTGAAGTTTTCCTAAGAGACGTCTGAAATCACCTGTATCAAGATCCTGGTGATATAATTCTAATTCTTTCTCAGTTTTCTTTAATTCTTTGAATCTGGAAAGTTTAATTAGTGTCTTGTGAGGGTTTCTACGAAATTTCAGTTTAAATCTGATATGTTTAAGTCTTCAAGATTGATTTTCTTGATGTTCTTATTAATCTGTGAAATTTTAAAATAAGGGAATCTTGAATTTTAGAAGTAGATTTTGTTGGTTAGAGTTGGTTGTAATCTGTTGCAGGAGTTGGTTGAAGTTAGTTAAAGGGAGTTAGGTTGCTAACTTGGTTGGCAAGAACTTACTTATGCTAGTGTACTTGTGCATAATACATGTTATATGAACGTGTTTAATACATGTGTTGTAATTCATATTATTCTTGTGTGTGCTCATATAATCTAATAAGGCCCTTTTTCTTTTTATTTTCATTTTCATATGAGCAACGACAAGGACAACTTGAACATGGCCGATCTCACCGCTGTGTTTAAATCTTACTTGCGAAACACACAAGCCCATCTCTGTCATAAACCCTTGTACTGCAAGATCCACTAGCACCATTGAGAAACGTCACCAACGTTCAAGAAGGAGGCAAAGGATTAAGCAGAGTTCTGCTCTGTTACATGCTGTTGATCTTGATGAAGTAATAAGGCGTGATTCAGATTACGAAGACGAAGACACACACCGCTTGGTTCCAGAACTCGTGAATCAACCGTTGAAGATCGCCACCGCGTGGAAAGATCCGTCGGACAAGCTCGTGACGAGGATCAATCAGATCGAGTGTACGATGAGGCTTATGGTTTCTGTTCTTATGGATCGGATGAGGAAAGCGCAGAGAGAAAGAAGTGGGAAAGGAGAAGAAGACGATGGTCACGGCGGCTACGTCAGCTTCTATGTCGGTGGATGAGGTGGCCAAGGTTGAGATGACCAAAGAAACGCGTTTCTGCACATGAAGCATTGTGTCACCCGTGGATTGTGGATGAACATGCTGCACCAGACAAGCCTCTTGATCCAGCAGTCTTGTCACGACTAAAGCAGTTCTCACAAATGAACAAGATTAAGAAAATGGCCTTACGGGTAATCGCTGAGAGACTCTCGGAGGAAGAAATTGGTGGTCTGAGGGAATTATTCAAAATGATAGATACAGACAACAGTGGAACAATCACCTTTGAGGAGACAAGCTGGCGAAGAAAACTGTGGACTTTCATGGTGAATGTGTTCATCCATCAAATAGACGACTCTGCTATTGGTAACATACGCTGGGTGTGATATGGAATAGAAGAATGACTAGGAAGAGAGCACCTATAATGAAGGTGAAGCAGAGGTTGCATCACATGTCAAGAAACGTCCAGTAACAGGTGAATCAGATCCTGCAACCCCTGCCCCAACATCCTTGAGTCATCTAATGCAAAGACCAAGAGTTCCTTTGGACCATCTACCTCTAGGACAGAGCAGTGAGAAGTTACGGGAATTATTGTGCTGGGTTCTACAAGAGCAGAGGAAAAGAAGTGCCCTTGAGGGTCCGTTAAATGATTCTCATACTCATCGTCCGTGTATTTCAAGATATCAACTGACTTGTTATACTTCGCAAAGGAATAATCACCTGTTGGTGGAACGTCATTCACCACTCTAACCCAATGAAACAATACGATCTTCGACTCGATCAGGATCCAGTTCGATCCAGAAGTTAGGGTTTCCAACACTAACTAATTTCACCGGGATTGAGGAATTGGGAATTTTTTGAGCGCAAAAGAGTACAGGGAAAATATCCCGCGAGCCTATGCAGCATGTGATAGCGTAAGGACAAGGTTTTCTTACGTAAGAGTTTTACGTGATATGCTCATAAATGCAGCATGGAAGTCACAACCTCAAGAGGTGTACACGCCCTTGTGATGTTAAACCATCAGATCTAAATGGTTTAGCTGATCCTTATGTGAAAGGGCAGCTTGGCAGCTTGACCACCAAAGGCACTAATGAAAAGGAGTGCCTAGATCAGAACCAGTTCCTAAACTCAAATGCAAAGACCTAGTATCAAAGGCTTATACATTTAGGCTATTTCTAAACTCTTATCCAACTATTTTATTGATTTTATTGATGGTTGTGTGAGTTAGAACTCTAGAAAATCTGGTTTATAGGTGGTTAGTAAATCATGAATTTTAATTTGTTCATTGGTAGAATGAGACATTTTGAACCTAGTTTAGCTAGATGAATCATTTGTTCATGAATTGCATTGATCCTAGGGAAAGAGAACCTTGTCTTTTACTTAAGAAAATAAGTTTAAAAAGGCATGTTGAATCCAAAAGTCCTTAGGCAGTGTTTAAAATTAAGTTTGGTTACTCTTAATCAATCTCTTTCACTCACTATCTTTTGTTTAGAATCTGCCTATTCTCAACAGGTTCAAAGACTTAAGATGGGAGTTGATGTTTTGCTTCATTGTCTAACAAAGGCAAAAGAGAGCAAGTAAAAAAAAAAAAAAGGCACAACACATGGAGAAGAAGTTAGAACCAATGGCCACCAAGAACAGCCACCACAAGGAGTGGAGAGGAAAGACTGGTGGAATGTGATGAATCAGCTCTCCCATGGAGTAAGGTGACTTTTGGTGTGTGCTTGAGAAAAAAAATCAATAAAGCACACATGCTGCAAGTTCAGATCATAATCAATCACAAAGGAGGAAACTCACAAAGGCTTATCAAAGTCTTTGCAAAGGCTATTTCTAAACCTTCTACTTATTCCTTGATTGATTGATATTTCTCATCTAGAAATGTTCATAGGATGAAAGAGAACCTAGGAAGACTATGCATTGCATTTAGAACCTAGATGGATCCAAAATTCACTTTGACATTCATCATAATTCTCTATAATTCTTCATCACTTATACTTTTAATCTCCAAATCTCTTATTCTTCATATTCTTCAATACTTCAAATTTCTTAATTCTCATTATGTGTATGCTCATTCTTCCAAACTTGACTCTTATTCTTAGTGTCAAGCTTGTGGGGGGGAAAGAAAATGAGCATCTAATCTAGAACAAGCTGGCTATGACAATGAGGCACATGATGCCGTGAGGTACATGATGCCGTGAGGTACATGATGATGATCAGGCCTCAGTTCGAATTGTTCATGTATGGAAAAGGTTTCATACTTGATCATAGTTATTCCAAGATGTTTTGCCTTGGAAAGTAAGCACAAGAAGTGTGCTCAGTCTGAATCATGGTTATTCCAAGATGTTTTGCCTTGGAAAGTAAGCACAAAAAGTGTGCTCAGTTTGATTTTCTAATGGAGGCTGTGAATAAGGTCATCCAATTCTTCTGTCATCAAATGAGGATAGAACCAATGGCCATCAAGCTACCAAATCTCATGGAGAAGGAGGAAGCTGGTGGAAAGTGATGAATCACCTCATGACAAAATTCTCTCATCAAAGGTTCTATCTAGGATAAGTTCTTTAATTCTATGATTTTAGGTTGAGAATTTGGCTAGATATTATACTTGATACCAGACTTGATCTTATTCAAGTTCTGGAATACTAACCTTTATTTTTGAGTTGCTATGATGTTTTAGATCAGGAAGTGATGGAAAACAATCATAAGCATGACTTACCCTACATCATTTAGTGGAAGCATGGTGGGAAAGTGTATTAGGAGATAAGTGTGCTCACTCTACTCAAGCCTAATTCTACAAACTTATTCTCTTGAGTTAGGCTTATTGAAAGTAGAATGTGAAGCGAAATGAAGCTAGCCAAAGTGGATCCAAAACATATAAGGGAAGAGAACCATGTGATCATGATGAATCCATAAGAGAACTATGGGATCATGATGAATCCAAAGACCTTAATATGGAGTCTTTTTAGTACCAGACTGGTCTAGATCATATCATCCAAATCGCCATCCACATTTATAAAAAGGGAAGTTAAAAATCATACTTATATTATAATACATTGGTTTATCTTGTGAGAATTGATACATGCAGGTATATGTGTATGTGAAACAGGTTAAACTTGAAAGCTTTGAGAAAGCTGGATCAAAATCACCTCTTAAAGACAAGGAGTCAAAAGAAAGGGGGAGAAATGGACCAGACTTATAAGAAGCTTCAAAGCAGTCCATTCCACACCAATGATCCCAACATGGAGTGTTATACTCTTTTTCCCTAGAAAAGATTTTGTCCCAATTGGGTTTTCCTTCTCTAGGTTTTTAATGAGGTAATGCTTCATGGTTGCAAGCTTAGGCATTCTCCATGTCTTAAGCTTGAGGGGGAGTGTTGGAATGAAGAAGAAATAATAAAAGATGGAAGCCTTTAAACCCAAGTATAAAGGCGTGAGTTTAATATGTCAAAGGGGAGTATTTAAGGCTTGTTTGTGTTCTAGTATTATGTTATCCTTGTAGCCATTCATGTATAAGGCTATCCTTGTATCCAAACAAGCCTAGACTAGATTAGTATAAATACCTTACTCCCTTCACATATTGTAACTAAGTAAGAGAAATTATTCTCTCATCATTATGAATAAAAATATTCTTTCTCTCATTCTTTTGTCACTAAAATTCTCTCTCTATTCTCTTGATCAATGGTGAACCTAAATCTATTATTCTTTCACCAGTTAGGTTTAAGAGCCTTCCAGTCGCGTCTGTCCTTAGGTCGAGTCTAGGGCTGCTTAGTTAGTAGGTCAATAGGTCGCGCGTCCAGTTCTAGCGTCCAGGTCTCACGTCCAGTGTCGTAGCATAGGTCGCGCCTTGTCTGGTGTACTCGCTAGGTTAGGTCGTGTCCCGCTCGTCTAGGTCATAGGATCCGCGTCTTCAGCCAATTAGGGTTTTTCCGCGTCCTGGGTTAGCCTTAGCGTGTGTCCTAGTCGCGTCCCGTCCTTAGTCCCAGCGTTAGGCAGTCGGCGCCCCACGTCTAGATCTTCGGTCGCGTGTCCAGGTCGCCGTGTGGTCTAGGGTAGGTTTTCGACCAGCACCCTTGCTTGCACTAGGCGGCTAGGGTTTCTAGGCAGTTTAGGGTTTCTAGTCCTAGTTTAGGAAATTTTCCCTTAGTGTCATAGATTTAATAGATAGTTTTCCTAAAAAGTTTTAGGCAATAGATTAGTTTAGGAAATCTGTCTAGTTAGTTTTTAGGAAGTCTTCCTAGAATTTAATAGGTACATATTTAGTTCCTTTTATAATTAGGAAATACTTAGATATTATTCACCTAGATATTTAGCTTTTACTTATATGATATTTTCTATATCTTAGTTTAGGGAAATATATCCTTAGGATATTTTCCATAATCTAGGTTTCCTTTCTCTAGATTTAGTAGATATTCCTTTTTATTTACTTCATTTTGTATTTTAGGAAACTTTCCTTTAGTTAAATTTTCTTGTTTTAATTTTCTTTATAATAAAATAAAAATAAAATATTATCCTTGGAGATTTTCCATATAATGAAAGTTTCCAAGCCTGCAAGTTTCCCGAAAAGGAAACTTTCCTTTTCTTGAAATTTCTTTTCTCGGAAAAGGAAATATGTCAGGTCGAGATGAATCCCCATCTGGGCAGTCCGACCCCACAGTAAGGCAGATGCTGCAAGCCATCACTGCCTAGTTAAACTCCGTTACGACTCGACTAGATCATCTGGAGGAGCCGGTTCGCGCCACAGCCACCCACACGCACCCCCACCATTTTGATCGACCTGAGGCGTCCAATCGTGGTCTAGGCAGAGACCCCTATTATGATGAGCCACCGCCGGCACACAGGCAACCAGCCGGCCACCATGACATCAAGCTCAACCCACCTCCATTCTCGGGAAAGTTAGACCCTGAAGAGTACTTAGACTGGGAACGTCGAATGGAGTTAATCCACGACTACTAACACCACGACGAAGAACGCAAGGTCACCTTAGCGACAGCCCATTTTACCGACCACGCACTGGCATGGTGGGATCGCGAATTAGCCACTCGCCGGAGAGCAAGAATGGGAGCTCCTACGACGTGGTACGAGTTGACTCAGATAATGAGGCGACGATACGTCCCACCTCATTTCCACCGAGAGCTGCAGCGACGATTTAGACGCCTTACCCAAGGCAGCAAGTCGGTGCCTGAATATTTCGACGAGTTCGAGCATCTTCGAAACAGACTCAAAATGGAGGATTCAGAGGAGAGTCTCATGGCTCAGTTTATCGACGGACTACAAGAGTCGATAGCACGTAAGATCGAGCTGCAACCCTACCACGACCTTGGAGAGCTTTTCCATCTGGCCGTTCAGATCGAGAAGAGCAACCAGCGCAAGTCTTCAGTGCCAATCCGACCTAGTAGTACCTGGGGTACTAGCCCCAAGGCATTTGACCGCACTGCCACCACCAGTGACCCACGACCTCGAGGGAGAGCCATGGACGGCGCCGTGCCTACCAAGGCACCCGTGACCACTCCTAGACCTGCCCCACCGGCATCCAACGCAGGTCAACCTCAGAAGAGCAGTGCCATCACGTGTTTTAAGTGCAAGGGTAGAGGGCACATTTCTCGTGAATGCCCCAACCAAAGAACCATGATCTTGACTGCTTCCGGAGATTACGACTCCGCAGACGAGCAAGAAGAGGATCCACTTACGACAGACCCTATGTCTGAAGGGGAAGTCGAGTACGCTGACTCAGGCGAGATGTTGATGATCCGGAGAGTTCTCAGCTCACGCCTAGATCAGGAGGAAATCGAGCAGCGTGAGAACATCTTCCACTCAAAGTGCACCATCCTCGGAAAAGTCTGCTCTCTGATCATTGACGGCGGCTCCTGTACTAACGCCACTAACAAGTACATGGTCAAGAAGCTTGGATTGCCCGTGACCAAGCATCCCAAGCCTTACAGACTTCGTTGGCTCAACAACAAGACGGAGCTGTACATTTCCGACCAGGTCCGCGTTTCTTTCAGCATCGGACGCTACCAGGATCAAGTATTGTGCGATGTCGTCCCCATGTCAGCTGGACATATCCTATTGGGACGATCATGGCAGTTCGATAAGGAGACCACTCACAATGGAGGCACAAAATTCTACTCCTTCGTCCACGATAAACGTAGGTACAAACTGGCACCTATGTCTCCTCAAGAAGTGCACGACATGCAAGCAAAGATGATAAAGGATCAGCATGCCAGAAAAGAGAACTTTCTCGTCAATGTAGCAGACATGAGGAAGGCGGCAAGCACCACAGGCACCCAGCTCATCCTCATGCTCTATCAGGAGGTCTTGAGCGCATCCGAGGCCATCAGCACCCCTTTACCGGCGGATGTCCAGGCACTCCTGGACAAATACTCGGACGTCTTCCCAGATGAGATTCCGCCTGGGCTGCCACCTCTCAGAGGTATTGAGCATCACATCGATCTCATTCCCGGAGCCCAGCTGCCAAACAAACCCGCCTACAAAGTCACTCTGAGGAAGCAAAAGAACTTGAGCGACAAGTCCAGGATCTCATGGCTCAAGGCTACGTCAGAGAAAGCCTTAGCCCCTGCGACGTTCCCGTCCTTGTGCCGAAGAAGGATGGAAGTTGGCGAATGTGCGTCGACTGTCGTGCCATTAACAATATCACTGTTAAATACCGGCATCCGATTCCACGACTTGACGACATGCTAGATGAATTGAGCGGAGCATCCATCTTCTAAAAAATTGACCTCAAGAGCGGATATCATCAAGTTCGCATGCGAGAAGGTGATGAATGGAAGACGGCTTTCAAGACCAAGCAAGGTCTGTATAAGTGGTTGGTTATGCCCTTCGGTCTGTCCAACGCACCTAGCACCTTCATGCGTCTCATGAACCAAGTCCTTCGGCCATTCATAGGCAAATTCGTTGTGGTCTATTTTGACGACATACTCGTCTACAGTGCTTCCTATTACGACCACTTAGAGCATTTGGAGACAGTGATCACGACACTTCAAAAGGAGCAGCTCTACGCCAACCTTAAGAAGTGTACCTTCTGCACGGATCAAGTAGTCTTCCTTGGATTCGTCGTCAACTCACAAGGGCTTCGAGTTGACGAAGAAAAGATCCGTGCCATTCAAGAATGGCCCACGCCAACCAACGCCAGCCAAGTCCGAAGTTTTCATGGCTTGGCAAGCTTCTATCGACGATTTGTACGTGACTTCAGTACGATCGCCAGCCCCTTGACAGCAACTATCAAGAAGAACCAAGACTTCAGATGGGGCCCAGAACAGGAAAAGTCGTTTCAGCTGTTAAAGGAACGACTCACGCAAGCACCTGTCCTGACATTACCGAATTTCGATAAGACTTTCGAGGTAGAGTGCGACGCTTCAGGTGTAGGCATTGGAGCAGTCCTGACACAGGGTGGAAAACCAATTCCCTACTTTAGTGAAAAATTAAGCGGCGCAGCTCTCAACTACCCCACGTACGATAAGGAACTGTACGCATTGGTCCGAGCTCTACAGACATGGCAGCATTACTTGATCTCGCGAGAATGTGTTATACACACGGACCATCAGACACTCCAACACCTCAAAGGGCAGACGACCCTCAAGAAAAGACACGCCCGGTGGCTGGAGTTTATCGAGACATTTCCGTATGTCATCAAGTATAAGAAGGGTACGGACAATGTCGTCGCCGATGCACTTTCACGCAGGCATAGCTTGATCTCGGTCATGGAGTCAAAGGTTATGGGATTTGAATTGCTCAAGGACCTTTATGTTGAAGACCACGATTTCAAGGAAGCTTTCAAGGAGCAAGGACAGGGCAAATACACCTGTTTCTACCTGTTTGACGGTTTCCTATTCAAGGACAAGCGTCATTGCATTCCAGGCGGTTCTGTTCGCGAACTCCTACTCAGGGAAGCTCATGGAGGCGGATTGATGGGTCATTTTGGCGTTGCCAAGACCTTGAGCATGCTCAAGGAGCACTTCTACTGGCCACGTCAACGCCGAGATGTGGAAGCCCATTGCGAGAAATGCCTTGTCTGCAAACGGTCTAAGTCTAAGATGCATCCTCAAGGCCCCTACACGCCACTTCCAGTTCCGTCATCTCCTTGGACGTATATCTCCATGGATTTCGTCCTTGGTTTACCCCAAGTTCTTCACAAGGACTCCATCCTCGTCGTCGTCGACCGTTTCTCGAAGATGGCGCACTTCATACCCTGGAACAAGACGAACGATGCAATTCAGACAGCGAATTTGTTCTTTCGAGAGATCGTCCGTCTACACGGCATTCCGCGCACAATTGTGTCCGACAGGGACACTAAGTTCCTCAGTCATTTCTGGCGGGTTCTGTGGAAGAAACTTGGCACCAGTCTCCTCTTCTCGACGGCATATCACCCACAGACAGATGGTCAGACCGAGGTCGTCAACCGAACCCTATCTCAGATGTTGCGTGCGACGATTGGTCGCAACCTGAAGAATTGGCTTGAGTGTCTTCCATATGTCGAGTTCGCCTACAACCGCGCAGTTCATTCTGGCACCAAGAAGACACCGTTCGAGATCGTCTACGGCTTCAACCCCACTACATGATGAGGACATCGAGCCAGCTACTGCACCTGTCATCCCACCTGGACCACTTACGCGGTCCAAGCGGAAAGCCTTAGGAGACAAGCTCAGCATGCTCTTGGAAAGTGGAACCAGAGAAGACCCCGAACTGCCCACCCAGACGACCAGCCCACGACCAGCCGTCCAGGCAAGCCGTCCGGAGCCAGCAGCCGACCAGTCAGACCCAGTTCAGGCACTCACGACCAGACCACCCTTCCAGCTAGACAAGGAACCCTGGAGGTTCCTTCTCGAAGATTCTTCCTCCTCCGGTGTCTTTACCATTCCTATTCGGTAGAGACACCAAAAGTTGTTCTAGGAAATTGTACTCTTTTTCCTATCTTCGGTTTTGTCCCATTGGGTTTTCCGAAGAAGTTTTTAATGAGGCAACACTCCTAGTGCGCAAGGCGTTGAATACTTGTTCACAATTCCATCCCATTCACAAGTCTTCAGGCGAATTCTCAGCCTAAGTGTTGTTGGGCTTTTCCTTCTTAAAATTCGATTTATTTGTCTAAGTGTTTTAGTTGGGTTAAGTCATGTTGACTAATTGTGGCTCATTATTTATTCTAAGTGACAATAAGTAAACTACATGTTGTTTTAATCTCCTAAAGGTTAAACGCCTCGTAGTTTACCCTAAAATTGTAACAAGGCATTATATAAGCCTTCTTGTTTTTACTTTATGAAACAACAAGTATTTTGACAAAAAAACCTAAGTCTCTTAGACACAAAACTACCGCCAGCCTTCTAGCTTGCAGCCGTGTGCCTCAACCAAGTTTGGTTGAAGTTCTTAGAGTATCACAAGCCCCTTTCACAGCTTGTGTGGTCCCTTCGATCCACCCATCATTACCATCGATTTCTGTCCCATTATCCTGAGCTTCTCGGTGAAAAGACAGCCCACCCAAGTTCTTACATCACTACACCTATTGAATTCGCCCCTATTCCACTTGGTGAGGTCGTCAGCTTAGAAGGCGAAGAAAAAGCGGAATATGTCAAGCGCTTACACCGGGAAGTCAAAGAGAATCTGGAACGGAGGAATGCCCATACTGCAAAACACGCCAACGGCGCAAGAGCAAGCTAGCACCACGTGGAGATGGCCCGTTCCGAGTCCTGCGACGCATCAACGATAATGCCTACCAACTGGAGCTTCCAGGTGAGTATAATGTTTCTACTACGTTTAATGTTGCTGACTTGGAGTTATTTGATGCAGGTACCGACTTTGCTTTGGAGACCAAAGCACCTGTAGAGGGAGGGAATGATGAGGACATCGTATCACAGGCTATACCACGAGTTCCACCAGGACCTTTGACACGTTCCAGAGCACGAGCTTTAGGAGACAAGTTCAACCAGCTCATGGAGCATGCAGACGACCAGGAGCTCACGGATGAGGAGCCTCCAGACGGCTCAGAAGATCAGCAGGATACGTTCGTCTCAGCTAAGGAGAATTGGAGGTTCCTGCTCGAAGACTCTTCCACCTCCGGTGTCTTTACCATTACCATTCGGTAAAGACACCAAAAGACATGCTAGGAAATTGTACTCTTTTTCCCATCTTCTGTTTTGTCCCACTGGGTTTTCCGGAGAGGGTTTTAATGAGGCAACACTCTTAGTGCGCATGACGACGAAGATTTGTTCACACAATCCGACACCTTCACAAGTCTTAGTCAAATTCGGCCTTTATTCCTTTATAAGGCTTATCTATCCCATTTCTCTCTTTTGTAGACTAAGTATAAATTTAGGGCTTTCAGCCCATATTTTTTATGGTTAAGTCATTAGGACTTAAGCCCTTTTGTTTTATACAGCAAAAAGAACTACATGCTGTTTTAATTTACATTACTTGTTGTTTTGGATAAACATCATGTTGTTTACCCTAAGTTGTAACCATAAGGCCTATATAAGCCTCATTACTTAGAATGAATAAGAACAACTCGAATTACACAAAAACAAAAACCCTAGACTTCTACTTGTTGACGGCTGCATCCTCCATTGGAGAGCCTCTTCACGATTTCTTCTTGTCTAAGAAGAATCACCTGGTGTATCACAAGTCTTCCGCAGCTTGTGTGGTCCTTTCAATCCACCCAATACCATCGCCTTGCTACTGAAGGTCTCGAGCTTCTCGATCAACAGTTGCACCACCACCTTAGCTCACATCATCACTTAAGGCTTGACAACTAAGAAAACTAACAAGAACAAACAGCACACAATCCCTTAAGGAATTCAGGTATGTGATTGTTCTATGTGTGTTTCTAAAAAAAAAAAAAATTTCCTAGTTTATTTTAAACAATCTAAGCAAGATATATATTTGTTTTTCTTTTCTTAAAAAAAATTCTAGCAATAACAACAATAAAACAAGCAAATTTTTTTTTTTTTGTATATTTTTTGTAATATGAAGCAAAGAAACAATGGAATGATAGAACCTGATTTTTTTTTTGTGGATTGTTTGTGGTAGATGACTTGAATCTTCTCCTTCTTACCGAGAACCTCAAGGGGAAAGAGAAAGGACCAAAATCAAAAGCCAAAAACTGTTGGGAAAAGCAATAACAAATCGCAAAAATAAAGAGAGGATAGAGTCAACCTGATGTTTAAAGAGCTTTTAGGCTCTGATACCAGATGATGTGAGCTAAGGTGGTGGTGCAACTGTTGATCGAGAAGCTCGAGACCTTTAGTAGCAAGGCGATGGAATTGGGTGGATTGAAAGGACCACACAAGCTGCGGAAGACTTGTGATACACCAGTGATTCTTCTTAGACAAGAAGAAATCGTGAAGAGGCTCTCCAATGGAGGATGCAGCCGTCAACAAGTAGAAGTCTAGGGTTTTTGTTTTTGTGTAATTCGAGTTGTTCTTATTCATTCTAAGTAATGAGGCTTATATAGGCCTTATGGTTACAACTTAGGGTAAACAACATGATGTTTACCCAAAACAACAAGTAATGTAAATTAAAACAGCATGTAGTTCTTTTTGCTGTATAAAACAAAAGGGCTTAAGTCCTAATGACTTAACCATAAAAAATATGGACTGAAAGCCCTAAATTTATACTTAGTCTACAAAAGAGAGAAATGGGATAGATGAGCCTTATAAAGGAATAAAGACCGAATTTGACTAAGACTTGTGAAGGTGTCGGATTGTGTGAACAAATCTTCGTCGTCATGCGCACTAAGAGTGTTGCCTCATTAAAACCCTCTCCGGAAAACCCAGTGGGACAAAACCGAAGATGGGAAAAAGAGTACAATTTCCTAGCACGTCTTTTGGTGGCTTTACCGAATGGTAATGGTAAAGACACCGGAGGTGGAAGAGTCTTCGAGCAGGAACCTCCAATGCTCCTTAGCTGAGACAAACGGATCCTGCTGATCTTTTGAGCCGTCTGGTGGCTCCTCATCCGTGAGCTCCTGGTCGTCTGCATGCTCCATGAGCTGGTTGAACTTGTCTCCTAAAGCTCGTGCTCTGGAACGTGTCAAAGGTCCTGGTGGAACTCGTGGTATAGCCTGTGACGATTGGTCGCAACCTGAAGAATTGGCTCGAGTGTCTTCCATATGATAACTATGATGGAAATGATCTCTTGATCAAAGATGAATCAACCATTCCCTTTTTCTTTTGTGAAAAATCGCAACAAGCACTGTAAGGAATTTGGTGTGATTAATAATTTCTCTAACTTGTTTGTTCTTGTTACTCCTGATGAAAAAAAATGATTTGGCTTGGAAAATGTGAAAGAATTTTGTTTTTCAAAATCTGTTTTTTGATAACATAATTCAATCTTTTAAGAAATCTGATTTTAAAAATTTGTCTAGGCAAAAAGATTTTATGTTTGATGAAGTGTGTGACTCCAATTTTGCTTTGAGTTTTGATTTGTTTCAGAAAACGTTTGGAAAAGAATTAGATGGAACCAACAAAGATTTTGTTGAACGTTTTTCTAAGTTGGCACATTTCAATCTTTTCGCTAGCAATAACACATCTTTGCATACTTTGTCTTTAAAAGGAATTTTCTGTGATTATAAGTGCCCAAATGCTAAATTAGTCAAAGATCTCAAATACATTTTTAGCCTTGATTACACAGATATAATTCGCTTGTTCTTTTCAAAAGAGTCAAATGCAGGTTTTAAGGCTGCAAGGAAACGCCAAAGAGGAACTCAAAAGAAAGAGGAAGACAAAAGGCTCAAGCCACCTGATTTGGACCAGGATACACGTCAAGACATCAGCCTCTTCATCCTGATCAAACAAGCACCACCAGAAGATCATTCGGATTTGAGGTCAAATCTTCTTCAAGAGGGAGGGGATGATGTGATCCTGACCAAGGACCGACGCACAAGCAACCAGCAGCCAAAACCATGGACTATCACGAACGTCGTTATCATCTCTTTTGGTATTCAATAAGTGGCTAAGTAGTCCAATGTGTGCTTTTTTTCCCTGTCTTTGGATTTGTCCCATTGGGTTTACCAAAGATAGGTTTTTAATGAGGCCATTGGCCCACTTCTTATCCAGCCCATTTGTTGAATCCAGGCCCATTCTTCCTCCTCCCTTTGTCATCAAAAGTTAGGAAGTATTTGTTAGTTGGAGAGTTGGGAGTTACATCATTAATGCATTTATTTCTCGGCTTTTGCATGTTCTTGGAAGTTGTTCTAAGCATTCAATCCTTGCCTCTTTTTCTTTCTATAAGTAGTAGCTCATTATCTCATTTGTATTCATCAAAGATTTTTAATGAAAGTTTCTAATATTTCTAAATTTTTGATCACTTGTTGGTGTGTAATATCCAACTTCTCTTAAGCCCCTTAGGTGTGTCATATCCTAAGCTTTTTTAAGAAACCCTTGTGTTCCTTTGGTGCGTCATATCCAAAGAACACAAGTCTGGTGAATCAAAGGCTTTCCGCAACCTTTGCGTGACCAATCGCTCCACATCCCTTGGCAACTTGAGCTCTCTCTCGTTGTGTAAGGCCTATCCCTTTTCGAAACTTCCTTGTGTGCCGATTTTGGGTTGAGTCCTTCCGAGGATCTCATCAGCTTGCCAAAGATAAACCACAAGGATTTCATTTTTGTTATAGTGGACAGGTTTTCCAAGATGACCCATTTCATACCATGTGCCACGACCAACAAAGCAACCTAAACAGCCTGACTATTCTTTGAGGAAATCGTGAGGTTACACAGCATTCAAAGAACTATCATCTTTGATCAAGACTCCATGTTCCTATCTCATTTCTAAATATTGTTGTGGAAAAATCTTGTAACAAAGTTGTTGTTCTCAACCATGTGGATTTTAACGTTTCCCTCACCTTTAATATTGCTTACTTGGATTTGTTTGATGCAGAAAACGACCCAGGTTTGAGGACGAAACATCATGAAGAGGGAGGGAATGATGAGGAAATCGATCTACCTAAGACTGTAGACGAATCAACGGACAACCCAAGCAAGGAAACAATACCACAAGTGCCGCAAGGACCTCTGACGCGTTTAATGGCCAGGGCTATCAGCCAATAGTTCAGCCAGCTTTTAGATCGCATCATCGACCAAGAACTGGTTCCAGCCAGGCCTGACCCAAAGCCCAGAGAAGAGCCACCCCAAAATCTTGGACTACTCGCCACGACCAATGAACCATGGAGGTTACTCAACCAAGAGACCACAACATTAAGTTTTTTACCATCATCCTTGGGTAAGACACTTAAAAGACATGTTAAAGAATTTTACTATTTTTCTTAATTCAGGTTTTGTCCTAATGGATTTTCTAAAAGTGGTTTTAACAAGGCAACACCTATAAGATGCATGAAAAATAAGGCTTGTTTTCACAGATCACATCATTCACAAACCCACAAAACCACAAGAGGAACAAAAACAAGAGGAAGAATTTCCATTTTTATTTAGGTTAAATGGTTGTACCCTTGAGACTTAAGGCTGTATAAAACTTAGGTCTCCCAATGTATCAAAATTATCCAAGTTTGAAAGCAAAAACAACCAAGTCTCTTGAATAGTTCTTATGGCCTTAAGCCTAAGTATTAAAATTGTGTTTTTTTCGAGAATTCTTTCTCAAGTAAGAATGTTTCTGGTGTATCACGAGCTAACCCCTCTTGTATGGTCCAACCCATTCTGCCCTCAAGACCATGTCAAACTTGAGACGAGCTTCTCTGCACGACGACGAACCGTTGAACCCTTTAACACCCAAACGTATATCATTACCTAATTCTGTTAGTATCTCTAGTTATAAGTTAATTATTTTTTAAAGTTATTTCATTTATATCTTTAAGTTTTATTAGAAACATTATTTGTAAGAAAAAACTGAGCTCTTAAACCAGTTTAATTAAATATCTTAATGGGACCAAATCTACATAAACCATGGCTGTTGGAAGATTTTGCAGACTAGATGCAAGATTTGTCCCCCCTTATAATAGTTGTATTTGGAATAAGTAAAATCTGAAAGGTATTGAAACGCTTTTTATAACTCTGAAATTTCTCCAAATGTGCAAATATTAATTAAAGTTTATCTAAAAAATATGTTACATGTTATTTGCTAGTTTTTCTTTGTCATATTATTTATGACCCAAACAACTTAAATTTGATCTAAAATCTAAAAATCTGATCCAAAATTTATATATATCAAATTTGGTATAATATTTCTTAATCCAAATAACTCAAATCCAACCCAAAACCTAATCAAAATTCAAGATTACCCACCCTATTTTATGTAGAATAATGATGACTACCAGCAATTCTGTCATATTATAGTAAAAGTCTATTGTATGTTTTCTTAAGCGTAAAAGTATTTATAAATTTTGACAAATCAATAAAAATGTCAAAAAAATTAGATCAGATTCCTATTTCATGTCTCTCTATCTTGAATATACAGCACAAACAAAGCTTAGAGCGGAGCCTTATAATAATTAGTAATTATTAGTCATTTAATTTATATGAATATTTCAAATATGAATTTTGAACCTAAAATTTTGTGGGATTATATTTTATTTATATTTTTCTTATATTTTAATTAGAATTGATTAAAAAAAAATTTAATTGGTTGATAATGAACATGTTTTCATAAATATTTCAGCATGCTAAAGAGTTACATTGATAACCCTGAATCTGTTGAAAAGAAAAAGAAAGCAAACGAAAAGTTGAATGCAACAAAAGGTAAGGTAACCGTAAAATCTACTTAGGTTTTTACAGTTTAAGTTTGACAACACTTTATTTATTCTAAAACTTTTATATAATATATAGTAGAAATAACTGGGTCAGAAAATAAAATATGAGTTGGCCAAAGTTGAGGTAGAGAATAATGGGGTTAAGCTGATAATTGAACAGAGGCTTGCAACTGTATCACAAATGAATGCTGATTATGAACAAGTTTGTGCCTTTAAGCATAATTATTTGAAACTTTTAATCTATTTTAGAAAATTTAATAATGTGAAAAAATGTATTTCTCCTGTAAAAATATTGGTTTGAATAATATTTTCTTAAGACTGAAAACAAAGATGATAAGAAGGAAAAAAAATTTACAACATAAAGAAAGAAAAAAATGAACACAATGAAAACATAAAAGAAAGGAAAAAAGAAAAGGAAAAATATGTGTATATTTAACAAGCGTATAATGGCAATTAGTGCATAAAATATATAGAATATTATGGTCAAAAAAATTTCCAGTTACTTTGTTAATTGTAAAGGTGATCAATTTGGTCAATCTAACATAATCTAATTTAACCCAACCTAAATATCTATATTTTTAATATAAATTTCTTTAAAATGTATTTAAATATAACAATTTTTTTCCGACAAAACATTTAGATTATGATAAATGTGAGCATACATTATCAGAGTATAGTTGTGCAGTTAACCATCGAAGTGGATACATAGTACCGTAAGTAAAATAATTTGACAATAAACTCTTCTTATAACTAAGGTATGTTCAACACGATTTGATTCTCGATAAACATGTGTGAAGGAGATGTTGTCGTATTTCGATGACCACCACTTGATGTTATGAGAAATGTTCTCAATCTTGATCCCCTTCAAAAATGACTTCTGTAAAACATTGAAAGAGTACGTTTTTTATAGCGATCAATAATACCTTTGTTTCTGCTTTTAGTACCGAGTCAGCTATTCCAATTTTTGAAGATCAATATAATGCCACCCCCATGATCTCGTATAATCCAACCGCCTGCAACCATACCAGTGTGCTTGATCATAGGATGCATCTAGTTGCATTTCATTATACCTAGTGGAGGACGTTTTCCTTATGGAGGAGCGTTGTCTTGTTTGGGAAGGCATAGTTGGAGACATGTTGAGGACCTTTATCCATTCAGCAATTTCTGCATTTGCAACTCTACATCTCGAATAGGCTGCACTTCTTGCTTTTTAACAATTAGAATTGTTTCTTGACTTCAAAATTCTCTACATAAGCTATATAGGTAAAAACTGTTGTTTTTGTAGCATCCCATCTATCGACTGTAACTCAAAGATCTTCACATTATCCTCCAAGTTGTTCGATAGGTTAGAGAAAATACTCGGAATATTGGACAGTCGCCAAGTAGATTCAGAAAGTGGACGGGTGAAAAGTAGATGATTGATACTTTCTTCTGCGTTGACAGGTTTTGTTAATGTTTACCCCTCTTATATTTAATCTTGTTGCAGTTCCTAGGACATTAGAGAGTACCCTCCAGAGGAAGTGCTTCAGCTTAGGTATAATTGACATGGCCATATCATTCCTTTGACGATACGGTCACCAGCTGGGGGAGTTTATTCATTAGACTATTGTCAGAAAGAATTCATTGCAGCTCTATAATCAGTGTGATATTTTAGGATTTCACTGGTTTTTATGATATGATTTAGTCTGTTTAAGATACATTTTATGGTGTTTAAAATTGCAATTGGTGTACATATTGCATAAATAGTTATTCAATCAAAAATGGAGTTAACTGTAGAAAAAAAAGATAAAGTTGTGTGCGAAATCATGAACCAGAAGAGATTTGCGCATCAGGGGAATAATTTTCAGGGAAAAGGAAGCGCAAAAAGATTTGAGGAAAATATCATCAGGAAAAATGAAACACATGAGAAGAAAAGAAATAAAATCGGAAGAGAAAATGAAGAAGCGAATAATGGAAAGAGGAAATTAGGAGAAAAAAAAAAGTATAAAAGAAGTTCAGCGCAACGGTTTACCAACCCGTTACGGAGTTATAACGATATACCATAACCGATGAAGCGGTGCTTGAAAGACACCAGCCTAAATTACTACAATAACAAGGTGATTTGGTATCCCACGGTCGAAAATACCCACCTACCAAAATGGCGCCGTTGCAAAATATGAGATTTTCTTTCAACATTTAGTTTTAGTTTTTGTTTGAGATTAAACACTGTTCTTAACAACTCTATGTTTCCAGGTGTATGTAAACACGAATCAGAGGTTCCACAAACCTTCATCCACAAGTTGACAATCCTCACCGACTAGGAAGATCAACAACAAAAGTACGCCAAGTACGTGACACCAATCTTCCAACAGCTACCATCAAGAACGCTGATCACCCCATCAACATTGCAAACCCTCATGCGCAACAAGCTCAAGACCCTCGACAAACACGCGTAATCAGAGTCAACCAATCAAAATGATTGATAACAACAACTTCAAAATAAAAGCGAGTCTCATCACCATGATCCAAAGCAAAAAGTTTCACGGTTTATCTATAGAAGATCCTCTTGACCATTTGGACCAGTTCCACATGTTATGCTCCAACGTGAAAATCAACGGAATTACAGAATACGCATTCAAGTTGCGTCTTTTGCCCTTTACATTAGGTGGAAGGTGGTGATATGGGCGATTGACTCTCTCAATCTAGTGGGTTGATTGAATCACTCAATCAATGATGAACCAAGAATGTTTGAATCACACAAACAATCTTAATCCACAGATCAATAAAAACAAAAGTGCTTCTCACACTTAATAATCTAAAGACAAGAACAAACTCAAAGAACTTCTTTGAAGAGAAAATGATTTTCTGTATTAACTTAGATTGAATGGTGATTTATACAATGGATGAAATGAGCTTTATATAGAGATCTCACATGGATACAATGACGTCCTAGAAGGTTTAGAACAAGAAAGAAATCAAAGAATTGAATACAATAGCTGTTTTTGACAGTATTGAGCAAATCAGTCATTAATATGAAAATTGAAGCTTCTCTTGTATCTGGACGGTTTAAGAGGATAAGTGAGCTTCTCTGGAATATTCTGGTCATCATAGAAGTTTCCAAAAAATCAGAAGTGAAGAATATCTAACTGTTGGAAAGTTATGGCAGCACCAAGTGTGAACACGGCCATATAAGGAAAGTGTGAGCACAAAAAGACCCGTCAGATCTTCTGTATGCTGGTGCATGTTAAGATGATAGAAGAATATTCTGGATTGTTATATGTGTCTCTTGAATGCTTAAATATCTCTCCTGGTCGTCAAGTATAGATTTGAAGCTTCTTAATATCGTGAGCTTCCAAATAAGGCAACTCGAAGATCTTCTGGTTTATAAGTTGAATAACTTTTAAACCATAATTTATTTTGGCAAAATTCTAATTCACCGTTATCCTTTAATGGGTTAGGTTTCCATAACAAGTTGGTTTAAAACTTGGTTCTTCCTGGTTCAATTGGAATCCTTCAATTAGTAACCGCTAGTCTTCTTCCGGTTCATAGGAAAACCTCTGTATTGAAATTTGAATATCTTCTTCATGAGGCAAAATTTTGAACCAATTCTTTTTCTCCATGACCCCTTGATTAGTTGAGTTTCTGGAACAGGTTGATTCGTAGCTTAAATCCTCCTGGTTTGGTTGATATGCTCCAAGAAAGACACATATGTCTTTAATATGTCCAGTTTAGTTCTCTTGTGGCCTCTGGGCTTGTGAATGAGGAGAGATTTGGAACAAGCCTTATTTTCCATGCACATTAGAGGTGTTGTCTCGTTAAAACCTCTCTCGGAAAACTCATTGGGACAAAACCTAGAGTAGGAAAAAGAGTACAATTCTCTAACATGTCTTTTAAGTGTCTTAGGCAACCTTTCGGTGGAATCTCCATGCTCCTTGGTTGGTCTTGACTTGATGTCCTCATCATTCTCTCTCTCTCTTGAAAAGGTTTTGACCTCGAAACTAAGTAATCTGCACCAAGAGAAAGCAAGTTAGCTTTTATTCTCCTTTGAGAGTTCAGAGTCTTACCTTGGTATTGTAGTGGCTTGGTGGCATGTGGTGCATCAGGGGGCTCTCCTTTTAGCAGGTAAGATAGGATCACGCGTCTTCTTTGGTCTGGTGTAACTTCTTTGTTTTTTACCTCCTTAATACCTGGATTGATCTCAACACTTTGGACAAGAAACAAGTGCATCATGAGTTCTCTACAAAAGCATAAACTTGTAAAATCTAATTCCTTAGCACTAGTTATAGCAAAGTTTACTCCTACTTGTGGTTTTAAACAAATTTTTTCTCATGGTCTTGTATGTTTAATAAACTCTTCAATACAGCTGTAGCATCATGAGAAACAAGTGAGGTCAAAGAGAGACTTACCTGCCTAACACTGTCAATGTTCTTTGCTTGGTCTGGTGGTTTCTCTTTGATGCTTTCCTTTTTTATTACTTTGATCAGCCTCGGATTGGACTGTAATAGCTGATAATGGTACTACTCCATCTCTGGATCCTTTGTTGGCTCAGATATGGCAAGGGCGTGTTCCTTCTCTTCCTTATCTTCTTTTTGGTCCATTTCCTCATTGATCTTCATAATATCTAGCTCTGGTCTTTGATTGTTTGGGATGACAATAGCTTGTAAATTTTCCTCTTTGTACATCTCTTCTAGCCCTGTATCAAATCCTTTTGACAAAGATAAGTGTATTATACTAGCATTGGGAATTGAAAGCTCAGAATAAAATAGACTATTACTTTCTCTAGATTTCTCTGTTTTCTCTTCTATTGAAGTTTCTTTCAATAATTTATTAAGTGGGCAATTTACAGCAAAGTGTCCTCTCTTATGACATCTATAACATGTCTGATATTTAGAATTTACAAAGTTAGAAGACTTGCCTTGGGTGGGTGTGCTGTGTGACTTTGGTAAGGCATTAAAATTAGATGCGGCTGCTTGGAATGCAACTTTAGATTCTTCTTTTCTCATTGGCTGAACTTCAGGACTTGGCATTTGCTTTGTTGTTGCCTCCATCAGTTGTAGATTCTTCTTAATATGTAGCCACGTCTCTTGATGATCTGGTGTAAGTATGAAGGCAGTTTATGTAGACGTCACTCTTGTGGGTGTGAATTGATGCTTCTCTACAAATTCTTTATGCATTCTTGCCTTGAGGTCTCTCCAATCTACCACTGGCTCCTTGTAATTATTTGGATCACTTTCCTTTAGCCACCATTCATAAGCCTTTTTGTGAAGGCTGAGACAACATGTACTAGCTTCTTCTCCCTTGGGATTTTGTTGATTTGTAACCACTCCTCCATATTTTCTTCCCATTGCAAGTACACTTCAGGGTCTTTACTAGTTCCTTAAAAGACTAGGGACCTACTTCTTTTCTTGACTTGTTTCTTTGAACTGATTGGCTTTGAGTAAGCTTGTAATTTTTATGGAACAACTCCATGGTTGTTGGACTTCTCTGCTCTCTTGGCAGGTTGATAATCTTCATGCTCCGAGTATAGTATTTCACACCATTGTCTTTCTTCAACATAAGACTCTTCTTTGTATGACTTGTCTCCCAACCATGATTCTTCTTCATCTGAATCTCCAAGTTGAAGTTCTTCTCGATAAACTTCTTCTTCTAGGCTGATTTCAGAATCAGCTTCTTTTGTATGGTCCATTTCTTCTCTGGACCAGTTAGTGTGGGTTGTTTCATCTTGAGAGGGGTCTGGCGGTTCTGGGTCAGGATCTCCATCATTTGGATCCTCCTCATAGTTATCTTCTTCATTAGTTAAGACTTGATATTCATACTCCCCATTGTCTTCAAAGGATGGAAATTCTTCATAATCTGTTTGGAAGTAGTTTTCTGACCATTGATCATCTTCATATTGACATTCTTTACAAAACTCCATTTGTTAATTCTCTGAGATTCAGGTACCTTGCACAAACAAAGTAAGAGGTGTATCAATTTAATTAATAATGTATGGGAAGGGAATAACGGAGTTATGAAAAGAGTTTGTTGTTTCCTCTTTTTATTTATTTAATAAAAAATGCATGAAATGAAAAATTTTCTCTAGACTCTAGATGCAACAATTAATTTTTAAAATCAATAAAAAAAATTCCTATAAACTAAATATTCTAAGAAAAGGAAAACTACCCCCAAGCTAGACAGCACCAACTTAGACACTAACTAATACCGGAACAATAAAGACCTAAACAAATATTAATTTAATTAACACTGCAATCCTAACCTAAGAAGACTCGGCTGTGAGGGAGCCGCCTATCCTAACGAAAGCAGACAAAACGAGCAGCCTAATTTAGAGAAACACTAGACTTCATGCAAATAACAATAGACAAGTCAGTTAATGCGGCAGGGATCACGCGACATGCAAAGTGAATGAAACACTCATGAAAAAAGGATGCAATTAATTAATGATTGTAAGAAAGATGCAACAAAGATGCGAAGTCAAACAAACAGAACCAGAGGTGTCATGCAATTCAAGGCCTGAAACGTGAGTGCCTAATAAGCATGCAACAATGAAACAAGGTACGTTTTAAGAACCTAGCGTAATAATAATTAAGCATTAAGTGAAGTGGTTGTTCTTACGTAAATGAAATATGCGTGAATTGCAACAGAAATCATGAAACAACGATGCTTATTACTACCTCTAGCGACCTAGACAACGAACCAAAATACGATGCAGACTCAAGACAACAACAAACAACCGTGACAATGCGACAAGGAATGCGAGCGAATGCAGACGACCTAGACTCTAGCAAAATGCACGCAATGCTGATGCAGCAAAACAAATAAGAGTGAAATGTGAGACAAAAGACGCGAATGAAACAAAGAACAACCACTTTGACTCTCTTAATCTAGTGGGTTGATTGACTCACTCAATCAATGATGAACCAAGAATGTTTGAATCACACAAACAATCTTAATCCACAGATCAATAGAAACAAAAGTGCTTCTCACACTTAATAATCTAAAGACAAGAACAAACTCAAAGAACTTCTTTGAAGAGAAAATGATTTTCTGTATTAACTTAGTTTGAATGGTGATTTGTACAATGGATGAAATGAGCTTTATATAGAGCTCTCACATGGATACAATGACGTCCTAGAAGGTGTAGAACAAGAAAGAAATCAAAGAATTGAATACAATAGCTGTTTTGGACAATATTGAGCAAATCGGTCATTAATATGAAAATTGAAGCTTCTCTTGTATCTGTATGGTTTAAGGGGATAAGTGAGCTTCTCTGAAATATTCTGGTCGTCATAGAAGTTTCCCAAAAAGCAGAAGTAAAGAATATCTAACTGTTGGAAAGTTATGTCAGCATCAAGTGTGAACACGGCCATATAAGTAAAGTGTGAGACAAAAAGATTCGCCTGATCTTCTGTATACTGGTGCATGTTAAAATGATAGAAGAATATTCTGGATGGTTATATGTGTCTCCTGAATGCTTAAATATCTCTCCTGGTCGCCAAATATAGGTTTGAAGCTTCTTAAAATCATGAGCTTCCAAATAAGGCAAGTCGAAGATCTTCTGGTTTAGAAGTTGAATAACTTTTAAACCATAATTGATTTTGGCATAATTCCAATTCGCCGTTCTCCTGTAATGGGTTAAGTTTCCATAACAAGTTGTTTTACAATTGGGTTCCTGCTAGTTCAATTGGAATCCTTCAATTAGTAACCGCAGGTCTCCTTCCGGTTCATTGGAAAACTTCTGTATTGAAATTTGAATATCTTCTTATTGAGGCAAGCTTTTGAACCAATTATTCTTCTCCATGATCCCTTTATGAGTTGAGTTTCTGGAACAGGTTGATTCGTAGCGTAAATCCTCCTTGTTTGGTTGATATGCTCCAAGAAAGACACATATATCTTTAATACGTCCAGTTTGGTTCTCTTGTAGCCTCGTGGGCTTGTGAATGAGGAGAGATTTGGAACAAGCCTTATTTTTCATGCACATTAGAGGTGTTGCCTCGTTAAAAACTCTCTCGGAAAACCCATTGGGACAAAACCGAGAGTAGGAAAAAGAGTACAATTCTCTAACATGTTTTGTAAGTGTCTTAGGCAACATTTCGGTGGAATCTCCATGCTCCTTAGTTGGTCTTGACTTGATGTCCTCATCAGTCAGTGAACTATAGTACATCCTCGATGACAACACCGGCTTTCAATCTAACGAGAGGACAAAGCTCAACTATATTGGTGGAAAACGATTCAACAAAAGCTACAAGTCCGGCTATAACAAAAACTATAGAAACAACAAACTATCTTACCGGAACACCAACATCGAGAATCGTTAGGACCAATAATACCCACCACAAATACAACCCACCCAACAATCCAACACCAACTCCTTCATTCCTAAAAATCAAAACACAACAGGTTACCCACCTGGTGCGCCAACCCAAAATACCTTTCCACCTATATACCAAACATCCAACATCTATTTTAGCCCTCACAACAACCTTTCAACACCACCTGTGAAGACGAAATCACAAAGATAATGAAACAAGTGCTAGACGGACAAATTAAGAGTGCCATTGACATCAACATAAAGATAAATGAGATCCACACGAAAGTCGACAACATGTATGGAGATCTGAACTCAAAGATCGACCACCTTGCTGCATAAATCCGATCTTCAGAAGCATCTACATCCACCAAGCCAATGGGCACACTTCTAGGAAAACCAGAAACCAAACCTAAGGAGTACGTGCACGCTATCTCTTTATGAAGTGTAAATGAATTTCTAACTCCTACTCTAAAACGGGACGTTTCAGGAGCAGGTCAGGGGGTGGTAATAAATCGGAAAAAGACAACAAAACGGAAGACAAACGTTTATAAATCGCTAACGGAGAGATCAATCTAAGATTGCCAACCATGAATGCAGCCCAATCACCTTACAAGCCAAAATTACCCTTTACAGGGAGATTAAAGACGAAATTACAGGCTAAGTACAAATCTCTGTTTCAAAAGCAACTATCTGAACCCAAGATCACCTTATCCTTTATCGACGCAAATGTCTGAACCCAAATGGAGCAAGTATTTGAAAGATGCTATCAAAGATAAATAAAAAGAACTAAGAAGCAAGGAACACAGCCCAATAATGCAGCATAATTACCAAGATAGAGATCATCAAAGACAAGACAGACAATCTAGGAAGCTTCGCGCTACCGTGCACTATAAGGACAATTACCTTTTCCAGATGCATGTGTGATCTTGGAGCGAGTATCAACTTGATGCCGTTATCCACCGCCAAGAAGCTTGGGTTACAAAATTTAAGAGAGATCTGCATATTCCTTGTCTTCGATGACCACTCGGTGAGGCATCCTATGAAAGAAAACCTATATATTGTGCTAGGAAAATTCGAAATTGCCACTGATTTCATAGTACAAGAGATGAATTTAAAACCGTACGATCTCCTCATCTTGGGTCGCCTATTCTTAGCCACCACGGGAGCCCTCATCGACGTCAAGAACGGGAAGATAGACTTAAGACTCACCAGTCAGACCCTCACATTCAGTGTTAATAAGTTCGTGAAAAAGTCAACAATCAATGGTCCAAGCATGATCGCCAATAACAAAGAAGTGTGTCCAGATGATCCAGTTAAAGAAACAACCACTGAAGACCTTCCACCTAGCGCCTTGACCATCAAGCAAGAGAACCCTTGATGAGGACATCGAGCCAGCCATTGCACCAGTCATTCCACCTGGACCCTTTACGCGGTCCAAGAGGAAAGCCTTAGGAGACAAGCTCAGCATGCTCTTGGAGAGTGGAACCGGAGAAGACCCTGAGGTGACCCAGACGACCAGCCCACGACCAGCCGACCAGTCATCCAGACCGGCTCACGCATCCGACCAGACCGGTCCGGTCCCTGCACCAACGACCGGACACCCATTCCAGCTAGACAAGGAACCATGGAGGTTCCTTCTAGAAGACTCTTCCTCCTCCGGTGTTTTTACCATTACCATTCGGTAGAGACACCAAAAGTCGTGCTAGGAAATTATACTCTTTTTCCTATCTTTGGTTTTATCCCATTGGGTTTTCCGAAGAAGGTTTTAATGAGGCAATACTCTTAGTGCACAAGGCGATGAAGACTTGTTCACAATTTCCATTTCATTCACAAGTCTTCAGGCGATTTCTATGCCTAAGTATTGTTGGGCTTTCTATCTTATTTCTGTTTCTTTTTAGACTAAGTATTTTAATTAGGTTTAAGTCACGTTGACTAATTAGGTTAAACGCCTTGTAGTTTACCCTAAAGTTGTAACAAGGCATTACATAAGCCTTCTTTTTACACTTAATGAAATAACAAGCATTTTGACAAAAAAACCTAGAGACCCTTAGTCTAAAAGTAGCCGCCAGCAATTCTTGCTTGCAACCGTGTTCTTCAACCTTGTTGGTTGAAGTTCTTGGAGTATCACAAGCCCCTTTCACAGCTTGTGTGGTCCCTTCGATCCACCCCTTCACTTCCATTGAATTCTGTCCATTAACCTGAGATTCTCGGTGAAAAGACAGCCCACCTAAGTTCTTACATCATCTGATATCAGAGCCTAAAACTCCTGCTCATCAGGTTGATTCTATCTTTTTGTTTTTGGCAATTTTTCTTTGTTTTTGTTGCAATAATTTTGGCTTTTGATTATGTTTCTTTCTCTTTCCCCTGAGGTTCTCGGTAAGAAGGAGAGGAATCAAGTCACATACCACAAACATCCTACAAAAAAAATACACAAAAAAATCAGGTTCTATCATTCCTTGTTCTTGTTTTCATAATTAAAAAAAAAAATAGAAGAATTTTGTTTGTTTCATTGTTTATATATTGCTAGAATTTTTTTTTAAGAAAAAGAAAACAAAAAATTGTTAGGTTGTCTAAAAATAATCTAGGATCCTTTAGAAACTCACCTAGAACACTTTCACATACTTGAAAATCCATAAGGAGTTGTGTGTTGCTTGTTCTTTGCTAGGTTTCCTTTAGTTGTCGAGTGTTAGGCTAAGCTTTGTGTCCCGCGTCCTTAGTCCTTAGCTGCCAGCCTGTGTACCAAGCCGCTTACCCTTGAGCGCTAGCTAGGTTCTAGTGGTCTTGTGTTAGTCCTAGGTTGCTTTGTGTCCGCGTGTGTGTGTGGCTGGGCCGTCCCACGTGCCCCCCCCCCCCTTAAGTTCAGCGTGTCTTACCCGCGAGTGTCGAGTACCTCTCCCTCGTGCATCTAGTACTAAGTTCAGGCAGCCGCGTCACGTGTTTGTTGCTGGGGTTAGGTCTTCTTGTTTAGTCCTGTGTATAGCCCCCTAGCCGTATCGCGCCTTGTCGAGCCATCCACATAGCAGCCGCATGTCCACCGCGAGAATAGTTCCCATTAGGCGGCTAGGTTTGGCTAGGTTCATTCCAATGTATAGATTCTTAGTTTTAGTTTTTAGGAAGTTTCCCCTAGTATCTAGATAGCATATTAGTTTGTTTCCATAAGTTTTCTAGGCTAGAAATTAGTTTAGGAAGTTTTCTAGATAGTCTTAGGAAGTTTCCTAGATTTTTCTTAGGCATTAATTAAGTTTTCTTTTAGTTTTTAGGAAGTTTCCATTTTTTTTTATTAGGCATTAAATTTTAGGATATCTTATCATTTATTAGTTTTCATTTTAGTTTTTAGGTAATATTTTTTTAGGATATTTTTCCTTTTTTGTTTGTTTCCTTTTGTGTTTAATTAGTTTATTTATTGTATAAAAAAAATAATAAATAAAAATAATATATATGGAAATTTTCCAATTAAGGAAAGTTTCCATAATCTGCAAGTTTCCTTTTCGGGAAACTTTCCATTGTTAAAAATTTCTTTTTCTCGGAAAAAAGGAAATATGTCAGGGCAGGACGAGTCCACATCAGGTCAGCCCAATCAAACAATGATTATTGCAAGCATGGACTGTCCAGATGTCTACCTTCTCGACTCACCTCGAGCGGTTAGGGCAGCCCGCACCAGCACCCACCGCAGCACCTGCCGCGCCTCCCTATCATCAGGATCGACCATCCATGGGTCGATATCAGTACTACGACGAGCTACCACCATCACCGCCTCGTCCAACAGCCCACTATCCAGAGGTTAAGATGAACCCACTTTCCTTCTCAGGTAAACTTGATCCCGAAGAATACTTAAACTGAGAGAGACGGATGGAGCTTCTCTTCGAGTATTGCGACTACGATGATCCCTGTAAAGTCACTCTTGCGACAGCGCAATTGACAGACCATGCACTGGCATGATGAGATCGAGAAGTCACCGCTCGTAGACGAGCTCATATGGCTCCCTTGACCTCATGGGTCGAGCTCACCCGGAAGCTACAGCGACGCTTCCGACGTCTCACAAAAGGAAGCAAGACGGTGACCGAATACTTTGACGAATTCGAGCACCTGCGCAACCGAATCGATGTAGAAGAGTCCGAGGAGAGCCTTACAGCCCAGTTCATCGATGGCTTGCAGGAGTCAATTGCAAGAAAGATTAAATTTCAGCCATATCACGACCTAGGCGAGCTGTTCCACCTAGCAGTCCAGATCGAGAAGTGCCATAAGCGTATACTTGCCGCACCTTCTGGACCCAAGAACACGTGGAACACTGGTTCCAAGCCTTTTGAGAGGACGACTCAGCCCATTGACCCACGGTTTAAAGGCAAAGCCGTGGCCAGCAGTTCAGCCCCCATACCGGCTGCCTCAGCCCCGAGACCACCCAATACCACGACCTCTACCTAGCCTCAGCGAGCAGCGAGATCTTCTGCTTCAAATGTAAAGGCAGAGGACACATGTCCCGGGAATGTCCCACTCAACGGACAATGGTACTGACTGCTTCGGGAGATTATGAATCCGAAGATGAACAAGAGGAGCAAGCATTTCTGAACCACCACCAGTCCGACGAGGACATTGAGTATACCGATTCCGGAGAAATGCTTATGATCCGACGCGTTCTTAGCTCGAGATTCGAGTTAGAAGAAGAAGAGCAACGAGAAAACATTTTCCACTCCAAATGCACAATACTTGGTGAAGTGTGCTCGTTGATAATCGACGGAGGGTTCTGTACAAACGCCGCCAGTAAATACATGGTAGAGAAACTGGGATTTCCTGTGACCAAGCATCCCAAACCCTACAAGCTCCGATGGCTGAACAACAAGACGGAGTTATACATTTCAGACCAAGTCAAGGTCTCCTTCAACATCGGCAGATACCAGGACCAGGTCACCTGCGATGTTGTCCCGATGTCACGTGGACATCTTCTGCTCGGATGACCTTGGCAATTTAACCGAGAGACTACGCATAACGGACGAACCAACTTCTACTCTTTCGTCCACGACAAGCGTAGATACAATCTAGCTCCAATGTCTGCACATGTCGTTCAAGAGATGCAATCGAAGATGGCGAAAGATCAACACACTTGAAAGGAGAATTTTCTGATAAATATAGCAGACATGCGGAAGGCCACTTGCACCAAAGGCACCCAGGTCGTATTGATGCTGTACAGAGAGAGATTGCACACGGCTGGCACTAAGCCTTCACTGCCTGCCGAGATTCGAGCCCTGTTGGACAAGTATGCCGACGTCTTCCCATACAAGATCCCAGTCGGCCTCCCACCTATCCGAGGGATCGAGCACCACATCGACTTTGTTCCCGGAGCTCAATTACCCAACCGTCCGGCCTATAGAGTAAACGCTGAGGAGGCTAAATAATTAGAACGAGAAGTCCAGGACCTCATGGCTCAAGGATACGTTCGTGAAAGCCTCAGCCCTTGTGCCGTTCCGGTTCTTCTAGTACCCAAGAAGGACGAAAGCTGGAGGATGTGCGTCTACTGCCGCGCCATCAACAACATCACTATTAAGTACCAGCACCCCATCCCACGCCTGGATGACATGCTAGACGAGCTCAGCGGAGCCGCAGTCTTCTCCAAAATCGATCTGAAAAGTGGATACCATCAAGTGAGGATGCGAGAGGGAGATGAATGGAAGACTGCGTTCAAGACCAAGCAAGGTCTTTATGAGTTGCTGGTGATGCCATTTGGCCTGTCAAACGCACCCAATACCTTCATGCGACTTATGAACGAGGTTCTTCGCCCGTTCATTGGCAAGTTTGTTGTGGTCTACTTCGACGATATTCTCGTCTACAGCACGACCTACCGAGACCATCTGGAGCACTTAGAGGCCGTTATCACCACCCTGCAGAGAGAGCAGTTGTACGCCAACCTCAAGAAATGTACATTCTGCACCGACCAAGTTGTTTTCCTTGGTTTTGTCGTAAGTTCCCAGGGACTTAGGGTGGACGACGAGAAGATAAAGGCCATACAGGATTAGCCCACACTGACGACTGCCAGTCAGCTCTGTAGCTTCCACAGACTCGCCAGCTTCTACAGACGGTTCGTTCGAGACTTCAGCACGATAGCTGGTCCGTTGACCTCAATAATCAAGAAGAACCAGGACTTCCGTTGGGGACCCTAGTAGGACAAGGCCTTCCAACTTCTCAAGGAACGCCTTACACACGCCCCAGTCCTAGTTCTACCGGACTTCACGCAGACGTTCGAGGTTGAGTGTGATGCTTCAGGCGTTGGCATTGGAGCCGTCCTTACCCAAGGCGGACGACCTGTCGCCTACTTCAGTGAGAAGTTAAGTGGAGCTGCACTTAACTATCCGACCTACGACAAGGAACTCTATGCCCTTGTCCGTGCCTTAGAGACTTGGCAACATTATCTGCTTGCCCGAGAGTGCGTCATTAACACCGACCATCAGACACTCCAGCACCTCCGTGGACAGTCAACGCTGAAGAAACGACATGCCCGTTGGTTGGAATTCATCGAGACCTTTCCGTACGTCATCAAGTATAAGAAAGGAACGGGCAATGTTGTCGCTGACGCTTTATCTCGTCGATACAGCCTCATATCCGTCATAAAGTCCAAAGTTATGGGCTTCGAGATGATCAAAGAGCTGTATGCTGATGATGTCGACTTCGCCTAGGCTCACCTAGAGCACGGAAAAGGTAACTACAGTCGATTCTTCCTACACGACAGATTCCTCTTCAAAGACAAACGACTATGCATTCCGAGGGGATCAATCCGAGAGCTGCTTCTCAGAGAGGCACACGGCGGAGGCCTCATGGGCCACTTCGGCATTGACAAGACCTTAAGCATGCTTAAGGAACACTTCTATTGGCCTCATCAGCGCCGAGATGTTGAAACACACTGTGCTCGGTGCCTTATCTGCAAAAGGGCTAAGTCCACGATGCATCCGCAGGGCCCATACATGCCATTGCCAGTTCCATCTGCACCCTGGACAGATATCTCCATGGACTTCGTCTTAGGCCTGCCGAAATTACACCACAAGGACTCCATCTTCGTAGTGGTCGACAGATTTTCCAAGATGGCATATTTCATCGCTTGCAACAAGACAAATGACGCAAGTCAGATCGCCTACTTGTTCTTCAAGGAGATAATACGACTTCACGGTATTCCCTAGACGATCGTATCAGATCATGACACCAAGTTCCTGAGCCATTTCTGGAGAGCTTTGTGGCGAAAATTGGGCACCAAACTTTTGTTCTCTACAGCATACCATCCATAGACGGACAGACAGACCGAGGTTGTCAACAGAACTTTGTCCCAGACTTTGAGGGCAATAATCGCCGCCATCTGAAGAATTGGCTGGAAGGCCTCTCGTACGTCGAGTTTGCCTACAAAAAAGCCACGCATTCCAGCACAAAGCGTTCACCATTTGAAGTTCTCTACGGTTTCAACCCGACCACTCCTATCGAGTTCACCTCCATCCCGTTAGGCGACACTGTCAGTTTGGAGGGAGAAGCCAACGTATACTACATCAAGAGGCTTCATGAAGAGACCATGGCAAATCTGGAACAACGGAATATCCAGAACGTCAAGAATGCCAACAAAGGCCGCCGGCACATGGTTTTCAAGGAAGGAGATTGGGTTTGGCTCCATCTGCGTCCAAAAATATTTCCCCAGCGACGAAAGAGCAAGCTTGCACCCCGGAGAGATGGTCAATTCCGCATCCTCCGGAGAATTAACAACAACACCTACCAGCTCGAACTCCCAGGTGAGTATAACGTCTCTAGTACATTCAATGTTTCTGACTTAGAGTTGTTTGATGCAGGTGAGAATTTTGATTAGGAGACCAAAGCACTTCAAGAGGGAGGGCGCGTGGAAAAACATGGCCGCGTGAACAAGAACTTCTTCAACAGTCTTCAACCAACTCAACCAACTCCTGCAACAGATTTTAACCAACTCCAACCAACTTCTAACAGTCCTTATCTTCACAACCAAGATCAACAAGCACAAAATCGAAATTTTATTAATAGACCAATCCAAAAATTCAAGTTTCCCTCCTTTTTCAGAATTTCAAAGTTTGATAAGGAAATCAAGAAAATTAATTTTAAAGACTTAAAGTCCTCTGATTGAGACCAAACTTCGTGGAGACCCTCAAAAAAAAATTATCTAAATTTCCAGATTCAAAGATTTGAAGAAAACAGAGAAAGATAAAAAATTTATCACCAGATTCTTGTGAGAGGCGATTTCAGATGTCTTGCAGAAAAACTTCGATAACTTCCTTCAAACGTAATCGAATTGAGTTCTGATTTCTTTAAAAAGAAATTACACTCGAATGGATTGATATTAGGATTTTGAAAAACACAATTTGACGAAGATTTGACGATGGAATGTTCGGAGACACACGAAGGTTCGCGGCGGAGGCAATCACGGAGGTCTGATGCAAGACAATTCGTAACTTTTGATTCCTGAGGTCAAATAATGCAACTCAAATTGGCTTGGCTTCAGAACTCGCTGAAGAACAATGCAAGAGAAGCAGATCGTCCAAATCTGCTGTGGTTTGGCCGAAATTTGCGATCCAAGATGACAGACAAAATAGGACTGAAGAACAGATTGAGATGAAGATGATTTCTTCTTGATTCAAAGATTTAATGAAGAATTTTACCCAGATTTGATGTAACCTGGCTCTGATATCATGCAATAATATGAGATTAAGAGATTCGTATAATGAGAGAATGAGAGATTAGAGAGATTTAGAGAAAATAATGATTTTATTAAGAGAATGAGAATAATAGTTTATAAGTTACAAATGAGAAGAGAGATAGTTATTTATACTAATTTAGTCTAGGCTTGTTTGGATACAAGGATTGCCTTATACATGAATGGCTACAAGGATATCATAATACTAAAACACAAACAAGTCTTAGACACTCCCCTTAGACTTATACTAATATTAAAGGCTTTCTTACTTCATCATTTCTTCTTCATTCCAACAAAATGCACACGCTCAAAGACAAGAAAACATAAATGGGCCGGGCCAAACATTTAAATAATCTTTAATCCAAATATTGCTATGGACCTTAGACAAAGATCATTAAGAACCCATCCAGGTCTCATCAAAACCTTAGTGAGAAAAACCTAATGGGAAAAATCTCACTAAGGGAAAAGAGTACCAAGATGAAATTCTTTCCTTTTATCTAATTAAAATAGCTTGGATAAGGATGAGTAGACCTGATTTAATCCTTGGTGTTGGTGTCTGAAATAGCAGGGCTTCAACCGCTTGGATGAGGTCCTTAGTTCTTGAACGTGTCAAAGGCCCCGCAGGAACGGTCGATGGTCCTTGAGCCAAATTTGCACTGTCCCATAGCCGGACATAGGTCAGGTCTTGAATAGGTTGTGGTCGTGTCGTGGGCTAGGCCGGGTCGGTCCTCTTATTGGCCATCATTTTATCGTCTTGAATCTCCTTCGGGTCGTCGTCATTGGTCGGTCCACGGTCATGCCCAACACCCGCCATGGTCATGTTGTTCGGGCCTTCGTTCGTTCCTCCGTCCATCTCGGTTGTGCTTCTGTTCGTGCCCTTGTCCGGTACGGACGTGTCCCTGTTTGTGTCTTCGTCCGGTACGGTCGTGTTCTCGTTCGTACCCTCGTCCGGAACGGCCGTGTCCAAAGTTCCGGGTTCCTCTTCTTCACCCTGGGTTACATCATCCCTCTCTCTTGAGAAGGATTTGTCCTCGAATTCGCATCATCTGAAACATAAAGAAGAAGATCAGTAATATTTAAACTCGAACTTTGGAGGTCCAATTGGTAGGCATCATTATTGATGCGTTTAACCACGGTAAATTGGCCATCCACTCTAGGCATCAATTTTGAACGTCGTTCAGCTGGGAACAGGTCTTTTCTCATGTAGACCCAAACTTTGTCGCATGGCTCAAAGATCACTTCTTTGCGGTTTTTGTTAGAAGCCTTAGCATAAAGCCTGGTCTTTGCTTCAATGTTTTACGAGCATCTTCATGAATCCTCTTGACCGCTTTGGCCTTTTGTTCTCCATCCAAACTAGATCTCACACTCAAAGGTAAAGGCATCAAATCCAATGGTGAAACATGATTAAAACCATATACAATTTGAAATGGAGAATATTTAGATGTAGTATGCTTAGCATGATTGTAAGCAAATTCAAGATGTGGTAAACAATCCTCCCAAGTTCTAAGATTTTTACCAACAAATGAACGCAACAATGACCCCAAAGTCCTATTTACTACCTCGGTTTTTCCATCACTCTCTGGATGACAAGTAGTAGAAAAATATAACTTAGTACCTAACTTAGACCAAAGAGTCCTCCAAAACTGACTAAGGAACTTAGTATCACGGTCAGACACAATACTCCTAGGCATCCCATGCAAACGAACGACCTCTCTAAAGAATAAATTGGCTACATGCAATGCATCATCCGATTTATTACAAGCTATAAAATAAGACATCTTAGAGAATCGATCTACAACCACAAAAATAGAATCCTTGTCGTTTCTAATCCTAGGCAATCCTAAAATAAAGTCCATAAACAAATCTAACCAAGGGTGCTCAGGAATAGGGAGTGAGTGATACAAACCGTGTGGCTGAGTTGTGGACTTAGCCATTTTTCAAGTGACACAACGGTTGAACAAGCGTATCACATCCTTTTTCATGTGTGGCCATTGGAAATGCTCACACATTACAGCCAATGTTTTGATCATACCAAAGTGACCCATCAATCCTCCAGCGTGGACTTCCTTGATAAACAACTCTTTAAGAGAACAATTTGGGACACATAGTCTGTTCTCATAGAAAAGGAAATCATCTTTCCTATAATAGTGTCTTGTAGGAGTATTGGCACAAGACTTATAAATTTCTCCATAGTCCGGATCAGTGGCATAGAGTTGTTTAATATGTTCAAATCCCAATAGCTTGACTTCTAAAGTAGAAAGTAAAGCGTACCTCCTTCAAACAGCATCGGCCAGAATATTGTCTTTGCCTTGCTTATACTTTATGACGTATGGAAATGTTTCTATAAATTCAACCCATTTGGCATGTCGTTTATTGAGCTTGTGTTATCCTCTTAGATGCTTCAATGACCCATGGTCCGTGTGAATAACAAATTTCTTGGGCCAGAGGTAATGTTATCAGGTCTGAAGAGCACGCACCAACGCATATAGTTCCTTATCATAGGTTGGATAACTGAGCGTCGCTCCCCCAAGTTTCTCACTAAAATAAGCAATATGCCGCTTCTCCTGTATAAAAACGGCTCATATGCCTATGCCTGAAGCATCACATTATATTTCAAAACTGTTAAGGAAATTTGGTAAATTTAAGAGAGGCATGAGTAAGATTATCCTTAAGTTTCTGGAAAGCCTCCTCGTGAGCTATTTCCCACTTAAACCCAACTTCCTTCTTAATGACTTATGTAAGGGGCACGACTATGCTGCTAAAGTCTTTGACAAAATGCCAATAGAATCCAGTTAACCCATGGAAACTTCAGACTTCCCCAACTGATGTAAGAACCAAGGGTGGGTTGTCTTTCACCGAGAAGCTCAGGTTGCTGGACAGAAATCGATGGAAGCGAAGGATGGATCGAAGGGACCACACAAGCTGTGAAAGGGGCTTGTCATACTCCAAGAACTTCAACCAAAGGGTTGAAGAACATGGCTGCAGCAAGGGAATGCTTTCTTGGCGGCTCTTTAGGGTTTAGACACTAGTCTTTAGATTTTGTCAAAAATACTTGTTATTTCATTAAAGTGTAGACAAAAAGCTTATATAATGCCTTGTTGCAACTTAGGCTAAACTACAAGGTGTTTCGCCTTACAAGAATTAAAACAACATGTAGTTCACTTATTGGCAACTAAATAGAAAATGGGCCCTAAATAGTCAACATGACTTAAACTCATATAGATACTTAGTCTAAAAAGAATAGAAATAAGATAGAAAGCCCAATAATACTTAGGCACAAAATTCGCAGGAAGACTTGTGAATGAGATGGAATTGTGAACAAGTCTTCACCGCCTTGCACTAAGAGTATTGCCTCATTAAAACCTTCTTCGGAAAACCCAGTGGGATAAAAACCGAAGAGAGGAAAAAGAGTATAATTTCCTACCATGACTTTTGGTGTCTCTACCAAATGGTAATGGTAAAGACACCGGAGGAGGAAGAGTCTTCTAGAAGGAACCTCCATGGTTCCTTATCTAGCTGGAATGGGTCAGGGCTTGGACTGGTCGTGGTCGCGTGGGATGAACTGGTCGGGTTGGACGTGTGGGTACTGCTCGGCCTGGACGGATCACCTAGGCGTAAGCTGGTCGGCATGGTCAGCTCAGGGTCCTCTCCGGTTCTACTCTCCAGGAGCATGCTGAGCTTGTCTCCTAAAGCTTTCCTCTTGGACCGCGTAAGAGGTCCAAGTGGAATGACCGGTACAATGGCTGGCTCGATGTCCTCATCATTCCCTCCCTCTTGAAGTGCTTTGGTCTCCAATGCAAAGCCCTCACCTGCATCAAACAACTCTAAGTCAGAAACATTGAAAGTACTAGAGACGTTATACTCACCTGGAAGTTCGAGATGGTAGGCGTTGTCGTTAGTTTTCTGCAGGACGCGGAATGGACCATCTCCCCGGGGTGCAAGCTTTCTCTTCCATCGCTGGGGAAAACTCTTCGGTCGTAGATGTAGCCAAACCCAATCTCTCTCCTTGAAAACCATGTGCATGCGGCCCTTGTTGGCGTTCTTGACGTTCTGGATGTTCCGTTGTTCCATGTTTGCCTTGGTCTCTGATGAATTCGCTTGATGTAGTCCGCCTTTTCTTCTCCCTCCAAGCTGATGGCGTCGCCCAATGGTATGGATGTGAACTCGATAGGAGTTGTCGGATTGAAGCCGTAGACGACCTCACATGGAGAAAGCTTCGTGCCGGAATGCGTAGCCCTGTTGTATGCGAACTCGATGTACGGAAGGCACTCAAGCCAATTCTTCAAGTTGCGACCAATTGTTGCCCTCAGTGTCTGGGATAAGGTCCGGTTAACAACCTCAGTCTGTCCGTCAGTCTGCGGATGGTATGCGGTGGAGAACAGCAGATTGGTGCCCAATTTTTGCCATAATGTTCGCCAAAAGTTGCTCAGGAACTTGGTGTCACAGTCAGATACAATCGTCTGGGGAATGCCGTGTCGTCGTACTATCTCCTTGAAGAATAGGTCGGCAGTCTGGCTTGCGTCGTTGGTCTTGTTGCAAGCGATGAAGTATGCCATCTTAGAAAATCGGTCGACCACGACGAAGATGGAGTCCTTGTGGTTGATCTTCGACAGGCCTAAGACAAAGTCCATGGAAATGTCTGTCCAGGGCGCGGATGGGACTGGTAACGGCATGTAAGGGCCTTGCGGATGCATCTTGGATTTAGCCCTCTTGCAGATAAGACATATGCCGCAGTGTGCCTCTACATCTCGTCGCTGATGAGGCCAATCGAAATGTTCATTAAGCATGCTTAAGGTCTTGTCAATGCCGAAGTGACCCATGAGACCTCCACCGTGGGCCTTTCTGAGAAACAGCTCTCGAATCGATCCTCGGAATGCAAAGTCGTTTGTCTTTAAAGAGGAGCCGTTAATGAAGAAAGAAGCGGCTGTAGTTGTCCTTGCCGTGCTCTAGGTAAGCCTGAGAGTAATCTGCATCGTCAGTCTTTGATCATCTTAAAGGCCATAACTTTTGACTCCATGACTAAAATCAGACTGTATCGACGAGATAAGGCATCAGCAACAACGTTGTCCGTTCCTTTCTTATAGTTGATGACGTATGGAAAGGTCTCGATGTACTCCAACCAACGGGCATGTCTCTTCTTCACCATTGAAGTGCTGGAGTGTCTGATGGTAAGTGTGAATGACGCACTCCCGGGCAAGCATATAATGTTGCCAAGTCTCTAAGGCGCGGTCGAGGGAATAGAGCTCCTTGTCGTATGTCGGATAGTTAAGTGCATATCCACTTAACTTGATGGGGTCATCCAAGCTACACCGACCAGATACTTGGAGGATGAAGACCAGACCGCCCCTTATGTGTCCCACCGTATTATGACCCGGAGCAGAGCCGCCCAAGGAGTCCAAGACAGGAGCAAAGGAGATCATGCCCAAGGAAACCAAGTGGAAGCCGCTTTAGCTCATGCAACCGGCCTTGGAGAGGAAGAGGAGATTGAAGATAGGAACCGGCCTCCTGATCATGTTCAGCTGAGTGCTTCTGACCAAGACACTCATGCACACAGCCTTTGGGATAAGGTCTTGTGTGTCCTTACTATCCATGAGTAAGGGCACTTCTAAAGACCTTAGGTGATTAGGGTACTCTTTTCCTTTCTAAGTTTACCATAATGGGTTCTTGGAAAGGTTTTTAATGAGACCTGAAAATCTAAGGCATCAAGCCTAATGTCCCATTGAGTTATTGTGGATATGTCCCTTAAATCAATTAGGCTTGATTTCTATCCTTAGGCACATGTTAGCCTTAGTCTTTATTTTGGGTTTGTTTAGTTTGTTGACCACGGTCAACTAGGTCTGGTGTGTCCTTAGTTGTAGCCTATAAAAGGCAAACTCATTTTCATTTCTAAGGGAGACAACAATTAAGAACCCTAAACCCTAATGGCCGCCTTGGTCTTTCTCTTCTTTCCTTGTTGAGTGTGTCTCCAAGAGAGAGTGAGCTTCCTAGAAAGGTTGAGTGTGTCTCCCTTCTTGGAAAGGCTATATCTAAGCCTGTCATAGCTTAGTGAGTTGCCCTCAATCCCCTGTTCAAATCGTTCCAAAACCCATCTTTCATTCCCAGCCGCTTACCACTCCATTCGCTAGCCGTGACCAGCCGCCCGTACTACTCGCCGTTCGTCCTTCTGTTCGAGAGTTCCACCCCTAGGTCATCCTTCACCCGACCCCACGGTCACAGGGCCGCCCTACCGTCCGTGACCTCATCGCAGGACTTCGTCCGCACAACCGAACGGCCTGTTCCTCCCCGTTCCAGAGCCTCTCCGGCGACCTTTCTCCGTCCAGATGACCAAGACTCATAACATTTTGGTATCAGAGCCCAAGTTTCCTGAGAAAGGTTGTGTCTTTCCATCTTAGCACTTAGGGTTTTATCTTGTTCTAGGCGAATGTTAAGGTTTGTAGTTACTTGTTTAGAACGGCTAGCTAGGGTTTGTTAGAATTAGGATTTGGGCTTGCTGTGTTAGGATGTTTAGCTGATTTGCTTGAGTTTGTTTGTGTTTAAAACCGCCATTGTTAGAGCTTGTGAGGAAGATGAAGTTAGGCGCGGACCAGACCACTTTTTGACCAGGCCGTACTGTCCTGCGGTCGGTGACTCACCCAAAGTGGTCCTCCCGGCTGATGTCATCCTGTCCCCTGGCCTTTAAAATTTGAATTCGAATTCCATTTAAAAGTTAGGCGGTTCTGGAAGCTAGCTACTAGGTTTCGAAATATTGCATGCTTAAGTTGTTTATTAATTAGTTTAAGTTTAATTAGGTCATTAGTAGTTAATCTAGATTAATTAGCTTAATCACTTTGACTTTGACCTGTTGACTTTTCTTGGCCAGGTACCCCGTGAGCTAGATGGCTGACCCAGCTCTAGCAGAGATCCTCACCAGCATCCAAGCTCAACTCCAGCAGCTGGGAGACCGACTAGGCAGAGTAGAGCAGCCTCAACCCCATCCAGCACCGGCGCCTCCACCTCCACAACCAAGAGCGCCACCACCCATATGGCCTGAACAAGACATGGAGGGATTGTCAGAAGAAGATGCCTTTCCACCTCATTACTGACGGCCAAGGCAGAGGGAGAGGAGGGTTCCTGAGGAGAGGGGACCTCACAATCCACCTAGAGCCCACTCCCCACACCTCAAGCTCACGCCACCCACTTTTGCCGGCAAGGTTGATCCGGAAGCTTACTTGGACTGGGAAAGAAGAATGGATCATATCTTTGAGGTCTATGGGTTTGAAGAACCCAAGAAGGTGGCCTATGCAGCAGCCCAACTTACTGATCATGCTCTGTCCTGGTGGGATCAAGATTCAGCCAAAAGAAGAAGAAGAGGAGAAGAACCGGTCAGATCATGGGAGATCATGAAATTCATGATGAAGGGAAGGTACATTCCACCTATGTACCACAGAGAGCTACAAAAGAAGTTCAGAAAGCTCACCCAAGGCCAGAGGAGTGTAGAGGAGTATTTTGGAGAGTTTGAACACGTGAGAAACCGGCTTGGTCTGGAAGATGCTGAAGAGACTCTCATGGCACAATTCCTAGATGGTCTTCAAGAGAAGATAGCCAGCAAGGTGGAGATGTACTCCTACAATGACCTCAATGAGTTATTGCACCTGTCTACCCAAGTTGAGAGCCAGCTTAAGAGGAAGACTAGAACCAGAGCCGTGGTCCACAACCCATGGAGAGCCTCAGCCCCGAACATCAATCCGCAGGCTTCAAGCTCCCAGCCTGCCTTCCCTAGGCAATCCGACCGTGGCAAAGCCATAGCTCAGGATGTGAGAGCTCCATACAAACCCCGGGAGACCACCCCTGTCCCACGGCCAGACAACAGACCCGTCCCCACTGGATCCAAAACAAGGGACATTATGTGTTTCAAGTGCCGCGGCCGTGGACACTATGCTCGGGATTGTCCAAATCCTAGGGCCATGATCATTACAGCAACTGGTGATTATGAGTCTCAAGATGAAATGGAATCTCCTGAGGAAGCTGAAGAAGAGGAGGAGGATGTGGCTTACCCTGAAGTGGGAGATCTCTTGGTTTCAAGAAGGGTCCTTAGCACCATCCAAGAGCCGGATGAAACAGCCCAAAGGGAGAACATCTTCCACACACGCTGCATGGTTAATGGTAAAGTGTGCTCTCTGATCATTGATGGTGGATCTTGTGCTAATGTAGCTAGTACTTATATGGTTGAAAAATTGAACTTGGTAGCTACTAAACATCCTAGACCTTATAGATTGAGATGGCTGAATGATAAAACTGAATTGAGGATTAGTGAACAAGTTAAGGTTTCATTTAGCATAGGTAAGTATGTTGATGAGGTTCTTTGTGATGTAGTACCTATGCAAGCCACCCATATCTTGTTAGGCCGACCTTGGCAATTTGATAGGGAAGTAGTGCATGATGGTAGAACTAACAAATACACCCTTATGCTTAATAAGAAACGGATTAGCTTAGCACCATTGTTGCCTGCCTAAGTTCATGAAATGCAAGTTAAGCTAGCTAAGGAGAAATGCATGTCTAAAACCAATTTCTTGATTACATCTAGTGATGTTAGGCGTTCTCTCTTTGATCCAACTTGTCAAGTTGTTTTGGTTGTTTACAAGGATTTAATGACTTCTAGACCTACTAATGTGATCTTGCCAAGAGAAATCCGAGCTTTACTTGACAGGTACAAGGACGTGTTCCCTGAGGAGATACCAGCAGGCCTGCCGCCATTGAGAGGCATAGAGCATCAGATAGACTTCATCCCTGGTGCCCAACTCCCAAACCGGCCTGCATACCGCGTCAATCCCACGGAGGCAAAGGAGCTTGAAGCTCAGGTCCGAGACCTCATGGCCAAGGGATATGTGAGGGAGAGCCTTAGCCCATGTGCTGTACCTGTGCTCCTAGTGCCCAAGAAGGACGGTTCCTACAGGATGTGTGTTGATTGTAGAGCCATCAACAACATCACCATCAAATACCGCCACCCAATCCCAAGGCTAGATGACATGTTGGATGAGCTGAGTGGAGCAACCATCTTCTCTAAGGTGGATCTGAAGAGTGGGTATCATCAAGTAAGGATGAGGGAGGGGGATGAGTGGAAGACCGCTTTCAAGACCAAGCATGGCTTGTATGAGTGGCTAGTCATGCCATTCGGCCTCTCCAATGCCCCAAGCACTTTCATGCGCCTCATGCACCATATCCTTAGACCCTTTATGGGCAAGTTCTTGGTAGTTTATTTTGATGATATCTTGATATATAGCTCTTGCTTGACTGATCATGTGCTGCATTTAGAACAGGTCTTAGAAACTCTTAGGAAAGAACACATGTTTGCCAATTTGTCTAAATGCATCTTTTGCACAGATGAGGTTGTTTTCCTTGGCTTTGTGGTTAGCTCACAGGGACTGAGGGTAGATGTGGAGAAGATAGAGGCCATCCTTAGCTGGCCTAGACCGACTGCAATCAGCCAAGTCAGAAGCTTCCATGGGCTGGCTAGCTTCTACAGACGTTTTGTGAAGGATTTCAGCACCCTGGCTGCACCACTGACCTCCTTGATCAAGAAGAATACCGGGTTTGAATGGGGAGAGTTGCAAGAGCAAGCCTTCTTGAACCTCAAGTACCAGCTGACCCATGCGCCCATCCTTGCCCTGCCCAACTTTGAGAAGACCTTTGAAGTAGAGTGTGATGCCTCAGGAGTAGGCATAGGGGCAGTGCTAACTCAAGGAGGAAGACCCGTAGCATACTTTAGTGAGAAGCTGACTGGAGCCACCCTGAACTACCCAGCCTATGACAAGGAGTTATATGCACTAGTCCGGGCCATGCAAACATGGCAGCACTACCTCTTGGCTAGGGAGTGTGTAATCCACACTGATCATGAGACCTTGCAGCATCTGAGGGGCCAGACCGTGTTGAAGAAGAGGCATGCTAGATGGTTAGAGTTTATAGAGACTTTCCTTTATGTGATCAAATACAAGAAGGGAAAGGAGAATGTAGTGGCGGATGCCTTGTCTAGGAGGCATGCCTTGATTTCTACCATGGATGCTAAGGTTTTGGGGTTTGGACATTTGAAGACTTTATACCCAGAAGACCCAGACCTCAAGGCAGCCTATGAAGGACATGGAGCAGGAGCCTATACACGTTTCTTCATTCATGATGGATTTCTTTTTAAAGATAGGCGTCTGTGTATTCCCCAGGGGTCAATGAGGGAGTTGCTTGTGGAAGAAGCTCATGGAGGCGGTCTTATGGGACATTTTGGAGTGGAGAAGACTCTTAGTGTTCTTAAAGAACACTTCTACTGGCCAAAGATGAAGAAGATGGTAGCCACTCACTGTGATAGGTGCATCACTTGCAGAAGAGCCAAATCAAGACTCCATCCTCACGGCCTTTTCATGCCCCTGCCTGTTCCAACTCTTCCATGGGTAGACATCTCCATGGACTTTGTTCTGGAATTGCCCAAGATTCAACACAAGGATTCGGTGTTTGTAGTGGTGGACCGCTTCTCCAAGATGGCCCATTTCATTCCCTGTTCAAAGACCAATGATGCTTCTCAAACCGCCACATTGTTCTTTAGGGAGGTGGTGAGACTCCATGGCATTCCAAGGACTATTGTGTCTGACCGTGACACAAAGTTCCTGTCACACTTCTGGAGGACCTTGTGGAAGAAGCTGGGCACTAAGCTTCTGTTCTCTACCACCTGCCACCCTCAGACAGATGGACAGACTGAGGTGGTCAACCGCACCCTAGGAGCCTTGCTAAGATCAACCGTGGGAAGGCATTTGACTACATGGGTGGAGAGCTTAGCCTTAGTGGAGTTTGCTTACAATTCAGCCAAGCATTCAACTACAGGCATGTCACCATTTGAAGCTGTGTATGGTCGCAACCCAGACACTCCACTGACCTTGACACCATTGCCACCAACCGAGACCATGGACCTTGAGGGAGAGGCCAAAGCCGCGGCCATGAAGAAGATTTTTGAACAAGTGCATGGCAACATTGAGAAGAGGAATGATCAGGTCCGATCTAGGATCAACAAGAAGAGGAAGCAGTTGGTGTTCCAACCAGGAGATTGGGTGTGGCTACACCTAAGGCCAGAACGCTTCCCCAACAAGCGCAAGCACAAGCTAGACTTCAGAGGAGACGGCCCCTTCCAAGTGGTGGAACGCATCAATGACAATGCCTACAGACTCAAGCTGCCAGGTGAGTACAATGTGTCCTCTTCATTTAATGTTTCTGATCTATCTCCTTTTGATGCACAGGATGTTGGTCCTTTGGAGACCAAAGCACTTGAAGAGGGTGGGGATGATGGGGTCATCCAAGCTACACCGACCAGATACTTGGAGGATGAAGACCAGACCGCCCCTTATGTGTCCCACCGTATTATGACCCGGAGCAGAGCCGCCCAAGGAGTCCAAGACAGGAGCAAAGGAGATCATGCCCAAGGAAACCAAGTGGAAGCCGCTTTAGCTCATGCAACCGGCCTTGGAGAGGAAGAGGAGATTGAAGATAGGAACCGGCCTCCTGATCATGTTCAGCTGAGTGCTTCTGACCAAGACACTCATGCACACAGCCTTTGGGATAAGGTCTTGTGTGTCCTTACTATCCATGAGTAAGGGCACTTCTAAAGACCTTAGGTGATTAGGGTACTCTTTTCCTTTCTAAGTTTACCATAATGGGTTCTTGGAAAGGTTTTTAATGAGACCTGAAAATCTAAGGCATCAAGCCTAATGTCCCATTGAGTTATTGTGGATATGTCCCTTAAATCAATTAGGCTTGATTTCTATCCTTAGGCACATGTTAGCCTTAGTCTTTATTTTGGGTTTGTTTAGTTTGTTGACCACGGTCAACTAGGTCTGGTGTGTCCTTAGTTGTAGCCTATAAAAGGCAAACTCATTTTCATTTCTAAGGGAGACAACAATTAAGAACCCTAAACCCTAATGGCCGCCTTGGTCTTTCTCTTCTTTCCTTGTTGAGTGTGTCTCCAAGAGAGAGTGAGCTTCCTAGAAAGGTTGAGTGTGTCTCCCTTCTTGGAAAGGTTATATCTAAGCCTGTCATAGCTTAGTGAGTTGCCCTCAATCCCCTGTTCAAATCATTCCAAAACCCATCTTTCATTCCCAGCCGCTTACCACTCCATTCGCTAGCCGTGACCAGCCGCCCGTACTACTCGCCGTTCGTCCTTCTGTTCGAGAGTTCCACCCCTAGGTCATCCTTCACCCGACCCCACGGTCACAGGGCCGCCCTACCGTCCGTGACCTCATCGCAGGACATTCCTTACGTCCTTTCGGTCGAGTGTCCGTCCGCTGCCTCGCCCGCGACCGTAGCCGCGACCCAGACTTCGTCCGCACAACCGAACGGCCTGTTCCTCCCCGTTCCAGAGCCTCTCCGGCGACCTTTCTCCGTCCAGATGACCAAGACTCATAACATAACTTCTCACTGAACGGCTCCAATGCCGATCCTTGAGGCGTCACACTCGACTTCTAATGTCTGAGTGAAGTCCGGCAGGACTAGGACTGGGGTGTGGGTGAGTCGTTTTCTTCAGAAGCTTGAAAGACTTATCTTGCTTGGGTCCCCAACGAAATTATTGATTCTTCTTTATCGTCGAGGTCAACGGACCAGCTATCGTGCTGAAATCTCGGACGAATTGTCTGTAGAAGCTGGCTAGTCCATGGAAACTGCGGACTTGGCTGGCAGTCGTCGGTGTGGGCCAATCTTGTATGGCCTTAATCTTCTCGTCGTCCACCCGAAGTCCTTCGGAACTTACGACGAAACCAAAAAAAGCGACTTGGTCTGTGCAGAATGTACATTTTTTGAGATTTGCGTACAACTGCTCTCTCTACAGGGTGGTAATCACGGCCTTTAGGTGCTCCAGGTGGTCTGAGTAGGTCGTGCTGTAGACGAGAATATCGTCGAAGTAGACCACTACGAACTTGCCAATGAACGGACGAAGAACCTCGTTCCTAAGGCGCATGAAAGTACTGGGAGCGTTTGACAGGCCAAATGGCATCACTAGCCACTCGTAAAGACCTTGCTTGGTCTTGAATGCAGTCTTCCATTTGTTTCCTTCGCGCATCCTTATGGGTTGGGCCAAACATTTAACTAATCCTTAATCCAAATATTTCTATGGGCCTTAGACAAAGATCATTAAGAACTTATCCAGGCATCATCAAAACCTTAGTGAGAAAAACGTCACTAAGGGAAAAGAGTACGAAGATAAATATTTTTCCCTTTTATCTAATTCAACTAGCTTGGATAAGGAAGACTAGACCTGATTTAATCCTTGATGTTGGTCTCTGAAGTAGAAGGGCTTCAACCGCTTGGATGAGGTCCTTAGTTCTTGAACGTGTCAAAGGCCCCACAGGAACAGTCCATGGTCCTTGAGCCAAAGTTGCATGGTCCCATGGCCGGACATAGGTCAAGTCCTGAACAGGTCGTTGTCGTGTCGTGGGCTGGGCCGGGTTGGTCCTCTGATTGGTCATCCTTGGATCGTCCTCAACCTCCTTCGGGTCGTCGTCATTGGTCGGGCCACAGTCGTGCCCAACACCCACCATGGTCATGTCTTTGTTCGGGCCTTCGTTTGTTCCTCCGTCCGTCTCGGTCGTGTTTCTGTTTGTCCCCCGTCCGGTATGGACGTTTACCTGTTCATGCCTTTGTCTGGTACAGTTGTGATGAGGACATCGATCCAGCCAATGCACATTCCACCATGACCTCTCACACGGTCCAATAGGAAAGCTCTAGGAGATAAGCTCAACATGCTACTGGAGAGTGGAACCGGAGAGGACCCAGAGCTGATCGTTACGACCCGGACTATATCCATCCCGACCAACCCGCGTCCGAGTGCACCGTTCCAGCCGTCCAGACAGTCCGACCAGCCTGCGACTGAGAAAGAGTACCAAGCCCCGACCGTCCCAAGACCACCTGACCCGTTCCAGCTGGAGAAGGAGCCATGGAGGTTCCTTCTAGAAGATTCTTCTTTCTCCGGTGTCTTTACCATTACCATACGGTAGAGACACCAAAAGTCGTGCTAGGAAATTGTACTCTTTTTCCTATCTTTGGTTTTGTCCCACTGGGTTTTCCGAAGAAAGTTTTAATGAGGCAATATTCTTACTGCGCAAGACGTTGAAGACTTGTTTACTATTCCATCTCATTCACAAGTCTTCATTGATTTCTAGCCTAAGTATTATTGGGATTTTCTTATCTTTTATTATATTTTTCTAGACTAAGTATTTGGACTTATAAGTCATGTTGACTATTTGGGGCCCAAAGTATATTTTAATTGCCAATAATTAAACTACTTGTTGTTTTAATTCTTTAAATGCTAAACATCATGTAGTTTAGCCTAATTTGTGATAAGACATTATATAAGTCTTTTGTCTACATATTAATGAAATAACAAGCATTTGACGAAACCTAAAGACTAATGTCTAACACCTAGGCGCCGCCAAGCAATTCTCTTGCAGCTGTCGTGTGCTTCAGCCTGGTTTGGCTGAAGTTCTTGGAGTGTCACAAGCCCCTTTCAAGTTTGTGTGGTCCATTCGATCCACCCTTCACTTCCATCCTTTCTGTCCAGCAACCTGATCTTCTCGGTGAAAGACAGCCCACCCCATGGTTCTTGTATCATCTGGTATCAGAGCTTAAAGCTCCTGCTCATTAGGTTGATTCTATCTTTGTTTTGGTGATTTTTTTACTTTGTTTTCGGTTGCAACAGTTTTGGCTTTTGATTGTGTTTCTTCCTCTTTCCCCTGAGGTTCTCGGTAAGAAGGAGAAGGAATCAACTCACTTACCACAAACACCAAAAAAAAACAAAAAAATCAGGTTCTATCATTCCTTGTCTTTGTTTTCTTATTTAAAAAGAAAAAAGAAAATATTTGTTTGTGTATTTGCTTGTTTGGTGTTAATTTTTTTTTTAAAACAAAAGAACAAAATTAAAAATATTATTTAGATTGTTTAAAATCAAACTAGGGTTCTTAGAAACTCACCTAGAACACTTTCATCACCAAACTTGGAATCCATAAGGATCTTGTGTGTTGCTTGTTTGTTGCTTAAGTTCTTTTCGGTTAGGTTTTGTTAGCTTCTTGTTGCTTGTGTGCCGCTAGGAAGCTAGGTATTTTTCTTAGTCTCGCGTGTGTCCCCCTAGGTTAAGTGTTCTGAGTGTGTTGTTTGCCTGAGTCCTAGGTTTAGGTCTGTTCTTGTCCCTGTTAGCCAAGCCGCTCCTAGGATCCTCCTTGTGTACCGCGAGTAGCATCCTGTCCCAAGCCACCATAGTAGCCTTCCCCTCACCCTCGCTAGTCTTAGGTTCCTCTTTGTGTACAGCGAGTAGCATCCCGTTCCAAGCAACCATAGTAGCCGTCCCCTCACCCTCGCTAGTCCTAGGTTCAAGTCGCTAGTTCATAACTCCATAGCCTTCCTGTACCGCACAGCCCTCCCTAGCTTTCCGCACCTTAGCGTCCTACCCTAGCTCCCTTCTAGCAACCAGTGAACACGCCTGCAGTCCGAGTCCTTAGTCGGCTAGTTTTGCATTGTTTCCTAAGTGTCTAGATTCTTAGCTCTTAGTTTTAGAAAATTTTCTCTAATAAATAGGCAGTAAATTAATTAGTTTCCATAAATTTTCTAGCCTAGGCAATAGTTTAGGAAGTTTTCTAGAATCACTTAGGTAGTTTTCCTTATTTTATTAGGTCATTAATAGATTTCCTTTTAGTTTTAGGTATTTTTCTCTTTAGGAAATAGGCTTAATTAGTTTTCTTTTTTAGTTTAAGGTAGTTTCCCTTTAGGAATTATGCAGTAATTAGATTTTTCTCTTTGGCTAGTATAGTTTTTCTTTTTAATTAGATACGCAATAAATTTTTAGGATAACTTCTATTTTGTTAGTTTTCCTTAATAGGTTTAGACAATAATTAAACATTAGGATATTTTCCTTTTCCTTGTATTTCCTTTTTCTTTGTTTCTTTTTTCCGCATAATATTTAGTTTCCATTTCCTTAATAGGTTTAGGCAATAATTAAACATCAGGATATTTTTCTTTTCCTTGTATTTCCTTTTTCTTTGTTTCTTTTTTCCGCATAATATTTAGTTTCCATTATTTTATAAATAATATAAAGAAAATAAAAATTATATATGTGGAAATTTTTCATTTAAGGAAAGTTTTCATATTTGCAAGTTTCCTTTTCGGGAAACTTATTATTTTAAAAATTTTCCTTTTCTCGGAAAAGTAAATATGTCAGGGAGTGACGCGTCAACATAAGGGAAAAACGGTCAAGCGATATTGCAGCTCTTGCAAGCTTTGACGACCCAGATGACGACTCTAACGTCACGTCTAAAGCGTCCGGAACATCATACGCCCCCACCAGGACCCGCACCCCCCTTATCCACACGACCGACGTCGACATCAGTACTACGACGAGCCCATGCCAACATCTCGACAACCAATGCACTATCCCGAAGTGAAGATGAACCCGCCTCCATTTTTGGGAAAGGTTGATCCCGAGGAGTACTTAGACTGGGAGAGACGAATGGAGCTCATCTTTGAGTACTACAACTACGATGATCCCCGTAAAGTCACCCTAGCAACGGTGCAATTCAATGACCATGCACTGGCGTGGTGGGAACAAGAATTAACAGCTCGCAGGAGAGCTTGGATGGATGCCTTGACCTCATGGGTCGAACTCACCCAGATTATGAGTAGATGCTACATTCCACCTCACTTCCACCGCGAGCTTCAGAGACGATTAAGACGCCTTACCCAAGACAGCAAGACGGTGTCCGAATATTTCGAGGAATTCGAGCACCTTCGCAACCGACTCGATGTGGACGAGTCCGAGGAGAGCCTAATAGCCCAATTCATCGATGGCTTGCACGAGCCCATCGCCAGAAAGATCGAGTTACAGCCATACCATGACCTATTCATTTGTCCACGATAAGCGTAGATACAATGTAGCACCAATATCTGCACACGTCGTTCAAGAAATGCAATCCAAGATGACGAAAGATCAACATGCCCGTAAGGACAAATTTTTAATAAACTCGGAAGATATGCGAAAAGCCACCTGTACCAAGGGTACCCAGCTCATTTTGATGCTCTACAGAGAGAGCACCGAGGCACCATTACCTGCCGAGATCGGATCCTTACTAGATAAATAAGCCGAAGTGTTTCCGGAAGAAATCCCAGCAGGCTTCTCACCTATCCGAGGGATTGAGCACCATATCGACTTTGTTCTCGGAGCTCAGTTGCCCAACCATCCTGCATACAGAGTTAACCCGGAGGAGGCTAGAGAATTAGAACGGCAAGTCCAGGACCTCATGGCTCAAGGTTTTGTCCGAGAGAGTCTCAGTCCCTGTGCCGTCCCGGTCCTACTCATACCAAAGAAGGACAAAAGCTGGAGGATGTGCATCGACTATCGTGCCATCAACAACATCACAATAAAGTACCAGCACCTCATTCCGCGCCTGGACGACATGCTAGAGGAGTTAAGAGGAACCACAGTCTTCTCAAAAATTAAACTTAAGAGTGGATATCATCAAGTCAGGATGCGAGAAGAAGACGAATGGAAGACTGCATTCAAGACCAAACAGGATCTTTATGAGTGGCTAGTAATGTCTTTCGGCCTATCCAATGCCCCAAGCACAATCATGCGCCTTATGAATCAAGTCCTTCGACCATTTATTGGCAAGTTCGTAGTAGTATACTTCGACGTTATTCTCGTCTATAGCACAACCTACACAGACCATCTGGAGCACCTATAGGTCGGGATTACCACCTTGCATAGAGAGCAGTTGAACGCAAATTTCAAGAAATGTACATTCTGCACAGACCAAGTCGTTTTTCTTGGATTCGTCGTGAGTTCCCAGGCACCCTGGGTGGAAGACGAGAAGATCAAGGCCATACAGGAGTGGCCCACACCGACGATCGCCAGCCAGGTCCGTAGCTTCCACGGACTCGCCAGCTTCTACCGATGGTTCGTCCGAGACTTTAGCACGATTGCTGGTCCGTTGACCTCAACAATAAAGAAGAACCAAGACTTTCATTGGGAACCCGAGCAGGATAAGTCCTTCAACCTTCTGAAGAAACACCTGACCCACGCCCCAGTCCTAGTCCTGCCAGACTTCAACCTGAAATTCGAGTTTGAGTGTGATGCTTCAGGGATCGGCATCGGATCCGTCCTCACACAATGCGGAAGACCTATCGCCTACTTCAGCGAGAAGTTAAGTGTAGCTGCACTTAACTATCCGACCTACGACAAGGAGCTCTATGCCTTAGTCCGAGCCTTAGAGACTTGGCAGCACTATCTTCTCCCGGGAGTGCGTGATTCACACCGACCATCAAACACTCCAGCACCTCAGAGGACAATCCATGCTGAAGAAGAGACATGCTTGTTGGTTGGAGTATATAGAGACCTTCCCCTACGTTATCAAGTACAAGAATTGAACGAACAACGTTGTAGCTGACTCCCTATCCCGCAGATACAGTCTCATTTCCGTCGCAGATACGTCCTGACGACGCAGACTTCTCTCAAGCCTACTAGGAACACAGCTGTTAGAATGAGAGATTTAGATTCACCATTGGAGAATAGGGAAAGTTTTAGAGTAAAGAGAATGAGAGAAATGATTTTTATTAATAATGAAAGAATGAATCTTCTTGCTTACAAATGAAGAGTACAAGTGTTTATATAGAGAGTTTACAATCTTTGTGTCCAAACACACCCTATTAGGCGCCACTTATGCATGTTTGGTTACAGGTTTAGAAGCTCCTTCGTACTCTCCCTTTGGTTTAGAATATCTACCAGACTTCATACTCTCTATTTGTCTTAGAGTATCTATTTATTTTCTTCTTCATTTCAACAACGGCAAGGGCAACAGCCGATTTTATCTGTTTGACGGGTTCCTTTTACACTCCGCCTCAAGTTTAAGCATGGGTGAATGGTTGAACTTGCAAAGATGAAGAGACTTTATCCTTCTTCTTTTCACTCCCTTTCAAGCCTGATTTTTAATGTTCATAGAAACCAAGTTTGGAACCTTAAAGAACTTCCTCATTAAAAACCTTAGTTTGGAAAACCCTTTGAGACAAAACCAATACTAAGGGAAAAAGAGTGAAGTCTTCTTAGCTTATGGATTGGCCATTGAATCTGTGAGCTTTAAATTCACCATAGTGATCTCCATAGATTCTTGATAAAGGCCTTGTTGAAATCACATGTGAATGGCTGCTTTGAAGCTTTTTCTAAGTCTAGTCCATTTCTCCCCCTTTCTTTTGACTCTTTGTCTTTAAGAGGTGATTTTGATCCAGCTTTTCTTAAAGTCTTCAATTTAAACTTGTTTCACATACACATTTACATACACATTTACATATACATTAAACTTATTTAAACTTGACTTTCCTTTTATAAGAGTGGATGGCGATTTGGAAGATATGATTTAGACCAGTCTGGTTTTCTAAGAACTTCAAATTAAGGCATTTGGATACATCAAGTTCACATGGTTCTCTTCCGTTATATGTTTTGAATTTCCCTTTGACCAGCATCATTTTGCTTCACCTTCTACTTTCAATAAGCCTAACTCAAGAGAATAAGATTGTAGAATTAAGCTTGAGTATAGTGAGCAAACTTGTCTCCTAATTCACTCTCCCACCATGCTTCCACTAATTGATGTAGGGTAAGTCATGCTTATAACTGTTTTCATCACTTTTTGATCTAAAACATCATAGCAACTCAAAAATAAAGATTAGAATTCCAGAACTCGAATAAGATCAATTCTGGTATCAAGTATAATATCTAGCCAAATTCTCAACCTAAAATCATAGAGATAAAGAACTTATCCTAGATATTACCTTTGATAGAATTAGGCTGAGCAACACACTTCTTGTCCTCACTTGGATTTGACAGACAGCTTGAAAGTCCTTGTTTACACCAGACACACTTGAATGTGCCAGACAACTCTTTGAATGTCCTTGTTTGTGCCTTGAAAGCTTTTACCAGACATCTCCTTGAATATCCTTGTTTGTGCCTCAGAAAGCCTTTGAATGCACCAGACACCTTGAATGCCCTTGTTTGCGCCAGACACTTCTTGGATGTCTTTATTTGCACCAGACACCTTTAATGATTGTCCTTGTTTGCGCCATGAATGCCTTTGGATGCTAATTTTCTTTCCCCCCCCACAAGCTTGACACTAGAAATGAGAGTCAAGTTTGGAAGAATGAGCATACATAGTTTGTATGGCTTAGCTTGGTCTTCTTTATCCTTTAAACATAAAGAAGAGGATTGTAATTATCTGGTAGAATAAAAAATGTCTAGCGAATGTAAGATTTAAAGTATTAAAGAATATGAGATTTGAAGAATAAAAGTATATGATTTTAAGTAGAATATATGATATTGATGAAGAACGATGAAGAATAATGGAGAATTATGATGAATGTCAAGGTGATTTTTGGATACAACTAGATTTTAAATGCAATGCATAGTCATCCTAGGTTCTTTATCATCCTATGAACAGTTCTAGATGAGAAATTTAATCAATTAAGGAATAAGTAAAAGGTTTAGAGATAGTCTTTGCAAAGACATTGATAAGTCTTTATGAGTTTCCTCCTTTGTGATTGATTATGATCTGAACTTGCAGCATATGTACCCTGTTGATTTTCACTTCAAGAACAAACCAAATGACACTTGACTCCATGGGAGAGCTGATTCATCACATTCCACCAGTCTTTCCTCTCCACTCCTTGTGGTGGCTGTTCTTGGTGGCAATTGGTTCTAACTTTTTTTCCATGTGTTGTGCCTTTTTTACTTGCTTTCTTTTACCTTTGTTAGACAATCAAGCAAAACTTAATTTTTAACACTGCCTAAGGACTTTTGGATTCAACATGCCTTCTTATACTTATTGTTCTAAGTAAAAGACAAGGTTCTCTTCCCTTAGGATCAATGCAATTCATGAACAAATGATTCAGCTAGCTAAACTAAGTTCAAAATGTCCCATTTTAACAATTTCTAAATACATGAACACAATTCAATACAATTCATGATTTTCTAACCACCTAGATACCAGATTTCGTATAATTCCAAGTCACACAACCATTAATGTAATCAACAAAATAGAGTTGGGTAAGAGTTTAGAAATAGTCTGAATGTATAAGACTTTGATACTAGGTCTTTGCATTTGATCTTAGGAACTGATTATGGTGCCTTCCCCATTCTCTTTCATTTTTAATGTAGTTGTCTCTAGCTCTTCCTCTTTTGTCCTAGCCTTTGCACTTTTTCTTGTTGCAGCTTATGGTCTCTTAACCACTTTCCAACTGCAGAAAAACTTCTTAACCTCCTCAACAACAGCCTAAAAAAATGTCCCCACTTTCTTTAACTGCCACTAACAATTTTTAACTCCAACTTCTTCTAACAAACATAATTGTCTATAACCACTTCTTGACCAGATTGTAACCGACTTTTAACTGTCTTCTAACAGCTTCTAAACTGATTAAAAACCTCTTAACTACTAACAAAAACAGTTTTATGTCATTAATAATTGGTTATAACAGCTGAGAAACAAGTCTAACCTCCTTATACCAGAATTCATTATTTCCAGAATCTGACTTGTTCACAAGAAAATGAATCTTGAAGCCTAAAACTTGTCAGATTGTAATGAAAATTCTTGGAACCCTTCGAAAGACTATTGTCTAACTTCTTAACATCTAATATTCGAAAAAAAATGAGAAGGGAAAAGCTTTTTATCACCAATACCCCAAAGGGGTTGAAACTGGACACGTCAAAGGAAAACAATCATTAAGGCTTCCAAAACTGATAAGGGTAAGTGTGGACCTCCCGAAACATCATTTAGACTCATTTCCCTTGAGGTTAGAATTTGGAATCAATCGATTTGATGAAGATTTGAACAAGTTATGCTCGTTTCAATGGAGGAGAACCCAGAAAACACCGATCGCGACTCCTTCATGGTTAACTTTTGATTCTGATCACCAAATGAGATGCAACTGGTGCAGGGATGATCAGAAAATCTTTCCTGGTAATCCTTTTGATGGAATGTGGAAGAAAACCTCGTGATCTTGCCGGAGTTGATGAAGAACCACCATGATCTTCTCGGCATGTCCCATTTGGAGGCTTGCATGAAAAGATTGAAAACAACTTGAGATTTTGCAGATTATATGGACGTCTATTGCTCTGATACCATGTTAGAATGAGACATTTAGATTCACCATTGGAGAATAGAGAGAGTTTTAGAGAAAAGAGAATGAGAGAAAGAATTTTTATTAATAATGAAAGAATGAATCTTCTTGCTTACAAATGAAGAGTACAAGTGTTTATATAGAGAGTTTACAATCCTTGTGTCCAAACACACCCTATTAGGCGCCACTTATGCATGTTTGGTTACAGGTTTAGAAGCTCCTTCATACTCTCTTTTTGGTTTAGAGTATCTAGCACACTTCATACTCTCTCTTTGTCTTAAAGTATCTATTTCTTTTCTTCTTTATTTCAACAACAGCAAGGGCACCTACAGCCGATTTTATCTGTTTGACGGGTTACTTTTTATGGACAAGCGACTCTGCATTTCGAGAAAATCGATTCAAGAGCTGCTTTTGAGAGAGGCCCACGGAGGAGGTCTCATGGGTCATTTTGGCATTGACAAGACCTTAAGCATGCTTAAGGAGCATTTCTACTGGCCCCACCAGCAAAGAGATGTAGAGGGACACTGCGCTAAGTACCTTATCTGCAAACACGATAAATCCAAGATGCATCCGCAAGGTCCTTACATCCATTACCATTCCCATCTGCGCCCTGGACGTTCATGATGGACTTCGTCCTCGGCCTGCCAAAAATCTACCACAAGGACTCCATCTTTGTAGTGGTCGACCGATTTTCCAAGATGGTGCATTTCATCTCTTGCAACAAGACCAATGACTCAAGCCAGACTGCTGAGATGTTCTTCAAGGAGATCGTACGACTGCACGACATTCGCAGGATGGTCGTATCCGACCGCGACACCAAGTTCCTCAGCAACTTCTGCCGAGTATTGTGGCGTAAATTAGGCACCAACCTCTTGTTTTCCACCATACCATCCGCAGACTATCGGACAGACAGAGGTTATTAACTGGACATTTTCCCAGACCTTGAGAGCGACAATCGGCAGAAACTTGAATAATTGGTTGGAGTGTCTTCAGTACGTTGAGTTTGTTTACAACAGGGCTACACACTCCGGCACGAAGCGTTCTCCATTTGAAGCTGTCTACGGCTTCAACCCGACCACGCCTATCGAGTTCACACCCATACCATTGGGAGATGCCATCAGCTTAGTGGGAGAAGCAAAGGCGGAATACATCAAGCGTCTTCATGCAGAGACCAAAGTAAATATGGAGCAACAGAACATCCAGAATGTCAAAAACGGAAACAAAGGCCACAGGCACATGGTTTTCAAGGAGGGAAATTGGGTTTGGTTACATTTGCGACCAGAGCAATTTCTCCAACGACGAAAGAGCAAACTTGCACCCCGGGGAGATGGTCCATTCCGAGTCCTTCGGAGAATCAACGACAACGCCTACCACCTCGAACTTCCAGGTTAGTATAACGTGTCTAGTACGTTCAATATTTCTGACTTAGAGTTGGTTGATGCATGTGAGAACTTCGCTTTGGAACCAAAGCACTTCAAGTGGGAGGGAATGATGAGGACATCGTGCCAGCCACTGCACCAGTCATTCTACCAGGACCTCTCACACGGTCCAAGAGAAAAGCTCTAGGAGATAAGCTCAGCATGCTACTGGAGAGTGGAACCGGAGAGGACCCCGAGCTGACCATGCTGACTCGGACTAGATCCATCCCGACCAGCCCGCGTCCGAGTGCACTGTTCCAGCCGTCGAGACTGTCAGACCAGCCCACGACCGAGTAAGAGTGCCAAGCCTCGACCGTCCCAAGACCATCTGACCCGTTCCAGCTGGACAAGGAGCCATGGAGGTTCCTTCTAGAAGATTCTTCTTCCTCTTGTGTATTTACCATTACCATTCGGTAGAGACACCAAAAGCGTGCTAGGAAATTGTACTCTTTTTCCTATCTTCGGTTTTGTCCCACTGGGTTTTCCGAACCTCCACCAGGTTCCTGCCGTGTCCGTGACCATATCAGGAGCAGCACTCAACTACCCCGCCTATGACAAGGAGTTGTATGCCTTAGTTCGGGCAATGGACACCTGGCAGCACTACCTGTTGGCCCGGGAATGCGTCATCCACACGGACCATCAGACGCTGCAACACCTACGAGGGCAGACGAAGCTGAAGAGACGACACGCACGCTGGCTGGAGTTCATCGAGACATTCCCTTACGTAATCAAGTACAAGAAGGGAAAGGAGAATGTCGTCGCAGATGCCTTGTCCCGGAGACACTCCTTGATTTCGGTCATGGAAGCTAAGGTCCTCGGATTCGAACTACTCAAGGAGCTGTATGCCCAAGACGACGACCTCAAGGACGCCTTCACTCACGCTGGAACGGGTACCCATTCACGGTTTTACTTGTTTGATGGGTTCCCTTTTCAGGGATCGGAGGCTTTGCATCCCAAAGGGTTCAACCCGGGAGCTACTACTGAGAGAAGCCCACGGGGGAGGCTTAATGGGCCATTTTGGCGTAGCCAAAACCTTGAGTTTACTCAAGGAACACTTCTACTGGCCCCACCTGAGACGAGATGTTGAGGCCCATTGCAGCCGCTGCCTGGTCTGCAAACGAGCCAAGTCAAGAGTCCATCCCCACGGGTTATACCTACCACTCCCTATTCCTACTACTCCTTGGACTGACATCTCTATGGACTTTGTGCTAGGCTTGCCTAAGATCAACCACAAAGACTCCATTTTTGTAGTAGTAGACAGGTTCTCGAAGATGGCGCATTTCATCCCGTGTTCCAAGACAAATGACGCCACCCAAACCGCGAGTTTGTTCTTCCGGGAGATTGTCCGACTGCATGGAATTCCCCGGACAATAGTGTCTGACCGAGACACCAAGTTCCTCAGCCATTTCTGGCGGACGCTGTGGAAGAAGCTCGGCACCAAGCTGCTGTTTTCAACGTCTTGCCATCCCCAGACAGACGGACAGACCGAAGTCGTTAACCGGACACTCTCCACCCTACTAAGGGCAACCATTGACCGAAACTTGAAGTCTTGGCTCGAATGCCTACCGCTGGTCGAGTTCGCCTACAACCGAGCCGTCCATTCCGCGACCAAGAAGTCACCGTTTGAGATCGTCTACGGTTTCAACCCGCTGTCGCCAATGGAGTTCACGCCATTACCCCCTGCTGAGATCGTGAACCTAGAGGGAGACCGGAAGGCTGAATACGTCAAGAAGCTGCACCAGAAGGTCAAGGAGAATCTGGAGAAGAAGACGGAGACCTATGCCCGACAAGCCAACAGGGGACGTAAGCAGACGACGTTGAAGGAAGGCGACTGGGTTTGGCTCCACATGCGACCCGAGAGGTTTCCCCAGAAGCGCAAGGACAAGTTGGCACCGAGAGGAGACGGACCATTCCGAGTCCTAAAAAAGATCAACGACAATGCCTACCAACTCGAACTGCCAGGTGAGTTTAACATTTCTCCGACGTTCAATGTTTCTGACTTAGAATTATTCGATGCAGGTGAGGACGTTGATTTGGAGACCAAACCACTTGAAGAGGGGAGGGATGATGGAGCCTCGGAACGCACTGATCGTGCCAACGACCCCGCAGACGACCCAGCCGAACCAAGCCCGGACGAAGCAGTTCCAGTCGTGCCAGCAGGACCCATGACCCGCTCCAGAGCTAAGACCTTGGGCACCAAGTTCAATCGGTTCATTGAGAGGAGGCTTGAGGTTCTGGAGCAGAATTCCGAGTCCGGACCAGGGCCAACCCAAGACCAGGCCCATTACTCGTCAACCACCGCCTGGGAGTTGCTTAGTCGCCAAGTTGTCGATTCCTGCATCCTTACCATTACACCGGGGTAGGGATGCCCAAAGACGCGCTAAGGAATTGTACTCTTTTTCCTACCTTCGGTTTTGTCCCATTGGGTTTTCCGGGGGAGGTTTTAACGAGGCAACACCCTTAGTGTGCAATCCGGAAGTGGACAACACCAAGTCCACGACCAAGTCTACCTTTAGTCATTTCTTTAAGTTTTTGTTGTCTAAATTTTTCTAAGTGTAGGACTTGGGCCCGCGACCAGGCCTTGTGGCCCGCGGCCCAAGTCATTTAAATGCCTTGTAGTTTTAGTTAGACTTCTTGTTGTTTTATTTTGGACTTCATGCTGTTTTTTGTAAAGGGTGGAAACCCTAAGACTTAGGCATTATAAAAGCCAAGTCATTCTCATTAATAAAAGACAGACTTTACAAAGAAATTAAAACCCTAGCAATATTGCTCTCTACCGTCTAGCCACCTAGTCGGATTCTAGACTTAGCCGCCGGCTTAAGTCGCCCTGGTGTATCACGGTTCTTCCGCAAGCCGTGTGGTCCATATCAATCCCCGCTTCATCTCACGTGCTCAGCCTGGTCGAGTCTCTCCCAGGCTAGCACCCATCCGCGCGGCTGTAGATCGAGTCTCTCTCTCAGTCGCCTTGCTCCGCGCCCAGCCTGAACCTCCACCAGGTTCCTGCCGTGTCCGTGACCATATCAGGAGCAGCACTCAACTACCCCGTCTATGACAAGGAGTTGTATGCCTTAGTTCGGGCAATGGACACCTGGCAGCACTACCTGTTGGCCCGGGAATGCGTCATCCACACGGACCATCAGACGTTGCAACACCTACGAGGGCAGACGAAGCTGAAGAGACGACACGCACGCTGGCTGGAGTTCATCGAGACATTCCCTTACGTAATCAAGTACAAGAAGGGAAAGGAGAATGTCGTCGCAGATGCCTTGTCCCGGAGACACTCCTTGATTTCGGTCATGGAAGCTAAGGTCCTCGGATTCGAACTACTCAAGGAGCTGTATGCCCAAGACGACGACCTCAAGGACGCCTTCACTCACGCTGGAACTTGGTGTCCGACCGAGACACCAAGTTCCTCAGCCATTTCTGGCGGACGCTGTGGAAGAAGCTCGGCACCAAGCTGCTGTTTTCAACGTCTTGCCATCCCCAGACAGACGGACAGACCGAAGTCGTGAACCGGACACTCTCCACCCTACTAAGGGCAACCATTGGCCGAAACTTGAAGTCTTGGCTCGAATGCCTACCGCTGGTCGAGTTCGCCTACAACCGAGCCGTCCATTCCGCGACCAAGAAGTCACCGTTTGAGATCGTCTACGGTTTCAACCCGCTGTCGCCAATGGAGTTCACGCCATTACCCCCTGCTGAGATCGTGAACCTAGAAGGAGACCGATAGGCTGAATACGTCAAGAAGCTGCACCAGAAGGTCAAGGAGAATCTGGAGAAGAAGACGGAGACCTATGCCCGACAAGCCAACAGGGGACGTAAGCAGACAACGTTGAAGGAAGGCGACTGGGTTTGGCTCCACATGCGACCCGAGAGGTTTCCCCAGAAGCGCAAGGACAAGTTGGCACCGAGAGGAGACGGACCATTCCGAGTCCTAAAAAAGATCAACGACAATGCCTACCAACTCGAACTGCCAGGTGAGTTTAACATTTCTCTGACGTTCAATGTTTCTGACTTAGAATTATTCGATGCAGGTGAGGACGTTGATTTGGAGACCAAACCACTTGAAGAGGGGAGGGATGATGGAGCCTCGGAACGCACTGATCGTGCCAACGACCCCGCAGACGACCCAGCCGAACCAAGCCCGGACGAAGCAGTTCCAGTCGTGCCAGCAGGACCCATGACCCGCTCCAGAGCTAAGATGATGGAGCCTCGGAACGCACTGATCGTGCCAACGACCCCGCAGACGACCCAGCCGAACCAAGCCCGGACGAAGCAGTTCCAGTCGTGCCAGCAGGACCCATGACCCGCTCCAGAGCTAAGACCTTGGGCACCAAGTTCAATCGGTTCATTGAGAGGAGGCTTGAGGTTCTGGAGCAGAATTCCGAGTCCGGACCAGGGCCAACCCAAGACCAGGCCCATTACTCGTCAACCACCGCCTGGGAGTTGCTTAGTCGCCAAGTTGCCGATTCATGCATCCTTACCATTACACCGGGGTAGGGATGCCCAAAGACGCGCTAAGGAATTGTACTCTTTTTCCTACCTTCGGTTTTGTCCCATTGGGTTTTCCGGGGGAGGTTTTAACGAGGCAACACCCTTAGTGTGCAATCCGGAAGTGGACAACACCAAGTCCACGACCAAGTCTACCTTTAGTCATTTCTTTAAGTTTTTGTTGTCTAAATTTTTCTAAGTGTAGGACTTGGGCCCGCGACCAGGCCTTGTGGCCCGCGGCCCAAGTCATTTAAATGCCTTGTAGTTTTAGTTAGACTTCTTGTTGTTTTATTTTGGACTTCATGCTGTTTTTGTAAAGGGTGGAAACCCTAAGACTTAGGCATTATAAAAGCCAAGTCATTCTCATTAATAAAAGACAGACTTTACAAAGAAATTAAAACCCTAGCAATATTGCTCTCTACCGTCTAGCCACCTAGTCGGATTCTAGACTTAGCCGCCGGCTTAAGTCGCCCTGGTGTATCACGGTTCTTCCGCAAGCCGTGTGGTCCATATCAATCCCCGCTTCATCTCACGTGCTCAGCCTGGTCGAGTCTCTCCCACGCTAGCACCCATCCGCGCGGCTGTAGATCGAGTCTCTCTCTCAGTCGCCTTGCTCCGCGCCCAGCCTGAACCTCCACCAGGTTCCTGCCGTGTCCGTGACCATATCATCCTCTGTATAGTGTGCTGAGTAGTGATTCACGCAGAAACCATGATGCAGACATTAAGCTATGTACCCTTTAAAGTGTTCCTAGAATTCAATGTAAGTTTCCGTTGAGTGTTGGGTGAATCCCAAAATTTTATTGCGCAGTCGTACCATGCGTGTAGCTGAGAAAAACTTGGTTAAGAACATCTTCTTTCAGTCGCTCAATGTTGTAATGGTGTTCAGAGAAAGGTCCTTCTGCTAGATATATGCCTTGATTCCTATGGAAAAATGTGAAATGCACAATTTTAATGTGTTTCTAAAATTTCGTTGATCTTCACGGTGGAGCATAATTTGTCGAACTGGTCCAGATGGTCATGATGATCTTCCATGAATGAACCGTGAAAATTGGTGCTTTGGACCATGGTGATGAGATTCGTTTTAATTTTGAAATTTTTGTTGTTGATCGGCGGTGGTCTAATCCTAGTTCTGGTTCCATGAGTGATTGGTTTGTCATAGGCTCCTATCATGCGTGCTGGTCGAGGGTCTTGAGCTTGCTATGCATGAGGGTTTCCATTGTTGATGAGGTGATCAGTGTTCTCCATCGCAGCTGCTGAAGGGTTGGTATCACGTACTTGGCGTACTCTTGTGATTGATCGTCCTAGTCGGTGAAGGTTGTCAACTTGTGGATGAAGATTTGTGAATCATCTATTTCGTGTTTGCATACAACTGAAAACAGAGAGTTGTTAAGAACAGTGCCTAAACTCAAAGAAAAATAAACCTAAATGTTGAAAGAAAATCACAGATTTAGCAACGACGCCAATTTGGTAGTTGGATTTTTTTCAACCGCGGGATACCAAATCCTTGTCGTTTTAGTACTTTGGATGTCAATCCAAACCTGGTATCTTTCAAGCACCTAGGATGCAAGTTTCTATCTATTTTAGGATAATAAGCGACTATGGGTTGGTAACCTGGTGTCACAAAACCAAAGGCCTTAAAGGAAAATAATTAAATCTAACTAAATTAAAAGGAAATAAAAGCGGTATAGTTTGTTTGTTTTCAAGTTTAGAAGCACCATTCAGAATTGCGTAATAAGTTAGATGTTTCTAGGAAAGATATGTGAACTCATGTTTACAAGCTTATTATTCTCAACCCTTGTAGAAGATTGCTGATGTACAAGCCAATCCTATATCATGACTAAACCTGTTCAATAACCACCTATTATCTAAAATTGTGTGTGGATAGTAGGCAGTCAATGAGCATTAAGAACATATTCTTACTATCTGTAGCGCGATAACCCATTATCAACAGTCGTTGAGGCAGGTTTTAAACCTCGTTCATGCTGAGAGTGTTTGTTGAAATGAAGAAGAAAAGAAGTAGATATTCTAAGACAAAGAGAGAGTATGAAGTGTTAGAGAGAAAAAGAGAGTAAATACTCCAAAACAAAGGAAGAGTATGAAGGAGCTTCTAACCATGTAGCCAAAAACCTTAAGTAGGCGCCTAGGAGGAATGTTTGGACACAATGATTGTAAACTCTCTATATAAACACTTGTACTCCTCATTTATAAGCAAGAATATTCATTTTTTCATTATCAATAATTTATCCTTTCTCTCATTCTCTTTTCTCTAAAACTCTCTCTATTCTCCAATGGTGAATCCAAATCTCTTATTCTAACATGGTATCAGAGCAAAAATCATCCTAAAATCCGCAGAACTTCATGTTTTTCTTCAACGTTTGCACATAAGCATCCAAGATAGACCCGCCTAGAAGATCAAGGTACTTCAACAATTCCGGCAAAATCACGAGGTTTTCTTCCATATTCGATCAAAAGGATCATCATGAAAGATATTTCCATCATCCCTGCACCGATTTCATCTCATTTGGTGATCAGAATCAAAAGTTATCCTCAAAGGAGTCGCGATCGACGTCATCTGGGTTCTATGCCATTGCAACAAGCATACATCGGTCAAAAATTCATTAAATAGAGCAATTCCAAAGCTTAACCTCAAGAAAAATGAGTCTCGATGATGTTTGAGAAGGTCCTCACTCAGTCTAATCAAGTATTGAATCTTTCTTGATCATTTTCCCTTAACGTGTCCAGTTCAACCTATTTGGGGTATTGGTGATAAAACTCTTATCCCTTCTCAATCATTTTTAAAACTTGGAAGTTAAGAAGTTATATAAGGGTCTTTTGGAGGGTTTCAAGTAGTTTTGTTGCAATCCAAAGTATTTTAGGCTTCAACATTCATTTTCTTGTGAACTAGTCAGATTTTGAAAATATTAAATTCTGGTATAAGGAGGTTAGACTTGTTGTTCAGCTGTTATAACCAATTATTAACTACCTAAAATGGTTTTGGTTAGTAGTTAAGATTTTTTTAATCAGTTTAGAAGCTGTTAGAATAAAGTTAAAAGGCGGTTACAATCTGGTCAAGAAGCGGTTATAGACAGTTATGTTTGTTAGAAGAAGTTGGAGTTAAAAACTGTTAGCGGCGGTTAAAGAAAGCTGTTGGGAACGTTTTTAGGCTAGTGTTTGGAGGTTAAAATGTGTTTAAGCAGTTAAAGGAGTTATCAGAAGTTGTTAAACCTTAAAAAACCAGTTCAACCTAACCTAGTACCTTGTCTAAAATTGGTGGATTAAAGATGAAGAAGCCTAGTTTAGAGGCTGTTGAAACAAATTGGTTAGGCTGTTATACCAGCTAAAACTGATGGAAAAAAAGTTGTTTAGGAGGTTAAGAAGCTTTTCTGCAGTTGGAAAGTGGTTAGGAGACCCTACGCTGCAACAAGAAAAAGTGCAAAGGCTAGGATAAAAGAGGAAGAGTTAAAGACAACTATACTAATGTTGAAAAAGGATGGTGAATGCACCAGAACCAGTTCCTTAGTATCAAAGTTTTATGCATTCAGGCTATTTCTAAACTCTTATCCAACTGCATTTTGGTGATTACATTTATGGTTGTGTGAGTTAGAACCATAGGAAATCTGGTATCTAAATGGGTAGTAAATCATGAATTCTATTGAATAGTATTCATGTATTTAGAAATTGTTAAGATGAGACATTTTAAACCTAGTTTAGCTGAATCATTTTTTCATGAAATGTATTGATTCTAAGGGAAGAGAACCTTGTCTTTTACTTAGAACAATAAGTTTAAGAAGGCATGTTGAATCCAAAAGTCCTTAGGCATTGTTTGAAATTAAGTTTGGTTACTCTTAACTCTTATTCCATCTTTTACTCACTATCTTTTGTTTAGAATCTGCCAATACTCAACAGGTTGAAAGGCTTAATATGAAAGGTGATGTTTAGCTTGATTGTCTAACAAAGAACAGCCACCACAAAGAGTGGAGAGGAAAGACTGGTGTAATGTTGTGAATCAGCTCTCCCATGGAGTCAGGTTTCCTTTGGTGTGTGCTTGAAGTGAAAATCAACAGATCACATATGCGGCAAGTTCAGATCATAATCAATCACAAAGGAAGAATACTCACAAAGACATAGTATCAAAGTCTTTGCAAAGGCTATCTCTAAACCATTTACCTATTTCATGATTGATTAAATTCCTCATTTAGAAATGTTCATAGGATGAAAGAGAACCTAGGAAGACCATGCCTTGCATTTAGAACCTAGTTGAATCCAAAAATCACCTTGACATTCATCATAATTCTCCATTATTCTTCATCATTCTTCATCAATCTTATATATTCTACTTAAAATCTTATACTTTTAATCTTCAAATCTCTGATTCTTCATATTCTGGATTAATTCTATTAATCTCCATCTTATTCTTCAATACTTTAAATCTCTTATTCTCAAAACATTTCCTATTCTACCAGATACTTACAATCTTCTTCTTTATGTTTAAAGGATAAAGAAGACCAAGAGATGATGTCAAATAGTACATATGGAAACAAGTCAAGACATACAATCTATGAATGCTCATTTTTCCAAACTTGACTCTCATTCCTAGTGTCAAGCTTGTGGGGAGAAAAGAAAATTAGCATTCAAGGCGCAAACAAAGACATTCAAGGAGATGTCTGGTGCATACAAGGGGTTTCAAGGCACAAACAAGGACATTCAAGGAGATGTCTGGTGCATTCAAGGGCTTTCAAGGCACAAACAAGGAGATTCAAGGTGTCAGACGCATACAAAGGCTTTCAAGCTATCTGCCAAAACCAAGTGAGTACAAGAAGTGTGTTGCTCAGCCTAATTCTCTCATGGAGGCCGTGAATAAAGTCATCCAAATAGCTGCTGAAGAAGCAGTCATTCATCTTTCATCAACTGAGGATAGAATCAATGGCCATCAAGCTACCAAGTCTCATGAAGAAGAAGTAAGCTGGTGGAAAGTGATGAATCACCTCAGGACATCAAAATTCTCTCATCAAATGTTCTATCTATAATAAGTTCTTTAACTATATCATTTTAGGTTGAGAATTTGGCTAGATACTATACTTGATATCAAACTTGATCTTATTCAAGTTCTGGAATACTAATCTTTATTTTTGAGTTGCTATGATATTTTAGATTAGGAATTGATGAAAAACAGTCATAATCATGACTTACCCTACATCAATTAGTGGAAGCATGGTGGGAGAGTGAATTAGGAGACAAGTGTGCTCACTCTACTCAAGCTTAATTCTACAATCTTATTCTCTTGTGTTAGGATTATTGAAAGTAGAAAGTGAAGCAAAATGAAGCTGGTCAAAGGAAAATTCAAAACATATAAGGAAAGAGAACCATGTGATCATGATGAATCCAGAAGAGAACCATGTGATCATGATGAATCCAAAGACCTTAATGTGAAGTCCTTAGAGAACCATACTGGTCTAGATCATATCATCCAAAAATTGTCATCCACTTTTATAAAAGGGAAGTTAAAATCGTTCTTACATTATCAAAATCATTTATCAAAGACAAGAAGTCAAAAGAAAGGGGAAGAAATGGACCAGACTTAAAAGAAGCTTCAAAGCAGCCATTCACAAGGGATAATCAACAAGGACTTGATCAAGGATCTATGGAGCTCACTATGGTGGATTTAATGCTCTCAGATTCAATGGTCAATCCCTAAGCTAAGAAGTATTCACTCTTTTTCCCTTATTATTGGTGTTGTCCCAAAGGGTTTTCCATACTAAGGTTTTTAGTGAAGAAGTTCTTTAAGGTTTTTAGTGAAGAAGTTCTTTAAGGTTCCAAGCTTGGTTTGTATGAACATTAGAAATCAAGCTTGAAAGGGAGTAAAAAGGAAGAATGAGGAAAGTCTCTTCATCTTTGCAAGTTCAACCATTCACCCATGCTTAAACTTGAGGGGGAGTGTTGAAATGAAGAAGAAAAGAGGTAGATACTCTAAGACAAAAGAGAGAGTATGAAGTGTTAGAAAGAAGAAGAGATTAAATATTCTAAATTAAAGGGAGAGTATGAAGGAGCTTCTAAACATGTAACCAAACACACTAAGTAGGCGCCTAAGAGGAGTGTTTGGACACAAATATTGTAAACTTTCTATATAAACAATTGTACTACTCTCTAAAACTCTCTCTATTCTCCAATGGAATCTAAATTTCTCATTTTAACAGTCTTCAAGTACACAACCGTCCAATCAAGGATCGTTTGTGCCTTATCATTCAAATTCAGGCTGTAACCACAAGTCGACATTAAGCATCTCAAGACACACACGGTTTGTCTCCTTTGATTCTAGACTACGGTTTGCAACAAGCATATCTCCTTTTATTCTTTATCAAATCAGGTGATTCCAAAGCCTAAGCTCAAGTAAAACGAGTCTAGTTAATGAATCAAAAGGTCTGATTTTCCCCTTTTTACGTTTAGAAGATTTCTTGATTAATATTCCTCAATGTGTACAATTTTGACCTGTTTGTGGTATTTGTGTTAAAACCTTCAATTTTTCTTAATCTTTTGCAAATATTGGACGACCAAAACTTAGCTTAGGTTCTTTTGGAGGGTCTCAAGAAGTTTCATTTCATTTAAAGATTTTTAGTCTTCAAGAAAGGTTTTCTTGATTGTTACTAAGAGTCTGTTTTTTTAAATTTTTGGAGGCAAAAGTTGGTTAGATATTTTTAACAATTCTATTACTTGAATCTTTGCTTGTTAGGCTGATAGTATTTTTAGAAGTTGTTGATCAAGGGCTGTTAGGCTGTTGGAGGTTGTTACACGTGGTTGCAGGTTGTTGGAGGCTGTTGACGCGCCCTGGTTACTAACTGTTTGGACAGACGTGTGTGGTCCGGTCTAGTTACTTTTTGTTTTTAATTTTTTTTAGGTTTTAGATAAAACATAATGGAGTACCAGACAAACATAAAGGCTCCAGTCATGCTGCATGGTACGAATTATCTCCTATGGTCCATAACCATGAGGACAACCTTGTTCAGCAAAGTGTTATGGATTCATGTTACAAAGGCGACTGTTATAGACATTGAAGGGGGTGACTCAGATGATCAAGATGATCAAAACAAATGGTTTCAGGAAGACCAGATGGTATTTTCTATACTTCAAAACTCCATAGAAGGATCGCTACTATAAGCATATTCATATAGTGAAAATGCTAAAGATCTTTGAGAAACTTTAAAAAATGTATATGGCAATAGTACTAACCTCATGAAAATTTGAGGTCAAAAAAGTTTTGAATGATCTTAGACAGGAGGATTATGAGTTCACAAAGCATTATGGATCCTTCATAGCACTATGGGAAGAGCTAGAGATGTTAGGCCTGCCACAATTGATCTAATTACTCTCAATGAAAGGAGAGAATAAGATAAGGTGTTTGTGTTACTTTTGAATTTGAACACTAACTATGTTGATTTGATTAAGCACATTCTTAGGGAGGACAAGCTTCCTAGTTTAGAGGATGTCTGTGCCAAGATTCAGAAGGAGCAAGGGTCTCTCAAGTTGTTTGAAAACAAGGAAGAACCGGTGGTTGCCCACAAGAGCTTTTTCAAGGCGCCAGCTGAATCCAAGAAAAGGAGAACCGTGTGTGATCACTGCAAGAGAACCGGTCACACCAAGAAGAAGTGCTGGGTGCTTCATCCTGAGTTGAAGCCAAGCTGGTTCATTGACAGGTCCAAAGCCTCATCTACAAGTAGCCCTAGCTCCTTCAATCTGGTACACACAACCGCATCTACTTTGGCTAACAATCCGCCCCATGACTCTTCATCTTTGTTTGTGAAGAAATCAGACTTGAAAGCTCTCTTCAAAGTATTTAGCTCTGGTAATGTTTTAGGTAAATCACTTCATGCTTCTTTTCAAACATCTATAGCTTCTAAACTTTTGATTGTTGATTATGGAGCTTCTCATCACATGATAAGTGATTTAGGTTTGCTAGAAAACTTAGAACCTGTCTTAGGTAATGTGGTAATAGCTAATGGATTCAATGTGTCAATTAAAGGATTTGGGAAGCTTAAATTGTTTGATAAAGAATCTAAAGCCTTTTATTTCCCATCTTTCACATCTAACTTGTTGTCTATTAAGAGATCTACTACTGATGTTAATTGTATAACTATATTTGGTCCTAATGATTTATACTTTCAGGATATTGAAACAAGTAGGAAATTTGGACAAGGAACAACAAAGAATGACTTGTATGTGCTTGGAGATTTGTCCATACATCCCATACAAGAACCATGTGCTAATAGTGTTAATGTTAATGGTAAAGTTGAGCTTTGGCATGCTAGATTAGGCCATCCTTATCCTAGAGCTTTAGAATTGATTATCCCTGGAATTAAATTGCAAAATGACTTGTGTGAATCATGTATTCTTGGGAAATATTGTAAGACTGTTTTTGAATAATCAATTCATTCATATGATAATTGTTTTGAGTTAGTACATTCTGATGTTTGTACATCTGCCTTTCCTTCTAAAGAAAACCAAAAATACTTTGTGACCTTTATTGATGAAATTTTTAAATATACTTGGGTTACATTGCTTAGTTCTACGGATAGGGTGTTTGATGCATTTCTTAATTTCTAAACATTTGTTACTAATAAATACAATGCCAAGATTAAATGCTTTAGAACAGATAATTGAGGGGAATATACAAGCAACACTTTGTCAAGCATGGCATTGAACATCAAACAAGTTGTCCCTACACTCCACAACAAAATGGAGTAGCTGAGAGGAAAAACAGACATTTGATGGAAGTTGTGAGAACAATGATGTTTCACACAAAGGTCCCCAAACGTTTTGGGGAGATGCTCTAGTAGCTGCATGCTACTTAATCAATAGAACTCCAACAAAAGTTATAGATAATTTATCTCCCTTTGAGGTATTAAACAAAACTAAGCCTAATATTAAACATTTAAGAGTATTTGGGTGTGTTTGTTTTGTTTTAATACCAGGAGAACTTAGGAACAAGCTGGAACCAAAGAGTACCAAGGCCATGTTCATTGGATATTTTCCTACACAAAAGGGATACAAATGCTATAATCCAGAGACTAGAAGAGTTTTGTTATACAGAGATGTTAAATTCCAAGAATCCAAAGGATTCTATGAAGAAGAAACTTGGGAAGAATTCAAGGACATCTCAACAACAAGACATGACCAAGCATATAATCTAAGAAGGATCTTGGAAAACATTGGTATAGTTCCTCCAAAGACACCAGCACCTGGCCCAGATTCAGCTCACCAGGCGCCAGGACCAGCTACAGAACAATTGGAGTCTGTCTTGGCACGGCCCGAACCAGGACCAGCCCAGCCCGAGCCGTGTTCACCCAGGCGCAGTCCACGTACGATCCAGGCGCAACCTAGCCACGACACAGGTCCATTCCAGGCGCGACCCAAGAATGTCCCAGCCTGCTCCAGCTCTTGGACTATCTGATCATGGCCCGTACATAGTTTCATCGTCGGCCTCTTGGCCACAATCCAAGTCACAGGCATGGCTTCATTCCCAGGACGTGGCACGGCCTCCTCTTCAACCAGGCCAAATACCTCCTCTTGGTCTTGAGGGGGCCAGGAACCGTGACATGATCAAGAGGAGTATTCTGAAGGAAATATCTTAGTCTCAGCTTAAAAAAAGGTCAAAGAATATTCAATCTAATCTTGTGGATGCTCTAGAAGAAGAAGAAAGAGGGGAATCACCTGTTGTTCTTAGAAGAAGTACAAGACAGAGATTCCCACCCAACTTCTATTACAACAACAATGCAGTAGTTCATCATGACCAGGGAGTGCGTAATCTAGGTCATATACCTGATTATCATGTTGTATTCACTGTTAGCTTTGATAAAGAGCAGATTCCAAAGACCTATGATAAAGCTATGAAGATAAAGGAGTGGAGAGAAGCAATTCAAGTTGAAAGACAAGCTATGGAGAAGAATCAAACCTATGCACCAGCCACTCTTCCAAAAGGGAAACAGGCTGTAAGTTCTAAATGGATTTTCACCATTATATATAAAAGCAATGGTGAAATAGATAGGTATAAAGCTAGGTTGGTGGCTAGATGATTCACACAAACCTATGGTGAAGATTATAGGGATACCTTTGCTCCTGTGGGTAAATTACATTCTATTAATGTTGTTTTGTCTTTTTCTGTTAACCTTGATTGGGAGTTGTGGCAAATGGATGTTAAGAATGCATTCTTACAAGGTGAGCTATAAGAGGAAGTATACATGACACCACCACCAGGTCTAAAAGATCAAGTAGGTGGCGGCAATACACTAAAGTTAGGAAGTGCTATCTTTGGCTTAAAAAAATCTCCAAGAGCTTGGTACATAAGATGAATGTGACCTTAAGGGACAGAGGTTTCAAAAGGTCAGAAGTTGAACACACTCTCTTTACACTTCAGATTAAGGAAGGTATTGTGGTTATACTCATTTATGTGGATGACATAATCATATCAAGGAGTGATAAAGTAGACATTGATTCTACTAAATCTTATTTAAAAAGTGTCATTGATATTAAGGATCTAAATGAACTTCAATACTGGAATTGAAGTGTGTAAGTTCAAGGAAGGTCTCTTCTTATCTCAGAGAAAACATATTGTGGACTTACTAACCTCTACAGGTATGATGGAAGCTAAACCATCACTTGACCTGACTTATGTTTTGCTGTGAATCAGGTTTCTCGACATATGCATGACCCAAAATAAGGCATTAGGACATGATTATGTGCATATTGAGATACTTGAAAGGCATTAAAGAACAAGGTATATGGATGGGATGTAATGGAAACACGGAAGTTGTAGGTTATTGTGATGCAGATTAGGCAGGGGACAGAGAAGATAGGAGAAGCACAACATATGATCCTAAGGCTCGATGATATGCTCGACGAACTGAGTGGCACCACCATCTTTGAAAGATTGACTTAAAGAGTGGCTATCACCAAGTCCAGATGCGTGAAAGGGATGAGTGGAAAATGGCCTTCAAGACTATGTAAATCTTTTACGAGTGGCTGGTCATGCCGTTTGGACTATCCAACACTCAAAGTACATTTATACTTCTAATGAACTATGTTCTTAGACCGTACATCAGTAAGTTTGTGCTTTTTTATTTCGATGATATCCTTATTTACAGCACATCTTAATCTGAAAATATGTCACATCTTGAGTTAGTTATGCGCACACTCAAGGTGGAAAAGTTATACGCTAACCTCAAGAAGTGCACATTTTGCACTGACCCTAGGTTTTGTTGAAAGTTTGCAAGACCTACAGGTTGATGAAGAGGAAGAGAAAATCAAATACATCAAGGAGTGGCCGACCCCGATGAACATCAGTCAAGTTATGAGTTTTCATGGCTTAGGTAGCTTCTATTGTTTCCTGAATGATTTCACCAGTATTGCTAGCCTGTTGATGTCTATAATTAAGAAAAACGAGGACTTCAAATTTGGAGAAGACCAGGAAACATCATGGGAAAGATGCCTATCATATGGTCTATTTAAGAGGATCAATATGAGAGCTCCTGCTGAGAGAAGCGCAAGGAGGCGGCTTGATGGGCCATTTCGGAGTTGATAAAGCTCTGAGCATTCTCAAGTAGAATTTCTACTGGCCTCATCAAAAGAGAGATGTGAGGGTGCATTGTGCTTGATGTTTCACTTGCAGAAAGGCCAAGTTTAGTGTTAGAATGAGAGATTTAGAGATTCACCATTGGAGAATAGAGAGAGTTTTAGAGAGAAGAGAATGAGAGAAAGAATTAATTATTGGTTATGAAAGAATGAATCTTCTTGCTTACAAATGAGGAGTACAAGTGTTTACGTAGAGAGTTTACAATCTTTATGTCTAAACACTCCTCCAAGGCGCCTACTTAAGGTGTTTGGCTACAGGTTCAGAAGCTCATTCATACTCTCATTTTGGTTTAAAGTATTTACTCTCTTCTTCTTTCTAAGACTTCATAGTCTCTCTTTGTCTTAGAGTATCTACTTTTTTTTCTTCTTCATTTCAACACTTCCCATCAAGTTTAAGCATGGGTGAATGGTTAAACTTGCAAAGATGAAGAGACTTTCCTCCTTCTTCCTCTTTACTCCCTTTCAATCTTGATATTTTAATGTTCATGGAAACCAAGCTTGGAACCTTAAAGAACTTCCTCATTAAAAACCTTAGTATGGAAAACCCTTTGGGATAAAACCAATGCTAAGGAAAAAAGAGTGAAGTCTTTTTAGCTTAGAGATTGGCCATTGAGTGTATGAGCTCTAAATCCACCACATTGAGCTCCATAGATCCTTGATCAAGGCGTTGTTGATTATCCCTTGTGGATGGCGGTTTTGAAGCTTTTTCTAAGTCTGGTCCATTTCTCTTCCTTTCTTTTAACTTCTTGTCTTTTAGAGGTAATTTTGATCCATCTTTCCTTAAAGTCTTCAATTTTAACCTGTTTCACATACACATATACATGCATGTATCAATTCTCACAAGATAAACCAATACATTATAATGTGAGAATGATTTTAACTTCCTGTTTATAAGAGTGGATGGCGATTTGGATGATATGATCTAGACCACTTTGGTTCTCTAAGAACTTCACATTAAGGTCTTTGGATTCATCATGATCACATGGTTCTCTCTCTGGATTCATCATGATCACATGGTTCTCTTCTCTTATATGTTTTGAATTTTCCTTTGACCAGCTTCATCTTGCTTCACTTTTTTCTTTCAATAAGCCTAACTCAAGAGAATAACATAGAGTTTTAAGAACTTATCCTAGATAAAACCTTTGTTGAGAGAATTTTGATGTCCTGAGGTGATTCATCACTTTCCACCAGCTTACTCCTTCGTCATAAGACTTGGTAGCTTGATGAACATTGGTTATATCCACAGTTGATTACAGATGGCTGACTGCTTCTTCAGCAGCTATTTGGATGATCTTATTCACGGCCTCCATGAGAGAATTAGGCTGAGCAACACACTTCTTGTGCTCGTAGACAGCTTGAAAGCTTTTTGTATGTGCCAGACACATTGAGTGTCCTTGTTTATGCCTTGAAAGCCCTTGAATGCACCAGACATCTCTTTGAATGTCCTTGTTTGAGCCTTGAATGCTTATTTTCTTCCCCCCCCCCCACAATCTTGACACTAGGAATAAGAGTCAAGATTGAAAGAATGAGCATTCATAGATTGTATGTCTTGACTTGTTTCCGTATGTACTCTTCGACATCATTTCTTGGTCTTCTTTATCCTTTAAACATAAAGAAGAAGACTGTAAGTATCTGGTAGAATAGGAAATGTCTTGAGAATAAGAGATGTGAAGTATTGAAGAATAAGATGGGATTTATAGAATTAATCGAGAATATGAAGAATCAGAGATTTGAAGATTGAAAGTATGAGATTTTAAGTAGAATAGATGAGATTGATGAAGAATGATGAAGAATAATGGAAAGTTATGATGAATGTCAAGGTGATTTTTGGATTCAAATAGGTTCTAAATGCAAGGCATAGTCTTCCTAGGTTCTCTTTCATCCTATGAACATTTCTAAATAAAGAATTTAATCAATCATGAAATATGTAAAAGGTTTAGAGATAACCTTTGCAAAGACTTTGATACTAAGTCTTTGTGAGTATTCCTCCTTTGTGATTGATTATGATCTGAACTTGCAGCTTGTGTTCTCTGTTGATTTTCACTTTAAGCACACACCAAAGGACACCTGACTCCATGGGAGAGCTGATTCATCACATTCCACCAGTCTTTCCTCTCCACTTCTTGTGGTGGCTGTTCTTGGTGGCAATTGGTTCTAACTCCTTCTCCATGTGTTGTGTTTTCTTCACTTGGTTTCTTTTGCCTTTCTTAGACAATCAAGCTAAACATCAACTCCCATGTTAAGCCTTTGAACCTGTTGAGTATTGGCAGATTCTAAACAAAAGATAGAGAGTAAAAGATGAAATAAGAGTTAAGAGTAACCAAACTTAATTTCAAAGACTGCCTAAAAACTTTTGTATTCAACATGCCTTCTTAAACTTATTGTTCTAAGTAAAAGAAAAGGTTCTCTTCCCTTAGGATCAATAAAATTCATGAACAAATGATTCAGCTAGATAACCTATGTTCAAAATGTCCCATCTTAACAATTTTTAAATACATGAACGCAATTCAATAGAATTCATGATTTAATAACTACCTAGATACCAGATTTCCTATGGTTCTAACTCACACAACCATCAATGTAATCAACAAAATATAGTTGGATAAGAGTTTAGAAATAGCCGTAAGACGTTGATACTAGGTCTTTGCATTTGATTTTAGGAACTTTTCTGGTGTATTCCCCATCTTTTTCAACATTAATATAGTTGTCCCTAAACTCTTCCTCTTTTGTCCAAGCATTTGAAATTTTTCTTGTTGCAGACTAGGGTCTCCTAACAACTTTCCAACTGAAGAACAACTTCTTAACCTCCTAAAAAACTTGTTTTCAATCAGTTTTAGCTGGTATAACAGCCTAACCAATTTGTTTCAACAGCCTCTAAACTAGGCTTTTCCATCTTTAATCCACCAATTTCAGACAAGGTACTAGGTTTGGTTGAACTGGTTTTTAAGGCATGAACAGCTTCTGGTACTCCTTTTAACTGCTTAAACACCTTTTTAACCTCCAAATATTAACCTAAAACCGTCAGTAGCAGTTTTTATTAACTGCCTAAACTGTCACAACAATCTGGTTGCAACCACTTTTCAAACAGCCATAACAACTTGTCCACTTGCTTCCAAAAACTTTTAAACTGACTTCTAACCACCTCTAAGCTAATTAACAACCTCTTAAATACAAAAAAACCGTATTAGGTAGTTATTTATCAGTTATAACAGATGAATTACAATTTTAACCTCCCTATAACCATTTTCAAGAATTTCAGATTCTAGCTTGTTCACAAGAAAATGCATCTTGAAGTCTAAAACTTGTCAGATTGTAATGAAACTTCTTGAAATCCTCCACAAGACTCTTATAAAATTTCTTAACGTCCAAGATTCTAAAGATAATGAGAAGGGAAAAGATTTATATCACCAATACCTCAAAGGGGTCGAAACTGGACACGTCGAGGGCATACAATCAAGAAAGCTTCAATACTTGATTCGGGTGAGTGCAGACCTTCTGAAAAATAATCTAGATTCATTTTTCTTGAGGTTAGGATTTTTAATTGCTCGATTTGATGATGTTTTGACCGAGTTTTGCTCATTGCAATGGCGGAGAATCCAGATGACGCTGATCGCGACTCCTTTGAGGATAATTTTTGATTCTGATCACCAAATGAGATGAATCCGGTTCAGGGATGATCAGAATATTTTTCCTGATGATCCTTTGATAGATTATGGTAGAAAACCTCGTGATCTCACCGGAATTGATGAAGAACACCTTAATCTTCTCGGCGGGTCTCTCTTGGAGGCTTATGTGCAAAGGTTGAAGAAAAACATGAAGTTCTGTGGATTTAGGATGATTCTTGCTCTGATACCATGTTAGAATGATAGATTTAGAGATTCAACATTGGAGAATAGAGAGAGTTTTAGAGAAAAAAGAATGAGAAAAAGAATTAATTATTGATTACGAAAGAATGAATCTTCTTGCTTACAAATGAGGAGTACAAGTGTTTATATAGAGAGTTTACAATCATTGTGTCCAAACACTCCTCCTAGGCGCCTACTTAAGGTTTTTGGCTATAGGTTTAGAAGCTCCTTCATACTCTCATTTTGGTTTAGAGTATTTACTCTCTTCTTCTTTCTAACACTTCATACTCTCTTTTTGTCATAGAGTATCTACTTATTTTCTTCTTCATTTCAACATTTAGAGCACTCCTCACGGGTTATATATACCTTTACGTATTCTGTATATGCCGTGGACTGACATATCTATGGAATTTTTCCTAGGCTTGTGATGTGATCCTGACCAAGGACGGACGCACAAGCAACCAGCAGCCAAAACCATGGACTATAACGAACGTCTTTATCATCTCTTTTGGTATTCAATAAGTGGCTAAGTGGTCCAATATGTGCTCTTTTTCCCTGTCTTTAAGTTTGTCCCATTGGGTTTACCAAAGATAGGTTTTTAATGAGGCAATTGGCCCACTTCTTATCCAGCCCATTTATTGAATCAAGGCCCAGTCTTCCTCCTCCCTTTGTCATCAAAAGTTAGGAAGTAGTTGTTAGTTGGAGAGTTGGGAGTTATATCATTAATGCATTTATTTCTCGACTTTTGCATGTGCTTGCATGTTCTTGGAAGTTGTTCCAGGCATTCAAGCCTTGCCTCTTTTTCTTTCTATAAGTAGTAGTTCATTCTCTCATTTGTACTCTTCAAAGATTTTTAATGAAAGTTTCTACTACTTCTAAATTTTTGATCACTTGTTGGTGTGTAATATCCAACTTCTCTTAAGCCCCTTAGGTATGTCATATCCTAAGCTTGTTTAAGAAACCCTTGTGTTCCTTTGGTGCGTCATATCCAAAGAACACAAGTCTGGTGAATCAAAGGCTTTCTGCTACCTTTTTGTAACCAATCGCTCCACATCCCTAGGCAACTTGAGCTCTCGTTCGTTGTGCAAGGCCTATCCCTTTTCGAAACTTCCTTGTGTGCCGATTTTGGGTTGAGTCAGGATCTCATCATTTGGTATCAGAGCAACACACAAGCTAAGTTTTCTTTTCATTTCTTTTCTTTTAATTTTCGTTTTATTTTTATTTTTTTTAAAAAAATTGTTTTAATTTCTTTAAGATCTGTCTCATGTCTACATTTTAGTTCCTTCCAAAGAACTTTTGACTGGCTGTTTTTGTGTTTTCTTTTCAGGAATGATGCTTGATCCAGATAAAATTGCAGAAAACATCACAACCAGATTTGAGCAATGGACAAAATCTTTTATTGCCGGTTTTACCAAGGAGATGAAGGAAGCACTTAAGGACGTGATAAAGAACCATCCTAAGAAATCAACCAAACGTCCATCCAAAGCTAAGGAAACACATCAGGAGCTTATAGAATTTGGAGAACTGATGAGGACATCGTATCACAGGCTATACCACGAGTTCCACCAGGACCTTTGACACGTTCCAGAGCATGAGCTTTAGGAGACAAGTTCAACCAGCTCATGGAGCATGCAGACGACCAGGAGCTCACGGATGAGGAGCCACCAGACGGCTCAGAAGATCAGCAGGATCCGTTCATCTCAGCTAAGGAGCATTGGAGGTTCCTGCTCGAAGACTCTTCCACCTCCGGTGTCTTTACCATTACCATTCGGTAAAGACACCAAAAGACGTGCTAGGAAATTGTACTCTTTTTCCCATCTTCGGTTTCCCATCTTCGGTTTTGTCCCACTGGGTTTTCCGGAGAGGGTTTTAATGAGGCAACACTCTTAGTGTGCATGACGACGAAGATTTGTTCACACAATCCGACACCTTCACAAGTCTTAGTCAAATTCGGCCTTTATTCCTTTATAAGGCTTATCTATCTCATTTCTCTCTTTTCTAGACTAAGTATAAATTTAAGGCTTTCAGCCAATATTTTTTATGGTTAAGTCATTAGGACTTAAGCCTTTTTGTTTTATACAGCAAAAAGAATACATGCTGTTTTAATTTACATTACTTGTTGTTTTGGGTAAACATCATGTTGTTTACCCTAAGTTGTAACCATAAGGCCTATATAAGCCTCATTACTTAGAATGAATAAGAACAACTCGAATTACACAAAAACAAAAACCCTAGACTTCTACTTGTTGACGGCTGCATCCTCCATTGGATAGCCTCTTCACGATTTCTTCTTGTCTAAGAAGAATCACCTGGTGGATCACAAGTCTTCCGCAGCTTGTGTGGTCCTTTCAATCCACCCAATTCCATCTCCTTGCTACTGAAGGTCTCGAGCTTCTCGATCAACAGTTGCACCACCACCTTAGCTCACATCATCTGGTATCATAGCCTAAAACCTCTTTAAACATCAGGTTGATTCTATCCTCTCTTTATTTTTGCGATTTGTTATTGCTTTTTCCAACAGTTTTTGGCTTTTGATTTTGTTCCTTTCTCTTTCCCCTTGAGGTTCTCGGTAAGAAGTAGAAGATTCAAGTCATTTACCACAAACAATCCACAAAAAAAAAAAATCAGGTTCTATCATTCCATTGTTTCTTTGCTTCATATTACAAAAAAATATACAAAAAAAAAAATTGCTTGTTTCATTGTTGTTATTGCTAGAATTTTTTTTAAGAAAAGAAAAACAAATATATATCTTGCTTAGGTTGTTTAAAATCAACTAGGAAATTTTTTTTTTTAGAAACACACATAGAACAATCACATACCTGAATTCCTTAAGGGATTGTGTGCTGTTTGTTCTTGTTAGTTTTCTTAGTTGTCAATCCTTAGGTCTAGGTCATTGCTGCTTGCTTGTTTAGCCACTTGTGTGTCCGAGGTCTAGGTGCCAGTGCTCGTGTCTTGCACCCAAGCCGTGAGCCTTCCTCCCTGTCCAAGTCGTCTAGCTAGATTAGGTTAGCGTGAGTCTTCATCTAGGTCAGCGTGAGCCACCTCTAGGTTAGTATCTCCCGGTCGTGCCTAGGTATAGTTAGCCTTGTCCCGCGTGAGTCCAGTTAGGTTTAAGAGCCTTCCGGTCGCGTCTGTCCTTAGGTCGAGTCTAGGGCTGCTTAGTTAGTAGGTCAATAGGTCGCGCGTCCAGTTCTAGCGTCCAGGTCTCACGTCCAGTGTCGTAGCATAGGTCGCGTCCCGCTCGTCTAGGTCATAGGATCCGCGTCTTCAGCCAATTAGGGTTTTTCCGCGTTCTGGGTTAGCCTTAGCGTGTGTCCTAGTCGCTTCCCGTCCTTAGTCCCAGCGTTAGGCAGTCGGCGTCCCACGTCTAGATCTTCGGTCGCGTGTCCAGGTCGCTGTGTGGTCTAGGGTAGGTTTTCGACCAGCACCCTTGCTTGCACTAGGCGGCTAGGGTTTCTAGGCAGTTTAGGGTTTCTAGTCCTAGTTTAGGAAATTTTCCCTTAGTGTCATAGATTTAATAGATAGTTTTCCTAAAAAGTTTTAGGCAATAGATTAGTTTAGGAAATCTGTCTAGTTAGTTTTTAGGAAGTCTTCCTAGAATTTAATAGGTACATATTTAGTTCCTTTTATAATTAGGAAATACTTAGATATTATTCACCTAGATATTTAGCTTTTACTTTTAGGATATTTTCTATATCTTAGTTTAGGGAAATATATCCTTAGGATATTTTCCATAATCTAGGTTTCCTTTCTCTAGATTTAGTAGATATTCCTTTTTATTTACTTCATTTTGTATTTTAGGAAACTTTCCTTTAGTTAAATTTTCTTGTTTTAATTTTCTTTATAATAAAATAAAAATAAAATATTATCCTTGGAGATTTTCCATAATGAAAGTTTCCAAGTCTCAGATAATGAGGCGACGATACGTCCCACCTCATTTCCACCGAGAGCTGCAGCGACGATTTAGACGCCTTACCCAAAGCAGCAAGTCGGTGCCTGAATATTTCGACGAGTTCGAGCATCTTCGAAACAGACTCGAAATGGAGGATTCAGAGGAGAGTCTCATGGCTCAGTTTATCGACGGACTACAAGAGTCGATAGCACGTAAGATCGAGCTGCAACCCTACCACGACCTTGGAGAGCTTTTCCATCTGGCCGTTCAGATCGAGAAGAGCAACCAGCGCAAGTCTTCAGTGCCAATCCGACCTAGGAGTACCTGGGGTACTAGCCCCAAGGCATTTGACCGCACTGCCACCACCAGTGACCCACGACCTCGAGGGAGAGCCATGGACGGCGCCGTGCCTACCAAGGCACCCGTGACCACTCCTAGACCTGCCCCACCGGCATCCAACGCAGGTCAACCTCAGAAGAGCAGTGCCATCACGTGTTTTAAGTGAAAGGGTAGAGGGCACATTTCTCGTGAATGCCCCAACCAAAGAACCATGATCTTGACTGCTTCCGGAGATTACGACTCCGCAGACGAGCAAGAAGAGGATCCACTTACGACAGACCCTATGTCTGAAGGGGAAGTCGAGTACGCTGACTCAGGCGAGATGTTGATGATCCGGAGAGTTCTCAGCTCACGCCTAGATCAGGAGGAAATCGAGCAGCGTGAGAACATCTTCCACTCAAAGTGCACCATCCTCGGAAAAGTCTGCTCTCTGATCATTGACGGCGGCTCCTGTACTAACGCCACTAACAAGTACATGGTTAAGAAGCTTGGATTGCCCGTGACCAAGCATCCCAAGCCTTACAGACTTCGTTGGCTCAACAACAAGACGGAGCTGTACATTTCCGACCAGGTCCGCGTTTCTTTCAGCATCGGACGCTACCAGGATCAAGTATTGTGCGATGTCGTCCCCATGTCAGCTGGACATATCCTATTGGGACGATCATGGCAGTTCGATAAGGAGACCACTCACAATGGAGGCACAAAATTCTACTCCTTCGTCCACGATAAACGTAGGTACAAACTGGCACCTATGTCTCCTCAAGAAGTGCACGACATGCAAGCAAAGATGATAAAGGATCAGCATGCCAGAAAAGAGAACTTTCTCGTCAATGTAGCAGACATGAGGAAGGCGGCAAGCACCACAGGCACCCAGCTCATCCTCATGCTCTATCAGGAGGTCTTGAGCGCATCCGAGGCCATCAGCACCCCTTTACCGGCGGATGTCCAGGCACTCCTGGACAAATACTCGGACGTCTTCCCAGATGAGATTCCGCCTGGGCTGCCACCTCTCAGAGGTATTGAGCATCACATCGATCTCATTCCCGGAGCCCAGCTGCCAAACAAACCCGCCTACAAAGTCACTCTGAGGAAGCAAAAGAACTTGAGCGACAAGTCCAGGATCTCATGGCTCAAGGCTACGTCAGAGAAAGCCTTAGCCCCTGCGACGTTCCCGTCCTTGTGCCGAAGAAGGATGGAAGTTGGCGAATGTGCGTCGACTGTCGTGCCATTAACAATATCACTGTTAAATACCGGCATCCGATTCCACGACTTGACGACATGCTAGATGAATTGAGCGGAGCATCCATCTTCTAAAAAATTGATCTCAAGAGCGGATATCATCAAGTTCGCATGCGAGAAGGTGATGAATGGAAGACGGCTTTCAAGACCAAGCAAGGTCTGTATAAGTGGTTGGTTATGCCCTTCGGTCTGTCCAACGCACCTAGCACCTTCATGCGTCTCATGAACCAAGTCCTTCGGCCATTCATAGGCAAATTCGTTGTGGTCTATTTTGACGACATACTCGTCTACAGTGCTTCCTATTACGACCACTTAGAGCATTTGGAGACAGTGATCACGACACTTCAAAAGGAGCAGCTCTACGCCAACCTTAAGAAGTGTACCTTCTGCACGGATCAAGTAGTCTTCCTTGGATTCGTCGTCAACTCACAAGGGCTTCGAGTTGACGAAGAAAAGATCCGTGCCATTCAAGAATGGCCCACGCCAACCAACGCCAGCCAAGTCCGAAGTTTTCATGGCTTGGCAAGCTTCTATCGACGATTTGTACGTGACTTCAGTACGATCGCCAGCCCCTTGACAGCAACTATCAAGAAGAACCAAGACTTCAGATGGGGCCCAGAACAGGAAAAGTCGTTTCAGCTGTTAAAGGAACGACTCACGCAAGCACCTGTCCTGACATTACCGAATTTCGATAAGAATTTCGAGGTAGAGTGCGACGCTTCAGGTGTAGGCATTGGAGCAGTCCTGACACAGGGTGGAAAACCAATTCCCTACTTTAGTGAAAAATTAAGCGGCGCAGCTCTCAACTACCCCACGTACGATAAGGAACTGTACGCATTGGTCCGAGCTCTACAGACATGGCAGCATTACTTGATCTCGCGAGAATGTGTTATACACACGGACCATCAGACACTCCAACACCTCAAAGGGCAGACGACCCTCAAGAAAAGACACGCCCGGTGGCTGGAGTTTATCGAGACATTTCCGTATGTCATCAAGTACAAGAAGGGTAAGGACAATGTCGTCGCCGATGCACTTTCACGCAGGCATAGCTTGATCTGGTCATGGAGTCAAAGGTTATGGGATTTGAAATGCTCAAGGACCTTTATGTTGAAGACCACGATTTCAAGGAAGCTTTCAAGGAGCACGGACAGGGCAAATACACCTGTTTCTACCTGTTTGACGGTTTCCTATTCAAGGACAAGCGTCTTTGCATTCCAGGCGGTTCAGTTCGCGAACTCCTACTCAGGAAAGCTCATGGAGGCGGATTGATGGGTCATTTTGGCGTTGCCAAGACCTTGAGCATGCTCAAGGAGCACTTCTACTGGCCACGTCAACGCCGAGATGTGGAAGCCCATTGCGAGAAATGCCTTGTCTGCAAACGGACTAAGTTTAAGATGCATCCTCAAGGCCCCTACACGCCACTTCCAATTCCGTCATCTCCTTGGACGGATATCTCCATGGATTTCGTCCTTGGTTTACCCCAAGTTCATCACAAGGACTCCATCCTCGTCGTCGTCGACCGTTTCTCGAAGATGGCGCACTTCATATCCTGCAACAAGACGAACGATGCAATTCAGACAGCGAATTTGTTCTTTCGAGAGATCGTCCGTCTACACGGCATTCCGCGCACAATTGTGTCCGACAAGGACACTAAGTTCCTCAGTCATTTCTGGCGGGTTCTGTGGAAGAAACTTGGCACCAGTCTCCTCTTCTCGACGGCATATCACCCACAGACAGATGGTCAGACCGAGGTCGTCAACCGAACCCTATCTCAGATGTTGCGTGCGACGATTGGTCGCAACCTGAAGAATTGGCTCGAGTGTCTTCCATATGTCGAGTTCGCCTACAACCGCGCAGTTCATTCTGGCACCAAGAAGACACCGTTCGAGATCGTCTACGGCTTCAACCCCACTACATGATGAGGACATCGAGCCAGCTACTGCACCTGTCATCCCACCTGGACCACTTACGCGGTCCAAGCGGAAAGCCTTAGGAGACAAGCTCAGCATGCTCTTGGAAAGTGGAACCAGAGAAGACCCCGAACTGCCGACCCAGACGACCAGCCCACGACCAGCAGCAGCCGACCAGTCAGACCCAGTTCAGGCACTCACGACAGACCACCCTTCCAGCTAGACAAGGAACCCTGGAGGTTCGTTCTCGAAGATTCTTCCTCCTCCGGTGTCTTTACCATTACTATTCGGTAGAGACACCAAAAGTCGTTCTAGGAAATTGTACTCTTTTTTCTATCTTCGGTTTTGTCCCATTGGGTTTTCCGAAGAAGGTTTTAATGAGGCAACACTCCTAGTGCGCAAGGCGTTGAATAATTGTTCACAATTCCATCCCATTCACAAGTCTTCAGGCGAATTCTCAGCCTAAGTGTTGTTGGGTTTTTCCTTCTTAAAATTCGATTTATTTGTCTAAGTGTTTTAGTTGGGTTAAGTCATGTTGACTAATTGTGGCCCATTATTTATTCTAAGTGACAATAAGTAAACTACATGTTGTTTTAATCTCCTAAAGGTTAAACGCCTCGTAGTTTACCCTAAAATTGTAACAAGGCATTATATAAGCCTTCTTGTTTTCACTTTATGAAACAACAAGTATTTTGACAAAAAAACCCTAAGTCTCTTAGACACAAAACTACCGCCAGCCTTCTAGCTTGCAGCCGTGTGCTTCAACCAAGCTTGGTTGAAGTTCTTGGAGTATCACAAGCCCCTTTCACAGCTTGTGTGGTCCCTTCGATCCACCCATCATTACCATCAATTTGTGTCCCATTATCCTGAGCTTCTCGGTGAAAAGACAGCCCACCCAAGTTCTTACATCACTACACCTATTGAATTCGCCCCTATTCCACTTGGTGAGGTCGTCAGCTTAGAAGGCGAAGAAAAAGCGGAATATGTCAAGCGCTTACACCGGGAAGTCAAAGAGAATCTGGAACGAAGGAATGCCCAGACTGCAAAACACGCCAACAAGGGAAGGAGGCACGTGGTCTTCAAAGAAGGAGATTGGGTCTGGTTACATCTACGACCCGAACGCTTTCCCCAACGGCGCAAGAGCAAGCTAGCACCACGTGGAGATGGCCCCTTCCGAGTCCTACAACGCATCAACGACAATGCCTACCAACTGGAGCCTCCAGGTGAGTATAATGTTTCTAATACGTTTAATGTTGCTGACTTGGAGTTATTTGATGCAGGTGCCGACTTTGCTTTGGAGACCAAAGCACCTGTAGAGGGAGGGAATGATGAGGACATCGTATCACAGGCTATACCACGAGTTCCACCAGGACCTTTGACACGTTCCAGAGCACGAGCTTTAGGAGACAAGTTCAACCAGCTCATGGAGCATGCAGACGACCAGGAGCTTACGGATGAGGAGCCACCAGACGGCTCAGAAGATCAGCAGGATCCGTTCGTCTCAGCTAAGGAGCATTGGAGGTTCCTGCTCGAAGACTCTTCCACCTCCGGTGTCTTTACCATTACCATTCGGTAAAGACACCAAAAGACGTGCTAGGAAATTGTACTCTTTTTCCCATCTTCTGTTTTGTCCCACTGGGTTTTCCGGAGAGGGTTTTAATGAGGCAACACTCTTAGTGCGCATGACGACGAAGATTTGTTCACACAATCCGACACCTTCACAAGTCTTAGTCAAATTCGGCCTTTATTCCTTTATAAGGCTTATCTATCCCATTTCTCTCTTTTGAAGACTAAGTATAAATTTAAGGCTTTCAGCCCATATTTTTTATGGTTAAGTCATTAGGACTTAAGCCCTTTTGTTTTATACAGCAAAAAGAACTACATGCTAATTAATTTAAATTACTTGTTGTTTTGGGTAAACATCATGTTGTTTACCCTAAGTTGTAACCATAAGGCCTATATAAGCCTCATTACTTAGAATGAATAAGAACAACTCGAATTACACAAAAACAAAAACCCTAGACTTCTACTTGTTGACGGCTGCATCCTCCATTGGAGAGCCTCTTCACGATTTCTTCTTGTCTAAGAAGAATCACCTGGTGTATCACAAGTCTTCTGCAGCTTGTGTGGTCCTTTCAATCCACCCAATTCCATCGCCTTGCTACTGAAGGTCTCGAGCTTCTCGATCAACAGTTGCACCACCACCTTAGCTCACATCATCTGGTATCAGAGCCTAAAACCTCTTTAAACATCAGGTTGATTCTATCCTCTCTTTATTTTTGCGATTTGTTATTGCTTTTTCCAACAGTTTTTGGCTTTTGATTTTGTTCCTTTCTCTTTCCCCTTGAGGTTCTCGGTAAGAAGGAGAAGATTCAAGTCATCTACCACAAACAATCCACAAAAAAAAAAAATCAGGTTCTACCATTCCATTGTTTCTTTGCTTCATATTACAAAAAAATATACAAAAAAAAAAAAAATTGCTTGTTTCATTGTTGTTATTGCTAGAATTTTTTTTAAGAAAAGAAAAACAAATATATATCTTGCTTAGGTTGTTTAAAATCAACTAGGAAATTTTTTTTTTTAGAAACACACATAGAACAATCACATACCTGAATTCCTTAAGGGATTGTGTGCTGTTTGTTCTTGTTAGTTATCTTAGTTGTCAATCCTTAGGTCTAGGTCATTGCTGCTTGCTTGTTTGGCCACTTGTGTGTCCTAGGTCTAGGTTCCAGTGCTCGTGTCTTGCACCCAAGCCGTGAGCCTTCCTCCCTGTCCAAGCCGTCTAGCTAGATTAGGTTAGCGTGAGTCTTCATCTAGGTCAGCGTGAGCCACCTCTAGGTTAGTATCTCCCGGTCGTGCCTATGTATAGTTAGCCTTGTCCCGCGTGAGTCCAGTTAGGTTTAAGAGCCTTCCAGTCGCGTCTGTCCTTAGGTCGAGTCTAGGGCTGCTTAGTTAGTAGGTCAATAGGTCGCGCGTCCAGTTCTAGCGTCCAGGTCTCACGTCCAGTGTCGTAGCATAGGTCGCGCCTTGTCTGGTGTACTCGCTAGGTTAGGTCGTGTCCCGCTCGTCTAGGTCATAGGATCCGCGTCTTCAGCCAATTAGGGTTTTTCCGCGTCCTGGGTTAGCCTTAGCGTGTGTCCTAGTCGCGTCCCGTCCTTAGTCCCAGCGTTAGGCAGTCGGCGCCCCACGTCTAGATCTTCGGTCGCGTGTCCAGGTCGCCGTGTGGTCTAGGGTAGGTTTTCGACCAGCACCCTTGCTTGCACTAGGCGGCTAGGGTTTCTAGGCAGCTTAGGGTTTCTAGTCCTAGTTTAGGAAATTTTCCCTTAGTGTCATAGATTTAATAGATAGTTTTCCTAAAAAGTTTTAGGCAATAGATTAGTTTAGGAAATCTGTCTAGTTAGTTTTTAGGAAGTCTTCCTAGAATTTAATAGGTACATATTTAGTTCCTTTTATAATTAGGAAATACTTAGATATTATTCACCTAGATATTTAGCTTTTACTTATAGGATATTTTCTATATCTTAGTTTAGGGAAATATATCCTTAGGATATTTTCCATAATCTAGGTTTCCTTTCTCTAGATTTAGTAGATATTCCTTTTTATTTACTTCATTTTGTATTTTAGGAAACTTTCCTTTAGTTAAATTTTCTTGTTTTAATTTTCTTTATAATAAAATAAAAATAAAATATTATCCTTGGAGATTTTCCATATAATGAAAGTTTCCAAGCCTGCAAGTTTCCCGAAAAGGAAACTTTCCTTTTCTTGAAATTTCTTTTCTCGGAAAAGGAAATATGTCAGGTCGAGATGAATCCCCATCTGGGCAGTCCGACCCCACAGTAAGGCAGATGCTGCAAGCCATCACTGCCTAGTTAAACTCCGTTACGACTCGACTAGATCATCTGGAGGAGCCGGTTCGCGCCACAGCCACCCACACGCACCCCCACCATTTTGATCGACCTGAGGCGTCCAATCGTGGTCTAGGCAGAGACCCCTATTATGATGAGCCACCGCCGGCACACAGGCAACCAGCCGGCCACCATGACATCAAGCTCAACCCACCTCCATTCTCGGGAAAGTTAGACCCTGAAGAGTACTTAGACTGGGAACGTCGAATGGAGTTAATCCACGACTACTACCACCACGACGAGGAACGCAAGGTCACCTTAGCGACAGCCCATTTTACCGACCACGCACTGGCATGGTGGGATCGCGAATTAGCCACTCGCCGGAGAGCAAGAATGGGAGCTCCTACGACGTGGTACGAGTTGACTCAGATAATGAGGCGACGATACGTCCCACCTCATTTCCACCGAGAGCTGCAGCGACGATTTAGACGCCTTACCCAAGGCAGCAAGTCGGTGCCTGAATATTTCGACGAGTTCGAGCATCTTCGAAACAGACTCGAAATGGAGGATTCAGAGGAGAGTCTCATGGCTCAGTTTATCGACGGACTACAAGAGTCGATAGCACGTAAGATCGAGCTGCAACCCTACCACGACCTTGGAGAGCTTTTCCATCTGGCCGTTCAGATCGAGAAGAGCAACCAGCGCAAGTCTTCAGTGCCAATCCGACCTAGTAGTACCTGGGGTACTAGCCCCAAGGCATTTGACCGCACTGCCACCACCAGTGACCCACGACCTCGAGGGAGAGCCATGGACGGCGCCGTGCCTACCAAGGCACCCGTGACCACTCCTAGACCTGCCCCACCGGCATCCAACGCAGGTCAACCTCAAAAGAGCAGTGCCATCACGTGTTTTAAGTGCAAGGGTAGAGGGCACATTTCTCGTGAATGCCCCAACCAAAGAACCATGATCTTGACTGCTTCCGGAGATTACGACTCCGCAGACGAGCAAGAAGAGGATCCACTTACGACAGACCCTATGTCTGAAGGGGAAGTCGAGTACGCTGACTCAGGCGAGATGTTGATGATCCGGAGAGTTCTCAGCTCACGCCTATATCAGGAGGAAATCGAGCAGCGTGAGAACATCTTCCACTCAAAGTGCACCATCCTCGGAAAAGTCTGCTCTCTGATCATTGACGGCGGCTCCTGTACTAACGCCACTAACAAGTACATGGTCAAGAAGCTTGGATTGCCCGTGACCAAGCATCCCAAGCCTTACAGACTTCGTTGGCTCAACAACAAGACGGAGCTGTACATTTCCGACCAGGTCCGCGTTTCTTTCAGCATCGGACGCTACCAGGATCAAGTATTGTGCGATGTCGTCCCCATGTCAGCTGGACATATCCTATTGGGACGATCATGGCAGTTCGATAAGGAGACCACTCACAATGGAGGCACAAAATTCTACTCCTTCGTCCACGATAAACGTAGGTACAAACTGGCACCTATGTCTCCTCAAGAAGTGCACGACATGCAAGCAAAGATGATAAAGGATCAGCATGCCAGAAAAGAGAACTTTCTCGTCAATGTAGCAGACATGAGGAAGGCGGCAAGCACCACAGGCACCCAGCTCATCCTCATGCTCTATCAGGAGGTCTTGAGCGCATCCGAGGCCATCAGCACCCCTTTACCGGCGGATGTCCAGGCACTCCTGGACAAATACTCGGACGTCTTCCCAGATGAGATTCCGCCTGGGCTGCCACCTCTCAGAGGTATTGAGCATCACATCGATCTCATTCCCGGAGCCCAGCTGCCAAACAAACCCGCCTACAAAGTCACTCTGAGGAAGCAAAAGAACTTGAGCGACAAGTCCAGGATCTCATGGCTCAAGGCTACGTCAGAGAAAGCCTTAGCCCCTGCGACGTTCCCGTCCTTGTGCCGAAGAAGGATGGAAGTTGGCGAATGTGCGTCGACTGTCGTGCCATTAACAATATCACTGTTAAATACCGGCATCCGATTCCACGACTTGACGACATGCTAGATGAATTGAGCGGAGCATCCATCTTCTAAAAAATTGATCTCAAGAGCGGATATCATCAAGTTCGCATGCGAGAAGGTGATGAATGGAAGACGGCTTTCAAGACCAAGCAAGGTCTGTATAAGTGGTTGGTTATGCCCTTCGGTCTGTCCAACGCACCTAGCACCTTCATGCGTCTCATGAACCAAGTCCTTCGGCCATTCATAGGCAAATTCGTTGTGGTCTATTTTGACGACATACTCGTCTACAGTGCTTCCTATTACGACCACTTAGAGCATTTGGAGACAGTGATCACGACACTTCAAAAGGAGCAGCTCTACGCCAACCTTAAGAAGTGTACCTTCTGCACGGATCAAGTAGTCTTCCTTGGATTCGTCGTCAACTCACAAGGGCTTCGAGTTGACGAAGAAAAGATCCGTGCCATTCAAGAATGGCCCACGCCAACCAACGCCAGCCAAGTCCGAAGTTTTCATGGCTTGGCAAGCTTCTATCGACGATTTGTACGTGACTTCAGTACGATCGCCAGCCCCTTGACAGCAACTATCAAGAAGAACCAAGACTTCAGATGGGGCCCAGAACAGGAAAAGTCGTTTCAGCTGTTAAAGGAACGACTCACGCAAGCACCTGTCCTGACATTACCGAATTTCGATAAGACTTTCGAGGTAGAGTGCGACGCTTCAGGTGTAGGCATTGGAGCAGTCCTGACACAGGGTGGAAAACCAATTCCCTACTTTAGTGAAAAATTAAGCGGCGCAGCTCTCAACTACCCCACGTACGATAAGGAACTGTACGCATTGGTCCGAGCTCTACAGACATGGCAGCATTACTTGATCTCGCGAGAATGTGTTATACACACGGACCATCAGACACTCCAACACCTCAAAGGGCAGACGACCCTCAAGAAAAGACACGCCCGGTGGCTGGAGTTTATCGAGACATTTCCGTATGTCATCAAGTACAAAAAGGGTACGGACAATGTCGTCGCCGATGCACTTTCACGCAGGCATAGCTTGATCTCGGTCATGGAGTCAAAGGTTATGGGATTTGAATTGCTCAAGGACCTTTATGTTGAAGACCACGATTTCAAGGAAGCTTTCAAGGAGCAAGGACAGGGCAAATACACCTGTTTCTACCTGTTTGACGGTTTCCTATTCAAGGACAAGCGTCATTGCATTCCAGGCGGTTCTGTTCGCGAACTCCTACTCAGGGAAGCTCATGGAGGCGGATTGATGGGTCATTTTGGCGTTGCCAAGACCTTGAGCATGCTCAAGGAGCACTTCTACTGGCCACGTCAACGCCGAGATGTGGAAGCCCATTGCGAGAAATGCCTTGTCTGCAAACGGTCTAAGTCTAAGATGCATCCTCAAGGCCCCTACACGCCACTTCCAGTTCCGTCATCTCCTTGGACGTATATCTCCATGGATTTCGTCCTTGGTTTACCCCAAGTTCATCACAAGGACTCCATCCTCGTCGTCGTCGACCGTTTCTCGAAGATGGCGCACTTCATACCCTGCAACAAGACGAACGATGCAATTCAGACAGCGAATTTGTTCTTTCGAGAGATCGTCCGTCTACACGGCATTCCGCGCACAATTGTGTCCGACAGGGACACTAAGTTCCTCAGTCATTTCTGGCGGGTTCTGTGGAAGAAACTTGGCACCAGTCTCCTCTTCTCGACGGCATATCACCCACAGACAGATGGTCAGACCGAGGTCGTCAACCGAACCCTATCTCAGATGTTGCGTGCGACGATTGGTCGCAACCTGAAGAATTGGCTTGAGTGTCTTCCATATGTCGAGTTCGCCTACAACCGCGCAGTTCATTCTGGCACCAAGAAGACACCGTTCGAGATCGTCTACGGCTTCAACCCCACTACATGATGAGGACATCGAGCCAGCTACTGCACCTGTCATCCCACCTGGACCACTTACGCGGTCCAAGCGGAAAGCCTTAGGAGACAAGCTCAGCATGCTCTTGGAAAGTGGAACCAGAGAAGACCCCGAACTGCCCACCCAGACGACCAGCCCACGACCAGCCGTCCAGGCAAGCCGTCCGGAGCCAGCAGCCGACCAGTCAGACCCAGTTCAGGCACTCACGACCAGACCACCCTTCCAGCTAGACAAGGAACCCTGGAGGTTCCTTCTCGAAGATTCTTCCTCCTCCGGTGTCTTTACCATTACTATTCGGTAGAGACACCAAAAGTTGTTCTAGGAAATTGTACTCTTTTTCCTATCTTCGGTTTTGTCCCATTGGGTTTTCCGAAGAAGTTTTTAATGAGGCAACACTCCTAGTGCGCAAGGCGTTGAATACTTGTTCACAATTCCATCCCATTCACAAGTCTTCAGGCGAATTCTCAGCCTAAGTGTTGTTGGGCTTTTCCTTCTTAAAATTCGATTTATTTGTCTAAGTGTTTTAGTTGGGTTAAGTCATGTTGACTAATTGTGGCTCATTATTTATTCTAAGTGACAATAAGTAAACTACATGTTGTTTTAATCTCCTAAAGGTTAAACGCCTCGTAGTTTACCCTAAAATTGTAACAAGGCATTATATAAGCCTTCTTGTTTTTACTTTATGAAACAACAAGTATTTTGACAAAAAAACCTAAGTCTCTTAGACACAAAACTACCGCCAGCCTTCTAGCTTGCAGCCGTGTGCCTCAACCAACTTTGGTTGAAGTTCTTAGAGTATCACAAGCCCCTTTCACAGCTTGTGTGGTCCCTTCGATCCACCCATCATTACCATCGATTTCTGTCCCATTATCCTGAGCTTCTCGGTGAAAAGACAGCCCACCCAAGTTCTTACATCACTACACCTATTGAATTCGCCCCTATTCCACTTGGTGAGGTCGTCAGCTTAGAAGGCGAAGAAAAAGCGGAATATGTCAAGCGCTTACACCGGGAAGCCAAAGAGAATCTGGAACGGAGGAATGCCCATACTGCAAAACACGCCAACGGCGCAAGAGCAAGCTAGCACCACGTGGAGATGGCCCGTTCCGAGTCCTGCGACGCATCAACGATAATGCCTACCAACTGGAGCTTCCAGGTGAGTATAATGTTTCTACTACGTTTAATGTTGCTGACTTGGAGTTATTTGATGCAGGTACCGACTTTGCTTTGGAGACCAAAGCACCTGTAGAGGGAGGGAATGATGAGGACATCGTATCACAGGCTATACCACGAGTTCCACCAGGACCTTTGACACGTTCCAGAGCACGAGCTTTAGGAGACAAGTTCAACCAGCTCATGGAGCATGCAGACGACCAGGAGCTCACGGATGAGGAGCCTCCAGACGGCTCAGAAGATCAGCAGGATACGTTCGTCTCAGCTAAGGAGCATTGGAGGTTCCTGCTCGAAGACTCTTCCACCTCCGGTGTCTTTACCATTACCATTCGGTAAAGACACCAAAAGACATGCTAGGAAATTGTACTCTTTTTCCCATCTTCTGTTTTGTCCCACTGGGTTTTCCGGAGAGGGTTTTAATGAGGCAACACTCTTAGTGCGCATGACGACGAAGATTTGTTCACACAATCCGACACCTTCACAAGTCTTAGTCAAATTCGGCCTTTATTCCTTTATAAGGCTTATCTATCCCATTTCTCTCTTTTGTAGACTAAGTATAAATTTAGGGCTTTCAGCCCATATTTTTTATGGTTAAGTCATTAGGACTTAAGCCTTTTTGTTTTATACAGCAAAAAGAACTACATGCTGTTTTAATTTACATTACTTGTTGTTTTGGATAAACATCATGTTGTTTACCCTAAGTTGTAACCATAAGGCCTATATAAGCCTCATTACTTAGAATGAATAAGAACAACTCGAATTACACAAAAACAAAAACCCTAGACTTCTACTTGTTGACGGCTGCATCCTCCATTGGAGAGCCTCTTCACGATTTCTTCTTGTCTAAGAAGAAACACCTGGTGTATCACAAGTCTTCCGCAGCTTGTGTGGTCCTTTCAATCCACCCAATACCATCGCCTTGCTACTGAAGGTCTCGAGCTTCTCGATCAACAGTTGCACCACCACCTTAGCTCACATCATCACTTAAGGCTTGACAACTAAGAAAACTAACAAGAACAAACAGCACACAATCCCTTAAGGAATTCAGGTATGTGATTGTTCTATGTGTGTTTCTAAAAAAAAATAAAAATTTCCTAGTTTATTTTAAACAATCTAAGCAAGATATATATTTGTTTTTCTTTTCTTAAAAAAAATTCTAGCAATAACAACAATAAAACAAGCAAATTTTTTTTTTTTTGTATATTTTTTTGTAATATGAAGCAAAGAAACAATGGAATGATAGAACCTGATTTTTTTTTTGTGGATTGTTTGTGGTAGATGACTTGAATCTTCTCCTTCTTACCGAGAACCTCAAGGGGAAAGAGAAAGGAACAAAATCAAAAGCCAAAAACTGTTGGGAAAAGCAATAACAAATCGCAAAAATAAAGAGAGGATAGAGTCAACCTGATGTTTAAAGAGCTTTTAGGCTCTGATACCAGATGATGTGAGCTAAGGTGGTGGTGCAACTGTTGATCGAGAAGCTCGAGACCTTTAGTAGCAAGGCGATGGAATTGGGTGGATTGAAAGGACCACACAAGCTGCGGAAGACTTGTGATACACCAGTGATTCTTCTTAGACAAGAAGAAATCGTGAAGAGGCTCTCCAATGGAGGATGCAGCCGTCAACAAGTAGAAGTCTAGGGTTTTTGTTTTTGTGTAATTCGAGTTGTTCTTATTCATTCTAAGTAATGAGGCTTATATAGGCCTTATGGTTACAACTTAGGGTAAACAACATGATGTTTACCCAAAACAACAAGTAATGTAAATTAAAACAGCATGTAGTTCTTTTTGCTGTATAAAACAAAAGGGCTTAAGTCCTAATGACTTAACCATAAAAAATATGGACTGAAAGCCCTAAATTTATACTTAGTCTACAAAAGAGAGAAATGGGATAGATAAGCCTTATAAAGGAATAAAGACCGAATTTGACTAAGACTTGTGAAGGTGTCGGATTGTGTGAACAAATCTTCGTCGTCATGCGCACTAAGAGTGTTGCCTCATTAAAACCCTCTCCGGAAAACCCAGTGGGACAAAACGGAAGATGGGAAAAAGAGTACAATTTCCTAGCACGTCTTTTGGTGGCTTTACCGAATGGTAATGGTAAAGACACCGGAGGTGGAAGAGTCTTCGAGCAATAACCTCCAATGCTCCTTAGCTGAGACAAACGGATCCTGCTGATCTTTTGAGCCGTCTGGTGGCTCCTCATCCGTGAGCTCCTGGTCGTCTGCATGCTCCATGAGCTGGTTGAACTTGTCTCCTAAAGCTCGTGCTCTGGAACGTGTCAAAGGTCCTGGTGGAACTCGTGGTATAGCCTGTGACGATTGGTCGCAACCTGAAGAATTGGCTCGAGTGTCTTCCATATGATAACTATGATGGAAATGATCTCTTGATCAAAGATGAATCAACCATTCCCTTTTTCTTTTGTGAAAAATCGCAACAAGCACTGTAAGGAATTTGGTGTGATTAATAATTTCTCTAACTTGTTTGTTCTTGTTACTCCTGATGAAAAAAAATGATTTGGCTTGGAAAATGTGAAAGAATTTTGTTTTTCAAAATCTGTTTTTTGATAACATAATTCAATCTTTTAAGAAATCTGATTTTAAAAATTTGTCTAGGCAAAAAGATTTTATGTTTCATGAAGTGTGTGACTCCAATTTTGCTTTGAGTTTTGATTTGTTTCAGAAAACGTTTGGAAAAGAATTAGATGGAACCAACAAAGATTTTGTTGAACGTTTTTCTAAGTTGGCACATTTCAATCTTTTCGCTAGCAATAACACATCTTTGCATACTTTGTCTTTAAAAGGAATTTTCTGTGATTATAAGTGCCCAAATGCTAAATTAGTCAAAGATCTCAAATACATTTTTAGCCTTGATTACACAGATATAATTCGCTTGTTCTTTTCAAAAGAGTCAAATGCAGGTTTTAAGGCTGCAAGGAAACGCCAAAGAGGAACTCAAAAGAAAGAGGAAGACAAAAGGCTCAAGCCACCTGATTTGGACCAGGATACACGTCAAGACATCAGCCTCTTCATCCTGATCAAACAAGCACCACAAGAAGATCATTCGGATTTGAGGTCAAATCTTCTTCAAGAGGGAGGGGATGATGTGATCCTGACCAAGGACCGACGCACAAGCAACCAGCAGCCAAAACCATGGACTATCACGAACGTCCTTATCATCTCTTTTGGTATTCAATAAGTGGCTAAGTAGTCCAATGTGTGCTTTTTTTCCCTGTCTTTGGATTTGTCCCATTGGGTTTACCAAAGATAGGTTTTTAATGAGGCCATTGGCCCACTTCTTATCCAGCCCATTTGTTGAATCCAGGCCCATTCTTCCTCCTCCCTTTGTCATCAAAAGTTAGGAAGTATTTGTTAGTTGGAGAGTTGGGAGTTACATCATTAATGCATTTATTTCTCGGCTTTTGCATGTTCTTGGAAGTTGTTCTAAGCATTCAATCCTTGCCTCTTTTTCTTTCTATAAGTAGTAGCTCATTATCTCATTTGTATTCATCAAAGATTTTTAATGAAAGTTTCTAATATTTCTAAATTTTTGATCACTTGTTGGTGTGTAATATCCAACTTCTCTTAAGCCCCTTAGGTGTGTCATATCCTAAGCTTTTTTAAGAAACCCTTGTGTTCCTTTGGTGCGTCATATCCAAAGAACACAAGTCTGGTGAATCAAAGGCTTTCCGCAACCTTTGCGTGACCAATCGCTCCACATCCCTTGGCAACTTGAGCTCTCTCTCGTTGTGTAAGGCCTATCCCTTTTCGAAACTTCCTTGTGTGCCGATTTTGGGTTGAGTCCTTCCGAGGATCTCATCAGCTTGCCAAAGATAAACCACAAGGATTTCATTTTTGTTATAGTGGACAGGTTTTCCAAGATGACCCATTTCATACCATGTGCCACGACCAACAAAGCAACCTAAACAGCCTGACTATTCTTTGAGGAAATCGTGAGGTTACACAGCATTCAAAGAACTATCATCTTTGATCAAGACTCCATGTTCCTATCTCATTTCTAAATATTGTTGTGGAAAAATCTTGTAACAAAGTTGTTGTTCTCAACCATGTGGATTTTAACGTTTCCCTCACCTTTAATATTGCTTACTTGGATTTGTTTGATGCAGAAAACGACCCAGGTTTGAGGACGAAACATCATGAAGAGGGAGGGAATGATGAGGAAATCGATCTACCTAAGACTGTAGACGAATCAACGGACAACCCAAGCAAGGAAACAATACCACAAGTGCCGCAAGGACCTCTGACGCGTTTAATGGCCAGGGCTATCAGCCAATAGTTCAGCCAGCTTTTAGATCGCATCATCGACCAAGAACTGGTTCCAGCCAGGCCTGACCCAAAGCCCAGAGAAGAGCCACCCCAAAATCTTGGACTACTCGCCACGACCAATGAACCATGGAGGTTACTCAACCAAGAGACCACAACATTAAGTTTTTTACCATCATCCTTGGGTAAGACACTTAAAAGACATGTTAAAGAATTTTACTATTTTTCTTAATTCAGGTTTTGTCCTAATGGATTTTCTAAAAGTGGTTTTAACAAGGCAACACCTATAAGATGCATGAAAAATAAGGCTTGTTTTCACAGATCACATCATTCACAAACCCACAAAACCACAAGAGGAACAAAAACAAGAGGAAGAATTTCCATTTTTATTTAGGTTAAATGGTTGTACCCTTGAGACTTAAGGCTGTATAAAAGCTTAGGTCTCCCAATGTATCAAAATTATCCAAGTTTGAAAGCAAAAACAACCAAGTCTCTTGAATAGTTCTTATGGCCTTAAGCCTAAGTATTAAAATTGTGTTTTTTTCGAGAATTCTTTCTCAAGTAAGAATGTTTCTGGTGTATCACGAGCTAACCCCTCTTGTATGGTCCAACCCATTCTGCCCTCAAGACCATGTCAAACTTGAGACGAGCTTCTCTGCACGACGACGAACCGTTGAACCCTTTAACACCCAAACGTATATCATTACCTAATTCTGTTAGTATCTCTAGTTATAAGTTAATTATTTTTTAAAGTTATTTCATTTATATCTTTAAGTTTTATTAGAAACATTATTTGTAAGAAAAAACTGAGCTCTTAAACCAGTTTTATTAAATATCTTAATGGGACCAAATCTACATAAACCATGGCTGTTGGAAGATTTTGCAGACTAGATGCAAGATTTGTCCCCCCTTATAATAGTTGTATTTGGAATAAGTAAAATCTGAAAGGTATTGAAACGCTTTTTATAACTCTGAAATTTCTCCAAATGTGCAAATATTAATTAAAGTTTATCTAAAAAATATGTTACATGTTATTTGCTAGTTTTTCTTTGTCATATTATTTATGACCCAAACAACTTAAATTTGATCTAAAATCTAAAAATCTGATCCAAAATTTATATATATCAAATTTGGTATAATGTTTCTTAATCCAAATAACTCAAATCCAACCCAAAACCTAATCAAAATTCAAGATTACCCACCCTATTTTATGTAGAATAATGATGACTACCAGCAATTCTGTCATATTATAGTCAAAGTCTATTGTATGTTTTCTTAAGCGTAAAAGTATTTATAAATTTTGACAAATCAATAAAAATGTCAAAAAAATTAGATCAGATTCCTATTTCATGTCTCTCTATCTTGAATATACAGCACAAACAAAGCTTAGAGCGGAGCCTTATAATAATTAGTAATTATTAGTCATTTAATTTATATGAATATTTCAAATATGAATTTTGAACCTAAAATTTTGTGGGATTATATTTTATTTATATTTTTCTTATATTTTAATTAGAATTGATTAAAAAAAATTTAATTGGTTGATAATGAACATGTTTTCATAAATATTTCAGCATGCTAAAGAGTTACATTGATAACCCTGAATCTGTTGAAAAGAAAAAGAAAGCAAACGAAAAGTTGAATGCAACAAAAGGTAAGGTAACCGTAAAATCTACTTAGGTTTTTACAGTTTAAGTTTGACAACACTTTATTTATTCTAAAACTTTTATATAATATATAGTAGAAATAACTGGGTCAGAAAATAAAATATGAGTTGGCCAAAGTTGAGGTAGAGAATAATGGGGTTAAGCTGATAATTGAACAGAGGCTTGCAACTGTATCACAAATGAATGCTGATTATGAACAAGTTTGTGCCTTTAAGCATAATTATTTGAAACTTTTAATCTATTTTAGAAAATTTAATAATGTGAAAAAATGTATTTCTCCTGTAAAAATATTGGTTTGAATAATATTTTCTTAAGACTGAAAACAAAGATGATAAGAAGGAAAAAAAATTTACAACATAAAGAAAGAAAAAAATGAACACAATGAAAACATAAAAGAAAGGAAAAAAGAAAAGGAAAAATATGTGTATATTTAACAAGCGTATAATGGCAATTAGTGCATAAAATATATAGAATATTATGGTCAAAAAAATTTCCAGTTACTTTGTTAATTGTAAAGGTGATCAATTTGGTCAATCTAACATAATCTAATTTAACCCAACCTAAATATCTATATTTTTAATATAAATTTCTTTAAAATGTATTTAAATATAACAATTTTTTTCCGACAAAACATTTAGATTATGATAAATGTGAGCATACATTATCAGAGTATAGTTGTGCAGTTAACCATCGAAGTGGATACATAGTACCGTAAGTAAAATAATTTGACAATAAACTCTTCTTATAACTAAGGTATGTTCAACACGATTTGATTCTCGATAAACATGTGTGAAGGAGATGTTGTCGTATTTCGATGACCACCACTTGATGTTATGAGAAATGTTCTCAATCTTGATCCCCTTCAAAAATGACTTCTGTAAAACATTGAAAGAGTACGTTTTTTATAGCGATCAATAATACCTTTGTTTCTGCTTTTAGTACCGAGTCAGCTATTCCAATTTTTGAAGATCAATATAATGCCACCCCCATGATCTCGTATAATCCAACCGCCTGCAACCTTACCAGTGTGCTTGATCATAGGATGCATCTAGTTGCATTTCATTATACCTAGTGGAGGACGTTTTCCTTATGGAGGAGCGTTGTCTTGTTTGGGAAGGCATAGTTGGAGACATGTTGAGGACCTTTATCCATTCAGCAATTTCTGCATTTGCAACTCTACATCTCGAATAGGCTGCACTTCTTGCTTTTTAACAATTAGAATTGTTTCTTGACTTCAAAATTCTCTACATAAGCTATATAGGTAAAAACTGTTGTTTTTGTAGCATCCCATCTATCGACTGTAACTCAAAGATCTTCACATTATCCTCCAAGTTGTTCGATAGGTTAGAGAAAATACTCGGAATATTGGACAGTCGCCAAGTAGATTCAGAAAGTGGACGGGTGAAAAGTAGATGATTGATACTTTCTTCTGCGTTGACAGGTTTTGTTAATGTTTACCCCTCTTATATTTAATCTTGTTGCAGTTCCTAGGACATTAGAGAGTACCCTCCAGAGGAAGTGCTTCAGCTTAGGTATAATTGACATGGCCATATCATTCCTTTGACGATACGGTCACCAGCTGGGGGAGTTTATTCATTAGACTATTGTCAGAAAGAATTCATTGCAGCTCTATAATCAGTGTGATATTTTAGGATTTCACTGGTTTTTATGATATGATTTAGTCTGTTTAAGATACATTTTATGGTGTTTAAAATTGCAATTGGTGTACATATTGCATAAATAGTTATTCAATCAAAAATGGAGTTAACTGTAGAAAAAAAAGATAAAGTTGTGTGCGAAATCATGAACCAGAAGAGATTTGCGCATCAGGGGAATAATTTTCAGGGAAAAGGAAGCGCAAAAAGATTTGAGGAAAATATCATCAGGAAAAATGAAACACATGAGAAGAAAAGAAATAAAATCGGAAGAGAAAATGAAGAAGCGAATAATGGAAAGAGGAAATTAGGAGAAAAAAAAAAGTATAAAAGAAGTTCAGCGCAACGGTTTACCAACCCGTTACGGAGTTATAACGATATACCATAACCGATGAAGCGGTGCTTGAAAGACACCAGCCTAAATTACTACAATAACAAGGTGATTTGGTATCCCACGGTCGAAAATACCCACCTACCAAAATGGCGCCGTTGCAAAATATGAGATTTTCTTTCAACATTTAGTTTTAGTTTTTGTTTGAGATTAAACACTGTTCTTAACAACTCTATGTTTCCAGGTGTATGTAAACACTAATCAGAGGTTCCACAAACCTTCATCCACAAGTTGACAATCCTCACCGACTAGGAAGATCAACAACAAAAGTACGCCAAGTACGTGACACCAATCTTCCAACAGCTACCATCAAGAACGCTGATCACCCCATCAACATTGCAAACCCTCATGCGCAACAAGCTCAAGACCCTCGACAAACACGCGTAATCAGAGTCAACCAATCAAAATGATTGATAACAACAACTTCAAAATAAAAGCGAGTCTCATCACCATGATCCAAAGCAAAAAGTTTCACGGTTTATCTATAGAAGATCCTCTTGACCATTTGGACCAGTTCCACATGTTATGCTCCAACGTGAAAATCAACGGAATTACAGAATACGCATTCAAGTTGCGTCTTTTGCCCTTTACATTAGGTGGAAGGTGGTGATATGGGCGATTGACTCTCTCAATCTAGTGGGTTGATTGAATCACTCAATCAATGATGAACCAAGAATGTTTGAATCACACAAACAATCTTAATCCACAGATCAATAAAAACAAAAGTGCTTCTCACACTTAATAATCTAAAGACAAGAACAAACTCAAAGAACTTCTTTGAAGAGAAAATGATTTTCTGTATTAACTTAGATTGAATGGTGATTTATACAATGGATGAAATGAGCTTTATATAGAGATCTCACATGGATACAATGACGTCCTAGAAGGTTTAGAACAAGAAAGAAATCAAAGAATTGAATACAATAGCTGTTTTTGACAGTATTGAGCAAATCAGTCATTAATATGAAAATTGAAGCTTCTCTTGTATCTGGACGGTTTAAGAGGATAAGTGAGCTTCTCTGGAATATTCTGGTCATCATAGAAGTTTCCAAAAAATCAGAAGTGAAGAATATCTAACTGTTGGAAAGTTATGGCAGCACCAAGTGTGAACACGGCCATATAAGGAAAGTGTGAGCACAAAAAGACCCGTCAGATCTTCTGTATGCTGGTGCATGTTAAGATGATAGAAGAATATTCTGGATTGTTATATGTGTCTCCTGAATGCTTAAATATCTCTCCTGGTCGTCAAGTATAGATTTGAAGCTTCTTAATATCGTGAGCTTCCAAATAAGGCAACTCGAAGATCTTCTGGTTTATAAGTTGAATAACTTTTAAACCATAATTTATTTTGGCAAAATTCTAATTCACCGTTATCCTTTAATGGGTTAGGTTTCCATAACAAGTTGGTTTAAAACTTGGTTCTTCCTGGTTCAATTGGAATCCTTCAATTAGTAACCGCTAGTCTTCTTCCGGTTCATAGGAAAACCTCTGTATTGAAATTTGAATATCTTCTTCATGAGGCAAAATTTTGAACCAATTCTTTTTCTCCATGACCCCTTGATCAGTTGAGTTTCTGGAACAGGTTGATTCGTAGCTTAAATCCTCCTGGTTTGGTTGATATGCTCCAAGAAAGACACATATGTCTTTAATATGTCCAGTTTAGTTCTCTTGTGGCCTCTGGGCTTGTGAATGAGGAGAGATTTGGAACAAGCCTTATTTTCCATGCACATTAGAGGTGTTGTCTCGTTAAAACCTCTCTCGGAAAACTCATTGGGACAAAACCTAGAGTAGGAAAAAGAGTACAATTCTCTAACATGTCTTTTAAGTGTCTTAGGCAACCTTTCGGTGGAATCTCCATGCTCCTTGGTTGGTCTTGACTTGATGTCCTCATCATTCTCTCTCTCTCTTGAAAAGGTTTTGACCTCGAAACTAAGTAATCTGCACCAAGAGAAAGCAAGTTAGCTTTTATTCTCCTTTGAGAGTTCAGAGTCTTACCTTGGTATTGTAGTGGCTTGGTGGCATGTGGTGCATCAGGGGGCTCTCCTTTTAGCAGGTAAGATAGGATCACGCGTCTTCTTTGGTCTGGTGTAACTTCTTTGTTTTTTACCTCCTTAATACCTGGATTGATCTCAACACTTTGGACAAGAAACAAGTGCATCATGAGTTCTCTACAAAAGCATAAACTTGTAAAATCTAATTCCTTAGCACTAGTTATAGCAAAGTTTACTCCTACTTGTGGTTTTAAACAAATTTTTTCTCATGGTCTTGTATGTTTAATAAACTCTTCAATACAGCTGTAGCATCATGAGAAACAAGTGAGGTCAAAGAGAGACTTACCTGCCTAACACTGTCAATGTTCTTTGCTTGGTCTGGTGGTTTCTCTTTGATGCTTTCCTTTTTTATTACTTTGATCAGCCTCGGATTGGACTGTAATAGCTGATAATGGTACTACTCCATCTCTGGATCCTTTGTTGGCTCAGATATGGCAAGGGCGTGTTCCTTCTCTTCCTTATCTTCTTTTTGGTCCATTTCCTCATTGATCTTCATAATATCTAGCTCTGGTCTTTGATTGTTTGGGATGACAATAGCTTGTAAATTTTCCTCTTTGTACATCTCTTCTAGCCCTGTATCAAATCCTTTTGACAAAGATAAGTGTATTATACTAGCATTGGGAATTGAAAGCTCAGAATAAAATAGACTATTACTTTCTCTAGATTTCTCTGTTTTCTCTTCTATTGAAGTTTCTTTCAATAATTTATTAAGTGGGCAATTTACAGCAAAGTGTCCTCTCTTATGACATCTATAACATGTCTGATATTTAGAATTTACAAAGTTAGAAGACTTGCCTTGGGTGGGTGTGCTGTGTGACTTTGGTAAGGCATTAAAATTAGATGCGGCTGCTTGGAATGCAACTTTAGATTCTTCTTTTCTCATTGGCTGAACTTCAGGACTTGGCATTTGCTTTGTTGTTGCCTCCATCAGTTGTAGATTCTTCTTAATATGTAGCCACGTCTCTTGATGATCTGGTGTAAGTATGAAGGCAGTTTATGTAGACGTCACTCTTGTGGGTGTGAATTGATGCTTCTCTACAAATTCTTTATGCATTCTTGCCTTGAGGTCTCTCCAATCTACCACTGGCTCCTTGTAATTATTTGGATCACTTTCCTTTAGCCACCATTCATAAGCCTTTTTGTGAAGGCTGAGACAACATGTACTAGCTTCTTCTCCCTTGGGATTTTGTTGATTTGTAACCACTCCTCCATATTTTCTTCCCATTGCAAGTACACTTCAGGGTCTTTACTAGTTCCTTAAAAGACTAGGGACCTACTTCTTTTCTTGACTTGTTTCTTTGAACTGATTGGCTTTGAGTAAGCTTGTAATTTTTATGGAACAACTCCATGGTTGTTGGACTTCTCTGCTCTCTTGGCAGGTTGATAATCTTCATGCTCCGAGTATAGTATTTCACACCATTGTCTTTCTTCAACATAAGACTCTTCTTTGTATGACTTGTCTCCCAACCATGATTCTTCTTCATCTGAATCTCCAAGTTGAAGTTCTTCTCGATAAACTTCTTCTTCTAGGCTGATTTCAGAATCAGCTTCTTTTGTATGGTCCATTTCTTCTCTGGACCAGTTAGTGTGGGTTGTTTCATCTTGAGAGGGGTCTGGCGGTTCTGGGTCAGGATCTCCATCATTTGGATCCTCCTCATAGTTATCTTCTTCATTAGTTAAGACTTGATATTCATACTCCCCATTGTCTTCAAAGGATGGAAATTCTTCATAATCTGTTTGGAAGTAGTTTTCTGACCATTGATCATCTTCATATTGACATTCTTTACAAAACTCCATTTGTTAATTCTCTGAGATTCAGGTACCTTGCACAAACAAAGTAAGAGGTGTATCAATTTAATTAATAATGTATGGGAAGGGAATAACGGAGTTATGAAAAGAGTTTGTTGTTTCCTCTTTTTATTTATTTAATAAAAAATGCATGAAATGAAAAATTTTCTCTAGACTCTAGATGCAACAATTAATTTTTAAAATCAATAAAAAAAATTCCTATAAACTAAATATTCTAAGAAAAGGAAAACTACCCCCAAGCTAGACAGCACCAACTTAGACACTAACTAATACCGGAACAATAAAGACCTAAACAAATATTAATTTAATTAAACACTGCAATCCTAACCTAAGAAGACTCGGCTGTGAGGGAGCCGCCTATCCTAACGAAAGCAGACAAAACGAGCAGCCTAATTTAGAGAAACACTAGACTTCATGCAAATAACAATAGACAAGTCAGTTAATGCGGCAGGGATCACGCGACATGCAAAGTGAATGAAACACTCATGAAAAAAGGATGCAATTAATTAATGATTGTAAGAAAGATGCAACAAAGATGCGAAGTCAAACAAACAGAACCAGAGGTGTCATGCAATTCAAGGCCTGAAACGTGAGTGCCTAATAAGCATACAACAATGAAACAAGGTACGTTTTAAGAACCTAGCGTAATAATAATTAAGCATTAAGTGAAGTGGTTGTTCTTACGTAAATGAAATATGCGTGAATTGCAACAGAAATCATGAAACAACGATGCTTATTACTACCTCTAGCGACCTAGACAACCAACCAAAATACGATGCAGACTCAAGACAACAACAAACAACCGTGACAATGCGACAAGGAATGCGAGCGAATGCAGACGACCTAGACTCTAGCAAAATGCACGCAATGCTGATGCAGCAAAACAAATAAGAGTGAAATGTGAGACAAAAGACGCGAATGAAACAAAGAACAACCACTTTGACTCTCTTAATCTAGTGGGTTGATTGACTCCAATGATGAACCAAGAATGTTTGAATCACACAAACAATCTTAATCCACAGATCAATAGAAACAAAAGTGCTTCTCACACTTAATAATCTAAAGACAAGAACAAACTCAAAGAACTTCTTTGAAGAGAAAATGATTTTCTGTATTAACTTAGTTTGAATGGTGATTTGTACAATGGATGAAATGAGCTTTATATAGAGCTCTCACATGGATACAATGACGTCCTAGAAGGTGTAGAACAAGAAAGAAATCAAAGAATTGAATACAATAGCTGTTTTGGACAATATTGAGCAAATCGGTCATTAATATGAAAATTGAAGCTTCTCTTGTATCTGTATGGTTTAAGGGGATAAGTGAGCTTCTCTGAAATATTCTGGTCGTCATAGAAGTTTCCCAAAAAGCAGAAGTAAAGAATATCTAACTGTTGGAAAGTTATGTCAGCATCAAGTGTGAACACGGCCATATAAGTAAAGTGTGAGACAAAAAGATTCGCCTGATCTTCTGTATACTGGTGCATGTTAAAATGATAGAAGAATATTCTGGATGGTTATATGTGTCTCCTGAATGCTTAAATATCTCTCCTGGTCGCCAAATATAGGTTTGAAGCTTCTTAAAATCATGAGCTTCCAAATAAGGCAAGTCGAAGATCTTCTGGTTTAGAAGTTGAATAACTTTTAAACCATAATTGATTTTGGCATAATTCCAATTCGCCGTTCTCCTGTAATGGGTTAAGTTTCCATAACAAGTTGTTTTACAATTGGGTTCCTGCTAGTTCAATTGGAATCCTTCAATTAGTAACCGCAGGTCTCCTTCCGGTTCATTGGAAAACTTCTGTATTGAAATTTGAATATCTTCTTATTGAGGCAAGCTTTTGAACCAATTATTCTTCTCCATGATCCCTTTATGAGTTGAGTTTCTGGAACAGGTTGATTCGTAGCGTAAATCCTCCTTGTTTGGTTGATATGCTCCAAGAAAGACACATATATCTTTAATACGTCCAGTTTGGTTCTCTTGTAGCCTCGTGGGCTTGTGAATGAGGAGAGATTTGGAACAAGCCTTATTTTTCATGCACATTAGAGGTGTTGCCTCGTTAAAAACTCTCTCGGAAAACCCATTGGGACAAAACCGAGAGTAGGAAAAAGAGTACAATTCTCTAACATGTTTTGTAAGTGTCTTAGGCAACATTTCGGTGGAATCTCCATGCTCCTTAGTTGGTCTTGACTTGATGTCCTCATCAGTCAGTGAACTATAGTACATCCTCGATGACAACACCGGCTTTCAATCTAACGAGAGGACAAAGCTCAACTATATTGGTGGAAAACGATTCAACAAAAGCTACAAGTCCGGCTATAACAAAAACTATAGAAACAACAAACTATCTTACCGGAACACCAACATCGAGAATCGTTAGGACCAATAATACCCACCACAAATACAACCCACCCAACAATCCAACACCAACTCCTTCATTCCTAAAAATCAAAACACAACAGGTTACCCACCTGGTGCGCCAACCCAAAATACCTTTCCACCTATATACCAAACATCCAACATCTATTTTAGCCCTCACAACAACCTTTCAACACCACCTGTGAAGACGAAATCACAAAGATAATGAAACAAGTGCTAGACGGACAAATTAAGAGTGCCATTGACATCAACATAAAGATAAATGAGATCCACACGAAAGTCGACAACATGTATGGAGATCTGAACTCAAAGATCGACCACCTTGCTGCATAAATCCGATCTTCAGAAGCATCTACATCCACCAAGCCAATGGGCACACTTCTAGGAAAACCAGAAACCAAACCTAAGGAGTACGTGCACGCTATCTCTTTATGAAGTGTAAATGAATTTCTAACTCCTACTCTAAAACGGGACGTTTCAGGAGCAGGTCAGGGGGTGGTAATAAATCGGAAAAAGACAACAAAACGGAAGACAAACGTTTATAAATCGCTAACGGAGAGATCAATCTAAGATTGCCAACCATGAATGCAGCCCAATCACCTTACAAGCCAAAATTACCCTTTACAGGGAGATTAAAGACGAAATTACAGGCTAAGTACAAATCTCTGTTTCAAAAGCAACTATCTGAACCCAAGATCACCTTATCCTTTATCGACGCAAATGTCTGAACCCAAATGGAGCAAGTATTTGAAAGATGCTATCAAAGATAAATAAAAAGAACTAAGAAGCAAGGAACACAGCCCAATAATGCAGCATAATTACCAAGATAGAGATCATCAAAGACAAGACAGACAATCTAGGAAGCTTCGCGCTACCGTGCACTATAAGGACAATTACCTTTTCCAGATGCATGTGTGATCTTGGAGCGAGTATCAACTTGATGCCGTTATCCACCGCCAAGAAGCTTGGGTTACAAAATTTAAGAGAGATCTGCATATTCCTTGTCTTCGATGACCACTCGGTGAGGCATCCTATGAAAGAAAACCTATATATTGTGCTAGGAAAATTCGAAATTGCCACTGATTTCATAGTACAAGAGATGAATTTAAAACCGTACGATCTCCTCATCTTGGGTCGCCTATTCTTAGCCACCACGGGAGCCCTCATCGACGTCAAGAACGGGAAGATAGACTTAAGACTCACCAGTCAGACCCTCACATTCAGTGTTAATAAGTTCGTCAAAAAGTCAACAATCAATGGTCCAAGCATGATCGCCAATAACAAAGAAGTGTGTCCAGATGATCCAGTTAAAGAAACAACCACTGAAGACCTTCCACCTAGCGCCTTGACCATCAAGCAAGAGAACCCTTGATGAGGACATCGAGCCAGCCATTGCACCAGTCATTCCACCTGGACCCTTTACGCGGTCCAAGAGGAAAGCCTTAGGAGACAAGCTCAGCATGCTCTTGGAGAGTGGAACCGGAGAAGACCCTGAGGTGACCCAGACGACCAGCCCACGACCAGCCGACCAGTCATCTAGACCGGCTCACGCATCCGACCAGACCGGTCCGGTCCCTGCACCAACGACCGGACACCCATTCCAGCTAGACAAGGAACCATGGAGGTTCCTTCTAGAAGACTCTTCCTCCTCCGGTGTTTTTACCATTACCATTCGGTAGAGACACCAAAAGTCGTGCTAGGAAATTATACTCTTTTTCCTATCTTTGGTTTTATCCCATTGGGTTTTCCGAAGAAGGTTTTAATGAGGCAATACTCTTAGTGCACAAGGCGATGAAGACTTGTTCACAATTTCCATTTCATTCACAAGTCTTCAGGCGATTTCTATGCCTAAGTATTGTTGGGCTTTCTATCTTATTTCTGTTTCTTTTTAGACTAAGTATTTTAATTAGGTTTAAGTCACGTTGACTAATTAGGTTAAACGCCTTGTAGTTTACCCTAAAGTTGTAACAAGGCATTACATAAGCCTTCTTTTTACACTTAATGAAATAACAAGCATTTTGACAAAAAAACCTAGAGACCCTTAGTCTAAAAGTAGCCGCCAGCAATTCTTGCTTGCAACCGTGTTCTTCAACCTTGTTGGTTGAAGTTCTTGGAGTATCACAAGCCCCTTTCACAGCTTGTGTGGTCCCTTCGATCCACCCCTTCACTTCCATTGAATTCTGTCCATTAACCTGAGATTCTCGGTGAAAAGACAGCCCACCTAAGTTCTTACATCATCTGATATCAGAGCCTAAAACTCCTGCTCATCAGGTTGATTCTATCTTTTTGTTTTTGGCAATTTTTCTTTGTTTTTGTTGCAATAGTTTTGGCTTTTGATTATGTTTCTTTCTCTTTCCCCTGAGGTTCTCGGTAAGAAGGAGAGGAATCAAGTCACATACCACAAACATCCTACAAAAAAAATACACAAAAAAATCAGGTTCTATCATTCCTTGTTCTTGTTTTCATAATTAAAAAAAAAAATAGAAGAATTTTGTTTGTTTCATTGTTTATATATTGCTAGAATTTTTTTTTTAAGAAAAAGAAAACAAAAAATTGTTAGGTTGTCTAAAAATAATCTAGGATCCTTTAGAAACTCACCTAGAACACTTTCACATACTTGAAAATCCATAAGGAGTTGTGTGTTGCTTGTTCTTTGCTAGGTTTCCTTTAGTTGTCGAGTGTTAGGCTAAGCTTTGTGTCCCGCGTCCTTAGTCCTTAGCTGCCAGCCTGTGTACCAAGCCGTTTACCCTTGAGCGCTAGCTAGGTTCTAGTGGTCTTGTGTTAGTCCTAGGTTGCTTTGTGTCCGCGTGTGTGTGTGGCTGGGCCGTCCCACGTGCCCCCCCCCCTTAAGTTCAGCGTGTCTTGACCCGCGAGTGTCGAGTACCTCTCCCTCGTGCATCTAGTACTAAGTTCAGGCAGCCGCGTCACGTGTTTGTTGCTGGGGTTAGGTCTTCTTGTTTAGTCCTGTGTATAGCCCCCTAGCCGTATCGCGCCTTGTCGAGCCATCCACATAGCAGCCGCATGTCCACCGCGAGAATAGTTCCCATTAGGCGGCTAGGTTTGGCTAGGTTCATTCCAATGTATAGATTCTTAGTTTTTAGGAAGTTTCCCCTAGTATCTAGATAGCATATTAGTTTGTTTCCATAAGTTTTCTAGGCTAGAAATTAGTTTAGGAAGTTTTCTAGATAGTCTTAGGAAGTTTCCTAGATTTTTCTTAGGCATTAATTAAGTTTTCTTTTAGTTTTTAGGAAGTTTCCATTTTTTTTTATTAGGCATTAAATTTTAGGATATCTTATCATTTATTAGTTTTCATTTTAGTTTTTAGGTAATATTCTTTTAGGATATTTTTCCTTTTTTGTTTGTTTCCTTTTGTGTTTAATTAGTTTATTTATTGTATAAAAAAAATAATAAATAAAAATAATATATATGGAAATTTTCCAATTAAGGAAAGTTTCCATAATCTGCAAGTTTCCTTTTCGGGAAACTTTCCATTGTTAAAAATTTCTTTTTCTCGGAAAAAAGGAAATATGTCAGGGCAGGACGAGTCCACATCAGGTCAGCCCAATCAAACAATGATTATTGCAAGCATGGACTGTCCAGATGTCTACCTTCTCGACTCACCTCGAGCGGTTAGGGCAGCCCGCACCAGCACCCACCGCAGCACCTGCCGCGCCTCCCTATCATCAGGATCGACCATCCATGGGTCGATATCAGTACTACGACGAGCTACCACCATCACCGCCTCGTCCAACAGCCCACTATCCAGAGGTTAAGATGAACCCACCTTCCTTCTCAGGTAAACTTGATCCCGAAGAATACTTAAACTGAGAGAGACGGATGGAGCTTCTCTTCGAGTATTGCGACTACGATGATCCCTGTAAAGTCACTCTTGCGACAGCGCAATTGACAGACCATGCACTGGCATGATGAGATCGAGAAGTCACCGCTCGTAGACGAGCTCATATGGCTCCCTTGACCTCATGGGTCGAGCTCACCCGGAAGCTGCAGCGACGCTTCCGACGTCTCACAAAAGGAAGCAAGACGGTGACCGAATACTTTGACGAATTCGAGCACCTGCGCAACCGAATCGATGTAGAAGAGTCCGAGGAGAGCCTTACAGCCCAGTTCATCGATGGCTTCCAGGAGTCAATTGCAAGAAAGATTAAATTTCAGCCATATCACGACCTAGGCGAGCTGTTCCACCTAGCAGTCCAGATCGAGAAGTGCCATAAGCGTATACTTGCCGCACCTTCTGGACCCAAGAACACGTGGAACACTGGTTCCAAGCCTTTTGAGAGGACGACTCAGCCCATTGACCCACGGTTTAAAGGCAAAGCCGTGGCCAGCAGTTCAGCCCCCATACCGGCTGCCTCAGCCCCGAGACCACCCAATACCACGACCTCTACCTAGCCTCAGCGAGCAGCGAGATCTTCTGCTTCAAATGTAAAGGCAGAGGACACATGTCCCGGGAATGTCCCACTCAACGGACAATGGTACTGACTGCTTCGGGAGATTATGAATCCGAAGATGAACAAGAGGAGCAAGCATTTCTGAACCACCACCAGTCCGACGAGGACATTGAGTATACCGATTCCGGAGAAATGCTTATGATCCGACGCGTTCTTAGCTCGAGATTCGAGTTAGAAGAAGAAGAGCAACGAGAAAACATTTTCCACTCCAAATGCACAATACTTGGTGAAGTGTGCTCGTTGATAATCGACGGAGGGTTCTGTACAAACGCCGCCAGTAAATACATGGTAGAGAAACTGGGATTTCCTGTGACCAAGCATCCCAAACCCTACAAGCTCCGATGGCTGAACAACAAGACGGAGTTATACATTTCAGACCAAGTCAAGGTCTCCTTCAACATCGGCAGATACCAGGACCAGGTCACCTGCGATGTCGTCCCGATGTCACGTGGACATCTTCTGCTCGGATGACCTTGGCAATTTAACCGAGAGACTACGCATAACGGACGAACCAACTTCTACTCTTTCGTCCACGACAAGCGTAGATACAATCTAGCTCCAATGTCTGCACATGCCGTCCAAGAGATGCAATCGAAGATGGCGAAAGATCAACACACCAGAAAGGAGAATTTTCTGATAAATATAGCAGACATGCGGAAGGCCACTTGCACCAAAGGCACCCAGGTCGTATTGATGCTGTACAGAGAGAGATTGCACACGGCTGGCACTAAGCCTTCACTGCCTGCCGAGATTCGAGCCCTGTTGGACAAGTATGCCGATGTCTTCCCATACGAGATCCCAGTCGGCCTCCCACCTATCCGAGGGATCGAGCACCACATCGACTTTGTTCCCGGAGCTCAATTACCCAACCGTCCGGCCTATAGAGTAAACGCCGAGGAGGCTAAATAATTAGAACGACAAGTCCAGGACCTCATGGCTCAAGGATACGTTCGTGAAAGCCTCAGCCCTTGTGCCGTTCCGGTTCTTCTAGTACCCAAGAAGGACGAAAGCTGGAGGATGTGCGTCTACTGCCGCGCCATCAACAACATCACTATTAAGTACCAGCACCCCATCCCACGCCTGGATGACATGCTAGACGAGCTCAGCGGAGCCGCAGTCTTCTCCAAAATCGATCTGAAAAGTGGATACCATCAAGTGAGGATGCGAGAGGGAGATGAATGGAAGACTGCGTTCAAGACCAAGCAAGGTCTTTATGAGTTGCTGGTGATGCCATTTGGCCTGTCAAACGCACCCAATACCTTCATGCGACTTATGAACGAGGTTCTTCGCCCGTTCATTGGCAAGTTTGTTGTGGTCTACTTCGACGATATTCTCGTCTACAGCACGACCTACCGAGACCATCTGGAGCACTTAGAGGTCGTTATCACCACCCTGCAGAGAGAGCAGTTGTACGCCAACCTCAAGAAATGTACATTCTGCACCGACCAAGTTGTTTTCCTTGGTTTTGTCGTAAGTTCCCAGGGACTTAGGGTGGACGACGAGAAGATAAAGGCCATACAGGATTAGCCCACACTGACGACTGCCAGTCAGCTCTGTAGCTTCCACAGACTCGCCAGCTTCTACAGACGGTTCGTTCGAGACTTCAGCACGATAGCTGGTCCGTTGACCTCAATAATCAAGAAGAACCAGGACTTCCGTTGGGGACCCTAGTAGGACAAGGCCTTCCAACTTCTCAAGGAACGCCTTACACACGCCCCAGTCCTAGTTCTACCGGACTTCACGCAGACGTTCGAGGTTGAGTGTGATGCTTCAGGCGTTGGCATTGGAGCCGTCCTTACCCAAGGCGGACGACCTGTCGCCTACTTCAGTGAGAAGTTAAGTGGAGCTGCACTTAACTATCCGACCTACGACAAGGAACTCTATGCCCTTGTCCGTGCCTTAGAGACTTGGCAACATTATCTGCTTGCCCGAGAGTGCGTCATTAACACCGACCATCAGACACTCCAGCACCTCCGTGGACAGTCAACGCTGAAGAAACGACATGCCCGTTGGTTGGAATTCATCGAGACCTTTCCGTACGTCATCAAGTATAAGAAAGGAACGGGCAATGTTGTCGCTGACGCTTTATCTCGTCGATACAGCCTCATATCCGTCATAAAGTCCAAAGTTATGGGCTTCGAGATGATCAAAGAGCTGTATGCTGATGATGTCGACTTCGCCTAGGCTCACCTAGAGCACGGAAAAGGTAACTACAGTCGATTCTTCCTACACGACAGATTCCTCTTCAAAGACAAACGACTATGCATTCCGAGGGGATCAATCCGAGAGCTGCTTCTCAGAGAGGCACACGGCGGAGGCCTCATGGGCCACTTCGGCATTGACAAGACCTTAAGCATGCTTAAGGAACACTTCTATTGGCCTCATCAGCGCCGAGATGTTGAAACACACTGTGCTCGGTGCCTTATCTGCAAAAGGGCTAAGTCCACGATGCATCCGCAGGGCCCATACATGCCATTGCCAGTTCCATCTGCACCCTGGACAGATATCTCCATGGACTTCGTCTTAGGCCTGCCGAAATTACACCACAAGGACTCCATCTTCGTAGTGGTCGACAGATTTTCCAAGATGGCATATTTCATCGCTTGCAACAAGACAAATGACGCAAGTCAGATCGCCTACTTGTTCTTCAAGGAGATAATACGACTTCACGGTATTCCCTAGACGATCGTATCAGATCATGACACCAAGTTCCTGAGCCATTTCTGGAGAGCTTTGTGGCGAAAATTGGGCACCAAACTTTTGTTCTCTACAGCATACCATCCATAGACGGACAGACAGACCGAGGTTGTCAACAGAACTTTGTCCCAGACTTTGAGGGCAATAATCGCCGCCATCTGAAGAATTGGCTGGAAGGCCTCTCGTACGTCGAGTTTGCCTACAAAAAAGCCACGCATTCCAGCACAAAGCGTTCACCATTTGAAGTTCTCTACGGTTTCAACCCGACCACTCCTATCGAGTTCACCCCCATCCCGTTAGGCGACACTGTCAGTTTGGAGGGAGAAGCCAAGGTATACTACATCAAGAGGCTTCATGAAGAGACCAAGGCAAATCTGGAACAACGGAATATCCAGAACGTCAAGAATGCCAACAAAGGCCGCCGGCACATGGTTTTCAAGGAAGGAGATTGGGTTTGGCTCCATCTGCGTCCAAAAATATTTCCCCAGCGACGAAAGAGCAAGCTTGCACCCCGGAGAGATGGTCAATTCCGCATCCTCCGGAGAATTAACAACAACACCTACCAGCTCGAACTCCCAGGTGAGTATAACGTCTCTAGTACATTCAATGTTTCTGACTTAGAGTTGTTTGATGCAGGTGAGAATTTTGATTAGGAGACCAAAGCACTTCAAGAGGGAGGGCGCGTGGAAAAACATGGCCGCGTGAACAAGAACTTCTTCAACAGTCTTCAACCAACTCAACCAACTCCTGCAACAGATTTTAACCAACTCCAACCAACTTCTAACAGTCCTTATCTTCACAACCAAGATCAACAAGCACAAAATCGAAATTTTATTAATAGACCAATCCAAAAATTCAAGTTTCCCTCCTTTTTCAGAATTTCAAAGTTTGATAAGGAAATCAAGAAAATTAATTTTAAAGACTTAAACTTTCGTGGAGACCCTCAAAAAAAAATTATCTAAATTTCCAGATTCAAAGATTTGAAGAAAACTGAGAAAGATAAAAAATTTATCACCAGATTCTTGTGAGAGGCGATTTCAGATGTCTTGCAGAAAAACTTCGATAACTTCCTTCAAACGTAATCGAATTGAGTTCTGATTTCTTTAAAAAGAAATTACACTCGAATGGATTGATATTAGGATTTTGAAAAACACAATTTGACGAAGATTTGACGATGGAATGTTCGGAGACACACGAAGGTTCGCGGCGGAGGCAATCACGGAGGTCTGATGCAAGACAATTCGTAACTTTTGATTCCTGAGGTCAAATAATGCAACTCAAATTGGCTTGGCTTCAGAACTCGCTGAAGAACAATGCAAGAGAAGCAGATCGTCCAAATCTGCTGTGGTTTGGCCGAAATTTGCGATCCAAGATGACAGACAAAATAGGACTGAAGAACAGATTGAGATGAAGATGATTTCTTCTTGATTCAAAGATTTAATGAAGAATTTTACCCAGATTTGATGTAACCTGGCTCTGATATCATGCAATAATATGAGATTAAGAGATTCGTAGAATGAGAGAATGAGAGATTAGAGAGATTTAGAGAAAATAATGATTTTCTTAAGAGAATGAGAATAATAGTTTATAAGTTACAAATGAGAAGAGAGATAGTTATTTATACTAATTTAGTCTAGGCTTGTTTGGATACAAGGATTGCCTTATACATGAATGGCTACAAGGATATCATAATACTAAAACACAAACAAGTCTTAGACACTCCCCTTAGACTTATACTAATATTAAAGGCTTTCTTACTTCATCATTTCTTCTTCATTCCAACAAAATGCACACGCCAAAGACAAGAAAACATAAATGGGCCGGGCCAAACATTTAAATAATCTTTAATCCAAATATTGCTATGGACCTTAGACAAAGATCATTAAGAACCCATCCAGGTCTCATCAAAACCTTAGTGAGAAAAACCTAATGGGAAAAATCTCAGTAAGGGAAAAGAGTACCAAGATGAAATTCTTTCCTTTTATCTAATTAAAATAGCTTGGATAAGGATGAGTAGACCTGATTTAATCCTTGGTGTTGGTGTCTGAAATAGCAGGGCTTCAACCGCTTGGATGAGGTCCTTAGTTCTTGAACGTGTCAAAGGCCCCGCAGGAACGGTCGATGGTCCTTGAGCCAAATTTGCACTGTCCCATAGCCGGACATAGGTCAGGTCTTGAATAGGTTGTGGTCGTGTCGTGGGCTAGGCCGGGTCGGTCCTCTTATTGGCCATCATTTTATCGTCTTGAATCTCCTTCGGGTCGTCGTCATTGGTCGGTCCACGGTCATGCCCAACACCCGCCATGGTCATGTTGTTCGGGCCTTCGTTCGTTCCTCCGTCCATCTCGGTCGTGCTTCTGTTCGTGCCCTTGTCCGGTACGGACGTGTCCCTGTTTGTGTCTTCGTCCGGTACGGTCGTGTTCTCGTTCGTACCCTCGTCCGGAACGGCCGTGTCCAAAGTTCCGGGTTCCTCTTCTTCACCCTGGGTTACATCATCCCTCTCTCTTGAGAAGGATTTGTCCTCGAATTCGCATCATCTGAAACATAAAGAAGAAGATCAGTAATATTTAAACTCGAACTTTGGAGGTCCAATTGGTAGGCATCATTATTGATGCGTTTAACCACGGTAAATTGGCCATCCACTCTAGGCATCAATTTTGAACGTCGTTCAGCTGGGAACAGGTCTTTTCTCATGTAGACCCAAACTTTGTCGCATGGCTCAAAGATCACTTCTTTGCGGTTTTTGTTAGAAGCCTTAGCATAAAGCCTGGTCTTTGCTTCAATGTTTTACGAGCATCTTCATGAATCCTCTTGACCGCTTTGGCCTTTTGTTCTCCATCCAAACTAGATCTCACACTCAAAGGTAAAGGCATCAAATCCAATGGTGAAACATGATTAAAACCATATACAATTTGAAATGGAGAATATTTAGATGTAGTATGCTTAGCATGATTGTAAGCAAATTCAAGATGTGGTAAACAATCCTCCCAAGTTCTAAGATTTTTACCAACAAATGAACGCAACAATGACCCCAAAGTCCTATTTACTACCTCGGTTTTTCCATCACTCTCTGGATGACAAGTAGTAGAAAAATATAACTTAGTACCTAACTTAGACCAAAGAGTCCTCCAAAACTGACTAAGGAACTTAGTATCACGGTCAGACACAATACTCCTGGGCATCCCATGCAAACGAACGACCTCTCTAAAGAATAAATTGGCTACATGCAATGCATCATCCGATTTATTACAAGCTATAAAATAAGACATCTTAGAGAATCGATCTACAACCACAAAAATAGAATCCTTGTCGTTTCTAATCCTAGGCAATCCTAAAATAAAGTCCATAAACAAATCTAACCAAGGGTGCTCAGGAATAGGGAGTGAGTGATACAAACCGTGTGGCTGAGTTGTGGACTTAGCCATTTTTCAAGTGACACAACGGTTGAACAAGCGTATCACATCCTTTTTCATGTGTGGCCATTGGAAATGCTCACACATTACAGCCAATGTTTTGATCATACCAAAGTGACCCATCAATCCTCCAGCGTGGACTTCCTTGATAAACAACTCTTTAAGAGAACAATTTGGGACACATAGTCTGTTCTCATAGAAAAGGAAATCATCTTTCCTATAATAGTGTCTTGTAGGAGTATTGGCACAAGACTTATAAATTTCTCCATAGTCCGGATCAGTGGCATAGAGTTGTTTAATATGTTCAAATCCCAATAGCTTGACTTCTAAAGTAGAAAGTAAAGCGTACCTCCTTCAAACAGCATCGGCCAGAATATTGTCTTTGCCTTGCTTATACTTTATGACGTATGGAAATGTTTCTATAAATTCAACCCATTTGGCATGTCGTTTATTGAGCTTGTGTTATCCTCTTAGATGCTTCAATGACCCATGGTCCGTGTGAATAACAAATTTCTTGGGCCAGAGGTAATGTTATCAGGTCTGAAGAGCACGCACCAACGCATATAGTTCCTTATCATAGGTTGGATAACTGAGCGTCGCTCCCCCAAGTTTCTCACTAAAATAAGCAATATGCCGCTTCTCCTGTATAAAAACGGCTCATATGCCTATGCCTGAAGCATCACATTATATTTCAAAACTGTTAAGGAAATTTGGTAAATTTAAGAGAGGCATGAGTAAGATTATCCTTAAGTTTCTGGAAAGCCTCCTCGTGAGCTATTTCCCACTTAAACCCAACTTCCTTCTTAATGACTTATGTAAGGGGCACGACTATGCTGCTAAAGTCTTTGACAAAATGCCAATAGAATCCAGTTAACCCATGGAAACTTCAGACTTCCCCAACTGATGTAAGAACCAAGGGTGGGTTGTCTTTCACCGAGAAGCTCAGGTTGCTGGACAGAAATCGATGGAAGCGAAGGATGGATCGAAGGGACCACACAAGCTGTGAAAGGGGCTTGTCATACTCCAAGAACTTCAACCAAAGGGTTGAAGAACATGGCTGCAGCAAGGGAATGCTTTCTTGGCGGCTCTTTAGGGTTTAGACACTAGTCTTTAGATTTTGTCAAAAATACTTGTTATTTCATTAAAGTGTAGACAAAAAGCTTATATAATGCCTTGTTGCAACTTAGGCTAAACTACAAGGTGTTTCGCCTTACAAGAATTAAAACAACATGTAGTTCACTTATTGGCAACTAAATAGAAAATGGGCCCTAAATAGTCAACATGACTTAAACCCATATAGATACTTAGTCTAAAAAGAATAGAAATAAGATAGAAAGCCCAATAATACTTAGGCACAAAATTCGCAGGAAGACTTGTGAATGAGATGGAATTGTGAACAAGTCTTCACCGCCTTGCACTAAGAGTATTGCCTCATTAAAACCTTCTTCGGAAAACCCAGTGGGATAAAAACCGAAGAGAGGAAAAAGAGTATAATTTCCTACCATGACTTTTGGTGTCTCTACCAAATGGTAATGGTAAAGACACCGGAGGAGGAAGAGTCTTCTAGAAGGAACCTCCATGGTTCCTTATCTAGCTGGAATGGGTCAGGGCTTGGACCGGTCGTGGTCGCGTGGGATGAACTGGTCGGGTTGGACGTGTGGGTACTGCTCGGCCTGGACGGATCACCTAGGCGCAAGCTGGTCGGCATGGTCAGCTCAGGGTCCTCTCCGGTTCTACTCTCCAGGAGCATGCTGAGCTTGTCTCCTAAAGCTTTCCTCTTGGACCGCGTAAGAGGTCCAAGTGGAATGACCGGTACAATGGCTGGCTCGATGTCCTCATCATTCCCTCCCTCTTGAAGTGCTTTGGTCTCCAATGCAAAGCCCTCACCTGCATCAAACAACTCTAAGTCAGAAACATTGAAAGTACTAGAGACGTTATACTCACCTGGAAGTTCGAGATGGTAGGCGTTGTCGTTAGTTTTCTGCAGGACGCGGAATGGACCATCTCCCCGGGGTGCAAGCTTTCTCTTCCATCGCTGGGGAAATCTCTTCGGTCGTAGATGTAGCCAAACCCAATCTCTCTCCTTGAAAACCATGTGCATGCGGCCCTTGTTGGCGTTCTTGACGTTCTGGATGTTCCGTTGTTCCATGTTTGCCTTGGTCTCTGATGAATTCGCTTGATGTAGTCCGCCTTTTCTTCTCCCTCCAAGCTGATGGCGTCGCCCAATGGTATGGGTGTGAACTCGATAGGAGTTGTCGGATTGAAGCCGTAGACGACCTCACATGGAGAAAGCTTCGTGCCGGAATGCGTAGCCCTGTTGTATGCGAACTCGATGTACGGAAGGCACTCAAGCCAATTCTTCAAGTTGCGACCAATTGTTGCCCTCAGTGTCTGGGATAAGGTCCGGTTAACAACCTCAGTCTGTCCGTCAGTCTGCGGATGGTATGCGGTGGAGAACAGCAGATTGGTGCCCAATTTTTGCCATAATGCTCGCCAAAAGTGGCTCAGGAACTTGGTGTCACAGTCAGATACAATCGTCTGGGGAATGCCGTGTCGTCGTACTATCTCCTTGAAGAATAGGTCGGCAGTCTGGCTTGCGTCGTTGGTCTTGTTGCAAGCGATGAAGTATGCCTTGTGGTTGATCTTCGACAGGCCTAAGACAAAGTCCATGGAAATGTCTGTCCAGGGCGCGGATGGGACTGGTAACGGCATGTATGGGCCTTGCGGATGCATCTTGGATTTAGCCCTCTTGCAGATAAGACATATGCCGCAGTGTGCCTCTACATCTCGTCGCTGATGAGGCCAATCGAAATGTTCATTAAGCATGCTTAAGGTCTTGTCAATGCCGAAGTGACCCATGAGACCTCCACCGTGGGCCTTTCTGAGAAACAGCTCTCGAATCGATCCTCGGAATGCAAAGTCGTTTGTCTTTAAAGAGGAGCCGTTAATGAAGAAAGAAGCGGCTGTAGTTGTCCTTGCCGTGCTCTAGGTAAGCCTGAGAGTAATCTGCATCGTCAGTCTTTGATCATCTTAAAGGCCATAACTTTTGACTCCATGACTAAAATCAGACTGTATCGACGAGATAAGGCATCAGCAACAACGTTGTCCGTTCCTTTCTTATAGTTGATGACGTATGGAAAGGTCTCGATGTACTCCAACCAACGGGCATGTCTCTTCTTCACCATTGAAGTGCTGGAGTGTCTGATGGTAAGTGTGAATGACGCACTCCCGGGCAAGCAGATAATGTTGCCAAGTCTCTAAGGCGCGGTCGAGGGAATAGAGCTCCTTGTCGTATGTCGGATAGTTAAGTGCATATCCACTTAACTTGATGGGGTCATCCAAGCTACACCGACCAGATACTTGGAGGATGAAGACCAGACCGCCCCTTATGTGTCCCACCGTATTATGACCCGGAGCAGAGCCGCCCAAGGAGTCCAAGACAGGAGCAAAGGAGATCATGCCCAAGGAAACCAAGTGGAAGCCGCTTTAGCTCATGCAACCGGCCTTGGAGAGGAAGAGGAGATTGAAGATAGGAACCGGCCTCCTGATCATGTTCAGCTGAGTGCTTCTGACCAAGACACTCATGCACACAGCCTTTGGGATAAGGTCTTGTGTGTCCTTACTATCCATGAGTAAGGGCACTTCTAAAGACCTTAGGTGATTAGGGTACTCTTTTCCTTTCTAAGTTTACCATAATGGGTTCTTGGAAAGGTTTTTAATGAGACCTGAAAATCTAAGGCATCAAGCCTAATGTCCCATTGAGTTATTGTGGATATGTCCCTTAAATCAATTAGGCTTGATTTCTATCCTTAGGCACATGTTAGCCTTAGTCTTTATTTTGGGTTTGTTTAGTTTGTTGACCACGGTCAACTAGGTCTGGTGTGTCCTTAGTTGTAGCCTATAAAAGGCAAACTCATTTTCATTTCTAAGGGAGACAACAATTAAGAACCCTAAACCCTAATGGCCGCCTTGGTCTTTCTCTTCTTTCCTTGTTGAGTGTGTCTCCAAGAGAGAGTGAGCTTCCTAGAAAGGTTGAGTGTGTCTCCCTTCTTGGAAAGGCTATATCTAAGCCTGTCATAGCTTAGTGAGTTGCCCTCAATCCCCTGTTCAAATCGTTCCAAAACCCATCTTTCATTCCCAGCCGCTTACCACTCCATTCGCTAGCCGTGACCAGCCGCCCGTACTACTCGCCGTTCGTCCTTCTGTTCGAGAGTTCCACCCCTAGGTCATCCTTCACCCGACCCCACGGTCACAGGGCCGCCCTACCGTCCGTGACCTCATCGCAGGACTTCGTCCGCACAACCGAACGGCCTGTTCCTCCCCGTTCCAGAGCCTCTCCGGCGACCTTTCTCCGTCCGGCGACCTTTCTCCGTCCAGATGACCAAGACTCATAACATTTTGGTATCAGAGCCCAAGTTTCCTGAGAAAGGTTGTGTCTTTCCATCTTAGCACTTAGGGTTTTATCTTGTTCTAGGCGAATGTTAAGGTTTGTAGTTACTTGTTTAGAACGGCTAGCTAGGGTTTGTTAGAATTAGGATTTGGGCTTGCTGTGTTAGGATGTTTAGCTGATTTGCTTGAGTTTGTTTGTGTTTAAAACCGCCATTGTTAGAGCTTGTGAGGAAGATGAAGTTAGGCGCGGACCAGACCACTTTTTGACCAGGCCGTACTGTCCTGCGGTCGGTGACTCACCCAAAGTGGTCCTCCCGGCTGATGTCATCCTGTCCCCTGGCCTTTAAAATTTGAATTCGAATTCCATTTAAAAGTTAGGCGGTTCTGGAAGCTAGCTACTAGGTTTCGAAATATTGCATGCTTAAGTTGTTTATTAATTAGTTTAAGTTTAATTAGGTCATTAGTAGTTAATCTAGATTAATTAGCTTAATCACTTTGACTTTGACCTGTTGACTTTTCTTGGCCAGGTACCCCGTGAGCTAGATGGCTGACCCAGCTCTAGCAGAGATCCTCACCAGCATCCAAGCTCAACTCCAGCAGCTGGGAGACCGACTAGGCAGAGTAGAGCAGCCTCAACCCCATCCAGCACCGGCGCCTCCACCTCCACAACCAAGAGCGCCACCACCCATATGGCCTGAACAAGACATGGAGGGATTGTCAGAAGAAGATGCCTTTCCACCTCATTACCGACGGCCAAGGCAGAGGGAGAGGAGGGTTCCTGAGGAGAGGGGATCTCACAATCCACCTAGAGCCCACTCCCCACACCTCAAGCTCACGCCACCCACTTTTGCCGGCAAGGTTGATCCGGAAGCTTACTTGGACTGGGAAAGAAGAATGGATCATATCTTTGAGGTCTATGGGTTTGAAGAACCCAAGAAGGTGGCCTATGCAGCAGCCCAACTTACTGATCATGCTCTGTCCTGGTGGGATCAAGATTCAGCCAAAAGAAGAAGAAGAGGAGAAGAACCGGTCAGATCATGGGAGATCATGAAATTCATGATGAAGGGAAGGTACATTCCACCTATGTACCACAGAGAGCTACAAAAGAAGTTCAGAAAGCTCACCCAAGGCCAGAGGAGTGTATAGGAGTATTTTGGAGAGTTTGAACACGTGAGAAACCGGCTTGGTCTGGAAGATGCTGAAGAGACTCTCATGGCACAATTCCTAGATGGTCTTCAAGAGAAGATAGCCAGCAAGGTGGAGATGTACTCCTACAATGACCTCAATGAGTTATTGCACCTGTCTACCCAAGTTGAGAGCCAGCTTAAGAGGAAGACTAGAACCAGAGCCGTGGTCCACAACCCATGGAGAGCCTCAGCCCCGAACATCAATCCGCAGGCTTCAAGCTCCCAGCCTGCCTTCCCTAGGCAATCCGACCGTGGCAAAGCCATAGCTCAGGATGTGAGAGCTCCATACAAACCCCGGGAGACCACCCCTGTCCCACGGCCAGACAACAGACCCGTCCCCACTGGATCCAAAACAAGGGAGATTATGTGTTTCAAGTGCCGCGGCCGTGGACACTATGCTCGGGATTGTCCAAATCCTAGGGCCATGATCATTACAGCAACTGGTGATTATGAGTCTCAAGATGAAATGGAATCTCCTGAGGAAGCTGAAGAAGAGGAGGAGGATGTGGCTTACCCTGAAGTGGGAGATCTCTTGGTTTCAAGAAGGGTCCTTAGCACCATCCAAGAGCCGGATGAAACAGCCCAAAGGGAGAACATCTTCCACACACGCTGCATGGTTAATGGTAAAGTGTGCTCTCTGATCATTGATGGTGGATCTTGTGCTAATGTAGCTAGTACTTATATGGTTGAAAAATTGAACTTGGTAGCTACTAAACATCCTAGACCTTATAGATTGAGATGGCTGAATGATAAAACTGAATTGAGGATTAGTGAACAAGTTAAGGTTTCATTTAGCATAGGTAAGTATGTTGATGAGGTTCTTTGTGATGTAGTACCTATGCAAGCCACCCATATCTTGTTAGGCCGACCTTGGCAATTTGATAGGGAAGTAGTGCATGATGGTAGAACTAACAAATACACCCTTATGCTTAATAAGAAACGGATTAGCTTAGCACCATTGTTGCCTGCCCAAGTTCATGAAATGCAAGTTAAGCTAGCTAAGGAGAAATGCATGTCTAAAACCAATTTCTTGATTACATCTAGTGATGTTAGGCGTTCTCTCTTTGATCCAACTTGTCAAGTTGTTTTGGTTGTTTACAAGGATTTAATGACTTCTAGACCTACTAATGTGATCTTGCCAAGAGAAATCCGAGCTTTACTTGACAGGTACAAGGACGTGTTCCCTGAGGAGATACCAGCAGGCCTGCCGCCATTGAGAGGCATAGAGCATCAGATAGACTTCATCCCTGGTGCCCAACTCCCAAACCGGCCTGCATACCGCGTCAATCCCACGGAGGCAAAGGAGCTTGAAGCTCAGGTCCGAGACCTCATGGCCAAGGGATATGTGAGGGAGAGCCTTAGCCCATGTGCTGTACCTGTGCTCCTAGTGCCCAAGAAGGACGGTTCCTACAGGATGTGTGTTGATTGTAGAGCCATCAACAACATCACCATCAAATACCGCCACCCAATCCCAAGGCTAGATGACATGTTGGATGAGCTGAGTGGAGCAACCATCTTCTCTAAGGTGGATCTGAAGAGTGGGTATCATCAAGTAAGGATGAGGGAGGGGGATGAGTGGAAGACCGCTTTCAAGACCAAGCATGGCTTGTATGAGTGGCTAGTCATGCCATTCGGCCTCTCCAATGCCCCAAGCACTTTCATGCGCCTCATGCACCATATCCTTAGACCCTTTATGGGCAAGTTCTTGGTAGTTTATTTTGATGATATCTTGATATATAGCTCTTGCTTGACTGATCATGTGCTGCATTTAGAACAGGTCTTAGAAACTCTTAGGAAAGAACACATGTTTGCCAATTTGTCTAAATGCATCTTTTGCACAGATGAGGTTGTTTTCCTTGGCTTTGTGGTTAGCTCACAGGGACTGAGAGTAGATGTGGAGAAGATAGAGGCCATCCTTAGCTGGCCTAGACCGACTGCAATCAGCCAAGTCAGAAGCTTCCATGGGCTGGCTAGCTTCTACAGACGTTTTGTGAAGGATTTCAGCACCCTGGCTGCACCACTGACCTCCTTGATCAAGAAGAATACCGGGTTTGAATGGGGAGAGTTGCAAGAGCAAGCCTTCTTGAACCTCAAGTACCAGCTGACCCATGCGCCCATCCTTGCCCTGCCCAACTTTGAGAAGACCTTTGAAGTAGAGTGTGATGCCTCAGGAGTAGGCATAGGGGCAGTGCTAACTCAAGGAGGAAGACCCGTAGCATACTTTAGTGAGAAGCTGACTGGAGCCACCCTGAACTACCCAGCCTATGACAAGGAGTTATATGCACTAGTCCGGGCCATGCAAACATGGCAGCACTACCTCTTGGCTAGGGAGTGTGTAATCCACACTGATCATGAGACCTTGCAGCATCTGAGGGGCCAGACCGTGTTGAAGAAGAGGCATGCTAGATGGTTGGAGTTTATAGAGACTTTCCCTTATGTGATCAAATACAAGAAGGGAAAGGAGAATGTAGTGGCGGATGCCTTGTCAAGGAGGCATGCCTTGATTTCTACCATGGATGCTAAGGTTTTGGGGTTTGGACATTTGAAGACTTTATACCCAGAAGACCCAGACCTCAAGGCAGCCTATGAAGGACATGGAGCAGGAGCCTATACACGTTTCTTCATTCATGATGGATTTCTTTTTAAAGATAGGCGTCTGTGTATTCCCCAGGGGTCAATGAGGGAGTTGCTTGTGGAAGAAGCTCATGGAGGCGGTCTTATGGGACATTTTGGAGTGGAGAAGACTCTTAGTGTTCTTAAAGAACACTTCTACTGGCCAAAGATGAAGAAGATGGTAGCCACTCACTGTGATAGGTGCATCACTTGCAGAAGAGCCAAATCAAGACTCCATCCTCACGGCCTTTTCATGCCCCTGCCTGTTCCAACTCTTCCATGGGTAGACATCTCCATGGACTTTGTTCTGGGATTGCCCAAGATTCAACACAAGGATTCGGTGTTTGTAGTGGTGGACCGCTTCTCCAAGATGGCCCATTTCATTCCCTGTTCAAAGACCAATGATGCTTCTCAAACCGCCACATTGTTCTTTAGGGAGGTGGTGAGACTCCATGGCATTCCAAGGACTATTGTGTCTGACCGTGACACAAAGTTCCTGTCACACTTCTGGAGGACCTTGTGGAAGAAGCTGGGCACTAAGCTTCTGTTCTCTACCACCTGCCACCCTCAGACAGATGGACAGACTGAGGTGGTCAACCGCACCCTAGGAGCCTTGCTAAGATCAACCGTGGGAAGGCATTTGACTACATGGGTGGAGAGCTTAGCCTTAGTGGAGTTTGCTTACAATTCAGCCAAGCATTCAACTACAGGCATGTCACCATTTGAAGCTGTGTATGGTCGCAACCCAGACACTCCACTGACCTTGACACCATTGCCACCAACCGAGACCATGGACCTTGAGGGAGAGGCCAAAGCCGCGGTCATGAAGAAGATTTTTGAACAAGTGCATGGCAACATTGAGAAGAGGAATGATCAGGTCCGATCTAGGATCAACAAGAAGAGGAAGCAGTTGGTGTTCCAACCAGGAGATTGGGTGTGGCTACACCTAAGGCCAGAACGCTTCCCCAACAAGCGCAAGCACAAGCTAGACTTCAGAGGAGACGGCCCCTTCCAAGTGGTGGAACGCATCAATGACAATGCCTACAGACTCAAGCTGCCAGGTGAGTACAATGTGTCCTCTTCATTTAATGTTTCTGATCTATCTCCTTTTGATGCACAGGATGTTGGTTCTTTGGAGACCAAAGCACTTGAAGAGGGTGGGGATGATGGGGTCATCCAAGCTACACCGACCAGATACTTGGAGGATGAAGACCAGACCGCCCCTTATGTGTCCCACCGTATTATGACCCGGAGCAGAGCCGCCCAAGGAGTCCAAGACAGGAGCAAAGGAGATCATGCCCAAGGAAACCAAGTGGAAGCCGCTTTAGCTCATGCAACCGGCCTTGGAGAGGAAGAGGAGATTGAAGATAGGAACCGGCCTCCTGATCATGTTCAGCTGAGTGCTTCTGACCAAGACACTCATGCACACAGCCTTTGGGATAAGGTCTTGTGTGTCCTTACTATCCATGAGTAAGGGCACTTCTAAAGACCTTAGGTGATTAGGGTACTCTTTTCCTTTCTAAGTTTACCATAATGGGTTCTTGGAAAGGTTTTTAATGAGACCTGAAAATCTAAGGCATCAAGCCTAATGTCCCATTGAGTTATTGTGGATATGTCCCTTAAATCAATTAGGCTTGATTTCTATCCTTAGGCACATGTTAGCCTTAGTCTTTATTTTGGGTTTGTTTAGTTTGTTGACCACGGTCAACTAGGTCTGGTGTGTCCTTAGTTGTAGCCTATAAAAGGCAAACTCATTTTCATTTCTAAGGGAGACAACAATTAAGAACCCTAAACCCTAATGGCCGCCTTGGTCTTTCTCTTCTTTCCTTGTTGAGTGTGTCTCCAAGAGAGAGTGAGCTTCCTAGAAAGGTTGAGTGTGTCTCCCTTCTTGGAAAGGCTATATCTAAGCCTGTCATAGCTTAGTGAGTTGCCCTCAATCCCCTGTTCAAATCATTCCAAAACCCATCTTTCATTCCCAGCCGCTTACCACTCCATTCGCTAGCCGTGACCAGCCGCCCGTACTACTCGCCGTTCGTCCTTCTGTTCGAGAGTTCCACCCCTAGGTCATCCTTCACCCGACCCCACGGTCACAGGGCCGCCCTACCGTCCGTGACCTCATCGCAGGACATTCCTTACGTCCTTTCGGTCGAGTGTCCGTCCGCTGCCTCGTCCCGCGACCGTAGCCGCGACCCAGACTTCGTCCGCACAACCGAACGGCCTGTTCCTCCCCGTTCCAGAGCCTCTCCGGCGACCTTTCTCCGTCCAGATGACCAAGACTCATAACATAACTTCTCACTGAACGGCTCCAATGCCGATCCTTGAGGCGTCACACTCGACTTCTAATGTCTGAGTGAAGTCCGGCAGGACTAGGACTGGGGTGTGGGTGAGTCGTTTTCTTCAGAAGCTTGAAAGACTTATCTTGCTTGGGTCCCCAACGAAATTATTGATTCTTCTTTATCGTCGAGGTCAACGGACCAGCTATCGTGCTGAAATCTCGGACGAATTGTCTGTAGAAGCTGGCTAGTCCATGGAAACTGCGGACTTGGCTGGCAGTCGTCGGTGTGGGCCAATCTTGTATGGCCTTAATCTTCTCGTCGTCCACCCGAAGTCCTTCGGAACTTACGACGAAACCAAAAAAAGCGACTTGGTCTGTGCAGAATGTACATTTTTTGAGATTTGCGTACAACTGCTCTCTCTACAGGGTGGTAATCACGGCCTTTAGGTGCTCCAGGTGGTCTGAGTAGGTCGTGCTGTAGACGAGAATATCGTCGAAGTAGACCACTACGAACTTGCCAATGAACGGACGAAGAACCTCGTTCCTAAGGCGCATGAAAGTACTGGGAGCGTTTGACAGGCCAAATGGCATCACTAGCCACTCGTAAAGACCTTGCTTGGTCTTGAATGCAGTCTTCCATTTGTTTCCTTCGCGCATCCTTATGGGTTGGGCCAAACATTTAACTAATCCTTAATCCAAATATTTCTATGGGCCTTTGACAAAGATCATTAAGAACTTATCCAGGCATCATCAAAACCTTAGTGAGAAAAACGTCACTAAGGGAAAAGAGTACGAAGATAAATATTTTTCCCTTTTATCTAATTCAACTAGCTTGGATAAGGAAGACTAGACCTGATTTAATCCTTGATGTTGGTCTCTGAAGTAGAAGGGCTTCAACCGCTTGGATGAGGTCCTTAGTTCTTGAACGTGTCAAAGGCCCCACAGGAACAGTCCATGGTCCTTGAGCCAAAGTTGCATGGTCCCATGGCCGGACATAGGTCAAGTCCTGAACAGGTCGTTGTCGTGTCGTGGGCTGGGCCGGGTTGGTCCTCTGATTGGTCATCCTTGGATCGTCCTCAACCTCCTTCGGGTCGTCGTCATTGGTCGGGCCACAGTCGTGCCCAACACCCACCATGGTCATGTCTTTGTTCGGGCCTTCGTTTGTTCCTCCGTCCGTCTCGGTCGTGTTTCTGTTTGTCCCCCGTCCGGTATGGACGTTTACCTGTTCATGCCTTTGTCTGGTACAGTTGTGATGAGGACATCGATCCAGCCAATGCACATTCCACCATGACCTCTCACACGGTCCAATAGGAAAGCTCTAGGAGATAAGCTCAACATGCTACTGGAGAGTGGAACCGGAGAGGACCCACAGCTGATCGTTACGACCCGGACTATATCCATCCCGACCAACCCGCGTCCGAGTGCACCGTTCCAGCCATCCAGACAGTCCGACCAGCCTGCGACTGAGAAAGAGTACCAAGCCCCGACCGTCCCAAGACCACCTGACCCGTTCCAGCTGGAGAAGGAGCCATGGAGGTTCCTTCTAGAAGATTCTTCTTTCTCCGGTGTCTTTACCATTACCATACGGTAGAGACACCAAAAGTCGTGCTAGGAAATTGTACTCTTTTTCCTATCTTTGGTTTTGTGCCACTGGGTTTTCCGAAGAAAGTTTTAATGAGGCAATATTCTTACTGCGCAAGACGTTGAAGACTTGTTTACTATTCCATCTCATTCACAAGTCTTCATTGATTTCTAGCCTAAGTATTATTGGGATTTTCTTATCTTTTATTATATTTTTCTAGACTAAGTATTTGGACTTATAAGTCATGTTGACTATTTGGGGCCCAAAGTATATTTTAATTGCCAATAATTAAACTACTTGTTGTTTTAATTCTTTAAATGCTAAACATCATGTAGTTTAGCCTAATTTGTGATAAGACATTATATAAGTCTTTTGTCTACATATTAATGAAATAACAAGGATTTGACGAAACCTAAAGACTAATGTCTAACACCTAGGCGCCGCCAAGCAATTCTCTTGCAGCTGTCGTGTGCTTCAGCCTGGTTTGGCTGAAGTTCTTGGAGTGTCACAAGCCCCTTTCAAGTTTGTGTGGTCCATTCGATCCACCCTTCACTTCCATCCTTTCTGTCCAGCAACCTGATCTTCTCGGTGAAAGACAGCCCACCCCATGGTTCTTGTATCATCTGGTATCAGAGCTTAAAGCTCCTGCTCATTAGGTTGATTCTATCTTTGTTTTGGTGATTTTTTTACTTTGTTTTCGGTTGCAACAGTTTTGGCTTTTGATTGTGTTTCTTCCTCTTTCCCCTGAGGTTCTCGGTAAGAAGGAGAAGGAATCAACTCACTTACCACAAACACAAAAAAAAAACAAAAAAATCAGGTTCTATCATTCCTTGTCTTTGTTTTCTTATTTAAAAAGAAAAAAGAAAATATTTGTTTGTGTATTTGCTTGTTTGGTGTTAATTTTTTTTTTAAAACAAAAGAACAAAATTAAAAATATTATTTAGATTGTTTAAAATCAAACTAGGGTTCTTAGAAACTCACCTAGAACACTTTCATCACCAAACTTGGAATCCATAAGGATCTTGTGTGTTGCTTGTTTGTTGCTTAAGTTCTTTTCGGTTAGGTTTTGTTAGCTTCTTGTTGCTTGTGTGCCGCTAGGAAGCTAGGTATTTTTCTTAGTCTCGCGTGTGTCCCCCTAGGTTAAGTGTTCTGAGTGTGTTGTTTGCCTGAGTCCTAGGTTTAGGTCTGTTCTTGTCCCTGTTAGCCAAGCCGCTCCTAGGATCCTCCTTGTGTACCGCGAGTAGCATCCTGTCCCAAGCCACCATAGTAGCCTTCCCCTCACCCTCGCTAGTCTTAGGTTCCTCTTTGTGTACAGCGAGTAGCATCCCGTTCCAAGCAACCATAGTAGCCCTCCCCTCACCCTCGCTAGTCCTAGGTTCAAGTCGCTAGTTCATAACTCCATAGCCTTCCTGTACCGCACAGCCCTCCCTAGCTTTCCGCACCTTAGCGTCCTACCCTAGCTCCCTTCTAGCAACCAGTGAACACGCCTGCAGTCCGAGTCCTTAGTCGGCTAGTTTTGCATTGTTTCCTAAGTGTCTAGATTCTTAGCTCTTAGTTTTAGAAAATTTTCTCTAATAAATAGGCAGTAAATTAATTAGTTTCCATAAATTTTCTAGCCTAGGAAATAGTTTAGGAAGTTTTCTAGAATCACTTAGGTAGTTTTCCTTATTTTATTAGGTCATTAATAGATTTCCTTTTAGTTTTAGGTATTTTTCTCTTTAGGAAATAGGCTTAATTAGTTTTCTTTTTTAGTTTAAGGTAGTTTCCCTTTAGGAATTATGCAGTAATTAGATTTTTCTCTTTGGCTAGTATAGTTTTTCTTTTTAATTAGATACGCAATAAATTTTTAGGATAACTTCTATTTTGTTAGTTTTCCTTAATAGGTTTAGGCAATAATTAAACATTAGGATATTTTCCTTTTCCTTGTATTTCCTTTTTCTTTGTTTCTTTTTTCCGCATAATATTTAGTTTCCATTTCCTTAATAGGTTTAGGCAATAATTAAACATCAGGATATTTTTCTTTTCCTTGTATTTCCTTTTTCTTTGTTTCTTTTTTCCGCATAATATTTAGTTTCCATTATTTTATAAATAATATAAAGAAAATAAAAATTATATATGTGGAAATTTTTCATTTAAGGAAAGTTTTCATATTTGCAAGTTTCCTTTTCGGGAAACTTATTATTTTAAAAATTTTCCTTTTCTCGGAAAAGTAAATATGTCAGGGAGTGACGCGTCAACATAAGGGAAAAACGGTCAAGCGATATTGCAGCTCTTGCAAGCTTTGACGACCCAGATGACGACTCTAACGTCACGTCTAAAGCGTCCGGAACATCATACGCCCCCACCAGGACCCGCACCCCCCTTATCCACACGACCGACGTCGACATCAGTACTACGACGAGCCCATGCCAACATCTCGACAACCAATGCACTATCCCGAAGTGAAGATGAACCCGCCTCAATTTTTGGGAAAGGTTGATCCCGAGGAGTACTTAGACTGGGAGAGACGAATGGAGCTCATCTTTGAGTACTACAACTACGATGATCCCCGTAAAGTCACCCTAGCAACGGTGCAATTCAATGACCATGCACTGGCGTGGTGGGAACAAGAATTAACAGCTCGCAGGAGAGCTTGGATGGATGCCTTGACCTCATGGGTCGAACTCACCCAGATTATGAGTAGATGCTACATTCCACCTCACTTCCACCGCGAGCTTCAGAGACGATTAAGACGCCTTACCCAAGACAGCAAGACGGTGTCCGAATATTTCGAGGAATTCGAGCACATTCGCAACCGACTCGATGTGGACGAGTCCGAGGAGAGCCTAATAGCCCAATTCATCGATGGCTTGCACGAGCCCATCGCCAGAAAGATCGAGTTACAGCCATACCATGACCTATTCATTTGTCCACGATAAGCGTAGATACAATGTAGCACCAATATCTGCACACGTCGTTCAAGAAATGCAATCCAAGATGACGAAAGATCAACATGCCCGTAAGGACAAATTTTTAATAAACTCGGAAGATATGCGAAAAGCCACCTGTACCAAGGGTACCCAGCTCATTTTGATGCTCTACAGAGAGAGCACCGAGGCACCATTACCTGCCGAGATCGGATCCTTACTAGATAAATAAGCCGAAGTGTTTCCGGAAGAAATCCCAGCAGGCTTCTCACCTATCCGAGGGATTGAGCACCATATCGACTTTGTTCTCGGAGCTCAGTTGCCCAACCATCCTGCATACAGAGTTAACCCGGAGGAGGCTAGAGAATTAGAACGGCAAGTCCAGGACCTCATGGCTCAAGGTTACGTCCGAGAGAGTCTCAGTCCCTGTGCCGTCCCGGTCCTACTCAAACCAAAGAAGGACAAAAGCTGGAGGATGTGCATCGACTATCGTGCCATCAACAACATCACAATAAAGTACCAGCACCTCATTCCGCGCCTGGACGACATGCTAGAGGAGTTAAGAGGAACCACAGTCTTCTCAAAAATTAAACTTAAGAGTGGATATCATCAAGTCAGGATGCGAGAAGAAGACGAATGGAAGACTGCATTCAAGACCAAACAGGATCTTTATGAGTGGCTAGTAATGTCTTTCGGCCTATCCAATGCCCCAAGCACAATCATGCGCCTTATGAATCAAGTCCTTCGACCATTTATTGGCAAGTTCGTAGTAGTATACTTCGACGTTATTCTCGTCTATAGCACAACCTACACAGACCATCTGGAGCACCTATAGGTCGGGATTACCACCTTGCATAGAGAGCAGTTGAACGCAAATTTCAAGAAATGTACATTCTGCACAGACCAAGTCGTTTTTCTTGGATTCGTCGTGAGTTCCCAGGCACCCTGGGTGGAAGACGAGAAGATCAAGGCCATACAGGAGTGGCCCACACCGACGATCGCCAGCCAGGTCCGTAGCTTCCACGGACTCGCCAGCTTCTACCGATGGTTCGTCCGAGACTTTAGCACGATTGCTGGTCCGTTGACCTCAACAATAAAGAAGAACCAAGACTTTCATTGGGAACCCGAGCAGGATAAGTCCTTCAACCTTCTGAAGAAACACCTGACCCACGCCCCAGTCCTAGTCCTGCCAGACTTCAACCTGAAATTCGAGTTTGAGTGTGATGCTTCAGGGATCGGCATCGGATCCGTCCTCACACAATGCGGAAGACCTATCGCCTACTTCAGCGAGAAGTTAAGTGTAGCTGCACTTAACTATCCGACCTACGACAAGGAGCTCTATGCCTTAGTCCGAGCCTTAGAGACTTGGCAGCACTATCTTCTCCCGGGAGTGCGTGATTCACACCGACCATCAAACACTCCAGCACCTCAGAGGACAATCCATGCTGAAGAAGAGACATGCTTGTTGGTTGGAGTATATAGAGACCTTCCCCTACGTTATCAAGTACAAGAATTGAACGAACAACGTTGTAGCTGACTCCCTATCCCGCAGATACAGTCTCATTTCCGTCGCAGATACGTCCTGACGACGCAGACTTCTCTCAAGCCTACTAGGAACACAGCTGTTAGAATGAGAGATTTAGATTCACCATTGGAGAATAGGGAAAGTTTTAGAGTAAAGAGAATGAGAGAAATGATTTTTATTAATAATGAAAGAATGAATCTTCTTGCTTACAAATGAAGAGTACAAGTGTTTATATAGAGAGTTTACAATCTTTGTGTCCAAACACACCCTATTAGGCGCCACTTATGCATGTTTGGTTACAGGTTTAGAAGCTCCTTCGTACTCTCCCTTTGGTTTAGAATATCTACCAGACTTCATACTCTCTATTTGTCTTAGAGTATCTATTTATTTTCTTCTTCATTTCAACAACGGCAAGGGCAACAGCCGATTTTATCTGTTTGACGGGTTCCTTTTACACTCCGCCTCAAGTTTAAGCATGGGTGAGTGGTTGAACTTGCAAAGATGAAGAGACTTTATCCTTCTTCTTTTCACTCCCTTTCAAGCCTGATTTTTAATGTTCATAGAAACCAAGTTTGGAACCTTAAAGAACTTCCTCATTAAAAACCTAAGTTTGGAAAACCCTTTGAGACAAAACCAATACTAAGGGAAAAAGAGTGAAGTCTTCTTAGCTTATGGATTGGCCATTGAATCTGTGAGCTTTAAATTCACCATAGTGATCTCCATAGATTCTTGATAAAGGCCTTGTTGAAATCACATGTGATTTTGATCCAGCTTTTCTCCCCCTTTCTTTTGACTCTTTGTCTTTAAGAGGTGATTTTGATCCAGCTTTTCTTAAAGTCTTCAATTTAAACTTGTTTCACATACACATTTACATACACATTTACATATACATTAAACTTATTTAAACTTGACTTTCCTTTTATAAGAGTGGATGGCGATTTGGAAGATATGATTTAGACCAGTCTGGTTTTCTAAGAACTTCAAATTAAGGCATTTGGATACATCAAGTTCACATGGTTCTCTTCCGTTATATGTTTTGAATTTCCCTTTGACCAGCATCATTTTGCTTCACCTTCTACTTTCAATAAGCCTAACTCAAGAGAATAAGATTGTAGAATTAAGCTTGAGTATAGTGAGCAAACTTGTCTCCTAATTCACTCTCCCACCATGCTTCCACTAATTGATGTAGGGTAAGTCATGCTTATAACTGTTTTCATCACTTTTTGATCTAAAACATCATAGCAACTCAAAAATAAAGATTAGAATTCCAGAACTCGAATAAGATCAATTCTGGTATCAAGTATAATATCTAGCCAAATTCTCAACCTAAAATCATAGAGATAAAGAACTTATCCTAGATATTACCTTTGATAGAATTAGGCTGAGCAACACACTTCTTGTCCTCACTTGGATTTGACAGACAGCTTGAAAGTCCTTGTTTACACCAGACACACTTGAATGTGCCAGACAACTCTTTGAATGTCCTTGTTTGTGCCTTGAAAGCTTTTACCAGACATCTCCTTGAATATCCTTGTTTGTGCCTCAGAAAGCCTTTGAATGCACCAGACACCTTGAATGCCCTTGTTTGCGCCAGACACTTCTTGGATGTCTTTATTTGCACCAGACACCTTTAATGATTGTCCTTGTTTGCGCCATGAATGCCTTTGGATGCTAATTTTCTTTCCCCCCCCACAAGCTTGACACTAGAAATGAGAGTCAAGTTTGGAAGAATGAGCATACATAGTTTGTATGGCTTAGCTTGGTTTTCTTTATCCTTTAAACATAAAGAAGAGGATTGTAATTATCTGGTAGAATAAAAAATGTCTAGCGAATGTAAGATTTAAAGTATTAAAGAATATGAGATTTGAAGAATAAAAGTATATGATTTTAAGTAGAATATATGATATTGATGAAGAACGATGAAGAATAATGGAGAATTATGATGAATGTCAAGGTGATTTTTGGATACAACTAGATTTTAAATGCAATGCATAGTCATCCTAGGTTCTTTATCATCCTATGAACAGTTCTAGATGAGAAATTTAATCAATTAAGGAATAAGTAAAAGGTTTAGAGATAGTCTTTGCAAAGACATTGATAAGTCTTTATGAGTTTCCTCCTTTGTGATTGATTATGATCTGAACTTGCAGCATATGTACCCTGTTGATTTTCACTTCAAGAACAAACCAAATGACACTTGACTCCATGGGAGAGCTGATTCATCACATTCCACCAGTCTTTCCTCTCCACTCCTTGTGGTGGCTGTTCTTGGTGGCAATTGGTTCTAACTTTTTTTCCATGTGTTGTGCCTTTTTTACTTGCTTTCTTTTACCTTTGTTAGACAATCAAGCAAAACTTAATTTTTAACACTGCCTAAGGACTTTTGGATTCAACATGCCTTCTTATACTTATTGTTCTAAGTAAAAGACAAGGTTCTCTTCCCTTAGGATCAATGCAATTCATGAACAAATGATTCAGCTAGCTAAACTAAGTTCAAAATGTCCCATTTTAACAATTTCTAAATACATGAACACAATTCAATACAATTCATGATTTTCTAACCACCTAGATACCAGATTTCGTATAATTCCAAGTCACACAACCATTAATGTAATCAACAAAATAGAGTTGGGTAAGAGTTTAGAAATAGTCTGAATGTATAAGACTTTGATACTAGGTCTTTGCATTTGATCTTAGGAACTGATTATGGTGCCTTCCCCATTCTCTTTCATTTTTAATGTAGTTGTCTCTAGCTCTTCCTCTTTTGTCCTAGCCTTTGCACTTTTTCTTGTTGCAGCTTATGGTCTCTTAACCACTTTCCAACTGCAGAAAAACTTCTTAACCTCCTCAACAACAGCCTAAAAAAATGTCCCCACTTTCTTTAACTGCCACTAACAATTTTTAACTCCAACTTCTTCTAACAAACATAATTGTCTATAACCACTTCTTGACCAGATTGTAACCGACTTTTAACTGTCTTCTAACAGCTTCTAAACTGATTAAAAACCTCTTAACTACTAACAAAAACAGTTTTATGTCATTAATAATTGGTTATAACAGCTGAGAAACAAGTCTAACCTCCTTATACCAGAATTCATTATTTCCAGAATCTGACTTGTTCACAAGAAAATGAATCTTGAAGCCTAAAACTTGTCAGATTGTAATGAAAATTCTTGGAACCCTTCGAAAGACTATTGTCTAACTTCTTAACATCTATTATTCGAAAAAAAATGAGAAGGGAAAAGCTTTTTATCACCAATACCCCAAAGGGGTTGAAACTGGACACGTCAAAGGAAAACGATCATTAAGGCTTCCAAAACTGATAAGGGTAAGTGTGGACCTCCCGAAACATCATTTAGACTCATTTCCCTTGAGGTTAGAATTTGGAATCAATCGATTTGATGAAGATTTGAACAAGTTATGCTCGTTTCAATGGAGGAGAACCCAGAAAACACCGATCGCGACTCCTTCATGGTTAACTTTTGATTCTGATCACCAAATGAGATGCAACTGGTGCAGGGATGATCAGAAAATCTTTCCTGGTAATCCTTTTGATGGAATGTGGAAGAAAACCTCGTGATCTTGCCGGAGTTGATGAAGAACCACCATGATCTTCTCGGCATGTCCCATTTGGAGGCTTGCATGAAAAGATTGAAAACAACTTGAGATTTTGCAGATTATATGGACGTCTATTGCTCTGATACCATGTTAGAATGAGACATTTAGATTCACCATTGGAGAATAGAGAGAGTTTTAGAGAAAAGAGAATGAGAGAAAGAATTTTTATTAATAATGAAAGAATGAATCTTCTTGCTTACAAATGAAGAGTACAAGTGTTTATATAGAGAGTTTACAATCCTTGTGTCCAAACACACCCTATTAGGCGCCACTTATGCATGTTTGGTTACAGGTTTAGAAGCTCCTTCATACTCTCTTTTTGGTTTAGAGTATCTAGCACACTTCATACTCTCTCTTTGTCTTAAAGTATCTATTTCTTTTCTTCTTTATTTCAACAACAGCAAGGGCACCTACAGCCGATTTTATCTGTTTGACGGGTTACTTTTTATGGACAAGCGACTCTGCATTTCGAGAAAATCGATTCAAGAGCTGCTTTTGAGAGAGGCCCACGGAGGAGGTCTCATGGGTCATTTTGGCATTGACAAGACCTTAAGCATGCTTAAGGAGCATTTCTACTGGCCCCACCAGCAAAGAGATGTAGAGGGACACTGCGCTAAGTACCTTATCTGCAAACACGATAAATCCAAGATGCATCCGCAAGGTCCTTACATCCATTACCATTCCCATCTGCGCCCTGGACGGACATGATGGACTTCGTCCTCGGCCTGCCAAAAATCTACCACAAGGACTCCATCTTTGTAGTGGTCGACCGATTTTCCAAGATGGTGCATTTCATCTCTTGCAACAAGACCAATGACTCAAGCCAGACTGCTGAGATGTTCTTCAAGGAGATCGTACGACTGCACGACATTCGCAGGATGGTCGTATCCGACCGCGACACCAAGTTCCTCAGCAACTTCTGCCGAGTATTGTGGCGTAAATTAGGCACCAACCTCTTGTTTTCCACCATACCATCCGCAGACTATCGGACAGACAGAGGTTATTAACTGGACATTTTCCCAGACCTTGAGAGCGACAATCGGCAGAAACTTGAATAATTGGTTGGAGTGTCTTCAGTACGTTGAGTTTGTTTACAACAGGGCTACACACTCCGGCACGAAGCGTTCTCCATTTGAAGCTGTCTACGGCTTCAACCCGACCACGCCTATCGAGTTCACACCCATACCATTGGGAGATGCCATCAGCTTAGTGGGAGAAGCAAAGGCGGAATACATCAAGCGTCTTCATGCAGAGACCAAAGTAAATATGGAGCAACAGAACATCCAGAATGTCAAAAACGGAAACAAAGGCCACAGGCACATGGTTTTCAAGGAGGGAAATTGGGTTTGGTTACATTTGCGACCAGAGCAATTTCTCCAACGACGAAAGAGCAAACTTGCACCCCGGGGAGATGGTCCATTCCGAGTCCTTCGGAGAATCAACGACAACGCCTACCACCTCGAACTTCCAGGTTAGTATAACGTGTCTAGTACGTTCAATATTTCTGACTTAGAGTTGGTTGATGCATGTGAGAACTTCGCTTTGGAACCAAAGCACTTCAAGTGGGAGGGAATGATGAGATAAGCTACCAGGACCTCTCACACGGTCCAAGAGAAAAGCTCTAGGAGATAAGCTCAGCATGCTACTGGAGAGTGGAACCGGAGAGGACCCCGAGCTGACCATGCTGACTCGGACTAGATCCATCCCGACCAGCCCGCGTCCGAGTGCACTGTTCCAGCCGTCGAGACTGTCAGACCAGCCCACGACCGAGTAAGAGTGCCAAGCCTCGACCGTCCCAAGACCATCTGACCCGTTCCAGCTGGACAAGGAGCCATGGAGGTTCCTTCTAGAAGATTCTTCTTCCTCTTGTGTATTTACCATTACCATTCGGTAGAGACACCAAAAGCGTGCTAGGAAATTGTACTCTTTTTCCTATCTTCGGTTTTGTCCCACTGGGTTTTCCGAAGAAGATTTTAATGAGGCAATACTCTTAGTGCGCAAGATGGTGAAGAATTGTTCACAATTCCATCTCATTCACAAGTTTTTCATCGATTTCTAGCCTAAGTGTTATTGGGCTTTTCATATCTTTTATTCTATTTTTTACACTATTTATTTGGGCTTATAAGTCATGTTGACTATTTGGAGCCCAAAGTTTATTTTAATTGCCAATAATTAAACTACTTGTTGTTTTAATTCTTGAAAGACTAAACATCATGTAGTTTAGCCTAAGTTGTAATAAGGCATTATATAAGCCATTTGTCTACACATTAATGAAATAACAAGCATTTGACAAAACCTAAAGACTAGTGTCTAACACCCAGGCGCCGCCAAGCAATTCTCTTGCAGCTGTTGTGTGCTTCAGCCATGTTTGGCTGAAGTTCTTGGAGTATCACAAGCCCCTTACACAGCTTGTGTGGTCCCTTCGATCCACCTTTCACTTCCATCCTTTCTGTCCAGCAACCTGAGCTTTTCGTTGAAAGACAGCCCACCCCACGGTTCTTGTATCAGGTCATGTTCTCGTTCGTACCCTCGTCCGGCACGGCCGTGTCCGAAGTTCCGGGTTCCTCTTATTCACCCTGGATCGCATCATTATGCTTATTGGATGACTTGTACCTAAAGACATTTGTAGATATTAGGTGGCCATTGAAGGAATTTTTGTCACGAAAGTGGATTAGCGTGTACAAGAGCGATTATTCTAGATACCCATGTGTAGTGGTTCGGACGCTTCAGATCGTCCCCAAGATTCGACTGCAGTAATGCAGATGTTGAGCCATATCACGGCTCAAATGAACACTCTTGCAAACCGTATAGAACTGCTGGAACAACCCGGTCCTCCTAGACGATCAGACATTCCGAAGGCCTCCCATCGCGGAGACGGAAGAAGCGGAGGAACCACTATGAACGGACGGACCCATTACTTTGGTTAGTACGCCCGCGACCCGCGAGACGACAAACAACCCGACCACCTGACCCGCGAGGCCCCCACGTATCGTGCACCCTACGACCGCGACCCAAGTGACGATGGAACAAACGATCGACCGCACCCATACCAGGCCCCAAACGTCAAGCTCAACCCACCCTCTTTTTCCGGGAAAGTCGTCCCCGAGGCCTACCTAGATTGGGAGAGATGTATGGAGCTCATATTCGACTACGACCCAAGACCAACTGGCCCAAGCCTTACAACCGGCCCCCTGGCCCCAGTCGCGACCCGCGTGCCACGACCCGACCCCGAGAGGCATCCCGACCCGCGTCTTGACAAGGACAGCCAAACAAGCCCACCGGAGCCACTCCCAGGAGTCGAGACATCACATGTTTTAAATGCAATGGGCGCGGACACATGGCTCGAGGTTGTCCGAACCAACTTGTGATGATTCTAACCCCATCCGGTGAGTACAAATCCACAGACGAAGGCTAAGAAGAGGTTTTAGAGGACACCGACCAAGCAGAGGACGACATAGAGTACCCCGATTCCGGAGAGCTCCTGATGTTCCGACGAGTCCTCAACACCCTAGGTGGTCCTGACGAGAACGTCCAGCGTGAGAACATCTTCTATACCATGTTCACCGTGAAGGACAAGGTATGTTCTTTGATTATCGAGGGAGGTTTATTTAACAACGTCGCTAGTGAATATATGGTTGATAAGCTCGGTCTTGACAGAACCAAGCACCCGCGGCCTTACGGGATTAGGTGGCTCAATGATAAGACCAAGATACGCATAACCGACAAGGTGACGGTGCCTTTAAGTGTAGGGCGATACACGGATCAGGTCTTATGTGACGTGGTCCCAATGCAAGCTGGACACCTCCTTTTAGGACGTCCATGGCAGTTTGATAGGAAAACCACGCACAATGGTCGGACTAACTTGTATTATTTTGTCCACAACAAGCGCAGGTATAATCTAGCACCGCTCGCCCTACAGCAAGTCCGAGAGATCCAGTTGAGAAAGGATCCAGCCAAAGGACCCTGGAAGCCCACAGCCTATTTAAGCGAGAAGTTAAGCAGAGCCGCACTCAACTACCCTGCATACGACAAGGACTTATATGCACTGGTTCGAGCGATGGACGTCTGGCAGCACTATCTTCTGGCCCAGAAATACGACATCCACACCGACCACCAGATGCTACAGCATCTGAGAGGCCAGACAAAGCTAAAGAAAAGACACACACGCTGGCTGGAATTCATCGAGACATTTCCCTACGTGATCAAGTACAAGAAGGGGAAGGAAAACGTCGTCGCAAAGACATTCCTTGATCTCGGTCATGGAAGCCAAAGTCCTTCAATTCGAGCTACTCAAGGACTTATACGCAGACGTCGACGACTTCAAGGAGCCACTCCAAAACACAGGCACTGGTACCCACTCATGGTTCTATTTGTTTGATGGGTTCCTTTTCATAGACCGGAGGCTATTCTTCCCGAAAGGATCTACCCGGGAGTTGCTACTAAGAGAAGCCCACGGAGGAGTCTTGATGGGACACTTTGGCATATCCAAGACCCTTAGCCTACTCAAGGAGCACTTCTACTGGTCTCATCTTCGGCGAGACGTCGAGGCTAATTGCAGCCACTGCTTGGTCTGCAAGCGGGCCAATTCCAGAGTCCATCCTCACGGGTTATATTTTTTATTACCCATTCCTACTACTCTCTGGACTGATATTTCTATGGATTTTGTGCTAGGTTTACCTAAGATCAACTACAAAGATTCCATTTTCGTTGTAGTAGACAGGTTCTCGAAGATGGCTCATTTTATCCAATGTGCCAAGACGAACGATGCTACGCAGATTGCGAGTCTGTTCTTCAGGGAGATCGTGCGTCTACATGGGATCCCCAGGACCATTGTTTCCGACCGAGACACCAAATTCCTCAGCCATTATGATGTGGTCCTTACTGGGAAGAACACACGCAACAAAGACTGTGCAACAGGTGAGTCAAGGCGGAAGTCTTGAAACAGATTGAATGGAGGTTTAGGAACGGGTGATCGATGTATGTTTGATGAATGTACAAGAAATGATGAGGCGAAAGGATGGAATGGACGAATGGTAAAACTCCAAGATGATGGAGGATCTTGGATTATTAAACTTGCTATAGATCGGATATGACACACCGATCCTTTGCAACCGATCCTTTGCAAGGATTTATCAATCTAGCAAGCTAGATATTACACACTTACAAGGGGATTGAGAGAGAGATTGAATCGATCAAGAATACTTAGAAAGAAAATTTTCTTATTACAAAATCGATTGAGCAATATAATGGCCACAGCCAAATGAAATATACACGCCAAGATAATTCAAAATGCATGGTCAAAGTGTCTTGCATGATTGGCACAGAAATCCAAGAATTTAAGAACAAAGACCATACAGATTACAAAACGGTCAAAGACAATCACACGCCAAAGTGGGAATGGGCTGGGCCAAAAACAGAAATGCCATCAAATTATGTCAAAGGCCTTATAGGCTTGATCTTTTTAAGAATTCACCAGGCCCCATTAAAAACTCATGTGAATAAAACCCAATGGGAAAAACTTCACATGGGAAAAACTTCCTGGTCGTGTTTCGGGTCGACGGGTCAAAGCTGGTCAAGGTCCAGGTCGCGGCTTGGGTCGATGATCTGGTTGCGGCACGGGTTGGCGTCCTGGTCGAACCTTGTGTCGGCATACGGTCGTCCTCATTGTCCCGTGGGTTGAAGTCACGTCCGTCTCGATCGTCCCACGTTTGGTCATCCGTCTGTTGTTCCACACGTCCGTCCGGTCAATCAAAGACACATCCTGATTGCTTGTCCAGATGGTCACGATCACGGTCGAAGTCACGTCCCATACGGTTGTTCGTCTGTCCGGGAACACTGTCTGGGCAACCTCCATGTCATCGTTTGGTTCAGCGACCAAGCTCACATCATTCCCCCCCCCCCCTCTTGAAAAGGATTTGACCTCAAATCCGGTCCATCTGCACAAAAAGGAATCAAGTCAGTAATATTGATGCTTGAACTCACGGAATACTTACCTTGCAAATCCAGCTCGTAGGCATTATCATTGATGCGTTTGACCATTGTGAACGGTCCATCCACCCGGGGCATTAGCTTGGAACGACGTTCTTCAGGGAACAGGTCCTTGCGTACGTAGATCTAGACCTGGTCTCCTGGATTGAATGTAAGCTTCCTTCGGTGCTTGTCAACGGCCTGGCCATACTTTTTGGTTTTGGCCTCAATATTGGAGCGGGCCTTTTCATGAATTTGTTTTACCAAGCGAGCCTTCTGCTCTCCATCAAGACTAGCATACTCACTCAAAGGCAAAGGCATTAGATCTAAAGGTGAGATTGGACTAAACCCATAAACAATTTGGAAGGATGAATGCTTAGATGCTGAGTAAACCGAATGGTTATATGAAAATTCTACATGAGGCAAATGATCTTCCCAAGTCCTAAGGTTCTTTCCTACAAATGCACGCAATAAAGACCCTAAAGTCTTATTGACAACCTCAGTTTGGCCGTCACTCTCAGGATGGAATGTAGTAGAAAAACACAACTTGGTACCTAAGTTAGACCATAAGGTACGCCAAAAATGACTTTGAAACTTAGTGTCCCTATCAGAAACAATGGTCTTAGGCATGCCATGCAACCTAACTACTTCCTTAAAGAATAGATTGGCTATCTGCAATGCATCATGAGTCTTCTTACATGCTATAAAATGTGACATCTTAGAAAAACGGTCAACAACAACAAAGATCCTATCCTTTTCATTACGTGTCTTAGGCAACCCTAATATAAAATCCATGGATAAGTCTACCCAAGGATGCTCTGGAATGGGTAAGGGGTGATACAAATCGTTGGGCTGAGTCGTGGACTTAGCCTGCTTGCACTTAACATACCGATTGCATATCCTCTTCACATCCTTTCTCATATGTGGCCAGCAAAACTGTTTACGCATCACAGATAAGGTTTCAGATACGCCAAAGTGTCCCATGAGTCCACCAGCATGGGCCTCACAGACAAGTTTTCTTATTACAAAATCGATTGAGCAATACAATGGCCACGACCAAATGAAATATACACGCCAAGACAATTCAAAATGCATGGTCAAAGTGTCTTGCATGATTGGAACATAAATCTAAGCACTTGAGAACAAAGACCATGCAGATTACAAAACGGTCAAAGACAATCACACGACAAAAGTGGGAATGGGCCGGGCCAAAAACATAAATGCCATCAAATTATGTCAAAGGCCTTATGGGCTTGATCCTTTTAAGAATGCACCAGGCCCCATTAAAAACCCATGTGAATAAAACCCAATGGGAAAAACATCACATGGGAAAAGGGAACAATGTCAAAACATAATGGACTTAGACAAATCAAGAAGAGAAATGGGTCAAAAAATAACCCAATGGAGGCTTGAAGGGCCTTGGCCCGGGAACGGGTCATGGGACCAGGTGGAACGGTCCATGGCTCCGGGACAAGGCTGGTCGGAACACGGGTCGAGGACCTAGTCGAGACACGGGTCAGCGGGTCGAGGCTGGTCGAGGTCCTGGTCGGGTTGTGGGTCGACGGGTCGAGGCTGGTCGAGGTCCGGTTCGTGGCTTGGGTCGATGCTCTGGTGGCGGCACGGGTTGGTGTCCTGGTCGAACCTTGGGTCGGGGTATGGTCGTACTCATCGTCCTGTGGGTCGAAGTCATGTCCGTCTCGATCGTCCCACGTCTGGTCATCCGTCTGTTGTTCCACACGTCCGTCCGGTCGATCAAAGACACGTCCTGATGAGGACATAGAGCCAGCCATTGCACCAGTCATTCCACCTGGACCACTCACACGGTCCAAGAGGAAGGCGTTAGGAGACAATCTCCGCATGCTACTGGAGAGTGGAACCGGACCGGACTTCGAGTCGCCCATGACCAGCCCCGGACCGACCCATGCCAGCCGCCTCACGACCAGTCCAGGAGCTCACGCCTCGCCAAGGTCGTCCCAACCACCCGACCAGCCAGCATCCGGATCAGCAAGCCAGGGCCCGTTCCAGCTAGACAAGGAGCCACAGAGGTCCTTCTAGAAGACTCTTCCTCCTTCGGTGTCTTTACCATTACCATCCGGTAGAGGCACCAGAAGTCGTGATAGAAAATTATACTCCTTTTCCTATCTTGGGTTTCATCCCACTGGATTTTCCGAAGAAGGTTTTAATGAGGCAATACTCTTAGTGCGCAAGACGGTGAAGACTTGTTCACAATTCCATCTCATTCACAAGTCTTCGTATTCTTTTTAGACTAAGTGTTTAAATGGGTTTAAGTCATGTTGACTAATTAGGGCCCATTTTCTATTTAGTTGCCAATAAGTAAACTACATGTTGTTTTAATTCTTGTAATGCTAAACGCCTTGTATTTTAGCCTAAGTTGTAACAAGGCATTATATAAGCTTTTTGTCTACACTTTAATGAAATAACAAGCATTTTGACAAAACCTAAAGACTATTGTCTAACCCTAAACAGCCTCAAAGCAAGCCCCCTTGCTGCAGCCCTGTTCTTCAACCCTTTTGGTTGAAGTTCTTGGAGTATCACAAGCCCCTTTCACAGCTTGTGTGGTCCCTTCGATCCACCCTTCGCTTCCATCAATTTCTGTCCAGAAACCTGAGCTTCTCGGTGAAAGACAACCCACCCTTGTTTTTTACATCATCTGGTATCAGAGCTTAAATCTCCTGCTCATCAGGTTGATTTTATCCCTTTGTTTTTGGTGATTTTTCTTTGTTTTTGTTGCAATAGTTTTTGGCTTTGATTGTATTTCTTTCTCTTTCCCCTGAGGTTCTCGGTAAGTTTTATGATATTTTCCTTTATTAGATTTCCTTTTCTAAATTTAGGAAATTTTCATTTTCTTGAGTGTTTCCTTTTTTCTGTTTAGTAGTTTCTATTTTCTATTTTATAAACATAATCAAAAAATTTATATAATCTGTGGGAATTTTCGGGAAACTTTCCATTTTTAAAAAATTCATTTTCTCGGAAAAAGAAATATGTCAGGGAATGACGAGTCCACGTTTGGGCAGCCCAATCAGACAATAATGCAGCTGTTGCAAACATTGACTGCCCAGATGTCAACCTTCACGACTCGCCTCGAGCGTTTAGAGCAGCCCGCACCTGCACCTACCGCACCCTATCACCACGATTGATCACCCATGGGTCGACATCAATACTACGACGAGCCTCCACCACCACCTCATCCACCAGTACACTATTCCGAGGTTAAGATGAACCCACCTCCTTTTTCGGGAAAACTTGATTCAGAAGAGTACTTAGACTGGGAGAGACGAATGAAGCTTCTTTTTGAGTACTACAACTACGACGATCCCCACAAAGTCGCCCTAGCAACAGCGCAATTCACTGACCACGCACTGGCGTGGTGGGATCGAGATGTCACCGCTCGCAAGAGAGCTCGGATGGGTCCTTTGACCTCATGGGTCGAACTCACCCAGATCATGAGACAACGCTACGTCCCGCCCCACTTCCACCGCGAGCTTCAGCGACGTTTCTGGCGTTTTACACAAGGAAGCAAGACGGTGACCGAATACTTCGATGAATTTGAGCATCTACGCAACCGACTCGATGTAGACAAGTCTGAGGAGAGCCTTATGGCCCAGTATATCGATGGCTTGCACGAGTCCATTGCAAGAAAGATAGAATTGCAGTCATATCACGATTAGGCGAGTTGTTCCACTTAGCAGTCCAGATCGAGAAGTGCCATAAGCGTAAACTTGTTGCACCTTCTCGACCTAAGAACACGTGGAACACTGGGTCCAAGCCATTCGAGAGGACGACTCTGCCCATTGACCCTCAACTTAAAGGAAAAGCCGTGGCCAACAGCTCAGCCCCCAGACTGGCTCCATCAGCCCAAAACCGTCCAGTACCACGACCCCTACCCAGCCTCAGCGGAGCAGTGAGATCGTCTGCTTCAAATGTAAAGGCAGAGGACATATGTCTCGGGAATGTCCCACTCAGCGGACAATGGCACTCACTGCTTCCGGAGACTATGAATCCAAAGACGAACAAGAGGAGCCAGCATTTCCGACACACCACCAGTCCGACGAGGACATTGAGTATGCCGATTTCGGAGAAATGCTCATGATCCGACGCGTTCTCAGCTCGAGATTTGAGCCAGAAGAAGAATAGCAGCGAGAAAACATTTTTCACTCTAAATGCACAATACTTGGGAAAGTGTGCTCGTTGATCATCAACGGAGGGTCCTGCACCAACGCCACCAGTAAATACATGGTGGAGAAGCTGGGATTGCCTGTGACCAAGCATCCCAAACGCTACAAGCTCTGATGGCTGAACAAAAAGACGGAGTTGTACATCTCAGACCAAGTTAAGGTCTCTTTCAGCATCGACAGATACCAGGACCAGGTCATCTGTGATGTCGTCCCGATGTCAGCTGGACATTTTCTGCTCGGACGACCTTGGCAATTTGACCGAGAGAATACGCATAACGGACGAACAAACTTTTATTCTTTCGTCCACGACAAGCGTAGATACAACCTCGTACCAATGTTTGCACACGCCGTTCAAGAGATGCAATCAAAGATGGCAAAAGATCAACACGCCCAAAAGGAGAACTTCTTAATAAATGTGGCAGACATGCGGATAGCCACTTGCACCCAGGGCACTCAGGTCGTATTAATGCTCTACACAGAGAGCCTGCACACGACTAGCACCGAGTCATCGTTGCTTGCTGAGATCCGCACCCTGCTAGACAAGTATGCCGACGTCTTTCCGGACGAAATTCCAGCCAGCCTCCCACCTATCCGAGGGATCGAGCACCACATCGACTTTGTTTTCAGAGCTCAGTTACCTAACCGTCCTGCCTACAGAGTTAAACCCGAGGAGGCTAAGGAGTTAGAACGACAAGTCCAGGACCTCATAGCTCAAGGCTACGTTAGAGAAAGCCTCAGCCATTGTGCCGTTCCGGTTCTTCTAGTACCCAAGAAGGACGGAAGCTGGAGGATGTGAGTAGACTGCCGCGCCATCATCAACATCACAATCAAGTACCGACACCCCATTCCGCGCCTGGACGACATGCTAGACGAGCTCAGCGGAACCAAAGTCTTCTCTAAAATTGACTTGAAAAGCGGATATCATCAAGTAAGGATGCGCGAAGGGGATGAATGGAAGACTGGATTCAAGACCAAGCAAGGTCTTTATGAGTGGCTAGTGATGCCATTCGGCCTGTCAAACGCTCTCAGTACTTTCATGCGCCTTGTGAACGAGGTCCTTCGTCTGTTCATTGGTAAGTTCGTAGTGGTCTACTTCGACGATATTCTCGTCTACAACACGACCTACTCAGACCATCTGGAGCACCTAGAGGCCGTGATTACCACCCTGCAGAGAGACCAGTTGTACGCAAATCTCAAGAAATGTACTTTCTGCACCGACCAAGTTGTTTTTCTTGGTTTAGTCGTGAGTTCCCAGGGACTTCGGGTGGACGACGAGAAGATTAAGGCCATACAGGATTGGCCCACACCGACGAATGTCAGCCAGGTCCGTAGCTATCACGGACTCGCCAGCTTCTACAGAACGGTTCGTCCGAGACTTCAGCACGATAGCTTGTCCGTTAACCTCGACGATAAAGAAAAATCAAGATTTTCGTTTGGGACCCGAGCAAGATAAGTCTTTCAAGTTTCTGAAAGAACGCCTCACCTACGCCCCAGTCCTAGTCCTGCCGGATTTCACTCAGACATTTGAGGTCGAGTGTGATGCTTCAGGGATCGGCATTGGAGGCGTTCTCACACAAGGCGGACGACCTGTCGCCTACTTCAGTGAGAAGTTAAGTGGAGCTGCACTTAACTATCCGACATACAAAAAGGAGCTTTATGCCCTCATCCGCACCTTCGAGACTTGGCAGCATTATCTGCTTGCCAGGGAGTGCGTCATTCACACTGACCATCAGACACTCCAGCACCTCAGAAGACATTTTACGCTGAAGAAGAAACATGCTTGTTGGTTGAAGTACATCAAGACCTTTCCATACGTCATAAAGGAACGGACAACGTTGTCGCTGATGCCTTATCTCGTCGATACAGTCTGATTTCAGTCATGGAGTCAAAAGTTATGGGCTTCGAGATGATCAAAGAGCTGTACGCTGACGATGCAGATTTCTCTCAGGCTTACCTAGAGCACGGCAAGGGCAACTACAACCGCTTCTTTCTTCACAACGGGTTCCTCTTTAAAGACAAACGACTATGGATTCCGAGAGGATCGATTCGAGAGCTGCTTCTCAGAGAGGCCCACGGTGGAGGTCTCATGGGTCACTTCGGCATTGACAAGACCTTAAGCATGCTTAAGGAACATTTTTATTGGCCCCATCAGCGATGAGATGTAGTGGCACACTACGCCAAATGTCTTATCTGCAAGAGAGCTAAATTCAAGATGCATCCGCAAGGCCATTACATGCCATTACCAGTCCCATCCGTGCCCTGGACAGACATTTCCATGGACTTCGTCTTAGGCCTGCCGAATATCAACCACAAATCTTCGTATTGGTCAACAGATTTTCCAAGATGGCACATTTCATCGCTTGCAACAAGACCAATGACGCAAGCCAGATTGCCAACCTGTTCTTCAAGGAGATAGTACGAGTTCACGGCATTCCCCGGACGATCGTATCTGACCGTGACACCAAGTTCCTGAGCCACTTCTTGCGAGCATTGTGGCGAAAATTACGCACCAACCTCCTGTTCTCCACCGCATACCATCCGCAGACTGACGGACAGACCGAGGTTATCAACCGGACCTTGTCCCAGACCTTGAGGGAAACAATTGGCCGCAACTTGAATAATTGGCTGGAGTGCCTTCCGTATGTCGAGTTCGCTTACAACAGGGCTACACACTCCGGCACAAAGCTTTGCCCATTTGAAGACGTCTACGGCTTCAACCCGACCACTCCTATCGAGTTCACACCCATACCATTGAGAGACGCCATCAGCTTGGAGGGAGAAGCAAAAGCGGACTACATCAAGCGACTTCATTAAGAGACCAAGGCAAATCTGGAACAACGGAACATACAGAACGTCAAGAACGACAACAAAGGCCACAAGCACATGGTTTTCAAGGAGGGTGATTGAGTTTGGCTACATCTGCGACCAGAGTGATTTCCCCAACGATGGAAGAGCAAGCTTGCACCCCGGGGAGATGGCCCATTCCGCGTCCTTCGGAAAATCAACGACAACGCCTACAACCTCGAACTTCCAGGTGAGTATAACGTGTCTAGTACGTTCAATGTGTCTGACTTAAAGTTGTTTGATGCAGGTGATGACTTCGCTTTGGAGACCAAAGCACTTCAAGAAGGAGGGAATGATGAGGACATCGAGACAGTCATTGCACCAGTCATTCCACCTGGACCACTCACACGGTCTAAGAGGAAGGCGTTAGGAGACAAGCTCGGCATGCTACTGGTGAGTGGAACCGGACCAGACTTTGAGCCGCCCATGACCAGCCCCGGACCGACCCATGCCAGCCGCCTCACGACCAGTCCCGGAGCTCACGCCTCGCCAGGGACTATTGTCTAACCCTAAACAGCCGCCAAGAAAGCCCCTTTGCTGCAGCCGTGTTTTTCAACCCTTTTGGTTGAAATTCTTGGAGTATCACAAGCCCTTTTCACAGCTTGTGTGGTCCCTTCGATCCATCCTTCGCTTCCATCGATTTCTGTCCAGCAACCTGAGCTTCTCAGTGAAAGACAGCCCACCCTTGGTTCTTACATCACGTCCTGATTGCTCTCCGGATGGTCATGATCACGGTCGAAGTCACGTCCCATATGGTCGTCCGTCTGTATGGGAACACGGCCTGGGCCGACCTCCATGTCATCGTTTGGTTCAGCAACCAAGCTCACATCACATTCTGGTGGACCCTATGGAAGAAGCTAGGAACCAAACTGGTTTTTTTGACGACTTGCCATCCGCAGACTGACGGACAAACCAAAGTGGTGAACTGGATGCTGTCCACACTTCTAAGCGCGACCATAGGACAAAATTTGAAGTCATGGCTCGAGTGTCTACCTCTGGCAAGTTCGCCTACAACCAAGCTGTCTATTCCATGACCAAGAAGTCCCCTTTTGAGATCGTCTACGGTTTCAATCCTTTGTCCCCAATGGAGATCACACCTTTTCCACCAGCCGAGATCGTGAGCCTGGAAGGGGAGAGCAAGGCCGAATACGTCAAGAAGCTGCATCAGAAGATCAAGGAGAACCTAGAAAAGAAGACGGAATCATACGCCAAGCAAGCCAAACAATGGTGTAAGCAAACTACTTTGAAGGAAGGCGACTGGGTTTGGTTGCACATTCGACCCAAGAGTTTCCCACAAAAGCGCAAGTACCAATTAGCACCAAGAGGAGACGGTCCATTTCGAGTCCTGAAAGAGATCAACGACAACGCCTACCAACTCGAACTGCCAGGTGAGTTTAACATTTCTCAAACGTTCAATGTTTCTGACTTAGAATTGTTTGATGCAAGTGAGGATTCTGTTTTGGAGACCAAACCACTTGAAGAGGGGAGGGATGATGAGGCCCCGGATCGTACCGACCGCGCCAACGACCCACGCGGACCAGGACCAGACCCGGACGACGCTGTTCCCATCGAACCAGCCAAACTAGTGACCCGAGCCCCCGTCAAAGCCTTAGGAACCAAGATCAATCGATTTGTCGAGCGAAGACTTGAGGTTCCACCAAGGAACCCCGAATCCGGCCCCGGACCGGACCCTGTACCGGACCACCACTTCTCGACCCATTCATGGGAGCTGCTCAGTCAACGGACCTCCGACTCATGCATCTTTACCATCACCTCGGGATAAGGACGCCAAAGACACACTAAGGAATTGTACTCTTTTCCATACCTTCGGTTTTGTCCCATTGGGTTTTCCTAGGGAGGTTTTAACGAGGCAACACCCTTAGTATGCACTCGGATTTGGGCTTCATCATCTCAGAAAGTCCACGGCCCAAGCCATCTATGTTTTGTTTGGCTATATTTTTTCTAAGTGTAGAACCTGGGCCCGCGCTAGCCCACAAGGCCCGCGGCCCAGGTCCATTAATTGAACTTCATGTTGTTTAAGTTTTTTGCTTCTTGTTGTTTTTCTTCAAACTACATGTTGTTTTTTTCTTTAAGTGAAACCCTAAGACTTAGGCCTATATAAGCCAAGTCCCTTACATTAATAAAATCAGACTTTGACACGAAATCAAAAATCATATTGTTCTCTACACTCGGCGCCACCTAGCCTAACTAAACCGGTTCCAAGACTTCCAGCCACCGGCTCTAAGTCTGCCTTAGTGTATCACGGGACCTCCCACCGCCCGTGTGGTCTAATCATGTGGCGATGGTGATGGTGATGAGGTTGGTGGTGAGGTTGGTGGTGATGGTTGTGATGGCGATGGTGGTGCTGATGGTCGTGGCAATGGTGGTGATGACGGTGGTGGCGATGGTGGTAAGGATGATGAGGATGGTAAGGATGATGAGGGTGGTGGTGATGGCGGTGGTTGTGGTGGTGGTGGTGAGGATGATGAGGGTGATGAAGACAGCCCTAGTCCATCTTAAAGGCTGAAAAGGAAAAAAATGTCATTCTAAATTTAGGCAACGCCCTTTTGTTAATGCTTGAACTCCTATGTGCATTTTTTTGTTCTTGTAAACTCTATTGTGTTATTTAGGTGTTAAAACTCGATTATGTTATTTTCAGTGTCAAACACTATTATGTTGTTCTTGTTGTTTTATGTTGTTCCTATTTTGGGAATACAACTAAATTTTATAATACAACTGAATACAACAGTATACAACTACATTTTGATAATACAACTGTATATAACTGGTGCTAAATCATATGCGTCATCCCGCGTGTTCACATTACGTCTTCACACTACTGTTCAATAAAAAAATAATTAATATTCTGCATTCACACTTGTTCACACTAGAAGCATATTTGTACATAGTTATATAAATATCAAGTAGTTGTATAAATGTCAGTTTTTGGTCTTAACAATTATATCGATATTTGTAATCAATTTTATTAGTTGTATGACTCCATTAAGTTACTTAATTATGATTAAAAAATTCATAGTAATAAATTCTCGAAATTATAAATTTTGAGCAATTCATATACTTATAATCAAACAAGGTAACAACAAACATATATGTTTAGGGTTTATTAGATTAGAACATGTTATTTTTCAGTTTTTTCTAGATTCATAACTGGATATCATAATTAATAGACTAAACGCTGGTTTTAATATCTCAAATACATGATTAAAACCATAACACCTTAAACCATAAACCCAAACACTAATCCCTAAACCCTAAACCCTAAACACCAAACCCTAAACCGAAATCCTACAACATAGTTGTATTAGTAATACACAGTTGTATGTTCTAGTACATAGTTTTACGAGTAATACCCAATAATAAAGAATAAGTTTCAATCCCTTATACCACTACCACCACTACTACAATCAAAGTATGAATACAAATCTCCTCTGGAAATACCTTTTCTCCTTCGCCGACGTTCTCCAACTGATGGAAACCTTGTTACTTTGGGTCTTCCTCTTTTGGTGACAAAATCCGGATGATGGACAAGCATATCAGCAATATGGTCAGGAATTATCCACTGAGACATATGAGGTACTGGATATATCGTCCTGCAATAAGCAAATGCCCAATTCTTCATCCAATAATACTTAGAGCACACATCATGTATTTCAATTTTGGTGTATTTCTTTTTTTTCCGCTTCTATAAGACCGCAATAGCATAGACACATGGATACTTATCAAGATCAAAACGCTTGCATGTGCATTTCTTCATTCTCATATCAACCAAATAAACATTACCATCTTTTCCACACACGTTAAACTCAAGGAATAAACTGTTTAACACTGTCACCTTCAACTTCTCCGCCGCAGCACACAAAGGGTGCAACTCTTTCTCAATAAAGGTACCAACATCCCATCATTGAGAGAATTCTGCAGATTCTTGTTGAACCACTCAGCTATCTTTGAACAATGACATCGATCATCGACAGAAGAGAGTACTTCCTTGCTTCTCTTAACACCGCATTAATAGACTCACATGCATTGCTTGTGTACATGTTGTACCTATCTCCCGGGAAATAATATCTTGCCCATTTACAAGTTTTAGGACAACTTTTATCAAGATAATCCCCTGCCGCTGGATATCTTTTAATAAAAGCACTGTATTTCTTTTGAAACTCACACTCCGTGTACACTTCTGCCATTGCCCTGAACTATTTTGCAAGTGCTTCTTTGTTGACGTATGAGCAGCTTCCCTTCACATTATGAGATAAGTGATAAGTACAATACCCATTCAGAGCTAGATACACCTCAGCTATTGATTTTGATAAGACTGATGTGTCTATTCGTTACAATTACTAGATCACCTCTATCCGGTACTACTGATTTCAACTTACTAAAAAAACCAAGTAAGACTTAAATCTTTCTCACCATCAATAACACCCAAAGCAATCGGATAGTGGTGATGATCAGGATCTTGTGCAGTCGCAACTATTAGCATTCCACCAACTACATTCTTAATGTGAGTTCCATCCACAACATTCACTTTCCTCATGGCTGAAAAGCTTTCAATGCTTGCTCCCAACGCGAAAAATTAGTACAAAAATTTCTTTTCTTCATCCAATTCCACATAAGTAATAGTACACGGATTCATCTTCTCCAACATGTACATATAAGGAAACAACACGACATAACTATCCTCTGGAGAACCTCGTACATCTTCACAAGCTTTTTTTCCTCTCCACACGGTACTACATGATACTTTCTCTCCTACTCTTCCTTGTACCAAATCAATGATATTCTTTGTACTCGGTGTATCAAGAGTTCTTAGGTAATCATCATGCAAAACAGAAGCAACTAACCGTGTTATGCCACATCTTCTCCTTGTACTTGTACTAGAAGATGCACGCAAACACATATGAATGTAGTTGTACCTTATGATCGAGAAGAAAGTCGAATCAGCATGTCTCATAGCCCGCAAATACCACTTGCAACCTCTTTCTGCTCCACAACATTTGACCACACACCGCTTTTTATCGGTATTAACAACTTGAAAACAGATTAAATTTCCAGCTCTCTCTACTAATTCTTGCACGTGTGGCTTGCTTTCAAATTGTTGGCCAATTTACGCATTCATACCATCTTTCCATTCGAGATTTGCAGGCTCATCTCCTAGTACCAAAGGTGTGACCTCAGTGACTTCATTCATAAACAAGGTATCCATGTCTCTTCCTTCTTCATCGTGTACAACAATAGCATTTTGTTTTGATGGCTCACTTGCAGCTTGATTCGTATTGCCATTATCTTCCTTTGCACTAGAAATCATATATGAATTACTTGCAACAAATTGGCTCTGATTATTGACAACTTCCACATGCCGTACACTTTTCGCATGATCTTCATAGAGCTCCAAGTAACACATATGTCCTTCAACATCCAAGATATAGATTTGCTTCTTATGGTTCATTAGAAGTGGGATGTAAATAATTTTCAGTGCAGTTCTAACTTCCTCCACTCCCATCATCTTGCATATATCTTCAACCAAAAGCATATACGTCACCTCATCAATCTTTTTTAATCACAAGAGCGTGATGAACATCTTCTCTTGAAATCCATACAACATCAATCTTTACATAATGTCCTACGTAGTTAATGTGTATCAGAGTGCGCTGCTTTTGTATACGTTTACCATAATTATACTTGGTCGTATAATATAATCGTAGTTGTATGCAGTTGTATTCAGTTATACATTTCCAACAAAGTTGTATTGAGTTGTATTTTTGGTAACATCCAGATGTACTTTCTTTGTAATAAATAAAATGATCTACATTTCAATCATATCACTAAACTTCATCTAAACCCTGAAACAGACATCTAAATGATGCACAAAACCTGAAATGATGAACCAGAGCTCAAATCCCGCTCAAATCGACTTTAACCGCCAAAACCACAAATCATCCAAGTGGAGTTCCACGTTGATGGGGTCATCCAAGCCACACCAACCCGGTACTTGGAGGATGAGGTTCAAGCAACCCCATATGTCTCTCATCGCATCATGACCAGGAGCAGAGCTGCCCAAGGAATGCAAGAAGAAGGCCGAGACCAAGACCAAGCTCATGGAGCTGAAGCCAGAACCAGCCTAGCCCAAGCACATGGCCGAGGAGAAGAAAGGGAGACATAAGTCATCAGCCAGCCATTTGACATTGATCAGTTGGATGTTCCTGACCAGAACATCCTTGCACACAGCCTTACGGATAAGGCCTTGTGTGTCCTCACAATTCTTGAGTGAGGACACTGAAAGAATATAAGATTGAGAGATTTGTAGAATGAGAGAATGAGAGATTGAATTCTTACTTACAAAATGTGAAGGGAGTAAAGTATTTATACTAATCTAGTCTAGGCTTGTTTGGATACAAGGATAGCCTTATACACAAATGGCTTACAAGGATAACATAATTCTATAATACAAACAAGCCTTAGACTCTCCCTTTTACATGCATATAAATCGCCATTTATCTAGAAATGAAGGCTTTCATAAATTCATCATTTCTTCTTCATTCCAACACTCCCCCTCAAGCTTAAGACATAAGATGTTTAAGCTTGCAACCATGAAGCATTACCTCATTAAAAACCTAGAGAAGGAAAACCCAATTGGGACAAAACCTTTTCTAGGGAAAAAGAGTATAACACTCCATGTTGGGATCATTGGTGTGGAATGGTCATGAGGCCAAGTCTTGGATAGATTGAGGCGCCAGTTTTAAGAGATGTTGCCTTGGTAAATACATCAGCTAGTTGGTCCTCACTCCTTGTATAGCAAGGTAAAATGATACCTTTCCCAATAGCTTCTCTAACTTTGTGGCAGTCCACTTCTATATGCTTGGTCCTCTCATGAAACACTGAATTGGAGGCTATGTGAATGGCAGCTTGATTATCACAATGAATGGTGATAGGTTCCTCACACTCCACGGCTAAGTCACCCAAAATTTGTTTCAGCCAGATGCATTCAGTAGTGAGCTTCCTCATTGCTCTATACTCTGATTCTGCACTAGAACATGAAACCACCTTTTGCTTCTTGGTTTTCCAAGTCACAAGGTTTCCACCTATGAAAGTACAATATCCAGTAGTACTTCTCCTATCTTCCCTATCTCCTGCCCAATCTGCATCACAATAACCAACCACATTTGTGTTTTTATTGTTACCCATCCATATACCTTGTTCATGTGTGCCTTTTAAGTATCTTAGAATTCGCATGGCCATCTCCCAATGTCTCATCTTTGGTCCTTGCATGTGTTGTGATACCTGATTCACAGCAAAACATAAATCTGGTCTAGTGATGGTTAAATAAATAAGCTTACCAACCACTTTCCTATAGAGCTTAGGATCATTAAAATCAATTTCTTCAACTAGCTCCCCCTTAGTTGCGATTTTGTAGCCTTCCTCTAAGGGTGTTTTGGCTGGCTTAGCTTCCATCATACCTGTGGATGTTAGTAAATCTACAATATACTTCCTTTGAGAGAGAAAGAGACCTTCCTTAAACCTACATACTTCAATTCCTAAGAAGTATTTAAGTTCTCCTAAATCCTTTATATCAAAAACACTCTTTAAGTAATCTTTAGTAGATGCAATACCAACACTATCATTACCAGATATGATTATATCATCTACATAGATAAGGATTACCACAATACCTTCCTTACCTTTTAATGTGAAAAGAGTATGTTCCACTTCAGATCTTTTAAAACCTTTATCCATTAAGGTTACACTTAGCTTGTGGTACCAAGCTCTTGGAGATTGTTTAAGACCATAAATAGCCTTCCTTAACCTCAGTATATTACCGCTTCCAACCTCATCTTCTAGGCCAGGTGGAGGTGACATGTAAACCTCTTCTTCTAGTTCACCTTGTAAGAAAGCATTCTTGACATCCATTTGCCACAATTCCCACTCAAGATTAGTAGCAACAGTAAGCACAACATTGACAGAATGTAGCTTAGCAACAGGAGCAAATGTATCCCTATAATCCTCACCATATGTCTGAGTAAAACCCCTAGCTACCAACCTAGCTTTATATCTATCAATTTCACCATTGCTTTTGTATTTAATGGTAAAAATCCATTTAGAACTTACAGCCTTCTTTCCTTTTGGTAAAATGGCTGAAGCATATGTACCATTCCTCTCCATAGCTTGTTTCTCAGCTGAGATAGCTTCCCTCCATTCCTTTATAGACATAGCTTCTTCATATGTCTTTGGAATCTGCTCATTGTCAAGACTAGAAATAAAAGCAACATGAGTAGAAGGTAGGTGTGCAATATTACAAACTCCCTGGTCATGATGAACTACAACATTTCCATTGTAGAAAACTGGTGGATTTCTTTGTCTTGTGCTTCTCCTTAACACTGTAGGTGGAGCCTCCTCTTCTTCACTCAAAACTTCAATGAGAGTAGGTCTAGATCTTTTGGAAGCTGAAGCTAGAATGGAATCCTCTCCTGCTGAGTCTTGTTGGACATGAGTAGAGGTTTCTCCCCCCCCATGTTCAAGAGGAGGAAGCCCAGGAGAACCAGGAAAGGATGATGGCCGAGACAAACCGGAAGGATCAGATGCGGCTGGACAAGATGGACCGGAAGCGGGGCTTGAACGGTCTTGTGGACCAGGCTGAACCACGGGTCCACGGCTACTTGCAACTGGGTTAGGTGATGAGACTGTGTGCTGACCACCTCTTATTCCAATACTTTCCAAGAGTTTTCTCAAGTATTCAGCTTGATCAGTTCTTGTTGATGAGATGTCTTTAAATTGTTCCCAAGTTCCCTCTTCAAAAAAACCTTTTTCTTCTTGGAACTTGACATCTCTAGACACCAAGACTCTTCTAGTCTCTGGGTCATAACATTTGTACCCTTTTTGTGTGGATGAATATCCAATGAACATAGCTTTGGTACTCTTTGGTTCCAGCTTGTTCCTTTGCTCCCTTGGAACTAATACAAAACAAACACAACCAAAAACTCTTAAGTGATCAATATTAGGTCTAGTTTTGTTTAGTACCTCAAATGGAGACAGGTCATCTAGGACTTTTGTAGGAGTCCTATTAATCAAGTAGCATGCAGCTACAAGGGCATCTCCCCAAAATCGTTTAGGTACTTTCATGTGGAACATCATTGTTCTCACAACTTCCATTAAATGTCTATTCTTCCTTTCAGCTACTCCATTTTGTTGTGGAGTGTAAGGACAGCTTGTCTGATGTTCAATGCCATGTTTAGCTAGATGTTCTTGAAGTCTGGTACTAGTGTATTCTCCTCCATTATCTGTTCTAAAGCATTTAATTCTAGCATTGTATTGATTAGTAACATATGCTTGAAAGTTTAAAAATGCATCATATACTCTATCTTTAGAACTAAGTAATGTGACCCATGTATATTTAGACTTTTCATCAATAAATGTCACAAAATATTTATGGTTTTCTCTAGATGGAAATGGAGATGTCCAAACATCAGAATGCACCAATTCAAAACAATTTTCATATGTATGCATAGATTTTTCAAAAACTGTTTTACAATGTTTCCCAAGAATACAAGAATCACACAACTCTTTTGGCATTTGTAAACCAGGAACAAGTAAGTCAAGTGCTCTTGGATGAGGATGTCCTAATCTAGCATGCCAAAAATCAGAATCAGAACTAAATGACCTAGCCTGAAGAGCCGATTCCAATGTACTAATATTATTCATGTTGTCAAGAACATACAAATCATCTTTTCTGGTTCCTTGTCCAAAACATCTCCTAGTTTCAATATCCTGAAAATAGAAATCATTAGGACCAAAAATTGCATGACAATTGAGATCAGTAGTAGCTCTTTTAACAGATAGCAAGTTAGATGTAAAAGATGGCATATAAAATGCTTTAGATTCTTTATCAAACAACTTCAATTTTCCTATGCCTTTAATTGGTACTTTGATTCCATTAGCAATAAGAACATTCCCTAAGGCAGGTTCTACATTCTCTAGCAATTCTATATCACTAATCATGTGATGAGAAGCACCAGAATCAACAACCAAAGATTTAGGAGCATTAGAAGTAAAAAGAGTTTGAAAAGAAGCATGAAAAGTTTTACCCATCACATTGCTATCCTTTAGTGCCTTGATAAGGGCTTCTAAGTCTGATCTTGTCACAAATTCTGATGCTTGTGGCATGGTATTAGTGGAGGCTGAGACAGGAAGTGAACCGCTGCTTCCAACCGCCCTTGATGACCCAACACCGTGAGCTTGCCTGGCCGAGGGCATGGCCGGATGCAGTGCAGGGCGTGAAGCCCATGATGGCCTCAGATGAGGGTGGAGTTCCCAACAATCCTTCTTTGCATGACCATCCTTCTTGCAATGATCACAAAATTGCCTCCTCTTCCTAGAAGCATTTGTTGGCTTGAAGAAACTTTTGTGAGCAGCTACTAGTTCAGCTTTGTTGCCAAACAATCCATGTGATCCTTGCTCCTTTTGAACTTGAGCACACACTTCCTCCAAGCTAGGCAACTTATCAGACCTGAGAATATGCTTAATAAGATCTGAGTAAGTAGAATTAAGAGTTAAAAGTAACCCAAACACCTTATCTTGTTCCTTTCTTTCAAGGAGTACAAGTGGTTCAATAGTGGCTGGCCTTAGCATTTCTAGCTCAGCCCACAAAGCTCTGAATGAGCCATAGTGCTTTGTGAATTCAGCATCCTCCTGCCTTAATTCATTCAAAGCCTTCTTTACTTCAAAAATTCTCAAAAGGTTAGTGGTGTTTCCATACACCTTAAGCAAAGTATCCCATAGATCTTTTGCATTTTCACAAAAAGAATAAGCTTCTAAAAGATCACTAGCAAGAGAATTTTGTAAAATAGAAAGTACCAACTGATCTTCTTGGTACCATTTGGCTTGAGCTGCATCACTCACTTCAGCCACTTCATTGTCTTCAATGCCATTTGTGGCAATATGATTCCAAAGACCTTTACCACCCAATGTGGTTTTCATGGTCCTAGACCATAAGAGATAATTTGCTCCATGTAGAATGACTGGAGCTCTAAGGGATGCCTGAATTTCCATACTTAAAAGGCAATATAGGTCAGTAAATCAGAGAAAAAAAAATCGTGATACCAGAGTGGAGCCGGCTAGGCGAGAATAAGATGCTGGTCACGCTAGTTGGGTTGGGTTGGGCGTGAACGGCTTCTTTCTGGTCACGCTCAGGTCTCTTGGTCACGGCTTCTGTTCACCAGGTTGCTTGGTCAAGAGTTCAGCTGGAAGTTGGTTGGTCGGGACGTGGTCACACTTGCTAATGACTTGGTCGGGACACTCGCTTGTTTTGATACCAGACGTGATAGCTCTGTGGTCGGGACACTCGGATACAACGCTAATCACACAATTCTATATCTGCAAGATACAGCTTACTATACAAGAAGGGAGGCAAGGGAAAGAGCTAAGTGTATCCACAGAATTAAGTGTGAAGCAAGAAACCAACAACTTGCAGTTCAAGTAACTACCAACAACCTAACTGATTTTATCCAACACTTACAACAAGATATGAACAGATTAAAACAACTTAACAGTCAATCTTAACCAGATTTAATCAATCAAATTCGAAATAATTGTTTAGAATCAATTTATTTCTCAAGAAATTCAATTAATAAAATTCCAAGATTAACTAAACTGAACAAGGAATTCAAGAAAATCAATCTTGAATACTAAAACTATTCTGATTGACTTGAAATTTCGTGACAATCCTCACAAGATACTAATTAAACTTTCCAGTTCAAGAATTTTAAAGAAAACTAAGAAAGAATTAGAGATATATCACAAGGATCTTGATACAGATGAATTCGGACGACTCTCAAGAAAACTTCAAGAAAACCCTTTAAACTCAATGAAAACGAGTTCTGCTTTCTTTAAACAGAAACTAGACTCACGGGGCTTGAGTTTAGGCTTTTGAAAATCACGATTTGATGAAAAATTTACGAAGATATGACCTGGGGAATGTAGAGGTACGAAACGAACGCGATCACGAACACCTCTTAGAAGAAAATTCGTATCTTTTGATTCCCTGAACCAAATGATGCGATTTTGGTGTCTATGGATGCGGAATTCGCCGATGAACTCTCCAGAAAAAGCCGATCGTCAATTGGAGTCGTGGATTGATCGCAATTTGATTTACAAGATGACGTTCGAAATTTATCCAGAAACAGATGAAGAACAAGATGGATTCTTGTTGAATTAATGAAAGAATGATGAAAATTTCCCAGATTTGATGTAACCTGGCTCTGATACCATGAAAGAATATAAGATTGAGAGATTTGTAGAATGAGAGAATGAGAGATTGAATTCTTACTTACAAAATGTGAAGGGAGTAAAGTATTTATACTAATCTAGTCTAGGCTTGTTTGGATACAAGGATAGCCTTATACACAAATGGCTTACAAGGATAACATAATTCTATAATACAAACAAGCCTTAGACTCTCCCTTTTACATGTATATAAATCGCCATTTATCTAGAAATGAAGGCTTTCATAAATTCATCATTTCTTCTTCATTCCAACAGACACTTCTTAAAGACCTTAGATAATTAGGTTATTATTTTCCTTTCTAAGTTTACCACAATGGGTTCTTGGAAAGGTTTTTAATGAGACCTGAAAGTCTAAGGCATCAAGCCTAGTCTCCCATTGGTTTTTAATGTGGATATGTCCATTTAAAGTCAATTAGGCTTGATCCTATCTTTAGGTACTTGTTTAGCCTTGTCATATTTTAGTCTTGTCACTTGTTAAAAGACTTAGTTTGGTTTGAGTTTGTTTTGTTGACCGCGGGTTGTGTGGTCAACTAGGTCTTAGGGTGTAGCCTATAAAAGGCAGAACACTCCTTTTTTTATGAGAACAAGCTTTTAAAACCAGTCACCTAAAACGGCCGCTTAGGTCTTTCCTTCTTCCTTTGCATTGTGAGTTTGTCTCTAAGAAGGGAAGTGATTCCTTTGAAGATTGAGTGTGTCTATCTTCAAGGAAGGCTGTGTCCAAGTCATTCATAACTTGGTGTGTTGCCATCGATCCACTAGCCCATCCGCTCCACCTTTTTGTCATTTGTCCAAGCCGCTTGCCGCTCGCCCTGACCTCCTCGCTGACGTCTGTACCGCTCAACCAAGGAAGAACCAGGCGCGCTCGTCCCAGCCGGCTGTCCGACCGGCCACCCGAGCGCTTTCCATGGCTTGGCTCATATCATTAATGGCGGAAAAAAGTTTTCAGAGCTAGAGAACGGTCAAAAAAACTTTTCCGGACGAGTGTACACAAGTGTGCAGGTATAAACTCAAGAGAAGAAAAAGAGAAAAAAAGAAAAAATTGGGAAAATATGAGGTTGAGTTAGGTGGTTGCACGTTAATGGCCAAAGAAGAAGGAGGAAGATGATTTTTGTGGGTGTTACAGAAGTAGTTGTTTATATTAAATAAAGGGAGAATAGAGGGAATGATGAGTTGATTTATAATTAAATAAAAAATATAAGAAAAGAAGAAGAAATGAGGGGAAATCGATGGAAGAAGGGGTGGAAAATATAGAGGGACCCACAAGGAGAGTATTTAAGAAACAAGAGGAGTATTCTTTACACACTCTCTCTACATGGAGAGTGTTTAAGAATTTGACCCTAAGATGACTCAGTATATCAGCATAGAATATGAAGAGATAAGGAGAGAGATGATTGTCTTGTCGTAAAAGTCTTTGTGGATGAATGTGACCATGTAGACTCCCATTGATCAAAAACTGAGTAGTTGACTTTACAAACTGTTTCCATGATCCATTCAATCCATGTATTGGAAAAACTAAAAGCGCATAAGTTTTCTCTAAAAATGGTCACTCAACCATACCATAAGCTTTGGTGATGTCTGTTTTCAAAGCCAAATACGTTTGGGACACTCGTTTGGGAGATCTGAGTGAATGCATTAGCTCATTTGCAATTAAAAAATTTTCAGAAATCATACAACCTGGGATGAATGCAGCCTGAAACTCTTATATCAGGGTGTCCAAGAGCAGCTTAAGCAATTGCACCAGAATTTTTTGAAATAATCTTGTATGAGACATTGCAGAGACTAGTGGGACGAAACTCAGAATAGTGTGTTTGTATTGTGTTCACCCCAAGAGGATCTATCTCCTTTGTATCTCAGATCCGAGAGGTTACATATTATAAAGGTTTTGAAATTTTCTCTCATCTCGTATTGTTTCTCCGTTCTTCTCATCGTTTGATAGTATTTCATTAAAGTCACCCACGAGAGTCCATGGTCCTTGTTTAAATGATCCAATCCTTTTGATTATCTTCCATATGATAGTATTTCATTAGAGTCACCCACGAGAAAACATGACTGAGTATTTGGAAAAAGAAATCAATAGTTTCATAACGACATTATTCGTTGTTAGTGTAATGATCTAGGAATATGATCTTTGGATTTATTTGTTTCTATTGCAAGAGTCTATAATAATTAACCAGATATCTGATCTAAAGCGTTTAGACCAACAAAGTTTCTGAATTTAGAACTCTGAACTAGTATTTGAATAGGCTAGGCATCGTAACAGTTTGAGTTTAATGAACTCTATCATAACTTAATCCATAGATGCATATCTACATCTTCCAATAAACAATGCAGTCTCAGTCTGTTGATTTATTATGTATAGTGTCTAGAGCCAAACGACATTAAATCATATGAATTCTAGATCATAAGATCATAGATATATCATATAGAGTTTTTTGCATATTTCCTAAGATTATCATGAAAACTTAACACCTTCCTACATTGCTTTCAAAACTGTTTTTTTGCTTTTTTTATACTTTACTATTTACTTTTGATACTCACCAACGACAATCTTTTGTGACAGGTCTAACTCATAGAAATCTCCATAATTTGCAGAGTTACCATACAATTTCCTAAGGATCGATAACCTTATTATATACTTTTTTGTTTGATGTGCGCTTCCATCTTTTGAGACAGAGGTGCGCCGCCATTTTCGTCCACAAATTCTACTATCTTTTGATTTCCTTTCAGCAAAAAATTAACTTTAGCAGTCAGCTCATCAATCTTTTGTCATTCAACAGTACTGACTTTCTTGGATCTGTTATACTCTGGACACTTGTTACTTGAATGTGCAGCCATGTTTTCAATCATCTCAAAAGCACCTTCTTTTTACTTGCTACATTCAAAGCATTCTGATAATCCGAATAAAGCACCATCATAGAAGATATCCAAATATGTTCATTTGTGTGCTCAAGATGAGGGCACTCTCTTCGGTACTCCTTGAATCTCTCTCATGCCTCACAAATGGTTTCTCATGAATGCTGCTATAACGAAGAGATATTGTTCCTCTGTGATGTAATCTTATACTTGGTGTAGAAGCGATCTAAGAATGTTGATCTGCATTGATTCCATGTTGTCAAAGACCTAGTAGATAGAGCATTGAGCCATCTTGTCTTCTTTAAAAAAAGGAAACAACTTGCATTTGAAAAAAATCATGTGGTACTCCATTAGCATTGGTGGTGCAACAAATCTCCTCAAATTTTTGATGTGATCCATTGGAATTTCCACAAGTTGTCGATGGAGTAGATGCTGCTTCACTAATGTGATAATTTGAAGTTTGATCTCAAAGTGTGGCATCTGAATAGCTTGTGGTACAATAGCATATATGTTATGATAGAAAGCGTGTGGATTATCTACATCTCCAATGGCACGTTGATGATGTTGTTGATTATGCTATGACTCTTCTATTTATTGTTGATGCCTCTGAAATGCAGTAGTTAACTCACCATCAGCTTGTCTGTTGTTTTTGCCCATAGTAGTTGAATTCGACTTCTTTTTTTGTTTGTTTTTTTCCTGTAAGCTTTTGGTTGTTGAGAATTATGAGATTTTCAGAGACTTGACTCTTTGTTCTCATAAATCTAAAACACACGCAATAAAAGAAAGGTAGTAAAAATTAGTACTTAAAACAAATTTTAATATAAGCAAAGGTAAAAATTTGTCTCCGTCGCAATGTCGCCAAAAAATTGATACATTGATTTTAGGTATTTATTTCATATTGCTATTGCACATCATATAAAATAGAATAAAAAGGTTTAATATCCAAAAGATCAATGTCACACTATATTTCATAAAGAAAGACACTAAACTAAGAGAGAATATGGTTTTTAGTTTCTGAATGTATTAACAAGATGTTTAAATCAATGTAAAACAATTAAATAAAACATTACTTCAATGAAAATTTGCAAGGATTCAACATCATGAACCAAACAATTATACGGGAAAATTAGAAACAAGTCTTGAACTCAAACATCAAAAATAACTGATTCACTGTCATGGCATCTTCAATTTCTCTAATAACTTAGATTCTTAAATTGTTGTTTGTACCTACAATTCTAGACAAGCTTTATTACACATGTTTGATTTGTCATCTAAATTCTTTTAAGCAGCCTATTACACTTTTGATGAATATATTACATCTAAAATCAAAGACTAAGGGATCAATTCAGTCTAGGCATTAAGATCAATTTTACGTGAAGACAATTAATTGGTGATGCCCTATCTATGTTTCGTTCAATGAATCATAAACCCTTTGAAAATCCTTAATCTAACTAGATAATTACTCACACATAGAAAAACAAAATACAGCGAGAGAGGATGAAAAATTCATAGATAAAATTGATAAACTAAAAGGGGATTGATATATTTTCTGATACTGTTGTAAAGATTTTCTCTCCAATTCTTACAAGTGAAAGATCTCAAAGTATGTGTAAAAATCGTGTCTAGGTCTGTCCTTTCTCAAAAATCAAAAATAAAATATAAACTGTTGGTCTGGTAAGCGACTGGGTGATGTTGGGGTTCCGTAGGTCAAAATTAGGTATATTGAAAAACTTCATTTTTTCTCTCGTTTCATTTTTTCTCTCGTCACCCCTAGTTTGTCTTGCTTGCTCCATCATGGAGCAGTTGCTCTGCATGAAAGCTTATGATGTTTGCCTACTTCGATCTCTTTTGCTTTGTGGGCATCAATCTTCATTATATGCCATAGTTAGACATGAAAAACACTCAATAGAAAACTAACTGTTTGATAAATATTTGAAAAAAACTATTACATTGTGTCAAAACCGTAACACATGTTCAAGAGGAGGAAGGCCAGGAGAGCTAAAGGGACCAGGCCGCAGATTGGAAGGGCCGGCCGGGGTTGATGGCCGTTGCCCAGTCGGCTGTACAGGGGCAGCTGTGCTGGGGCTGGACGCGGCTGGTACATGCTGAGGAGCGGTAACCGTGGGCTGAGGATGAGGTGAAACTATGCCAATGCTCTCCAAGAGCCTCCTCAAGTTCTCAGCTTGGTCTGATCTTGTTGTGGAGATGTCTTTGAATTGATCACAAATTCATTCTTCATAGAAATTCTTGGAATTTGACATCTCTGGATACCAAGACTCTTCTAGTCTTTAGATCATAACATTTGTATCCTTTCTGGACAGAGGAATACCCAATGAACATAGCTTTGGTACTCTTTGGTTCCAGCTTGTTCCTTTGCTCCCTTGGAGCTAATACAAAACAAACACAACCAAAAATTGTTAAGTGGTCAATATTAGGTCTAGTTTTGTTTAGTACCTCAATGGAGTCAAGTCATCTAGGACTTTTGTAGGAGTTCTATTAATCAAGTAGCATGCAGCTACAAGAACATCCCCCTAAAATCTTTTGAGAACTATCATGTGGAACATCATTGTTCTCACAACTTCCATCAAATGCCTATTCTTCCTTTCAGCCACTCCATTTTGTTGTGGAGTGTAAGGACAGCTGGTTTGATGTTCAATTGCATGTTTGGCCAAGTTTTGTTGAAGTCTGGTGCTAGTGTATTCTCCTCCATTATCTGTTCTAAAACATTTAATATTTTCATTGTATTGGTTAGTAACATATGCTTGAAAGTTTAGAAATGCATCAAATACTCTATCTTTAGAACTAAGAAAAGTGACCCAAGTATATTTGGACTTTTCATCAATAAATGTCACAAAATACTTATGGTTTTCTCTACATGGGAATGGAGATGTCCAAACATCAGAATACACCAACTCAAAACAATGAATCATAAACCCTTTGAAAATCCTTAATCTAACTAGAGAATTACTCACATATAGAAAAACAAAATACAGCGAGAGAGGATGAAAAAATCATAGATAAAAATCCTTTCTCTAAATATTTTCTTTTCTATTTATCTGTTGTAGTCAGCTGAGCCTTTCCTGATTTACAACAAGAAATCAACAAAAAAAAAGTCAAGAAAAAAATAAATAAACAAAAGAGAAAGCAGAGGAGAAATCCTGCTCGGAATATGTTAATCAGCTGACAAAAAAATCTTGCAATCTTTCTATCTTAAGTCACAGTTTAGGTTATTACTCTTGATCTTAGGTGATTGGGTTTTGATCTTCACTAAACTTGTGGGAATAGCAAGAGAATTCAGGAGCTGAAACTGAGTGTGAGAGACTTTAATTTGATTTTTTTGCTAAGTGATTTTCAGGAAAACAAATGGCACAACAAGAGGAAGAAGGGGATAGGACCCCTGTAGTACAAGAAATCCGACTTAATCAGCTGCAATTTGAAGCCATGATGACCGAGATAACTTAAACTTTAAGACAAGATTTCGATCTAGCTAACCAAGCTAACAAGAGGTTTCAAGGTTTTGATCAATTTGCAGGTAGACCTATGCGTGGGACAGGAGTGGCGCGAGGAGGCTGGCCCGGTAGAGGAGCGGTACGAGGAGCTAGACGTGAGGAGGACACACCATTAAACTTTTCTGGTGGTAGTAGTACCGGATCCCAAGCTAGGAGGAACAACCGGCCTCATCCCAGACCTCTAAGGGAGAAAGACAACCTAGGCAACCTCAAGCTCCGAATTCCATCTTTTTTGGGAAAGAATGATCTTGATGCCTACTAAGAATGGGAAAAGAAGATGAAATTGGTATTTAATTGCCAAGACTACTCTGAAGGCAAGAAGATGAAATTAGCAGCTACTGAATTCAGTGGGTAAGCTGTTAACTGGTGGGAACAACTCACTCTCTCCAGAAGACGCAATGGAGAACCTCAAGTTACCTCATGGTTCGAAATGAAAACCATGATGAGCAAGAGATTTGTACCCATCCACTATGGTCGAGAACTACACCAGAAGATAAGAAGAATAACTCAAAGAACTATGAGTGTAGAAGACTATCACCAAGAGATGGAGAACCTCCTCATCAAAGTTGACATTGAAGAAACGATGGAAGCCACAATGGTGCGGTTCCAAAGGGGTCTCAACCGAGATATACAAGACAGCTTGGAGCTTCAGGAGTATGAGGACATGAACGAGCTGCTACATAAGGCCATCTTAATTGAGCAACAAAATAATAGGAGGGGGAACACGCAGACCACTTACACCCCCACACCCAGACCGTATGTTTGAGATGATAAATCAGGAGGAGCCAATTTTAAGAAACCATCACCGTCTAAAGGCCAAGAGAGAGTGATCTCTGGTCCCCCCATCCGTGAGGATAAGGGTAAGGGATTTGCAACCTCAACCTCTACACCAAACAGGACCAGAACATCAAATATTTTAGATGTCAAGGCTTTGAACATTATGCTAATTAGTGTTCTAACAAGAAGGTCATGCTTATACTAGACAATGAAGAACTGATTTCTGAAGATGATCAAACAGAAGAGGAGGAAGAAAGTGTGGCATACCCTGTCCAAGGAGAGTTGTTGGTCACTAGAAGAACCTTAATTACTCAACATAAAGCCCAGGAGCTGAGGGAAAACTTGTTTTACCAAGGTACTTGGTTCAGAAGAGGGTTTGTAGTCTGATCATCGATGGAGGAAGTTGCACAAATGTGGCTAGCCAGACTCTAGTCAACAATCTCAATCTCGCCACCTACAAGCACCCAAGGCTTTATCAACTACAATGGCTCAATGATGAAGAAGAAATGAGAGTAAGTGAGCAAGTGTCCATACCAATCACGATTGGTAGTTACCAAGATGAAATCGTGTGTGATGTATTGCCCATGGAAGCTAGCCATATGCTGCTAGGTAGATCATGGCAATATGATAAAAGGGTGATGCATAATGGATACACAAACAAACATACCTTAACTCAAAGAGGGAGACAGATCACGCTAATACCCATGACTCCTCAAGAAGTGCATCATGACCAGATGCTGCTAAAGCAAAGAAAAGGGGAGGAAAGAGAGGCGCCAATAACTTCTTTTGTAGAGGAGTCGTCAAAGGTAAGTAGCCTCAGCCTTTTTGCTACTTCAAGTGATGTTAAACTTGCTTTAAATGATCGCAAAGATATGATATTGATGCTATGCAATGAGATACTAACCAGTCCTACTAACCTTGGTCCGGAAATCCCGAGAGAAATTGAGCTACTTTTGCAAGTTTATCAGGATGTGTTTCCAGGAGACCAACCCATAGGATTACCTCCCATACGAGGTATAGAACATCAAATAGACTTTGTACCGGCGCCGCCCTTCCATATTTCCCAGCATACCGGACCAATCCTGTATAGACAAAAGAGCTCCAGCGATAAGTCACTGAGCTCATGGAGAAGGGACACATCAGGGAGAACCTAAGCCCCTGTGCAGTACCAGTTTTTTTAGTACCAAAGAAGGATGTGAGCTGGCAAATGTGTGTAGACTGCAGGACCATCAATAACATCACAGTTAAGTATAGACATCTTGTACCACGATTAGATGATATGCTAGATGAACTACATGGTTCATGCATCTTTTCAAAAATTGATTTAAAAAGTGGATACCATCAAATTAGGATGAAGGAAGGAGATGAGTGGAAAACCGATTTTAAAAGCAATTTAGGATTGTATGAATGGCTAGTAATGCCTTTTGGGTTAACCAATGCTCCTAGTACTTTTATGAGGTTAATGAATCATGTCCTTAGAGCTTATATAGGTCTATTTGTGGTTGTATACTTTGATAATATTTTGATAAACGGTAAGACCATGGACGAACACTTAGACCATCTTAGACAAGTGTTAGAAGTACTAAGGAAAGAAAGCTTCTATGCTAATAGAAAGAAGGTTCATTTGGAACAGATAACTTGGTCATTTTAGGTTTTGTTGTCAACTCTCAGGGTATACAGGTTGACGAGGAAAAGATGAAAGCCATCAGAGAGTGGACCACGCCTAAGACCGTTGGAGAGGTCAGAAGCTTTCACGGGCTTGCTAGTTTCTATAGGAGATTTGTGAAGGACTTTAGTACTATTGCAGCACCTCTAACCGAGGTGGTGAAGAAAAACGTAGGGTTAATCTGGGGGATGGCTCAACAGGATGTAATGACAAGCTCAAAGGGGAGTTAACCAATGCACCTATACTTGTACTTCCAAACTTTGATAAAACTTTTGAAATAGAATGTAATGCCTCTGGAATTGGTATTGGCACAGTCTTAATGCAGTAAAGAAAGCCCATAGCATTTTTTAGTGAGAAACTTCGGGGAGCTACCTTAAACTACTCAACCTATGAGAATAAGATGTATGCTTTGGTAAGAGTCCTTCAAACATGGCAACACTACCTATGGCCTAAGGAATTTGTAATCCACACAGATCATCAATCTCTCAAGCATCTTAAAGGCCAGCAGAAATTAAACAAGAGGCATGCTAGGTTGGTTGAAATCATAGAGACCTTTCCATATGTAATTCACTACAAACAAGGTAAGGAGAATGTAGTAGCAGATGCGCTGTCCAGAACGTATACTCTTGTCTACTATGGAAACAAAACTTCTTGGATTTCAAAATTTTAAATCATGCTATGCTAATGATCCAGACTTTGGAGAAGTCTATAACGTAACCAAATCTCACGCTTCAGGTAAGTTCTACCAACTTCAGGGTTTCTTGTTTTATGAAAATAGATTATACCTGCCTTGTGGAACTTTAAGAGAAATGTGTGTGAGGGAAGCTCATGGAAGAGGTTTAATGGGACATTTCGGTGTCGCCAAGACTTTGAATAACTTAAAGAAATAGTTTTATTGGCCTGGCATGAAGAAGGATGTGGCTAAAGTATGCTCTAGATGCGTGAAGTGCAAGCAAGCCAAATCAGGAGTTCAATCTACAGGTTTGTATACGTCATTACCCATATCTGATCACACTTGGATAGATATTTCTATGGATTTTTTTTAGGATTGCCCAGGACTAGAAAAGGTAGGGATATTATCTTTGTTGTGGTTGATAGATTTTCCAAAATGGCCCATTTTATACCTTGTCATAAAACTGCTAACGCCACAATGGTAGCTGACCTATTCTTTAGAGAAGTAGTTAGATTGCATGGAATGCCTATGACAATTGTGTCAAATAGGGATTATTTGTTCCTTAGTCATTTTTGGAAAACTTTGTGGGGAAAATTGGGAATCAAACTGTTATCTTCAACCACATGCCACCCCTAAACTGAAACGGTAAATCGGACTCTTTCTACAGTTTTGCGTGCAATTGTTAGAAAGAATATTAGAATATGCGAAGACTGCTTACCTCATGTAGAATTTGCTTATAATAGGGCTGTGCATTCAACTACAGGATTTACACCATTTCAGATTGTATATGGGTTCAATCAGTTATCTCTTTTGGATTTGTTTGCATTACCTATTAAAGAACAGACTAACCTTGATGGCAAGAAAAATACCGAGTTTGTTAAATCTTTACATGAGCAGGTTAGGCGCAACATTGAAAGAAGGACAAAAAGGTACACCAAGTATAAAAACAAAGGGAAGAGAAAACTTATACTGCAAACTGGTGACTTGGTTTGGATCCATGTGAGGAAGGAGAGATTTCCAAACGAACAAAAATCAAAACTCATGCCTAGGACAGATGAACCATTCAAAGTAGTCAAAAGAATCAACAACAATGCCTACCAGATTGATCTTCAAGGTAAGTATACTATCAATTCCACTTTTTATGTTTCTGATTTGATTCCTTATGTTGCAGATGATCTGGATTTGAGGTCAAATCATTTTAAATGAGGAGGTGATGGAGTGATCCAGGACTGTACGGATGATTGGGGCGAGGAGGAATCAAGTACAGAAGGAGAAAGCACAGATGGAGGTGAACCTCATCCATTCCTAGATTTTGGCACGTCCGGCACAACCCAGGAACCCGCCTTCAGCACAACTGGCACAGCCGGCACGGTCCAAGCCCGCGAACTCGGCACACCCCAAGACCAAATCTTCGAACAACCCGGCCCATTCCACGAACAACCCGGCCCGCGCTATGAACTCGGCAGGCCTGGCCCGCCTCATGACCCGCTCGGTCCGTTACATGATCAACCCGGCCCACTCCATGATTGGCATGGCCTGTTTCCATTCTAGGTCTTAACCGTTCCACGGTCATGGCCCGTCCCAAGCATCCGAGCCGCCCAACGAGTCCGGCCCATTCTATGCTGCAGGCCCATCAGGCCCGAACCTGGAACTCGACCAAGAACCCAAAGATCTTGAACTGTCCCATGATGCAAGAACCGTGGGTGGCTGTCTTTTCACCGAGAAAGCTCAGGTTGCTGGACAGAAGAGATGGAAGCGAAGAGGTGGATCGAAGGGACCACTTGCACACAAGCAGTGAAAGTGTTGAGGACATCGAGTCAGCTACTGCACCGGTCATCCCCCCATGACCACTCACACGGTCCAAGAGGAAGGCGTTAGGAGACAAGCTCGGCATGCTACTGGAGAGTGGAATCGAACCGACCATGGCGACTTGGACCATGCCGACCCGTAACAGCCACATCACGACCAGTCCTGGAGCAAATGCCTCGTCTCGGATGTCCCGACCACCCGACTACGGAGGCGACCAGCCAGCAACCGAACCATCATGCCAAGACCCGACCAGCCCGAGAATGTCCGACCCGTTCCAGATGGACAAGGAGCCATGATGGTTCCTTCTAGAAGACTCTTCCTCCTCCAGTGTCGTTACCATTACCATCCGGTAGAGTCACCAAAAGTCGTGCTAAAAAATTTTACTCTTTTTTCTATCTTCGGTTTTATCCCACTGGTTTTCCGAAGAAGGTTTTAATGAGGAAATACTCTTAGTGCGCAAGACGGTGAAGACTTTGTTCACAATTTCATCTCATTCACAATTCTTCAGTCGATTTCTAGCCAAAGTATTATTCGGCTTTCCTATCTTTATTCTATTTTCTAGACTAAGTATTTATTTGGGCTTAAGTCATGTTGACTATTTGGGGCCCATAGTCTAGAAAAAATAGAATTAAAGATACGAAAAGCCCAATAACACTTAGGCTAAAAATCGATGAGGACTTGTGAATGAGATGGAATTGTGAACAAGTCGTCACGATCTTGCGCACTAAGAGTATTGCCTCATTAAAACCTTGTTCGGAAAACCCAGTGGGACAAAACAAAAGATAGGAAAAAGAGTACATTTTCCTAGCACGAGTTTTGGTGTCTCTACCAGATGGTAATGGTAAAGACACCGGAGGAAGAAGAATCTTCTAGAAGAAACCTACATGGCTCCTTGTCCATCTGGAACGGGTCGGGCGGTCTTGGGATGGACGGGGCATGGCATGCTGGTCCGGAGGCTGGCTGGTCGCCTAGTCCATGGTCGGGTGGACTGGACGACCGGGACGGGGCACTCGGTCCGGAACTGGTCGGGATGGGGCTGGTATGGGTCGGCATGGTCTAGGTCGCCATGGTCGGTCCAGAGCTGGTCATGGGCGGCTCGAGGTCTGGTCCGGTTCCACTCTCCAAAAGCATGTTGAGCTTGTCTCCTAGAGCTTTCCTCTTGGACCGGTTGAGAGGTCCTGGTGGAATTACTGGTGCAGTGGCTGGCTCGATGTCCTCAGCATTCCCTCCCTCTTGAAGTGCTTTGGTCTCCAAAGCGAACTCCTTACCTGCAACAAACAACTCTAAGTCAGAAACATTAAACGTACTAGACACGTTATACTCAACTGGAAGTTCGAGCTGGTAGGAATTGTCGTTTATTCTCCGAAAGACGCGGAATGGACCATCTCCCCTGGGTGCAAGCTTGCTCTTCCGTCGTTGGGGAAATCTCTCTAGTCGCAAATGTAGCCAAACCCAATCTCCCTCCTTGAAAACAATGTGTCGGTGGTCATTGTTGGTGTTCTTGACGTTCTGGATGTTCTGTTGTTCCAGATTTTCCTTAGTCTCTTCATGAAGACGCTTGATGTATTCTGTCTTTGCTTCTCCCTTTAAGCTGATGGCGTCTCCCAATGGTATGGGTGTGAAATTGATTGGTGTGCTCGGGTTGAAGCCGTAGACGACTTCAAATGGAGTACGCTTCCTGCCGGAGTGTGTAGCCCTGTTGTAAGCGAACTCAAAATACGAAAGGCACTCCAACCAGTTCTTTAAGTTTCTGCCAATTGTCGCTCTCAGTGTCTGGAACAATGTCCGGTTGACCAATTCTGTCAGTCTGTCAGTCTGCGGATAGTATGCGGTAGAAAACAAGAGGTTGATTCACAATTTTTGCCACAATGCTCGCCAGAAGTGGCTAAAGAACTTGGTGTCGTGGTCGGACACAATCGTCTTGGGAATGTAGTGCAGTTGTAGTATCTCCTTGAAGAACAGGTCGGCAGTCTGGCTTGCGTCATTGGTCTTGTTGCAAGCGATGAAATGCGCCATCTTGGAAAATCGGTCGACCACTACGAATATGGTGTCCTTGTGGTTGATTTTCGGCAGGCCTAGTATGAAGTCCAAGGAGATGTTCGTCCAGGGCGCAGATGGGACTGGTAATGGCATGTAAGGAACCTGCGGATGCATCTTGGATTTAGCCCGTTTGCAGATAAGGCACTTAGCGCAGTTTGCCTCTACATCTCGTTGCTAGTGGGGCCAGTAGAAATGCTACTTAAGCATACCTAAAGTCTTGTCAATGCCAAAATGACCCATTAGACCTCCTCTGTGGGCCTCTCTCAAAAGCATCTCTCGAATTGATCCTCTCGAAATGCATAGTCGCTTGTCCTTAAAAAAAAACCCGTAAAAAAAAGACATAGAGTTCCTTGTCGTAGGTAGGATAGTTAAGTGCGGCTCCACTTAACTTCTCGCTGAAGTAGGCGACATGCCTTCCGCCTTAGGTAAGGACGGCTCCAATGCCGATCCCGGAAGCATCGCATTCGACCTCGAATGTCTGCGTGAAGTCCGGCAGGACTAGGACTGGGGCGTAGGTGACGCTTTCCTTCAGAAGCTTGAAGGACTTGTCCTGCTCGGGTCCCCAACGAAAATCTTGGTTCTTCTTTATCGTCGAGGTTAATGGACCAGCTATCGTGCTGAAGTCTCAGACGAACCGAAGGTAGAAGCTGGCAAGTCCGTGGAAGCTATGGACCTGGCTGGAGGTCGTCGGTGGGGGCCACTCCTGTATGGCTTTGATCTTCTCGTCGTCCCCCCGGAGTCCCTGGGAACTCACGACAAATCCAAGAAAAACGACTTGGTCTGTGCAGAATGTACATTTCCTGAGATTTGCGTACAACTGCTATCTCTGAAAGGTGGTAATCATGGCCTCTGGATGCTCCAATGGTCTGTGTAGTTCGTGTTGTAGACGAGAATATCGTCAAAAGACTTGGTTCATAAGGCGCATGAATGTACTTGGGGTATTGGATAGGCCGAATGGCATTACTAGCCACTAATAAAAACCCTGCATGGTTTTGAATGCAGTATTCCATTCGTCTCCTTCTCGCATCCTCACTTGATGATAACCGCTTTTAAGGTCCATTTTGGAGAAGACCGCGGCGCCGCTTAATTCGTCTAGCATGTCATCCAGGCGCGGAATGGGGTGTCGGTACTTGATTGTAATGTTGTTGATGGCGCGAGTCGACACACATCCTCCAGCTCCTGTCCTTATTTGGTACTAGTAGGACTGGGATGGCACAGGGACTGAGGCTCTCTCGGACGTAACCTTGAGCCATGAGATCCTGGATTTACCGTTCTAAATTTTTAGCCTCCTCGGGGTTGACTCGGTATGCAGGACAGTTGGGTAACTGAGCTCCAAGAATAAAATCGATGTGTTGCTCAATTCCTCGGATAGGTGGGAGGCCGGCTGGTATTTCTTCCGGAAACATGTCGGCATATTTATCTAGTAAGGCTCGGATCTCAACAGGTAATGGTGCCTTGGTGCTGGACGTGTGGAGGCTCTCTCTATAGAGCATCAAAATGAGTTGGGTACCCTTGGCACGGGTGGCTTTCCTCATTTCTGCCACATTTATCATAAAGTTTTCTTTGCGGGCATGTTGACATTTCGCCATTTTAGACTGCATTTCTTTACTGGCGTGTGCAGACATTGGTGCTGAGTTGTATCTATGCTTATCGTGGACACAGGAGTAGAGGTTGGTTCGTCCGTTATGCGTAGTCTCTCGGTCAAATTGCTATGGTCGTCCGAGAAGAAGATGTTCAGCTGACATCGGGACGGCATCACAGGTGACCTGGTCCTGTTATCTGCCGATGCTGAATGAGACCTTAACTTGGTCCTAAATGTATAACTTTGTCTTGTTGTTCAGTCATCATAGTTTATAGGGCTTAGGATGCTTGGTCACAGATAATCCTAGTTTCTCTACCATGTATTTGCTGGCGGCGTTGGTGCAGGACCCTCCGTCTATAATCAACGAGCAGACTTTCCCAAGTATTATACATTTGTAGTGGAAAATGTTCTCTCGCTGTTCTTCTTCTTCTGGCTTGAATCTCGAGCTGAGAACTCTTCTGATCATGAGAATCTCTCCGGAGTTGGCGTACTCAATCTCCTCGTCGGATTGCTTATGGGTCGGAAATGCTGGCCCCTCTTGCTCGTCCTCGGATTTGTAGTCTCCTGAAGCAGTAAGTACCATTGTCCGTTGAGTGGGACAATCTCGGGACAATCTCGGAAAATGTGTCATCTTCCTTTGCACTTGAAGCATACGATCTCGCTGCTCCGCTGTGGCTGGGTCGCGAAGCTCGTGGTACTAGGCTGCTTTGGGGCGGCTGGGGCAGGCCTGGGAGCCGAACTGCTGGCCACGGTTTTGCCCTTGAGACGCGGGTCAATGGACTGGGTCGTTCGCTCGAATGGCTTGGATCAGGTGCTCCATGTGCTCTTGGGTCGAGAAGGTGCGGCAAGTTTTCGTTTTTGGCACTTCTCTATCTGGCCTGCTAGGTTGAATAACTCGCCTAGTTTGTGGTATTGCTGCAGCTCTATCTTTCTGGCGATGGACTCGTGCAAGTCGTCGATGAATTGGGCTCGTCCACATCGAGTCGGTTGCGGAGGTGCTCGAATTCTTCGAAATATTAAGACACCGTCTTTCTGCCTTGGGTAAGGCGTCTGAATCGTCACTGAAGCTCGCGGTGGAAGTGAGGAGGAACGTAGCGTCTCCTCATTATCTGGGTGAGTTCGACCCATGAGGTCAAGGCACCCATCCGAGCTCTGCTGCGAGTTGTTATTTCTCGATCCCACCACGCCAGTGCGTGGTCGGTGAATTGCGCCGTTACTAGGGAGATTTTACGGGGATTGTGTTAGCTATAGTACTCAAAGATGAGCTCCATTCTTCTCTCCTAGTCTAAGTACTCATTGGGATCAACCTTTCCCTAAAAGGGAAGTGGGTTCATCTTCACTTCGGGGTAGTGCATTAGTTGTCGAGGTGGTGGCATGAGCTCGTCGTAGTACTGATGTCGACCCATCGGTGTTCGGTCGTGTGAGTATGGGGGGGCGCGGGCCGGGTGTGGGTGTATGATGATCCAGACGCTCGAGATGCATTGCTATGGTCGACATCTGGGTCGTCAAAGTTTGCAAGAGATGCAATATTGCTTAACCGTTTTTCCCTGATGTCGACTCGTCACCTCCTGACATATTTCTTTTTCCGAGAAAAGGAAATTTTTAGAAAGAAACTTTCCTTAAATGGAAAATTTTCACAGATATGATTTTTATTATTTATAAAATATTAAGAAACTAAAAAATTGCGAAAAAGGAAACAAAGAAAAAGAAAAATATCCTAAGAATATTTATTACCCAAATCTAAAAGGAACCCTAAATAAATCGAAAAAATCCTAAAATTTATTGCCTAACTAATTAAAAAAAAACTAAACTAGATAGGAGAAAAATATAATTATTCCTAATTCCAAATAGGAAACTATCATAACCAAAGAGAAAAATCTATATATTGCTTATTCCCTAAAACAAAAAAATACCTTAAACTAAAAGAGAAATCTATTAATGGCTTAATTAAAAAATTTGAAAAACTACCTAAAACTAAAAGGAAATCTATTAATGGCCTAATAAAAATGGCCTGAATGTGAAGAAGGACCACTACTTACAACTGCCTTTGAAGACACCATGTCGTGAGCTTGCCTGGCCGAGGGCATGGCCGGCTGCTGTGGAGGGCGTGAAGCCAAAGATGGCTTCAGGTGAGGGTGAAGTTCCCAGCAATCCTTCTTTGCATGGCCATCCTTCTTGCAATGATCACAAAATTGCCTCCTCTTCTTAGAAGCATTTGTTGGCCTGAAGAAACTTTTGTGAGCAGCTACTAGTTCAGCTTTGTTGCCAAACAATCCATGTGATCCTTGCTCCTTTTGAATTTGAGCACACACTTCCTCCAAGCTAGGCAACTTATCAGACCTGAGAATATGCTTAATAAGATCTGAGTAAATAGAATTAAGAGTTAAAAGTAATTCAAACACCTTATCTTGTTCCTTTCTTTCAAGGAGTACAAGTGGTTCAATAGTGGCTGGCCTTACCATTTCTAGCTCAGCCCACAAAGCTCTGAATGAGCCATAGTGCTTTGTGAATTCAGCATCCTCCTGCCTTAATTCATTCAAAGCCTTCTTTACTTCAAAAATTCTCAAAAGGTTAGTGGTATTTCCATACACCTTAAGCAAAGTGTCCCATAGATCTTTTGCATTTTCACAAAAAGAATAAGCTTCTAAAAGATCACTAGCAAGAGAATTTTGTAAAATAAAAAGTGCCAACTGATCTTCTTGGTACCATTTGGCTTGAGCTGCATCACTCACTTCAGTCACTTCATTGTCTTCAATGCCATTTGTGGCAATGTGGTTCCAAAGACCTTTACCACCTAATGTGGTTTTCATGGTCCTAGACCATAAAAGATAATTTGCTCCATGTAGAATGACTGGAGCTCTAAGAGATGTCTGAATCTCCATGCTTAATAGGCAAAATAGGTCAGTAAATCAGGTAAGAAATCGTGATACCAGATAGAACCTTTGGTCGAGGTATGTATGAAGCTGGCTAGTCACGGCTTGTTCGGAACAAACCGCTGGTCACAGCTTGGTCGGGGTGGGCGTGAAGATCACTGGATCAGCTGGTCACGCACAAGGCTGCTGGTCACAAGGTCGCTTGGTCACGCGTGGTCACAATCTTGGTCATGCTGCTCACGAATTCCAGTAGCTGGTGGTACACAAGCAAGCGTGATCAGGTGTGCTGGTCGAGACAACAAACGCGGCCTGGACTGCTGGTCGAGATGAACACACTCGGCCTGTCCGAATAATATTTTCTTCTTGGTTGGAATCGAGTATTTTAATTCCTGCACAAATAAGCAATACAACTTGGAAGAACAAGAAATTATATGCTGGGCAGGGATGATCAACCAAGAAAAAAAAAGCTGTTTAAAAAAAAATTGGCGCCAACAACTCAAGTGTAACAACCACTAACTACCTAAAACCACCTGTAACTAATCCTAACAACTCAAGTAACAAGAATTGTAACAATTTGAGACTACTAAATTCGACTTTATCAAGATTCAATAACCAAAATTCGAATTTAATCACCTAGAACATTTTATGAATTCAAGAAATCAAATTTAAAGCCTTTCAAAACTAAGGAATTCAAGAAAATCAATCTTGAAACCCTAAACCTATTAGATTGACTTGAAAATTCGTCAGGACTCTCACAAGACACTAATTAAACTTTCCAGATTCAAAAAATTAAAGAAAACTGAGAAAGAATTAAAATTATATCACCAGGATCTTGATACAGGTGATTTTGGACGTCTTTGAGGAAAACTTCAAGAAAACTCTTTAAACAGAAACTAGACTCCAGGGGCTTGAGTTTAGGCTTTTAAAAATCACGATTTGAAGAAATATTGACGTCGAGATGACCTGGGGAATGTAGAGGTTCAAAACGAACGCGATCGCGAACACCTCTTGGAAGAAAATTCGTATCTTTTGATTCCCTGTGCCAAATGATGCGATTCAGGTGGCTGTGGATTCGTAATTCGCCGATGCACACTCCAGAGAAAGTCGATCGTCAGTTGGAGTCGTGGATTGATCGCAATTTGATTTACAAGATGACGTTAGAAATTGAATTAGAAACAGATGAAGAACAAGATGGATTCTTGTTGAATCAATGAAAGAATGATGAAATTTATCCAGATTTGATGCAACCTGGATCTGATACCATGAAAGAATATGAGATTTAGAGATTTGTAGAATGAGAGAATGAGAGATTTAGAGAGAATTAGAGAATTAGAGAAAAGAATGATTTATTAGAAAATGAGAATTATGAATCCTTAGTTACAAAATGTGAAGGGAGTAAGGTATTTATACTATTCTAGTCTAGGCTTGTTTGGATACAAAGATAGCCTTATACATAAATGGCTTACAAGGATAACATAATTCTATAATACAAACAAGCCTTAGACTCTCCCTTTCACAAACATACAAATCACCATATAACTAGAATTAATGGCTTTCATAAATTCATCACTTCTTTTTTATTCCAACAGTTCCTACTCGAAGATTCTTCTACCTCCAGTTTTTTTACCATCACCATTCGGTAAAGATACCAAAAGACGTGCTAAGAAGTTGTACTCTTTTCTCATCTTCGGTTTTGTCCCACTAGGTTTTCCGAAGAGGGTTTTAATGAGGCAACACTCTTTGTGCACAAGAAGACGGAGACTTGTTCACAAATCTGTAATCTTTCACAAGTCTGTGTCAATTCGGCCTGCATTTCCTCATTAAGGCTTATATATCTCATTTCTTTCTTATTTAGACTAAGTATAAGTTTAAGGCCTTAAGCCCAATTTATTATGTCAAAGTTATTTGGCCTTAAGCCTATTTCTATTTTTCAGCAAAGAGAACTACATGTTGTTTTTATTTACATTAATTGTTGTTTGGGTTAAACATCATGTTGTTTGCCCTAAGTTGTAACTAAAGGCTTATATATACCTCATCACTTGCAAGTAATAAGACAACACGATTTTAAGCAAAATAAACCCTAGACTTCTTGTCAATTGACGGCAGCCTCTCTCCCATTGGGAAACTTGTCTCGTTCTTCTTCACCAAGAAGAACAACTCGGTGTATCACAAGTCTTCCGCAGCTTGTGTGGTCCTTTCGATCCATTCTATTCATCCAACTCGCTTCTGGAGGTCTCGAGCTTCTTGACCAATAGTTGCACAACCACTACGCTTACATCATCTGGTATCATAACTTAAAACATCTTCTCGACCAATTCGCTTCTGGAGGTTTTGAGCAGCGAGAAATCATCTTCAATTAAAAATGCACTATCCTTTGAAAGGTGTGTTCCCTCATTACAGACAGTGGCTCCTGCACCAATGCTGCTAGCAAGTATATGGTAGAAAAACTTGGGCTACAAGTGACCAAACATCTGAAACACTACAGACTAAGATGGTTTAACAACAAGACATAACTGTACATCTCCGACCAGGTCCGAGTCTCATTCAGTATAGGGCGATATCAGGATCAAGTTTTGTGTGACGTCATCCCAATGTCAGCTGGACATCTTCTGTTAGGACGACCTTGGCAATTCGATAAAGAGACTACACATAATGGACGCACTAACTTCTACTCGTTCATCCATGATAAGCGTAGATATAATCTGGGACCTATGTCGCCATAAGAAATGCATGGAATGCAATCAAAGATGGCAAAAGACCAGCATGCCCGAAAAGAAAACTTCCTCGTCAACATTGCAGATATGAGAAAGGCGGTTAGCAACAAGGGAACTCAGATTGTTCTTATGATTTACAGAGAGGTGTTAAATGCCTCTGGCGCTGTCAGCAGCAGCCAACCTGCGGAGGTTTAGTCCTTTTTAAATAGATACTCGGATGTATTCCCAGACGAGATCCCCCCAGGGTTACCACCAATCAGAGGCATTGAACATCATATCGACCTTATTCCCGGAGCACAATTGCCAAACAAACCTGCCTACAAAGTTACTCTGGAGGAGGCCAAAGAACTAGAACGACAGGTTCAAGATCTCATGACCCAAGGCTACGTCAGAAAAAGCCTTAGTCCTTGTGCAGTTCCAGTCCTGCTAAAAAGGATGGAAGCTGGCGAATGTGCATCGATTGTCGCGCCATCAACAATATAACTGTTAAGTATCGGCATCCTATTCCGCAACTAGACGACATGTTAGACAAACTAAACAGAGCTTCTGTCTTCTCCAAAATTGATTTGAAGAGTGGTTATCATCAAGTCAGAATGCGAGAACGAGATGAGTGGAAAACAGAATTCAAAACTAAGCAGGGTCTCTACAAGTGGTTGGTAATGCCATTCGATCTGTCCAATGCACCAAGTACCTTCATGCGCCTCATGAATCAAGTTCTCCGGCCTTTCATTGGAAAATTTGTAGTTGTCTACTTCGACTACATCCTTGTCTACAGTGCGACTTACTCAGATCATTTGGAGCACCTGGAAACTGTAATCGTGACACTTCAGAAACAGCAGTTATATGCGAACCTTAAAAAGTATACTTTCTGCACAAATCAGGTTATCTTCCTTGGATTCGTCGTGAGTTCGCAGGGACTTCGACTCGACGACCAAAATATTAAAGCTCTTCAGGAATGGCCACACTGCCTATGCCAGCCAAGTTCAGAGTTTTCATTGGCTAGCGAGCTTCTAACGATAATTTGTAAGAGATTTCAGTACGATTGCCAGTCTGTTGACATCGACCATCAAGAAGAACCAAGAATTCAAGTGGGGACCAGATCAAGAAAAGTCATTTCAGCTTATAAAAGAGCGTCTCACATGCGCGCCTGTTCTTACATTATCGGATTTTGATAAGATTTTTGAAGTCGAGTGTGACGCCTCAGGCATAGGCATTGGAGCAGTGCTAACACAAGAGGGAAAACCAATCACCTATTTCAGTGAAAAATTAAGTGGAACGGCTTTAAATTATCCTACCTACGACAAAGAGCTCTACGCGATGGTCCGAGCTTTACAGACCTGGCAACACTATCTGCTCTCGAGAGAATGCATCATACATACGGACCACCAGACACTTCAACACCTTAAGAGTCAGACGAAGCTGAAGAAAAGACATGCCCGATAGCTGGAGTTTATTGAATCATTTCCTTACGTCATCAAGTATAAGAAGGGCGCAGACAATGTCGTAGCTGACGCATTGTCCCGGAGATACAGCCTAATTTCGGTCATGGAGTCAAAGGTTATGGGATTTGAAATGCTCAAGGAACTTTATGTTGAAGATCACGACTTTAAGGAAGCATTCAAGGAACCATGTCAAGGCAAATACAGTTGATTCTACTTGTTTGATGGATTTCTGTTCAAGGACAAGCGCCTCTGCATTCTCGGAGGATCAGTTAGAGAACTTCTGCTGAGGCAGGCCCACGGCGGCGGCTTGATGGGACACTTTGGTGTCGATAAAACACTGAGTATGCTCAAGGATCACTTCTATTGGACTCGTAAATGTCGAGATGTGGAAGCCCATTGTGAGAAATGTCTAGTCTGCAAGAGGGCTAAGTCTAAGATGCATCTCCCAGGTCCATACATGCCACTACCGGTTCCATCATCGCCATGGACAGACATTTCAATGGATTTCGTGCTAGAACTACCGCAGGTTAATCACAAGGACTCCATCCTAGTTGTGGTTGATCGTTTCTCTAAGATGGCACACTTCATACCATGCAACAAGACGAACGATGCGATTCAGACGGCGAACTTATTCTTCCAAGAGATAGTCCGCCTGCACGGCATTCCGAAGACAATTGTGTCTGACAGGGACACTAAATTTCTTAGTCAATTTTGGCGTGTTCTGTGGAAAAATCTAGGCACCAATTTACTGTTCTCTACAGCTAATCACCCACAGACTGATGGTTAGACAGAGGTCGTCAACAGGACCCTTTCACAGATGCTGCGAGCGACAATTGGTCGTAATTTGAAGAATTGGTTAGAATGTCTTCCCTATGTAGAGTTCGCCTAAAACAGAGCGACACATTCCGGGACAAAGAAGACACCCTTCGAGATAGTCTATGGCTTCAACCCCACCACCCCAATCGAGTTCGCACCTATACCACTGGGGGATGTTGTCAGCTTGGAGGGAGAAGCAAAAGCAGAATATGTGAAGCGCCTACACCAGGAAGTCAAGGAGAATCTAGAACGGAAGAACTCTCAGACAGCCAAACACGCCAACAAGGGCAGAAGACACGTGGTTTTTTAGGAAGGAGATTGGGTTTTGCTTCATCTGAGACCAGAACGGTTTCCCTAACGAAGAAAGAGCAAGCTAGAACCGCGAGGAGATGGCCCATTCCGAGTTCTGCGTCGAATTACCGATAATGCCTATCAACTAGAACTCCCAGGTGAGTATAACGTTTCCACTACATTTAATGTTGCTGACTTAGAATTGTTTGATGCAGGGGAGGAGTTCACTTTGGAGACCAAAGCACCTTAAGAGGGAGGAAATGATGAGGACATCGTACCAGCTACTGCACCATGAGTACCACAAGGGCCTCTGACGCGTTCCAAGGCTCGAGCATTAGGAGACAAGTTCAACCAGCTAATGGAGATAGCTGACGTCCAGGAGGTCAAGGAGGATGGCCCATCCGGCCCATTAGCTGGTCCAGAGGCCCATCAAGATTCGTTCGTGTCAGCTAAGGAACATTGGAGGTTCCTACTCGAAGATTCTTCTACCTCCGGAGTCTTTACCATCACCATTCGGTAAAGACACCAAAAGACGTGCTAAGATATTGTACTCTTTTTAGCATATTCGGTTTTCTCCCACTGAGTTTTCGTAAAAGAGTTTTAATGAGGCAACACTCTTAGTGCGCAAGAAGACGGAGACTTGTTCACAAATCCGTAATATTTCACAAGTCTGAGTCAATACGGCCTGCCTTTCCTCAATAAGGCTTATCTATCTCATTTCTTTCTTATTTAGACTAAGTATAAGTTTAAGGCCTTAAGCCTAATTTATTATGTCTAAGTTATTTGGCCTTAAGCCCATTTCTATTTTTCAGCAAAGAGAACTACATGTTGTTTTTATTTACACTACTTGTAGTTTGGGTTAAACATCATGTTGTTTGCCCTAAGTTGTAACTAAAGGCCTATATAAGCCTCATCACTTGCAAGTAATAAGACAACACAATTTTAAGCAAAATAAACCCTAGATTTCTTGTCATTTGACGACAGCCTCTCTCCCATTGGGAAGCTTGTCTCGTTTTTCTTCACCAAGAAGAACAACTCGGTGTATCACAAGTCTTCCGCAGCTTGTGTGGTCCTTTCGATCCATTATATTCATCCAACTCGCTTCTGGAGGTCTCGAGCTTCTCGACCAATAGTTGCACCACCACTACGTTTACATCAAGGTTGCTGGACAGAAGATATGGAAGCGAAGGGGTGGATCGAAGGGACCACACAAGCTGTGAAAGGGGCTTGTGATACTCCAAGAACTTCAACCAAAGATGCTGAATAACACGGCTACCAAGCGTAGAGGCGGCACTGGGTTTAGACACTAGTCTTAGGATTTTTGTCAAAATGCTTGTTATTTCATTAATGTGTAGACAAAATGCTTATATAATGTCTTCTTACAACTTAGGCTAAAAAACATGATGTTTAGCCTTTCAAGTAATTAAAACAGCAAGTAGTTTACTTATTGGCAATTAAAATAGACTTTGGGCCCCAACTAGTCAACATGGCTTATAAGCCCAAATAAATACTTAGTCTAAAAAATAGAATAAAAGATAGGAAAAGCCAAATAACACTTAGGCTAGAAATCGATGAGGACTTGTGAATGAGATGGAGTTGTGAAAAAATCTTCACCGTTTTGCACACTAAGAGTATTGCCTGATTAAAACCTTCTTTGGAAAATCCAGTGGGACAAAACTGAAGATAGTAAAAATAGTAAAATTTCCTAGCACGACTTTTGGTGTCTCTACCGGATGGTAATGGTAAAGACACCGGAGGAAGAAGAATCTTCTAGAAGGAACCTCCATGGCTCTTTGTCCAGCTGGAACGGGTTGGGCGGTCTTGGGATGGTCGGGGCTTGGTGCTTGTCCGGACGCTGGCTGGTCGCCTAGTCCATGGTCGGTGGTTGGGACGACCGGGACAGAGCACACGGTCCGGAATTGGTCGGGATGGGGCTGGTACGGGTCGGCATGGTCCAGGTTGCCATGGTCGGTCCGGAGCTGGTCATGGGCGGCTCGAGGTCTGGTCCGGTTTCACTCTCCAGTAGCATGCTGAGCTTGTCTCCTAGAGCTTTCCTCTTGGACCGTGTGAGAGCACCTGGTGGAATGACTGGTGCAGTGGCTGGCTCGATGTCCTCATCAGCCCATGAAGAAGGAGAACCAATTCAGTTGTGACAAGGCCCAATGACTAGATCCAGAACTAAGGCCCAACAAGAAATACTTCTACAATTGGTCGAAGGAGTGGCCCAATAGGAAAGACAAGAATATAAAGGGTCAGTCTGTTGGTTTATTTATTTTGGACTTCCGTAATTATTAGTTTAGGCCCAAAATTAAATGTACTTGAATTAAACCAAGTAAACCAATATTAATTAGTAATAGGACACTAAACCATGCTGGTTTAATTAGATTAGGGTTTTAAAAGATTAGGCTTCTCATATGTGTATAAATAGCCCTAGTGGCCGCTTGGGAAGAGATATCCAGCGAATTCTAAAAAGATTTTCATAGAAATCTCTTGAGTTTTCTTTGCTTTCCTTGTTCAACATAATAACATAATTCTCATTAAGTTTAGAGTAATCTAAAGTGATAATCTTTAATCTCAAACAGGGTGAACCTGTGATAAAGAGAATCATTTCTTTGTTGGATCAAACCCAAACCCCAGAAAAGAAGACCACGGGCGATTGGAGAGCTAGTAGCCTCCAATCTTCCTATTGCTGCCAAAGCCGCTGCGTTCTAGAGAGCTAGTAGCCTCTAGGAATCAATTTATCCAGACTTCAAGCCATCCAAAGATTGAATCATAACCAAGACTTTTCCATTCACCACCAGAGCTTTGGCGAGCTCGGGCGACTCAAGGAGGGCAGACAGTGGTGCAGCCACTTATTTCTGCAGGAGGGTTGATCACACTGTTACACCAGTGCAGGGGATTTTTTGCGCTCTTTGTTATTTGCTTTTTTACTAGATATTTTAGTTAGGAACTTTTGATGTGATGTTTGATGATTGTTGGTGGTGATTGCAGGGCTCCTAAAACTTTCTTAACTAAGCTTTTATCGAAATATTAACTTTACTTCTTTCCTTTTTACTTGCAGGTTCGATTTATGTTGGTGAATTTTTTCAGAGATTATGAAATCTTGCTGTTAATAAAGACACGCTGTCTTAGCTTTGTGGTTATAGGCAAGTGTCATGATTCAGCGTAACTAGTTTCGGGATCTCATAGAAAATGTCAATGGATTTGACTATTTTGCTTGATCCTACGAAAATATTACCGTATTTGGAATATATGTTCAGTTTCCATTTCGTATAATTTGTAGTAAACGGAACAAACATACGTAGCTGTAAAGAAACTTAGTTTTTATTCTAACGAAGAATAATTTGAGTTCTATTTTTATTTTGTTATCTATAAAAGTGATCATGAGTATTTGATGAGTAGTGAGTGCAATAAAAGATGCTAAAAATAGCCGTTTGTTTCTCAATGTTCCACCTCATTCGTTGATATGTCAAAACGTTTTTTAATCGCTTGTGTGGTTGGGGGAGAGAAAAAGGAGAACGTAAAAGAAGGAAGACACGAAAACAACACAAAGGATTTGGTTGGTTTGCTTTTAAAATGATAAATGACAGATGCATACGGGTATGAAGGCGTGACTCCCTCTACTCCCTTCCCCTTTTAATTTTCCATTAATATATTGAATTTCAATCCACTCAAAATCTCATCATCTCAAGTTTCTGATCGATGGAGGGCTCGTCTAAAAGCCATAAACGCAAGAAAATAGACAAGCATATGAAGAAGAACAAAAAGACACATGTGATAAACAACATTATTAACGTGAATCCTGAGGGAAACAAGATGGACGAGAAGCGGTCAAGCGGGAGTATTGAGAAATGCGGGCAGGAGAGTTTCGGAGTGTTTGAGTTCCCGTGGATGAAGGAGAGCATGATTTCCACCTCCCTTGATTGGAGTCTACCGGGATCTCTTTTTCCGGTCATAGATGATGGAAACGACATGTTTGAAAGGATTAGTGAAATGAGATGGCCAGTGAAAAGGGTTAGCAATGATAGGTTGGAGTTTGAGGCATTTGAATTCGTTTGGACTTCTATTTCTGATTAGATTGAATAAGGTTTTTGTGTTGTACTTATAATTGCATTGAGACTGAGTCTAGAACCAAACAAGATTTCCGAGGAACTTTGTTTTGTTCCTTTTGTGTTTGTTGATATGTAAAAGAGAGTAAAAGGGAAGTAGTAGGATTTGGTATTTAGATACGAATAAGTGGATTCATTTCTTTAGGAAATATAATAAAAACAACATTTCTCATTGCCAAAATTAAAGGGAATTCTGTGGTTTGTGTATTGATGTTATATGAAAAACTACAACTATCAACATTTGTTAAGAAGAATAAATTCAGGATCAGATTTCTCTGGGAACACAAAGATATGCGATGACCTTTTAGACAAATATACAAAAGTAACTAAGGATTATAGTAAGCAGAGTGAAGCGAAAATAGAAAGAGAATTTGGAGCAAATGTTGTTTAAGATTGGTGCCTTTGTAGCCTTTTTCCAATAATTGAGATAAAGAAACAAAAAAAGTTTAGTAAAGAAACGAGTATAGTGTGAAGAAAATTTGTTGTTCTTGTTTTGTATCCTTCATATTATTTTTGTACTTCAAAATCATTTTTAACGTATCATTTGATTAGGCATTTATTGGTATTTACTCTGGTGGATGTAGTCCTACAAGTCTAAGCGCTTTAACACTTTTTTTATTAGTCTTTCATTCTCTTTGGCATTAATGCATAGGTTTAACTTCGTATGGTTCCTTTTCACCTCGGTAATGACTTTCACTGTGTTTTGGGCCTTCATATTATATTTTAATGGATTTTAATTTCTGGCCCGGGATTTAAACTCCAACAGTAACCCCCCCCCCCAATTTTTTAATTGGTTACTGGTTTACACTATTTAAAGAATTTTTAGAATTTCCTTTTCTTTGGTAAATCTGAATGCCAGCGAAAATAGTTGAGTTTCTTCTATTACTTTCATCTTCTTAATTGTTCATCTTCCTTTTTTCACTTTGGTCTCATATGATGTAATCTATTAAAAGTTTTTAACTATATATCATTGGCCAAAGACTATATGCACCACTCAGTCCATTGATGATCTTCCCTCCTTGTGCAATCTTTCCAAGGAGGTCAAGATTGTTATCCCGAAACTTGGAGATAACACTGAGTGGATAAAAGAAGGATACTTATGTGCTTTTAAATATACTTTGAGTGCAAGCTTCAGTTTCCGATCCTGAAGCTTTTAGTGAAATATCTTTCCAGAATGTCTTTGTCAATCGCAACTATGCCCTGCTTTCATTCTTCAAGTTGTTGGTCTTATTAAAATGGCATGTGAGGCCAAGAATGTTCTCCATGTCAGGGAAATCTCTCGTATAGTCTAGGCTATGCTAAGGCCAACATACGTCATTGGGGTCCTTCATTTTTTATAGCAAAAGAGATCGTCAGATTATCATGGGTCTTCCTTCTTTTGGTGATTCTTAGTGGGCTTCATACTTTTATTTCGGTGTTGACGACGTTTCTACTGAACACCCGCTCCTTCTTACCGAATCGACCCCAAAAACCGGTTCCGTCTTTTTGATTCTGTTACCTTCATTTTTTTATTTTTTTCTAATGATAAGTCACAACAGGGGCCGATGTAAAAACTAAAATTTAGTTACGATACTAATAAGCTTTATTTTTTTTTAAACTAATAACTTGAGTTTATATTAAATTTAAGCCTAATTTTTATGGGTTATTATTACATATTTGTTAATTTTTATTTTTGAAAAAAAAGCTAAAACCTAAAACTTGAAAAATCAACAACTTCCTGCCGTCCTGCATCTTTCTCTTTGTGTCTTCTTTCTCTGCATCCAACCATCCACCAAGGTCAGATAAATAATGATAAATAATGGATCGATTTCTGAATCTGAAAAGAAAATCTCCATCAACAGAAGATATTGATTTAGATGATCTGTCGTATGATCCCGGTGAAAGAAAATGAATACTAGAAAATCATCATAATCAAAGAGATGAGGTACGATGCTAGTATTTAACTAGAGGACCTTGTCAACTTCGTGGTCATAATTTTAAATAACGATTTATAGCAAATACACCACAGCAGTTTAATCTTTGCTGGTTTAATCAGTATGGTGATTGGTTGGAATATAATGTGAAGAAATAAAAGGTATATTGCTTGTGTTGTTATTTGTTCAACGAGAAAAAGAGTGGCAGTATTGGATTTGTCACAGAGGGATTTGATTGCTGGAACAAGTCTGAAAGATTGTCTGTTCATGTAGGTGCAACAATAAATAACTTTCATAACATAGCCAAGAAGAAGTGTGACGATTTGATGAGGCAAGGTCAACCAATCAAACATGTTATGCACAAGCAGATGTCGTAAAATGAGTATCATATTCGATTAAATGGTTATATTGATGCTTCCATATACTTATTGAGATAAGGATTACCTTTTCGTGGTCATGATGAGACAATGGATTCTAGTAACAAAGGTAATTTCGTGGAACTAGTAAAGTATATCTCTGAACAAAATGATGTTGTGAACAAAATTGTGTTGAAGAATGCTCCTGGAAATAATCAAATGGTGTCTCATCCAATTCCAAAAGACATTGTTAATTGCTTTTCAGAAGTAGTTAGCTTCATAGATCAAGAAATGGATCATGATGTGTTTGCTCTGTTGATGGATGAATCTGCAGACTGTTCTAAGAAAGAGAAGATGGCTATAGTTTTTAGTTTTGTTGATAAAGAGGGTATAGTGAAAGAGAGGTTTGTTGGTCTTTTCCATGTGAAAGATACTTGTTCTTTATTTTGAAATTTGGAATTAATTAATTGCTTGCTAAATATAGTTTGAGTTTGCAAGAAGGTGAGAGGACAGGTGATGAGGAAATCAAGTCACTAACAACCCAGGAGCATAGAGAAGTCACCAAGGAGCTGACCAAAACCTTTGGAGAGAACCAATCTGTGTACACCAAAGACATAGGTGTCTTCCTTGGATCATATCGGCGCAATCAGGAGGAGTTAAGCCACGAAACGACCTGTCCCAGAATCTTAACTCATCAAGGAGTCACAGACAATTTAAATCACTTCAAACCGGATTCTGAACTGGAAGTTATAGAGGATACAAGTCGGCAAATCGGATTCAGAGTACCATCCGCGTTTGGGCCAAAGATCGAGCTGCACAGTCCAATTCACTCACAATCTAGACCTCCGACCACTTGGAGAATGTTAATGGATTCTCATGGTTACATCAAGTCAAAGAAACCAATAAGAATCCAAAGGAGGCCCAATTTATCACTAAAATTCAACAACATGTGTACTTGGTTCCATTTAAGGGAAATGCTAAACCATATCGGTTTAGTAGCCTTCAGAGCTACACTTGGCGACCAGGAGAGGAATCTAAGGATTCAGGAGAGCCATCTATCATATTAACATGCACAACAATCCAGAGAATCAGGCGAATTCTCTCTTGTTTTCACTTACCATATTTGGAGCCATCTGCATTCTTACTATTTCTACTTGTGCACGATTTGGAGGCATTCTCAACATTCAAGAAGGTTTCAAGGAAACACTTATTCATGCCCAAGCTTTCCAGATATAAGGAATCACATATTCCTAAAGATATGCTAGAGAATTGTACTCTTTTCCTTATCTTCGGTTTTGTCCCACTGGATTTTCCGAAGAAGGTTTATACGAGGCAACACCTCTAGTGTGCATGAAGACGAGGGCTTGTTCACCAACTACTATGCTTCACTAATCCTCTAACTCAGCCAGAAATGTCATTCTGGTCGTGGCCCTACCTATCCTTATTCTAAGTCTTATTTACTTAAGCCTTAAACCCATCTTTTATATGTTATTTTATGTTTTAGTTAATTGTTGCCTTAAGCCCAATTCTAATTATGTTTTCATTATCTTTGGTTATTGACCAATTTGTAATATGAATAATTATAAGCCCTAAACTTAAGGCATTATATAAGCCTAAGTTAGGAGTAATAATACAACTCAAATTTTAAAGCAAATAAACCTTAGACTCCTAGTCTTTGACGGCAGCCACCTCCTCTTTGGAGACTTTCTCACGTTCTTCTTCACAAAGAAGAACAAACTTGGTGTATCACAAGCTTTCCGCAGCTTGTGTGATCTTTTCGATCCACTTTCTTTTATCTCAATCGCTTCTAGAAGTCTCGAGATTCTCGACTGAAGGTTGCTCCACCACTACGCTTACATCATCTGGTATCAGAGCTTAAAGCTCATGCTCATCAGGTTGACTCTATCCTTAGTATTTGGCGAATTATTTCTTTTGTTTTGTTGCACCTGTTTTTGCTTTTGATTTTTGTTCTTTTTCCTTTCCCCTGAGGATCTCGGTAAGAAGGTGAAGGAAACAAGTCTCATACCACAAACATACCAAAAAAACTAGGTTTTATCATTCCTTAACTTTTATTTATTTCGCTTAATCAAAAAAATACACAAAAAAAAGAAAATCATAAAAATTGCTTTGGTTTAATTGTTTGTTTTTCTTCGTTTATAATTATAAAAAAAACCTCACCTTTCTAAATCACGCCACCACATCGTTTCACCTCACGTTTGGTTTCATAATTGCATTAACAAACGCACTCCTGCATAAGTTTCCGTGAGTTGCTTCATTGTTTGCTTGCGTGTGACTGTTGCATGAGTTTCAGGCTGTAGAACACCATACGTGTTTACATGAATTGCATGCTACGTGAGTTTTCTTTAGTTGCATTATCAAACGATTACTTGAATTGCATGTTTCATTAACTTTAACTAAAATAACGTTTGCATTCACTGTCAAGCATATCGAGGTAAGACACTAGACTCTCAAAAGAGATGGAAGCTAACTTGCTTTCTCGAGATCGAAAATTTCTCAAGAGGGAGAGAATGATGAGGAAATCAAGTCACTAACAACCCATGAGCATAGAGAAGTCACCAAGGAGCTGACCAAAAACCTCGGAAAGAACCAATCTGAGTACACCAAAGACATAGGTGTCTTCCTTGGATCATATCGGCCCAACCTTGAAGAGTTAAGCCATGAAACGACCTCTCCCAGATTCTTAACTCATCAAGGAGTCACGGAAAATTTGAATCATTTCAAACCGGATTCTGAATTGGAAGTTATAGAGGATACAAGTCGGCAAACCGGTTTCGGAGTACCATCCGCGATTGGGCCAAAGATCGAGCTGCACAGTCCAATTCACTCACAATCTAGACCTCCGACCAGTTGGATAATGTTAATGGATCCCTTATGGTTACATCAAGCCAAAGAAACCAAGAAGAATCCAAAGGAAGCCCAATTTATCACTACAATTCAACAACATGTCTACTTGGTTCCATTTAAGGGAAATGCTAAACCATATCGGTTTAGTAGCCTTCAGAGCTATATTTGGCAACCAGGAGAGGAATCTAAGGATTCAGGAGAGCCATCTATCATATTAACATGCACAAGAATCCAGAGATTCAGGCGAATTCTCTCTTGTTTTCACTTACCATATTTGGAGCCATCTGCGTTCTTACCATTTCTACTTGTGCACGATTTGGAGGCATTCTCAACATTCAAGAAGGTTTCAAGGCAACACTTATTCATGCCCAAGCTTTCCAGATATAAGGAATCACATATTCCTAAAGACATGCTAGAGAATTGTACTCTTTTTCTTTATCTTCGGTTTTGTCCCATTGGGTTTTTTGAAAAAGGTTTTAACGAGGCAACACCTCTAGTGTGCATGAAGACGAGGACTTGTTCACCAACTATTATGCTTTACAAGTCCTCTAACTCAGCCAGAAATTTCATTATGGTTGTGGCCCTACCTATCCTTATTCTAAGTCTTATTTACTTAAGCCTTAAACCCATCTTTTATATGTAATTTTATGTTTTAGTTAATTGTTGCCTTAAACCCAATTCTAATTATGTTTTCATTATCTTTGGTTATTGGCCCATTTGTAATATGAAAAATTATAAGCCGTAGACTTAAGGCATTATATAAGCCTAAGTTAGGAGTAATAATACAACTCGAATTTTAAAGCAAATAAACCTTTTACTCCTAGTCTTTGACGGCAGCCACCTCCTCTTTGGAGAATTTGTCACGTTCTTCTTCACAAAGAAGAACAAGCTTGGTGTATCACAAGCCTTCTGTAGCTTGTGTGGTCCTTTCGATCCACTTTCTTTCATCTCAATCGCTTCTAGAAGTCTCAAGATTCTTGACTGAAGGTTGCTCCACCACTACGCTTACATCAACAGGGCTATGATGGAGCATGAAATATGAGAGGTGAACTGAATGGACTGAGAGCATTGATTTCAAGAGAAAGCAGTTCTACATACTATGTACATTGTTTTGTCATCAGCTTCAGCTGGTCATTGTTGTTCTTTGATGAGATTTATGTGTTAGTAAATGTGGTTGCAGCTTCTTGTAAAAGATAAGATAGGATGGTATAAGTTCAGCAGGATACAATTAAAAAGGGAGTAGAGAGTGGTGAAATCAAGACTGGAAAAGGATTGAATCAAGAGTCTTCACTTCCAAGACCAGGAACTACACGTTGGGGTTCTCATTATAAAACGGTGTTGCAGTTATTTGAGATGTTTTCTTCTGTGAGTAAGGTTCTTGAGTTTTTCGAGGATGATGGTATTAAAAATATTCAAAGATGTCAAGCAAATGGCCTCCACAAATATACCTACACTTTTGATTTTGTATTCTACCTACACTTGATGATGCATTTTTTCGGACTCACAGAGAATTTATCAATGGCACTACAAAGAAAAAATCAAGACATCCTAAATTCTGTCTCATTAATAGAATCCAATAAGCGTCAACTACAAAAGTTCAGAGATGATAGATGAGATTCTTTTTCGAAGGAAGTTTCATCTTTTTGTGATAATCAAGACACTGAAATTCTTAATATGGAGGACAGATTTATCGATCCAAAGAAGCCACACAAAAAATCAATATTACAAACTTGCATCATTACCAAGTCAATTATTTTTATACAGTGTTGGATATGCAGCTTCAAGAGTTCAATGATCGATTTAGCGAGGTAAACTCTGAATTACTCGTTTGCTTATCGGTTTTAAGTCCTATTTATTCATTCCATGAGTATGATAAAGAAAAGTTGTTGTGATTTGCTAGATTTTATCCTCAGGATTTTAGTTGTGTGGAATGCAAATCTCTTGAGCAGCAACTCGAGATTTATATTGATAATGTACAAGAGGATGACATGTTTGCTGATTTGAAAAAATTTGGAGACCTATCGCGGGTGATTATAGAAACCAGAAAACATATTTCTCATTCTTTGGTTTATATACTTTTGAAGGTAGCTTTGACTTTGCATGTTGCTACCGCAACTGATGAGAGATATTTTTTAGGTGATCAGAGAAATTATATTCGTTGATGATTCATTAAATATTTGATCACAGGAAGAATTTTAAATCGAAAATTTGTAAACTACTTGCAGAAATAATAAGAACATAATATAAAGATAAAACTACTTGATAAATTATCAACTAAAGTATTACCACAAGTGAAAAACATGCAAGAAAAAAATAAAAATAGAAGAAGCTAGAGTAAAAGTGGCTAAAGAAAAACTAAAAGTAAGTTAAAAGAAAAACTAAAAGACTGACTGCTTCAACTATATATAATATTATGGTTTTTATAAAAAGAAAGGAGAAATGGGGAAATATTTATCTTTTTCTTGTCCGTCTCCTTTAAGCACAAGTTCATTTTTGCTCTAATTTCTTGTACTTTCACGTCATCACCTGATGATGGAACATGCATGCAAAATAAAAATCTAAACACACTAATATGCGATTTTAATGAGAGAAATATGATTAGTAAAATCATGAGATATCAAAACTCTATCTCCTTAACTCAATTGGTTTTCCAAGCTTAGCATAATACTCTGCATACAGAATTTTGAACGTACAATTAACAACATCAATCAAGTGTTTATTCTCTTTTGTGTCCTTACTATACAACTAGTCAAAGCATAGATTGGAAAACTTCATCTTGTTGCGAAGATCAAATACACTACACACAATGACAAGAGGAATAATATTCTCTAATCCATCCCTCTATTTCTTAAACTTTTCCCTTATGACATAAGCTTAGTTTCAAATCTCCTCTAATGGGCTCGCACAGTTACTGATTAGTGCCCTATCAACGTTGAAAATTTCGTTTTATGTAAAAGTGGATGTAACAATCTGCAAAGCTGAAAAGGCCAAAGTTCTCTTGCATAAATTTTTTAGAAATTTTACAAACTTGGCAGCTTACTTCCAATCATCTGTAGTTGGTGTTCTAACTCTCTTAATCTTTGTCTTTTCATTCTCTAGCATGAGATAATCACAGTAGAGCTTGTCCTCTGATAACATCAAGTACGTTGAGTTCCATCTCGTGGCAACGTTTATCGACAAGCTTCCTCTACAAACTTTTCATGTTTCACACTTCAATGCAAGTGACTTCAGACTACTGAAAAACGACCTACCACTATTGAGATTAGGATTCCCTTTTCTTCTTTTATTTCCTCACAATGAATTGATGACCCGTTTCCCGAAAGTTTTCTCTCTTACTATTCAGACACCCACCCTTCTTGCTTTTGACTGTTTACCCAAAATATCTTATTAACTCTCTAGCTAATGACATTGCTAGCTAATCATAGATAATGAGTCCCTGGTCGTTCTTTGTCTTCAACCATTTTATACATGAACCATATTTCAGAAGAAAGCCTCACTCAAAGAAAATAATTAGAGTTTCAAAAGAATGGTTTGGGATTCAAGGAGTGGAATACATTCAGTTAAAAATTCAGTTAAAAGAGAGTGGTAAAAGGATGAGAAAACCGAATGGAGAAACTTAAACCACGAGATATGCATTTCAGGCCCCTAAGTGAGAGAATTAATGGTCCAATTAAGTTCAATATCAATGAAATTACTTTAAAAATGGTGATGCAAGTTCCAAAACCATATGATCTTTTTAAACTTGAGACTTTCCAGCTATGGTGTTCTTATTTTTTTCAATGTTCTCAAAAGTGATTAATAACCGATTAGTGGGTAATACACTTAATCCTAAAATATATTTGGGTAACATTATTACATCTAAGGATATTCATAATTATACTGTATATTCATAATTATATATATAGTTATAACATTATTTTGTTTTGAATGTAATCCAATATATCAAAACTACGTAAAAGCTGATTTTCGTAGTTAGATTACACATGTCTTTCAAAAAAAATATTATAACTTTATTGTTAAGAAGATATGTTTTTTCTTTTATTGTCAATTTTTCCCTTTTATCAAATTTTTTTTCCATGACTACTTCATTTTTCTCTTTTTAAACTACTACTCCAATTCCATTAAGCCTTTTCAGTTTTTTTTTTTTCAAAAACTTGTACATTTTATACATTTGTTTTGTTGTTTTTTTATTTACTTAAAAATACTTTTGTATCTTATACATTAAAATTTAAAATACCAACAACATTATTGGTACAATATTGGGGTTTTTATAGGTAAACAAAGAAAGAGAAAAGGGGGAAAACTCTAGACAGCTAGCGCGACTCACCAAAATTATTAAAAATGCCAGATCATCTCTTTGCAATGGGTTGGCACCCCGTTTTTGTCTAAGCTTGCATCTTCCTATTATTTCTCTTTTCTTGTCTGACTCCTTTGAGCACAGTTTCAGTTTTTAGTTCATTTCTGCTCCAATTTCTTGTACTTTCATGCTATAACCTAATAATGCAGCATGTATGCAAAAATTTTAAACCGAAACACACTAATATGCAATTTTAATAAGGAAAATATGATGCAAAACCTATTCTAAATCCTATTAAAATGATGAGATATCAATGATCCATCTCCTAACTCAATTGGTTTTCCAAACTTAGCATTTAACAACATCAGTCAAGTATCTATTCTCTATTGTGTACTTAACACACAGCTAGTCAAAGCATAGACTGACAAACTTCATCTTGTTTTGAGGATCGAATACACTACACACAATGACAATAGGATTAATATGCTCCAATCCCCAATATTTCTGAACTTTTCCCTTGTGACATAAGCTTGATTTCAGATCTCCTCTATTGGGCTCGCAAAGTTACTAATGAGTGCCCTATCAACGTTTACAATTTCTTTGTATGCAAAGTATGCAATTTCGTTGTAGAAATTTTTTAGAAATTTAACCAACCTGGCAGCTTCATTCCAATTGTCTGTAGTTGGTTGTCCAACTCTTTTAGTCTTTGTCTTTTCACGTCTTTTAAGAAATAATCACAGTAGAGCTTGTCCTCTGATTTCATCTCCTCAAAAGCCACTCTCTACTTAATGGTAGAAGTCAACATCAAGTACGTTGAGTTCCATCTTATGGTAACGTCTAGTGGCAAGCTTACTCTACAAACTTTTCTTGTTTCACACTTCAATGTGAATGACTTAGCCTACTGAATATGACATACCACTCTTGACTCCATTCCTAATGGCAACAATACTTGACTTGAGCATTTTTAAACCATATCCGATAATCAGATTCAAGATTTGTGCAAAACAACACATATGTAAGAACTCCCTATCCCTAATTAGCGTCGTTAACTGTCATTGTAAAAATCTTTGCAAGGCTCTATTCTTCTAAGCAATCCATCAGATGTCTACAATGGTGTGTCCTTTATGATTCGTGATAACCTTAAAGCTAAGGATCTTTTTCTGTATTTCCTATTTACCATTAATCAAGTAAGCTGTGATGACCATGTAGTTGATGGAGGTCGTAGGAGAGGTCCAAATGTCTGTTGTTACAGATACCCTTTGATTCTCAACTTTGAACAGCTTCCTCAAAACTGCTTTTCCCCCCCTCATACATCACAATAATGTCTCTGTTACAGGTCTTTCTGGAAAATGGTGTGTAACGAGGCAAGATGTTGAAACAGAAACGCTTCCACCCCTCTGATTCAACAAAACACAGCGGCTTCTCATTTACCACTACCAGTTCATTGACAGACTTCTCAAAGAGATAAAGATCATACTTCACCACCTACATATCACCATTATCATTGCTTAAGACCTTATGTTTTTCCATCACATTAAAGTCTTTGAACAGCTTGCATCTAGTAAGGTAGGCTATCACCACCCACAATACTTACAGTAGCTATTCATAAGATCATCATCTTTTTGCAGAAAATGTTTCCATACTAGATCTCTTTTAGCATACTTCTTTCGTGACTTATTAATCTTGGAGACAAGCAGTTTATTCTTGGGTTGAACCGTTTGCGTAACTTGAGGCTCCATCTCAGCAGACATATTTACCTCCAACTCATTATCCGTCTTTTCCTCCATCATAGGTATCTAATGCTCCATGTCATCCATATACAAAAAAAAAACACGCAGAAACATTAACAAGGAGAAAAATGAAACAAAACAGTAAATCTACAGACTTTGGTCCAGACACGATACTAGGAATTTCAAAAATGGCAGAATCAAAATTCAAAAAGAACGAGTAACCAATTAACAAAGAATTGATAAAGAAGAAGTGAAGAACAATGCTACCAAAAGATTACCACAATGAAATTTGAATTAAACAGACTTTGGTCCGACATGCGACAAGAATTGAGAGGCGACAGGCTAAATGATTGCAGGTGATAGAAGAAGTAGTTTTAGTAGCCCCAGCTCGAACACTCGTACTAGAAGAAGAAATTTTTCCGTTGTTGATGTTTCATACTCTTCGTCGGATCCTCCGTTCTTCCCCAACTCGGAAATACAAGAGCAAGCAGCCGAGGCAAAAGGGAATTCGGGTTAATCATATTGGCGATTAGGTTAGGGCTTTTATATGTTTGGTTTAGAATATTTGATCAGAAACCAAGTATCGTACCAACCAGAACCAACAAAAAAACAGATATTCTATGAATATATGTAGCGACTTTATATTTACTCGCCGAACATTACGACTATTTAAGTACCACATGGTAACTGAGTCTTATATTGCGAACAGAGATAAAAGTCGGTCATTTAGTCGTAAGTTAGCAACTAATTTTCAACTACATGTAAGATGAGGGAGAATAATCGAAGCATAGTCGCTAACTTGGCAACTAATAAGCAATTAATTTTGGTTTAATACATGTATCGACTACTTAATGACTAAACAGCGATTGTATTCAAATCAAAATTTTGCCAAACCAAAAATTTCCGCAATTCAACCTAGGAACCAAACTTAACTTTTTGCAAAATTCAATATGGGAAACCAAATCTAACTTTATGGTTTAATCCATGTAGTCACTGACTAGCGACTACATAACGATTATATTCAAAAAAATTGGCTAATTTAACCTGAGAAAACAATCTAAGTCGGGATCATGTGGCACAGTGGTGGTCGCTTCTGAAATCCATGACACATGTCTGGGGTTCGAACCCAGCACCCCACATTATTTAAGGGGATATTAAAGCCACTAGGCTATGTTTAAAAAAAACCAACCTAAAATTTTGGTAACATTAAACCTAGGAAACCAAATCCAATTTTTTAGTTTAATCCTTATAATCACTAATTAGCGACTAAAATAGCGACTGTATTCAAACAAAACCCATATTTTACTCAACTTTATCCCAAACCCAATTTCATTTAACCTAATCCCCCCATATTTTATCTCATTCTTCTGAACCCTTGTCGAATCGCTTCTCCATCGATTCTTCTTCGATTCGCTCCTTTATCGATTCTTCTTAGATTCTCTTCCCAAATTTTATATGTATTAATAATGGATATGTGTTCCAAAAAAAAAGATCTTTAATTTGTAAAACTTGTGAAATTTTTTTATCATTGTGATTGATTGCTTCTCATTGATTTTTTTCCATGTTGGTCAAGGCAGTTCTCTCCTAGTTCTCCTGGATGGCTGCCCTTTCTCTGTTTGATAGCTCAGGCTATTTCTGCTCTCTTAGTTCATCCGTCGGGAATCATTACCTCGCTAAGTGCATCCTCCACCCCAGCGTTGTTCTCTAGATTGCATATGGCTACTTTCGCTCTCGTTCCTCCTGCGATATAGTTTTTAGCAAGGTCCGCCTTTGCTCCTTCTTCCTTTATAAACTCTACTTTTAGGATTTGGATTCTTTATTTTATGTGGAAAATTTGTTCTGTTAAATATCTCTCTTTTAGGGATTGAGATTTTGTGAAGTTGGTATGCCACTCAAGAATTTGAACTTGTTAAATTTGTCACTAGTTTTCTCTGTTGAGGACATTGTGAAATAGTAAAATTTGTATGCTTTATTGTGGTTACAATTTACAAGTTGCATTATGATACTATAAAATATTGGATTGAAGATATTAATATGATGAGATGAGATAGAATCAAGGAGAAAACATGAAACATATCTTGGACGACTGAAGTCCTAAATAATGAGGAAAACTCAACCAGGGAGGAAACTCAACCAGGGAGGAAACTCAGAACACATCAAAGACGGCTGAGGTCTGAGATGACAAAGATAACTCAACTAGGGAGGAAGCTCGGAACACATCTAGGAAAATTGATGTCCGAGATGACGAAGAGAACTCAACCAGGAAGTAAACTTGAAACACATCTAGGACGACTGAGGTCCGAGATGACGAAGAGTACTGAACCAGCGAAGAAACTCGGAACACATCTAGGACGGCTGAGGTCCTAGATGAACAGCAAGATTTGAATATCTTTCTGAAAATGGAACTGTTTAAGAGATTTCCAAAAATAGAAAGAGTCGGTTGCTCAGCAAAAAAAGACAAAAGAGGAGCCTTCTACCTTGATTCCACTTCCCAAAAGAGTTATTACTTCTGTTCACTCTATATTGCATGTTTTTAGCCTATATATGTGTTGCAACCTATTAATAAAACTCAGGAAAATATAATCATCCTTCTTCTTTATTCTTGATGTGCATTTCTCTCTGTTCTTATGTTATTGCTTACACAACCCATAAACTCTTTTTTTATTCTCAAATTATTATCTGGTATCAGAGCATTAGGTTACTATACTCTTACATTTTGCAATTCATATCATTCTCCATCCTTGTCTTCATTATTATTCTCAAGCTAATTCTATCTATGCTCTCCTACAAATTTCTGAAAATCTTCATTGTAGTGACATTATTCACACTCATAATTTTCAAATCTCAAACCTTTGTCTACTCTTGAGATAGATCACTTTAATCTTCTCACTCTGAGACTGAATAATCCTCAAACTCATAGGTGATGAGTTTTGAGAGGTTAGAGTAGCTTATCCCTTGAGATTTCTCAAAATTGTTTTGCAAAACGCTAAACAATTCTCTTTTATCCATTGGGTAATAGCTTTACCCAACGGTCAATAGCAAACTCAAACACTCAAAGCCATGAAATTCATGAAAAACACAAGAGTTGTGGTTCCATTCACACTCAAAGGGGTCAACTACCTGTTATGGGCTAGAACCACCAAGATTGTGTTATGTAATCGTGGGTTATGGAGCTACATATTGAAGCAGTGTGCAATAAGATTCAGATGGAGCAAGGCTCTCTTGGACTCCTTGTTGGCAAAAGAGAACTCATCTCAGCCAACAATTAGGCCTACCACAATAGAGGACATAATCATGGTGAAAAAGGGCTTTTTGTAATCACTGCAAGAGAGAATGTCACACCAAAGAAAAATATTGGATCATTCACTCCCACCTCATGTCTAAATGGTTCAACATGCTCTGAGTTAACCTCTCACAAGATGCGACTGATAAGCTTAAGGCAAAGGCAGGCCCATCCAAAGAAGGAGAGGGGAAGGATATGGCTGCTTCTCAACAAGAGTTTGTGAGGAAGTCTGACTTGATGCATTAATCAAAGCACTAAAGGAATCCAACCCCTCTGGTAACTCTTTTGAAGCTTTAACTCTCTCTAAACTGCTTATTGTTGATTCAGGAGCTTCTCACCACATGATTAGTGATAAGAATCTGATTAGCAATATAGAACCGTCTTTAGGAGATGTAATTGTAGCTAATGGAGATAGAATACCAATTAAGGAAATTGGTAACCTTAAGTTATTTGATAAAGAGTCCAAAGCATTTTACATGCCCACTTTCACCTCAAACTTGCTAAATGTTGAGAAAACCACTTCTGATTGAAATTGCTATGCTATCGTTGGTCCTAATGATATTTACTTTGAGGATATTAAGACTAATAAGCTATTTGGAAAAGGATTTTCCAAGAATGAGTTGTATGTGCTTGAAGACATGCCGCTGTAATCTGCTTTCAATTCTACCTCTTCAAAATCTATTGCTCTTAGTTATGCCTTAAATAAAGCCAATAGAGCTATGTGGCATTCTAGACTAGGAGACCCTCACTATAGGGCCTTAGAACTATTGTTGCTTAATGTTTCATATGCAAACAATGAATGTGAAGCTTGTATACTTGGTAAACATTATAAATCAGTGTTTTCTGAGTCTTCAACTAAATATGAAAATTGTTTTGATCTTATTCACCCTGATGTTTAGACTTCAGCTTGTGCATCTAGAGAAAATCATAAATCAAAATACATCATAAGAAAATCATAAGTATTTTTCACATTCATTGATCAGAAATCAAAATACATATGGGTATCATTATTACATCTAAGGATAGGGTGCTATAGGCATTTATAAAGTTCCAAATGATTGTGACTAACCATTATAATGCCAAAATTGATTTTTTTTAGATCAGATAATGGAGGTGAATACACAAGTCATGCATTCAAACAACATTTAGACAAGTATGGCATCACCCACCAAACAATTTGTCCATACACACTCCAACAAAATAGAATAGCCGAAAGAAAGAATTGAAATCTGATGGAGGTGGTTAGGTCCATTTTTTCACAACAATGTACCAAAGAAGTTTTGGGGAGATGCTCTTTTCACTGCATGCTACTTGATCAATCGACTTCCAACCAAGATCTTGGATTTCTCCATTTGAGGTACTTAATAAGTGCAAGCCTTCCATTTTCTACTTACGTGTCTTTGGGTGTGTTTGCTATGTCCTAATTCCAGGAGAAAATAAAAACAAACTATAAGACAAGAATGTCAAGGCCATGTTCATTGGCTACTCGACTACTCAGAAGGGCTACAAGTGTTATGTTCCTGAAACAAGGAAGGTCCTAGTCTCTAGAGATGTAAAGTTCATAGAGACTCATATGAGGAAAGGGATTGGGAGAACCTCAAAGATCTGTCCCAATCCACCTCAGACCGGGCCAACAACCTTAGACTTCTTACGGAGAGTCTCAACATATTATTACCGCAGGGCCAGACTCCACCTTCACCACCTGCTCCAGCTGGTACTCCTGAGACTGCCCACTTTGATCGTGAGGGAAATATTGAAGAAATTCAAATGGATAATGACCATGAAGTTGTATATGATTGAAGTGAGGTTTTCCAAGAAATGGAACCGGAAGAAGAAGCTCAAGTTGAAGCTACTCCACCAGTTTCTCTAAACAAAAATCAAATAGAGAGAAGACCAGTCTTAAAATGTTGTAATACGAGGGTCTACTACAATGCTCAAGCGGTAGCCCGTCCAATTCAGGCAGTGTGCTCTATAGCTCATGTTCTCTTAGAGCACCAAGTTTTTGTCGCTTCTATAGATCAAGGGCAAATACCAAGAAAATATGAAGAAGAAAAGGAGCACAAAGTGTGGAGAGAGGCTGTGAAGGCAGAACACAATGCTATGAAGACCAACCATACTTGGGATGAGACTGATCTTCCCAAAGACAAGAGGACAGTGAGTTATAGGTGGATCTTCACTATCAAATACAAAAGCAATGGAGAGACAGAGCGGTACAAGGCCAGACTTGTTGTAAGAAGGTTCACTTAAACTTATGGAGAAGTCTATCATGACACCTTTGCACCAGTGGCCAAGTTACACACTGTAAGAGTTCTTCTCTCCTTAGCTACTAACCTTGAATTGTATTTGTGGCAGATGGATGTCAAAAATTCATTCCTCAAAGGAGAACTAGAGAATGAAGTGTATATGACACCTCCACCTGGTCTAGAAGACACGGTGGCACCGGGAAAGGTTATAAGATTGAGAAAAGAAATATATGGAATCATGCAATCACCAAGGGCATTGTATCATAAGCTAAGTATCACGCTTAGAGACAAAGACTTCAGGAGGTCTGAAGCTGATCACACTCTCTTCACCTTACAAAGCCAGACATGTATTGTGGTTATTCTCATCTATGTGGATGATATAATCATCTCATGGAATGACAAGGTAGGAATTCAATCTATAAAGACTTACCTTAAATATGTCTTTGATATAAAGGATTTGGGTGAAGTAAAGTACTTCCTAGGGATAGAATTTTGCCGAACTAAGGAAAACCTCTTCTTGTGACAAAAGAAGTACACTCTTGATCTTCTAACTGATACAAAGAAGATATATGCAAAACCAAAAAGACTCTCCTAGAAGATGGATTCAAAGTAGAACAAGAGGGGGAGTATGAAGATGAGGTGTTTGAAGATGTCAAACTATATAGGAAGATGGTTGGTAAGCTAATCTACCTTACCATTACTAAACCTGACTTGTGTTTTGTTGTGAATCAGGTTAGCAAATACATGCAAGCTCCAAAGATGTACAATTGGAACATAGTAGACATGATCTTGAGATACCTCAAAGGGACTCATGATCAAGGAATTTAGATGGGATGCAACGGAAGCACTAAGATTGTAGGCTATTGTGATGTGGATTGGACCGGAGATAGGAATGATAGAACATCAACTACCGGCTATTGTACTTTCATTGGAGGAAACTTAGTTACATGGAAAACAAAGAAGCAAAAAGTGGTCTCCTGCTCAAGTGCTGAAGTTTAGTATAAAGCCATGAGGAAGCTCATACCGAGCTTATTTGGCTCAAGAATCTATTCAAGTATCTCACCATTGAATTCACTACACCAATCAACATGCATTGTGACAACCAGGCCGCAATACACATTGTTTCACATAATGTGTTTCATGAGAGGACCAAGCACATTGAGATGGACTGCCACAAAGTTAGGCAAATGGTGGAACAAGGAGTAATTTTGTCGTGCTATACAAGGAGCTCATATCAACTTGCTGACATCTTCACAAAAGCAGCAAGTCTAAAGGTGTGTATTCCATTCTCCCAAAGCTTGGACTCATTAACCTTTCCAGCCAACGATTCTCCTAGCCATGGAATCCACACTCTTTTTCCTTTAGTATGGTTTTGTCCCAAAGGGTTTTACATTTAAGGTTTTGTAATGAGGTGGATCTTCATGGTTCCAATCTTAACCATTAAACTCATGGCTAATCTTGAGGGGGATTATTGGATTAATGATAATAAAAGGATGAGATGAGACAGAACCAGGGAGAAAACATGGAACACATCTAGGTCTATTGAAGTCCTACATGTTGAAGAAAAATCAACCAGGAGGAAACTCAGAACGCATCAAGGAAGACTGAGGTTCGAGATGACGGAAAGAACTCAACCAGGGAGGAAACTCGGAACACATCTAAGACGACTGAAGTCTGAGATGACGAAGAGAACTCAACTAGGGAGGAAACTCAAAACGCATCTAGGACTACTGAGGTCCGACATGACGAAGATATTTGAACTAGCGAGAAAAATTGGAACGCATCTAAGACGACTGAGGACCTTGATGAAAAACAAGATTTGAATATCTTTACAAAAATGGAAAGATTTATTGAAAAGCTTTCCAAAAATAGAAAGAGCCGTTGACTTAGCAAAAAAAGACAAAAGAGGAGCTTTCTACCTTGATTCAACTTCCCAAAAGAGCTGTTACTCCTCTCTTCTCTAGTTGGCATGTTTTTAGCATATATATATGTGTTGTAACTTGTTAATAAAACTCAATGAAATATAATCATCTTTCTTCTTTAATCTTTGCGTGCATTTCTCTCTATTCTTATGTTCTTGTTTACACAACCTAGAAACTTTCTTATTTGATTCTCAAATTGTTACATAAAAGACCAAGGATTTTTTTTTAATTTATCTAATGGTTTGCAAGAGACTTATATGTAGAGCATAATTCCAGTCATGCCTATATATAAATATATCCAAAAAAGTTTTTGATCCCAGAAGTTTTCATCTGAATTTGTAAATTTCATATTTAGTATGGCTGCATCTGCTTAGAGATTAGTATATCCTGAAAACTATAGGTGCTGAAATTTCTCATTTTTATAATGCTGTTATAACCATCTTCATTAGTAGGATCTCTTTTCTACTATTGTTGGTATTATGTTCATCTTCCATTTCTGCCTTGAAAACTATAGGTGCTGAAGTTTCTCATACAAAAAAAATACAACTAATTCTATTTATGGCCAAGTTATGATTGGAACACTTATTCTTCAGGTATCTGATCGTTCTTTCCATCGATGTGTGATGTTTATTGTCTTTCGAGACTAAAAAGTGTTTATATGGAAGTCAAACATTGACCATTTACTGTAGAATTCTTTTTTCAATGATTTGGAATTTTAATTATAGCTTCTGTTTCTAGGACTGTGCTGCGGGTTTTCTGATTGCTTTGCTTCCACTACAAGAAAACATGGTTTTGGCAACTGCACAAATGGACGTAACATAGCCGTTAAAGGACATGTTACGACAACGTTACGACCAGTTACTGTAGTCGTAAATTCTTAGTCGGTAAGACAAGTAGTCGTAAATATAGTAGCTAAATGGCTACAACTTTACGACTAATGTTAATAATTGTAAATTAATCGTAATATAATCGTATATTTACAACTAATTTACGACTATGTTACGTCTACCATACGATTATCTTACGTTTAATTCGTATATATATAAATAATATAATCGTAAATACCTTAAGACTGTTTGCCGACTAATAACCAACTGTTTAACGATTAAGTAGCAACTGTTAATATTTTACAATCTGTATATTTGATCGGCCTTTGATAGTCGTTTTGTTTATTAATTGAATCATGTTGTTCAAATTTTCATGCAACGTAAACAAGAACATCAATACATAATAGCATAAGTATCATACATAAGAAACCGTGATTGTCTTACAAAGAGTCTTACAAAACACAAGACATGATTGAAGTAGAAATAAGTTCAGAGTTTTGATAAAAAGTAAAGCAAAGATAAATAGCCTAAGAAGACGATGTTGGACCTGGTGCAGGAGGTGCAGCTGCATGGGTTGCCATGAAAGCTTGAAAAGCAGGATCAGTTTAGCGTATATATTCTTCCACCAAGGACAATTAGTGGAGATTCTCCTTTTGTTCTTCGATCTACGTTCAGCATCCTGCAGCTGCTCTTGCAAAGTTAAAAACGATGAAGAAGACTCTCTTGGTTCCTCAATTGAAATCATTCGGAATGTTGTTCATCAGGCTGCCAAGTCTGTAAAGAACTCCTCGTGAATTCTTCTCAGTAGCCTGTGCAAAAAACAAAGAGAAAGAAGTAGGTCAAATTTTCAACTTAGAATCGGTTTCTTAATTTAAACAAATAATGTATTTTACCTGAAGGAAGATGGTCGTACAGTCTTCTGGTGTGAGCTCCGGATATGGTGAAGCACCATCTGAAACCGATGAAGTGTCTACATCCTTCTCAGCAAACTTATTAATCAAATTTTCCAATTTTCCGCAATTCTCGCTGCCTTCCCATCAACATACGAACCATCCTTCTTTGTATGGGTCTTTACGGAAACCTCACCTAGACTAACAGGTCTTCCCAATTTCTTTTCCTGCAATGTCAAAAAGAAAAAAGTTATTATGTAATAATCTAAGTGTAAGAAAATATTTAGAAAACTCACCATTTGTTCTTCGACTTGTTGAAACGACCTCGGCCCTGCCAAGTGGATATGAGGGCCGAGACCTTTACGATCAAACATACGGGCTTTGGCATATATTTCACTCTTTTCCTGTGTTTCGACAGTGTCCCGTATTGAACCATGGTTTTCAATATTGTTTCGTTGATCCATGTTGGTCTCTCTCTACTCGTCCTGACGTTACTAACCATGTCCTTCATCCGACGTTGACATATCTTCTCGAAATGAGATTGAACTGTCCTTGTTATCAAGGGATCCCAAGTGTGTGTTCTCTACAAAACAAACAGATTATGATGAAGTACACAAGTACCTAAATGACCCAGTTTGTTATAACATAACTCTAATTACGTAGAAACAGATTATGATGAAGTAAAGTATTTCAATGACACAAAAGTATAAACATAACTCTAACTACTAATAACCGAATTCTAAGAATCACATAACTCTAACTACTAACTTAAAAACATTACCAAATTCTAAAAATGAAATAATTATATATCATAACTATAATATATTACCACAAACTCGATGAAGTATCTCTCCTGTCTCTCTCGAGGCACGCATGTCCAGCTATAATAAGCACCATCAAATTTATTCGTAAACACTTTGGTGATAGACCAAACCAGCTTTGATCTTTTGTCTCGAGTAAAACTGCACACATGAAAAATGTGTAAGTGTAGAACAAGGGAAAATGTGATAAACATCAAAAATCATACCATGTCGAGTTTGGCGTCGGTATGGGAGAGAGAGCAGTGGTAAACTTATACGGTCTGGTACCGTTAGCAGAGCATTAAGATCCCTCCGTGTGTCCTCCTAGAGTTCTGGTAACACACAATCAGAATCGCCCTGGAAATTGTTACCTTGTGAAGATGGACCACTTTGAGTATGAGAGTTACAAAGTGGAGGCAACGCCGATTGATCGTTATATACTTCATGTGAAGAAACAGGCGCAATGTCTTCACGGTGTGAGTTACCATAGCCCTGAAAAAACGACTGCGGTGGTGGAAAGTTGCGGACATGTGAGCCTGTTGATCGTTGGGACAGAGGACGAAGAGGCTCTTTGGGCGATTAAGTTGGAGGAATTTCCGCCGCAGGCGTGAAATTGTATTGACTAGGGAGAGGACTTGCTCGACTCGCCGAACCAACTCGGCTACACCCTCCGCGGTTTTGAGAAACATTGGCAACGATTCTCCTCTTTCTTCCTCGGTTAGCTTTAGACATCGCTTGAGAAACCAAAACATCAAAACAATTTCTAAATTATGAAACCCCAAAAAATAACAAATTTGAACAATGAAAAAATTACAGATGTACGCCGGAAATTTACCTTCTCTTCTTCGAAAAATATGCGAGATGAGAACAAAGATGGCGTACAAGATTTGAGAAAGAACATATAGATTTAGAGGCGAAAATTGCGATAGGAGGCAAAGAATCGCTCGAAGGGGAGAAGTGAAATTAGGGTTACGAATTGGGGTTTCTCTCCGCTTATATTTGAAGTTTTTATTTTATGTAGTCGGCAAATAGACGCTAGTTCGTGACTAGAATTAAACCAAAAAATTTTAACTTCGGTTAACACGGTTTAATGTCGGTTCATCGATGGTTAAATTGTAAATAATTTACGTGTGGTATATTAGTGGTTTATTAGTCGGTAATTTACGAATTCCTACCAACAAAATAGTGTAGTAGTCAAATAGCGATTAAATAACGACTAAGTAGTTGTTGTCTTATGTTAGTCGTAATATAATAGTTAAATAGTCACAAATTTTGGCGACTACGTGTGCAGTCGCCTTTTGTAGTCGGAAAATTCATGTTTTCTTATAGTGTTCTAGTTTGTGGAGGAAACTCTGGCATTCTTTAGGGAGTGTTTTTAATGTAAGATCAGGAATCACTCCACAATCTTATCCAAAAGGTGATCATGAACAAAGCTTACGGAAGATGGAACGAGAGTAGAGATGGTGTGGTGAATAGGCTATTTACTCTCTCATTTTGTGTTTGAATCACACAAAAAATCTTAAATCTAAGGATCAATAGAAACGGAAGTGCTTCTCACATTTAAGTATCTAAAGATAAAATTAATTACATTAATAGGTTGTAATATAGTCGTAATTCACTATTTACTGACTAATTAGCGACTATTTTTGCAGTCACTAAATTTATGTTTTCTTATAATGTGTTAATGGGATAATGAAATATTATAGTTCATATTTATCGAAACAATGAGCATTGCATAAAGAAAAGTTATATTGCTTTTTAAAATTATGTTTTTTATTTCAATAAAAATTAAAGAAATAAAGCCAAATCTATGAGAAAAAAAGAATCTGGTTATATGCTTCTTTTCTCAAGAAATAAAAGGTATAATTACCTAAAGCTATAAGAAAATTAAAAACATATATATTACAATCTATATATACTAAAAGGCATTCAATAAAGGAACTCAATTAGAGCATTAAAACATAAAGGCGCAAAAGAAAACTGAAAAACCAGCTAACAAAAGAAAACGAGTGAACAGATTGCTATGATCGAGAAGCCGCTTATAGATGAATATCATATGCGGCTGACATTAGCTGCACTTGAAACATGGACTAATAATCTAAATGAATTCGTAAGTGTTAAATTCAAATTCTGCTACACACTTACAATCAAATCCTGAAATTAGCTACACTTGAAACATGGAATGATAATCTAACACAATTTTACAAAATATAAGGTCCCCAACTTACAACTATGCAAGCTTTGAAAATGGTAACAACTATCTTTCTCTATCGTACTAAGAATATTAAAGACACTTTCGTTTAACAAAACTAAATTGCAGAATTTATTATTATTTATTTGTAAACAATATTGCATGATTTACTTCAGAAGATCCAATGTAGCTAAAACTAACAAGCAGTCAAGTCCCTCGAATTTAAACACTGAAATATTGCAAGAAGATCTTTTATAAAATAGCAAATCTCAAGATAATTATGAGGAATACATCTGGAGAAGAAAATATAGATAATTAAGATAAGCATGTAGAAAAAATTATAGGATTAACCCCTGCATTTTCTTTCAGGAAATACTAAAGAAAAATAAATGAGTTGGTCACGTGTATTCACTGTGCAAATCAGAAAATTTAAAACTGAAAAGGAAAGACCTGAAATTTTTGATTTGCTGTCAACAGAGACGAGTTATCCTACAACAATCTCAAGAACCTCCAGCTTTCTTAGATAACTTCATTTCACAGTCAACAACATATCGGAAAAATATACGAGTATATAATTTGATGCTTGATTTTACATCAATGGGAGAGAATTTTGATTACGATATCAATTTAGGAAATGGTCCTTTTACTTTTCGTATGCATAGTCAAAATTACCACAAAATTGGATCTTTACAACCAAGCGAAGGAGATGTACCACGTTTTTCACAGCTATACATATATGATACTGCTCATGAACTTCACAACCGTCTCAATGCACTAGCAAAAGGCAAAAAAAATTGACCTAGATGAAAGTATTCTGAGAGGATTGATTAAGATGCTTGACTAGGAATAGGAGTTAACTAAAGTGCTCAGAATTGTTAGAGATCAATACGAGACTGGAGCAAGTGAAGAATACTCAATTAGGATACTCAGAAATAGAGAACGTGGAAGACAATTTAACCTTCCACAAGGAGACGAAGTTGCTGGACTTAGTGTGGGTGACATGTCTATCCCAAATTATGATAGAGATATAATATTGCATCCTAGAATTGATACACCCAGCGGATAAGTTATTTACAATATCATTTGTTGTTTTGTTATGATGACCAAGGCTACATTGAGATAACTATTTGATACATTGGTTTTAGATCTCTATTTTCTATTGTAAGTTCACAACATACAAAATAGTATAGAAATGTTCAACATTCAAAAGACCAATCTTACACTATGTTCTTTTAAGAATGAAGCTAAGCTAAGACAGAATATGGATTTTGGTTTGTGAATGTAACTAACAAAAGAACTCAAAACCGATGTAAAACAGTTAAACAAAATGCTAAGTCAATGGAAATCTGCAGGGATTCAAGATCATGAACCAAATCATTATTCAAGACACATATTAGAAACGAGTGTCGAAATCAAACATAAATAAGACTGACTTTCATGGTATCATCAACTTTTCCAGCAACTTAGATTCTTAAATTATCGTTTGCACCTAAATTTTTGTACAAGCTTTATTGTAGATGTTCAATTTGTTCACAGTTTATCTTAGCATCAACTTTTGTTGGCTAAGAACAAATCGCTCATTTAAATTCTGTCAAATAATCTATTACACTTTTGATGAACAAATTAAGCCTAAAGTTAGAGGATAAGTGATCAATTTAATATAAAGTTTAAAATCGACTTTAGATGAAAAAATCAATTGATGAAGCCCTATCTATGTTTTGTTCAATAAGTCTTTGAAAACCCTTAATCTAACTAGAAAATTACTTAGACATAAAAAAACAAAATACAGCAAGAGATGATGAGAAATACATATATAAAAAATCGATAAATTCAAGGAAGTTCAGAAATCTTCTCAGAATGTTGTAGAGATTATTCTCCTTAAATATTACTAGTGAAAAGTTCTAAAGTCTGTGTGTAAAAATCGTATTTAGGTCTGCTTTATATTCACTCTTGAGAAAAATATAAGGTTGAACGAAACCGATAAAATTTTTGCTAAATGCCTATTGGTTATTGGTGATGGCACAACACCTACACCAGCAAAATATAAAACCTCAAATGATGATATCAGCATAGTTGAAATAGACAATAAATTGCTCTTGCAAAACACTATGTTGAATGCATTACAAAGTCTACATATCACAATTACCAAATTTATTTTAAAGACAAGAAATTTCTGATCGAGCGGGCAATACTTACTACAAGGAATGAAATAGTGGATGAAGTGAATACTTACATGTTATCTTGCTTAGGCGGCAAAAAGAATAATTGAGATTTTATAGCACCGGTCACGACAAAAAAGAAGTGGCAAATCAACATATTTTTAATCCCACAGATTTTTAAAAATACGTTGAAATTTTTAGGGATTCGAAATCCCGAACTAGATAAGTGCGCCAATCATGCTACTAAGAAATATAAATCAATCAGGACTCCGCATTGGTACACGGTTACTAATAACTCCTTGGACACCATGATTATTGAAGAAGAAATACTAACTGGAACTTATGTGGAAAAATGGTTTTTCTTCCTAGAATAAGTCTCACACCAACAGATGCACGATGACCTTTAAAACTCAAAAAACTTCAATTTCGTGTACGAGTTTGCTATGAAATGACTATCAACAAGAGCCAGATCAAAGCATAAAAAAGGTTGGTTTGTATTTGCCAAGTCCAATCTTTTCTCACGTACAATTATATATCGTACTATCAAGAGTTACTACAACTCCAGGAGTTCAGATTGTTAAAGTAGATACAAAACATTATGACAATAGTGTTCTACATAATATTGTATATTAAGAAGCTTTCAACAATATATGATCTACCTGGAGAGATGTAAGTCTGACCACGCTGATGCTTAAGTACATAAATATGTTGTTTGAGTAGAATCTTATAAAACTTGATTTTAGAATATTAATTTGCAATACAATTTATTTTTTGAAACTGAAATAAACTATTAAACTCATATATATATATATATATATATTAATATAGACATATATATATGTACAAATATTAATATTGTCATTTATGTGGGCATAACTTATTTCAGCAAATAATTATCGCATTTACATAATTCAATAATATTAAATTATATACTTATAACATTTTAACCATAAATAATAAATTCAAGAAAGACTAACATAATTATTAGCAAGAACATAAAAGCTAACAATATTTAATTTTATTTTTTGACCAATAATTAATCTCACAAACATGATTATTTGATTCAATATTAACAATGACATTTCCATGACAATCATTTTAATATTGACAACTAAATAAGAACATGAATTGAATTTTGTTTTTAAAATCATAAGAACAAAAACAAAAAAAAATATTTGGAGGGAGGATGATCAATTTCCTTAACTCAATAAAATGCCCGCAATAAGACGGTTTTCATGCATTCTTTGAATCCCAGGATACAACCAAATATTAAGACAAACATGATTCATTCATGTTTGAATCTATGAGCTAATTATCTACTATATACTCAAGAACAAGAATCTACTTCTGAAATAGAGAAGTAGAAGAGGAAGAAAGTAGGAACTTGTTAAACCTTGTGAATTACTGAGCTACCATCACTTAACACCAACACCAAATAGTCAACATGACTTATAACCCCAAATAAATACTTAGTCTAGAAAAATACAATTAAATATAAGAAAAGCTTAATAACACTTAGGCTAGAAATCGATGAGGACTTGTGAATGAGATGGAATTGTGAACAAGTCTTCACCGTCTTGCGTACTTAGAGTATTGTCTCACTAAAACCTTCTTCGGAAAACCCAGCGGGACAAAACCGAAGGTAGGAAAAATAGTACAATTTCCTAGCATGACTTTTGGTGTCTTTACCAAATGGTAATGGTAAAGACACCGGAGGAAGAAGAATCTTCTAGAAGGAACCTCCATGGCTCCTTGTCTAGCTGGAACGGATCGAGTGGTCTTGGGACGGTCGGGGCTTGGCATGCTGGTCCGGACGCGGACTGGTCGGATGGTCTGGACGGCTAGGACGGTGCACTCGGTCTGGAGCTGGTCGGGATGGAGCTAGTCAAGGTAGGCTTGAGGTCATGTCCTATTCCACTCTCCAGTAGCATGTTGAGCTTGTCTCCGAGAGCTTTCCTCTTAGACCGTGTGAGGGGACCTAGTGGAATGACTGGTGCAGTGGCTGACTCGATGTCCTCATCATTCCCTCCCTCTTGAAGTGCTTGGGTCTTCAAAGCGAGTTCCTCACCTGCATCAAACAACTCTAAGTAAAAAACATTAAACGTACTAAACACGTTATACTCACTTGGAAGTTTGAGCTGTTAGGCATTGTCGTTAATTCTCCGAAGGACGCAGAATGGACCATCTTCCTGGGGTGCAAGCTTGCTCCTTTGTCGTTGGGAAAATCTCTCTGGTCGAAGATGTAGCTAAACCCAATCTCCCTCCTTGAAAACCATGTGCCTGCGGCCCTTGTTAGCGTTCTTGACGTTCTGGATGTTTCGTTTCTCCAGATTTGCCTTGGTCTCTTCATGAAGATGTTTGATGTATCCGCATTTTCTTCTCCCTCTAAACTGATGGCGTCTCTCAATGGTATGGGTGTAAACTCGATAGGCGTGGTCGGGTTGAAGCCGTAGACGTCTTCAAATAGAGAACGCTTCATGCCGGAGTGTGTAGCCCTGTTGTAAGCGAAGTCGACATATGGAAGGCATTCCAACCAATTTTTCAAGTTTCTGCCAATTGTCGCTCTCAGTGTCTGGGACAATGTCCGGTTGACCACCTCTGTCTGTCCTTCAGTCTGCAGATGGTACGCAGTAGAAAACAAGAGGTTGGTTCCTAACTTGCGACACAATGCTCACCAGAAGTGGCTGACGAACTTGGTGTCGCGGTCGGACACAATCGTCCTGGGAATGTCGTACAGTCGTACTATCTCTTTGAAGAACAGGTCGGCAGTTCGGCTTGCGTCATTGGTCTTGTTGCAAGCGATGAAATGTGTCATCTTGGAAAATCGATCGACCACTACGAAGATGGAGTCCTTGTGGTTGGTTTTCGACAGGCCTAGTACGAACTCCATGGAGATATCCATCCAGGGTGCAGATGGGACTGGTAATGGTAATGATAAGGACCCTGCGGATGCATCTTGGATTTAGCCCTGCAGATAAGGCACTTGGCGCAGTGTGCCTCTACATCTTGTCGCTGGTGGGGCTAATAGAAATGCTCCTTAAGCATGTTTAATGTCTTGTCAATGCCGAAATGACCCATTAGACCTCCTCCGTGGGCCTTTCTCAGAAGCAGCTCTCGAATCAATTCTCTCGGAATGCAGAGACGCTTGTCCTTAAAGTGGAACCCGTCAAACAGATAAAACCGGCTGTAGGTGACCTTGCAGTGCTCTTGGTAGGCCTGAGTGAAGTCTGCGTCGTCAGCGTACAACTCTTTGATCATCTCGAAACCTATAACTTTTGACTCCATCACGGAAATTAAGCTGTATCTGCAGGATAGGGCGTCAGCCACAATGTTGTATGTTCCCTTTTTGTACTTGATGACGTAGGGAAATGTCTCGATATACTCCAACCAACACGCATGTCTCTTCTTCAGCATGGATTGTCCTTTGAGATGCTGGAGTGTCTGGTGGTCGGTGTGAATCACGCACTCTCGGGCAAGGAGGTAGTGCTGCCAAGTCTCTAAGGCGCGGACTAAGGCATAGAGCTACTTGTGGTAGGTCGGATAGTTAAGTTTGGCTCCACTTAACTTCTCGCTGAAGTAGGCGACAGGTCTTCCGCCTTATGTTTATCTTTTGCCATCTTAGATTGAATTTCTTGAACGGAGTGTGCAGACATTGGTGCTAGATTGTATCTACGCTTGTCGTGGACAAATGAATAGAAGTTGGTCCGTCCATTGTGCGTAGTCTCTCGGTCAAATTGCCATCACAGGTGACCTTGTCCTGATATATGCCGATGCTGAATGAGAGTCCGAAATGTATAACTCTATCTTGTTGTTCAGCCATCATAGTTTATAGGGCTTAAGATGCTTGGTCACAGGTAATCCTAGTTTCTCCACCATGTATTTGCTGGCGGCGTTGGTGCAGGACCCTCCGTCTATAATCAACGAGCACAATTTTCCAAGTATTGTACATTTGGAATGAAAAATGTTCTCTCGCTGTTCTTCTTCTTCTGGCTCGAATCTCGAGCTGAGAACTCGTCTGATCAAGAACATCTCACCGGAGTCGGCGTACTCAATCTCCTCGTCGGATTGCTGATAGGTCAGAAATGCTGGCTCCTCTTGCTCATCCTCGGATTTGTAGTCTCCTAAAGCAGTGAGTACCATTGTCCGTTGAGTGGGGCATTCTTGGGGCATGTGTCCTCTTCCTTTACACTTGAAGCATATGATCTCGCTGCTCCGCTGAGGCTGGGTCGTTGTGGGCATGGCACTTGGCTGCTTTGGGGCGGCTGGGGCAGGCCTGGGAGCCAAACTGCTGGCCACGGCTTTGCCCTTGAGACGCGGGTCAATGGGCTGGGTCGTCCGCTCAAATGGCTTGGAGCCGGTGCTCCAGGTGCTCTTAGGTCAAGAAGGTGCGGCAAGTTTTCGTTTATGGCACTTCTCTATCTGGACTGCTAGGTGGAATAACTCGCCTAGGTCGTGGTATGGCTGCAGCTCGATCTTTCTGGCGATTGACTCGTGCAAGACGTCGATGAATTGGGCCATTAGACTCTCCTCGGACTCGTCTACATCGAGTCGGTTGCGGAGGTGCTCGAATTAATTGAAATATTTGGACACCGTCTTGCTGCCTTGGGTAAGGCGTCTGAATCGTCTCTGAAGCTCGCGATGGAAGTGAGGTGGGACATAGCGTCTCCTCATAATATGGGTGAGTTCGACCAATGAGGTCAAAGCACCCATCCGAGCTCTCCTGCGAGCTGTTACTTCTCGATCTCACCATGCCAGTGCATGGTCAGTGAACTGCGCTGTTGCTAGGGTGACTTTTCGAGGATCGTCGTAGTTATAGTACTCAAAGATGAGCTCCATTCTTCTCTCCCAGTCTAAGTATTCCTCGGGATCAACCTTTCCCGATAAGGGAGGCGGGTTCATCTTAACTTCGGGGTAGTGCATTGGCTGTCGTGGTGGTGGCATGGGCTTGTCGTAGTACTGATGTCGACCCATCGGTGGTTGGTCGTGTGGGTATGGGGGGCGCGGGTCCGGGTGTAGGTGTATTATGATCCGGACGCTTGAGACGCGTCGCTATGGTTGACATCTGGGTCGTCAAAGCTTGCAGGTGCTGCAATATTGCTTAACCGTTCTGTCCCGATGTCGACTCGTCACTTCCTGACATATTTTATTTTCCGAGAAAATGAAATTTTGAGAAATGGAAAATTTCCCGGAAAGGAAACTTGCAAATATGGAAACTGTCTTTAAATGGAAAATTTCCACATATATGATTTTTATTTTCTTTTTATGATTTATAAAATATTAGGAAACTAAATATTTTGCGAAAAAAGAAACAAATAAAAAGAAAAATATCTTAAGAATAATTATTACCTAAATCTAAAAAAAAATCTAAATAAATAGGAGATGTCCTAAAAATTATTGCCTAAAACTAGAATGGAAACTAACTAAAACTAAAGGAAAAGTAAATTAATACATAATTTCCTAAAAGGCAACCATCCTAAACTAAAGAGGAAAAACTAATTAAGCATATTTCCTAAATAGAAAACTACCTAAAACTAAAAAAATCTATTAATAGCCTAAAAAAATTAGGAAAACTACCTAAGTGATTCTAGAAAACTTCCTAAACTATTTCCTAGCCTAGAAAAACTATGGAACCTAATTAATTTGCTGTCTAAATGCTAAGGAAATTTCATAAAGCTAAGAACTAGGAACCTAGACACTAAGGGAAACCTAGCCGCCTACTGCAACCAAGGAAAGCTAGGCGCGGCACGAGGGGGATGCTAGGGAAAGGCTAGCGCGGTACGGGGGGGGCGGTCTTGAGCTACACGGTACTGTACACTCGAGGACTAGCGACTTGAACTTAGGACTAGCTGAAACCTAGACGCGGCTTTGGGCACTCACACACAACACACGAACAAGGCTAAGCTAAAGCGGGGCAGGACAAGGTAGGGCAGGAATAAGCGCGGGACGCGGGATAACCTAGTATGAGACCTCAGTTTTGACACACGCGAGACGAAGCAAAAGACCTTAGCTAGACCTAACTACCTAGCGGCTGGTGAAGGGACACAAGCAAGAAACAACTAACTAGAAACCTAACCCAAAAGGAACCTAAGTAAACAAGCAAGCAACACACAAGCTCCTTATGTAATCCAAGTTTGGTGATGAAGTGTTCTAGGTGAGTTTCTAAAGACCCTAGTTTGCTTTTAAACAACCTAAACAATATATTTTTTTGTCTAAAAAAAAATTAACAGCAAATAAGCAAATAAACAAGCAAATCTTGTACTATTTAAAAAAAAATATATATATGAAAACAAAGAAAATGATTGATAGAACCTGATTTTTTTTGTATTTTTTTTTGGTGTTTGTGGTATGTGTCTTGGTTCCTGCTCCTTCTTACCGAGAACCTCAGGGGAAAGAAAGAAACACAATCAAAAGACAAAAACTATTGCAACAAAAACAAAAGAAATATCGCTAAATACAAAGGATATAATCAACTTGATGAGCAGGAGCTTTAAGCTCTGATACCAGATGATGAAAGAACCTTGGGGTGGGCTGTCTTTCACCGATAAGCTCAGGTTGCTGGACATAAAGGTGGATCGAAAGGACCACACAAGCTGTGAAAGGGTCTTGTGATACTCCAAGAACTTCAACCAAACAGGTTGAAGAACACGGCAGCTGCAAGGGGAAAGCTTGGCGGCGCCAGTTAGGTCTTGTCTAAAGACTTAGGTTTTTTTTGTTCTAAAAATGCTTGTTATTTCATTAATGTGTAGACAAGAGGCTTATATAATGCCTTATTACAACTTAGGCTAAACAACATGATGTTTAGCCTCTCAAGGAATTAAAACAGCAAATAATTTACTTATTGGCAATTAAAATAGACTTTGGGCCCCAAATAGTCAACATGACTTATAAGCCGAAATAAATTCTTAGTCTAGAAAAATAGAATTAAAGATAAGAAAAACCCAGTAACACTTATGCTAGAAATCAATGAGGACTTGTGAATGAGATAGAATTGTGAACAAGTCTTCACCGTCTTGTGCACTAAGAATATTGCCTCATTAAAACCTTCTTTGGAAAACCTAATGGGACAAAACCGAAGATATGAAAAAGAGTACAATTTCCTAGCATGACTTTTGGTGTCTTTACGAATGGTAATGGTAAAGACACCGGAGGAAGAAGAATCTTCTAGAGGGAACCTCCATGGCTCCTTGTCCATCTGGAACGGGTTGGGTGGTCTTGGGACGGTCGGGGCTTGGCATGCTGGTCCAGACGCGGACTGGTCGGATGGTCTAGACGGCTGGGACGGTGCACTCGGTCCGGAGCTGGTCGGGATGGAGCTAGTCATGGTCGGCTCGAGGTAAGGTCCTGTTCCACTCTCCAGTAGCATGATGAGCTTGTCTCCGAGAGATTTCCTCTTGGACCGTGTGAGAGGACCTGGTGGAATGACTGGTGCAGTGGTTAGCTCGATGTCCTCATCATCTTATGTCGTCTACGTATGTGACGTGACTTTCCATTGTACAAGCTATTGTTATCACGAGCTATAGCCGATTGGTTATCACAGTGTATCCGAATCGATGACACTGATTTTTCCCACATCGTAATATCTTCTTGAAAATTTTAAAAATGTTCTGCTTCTTCTGCTGCTTTGTCCAATGCAATGAATACAGATTCCATTGTTGACCTTGCTAGCACTGTTTGTATTGAAGATTTTCAGGATACTACAGCACCCCCAAGTGTAAACACATATCCACTTGTGGACTTCGAGTTTTTGCTATCTGATATCCAATTAGCATCGGTATATCCTTCCAACACGGCAGGTTCTGAACCGTAATGCAGTCCATAATTTTTGGTAAAGTGTAAGTAATTTAATACTCTAGTTATCGTTTTCCAATGGATGTGCCCTATTGCTCGTGTACCTACTTAATACATTTACTGAGTGAGATAAATCTGCTCTAGTACAATTATTCAAGTACATTAGACTTCCGATTACTCGAGCATACTCATTATGTGATACTGTTGCACCTGAATTTTTTGTTAGGTGAAGTGTGGTATCCACAGGTGTTGTGGAGGTTCTAATTAAATAGTTATTAAATTTATCAAGTACCTTTATGCGAAAACCATTTGACATCATTACTTTGTCAAATTTCTCAGGCCACTGCTTTGGAGCTTGTTTAAGTCCGTACAACGATATTACAAGTCTACAGACATTGTCTTCTTGTCCATGAATAACAAACCCTTCAGGTTGTTTCATGTATATTTCTTCTTCAAGATCTCCATTAAGAAAATCAGTTTTTACATCCATCTGGTGAATTTCCAGATTTTGTAATGTTGCGATGTATATGATAGTTTTTATAGAAGTTATTCTTGTTACTGGAGAATGTGTGTTAAAGAAGTCTAGACCTTCTTTCTGACGAAATACTTGGACCACAAGTCTTGATTTATACTTGTCTATTGTCTCATCGGCTTTTAGTTTGGTCTTACAGATCCATTTATAACCGAGAGCTTTGAACCCTTTATGGTAAATCCATTATGTACAACATATGGTTTGCATAATTGAATCGAATTCACTGTTGACTGCTTCCATCAAATAAGGAGCATCAGGTGTAAACATCGATTCCGCAAAGATATTTGGTTCATTTTTGTGAGTAAAATCAAAAGAAAATCATCACCAAAATTTTTCTCTTTTCGAGCTCTTTGACTACGTCTGAGTTCAATTTCAGCGTTTTCTTTCTAGACCAATGGTAGAAGTGCTTGCCGTACATCTCTTTCTTCCCTAGTCCTTTTAGGGTGTATTTTATCCTTACACAGAAAAATATCTTCAAAGAAAGATGCATTTCGCGATTCTATAATTATATTTACATGGATATCTGGAATATCTGATTTGTGAACCAAAAATCGATAAGCACTACTGTTGTGCGCATATCCGATGAAAATACAATCAACTGTTTTTGGTCCAATTGTGACCTTTTTCGGAACAGGTACTGCCACTTTTGCTATGCACTCCCACACCTTCATGTATTTGTATGAAGAAAATAAACTTTTTCACATTTCATATGACGTTTTTCCCGTTACTTTGTGTGGAATTTTATTTAGAATATAAATTGAAGTCATTAAAGCTTCCCTCAACATGTTCTGGGTTACGCCAGATTCTTGCATCATTGCAATCATCATTTCTTTCAGAGTTCAGTTTTGCGTTCTACAATTCCGTTTGATTCTGGTGAGTAAGGAGCATTTGTTTGATGAATGATGTCATTTTCTCTATAAAATGCATCGAACTGTCATTCATATTCTCCACCTTTATCACTCCAAACTATTTTTATAGTTTTGTCCAGTTGATTTTCATCTTCTAGCTTATATTCCTTGAATTTATCCAAAGCCTTATTTTTGCTTTGTAAAAAGTAAATATAGCAATATTTTGTACTATCATCAATGAAAGTAACAAAATACTTTTTACCTCAACGAGTGGGTAAGTCTTTTAAATCACACAAATCAGTGTGGACTAAACCCGGAATTTCGGTTGTTCTCTCAACTTTTGGAGATGGTTGTTTTGTGAGTTTCGCTTGTACGCATACTTCACATTTATCTTTACTTAATTTTCATTTTGGAATTAGGTTTAAATCCATTAACCGAGTTAATGATTTCTAGTTCACATGTTCTAATCTTTCATGCAAAATAGTAGAAGACTCGACCAAATAAACAACTAGATTATTCTTATTAATTTTAGAGTTTGTTACAGCTTTGAGAGTGATTGTCATTACATTCATTTTGATAAGTCTATTCTTAACAAACTCATTGCCCAGATACACCCCATTTTTCTTAAGTACCAACTTATCGACGTGAAAATTGATGCTAAATCTTGCCTTGCTCAGGAGAGTACCAGAAATTAGGTTCTTCCTTATGTTGGGCACATGTCTCACATTTCTAAGGGTGATCTCATGTCCTGAAGTCAGCTTCAGTATCACATTTCTATGTCCAGCGACCTTCGATGAATGAATGTCGCCCATAATGATTTTTTCATCTGTGTGGCACTGTTGATAGGTATTGAACATTGCCTTATCTTTACAGATGTGGGCTGTTGCACCAGTTCCATACCACCATTCCAATTGGTTTCCCTTCACTGAATTGACTTCATCAGTCACAACACATCAGAGATCTGCTTCAGTGAGGTTGACATTATGTGGTCGCTTCTGTATGGTCTTAGTGCGACACATGTCTGCCTTATGACCCATCTTGACACACTTTTGATACTTTCCACTGAACTTTTTTGCACCATAAGTATTCTTCTTGAAGCTCGTGGAGCTAGTGGCTCTGGAGTTCTTGAACTTGTAGTTTTTTTCTCCCATTTTTCTCTTACCCTTTACCTTAAGCTGTTCAACAAGGTAAACATGATACCCTCTCTCTTCATTCTTGGAGAGGAGAATCGTTGTTTCACTGTGAAGTCTTGAGATCAGAGATTCAAACAACATTTGTTTTCGCTTGTGTTTCAAGTAATTCTTGAAATTCACCCACCTTTGCGGTAACTTCTTAATGGTGCAGTAAACGATGAAAGCTTCAGGAAGGATCACTCCTTCAGCTGTGATTTTGTTGTTGATCAACTGCAATTGCTCAACTTGATCCATTATAGACCTTGAGTCCACCATTTTGAAATCGAGAAGCTTTGCCACAGCATATCTCTGAAAATCAGCATTTTCAGACTTGTACTTCCTTTCCAAGGTTATCCAAAGATGTTTGGCAGTGGGGTACTCTTTGTCATTATTTTAGACATAGTATAGGTTGTCCACCAGTCGGCTTAGGATCCAACCCCCTGCACAGAAAGTCTGAGTGCTTCTAAACCTCTAGTGTTGCTAACGTGCGCACATCTGTCTCTCCTTCTTCGGGAGTTACAGGCTTGTCCTCTTTAAGGAACTTGGTTAGGTTCAGAGATGTCAAATAGAAGTACATCTTCTGTTGCCAGTTCTTGAAGCCATTCCCGTCAAAATTCTCGGGAAGTAGCCCATTTGTGTTGACCGGCACAAGGGTAGTTTGAGCTGCCGCCATTGGTGCAACCTCAACATTGGTACTTGTGTTTTCCATTTAACATTGTTCATCCTTGAGTTAGAATCTCATTTTAGCATGTTTTCAGATACATTTGTAACACATGTGGACACTTCGTAATATCATGAAGAAATTTTTTTTTCCTCATGCATTTACACTCCCGATCGATCTGAAGGGAATCGATCGATCACTTTTGGATTGATCGGTCTCTGTGAAGCGAGGATCGATCGCAGTTGTATGCTGCGATCGATTGATCTCACGTGGATCGATCGATCCTGATATCTTACGGTGTCTTGCGATCGGTTCGATCTGACATTCGATCGATCGGTGGCCTACCCGGTTAACAACATCTATCATGAGAGATCAATCGATCGGCTTGCGATCCATGTATCTTCCACAAAAATCTAAGGAAGGGAGTCTTGATAAGTCGCTTGCTCAGGAATTTGCTTCTCACAAGGCTCAGAGACTTAAGGAATTTGCTAGGCAAAACTCAGTTCTTTTTATTTCATAAGTGTAAAGATACATGGCTGCAAGGGGACTTTATATATTGTCCATCAGCTGTGCCCTTCTAGGGGTCTTGAAGTAAATTACATTAAGTTTTAAAACCTAGTTGCCTAAATTAAAAGGGGTGGTGAACATATGTCTTACTTCTATTAAAATGAAAGGACTGGAAACACAAATTAAAAACAAAGAAAGGATAGTCAAATAATAATTAATTGAACTTAAAGACTTACCTTGGCGGCTCTGGTGGGCGCGGATAGCTTCTAGGGCATGCTTGAGGTGTGTTTGAGCTGGCCTTTAAATGGCAAAGCGCAATGTTTCACTTAATGGGGTGAGTCCAAATATGGTAAGTTGTTTGTTGCTTGAAAGGAGAGGGAACTCGCTTGTGAAGATCGGGGCTGGATGTGTTTGGGTCGTGCCGGGTTGGGCCTGAGCTGTGCTTGGGTGTGCTTAGGTGTGTTTGGGTCTGGTTCCGATCGTGCCAGTTCTTTCCTGTCCCCGGGTGCAGCTTTGGGGCCCTTGTTCACGTCGTGTGCTTTGAGCAGGCCATCCTTCACGTGTTCAAGGAGTTCTATGGGACTTTGGCAGAACCTCCACGGCTTGGTTGAAGCCTTCCTTGAGGTCCCTAGCCCCAGACCTTGTTCGTGGCGACCTTCTAAGGATGGGAACCGTGATGGCAGGTTCTGGCTCGACGCTTGGATCCTCATCATCCCCTCTCCCTTGAGGAGATTCTGTCCTCAGAATTGTATCTCCTGCATCAAAAGGTGACAAGTCAGTGACATTGAAGGTTGAGGAAATATTGTACTCACCTGGCAGTTCTATTTGGTAAACATTGTCATTGATCTTCCTGAGGACTTTGAATGGGCCATCTCCTCTTGGTGCTAGCTTGGATTTTCTTTGGTTTGGGAACCGCTCTGTCCTCATATGGAGCCATACCCAGTCGTCTGGTTCAAAGATCACCTCCTTGCGTCCCTGGTCCACATACTTCTTTGTTTGTTCATTCTTCTTCTCTATGTTCTCCTTAACCTTTTGATGTATCTTTTTAACCCGCTCGGCCTTGGACTCCCCATCTTGGTTCACCATTTGTTCTTTGTTGGGTATGGGTTGTATGTCTAATGGAGTAAGGGGCTTAAACCCATAGACAACTTCAAAAGGAGAATGTTTAGTAGTAGAGTGGGGCATGTTGGAATGAAGAAGAAATGATGAACTATGGAAGCTTTTAATTCATGTTAAATGGCGATTTATTTCTATGTTAAAGGGAGTGTCTAAAACTTGTTTGTATTATAGGATTATGTTATTCTTATAGTCACTTATGTATAAGGCTATCCTTGTATCCAAACAAGCCTAGACTAGATTAGTATAAATACCTTACTCCCTTCACATTTTTGCATCTAAGAATTCATAATTCTCATTCTCTTAATAAAATTATTCTTTTCTCTAATTCTCTAATTCTCTCTAATCTCTCATTCTCTCATTCTACAAATCTCTTAATCTCATATTATTTCATGGTATCAGAGCCAGGTTGCATCAAATCTGGGTAAATTTCATCATTCTTTCATTGATTCAACAAGAATTCATCTTGTTCTTCATCTTCTTCTGGATCAATTTTGAACGTCATCTTGTAACTCAAATTCCGGCCAAACCACGATTTCTTTTGGTTATCTGCTTTCTCTGGATTGTGCATCGGCGAGTTCTGAAGCCACGGCCGTTTGAATCACATCATTTGGCCCAGGGAATCAAAAGTTACGAATTTTCTTGCAAAGGTGCTTCGCAACCACCTCCGCCGCGAACCCCTGCGTTTCCCAGGTCACCCCGACGTTATTTCTTCATCAAATCGAGATTTTCAAAATCCTAAACTCAAGACCTTCGAGTCTAGTTTCTGGATAAAGAAAGCAGAAATCAATTCCATTCTCTAATCTCTCATTATCTCATTCTACAAATCTCTTAATCTCATATTCTTTCAGGACACACAGTTATAAGCAAACTCATTGAAAGGAAGACAATCAACCCAATTCTTGAGATTGTTACCCACGGTTACCCTTAACAAGGTGGAGAGGGTGCGGTTGACAACCTCAGTTTGCCCATCCGTCTGAGGGTGGCAAGTGGTTGAGAATAGAAGTTTGGTTCCTAACTTTTCTCCACAAGGTTCTACAGAAGTGGCTAAGAAACTTAGTGTCTCTATCTGAAACAATGGTCTATGGCAAGCCATGATGCTTTACTACCTCCTTGAAAAATAGGTCGCCTATCTGGGTGGCATCATTGGTTTTGTTGCATGGGATGAAGTGTGCCATTTTTGAGAACCGAACCACCACAACAAGGATGGAATTCTTGTTCTTGATCTTTGGCAATCCTAAAACAAAATCCATGGAGATATCTACCCATGACATGTTAGGAATAAGCAAAGGAATGTAAAGACCATGTGGATGCAACCTGGATTTTGCCTTGCGGCAGACGATGCATTTGACACAGAAACGCTCCACATCCCTCTTAAGGTGAGGCCAGAAGAAGTGTTCCTTCACAATGCTGAGTGTCTTGTCCACTCCAAAGTGTCTCATAAGCCCTCCTCCATGGGCTTTCCTGACTATTAGCTCACTTTTGGATCCTTGAGGGATGCATAGTCTCTTGTTTCTGAGAAGGAAGCCATCATGTTTGAAGAATGATCCCATGGCGCCCCGGTTGCATTGGGTGTAGAGGTCTCCAAAGTCTGGGTCCTCCTTGTATTGGTCCTTGATGTGCTCAAACCCCATGATCTTGGCTTCCATGGTAGAAATTAGGGCATGCCTTCTTGATAGGGCGTCAGCTACTATGTTCTCCTTTCCCTTCTTATATTTGATGACATAAGGAAATATTTCAACAAACTCCAACCACCTAGCGTGTTGTTTCTTAAGTGTGGTATGTCCTCTTAGGTACTTCAGGGTCTCATGATTTGTATGGATAACAAACTCCTTAGATAAAAGGTAGTGTTGCCAAGTTTCTAGAGACCTTACCAGGGCATATAATTCTTTGTTATAGGTAGGGTAGTTTAATTAGGCTCCTTGAAGTTTCTCAGTAAAGAAGGCTAATGGTCGTCCTCCTTGGCTTAGCATGGCTCCTATCCCTGTTCATGAGGCGTCACATCAACTTCAAATGTTTTGTCAAAGTTAGGTAATACAAGAACATGGGCATGAGTGATGCTGTCCTTGAGCTCTTTGAAAGCTCTTTCTTGCGTGTCTCCCCACTTGAGGAAACGTCCTTCTTGATGACTGAAGTGAGAGGGGCGGCTATGGTCCTAAAGTCTTTGACAAAGCGACGGTAGAAGCTATCCAAACCATGAAAGCTTCTGACTTGTCCAATGGTAGTAGGCGTGGGCCAGTCTTGGATAGCTTGGACCTTCTCCTTGTCAACCTTTAACCCATTTGAACTTACAACAAAGCCTAAAAATACTAACTGGTCAATGCAAAAGATGCATTTCTTTAGGTTGACATACAACCCTTCTAGGCGTAGTAGTTCTAAGACCTTTTCCAGGTGAATCATATGGTCACTAAGGCATGTGATATAGACCAAGATGTCATCAAAATAAACTACTACAAACTTACAGATGAATGCCCTTAAGACATGGTTCATGAGGCGCATAAATGTGCTAGGGGCATTGTGAGTCCAAATGGCATTACCAACCATTCATATAAGCCTCTCTTGGTCTTGAAGGCAGTCTTCCATTCATCTCATTTTTTCATCCTAACTTGGTGGTATCCACTCTTCAAATCTATCTTAGAGAAGATAGTGGCTCCACTTAACTAGTCTAACATGTCATCTAGTCTTTGGATGAGATGCCTATATTTGATGGTGATGTTGTTTATAGCCCTATAATCCACACACATCCGCCAAGATCCATCTTTCTTAGGCACTAACAAGACTGAGACAGCACACAGACTCAAGCTCTCTCGGATGTAGCCCTTAGAAATTAGGTCTTGTACTTGAGCTTCAAGTTCCTCGGCTTCCTTTGGATTGACCCTATAGGCAGGCCAATTTGGTAGAGGTGCTCCAGGGATGAGGTCAATCTGGTGCTCAATACCCCTAATGGGTGGTAAGCCGGCTGGAATCTCCTCGGGGAAGACATCTTTAAACCTGTCCAGCAGTTGCTGAACTTCCTTGGGCATCATGTCTTCTTCTAATCCTGTAAACAAGCTTTTTCTAAAGACCATTAGTAGCACCTGTATGTTGGATTCAATAGCCTTGATCACTTGAATTTGTGTAAAGGTTGGTATTACTTACCTTAGCTCCTTTAGCCATGGACTTGTGCATTTCATTTACCTCTTGGGGTGTGAGAGGAGCTAAGCTGTGCTTGCGGTTCTCGTGGGTGAATGTATAGTAGTTGGTTCACCCATTGTGCATAGTCTCTTTGTCAAATTGCCGCGGTATCCCTAGGAGAAGGTGTTCGGCTTGCATGGGTACTACATAACATTTCATTTGGTCCGAGTACTTGCCTATGTTGAAAGGCACTTGTTCGGCGATCTTTAGCTCAGTTTCATCATTGAGCCACTTAAGCTTGTAAGGGTGTGCGTGTTTGGTTGTCTTGAGTCCTAGCTTATTAACAAGGTATTTGCTTGCAACATTAGTACAAGATCCACCATCTATAATTAGACTACATACGTTGGACTCCACGCTACATCTTGTGTGGAAGATGTTTTCTCTTTGTACTGTCTCGGGGTCAACCAGGGCACTAAGGGCCCTCCTGGTGAGGAGCTCTCCTACCTCCGGATAGTTGGTCACCTCCTCATCAGAACCAGTCGGCTCTTCCTCAGCTTCCTCTTCGGTCTCATACTCACCTTGGTCGTTGAGTAGCATAAACATTTTGTTTGGGCACTCTCTCGCATAATGTCCCTTTCCCTGACATTTAAAACAGGTGACCCGTGATGACGTCTCCACGCCTTTGCCTTTGTCTAAGACCCTTATAGGGGGTGGGGTCCAAGCGGTCCTTCCCCGTGTGACACTAGCTAGCTTCCGCTTGATGTGTTGCTCAGCTTGAATGGCATAGTACAGGAGGTCGTCAAAATGGACATATGGCTGCCTTTTCACCTTTCTTGCCACCCGGTCTTGAAGTCCATCCAAGAATTGTGCCATTAATGTTTCTTACGAATCTTGCACTTCAAGGTGGTTCTTGATAGATTTGAACTCCTCAAAGTATTCGTCCACGGTCATGGTTCCCTGGGATAGTTTCCTGAAGAGCTTTTGTAAGTCCCTGTAGTAGTAGGTAGGAACAAACCGCTTGCAAAGCTGAGCTCTCATGTCATCCCAGATGTGGATTTGGTCACGCCTCAGCCTTCTCCTCTCTGAAACTTCTCTGTCCCACCATGTTAGGGCAGTGCCCGTGAGCTGAGCTGCTTCCAGAACCATCTTCCTTTCCTCAGAGTACTGGTAGTACTCGAAGATGTTCTCCATGCGTTTTTCCCAGTCAATGTAGGCTTCTGGATCAATATTTCCAGCAAAGGTTGGGGCTTGTAGCTTAACATCTCTACCAGGAGGTGGGGGGGTAATCTCCTTCCCTTCCCCTGCCTCGGTCTTGGCTCCTTGGTCGCTGCCTTCTCCTAGTTCTTGGGTCGGGTTCAGGCGGGGGCGTGTCTTCATCTTCTTCCGAGCTGGACACGTCTTCATCAGTGGAGTTATCCTCAGTTCGTTGGGGTTGGGGATGTTGTGGCGGTAGAGGGTGTTGCCCCTTTGGTGGATTCGGGTTGTTGGTGGCGGGCAAGCGTGCCTCCACTTGGTGCATACGGTCGGCAAGTCCTCTCAGAGTGTCCATAAGTTGCTGCATGGTCACTTGTTTCTCGGCTTCTCCCATGGTTAGGATTTCCTGCGTAAATTGCTCAAAGGCAAGAATTTAATGGGTCCTCACAAAGGCAAGGAAAGAATAACAAAGAAAAGAAACAATGCTTGACAAGAAAATCGGAAATTTTTTTTTAAAAAAAAGGTAGCTAAACTGGGGAAATGGAAATTTTGCTTCAATTAGAATGGGCAATTACTAAGATATCTCTCTCTCATTTTTGAATTTGGAATCCTGTCCTAGACGATTTAGTGGGAATGGGAAATAAAAAGGAAATGGTTGGTAACAAGAATGGAAGTTTGCCGATTTTATATTTTTTTTTGTAAGTTTTCTAAATGTAAAGGTAGGTGGCCCTACTCTAATAAAACCTGTCCTAGGCAATTTAATGGGAATGAAAAATAAAAAGGAAATGGCTGGTAACAAGATTGGAGGTTTTCTAAATGTAAATTTTTTTTTTTTGGCTTTTAGACGAACTAATGATAAGGAAGAACATGTTCTGTAATGAGCTAATATTAACTTTTTATAGGTTTTATGCAATGTGTTTATACCAGACGAACTAAGCAAAGCAAGAGTTAAAAGATTGGATTGATAGAACCTGGATTAGGAGCCTTTGGCTCTGATACCAAGATAATGTAAGCTTGGGACCAATCCCTAGCTCACGCGGTAAGGCTTGGTGGGCAGGAGCTGGTTGTGCAACTCTCTCCCTAGAACACCTAGCCTCACGGCTTAAGTAACATGGATGGTGGGGAAATGAATGACGCCACAAAACTCTATGGAAGGGAATCTTGATAAGTCGGTTGCTCAGGGCTTTGCTTCTCACAAGGCTGGGAGACTTAAGGAATTTGCTAGGCAAAACTCGGATCTTTTTATTTCATAAGTGTAAAGATACATGGCTGCAAGGGGACTTTATATATAGTCCATCAGATGTGCCCCTTCTAAGGGTCTTGAAGCAAATCACATTAAGTTTTAAAACCTAGTTGCCTAAATTAAAAGGGGTGGCGAATAATTAATTGAACTTAAAGACTTACCATGGCGGCTTTGGTGGGCGCGGATAGTTTCTAGGGCATGCTTGAGGTGTGGCGTTTTGAGCTGGCCTTTAAGTGGCAAAGCGCACCGTTTCACTTAATGGGGTGAGTCCAAATATGGTAAGTTGTTTGTTGCTTGGAGAGGGAGCTCGCTTGTGAAGATCGGGGCTGGATGTGCTTGGGTCGTGCCGGGTTGGGCCTGGGCTGTGCTTGGGCGTGCTTGGATCGTGTTTGGGTCTGGTTCCGATCGTCCTGTCCCCGGGTGCAGCTTCGGGGCCCTTGTTCACGTCGGGTGCTTCGAGCAGGCCAGCCTTCACGCGTTCAGGGAGTTCTTCGGAACCTTGGCTTTTGTCCAGGCTTAGCTTGATGAGCAGAACCTCCACGGCTTGGTTGAAGCCTTCCCTAAGGTCCCTAGCCCCAGACCTTGTTCGTGGCGACCTTCTAAGGACGGGAACCGTGATGGCAGGTTCTGGCTCGGCGCCTGGATCCTCATCAGAGATCTCTAACGATTTCTTTGAAATCTCTAGATTGAACTTAACTTTGTTCTTACCCACCACCAATGGAATATGATCTGTTGGAAATTTTGGATAAAGATGTTTAATCCTATAATTATTGGACCTTAGCCTTGGAAAGATGGGTTAAACATCCACCAGATGATTTCTTACAAGTGATATCGATTTGGATGCAAATAAGAATCTACTGGTGAACTACTACACCATTGCAGTCATTAATGCTCTGGGAGAGCATCTTGTGAGAGTAGGCGAAGTGGCTTCCCAAGCGTAAATTAATTTTTCATATTTTGCAATAATAGGTTTTACATGATAAATATTGATTTAATATATTTCATGTAAATTTATTATGATATGGATATGAAGCATAATTCGGCAATAGCTCCCTATATGAAGTCGATTAAGTCAAATATGTGGAAGTATCAAGTGGATGGATCTTGGAAAGAGATGGATAAATTTTCAGGTCAAGGATGGGTTTGTATGAAGAGGGGACCGGAAGACATGTTGATAGGAGCTAGGAATATTCGACCAAGCCAATCGCCATTACATGCAGAGCTCGAAGCACTTATTTGGGCAATGGAATGTATGCAGGCATGTCAGAGATTGGAAGTTGCATTTATCACTGATTGTTGCGATGTCGTGAAGATGGTGTCTTCACCACAGGAGTAGCCAGCCTTCACAATTCATTTGGACGAGATCAGCAGGTGCAGGAGTAATTTCGATGAGTTGAAGATCATATTCAACCCAAGATTGAATATCACAAAAGCAAACAATTTAACGAATGCACGAAGTCTTCAGACAAAAATGGTATACGTCAATTCCGAACCCCCAATATGATTGACTAAAACCTTTAAGTTTCTTTGGTTTTTATTTGTTGTAAAAAAAATATTATTATGATATCATATTAGTTAACATGGTAATTTAAATAGTTATCAACTAAAATCACATTTTTTGATGAGAAATATTAGATGGTTAAAGAACAATATTACCAGTTGTATAAAAGAATTCTATGTCAATGGTATTTTATGTTATATTTTTTTGTCAATTTAGCCTAATATTTCTAATATCTCATTTAATATTGTGGATTGATTGGTTCGAAATCCAGACATATATGATAAATTTCAGAAATATTCACCATTGTGTTACATAATTAAACATATTTATTGTTTAAATTTTTCTCTTTACTACTTACCTAATTTCCAAATTATCATTGTTAGAAACTTAATTTTTCAGTCAACCATTAATATTGAGTAAATTAATTCTTAACTATAATAAATTAAAAGTTATAATAATTATAACAATAATAATAAAGTCCTCTAGTCTTTTATTCAAAGACGGGACAATACACTTAAAAATGTTTACAAAAAAAAAAGTTGATTGCGTTATAATGAATTCGTCCAAATTTGAAATATGAGAATGGAGCGCAAGAACTTGTTCTTGTAAGAGTAAAATCACAAGGCTAGTATCATCCAGCTATATTTTTTTAAAAAAACAAACAACTATTTCAATCAACATTGTGTTGTTTCTATATTTTTGTGCTAAAAGAACTTGTTCTTTTAAGAGGTGAATATAAAGACAATTATTTTGGTAGCAAGCTTTTGCAATCTTAGAAGCTCCTCAACTTGTATCGGAATTCACCCACATTACTGCAAGAGTCACAAGAGAAGCATAAACTGAAGTAGGCAGCTTCTGCACCACTTTTCCAACTCCAGGGACACCTTCTGTGGCCTTCTTTGTAGCAATAGCCACAGTCGGAGCCACAATCAACGTTATGATCAAACCTTGACTCACCACCGCGAATGTGTCAGCCGTAAGCACCTCAATAAACTTTACAAACTCCTCCCGGTCAATTTCTCCATCCAAGTTGATGTCGCAGTTCTATTACAAGAACATCATACAAACAATATGAGCATTTAGTTTGCTTTTAGTTGAACACAATTCATATCCGACGTTAGTTTCTTAAAATATTTTATGATAACATAAAAACGTAAGTTTGTTTGGATTTTTCTTTTCACATTTTAACACAAACCGCAAAAGCATATATTTGGGCGTTTGCGTTCTAACAGCGTCCCTAGAAATTACCGTCATAAAAAACAATTACCGTCATCATGCTTCTGACCAAATCCTTAGAAGGCGGATCGAAATGAGGACCAGGCAATCGCTTGTTTATGTCACTGAGAAAACATCACAACAAGAGACAAAGATTACATTGAGTTTCTAAATATGTAAACCCTAAAAGAATTGAACATCTTACTTGTAGACGAGAAGCACGGCGATGTACAGCTCTTCAAACGTAAGATTGACTATTCCGGTTTGAAGCTTGAACCGATCGAAAACCCGATCACATATCGCCTGTACCTGTTTTTGCCTCCACTGTTTACCTGTAATTACCAATATTATACATATCACATAAGAAGCAATTTCATCGCATATCTACAAACTGAAAGCAGTTTTAAACAGAAGAGGAGATAATTAACCTCGGAGCTTGTCGAAGACTTGTCCCATGGCGATGAAATTGCTTCTCATCTGATGATGAAAAATGAGTTTAATCTGATTTGTTAATTGATTTTTCTTCTTTTTTTTTTTTTTTAACAATCTGTGGATCTGAGTGGAGGCGTGATCCTCTGTTTCATCTTAATAGACCCAAATATATTTGTCTTCCTTAGTTTAAGAATTTGGGCCCATTTACTTTAAAACCCGGATTCAAATTCAAATTAAGGCTAGGGATAGTTTTTTTTTGGCTTTAGGTTTAAACCTCACAATAATGAATGCTATGATTGATTACAGTGTCAATAATTATACTTAAATACCATAAAATGTTCTTATTGTATTTGTCCGAATGGAAATTGGCTCATTAAAAAGGGCAATAAAGGACTGACTCCAACTACACAGTATCATTTTACGCGGCTGTGTGCCGACATCTCCTACAACATCCAGACACTCTTTTCTCTTTTAATCTCAAATCTTCCCCTCTTCATTGGGAATAACAAACCCCCAAAACAAATCATATCCGTCAAACCCTGGTCTGGTTTTGCCTCCTACAAAACTTCAAGCATTGTCAGTGGATTCATCTAGAAAATCCAAATGTGATTTAATCTAATTTCACAACCTAACGATCTACTCCCAGATGGTGAAGTATAAAATAAAAAAGAAGATTAATAACTTTTATTAGAATGAGAAGGGTTAGAAGATCAAAGAACACTTTTTGAACAAATGTTAAGGAAATTTCTTAAATCTCTAAAAAACAACTTTGTAACCTAAAAACTTTGTGACGGATGCATGTCTTTTGATATGAAGTGTTGTGTTTCCAATAATAGGCTAAAACAAGTATTTTTAGGCTTAATAGGATCCTAAGCGTTTAGGTTTTAAGTTTATAAACCAAAACAGAAAAAGTCTTGAAGTGGAGCCACCCTCCGCCAAGAAGTGAGTCGTGATCGAGTTGTTAATGGCTTTGACAAAGACTGGTGACTTTGTCGTGGTACTGTGGCTGCCCTAGGTCGCCATGAAGTCATGGTTGAGGCTTTGAGTATTAAACCGAGGCTGGGCCTTGTTTCTCCAATTGCTTAATCTTGTCGCTAGAATGACAAATATTGTATATCTCTCCAACCAAACAACTTGATTCAACTTGCATTTGAAATCTAACTCAATTTTCTTGATTTCCACCAAAATAATCCAAAAAAGATCTTTAAAAAGCTTCTTCTAAGACTGAACTTATCGTGTACCAAATCAGTCATGTTGTGAAATCTTCAATTTTTGGGTCTCTTGGCTTTAAACCAAGTCTTTGAACTTGAAAACATGGTTTGAATATGACTTAATATCTTTTTTCTACTCTTGTATATTTTTGCTATTTTGACCTGAATAAAAACCACAAAATACAAGAAAACTGTGTTTTATGATACAAAATTGTTGTAAAAACGTCATAAAGCATAGTATAAACCTTGAAAATAATATATAAAACTAACGATATCAGCTCCTCTAAACTTTGATCCTTATTTGTCCTCAAACAAAACAGAAAATTTAGTAAAAAAAAGATCTGGAAATAGGCTTGGGCAAAATATTCGGATCTGAATACCCGAACCGGATCCGATATGAAAATACCTGAATAGATATACTTTTTTAGTATTGAAAAATCCGAATGGATCTTGTCTTCCAATACTTCGGGTATCGGATAATATCCGATCCGAACCGATACCCGAGTTAGTATTTTTTAGAATCAAATTCAATTTTACATATATTTATATTTTAGGATTAATTACTAATTTATTTGTTTTATAACTTTAATTGTTTGATTTCTTAGTGACATATTAGTTAATAAATACTAATTTGACTTATTTTTCCTGTATCATGTCTTATATTAGCAAGTGTAGAGTTCATCTAACATTCACACTATAAAGACAGTCATTCATATTTGTTTATTTTTTTCATTTTTATGTTTTGAACTAAATACATTATGGAATGTAGACTATGTCATATTTGTTTTTTTGTCACATTTGCTTTTTGTTTGTCACATTTGCTTCTTGTTTGATGAATGTTACAAAGTTTTAATGTTTCAAATTTGATTTATATTATGTTTGATTATTGCCATTTATAAATAAATGTTAGTATTTCGGATAAAATTCATATATTTTTTATGCTTCAGATAATATAATAGTCAGATATTTCGGGTACTTCGGATATTTCAGATATTACGGATTTTACGAGTACTAAAATAATAGAACCGAAATCATACAACTTAGTATCAGATAAATTTCGGATCTTTTATCAAATAACCGAAAGAACCGGATCCAAACCGAATCCGATCCGAAGTAAAAAAAAATACACGAATGGATCCTTAACCTCAGATCCGAAATACTCGAAACCCGAAATACCCAAACCGAACCCGACCCAATTATTCGAATGTCCAAACCTATCAGGAAACATAAAAAAAAAAAAAAACTCAAAACTCTTAAGAAACCATACTTATTAAATCGGATTTTGCTGACCACATAATACATATCATATTAAGACCTGCTCACTTTTTCTCATGTATTCTCTCATTGCTTTAATATTATTTACATGTCGTTCTGTCATATTTGATAAAATATGTTTATCTGATACAAAGCTGAAAACAACAAAAATTCATTCACCTCAATATATTTCAAATGTAAACAAATATCAAAATTAATATTAATTATTTTTATTTATGAAATATATATTATTAAAATTATAATATTAGAAATTAAAATTTTATATTTTTAACTTGATAAAATACTAAACATTAGTCAATATCTATATTATTCAATTATATGGTGGGACAGGTTAAAATTAATGATTGTATGATTATAGTATTTTGGTGATTTTAGAAGTTCATGTAACTTTAAAAATCATGATCCTATTTTAATTTGATACAAAACATAAAATTTTGATGGATTAACTATTATTATTATCGTGAAAATATGATGGCATTCACTTAAAATAAATAAACTATCATATAAAGTAAAATAATATAAAATATAATATACTGATAATTATAAATATAGATACATTTATTAAATCGATAATCATATTCTATAATAATATAGATACAAAACTAATATAAATGATATAATGTCATCATCTTCATCAAAATAAAAATTTAACACATCAAATAATATAATGTTATCATCAAATTTTAACTTTTACAAATATATTTTATGCAGAAAATATTAAAAAAACTAACAAATATTGTACATTATTTGAATGGTTTAAAATTTAAACTAAGTTATACAGTTATATCAGAAATAAAACTGTTAGTAAATCTCAAATTTTCACATTTACAAATATATATTGTCTAAAAAGAATTATATATTAAAAAAATTAAAAGTTTTCTGTCTTTAAGACAGGTAATAACCTAGTGTTAGTTTAAAGCAAAGCTTCTTGTGAAATTGAAATAATAAATAACATAACATAACGATAAAAAAGCATATTAAACCAATAAATAGTGAAAAATGTAAAGGAGAGAAAGTAGGCCGCGAAAGCAAAACAAGAGGAGAAGCGTTAACTACCACAGAAACATGGAGCCAATATCTGCTTCCACCAATCCTATCGCTTCGACCCATATCTCTTGTTAGACTTTTAATATATCCTCTCCTAATAATTATTCTTTTCACTACAAATTTAAATTTTGTTGCATGGTGGTTTGATTTCTTACAAAATATTAGGCCACCAAGCCACCAATAAACTCTTGGAGTAAAATAAAACCGAAAAAATAAAGCCATTTCGCTTCGTCTGTGCCACACATACTCTCCTCTCTCAGACTTTCTGGCCTTGAGGAAGTTCTTTTCAGGTGAGCCATATTGGGTTTTCTCTATAATCTTTGCCTCTTAAGAAGATAACCATTTTCATTGATTTCTTACTGAAATCTGGGTCTTTCGAATATCTATCGGTTGATATGAGTTTTGTAACGTTCTGTTGATCTTGAATGATTCTGCCTCATCTTCTTAAATGTGTTTTTTTCTCAGAAAAAAATGATTTTTGTGAATTGGGGTTTAATGGGTTAGGCAAATTTGGATAGTGATGATGAATTGAAGCTCACAACCATTTTCTTTGCTGGATAAGGTGAATTTAATCAAATTCAGTACCTACAACTTGTCTGGATGTTGATTTTGCAGAACAAGCCTTGAGTTTCAGTTCATTTGAGTGTTGTATTGATTTAGTTTTCCCAAGTAGGTTAAGTTCCATTCTAAAGACTGAAAAGCAGTCTTGTATCTCTTCTATTCCACTAATGAAATTGTTTATAATTTCACGCAATTCCTATCTGCAATTTTAACAAAAAAAGAAATCATGAAATTGTGTTTGTTATGATATCTAAAGTGTTGATTTTTTGTTAGCAGAAGACTACAAGGAGTAAAATCAGAACGTTTATCTTGAAGAGTAAAGAGTGTTCCTTGTTGATAAATTAAGCGAAAGAGTGTATATATACATATATATGGGATGATGGCCACAGCAGCTGTTATAGGACTCAACGCAGGGAAAAGACTGTTGAGTTCATCGTTTTACTACTCAGACGTCACCGAGAAGTTTCTATCTGTAAATGATCATTGTTCATCACAGTACCATATTGCTTCAACAAGAAGTGGAATAACTGCGAAAAAGACAACATCATCATCATCGAACTACAGTCCGAGCTTTCCCTCATCGAGTCGTCAGACACAATCTGCCAAGGCTCTTAAAGAGAGTGTGGATGTTGCTTCTTCTGTGCAGCCATGGTTACCTCCTGGATCCGATCAAGAGTTGGAAGAGGAAAGCTATGACGATGATCTTGGCCATTCTGTTGAGGCACTCTTGTTGCTACAGAAGTCTATGTTAGAAAAACAGTGGAATCTTTCGTTTGAGAAGACGGCGACAAGTGAATCCTCGAGCAACAAGAGGACTACCCGGAAAAAGATTCCAGTCACCTGTTCAGGGATTTCAGCTCGGCAAAGGAGAATCGGTGCTAAGAAGAAAACTAATATGACTCATGTTAAATCGGTTTCAGAGGTTAGTGGTGGAAAGCAGGTCAGTACAGTGATCAATTCAGAGTTGTTCCAAAACAATCGTGTGAAGGGTTATGTGAAGGGTGTCATAAGTGACGATGTGCTTAGTCACGCGGAAGTCGTGCGCTTGTCCAAGAAAATCAAATCTGGCCTTCGTCTTGATGAGCATAAGTCAAGGTAAAATTTAAAAAGAGCTAAATTATGCGAAGTCAAGAAACTATTTATAATGTAAGACTAAATTGTTTTGGTGGTGAAAACATTAGACTGAAGGATAGATTAGGCTGTGAGCCTTCTGATGAACAGCTTGCAATATCCTTGAAGATATCTCGGGCCGAGCTGCAGGCATGGTTGATGGAATGTCATCTAGCGAGGGAGAAGTTAGCTATGAGCAATGTGCGTTTGGTTATGTCTATTGCTCAGCGTTACGATAATATGGGAGCAGAAATGTCTGACCTTGTTCAGGTATTTTCAAAATCTTGTGAACTCTTGTTTAGCTTTTTATGAACTTTTCTTCTAAGAAAGATTTTTGTTTCCTACTATGAAGGGTGGTCTTATCGGACTTTTGCGGGGAATAGAGAAATTTGATTCTTCTAAGGGTTTCAGAATCTCAACTTATGTATACTGGTGGATTCGACAGGTGAGGATAGCGCTTCACCTCAGATGTTTGATGTTTTTGTTATTGCCAATATGGTTAGAAAGCAAAAATATGACAATTGATGTTCTTCGTTTCAAATTTTTAAAAGGGTGTCTCAAGAGCATTAGTGGACAACTCAAGAACCTTGAGGTTGCCTACTCACCTGCATGAAAGGCTCGGTCTAATCCGAAATGCAAAGCTTAGACTTCAAGAGAAAGGAATCACTCCCTCCATTGATGTAAGTATGCTATTAACATTCGAGCAATTCTGGTTTCTCCTGTCTACACATCGCATGCTTATAATGACTGTTCTTTCCAGAGGATTGCAGAGTCTCTAAACATGTCCCAGAAGAAAGTTAGAAATGCAACAGAGGTATGAAAACATGTCCCTTTCTTTTTCGCGGTCCAATGCGTATTTGTGCTCATGCTCTTGCACTTGAAAAATGCAGGCCGTAAGCAAAATATTTTCCCTAGATAGAGATGCATTTCCTTCTTTGAACGGTCTCCCTGGAGAAACTCATCATAGTGTGAGTCTCTTTTTCTGTTTCCCTTCAACAAAACGACAGTTCTGGTTTCACCTTCCATGCTTCCCTGAGTATATAACATTGAGTGGTTTGCTTTAAATATTCCCAGTACATTGCGGATAATCGTTTGGAGAATAATCCGTGGCACGGGTATGATGAGTGGGCACTCAAGGTAATAAAACCAAAAGTCATAACTGAAGTTACATTTATATGCTTCTGGTTATCTCTTTTATGAAAATTGTTCTACTAAGTGAACACTGAAGTTTGAGCATATTGATGATATAACTGCAGGATGAAGTGAGCAAGCTTATAAGTGCAACACTCGGAGAACGGGAAAGGGAAATTATTCGGTTATACTATGGTCTAGACAAAGAATGTCTCACATGGGAAGACATTAGCAAACGGTATCTATTCAACCTTGAGCCTCTTCTTGATCCATTGTTGCATCATCATCGACAAAGATGTTTGAAGTTTAAACTGTCTTGTCGACAAAATTACAGGATAGGATTATCGAGAGAGAGGGTTAGACAGGTGGGGCTTGTGGCGCTCGAGAAACTAAAACACGCAGCGAGGAAGAGGAAAATGGAGGCAATGGTCCTCAAGAATTGATTTTGTTTTTGTACATTTTTATTACATCAGAGCCATAGAGAGCGGTTGTGAATGTTGTATATATACAGGGAACAAAAGGGGAAGACTCTCTTTATCTATCTTCCTTGATTCTTATGTAAACTGAGTTGAGAAACAGGATAGTGATGTAATATTGGCTTCAAGTAACTTACTCATCTATCTCTATTTCATTCACACTCCTTAGAGTTTAGGCTTTCTAGTTTAACTATAGTTTTTTTTCCGGCATTGTGTTAAAATTGTAAGATAGTAAACTTATCTTGTTAATTTGGGAGTCTTTTTTTTTTTTAAAAAAAAATCATTCTAGTAAGTATCGGATCTGATAGTAAGTTTAAGATGAAGTTTTGGTTGGGATTGCTTTCTCTCGTAGAAGAGTAGAAGATGTATAATTTATATTAGATATTTAAAATCAAGAAGAAGAGTTGCACCAAAATCCCACTAAGCTTTATGGCTTGACCATATTGGGCCCATGAATGAAGCCCAATAGTGAGTCTCTTAAAACACAAAAACCCTAACAGATCATCTTCACCAGAAAGGTTTTTCTAATTTCTCTCTTCCATTTTCATCTGATGAACAACTGAATGATGTCCTTCCGAACCCGCGTCTCGTCCTGGACCCGTCATCTCCTCCGCCGGAACCCTAGATCCTCATTTTCCCGTCAAATCTGCAGTCTTGATGCCTCAACATCCGCATTTCCCAGAAGAATCTCCTCCTTTCCCGTAGCTCAAACGCCATGGATCTCATTGCAGAGGCACCGTTTCTCCTCCGCCAGCACAATGTCACCTGCAGAAGCCGATAGAGTAGTGCGAGATCTTTTAGCGGAAGTGGAGAAGGAGAAGCAGCGTGAGAGAGAGGAGAGGCAAAGACAAGGACTGAATTGCAAAGACATTGACGACGAAGAGGAAGAGGATTACTTAGCGATTGAGCCGTTTATCGAGAAGCTTAAGAAGCAGAACTTGAAAGACGATGGTGAATTGAACCGGCGCGAGGAATCGTCTGATTCGGATAGTGAACTTGACGAAGTTGATTGGGATGAGGAAAGGAAGAAAGAAGACATCTTCAATAAGAAGTTCCAGAGGCATAAAGAGCTTCTTCAAACCCTCACAAAGTCAGGTACGCCATTTTTCTCTTCTTTAATCAAATCGTTTCAAGGGCGTTTGTGTGTATGCATCAATCTTTGATTTGTTCTAAGTTGTGTTGTTGATTGGCAGAGACACTCGATGAGGCCTATAAGTGGATGTACAAATTAGACAAATTTGAGGAGAAACACTTCAAACTTCGACCTGAATACAGGGTCATTGGTGAGCTGATGAACCGCTTAAAAGTAGCTGAAGGGAAAGAGAAGTTTATTCTCCAGCAAAAAATAAACAGAGCTATGAGGTTGGTTGAGTGGAAAGAGGCTTTTGACCCTAACAACCCAGCAAATTATGGAGTCATCGAACGTGACAATGTTCAAGGTGGCAATGCTGGAGAAGAAAAAGAAGAGCGTCTTGTAGTAGATGGGTCTAAGGACGACAATGATAATAATGATGATGAAGAGGAGTTTGATGACATGAAAGAAAAGGATGATATTCTGTTGGAGAAGCTGAATGCAATCGACAAGAAACTTGAAAATAAGCTTTCTGAACTTGATCATACGTTTGGGAAGAAGGGGAAGCGGTTGGAGGAGGAGATTAGAGATCTGGCTGAGGAGAGAAATGCTTTGACAGAGAAGAAAAGACAACCTTTATACAGAAAAGTAAGTGAATTCTCCATTTATTACTTTCAGTTGTTCAATTTTTTTGTGGTGCAGAAATAAAAAAAAACAAATCATATTAATACCGTGGAATTAGTTGACATAAGTTCTTGATGATCTGTGTTTAGAATAAATATTTGTACTGTGAACAAATTTGCTTCCTCACATTTGGGATAAGGAAATAGTCTACATATGTCCGATGATTTTTAGGCTTGCTAAGCAGTAAAGTTTGTTAGATGGCCTTTGATTTAGAATTTTTTGTGAAAACCAATGCAGCTGTAGTGTTGTACCCGCTCTTTAAAGAAGCTCATAGCCAAAACAATTCTGCTTGGTGTTGCTTTAAAATACTTTCTTGTTCTCGTACAATGCAGCCTATCTATATTAAAAGATGTTTGCGATTTTCCATGCTGCTACCTTAATTGTCTAGTAAGTTAAGCCATACATTATCAGATTGCAACAAAAGTTAGGTAGTATATTTGTTCCATATGCTATGTTGTCAAATACGTATGTGTATTTAAGAAGGCCAGTGGTCTAATAACTACATGAGTTTTATTTTACTTCTAAGTTAAGCTTCATGACACTTTTTGTTTGATATGTTGTAAAGTTTTCTTTCTTGGACCGTGGTGGATATTGGCATACATTTTTTCTCTCAAATCTTTTACCGAAATTATTAGCCATTAAGAAAGAATAAGAGTTTTCTCGTTATTCCTTATGCTGATCAGGTTATTTCTTATTTTTGCAGGGATATGATGTGCATGTGATAGATGTTAAAAAAGTTGCTAAGGTCACAAAGGTATAGTTGTCTCACATTTTTCTCTTTTGTATCTTTTAATTAAATTGACATTTCTCTTTTGTCTTATCTTTTAATCCAATTGCTCGCCTTTAAAAGAGAAACTTGTATTTTAGGGTGGCAGGGTTGAAAGATACACTGCACTGATGGTATGCGGGAACTACGAAGGTGTCATTGGGTATGCAAAAGCAAAAGCTGAGACTGGCCAGTCTGCAATGCAGAAGGTAATCTCACGTTACCATTTGTCCTACAAGATTAATGGAGGTGATTATAAGTCTTACGTTCGACACTTTGCACATATGTGTGTTTTGGCAGGATCTCGTTGTAGCAAACATAGTCAATTAAGTGACTCTGATACAATGTGAAATTAAATTGATATTTGTTTGTGCTGCAAAACGTTGAGGATATGAGATATTCTAAAAGCTTGAGTTTTAGGTCAACTGAAATTTAATTTATGACTACGGTAGTTCCGCTCAAAATTAGCTTTTATCTGTAGTTCTTTTGTCCATACACGTTGCCGATACCAATCAAATGCTTATGTTCTACTTTAGGTTGGTTGACAAGACTCGTTGGTATTGGTTTGTGCATGAATATCTTTAATCTATATCGATTTTGATTCTTGAATTGGTCAAAGAACACAATACTTAAAACTTGTGGTATTCCAATGTTGTACTGTTAGAATGCCTTTATACATCATTCTATATCCCGGCTTCAGTTACTTCTAATGGTCTCATTTCTAACAACTGCAAAACAGGCGTATGAGAAATGCTTTCAGAATCTTCATTACATAGAGCGTCATGAGGAGCACACCATTGCACACGCAATACAGACCTCTTACAAGAAAACCAAGGTATTTATTTGAGTTGCTTTATGACCGTATGATATTTTCTTGCCACTTACTGTATATATATGTGATTAATTATCTTGAATTTGCTACCAGTTATATCTATGGCCTGCACCAACAACAACGGGGATGAAAGCTGGGAGAGTTGTGAAAACAATGTTGCTCCTAGCGGGGTTCAAGAACATCAAATCCAAGGTGCATTTTTGCGTCATCTTGATATAACACCGATTCTTGTTTTCCTTTCAATTATGGTTTAATAAAGTATAGTTGTGGTCCAAATTCTTCAGGTGATTGGTTCAAGGAATTCATACAACACAGTTAAGGCAGTTTTGAAAGCGTTGAATGCGGTAAGTGGCCTGAGCTCATGACATACAATCGATAAAAGGGGATTTTAGTTAAAAACTTATCATCTGAACCAATCTCATTTCATTTTTGTCAGGTCGAAACGCCCAAAGATGTTCAAGAGAAGTTTGGCCGGACAGTTGTCGAGAAATATCTGCTGTGAGAGTTGCTCCGTTCACGCCTTTGGTATGTATTGTTGAGTTTTGGATCAAGTGTTTTGGTTTTAAATTAGCAGGGCGTTTCTTACTCCACAATAGTTGTCCTACAGTTTTGGTGAAAAATAAATGTAGTAAAAAATATACAATTCTACGTAGTTTTGGTTCGGGTTCCTCAAATATGTCGAGAATTTCTCTTGTAATCTTCGTTCATCTTCTTAGAAACCTTTACTCATTTTGCTTGTATTGGTACTCCAAAGTTCAAACTTCTTGCATCAGATGCAATTTTAAGATTACGAAACTTGTAGGTTTTCCTCAATTCTAGATCTTAATAATAGATTGTAGATTCGGATCAATTTCTGAAACACTTATCATTTGTTCAAAGTGTTTCTAAAACACTTTTTCCAAATTTTCTTATTTATTTATTTTTTAATTTTTTTAAACAAAAAAATTTATAAATTATAAAATAACTTTATCCTTCTAATTTAATTATAACTCAAACAAAAGATCTTAATAGGTAAACTGGATCTAAACTGGGTAAATTATTATTTTTCACAAAAAAATTGACACAAAATTTTTTTGACAAAAAAAAAATTTGACAAAAATTAACAAAAATAATAAAAATTGACAAAATTTTTTTAACAAAAATGACAAAAAGAATCCAAAAAAAATTGACAAAAAAATAATTGACAAAAAATAACAAAAATAATAAAAAATCGACAGAAATTTAACCAAATTTTAACAAAAATAAATCTAGTTGTATCAATATCTTTAAGCATTTTCTAGTTGTACTGGTTACAATAGGTAAATTAACTAAAATTAGTAAACTTAGTGGGTGTTATTAGATAGAAAAATTTAATGGAATTGAATATATTTTAGATTTAAAGTAAAATTCATTGTTATTTCATTGTAAATTTAATGAAAATCAATTAAAATCAAATATTGAAATTATTGAATTATTGAAATTTAGCAAATAGGAGAGTTGAACATGTTGTCCAAAGAGCTGAGAGTTAACCAAATGAGCTGATGTGTTTTTTTCAAGTATTACGAACACATTGATATTTATAAATTCAATTGGTTAATAATTTAGATAATCAATTTTATAATAATAATTGTTTATAATTATATTTATAATTATATATATATATATAAATTATAATTAAATTAAATTATTTTGATTATAATTAAATTATATTTATATTAGATAATATAGATGGATATCTCTTCTTCCATCTCTTCCAACAATGGCCGCATTTCCAACAATGACAACATCTTTAATAGGCACATGTTCAATAAGTATATAGTAGTAGTTGATTAGTAGTTGATTTGAAGGAAATGTGAATTATATGTTAGATAAAACTATGTGGTTGTGTATATATGAGTATTAATTAACCAGTAGTATCATTACAATTAATGATAAATAAATATAACTACATGTTATGATACAACTGAGTATCAATAAATATAACTACATGTTACTGTACAACTGAGTATCAATCGATACTACTACACGTGATGAAGACAATCCAAGTCCATCTAAGAGGCTGGAAAGGAAAGCATGTCCTTATAAATTTAAACAAAATTCTTTTGTTAATGCTTGATCTCTTTTGTGTGGTTTTGTATTGTTTGTGTTGTACGTGGTTTTAAACTATGTAAATTACGAATACAACTGAGTTTTGAAAATACAACTGAATAAAATTGAGTTTTCATAATACAACTCGATACCATTGAGTAATACAAATACAACTGAGTACGACTGATGCAAATCACACACGCCCTGTCGTGCGTTCACACTACTGTTCAATAAAAAAAAATTCATACTTGTTCACACTAGAAGCGTTCACACTATAGTTGTACATAGTAGTATAAATAACATGTAGTTATATACATGTCACTTTTTTTTCAGTTATATCGATATTTGTAGTCAATTTTTTGAGTTGTATCGACTACATTTGATTACTAAATTAGTATTAGAAAACTTTTATAATAATAGATTTTTGAAACTATAAATTTTCAGCAATTCACATACTAATGATCAAACAAGTTAACAACACACATATATGTTATGGTTTGTAAGATTAAAACATGTTATTTTTTACTTTTTCTAGATTGATAATTTAACATCATAATTAATAAGGTAAACACTGGTTTTAGTATCACAAATACATGATTATAATCCATAAACAAAAACTATAAACCCTAAGCCCTAAACCCTAAGCCCTAAACCCTAAACCCTAATCCCTAAACCCTAAACCTAAAATCGTAAACCCTAAACCCTACAATGTAATTGTACAGTAATATCTAAATACATGATTATAACTCATAAAATATAAACTCTAAACCCTAAACCCTATACCCTAAACCCTAAACTTTAAACTCTACAACATAGTTGTATTAGTAATATCCAGTTATATTTTTAGTACATAGTTGTACGAGTAATACTCAGTTGTGTCACTCTCTTATACAACAACTACTACACTCCATTTGGCTACTACTACTAAACTCTCTTTAAATATTACTAATTTTTCAACAACAGTGGTTTCAGTAATATATATATATATATATATGAGTATGAACCCTAAACCTAGATCATAAACCTTTAAATCTTAAATCATAAACATTTGTTCGCATTACATACGTCCACACTGAAGTTGTACCGAATTATACTAGTAGTATCAGATTACACATAACCGTAAAATTATCATTTTAAGGTTTTTCTAGTTATATCATTATCTTTAGGCACTTTTTTTATTTGTACCGATTACAATAGATAAATAAATTAAGATAAAGACTCATAAAAAAATATTTTCGAAATTACATAGTTTTTAGTAGTTTCCAATTGTACACAGTGTTTTAGTTATACCAGTAATACTCAATTGTACATAATATCTTAGTTATATCAGTACTTTCTAGTTGTACATAATATCTTATTGTGGATCCCATTTGAAATTGTTCTAATTATTTTTTTTTTTAAAAAAATTTGGTGTGTGTGTAAAAGAAATTGGGTGGGTTCCATTTTTCTTCTTTTGATAAAAAATGGTGGGATTGTAGGTGGTGAGAAAAAAAATTGGGTAGGTCCCATGGGTGAGTGGTCTCATTTAAATTTAATTTAAATTAATTTAAAGAAAAAAAAGTAAAGGTAGTGGATGGTATATTTAGTTCATTAATTTGATATGAGTCTCATAATGAGTATTTGAGAAACAATGAAAGTAAGTATGAAAAATTCTTCACAAATGAAAGCATATTAAGATTCTTTAGTTCAGTTAGTTATATGTAGAACTTTCATTTCACCCGTATAACTAGATGCTACTGAAGATAATAATGAAAATTTATAATGTTACTTAAGATACCAATCAAAGATAATACAAAACACATTAACAGAAAAAATAAAAAGTAAGGGAAGAAAGAAAGAAAGAGTTTTTATGTGTTGTACAAAAAATTAAAAATAGTGTTTACAGTATGTTGTTTAATTCGTAAGCCGGTAACATTTTGTTTGGAGAATACAACCACGTCGGTATGGGTTATCCGGTTGATCCTGTTGACCATGTTGTTTAGCTGGTATTTTGTGTTTCATTGCATCGTAGGATATATAGCGTGACGCTTGGAGAATCCTACGCCTTAATTCCAAACTTGATCTCATTTTCATGATCTCTTTTTCTCCACCGTCGATGCAATTTCCACCCAACCGGTCACATTTATTTGACCAATGCTTGAAACAAAGCCACAGAGATGGTCATGACGATGATCAAGAGCTTCATAGAATTCATCATCGAGTGTCAAGAGGGTATGAAATGTAGAGTGATTGATTTGATTACTGATTAGAGCCTTAGAGGTTTGTAAATAAACACTCGATTCAATCTACATTTATATAAATGTTGATTTTTGTAGGTTTATATTTTATGGCAACCTATTCGTTTGTATATCATGGTTCCTCGAATATTTGTCTTGGTAATCTTGATTCTCTTTTTTGAGTAAAAAACTGGTTTTCTAACACTAATTATAGCAACATAATCTTGATTCACTGTACCTGCTTTGATCTAAAGAAGAATTGTTGAAATTAAGCAAGTCAATTCGCATAATGTAACGGATCAAAAATTTATTGTTGCTTTTGATATTCGTATTTACATTTATGGCTCAACCAAGAGTAAAGAGAGTGTACTAAAAAAAACCTGATGGAATGCATTTGAACATGAATATGTAATTCAATAATTTCTTAAAACATCATTTTATAGTTGAATATTGCTAATGTAGTCCAATCCAGATTTCAGTTTGGTTTAGATATGATTTTTGTATTTATAAAACCTGATTTTTAAATATTAATTTATAAAACAAAACGGTTGATTTTGCATGAGCTAACTAAAGGAGGACACGTGGTTGGAAGAGCTATGGGAGGACATACCATTTTTGCAACTGTTCCCAAAAGTTATGCAAGGTTAGGATGAGAGGACTTATGTTTTCCTTTTCTAATATAGTTTAACAGTTGTTTTTAAGTTGTTTTTGAGTCTATAATGAGTTTTTTTTAATCTTTATTACTGGTGAAAATGAGATTTTGAATAAAGATTAGAGTTTTGGAAGCATATATAAATGAGCCAGAAAATAGAGCTATCACTTCCAACTTGACAAGAAAAATAATTTTTTTTTTTTAACTTACTTAATTTTGGTCTAAGGATCTCAAAAAACATCTAGCTACTTTTCAAACCTAGAATTTATCATTCTCTAATATTTTTGTTAGAAGAGAGAGAGTTTTCCTCAGAGTTTTGAGAGTTTTAGCACTTTGGAACCTTTGGGAAAAGAATCTCTATACTTTTTTTATTGCTTATTATTTATATAGACTTTCCATATCTCTTGCTGCGTTTTCTGCTTCAATGGCTGAGTAGTGCTCTAGTAATGTTTAAAATCTCCTTCAAAGTCGAAAATTTATTAACTTGAATTGTTATTGCTTTTGTTCAGATGTATTTGGAATTAATGGTGTATTAGTTGTGATTTGGTTCTCTTTCATAGAACTTTGTTTTCGGAAAAATTAGTTTTCCGCCAATTTTGTTTCTAGGGCTATTCACTTTTTCAGTCAGTTCTGCTTCTGTCTTTTAGGCTATGTAAAACTGTTGGTTTTAATTTAAAAATAAATTAGATGATTGGACAAAAGAAAAAGCATTCTCATTAGCACAAGATTTACTCCAAGTTTTACCTGAGTGATGTCATGATAACTATGCCCAGCCAATGTATTGAGCTGCATTAAGTACTTAAAACTGCTGAGCACATAGGATGCAAATTATCCAGCATAAAGGGTTGCTTCAGATGTTATTATCCTACGGGAAAAAATGAAACAGTATGACGAGAATATATGATATTACCTTCCGTTTAACCTATAGTTCCATTAATTGAGTTCTTAGAAATTGTTCTCACCTCTAAATTGAAAATGATTTATGTTTTGCATCACATAAGAGAATTTAAGGTGGACAAAACACAAACCTAAGTATATATATATATTAATATCTACATATATATATATATATATACAAATATTAATATTGATATTTATGTGCCATAACTTATTTTAGCAAAATAATTATAGCATTTACATAATTCAACAATATTAAATTATATTTTAAGTATAACATTTTTGACCATGAATAATAAATTCAATTATAACTAACATAATTATTAGCAAGAACATAAAAGCTAAAAATATTTAATTTTATTCTTTGACCAAGAATTATAGTTTCATATTTCACATATATATATATATATATATATATATTAATCTCATGAACATAATTCTTAGATTGAGTATTAACAATGCATAATTTTATGACCATCATTTTGATATTGACAACTTAAATAAAGAATAAGATGAACATGAATTAAAACAACAATATGTGTGAAACTAAAATTTAAATAATAAACAGATTTTATAAAATCATAAAAACCATTTGGAGGCGGGATGATCCCTTTTCTTAATTCAATAAAATGCCCGCAATGAGACGGTTTATATGCATTATTTGAATCCTAGGATACAACCAAACATATAAGACTAACATGCTTCATTCATGTTAGAATCTACAAGCTAATATTCTACCATATACTCAATAACACAAAATCTACTTTTGAAAGAGAAAAGTAGAATAAGGAGAAAGTTAGAACCTGTTTAACTTGTGAATCTTTATTTACCAACACAAAAAACCAACAAGATATTTCAAGAGAGCTTCAACACTTAGAAATTTCTCAAAGAATATATAAATTACGTCTAATGGTGTTTTTTTTTTTTTGCAAAATGAAGAATGAAATGAATTTTTCCTTCTAGTTAGCTTGGTATTTATAGGAGAGGAATGAAACTTGCTGGTCAAGAGTCATAATGATCAAATTTAATTTGATTTTTAATTACAAAATATTTGTAAGTTATGAAAATCTTTGAATTTAATTTGATCCATAATGGACAAATTTAATTTGATTTTAACTCCAAAATATTAAGTTATGAAAAATATTTGAATTTAAATTTGATCCCCTTTATACCATTTATTTCTTAGTAATTTTGTTCCATAATATATATTATTGGAAAAAGTTCCTTCTAACCAAATTCTTATTTACAATTTAACTATATATTATAAGTCTAAAATTGCTTATTAATATATTGTTTTAACAAATATTGTCTAAATGACGAGGCCTTGCTTGAACAATAGTTTGATACGCATTTCTTCGTCCCTCAGTGTTTTACGGTGTTCAGAAAAGTAATTTTAGTTAGACAAGATAAAATTTGAAATTTCCTAAAGCAGAGAAAGAGATAAAATATAATGTAACAAATATATATATCCAGAGCATTTTTTCTCAGTTGATATATGTATATTCAAGATTCCAAGGGTGTAAAAGATATAATCCACTAAGATATATCTCCATGCTAGACTCGAAGGTGTACTTGCTTTTGCATCCAACAGACCAATGTTGTGGAAGTATTTAGCTTTCTAAACCCGAGCTAATAGTGTTTTTGGATTAGATAGGATTCGCCAGTCTTGTTTAGATCTCTGATTCCTAAGCCTCCAGATTTTTCTAAATCTGTGATTTTATGATTGATATGATTGAGAATTTTTTTTTGGCTGAAGAAAACAGGACAGTGCATATGATGGAAGAGCTGTGGCAACTGGTTTAATCATAGTCTCCTTACCTACATGGGATAATGATGTAAGAACCAAGGGGTGGGCTGTCTTTCACCGAGAAGCTCAGGTTGCTGGACAGAAATCGATGGAAGTGAAGGGTGGATCGAAAGGACCACACAAGCTGTGAAAGGGGCTTGTGATACTCCAAAAACCTCAGCCAAACTGGCTGAAGCACACGACAGCTGCAAGAAGCTTGCTCGGCGGCGTCTAGGGTTAAAACACTAGTCTTTAGATTTTGTCAAAATACTTGTTATTTTATTAATTGTAGACAAAAGGCTTATATAATGCCTTGTCACAACTTAAGCTAAACTATATGATGTTTAACCTTACAAGAATTAAAACAACTTGTAGTTTACTTATTGGAAATTAAAATAGAATATGGGCTCCAAATAGTCAACATGACTTAAACCCAAATTAATTACTTAGTCTAGAAATAGAATAAAGATAGGAGAAGCCCATTAATACTTAGGATGGAATTCAAATGAAGACTTGTGAATGAGATGAAATTGTAAACAAGTCTTCACTGTCTTGCGCGCTAAGAGTATTGCCTCATTAAAACTCTATTCGGAAAACCCAGTGGGATAAAACCGAAGATAGGAAAAAGAGTACAATTTCCTAGTACGACTTTTGGTGCCTCTACCGGATGGTAATGGTAAAGACACCAGAGGAGGAAGAGTCTTCTAAAAGGAACCTCCATGGCTCCTTATCTAGCTGGAACGGGTCGGCAGTGCATGGGACGATCGAGTGGGATGGTGGACAGTCGGACGTGGTCGAGTGGGACGGCTGGCACGGGGCACTCGGACGCGGGCTGGTCGGGATGGAGCAACTCCGGGTCGGCATGGTCAGCTCGGGATCCTCTCCTGTTATACTCTCCAGGAGCATGCTGAGCTTATCTCCTAAGGCTTTCCTCTTGGACCGCGTAAAAGGTCCTGGTGGAATGATTGGTGCAATGGCTGGCTCGATATCCTCATCAATCCCTCCCTTTTGAAGTGCTTTTGTCTCCAAAGCGAAGTCCTCACCTGCATCAAACAACTCTAAGTCAGAAACATTGAACGTACTAGACACGTTATACTCACTTGGAAGTTCGAGCTGGTAGGCGTTGTCGTTGATTTTCCGAAGAACGCGGAATGGGCCATCTCCCCGGGGTGCAAGCTTGCTTTTCCGCCATTGGAGAAATCTCTCCTGACGCAGATGTAGCCAAACCCAATCTCCCTTGATATGAGCCAAGTCATCGAGTCAAGGGGATAGTCGGTAGAGCAATGGCACGGTCGAAAGGCGGCGGTACGGACGGTCGCGGCTACAAGGAGGATCGGGTCGTGGCCTCGAATCTTGGATACGAACTAGCGAACAGGTTGCATGACGTGAAGGCGAACGAGGGACAAAGCTTCGGTCAAGACACGGACGGCAGGACGAGGGTCGCGGTTGTGGATGTGAACGGTATGGGGGTTGCGGACGAAGGCTCGAACGACAGGACGGTGTTACGGTCGTAACTACGAACGGCGAACAACCTTGCGGATGATGGCATGGACGAACGGGCGGATGATAGCGATGGAAGCGTCGGTGGTACGGAAGGATTTTGGAAGTGATTTGAAGGGTGGGACGAGGGCAACACACCAAGCTATGGCCGACTTGGATACAACCTTCCTTGAAGAGAGACACACTCAATCTTTAAAGGAACTCTCTTCCTTTCTTGGAGACAAACTCATACACAAGGAAGAATGGGTAAGTCCTAGGCGGCCGTTTGGAAGGGTTTTGATTCTAAATTGTCTGCATAAAATTCGGTCAATGCCTCTTAAAGGGGGTAAACCGGCTGGTATCTCCTTTGGAAAGACATCCTTGTACCTTTCAAGAAGAACTTGCATAGGAACTACATCAGATAGAACCTCATCAACATACTTGCCTATGCTAAAAGAAACCTTGACTTGCTCACTAATCTTCAATTCAATCCTATCATTCAACCACCTTAGTCTATATGGTCTAGGATGCTTGGTGGCTGTCAAGTTCAACTTCTCAACCATGTATGCACTGGCCACATTGGCACATGAACCACCATCAATGATTAAGGAACATACCTTGCCACTTACCATGCAACGGGTGTGAAAGATATTCTCCCTTTGGACTGTCTCATCCGGTTCTTGGATGGTGCTTAGAACTCTCCTTGAGACCAAGAGATCACCCACTTCAGGGTAGGCTACTTCATCCTCCTCTTCATCAGCTTCCTCAGAAGGTTCCATCTCGTCCTGAGGCTCATAATCACTGGTTGGGGTGATGATCATGGCCCTTGGGTTAGGGCAATTCCTTGCATAATGCCCTCGGCCCTGGCATTTGAAACACATGATGTCTCTGGTCTTGGATCCAGTGGGGGCGGTTATAGCTTCAGGTCTTGGGGCAAGGGTGGTTTCTCTAGGCTTGTATGATGGTCTTGCTTCTTGTGTTATTGCCTTGCCACGGTCGGATTGCTTAGGAAAAGCCGGGTTGGAGCTAGATGCATGCAGATTGGAACCTGAGGCAGAAGGTCTCCATGGGTTATTGATCACGGCTCTGGTCCTGGTCTTCCTCTTGAGATGACTTTCCATTTGTATGGCTAAGTGTAGTAGCTCATTAAGATCATTGTAAGAATACATCTCCACCTTGCTAGCAATCTTCTCTTGAAGACCATCCAAGAATTGGGCCATGAGAGTCTCCTCGGCATCTTCTAATCCAAGCCGGTTCCTCAGATGTTCAAACTCTCCAAAGTATTCTTCTACACTCTTTTGGCCTTGGCTAAGCTTTCTAAACTTCTTCTGGAGCTCCATGTGGTTCATGGGTGGAATGTACCTCCTTTTCATCATGAACTTCATGATCTCCCATGATCTAACCGGTTCTTCTCCTCGCCTTGTTCTCTTGGTTGAGTCATGATCCTACCAAGATAAGGCATGATCAGTGAGTTGAGCTGCTGCATAAGCTACCTTCTTTGGCTCTTCAAACCCATAGATATCAAAGATGTGGTCCATCCTTCTCTTCCAGTCTAAGTATGCTTCAGGATCTACCTTGCCTACAAAGGTGGGAGGTGTGATCTTAAGGTGTGGGGAGTGAGCTCTCGGTGGGTGGTGATGGCCTCTCTCCTCAGATAACCTTCTTTCTCTGTGCCTTGGCCTTCGGAAGTGTGGGTTAAATGCTTCTTCCTCGGACAGACCCTCCATCTCATGTTCTGGCCATAGTGGTGGTAGTGCTCTCGGCTGTGGTGGTGGAGGCGATTGGGCTGGTTGGGGTTGGGGTTGCTCCACTCTGCCTAGTCGGTCTCCTAGCTGCTGGAGCTGGGTCTGGATGTTAGTCAAGATATCCGCCAAGGTTGGATCAGCCATCTTGGCTCAGGTATCTTGCAACAAAAGAAAGTACACTAGTCAACGATGTTTAGACTACTTTACCCTAGGATTAACACTAATGACCTTAATTAAAACTTGGTTTAATTTAAGATAGGTAGAACTAAACCTAATTAAACTTTGGACATGACAAAATAAACTACCTAGGAACCGCCAAAGACAAAAGGAATTCGAATTCAAATTTAAACATGCAGGGGACAAGATGACATCACCCCGTGTGGACCACTGGTGAGTCACTCGACCAAGGACGGTACAGTCCTGGTCAAAAAGGTGGCATTGACCACGCCTAACTCCTTCTTCCCCAACAAGCTCAACAATGGCGAATGCTACACAGTCCTATCAAGCTTTAATAACTAATCTAAACATCCTAATTCACGGAAATAAACAAACCTAAACATTGGATTCAAACGCAAGCTAACAAACCCTAACAAGCACACAAGAATTTTCAAAACCCTAAGGCTAAGAGATGGAAAGATGCGATCTTTTCTTGGCAGGAACTTGAGTTCTAATACCAAAATGATATGAGCCAAGTCATCGAGTCAAGGGGATAATCGATAGAGCAATGGCACAGTCAAAAGGCGGCGGTACGGACGGTCGCGGCTACAAGGATGATCGGGTCGTGGCCTCGGAACTTGGATACGAACGAGCGAACAGGTTGCAGGACGTGAAGGCGAAAGAGGGACTAGGCTTTGGTCGAGACACGGACGGCAGGACGAGGGTTGCAGTCGTGGATGTGAACGGTATGAGGGTTGCGGACGAAGGCTCGAACGACAGGACGGTGTTACGACCGTAACTACGAATGGCGAACGACCTTGCGGACGATGACACGAACGGCGGGTCGTTGTCACGGTTGTGAAGGCGAGCAACCGGTCGATGGCTCAGACGAACGGGCGGATGATAGCGATGGAAGCGTGGGTGGTATGGAAGGATTTTGGAAGCGATTTGAAGGGTGGGATGAGGGCAACACACCAAGCTATGGCAGACTTGGATACAGCCTTCCTTGAAGAGAGACACACTTAATCTTCAAAGAAACTCTCTTCCTTTCTTGGAGACAAACTCACACACAAGGAAGAATGGGTAAGACCTAGGCGGCCGATTGGAAGGGTTTTGATTCTAAATTGTCTGCATAAAATGAGGAAGGGTTTTGCCTTTTATAGGCTACACCTTGAAAGATTATGAGATTAAGAGATTTGTAGAATGAGAGAATGAGAGATTAGAGAGAATTAGAGAAAAAATAATTTTATTAAGAGAATGAGAATTATAAATTATTAGTTACAATATGTGAAGGGAGAAAGGTATTTATACTAATTTAGGATAGGCTTGTTTGGATACAAGGATAGCCTTATACATGAACGGCTACAAGGATAACATAATACTAGAACACAAACAAGCCTTAGACACTCCCTTTTACAAAGTCACTCACGCCTTTATACATATAGCTTTCATTTTCTTCATTTCTTCTTCATTCCAACACTCTCCCTCTAGCTTAAGACATGGAGAATGCATAAGCTTGCAACCATGAAGTATTACCTCATTAAAAACTTAGAGAAGGAAAACCCAATTGGGAAAAAACCTTTTTTTAGGGAAAAAGAGTATAACACTCCATGTTGGGATCATTGGTGTGGAATGGTCATAAGGCCAAGTCTTGGATAGATTGAGGTGCCAATTTTCAGAGATGTTGCTTTGGTGAATACATCATCTAGTTGATCCTCACTCCTTGTATAGCAAGGCAAGATGATACCTTTACCAATAACCTCTTTTACTTTGTGGCAGTCCACTTCTATATGCTTGGTCATTTCATGAAACACTGAATTGGAGGCTATGTGTATGGCAGCCTGATTGTCACAGTGAATGGTGATAGGATCCTCACACTTCACGGCTAAATATTCCAAGAGTTGCTTCAGCCAGATGCATTCAATAGTAAGCTTTCTCATTGCTCTATATTCTGATTCTGCACTAGAGCATGAAACCACCTTTTGCTTCTTGGTTTTCCAAGTCACAAGGTTTCCTCCTATGAAAGTACAATAGCCTATGGTACTTCTCATATCTTCCCTATCTCCTGCCTAATCTGCATCACAATAACCAACCACATTTGTGTTTTTATTGTTACCCATCCAAATATCTTGTTCACGTGTGCCCTTTAGATATCTTAGAATTCGCATGGCCATGTCGCAATGCCTCATCTTTGGTCCTTGCATGTGTTGAGATACCTGATTCACAGCAAAACACAAATCTGGTCTTGTGATGGTTAAATAAATAAGCTTACCAACCACTTTCCTATAGAGCTTAGGATCATGAAAATCAATTTCCTCCTCTAGCTCCCTCTTAGTTGCGATTTTATAGTCTTCTTCTAAGGGTGTTTTGGCTGGTTTAGCTTCCATCATACCTGTAGAGGTTAGTAAATATACAACATACTTCCTTTGAGATAAAAAGAGACATTCCTTGAACCTACACACTTCAATTCCCAAGAAATATTTAAGTTCTCCTAAATCCTTAATATCAAAGACACTCTTTAAGTAATCTTTAGTAGATGCAATACCAACACTATCACTACCAGATATGATTATATCATCTACATAGATAAGAATTACCACAATACATTCCTTACTCTTTAGTGTAAAAAGAGTATGTTCAACTTCAGATCTTTTGAAGCCTCTATCCACTAAGGTTACATTTACCTTGTGGTACCAAGCTCTTGGAGATTGTTTAAGGCCATAAATAGCCTTCCTTAGTCTTAGTATATTACCGCTTCCAACCTCATCCTCTAGGCCAGGTGGTGGTGACATGTAAACCTCTTCTTCTAGCTCACCTTGTAAGAAAGCATTCTTGACATCCATTTGCCACAACTCCCACTCAAGCTTAGTAGCAACAGTAAGAACAACATTAACAGAATGAAGCTTAGCTACATGTGCAAATGTATCCCTATAATCCTAACCATATGTCTGAGTAAAACTCCTAGCCACAACCTAGCTTTATATCTATCAATTTCACCATTGATTTTGTATTTAATGGTAAAAATCCATTTTGGACTTACAGCCCTTTTTCCTTTAGGTAGAGTAGCTGAAGCATAAGTACCATTCCTCTCCATGGCTTGTTTCTCAGCTAAGATAGCTTTCCTCCATTCCTTTTTGGACATAGCTTCTTCATATGTCGTTGAAATCTGCTCATTATCAAGACTATAAATAAAAGCAACATGATTAGAAGGTCAGTGAGCAATATTACAAACTCCCTGATCATGATGAACCACAACATTTCCATTGTAGAAAACTGGTGGATTCCTTTGTCTTGTGCTCCATCTTAAAACTGTAGGTGGAGCTTCTTGATTAGATTCATCTTCTTCACTCAAAACTTCAACAAGAGTAGGCATATCTCTTGATCTTTTGGAAGCTGAGACTAGAATTGAATCATCTCCTGCTGAGTCTTGTTGGACATGAGTAGAAGCTTCTCCCCACCCCCCATGTTTAAGAGGAGGAAGACCAGGAGAGCTGAAAGACGTTGTGAAGGGCCGTGAAGGACCGACTGGACAGGAAGGACCGACTGGAGTGACAGGCCGTGGTTTCGTGGTTCTAGGGCCGCCTGCTTCTGGGGCAGGTGACAGAGGTGAGGATGACGTGTGCTGAGGAGAAGGACCGCCCACTATTCCAATACTTTCCAAGAGCTTCCTCAAGTATTCAGCTTGGTCTGATCTTGTTGATGAGATGTCCTTAAATTGCTCCCAAGTTCCTTCTTCATAAAAACCTTTGTCTTCTTGGAACTTTACATCTATAGACACCAAGACTCTTCTAGTCTCTGGGTCATAAAATTTGTATCCTTTCTGAGTAGAAGAATACCCAATGAACATAGCTTTGATACTCTTTGGATCCAGCTTGTTCCTTTGCTCCCTTGGTACTAATACAAAACAAACACAACCAAAAACTCTCAAGTGATCAATATTGGGTCTAGTTTTGTTTATTACCTAAAATGGAGACAGATCATCTAGGACTTTTGTAGGAGTCCTGTTAATCAAGTAGCATGCTGCTACAAGTGCATCCCCCCAAAAACGTTTGGGTACTTTCATGTGGAACATCATAGTTCTCACAACTTCCATTAAGTGTCTATTCTTCCTTTCAGCTACTCCATTTTGTTGTGGAGTATAAGGACAGCTTGTTTGATGTTCAATGCCATGCTTGGCTAGATGTTCTTGAAGTCTGGTACTAGTGTATTCTCCTCCATTATCTGTTCTAAAGCATTTAATTCTTGCATTGTATTGATTAGTAACATATGCTTGAAAGTTTAAAAATGCATCATATACTCTATCTTTAGAACTAAGTAAAGTAACCCATGTATATTTGGACTTTTCATCAACAAATGTCACAAAATATTTATGGTTTTCTCTAGATGGAAATGGAGATGTCCAAACATCAGAATTCACCAATTCAAAACAATTTTCATATGTATGTGTAGATTTTTTAAAAACTGTTTTACAATGTTTCCCAAGAATACAAGAATCACACAACTCCTTTGGCATTTTCAAACCAGGAACAATTAATTCAAGTGCTCTTGGATGAGTATGTCCTAATCTAGCATGCCACAGATCAGAATCAGTACTAAATGCATTAGCCTGAAAAACCGATTCCACTTCACTAACACTAGTCATGTTATCAAGCACATACAAGTCATCTCTTGTGGTTCCTTGTCCAAAACATCTTTTAGTTTCAATATCCTGAAAATAGAAATCATTAGGACCAAATATAGCATGACAATTCAAATCAGTAGTAGCTCTTTTAACTGAGAGCAAGTTAGAGGTAAAAGAGGGCATATAAAATGCTTTAGATTCTTTATCAAACAACTTCAATTTCCCTATGCCTTTGATTGGTACTTTAATTCCATTAGCAATGAGAACATTAACTAGGGCAGGTTCTACATTCTCTAGCAATTCTAAATCACTAATCATGTGATGAGAAGCACCAGAATCAACCACTAAAGATTTAGGAGCATTAGAAGAAAAACAAGTTTGAAAAGGAGCATGAAAAATTTTACCCATCACATTGCTATCATTTATTGCCTTGATAAGAGATTCCAAATCTGATTTTGTCACAAATTCTGATGCTTGTGACATGATACTAGGGGAAGCTGAATGAGAAAGAGGACCACTGCTTACACCCGCCTTGGATGGCAAAATACCGTGAGCTTGACTGGCTGTGGCCATGGCCGCCGGTTGCTGTAGCCGTGAGGCACAAGAGGGCTTCTGGTGAGGATGAAGTACCCAACAATCCTTCTTTGCATGGCCATTCCTCTTGCAATGGTCACAAAATTGTCTCCTCTTCCTAGAATCATTTGCTGGTTTGAAGAAACTTTTGTGAGCAGCTACCAATTCAGCTTTGTTGCCAAACAATCCATGGGATCCTTGCTCCTTTTGAACTTGAGCACAAACCTCCGCCAAGCTAAGCAACTTGACAGACCTGAGAATATGCTTAATAAGATCTGAGTAAGTAGAATTAAGTGTTAAAAGTAACCCAAACACATTATCTTGTTCTTTCCTTTCAAGGAGAACAAGTGGTTCAATGGTGGCTGGCCTTAGCATTTCTAGCTCAGCCCACAAAGCTCTGAATGAGCCATAGTGCTTTGTGATTCAGCATCCTCCTGCCTTAATTCATTCAAAGCCTTCTTCACTTCAAAAATTCTCAAAAGGTTAGTGGTGTTTCCATACACCTTAAGCAAAATGTCCTAAAGATTTTTTGCATTTTCACAAAAAGAATAAGCTTCTAAAAGATCACTAGCAAGATTATTTTGTAGTATAGAAAGTACCAACTGATCTTCTTGGTACCATTTTGCTTGAGTAGCTACAACCTCACTCACTTCAGCCACTTCATTGTCTTCAATGCCATTTGTAGCAATGTGGTTCCAAAGACCTTTACCACCTAATGTGGTTTTCATGATCCTAGACCACAAAAGATAATTTTCTCCATGAAGAATGACTGGAGCTCTAAGTGAAGTTTGAATCTCCATAGATGGTTGAAATGGGAGACTTGGTCGAGAGATTTGGTCGAGAGAGTTGGTCGAGAGAGTTGGTCGAGAAACAAAGGTTGAGATTGGAAGCTAGCTGGTCGAGAGATCGAGACGTCCGAGTCAGCCGGGACAAGGAACAGCAACTTGGTTTGGTCAAATATGAAGAACACCGCCAGCTGCTTGGTCATGGTACAAGGATGAGCGCTTGAGGAAGACTTGGTCGGATTGCCACACTTTGTTGAATGGTCGAGTGGAACCAGCTTAGCGATACATGCACTGGCCACAGAAGAATTCCGAAGACGGCCACACCAGCAGAAGAGAAGACTCATAAGAATTCGAAGAAAGCCACGGACAAGGTCACGACAGAAGTACAACTGCTTGATCAGTCACTCGGACAAGGCTTGTCGGAACTAGTGATCCACATCAAGCCAACCTAGTAACACACGTCTTGAACAATCCAAGATCGATCAACCTCACGTCCTTGTGTGCACCACTACCTGCAAGTTCGTGTGTGCTATACAAAAGAGACCAAAGGCCTTGTGTGCAAGACAAGAAGGGCGCGTGGGATGCAAGAAAGAAATTAAAACAAAATATCTTGCAGTTCAAGTAACCACCAACAGCCTATAACCACTTGTAACAACCTTCAACCAACTCTTTTAACAAGAATTAACTAATTAAAACCAACTAATAACAAACCTTATCAATTATTAACAACCAAATTCGAATCATATGAATTAAAATAAATTCTAAATTTTAAGAATTCAATTTTAACTTTTTAAAGATTAACAAAGAAATCAAGAAAATCAATCTTGAAGACTTAAACCTATTAGATTGAACTGAAATTTCGTGGAGACCCTCACAAGACACTTATTTAACTTTCCAGATTCAGAGAATTAAAGAAAACTGAGAAAAAATTAAAATTATATCAGCAGGATCTTGATGTAGGTGATTTTGGACGTCTCTGAGAAAACCTTCAAGAAGATACTCCAAACAGAATGGAATTGAGTTCTTATTTTTTTAAAAAGAAACTAGACTTGAAGGGATTGAGTTTAGGATTAAGAAAAACATGATTTGATGAAGAATCGACGTCGGGGTGACCTGGGAAACACAGAGGTTCGCGGCGGAGGGCTCGCGAAGGACCTTTGCAAGAAAATTTGTAACTTTTGATTACCTGGGCCAAATGATGCAATTCAAACGGGCGTGGCTTCAGAACTCGCCGATGAATAATCCATAGAAAGCAGATTGTCAAAAGGAGTCGTTTTTAGCCAGAATTTGAGGTACAAGATGACATTTGAAATTGATCCATAAGATGATGAAGAACAAGATGAATTCTTTTTGAATCAATGAAAGAATGATGAAATTTACCCAGATTTGATGCAACCTGGCTCTGATACCATGAAAGATTATGAGATTAAGAGATTTGTAGAATGAGAGAATGAGAGATTAGACAGAATTATAAAAAAGAATGATTTTATTAAGAGAATGAGAATTATAATTTCTTAGTTACAATATGTGAAGGGAGAAAGGTATTTATACTAATATAGTCTAGGCTTGTTTGGATACAAGGATAGCCTTATACATGAATGACTACAAGGATAACATAATACTAGAAAACAAACAAGCCTTAAACACTCCCTTTTACAAAGTCACTCACGCCTTTATACATATAACTAAAGGCTTTCATTTTCTTCATTTCTTCTTCATTCCAACACACCTGACCTAGTTGACCACAAGACTCGCGGTCAACAAATGCCTAAACCCAAATTAGACTAAGTCTTAAAACAAGTTATAAGACTAAACATAAAAGGCTAAACAAGTGCCTAAGATAGAATCAAGCCTAATTGATTTTAAATGGACATATCCACATTAAAACCAATGGGACACTAGGCTTGATGCCTTAGACTTTCAGGTCTCATTAAAAACCTTTCCAAGAACCCATTATGGTAAACTTAGAAAGGAAAAGATTATCCGGGTTTTTTGGAAAATATTTTAAAATCGGTTTAGTTTTTTGGTCCTTTCATATTTATTTTCATTAAAAATAAATCATTACAAAATTGATTAAACTAGAGGGATATTTCAACATATAGTTTGAGCAAAAGGGACATTTCAGACGATGTCTCATGGAAATACCTAGTGTTCCTCAACATATAGTTTGAGCAAAAGGGACATTTCAGACGATGTTTCATGGAAATACCTAGTGTTCCGATATCCAGCTTGAAGCCATTGTATACAAATTTTTGTTTTCCAAAACTCTTCTTCCATCATGTATTGAGTAAGTAGTTGGGAATTTAAGTCATGAATATAAGAATAATCAAGAGAGTTAATCGCATACGCTTGATGAAGGAGAGATTTGAGATGTTGAATCTGTTTGTTCGCGTTGTGATTGTTGAATGACTTCCATTTTGCCAAATCAATTCCTGTATTTCTTCAAAGCATTGGTAAAATGTTCCGGTGGAAGTTGATTACAAGTCAATGCCCATGTGTTTAGGAGCGTTTGCGAAAGAGATTCATTATTTCTCCATCGATAATCATATCGAAACAGTTTTTTACCCCTCTATTAACTTTATCTGTAAATAGTATAAGGGGGCGATGATTAGAACCTTGCCATTGTAGGAGCTTCACGTACGATCTGGGAAATATTTCTTGCCATTCTGCTGTAGTTAATACTCTGTCTATTTTATATTTGTCAGAATGTTGTATTGATTTCCTGCCCTTGTGAAGTATTCTCCATGAGTTTTGATTTCATGAAGACCAAGAAGCTGGAGTAACGCTCGAAAACTTGGAACGAAGACTCTGATCTGTGTCTACCTACTAGTTTTTCTTCATTTTCTTTTATGCTCATTTAAATCTACCATAACTAGTCTCGATTTTCCAGAGAAAAGACCAGCTTCCGCTTGATAAATAGTTTGCTCCATTGATGTATCTTGATGACCAGATAGATAGGTGAGGCAGTACGTAGATAGACCTTCCTTTATATACATATTTTTATAATACAAGGATGGGTTTCCAACAAAACATAATGTACCAGCTTCATCCCAATATATAGCTAAGCCGCCACTAAGCACATTTGGAGAGATGACAAAATGATGAGCATAGATCATCGCCGATATAATGCACAAAATCATTACCAAAAGTATAAAATTTCCTGATATCTTTCAACTGCTAGATCGTCAGAGGGTTCCTCATCCTTTTGAGAAAATCAGTGCATAAGTTTCATAGCTCCTCTGGTGGTTTTGGGGTTGCCACTTTCCTTTTATCCTTTGAATTTTGGTTAGTAATTTGTTCATGTCTGTTTGTTAAAACTAAAAGTATTCAAGCCAAAAGATTTATAAGAAACGATTCTTATTAATGTTTAGGAAACTCACAAAACCTAAACTCTCAACCTTGACTAATGGTTCTCATTTTGGTTATATTTCTCTCACAGCTTTGATACAAACCCATCAAAGCTATTCATAGGAAAAAAATACATAGCTAAAACCTATATCCTAGGAATAGATAACATATAACTCATAAATCTAGTGAGATAAGTCCTAGTATTAATGCCCACCTTATCTAACAATAAGTCTCAAATTATTAGCAGCTTGGGCCTTAATCCAAGTTAGAGTTTAACCAACGTCTGTCAAGAGCTTTTGATGTAGTTCCTACTTTTTTAGTGGTCAAAGGACCTTGATGGATGTTCTGATCATCACTTGGCTGAAGAAAATTTCATTATTTCTCCCATTGATCCCATAAGATTTCCCGAATAATGTATCATATTGAGATGGGAGACTATATTCTCTCCCATCGTATCATCTGCACTAGCTGCATCTAGGATCGGTTTATTCTCAGTTTCATGAGGTTGTTGAGCTTGATTTGCATTGTGAGGAGCAAGATTAGAAGGCTCAGCTAATGGTGGATCAACTTGAGCAGGCACTTGAGGTAAATAATCACACAATTCCCCTTCATGAGTAAGGCTACCACAAGTACCTTCTTAGTTTATCAAACACAAATTGAATTGGAGTTGGTTATACATAATCGTCAAAATGAAAGTATCTGGTGAAGATCAACCTTCCATAAGGATCCATTTTGACTCGCACCCAAACTTCTCCTTCTTTTTCTCTGTTAGGGCTGTTGGATTTAGACTTCCTCAATTTCACCTAATATGCCTCCAATCTCTCAAATTGCTCGGTCGTCTTTGGTTCAATTTCAGAAACACTCTCCAATGTTGAAATTGTTTCTAAAATACCACTACTTCCTTACTTATTTTTTTTACATTTATTTTTAAAACAAAAAGAAAGAAAATTACAAAATAACAATATATTTTTAACTTAATTACGACCCATACCAAGGATCCAACGGGTTAATGGGTAAACTGAATCAGAACCGGGTCAACTATTTTTTTAACAAAAAAAAATTGACTAAAAAATATTTTAACCAAAAAAAACTGAAAAAAATAGCAACAAAAATTGTCAAAAAAACAAAAATAACACAGAAAAAATTTTAAACTAAAAAAATTGACAAAAATGACAAAAAAATAAAAAAACTGATAAAAATTTGACAAAACTGACAAAAAACAAATTTAAAAAAAAAAAATCCAAAAATTAAAATTAGCAAAAATAAAATTCAAAAAAGAATAAAATTATATTGAAAGGTAATAGTAATATCAAATTACACATAGTTGTAAAATTTTCATTTTAAAGTATTTATATTTGTATAAATATTTTTAAACATTTTTCTAGTTGTACCGATTACAATAGATGAATTAACTAAATTTATTAAACTAAGTGGTGTTATAAGATAGAAAAATTTAATGAAATTCAATATTTTAGATTAAAGTGAAATCAATTGTTATTTAATTGTGAATTTAACGAGAATCAATTAAAATCCAATATAATTGGATTAAATATTTGTTAGATATAATTTAAAATGCATTGAAATATCTTGTTATTTAGTATCTTTTTAATTTTTTACATTTTTATTATAATGCATTTTACTGTAATTTTTATACAAAATAAGAGTATAATAGACTTTGTTTTACTTATATTGTTGATTGGTAATTTATTTGAATGAAATTTGATTAATAGTTGATTTTAGTAATTCTAAACGAATTAGGCGTAATTAAACCGTAGAATAGTAGTTGATTGGTAGTTTATTTGAAATATCAATATATATAATTGATTCTCGTTAAATTGAATAGTATATAACAATAGTAGTGGATTTTACAATAGTAGTGGATTTTAATTGATTCTCATTAAATTCACAATTAAATAACAATTGATTTCACTTTAATCTAAAATACATTCAATTTCATTAAATTTTTATATCTTATAACACCACTTAGTTTAATAACTTTAGTTAATTTATCTATTGTAATCGGTACAACTAGAAAAATGTTTAAAAATATTTATACAAATATAAATATTTTAAAATGCATTTGAGTTGTTACCTTTGAGTTAAGCTGAGAGTTAACCAATTGAGCTGATGCAGAATTTTGGTTATTTTTTATGTGTTTTTGGCTCTATTTTAGTTTTATTTGGTTTTATGTAATTGTTCGTGTAATTATTTTTCAAAAATACAATTAAGTAGTACAAATATAACTGGGTACAATTATGTTTAAATTATATAATTGAGAAGTATGAATATAGTTTAGTACAACTATGTGTATGTATTGAAATATTATTAAATTAAACTTTTTCACAACTACGTAAATAACAAATACAACTGAGTTCTAAAAATACAACTGAATACAACTATGTAAATAACGTATACAACTGAGTTTTGAGAATACAAATGACTTTTGAGGATACAACTGAATAGTACAAATACAACTGAGTACGACTAGTGCTAAATCACACGCGCTCTCATGCGTGTTCACGCGTGGTCTCCTGAGCATTCACACTGATGTTCAATAAAATAATAATAAATATTCTGCGTTCACACTTGTTCACACTAGAAACGTTCACACTATAGTTGTACATAGTAGAATAAATAACACATAGTTATATAAATGTTAATTTATGGTTTTTTCAGTTATATCGATATTTGAAGTCAATTTTCTGAGTTGTATCGACCACATTATGTTACTAAATTAGGATTATAAAATTTTCATAGTAATAAATTTTCAAAATTACAATTTTTGAGCAATTTGCATACTAATGATCAAACATGTTAACAACACACATATATGTTTAGGGTTTGTTAAGATTAAAACATGTTATTTTTCATTTTTTTCTTGATTAATAATTAGATATCATAATTAATAGGATAAACGCTGGTTTTAGTATGCCAAATATATGATTATAACTCATAAAACCCAAATCCTAAACTCAAACCCTAATTCCTAAACCCTAAACCCTAAACCCTACAACATAGTTGTACCAGTAATATACAGTTGTATTCCATAGTACATAGTTATACGATTAATACCTTGATATTTCAATTTATGAACTCTTTAGTACCATGTAATACACATGAGTTTCAATATCTGATACTACTACCACCACTACTATAATCAAAATAAAAATACAAACCTCCTCTGAGAGTATTTCTTTTTCTTGGTCGATGTTATCCAACTGATGAAAATCCTATATCCTAAAACCTTAAAACATATACCTTAAACCCTAAACCCAAAAACCCTAAACCTTAAATCGTAAACACTTGTTCGCATTACATGCGTTCACACTGAAGTTGTAGTGAATTGTAACAGTAGTATCAGATTACACATAGTCGTAAAATTATCATTTTAAGGTTTTTCTAGTTGTATTATTATCTTTAGGCACTTTTCTAATTTGTACCGATTACAATAGTTAAATAAATTAAGATTAATAAATTCTTAGAAAAATATTTTCAAAATTATAGTTTTTTATGATTTACATAAATATCTAAGTTATATTAGTAGTATTAAATAAATTAAGATCAATATCTAAGTTACATAACATCTTAGTGTGTGTCCCATTTGAAATTTGTCTAATTATTTTTTTAATAAAAATTTTAGTGTGATCGTGTGAAAAAAAAATTGGATGGATCTTATTTTTTATTTTTTTATAAAATAAGTGGTGAGAAAAAATTGGATGGGTCCCATTTTTCATTATTTAATTAAAAAAATTTTGGTGTGATCGTACATGGTGAGAAAAAAATTGGATGGGTCATATTTTTGCCGGTTTGATTTTTTTGTCATTTTATGGGTGGGTCCCATTTGAATTTAAAATTTAAACTAATTTTATCAAAAATAAAAAAAGGTAGGGTAGTTTATGGTATTTTAGTTGGGATCAATTTCAGAAACACTCTCCAATGTTGAAACTGTTTCTAAAATACCACTACTTCCTTACTTATTTTTTTTACATTTATTTTTAAAACAAAAAGAAAGAAAATTACAAAATAACCATATCTTTTTAACTTAATTACGACCCATAAATCTAATGGGTTAATGGGTAAACTGGATCTGAACCGGGTCAACTATTTTTTTAACAAAAAAAATTGACTAAAAATATTTTAACCAAAAAAAAAAAAAAAAAAATAGCAACAAAAATTGTCAAAAAACAAAAATAACACAGAAAAAATTTTAAACAAAAATTTTAAAAAATTTAGATTGTAAATATATGTGCAACAGCCACCATCTTGTTATTTTGCTATTTCTTACTTTTATTTAAAAATTATGATAAAAACATTTTCAACTAAAAAATATTTTGTGGACTAAATAAAGATCATTCTTATAACATATCGATATAGAACAAAAAGTCATTAAATTATGAATAAATGAAGAGAAAATAATGAAAAAATGTAAAAACATTTGACATGTAGCAGTTTCTCAATCAGATAATTTGCTTTTTTTGTCAACAAATAATAAAAAATTATATCGGTTTGGTTAAATATGGTGGAGGAATATCGTGGATGTAGATTATTAGTTCTGAGAGTCGTTTTGCACTGGATGTCAGATTGTCCGTCCTGGTATTGGTTGCTCATGGTATGAATGTTAACCGTATGTTGTGGAAACACTCCTTAAAATGTATGAATTCCTCCAAATAAACTGAAAAAGTTGGCCTATCGTCTGGGGATACTACCTTCGGCACTACATCAGAGCAGTCAGTTGAGAAAACAGCATATAATCTCTGAAACACATTCATACATTTTATGGCCCATATAATGGTCTCTATCTCGTATGCAGTGCAGATTGGATATGTCTTGTGTTCCAAGCTCCAAACATGAGTATGTCCCTTCCGTTCGTAGCACAAATCCATCCATTACTAGAAAAATAATCGGACTCCTTCCAAAAACTATCAACTTGACACCACCATGTATCATTTCCGATAGGGATACATGAGACAATGGTTGCATGAGTTTGTGTCATCTCCTCTTTTAGTTGTGCATCTTCCTAATTTTTTTCTTTTGTTTTTGCCAACATGAGTGTGATTTGTGGGTTACTATCAATATTAGCAAACACTTTGTCATTTCTGATTTTCCAAATATACCACATAATCCAGGAGAAATATCAGTTTGGGCCCTCTTTTTCAGGTTTGATATTAGTAGGCTAGATTCTAGAGGATTGAATATGTAGGGAAAACATCTGTTGTGATGAGGTCCTTGATAGTTCCCATGTTTTGAAAGCTGGTGAGCATTCAAAGAGGGCATGATTTATAGTTTCTGCTTCTGCCCCACATATATGGCATATGACAGTTAATACCACGTGATCTTAACTTACCTGCTACTGGAACACAATCTGATATTGTTTGCCATATAAAATATTGTAATTTTGATTCCAAACAAGAGTCTGAAGTGATATAATTGTTGTGCCCACCAGAGAAATTATGATACCTTTGTCTAGATAGAGTTCCTCTATCATATAACCTGATTACACCAAATATTTACCATTTTTTTTAAATACCATCTATTCCTATCTGGTTTGTCAAAACAACTAATCGCTAATCTTTGGATTACATTTACATCCTCATGAATAATTGTGGCCTCCAATAGAGGTAGGTTCCAAGTATTTTTATGATTATCTATTAGGTCTTTTACCTCGAAAGATTGAGGGAAATTTGTGAATTTGCATGTTGCTGATCTTGGATGGTGGCCTGATATCGAAATATCATTCCATACAGAAATATTTGAACACGTACCAATCTTTTTGAATAGTCTATTTTTAACCAAAGATCGAGCTGAGATTATGCTTCTCCATTTATATGATGGAGAATTCATTTGTGTTGTTCAAAGGACATGAATTCCTAAAGTATCGACTTTTGAAAACTTGGGAGAATAAAGAGGTTGGTGTGTCCATTAGTCATCACAACTGCTTTGCCAGCATAGCTGTATTTAAATCCTCTAAGTTTTTTAAAATCAAGATCACTCTCCTTCTTGTGATGACATAATTTATGCCATGCCAGCCAATGCATACCCCTAGAATTTCCAGTTGAACTCCACCAAAACTGTGCGATCGCACTGGTGAGTTTCTTTGTTATCGTTTTAGGAAGCCGATTACAAGACATGACATAAGTTGGTAATGACGTTAAAACTAATTTGATCATAACCTCCTTTCCTCTTCTAGGTAGGAACTAAGAAGTCCATCTGTTCAATCTTCTCTATAATATGTCTGTTATAAATTTAAAAATTTATGTTTTTGATCCACCCAAACTCTTTGGAATTCTTAAATATGGTTCAGTTCCTCATAATATGGTAATTTCTAATATTTTTTATTTCTTTTTTTACTTCCCATTTACTTTGTGACCAAATTGCAAATATGACTTTACAAAATTTATTTGTTCCCTTGATGCCTTCTCATAGCCTTTGAGTAGGCGCAAAATTATTTGGCACTCTTGCGTTGTAGCTTGATAGAAAAATAAGCTGTCATCCGTAAAGAAAAAGTGAGTGATATGAGGATTTGACATTGCAATTTTCAAACCAGTTAACAATTTGTATATCTCTGCTTTTAATATGTTTGCAAGTACATAGAATAAATAAATAAGAAGACAAATGATCTCTTTGGCAAAGTTCCCTTGATGGATTAATGCATTCATGTGGTTGTCCTTATATTAATATTTGATATTGCACTGATGTTATACACTTCATCATCCACTTAACCTAAAGCGAAGAAAAAATCATTTTTTTTAACAGTAAATCGATAAAAGACCACTCAATCCGATCATAGGTCTTATTCATATCCGTCTTAATGGCCACATACTTACTTTGACATCGTCTATTGGTTCTCAACCCATGAAACATTTCCTGTTTCATCAGAATGTTATTGGAAATCAACCTTCCGGATATGAAACATCGTGTATTGGTTTGCTCTTTTTATTAAATGATTATGCTAAAAAAATATATAATATTGGTCGGATTGGCACCAATTTATCAAAATATTACTAGTTTAACACTAATACTAATGATCCTTAAAAAATAGGTGGTTGAAGACAAATTAACCAACATATGTAGAAGTTATTACACCCATGGCATTATATTACTAGACTAAACAACTGAAAACAAAAACAAGAAAAAATCATAAAATTATATTAAAAAATCGTAAAACGGCTGAACTCTCCTACGGTGATTCCAATGACGATTGGAGACTATGGGAGTCAGTTCTTGTAATGAACATGATCTAAAGGGATTAAAGCATCACTTGTCATCACTAATTATCACCCACGATCTACACTAAGTTCATATCCTATTTTTATGCTCTGTTATTTGTTTATGTCAAAAGTTTCATGTGATAACCATATTTAATTCAGTATTTGTATTTTGCAAAAATTTTGGTTATTCAATCAATTTATTCCACAACAATTATCTATGTATGTCTCATTTCCTGCAAGTTACTGTTTATCAATATAGAAATACATGACCTTGAAGGTGAATATCTATTTCATTTCATCATATGATCTGTACTTATCCAATTTCTAAGTTTTTGTTGAATTTTTATGTTGGATCTTTGTCACTCCTCGTAAACCGTTACATTGGTATTAGAGCAACAATCTTGTGACCAAAATTTTTCTCTCTAATGGACACTGGCGCGACATCTATGGAGATGAACAAACAGTTGGAGGAGCTGAACACGAAACACTCGGAAGAAATCAACGTCATATGTTCTAAAATCTCAAAATTAAAATCAGGTTTTGAGAACAAATTCTCTGAGATTCAAACTGGAATGACTGAAAAATTCGACGGGATTACCAGCATCTTGGCTGAATTGTTCCCAAATGATCCACAAAAATACCTATGAACTAGATACTCCCGTGGATGCACCAATTCTCTTTCTTAATGCATTGAATAGATCCACAACATTCAATTGTATGTGTTTACTAGAAACTATGGCAAGAAGATAATACACGTGCTTATTTATCCTAGCAACACTCATAATTTTTTGGATTTGGGTAATGCAAATGAAGTTGGTGTTTTTTTGGAAAAAACAAACCGCATGGCAGTGACAGCAGCTCATGGGGACAACATCATAACTTCTTACAAGTGTGATAGTTTTAAATGATCTATGCAAAGATACACATTCAACGCAGCGATACGTGTTTTACCTCTGTTATGTTGCGATTATGTTTTGGGTGTCCAATGGCTCACAACACTGGGAACAATTATTTGAGATTTTTCTATCTTGCAAATGGAATTCACAATGATTTGTTAGAAGTATGTATTGTGTGATTCACCTAAGCTCAGTGAAAAATTAATTAAGGGAAGTGCTTTGAAAAGAAAAATTCTTCAATTTTCCACAGCTGGCTATGCTACAAATCAGAGACGTGGACACAATTATGGACTTATCAACAACAGCTGGCAGATTCTCAAACATAACACATGTTGGCTCAAATAAATCCTACTTTCACAACATGCAACTTTTAATGACAGCATATTCTGATATTTTTGCTGAACCAGAATCACTGCCCCTTTTTCGTGAAGGGTTTGATCATGCCATTTTGCTTGTCTCTGAATCCAACCTCGTGAATAAGAGACCCTACCGGTATTCTTCTTTACAGAAAGACATTGTTGACAAAATGATTGGTGAAATTTTTTCCCATATAGTTATACAATACAGTTTCTGCTCTTATGCATCACTTATTGTTCTGGTCAAGAAAAAAAATGTTTTATGGCGTCTTTGTGTTGATTATAGAGGTTTAAACCAGAAAAAGGTAAAGGAATTACCCTATACCGCTTCTTGAGGACCTATTAGATGAATTGGGTGGATTAATCTACTTCTCCAAGCTTTATTTGAGGTTGGGTTTTCATCAACTGTGAATGTCACCTGAGGATGTCTACAAGACAGATTTTAGTACACATGTTGGTCACTTTGAATACTTGGTCATGCCTTTTTGCCTAACTAATGCACTATGTACCTTCCAAAGTTTCATGAATCATGTGTTCCACGAGGTAGCTCGTAAATTTGTATTGGTTTTCTTTGAGGACATCCTTATTTACAGAAGCTCTTGGGATGAACATTTAAGCTATTTGGTAGTTGTCTTTTCTATCCCTCATCAGCAACATTTGTATCTCAAGCCTTCTAAGTGCATTTTTGGATAACAACTATTAGGTATCTTGGCAATTTTAAATCAGCATATGGTGTTAGAACAGATCCTGAAAAGATTAACTCAATTCATAACTGGCCTACTCCCAGAACGCAGAATCAATTATGGAGTTTCTCGGTGTCGCTAATTACTATAGACGTTTAATTCAGTCCTATAGTATCATTGCTAAAACACTCTTCTTTTTGCTTCATAAGGACAGATTTTCTTGAAACGAAGATGACGATATAGCCTTTTCCAATCTGAAATATGTGTTGTCTTCTTCTCCAGTCCTTGCTCTGCCAGATTTCAATAAACCATTTGGAAACAGAAGGTAACAACACCATTTCAACAAATGTGGTTTTCAAAACTAATGTGCTATAATTTTGAGATTCATTATAAGCAAGGGAAGGAAAACCTTGTCGCCGATTCTTTATCTAGAGTTTCAGGGTCTTAGATTTTCCACATCACACTATTAAACACACATTCAGATTTCCATGAGTCTCTGAGATCATTTTGGAATTCAGATGCACATCTTCAACGTATCATCTATTACTACATGCTAATGCAAGATCTAATCTTCAATACACATTCACAAGAGATGAATTACGACAAAAGGGAAAAATCATGGTTGGTAATGATCCTTGTGTTAAAGTCCACATCTTCAAATGGCTTCACGACTCAGCTATTGGTGGCCATTCCAGCAGAGACGTAAGATTACATCAAGTCGCTCTTCTTTTGGCCTACAGCAGTATGTGAGAAATTGTTATGTTTGTCAACGAAACAAAAATTAAAATGCTGCAAAATCAGGAATTCTACAACCTCATCAGGTACCAAATGGTGTCTGGAAATCAATTAGTTTGGATTTTATTGAAGACTTACCTCCTTCTTTCGGCAAACATTGTCTTTGGTGGTCATTGACAGGCTCAGTAAGAATGCTCACTTTCCAGCACTATCACATCCGTATACTGTTATTGACATTGCTTATATTTATTTGGACAACATTTTGAAGCTTCATGGAATGCCTAAAGATTTTACTAGTGAAGAGACCCAACTTTCTTGAGCAATATTTAGAAAGAAATGTTCAGAATACATGGGGTTGACTTGCATTTTTTGACATCATACCACCCTCATACAGACGGTCAAACTGAGGTAACAGACGAGACTCCTGAGACATATTTTAGGTGTATGACTGCAGATTCTCCTCAAATTTGGTTCAAAATGCTGCCACTTGCGAAATGGTGGTATAACACTACGTTCCATTCAGCAATTAAGAGCACTCCTTATGAGATTGTTTATGGACAACCGCCACTGACAAACCTACCTTACCTTCATGGTGAGAGCGATTATGTGGTTGTAGATGGTAGTATGAGGAAGAGAGAGGAACTGCTAACACTTATTCGAACCGTTCTCACCGCGAGTTAAAGATTGGAGATCATGTCTTCCTTAAATTGCAGCTTTACCACCAGCACTCTTTGAAAGGGAAGAACATTCCTCATAAGTTATCACCACGTTTTCATGGACTATATCTCATCACAGACCGAATGGGTACATATGCCTAGAAACTACAGCTACCTTCAGGCACAAAAATTCATAATGTATTCAATGTCAGCCAGCTCAAACTCTGCCCAAACCCATCGAGCAGCAAGATACCACTGCCTCGGTACCTGCACTAAGACGTAGATGAAAAATAACTAGAGGCTATACTTGAGAAGAAGATGTTCAAGTGTCGCAACAAAGCTGTTACCAAGATCGTAGTCAAATGAAAAGATGAACATGTCTCTGCTGCAACTTGGGAGTTTTATCAAGACTTTTCTTACATGTACCTAGATTTTGATCCTTAAGATACAATGATCATCTAAGGAGGGTGTACTGTTACAGCATCACTTGTCTTCACTAATCATCACCCACGATCCACACTAAGCTCATTTTCTATTTTTATGCTCTGTTATATGTTTATGTCAACGATATCATGTGATAACCGTATTTAGTTCAATATTTGTATTTTGCAAACTCTTTTGTTATTCAATCAATCGATTCTACAAAAAAATTATCTTAATATCTCTCATTCCTTATCAATATAGTAATACAAGATATTGAAGGTGAATCTCTATTCAATTTCATCATCTGATTTGCACTTCTCTAATTTCTGAGTTCTTGTTTAATTCCTAGGTTGGATCTGTCACTCCTCGTACACCGTTACAACGGGACTTTTGGGTTTGATCTGAGACACTTATATTTCAATCGCAATCTCTGACTGTGGGTGACAATAGGGTTCTCATTTTGAGGAATCATGGATTGATCTTGTTTGATTTGTGTAATCATAGATCTTGTCAATTAGATTTGATAGTTTAATTTCTAGGATACGTAAAATGGTTGTGATCAGAGATTTCTATGTTCATCTCTTGCTCTATGTTTTCCAATGCTTTTGTTGGTTTTTATATCTTTGAATAGGGAGTGTATTTAGTGATATTATGCATGCAATTACTTAATTCTTTCGACAAATATGTTGGTTTAAACGCCAACTTAGATTAGGATATAATATACTAATGTAAAACATTTATTATCAAATTAGATTTAGAGTTATCTTAATGTTGGTTTTAGGAAATAAGAAAATAAAATAAAAAATATAAAAAAACATGATAAGTTGATTAATGTTTTCTAATAGGATTAAGAGAAGTAATAATCTTATATATAAAAATGACTAATGAAGAGATGTTTCATAAGTTCAAAGAGAGATCATAACAAAAATCATAACCATTTAATCAAAGTGTGATTAAGGTTGAGAGATCTTTTGAGAGAATTTTGGGTTTTGAGAAGTTTCCTAAATACTAACAAGAAAGAAAGTTTCTTATAATCTTTGGCTTATATATTTTTATTTGGTATCAGAGCCTAGAGATAAATCCATTTCGTTGTTACGGTCTAATGACATGGCCATCGCAACAACCCAAGATTGAACTTGAGCTATGTCCAAGGAAAACAAAGATTGAAGGAGATGGGATTACTTCACATCTCGTGTCCTATGGTCACAAACTCAAACTAACAGGTTTGAGCTATGAGAATGTGTGTAAACCTAAAGGTACACAAAGTGTGGGATACTATTGAACTTGGATCTATCGACGCGAAGAAGAACAACGTCGCAACCACCTTATTGTTCCAGTCTATTCCCGAAAAACTCTTTCTTCAAGTGGGAGAACAAGATTCAGCAAGGGGAATCTAGGATGCTCTAAAAAAATGAAACATTGGTGATGATCGTGTACAAGAGGCGAGATTATAAACGTTCACTGCTGATTTTGAGCGTCTATGGATGAACACAAGGAGACAATAAATGATTTCGCCAAGAAGTTATCAAGTTTTTGCTTCAAAATCGGTTTTCCTATGAAGATCTATGGAGGAATCTAAATTGGTGAAGAAATTTATAAATTGTCTTCCAAGGGAAAAATACATCCAAACACACTGCTTCTCTCGAGCAAGTTTAGGATTTACACGTAACACCCTTTAAATAAATTGTTGGTCGCCCAAAGGCATATGAAGAAAGAATCGGAAAGAACAAAAAGAGGATGAACACGAAAAACTCATTTTCTTGAATGATTCATATGGTTCACGTGGAGGCTACAAAAACAATAGAGGAAGGAGATGTAGAGGGAAAGGACATGGACGAGGGAGAGAAAGGTTTAACAATTGAAACAAGGAGCGTTCCAAGGTCATATCTTATCGATGAAGTAAAAGAGGTCACTATGCTGAAACTTGTCCCAAAATAAGAGAAAAGATTCCAGAAGCTAATATCGCTAAGACCCTGGAAGCTGAAAAAACGAAAACATATAAAGCCGATACTCCCTTATTCATGCACGAGGTGGTGTATTTGAATGTGAAAAAATCTAATACTAAAGAAATTTACTTCCAAGAAGGAATAAATTTATATGTGTATCTAGATAACGGAGCAAGCAATCATATGAAGAGAAAGACGAGCTACTTCTCGGAATTGAATGAAGGCATAACTGGGAAAGTAAGATTTAGTGATTGATATTGTGTTGAGATAAAAAGGAAAGGGATAGATTTGGTTTCAAGGGAACAAGGTCATCAAAGACGTTTAATGGACATATATTACATTTGATAGAGATTTATTTATCTCCACGAGTTTCACTTGAGAGTACTAAGAATAATCTCAAGAGTTTACCCGAGTTAGTGACTGCAAGTGCACAATTATGCCTCTCGTAGTATAAACGGGATCGATCCTCAAGGAAGATTTGTAAACAATAGATTAAAGGAATTTTATCTAAGCTAAGAGATTTAAGGTTTGATTGTGGTTGAGACGGTAGTAATTTAAACTAATTTAAGACAAAGTAAATATGATAATGAATGAATTAAACTAAGAATGTATTAATAAAGAAGACAATCCAACCATGGATTAGGCATTAGAATGAATAGGGATGAGATCGAGATTTCAATTTGAATCGTGAATGTGTAATTTGCATTTCCAGACAATGAGATTATGAACAGATTAATACATTCCCATTTAAAAACCCCTATGCTTAGAACTAGATTTGATCAATTCCCATTGCAAATCCTAAAACTAAACAAGCATTAAGATTCATCTCAATTTTCATCAAATTCTATAGACAACCACTTCCGCAGGCTAGAATCATAAGATTCACTAATCAGATTATCCTATGAATTCACTATCCCTTTCCCAAGGTGTGAATTCGATAAACCCTAGATTAACTCTCCCAAGATCAACCTAGCATTAAACATATCATATCTAATAGTGATAGATTACACAATCTTAGACCTAAATATCATCTCATGATTTTAATTCCCCTAATCATCTATCATATCCATGGCTGAATCTAAGAATCTACTCAGACATGACATAAATTGCAGAGAAAACAATCAAAGGTGAAGAAAACATAATTTAATTGCAGAGATTGAATAATACAAGATTCTTAAGAAAATAAAACAAGAATTATCTTACTAAACACCATAGATTGTTGAAGGAATACTTAGGGCTCTTGTTCAGTTTTTCTCTTTTTGAGGCTGAATAAAAACGTGTCCTAGGTTTTCCTTAAAACAACCTATTTATAGGTTACCAAAAACCCGATTTATTAGACTAAAACAACATAAAAGTTATTTACGGGATTGATCGATCGGACAAAGGGATCGATCGATCCTTAAATCCGTCGTAGACATTTTGGGCTGGTAGTTCGATCGATCTTGACGGATATCGATCGATCTAAACTTGCTCGATCATTCTTCTCTCCTTCTGGTCGGTCTTGGAAATTCACGCAATCACGATCACATAATCGATCGATCGATCGTTTAAGGCTGAGATCGATCGATCTCTTCATATAAGGAGTGTATAGGTTTGATCTTCATTTGAGTCCATTCATCCTAGTGACACGTTCTGATCATTCTAGCATCGTTGTATCAGCCACCTGTGACTTCATAGACTCCGAAAACGTTCCTAACTTGCTTTGTATCCTCTGAAAAACAAAAAGTGGAAAACATCCTAGAGTTCTAATGCATATGAACCTAAATATATCCTAAAATGTGAAATCTAATGGTTGATTCATGAAAATTATGTGCAAAATGATCTATTAAAACTACTAAAATGTGAGTTTATCAACTCCCTCAGACTTGTCTTTTTGCTTATCCTCAAGCAAATGACCAGAATAGGAAAGATAACAAACCTACTGGAACTCAGAGCCAAGTCATATTGGTCAAATATCCTGTTCAACATCAAAGCTAATAATTCTCGGATGCAAAGTGTGCAATTTAGTTAAAAATTTTAGCCATGCCCATCACAAATCATCTCAAATTAAACTCAATCTACACAATGCATTCAAATCAACCAACTCTTGTAACATTCATCAAATTTAAAACTCGTGAATCATGCTAGACACTTTCAATGAACTCATTTGGCTAATGGTAGGGTCAAGAGATAAAATGATCTCTTCTTCCATTGGTTTTGAAAGCTAAATGTAGAGATCTCTCGAATAATGGAATGAACTTTAGAAGAATGTTAAATGTAAGCTCCAATAGATGCATACGAGACTAGATTCTCATCTACCCGAAGTATACTCACTGAAAATCTATACCAAAACAAATATTATTCCCCAGAATGATCCTAATTCTACCCTTAGAAAGGTATTGCTAACTTTTATACTGCCTTTGAAGATCAGTCATAAAATCTTCATTCAACTTTTCTTTCTAGTAGAGGGGTTAATTCTAATCTATCTAGCGGGTTTGAATTCTCTTTTAGCTGGTTCTTTCTGTTTCTTCTTTTTTTTTTACTTCTTTTTCAAGAACCTTTTTCTACTCCAGAAATTTTATCACTATTTCCACGACCCTTTACTAAACTTTTGTCTCTTTATTTTTCTTGCATCCCTTTCTCTCCTGAAGTTTTTATTCCCATAGCTTTTCTATTTCAAAACCATTGGTTACCCATTCCTTTCTTCCTTTTAAGTATCCACCTAATCCTAGTTGGTCCAAAAAGTGTGAACCAAAACTACAAGAGAAGCTAATCATGTCGGTTCCTACCTAACACGTTCTACCAAGTTCATTCTAAAAAAGATCTAAAGCTCTCACTAAAAGATAATGTGGTTTAAACATACGTTAGGCTCAAGATAGGATAGTCTACTCGGATCTCAAAGAGTGATAAAAAAGGTAAAAGAAATCCAAGTATGTATAGGTAAAATCTACGAGTTCAAATCCGGTTATCTAACCTGTTAATTCTAAATCCATATTATATTCCAATAGATAAGAGATGGTATCAAATCAAGCATGCTTCAATTAAGAGTAATCTAAAAACAAAAATTTCAGGCATTGATCAATCTTATGTTTCAACAAGCAATTTATGCATTAGATTACCAATAACTCGTCAATTGAAACTAATAAAATAAGCAATATACTATATTAAGGCAATTTCATCATGGTTCCTTATGCAAATGCAATGCAAAACTAAATGAATGATGAAAAATAAGTCATGAAAGCAAAAGTGAATGCAAACACAAATATCCTCCCCCATATTTATTTTACACTATCCCGGTGTAAAAATAAAACTAAAGAAAGATACAAAATAAAGTACAAATGATGAAAACTACAAAGGAAAACAAAAGAAAGAAAGATTACTAAATCAATGGTCCTCGGGGCACACGCTGAGACTCTGTCCTGCACCACGTCTGCGCCTGGGTAATCGATCCTCGGAATCTGACACTGTGTCTTCTGTGTCAGCTCCTGTCCTGTGTCCATCAACATCATGAATATCGTCTGCAGCTCCAGAAGGCTCACCTGTCTCCCTGGTCCGTGATCCCCTAAAGCAGGAAGGTGGTTGTGGGCATCTGGTCCGAGCTATCGCCTCCCACATCCATCGCATCATCGAGTGGGACCTCCTGTGGGACTTCACCACCCAATCTCTAAACTCAGCCTCTGTAGCACCAGAGGAGTATGGTGGAAGGTCATACTATCCAGAATAAGGAGGGAGTGCATATGCCTCCTCAGTAGCCTCCTGGGTCTGGGGCGGATAGTAGTCGGGGACTCTGTCCTCCTCTCGATGGGTCTGAGATGTAGATATCCTGGACGAACCGCCTCATCGTCGAGATTCGGTGCTGGGCTGATAGTAGTTGTCTGGAGGGATGATGAACTCGAGGTTTGCCCTGGATGTGAGGGCAGTGAACTCGCAGATGGGGCAGTGAACTCTTAGAAAACCATTGTAGAAGGTGCAGTGATGGTGTGTCCACGGGTCTCCATGTCTGTAGTTCTGGTAACCCATCTCCCTCTGGATCTGCTTCATCGTCCCTCTCGGAACTAGCTCATTCCTCCAGTACGGCTCTTCATCAGGTGAAAATGGGGTGTTGTCTGGTCTATGGAAAGGATAGGACGTCGTTTCCGGTTCCTCAGGTTCTTGCTGCCTAGATGTGGAGGCTCCCGTAGACTTTCCCCGTCTCCTGCGTGGCTGATCCCCTCTAGCCATATCTGTAAAGTCAGCAATCAAATATTAGAAAAAGAAACACGAGTAAAAACTCGATCGCTCGATCGAATCCTAACTTTTTACGGTGAGAATCGACTTTCATGTCATCTAACAAGGATCGATCGATCACTACATGGATCGATCGATCGCTACATGGATCGATCGATCTCATTCGAGCGAAGAACACCATTTTCGGATTTCGTCTATTTGGCCTCAGATTCTCTAAACTAAACCTGGGTTTCATTTCAAACAACCTAACAAACGTCTATTCAGTAATAGTTTTCATAAAACTTCCTAAATTTATGGATTTGGTCGATTTTATTCAAGAATGAATTGAAATGAAAAAGAGAAAATTTGGAGTCGTACCTTTGCAGATCGAACGCAAAATTTGTGTAAACGTGTAGAGTATGAAAAACTAGATGGAATGCACCCAGAAATCGTGTAAAACGATGATGTAATTGGGAAGTTGTGATCGATAAATGTTTTAGGGTTTTGGTGTTGTGTTTTTTTGTGAGAGAGAGAATAAGAAGGTTGAGAAATTGTGATTTGATCTTTGCTGGTCGAAATTGGGTTTAACAATGTGTTTTCCGGTTGGAAGTTGCTGGGAGAGTTTAGATTACGTTAATCTAACACTGGTGCGTTGTAATAGGTTTGATTCCAACGTGATCTTTGGGTTCCGATCGCTCTTCAAGCTTCTTTGTGACGATATCGCGATGCTCTGGTGTGCGATTTCGATCAGCGGAGCTCCGGTTGCAGCTTGTTCAGGTTTGGGTTTCTCACTTCTGTGTTTCTTGCCTTGCCTCGTACAATTTTCTTCTATGTCCATTTGCACTCGATCAGTTCGCGTGCGGTTGTTGTGGCATTCGCGATCGGTGTTCTGTTCGTGTTTGGGTGGATTTGAGTGGGTTTTGGTGTTCAGTGGGTTTCTGGTTTCAGATCGTTGAGGATTGCGTTTGTGGTGGGTTTTTTCTCCTTCGGATCGTATTCTATGTGCTTGGGTGTGTTTTGCTGCTGTTCCTGTGTTTGTTGTGAGTGTGATCGATTGTTCTGTTGTTATTGACATTTGGGTTTTCTCTGTGTATTTTTGGTGAGCTGTGTGGTGCTTCCTTGGTATTCTTTCTGGGTTTGTGCAGGTGTTTTGTGACAATGACTTCTCTGTTGTCCTTGGTTCGTCCATCGCCTCCTATTGACACATCGAATGAGGAGGTACCGATTCACACAGAAGTTTTATTTCTCAAATGTGGGTATCAGATTCTGCTACAAGAGGCAGTGAAAACAAGCATCGTTTTGGGTCTATGGAGGAGCAATTTCGAGCTATGAAGGAATAATTTTGCGCTCTTACGAAGACAATTGGGAAGTTGCCCTCGCGTCACCTCCTGCCAATACCGATCTATAGCATCACGACCATGTTCCTTTTCCACATGCTTATTCCAATTCCTCCCCGTATCATCACACATTGCATCCTTGCTTGGAGCATCACCCTGAGGGTACTTCGGTTGGATCTCGCTCTGGTCCGTTCAATTTGGATAATCGGGAGATTATATTAAAAAGTGGCAATGCCTAGCTTTGACGGATTAAACACTCATGATTGGCTTGTACATATCGTCTTCACCATAGGTCGTTTTCAGGAAGCAGATAGACTCGACTTGGTGGCGTTATGTGTTGAATGAAGAGTTAAGAAATGGTTTGCTTGGGTGTTACGTAGAGAAAGTTTTCGTGACTGGCAAGATTTTAAACAGCGATTGGTCCTTTGTTTTGCAAAATCCATTGATGAGGAACCTGGAACACGGTTATTCTCTATTAAACAAACGGGTTCCATCGCTGATTATATTTCAGAGTTTGAGGATTGTCTGCTCAAGTTGCTGGCTTAGAGGACTCGCATTTGGAAAAGATCTTTTACAATAGGCTGAATCCAGAAATAAAAGAGGTTATCAAGATGAAGGATCCCCATGGGCTATCAGAGTACATTGCTGCAGTATTACGGATGGAATTCAGTGCGTTTTATAAGGTGGTGGGTGACGTTCGTCCGGCGTTGGCAAAGAAAGAGAATCATCTTCCGTCTATCAAGCCTAGCTTTACTCAGGCTCCGCTTCAGATTCAGGATAAGCAACGAATGCTTCAACATGGGGTGAAGGATACTTCTCGTCTGATGCTACGTCCTCGCCAACAATACACCGATGTTGAGTTGTACAGAATACGGAGGAAACGTCTTTTCTTTAAGTGCAAAGCTCATTGGTCTGGTTCTCATGAGTGCCCCAGTAAAGAATTCAGAGTCTTAACGGTTATTAATGGGTTAGAGATGGAAGTATTTGAACCTTGGGATGAGTGTGATGACAATATTACCGAGGCAGAGACACAAGATTTGATGACGCTTTCTCTGAATGCGTTTTTGGGAATTGATTCGACCAAAACTACCAAATTACGTGGGCTGATCAAGAACAAGGAGGTGATTGTCATGCTCGACAGTGAAGCATCTCACAACTTTATTTCTCCAGCAGTTGTGAACAAGCTACGGTTACAACTTTCGGATGAAATTAGCTTGGATGTGAAGTTAGGAAATGGTGTAACGGTGCAGGCACTTGAAGTATGTCGTGCAGTTATATTCCATTTAAATCTTACTGACTTCACATCAGACTAAATCTCCTTAAAACTGGGAAGGGTCGATGTTATACTCGGAGTACAATGGCTTGAAACGCTAGGACGTTGTGAAGTTGATTGGAAACGACAAGAGTTTTCTTTCTCCTATCGTGGTACCCGTGTGACCTTGTTGGGCGATCCGTTGCTACATAGTCCACGACTTACCCTCAAGTCAGTATCTCTAGTCTTCGTTGATAGCCATCAAGGAAGGGAAGCGCTTTTGGCTACCACCGCTGCCACATCGACCATACCAGAATATACTCCTGCACTTTTTGAGTTATTAGCTCAGTTTGATGATGTGTTTGCAATTCCATCTTCATTACCTCCTGTTTGAGGCTTTGAACATGTGATTACTTTACTACCCGGCGTGTCTGCAGTTTCGGTTCATCCGTACCGTTATCTGCATGCTCGAAAAGTTGTGATGGAGCAAATGGTAACTGAAATGTTACAAGCTGGTATCACACGACCTAGTGTCAGCCCGTTTTCCAGCCCGGTTTTATTGGTTACCAAGAAAGATGGTGGATTCCTCGCGGCAAGAACCAACCCGTACCGACCGCACTCCCCGACCATACCGTTCATTCCACCGACCACCTCCTGACCAGATGGCCTGGCTCATATCAGATATTGAAACCATGTTTGTGGGTGTTGAGAAGCAAAACAATGCAAGTATGTTTCTAGACATCGATTGACGACCTTCGCCTGACCATCAGTCTGAGGGTGAAATGCTGTGCTATACTTCAGCTGAGTGCCTGTCAAGCGGAATAACTCCTTCCAGAACGAACTAAGGAACACACGGTCTCTATCAGAAACCACACTGCTCGGGAACCCATGCAAATGAACAACCTCCAAAATGAATTTCTGTGCGACATCGGTCGAAGTAAAAGGATGTTTGAAGTCCAGAAAATGTGCAAATTTGTTGAGAAGGTCGATCACCACCATAATCACATTAAAACCCGCAGAAGTAGGAAATCCCTCGATAAAATCCATACTGATATCATCCCACACACGATCAGGAATAGGAAGCGGTTGGAGTAGTCCCGCTGGTAAAAGCGTCGAGTACTTATGAGTCTGACAAACAACACATTCAGCGACATAAGCTTGCACACTCTTAAGCATACCTTCCCAATAGAAGGAGCGCTGAATCCGTTTCAGTGCCTTTAGAACCCCAGAATGTCCGCCTGTCGGGCTATCGTGTGATTCACGCAAGATAAGCGGAATTAATTTCGAATTGCACAGAATAACCAAACGATTACCAGACTACAATTTCCCATCAACCACCGTGTATTTCGTATTTGGTGTGGGCGAGGACTGAAGCTGAGCAATCAGCTTGGAAATGTCTGTATCCCCTGCAATCTCCTTGAAAAGGTTGTGCCACTGCAACACGGATGGTACCATAAGGGTTAACAACACTGTAGCCAAATACATACTCTGAGAGAGGGCATCCGCTGCCTTATTCTCACAACTTGGTTTGAAAAAAATATCGAAATCAAACCCCAACAAATGAGTCAACTACCGTTGATATTCCATATTAACTTCTTTCTTTTCCAGCAAATACTTGATACTCTTATGAACATGAAACTTTCTGCCCAACAGATAATGCTTCCATTTTCTTATTGCCATCACCACTGCCATTAATTCTCTTTCGTAAGCAGGTTTAAGTTGCTCATGTGGGGTAAAAGCATGGCTGAAATAGTTAATTGGTTTAGAATCTTGCATCAACACTGCGCCTAATCCCACTCCGGAGACATCAGATTCGACTACAAACACTTTTTGAAAATCCGGTAGTGCTAATACGGGTGCTTCTGTCATCTTCCGTTGAAGTGAGTCGAACGCAAGCTGAGCATCAGTGGACCAATGAAACTGATTCTTCTTCAAAATAGCAGTAAGCGGACGGGGCAATACTCCATAATCCCTGATAAATCGACTATAGTATCCTATCAGGCCTAAAAATCCGCGCAGCTGTTTGATCGTGTGAGGAGTCGGCCAAGTACTCATCCCTGATGTCTTGATAACATCAGTGGCAATTCCTCCAACCCAAATAATGTGACCAAGGTACTCCACCTGTGAAACCCCAAAAGAACACTTCTTCTTATTGGCAAACAATTGTTGGAGTCTCAAGACCGATAAAACTGCATGAAGGTGGTCGAAATGGTCAAGCATATTCTTGCTATAAACCAGAATGTCATAAAAAAATACCAAGACAAAGTCACAGACAAATGGTTTAAAAATCTGATTCATCAAAGATTGGAACATAGCTGGAGCATTGGTGAGACCAAAATGCATCACCAAGAATTTATAATGTCCTTCAATGGTACGGAATGCAGTCTTGGGAATATCTTCTTCTACCATACAAATCTGGTGGTAACCCAAACACAGATCCAACTTTGAAAACAACGTTGCACCATGTAGTTCGTCCAAGAGTTGACCGATGACTGGTACTGGAAACTTTTCCGGAACAGTGGCTCGATTCATAGCTCTATAATCAACACAAAATCAGAATCCACCATCTTTCTTGGTAACCAATAAAACCGGGCTGGAAAACGGGCTGACACTAGGTCGTGTGATACCAGCTTGTAACATTTCAGTTACCATTTGCTCCATCACCACTTTTCGAACATGCAGATAACGGTACGGATGAACCGAAACTGCAGACACGCCGGGTAGTAAAGTAATCACATGTTCAAAGCCTCAAACAGGAGGTAATGAAGATGGAATTGCAAACACATCATCAAACTGAGCTAATAACTCAAAAAGTGCAGGAGTATATTCTGGTATGGTCGATGTGGCAGCGGTGGTAGCCAAAAGCGCTTCCCTTCCTTGATGGCTATCAACGAAGACTAGAGATACTGACTTGAGGGTAAGTCGTGGACTATGTAGCAACGGATCTCCCAACAAGGTCACACGGGTACCACGATAGGAGAAAGAAAACTCTTGTCGTTTCCAATCAACTTCACAACGTCCTAGCGTTTCAAGCCATTGTACTCCGAGTATAACATCGACCCTTCCCAGTTTTAAGGAGATTTAGTCTGATGTGAAGTCAGTAAGATTTAAATGGAATATAACTGCACGACATACTTCAAGTGCCTGCACCGTTACACCATTTCCTAACTTCACATCCAAGCTAATTTCATCCGAAAGTTGTAACCGTAGCTTGTTCACAACTGCTGGAGAAATAAAGTTGTGAGATGCTTCACTGTCGAGCATGACAATCACCTCCTTGTTCTTGATCAGCCCACGCAATTTGGTAGTTTTGGGCGAATCAATTCCCAAAAACGCATTCAGAGAAAGCGTCATCAAATCTTGTGTCTCTGCCTCGTTAATATTGTCATCACACTCATCCCAAGGTTCAAATACTTCCATCTCTAACCCATTAATAACCGTTAAGACTCTGAATTCTTTATTGGGGCACTAATGAGAACCAGACCAATGAGCTTTGCACTTAAAGCAAAGACTTTTCCTCCGCATTCTGTACAACTCAACATCGGTGTATTGTTGACGAGGGCGTAGCATCAGACGAGAATTATCCTTCACCCCATGTTGAAGCATTCGTTGCTTATCCTGAACCTGAAGTGGAGCCTGAGTAAAGCTAGGCTTGATAGCCGGAAGATGATTCTCTTTCTTTGCCAACGCCGGACGAACGTCATCCACCACCTTATAAGCGCACTGGATTCCATCCGTAATACTGCAGCAATGTACTCTGATAGCCCATGGGGATCCTTCATCTTGATAACCTCTTTTATTTCTGGATTCAGCCAATTGTAAAAGATCTTTTCCAAATGCGAGTCCTCTAAGCCAGCAACTTGAGTAGACAATCCTCAAACTCTGAAATATAATCAGCGATGGAACCCGTTTGTTTAATAGAGAATAACCGTGTTCCAGGTTCCTCATCAATGGATTCTGCAAAACGAAGGACCAATCGCTGTTTAAAATCTTGCCAGTCACAAAAACTTTCTCTACATAACACCCAAGCAAACCATTTCTTAACTCTTCCTTCAACATATAACGCCACCAAGTCGAGTCTATCTGCTTCCCGAAAATGACCTATGGTGAAGACGATATGTACAAGCCAATCATGAGTGTTTAATCCGTCAAAGCTAGGCATTGCCACTTTTTTAACATACTCTCCCGATTATCCAAATTGAACGGACCAGAGCGAGATCCAACCGAAGTACCCTCAGGGTGACGCTCCAAGCAAGGATGCAATGTGTGATGATACGGGGAGGAATCGGAATAAGCATGTGGAAAAGGAACATGGTCGTGATGCTATAGATCGGTATTGGCAGGAGGTGATGCGAGGGCAACTTCCCAATTGTCTTCGTAAGAGCGCAAAATTATTCCTTCATAGCTCGAAATTGCTCCTCCAAAGACCCAAAACGATGCTTGTTTTCACTGCCTCTTGTAGCAGAATCTGATACCCACATTTGAGAAATAAAACTTCTGTGTGAATCGGTACCTCCTCATTCGATGTGTCAATAGGAGGCGATGGACTAACCAAGTACAACAGAGAAGTCATTGTCACAAAACACCCGCACAAACCCAGAAAGAATACCAAGGAAGCACCACACAGCTCACCAAAAATACACAGAGAAAACCCAAATGTCAATAACAACAGAACAATCGATCACACTCACAACAAACACAGGAACAGCAGCAAAACACACCCAAGCACATAGAATACGATCCGAAGGAGAAAAAACCCACCACAAACGCAATCCTCAACGATCTGAAACCAGAAACCCACTGAACACCGAAACCCACTCAAATCCACCCAAACACGAACAGAACACCGATCGCGAATGCCACAACAACCGCACGCGAACTGATCGAGTGCAAATGGACAGAGAAGAAAATTGTACGAGGCAAGGTAAGAAACACAGAAGTGAGAAACCCAAACCTGAACGAGCTGCAACCGGAGCTCCGCTGATCGATCGCACACCAGAGCATCGCGATATCGTCACAAAGAAGCTTGAAGAGTGATCGGAACCCAAAGATCACGTTGGAATCAAACCTATTACAACGCACCAGTGTTAGATTATCGTAATCTTAGTTAGTAGAACTAAATCCTGAATAACTAAAATAGCAATATGTACAATAAGAAACATGGGTTGCCTCCCAAGAGCGCTTTTTTAACGTCAGTAAGCTTGAAGACCTGGCGTTTTAATTTACGCAGTGAGAGGTTCCGAAAGAGAAACTTGTAGGTTCTCGCTCTTATCTTCAGGTGTCAAGTAAGGTTTGCATCTCTGCCCATTGACTGTGAACTCTCCCCCAGACTTATTTCAAAGGACTACTGCTCCATAAGATCTGACTTCTTTGATCGTGAATGGTCCAGACCATCTTGATTTTAGCTTTCCGAGAAAAAGTTTTAGTCTAGAGTTGAAGAGTAGGACTTGATCTCCTTTCTTGAAATCTCGTCTCAGGATTCTTTTGTCATGGAAGGCTTTTGTTTTCTCTTTGTAGATCTTTGAACTCTGGTATGCCGCTTGCCTTGTTTCCTCAAGTTCTTCCAGGTTAATCAGGCGTTTTTCCAAAGATGTCTTGATGTCAATGTTAAGCAGCTTGGTCGCCCATAATGCCTTATACTCCATTTCTACCGGGAGGTGAAAACTCTTTCCATACAGCAGGTTGAATGGAGTGGTGCCAATGGGGGTCTTGTAGGCAGTCCTATATGCCCATAGAGCATCATCAAGCTTAATTGCCCAATCTTTCCTGGATTTTCTGACAGTCTTCTCAAGGATATTTTTGATCTGCCTGTTTGAAACTTCCACCTGTCCAGATGTCTGAGGGTGATAAGGTGTAGCCACTTTATGCTTGACTCCATATTTCTTCAGCAAATTTTCAAAAATTTTGTTGATGAAGTGGCTCCCTCCATCACTGATCACAACTCTTGGGACTCCAAATTGAGGAAAAATTATGCTCTTGAATAACTTGATAACCACCTTCGCGTCATTAGTAGGACTGGCAACAGCTTCTACCCACTTGGAGACATAATCGACTGCCACTAAGATGTATTTGTTGTTGTAGGAGGATGGGAATAACCCCATGAAGTCAATCCCCCACACATCAAATATCTCAACCACAAGAATGGGATTATGTGGCATCTCATTTCTTCTGCTCATGTTGCCTTTTCGCTGACATGCATCACATTTAGTGATATGCTCATGAGCATCTTTGAACATCGTAGGCCACCAGAACCCTGCCTGTAGTATCTTTTGGACAGTCTTGAAAATAGCAAAGTGTCCACCATATTCAGAACCATGACAGTGTATCAATATTCCTGCTACTTCTTCTGGGATACATCTTCGAAATAGATGGTCCTTGCACTGCTTATAGAGGTATGGCTCATCCCAGTAGTATTGTTCGACATCTCGGAAGAATTTTTTCTTGTTGTAGCATTGGAGTTCTGGAGGTGGTATTCCGCATGACAAGTAGTTCACAAAGTCTGCATACAATAGAAGACTCAGTTCAACGGCATTGGTCTCTAGGAGATTGTTTAACTCACTGTCTACAATCTGAAGCATCTGGATTGTATGAATCTGTTCTTCAGGTAATGAGTCATTGATAGGCAGAATTTCCAGAATCTTCATCCTAGACAAATGATCAGCAACTCCATTTTCTATCTCTTTCTTGTCCTTTATTTCCAAGTCAAATTCTTGCAGAAGTAGTATCCATCTCAATAATCTTGGTTTCGCGTCCTTTTTAGCTAGTAGATGTCTCAATGCTACATGATCTGTGTGTACTATTACTTTAGAGCCAACTAGATATGTTCGAAAATTCTCAAATGCGTACACAATCGCTAGTAGCTCTTTCTCGGTTGTAGCATACTTCGTCTGTGCATTGTCTAGTGTTCTGCTGGCGTAATAGATCATATTCAGCTTCTTGTCTTTCTTCTGTCCTAAAACTGCTCCCACAACATAGTCGCTCGCATCACACATCACCTTAAAGGGAAGATCCCAGTCTGGTGGCTGCACTATCGGGGCACTTGTCAAAGCCTCTTTCAGCTTTAAGAAAGCTGTCATGCACTCCTCATCGAACATAAACTTTGTATCCTTGCACAGAAGTCTTGTGAGTGGTCTGACGATGCTTGAGAAGTCTTTAATGAACCTTCTGTAGAAACCAGCATGTCCGAGAAAACTCCTAATTTCCTTGACAGATTTCGGAGGTGTGAGTCTGGTCATGACGTAGATTTTGGCTTTATCCACTCTATCCCAGCTTCCGAAATCTTGTGTCCTAACACAATTCTCTCTTTTACCATGAAATGGCATTTCTCCCAGTTCAAAACTAGGTTTGTCTCTTCGTATCTTTTAAGTATCCTGCATAGATTTGAAAGACACAGCAAAAGAAGAACCATACACAGAGAAATCATCCATGAATACTTCCATTATTTCCTCAATCATTTCAAAGAAGATAGACATTACACATCTTTGAAAAGTCGCAGGAGTATGAATGATTGGCTAATCTTTCTAACATTTGGTCAATGAATGGCAATGGAAAATGATCTTTCCTAGTCGATGCATTAAGTTTTCTATAGTCGATGCACATCCTATGACCAGTGATAGATCTTGTAGATATCAGTTCATCTTTCTCATTCCTAATCACATCTAAAAAACAGTAGTATGAATGATTGGCTAATCTTTCTAACATTTGGTCAATGAATGACAATGGAAAATGATATTTCCTAGTCGATGCTTTAAGTTTTCTATAGTCGATGCACATCCTATGACCAGTGATAGTTCTTGTAGATATCAGTTCATCTTTCTCATTAATCACAGTGATACCTCCTTTTTTCAGAACTACATGCACAGGCGAGACCCAATTACTATCTGAAATGGGATAAATGATTTATGCACCTAGTAATTTCAAAATTTCCTTTTTTACTACCTCTTGTAAGTTTGTGTTTAGTCTCCTCTGATGTTCTATTGATGACTTAGAATCATCTTCTAAATATATTATATGCATGCATAATGATGGTGAAATCCCTTTGATGTCTCCTAAAGAGTAACCTAAGACTTTCATATACTTTTTCAGCTCATGCAACAACATAGACATTTCATCATCAGACAGAGAAGCACTAACGATCACCGGGTAAGTAGAGTTTGTTCCAAGAAAAACATATCTTAGCTCTGGTGGTAGTGGTTTAAGTTCCAGTTTTGGTGCATTATCCTCACTCCAATCGTCTTTACTGCTAGTCTTACCATTGCTAGCATCTAGAACTTCCAACTTTGATTTAATCTCTCCTTTCAGTGGCTTATGAGAGTCTAGGATCCGCTCATATTGCTCCACTTCCTCGTTTATCTTTATTGAATTCACAGACTCCTTGGTAAGAGCTAATTGAAGAGTCTTCAACAGCTAACTCCTCCAGATACTCTTCAACCATATCCTCCAGCATCTCAATGTAAAAGACCTTCTTCTCTATTGTAGGCCCCAAGGATGATTGGTCTGTAGGTTCGTCATCCATTTCTAATACCACAAAATCAAAGGGAATTATGCAGTCTTCTACATTCAGAGGCAAGTCTTCTAGAATACCAATAGGATCCGGATAGACCTGTCTGCCAACACCAGTGAGATTCTAGTCTTCTTAAAGTCTGTCAACCCTAATTTCTTCGACACAATCAGTGGCATAAGACTGACACTTGCTCCCAAATCAACCAGACATTTCTCAAAGCTTAGAGGTCCAATAGAGCAAGGCAATGTAAAGCTTACAGGATCCTTGAGCTTCCTAGGCAGATTGTTCTGAATTATCGCGCTGCACTCATGGTTTATTTGTACCATAGCTTCCTCCAGTGCTTTCTTCTTGGTCACTATGTCTTTAAGAAGCTTGTTGTAGATTGGACAGTGTAGAACAAAATCCATGAGAGGCATTGTGACTTGAACTGTTTCCAACAGCTTCTTAAACTTCTCGAACTACTTGTCTAGGATCTGTTTTTTAAACCTTCCAGGGAATGGAAGTTTTGGCTCATAGGGTGGGAGTACAAAGTCAACTGTCTCCTCTATAGCTTTGCTTTTATCAGCTTTGGCATTCACAGCGATGCCTTTTTCCGCAGGAGATTCTTCTTCAGCTTCTTCACCAACTATTTTCTCTGCTGCTGTCTCAGTAGGTGTGTCATCCAATCCAATTTTTTTCCTTGTTGCTCTTCCACTTTGCAATTCCTTTCCACTTCTCAATGTTATAGCCTTGCAGTACTCCTTAGGATTGGGTTCAAGATGTCCAGGTAGAACCCTTTTTCCTGAGCAATCTGATTTTCCAGCCCTTTCACATGAGTCGCAAGTCCTTCAAACTTAGAGTTCAGATCATTGTAACAAGCTTTCATCTCATCTATCTCCTTCTTTGTTCCCCCCTTGTCCTTCCAGCAGTTGCTTCAGCATGTTCTTCACTTCATCATCCTGAGGAGGTTGATTAAAATTACCACCCCTCTGCTGGAAGTTGCTGAGTTGTGGTCTTGGCATATAGTTGTTGTTTAAAGAAGCTTGGTTGCCAAAGTTTGAGTAACCTTTGGATTGGTTATTCATTTTCCCCTGATAGCTTCCTTGGTTGATGTGGTTGTTCCTCTGGATGTTCCTCTGACCTTGTTGGTTGAAAGGTCTAGGTTGAAAGTTGCTTTGTCCTTGCTGGTTCGGTTGCTTGGACTGATAGCTCTGACCTTGATTCTGATACCCCTGTCCTTGCTGCTTCAGGATCAGTGGGTATACATGATCTTGTGGGTTCTCCACATTCTGGCTCATGTAGGACAGGTTGTTGTTGTAAGGCTTATACTGATAGCCTCCCTTATTTCCTACATATTTAACTTCTTCAGGGTTTCCTTCCAAGGTCTCCATTGTAGGGTCTTGATAGTCTGGTTGGTAGGCATCTTGTTGATCTACAAAGTGGACTTGTCTCTGGTTCAAGTGCAGAAACTTGTCCAACCTATCAAGCTTTTCGTTGATCTCTTTAAGCTTCTGATCCTCCAGCTTCACACTCCTTGATGACCTATCATAGTCCTCACTGTAGCATTGGTTGCTTTAGGCTAAGTTCTCGATCAGATGCTCTCCTTGGTCAACATCCAAATTAGCAAAACTTCCATAGCTTGCTGTGTCAAGAGCTATTCTGAATTTCACATGAACTCCTCCATGAAAATTTCCCAGCAATATATCTTTCTCTACCCCATGATGAGGACATGCTCTGGTGTATCCTTTCAGACGATCCCAGGCTTCATAGAATGACTCAGTTGATCCCAGTCGGAAGGTAGTGATGTCATTGCTGATTTTAGCTGTCTTCTGCTTGGGAAACAATTTATTTGTAAATTCTTTCTTGCACAAAGCCCATGTAGAGACCAATTCCGAAGGCACATTGTATTCCCATTGAGCAGCTTTGTCTCTCAAAGAGAATGGGAATAGCATCATCTTAATTGCATCTTGAGGAAAGCCATTTATCTTGACTGTCCTGCAAAGCCTCTCAAAATCATCGAGGTGATGAAGTGGGTTCTCACTAAGTAGACCATAGAACTTCGAGCCTTGCACCATGTTGATCAAACTCGTTTTGAGTTCATAGTTGTTGTTGGCAACAGTTGGTGTTGGAATGCCAAGACTGATGGTCCTTTCACCAGGCTCATCGAAAGCTCCAATGCGCTTGCGAGGAGCCCTCGCGTCTACTTGTTGAATAGGCAGTGTGCCTAACCCATGTCCTTGGTGTTCTTCTTGTTGGAAGTGTTGAGGTTCTCCTGTATGATTCTCCATGTTCGGATTAGGAGATTGTTCCAGTCTTTTTCTTAGAGTTCTCAAACGGTTTCCTCTCTCAAAGTGTCTTATCTCGTGAATCAGTGGTTGCAAGTTTGTTGTCCTTTACTTCTCAAATTCATGAACCTGCAAAACATAAAGATCCTCGAGTCTAAGTCAGCGACAAGAGGAATATAGTAAACGTAACAATCTTAGTCTTAGAAAGCTTCTTAAATCTATTGGCTAAATTGCTTCCCCGGTAACGGCGCCAAAAACTTGATAGAGATTTATTTATCTCCACGAGTTTCACTTGAGAGTACTAAGAAGTAATCTCAAGAGTTTACCCGAGTTAGTGACTGCAAGTGCACAGTTATGCCTCTGTAGTATAAACGGGATCGATCCTCAGGGAAGATTTGTAACACAATAGATTAAAGGAATTTTATCTAAGCTAAGAGATTTAAGGTTTGATTGTGGTTGAGACGGTAGTAATTTAAACTAATTTAAGACAAAGTAAATAAGATAACGAATGAATTAAACCAAGAATGTATTAATAAAGAAGACAATCCAACCATGGATTAGGCATTAGAATGAACAGGGATGAGATCGAGATATCAATTCGAATCGTGAATGTGTAATTTGCATTTCCAGACAATGAGATTATGAACAGATTAATACATTCCCATGTAAAAACCCCTATGCTTAGAACTAGATTTGATCAATTCTCATTGCAAACCATAAAACTAAACAAGTATTAAGATTCATCTCAATTTTCATCAAATTCTCTAGACAACTACTTTCGCAGGCTAGAATCATAAGATTCACTAATCAGATTATCCTATGAATTCACTATCCCTTTCCCAAGGTGTGAATTCGATAAACCCTAGATTAACTCTCCCAAGATTAACCTAGCATTAAACATATCTAATAGTGATAGATTACACAATCTTAGACCTAAATATCATCTCATGACTTCAATTCCCTTAATCATCTATCCTATCCATGGCTGAATCTAAGAATCTACTCAGACATGACAGAAATTGCAGAGAAAACAATCAAAGGTGAAGAAAACATAATATAATTGCAGAGATTGAGTAATTCAAGAATTCTTAAGAAAATAAAACAATAATTGTCTTAGTAAACACCATAGATTGTTGAAGGAAGACCTAGGGCTCTTGTTCACTTTTTCTCTTTTTGAGGCTGAATAAAAACGTGTCCTAGGTTTTCCTTAAAACAACCTATTTATAGGTCCCAAAAACTCGATTTATTAGAATAAAACGACATAAAATGAGTTATTTACGGGATCGATCGATCGGACGAAGGGATCGATTGATCCTTAAATCCGTCGTAGACATTTTGGGCTGGTAAATCGATCGATCTTAACGGATATCGATCGATCTAAACTTGCTCGATCGTTCGTCTCTCCTTCTGGTCGGTCTTGGAAATTCACGTAATCACGATCACATAATCGATCGATCGATCGTTTAAGGCTGAGATCGATCGATCTCTTCACATAAGGAGGTGTATAGGTTCGATCATCATTTGAGTCCATTCATCCTATTGACACGTTCTGATCATTCTCGCATCGTTGTATCAGCCACCTGTTACTTCATAGACTCTGAAAACGTTCTTAACTTGCTTTGTATCCTCTGAAAAACAAAAAGTGGAAAACATCCTAGAGTTTTAATGCATATGAACCTAAATGTATCCTTAAATGTGAAACCTAATGGTTGATTCATGAAATTTATGTGCAAAATGATCTATTAAAACTACTAAAATGTGAGTTTATCAACATTCTCGATCTTAAAAGCAACATTTTAAGCCTTGGATAAGTAACTGAGGTCGGATGTGACGTTCGATTAAAGGAAGATTTCTTGATGTTATACGATTGAAATGAAAAGATGGTCGTAAAGGTGACAAGATCGAAAAATTGGTTATAAAAAGTTTATATAGAAATCGCAAAACCAAACTGCCTAAGCGTGAGAAGCGACAACAAATCTGAAAAATGGCATGAGAGACTCAGCTATATTGGACTCAAGAAAATGAAAATCATGGCTTCTTAAGAGTTGGTCACATGAATGCTAAAAATCAAAGAAAATAAGAGTATCGAGGATCGTTAACCTAGACTCTTTTGGTTCGAATGGAGAGACCAAGTCAACGCTGGAGCAGACGAAGGCGAAGAAGATGACATAGACAATGATGTTGATAACTTGTGGAGATTGATGATGAAGCTACGGGGGAGATTGACGAATTTGAGAGAATAAAACAGAGGAGAACGATGAAACAGGGAAAATGAATATTTCAAAGCTTCTCCTCCTCCTCATGTATACGATCAAACTCAAAACCCGATCATACAAAAATCCACTCGTCCAAAATCTAAGCCCAGACATCTCCATGATTACATAATGCTAAATGACATCATTGAGATCGAGATGCTCTTGTTAACCATATGTGGCAAACCGGAGTACTACGAGAAAGCGATGGACTTGCGCGAATGGTGAAGTCAGTCCACGCGAATGATGAAGTCAGTCCACGTGAATGGTGAAGTCATGGAAGCTGAAATCCTCTACATCAACAAGTACAACACTTGAAAACTTGTTGATAAACCGATCGGAGTTAAACTATTGGTCTTAAATGGGTTTTCAAACTAAAGAAAAATATGGATGGATCGATCAACAAACAAAAAGCTCATTTGGTCGCAAAAGGATATGTTCAAAAAATATGTTATATCTTCTACTTTACATCGTCACCAATCACGTGGTGCTCACAAAAGCAATCAACTATTGCTTTGTCCTCATACGAAGCGGAGTTCATGGCAGTCACCAAAGCCGTGAAACAGGCGATATGGCTATAGGAACTACTAGACAAAATACAAGGTTTGGAGAAGGCAAGGTACTCATGAAGATCGACAACAAGTCCACTATTGCTTTGACAAAAAAATCCAGTCTTTCATGGCAGAAGTAAACACATTATTTCTTAGTTTCATTTCATTAGAGAATGTGTCGAAAATGATCAAATTGAAGTGGAACACAGTCCCAAAGCTGAGTAGAAGGCGAATAACTTAACCAAACAATTGGTGCGCATAAAGTTCAACAAGATGCAAAATCTCATTGGTATTTTCAAGATCCAAACTTCAAGACTCATGTTTGGAACTTAGGGAGAGTTTGTTGGTTTAAACTCCAACTTAGATAGGATATAGATACTAATGTAAAATACTTATTATCAGATTAGATTTAGAGTTATCCGAATGTTGGTTTTAGGAAATAAGGAAATTAAAAAGAAAAAAAACATGAAAAGTTGATTAATGTTTTCTAACAGAATTAGGAGAAGTAATAATCTTATATAAACAAAAAAAAACTAATAAATAGATGTTTCATTACTTAAAGAGATATATCATAACAAAAGTCATAACCATTATTCAAAATATGATTAAAGTTGACAGCAGTATTAAGAGAGTTTTAAGTTTTGAGAAATTTCCTAAATACTAATAAAAAAGAGAGTTTATTATAATCTTTGGCAAGTACTTTTAAAATAAAACGAACTTTGTCTATGACTTGCTTGTCTATCATATGATTGAAACGAAATTGCAAAAATGAGATGTTGAGTAGAGTATCATTAGCTTTGGTTTCATTTGAAACAATATGGAAATATATGGGAATATAAGAATGTGTATAATTCAGATTATGTGATTTTTCTTATGGTAGGGAAGAAATTCCTATAGACTTTTTGGTATGATTACCAAATGAAAACAAGAACATCAGATACAAATGATTCAAACATGACTTGGATGGAGCAGACTACAAACACTAGTAAAAAAAGGGCTATATCCACGAAAAACTCACTAAATTTTTTGTGGGTATGGTCCAAAAGCCACGATTACCCACAAAACCCCACTATGAACATTAAACACTTGCCCACAAAATTTTCGTGGGTTTTTCGTGGGTATACATGGGTTTTCGTGGGTAGCCATGGGAAAGACTATACCCACGAAAAATGTGTGGTATTTCGTGGGTAAGTTACCCATGATTACCCACCAATTTTTTGGTGGGTATTTCATATCCCACTAATACCCACCAAATACCCACGAAAAACCTTTGATTTTTTTCGTGGATATTGTTAAATACCTCATACGCTGCGGTTCGAACTCGGGTTCATTAGGTTGTAACATATGATAATTGTACCATTAGACTACGAAGAATTATTTTTCTTTTTTTTTTCGTTCACTAATATATTAACTTTAGAACTTGTTCAAAACCTATTCCACAATATTAAAAATATTGTGATTTGTTAATTGTAGTTTAATTATTTGAATGGAAGATTATATAGAAACATTAATTTTAATATATTTGTATTACATTATATATAAAAATATTACATTTCATTTCAAATATTAAAAATATTTGAAACATTACATTAATTAGAAAATATAAAACATTAAAAATTAAAAACATTTGAACGGCTTAGATCGATTCTAAGAAATATACAAAATTTTAATTCACATAATGGGGTAAAACAATTCAGATGTGACAACTCATTTTAATGGGTATAGATATGTCTTCAAAATTTGAACGGCTTATATCGATTTTGATAAAGATACGGAAATTTAATTCACATAATGGGATAAAACAATGCATATGTGACAACTCACATAATAGTTGTATGTTTAATATATTCAATTCTCTAATCAATATATATCGTTTATTATGAACAAAAAATGGTTTTTAAAGTTATACATATATTTATTTCCGTTCAAAAATTTGGTATAGTTTTTATAAATGACTACGACTAAGGAAAATAAAATGACTATAAGTTATATTTTATATACATGTTTATAAACATAATTTTTAAAACAAAACACAATATATATATTGGATATTTGCCCGTTATTGTGTCTGGAAACTAAACCGTAGAATTCCAAAACTATACCGGTAATTTCATATACTATTAAATGTTACAAATATACAAGAATCGCCAACAGCTTAAATGGTTAAGCTTCTGTTGAACCTACGAATAACCTGAGTTCGAAACCAAGGTGTTACAAATATTTTTTAACTATTTTACTCACGAAAGTTTTCGTGGGTAATCATGGCTTTTTTTAATACCCACGAAAAAAATGGGATTGCGTGGGTATTTAATATCACCCACGAAAAATTTTGTGGGTATTGGTGGCTATATTAATTACCAACGGAAAAAATTGTTGGAATTCGTGGCTTATTTGAATACCCACGAAATTTTATGAATACCCAGAAAAATCCACGAAAATTTTTGTGGATAACTTCATCTTTTTCATCAGTGACCCACTCCACCATTGTTCCAAAAAAACTCTTAAAAATTATACTTTTACAACCGGCGGCGCTACTCCGACGAATTTCAGACGAACTCAGGCAATCCTGCTCCCCTATCTCCTCCAATTCCCATTTGATAAGGTCATTTACTTTCAATTCTTAGTTTTTTTTATTATTGTTGTATTTGGTTTAAGAATTTTATAAAATTTGGTAGATTTTTGTAGTTTAGCATTTGTTTTATAGTGTTTAAGGATTTTAGTAGTTTAGTTTAGGTTATTTGGAATTAAAAACCATTTTTTATGATAGATATTTGTTTAGATTGTTCATTGACAATTTTTAGTTTAGATTAGTTTTTTATAATTTTTTAAAAAAGTTTTTATTAACAAAAACGAAAATTAATGATTTTTTTACAAAAATCTGGTTATTAGTTAGTGTTAAGCAATATTTAAATTTGAAATTTATGTAACTCTGTGTAATTAATATTAATTTTTGATTTATTTCATTAAAATACCTAATTTTATAAATTCAGTAATATTTGTTTATTATGAAAAATTGATTTAAATGTTATAAATATTTAACCAAAATAGTTGAAAAAAAATATACAAATTTTTGTATACATTAGTTTTTAAATTTGTTTTAAAAAATAATCATTAACTAAAACGTAAATTAAAAGCTTTTATATTTATTTTCGATTATTTACAGTTTATTAATATTTATATTTATAATTTATATAAGTATAGGTAATTAATAATTTTATGATTTATTTCATTAAAATACCAAATTTTATAAATTTAATAATACTATTTTTATTATGTAAAACTTGTCAAAAAATTATAAAAATTAAATAAAAATTTTTTAAAACAAATTTATATACAAATTTTTGTATATATTAGTTTTTAATTTTTTTAATATTATCATTAACTAAAACGTAAATTAAGGGTTTTTATAATATTTTGTTGAGTAATTAATGTTTATTAATATTTATTTTTCAAATTTATATAAATCTGTCTAATTAATATTTATTTTATGATTTATTTTTTATAAAATACCAAATTTTATACTATTTTATATTATGTAAATTTGTTTACAAATATTTTTTCTAGAAAATTAAACGTAAAAAATGTTTTAAAAAAAGATTTAATGTTTTTTTTGTAAAGATGACATCATCTAGCTGCACCTTCTCGTGATCGTTCAGACCTAGTTTCGATCTCCCAAAATCAGCTAGAATGCCTCTTTAGAGTATCATTACTGTTTACAAGCGGTATACAATGATCCTTCTGGACAATCACAGCCTCACCTGCATCCGTATAAGGAAAACAGAGGACTATGGTAATACACTTAATATTTTACCAAGTTTAAACTTTATATGTTTACTATACTAACCTTTTTTTCAAAATAACTAAGGATTGTGATCGATGATTCGGTCATCAGTTTCATTAGACGCACTTGGCAGGGTAATTTTTGGGGTCCGTGGAAGAACTGGAGCGATGTGAAAAAAACGCTCAAGAAAAAATACAAACGTGGTAGGGAACATTTGTGGTTGTTGGAATGAAGAAGAAATGATGAGTTTAGAATGTCCATTATGGCTATTAATAAGTCGTGAGATATGTGTTAGAGAGGAGTGTCTTAGGCTTGTTTGTGTTCTAGTATTATGTTATCCTTATAGTCATTCATGTATAAGGCTATCCTTGTATCCAAACAAGTCTAGACTAGATTAGTATAAATATCTTACTCCCTTCACATTTTGTAACGAAGAATTCATAATTCTCATTCTCTTAATAAAATCATTATTTTCTCTAATTCTCTCTATTCTCTCATTCTACAAATCTCATAATCTCATAATTTTTCATGGTATCAGAGCCAGGTTACATCAAATCTGAGTAAATTTCATCATTTATTCATTGATTCAAGAAGAATTCTTCTTGTTCTTCATCCTGTTCTTAGTTGAAATCGAGCGTCATCTTGTAACGCAGTTGCCGGCCAAATCACCACTCTTTTTGACGATCTGCTTTCTCTGTATTGTACATCGGCGAGTTCTGAAGCCACGCCCGTTTGAATTGCATCATTTGACCGAGAGAATCAAAAGTTACGATTTTTCTTGTAAAGGTCCTTCGCAAGTGCCTCCGTCGTGAACCTCCGTGTTTCCCAGGTAATCCGACGTTGATTCTTAATCAAAACGTGTTTTTCTAAAACATAAACTCAAGCCCTTTGAGTCTAGTTTCTGCTTAAAGAAAGCAGAACTCAATTTCATTTAGTTTGACGGATTTTCTTGAAGTTTTCCTCAGAGACATTGAAAATCGCCCATACCAAGATCTGAAAGAATATGAGATTTAGAGATTTGTAGAATGAGAGAATGAGAGATTAGAGAGAATTAGAGAATAAGAGAAAAGAATGAATTTATTAGAGAATGAGAATTATGAATTCTTAGTTACAAAATATGAAGGGAGTAAGGTATTTATACTATTCTAGTCTAGGATTGTTTGGATACAACGATAGCCTTATACATAAATGGCTTACAAGGATAACATAATTCTATAATACAAACAAGCCTTAGACTCTCTCTTTCACAAACATACAAATCGCCATATAACTAGAATTAATGGCTTTCATAAATTCATCACTTCTTCTTCATTCCAACACTCCCCCTCAAGCTTAAGACATAAGATGTTTAAGCTTGTAACCATGAAGTATTACCTCATTAAAAACCTAGAAAAGGAAAACCCAATTAGGACAAAACCTTTTCTAGGGAAAAAGAGTATAATACTCCATGTTGGGATCATGGGTATGGAATGGACATGAGACCAAGTCTTGGGTAGATAGATGTACCAACTTTGAGAGATGCTGCCTTGGTGAATATATCAGCTAGTTGATCCTCCCTCCTTGTATAGCAAGGTAAAATGATATCTTTCCCAATAGCTTCTCTTACTTTGTGGCAGTCCACTTCTATGTGCTTGGTCCTTTCATGAAACACTGAATTGTAGGCTATGTGAATGGCAGCTTGATTGTCACAATGAATGGTGATAGACTCTTCACACTTCACGGCTAAGTCTCCCAAAATTTGTTTCAGCCAGATGCATTCAGTAGTGAGCTTCCTCATTGCTCTATACTCTGATTCTGCACTAGAGCATGAAACCACCTTTTGCTTCTTGGTTTTCCAAGTCACAAGGTTTCCACCTATGAAAGTACAATAGCCAGTAGTACTTCTCATATCTTCCCTATCTCCTGCCCAATCTGCATCACAATAACCAACCACATTTGTGTTTTTATTATTACCCATCCAAATACCTTGTTCATGTGTGCCTTTGAGATATCTTAGAATCCGCATGGCCATGTCCCAATGCCTTATCTTTGGCCCTTGCATGTGCTGAGATACCTGATTCACAGCAAAACATAAATCTGGTCTTGTGATGGTTAAATAAATAAGCTTACCAACCACTTTCCTATAGAGCTTAGGATCATTAAAATCAATTTTCTCCTCTAACTCCCCCTTAGTTGCGATTTTATAATCTTCTTCTAAGGGTGTTTTGGCTGGCTTAGCTTCCATCATACCTGTAGATGTTAGTAGATCTACAACATACTTCATTTGAGAGAGAAAGAGACCTTCCTTAAACCTACATACTTCAATTCCTAAGAAGTATTTAAGTTCTCCTAAATCCTTTATATCAAAGACACTTTTTAAGTAATCTTTAGTAGATGCAATACCAACACTATCACTACCAGATATGATTATATCATCCACATAGATAAGAATTACTATAATACCTTCCTTACTCTTTAATGTGAAAAGAGTATGTTCCACTTCAGACCTTTTGAAGCCTTTATCCATTAAAGTAACACTTAATTTGTGGTACCATGCTCTTGGAGATTGTTTAAGACCATAAATAGCCTTCCTTAGCCTTAGGGTATTACCGCTTCCTACCTCATCTTCTAGGCCAGGTGGAGGTGACATGTAAACCTCTTTTTCTAGTTCACCTTGCAAGAAAGCATTCTTGACATCCATTTGCCATAATTTCCACTCAAGATTAGTAGCAACAGTAAGCACAACATTGACAGAATGAAGCTTAGCTACAGGAGCAAATGTATCCCTATAATCCTCACCATATGTCTGAGTAAAACCCCTAGCTACCAACCTAGCTTTATATCTATCAATTTCACCATTGCTTTTGTATTTAATGGTAAAAATCCATTTAGAACTTACAGCCTTCTTCCCTTTTGGTAAAGTGGCTGAAGCATATGTACCATTCCTCTCCATAGCTTGTTTCTCAGCTGAGATAGCTCCCCTCCATTTCTTTATAGACATATCTTCTTCATATGTCTTTGGAATCTGCTCATTGTCAAGACTAGAAATAAAAGCAACATGAGTAGAAGGTAAGTGTGCAATATTACAAACTCCCTGGTCATGATGAACTACAACATTTCCATTGTAGAAAACTGGTGGATTTCTTTGTCTTGTGCTTCTCCTTAAAACTGTAGGTGGAGCCTCCTCTTCTTCACTCAAAACTTCAATGAGAGTAGGTCTTGATCTTTTGGAAGCTGAAGCTAGAATGGAATCATCTCCTGCTGAGTCATGTTGGACATGAGTAGATGTTTCTCCCCCCCATGTTCAAGAGGAGGAAGCCCAGGAGATTCAAAAGGTGAAGATGGACGAGAAGAACCGGCTGGACCCGTGAAGCCGGATGGACCAGGACCGGGGCCGGGGCATTCTTGTGGACCGGCTGCATCTGAGATGCGACGGTCACTTGTTAGTGGTGCAGGTGACAAAGGTGATGAGGCTGTAGGCTGACCACCTCCTATTCCAATGCTCTCCAAGAGTTTCCTCAAGTATTCAGCTTGGTCTAGTCTTGTTGATGAGATGTCTCTAAATTGTTCCCAAGTGCCTTTTTCATAAAAACCTTTGTCTTCTTGGAACTTTACATCTCTAGACACCATGACTCTTCTAGTCTCTGGGTCATAACATTTGTATCCTTTTTGAGTGGATGAATATCCAATGAACATAGCCTTTACACTTTTTGGTTCAAGCTTGTTCCTTTGCTCCCTAGGAATAAACACAAAACAAACACACCCAAAAACTTTCAAATGATCAATGGTGGATTTAGTGTTGTTTAATACCTCAAATGGGGATAGATCATCAAGGACTTTTGTAGGTGTCCTGTTGATTAAGTAGCAGGCTGCTACAAGTGCATCCCCCCAAAATCGCTTAGGCACCTTCATGTGGAACATCATAGTTCTCACAACCTCCATGAGGTGCCTGTTCTTCCTTTCAGCAACTCCATTTTGTTGTGGAGTATAAGGGCAGCTTGTCTGGTGTTCAATGCCATGTTTAGCTAGATGCCCCTGAAGTCTGGTACTAGTGTATTCCCCTCCATTATCTGTTCTAAATCATTTAATTCTTGCATTGTATTGGTTAGTAACATATGCTTGAAAATTTAAAAATGCATCATACACCCTATCTTTAGAACTAAGAAGAGTAACCCATGTATATTTGGACTTTTCATCAATAAATGTCACAAAATATTTATGGTTTTCTCTAGATGGAAATGGGGATGTCCAAACATCAGAATGCACCAATTCAAAACAATTTTCATATTTATACATTGATTTTTCAAAAACTGTTTTACAATGTTTTCCAAGAATACATGAATCACACAATTCTTTAGGCATTTTTAAACCAGGCACTATTAACTCTAGAGCTCTTGGATGAGGATGTCCTAGTCTAGCATGCCACAAATCAGAATCAGTACTAAATACATTAGCCTGAAAAACCGATTCTAATGCACTACAACTAGCCATATTATCAAGCACATACAAGTCATCTTTTGTAGTTTCTTGTCCGAAGCATCTTCTAGTTTGAATATCCTGAAAATAAAAATCATTAGGACCAAATATAGCATGACAATTCAAGTCAGTAGTAGCTCTTTTAACTGAGAGCAAGTTTGAGGTAAATAAAGGCATATAAAATGCCTTAGATTCTTTATCAAACAATTTCAATTTTCCTATGCCTTTGATTGGTACTTTAATTCCATTTGCAATAAGAACATTCCCTAGGGCAGGTTCTACATTTTCTAGCAAATCTAGATCACTTATCATGTGATGAGAAGCACCAGAATCAACAACCAAAGATTTAGGAGCATTTGATGTATAAGAAGTTTGAAAAGAAGCATGAAAAGTTTTACCCATCACATTGCTCTCCTTTATTGCCTTAATGAGAGCTTCCAAGTCTGATTTTGTCACAAAATCTGATGCTTGTGGCATGATGTTGGTGGCGCCTGAATGTGAAGAAGGACCACTACTCACAACTGCCTTAGAAGATACCATGCCGTGAGCTTGTCTGGCTGAGGGCATGGCCGGCGGTTGGTGAGGGCGTGATGCCCATGATGGCTTCATGTGAGGGTGAAGTACCCAGCAATCCTTCTTTGCATTACCATCCTTCTTGCAATGATCACAAAATTGCCTCCTCTTCCTAGAATCACTTGCTGGCCTGAAGAAACTTTTGTGAGCAGCTACTAGTTCAGCTTTATTGCCAAACAATCCATGTGATCCTTGCTCCTTTTGAATTTGAGCACACACTTCCTACAAGCTAGGCAACTTATCAGACCTGAGAATATGCTTAATAAGATATGAGTAAGTAGAATTAAGAGTTAAAAACAACCCAAACACCTTATCTTGTTCCTTTTTTTCAAGGAGTACAAGTGGTTCAATAGTGGCTGGCCTTAGCATTTCTAGCTCAGCCCACAAAGCTCTGAATGTGCCATAGTGCTTTGTGAATTCAGCATCCTCCTGCCTTAACTCATTCAAAGCTTTCTTCACTTCAAAAATTCTCAAAAGGTTAGTGGTGTTTCCATACACCTTAAGCAAAATGTCCCAAAGATCTTTTGCATTTTCACAAAAAGAATAAGCTTCTAAAAGATCACTAGCAAGAGAATTTTGTAATATAGAAAGTACCAACTGATCTTCTTGGTACCATTTGGCTTGAGCTGCATCACTCACTTCAGCCACTTCATTGTCCTCAATGCCATTTGTGGCAATGTGGTTCCAAAGTCCTTTACCACCTAATGTGGTTTTCATGGTCCTAGACCACAAGAGATAATTTGCTCCATGTAGAATGACTGGAGCTCTAAGGGATGTCTCAATCTCCATGCTGGATAGGCAAAATAGGTCAGTATGTCAGGACAAGAAATCGTGATACCAGACAAACCTGTGGTCGAGATGTGTATGAAGCTGGCAGGTTGGAACAAACAGGACGGCTTGGTCACGATCTCGCGATCACGGGATCAGCTAGTCACGCACAAGGCTGCTTGTCACCAGGTCGCTTGGTCACGATCTTGATCACGGGATCAGCTGAAAATGCGAGACTGCGTGTTCGGGACACGCTTGGTCGGGACACGCGAACCTGTCTCGATCAACACTGATCACACGAACCTGTACCTGCAAGTTACAGAATGCTATACAAGAAAGAAGGCTATTCGAATCTAGACCTTGTGTATATCCAAAGAAGTCAACCAAAGAAGTCAATTGAGGTGCAAGAAAAAGAATTAAAAAAAACTTGCAGTTCAAGTAACTACCAACTACCTATAACTGCTTGTAACTGAATTTAACCAACACTTGCAACAGATATGACCAGATTAAAACAGCCTAACAAACAACCTTATCCAGATTTTATCACCCAAATTCAAATTTATTACTTTGAATCAGTTTTAGTTATCAAGAAATCAAATTAAGACTTTCCAAAGATTAACAAAAACTGAACAAAGAATTCAAGAAAATCAACCTTAACACCTTAAACCTATTGGATTGATCTGAAAATTCGTATAAACCCTCTCAAGACACTAGTTAAACTTTCCAGATTCAAAGAATTAACAAAACTGAGAAAGAATTAGAGTTATATCACCAGGATCTTGAGACAGGTGTTTTTGAACGTCTTTGAGGAAACTTCAAGAAAACCTTTATAACTCAATGGAATCGAGTTCTGCTTTCTTTAAACAGAAACTAGACTCAAAGGACTTGAGTTTAGGCTTTTGAAAATCACGATTTGAAGAAAAAATGACGTCGAGATGACCTGGGGAATATAGAGGTACGAAAGGAACGCGATCGCGAACACCTCTTGAAAGAAAATTTGTATCTTTTGATTTCCTGGGCCAAATTATGCGATTCAGGTGGCTGTGGATTCGGAATTCTCCGATGCACATTCCAATGAAAGCCGATCGTCAATTGGAGTCGTGGATTGATCGCAATTTGATTTACAAGATGACGTTCGAAATTGATTCAGAAACAGATGAAGAACAAGATGGATTCTTGTTGAATCAATGAAAGAATGATAAAATTTACCCAGATCTGATGTAACCTGGCTCTGATACCATGAAAGAATATGAGATTTAGAGATTTTTAGAATGAGAGAATGAGAGATTAGAGAGAATTAGAGAATAAGAGAAAAGAATGATTTTATTAGAGAATGAGAATTATGAATTCTTAGTTACAAAATGTGAAGGGAGTAAGGTATTTATACTATTCTAGTCTAGGCTTGTTTGGATACAAGGATAGCCTTATACATAAATGGCTTACAAGGATAACATAATTCTATAATACAAACAAGCCTTAGACTCTCTCTTTCACAAACATACAAATCGCCATATAACTAGAATAAATGGCTTTCATAAATTCATCACTTCTTCTTCATTCCAACAAGATCCTGGTGATACAATTCTAATTCTTTCTCAGTTTTCTTTAATTCTTTGAATCTGGAAAGTTAAATAAGTGTCTGTGAGGGTCTCCACAAAATTTTAGTTCAATCTAATAGGTTGAAGACTTCAAAATTGATTTTTTTGATTTTCTTGTTAATCTTTAAAAGTTTAGAATTGGAATCTTGAAATTTAGGATTGGTTTTAATTCATAGAATTCGAATTTTACTTGTATTTGTTTGTTAATAGTTGATAAGGTCTGTTATTAGGTGGTTTTAATTTGTTAAAATCTTGTTACAAGAGTTGGTTAGAATCTGTTGAAGGTTGTTATATGCTGTTGGAGTTTTCTTGAATTACAAGAATTTTTTTTTTTGTTTCTTGCACTCCACGCACACACATACTACTTCACATACACGAACACATCTTGTCCAGCACACACTCGTTTGTGGATTGCAGGTGGGACAAGCATTCATGGAACAACGATCGTGACGAGTAAACTTCTCGTACCTACCAGCTTTCCTTCCGACCAAAGGCTGTGCCGTTTTATCATCAGATCGTGTCGTGTACAAGCTCTTGGAAACATCATCCGTGTTTGAAGTGCAAGCTCGTGTACCGGACTCTTGGATCACTCAGCCAGTGCTTGGCTGCCTTCCGACCAGTGATCATTCCGACAAGGTGTGACGTGTCGTGATCCAGTTCCGACCAATCCTTTCTCAAGCTATCTTCCATGCACCGTGACCAAGCGGCTGGCTGTGAACTTCATACGTGACCAGACCAGGTTGCCGTCCCTTGTCCCGGCTGACTCGACCAACTCTCTCGACCAACCAGCTACCTATCTCGACCATCTCACGGTCCACTTCCAATTTTACAAGCATGGAAATTCAAACTTCACTTAGAGCTCCAGTCATTCTCCATGGAGCAAATTATCTCTTGTTGTCTAGGACCATGAAAACCACATTAGGTGGTAAAGGTCTTTGGGCCACATTTCTACAAATGGTATTGAAGAAAATGAAGTGGCTGAAGTTAGTTAGGCTGTAGCTACTCAATCCAAATGGTACCAAGAAGACCAGTTGGTACTTTCTATACTCCAAAATTATCTTGCTAGTGATCTTTTAGAAGCTTATTCTTTTTGTGAGAATGCAAAAGATCTTTGGGACACTTTGCAAAAGGTGTATGGAAACACCACTAACCTTTTAAGAATATTTGAAGTGAAGAAGGCTTTGAATGAATTAAGGCAGGAGGATGTTGAATTCACAAAGCACTAAGGCTCATTCAGATCTTTGTGGGCTGAGCTAGAAATGCTAAGGCCAGCCACCATTGACCCACTTGTTCTCCTTGAAAGGAAAGAACAAGATAAAGTGTTTGGGTTACTTTTAACACTTAATCCTACTTACTCAGATCTTATTAAGCATATTCTCAGGTCTGATAAGTTTCCTAGCTTGGAGGATGTTTGTGCTCAAATTCAAAAGTAGCAAGGATCCCATGGATTGTTTGGCAACAAGGCTGAACTAATAACTGCACACAAAAGCTTCTTCAAACCAGCAAATGATTCTAGGAAGAGACGACAAATTTATGACCATTGCAAGAGGAATGGCCACACAAAGAATGATTGCTGGGTACTTCATCCTCATCTGAAGCCAACTTGGGCTTCACGGCCTCAGCAATCCACGGCCACGGCCAGTCAAGCTCACGGCCTTTCAAAAGCGTGTGGAAGCGGTTCCATTTCTCACTCAGCCTCCACCAGCACCATGTCACAAGCATCTGACTTTGTGAAAAAAATCAGACTTAGAAGCTCTTATCAAGGCTATAAAGAATAGCAATGTGATGGATAAAACTTTTCATGCTTCTTTTCAAACTTCTTTTGAGTTTAATGCTCATAAATCTTTGGTGGTTGATTCTGTTGCTTCTCATCACATGATTAGTGATTTAGGATTGCTAGAAAATGTAGAACCTGCCCTAGGTAATGTTTTCATTGCTAATGGAATTAAAAGTACCAATCAAAGGCATAGGAAAACTGAAGTTTTTTGATAAAGAATCTAAGGCATTTTACATGCCTTCTTTTACTTCTAACTTGCTTTCAGTTAAAAGAGCTACTACTGATTTAAATTGTCATGCTATATTTGGTCCTAATGATTTCTACTTTCAGAATATTGAAACTAGTAGAAGATTTGGACAAGAAACCACAAGAGATGACTTGTATGTGCTTGAAAACATGACTAGTACTAGTGAGTTAGAGGCGGTTTTTCAAGCAAGTGCATTTAGTACTGATTCTGATCTTTGGCATGCTAGATTAGGACATCCTCATCCTAGAGCTCTTGAATTAATTGTTCCTGGATTGAAAATGCCAAAGGAGTTGTGTGATTCTTGTATTCTTGGGAAGCATTGTAAAACAGTTTTTGAAAAATCTATGCATACTTATGATAATTGTTTTGAATTGGTGCATTCTGATGTTTGGACATCTCCATTTACATCTAGAGAAAACCATAAGTATTTTGTGACATTTATTGATGAAAATTCCAAATATACTTGAGTTACTTTACTTGGTTCTAAAGATAGAGTATTTGATGCATTTTTAAATTTTCAAGCATATGTTACTAATCAATACAATGCAAGTATTAAATGCTTTAGAACAGATAATGGTGGAGAATACACTAGCACCAGACTTCAAGAACATTTAGCTAAGCATGGCATTGAGCATCAAACCAGCTGTCCTTACACTCCACAACAAAATGGAGTAGCTGAAAGGAAGAATAGGCATTTTATGGAAGTTGTGAGAACAATGATGTTCCACATGAAAGTACCCAAACGATTTTGGGGAGATGCACTTGTAGCTGCATGCTACTTGATTAATAGGACTCTTAAAAAAGTCCTAGATGACCTATCTCCATTTGAGGTACTAAACAAAAATAGACTCAATATTGATCATTTGAGAGTTTTTGGTTGTGTTTGTTTTGTATTAGTTCCAAGGGAGCAAAGGAACAAGCTGGATCCAAAGAGTATCAAAGCTATGTTCATTGGGTATTCTTCTACTCAGAAAGGATACAAATGTTATGACCCAGAGACTAGAAGAGTCTTGGTATCTAGAGATGTTAAGTTCCAAGAAGAAAAAGGTTTCTATGAAGAAGGAACTTGGGACCAATTTAAGGACATCTCATCAACAAGATCAGACCAAGCTGATTACTTAAGGAAGCTCTTGGAAAGCATTGGCATAGTAGGCGACCCTCTTCCTTCTCAGCACACGGTCACCTCACCAATGCCACCTGCACAAAAACCAGGCGGCCCTAGCTCAGCCGGACCTCCGGTGGAACCGCGGCCTTTCACCCCAGCCGGTCCATCCTGCTCACGACAAACCCCTTCTTTCAGCTCTCATGGTCTTCCTCCTCTTGAACATGGGGGGGAAGCATCTACTCATGTCCAACAAGACTCAGCAGGAGATGAATCAATCCTAGTCTCAGCTTCAAAAAGAAGAGATGTGCCCACTCTTGTTGAAGTCATAGGTGAAGAAGAGGAACCTAATCAAGAAGCTCCACCCACAGTTTTAAGAAGGAGCACAAGACAAAGGAATCCACCAGTGTTCTACAATGGGAATGTTGTGGTTCATCATGATCAGGGAGTTTGTAATATTACTCACTTACCTTCTAATCATGTTGCTTTTATTTCTAGTCTTGATAATGAGTAGATTCCAAAGACATATGAAGAAGCTATGTCCAAAAAGGAATGGAGGGAAGCTATTTTAGCTGAGAAACAAGTCATGAAAAGGAATGGTACTTATGCTTCAGCTACTCTACCAAAAGGAAAAAGGGCTGTAAGTTCTAAAAGGATTTTTACCATTAAATACAAAAGCAATGGTGAAATTGATATATATAAAGCTAGGTTGGCGGCTAGGGGTTTTACTCAGACAATGGTCAGGATTATAGGGATACCTTTGCACTTGTAGCTAAGCTTCATTTTGTTAATGTTGTTCTTTCACTTGCTACTAACCTTGAGTGGGAGTTGTGGCAAATGGATGTTAAGAATGCTTTCTTACAAGGTGAGCTAGAAGAAGAGGTTTACATATCACCACCACCTGGCCTAGAAGAAGAGGTTGGAAGCAGCAATACACTCAGACTAAGGAAGGCTATTTATGGCCTTAAACAATCTCCAAGAGCTTGGTACCACAAGCTGTGTGTAACCTTAATGGATAGAGGCTTCAAAAGATCTGAAGTTGAACATACTCTTTTTCCACTAAAGAGTAAGGAAGGTATTGCGGTAATTCTTATCTATGTAGATGATATAATCATATCTGGTAGTGATAGTGTTGGTATTGCATCTACTAAAGATTACTTAAAGAGTGTCTTTGATATTAAGGATTTAGGAGAACTTAAATACTTCTTGGGAATTGAAGTGTGTAGGTTCAAGGAAGGTCTCTTTTTTATCCCAAAGGAAGTATGTTGTAGATTTACTAACCTCTACAGGTATGATGGAAGCTAGACCAGCCAAAACACCCTTAGAAGAAGATTATAAAATCGCAACTAAGGGGGAGCTAGAGGAGGAAATTGATTTTCATGATCCTAAGCTCTATAGGAAAGTGGTTGGTAAGCTTATTTATCTAACCATCACAAGACCAGATTTATGTTTTACTGTGAATCAGGTATCTCAACACATGCAAGGACCAAAAATGAGACATTAGGAGATGGTCATGCGAATTCTAAGATACCTAAAGGGCACACATGAACAAGGTATATGGATGGGTAACAATAGAAACACAAATGTGGTTGGTTATTGTGATGCAGATTGGGCAGGAGATAGAGAAGATAAAAGAAGTACCACAGGCTATTGTACTTTCATAGGAGGAAACCTTGTGACTTAGAAAACCAAGAAGCAAAAGATGGTATCATGCTCTAGTGCAAATTCAGAATTTAAAGCAATGAGGAAGCTTACAACTGAATGCATTTGGCTGAAGCAACTCTTGGAAGATTTAGCCGTGAAGTATGAGGATCCTATCACCATCCACTGTGATAATCAGGCTGCCATACACATAGCCTCCAACTCAGTGCTCCATGAAAGGACCAATCATATAGAAGTGGACTGTCACAAAGTAAGAGAGGCTATTGGGAAAGATATCATCTTGCCTTGCTATACAAAGATTGAGGACCAACTAGCTGATGTATTCACCAAGGCAATATCTCTGAAAAATGGCGCCTCTATCTATCCAAGACTTGGCCTTATGACCATTCCACACCAATGATCCCAACATGGAGTGTTATACTCTTTTTCCCTAGAAAATATTTTGTCCCAATTGGGTTTTCCTTCTTTAGGTTTTTAATGAGGTAATACTTCATGGTTGCAAGCTTAGACATTTTTCATGTCTTAAAGCTTTAGGGGGAGTGTTAGAATGAAGAAGAAATGATGAGTTTAGAATGTCCATTATGGCTATTAATAAGACGTGAGATATGTGTTAGGGAAGAGTGTCTTAGGCTTGTTTGTGTTCTAGTATTATGTTATCCTTGTAGCCATTCATGTATAAGGCTATCCTTGTATCCAAACAAGCCTAGACTAGATTATTATAAATACCTTACTCCCTTCACATTTTGTAACTAAGAATTCATAATTCTCATTCTCTTAATAAAATCATTATTTTCTCTAATTCTCTGTAATCTCTCATTCTCTCATTCTACAAATCTCATAATCTCATAATCTTTCAGTGATAAGTATAAACATAAAATATTTAAACGTTTATTGTCTATTTATAATATTTTTTATTAATAATTTTGTTTGCAAATTGTAGCAATACAACTATTGGGATCTCGTTTTCGAGGACATTGTTTTTTACGAATGGAAGGAAAAAACAATGTTAGGGATCGGTGAAGAGATTAATAGGAAGAAGCGAGAGGGGACAATGCCCACGTATATCAACGATAGCGACTGGGCAATTCTTATGGAAGAGTGGCAGACTGAGAAAGCCATTGACAAGAGTCCAAAGGCAGCCACCAGCCGTAAAACAAAAATAGACAGCAAAGAAATGCACAAGCACAGTGTCGGGCCGCGTTCATTCTCGAAGATTGACTACGGATTGGTAAGTTTGATCTCATACATTAATTTACAAATCTATTCATTAACTTTACTAATTTTAATGTTAAACTACATTGCCTAATAAACTTTTTTTTTACGCAGATAAAAGGGACAAGGATCACAACCACCATCCATTCTGGATTTGGTGAAGGAGACGCATAGACGCACGGATGGCACTTACGTTGATCCGGCCATTAAGCAACTTGTGAAAGATGTTGAAGAGGCGGCTTCTCAGTACCAAGATTCATCGGGCACAGCTGGTTCCACAACTGGTCATTCTCGGGAAATCATTAACCAAATGTATCTTGAGGTAATAAATTTTTTATTATATTCTCATTGTATATTTATATTATTTGATATTTAAATATGCAGGGAGCCAAACCAAAATACGGACAGGTGTACGGCCTCGGCAGTGCAAGAACACAATTCTATCCCCTCTCCGTCTAGTATCCGACAAACACCCAAGATGATCTCCGAGGTGAGATCAATGAAATCAAGAGTCAGGTGGGGAGTTTGGCGGGAAAGATAGATATGATTGTGGAGCGACTTTTTGGAGCTCTGATTTCATCAAGGAGTCAGCCCAATGACTTTGATCCCAGCCAGGTGTCCGATGTTCGATTCGACTTTGATCCGGAGCCGTAGATTTTATTTTACGACATTGTTTCTTATTTTTCCGTTTATTTTCCTATTTCTGTAAAACAATTTAATTTTATGTTTAATATTTAATTTTCTCATATGAATTTAATTTTACATTTAATTAAAATTTAAAATTTAAATAATTAAATTTAATAAAATTAATAATTAAATCAATTTATCTCATTAAAAAAATTTAAAAACAATTTTAATTGCTTATACCCACCAAATTTTTAGTGGGATTTTGTGGGTAAACCCACCAAAACTTTAGTGGAAAACTGTGGGTAATTTTTACCCAAGAAAATATTAGTGGCAATTAGTGGGTAACTACCCATGAATTATTTCGTGGTAATTTGTGGGTAACCCACGAATTATTGAGTGGGTATTCGTGGGTACAATTACCCACTAAATAATTTGTGCGTGTTTGTAGGTACGGTTACCCACGAAATTTTGCGTGGGTAATCGTGGGAATTTTGCCACGAAATAATCTGTGGGTACTCGTAGATACATTCACCGACCAAAAATCACAAAATTACCTATCTACGATGCTATACCCACGAAATTCTTCATTATTACCTACCTTTTTTGTGGGTATATCTAACTTTTTTACTAGTGAAAGCTGTTGACTCCTATATTCATCTCATTTTACAATTTATTGTTGTTTTTGTTTTGTGGGTTTTTGCAATATGCGAGACCATTGCAATTGGGTTTTTATATGGTTTTATTCTTTCAATTGTTTAATGAGCTCGTGTAACGACTTCGTAGTCTTCGGTAGCTATCTGACTGAATTTTTTTTTAATACTAATCAAATTTTCATTCATAATGAAACCAAATTTTATACAACTGCATCCTCATTTAGATGAAGACTTAACTAAGAAGGAATATGGTTATCAATCGTGGAAAAATAAGTAGGATAGGACCTTGCTGCCTTAGCTATGCTATCTGCAGCTTTATTGGCTGTTCTCCAATTAACTCAAGTTTGAAGGAGGAATGCTTCCTAAAAATTGTGATTATATCTTGCAAGTATCCATCAAGTGAAGGCCATTTGGATGGTTTCTTCACAGCTCCAAATAGAATCTCACAATCAGTTTGGAAGATTACCTACTTATAATTCATATTAGCCAAACAATTTGTAGCCCAAGCTAGAGCTGCTGCTTCAGCCTGGAGTGGTGAAGGGAGAGATGGGAATGTTTTAGCCCCTAGCAGTCTTACTTGTCCACTTGGTGATCTTATTATCCAACTTGTTCCTCAAACCTCTAAAGTCTCTACCCAAGAGGTATCTATATTGCACATTAGCATACCAGGTGGGGGCTCAGACCATCTCTCCTGTGCGGTAGAGCGTTGGTTGTGTAAGGTGGTAGAGGTGTCATTCGGTGGTTTGTATAGAGGATGAGAGGTTGGTGAAAGGATGGAGAAGTTGTGTTCCAGAGCCTTCTGCCATTCATCACCATCCTCAATAACTTTACGACTTGTGGCCAGAGGATGATAATCTAGTCCCTCATAGTAAAAATCATTACGGGCCTTCCATAGTCGCCAGAAAACCCATGGCCAGAAGCTGTACTCTCGTGCCTTCTTGATGGACAAATATTCCGCCAAGTTATTAAAAACCGCGGAGCCAAAAGCCGAGGTTAGCAGAAAGCTGCCCAGACTGCTTTAGCATAAACACATCCAAAGAACACATGTTCTCTATCTTCTTGTTCCCCACATCACATACAAGAAGAAGAGGATGAGATTCGCTTTCGATGAATAACTGCTCCTGTTGGTAGTCGGTTGGATAATAGCCTCTTGAGAAAGTGTTGGATCTTGGGTGGGATTTTCAGCTTCCAAATCTCATAGAAAAGGGGATCAAGACTCGACTGTGAGACTACTTCTGCCACACCTTTCTGCAGTACCTTCTCAAGCCAAATGTTGTATCCCAATTTAACTGAGTATATCCCATTCTTAGTGAAGATACAGCTGAAAGGTTCTGATGCCTTATGTTTGCTTAGCCTGATTTCCTTTATGATCTTGCATTCGTAATCGAGAAAAGCTTCCTGAAGTCTTCCTTCATTCCATTAATCATAGTCAAACTCTTTGAAAAAGTCCAAAGATGCTAAGGCTGGATCGAAACTCGATCTCAAACGTGGAGGTCTGGGCAAAGTATCAATCACACTCTAAAAAATTCACATCCTCTCCATTACCAAAGTTTTTTGTAGGCCTAACTTGAGAAGGTTTTGAGCAGACCTAATACTCTGCCAAGCATAGGATGGTCAACTACCTTGGGGGGCATTTAGGATTGTTTTATTCCAAAAATACCTTCCTTTAAGCGTTTTGGCAAGGAGACTATTCGGTCTTTAGGCTATTCTCCAGATTTGCTTTCCAAGTAGCGCCAAATTGAAGTCTTCTATGTGTCTGAAACCAATACCACCCTTCCTTTTTGGTTTGCAAAGACTCGGCCATTTTTCTCAGTGTATTCCTTGTTGTGATTATTTATTCCTCCACCAGAATCTGGATATGATTCTGTTAATGGAAGCCGAGGAAGTCTTTGGGAGCTTGAAACAGGAGAGGGTGTAGGTAGGTAGTGCTGATAGAACGGCCTTTATCATTGTTTCTTTTCCTGCTATCAAAATAAACTTTGCTTTCCATGAGTTGATTCTTTGTTCTATCCTGCGCTCCAAAAAACTTAGCATAGTGATCTTTGAGCCGACAAAAGTTTCAGGTAGGCCCAAGTAGGTTCCTTTTCCTCATTCTTGTGAGATTTCAAGAGTATCTTTAATCAATTCCTTTGATGAAGGATTTACTTGGTTTCAAGACATAGGTGCTAGATTGTACCTACGCTTATCATGGATGAATGAGTAGAAGTTTGTGCGTCCATTATGCGTAGTTTCTTTATCGAATTGCCAGGGTCGTCCCAGTAGGAGATGTCCGGCTGAAAGAAACTCGGAACTTGATCCTGATACCGTCCTATACTGAAAGAAACTCGGACGTGGTCGGAGATATACAGCTCTGTCTTATTGTTAAGCCACCTAAGTCTGTAGGGTTTCGGATGTTTGGTCACTGGTAGCACAAGTTTTTCTACCATATACTTGCTGACAGCATTGGTGCAGGAGCTACCGTCGATGATGAGGGAACACACTTTTCCTAGGATGGTGCATTTTGAGTGAAAAATGTTTTCACGCTGCTCAATCTCCTCTTGCTCTAACCTCGAGCTGAGAACTCTCCTGATCATTAACATTTCTCCCGAATCAGCGTATTCTACTTCTCCTTCATACATTGGGTCTGCCGTGGAAGGATCCTCCTATTGCTCGTCTGCTGAGTCGTAATCTCCAGAAGCAGTCAAAACCATAGTCCTTTGGTTTGGGCATTCACGAGACATGTGCCATCTTCCTTTACATTTGAAGCATGTAATGGCACTGATTTTCTGTGGTTGATTTGTGGTAGAAGTCGGTGGGCTGGGCCTGGGTGCCGTCGTTGGTGCCTTGATAGGTGCACTGCCGTCCACGGTCTTGCCTCTCTGCCGTGGATAGCCAGTGGGGGCAGCGCGGTCAAATGGATTGGGGCCAGGACCCCAAGTGCTCTTTGGTCTGATTGGCGCTGAAGACTTTCGTCTGTTGCTCTTCTCGATCTGAACCGCCAGATGGAAAAGCTCGCCCAGATCGTGGTAAGGCTGTAGCTCGATCTTTCGTGCTATTGACTCATGTTGGAATGAAGAAGAAGTGATGAAATTATGGATGCCTTTAATTGTGATTAAATGGCGATTTATAACTGTGTCAAAGGGAGTGTCTAAGGCTTGTTTGTATTATAGAATTATATTATCCTTGTAAGCCATTTATATATAAGGCTATCCTTGTATCCAAACAAGCCTAGATTAGATTAGTATAAATACCTTACTCCCTTCACATTTTGTATGTAAGAATTCATAATTCTCATTCTCTAATAAAAATCATTCTTTTCTCTAATTCTCTAATTCTCTCTAATCTCTCATTCTCTCATTCTACAATTCTCTAAAACTCATAATCTTTCATGGTATCAGAGCCAGGTTACATCAAATCTGGGAAACTTTCATCATTCTTTCATTGATTTCACAAGAATTCTTCTTGTTTTTCATCTGTTTCTGGATCAGTTTCGAACGTCATCTTGCAAATCAAATTCCGATCAATCCACGACTCCAATTGACGATCGGCTTTCTCTGGAGTGTGCATCGGCGAATTCCGCATCCATAGCCACCAAGATCGCATCATTTGGCCCAGGGAATCAAACGTTACGAATTTTCTTCCAAAAAGGTGTTCGTGATCGCGTTCTTTTCGAACCTCTACATTCCCCAGGTCATATCGACGTCAATATTTAGTCAAATTGTGAATTTCAAAAGCCTAAACTCAAGCCCCTTGAGTCTAGTTTCTGTTTAAAGAAAGCAGAACTCGATTCCATTGCGTTTTAAAGGTTTTCTTGAAGTTTTACTGAAAGTCGTTCGAAAATTCCTGCATCAAGATTCTGGTGATATAATTCTAATTCTTTTTAGGGATTTAATTCGAATTTTCTTTAATTGAATCTTGATAAAGTCAAATTTAATATTCTCAAATTGTTACAATTCTTGTTTGTTGAGTTGTTAGGATCAGTTACAGGTGGTTTTAGGTAGTTAGTGTTGGTTACACTTGAATTGAATAATTGGCGCCAATTTTTTTTTAAAGGGGAGGACATAGATCCTTCTTCTTGCTTCATAATTCCTGTTCTTAAATTTGATTCCAATCAAATTAGGCTGATTAAATCTGGATAAGATTGGTTGTTAGGCTGTTCTAATCTGTTAAAATTAGTTACAAGCTGTTGAACTTACTTGAAGTACAAGTAAATTGGTTAAATTTCACTTGCATTGGTATATTGGTATATTGCCTTGCCTTGTATTTCGGTTGTGGCTGTGTCTGTGTGCAGGAACCACTCGACCAAGGCGTGCACATTCTGACCAAGGGGTGCACATTCCATTCGGACACTTCTTGTTCCGACCAAGGCAGGATTGTATCTTTCAACATTGTGATCATTCCGTCCATCTCACTTGTACCAGACCGAGGCATACACATTCACCAACAACCCACTGATCGTTCGACCACTACTTGTCCAGTGTCTCCATCCGTGACCAAGACACCAATCCGTGACCAGCATTCCGCGACCAATCCACCCAATTGACCAAGCGTGGTATCACGATTTTTTTTGTTGTTTTTGTGAATTACTGACCTATTTTACCTATTAAGTATGGAAATTCAGGCATCCCTTAGAGCTCCAGTCATTCTACATGGAGCAAATTATCTCTTATGGTCTAGGACCATGAAAACCACTTTAGGTGGTAAAGGTCTTTGGAACCACATTGCCACAAATGGCATTGAGGACAATGAAGTGGCTGAAGTGAGTGATGCAGCTCAAGCCAAATGGTACCAAGAAGATCAGTTGGTACTTTCCATTTTACAAAATTCTCTAGCTAGTGATCTTTTAGAAGCTTATTCTTTTTGTGAAAATGCAAAAGATCTATGGGACACTTTGCTTAAGGTGTATGGTAACACTACTAACCTTTTGAGAATTTTTGAAGTGAAGAAAGCTTTGAATGAATTAAGGCAGGAGGATGCTGAATTCACAAAGCACTATGGCTCATTCAGAGCTTTGTGGGCTGAGCTAGACATGCTAAGGCCAGCCACTATTGAACCACTTGTACTCCTTGAAAGAAAGGAACAAGATAAGGTGTTTGGGTTACTTTTAACTCTTAATTCTACTTACTCAGATCTTATTAAGCATATTCTCAGGTCTGATAAGTTGCCTAGCTTGGAGGAAGTGTGTGCTCAAATTCAAAAGGAGCAAGGATCACATGGATTGTTTGGCAACAAAGCTGAACTAGTAGCTGCTCACAAAAGTTTCTTCAGACCAACAAATGCATCTAAGAAGAGGAGGCCATTTTGTGATCATTGCAAGAAGGAGGGACATGCAAAGAAGGACTGCTGGGAACTTCACCCTCATCTTAAACCTTCTTGGGCTTTACGCCCACCACAGCAGCCGGCCATCTCCTCAGCTAGGCAAGCTCACGGTTTGGTGTCCTCAAAGGCGGCCGTATGTAGCCATCCTCCTTCTCAACCAGGCGCCTACAACACCATGTCACAAGCATCAGATTTTGTGACAAAATCAGACTTGGAAGCTCTCATTAAGGCAATAAAAGAGAGCAATGTGATGGGTAAAACTTTTCATGCTTCTTTTCAAACTTGTTTTACTTCTAATGCTCCTAAATCTTTGGTGGTTGATTCTGGTGCTTCTCATCACATGATTAGTGATTTAGAATTGCTAGAGAATGTAGAACCTGCCTTAGGTAATGTGCTGATTGCTAATGGAGTTAAAGTACCAATCAAAGGCATAGGAAAATTGAAGTTGTTTGATAAAGAATCTAAAGCATTTTATATGCCCTCTTTTACCTCTAATTTGCTTTCAGTTAAAAGAGCTACTACTGATCTGAATTGTCATGCAATATTTGGTCCTAATGATTTCTATTTTCAGGATATTGAAACTAGAAGGTGCTTTGGACAAGGAACTACAAAAGATGATTTGTATGTACTTGATGATATGACTAGTTGTAATGCATTAGAATCAGTGTTTCAGGCGCATGGTTTTAGTACTAATTCAGATTTATGGCATGCTAGACTAGGACATCCTCATCCAAGAGCTCTTGAATTAATTGTGCCTGGTTTAAAAATGTCAAAAGAATTGTGTGATTCATGTATTCTTGGAAAGCATTGTAAAACAGTTTTTGAAAAATCAATACATGAATATGAAAATTGTTTTGAATTGGTGCATTCTGATGTGTGGACATCCCCATTTCCATCTAGAGAAAACCATAAATATTTTGTGACATTTATTGATGAAAAGTCCAAATATACATGGGTTACTCTCCTTAGTTCTAAAGATAGGGTGTATGATGCATTCTTAAATTTTCAAGCATATGTGACTAATCAATACAATGCAAGAATTAAGTGCTTTAGAACAGATAATGGTGGGGAGTACACAAGTACCAGACTTAAGGAACATCTAGCAAAGCATGGCATTGAGCATCAGACAAGCTGCCCTTATATTCCCCAGCAAAATGGAGTTGCTGAAAGAAAGAATAGACATTTAATGGAAGTTGTGAGAACAATGATGTTCCACATGAAAGTACCCAAACGTTTTTGGGGAGATGCCCTTGTAGCTGCATGCTACTTGATTAATAGGACTCCTACAAAAGTCCTAGATGACATGTCTCCATTTGAGGTACTAAACAAAACTAGACCTACTATTGATCACTTAAGAGTTTTTGGTTGTGTTTGTTTTGTATTAGTTCCAAGGGAGCAAAGGAACAAGCTGGAACCAAAGAGTACCAAAGCTATGTTCATTGGATATTCATCTACTCAAAAAGGGTACAAATGTTATGACCCAGAGACTAGAAGAGTCTTGGTGTCTAGAGATGTAAAGTTCCAAGAAGAAAAAGGCTTTTATGAAGAAGGAACTTGGGAGCAATTTAAAGACATCTCATCAACAAGAGGTGATCAAGCAGAATACTTGAGGAAACTCTTGGAGAGTATAGGAATAGGAGGTGGCCAGCAAACAACCTCATTACCTATGTCACCTGTCCCAGTAGCAAACACCCGTGGCAACTCAGTTCCGGCTGACCAACCTGCTTGTACCGGTCCCGGCCCGTCCAGCTCGGCGGATACATCCGGACCAGCCGCGTCCTCTCAGCCTTTATCTCGGCCAACAACTCTTGATTCTCCTGGGCTTCCTCCTCTTGAACATGGGGGGGGAGAAGCATCTACTCATGTCCAACAAGACTCAGCAGGAGATGATTCCATTCTAGCTTCAGCTTCCAAAAGATCACGACCTACTCTCATTGAAGTTTTGAGTGAAGAAGAGGAGGCTCCACCTACAGTTTTAAGGAGGAGCACAAGACAAAGAAATCCTCCAGTTTTCTACAATGGAAATGCTGTAGTTCATCATGACCAGGGAGTTTGTAATATTGCACACTTACCTTCTACTCATGTTGCTTTTATTTCTAGTCTTGACAATGAGCAGATCCCAAAGACATATGAAGAAGCTATGTCTATAACGGAATGGAGGGAAGCTATTTTAGCTGAGAAACAAGCCATGGAGAGGAATGGTACATATGCTTCAGCCATTTTACCAAAAGGGAAGAAGGCTGTAAGTTCTAAGTGGATTTTTACCATTAAATACAAAAGCAATGGTGAAATTGATAGATATAAAGCTAGGTTAGTAGCTAGGGGTTTTACTCAGACTTATGGTGAGGATTATAGGGATACATTTGCTCCTGTTGCTAAGCTACATTCTGTCAATGTTGTGCTTACTGTTGCTACTAATCTTGAGTGGGAATTGTGGCAAATGGATGTCAAGAATGCTTTCTTGCAAGGTGAACTAGAAGAAGAGGTTTACATGTCACCTCCACCTGGCCTAGAAGATGAGTTAGGAAGCGGCAATATCCTAAGGCTAAGGAAGGCTATTTATGGCCTTAAGCAATCTCCAAGAGCATGGTACCACAAATTAAGTGTTACTTTAATGGATAAAGGCTTCAAAAGGTCTGAAGTGGAACATACTCTTTTTACATTTAAGAGTAAGGAAGGTATCATAGTAATTCTTATCTATGTAGATGATATAATCATATCTGGTAGTGATAGTATTGGTATTGCATCTACTAAAAATTACTTAAAGAGTGTTTTTGACATAAAGGATCTAGGAGAACTTAAATACTTCTTAGGAATTGAAGTATGTAGGTTTAAGGAAGGTCTTTTTCTTTCTCAAAGGAAATATGTTGTAGATCTACTAACATCCACAGATATGATGGAAGCTAAGCCAGCCAAAACACCCTTAGAAGAAGGTTATAAAATCGCAACTAAGGGGGAGTTAGAGGAGGAAATTGATTTTCATGATCCTAAGCTCTATAGTAAAGTGGTTGGTAAGCTTATTTATTTAACCATCACAAGACCAGATTTATGTTTTGCTGTGAATCAGGTATCTCAACACATGCAAGGGCCAAAGATGAGGCATTGGGACATGGCCATGCGGATTCTAAGATATCTCAAAGGCACACATGAACAAGGTATTTGGATGGGTAATAATAAAAATACAAATGTGGTTGGTTATTGTGATGCAGATTGGGCAGGAGATAGGGAAGATAGGAGAAGTACCACAGGTTATTGTACTTTCATAGGAGGAAACCTTGTGACTTGGAAAACCAAGAAGCAAAAGGTGGTTTCATGCTCTAGTGCAGAATCTGAGTATAGAGCAATGAGGAAGCTCACTACTGAATGCATCTGGCTGAAACAAATTTTGAGTGACTTAGCCGTGGAGTGTGAGGAACCTATCACCATACATTGTGACAATCAAGCCGCCATTCACATAGCCTCCAATTCAGTGTTTCATGAAAGGACCAAGCATATAGAAGTGGACTGCCACAAAGTAAGAGAAGCTATTGGGAAAGGTATTATTTTACCTTGCTATACAAGGAGTGAGGATCAGCTAGCTGACATATTCACCAAGGCTACATCTCTGAAAGTTGGTACATCAATCTACCCAAGACTTGGCCTCATGTCCATTCCATACCCATGATCCCAACATGGAGTGTTATACTCTTTTTCCCTAAGAAAAGGTTTTGTCCCAATTGGGTTTTCCTTCTCTAGGTTTTTAATGAGGTAATACTTCATGGTTGCAAGCTTAAGAATTTTATGTCTTAAGCTTGAGGGGGAGTGTTGGAATGAAGAAGAAGTGATGAAATTATGGATGCCTTTAATTGTGATTAAATGGCGATTTATAACTGTGTCAAAGGGAGTGTCTAAGGCTTGTTTGTATTATAGAATTATATTATCCTTGTAAGCCATTTATATATAAGGCTATCCTTGTATCCAAACATGCCTAGATTAGATTAGTATAAATACCTTACTCCCTTCACATTTTGTAAGTAAGAATTCATAATTCTCATTCTCTAATAAAAATCATTCTTTTCTCTAATTCTCTAATTCTCTCTAATCTCTCATTCTCTCATTCTACAATTCTCTAAAACTCATAATCTTTCAACTCATGCAAACCGTCGATAAACTGAACCATAAGTCTTTCTTCTGAGTCATCCATCTCGAGCATGTTCCGTAGGTGCTCGAATTCATCAAAGTATTATGACACCGTTTTGCTGCCTTGGGTAAGGCGTCAGAATCGTCTTTGGAGTTCTCGATGAAATTGAGGGGGTACGTAACGTCGCCTCATTAGTTGGGTCAGCTCAAACCATGAAGTTATAGCTCCCATTCTTGCTCTTATGCGAGTGGCTATCTTGCGATCCCACCACGCCAGTGCATGGTCGGTGAACTGAGCCGTTGCTAACGCAAATCTACGGGGATCGTCGTAGTTGTAGTATTCAAATAGCAGCTCCATTCGCCTCTCCCACTGTAGGTATTCTTCGGGGTCTAGCTTTCCCAAAAAGGAGGGTGGGTTCAACTTGACGTCAGGATGAACGACTGGCTGCCTGGGCGTGATGGGGTCATCCAAGCTACACCAACCCGGTACTTGGAAGTTGAGGTTCAAGCAACCCCATATGTCTCTCACCGCATCATGACAAGGAGCAGAGCCGCCCAATGAGTGCAAGATAAAGTCCGGGACCAGGATCAAACTCGTGAAGATGAAGTCGGAGCCAACCTAGCCCAAGCTCATGGCCGTAGAGAAGAAAGGGAGACTAAAGCCACCAGCTAGCCGTTGGACATTGATCAGCTAGGTGTTTCTGATCAGAACATCCATGCACACAGCCTTAGGGATAAGGTCTTGTGTGTCCTTACTATCCTTAAGTGAGGACATGATATGATCCTGGAAAGGCAAGATCATAACCCAGTCACGACAACAAGCTGGACCAAGGAGATGGACTAAGGGATGCAGCGGATGTAAAGGATATGAAGCGGTTTGAAAAATAAACAAGCGATGATGAAAAGTGGATGAAGAGAAAGATGAGTGAAGGTAACGGATGTTAAGATAGGACGATGGCAAATCCTATCAATCCGTCCTGTAATCTCAATTGGATATAACAAACCAACAGGAAGAACATGGGTTTCCTAAGCGGCTCAAGGATGTTACACACCAGGAGGAGGCTTAGGAGATAAATCATATATGACACACTGATTTGGTGATCGAAAACTTTTAAGTTCAAAGAAGAAATTTCATTAAAATATTCGATGATCATACCATCGTACCAACGACTAGAAATAGGAAAACACAATGATCAACTAACGGGTCAAAGGCTTGCATGGAAAGCACAAGTTTCCATTCCATGCAAGACTTGACTTACACGGATTACCATACATAATTAATGAAAATTTTGAACAAACTTTCGAAACCTAAGACCAAATCATCAATGGGCCATGCATATGGGCCTAAAGAATTATTAGCAACAAGCCTTATGCAATTGGACATGTGAGAATACATTTGGGCCTCATCAAAAACCTCTTTTGGAAAAACCCATTGGGAAAACCTCAAAAGAGGGAAAAAGAGCACAAAAATGTATTCTCTTCCCAATCACATAATTCAAATTGCACAAAGACTTAGCACCATACCCAGGTGATACTCAGCCGGCTTAGATGCGCCAAGGAATGCCCCAATGCGGTCTTGAAGAGCCTTGGTTCTGGCGCGGGTCAAAGGTCCTTCCGGGATGACCCATGGATCGATGGTCCTGGTCGAGTCGGTCCATGGCCGAGTGAAGATCCGGTTGAGGTCAGACTTTGGTCGAGGCTGGTTCATGGTGGGGCTGGTCGAGTGGTCGAGGTTGGGATCAGTCGAATGGTCAAGGGACGGGTCACGAACATGGTCGAGGACATGGTCGAGGGATGGTTCATGGACATGATCGTCCGGAACCTCGTCCTGGTTCGTCCGCAGGTCGTGTCCAAGGTTGTTTCGTCGTTCGTCCGATCGTCCGTCCTCACGGTCGTCCGTTCCATCCTGGATCATGTCATTCCCCCCTTCTTGAGAAGGATTTGTCCTCAAATCCTGATCATCTGCACAGAAAGGAATAAGGTCAGCAACATTGAAGCTAGAACTAATGGCATACTTACCTTGTAGATCCACGACGTAGGCATTGTCATTTAAGCGTTTGGTAACGGTGAATGGACCATCAACTCTAGGAAAGAGCTTGGAACGTCGTTCAGCAGGGAAGCGTTCCTTCTTGAGATGGATCCATACTTCGTCTCCTGGATGAAAGATAACTTTCTTACGGCCCTTGTTGGCCGCTTTCTCATACTTCCTTGTTTTTGCCTCTATGTTGGCACGGGCTTCAGCATGTATCTTCTGGACCAGCTGGGCCTTTTGTTCTCCATCTAAACTTTTTCTTTCACTCAAAAGTAAAGGAAGTAAATCCATGGGTGATAAAGGGTTAAAGCCATAAAAAACTTGAAATGGAGAAAATTTTGAAGAGGAATGGACAACATGATTATATGCAAACTCTACATGAGGTAAGTTATCTTGCCATGTCCTAATATTTTTCTTAACAAAGGTACGTAATAAAGAACCTAAGGTCCTATTTACCACTTCAGTCTGCCCATCACTTTCTGGATGACAAGTAGTTGAAAAACAAAGTTTGGTTCCTAGTTTGGCCCACAAGGTTCTCCAAAAGTGACTTAAAAACTTGGTGTCTCTATCAGACACAACTGACCTAGGCATACCATGCAAACGTACAACTTCCTTAAAGAAAAGATTAGCTATATGAGTGGCATCATCCGTTTTACTACAAGCCACAAAGTGAGACATCTTAGAGAATCTATCAACTATGACAAATATGGAATCCTTGCCATATCTAGTTCTAGGCAATCCTAAGATAAAATCCATTGACAAATCAGTCCAAGGGTGCTTAGGAATAGGAAGAGGTTGATACAAACCGTGTGGCTGAGATGTGGTCTTAGCCATTTTAAATGTTGCGCATCGGTTGCAAATTCGTTCAACCTCCTTTTTCATGTGTGGCCAAAAGAGATGTTCCCGCAGAATGGACAATGTTTTGGCAATGCCAAAATGCCCCATCAGCCCTCCAGCGTGGGCTTCTCGAATGAACAATTATCCTAAGAGAACACCTTGGCACACAAAGCCTATTCTCATAGAAAAAGAAGCCATCTTGTTTGAAGTAATGCCTTGTGGAACACTTAGTACAAGACTTATAGATTTCTCCATAGTCAGGGTCAGTTGAGTACAATTCTTTACTGTGTTCCAAACCAAGTAATTTAACTTCTAACATAGAAAGAAGCGCATACCTCCTAGATAAAGCGTCGGCCACAATATTTTCTTTTCCTTGTTTGTACTTTATTACATAAGGAAATGTTTCTATGAATTCCACCCACTTGGCATGGCGCTTGTTGAGTTTTTGATGCCCTTTCAAATGTTTTAGGGACTCATGGTCTGTGTGGATGACAAACTCCTTGGGCCACAAGTAATGTTGCCAAGTTTGAAGCGCCCTCACCAAAGCATACAGCTCCTTATCATATGTTGGGTAATTTAGAGTAGCACCTCCCAATTTTTCACTGAAATACGCAATGGGCTTGTGTTCCTGCATAAGAACAGCTCCAATACCTAGACCTGAGGCATCACACTCTATTTCGAAAGTGTTAGAAAAATTAGGAAGAGCAAGTAATGGTGCATGGGTTAGCTTATCTTTGAGTGTCTGTAAATCTTGCTCCTGAGGCAGTTCCCACTTAAACCCCACATCCTTTTTGATAATTTCGGTCAATGGTGTGGCAATTGTGCTAAAGTCCTTAACAAACCTTCTGTAGAATCCGGCCAAGCCATGGAAACTACGGACATCATTCACACTCTTTGGTACAGGCCATTCTTGAATAGCCTTAACCTTTTCTTGGTCCACACTAACTCCATCTGTACTGACCACAAAACCAAGAAAAACCACATTGTCCGAACCAAAGGTGCATTTATCCATGTTAGCAAACAACCGTTCCTTTCTAAGCACTTCTAAAACAGCCTGAACATGTTTAACATGATCATTTAGACTCTTACTATAGATCAAGATATCATCAAAGTAGACAACTACAAAGTGACTTATGAATTGTCTAAGCACATGATTCATCAGTCTCATAAAAGTGCTAGGGGTGTTTGTAAGACCAAATGGCATAACAAGCCACTCATATAATCCTTGTTTCGTTTTAAAGGCCGTTTTCCATTTATCACCCTCTTTCATTCTAATCTGGTGATATCCACTTCTAAGATCTATTTTGGAAAACAACCTAGACCCATGAAGTTCATCAAGCATATTATCAAGTCTAGGGATAGGGTGACGATACCTGACCGTGATGTTGTTGATTGCTCTACAATCAACACACATCCAGTACTTACCATCCTTTTTAGGCACCAAAAGTACAGGGATAGCACACAGTCTTAAACTTTCACGGATATGTCCCTTTCGCATTAGCTCCTCAACCTGATTTTGGATTTCTTTTGTTTCAACCGGATTAGTCCTATAAGCAGGACGGTTTGGCAGAGCAGCTCCAGGCAATAGGTCTATCTGGTGTTCAATACCTCGGATGGGAGGCAGGCCGGGAGGATACTCTTCAGGGAAAACGTCTTGAAAATCCTATAAAAGCTCAGCTAATTTGCTCGGCAACACCGGCTGGGGGTTAGTAGAATGGAGGCAAGCCTCCTTATAATGCAACAAAAATAATGGTCGGCATTCATCTAAATTCTTATAAGCTCCACTAGCCTTAATAAAGAAATTAGTCTTGTTCTTAAGTTCTAGGGGCCGATCTTCTTGTTTCCTTTGTTGCTTCAAATAAAGTTGATCTTTATACACTTCTTGAGGAGTCATAGGAATAAGAGTTACCTTGCGGTTTTGATGAGTGAAATGATGCTTGTTGGTATACCCATCATGCATGACCCTCCGATCAGATTGCCAAGGCCTTCCAAGAAGGATGTGACCAGCTTGGTAACTTCTAACCCAAGTTTCTTGACCATGCTTTCACTTGCCATGTTGGTGCAACTTCCACCGTCAACTATGAGGCTACAAACTTTTCCTTTGACAAAGCACCGAGAATGGAACAGATTTTCTCTTTGATCAGGATCCTTAACTTTAGTCTGGACGCTTAGGGCACGCCTAGTAACCAGCAATTGGCCTTGGACCGGAGGCTCCTCCACCTCGTCCCCGTATTGATCTTAGACCGGTTCTGGTTCATCTGCCTCATTCTCTGTTTGGACGTCCCCATTCTCCAAAAGGACCATGACCTTCTTGTTTACACACTCATTGGCATAGTGTCCTAGGCCGTGACACTTAAAGCATTTTAGATCCCTTGACCGAGTAGGCCTTTCGATCGCCTTGCCCTTATCTAATTTATTGTCGAATGAATTGGGTTCCAGTCTGGAAGGAAAGGTTTTAGGTTCGGCTGGCCGCATGGGTTTGAACTCTCGGGGGTAAGGCGGTTTGGATCCATACGCTCCTGCACCAAAAGTATAACGGTTAGTAGTTTTACGTTTAAGTTGTTGTTCTATCAGGATGGCCTTATGGAGAAGCTCCTCAAGCTCCACATAATGTTGTAGCTCCAAGCGATCCTGAATGTCCCGGTTGAGACCTCCTAAGAACCGTGACATTGTGGCTTCACGGTCCTCAGTAACTCCAGCTCGGATCAGTAAGGTCTCCATTTCTTGAAAATAGTACTCCACACCACGGCTACCCTGAGTTAGTTGTCTTAGTCTTAGGTGGAGCTCACGGTGAAAATGGGAGGGCACAAATCGCCTGTGCATGACGTGTTTGAGTTCTTGCCATGTCTCAATTGGAGGCTCCCCATTGCGCCTTCTTGATATCACCGTTTGGTCCCACCAGCTGAGAGCATAATCATAAAATTCAGTTACTGCTACGTTAACTTTATTGAAATCAGAAAATTATTGACAATTAAAAACTAATTCCATCTTTTGCTCCCATTCAAGGAAGGCAGTGGGATCATTTTTGCCGTGAAAGGTTGGGATCTTAAGTTTCAAGTTGTTGATGCTGTCTTGGGGTGGTGGTGGTCGTGGTTCACGCACACGCGTAGGCCTCCTTAGACTATAATTTGAACAGTCACTTGGGTAAAAATATACCGCAGCTTCATCTCCAAGGAAGCTTTGGTCGGCTGGGTTTCTTATAGAAGAAACCTCTTCTCTTGGTCCAGGCGTTCTAGTATGTTGATCAGGGGTTCTAGCGTTTTATGTTGATGCCCTGATGTCTTGTGGTTCTGGAAGGGGTTGTTCTTGTTCCTGGAACAAAGCTTGTCGCCTATCTGGTCGTGGTTCAGGAAGGATGTGCCTTAAATCCTCACGTAAGCCATCTCTCAATCCGGCTTGCATGGAGATGAACCGCTCTTCCATCATGTTATGCATTCGCAATGTAAGTTCATCCAACAAACGAGTGTGGTTTGATTCTCCTTCTGATTCTGACTCTTCACCTGCCATGATTCACAAAGTATTGGCCAGATCAAACGGTTCCACAACTAAGATCTAATGAAAATAAACACAAGACAAGGTTAAGGGTACAGCCTGTTGGTGCTCTGATACCACTTGATATGATCCTGGAAAGGCAAGATCATAACCCAGTCACGACAACAAGCTGGACCAAGGATATGGACTAAGGGATGCAGCGGATGTAAAGGATATGAAGCGGTTTGAAAAATAAACAAGCGATGATGAAAAGTGGATGAAGAGAAAGATGAGTGAAGGTAACGGATGTTAAGATAGGACGATGGCAAATCCTATCAATCCGTCCTGTAATCCCAATTGGATATAACAAACCAACAGGAAGAACAGGGGTTTCCTAAGCGGCTCAAGGATGTTACACACCAGGAGAAGGCTTAGGAGATAAATCAGATATGACACACTGATTTGGTGATCGAAAACTTTTAAGTTCAAAGAAGAAATTTCATTAAAAGATTCGATGATCATACCATCGTACCAACGACTAGAAATAGAAAAACACAATGATCAACAAGCGGTCAAAGGCTTGCATGGAAAGCACAAGTTTCCATTCCATGCAAGACTTGACATACACGGATTACCATACATAATTAATGAAAATCTTGAACAAACTTTCGAAAGCTAAGACCAAATCAGCAATGGGCCGCGTATATGGGCCTAAAGAATTATTAGCAACAAGCCTTATGCAATTGGACATGTGAGAATACATTTGTGCCTCATCAAAAACCTATTTTGGAAAAACCCATTGGGAAAAACCCAAAAGAGGGAAAAAGAGCACAATAATGTATTCTCTTCTCAATCACATAATTCAAATTGCACAAAGACTTAGCACCATACCCAGGTGATACTCAGCCGGCTTAGATGCGCCAAGGAATGCCCCAATGCGGTCTTGAAGAGCCTTGGTTCTGGCGCGGGTCAAAGGTCCTTCCGGGATGACCCATGGATCGATCGTCCTGGTCGAGTCGGTCCATGGCCGAGTGAAGATCCGGTTGAGGTCAGACTTTGGTCGAGGCTGGTTCATGGTGTCCAAGGTTGTTTTTTCGTTCGTCCGATCGTCCGTCCTCACGGTCGTCCGTTCCATCCTGGATCATGTCAGGACACCCCTTAAGGCCTTAGATGATTAAGGTACTCTTTTCCTTTCTAAGTTTACCATAATGGGTTCTTGGAAAGGTTTTTAATGACCTGAAAGTCTAAGGCATCAAGCCTAGTGTCCTATTGGTTTTAATGTGGATATGTCCATTTAAAATCAATTAGGCTTTATTCTATCTTAGGCACTTGTTTTGCCTTCATGTTTAGTCTTGTAACTTGTTTTTAAGACTTAGTCTAATTGGGTTTAAGTAGTTGTTGACCGCGAGTCTTGTGGTCAACTAGGTCATGATGTAGCCTATAAAAGGCAAAAACCTTCCTTATTTTATGCAGACAAGTTAGAAATCAAACCATTCCAAACAGCCGCCTAGGTCTAAGACGTTTCTTCCTTGAAGATTGAGTGTGTCTCTCTTCAGGGAAGGCTGTATCCAAGCCAGTCATAGCTTGGTGAGTTGCCTTCATTCCACCGTTCGAATCGCTTCAAGATCATTTCCGTACGTCCCACGTTCCATTACTTCCATCGCCGTTCTTCCGAGCCCACCGTCTTGCCGATCGTGTTCTCGGCCGCAAGTCGTCCACCGTTCGCATCTACGACCGCAGCCCTCGTCCTGTCGTTCGTGTTCTCGACCGGAGTCAAGACCCTCATTCACCTTCACGACCAGTAACCGGTTCTTTGTCCGCATCCCCGTTCCGAGGCCGTGACCCGTTTATCCCGGTGACCATGACTCGTCCGTACCACCCGCCCTTCCGACTGTGTCGTTCGCTCTACCAACCGCCCCCTTGACTCTATGGCTTGGTTCATATCATTTTGGTATCAGAGCTCAAGTTCCTGCCAAGAAAGGTTGTACATTTCCAACTCTTAGTTCTAGGGTTTTGATTAAATTTGTGTGCATGGTTACTAGGTTTTGATTGCTTGCATATTAGTACATGCTTAAGGTTGTTGAATCTGTGTGTTAGGTAGTTTAGACTAGTTATTAAGCTTGTTTAAATCTGTATTATCACCGCCATTGTTGATAGCTTGCTGAGGAAGAAGAAGTTAGGCGTGGTCAAGATCAATTTTGACCAGGACCGTAGAGTCCTTGGTCGGGTGACTTACCAGTGGTCCACCCGGGGTGATGTCATTTTATCCCCTGCGTGCTTTAAAATTTGAATTCGAATTATTTCTTGTCTTTGGCAGTTCCTAGTTAGCTTTCTTTTATTAATCATGTTTAAAGTTAATTAAGTTTTAGTTTTGCTTAGTTTAAATTAATTAAGCAATTAGTTAAGGTCATTAGCCTAAGTACCGTTGACTAGTTGACTTTCTTGTGATTCAAAGTACCTGAGCTAAGATGGCAGATCCAGCCTTAGCGGATATCCTGACTAACATCCAGACCCAGCTCCAGCAGCTAGAAGACCGGCTTGGCAGAGTAGAACAACCTCAGCCTCAACCAGCCCAAGCGCCTCCACCACCACAGCCGAGAACTCCACCATTTTGGCAAGAACATGAGATGGAGGGTCTGTACGAGGAAGAAGCTTTCCCACCTCACTTCCGAAGGCCAAGGCAAAGGGAAAGGAGGATACCTGAGGAGAGGGGGCATCACCACCCACCGAGAGCTCACTCCCCACACCTCAAGATCACTCCTCCCACCTTTGCCGGCAAAGTAGACCCGGAAGCTTACTTAGATTGGGAGAGGAGGATGGACCACATATTTGATGTCTATGGGTTTGAAGAGCCCAAGAAAGTAGCTTACGCAGCAGCTCAACTCACTGATAATGCCTTGTCTTGGTGGGATCAAGACTCAGCCAAGAGAAGAAGGAGAGGAGAGGAGCCGGATAGATCATGGGAGATCATGAAGTTCATGATGAAAGGAAGATACATTCCACCCATGTACCATAAAGAGCTCCAGAAGAAGTGTAGGAAACTAAGCCAAGGACCAAGGAGCGTAGAACAATACTTTGGAGAGTTTGAGCATTTGAGGAACCGGCTTGATCTAGAAGATGCCGAGGAGACCCTCATGGCCCAATTCTTGGATGGTCTTCAAGAGAAGATTGCTAGCAAAGTGGAGATGTATTCCTACAATGATCTTAATGAGCTATTACATCTAGCCACACAAGTGGAAAGTCAGCTCAAGAGGAAGACCCAGACCAGGGCTGTGATCAACAACCCATGGAAACTTTCTGCCTCAGGTTCCAACCCGCATGCATCTAGCTCCAATCCGGCTTCCACCAGGCAACCTGACCGTGGCAAGGCCATAGCCCAAGAAGCACGACCACCATAAAAGACTAGGGAAACAACCCCTGCCCCAAGGCCTGAAGCTAGAGCCGCCCCCACTGGACCCAAGACTAGAGACATCATGTGTTTCAAATGCCTGGGCCGAGGACACTATGCAAGGGATTGCCCCAACCCAAGGGCCATGATCATCACCCCAGCCGGTGATTATGAGTCTCAGGATAAGATGGAACCCTCGGAGGAAGCTGATGAAGAGGATGATGAAGTGGCCTACCCTGAAGTGGGTGATCTCTTGGTCTCAAGGAGAGTTCTAAGCACCATCCAAGAACTGGATGAGACAGTCCAAAGGGAGAACATCTTTCACACCCGTTGTATGGTAAGTGGCAAGGTATGCTCCTTAATCATTGATGGTGGTTCATGTGCTAATGCGGCCAGTGCATACATGGTAGAGAAATTGAATTTGACAGCCACCAAGCATCCTATACCATATAGACTAACGTGGTTGAATGATAGGACTGAATTGAAAATTAGTGAGCAAGTCAAGGTTTCTTTTAGCATAGGCAAGTATGTTGATGAGGTTCTCTGTAATGTAGTTCCTATGCAAGCCACTCATATTTTATTAGGCAGACCTTGGTAATTTGATAGGGAGGTTGTGCATGATGGTATGACTAATAAGTATACCTTGATGATGAATAAAAAGCGGATTAGTCTAGCCCCATTGTTGCCTTCCCAAGTCCATGAGATGGAAATTAAGTTAGCTAAGGGGAAATGCATGACTAAGACCAACTTCTTGATTGCACCTAGTGATGTTAGGCGTTCACTCTTTGATCCCACTTGTCAAATAATTTTAATTGTTTATAAGAACTTGTTGAATATTGGGCATACTAATGCGGTCTTGCCAAGGGAGATCCAAGTTCTTCTTGACAGGTACAAGGATGTCTTTCCAGAGGAGATACCAGCTGGTTTACCCCTTTTAAGAGGCATTGAGCACCAAATTGATTTCATCCCTGGAGCACCACTTCCAAACCGGCCAGCTTACCAAGTCAACCCTGCAGAAGCTAAGGAGCTTGAGGCTCAGGTCAGGGACCTCATGGCCAAGGGTCATGTGAGGGAGAGTTTCAGTCCATGTGTCGTGCCTGTGCTCCTTGTGCCCAAAAAGGATAGCTCATGTAGGATGTGTGTCTCTCTTCAGGGAAGGCTGTATCCAAACCAGTCATAGCTTGGAGAGTTGCCTTCATTCCACCGTTCGAAACGCTTCAAGATCATTTCCGTACGCCCCACGTTCCATTACTTCCATCGCCGTTCATCCAAGCCCATCGTCCTGCCGATCGTTTCCTTGTCCGCAAGTCGTCCACCGTTCGCATCTATGACCGCAGCCCTTGTCCTGTCGTTCGTGTTCTCGACCGGAGCCAAGACCTTCGTTCGCCTTCACGACCAGTAACCGGTTCTTCGTCCGCATCCCCGTTCTGAGGCCGTGACCCGTTCATCCCGGTGACCACAACTCGTTCGTACCACCCGCCCTTCCGACTGTGCCGTTCGCTCTACCGACCGCCCCCTTGACTTTATGGCTTGGTTCATATCAGGGCGGCGGTAGTGGTTCATCATAGTATTGATCTCTTCCTAGTCCACGGTGGGATGCCTCGGGTCGATCATATCGGTGTTGATGTGTATGTGCGGTAGGTGATGGTGTCGGCTGCTCCAAACGCTCGTGACGTGTCGTGACGGTTGACATTTGGGCATTCAATGTTTGCAACAGCTGCATCATTGTCTGATTGGGCTGCCCAGACGTGGACTCGTCATTTCTTGACATATTTATTTTTTCGAGAAAAGGAGATTTAGAAATGGAAAGTTTCCCAAAAAAGAAAACTTGCAGAATATGGAAACTTCCCTTAAATGGAATATTCCACAGATATTATTTTTTATTTCTATGCAATAATAAAACTAATTAAACACAAAAGAAAACAAAAAGAAAAGGAAAATATCCTAAATCTTGAAAAGGAAACCTAAGAATGGAAAACATCCTATGAATATGGCCTAAAACTAAATGGAAGTTTTCTAAATGACAAGATCCTAAATTAAATGCCTAATCTAAGAAATATGGAAATTATACTAAGTAAATGAAAATCTACCTATTTCCTAATTCCTAAATGGAAATTTTCTAAAAACTAAAAGGAAACTAAATATTGCCTAGGAAAAATTTTAGAAACTACCTAAGACAATCTAGGAAAACTTCCTAAACTAATTTCTAGCCTAGGAAAAATATGGAAAATATCTAAATTGCTATCTAGATATTATAGAAAACTTCCTAAAACTAAAACTAAGAACCTAGACACTAAACTAACCTAGACAAACCTAGCCGCCTAATGCACGAAAGACCTAACCTATTCACGGACTAGGACTGAGGAACCACTAACCTAGGTTGTGACCGGTCGCTGAAATGGGGACGGGGTCTAGCTCGAGCACGGGACGTGCAGGCTACCTAGCAAACCGCGGGTATGGGGGCTAAGGACTGACTCGCTAAACCTAGCGACTAGTCACACACGAGGCACTTAGACCTAAACGCCAAGACACGGGGTAACTAGGACGCAAAAAAAACCGAGGAGCTAAACCTATGACACACGCAACCTAGCTAGCTACAAGGACGCGGACACTAGGAGGAACGAGCGGGACATGGCAAACTAGCGAGCGGACAGTGACCACCCTAAGCTAGACGCGGAACGTGGACAACTAAGCGGAGGCTAACGACAAAGGACTTGACCTAGGACTCTAAACGCTAGGATACGGGAAGCTAGGAACTACTCACGGTTTGGAACCCAAACGTGTGAACAACTAGCGGACGTGGGATGGTTCTAGGCCTAGTGAGGTGGGACGCGACTAGGACTGGACTCGGGTTTTGGTACTATGGCTAGCGGACGAGTGGACGCACAAGAGTCTAAGCGAGTGACCTTGAGGACACACACACGGATGCGGTGGCTCCTAGCTAGCTAGTGACAAGGAACCAAAAAGAAACCTAGCCTTGAGACCTAAGCAATCAAACAAGCAACACAATATCCTTATGGATTCCAAGTTTTGATGATGAAGGTGTTCTAGGTGAGTTTCTAAAAACCTTAGATTGCTTTTAACAACCTAAACAAGACTTTTGTTTTCTTTTTTGAATTTTTGTTTTTTTAAACAAAAAATTTAGCACAAAAACAAGCCAACAACAAGCAAATTTCTTCTATATTTTTTTTTTGTAAAATATGAAATAAAGACAAGGAATGATAGAACCTGATTTTTTTTTTTGTAGGATGTTTGTGGTATGTGACTTGATTCCTCTCCTTCTTACCGAGAACAATCAAAAGCCAAAATTGTTGCAAAAACAATGGAAAATTCGCCAAAAACAAAAGAGATAGATTCAACCTGGCTCTGATACTAGATGATGTAAGCGTAGTGGTGGTGCAACTATTGGTCGAGAATCTCGAGACCTCCAGAAGCGAGTTTAGATGAATGGAGTGGATCGAAAGGACCACACAAGCTGCGGACGACTTGTGATACACCGAGTTTTTCTTCTTGGCACAAGAAGAACGAGACAAACTTCTCCAAGGAGAGAGGCAGCCGTCAGTTTAGAAGTAGTCTAGGGTTTTATTTTGTTAAAATTTCAGTTCTCTTATTACTTGCAAGTGATAAGGCTTATATAGGCCTGTTAGTTACAACTTAGGGTAAACAACATGATGTTTACCCCAAACAACAAGTAGTATAAATAAAAACAACATGAAGTTCTTTTTGCTGTAGAATAGAAATGGGCTTAATGCCAAATAACTTAGACATAAAAATATGGGCTTAAGGCCTTGAACTTATACTTAGTCTAAATAATGAAGAAATGAGATAGATAAGCCTTAATGATGAAGGCAGGCCGAATTTGACTAAGACTTGTGAAGGATGGCGACTTCTGTGAACAAGTCTTCGTCTTCTTACGCACTAAGAGTGTTGCCTCATTAAAGTCCTCTCCGGAAAACCCAGTGGGACAAAACCGAAGATAGGAAAAAAAGTACAATTTCTTAGCACGTCTTTTTGTGTCTTTACCGAATGGTGATGGTAAAGACACCGGAGGTAGAAGAATCTTCGAGTAGGAACCTCCAATGTTCCTTAGCTGAATCAAACGGGCCTTGATGGGCTTCTGAGCCGTCTGGTGGGCCGGGTGGGCCGGGTGGGCCGGGTGGGCCTTCATCCGTGGGCTCCTGTGTATATGTTCTCTCTATTAGCTGGTTGAACTTGTCTCCCAAGGCTCAAGCCTCGGAACATGTCAGTGGTCCTGGTGGAACTTGTGGTGCAGTAGTTGGTATGATGTTCTCATCAATCTCCGATCAAAAGTGTCTTTCAGCATTGGACGATATCAAGATCAAGTGTTATGCGACGTAGTCCCGATTTCAGCTGGACATTTTCTTTTGGGACGGCCCTGGCAGTTCGACCGGGAGGCAACACACAATGGACGGACCATCTTCAACTCCTTCGTCTATGACAAGCGCCGGTTTAACTTAGCCCCAATGTCACCACAAGAAGTCCGAGATATGCAGACTAAAATGGCCAAGGACCAGCATGCTCAGAAGGAGAACTTCCTTATTAACGTCACAGATGTTCGTAAAGCCGTCTAGACCAAAGAGACGCAAGCCGTCCTACTGCTATACCGAGAGCTATTAAGCACAGCTAGCGCAGAAGACAGTGTTCCCGAGTAAGTCAAGACGCTATTAGAAAAGTACGCTAACGTCTTCTCAGACGAGATCCCACCAGGACTGCCGCCAATCAGAGTGATCGAGCACCACATTGACTTCATCCCCGGAGCCAAATTGGCGAACCGACCTGCCTACCGCGTGAACCCCAAAGAAGCCAAAGAACTAGAAAAGCAGGTTCAAGACCTTATGGCGAAAGGATATGTGAGAGAGAGCTTCAGCCCCTGCGCCGTCCCAGTCCTCCTCGTGCCCAAGAAAGACGGAAGCTGGAGGATGTGTGTTAACTGTCAAGCCATCAACAACATCACCATTTAATACCAACATCCCCATTTTGCGCCTGGACGACATGTTAGATGAGCTTAGCGGAGCGATCATCTTTTCCAAGATCGCATTAAGAGCGGATATCATCAAGTTCAAATGCGATAAGGCGATGAATGGAAAACCGCGTTTAAAACCAAGCAAGGCTTGTATGAATGGCTTGTGATGCCTTTCGGGCTGTCTAGCACCCCAAGCACCTTCATGTGACTGATGAACTACGTCCTCAGACCATTCATCAGAAATTTGTGGTCGTCTACTTTGACGACATTCTCGTCTATAGCAAGACTTACACCGCTCATCTGGAGCATCTAGAGGCCATGATGCTGACACTTCAGAAGGAACAGCTCTACGCAAACCTCAAGAAGTGTACCTTTTGCACTAATCAAGTCATCTTCTTAGGCTTCGTCGTGAGTTCACAGGGACTTAGAGTTGACTAGGAGAAAATACGAGACATCCAGGAGTGGCCCACGCCAGCAAACGCCAGCCAGGTCCGGAGCTTCCACGGATTGGCTAGCTTCTAACGCCGCTTTGTGCGAGAGTTCAGCACAATCTCCAACCCCTTGAAGTCTACGATCAAGAAGAACCAGGAGTTCAGATGGGGCCCAGAGCAAGAGAAGTCATTCAAGTTATTGAAGGAGCGTCTCACACACGCCACGATCCTCACACTTCCAGATTCACTAAGACCTTTGAGGTCAAGTGTGACGCCTCATGAGTGGGCATAGGCGCCGTCTTGACGCAAGGAGGCAGGCCGGTCGCCTATTTTAGTGAGAAATTAAAACGGAGCCGCCCTGAACTACCCTACCTACGACAAAGAGCTCTACGCTTTGGTTCAAGCCTTGGAGATGTGGCAACACTATCTGCTAGCTATGGAGTGGTTATTCATACGGATCACTAGACCTTTCAACACCTTAAGGGCTAGACAGCACTAAAGAAGAGAAACGCATGTTGGCTTGAGTTCATCGAAATGTTTCCTTAAGTAATCAAGTACAAAAAGGGAGACGATAATGTTGTATCTGATGCGTTGTCCCGAAGACATACCCTTATCTCGGTTATAGAGTCCAAAGTAATGGGTTTTGAGATGCTCAAACAACTATATCCGAGCGACGAGGATTTCAAGGAGGCATTCCAAGAACATGGGATTGGCGCATACGGACTGTTCTACCTGTTTGACGGATTCCTCTTCAAAGAGAGATGGCTCTGTATTCCCCAAGGATCCGTCCTTGAGCTACTACTACAGGAGGCCCATGGAGATGGCCTAATGGGACACTTTGGTGTCGATAAGACATTGGTCATTCTTAAGGAACTCTTCTACTGGCCTCATCAACGACAAGATGTGGAGGCCCACTGTCTCCGGTGCCTAGTCTGTAAACGGGCCAAGTCAAAGATGCATCCGCAAGGCCTCGACATGCCACTGTCGATCTCTTCTGCCCCCTTGACGGACATCTCGATGGATTTTGTACTAGGACTGCCCAAAATCATCCATAAGGACTCTGTCCTTGTCGTCGTCGACCGGTTCTTCAAGATGGCACATTTTATTCCATGCAATAAGACCAACGACGCCAGCAAGACAGCAGACCTATTCTTCTGGGAAGTAGTCAGATTGCAAGGCATCCCTAGGACGATTGTCTCAGACCGAGACACCAAGTTCCTAAGTCATTTCTGGCGAGCACTATGGAGGAAGTTGGGAACAAACTTGTTGTTCTCGACCGTGTACCATCTCCAGACCGATGGGCAGACCGAGGTGGTCAACCAAACTCTCTCCACTCTGTTACGAGCAACGATCGGACGCAACCTGAAGAATTGGCTCGAGTGCCTACCCTACGTGGAGTTCGCTTACAACCATTCCGTCCACTCTGCGACTCAGATGACTCCGTTCGAGGTCGTGTATGTCTTCAACCCGCCTACACCCATGGAATTTACACCACTACCCCCAGGAGACGCCGTTAGCATGGATGCCGAAGCTAAGGCAGAGTATGTGAAGAAACTGCATCAGAAGGTCAAAGCCAATCTGGAAAAGCGCATGGAATAATATGTCAAGCACGCCACAAGGGATGCCGACACGTGGTGTTTATAGAAGGCGACTGGGTTTGGCTTCATCTACGGCCCGAACGTTTTCCCCAGAACAGAAGAGCAAGCTTGCACCCCGAGGAGATGGCTCATTTTGAGTCCTCTGGCGAATCAACGACAACGCCTACCAGCTGGAACTTCCAAGTGAGTTCAATGTGTCTACTACTTTCAATGTTGCTGATTTAGAGTTGTTTGATGCAGGTGAGGAGTTTGTTTGGAGACCAAAGCTCTTCAAGAGGGAGGGAATCATGAGGACATCGGACCGAATATCGTCCCAGAAGTGCCACCCGGACCCCTGACGCGAGCCAAGGCCCGAGCCTTGGAGCACAAGTTCGTTGAACTTGTGAGGCGAGCCAGAGAGCACAGACCAGCCCAGCATGGACCAGCCTACGACCAGGCCCTTCACGGCCCATCCGAGCCATCCCGCGAGCCACTACCCGGACCAGTCTACCAAGGCCCGTTCGCAGCCCACCCGGAACCATGGAGGTTCCTGCTCGAAGATTCTTCCAGCTCGGGTGTCTTCACCATTACCATGCAGTGAATGCACCAAAAGTCATGCTAAGACATTGTACTGTTTTTCCTACCTTCGGTTTTGTCCCACTGGGTATTCCGAAGAAGGTTTTAATGAGGCAACACTCTTAGTGCGCAAGGCGACCAAAGCCCGTTCTCAAGCCCAACATCCTCCACGAGCCCAAGTCAATTTCGGCCTTATCCTTATGGGGCTTATCTATCTTGTTATTGTTTTATGTTAAGTGTGGAATTAAGGCTTTAAGCCCAGTTCCTAGTTATTGGCGAATTATCCTAGGCCAAAGACATTTGTATTTAAGTCTTGGCCTAGGTCCATTTGTCCATTTAAAACTTCTTGTTGTTTTTTTATTAGACTTCTTGTTGTTTTGGGTAAACATCATGTTGTTTGTCCTAGTTGTAAACTAAAGGCTTATATAAGCCTTATTACTTGCAATGAATAATACAACTTAAATTTAAAAACAAATTCTAAGACACTTTTCTAAAAATTTGGCGCCTCCCTCTCCTCTTGGTGAGCTTGCCGTGAGCTTCCTAGATGTAAGAACCAAGGGGTGGGCTGTCTTTCACCGAGAAGCTCAGGTTGCTGGACAGAAATCGATGGGAAGGAAGGGGTGGATCGAAGGGACCACACAAGCTGTGAAAGGGGCTTGTGATACTCCAAGAACTTCAACCAAAGGAGGTTGAAGTCGGCAGCTACAAGGAGGTTGGAGGCGCCTGTTTTAGGTTTTATACACTAGTCTTAGGTTTTGTCAAAATGCTTGTTATCATTATTACTCCTAACTTAGGATTATATAATGTCTTAAGTCTAGGGGTTATAATTATTCATAATACAACTGGGCCAATAACCCAAAGAGAATAAAAACATAATTAAAATTGGGTTTAAAGCCACAATTAACTAAAACATAAAATAACATATAAAAGATGGGTTTAAGGCTTAAGTAAATAAGACTTAGAATAAGCATAGGTAGGGCCACGACCGAAATGACATTTCTGGCTAAGTTAGAGGACTTGTGAAGCATAGTAGTTGGTGAACAAGTCCTCGTCTTCATGCACACTAGAGGTGTTGCCTCGTTAAAACTTTTTTCGGAAAACCCAGTGGGACAAAACCGAAGATAAGGAAAAAGAGTACAATTCTCTAGCATGTCTTTAGGAATATGTGATTCCTTATATCTGGAAATCTTGGGCATGAATTAGTGTTGCCTTGAAACCTTTTTGAATGTTGAGAATGCCTCCAAATCGTGCACAAGTAGAACTGGTAATAATACAGATGGCTCCAAATATGGTAAGTGAACACAAGAGAGAATTCGCCTGATTCTCTGGATTCTTGTGCATGTTAATATGATATATGGCTCTCGTGAATCCTAAGATTCCTATCCTGGTCTCCAAGTGTAGCTCTGAAGGCTACTAAACCGATCTGGTTTAGCATTTCCCTTAAATGGAACCAAGTAGACATGTTGTTGAATTTTAGTGATAAATTGGGTCTCCTTTGGATTCTTCTTGGTTTTTTTGGCTTGATGTAACCATGAGGGATCCATTAAAATTCTCCAAGTGGTCGGAGGTCTAGATTGTGAGTGAATTGGACTGTGCAGCTCGATCTTTGGCACAATCGCGGATGGTACTCCGAAACCAGTTTACCGACTTGTATCATCTATAACTTCCAATTCAGAATCCGGTTTGAAGTGATTCAAATTATCTGTGACTCCTTGATGAGTTAAGATTCTGGGAAAGGTCGTTTCGTGGCTTAAATCCTCCTGGTTAAGCCAGTATAATCCAAGGAAGACACCTATGTGGTGTGCTCAGATTAGTTCTTTCCAAGGGTTTTGGTCAGCTCCTTGGTGACTTCTCTATGCTCCTGGGTTGTTATTGACTTGATTTTCTCATCATTATCTCCCTCTTGAAAAAGTTTCAACCTCGAAACTGTATAACCTGCACCAAGAGAAAGCAAGTTAGCTTCCATTCTCCTTTGAGAGTCTAGTGTCTTACCTTAGTATTGTGGTGGTTTCGTATGATGTGATGCATCAGGTGGCTCTCCTTTGAGGAGATGAGATAGGATGACGCCTCTGTTTTGGCCTGGTGGGATGGTGGTGATGTCGTGCTCTTTGAACCGATAAGTAGTTTGAACATCATCTCCTTTGGTAGCCTGAGTTTCTTGGCGTGGTGTTGCTGTTCGCTTTTGCACAAAACGTTCCAAACGATCGACAATTGGCGCCAACTGCGTTAAGAAGATCTGCAGTTGCATCATTACATTGTTTTGGCTGATGAATCCTCATCACTTCCTGGCATATTTCCTTTTACGAGAAAATGAAATTTTTTTGAAAATAGAAAGTTCCCGAAAAGGAAACTTACAAAAATCTAAACTTTCTATTTTTTATGGAAATTTTCTACAGATATATTTTTATTATTATTTTTATATTAAAGAAAATAAAACTAACTATTTCCAAAAAGGAAAAGAAAAGAAAAAGGAAACTATCCTAAAAGACAAATATTGTCTAAATCTAAAAAGGAAAACTAACTAAATGGAAGATATCCTAAAATTTATTGCCTAACTAATTTAAAAAATAAGGAAACTATATTAGACAAAGAGAAAAATATAATTATGCCTATTTCTAAAAGGAAAAATACCTTAAACTAAAAGAAAAACTATTTAATGTGTAATTTCTAAAAAGAAAAAAAGAATGATAATTAATGGCAAATTGCCTAAAGGTTTTTGAAAACTTCTTAGGATGTTTTTGGAAACTTTCTAAAGTAATTCCTAGCCTAAGGAAAAATGGGAACTAATTAATTATATGCCTAAAATATGGTGGGGAAATTTCCTAAAATTAGATGCTATGAACCTAGACACTAATGCAAATATGCAAATTTGGAAGTTCTCCTAAACTCTATATGTCGATTTTCCTAAATTTTAAATGCTATAAGGAAATATTTTTAAATGCAACCTAGATAAGACACAAATCTAAACACCAATGCAAAACTTACGTGAAATAAAACAAGTGAATGATTCTAACTGTGAAGCAACCTAAGTGCATGCATGCCAAACAAGAAACTCACGTGAATGAGGATGCACTTATTAAGCTAAACAAAGCCAATGATGTTGCAAGACACACGCAAAGTACAAAATAAAAACAGACTAATTAACCTAAGTGAGCATGCAATGAAACAAACGTGAAGTGCAGGAAAAAAACTCTAGCAACCTAGCAAGATAAGGATGCAACAGACAAGCAAAGCGAGATAATCAAACAAAACGTTAGTTGCTAGTAAAACCCTAGGTTTGTTTTCAGACAACTTTTTATATACTTTTTTTATTTAGGAAGAAACAAAACAAACAGTGAATCAATTAGAATAATAACAACAATTTTTCTTATGATTTTGTTTTGTAACAGATAAAATTAAAACAAAGTTAGAGGAAAGATAGGCCCTGATAATAGAGCTTTTGGGCTCTGATTTTATTTTTTGTATATTTTTTTGTGTTTGTGGTATGTGACTTGATTCCTCCTTTTTCTTACTGAAGACCTCAGGGGAAAGAGAAAGAAACACAATCAAAGTCAAAAACTATTGCAACAAAAACAAAGAAAAAAAATGTCAAATACAAAGGATAGAATCAACCTGATGAGCAGAAGCTTTAAGCTCTGATACCAGATAAGAACCAATAGGTGGGCTGTCTTTCACCGAGAAGCTCAGGTTGCTGGACAGAAATTGATGGGAATGAAGGGGTGGATCAAAGGGACCACACAAGCTGTGAAAGGGGCTTGTGATACTCCAAGAAGTTCAACCAAAGGAGGTTGAAGTCGGCAGCTACAAGGAGGTTGGAGGCGCCTGTTTTAGGTTATAGACACTAGTCTTAGGTTTTGTCAAAATGCTTGTTATTATTATTACTCCTAACTTAGGCTTATATAATGTCTTAAGTCTAGGGCTTATAATTATTCAGAATACAACTGGACCAATAACCCAAAGAGAATAAAAACATAATTAAAATTAGGCTTAAGGCCACAATTAACTAAAACATAAAATAACATATAAAAGATGGGTTTAAGGCTTAAGTAAATAAGACTTAGAATAAGCATAGGTAGGGCCACGACCAGAATGACATTTCTGGCTGAGTTAGAGGACTTGTGAAGCATAGTAGTTTGTAAACAAGTCCTCGTCTTCATGCACACTAGAGGTGTTGCCTCGTTAAAACATTTTTCGGAAAATCCAGTGGGACAAAGCCGAAGATAAGGAAAAAGAGTACAATTCTCTAGCATGTCTTTAGGAATATGTGATTCCTTATATCTGGAAATCTTGGGCATGAATAAGTGTTGCCTTAAAACCTTTTTGAATGTTGAGAATGCCTCCAAATCGTGCACAAGTAGAACTGGTAATAATACAGATGGCTACAAATATGGTAAGTGAACACAAGAGAGAATTCGCCTGATTCTCTGGATTCTTGTGCATGTTAATATGATATATGGCTCTCCTGAATCCTAAGATTCCTATCCTGGTCTCCAAGTGTAGCTCTGAAGGCTACTAAACCGATCTGGTCTAGCATTTCCCTTAAATGGAACCAAGTAGACATGTTGTTGAATTTTAGTGATAAATTGGGCCTCCTTTGGATTCTTCTTGGTTTTTTTGGCTTGATGTAACCATGAGGGATCCATTAAAATTCTCCAAGTGGTCGGAGGTCTAGATTGTGAGTGAATTGTACTGTGCAGCTTGATCTTTGGCCCAATCGCGGATGGTACTCCGAAACCGGTTTGCCGACTTGTATACTTCCAATTAAGAATCCGGTTTGAAGTGATTCAAATTGTCCGTGACTCCTTGATAAGTTAAGATTCTGGGACAGGTCGTTTCGTGGCTTAACTCCTCCTGGTTGGGCCGATATGATCCATGGAAGCACCTATGTCTTTGGTGTGCTTAGATTGGTTCTCTCCAAGGGTTTTGGTCAGCTCATTGGTGACTTCTCTATGCTCCTGGGTTGTTAGTGACTTGATTTCCTCATAATTCCTCCTCTCCTGGTTGAAGCTACCTTGGTGTATCACAAGTCTTTTGCAGCTTGTGTGTTCCTTTCGCTCCACTCTCACTCCATCTTGCCGTGTCCATAAACCTCGAGTTTCTCGGTTGAAGAACACCTTGCCACTACGCTTGTGTCAGAAGGTTAGTAGAAAAAGCAATATCTGGTCTAGTATAATTAGTGAGATACATAAATACTCCAATAGCACTCATATAAGGTACTTCAGGACCTAATACATCTTCGTTATTGTCACAAGGATGAAATGGATCTTTGTCAATATTAAGTGATTGATTGACCATCAGAATACTCAAAGGAGTTGCTTTATCCATATAATATTGTTTTAATACCTTATTTGTATAATTTGATTGTTATACAAAAATTTCATCTCGAAGATGCTTGATATGGAGTCCAAGACAAAAAAAAAAAATTCTACTAAGATCTTTCGTTTTAAACTCTTCTTTCATATGAGTTTGTGCATCGTCATTCTCTTTCTTAGTATCAGGTCATCAACATATACATCAATGATCACAAATCCAGATAAGGATATCTAAATAAAAACACAAGGGCATATCGCATTATTGGTATATCATTTACTCAACAAATATTCACTTAAGCGATTATACCACATGCACCCATATTTTTTAATCCGTAAAGTAATCTCTGTAATTTGACCGAACATATTCCTTTAGATTTTGATCTTAATGCTTCATGCATTTGTCATCCTTCTGGGATTTTTATTATTTATATCACTATCAAGTGATCCATATAAGTATGTTGTCACAACATCCAACAAATACATTTTTAGATTTTTGGATGTCGTCTGACTGATTAAGAATCTAAATGTAATTGCATATATAACTGGAGAATATGTCTCTTCATATTCAATTTCCGATCTTTAAGAAAATCATTGGGCAACAAGGTGGGCTTTGTACCATGTTACCTCATTTTCTCATTTCTTGTCCTTACAAATACCTATTTGTACCCAACCGAGTTTACATGTTCTGGTGTTATGATAATAGATCCAAAAACTTTTCTTCTATTGAGGGAGTTTAACTCAATTTCATGGCCATTTTCCATTTCTCACAATCAGATATTTTCTGACATTATAATATGGATTTTGGATCTTGATCATCACATTCATGATCAATTTCTTTAGATACATAGAATGAGAAAATTTCATCATCATCTTTTATCTCACTTCTTATCAATAATTTTCCATTGTGAGTATAATTATTGGAAATTTCACACTTTTCATTGTCATTTTTGTCTTAAAGACTTTCTCTTTATATGGTTTTTCTTGACCATTTTCTATATTCATCTTTCCCAAATTTTTTTCTTTCGGAGATTTTTATCTTTTGACCCCATTGGCCTCCCCCTCTTTAATTCAACTCTAGGTTAATTTGCTATGTATGCATCAGCTTTTCTTAACGAACATCAATTCTTGATGGAACATTTGCAGCGGGTATATATGATTTTGTCACCCTTTTATATAGGTGAATGCATCCGGTATATGATTTGCAAAATTTTCCAAATGCACAATTTTCTGAACTTCAAATTCAAGCTGTTTTGTGGGGGGATTATGATACAATAAATATGGTGTGTACCATCTATTATGGTTCTTCTGGACCATATCTCTAATATCTCCCTTTAACAATGGAAATTCATCTTCATTAAAATGGCATTCGGCAAAACGTGTCGTAAACATATCACCAGTTTTTGGTTCAAGATACCGGATTATTCTTGGTGATGTATACCCGAAATATATGCTCAATCTCCTTTGTGCCCTCATTTTTTCTCTTTGCGGTGGGGCTATCGGAACATAAACCACACATCCAAATACACGGAGATGGGATATATTTGGCGTCTAGCCAAATGTTAATTCTATAGGGAAATGATCATTATATGCACTTTGTCTTATCTGAACAAATGCCCCTGCATTTAATATAGCATGAATCCATACAAAAATTGGGAGTTTTTTCTCAATTTCATCGGTCTTGCAATCAACTGAAACCCTTTAATCAAAGACTCAGTTATACCATTTTGTGTATGAACATGTGGGATCAAATTTTTGGCATGAACCCTTTAATCAAATTTTCAAAGTTTGGCATGAACGATTAGGCTATTCTGCTTCACTAATGATGGGAAAAATTATAGAAAATTCAAATGGCCACCCATTGAAAAATCAGAAGATTTTTCAATCAAAAGAATTTTTATGCAAGGCTTGTTCTCAAAGAAAACTAATAACTCGGTCATCACTAACGAAAATTGGGAATGAATCTCCAATGTTTTTGGAAAGAATACATGGGGATATATGTGGGTCTATCCACCCATAATGTGGGTCATTTAAATATTTCATGGTTTTGATTGACGAATCCAGCAGATGGTCACATGTCTTTATATTGACTACACGAAATATGACTTTTGCAAGATTTATTGCCTAAATAATCGGGTTGAGAGCACAATTTTTTTATTATACAATAAAACAAGTAAAGTTTGATAACGCTAATGAATTCACTTCACAAGTCTTTAATGACTATTGTATGTCATTAGAAATTGATATAGACCTTTTTTTAGAATGAACATTCCAAAAAAGGGTTATAGTCTTCGCTGCCATATCTCTTCTTCCAGTTAGCATAAAATGCATCACACAATTTTGACGTTTAACATTTGAAAGAATAGTTGTTATTGCAATTTTAAACCCCTAAATAAACTGGAGATTAAGTATTCATGGATATCAATGACATAAGTTAACAACATCGATTAATTGATAGCAATGACATAATTAATACTCATGACATAACTATTGTCTCTCAAAAATCATGGTATAACCATCTTTGAAACCTAAATCCAAGTCTTGCTGCAACTTTTTGATAAAATACTCCCATGAATATTTGTTCTCTCCTCTCACAACTTACCAAGCTTTAGACGACAACATTTCTAACATGTTGTTCTAAGAGGTTCAAAACACACATAGAAGCTATCAAATACCTGCTTTCCATCCTTATCAACTGTGCCAGTTTCTGTGATACTCTTTATTAAAGCGCACTAACTCAACTTCATAATCCCACAACTTTTCAAATTAGTGTGTGTGCTTCTAGTACCATGTCTAATGTGATCCTTCTTGCTTTTCTGCATTTGTATATCGAGACTAAGACATTGTACATGTGCATGAGCTCATCCTTGATATTTAAACCCCTTATTTCAGGTCGTCTTCTTGCATATTCTTTGAACAGTTTAGCGATGGTAACTTGTTTTAGCAATTTAACTCTTTATGTGGGTAAATGGAAATGCTTGTCTTCAGAAACTTTAACTATCCACTTGCGAATGGATTTCTCTACTGAGCAGTAAATCCTCCACTTACAATTCTCAGAGTACACACGGCTGCTTGCTTTGTCGCCTCCCATCTATTAAGCTTCACACTGAATTGAATCTTTAAAACATATTACAACAACTGATCTCTGAACTCCTTAACATTATTAAATGTCTGCATCAGCCACAAATATGGAGGCTTCTCATAGTCAGCATGATTTTTAAACCTTCCAATCTTCTTCCTTTTTCAACTTTTTGTCTTTTTTGTGAAAATTTGCACACTCATCATATGTATCCTCCATATAATCTGGATACTCAACACCTATGTCCCTTATCTTCACTTTCACTGTCGAACTCCCTTTCAACAAGGATAAGTGGTCGTGTTTTGAATTGTTCTGCCTGCTCAATCAAATTTTCAAACAAAAACTCCATAAGCATAAGAGAGATTCTTCGCTTTACATGGATCTACGCTCATGTCTCGAACACAAAGTCCACAAACATAAGAGATTTTATACGCTTTATACGACGCTACACCAGAGTAGCTTATGTTCATCTCCAAAATTCCATCGTCATAACTGTAAAACAACCAAAAGGAACAAAAATTACATTAGATCAACTCCATCAACTGCTCTAATAACCTGTAAAGAGGAATAATTTCAGATTTATACCTCATATTCTCATATTATCTTTCTTCTTCATTCTTCAAATTTATCAGTCTCCTTCTCTTCAATCTCCTTCACGCGGGTTCGACTATGATTTCGGGTTTGAAGTAGAGTCATTCTTCAAGCAAGTTAGATTTCCCCGATTATGACTTCCCTTTGTCGAAGATCATCGATTTTGTTGGATTCATGTTTTCAATTGATTTTAAGGTTCCAGATTGGGAAATTTCGAACAACTTAATCTGGATTTGAAAACCTAACTAACTCATTTGGTGAATTTTTATCCATAGTTAATTTTTAAACACAATCAACATCGTAGATATTTTCGTTAACATCTATGTATATGTTGTAAAATAGTTATACGGTGAAGAGTTGAAGATTTTAAAATGACAAAAAATAATTTAGTTGTAAAATAGTTATATGGTCAAAAATTAAAATAGACAACAAATAATTTAGTGTATTTTTATGATTTTTCAAAAAATTTATGTATTAAATTAAAAATTTTAAATATATTTTTATAAAATTTTCCTTTAAATCAATTATGGCTTAGAAAATTTGAAAAACTTTATACGGTGGTAAATTTTTAGAATAATGAAAAATTTTGTATGCAATTATATATGATGATGTAATAAACATGCAACTTTAAAAGGACATTTTAACCATAAAATTGACAGTCCACGAGATTATGTAAATTTAGTGAAACTGTCAATCCACTAAAACGAGCTGTAAAGATTGCGTCGTCGTCTTTTAGTTTTCCAGAAACTTATCATCGTTTTCATTTTCCATTTTCCACTTGTCCACAAAAACATTAGTTCATTTTGAGCCGCAGGTCTTCATTTTTCTTTTTTCCGGGTAGGGGCCACCTTAGAAAAATAAAATAAAAAAGAAAATCACAACACTAAGTAACATACGTAATCGATTACGTCACAAGAGTCCATGATGGGCTGTTATTTGTACCAGTGTAGTAATATGTAATACGGAGACCCGCCCGACCTATCTCGTTCCACGTAAGATGATATGAACACCGCACAAAAAAAATAGATAATCACATTTCTAATTTTTTTTTTTTTTTTTTTTTTTGACAACAACGTTAAAGGATTTTAGCCGGATCTAGCTGACCATGTCGGGGATATGAGTTTACGTACACCATCTCCATTGGAAATTCTCGAGTCCGTCTTACTAAGTTGTTTGCTCTTGTGATTGTCTGTCTGGGCCCGTAGATTATCTTTGCGTCTTCGAAGTTAGTTTTGTATCTGCTAATCTCGTCCAAGTGAATTGCAAAAGCTGGTCACTCGTCTGGTGAAGACACCATCTTCACGACATCACAACTATCTGTTATGAAAACTACTTCTATTCTTTGAGAAATTTGCATACACTCCATTGCCCATATAAGTGCTTCCAATTCCGCGTGTAGTGGTGATTGATTCGGGCGTATGTTTCTTGCTCCATATAATGTTTCGTTGCTCCCATTCTTCGTACAAACTCATCCTTGACCTGAGAATTTGTTTTTTTGTTTCCATGATCAATCCACTTCATATTTCCATATATTTTGTGGGTAGATATCCAGCGTTGGGATTGTTTTCCTAGTGTGATATAATTCCTTGTCCTGTGCTTCGATCCAATCTTTCCCTTCTATTTTTACTAACAGTATAATATTCGGTGGTTTCTTTTCTATATTCCTGTAAACCCAAATTATAAAAACAATTTATGCTTGATTACACGAGACAAAAAAATGTTAAACGTAGGTTGACCATTGACCAACAAAAAATTGCTACATACAAAATTTGGCCACACACGTGTATACAACTATATATATACACGAACAGAGGAAGAAGAAGAAAAAAGAAAAAACTGCAAAACAAGAAAATGGAGATATGGTTACTCATCTTGGTTTCTCTCTCCGTATCTCTGCTTCTCCATCTCCTCCTCCTTCGCCGCCGTAATTCCTCCTCTCTTCCGCTACCTCCTGACCCCAACTTCTTCCCCTTTCTCGGAACCATCCAGTGGCTCCGACAAGGCTTAGGTGGTCTCAACACCTATCTCCGCTCCGTCCACCAACGTCTCGGCCCAATCGTCACCCTCCGTATCACTTCCCGTCCCGCTATCTTCATCGCGGATCGTTCCCTCGCTCACCAAGCTCTTATCTTAAACGGCGCCGTTTTCGCCGATCGTCCACCTGCGGCTCCAATCAGTAAAATCGTCTCCAGCAATCAGCACAACATCAGCTCTGGGTTTTACGGAGCTACGTGGCGGCTTCTCCGAAGAAACCTAACTTCTGAGATCCTCCATCCTTCCCGTGTGAGATCTTACTCCCACGCTCGTCGCTGGGTTCTAGAGGTTCTCTTTGATCGATTTCGTAACCACGGAGGCGAAGAACCTATCGTGGTTGTTGACCATCTTCATTACGCGATGTTCGCGCTTCTTGTTCTTATGTGTTTTGGAGATAAGCTTGATGAGAAACAAATCAAACAGGTGGAATTTGTTCAGAGAAGACAGCTTCTTAGCTTCTCGAGATTCAATATCCTTAACCTCTGGCCTAAGTTCACTAAATTGATTTTCCGAAGTCGATGGGAAGAGTTTCTTCAGATGCGAAAAGAGCAACGAGATGTTTTGCTTCCGTTGATTCGTGCTCGGAAAAAGATTGTTGAAGAAAGAAAGAACAGATCAGAGAAGAAAGAAGAAGGAAAAGACTATGTGCAATCGTATGTCGATACTCTGCTCGATCTAGAGCTTCCAGATGAGAAGAGAAAGCTAAACGAAGACGAAATCGTGAGCTTATGCTCGGAATTTCTCAACGGTGGGACTGACACAACAGCGACCGCGTTGCAATGGATCATGGCGAATCTCGTTAGAAATCCTGAAATCCAAAAGAGGTTATACGAGGAGATCAAAAGCGTTGTCGGAGAAGAAGCAAAGGAGATCGAGGAAGAAGAGGCACACAAGATGCCGTATCTAAAGGCAGTGGTGTTGGAAGGTCTCCGGAGGCATCCTCCAGGACACTTCGTGCTACCGCATAGTGTCACGGAAGACACTGTGTTAGGAGGGTACAAGGTACCGAAGAAAGGGACGGTTAATTTCATGGTGGCAGAGATAGGGAGAGATCCGGCGGTTTGGGATGAGCCAATGGCGTTTAAGCCGGAGAGGTTCATCGGAGAAGAAGAACCCGTGGATATAACCGGAAGTCGAGGGATAAAGATGATGCCGTTTGGTGCGGGACGGAGGATTTGTCCTGGGATTGGGCTAGCGATGCTGCACTTGGAGTACTATGTGGCGAATATGGTGAAGGAGTTTGAGTGGAAAGAAGTCGAAGGCTGTGAAGTTGACTTGACGGAGAAGCTGGAGTTTACTGTCGTTATGAAGCATCCGCTTAAGGCTCGTGCTGTGCCCAGGACAAGTTAGAAAAGGATAGTGTTCGCTTCTGTTCTTTGGTTTAATTTTATGTTCTGAATAATTTGATAATATGACGCGATGTGTATTTGGTGGAGTCAAACTGTGGAACAATATTTTTAGTCAAGTACATTCTTATAAAAGCTTTTCTGGAGTAAATGATTGAAACAAAAGCTTTTATTTTCCGACATATATAATTTACAAATGTTATAATAATGGATATAATTTATTATATAGATAAATTTTAATAAATCTATAAATAAAATTATGAAAAAAGAAGCGAATGAGAGATTTGGTTGTTTGTAATTTTGTTATGAATATATATATTTTTAATCAAAAAAAATCCAGTTTCTTTTGTCCACTTTTGTAGTATTACCATTTAAAATTTTCTATAGCCATCGACTATTAGTAGCTATAATTTGAATTTCTTAGTTATATAGCAAAAAAGTCACGAATGGCCACTAATTTTTCGGTGGCTATAGCTTCGTGGTTATTTTATATGGGTTGTCGTGGCTAATTAGCGATAGTCTGACCACTTCTTTTGCCGTGGCTGGCTTAGTCACGAAGTAGCCACTGTTCAAATCGTGGCTATTATAGTCACGTCATAGCCACTACTCCATATGTAGCTGTGTAGCCTCCAAAATATATAATTTTCTAATATATATTTAATTAATTAGAATAGAACATAAACCCATTCTTTTTTCATCAAACTAGCTTATATTAAGGTGAACAAACGATCATTAGACTTACAACCAGATAGAGAAACCTATAGATGATCAGGTCCAAAAAATTTTAAACCCCTAACACTTTCATTTCTGCACTCAAACAAACTACTCAAGCCAGCCTATTTTAAAATGCAAAAGAGGACTAATTTTCTAATTGTCAACTACCGCAGCAAGCCAAGCAGGTCTTTCAATAGCCAATTGAGCATATCTGTAGTGAGTTGCGTTTTGAGCCATGAGAAAAGCTCCTATGTTCGATGATTTTTGTTTCCACCATAGTTGACCAGTTATTTACCTTCTCCAAGCTTTTCCGAAGAGACGGTCCATGAAACCTGAAAGAAAGTCAAGCCTTTGGTCTATTGACTGCTCCAAACAGAGTCTTATCTTCTGCCGCAATTAAAACTCCTTCTACTCTATGAGAAATAAGGCTCTGAATAACCTATTCTAAACATATAAAGTTTGCATCGTTTATGGATGTCACATTTGCAAAGGATCTCCTGCTATGAAGAAACATCTCTCCTTTACTATTCCTCAAAATCCAAGCGCCACCAAGAAGACGTTTCTGTTTTGACCAACATAAACCAACATTGCACTTTAGAGTACCAACCTGTGGAGGTTTCCACATTGGATGATTCTGAAGAGCGGTAACTGACATTTGAGAATCTCCTTCATTGTCAAGTTGTTGCACTAGAAACCAGACTTCCACTCCATCTCTGATCTTATTACTTAGATCAAGCGCATTAAAGGTTGATCCTTCAAACATAATCTTGTTCCTATTTTTCCACAAAAGCCATAATATCCATGGAAAGCTTCTTCTTATGGGCAAATGAATCTTAATATTCAGACCCATCATGAATAGATAATGGATATTCACATACAGGGATTGAGGATGAAATCCTTTTTAGGAGAAGGGAAATCCGACAAACCCCATACTTGTCTTGCCACCGAGCATATGAATAACACATGATTTGGAGATTCTCCTTCCATACCACAGAGAGGACATCGAGAGTCCACCTTTATGTAACGTGATGATAGGGTAGAAGCCACTGGTATACATCGGATAGAGCTTTCCAAATGATGACTTTTATCTTTGGCGCTGTTTGGTTGTTCCATGTTTTTTCTTTTAAAACATTGATTGAGGGTTGGACCATAGCTTATTGAAAGATGTCCGCCAGTTTCCTTTGAGAAGTAAGCCAATAGCCTGATTTAACAACATACTCCCCACTTCGAGTATGTTTCCATACCCAAAAATCCTCTGAGTCTACAATTGGTTTGATTTTCATTATCAGCTTCACATCAGATGCAAAAAAATGATGATTAAGAATCTGAATATTCCACCTGCTGCCATCATTGATTAGCAAATCACTAACTCTAAGGTTCAGGTCCACAAGAGGGTGTTTCATAAAGGGTACTTTCCTGATTGGTGTTTCAATCCACGCATCAACCCATACACTTATAGACCTGCCGGCTCCCACTTCCTTTCTTAAGCCTTTGATTAAAAGTTCCTTTCAAAAAGATAAGTTTCTCCAACCATATGATGGTCTATTCCCAACGGTTGCCTCCAAAAAGTCCCCACAAGGGAAGTACCGGCTTTTTTAAAATACGACATAGGAGACTCTCTGGATTTTGCAGGATTCTCCAAGCTTGTTTATCTTTGAAACCCAGTCCTCCCAATTTCTTTAGTAGACATAATTTCTTCCAGCTCAACCAATGGATCTTCTTTTTGTGTTCCAATGAATTCCACCAGAATCCTCCCATTACACTCGTCAGCTTTGCTATCGAGGCTTTTGGAAGTTTAAATCAGCTCATTGCATACACTGGTAGCGCCAATGCGACAGCTTTGAGCTTGATTTCTTTTCCTCCATGGGACAGAGTCCTCGCAAACCAACCAGACATTCTTGACTTTAGTCTTTCATGAATGTAATTTAGAAGATAAACTTTAGAGCCACTAAAACATTCTGGTAGCCTCAGATACTTCCCCGCCCCACCTTCATTGAAGATTTCAAACAAGTTTTGAATTGGGGTTCGATCCTCACCCATCACTTTGCTACCAAAGGTTATAGAAGATTTTTGTGGATTGATAACCTGACCGATAGCCTCTCCATACATATCCAAGATAAGTTTCAAGCTCTTAGCTTCTTCCACAGACGCTTTGCACAGGAACAAGCTATCATCGGCGAAGAGTAAGTGGCTAATTGACGGTCCTTCATGAGAAAATTTTATTCCATTCAAGATGCCAACTTTTTCGGCTTTATCCAGTAGATGGGACAAACCTTCCGTGCACAGAACAAAAAGAGATGGTGATAATGGATCTCCTTGTCTTAAGCCTCTTCCTGGCTTGATGAGACCATGAGGATAACCATTGATTAGGACCGAAAAGGATACCGTGGATACGCAAAAAATCACCATATCTATCCACTTTCGATGGAATCCTAAGGCCACTAAAAGACATTTAATATACTCCCATTCCACTCTATCATAAGCCTTTGACATATTCGATTTGATTGCCATATAACTTGATGCAATCCGAGCTGAGTTCTAAGACTATGAACCAACTCATGTGCTATCAAAATATTGTATGCAATTTGTCTTTCAGGGACAAAAATTAGACTGTGAAAGAGATACAATTTGAGCTAAGAAAGGTTGAATCCTTGCCACCATCACTTTTGAAATGATTTTATAAAAAACCGAACACAAGCTAATTGGGCGAAGCTCTGACATCTTAATCGTATTTACCATTTTTGGGAGTAGACAGAGATGCGTGAAGTTCCATTCAACCGGGAATGTGCATGTTATGAAGAAAATTTTCACTTCCTGAGTCACTTGAGGGCCAATATCTGTCCAGAATTTCTTAAAGAAGAGACTTGTCATTCCATCTGGCCCAGGAGCACTTGATGCTTTGATTGAGAAGACCGCAGCCTCAATTTCCTCATCCGAGACGAGTTTAACGAGGTTGTTGTTCATATTATCATCAAACTTTGGAGTAAAATCTTCAAAGATGTCCTGAAATCCACAAGGTTCCGAGGATGTGAATAATTTTGTGAAATAATCACATGCTACAACCCCTTTGGCAGCGTCTGTCATGTGTTCTACCCCGTCATTGTCCATAAGTTTTTCTAGACCCCCTTGTTACGAGCCATAGTTACTGAAGCATGAAAGAACTTCGAGTTTCTATCACCGAGTTTGAGCCATTTGTCATGACTTTTTTGACTCCAGAACGACTCCTCTTCTCGGTAGGCTTTCATTAAGTCTTGTTTCATTTGGACTAGATATCTCTTTGGATATAGACTAGACTCTTCTTCCTCCAAAGCTTTCTGGATTTGAGAAATCTTATCTCTTGCATTGAGGTTGAATTTTTTTTTCCACGCACTTAAATCTTTCCTGCACACCCTAATTCTCTGAGCCACCGAGCTCATGTTCCCATTTCTTGGGCTATTCCACGCCCTCACAACAGTTTGCCTCACATTTGGAAGGTTGAGCCAACATTTATCAAACTTGAAAATGCCTCTGGGATACTCAATATCATTCATCAGCTTTAATAGGACCGGTCTATGGTCAGATCCTCTTTTTTCCAAGAAGAATTGGTTTGCTGCGGGGAATAGGTGTATCCATGCCTTGTTTCCGAAACACCAATCTAGTTTACACTGAATCCAGTGGTCGCCTCTTCTTCCTCCCCATGTGAATGGGTTATCTTTACTAGATAACTCATTCATTTGGTACCCATAAAGCATACCATTGAATTTTTTGAACACTGTGTCACTCCTTCTTCGACCACCTATCTTCTCACCATTATTATATATGGCATTAATATCTCCAATCATACACCACGGTTCCTTCCTGATTATTCCAATCCGAGTAAATTTTTCCCACAAACTGAGCCTTTTACTCTCATCCGGATTACCATATATACAAGAGAAATAGAATTTGAGATCTCCAAACTGTACTGAGAAATCAATAAGATTATTGTCTGAAAATTTAAAATCTACCTCTACCGTTCTTTTCCATAGAACGGCTAAACCTCCCCTCTTCCCAACCGGATTAACCGTATGTACACGATCGTATCCCAACCAAACTTGAATATCCACAATAACGTTTCTACAATGCATTGTTTCACTCAGAAATATGACTTATGGAGAATGGGTTTTACGCATCTCCATTAGTCTGGACATTGTCAAGCCTTGAGACCGTCCCAAGCCTTGGCAATTCCAAGCCAGTATGCTCATTCAGCGCTGGACGGTCCCTCATTTGGGACCACCAAGTTTTTCTTTTGATTTTTCAGCCTTTGACCTTCCTTCGATAATCTCTTTTGCCTTTCTTTTCTCCATCAGGTTGAAATCCATTCTCTCTTTAGGCTACAGTAGATCTTTGATCATCCTTATCTCTGGTTTTTGCATGATTCCTTTTATTTTTTTGTAGGTCTCCTTCTAGGTTTGAGTTTGGACCTTCCTTCGATAATCTTTTTTGCCTTTCTTTTCTCCATCAGGTTGAAATCCATTCTCTCTTTAGGATACAGTAGATATTTGATCATCCTTATCTCTGGTTTTGCCTGATTCCTTTTATTTTTTGTAGGTCTCCTTCTAGGTTTGAGTTTGGACAAAATGTTTTCGGAAGAACCCGCTTTAGAAAAGCCAGTTCCATAAACCGTTGAAACATTTTGAGAAAAACCTGTGTCTTCCCACTCCTTGTTACGCTTTTCAGAGGGAAGATCTTGAAGATCATGAAGCTGATAATCCATTTTTGGGTTATTTTTGATTGTTGCAGCCAAGAGTTTCTGATTCAATGGTCTAGGTATATCTGATTGGGTCGTCGAATCTTCAGTCTCATAACCAAAGATTATACCCTTTCCTTTATTAAGGTTTGTAGTGATGATTGGATGAGGCTCCAGTCTTAGGATTGTTTTTGCAACATCGGGTATTCCTCAGCTTCCTTAACAGATTTTTTCACCCGTTCCTCTCTTATCATCCTTTCTTCACCCGAGACTACCATCAAATATTGTCTCATCCCTTCCAAGACTCCTTCAGCCATTCTAGGTCAATCAGTGATTGGATTGATTCCAACTTATCTTTCTTGTAATACTCCAAAAAATGGGTCAGATTCTTTCAGAACTGGTTCCATGCTTTTCGTCTCACTAATGACCCCAACTCTTCTTTTATTTGCCATTTCCTGTCTTTGCCTAACCAGAATAGGGCAAATTATCATCTCATGGGTTAGGCGTTGGCAATTATAGCACATTTTTGAACTTTCTCATAGTAATAGGCTATCGTCTCCTTCTCACCCTTTGGTAGAGGAGTGATCAATTTCCTAATAAGGGGTTTGGAAACATCAAATAATATCTTCACCCGCACATAATCCTTACTCTGCGCTTTAAGTGGATCAAAGGCTACTTCAATAACTTGTCCCACTAAATCCACTAGAAAGGTTATCGCTTTTTATATGTAAAAGTTTAGGGGAATATTCTTGATCTGCACCCATAATAGTACCATCTGCAAGTAGTTTTGTGGTGGATCTTCTACCCATCTTTCCATGACCAGAGACCATTCATTGTATGATTGGATACCTTTTTCCAAGACTTCCTCTAGATCATGTTCATTGTTAAAGATGAACTGGAACTTTTCTTTCGTCAAAGCAATCCCTCTGACCTTAGCCACATTTTGCCATTTTCGTGGCATATCTAAAATTAAGCTCGACATTTTTTGGCGGTCAGGGTTTAGCAATCTTCCAACGATACTCAAGACATTTTCCTCACTGGAACAAAATTCAGGAAGAATCGGCATACAAACTTCAATACACAAATTGAATCAAAATCTGGATGCACGTGCGTTTCCGAATCAGGGATGTTAAATTACTTTTGTGTCAGAATTAGACCCATTTGTTACCCTTTTTGGAATAGTTGGGGCAGAAATGTAATAAATAATAGGCTGCTCGATCTGCTGCTCTTCTTCATCCAACGAAATTTCCATCAACGCTTTATCCATAGCCGAAGACATCAAAACCCTACAACCACAGCAATCTCCGAAACTAACCTTTCGAACTAACCCAAAACACCACCACTGAAGCAGACAGAGCTAGAAACTACTAACCCACTTAAACTACTTCTGAATTACAGATAAGACAATTAGACTACTTATTCTAACCTTTTTTTATTCACAAAACTTCTCAATCTGCAACGATACCACCAGATTCGATTTGGGAACTGAGATGAGATCCTAATGCTCTATTTCAAAAAGATCAGAACCTTCTTTTTGAAATGGAGAGTCCTAAGCTCACTAGATAAGAGCAAACCTAATCTCATATAAACCCATTCATAACATTACAAAAGATTAGTCATAAAGTAATAACAATATAAAACATGATTCTAGTTATAAAGTTTACATAGTCATAATAAACTTTCTAAAAAATGATTCAAACTACTATTAAACACAATCAATAAGTCAATATTCCAAAAAAAAATTGATGCAAGCAACTTTTCAAAAGATTATACAAGTAAAAATGATTAACAATGTGAAGATTTTTAATCATCACAATAACCTTCTATAGAATCACATCAACCCTCAAGGTTGATGTTGTTGTTTGGCTGCACATGGGTTATAGAAAGCCTATTGGAAGGAGGTGTTGCCGCACGGATAGAAACATGTGGTGGGGCTGGCAGATGAGTAATGGTAGGCTAAGTAGAAGTGACCGGTTGGACCCCATAATTATGTAGTTGTCGACTCATCGCAAATTTTGTTGCAGCCATGTCACTCTTTAACTCTTTCGGTGTCATCCCTACAAAACTATCATCTTAGTTTAATTCTCATAAAAACTCAATGTAACATTGGTTATTTAAAATTCAAAATTTTTATTTTATTTTTGTATGATGTGTATTTACAGTCAAAATAGAGTTATAAAATAGAGTTATAAAATAGACTTATAAACTTCCACAAGGTTTTCAACCATCTGAAAAAATGTGTGTCATCTTTTGAAATCTCTCTATAGATTAAAACAAGCCTCTCAGTGTTAGTTTGCTAAGCTTGCTGCATGGTTTTGTTCAAACCCAATTGAGTCTAATTATATGCCAAAATCCGACGACACATCACAGGCGGTTGATTTCACAAAATTCAAAAAATTATAGGCCCCACCACCCTTCCCCCCAGTTGTTTTATTTTTCCATTTCTTTAGCAAAGAAAAATGAAAAAACCCTAAAATTGAAACGGAATTGCAGGAAAATGGAGAAGAGACTTCGGTCATCTCTCAAGTCATCCGCCGAGGAATTCCTCTCATCCGCCGTCAAATTAACCCTAAAATCCTGTAAACCATCTCTGAAAACCATCATCAACGCCGTGAAGCCCTCGTCGGATCTCTCTTCTTCTCTCCCACTCGCTCTTCAACACTCCATACTCCAACACACAGAATCCTTCCAGAAACTCGCCGAGGATGATTACAATCCATATCCTCCTTCTCCCTCTAATTCGCCTCCACCGAAGCGCCAACGTGGTAACGGATCCGGATCCGGACCCTTACCCGACTCGGATTTGGACCAGCGAAGGCAACAGATCCTTACCTCTCTCCAGGTCCTCTCTCATGTACTTCATTTATGCCTTTTATCTCCCAGAAAAGCGTTCTCTACTTCTGATTTACTCCCCGCTGCTCAAGCTTTGCATAATAATCTTATACTGTTCGAGTCGGATCCGGTTCTGTGCCTTGAGATTGCCGGAGTTTGTGAGTTTTGGTGGAAGGAAGGTCTTATCGAAAGAGAAACTTTGGTTTCTCAGTCGTTACCGTTTCTGTTGTCGAGGTCTTTAACATTGAAGAAGAAAGTAGATGTCCATCGTGTCTATATGCTGAGGGAAGCATTCACATTGTTTGATTTCGAGGACGAGAGCATTGAAGATCTGAGGATGCTGCTGATGCGGTGTGTTGTTTCGCCTTTGTATGTGAAGACAGAAGACGGCCAGAGATTTGTCTCTTTTGCATTTGGGCTTAGCCGACAGTTGATGAAGTCTGGTCTTGCTGTTGTTAAAGCTCAGATTCCTTTTGGGAGGAAATCAGTGCTTGAAGGGTTTGGAGGGATTCTCTTTAGAGCTTGGAAAGAAGTTGAGGAAGATTTGAAAGGTGAGATTGAAGATGGGTTTTTGCAGGGGATAGTTGATAGTGCTATTCACGCCGGTTCGTGTGCCTTTGCTGCCTCTCTAAGAAGGGTTTTGGGAGGGTTTATTAGCCAGCGGACAACTCATGGCGTTGAGAAACTCCTCTTTGGCCTGGCTGAGCCCGTGATATTTCGCTCATTGCAGGTTTGTTTCTTAACTTCTCAATGGAGAAACATAGCCATCTGAAACCATCTTCATGGGTACTTTAGTCGACAATGTTTGAACATTCGCTATAATCTTTCAGGTTGCAAATTCAAATGTCCGTTTAAATGCTTTACATTTACTTCTGGATCTTTTCCCGATGGAGGATCCCGATGCAACAAAAGGAGAAAAAGATAAGCTGCTTGACAAACAGTTCTACTTGTTGGAAAAATTAATGACTGATGAATGCCCAGATGTAAGGTCTGTTGCTGTGGAAGGTCTCTGTCGAGTTTTCTATCTATTCTGGGAAGTGATCCCGTCACCAACAATTACCAAGATCATCACAAAACTTTTCGACGATATGTCACATGAATCTTGCAGTGAGGTTAGACTTTCAACGGTTAATGGTATAACTTATCTCCTCGCAAACCCGCAATCACATGGTATTCTTAAAGTGGTTCTGCCAAGACTGGGGCATTTGATGCTAGATAATGTTACTTCAGTACGGATTGCCATGGTAGATTTGCTCCTTCTCTTAAGAGATGTTCGGACATTCCAGTTTAACACGGTAGGAGGAGTCTTTCCATTTCTGTTTTAAGATGTGCAGGATCCTTCTGTTGAATCACTGGTTAAATAGTTGCTTATCATATGCAGGTAGTGAGCTTGGATGTGTTATTATCTGTGCTTGCATCTGATCAAACTCATGTTGCTAAGGGAATCGCGCGGCTTCTAATGCCATCATATTTTCCATCAAGAAAGAGAGAGGAGGCGTGCACGCGATGTAGGACACTCATAAACAGAAACCCAATGGCTGGTGCAAGGTTTTGCGAATTTTTAGTATCTTTAGGAGCAACTGTTCAATCCGCACTGCAGCTAGTTGGATTCTTCTTGAATTCAATCTTGTCAGGTGATAAGCTAGAGGAAAACAAGATTGAAGGATTGCTTCTTGCTGCGTATCATCTCTGTAAAGATCTGGTTGCGGATTCTGGGTTTATGGCCTCCCTTAAAGAGTTGTTACCCGGAGAAAAATTGAAAAGCTTGCTAGCTTTCGCACCCACTGCACAGGCTCAGTCAGCTGTCTTTGATATAATTGCTATGGTCTCCCCTGATATCGTCTCTAACGTCCTAGAAGATTGCATGACTTTAGTTGTTAATTGTGGTGGTTTGCCTGGAAATCCAGGACGACAGATCGAGATGAGGTCTGTACACAAGTTACTGCTGTCTTCTAATGCCTTTTCTGAGCTCATTGGAACTTTCATCAGTATCCTGCAAAAGACTGTGTACCGTTGCCAGATCAATTTTGGCAATGAAGTAGAACGAAAGAATGTGTACTCAATGACGAGGAAAAAATCAAAATCATCTGGCAAATCTTCCGCAAAGTGGAAACATGTTAGCGGAAAAAATGCAATCAGCTTCGAGGAAGATTATTCGGTAGCTGTCGGAATAGCCTGGCAAATAAAGGATTTACTCGTTATCGAACATGCTCGTAAAGCTATACTCGAGTCTGATATTGAGGAGCTATTCCTTGCCTTAAAAGTCGTCTCCCAGACTAGCATTCAGCAAGCCTCTTGTTGCGAATACATGGACGTGTACCCTGTATTGGCATATACTTCTCTTGCATTGCACATGACTCTTCAGAATCTTAATACGGATGGTCAGAACAATGATACGAGAATGGTAAGGACCTTTCTCTTTCCCACTTCGCTCCTTGCTCTTCATACAATCAGATTACTAATTATCTGGTTTTTCTTTTACTTTTTACAGGATATTATGGACCAAACTATGGATCACATTCTAGGCTGCACAGATGAACTATTTCAGGCAGGTGACAGTGGAACGTCAGGCACCATATCTCTAGAGGCGAACTCTAGCAAGAAACCAAGAATTTCAAATGCCGGTGATGATGGTCAGTGGAGACGTTGAGTTCATTTCACATGATACCCAACATAATGAAATCTTCTTATGTAGCTCTGCTTGTTGTTACTAAGAGTCTTAATGAAGAATACAAGTTTTCTAACATCTTTTTCATGCTTCATGCAGCTTCTGAGGGATCAAAGGAAGGAGGTGTACTGAACAAGGTCAAGATGCTAACTGGTATTCTAAAGTTTATTGTTGAGTCTACAGAGATGGGTCTAGCTTCTCATTTTCAAGCAAGGATGTTGAACTTCACATCAGCATATCTGAAGTATGTCATCTCCGTTTTCAATGACCATTCAACCGGTAAGTTACAATTTGAGGATGCAGATGTGAAGGACATGATTCTGTGTACCAAAAGCTCGACCAGTTATGCCGGAAAGTTCATAAATTTAGTGATGAAACACACAACCGAAGCTTCATGCCGTTTGTTTGAAGCTTTTGACCTTGCAAATGACCTGCTTGATCTATTCACCACGGTTGAAATATCTTTAAGCTCAGGTTATGCATCAAAACTTCTGACAGCTTTAAACCCTTGGATACCAGATTTGGTTCTTGCACTAGGACCTTGCTTCATCAATAACAATAACAACTTGGAAGAAGAGAGCTCATACACCATCTCATTCAACCACATCAAACTCTGGTTTCCGTCATGGCTACTTACACTTGCGAAGATCGAACTGCACGAAATTGATGAGACCTTGGATTCCAGTCTCCAACTCCCAGCATTTAAAAGACTGAGAAGCACGATAGTTTCATTGGTGAAAGGTAATTCCAAAGTTGTAGATGGAGTTGGTTATGTTCTTTTGATATCTTCAGCAGTGTGTATAGAGAAGAAAGATTACAGTACAGCTTTAGGGCTGTTGCATTTTCTCTGTGTGAAGTTGGTTAGTAGAGAAGAAGATAGAGAGTGGAAAGAGCTTGACACAATGCTGGTCTCACTTCCGAGAATTTACCCGATAATAGAGCGAGAGATTGGTGAAGAAAGAGATGAAGACAAAGTGAAGGAGCTCGAAGCCGCAAGGGAATTGCTTCAGTCTGTGTGGATGTACCATGTGTATGAAACCGGAAGGTTCCGCATGGAGGATGAAGAATAGATGGGATAGGAAAATGTTGGTTTAGAGTTATGATGTGTTGTAACATATTCGAGATGAGAGTGTTCATTTGAACTCTTAAAGTTCAATTTGATCCGAGTCAAAAAGAAAGCAAGGTTACGGCTGAAAGATGTAAATATGAGTTGAAATTAGCGTATCAAGCTAATTTGTATGAATTATTGACGCTATTACTATTATTATTTTTATTGTTTTTTTTCCATCTAATGTTAACAGTCCGCTCCGACTTTGATAGAAACTGAACATCTTTGCATTAATGACCTGAAGAATTGCGAGACAAACTGCATCTTAAATCAATATTTTATTGTTTAAAAATATCATAAAAAGTCATAAAATTTAGCATTTTAACATATTCACAAATATTCTAATTTCCTAGAGCAAGAAACAAGAAAACAGATAATTTAATAAAATAGTGCACGGATCCTCATTTTTAAAGAAACTTAATGAGAGAAAAATGTAAGATTAACCTCATTTTTAAAAAAACTTTTAAAACAGAAACTGCTAAGCAAAAAATGCAAGATCAACATCAGTTTAACAAAACTGCAAAATAAACAATCATCAAATTAAAAAGTATTAATTTGAATCTCAATGTTAACACCACTAATAGTATTTACGAAAATCTAAACTACATTGTTTTGTTTCTGAAGACGTTTAAATAACCTAACCGTGATATTATTCGTATAAAGGATAGCATACCATCAATAAAGACCATCTCCAATGTTTCATAACAAATTAAGAAAATAGTTCCACAACCTCACGATTTTCAATTTACTTTTCCCTTCAGTTTTTAGACAGCTATAATTTAAGATTCGAGTATAAAATGAAAGAGAAATGCAATCACTATTTTTCAATCGGAATGCATAAACCTTTATCTAATGAAAAATAAATAATGGAAATATTTGTAAGTTTAAGCCATTAAAAAAATATTTGTTTAACTGTAAATCTTTTTAATATTATATATACTATTTTTTCAAATTTGGCACATTATTGAATATTATCCATATGCATAATTATAATTCTGGTTATCCAAATATAATTTATAAGATATATGAATATATTAATTTTAAGGGTTTTAAAGATTTTTGGAGGTAGATCTCATCTAAAAACATGTAAAAATTCAAAAAACACATAAAACGACATTTAAATAAATAAACATAAAAATATCATAAAATGACATTAGATATGGATCAATTTCTAAAAGAATCTTAAAAGTTGAAAGTGTTACTCAACTCTACCTTCCCGAAACTTCTCTTTTTTTTTTAAAGTAAAAATTGGGGTCTATCACTTCTTTCTTATAAAAAAGCGCATAGATACACTCAAACTTGGGTTTCCACATAAGAAAATAAATAACATGAACCACTAGATCAAATTGATGTTATGTGTATATATCACATATTTAATATATATTATGTAGAATTATTAAAATTAACAAAGAGGGGAGTTGAACTCGTTACCATTAAGTTCAAAGAGTGAAGAGTTAACCAATTGAGCTGATAATACAAATACATTAATTTAAAAAACTCAATTGATTAATAATTTTTTATAACTTATCATAATGACTTTAATATCCCTTTTAACATTGTAGAATTCTGGGTTCGAACCTCAAACATGTGTCATGGAAGACATGTGTCATTATAATATTTTATAATTATATTTATAATTATCTATATAAATAATAATTAAATTAAATTATCTATATTATAATTAAATTATAATTATATTAGATAATATAGATGTACGCCTCTTCTTCCATCTTCTTCAAGTCCTATATCTCTTTCAAATCCTTCATCTCTAACAATGACAAAATCTCCAACAATGGCTGCATTTCCAACAATGGTCGCATCTCCAACAATTGCGACATCTTCAATGACCACATGCTCAATGACCATATAGTAGTAGTTGATTGGTAATTGAATTGAAAGAAATGTGAATTGTATGTTAGATAAAACTATGTGATTATCTATAGATGAGTATTAATTAACCAATAGTATCATTACAACTAAGTATCAATAAATACAACTATATGTTATGATATAACATAATATAAATATATATAACTATATCTTATTGTACAACTGAGTATCAATAGATACTACTATACGTTATTGTACAACCGAGTATCAATTGATACAACTACTAACAAAAAACATGTTTAGATTGCATAAATTGCAGGCACTGAGCCACTTGCACCGAGACATTTATTCTTCAAAACCACTGAGTATGCTAAAATATGCAAGCTAACATCAAAGTGTAAGAATTTAAGCACATTGACTAAGATTGCCGCACTTAAGGATGGACAAGTTTTTTATGTATTTATGATTAACTCTTTTGTGTTTTTATGTCTTTAGGTACTTTTGGTTTTATGTGGCTTTATGTGAACGTTTGCAAAATTTTGGTTATGTCTTTAGGTATTTTTGGCTTTATTTTAGTTTTATGCGATTTTATATGGCTATTTGTATAACCATGTTTTATAAATACAACTAAGTAATATGAATACAACTGTGTACAACTATGTTTTAAAAATACAATTGAGTAGTGCGAATACAACTGAGTACAACTATGTATATGCATTAAACTATTATTAAAATAAGTGCGTTCACACTTACACATACCCCACTTGCGTGTTCATTCTCACTTGCGCAGGTCCTGCTTGTGCGTTCACACTTGTGGCGTGTTCACACTACTGTACAAAATTTTTTATCAGATTACACATAGTTGTAAAATTGCTAGTTTCAGGTTTTTTTCAGTTGTATCAGTATTTTTAGCCATTTTTTTTTAATTTTATCGAGTATAATAGGTCAATAAATTAAGATTAGTAAACTTTCATAATAATATTTTTTGAAATTAAAAATTTTTAAAAGTTCATATCATAATGGCTATAGTAGTTAATTAACAATACACATACATGTTTAAGATATTGTACGATTACAACAAGATATTTTTTATAAGCTTGAAATACATAATAATTAATAGCACTAACAGTGGTTTCAATAACACATATGCATGATTATAATCCATAAAACATAAACCCCAAAACCTAAAACCTAAAACCTAAACCATAAACCCTAAACCCTAAACATTTCCAATTAGATATAATAATAATTCCAGTAACCTATATATATAAGTTTAAATCCTAAGTCCTAAAACCTAAATCCTAAACCCAGTTGTACCAGTAATATCCAATTGTATTATTAATACATAGTTGTACGAGTAATATTCAGTTGTATTCTTGATACATAGTTGTACGAGTAATACCTAATTTTATTGTTAATACATAGTGTCACTATTACACTACCTTCGGCTCCTACTACTAGACACTCAAACCAAGAATACAAACTTCCCCTGGAAGAAATCTTCTCCTTCACTGATGTTCTCCAACTGATGGAAACCTTATAACTTGGGGTCTTCATCTTTTGGAGTCATAATCTGGAGGAATGACAACCATATCACATATATGGTCAAGATATGTTCACTTAGACATATAAGGAACTAGATATATCGTCATGCAATAAGCCAATAAGACATAAGGAACTGGTATTCACAATAATATATTAAAAATAATTCAAATGTGATGAACATCTTCTTTAGAAATCTATACAACTTTAACTCATTTCCTTATATAATATCCTCCATAGTGGTACTAGTAATACACATTTCTTATTTTAACATTTTTCTAATTGTATTAATTATAGACAATGTCTCAGTTATATCAATAGTACACAGTTATACACAATATCTTAGTAATATTATTAATATCCAATTGTACACAATATCTTAATGGTACTAGTAGTACCCAGTGATATATAATATATTAAATATATCAGTAGTACACAGTACACAACATATTAATTGTATTCAGTTGTACTCAATTGTATTCGTTAAACATAGTTGTATTCAGTTGTACGTAGTTGTATACGTTAAACATAATTGTACTCAGTTTCATTTGTAATGCACAGTTGTATTTTCTCTGTTATACACAAAATCGAACTGCATTTCACAGTCCTCGTCACCAACCCATAAACGGACATGTAAAGAATGCACATTATTTGAAATACATAACCAAAACTCAAATCCTCTTCAAACACCAAACCGAAGTAGAACCACCTTCAAGCGCCACTTTAATGGCGGAAAGTCAGCTCCAATGGCAGACATCAGCCAGCGGACGAATGCAAACGAGAGCGTTACGATTTTGGTGTGATCGTTTAATGGAGAATAAGTTGAAGAATGAAGAAAAATCAAAGAAAATAGAATGTGGTTAACTTGCATACGAAAACTTATGAGACGAGAAACTTGAAGAATGGCGGAAAGCAGCGTTCACTTGCAAATGAGAGCTTACGAGTTTACTTGTAGATTGATCAATGGAGAATAAGCTAAAGAATGGAAGAAAATAAAAAATAGAGAATATGGTTGTAGTTTAGCAACTAAGAGGAGAAAATGGAGTAATGGAGAAAAAAGGTAAACATAGGAGGATTGGTTTCTACATAGAAAAATAATTAATTTATGTGGAGTCTATTTTTTTATATAATATGAAGAGAAAAAATTAAATATAAGGAAGAAGAAAGCGGAAAGGTAAATGGTGGAATAAATGGTGAAAAATTTGATGGAGTCCACATAGAGAATGATTGAGAAACAAATAGTTTCTTTTAGAAACACACTCCACAAGTAGGAGTGTTATGAGAAATTGATCTCATTAGATATATCAAAAAGGATATACAATGCTATATAGTCGGAAGGAAAGATGAATCCTTAGAATAACAATTTTGTATGATAGCTTTTTGAAGTGAATAGATAACAGGAGTAAGACTTTAAACATGAAATAGCAAAAAATAGCTGAAAAGATGGGTCAAATCTTAAAATTGAAGAGAAAGAGATTCCAGAATAGCTAAATGTTTAAGTAAATATAACATAATTATTAGAGAAATTAGATCTTATTGGTGAAAAAATGTCATCTTCATAGATTATATCTCTCTCGTGATGGGATGCAGCATCATGATGACATTATTGGTGTTGGGTTCGGGTCGTCGGGGTTGACCTGAACTTTTTTCACCTATCATCTTTGTCTTATTTCCCCCAATCATTCAATACATTTGTTTTAGCGTTTGGACTGTGACAGGTCTGTTACCTTGGCAGAAGTTTCCCATAGCATCCTCTTCACCATACTTCATTGACAAATTCTTCAACCTATAACATGTCAAAGATAAGTTAATGTTGACCGATCAGCCATGTGGTAAAAAAGATTAAATAAGTGTAGAAGAATGATATTTGAATACTTGTAGGGAAACTCATTTTTCGGGGATAACACTTGTTTCCAAAATAAGAGTATAATATCTAACTTGGTGGGTGTATGATACTAAGGCCCGTCGATCTCTTCTCTTTAGATGGATTTTTACCCCGACTTCTTTGAATAACTATTCACCCACTAAAGCCTGTGTGAGATAGCCTCGCCGATTCAGCTATAATAGATCATCTGACCACTCAGTTTTTAACTGATCTTGAGTCCACCAGTATGGTCACACTGTTGGGCCTCAAAAGAGTTTAAGTTAGATAGCATTACCCATCATCATACTTAGATCATTGGTTCAAATATTCATACAACCGGCCCATAAGACCATATTAAGCAAATAACACAAAGAAATACGCCTACAATAGCTACATGTAACGCAAAAAAATTGGGTAAAACATTATTTTAACAATTGCATATTTTCATTTAATTTTATATTTAATCAGTCACAATTAAAAATATTGAATATTTTATTACATAAAACTTGGTTTTTCAAAATTACTAATTAATATGATTGCGAATAACATTATTAAAATTTTGGACATGTGTCAAAGAATATAATATATAATAAAATGAAAATTTAAAATAAAAATGCAAAATTTAAAACAGATGCAAAAAATAAAAATATAAAAAAGGAAATCTGTTAAAATGTATAAAAATAAATTATACAGCAAATTAATAATTCTAAAAACTTATAATAAATATTTTTTTTATATACTTCATCACCAAAATATTTTTAAATTAAAAAGAAGATATATAATAGATACTAACACTAAAAAAGCAAAGATATCTGATTTTGATACGTATAAAAATAAAATTGTATACAAAGGAAATTATACAATAAATAATTAATTATAAAAGGAAAGGAATTTTAATGACTACATAAAAATTATCCAATTTTCATAAAATATATTTCATAAAAATTATAGAATTTATTTCTATCTCAATTTCACATCATCAATTTCACCTTTATATAATTATTTAGAAAATAATAATATATATATACATATTTTTTTAATTATAATTGCTCTGTTTATTTTTAATGATAGTTAATATAATAATGTAGTGGATTTTATTATGTTGATGTTTGTTATTTTCTAATAATTTGTTATCGTATGTGATTATGTGTCAGAAAATTATGTTTTAATGTAAATTTTTTTAAGTTTAAATGTAAATTATGAATTATGTAAATTCATCAATTCAATAACACCCCTTATATTTTTTCATAGGATTCAATATTATTTTTCCATCTATATTCATAAATTATATTTAACTTTTAAAATAATATAATTATGTAAAAAAGTAGAATTTTTTATATAATTATAGGGATTGCTTTTCAAAAAATTTGGTACTCTTAATCAATTTCAAAATTTTTATATTACTTCTCCGAGTTTATCAATTGCCAAATAAAAAACATAATTTTGAATAAGTTAAAGCAGATCATAATTTAAAATTTAAATATACAAATCATAATTATTTGGAATATTAATTTTATATTTTATATATTGTATTTTGTATATGTATGCCACATATCCTAATTTATCTTATTATGAAAAGCATGATATTCTAAAGTTAGTAATAAAGATAATCACAACATATGTGTCGAGTCTGTCAGTAAAATTTTAATATATGTAAAAATATATTTTTAAAACAGAAAAAAAATATATAATAATTATTTCATAATAATTTGTTATGTACAATTATTTTTGATATAAAATAATATTTTCAGTTTTAATGTTTATAAATTTACTTTTTTCATAAAATTCATTAAAATATTTTTTATACATCAATTATATTTAATCTCAAGTAATATAATAGTTAAAATCTATTTTTATAACTATCTTATTCATTTAAAGGTATTATTTTTTTGAAATTTTTAGGTAATCTAAATCAATTTCAATTTTTCTTAATTGTTTATATGAGCCTTCAATTGCCATTTACAAAACATAATCTGTTGATAACATAATGTGAATTTTAATCTAAAATATAAATATATATATCATAATTATACATGTTATCAGTTTACAATGAAAAATATTTTGTTCATCTCAAAACAAAATATTTATCATTGCAAACTGATAACATGTATAATTATGATATATATATTTATCTTATTCATTTAAAGGTATTATTTTTTTGAAATTTTTAGGTAATCTAAATCAATTTCAATTTTTCTTAATTGTTTATATGAGCCTTCAATTGCCATTTACAAAACATAATCTGTTGATAACATAATGTGAATTTTAATCTAAAATATAAATATATATATCATAATCTAGTTTATATATATGTTCCTTTGTTTTGGAAAGCTTGTGGTATAATTTTAAAAAAGAAATCTCATTTAAAAGAGATTAGGGCTTAAATCTGAGTATAGTCTGGTCAAATATTTAAATTTATGTAATTATCCAATTTATCATGTATTTAGTCAATTTTACGTAGTAAATTAGGAGAGAGAGATAGTTTAAAATTTTAGTGATTAGGACCTTAAAATTATCTTTAATTGATGCATAAACTATTTTGCCTCCTTCGTCTTCGCTTTTAATATATAGAGAGATTCGGTTAGGTTTGAATGAAGAACAGTATTGGTCCCTGATTGAACCGGATTTGTTTCGCGTCGGTTTAATTGTTTGCGTTAAGTTTGGAAAACAAAGCGCTTGAAAAAAGTGGAAACATAAATAAGACTCGCAAATTCTTCTAGGGTTTTGTTGTTTCCTCTTATTACCCTTTTTTTTTTCTCTCTCTCTCTCTCTCTCTTCAAGTTTCCGCCGCTGATATAGCAGACAGCCATGGCTACTTCCATTTCTCCTTCGGATCGTATCCTTCTTTTTCTTCACGTATTGCTTTTAAGCTGATTCGTAGCTTCTCGCTGTTGTAATTTTGCTTGGAAAATTACCTGCAAGAAAGAGGCATTCTCTTTTTTCGCTGTTGTTTTCTTGTTGATAACGTTGATTATAGGTTAAATCTCACGTTTATTCTCGTTCATTCTTCTAATTATTTTGCTGTTCTTTCTTTCATGCTTGTGATTTTGCTGAAATCCCTTGTTGAGCTTTATCTTGATCTGATGTTTTTTAATTGTTGAAACCTCTGATGTTGAGCTCAGTTATAAAAGATTCAAAGATTGTAATTCCTTCATTATGTTGTAATATAGAAGCTGCAGATTTGCTGCACAATCTGTCCCTTGATCCAGAAACCATGGCCAAAGTCCCTGACACTGGGAATAAGGTATAAGCAGTTAACACCAATGTGTTATTTATCTTTCTCTTTTGGGTCCAACCGAGAGTGATTTAGATTTTAGAGAGAAGTAGTAATACCTTGTGTCCATTTCATTTTGCAGGATGTGTATGGCGGAAACAGTAATGGGTTCTTACATCCCTCTGTAGAAGCAACTAAGAGTGGCAAGCCTAATCTTTTAGCTAATGATAGAGCTATAACTGTCAATAAAGGATTGAACCAGAAGAAACTTGGTTACCAGAACTCTGCTCCTTACAGTCAAAAGGGCTCATACGGAAGAGGAGGTACCTACCCTAGTGGCTATTATCAGTACCCGAGATACGGATATGAGATGAACTACGCTTCTGGAAAGACCAACAACAGTCTTCAGTATCCGTACCTGGTATGTTCCTGACTTCAGTAATCGATCAGCTGTCTTCATAAATACTTTGTATTGAGTTGTGTTGGTTCATGATTTGGATTTCATCTATGGCAGAGTAAACATCAGGGACGGTCAAGCAGTTATGGTCAGTCCTGTGAATACATGGACAGCATGTACTCAATGTATGGGCCTTATATGAGTGGCGTAGGAGGCTATGGATATGATTCTTATGGTTACGGCACTTATAATCAAACTCCAAGTTGGTTCCCGTTTAACAATGGCTACAAGACAAGGAGTTACGGATTTTATGGGTATGGCAAAGAGAACGTCGAGGGGTTAAACGAGTTGAATAGAGGGCCAAGAGCCAAGGGTTTCAAGATTGGCCAAGAAGGTTCGCAGCCAGAAACTCTTAAAGAGCAGAATGCAACGGAAATCGAGAAGGAGAGAGAAGATGTTTCTCTTCCAGATTCAAAGGACTACAACAAGGAAGAGTTCTCTGGAACCTACTCCAATGCAAAACTCTTTGTGATCAAATCGTACAGTGAAGATGATATTCACAAAAGCATCAAATACAATGTCTGGTCCAGCACCCCCAATGGCAACAAGAAGCTTAATGCTGCATATAATGAAGCTAAAGAGAATTCAGATGGGTCCTGCCCTGTTTTTCTAATGTTCTCTGTAAGTGAATTTCAAGATTATAAAGACTTCATCGACCTTGGATTGCTTGTTCCAATCTGACTAAAGAAGAATTCTGAATGTGGTTTAAATTTTACAGGTAAACACAAGTGGACAATTTGTTGGTTTAGCTGAGATGGTAGGACCAGTGGATTTTAACCAGACTGTTGAATACTGGCAGCAGGACAAATGGATTGGTTGCTTCCCTGTTAAGTGGCACATCGTTAAAGACATCCCAAATAGTTCCTTGAGGCATATAACTCTGGAGAACAATGAGAACAAGCCAGTTACAAATAGCCGAGATACACAGGAGGTCAGAGTGTTTTTCTTTATTTCTCTAACCTTTTTCTACTTCTCTGGTCATGTGAAGGCTAAAAAAATAAAATGGGTTGTGGATTAATCTGCAGGTAAACCTAGAGCAAGGCATTAAAGTCATCAAGATTTTCAAGGAACATGTGAGCAAGACATGCATACTCGATGATTTTGTATTCTATGAGAGTCGTGAAAAGATAATCAAAGAGGGCAAAAAGAAGCACCAGCAATATAAGAAACAGGTTAAGCGAAAAACCCCTTATTGTATGCCTTTCTAAATGATATCTGAATGAATTCTAACAGATCGAGATTGTTATTTTCAGCAAGCTTTGGCTGCCAATGACAAAAAGGCGACTCCTAAAGACGAAGCTAAGGAATTTAAAGAGACTACTATGACACCAGAAGTTGCTAGCGAAGTGATCGAAGAGATATCTCAAAACGGTGTTGCTGAAGTTGCTAGCGCTTGCTGAATGCAGCAGCTTACTTACCTTTGGTGGTTTTTTTTGTCCGTTTTCGTCACCAAATTTGCTCAATCTTTCTTAGTGTTGGAGTTTGGGCCAATTTGTTTTTTTTTTTTTTGTTTTGTTTTGGGTATTGGTTTTGAAGATGAAGAAGAAGGGAGACGATATGAGTAAAACCCTAAGCAAGATCCGTTTTATGTTGGTTTTGTTGCCATTGTTCAAGTAAAAGATAAAAATGAGTTCAAAGTAAATGGCTTTTTCTACTAACTTCTCTATGAATCCATTTTAACTTCTTTATTTATTGCGTATATGAATCTTTCAAGAATACATAACGTTTAGTTGTCAAACATAAAACGTACTATTTTCGGAAAAACATAAAAAAGTAAAAGCAAACGCAAATCATAAATGGATTTATTATCTTCAAAGATAGGGAATTAGCATCCAAGAGTAAAATGTGCAAAGGAAAGGAGAAGCGACAATACACCAAAGGATGCAATTCAAATGTAAAGATAATGCTTTAACATTCTTCAAACCTCACTTGTTATCACAGCTACTCTCAAGTTCCTTCCTTAGCTGACGCGAGAAGTCGTCATTGACATCATCATCATCCCAGTCATCTTCCCATTGCTGACCAACTTCCTTCACCTCCTCTTTCTCCACCCGATCTGCTCATCATAAAGAGAAAGATCAATTCAGACATTCCACATATGAACTACCAAACTCATTGCAAAATAAATCAACAAACCAGGTTGATACATTCCACATCAGAACTACCAAACTCATACAACAAGAGACTATGTTTATCCAATACGAATCAGATCCACTACACATCAGAACTACCCAACTCGACAATACACCAGAGACTATCTATATTAAGTTTCTTCCAATACAGCTATTATATAAGTTATAAACTCAAGACTCAATCTTCATTCCCGGATGAAAAGAAATCCCACAAAATCATATAAAATATACGATGAATCAATAAAAATCAAAGTAACATACCTTCGTTGATTTCAAACTCCTCGAACTCATCGTCGTCCTCGAACAGATCCATCTTTACTTCTTCAGTCGTCGCCTTGGGCTCCGCCGCCATAGTTACAGATGTTTAAGGAACTAACCAGATCGAGAAACCTGAGAAAATAATCACGCAAAAATCGATAAGTTTTCACAAGTATATTTGACCGACGTAGGAAGGAAAATCTCTGAGCTTCAAGGAACCCTAACCTCTCTAGAGCTTTTTTAACGAAACCGATTTAGTTCTCTATTAGACTCAAGACGTCCATATATCGATAGAGTAGTCAAAATCGACCGACATTCGTGGACCAGGCCCATTCCGGACATGTATGAGGTGGCTTTGGGCTTTAAATGTTAGCCTACTAAATAATGGGTCTTGATCTGTGATAGATTAAATTGTTTAGGGTTAAAAAATGGATATTAAAATTATTAGATTATGTTGAAAAAATAATATAAGAACTTGACACAATTGAAGATAATGTCACGGGTTGGTTCTGATTCAATTGAAGATCTCAAGACATGCATGCTCACATGCAACGAGCTATTATGGGCTGTTCCTTGCTAATGGACACTATAATCTGATGAAGAAATGTTTACTTCAAAACAACCCAACAGCTCATTATGTTAAACGAATGCTAGTGCATTTTGTAGCCGACCACTCCACCCGGGGACTTCACGACCAACGAGTAGCCGCAGAAGCCTCTCTTCCAGAGGCTATATACCTGTACGGCATCATCAAGTTGTTTATGGGAGAGTACAATAAAGGAAGCCGCTCTATGGTAAATCTCAATTGGCATGCCGGCACAGAACATGCAAACAATTGATGGACCAACATAAGAGCTTCGTTGCATGGAGTATGGATTATAAGACAGCCCATCTACTACAAAACGCTTCTGTCCTGCATGCCGCATACTCGTACTTGCAACCAATCGGAGATGGGAAATAAATGTGCTGAATGCTACGACTACGAACAGATGGTGAAGTTCATCTTCAACTTCTAACATCTCCTTGTAGCCCGCCACCTCTTGCTTCATATTCCTACTTTTAAATCTGTTTTTTTGATGTCTCGTGTTTTTGTTTCAATTTAAACTCTACTACTTTGTTTCACAATCTTTGTGAAGAATCTTTACTTCAATATAATGATTCCAATATAAACCGAATCATAGTTTTTGTCTTATGATTTCTTTAAGCCTTTTGGTGACTTTTTTATCCTATCCAACAAGTATTATTTCAACCATTAGTCATTTTTTCCATCGAAGTACTTTTTTTCTAAGTCGTTGGTCACTGTTTCCATCGAGCATATCTAAAAACCGACCCATATTGTCTTTCTCTACAGACTTTTATATGTTGTTTGTACCTTTTTCATCAAGGACTTGAAGCCGTGCGTAGAAAAGCAAGGAATCTATTATGAAATGAATCTATTATCAATTCATAGTCTTTGCCTTAAAGACTTTCTTAAGTTATATTTATCTGATTGACGAGCAATTGGATTTCTGGGAATTAGAGTTTTAAGGAGAAAAGAGAAGATAAGAGGCGAGTTTTCGGATCTGTAATCAGGTATTTTAAAAAGAGTTGGTTTAAGAATTTTTGGTTTTGCATCGGTTAATTAAGAAAACATTTTGAATCGAGGTTGTGCGGAAATAGATTTCGATGTTTTGAGTGTGTGGGTTTAAAATTTGAATTTTGCTGACGTATGAGTTTAAAACATAAACTTAAGTCTATGTGGGTTTAGTTGTATACACCATATTTAGTGTGGAAATAGGACGTTCACCTAATCTATTATGAAAGAATCTATTATCAATTCATAGTCTTTGCCTTAAAGACTTTCTTATGCCCTACTTATCTGCTTGGTCATTCTATACTTTCACGCCTTGTGGTTATCGCGAAGACATAGTTCTCACTCAGTTCAGAGTCTTTGTCTTGAGACATCTTTAACCTGTTGCTCTTTTTTTTTCATCGGACAGGTCTTATATAAGCCATTAGTTGGGTTTTTCTATCTAAGGACTTTTAGAGTCTTTGTCTTAAGACAACTGTACGCTGTTGGTTGTTTATTCTTCATCCTACAAGTCTTATTTAAACCGTTCAGTAAGATTCTCTTTTTGACTCATAATCCTTGTTACAAATCTTTGTTTTATGATTCTTTAGCCATTCGTAGTCTCTATCTTAAGACTGATTTCAGACAATTGGTCATTCTTTCCATCCACCAAATTACAAACCAACTTATAGTCTTTGTTTAAAGAGCTTTTTCAAACTTTGTCTTAAGCCGTTTTTTTTTTTTTTTTCCAATCCAACAAATTGTAAACCAAGCCATTGTCTTTTTCTAAAGACTTTTCTAAGCTATGGATTGTTTTCTCTATCCATTGATAAGGACATCGGACCGACTATCGTCCCAGAAGTGCCACCAGGACCATTGACGCGAGCCAAGGCCCGAGCCTTGGAGCACAAGTTCAACGAACTGGCAAGGCGAGCAGGCGAACAAGCACCAGAGACGACGGTCCATGACCAGGCCTATCGAAGCCCGATCGACCCAGCCCATGAACCAGCCCACCAAGGACCGTTTGCACCACATCGGGAACCATGGAGGTTCCTGCTCAAATATTCTTCCAGCTCGAGTGTCTTCACCATTACCATCCGGTGAAGGCACCAAAAGCCGTGCTAAGACATTGTACTCTTTTTCCTACATTCGGTTTTGTCCCACTAGGTTTTCCGAAGAAGGTTTTTAATGAGGCAACACTCTTAGTGCGCATGACGACCAAGGCCTGTTCTCAAGCCCAATATCTTCCACGGGCCCAAGTCGACTTCGGCTCTGTCCTTATTGTTGGAATGAAGAAGAATGATAAAGACAAAGAGAAGAAATGAAGAAAGTGTGCCTTAGACTTTAAGTAGGCGCCATGTGTCCAAAGGGACTGACTTAGGCTTGTTTGTGATTAATGATATGTTATCATTGTAGCTAAACATGTATTAGGCTATCTTAGTATCCAAACAAGCCTAGACTAGTTTAGTATAAATATTATATCTCTCTTCCTTTATAAGCAAGAAATTCATTTTTCTAAAATCTCAATAATAATCATTCTCACTTTTCTCTCTAATCTGTCTCTCTCTCGATCTACAAATCTCTGAATCTCTTAATCTCATAATCTACAAATCTCTGAATCTCTTAATCTCATAATCTTTCACTTATGGGGCCCACACATTTGTGTTTAAGCCTTGACCTAGACCCATTTCTCTATTTAAAACTTTATGTTGTTTTATTTAGACTTCTTACCGTTTTGGGTAAACATCATGTTGTTTACCATAAGTTGTAAACCAAATGCCTATATAAGCCTTATTACTTGCAATGAATAAGAGAACTTGAATTTTAAAACAAAAACCCCAAGACTCTTGTCTAAACTCGGCGCCTCTCTCCCCCTTTGGTGAGATAGCCGTGAGCTTCCTCCTTCCAGGTTGAAGCTACCTTGGTGTATCACAAGTCTTCTGCAGCTTATGTGGTCCTTTCGCTCCATCCTTCCTCCATCAAACCGTGGTCCTAAATCTCGAGCTTCTCAGTTGAATACCACTCCGCCACTACGCTTGTATCATCTGGTATCAGAGCTGAAAAGCTCCTAAGTACTAGGTTGAACCTATCCTTTTACTATCTCTGATTTTTCCTTTCCATTGTTTTTGAGTTTTCCTACCTTTGAGTTGTTCTTCTTCTTCTTCTTCCCTGCAAGGTGAAGAGGCGCAGGACAAGTCACCAAAAAAAAAAAAAAACACCATAAAACCTCCACCACAAAGCCAGAATTAAACCAGGTTTGATCCATCCTTGTCATTTATTTATTTTTTAATCAAAAAAAGGAAAAGAGAACAAGAATTGTTGTTTGCTTTCTTGTTTGTTTGAATTTTTCCTCATAAAACGAAATCATAAAAAGGAGTTAAGTTGCTTGAAATAAAATATAGGATCAATAGAAACACATCTAGAACACTTCTTTCACTTGAGAAATCGTGGACCTAGGTCACATAGCCCACACGTGTGTGTGTGCAGTCTGTTGAGTTCTTATGGTCAAGCCGCTTGTTAGGTCTAGGCAATCGTCCCTCGTTCCCGTTCCTTAGCCGCCACCCCGTTAGGACTAGTCTTCCCCGAGCCTAGACGCGTCCTAGGAACCTTCCGCCCCCCATGAGAACCAGCTCCCCCGTACCGCGCCACCCACCCGCAGCCCCACCCGATAGGTAGCACTGCACCAGCCCGAGTCTTGGACCGCGCCACCTGCGAGTTCTGCACCTAAAACCGATTGTCTAGGATTAGGAATCTTTCCTATTAGGTAGCTAGAGACATAAATGCGATTTTCCTTTTGAGTTCTAGGAACTAGGATATTTTCCATTGTAGAAACTAGTAATTTATGAAGTTTTCTTTTAGTATTTTTAGGCAATAAGTTAGGTTTCCATAAGTTTCCCAAGCCTTAGGAAATTTTCCTTAATTGTTTGGCTAGTTGTTTAGGCAACATGAGAACTTAGGAAATTTTCCCTTTTGACCTATAGAAATCGTGAGCCATAAGGAAATTTAGCAAATTAGTGCATTTGTAGATTTCCCTTTCCTTGAAGGTTTTTTTTTCCATTAATCTTTTTTGAATTTTTTTTTTCCGAGAGTTTCTATTTTTGGAAATTTTCCTTTTTGCAATTTTTTTCTTTTCTAAAAGTTTCATTTTTGGAACTTTCCTTTTTGCAATTTTTTTCCTTTTCTGAAAGTTTCCATTTTAAGGATTTTCCTTATTGTATTTTCTTTCCTTTTCTGAGAGTTTCCATTTTTGGAAACTTTCTTTTTTCAAAAACTTTCATTTTCTAGAAAAGAAAAGTTATGTCAGGAAGTAAAGGATCATCGTCAGGAACAGACAACCAAGCCATGATGCAGCTACTGCAGAACTTGACGACTCAGATAACAGCCATGGCTACACACATGGAACGCCTCGAGCAGCCTGCCCAATCACCCATACAACCCAACGCGCCAGAGGTACCCAGCCACGGGCCAGACAAGAACCACGGGCTGAGGACCCACAGCCGTTCTGGCACCCACCTAACCATCCAGACATCAAGCTTAACCCGCCTTCCTTTGCGGGAAAATTGGATCCCGAAGAGTACCTCGATTGGGAGAGACGAATGGAGTTGCTCTTCGACTACTACAACTATGACGACCCAAGACGAGTGGCCCTGGCAACATCACAGTTCACGGACCATGCTCTAGCATGGTGGGATTGAGAGGTAGCAGACTAGCAGCCCGACACCGAGGATGTTTTGGTCCTTTAACTTGGTGGGACGAATTGACCCACTTAATGAGGAGACGATAAAAATGGCCTAAGGCCGTTGGGCTTTCTGATATGATTAAGCCCAAGTCTGAGTGCACACTAAGGGTGTTGCCTCGTTAAAACCTTCTTCGGAAAACCCAATGGGACAAAAAAGAAGATAGAAAAAATAGTACAATTCCTTAGTACGTCTTTGGTATCCTTATCCCGGGGTGATGGTAAGGACACAAGAGTCGAAGATCCGATGATCCGACGACTAAGCAACTCCCAATGTTAGGCTGTGAGACTGATGTCCGGTCCTTGGTCCGGTCCTGGGACTGGCTCAGGGTTCCTTGGGAGAACCTCAATCCTACGCTCGACGTAACGGTTAGTCTTGGTTCCTAATGTCTTGGCTCTTGCTCGAGTTATGGGTCCGGTCGGCATAACAGGAACGGCTTCGTCCGGGTCTGGTCCGCCTGGGTCGGTAGCTCGGTCCGAGGCCTCATCATCCCTCCCCTCTTCAAGTGGTTTGGTCTAAAAGACAGAATCCTCACCTGCATCAAACAACTCTAAGTCAGAAATATTGAACGTTGGAGAAATGTGTAACTCACCTGGCTGTTTGAGTTGTAGGCGTTGTCGTTGATCTTTTTCAGGACTCTGAATGGACCGTCTCCTCTTGGTGCTAATTTTTCCTTTCGTTTTTGTGGGAACCTCTCGGGTTGCATATGAAACCAAACCCAGTCGCCTTCCTTCAAGGTCACCGGCTTACACCCTTTGTTGGATTGTTTAGCGTATGACTCTGTCTTCTTCTCGTGATTCTCCTTGACCTTCTGGTGTAGCTTTTTGACGTATTCTGCTTTGTTCTCTCCTTCAAGGATCACAATTTTGGCTGGCGGCAAGGGTGTAAACTCCACTGGGGACAAGGAATTGAAGCCGTAGACGATCTCAAAGGGGGATTTTTTTGTCACGGAATGGGCGGCTCAGTTGTAAGTAAACTCGACCAGTGGTAGGCACTCAAGCCATGACTTCAGATTTTGTCCGGTGGTCGCTCATAAGAGTGTGGACAGCGTCCGGTTCACCACTTCAGTTTGCCCATTAGTTTGCGGATGGCAGGTTGTTGAGAACACCAGCTTGTTTCCGAGTTTCTTCTATAAGGTCCGCCAAAAATGGCTAAGGAACTTGGTGTCTCGGTCGAAAACGATGGTCCGGGGGATACCATGTAGCCGTACAATCTCTCAGAACAAAAGGCTTGCAGTCTGCGTGACATCGTTGGTCTTGGCACATGGGATAAAATGAGTCATCTTCGAGAACCTGTCTACTACAACGAAAATGGAGTCTTTGTGGTTGATCTTAGGCAAGCCTAGCACAAAGTCCATAAAAATATCAGTCCATGGATTAGTAGGGATGTATAAGGTAAGATATAACCTGTGGGGATGAACTCTGGACTTGGCCCATTTGCAGACCGGGGCGTGTGTGAGCCATTCTTTAAATAGGTTGTGTTGGAATGAAGAAGAAATGATGAATTTAGAAAGCCCTTGAAGCTTTCTATAAAAGTCGTGTGTTACATAGTCAAAGGGGAGTGTCTAAGGCTTGTTTGTGTTCTAGTGTTATGTTATTCTTGTAGCCATTTATGTATAAGGCAATCCTTGTATCCAAACAAGCCTAGACTAGATTAGTATAAATATCTCTCTTCTTTCTCATTTGTAACTTAGAAAACTATTATTTTCATTCTCTTAATAAAATCATTATTCTCTCTAAATCTCTCTAATCTCTCATTCTCTCATTCTAAAAATCTCTTAATCTCATAATCTTTTATGGTATCAGAGCCAGGTAAAATTCATCATTCATTCATTGAATCAAGAAGAAAGTATATTTTTCTCAATTTCTTTCTAGTTCTATTTCGACTGTCATCTTGAAACTCAAACTCCTTACAAACCACGACTCCTTTTGACGATCTTCTTTCTTTGGATTGTACATCGATGAGTTTTGAAGCCACTCCAATTGGAATTGCATCATTTGACCCAGGGAGTCAAAAGTTATGAATTTTCTTGCATCGGACCTCCGCGAGTGCCTCCGCCGCGAACCTCCGTGTTTCCCAGGTCATTCCGACGTCGATCACGTTTTTCTAAATCCTAAACCCAAGACTTTCGAGTCTAGTTTCTGTTTAAAGAAAGAAGAACTCAATTCAATTTAGTCTGAAGAAAGGTCTTGAAGTTTTCCTCAGAGACGACCAAAATCGCCCCTAACAAGATCCAGGTGATAAAATTCTAATTCTTTCTCAGTTTTATTTAATTCTTTGAATCTGGAAAGTTAAATAAGTATATTTTGAGGGTCTCCACGAAATTTGGGTTCAATCTAATAGGTTTAAGACTTCAAGATTGATTTTCTTGATTTCCTTGTTAATCTTTGAATGTTTTAAAAGATGAAATCTTGAAATTTTAGGATTGATATTAAATTATAAATCGAATTTTGGATTAATTCTTACTGTTAGTTGAAGATAGGAATTGTTATTAGGTGGTTGTAGTTAGTTAAATCTTGTTGCAAGACTTGGTTGAAGTTTGTTGCAGGTGGTTGAAGTTTGGTATAAGCTGTTGGTAGTTGCAAGAGTTGGTTACTTGGACTGCAAGTCCTACATGCGCCTGCATAATCAGCTTGTCCACGCCTGTTTTCAAGTGCCTACAAGCCATTTCACGCCTTCTTGTTCGAGTCCAGTGCCATGCTGTACCGATCATAGTCTTTCGTGTGTGTTCAGACCAGTTTCTTGTCCGTGTGTCTCGACCATTCCATCGCGTGATCAGCCCAAGCACTTGTCCCGACCAGTTTCTTCCGCGCGTGCTGATCAACCATCTGCCACGACATCACGTACTTGTCCTTGGTAACACGCATTGGTAGGCCTTGGTAACACGCTTCGACCACAGGTCACAGAACCATCTTCTAGTCTTCGTCCTGACCCGACCAGCTGCAGGCCACAAAACTATCATCACATCCTCATCCTGACCCAAACAGCTCTACCTATTACAAGTGCAATCCATCTTCTATCTCATGGAACTTCAAGCTACATTCATAGCTCCAGTCATTCTCCATGGAGCAAATTACCTCTTGTGGTCTAGGACCATGAAAACAATATTGGGTGGTAAAAGCCTTTGGAATCACATTTCTACAAATGGCCTTGAAGAAAATGAAGTGGCTGAAGTTAGTGAGGCTATGGCTGTCCAAGCCAAATGGTATCAAGAAGACTAGTTGGTACTCTCTGTTCTTCAAAATTCTCTTGCTAGTGATCTTTTAGAGGCTTATTCCTTTTGTGAAAATGTAAAAGATCTTTGGGACATTTTGCAAAAGGTGTACGGAAACACCACTAACCTTTTAGGAATTTTTGAAGTGAAGAAGACTTTGAATGAATTAAGGCAGGAGGATGCATAATTCACAAAGAATTATGGCTCATTCAGAGCATTGTGGGCTGAGCTAGAAATGCTAAGGCCAGCCACCATTGACCCAATTGTTCTCCTCGAAAGGAAAGAACAAGATAAGGTGTTTGAGTTACTATTAACACTTAATACTACTTACTCAGATCTTATTAAGCATATTCTCAGGTCTGATAAGCTTCCTAGCTTGGAAGATGTTTGTGCTCAAATACAAAAGGAGCAAGGATCTCATGGATGATTTGGCAACAAGGCTGAATCGGTGACTGCACACAAAAGCTTCTTCAAATCAGCATCAACAAATGAATCTAGGAAGAGGAGAAAAATATGTGACCATTGCAAGAGGAATTACCATACAAAGAAGGAGTGTTGGATACTCCATCCTCAGCTGAAGCCAAGCTGGGCTTCTCGACCACAAAAACCCACAGTCAGCCTCACTCAAGCTCACGGCCTTGTGACAGCGCCTTCAAAAGCGTGTGGTAGCAGCTCAGTTCTTCACTCAGCCACAACCAGTGCCATGTCTACAGCATCGGAATTTGTGACAAAATCAGATTTAGAAGCTCTTATCAAAGCCATTAAGGAGGATAATGTGATGGGTAAAACTTTTCATGCTTCTTTTCAAACTTCTTTTACTCCTAAAGTCACTAAATCATTGGTAGTTGATTCTGGTGCTTCTCATCACATGATTAGTGATCTAGGATTGCTAGAGAATGTAGAACTAGCCTTATGTAATGTTGTCATTGCTAATGGAATTAAAGTACCAATTAAAGGTATAGGAAAACTTAAGTTGTTTGATAAAGAATCGAAGGCCTTTTACATGCCTTCATTTACCTCTAATTTGCTTTCAGTAAAAAGAACTACTACTGATTTAAATTGTCAAGCTATCTTTGGTCCTAATGATTTCTACTTTCAGGATATTGAAACAAGTAGAAGATTTGGACAAGGAACCACAAGAGATGACTTGTATGTGCTTGAAGACATGACTAAAGATAGTGAATTAGAGGTGGCTTTTAATGCTGGTTCCTTTAGTAATGATTCTGATCTTTGGCATGCTAGATTAGGACATCCTCATCCTATAGCACTTGAATTGATTGTTCCTGGTTTAAAAATGCCAAAAGATATGTGTGATTCTTGTATACTTGGAAAGCATTGCAAAACAATTTTTGAAAAATCTGTGCATACTTATGATAATTGTTTTGAGTTGGTGCATTATGATGTTTGGACATTTCCATTTCCATCTAGAGAAAATCATAAGTATTTGGTGATATTTATTGATGAAAAATCCAAATATACATGTGTTACCTTGCTTAGCCTTAAAGATAGAGTATTTGATGCATTTTTAAATTTTTAAGCATATATTACTAATCAATACAATGCAAATATTAAATGCTTTAGAACATATAATGGAGGAGAATACACTAGCACCAGACTCCAACTACACTTGGTCAAGCATGGCATTGAACATCAAACTAGCTGTCCTTACACTCCACAACAAAATAGAGTGGCTGAAAGGAAGAATAGACATTTGATGGAAGTTGTGAGAACAATGATGTTCCGCATGAAAGTTCCCAAAAGATTTTGGGGGGATGCTCTTGTAGCTGCATGCTACTTGATTAATAGGACTCCTACAAAAGTCCTAGATGACTTGTCTCCATTTGAGGTACTAAACAAAACCAGACCCAATATTGATCACTTGAAAGTTTTTGGTTGTGTTTGTTTTGTTTTAGTTCCAAAGGAGCAAAGGAATAAGCTGGATCCAAAGAGTATCAAAACTATGTTTATTGGGTATTCTTTTACTCAGAAAGGATACAAATGTTATGATCTAGAGACTAGAAAAGTCTTGGTATCCAGAGATTTTAAGTTCCAAGAGTCCAAATGTTTCTATGAAGAAGGAAATTTGGAACAATTTAAGGACATCTCAACAACAAGATCAGACCAAACTGAGAACTTGAGGAGGCTCTTGGAGAGCATTGATATAGTTTCACCTCATACTCAGCAGCCTACATCCATGACTCCTAATGCTCAACAGCCCACGACCGTGACCAATCCTACCTAGCCAGCCGCGGCAAATCCATTCGAGCCGCGGCCATCTACACCATCCGACCATTCACACCAACCGCAGCCTGGTGCCTTCAGTTCTCCTGGCCTTCCTCATCTTGAACATGGGGGGGAAGAGACATCTACTCATGTCCAAAAAGACTCAGTAGGAGAAGAATCAATTCTGGTCTCAGCTTTCAAAAGATCAGGAGAAGTGCCTACTCCTATTGAATTTTTGATGAAGAGGAGGATCCTATTAAAGAGGCTCCACCTACTGTTCTAAGAAGGAGCACAAGACAAAGGCAACCACCAGTGTTCTACAATGGGAATGTTGTTACTCATCATGATCAGGGAGTTTCTAATATTTCTCACTTACCTACTAATCATGTTGCTTTCATTTCTAGTCTTGATAAGGAGCAGATTCCTGATGTAAGAACCAATGGTGGACTGTCTTTCACCGAGAAGCTCAGGTTGCTGGACATAAATCGATGGAAGTGAATGGTGGATCGAAGGGACCACACAAGCTGTGAAAGGGACTTGTGATACTCCAAGAACTTTAACCAAATGAGGTTGAAGAACACGGCTGCAGCAAGGGGATGCTTGCTTGGCGGCTCTTTAGGGTTTAGACACTAGTCTTTAGGTTTTGTCAAAATGCTTGTTATTATTATTACTTCTAACTTAGGCTTATATAATGCCTTAAGTCCAGGCTTGTAATTATTAAGATTACAAATGGGCCAATAACCCAAAACAATGAAAACATAATTAAAATTGGGCTTAAGGCCACAATTATCTAAAACATAAAATAACATATAAAAGATGAGTTTAAGGCTTAAGTAAATAAGACTTAGAATAGGGATAGGTAGGGCCACAACCAGAAGTTGAACATACTCTTTTTACACTCAAAAGCAAGGAAGGTATTGTGGTAATTCTTATTTATATGATATAATCATATCTGGTAGTGATAGTGTTGGTATTGCATCTACTAAAGATCACTTAAAGAGTGTCTTTGATATTAAGGATCTAGGAGAACTTAAATACTTCTTAGGAATTGAAGTGTGTAGGTTCAAGGAATGTCTCTTTTTATCTCAAAGGAAATATATTGTAGATTTACTAACCTCTACAGGTATGATGGAAGCTAAACCAGCCAAAACACTCTTAGAAGAAGATTATAAAATCGCAACTAAGGGGGAGCTAGAGGAGGAAATTGATTTTCATGATCCTAAGCTCTATAGGAAAGTGGTTGGTAAGCTTATTGATCTAACAATCACAAGGCCAGATTTATGTTTTGCTGTGAATTAGGTATCTCAACACATGCAAGGTCCAATGATGAGATATTGGGAGATGGCTATGCGGATTTTAAGATACCTAAAGGGCACATATAAACAAGGTATATGGATGGGTTGCAATAAAAACACAAGTGTGGTTGGTTATTGTGATGCAGATTGGGCAAGAGATAGGGAGGATAAGAGAAGTACTACAGGCTATTGTACCTTTATAGGAGAAAACCTTGTGACTTGGAAAACCAAAAAGCAAAAGGTGGTATCATGCTCTAGTGCAAAATCAGAATATAGAGCAATGAGGAAGCTCACAACTGAATGCATTTGGCTGAGACAAATTTTGGAGGATCTTGCCGTGAAGTATGAGGAGCCTATCACCATTCACTGTGAAAATCAGGCTGCTATACACATTTCCTCTAACTCTGTGTTTCATGAAATGACCAAGCATATAAAAGTAGACTGCCACAAAGTAAGAGAAGCTATTGGGAAAGGTATCGTCTTGCGTTGCTATACAAGGAGTGATGATCAATTAGCTGATGTATTCACCAAGGAAACAACTCTGAAGAATGACACCTCCATCTATCCAAGGCTTGGTCTTATGACCATTCCACACCAATGATCCCAACATGAAGTGTTATACTCTTTTTCCTAGAAAATTTTTTGTCCCAATTGGGTTTTCCTTCTTTAGGTTTTTAATGAGGTAATACTTCATGGTTGCAAGGTTAGAAATTCTTCATGTCTTAATCTTGAGGGAAAGTGTTGGAATGAAGAAGACATGATGAATTTAGAAAGCCCTTGAAGATTTCTATAAAAGCCGTGTGTTACATAGTCAAAGGGGAGTGTCTAAGGCTTGTTTGTGTTCTAGTGTTATGTTATCCTTGTAGTCATTCATGTATAAGGTAATCCTTGTATCCAAACAAACCTAGACTAGATTAATATAAATATCTCTCTCCTTTCTCATTTGTAACTTAGAAAACTATTATTCTCATTCTCTTAGTAAAATCATTATTCTCTCTAAATCTCTATAATCTCTCATTCTCTGATTCTACAAATCTCTTAATCTCATAATCTTTCAGGTTGAAGGCGTTCTCCTGCTCAGTTCCCCAGCTGAATTCCCAATCCTTCTTCATCACTGAGGTCAGAGGGCTGGCAATCGTGCTGAAGTCCGTGACGAACCTCCAGTAGAAGCTGGCTAAACCGTGAAAGCTTCTGACTTGGCTGATACTCGTTGGCGTGGGCCAATCTTGGATTTCCTTGATCTTTTCCTCATCTACCTGTAGACCCTGCGAACTTACGACAAAGCCTTGGAAGACCACCCGATCAGTGCAGCACTTACACTTCTTTAGATTGGCATGCAAATTCTCCTCTTGAAGCGTACGTATAACCAACTCTAAATGGGTGACATGTTCGGCATAAGAAGCACTATAAATGAGTATGTCGTCAAATTACACAACGAAGAACTTACTGATATACGGTCTAAGTGTTGGAATGAAGAAGAATGATGAAGACAAAGAGAAGAAATGAAGAAAGTGTGCCTTAGACTCTAAGTAGGCGCCATGTGTCCAAAGGGAGTGGCTTAGACTTGTTTATGATTAATGATATGTTATCCTTGTAACCAAACATGTATTAGGCAATCTTAGTATCTAAACAAGCCTAAATTATATTAGTATAAATAGCTATCTTTCTCTTACTTTGTAAGCAAGAAATTCATTTTTCTAAAATCTCAATAATAATCATTCTCACTTTTCTCTCTAATCTCTCTCTCTCTCAATCTACAAATCTCTAAATCACTTAATCTCATAATCATTCATGGTATCAGAGTCAGGTTACATCAATCTGACATAAAAATTCCGCAAAATCTCTTCTCTTTACTCATGATCTCCTTGCACCTTCAAAATTAACACTACCATGGTTCTGGTTGTTGTTTGATCGATATTTCTGGCAAGAACTCGGGATTTATTGCCATATTCTTCATCTAAGGTGGTTCTCTCGCAAATTCTGTGCATTTCCCCGGTGATTTCATCCAATTTGGTGGCCTGAGTCGAAAGTTACAATCGATCCTCTCCGGTGGTGTAGCGATCATCTCTGCCGTGAGTCTCCGGGTTTGCAACGAGCATATCTCCTTGAATTATTCATTAAATCACGTGATTGTAAAGCCTAAACTCAAGTAAAACTAGTCGGGTTGATGATTCAGGAGGTCCGTTTTGCCCATTTTCACGTTTATAAGTTTTCTTGATCAATCTTCTTCAACAGGTCCAGATTTGACCTATTCAAGATATTTGTATTAAAACCCTCAACCTTTCTTAATCTTTTGCGAATCTTGGATGATCAGAATCTATTTTAGGACCTTGTGGAGGGTTTCAAGAAGTTTTATCTCAATCCAAAGAGTTTTAGACTTCAAGAAAAGTTTTCTTGAAAGTTACTAAAATCATGTTTTTTAATTTTTTGAGGGAAAGTTGGTTCTTAACTGGATTAATCAGTTTTAACAAATTTTAATCACTGTATCATTGCTATTTAAAGTTTTTTGAAGTTTTTGGACCAAGGGTTGTTAGGCTGTGGAAGTTGTTGCTCACGGTTGCAGGTCGTTAGATGCGCCACCTCTTGTATTGGTCAACCGCGTGCCTCCCTTTGTTTCCCTCTTGGTTGCAGGTTTTAAAACTGAGCCTGATGGATTACCAGAAGAATATAAAGGCTCCAGTTATGCTTCAAGGGACGAACTACCTCCTCTGATCAAGAACCATGAAGACAACCTTGTGCAGCAAAGGTTTATGGAGTCACATTACAAAAGCGCATGTTCTAGCCATTGAAAGGGCTGACTCAGATGATCAAGATGATCAAAACAAATGGTTTCAGGAAGAACAGATGGTACTTTCTATACTCCAAAACTCCCTTGCTGGATCTATCTTAGAAGCATATTTATATTGTGAAAATGCTAAAGACCTTTGGGAAACTTTAAAAGCTGTATATGGAAATACTACTAACCTCATGAGAATTTTTGAGGTAAAAAAAACTTTGAATGACCTTAGACAAGAGGGTGTTGAGTTCACAAAGCATTATTGATCCTTTAGAGCATTATGGGCAGAACTAGAGATGCTAAGGCCTGTCACAATTGATCTCATTACTCTCCATGAAAGGAAAGAACTAGATAAGGTGTTTGGGTTACTCTTGATTTTAAACACTAACTATATTGATTTGATGAAGCACATTCTTAAAGAGGACAAGCTTCCTAGTTTGGAGGATGTCTGTGCTAAGATTCAGAAGGAGCAAGGGTCTCTTCTGCTGTTTGGAAACAAGGAAGAACCGGTGGTTGCCCACAAGAGCTTTTTCAAGTCGGCTCCAGCCGAGTCCAAGAAGAAGAGAACCATGTGTGATCACTGCAAGAGAACCAGTCACACTAAGAAGGAGTGCTGGGTGCTTCATCCTGAGTTGAAGCCAAGCTGGTTCATTGACAGGTCCAAGACTTCATCAACAAGCGCCACTAGCTCCTCCAACCTGGTGCAAACAACCGCCTCTACATTGGCCAACAATCCGGTCCAAGCCTCTCCATCTGAGTTTGTGAAGAAATCAGACTTGGAAGCTCTTTTCAAAGCCTTTAGCTTTGGTAATGTGTTGGGTAAATTACTTCATGCTTCTTTTCAAACATCCATTGCTTCTAAACCTTTGATTGTTGATTCTGGAGCTTCTCATCACATGATAAGTGATTTAGGTTTGCTAGAAAACTTAGAACATGCTTTAGGTAGTGTGGTAATACCTAATCGAATCAATGTGCCAATTAAAGGAATTGGGAAGCTTAAATTGTTTGATAAAGAATCTAAAGCCTTTTATATGCCATCTTTCACATCTCACTTGTTGTCTATTAAGAGAGCTACTACAGATCTTAATTGTCAAGCTATATTTGGTCCTAATGATTTATACTTTCAGGATATTGAAACAAGTAGGAGATTTGGACAAGGAACAACCAAGAATGACTTGTATGTGCTTGAAGATTTGTCCATCATCCCTTACAAGAACCGTGTGCTAATAGTGTAAATTAAATTAGGTCATCCTCATCCTAGACCTTTAGAATTGATAATCCATGGAATTAAATTACAAAATGATTTGTGTGGATCATGCATTGTTGGGAAATATTGTAAGACTGTTTTTGAGAAATCAATTCATTCATATAATAATTATTTTGATTTGGTGCATTCTGATGTTTGGACATCTTCCATTCCTTGTAGAGAAAACCAAAAATATTTTTTTGACCTTTATTGATGAAAAATCTAACTATACTTGAGTTACATTGCTTAGTTCTAAGGATAGAGTGTATGATGCATTTTTTAATTTTCAGACATTTGTTACTAACCAATACAATGCCAAAATTAAATGTTTTAGAACAGATAATGGAGGGAAATATACTAGTACCAAGTTTCAGCAACACTTGGTCAAACATGGCATTGAACATCAACTAGCTGTCCCTACACTCCACAACAAAATGAAGTAGTTGAAAGGAAGAACCGACATTTGATGGAAGTTGTGAGAACAATGATGTTCCACAAGAAGGTCCCAAACGATTTTGGGGAGATGCTCTAGTAGCTGCATGCTACTTAATCAATAGAACTCCAACTAAAGTTTTAGATGATTTGTCTCTCTTTGAGGTATTAAACAAAACTAAGCCTAATATTGAACACTTAAGAGTATTTGGGTGTGTTTGTTTTGTTTAAGTACCAAGAGAACTTAAGAACAAGCTGGAACCAAAGAGCACCAATGCCATGTTTATTGGGTACTCTCCTACACAAAAGGGATAAAAATACTACAACCTAGAGACTAGAAGAGTCCTAGTATCCAGAGATGTAAAATTCCAAGAGTTCAAAGGATTCTATGAAAAAGGAACTTAGAAAACATTGGCATAGTCCCTCCTAAGGTGCCAGCACCAGCTCCAGAACAATCAGATCCTGTACTGGCACGGCCTAAACCAAGACCAGCCCAGCCCAAGCTGTGTTCACCCAGGCACGACCCAGGTCCAACCTAACCTTGTGATGTAAGCTTAGTGGTGGTGCAATTGTTGATCGAGAAACTCGAGACCTTCAGATGCGAGTTGGATGAAAGGGGTGGATTGAAAGGACCACATAAGCTGCGGAAGACTTGTGATACACCAAGTTGTTCTTCTTGAACAAGAAGAACGAAGGCAAGCTCTCCAAAGGGGATTGGCAGCCGTCAAGAACAGGTAGACTAGGGTTTATTTTCTTTAAAATTTGAGTTGTCTTATGACTTGTAAGAGATGAGGCTTATATAGGCCTTTTAGTTACAACCTAGGGTAAACAACATGATGTTTATCCTAAACAACAAGTAGTGTAAATAAAAACAACATGAAGTTCTTTTTTCTGTAGAAAAAAATGGGCTTAAGGCCAAATAATTTAAACATAAAAATATGGGCTTAAGGCCCTAAACTTATACTTAGTCTAAATAATAAAGAAATGAGATAGATAAGCCTTGTCGATGAGATAAGGCCAAATTCGACTAAGACTTGTGAAGGGTGGCAGATTGTGTGAACAAGTCTTCGTCGGCTTGCGCACTAAGAGGGTTGCCTCATTAAAACCTTCTCCAGAAAACCCAGTGGGACAAAATCGAAGATAGGAAAAAGAGTACAATTTCTTAGCACGTCTTTTGGTGTCTTTACCGAATGGTGATGGTAAAGAAACCGGAGGTGGAAGAGTCTTCGAGTAGGAACCTCCAATGCTCCTTAGCTGAATCAAACGAGTCTTGATGAACTCCTGAGCCGTCTGGTGGGTCTTCATCCGTGGTATCTGCTTTCTCCATTAGCTGGTTGAACTTTTCTCGCAAGGCTCGAGCTTTGGAACGTGTCAGTGGTCCTGGTGGGACTCGTGGTGCAGTCGTTGGTACGATGTCCTCATCATTCCCTCCCTCTTCAGGTGCTTTGGTCTCCAAAGAAAAGTCTTCCCCTGCATCAAACAACTCCAAGTCAGCAACATTGAACGTAGTGGAAACATTATACTCACCTGGGAGTTCCAGTTGATAAGTATTGTCGTTGATGCTCCGCAGGACTCTGAACGGTCCATCTCCTCGTGGTGCTAGTTTGCTCTTGCGCCGTTGGGGAAAACGTTCGGGTCGCAGATGTAACCAGACCCAATCTCCTTCTTTAAAGACCATGCGCCTCCTGCCCTTGTTGGCGTGCTTTGCTGTCTGAGAGTTCCTCCATTCCAGATTTTCCTTGACTTACTGGTGCAAGCGTTTGACATACTCCGCTTTGGCTTCTCCCTCCAAGCTGACAACCTCCCCAAGTGGAATGGGTGTGAATTCGATTGGGGTAGTAGGGTTGAAGCCGTAAACGATCTCGAATGATGTCTTCTTAGTTCTGGAATGGATTGCTCTGTTGTAGGCAAACTCGACATAGGGGAGGCATTCGAGCCAGTTCTTCAAGTTACGACCAATTATCACTCGCATCATCTGGGAAAGTGTCCTGTTGACGACCTCGGTCTGACCATCCGCCTGTGGGTGATACGCTGTAGAGAAGAGTAAGTTGGTGCCAAGTTTCTTCCAAAGTACTCGCCAGAAATGACTGAGGAACTTAGTGTCCCTGTCGGACACCATGGTCCTGGGAATGCCGTGCAAGCGGATTATCTCTCAAAAGAATAAATTCGCCGTCTGAATTGCATCGTTCGTCTTGCTGCATGGTATGAAGTGTGCCATTTTAGAGAAACGATCTACTACGACGAGGATGGAGTCCTTGTGATGAACTTGTGGTAAGCCGAGCACGAAATCCATCAAAATATCTGTCCAAGGTGACGACGGGACCGGTAGTGGCATGTATGGGCCTTGGGGGTGCATCTTAGACTTAGACCGTTTGCAGACAAGGCATTTCTCGCAATGGGCTTCCACATCTCGGTGTTGACGCGGCCAATAAAAGTGTTCCTTGAGCATACTTAAGGTCTTGGCAACACCAAAATGCCCCATTAAACTGCCGCCATGGGCCTCTCTCAGAAGAAATTCGCGAACTGAACCTCCGGGAATGCAAAGACGCTTGTCTTTGAAGAGAAATCCATCAAACAAGTAGAAGCGGCTGTACTTGCCCTGACCATGTTCCTTAAAAGCTTCCTGGAAGTCGTGATCTTCAGCATAGAGGTCATTAAGCATTTCAAAACCCATAACCTTTGACTCCATGACCGAAATCAGGCTGTGTCTGCGGGATAATGCATCAGCTACGACATTGTCTGCACCTTTCTTGTACTTGATGACGTACGGAAATGTCTCGATAAACTCCAACCATCGAGTGTGCCTTTTCTTGAGCGTCGTCTGACCCTTGAGGTGTTGGAGTGTCTGGTTGTCCGTGTATGACGCATTCTCTCGAGAGCAGGTAATGTTGCCAGGTTTGCAAAGCTCGGACCAATGCGTAGAGCTCCTTGTCGTACGTAGGGTAGTTTAACGTTGCTCCGCTTAATTTTTCTCTAAAGTAGGGAATTGGTTTTCCACCCTGTGTCAGGACTGCTCCAATGCCTACACCTGAAGCATCACACTCTACTTCAAAAGTATTATCAAAATTTGGCAGTGTAAGGACAGGTGCGCGTGTGAGACGCTCCTTCAACAACTGGAATGACTTTTCTTGTTCCAGACCCCACTTGAAAATCTTGGTTCTTCTTGATGGTCGCTGTCAATGGTCTGGCAACCGTATTGAAATCTCGTACAAATCGTCGGTAGAAGCTTGCTAGTCCATGAAAACTCTGAACTTGGCTGGCATTAGTCGGCGTGGGCCACTCTTGAATTGCTCGAATTTTCTCTTCGTCGACGCAAAGTCCCTGCAAGCTCACGACGAATCCAAGGAAAACAACCTGATCAGTGCAGAAGGTACACTTTTTAAGGTTTGCGTACAGCTGTTCCTTCGAGAGTGTCAAGATTAAAATCTCTAAGTGATCTGAGTAGGACGCACTATAGACGAGTATGTCGTCAAAGTAGAGGACGACAAATTTCCCTATGAATGGCCGAAGGACTTGGTTCATGAGACGCATGAAGCTACTTGATGCGTTGGATAGGCCGAAGGGCATTACCAACCACTCGTAGAGATCCTGCTTAGTCTTGAAAGCTGTCTTCCACTCATCTCCTTCGCGCATTCGAACTTTATGATATCAACTTTTTAAATCGATTTTGGATAAGACAGAGGCTCCACTTAATTCGTCCAACATGTCGTCGAGGCGCGGGATCGGATGCCGATACTTGACAGTGATATTGTTGATGGCGCGACAGTCGACACACATCCGCCAGCTTCCATCCTTCTTCGGCACAAGGAGGACGGGAACTGCACAGGGGCTAAGGCTTTCTCTGACGTAGCCTTGAGCCATGAGATCTTGAACCTGTTGTTCGAGTTCTTTGGCTTCTTCTGGAGTAACCTTGTAAGCTGGTTTGTTCGGCAGTTGGGCTCCTGGAATGAGGTCGATATGATGCTCATTGCCTCTGAGAGGTGGCAACCCTGGGGGGATCTCGTCTGGGAAGACATCCGAGTATTTATCTAATAGGGACTGGACATCCACGGGTAAGGTATTGCTGGTGGCCTCGGATGCGCTCAAGACCTCCTGGTATAGCATGAGGACCAGTTGAGTGCCTGTGGTGCGAACCGCCTTCCTCATATCTGCTATGTTGACGAGGAAGTTTTCTTTTCGTGCATGTTGGTCTTTGGCCATTTTGGATTGCATCCCGTGCACTTCTTGTGGAGACATAGGTGCTAGGTTGTACCTACGTTTATCATGGACGAAGGAGTAGAAGTTGGTACATCCATTATGCGTAGTCTCCTTATCGAACTTCCAGGGTCGTCCCAATAGGAGATGTCCGGCTGACATGGGAACGACGTCGCACAAAACTTGGTCCTGATATCATCCTATGCTGAAAGAAACTCGGACCTGATCGAAGATATATAGCTTTGTCTTGTTGTTAAGCCAACGAAGTCTGTATTGTTTTGGATGCTTGGTCACTGGTAGCCCAAGTTTCTCTACCATGTACTTTCTAGCAGCATTGGTGCAGGAACCACTGTCAATGATGAAGGAACACACCTTTCCGAGGATGGTGCATTTAGAGTGAAAAATGTTTTCACGCTGCTCGATCTCTTCTTGCTCTAGTCTCGAGCTGAGAAATCTCCTGATCATTAACATATCTCCCGAGTCAGCGTATTCTACTTCTCCCTCAGACATGGGGTCTGCCGTGGGAGGATCCTCTTCTTGCTCGTCTGCGGAGTCGTAATCTCCGGAAGCAGTCAAAACCATAGTCCTTTGGTTGGGGCATTCACGAGACATGTGCCCCCTCCCTTTACATTTGAAGCATGTAATGACGCTGCTCTTCTGGGGTTGACTTGTGTGAGAAGTCGGTGGGCTAGGTCTGGAAGTCGTCATTGGTGCCTTGGTAGGCACATTGCTGTCCACGGCCTTGCTCCTCTGCCGTGGGTCACCAGTGGGGGCAGCGCGGTCAAATGGCTTGGGGCCTGTACCCCAAGTGCTCTTTGGTCAGATTGGCGCTGAGGACTTGCGTCGGTTGCTCTTCTCGATATGAACCGCTAGATGGAAAAACTCACCAAGGTCGTGATAAGGCTGCAGCTCTTTCTTGCTATCGACTCATGTAAACCGTCGATAATCTGAGCCATGAGGCTTTCTTCCGAGTCATCCATTTCGAGCCTGTTCCGTAGGTGCTTGAATTCGTCAAAGTACTCAGATACCGATTTGCTGCCTTGGGTAAGGCATCTGAATCGTCTCTGGAGTTCTCGGTTAAAGTGAGGTGGTACATAGCGTCGCCTCATCAGCTGGGTCAGCTCGTACCAAGAAGTTAGAGCTCCCATTCGTGCTCTCCTGCGAGTGGCTATCTCGCGATCCCACCATGCCATTGCGTGGTCGGTGAACTGGGCTGTTGCTAATGCAACTTTACGGGGATCATCGTAGTTATAGTATTCAAGAGTAGTTCCATTCTCCGTTCCCAGTCTAGGTATTTTTTGGGATCTAGCTTTCCCGAGAAGGGGGTGGGTTGAGCTTGACGTCGGGGTGGACGGCTGGCTGCCTGGGCGGTGGCAGTGGCTCGTCATAGTAGTGGTCTCTTCCTAGGCCACAGTGGGGGATGTTTTGGGTCGGTCATACCGGTGTAGATGTGTATGCGCGGTAGGTGTTGGTGCTGGCTGCTCTAAACGCTCAAGACGAGTTGTGAAGTTTGACATCTGGGCAGTCAATGTTTGCAATAGTTTCATCATTGTTTGAATGGGCTGCCCAGACGTGGACTCGTCCTGCCCTGACATATTTCCTTTTCCGAGAAAAGAAAATTTTTCAGAAATGGAAAGTTTCCCGGAAGGGAAACTTGCAGATTATGGGAACTTTCCTTAAATGGAAATCCCCCCAGATATTTATATTTTTATTTATGGATAATTAATTAAACTAACTAAACACAAAAAGGGAAACAATCAATGAAAGGAAATTTTCCTAAGTCTAGAAAGGAAACCTAAAAATATGAAAAATATCCTAAGGATATATTTCCTAAACTAACAAGGAAATTAACATATGGGGGAAATCCTACAAATTAATGCCTAATCCTAAATGGAAACTAATTAATTACCTAATAAAATCTCGGAAATTTTTTATTACTATCTAGAAAAATTTCTAAACTAATTTATTGCAATAGGGAAACTTAAGGAAACTATCTAAATACTAGGGAAGACTTCCTAAAACTAAAACTAAGAATCTAGACATAAACTATCCTAGACAATCCTAGCCGCCTCGTACACAGAGACCTAACCTAGTCGCGGAGCTAGGACTAAGAAAACCTAACGGTCGTAACGGGGACAGAGTCTAGCTCGGGCGCGGGACGTGTAGCCTACCTAGCAAGTCGAAATCGCGGTACGGGGCTAAGGCTGACTTGCTATCCTAGCGACTAGTCACAGAAAACACCTACACCTAATCGCCTAGACTCGCAAACAAGACCGAGGAACTAAACCGATGACAAGTGCAACCTAGCTAGCTACAAGACGCGGACAACTAGGGTGGAACAGTCGGGACATGAGCGAGCTAGCGAGCGGACAACACTAAACGCGACCTCGACCTCGACCTGAGCCTATGCACAAGCGAGCGGCTACCCTAGACGAGGGACACACTGACGCGAACAGTAACCCCTAGACGCGGGACACTCGGACGTGACAAGAGAACCTAGAGCTAGGACGCGACACGCTACCTGGGACACTGACGCGACACAACTAGGAAACCTACCAAACTAATCGCGGGACACACCTAGACTCGGGCACACTAAGAATCGGACGCGGCTTGAAGACAAGAACCCTAGCCTTGAGTCCTAAGCAACAAGCAAGCAACACAACCCTTATGGACTCACAATTTTTAATGAGAAACAAGTGCTCTAAGTGAGTTTTCTAAAAGCCCTAATTTGTTTTTAACAACTTAAACAATATATATTTTGTTTTTTTTTCTTAAAAAAAAATTCTAGCAATAATTAAACAATGAAACAAACAATTCTCTTCTATTTTTTTGTATTTTTTTTGTAGGATGTTTTGTGGTAGATAACTTGATTCCTTTCCTTCTTACCGAGAACCTCAGGGGAAAGAGAAAGAAACACAATCAAAAGCCAAAAAAACTGTTGAACAAAGACAATGAAAAATCGCAAAACAAGAGGATAAAATCAACCTGATGTTTAAGAGCTTTTAGGCTCTGATACCAGATGATGTAAGCTTAGTGGTGGTGCAACTGTTGATCGAGAAACTCGAGACCTTCAGAAGCGAGTTGGATGAAAGGGATGGATTTAAAGGACCACACAAGCTGCGGAACACTTGTGATACACCAAGTTGTTCTTCTTGAACAAGAAGAACGAAGGCAATCTCTCTAAAGGGGATTGGCAGCCGTCAAGAACAAGTAGACTAGGGTTTATTTTCTTTAAAATTTGAGTTGTCTTATGACTTGTAAGAGATAAGGCTTATATAGGCCTTTTAGTTACAACCTAAGGTAAACAACATGATGTTTACCCTAAACAACAAGTAGTGTAAATAAAAACAACATGAAGTTCTTTTTGCTGTAGAAAGAAATGGGCTTAAGGCCAAATAACTTAAACATAAAAATATGGGCTTAAGGCCCTAAACTTATAGTCTAAATAATGAAGAAATGAGATAGATAAGCCTTGTTGATAAGATAAGGTCGAATTCGACTAAGACTTGTGAAGGGTGGCAGATTGTGTGAACAAGTCTTCGTCGTCTTGCGCACTAAGAGGGTTGCCTCATTAAAACCTTCTCTGGAAAACCCAGTGGGACAAAACCGAAGATAGGAAAAAGAGTACAATTTCTTAGCACGTCTTTTGGTGTCTTTACCGAATGGTGATGGTAAAGACACCGGAGGTGGAAGAGTCTTCGAGTAGGAACCTCCAATGCTCCTTAGCTGAATCAAACGGGTCTTGATGAACTCCTGAGCCGTCTGGTGGGTCTTCATCCGTGGTATCTGCTTTCTCCATAGCTGGTTGAGCTTGTCTCCCAAGGCTCGCGCTTTGGAACGTGTCAGTGGTCCTGGTAGGACTCGTGGTGCAGTCGTTGGTATGATGTCCTCATCATCTTGTGGATGCTCTAGAAGGAGAATAAAAAGGGGAACCAGCTATTGTTTTTAGAAAAAGTACAAGGCAGAGATTCCCACCAACTTCTACTACACCAACAATGTAGTAGTTCACCATGATCAGGGAGTGTGTAATCTAGTTCCTATACCTGATTCTCATGTTGTATTTACTGTTAGCCTTGATAAAGAGCATATTCCGAAGACCTATGAGGATGCAATGGAGATAAAGGAGTGGAGAGAAGCAATTCAAGCTGAAAGACAAGCTATGGAGAAGAATCAAACCTATGCGCTAGCTATTCTCCAAAAGGGAAAAATGCTGTAAGTTATAAATGGATCTTCACCATTAAATATAAAAGAAATGGTGAGATAGATAAGTATAAAGCTAGGTTGGTGGCTAGAGGATTCACACAAACTTATGGTGAAGTTATAGGGATACCTTTGCTCTTGTAGCTAAATTATACTCAGTTAATGTTGTTTTATCTCTTGCTCCTAACCTTGATTAGGAGTTATGGCAAATGGATGTTAAGAATGCATTCTTACAAGGTAAGCTAGAAGAGGAAGTGTACATGAGATCACTACCAGGTCTAGAAGATCAAGTAGGTGGCGATAATACACTGAGATTAAGAAAGACTATCTATGGCTTAAAACAATCTCCAAGGGCTTGGTATCATAAGCTGAATGTGACCTTAAAGGACAGAGGCTTCAAAATGTCAGAAGTTGAACACACTCTCTTTACACTTCAGAGTAAGGAAGGTATTGTGGTTATACTCATTTATGTGGATGACATAATCATATCAGGGAGTGATAAAGTATGCATTGATTCTACTAAAACTTATTTAAAGAGTGTCTTTGGTATTAAGGATCTAGCTGAACTTAAATACTTCTTAGGAATTGAAGTGTGTAGGTTCAAGGAAGGTCTCTTCTTATCTCAGATAATATATATTGTGGACTTACTAACCTCTACAGGCATGATGGAAGCTAAAGCAGCTAAGACACCCTTAGAAGAAGGCTACAAAATAGAACCTGAGGAGGAGCTAGGGAATGATGACGTGTCCAGATTTGACCTCTTTGGGGTTTTGGTAGTAAAAACCCGATTCTTTCACAATATTTTTCAAATCTTGTACAATCAGAAGATAATTAAGGATCTTTTGGAGGGTCTCAAGAATTTTCATCTCAATCCAAATATTTTTAGACTTCAAGAAAGTTTTCTTGAAAGTTGTTAAAATTATGTTTTTTTTTTTTAAATTAGAGGGAAAGTTGGTTCTTAATTTGATTAGGCAGTTTTAACAACTTTTAATCACTATATCATTTTTAGTTAAGCAGTAGAAGGCTGTTAAAGTTTTTGACCAGGGGTTGTTAGGTTGTTGGAAGTTGTTGCTCACGGTTGAAAGTTGTTGAACGCGCCTTCATTGCATTGGTCTAGCGCGTGTGCTTCTTGCTTGTTCTCATCTTCTTGCAGGCTTTAAACCGAGTCTGATGGAGTATAAAATGAACATAAAAGCCCCAGTTATGCTTCAATTGACGAACTACCTCCTCTGGTCAAGAACCATTAGGACCACCCTATGCAACAAAGGCCTATGGAGTCATGTAACAAAGGCACCAGTTCTAGCTATTGAAGAGGCTGACTCAGATGATCAAGATGATCAAAACAAATGGTTTCAAGAAGACCAGATAATACTTTCTATACTTCCAGAATCTCTTGCTGGATCCCTCTTAGAAGCATATTCATATTGTGAAAATGCTAAAGACCTGTGGGAAACTTTAAAAACTGTGTATGGAAACACTACTAACCTCATGAGGATTTTTGTGGTAAAGAAAGCTTTGAATGATCTTAGACAGGAGGATGTTGAGTTCACAAAGCATTATGGATCCTTTAGAACATTATGGGCAGAGCTAGAGATGCTAAGGCCTACCACAATTGATCCTATCACTCTTCATGAAAGGAGAGAACAAGATAAAGTGTTTGGGTTGCTCTTGACATTAAACACTAACTACACTGATTTGATTAAGCACATTCTTAGGGAGGAAAAGCTTCCTAGCTTAGAGGATGTCTGTGCTAAGATTCAGAAGGAGCAAGGGTCTCTTCAGCTGCTTGGAAATTAAGAAGAAGAGAGCCGTGTGTGATCACTGCAAGAAAACCGGTCACACCAAGAAGGATTGTTGGGTGCTTCATCCTGAGTTGAAGCCAAGCTGGTTCATTGACAAGTCCAAACCTTCATCAACAAACGCCACTAGCTCCTCCAACCTGGCGCATACAACCGCCTCTCCTGTGGCCTACAATCCGGTCCAAGGACACACAACAACTCCTCTTCTGACTCCTCCATCTGAGTTTGTTAAGAAATCAGACTTGGAAGCTCTTTTCAAAGCCTTTAGCTATGGTAATGTGTTGGGTAAATCTCTTCATGCTTCTTTTCAAACTCTATTACTTCTAAACATTTGATTGTTGATTCTGGAGCTTCTCATCATATGATAACTGATCTAGGTTTAATAGAAAACTTAGAACCTGCCTTAGAAAATGTAGTGATAGCTAATAGAATCAATGTGCCAATTAAAGGAATTGGGAAGCTTAAACTGTTTGATAAATAATCTAACGTCTTTTACATGACATCCTTCACATCTAACTTGTTATCTGTTAAGATAGCTACAACTGATCTTAATTTTCAAGTTATCTTTGGTCCTAGTGATTTCTATTTTCAGGTTATTGAAACAAGTAGGAAATTTGGACGAGTAACAAAGAATGACTTGTATGTGCTATAATACTTGTCCATGCATTCCTCATCTGAACCGTGTGCTAATAGTGTAGATATCAATGTCACAGCTGATCTTTGGCATGCTAGATTAGGTCATCCTCATCCTATAGCTTTAGAGTTGATGATTTCTGGAATTAAATTGCAAAATGAATTGTGTGAATCTTGCATTCTAGGAAAACATTGTAAGACAGTTTTTAAGAAATCAACTCATTCTTATGATAATTGTTTGATTTGGTGCATTCTGATGTTTGTACATCCCTTTCGTTCAAGAGAAAATCAAAAATATTTTGTAACCTTTATTGATAAAAAATCTACGTATACTTAGGTTAAATTGCTTAGTTTCAAGAATAGGGTGTTTGATGCATTTTTTAATTTCCAAACATTTGTTACTAATCAATACAATGTCAAGATTAAATGCTTTAGAACAGATAATGAAGGGGAATACACTAGCACCAAGTTTCAGCAACACTTGGCCAAGCATGTCATTGAACATTAAACAAGCGGTCCCTACACTCCACAACAAAATGGAGTAGCTGAGAGGAAGAACATATATTTGATGGAAGTTTTGAGAACAATGATGTTCCACAAGAAGGTCCCAAACGATTTTGGGGAGATGCTCTAGTAACTGCATGCTACTTAATCAATAGAACTCCAACTAAAGTTCTATACGATTTGTCTCCCTTTGAGATATTAAACAAAACTAAGCCTAATATTGAACACTTAAGAGTATTTGAGTGTGTTTGTTTTGTTTAAGTACCATGAGAACTTAGGAACAAGCTAAAACTAAAGAGCACCAAAGCCATGTTCATTGGGTATTCTCCTACACAAAAGGGATACAAATGTTTCAACCCAGACACTAGAAAAGTCCTGGTATCCAGAAATGTCAAATTCCAAGAATCCAAATGATTTTATGAAGAAGGGGCTTGGGAAGAATTCAAAGACATCTTAACAATAGAAACTGACCAAACTGAGAACCTAAGGAGGATCTTAGAAAACATTCACATAGTTCCTTATAAAGCACCAGCACCTGGCCAGCTCCTCCCCATCAAGCGCCAGCACCTGGCCTAGCTCATTCAGCTCCTGTTCTGGCTTGGCACGAACCAGGACCAGCTTAGCCCGAACCGACTCCAACCTGGCACGACCCGGCTCCATCCAACTCTCGGCAAGTACTGGCTTCAGCTTCCTCAAGTCCACCTGATCATCATTCGCATAGTTCCTCATAAAGCACCAGCAACTGGCCAGCTCCTCCCCATCAAGCGCCAGCACCTGGCCTAGCTCCTTCAGCTCCTGTTCTGGCTTGGCACGAACCAGGACCAGCTCAGCCCGAACCGACTCCAACCTGGAACGACCCGGCTCCATCCAACTCTCGGCAAGAACCGGCTTCAGCTTCCTCAAGTCCACCTGATCATCATCCTCTTAATCATGAGGGAGGATAATCATCTACACATGCTCAAAATGATTCGTAAGGTGGGGACACCATTCTAGTTTCATCCTCTAAAAGACCAAGGGAACAACCAAATCTTGTGCAAGCTTTAGAAAAAGAAGAAACGACTGTCCATGTGTAACAACCACTGACACTTAGAAGAAGTACAAGACAGAGATTTGTATCTAACTTCTACTACAACAACAATGCAATACTTCATCATGATCAGGGAGTATGTAATTTAGTTCATATACCTGAGTCTCATGTTGCATTTACCCTTAGTCTTGATAAAGACCAGATTCCAAGAAGCTATGAGAAAGCAATAGAGATAAAGGAGTGGAGAGAAGCTATTCAAGCTGAAAGACAAACTATGGAGAAAAATAAAACCTATGCACCAGCCACTCTACCAAAAGGGAAAAAGACTGTAAGTTCTAAATGAATTTTCACCATTAAGTATAAAAGTAATGGTGAGATAGATAGGTATAAACTAGGTTGGTAGCTAGAGGATTCACACAGACTTATGGTGAAGATTATAGGGATACTTTTGGTGCAGACTTATGGTGCAGGCTCTCACATTAATGCTCTACAGAGAGAGCCTGCACACAACAAGTACAAAGTCTTCATTGCCTGCCGAGATCCTTGTCCTGCTAGACAAGTATCCCGACGTCTTTCCGGACGAAATCCCAGCCGGCCTCCCACCTATCCGAAGGATCGAGCAACACATTGACTTTGTTCTCGGAGCTCAATTACCCAACCGCCCTGCATACAGAGTAAACCCCGAGGAGGCTAAAGAGTTAGAACGGCAAGTCCAAGACCTCATGGCTCAAGGCTACGTTCGAGAAAGCCTTAGTCCCTGTGCCGTCCCGGTTCATCTAGTACCAAAGAAGAACGGGAGCTGGAGGATGCACGTCGACTGTCGCACCATCAACAATATTACGATCAAGTACCGGCACCCCATTCCGCACCTGGACGACATGCTAGACGAGCTCAGCGGAGCCACAGTCTTCTCCAATATTGACCTAAAAAGTGGATATCATCAAGTAAGGATGCGCGAAGGAGACAAATGGAAGACTGCATTCAAGACCAAGCAAGGTCTTTATGAGTGGCTAGTGATGCCATTTGGCTTGTCAAACGCTCCCAGTACTTTCATGCGCCTTATGAACGAGGTTCTTCGTCCGTTCATTAGCAAGTTTGTAGTGGTCTACTTCGACGATATTCTCGTCTACAGTACGACCTACTCAGACCATCTGGAGCACCTAGAGGCCGTGATTACCACCCTGCAGAGAGAGAGCAATTGTATGCAAATCTCAAGAAATGTACATTCTGCACCAACCAAGTCATTTTTCTTGGTTTCGTCGTAATTTCCCAGGGATTTCGGGTGGACAACGAGAAGATTAAGGCCATACAGGACTGGCCCACACCGACGACTGCCAGCCAGGTCTGCAGTTTCCATGGACTCACCAGCTTCTACAGACGGTTCGTCCGAGATTTCAGCACGATAGCCGGTCCGTTGACCTTGACGATAAAGAAGAATCAAGACTTTCGTTGGGGAGTTTCTGAAGGAACACCTCACCCACACCCCAATCTTAGTCCTGCCGGACTTCACTCATACATTCGAGGTCGAGTGTGATGCCTCAGGGATCGGCATTGGAGCCGTTCTCACACAAGGCGGACGACCTGTCGCCTACTTCAGTGAGAAGTTAAGTGGAGCTGCACTTAACTATCCGACATATGACAAGGAGCTCTATGCCCTCGTCCGCGCCTTAGAGACTTGGTAGCATTATCTGCTTGCCCGGGAGTGCGTCATTCACACTAACCATCAGACACTCCAGCACCTTAGAGGATATACGCTGAAGAAGAGACATGCCCGTTGGTTTGAGTACATCGAGACCTTTCCATACGTCATCAAGTATAAGAAAGGAACGGACAACGTTGTCGCTGATGCCTTATCTCGTCGATACAGTCTGATTTCAGTCATGGAGTCAAAAGTTATGGGCTTCGAGATGATCAAAGAGCTGTACGATGACGATGCAGATTTCTCTCAGGCTTACCTAGAGCACGGCAAGGGCAATTACAACCGCTTCTTTCTTCACAACGTGTTCCTCTTTAAATACAAACGACTTTGCATTCCGAGAGGATCAATTCAAGAGCTGCTTCTCAGAGAGGCCCACGGTGGAGGTCTCATGGGTCACTTCGGTATTGACAAGACCTTAAGCATACTTAAGGAATATTTTTATTGGCCCCATCAGCGACGAGATGTAGAGGCACACTGCACCATATGTCTTATCTGCAAGAGGGCTAAATCCAAGATGCATCCGCAAGGCCTTTACATGCTGTTAGCAGTCCCATCCGCGCCCTGGACAGAAATTTCCATGGACTTCATCTTAGGCCTGTCGAAGATCAACCACAAGGACTCCAACTTCGTCGTGGTCGACCGATTTTCCAAGATGACACACTTCATCGCTTGCAACAAGACCAACGACGCAAGCCAGACTGCCGATCTGTTCTTCAAGGAGATAGTACAACTGCACGACATTCCCCGGACGATCGTATCTGACCGTGACACCAAGTTCCTGAGCCACTTCTGGCGAGCATTGTGGCTAAAATTGGGTACCAATCTGCTGTTCTCCACTGTATACCATCCGCAGACTGACGGACAGACCGAGGTTGTCAACCGGACCTTATCCCGAGGGCAACAATTGGTCGCAACTTGAAGAATTGGCTGGAGTGCCTTTCGTACGTCGAGTTCGCATACAACAGGGCTACGCATTTCGACACGAAGCGTTCTCCATTTGAGGCTGTCTACGGCTTCAACCCGACCACTCCTATCGAGTTCACACCCATACCATTGGGTGACACCATCAGCTTGGAGGGAGAAGCCAAGGCAGACTACATCAAGCGGCTTCATGAAGATACCAAGGCAAACCTGGAACAACGGAACATCCAGAACGTCAAGAATGCCACCAAAGGCCGCATGCACATGGTTTTCAAGGAGGGAGATTGAGTTTGGCTACATCTGTGACCGGAGAGATTTCCCCAGCGATGGAAGAGCAAGCTTTCACCCCAGGGAGATGGTCCATTCCGCGTCCTTCGGAAAATTAACGACAACACCTACCAGCTCAAACTTCTAGGTGAGTATAACGTTTATAGTACTTTCAATGTTTCTGACTTAGAGTTGTTTGATGCAGGTGAGGACGTCGCTTCGGAGACCAAAGCACTTCAAGAGGGAGGGAATGATGAGGACATTGAGCCAGCCATTGCACCGGTCATTCCACCTGGACCTCTTATGCGGTCCAAGAGGAAAGCCTTATGGGACAAGCTCAGCATGCTCCTGGAGAGTAGAACCAGAGAGGACCCTGAGCTGACCATGCCGACCAGCCTGCGTCCAGGTGATCAGTCCCAGCCGACCAGTACCCACACTTCCGACCCGACCAGCTCGTCCCACGCGTCTACGACCAGTCCCAGCCCCGACCCGTTCCAGCTAGACAAGGAAGCATGGAGGTTCCTTCTAGAAGACTCTTCCTCCTCCAGTGTCTTTACCATTACCATTCGGTAGAGACACCAAAAGTCGTGCTAGGAAATTGTACTCTTTTTCCTATCTTCGGTTTTATCCCACTGGGTTTTCCGAAGAAGGTTTTAATGAGGCAATATTCTTAGTGCACAAAGCGGTGAAGACTTGTTCACAATTCTACTTCATTCATAAGTCATCCTGCGAATTCTATGCCGAAGTGTTATTGGGCTTTCTATCTTATTTCTATTATTTTTAGACTATGTGTTTTAATTGGGTTTAAGTCATGTTGACTAATTATGGCCCATTCTCTATTTAATTTCCAATAAGTGAACTACATGTTGTTTTAATTCTTGTAAGGTTAAACGTCTTGTAGTTTAGCCTAAGTTGTAACAAGGCATTATATAAGCCTTTCGTCTACACTTTAATGAGATAACAAGCATTTTGACAAAACCTAAGACTAGTGTCTAAGACCTAAAACAGGCGCCTCCAACCTCCTTGTAGCCGCCGACTTCAACCTCCTTTGGTTGAAGTTCTTGGAGTATCACAAGCCCCTTTCACAGCTTGTGTGGTCCCTTCGATCCACCCCTTCCTTCCCATCGATTTCTGTCCAGCAACCTAAGCTTCTCGGTGAAAGACAGCCCACCCCTTGGTTCTTACATTAGAACACCAGCCAGGTCCGGAGCTTCCACGGATTGGTTAGTTTCTACCGCCGCTTTGTGTGAGACTTCAGCACAATCGCCAGCCCCTTGATATCTACGATCAAGAAGAACCAGGAGTAGATGGAGCCCGGAGCAAGAGAAGTCATTCAAGCTTCTGAAGGAACGCCTCATACACGCCCCGGTCCTCACATTGCCAGATTTTACTAAGACCTTCGAGGTCGAGTATGACGCTTCAGGAGTCGGCATAGGCGCCATATTGACGCAAGAAGGCAGGCCGGTCGCATATTTCAACGAGAAATTAAACGGAGCCGCCCTGAACTATCATACTTACGATAAAGAGCTATACGCTTTGGTCCATGCCTTGGAAACATGTCAACACTATTTGCTAGCTAGGGAGTGCGTCATTCATACGGATCACCAGACCCTTCAACACCTCAAGGGCCTGACAACACTGAAGAAAAGACATGCGCGATGGCTTGAGTTCATCGAGATGTTTCCTTACGTAATTAAGTACAAAAAGTAAGACAACAGTGTTGTTGCCGACGCGTTGTCCCGGAGACATAGCCTTATCTCGGTTATGGAGTCCAAGGTCATGGGTTTTGAAATGATCAAGGAACTGTATTTGGACGACGAGGATTTCAAAGAAGCCTTCCAGGAACACAGAAAATGCTCCTACTGTCAGTTCTACCTGTTTGACGGATTATTCTTCAAGGAGAAACGGCTCACCATTTCCCGAGGATCCGTTCGCGAGTTACTTCTACGGGAGGCCCAAGGAGGCGGCCTAATGAGACACTTTGGAGTCGACAAGACATTAGCCATACTTAAGGAACACTTATATTGGCCTCATCAACGCTGAGATGTGGAGGCACACTGTGCCAGGTGTCTAGTTTGTAAACGAGCAAAGTCCAAGATGCATCCGCAAGGACTCTACATGCCTCTACCGGTTCCCTCTGCCCCCTGGATGGATATCTCGATGAATTTTGTATTAGGAGTACCGAAAATCAACCACAAAGACTCTGTCCTTGTCGTGGTCGACCGGTTCTCCAAGATGGCACACTTTGTGTTGGAATGAAGAAGAAATGAAGAGAAAAGGATGTGGCCTTGTGGTCTTAGGAAGTGTCTTAGGCTTGTTTGTGGTTAATGATATGTTATCTTTGTAGCCAATCATGTATTAAGCTATCTTTGTATCCAAACAAGCCTAGAATAGATTAGTATAAATAGTTTTCCCTCTTCACATTTGTAAGCAAGAGATTATAATCTCATTCTAATAAAATTATAATTCTCTCTAAACTCTCTCTATCAAATTCGTCCTCTCTCTCTATCAATCTTTCAATCTTTTCAATCTTTCAATCTCTAAATCTCTTAATATCTCATTCTTTCATGGTATCAGAGCTTTATTCTTCATTAATCTTGCAAAATCATCTAGTTTCCCATGGTTTTGATTGAAATCTCTGAAATTGGACCTGCTCAGACCCGTCGCGGTATAGTGGGCGTTCCATCACGTTTTCCGCCAAGAACTCGAGATATCTTGCCAAATTCTTCATCGCGGATCATTCTCCGGTGAGCTCTGGGAATTCTCCAGGTGGTTTCATTCAATTTGGTAGTCTGAGTCAAAAGTTACCAAGATTCTTCCTTGGCGGTGTTGCGATCACCCCAGCCGTGAGTCTCTTGTGTTGTAAAGACATTATCTCATTCAATTCTTCATCACATTAAGTAATTCCAAAGCCTAATATCAAGAGGAACGAGCCTAGTTGATGTTTCAGGAGGTCCTCACTCAACCTGAGCAAGTTTCAAAGCTTTCTTGATCCTGTTTCTACGATTTGTCTGTTTTCAGCTCCTTTGGGGTTTTGCTAACAAGAATCATATATCTTCTTGATTTCTTTTAAACCTTGGTTAAGAAGCTAGATAAGATACTTTTAGAAGGTTCCAAGAAGTTTCAGCTCAAACCGAAACTTTTTAGGCTTCAAGAAAGGTTTTTTGAAATTGGTTAAAAATTTAGTTTCTTGAAAAATTGGAGGGAAATATTGTTTTGAGCTGGTTAGGCAGTTTAAACTACTTTGGATCACTGAATATTTCTTTCTGGAAAGTAGAAAGCTGGTATAACTGTTGCAGGCCGTTAGAAAAGTGGTTGAAAGCCGTTACTGACCAAGGTGTACGCGCCCGTGTAGCACTCGCCCGGTTGGTTTGGCTCATGCTCTATACTCAAGGGGACCGGTTGATTCTTATTGTCTGAAAGTGGACTAGTAACTTTGGTCTTAAGGGTTGATCTGACAAGTGACTAAGAAGGTCCTAAAGAATTAAATTTGTGTGGAAGGCGTGTTCTTAAGATTTTTTTCTTCTTAAGGGTCTTCTACAAGTTACACCATGGAGTTTAACAAAAATATGCAAGCTCAAGTGATATTGAAAGGTGTGAACTATCTCCTGTGGTCAAGGACAATGAAGACCACCTTATGCATTAGGGATCTCTGGAACCATATCCTGATAAGCAAGGTGCCACTAATGGCTGTGGAATGGGAAGCTGATAGCGATTAAGACAAAGAGGATGAGGATATGTTGGCTAAATGGTTTCTGAAAGACCAGCTTGTTCTCTTCATTTTCCAAAACTCTCTTGAAGGGTCCCTGTTAGAAGCCTACTCCTACTGTGACAATGCCAAAGACTTGTGGGAGACACTTAAAAATGTCTATGGGAACACCTCCAATCTTATGAGAATTTTTGAGGTAAAGAAGTCCCTAAATGAACTCAAACAAGAAGAAGTAGAATTCACCAAATATTATGGGACATTCAGAGCTTTGTAGGCAAAGTTAGACATGCTCAGACCAGTCACCATTGATCCCATAACTCTCAATGAAAGAAGAGAGCAAGACAAGGTATTTGGACTTCTTATGACCCTGAACTTACCTACACTGATTTTATAAAGCACCTACTCAGAGAAGACAAACTACAAAGTCTGGAAGATTTGTGCTCTAAGATTCAAAGAGAACAAGGTTCTCATGGGTTGTTTGGAAACAAGGAGGAGCTGGACATAGCTCACAAGAGTTTCTATAAACTTGAAGAGAAGAAGAAGGTAATCTGTGACAATTGCAAGAAGATGGGTCATTCAAAGAGGGAGTGCTGGATCCTTCACCCTGAGCTCAAACCACGCCAATCCAAGAGCAGAACAAGGACATACCAAGGCGGGAGCTCTAATCAGGTGCAAGTAGCTGACGCTTCATCATTCCACCAAGACGAGATTTACAAGCATGTTCCGCATGCAGGTACCTCTTCCTCCTCACGGGCCAGCTTGGTTCAAGTACCAATCACGACCCAACCCTCCTCTCCTATGACTAACCAAGCAAACTACATCTAAAGATCAGACTTGGAAGCTCTCATCAAGGCTTTAAATTCTGGTAATGTGATTGGTAAATCTCTACATTCTTCTTTTCAAACTTCTAATGATGCTAAACCATTGATAATGGATTCTGGAGATTCTCATCATATGATTAGTGATCTAGAATTCATGGAGAACTGATCTATGAACCAAGGGGTGGGCTATCTTTCACTGAAAAGCTCAGGTTGCTGGACAGAAATTGATGGAAGTGAAGGGGTGGATCGAAGAGACCACATAAGCTGTGAAAGGGGCTTGTGATACTCCAAGAACTTCAACCAAATGAGGTTGAAGTCGGCGGCTGCAAGAGGATTAGAGGCGCCTGTTTTTAGGTTTAGACGTTAGTCTTAGGTTTTTTCAAAATGCTTGTTATTTCATTAAAGTGTAGACAAAAGGCTTATATAATGCCTTGTTACAACTTAGGCTAAACTACAAAGCGTTTAACCTTACAAGAATTAAAACAACATGTAGCTCACTTATTAGAAATTAAATAGAGAATGGGCCCTAATTAGTCAACAAGACTTAAACCCAATTAAAACACTTAGTCTAAAAAGAATAGAAATAAGATAGAAAGCCCAATAACACTTAGGCATAGAACTCGCAGGATGACTTGTGAATGAAGTGGAATTGTGAACAAGTCTTCACCGCCTTGCGCACTAAGAGTATTGCCTCATTAAATCCTTCTTCAAAAAATCCAATGGGATAAAACCGAAGATAGGAAAAAGAGTACAATTTTCTAGCACGACTTTTGGTGTCTCTACCAAATGGTAATGGTAAAGACACCGGAGGAGAAAAAGTCTTCTATAAGGAACCTCCATGGTTCCTTGTTTAGGTGGAACGGGTCGGGGCTGGGACTGGTCATTGACGCATGGGACGAGCTGATCGGGTCGGACGTGTGGGTACTGATCGGCTGGGGATTATCACCTGGACGCAGGCTGGTCGGCATGGTCAGCTCAGGGTCCTCCCCGGTTCTACTCTCCAGGAGCATGCTGAGCTTGTCTCCTAAGGCTTTCCCTTGGACCGCGTAAGAGGTCCATGTGGAATGACTGGTGCAATAGCTTGCTCGATGTCCTCATCATTCCCTCCCTCTTGAAGTGCTTTGGTCTCCAAAGCGACGTCCTCACCTGCATCAAACAACTCTAAGTCAAAAACATTGAAAGTACTAAAGACGTTATACTCACCTGGAAGTTCGAGCTGGTAGGCGTTTTCGTTAATTTTCCGAAGGACGCGTAATGGACCATCTCCCTGGGGTGCAAGGTTGCTCTTCCGTCGCTGGGGAAATCTCTCCGGTCGCAGATGTAGCCAAACCCAATCTCCCTCCTTAAAAACCATGTGCCTGCGGCCTTTGTTGGCATTCTTGACGTTCTGGATGTTCCGTTGTTCCAGGTTTGCCTTGGTATCTTCATGAAGCCGCTTGATGTAGTCCGCCTTGGCTTCTCCCTCCAAGCTGATAGCGTCGCCCAATGGTATGGGTGTAAACTCGATAGGAGTGGTGATGGGGTCATCCAAGCTACACCAACCCGGTACTTGGAGGATGAGGTTCAGGCAACCCCTTATATCTCTCACCGCATCATGACAAGGAGCAGAGATGCCCAAGGAGTGCAAGACAAGAGCCGGGACCAGGACCAAACTCATGAAGATCAAGTCGGAGTCAACCTAGTCCAAGCACACGGCCGAGGAGACGAAGGGGAGACTGAAGACACCAGCCAGCCTTTTGTCATTGATCAGCTGGGTATTCCTAACCAGAACATCCATGCACACAGCCTTAGGGATAAGGTTTTATGTGTCCTTACTATCCTTGAGTGAGGACACCCTTTAAGACCTTAGATGATTAAGGTACTATTTTCCTTTCTAAGTTTACCATAATGGGTTCTTGGAAAGGTTTTAATGAGACCTGAATGTCTAAGGCATCAAGCCTAGTGTCCCATTGGTTTTAATGTGGATATGTCCATTTAAAATCAATTAGGCTTGATTCTATCTTAGGCACTTGTTTAGCCTTTATGTTTAGTCTTATAACCTGTTTTAAGACTTAGTCTAATTTGGGTTTAGGCATTTGTTGACCGCGAGTCTTGTGGTCAACTAGGTCAGGTGTAGCCTATAAAAGGCAAAACCCTTCCTCATTTTATACAGAAAATTTAGAATCAAAACCCTTACAATGGCTGCTGAGGTTTACCCATTCTTCCTTGTGTGAGTTGTCTCCAAGAGAGGAAGAGAGTTCCTTTGAAGATTGAGTGTGTCTCTCTTCAAGGAAGGCTGTATCCAAGCCTGCCATAGCTTGGTGAGTTGCCCTCATTCCACCCTTTAAATCGTTTCCAAATCCCTTCCGTACCACCCTCGTTTCCATCGCTCTCGTCCGCTCATTCGACCGAGCCATCGTCCGCAGTTCGTATACACGACCGAGATATCAACCCACCGTTCGTACTCTCGTTCACAAGGTCGTCCCCCGTTCGTAGTCACGTCCGTGACCCCGTCCTGCCACTCAAGCCTTTGAACCGCAACCCATACCGTTAACATCTACGTCCCTCAATCCCGTTCGTTTGCTCGCGTTCCAGTTCCTAGTCCGCGTTCTATTCGACCCTGTAGCCGCGACCGTCCGTACCACCACCCATTAGCTTGTGCTGTTACCCTACCGACCACCCCTTGACTAGATTGCTTGGCTCATATCATTTTGGTATCAGAGCTCAAGTTCCTGCCAAGAAAAATGTTGCATCTTTCCATCTCTTAGCCTTAGGGTTTTGAAAATTCTTGTGAGCTTGTTAAGGTTTGTTAGCTTGCGATTGAATCCAATGCTTAGGTTTGTTGATTTCCGTGAGTTAGGATGTTTAGATTAGTTATTAAAACTTGATAGGACTGTGTAGCATTCGCCATTGTTGAGCTTGTTGGAGAAGAAGGAGTTAGGCGTGGTCAAGGCCACCTTTTTGACCAGGATTGTACCGTCCTTGGTCTGGTGACTCGCACCAGTGATCCACACGGGGTGATGTCATCTTGTTCCCTGCATGTTTAAAATTTGAATTCGAAATTCTTTTTTCATTTGGTGGTTCCTACGTAGTTTATTTTGTCATGTCTAAAGTTTAATTAAGTTTAGTTTTGCCTAGCTTAAATTAAACTAAGTTTTAATTAAATTAATGTTAATCCTAGGGTAATTAATCTAAATATCGTTGACTAGTTGACTTTTTTTTGTTGCAAGGTACCTGAGCCAAGATGGCTGATTCAGCCTTGGCGGATATCTTGACTAACATCCAGACCCAGCTCCAGCAGCTAAGAGACCGAATAGGCAGAGTGGAGCAACCCCAACCCCAACCAGCCCAAGCGCCTCTACCACCACAGCCGAGAGCACCACCACCACTTTCGCCAGAACATGAGATGGAGGGTCTGTCCGAGGAAGAAGCCTTTCACCCACACTTCCGAAGGCAAAGCCACAAAGAAAGAAGGTTACCTGAGGATAGAGGCCATCACCACCCACCGAGAGCTCACTCCCCACACCTTAAGATCACACCTCCCACCTTTGCCGGCAAGGTAGATCCTGAAGCATACTTAGACTGGGAGAGAAGGATGGACCACATCTTTAATGTATATGGGTTTGAAGAGCCAAAGAAGGTAGCTTATGCAGCAGCTCAACTCACTGATCATGCCTTATCTTGGTGGGATCAAGACTCAGCCAAAAGAAGAAGGCGAGGGGAAGAACCGGTTAGATCATGGGAGATCATGAAGTTCATGATGAAAAGGAGGTACATTCCACCCATGTACCACAGGGAGCTCCTGAAGAATTTTAGAAAGCTTAACCAAGGCCAAAGGAGTGTATCCTAATTCTTGGATGGTCTTCAAGAGAAGATTGCTAGCAAGGTGGAGATGTATTCTTACAATGATCTTAATGAGCTACTACACTTAGCCACACAAGTGGAAAGTCAGCTCAAGAGGAATACCAGGACCAGGGCCGTGATCAATAACCCATGGAGACCTTCTGCCTCAGGTTCCAATCCGCATGCATCTAGCTCCAACCTGGCTTTTCCTAAGCAATCCGACCGTGGCAAGGCAATAGCACAAGAAGCAAGACCACCATACAAGCCTAGAGAAACCACCCCTGCCCCAAGACCTGAAGCTAGAACCGCCCCCACTGGATCTAAGACCAGAGACATCATGTGTTTCAAATGCCGGGGCCGAGGGCATTATGCAAAGGATTGCCCTAACCCAAGGGCCATGATCATCACTCCAGCCGGTGATTATGAGTCTCTGGACGAGATGGAACCTTCTGAGGAAGCTGATGAAGAGGAGGATGAAGTAGCCTACCCTTAAGTGGGTGATCTCTTGGTCTCAAGGAGAGTTCTAAGCACCATCCAAGAACCGGATGAGACAGCCGAAAGGGAGAACATCTTTCACACCCGTTGCATGGTAAGTGGCAAGGTATGTTCCTTAATCATTGATGGTGGTTCATGTGCCAATGTGGCCAGTGCATACATGGTTGAGAAGTTGAACTTGAGAGCCACCAAGCATCCTAGACCATATAGACTAAGGTGGTTGAATGATAGGACTGAATTGAAGATTAGTGAGCAAGTCAAGGTTTCTTTCAGCATAGGCAAGTATGTTGATGAGGTTCTCCGTGATGTAGTTCCTATGCAAGCCACTCATATCTTGTTAGGCAGACCTTGGCAATTTGATAGGGAAGTTGTGCATGATGGTAGAACTAATAAGTACACTCTAATGATGAATAAAAAGCGGATTAGTCTAGCCATATTACTGTCTTCCCAAGTCCATGAGATGCAAATTAAGTTAGCCAAGGAGAAATGCATGACTAAGACTAACTTCTTGATTGCACCTAGTGATGTTAGGCGCTCACTCTTTGATCCCACTTGTCAAGTAGTTTTAATTGTTTATAAGGACTTGTTGAGTATTGGACATACTAATGCGGTCTTGCTAAGGGAGATCCAAGTTCTTCTTGACAGGTACAAGGATGTCTTTCCAGAGGAGATACCAGCCGGTTTACCCCCTTTAAGAGGCATTGAGCACCAGATTGATTTCATCTCTGGAGCACAACTTCCAAACCGGCCAGCTTACCGAGTCAACCCTGCAGAAGCTAAGGAGCTTGAGGCTCAAGTCAGGGACCTTATGGCCAAGGGATATGTGAGGTAGAGTCTCAGCTCATGTGCCGTTCCTGTGCTCCTTGTGCCCAAAAAGGATGGCTCCTATAGGATGTCTGTGGATTGCCGAGCCATAAACAACATCACCATCAAATACCGCCATTCAATCCCAAGACTAGATGATATGTTGGATGAACTCAGTGGAGCAACCATCTTTTCCAAGGTGGATTTGAAGAGTGGATATCACCAAGTGAGGATGAGAGAAGGTGATGAGTGGAAGACAGCCTTCAAGACCAAGCATGGGTTGTATGAATGGCTGGTCATGCCGTTTGGGCTCTCCAATGCCCCAAGCACATTCATACGTCTCATGCACCATATCCTTAGACCTTTCATGGGCAAGTTTTTAGTTGTCTACTTTGATGATATACTGATTTATAGCTCTTGCCTATCTGATCATGTGCTGCACTTAGAACAAGTATTAGATACCCTTAGGAAAAAACATATGTTTTCTAATCTAGCTAAGTATATCTTTTGCACAGAATAAGTTGTTTTCCTTGGTTTTGTTGTAAGCTCACAGGGACTTAGGGTGGATCTAGAGAAGATAGAAGCTATCCTTGGCTGGCATAGACCAACCTCCATCAGCCAGGTCCGAAGTTTCCATGGATTAGCCAGCTTCTACCGGCGGTTTGTGAAGGATTTCAGCACCCTAGCTGCACCATTGACATCTCTGATCAAGAAGAGTACCGACTTTGAATGGGGAGAGGCTCAGGAAAGGGCCTTCTTGGAGCTTAAGTACCAGCTAACTCACGCACCCATCCTTGCACTGCCTAACTTTGAGAAGACTTTTGAGGTGGAGTGTGATGCCTCAGGAGTAGGCATTGTAGCGGTTCTAACACAAGGAGGAAGGCCAGTAGCCTATTTCAGTGAGAAGCTGACTGGTGCTACATTGAACTACCCAACCTATGACAAAGAATTATATGCCTTGGTCAGGGCGATGCAGACTTGGCAGTATTACCTGTTGGCCCGGGAATGTGTGATCCACACAGATCATGAGACCTTGCAGCATCTCAAGGGTCAGACCGTTTTAAAGAAGAGGCATGCTAGATGGTTGGAATACATAGAGACCTTTACTTATGTGATTAAGTACAAGAAGGGGAAGGACAATGTAGTAGCAAATGCATTGTCAATGAGGCATGCTTTGATAGCAACCATGGATGCCAAGGTTCTTGGGTTTGAAAACTTGAGACTTTGTGCCCAGAAGATCATGAGCTTAGGACCGCCTATGAGGAGCATGGGACAGGAGCATACACCAAATATTTCCTCCACAATGGGTTCTTTTTTAAAGACAAGAGATTGTGCATTCCTTAATGCTCAATGAGAGAGAAGAAGCTCACGGTGGTGGTCTTATGGGACACTTTAGAATTGAGAAGACTCTGAGTGTCCTTAAGGAACACTTCTATTGGCCTAAGATGAAGAAGATGGTGACTACTCATTGTGACAGGTGCATCATTTGCAAGAAGGCCAAATCTAGGCTCTAACCTCACGGTTTATACTTGGCATTGCCGGTTCCCAAACTACCTTGGGTGGACATCTCTATGGACTTTGTCCTAGGATTGCCAAAGATTCAGCACAAGGACTCAGTGTTTGTGGTGGTAGACCGGTTCTCCAAGATGGCTCAATTCTTTCCCTGCTCCAAGAGTAATGATGCATCCCAAACCGCAACCTTGTTCTTTAGAGAGGTGGTGCGGCTCCATGGCATTCCAAAGTCTATTGTGTCAGACCGTGACACAAAGTTCTTGTCCCACTTCTTGAGAACCTTGTGGAAGAAACTTGGCACCAAGCTCTTGTTTTCTACTACTTGACACCTTCAGACGGATGGACAGACCGAGGTGGTGAACCGCACCTTAGGGGCTCTCTTGAGATCAACCATTGGACGCCACTTGACAACTTGGATGGAGAGCCTTCCTTTGGTAGAGTTTGCTTACAATTCAGCCAAGCACTCCACAACCGGTATGTCCCCCTTTGAAGCTGTCTATGGCCGCAACCCAGACACACCTTTGAGCTTGGCACCCTTGCCTCCAGCCGAGACAAAGGCCCTTGAAGGGGAAGATAAAGCCGCGGCTATGAAGAGGATCTTTGAGCAAGTCCATGGAAGGATTGAGAAGAGGAATGATCAAATCAAGACCAGGATCAACAAGAAGAGGAAACAGCTAGTGTTTCAGCCAGGAGATTGGGTGTGGTTACACCTAAGACCAGAACGTTTTCCCAACAAAAGGAAGCATAAGCTGGATTTCCGAGGAGATGGACCATTTCAAGTGGTGGAACGCATCAATGACAATACCTACAGGCTCAAGCTACCAGGTGAGTATAATGTGTCTTCCTCATTCAATGTGTCTGATTTGTCCCCTTTTGATGTCAAGGATGTTGGTTCTTTGGAGACCAAATAACTTGAAGAGGGTGGGGATGATGGGGTCATCCAAGCTACACCAACCCGGTACTTGGAGGATGAGGTTCAGGCAACCCCTTATGTCTCTCACTTCATCATGACAAGGAGCAGAGCTACCCAAGGAGTGCAAGACAAGAGCCGGGACCAGGACCAAACTCATGAAGATCAAGCCGGAGTCAACCTAGTCCAAGCACACGGCCGAGGAGACGAAGGGGAGACTGAAGACACCAGCCAGCCTTTTGTCATTGATCAGCTGGGTGTTCCTGACCAGAACATCCATGCACACAGCCTTAGGGATAAGGTCTTGTGTGTCCTTACTAACCTTGAGTGAGGACACCCTTTAAGACCTTAGATGATTAAGGTACTTTTTTCCTTTCTAAGTTTAACATAATGGGTTCTTGGAAAGGATTTTATTGAGACCTGAAAGTCTAAGGCATCAAGCCTAGTGTCCCATTGGTTTTAATGTGGATATGTCCATTTAAAATCAATTAGGCTTGATTTTATCTTATGCACTTGTTTAGCCTTTATGTTTAGTCTTATAACTTGTTTCAAGACTTAGTCTAATTTGGGTTTATGCATTTGTTGACCGCGAGTCTTGTTGTCAATTAGGTCAGGTGTAGCCTATAAAAGGCAAAACCCTTCCTTATTTTATGCAGACAATTTAGAATCAAAACCCTTACAACGGCCGCTGAGGTTTTACCCATTCTTCCTTGTGTGAGTTGTCTCCAAGAGAGGAAGAGAGTTCCTTTGAAGATTGAGTTTGTCTCTCTTCAAGGAAGGCTGTATCCAAGCCTGCCATAGCTTGGTGAGTTGCCCTCATTCCACCTTTCAAATCGTTTCCAAATCCCTTTCGTACCACCCACGTTTCCATAGCTCTCGTCCGCACATTCGACCAAGCCATCGTCCGCAGTTCGTATACACGACCGAGATATCAACTCGCCGTTCGTAGTCATGTCTGTGACCCCGTCCTGCCACTCAATCCTTCGAACCGCAACCCATACCGTTCACATCTACGTCCCTCAATCCCGTTTGTTCGCTTGCGTTCCAGTTCCGAGTCCGCGTTCTGTTCGACCCTGTAGCCGCGATCGTCCGTACCACCACCCATTAGCTTGAAGCCGTAGATGACCTCAAAAGGATAAAGTGCTGAAATGCATAGTCCTGTTGTATGCGAACTAGACATACGGAAGACACTCCAGCTAATTCTTCAGGTTGCAGCCAATTGGTGCCCTCAGGGTCTGGGATAATGTCTGGTTGACAACCTCGGTATGTCCGTCAGTCTGCGGATGGTATGCGGTGAGAACAGGAGGTTGGTGCCCAATTTTCGCCACAATGCTCGCCAGAAGTGGCTCAGGAACTTGGTGTCACGATCAGATACGATTGTCCAGGGAATGCCGTGCAGTCGTACTATCTCCTAGAAGAAAAGGTCGGCGGTCTGTCTTGCATCGTTGATCTTGTTGCAAGCGATGAAGTGTGCCATCTTGGAGAATCAGTCGATAACTACGATGATGGAGTCGTTGTGGTTGATCTTTGGGAGGTCTAAGACGAAGTCCATGGAAATGTGTGTCCAGGGTGCAGATGGGACTAGCAATGGAATGAAAGGAACCTGCGGATGCATCTTGGATTTAGTCCTTTTGCATATAAGGCACCGTGCCTCTACATCTCGTCGCTAAGTGACCCATGAGACCTCCGCCGTGGGTCTCTCTGACAAGCAGCTCTCGAATCGATCCTCTCGAAATGCAAAGTCGTTTGTCTTTAAAGAGGAACCCGTCGTGGACTGTCCTCTGAGGTGCTGGAGTGTATGATGGTCAGTGTGAATGACACACTTACGGACAAGCAGATAATGTTGCCAAGTTTCTAAGGCGCAGACGAGGGCATAGAGCTCCTTGTTGTATGTCGGATAGTTAAGTGCAGCTCCACTTAACTTCTCACTGAAGTAGGCGACAGGTCGTCCGCCTTGTGTGAGGACGGCTCCAATGCCGATCCCTGAAGCATCACACTCCACCTCAAATGTCTGAGTGAAGTCCGACAGGACTAGGACTGGGGCGTGGGTGAGGCGTTCCTTCAGAAGTTTGAAGGACTTATCCTGTTCATGTCCCCAACAAAAGTCTTGATTCTTCTTGATCGTTGAGATCAACGGACCAGCTATCTTGCTGAAATCTCGGACGAACCGTCTGTAGAAGCTGGAAAGTCCATGGAAGCTGCGGACCTGGCTGGCAGTCGTCGGTGCAGAAAGTACATTTCTTGAGATTTGCGTACAACTGCTCTCTCTGCAGGGTGGTAATCACGGTTTCTTAGTGCTCCAGATGGTCTGAGCAGGTCGTGCTGTAGACGAGAATATCGTCGAAGTAGACCACTACGAACTTGCCAATGAACGGACGAAGAACCTCGTTCATAAGGCGCATGAAAGTACAGGGAGCGTTTGACAGGCCAAATGGCATCACTAGCCACTCATAAAGACCTTGCTTGGTCTTGAATGCAGTCTTCCATTCGTCTCTTTTGCGCATCTTTACTTGATGATATCCACGTTTTAGGTCAATCTTGGAGAAGACTGCGGCTCCGCTGAGCTCGTCAAGCATGTCGTCCAGGCGCGGAATGGGGTGCCGGTACTTGATCGTAATATTGTTGATGGCACGACAGTCGACGCACATCCTCCATGTCTGCCACATTGGTGCTAGGTCGTGTGGAGGCTCTCTCTGTAGAGCATTAATACGACCTGAGTGTCCTTGGTGCATGTGGCTTTCCGTATGTCTGCCACATTTATTAAGAACCTCTCCTTTTGGGCGTGTTGATCTTTTGCCATCTTTGATTGCATTTCTTGAACGGCGTGTGCAAACATTGGTGTGAGATTGTATCTACACTTGTCGTGGACGAAAGAATAGAAGTTTGTTCGTCTGTTATGCGTATTTTCTCGGTCAAATTTCCAAGGTCGTTTGAGCAGAAGACGTTCAGCTGACATCGGGACGACATCACAGGTTACCTGGTCCTGGTATCTGCCGATGCTGAAAGAGACCTTAACTTGGTCTGAGATGTACAACTCCGTCTTATTTTTCAGCCATCGGAGCTTGTAAGGTTTGGGATGCTTGGTAACAGGCAATCCCAGTTTCTCCACCATGTATTCACTGGCGGCGTTGGTGCAAGACCCTCCGTCGATGATCAACGAGCACACTTTCCAAGTATTATGCATTTAGAGTGGAAAATGTTCTCTCGCTGCTCTTCTTCTTGTGGCTCGTATCTCGAGCTGAGAACGCGTCAGATCATGAGGATTTCTCCGGAATCGGCATACTCAATGTCCTCGTCGGACTGGTGGTGTGTCGGAAATGCTGACTCCTCTTGTTCGTCTTCGGATTCATAGTCTCTGGAAGCAGTGAGTACCATTGTCCGTTGAGTGGGACATTCCCGGGATATGTGTCCTCTGCCTTTACATTTGAGGCATATGATCTCGCTGCTCTGCTGAGGCTGGGTCGGGGTCGTGGTACTGGACGGTTTTGGGGTGGGTGGAGCCGGTATGGGGGCTGAGCTGCTGGACACGGCTTTGCCTTTAAGTCGTGGGTTAATGGGCTGAGTCGTCCTCTCGAATGACTTGTAACCAGTGTTCCACGTATTCTTGGGTCGAGAAGGTGCAGCAAGTTTACGCTTATGGCACTTCTCGATCTAGACTGCTATGTGGAACAACTTGTCTAGGTCGTGATATGGCTGCCATTCTATTTTCTTGCAATGGACTCGTGCAATCCGTCGGTGAACTGGACCATAAAGCTCTCCTCGGACTCGTCTACATCGAGTTGGTTGCGTAGATGCTCAAATTCGTCGAAGTATTCGGACACCGTCTAGCTTCCTTGTGTGAGACGTCGGAAACGTCGCTGAAGCTCGTGGTGGAAGTGGGGCGGGACGTAGCGTCGTCTCATGATCTGGGTGAGTTCAACCCATGAGGTCAAAGGACCCATCCGAGCTCTCCTGCGAGCGGTGAATTCTCGATCCCACTACGCCAGTGCGTGGTCAGTGAATTGCGCCGTTGCTAGGGCGACTTTGTAGGGATCGTCATAGTTGTAGTACTAAAAAAGGAGCTCCATTCGTCTCTCCCAGTCTACTCTTCTGGATCAAGTTTTCCCGAAAAAGGAGGTGGGTTCATCTTAACCTCGGGATAGTGTACTGGTGGACAAGGTGGTGATGGAGGCTCGTCGTAGTATTGATGTCGACCCATGGGTGATCGATCGTGGTGATAGGTTGCGGCAGGTGCAGGCACGGGCTGCTCTAAACGCTCGAGGCGAGTCGTGAAGGTTGACATTTGGCAGTCAAAGTTTGCAACAGCTGCATCATAGTCTGATTGGGCTGCCCAGACGTGGACTCGTCATTCTCTGACATATTTCCTTTTCCGAGAAAAGGAAATTTTAGAAAAGGATAGTTTTCCGAAAAGGAAACTTGCAAGATTTGGAAACTTTCCTTAAATGGAAAGATTCCACAGACTAAATAAACACAAAAAGGAAACAATCAGAGAAAAGGAAAATATCCTAAATCTAGAAAGGAAATCTAATAATGGGAAATATCATAAAACTATGGCCTAAAACTAATAAAAGAAACTATCTAAATCAAACAATCCTAAATTAATTATATAATCTAAGAAAAATGGAAATTATCCTAAATAAGAGAAAATCTACTTATTTCTTATTTCCTAAAAGGAATTTTCCTAAAATTTAAAAGGAAAAACTAATTTAATGCCTAATAAAAATTGGAAAACTACCTAAGACAATCTAGAAAACTTCCTAAACTAATGTATAGCCTAGGAAAATTATGAAAACTATCTAATAGGCTGCCTAAATACTCGAGAAACTTCCTAAAAACTTAGTGCTAAGAATCTAGAGACTGGAATGAACCTAGCCGCCAAGGAAGGTGACTATGCTCGCGGGAAAACCTAAGCTACACGCAGGCAGGGTGCAGGGCACGGTGCGGTACAGGGAGGCTATCTTAGGCTGGACGCGGGAGGGTTTAGCCCTAGCGACCGGTACGGTAGAGGCTACGCGAGGGACCTAGGGCTGAAGGACGCTACCTTATTGATGTGAACCTAGGAAGGCAGGATCACAACCCAGTCACGGCACCAAGCTGATCAAGAGGGTGGGAAGGGATGCAGCGGATGATGAACAAGAAATGGACAGGAAGATGAAGTTGTGAAATGAACAATGGTCGAATCCGGTGTTCCAGATAAGTTGATGAGGAGAACTTATCAAACCGGCCTGATCTTCTCAATGGATATGACACACCAAAGAGGGAGATAAGGGATTTCTTAGGCGGCTCAGGAATATTACACACCAAGAGAGGCCTAAGAGGCAATCAGATGAAGAACTGATTTTGTGACCGAATTCTCTTTGATTTTCAAAAGAAACTTTCATAAAAATTTGATGATCATACAAGAGTACAAGCCAGACTAGAAATAGTCTAAGTTCAAACGGTCAAAACATGCATGGAAGGCACAAGATTCCATGCCATGCAAGACACGGATTACATACACATTAATTAATAAGTTTGAACAACAATTCGAAACTCAGACTAAACCAAGAATAGGCCGTGTACAAATGGGACTAAGACTCATTAGCAAAAGGCCTTATGCAAATGGACATGTGAGAATACATTTGGGCCTCATTAAAAACCTCTTTTGGAAAAACCCAATGGAAAAAACCCAAAAGAGGGAAAAAGAGCACAAAAATGTATTCTCTTCCTATTAACATAATTCAAATTGCACAAAGTCTTAGCACCATACCTAAGTGGTCTTCATGCGGCTTAGATGTGCTAAGGAATGCCCCAATCCGGTCTTGAAGGGCTCTGGTTCTGGCACGGGTCAAGGGTCCTTCCGAAATGACCCATGGGTCAATGATCCCGGTCGAGTCGGTCCACGGTCGGGTGTAGATGCGGTTGAGGTCAGGCTGTGGTCGATGCTGAGTAGGGACTGGACCGGACACATGGTCGAGGGACGGGTCGCTTGCAAGATCACAGGATGGAGCCGAAATATGGCCGTGGGATGGACCATGAACATGGTCGCGAGTCTGGTCGTGGCCTGGATCAACATCGCTGGTGTCTTCATGCATGCACATAGGGTCCTTATGAACCTCGACCCGATTCATGCTTAGGTCGTGCCCTCGGTCGTTCGGTTGTCCACCCTCTTGTCCGGGTGCTCCATTGTTCGACCGTTTGCTCACCCGGTCGTCCTGCTCGTCCTGGATCACTTCACTTATGCTATATTAGCGAGGTTCGTGCTAAGAGACCAGGGACGCGAAGTGGCTACATGGATGGCAAGAACTAGCAAAGGGACACGGGACGGGGCAGACCTAAACTAGCGGAACAACACACGTTAATGAACTAGACGCGGACTGACTTTACCTAGGACTCGACGCGGACAACTAAGGGAACTTAGGAGCTAGACACAACACACATATACACGGTGGACACCTAGCTAGGTAGCGACAAGGGACCAACTATAAACCTAGCCTTAAGACCTAAGCAAACAAACAAGCAACACAAAAATCCTTATGGATTTCATGTATGGTGAAGGTGTTCTAGGTGAGTTTCTGAGAACCTTAGTTTATTTAAAACAACCCAAACAATATTTTGTTTTTCTTTTTTTTTTTTTTGTCTGAAAAAAAAATTTCTAGCAACAAATAATGAAACAAACAAAATTCTTCTTTTTTTTTTTTGAATTATGAAAACAAGAACAAGGAATGATAGAACCTGATTTTTTTTTGTAGGATGTTTGTGGTATGTGACTTGATTTCTCTCCTTCTTACCGAGAACCTCAGGGGAAAGAGAAAGAAACACAATCAAAAGCCAAAAACTGTTGCACAAAACAATGAAAAAAATTTTGACAACTAACAAGGATAGAATCAACCTGATGAGAAGGAGCTTTAAGCTCTGATACCAGATGATGTATGAACCAAGGGGTGGGCTGTCTTTCACCGAGAAGCTCAGGTTGCTGGACAGACATCGATGGAAGTGAAGGGGTGGATCGAAGAGACCACACAAGCTGTGAAAGGGGCTTGTGATGCTCCAAGAACTTCAACCAAAGGAGGTTGAAGTCGACGGCTGCAAAAGGATTGGAGGCGCCTGTTTTTAGGTTTAGACGTTAGTCTTAGGTTTTTTCAAAATGCTTGTTATTTCATTAAAGTGTAGACAAAAGGCTTATATAATGCCTTGTTACAACTTAGGCTAAACTACAAGGCGTTTAACCTTACAAGAATTAAAACAATATGTAGTTCACTTATTGGCAATTTAATAGAGAATGGGCCCTAATTAGTCAACATGACTTAAACCCTAAAACACTTAGTCTAAAAAGAATAGAAATAAGATAGAAAGCCCAATAACACTTAGGCATATAATTCGCAGGATGACTTGTGAATGAAGTGGAATTGTGAACAAGTCTTCAGCGCCTTGCGCCCTAAGAGTATTGCCTCATTAAAACCTTATTCGGAAAACCCAGTGGGATAAAACCGAAGATAGGAAAAAGTGTACAATTTCCTAGCACGACTTTTGGTGACTCTACCGAATGGTAATGGTAAAGACACCGGAGGAGGAAGAGTCTTCTAGAAGGAACCTCCATGGTTCCTTATCTAGCTGGAACGGGTCGTGGCTGGTACTGGTCGTGGACGCGTGGGACGAGCTGGTCGGGTCGGACGTGTGGGTACTGGTCGGCTAGGACTGATCACCTGGACGCAGGCTGGTCGGCATGGTCAGCTCAGGGTCCTTTCCAGTTCTACTCTCCAGGAACATGCTGATCTTGTCTCCTAAGACTTTCCTCTTGGACCGCGTAAGCGGTCAAGGTGGAATGACCGGTAAAATGGCTGGCTCGATGTCCTCATCAATAACCTAGAACCTGCCTTTGGAAATGTGCAAATTGCTAATGGTACTAAGGTTCCTATGAAAGGCATAGTGAAGGTAAAGTTGTTTGATAAAGAATCTAAAGCATTCTACATGTCCTCCTTTACATCTAATATATTATCTGTTAAAAGAGCTACCACTGATCTAAATTGTCATGCTATATTTGGTCCTAATGACTTTTTTTTCAGGATATTGACACTAGAAGGATTCTTGGAAAAGGAACTACTAGGAAAGACTTGTATGTGCTTGAAGGTCTTCACTTGAAAAACACTTCAAATTCGTGTGTAGCTAGTATAGATAATAGTTTACAAGCTGATCTATGGTATGCTAGATTAGGACATCCACATACTAGAGCTTTAGAATTGTTAATGCTTGGTTTGCAATTTGAAAAATATTTGTGTGAGGCTTGCATTTTGGATAAGCATTGTAAAACAATTTTTCAAAAGTCTACACACAGTTATGAGCATTGTTTTGATTTGGTTCACTCTGATGTTTGGACTTTTCATATCTTATCTAGAGAAAACCACAAGTATTTTGTTACATTTGTAGATGAAAAATCTAAGTATATTTGGGTCATATTGATTAAATCTAAAGATAGAGTATTAGAAGCCTTTATAAAATTTCAAACTTATGTGACTAACCAATATAATGCCAAGATAAAGTGTTTTAGATCAGATAATGGTGGTGAATACACTAGTCACAAGTTTCAAGGACATCTAGCTGCCTATATACTCCACGACAAAATGGAGTAGCTGAAAAAAAGAATTTGCATTTGATGGAAGTAGTGAGGTCCATGATGTTCTACATGAAAGTGCCCAAGCATTTTTGGGGAGATGCCCTTATGACAGCATGCTATCTAATCAATAGGACTCCTACCAAAGTCTTAGAAGACTTGTCTCCATTTAGGGTACTTACTCAAACAAAGCCTAGTCTTGAACATCTAAGAGTATTTGGGTGTATTTGTTTTGTTTTTGTACCAGGTGAACAGAGAAACAAGTTGGATCCTAAGAGTATTAAGACAATTTTCATTGGATACTCATCAACATAAATTGCTACAAATGCTATAATCCAGAGACTATAAGAGTCCTGGTTTTTAGAGATGTCAAGTTCAATAAAACCAATGGTTTCTAAGAAGAAGGAACCTAGGATCAGTTCACAGATATCTCTTAAAAAACTTCTGATCAAGCTGAGAACCTAAGAAGACTTATAGAAAGCTTTGGAATCATACAAGAATCGGCTCCCTCAGCTAGCCCTTCTCTTATTACCACACGACATCCTCAGCTTTACCCTAGCACTATGAGTCCCACACCAATAACAATAAGGCCTCCAATACAAGCTCCAGCTCAAATACCAGGGGCGTGGTACGGATCGACACTTACTTTAATCTCGTCCCGGTGTGAGCGCAAGTACCAGAGGCATAGCACGACCTGGCACATGCTTCAGTCTTTGCCCGGTCTGATCCAACGCAAGTACCAGAGGCGTGGCACGACCTTGCACCTGCTTCAGTCTCGTCCCGGCCCGCTCCAGCCCATGGTCCAGCTTAGGCGCAAGAAGTACTGGTTCCAGCCCATGCACCATTCACGCCCCGGCCCAGAACTCGTGCTTAGGCGCGGGAAGTACCAACCTTGGCGCGGCACACACCAGCCTGCACTCCAACCGGGCCTTCTCCTCTTGGTCATGAGGGGTGCCAAAAATCTAGGCACGATCAAGAGGATTCAGAAGAATAAATTCTAGTCTCAGCTTCTAAAAGGTCAAAGGACATTCAAACTAATCTTGTAGATGCTCTAGAAGGAGAAGCCAAAGGGGAACCGACTGTTGTTGTTAGAAGAAGTACAAGGCAAAGATTTCCACCCAACTTCTACTACAACAACAATACAGTAATTCACCATGATCAGGGATTATATAATCTAGTTTATATTCTTGATTCTCATATTGCATTTACTCTTAGTCTTGATAAAGAGTATATTCCAAAGAGCTATGAGGAAGCAATGAAGATAAAGGAGTTGAGGGAAGCAATTCAAGCTGAAAGACAAGCTATGGAGAAGAATCAAACTTATGCACCAGCCACCCTACCAAAAGGAAAAAAACAATGGTGAGATAGATAGGTACAAAGCTAGGTTGGTGGCTAGAGGTTTCACACAAACTTATGGTGAAGACTATAGAGATACTTTTGCTCCTGTAGCTAAATTACACTCAATGAATGTTGTTTTAACTCTAGCTACTAACTTGGACTGGGAATTATGGCAAATGGATGTTAAGAATGCATTTTTGCAAGGTGGGTTAGAAGAAGAGGTATATAACACCACCACCAGGCCTATAAGATCATGATGGAACCGGTAACGCACTAAGGCTAAGAAAAGCTATCTGTGGCTTAAAACAATCTCCTAGAGCTTGATACCATAAGCTAAATGTGACTCTAAGGGACAGAGGCTTCAAAAGGTCAGAAGTAGAAGACACTCTTTTTACACTTAAGAGTAAGGATGGGATTGTTGTTATTCTCATTTATGTTGATGATATAATCATATCTGGAAGTTATAAAGAGGGAATAACCTCCACTAAAGAATATTTAAAAAGTATGTTTGATGTTAAAGACCTTGGGAAACTAAAATACTTCTTAGGAATTGAAGTATGTAGGATTAAGGAAGGTCTTTTTCTTTGTCAAAGGAAGTGTGTATTGGACTTACTAACATCTACAGGAATGCTAGAAGCTAAGCCAGCCATAACCCCATTAGAAGAAGGCTATAAAGTAGAACCTCAGGGGGAGCTTGAAGATGGCAGCTTTAAAGAGGCAAAGTTGTATAGAAAGGTTGTTGGTAAGCTAATATATTTAACTATCACTAGATCTGATTTTTGTTTTGCAGTTAATCAAGTGTCTCAGCATATGCAAGACCCAAAAACAAGGCATTGGGAGATGATTCACAGGATCTTGAGATACTTGAAAGGAACACATGATCAAGGTATATGGATGGGTAGTAATGGAAATACCAATGTAGTTGGTTATTGTGATGCTGATTGGGCAGGTGATAGAAAGGACAGGAGGTCCACAACCGGTTATTACACACTCATAGGTGGGAACCTAGTCACTTGGTAGACTAAGAAACAGAAGGTGGTTTCTTGTTCAAGTGCTGAAGCTGAGTATAGAGAAATGAGGAAACTTACCACTGAATGCATCTGGTTGAAGCAACTATTACTATATCTTGGAGTGAGCATTGAGGCGCCAATCACAGTTCATTGTGACAATCAAGCAGCAATACACATAGCTTCAAACTTTGTGTTTCATGAGATAACCAAGCACATTGAGGTGGATTGCCATAAGGTAAGTGAAGCTATTGGAAATGGAATCATATTACCTTGCTACACAAGGAGTGAAGATCAACTTGCTGATGTGTTTACCAATGTCACAACACTGAAGACTGGCAGCTCTATCTATCCAAGACTTGGTCTAATGTCTATTCCACTACACTGATCCTGATCATGGAGTGTTATACTCTTTTTCCCTAGAAAATGTTTTTTCCAAATTGGGTTTTCCTTAGGTTTTTAATGAGGTAATGCTTCATGGTTGCAAGCTTAGACATTCCACATGTCTTTAGCTTGAAGGGGAGTGTTGGAATGAAGAAGAAGTGAAGAGAAAAGGATGTGGCCGTGTGGTCTTACGAAGTGTCTTAGGCTTGTTTGTGGTTAATGATATGTTATCCTTATAGCCAATCATGTATTAAGCTATCTTTGTATCCAAACAAGCCTAGACTAGATTAGTATAAATGATTGTCTCTCTTCACATTTGTAAGCAAGAGATTATAATCTCATTATAATAAAATTCTAATTCTCTCTAAACTCTCTCTATCAAATTCGTCTTCTCTATCTTTATTAATCTCTCAATCTTTTCAATGTTTCAATCTCTCAATCTTTACAATGTTTCAATCTCTCTATCGATGGAAAAACAACCCACAACTCAAATGAAACAAATCTCTCATGACTGAGACTATGGATGGAAAACTGATACTTTACTCTGCCAAAAGGCTTTAAATAGAAGTCTCAGGACAAATACTATGAACCACAATGCTTAAAACACTCGATAACCACAAGGCTTAAAAGTATACAAAGAGTATGAGTTTGATGGAGAGAACGAGCAATGACTGAAAAATGTCACCAATGAAAAATGTTTAAAGATAAAAACAATATATGCCCACGACTTACAAAAGTCTCTACACAAAGACAATATGATGTAAGATTGGAAGATGCTCCAACGAATCTATTGATCTCACGGTTTCAAAGTGACAAAGCTGTGGCGGAAGTGGCTTGAAATAGAGGTGGAAGGTCGTGATATGGGCGATTGACTCTCTCAATCTGGTGGGTTGATTGACTCTCTTAATCCTTAGAGAACTAGACTCGCTTGAATCTCATAAACAAACCTAAATCTATAATCAAAAGTATCAGATGAATCTCTCAAATGAAACTAAAGACAAACTTTTTAAACAAAGACACTCTTTAGATAAAAATGAAAAAAACTTTATATGTTTACAATGAGTCTAATGGTCAGCTTATATAAAATGATTACAGATGGCCTACTAGCTATAAAGGAAAGAGAATATATAAAATTAAGTATAAAGAATCATAGAGTTGGCTCCTCTGAGGAAATATTGCCATTTAGGCTTATTGTGCTTTGATGAAGGTAGCCTCGAGATTCCTTGTATCTGGACAACTTGGGGAGACATAAATGACGCCTAGGAACCTTATGGTAAGTGTAGAATGTCTTCAAATTGTGTGTGAATAGAAGGGGAAATATCTGTAGGAGTTTTAATACAGATAGCTCCAAACATGGCAAGCAGGAGCAAGAGATAATCCGCCTGATTCTCTGGATTCTGTTGCATGGTAAGATGATAGAAGAATCTTCTGGATGATTATATGTGTCTCTTGAATGCCTAAATATCTCTCATGATCGCCAAGTATAGGTTTGAAGCTTCTTAAACCCGTGAGCTTCCAAATAAGGCAAGTTGAAGATATCCTGGTTTAGAAGTTGAATAACTTTTAAACCATAATTGATTTTGGCATGATTCCAACTCTCCGTTCAAATATGATAGGTTAGGTTTCCATAACAAGTTGGTTTACAACTTGGGTCCTTCTGATTCGATTGGAATCCTTAAATCAGTAACCACTGGTCTCCTTCTAGTTCATTGGAAAACCTCTGTATTGAAAGTTTAATATCTTCTTTATGTGGCTAGCTTTCTTTTCCCTGATCTCTTGATTAGTTGAATTTCTGGAACCGGTTGATTCGTCTTTTAAATCCTCATGGTTTGGTTGATATAATTCAAGAAATACACATATGTCTTTGATACGTCTAATTTGGTTCTCTTGTGGACTTGTGGGCTTGTGAATGAGGAGAGCTTGGGAACAATCCTTATTCGCCATGCACATTAAATGTGTTGCCTCGTTCAAAAACATCTTTTGGAAAACCCAATGGGACAAAACGGAGAGTAGGAAAAAGAGTACAATTCTCTAACATGTCTTTTAAGTGTCTTAGTTAACCTGTCGGTGGATTTTACATGCTCCTTGGTTGGTCTTTACTTGATGTTCTCATCATACTCTCTCTCTTGAAAAGGTTTCGACTTCAAAACTAAGTAATCTGGACCAAGAGAAAGCAAGTTAGCTTTCATTCTCCCTTGAGAGTTTAAAGTCTTACATTGGTATGTTTGTGTTGGCTTGAGGGTATATGGTGCATCAGGTGGCTCTCCTTTGAGCAGATAGGGTAGGATGACGCCTATGCTCTGGTCTGGTGGTAGGGTGGTGACGTTCTCCTTCAACTGCCTAACATTTTCAGTGTTCTTATTTTGGTCTGGTGTGTTCTCTTTGAAATTTTCTTGTTCTCTGGTACTTTGATCATTTGGGATGATAATAACTTGTAAGTTTTCTTCTTTGTCCATCTCTTCTAGCCCTGTATCAAATCCTTTTGAAAACGACAAGTGCATTATACTAACATTGGAAATTGACAGCTCAGAATAAACAAACTATCACTTTCTCTATATTTCTCTGATTTATCTTCTATTGAAGTTTTTTTCAACAATTTCTTAAGGGGACAATTTGCAGCAAAGTGTCCTCTCTTGTGGCACTTATAACATGTTGGCTCTTTAGAATTCACATGATTAGAAGACTTACCTAGGTGGGTGTGCCTTGTGACTTTGGTAAGGCATTAGAACTAGATGCGGCTGTTTGGGCTGCAACTTTATATTCTTCTACTCTTATAGGCTTAACTTTAAGACTTGGCTTTTGCCTTGTTGTTTCCTCCTTCAGGTGTAAAGTCTTCTTTACGTCTCTCGTTGTTCTGGTGTAAGTATGAAGGCAGGTGATGTAGACGTCCCTCTAGTGGGTGTGGCTTGGTGCTTTTCTACAAATTCTTTATGCATTTGTGCCTTGAGGTCTCTCCAATCTAGCACTGGCTTCTTGTAGATGGTTGGAGCACTTTCCTTTATCACCATTCATAAGCCCTTTCTGTGAATGCTGAGACAACTTGTGCTAGCTTTTTCTCCTTTGGGATTTTGTTGGTTTGTAACCACTCCTCCATATTTTATTCCCATTGCAAGTAAACTTCTGGATCTTTACTAGTTCCTGAAAAGACTAGGGACCTACTTCTTTTCTTAACTTGCTTCTTTGGACTGAATGGATTTGAGTAAGCTAGTACTTGGTATGGAACAACTCTATAGCTGTTGGACTTCTCTGTCTTCTTGGGAGGTTTATAGTCTTCATGCTCAAAGTATGGTATTTCACACCATGGTCTTTCTTCAACATAAGACTCTTCTATGTATACCTTATCTCCTAGCCTCCTAGACATGAGTCTTCTTCATTAGAATCTCCAAGTTGAGACTCATCTCGATAGAGTTCTTCTTCTATGCAGATTTTAGAATCAGCTTCTTCTGTATGGTCGCTTTCGTCTCAAGACCAGTCAGTGTGGTTTGATTCATTTAGAGAGGGGTCTGGCAGTTCAGGGTCAGGATCTCCATCATTTGGATCCTCCTCATAATCATCTTCTTCATCAGTTAAAACTTGATATTCATGCTCCCCATTGTCTTCAAAGGAAGGAAATTCTTCTGACCATTGATCATCTTCAGATTGACCTTCTTCACAAAACTCCATTTGTTAATTCTCTGAGATCCAAGTATCTTGCACAAATAAAGTAAGAGGTGTATCAAATTAATTAAAAATGTATGGGAAGGGAATTACGTGGTTATGGAAAGAGTTTGTTGTTTACTCTTTTTTTTTTATTTAATGAAAAATATAAGAAATGGAAAATTTCCTAGACTCTAGATGCAACAATTAATTCTTAAAATCAATAAAGAAAATTCTTATAAACTAAATATTTTAAGAAAATGAAAACTACCCGAAACTAGACAACACCAACTTAATGCTAATTAATTAAACACGTACCTAATCTAGCAAAAAAAAAAAAGAGAAGAAACAAATGTTAATTTAATTAAACACTGCAAACCTAAGCTAAGAAGACTCGGCTGTGAGGGAGCCGCCTAGCCGCCTAATGCAGAAAAACACTAGAATTCACACAATTAACAATAAACAAGTCAGTTAATGTAGCAGGGATCACGTGACATGCAACGTGAATGAAACACTCATGCAAGATGCAACAAAAATGCGAAGTCAAACAAACAGAACGTGAGGTGTCATGCAATTCAAGGCGTGAAACATGTGTGCCTAATAAGCATGCAACAATGAAATAAGATACGTATCAAGAACCTAGCGTAATAATAATTAAGCGTTAAGTGCAATGGGTGTTTTTACGTAAATGCAATATGCGATTAAGATTAACGTGAAGTGCAACATAAATCATGCAACAATGATGCTTGTTACTACCTCTAGCGACCTAGACAACGAACCAAAATGCGATGCAGACTCAAGACAGCAACAAACAACCATGACAATGCAACAAGGAATGCAAGCGAATGCAGATGACCTAGACTCTAGCAAAATGAACGCGATGCAGATGCTGTAAAACAAATAAGCGTGAAACGTGTGACACAAGACGCAAATAAAACAAAGAACAACCAAACCGTCCTTGAGCAAAACAATAACATTTTTTTTTTCTTTTTTTTCTTTGCCTAAAAACTTTTAAAGAAATTTAGACAGAAACAACTAATGGAAAACTTCAAACAATGAATTGATAATTTTTATAACTTTTTCTTCTCTTTTTTTTTTTTAACTCAAAGGAAATAATTCTAACTTAAACTTTTAATTTATTTAAGGAAAAAATTAAACAAAAAAAATAAAACACAATTGAATTCAAGCAAATATTTATGGATTTTTCTGGTTTATAATGAAGATTCAAAACAAGAAGAAATAAATCAAATAATAATAGAAACGATTTTTATGGGTTTCCAATTTTATAGAAACATAAACAAGATAGAAATTAAAATATAAAGGTTGGATGAACACAACCTGGTGGATAGGAGCTTTAAGATGTGATACCAGATGATGTAAGCTCGGGAGATGCTCCAACGAACCTATTGATCTCACGGTTTCAAACTGACAAAGCTGTGGTGGAAGTAGCTTGAAATAGAGGTGGAAGGTGGTGATATGGGGGATTAACTCTCTCAATCTGGTGGGTTGATTGACTCTCTCAATCCTTGGGAAACTAGACTCGCTTGAATCTCACAAACAAACCTAGTTCTATAATCTAAAGTATCAGATGAATCTCTCAAATGAAACTAAAAACAAACTTTTTAAACAAAGACACTCTTTGGATAAAAATAAAAAAAAACTTTATATTCTACTTTGATGATTGAAAGGTGCTTGTACAATGAGTCTACTGGTCAGCTTTTATAGACTGATTAAAGACAGCCTACTAGCTATAAAAAAAAGAGAATATATAAAATTAAGTATAAAGAATCATAGAGTTGGCTCCTTTGAGGAATTATTGCCATTTAGGCTTATTGTGACTTGATCAAGGTAGCCTCGAGATTCCTTGTATTTGGAAAACTTGGGGAGATATAAATGACGCATATGAACCTTATTGTAAGTGTAGAATGTCTTCAAATCGTGTGTGAATAGAAGAGGAAAGATCTGTAACAGTTTTAATGCGGATGGCTCCAAACATGGAAAGTAGGAGCAAGAGAGAATCCGCCTGATTCTCTGGATTCTGTTGAATGGTAAGATGATAGAAGAATCTTCTAGATGGTTATATGTGCCTCCTGAATAACTAAATATCTCTCCTGATTGCCAAGTATAGGTTTAAAGCTTCTTAAACCCGTGAGCTTCCAAGTAAGGCAAGTTGAAGATCTCCTTGTTTAGAAGTTGAATAACTTTTAAACCATAATTGAATTTGGCATGATTCCAATTCTCCGTGCACCTATGATGGGTGAGGTTTCCATAAAAAATTGTTTTACAACTTGGTTCCTCCTGGTTCAATTGGAATCCTTCAATTAGTAACCACTGGTCTTTTTCTGGTTCATTGGAAAACCTCTGTATTGAAAGTTGAATATATTCTTCATGCGGAAAGATTTTGAACCAATTCTTCTTCTCCCTAATCCCTTGATGAGTTGAGTTTCTGGAACAGGTTGATTCGTATTTTAACTCCTCATGGTTTGGTTGATATGATCCAAGAAAGACACATATGTCTTTGATACGTCCAATTTGGTTCTCTTGTGGCCCTGTGAATTAGGAGAGCTTGGGAGCAATCTTTATTCTCTATGCACATTAAAGGTGTTGGCTCGTTAAAACATCTTTCAGAAAACCCATTGGAACACAACCGAGAGTAGGAAAAAAAGTACAATTCTCTAACATGTCTTTTAAGTGTCTTAGTTAATCTGTCGGTGGAATCTTCATGTTCCTTGGTTGGTCTTGAATTGATGTCCTCATCACAATATAGGGTTGGTTTTAGATTTTCTGGATGGAAAAACTACCCTCGGGTTTACGAAGTCTTACAAAAGTCTCTAGTCAAAGATAATACATCTGTTTTTCAGACATGCTAGATGGGAAAAATGACCATTGGCTCAGACAATTGTCTTTAGATGAAAGAAACGACTAATGAGTGAAAAAGAGTTGTTAGATGAAAAAAACGACCAACAGCTTAATGATGTCTTAAGACAAAGACTTAAAACCACAAGGCGTAAAAAAACTATTTATGTTCGATAACCACAAGACTAAAAAGTTTACAAAGACTATGAGTTGGATGGATAGAACAACCAACTATTATGAAATACTAAAAAAGAATGACCCATTATCTGAAATCAATCTTAACATGGAGACTGAATTGAAAAACAGGTTCTGCTTTGGAAAAAGTCTCTAGAAAAAGACTTTGGGTTGGTATTGGACTTGCTGGGTAGAGAAAACCCACGGCTAAGAAAATTCTGTAGACAAAGACAATGACTTGGTTTACAATTCTTTGGATTGGGAAAGCTCTTTAAATAAACACTATGAATTGGTCTGTAATTTGGTGGATGGAAAGAATGACAATTTGTGATACACACGGGTCTCGCGAACGTCTGTGAGACTTCCTCCGGATAGATGGGCTGGTCGGCAGAGAGGCTTGATCTAAAGAGCAGCGAATGGGATGGTTGTGCTAACAAGAGAGAGACTCTATCTTGCAGGTGCATGGTTGGATGGGATGAACTGAACAACACGATTTTTAAGGGGACACGTGATACACCAAGGATGTCTGATCTTGAAGATTATGTTCAGGAGCTCGGACCTAACGAATTGCACTCTTAGGTGGCAGTCATATTAGGGTTTAAAACACTAGGGATTTTATTTTTGAATTGCCTGTCTTTATTAATGCAATGAATTAGTCTTATATAATGTCGTAAGTCTAGGATTTCGACTTCTGAGACCAACAACAAGAAGTTAAAAAATAACAGCATGAAGTCTAAAATACAAAAAAAAAATTTGGCCACAGGCTTAGCAGGGCCCTGAGCTCATTACAAAAGATAGAAATCAGCCTAAGGCCAAAGATAGGAAAGAGCCGGATTATAGGACTTGTGAAAGGTGGTCTTTGTGAACAAGTCTTAGTCCGGTTGCAGAATAGAGGTGTTGCCTCATTAAAATCTTTTTGGGAAAATCCATTTGGACAAAACCGAAGATAGGAAAAAGAATACAATTTTCTAATGCGGCTTTGCGGTGTCATACCTGGGAGTGATGGTGAAGATACCAGAAACTGTGATCTGGTGTCTAAAGAGCCTCTATGTTTCATGGGCCAAGGTCAAAACCCTGTTGTTCTGGGACAGCTCTGCATGATCGATCATGGGTTTGGGCCGTGGTTCGTGGGCCAGTGAGACAACCTCCATAATGCTGTCCACGAACTGGTTGAACTTAATTCCGAGTGTCTTGGTCTTGGATTGGGTCATGGGTAACTACGGTACTACAGAATAGAAATCCCTATGATCGGGTCGATTGGGACGTCCGCGGTCGACGGGTACACGTCCATCAGTGATCGGGTCGTTTGGGACTTCTGCGGTCGACAGGTACTTTGGTTTACCCATCAGTTTGCCAATGACACGTAGTTGAGAACATGAGCTTGGTTCCGAGATTTTTTCATAGTGATATTAAGAAATGGCTTAGGAACTTTGTGTTGCGGTCCGAGACTATTTTCCTTGGTATGCCATGAAGTCTTACGACTTCCTCAGGCTAGCCTTTTGGGATGCATCGATGGTCTTGGCACATGGTATAAAATGGGTCATCTTCGGAAACCTGTCCACTACAATGAAAATGAAATCTTTATGACTGATCTTAGGCAAACCTAGCACAAAGTTCATAGATACGTCAGTCCACGGAGTAGTAGGAATCGGTAGAAGCATGTATAAACCATGAGGATGGGCCTTTGACTTGGCCTGCTTACAGACCAGACACTGAGCACAATGGGCCTCCATGTTCCGCCTTAGGTGTAGCCAACATAAGTGCTCCTTGAGGATGCTTAGGGTCTTATGCACAACAAAACGCCCCATTAAACCTCCTTCATGCGCCTCCTTTAGTAACAACTCTTGAATCGAACCCTTCGGTACGCACAACCGTCTGTCCTTGAAAATGAAACCATCAAACAGATAGAACCTTGTGTTGGCGCCCGTGCCATGGTCTCGGAGAATCTCCTTGAACTCCTCGTCATCCGCATATAGGTCCTTGATTTTCTTGAACCTCATGACTTTGGACTCCATTGAACTCCAGCCAACGTGCATGCCTTTTTCAGCTTCGTTTGCCTTTTCAGATGTTGCAATGTCTGGTGGTCCGTGTGAATTACATACTCCCGCGCTAGTAGATAATGTTGCCAAGCCTCCATGGCTCATACTAGGGCGTACAACTCCTTATCATAGGTGGGGTAATCTGCTCTGCTTAACTTCTCACTAAAGTAAGCCACGAGTTTGCCTTCTTGAGTCAAGAAGGCTCTGATGCCGACTCCAAACGTAATACATTCCAGTTCAAATATCTTCTAGAAGTCTGGCAGGGATAGGAACGAGGTGTGTGTAAGCCGGTCTTTTAGGAGCTCAAAGGCTTTCTCTTTTTCATCTCCCCACTTGAAGTCGTAGTTCTTTTTTATCACGGTTGTGAGCGGACTAGCAATGGTGCTGAAATCCTTCACGAACCGCCGATAGAGCTTGCCAATCCGTGGAAGCTCCAAACTTGGCTGATGCTCGTTGGTGTGGGTTAATCACAGATGGCCTTGATATTTTCTTTGTCACCCTGTATGCTCTGGGAACTTACAACAAAACTTAGGAAAACTACTTGATCAGTGCAGAATTTTCACTTTTTGATGTTGGCATAAAACTTCTCCTTCTTAAGTGTTTGTTTAACAAGAAAGAAATGTGTCACATGGCCAGAGGAAGATGAGATGTAAACAAGAATATCATCAAAATAGACAACTACAAACTTACTATTGTACGGTCTAAGAACATGATTCATCAGCCGCATGAACGTACTCGGGGCGTTGGAGAATCCAAACAGCATGACCAGCCACTCGTAGAGTCATTGCTTGGTTTTGAAAGCCGTTTTCCACTCATCTCCTTCACGCATTCTCACATGGTGATCGCCGCTCTTGATATCTATCTTGGAGAAAATGACGGCTCTACTCAACTTTTCCAACATGTCATCGAGCCGTGGTATGGGGTGTCAGTACTTGATTGTGACATTGTTGATGGCTCGACAATCAACACACATCCTCCAGCTTCTATCCTTATTTGGCATGAGCAAGACATGAACCGCACAGGGACTGAAGCTTTTTTGGACGTAGCCTTGCTCCATAAGCGCCAGTACTTATCGTTCTAATTCTTTAGTCTTTTTGAGATTCACTCTATAGGCGGGGTGGTTGGGTAGCTGGACTTCTGAAATAAAGTCGATATTGTGCTTGATCCCTCGGATGGGAGGTAAACCGGTTGGCAGCTCTGTTGGGAATATGTCAGCATATATGTCTAGTAGTTGAACCCTCTTGGGTTGTAATTGAGCTCCCTCGTTTCCTACGTTCAAAAGTTCCTTATAAACTAAAAGAAGAACACTAGATTCTTCCTTACTCTGATCAGGTCGTGTGTGATGTGGTCTCGATACTCTGTCAAACTGCCATGGACATCCCAATAAGAGATGACCAGCTTGTATCGGGACCACATCACACATGACCTGATCATAGTATCGGCCAATACTGAAAGTGACATAAACCTGATCGGTGATACGTATCTCGGCCTTGTCTTAAGCCACCTAAGCATGTATGGGCGTGGGTGCTTGGTTCTCTTGAGGCGGAGGATGTCAACCACTCGTGAGATCTGTACAAGAACTTCTGTCAATGATTAGGAAATATATATTGCCCTGGACTGTGCATTTAGTGTAGAATATATTCTACCTTTGGGCGATCTCGTCAAGTTCCGCCATGGATTTGAGATCGCGCCTAACTATCAATAGTTCTATGAAATCCGGATCCTTGACCTCGTCCTTGGGTTGGTTGGGTTCGTCTTCATCCTAGTCTTGTGACTCGTATTCTACGAATGGATTCAGGACCATTACGTGCTGGTTTGGGCATTCCCAAGCTATATGATTGCGTCCTCCACACTTAAAGCATGTGATGTATGGGCTATACTGAGTCGGGGCACTTTGGGTTGTAACTTGTGGTGCTTCCGGGCCAGTCTTAGGTTTTTGGACTGGTTTATTGATCTTGCCTTTGAGCTGTTGTTCATTGTGCATACCTCGGCCCTTGTCATATGACTTCTGATCAGGCTTGACTCGAAAGTACCTTATCGACTTGCGCTTATTGGGTGGCTAAGTGGAAGATCTCGCCAAGGTCGTGGTACGGTTGCCTATCGATCTTTCGTGCGATCTTCTCATATAATTTATCCGAGAACTGGGCCATTAGACTCTTTGTCGAGTCTTCTATTTTCAGCCGGTTCTACAAATGCTCAAACTCGTCAAATTACTCGCTTACAGTCTTAGTGTTTGATGCGGCCCTGGTTGTTTAAAACCAAAAGATCGTCTTGAAGGAAAGGTGATCTGGTTAACGAGAAGGCTACTAGCACTTCTCTTGGCAGATGATTGGTTGGAGGATGGATTGGAGGCTACTAGCTCTCCAATAAGGTGTGTATGACGATGGATTTGATTCCACTAGCACAGGATCACCCTGTATAGAGCTATGGAACTTCACAGAAGATTACTCTACTCTTAAGTGAATGAGGGATCAATGTTCTTAGGCTGAACAGAGAAAGCAAAAAGCAAAAGTGTTCTTTATAAAATTCGATGATCTACAAGGGAAGGGGTGAAGCCTTTTTATAGGCAGATATTCCTAACTAGATTATACCTACAGAATAATATCCTAACTACTTATTCATAATTTCATGCTAACAAGAAGATATTCTATTTACATTCTAATTTTATGCCAAAAGGTATCTATCATAATTATTTGGTTTAAATTAAGCGACTAATTATAAACCAGTAAATTAAACCAATGGATTGGTTCAATCTCAGACTCCTCTTCTCCTTGGTGGGCGATTTTGACTAAGGCTTGTAGGGCTTCTTTTTGGGCTTTACTTCAAGATCTTGTCATTCGACCAAGCCATAATTCTTCTTGTTCCAACTCTTCCTTGTCTTGTAAGTTCTTGGGCCGGGTAAGGTTCTTAGCTGAGCTTGGTTTGAGGTTGGCTCCAGGGTCGTGCTCAGGGCCTTGTTCCACGCCGCATCTTTTGCCGGGTCAAGAGCCGTGATCCACGGACAGGTAGCGGTTCATGTCAGGTCGAAGGACAGGACCAGTTCCGGGGTTGTGGCCGCGTTTTGCGTCGGGTTCCATGCCTGGTTCTGTGCCGGTTCATTCGTGGTCAAGGGCTAGGTCAGGAGCTAGGTCGGTGTCGGGCCGAGAGCTTTGTCCCGGTCCGGTCCTTGGGCCGTGAAATGCGGATAGGCCGCGTTCGGTGTCGTGATATGCGGACGAGCATGGGTCGAAGCCGGGGTAGTCGGTTTGGTCCAGGCCGGGTTTGGTGTCGTGGTTCGTGGGCAGTCCATGTTCCGTGCCGGGTCTCGTGTTTGGCTGCCTGGTTCGAACTTCTTCCTCTTCTCCACTCTCCTCTTCCATTGATTCTAGGTCCTCTGATGTTGCAAAGAAGTCCTGCTCATTCCAGGTCGCACCATCCCCTCCTCCTGTAAAAGGATTTGAACTCAAATCCAATTCATCTGCAATAAAAGGAATTAAATCAGAGATATTAAAAGTAGAACTTATAGAATAATTACCTTGGAGATCTATTTGGTAAGCATTATTGTTGATTCGTCGTAGGACTGAAAATGGTCCATTCACTCTTGGCATTAATTTTGATTTTCTCTCATTTGGGAATTTTTTGACCCTTGTTTTTCTTCTTGGTATACATCTTAGTCCTTTCATCAATATTTTTCCTAACCTGTTCATGCAAAGATTTAACAAACTCGGCTTTCTTTTGGCCATCAAGGTTAGTCTGTTCTTTTAAAGGTAAAGCAAGTAAGTCTAAAGAAGACAATGGATTGAATCCATATACAATTTGAAAAGGGGTCATTTTTGTTGCTGAGTGGACTGATCTATTGCAAATTTAACAAGAGTTAGACAATCCTCCAAGTTTGAATGCTCTTCTTAATGACAGCTCTCAAAATGGTAGATAAAGTCTTATTTACTGATTTTGTTTGACCATCAGTTTGTGGGTGACAAGTTGTGGAAAATATTAGCCTAGTACCTAACTTTCTCCAAAGGGTCCTCCAAAAAAACTAAGAAATTTAGAATCTCTGTCTTACACAATTGTCCAAGGCATTCCATGTAATCTAACAACTTCCCTAAAGAACAAGTCAGCCACCAAAACTGCATCATCTGTTTTATGACAAGGTATGAAATGGGCCATTTTAGAAAACCTATAACCACCACAAAGATACTGTCCCTTCCTTTTCTAGTTCGAGGTAATCCTAAAACAAAATCCATGGAGATATCTACCCAAAGATGATCAGGTATAGGTAATAGAGTATACAAACCTGTGGACTGTACCTTGGATTTAACTTGTTTGCACTTGATGCACTTTGAACACACCTTCTCCACGTCCTTTTTCATGTTGGGCCAGTACAGATGCTCTTGTAATGTAGCCAAAGTCTTAGCAACACCAAAGTGTCCAATTAGACCATATCTATACACTTCCCTAACATATAATTCTCTGATGGTTCCACATGGTACACAAAGTCGATTATCTCGAAACAAAAATCCCTTGAACTGATAAAATCGTCCCTGGGCATGAGTGGCAGTGTCCTTAAACAACTCTCCAAAGTCAGAGTCATTAGTATAACAAGTTTTAAGATGCTCAAAACCCAGTAATTTTGTTTCCATCGAAGATAAGAGAGCATACCTTCTTGAGAGAGCATCTGCTACAATGTTCTCCTTACCTTTTTGTTTATAATGGATGACATAGGGAAAAGTTTCAATAAATTTCATCCATCGTGCATGTCTTTTGTTCAACTTCTGTTGTCCCTGAAGGTGTTTGAGAGATTAATGATCTGTGTGAATGACAAACTCCTTAGGCCAGAGGTAATGCTGCCACATTTGCAGGGTCCTCACTAGAGCATATAGGTCTTTGTCATAGGTAGGATAATTAAGAGTCCCTCCTCCTAACTTCTCACTAAAATATGCTATGGGTCTCCTTTCCTGCATCAATACAACACAAATTCTAATTCCTGAGGCATCACATTCAATCTCAAAAGTTTTTGAAAAGTCTGGTAATACAAGTAAAGGGGCATTAGTCAACTTCCCTTTCAACAATTCAAATGCCTCGGTCTGGGCTGGTCCCCAAGTGAATCCCACGGTCTTCTTAATGACTTATGTAAGTGGAGCTGCAATGGTACTGAAGTCTTTAACAAATCTCCTATAGAATCCAGCAAGTCCATGGAAACTCCTCACTTCTCCTATGTTTTTAGGCGTGGGCTACTCCCAGATTGCCTTTACTTTTTCCTCTTCTACCTGGATACCTTGAGAAGTAACAACAAAACCTAAAAAACTAGGTTATCTGTCCCAAAATAGCATTTCTTCTTGTTTGCATACAAGTTTTCTTTCCTTAAAACATCTAAGACATGTCTAAGGTGATCAAGGTGCTCTTTTATGTTCCTACTGTATATCAAAATATCATCAAAATATACCACCACAAATCGTCCTATGAATGCTCTTAAGACATGGTTCATTAATCTCATGAAAGTGCTTGGTGCATTAGTGATTCCAAAAGGCATAACTAACGACTCATACAATCCTAATTTTGTCTTAAAAGCAGTTTTCCATTCATCTCCTTCTTTCATTCTAATCTGGTGATAACCATTTTTCAAATCAATCTTAGAAAAGATACAAGACCCATATAACTCATCAAGAATGTCATCTAAACGAGGGATGGAATGTCTGTACTTAACTGTGATGTTGTTAATGGCTCTGCAATCTACACATGCGCCAGCTGCCATCTTTCTTAGGCACAAGCAAAACAGGTACTGCACAAGGACTTAAGCTCTCGCGGATGTGTCCTTTCTCCAAGAGCTCATTGACCTGTCTTTGAAGTTCCTTTGTCTCCACAGGATTGGTCCTGTAAGCTAGTCTGTTTGGAAGAGTGGCGCCTGGTACAATATCAATCTGATGTTCTATACCTCTGAAAGGAGGTAGTCCTACTGGCTGGTCTTCAGGAAATACATCCCTGTATTCTTGCAATAGAAACTCAATTTCTCTTGGTATTTTCGGAATCAGGTTAGTACTACTAGTTAGTAATTCCTTACAAACTAGCAACATCATAAATTGTTGATCATTTAAAGCATGTTTAACATCACTAGGAGTAGCAAAAAGGCTGTAGTGACTTACCTTAGCAAGTTCATTGGCGTGTTTCTCCTGGTGAAAGGCCTTTTCTTCTTCTCTCTGTTGCTTCAGCTGCATCTGGTCGTGATGTAGCTTTTGGGGTGTGAGGGATACTAGTGTGATCTGTTTACCTTGATATTTGAAATAATGTCTGTTGGTAAAACCGTCATGGATGGCTCTCTTGTCATATTGTCAAGGTCTCGCCAACAGTATGTGACTGGCTTCCATGGACAACACATCACAAGTGATCTGATCTTGGTACTTGCCAATGCTTAAAGGTATTTCCACTTGTTCTGTCACCTTCATTTCTCCTTCCTCATTGAGCCACTGTAGTTGATATGGTCTAGGATGCTTGTGAGTAGCCAAGTTGAGCTGATCCACAAGTGTTTGACTAGCTACGTTTGTACAGCTCCCTCCATCAATGATCAAACTACACACCTTCTCCTGAATGAGGCATCGTGTGTGGAACAAATTCTCCCTCTGTTCCTGCACCTTAGGTTGTGCACTCAAAGTTCTCCTAGTCACCAATAGTTGTCCTTGAACAGGGTAAGCTTCATTTTCTGTGTCTGATTGGTCATCTTCTGATGTTAACTCTCCATTTTCTAGGATAAGCATAACCCTTTTGTTTGAGCATTCATTTGCATAGTGCCCAAATCTTTGACATCTAAAACACTTAATGTTCCTGGTTCTTGTTGGAGGCGTCTGGGTTGCTGGTCCTTTGCCCTTATCTTCAAGTGGGGAAGGAATAGTAGGTCTTTCTCTGGCTTTGACAGGCGTCTCGAAAGATGAACCTCTCTGTCTATCATCCTTGTCGTAAGGCGGCTTAGAGGTTGAAACATAGGGGTTCCTGGTGTTGCTCATTCTCTTGTTTTGTTGTTCAATAAGGATGGCCTTGTGGAGTAGCTCATCCATGTCCTCATACTCCTGTAACTCCAATCGATCCTGAATGTCTCTATTAAGACCTTATTGAAATCGTGCCATACTAGCCTCCATAGTCTCATCTATTTCAGCCTTAATCATGAGGCTCTCCATCTTGGTGATAGTCCTCCACACTCCTTGTTCCTTGGGTTAATCTCCTTAGTTTCTGATGTAGATCTCTCCCATAGTGGACTGGAACAAATCTTTTCCTCATCATGGTTTTTATTTCATACCAAGATGTGATTTGGGGCTCTCTATTGCGTCGTCTAGTGGTAGCAATCTGTTCCCACCAGTTGATAGCATATCCATCGAATTCTGTTGCTGCTATCTTAACCTTCTTTTCCTCAGAATAGTTTTGGCAGCTGAAAACTATTTCAATCTTCTTTTCCCATTCTAGATAGGCATCTGGATCATTCTTTCCTGAGAAATGGGGAATTCGAAGCTTGAGTCCACCTAGGCTGTTGCTGGTCTCGACTCCTGGGGTTGAGGTTGATTGCCACTTTCATCCGAGTACCCATGGGTTTCCTCTTCGTCTAGCCTGGCTCCTTGCCTAGCTCTCACCCTTGCGCCTCTCCCAAAGCGCCTTCCTCCTCGGATTGGTCTTCCTCCACGAGCTGGTCTACCTGCCAAAGGATCAACTCCATAGCAAAACTCATTAGCTTGGTTAGCCCTGTTTTCAAAGTAGCTTGAAGTATTCTGGTTATCTCATCCATCATGACTTCCATTGGTTCCCTCTCCTCTTGGGGTTTCTTCATTTGGATTCTCCATTCTTCCTGAAAAACTTAACAAACTATTAATTAAAAATCTCTCTCACTTCTATTTTGTGATCTCTCAATAGGTATATATTTTTTTTTTTTGCTATTCCCAAAAGTTCAGATTAGTTTAAAGCCCAATCACTTAAGATCTAGAGCAATAACCTACTGTGATTAAGATAGAAAGATTGCAATAATTTTTTGTCAGCTGATTGACCTATTTCTAGCAGGGTTTCTCTTCTGCTCTTTTTTTTTTTCAAATTTTCGATTTTTTTTTAATTATAGATCCTTTTCTTAGATCCTTTTGTAATTCAGGAAAGGCTCAGCTGACTTACAACAGATAGAAATAAAAGAATTTGTTTATAAAACTAAACAAAATTGAAAAGAAATTGATGGTGGTTTGAAATCAAAGTGATTTCATAAATCCTAACCTTCAAGATGCTCTAATACCACTTGGTGCAGTCCTGGTTGTTTAAAACCAAAAGATCGTCTTGAAGGAAAGGTGATCTGGTTAAGGAGAAGGCTACTAGCACTTCTATTGGCAGCGGATTGGTTGGAGGATGGATTGGAAGCTACTAGCTCTCCAGTTAGGTGTGTATGACGATGGATTTGATTCCACTAGCACAGGATCACCCTGTATAGAGCTATGGAACTTCACAGCAGATTACTCTACTCTTAAGTGAATGAGGAATCAATGTTCTTAGGCTGATTAGAGAAAGCAAGAAGCAAAAGTGCTTTAAAGTTCTTTATAAAATTTGATGTGTTTATTTACAAAGGAGGTGGAAGTCTTTTTATAGGCAGAAATTCCTAACTAGATTATACCTACAGAATAATATCCTAACTACTTATTCCTAATTTCATACTAACAACAATATATTCTATTTACATTCTAATTTTATGCCAAAAGGTATCTATCCTAATTCTTTGGTTTAAATTAAGTGACTAATTATAAAACAGTAAATTAAACCAATAGATTGGTTCAATCTCAGACTCCTCTTCTCCTTGGTGGGCGATTTTGACTAAGGCTTGTAGGGCTTCTCTTTGGGCTTTACTTCTGGATCTTGTCATTGGACCAAGCCATAATTCTTCTTGTTCCAACTCTTCCTTATCTTGTAAGTTCTTGGGCCGGTATGGTTCTAGGCTGAGCTTGGTTCGAGGTTGGCTCGAGGGTCGTGCTCAGGGCCTTATTCCACGCCGCATCTTTCGCCGGGTCGAGAGCCGTGATCCACAGACAGGTAGCGGTCCATGTCAGGTCGAAGGCTAGGACCAGTTCCGGGGTTGTGGCCGCGTTTTGCGCCGGGTTCCATGCCTGGTTCTGAGCTGGTTCCTTCGTGGTCAGGGGCTAGGTCAGCAGCTAGGTCGGTGTCGGGCCGAGAGCTTTGTCCCGGTCCGGTCCTTGGGCCGTGAAATGCAGATGGGCCGCGTTCGGTGCCATTATATACGGACGAGCGTGGGTCGAAGCCGGGGTAGTCAGTTTGGTCCAGGCCGGGTTTGGTGCCGTGGTTCGTGGGCAGTCCATGTTCCGTGCCGGGTCTTGTGTTTGGCTGCCTGGTTCGAACTTCTTCCTCTTCTCCACTCTCCTCTTCCGTTGAATCCAGGTCCTCTGATGTTGCAAAGATGTCCTGCTCATTCCAGGTCGCACCTCTGATCACCTTGTATAGAGCTTGGAACTTCACAGCAGATTACTCTACTCTTAAGTGAATGAGGGATCAATGTTCTTAAGCTGAACAGAGAAAGCAAGAAGCAAAAGTAATTTAAAGTTCTTTATAAAATTTGATGTGTTGATTTACAAAGGAGGTGGAAGTCTTTTTATAGGCAAAAATTCCTAACTAGATTATTCCTACAGAGTAATATCCTAACTACTTATTCCTAATTTCATACTAACAAGAATATATTCTATTTACATTCTAATTTTATGCCAAAAGGTATCTCTCCTAATTCTTTGGTTTAAATTAAGTGACTAATTATAAAACAGTAAATTAAACCAATAGATTGGTTCAATCTCAGACTCCTCTTCTCCTTGGTGGGCGATTTTGACTAAGGTTTGTAGGGCTTCTCTTTGGGCTTTACTTCTGGATCTTGTCATTGGACCAAGCCATAATTCTTCTTGTTCCAACTCTTCCTTATCTTGTAAGTTCTTGGGCCGGTATGGTTCTAGGCTGAGCTTGGTTCGAGGTTGGATCGAGGGTCGTGCTCAGGGCCTTATTCCACGCCGCATCTTTCGCCGGGTCGAGAGCCGTGATCCACAGACAGGTAGCGGTCCATGTCAGGTCGAAGGCTATGACCAGTTCCGGGGTTGTGGCCGCGTTTTGCGCCGGGTTCCATGCCTGGTTCTGCGCTGGTTCCTTCGTGGTCAGGGGCTAGGTCAGCAGCTAGGTCGGTGTCGGGCCGAGAGCTTTGTCCCGGTCCGGTCCTTGGGCCGTGAAATGCAGATGGGCCGCGTTCGGTGCCATTATATACGGACGAGCGTGGGTCGAAGCCGGGGTAGTCAGTTTGGTCCAGGCCGGGTTTGGTGCCGTGGTTCGTGGGCAGTCCATGTTCCGTGCCGGGTCTTGTGTTTGGCTGCCTGGTTCGAACTTCTTCCTCTTCTCCACTCTCCTCTTCCGTTGAATCCAGGTCCTCTGATGTTGCAAAGATGTCCTGCTCATTCCAGGTCGCACCTCTGATCACCATGTATAGAGCTTGGAACTTCACAGCAGATTACTCTACTCTTAAGTGAATGAGGGATCAATGTTCTTAGGCTGAACAGAGAAAGCAAGAAGCAAAAGTAATTTAAAGTTCTTTATAAAATTTGATGTGTTGATTTACAAAGGAGGTGGAAGTCTTTTTATAGGCAAAAATTCCTAACTAGATTATTCATACAGAATAATATCCTGACTACTTATTCCTAATTTCATACTAACAAGAATATATTCTATTTACATTCTAATTTTATGCCAAAAGGTATCTATCCTAATCCTTTGGTTTAAATTAAGTGACTAATTATAAAAAGTAAATTAAACCAATAGATTGGTTCAATCTCAGACTCCTCTTCTCCTTGGTGGGCGATTTTGACTAAGGCTTGTAGGGCTTCTCTTTGAGCTTTACTTCTGTATCTTGTCATTGGACCAAGCCATAATTCTTCTTGTTCCAACTCTTCCTTATCTTGTAAGTTCTTGGGCCGGTATGGTTCTAGGCTGAGCTTGGTTCGAGGTTGGCTCGAGGGTCGTGCTCAGGGCCTTGTTCCACGCCGCATCTTTCGCCGGGTCGAGAGCCGTGATCCACAGACAGGTAGCGGTCCATGTCAGGTCGAAGGCTAGGACTAGTTCCGGGGTTGTGGCCGCGTTTTGCGCCGGGTTCCATGCCTGGTTCTGCGCCGGTTCCATCGTGGTCAGGGGCTAGGTCAGCAGCTAGGTCGGTGTCGGGCCGAGAGCTTTGTCCCGGTCCGGTCCTTGGGCCGTGAAATGCAGATGGGCCGCGTTCGGTGCCATTATATACGGACGAGCGTGGGTCGAAGCCGGGGTAGTCGGTTTGGTACAGGCCGGGTTTGGTGCCGTGGTTCGTGGGCAGTCCATGTTCCGTGCCAGGTCTTGTGTTTGGCTGCCTGGTTCGAACTTCTTCCTCTTCTCCACTCTCCTTTTCCGTTGAATCCAGGTCCTCTGATGTTGCAAAGATGTCCTGCTCATTCCAGGTCGCACCTCTGATCACCATGTATAGAGCTTGGAACTTCACAGCAGATTACTCTACTCTTAAGTGAATGAGGGATCAATGTTCTTAGGCTGAACAGAGAAAGCAAGAAGCAAAAGTGCTTTAAAGTTCTTTATAAAATTTGATGTGTTTATTTACAAAGGAGGTGGAAGTCTTTTTATAGGCAGAAATTCATAACTAGATTATACCTACAGAATAATATCCTAACTACTTATTCCTAATATCATACTAACAAGAATATATTCTATTTACATTCTAATTTTATGCCAAAAGGTATCTATCCTAATTCTTTGGTTTAAATTAAGTGACTAATTATAAAACAGTAAATTAAACCAATAGATTGGTTCAATCTCAGACTCCTCTTCTCCTTGGTGGGCGATTTTGACTAAGGCTTGTAGGACTTCTCTTTGGGCTTTACTTCTGGATCTTGTCATTGGACCAAGCCATAATTCTTCTTGTTCCAACTCTTCCTTATCTTGTAAGTTCTTGGGCCGGTATGGTTCTAGGCTGAGCTTGGTTCGAGGTTGGCTCGAGGGTCGTGCTCAGGGCCTTATTCCACGCCGCATCTTTCGCCGGGTCGAGAGCCGTGATCCACAGACAGGTAGCGGTCCATGTCAGGTCGAAGGCTAGGACCAGTTCCGGGGTTGTGGCCGCGTTTTGCGCCGGGTTCCATGCTTGGTTCTGCGCTGGTTCCTTCGTGGTCAGGGGCTAGGTCAGCAGCTAGGTCGGTGTCGGGCCGAGAGCTTTGTCCCGGTCCGGTCCTTGGGCCGTGAAATGCAGATGGGCCGCGTTCAGTGCCATTATATACGGACGAGCGTGGGTCGAAGCCGGGGTAGTCAGTTTGGTCCAGGCAGGGTTTGGTGCCGTGGTTCGTGGGCAGTCCATGTTCCGTGCCGGGTCTTGTGTTTGGCTGCCTGGTTCGAACTTCTTCCTCTTCTCCACTCTCCTCTTCCGTTGAATCCAGGTCCTCTGATGTTGCAAAGATGTCCTGCTCATTCCAGGTCGCACCTCTGATCACCATGTATAGAGCTTGGAACTTCACAGCAGATTACTCTACTCTTAAGTGAATGAGGGATCAATGTTCTTAGGCTGAACAGAGAAAGCAAGAAGCAAAAGTAATTTAAAGTTCTTTATAAAATTTGATGTGTTGATTTACAAAGGAGGTGGAAGTCTTTTTATAGGCAAAAATTCCTAACTAGATTATTCATACAGAATAATATCCTGACTACTTATTCCTAATTTCATACTAACAAGAATATATTCTATTTACATTCTAATTTTATGCCAAAACGTATCTATCCTAATCCTTTGGTTTAAATTAAGTGACTAATTATAAAAAGTAAATTAAACCAATAGATTGGTTCAATCTCAGACTCCTCTTCTCCTTGGTGGGCGATTTTGACTAAGGCTTGTAGGGCTTCTCTTTGAGCTTTACTTCTGTATCTTGTCATTGGACCAAGCCATAATTCTTCTTGTTCCAACTCTTCCTTATCTTGTAAGTTCTTGGGCCGGTATGGTTCTAGGCTGAGCTTGGTTCGAGGTTGGCTCGAGGGTCGTGCTCAGGGCCTTGTTCCACGCCGCATCTTTCGCCGGGTCGAGAGCCGTGATCCACAGACAGGTAGCGGTCCATGTCAGGTCGAAGGCTAGGACTAGTTCCGGGGTTGTGACCGCGTTTTGCGCCGGGTTCCATGCCTGGTTCTGCGCCGGTTCCATCGTGGTCAGGGGCTAGGTCAGCAGCTAGGTCGGTGTCGGGCCGAGAGCTTTGTCCCGGTCCGGTCCTTGGGCCGTGAAATGCAGATGGGCCGCGTTCGGTGCCATTATATACGGACGAGCGTGGGTCGAAGCCGGGGTAGTCGGTTTGGTACAGGCCGGGTTTGGTGCCGTGGTTCGTGGGCAGTCCATGTTCCGTGCCAGGTCTTGTGTTTGGCTGCCTGGTTCGAACTTCTTCCTCTTCTCCACTCTCCTTTTTCCGTTGAATCCAGGTCCTCTGATGTTGCAAAGATGTCCTGCTCATTCCAGGTCGCACCTCTGATCACCATGTATAGAGCTTGGAACTTCACAGCAGATTACTCTACTCTTAAGTGAATGAGGGATCAATGTTCTTAGGCTGAACAGAGAAAGCAAGAAGCAAAAGTGCTTTAAAGTTCTTTATAAAATTTAATGTGTTTATTTACAAAGGAGGTGGAAGTCTTTTTATAGGCAGAAATTCCTAACTAGATTATACCTACAGAATAATATCCTAACTACTTATTCCTAATATCATACTAACAAGAATATATTCTATTTACATTCTAATTTTATGCCAAAAGGTATCTATCCTAATTCTTTGGTTTAAATTAAGTGACTAATTATAAAACAGTAAATTAAACCAATAGATTGGTTCAATCTCAGACTCCTCTTCTCCTTGGTGGGCGATTTTGACTAAGGCTTGTAGGACTTCTCTTTGGGCTTTACTTCTGGATCTTGTCATTGGACCAAGCCATAATTCTTCTTGTTCCAACTCTTCCTTATCTTGTAAGTTCTTGGGCCGGTATGGTTCTAGGCTGAGCTTGGTTCGAGGTTGGCTCGAGGGTCGTGCTCAGGGCCTTATTCCACGCCGCATCTTTCGCCGGGTCGAGAGCCGTGATCCACAGACAGGTAGCGGTCCATGTCAGGTCGAAGGCTAGGACCAGTTCCGGGATTGTGGCCGCGTTTTGCGCCGGGTTCCATGCTTGGTTCTGCGCTGGTTCCTTCGTGGTCAGGGGCTAGGTCAGCAGCTAGGTCGGTGTCGGGCCGAGAGCTTTGTCCCGGTCCGGTCCTTGGGCCGTGAAATGCAGATGGGCCGCGTTCAGTGCCATTATATACGGACGAGCGTGGGTCGAAGCCGGGGTAGTCAGTTTGGTCCAGGCCGGGTTTGGTGCCGTGGTTCGTGGGCAGTCCATGTTCCGTGCCGGGTCTTGTGTTTGGCTGCCTGGTTCGAACTTCTTCCTCTTCTCCACTCTCCTCTTCCGTTGAATCCAGGTCCTCTGATGTTGCAAAGATGTCCTGCTCATTCCAGGTCGCACCTCTGATCACCATGTATAGAGCTTGGAACTTCACAGCAGATTACTCTACTCTTAAGTGAATGAGGGATCAATGTTCTTAGGCTGAACAGAGAAAGCAAGAAGCAAAAGTAATTTAAAGTTCTTTATAAAATTTGATGTGTTGATTTACAAAGGAGGTGGAAGTCTTTTTATAGGCAGAAATTCCTAACTAGATTATTCCTACAAAATAATATCCTAACTACTTATTCCTAATTTCATACTAACAAGAATATATTCTATTTACATTCTAATTTTATGCCAAAAGATATCTATCCTAATCCTTTGGTTTAAATTAAGTGACTAATTATAAAACAGTAAATTAAACCAATAGATTGGTTCAATCTCAGACTCCTCTTCTCTTTGGTGGGCGATTTTAACTAAGGCTTGTAGGGCTTCTCTTTGAGCTTTACTTCTGGATCTTGTCATTGGACCAAGCCATAATTCTTCTTGTTCCAACTCTTCCTTATCTTGTAAGTTCTTGGGCCGGTATGGTTCTAGGCTGAGCTTGGTTCGAGGTTGGCTCGAGGGTCGTGCTCAGGGCCTTGTTCCACGCCGCATCTTTCGCCGGGTCGAGAGCCGTGATCCACAGACAGGTAGCGGTCCATGTCAGGTCGAAGGCTAGGACTAGTTCCGGGGTTGTGGCCGCGTTTTGCGCCGGGTTCCATGCCTGGTTCTGCGCCGGTTCCTTCGTGGTCAGGGGCTAGGTCAGCAGCTAGGTCGGTGTCGGGCCGAGAGCTTTGTCCCGGTCCGGTCCTTGGGCCGTGAAATGCAGATGGGCCGCGTTCGGTGCCATTATATACGGACGAGCGTGGGTCGAAGCCGGGGTAGTCGGTTTGGTCCAGGCCGGGTTTGGTGCCGTGGTTCGTGGGCAGTCAATGTTCTGTGCCGGGTCTTGTGTTTGGCTGCCTGGTTCGAACTTCTTCCTCTTCTCTACTCTCCTCTTCTGTTGAATCTAGGTCCTCTGATTTTGCAAAGAAATCCTGCTCATTCCAGGTCGCACCAGTGTTGAAATGAAGAAGAGAAGAAGTGGTTTTAGACAAAGAAGAGAGTATGAAGTCTTAGAAAGAAGAAGTGAGTAAATACTCTAAACGAAAGGGAGAGTATGAATGAGCTTCTAAACTTATAGCCAAACAAGAGCATTAGGTGTCTAATAGAGAGTATTTGGACACAAGGATTGTAGACTCTCTATATAAACACATGTACTCCTCATTTGTAAGTAAGAGAAAACAATTCTCTCATTTATTACTAAAAATTATTTTTTCTCATTCTCTTGCCTCTAAAACTCTCTCTCTATTCTCTTGATCAATGGTGAATATTAATCTATCATTCTTTCATGGTATCAGAGCCAAGTTGCATCAAATCTGGGTAAATTTCATCATTTATTCATTGATTCAAGAAGAAATCATCTTGTTCTTCATCTTCTTATTGATCAATTTCGAACGTCATATTGTAACTCAAATTCCGGCCAAACCACGACTTCTTTTGACAATCTTCTTTCACTGGATTGTACATCGGCGAGTTCTGAAGACACGCCAATTTTAATTTCATCATTTGACCCAGGGAATCAAAAGTTACGAATTATCTTGCAAAGGACCTTCGCGAGTGCCTCCGCCGCGAACCTCCATGTTTCCCATGTCATTCCGACGTCGATTCTTCATCAAATCGTGTTTTTATAAATCCTAAAATCAATTCCTTCGAGTCTAGTTTCTAAAGCAGAACTCAATTCCATTTAGTTTGAAGGATTTTCTTGAAGTTTTCCTCAGAGACATCCAAAATCGCCCATATCAAAATCCTGGTGATACAATTCTAATTCTTTCTCAGTTTTTTTTAATTCTTTGAATCTGGAAAGTTAAGTAAGTATCTTGTGAGGGTCTCCACAAAATTTGGGTTCAATCTAATAGGTTTAAGTCTTCAAGATTGATTTTCTTGATTTCTTTATCAGACTTTGAAATTCTGAAAAGGAAGGAAAATTTGAAAATTTGGATTGATTTAGTAATAAAATTCGAAAATTGTATTTGTTGATCTTGGTTGTGAAGATAAGGACTGTTAGAATTTGATCTTGTTGGTTGGAGTTGTTTATCTGTTGCAGGAGTTGGTTGAAGTTAGTTGAAGGGAGTTAAGTTGTTGTCTTGGTTGGCAAGAAACTACTCACTATTAGAACAAGTAATCACTCTGTCTTGTTGATCACAAGGATCATAGTATCATTCAGATTACGAGATCATCTTATCATGATGTGATAAGGATCAATGGAATTCAGAAGTATTTATATGTATGTAATCATCAGTGCAAAGATCTTGATCGGCGATGGAGTGAACTAGCAACAGAGGAATGTTATATTATTCGCCGTTCACTTTCCTTATGCAAATCCAATGGTCATACAAGTGGCAGATGAAAGCGTTTTCAAGCTCAGGGTCTATCTGTGCAGGCTCTGCATCGGGAAAATTGAGTGGAATCACTTGTAAATCCCACACTTCCAAAGCATTTTTTTGCAGGACCTGGATACTGAAATCGCCGCTGAGGGAAACATTGTGGGACTCCTCAGAGAAGAAATCGCCGGCGGCAAAGCTTCCAGTGGTGGCGCCTTCGAGCATGACCTGACGCTCTTTCCCATCGAGATCGGAGGCGACGGCAGCCAAATCAAATTCGGAGAAGAAAGGTCCCTGCAGCACCACGCATACAAAGGCACCGAAGAAGATAGCTGATCCAAAGATTACCATTCAGAACTTCCTCGACATCGTGAACAATTTGCATAACACAGTTACCAAGTCTCAGGAGAAAGATAAGTCTCAGGAGACAGGAGATGTTGTTATAAGGAAGACTAAGAGCACTGGTCCCGAGCGCACTAAGTTGATAGCTCAAAGACTATTATTCCTGTCTCAGAGAGGTTGGCTCTCGAAAGACAGTCAAGTTCCCCTGTTCCTGATAAGAAATCAGAAGGCCAGGAGGATCATCATATTTCTAAGCTTCAACGTAATCTACGTTTGCTCAAGGATGACGTGATTAGGCTGCAAGATCTTCGCACCGAAAGTTGCAGAAGAGGAGTGGAAATACATTCGTCCGCTTCAAGTGCTGTTTGAGAAAGTTGAAAAATAGGAGAAGACCGTTAGAAATTCAAATGCTGGTCTCACTTCTGAAACGCAGGAAAATCATCAGGTTAGCAACAAGAGTCTGAGAAAGAAACTCCACAGAAAGGAGAAGAAAGTGGAGATGTCTCGTCAAGAGAAAGCACTCGAGGTTACAGGAGATAAGCTCAGTGAACATATATATATATATATATATATATATATATATATATATATATAAAGGGCAGCAGATGTTCCAAAACGCAGCAGAGGAGATCGTAAGAAGCATAAGAGCATACGTAACCAAACTTGCGAAGAAGCAAGGGTTACCTTGCGAAACATGGTTCTCCACAAATTTTCTTGCATCTCACATCACAGTCTCTGGGATCTCCTGCGGTGGGCTTTACTAGCACAACGCCACTTACAGACTCGGTTGCCAACGATACGTACCAAGCTCTGTCTAGGAGTTCTGGTAGAAGGACTTTACGAGCGTTGAAGGGATTGGTTAGACTTCAAGCTCTTGTTAGAGGACACGATGTGAGAAATCAAGCTGCTGTAACGCTTCGATGCATGCAAGCATTAGTAAGAGTTCAGGCTTGTGTGCGCGCAAGACGTGTTCGACTAGCCTTGGAAATTGAAACGGGTCAGCAGATGCTTCAGCAACATATAGCAGATGAAGCCCAACTACGAGAAATGAAGGTAGTGGCTTTCAACATAAAAAAAAGAAGGCAATTGTGCATGAAGCTGGTCAAGGTCAGCAACAGCAACAGCCTGCACATCAAAGTTCAGAATCAGTTCCTAAACTCAAATGCAAAGACCTAGTATCAAAGTCATATGCATTCAGGCTATTTTTAAACTCTTATCCAACTATTTTGTTGATTTCATTGATGGTTGTGTGAGTTAGAACTCTAGGGAATCTGGTATCTAGGTTGTTAGTAAATCATGAATTTTATTGAATTTTGTTCATGTATTTAGAAATTGGTAGAATAGGACATTTTGAACCTAGTTTAGCTAGATGAATCATTTGTTCATGAATTGCATTGATCCTAGAGGAAGAGAACCTTGTCTTTTACTTAGAACAATAAGTTTAAGAAGGCATGTTGAATCCAAATGTCCTTAGCAGTGTTTAAAATTAAGTTTGGTTACTCTTAATCAATCTCTTTCACTCACTATCTTTTGTTTAGAATCTTCCTATTCTCAACAGGTTCAAAGGCTTATGATGGGAGTTGATGTTTTGCTTCATTGTCTAACAAAGGCAAAGGAGAGCAAGTGAAAAAGGCACAGCACATGGAGAAGAAGTTAGAACCAATGGCCACCAAGAACAGCCACCACAAGGAGTAGAGAGGAAAGACTGGTTCTTGTTATGAATCAGCTTTCCCATGGAGTAAGGTGACCTTTGGTGTGTGCTTGAAGAGAAAATCAACAAAGCACATATGCTGCAAGTTCAGATCATAATCAATCACAAAGGAGGAAACTCACAAAGACTTATCAAAGATAAAGAACACCACTTTGAGACATTCATTCTGTGTATGCTCATTCCTCCAAACTTGACTCTTATTCTTAGTGTCAAGCTTGTGGGGGGAAAGAAAATGAGCATCCAAGCTTGAACAAGCTGGCGCTTGGCAGCATCTAATCTAGAACAAGCTGGCCGTGACAAGGAGCATGGCCTTATGTGGTTGCGGTTCTGGCCGTGCTAAGGAGCATGGACCATGACCGTGAGGATTGCAATCAGATTCTTTCATGGAGGCTGTGAATAAGGTCATCCAAATCTTCTGTCATAAACTGAGGATAGAACCAATGGCCATAAAGCTACCAAATCTCATGGAGAAGGAGTAAGCTGGTGGAAGGTGATGAATCACCTCAGGACAAAATTCTCTCATCAAAGGTTCTATCTAGGATAAGTTCTTTAACTCTATGATTTAGGTTGAGAATTTGGCTAGATATTATACTTGATACCAGACTTGATATGACTCAAGTTCTGGAATATTAATCTTTATTTTTGAGTTGCTATGATGTTTTAAATCAGGAAGTGATGAAAATTATCATAAACATGACTTACCTACATCAATTAGTGGAAGCATGGTGGGAAAGTGTATTAGGAGATAAGTGTGCTCACTCTACTAAAGCTTAACTCTACAATCTTATTCTCTTGAGTTAGGCTTATTGAAAGTAGAAAGTGAAACAAAATGAAGCTAGCCAAAGTGGATCCTACACATATAAGGAAAGAGAACCATGTGATCATGATGAATCCAGAAGAGAACCATGTGATCATGATGAATCCAAAGACCTTAATATGGAGTCCTTAGAGAACTAGACTGGTCTAGATCATATCATCCAAACCTCCATCCACTCTTATAAAAGGGAAGTTAAAATCATTCTTATATTATAATGCATTGGTTTATCTTGTGAGAATTGATACATGCATGTATATGTGTATGTGAAACGTGTTAAAATTGAAGACTTTAAGGAAAGCTGGATCAAAATCACCTCTTAAAGACAAGGAGTCAAAAGAAAGGGGGAGAAATGGACCAGACTTAGAAGAAGCTTCAAAGCAGCCATTCACATGCAATTTCAACAATGGCCAATCCCTAGCTAAGAAGACTTCACTCTTTTTCCCTTAGTATTGGTTTTGTCCCAAAGGGTTTTCCATACTAAGGTTTTTAATGAGGAAGTTCTTTAAGGTACCGAGCTTATTTTCTATAAAAATCAAGCTTGAAAGGGAGTGAAGAGAAAAAAAGGAGGAAAGTCTTTTCATCTTTGCAAGTTCAACCATTCACCCATGCTTAAACTTGAGGGGGAGTGTTGGAAGGAAGAAGAGAAGAAGTGGTTTTAGACAAAAAAGAGAGTATGAAGTGTTAGAAAGAAGAAGTGAGTAAATACTCTAAACCAAAGGGAGAGTATGAAGGAGCTTCTAAACCTATAGCCAAACAAGGGCATTCGGTGTCTAATAGAGAGTGTTTGGACACAAGGATTGTATACTCTCTATATAAACACATGTACTCCTCATTTGTAAGTAAGAGAAAATAATTCTCTCATTTATTAATAAAAATTCTTTTTTCTCATTCTCTTGCCTCTAAAACTCTCTCTCTATTCTCTTGATCAATGGTGAATCTTAATCTATCATTCTTTCACTTAGTGCCTTGGGTTAGACGCCTAAAGCATCTCTGGAATTTCCGGTGGACATGGGGTGGTACCTCCTCATGAAGTGTGTGAGTTCATCCCATGAGGTCAAGGATCTGAACCTTTCTCTCCTTCTTTCTGCTACTTCATGGTCCATCCAGGTCAAATCGTGGTCTGTGAACTGGACCGTGGCTATGGTCACTCTTTGTGGATCTTCGTATTGGTAGCAGTCAAAGATCAGGTCCACGCCTTTCCCAATCAAGGTAGGCTTCTGGATCAACTTTTCCTGCGTGGGCGGCTTGAGCTTGATGTCTAGATGGGGTGGTGGTCGGACTGGCGACTTCTCGTCCTGTGGGTTGCATTCGCACGGTCCATGCTATGGTGGAGGTGCGTCTGGGCATTCGCTCGTGCCTTGTCATCCTCCGCATTGGGTCGCTTTCGGGATGCCCGTACATCTAGGTGGTAGAGGCTGTTCGAGCAGTTCCATCCTTGTCATCCTCCGCATTTGAACCGTGATGTTGGAGAGCATCTGCATCATGTCTTCTCCATTCCAGTCCGAGTTATCTGTTCCGGTAGACATATTTTATACCTTATCAAAAACGGACACATACCAAATAAAAAAACTTTCTAAATTCTAAAAGAAAAGGAATATTCGAAAAAGGAAAGTATGCAAAATGGAAATATTCTATTAGGGAAAGTATGTAAATATGACAATGTTTGGTTATGGAAATGTTCTAAGTCGCTAAACATGATTTTTTTATGTAACAGGAAGTAATGAAGAAAATTCTATCAGAAAAAGAAATAATCCCCTTAACCGTAACAACCTAGGCCGCCGCTAATGCAATGAGGAATAGGGTTCTATATGATTTCTAAACAAAATTTGATGGTGATGAATGATGCAAGTAGACAATTTCAATGATGGTCACTCTTTTATTTTTTGTTTTTCTAGATTTTATAGAAGCAAACAAACAAGAACAACATTATTTTATTTTTTGAGTTGTAAGCGATATAAAGCAACAAGCAACATGAATTTGAATGAAAGCGAAAAATATATGGGTAAGAGGATAATTGAACACAACCTGGGAGATATGAGCTTTAAGCTCTGATACCAGATGAGACACACACGTGGTCTAGCGGACGTCTGTGAGACTTCATCCGGATAGCTGGGCTGGTCGGGAGAGAGGCTCAATCTCAACTAGCGGTAAATGGGAAGGTTGTACTCGAACAAGAGAGAGACTCGATCTTGAAGGTGCACAGTTGGATAAGATGAAATGGAAAACACGATTATGAGGGGTCTCGTGATACACAAAAGATGTCTGATCTTGAAGATTATGTTCAAGAACTCGGACCAAACGAATTGGACTCTTAGGTGGCAGCCATTTTAGGGTTTAGAACACTAGGGTTTTTATTTTTGAACTGTTTATCTCTACTTAGGCTTATATAATACTTTAAGTCTAGGGTTCCGACCACTAGAACCAACATCAAGAAGTTTTAAGTAAAACTACAAGAAGTTAAACAAAAACAGCATGAAGTATAAAATAAGAAAATTTGGGCCATAGGCTTAGCAGGGCTCCGAGCTTATTACAAAATATAGAAATCTGCTTAAGACCAAAGATAGGAAAGGGCCAGATATTAGGACTTGTAAAAGGTGGTCTTTGTGAACAACTCTTAGTCTGGTTGCACACTAGAGATGTTGCCTCATTAAAATATTTTTCGAAAAATCCATTGGGATAAAACCGAAGATAGGAAAAAGAGTATAATTCTCTAATGCGGCTTTGCGTTGTTTTACCCAGGAGTGATGGTGAAGACACCATAAATCTTGGTCTGATGGCTAAAGAACCTCCATGGGTCATGGGCCGAGGTCAAAAACCCATTGTTCCAGGGCGGCTCTGCTTGATCGTGGGTTTGGGTCGTGGTTTGTGGGCCATTGGGACAACCTCCATGATACGGTCTACAAACTGGTTGTAGTTTCGAGTGTCTTGGTCTTAAACCAGGTCATGAGTCCCTACGATACGTATAAAACATGAACCTCTATGATTAGGTCGCTTGGAACGTATGTGGTTGGTCGGTGCACGTCCAGGACCGTTCAGGATTCCTGTGCTGCGTCCTATGTCCAATGGCTAAAGATTCATATTACAAAGATTCTTAACAAGGATTATGAATCAAAAAGAGATTCTTACTGAATAGCTTAAATAAGACTTGTAGGATAAAGAAAAAACAACTAACAGCTTACAGATGTAGGAAAGTTTCTGAACAAAAACATCTCTAGAAATGTCCAACAGGGTAAAATAGACTTTCGAGAGACTATGGATTAATTGAGACTTGTTGGATGGTAAAACCAACTAACGACTTGCTGTATAGAAAAAGGACCAACAACTTAAAGAAAGAAATTACTTAAACATTCTTGACAAATATTATGAATCAAACACTGATTCATATCAGTCTCTTGAGAAAGTCTGCCATAGACTTGTTGGATGTTAGAAAACAACTAACGACTTGTTGTATTGATAAAAGACCAACAGCTTAAAAATGTCATAAGGCAAAGATTATTGACACTGTGAATCGAGAGCAGATTCTTATGTAACCAAACAGCTTAGAAGTCTTTTGATAAAGACTATTGGTCAGTTTTGATAAAACGACAAACGGCTTAAAAAGATCTCAAAACGAAGACTAACGATGGAAAACAACCCATGACTCAAAATGAAATAAATCTCTCATGTCTGAGACAATGGATGGAAAACTGATTCTTTACTCTGCCACAAGGCTTTAAATAGAAGTCTCAACACAAAGACTATGAATCACATGGCTTAAAAAACTGTTTCTGCTCGACTATTCAAATCTTACAGGAAGCAACCGCTGTACCCCGCCTTCTAACAAAAAGGTTTCAAAGTATACAAAGAGTATGAGTTTGATGGAGAGAACTACCAGTGGCTGAAAAAGTCACCAATGAATAATGTTTAAAGATAGACAATATATGCTCACGACTTACAAAAGTGTCTACACAAAGACAATATGGGGTTGGTTTTAGACTTGCAGGATGAAAAAACTATCATCGGGTTTCGAAGTCCTACAAAAGTCTCTAGACAAAGATAATATGTTGCTTTTTTTAGACATGTTGGATGGGAAAAATGACCAACGTCTCAGACAAAAGTCCTTACATGGAAAAAACGACTAATGGCTGAAAAAGACTTGTTAGATAAAAAAAAACGACCAAAAGCTTAATGACGTCTTAAGACAAAGACTAGACACCACAAGCCCTAAAAATTATTTCTGTTCGATAAACACAAGGCTAAAAAATGTACAAAGACTATGAGTTGGATGGATAAACAATCAACTCTTAAGACAAAGACTAAGAAAGAATGACCGATTATCTGAAATCAATCTTAACATAGAGACTGAACTGAAAACAGGTTATGCTTTGGAAAAAGTCTGTAGACAAAGCCTTTGGGTTGGTATTGGACTTGCTGGGTAGAGAAAACAACCCACGGCTTAAAAAGTCTTTAGACAAAGACAATGGCTTGGTTTACAATTTGTTGAATTGGAAAAAAGAACAACAACTGCTTAAGAAAAAGTCTGAAAAATCTCTTAAAAAATGACTATGACTTGGTTTGTAATTTGGTGGATGGAAAGAATGACCAATTGTCTGAAATCAGTCTTAAGATAGAGACTACCAATGGCTAAAGAATCATAAACAAAGATTTTTAACAAGGATTATGAATCAAAAGAGATTCTTACTGAAATGGCTTAAAGAAGACTTGTAGGATGAAGAAAAAACAACCAACAGCTTACAGTTGTCTAAAGACAAAGACTCTCAAAAAAGTCCTTAGATAGAAAAACCCAACTAATGGCTTAAATAAGACCTATTGGATAAAAAAAAAGAGCAACGTGTTAAAGATGTTTCAATACAAAGACTATGAACTGAGTGAGAATTATGTATTTGCGATAACCAAAAGGCTTGAAAGTATAAAACGACCAAGCAGATAAGTAGCGCGTAAGAAAGTCTGTTAGGCAAAGACTATGAATTGATAATAGATTTCTTTCATATTAGATTCCTTACTTTTCTACACACAGCTTTAAGTCCTTGATGAAAAAGGTACAAACGACATATGGGTCGGTTTTTAGACATGCTGGATGGAAACAGTGACCCGCGACTTAGAAAAAAATAATTCGATGGAAAAAACGACTAATGGTTGAAATAATACTTGTTGGATAGGATAAAAAACAACTAAAGGCTTACAGAAATCATAAGACAAAAACTATGATTCTGTTTTTTTATTATCGTTCGGCTTTGGAAAGTCTCCTGATAGACTATGGGTCGGTATTGGACTTCCTAGATAGAGAGATCGATTTGTTGGATAGACATACCCACAACTTAGAAGAGTCTTTAGACAAAGACAATGGTTTGGTCTACGATTTGTTGGATGGAAAAAAGTGAGCTACAGCTGAATCGAAAAATCAAATTTCTTAGTTCTTACTGTACCATTCACGGCTTAAAAAGTAATTAGCCAAGTACTATGAGTTGGTTTCTTACTTTTTGCATAGAAAAATAACCAATGGTTCAAAGAAGTAATAAGGCAAAGATTATGAATCGAAATCAAATTTTAATTAACCACACGGCTTAGATGTCTTGAGACATAGAATATGAGTTGGTTTATATTTTGGTGGATGAAAAGAATGACCAATGTCTGAAATCAGTCTAAGACATAAAAAACGACTAATGGTTTAAAGAAGACTTCTTTGTTTTTTGGTTTTAATATTTTTGGTTTTAGTATTATAGTACCCAAATCTATCCGAAATATTAAAATTACCCGAATTTATCCAGATATAAAAAGTATCCAAAATAATAAAATTATATAAATTTACTCGAAATACTAAAATTACTTAAATCAAATTAATCTAAAACATATTAATATAGAGAACCATCATTAACTCTAAAATCCGTAAACAAAAATAATATTATATTTGGTTCCTACAAGTACTAATTCGGATATCGATTCGGTTCGGGTGTTATCCGATATCCAAAGTATTAGAAGACAAGACCCATTAGGATATTTTTAAAATTTGGTTCGGATATGGTTCAGATATTTTTGATTCGGGTTCGGTTCCAGATATTTTGTCCATGCCTAATTTCTTACTGTACCATTCACGGCTTAAAAAAGTAATTAGCCAAGTACTATGAGTTGGTTTCTTACTTTTTGCATAGAAAAATAACCAATGATTCAAAGAAGTAATAAGGCAAAGATTATGAATCGAAATCAAATTTTAATTAACCACACGGCTTAGATGTCTTGAGACATAGAATATGAGTTGGTTTATATTTTGGTGGATGAAAAGAATGAACAATGTCTGAAATCAGTCTAAGACATAAAAAACGGTTTGCAACTCTTTGTTTCCTTTGAACAGTCTTGTGCTTCCAGGTATATCCTCTTCAATCCTTTTCTTCTAATTGGTCATTTGATTTTGCTTCTAACATTTGATGTTTGTTGTCTAATTTCTTCTCCATCAACCGATTTCAATTTTTAATCTGGCGTATCTCAATATACATATATACATATACACATACATAAATTTATACATATATATATACATACCTACTTACATACTTTCTTACTCGTATACATTTATATTTGCATCCATACTTCATTGTTTACTTGTTTATCCCTAAATTGCTTCCTTATTTTATCTCTAAATTTGTAATTCTTTACTTGCTTACTTTCTTGATGTCCTGCTTCTTTATTGACTTCCTTTATTCCTTTTTTAGTTCTAGCTTCTATAATTGTTTTATTGATTTTGTTTTTTACTTGGTTCCTTGTGTGCTTGCTTCTTTCCTTGAATGTATATTTGCTTGCTTCTTTATGTTCTGGTTTTGTTCTTCTTTAGGTGTATGTTCGCTTACGTGGATCCTTATATTAGTTTTTGCTTACATAACTAGTTTCTTGCTTACATAACTTGTTTACTTCCCATAGAATTTTGTGACCAGGTATATGTTTTTCTAAAATTTTCTTTGATAAATTGATTACTTAAGTGAGATATACGTAGAGTAAATAAATTAGAAATGCAGATTAAGTACCATTTATAATTAGAAAGAAATGTTTCTTAAATAGTGATGAGGACATCGTACCAACAACTGCACCACGAGTCTCACCAGGATCACTGACACGCTCCAAGACTCGAGCCTTGGGAGACAAGTTCAACCAGCTCATAGAGAAAGCAGACGCCCAGGAGACCACGGATGCAGACCCACCAGACAGCTGAGGAGTTCATCTAGGCCCATTTGATGCAGCTAAGGAACATTGGAGGTTTCTACTCGAAGAATCTTCCACCTCCGGTGTCTTTACCATCACCATTCGGTAAAGACACCAAAAGACGTGCTAACAAATTATACTCTTTTCCCTGTGTTCGGTTTTGTCCCACTGGGTTTTCCGGAGAAGGTTTTAATGAGGCAACACTCTTAGTGCGCAAGACGACAAATACTTGTTCACACAATCCGCCACCCTTCACCAGTCTTAGTCAAATTCGGCCTTATCTCATCAACAAGGCTTATATCTCATTTCTTCATTATTTAGACTAAGTATAAGTTTAGGGCCTTAAGCCCATATTTTTATGTTTAAATTATTTGGCCTTAAGCCCATTTCTTTCTACAGCAAAAAGAACTTCATGTTGTTTTTATTTACAATACTTGTTGTTTAGGGTAAACATCATGTTGTTTACCCTAGGTTGTAACTAAAAGGCCTATATAAGCCTCTTCTTTTACAAGTCATAATACAACTCGAATTTTAAAGAAAATAAACCCTAGTCTACTTGTCTTTGACGCCTGCCCTTCCTCCATTAGAGAGCTTGCCCTCGTTCTTCTTGTTCCAAGAAGAAAAACCTGGTGTATCACAAGTCTTCCGCAGCTTTTGTGGTCCTTTCAATCCACCCCTTCCCACCCAATTCGCTTCTGAAGCTCTCGAGTTTCTCGATCAACAGTTGCACCACCACTAAGCTTACATCATCTGGTATCTGAGCCTAAAAGCTCTTAAACATCAGGTTGATTTTATCCTCTTGTTTTGCGATTTTTCATTGTCTTTGTTCAACAGTTTTTGGCTTTGATTGTGTTTCTTTCTCTTTCCCCTGAGGTTCTGGGTAAGAAAGAGAAGAATCAAGTCATCTACCACAAAACATCCTACAAAAAAAAAGAAATTTTCAGGTTCTATCAATCTTTTTATTTGTCTTTCATATTTACAAAAAAAAAAGAAGAAGATAATTGTTTGTTTCATTGTTTGAATATTGCTAGAATTTTTTTTAAGAAAAAAAAAACAAAATATATATTGTTAAGTTGTTAAAACAATTAGGGTTTTGCTAGAAACTCACCTAGAACACCTTCTACCTACTTGCAATCCATAAGGAGTGTGTGTTGCTTGTTTATTGCTAGGTTTTCCTTAGTGTCGAGTTCTAGCTCTAGGGTTCCTTTCTGTTTGAGTAGCGTCCTATCTCTAGGTTCTTGTTCGTCTAGTCGCGTCCGCTTCTAGGTGTGTCCGCGTGTGTGCCCCGCGTCTAGGTGTGTCCCACGTCTAGGTGTCTCCCGCGTCTAGGTGTGTCCCGATTCCTTAGGTCATCCGCGTTCTAGGCTAGTTTTGTCCGAGGTAGCATTAGTGTGTCCCAGGGTTGTAAGACTAGGCCGCAAGACTAGGTTTCTAGTTGCTTCCTTGTCGCTAGCTAGCTAGGCGGCCACCGTGACCTCGTGTGTCCTCCAGGTTGTTCGTGACCACTTGTCCGCTAGCCTTAGTAACCTCGTCCGTGTCTAGGCTTCAGTCGCCGAGTGCTAGTCAGTTTTAGGTCGTGTGTCATAGTTCCCGGCAGCGTGTGTCTAGCTTTAGGTTTAGTCGACCCCACCTCGTTAGTCCTAGTCACGTCCCACGTGCCCAGTTTTTCGTGTGTCATAGGGTTTGGTTTTCGGTCGAGTCCTTAGTCACTAGTTGTCCGCTTCTTGTAGCTCGCTAGGTAGCCTCCACGTCCCGCACCGAGATAGCTTCCGTCCCCGTTAGCAACTTATGTTAGGGTCCTTCATCCGTAAGTAGATTAGGTCGTGTGTGTGTGCATTAGGCAGCTAGGGTTTGCCTAGGTTAGTCTAGTGTCTAGGTTCTTAGTCCTAGGAAGTTTTCCATATCCCTTAGATAGCAAATTAGATATTTCCCAAATTTTTTTCATAGACATTATTTAGTTTCCATTTAGGAATAGGAAAATAAGCAGATAATATTCACCTAGATATTTAGTTTTTCTTTTTTTAGGACCTTCCCATTTATTAGTTTCCTTTTTAGTTCAGGAAATATATATTCAGGATATTTTTCATATATTTTTTTTAGGTTTCTTTTTATTGATAGTTTCCATCTATGTTTAGATAGTTCCCTTTCTTGCTTGTATAATATTATAAATTCAAAATAATATTTGTGGAAATTTTCCATTTAAGGAAAGTTTCCACAATCTGCAAGTTTCCCTTCCGGGAAACTTTCCATTTCTGAAAATTTCATTTTCTCGGAAAAGGAAATATGTCAGGGCAGGACGAATCCACGTCCGGGCAGGCCAATCAAACAATGATGCAACTTTTACAAACATTGACTGCCCAGATGTCAAACTTCATGACTCGTCTTGAGCGTTTGGAGGAGCCGACACCCGCACCTGCCGCGCATGCACATCAGCACCGGCATGATCGACCTGAGGCGTCCGACCGTGGTCTAGGAAGAGACCACTACTATGACGAGCCACCTGCACTGCCCAGGCAGCCAGCCGTCCACCCCGACGTCAAGCTCAACCCACCCCCTTTCTTGGGAAAGCTAGACCCCGAGGAATACCTAGACTGGGAACAGAGAAAGGAATTACTCTTTGAATACTATAACTACAATGATTTCCGTAGAGTTGCATTAGCAACAGCCCAGTTCACCGACCACGTACTGGCGTGGTGGGATCGCGAGATAGCCACTCGCAGGAGAGCAAGAATGGGAGCTCTAACTTCTTGGTACGAGCTGACCCAGCTGATGAGGCAACGCTACGTACCACCTCACTTCCACCGAGAACTCCAGAGACGATTCAGACGCCTTACCCAAGGCAGCAAATCGGTGTCCGAGTACTTTGACGAATTCGAGCACCTACGGAACTGGCTCGAAATGGATGACTCGGAAAAAAGCCTTATGGCTCAGTTTATCGATGGATTACATGAGTCGATAGCACGAAAGAAGGAGCTGCAGCCTTACCACGACCTTGGTGAGCTTTTCCATCTGTTTCAGATCGAGAAGAGCAACCGGCGCAAGTCCTCAGCACCCATCCGACCAAAGAGCACTTGGGGTACTGGCCCTAAGACATTTGACCGCGCTGCCCCCACCGGTGACCCACGGCAGAGGAGTAAGACCGTGGACAGCAATGTGCCTACCAAGGCACCAACGACGACTTCCAGACCTAGTCCACCGACTTCTAACGCAGGTCAACCACAGAAGAGCAGCGCCATTACATGCTTCAAATGTAAAGGTAGATGGCACATGTCTCGCGAATGCCCTTACCAAAGGACTATAGTTTTGACTGCTTCTGGAGACTACGACTCAGCAGATGAGCAAGAGGAGGACCCTTCCACGGCAGACCCAATGTCTGAAGGGGAAGTCGAATACGCTGACTCAGGCGAGATGTTAATGATCAGGAGAAATCTCAGCTCGCGACTAGAGCAAGAGGAGATTGAGCAGCTTGAGAACATTTTTCATTCTAAATGCACCATCCTTGGAAAAGTGTGTTCTCTGATCATCGATGGCGGATCCTGCACCAATGCCGCTAGCAAGTACATTGTAGAGAAGCTTGGGCTACCAGTGACCAAGCATCCGAAACCATACAGGCTTCGTTGGCTTAACAACAAGACAGAGATGTATATCTCCGACCAGGTCCGAGTTTCTTTCAGCATAGGACGGTATCAGGACCAAGTTATGTGCGACGTTGTCCCCATGTCAGCCGGACATCTCATATTGGGACGATCCTGGCAGTTCGATAAAGAGACTACACATAATGGACGCACTAACTTCTACTCCTTCGTCCATGATAAACGTAGGTACAACCTGGCACCTATGTCCCCACAAGAAGTGCATGGAATGCAATCCAAGATGGCCAAAGACCAGCATGCACGTAAAGAAAACTTCCTCGTCAACATAGCAGATATGAGGAAGGTGGTTAGCACTACAAGCACTCAGCTAATCCTCATGTTACCAGGAGGTCCTGAGCGCGTCCGAGTCCACCAGAAGAACCCTACCTGCGGATGTCCAGTCACTATTGGATAAATACTCGGATGTCTTCCCAGACGAGATCCCACCAGGATTGCCACTTCTCAGAGGCATTGAGCATCATATCGACCTCATCTCAGCAGCTCAGCTGCCGAACAAACCAGCTTACAAGGTTACTCCAGAAGAAGCCAAAGAACTCGAGCGACAGGTTCAGGATCTCATGGCTCAAGGCTACGTCAGAGAAAGCCTTAGCCCCTGTGCATTTCCCGTCCTCCTTGTGCCGAATAAGGAGGGAAGCTGGCGGATGTGCATCGACTGTCACGCCATCAACAACATCACTGTCAAGTACCGACATCCTATCCCGCGACTCGACGACATGTTGGATGAATTAAGTGAAGCCTCTGTCTTCTCCAAAATCGATTTAAAAAGTGGATATCATCAAGTTAGAATGCGAGAAGGAGATGAGTGGAAGACAGCTTTCAACACTAAGAAAGGTCTCTACGAGTGGTTGGTAATGCCCTTCGGCCTGTCCAACGCACCAAGTACCTTCATGCGTCTCATGAACCAAGTCCTCCGGCCATTCATAAAGAAATTTTTTATGGTATATTTTGACAACATACTCGTCTATAGTGCGTCCTACTCAGATCACTTGGAGCACTTAGAGACTGTGATCGTAACACTTTAGAAGGAACAGCTGTACGCAAACCTTAAAAAGTGTACCTTCTGCATGGATCAGGTTGTCTTCCTTGGATTCGTCGTGAGCTCGCAGGGAATTCGAGTCGATGAAGAAAAGATTTGTGCCATTCAGGAGTGGGCCACGCTGACTAATGCCAGCCAAGTTCGGAGCTTTCATGGACTAGCAAGCTTCTATAGACGATTTGTCCGAGATTTCAGTACGATTGCCAGCCCATTGACAACAACCATCAAGAAGAACCATGATTTCAAGTGGGGCCCGGATCAATAAAAGTCATTCCAGTTGTTGAAGGAGCGTCTCACACGCGCACATGTCCTGACACTGCCGAATTTTGACAATACCTTTGAAGTAGAATGCGACGCCTCAGGTGTAGGCATTGGAGCAGTCCTGACACAGGGTGGAAAACAAATTGTCTACTTTAGTGAAAAATTAAGCAGAGCAGCTCAAAACTACCCTACGTACGACAAAGAGCTCTATGCATTGGTCCGAGCCTTGCAAACCTGGCAACATTACCTGCTCTCGAGAGAATGCGTCATACACACGGACCACCAGACACTCCAACACCTCAAGGGTCAGACGACGCTCAAGAAAAGGCACGCTCGATGGTTGGAGTTTATCGAGACATTCCCGTACGTCATCAAGTACAAGAAAGATGCAGACAATGTCATAGCTGATGCATTATCCCGCAGACACAGCCTGATTTCGCTCATGGAGTCAAAGGTTATGGGATTTGAAATGCTCAAGGACCTCAATGCTGAAGATCACGACCTCAAGGAAGCGTTCAAGGAACATGGTCAGGGCAAGTACAGCCGCTTCTACTTGTTTGATAGATTTCTTTTCAAGAACAAGCGTCTTTGCATCCCCGGCGGTTCAGTTCGCGAATTTCTTATGAGAGAGACTCATGGTGGCGGGTTGATGGGGCATTTTGGTGTCGCCAAGACCTTGAGTATGCTCAAGGAACACTTCTATTGGCCGCGTCAACGCCGATATCTGGAAGCCCACTGCGTGCAATGTCTTGTCTGCAAACGATCTAAGTCTAAGATGCACCCCCAAGGCCCATACATGCCACTACCGGTTCCATCGTCACCCTGGACGGATATCTAGATGGATTTCATGCTTGGCTTACCACAAGTCCATCACAAGGACTCCATCCTCGTCGTAGTAGATCGTTTCTCTAAGATGGCACACTTCATACCAGGACCATTGTGTCCGACAGGGACACTAAGTTCCTCATTCATTTCTGGCGAGTACTGTGGAAGAAACTTGGCACCAACTTACTCTTCTCTACGGCATATCACCCAGAGACGGATGGTCAGACAGAGGTCGTCAACAGGACACTTTCCCAGATGCTGCGAGCAACAATTGGTCGAAATTTGAAGAACTGGCTCGAATGCCTTCCTTATGTGGAGTTTGCCTACAACAGAGCAATCCATTACGGAACTAAAAAGACACCATTCGAGATCGTCTACGGCTTCAACCCAACTACCCCAATCGAATTCGCCTCCATTCCATTCGGAGAGGTTGTCAGCTTGGAGGGAGAAGCCAAAGCAGAGTATGTCAAACGCTTACACCAGGAAGTCAAGGAGAATCTGGAACGGAGGAACTCTCAGACAGCAAAGCACGCCAACAAGGGCAGGAGGGACGTGGTCTTTAAAGAAGGAGACTGGGTCTGGCTACACCTGCGACCCGAACGTTTTCCCCAACGGCGCAAGAGCAAACTAGCACCACGAGGCGATGGCCCGTTCCGAGTCCTGCGGTGCATCAACGACAATGCCTATCAACTGGAACTCCCAGGTGAGTATAATGTTTCCACTACGTTTAATGTTGCTGACTTAGAGTTGTTTAATGCTGGGGAAGACTTTGCTTTGGAGACCAAAGCACCTAAAGAGGGAGGGAATGATGAGGACACCGTACCAACAACTGCACCACAAGTCCCACCAGGACCATTGACACGCTCCAAGGATCGAGCCTTGGGAGACAAGTTCAACCAGCTAATGGAGAAAGCAGACGCCCAGGAGACCACGGATGCAGACCCACCAGACGGCTCAGGAGTTCATCTAGGCCCATTTGATTCAGCTAAGGAACATTGGAGGTTCCTACTCGAAGACTCTTCCACCTCCGGTGTTACCATCACCATTCGGTAAAGACACCAAAAGACGTGCTAAGAAATTGTACTCTTTTCCCTGTGTTCGGTTTTGTCCCACTGGGTTTTCCGGAAAAGGTTTTAATGAGGCAACACTCTTAGTGCGCAAGATGACGAAGACTTGTTCACACAATCCGCCACCCTTCACCAGTATTTGTCAAATTCGGCCTTATCTCATCAACAAGGCTTATCTATCTCATTTCTTCATTATTTAGACTAAGTATAAGTTTAGGGCCTTAAGCCCATATTTTTATGTTTAAGTTATTTGGCCTTAAGCCCATTTCTTTCTACAGCAAAAAGAACTTCATGTTGTTTTTATTTACACTACTTGTTGTTTAGGGTAAACATCATGTTGTTTACCCTAGGTTGTAACTAAAAGACCTATATAAGCCTCATCTTTTACAAGTCATAATACAACTCGAATTTTAAAGAAAATAAACCCTAGTCTACTTGTCTTTGACGGCTGCCCATCCTCCATTGGAGAGCTTGCCTTCGTTCTTCTTGTTCCAAGAAGAACAACCTGGTGTATCACAAGTCTTCCACAGCTTGTGTGGTCCTTTTAATCCACCCCTTCCCACCCAATTCGCTTCTGAAGGTCTCGAGTTTCTCGATCAACAGTTGCACCACCACTAAACTTACATCAAATAGCTGTCTTGACAATATTATTATCTTTGATCTTGTATCTGTTAGATTGTGGAAACGTTTTGCTGATATCCAGTGATAAAAGGTAGATTTTACTTTATATTGGTACATTACATTTTCTGTGTTTATAGTGTCAGCAATATCTGATTAGAAAAAAACTTATTTTCTCTATTTTGTTTTGGTGTTTGTTTGATAAAGTCTCTCATTTTATATAATAGATATATATTTGAGTTTCTGTAGATATTTATTTTGAATGTAAGAGTTTCTCTTACATGCAGTCATTGTGGTAGTAATTTCTTTCAATCTCATATATATTTCTTTTAAAATGTAAAATATTATATTTTTGTTAGCATTGTAAATAGAAAATATTAAAAAGATTTATTTAACCAAACTGGTGGGAAAAAAATTAATATACATCATGATTGATGGGACTCCATACACTATGCATTAAGTTATTTGTCTTTGTATTTATTGTCCATGGAACTAGTGATATCTTTATATTATCAAAATAAGTTTTGCAACTGCTAAATTCCTCTAAATAGTTGAAAATACTGATAATTCTTTTAGTGAAGATATCATCTTCACCACATCAAAACAGTCGGTTGCAAAGACAACTTCTAATCTTTGAAACACATTCATACACTTCATTGTCTATTTAAAGGACTATAGCTCAGCAAAATTAGCAACAACGATTGTTTAATTTGGCAAAACTATAAAATATTTATTATATGTATTTTGGTGATTGTATTCCTTTATGAAATAGATATATCTGGAGTCACTCATAGATATTACTTTGAATGTAAGTAGGACTCCTGTATATTAGGGTAGTTCCTTCAATCTTGAATGTGATGATTCATCTATGAGATTTTGTGTGTTCTGAAGATTTTTTAGCTTTTTTGCAGTGATTTCTAAAGTCTGGTTCGGTGGGAGAGACTTCGATTGAATTTGCTGATTATGTTGATGCAATTAAGACTTGTAACGTTTCTCTTCCTCTGCAGAATTCAAATCCAAAAGCAATGTTGCACGTTAGCTCTTTCTCTTTCTTGCATTAATGTTCGTCATGAGACATTAGACTAAAAGATCACAAGATTCTAGCTTCTCTGTCTTTGAAAGATATTTTTTTGATCTGTGATTCTGAGATTCAAACTAGGTTTTATAGAATTTTATAAAACCGGATATAAAAATATCAATTTGCATCACATTTTATTTTTAAAATTGAAATAAACTATCAAACACACACACATATATATATATATTAATATATAAACATTAATATTGATATTTATGTGTCATAACTTATTTCAGCAAAATAATTGTAGCATATACATAATTCAACAATATTAACTTATATAATTAAATATAATATATTTTTTTGATCATGAATAATAAATTCAAAATTGACCATGCAATTACTCAGATTATCAATTCTAGGATTGACCATCTAATTATTGTAGGAGCATAAAAGCTAACAATATTTAAATTATTATATGACCAAGAATTATAGTTTCATATTTCACATATTAATCTTTATGAACATGGTTAGTATATTCAATATTAACAATATATGATTCTTTGACAATCATTTTAATATTGACAACTAAATAATAAATAAGATTAAAATGACTTAACAACAAATATAAACTATAAAACCTTAAACATAATTTTGTTTTTAGAATCATAAGAACAAAAAGCAAAAACATTTGGAGGCGGTATAATCCATTTCCTTAACTCAATAAAATGCCCGCAATGAGACGGTTTTCATGCATTCTTTGAATCCTAAAATACAACCAAATATTAAGACAAACATTCTTAATTCATGTTTGAATCTATGAGCTAATTATCTAATATATACTCAAGAACAAAAATCTACTTCTGAAAGAGAGAAGTAAAAGAGGGAGAATGAAAGAATATGTTAAACCTTGTGAATTCCTTAGCTACTAGCAACTAACACCAGCAACCAAGAAGATATTTCAAGAGAGCTTCAACACTTGGAAACTTCTCAAAGAATATCTAAAATATGTCTAATGGTGTTTTTTGCTTTAGAATAAAGGGATGCGTTTTTCCTTCTAGGTAGCTTGGTATTTTTAGGAGAAGAATATCTTGGTGGTCAAGTAGATTTAATGGACATATTTATTTGGTTATTAATACCAAAATTTGTAAGTTACAAAAAATCTTTGACCTCCCTTTAAGCAAATTATCATTCACATTTTAACTATAGAATATAAGTCCACATGCTTATTAATATATTGTTCCAACAATCCTTCACATGAATAGAATTGACTCTAAAACATTAAGGATGTTTTGAAAAACCTTTTTAGCTGAAAGAAGACTTTCTTGAGTATATGCGAAAAATAATTGTATATTGAAAGGTTGCATTTTTCAGCGTTAAACCAATAACTGTTATAATTTATCAAGTTTACTAGCCCAGTTGGTGAACATGATGTCTTGAACCATCCGAATTTCTAGTATAAACTGAGACAATAGATATAACACAGTATTTAATATAATTCAATAATATTAAATTATATAATTAAATATAATATTTTTTTTACCATGAATAATAAATTCAGTATTGACCATGCAATTACTCAGGTTATCAATTCTAGGATTGACCATCATAATTATTAGTAGGAGCATAAAAGCTAACAATATTTAAATTATTATATGACCAAGAATTATAGTTTCATATTTTATATATTAATATTTATGAACATGGCTATTATATTCAATATTAACAATGCATCATTCCTTGACAATCATTTTAATATTGCAAGTTAATATTAAATAAGATTAACATGACTTAACAACAAATATAAAATATAAAACCTTAAACATAATTTTGTTTTTAGAATCATAAGAACAAAAAACAAAACATTTGGAGGCGGGATAATTCATTTCCTTAACTCAATGAAATGTCCACAAAAAACAAAACATTTGGAGGCGGGATAATTCATTTCCTTAACTCAATGAAATGTCCACAATGAGACTGTTTTCATGCATTCTTTGAATCCCATGATACAACCAAATATTAAGACAAACATGCTTCATTCATGTTTGAATCTACGAGCTAATTATCTATTATATACTCAAGAACAAAAATCTACTTCTGAAAGAGAGAAGTAGAAGAGGGAGAATGAAAGAACCTGTTAAATCTTGTGAATTTCTTGGCTACTAGCACCTAACACCAACAACCAAGAAAATATTTCAAGAGAGGTTCAACACTTGAAAACTTCTCAAAGAATATCTATATTGTGTCTAATGGTGTTTTCTTGCTTTAGAATGAAGGGATGATTTTTTATTTTTAGGTAGATTAGTATTTATAGGAGATGAATAACTTGGTGGTCAAGTATATTTAATGGACAAATTTATTTGGTTTTTAATACCAAAATTTGTAAGTTACAAAAAAATTTTGACCTCCCTGTAAGCAAATTTTCATTCACTTTTTAACTCTACATGCTTATTAATATATTGTTCCAACATGTTTTTCATTATCAGGTATCAATACAAAGACAGCTCGAAAAAGTGGATTTGCAAAGATACAAGAAACTCGACTCTCAAGTTCTTGCAAATATTTTTTATTTTAGAATGTTCTTATTTGGAGTCTCTGATTTGTCTTTGTCTATGCCGAATGGTGAATGAAAAGCCATAAAAGTGATTCAAAGAGGTACTATAATCTATTTTCCATATTCTTTGATTTCTGAAATCATTGGTGCATCAGGAAGTTAAAATTCTATTTTTCTCTGCTTGTTATAGGAAAGCCCATTTGGTAAAGCTTCCCGGATTGCTGAATTGAGGCATTGAGCATCGATTGAATCTCACACACACTACGCTATCATGATGTAATTAAACTTTGTAAAAGCGTGTTCAATTATTTTCATTATCTCTCTCATCTTTCTTGGTTTTATCATAATGTTTACTTTTAGTATGAACTTTTTAAAACATTTTTGTTAAACATTGTAGTTGTAGACCTCTAACATTTTAGTTGACAGAAATTGGCTTTTAAATGACATATATATATATATATATATATATTTCTATTTTTTGGCGTAAGCTTTTAAATCATAATAATAGCTTGAGATTAACATTACCACGATTTGGCAACCAAAGTTAGAGGAGTTCCTTCTGAGATTGTCGATTTGGGTTTCTTTAGTTTCATAACCAGTCAACAGATTTATAAAGTACGCAATATAAAGTCCGTAATATATACAAATTATGCCCCTTTCAGCCCCTTGTTAGAACATTTCTTTTCACGTTATTATCATCTCATTCATCTCTAACCAAAATTTTCTTACATATTTTGCAGTAAAAAACTGCCACCAAACCGAAGCAATGGATTTTGCTCAATCTTCTCTATCACAGTCAATCTTCCTTGACAAACTCATTGCTGGTAACACAATGCAGACCATTACCGTCAGACTTTTGCGATCATGGGAGGCCAGGAATTTCAAACGCAATGGTGAATTGATGAGTCTTGATTTGCTACTAGTTGATGAAAAGGTTTACAAATTAAGCTAATAATCCCTCTTCTACATATTGCCTTCCGTAATTATCCAAGTACTAATCTGCAATTTAAACCACGATAGGAAACTCTCATTCAATCGTCCATCCATCACCTTCCTCTCCACATGTTCAAGGAATATTTGAAGGATATATACAAGGATGGAATATTTGCTAATATCTTATGCAGAACAAAAAATTATCTACGCTTTTTTCAATTCTCGACAAACATTTGTTATGAACACTTGCACTATTTCAAGCTTCTCCAGGGATTATATCCTACAATTGCATGAATATTGCTAGAAATACTGCAGGCTGGCTACTGAGAAAATAAGACAAACTATACAAAATACTGCAGGGAAACACTCTGTTTGACACTATAAACAATATGCCAGTAACTTAAATCATGTTATCTAGTCCTTGCGGGATGAACAACTACGAACTTGAGATGCAATTGTTGGACCAAAATATTAATAAACAAATTGGATTTATAATATATTGTTAAAGTGAATATGAAATGGATTTACAAATTAGATCCATTGGGAATAAATAGAACTTAAAAAAAGTCTCACATTGTTTAGAATAAACTTTTTCCACTAGCATATATAGTGGAACAAAGTAACTAAGCTTCAAAGTGGTTTATGGAAAGAACAAAGGGATCCACATGCGCGCACTACAACCACCGCCGCTGCTCGCTCGTGCTCGTGCTCTGGGCTGTGAGCTTTGGGCTTTGGGGTTTAGGCTTTCGGGCTTTGGAGAATGTCTCGTCGTCGAGGAGTCCCTTTTTTGGCAACTGAAAGTGAGATCGGTTGATCCTTTATTGGATCGATCGATCCGATTTTTTGAATCGATCGATCGGGTTCAAAATTTGGTTGTTATCCACGAATATTCCAGTCAAAGTTGTTACAACCACTTGCAAAATTTTTGGGATGACCGCTGAAAGTCTGGATTTTATCCCAAAAACCCCCTACTATCCCTAACATCCTAAAATTCATCGCTTCTCTAAATTCACTAAAAAGGCTTAGCTTTCTCTCATTCTCGTTTTTCTCTTTCATAAACGATTTATATTCTTGAGAATATCATAGTAACGAGTTCGCAGATTCCGAATTCGAGTGTTGCGAATCGGTCTATCAACGATTGTATCCTGGGACTTAAAAAGCGTATTGAAACCATCGCATACGGGCGCTTTAAAAATCGCTTTTTCACAAATTGATTTTACTTATATCCGATTTTCACAATCGTATCGGGTTTTATAAAATCATATTTTCTTATCCGGTTTTACACGTCCTTCAGACTTAACTCAATAAATCCGCTTCTAGCAAATAACTACAATCAGATTTAAGAAAAAATTGATTTTTTAAGAAAATCAATTTGTAATCGTTTCTGCGAATACTGAAAAGCGAGATTGCAAAACGAATATTAAACAATCTCAAATCGTTTCTGCAAACGCTAAAAAAATGAGTTTACAAAACGATATCGAACGATTTCATATCGGATCGATCTATCGTGATTTTGGGATCGATCGATCTCAAAACGTCTCCACGAACGCTATATAGCAAGATTGTGATTCGTTTAACTGTTTTTAAAAAAACATTTAAATAGAGTTTCTCACTATTGTTTCTTTTGTGAAACAGATGACAACAAACGTTGCGAACACTCTCGACAACAGTGAGATTGTAACGATGGAGACGACACAAGTCACTCCACAAGTGCTGCTGGATACCAGTGGACTGCTTTCCAAAAAATTTGATGGGAACGGATTTAAGAATTGGCAACAGAAGATGGTATTTTATTTGACATCTCTGAATTTGAACAAATTCCTTAATGAGGATAAGCCAATCACTTCTGCTAGAGTCATGGATGTGTGCACGCTATCCAGTATTGATGCATGGAAACATTCAGACTTTCTGTGCAGAGGATGAATCCTTAGTCGTCTGGTAGACAACTTATACTTAGTATACAACAACGATAAGGAATATTCCACAGTCATGATGAGGACATCGGAACCGCAACAACATCAAACGAGCCAAACTTGGAGGATCTTACGCCGCAACTGCCACGTGGACCGATCACACGTCAAAGAGCAAAGGCAATTGACTTCAAATTCAAACATTTCGTGGAGCACTTTCTGGAGCGGAAAGAAGACAGACCAGGCACAACCAGCTTGACCACCAGCTCAGCCAAGCTCGGATCACTTCCACTTCTCACTGGCGATCTTCTTCATGCACGATCAGCTTGACTTGGTGTCTTTACTATCACTAAGTAAAGACACCGTAAAATCATGCTAAGGAGTTGTACTCTTTTTCCTACCTTCGGTTTTGTCCCACTGAGTTTTCCGAAGGGGGTATTAACGAGGCAACACCCCTAGTGTGTGTAGAATAGAAGACTTCTTCTTCTATTCTAATTATTGGTCATCTACTTTGGATGGACCTCTTATTTTATTTTTTTGGTTTTATTTCCTTTTAATTAAGTCCATAGTTGGTCCAACATGTTTATGACTAATTTTTTGATATTTATTTCATATTTTATGATTTTGGTGACAATTTCCTTTTCATGTCACAAGGAAATTCGCCCAGACCTAACTGTAACCACTATATAAAATATTTTAAGTAATTAATGAGATTAAGAATTTTCAGAACAAAATATTTTAAGTTCCTTAGTGTAGCCTAGATTAAGATTTTCTTCTCCTAGCTTCGATCTTTCATCTGGTTTGGAGATTTCTGGTGTATCACAAGGTTTTCATCCCTTGTGTGGTCCAATTCGCCTCCCCATCTTGTGATTTTCTAGAATCGAGATTCTCTTATGATCAGACACAACACGATCTTGATCCAGGCTTGTATCATCTTTGGTATCAGAGCTGAAGCTCCTGACGCAGGGTAGTGTATAAACCATATTCCTTGTTTTTTTTTTTTTTTTTTTGATTTGTTTGTCAAGTGTTTCAGGTTTAAATAATAATCTGGTATCTTTCATTCGCGATCCATCACTCACCATCCACGATCAACCTTCATCCACGCGATCTGCACAAGGTAAGAAGAGGTGAGGTTCTCCTTTTTCATTACTTTCATTTGTTTGCATCCTTAAACCATAATTTGTATTCCTTTGTTTTTTCATTGTTTATTCTTTGTTTATCATTTTCTAATTAATTGAAAAAAAGGTTTGAACGAGCGTGAAGAAGAAGAGAGAAAAAAACGAATTTTGAACGTGAGAAGAAAGGGGAGAAAAAGAAAAGAAAAAATATTAATTTGCTATATTAAGATTAGATTAGCTATTTTCTAGGGTTTCAAAATTTCATAAAATTATAAATTTAGGATAATTTTATCATTTCGTTTTTATTTGCATAATTTTAGGTTCCTAGAATTTTAGTTTTAGTTCACCTAAAAAAAACTAGGGTAGTTTTATCATATAGTTTTTATTGGCATAACTTTATCATATAATTTTTTTATTTTTTTTGCATAATTTTAACATATATATTTTTTATTTTTATTTTTATTTTTTATTTTATTTGCATAGATTTAGCATATAATTTTTATTTACATAAATTTAGCATATAGTTTTTATTTGCATTAATTTATCACATAATTTTTATTTGCATTAAACTTAGACTAAAATTTTGTCATATAGTTTATTTGCATTAAAAATCTGTAGAAATTTTTGAGCTTCCTAGTTTAGCTAAATTTATTTGCATATTAAGTCCCTAGATTAAGTTTATTTCCATACTATATCCCTAGGTTAAATTTATTTGTATATTAAGTTTGTTTGCATACTAGGTTCTTAGGTTAAATTTACTTGCATATTAAGTCCTTCAATTAAGTTTATTTATATACTTAGTCCTTAAATAAAAATTAATTACATATTAGGTCCCTAGGTCAAAATTATTTGCATAATTAATTCTTAAAAAAAAAAATTTGCATAATTAGTCCTTAAGTTCTTTATTATTCTGGTTCTCCTCAAGAGAGACGGAATGTCCGACAAGTTGGACCCCGCTGATGTCAACAGTGCCATGTTGCACATGTTGGAAAATCTGAGTGGCCAAATCAATGCTATGGCCACGGACATAGACCGACTATGAGAGCTCTTAAAGGCAACAAGAGCCGAGAACCCATAATCCTTTCATCAAGGAGCAGATCGAGGCTTTGAGCAACCACCACCACCGCCACCTTTCCAAACACCCCCACCGCCACCTTTCCAACCACCCCCACCGCCACCACCACCTTTCCAACCACCCCCACCGCCAACACATCAAGCCCCGGAAGTAAAGCTTAACCCTCCCACATTCGCTGGTAGAGTGGACCCCGAGGCTTATTTAGAATGGGAGCGCCGGATGGAGCATATCTTTGACTACTATCGATATGTCGATCCGAGGAAAGTAGCTCTAGCTACGGCTCAGTTTACTGACCATGCTCTGACATGGTGGGATCGAGAATGTACCGAGAGAAGGAGAAACCGGTATGGAAACATAGTATCGTGGGACGAACTAAAGGAAGTCATGAGCCGACGTTACGTTCCACCGCACTTTCACCGAGACTTACAAAAACGTTTTAGACGTTTAAGTCAAGGAAGTAAGAGTGTCAAAGAGTACTATGAGCAATTCGAACATTTAAAGAACCGTCTAGGAGTAGAGGATCCTTACAGAGTCATATGGCGTAATTCGTGGACGGATTACACGAAACGATTGCTCGGAAATTCGAGAGGCAGACGTACCACGACTTAAGCGAGTTACTTCACCTCGCTATTCAAATCAAGCAACAGAACAAGCGCAAGGCCTCGAGCGTTGCTCGGCCTAAGAATAGTTGGACACCTGTGTCAAGACTAACTGAATGGAGCATCCAACAGGCTACGGATAACCGGTTTAAGGCTAAGGTGAGTGATTTCACCAAGACTCCACGACCGGGCCCTAGCACGTTTCAGCAGTCGGTCGCTACTACGCCTTCTACAAGAAGTCGAGACATCCAATGCTTTAAGTGCAATGGAAGGGGACATATAGCTCGGTAGTGCCCTAACCAACGAGCCATGATCCTCACTCCAGACGGAAAATATGAATCAGAGGATGAAACAGAGGATGACCTAGACCAGTCCGGAGAAGACGACCTTGAATACCCGGACACCGGTAAACTATTGATGATGAGACGAGTTCTCAACACGTTGGTTCATCCCGACGAGGTCGTTCAGCGAGAGAACATATTCCACTCTCGATGCATAATTCAAGGAAAAGTGTGCTCGCTGATCATAGACGGAGGTTCGTGCGCGAACGTAGTCAGTGCCTACATGGTAGATAAGCTCGGCCTAAAGAGGACCAAACATCCGCACCCCTATAAGTTGAGATGGCTCAATGACAAGACCATACTACCCATATCTGATGTAGTGCCGATAGAGGCCGGTCATCTATTGCTAGGACGTCCGTGGCAATTTGATAAGGAAACCACACACAATGGACGGACGAACTTGTATACATTCGAACATGAACGACGCAAGTATAACTTAGCACCATTGACACCTCGAGAAGTACATGAGATGCAAGTTAAAATGGCCAAGGATGAAAGAAAGCGTAATGAAAACTTTCTTATTAACTATGGAGACATACGAAAGGTCGTTAGCAGAAAAGACACGCCTGCTATCTTGCTAATGTACAAAGAATTTCTAAGCGCTCAAAACATAGACCTCAAGTTACCATCTGAGGTGAACGAACTGCTAGAGAGTTATGCCGATGTATTCCCCGAGGAGTTGCCTCCTGGACTGCCACCAGTTAGAGGGATTGAGCATAACATTGATTTCGTTCCAGGTGCCCAGTTGCCCAACCGAGCCGCTTACTAGGTTAACCCAGAGGAAGCTCAAGAACTTGAGCGCCAAATACGGGAACTGATATCCCAAGGGTATGTCAGGGAAAGTCTCAGCCCGTGTGCGATTCCGGTCCTTCTAGTTCCAAAGAAGGACGGCAGTTGGAGGATGTGTGTTGATTGTCGCGCCATCAACAACATCACCATCAAGTATCGTCATTCGATTCCGAGATTGGACGACATGCTAGATGAGCTTAGTGGTGCTACCGTGTTTTCCAAGATAGATCTAAAGAGCGGTTATCACCAAGTCAGAATGCGGGAAGGAGATGAATGAAAGACTGCATTCAAGATGAAACAAGGGCTGTACAAATGGGTGGTCATGCCATTTGGACTCTCAAATGCCTCAAGTACGTCTATGCGTCTAATGAACCATGTTCTTAGACCATACATTAGTAAGTTTGTCGTCGTTTATTTCGATGACATCCTTATCTATAGTGCGTCGTACTCTGACCACGTGTCACATCTTGAGATGGTGATCCGTACACTTCAAAAGGAGAAGTTGTACGCAAATCTCAAGAAGTGCACGTTCTGCACTGATCAAGTCGTGTTCCTCAGCTTTGTTGTAAGCTCTCAAGGCTTAAATTTCGACGATGAAAAGATTAAGGTCATAAAGAATTGGCCCACGCCGACTAGTATCAGTCTAGTGCGGAGTTTCCACGGCTTAGCAAGCTTCTACAGACGCTTAACGTCCGTGATCAAGAAGAACCGCGAGTTCTCTTGGGGAGAAGAGAAAGATCGAGCTTTTTAGCTCCTTAAGGACAGATTGACTCACGCTCCCGTGTTAGCCCTCCCAGACTTCAACAGAACATTTGAAGTTGAATGTGACGCATCTAGCGTCGGGATTTGAGCCGGGCTGACACAAGGTGGCAGACCGGTCGCGTACTTCAGTGAGAAACTCAGCGGTGCGCCGTTGAACTATCCTACTTATGACAAGAAGTTGTACGCATTGGTTAGAGCCATGGAGACGTGGCAGCATTACTTGCTCGCACGAGAGTGTGTCATTCACACCGATCACCAGACCCTTCAGCATCTCAAGGGTCAAACGAAGCTGAAACACCGTCACGCACGATGGCTAGAATTTATTGAGATGTTCCCTTACGTCATCAAGTATAAGAAGGGAAAGGAAAACGTTATCGCAGATGCTTTGTCTCGGAGATACAGACTTATCTCAATCATGGAATCCAAAGTATTAGGATTCGAATTGATTAAGGATTTGTATGAGACAGACGATGATTTCAAGGAAATATTTCAAGAACACGGAAAGGGAGCCTACAACAAATACTATCTCTTTGAAGGATTCCTTTTTAAGGAAAAAAGATTGGGCATCCCGAGAGGATCCATTCGGGATTTGTTGTTAAGGGAGGCTCACGGAGGAGGACTTATGGGTCACTTCGGGGTAGACAAGACATTCGACATGCTAAAGGAGCATTTTTTTTTGCCGCACCAGAGGCAAGATGTCGAGGCCCATTGTGCACGTTGTCTAATTTGTAAATGAGCCAAGTCAAAAGCCCATCCCTATGGTTTGTATATGCCATTTCCGATTCCTACTACACCCTGTACCGATATTTCCTTGGACTTTGTGTTAGGATTACCAAAGCAAGACCACAAGGATTCCATCTTTGTCGTAGTGGATCGATTCTCGAAGATGGAGCCCTTCATTCCATGCGTCAAAACGAATGATGCGAGTCAAACCGCAAACTTGTTTTTCAAGGAAGTGGTACAACTTCATGGCATCCCGAGGACTATCGTGCCTGATCGAGATAAAAAGTTCCTGAGCCATTTCTGGAGAACTCTCTGGAAAAATCTCGGAACTAAATTAGTCTTTTCGACGACTTGCCATCCGCAGACCGATGGACAAACGGAGGTCGTCAACCGAACGCTATCCACTCTGCTTTGGGCAACCACTGGACGGAACTTGAAGAGCTGGCTCGAATGCATACCGTTTGTAGAATTTGCTTATAACCGAGCTGTCCACTTGGCTACAAAGCTATCTCTGTTTGAAATTGTCTACGGATTTAACCCGCAGTCTCCTCTAGACCTAACACATTTACCTCCAGCTGAGATTGTTAGTTTAAAAGGCGAGAACAAAGCTGAATTCATTAAGAAACTTCATCAAAAGGTCAGAGGCAACATAGAAAAGAGAACAGAAGCTTACTAAAGACAAGCTAAGAAGAGCCGAAAATCAGTAACCTTTAAGGAAGGAGATTGGGTCTGGCTACTCATGCGGACCGAATGATTCCCTCAAAGGAAAAAGGACAAGTTGGCGCCAGGTGGAGACGGACCATTCAGGATTATCAGGAAGATTAACGACAACGCCTACCAGCTGGAGCTTCCAGATGAGTTTAACGTTTCTTCTACATTCAACGTTGCTGACTTAAATTTTTTTATGCAGGAGATAATCCAGTTTTAAGGACAAAACCTTCGGAAGAGGGAGGGAATGATGAGGACATCGGAACCGCAACAACATAAAACGAGCCAAACTTGGAGGATCTTACGCCGCAGGTGCCAAGTGGACCGATTACACGTCAAAGACCAAAGGCATTTGGCTTCAAATTCAACCATTTCGTGGAGCACTTGCTGGAGCGAAAAGAAGACGGACCATGCACAACCAGCTTGACCACCATCTCAGCCAAGCTCGGATCACTTCCACTTCTCACTGGCGATCTTCTTCATGCACGACCAGCTTCACTTGGTGTCTTTACTATCACTAAGTAAAGACACCGTAAAATCATGCTAAGGAATTGTACTCTTTTTCCTACTTTCGGTTTTGTCCCACTGAGTTCTCCGAAGGGGATATTAACGAGGCAACACCCCTAGTGTGTAGAATAGAAGACTTCTTCTTCTATTCTAATTATTGGTCATCTACTTTGGATGGACCTTTTATTTTATTTTTTTGGTTTTATTTCCTTTTAATTAAGTCCATAGTAGGTCCAACATGTTTAGGACTAATTTTTTGATATTTATTTCATATTTTATGCTTTTGGTGATAATTTCCTTTTTATGTCATAAGGAAATTCGCTCAGACCAAATTGTAACCACTATATAAACTATTTTAAGTCATTAATGAGATTAAGAACTTTCAGAACTAAACCCTACGTCCCTAATAGCTTGTTGTCGTCGAGTAGCATCCTTATTGTAACCTAGATTAAGTTTTTTTTTCTCCTAGCTTTGATATTTCATCTGGCTTGGAGATTTCTGGTTTATCACAAGGTTTTCATCTCTTGTGTGGTCCAATTCGCCTCCACATCTTGTGATTGTCCAAAATCGAGATTCTCTTCTGATCAGACACAACACGATCCTGATCCAGGCTTGTATCACCAAACATCTATGAATTGCTCTGGAACGAAAGTACAAGTCTGAAAATGCTGGTTTTTAAAGATATGTTGTGGCAAAGCTTCTGGATTTTAAGATGGAGGACTCGAAACCCATCATGGAACATGTTGAACAGTTGCAAATGATCAACAACGAGATTGCATCAGAAGGTATGATTCTTCCTAAAGCATTCGTCGTTGACTGCACCATAGAGAAGTTTCCACCAAGCTGGGTAGATTTCAAAAACTACCTTAAACAAAATCGAAAGAATATATCTCTTGAATCGCTGATCTCTATGATTCACAATGAAGCTGTGATTCGTCTCTCTAAGAATGAGGAAAAAGGGTATCAGGCATACCTTGCCAAACAATTTAAGGCAAAAAGCAAAGGCAAAGTAGAGGAAAAGACTGGCAAGTACAAGAACTTCAAGTCCTCTGGCTCTACAAGCTTCAAGAAGCAATCTTCTGGTGAAAAGAAGTATCGTGGAAAATGTCATCTTTGTGGCAAGATAGGTCACAAGGTATATGTTTGTCGCAGTAAGCTTAAACAAAAGCGACATCATCATGCAAACCTAACAGAAAAAGATCTTTGTTGTGCTGTAACTGACCAGGTCAACATAATTGAGTGACATCCTCTGGAATGGTGCTACGACACAGGTGCCACGACCCACATATGCTTGATAAGGATATGTTAAACACTTATCAGATATGCAACAATGATGAACATGTGCTGATGGACAACACACATTCATCCAAAGTCGCAGAACGTGGAATGTGATCTTAAAGCTGACATCAGGATATCATATTACACTCACCAACGTAAAACACGTTCCAGACATAATGAAGAATTTGATATCTGGCACTCTCCTCAGCAAAGCTGGATTCTGCGCAAAATAGAGTGTATTTGGGAAAGGGTTTTGTTAAGAATTGATTGATCAAAATGAATGTAATGTCAGTTGTTCCCAAAGTTGTAACCAACAATTAAATTAATAACAATTCTCTAGTTGCTTATTTGTTCGAGTCTTTTGATATTTGGCATGAACGGTTAGGACATGTGAATTATAAATCATTAAACCGATTAATGAATTCAAACCTAATACCAAAATGCAAACCAAGTAAAGACAAATGTGAAGTTTGCGTACAAGCAAAACTTGCAAAACTTACAAAACGACCATCACCACAAGTCCAGAGAAATACAAAACCTCTAGGATTAATCCACACAGATTTGTGCGATTTAAAGTACTTACCTTCAAGAGGAGGTAAAGAGTATTTTCTGACTTTCATTGATAACTGCACAAAATACTGCTATATTTACTTGTTATAGAGCAAAAATGAGGCTCTAGATAAATTCAAAGAATATAAGCTAGAAGTTGAAAATAAACTCGGAAAAACTATTAAAATATTTTGGAGTGATAGAGGTGGAGAATATGAAGGACAGTTTGATGCATTCTGCAGAGAAAATGAAATCATTCATCAAACAACTGCTCCTTACTCACCTAAATCCAAGGGAGTTGCGGAACGTAAAAACCAAATTCTAAAGAAAATGATGAATGCAATGATGCAAGAATCAGGTGTAATCCAGTACATGTCGGGGAAGCTCTTATGACTTCTAATTATATTCTAAATAAAATTCCTCACAAAATGATAGGAAAAACGCCATATGAACTGTGAAATGGTAAGATTACCTCATACAAATACGTGATTGTATGGGGGTGCTTAGCAAAAGTTGCAGTACCACTTCCTAAAAAGGTCACAGTTGGACCTAAAACAGTTGATTGTATATTTATTGGATATGCACATAACAATAGTGCTTATTGGTTCATGGTTCAGAAATCAGACATATCGGATATCCATGTAAATACAATCATTGAATCGCGAAATGCGTCTTTCTTTGAAAAAATATTTTATTGTAATGATAAATTAAATCCTAAGCGAAATAGGGAAGAAAGAGACGCAAGTGAAACAAGCGTTCCTACCTTAACTGTAGGAAATGGAGAAGACGATGGAAATGAACCTAGGCGTAGCAAAATGGCTCAGAAGGAAAAACCTTTGGTGATGATTTTTTTTAATGATTTTACTCACTGAAAATGAACAAAAAAACTTCGCATAAGCAATGTCTACGCCAGACACACCTTATTGAAAGGAAGCCGTCAAAAGTGAATTCGATTCAATTATGCAAAACCATACGTTTTACATAATTGATTTACCTGAAGGGTTTAAAGCTCTCAGTTGTATATGGATCTTTAAAACCAAATTAAAAACTGATGGGACAATTGATCAATACAAGGCCAGACTTGTAGTTCAAGGTTTCCGCCAAAAAGAAGGTTTAGACTTCTTTGATACATATTCTCAAGTGTCAAGATAACTTCTATCAGAAATCTCGTAAGCATTGCAGCATTACCAAATCTGGAAATCCACCAGATGGATGTAAAAACTGCATTTCTAAATGGAGATTTAGAAGAAGAAATATATATTAAACAACCTGTATGTTATACCAGGACAATAACACAAGGTCTGTCGACTGGTGAAATCGTTGTATGGACTGAAACAAGCTCCAAAACAATGACATGGAAAATTTGATAGCGTCATGATGTCAAATGGATTCAGCATAAATGAAAGTGATAAGTGTATTTATTTGAAAACCACAAAAAAGTTTTATGTCATGCTATGTTTATATGTAGATGATATGCTTATCCTTGGAAGCAACAATGATATCATCAATCAGACTAAAACCATGTTGTGTGGACAGTTTGATATGAAAGATATGAGTTGGTTGATGTAATTCTATGGATTAAAATCACTAGATATCCTGGAGGATATATATTATCCCAAGAACATTATGCTGAAAATGTGCTTGATAAATTTTAAAAAATATTCAAGAGAAACCGCAAAAAACTCTTGTGAATACTACTCTTCAATTGACGAAAAATTCAGGTGAACCTGTATCACATAATGAATATGCTAGTTTGATCAGAAGTTTGATGTACCTGAAAAATTGTACTAGACCAGATTTAGCACACTCAGTAAATGTACTAAGTAGGTACACGAGCAATCCAAGACACACCCATTGGAAAGCTATAACCATAATATTAAATTAAATAAGGTTTACCAAAAACTATGGGTTGCACTATGGTTCGGAACCGGTAGTTTTGGAAGGATACAGTGATTCTAACTGGAATTCCGATTCCAAAAACTCAAAATCAACAAGTGAATATGTATTTACACTTGGTTGTGCTGCATTATCCTGAAAATCTTTCAAAAAAACACTTCTGACTAGATCAACAATAGAATCAGAATTCATTGCATTATAAAAAGCCGCAGAAGAAGCTGATCATCTTCGTAATTTCTTGGAAGATATCCCGATGTGGGAAAAGTCAGTGTCATCAATACACATACACTGTGATAACCAATCGGCATTAGCTCGTGCAAACAATAATCTGTACAATGACAAGTCACGTCATATACTTAGACGACATAAGACCATTAGACAATTGATCTCAAGTGGTGTAATCTCGCTTGATTACATAAAATCAGCTGATAATATAACAGATCTTTTTACGAAAGGTCTGACAAGAGATCAAGTTTTAAAATCATCAAGAGGAATGGGTTTAAAGCCTATGAACTAAAGATGAGATTTGATGGTAACTCCACCTACATCAATTGATAGGTTCAAATGGACAACTAAATCAAACTAATTCTAAGATAAACACATTGAAACATTTGTTTCTACTCAGTTTCTAAAGATGACAACAATGTTATATGCATATACAAAGGTTAAGCATTGACTTTTAATGAATTATAACCAATGAAGTAAAACATATTACTTTAGGACAAGAATACAAATATGAAAGATCACCTTGTGAGCATGAAATGTGGTCGTTTCTAGGAGAATAAATGAAAGGCTATATTCTCCAAGTTCACTCATGAAAAACCAAGCTGTTCAAAGCCAAAACAAACACAACAAGAGAACAAAAGTTATACGAGAAAATATAATCGCGTTATAATTGTTGTCTCAGTTTACACTAGAAATCCGGGTGGTTCAAGACATCATGTTCACCCATTGGCCTTGTAAACTTGACAGATATTAACAATGATTGGTTCAATGCTGAAAAATGCAACCAAATCAGATACGATTATCTTTTCGCTTATACTCAATAAAGTCTTTCTTTTAGCTTTCTCGATCCTAAAGAGTTTTTTTCAAAGTCACCCTTAGGTTAGAGTCATTTCTATTCATGTGGGGGATTGTTGGACCAAAATATTAATAAGCAAATTGGGCTTATAATATGTTGTTAAAGTGAATATGAAATGGGCTTACAAATTAGACCAATTGGGAATAAGTGGAACTTAAGAAAGTCCCACATTGCTTAGGAGGAATTTTTTTTACTAGCATCTATAGTGGAACAAAGTAACTAAGATTCAAAGTGGTTTGTGGAGAGAACCAAGGGATCCACACGCGCGTACCACCACCACCACCGCCGCTCGCGCTCGTGCTCTGGGCTCTGGGCTTTGGATAATGTCTTGTCGTCGAGGAGTCCCTATTTTTTGGGGACTGAAAGTGAGATCGGTTGATCATTTATTAGACCAATCGATCCATCCTCGCGAGCGTTACAATGATCGATCGGTCCTCTACTGGAAAGATCGATCGCGAGCTACCGATGGTTTCAAGAATCGTCCTTGCGTGCGTTTCCAAGATCGACCGATCCAAACGAGATCGATTAATCTCGTTCTACGGGTGGTTCCAGGATTGACCGATCCATATTAGATTGACCGACTCCTTATTGCGTTTGATTTCAGGATCGACCGGTACATACCAGATCGACCGATCGCCTACAGGATCGATCTATCCGATTTTTTTGATCGATTGATCGGGTTCAAAATTTGGTTGTTATCCACGAATATTCCAGTCTAAGTTGTTGCAACTGCTTGCAGAATTTTCGGAACGACCGCTGAAAGTCAAGATTTTATCCCAAAAACCCGAATATCCATTACTCCCTATAAATAGAGACTCTAACCGATCATTATGGGTATCCTAAGCATTCCTGCTATCCCTAAAATCCTAAAATTCATCGTTTCTCTAAATTCACTAAAAAGGCTTAGCTTTCTCTCATTCTCGTTTCTCTCTTTCAGAAACGATTTCTATTTTTGAGTATATCGTAGTAACGAGTTCGCAGATTCCGAATTCGAGTGTTGTGAATCGGTCTATCAACGATTGTATCCTGAGACTTAAAAAGCGTACTGAAACCGTCGCACTACGAGCGCTTTATTGAGTTAAGGAAATAGATCAAATCTCGCCTTCGTCTTCTTCTAAAAATCGTTTTATTAAATCGTTTTTTCACAAATTGATTTTACTTATATCTGATTTTCACAATCGTATCGGATTTTATAAAATCGTATTTTCTTATCCGATTTTATAGATCTTACAGCAATCAAAGAGAAAATAAAAGCAGCTAGACAGAAGAAAAATTCCGCAGAAGGTGAAGAAACCCTCAAGACTTCAGCGTAAAATGTTTAACTTTCTGCTCATGCAGGCACCTGCTTAACTGTCAACCAGACGAAAGCGGAAAAACAAAGCATAAAGTTAAATAGTTGAGAAACGGATCACATAAACTATTATACAGTTGTATGTGATGTAAGAATGGAATCCCCTATGTTTCAAACCATATCACCAGATTAAGATACTGTCAGATCAAACCGAGCCAAGCGGATCTGCATCAGACGGTCGAAAATACCAGATACGATCTTGGATATTATAAATGGATTTCAAAAATGTAAACAATAACGTCAAATTACAATAATATACAGCCCACAACTATTGCCCCCCCAAGTGTCTTGTATACATTCAAAGTCTTTGTTCCTATGTATAAGTTTCTCACATGTTCTACATGCCAAACATCTACAACTAAATTTGAGGACGCTGGGAAATCATCCAACATACATCAGCCAAATAAGCATATGTTTAAGTACTTATTATAATTACACATGAATTAACAGAACTGATATAATCAAAATTAGTATAATTCATCATATTATATTTATTTAATAAATTATTTATTTTAGTATCAATCTTAAATAAATGTTTTTTCTTTTCCATGCAATAAATATGGATGAATCAAATTCTAAAAAATGAATAATCTATCTTTTATCAAGATTTCATTAATGACATTCTTTTCTTTTTTTTTGTCAAAATAGCCTACTGATTTTAATATCCCCAATAACATGCCGAGTGCTGGATTCGAACCCCAGACCTGGTGTAATGAATGCAGAGGTGACTACCATTATGACACATGATTCCTACATGACATTCGTTTAAACAACAAAAAAATACATAACCACAATAATATATGATTCCTATTGTCAATTACTCTCATTTCTATATGACCCGTAATATTTATAATTTAGAAAATATATGAATTAATATTCGTTAATATTGAGAAACTAAAAATATAAAATTGCATACAATAATAATTAATTTTAATTTTTAATTGATTCCCCATACATTAAAACGTTACTTATAAAGAATAATAATAATAGAGCCAATCTGAAAACTTTAAAATTTTGTTAAATTAGATATTTAAATTTGGAAAACCTATAGGACTATTTAAATTTGGAAAACCTATAGGAACAAATATATATATATATATATATATATATATATATATATATTGAAGTAATCATTTTAAATGGGTAATGAAGACTAATTGGAGACATTTTTTGTGAGTGATATTATTCATATCATAGCATCCTTTATAAGTTCTTATATAAAAGAGTCTGGAAGTTTAGAACCACGAAAATGATGAGTTTAAATCTTTAAATTAGTATTAGGATGAGGTAGGCGTCATAACCAACAAAAACTGAGTTGCAGAGTCTATTGAACAATCTTTAATTGATCGATTACGACATATATACATCTTTTAATAACCAACAAAATATGAGCTTATTGATTTTCCATATATAGTTCTCGGAACCACAACAGTTGAAATGATATACGATCGTGTTTAGAGTTTAAGAACCAATCAATCCTAATTATCGTTGTTTGCTTATTATGTATATTTGGAAATTCTCCATTGAATAACACCTTTTTCCCATTGCATTCAAACCATTTTACTCTCCTTAGTTTACTTTTCTTTGCACCAAAAAGTCACAATCTCTCTAATTTGATCTAGTTTAACTAGAATCTTGCAGGTTTAATATGTGTTTTCACAGTCTTCAGTGGATCGACTCTTAAGTACTACATCGTTGTTATGCACTTGCAGTTGTGGTTTCTTGTTAGATTTTTTTATCTATTTGATTTAATTTCCCACCACATCAGATTTTTTATTATTGTAGTTAGGAAGTTCATATCTCTAGAGGATTGCCCAAAGAGGGTGCTTGTGGTACTTCCGCCACCGCCCAAGTGTCAAGCCATCGCTCCACCAGTTTTTGTTGTAGGAGACTACGAGTGAGCTAAGCCGATAGCCAGTATGTGTCTTTTTATTTATACATGTTATTGCATTGAGTATGTTATCTTTTACGAAGTTATTTCTTAGTTAGAAAATTCATGTAGGATTGATTTTAGTTGGGGTGGGAAAGCAAACACACTATTTGATATTGGAGCTATGCATAGGTTTGTGTGTTTGGGTTTATTATGATTCTGCACTAGAACATGATACCACCTTTGCTTCATGCTTTTCCAAGTCACAAGGTTTCCTCCTATGAAAGTACAATAGCCTGTGGTACTTCTTCTATCTTTCATATCTTCTGTCCAATCTGCATCACAATAACCAACCACATTTGTCTTTCTATTGCAACACATCCATATACCTTGTTCATAAGTGCCTTTTAGATATCTCAAAATTCGATTTGCCATCTCCCAGTGTCTCATCTTTGGGCCTTGCATGTCTTGAGATACCTGATTCACAGCAAAACATAAATCTGGTTTAGTGATGGTTAGATAAATAAGCTTACCAAGCACTTTCCTATAGAGCTTAGGATCATGAAAATCAATTTCCTCCTCTAGCTCCCCCTTAGTTCCGATTTTATAGTCTTCTCCTAAGGGTGTTTTGGCTGGTTTACCTTCCATCATACATATAGAGGTTAGTAAATCTACAACATATTTCTTTTGAGATAAGAAGAGACCTTCCTTGAACCTACACATTTCAATTCTTAAGAAGGATTTAAGTTCTCCTAAGTCCTTAATATCAAAGACACTCTTCAAATATTATTATGTAATATCAACACTATCAATACCAGATATGATTATATCATCTACATAAATGAGAATTACCATAATATCTTCCTTACTTTTTAGTGTAAAAAGGGTGTGTTTAACTTCAGATCTTTTGAAGCCTCTATCCATCAAGGTTACACTCAGCTTGTGGTACCAAGCTCTTGGAGATTGTTTAAGGCCATAGATGGCCTTCCTCAGCCTGAGTATGTTTCCGGCCCCTACCTCTTCCTCTAGACCTTGTGGAGGTGACATGTATACCTCTTCTTCTAATTCACCTTGTAAAAATGCATTCTTAACATCCATTTGCCATAATTCCCAATCAAGGTTAGTAGCAAGTGAAAGAACAACATTAACAGAGTGAAGCTTAGCTACAGGTGCAAAGGTATCCCTATAATCTTCATCATAAGTCTGAGTAAATCCTCTAGCCACCAACCTAGCTTTATATCTATCAATTTCACCATTGCTTTTGTATTTAATGGTAAAAATCCACTTAGAACTTACAGCCCATTTTTCTTTAGGTAAAGTGGCTGGAGCATAGGTACCATTCTTTTCCATGGCTTGCTTCTCAGCTAGGATATCTTCCCTCCATTCCTTCTTAGTCATATCTTCCTCATATGTCTTTGGAATCTGTTCTTTATCAAGACTCCAAGTGAATGCAACATGGTTAGTAGGTAAGTAAGCAATGTTATAAACTCCTTGATCATGATGAACCACATCATTCTGATTGTAGAAGACTGGTGGATTCCTTTGTCTTGTGCTCCTTCTTAACACTGTTGGTGGAGCTTCTTGGATAGACTCTTCCTTTTCAACTAAAGCTTCAATGAGAGTGGACACATCTCTTGATCTCTTGGAAGCTGAGACTAGAATTGATTCATCTCCTTCTGATTCTTGTTGGACATGATTAGATGCTTCTCCCCCCATGTTCAAGAGGAGTAAGGCCTGGAGAGCTGGAGGGACCGGCTGAAGAAACCGGACCGGCTGGCCGTGCCGGTGCTGGACACTGCTGGTGCAGGAGGCTGAGGTTGAGGTGAGGTGGCCATGGGCTGTGGATGAGGAGAGACTATTCCAATGCTCTCTAAGTGTCTCCTCAAGTTATCAGCTTGGTCAGATCTTGTTGTGGAGATGTCTTTGAATTGATCACAAGTTCCTTCTTCATAGAAACCTTTTGATTCTTGAAATTTGACATCTTTGGATACTAAGACTCTTCAAGTCTCTGGAACATATCATTTGTATCCTTTCTGGGTAGGAGAATACCCAATAAACATAGATTTAGTATTCTTTGGTTCTAGCTTGTTCCTTTGCTCTCTTGGAACTATACAAAACAGACACAACCAAAAACTCTTAAGTGGCCAAAGTTAGGTCTAATTTTATTTAGTATTCAAATGGATACAAGTCATCTAGGACTTTTGTAGGAGTCTTATTAATCAATTAGCATGCAGCTACAAGAGCATCCCCCCAAAATCTTTTGGAAACTTTCATGTGGAACATCATTGTTCTCACAACTTCCATCAAATGCATATTCTTCCTTTCAGCCACTCCATTTTGTTATCGAGTGTAGAGACAGCTGGTTTGATGTTGAATGTCATGCTTGGTAAACTGTTGTTGAAGCCTGGTGCTAGTGTATTCTCCTACATTATTTGTTATAAAGCATTTGATACTTGCATTGTATTGGTTAGTAACATATTCTTGAAAATTTAGAAATGCATCAAATACTCTATCTTTAGAACTAAGCAAAGTGACCCAAGTATATTTGGACTTTCATCAATAAATGTCACAAAATATTTGTGGTTTTCTCTAGATGGGAATGGAAATGTCCAAATATCAGAATACACCAACTCAAAAAATTTATCATAGGTATGCAAAGATTTCTCAAAAACTATTTGAAATGTTTCTCAAGTATACAAGAATCACACATATCCTTTGGAATTTTTAAACTAGGAAAAATTAGTTCTAGTGTTCTAGGATGATGATGTCCTAATCTAGCATGCCAAAGATCATAATCATCACTAAAAGAGCTAGTACTAGCAACCGGTTCCACCCCTCTTGCATTGGTCATATCTTCAAGCACATACAAGTCATTTCTTGTAGTTCCTTGGCCAAATTTCCTACTAGTCTCAATATCCTGAAAGTAGAAATCATTAGAAACAAAGATAGCTCTTTTAACTGAAAGCAGATTTGATGTAAAAGATGGCATGTAAAAAGCTTTAGATTCTTTATCAAACAATTTAAGCTCTCCTATGCTTTTGATTGGGACTTTGATTCCATTAGCAATGACAACATTACCTAAGGCAGGTTCTAATTTCTCTAGAAATCCTAGATGACTAATCATATGATGAAAAGCACCATAATCAACAATCAATGATTTAGAGGTATAGGAGCAAAAGATGTTTGAAAAGAAGCATGAAGAGTTTTACCCAACACATTACCATCCTTAATTGCTTTGAGAAGAGCTTCTAGATCTGATTATGTCACAAATTCAGATGCTGAGGACATAGATCTGGTTGGGGCCGAGTGACAATGGGAGCTGGTACACGCCATAGAAGAGGCCGAGAACTGGGACTGGCCATGGCCGGCAGCTTGAAGCTGAGTGTGGCCGGCTGTGTGCTGTTGTTTCTCAAGGAACCAGCTTGGCTTCATCTCAGGGTGGATCACCCAACACTACTTCTTTGTATGGCCATTCCTTTTGCAATGGTCACATATTGGTCTCTTTTTCCTTGTATCATTTGTTGTTGTTGGTTTAAAGAAACTCTTGTGTGCAGCCACCAATTCAGCCTTGTTGCTAAAGAGTCCATGGAATCCTTGCTCCTTTTGGATTTTAGCACAAACATTTTCCAAGCTAGGAAGCTTATCAGACCTGAGAATATGCTTAATAAGATCTGAGTAAGTTGTGTTAAGAGTTAATAGTAACCCAAACACCTTATATTGTTCTTTCCTTTCTAGGAGAACAATTGGATCAATTGTGGCTGGCCTTAGCATCTCTAGCTCAACCTACAATGCTCTGAATGAGCCATAGTGCTTTGTGAATTCTGCATCCTCAGGTTACTGGTATTTCCATACACCTTTTGCAAAATGTCCCAAAGTTTCTTAGCATTCTCACAAAATGAATAAGCTTCTAAGAGATCACTAGCAAGAGAGTTTTAAAGTATAAAGAGCACCAATTGATCTTCTTGGTACTATTTAGCTTGGGCAGCCACATTCTCATTAACTTCAGAAATTTCATTTTCATCATGACCAAATATGATTCTAAAGGCCTTTACCACCCAATGTGGTTTTCATGGTCCTAAACCATAAGAGATAATTTGATCCATGTAGAATGACAGGAGCTCTAATAGTAGTTGGAATCTCCATGCTTCACAAGCTGACAGGGGGCCGGCTTTTTTATTATAATGGTCGGGAACGGCTGGTCGGGACGTAGCTGGTCGGGAACTGTAGAATGCACTCGGGCGCGGGCGTGGGCGTGTGCGTGGGCGCGTGGAACGACTTCAACCAACCAACAACAACTTCAACCAACTCCTGTAACAGAATTCAACCAACTCCAACCAACAATAACAACTTCTAACAGTCCTTACCTTCACATCCAATAATGATCCAGCAACAAAAATCGAATTTTACCAATGTACCAATCCAAAAATCAAGTTTTCCTCCATTTTCCAGATTTGCAAAGTTTGATAAAAAAAATCAAGAAAATCTATCTTGAAGACTTAAACCCTTCTGATTGCAATCAAATTTCGTGGAGACCTTCACATGATAATTATCTAACTTTCCAGATTCAAATATTTGTAGAAACCTGAGAAAGGATAAGAGTTTTATCACCAGATTCTTGTAAAGGGCGATTTTAGATGTCTTGAGGGAAAACTTCAAGAACTTCCTTCAAAATTAAGTGAATTAAGTTCTGCTTTCTTTAAACAGCAACTAGACTCGGTGGGATTGATATTAGGATTTTGAAAATCATGATTTTGTGAATATTTGATGACGAAATGCTCAGAGAAACACAGAGGTTCGCGGCGGAGGCAATTGCGGAAGTCCGATGCAAACAAAATCGTATCTTTTGATTCCCGTTGTAAAATGATGCAAATCCAATTGGTGTGGCTTCAGGACTCGCTGGATAACAATCCATAAAAAGAAAATCGACAAAATCTGTCGTAGTTTGGCCGGAATTCGCGATCAAAGTTGACGGACGAAATCAAAATGAAAAACGGATTTGGGATGAAGATGATCTTGACTTGATTCAATGATTCAATGATGAATTTTATCCCAGATTGATGTAACCTGGCTCTGATACCATGAAAGAATATGAGATTAATAGATTTGTAGATTTATAGAATGAGAGAATGAGAGATTTGAGAGAAGAATGATTGTTTGAGAAAATGAGAATAATGTTTCTAAGTTACAAATGAGGAAAGATCTAGCTATTTATACTAATCTAGTCTAGACTTGTTTGAATACAAGAATTGCCTTATACATGAATGGCTACAAGGATAACATAATACTAGAACACAAACAAGTCTTAGACACTCCCCTTAGAAGACTTAGATCACACGGCCTTAAGCTAGAATTAGAGACCTTCTTCCTTCATCATTTCTTCTTCATTCCAACACCGCCGTTAAGAGGCGATGTCCTTACAATTGAGTTGGAACTAGGAACGACCCTAATTTTGAGAGTAGCGTACCGCTTGGCTCCAATAAATATGGCTGAGCTGAAAAACTAACTGGAGGATATCACAGACAAAGGGTTAACCAGGCTAAGTAGTTCATCATGGGGAGCACTGATGCTGTTTGTGAAGAAAAAAGATGGAAGTTTCAGGCTTTGCATCGATTTCAGGAATTTAAACAATGTGACCTTCAAAAAAAAGTATCTGATGCTGCTTATTAACGAGTTATTAGATCAGTTGCAGGGTGATTCATGGTTCTCAAATTTTGATTTTACATTAGGATATCATCCAATTGTGATAGCTAAGGAAGACGTGCAGAAGACATATTTTGGACACGTTATGGGCACTAAGAGTTTGTTGTGATGCTGTTCGATATGAAAAATGCACCACTAACATTTATGAAGCTTATGAACGATGTATTTCGTGAAAATTGTGTTGAAATGAAGAAGAGAAGAAGTAGATACTCTAAACCAAAGAGAGAGTATGAAGTGTTTGAAAGAAGAAGAGAGTATATACTGTATACCAAAGGGAGAGTATGAAGAAGCTTCTAAACCTATAGCCAAACATCCTTGAGTGGCGCCTAGGATGAGTGTTTGGACACAAGGATTGTAAATTCTCTTAAATAAACACTTGTACTCCTCATTTGTAAGCAAGAAGATTCATTCTTTCATAATCAATAATTAGTTCTTTCTCTCATTCTATTTTCTCTAAAAATCTCTCTATTCTCCAATGGTGAATCTCTAAATCTCTCGTTCTAACACGGTATCAGAGCAAGAATCATCCTATATCCACAGAATCTCAAGTTTTTCTTCAACCTTTGCACTTAAGCCTCCAAACCAGACCAGCCAAGAAGAACAAGGTGGTTCTTCATCAATTCCGGCGGGATCACGAGGTTTTCTTCCATATTCCATCAAAAGGATAATCAGGCAATAGTTTCAGATCAGAATCAAAAGTTATCCTCGAAGGCGTCGCGATCGGCATCATCAGGGTTCTCCGACTTTGCAACAAGCATAACTTGTTCAAATCTTCATTACATCGATCAATTCCAAAGCCTAACCTCAAGATAAATGAGTCTAGATGATGTTTTGGGAGGTCCTAACTCACCATAATCAAGTTTTGAAGCTTTCTTGAACGTTTTCCCTCGACGTGTCCAGTTTCGACCCCTTTGGGGTAATGGTTATACAAATCTTATCCCTTTTCATTCTTTTTCAAATCTTGGATGTTTAGAAGTTATATAAGAGTTGTTTGGAGGGTTACATGAATTTTCATTTCAATCTGACAAGTTTTAGGCTTCAAGATTCATTTTCTTGTAAACTAGCTATAATATGTAATTCTTGAAAACAATTATAGGGAGGTTAGACTTGTTACTCAACTGTTATAACTGATTAATAACTACCTAAAACGGTTTTGGATAGTAGTTAAGAGGTTTTTAATCAGTTTAGAGGCAGTTAGAAATCAGTTTAAAAGTTGTTGGAAGCAAGTGGACAAGTGGTTAAGGCTGTTTGAAAAGCTGTTGCAACCAGAATTTTGTGACAGTTTAGGCAGTTAATCAAAACTGTTAGTGACGGTTTTAGATTAGTATTTGGAGGTTAAGAAGGTATTTAACCAGTTAAAAGGAGTACCAGAAGTTGTTCATGCCTTAAGAACCAGTTCAACCTAACCTAATATCTTGTCTTAAAACCGCCTGGTTGATTAAAGATGGATAAGCCAAGTTTAGAGGCTGTTGTAAAAAAATGGTTAGGCTGTTGTATCAGCTAAAACTGATTGGAAACAAGTTGGTTAGGAGTTTAAGAAGTTGTTCAGCAGTTGGAAAGTGGTTACAATGGAGATTAGGCTACCCTTGTCTGCAACAAGAAAAAAGTGCAAAGACTAGGACAAAAGAGGAAGAGTTAGAGATAACTATATTAAAGTTGAAAGAGGATGGGGAATGTACAGACATTCGAAGTGCCTCAAATTAGAACCAGTTCCTAAAATCAAATGTAAAGACCTAGTATCAAAGTCTTATGAATTCAAGCTATTTTTAAACTCTTATTCAACTATATTTTGTTGAATACATTGATGGTTGTGTGAGTTAGAACCATAGGATATCTGGTATCTAGGTGGTTAATAAATCATGAAGTTTATTGAATTGTGCTCATGTATATAGAAATTGTTAAGATTAGACATTTTGAACCTAGTTTAGCTAGTTGAATCACTTGTTCATGAATTGAATTGATCCTGAGGGAAGAGAACCTTGTCATTTGCTTAGAAAAATAAGTTTAAGAAGACATGTTGAATCCAAAAGTCCTTAGGCAGTTTTTAAAATTAAGTTTGGTTACTCTTAATCACTCTATTTCACTCACTATCTTTTATTTAGAATCTGCCTATAATCATACGGTTAAAAGACATAAGATGGGAGCTGATATTTTGGCTTGATTGTCTAACAAGGGCAAAAGAAAGCAAGTGAAAAAAACACAGCACATGGAGAAGGAGTTAGAACCGATTGCCACCAAGAACAGCCGCCACAATGAGTGGAGAGGAAAGACTGGTGGAAAGTGATGAATCAGCTCTCACATGGAGTCATGTGTCCTTTGGTGTGTGCTTGAAGTGAAAATCAACAGAGCACACATGCTGCAAGTTCAGATCATTATCTATATCCAATCACAAATGAGGAATACTCACAAAGACATAGTATCAAAGCTTTTGCAAAGGCTATCTCTAAACCTTTTACCTATTCCATGATTGATTAAATTCCTCATCTAGAAATGTTCAAAGGATGAAAGAGATCCTAGAAAGACTTTGCTTTGCATTTAGAACTTAGTTAAATCTAAAAATCACCTTGACATTCATCTACAATTTATTATAATTCTTCATCATTCTTCATCAATCTCTTATATTCTACTTAAAATCTCATACTTTTAATCTCCAAATCTCATATTCTTCATATTCTGGATTAATTCTATTAATCTCCATAAGAGAACCATGTGATCATGATGAATCCAAAGACCTTAATATAGAGTCTTTTGAGAACCAGACTGGTCTAGATCATATCATCCAAATCGCCATCCACATTTATAAAAAGGGAAGTTAAAAATCATTCTTATATTGTAATGCATTGGTTTATCTTGTGAGAATTGATACATGCATGTATATGTGTATGTGAAACAGGTTAAACTTGAAAGCTTTGAGAAAGCTGGATCAAAATCACCACTTAAAGACAAGGAGTCAAAAGAAAGGGGGAGAAATGGACCAGACTTATAAGAAGCTTCAAAACAGTCCATTCCACACCAATGATCCCAACATGGAGTGTTATACTCTTTTTCCCTAGAAAATGTTTTGTCCCAATTGGGTTTTCCTTCTCTAGGTTTTTAATGAGGTAATGCTTCATGGTTACAAGCTTAGGCATTTTCCATGTCTTAAGCTTGAGGGGGAGTGTTGGAATGAAGAAGAAATGATGAAAGATGAAAGCCTTTAATTCATGTATAAAGGCGTGAAGTGTGAATGTCAAAGGGGAGTGTCTAAGGCTTGTTTGTGTTCTAGTGTTATGTTATCCTTGTAGCCATTCATGTATAAGGCAATCCTTGTATCCAAACAAGCCTAGACACTCCCCTTTGACATTTACACTTCACGCCTTTATACATGAATTAATGGCTTTCATCTTTCATCATTTTTTCTTCATTCCAACAATGATCATGGTAATGAATTGATCTCCCCAAAGCGAGAGCCGCTGTAAATACCTGCTAATGAATGTAAAAGATTGTTCTTGACTTGATTCTTTTAGCTCCATAGACAGCTGAGAACGTGATGATCATGGTAATGTACGAAAGAGTATTCGTTCTATATGACGAAAGACAGCCGTTTGTGATCAATAGTGCAATAGTGTATTAGTGTTTTAATTTTCTTTTGTCTTAGTGTCCTAGTATATACGTGTCTTAACTTTTTTGTGTTTAGCGAGTAAATGTCTTTTGATTCTAGGTTTGCTTGAGACCAAGCAAAAGGCAAGTCTTGGTAATTGATATCTTAGGATTTTACTGGTTTTTAGAATAAGATTTAGTCCGTTTATGATGCATTTTAGGATGTTTAGGACTCCATTTGGTGTTCATATTGCTTAAACAGATGTTCGTGTGTCGAGAACCAGAATGGAGCTAAACCAGAGCGAAAAGGCATATTTGTGTGCAAAATCATAAACCGGAAGAGATTTGCGAATCAAGGAAGAATCTTCAGAGAAAAGAAAGTGCAAGAGCAGAAAAGGAAGAAATCGGGAGAGAAAGGAAGGAGCCAAAGAAAGAAAAAAGGAAACTGAGAGAGAAGAAAAGAAGAAGGAAAGAAATTTGACACAACGGTTTACTAACCCGTTACAGAGTGACAACGACTTACCATAACCGATGAAGTGGTGCCCATATAGGGATAACCCCTTTTACCTTGCCTATTTTTTTAAAAATCACTGTTGTACCTTAGGAGAAGGGAGAGAAGAAGAGAGAGAGATCTTGTGAGAGAAGACTCCAATCGAAACTTCACTTAGTTTAGATTTTAGTTTTTAGTTTTGTTTTAGTAGTTTTTATTTTTTTGTTTAATTTAATACTTACAGTTTTTTACTTTTTGTCTTTTTATTTTACTTGCCTTTTAGTTTTAGTTCATGCTTCTCTACTTCATTTTATGTTCAAAAAATCATCAAACCATATGATTATGTTGTTCGTAAATTAGTGAGTAGACTCCCTCAACCTTCGGGTTGGGTATGGAGGATGTTTTAACAGAAATAAACAAGGATTTTTAAAGCTTTTAACCAATGATTCCATCGTGTCTTTAGATGCTTAATGACAGCTTGTGGTTACGACCTGAGTTTGAATGATAAGGCATGAGCGATCATTGATTGGATGTTTATGTACTTGAACACTCTCAGCACGAGCGAAGTGTTGGAATGAAGAAGAAATGATGAATTTAGAGAGCCCTTGAATTTACCATACTTGGCGTGAAGGCGTGAAGTGTGAATGTCAAAGGGGAGTGTCTAAGGCTTGTTTGTGTTTTAATATAATGTTATCCTTGTAGCCATTCATGTATAAGGCTATGCTTGTATTCAAACAAGCCCAGACTAGATTAGTATAAATATCTCTCTCCTTTCTCATTTGTAAGTAAGAATTCATAGTTCTCATTCTCTTAATAAAATTATTATTTTCTCTAATTTTCTCTAATCTCTCATTCCCTCATTCTATAAATCTTTAATATCATAATCTTTTAGGTTATCAGAGTCAGGTTTCATCAAATCTGGGTAAATTTCATCATTCATTCATTGATTCAAGAAGAAATCATCTTCTTCTTCATCCTTTTCTTAGTAAATCGAACGTCATCTTCTAACGCAATTTCCGGCCAAAACACGACTCCTTTTGACAAACTGCTTTCTTTGGATTGTAAATCGGCAAGTTCTGAAGCTACGCCAGTTTGAATCGTATCATTTGACCCAGGGAATCAAAAGTTACGAATTTTCTTGCAACGGACCTCCGCGAGTGCCTCCACTGCGAACCTCTGTGTTTCCCAGGTCATTCCGACGTCGATTCTTCATCAAATCGCATTTTTCTAAATCCTAAACTCAAGTCCTCCGAGTCTAGTTTCTGTTTAAATAAAGCAGAACTCAATTCTGTTTATTTTGAAGGATTTTATTGAATTTGTCTTCAGAGACGTCCAAAATCGCCTATAACAAGATCTTGATGATAAAATTCTAATTATTCCTCATATTTATTTAATTCTTTGAATCTGGAAAGTTAAATAAGTATCTTTTGAGGGTCTCCACGAAGTTTGGTTTCATTCTAATAGGTTTAATACTTCAAAATTAATTTTCTTGATTTCCTTATTAATCTTTAGAAGTTTAAAAAAATTAGAATCTTGATTTTAGGATTGTTTAATTCATATAATTTGAATTTGAATTTGAATTTGTTTGTTAATAATAGATAATATCTGTTATTAGGTGGTTATAATCTGTTAATCTGGTTGCAAGAGTTGGTTAGAGTTTGCTGTAGGTTGTTAAAGTTTGTTATAGCTGTTGGAGGTTACTTGATTGGCAAAAATCTTCAATTTTTTTTTCTTGCATTACTTGAGTCTATTATCTTGTACACGTATACAAGGTCCTTCTTGCCTTTTCCAGCACACACGTTTGTGGTTGCAAGTGGTACAGGTGCACACAAGAACGTGAAGATTATCGATCTTGTCCCGACCAAGGCGTGTTCAAAATACAAGCTCGCGTACCTTGGCCTGGCTTGTCTTGGATCACAAGGCGTGTTCCGACAGGTCTTCCTCCAGTCCCGACCAAACCCCTGACCAAGCGTTTGTCCTTGTGCCGTGGCCTACTAAGAGCTTCACACGTGACCAGACCAACTTGCCAGTCCCTTGTCCCGGTAGGCTGACTCGACCAACCGACCAGGCGCTTAACCTGTTCCGACAAGTTCTTGTTCGAGTCTGGTACACGCTCTCCTTCTTGGATCATACGAAGGATCATTGCTCGACCAAAGTCCAGACCAGGCTATTGTGACCGTGTCCTGCTCCATGTTCACGTGATACTCTTCGACCAAGCCCTGAACCGCTCTCGACCCGACCTCTCTTGCATAATCTTCCGCACATACTGATCACCTTTCTGTCACGGCTTCTCGTTCTTGTGTGGCAGCTTCGACCGCATATCAAAGAACCAACATGGAACTTCAGACAACATTCAGAGCTCCAGTCATTCTCCATGAAGCAAATCACCTCTTGTGGTCTAGGATCATGAAAACCACATTGGGTGGTAAAGGTCTTTGGAACCACACTTCTACAAATGGTATTGAAGAAAATGAAGTGGCTGAAGTTAGTGAGGCTCTGGCTGCTCAAGCCAAATGGTACCAAGAAGACCAGGTGGTACTTTCTATACTCCAAAATTGTCTTGCTAGTGATCTTTTAGAAGCTTATTCTTTTTGTGAAAATGCAAAAGATCTTTGGGACACTTTGCAAAAGGTGTACGGAAACACCACTAACCTTTTAAGAATATTTGAAGTGAAGAAGGCTTTAAATTAATTAAGGCAGGAGGATCCTGAATTCACAAAGCTCTATGTCTCATTCAGAGCTTTGTGGGCTGAGCTAGAAATGCTCTTGTTCTCCTTGAAAGGAAAGAACAAGATAAGGTGTTTTTGTTACTTTTAACACTTAATACTACTTACTCAGATCTTATTAAGCATATTCTCAAGTCTGATAAGCTTCCTAGCTTGGAGGATGTTTGTGCTCAAATCCAAAAGGAGCAAGGATCTCATGGATTATTTGGCAACAAGGCTGAATTGATAACTGCACACAAAAGCTTCTTCGAACCAGCAAATGATTCTAGGAAGAGGAGACAAATATGTGATCATTGCAAGAGGAATGGCCATATGATCTGAGCTAAGGTGGTGATGCAACTGTTGATCGAGAAGCTCGAGACCTTCAGAAGCGAATTGGGTGAAAATAGGTGGATTGAAGGGACCACACAAGCTGCGGAAGACTTGTGATACACCAGGTGACTCTTCTTGGAACAAGAAGAAATGGTGGGCAACTCTCCAAGGGAGGTAGTAGCCGTCAAAGACAAAGTAGTCTAGGGTTTTTGTTCTTTAAAATTCGAGTTGTTCTATGACTTGTAAGTAATAAGGCTTATATAGGCCTTGTGGTTACAACTTAGGGTAAACAACATGATGTTTACCCAAAACAACAGGTAGTCTAAATAAAAACAGCATGTAGTTCTTTTTGCTGTAGAAAAACAATGGGCTTAAGTCCTAATGACTTAAACATAAAAACATGGGCTGAAGACCCTAAACTTATACTTAGTCTAAATAAGAAAGAAATGGGATAGATAAGCCTTTTAGATGACTAAGGCCGAATTGACTAAGACTTGTGAAGGAGTCGGATTGTGTGAACAAGTCTTCGTCGTCATGCGCACTAAGAGTGTTGCCTCATTAAAACCTTCTCCGGAAAAACCAGTGGGACAAAACCGAAGGTAGGAAAAAGAGTACAATTTCCTAGCACGTCTTTTGGTGTCTTTACCGAATGGTAATGGTAAAGACACCGGAGGTGGAAGAGTCTTTGAGCAGGAACCTCCAATGCTCCTTTGCTGAGACGAACGGGTCCTGATGATCTCCTGAACCATCTGGTGGCTCTTCATCTGTGAGTTCCTGGACGCCTGCTTGCTCCATTAGCTGGTTGAACTTGTCTTCTAGAGCTCGAGCCTTGGAACGTGTCAAAGGTCCTGGTGGAACTCGTGGTACAGCCTTTGGTACGATGTCCTCATCATTTCAGGTGCTTTGGTCTCCAAACCAAAGTCTTCACCTGCATCAAATAACTCCAAGTCAGCAACATTAAACGTAGTGGAAACATTATACTCACCTGGAAGCTCCAGTTGGTAGGCATTGTCGTTGATTTGCCGTAGGACTCGGAATGGACCATCTCCACGTGGTGCCAGCTTGCTCTTGCGTCGTTGGGGAAAACTTTCGGGTCGTAGATGTAACCAGACCCAGTCTCCTTCCTTGAAAACCACGTGCCTTCTGCTTTTTTGGCGTGTTTTGCTGTCTGGGTATTTCTCCGCTCCAGATTTTCTTTGACTTCCTGGTGCAGGCGCTTGATATATTCTGCTTTTTCTTCTCCCTCCAAGCTAACAACCTCTCCAAGTGGAATAGGGGAGAATTCAATTGGTGTAGTGGGGTTGAGGCCGTAGACGATCTCGAACGGTGTCTTCTTGGTGCCGGAGTGGACTGCTCTGTTGTAGGCGAACTCGACATATGGAAGACACTCGGGCCAATTCTTCAGGTTACGACCAATTGTAGCACGCAACATCTGAGAGAGTGTTTGGTTGACGACCTCAGTCTGACCATCCGTTTATGGGTGATATGCCGTAGAGAAAAGTACTTTGGTGCCAGGTTTCTTCCACAGAACCCACCAGAAATGACTGAGGAACTTAGTGTCCTTGTCGGACACAATGGTCCGCGGAATGCCGTGTAGACGAACGATCTCTCGGAAGAACAAATTCGCTGTCTGAATTGCATCGTTCGTCTTGTTGCAGGGTATGAAGTGTGCCATCTTCGAGAAACGATCGACGACGACGAGGATGGAGTCCTTGTGATGGACTTGGGGTAAGCCAAGGACGAAATCCATGGAGATATCCGTCCAAAGAGATGACGGAACTGGAAGTGGTGTGTAAGGGCCTTGAGATGCATCTTAGACGTAGACCGTTTGCAGACAAGGCATTTCTCGCAATGGGCTTCCACATCTCGGCGTTGACGTGACCAGTAGAAGTGCTTCTTGAGCATACTCAAGGTCTTGGCGACACTAAAATGCCCCATCAATCCGCCACCATGAGCCTCTCGGAGAAGGAGTTCGCGAACTGATCCGCCGGGAATACAAAGACGCTTGTCCTTAAAGAGGAATCCATCAAACAAGTAGAAGCGGGTGTACTTGCCCTGTCCATGTTCCTTGAAAGCCTCCTTGAAATCGTGGTCTTCAGCGTAAAGGTCCTTAAGCATTTCAAATCCCATAACTTTCGACTCTATGACCGAGATCAAGCTATGTCTGCGGGATAGTAAATCAGCGACGACATTATCTGTACCCTTCTTGTACTTGATGACATACGAAAAATGTCTCGATAAACTCCAACCACCGAGCGTGCCTTTTCTTGAGGGTCGTTTGTCCCTTGAGGTGTTGGAGGGTCTGGTGGTCCGTGTGTATAATGCATTCTCGTGAGAGCAAGTAATGCTGCCAGGTCTGCAAGGATCGGACCAATGCGTAGAGTTCTTTGTCGTACGTGGGGTAGTTTAGGGCGGCGCCGCTTAATTTCTCACTAAAGTAGGCAATTGGTTTTTCACCCTGTGTCAGGACTGCTCCAATGCCTACACCTGAAGCGTCGCATTCTACCTTGAAAGTCTTGTCGAAATTCGGCAATGTCAGGACATGTGCTTGTGTGAGGCGCTCCTTTAACAGTTGAAACGACTTTTCTTGTTCAGGGCCCCACCTGAAGTCTTGGTTCTTCTTGATAGTTGCTGTCAACGGGCTGGTGATCGTACTGAAGTCTCGTACAAATCGGCGATAGAAGCTTGCCAAGCCATGAAAACTCCGGACTTGGCTGGCATTAGTTGGCGTTGGCCACTCCTGAATGGCATGGATCTTTTCTTCGTCAACTCGAAGCTCTTGCGAGCTCACGATGAATCCAAGGAAGACGACCTCATCCGTTCAGAAAGTACACTTCTTAAGGTTGGCGTAGAGCTGTTCCTTTTGAAGTGTCGTGATCACCGTCTCCAAATGCTCCAAGTGGTCGGAATAAGACGCATTGTAGACGAGTATATCGTCAAAATAGACCACGACGAATTTGCCTATGAATGGCCAAAGGACTTGGTTCATGAGACGCATGAAGGTGCTTGGTGCGTTGGACAGGCCGAAGGGCATCACCAACCACTCGTAGAGACCTTGCTTGGTCTTGAAAGCCGTCTTCCATTCATCACCTTCTCGCATGCGAACTTGATGATATTCACTCTTGAGATCAATTTTGGAGAATTTAGATGCTCCGCTCAATTCATCTAACATGTCGTCAAGTCGCGGAATGGGATGCCGATATTTAACAGTGATGTTGTTTATGGCACGACAGTCGACGCACATTCGCCAACTTCCATCCTTCTTCGGCACAAGGAGGACGGGGATGGCACAGGGGCTAAGGCTTTCTCGGACGTAGCCTTGAGCCATGAGATCCTGAACTTGACGCTCGAGTTCCTTTGCTTCCTTCGGGGTAACCTTGTAGGTTGGTTTGTTTGGCAGCTGGGCTCCGGGAATGAGATCGATGTGATGCTCAATACCTCTAAGAGGTGGCAGCCCAGGTGGAATCTCGTCTGAGAAGACGTCCGAATACTTGTCCAGGAGTGCCTGGACATCTGCATGCAAGGCGCTGCTGGTGGCCTCGGATTCGCTCAAGACCTCCTGATAGAGCATGAGGACGAGCTGAGTGCCTGTGGTACTTGCCGCCTTCCTCATGTCTGCAATGTTGACGAGGAAGTTCTCTTTTCTGGCATGCTGATCTTTTGCCATCTTTGATTGCATGCCGTGCACTTCTTGAGGGGACATAGGGGCCAGGTTGTACCTACGTTTATCGTGGACGAAGGAGTAGAAGTTTGTGCGTCCATTATGAGTGGTCTCCTTATCGAACTGCCAGGGTCGTCCCAATAGGAGATGTCCAGCTGACATGGGAACGACGTCGCACAAAACTTGGTCCTGATATCGTCCGATGCTGAAAGAAACTCGGACCTGGTCGGAAATGTACAGCTCTGTCTTGTTGTTAAGCCAACGAAGTCTGTAGGGCTTTGGATGTTTCGTCACAGGTAATCCAAGCTTCTCTACCATGTACTTGCTAGCGGCATTAGTGCAGGAGCCGCCATCAATGATCAGAGAACAGACTTTTCCGAGGATGGTACAATTTGAATGGAAAATGTTCTCACGCTGCTCGATTTCCTCTTGATCTAGGCGTGAGCTGAGAACTCTCCTGATCATCAACATCTCGCCTGAATCAGCGTACTCGACTTCCCCTTCAGACATGGTTCTTTGGTTGGGGCATTCACGAGACATGTGCCCTCTACCCTTGCATTTAAAGCATGTAATGGCACTGCTCTTCTGGGGTTGACCTGCGTTAGACGCCGGTGGGGCAGGTCTAGAAGTGGTCACAGGTGCCTTGGTAGGCACATTGCTATCCACGGCTCTTCCTCGCTGTCGTGGGTCACTGGTGGAGGCAGTGCGGCTAACTCGCGGTCCCACCATGCCAGTGCGTGGTCGGTAAACTGGGCTGTCGCTAGGGTTACCTTACGTTCTTCGTCGTAGTGGTAATAGTCGAAGATTAACTCCATTCGATGTTCCTAGTCTAGGTATTCTTCGGGGTATAGCTTTCCCGAGAAAGGGGGTGGGTTGAGCTTAATATCATGGTGGCCGGCTGGTTGCCTGGGTGCCGGCGGTGGCTCGTCGTAGTAGGGGTCTCTCCCTAGACCTCGATGGGACGCCTCGGGTCGATCATACTGGTACTGATGTGGATCTTGCCGGTGATGGTGGCGTGTATTCGCGGCTGGTGCGCGTACTGGCTCCTCCAAACGCTCAAGACGAGTCGTGAAGGTGGTCATCTGGGCAGTGATTGCTTGCAGCATCTGCATCACCGTTGGGTCGGACTGCCCAGGCGGAGACTCGTCTTGACTTGACATATTTCCTTTTCCGAGGAAAAGGAGATTTCAGAAAAGGAAAGTTTCCTTTTCGGGAAACTTGCAGATTTTGGAAACTTTCCTTATGTGGAAAGGTTCCAAAAATATTATTTTATTTATTTTATTTTATATCACAAAGAAATCAGAATTAAAGAAAATTTCCTAAGATACACAAAGGAAATAAAAATAAAAGGAAAATTTCCTAAGTCTAGAAATGGCAATCTAGATTATGGAAAATATCCTAAGGATATATTTTCCTAAACTAAGATATGGAAATATATTAAATACTAAATATCTAAGAGAATAAAAATCTAAATATTTCCTAATTCCTAAAAGGAAACTAACTATCTATCTATTAATTCTAGGAAATTTCCTAAAACTAGCTAGACAAATTTCCTAAACTAATTTTATTGCCTAAAACCTTTAGGGAAACTATCTAATGAATCTAGATCACTAAGGGAAACTTCCTAAACTTAAACTACAATGCCTAAACCTACCAGAAACCTAGCCGCCTAACTAGTCGAACTAGGACGCGGACGCGGCTACACCTGGGGGGGCGCGGGACGGGTGGCTGCTAAGCGGATGCGACTTAACCTAGGGATGGTCTAAGACACTACGCAGGACAGGAGCACCAGACTAGCGACCCAGACACCGGACACTGCTAGCTACCTAGGACGCGAAGACTGGACGCGACTAGGACAAGACTCGGCTACACGGCAAGACTAGCCTAGGATGCGGAAGCCCTAGAGAGCTATTGACGCGGATGCTAAGGGCTGTACGCGACCTGGTGACCAACTAACTAAGCAGCCCTAGACACGACACAATTAACAAGACCTAGCTAAGGCACACGACAACCTAACCCTAGACACACGCTAAGGAATTAAGCCTACACGGCTTGGACCTAAGGATGCGGGACAGGGAGGACAACTGAAACCTAGACGCCACCTGGGGGGCACTAGACTGAGAGGCGGCTCACGGCTTGGAGCACAAGTCGCGAGCACAAACACCTTAGACCTAGAACACAAAGCGGCCAACATAACCAACTGTCCTATGACTTGACAACTAAGAAACCTAACAAAGAACAAACAACACACAAATCCTTAAGGACCAGGTATGTGAATGGTGTTCTATGTGAGTTTCTAAAATTTTCCTAGTTGATTTTAAACAACCTAAGCACGATATATTTTGTTTTTCTTTTCTTAAGAAAAAAAAAATTCTAGCAATATCAAACAATAAAACAAGCAAATTTTCTTATATATATATATATATTTTTTATAAGATGAAACAAAAACAATGGAATGATAGAACCTGATTTTTTGTATTTTTTTTGTGGATTGTTTGTGGTAGATGACTTGAATCTTCTCCTTCTTACAGAGAACCTCAAGGGGAAAGAGAAAGGAACAAAATCAAAAGCCAAAAACTGTTGGACAAACAATAACAAATCGCAAAAAAAAATGAACAAGGATAGAATCAACCTGATGTTTAAGAGCTTTTAGGCTCTGATACCAGATGATGTGAGCTAAGGTGGTGATGCAACTGTTGATCGAGAAGCTCGAGACCTTCAGAAGCGAATTAGGTGAAAAGGGGTAGATTGAAGGGTCCACACAAGCTGCGAAAGACTTGTGATACACCAGGTGATTCTTCTTGGAACAAGAAGAAATCGTGGACAACTCTCCAAGGGAGGTAGTAGCCGTCAAAGACAAAGTAGTCTAGGGTTTTTGTTCTTTAAAATTTGAGTTGTTCTATGACTTGTAAGTAATGAGGCTTATATAGGCCTTGTGGTTACAACTTAGTGTAAACAACATGATGTTTACCCAAAACAACATGTAGTCTAAATAAAAACAGCATGTAGTTCTTTTTGCTGTAGAAAAACAATGGGCTTAAGTCCTAATGACTTAAACATAAAAACATGGGCTGAAGACCCTAAACTTATACTTAGTCTAAATAAGAAAGAAATGGGATAGATAAGCCTTGTAGATGACTAAGGCCGAATTGACTAAGACTTGTGAAGGAGTCGGGTTGTGTGAACAAGTCTTCGTCGTCATGCGCACTAAGAGTGTTGCCTCATTAAAACCTTCTCCGGAAAACCCAGTGGGACAAAACCGAAAGTAGGAAAAAGAGTACAATTTCCTAGCACGTCTTTTGGTGTCTTTACCGAATGGTAATGGTAAAGACACCGGAGGTGGAAGAGTCTTCGAGCAGGAACCTCCAATGCTCCTTAGCTGAGACGAACGGGTCCTGCTGATCTCCTGAACCGTCTGGTGGCTTTTCATCTATGAGTTCCTGGACGCCTGCTTGCTCCATTAACTCGTTGAACTTGTCTTCTAGAGCTCGAGCCTTGGAACGTGTCAAAGGTCCTGGTGGAACTCGTGGTACAGCCTTTGGTACGATGTCCTCATCACCATACAAAGAAGGAATTATGGGTACTCCATCCTCATCTAAAGCCAACCTGGACCTCACGGCCTCAGCAACCCACAGCTACGGCCAGTCAAGCTCACGACCCTATGCCTTCAAAGGCGTGCGGAAGCAGCTCACTTTCTCACTCAGCCTCCACTAGTACCATGTCAACAGCATCTGACTTTGTGACAAAATCAAACTTAGAAGCTCTTATCAAGGCAATAAAGGATAGCAATGTGATGGGTGAAACTTTTCATGCTTATTTTCAAACTTCTTTTACTCCTAATGCTCCTAAATCTTTGGTGGTTGATTATGGTGCTTCTCATCACATGATTAGTGCTCTAGGATTGCTAAAAAATGTAGAACCTGCCCTAGGTAATGTTCTCATTGCTAATGGAATTAAAGTATCAATCAAAGGCATAGGAAAATTGAAGTTGTTTGACAAAGAATCTAAAACATTTTACATGCCTTCTTTTACTTCTAACTTGCTTACAGTTAAAAGAGCTATTACTGATTTAAATTGTCATGCTATATTTGGTCCTAATGATTTCTATTTTCAGGATATTGAAACTAGTAAAAGATTTGGACAAGAAACCACAAGAGATGACTTGTATGTGCTTGAAAACATGACTAGTACTAGTGAGTTAGAAGCGGTTTTTCAAGCTAGTGCATTTAGTACTGATTCTGATCTTTGGCATGCTATATTAGGACATCCTCATCCTAGAGATCTTGAATTAATTGTTCCTCGATTGAAGATGCCAAAGGAGTTATGTGATTCTTGTATTATTGGGAAGCATTGTAAAACAGTTTCTGAAAAATATATGCATACTTATGATAATTGTTTTGAATTGGTGCATTCTGATATTTGGACATCTCTATTTCCATCTAGAGAAAACCATATGTATTTTGTGACATTTATTGATGAAAAGTCCAAATACACTTGGGTTACTTTAATTAGCTCTAAAGATAGAGTCTTTGATGCATTTTTAAACTTTCAAGCATATGTTACTAATCAATACAATGCAAGTATTAAATGCTTTAGAACAGATAATGGAGGAGAATGCACTAGCACCAGACTTCAAGAACATTTAGCCAAGCATGGCATTGAGCATCAAACCAGCTGTCCTTACACTCCACAACAAAATGGAGTAGCTGAAAGGAAGAATAGGCATTTGATGGAAGTTGTGAGAACAATGATGTTCCACATGAAAGTACCTAAACGATTTTGGGGGGGTGCACTTGTAGCTGCATGCTACTTGATTAATAGGACTCCTACAAAAGTCCTAGATGACCTGTCTCCATTGAGGTACTAAACAAAACTAGACCCAATATTGATCATTTGAGAGTTTTTGGTTGTGTTTGTTTTGTATTAGTTCCAAGGGAGCAAAGGAATAATCTAGACCCAAAGAGTACGAAAGCTATGTTCACTGGGTATTCTTCTACTCAGAAAGGATATAAATGTTATGACCCAGAGACTAGAAGAGTCTTGGTATCTAGAGATGTTAAGTTCCAAGAGGAAAAAGGTTTCTATGAAGAAGGAACTTGAGATCAATTTAAGGACATCTCATCAACAAGATCAGATCAAGCTGAATACTTGAGGAGACTTTTGGAAAGCATTGGGATACAATCTCCTAAGGCTCAGCAGTTCCCAACCACGGCTCCACAAGCACCATCTGCTGGTGTGCCCGGTCCTAGCCATTCTGCCGTGACCACCATCTGACCCACGACCATCTACACCATCTACATCCAGCCAATCCCACCAAACGCCGCCAGATGCCTTCAGTTCTCCTGGCCTTCCTCCTATTGAACATGGGGGGGGGAGAAACATCTACTCATGTCCAACAAGACTCAGCAGGAGATGAGTCTCTTTTGGTATCTCCTTCCAAAATATCAAGGGAAGTACTTACTCCTATTGAAGTTTTAGGTGAAGAGGAGGATCCTATTCAAGAATCTCCACCTACTATCCTAAGAAGGAGTACAAGACAAAGGAAACCACCAGTGTTCTACAATGGGAATGTTGTCATTCATCATGATCATGGAGTTTGTAATATTGCTCACTTACCTACTAATCATGTTGCTTTTATTTCTAGTCTTGATAATGAGCAGATTCCAAAGACATATGAAGAAGCTATGGCCAAGAAGGAATGGAGGGAAGCTATTCTAGCTGAGAAACAAGACATGGAAAGGAATGGTACGTATGCTTCAACTACTCTACCAAAAGGAAAAAGGGCTGTAAGTTCTAAACAGATTTTTACCATTAAATACAAAAGCAATGGTGAAATTGATAGATATAAAGCTAGGTTGGTGGCTAGGGGTTTTACTCAGACATATGGTGAGGATTATAGGCATACCTTTGCACTTATAGCTAAGCATCATTCTGTTAATGTTTTTCTTTCAATTGCCACGAGAGTTATGGCAAATGAATGTCAAGAATGCTTTCTTACAAGGTGAGCTAGAAGAAGAGGTATACATGTCACCACCACCAGGTCTAGAGGAGGAGGTTGGAAGCGGCAATACTCTCATACTAAGGAAGACTATCTATGGCCTTAAACAATCTCCAAAAGCTTGGTACCACAAGCTAAGTGTAACCTTAATGGATAGAGGCTTCAAAAGATCTGAAGTTGAACATACTCTTTTTACACTAAAGAGCAAGGAAGGTATTGTGGTAACTCTTATCTATGTAGATGATATAATCATATCTGGTAGTGATAGTGTTGGTATTGCATCTACTAAAGATTAGTTAAAGAGTGTCTTTGATATTAAGGATTTAGGAGAACTTAAATACTTCTTGGGAATTGAAGTGTGTAGGTTCAAGGAAGGTCTTTTTTTATCCTAAAGGAAGTATGTTGTATATTTACTAACCTCTACATGTATGATGGAAGCTAAACCAGCCAAAACACCCTTAGAAGAAGATTATAAAATCGCAAATAAGGGAGAGCTAGAGGAAGAAATTGATTTTCATGATCCTAAGCTCTATAGGAAAGTGGTTGGTAAGCTTATTTATCTAACTATCACAAGACCAGATTTATATTTTGCTGTGAATCAGGTATCTCAACACATGCAAAGACCAAAGATGAGACATTAGGAGATGGCCATGCGGATTTTAAGATACCTAAAGGGCACACATGAACAAGGTATATAGATGGGTAGAAATAAAAACACAAATGTAGTTGGTTATTGTGATGCAGATTGGGCAGGAGATAAGGAGGATAGGAGAAGTACCACAGGATATTTTACTTTCATAGGAGAGAACCTTGTGACTTGGAAAACCAAGAAGCAAAAGGTGGTATCATGCTCTAGTGCAGAATCAGAATATAGAGCAATGAGGAAGCTTACAACTGAATGCATTTGGCTGAAGCAACTTTTGGAAGACCTGGCCGTGAAGTTTGAAGATCCTATCACCATCCATTGTGACAATCAGGCTGCCATACACATAGCCTCCAACTCTGTGTTTCATGAAAGGACCAAACATATAGAAGTAGACTGCCACAAAGTAAGAGAAGCTATTGGCAAATGTATCATCTTGCCTTGCTATACAAGGAGTGAGGACCAATTAGCTGATGTATTCACCAAGGCAACATCTCTGAAAAATGACGCCTCCATCTATCCAAGGCTTGACCTTATGACCATTCCACACCAATGATCCCAACATGGTGTGTTATACTCTTTTTCCCTAGAAAAGGTTTTGTCCCAATTGGGTTTTCATTCTTTAGGTTTTCAATGAGGTAATACTTCATGGTTGCAAGCTTTGACATTCATTATGTCTTAAGCTTGAGGGGGAGTGTTGGAATGAGAAGAAAAGATGAATTTAGAGAGTCCTTGAATTTACCATACTTGGCGTGAGTTATATTGTCAAAGTGGAGTGTCTAAGGCTTGTTTGTGTTTTAATATAATGTTATCCTTGTAGACATTCATGTATAAGGCTATGCTTGTATCCAAACAAACCTAGACTAGATTAGTATAAATATTTCTCTTCTTTCTCATTTGTAACTAAGAACTCATAATTCTCATTCTCTTAATAAAATCATTTTTTTCTCTAATTCTTTCTAATCTCTCATTCTCTCATTCTACAAATCTTTTAGTCTCATAATTTTTCACGAAGTTCAAAATCTGCCTTAACGTGATGATGGGTTACCATGCTACAAATAGTAAGAATATGATATTAATGCTCATTGGTTGCCTAGAACCCAAAGACATTTGTAGATACTACGTGGTCATTGAAGGAATTTCTGTCACGAAAGTGGGTTATCCTGTACAAGAGAGATTCTTCTACCATGGTTGAGAATAATAAGCTTGTAAACATGAGTTCAACATATCTTCTCTAGAAATATCCGACCAATTATCAAATTCTAAATGATGCTTTTAAACTTGAAAATAAACAACAAAATTGCTTTTATTTCCTTTTGTTTTAAATTTAGTAATTTTCCTATACTGCTCTCTGTTTAGTAACACCAGATTACCAACCCATAATCAGTTATTATCCTAAATTAGATAGAAATTTGCATCTTCGGTGCTTGAATGATATCAACTTTGGATTGATAAACAAGTACAACAACAAGTGGATTTGGTATCTCGCGGTCAAAAAAAAAACCCCACTTACCACTCGTGTACCTACTTAGTACATTTATAAAGTGCACTAAATTTGGTCTATTACAATTTTTTAAGTACATCAGACTTCCGATCAGTGTATAATATTCGTTTTAAGATAATGCTGCACTTGAATTATACTTTACGTGAAGTGTAGTATCTACATGAGTTTTTCAGGTTCCATTTGTTGTGGGGATAATATGATTCCTGCAAGATGTCTAGTGATTTTAATCCTTAGATAACATCTTCCAATCCCATATCTTTTATATCAAACTTTCCACGCAACATATTTTCTGTCTGATTTATGATATCTTTTATTTCTCCTGATGATAAGCGTATTATCTACATATAGACATAGCATGACAACCATTTTTTTAATTTTTTAATAGATGCACTTATCACATTAATTGATGCTGAAACCATCTGACATCATTACATTGTCAAATTTTTATGCTATTATTTTGGAGCTTGTTTAAGTCCAAACAGCGATTTCACAAGTCAACATAATTTGTGTTCTTGTCCTGGTACAAAAATACCCTTCAGTTTTTCATGTATATTTCTTCTTCTAAATCCCCGTTTAGAAACGCAGTTCTTACATCCATCTGGTGGATTTCCATATTTTGTAGTGATGCAATGCTTACTAGTGTTCTGATATAAGTTGTTCTCGTTACTAGAGAATATGTATAAAAGAAATCTAAACCTTCTTTTTGGTGAAATCGTTAAACCACAAGTCTGCTCTTGTATTTCTCGATTGTACCATCGTTTTTTAATTTGATTGCAAAAAGCCATTTTCAACTGAGAGCTTTGAACCCTTCAGGTAAATCGGTTATCTCATATGTATGATTTTGCATAATAGAGTCGATTTCACAATTGATGACTGCCTTCTAATAGGCTGTGTCAGATCTCGACATCGCTTCGGCGAAGGTTTTTGGTTCAGTTTTAATAAGAAAGACCATTAAAAATCTTCACTAAGAGACTTTTCCTTTCGAGTGCATTTACTACGCATGAGTTCATTTTAAGCGTCTTCTCCATGTTCTAAAATTATGGTAGAAGTGGTTGTTCCGTTTGTTGAGGTATTTTGCATTTCTTCCTTCTCTAGTACGTTTAGAGTTTAATTTATCCTTACAAAGAAATATATTTTTAAAGAAAGATGCATTTCATGATTCCTTTATTATATTTATAGGAATATCCTATATATCTGATTTGTGAACTAGAAACCGATAAAAACTTCTATTGTGTGCATATCCAATAAAAATACAATCAATTGTTTTAGGTTCGACTGTGATATTTTTAGGAAATGGTAATGCAATTTTTGCTAATCACCCCCACACTTTTAAGTATTTGTATGAGGAAACAATATATTTCCACAGTCCATATGGAGCTTTTCCTGTCACTTTGTGAGAAATTCTATTGAGAATATAATTCAAAATCATCAGAGCTTCCCCCACATTTTTAGGTTACACCAAATTCTTGCATCATTGTATTTATTATTTTTTTTAGACTTTGGTTTTTGCGTTCGCAACTCTATTAGATTCACATGAGTATGAAACCGTTGTTTGATGAACGATTCTGTTTTCTCTACCGAATGCATCAAACTGTCATTCATATTCTGCACCTCTATCACTTTGAGCTATTTTAATAATTTCATCATGTTGATTTTCAACCTCTAGATTATATTCCTTGAATTTATCTAAAGCTTTAATTTTGCTTTGAAACAAATAAATTTAGTAATATTTGTGCTATCTTCAATGAAAGTCACAAAATAAATTTTACTTCCTCTTGTAGACAAATACTTTAAATCGCACAAATCAGTGTGGATTAGTCCAACATGTTCTTTAGTTCTCTCGGCTTATGGTGATGGTCGTTCTGTAAGTTTTTATTGTACACAAATTTCACATTGACTTTTACTTGTTATGCATTTTGGTATTAGGTTTAAATCCATTAACTGATTTAACGATTTATAATTTACATGTCCTAATTGTTCATGCCAAATATTAAAAGAATCAACCAAATAAGCAACTTGATTATTATTATTAATAGTTGGATTGCTTACAACTTTTGGGATGACTATCATCACATTCCCTTTGATCAGTCTATCCTTAACAAAGCCATTCCCCAAATACACCCCATATATCTTAGTAACAAGCTTGTCACACTCGAAATTGATGCATAATACTGTCTTGCTCATGAGAGTGCCGAAAATCAGGGTCTTTCTCTCAAGAACGTGTTTCACATTAGTGATAGTAATCTCATAACATGAGGTCATTTTCACGATCACTATACCACGTCCCGTAATTTTGGAGGATTTGGTGTTGCCTATCAGGATCTTTTCAACATTATTGCATGTCTGATATGTGTTGAACATGTTCTTATCAATGCATATGTGAGTCGTAGCACCTGTCATACCACCACTCTAGAGAATTTCCTCAATTGTGTTGACTTGGTCAGTGATAACACAAAAAAGATCTTCCTGTATCAGATTGGCTTGATTTTGCCTTTTTGGTTTAGACTTGCTACGATAAACATCATCTTTGTGACCTATTTTACTGCAATTATGGCATTTTCCGCGGTACTTCTTTTCAACCACGGATTCCTTCTTTAATCTTGTTGACCCAGAGACTTCAGGTTCTCCAACCCTTTTCTCTTTATTTTTGTCATGATTTTTATTTAAGCTTGATGTGTTTATTGCATAATGGCTAAGTAGATCTCATTATTAGGTTGAAGGAAAGAAAATTTATGGTTCCATAATACATGTTTCAGTTATGATTGTTAAATGGTTTGTCATATGTTTTTCTTTCTTATTGCATGATTACTTTACGGCACATTTAGTAATCTGATTTAAGGAGTTAAGAACCAAAAAATTGCTGCATCTAATAGCCTAAACTTGTATTTTGTCAGCTAAGTGTTGTAACCAGCAAAAGTTCTAGTTGAAGAGTTTAGTGAATTTTATCTGAAATTGATCAAATTAATGAATATCTACATCTTCCTATAACCAGTGAAAGTTTGAGTAGAGATGGCAATGGAGACCGCAGCCCGCGGGCTAGGCCCAAATAGCCCATATAGGGGCGGGTTTGGACAGAAAATTAAGTGTCCATAGATGAGCGGGCCTCGCGGGTCAAACCGCACGGGTGGGCGGGCTTGGCGGTCTGACCCGGACCGGGCTTGCGGACAAACCGTTTGACCCGCGATAAAGCACATGCAAGAGTATTCTTCAGAACCGAGAGCCGCTGATCTGGATCGATTCGCTGCTGTGGGAAATTCTCTGGATGACGCTTCCGGCGAGGTTATCAGAAAGTATTTCCTGAAGAAATTCGACATTGTCGATAAAGATGATATGAGTAAGTCCCTTTGGGTAATTTATTATGATATACAATAGAGCTCAGCTTAGCCAGGTGACCTATTAGAAGTATGATATGGGAATCAAATAAGAGATTGGGAGTGAATTGATGAGTTAACTAAGTGTTAGGCGAACTTATTGCAATTTCTCAGTCCGCAAAGATAGTGATTGTTAAGCAATGAACTGGCGGAAATCATTTTCGGGTGCTTAACCAGCTCCGCACCAAGTTCAGGATCATACTATGTTTGGTAGATAACCTATGAACAGCCTTAAACACTCAAGTACCTCGTCGGCAAAAGTATCTTGAACTTCTCACTCATTTTACTTTCTGAGAATTCAACGTATGTTTGTGTTTCACTGATTTGGGTCATGTGTAGGTCCTGTTACAATCGCTGATCAAATGGCTGAAGAGGCGATGGTAACTGAGTGAAACCAGCGTTACTTTTGTAGTCAGCTTCTCAAGGAACAAGCTAAAAAAGATACGTTTCAAGAAGGCAAGTACCATTCTCATGATTATACTCTTCGATCTCACTTTTTTCTCTTCTCATATTTTGACCTTGTCTCACCACTAGCCCTCATCTTTTCAGTGCAGAGGCAGAAAAGGCATATTAAATTAGGATTGTTTCTCGATTTAGCATAATACTGCCAAATGAAAGCTGCTTATGAGAATTTGAAGTTCTGCAGAATAACACATCTCACAATAATCAGTATCTCAACTGAGTTTCTTATCTAGTTGATTTTCGTATGGATTCCCCTGACTCCCTTTTATATTCTGCTCTTTATTTTAATGTTGGTCACGAGTGAATGGCTTTCCCTTCAGGCTTGTCAAATTTTGTTGTAACAGGTGAAGATGCCATTATACGGCTGTGATTGCTATGCTTACGCTCTCCTGGCTTCTGGATTTGTAGATCTTGTTATTGAATCCGGTCTAAAGGTAAAAGTTTTCCTTGAAAGTGCCTCATGAATCGATCTGTAATCGGACTTCTCTTGGTAATGGTAAGTGTTGCTTGCTCTTACTTATATGTTAGTTAATTAATATGCTAAGGTTAGGCCGTTAAGGAACCCCGATTATATGCATGTATATTCAATTTTTTAATTATTAAATAATTGATTGATTATTACCTTTATTAATATATGATTAATAAATTATTAATTATTGATTAACAATATAATGATTAATAACATAAAACCCTAAAATTCTATTTCTACGTGACTAAGTCTAAGTTTAACCTATTCTTCTTGGCTGCCACTAACAAGATTACGAGAGTAACAAACTAACAACAATGGATTCAGAGATTGGAAATTATTTGCTTTCAATAGATTTTGAGTCTCAAGGAGTTGTTGATGCTGCAAACGCTGAACAAGATCATATCAATGATCTTGATGCATCTGCATCGCAGAAAAAACTATCTCGTAGAACAAGATTAATTGAATTGGAAGATGAATCAGATAATGATGACTTGAAGAAGAAAAAGAATCAGTCGGGTGATGTTGAAGATGATGATGGGAAAGGGATGGCATCTCAGTCGCATGAGAGAAACAAACAAAAAGGACATACCAATCATGATGGTAAAGAGACGTCAACTAAGCCGCAAAAGAAAAAACAAAAGGCGGCTGATTTTGAAGATGATTTAGGTGACAATGACAAAGGAAGGTCATCGGATCAGAAACAGAAAAGGCAGTACTCAGCTGTGTGGCAAGATTTTGTAGTGATAACTAAGAAAGATGGCTCGCAGAAATCACAATGCAAGCATTGCAAGGTAGAATATGCATATGACTCCTATAAGAATGGGACTAATTGCATGACACGCCATCTACAAAAGTGTAATCTTATGATTAAGAATGGTGATGTGCGTCAAATGATGATCAATACAGAAGCAAAACTTCAAGCAAGAAAGATTGATCACTCTATTTTTCGCGAGATGTTAACGAAATGTATCATTCAACATGATTTACCATTTGCATATGTTGAATATGAGAGAGTTAGAGCACTTTGGAAGTACTTGAATGCAGATGTGAAGTTTATCAGCCGTAACACAGCCGCAGCAGATGTTTACAGGTTCTATAAGAGTGAGACAGCTAATTTAAAAAGAGAACTAGCTACTCTTCCTGGAAGGATTAGTTTCACCTCTGATTTGTGGACGGCAATCACACATGAAGGTTACATGTGTTTGACAGCACACTACATCGACAGAGATTGGAAATTAAAAAATAAGATTTTGACGTTTTGTGCTCTACCACCTCCACATACAGGTTTTCTCTTAGCAATGAAACTTCTTGATTCATGGAAAGAATGGGGTATTGATAAAAAAGTATTTTCGATTACACTGGACAATGCTACAAACAATGATTCTATGCAAGATATTCTGAAATCTCAGCTTAATTTGAGGGATGATTTGTTGTGTGGAGGAGAATTTTTTCACGTAAGATGTTCAGCACATATTTTGAATCTTATTGTTCAAGATGGACTCAAAGTAATTGGGGATTCATTGCATAAAATCAGAGAGAGTATCAAGTTTGTCCAAGCATCTGAATCTCGTGAAATTATTTTTGCTAAATGTGTTGAAGCGGTTCGTATTAACATGAAAGCTGGGTTGTTGTTGGATGTGCCAACACGGTGGAATTCAACATATAAAATGATTGATATAGCTTTGAAGTATCAAGCAGCTTTTGGTCATCTTAAAATTCTTGATGGAAAGAATTACAGATTTCACCCAAGTGAGGATGAATGGAGAAGATTGCATGAGATGAGCGATTTCTTGAAGCCGTTTGATGAGATTACTCGTCTTATATCAGGTTCGACATATCCTACTTCTAATTTATATTTCATGCAAGTCTGGAAGATTCAAAATTGGCTGACTATGGCTACAGTCTTTGATCCACGTTTGAAGCTCACACTTGCAGAATATTGTTTTGGTAAACTTGATAAGAATTCTTCCCAACGAAAGGTGGAACATTTACGTGGTAAATTGATCACTTTGTTTGGTGCTTATGAGAATAAAGAAAAATCGGCATCTTCTTCTCTAAACACATGTGAAGTGGCCCAAGAGAAGGGCAATGAAGAAGAACAAAGTGGAAACTTCAATAATTATGAGTTTGACAGCTTGTTTTGAATCCTTTAATTAGTTTTTTATATATATTTACTAAAATTGCTTTTAAATATTGCAGGATTTTTTTTCATTCCGTAAAGCAAATGTTGTTGTTAGTGGGAAATCTTCATTGGAGATGTACCTTGAAGAACCTCCACTAGACATGCAAGCTTATACGAGTTTGGATATCCTGAAATATTGGAAAGATAATTCAAAAAGATTTGGTGCATTAGCTTCAATGGCGTGTGACCTTCTTAGCATACCTATCACAACAGTTGCTTCAGAGTTGTCTTTCAGCATTGGTGCTCGGGTCTTAAACAAATACAGAAGTCGCTACTGCCCAAAAACGTTCAAACATTGATTTGTAGTCGAAATTGGTTAAAGGGGTTTGAAGCTTTTGAAAATGGTAATAAAACAAGTTGTTATAGTTAATTTAACTATCTTGTTTCATGGTGTTATCTAACTCGGTTTATGTCACATATGTAGAGGCCGATGAAGAATTTGATGCTGAAGATGAGACAATACCATCTTTTGAATCTCTTATCGAGGAAGAAGAATAGAAGATGAAAGTTCATACATCAGTTTTTTGTTTTTAATATTTCAGATTTAGTTAAATTATTATGTTTTTTGTTGTTACGATGTTCTTTTCTTGTTTACTGGACTTCATTATTGACATTACAGTTTAATTATTTTTCAATTTATATTTACTTATTGAGTTAGTGATCTTGTGTTATATTTGATTTGTTAAAGTTAGACTGAGTTTGAATGTTGCAACTGCTGTATATAGAATGTTGCAACTGCTGTATATAGAATGTTGCAGGTTTGCAGGTTTTATTAAACAATAATTGTCAAAAAAGAAACGGTGAAACAAAAGTAAGATTCACAAAGTATGCTTCTTTGCTCTCTCTTCATCTATCATTTGTCAAAATTGGGAATTTCCTTATTCTTCATTTTTTCTTGGAACTAGTCGCTGAAAGGACAAGAAGGCATTTGTGGTAGTTAGTGGTAATTACAAGGCTATTAAGATATAAACGTGACTGCTTTAGTTGTCTAGTTTCTCTCTAGCCCGCGGGCCAACCCGCAAAGTGATCGGATTAGGCGGGTCGGGCCTGGACAACAAATTTTTGTCCGCAACCCGCAATGGGTCAACCCGCATGGTCTAACATGTAAATGAGACCGCTGCAGGCCTGTCCACCTGGACGCGGGTCAGCTCGTATGACATCCCTAAGTCTGAGTGTATCAATGATTGGAATCACAATAATGGAAATATTAGAATTTTTTGTTATGTGTTCCAGACCATAAAACTATAAACATATCATATTGAATTTGTTTCAAAACCAGCAATTATCCTAAAAACCTAACATTCTCTCTAATTGCTTTCAAACCCAAATTTTATTGTTCTCTGCTGCTTTTATATATGCTTATTTTCTTACTTTGATTTATCAACAACAATCTTGTGATTAAAATCTTTATGTTTTCTAGTGTGACCATAAAATTCCATAAGGATCGATAACCATGACTACATTAATCTTTTTGTTGTCCAATTCCAGCTAGGTCCAGCTGGATGAAAATTCACACCACATTATGTTTTCTAACGCTGTTGGAGAATTTGAAGTTGCCAGCAAATTCTCAGATAAAAAATTCAGTCTACAACACCTTTTGCTTTCAATATTTGAAAAAAAAAAAATCATAATTCTGATTTCTTTCTCTTTGTATTTTAAGTCATGACTAGAAAATTTATAGTTGATAATCTAGTTGATTATGATCCAGAGATAGATAGAAGAGAGAAGCAGCTCAAAAAATAAAAACAAAAGATAGTTGAAGAAGCCAATATTCATAGAGTTCAAGAACCGATTAAGAACAACAAGCTACATAAGCTACTGCACAAGCTACTGACGCCAATGCTTCACTCTTAAAGAAGCAAGAAGAAGCTAATATTCATAAAGTTCAAGATAACATCAATCTACATCAACGAGATGATCACAATCGTCCTGGAAACCGAGAAGGTGTAAACCACGTGGAAATTCAACATCAGCCTCATCCTCCACCAAACCTTGCTAACTCGTAACAATAACATCATCAAATCTACCAAGAGATACCTTTAATACCATTCTCAAGGACCTGCTCAAATTTCTCAGCATCTTCGACACCAAAAAATTGGTGATCGACTCTTCTGATGCCTTTCTATTGGAAATAAATCCAATTAGATAAACATTTCCTCCGAGGAAAGACTTTGAGATCAAGCCACATATCATTGTCTTTGTGAAGAAAAACCAATTCCATGGCTTCCCACTGAGCATCCACTTGATCACATAGATACTTTGAGGAGCTATGCATCCCTACTATAGTTAATGGGATTCCTGCAAACTATTTCAAGTACAAGTTGTTAACTTTCTCCTTAGATGGAAAAACTTAAGATGGATAAACTCTTTTCCTCCTAAGTCTATAAGCAAATGTAACGAGTACAAATGAGCCTTCTTTAATCAGTTATACACCAAACAGAGATTGGATTTTATAAAGAGCAAGATTTTTGGTTTCAAACAAGATCCAATTATTTTTTTTATATGAAGATTTAGAACGTTTTAAGGAGTATAAAAGGGACTTTTCTAACCATGGTTTTTCTGAAGGTAACATATTGAACATTTTCTATAATGAAATTGATCACAATACAAGTTTTCCCTTGATACTACAATTACTATGAGCTTACAAAATTGCCTAAGAAGCATAGCAGTTGAAAGAAAATAGTGTTGTAAGTGTTGTAAATAGTACTACAGACTATACAAGGAGCTTGAAAATCACGAGTTCGTCTTCAAAATCAGCTCAAAACTGCAGAGCTTAGAAACATGGTTTCACAACTACTTAAGATCCAAAGGGGTGTTTATTCGGTTGAGAATGTAGTAGAAATAATTGGAGAACCGTTCATGGATTTAATGAGATGGATCTGGGGAGAATCAACAAGAAGTTAACTACATTGGAAAAAATTGGGGCCAAGGGCATCCGACCAAGGATTTAGATCATTTCCAAACCAAATTATGTCTACAGAAACCTTAATGTCAAAAACCCTCAAGATTCAAGTCTACCCTCAGCAAAACTTCTAAAAAGATACTCAATACCAGCTTCAATTTTATTTTTATACTAATAAAGTATATCAATTGAAGTCTACATCTGCTTACAATCAGCACATCAGCCCCTATTAAAAAGATATCGGTTCTGAATCTACTCTGAGGCAGTTTAAGGAGTCTAAAACACATGTTACTAAGAAGCATAGAAAAAAAATGTTTCTAATGTTCAATAGTCTCAATAATAAGTGTGAATATATTGATACTCATGTTCAAAAGTTGGATGTTGAGTTGCTGAAATTACATAAACTGTCAAAAAGCAAAATGAACCAAAACCAAATTTTTTACAATGTTATCTCATCTAAGGAGAAGAAGTACGTATATACCTTTTCAACTACTCATGAATATGGGAGCTTAGTGATGCCCCACTTTCAAAAATTGATCCATGGTTGATCAAAGAAAAACAAGAAATAAGCTAGATTGGAGACAATGAAGAAAATCGATGATCCCGAGATTTTTAGTAAACATCTACATCAATGAATACGCAGTGAATGTTTGCATATGTGTCACATATGACAATGTCTATATCATGTCTACGGATCTAACTAGAGAGCTTGGCTTGGAAAAGATATGTTGAATCCAAGGGTGAGCATAGAACTTGCAGATGCATCTTGTTATGAACATTTGATGCTGTTAAAAATTGAATCAAATAGATAAAAATCATGTAGAAACCGCAGCTGTAAATGCACAAAAGCAACAACGATATAGTCCTTAACGTGTGATGTGATCCACATTTGCATTGTTTTATATGCATTTTCATTCATTTTTCCAGATCTTTGTAGTCCATTTTCAACATTTAGAGTATATGAGTTAGCATTATAGCATTTACATTTGCATATCTCATTTTCGGAGACTATGGGCCATTTTGGCAAAGTTGTGATTCAAATACAAGACAAACATTATGCAAGACAAAGAATTATCAAAATGTGCAAAACAAGGAATTATCAAAATGTGCAAAACAAGAAGACTAAGGCGCGCCTCCTCCTCATCCGTACCAAGCAGCCGTCGCTCTCCTTCTCTAGTCTCCATTAGCCGAGACCACTCCTTGGACCATAAACCTTATCCAAGACAGCAAGGAAGACGATAAAAGAGACGATGCGTACACTAGGGCTGCCTACCTCCTGATTGTCTCACCTACAAAAAGAAGAAGGTTTGGATCAAGAAAGGATCAGAATTTTTAGTATCTCTGTAAGGCAAAAACTCTTTTACATTCTCAAACAAGTTTATAACTCAAAACCTTTTATTCGTCTCTATGTAATATTCAGTCTAATTTCTAGTATTCTTTCTTCTTCTAAATTTCATTCTTGCTTTTCTTTTTCTGTTTTTTATTTTCCTCACACTTATGAACTTCAAGAATATAATACCGATTCTTTGAGTTTCATGACCATGTGTGAGTAGATCTTTTTTTGGATCAAGGATAAGGTAATTAGCTAAGGTTAGAGTATTTGTAGGGATTCAGGCCATGATTCATTTGCGACACATCTCCTTGTTTCTTGTGTGAAAAGATGGTGAAATGAACATTCTTTCCCTCTTTCTCTAGGACTGCTCAACTCATCCTAAGTTTGTGTTTGGTTGAATAGCAAGAGAGAATAAAAAATCATGCTAATTAAGCTCAATCTATTCAAGTAGATTGTTGAGCCAATTAGTTGCTATATGGATGTCTCATTTTTCACTTATGAACTTAGGTGGAGCAACAAGCGGTAGCTGAGCCTCCTAATCTAGCAAAGGTGAATAGAATCCCTGCCATGAAAGTGGATTGATTTAGAAGCCATGGAAAGCTTGTTTCCACATTAATAAGGCCAAATGATTGATCCAATGACTCCTAACTAAAGCTAACCCATCTACCATTATCCAAAATCCATTTCTAACCACTCTAAGATATTGTTTACTTTGCTCTGCTTTATTATCCTTGCATACTTTTCTTTTTGTCTATGCTTATTTACATTTTTTCTTATTTAAATTTCTGCCTATCTATATTTATATTTATTTACATTATTGTTTACCAATTGCTTATTACATAACATCAATAAAGTTTAGTCCAAATTTATACAAGAAGACTAAAACAAACTCATCTAAATTGGCTTAGACTAAACTATCTAGTGCATTTTTATGACTTAATAAATGGTTTTCAAAGAATAACTTCTTTCGGGTTCGACCCTCAAGTACTACAATCACATTGTTATGCAGTTACAGCTTGTGAGATTATAATGAAAAAGAAAAATTATAAATATTGAAACTTTGTCTCACAACAAGTTTTTGGAATCATTGCGGGAGAAGTATTATTTGTATCAAGAACTATAACAAATTTAAAATGAAAATTCCTAGATATTTAAGGACTAAGTTCTTTCACTAATTTATTCTCACTAAAACCTTTTTATTTTTTTTATTTTTGTTTTGAAGGTGTAAAAACACAAGGAGTACAAACCCCAAATTTGTACTCCTTGTGTGGAGGATGCAGCCGAGTTTAGACAGTAGTTTTAGGGTTTTTGTTATAAAATTCGAGTTGTTCTTCATTAATCAAATAGAGAGGCTTATTATAGGCTTTGGTTACAACTTAGGATAAACAACATGATGTTTAGCCCCAAAACAACAAGTAGTGTAAAATAAAACAATATAAAGTTCAAATGGCTAAAAAAAAAATGGGCCTAGGCCAAGGCATAAACATAAAGGCTTGGGCCAAAGACAATTCGTCTAAAATCGAAGGAATTGGGTTTAAGGCCTTAATTTCACACTTAGTCAAAATAAAAGAAATAAGATAGATAAGCCACCATAAGGAAAGGGCCAGATCCGACTTGGGCTCGTGAAAGGTGATGGGTTCGTGAACGGGCCTTGGTCGTCATGTGCACTGAGAGTGTTGCCTCATTAAAATATTCTTCGGAAAACCCAATGAGACAAAACCGAAGATAAGCAAAAGAGTATTATGTCTTAGCACGACTTTTGGCGCCTTCACCGGATGGTAATGGTGAAGACATCAGAGTTGGAATAATCTTCAAGCAGGAATCTCCATATTTAATTGTCTGGCGTAAATGGGCCTTGATGGGCCAGTCTATTTTCTGGTGGGCGTTCTGGCTCGAACTCCAGATCACATGCTTGTTTTGCCAGTTGGTTGAACTTTTGCTCCAAAGCTCGGGCCTTAGCTCGCACCAATGGTCAAGGTGGTACTTCTGGAGCGGCAGCTGGTCCAATGTTCTCATCATTCCCTCCCTCTTAAAGAGCTTTGGTATCCAAAGCGAATTCCTCACCTTCATCAAACAACTCTAAGTCAGCAACATTGAAAGTAATAGAAACGTTGAACTCACCGGGAAGTTCCAGCTGGTAGCCGTTGTCGTTGATTCGTCGGAGGACTCTGAATGGGCCGTCTCCTTGGGGCGCAAGCTTGCTCTTCCGTTTGTGGGGAAACTGTTCAGGGCGTAGATGGACCCAGACCTAGTCGCCTTCTTCGAACACCACATTCCGGCGACCCTTGTTGGCATGCTTGGTGTACTGATCTGTGCATTTCTCCAGGTTGTCTTTGACTTTTGATGCAGTCGCTTGACGTATTATGCTTTGGATTTGCCGTCCATGCTAACGGCGTCTTCTAGGGGTAGTGGCGTTAATTCCATCGGAGTGGGCGAGTTGAAACCGTACACGACCTCAAATGGGGTCATATAAGTCGCTGAGTGGGTGGAGCGGTTGTAAGCAAACTCCACATAAGGTAGACTCGAGCCAATTCTTTAAGTTGCGTCTGATCTTTGCCAGCAATAGAGTAGACAAGATCCGGTTGACCACCTCGGTTTGTCCATCGGTCTGTGGGTGGTACTCGGTCGACAACAACAAGTTTGTCCCCAATTTCCTCCATAGGGCTCGCCAGAAGTGGCTGAGGAACTTGGTATCTCGGTCTGAAACAATCATCCTTGGAATGTCGTGCAATTTGACTATCTCCCGGAAGAATAGATCAGTTGTCTGGCTGGCGTCGCTGGTCTTGTTATACGGAATAAAGTGTGCCATCTTGAAGAACCGGTCGAACACAACAAGGACAAAGTCTTTAAGGTTGATTTTTGGCAGTCCCAATACAAAGTCCATCGAAATGTCCGTCCATGGGGAAGAAAGGATGGGTAGTGTCATGTAAAGGCCTTGTGGATACCTCTTTGATTTGTTCCTTAAACAAAACAGATATCTGACGCAGTGGGCCTCTACATCCGGCGTTGATGAGGCCAGTAAAAATGCTTCTTAAACATGGCCAACGTCTTGTCGACACCAAAGTGTCCCACTAGGACTCCTCCATAGGTCTCCCTTAGCAGTAACTCAAGAATGAATCCTCGGGAATTCAAAGCCATTTCTCCTTGAAGAGAAATCCGTCAAACAGGTAGAACTTACCGTAGGTGCCATTCCCGTGTTCCTAGAAAGCCTCCTTGAAATTCTCGTCGTCCGGGTACAGTTTATTGACCATCTCGAAACCCATAACTTTGGATTCCATAAAACAAATGAGGCTGTATCTTTGGGACAATGCGTCGACTACAACATTTTCATTTTATTTCTTGTACTTAATGACATAGAGAAACGTCTTGATGAACTCAAGCCAACGCGCGTGTCTCTTCTTCAGTGTTGTTTGGCCCTTGAGGTGCTGAATAGTTTGGAGGTTCATATGAATAACACTCTCCCTAGCAAGTAAGTAATGTTGCCACGTTTCTATGGCACGGACCAAAGCGTAGAACTCCTTATCATAAGTGGGGTAATTCAGGGAAGCTCCGCTTAACTTCAAGCTGAAATAGGTGACCGACTTGCCTCCTTGAGTCAAGACTGTGCTGATGCCAACTCCCGATGCGTCACACTCGACCTCGAAGGTCTTAGCAAAATCCAGCAATGTAATAACTGGGGCATGTGTGAGGCGCTCCTTCAGTAGTTTAAATGTCTTCTCTTATTCCATGCCCCATCTGAATTCCTGTTTCTTCTTGATTGTGGATGTCAAGGGGCTGGCGATTGTGCTGAAATCTCGCATAAAACAGTGGTAAAAACTAGCCTATCTGATGGGGTCATCCATGCTACAGCAACCCGGTACTTGGAGGATGAGGTCCAGACAGCTCCCTATGTGTCTCACCGCATCATGACCAGGAGCAGAGCTGTCCAAGGAGTGCAAGACCAGAGCCGGGACCAGGAATAAACTCATGAAGGTCAAGCTGGAGTCAACTTAGTCCAAGCACAAGACCGAGGAGGAGAAAGGGAGGTTGAAGACACCAGCCAGCCGTTTGACCATGATCAGCTGGGTGTTCCTGACCAGAACATCCATGCACACAGCCTTAGGGATAAGGTCTTGTGTGTCCTTACTATCCTTGAGTAAGGTTACCCTTTAAGACCTTAGATGATTATGGTACTCTTTTCCTTTCTAAGTTTACCATAATGGGTTCTTGGAAAGGTTTTTAATGAGACCTGAAAGTCTAAGGCATCAAGCCTAGTGTCCCATTGGTTTTAATGTGGATATGTCCATTTAAAATCAATTAGGCTTGATTCTATCTTAGGCATTTGTTTAGCCTTTTATATCTTGTTTTATGACTTGTTAAATGACTTAGTTTTATTTGGGTTTAGTTGTTTTGTTAACCACGGGTCTTGTGGTCAACTAGGTCATGTGTGTAGCCTATAAAAGGCAAACCCTTATTCATTTTTATGAAGACAATTAGAACACAAAACCTTGTTCACGCCCGCCTATGTCTTTCTATGCTTCCTTGTGTGTGAGTGTGTCTCCAAGTAAGGAAGAGAGTTCCTTTAAAATCGAGTGTGTCTCTCTTCAAGGAAGGCTGTATCCAAGCCTGTCACAGCTTGGTGTGTTGCCCTCAATCCATCTTCAGTTCGCTCAAACCCTTTTTCTTCATTTCCCATTTCAAAGCCGCTTCCGAGTTCCTTCCGTACCGCTCACGCTCTCGCCCGCTCAATCGACCAAGACATTGTCCGGCCGTTCATAGTCTCGCCCACAAGGTCACCCACCGGTCATGTTCCCAGTCGGCGCCAAGGACCCCCGCTTGTCTTTACGACCCACAGCCGGCCGCTTGTTCTTGTTCCATCCCTAAGCCGAGACCGGTTTGACTGCGCCAAGACCCATCCGTACCGCCCGTTCTTCCCGACAGTACCACACACCCTCTCGACCACTCCCTTGCCCAGATGGTTTGGCCTTTATAATTTTGGTATCAGAGCTCAAGTTCCTGCCAAGAAAAGGTTGCATCTTTCCATTTCCTCACCTTAGGGTTTTGAAAATTTTTAAGCTTTTGTTAGGGTTTGTAGCTTGCGGTTGAATCTAATGTTTAGGGTTGATAAATTCTGTGAGTTTGGAAGTTTTAAATTAGTTTTCTAGTCTGGTTATCTCTTAGGTTGCATTCACCATTGTTAGTTCTTTGGGGAAGAAGGAGTTTGGTGTGGTCAAGACCGCTTTTGACCAAGGTACTGTCCTTTGATCGGGTGAGTCACAAGTGGTCCACACCGAGTGATGTCATGTTGTCCCCTGCAATTTTGATTTTAAATTCTAATGGATTTGGTATTGGCGGTTCTTAATTAGCAATTGTTCTATCTAAGGTTTGATTAAATTTTCTTGTTTAGTTTAAATTTAAGTTAAGTTTTTAATAAACATCATTAGCATTAATCTTAGGTCATTAGCTTAAGTACCGTTGACTAGTTGACTTTCTTGTTTTGCAAGGTACATGAGCTAAGATGGCTTATCCAGTCTTAGCAGAAATACTCACTAGTCTCCAGACTCAGCTTCAGCAGTTAGGAGACCGGCTTGGTCGAGTGGAGCAGCCTCAACCACAACCTGCCCAAGCGCCACCACCACCACAACCGAGAGCACCTCCACCACTTTGGGCATAGCAAGACATGGAGGGCCTGTCCGAGGAAGAAGCCTTCCCACTCCACTTCAGAAGGCCAAGACACAGAGAGGGGAGGTTTCCTGAAGAAAGGGGCCATCACCACCCACCTAGAGCTCACTCACCACACCTCAAGATCACGCCTCCCACCTTTGCCGGCAAGGTAGACCCGGAAGCATACTTGGATTGGGAGAGAAGGATGGATCACATCTTTGATGTCTATGGGTTTGAAGAACCCAAGAAGGTGGCTTATGCAGCAGCTCAACTCACTGATTATGCCTTATCTTGGTGGGATCAAGACTCAGCCAAAAGAAGAAGGAGAGGAGAGGAGCCTGTTAGATCATGGGAGATCATGAAGTTCATGATGAAAGGAAGATACATTCCACCCATGTACCACAGGGAGCTTCAGAAGAAGTTTAGAAAGCTCAGCTAAGGCCAAACGAGTGTAGAAGAGTATTTTGGAGAGTTTGAACATCTGAGGAACCGACTTGGATTAGAAGATGCCGAGGAGACTCTCATGGCCCAATTCTTGGATGGTCTTCAAGAGAAGATTGCTAGCAAGGTGGAGAGTCAGCTCAAGAGAAAGACCCGGACCAGGGCCGTGATCAACAACCCTTGGAGACCTACTGCCTCAGGTTCCAATCCGCAAGCATCTAGCTCCAATCCGGCCTTCAACAGGCAATCTGACCGAGGCAAGGCTGTAGCTCATGAAACACGACCACCTTACAAGCCTAGGGAGACCACCCCTGCCCCACGGCCTGAAGTTCGACCCGCCCTCACTGGACCTAAGACCCGAGATATCATGTGTTTCAAATGCCGGGGCCGCGGGCACTATGCAAGGGATTGCCCTAATCCAAGGGCAATGATCATCACTCCAGCCGGTGAATATGAGTCTTAGGACCAGATGGAGCCTTCTGAGGAGGCTGATGAAGAGGAGGATGAAGTAGCCTACCCTTAAGTGGGAGATCTCTTAGTCTTAAGGAGAGTTCTCAGCACCATACAAGAACCGGATGAGACAGTCCAAAGGGAGAATATCTTTCACACTCGTTGCATGGTCAGTGGCAAGGTATGTTCCTTAATCATTGATGGTGGTTCATGTGCCAATGTGGTCAGTCCATATATGGTTGAGAAATTGAACTTGACAGCCACCAAGCATCCTAGACCATATAGATTAAGGTGGTTGGATGATAGGACTGAATTGAAGATTAATGAGCAAGTTAAGGTTTCATTTAGCATAGGCAAATATGTTGATGAGGTTCTTTGTGATGTAGTTCCTATGCAAGCCACTCATATCTTGTTAGGCAGACCTTGGCAATTTGATAGGGAAGTTGTGCATGATGGTAGGACCAATAAGTACACATTAATGATGAATAAAAAGCGGATTAGCCTAGCTCCATTATTGCCTTCCCAAGTCCATAAGATGCAGATTAAGTTAGCTAAGGAAAAATGCATTACTAAGACCAACTTCTTGATTGCACCTAGTAATGTTAGGCGTTCACTCTTTGATCCTACTTGCCAAGTAGTTTTGATTGTGTATAAGGATTTTTTGAATGTTGGATCTACTAATGCGGTCTTGCCAAGGGAAATCCGAGTTCTTCTTGACAGGTACAAAGATGTCTTCCCAGAGGAGATACCAGCTGGCTTACCACCTTTGAGGGGCATTGAGCACCAGATCGATTTCATTCTTGGAGCCCAACTTCCAAACCGCCCAGCTTACCGAGTCAATCCAACCGAAGCTAAGGAACTTGAAGCTCAAGTCAGGGACCTTATGGCCAAGGGATATGTGAGGGAGAGTCTTAGTCCCTGTGTCGTGCCTGTACTCCTAGTGCCCAAGAAGGATGACTCCTACAGGATGTGTGTGGATTGCCGAGCAATCAACAATATAACCATCAAATACCGCCATCCAATCCCAAGACTTGATGATATGTTGGATGAACTCAGTGGAGCAACAATCTTTTCCAAGGTGGACTTGAAGAGTGGATACCACCAAGTGAGGATGAGAGAAGGTGATGAGTGGAAGACAGCCTTGAAGACCAAGCATGGGTTGTATGAATGGCTAGTCATGCCGTTTGGGCTCTCCAATGCTCCCAGCACATTCATACGCCTCATGCACCTTATCCTTAGACCTTTCATGGGCAAGTTTTTAGTTGTTTACTTTGATGATATACTGATTTATAGCTCTTGCCTATCTGATCATGTGATGCACTTGGAACAAGTCTTAGAAACTCTTAGGAAAGAACATATGTATGCTAATTTGGCTAAGTGTATCTTTTGTACAGAAGAAGTTGTTTTCCTTGGTTTTGTTTTCAGCTCACAGGGACTTAGAGTGGACCTAGAGAACATAGAAGTTATCCTTGGCTGGCCCAGACCTACCACCATCAGCCAGATCAGAAGCTTCCATGGATTAGCTAGCTTCTACCGGCGGTTTGTGAAGGATTTCAGTACCTTTGCTGCTTCCCTGACGTCTCTGATCAAGCAGAACACTGGTTTTGAATGAGGAGAGGCTCAGGAGAGGGCCTTCTTGGAGCTCAAGTATCAGCTAACTCACGCCCCAATCCTTGCCTTGCCAAACTTTGAAAAGACCTTTGAGGTGGAGTGTGATGCCTCAGGAGTAGGCATTAGAGCGGTTCTAACCCAAGGAGGACGACCAATTGCTTATTTCAGTGAGAAGCTGACTGGTGTTACACTGAACTACCCTACCTATGACAAGGAGTTGTATGCCTTGGTCAGGGCAATGCAGACTTGGCAACACTACTTGTTGGCCCGGGAGTGTGTGATCCACACGGATCATGAGACATTGCAACACCTGAGGGGTCAAACTGTTCTGAATAAGAGGCATGCTAGGTGGTTGGAATACATAGAAACATTTCCCTATGTGATTAAGTACAAGAAGGGTAAGGATAATGTGGTAGCGGATGCTTTGTCAAGGAGGCATGCCTATATGGCAACAATGGATGTTATGGTTCTTAGTTTTGAATACTTGAAGACTTTATACCCAGAAGATCATCAGTTTAAGACCGCCTATGAGGAGCATGGAACAGGAGCATACACCAAGTTTTTCCTCCACAATGGGTTCCTATTTAAAGACAAGAGGCTGTGCATTCATTAATATTCAATGAGGGAATTACTAGTGGAAGAGGCTCACGGTGGTGGTCTTATGGGGCACTTTGGGATTGAGAAGAGTTTGAGTGTTCTTAAGGAACACTTCTACTGGTCTAGGATGAAGAAGATGGTGACCACTCATTGTGATAGATGCATCACATGCAAGAAGGCCAAATCCAGGCTCCAACCCCCACGGTTTATACTTGCCATTGCCGGTTCCCACACTGCCATGGGTGGACATCTCTATGGATTTTGTACTAGGATTGCCCAAGATTCAGCACAAGGATTCAGTATTTTTTGTGGTAGACCGGTTCTCCAAGATGGCTCACTTCATTCCTTGTTCCAAGACCAATGATGCATCTCAGACTGCCACTTTGTTCTTTAAGGAGGTAGTGAGGCTCCATGGCATTCCAAGGACGATTGTGTTTGACCGGGATACAAAATTCTTGTCCCACTTCTGGAGGACCTTATGGAAGAAGCTTGGCACCAAGCTCCTGTTTTCTACTACCTGCCACCCCCAGACAGATGGACAGACTGAGATGGTAAACCGCACCCTAGGAGCCCTATTGAGATCAACCATTGGACGCCATTTGACGACTTGGGTGGAGAGCCTTCCTTTGGTAGAGTTTGCCTACAACTCAGCCAAGCACTCCACAACCGGTGTGTCCCCTTTTGAAGCTGTCTATGGCCGCAACCCAGACACACCCCTGAGCTTGGCACCATTGCCCCCAGCCGAGACTACAGACCTTGAAGGAGAAGCTAAAGCTGCGGCAATGAAGAAGATCTTTGAGCAAGTCCATAGGAGAATTGAGAAGAGGAATGACCAGATCAAGACAAGGGTCAACAAGAAGAGGAAGCAGCTAGTGTTTCAACCAGGAGACTGGGTGTGGTTGCACTTAAGACCAGAGCGTTTTCCCAAGAAAAGGAAGCATAAGATGGAATTCCAAGGAGATGGGCCATTTCAAGTGGTGGAGCGAATCAATGACAATGCCTACAGACTCAAGCTACCAGGTGAGCTGTGTACTCCTTTCTTCAGCTGGGTAACACAGGCACGTTAAACAGACAGGAGCACAGACACGTGAAGCACACAGACACGTCAAGGCTTGGGCAGGCGCGTGACTTCAACCAACTAAACAATTTCAACAACCTTGAACTGACTTCAACACCCCCTGCAACAAAACTCAACCAACTCCAACCAACACGATCTACTTCTAACAATCCTTATCCAATTCAACAAGATCAACAAGAAAAATATTCGAATTTTAATAAACCAATCCTAAAAATTCAAGATTCTCACCTTTTTCAAAATTTCAAAGATTAATAAAGAAATCAAGAAAATCAATCTTGAAGACTTAAACCTATCAGATTGAAACCAAATTTCGTGAAGACCCTCAAAAGATACTTATTTAACTTTCCAGATTCAAAGATTTAAAGAAAACTTAGAAAGAATTAGAATTTTATCACCAGATTCCTGTGAGAGGCGATTTCTGATGTCTTTGAGAAAAACTTCAACAACTTCCTTCAAACATAAGATAATTAAGTTCTGCATTATTTAAAAAGAAACTAGACTCAAAGGGCTTGAGATTAAGATTTTAAAAACCGCGATTTGATGAAGATTTGACGACGGAATGACCTGGGAAACACGGAGGTTCGCGGCGGAGGAACTCGCGGAGGTCCGATGCAAGAAAATTCGTAACTTTTGATTCCCTTGGTAAAATGATTCAAATACAATTGGCGTGACTTCATATATTGCCGAATAATAACCCAGAAAAAACAGATCGTCAAAAGCTGCCGTGGTTTGGCCGGAATTCACGATCAAAGTTGACGGACAGGATAGAACTAAAAACAGATTGTGAAGAAGATGATTTCTTCTTGATTCAAGGATTGAAATATGAATTTTACCCAGATTTGATGCAACCTGGCTCTGATACTATGAAAGAATATGAGATTAAGAGTTTTTTAGAATGAGAGATTAGAGAGATTAAAGAGAAAAATGATTTTATTAAGAGAATGAGAATAATAGTTTCTAAGTTACAAATGAGAAGGGAGATAAATATTTATACTAATTTAGTCTAGGCTTGTTTGGATACAAGGATTTCCTTATACATGAATTGCTACAAGGATAACATAACACTAGAACTCAAACAAGCATTAGACACTACCCTTTGACTAGGTAACTCACGCCTATATAGAAAATATTAAGGCTTTCAAATTTTTCATTTCTTTTTCATTCCAACACCTTTAGTCTGTAGCAACCTAATTCTTCTGCCTTGATCCAACATCCAGGCGTGAAGAACATTGGTGTATCACGAGTCCATCCATCCCTCGTGTGGTCCAAATCGCTTCCCCTTCGTGTTTAACCAGGAGATATTCTCCCTTGTTTGCACAAACACCATCCCATCGAATCTAGATCCTCTTCTGACATCCAGAGCTTGTATCATCTTTGGTATCAGAGCTGAAGCTCCTGATACAGGCCTTCATCCACGCGATCTGGACAAGGTAAGAAGAGGTGAGGTTCTCCTTTTTTATTACTTTCATTCACTTGCATCCTTAAATAACGATTTGCATTAGCTTGTTTTCCATTGTTTACTCTAATTAAGTAAAAAAAAAATTTGTTCTTGTATATAAAAAAAAATTTGAAAGTTAGCGTGAGGTGAAGAAAAAAAAAGAAATTTAGCGTGAGGTGTGGGAGATAAAAAAATTGAAATTTGAAAACGTGAGAGAGGAGAAAACAAAAATTGAAATTTGAAAACGTGAGAGAGGAGAAAACAAAAATTGAAATTTGAAAACGTGAGGAAGGACAAAAAAAATTATTAGGCTGCTAAATCTAGGTTAGATTAGCTAATTTTTAGTATTTTAAAATTTCATGCAATTAGAAAATTTAGGATAATTTTATCATATACTTTTTTATTTTTGCATAATTTAATCATATAATGTTTTTTATTATTTGCATAAATTTAGCATATAATTTTTATTTGCATAATTCTAACATATAGTTTTATTAGCATAATTGATCACATATTTTTTATTTGCATTAAACTTAGGCTAAAATTTTGTCAAATAGTTTATTAGCATCAAAATCTATCTTATAAAAAATATTAATTAGGGTTTCTAAGTTTTAAAATTTGCATTAGAAGTCCCTAGGTCAATTAGAAATTCTACATGAGGCAGAATTTCCTCCCATGTTTTTATGTTCTTTTTAACAAATGACCTCAATAATGATCCTAGCATCCTATTAACTACTTCGGTTTGACCATCAATTTCAGGGTGACAAGTCGTTAAAAAGAAAAGTTTAGTACCAAGTTTAGACCACAAGGTCTTCCAAAAACATCTAAGAAATTTTGTATCCCTATCAGATACAATAGACCTAGGCATACCATGAAGTCTCACTATCTCCCTAAAGAATAACCTAGCAATATGGGATGTATCATCAGTCTTAGTACATGCTATGAAATGAGACATTTTCAAAAATCTATCAACCACACAAATATAGAATCTTTTCTAGTTTTAGTTCAAGGCAGGCCAAGAATAAAATCCATGGATAAATCAACCAAAGGGTGGTAAGGAATAGCCATTTTACAGGTAGGACATCTATTACAGATTTGTTCCACATCTCTCCACATCCGTGGCCAATAAAAATGATCATTCAGAACGGCCAAGGTCTTGGATATCCCAAAGTGACCCATAACACCTCCTGAATGTGCTTCTCTGATAAAGAGCTCACGTAGGGAACATCCGGGGATGCACAGCCGGTTTTCAAAGAAGATATATCCATCCTACTTATAGAAATGACCTATAGGAGAATGATCACAAGACTCATAGATTTCTCCATAGTCTGGGTCAGTGGCATATAAATTTTTAATGTGATCAAATCCCATTAATTTTACTTCAAGAGTGGACAAGAGAGCATACTTACGGGACAGAGCATCAGCCACAATATTTTCCTTGCCTTTCTTGTATTTAATAACATAAGGAAATGTTTCTATGAATTCAATCTACTTGGCGTGACGTCTATTGAGCTTTTGTTGGCCTTTGAGGTGTTTCAAGGACTCATGATCGGTATGAATGATGAATTCCTTGGGCCATAAGTAGTGTTGCCAGGTCTGAAGGGCGCAGACAAGAGCATATAGCTCCTTATCATACGTTGGGTAGTTAAGTGTGGCTCCACTGAGGTTTTCACTAAATAAGCTACTGACGTCCGGTCCTGCATGAGAACGGCTCCAATCCCTATTCATGAGGTATCACACTTAATTTCAAAAACATTAGCAAAATTAGGTAACACTAAAAGAGGTGCATTAGTCAACTTTTCTTTAAGAGTCTGTAAGGCTTCTTTTTGTTCACGTTCCCACTTAAAGCCAGTCGCCTTTTTGATGATCTCAGTCAAGGGGGCGGCCAAAGTACTAAAGTTTTTAACGAATCGCCTATAGAACCCTGCCAAGCCGTGAAAACTTCTAACTTCACTGATATTCTTGGGACTAGGCCATTCGCGAATTGCCTTAACCTTCTCCTCATCAACTCTTACTCCTTCTGCACTTATAACAAATCCTAAAAACACAAGGTTATCCTTACAAAAAGTATACTTTTTAAAATTAGCATACAACCTTTCTTTTCTTAAAGTTTCCATAACCAAATTCAAATGTTGAACATGTTCTTCTAGAGACTTACTGTAAACCAAGATATCATCAAAATAAACGACAACAAAATTTCCTATGAATTTTCTAAGCACATGGTTCATATGTCTCATAAACGTGCTAGGTGCATTAGTTAAAACAAATGGCATAACTAACTATTCATAAAGCCCATGCTTAGTTTTAAAAGCGGTTTTCCACTCATCACCCTCCTTCATATGAATTTGGTGATAACCACTTTTCAAGTCAATTTTTGAAAACACACTAGATCCATGTAATTCCTCTAACATATAATCTAGCCTAGGAATTATGTGAAGATACTTTACCGTGAGGTTATTAACCGCACGACAATCAATACACATTCTCCATGTCCCATCCTTCTTTGGGACAAGGAGCACTGGCACGACACAAGGGCTCATGCTCTCACGGATGTAGCTTTTCTTCATCATTTCCTCCACTTGCTCTCAGAGCTCCTTGGTTTGGACTGGATTTGTACAATAGGCGGGACGATTTGGTAATGTGGCTCCAGGGAAGAAATCAATCTGATGTTCTATCCCACGTATAGGAGGTACATCAGGGTTTTCTTCTGGAAATACATCCTCATACTCCTGCAAAAGATCACACACCATGCTCGGAAGCTCCGGCTCATGGTCAGTAACTGTTAAATAGTTTTCTTTAAAAATAAACATAAGAATAAGAGACTTCACAGTCAAGCTACGTTTAACCTCTCCAGGATTGATAAGAAAATTGGATTTTTATTTAGGCGCTTTAGACCAATCTCCCTCTTTTGTTGCCTAAGATGTAGCTGGTCTTAGTAGACTTTTTGGGGTGACATAGGCAACAAGGTCACCTTTTGGCCATTGAAGTTAAAATGGTGCCGGTTAGTAAACCCGTCATGGGTAACTCTGTGGTCTGATTGTCAAGGTCTACCCAAGAGGATATGCTCAGCTTTCATTGGTAAGACATCGCACTTGACCTCATCATGATACTTTCCAATTTCAATATGGACGATCACTTGGTGAGTAACACGCAATTCACCAGTTTCATTTAGCCATTGTAACGTATAAGACTTTGGGTGCTTGCTCATCTCAAGACTTAATTTATGCACCATAGTCTCACTATCAACGTTAGTACAGCTACCACCATCAATAATTAGACTAAATACCTTCCCTTTAACTGGACAACGTAAATGAAATAGATTTTTCCCTCTGTTCTTTCTCATCTGGTTTAGAGTGTACACTAAGGGATCTCCGAGCCACCAAGAGCTGTCATGAAACCGGTGTCTCAACACATTCATCCGGTTCTGGTTCAAGTTCTGGCTCCAATTCTTCCTCTTCATCGGTCACGCACTCACCATTGTTCAAAAGAACAATGACCTTTTTGTTGATGCATTCGTTGGCATAGTGGCTAACTCATTGACACTTGAAAAAACGAATGTCTCATGTCCTATTTGGTCGATCAATAGCCTTTCCTTTATCCACACGCAGATTATAGGGTTCAGGTCTGGTGGTGGTTGGTCTAACATTCACCGGCTTAGTTGGCTTATACTCGCGATTGTAAGATGGCTTGCTATTTTAGGTACCTGCACCAAAATCTGAACGTAAGTTAAGTCTCCTTTTAATTTGAAGTTCTATGAGAATAGATTTGTGAAGCATTTCCTCAATGTCCACATAATGTTTCATTTCAAGTTTATCTTGAATATCACGGTTTAATCCCATAAGAAAACGTGACATAGTGGCATCACGATCTTCTGTCACACAAGCTCTAATCAAGAGAGTTTCCATCTCTTGAAAATACTCCTCCACGCTACGGTTGCCCTGGGTCAACTTTGTAAGCTTCATGTGAAGGTCACGGTGATAGTGACTTGGTCGAATTTCCTGCGCATGATCCACTTCAGCACTTCCCAAGTGGCAATGGGACGTTCACCGTTTCGTCTCCTTGAAGTCACCATTTGATCCCACCAGCTGAGGGCATAGTCGTAGAACTTTGTAACTGCCACATTAACCTTGTTAGATTCAGTATAGAATTGACAATTAAACACCAATTCTATCTTTTGCTCACATTCCAAGTAAGATGTAGGGTCATTTTTGACATGGAAGAGAGGTATCTTCAGCTTCAAGTTATTAATTTCATCTTGATGATTTGGCGGTGGTCGGGGCTCATGGAATCGTTTAGGCTGCCTAAAGTTTCCATATTCATGTATTTCGTTCTGGAAGAATTGAGCGGCGGCCCCCTCATCAAAAAGTTGTTGGTGAACACTATCCCTTTGGCTTCCTCGGGATGAAATCGTGCCACTTCTGTCCGGGGTTTTTTCAGGTTGTTCATTATTGTAAGTTAGGGAACAGCTCCCTTCGGCTTTCTAGACGGTGTTCTGGTAGAAGATACTGGATCTCTTCTTGCACGCCTTCACACACACCCTCACGCAAGCCGATTTGAAGCGTGTTGAACTTGGCCTCCATGATTTGGGTCAGACGGGTTGTGAGCGTCTCAATAAGCCGTGTGTGTTGAGACTTCTCCTGCTTCGAGTCTCCCATGATACCTGAAAGTTGTTAAAGACAGACGGCCAGTCAAAATTTCACAAGGTAAACGGCTAAAAAGCATAGATTCAAAACCAACTTTTAAAATTTTGAAAACGTTCTGCTTCTAATACAATTTAAACAACTTATTAAACAATAAAGATCTAAGTCCAAACCGCAAACATAAACTTTTTAAAACAAACTTTGTAATCAAAATGTCAAATAGAAGTTTAAAAGACACAAAAAGGATTAAAAGCCGAATTCAAAAAAAATTGTCAACAAAATAATAGATTCAAGAGTGACAGAAGAACACAGCCTGTTGATGCTCTGATACTACTTGATGTGAACCTAAGGAGGATCACAACCCACGATCGGCAACAGGATGGTCCGGGGCAAAAGGAGAGCGGAAAGTAGAGGTTTGCAAATGGCTGTGACACTAGGAAGGCGGATATAATGGACAAATTGAGAATGGAAAGGGGTATTATACACCAAGTTAGGATATGACCCACCACCTTGAACCAAGGGTTTTGTAAAAGGCCTAAGGATATGACGCACCTGAGGGAGTTTCTACAAGGAGACTAGTTAGAGACTACTCACAATAATCAAATAATCTAAGAAGAAAAGCAACTTTTTAATTAGAAAACTCGATGAAAAAGCTTACAAGTGTGTTCTCGGCCGATTTAAATAAAAAGAAAAAAACGGTGGTCAATGGCGGTGGTCAATGGCGGTGGTCAAGAATTCAGAACCGTGCATGAAAAGCACTGACTTCAATACACACCTTGACCACAATTAAAAATGATTCAAACACAGGTTTCAATAGAGTTCACGCTAAGGAGGGAAAACAAGAAAATCAATGGGTCGGGCCTTAATCAAGGACAAAGTCCAAATTTAATTCAAGATGCTATGGGCCTTAAGTATTGTACATCTGGAACCCCTTTCAAAGCATCAGTAAAAAACTTTGGTGGCAAAACCAAATGGGACAAAAACCAACCGAAGGAAAAAGAGCACTTGAAAGAGAACCCTACACAAATACTTAATTCAAGTAGCATGAATTAAATTGGCCAACCCAATAGGAGTGGAGGTTTGATTAAGGTCTTGATTAAGCGAAGTAGTGATCACTTATTGTAGAGCCTTGGAACGTGTCCTAGTCATAGGGCCGTATGGGAGAACCATCGGGTCCACCTCTGTCTGTCCGTCAGTCTATGGGTGATACGCGGTAGAAAACAAGAGGTTGGTTCCTAGCTTGCGCCACAATGCTCGCCATAAGTGACTGAGGAACTTAGTGTCTATGTCTGACACAATCGTCTTGGAAATTTCATGCAGTCGTACTATCTCCTTGAAGAATAAGTCTGCAGTCTGGCTTGCATCATTGGTTTTGTTACCAGCGATGAAATGCGCCATCTTCGAAAAACGGTTAACCATTACAAAGATGGAGTCTTTGTGGTTGATTTTCGGCAGTCCCAGCACAAAATCCATGGAGATGTCTGTCCAGGGTGCCGAAGGAACTGGTAAAGGCATGTAAAGACCTTGCGGATGCATCTTGGATTTAGCCCGTTTGCATATAAGGAACTTAGCACAATGTGCCTCTACATCTCGTCGCTGGTGGGGCCAGCAGAAATGCTCCTTAAGCATGCTCAACGTCTTGTCGATTCCGAAATGACTCATTAAACCTCCTCCATGGGCCTCTCTCAAAAGTAGCTCTCGGATAGATCCTCTCGGAATGCAGAGACGCTTGCCCTTGAAAAGGAATCCGTCAAACAAGTAGAAGTTTCTGTAGGTTCCTTTGCCGTGCTCCTGGTAGGCCTTAGTGAAGTCGGCATCGTCAACATACAACTCTTTGATCATCTTGAATCCCATAACTTTTGATTTCATCACGGAGATGAGACGGTATCTTCTGGATAAGGTGTAGGTCACAACGTTGTTCGTTCCCTTTTTGTACTTGATGACGTAGAAAAAGGTTTCAATATACTCTACCTAACGAGCATGCCTCTTCCTAAGTGTTGATTGAACTCTAAGATGCTGGAATGTCTGATGGTCGGTGTGAATCACGCACTCCCTAGCAAGTAGATAGTGCTGCCAAGTCTCTAAGGATCGTACAAATGCATAGAGTTCCTTGTCGTAGGTCGTATAGTTAAGAGCGGTTCTACTTAACTTCTCGCTGAAGTAGGCGACAGGTCTTTTTCCTTGGATCAGGACTGCTCCTATGCCGATCCCTGAAACATCACATTCAACCTCGAACGTCTGGTTGAATTCAGGCAGGACTAAGACAGTTGCGTGGGTGAGACTTTCCTTTAACAGCTTAAAAGACTTGTCCTTATCGGATCTTCAACGAAATTTTAGGTTCTTCTTTATCATAGAGGTTAACGGACCGCGATCGTGCTGATGTCTCAGACGAGTCGTCGGTAGAAGCTGGTGAGTCCGTGGAAGCTACAGACCTGGCTGGCGTTCGTCGGCGTTGGCCACTCCTGGATGGCCTTGATCTTCTTGTCGTCCACTCGGAGTCCCTGTGAACACACAACAGATCCAAGGAAGACAACTTGGTCTGTGAAGAATGTACATTTCTTGAGGTTTGCGTACAAATGCTCTCTCTGGAGGGTGGTAATAACGGCCTCTAAGTGCTCCAAATGATCTTAGTAGGTCGTATTATAGACTAGAATGTCGTCGAAGTAGACTACTACGAAGTTGCCAATAAACGGTCGAAGGACTTGGTTCATAAGGTGCATGAATGTGCTTGGAGCGTTGGATAGGGCGAACGATATTACTAGCCACTCATAAAGACCCTGCATGGTCTTGAGCGCAGTCTTCCATTTGTCTCCTTCTCGCATCCTGACTTGATGGTGTTGAATGAAGAAGAAAAGAAGTAGATTAAGACAAAGAGAGAGTATGAAGTGTTAGATAGAAGAAGAGAGTAAATACTCTAAACCAAAGGGAGAGTATGAAGGACTTTCTAAACCTATAGTCAAACAAGGGCATTAGGCGCCTAATAGGGAGTGTTTGGACACAAGGATTGTAAACTCTCTATATAAACACTTGTACTCCTCATTTGTCAGCAAGAAGATTAATTCTTTCATTATTAATAAAAATCCTTTCTCTCATTCTCTTTTCTCTAAAACTCTCTCTATTCTCCAATGGTGAATCTCAATCTCTCATTCTTACATGGTATCAGAGCAAGAAACATCCATATAATCTGCAAAATCTCAAGTTGTTTTCAATGTTTTCATGCAAGCCTCCAAATGGGACATGCCGAGAAGATCATGATGGTTCTTCATCAATTCCGGCAATATCACGAGGTTTTTTTCCACTTTCCATCAAAAAGATTATCAGGCAAGAGTTTTTGATCATCCCTTCACCAGTTTCATCTCAATTGGTGATCAGAATCAAAATTTATACATGAAGGAGTCGCGATCGGCGTCTTCTGGGTTCTCCTCCATTGCAATCAGCATAACTTATTCAAATGTTCACCAAATCGATCGATTCCAAAGCCTAACCTCAAGAGAAATGAGTCTAGATGATGTTTTGGGAGGTCCACACTCATCCTATGAAAGAATATGAGATTAAGAGATTTGTAGATTTAGAGAATAAGAGAATGAGAGATTGGAGAGATTAGAGAGAAAGAATGATTGTATTGAGAAAATGAGAATAACATTTTTCCAAGTTACAAATAAGGAGAGAGATAACTATTTATAAGAAATCTAGTCTACGCTTGTTTGGATACAAGGATTACCTTATACATGAATGGCTATAAGAATCACATAATACTAGATCACAAACAAGCCTTAGACACTCTCCTTAGATGACTTAGATCACATGGCCTTAAGCTAGAGTTAGAGGACTTCTTCCTTCATCATTTCTGTTGGAATGAAGAAGAAGTGATGAATTTATGAAAGCCATTAATTCTAGTTATATCGCGATTTGTATGTTTGTGAAAGGGAGAATCTAAGGCTTGTTTGTATTATAGAATTATGTTATCCTTGTAAGCCATTTATGTATAAGGCTATCCTTGTATCCAAACAAGCCTAGACTAGAATAGTATAAATACCTTACTCCCTTCACATTTTGTACCTAAGGATTCATAATTCTCATTTTCTAATAAATCATTCTTTTCTCTAATTCTCTAATTCTCTCTAAATCTCTCATTCTCTCATTCTACAAATCTCTAAATCTCATATTCTTTCAATTTCTTCTTCATTCCAACACTCCCCCTCAAGCTTAAGACATGGAAAATGCATAAGCTTGCAACCATGAAGCATTACCTCATTAAAAACCTAAAGAAGGAAAACCCAATTGAGACAAAACCTTTTCTAGGGAAAAGGAGTATAACACTCCATGTTGGGATCATTGTTGTGGAATTGTTGGGATCATTGTTGTGGAATTATTATAAGGCCAAACCTTGGCTAGATGGAAGAGTCATTCTTCAAATTTGTTGCCTTGGTGAACACATCAGATAGTTGATCTTCACTCCTTGTATAACAAGGCAACATGATTCATTTTCCAATAACTTCTCTTACTTTGTGACAATCTACCTCTATATGCTTGGTCCTTTCATGAAACAAAGAGTTTGAGGCAATGTCTATAGCAGCCTGATTGTCAAAATGAATGGTGATAGGATCATCAAAGCTCATGGCCAAATCCTCAAGAAGTTTCTTCAGCCAAATGCATTCAGTTGTAAGCTTTCTCATGGCTCTATATTCTGATTCTGCACTAGAGCATGACACCACCTTTTGCTTCTTGGTTTTCCAAGTCACAAGATTTCCTCCTATGAAAGTACAATAGCCTGTGGTACTTCTTCTATCCTCCCAATCTCCTGCTCAATCTGCATCACAATAACCAACCACATTTGTGTTTCTATTGCAACCCATCCATATACCTTGTTCATGAGTGCTTTTTAGATATCTCAAATTTCGATTTGCCATTTCCCAATGTCTCATCTTTGGGCCTTGCATGTGTTGAGAAACCTGATTCACAGCAAAACATAAATCTGGTCTAGTGATGGTTAGATAAATAAGCTTATCAATCACTTTCCTATATAGCTTAGGATCATGAATATCAATTTCCTCCTCTAGCTCCCCCTTAGTTCCGATTTTATAGTCTTCTAAGGGTGTTTTGGTTGGTTTAGCTTCCATCATACCTGTAGAGTTTAGTAAATCTACAACATATTTCTTTTGAGATTAGAAAAGACCTTCCTCGAACCTACACACTTCAATTCCTAAGAAGTATTTAAGTTCTCCTAAGTCCTTAATATCAAAGACACTCTTCAAATATTCTTTTGTAGATGCAATACCAACAATATCACTAACAGATATGATTATATCATCTATATAAATGAGAATTACCACAATACCTTCCTTACTCTTTAGTGTATAAAGGGTGTGTTCAACTTCAGATCTTTTGAAACCTCTATCCATCAAGGTTACAGTCAGATTGTGGTACCAAGCTCTTGGAGATTGTTTAAGGCAATAGATGGCCTTCATCAGCCTGAGTATGTTGCCGGCCCCTACCTTTTCCTCTAGACCTGGTGGAGGTGACATGTTTACCTCTTCTTCTAATTCACCTTGTAAAAATGCATTCTTAACATCCATTTGCCATAACTCCCAATCAAGGTTAGTAGCAAGTGAAAGAACAATATTAACAGAGTTAAGCTTAGCTACAGGTGCAAAGGTATCCCTATAATTTTCACCATAAGTCTGAGTAAATCCTCTAGCCACCAACCTAGCTTTATATCTATCAATTTCACCATTGCTTTTGTATTTAATGGTAAAAATCCACTTAGAACTTACAGCCCTTTTTCCTTTAGGTAAAGTGGCTGGAGCATAGGTACCATTCCTTTCCATGGCTTGCTTCTCAGCTAGGATAGCTTCCCTCCATTCCTTCTTAGTCATAGCTTCCTCATATGTCTTTGGAATCTGTTCCTTATCAAGGCTTAAAGTGAATGCAACATGGTTAGTAGGTAAATAAGCAATGTTACAAACTTCCTGATAATGATTAAACACCGCATTCTGATTGTAGAAGACTGGTGGATTCATTTGTATTGTGCTCCTTCTTAACACTGTAGGTGGAGCTTCTTAGATAAGCTCCTCCTCTTCACCTAAAGCTTCAATGAGAGTGGGCATATCTCTTGATTTCGTGGAAGCTGAGACTAGAATTGATTCATCTCCTTCTGAGTCTTGTTGGACATGAGTAGATGTTTCTCCCCCCATGTTCAAGAGGATTAAGGCCAGGAGAGCTGGGGGGAAGACCAGAAGAAACCAGACCGGAAGGAGTGGATGGCCTCGGCCCGGCTGGCCGTGCCGGTGCTGAGGTCGTGCCGGGGCTGGACGCAGCTGGTGCAGGAAGCTGAGGTTGAGGTGAGGTGGCTGTGGGCTGAGGATGAGGAGAGACTATGTCAATGCTCTCCAAAAGTTTCCTCAAGTTCTCAGCTTGGTCAGATCTTTTTGTGGAGATGTCTTTGAATTGATCCCAAGTTCCTTCTTCATATAAACCTTTTAATTCTTGGAATTTGACATCTTTGGATATTAAGACTCATCTAGTCTCTGGATCATAGCATTTGTATCCTTTCTGGGTAGGAGAATATCCAATGAACATAGCTTTGATACTCTTTGGTTCCAGCTTGTTCATTTGCTCCCTTGGAACTAAAACAAAACAAACACAACCAAAAAATCTTAAGTGGTCAATGTTAGGTCTAATTTTGTTTAGTAACTCAAATGGAGACAAGTCATCTAGGACTTTTGTAGCTACAAGAGCATCCGTCCCCCCCCCCAAATCTTTTGAGAACTTTCATGTGGAACATCATTATTCTCCTAACTTCCATCAAATACCTATTCTTCCTTTCAGCTATTCCATTTTGTTGTGGAGTGTAAGGACAGCTGGTATGTTGTTCAATGTCATGCTTGGCCAAGTGTTGTTGAAGCCTGGTGCTAGTGTATTCCCCTCCATTATCTGTTCAAAAGCATTTGATACTTGCATTGTATTGGTTAGTAACATATGCTTGAAAATTTAGAAATGCATCAAATACTCTATCTTTAGAACTAAGCAAAGTGACCCAAGTATATTTGGACTTTTCATCAATAAATGTCACAAAATACTTATGTTTTTCTCTAGATGGGAATGGATATGTCCAAACATCAGAATGCACCAACTCAAAACAATTATCATAGGTATGCAAAGATTTCTCAAAAATTGTTTGCAATTTTTCTCAAGTATACAAGAATTACACATATCCTTTGGCATTTTTAAACCAGGAATAATTAGTTCTAATGCTCTAGGATGAGGATGACCTAATCTAGCATGCCAAAGATCAGAATCATGACTAAAAGAGCTAATACTAGCAACCGGTTCCACCCCTCTTACATTGGCCATATCTTCTAATGAGGACATCAGCTCTTCAACAATGCCAGCTGAACCAGAGGGAGTGGAGATCATTCCTCAATTACCAAGCGGACCTATAACTCGCCAGAGAGCCAGAGCCATTGGGAACAAGTTCAACCACCTAGTAGAATTTGTGCTCGAGCAAATATCAGCCAGCCCTTGTCCATTCGCAGTCGCCGACACCAGCAAGGGAGAAGATGCAATTTCAGGCATTTCAAGTGAGCTTCTCTAGTGTCAGACATCATATTCTAGTGTCTGTACTATCACCATAGAGTAGAGATACACAAAGACATCCTAGGGAATTGTACTCTTTTTTCTACCTTCGGTTTTGTCCCATTGGGTTTTCCGAAGGGGGTTTTAACGAGGTAACACCTCTAGTGTGCAAGTCATGGCCTGTTCTACGATACTCATCTTTTACCAGCCCCTGTAATAATCAGAAGATGATGACTCTCCAATGAAGACAAGCTACAACAGTCTTCAATACTTAGAATAATTTTTGGGTTTTTATGTTTTAAATTGTTTGTAGTTTTTTTGTAAGTTTTGAACTCATTGTTGTTTTTCTTTTAGAACTACTTGTTGTTTTTTAAGACTAGGGTAATTAAAATCTTAGCATCTCCTTAGAAATGACATACACGTTTTTTAATAGCCATAATCTATCTTTAGAGAGATTAAAGAGAAGAATGATTTTATTAAGAGAATGAGAATAATAGTTTCTAAGTTACAAATGAGAAGGAAGATAGATATTTATACTAATCTAGTCTAGGCTTGTTTGGATAAAAGGACTGCCTTATACATGAATGGCTACAAGGATAATATAACACTAGAACACAAACAAGCCTTAGACACTCCCCTTTGAATAAGTAACTCACGCCTATATAAAAAACATTAAGGCTTTCTAATTTCTTCATTTCTTTTTCATTCCAACACTCCCGCTCAAGCTTAAGACTTGGAAAATGCCTAAGCTTGCAATCATGAATTATTACCTCATTAAAAACCTAAAGAAAGATAAACTAATTGGGACAAAATATTTTATAGGGAAAAAGAGTATCACACTCCATGTTGGGATCATTGGTGTGGAATTGTCATAAGGCTAAACCTTGGATAGATGGAGTCGCCATTCTTCAGAGTTATTGCCTTGGTGAACACATCAGCTAGTTGATCCTCACTCCTTGTATAACAAGACAAGATGATTCCCTTACTAATAGTTTCTCTTACTTTGTGGCAGTCTACTTCTATATGCTTGGTCCTTTCATAAAACACAAAGTTGGAGGCAATGTGTATAGCAGCCTTATTGTCACAATGGATGGTGATAGGTTCTTCATACTTCACGCCCAAGTCCTCCAAAATTTGCCTCAGCCAAATGCATTCAGTTGTAAGCTTCCTCATTGCTCTATATTCTAATTCTGCACTAGAACATGAAACCACCTTTTGCTTCTTGGTTTTCCAAGTCACAAGGTTCCCTCCTATGAAAGTACAATAGCCTATGGTACTTCTCCTATCCTCCCTATCTCCTGCCCAATCTTCCTTACTCTTTAGTGTAAAAAGAGTATGTTCAACTTCAGATCTTTTGAAGCCTCTATCCATCAATGTTACACTTAGCTTGTGGTACCAAGCTCTTGGAGATTGTTTAAGGCCATAGATGGCCTTCCTCAGCCTAAGAATGTTGCCGCTTCCTACCTCCTCCTCTAGACCTGGTGGAGGTGACATGTATACCTCTTCTTTTAGTTCACCTTGCAAGAATGCATTCTTAACATCTATTTGGCATAACTCTCACTCAAGGTTGGTAGCAAGTGAAAGAACAACATTAACAGAATAAAGCTTAGCTACAGGTGCAAAGGTATCCCTATAATCTTCACCATATGTCTGAGCTGTTACATGCCTTGGAAGGAACTGCCGGTTGGTTGCCATGGAAGTGAGCTTGCGTGTGGCTGGCGGTGGGTTGTTGTTGCCGAGTAACCCAGCTTGGCTTCAGCTCAGGATGGAGTACCCAACACTCCTTCTTTGTATGACCACTCTTTTTGCAATGGTCACAAGTTTGTCTCCTCTTCCTAGATTCATTTGTTGTTGCTAATTTGAAGAAGCTCTTGTGTGCAGCCACCAATTCAGCCTTGTTGCCAAATAATCCATGAGATCCTTGCTCCTTTTGGATTTGAGCATAAACATCCTCCAAGCTAGGAAACTTATCAGACCTGAGAATATACTTAATAAGATCTGAGTAAGTAGTATTAAGAGTTAGTAGTAACCCAAACACCTTATCTTGTTCTTTCCTTTCAAGGAGAAAATAGGGTCAATGGTGGCTGGCCTTAGCATCTCTAGCTCAGCCTACACTGCTCTGAATGAGCCATAGTGTTTTGTGAATTCTGCTTCCTCCTGCCTTAATTCATTCAAAGCCTTTTTCACTTCAAAAATTCTTAAAAGGTTAGTGGTGTTTCCATACACCTTTGCAAAGTTTCCCAAAGTTCCGTAGTATTTTCACAAAATGAATAAGCCTCTAGCAGATGACTAGCAAGAGAATTTTGAAGTATAGAGCGTTACCAACTGGTCTTCTTGGTACCATTTGGCTTGAGCAGCCACAGCCTCACTAATTTCAGCCACTTCATTTTCTTCAAGGCCATTTGTAGAAATGTGATTCCAAAAACTTTTACCGCCCAATGTAGTTTTCATGGTCCTAGACCACAAGAGAAAATTTGCTCCATGTAGAATCACTGGAGCTCTGAATATAGTTTGGATCTCATGTGTTAGAGGTTGGTCGGAATGTCTTGTTGAAGTACAGCCGGGATGCGGGACGCTTGTCAGGACGAGACGCAGGACGCTTGTCGGGACGAGGAACAGCTGGTCGTGTTTTCCAGATGAATGCAGTCGCGTGTTCCGGGTGGGCAAGGTACGAGAGCAAATGTGCAAAACCAGGCCTGATCTCTGTCTGGTCGGGATGGATGGACAGAAGGCTGGAACACAGTATGGCTTAGTGGAAATGTTTGCTCGAGACAAGGCTGGTCAGGAGGTACACGGTTACGTGATAACCACTCCAACAATGCGTGTGATCCAAGGAATCTTGCAAACGAGCTGGTCACGTCTGCGGCTGGTACTTGCTTGGTAGGAAAGTGACAGCCGGTCGTGAGGTGAGGTGTTGGTCGGGATGGGTGCTGTTGGTCAGGACGTGAGGTGTTGCGTGACTAGTGGACAGTGGGCCGTAAGTGTGGACTAGGGCTGTGTGCTCCGTTTTTCAGCTCGGTAAACAAGTGTGAGCTGTGTACTCCTTTCTTCAGCTGGGTAACACAGGCACGTCAAACAGACAGGAGCACAGACACGTGAAGCACACAGACACGTGAAGCACACAGACACGTCAAGGCTTGGGCAGGCGCGTGAATTCAACCAACTAAACAACTTCAACAACCTTGAACTGACTTCAACAACCCCTGCAACAAAACTCAACCAACTTGATGAGGACATCGTACCACGGACTGTACCACGAGTTCCACCAGGACCTTTGACACGTTCCAGGGCACGAGCTTTAGGAGACAAGTTCAACCAGCTAATGGAGCATGCAGACGACCAGGAGCTCACGGATGAGGAGCCACCAGACGGCTCAGAAGATCAGCAGGATTCGTTCGTCTCAGCTAAGGAGCATTGGAGGTTCCTGCTCGAAGACTCTTCCACCTCCGGTGTCTTTACCATCACCATTCGGTAAAGACACCAAAAGACGTGCTAGGAAATTGTACTCTTTTTCCTATCTTCGGTTTTGTCCCACTGGGTTTTCCGGAGAAGGTTTTAATGAGGCAACACTCTTAGGGCGCATGACGACGAAGACTTGTCCACATAATCCGACTCCTTCACAAGTCTTAGTCAATTCGGCCTTAGTCCTCTACAAGGCTTATCTATCCCATTTCTCTCTTATTTAGACTAAGTATAAGTTTAGGGCCTTCAGCCCATATTTTTATGTTTAAGTCATTAGGACTTAAGCCCATTGTTTTCTACAGCAAAAAGAACTACATGCTGTTTTTATTTACATTACTTGTTGTTTTGGGTAAACATCATGTTGTTTACCCTAAGTTGTAACCACAAGGCCTATATAAGCCTCATTACTTACAAGTCATAATACAACTCGAATTTTAAAGAAACAAAACCCTAGACTCCTTTGTCTTTGACGGCTGCATACTCCTTTGGAGAGCTTGCCCACGATTCTTCTTGTTCCAAGAAGAATAACCTGGTGTATCACAAGTCTTCCGCAGTTTGTGTGGTCCTTTCAACCCACCTATTCCATCCGCCTTGCTCCTGAAGGTCTCGAGTTTCTCGATCAACAATTGCACCACCACCTTAGCTCACATCACAACTCCAACCAACAAGATCTACTTCTAACAATCCTTATCCAATTCAACAAGATCAACAAGAAAAATATTCGAATTTTAATAAACCAATCCTAAAAATTCAAGATCCCCACCTTTTTCAGAATTTCAAAGATTAATAAAGAAATCAAGAAAATCAATCTTGAAGACTTAAACCTATCAGATTGAAACCAAATTTCGTGAAGACCCTCAAAAGATACTTATTTAACTTTCCAGATTCAAAGATTTAAAGAAAACTTAGAAAGAATTAGAATTTTATTACCAGATTCCTGTGAGAGGCGATTTCTGATGTCTTTGAGAAAAACTTCAACAACTTCCTTCAAACATAAGATAATTAAGTTCTGCATTATTTAAAAAGAAACTAGACTCAAAGGACTTGAGTTTAAGATTTTCAAAAACGAGATTTGATGAAGATTTTACGACAGAATCACCTGGGAAACATGGAGTTTCGCGGCGGAGGCACTCGCGGAGGTCCGATGTAAGAAAATTCGTAACTTTTGATTCCCTTGGTAAAATGATTCAAATCCAATTGGCGTGGCTTCATATATTGCCGAATAATAACCCAGAAAAAACAGATCGTCAAAAGCTGTCGTGGTTTGGCCGGAATTCACGATCAAAGTTGACGGACAGGATAGAACTAAAAACAGATTGTGAAGAAGATGATTTCTTCTTGATTCAAGGATTGAAATATGAATTTTACCCAGATTTGATGCAACCTGGGTCTGATACTATGAAATAATATGAGATTAAGATATTTTTAGAATGAGAGATTAGGAGATTAAAGAGAAAAATGATTTTATTAAGAGAATGAGAATAATAGTTTCTAAGTTACAAATGAGAAGGGAGATAAATATTTATACTAATTTAGTCTAGGCTTGTTTGGATACAAGGATTTCCTTATACATAAATGGCTACAAGGATAACATAACACTAGAACACAAACAAGCATTAGACACTACCCTTTGACTAGGTAATTCACGCCTATATAGAAAATATTAAGGCTTTCTAATTTCTTCATTTCTTCTTCATTCCAACACCTTTAGTCTGTAGCAACCTAATTCTTCTGCCTTGATCCAACATCCAGGCGTGAAGAACTTTGGTGTATCACGAGTCCATCCATCCCTCGTGTGGTCCAAATCGCTTCCCCTTCATGTTTAACCAGGAGAGATTCTCCCTTGTTTGCACAAACACCATCCCATCGAATCTAGATCCTTTTCTGACATCCAGATCTTGTATCATCTTTGGTATCAGAGCTGAAGCTCCTAATGCAGGCCTTCATCCACGCGATCTGCACAAGGTAAGAAGAGGTGAAGTTCTCCTTTTTCATTACTTTCATTCGCTTGCATCCTTAAATAACGATTTGCATTAGTTTGTCTTCCATTGTTTACTCTAATTAAGTAAAAAAAAAAATTTGTTCTTGTGCGTGAGAGAGGGAGGAAGAAGAAAAAAAAGTTTTTTTTTGTTTGTATATTAAAAAAAATTTGAAAGTTAGCGTGAGGTGAAGAAAAAAAAAGTTTTGAAATTTAGCGTGAGGTGAGGGAGATAAAAAAAAAATTGAAATTTGAAAACGTGAGAGAGGAGAAAAAAAAAATTGAAATTTGAAAACGTGAGGAAGGACAAAAAAAATTATTAGGCTGCTAAATTTAGGTTAGATTAGCTAATTTTTAGGATTTTAAAATTTCATGCAATTAGAAAATTTAGAATAATTTTATCATATACTTTTTTATTTTTGCATAATTTAATCATATAATGTTTTTTATTATTTGCATAAATTTAGCATATAATTTTTATTTGCATAATTCTAACATATAGTTTTATTAGCATAATTGATCACATATTTTTTATTCGCATTAAACTTAGGCTAAAATTTTGTCAAATAGTTTATTAGCATCAAAATCTATCTTATAAAAAAAATTAATTAGGGTTTCTAAGTTTTAAAATTTTCATTAGAAGTCCCTAGGTTAATTAGAAATTATCTTCTTGCACACAATAATCACGCAGCCTCAAAACCAGGTATGTCGTGAGACCAACGTGTGTTCATCAGGTTCTCAGGCAAGAACTCAAACTTTCTTGCCATTTTCTTCATCAAGGGTTTTTCTCTGGTGAGTTCTGAGTATTTCTCCGGTGGTTTTATCCAATTTGGTGGCCAGAGTCAAAGGTTATCCAAGTCCTCATACAGTTGTGTCGCAATCGTCTTTGCCGCAAGACTACAGGTTTGCGACGAGCATATCTTCCTCAATTCGTCATCAAATCAAGTGATTCAAAAGCCTAAACTCAAGTAAAAAGAGTTTAGTTGATGAATCATGAGGTTCTATTTCCCCATTTTTTATGTTTAGAAGCTTTCTTGATCAATCTTATTCAACAAATCCAGATTTGACCTATTTGTGATATTTGTGTTAAAACCTTCAATCTTTCTTAATCTTTTGCAAATCGTAGATGATCAAAAATTAGTTTAGGATCTTTTGGAGGGTATCAAGAAGTTTCATTTCATTCCAAAGAGTTTTAGACTTCAAGAAAGGTTTTGTTGAATATTGTTAAAATTCTGTTTTTTTTTAAAAAAAAAGGTGGGAAAGTTTGTTGTTGACTTGGTTAGACAGTTTTAGAAATATCACTGGATCTTTTTTAGTTAAGCAGTAAAAGTCTGTTTAAGTTGTTTACCAGTGGTTGTTTGGCGGTTACACCTTCTTTTGATTCTGTTGGACGCGCCTCTAGTGCAAGTAGTGTAGCGTGTGTGTCGTGTTCTTGGAGTCTCCTGTTTTGCAGGTTATAGAACATATTTTATGGAGTTCCAAGCGCATTTGAAAGCCCCTGTTTTTCTTCAAGGGATGAATTATTTACTCTGGTCAAGAACCATAAGGACCATCTTGTGTAGCAAAGGCTTATGGAGTCATATAACAAAGGCGACTGTTCTAGCCATTGAAGTGGATGACTCATATGATCAAGATGATCAAATAAATGGTTTCAGGAAGACTAAATGGTACTTTTTATACTCCAAAAATCCCTATCTGGATCTCTCTTAGAAGCATATTCATATTTTGAAAATGCTAAAGATCTTTGGGAAACTTTAAAAAATGTATATGGCAATACAACTAACCTCATGAGAATTTTTGAGGTAAAGAAAGCTTTGAATGATCTTAGACAGGAGGATGCTGAGTTCACAAAGCATTATGGATCCTTTTGAACATTATGGGCAGAGCTAGAGATGCTAAGGCCTGCAACAATTGATCTTATTAGTCTCCATGAAAGGAGAGAACAAGATAAGGTGTTTGGGTTACTTTTGACATTGAACACTAACTATATTGATTTGATTAAGCACATTCTTAGGGAGGACAAGCTTCCTAGTTTAGAAGATGTTTGTGCTAAGATTCAGAAGGAGCAAGGGTCTCTCCAGCTATTTGGAAAAAGGAGGAACTGGTGGTTGCCCACAAGAGCTTCTTCAAGGCGCCAGCAGAATCCAAGAAGAAGAGAACCGTCTGTGATCACTGCAAGAGAACCGGTTACACCAAGAAGGAGTGCTGGGGGATTCATCATGAGTTGAAGCCAAGCTGGTTCATTGACAGGACCAAAAGTTCATCAACAAACGGGCCTAGCTCCAACCTGGTTCACACAACCGCATCTACTCTGATCAACAATCCGGTCCATGACTCTTCATCTGAGTTTGTGAAGAAATCAGACTTGTAAGCTCTTTTCAAAGCCTTTAGCTTGGGTAAATCAGTTCATGTTTTTTTTCAAGCATATATTGTTTCTAAACCTTTGATTGTTGATTGTGGAGATTCTCATTACATGATAAGTGATTTAGGTTTGCTAGAAATTTAGAACCTGTCTTGGATAGTGTGGTAATTGATAATGGAATCAATGTGACAATTAAAGGAATTGGGAAGCTTAAATTCTTTGATAAAGAATCTAAAGCCTTTTATATGCCATCTTTCACATCTAACTTGTTGTCTATTAAGAAAGCTACTACAGATCTTAATTGTCAATCTATATTTAGTCCTAATGATTTCTACTTTCAGATATTGAAACAAGTAAGAAATTTGGACAAGGAACAACAAAAAAATGACTTGTATGTGCTTGAAGATTTGTCCATGCATCCCTTACAAGAGTCGTGTGCTAATAGTGTAAATGTTAATGTTACAGCTGAGTTTTGGCATGATAGAATAGGTCATCCTCATCCTTAAGCTTTAGAATTGATAATCCATGGAATTAAATTACAAAATGATTTGTGTGAATCATGCATTCTTGGGAAACATTGGAAGACTATTTTTGAAAAATCAATTCATTCATATAATAATTGTTTTGATTTAGTGCAATATGATGTTTGGACATCTCCCTTTCCCTCTAGAGAAAATCAAAAATATTTTGTAATTTTTATTGATGAAAAATCTAAATATATTTGGGTTACATTGCTTAGTTCTAAAGAAATGGTGTTTGATGCATTTCTTAATTTTCAGACATTTGTTACTAATCAATACAATGCCAAGATTAAATGTTTTAGAATAGATAATGGAAGGGAATATACTAGCACCAAGTTTCAGAAAAACTTGGCCAAGCATGGCATTGAACATCAAACAAGCTGTCCCTACACTCCGCAACAAAATGGAGCAGCTGAGAGGAAAACTAGACATTTGATGGAAGTTGTGAGAACAATGATGTTCCACAAAAATGTCCCCAAACAGTTTTGGGGAGATGCTCTAGTAGCTGCATGCTAGTTAATCAATAGAACTCCAACAAAATTTCTAGATGATTTGTCGCCCTTTGAGGTATTAAACAAAACTAAGTCTAATATTGAACACTTAATAGTATTTGGGTGTGTTTGTTTTGTTTTACTACCATGAGAACTTAGGAACAAGCTGGAACCAAAGAGTACCAATGTCATGTTCATTGGGTATTCTTCTACACAAAAGGGATACAAATGCTACAATCCAGAGACTATAAGAGTCCTAGTATCCAGAGATGTTAAATTTCAAGAATCCAAAGGATTCTATGAAGAAGGAACTTCGGAGGAATTCAAGGACATCTCAACAACAAAACATGACCAATCTGAGAATCTAAGAAGGATCTTGGAAATCATTGGTATAGTCCCTCCAAAGGCACCAGCACCTCGCCCAAGACCAGCTCACCTAACGCCAGGACCAGCTCCAGAACAATCAGATTTTTTATTGGCACGGCCCGAACGAGGACCAGCCCAGCCCGAGTCGTGTTCACCCAGGCACGATCCAGGTCAGATCCAGGCGCGACCCATTAACGATCTAGGCATGACCCATATCCAATCCAGGCGCGACCCAGGCACGTCACAGCCTGCTCAAGCTCCGCAGCTTCAACCCTGGGACGTGCTGACATCACCCCCGGCCTTCTCTTTAACCAGGTCAATTACCTCCCCTTGGTCATGAGGAGGGCCAGGAACCTAGACATGATCAAGAGGAGGATTCAGAAGGAGATATCTGAGTCTCAGCTTCAAAAAGGCCAAGGGACATTCAACCTAATCTTGTGGATGCTCTGTTAGAAGAAGAAAAAGGGGAATCAACTGTTGTTCTTAGAAAAAGTACAATGCAGAGATTCCCACCCATAAAATAACAATGCAGTAGTTCATCATGATCAGAGAGTGTGTAATCTAGTTCATATACCTGATTCTCATGTTGCATGTACTGTTAGCCTTGATAAAGAGCAGATTCCAAATACCTATGAGGAAGCTGTGGAGATAAAAGAGTGAAGAAGCAATTCAAGTTGAAAGTCAAGCTATGGAGAAGAATCAAACCTATGGGTAAGCCACTCTTCCAAAAGGGAAAAATGTTGTAATCTCTAAATGGATCTTCACCATTAAATATAAAAGCATTGGTGAGATAGATAGGTATAAAGCTAGGTTGGTGGCTAGAGGATTCACACAAACTTATGATTAAGATTATAGGGATACCTTTGCTCCTATGGCTAAATTACATTCAGTTAATTTTGTTTTGTCTCTTGCTGCTAAACTTGCTTGAGAGTTATGGCAAATGGATGTTAAGAATGCATTCTTACAAGGTGAGCTAGAAGATGAAGTGTACATGACACCACCACCAGAACTAGAATATCAAGTAGGTGGTGACAATACACTGAGGCTAAGAAAGCCTATCTATGACTTAAAACAATCTCCAAGAGCTTGGTATCATAAGCTGAATGTGATCTTAAGGGACAGAGGTTTCAAAAAGGCCAGAAGTTGAACACACTCTCTTTACACTTCAGATTAATGAAGGTATTGTGGTCATACTCATTTATGTGGATGACATAATCATATCAGGTAGTGATAAAGTAGACATTGATTCTACTAAAGCTTATTTAAAAAGTATCTTTGATATTAAAGATCTAGGTGAACTTAAATACTTCTTAGGAATTGAAGTGTGTAGGTTCAAAGAAGGTTTCTTCTTATCTCAGAGAAAATATATTGTGGACTTACTAACCTCTACAGGTATGATGGAAGCTAAACCAGCTAAGACACCCTTAGAAGAAGGATACAAGATAAAACCTGAGGGGGAGGTAGGAAATAACAAGTTCCATGATACAAAGCTGTATAGGAAAGTGGTTGGTAAGCTCATATACTAGACCTGACTTATGTTTTGTTGTGAATCAGGTTTCTCAACATATGCAAGACCCAAAGATAAGGCATTGGGACATGATCATGTGCATATTAAGATACTTGAAAGGCACTAAAGAACAAGGTATATGGATGGGTTGTAATGGAAACACAGAAGTTGTAGGTTATTGTGATGCAGATTGGGCAGGAGACAGAGAAGATAAGAGAAGCAGAACCGGCTACTGTACCTTCATAGGAGGTAATCTTGTGACCTGAAAGACTAAGAAGCAGAAGTTTGTATCTTGCTCTAGTAAAGAAGCTGAATACAGGGCTATGAGGAACCTTAACACAGATGCATCTGGATGAAGCAACTTCTCCTTGACATTCTTGGCGTGAGCTTGAAGTCTCATTTCACTGTCCATTGTGACAACCAAGCACATTGAGGTGGATTGATATAAGGTGAGAAAAGCTATTGGAAATGAAATTATCTTACCTTGCTACACAAGGAGTGAGGATCAACTATCAGATGTGTTCACCAAGGCTACCACACTGAAGACTGGCGGATCTATGTACCAAAGGCTTGGCCTCATGTCCATTCCACAACACTGATCCTGATCATGTAGTTTTATATTCTTTTTCCCTACGAAAGGTTTTGTCCCAATTGGGTTTTCTTTTTTTTTGGTTTTTAATGAGGTAATGCTTCATGTTTGCAAGCTTAGCCAATATTCATGACTTAAGCTTGAGGGGGAGTTTTGGAATGAAGAATAATGAAGAAGACAAAGAGAAGAATTGAAAAAAATGTGCCTTAGACTCTAAGTAGGCGCCATGTGTCCAAAGGGAGTGGCTTAGGCTTGTTTGTGATTAATTATATGTTATCCTTGTAGCCAAACATGTATTAGGCTATCTTAGTATTCAAACAAGCCTAGACTAGTTTAGTATAAATAGTTATCTCTTTCTTCCTTTGTAAGCAAGAAATTCATTTTTCTAAAATCTCAATAATAATCATTCTTACTTTTCTCTCTAATCTCTCTCTCTCTCAATCTACAAATCTATAAATCTCTTAATCTCATAAATTTTTAATTTGTGGGTTCAATCATATATCTCCTTTGGATATAATTCTTTTGCCTTTGAGTGAAAAAAACAAAAATAGATGGGAAAAAGAAGGCTGATCTAATCCAACAGATCCATGAGGATGCTAGGAGAAACATAAAAGAAAAGACTAAACTCTATGTTATAGACGCTAACAAGAACGGAAACAAGATGGTCTTTCAAATTATTGATCAAGTGTGGATACACTTAAGAAAGGAACAGTTAACAGCAGAGAGGAAGTCTAAACTTATGCCAAGAATTGGTGGCCCCTTCAAAATAACAAGGAGAATCAATGATAACGTCTACCAGCTTAATCTCCAAAGAAAGTATAATGTTAGTTCTAGCTTCAATGTTTCTGACTTTATTCCTTTTGATGCAAATGAATCAGATTTTAGTTCGAATTCATTTCAAAAAGGAGGTGATGATATGATCCTGAACAGCATAAAGGAGATGGAGTATGAACTATAGCTGGAACCAGAAGCTGAGGAGCATGGAGCCGTTAAGAACCTGATTGCGCCAATTGGTCACATGACAAGAGCAAGGTCCAATAAGCTTAAGGAATTCATTGGAGGAGTGTTCAAAGACATTCAAGCCACACCCCGTATAGACAGCAAGCACGCCACACTTGTCATAATTCAATCCAAAGAAGTTCAGTAAATGGACAAGTGATTCATTTGTACTCTTTTTTTCTTATCATTGGTTTTATCCCAATAGATTTTCCAAATTAAGGTTTTTAATGAGACTTATGAATCATTTTCCCATTTACCATTTGATGAGAATCCTAGCCCAAGTCTATTCATATTTTCATCACTTTCAGATTTAGGCTAGATTTCAAATTCAAACTAATTATATTGCATGATCTTTGCTTGTTTTCAAGGCTTTCTTGGGAATGTCCAAGTCCAGACGTCTTTCTTCTTTTTCTTCCTTTATATTGTGGAGTTCTATGTAACAAAAAACTTATCTATTTTTAAAATAAAATCTCTTTTAAGTTAGATCATCTTGTTGGTGTATAATATACAGTAAAATCATTTATATTCTTTAGTGTATAATATATGAAAAATCCAAAGAGGTGAATCAAAGGAATTCTGCAGCCTTTGTGTGACCATTCATTACCACATCCCTTATCAGTGAGTTCACTCTCATTGCAGCAAGGTTTATCCCCTTTCTCAATCTTTTGTGTGCCAGTTTTGGGAATATCTCATCAAGTGGTATCAGAGTTTGGGCTTGGATTACGACAAGTGTGGCTTGCTTGGTGTCTGAATGGGGCATGGTCTGAATGTCTTTCATGAGATCTTCCCGGAACTGACACACACAAGATTGAGGAAGAGGATAAGCCTTGCTGCAATGGTAGTGAACTCACTGACAAGGGATGTGGTTATGATTGGTCACACAAAGGCTGAAAAATTCTTTTTGTTCACCTCTTTGGATTCTTTAGATATTATCACTAAAGAATATAAAGGATTTTGCTGGATATTACACACCAATAAGATGATCTAACTTAAAAGAGATTTTATTAAAATGATAAATAAGTTTTTTGTGATAGAGAACTCCATAATATAAAGGAAAAAGAAGAAGACATACTGACTCACCAAGCATATCTTGTAGCCTCAAGGACCCTCCAAGGGTATGACTTTCATGGTAGACTAGTCTACATAATGTGGAGAAAGAGAAAAAGAAGTGAGCATATCATCTTTCCCTGCGATAGCTCACCAATCCTATCAGTCAAACAAATCTTTGATTCCATCTACACAATAGGATGTGTTTTGACTCACCAAAAACCACGGATCCCGTGCATATGGAGAAAGAGCCAACAACAGTATCAGCGACTCTAGACAGCCGATACCCATTTGGTTTCGAATAATTCCACGAGAGCCTCCCTACATGGCAACCAATGTATGATGAAGCCGGCTATATTGAGGAAATATTCAAAGTCTAAGAGAAGGTCATAAAGAAGCAAGGGAAGTTCATAACCGATATGGGGAAGTTCCTTTAGAATCTAGAGCTATTCCTCCCATACACAACCACAAGAATGAAATAGAGGATCTCAAGATGAGCTTTGAGAACTTCCCCTACCAAGGACCACGACACGCAGCCGACGTTAAATGAAAGTAGGAGGTACGATAAGGCCATGATAAGTTCAATTAAGAAGAGCTACGACCAAAGTTCCTCCAGTCAATCTACAGCTTAACAAGGTACCAGTCCACAAACCTTTGTATATACCGCTTCCATTATATTTTTTTTGTTTCTTATTCATCTATTCTCTCTCACGGCTCAGGATTCACGGAGACAAGTGTTTAAGTCCGGGGGAGGGAACTAGTAGCTAATATCATTTTTAGTTGTTTTGCTTTGTCTTTGCTTTGAATCTCATGCATTACATTTTTAAATAATTATTAGCATAGAAAAAGTCAAAAAACCATTTAGATTTGTTACATTTGCTTTTTAGGATAGTCTTAGTGCGTATATGTTACATTTTGCATAGGGGACAATTATTTGTTTAGCCTTATAAAGATCATATTTAGGCACCAATTTGAGTAAGATATAGCTTTAAGCCAAAACCAGCTCCACCCTCATTGATTTTATCCTCCATTACCTGCAAACGTTCTTCGGTACTTCTCCTTCATTAACTGCGTCAGTGCGTCGATAAAAAATGGAAAATCCATGCTTTGATCTGTCGACTTACATGTCTAAGTTTAGATGAAAATTGCTTGACTAGATGCTAACCCTATAATCTGAGCTATATTGAATATAATTATCTCATTTATGGGTTTGTAATGCATAAACCATGGATTTACACAAATACTTGGAGTACCCTACTTTGTACCATTCTTTTGTTAATCTAAGTAGCTTTTATTATATTTAGGATAGTTTCAAACCCTTAAAACCAACCTGTCTCTTTTCAACGCACATTGTTCTTGATTGAGTAAGGTCTCTTTTGCGCATACATATGTATAGGGACAACAAGGAGAAGCCTTCTTCAGATCTTGCGTCGTTTTAAGGTTAGCAACACTTAGGTGCGATTATAGTTAGAGTTATTTTCATGGTTTTGGAAAGGGATTATGTGGGAATCAGTGCTAAGAAGAGGAAACAGAGTCTATAAAATAGGGAAAACAAAGATAAGAACAGTATAGGGGATTCAGAGAAAAAAAAAAATTTTAGCTCTAAGCATCTAAGCAAAAGGAAGATCCATGCTAAAATAAAAAAAAAAATTGTTAATGTCGAAAGATTAGATGGAAGGATCAAGGAAAGAAAGAGAAGAGTTAGAGCAAAAAAAAAAAAAGAACCCCTGTGTGAAATGTCTAAAAGATCAAGGAAGAGTAAAATATATTTTGATAAGATCATGAGGATGGTTTCGATTAAAAACCAAGGCACGCCTCTTCTTCGTCCGTATCAAGCAGCCATCGCTTTCCTTCTCGAGTCTTCATTAGCCGGGACACTCCTTGGACCACAAATCTTACCCAAGACAGCAAAAAATATGATAAAAGAGACAATGCGTACACTAGAGCTACCTAACTCCTCATTGCCTCACCTATATAAAGAAGAAGGTTTGGATCAAGAAAGGATCAGAATTTTTAGTAAGAAAAATACTCTTTTACATTTTCAAACAAGTTATCGGAATAATGTGGTATAATAGTGGTCATCTCTAAAATTCATGACACAGATCTGGGGTTCGAATCCAGCACTCCGCAATGTTATGGAAATATTAAAGCCACTAGTCTAAATTGACAAAAAAAAAAGTTTCTAACTCAAAACCTTTTATCTTTATGTATGTATTATTCAGCCTAATTTCTAGTATTTTTTGTTTTCTCTAATTTTCATTATTTCCTTTATTTTCTGTATATTTATTCCTTCACACTCATGAACTTTCAAGATTATAATACCCATTTTTGGAGTTTCATTACCATGATTTAGAGTATTTGTAGGGATTCAGACCAGGATTTATTTGCGACACATCTACTTGTTTCTTGTGTGAAAAGATGGTGAAATGAACATTTTTTTCCTCTTTCCCTAGGACTGTTCAACTCGCCCTAAGTGGTTGTTTGGTTGTATAGCAAGAGAGAATAAAAAAACAGCTAATTAAACCCAGTTGATAAAACTAGATTGTTGAGTTAGTTGCTATATGGATCTATCTTAATATCGCTTCTGAACTTAGGTGGAGCAACAAGAGACAGCTGAGCTCTTTAATCTAGAAAAAGTGAATAGAATCCTTGCCATAATATTGAAAATAATCCTTGCCATAAAAGTGAATTGATTCGATTGAGAAGCCATGACAAGCTTGTTTTCACATTAATAGGGAGAAAGGATTGATCAAATGACTCTTAAGTAAAGCTAACCAATGTACCACTATCCAAGATCCATTTCTAACCACTTTAAAGAAGATATTGTTTACTTTCTTCTACTTTATTATCTTTTTATTTTTGTCTATGCTTATTTACATTCTGGCTTATTTAAATTTCTGCACATCTATATTTATGTTTATTTACATTGTTGTTTACTAATTGTTTATTACATAACCTCTATAAAGTTTAATCTAAATTTATCCAAGAAGATTAAAACCAACTCATCTAAATTGGCTTAAACTAAACTATTTAATGCATTTTCCATGACTTAAAAAGTGATTTTGAAAGCACAACATCCTTTGGGTTCGACCTTTAAGTACTATAATCACATTGTTGTGCACTCGCAACTTGTGATATTGTAATAAAAAAAAAGGAATTATTGAAATTTTATCTCAAAATAGGGTGTCGATCCATTGAAGATTACAAAAACACACTTTGAACCTACAAGACTCGAGCTATGCTATATCAAGAGAAAAAAAATTGTGAGATTTTACGCAAAGAAAGTAAACAAAAGCAAATAAATCAATTTTAAACGCAATGAGGAAATGTGTTAAACCATAAAAAATTTTTGTAGAGATACAACTTGTAAGCAACAATAATAAGGGTATTGATTAATTTCTAAATTTTAAACACAATTTATCATATTTTCCACTTTCGCGTGGCTCCAGTAACTATACTTAACAACTCAATAGATTCAGATTACATTGGTTATTGTAAGAGGTAGATATGCATTAATCAATCATGTAAAAGATTATTCATTAAACTCTGCTTTTGTTGGTTACCACGCATAGCTCATTCAAATAATAGTTCAGAGTTTTAATATCATCACTTTTCAAGGGTCATGACCAAGGGTGGGTTTGTTTGGCCAATGCTGGAGGCTTAAATGCTGGATTTTACTTCCCTCCTTTTATAAGAAGTCGTTGTCAAGGTTTGGCACAGACGGCCAAGGCTGAACTCTTCATTCTCCACTTGCTTCACTTGTTCACCAGTCGAACATAGCTTCACTAAATCACTAATAACTCTTCAACCAAAATTTCAAATGACGTGATTTCATTTGCATCTGAAAATTTATTCAAGGAGCTTCATCTTCATTAAAAATTCATCCAAAGAAAATTTCTGAAGGGCTCCATCCAAAGCTGAATTTCAGGTGTACCCAATCTGTCATGTTGAGAAATCTTCAAGTCTTAGGTTTTCTTGGTTTTTAAACCAATTCTTTGAGCTTGATATCATGGTGGATTAAAACTTGACGTGATTTGGCTCTTTCTTGTGTGTTTTGCTATTTTGACCAAAAATGATTCGAAAACCGTAAAATACTCAAAAAAAATATTTTTATGGTATAAAATTATTGTATTTACCATAGAAAACACAATAAAAACCTTAATAAAACATGTAAAAAACCAAATATATCACCCTTCTGCAATCATTAGGAACATCAAAGTTTCTATTGGAGGAAGCTATGTTCCTTTTGATTTCCAACTCATGGAGTTGTATGGCTCAAAAGGAAATCAAGTTGTACTTTGGTATCCCATTCTTAGCAACAGTTGGAGCATTGATTAGTTACTCAAAGAGGAGGATGTATTTCACAAAAGTTTGAGATCAAGTCTAGAATCTATTTCTGAAGCATAAATATGTGCATATGGCTGTCAAGCTATGACCTTAGAAGGCTTCACATGCCTCTGGAGCTGCCTCAACCTACCTAAAGAATCATAAGGGAAGAGGATATTCATTAGCTTTTGGAATTTTCCAAAAGATGAAGCAAAACCACTGAAGGTGGAGGAGCATAAAGATTTTTACAAAGAAACACATTCTGTTTCAACACCTATAAAGGACAATGATGAAGTCACTGGGAAACTTAAAAACTATCCAAAGCCATTTCAAAAGGTTCAAAATTATTGTCTAAAGAGATGGATGTAAAAGAAAATGAAACAGAAAAGAAGAAACTCAAAAGTACATTGCATTTTTTCGATGAGTTTTAATTCTAAAAAAAACAACAATGAAGACAAGTTTGGAGAGTCTAAAATATCTCCTTACCCTCCATTTCAAAATCAAGATGAAGGTAAATGCAAAAAAAAATTTGTTGGATACATCATGAACCTAAAAATGGAAAAAAGAATTGAGATAACGATTGCGTGAAAGATAACCTATAAGATTTTTATTTATATTTTCATTTTTAGAAGTTTATTAAGAATCTAACTATTTTATTTTTTTTCTTAAAATTGACGAAGCCAAAAACTATATATAAATTAAAATTTTATCAATCCACTGCCCAAATCCATACAAAACTAAAGTCCAAAACTTTAAGATTTGGAAATTGGACCAACAATCCAAAAAAAATCATTCGTCCAAATTCAATTTGTAATATACTATTGATTAAGACAACACAAATAAAGTACCTCTTTTAATTATTTTTGTAAAAACAAAATCAAATTAGATTGAGTTCTATAGCATAAAACCAATCACGTAAAAAATCAATTTTAATATTTCCACTGTTTTGCTTTTAAGCTAAACATTTAGGTTATATATTCAAGCCATCATCTCCTCATCTCAATCACTCAATACACACAACAAATTCATGGTCGCTCTCTACTTCTTTGATTTGTGTTTTAGAATACGCACAAAAAACTTATTTCATCAGATTTTGGTTATTTAACTGAATACATCACAGTTATATTTTAGGGCGTTGAGTGTGGAATTCAAAAAATTTTAAACAAATTATTCTTTTATCACCAATCACGTTTTTCAACTAAAGTGTTTTTATAAAAAGAAATAACACATGATAAATAACGCACTTCCATTTGATCCAACATATAATTCTACGCGTTATAATAGAAACCACTTTACACAGTAGATAAAATCAAATTGTATTTTAATAATTTAATTTCATTATAAAAATAATGTCAAGCTAAAAAAATTGTACAGATAACAAATATTTATTAACAAACAGACAAAAATAAGATCTTTGTGCTCTCTTTCATTTTCCAAGTTATATACATCATCTCATGATAATTTCTTTTATTGATTACATTACTATGTTAATTACTATCAGTGTTTAAATATTATAAGAACGTATAATAAAAATGATAAAACCATAGTTAAATGTGTATGTTTATTTAATTTAAAATTTTAATAAATCATGAAATGATAAATGTATGCTAAAAAGATTTTGAGCTTATTTTAAATTTTTGGCATAACTTTTTGAAACCAGTAAAAAAGTGAATCAAATTAATTAAAATACACCACCATTAACTTTTAATTCACAAATAAAAAATTTAAAATGGGATAAATATATATAAGTTTAACTATATATATGAAATGGCTGTTTTATAGTAATTATTGAAAAATCAAGTAAATTTGTATTTTTTAAAAATTATATTAAAATATAGAATTTTTAAATAAATTATGGAAATAAAATTAAAAATAAAATTATTTTATTTTATAGACCCGTTTTCTTCGAAATTAAAGTATGTGTATATGTTGATAATTCGTTTTGGCGTAGTGCTCCGTTTTATTCAATTTAAAACAAAAAAGTCATCAATTTTTTTTTAATTCTTAACATATTTTAAGCCTACATTTATATTTGAAATATGGTTTATTTAATGTCTATTTTTGGATTACAACTAGACATTCATCTCAACATGATTTCATTACAGGATCAGTTTGTAATGTGTGGTTGGAACCATTTTTGGATCACATTTATCTTGGTTTGTGTTGAGAGGATGTGTATTCGTAATAAATACATATACTTTCAATTTTTAATACATTTTTGTGTAGAGACCATTAATAATTATCATATGGTTAAGAAGAGAGATTCAAAGAGCTTATACTGCTTACATTGTTTATATATAAGATAAACAATACATGTTGACAAAAAAGAAGATAAATATTACATAAAATGTTAATTAATTTATCAGAACTTCAAATTTATAACACATAAATCTATATAAAATTATACAAATAGTTATAAAACATATTTAACATTGGTTTAACAAACATGACTGTATATTTATCACCATTTATATTTAAATCGTGTTTAAATCATTATTAAATATATTGTAGATTTGAAAATAATACCATTATATCACTAAATAGATAAAAATTTATTAAATTAGTTTTCAAAAACTTTAAGACTAATTATTGAATTTATTAAATGTAGATATGTTGTCTCATCATGATGGAATACAAATTCTAGTATGCCAACAAGTTTAAATCAGCCCATAGAAGTTTCAACTTCTGTCCTAGAGACAACCCTTAAGATAAACATTAATTAATTTTTCTTTTTTTAATTTTAATATTCGTTAAATTTTTTATAAGGAACAATATTATAATTTACAAATTTATTGACAAAAGATAAATATAAATAGCCGTACAGACAAAAAAAAATATTTCAGTTATTTGAGAAAGGAGTTGTCCTGAATATTTATATTCTTAAAAAAATTTCTACCAATTGGTAGAGAGTGTGTTGTTGAAAACTTCAACAGACCATCAAATGTGAATATAACTTTTGGTTTTTTCAAAAATAGGCTTTATGAATTCAAAAAATATATATATACAAAAAGTAGAAGACTCTTATAAATTTTACAGACATCTAAATGCATCTGACGCATGGTGGAAAAAATGTGAGTTTGTATTTACATAAATTCACCAAAATATATATCAATATTTAGGTATATAATAATCTGTTGATTTTAAATTTATATGGATGCAAATTAATAAAATCGTTGCACGGAAAACCACCAGAGTTTTAAAATGTGATGGTAGATGTCTCGTCATATAAAATAGGGAGAATAACTGTATTGGCCTATTTATTAGATGTAACTACTAGGATAACCTATTCTTTCGTTAATTACTACACCGTCTTTCGAAATTTCAAAATCACAGTCGTACACCTTTACGAATGCATTATAGCAAAATTATTACGATAATGCCACCGCGTAGTATTTATCGCGTATTTTTTTATCGCTTAGTTGTTACACATGTTCGCCGTATGAACTTATCCCATGTCAGAGATTTTTTTGTCACGTGGTCGCAGTATTTATCAGCCGCAGAATTGTTTCGCATAATTATTATTGTATAGTCGCAGTTTAATACGTCACAATTTCGTTTGTTGGTATCGCAGACTTGTTTCGCTGAATTATTGGCGCGTTGTAGCATGTTTAGTTTGTCGCAGTTTTTTTTATTTTCATCGCAGAATTGTTTCGCAGATATATTTTTACGTTATCGCTGTTTAATATCTCGTTGTTTTGTTTGTTGCTATCCCAGATTTGTTTCGCAGAATTATTAGCGCGTTGTCGCATGTTTAATATCTCGCATTTTTGTTTGTTGGTATCGCAGAATTGTTTCGCAGAATTATTAGCGCGTTGTCGCATGTTTAATATGTTGCAGTGTTGTTTAATGTAATCGCAGAACTGTTTCGCAGAAATATTTTTACGTTATCGCTGTTTAATATCTCGCAGTTTTGTTTGTTGAAATCGCAGAATTTTTTCGCAGAATTATTCTTGCGTTGTCGCGTGTTTAATATCTCGCAGTTTTGTTTGTTGAAATCGCAGATTGTTTGGCAGAATTATTCGTGCGTTGTCGCGTGTTTAATATCTCACAGTTTTGTTTATTGTTACCGCAGAACTGTTTCGCAGAATTATTCGTGCGTTGTCGCGTGTTTAATATGTCGCAGTTTTGTTTATTGTTACCGCAAAACTGTTTCGCAGATATATTTTTACGTTATCGCTGTTTAATATCTCGAAGTTTTGTTTGTTGAAATCGCATAAATGTTTCGCAGAATTATTGCCGCGTTGTCGCATGTTTTTATCCCGACAGGTTGTTAGTAGTTACAACAGAATTGTTTAGCAGAATTATGTGTACGTGGTGGCAGAATTATTTGTATATGTTCGCTGTTTATTGTCTCGCAGATTTGATTTGTTGTTATCGCAAAATAATATTGCAGATTTTTTTTCACGTTATTGCAGATTTGATTGTTGTTATCGCAGTTTTGTGTCGCAGAATTATTCGTGTATTGTCGCAGAAATAATCTCTGACGAACACTGGCCGTACGATTTACGGTTGTATTATGTTGTCCCCATACAATCCGTGTACCGAGTTCATATATATTGGTCCACCGTCGCTTATACATCATTCATTCGTGTATCAACAATAATGGAGCATATTATATAGGCATGTGGAGAGTAGAAGTTCGAAAGGAAGCAATGGATTTTTGTAGTTGATGCTAAGCGAGAATCATGAATGGTATTAGCTGCATTTTGTATGAAGTACACCGTTCTAATGGGTATGGTGTTTGAAGATTTTTGCTTGGATAAGAGAGAATTTGACGGGAAATTGAGTTATATGTTGCCCAGAGAGATTCTGAAGAAATTGCCTCAAGATACACCTCCGGTATATATCTCAAATTGTAGGCAATTTCAAGTTTTCTTGGGGCAATCATTAGGTTATTGTCGTCGAATTTGTGTGGAATTGAAAAAAAAATCGATACTAAGCCATTGGAATATGAGTTACGGTTAAGAGATGACAACAATGAAGATGTAGTTCGAAATGGTGAACTTAATTTGGAAGAAGATTGTGAGGAAGATAATGAGGCCAAATTTGATTATTGTGATGACTCTGATGGAACCGACTCAGGTGATGAGAAATTTGAAGCGTTTGGGATGAAGGAAGAATACGATGTAAATATTGAGGAGGCTTCTAGGATTAAAGAAGAAGCAAATTATGACAATTTGGATGCGCTTGGGACGGTACATAAAGATGATCACGAGAATCTGAAATTACCTCATAATAAGAGAACGGAACTACTCTTTGTTACTGAAAGAAATGGTTATGTTGCCAACTCATTGACACTTGAGTTGGAAGATTTGGATTTAGATGTCGGACAATGCTATGAGACGAAAGAGCAGCTGGTGATAAGAATGAAGGTTCTAACCGTGGTTAAAAAATTTGATTTCGATATTCATAAATCGTCACCATTCCTTTTGACTGCTAAGTGTTGGGTCAAGGGATGCTCTTGGAAAGTTTGAGCATCACCAGTAGGAGATTATCCAAAGTTTCATGTTCGAAAGTATGTCTCTGAACATTCATGTTCCATAACTGAGCGTTCAGGACGATCCCGACAAGCCACACATGAGATTTTAGGATTAATTTATACTTACTACGTCGGTGGAGTCGGACATAGTGTTTTGCCAACTCATGTTGCTAATGCGTTGAACAAACGATTTCAAATCAATGTGCTCATCTACGTATTTCATAATTACTGACAATCAACTTTTTTATTGATCACTGGGTGAAGTTACTTATCTACGTTTTTTGGATGGTGTATATTTCATACTGGAAGGCATACCAAGCATTAAGATATGCTCGCGAATTGATGAGGGGAACACCTGAAATTGGATACCAGTTACTACCAACGTACTTATACATGATAAAACGAGAAAATCCTGGGATACATACACGGCTTGTTGTTGATGAAAAAAATAGATTCAAATACTTGTTCATATCATATGGAGGTAGCATCAATGGATTTCCTTTCATTCGAAAAGTCGTTGTTGTTGATGGAACTTTCTTGCAAGGAAAATACAAAGGGACCCTCCTCACAGCTACAGGTCAAGACGGTAATTTCAATTACTCCTGATTGCTTTTGCTGTTGTTGACACTGAAAATGATGAATCATGGAGATGGTTCTTCGAACAACTGAGTGTTGTTATCCCCGATGATGAAGGGTTAGCCATTATTTCGGATAGGCATAAGTCTATTGGGAAAGCAATTGCAACTGTTTATAGAAAGTGTAGTTGTGGAATCTGTACGTATCATTTGTACAAGAACATATTAGTACGTTTTAAATGTAAGGAAGCATTCAGTTTGGTGAAGAAGGCGGCATACGCTTTCAGACTTGTTGATTTCCAGAGACCTTTTGATGAGCTTAAAGAAGTGCATCCTGCACTTCATGCGTATCTGAAACGAGCTGATGTACGCCTTTGGACACGTGTTCATTTTCCGGGAGATCGGTATAATATCCTTACAAGCAACATATCTGAATCTATGAACAGTGTCCTATCCAAAGCTAGGAAATTGCCTATAGTTCAACTTCTAGAAGCAATCTGGTCGATGATGACAAGATGGTTTGACAGTCGAAGGATCGCAGCGTCGAGATTACAGACAAGTCTAACTACTGGAGTTGAGAAATTGTTACAGGTAAAATTGATGTCTATCATACTAGTGAACAAGCGGGGAATAATTGGACTAACCATATTTTTGTTCATGTAGGACCGTGTCCTACAGTCAAAAATTTTGGCTGTCCAAGATATTGATGTTGTGCGTGTACAAGTTACATCGGTTGGTGGATCAGTGAGTATTGTGAATTTGGAAGACAAAACTTGTACATGTTGTCGATTTGACTTGGAGAAGATACCATGCGACCACGCAATTGCGGTAGCCGAAAAGAGGAATATATCTCCTATTTCTCTTTGTCACCTATACTACCATTGCTTCTATTTGTATAATGTGTATGCTACCACAATCATGCCAAGGGATTTTACTATACCAATACCCGAACATATTACCAGTAAGGTATATTTTCTGCCTCTAACTAAGCAACAACCAGGACGGCCCAAAAAATCGAGAATGAAACCATGCTTAGAAATTGCGATGGACAAGAAAAAGCCGTGAAAACAACACGCCTGTGGTAACTGTAATGAAGTTGGACATAACCGTCAAACTTGTAAACAACCATAGATATTCATCACTATGTATGTATTTTTATATTGTTCTTAGGGTTTATTACAGTGCGTTGTTGTTAAATGACGTTGGCAGATTTTTTAAAGTTTTATAATCGCAGACTTATTTTCATATACAGCATATTTGTTATATGATAACAAGGCAAATCAAAATCAGGAATTGGAAGAGACGAGAAGGATTTTTTCTTATTAAAAAAAAATTATTACAGAGGGAACGAAGTGCAAATATTACATATAATGTATTCCAAACTTCAACCAGTCGATGTATGGGATCTGCACCTCGTCTGCCTCTGCTGCAAGGCACTTGCGTTGGTCGGCGTAGACCTGGTGAGCCGCCTGCAATTCTGTTATCCATCCGGCGATTATGTTTTTGAGGACGGCTAGTTTAGCATTTTTTTCTCCAACCTAAGTTGGAGATAGTGCTTCTCTTCCTTCTTCTCCATCTGGTCTTTGACCAGAAGGAGGCAGGATTTAAGGCGTGCCTGATCCTTCAACATGACAGCGTCATCCAACGCTGCCTGAAGTTTGTCGACGGACATTTCCACTTTCGTTTTTTTGAGAAATTTGAAGAGCTTGAGGCCATTTGAGTAAGGTAGATTTGCAAATGTGAAAGAAAGTTTTGTTTCTTGTTGCAATCAACGGAGATGGTATATCATCTATTTATAGTGGTTCTTAGCGACGGTTTAGGGTTAATAGAGGTTTAAATTAAAGTGTCTCTTCACTGTCACATCTGGTGGCTCAAAGCACGCTAAGCGGTTTAAATGCTTTGTCTTTTCGATGTCACGCCTATTCACTATTCGTAATCCCTCTGCGGTTGCGTAAACATTTCAATTTGGGGGTTTGTAATATCCCTTCACTGTCAGAACCGTGTAATCATTCAAGTTTGAATTTGTGAACCAATTATTATTTTTGCAAGTTATCAAAACTACCACAAGTAATTTGCACTTATGGCAGATATATTATGTTGTTACACAAGGATTATTTCCAAGTTACCGCATATTTATTTACAAGTTCTCGCAGATTTATATTCAACTTATCGCAGATTTATTAACAAGTTCTCGCAGATTTGTATTCAAATTACGGCTGAGTTATTTTCAACTAATCGCATATTAACCAGAACTATAATATCAAGTTACCGCAGATTTATTTACAAGTTCGTGCAAATTTGCATTCAACCTATCGCAGATATATTTTAGAATTACCTAAGATTTACTAACTGAGCGACAAACATTTGCAAATTAACATTAGGTCTAGTAGAAATATTTGAATACAAACCCAAAATTAAACGTATTGTTATCGAAGATTACAATATTGAAAGTGACGATTATGATGTTGAAGTTTTAGGTGCTATGGCACGAATGGGTATGGGATCTGTGGACGTAACTGATGCCCCACTTATTATTTCCAGAACTTCATCGAACAATTCTTCTGCCAGTTTACGTCGGAGACTGACTATGTTCTCATCGTTAAGCCCCTCGAAACTCCTTCCCAAAGCTAGACACTCTACGTATTTCAAAGCGTAGACACCGCAATCTCCGGCTCCATGGGTTCTGTGAATTGGAACGCTCCTTCTCACTCTACTCAGCTTAAACATCCGATCGGTTCGTCGGCGTTCTGTATCTGGCACACAGATGTTTAATATTGCCGGCATGCACTTTCGAAGAAAATGCATCTCTTCGAGGAGGCCCTTGTCAGGGGTGTTAGTAGGTATTGAGTCATAGACAAATATTGTTTCGCGGGGGAAGTTGATGTCTACTACAACCCAATGATTACTGCCTACGTTGACAATGTCGTACAAATTATCAATATCATGCCACCATCTCTTTCTTGTTACTGAGCTACTAGGTAACACTCCGTTGAAGTTGTCCAAATATTGTGTATCGAACGAGATTTTGGTTGACTTCAACTTTGTACTTTTAAAATCTCGTTGCATGATACTCATGAACCACTGATCTATGAAGCCAACCCTTGCCCGGTATGGTGACACAGCACGCATGTCTCTTCTACGGAACATTATCAGTGCTTCAGCTAAGTGCTGTTAACCATGAAAATGGCAAGAGTTAGTGATTTCACGATAACTGAAAGACAACTACGAATAAATCAGCGACAAAATGAAAACGAATTCAGCCACTACTACAACTAACTTAGCGACAAATATGAAAAAATCAGCGATAACTTAATCTAAATCAGCGAATATTACAACTAACTGGCCGATAACTGTTAATAATCCAGAGATAAGTAATTGCTTACCATATCCAGCAACCACCCATTAGGTTCACCCTTTCTAAAACTCCATTTTTCTCTAGGAAGAATGATCGAAATGAAGTAACCACCGGATGTTGAAAAATTTTCACCCCTGGACAAAGGACACATATTAGTTAGATAACAGAATACATTACTGAATTATATACAATAATTAATTAAGTGATAAATACTTAGTCGTATCCATCCAGTTTTCAAAGCGTTCCCATTTTTTGCATCTACTGGAGCCATCGGATCATAAGCGTTCTCCGAATTGACCACACCTAGGATGATGCGTTTGACTGTGGAATTAGGAAGGTATAGCGATTGTTGACAATCTGCCAATTTGGGAATTCACATTCCCTTTCGAGTAACAACATCCACGGTGGACAACGCAACGTCCAACTGTTCTCTAGGACTTGGCGCCATCTGCATATCTTCTTCACTCCGTTGTGACGTAATGTCAACGACATCATCGTTTTCTGCGTTACGCTGTGGAGTTTTTTTTGAATTCTTCACCACCTTCGTCACTTCAAGCCCATCAGATGCAACTTCACCCTTCTCTACCACCCATGACTGTGTCAACATGTTAAACATCAAGTAAGCATGTCGTATCAGAATGTAAAAACAGACTTTTTATAGTATTACTTACTGGATCATCGGAACTGTCAAGCAGTTTTGGTATATTTATAGTGTTCGCTTTACCGCGACCCACTGTAATACCACCTGCCGGTGTGCTACTGTCGGCGTCATCTTCTTTCTCTTGATTGCCTTCAGAATTGCTGACATTGGCATCATCATTTGTCAGACGACTTTGTTTTATTTCATGGGCAAGGTTTCTTATTTCATCCCTCACAGTTGAGGCGAATGCCTCAAAGTCTTCTAATCTTCTGGATACTGTGTCCTCCAAGTTGTCAAACTTGTCAGATAAACCTTCCACCATCTTAATAATTGAGTTAAGCAAACCTTTGATGCCCTCCACATTATCAGATTCTTATACAACTTCAACCGACTGTAACTCAGACTTGAGCTTCTTCTCCTTCCTCTGCTTGTTAGGGTGATCAGGCAAACGTGATTTACGTTTTAAGGATTTTTTTTCCCACCAGTCCAAGTACCTTTAACTAACTGATCGGATATGATATCTGAAAGCAGATTGTCAAGCTTCCTATCCAAGCTTTGTTGGTTATTGTTCCATGTAGGATACCTATCTTCATATGTTACGGGAAACATATGCCTCACCCGAACCTATAAATCAATCATGGAAACCCTTTCACTATCTTCACGATAACATGTAAACCATACACAAAAAATGTCAAAGTAGAGATTCTAACAATACTGTTAAATAATATACCTCTTGATGTTTAGATTTCTCATCAACAATGAGTTCTTCAAAACTAAAACGTTGGCGACTACCGCGCCAGTTAAGGAGTGGTGGCACATCAACCAAATCCCTCCTCATCCCATAAATCTCTCCAACCGCAGGAACAGACTCAAAAATCCATATCAGAAGAACATGAATGTAACCAGACAGTGTGTAGGTGTTTCCTTTCATGGAAACAATTTTGATAGTGTATCAAACTGCAAAATCCAGTTCTACCCCATGGGTATTTTTCAAACTGGTCAGCAACAAGCGCTCGTTTGGCGCTTTCCAACGGTATCCGGGAACCATGATGTATGCCATAAATCCCCACATGCAAGATGCATAATCTGTCTAATATCATCCTCCTCTCCAAACTCCAGTCTTCACATCGTGGCAAAACCTTAACCATCTCTTCCCATGAAGGTCCACATCCTCTCGCGACATTCATTTCTCTCCACATCACTTCATATTCTGAAGTGTTTACCGATTCTTCCTCTGGATATAGGTCACAAATAAGACCAGTAATTTCCTTATACTCGTTTAGCGAGAATCGCATTGGCTGATCATCAATCAATGACCAAAACTCATAATCATCGATGATTGAAAACTGATGGGTTACGAAGTGATGAACGATACTCGCAGAATATACATACTTATCGGTGATATCTATGTCCACCAGTTTCAGAATAACTCGAACAAATGAGTTTTTTAGCGCCTCCCACGCATCTACACCAATATATTTTTTTTGGGTCTTGAATTTCCCAAATGTGCAGTAATGATTCATGCTCTTCAATTCAAAAGGAGAGCTTCCATCATCGTAAAGTCTAGCTGGGTAGCGGAATCGGCCATATTCTGCAAATCATAGAAGAACGAGGTAACTACAAAATCAAAATAATTATGCGGTTACTACGAATAGTTCTGCGACAACCTTAAACAATTCCACAATAACTACAGTCTATTACTGCTACATCCAGACATAATTTAACCTAATCAAACAGAAACTATAGAATAATTCTGCAGTGAATACAGATATGTCTGCGACAACAGGAAAATACCAAATTCAGCGAACACGAAAATAAAGAGAAGCACACGAAGAGAATGCAGACGAAGACGAACAGTTTAATATGTAGGGTTTGCTTTGTGTATTTGTAGAGGGGACTGGAGAAAGTTGAACAGTTACGACTCCAATTTGGTAACCGTTGAGAAATTATCTACTCAAATGGCAAACTAGTAAATAAAATGAACTATGCAGGTTTTTATGTATTTACCCCACCAGTGTTTCGAACGAAAATATGAATAGGTTAGTCTAGTAATAAGGTATAAGATATGGGTCATTCTAGAAAAATTTCAGTATAAATTATGGTTTTTTCAAAATAAGCTTAATGAATTCAAATATATATATATATACAAAAAGTGGAAAGCTCTTATGAATTGTACAGACATCTCATTTGATCCTGATACACCTATGATAAATGCATCTGATGCAAGGTGGAAAGAAATTGAGTTTGTAATTACATATAATCATCAAAATATATATCGATATTTTGATATATAATAATCTGTTGATTTTAAATTTATATGGATGCAAATTAATAAAATAGTTTAACCGAAAACCTCCAGATCTTTAGAATGTGATGGTAGATGTCTCGTCTTATATGATGTTCAATTATAATCTCAACACTCCGCACGCCAAAGAAAAAAAAATTGATCAATACACGTGCAGTTCATAAATAAATGATGATGGATCAGACAATGATAGTGGTGACATACCACAAACACAAGTTTATGAGACGAGAAGAAAACAAAATGTATGGTGTTATAATTTATGAGGATACATACTCTCCAAATGAATACACCAATGAAACTGTCCAACTGGTCGCAGAGGCCATCAACGTGGGAGACTAAATTTGCAGTCAAACACTAGACATGTCATATACTTGGTTTTTATACGTTTTCTTATGATTTTTAGTACTAACTCTAAGTGTTTTGATATGATTTTATGCTTTTAAAGATAGTTTTTTCGTATTATAGATATTTTAGTTCAAAGAAGATAAAAACACAAAAAGATGCAAAAAGGAATCAAATTGGAGTATAATATGTTCCTAAATTGACTTCAAGTCAAGAAGATAGTCCAAGACTTTAAAATCACAAGATATGAAAATTCTATCAACATAATAAATCCTATCTAACAGAAGTTTGACCATATATGGAGCTTTTCCAAGAATGTTCTGTGGATGAACTTAGGTGATAATCAATCCCTGTGAATTAGCTTTTATATGGGAGTGGAATCAAGCAATTTTCATTTATGGTTCGAAAGATATACCCGATTTAGTGAAAATATGTTTGTCTTGCTTGAAAATGAAGATAATGGAGAATTTGGCTCAGCCTTGGCCAAAGCACGAAACAAATCACCCCCGACCCTTTTCAAGCCGAGGGAAAGTGTTGCCCTAGCCACTGCCCAATTCACCAATCATGCCTTCATTTGGTGGGATGAAGAAGTAGCCGAGAGAAGAAGGGGAACGTTCACCCCATTATCTTCTTGGGAAGAACTCACCCACATTATTAGAAGGTCATACGATCCCCCTCATTTCCACCATGAGCCACAAAGATGTTTCAGACGTCTAACCAAAGGCAACAGAAGCGTTGAAGAATATTTTGATGAGATCGAACACCTCCGAAACCATCGGAGATTGAAGACTCGGCAGAAAGCCTTATGCCCCAATTCATGGATGGGCTGTAATAGAAAATCGCCTGGAAAGTGGAACGACAACCATACCACAATCTCGGGGAACTGTTCCATCTGGCCACACGAGTAGAACAAACCAAAAAGCAAAAGCCCCTGTCCCATGTCGGGCCCAAACCCAACAGGGACTCCAACCCTAAAATGTACGAGAAAAGTCAAGGAGTCCACGCTGATCAACGGCCCATGAAGCGGTCCGCAACCCAAAGTCCGGCCTAAATGGAGCCCAACCAAGGGCCCAGAACGAACAAGCACAAAGGATTTGTGACATAATGTGATTCAATTGTGGAGGATGCGGTCACATTTCTTGAGACTGCTCAAACAAGATGGTAATGATCATGACCGTTTTGGGAAATTATGAGTCTCGAGACAAAGAAGAGTCCGGATATGACCCAGTCGAGGCGGATGAAGAGGTAGAGTACTCCGATTCTGGAGAACTCTTCATGATCCAATGGATTTTGAACTCATCGATCATAACCAAAAATATTTCCCAATAGGAGAATATCTTCTACTCAAAATACATCATCCAGGGCAAGCATGTTCCCTCATAATTCATGGTCGATCCTATACCAATGTCGCTCACCAGTACATGGTAGGCAAACTCAGCCTAGAGAGAACTAAGCATCCACGACCTTATAGGCTGAGATGGCTCAATGACAAGGTTGAGCTAAGCATATTCTATCAAGTAAAGATCTTCTTTAGTATAAGCCGATTCAACAATCAAGTGATATACGACGTGGTCCAGATGCAAGCTGGTCATCTTTTAATGGGGTGCCCATGGAAGTTTAATGTGGAGACCATACACAATTGACAGACTAATCCCAAATTTTTCTTCGATAATAAGTGCATGTTTAACTCAACACCCTTACAACCGCAACAAATTCGGGAACTGCAAGCCAAGACAGGCAAAAGAAAAACCGAACGCAAGGAGAATTTCCTGACCAACTCTGGGAAGGTCCAAAAGGCGATCGGTCAGCTCAACTCCAACTTACTCCTAATGGTATTTAACGAGACCCTGAATGCAGAAAAGAACGATACCTACACGCCAACTGAGGTGGCCAAGTTACTTGAGTTATACGCGAATGTCTTCCCAAAGGAATTGCCTGATAGCCTACCGCCCATTCGAGGAATCAAATATCAGATAGATTTTGTCTCAGGCGTCCAGCTATCCAACCAGCCTGCTTACCAAGTCAATCCCCAGGAGGCCAAATGTTGGAATGAAGAAGAATGATTAAGACAAAGAGAAGAAATGAAGAAAGTGTGCCTTAGATTCTAAATAGGCGCCATGTGTCCAAAAAGAGTGGCTTAGGCTTGTTTGTGATTAATGATATGTTATCCTTGTAGCCAAACATGTATTAGGCTATCTTAGTATCCAAACAAACCTAGACTAGTTTAGTATAAATAGTTAACTATCTCTTCTTTTGTAAGCAAGAAATTCATTTTTCTAAAATCTAAATAATAATCATTCTCACTTTTCTCTCTAATCTCTCTCTATCTCAATCTCTTAATCTCATAATCTTTCATGGTATCAGAGCCAGGTTACATCAATCTGGCATAAAAATTCCACAAAATCTCTTCTCTTTACTCACAATCTTCCTGCACCTTCAAAACAATCAGAGCCGTGGTTCTTGTCGTGGTTTGATCGAGTTTTCCCAGTGGTTTCATCCAATTTGGTGGCCTGAGTCGAAAGTTACAAACGATCTCCTCCAGTGGTGTCACGATTGCATCCACCGGGAGTCTTCGAGTTTGAAACGAGCATATCTTCTTCAATTCTTCATCAATTCAAGTGATTTCAAAGCCTAATCTCAATTAAAATGAGTATAGTTGATGATTCAGGAGGTCCGCTTTGCCCTTTTCACATTTAGAAGCTTTCTTGATCAATCTTCTTCAACAGGTCCATATTCATCCTACTCGGAGTATTTGTGTTAAAAACCTCAATTTTTCTTAACCTTTTGTTAATCATGGACGTTCCAAAATTATGTAAGGATCTTGTATAGTGTCGCAAGAAGTTTCATCTCAATCCAAAGATTTTTAGACTTCAAAAAAGGTTTTCTTGAAAGTTACTAGAATATTTTTCTTTTGGGAGGCAAAATTGGTTCTTAATTGGATTAGATATTTTTAACAATCTTATTACTGAATCTTTGCTAGTTAGGCTGTTATAATTTTTTTGACTAAGGGTTGTTAGGCTGTTGGAGGTTGTTGCTAACGGTTGCAGGTTGTTAGACGCGCCACCTTGGTTGCTCACGGTTAGGACAAGCGCGTGTGTCCTGGTCTGGTTTCTTCTTGGTTTTATTTTCTTGCAGGTTTTAAACAAATACTAATGGAGTACCAGACAAATATAAAGGCTCCAGTTATGCTTCATGGGACGAATTATCTCCTCTGGTCAAGAACCATGAGGACAACCTTGTGCAGCAAAAGCTTATGGACTCATGTTACCAAAGCGCCTGTTATAGCCATTGAAGGGGATGACTCAAATAATCAAGATGATAAAAAAATGGTTTGAGGAAGACCAGATGGTACTTTCTATACTTCAAAACTCCCTTGCTGGATCTCTATTAGAAGCATATTCATATTGTGAAAATGCTAATGATCTTTGGGAAACTTTAAAAACTGTATATGGAAATACTACTAACCTCATGAGAATTTTTAAGGTAAAGAAAGCTTTGAATGATCTTAGACAGAAAGATGTTGAGTTCACAAAGCATTATGTATCCTTTAGATCATTATGGGCAGAGGTAGAGATGCTAAGGCCTGCCACAACTGATCCCATTACTCTCCATTAAAGTAGAGAACAAGATAAGGTGTTTGGGTTACTATTGACATTAAACACTAACTATAAAGATTTGATTAAGAACATTCTTATGGAGGATAAGCTTCCTAGTTTAGAGGATGTTTGTGCTAAGATTCAGAAGGATCAAGGGTCTCTTCAGCTATTTGAAAACAAGGAAGAACCGGTGGTTGCCCACAAGAGCTTCTTCAAGGCGCTAGCTGAATCCAAGAAGAAGAAAACCGTGTGCGATCACTGCAAGAGAACCGGTCACACCAAGAAGGAGTGTTGGGTGCTTCATCCTGAGTTGAAGCCAAGCTGGTTCATTGACATGTCCAAAACTTCATCAACAAGCGGCCCTAGCTCCTCCAACCTGGTACACACAACCGCATCTACTTTGGTCAACAATCCGGTCCATGCCTCTTCATCTGAGTTCGTGAAGAAATCAAACTTGGAAGCTCTCTTCAAAGACTTTAGTTCTGGTAATGTGTTGGTAAATCACTTCATGCTTCCTTTCAAATATTTATTTCTTCTAAACCTTTGATTGTTGATTCTAGAGCTTTTCATCACATGATAAGTGATTTAGATTTGCTAGAAAACTTAGAACTTGCCTTAGGTAGCGTAGTAATAGCTAATGGAATCAATGTGCCAGTTAAAGGAATTAGAAAGCTTAAATTGTTTGATAAAGAATCTACAGCCTTTCATTTGCCATCTTTCACATCTAATTTCTTGTCTATTAAGAGAGCTACTACAGATCTTAATTGTCAAGCTATATTTGGTCCTAATGATTTCTACTTTTAGGATATTGAAACAAGTAAGAAATTTGGACAAGGAACAACAAAGAATGACTTGTATGTGCTTGAAGATTTGTCCATGCATCCCTTACAAGAACCGTGTGCTAATTGTGTAAATGTCAATGTTACAGCTGAGCTTTGGCATGCTAGATAAGGCCATCCTCATCCTACAGCTTTAGAATTGATAATCCCTTAAATTAAATTACAAAATGATGTGTGTGAATCATGCATTCTTGAGAAATATTGTAAGACTGTTTTTGAAAAATCAGTTCATTCATATAATAATTATTTTGATTTAGTGCATTCTGATGTTTGGACATCTCCCTTTCCTTCTAGAGAAAACCTAAAATATTTGGTGATCTTTATTGATGAAAAAATCTAAATATACTTGAGTTACATTGCTTAGTTCTAACGATAGGGTGTTTGATGCATTTCTTAATTTTCAGACATTTGTTACTAATCAATACAATTTCAAGATTAAATGTTTTAGAACAGATAATGGAGGGGAATATACTAGCACCAAGTTTCAGTAACACTTGGCCAAGCATGGCATGGAACATCAAACAAGTTATCCCTACACTCCACAACAAAAATGGAGTAGCTGAGAAGAAAAACATACATTTGATTGAAGTTGTGAGAACAATGTTGTTCCACAAGAAGGTCACCAAACGGTTTTGGGGAGATTCTCTAGTAGCTGCATGCTACTTAATCAATAGAACTCCAAAAAAAGTTCTAGATGATTTGTCTCCCTTTGAGGTATTAAACAAAACTAAGCCTAATATTGAACACTTAAGAGTATTTGAGTGTGTTTGTTTTGTTTTAGTACCAGGAGAACTTAAGAACAAGCTGGAACCAAAGACCACCAAGGCCATGTTCATTGGGTATTCTCCTACACGAAAGGGATACAAATGCTACAATCCAGAGACTAGAAGAGTCTTAGTATCCAGAGATGTTAAATTCCAAGAATCCAAAAGATTATATGAAGAAGGAACTTGGGATGAATTCAAGGACATCTCAACAACAAGACATGACCAAGCTGAGAATCTAAGAAGGATCTTGGAAAGCATTGGTATAGTCCCTCCAAAGGCACCAGCACCAGCACCTGGCCCAGGACCAGCTCACCAAGCGCCAGGACCAGCTCAAGAACAATCAGATTCTGTATTAGCACGGCCCAAACCAGGACCAGCCCAACCCGAGCCGTGTTCACCCAGGCAAGACCCAAGCATGACCCAGGTCCAACCCAGGTGCGACCCAGGCACGACCCTGGTCCAACCCAGGCGCGACCCAGGCACGTCCCAGCCTGCTCCAGCTCTTGGACCATCTGACCCAGGCACATCCATGACCCTTTCATCCTCCCTGCCTAGAACAAGGTCACAGGCGTGGCATCAACCCTGGGACGTGCTAGCATGACCCCCAGCGCGGCCTTCTCTTTAACCATGCCAATTAATCCCGGTGGTCATGAGGGGGGCCAGGAACCTCGACATGATCAAGAGGAGAATTCAGAAGGAAATATTTTAGTCTCAGCTTCTGAAAAGCCTAGGGACATTCAAAATAATCTTGTGGATGATCTAGAAGGAGAAGAAAAAGGGGAACTAGCTGTTGTTCTTATAAGAAGCACAAGGCAGAGATTCCCACCCAATTTCTACTACAACAACAATGCAGTAGTTCATCATGATCAGAGACTCTGTAATCTAGTTCATATACCTGATTCTCATGTTGCATTTAATGTTAACCTTGATAAAGACCAGATTTTAAAGACCTATGAGGAAGCTATGGAGATAAAGGAGTGGATAAAAGTAATTCAAGTTGAAAGATAAGCTATGGTGAAGAATCAAACCTATGCGCCAGCCACTGTTCCAAAAGGGAAAAAGATTGTGAGTTCTAAATGGATCTTCACCATTATATATAAAAGCAATGGTGAGATAGATAAGTATAAAGCTAGGTTGGTGGCTAGAGGATTGACACAAACTTATGGTGAAGATTATAGGGATACCTTTGCTCATGTGGCTAAATTACATTCAATTAATGTTGTTTTGTCTCTTGCTGCTAACCTTGATTGGGATTTATGGCAAATAGATGTTAAGAATGCATTCTTACAAGGTGAGCTAGATGAGGAAGTGTACATGACACCACCACCAGAACTAGAAAGGCTATTTATGGCTTAAAACAATCTCCAAGAGCTTAGTACCATAAGCTGAATGTGACCTTAAGGGACAGAAGCTTCAAAAAGTCAGAAGTTGAACACACTCTTTTTACACTTCAGAGTAAGGAAGGTATTGTGGTTATACTAATTTATGTGGATGACATAATCATATCAGGGAGTGATAAAGTAGACATTGATTCTACTAAAGTTTATTTAAAAAGTGTCGTTAATATTAAGGATCTATGTGAAATTAAATACTTCTTAGGAATTGAAGTGTGTAGGTTCAAGGAAGGTCTCTTCTTATCTCAAGAAAAATATATTGTAGACTTACTAACCTCTACAGGTATGATGAAGCTAAACCAGCTAAGACATCTTTAGAAGAAGGTTACAAGATATAACCTGAGGGGGAGCTAGGAAATGACGAGTTCCATGATACAAAGCTGTATAGAAAAGTGGTTGGTAAGCTCATATACTTAACCATCACTAGACCTGACTTTTGTTTTGCTGTGAATCAGGTTTCTCAACATATGCAAGACCCAAAGATAAGATATTGAGACATGATCATGAGCATATTGAGATACTTGAAAGACACTAAAAAACAAGGTATATGGATGACTTGTAATGGAAACACAGAAGTTGTAGGTTATTGTGATGCATATTGGGCAGGAGACATAGAAGATAGGAGAAGCACAACTGGCTACTGCACCTTCATAGGAGGTAATCTTATGACTTGGAAGACTAAGAAGCAGAAGGTTGTATCTTGCTCTAGTGCAGAAGCTGAATACAGGACTATGATGAAGCTTACCACATAATGCATCTGGCTGAAGTAACTTCTCCTTGACATTCTTGCTGTGAGCTTGAAGTCTCCTATCACTGTCCATTGTAACAATCAAGCAGCCATACATATTGCCTCCAACTTAGTGTTCCATGAAAGAACCAATCATATTGAGGTGGATTGTCATAAGGTGAGAGAAGCTATTGGAAATAGAATTATCTTACCTTGCTACACAAGGAGTGAGGATCAACTAGCAGATGTGTTCACCAAGGCTACCACACTGAAGACTGGCGGCTCTATCTACCCAAGGCTTGGCCTCATGTCCATTCCACAACACTGATCCTGATCATGGAGTGTTATACTCTTTTTTCCTAAGAAAGTTTTTGTCCCAATTGGGTTTTTCTTCTTTAGATTTTTAATGAGATAATACTTCATGGTTTCAAGCTTAGCCATTCTCCATGACTTAAAGTTGAGGGAGACTGTTGGAATGAAGAAGAATGATGAAGACAAAGAGAAGAAATGAAGAAAGTGTGTCTTAGATTCTAAATAGGTGCCATGTGTCCAAAGGGAGTGAATTTGGCTTGTTTGTGATTAATGATATGTTATCCTTGTAGCCAAACATGTATAAGGCTATCTTAGTATCCAAACAAGCCTAAACTAGTTTAGTATAAATAGTTCTCTTCCTTTGTAAGCAATAAATTCATTTTTCTAAAATCTCAAAAATAATCATTCTCACTTTTCTCTCTAATCTCTCTCTCTCTCTCTCTCAATCTACAAATCTCTTAATCTCATAATCTTTCACCAAAGAGCTAGAACGACAGCTAACAAATCTTATGGCCCAGGTTTATGTATGGGAAAGCCTTAGCCCGTATGTGATCTCGTTCTTATTGGTGCCCAAGAAGGACAGAAGGTGGAGGATGTGTGTAGACTGTCGCGCCATCAACAACATCATGATCAAGTACCGGCATCCGATCCCAAGCATTGATACATGCTCGAAAAACTGAGCAACGCCCCCATCTTTCCGGAGATAGACTTAAAGAACGACTATCATCAAGTCCGAATGCAAGAATGCAACAAATAAAACACGGCACTCAAGACCAAACAAGGCCTCTACGAGTGGTTTTTCATGCCGTCTGGGCTATCCAACGCCCCGAGCAAGTTTATGTGCCTAATGAACCATGTTCTCAGGCCATACATCAGTAAGTTTGTAGTTGTATATTTTGATGACATCTTTATATACAATACTTCTTACTCTGAACATGTGTCACATCTTGAGCTCGTTATGTGGACACTTAATTCAGATAAGTTATATGATAATCTCAAGAAGTGCACATTCTGCATTGATAAGGTTTTCTTTATAGGTTTTGTTATAAGTTCGCAGAGCCCACAAATGGAGAAGGAAAAGATCAAAGCCATCCAGGATTGATTGACCCCGACCAACATCATCCAAGTCCGCAGCTTCCACGGATTGGCCAGCTTTTAACAACTGTTCGTGAAGGACCTTAGCAGCATTGCAAGTTCCTTGACATCCAAAGTCAAGAAATATCAGAATTTCAAGTGGGGAGATGTACAAGATCACGCCTTCAGCCTCCTTACAAGATTTCTCTAAGATGTTTCAAGTCGAGTGCGACGCATCTAGTGTGGGTATAGGCGTCATTCTGACTCAAGAAATCTGACCTATCGCCTATTTAACGCGAAGCTGAATGGATCCACCGTGAACTATCCGAGCTATGAAAAGAAGTTGTATGCCTTGGTCAGATCAATGGAGACATGGCAACATTATTTTGCGCGAGAATGCGTAATACACACAGACCACTAGACACTCCAACATCTCAAGGGACAAACCAAGCTCAAACGGAGGCATGCTTGGTGGCTAGAGTTTATAAAAAGATTCCATTATGTAATCAAATACAAAAACGGAAAAGATAACATTGTGACCGACACTTTGTTTTGATGGCACAGACTCATCTCGGTCATGGAGACCAAAGTAATAGGATTCGAGATGATCAAAGACGTCTACTCCGAAGACAATGACTTCAAGGACATCTACTAGAACCAAGGAAAAGACGCCTTCCATAAGTTCTATCTATTTGACAACTTTTTATTTTGGGAAAAAATGAATGTGCATCCCGAGAGGATAGATCCGAGAGCTTGTACTGAAAGAAGCCATGGAGGAGGTTTGATGGGCCATTTTGGAGTTGATAAGACTATGAGCATGCTGAAAGAATACTTGTACAGGCCGTATCAACAAAAATATGTGGAGGCTCATTGTGGACATTGCCTGACTTGCAAAAAGGTCAAGTCCCGAGCGAATCCTCAAGGGTTATACATGCCCTTAACCATTTCTTATACGCCTTGGACTGACCTTTCTATATACTTTGTGCTAGTTTTGCCTAAGATAAACCACAAATATTCCATTTTTGTTGTAGTGGACAGGTTCTTGAATATGGCCCACATCATACCATGCGCCAAAACCAACGACGTCAATCAGAAGATAGGCCTGTTCTTTAAAGAAATTGTGAGACTGCATGGAATTCCAAAGACTATTGTCTCCGGCCGAGACACCAAGTTCTTATCCAGTATTTGGAGATCCTTGTGGAAGAAGTTCGAAACTAAACTAGTATTCTCCATAACGGGCCACCCTAAGACCGACGGCCAAACCGACGTGGTGAACCGGACTTTGTTTGTGTTACTAAGGGCTACAATCGGGAAGAATCTTAAGAGATGGCTCGAGTGCATTCCATTCATCGAGGTCACTTACAACCGAGTCGTGCACTCCTCGACTAAAATGTCGGGCGTACGGCTCATTTCCACACGCCAAAAACTTTAAGATCTATAACCACACAAACTTAAGGCCTCTGTTTATAACTTTATCTTATAAAGTTCAATGTATACAACCCCACAATTGAGACATTTTAAACCTATTTTCACACAAAAATGAAGTTCAATGGTTGTTAGACTATAACCGATTGTAATCTTTGGTTAAACTAAACCATTTACTTATATAACCAATGACAATTTAAAATAACCCGTTAATTAACCTACAAACCGAGATTTTAACCCATAAACCAAAATTATTACCCGACTAAAACCCGAATCCGCACTCATTCGATTAATTGAACCCTAAAAATCCCAAAAAACCTAAAATCACAAAATCAGATAAACTATTGAAAACCAACATGCTCTTTCCAAAGTTCTAAGAAGGTTGGTTTCCAAACTTTAGATTGTCTTCTCTCCCAAAGTATTAAGGAGGTTGATTTTCGGCGTTAAGCTCTGCGATTTCGGATCAGCGGTGTTGCTCAAAGAAGAGAAAACATAGGCGGCGGAGGGAGTCGTAGGGACACCGTATTACGTTGCACCGGAGGTTATGATGGGGATAAGGTATGACGAGAAGGTGGATATATGGAGTGTCGGCGTTGTGATATACACTATGCTAGTTGGGGAACCGCCGTTCAACGGCGAGACCGTGGAACAGATCTTCGAATCGATACTAAGAGGGAATTTGAGATTTTCGGCTAAGAAATTTGGATTGGTATCAGCAGAAGTGAATGATCTGTTGAGGAAAATGATCTGTCACGATGTTTTCCGGCGATTTTCCGCAGAAGATGCTCTCCGTAAGTCGTTTTTGCTCTGTTTCAAATATTCAATAATTATAATTCAATCGCAGATCATGCATGGTTTATGAACGTTGGAAGCATCCAAAAAAAATTGATTGAAGCTCTCTGGTTTAGATATGAGTAGAGTTAAAAATCTTCTGCAATCAATTATTTTGAAGACGTTGGTTTAAGCTATTTTGGTTACAGACTGGTTTTGATACGGTTCACTACAAAAATCGTTACAAATCGAGATTTTGTGGAAATATGTTTAAAATGTTTCAATTGTGGGGTTCTAAACATTGAACTTTATAAGATAGGCTTATAAACAGGGCATTAAGTTTGTCTGGTGATAGATCTTAAAGTTTATGTCGTATGGAAATGGACCGTGCGCCCCTAAAATGTCACCTTTTTAAGTTGTGTATGGAAAAAATCAAACGGCGCCCATCGATCTCAAGCCATTAACACCAGCAGAGGTCGTATGCTTATAAGGTGAGAACTGGGCCATCTAAATCAAACGGATTCACCGGAAAGCAATGAAAAATCTGGAGAAACAGACCGAGGCATATGCAAGGAAACAAGTCATCCTCAAAGAAAGAGATTGAGTCTGGTTGCACATGCGATAAGAAAGGTTGCCACAGAAAAAAGGAAGAACAAACTCGCGCCCAAGGGAGATGGACAGTTCCAAATCCTAGAAAACATCAACGACAACGCCTACAAATTGGAGCTCCCAGGTGAGTTTACCGTTTTCCCCACTTTCAAAATTTTTGACTTAGAGTTTTTTGATACAGGAGATGATCCTGTTTTGAGGACAACAGATCTTGAAGAGGGAGGGAATGATGATGACACCGGAAGGCCCACAAGACAATCCAATCAATGGCCCAGTGGATGACACATGTAAGGACGTAACGCCACAAGTACCACAAGGCCCGCTGACACGATCAAGGGCCAGAGCCATCGAACATAGGTTCCACCAGCTCATGGACCACATCAGCGGCCCAGGAACAGCACCAGCAAAATAAGGCCCAAGGCCCATCCCAAGAAAGCCCAATTCACGGCCCGTAGAATAATCGGCCCAAGGACTTGGTCTACTTGCAACAGACCAAAAATGGAGGTTACTAAACCAGGAGACCATGGTCTCAAGTATCTTTACCATCACCCTTGGGTAAGACGCTTAAAAGATATGTTAGAGAATTATACTAATTTTTCTGCTTTCAGTTTTGTCTCAATGGGTTTTCTCAGAGAGGGTTTTACGAGGTAACACCACTAATTTGCAAGGAGAATAAGGCTTGTTCATAATTCGACATCTTCCATGATGTAAGAACCAAGGGTGGACTGTCTTTCACCGAGAAACTCAGGTTGCTGGACAGAAATCGATGGAAGCGAAGGGGTGGATCGAAGGGACCACACAAGCTGTGGAAGTGGCTTGTGATACTCCAAGAACTTCAACCAATGGAGGTTGAAGTCGGCGGCTGCAGCAAGGGGAAGCTTGTTGGTGGCTACTTAGAACTTTAGACACTAGTCTTTAGATTTTTGTCAAAATGCTTGTTATTTCATTAAAGTGTAGACAAAAAACTTATATAATGCCTTGTTAAAACTTTAGGCTAAACTACAAGGAGTTTAAACTTATAAGAATTAAAACAACATGTAGTTCACTTATTGGCAGTTAAATAGAGAACGGGCCCTAATTAGTTAACATGACTTAAACCCAATTAAACACTTAGTCTAAAAGAATAAAAATAAGATAAAAAGCCCAATAACACTTGGGCATAGAATTCGCAGGAAGACTTGTGAATGAAGTGGAGTTGTGAACAACTCTTCACCGCCTTGCGCACTAAGAATATTGCCTCATTAAAACCTTCTTCGGAAACCCCAGTGGGATAAAACGGAAGATTGGAAAAAGAGTACAATTTCCTAGCACGACTTTTGGTGTCTCTACCGAATATTAAAGGTAAAGACACCGGAGGAGGAAGAGTCTTCTAGAAGGAACCTCCATGGTTCCTTGTCTAGTTGGAATGGGTCAAGGCTTGGACCGATCGTGGACGCGTGGGACACACTGGTCTGGTCGGACGTGTGGGCTCTGGACGGCTGGACGGCTGGACGCAGGCTGGTCGTCTTCGTCAGCTCGGGGTCCTCTCCGGTTCTATTCTCTAGGAGCATGCTAAGCTTGTCTCCTAAGGCTTTCCTCTTGGACCGCGTAAGGGGTCCATGTGGAATGACTGGTGCAATGGCTGGCTCGATGTCCTCGTCATTCCCTCCCTCTTGAAGTGCTTTGGTCTCCAAAGCAAAATCCTTACCTGCATCAAACAACTCTAAGTCAGAAACATTGAAAGTACTATAGACGTTATACTCACCTGGAAGTTTGAGCTGGTAGGTGTTGTCGTTAATTTTGCGAAGGACGTGGAATGGACCATCTCCACGGGGTGCAAACTTGCTCTTCTGTCGCTGGGGAAATCTCTCCGGTCGCAGATGTAACCAAACCCAGTCTCCCTCCTTAAAAACCATGTGTCTGCCGCCTTTGTTGGCATTCTTGATGTTCTGGATGTTCCGTTAATCCAGGTTGGCCTTGGTCTCTTCATGTAGCCGCTTAATGTAGTCTTTTTTGGCTTCTCCCTTCAAGCTGACGGCGTCGCCCAATGGTATGGGTGTGAACTCGATAGAAGTGGTCGGATTGAAGCCGTAGACAACCTCAAAAGGAGAACGCTTTGTGTCGAAATGCGTAGCCCTGTTGTAGGCAAACTCGACTTACGGAAGGCAATCCAGCCAATTCTTCAGGTTTCGGCTGATTATTGCCCTCAAGGTCTGGGATAAGGTCATGTTGACAACCTTGGTCTGTCCGTCAGTTTGCGGATGGTATGCGGAGGAGAACAGAAAGTTGGTGCCCAATTTTCGCTACAATGCACGTCAGAAGTGGCTCAGGAACTTAATGTCACGGTCAGATACAATCGTCTGAGGAATGCCGTGAAGTTGTACTATCTCCTTGAAGAACAGGTCGGAAATCTGGCTTGCGTCATTGGTCTTGTTGCAAGCAATGAAATGTGCCATCTTGGAAAATCTGTCGACCACTACGAAGATGGAGTCCTTGTGGTTGATTTTTAGCAGGCCTAAGACGAAGTCCATGGAAATGTCTGTCCAGGGCGCGGAAGGAACTGGCAATGGCATGTAAGGACCCTACGGATGCATCTTAGATTTAGCCCTTTTGCAGATAAAGCACCGGGCGCAGTGTGTCTCTACATCTCGTCGCTGATGAGACCAACAGAAATGTTCCTTAAGCATGCTTAAGGTCTTGTCAATGTCGAAGTGACCCATGAGACCTCCGCCGTGGGCCTCTATGAGAAGCAGCTCTCGAATCGATCCTCTCGGAATGCAAAGTCGTTTATCTTTAAAGAGGAATCCGTCGTGAAGAAAGAAGCGGCTGTAGTTGCCCTTGCCGTGCTCTAGGTAAGCCTGAGTGAAGTCGACATCGTCAGCGTACAGCTCTTTGATCATCTCGAATCCCATAACCTTTGACTCCATGACCAAAATTAGACTGTATCGACGAGATAAGGCATCAGCGACAACATTGTCCGTTCCTTTCTTATACTTGATGACGTATGAAAAGGTCTCGATGTACTCCAACCAATAGGCATGTCTCTTTTTGAGCGTAGATTATCCTCTAAGGTGCTGGAGTGTCTGATGGTCAGTGTGAATGACGCACTCCCGGGCAAGCAAATAATGCTGCCAAGTCTCTAAGGCACGGACGAGGGCATAGAGCTCCTTGTCGTATGTCGGATAGTTAAGTGCATCTCCACTTAACTTCTCACTGAAGTAGGCGACATGTCGTCCACCTTGTGTCAGGACGGCTCCGATGCCGATCCCTGAAGCATCACACTCGACCTCGACTGTATGAGTGAAATCCGACAGGACTAGGATTGGGGCGTGTGTGAGGCGTTCCTTTAGAAGCTTGAAGTACTTGTCCTGCTCGGGTCCCCAACAAAAGTCTTGATTCTTCTTGATCGTCGAGGTCAACGGACCAGCTATTGTGCTAAAATATTGGACAAACCATCTGTAGAAGCTGGAGATTCCATGGAAGCTGCGGACCTGGCTGGCAGTCGTCGGTGTGGGCCAATCCTGTATGGCCTTAATCTTCTCGTCGTCCACCCAAAGTCCCTGAGAACTTATGACGAAACCAAGAAAAACGACTTGATCGGTGCAGAAAGTATATTTCTTGAGATTGGCGTACAACTGTTCTCTCTACAGGGTGGTGATCACAGCCTCTAGGTGCTCCAGATGGTCTGAGTAGGTCGTGCTGTAGACGAGAATATCGTCAAAGTAGACCACTACAAACTTGCCAATGAACGGACGAAGGACCTCGTTAATAAGGCGCATGAAAGTACTGGGAGCGTTTGATAGGCCGAATGGCATCACTAGCCACTCATAAAGAACTTGCTTGGTCTTGAATGCAGTCTTCCATTCATCTCCTTCGCGCATCCTTACTTGATGATATCCGCTTTTCAGGTCAATCTTGGAGAAGACAACGGCTCCGCTGAGCTCGTCTAGCATGTCGTCCAGGCGTGGAATGGGGTGCCGGTACTTGATTGTAATGTTGTTGATGGCGCGACAGTCTACACACATCCTCCAGCTTCCATCCTTCTTGGGTACTAGAAGAACCGGAACGTCACAAGGGTTGAGGCTTTCTCGTACGTAGCCTTTAGCCATAAGGTCCTGGACTTGTCGTTCTAATTCTTTAGCCTCCTCGGGGTTTACTCTATAAGCAGGAAAGTTGGATAACTGAGCTCCGGGAACAAAGTCGATGTCGTGCTCGATCCCTCGGTTAGGTGGGAGGCCGGCTAGAATTTCGTCCGGAAAGACGTCGACATACTTGTCTAACAGTGCGCGGATCTCGCCAGGCAGTGATGACTCGGTGCCTGTCGTGTGCAGTCTCTCTCTGTAGAGCATTAATACGACCTAGGTGTCCTGGGTGAAAGTGGTTTTCCGCATGTCTTCCACATTTATTAAAAAAATTCTCCTTCCGGGCGTGTTGATCTTTCGCCATCTTTGATTGCATCTCTTAAACGGTGTGTGCAGACATTGGGGTAAGGTTGTATCTACGCTTGTCCTGGACGAAAGAATAGAAGTTTGTTCGTTCATTATGTGTAGTCTCTCGGTCAAATTGCCAAGATCGTCCTAGCCAAAGATGTACAGCTGACATCGGGACGACATCGCAGGTGACCTGGTCCTGGTATCTGCCGATGCTGAAAGAGACCTTAACTTGGTCTGAGATGTATAACTCCGTCTTGTTGTTCAGCCATCGGAGCTTGTAGGGTTTGGGATGCTTGATCACAGGCAATCCCAGTTTGTCCACCATGTATTTGCTGGCGGCGTTTGTGCAGGACCTTCCGTCGATGATCAACGAGCACACTTTCCCAAGTATTATGCACTTAGAATGGAAAATGTTTTCTTGCTGCTCTTCTTCTTCTGGCTCGAATCTCGAGCTGAGAATGAGTAAGATCATTAGCAATTCTCTGGAGTCGGCATACTCAATGTCCTTGTTGGATTGAAGGTGCGTCGAAAATTCTGGCTCCTCTTGTTCTTCTTCGGATTCATAGTCTTTGGAAGCTGTGAGTACCATTGTCCGTTGAGTGGGACATTCCCGGGACATGTGTCCTCTGCCTTTACATTTGAAGCAGACGATCTCGCTACTCCGCTGAGGCTGGGTAGGGGTCATGGTAATGGACGGTTTTGGGGCTGAGCTGCTGGCCACGGCTTTGCCTTTAAGTTGTGGGTCAATGGGCTGAGTCGTCCTCTCAAGTGGCTTGAACCAGTGTTCAATAATTATAATTCAATCGCAGATCATGCATGGTTTATGAACGTTGGAAGCATCCAAAAAAAATTGATTGAAGCTCTCTGGTTTAGATATGAGTAGAGTTAAAAATCTTCTGCAATCAATTATTTTGAAGACGTTGGTTTAAGCTATTTTGGTTACAGACTGGTTTTGATACGGTTCACTACAAAAATCGTTACAAATCGAGATTTTGTGGAAATATGTTTAAAATGTTTCAATTGTGGGGTTCTAAACATTGAACTTTATAAGATAGGCTTATAACAGGGCATTAAGTTTGTCTGGTGATAGATCTTAAAGTTTATGTCGTATGGAAATGGACCGTGCGCCCCTAAAATGTCACCTTTTTAAGTTGTGTATGGAAAAAATCAAACGGCGCCCATCGATCTCAAGCCATTAACACCAGCAGAGGTCGTATGCTTATAAGGTGAGAACTGGGCCATCTAAATCAAACGGATTCACCGGAAAGCAATGAAAAATCTGGAGAAACAGACCGAGGCATATGCAAGGAAACAAGTCATCCTCAAAGAAAGAGATTGAGTCTGGTTGCACATGCGATAAGAAAGGTTGCCACAGAAAAAAGGAAGAACAAACTCGCGCCCAAGGGAGATGGACAGTTCCAAATCCTAGAAAACATCAACGACAACGCCTACAAATTGGAGCTCCCAGGTGAGTTTACCGTTTTCCCCACTTTCAAAATTTTTGACTTAGAGTTTTTTGATACAGGAGATGATCCTGTTTTGAGGACAACAGATCTTGAAGAGGGAGGGAATGATGATGACACCGGAAGGCCCACAAGACAATCCAATCAATGGCCCAGTGGATGACACATGTAAGGACGTAACGCCACAAGTACCACAAGGCCCGCTGACACGATCAAGGGCCAGAGCCATCGAACATAGGTTCCACCAGCTCATGGACCACATCAGCGGCCCAGGAACAGCACCAGCAAAATAAGGCCCAAGGCCCATCCCAAGAAAGCCCAATTCACGGCCCGTAGAATAATCGGCCCAAGGACTTGGTCTACTTGCAACAGACCAAAAATGGAGGTTACTAAACCAGGAGACCATGGTCTCAAGTATCTTTACCATCACCCTTGGGTAAGACGCTTAAAAGATATGTTAGAGAATTATACTAATTTTTCTGCTTTCAGTTTTGTCTCAATGGGTTTTCTCAGAGAGGGTTTTACGAGGTAACACCACTAATTTGCAAGGAGAATAAGGCTTGTTCATAATTCGACATCTTCCATGATGTAAGAACCAAGGGTGGACTGTCTTTCACCGAGAAACTCAGGTTGCTGGACAGAAATCGATGGAAGCGAAGGGGTGGATCGAAGGGACCACACAAGCTGTGGAAGTGGCTTGTGATACTCCAAGAACTTCAACCAATGGAGGTTGAAGTCGGCGGCTGCAGCAAGGGGAAGCTTGTTGGTGGCTACTTAGAACTTTAGACACTAGTCTTTAGATTTTTGTCAAAATGCTTGTTATTTCATTAAAGTGTAGACAAAAAACTTATATAATGCCTTGTTAAAACTTTAGGCTAAACTACAAGGAGTTTAAACTTATAAGAATTAAAACAACATGTAGTTCACTTATTGGCAGTTAAATAGAGAACGGGCCCTAATTAGTTAACATGACTTAGACCCAATTAAACACTTAGTCTAAAAGAATAAAAATAAGATAAAAAGCCCAATAACACTTGGGCATAGAATTCGCAGGAAGACTTGTGAATGAAGTGGAGTTGTGAACAACTCTTCACCGCCTTGCGCACTAAGAATATTGCCTCATTAAAACCTTCTTCGGAAACCCCAGTGGGATAAAACGGAAGATTGGAAAAAGAGTACAATTTCCTAGCACAACTTTTGGTGTCTCTATCGAATATTAAAGGTAAAGACACCGGAGGAGGAAGAGTCTTCTAGAAGGAACCTCCATGGTTCCTTGTCTAGTTGGAATGGGTCAAGGCTTGGACCGATCGTGGACGCGTGGGACAGACTGGTCTGGTCGGACGTGTGGGCTCTGGACGGCTGGACGGCTGGACGCAGGCTGGTCGTCTTCGTCAGCTCGGGGTCCTCTCCGGTTCTATTCTCTAGGAGCATGCTAAGCTTGTCTCCTAAGGCTTTCCTCTTGGACCGCGTAAGGGGTCCATGTGGAATGACTGGTGCAATGGCTGGCTCGATGTCCTCGTCATTCCCTCCCTCTTGAAGTGCTTTGGTCTCCAAAGCAAAATCCTTACCTGCATCAAACAACTCTAAGTCAGAAACATTGAAAGTACTATAGACGTTATACTCACCTGGAAGTTTGAGCTGGTAGGTGTTGTCGTTAATTTTGCGAAGGACGTGGAATAGACCATCTCCACGGGGTGCAAACTTGCTCTTCTGTCGCTGGGGAAATCTCTCCGGTCGCAGATGTAACCAAACCCAGTCTCCCTCCTTAAAAACCATGTGTCTGCCGCCTTTGTTGGTAATCTTGATGTTCTGGATGTTCCGTTAATCCAGGTTGGCCTTGGTCTCTTCATGTAGCCGCTTAATGTAGTCTTTTTTGGCTTCTCCCTTCAAGCTGACGGCGTCGCCCAATGGTATGGGTGTGAACTCGATAGAAGTGGTCGGATTGAAGCCGTAGACAACCTCAAAAGGAGAACGCTTTGTGTCGAAATGCGTAGCCCTGTTGTAGGCAAACTCGACTTACGGAAGGCAATCCAGCCAATTCTTCAGGTTTCGGCCGATTATTGCCCTCAAGGTCTGGGATAAGGTCATGTTGACAACCTTGGTCTGTCCGTCAGTTTGCGGATGGTATGCGGAGGAGAACAGAAAGTTGGTGCCCAATTTTCGCTACAATGCACGTCAGAAGTGGCTCAGGAACTTAATGTCACGGTCAGATACAATCGTCTGAGGAATGCCGTGAAGTTGTACTATCTCCTTGAAGAACAGGTCGGAAATCTGGCTTGCGTCATTGGTCTTGTTGCAAGCAATGAAATGTGCCATCTTGGAAAATCTGTCGACCACTACGAAGATGGAGTCCTTGTGGTTGATTTTTAGCAGGCCTAAGACGAAGTCTATGGAAATGTCTGTCCAGGGCGCGGAAGGAACTGGCAATGGCATGTAAGGACCCTACGGATGCATCTTAGATTTAGCCCTTTTGCAGATAAGGCACCGGGCGCAGTGTGTCTCTACATCTCGTCGCTGATGAGACCAACAGAAATGTTCCTTAAGCATGCTTAAGGTCTTGTCAATGTCGAAGTGACCCATGAGACCTCCGCCGTGGGCCTCTATGAGAAGCAGCTCTCGAATCGATCCTCTCGGAATGCAAAGTCGTTTATCTTTAAAGAGGAGTCCGTCGTGAAGAAAGAAGCGGCTGTAGTTGCCCTTGCCGTGCTCTAGGTAAGCCTGAGTGAAGTCGACATCGTCAGCGTACAGCTCTTTGATCATCTCGAATCCCATAACCTTTGACTCCATGACCAAAATTAGACTGTATCGACGAGATAAGGCATCAGCGACAACATTGTCCGTTCCTTTCTTATACTTGATGACGTATGAAAAGGTCTCGATGTACTCCAACCAATAGGCATGTCTCTTTTTGAGCGTAGATTATCCTCTAAGGTGCTGGAGTGTCTGATGGTCAGTGTGAATGACGCACTCCCGGGCAAGCAAATAATGCTGCCAAGTCTCTAAGGCACGGACGAGGGCATAGAGCTCCTTGTCGTATGTCGGATAGTTAAGTGCATCTCCACTTAACTTCTCACTGAAGTAGGCGACATGTCGTCCGCCTTGTGTCAGGACGGCTCCGATGCCGATCCCTGAAGCATCACACTCGACCTCGACTATATGAGTGAAATCCGACAGGACTAGGATTGGGGCGTGTGTGAGGCGTTCCTTTAGAAGCTTGAAGTACTTGTCCTGCTCGGGTCCCCAACAAAAGTCTTGATTCTTCTTGATCGTCGAGGTCAACGGACCAGCTATCGTGCTAAAATATTGGACAAACCATCTGTAGAAGCTGGAGATTCCATGGAAGCTGCGGACCTGGCTGGCAGTCGTCGGTGTGGGCCAATCCTGTATGGCCTTAATCTTCTCGTCGTCCATCCAAAGTCCCTGAGAACTTATGACGAAACCAAGAAAAACGACTTGATCGGTGCAGAAAGTATATTTCTTGAGATTGGCGTACAACTGTTCTCTCTACAGGGTGGTGATCACAGCCTCTAGGTGCTCCAGATGGTCTGAGTAGGTCGTGCTGTAGACGAGAATATCGTCAAAGTAGACCACTACAAACTTGCCAATGAACGGACGAAGGACCTCGTTAATAAGGCGCATGAAAGTACTGGGAGCGTTTGATAGGCCGAATGGCATCACTAGCCACTCATAAAGAACTTGCTTGGTCTTGAATGCAGTCTTCCATTCATCTCCTTCGCGCATCCTTACTTGATGATATCCGCTTTTCAGGTCAATCTTGGAGAAGACAACGGCTCCGCTGAGCTCGTCTAGCATGTCGTCCAGGCGTGGAATGGGGTGCCGGTACTTGATTGTAATGTTGTTGATGGCGCGACAGTCTACACACATCCTCCAGCTTCCATCCTTCTTGGGTACTAGAAGAACCGGAACGTCACAAGGGTTGAGGCTTTCTCGTACGTAGCCTTTAGCCATGAGGTCCTGGACTTGTCGTTCTAATTCTTTAGCCTCCTCGGGGTTTACTCTATAAGCAGGAAAGTTGGATAACTGAGCTCCGGGAACAAAGTCGATGTCGTGCTCGATCCCTCGGTTAGGTGGGAGGCCGGCTAGACTTTCGTCCGGAAAGACGTCGACATACTTGTCTAACAGTGCGCGGATCTCGCCAGGCAGTGATGACTCGGTGCCTGTCGTGTGCAGTCTCTCTCTGTAGAGCATTAATACGACCTAGGTGTCCTGGGTGAAAGTGGTTTTCCGCATGTCTTCCACATTTATTAAAAAAGTTCTCCTTCCGGGCGTGTTGATCTTTCGCCATCTTTGATTGCATCTCTTAAACGGTGTGTGCAGACATTGGGGTAAGGTTGTATCTACGCTTGTCCTGGACGAAAGAATAGAAGTTTGTTCGTTCATTATGTGTAGTCTCTCGGTCAAATTGCCAAGATCGTCCTAGCCGAAAATGTACAGCTGACATCGGGACGACATCGCAGGTGACCTGGTCCTGGTATCTGCCGATGCTGAAAGAGACCTTAACTTGGTCTGAGATGTATAACTCCGTCTTGTTGTTCAGCCATCGGAGCTTGTAGGGTTTGGGATGCTTGATCACAGGCAATCCCAGTTTGTCCACCATGTATTTGCTGGCGGCGTTTGTGCAGGACCTTCCGTCGATGATCAACGAGCACACTTTCCCAAGTATTATGCACTTAGAATGGAAAATGTTTTCTTGCTGCTCTTCTTCTTCTGGCTCGAATCTCGAGCTGAGAATGAGTCGGCATACTCAATGTCCTTGTTGGATTGAAGGTGCGTCGGAAATTCTGGCTCCTCTTGTTCTTCTTCGGATTCATAGTCTTTGGAAGCTGTGAGTACCATTGTTCGTTGAGTGGGACATTCCCGGGACATGTGTCCTCTGCCTTTACATTTGAAGCAGACGATCTCGCTACTCCGCTGAGGCTGGGTAGGGGTCATGGTAATGGACGGTTTTGGGGCTGAGCTGCTGGCCACGGCTTTGCCTTTAAGTTGTGGGTCAATGGGCTGAGTCGTCCTCTCAAGTGGCTTGAACCAGTGTTCCATGTGTTCTTGGATCGAGAAGGTGCGACAAGTTTACGTTTATGGCACTTCTCGATCTGGACTGCTAGGTGGAACAACTCGCCTAGGTCGTGATATGGCTGCAATTCTATCTTTCTTGCAATGGACTCGTGCAAGCCGTCGATGAACTGGGCCATAAGGCTCTCCTCGGACTCGTCTACATCGAGTCGGTTGCGTAGGTGCTCGAATTCATCGAAGTATTCGGTTACCGTCTTGCTTCCTTGTGTCAGACGTCGGAAACGTCGCTGAAGATCGCGGTGGAAGTGGGGCGGAACATAGCGTCTCCTCATGACCTGGGTGAGTTCGACCCATGATGTCAAAGGACCCATCTGAGCTCTTCTGCGAGCGGTGACTTCTCGATCCCACCACGCCAGTGCGTGGTCAGTGAATTGCGCTGTTGCTAGGGCGACATTGCGGGGATCATCGTTTTTGTAATACTCGAAGAAAAGCTCCATTCGTCTCTCCCAGTCTAAATATTCTTCAGGATCAAGTTTTCCCGAAAAGGGAGGTGGGTTCATCTTAACCTCGGGATGGCAGACGAGGTGGTGGTGGAGGCTCGTCGTAGTAATGATGTCGACCATTGGGTGATCGATCGTGGTGATAGGGTGGTTCGGCAGGTGCTGCGGCAGGTGCTGGTGCGGGCTGCTCTAAACGCTCGAGGTGAGTCGTGAAGGTTGACATCTGGGCAGTCAATGTTTGCAACAGCTGCATCATTGTCTGATTGGGCTGCCCATACGTGGACTCGTTATTCCCTGACATATTTCATTTTCCGAGAAAAAGAAATTTCTACAAATGAAAAGTTTCCCGGAAAGTAAGCTTGCAGATTATGGAAACTTTTCTTTAAATGGAAAATTCCCACAGATTATATATATATATATATTATGAAATAAAAGAAACTACTAAACACAAAAAGGAAACACTCAAGAAAAGGAAAATTTCCTAAATCTAGAAAATAAAATCTAATAATGGAAAATATCCAAAAAATAAATACGATCTAAAACTAAGAAGGAAAACTTCCTAAAAAGAAAGATTCTAAATTAATTACCTAATGTAGGAAAAAAAATCTACTTACTTCTTAATTCCTAAATGGAAATTTCCTAAAAACTAAAAGGAAAACTATTTAATGCCTAATTCCTAAATGTAAACTTTCTAAAATAAAAAGGAAACTGAATAATGCCTAAGAAAAATTTGGGAAAACTACCTAAGTTAATCTAGAAAACTTCCTAAACAATTCATAGCCTAGAAAACTTATGGAAACTATCTAATATGCTATCTAAATGCTAGGGAAAACTTCCTAAAAACTAAGAGCTAAGAATCTAGACACTGGAATAAACCTAGGCGCCAAGGGGAGCAGGCTATGCTCGCGGAAGACCTAAGCTATACGCAGGCTGGGTACAGTCACGGTGCGGCTACGCGACAAGCTAGGGACAACTCGCGGTACGGGGCTAGCTAACCAAGGTTGGACGCGGGACGGTTTAGTGCTAGCGAAGTGGGACGCGAACTAGGGCTGGTCTCGAGCTGCTAAGCTAAACCTAATGAGGGAAAAGGGCCGGGACAAAACGCGACCTAGGATGCTACTCGGGATAGGGACACGACCGGGACGTTAGGGTGGACACAACATACGCAGACGATGGAAAACCTAAGACATGGGACCTACCTTACGAATGGGTCTCTAATACGCGGGACGGGTGTGCTAAGGATGCAGACTGACCGAACCTAGGACTTGGACTCTATGCAAACAACTAAGGACTCGACGATGGTCACCTAGCTAGCTACAAGGATGCAGGACACGACCTAAACTAGCACTTGACAACTAAGGAAAACCTAGACAAGACACACGGACACAACACCACAAGAAGGACCTAGTCCTAGCAAAGACACAACAACACACAAATCCTTATGGATTTCAAGTATGGTGAATTGTGTTCTAGGTGAGTTTCTAAGGATCTTAGTTTATTTTAATCAACCTAAACAATATTCTTGTTTTCTTTTTCTTTTAAAAAAAAATTCTAGCAACAACAAGCAATGAAACAAGCAAATTTCTTCTACTTTTTTTTGAATTATGAAAAACAAGAACAAGGAATGATAGAACCTGATTTTTTTTTGTAGGATGTTTGTGGTATGTTACTTGATTCCTCTCCTTCTTACTGAGAACCTCAGGGGAAAGAGAAAGAAACACGTTCAAAAGCCAAAAACTGTTGCACAAAACAATGAAAAAAATGGCCAAAAACAAAAGGATAGAATCAACCTGATGAGCAGGAGCTTTAAGCTCTGATACCAGATGATGTAAGAACCAAGGGTGGATTGTCTTTCACCGAGAAGCTCAGGTTACTGGACAAAAATCGATGGAAGCGAAGGGGTGGATCGAAGAGACCACACAAGCTGTGGAAGGGGCTTGTGATACTCCAAGAACTTCAACCAATGGAGGTTGAAGTCGGCGGCTGCAGCAAGGGGAAGCATGTTGGCGGCTACTTAGAACTTTAGACATTAGTCTTTAGGTTTTTTTCAAAATGCTTGTTATTTCATTAAAGTGTAGACAAAAGGCTTATATAATACATTGTTACAACTTTAGGCTAAACTACAAGGTGTTTAACCTTACAAGAATTAAAATAACATGTAGTTCACTTATTGGCAGTTAAATAGAGAATGGGCCCTAATTCGTCAACATGACTTAAAACCAATTAAACACTTAGTCTAAAAGAATAGAAATAAGTTAGAAAGACCAATAATACTTAGGCATAGAATTCGCAGGAAGACTTGTAAATGAAGTGGAGTTGTGAACAAGTCTTCACCGCCTTGCGCACTAAGAGTATTGCCTCATTAAAACCTTCTTCAGAAAACCCAGTGGGATAAAATCGAAGATATGAAAAAGACTACAATTTCCTAGCACGATTTTTTGTGTCTCTACCCAATGGTAATGGTAAAGACACCGGCAGCAGGAAGAGTCTTCTAGAAGGAACCTCCATGGTTCCTTATCTAGCTGGAATGGGTTAAGGCTTGGACCGGTCGTGGACGCGTGAGACGGACTGGTCTGGTCGGACATGTGGGCTCTGGACGGATGGACGGCTAGACGCAGGCTGGTTGTCTTGGTCAGCTCAAGGTCCTCTCAGATTCTACTCTCCAGGAGCATGCTAAGATTGTCTATTAATGTTTTCTCTTGGACCGCGTAAGGGGTCCAGGTGGAATGACCGGTGCAATGGCTGGCTCGATGTCCTCATCATTCCAGAAGCCCACCAGACCCTAAGAGAAACGACCCTTATCTTTTATTTCTTTGTTTTTAGGCTTCGGTCTATTTCTGCATTTAGGCCCGGCCCATCTGTTGTTCTCTGGCCACGGCCACATTAGGTTTAGCTTGTTCAGGATGTTTTCCGTTTCTTCGTTTTGTAAGTTTTCTATTTCATTGATTTAAGTTGTTTTTCGTTTTCTGTTTTAGTAAGTATTCCATTTTTTATTTGTTTTGTAAGACTTCCTTTTCGAACAACCTAAGGCACTATATATGCCTAGGTTCTCCCTTAAATAAAATTCATCCAAGTATTCAAAGCAAAAGCAACTGAATCCCTTAATAGTTCTTACGGCCTTAAACCTTAGTATTTTAGAGTTTCTTTCTTCGAGAATTAGTTCTCAAGAGAAAACACTCTCTGGTTTATCACGAGCCCATCACCCTCGTGTGGTCCAATTCGCTTTCGCCCAAACCATGTCAAACCAAGATGAGCTTCTCTCTCAATCCAGCACATCACACCATCGACCAAGAATCTCCCTTTGATGCCAAGCGTGTATCAAAGACTCACCGGTTCCACATTCCTCTTCCTGCATGATATGAGCCAGGCCATCTGATCAGGAGGTGGTCGGTGGGATGAACGGTATGGTCGGGGAGTGCGGTCGGTACGGGTTGGTTCTTGCCGCGAGGGTGAACAGGGTTATGACCTCGGCAGGAACGAGAACAAGCGGCCGATTGTGGATCGTGAAGGCGAACGAGGGCCTTGGCTCCGGTCAAGAACACAATCGGTGGGCGACCTTGCGGATGAAGATACAAACGGCAGGACGTGGCCTCGGTCGTGATTGTGAATGCCGGGTCGAACAACACGGACAAAGATGCGAACGGCGGGTGTTAAGCGATGGAACGTGGGTTGGACGAATGGGTTTTTGGAAACGATTTGAAAGGTGGATTGAGGGCAACACACCAAGCTATGGCAGGCTTGGATACAGCCTTCCTTGAAGAGAGACACACTCACTCTTCAAAGAAAACTTCTTCCTCCCTTGGAGACACACTCACACACAATGAAGTAGTTAAAGACCTAGGCGGCCAATGAAGGATTTTGAGTCTAAAAAAATTGTCTCCATGAAATGAGGAAGAGTTTTGCCTTTTATACGCTACACATGATCTAGTTGACCACAAGACTCGTGGTCAACAATATACCTAAACCCAAATTAGACTAAGTCTTTAAACAAGTTGTAAGACTAAACATTAAAGGCTAAACAAGTGCCTAAGATAGAAACAAGCCTAATTTATTTTAAATGGACATATCCACATTAAAACCAATGGGACACTAGGCTTGATGCCTTAAACTTTCAGGTCTCATTAAAAACCTTTCCAAGAACCCATTATGGTAAACTTAGAAAGGAAAAGAGTACCTTAATCATCTAAGGTCTTAAGGGGTGTCCTCACTCAAGGATAGTAAGGATAAACAAGACCTTATCCCTAAGGATGTGTGCATGGATGTTCTGGTCAGGAACACCCAGCTGATCAATGGCAAGAGGCTGGCTGGTGTCTTCAGTCTCCCTTTTTTCTCCTCGGCCGTGTGCTTGGACTAGGTTGACTCCGGCTTGATCTTCATGAGTTTGGTCCTGGTCCCGGCTCCTGTCTTGCACTCCTTGGGCAGCTCTGCTCCTTGTTATGATGCGGTGAGACACTTAAGGGGTTGCCTGGACCTCATCCTCTAAGTACCGGGTTGGTGTAGCTTGGATGACCCCATCATTCCCACCCTCTTCAAGTGCTTTGGTCTCTAAAGAACCAACATTATGCGCATCAAAAGGGGACAAATCAGAGACATTGAATGAAGAAGATACATTATACTCACCTGGTAGCTTGAGCCTGTAGGCATTGTCATTGATGTGTTCCACCACTTGAAACGGCCCATCTCCTCAGAAATCCATCTTATGCTTCCTTTTGTTGGGAAGACGCTCTGGTCTTAGGTGTAACCACACCCAATCTCCTGGCTGGAACACTAGCTGCTTCCTCTTCTTGTTGAACCTTGTCTTCATCTGGTCATTCCTCATCTCAATTCATCCATGGACTTGCTCAAAGATCTTCTTCATTGCCGCGGCTTTAGCTTCCCCTTCAAGGTCCATGGTTTCGGCTGGAGGCAAGGGTGCCAAGCTCAAGGGTGTGTCTGGGTTGCGGCCATAGACTGCTTCAAAGGGGGACATGCCAGTTGTGGAGTGTTTGGCTGAATTGTAAGCAAACTCTACCAAAGGAAGGCTCTCCACCCAAGTTGTCAAATGGCATCCAATGGTTGATCTCAAGAGAGCCCCTAAGGTGAGGTTCACCACCTCAGTCTGTCCATCTGTCTGAGGGTGGCAAGTAGTAGAAAACAAGAGCTTGGTGCCAAGCTTCTTCCATAAGGTCCTCCAGAAGTGGGACATGAATTTTGTATCCCGGTCAGACACAATAGATCTTGGAATGCCATGGAGCCTCACCACCTCCCTAAAGAACAAGGTTGCGGTTTGGGATGCATCATTAGTCTTTGAACAGGGGATGAAGTGAGCCATTTTGGAGAACCGGTCTACCACCACAAACACTGAGTCCTTGTGCTGCATCTTGGGCAATCCTAGGACAAAGTCCATAGAGATGTCCACCCATGGTAGTGTGGGAACCGGCAATGGCAAATATAAACCGTGAGGTTGGAGTCTAGATTTGGCCTTCTTGCATGTGATGCATCTATCACAATGAGTAGTCACCATCTTCTTCATTTTAGGCCAATAGAAGTGTTCCTTAATGACACTCAGAGTCTTCTCAATTCCAAAGTGCCCCATAAGACCACCACCATGAGCTTCTTCCACAAGCAACTGACTCATTGAACATTGAGGAATGCACAATCTCTTGACTTTAAAAAGGAACCCATTGTGGAGGAAAAACTTAGTGTATACTCCTGTTCCATGCTCCTTATAGGCGGTCCTAAGCTCATGATCTTCTGGGTACAAAGTCTTTAAGTATTCAAACCCAAGAACCTTAGCATCCATGGTTGCTCTCAAGGCATGCCTCCTTGACAATGCGTCTGCTACTACATTGTCCTTCTCCTTCTTGTACTTAATCACATAAGGGAATGTTTCTATGTATTCCAACCATCTAGCATATCTCTTCTTCAGAACGGTCTGACCCCTTAGATGCTGCAAGGTTTCATGATCCGTGTGGATCACACACTCCCAGGCCAACAAGTAGTGTTGCCAAGTCTGCATTGCCCTGACCAAGGCATACAACTCCTTGTCATAGGTTGGATAGTTCAATGTAGCACCAGTCAGCTTTTCACTGAATAAGCTATTGGCCTTCCTCCTTGGGTTAGAGCCGCTCCAATGCCTACTCCTCAGGCATCACACTCCACCTCAAAAGTCTTCTCAAAGTTAGACAGTGCAAGGATGGATGCGTGAGTCAGCTGGTACTTAAGCTCCAAGAAGGCCCTTTCCTGAGCCTCTTTGAGAGAAAAAAATAATTTTTCAACGGTTACCAAAATTTTTTAAATTAAAAAACATTACAAAGAACCCAAAACACAAACCCTAACAAAAAAAACTCTTCGTCTTTGTCTGTTTCTCTTCGTCTGCGTCTCTTCGTTTTTGTCCTCTAGTTGAACTTCATCTTATCCGGCTTAGTCATCTTCGTCTTCGTCTTTTGTCTTCTCCTTTATAGTTAAAACTCATTGGAGAATAACTATTCACTGCTTCCGCCGAGACGTTCATTTGTTGTCGCAGAAATATTTGTAGTCACCGCAGAATTATTTTAAAGTTTCTGTAAAATTATGTAAGGATGTCACAGAAATAAATTGTAGTTGTTGCAAAATTGTTTAAGGTTGTCGCATAAATATTTGTAGTAACGGCATAATTATTTTTTAAGGTATCGCAGAATTATTTTGAAGGTACCGCAGAATTATTTGTAGTAACCGCGTAAATAATTTTAGTTGTTGTTGTGTGAAATGCAGAATATGGCCGCTTCAAGCTACCCAGCTAGACGTTACGATGATGGAAAATATCATTTTGAACTGAAGAGCATGAGCCATTATTGTACATTTGGAAAATATAAGACCCTGAAAAAATCTATTGGTGGAGATGTGTGTGAGGCGTTGAAAAGCTCATCTGTTGGAGTATTTCTGAAACTGGTGGACATAGAATTGACCGAGAAGTATGTATATTCAGCCAGTATTGTTCATCACTTCATAACCCATCAGTTGTCAATCATCGATGACCATGAGTTTTGGTCTTTGATTAATGATCATCCTATGAGATTCTCGCTAAACGAGTATAAGGAAATTACTGGTCTTAATTGTGACCTATATCCAGAAGAAGATCCATTAAACACTTTAGAATATGAAGCGTTGTGGAGAGAAAGAAATGTTTCCCAAGGAGGTGGACCTACATGGGAAGAGCTAGGGTTTAGGGTTTAGGGTTTTGGAGAAGAGGATGATAGTAGGGAGGTTATGCATCTTGCATGTTAGGATTTATGACATACATCATGGTTCCCGGATACCGTTAGAAAGCGCAAAACGAGCGATTAATGCTAAGAAATTCGAAAAATATCCATGGGGTAGAACTGAATTTTGCAGTTTGGTAGACTCTATCAAATATGTTCAGATGAAAGGAAAAAACTACATACTATGTTGTTGTGTTCATGTTCTTCTCATATGGTTTTTTGAGTTTGTTCCTGCGATAGCAGAGATATATGGGATGAGAAGGGGTTTGGTTGATGTTCCACCACTCCTTAACTGGCGTGGTAGTCGCTAACGTTTCAGCTTTGTAGACCTCATTGTCGATGAGAAAGCTAAACATCAAGAGGTATGAAACTTAACAGTATTATCAGAATCTCTACTTTACCTTTTTTTGTGAATGGTGTACATGTTATCGCTGAGATATTTAAAGGGTGTCCATGATTTATTTATAGGTTCGGTTGAGGCATATGTTTACCGTTACATATAAAGATAGGTACCCTAAATGGAACAATAACCTACAAATCTTGGATATGAAGCTTGACAAAATGCTTTCGCATACCATATCCGATCAGTTGGTTAAATGTACTTAGTCTGGAGGGAAAAAAAATCTAAAAACGTCAATCACGTTTGGATGAGCACCCTTACAAGCAGAAGGAGGAGAAGAAGTGGAAGTTGGAGTTACAGTCGTTTGAAGTTGTAGAAGAAGCTGAAAATGTGCAGGGTACTAGATGTTTGCTTTATTCACTTATTAAGATGGTCGATGGTTTAGCTGACAAGTTAGACAACTTGGAGGTCAAAGTATCCAAAAGATTTGAATATTTTGAGTCATTTGTCAAAATGGTTAAAGGTGATATAAGAAACCTGGCCCATGAAATAAATTTAAGGCATCCAAAAATGAAGATGTCAATGTCAGCACTTCTCAAGGGAAACAAGAGAAAGAAGATGATGCCTGCAGTAGCACACCGACAGGTGGTATTACAGCGGGTCGCGGTAAAGCGAACCGTATAATTATACCAAAACTAGTTGACAGTTCTGATGATCCAGTAAATAATATTGATATAAAGTTTGTTTGTACATTCTGATTATGCATGTTTAGTGGATGTTTAACGTATATATACACAGGCATGGCTGGTAGAAAAGGGTGAAGTTGCATCTGATGGGTTTCAAGTGACAAAGGTTTTGAAGAATTCGAAAAGAATTCGACAGCCTAACGAAGAAGATGATGATGTCGTTGACATTACGGCACAGCGCAATGAAGAAGATCTGCAGATGGCGTCAAGTGCTGGACAACAGTTGTAAGTTGCGTTGGCCATCGTGGTTGTTGCGAATTGAAAGGGAATGTGAATTCCAAAATTGGCCGATTCTCAAAAATCGCCATACATTCCTAATTTTACTGTGAAACGCATCATCCCAGGTATGGTAACTTTTGGAAACAATTATGATCTTATGCTTCCAGTAGATGAAGGAAAATGAGAACGGTTTTAAAACTGATGGATAAGACTGAGTATGTATCATTGAACCTATCCTATTATAAATCATAAAGGTCTTTCATTATGTAAGTAATGTATATCCTTTTGTCCAGGGGTGAACATTTCGAATCATCCGAGAATTTCTTCATTCCGATCGTTCTTCATATAGAGAAATGAAGTTTTAAAAATGGGGAAAATAATGGGTGGTTGCTCGAAATGGTAAGTAATTATCGCTGAATTAGTTATATTTGTCTCTGATTTATTCGTAGTTTTCGTTGAATTAGTTGTAGTTGTTGCTAAATTAGTTGTAGTTGTTGTTGATTTATTCGTAGTTGTCGCTGATTTAGTTATAATTATCGCTGAATTAGTTGTAGTTGTCGCTCAATTAGTTGTAGTTGTCGCTGATTTATTCATAGTTGTCGCTGATTTAGTTATAATTGTCGCTGAATTAGTTGTAGTTGTCGCTGAATTAGTTGTAGTTGTCGCTGATTTATTCATAGTTGTCGCTGAATTATTTGTAGTTGTCGCTGAATTAGTTGTAGTTGTCACTGAATTAGTTGTAGTTGTTGCTGATTTATTCGTAGTTATGCTAAATCACTCACTCACTTACTGTCATTGTCTACAGCACTTCAACAGAGTGATACCTATTCGCTCGGCCACCGGAAAGAGATGGTGGCATGTTATTGACAATTTGTACGGCATCGTCAACGTAAGCGGCAATCATTGGGTTGCGGTAGACATCGACTTTTCCCGCGAAACAATATTCGATTACGACTCAATACCAAGTCTTAACACTGACAAGGTCCTCCTTGACCAGTTGCATTTTCTTCGGGATATGATGCCGACAATATTAAAAATCTGTGTACCAAATACAGAATGCCGATGAACCGATTGGATGTTTAAGCTGAGTAGAGTGAAAAAAGAACCTTCCAGTTCACAAAATTCCTGGGAGGGAGATTACGTAGTTTATACTATAAAGTACGTAGATTGTCTGGCTTTAGGATGAAGTTTCAAGGGGCTTAGCGATGATAACATTGTCAGTCTTCAACATAAACTGGCAGCATAACTGTTTGATGAAGTTCCAGAAACTTGGTCGACTAATCCCCTGCCCCTTCGTGTCGAACCTAATTTACCTCAAATGACTCTAACTTCTTAATCGTGACTCTAACCTAATTTATTCTGCGATAACTTAAAAATTATTCTTAAATTATTCTGTGACAACTTGAAAATTATTCTGTGATAACTTAAAAATTATTCTGCGATAACTTGAAAATTATTCTGCTATAACTTGAAAGTTATTCTGCGATAACATTTGAAATAATTATGCTATAACATTTGAAAATTATTCTGCGAGAACTGGGATGACTAAACGTTACGATAAACGCGTATGACGAATTCAAACTTTAATCATTACACAGGTCTGATATTGAAGAGACATTACGGAACCACAAATTCAAATATTCACGCAACCGCAGAGTGTTTAAACCGAAGAGACATTGAGCCAACAAGCGTGACACTGAAGAGACAACGTCTTTAAACCTCTTGGAACCCTAAATCGTATCTGTCAACCACTATAAATAGATGATATACCATCTCTGTTTATTGCAACAAAACACTTTTTAGACTGAAATTTGCAAACGAAAATTTTGCATAATGGCATCACGTTCTGCAAGTCATCGAAGATACGTAAGGCGGACATGACCGTCAAAGAGTTACATACAGCATTAGATGACACTGTCGAGTCGAAGAATCAGGCTAATCAACGCCTGAGATCCATTCTGCTTCTGGTGAAAGACCAGATGCAGAAGAAAGAAAAGAAGCACTGTCTCCAACTCAAGTTGGAGAAGAAAAGTGCTAAACTATTCATCCTCGATGACATAATCGAGGGACAGATAAAAGACTTGAAGGCGGCTCGCTAGTTATACGCCGACCAAAGCGAGTGTCTTTCGACGGAGGTTGATGAAGTGCAAATCCCATACATCGACTTGTTGTAGTTTTGGATACACTATATGTAATTCTTGCATTTTTTTCCTCTGTAAGAAGTTATAATAAACTTTTTTTTCAATTCTTGACATTCGTTTGCGGTATCATAAAACAATTATTTGGTATCATAAAACAATTATGTGGTGTCATAAAAAAATTATGCCATATCATAAAACAATTATGCGGTATCATAAACCTTAAAAACAATATAAGAATATAAATGTAGCGATAAATCGCTATGGTAGTTTACAAGTTTGTGTTGGAATGAATGAGAAATGATGAAATATGAAAGCCTTTAATCCGTGTTAAAAGACGTGTAGTTTCTATGTCAAAGGGAGTGTCTAAGGCTTTTTGTATTATAGGATTATGTTATCCTTGTAGCCATTTATGTATAAGGCTATCCTTATATCCAAACAAGCCTAGACTAGATTAGTATAAATACCTTACTCCCTTCACATTTTGTAATTAAGAATTCATAATTCTCATTCTCTTAATAAAATCATTCTTTTCTCTAATTCTCTCTAATCTCTCATTCTCTCATTCTCTCATTCTACAAATCTCTTAAACTCATATTCTTTCATGGTATCAGAGCCAGGTTTCATCAAATCTGGGTAAATTTCATCATTTTTTCATTGATTCAAAAAGAATCCATCTTGTTCTTCATCATCTTCTGGATCAATTTCGAACGTCAACTTGTAATTCAAATTCCGGCCAAACCACGACTCTTTTTGACAATATGCTTTCTCTTAATTGTTCATCGGCGAGGTCTGAAGCCACGCTCGTTTGAATTGCATCATTTGACCCAGGGAATAAAAAGTTACGAATTTTCTTGCCAAAGGTCATTCGCGAGTGCCTCCGCCGCGAACCTCTGTGTTTCCCAGGTCACCCCGACGTTAATTCTTCATCAAATCGTGTTTTTCAAAATCCTAAACTCAATCCCTTCGAGTCTAGTTTCTGTTTAAAGAAAGAATAACTCAATTCTATTCAGTTTGAAGGATATTCTTGAAGTTTTCCTCAGAGACGTCCAAAATCGCCTGTATCAAGATCCTGGTGATATAATTCTAATTCTTTCTCATCTTTCTTTAATTATTTGAATCTGAAAAGTTTAATAAGTGTCTTGTGAGGGTCTCCACGAAATTTCAGTTCAATCTAATAGGTTTAAGTCTTCAAGATTAATTTTCTTGATTCTCTTATTACTCTTTGGGAAGTTTTAATTTGAAATCTTGAAATTTAGGATTTTTTAAATTCGAATTTTGATTTGATTCTTGGTGGTTATTATTAGTTTTTTAATCTGGTTTTAGGTGGTTATAGGTTGTTAAAATCTTGTTGCAAGAATTGGTTAAGGGTAGTTACAAGTAGTTAGAAGGTGATAAGGTCTGTTACAAGATATTTTTTTTTCTTTCTTCTTTCTTGCACATCACGCATTTTTTCTTTGCACAAGGTCTTGGTCTTTGTTTGTCTTGCACACACTATCTTACAGGTGGTACAGGTGCACACAAGATCGTGACGGGTACACTTGTACATTCCCAGAAACCACGTCCCAACCAGCTTGCTTCCGACCAGCGACTGTTTCTTGGTCGTGTCGTGTTCGCTTGTACCAAATTCTTGGTGTGTGTGAACCAACTTGATCTTCAAGCATCCGGCTGAATACTTCATCCGGCTGATCTTCAAGTATCTTTACACGACCTGATCATTTCAACAAGGCGTGAACGTGACTGACCCGTGATCAAGCATCCGGCTGTGATCTTCATTTTTTTACCCGACCAAACCCGGCTGTCCCGTGTTCCAGTTGACACGATTATCTCAACCCGACCAACCAGCTACCTATCTTGACTATCAAGCATGGAGATACAAACTTCACTTAGAGCTCCAGTCATTCTCCATGGAGCAAATTATCTCTTGTGGTCTAGGACCATGAAAACCACATTAGGTGGTAAAGGTCTTTGGAACCACATTGCTACAAATGGCATTGAAGACAATGAAGTGGCTGAAGTGAGTGAGGATGTAGCTACTCAAGCCAAATGGTACCAAGAAGATCAGTTGGTACTTTCTATACTACAAAATTCTCTTGCTAGTAATCTTTTAGAAGCTTATTCTTTTTGTGAAAATGCAAAAGATCTTTGGGACACTTTGTTTAAGGTGTATGGAAACACCACTAACCTTTTGAGAATTTTTGAAGTGAAAAAGTCTTTGAATGAATTAAGGCAGGAGGATTCTGAATTAACAAAGCACTATGGCTCATTCAGAGATTTGTGGGCTGAGCTAGAAATGCTAAGGCCAGCCACCATTGAACCACTTGTTCTCCTTGAAAGGAAAGAACAAGATAAGGTGTTTGGATTACTTTTAACACTTAATTCTACTTTCTCAGATCTTATTAAGCATATTCTCAGGTCTGATAAGTTGCCTAGCTTGGAGGAAGTTTGTGCTCAAATTCAAAAGGAGCAAGGATCACATGGATTGTTTGGCAACAAAGCTGAACTGGTAGCTGCTCACAAAAGTTTCTTCAAACCAGCAAATGATTCTAGGAAGAGGAGACAATTTTGTGATCATTTCAAGAGGAATGACCATGCAAAGAAGGATTGTTGAGTACTTCACCCTCACCAGAAGCCCTCTTGGGCCTCACGGCTTCAACAATCCTCGGTCATGCCCACGGCCAGCCAAGCTCACGGAATTGTGCCATCCAAGGCGGTTGTAAGCAGCGGTCCACTCTCTCATTCAGCTTCCACTAGTATCATGTCACAAGCATCATATTTTGTGACAAAATCAGACTTGGAAGCTCTTATCAAGGCAATAAAGGATAGCAATGTGATGGGTAAAACTTTTCATGCTTCTTTTCAAACTTCTCTTACTTCAAATACTCATAAATCTTTGGTGGTTGACTATGGTGCTTCTCATCACATGATTAGTGATTTAGAATTGATAGACAATGTAGAACCTGCCCTAGGGAATGTTCTCATTGCTAATGAAATTAAAGTATCAATCAAAGGCATAGGAAAATTGAAGTTGTTTGATAAAGAATCTAAAGCATTTTATATGCCCTCTTTTACTTCTAACCTGCTCTCAGTTAAAACAGCTACTACTGATTTGAATTGTCATGTTATATTTAGTCCTAATGATTTCTATTTTCAGGATATTGAAACTAGAAGATGTTTTGGACAAGGAACCACAAAAGATGATTTGTATATACTTGAAAACATGGCTAGAGTTAGTGAATTGGAATCGGTTTTTCAGGCTAATGCATTTAGTACTGATTCTGATTTGTGGCATGCTAGACTAGGACATCCTCATCCAAGAGCACTTGAATTAATTGTTCCTGGTTTGAAAATGCCAAAAGAGGTGTGTGATTTTTGTATTCTTGGGAAACATTGTAAAACAGTTTTTGAAAAATCTATGCATAAATATGAAAATTGTTTTGAATTGGTGCATTCTGATGTTTGGACATCTCCATTTCTATCTAGAGAAAACCATAAATATTTTGTGACATTTATTGATGAAAATTCCAAATGTACATGGGTTACTTTACTTAGTTCTAAAGATAGGGTTTATGATGCATTTTTAAACTTTCAAGCATATGTTACTAATCAATACAATGCAAGAATTAAATGCTTTAGAACAGATAATGGAGGAGAATACACTAGTACCAGACTACAGGAACACTTAGCCAAGCATGGCATTAAGCATCAAACAAGCTGTCCTTACACTCCACAGCAAAATGGAGTAGCTGAAAGGAAGAACAGGCACTTAATGGAAGTTGTGAGAACTATGATGTTCCACATAAAAGTACCCAAACGGTTTTGGGGGGATGCACTTGTAGCAGCATGCTACTAGATTAACAGGACTCCTACAAAAGTCCTTGATGACCTGTCTCCATTTGAGGTACTAAACAAAACTAGACCCACTATTGATCACTTGAAAGTTTTTGGTTGTGTTTGTTTTGTATTAGTACCAAGGGAGCAAAAGAACAAGCTGGATCCAAAGAGTATCAAAGCTATATTCATTGGGTATTCTTCTACTCAGAAAGGATACAAATGTTATGACACAGAGACTAGAAGAGTCTTGGTGTCTAGAGATGTAAAGTTCCAAGAAGAAAAAGGCTTTTATGAAGAAGGAACTGGGGAGAAATTTAAAGACATCTCATCAAAAAGATCAGACCAAGCTGAATACTTGAGAAAGCTCTTGGAAAGTATTGGAATAGTAGGTGGTCCTTCTCCTCAGCACACGGCCTCCTCACCTCTATCACCTGCCCCAGCAGCAGGCTGCCCTAGAACCGCTGAACCATAGCCTGACACACCAGCCGGCCCTTAATGCACAGCCGGCCCTTCCTGCTCGGCCGGCCCTTCACAGCCTTTCACAGCCGGCTCTCCTGGTCTTCCTCCTCTTGAACATGGGGGGGAGAAGCTTCTACTCATGTCCAACAAGACTCAACAAGAGATGATTCAATTCTAATCTCAGCTTCTAAAAGATCAAGAGATATACCTACTCTTGTTGAAGTTTTGAGTGAAGAAGAGAAATCTAATCAAGAAGCTCCACCTACAGTTTTAAGAAGGAGCACAAGACAAAGGAATCCACCATTTTTCTACAATGGAAATGTTGTGGTTCATCATGATCAGGGAGTTTGTAATATTGCTAACTTACCTTCTAATCATGTTGCTTTTATTTCTAGTCTTGTTAATGAGCAGATTCCAAAGACATATGAAGAAGCTATGTCCAAAAAGGAATGAAGGGAAGCTATCTTAGCTGAGAAACAAGCCATGGAGAGGAATGGTATTTATGCTTCAGCCACTCTACCAAAAGGAAAAAGGGCTGTAAGTTCTAAATATATTTTTACAATTAAATACAAAAGCAATGGTGAAATTGATAGATATAAAGCTAGGTTGGTGGCTAGGGGTTTTACTCAGACATATGGTGAGGATTATAGGGATACATTTTCACCTGTAGCTAAGCTTAATTCTGTCAATGTTGTTCTTACTGTTGCTACTAACCTTGAGCGGGAGTTGTGGCAAATGGATGTCAAGAATGCTTTCTTACAAGGTGAACTAGAAGAAGAGGTTTACATGTCACCACCACCTGGCCTAGAAGATGAGGTTGGAAGCGGTAATATACTAAGGCTAAGGAAGGCTATTTATGGCCTTAAACAATCTCCAAGAGCTTGGTACCACAAACTAAGTGTAACCTTAATGGATAAAGGCTTCAAAAGATCTGAAGTGGAACATACTCTTTTTACATTAAAAAGTAAGGAAGGTATTGTGGTAATTCTTATATATGTAGATGATATAATCATATATGGTAGTGATAGTATTGGTATTGCATCTACTAAAGATTACTTAAAGAGTGTTTTTGATATTAAGGATTTAGGAGAACTTAAATATTTCTTGGGAATTGAAGTATGTAGGTTTAAGGAAGGTCTCTTTCTCTCCCAAAGGAAGTATGTTGTAGATTTACTAACCTCCACAGGTATGATGGAAGCTAAGCCAGCCAAAACACCCTTAGAAGAAGACTATAAAATCGCAACTAAGGGGGAGCTAGAAGAGGAAATTGATTTTCATGATCCTAAGCTCTATAGGAAAGTGGTTGGTAAGCTTATTTATTTAACCATTACAAGACCAGATTTATGTTTTGCTGTGAATCAGGTATCTCAACACATGCAAGGGTCAAAGATGAGGCATTGGGATATGGCCATGCGAATTCTAAGATATCTAAAGGGCACACATGAACAAAGTATTTGGATGGGTAACAATAAAAACACAAATGTGGTTGGTTATTGTGATGCAGATTGGGCAGGAGATAGAGAAGATAGGAGAAGTACCATAGGCTATTGTACTTTCATAGGAGTAAACCTTGTGACTTGGAAAACCAAGAAGCAAAAGGTGGTTTCATGCTCTATTGCAGAATCAGAATATAGAGCAATGAGGAAGCTTACTACTGAATGCATCTGGCTGAAACAACTCTTGGAAGATTTAGCTGTGAAGTGTGAGGATCCTATCACCATCCACTGTGACAATCAGGCTGCCATACACATAGCCTCCAATTCAGTGTTTCATGAAAGGACCAAGCATATAGAAGTGGACTGCCACAAAGTAAGAGAGGCTATTGGGAAAGGTATCATCTTACCTTGCTATACAAGGAGTGAGGACCAACTAGCTGATGTATTCACCAAGGCAACATCTCTGAAAATTGGCGCCTCAATCTATCCAAGACTTGGCCTCATGACCATTCCACACAAATGATCCCAACTTGGAGTGTTATACTCTTTTTCCCTAGAAAAGGTTTTGTCCCAATTGGGTTATCATTCTCTAGAGTTTTAATGAGGTAATACTTCATGGTTGCAAGCTTAAGCATTCTCCATGTCTTAAGCTTGAGGGGGAGTGTTGGAATAAAGGAGAAATGATGAAATATGAAAGCCTTTAATCCATGTTAAAAGGCGTGTAGTTTCTATGTCAAAGGGAGTGTCTAAGGCTTGTTTGTATTATAGGATTATGTTATCCTTGTAGCCATTTATGTATAAGGCTATTCTTGTATCCAAACAAGCCTAGACTAGATTAGTATAAATACCTTACTCCCTTCACATTTTGTAACTAAGAATTCATAATTCTCATTCTCTTAATAAAATCATTATTTTCTCTAGTTCTCTCTAATCCCTCATTCTCTCATTCTCTCATTCTACAAATCTCTTAAACTCATATTCTTTCAGTTTAACGGTTATGTCCAACTTCATTATAGTTACCACACGCGTGTTGTTTTCGAGGTCGTTTCTTCTCCATCGCAATTTTTAATCATGATTTAATTCTCAATTTTTTGGGCCATCCTAGTTGTTGTTTAGTTAGAGGCGAAAACATACATTTTTGGCAACATGTTCAGGTACTGGTATACTAAAATCTCTTGGCATGATGGCAGTAGAATACATTATACAAATAGGAGCGACGATAGTATAGTTGACAAAGAAAAATACGGGATATATTCCTCTTCTCGGCTACCCCAATTTTGTGGTTGCATGGTATCTTCTCCAAGTAAAAAGACAACAAGTACACTTTCTGTCTTCCAAATTTACAATATTCACTGATTCAGCAACATAAGTTACTTGTAAGCGAACAACATCAATATCTTAGACATTCAAAAGTTTTGATTTTACGACACAGTCCTAGAATAACAAGAAAACCATATTAAAATATTTATGCCTTGTTGTAGGGTATGATAGACGTCAAATTTACCTGTAACAATTTCTTAACTCCACCAGTTAGGGTTATCTGTAATCTCATTGCTGAGGTCCTTTGACTATCACACCTCTTGTCATCATCGATCTGATTGCTTATAGAACTTGAACTATACACATTTTCCTAGCTTTAGATAGGACATCGTTCATATATTCAGCTATATTGCTTGTAACAATATTATACCAATCTCCAGAAAAATGAACAAGTGTCCAAAGGCGTACATTAGCACGTTTGAGATACGCTTGAAGTGCAGAATTCACTTCTTTTATCTCGTTAAATGGTCTCTGAAAATCAACAAGTCTGAAGCGTATGCCGCCTTCTTCACCAAAGTAAATGCTTCCCTACCTTTAAAACGTATTAATATATTATTATACAAATGATACGTACATATTCCACGACTACATTTTCGGTAAACTGTTGCAATAGCTTTCCCAATAGACTTATGTCTATCCAAAATAATGGCTAACCCTTCATCATCAGAGATAACAGCACTGAGTTGCTCGAAGAACCATCTCCATGATTCATCATTTTCAGTATCAACCACAGCAAAAGTAATAGGGAATAAATTAGAATTACCGTCCTGAACTATAGCGGTGAGTAGTGTCCCTTTGTATTTTCCTTGAAAGAAAGTACCATCAACAACCACGACTTTTCGTATGAATTGAAATCCATTGATGCTAGCTGCAAATGATAAAACAAGTATTTTAATATATTTTCTTCATCAACAACAAGCTGTGTGTGTGATCAGGCATTTTCTCTTTTAATCATGTACAAGTACGTTGGTAGTAACTCGTATCCACTTTCAGGTGTTCCCCTGATCAATTCCCGAGCATGTCTTAGTGCTCGGTATGCCTTCCAATAGAAAATTTACACATTAAAAAAAACGGCGATAAATAACATTAAATCATCGATAACTACCAATAGTTCTGCGATAATAAAGATCAAATCATAGAATAAGTATATTGATTTGAGATCGTTTGTTTAGCGCTTCAGCAACATGAGTTGGCAATACGCTTGGTCCGACTCCACTGATGTAGTACGTGTATATTAATCCAAGAATCTCATGTGTGGCTTATCGGGATCGTACTGAACGCTCGGTTTCTGAACAAGTATGTTCAGAGACATGCTTTCGAATGAAATCTCGGATAATCTCCTACTGGTGTAGCTCAAACCTTCCAAGAGCATCCCTTCACCCAACATTTGACAGTTAAAATAAATGGTGTCGATTTATGAATATCGAAATCAAATTTTATCACCACGGTTAGAACCTTCATTCTTATCATCAGATGCTCTTTTGTCTCATAGCATTTCCGACAGCTAAATCCAAATCTTCCAATTCAAGTGTCAATGAGTTTGCAACATAAGCATTTCCGTCACTTACAAACAGTAAAGCAGTTCTCTTCGTATGATGTAATTTCAGATTCTCTGATCATCTTTATGCATCGTCTCAAACGCCTCAAAATTGTAATCATCGGCTTCTTCTTTAATCCCAGACGCCTTAATCCACATCATTTTCTTCCTTCATCCCAAACGCTTCAAATTTTTCATCACCTGAGTCTTTTCCATCAGAGTCATCGCAATAATCAAATATGGGCTCATCATCTTCATCACAATCTTCTTCAAAATTTTGTTCAGCCTTTCGAACTACATCTTCTTTCTTGTCATCCCTTTTTTCAAACCAAAACTCATCTTCTAATGTCTTAATATCGATTTTTTTCTTCAATTCCACTCAAATTCGACGACAATAACTTTTTGATTGCCCCAGAAATACTTGAAATTGCCTACAATTAGAGATATATACCGGAGGTGTATTTTGAGGCAATTTCTTCAGAAACTCTTTGGGCAACATATAACTCAATTTGACGTCATATTCTCTAATATCTAACCCAAAATCCTCAAATACCATTCCAATTAGAAAGGCGTACTTCATACAATATGCAGCTAATACTATTTGTGATCTTCGTTTAGCATAAACAAAAAAATCTATCGCTTCCTCTCGAACTTTCATTCTCCACAGACCAATATAATATGCTCCATTATTGCTGATCAAACTGACATGAATAAGCGACGGTGGACCTATATCTATAAACTAAATATACGTTACAATTGAATACTACCCTAAATCGTACGGCCCATATTAGTTTGAGTTAATTCAGCGACAATGTAAAAATAATTATGTGAAACAATTTTACAATAACAACAAACAAAACTGCGAGATAATTAACCCGCAATGATGTAAAAATAATTCTGCAAAACAATTATGTGGTGACTACAAACAAAACAGCGCGATAATAAACTTGGGACCACGTAATAATAATTCTGGGAAACAATTCTGCGATAACAACAAACAAAACAACGAGATAATAAACCTGCGATAACGTGCAAATAATTATGCGAAACAATTATGCGATAACAACAAACAAAACTACGAGATAATAAACCCGCGATGACGTGAAAATAATTCAGCCAAACAATTCTGCGGTAACTACAAACAAAACAGCGAAATAATAAATTGCGACCACTTACTAATAATTATGCGAAAAAATTCTGCAATAACAACAGACAAAACTGTGATATAATAAACTTGCGATGACATGCAAATAATTCTGCGAAACAATTTTTTGAAACAATTCTGCGATAACAACAAACAAAACTGCAAGATAATAAACCTGCGATGACGTGAAAATAATTCTGCGAAACAATTATGCGGTAACTACAAACAAAACAACAAGATAATAAACGGCGACCACGTAATAATATTTCAGCGAAACAAATTTGCGGTTACAAAAACAAATCGGCGGTAAAAAAAACTGCAAAAATAGAAAAAACATTTCTACAACAATAAGTTTGCGACAACAAAAACAGTTCGGTGAAAAAAAAAAACTTCGACAACGTCCAAAATAACTCGGCCACAACTTTACGATAATTCAGCAAAATCAAAAGGGCGATGATGTAAAATAACTATGCGATAAAAACTCTGCGATAAAATGAACACTGACATTATCATAATAATTTTTAAATACAACATTCGAATAAAAGTACGACTGGGTTTTAGATAATTTGAAATAAATTTTAGTAATTAATGAAATATATATGTTATCCTAGTAAATACATGTAATATATAGGTCATTGCAGTTATTTTCCCTTATAGTAAATGAAAGATTTTAGCGCCTACGGACCAAAGTATCACTTGCAGTGTGTATGATATTGTCAAATAAAACAGCTTATACATATATTTTAAATTGTACGTTTTTGTCTTCTACAACTCACCTACACAAACTATCATATTTAAATTCAAGTTATGAAACAACAGCGACATTAGCATACATCATTTGTATGCTATAAGCCTTGGACACATGTGTTTATATGATTTATACATGTAACTTCTATTAAAACTGACATTTTGATTAATTAACATGTTTCCTTTTTTAGTCAGAAGCTTCTCAATTAATGTTATTATCTAATTTTCAAACCTAGTAGATTATAAAAAGTGTGTGTTTACGTGGTTAAAGCAAAGTAACAAACATATGAAGAGCAAGAGGCTTACCAAGTCGTGTTTGGCTTCAGTATGGGAGATAATACGGTTGTGAACTTCTTACGGTCTGGCACGAGAAGCAGCTCATTGAGAGCCTTCAGCAAATCCACTTGGAGTTATTGCAACACATGATCGAAGTTGTCGTAGAAGTTGTTTCCTTGAGAATAGGAATGACTCTAAGCGTGAGAGTTCTCATGTGGAGACTCTGGAGCATCTTGATGTGTAGTTGAATGATTCAAGACTTCATGTGATGAACTAGTGGGATGGTCTTCTCGGTCGTGATTGACCGAGTTCTGGAAAAGCGTATGTGGTGGTGGATAGTTTTGGACTTCATTTGCTGCAGACGTAGACGGTTACGGGAGAATGTGAAGTTGCTCTGGAAGCAAATGAGGTTTAGGAATTTGCTCCGCCGACGTTAAGTTGTACTGAGGTGTAAGAGGGCTTCGTATTTTCCTTGAAGAGTTTCAAACGAGAGTCTGAGAGATGTTGAGAACAATTGCTCTCTTTCGTCCCTTTTTAACTTTAGGCATGGTTGGGAATAGATGGAGGAATGGATTCGATGGAGAAGAGATTGAAAGATCAATTCAACGGAAGAGGTATTGAACGACGAGGAGGAAACGAGAGTGAGATTCGGAAGCGAATCAATGGAGAATCGATTCAGAAGCGAATTGATGGAGAATCTATTTGATGGAAAAGAGATTGAAAGATCGATTCGATGGAAATGAGGTTGAACAATGAAGAGAAAACGAGAGTGAAATTCAGAAGTGAATGGATGGAGAATTGATTCGGTGGAGAAGAGGAAACGAGAGTAAGATTATAAAATGAATCGATAGAGAAGAGGAAACGAGAATGAGATTCGTTGAGGGTTGAGAGATGAATCGATGAACTCGTGAATGTTTAGGTTATATGATTTAGGTTAAATGAAATTGGGGATAAGTCAATTAAAATGTGGTTTTGAATTCAGTTCAGTCACAAATTAGTCGCTAATTAGTGATAATATGGATTAAACCAAAAATTAGAATTGGTTACTAGGGTTAAACCAAAAAAAATAGATTGTGTTTCGACAAAATATGAGTTATGGTTTGAAAACAGTCACTACTTAAATTATCACTAAAGAGAATTAACCAAACAAAACTAAATTCAATTTCTCATGTATAATTTGTTGAAAATTTAGGTTTGGTTACTCGGTTTAAATTTCCCAAAATTTTTGAATTCAGTCATCATGTAGTCGCAAATCAGTGCCTATATGGAGTTAACCAAAATAAATTAGATTTGGTTTTCCGGGTTAAATTTCCCCAAATTTTTTGTATCTGTCCTCATATAGTTACTAATCTGTGCCTATATGGATTTAACCACAAAGAATTCGGGTTTACGAGTTATTTTACGTATAATTTTGGTTTGATTCTTGGGTTAAATAAGTAGTCGGTACATGTAATGTTAGAAAATTTGTTTTATGTTTCTCGGATTACTAATAATTATATATATTATGCTTAAAGATTACTAATAATAATATGATGTTTTAAATTTAAAATACAAGTTATATGGAAATATGGCATAAGCATAAGTAAAATATTTAATTATTTGGTTCTTTCTTCTTTTTGTTCATCCAAAGATGATAAATTACATAGGAACTCATCTTCTGGTTCAGCATCCCTAACATCGTAATCTAGATTTATCGGATTTACTTCCTCTTCCAAATTGTTGAGTATGAGATCCTAAATTGTAGTCACAAAAACAACACTATCATTTTCTGATTGCAAAAGAGTTGGTTCATTGTTTGCATATGCTACATAAATATTTCTCTTTGGATTCACTTTCACAACATTGAGCCACAACTGCTTCACTTTTCTTCTCTATGGATATGGAATATAACAAAATTGATGCACTTGAGAAGCTGTTTACGAAATACATATATAAGTTATAATATATATATATATATCGTACATTAATGTATTTATACTTATCTAGAATAATTGGTTTGTATTTATTGTATTTTCTCGATGAAATACAGCTACAACATCACTGTTGTTCATCCGCGTCTCTCTACCAATAATAGGGTCATACCAACACCTAAAAAATGTGATTCTCAAATTCAACATACCTTCATCATCAACTTCCATGATGTCAGTTAAGATCCATAGAAATCCGCTGCATCAGATGCATCCGTTTAATTTTCACCTTTAACACATACACCATACTTATATGTCTTTCGACCAGTGTCGTGATTGTTCATATGAAACAAATAGCCACTTGTAACATATATTATTGACCATGTTTTGAACTTGTTCCAATAAGGTTCATGCACTTGCTCTTGACCATATAAGGTTCATGCACTAGCTATTGAACCCATGTAGGAAATAGATTTGTGGCATTCCAATAAGTAATATGCCTATATAAACAGTATCAGCTCTTTTCGCGGAGTTATGTATATATATATATGTAATTATGAATTTTTTTTACTTACATATTCTTTAACACATAACTAATATTCGTCAGCTCTTTTCGCGGATAGTTCTTTTTTGTTAAGTTCTGGATATTTTGCATAGATAAATTCTCAAACATATTATATATACAACACCGAACACAAATATATGAGAAATCATAGTAGGTTATATATACAAAAAGTAATTAGTAAACAATTAGTCAACTTATATACCTTTCAATTGGTTGAAAATATTCACAATTTCGTAAAACATGCACATGTGTGCATTGATAGTCTCTCTCTGAAGTCGTATTTTATGCATTTCCCTACTTGGACGGCCGACGTGAGTAAATATAGAAGGTAATCCAGGGATAAGATATACAAGGATTTTATCATCAACAAATCTTGTTAACCTGACCAAATGAGTTAAATGTATTTCACATTAAGATAATATATAGCAGTTCCTTACCTTGATTGATTTTAGCATTTATCTTGATTTTGTTTGCATATTCATGGAAAATTAGTGCTTTGAGAAATAAGCAATCTCGTCATTGATATACAATTCAACAATTGATCGTGCTGCATATCTTTTGGTTTTTGCTTTTTCTTTTAACTTTTTGAAAAAATCTTTTGAAATGATACATCCACCTATATTTGACAGGGCCACATAATTCAGCTTTGTATGGGAGATGTATAGACATGTGCTCCATCACATCGAAAAATAATGGTGGAAATATATTTTCCAATGTGCATCGGATTAAAATTATGTTATGTTTCATAATTTGAACGCGACTTGTATGAAAAATTCTCAAACAAAAGTCTCGAGAAAATGCTCTAACCCCTACAATAAATATTGAAACTGCATCACATTAATTACTATTGAAATTAAAATATTCATATTTTAATGTCGCATCTTCATATATATATATATATATATATATATATTTAGGAGTAATTAGTACCTGATAACGCAAGGTGGACGTTTCTGGGTAAGAGTTCTGCAAAGATAAATTGAAGTAGCCGCTCCATAAAAACACAACAGTAATGACTCTTCATGCCTGAAAACTTTATGTTCTTCATTTAAAACATAACTAGATAAGTTGGCAAAAATTTATCTGAGAATTTAACCGCATGTTTCACACATTCCAACAAACTTGTTTTGGCTTCTTCCGTCAATGTGAAGGCTGGGAAAGTAGTTTTACCTTCACTATCAAGATTTAAGTGTGCCCGAGAACAGAATTATTGTAAATCCAATCTTGACATGATGTTGTATTTTGATTTACCCTTCACACTCATAAATGTATACATGATGTTGTCCAAAAAATTCTTCTCAGTACGCATCACATCAGTATTATATCAAAGATTGAGGTCTCTCAACTATAGAAGCTCCCAAGATATGTTTTTTGTGCAAGTTATGTTCTTACCCGTAGCCATAAATCTTCTTTTTGTGCCCATTTCCATTGATGTCCTTAGTTTTCGATGGATTTACACCATCCTACCGCTCATAATAATTTCTCGTCTGTCTAAGACTAAGGTTGATACTCTCTTGCATCTTCTCTCTTCAGGAAATATTTCTTATTCCTCTTTAGGGGATTACCATGAGAAATAAATTTTCGATGACAATCAAACCAACACAAATTTCTTCCATTAGGTAGATAAAAAGTCTTTTCCCCTAATTTTCTTGGTGCTCGGCATGTGATGTGAACCCGGTGAGGTTCACAACCCAAGATCGACAACGGGTGGTTCACTCTTGAGCTTAAAGGGACAGGATGAAGCAGACTTAAGGAGAACGGTTGAATGGGAAAACGGAAACGATTAAGTGATGAATGGAACATGAGGTTTAACACCAAGTTTGTGAAAGAACTTGATGAGACTGGCTTGGACAATAAGGAGGATATGACACACTCACAGAAAGGCCAATGGATATTACGCACCAAAGGGGATTTCTACGAGAATGAATAGCTATGGGCCACTCACAATGATCAAAGATTTTCTTAAGAGTCAAAGACAACTTTTATTAGAAAATTCGATGAAAAGATTAGAAGTGAGCTCACGGCGGTTTAAATATAAAGAAGGAGCGGTGGCTAAGGGCGGTGGTCAAGAAGTCAGAGCTATGCATGATAGGCACTGACTTCAATACACACCTTGACTACAATTACAAACAATTCAAATACAAGTTCCAAGAGAGTCCACGCCAAGAAAGAAAGACAAAGAAAATAATGGGCCGGGCCTTAAACAAGAACAAAAGTCCAATCCAATTCAAACACTATGAGTTTTAAGTGATGCACATCTGGGATTTCTTTCAAAACCTCAATAAAAACCTTGATGGTAAAACCCAATGGGATAAAAACCAACCGAAAGAAAAAAGAGCACTTGAAAGAAATTCCTTCACAATCACTTAATTCAAATAGGAAAAATTAAATTGGTCAAACCTAGTGAGGTTTGAGTTGAATCTTGATTAAGATATGCATTGAGCAGTTGCTGAAGTGTTTTGGAACGTGTTCGAGTCATAGGGCTAGTTGGTAGCACCATCGGGTCCGTGGTCGGCACTTGGTCGATACCGGTCGAGGTGCGGTCAAGGGTGGGTTGAGGTACGGATGTGGCGCGGTCAAGAGCTGGTCGAGGCACAGTCGTGGCATGGTCGAATTCCGGTCAAGGCACGGTCGTGGCGCGGTCGAGGTCTTGGGGTGATTGTGGGTCGACATCTGGGTCATCTTGAACCTCAAGCCCGGTCGATATCACATCAGAATGCCATCTCATTGCCGCTGCAGTCTTGTGGCTCTGATATATTCTCTTTAATATGTCAGCAATAGGTAGATACCGCATAGAACTATATGGTTTTTTTGGTTCTACGACTGTCTTGATTATGCTTCTATCTTTGTGCACCACCAAACAAAAATTTGTCTTCTTTTTCGATTTCTTTCCAGAAGATCATACAATTTTTTAATACAAACATTAATTTTTGATATGGGTGACCAAAATTGCGCATCAATTTTTCGATCTCGTAATGTGAACTGGTATACTGAGTACCTTCTGGTAAATACGAATCCACTAACTATTCACTCATATTATGATCAGCCTTATTTTACAAGAATCGAGCAGCTAATGATAATTGCGAGTGACCTTTACGACAATCATCGTATAACGGATTTTTTGCACCTTCTAACATGTCGTAGAATTTCTTTGAATGGTTATATATTTGTTCTTCTAAATTATGATGACCACCATCCTGATGATAATTATTATCAAAACTCATGTTTTGACAAAATGCATCATTCAACATATCCACATATCTATTTTCTACCACATTATCCACTTCTACACACCCAATTATATATGTCGGCTCAACAACACTTGTTCCTAAATTCATATTGATTTTTTCTCCATGCTTATTCCAAACATAATAATCTGGCATAAATCTTTTGCTAATAATATGACGCTAAATACTTGCCCCGAGAGAATCTATCGTTTTTGCAAACACTACAAGGGCAGTAAAACTTAACACCATTATCTTGTCCTAAAGGCTGGCTCTTTTCAAATGTCATGAACTCTCCACCCCTGTTCTGAAATCTTCCAAAAAAAATTCCTTCACTTTATCGATTCTATTATACATTCACTCATGACGTGGTCCTTAGTGAAAGGAGACACTCTTCCAAGATCAGCTAACAGATGGGGGTGTGCGGAATGATCGAGTGGAAGTTGAATGGTCACTTGAGATAGAGAGAAGGGCGGATTATGACAAGATGACAAAGGATTGTGGGATGAGGTGGGGCAGTCAATGGAAGAAAAGGTGGAACGAATGGGACAGGAACAAGGCCATGGTTACGCCTTGAACAACCCAACTTCTTTCGGCTGGATATGACACACCGGCCCAAAGAAGGATTTTGTGAGTTTAGCAATCCGGATATTACGCACCAGAAAGGGAACTTACAAGACAAGCAAATATTACACACTACTTGAAATTGATCGAAAATTTGAAGTGTTCTAATAAGAAACTTTGACAAAATTCGATAAAAAATGTTTACAAACGGCCAAAGGGCGATTTTAAATAGGCAAGCAAGATGAATTCAAAAAAGTGGTCAACATGGCTTGCATGCTTGGCGCAAATTCCAAGGCATGCAAGACCAGAGACCAAGCAAGTTACAATGTAGTCAACAACATTAAATCCACAGGCTAAAGGAAATGGGCTGAGCCAAAACTTAAGCAAAATCTGATCCAAAAATAATGTTATAAACCTTAAATTAATGGACAAGCAAATAATTATCCAGGCCCATTAAAAAACTTGATGAGAAAACCCCATTGGGACAAAAACCCACCAAGGAAAAGAGCACCAAGATAAGCAATTTTCCCATCAACTTAATTCAAATAATTTTGAATCATAATTACCAAGTTTGGTTGAGTTTGTCTTGTGGGACTTTGAATGATATCAGCGCTAATAGCTTGTTGTAGAGCTTTAGCCTTTGATCGAGTCATTGGGCCGGATGAAATGGCCTAAGGATCCTGCGTCTTGGTCTCTTGTTGGTCCGGGCCGGTTAAGGATCTTGAAGAAACCAGTTTGGTGCATTCCGAGTCTTGGGTCGAGTCTTGGTCCATGACGAGCTCATGGGCTTCACATCGGTTGAGGCCGGTTGGATGAATTTTCGAGATTTCTTGGATGAATTTGTGATCATCTTCATATATGATATTTTGGTTTACTCAAAAAACCAAAAGGAGCATCAAGGTCACTTAAGAACGGTTTTGACTAAGTTGCGGGAACAGAAGTTGTTTGCCAAACTCAGCAAGTGTAGCTTTTGGCAGAAGGAAATTGGATTCTTATGTCATATAGTCTCGGCCAAGGAGTGTCTATTGACCCAAAAAATATCAAGGTCGTTGCGGAATGGCCAAGGCCAGAGAATGCCTTGGAAGAGATTTCTGGGCTTGGCCAGCTACTATAGACGGTTTGTTAAGGGTTTCGCAAGCATGGCTCAGCCAATGACCAAACTAACCGGCAAGGACGTTTGGTTTGTATGGTCGCCGGACTGTGAGACAAATTTTGCTAAGCTAAAGGAAATGCTCACGAGTGCTCCAGTTTTGGCTTTACCAAAACCCGACGAACCGTAGGTAGTCTACACAGATGCATCACGATTGGGACTAGGATGTTTTCTGATGAAAATGGGTAAGGTCATCGCTTATTCATCGAGACAACTAAGGAAACACGAAACAAATTACCCAACCCATGACTTAGAGATGGCGGCCGTGGTATTTGCTTTAAAGATCTGGAGATCTTACCTTTATGATGGAAAAGTTCAGATATTTACGGACCATAAGAGTTTGAAGTATATCTTCACTCAATCTGAACTAAACTTTCGGAAAATCAGATGGATGGATCTTGTGGTAGATTATGACCTGACGATTGAGTACTATCCGGGAAAGGCCAACTCGGTAGCAGATGCACTAAGTCGGAAGAAAGTGGTCATGGATACTACAAAGGACATGGAAGGTCTGGTTAGTATGGTAAGCACCTTGCGCCTTACCGCATCGACAGACGATGTGGAACCGTTGGGCTTAGGGACGGCCGACAATGCGGATTTGTTAACCCACGTTCAGGTAGCTCAGGATCCGGACGAGAAACTTAACGAGGCAGCAAGAAACGATAACACTTAGTATCAGCCATCGAATAGTGGGACAATATTGGTGAATGGCTGGGTGTGTGTCCCTAAAGATTTGCAGTAGCGTGAGGAAATTCTTAAGGAAGCACATCAGTCCAAATTTTCCATTCACCCAGGAGCGACTAAAATGTACCGAGACTTAAAACAGTACTATCATTGGGTTGGAATAAAACGGGATGTGGCCAAATGGGTGGCCGGTTGTCAGACTTGTCAAAGGGTCAAGGCCAAACATCAGGTTTTGGCTGGGTTAATGCAGAGATTACACATTCCGGAATGGAAGTGGGATTTGATCACGATGAATTTTGTTACCGGACTGCTTATGTGTGATAAGAAATATGCGATTTTGGTCATTGTGGATCATTTGACCAAAGCATCCCATTTTCTCGCAGTTACTCGAAAGGATAGTTCGGAGAAACTTACGGAGTTATACATAAGAGAGGTCATTCGATTACATGGAGTCCCTGCGAGTATAATATCAGATCGGGACTCTAAATTTGCGTCGGCGGTTCGGAAATCATTGCATAAGCGGCTTGGGATTAAGGTCCACCTGAGCACGGCTTACCACCCGCAGACCGATGGATAATCGGAACGGACGATCCAGACACTTGAGGATTTGTTGAAAGCGGCTGTGTTAGACTAGGGCGGTAAGTGGGAACACCATTTGCCATTGGCCGAGTTTTCATATAACAATAGCTATCAGGCTAGCATTGGTATGTCGTCATATGAGGCATTGTATAGATGGTCTTGCCGAACCCCGCTATATTGGACAAAACTTCTAAGGCCAAAAAGGGTAAGACTTAGATTGGAGGACGAATACACCCAACTGGAGGAGAATTGTAATGACCGTGATCGAATATCCTTAAAAGGGTAAAACTGGCAAAAGTGGGAAAAAAGAAAAATCCAGGGAATATGCGTGGCCGAAGATATTTGAGAGGAAAAATATATCCTTGCAACAGACTTACCGGAAATATCGCGAAATCTTAACAATTTCCCGAAGATATCGCGATATCTTAACAACCAGATAAGGAAATATTTCCAGCGGATAAGGGATTTTTCCCAGCGAATAAGGGATTATTCCCAGCGGATAAGGGATTATTCCCAGCGGATGAGGGATGGATTGGCCGAGTTATTAGAATATCAATAACAAACAGATTTCCCGGAGATATCGCGAAATCTTAACAACTTTCCAAAATGATCGCGATATCTTAACAAACAGATAAGGGATATTTCAAACGGATAAAGAAGGATCTGGCCGTGGATAAAGGATATCCTAACCGCCCTCCTCTTATAAATAAGAAGACAATCCGCCTCTTAATCTCTGTGTGAACAAAACAAAAACAAGTACTCCAGAAGAAAGAAAGATCGAGGTAACTGAACGATTATCCTAGAAACGTCTGAGTTGCGTCCAGCCACCTGAGTAAACATTGATAGCGGTTCTTTTGGATAAGAAATATCCGGTTAAGCATCGATAAACTCAGAGTTTTTACCCATTTGAGCTATAAGCATCGAGAGACTTAGTGATTGGTCGATGTGTTCTGAGTGAACCGCTAGGTCTGCGTAATGCGCGTCAGTGTGGCTTGGACAATGCGACAAGAGATGTCAGAACGTGGGATTTTTATCAGTTCATCAAAATCCTAAGGTGAGTGCGTGACTGTGGCTATGGTCTAGGGTCGTTGGCTTGAGTGGATTCAATAAATTCTTGATTGTCTGATCTAATATATTTTTCCTTGTCTTGATATATGTGTTAATCGTGAATATGAGATCGTTTGTGACTCGTCCTGGTGACAGATCCAACAGTGGTTGGTGAATCACGTTTTAGGAAAGTATATCGGCCTGATTTGCATGATTGACTTGTTGATTGTATTGCTTGTTTTCGATTACTTGACCATAGCTTTGTGATACGGGATAACCGCCCCACTAAGCAATTCGTTGCTTATGCCTCCTTATGGATGCAGGAGTAGATATTGCTTGGAAAGGTAACCGCTGGATTAAGAAACTTTTACTAAGTATGGCCAGTTGGGTCGACCGCGGATAGGAAACCTTTGACCTGCGGTAGTTTTTCCGGGTTAGGGCGTTTCACTTTACCTAATGTTCACCAAACTTCATCACCTAGTCATAAGTTCACAAATTATTTTGATGAAGACAATATTTTACATACACACTTAGACCCGAAGATCTATTCAATAGATAGGGAACTTCACAAGAAAGAAATATAAATATAAATGAAGATCATCAAAGTAATTCAGAATATAAATATTAGTTTTTTATGGTCTAGTTTCGTCATTCTAGTTTATGTAACAAAAATAATATGCTTTTTGATTATTTGATTTCATCATTTTATGTATTTTGGTAATTTAAGTTTATATTGTTTAGATGTGTTTTATCTTATGTTTAAAATTTCATGCTTTTTGTATATGTGAATTGCAATCACAAGACATTCACAATCTAAACTACAAAAAAAAAAAATTGAAATGTAGAATTTGAAAAATGAGCAATTTGTGGAATTAATAATCAATCCAACATTGATTTACTATCATTGATATTTTGAAAGAGAAACATTTCAAACCGATTGAGGTTTATGATTGAAAAATATTTGGCGTTGGGTACAACAAGATGATGCTGCTGATTTTTAGTTACTACGAATGTCACTGACATGTTTTACAACACTCACTCTATGATACAATGGTCTACAACCAACATTAAATGTGAGCATTGAAGAAAGTGTATCTGTGTTTCTACAAATATATGGGCACAATGAAGTTTAAAAATATGTTGGTTTGAGATTTGGCTGAAACAAGAAAACTTTTCAAATAAATTTTAGTAAAGTTCTTATGGCGATTGAACTACTGACATGTGATTCTATTAGAAATTCACCAAGACAAGAACTACACCAAATTTTTGAAATACTACAAGTGGATCAAATATGTTTTCCATATTTTAGTTGATGTGTTGGAGATATGGATGAGACTCATGTATACGTTAAAGCGATCAACACAATACTGCATTTTTGAAAATCATGGCAATATGTTATTTGAATATGCTATTCACATATATCTGTAATAGAGCACCAGGATCATGTTACGATACAACTGTTCTGGCAATGGCATAACAAAGCAATTTGGAGTTTTCTTTGCCGCTACCATATAAATATTATATCGTTGATTCCGGACTCTGAGATATCATATGTCTTCGTTCAAATCTGGTCCTGCTCCTATGAATAAACATGAACTATTCAACTAATATCATGCATCTCTACGTTATGTCATTGAAATAATTTTTGGAATATGTAAGAAAAAAGTGAAGATTCTTTCTGATTTTTCAAGATATAGTTTAGGTATACAAAAAAGTGAAAATGGTTACAATAGGATTACATAATTTTATTAATATTTCAAAATTTTGAGATGCAGATTTTACATCTATAATGCTAGAGATGGGAATAAACAATAGAAATCATGAATCTAACTTAGGTTGTATAGAAGCAGCTGAGGTAACAAATAGAGCATATATGACATAAATAAGAAATAATATTACATATATGTTATGGGAAAATCAAAATATTTGATTGTATTTATTATTATATTATAATCAATGTTATATTATTTAATATTTTATTTAACTTAAAATATATTAAAAATCAAAATATATGTTATGGGAAAATCAAAAATATTCGATTGTATTTATTGTTAGATTATAATCAATGTTATATTATTTAATATTTTATTTAACTTAAAAATATATTAAAAATATGCACTTTTATTTCAATAATAACATTAAATTGTATTTGTTTTGCTTTATAACATTGCTAAATAGGCAGTTGTACCATTCAAAATCTAATAAATATACCAACACACTAAAAAACATTTAAAATTTTTAAGGAAATAGATTCAACATCTGACCTCTACAATTTTATTTTATTTTTGGAGTATTATTGATCTGTGTTTTTCATTTATCTATGTATCAATTGTCTATAGTATATATTGAAACTCCTACATGTTCATCAGTATGTGCATGTTCGTGTGACAATATGAAAACCAAAGATAACAATATAGCTAATGAAAATTATTGATGTTTGAAATATGAGCTAATGATTATGATAAGCCAATTAAAAATAAAATTTGCATAACATTTTAAAATAAGTTGTTTCGTTCATTTACAAATAAGATATCATTCAAGGTACAACTCCGACAAATAAACCAATAGGATGCTGCAATCTGTATTCCACACAGATTGTTAGTTTTTTAACCAATCAAACATTTTTTGTACCACAAAAAAAAAAATTAACATTCAAACATTATTCCGTACCACTTATTTTATAAATATTGTATTTGTTCCGTTTTTTTGTACAAACCACAATTAAACCGTACCACACTCTTAATCTACTTTGGCATACTATAAAATACGCAGCCACCATTCAAAATCTACTGACTATGCCATCACACTAAAAAACGTTTAAAAATTAAGGAAATAGATTAGACAGACAACTGCAATTTTATTTTATCGTTATAATATTATTGATGTGTGTTTTTTCATTTATCAATGTATCAATTGCCTATAATAAATATTAAGGCTCCAACATGTTCATCGGTATGTGCATGTTCGAGTCACAATACGGAAACCAAAGACAACAATATTGATAATGATAACTGTTGATCAATAGAGCTAATGATTATGATAAACCAATTAAAAAGAACTGTTGCATAACATATTGAAATAAGTTACTTCATTCAATTAAAAATAAGATATCATTAAAGGTACAACTCCAACAAACAAACGAATATGTGATTATACCATAAGATCTCAATATTGGTACTAGTGATGCGAATAATTTAACGAATTCAATGAGAAAATGAAAATCCAAAGCCCTTACTAGTGATCCCTGGCTCTACAAAGCCAAAAACTATATATAACCCACGTAACGAAATCTTAGTGTTGGCAAGTAACATACCTCTTCTTCTTCGTTCTTTCTAATTCGCCACATCGGCTTCTTTCTTGTTCTCTTTGCTGTACTCTTCCATCTCATTGAGCCAGAGATCCGCAAACTCGCAATTCTTCCAAGCGTCAAACCAAGGCCCTCCCCGAGTATAATGCACGGCCTTAGGCTGCGTGGTGGGATCGTTCTCAACGAACCTGTTATGCCCTTCAAGGAAGTTCCACACGAAAGGAACAGACCCAATCTGTTCGTCCTCCAGCCACTGGAACCTATGGAGGAAAGCACCGGTCTGAGTGTTTACAGTCTCAGGGTTCAAGGTCTTGTTCTTAGGGTGTCCACAATTGTAAAGCACCATAGAGGACCAGTTCTTCCTCGGGTACACAGTTTGGACGGCACCATCCATCTTAGTGGTCTCTTTAGGAGCGTAATCATGTTGAACACACATGATTGCGTATTTGTCATCGATCAAATCAGTAAGTTCCTTAATGTCAGCAAGGTAGAGGAAATCGCAGTCGACGAACATAGCCCAACCTTGGTAATTAGACAAATGTGGAGTCAAGAAACGAGAAAAAGAGAACTCAGTGCTCTCTAGCTGACCTCTTTCTCTCCAATACAGACCTTTCTCTCTGAGATCTGATTGAACAATCGGTATGATCTCAACAGGGATTGAAGATCTCTTGGTGATGGAATGACGACAGACTTGGTAAGCAAGATCTTCTCGTGGATCGTAACCTACAAAGATCCTGAAAGGTTTCTTCTCGGGAGAGCCATTGCAGGTTTCGGATTTGACATCGCCGTTGCTCATCGTCATTGTGTTGTTTAGATCTGCGTTTTATTTCATTAGTAAATTAAACATCTCCATCTCATTATCAATATAGAATCAAAATGCTAAGTAAGACGCATTCCCAAGCAGCATGAAACGATAAGATTCAATCGAAAACGAATTTTCCCAGGAAATGAGAAAGAAAACAGTATCGCCATTGCTCATAGTCATATTATTGTTTGGATCTATCTCATTACGCTGAGCATTTATCAAAATTCACAGAATCGTGATGAAGCAAAACCATAAAAATGCTAATCTAGTAGCCAGAAAACGTGAAGATTCAAGTAAAACAGAGAGATCGAGAATGAAATTGCAGGAAGTGAGGAAGAAAATGATGAGACCTGGATCTTGAGGAGCGAAAAGAGTCCACCGACACGAAAGGATTATTCTCTTATTTTAATTGGACTAAATTAGGAAACCAAGAGAAAGTATATTTGGAGCGAGGAAGGAGGAGAGTGATGAATCGTAATTAGAAATTAACTAATTATATGAGAGAGAGAGAGACTCGAGTTGACCCGCGTGTTGACTCGGCGTCAGCGTGAGCTTTATGCGTTGCCTCACTCCCTTCCCATGTGCTCGCGGCTCGCCTGCACGCTGTGTACACCTTTTTTTTTCAACAAGTGTACGCCTTCTGTTTTTTTATTTATTATTATAAAAAATTCAAAAATACACAAGTAAATAAAGTAAAATTTAATTGTATAGAATTTGCCATTATTATACACTAATTTCACTTTTTATATTTATATAATAATTCTATCGATTGTATAACATATATTTCTTACATTATCTTCTTCAATTACATAATACAAGCAAAGTTTATCTCTCACATTTTTCTTTATTTCTAGTATATTATTTTATGCATATATAATTTTTTTGTTTTTATTTATATTTTTCTATATTATAAATTATATTTGTTATTATAACATAGTATCGACACAATCATTATATATATATATATATATTCTTATAATAATTATTATAGTATCTATATTACAATTTATTATTTTAATAATAATAATACTATTTTTACTCAATATTAAATTAGGTAGTTTATCGTCTTGTTATTAATTTACTATTTTTATATCATGGTTGTTAAGTACACCATAATTATTTATTTATTGTTAATATATAAATGACTTAACCCTGGATAATTTTTTTACTGTCGTAAAATGAACATTTTTGGTATATAACATTGTTATTAATATCTGTTTATATTATGATTATTATATAAGGAGGTTCGACCACGTGTATATAAACTTTTTTCTTTAATTTGTGATCAGAATCATCTAGTATATATATTAGTTTCTCCCAATTGGTATCAATTTTCCAAATACCTTGTAAACAATTTCTAATTTTGTTTCTTTTATTTGTTTGGTTTGGTACCATCGGAAGACATCTTCTTCCAATAAGCAATAACCAATTCACAGTAAATAGAGAGGAAAACTTCCACAACACCCGAAATCAATTATCATAGTGATTGACTATTATATTGAAGGTATGTTGTAAATTACGATTCTCTTCTCTCTATTTTGTTTTTTTCTTTTCATTTTTGTGTGTTTTTGCTTATGATCATCCTCTCTCGGATTTGCTTGTTCAAAATTCATAAAACAGTTATAAATTTGGTTTAGATTGTGAATGTTTGTATGTCAATTAAACATTATCAAATTTGAAATTTTTTTTCTACTTATAACGACTCTTCTTATAAATGTGTTTGGGCTTTTTTCTGTTCGTGAATGTTTTTTGTGCTTTTTGCCTATGAATTTTTCTATCTTTATTTTGTTCTGTGATTATTAGTTTTTCTATTATATATATTTGGATTTCATTATTTTATTCTAATGATTTGTATTTTTCATTGCTAGATATGACATCTTTTAGTAATAAGACTAGTTACCCACAACTACTTTACAAAAAATGGAAAACATCTAGTAAAAAGAGTATGAATTATTACAGATACTTGTCAAATTTTAAAATGGTGAAAGCAGGAGTGGGAAGCAATGCATAAGATGAGTTAAATAAGTCATATGTTGGATTTATCCCAATATTTTAAGAGATTGATTAAATACATAGTCTGCAAAGGTTGTTCATTACATGTTAACGAACCGGAAAAATGATGAGATATGAACGTTGATTGAATGGCAGCTAATTTATCTCCCTTTGATTAAGTTTTCTGAGAAAACTGGCTTAAACTGTGAACATTTTGTATCTGGTGATAGTTGTGATGTGGATTATAAAGATTTTTGAAGTGAACTGAAGGTCTCTTCATATGTTGGTCATAGCTTAAATGAATTTCAGTTGGTATTGGAAAAATGCAAGAACTGGAATCTTGGGAAGAGTATAATAGTTGGATGGTTCACTAGTAAAAAAAGGCATCTACCCACGAAAAACCTACGAAAATTTTTGTGGGTATAGGCAAAAATCCACGTATACCCACGAAAATCAACTATGAACAGTAAACAACTATCCACGAAAAATTTCGTGGGTTTTTCGTGGGTAATAGTGGGTTTTCGTGGGTAGTCTTGAAAAAGACTACATTCACTAAATGTATAACCCACTCTTACCCACAAAAATTTCTGTGGGTAAAGATATACCTACGAAAACCCACTAAATTTTTAGTGGGTAACGATATACCCACCAAAACCCACTAAATTTTTCGTGGGTAATCATATACCCATGAAAACCCGCTAAATTTTTCGTGCGTAAGAAAAATATTGTTGCCTCGCCTACGGTTCAAACTTAGGTTGTTTAACAAGATTAGTTGATCATTATACCATTGAGCTACGAACAATTTCTTGTATTAGTTTATTTTCAATAGTATAACAACGTTATGAGGTTGTTATATTATTTTGCTCATTACAAAAGTTATTTTTTTACTTTGAACTTCTATTTAGAACTTGAAAATAAAAAAAAATAATTTCTGTAATGAGCAAAATAATTTTTGTAATGAGCAAAATAATATAAGTTAAAAACTTATTAACTAATATTTAATATTTTTTAAAAATGTAAGTTAATTATAAAGATGAAATATAATTTTCAAACAAAGCATAAGTTTTAATATTTTTATATTACATGACACATATTTAAATATTATATTTCTCACAAAATATTACAAATATTTGAAACATTACATCATTTAGAAAATATGAAATATTAAACATATCAACATTATTATAAACTCATACAATGGATAGTAGGAAATATTAAACATTAAACCACCATAAAAACCTAAACTTATTCATAACCATTCACGGGTTATATGTTTATTCATCATCTGAGTCTGGAACAGTTTCATATTCGTATCCAATAGTTCCTTCATCTTCTTCTATGATAATAGATACTTTGGTTGGTTCATATTCAGAAATCATCGAATTAGCACCAATTATCTGTTTAAAAAAATGAATTCAATTTCTAATTACCAGAAATAATTATCTCTTATGGAAATTTTACCTTAACAATGTTCTGATCTGTGATGTTGATGTACTTAGAGTTTCTGTTAAAACGGCATACAATAATATTTTGTAGAATGACCACCGCACCTACAGCTGTGGCAAGTTTGTACTCGTCATTTTCGAAGATTTTATGGTGCATGGTTCCCTCAATTATTCCTGATGGATCCTTTAAGGTTACTAGCAGATCTCCCTGGTCGTTGGGAGTCAAAGTGGAGAGCATAGCCACAACCTAAACATGATATACAATTTAATTGTTAGATTAATTTTTATATTGAATGAAAAAAATAATGCTTGACAATGTATAACATTTTTGACTTTCACAAATGGTGAAGATTGAAAGCGAATTTCGGCAAGCTGGGTCCAGAATAGTGTGCTCCTGTTGTATAATACTAATGTTTTTATGTTCCCGTTTCGAGATCCCGAGCTTTGTTTCCCGTAAACTGATCTCTACTTCCTATGGTTTATATATTATCGACCGTAAACAATTACAACGAATTGTCTACAGCCCAACTGGTAAGTGTTCCTTGTTTCACTCATTAAGACCCGAGTTCGAACTGCCCTGTGTGCAAAAATTTGTTTTTGTCGAGATACCCACGAAAATTTCATGGCTTTTCGTGGCTTTTTTAAGTTTAGCCACGAAAAGCCACGAAATTTTTTGTGGATGTCTTCATCTTTATTAAACCCTTCTGGTTTCTCAAACCTGGCGGATGCACTCTCCATCAAAAAATTGCCACCACCTCTATCTCTCCGATTTGAAGCGATTTCTCCTCCTTTAACCCGTAAATCTTGCATATTTTTCCTCCACAATCTGAGTTTGGTTAGTATCTACTCTTTCTTCTATTTTTTTCATAAAAATATGAAATTATAGAGTTTAGATGTATAATTAGGGAAAATGCGGTAGATGAATCATTTCTTAGTGATTATTTATGGTATTTAGGTGATGGTATGTAGACTGTTCTTTAATGTTATGTAGAATATGTTTTGTTTTTAATTAATAATTAGTGTTAAGTACGTTTTTAGGATAAATTATATATATTTAGAGTGTTTGAATTTATAAACTGTGTTTATAATTTTATAAAAACAAGTTTGTATTTTTTTTAAAAAAAATTTATATAATTTAATATGGTTTTTTATAATTTTAACATAAAATTTCATATTTTCTACAAAAAAAATTTAAATAAATATTCATAAATTTTGTGGTTTATTAAAATTGAGTTTAATTTTTATTTTAAAATTTTATAATTGTTAGTGTAAATTTAATAATTAAATTTCATCATTTTTAAACAATTAACATAATCGAAAATGAATAACTAAACATATATGAAACTAAAAAATTGAAATTATTTTAAAAAATTATAAATTGTTATAATTGTTTTAATACTTACATTTTAAAACTAGATGAGAAATTTTTAAATTACAAATTTAAAACTATTAAAAAAATTGTAAACATAATTGTAAGAGTTTAGGATACAATTGTAATACTCAAATACTAAGTCATTATTATTTTTATTTTTTGTAATAGTTATGGCATCGTCTGGTTCTCATTTTCCTGGCTCAGTTGGCATCCATGTCAACCTTCCGTTATCTGGTCGTGAAGCATCTGCAGAGTATCGTTACCGTTTACAGGCGGTATACGAAGCCCGCAGACTATGACCCAAGTCAACTATCTCCAGTTCAGTTTGACTTCGACGAAGATCCGTAGGATTGTTTTTATATATTTCCTGTATTTTCATTTTTGGACTTTTTTTGCTTTTTATAAACTATTTATGTAAAACAATTATAATTTTCATAATTATTTAAAAATAATTAATTTAATTTTTAAAAATAATTTTATTATAAATTATCATAAACAAATACAATACAATTATAATATTAAAAAATTGATTTTACGAAAATACCCGCGAATACCCACGAAACTTTCGTGGGTATTCTTGGGTATACTCACTAATTTTTTCATGGATATTCGTGGGAATACCGACTAATTATTTCATATGTAATCGTGGGTATACCCACTAAAATATTAGTGGGTATTCGCGGGTTTACCCACTGAAGAATTCATGATATTTTGTGGGTAATAACCAACGAAATTTTTTGTGGTTATTCGTAAAAAATTTCCCACAAAAATTTCTTGGCAATTCAAGGGTCGCTCTACCCACGAAAACACACTAATACAATTATCCACGACGCTATACCCACGAATTATTTTCGTGGCATTTCGCGGGTAATCCCACGAAAATCTATGAAAAATGATTTGTTATTACTCGCGAAAATTTCGTGGGTACATGAGTTTTTTTTACTAGTGGTTGTGCATTTATCATATTGGGATCTATAGTATATCTCTCATAAGTCCAATCCTTTGGATTGTGCAAAGAAAGTCTTTCATTCTGAAGCTTGTGGGGTCGAGTAGAGTGTAAGAGTTTAATACACTCCATTAAATGTATGAATTACGAAGCAAATGAGAGTTATACAATGGAAGGATTTGCTCGCATCTTAATCATATGGGCATATGAGTCAATTATTGGTTTAGGCGAGTTGTATGGAAACAAAATCACTGGTCAATAAGTTCCTCTTCTTTTATGGGCTGGATCCTATAAGAAGTTTGACTTTGACCACTTCATTAGACAAGAAAAGAAAAATCATAGAGATAAGGTAAAACTTCTTAACTTCACATACTTTATTAAATTTTTAATATTTAAAAATTGAATGATTATATGTTTTTCTTAGGTTTGTGTAAGATATTTTGTTTCACACTAATTATTTCAACTAAGTGGGATAACAAAATTGAGGATGAAGATGTCAATAATTTGCTTGATGATGCATTTTCCGATTGTGTACATCGAAAAGCTTGGGATGTCACTGAAGCTCCTGTCATTGAGACTGATTCTGATAATGCAAAAAATAAGAATGTGAAGGATAAGCAAGCAATTGAGGATGATATATAGGGAGATCATCCAGATGTGAGTTATAGATTTACGTATAAGTTTAAGTAAAATGGAATTTTTTTGTCATCTTATTTAGTTTTATTCATTGTAATGGGATGGAGACAAAATGCCAATCAGCCTGTTTTTCACCGAGATGAAAACACTTGTGGAAAATAGACATTTTGAAGTTTAATCTTGCTAATAAGTTAGTGGATTTGGATACAACAATTCATGCAAAGGTTGATGCTATATATATATTTTCCTATATTACAAATTATATTTGTTATTATAACATGTTATTGACACGATCATTAAGATTAAATATATATATTCTTATAATAATTATTATAATGTCTTTATTATAATTTATTATTTTTATAATGATTATACTATTTTTACTCAATATTAGATTACGTAGTTTGTCGCCTTGTTATTAGTTTACTATTTTTATATCATGGTTGTTAAGTACTCCATAATTATTTATTTATTGTTAATATATATTAAATGACTTAACCCTTGATAATTTGTTTACTGTTGTAAAATAAACTATTTTGTCATATAATATTGTTGTTAATATCTGTTTATATTATGATTATTATATAAGGAGGTTCGACCATGTGTATATAAATTTTTTTCTTTAATTTGTGATCAGAATCATCTAGTACATATTAGTTTCTCCCAATTCGGTATCAATTTTCCAAATTCATTGCAAACGATTTTTAATTTTGTTTCTTCCATTTGTTTGGTTTGGTACCATCGGAAGACATCTTCTTCCAATGAGCAATAAGCAATTCACAGTAAATAGAGAGGAAAGCTTCCACAACACCCGAAATCAATTATCATCGTGATTGACTATTCTAGTGAAGGTATGTTGTAAATTCTGATTCTTTTCTCTCGATTTTGTTTTTTCATTTTTGTGTGCTTTTTCTAATGATCATCCTCTCTTGGATTTGCTTGTTCAACATTATCAAATTTAAAATTTTTTGTTCTACTGATCACGATTCTTCTTATAAATATGTTTGAGCTTTTTTCTGTTTGTGAATGTTTTTTGTGCTTTTTGCCTATGAATTTTCCTATCTTTTTTTTGTTCTGTGATTATTACTTTTTCTATTATATATATTTGATTGTCATTATTTTATTCTAATGATTTGTATTTTTCATTGCTAGAGATGACATCTTTTAGTAATAAGACTAGTTACCCACAACTACTTTACAAAAAATGGAATACACCTAGTAAAAAAAGAGTATGAGTTATTACAGCTACTTGTCAAATTTTAAAATGGTGAAAGCAGGAGTGGAAACAATGCATAAGATGAGTTAAATAAGTCATCTGTTGGATTTATCCCAATATTTTAAGAGATTTATTAAATACATAGTCTGCAAAGGTTAATCATTACATGTTAACGAACCAGGGGATAGTTGGAAAAATTATGAGATATGAACGTTGATTGAATGACAGCTAATTTATCTCTCTTTCATTAAATTTGATGAGAAAACTGGCTTAAACTGTGAATCTGTAGGAATCATGTGGCATAATGGTAGCCACCTCTGCATTCATTACACAGGTCTGGGGTTCGAACCCAGCACCCCATATGTTATTGGGGATATTAAAGCCACTAAGCTATGTTGACAAAAATAAAAAACTGTGAACCTTTTGTATCTGGTGATAGTTGTGATGTGGATTATAGAGATTTTTGAAGTGAATTGAAGGTCTCTATATGTTGGTCATAGCTTAAATGAGTTTCAGTTGGTATTCGAAAAATGCAAGGACTGGAGTCTTGGAAAGAGGATAATAGTTGGATGAATGTGCATTTTTCATATTGGAATCTATAGTATATCTCTCATAAGTCGAATCTCTTTGGAATGTGCAAAGAAAGTCTTTCATTCTGAAGCTTGTGGGGTCGAGTAGAGTGTAAGAGTTTAATACACTCCATTAAATGTATGAATTACGAAGCAAATAAGAGTTATACAATGAAAGGATTTGCTCGCATCTTAATCATATGGGCATATGAGTCCATTATTGGCTTAGGCGAGTTGTATGTAAAAACAAATCACTGGTCAATAAGTTCCTCTTCTTTTATGGGTTGGATTCTGTAAGAAGTTTGACTTTGACCACTTCATTAGACTAGAAAAAAAAATCATAGAGATAAGGTAAAACTTTTTTAATATTTAACAATTGAATGATAATATGTTTTTCTAAGGTTTGTGTAAGGTATTATGATTCACACTAAGTATTTCAACTAAGTAGGATAACAAAATTGAGGATGAAGATGTCAATAATTTGCTTGGTGATTCATTTTCCGATTGTGTACATCGAGAAGCTTGGGATGTCACTGAAGCTCCAGTCATTGATACTGATTCTGATAATGCAAAAAATAAGAATGCGAAGGATAAGCAAGCAATTGGGGATGATATAGGGAGGTCGTCCAAATGTGAGTTCTAGATTTACGTATAAGTTTAAGTACAATTGAATTTTTTGTTATTTTATTTAGTTTTATTCATTGTAGTGGGATGGAGACAAAAATGCCAATCAGCTAGCTTCTCACCAAGATGAAAACACTTGCGGAAAATAGACATTATGAAGTTTAATCTTGCTAATAAGTTAGTGGATATTGATACAACAATTCATGCAAAGGTTGATGCTATATTTATATTTTCCTATATTACAAATTATATTTGTTATTATAACATGTTATCGACACAATCATTAAAATTAAATATATATATTCTTATAATAATTATTATAATGTCTTCATTACAATTTATTATTTTTATAATGATTATACTATTTTTACTCAATATTAAATTACGTAGTTTGTCGCCTTGTTATTAGTTACTGTTTGTATATCATGGTTGTTAAGTACAGCATAATTATTTATTTATTGTTAATATATATTAAATGACTTAGCCCTGGATAATTTGTTTACTATTGTAAAATAAACTATTCTGGCATATAATATTGTTGTTAATATCTGTTTATATTATGATTATTATATAAGGAGGTTCGACCAAATGTATATAAACTTTTTTCTTTAATTTGTCATCAGAATCATCTACTATATATTAGTTTCTCCCAATTCGGTATCAATTTTCCAAATTTGCAAACAATTTATAATATTTTTTCTTCCATTTGTTTGGTTTGGTACCATCAGAAGACATCTTCTTCCAATGAGCAATAAGCAATTAACAGTAAATAGAGAGGAAAGCTTCCACAACAGTCGAAATCAATTATCATCGTGATTGACTATTCTATTGAATGTATGTTGTAAATTCTGATTCTCTTCACTCGATTTTGTTTTTATTTTTTCATTTTTGTGTGTTTTTTCTTATGATAATCCTCTCTCGGATTTGTTTGTTCAAAATTCATAAAACTATTATAAATTTGATTTTGATTGTGAATGTTTGTATATCAATTAATCATTATCAAATTTGAAATTTTTTGTTCTATTTATCACGATCTTCTTATAAATGTGTTTGGATATTTTTCTTTTCAGGAATGTTTTTTGTGCTTTTTACCTATGAATTTTCCTATCGTTATTTTGTTCTGTGATTGTTAGTTTTTCTATTATATATATTTGATTTTCATTATTTTATTCTAATGATTTGTATTTTTTCATTGCTAGATATAACATCTTTTAGTACTAAGACTAGTTACCCACAACTACTTTACAAAAAATTGAAAACACCTAGTAAAAAAAGAGTATGAATTATTACAGCTACTTGTCAAATTTTAAAATTGTGAAAGCAGGAGTGGGAAACAATGCATAAGATGAGTTAAATAAGTCATCAGTTGGATTTATCCCAATATTTTAAGAGATTTATTAAGTACATAGTCTGCAAAGGTTGTTCATAACATGTTAACGAACCAGGGGATAGTTGGAAAAATTATGAGATTTGAACGTTGATTGAATGACAACTAATTTGTCTCTCTTTGATTAAATTTGGTGAGAAAACTGGCTTAAACTGTGAACCTTTTGTATCTAATTATAATTGTGATGTGGATCATAAAGATTTTTGAAGTGAATTGAAGGTCTCTACATATGTTGGTCATAACTTAAATGAATTTTAGTTGGTATTGGAAAAATGCAAGGAATGAAGTCTTGGGAAGAGGATAATAGTTGGATGGTTGTGCATTTTTCATATTGAAATCTATAGTATATCTCTCATAAGTTGAATCCCTTTGGAGTGTGCAAACAAAGTCTTTCATTTTGAAGTTTGTGGGATCGATTGGAGTGTAAGAGTTTAATACACTCCATTAAATGTATGAATTACGAAGCAAATGAGAGTTATACAATGGAAGAATTTCCTCGCATCTTAATCATATGGGCATATGAGTCAATTATTGGCGTAGGCGAGTTGTATGGAAACAAAATCACTGGTCAATATGTTCCTCTTCTTTTATGGGCTGAATCCTGTTAGAGGTTTGAATTTGACCACTTCATTAGACAAGAAAAGAAAAATTTTAGAGATAATGTAAAACTTCTTAACTTCACATGCTTTTACATTTTTAATATTTAAAAATTGAATGATTATATGTTTTTCTTAGTTTTGTGTAAGATATTTTGTTTCACGCTAAGTATTTCAACTAAGTGGGATAACAAAATTGAGGATGAAAATATCAATAATTTGGTTGGTGATTCATTTACCGATTGTGTACATCGAGAAGCTTGGGATGTCATTGAAGCTCCTGTCATTGAAACTGATTCTTATAATGAAAAAAATAAGAATGCGAAAGATAAGCAAGCAATTGGGGATGATATAGGGAGATTGTCAAAATGTGAGTTCTAGATTTACGTATAAGTGTAAGTACAATGAAGACAAAATACCAATCAGCCAGCTTTTCACCAAGATGAAGACACTTGCGGAAAATAGACATTGTGAAGCTTAATCTTGCTAATAAGTTAGTGGATTTTGATACAACAATTCATGCAAAAGTTGATGCTATATTTATATTTTCCTATATTACAAATTATATTTGTTATTATAACATGTTATCGACACAATCATTAAGTTTAAATATATATATTCTTATAATAATTATTATAATGTCTTTATTACAATTTATTATTTTTATTATAATTATACTATTTTTACTCAATATTAAATTATGTAGTTTGTCGCATTGTTATTAATTTACTATTTTTATATCATGGTTGTTAAGTACACCATAATTATTTATTTATTGTTAATATATATTAAATGACTTAATCCTGGATAATTTGTTTATTACAATTTATTATTTTTATAATGATTATGATATTTTTACTCAATATTAAATTACGTAGTTTGATCGCCTTGTTATTAATTTACTATAGTTATATCATGATTGTTAAGTACACCATAATTATTTATTTATTGTTAATATATATTAAATGACTTAACCCTGAATAATTTGTTTACTATTGTAAAATGAACTATTATGGCATATAATATTGTTGTTAATATCTTTTTATATTATCATTATTATATAAGGAGGTTCGACCACATGTATATAAACTTTTTGCTTTAATTTGTGATGAGAATCATCTAGTATATATTAGTTTCTCCCAACTCGGTATCAATTTTCCAAATTCCTTGCAAAAAAATTATAATTTGTTTCTTCCATTTGTTTGGTTTGGTACCATCGGAAGACATCTTCTTCCAATAAGCAATAAGCAATTCACGGTAAATAGAGAGGAAAGCTTCCAAAAAACCTGAAATTAATTATCATTGTGATTTACTATTCTATTGAAGGTATGTTGTAAATTCCGATTCTCTTTCTCCATTTTTTTTCATTTTTGTGTGTTTTTTCTTATGATCATCCTCTTTCGGAATTGATTGTTCAAAATTCATAAAAAAAATTATAAATTTGGTTTAGATTGTGAATGTTTGTATGTTAATTAAACATTATCAAATTTGAATTTTTTTGTTCTATTTATCATGATTCTTCTTATAAATGTGTATGGGCTTTTTTCTGTTTATGAAAGTTTTTTTGTGCTTTTTGCCTATGAAACTTCCTATCTCTATTTTGTTTTGTGGATATTTGTTTTTCTATTATATATATTTGATTGTCACTATTTTTTCTAAAGATTGTATTTTTTCATTGCTAGATATGACATCTTTTAGTAATAAGACTAGTTACCCACAACTACATTACAAAAAAGGAAAATACCTAGTAGAGAAAAGAGTGTGAATTATTACAGCTACTTGTCAAATTTTAAAAAGGTGAAAGCAGGAGTGGGGAACAATGCATAAGATGAGTTAATCAAGTCATCTGTTGGAGTTATCTCAGTATTTTACGAGATTGATTAAGTACATAGTCTGCTAAGGTTGTTCATTACATGTTAACGAACCAGCAGATAGTTGGAAAAATTATGAGATATGAACGTTGATTGAATGACAGCTAATTAGTATCTCTTTGATTGGATTTGGTGAAAAAACTGGCTTAAAAAGTGAACCGTTTGTATCTGGTGATAGTTGTGATTTGGATCATAAAGATTTTTGAAGAAAATTAAAGGTCTCTACATATGTTGGTCATAGCTTAAATGAATTACAGTTGGTATTGAAAAAATGAAAGGAATGGAGTCTTGGGAAGAGGATAATAGTTTGAAGGTTGTGCATTTTCGATATTGGAAACTATAGTATATCTCTCATAAGTCGAATCCCTTTGGAGTGTGCGAAGAGAGTCTTTCATTCTGAAGCTTGTGGGGTCGAGTAGCTTGTAAGAGTTTAATACCCTCCATGAAATGTATGAAATATGAAGCAAATGAGAGTTATACAATGGAAAGATTTGTTCGCATCTTAATCATATAGGCATCTGAGTCAATTATTGGCTTAGGCGAGTTATATGGAAACAAAATCACTGGTCAATAAGTGCATCTTCTTTCATGGGCTTCCTGTAAGAGGTTTGACTTTGACAACTTCATTAGACAAGAAAAGAAAAATCATAAAGATAAAGTAAAACTTCTTAACTTCACATGCTTTATTACATTTTTAATATTTAAAAATTAAATGATTATATGTTTTTCTTAGGTTTGTGTAAGATATTTTGTTTCACACTAAGTATTTCAACTAAGTGGGATAACAAAATTGAGGATGAAGATGTCAATAATTTGCTTGGTGATGCATTTTTCCGATTGTGTACATCGAGAAGCTTGGGATGTCACTGAAGCTTCTGTCATCGAGAATAATTATGATAATGCAAAAAATAAGAATGCGAAAGATAAGCAAGCAATTGGGGATGATATAGGGAGATCGTCCAAATGTAAGTTCTAGATGTACGTATAAGTTTAAGTACAATCGAATTTTTGATGTCATTTTATCTAGTATTATTCATTGTAGTGGGATGGAGACAAAATTCCAATCAACCAGCTTTTCACCATTGTGAAGACACTTGAGGAAAATAGACAATGTGAAGCTTAATCTTGCTAATAAGTTAGTGGATTTGGATACAACAATTCATGCAAAGGTTGATGCTATATTTATATTTTCCTTTATTACAAATTGTATTTGTTATTATAACATGTTATCGACACAATCATTACGATTAAATATATATATTCTTATTATAATTATTATAGTGTCTTTATTACAATTTATTATATTAATAATTATTATAAAGTTTTTACTCAATATTAAATTACATAGTTTGTCGCCTTGTTACGAATTTACTATTTTATATCATGGTTGTTAAGTACACCATAATTATTTATTTATTATTAATATATATTAAATGACTTAACCCTGGTTAATACCGTTGTAAAATGAACTATTCTGGTATATAATATTGTTGTTAATATCTTTTTATATTATGATTATTATATAAGGAGGTTCGACCACGTGTATATAAACTTTTTGTTTTAATTTGTGATCAGAATCATCTAATATATATTATTTTCTCCCAATTCGATATCAATTTTACAAATTCCTTGCAAACAATTTATAATTTTGTTTCTTCCATTTGTTTGGTTTGGTACCATCGGAAGACATCCTCTACCAATGAGCAATAAACAATTCACGGTAAATAGAGAGGAAATCTTCCACAACACCCGAAATCAATTATCATAGTGATTGACTATTCTATTGAAGGTATGTTGTAAATTTCGATTCTCTTCTCTCCTTTTTTTTCATTTTTGTGTGTTTTTCTTATGATCATCCTCTTTCGGATTTGCTTGATCAAAATTCATAAAACAATTATAAATTTGGTTTAGATTGTGAATGCTTGTATGTCAATTAAATATTATTAAATTTGAATTTTTTTGTTCTACTTATCACGATTCTTCTTATAAATGTGTTTGGGCTTTTTCTGTTTATGAATGTTTTTTGTGCTTTTTGCCTATGAAACTTCCTATCTCTATTTTGTTCTGAGGATATTTATTTTTCTATTATATAAATTTGATTGTCATTATTTTTTCTAACAATTTGTATTTTTTCATTGCTAGATATGACATCTTTTAGTAATAAGACTAGTTACCCACAACTACTTTACAAAAAATGGAAAATACCTAGTAAAGAAAAGAGTGTGAATTATTACAACTACTTGTCAAATTTTAAAATGGTGATAGCAGGAGTGGGAAACAATGCATAAGATGAGTTAATCAATTCATCTGTTAGAGTTATCTCAGTATTTTACAAGATTAATTAAGTACATAGTCTGCAAAGGTTGTTCATTACAAGTTAACAAAACATCGGATAGTTGGAAAAATTATGAGATATGAACGTTGATTGAATGATAGCTAATTTGTCTCTCTTTGACTGGATTTGGTGAGAAAACTTGCTTAAAAAGGGAACCGTTTGTATCTGGTGATAATTGTGATGTGGATCATAGAGATTTTTGAAGAGAATTGAAGGTCTCTACATATGTTGGTCATAGCTTAAATGAATTTCAGTTGGTATTGAAAAAATGCAAGGACTGGAGTCTTGGGAAGAGGATAATAGTTGGATGATTGTGCATTTTTCATATTGGAATCTATAGTATGTTTCTCATTAGTCGAATCCCTGGCTTTGGAGTATGCAAAGAAAGTCTTTCATTCTGAAGCTTTTCGGGTCGGGTATCGTGTAAGATTTTAATAAACTGCGTTAAATGTATGAAATACGAAGCAAATGAGAGTTATACAATGGAATGATTTGTTCGCATCTTAATCATATGGGCATATGAGTCAATTATTGGCTTAGGCGACTTGTATAGAAACAAAGTCACTGGTCAATAAGTTCCTCTTCTTTCATAGGCTGGATCCTGTAAGAGGGTTGACTTTGAAACCTTCATTAGACAAGAAAGGAAAAATCATAGAGATAAGATAAAACTTCTTAACTTCACATGCTTTATTACATTTTTAATATTTAAAAATTGAATGATTATATGTTTTTCTTAGGTTTGTGTAAGATATTTTGTTTCACAATATGTATTTCATCTAAGTGGGATAACAAAATTGAGGATGAAGATGTCAACAATTTGCTTGATGATGCATTTTCCGATTGTGTACATCGAGAAATGTGGGATGTCATTGAAGCTTTTTGCCATCAAGACTGATTCTGATAATGCAAAAATAAGAATGAGAAGGATAAGCAAGCAATTGGGGATTATATAGGGAGATCGTACAAATGTGAGTTCTAGATTTACGTATAAGTTTAAGTACAATCAATTTTTTTTTCATTTTATTTAGTTTTATTCATTGTAGTGGGATGGAGACAAAATGCCAATCAGCCAGCTTTTCACCATGAAGAAGACACTTGCGGAAAATAGACATTGTGAAGCTTAATCGTGCTAATAAGTTAGTGGATTGGGATACAACAATTCATGAAAAGGTTGATGCTATATTTATATTTTCCTATATTACAAATTATAGTTGTTATTATAACATGTTATTGACACGATCATTACTATTATATATATATATATATATTTTTATAATAATTATTATAGTGTCTATATTACAATTTATTATTTTATAACGATTATACTATTCTTACTCAATATTAAATTACTTAGTTTGTCGCCTTGTTATTAATTTACTATTTTTATATCTTGGTTGTTAAGTACACCATAATTATTTATTTATTGTTAATATATATTAAATAACTTAACTCTGGATAATTTGTTTACTGTTGTAAAATAAAATATTCTGACATATAATATTGTTGTTAATATCTGTTTATATTATGATTATTATATAAGGAGGTTCGACCACGTGTATATAAACTTTTTGCTTTAATTTGTGATCAGAATCATCTAGTATATATTAGTTTCTCCCAATTCGGTATCATTTTTCCAAAGTCCTTGCAAACAATTTATAATTTTGTTTCTTCCATTTGTTTGGTTTGGTACCATCGGAAGACATCTTCTTCCAATGAGCAATAAGCAATTCATGGTAAATAGAGAGAAAAGCTTCCACAACACCAGAAATTAAATATCATCGTGATTAACTATTCTATTGAAGGTATGTTGTAAAATGAACTATTATGGCATATAATATTGTTGTTAATATTTTTTTATATTATGATTATTATATAAGGATGTTCGACCACGTGTATATAAATTTTTTGCTTTAATTTGTGATCAGAATCATCTAGTATATATTAGTTTCTCCTAATTCAGTATCAATTTTCCAAATTCCTTGCAAACAATTTTTAATTTTGTTTCTTCCATTTGTTTGGTTTGGTACCATCGGAAGACATCTTCTTCCAATGAACAATAAGCAATTCACAGTAAATAGAGAGGAAAGCTTCCACAACACCCGAAATCAATTATCATCGTGATTGACTATTCTATTGAAGGTATGTTGTAAATTTCGATTCTCTTCTCTCCATTTTTTTTTTTCATTTTTGTGTGTTTTTACTTATGATCATCCTCTCTCGGATTTGCTTGTTCAAAATTCATAAAATAGTTATAAATTTGTATTAGATTGTGAATGTTTGTATGTCAATTAAACATTATCAAATTTGATTTTTTTTTGTTTTACTTATCACGATTCTGCTTATAAATGTCTTTGGGCTTTTTTCTGTTTATGAATGTCTTTTGTGCTTTTTGCCTATGAAACTTCCTATCCCTATTTTTTTCTGTCGATATTTGTTTTTCTATTATATATATTTGAGTGTCACTATTTTTCTAACGATTTTTATTTTTTCATTGCTAGATATGACATCTTTTAGTAATAAGACTAGTTACCCACAACTACTTTACAAAAAAATGAAAATACCTAGTAGAGAAAAGAGTGTGAATTATTACAGCTACTTGCCAAATTTTAAAATGGTGAAAACAGGAGTGGGAAACAATGCATAAGATGTGTTAATCAATTCATCTGTTGGAGTTATCTCAGTATTTTACGAGATTGATTAATTACATAGTCTGCAAAGGTTGTTCATTACATGTTAAAGAACCAGCGGATAGTTGGAAAAATTATGAGATATGAACGTTGATTGAATGGCAGCTAATTTGTCTCTCTTTGATTGGATTTGGTGAGAAAACTTGCTTAAAAAGAGAACCGTTTGTATCTGGTGATAGTTGTGATGCGGATCATAAAGAGTTTTTGAAGAGAACTGAAGGTCTCTACATATGTTGGTCATAGCTTAAATCAATTACAGTTGGTATTGGAAAAATGCAGGGACTGGAGTCTTGGGAAGAGGATAATAGTTGGATGGTTGTGCATTTTTCCATATTGGAATCTATAGTATATCTCTCATAAGTCGAATCCCTTTGAAGTGTGCGAAGAAAGTCTTTCATTCTGAAGCTTGTGGGGTCGAGTTGCATGTAAGAGTTTTATAACCTCTATTAAATGTATGAAATACGAAGCAAATGAGAGTTATACAATGGAATGATTTATTCGCATCTTAATCATATGGGCATAAGAGTCAATTATTGGCTTAGACGAGTTGTATGGAAACAAAATCACTGGTCAATAAGTTCCTCTACTTTATGGGCTGGATCCTGTAAGAGGTTTGACTTTGACAACTTCATTAGACAAGAAAAAAAAATCATAGAGATAAGGTAAAACTTCTTAACTTCACATTCTTTATTATATTTTTAATATTTGAAATTTGAATGATTATATATTTTTCTTAGGTTTGTGTAAGATATTTTATTTCACACTAAGTATTTCAACTAAGTGGGATAACCAAATGTGAGTTCTATATTTACGTATAAGTTTAAGTACAATCAAAATTTTTGGTCATTTTATTTAGTTTTGTTCATTGTAGTGGGATGGAGACAAAATGCCCATCAGCCAGCTTTTCTTCATGATGAAGACAGTTGCGGAAAATAGACATTGTGAAGCTTAATCTTGCTAATAAGTTTGTGGATTTGGATACAACAATTCATGCAAAGGGTGATACTATATTTATATTTTCCTATATTACAAATTATATTTGTTATTATAACATGTTATCGACACGATCATTACGATTAAATATATATACATTCTTATAATAATTATTATAGTGTCTATATTACAATTTATTATTTTATAATAATTATACTATTTTTACTCAATATTAAATTACTTAGTTTGTCGCCTTGTTATTAATTTACTTTTTAATATCATGGTTGTTAAGTACACCATAATTATTTATTTATTGTTAATATATATTAAATGACTTAACTCTGGGTAATTTGTTTACTGTTGTAAAATGAACTATTCTGACATATAAAATTGTTGTTAATATCTGTTTATATTATGATTATTATATAAGGAGGTTCGATCATGTGTATATAAACTTTTTGCTTTAATTTGTGATCAGAATCATCTAGTATATATTAGTTTCTCCCAATTCAGTATCAATTTTCCAAATTCCATCCAAACAATTTCTAATTTTGTTTCTTCCATTTGTTTGGTTTGGTACCATCGGAAGACATATTCTTCCAATGAGCAATAAGCAATTCACGGTAAATAGAGAGGAAAGCTTCCACAACACCCGAAATCAATTAACATCGTGATTAACTATTCTATTGAAGGTATGTTGTAAATTTTGATTCTCTTCTTTCAATTTTGTTTGTTTTTTTTTTCATTTTTGTGAGTTTTTGCATATGATCATTCTCTCTCGGATTTTCTTGTTCAAAATTCATAAAACAGTTATAAATTTGGTTTAGATTGTGAATGTTTGTATGTCAGTTAAACATTATCAAATTTGAAATTTTTTGTTCTACTTATCACGATTCTTCTTATAAATGTGTTTGAGCGTTTTTCTGTTTATGAATGTTTTTTTGTGCTTTTTGCCTATGAAACTTCCTATCTCTATTTTGTTCTGTGAATATTTGTTTTTCTATTATACATATTTGATTGTCACTATTTTATTCTAACAATTTGTATTTTTTCATTGCTAGATATGACATCTTTTAGTAATAAGATTAGTTACCCACAACTAATTTACAAAAAATGGAAAACACCTAGTAGAGAAATGAGTGTGAATTATTACATCTACTTGTCAAATTTTAAAATGGTGAAAGCAGGAGTGGGAAACAATGCATAAGATGAGTTAAATAAGGCATCTGTTGGAGTTATCTCAGTATTTTACGAGATTGATTAAGTACATAGTCTGCAAAGGTTGTTCATTACATGTTAACTAACCAGCGGATAGTTGGAAAAATTATGAGATATGAACATTGATGAATGGCAGCTAATTTGTCTCTCTTTGACTGGATTTGGTGAGAAAACTTGCTTAAAAAGCGAACCGTTTGTATCTGGTGATAGTTTTTATGTGGATCATAAAGATTTTTGAAGAGAATTGAAGGTCTCTACATATGTTGGTCATAGCTTAAATGAATTTCAGTTGGTATTGGAAAAATGCAAGGACTGGAGTCTTGGGAAGAGGATAATAGTTGGATGATTGTGCATTTTTCATATTGGAATCTATAGTATGTCTCTCATTAGTCGAATCCCTAGCTTTGGAGTATGCAAAGAAAGTCTTTCATTCTGATGCTTGTGGGGTCGAGTAGCGTGTAAGAGTTTAATACACTGCATTAAATGTATGAAATATGAAGCAAATAAATTTCTTTTGTTTCATGGGCTGGATCCTGTAAGAGGTTTGACTTTGACAACTTCATTAGACAAGAAAAGAAAAATCATAGAAATTAGGTAAAACTTCTTAACTTCACATGCTTTATTACATTTTTAATATTTAAAAATTGAATGATTATATGTGTTTCTTAGGTCTGTGTAAGATATTTTGTTTCACACTAAGTATTTCAACTAAGTGAGATAACAAAATTGAGGATGAAGATGTCAATAATTTGCTTGGTGATGCATTTTCCGATCGTGTACATCGAGAAGTTTGGGATGTTATTGAAGCTTCTGTCATCGAGACTGATTCTGATAATGCAAAAAATAAGAATGCGAAGGATAAGCAAGCAATTGGGGATGATATAGGGAGATCGTTCAAATGTGAGTTCTAGATTTACGTATAAGTTTAAGTACAATCATTTTTTTTCATTTTTTTTAGTTTTATTCATTGTAGTGGGATGGAGACAAATGCTAATCAGCCACCTTTTCACCATGATGAAGACACTTGCGGAAAATAGACATTGTGAAACTTTATCTTGCTAATAAGTTAGTGGATTTGGATACAACAATTCATGCAAAGATTGATGCTACATTTGTTCCCTTTTATTGAGAAGATGGCAGCATTGGAGAACAAAATGCAAAAGCATAAAGAAAAAGATGTAGATGATGAGAAATATGAAGCTGCCAACTCCTACGTCAATGAAAATAAAGAACGAATTTAATAGCAAAGAATTAGTATGTTAGTTTAGGTTTATAATGATGTGGCTTACTTTAACATAATAATTGTGTTGTATTGTGTCTAGTTTAAGGTTATACCTATATGCCTTAGTTTGATACAAAACGTATGTGTAGTGTGTCTAGTTTATGTTTATAACTAATGGCCTTGTGATATAATCGTAGTGGTGGAGCAACTATTGGTCGAGAAGATCAAGATCTTAGGTAAAGAGAATTGATCGAAAGGACTAAACAAACTACGGAAGGCTTGTGATACATCAAAAAAACTTCAACCTAGATGGAAGAAGTCATGGCAAGCTCACCAAAGGGAGAGAGGCACCAGAAAGAAGACATAGTCTTAGGGTTGTTTTTGTGTTTAAGATCGTGTTGTTCCATTAATAAGAAAGAAAGAGACTTATATAGGTCTTGGTTACAACTTAGGATAAACAACATTATGTTTAACTCAATTAACAAATAATGTAAATAAAAATAGCATGTAGTTTAAGTTGCTAGAAAATAAATGGGCTTAGACCAAGAATAAAACATAAAGACTTGGGCTAAGACAAAAACAACTAAAATATGAGAAATAGGCTTAAGGCCTAAAAATTATACTTAGTCTAATTTTAATATAAAAATGGCGCATAAAAGGATGCAAGATAGAACGCTTTGAAGACTTGTGGAAGATGGATGTTAGGGAACAAATCTTCATCGTCATGCACACTAAGGCTGTTGCCTCGTTAAGACATTCTTCTGAAAATCATGGGGGAAAAAGCCGAAAATATGAAAAAAGAGTACAACTTTTTAGCATGTCTTTTGTTGTCTTTACCAAATAATAATGGTAAACACACTGGAGTAGAAGAGTCTTCAAGTAAGAACCTCCAATGTTCGTTATCCAGCTTGAATGTGCCTTGTTGGATCTCTGAAACGTCTGGTGGGCTTTCTGTCTTGGATTCCTGGTCGCTTGCTCGCTCAACAAGCTGGTTGAACTTATTCTCGAGACTCTGGCTTTGGCACGCGTCAATGGTCCTGGCGTACTTCTGGTGCGGGAACTGGATCAATTTCCTCATTATTCCCTCCCTCTTGAAGTGCTTTGGTCTCCAAGCAAACTCCTCACATGCATCAAACCACCCTAAGTCAGCAACATTGGAAGTAGTAGAAACATTGAACTCACCTGGGAGCTCCAGCTGGTAGGCGTTGTCGTTGATTCTTCTGAGAACTCTGAATGGGCTGTCTCCTCGGGGTGCAAGCTTGTTTTTCTTTCTTTTTGAAAACCTTTCTGGTCGCAGATGAAGTCAGACCCAATCTCCCTCTTTAAACACCATGTTACTTCTGCCCTTGTTGGCGTGTTTGGTGTACTGATCTGTCCGGTTCTCCAAGTTTTCTTGGAACTTCTGATGCAGACACTTGACATATGCGGCATTGGCTTCTCCCTCCAAGCTAACAACATCTCCTCGCGGAATTGACATGAATTTCATAGGTATAGTCGAATTGAAGCCATAAACCACCTCGAACGGAGTCATATTTGTAGCAGAATAGTTGGCTCGGTTGTAGTCAAATTCCACGTAGGATAGACACTCAAGCTAATTCTTCAGATTGCGACAGATCAGCGCTCTCAGAAATGTAGACAAGGTCCTATTGACCACCACGGTCAGTAGAGAACAGAAAATCCGTCTCCATCTTCCTCCATATTGATCGCCAAAAATGACTGAGGAACTTGGTACTCTGTCTGAAATAATCGCCTCCAGATTACCGTGTAATCTGGCAATCTCCTTGAAGAATAAGTCGGCAGTCTGGGTATCGTCATTGGCCTTGTTGCATGCTATAAAGTGTGCCATCTTGGGTAACTCATCTACTACAACAAGGATGGAATCGTTTTAGTTGATTTTGGGTAGACCCAAGACAAATTTCATCGAAATGTCGGTCCATAGAGTAGTAGGGATCGGCAGTGGCATATACAGGCCTTGTAGATGCATCTTTGATTTGGCCCTCTTGTAGACCAGATATTTTGCGCAATGTGTCTCCACGTCTCGACGTTGATGTGGCCAATAGAAATGCTCCTTGAGCATAATCAACGTCTTATCGACACCAAAGTGTCCCATTAGGTCGTCTCCATGGGTCTCTATTACCATAGCTCACAGATAAATCTTCGGGAAATGCAGAGTCGCTTTTCCTTGAATAAAAAACCAACAAACACATAAAAATGGCTGTAAGTGCCTTTTTCGTGTTCTTGACAGCCTCCTTGAAGTCTTCGTTTTTAGCATATAGATCTTTGACCATATCGAATCCCATAACTTTAACCTTCATTACCGAAATGAGGCTGTAACTCCGGGACAATGTGTTAGCTACAACATTATCATCTCCTTTCTTGTAGTTAATGATGTAACGAAATGTCTCAATAAATTCAAGCTAACGTGCATGTCATTTCTTCAGCGTTGTTTATCATTTAAAGTGCTGAAGTGTTTGGTGGTCCGTATGAATCACGTACTCCATAGCAAGTAGGTAGTGCATACATGTTTTCATAGTGTGGATCAGCGCATAGAGATCCTTAACATAAGTAGGATAATTTAAGGCTGCTCCACTTAATTTCTCGCTGAAATAGGCGATAGGTTTTCCTCCTTGAGTCAGGAACGCTCCTATGCCCACTCCTGATGCATCACATTAGACTTCGAAAGTCTTGTTAAATTCCGCAAGGTTAGAACTGGGGCGTGTGTGAGGCGCTCCTTCATTAATTTGAACGACTTCTCTTTTTCTGGTCCCTATTTGAACTCCTGATTCTTTTTAATTGTTGATATCAAGGGACTGGCGATGGTACTGAAGAAACTGGCCAAGCCGTGGAAGCTCCTGATCTGGCTGGCATTAGTCGGTGTAGGACATTCTTGAATGGCCTTTATTTTCTAGTCATACACTCTAAGTCCTTGCAAACTCATGACAAACCCTAGGAAGACGACTTGGTCCGTGCAGAAGATGCACTTCTTGAGGTTGACATACAACTGCTCCTTTTAAAGTGTCAGAATTATCATTTCCAGATGCTCCAAATGGTCTGCGAAAGTTGTGCTGTAGATAAGTATGTCATGGAAATACACTATCACGAACTTACCATTGAAAATCCTTAGAACATGGTTCATTAGGCGCATTAACATAATTGGGGCATTGTGTTGGAATGATGAAAAAATGAAGGAAGAAGGATGTGGCCGTGTGATCTAAAGCTATCTAAGGAAGTGTCTTAGGCTTGTTTGTGGTTAATGATATGTTATCCTTGTAGTCAATCATGTATTCAACTATCTTTGTATCCAAACAAGCCTAGACTAGATTAGTATAAATAGATGTATCTCTCCTCATTTGTAAGCAAGAGATTATAATCTCATTCTAATAAAAATCTAAGTCTCTCTAAACTCTCTTTCTCAAATTTGCCTAATTTATTTTAATCTCTCAATATTTTCATTCTTTTAATCTCTAAATCTCTTAATCTCATTCTTTCATGGTATCAGAGCAATAATTCATCAGTCTATCATCTTATTTCTCTAGAAATTCGAGTTGTTCTTTGATTTCTTCAACATATCTTCAAAACTAGACCTGCCGAGAAGAACAAGGTGGTGCTCCTCCAATTCCAGCAAGATCACGAGTCTTTCTTGCACAGTCTTACAAAAGGATCATTATTCTAGTGTTTATAATCGTTCCTGCACCAGTTTCATTTCATTTGGTGGTCAAAATCCAAAGTTTTTCCACGACCAGCTCCGCAATCATGTTCATCGGGACAACCCGCCATTGAAGCAAGATTATTTCTGGAGGTCTACTTGATGTTTCTGGAGGTCCGCACTCAACCTGAGCAGGTTTTGAAGCTTTCTTGATCTATATACCTCGACGTGTCTGGTTTTAACTCCTTTGGGGTTTTGGTAACAAGAATCGTATCTCTTCTTGATTTCTTTGAAATCTTGGACTTTAAGAAGCTAGATAAGATACTTGTACAGGGTTCCAAGAAGTTTCAGCTCAATCCAAAATTTTTTAGACTTCAAGAAAGGTTTTCTTCAAATTTGTTAAAAACTTGGTTACTCGGAAAATTGGTGGGAAAGATTGTTTTTGAGTTGGTTAGGCAGTTTAAAAGTTTTTGGCTCACTGAATCTTTCTTATCTGGAAAGTAGAAAGCTATTATAACTGTTAGCAGGTGGTTAGAAAAGCGGTTGGAAGCAGGTACTTACCAAGGCACACTCGCCCGTGTAGTAATCTGTTCGCGCGTGCTCTATACTCAAGGGAGCCGGTTGGTTCTTGTTGTCTGAAAGAGGTTGGTTCTTGTTATCATCGGAAATTGTACTTGGTCTGAAGGGTTGATCTGAAAAGTGATTAAGAGGGTCCAAATGAATTAATCTGGTGCGGAAGGCGTGTCTTTAAAGTTTTTTTTTAAAGGTCTTCTACAAGATTCATCATGGAGTTTAAGAAAAACATGCAAGCTCCAGTGATATTGAAAGGAGTGAACTATCTCCTGTGATCAAGGACAATGAAGACCACCTTATGCAACAGGGATCTCTGGAACCATGTCCTGGTAAGCAAGGCGCCATTAATGGCTATGGAAGGGGAATCTGACAGTGATCAAGATAAGGAGGAGGGAGACATGTTGGCAAAATGGTTTCAAGAAGACCAGCTTGTTCTCTTCATTTTGCAAAAATCTCTTGAAGGTTCTTTGTTAGAAGCTTACTTATATTTTCACAATGCCAAGGATCTGTGGGAGACTCTCAAGAATGTCTATGGGAATACTTCCAATCTGATGAGGATCTTTGAAGTTAAGAAGTCTTTGAATGACCTCAAACAAGAAGAATTTGAGTTCACTAAACACTATGGAACATTTAGAGCTTTATGGGCTGAGTTAGACATGCTTAGGCCAGCAACCATTGATCCTATTACTCTCAATGAAAGAAGAGAGCAAGATAAGGTATTTGGACTTCTGATGACTCTTAATTCTACATACAATGATTTCATAAAGCATCTACTTAGGGAGGATATGCTGCCAAGTCTGGAGGATGTGTGTTCTAAAATTCAAAGAGAACAAGGTTCTTAAGGACTATTTTGAAACAAAGAATCTCTTCCTCTTGCACATAAGGTCTTCTACAAATCTGAAGACAAGAAGAGGCAAGTGTGTGAGCATTGTAAGAAGACTGGCCACTCAAAGAAGGAATGCTGGATCTACCTCAACCCGCGCCATTTCAAGGACAGACCTAGAAGCAATCAAAGTGTGAGCTCAAATCAGTTCCAAGCTGCCGGCGCTTCTTCTTCAGGTGGCGCTTCCTCCTCTTTAGTTCATTACAGTCCGGCTCAGATGATGACCCATCCGCATACACCAGCAGCAACCGTGGCAACTCAGTCAGAATTCAGAAAAAGGGAAGAACTAGAAGCCATCATCAAGGCTTTAAATTCTGGTAATGTGATTGGTAAATCTCTTCATGCCTCTTTTCAAACATCTGATGAATCTAAACCTTTGATAGTAGATTCTGGAGTTTCTTATCACATGATTAATGATCTTAACTTGAGAACCTAGAACCTGCCTTAGGAAATGTGCTAATTGCCAATGGTACTAAAGTTCCTATCCAAGGAATAGGAAAGCTAAAGTTGTTTGATAAAGAGTCTAAAGCATTCTATATGCCATCTTTCACATCTAACCTATTATCTGTTAAAAGAGCTGCTACTGATTTGAATTGTCATGTTATATTTGGTCCTAATGAATTTTTTTTTCAGGATATTGACACAAGAAGAATTCTAGGACAAGGAACTACTAAGAGTGATTTGTATGTGCTTAAAAACTTCCTTGTCAATGATGCTTCAAAAACATGTGTAGCTAGGGTAGAAAGTAGTGTGTAGCCGATCTTTGGCATGCTAGGTTAGGACATCCACATTCTAGAGCTTTAGAACTGATAATGTCTAGTATGAAATTTCCAAATGACATGTGTGAAGCTTGCATAATAGTTAAGCATTGTAAAACAGTTTTTCAAAAATCTATACACACCTATGAACATTGTTTTGATCTTGTTCACTCTGATGTTTGGACTTCTCTTATCTTATCTAGGGAAAACCATAAGTATTTTGTTACTTTATTGATGAAAATTCTAAGTATACTTGGGTAACCTTGATTAAATCTAAAGATAAGGTGTTGGAAGCATTTATAAACTTTCACACTTATGTGACTAACCAATATAATGCCAAGATTAAGTGCTTCAGATCAGACAATGGTGAGTACACCAGCCGCAAGTTTTAGGAACATCTTAAAAAGTATGGAATCACACACCAAACAAGCTGCCATTATACTCCTTAACAAAATGGAGTAGCTGAAAGGAAGAACAAACATTTGATCGAGGTGGTGAGATCAATGATGTTCCATATGAAGGTTCCCAAGAGATTTTGGGGAGATGCATTCATGACGACATGCTATCTAATCAATAGGACTCCAACTAAAGTCTTAGATGACATGTCTCCATTTGAGGTACTAAATCAAACGAAGTCTAGTATCGAACATCTAAGGGTATTTGGGTGTGTTTGCTTTGTTTTAGTACCAGGTGAACAAAGGAACAAGTTAGAAGCTAAGAGTACCAAGGCAATGTTCATTTGTTATAATCCAACTCAAAAAGGCTACAAATTTTATAATCCAGAGACTAGAAGAGTCTTGGTATCTAGGGATGTCAAGTTTGATGAAACAAAAGGATATTATGAAGAAGGTACCTGGGATCAATTCAAAGACATCAACTCAAACACATCTGATCAAGCTGAGAACCTAAGAAAACTTTTAGAAAGCTTGGGAATCACAAAAGAACCGGCGGCCGTGACCAATCCAGCACCCACTACCACACGGCGGCCGTGCCCAAAACCAGGAAGTCCAAGTCCCATACCTATCACTATTCGGCCTCCAGTTCAAGCATCGTCCCAAACTGATCCAGCACCCGCTTCAGATCCCGTTCCAGCCTTTTCCCGGCCCGCTCCAGCTCCTGGTCCAGCTGCCGTTCTAGATCCTGCTTCAGCCTTGTCCCGGCCTAGAACAAGTCCTCTTGATCCTGAGAGGGGGAAACCGTCTACACATAATCAAGATGACTCAGAAGAAGAAAAACTAGTTTCAGCTTCAAAAAGACAAAATAATATTCAACCTAATCTTGTAGATGATTTGGAAGGAGAGGACAATACAACACAAGGGGAACCGGCTGTTGTCCTTAGAAGAAGTACAAGACAAATATTTCCACCTGACTTATACTACAAAACAATGCAGTATTTCACCATGATCAGGGAGTATGTAATTTAGTTCATATACCTGAATCTCATGTTGCATTTACCCTTAGTCTTAATAAAGAGCAGATTCCAAAGAGCTATGAGAAAGCAGTGGAGAGAAGCCATTCAAGCTGAAAGACTAGCCATGGAGAAGAATCATACCTATGCACCAGCCACCCTACCAAAAAGAAAAAAGCTGTAAGTTCTAAATGGATTTTCACCTTTAAGTATAAAAGCAATGGTGAGATAGATAGGTACAAAGCTAGGTTGTGGCTAGAGGTTTCACACAGACTTATGGTGAAGAATATAGAGATAATTTTGCTCCTGTAGCTAAACTACACTCAGTGAGTTGTTTTAACTCTTGCTACTAACTTGGACTGGGAATTATGTCAAATGGATGTTAAGAATGCATTTTTGCAAGGTGAGTTAGAAGAAGAGGTATATATGACACCACCACCAGGCATAGATGATCCTGTTAGAACCGGTAACACACTGAGGCTAAGGAAAGCTATCTATGGCTAAAAAAAATCTCCTAGATCTTGGTACCATAAGCTAAATATGATTCTAAGGGACAGAAGCTTCAAAAGGTCAGAAGTAGAACACACTCTTTTTACACTTAAGAGTAAAGATGGGATTGTTGTTATTCTCATTTATTTTGATGATATAATCATATCTGAATTGATAAAGTGAAAATAACTTCTAATAAAGAGTATTTAAAAAGTATGTTTGATATTAAAGATCTAGGATACCTAAAATACTTCTTAAGAATTAAAGTATGTAGGTTTAAGGAAGCCCTATTTCTTTGTCAAATGAAGTATGTATTGGACTTACTAACCTCTACATGAATGCTAGAAGCTAAACCAGCCAAAACCCCATTAGAAAAAGGCTACAAAGTAGAACCTGAAGATGACGGCTTTAAAGAGGCAAAACTGTATAGAAAGGTTATTGGTAAGCTAATATATTTAACTATCACTAGACCTGATTTGTGTTTTGCAGTTAATCAAGTGTCTCAGCATATGCAAGACCCAAAAACAAGGCATTGGGAGATGATTCATAGGATCTTGAGATATTTGAAAGGAACACATGATCAAGGTATATGGATGGGTAGTAATGGAAACACCAATGTAGTTGGTTATTGTGATGCAGATTGGGCAGGTGATAGAAAGGACAGGAGGTCCACAACCTATTATTGCACACTCATAGGTGGGAACCTAGTCACTTGGAAGACTAAGAAACAAAAGGTTGTTTAATGTTCAAGTGCTGAGGCTGAATATATAGCAATGAGGAAACTTACCACTAAATGTATTTGGTTGAAGCAATTATTATTAGATCTTGGAGTAAGCATTGAGGCGCCAATCACAGTACATTATGACAATCAAGCAGCAATACACATAGCTTCAAATTATGTGTTTCATGAGAGAACCAAGCATATTAAGGTAGATTGTCATAAGGTATGAGAAGCTATTGGAAATAGAATCATCTTACCTTGCTACACAAGGAGTGAAGATCAACTTGCTGATGTGTTCACCATGACCACAACACTGAAGACTGGTGGCTCTATCTATCCAAAACTCGGCCTCATGTCAATTCCACATCACAGATCCTGATCATGGATTATTATACTATTTTTTCCTAGAAAAGGTTTTGTCCCAAATGGGTTTTCCTTAATTAGTTTTTTTAATGAGATAATGCTTCATGGTTGCAAGCTTAGGCATTCTCCATGCCTTAAGCTTGAGGAGAAGTGTTGGAATGAAGAAGAAATGAAGGAAGAAGGATGTGGCCTTGTGATCTAAAGCTATCTAAGGAAGTGTCTTAGGCTTGTTTGTGGTTAATGATATGTTATCCTTGTAGCCAATCATGTATTCAGCTATCTTTGTATCCAAACAAGCCTAGACTAGATTAGTATAAATATCTATCTCTCTCTTCATTTGTAAGCAAGATATTATAATCTTATTCTAATAAAAACCTAATTCTCTCTAAACTCTCTCTCTCTCTCTCTCTCTCTCTCTCTCAAATTCTCCTACTTTCTCTTAATCTCTCAATCTTTTTATTCTTTTAATCTCTAAATCTCTTAATCTCTCATTCTTTCACAATGGACAGTCCAAATGATATCATTAACCACTCATACAGACCCTATTAGTTTTGAACGCAGTCTTCCATTCATCTCCTTCGCCCATTTGAACTTGATGAAATCCATTCTTTAGATCTATCTTTGAAAATATGACTGTTCCACTCAGCTCGTCTAGCATGTCATCAAGGTGCGGTATTGGATGCTGATACTTAATCCTTATGTTGTTGATGGCGTGGCGGTCTACGCATATCCTCCAACTTCCATCCTTCTTTGGTACTAATAGGACCAGAACGGCACATGGACTAAGACATTCTTTGACATAGCCTTGAGCCTAAAGATCATGAACCTGCTTCTCCAACTCTTTAGCTTTCTCGGGGTTAACTCTGTAGGCAGATCGGTTTGGCAATTGAGCTCCTGGGATGGAGTCAATGTTGTGCTCAATATCTCTGATCGGCGGTAGAACTGCTGGAATCTCATCAGGAAATACATCAACGTACATCTTTAATAGTGTCTTAACTTCCTACGACAAAACTGTCATTTGCGCCTGCTGTGCTTAATAATTCATTGTATATCATTAGGAAGACTTGTGTTTGCTCTGTCCAAACTGCTTTTCTGAAGTTTGCGACAGTGATGAGGAAATTTTATTTTCGTGCATGCTGATCCTTTGCCATTTTGGATTGTATGTCGCACACTTCTTGTGGACACATTGGTGCTAAGTTGTACTGACGTTTTTCATGGAAAAATGAGTACTAATTAGTCCGTATATTATGCGTGGTTTATCTGTCGAATTTCCAAGGTTGTCCCAACCGAATATGTCCTGTTGACATCAGAACTACACCGCATGTCACCTGATCTAGGTACCTCTCTATAGTGAATGTAATTTTGACTTTATCGGAGATGTATAGCTCGGTTTTGTTGTTGAGTCATCTCAATCTGTAGGGCTTTGGATGCTTGATTACAGGTAGTCCGAATTTTGCAACCATGTATTTGCTGGCCAGGAGCCACCATCAATAATCAATGAGCACCCTTTTCCGAGGATAGTACATTGGGAGTGAAAAATGTTTTCTCGCTGCTCAATCTCTTCCGGTTCAAATCTTAAGCTAAAAACTCGACTGACCATTAGAAGTTCTCCAAAATCAGAGTATTCTACTTCGTCGTTAGATTGTTGATTTGCCGCTGGTGCAACTTCTTCTTGCTCATCCTCTGACTCGTAATCTCCTGATGCAGTTAAACCTATTATACTCTGATTGTGGAATTCTCTATACATATGCACTCGCCCCTTGCATTTAAAATTGTGATCTTACTGCTCTTCTAAGGTTGGTTCATTGAAATAGACATTGTGGGTTTCGGTGCAACAGAAGTGGCCTTAAGTGTCGGGGTGGTGATTGCTTTGCTCTTGAACCGTTGATCACTAGTGGATTTGGTTCCAACATATGGCTTATAGCCACCACTCCAGTTAGCCCTCGATCTAGATGGTACTGATGCCTTACGTTGGTTGCTCTTTTCTATATATACCGCAAGATGAAACAATGTGCCAAGGTCATGGTACGGTTGGCGCTCAACTTTGCGCGTAATTGGTTCTTGTAATCCGTCTAAGAACAAAGCAATAAGATTCTCCTCAGATATGTTTCGAAAGTGCTCAAACTAATCAAAATATTTGCTCACCGTCTTGCTAAATTGGGTTAGGCATCTGAATTTTCGATGCAGTTCTCGGTGAAAGTGAGGAAGAATGAAGCGTATCCTCATTAGATGTATAAGCTCAGTCCACGAAGACAGAGCTCACATGTGTTCTCTACGTCGAGCAGCTACCTCACGATCCCACCATCTAAGCGTATAGTCTGTAAACTGGGCAGTCGTTAGGGCTACTCGCCTTGGAACGTCATAGTGGTAATAGTCAAAATAATAGTTACATCATCCTTTCCCAATCCAGATATTTCTCGGGGTTGAACTTTCCCAAAAAGGATGGCGGATTTAACTTCACATCCGGATGAATAGGCGGCTGCCGAATTGGCTGGTGTTCATCTTGCATTTGACCTCGTCCGGCTGCCTCATGTATTTAAGGTTGTTGCTGGGATGCAGGTTGTTCCAAGCACTGTTGGAATGAAGAAGAAATAAAAAAGGTTGAAGGCCTTTAACTCTAGCTTAAAGGCGTGTGGCCTAAGTCATCTAAGGGGAGTGTCTAAGACTTGTTTGTGTTCTACAAAATGGAGTAGCTGAAAGGAAGAATAGGCATTTGATAGAAGTTGTGAGAACAATGATGTTCCACATGAAAGTTGCCAAAAGATTTTGGGGGATGATCTTGTAGCTGCATGCTACTTGATTAATAGGACTCCTACAAAATTCCTAGATGACTTGTCTCCATTTGAGGTACGAAACAAAATTAGATCTAATATTGACCACTTAAGAGTTTTTTGGTTGTGTTTGTTTTGTATTAGTTCCAAGGGAGCAAAAGAACAAGCTGGAACCAAAGAGTACGAAAGCTATGTTCATTGAGTATTCTCCTACCCAGAAAGAATACAAATGCTATGATCCATAGACTAGAAAAGTCTTACTTTTCAGAGATGTCAAATTCCAAGAATCAAAAGGTTTCTATGAAGAAGGAAGTTGGGATCAATTCAAAGACATCTCCACAACAAGATCTGACCAAGCTGAGAACTTGAAGAGACTCTTGGAGAGCATTGGCATAGTCTCTCCTCATATTCAGCCCATTTCCACCTCCCCCACAGCCTCCTGCACCAGCTGCGTCCAGCCCCAGCATGGCCACAGCACCGGCACGGCCAGCCGGGCTGCGGTCCACTCCAGCCAGACCGGTTTCTTCTGGTCTTCCCTCCAGCTCTCCTGGCCTTCCTCCTATTGAACATGGGGGGGGGGGAAGATGCATCTACTCATGTCCAAAAAGACTCAGAGGAGATGAATCAATTCTAGTTTCAGCTTCTAAGAGATCAAGAGATGTGTCTACTCTCATTGAAGCTTTAAGTGAAGAGGAGGAGCCTATCCAAGAAGCTCCATCTACAGTGTTAAGAAGGAGCACACGAAAAAGGAATCCACCAGTCTTCTACAATGGGAATTTTGTGGTTCATCATGATCAGGGAGTTTGTAACATTGTTTACTTACCTACTAACCATGTTGCATTCACTTTAAGTCTTGATAAAGAACATATTCCAAATACATATGAGGAAGCTATGAATAAGAAGGAATGGAGGGAAGCTATCCTAGCTGAGAAAAAAGCCATGGAAAGGAATGGTACCTATGCTCCAGCCACTTTACCTAAAGGAAAAAGGACTGTAAGTTCTAAGTGGATTTTTACCATTAAATACAAAAGCAATGGTGAAATTGATATATATAAAGCTAGGTTAGTGGCTAGAAGATTTACTCAGACTTATGGTGAAGATTATAGGGATACCTTTGCACCTGTATCTAAGCTTCACTCTGTTAATGTTGTTCTTTCACTTGCTACTAACTTGATTGGGAATTATGGCAAATGGATGTTAAGAATGCATTTTTACAAGGTTAATTAGAAGAAGAGGTATACATGTCACCTCCACCAGGTCTAAAGGAAGAGGTAGGAGCCGGAAACATACTCAGGCTAAGGAAGGCCATCTATGGCCTTAAACAATCTCCAAGACCTTGGTACCACAAGCTAAGTGTAACCTTGATGGATATAGGCTTCAAAAGATCTGAAGTTAAACACACTCTTTTTACACTAACAAGTAAGGAAGGTATTGTGGTAATTCTCATTTTTGTAGATGATATAATCATATCTGGTAGTCATAGTGTTGGTATTGCCTCTACAAAATAATATTTGAAGAGTGTCTTTGATATTAAGGACTTAGGAGAACTTAAATACTTCTTAGGAATTGAAGTGTATAGGTTCAAGGAAGGTCTCTTATTATCTCAAAGGAAATATGTTGTAGATTTACTAACCTATATAGGTATGATGGAAGCTAAACCAGTCAAAACACCCTTAGAAGAAGACTATAAAATCGGAACTAAGGGGGAGCTAGAGGAGGAAATTGATTTTCATGATCCTAAGATCTATAGGAAAGTGGTTGGTAAGCTTTTTTATTTAACCATCACTAGACCAGATTTATGTTTTGATGTGAATCAGGTATCTCAACATATGCAAGGTCCAAAGATGAGACTTTGAGAGATGGCAAATCAAATTTTGAGATATCTAAAAGGCACTCATGAACAAGGTATATGGATGGGTTGCAATATAAACACAAATGTGGTTGGTTATTTTGAAGAAGATTGGGCAGGAGATAGGGATGATAGAAGAAGTACCACAAGCTATTGTACTTTCATTGGTGGAAACCTTGTGACTTAGAAAACCAAGAAGCAAAAGGTCGTGTCATGTTCTAGTGCAGAATCAGAATATAGAGCCATGAGGAAGCTTACAACTGAATGTATTTGGCTGAAGCAACTTCTTGAGGACTTGGACGTGAGCTTTGATGATCCTATCACCATTCATTGTGACAATCAGGCTGCCATAGACATTGCCTCCAACTCTGTGTTTCATGAAAGGACCAAGCATATAGAAGTAGATTGCCACAAAGTAAGAGAAGCTATTGGAAAAGGAATCATCTTGCCTTGCTATACAAGGAGTGATGATCAACTAGCTGATGGAGTATTATACTCTTTTTTCCTAGAAAAGGTTTTGTCTCAATTGGGTTTTCCTTCTTTAAGTTTTTAATGAGGTAATGCTTCATGGTTACAAGTTTAGGCATTCTCCATGTCTTAAGCTTGAGGGGGAGTGTTGGAATGAAGAAGAAATGATGAAGGAAGAAGGCCTTTAACTCTAGTTTAAAGGTGTGTGGCCTAAGTCATTTAACGGGAGTGTCTAAGGCTTGTTTGTGTTCTAGTATTATGTTATCATTGTAGTCATTCATGTATAAGACAATCCTTGCATCCGAACAAGCCTAGACTATATTAGTATAAATAGCTATCTCTCTCCTTATTTGTAACTTAGAATCAATATTCTCTTTTTCTCAATACAATCATTCTTTCTCTCTAATCTCTATAATCTCTCATTCTCTCATTCTCTAAATCTACAAATCTCTTAATCTCATATTCTTTCAAGCACTCCATGCGTACAGCCATCACAGTCATCTGAGCTGTCAGGTTATGTACTAGTTGCATCATGGCTTGGTTGTTCTGTCCCGACGATGATTTTTTGCTATCTAACATATTTCTTTTTCCAGGAAAGTGGAATATACGAAAAATGAAAGTTTTCAGAAATGGAAACATGCAAAATATTATCAATAATGAAAAAATTCTGAAAATGAAAAGTTTCGAAAAAGAAATAACAACAAAAGGTAACAAAATAAATGCAACTCTTACAAGGAAATTTGTAGAATTGGAAAGTTTACAGAAAGAAAAATTGTTCCAAAATAGGAAATAAGTGTGTTTCTATTACCCCTACTTCATTTTAAACAACCTTAGTTTTGGTTTTATAAAGGAAAAAAAAAGACAAAACAATAAAAGAAATTGATTTTTATATATATTTTCTATAAATGAAAACAAAGAAAATATTTGATAGAACCTGATTTTTATTTTTGTAATTTTTTGTGTGATTTTGTGACTTGATTCTTCACTTCTCACCTTGCAGAGAAGAAGAAGGAGAAAACAAATAAAAAGCAGAAAATTCAAAGAATAATAAAGAGAAAAATCAGAAACAGTAAAAGGGATAGACTCAACCTAATACTTAGGAGCTTTTGAGCTATGATATCAGATGATACAAGCATAATGGTGGAACAACTATTGGTCGAGAAGGTCGAGACCTCCAGAAAGATATTGGATGAAGAAAATGGATCGAAAGTACCACAAAAGTTGTGGAAAGCTTATGATACACCAAGGAAACTTTAACCAAGAAAGAAGAAGTCACGGCAAGCTCACCAAAGGGAGAGAGAGGCGCCGGTAGAAAACATAGTCTTAGGGTTGTTTTTGTGTTTAAAATCGTGTTGTTCCATTAATGAGAAAGAGAGAGGCTTATATAGACCTTGATTACAACTTAGGGTAAACAACATGATGTTTAACCCAAACAACAAAATATAAATAAAAATAGCACGTAGCTTAATTTGCTAGAGAATAAATGGGCTTAGACCAAGAATAAAACATAAAGACTTGCGCTAAGGCCAAAACAACTAAAATATAAGAAGTAGGATTAAGGCCTAAAAATTATGCTTAGTCTAATTTTAATATAAAAACTGCGCCTAAAATGATGCAAGATAGAACGGTTTGAAGACTTGTGAAAGATGGATGTAAGGGAGCAAGTCTTCATTGTCGTGCACACTAAGGGTATTGCCTCGTTTAAACTTTTTTTTAGAAAACCCAGTAGGACAAAACCAAAGATAGGAAAAAGTATACAATTCCTTAGCATGTCTTTTGGTGTCTTTACCGAATAGTAATGGTAACGATACCGGAGGTAGAAGATTCTTCAAGTAAGAACCTCCAATGTTCCTTATCCGGATTGAATGGGCCTTGTTGGGCCTCTGTAACGTCTGGTGGGGTTTCTGTCTTGTATTCCTGGTCGCTTGCTCACTCCACAAGCTGGTTGAACTTATTCTCGAGAGCTCTAGCTTTGGCACGCGTCATTGGTCCTGGGGGTATTTCTGGTGAGGAAATTGGATTGATGTCTCATCACCTTATTTTTGCAAAACAGAACAAATCTTGAGTTGCAGCACATAAGAGGTGAATAAAAGTACCAGAATCCAATTCAAATTTATCTTACTCAGCAACCACAAAAGAAACCAAACGGAATAAAACCAAACCTAGAATTATGTTTCTTCCCTTTTACTTGGAGGAACTGGGACCAGGGAAGAAAAGTACAATGCAAAAGCCAAGAATCAACTAAATGTATTTGGGTTTTACTTATCAACTTATTTTCCCCCAAACATAGATCCAAGCTCGACCAATTTCATCGCAAGAACACACGACAAGCCTTTTATCGACAATGAAGTAACTTGGTTGAGAGTCTGATCCAGTCTGTACTAAAGCAGACAAGTTAGGAATTGAAAAAGTCAAGAAATGCCTCCAAACAACATCATCACCATCCTCATAGTTAGTATTGTTCTTGGTTAACCAGATGGATCAAATAATAAGGTTTTGGGTCTATTGTGAATGAGAAATGAACATTAAAATTATACCCATTAAAATAAGTATATGGAAGTGAAAATGTCTCACATTGCTTAGAGAGAACTACTTTCAGTAGTATATATAGTGGAACAAAGTAGCTAAATTCAAATTGGTACATGGGTGAGAGGAGAACCAAGGAATCCACACGTGCACACCACCATCGCCCCTTGCTCGTGGCTCGTGGGCTCTTGGGAATGTCGAATTGTTGCTATATTGTTTGACTCTAACGCTTTTGAATTTTTAACTCAATAAATGAGTCAAAGAAAGCACAAAATCTGTGATCGTGTGCGGATATACGAAGCGTTATCTCCAAGACGTTATTGTCCATAACTCTACCATAAACCAATTCGAGGAGAGCAGTTTTTTTAAAGATTCCCTCACATACAGAAAACCGCATTAATTTTAACCAAAAACACTATCGTTTTCTCTCTTTCAGAAACAAATAAATTTTGAGTGTATCGTAGAGATTGTTCGTAGATTATAAATCTGAGTGTAGCAAATCAGTCTTATAAACGGTTGTATCTTGGGATTCAAAATGTATGTCAAATTCGTCATACTACAGACGCTTTATTGACTTAAGGGGCCTCCGCTTTTTCAATATTCATATTCTTAAATTATTTTATACATCCAGTTTTACAACCATATCGGGTTTTATCGAATCGTTATTTTCTTAACCGTTTATCACGGTCCTATAAGTTTAACTCAATAAATCCACTTCTAGCAAATAACTACAGTCGGATCAAATAAAAAATGGTTTCCAATTTTGATTTGTAAACATTTCTGCGAACGCAGAATAACGAGCTTGCAAAACAAAAAACAAACAATTTCTTCATGTTTATGAAAACGCTTTAAGAACATGATTGCAAAACATTACTTTAAAACAAATTAGGTTTACGATTTTGCAAACATAACGTTTATGCGCACGCTTTCATAAGCAAGATAGCGAAACGTTATCAAAATATTTATAAATGTTTACGCAAACGCTTTTTAGCGAGTTTGTCAAACGGTTATAAAAATTTGAAAGAAGAAAAATAGTGTATACAAATGTTCTAAAAGGATTCATTATACAACATTACAAATCAAAATCCTTTTGTAGACGCTATTTTAGCGAGTTTGCAAAACATTTATTAATTAAAAAATACTAATTGCAAACGTTTTCTAAAACGATTTGTTATAAAACATTATAAATCAAAATGATTTCTGCAGACGCTTTTTCGCTAGTTTTGCAAATCGTTTTTTGAATACCGTTAATAATTATTAATAAGTTTTTGCATATGCTTTTAAGTGAGTTTCCAATTCAGTATAATTTTTAATAAAAACATTTAAATTTCTAAAATATTTAGCAATCATGATTTAAAACACACGTAATAGCGTTTACGTTAATAAAATTATTTTATTAAAGGGTTCAACTTCTGATTTTTTTACTTTTGAGAACAGATGGCAACCAATACTAAAAACAGTGAGGCTGTACCTATGGAAACGAATCAAGTCACTCCTCAAGTATCGCTTTCTACCATTGCACTGATTTCCGACAAGTTTGACAAAAATGGCTTTAAGACGTGGCAACAGACGATGTTCTTCTATCTGACCACCTTGAACTTTACTAAATTCTTGAATGAGGATAAGCCGATAGCCCTTCTTAGAGCCAATGACGTGCACAAAATATCCAGCTTTGAACTTGGGTGCATTCAGACTTTCTGTGCAAAGGATGGATCTTTAGTCGTATGGTCGACACATTGTACTCGGTCTACAACAACAAAAAGGAATATCACACGACTTAACATTTATGGATGATTTGGAACAAAAGTACAAGTTTGAAAATGCTGGATTTCAAAGATATGCAGTTTCAAAGCTTCTCGGCTTTAAAATGGTGGATTCAAGATCCATGATGGACCAAGTGGAACAGTTGCAACTGTTCAATAACAAGATCGCAGTTGAAGGCATGAATCTTCCTGAAGCAATCATAGTCGACTACATAATTGAGAAACTTCTGCCAAGTTGGGTGGACTTCAAAAATTATCTTAAGCACAAGCGTAAGCAGATGTCTCTCGAATAGGTGATCTAGGATTCACAATGAATTTACAATTCACCTCTCCAAAAATGATGAGAAAGGGTATCAGGAATTTCTCGCTGAGCAATACAAGGCAAAGGGTAAAGGCAAAATTGAGGAGAAGACTTACCACAACAAGAACCTTAAAGCCTCTAGCTCAACAAGCTTCAAGAAGTAATCTACTAGTGAAAAAAATACAACTGAAAATGTAACAATTATGGCAAGATGGGTCATAAGGCTGAAGATAACCGTAGCAAACCTAAACTGAAACCGAAAAGGCAAAATCAAGCCAACCTCACGGAGCAAGACTTACTGTGTTGTCACTAACAAGGTCAACACAATTAAGAGAAATTTTCTAGAGTGGTGGTACGACAGAAGTGCTATGACTCATGTATGCATTGATAAGGACATGTTCAACACGTATCAGACATGCAAGAATGATGAAATGATTATGATGTGGTACAATAATCATGAAGATGACCTCAGGTGGATTGAAGATGACGTGGTACAATAATCATATTTGTCTTGAAGATTGAGTGTGTCTCTCTTCAGGGAAGAACCTGATGTATGGCAATCTTATGAGCAAGATGGGTTTTTGCATCAATTTTCAGTATGACAAGCTGGTTATTAGGAAGAACACAAAGTCTGTTGACTTGTGAAGTTATTGTATGGACTTAAGCAAGTATCAAAACAATGACATAAAAATTTTGATAACGTAATGTTGTCAGATGATTTCAGCATAAATGAACGTGATAAGTGCATTTATTCGTAAACTACAAAAATGGTTATGTCATGCTATATATGTAAGCAGATGACAGTTTATCATTGGGAGCAATAACGATATCATAAATCAGACTAAAATTATGTTGCGTGGAAAGTTTGATATGAAATATATGGGATTGGCAGATGTTATTATAGGGATTAAAATCACTAGACAATCTGCAATAATCATATTATCCCAACAAAATTATGCTGAAAATGTGTTTGATTGATTTAAAACCTATTCAAGTGAGACCTCAAAAACTCCAGTAGATACTACACTTCACCTAAAGAAAAATTCAAGTGCATCAATATCACAAAATGAATATGCTAGAGTGATCAGAAGTATGATATACTTGACAAGTTGTACTAGACCAGATTTAGCACACTCAGTAAATATACTAATTAGGTACACGAGTAATCCATGACACACCCATTGGAAAGCTATTACAAGAGTATTCAATTACATATGGTTTACTAAAAGCTACGGGCAGCAGTTTTAGAAGGATACAGTGATGCCAACTGGATATCCGACTCCAAAAACTCAATGTCAACAAGTGGATATTTATTTATATTTGGTGGTGCGCTAGTATCCTAGAAATCTTCCAAACAAACACTTTGAGCTAGATCAACAATTTAATTATAATTATTGCATTAGAGAAAGCCGCAGAAGAAGCATATTGGTTTCGTAATTTCTTGAAAGATATCCCAATGGGGGAAAATGAGTGTCATCGATATGTATACACTGTGATAGTCAATCAGTGATAGCCTGTGCACAAAATAAATTATACAATGACAAGTCACATCACATACGTAGATGACATAAGACCATTAAATTATATAAAATATGTCGATAATATAGCAGATCCCTTCACAAACAGTTTGACATGAGATCAAGTCTTAAAATCATCTAAAAGAATGAGTTTACATGAAACTTCACCTACATGATTGGAAATCCCAAGAACTAGGTTCAAAGGGACAACTAAATCAAACTAAGTTTATCAAAATACTGTGAGACTCAAATCTTTACTCAGTTCCTAATATAAAAACAGTGTTATGTGTATTCTCAAAGGTAAAGCGTTAACTTTTAATGATTTCATATCTTTTGAACAATGAAGTAAAGCAGATTTCTTCAGAAAAGAAGAAAACAAATATGGAAAGATCACCTTGTGAGTGTGAAATGGAGCCGTTTCTAGGAAAAAAAATGAAAGGTTTTATCCTCCAAGTGCACTCATGAAAAACCAGGCTGTGCAAGGCCAAAACGAACAAAATAAGAGAACATAGTTCTACGAGAAATATAGATATGTTATCACTGTTGTCTCAGTTTAAACTAAAAATCAGGGTAGTTCAAGACATCATGTTCACTTTCTGGCCAAGTAAACCCGACATATATAAACACTGACGGTTTGGAAGCTGAAAATTGCTACCAACTCAGACACAGTTATTTTCGTTTATTCTCAGGAAATATTATTTTTTAGCTTTGTCAATCCTAAAGAATATTTAAAATCATCCTCAGTTCATAGTCATTTTATTAATGTGGGGGATTATTGTGTCAAATAACAAGGCTTTGGGCATTTTATATGATAAAAATATGAATGAAAAATGGGTATTAAAATTAGACCCATTAAAATAAGTAAATGGAAGTAAAAATGTACCACATTGCTTAGAGTGGACTTTTTACACTAGTGTATATAGTGAAACAAAGTAGCTAAGTTCAAATTGATACATGGATGAGAGGAGAACCAAGGGATCCACACACACGCACCACCACCACCACTCACTTGTAGCTTGTGGCTCGTGGCTCGTGGTTCGTGGGCTCCTGGGAATGTCTCGTAGTCAATTTGTCGCTGTATTTTTTTTACTTTAACGGTTTTGAAGTTTTAATTCAATAACCAAGTCAAAGAAAATCCCACAAAATTTGAGATCGTGTGTGAATTTTACGGAGCGTGATCTTCAAGACATTATCGTCCATGACTCCAACACAAACCAATTTGGGGAGAGCAGTTTTTTCTAGAGACTCGCTTACACACAAAAAACCGCATTCATGTAATCAAAATGTAATCTAACTGTCTCTCTCTCTCACTACCTTTTTCTCTATTTCAGAAACGATTAAATCTTGAGCATATCGTAGAGATTGTTAGTAGATTCCGAACTCGAGTGGCGAATCAGTCTCATAAACAGTTGTATCCTGGGACTCAAAACGTGTGTCAAATCCGCCACACTACAGACGTTTTATTGTGTTTATTACAGAGATTTTATCTCGCATCCGCTTTGTTTTTATATTCGTATTCCTAAATCATTTTATACATCTAATTTTACAATCATATCGGGTTTTATCAAATCGTTATTTTCTTATCCGTTATCACGGTTCTAAAATCTTTATCTTCTTTGTTATGTGGTTACGTGGCATTGCTTCTTTTGGATTAAGCTTGAAGTAATGAAGAGATAAACATACCGATAATCATGATTAAATGAGTATAAACATGATAAGATAAACAATAGAGTTGTTTAAAAGATTTAGATAAGATTTGGAAGTAGTTAAGATATTATTGCTCCTTAATCCCCAATGCTGAATAACATAAATTATACGGTTTGGACGATAAAGACGACAATGGCGTTGAAGGTGAAAAATTATGAGATTAAGATATTTAAATATTTGTAGATTGAGAGAGAGAGAGAGATTAGAGAGAAAGTGAAAATGATTATTAATGAGATTTTAGAAAAATGAATTTCTTTCTTACAAAGGAAAAGAGAGATAGCTATTTACACTAATCTAGTCTAGGCTTGTTTGATATTAAGATAGTCTAATACATGTTTGGTTACAAGGATAACATATCATTAATCACAAACAAGCCTAAGACACTCCCTTTGGACACATGGCGCCTATTTAGAATCTAAGGCACACTTTCTTCATTTTTTCTCTTTGTTTTCGTCATTTTTCTTCATTCCAACACTCCCCCTCAAGCTTAATTCATGGAGAATGGCTAAGCTTGCAACCATGAAGCATTACCTCATTAAAAACCTAAAGAAAGAAAACTCAATTGGGACAAAACCTTTTCTAGGGAAAAATAGTATAACAGTCCATGATCAGGATCAGTATTGTGGAATGGACATGAGGCCGAGCCTTGGGTAGATATAGCCGCCAGTCTTCAGTGTAGTAGCCTTGATGAACACATCTGCTAGTTGATTATCACTCCTTGTGTAGCAAGGTAAGATGATTCCATTTCCAATAGCTTCTCTCACCTTACGCAATCCACCTCAATATGCTTGGTTCTTTCATGAAACATAGAGTTAGATGCAATGTGTATAGCTGCTTGATTGTCACAATGGACAGTGAAAGGAGACTTCAAGCTCACGCCAAGAATGTCAAGGAGAAGTTGCTTCAGCTAAATGCATTATGTAGTAAGCTTCCTATAGCCCTGTATTCAGCTTCTGCACTAGAGCAAGATACAACCTGTTGCTTCTTAGTCTTCCAAGTCACAAGATTACCTCCTACGAAGGTGCAATGGCCGGTTGTGCTTCTTTTATCTTCTCTGTCTTCTGCCCAATCTGCAACACAATAACCTACAACTTCTGTGTTTCCATTACAACTCATCCATATACGTTGTTCTTTAGTGCCTTTCAAGTATCTCAATATGCGCATGATCATGTCCCAATGCCTTATCTTTGGGTCTTGCATATGTTGAGACACATGATTCACAGCAAAACACAAGTCAGGTCTAGTGATGGTTAAGTATATAAGCTTACCAACCACTTTTCTATACAGCTTTGTATCATGGAACTCATCATTTCCTAGCTCCCCCTCAGGTTCTATCTTGTAACCTTCTTCTAGGGGTGTCTTAGCTAGTTTAGCTTCCATCATACCTGTAGAGGTTATTAAGTCCACAATATATTTTCTCTGAGATAAGAAGAGCCCTTCCTTAAACCTACACACTTCAATTCCTAAGAAGTATTTAAGTTTACCTAGATCCTTAATATCAAAGACACTCTTTAAATAAGATTTAGTAGAATCAGTGTCTACTTTATCACTATCTGATATGATTATGTCATCCACATAAATGAGTATAACCACAATCTCTTCCTTACTCTGAAGTGTAAAAAGAGTGTGTTCAACTTCTGACCTTTTGAAGCATCTGTCCCTTAAGGTTACATTCAACTTATGGTAGCAAGCTCTTGGAGATTGGTTTAAGCCATAGATAGCCTTTGTTAATCTCAGTGTATTGCCGCCACCTACTTGATCTTCTAGACCTGGTGGTGGTGTCATGTACACTTCCTCTTCTAGCTCACCTTGTAAGAATGCATTATTAACATCCATTTGCCATAACTCCCAATCAAGGTTAGCAGCAAGAGATAAAACAACATTAACTGAATATAATTTAGCTACAGGAGCAAAGGTGATATGATCTCAGTCAAGATCATAACCCAAAACCGACACAACAAGGGAGTAAGGGGGATAAGCCTTGCACAACGAGTGTGAGCTCAAGTTGCCAAGGGATGTGGAGTGATGCGGTCACACAAAGGCTGCGTAAAGACCTTTCATTTACCGGACTTGAAGAACCAATGATATAACGCATCAAAGTACAACAAGGGTTTCCTAGACGGGCCTAATGATATTACACACCAAGGGAGGGCCTAGGAGAGAGTAGATATGACGCACTACTCGGTGATCGAAACTCTTATAAAGCAAAAGCCTTTTTATTAAAATTTTAGATGAGAAGTACAAATGGCCAATGCTAGATATATATATATATAGGGGAAAATAAGATGCTAGAAGGCTTTCATGTTCGGAACAAACTCCACGAACATGCAAAGCCATGCAAGAAGGGAAATTAAGAGGATAACTCCCAACTCCCAACTGCCAACTACTTTATTAAATGCAAGAAAGAATGAATGAAAAAGGATCGGGCCTGGAAATAGCAAATGGGCTTTATGAAAGTGATCCAATGGCCTAATTAAAAACCTACTTTGGTAAACTCAGTGGGAAAAACCCAAAGTAGGGAAAAAAAAGCACACATTGGAACACTTACCCAATTACATATTTCCAATGGTCCGAGTTAGTGCAGTCTTAGTCATCCTTAGTCCTGGTCGCATCTTTGTCCAGATGATCTTCTGATAACCTCATATGGCGTCCTCAAGTCTTCTAATTTGGGTCCGGGTCATGGGACCAACTGATTTCGTCCAAGCGTCCACGTCCTGGTCATTCGGGTCGTCCTGATACTTTTTAGGCCCGGTGAGGATAACATCATACCCTCCCTCTTGAAAAGAATTTGTCCTCAAATCTGAATTATCTACATGGACAAAGAACAAGTTAATAATCGCAGAATCATGTAGGATAAAGGACTTACCTCGAAATTGGTTCAGGCTTTGTTCTGGCTTATGTATGGCATTGGTGGTTTCTGTTTAACCAGAATAAAGAGGTGGATGTCTAAGTGCTTAGCCTGGTCCAAATCAGGTGGCTTGAAACGTTTGTTTTCCTCTCGCCTTTTGGTTCTTCTTTTGCGCTTCCAAGCTACTTCAAAACCTCTCATTAGCTCATTTGACAAAGAAAAATGGGTTATATATGTGTGATCAAAGATAAAAGAATAATTGAGACCACATTTGAATACAGCCTGAGGACACTTATAACTCAAAGCAAATTAAAATTACACATTTCATTAAATAGAAAATTGCTTTGCTTAAAGAATTTCTCAAGTTTAAGTATTTCAAAAGATTGGATCATTTTATCAAACTCAAATCTAGAAACACAAAATTCTTTCACATTTTCCAAAACAAATCGTTTTTCTTCATCAAGAGTAACAAGAACAAACAAGTTAGGCAAAGCATTGATCACACCAATTTCCTTACAGTGCTTGTTGTGATTTTTAGACAGGAAAGAGGGAAAGCCGGTTCATCTTTGAATACTTGATAACTGCTTATTTTGATGTCATCATCAGACTCCTTTCTTGGTCAAGTTTTGTTCTTAGGACCGTTTGACCTGTACCAATAGAAAGCAAGTTAGGCTTTATTCGTTTTCGTGAGTCTAGATAATTACCTCGAGCTGGTTGCTTTAGATTTTGTTGGCATGTCTCTTTTGGGTTTTTCTTGATTGCCAATTTTTCAGATTCTTTGCAAACAATGAGTGGCTGTTCCGTTTCTTTGATTCGATCAACAGGTTCCACAATAGAACAGCTAAACTCATGATTGGTGGTAAGAGATTCTGAAGATGAGCGTGAAGCTTTGTTCTTTTTCCGGCTATTCTTCCAGTCCCTAAGCGCTTTCTTAAGCGGATCATCAAGGTCGTCCAAAGTCTTTGATGTTTTCAGCTGTTGGTGAAGTTTGCTTGGTCATTGAGGATTATTTTTTTTTAGTTGTTCCACGGCTTCATCACCACAACTTCTTTGTTGAACACGTCTTCCCTTTGAAGAAGGAAAGGAACGCCTCTCATATGTCTGGTAAAGCCATTCATCAACATAAGAATCTTGGCGATCACGGCTTCTTTTTTTAGATTCCATGGGGCTCCTTTCATTCCTTTGATCAGACCACTCACGCCTAGGTGGTTCATGGAAGTGGTATCGTTGAGGTACTCACCTTTCATGAATCTGGTTAGACCATCTACGTCTAGGTGGGGATTAAGGTAGCTGATGTCGTTTCTGGATGTAATTCTGATCTTGGAAAAGGGGTCTGCCCCATTCTTGAACATCATTTCTCCAGTGGGCATGAAAAAATTTGTGTTTAGCTCTTAATATCATTTCCCTGCGTAGTGTAAATGCTTCAACAAGACGCGATGCCTTTTCATCTAGATCGATCATTGTACCTACCAAAAGGAAACATAAAAATGACCAGTTCAAAAGTTCTTTTGAAAGAAGGTAAAGCCTAACTTAAACATGAAAACAAATGTAAGAAACAGTTTTAAAATAAACTTAGAATGAAAAACGAAAATCAAAAGAAAAGAAAAGGAAAACGAAAACTCAGCTTGTTGTGTTGCTCTGATACCACTTGATATGATCTCGGTCATGATCACAACCGTAAACCAGCACAAAAAAGGAGTAAGGGGGATAAGCCTTGCACAACGAGCGTGAGCTCAAGTTGCCAAGGGATGTGGAGTGATGCGGTCACACAAAGGCTGCGGAAAGACCTTTAATTTACAGGACTTGAAGAACCAAGGATATGACGCACCAAGGTTCAACAAGAGTTTTCTAGACGGGTCCAAGGATATTACACACCAAGGGAGGGCCTAGGAAAGAGTAGATATGATGCATTACTCGGTGATCGAAACTCTTAAGAAGCAAAAGCCTTTTTATTAAAATTTTCGATGAAAAGTACAAATGGCCAAGGCCAAATATATATAAAGGGGAAAAGAAGATGCTAGAAGGCTTGCATGTTCGGAACAAACTCCAAGAACATGCAAAAAACCAGTGGGAAAAACCCAAAGTAGGGAAAAAGAGCATACATTGGAACACTTACCCAATTACATATTTCTAATGGTCCGAGTTAGTGCAGTCTTAGTCATCCTTAGTCCTGGTCGCATCTTTGTCCGGATGATCTTCAGATAACCTCCTAGGAAGTCCTCAAGTCTTCTGGTTTGGGTCCGGGTCATGGGACCAACTGATTTCGTCCAAGCGTCCACGTCCTGGTCGTCCGGGTGGTCCCGATACTTTTTAGGCCCGGTGAGGATCACATCATACCCTCCCCTCTTGAGAAGGATTTTTCATCAAATCAGAATTATCTGCATGGACAAAGAACAAGTTAATAGTCGCATAATCATGTAGGATAAAATACTTACCTCGAAATTGGTTCAGGCTTGGTTCTGGCTTATGTATGGCATCTTGTAGTTTATGTTTGACAAGAAAAAAGAGGTGGACTGGTCCAAATCAGGTGGCTTGAAACGTTTGTCTTCCTCTCGCCTTTTGGTCCTTCTTTTGCTCTTCCAAGCTACTTCAAAACCTGCCATTAGCTCTTTTTACAAAGACAAGTGGGTTATATATGTCTGATCAAAGATAAAGAATAATTGAGACCACATTTCAATACAGCCTGAGGACACTTATAACTCAAAGCAAATTAAAATTACACATTTCATTAAACAGAAAATTGCTTTGCTTAAAGAATTTCTCAAGTTTAAGTGTTTCAAAAGATTGGATTATTTTATCAAACTCAAATCTAAATACACAAAATTCTTTCACATTTTCCAAGCCAAATCGTTTTTCTTCATCAAGAGTAACAAGAACAAACAAGTTAGGCAAAGCATTGATCACCCCAATTTCCTTACAGTGCTTGTTTTGTGATTTTCACACAGGAAAGAGAGAAAGACCAGTTCATCTTTGAATACTTGATCACCGCTTTTTTGATGTCATCATCAGACTCCTTTTCTTGGTTTGACCTGTACCAATAGAAAGTAAGTTAGGCTTCATCTGTTATTGTGAGTCTAGATAATTCCCTCAAGCTGGTTGTTTTAGATTTTGTTGGCATGTCTCTGTTGGGTTTTTCTTGATTGCCAATTTTTCAGCTTCTTTACAAACAAGGAGTGGCTGTTCCGTTTCTTTGATTCGATCAACCGGTACCACAATAGAACAGCTAAACTCATGATTGGTGATAAGAGCTTCTGAAGATGAGCGTGAAGCTTTGTTCTTTTTCCGGCTATTCTTCCAATCCCTAAGAGCTTTTTTAACCGGATCATCAAGGTCGTCCAAAGTCTTTGGTGTTTCCATCTGTTGGTGAAGTTTTCTTGGTCGTTGAGGATTGTTTTGTTTGAGTTGTTCCACGGCTTCATCACCACAACTTCTTTGTTGAACAAGTCTTTCATTTGAAGAAGGAAAGGAACGCCTCTCATATGTCTGGTAAAGCCATTCATCAACTTTAGAATCTTGGCGATCACGGCTTCTTTTTGTAGATTCCATGGGGCGTCTTTCATTCCATTGATCAGATCACTCACGCCTAGGTGGTTCATGGAACTGGTATCGTTGAGGTACTCACCTTTCATGAATCTGGTCAGGTCATCTACGTCTAGGTGGACATGAAAAAAGTCGTGTTTAGCTCTTAATATCAGTTCCTTGCATAGTGTAAATACTTCAACAAGACGCGATACCACTTGATATGACCATTGTACCTACCAAAAGCAAACATAAAAATGGCCAGGTCAAAAGTTCTTTTGAAAGAAGGTAAAGCGTAACTTAAACATGAAAACAAATGTAACAAAGAGTTTTAAAATAAACTTAGAATGAAAAACGAAAATCTAAAGAAAAGAAAAGGAAAATGAAATCTCAGATTGTTGTGTTGCTCTGATACCACTTGATATGATCTCGGTCAAGATCACAACCCAAAACCAGCACAACAAGGGAGTTAGGGGGATAAGCCTTGCACAACGAGCGTGAGCTCAAGTTGCCAATAGATGTGGAGTGATGCGGTCACACAAAGGCTGCGGATAAACCATTGATTTACCGGACTTGAAAAACCAAGGATATGACGCACCAAGGTTCAACCAGGATTTTCTAGACGGGCCCAAGGATATTACACACCAAGGGAGGGCCTATGAGATTGTAGATATGACACACTACTCGGTGATCAACTCTTAAGAAGCAAAAGCCTTTTTACTAAAATTTTTGATGATAAGTACAAATGGCCAAGGCAAGATATATATAGAGTGGAAAAGAAGATGTAGAAGGCTTGCATGTTCGGAACAAACTCCAAGAACATGCAAAGCCATGCAAGAAGGGAAATTAAGAGGATAACTCCCAACTGCCAACTACTTTATTAAATACAAGAAAGAAAGAAAGAAAAAGGATCGGGCCTGGAAATAGCAAATGGGCTTTGAAAGTGATCCAATGGCCTCATTAAAAACCTACTTTGGTAAACCCAGTGGGAAAAACCCAAAGTAGGGAAAAAGAGAACACATTAGAACACTTACCCAATTACATATTTCCAATTGTACGGGTTAGTGCAGTCTTAGTCATCTTTAGTCATGGTTGCATCTTTGTCCGGATGATCTTCAGATAACCTCCTAGAGCGTCCTCAAGTCTTCTGGTTTGGGTCCGGGTCATATGACCAACTGATTTCGTCCAAGCGTCCACGTCCTGGTCGTCCGGTTCATCCTGATACTTTTTAGGCCCGGTGAGGATCACATCAAAAAGTATCCCTATAATCTTCACCATAAGTTTGTGTGAATCCTCGAGCCACCAACCTAACTTTATACCTATCTATCTCACCATTGCTTTTATATTTAATGGTGAAGATCCATTTAGATCTTACAACATTTTTCCCTTTTGGAAGAGTAGCTGGCGCTTAGGTTTGATTCTTCTCCATAACTTGTCTTTCAGCTTGAATTTCTTATCTTCATTTCTTTATCTCCATTGCTTCCTCATAGGTCTTTGGAATCTGGTCTTTATCAAGGCTAACAGTAAATACAACATGAGAATCAGGTATATGAACTAGAATACACACTCCTTGATCATGGTGAACCGCTGCATTGTTGTTGTAGTAGAAGTTGGGTGGGAATCTCTGCCTTGTACTTCTTCTAAGAACAACAGTTGGTTGGATGTCCCTTGGCCTTTTTGAAGCTGAGACTAGAATATATCCTTCTGAATCCTCTTCTTGATCATTTCTAGATTCATGGCCATCCTCATGACCAAGAGGAGGTGAATGGCCGTGTTGGAGAGAAGGCCGCGTCGAGGTTGATGCCGGCACTTCATGTTCCTGTGATCTTGTTGGAGGCCGGGAGGAGGATGGAGCCACAGATGGAGCTGTTGAAGATGGAGCCATGGATGGACCTAGTGACGGTACGTCCTGCATCTGGAGCGGACCATGAGCTGGAGCGGGCCAGGACAAGGTCGAGCCCGGTTCTTGACAAGAGACCATTGGTGCGAGGTCATGCCTGGGTCGTGCCTGGGTTGTACCTGGGTCGTACCTGGGTCATTCCTGGGTTGTGCCTGGGTCGTGCCTGGGTAATACCTAGGTCGTGCCTGGGTGAACGCGGCTCGGACCGGAGCAGTCCTGGTGCAGGCCATGACAGTATAGTTACTGATTGTTCTTGAGCCGGTTCTGGTTCTTGCTGAGGAGGAACTGGGCCAGGTGCTGGTGACTTAGGAGGGACTACGTACATGCTTTCCAAGATCCTCCTTAGATTCTCAGCTTGACCATGTCTTGTTGTTGAGATGTCTTTGAATTCTTCCCAAAATCCTTCTTCATAGAATCTTTTGGACTCTTGGAATTTGACATCTCTGGATACTAGGACTCTTCTAGTCTTTGGATTATAGCATCTGTATTCCTTTTGTGTAGGAGAATACCCAATGAACATGGCCTTGGTGCTCTTTGGTTCTAGCTTATTCCTAAGTTCTCCTGGTACTAAAACAAAACAAACACACCCAAATATTCTTAAGTGTTCAATATTAGGCTTAGTTTTGTTTAATACCTAAAAGGGAGACAAATCATCTAGAACTTTAGTTGTAGTTCTATTGATTAAGTAGCATGCAGCTACTAGAGCATCACCACAAAATCGTTTGGGGACCTTCTTGTGGAACATCATTGTTCTCACAACTTCCATCAAATGTATGTTCTTCCTTTCAGCTACACCATTTTGTTGTGGAGTGTATGGACAACTTGTTTGATGTTCAATGCCATGTTTGGTCAAGTGTTGCTGAAACTTGGGACTAGTATATTCCCCTCCATTATCTGTTCTAAAGCATTTAATCTTGGCATTTTATTGGTTAGTAACAAATGTCTGAAAATTAAGAAATGCATCAAACACCCTATCCTTAGAACTAAGAAATGTAACCCAAGTATACTTTGATTTTTCATTAATAAAGGTCACAAAATATTTTTGTTTTTCTATAGAAGGAAAGGGAGATGTCCAAACATCAAAATGCACCAAATCCAAACATTAATGAATTGATTTCTCAAAAACAGTCTTACAATGTTGCCCAAGAATGCATGATTCAGACAAATTATTTTGTAATTTAATTCCAGGTATTATCAATTTTAAAACTCTAGGATGAGGATGGCCTAATCTAGCATGCCAAATCTCAGCTGTGACATTGACATTTACACTATTAGCGCATGGTTCTTTTAAGGGATGCATGGACAATTCTTCAAGCACATACAAGTCATTCTTTGTTGTTCATTGTCCAAATTTCCTACTTGTTTCAATATCCTGAAAGTAGAAATTATTAGGACCAAATATAGCTTGACAATTAAGATCTGTAGTAGCTCTCTTAATAGACAACAAGTTAGATGTGAAAGATGGCAAATAAAAGGTTTTAGATTCTTTATCAAACAATTTAAGCTTCCCAATTTCTTTAATTGGCACATTGATTCCATTAACTATTATCACACTACCTAAGGCAGGTTCTAAGTTTTCTAGCAAACCTAAATCACTTATCATGTGCTGAGAAGCTCCAAAATCAACAATCAAAGGTTTAGAAGCAATAAATATTTGAAAAGAAGCATGAAGTGATTTAACCAACACGTTACCAAAGCTAAAGGCTTTGAAGAGAGCTTACAAGTCTGATTTCTTCACAAAATCAGATGGAGAAGCATGGACCGGATTGTTGAACATTGTAGAGGCGGTTGTGTGCACCAGGTTGAAGGAGCTAATGGCGCTTGTTGATGAAGTTTTGGACCTGTCAATGAAACAGCTTGGCTTCAACTCAGGATGAAGCACCCAGCACTCCTTCTTTGTGTGACCGGTTCTCTTGCAGTGATCACACACGGTTCTCTTCTTCTTGGATTCAGCTGCCGCCTTGAAGAAGCTCTTGTGGGCAACCACCGGTTCTTCCTTGTTTCCAAACAGCTGAGGAGACCCTTGCTCCTTCTGAATCTTAGCACAGACATCCTCTAAACTAGGAAGCTTATCCTCCCTAAGAATGTGCTTAATCAAATCAATATATTTAGTGTTTAATGTCAAAAGTAACCCAAACACCTTCTCTTGTTCTCTCTTTTCATGGAGAGTAATGGGATCAACTATGGCAGGCCTTAGCATCTCTAGCTCTGCCCATAATGCTCTAAAAGATCAATAATGCTTTGTGAACTCAACATCCTCCTGTCTAAGATCATTCAAAGCTTTATTTACCTCAAAAATTCTCATGAGGTTAGTAGTATTGCCATATACAGGTTTTAAAGTTTCCCAATGATCTTTAGCATTTTTACAATATGAATATGCTTCTAATAGAGATCCAGCAAGGGATTTTTGAAGTATAGAAAGTATCATCTGATATTCCTGAAACCATTTTTTTATCATCTTGATAATCTGAGTCAGCCCCTTCAATGGCTAGAACAGGCGCTTTTGTAACATGACTCCATGAGCCTTTGCTGCACAAGGTTATCCTCATGGTTCTTTACCAGAGGAGATAATTTGTCTCATAAAGCATAAATGGAGCCTTTATATTTGTCTGGTACTCCATCAGGCTTTGTTTTAAAACCTGCAAGAAAATAAAACCAAGAAGGAACCAAAACAGGACACACGCGCTTGACCAACAAAAGGAGGTGGCACGTCTAACAACCTGCAACTGTGAGCAACAACTTCCAACAGCCTAACAATCCTTGTTCAAACAACTTCAAACAGTTTTAACAGTACAACTAGCAAATATTCAGTGATAAAATTGTTAAAACTGCCTAATCCAATTAAGAACCAACTTTGCCTCCAAAAACGTTTTATAAAAATAGAATTCTAGTAACTTTCAAGAAAACATTTCTTAAAGTCTAAAACTCTTTGGATTGAGATGAAACTTCTTGAGACCCTCCACAAGATCCTTAAATCAGTTTTGAGCTTCCAATATTCACAAAATATTAAGAAAGATTGAGGTTTTAACACAAATACCCCGAATAGGTTGAATTTGGACATGTTAAAAAACTTGATCAATAAAGCTTCTAAACGTGAAAAGGGGCACACCGGACCTCCTTAATCATCAATTAGACTCGTTTTACTTGATATTGGGCTTTTAAATCACTTGATTTGATGAATAATTGAAGACGATATGCTCGTTGCAAACTCAGAGACTCACGGCGGATGCAACCGTGACACCACCGGAGAAGATCGTTTGTAACTTTTGACTCAGACCACCAAATTGGATGAAATCACCGGAGAAATAGTCAGAACTCACCGGAGAAAAATATTGATGAAGAAAATGGCTAGAAATCACAAGTTCTTGCCAGAAAAATCGATCAAACTCCGCGAAGAGCCGCGACAGTGCTTGTTTTGAAGGTTAAAAGAAATCACGAGTAAAGGTTAGAGATTCTGCGGAATTTTTATGTCATATTGATGTAACCTGGCTCTGATACCTTGAACGATTGTGAGTTTAAGAGATTTAGAGATTTGTAGATTGAAAGAGAGAGAGAGAGATTAGAGAGAAAAGTGAGAATGATTATTATTGAGATTTTAGAAAAATGAATTTCTTTCTTACAAAGGAAGAGAGAGATAGCTATTTATACTAATCTAGTCTAGGCTTATTTGGATACTAAGATAGCCTAATACATGTTTGATTACAAGAATAACATATCATTAATCACAAACAAACATAAGCCACTCGCTTTGGACACATGGCGCCTACTTAGAATCTAAGGCACACTTTCTTCATTTCTTCTCTTTGTTTTCATCATTCTTCTTCATTCCAACAGAAGGTACACAAAGTCTGGAAGACTATCAAACTGGGACTAATCGACGAAGATAAAAACAACATGGCGATAGCATTACTCTTTCAATCCATACCCGATACCTTAACTTTACAAATAGGCGAGCTCAAAACAGCCAAAGATGTATGTGAAGCCATCAAACTTAGACATCTTGGAGCTTCGTGAAGCTCGTCTTCAAACCTTGATAAGTGAGTTTCGAAAGATCAATTTGAAAGGTACAGAGTCTATCATTGATTTTGTGGGAAGATTAACCGAGATTTCATCAAAATAAATGTCACTAGGTGAAATCATTGACGAAACCAAACTGGTTAAGAAGTTTCTGGTAGGAATACCAAAGAAGAAGTACATCCACATTGTTGCATCACTTGAGGAAGTGTTGGATTTGAAAACAACGAGTTTTCAGAGATATCATTGGTCGCATAAAAACTTGCTGAAAAATAAATTGATATTTGCTAATCTAGGACAACAACCTACGCAATTCAACAATCAACACTTCAGGTAGCTAAGAGTGAAAGAATATGAGATTAAGAGATTTGTAGAATGAGAGAATGAGAGATTAGAAAGAATTAGAGAATTAGAGAAAATAATGATTTATTAGAAAATGAGAATTATGAATTCTTAGTTACAAAATGTGAAGGGAGTAAGGTATTTATACTATTCTAGTCTAGGCTTGTTTGGATACAAGGATAGCCTTATATATAAATGGCTTACAAGGATAACATAATTTTATAATACAAACAAGCCTTAGACTCTCCCTTTTACACACATATAATTCACCATTTAATTAGAATTAAAGGCTTTCATAAATTCATCACTTCTTCTTCATTCCAACACTCCCCCTCAAGCTTAAGACATAAAATGTTTAAGCTTGCAACCATGAAGTATTACCTCATTAAAAACCTAGAGAAGGAAAACCCAATTGGGACAAAACCTTTTCTAGGGAAAAAGAGTATAATACTTCATGTTGGGATCATGGGTATGGAATGGACATGAGACCAAGTCTTGGGTAGATTGATGTATCAACTTTCAGAGATGCTGCCTTGGTGAATATATCAGCTAGTTGATCCTCACTTCTTGTATAGCAAGGTAAAATGATACCTTTCCCAATAGCTTCTCTTACTTTGTGGCAGTCCACTTCTATGTGCTTGGTCTTTTCATGAAACACTGAATTGGAGGCTATGTGAATGGCGGCTTGATTGTCACAATGAATGGTGATAGGCTCCTCACACTTCACGGCTAAGTCTTCCAATATTTGTTTCAGCCAGATGCATTCAGTAGTGAGCTTTCTCATTGCTCTATACTCAGATTCTGCACTAGAGCATGAAACCACCTTTTGCTTCTTGGTTTTCCAAGTCACAAGGTTTCCACCAATGAAAGTACAATAGCCAGTAGTACTTCTCCTATCTTCCCTATCTTCTGCCCAATCTGCATCACAATAACCAACTACATTTGTGTTCTTATTATTACCCATCCAAATACCTTGTTCATGTGTGCCTTTGAGATATCTTAGAATTCGCATGGCCATGTCCCAATGCCTCATCTTTGGCCCTTGCATGTGTTGAGATACCTGATTCACAGCAAAACATAAATCTGGTCTTGTGATGGTTAAATAAATAAGCTTACCAACCACTTTCCTATAGAGCTTATGATCATGAAAATCAATTTCTTCCTCTAACTCCCCCTTAGTTGCAATTTTATAGTCTTCTTCTAAGGGTGTTTTGGCTGGTTTAGCTTCTATCATACTTGTGGATGTTAGTAAATCTACAACATACTTCCTTTGAGAAAGAAAAAGACATTCCTTAAACCTACATACTTCAATTCCTAAGAAGTATTTAAGTTCTCCTAAATCCTTTATATCAAAAACACTCTTTAAGTAATCTTTAGTAGAAGCAATACCAACACTATCACTACCAGATATGATTATATCATCTACATAGATAAGAATTACCACAATACCTTAATCTTTAATGTGAAAAGAGTATGTTCCACTTCAGATCTTTTAAAACTTTTATCCATTAAGGCTACACTTAGTTTGTGGTACCAAGCTCTTGGAGATTGTTTAAGGTCATAAATAGCCTTCCTTAGTCTTATGATATTACCGCTTCCAACCTCATCTTCTAGGCCAGGTGGAGGTGACATGTAAACCTCTTCTTCTAGTTCACCTTGCAAGAAAGCATTCTTGACATCCATGTGCCATAATTCGCACTCAAAATTAGTAGCAACAGTAAGCACAACATTGACAGAATGAAGCTTAGCTACAGGAGCAAATGTATCCCTATAATCCTCACCATATGTCTCAGTAAAACCCCTAGCTACCAACCTAGCTTTATATCTATCAATTTCACCATTGCTTTTGTATTTAATAGTAAAAATCCATTTAGAACTTACAGCCTTCTTTTCTTTTGGTAAAGTGGCTGAAGCATATGTACCATTCTTCTCCATAGCTTGTTTCTCAGCTGAGATAGCTTCCCTCCATTCCTTTTTAGACATAGCTTCTTCATATGTCTTTGGAATCTGCTCATTATCAAGACTAGAAATAAAAGCAACATGATTAGAAGGTAAATGTGCAATATTACAAACTCCCTGATCATGATGAACTACAACATTTTCATTGTAAAAAACTGGTGGATTTCTTTGTCTTGTGCTCCTTCTTAAAACTGTAGGTGGAGCTTCCTCTTCTTCACTCAAAACTTCAATGAGAGTAGGTCTTGATCTTTTTGATGCTGAAGCTAGAATGGAATCATCTCCTGCTGAGTCTTGTTGAACATGAGTAGAATCTTCTCCCCCCCCCCCTTTGTTCAAGAGGAGGAAGACCAGGAGAATCAAGAGATGAGGAAGAATGTGAATCGGATGTAGCAGGGCCGGATGGACCAGCTGAGCCGGAAGGGCCGGGTCCGGTACAAGCGTGTGGATCGACGGACCTGAGTTGCCGCGGCTGTTTGCTACTGGGACAGGTGACTGTGGTGAAGAGGCTGTGTGTTGGCCACTTCCTATTCCAATACTCTCCAAGAGTTTCCTCAAGTATTCTGCTTGATCAGTTCTTGTTGATGAGATGTCTTTAAATTGCTCCCAAGTTCCTTCTTCATAGAAACCCTTTTCTTCTTGGAACTTTACATCTCTAGACACCAAGACTCTTCTAGTCACTGGGTCATAACATTTGTATCCTTTTTGAGTAGATGAATATCCAATGAACATAGCCTTAACACTCTTTGGTTCAAGCTTGTTCCTTTGCTTCCTAGGTATTAACACAAAACAAACACACCCAAAAACTTTCAAATCTAGATCACTTATCATGTGATGAGAAGCACCAGAATCAACCACCAAAGATTTAGGAGCATTTGATGTATAAGAAGTTTGAAAAGAAGCATGAAAAGTTTTACTCATCACATTGCTCTCCTTTATTGCCTTAATGAGAGCTTCCAAGTCTGATTTTGTCACAAAATCTGATGATTGTGACATGATGTTGGTGGCGGCTGAATGTGAAGAAGGACCACTTCTTACAACCGCCTTAGATGACACCATGCCGTGAGCTTGTCTGGCCGAGGGCATGACCGGCAGTTGTGGAGGGCGTGATGCCCAAGATGGCTTCAGGTGAGGGTGAAGTACCCAGCAATCCTTCTTTGCATGACCATCCCTCTTGCAATGATCACAAAATTGCCTCCTTTTTCTAGAATCACTTACTGGCCTGAAGAAACTTTTGTGAGCAGCTACAAGTTCAGCTTTGTTGCCAAACAATCCATGTGATCATTGCTCCTTTTGAATTTGAGCACACACTTCCTCCAAGCTAGGCAACTTATCAAACCTGAGAATATGCTTAATAAGATCTGAGTAAGTAGAATTAAGAGTTAAAAGTAACACAAACACCTTATCTTGTTCATTTCTTTCAAGGAGTACAAGGGGTTCAATAGTAGCTGGCCTTAGCATTTCTAGCTCAGCCCATAAAGCTCTAAATGAGCCATAGTGCTTTTTGAATTCAGCATTCTCCTGCCTTAATTCATTCAAAGCTTTCTTCACTTCAAAAATTTTCAAAAGGTTAGTGGTGTTTCAATACACCTTAAACAAAGTGTCCCAAAGATCTTTTGCATTTTCACAAAAAGAATAAGCTTCTAAAAGATCACTAGCAAGAGAATTTTGTAATATAGAAAGTACCAACTGATCTTCTTGGTACCATTTGGCTTGAGCTGCATCACTCACTTCAGCCACTTCATTGTCTTCCATGCCATTTGTGGAAATGTGGTTCTAAATACCTTTACCACCTAATGTGGTTTTCATGGTCCTGGACCACAAGAGATAGTTTTCTCCATGTAAAATAACTGGAGCTCTAAGAGATGTTTGAATCTCCATGATAGGCTGTATTGTTCACTAGGGTTGTTTGTTCACAAGAAGTTCGTGCACTTGGTCACGGCTGGCCACCTGGTCGCTTGGTTACAATCAACCTTGGTCACGATCTTTGATCAGCTAGGTCACGCTTGGTACAAGCACAAGGCTGATGGTCGGGACAAAAGAATGATGGTCGGGACGAACAAATGATGGTCGGGACGAACGCGATTCTGTCTCGATCACCAACTGGTCACACGAACTTGCATGTACCTGACAGGTTAGTGTGTACTATACAAAGAAAGGCTCTTGACCTTGTGTAATACCAAGAAAGGCGAGTGAGGTGCAAGTGCAAGAAAACAAAATAAAATAAAATAAAAAACTTGCAGTTCAAGTAACTACCAACAACCTATAACTACTTGTAACTGACTTTAACCAACACTTGCAACAAGATATGAACTGATTAAAACAGCCTAACAAACAACCTTATCCAGATTTAATCAACTAAATTCGAATTTTATTAACTGGAATCAATTTTAGTTTTCAAGAAATCAAATTAAAACTTTCCAAAGATTAACAAAAAAAAACTCAAGAAAATCAATCTTGGAGTCTTAAATAATTGAATTGAAATGAAATTTCGTGGAGACACTCACAAGACACTTATTAAACTTTCCAGATTCAAGAATTAAAGAAAAACTGAGAAAGAGTTAGAATTATATCACCAAAATCTTGATACAGGTGATTTCGGACGTCTCGGAGGAAAACTTCACGAAAATCCTTTAAACTCAATGGAATCGAGTTCTTCTTTCTTTAAACAGAAACTATACTCAAGGGGCTTGAGTTTAGGCTTTTGAAAATCACGATTTGAAGAAAACGTGACGTCGAGATGACCTGGGGAATGTAGAGGTTCGAAACGAACGCTATCTGCGAACACCTCTTGAAGGAAAATTCGTAACTTTTGATTCCCTGGGCCAAAAGATGCGATTCAAACGGCCGTGTATTCAGAATTCGCCGATGCACAATCCAGAGAAAGCAGATCAACAAAAAGAGTCGTGGTTTGGCCAGAATTTGAATTACAAGATGACGTTTGAAATTGATCCAGAACAGATGAAGAACAAGATAGATTCTTGTTGAATCAATGAAAGAATGATGAAATTTACCCAGATTTGATGTAACCTGGCTCTGATACCATGAAAGAATATGAGATTAAGAGATTTGTAGAATGAGAGAATGAGAGATTTGAGAGAATTAGAGAATTAGAGAAAAAAATGATTTATTAGAAAATGAGAATTATGAATTCTTAGTTACAAAATGTGAATTCTTAATTTTATAATACAAACAAGCCTTAGACTCTCCCTTTTACACACATATAATTCACCATTTAATTAGAATTAAAGGCTTTCATAAATTCATCACTTCTTCTTCATTCCAACAAAGAGGAAGAAGTCTTGGTGGAAGAACTTATGGAACAACTATGGTCGAGGGCAAAATTACAAACAAGGAAGAGATATAACCCAAATTCTATGTTTTCGTTGAGATAAGTCAGGAAATTATGCACAAAACTGTCCAGATTGAATACTCAAATTACAGAAAGCTTAAGAAGACAAGATGAGAACAAAACTCATGAAGCTAATGGGCTATTGATGCACGAAATCGTGTATTTAAACGAAGACAAAACAGTTCCAAGCGATTATGAAACCAACCTTGAAGATGATTTGTTGTATTAAGATAACGGATCTTCAAATCACATGACGAAGAACGAATCATACTTTACCAAATAAGAATAACAAAATCACGGGCAAAGTCCGTTTTGGAGACAATTCAAAAATATACATAAAAGGTAAAGGATCAATTCATTCACATACAAGAATAGAGAAAGCAGAGTAATGAAGATGTCTATTTTATTCCTGATTTGAAGAGCAACATCATAAGTTTTGGGCAAATCACTGAATCAGGGTGTGATGTGCGAATGAGAGAAGATTATCTTACTTTACATGATCGAAAAGGAAAGCTCTTAATCAAAGCCAAAAGATCAAAGAATATACTCTATAAAGTTTGTATGGAGCTGAAAGATAACTTGCGAACACATGAGTAAGTCCTCAACATGGCATGCGAGAATGGGGAACATAAACTTAGAAAACATGGATGAGAGGTCCATCATTTAGATGTAAAGACAGTGTTTCTTCAAGAGGACTTGAAGGAAACTATCTATGTAAATCAACATGAAGGTTTCGTAGTCAAAGGAAGCAAACGAAAAGTCTACAGGTTAAATACGGCGTTTTATGGTTTACAGCAAGATCCGAAAGCTTGAAACAAATTGAATTCCATACGAAGAGAACTCAAGTTAAAAAAGATGCCTTAAGGAACCCTCTCTCTATTGGAAACATGAAAATAAAGTAATTCTCTTTCTCATTGTATATGTTGATAATCTTTTCATCACGGGATCAAGCTTAGAAGTCATACTCAAATTTAAGGGAGATATGTCATTTAAATTTGAGAAGAGTGATTTTGGGAGACTAACCTACTATCTCGGCATTAAGGTATGTCAAAGTAATATGGGAATTACTTTGAAACAGGAGAGATATGTGGTGAAAGTTTTTGAAGAAGCAGGAATGGGAGATTGTAATGCTACTCAAACGCCCATGGAGTCAGATCTGAAGCTATGTAAAGCAAAGAATAAAACTAGTATTGATGCAACAAACTATCGTAACATTATAGACTGTCTTTGATATTTTGTCTATACTTGTCCTGATATCTCGTATGTTGTGAGAGTGTTGAGTAGGTACATGCAAGATCCAAAGGAATGTCATGGTGCTGCTATGAAACAGGTACTGAGATACTTATGTGGAACAACTGCTATGGGACTCTTGTTTACTCAAAGTCGTGAGATGAACAGAGAGTTGAAAAAAATGTATGATAGCATCAATGCATTAAGAGTCGATGTATTAAGAGTGGTTGGTTACAGCTACAGTAGCCACAACATAAATCAAGATGATGGTAAAAGCACAACCAGACATGTGTTATATCTCGAAGATAGCCTTATTACTTTGTATTCATAGAAACAGGAAAAGGTGGCTTTATCTTCATGTGAAGCAGAATATATTGCAGCCACAGAAACTGCAAACAGGCAATCCGGATATGGGATTTGCTTGGGGAAGTGCTAAGATCATCATATGAAAGGATTGCTATACGAATTGATAATAAGTTAGCCATAACTCTCACAATAAATCATGTATTTCATAGGAAGAGTAAGCATATTCAAGCTTGTTTTCACTTCATACAAGAATATGTGGAGCATGGTTTAGTTGAAGTCGAACATGTGTTTGGAAGCGATCAAAATGCGGATGTTTTGACAAAAGCGTTTGGGAGAGTGAAGTTCTTAGAAATGAGAAAATATTTAGGAATTCAAAAAATCTCGAACAATGAATTCAAAATTAAGGAGGACAATGTTGGATTAAGCTTGAAGTGAGGAAGAGATAAACATATCGATAATCATGTTTATGAGAAGATAAACATGATAGGATAAACAAGAGAGTTGTTTAAAAGATTTAGATAAGATTTGGAAGTAGTTAAGATTTCCCTTACTCCTTAAGATTAAAGGAATTGAGTTGTATAAATACATTAGTGAGCTTATGGTTAATGTACACAAAACCGAGAGAAGAGAGAGAGTTGTGTTTGAGAGAGTTCTTAATTTTTTTAGCTACGTTTTCTAAGATTGAACACAATTTCTAAATTCTTGGTTCTGCAACTTTCTTTTGTTCAAACATCTTTCGTTGATTCTTTAGCTTCAACATCGAAAATCGATCTCCCCTAAAAACTCTAAGGACAAGAGCATCACGCGTTCACGACAATGGTTCATCCCACATGTTAGACGACCAAAAAAAAAAAAAATCCTCAAAAATCGAAGTTAATAAGGTAGAATAAGGAACCACCCTTGTCATTAAAAGCCATCCAGAACAAACTTCCATTCAATGATACACAACTTGAGGTGAGTAATTTAGCACATTTTCTCCCTGGCTACTACCAACAGATTTCAATAAACTATTATTGTTTTATAAAGTCTCATATTTAATGAGTATGACACGTTTTATTTTCTCTTTTTCAATTAGGATTGTGCAAAATATTCGGACCAGAAAACACGAACCAAACCCGACTCGAAAAAAGTAGTACCGAACCAAAATTAGTTTGACAAAATATCCGAACAGATCCTACACTCTTATATCAACAAAAAGAAAACAAACTCAAATTCAAAACAAACCAAGAATCGAATAAGTGGTACTTGAAATATCTGAAATATAATTATATTTTTAAATATATTAATTATATTAAAGCTTATAATGATTCAAATACCCAAAATTACAATTATAAATCCAAAGTTATCAGTTATTTTAAGATTAAAATAATCAAAACACTAAACCTGAATTTTTATAATTATTAAAATTTAATCAACTTTTATTTAATTTTATTTTTTTAAAAAATATATATATATATTATGGATATCGGACCCGACCCAAACTCGGGTAGAACCAAACCAAACCCGATCCAAATATAAAAAATATCGAAATGGTTCCTATTTTCTAATCCCAAAAAAAACCAAAAACCCGAATTACTCGAACCGAATCCAAATGCTTACCCAAACACATATGACTATTTTCAACAATTAATTTAATTTCTATTTTAAATTAAAATACATCCTGAGGAAAAAAATTTGAAAATTTATCCTAATGCACCGTAGTTTATTGTTAACATGTTTACGTTATAAATAATAAAAAACAGTTATAACTAGGACTGGGCAAAATACCCGAATACAAAGATCTGAACCGAACCCAAACCAAAAAAGTAGTACCAAATAAAATCTAAAATTGATAAAATACTCAAACGGATCCTAAACTTTTATAATCAAAGAACCTAATCCAAATCAAGAACCGAATGGGTACCCAAAATATCCAAACTAGAATTATTATTTCCAAATATAATAATTATAATTAAATCTATAATATTTTAAATATCCAAATTTACAATTATAAATCTGAAATTATCAGTTTTTTTAAAGAAATAGTCAAAACACTCCAAAAATTGAAATATTTAAAGATTTTGATTTATAAATTAGAGATATGTAAAAAATCCTAAAGAAAAAAACAAAGAATCAAAGTTAGATCTGAACCAAACTCGAATAGTATTTGGATATAAAATGGGACTGAAAATATGTTACTAGAACCAAACCGAACCCGATGAGAACCGAACTCAAACCAAACTAGAAAAATACTCGAATGGGACCTAGACCTCTCACTCCAAAAACCTGGATATCCGAAAAACCCGAACCGAATCTGAACAGGAACGCCCATAGTTATAATGAATGATAATGTACAAATAAATTCATGAGTTGTTTTTTTAATTTAAAATGGCACCAATGTTTTAAAAACAGGAGTGGTCCGACCAAGTTCAACAATGAACCATACATGTGGTTAGGTTGGGTTTCAGTCAAATCCAAATAGCACTGATGTTTTTAAAACCGGAGAAGTCGGACCAAATTCGACCATGAACCAGACATGTGGTTAAGTTGGTTTTCAATCAAATCCAAAAAATTTAAACATATTTACCTTTATTTTTTTAAAAAAAATTAATAATTTTTAAACTATATTTTATACTATCAAAATTAATTAAAAGTAACAAAATAATAATTTTTTATTTTAATATCTACAAAACATAATGAATTATAATATAATAAAAGTTGTAATATTATTTATTAGATAATTATTGTTAATTTTAATATTATTTGATATATTTAATTTAAAAATAAAATATATGAAAGATTATAAGTTATTTCAAAAATATATTTTTATTTTAACATTTTCAATGATCTTATGTTTCATGTATATTTATATTTCAATTATGTATAATTTTTGTTATATTAGTTTAAATTTTTATATTTAAAATTTAATAAATATAAATTTCGCAAATCAGGTTCGACCCGGTCGAATCAAATTAAACTATATCCATATAGTTATCCGATTCGACTTCCTCTCCTTTTTTAAAAACATGGATAGCACATTAGTAGATGAAAAGACAAAAAAGGAAAACAAGTCAAACGATGAAAGTTGAAGCTACTTCAAGAGTGCTTATGCACTAGCAATTTCGAATATGATCAAGAATATCTTTGATTTAAAGATATCCTCACTTCCTCAGTAGAAACAACGTAGAAAGAACATCATCAAATAAACATAATTAAATGTCAATAATACATTACATATGGTATAAGTGTACGTATGAAGTTTCGAACAGATCAGCTAAATTTTTCTCAAAGGGTCAAAAATAAACAAATAGACATCGGTAATCTATACATTATGCACCCATTACTATTAGCAACTTGATTTTATGCTTTGTGTAGGCCAAATAATAATAGAGCACCAAAATTCAATAAGAAATTTACTCAATGGCGTGCTTATCAGATTGCCTAGAAGTATAGTGTGCAGAAAGCAGAAGGAGAGAAAGAAACGCGCTGGCCACAAAAATTGCATCGAACCATCGATGATAGAAATCAAACTGGATATCTCCACCCAATACATCCGTTATGATTCCCCTGCAAAATTACACCAACAAAGCTTCAGAATCCAGTTTCGATCTTTTAAAACTCAGCAAATATGGACTGACGCATTGTTCGCTTCAATTTTACAAAGGCTGCTTCTCAACAACTAGAAAGTTTCATATACGTAATGACACTAAAACTCTAACCAAGACAAGCTAGCAACTACTTTCATTTAAGGAAATAAGATATAATGATCTTCCTCGGTATCCGAAATTTGCGTACCTGTACTCATTTCTCAAGCTTTTTCTGATAAGAAGAATGGAAGACAAAAAGTACATCCCCATGATTTCAGATAGGAAAAGCACGACATTGCTTGAAGACCCACTTCCCACTCTTGAGACTGCAAAGAAAAACTGCACCATCCACAAACTCCAACTCATTAACCAATATTAGAGCACTCAAACTCAGGACGATTCAGCGTCTCCTTAGTTATGTTTCCACTACAATCACAAACTAATATCTGACTAGTACCCGGTAAAACTATACCCAACTTAAAAGGTGAAAAAATTCAACTGCTATTTTAAACATGAATAAGAACTAGCTTGATTAAATAATGGGAAAATAGGATTGAAACTACATCAAGGACTGCATAAGAATCATATAAATGTGGCTTTTATAAATTCAAGAATCCGGAAGTGTCTTGATTGCATAGATGACAGTATAACGACACACAAATGAAAACAATCGAGAAACTACAATTAATTTACCTTCATCAAATTCGTCAAGAATCCCCTCACAGAAATCACAATCAACATCCCAATAAACAACAGGGAAATATACTGCAAACAAGAATGAAAGAAACAGAGTTAGAACAAAGTTGCACAATCCAGTAAACCAGACGCAGAGAAATTGAGAAGTTGGCATATATTTCCCATTTTTATGATAAAGTTAGGCCATATAACTAGGCCCTAAGAAAGCTATGATCTCTCTACTTATTTAACTTTGCATTCCACCAAAGCCCACAGAAAGTGAGGTATAACTGAGGGAAATGCCTAGGCTTTTAATTCGAGAAAGAAAAACATTGCAAAGAAGCAACAACGTCCAGGTTGGATTTCTTTAGCTTAATTACTCATTATCTGAGATAGCAAACGCAAAGCAACGCAAACCTGTGAGAGCAATGCAGCATCTACTCCTATATCAAACCACCGCAAGAATATGCTGATCATCATTGTAACAGGATCTTTTGTACCAGCCTGTAAACAAACTGATTACTAGCAATTTCATGTAGTAAGAGGCACACATAATGATTCATTAAAGGACAGTAATGATGCATAACGAAATTTAAAAAAAAAAAATGAACGCAAGTGAATACCTCCTTGAAGACAACACTTTGTAGAGACTGCAAAAAAAAACAGAACAGAAAAAATGAAGAAACTAGAGTTTCTTGTTCACGGTTACAATAAGAATTTTGATAAGGTACATAGAAAACAATTTATCTAGTAAGGTAGAGGTTTCCATAGAAAAACTATTAACTATGTCCGGACCGCACATCATAAAGGGTTTCAGAGAAAGAAATTAGATGAACAATCAGGAAGAACTGTCCAAATCTAATAATCAACTGATCTCTTAAAACCTAAGGCTTTAAAGGGGTAACAAAGAGAGGAACATCAACAAAAGCGGAATTAAGAGTAATATGTATTTTTAGGAATGTTATTAAATTTTGAAGAAGGGTGTTCCTTTTTATTTACAGAAATAATGATTAGAAGAGAACTAAATATTCTGTTGAAAATATTCTAACTGAAAGCCACAATATTGAAGTATCATTGAGGAATTATGCAGTCGTCTATTTTCCAATCCTCTAAAAATGTTACCATTCAAACCTAAAGTTACCCACGTGGATACCGATACACTCTTTTAAAGGACAGTAAAGAACTCTAAGAGAAAATATTCTTGATTTTGATCCCTGCCACAAATATCTATGAATAAAACCAGCATTGGTTCAAGAGCTGTAAGCATACGCATGCAAAGCAGTTTTAAATGCTCTTGCAATTGATACGAGGACGGAAGATAGGGTAGAGTTAAAAAATTAAAATCTAGAACCTCCTCAGAGAGATACAGAAAAATTACCTTCAGCATTTTATACACACAATAAATGGAACATGCATAACCAAGTAAGTTCTGCACATGACCCCTCCAAGTTCTAGAAAAAGCAGCAGCATCCTGAAAATGGGATGAAGTCAGGAAATGCTTTTAAAGTATTACAACTAAAGAAGACAACCAGAAATAGTAAATCAAGAATAGAAAATTCAACCAAGTAACATGTCACCACCAAGTCAGTGAGTAGAATTCTGTAACGAATCAAAGCCAAAGCAGCTGAAAGCGAACCTTTGCTTGGCGAAGCTCATATATTTCCAAAAATAACTGCTTTGACAGCTCTTCTAAGCCTTCCACCTCTGCCTCCAATATTTTTATGTCTTGTCAAGAAAAAGTATCAATAAATTGGGGGGATATCACCAGAAATTTATATATATATTATTGAATTATCCTATGCTAAAAGTTCAAACACCCAATAAGTGTCAAGATGTTAACAACTCAACAAAAACTAATCCCAATAACCTAGGACAAAATTGATTTCAGGTGGCACGTGAATACATTTCTTCTGTACTGGATAAATGGTCAACTCAACATTTGTATGGACAAAAACAGACGTACGCCTCGCCCTGTAGTAAGCATCAACATTACTTTTTGGTTTTAGAGTCTTTTGGATAAGAAAAAGGACAGTACGGTTCCCTTCTGTTGTTGTAGTTCATCTAAATACTAACAGCACCACCAAAGTAGAGAATACATCCCCAAATAAAGTAAAATAACACAAGTCCTTGTTCAATTAAGATAATCACTCTGACCAGTCTAACTCCCCTAAAGCCAAAGCCGCTAAGATTAATGATAAACGTTTTTCACACTAATTACCATTTCAAAGTAAATAATTTGGAACTATTGTTTCAGTTTCTATGCAAAAAAAGTTGTGCAGCACAACTAAAAAACAAAAAACGTAAACTGACCTTGCTCCTTTTGATCATCTTGAACCGATCGCACAACAGTCCCAACAATTCTTCTAAAGAAAGAGCTACCTTTCTGATTCTGGGAGGAAAAAACATTAGATGGTTAGCTGCCAAACTAATCAGCTTAAAATGAAGGCAAATTGTTTAAGAAAAAATTTAGATACCAGAGCATGGATATGTTAATCTAATCACCATAAACATAGTATATAGAAGTTTGGGATAACAGTAATGAAACTAACAAGCAAGAATTCAGGTACCCACTCACAGAAAGGACGCACAGCTGAGCAAGGAACCAAGACTAAACAGTCTATAGTGTTAATTCCTTTTACGGCAACATTCTCTTATTAGTCTATTGTAACACAAAAAAAAAAAAATAAATAAATAAATCTGGTCTCTGGTGGCTTGCTGACTATTGCCAGGTAACAGGACACAATCATTTCAGAGTACAATGAGTAGCTTGACACATAACTATGAAAATAGTCCTCGTCCATAAGATTTTATATGAACTATGACATTAGAACAGAGAGGTAAATAATTTGAAACTAGAATATATAATCAAGTATGCTACAGGATAAAACATCAACAAACCTCTTCAGATCCTAGACTTCGTTCCACTTCCAATTGACACAAAATAATTTTCTTCTTCTTTGCTATGCACGTCTCAGTTGACTGCATCAGCTGCCTTTGTAAAGATATTATATCTGCTTCTCCAATCTCCCTATATGTGTGTGAGAGAGAGCGAAGAAAAAAATGCTATTAGAAAGCAATGTCTTCTAGACAATCCTGCCAATCCAGCAGATTCCCTATCAGTAGACCCATCACAGAAGTGACAAGCCTCTGGAGATATCTCATACACAGTATCCCATCCACAGCACCATTTGTTTCATTCGAAGATCAATTATGGAATATAAGATCCCATGTGGTGCATTTTCAAGCATATTGGTACACGTCAACTCTGCATTTTTCTTTCCTAGTTTTTCTTCTTTCTTCATACACATATTTTTTTCTCATCATCTAATGGAAGGAGATGCAGGTGGGCAGTAGATACACGCAATGCTTATTATCTATGCTTTATTATTCAGCATTCAGCCTAATGAATGGTGCCGCTATCGGAAAACACTCTATTGGTGGTTAACTATAAACCAGAAAAGGAAAAAACATAGACCAGTATATAGCAGTTATAGGAAATAGAGTTGAATAATAGTACCTAATGAAGAGGGATATGTAGCTGTAGGGCAAATTTACAGCTCCAAATCCTGATAAGACAGCCATTAAGGTCACACCAATGACCCCAATTCTACTGACCAGCTGAGGCATGGTAAAAAAACCTTCGAAGAAACAGGACATTAAGTCAACAAATTCAAGAGACGACAAAAACGTCTTAAGCATCTTTATCTGATGTAAATGTTATAATGCAGAAGCTCGTACCTTTATCTGATGAAGGCATAGGAAAATGAACTCCCATACGCCAGAAAGCATAAAGGAAAGCTGTCAAGAATAACAAAGCCGCAGCAGAGGCACGCTCCCTTCTTACACCTGATATGTTCGTTTAGGTTGACAAATTATAGACAGCCACCACAAAATGTTGCAACATGTAGCAGCAAGCTAGCAGTCTAGGATTTAATAAGGAGAAGAACAAGAAATACGACAGCTGTTAAGGCAAAAACGTGATGCTTTTTCATATTCATTTATCTCCATCTAAGTAAGCATCAAGAATATTCTGGCAATAATATAAAACTGATGGAGCCAAACACTGTTTATGAAGCCCACACAAGTGTTCTCTAATGGAAACCTAGTTGAGCAGCATATATAAAACAAACAAAAAAAGCTTCATGAACTCCTAAGAAACTTGCAATGGGACATTAACCAATCATAATGATCACCTTCTAAACAAGAAAAACTAAGAACAGAACAAACAAAGAAAATCCACATATGGAATAACGCTTACCACTATTACGAAGCATCAAATAGCAATGGTAATACGGCAACATGAAAACCAGAAGCAGTATCAAACAAAAGAGATCCACCTTCCAGTTTACCATCCTTGCCCTGCAAAATAAGTAAAAAGATTTACTCCAATGCTTTAACTAATATTCCAGATTAATATTCGGAATTTCCTAAACCAGAAGACAAACTACTTTCAAAAGTGGATTCGTTAAGAGAGACTTACTCCCTAGAGAGCACAGGTATGATCTCGAACAAAACGAGCTGCAATAAGTTACAAGAGAAGGCGAAGACGATGCTGAAAATGATCTGGACCAAAGCTCGTTTCTCTTCGTATTCCTTGTATAGTCGACGATTAAGGAACCACAGACCTGCCCAACCTAAGAGACACAGTGATGTTATCACCACCGCGCCTTCGTAAATCGCCAATCCGTAACCCATCGCTAATCCAGATCTCTATCTCTCTCTCTGTCTCTTTCTTCCGTCAGGAGAAAAAAAAAAAACTCAGATCCGTTTCTCTAAATCTGTAAAACCTCCATGGCGATTCAACATCAGCTTTCTATTTCGTTCTCAAGCCTTTGCTTGTTTGATTTTCGATTCGAATTATTAAAAGATTTAATTGGAAAAAGGTATTTAAGAATACCTTATTTGTTCGACTAGGTATTACGATCAATTTATCATCATAATCATCACCACCACCACCACTGTGTAACTTTACTCGAACTCGCGGAGTGGAATGTGTTTAGTAACGCGAACATCCACTACATCCACTGAGCTACACAGTAGTTGGCAAATACGGCTTCAGAATAATTTTATCAAATCAAATAAATACTTCCTTTCTCAAACTGCATTTAGAAAGCATCGTTAATGGTGATAAACTCATTGGATCTCTCAATAATGTTTTTTTTAACACATAAGCATTTTTCATTGATTGATAAAAGGATTTGATAATTCAAAAAAGTCATCTTGTACATACGGTTCCAGCCAAGAGGGAACACTATTGTCTATGGAAACATAATATATATTACAAAACCTAGCAATTTTAGCAATTTCATCTGCTACCTTATTCATAATCCTAGAGATTAGAAACAGTTTAAAAGAAGGGTTGCGGCTAAATAACAAGACAATATCTTGTATATAAGCATCCAAACCTGGCCACGCCTTCGGATTACTGACCACCAATGTTAGATTAAGACAATCAATTTGGAAAATAACATTTTCCAACTTCATATTTGAGACACAAGTTACTGCCCAAACCAGGGCAGCAGCCTCCGCGTGGAGGGCTGAAAAAAGGTTATGATAGACTTTTGTCCCAAAGAAACTAACCTAGCCTCGTGATGATCTAAGCACCCATCCTACTCCCATTACAGTAAGCGTATCAGGGACAGAGGGTGACCATCTAGTAATGTTTCTCTGGATTGGACCAATATTATGATGAGCCTCAATTTGCCTTACGGTTAGGGGTCTGTTGATGTCACTCTCCTGTGTTTGCCTATCTTCCCACTCAGCCGCATCTCGGATTGCTTTTGTGGCAGCTTCTCTCGGTGAAGTTCTTCTCCCCTAAAGATAAGGTTATTCCTTGCTTTCTATATACTTCATATGATCCAAGGCCAGTGCTTTAATTCCTCCTTTCCTGAAGCTTCCTTCAAGCATATTGCTAGATCAGCATAAATAGAGTTCTCCGCGTAAGGAAGGAATAATGATCCAGCTAGAACACTTGCCCATATTGCTCTAGCGTACCCACATAAGAAGAAAACATGGTTTGAATCCTCCTCTTCATTTCCACATCTCGGGCAGGTAGCATTTTTTGATATCTTGCGCCTGCATAGAGAAGCTCCTGTGGATATATTGTTGTAGCGAATTCTCCAGAGCAAGTGTTTGATCTTCGGAGCTGTTGTGGTTTTCCAAATTGCAGCATAAAGACTCTCCATGTTTGGTCTTTGAACCAAGTTGTCCTCCTGCATCTTCTCCAGTCATACCCGGTATCCCGACTTGACCGTGTATTGCCCATTGGTTTGATAGAACCAGCTGAAAGGAAATTTAGCCTGTGCATAGCTAGGTTTTACCCTTAAAATGAGATTGCACTCTTGAGGCTCAAATAATTCCCTTAATCTCGGAACATTCCATTCGTCAGACCCTTGTTCCAGCAGATACTCCAAGCAAATTTGGCTAGTATCAATCCCTTCTTATTGGAGGTCTGGGTAATGCTTCCATTACCCATGGATCCTCTAAAATCTTTATTTCATTCCCATTTTCAAAGTTTCTTTGGAGGCCTAGAGAAATAAGTTTCTGAGCCTTGTGAATGCTTCTCCATGCAAAAGATGGACAAGGTATCACCCTTTTTAAAATATCTTCCCTTGAGAGTTTGCGCTAGTAGACTATCCTGGTTGTTTGATATTCTCCAGAGCTGCTTTCCCAATAAGGCAAGGTTGAAGCCTTCAATATCTCGGAAACCTAGACCTCCCAAAGATTTAGGCTTACACATCTCTTTCCACTTTCGCCAGTGAATTCCTTTGTCTGATTCTTGACTTGTCCACCAGAACTCAGATATTAATCTTGTGATTTTCTTGTATATGGTCTTTGGTAGAGCAAAAACAGACATGGTATATGTAGGCAGAGCTTGAACAACATATTTAATTAAGGTCTCTTTCCCCGCCTGAGATAAATATTTCACTTTCAATAACCTACTCTTCTTTGGATTCGGTCTTCCAAATACTTCAAGGTATTTGATTTAGACCCAATAAAAAGTTCAGGCAGACCTAAATATAATCCTTTCCCCCCCCCCTCATTTTCTATCCTTGAGACTTCTTTGACTTCTATAGCTATATCCTTAGGCACACGATTACCAAAGACTACGCTTGATTTATTGAGATTAATGCACTGACCTGAGGCTTCACTATAGTCTGCAAGTATTTTGAAAACCATTTCAGCCTCCCTAGCATGCGCTTTGCAGAAGAATAATGAGTCGTCCGCAAATAGAAGGTGAGATACTTGGGGACAGGTAGGTGCAAGCTTGACTCCATGTATTTCGTTTTCTCTCTCAGCTAGCTTGAATCTTTTGGCAAGCATTTCCGCACATAAGATGAATAAAAATGGTGATACGGGATCACCCTGTCGAAGCCCTCTGGAGGGAAGAATCTTGCCATAAGGGTGACCATTCAGTAACACATCAAATGAAGTAGATGTAATACATGACATAATCCTGCTTGTCCATGTACTGCAGAACCTAAAAGCATGAATCGTATCAGCCACGAACTGCCATTCAACTCGTTCAAAAGCTTTCATCATGTCCGTTTTGATGGCTAAAAACTCAGAGTCTATCCCTTTCTTTGTCCTTAATGCGTGTAGTAATTCATGTGCCACTATTACATTATTTGTAATGAGTCTTCCTTCAACGAAGGCAGCTTGATTCTCTAAAATTAGTGTAGGCATGAGTACCTTTAATCTCGTAGCCAAAACCTTGGACAGAACTTTGTAGATAAAGTTACAGAGGCTTATTGGTCTAAAATCCCCGATTCGAGTTCGTTTAGACTTCTTATGGATCAAGCAAATATTGGTATAGTTGATGTGGCAATCCAGATAACCAGTTTCCATAAAATCTGCCACCAACTTGTAGACATCTTTGCCTATAATTTCCCAGTTATCTTGATAAAAGGATCCTGTCATTCCATCTGGTCCGGGACATTTGTTGTGATTCAGACCGAATACAGCTGCCTTAAAATCACTTATCGAGGGAGGAGCTATTAACATTGTGTTCTGATCCGCAGATACCATTGCCTCAACGTTTGTAAACATTGGCGAGTTGCGGACCCAACTTGAGTTTATCAAATCCGAGGAGTATAGACCATTGAAGAAACCAACTATGTATTGCCCCATTTATGTATCTTTGTACAGCATCTGGCCTTTCTGTTCATCCAATATGGCATTGATTCGGTTGAAGCTTCTTCTTTCCTTCACCTGAGCATGGAAGAACTAAGTATTCTTGTCTCCCGCTTGGAGCCACTGTATCCTGCTGAGTGTTCTCCAAAAGAATTCTTCCTCTCTATACGCTTCCTCCAAGCTCCTTTGCAGGGAATACAACTCTTCGAAGTCAAAACTGTCTTGATGAGTGAGATGGTCTATCTGTTGCGTGAGGCTCTGGATTCGCACTTTGGCATTAGACTTAACACCTTTCTTCCATAAAGAGATTTGACGACTGCATTCCTTGATTCTATCGAAGATATCTACCACTCCAAGAACTGAGAAGTCATTGTGCTTGTCCAGCCTCCATCCATTCGAGATCGTATTATGGAAGCCAGGTTTAGTTCTCCATCTCATATCGTACCTAAATAGGTGTCTTCTTCCACGATCCTCCACCTCCCAATAAGTACAGAGGGGGCTGTGATCTGAGCCCACCCTAGGTAGATAGTGAGTAATTGTCTTAGGGAACATGTTGAGCCATTGCATATTATATAGGATCCTGTCCAATTTTCAATTGATCAATTCCCCTCCTCTTTTACCAAACCAAGATAGCAAATTGCCATACGAGGTTGGTTCCTGAAGTCCACATTCATCTATAAAAGATCTGAATGGGTAAAAGGACGACTCCACTCTTTCGCAACCTCCTCTCTTCTCATCAGCTGAGACTATCTCGATGAAATCTCCTAAAAGAATCCAGGGTGAGGTTCTTGATTTTCCAATCGTCGCTAATCTATCCCACAACTCTTGACGGTCCGCCTTATAGGATTACCATACACCCCTGTAAGAAAAAATCTTGTATTCTTCCAAGAGACTTCCACATCTATGAAGCACTTGTTTGCTGTCAAAGTCTGAATCTTGAGATCCCTCTTCTATAGTAAAGCTAGACCACCGCTTAAACCCCGAGGTTCCACCGTTACCAAGTCATGAAAATCCAGTTGTTGACAAAGTTCTTCCAGCCTTTCTCTTTTGTTTTTGGCCTCACAAAGGAAAACAATACTCGGAGCTTGTTGACCACACAAGTCTTGTAGGTGTCGAACTGTCAAGTATTTATTAAGTCCTTGACAGTTCTAACCGATTGTCTTCATGATGAGTGTGGTGGTTTCTGGATAACCACTAACCTCCTTGAAGCTGAAGCACGATGAACAGGCGTTTCTTGAATGCCTGAAGGGGATAAAGATTGTTTCTAGTTTGAATACTGATGTGAAGCCTGTTCTGAGTCGTCATGATCCTGGCTATAATTCCTTGAACTCGACTGGAGCTTCCATCAGAGGCTGACTTATGTGTGCCCTCCTTGGAGTTACTCGTTTGGGATATCTTCCTTGCTTGATTCCTCTCAGCACTTGATTTCCTTTTTTTAACCAATGGCCTCTCCCCTGACCGAGTTAGATCCTCTACCCTCTTGCCTGAGTTTAAGAGTCGCTCAAAAGATTGCAGATTGGGGTCCACGATTCTTTGAGGAGATGTTATTCTTTCATCTGAGCCTTGGATTCTCTGAATTGCAGGTATCCTAGCTTCTGAATCCCTTGATCCCTTTGTCTCAGAGGAGTCCAAGCGTTTTCGGCTGAATGGTTGGATCTCTCCATCCTCTGGTGGGGATTCCGAGACTGTTTGCTTCTCCTCATGATGATCCTGGGGGGACTACAATTGCATAAACTCCAATAGAAGATCCCTCTCCACTCTGAAGTTCCTTGATGATTGGGTGAGACCTACTCGCTGCCACTTTATCTTTATCAAAATGCTCTGATTCTAGCACCCTCTTTTGTCTCCATTCATGTTTATCTTTCTTCCCTCCTACTTTAGAACTTTTGTCCTTATCGGAGGAAATAATTATCCCCTTGCCCTTGGAACCCCCTTGCTTTGATTTATCTAAAGACTGAGCTGGAGAATCATTTACAGTATTTCCCTTATTCCCTTCGTCTTTGGCTTGAAAGAGTTCGGATGACACAATTTGATCAGTGTATTTAGCTCCTTTTGTGTTTTCCTTTGACAGCTGCTTCCATTCTGATCCTTTCCCCGACGATACCAGCGGATAGGGGCAGTGGTATTGATCATGAGTTAATCGCTTACAACGCATGCAAAGTTTCTGAAGCTTTTTATAATCAAACTCAATAATGTAAAATATACTTTTTAATTTAACAAACTTATGTTGAATTTTTATGTTCATTAAATACCCACTTATAAATACAATATTAATGGTTGTCAAAAAATACAATATTAATGTTTTATTATAATTTAATAATTTAGCAAAAATACTTATCATCAATCTTATCTTAAACTATAGGATCTGTTATTAATATATATATATATATATATATATTAACTTACATCTTAAATTACATTTATTTATATATATTAGTTATATTTATTTCTTTTTATTATCATTAAATTAAAAATTATAAAATAAATTAATAATAATATCAAGAATAATTATGCTAAATAATACTTTTTACCATAAATATCATTCTTCATTTATAATATCGAAGTAGTTACGGCCACAACGGCTCCAAGTAATCAAGCTCAAAGCAATCTACTTTCTTGAAATTATTCATCTAAACTTAACCCAGATGACCCACTTATGTACACTACAAAAACAAAATAAAACACGACCCTCCAAAAGGCAATGGCCAAATTACGAGAAATCCAAAATTACAAACCAGTAAACAGTTGGATAATTGTAATATAACCACGAGAAATCGCTGGGGTTACAGTTAGAACAGTTCCAGATCTAGTCCTCATCAAACCTAAACCCGTAAAAATCACGATCGTCTGACATATACCGAAGTTTTGGATGTCACCCAAAAGGACGCCGTCCTCCCACAACAGCCGGAGACGAGATTAAAAGATAGGCCAGTTGCAAGCCGAAAACCTGGGCTCGACAATCAAAGACGAAATCGCAAGTCTGAAAACATCGACGACGGAGTCTCGTCCTCTAAAACTCCAAGAAACATGATGTTCGACCATAGGATAGCGCCGCAGCATCGAAAAACCCAAAAACACCGCCGTCACATGCCGCCGCACGCCTCTGCACACCGCTTCCAACCAAGTACCATCATTGTCATCCTCTAGCAGTTGAGATTCAGCTGGGAAAACCTCTCTTGAAGCCTCATCTATCCGAGCAGCCCCGTCGCTTCACTCCTCGGCAAATAGCTCTGCCTCACACCTCTCGCCAACTGCAGGAAGAAAGCTTCTTCGTGCGTTGTCGAAACCAGGAGGTCGAACCTCCACAGAAAAGGAAGCCAGCACCGAGAAACATCAGTGGATAAGAGAAAAAAGAAGAAGAAGAAAAACCTTCTCACAGTGTCGGATATCAGAGAGGAAGAAACGAAAATTGATGATGGCGGCTCTAGTGAAGAAGAAATGAGAGTTTTCGCATAGAGAGGGTTTTTATGCTTAATAACACTAAAATGAATTTTTGAAAAAACGATTAGGGCTGGGCACGGGCCAAGTACCCGCCATTTTAGGTGGACTTGATACCCGACCCATTACCCGTGGGTAAATAATTTTTGTACACGTATTTGATACCCGTAGAAGCAAGTACCCATAAAATTAAGTATCCGTAAAAAAATTTAACACATGTTACCTGCTACCCTTTACTCGTTACCCACTACCCGGCCCGTTACCCGTAGGTATTTACGGATATTTGCGAGTTTTTATGATTTTTTTTCTGGTATTTACGGGTATTTTACGGATAATTTACGGGTAATTGACAGATACTTGCGGGTAACGGGTACGGAGCGGGTAACGGGCCGGGTATTAATTTTTTTTTGAAGGCTTGATACCGGTTTGTTACTTACGAGTTACTCCCAGTTGGGCTTGATACCCGACCCATTTCAAACTGGTACTTGCCTTGACAAACTGGATACGGGGCAGGTCAGGCGGGTAGCAAGTATCCGTGCCCATGTTGAAAAAATATAGTAGTCAGAAATAAAATAAACCAAAACAACATTTATTAAATTATTAAATGACAAAACTATCCCTTTTAAAATTGTGTCTATTAAGATACTTTAAAACAAAAAAATTGCTATCACTCTTCACGTTCAAAACTTTCATGTCACTCTTTTTTTTAACTGCATATCCTAGTGGTTTTGATACCATTCATTTAGGTATGTGATCAATCTAGAGTAGAATACCACTTAGGGTATTTTGAGGTAATCATAGGAGTGTCAGAAGTAGCGACTTATATGCTAAGAATGTGCCACTTGCTCCTGTCACCTTAGGTGCTATCGGCGAGATTCGAAGCTAGGTGGGGAGGAACAAATACCACTCCCACTTACCACCAGACTACGACCGCTTTCGCATTTTCATGTCACTCTAGTCACGGGTAAAATCTCGCCATTTTCCGCCGCTGGATTATCTTCATCTTGTTGATTTTTGTTTTAGGTATGTGAAAATCATGGCAGAATTTCTTTTTTCTTGTTATTATTTGTAAATGAGAAATTTGGGTTTCGATTTAAGGAATCTGGATTTTGATTTCTTTTGAGCCTTTGATGATACAAGTTTATATTCATTTCTCTTGTGTGTGTGGGTTTTTTAATTTTGGTTGATTATTTGTAGTCGTGGATATTTGGAGTTTTGTGAAATTTGGGGGTTTTGTGAAAGCAATCGCTCTTAGCTTGGTTTTGCTTGCATTGTTTTGTTTTTTTTCTAAATTTTTGTATTATGTTCTCTTTTTCTGTGTGTTTATTTTTCGTTATTTCTTTCTAGAAATTGTGAAGCGATTGCTTCGAATACATGGCCGGTAGTGTGTGTTTAGTTTCGGTTGATTCCTTCTAGAAATTGTGAAGCGATTGCTCTGCTTTCATTGAGATTTTGGGTTTTTATGAAATTTAGAAAATTTGTGAAACTTATAATCGGAATCTCTGGTTTTAGTCTAATTTTCAAGAATTATTATTATTAGTTTAGGAAGAAATTCCATAAATCAATCATTAGCTTGGAAATCAAAATCCGGTCAGCATTAGCTTTGTTTGGTTTCATTAATTTTCTTATGTGCTAGTAATCATATTATTGTGTGTGGAAAGGGCAGGCTAGAACGTCTAAGCTTCCACACTCTGAATGGACAGGGTTCATAACTAATAATATTGGAATCTTCGGTGGGATAAAGAGTGTTGCAGAATTATTGATTTTTAGTTGTAGTATTTATGGTGTTAATTCAAATTGGAGATTATTTTAAGTAGTTAGAGGACAGGTTTTTATTTAATTTAGTCGGATAAAAAGTTATGGGTTGGTAGACTGGTATTACTAAACTCAGACTAATCTAATGCAGTAATATAAATAGCTATATTTAAGACTAACTAAAGCTAAGAGAAATAAAAGCAGTTTGCTTTGTTTGTTTTCAGATTAAAGAACACCTCGGGATAGGGTAATTTGGTCGGATGTTTCAAAGAAAGATTTATTTGAACTCATGTTAATAAGCTTATTACGTTCGGTCACACTAGAGAGAAGCTCTGATGTATTTAATCCACTTTCGTGACAGACCACTTCATCACTCATCGACCAATTACCAGACGTTCGCCATATGGTTCAACGAGCAACAAGCATTAGGAGCGTGTTCTCTCTGTTTGTAGTAAGGTAACTCAAAGTCAACGTTCGTTGAAAAGATTTAACCAGACTCATGCCTAGAATGTTCAAGCACGACAAACATACTGGTCAGGATCGCTTACGGCTTATGATTCAAGCTCGAGCATTCATTATGAAGCCTGACATTAAGCATCTTAGGAACACGATGGGAGCTGTGCATCGAAACTTTAAACAATCATTAATTTTTCTTTTAAAACATCTTCCCTTTTATCCAACCAATAAGGTTGAGGGAGTCAACTCGCTAATCATAGATGGTAACAAACTTATATTCGTTGATGAAACGTTAACCATAAGATTGGAATAGAGAACTAGAATTAAACTAGCTAACTGCAAGTAAATTAAAGACGTAAATAAGGAAATGTGAATGCTTAAGTAAAATAGAAATCTTCCAAGAAATTAAAATTAAACTAAAACTAAACTAAAACTTAAGGTTTTTCTTTTTGGCTCTCTTTGCCCCTTCTTTTTATATGAGAATAATATGGGGTATATATATAGATAGAAAATGAGAGTTTTTCCTAAGAGGAACACAATTTCGTCGATTTTGGTAAGTTGTTGCTTGTGCACAATAGGTTAGCAATCCGTTGTGCATATTGTTGTAGCCCTTTTCTTTATCCTCTTGATTCTCTGTTTCCTACCTTTCTCTGTTTTCTTTTTTTCTTTGATTTTCTTCCTTTTTTATTTTATTTACTTTTTTTCTCTGACAATTTTTCTCTTGATACACAATCCATCTGATACTCAATTCCACGCATAAACTCGCCTTTTTTCTTCGGTTTTGCTCCATTTTTGGTTTTGACACACAAACACATGTTTATGCAATATTTATGTAAAATACAGTCCTGAACACCCTAAAATGCATCCTAAATAGCTAAATCATATCCTAAATCCTAGTAAAATTCTAAGATATCAATTCTTTCAGACTTGCTTTTTGCTTGTCGTAAAGCAAACCTAGAATGAAAAAACATCAACTCTGCTAAATACATAAACTAAAAGACATTATGCTCTCAAACAACTGTCTTTCATTAGATAGAATGGATACTCTCTCGTACTTTACCATGATCATCATGTTCTAAGCAATCTATGAAACCAACATAGTCAAGTTAAAAACAATCCTCTACATTCATTAGGGGTTGCTAAAGTGCGGTCTCGCTTAGGAGAGACCAATCAATTTTTGATCGGGTAAGGGTAAAAAACCGATTGAGTAGGGTATACCTTTCTGGGGCTAGTTATTTGTGGTGGCTATCTATCAAAATCGTATGCTTGACATTATACAAAATAGTCTAAGCAAAGAAGAACTGATGCATACAAGAGGCTCATCCTCATTCATATCCCGATAAATCCCAAATCCTAGTACTATCTTTCTTGTTTTGCTTTCTGATCTCAAATACCTTTTTAGATAATTATTTGATACAATCCTTGAGCATTTGCATCCTTCCTATTATAAGTCTCGGGGTTTTCATGCACTCCCTTTCTTCTTATTTCCTTAGATTCTTTCTTCTAATGGGAGATTATTTAAGTGTATTTGTTTCCCTCAGAGCCTTCTAATACTAGGATATTTTCCTTTCTTCTCCTAACCCGTGGATTTGGTTTCTCTTTACTTCTGCTGCGGATTATTAACTCGTTCCCAAACTCTTTTTTCTCTATTTTCTTTTTGTTTCTTTTTTTACTACAGGTTACTAATCCATTTTCAAACAGGGTGGGATAGTTATTCGTTTGTACGAGTGGTAAAAAGGTGGGAAAACCGAATAAAAAAGTTTAAACCATGATAAATGCATATAAAACCCCTAGGCAAAAAAAACTAATGATTCAAATTAAGTTTAAGTTCACAAAATTGCTCCTAAAGTGATTAAGTGAAAATCAAAGTTATTAGCCTTTTTGAAAGTAAGAATTTTCAACCATGGTGTTTCTGTAATTTCAACATTCTCAAAGGTGATGAACAGTCAAGAAAAAGCAAAATGTGATCCTATGCTAACTACCTAATTCAAAGGCATATGAATCTAACAACCTAAATGGTTTTTTACTCTATTCTATGAATAGGATTCTATGACTTAATCAAATTCAAATATGACTCAATCAAAGAATAAAAAAACGAAGTTAGCAAACGAAATCCCTCCCTTATATCTAATTCACACCGTCCCAGTGTGATAAGAAATTGGAAAGGGTCACAATAACAAAAACATAATAATAGATGCAAGTATGTAAAGAGTTGTGTGTGTGCTACCTAGAAAGAATCATCATTCGTGGATTCATCGCCTGGTAGTGGGATTCAGTGTTTGGTCGGTCGTGTCTTTGGGGATCGTCTGCTCGTTCCAGCTCTGATTTGGCAACTCATCTTCCTACTCAACTCCTGAACATCTTTCTTTATCTCTCAAACTACGCGATTGACTTTGTAGATGCTTCATTGCTAGTATTGGCAGAATCTTCTAACAATAATTTCATATTCAAAGTAAGCCTAAAGCTGAGCATAACATTTCTATTTTGAATTCTAGTCTTCAATAACCATCTGGACTAACTCCTTGTATTTGAGATCCTCCTCTATCTCAAAAGTGATGTTGTTATGTTTGTATCCACTACAAATTTTCACTCGAACTTTTCATTTGATTTTCTCTCTCCACAAACACAATAGATATTCACTGAATTCCAGAAACACACTACATTCAATAAAAGAAAGTTAAGAAAAAATTATATACATATATATATATATATCTAACTTTTAATAGATATATCATCATTCGTGGATTCATCACTTGGCAGTGGGATTCAGTGTTTGGTCGGTCGTGTATTTGGGGATCGACTGCTCGTTCCAGCTCTGATTTGGCAAATCATCTTCCTACTCAACCCTGAACATCTTTCTTTATCTCTCAAACTGCGCGATTGACTTTGTAGATGCTCCATTGCTAGTATTGGCACAATCTTCTAACAATAATTTCATATTCAAAGTAAGCTTAAAGCTGAGCATGACATTTCTATTTTGAATTCTAGTCTTCAATAACCATCTGGACTAACTCCTTGTATTTGAGATCCTCCTCTATCTCAAAAGTGATGTTGTTATGTTTGTATCCACTACAAATATTTACTCGAACTTTTCATTTGATTTTCTCTCTCCACAAACACAATAGATATTCACTGAATTCCAGAAACACGCTACATTCAATAAAAGAAAATTAAGAAAAAATTATATACATATATATATATCTAATTTTTAATAGTATAATTTTAAAATTTTCATTTTATAAATTAAAAATTAATTAATATTAATTTAAATATTTGTTTTTATTATTTATTTAAAGTATGTTGAAATACATGAATTTTTGATATTTTATGTGTGAACTTAATTTAGTTTGGTTTTATAATTTGTAAAAATAACTAATGTTCTAAGTTACTTAATTTTATTTCTCATTTGAATTTATAATTTAATTATGTTAATGAAAATATATATGTCATAGAATTTTTAATTTTTTATAAATGAAAATTTAATTTAATATCAGTTTATAAAAATATTTTAAAATGCTTATGTATTTAATTAATTATTAAAAATAAAAATTAAGAGAAAGTAAAAAAATCATAAGATTATGTTATAATAGAAAAAAGAAAAAAATATTTTTATACTAAAAATAAAAAAAATTTGAAATATATTATAAGAAATTAGTTAGAAATTGATTTGACAATACTATTCTTAATAAAAAAATTAACTTACGATGGTATATCTTGTCAATCTCATGTAATAGCAAAGCTATTTTGATTTCATTTTTATAATATAGATATAATAACAAATACTATCAAATATTTTGATTTTCTCATAGCATATGACCTAAGTCAGATTCAGAATCTCTGTTTTTTATTCATGCATCTGTTTGCATCTGAGAATTTTGAAATCTTGATAAAATTATGTAATTTTATTGTAGCCATTATAATTTTTTCTTATATGTAAACTATATCTTAAAAAATTAGAAAGAATCCTCCATTTTTTCCATACTCCAAAAATACTCTCAATAACAGAACGCAAAGATGCATGTTATCAATTGAATAAATTCATGTTATTCCTAGGAGCAGGCCTAGAGTTGAACGTAGGACATATAATATCTCACAACTCAGTTTCATGATGATCTATAAGGAGCCAAAATCCTTGTTTGTTTGGATATCCGGAATCAACGAGATAATATTTCTCTGGTAGCAGGAAATAAAACTCAGAATCGTTTTGTTGTTTGATTACAAGAACAGTTATATGATGACATGATCTTGGTGCTCCATTTCAGATATATGTGAATAACATATTCAAATCACATATTGTCATAATGTTTAAATATGATGTACTATGTCGATCCTAATACATTCTTTGTAACTCATGTATCACTTTTTTACATACATGTGTCTCATTCATAGCTCCAACAAATCTACTAAAATACGGATAATTTGTTCAATCTGCTTTGAAGTCTTTCAAGAATTTGGTATAACTCTTGTCTTTTGGAGTTCTAATATAATCACAAACCAGTAGTTGATTGCCGTAAGAACTTCTTTGAACAATCTCCTGATTTTGGAAAAATCTCAAAACAACATCTCTTTAAACTTCATTGTGCCCAAATATCCATAGAAACATAGCCACACTTTTTTAATGCTCACATTTAATGTTGGTTATAGACCATAATTTGTTTGTAGTTTATCACACAGTCAACGCAAAATATTTCTCCATCCCAAATCTTCATCAGTTTGGACTGGTGTTCTTTCAGAATATTGATGAAAGTAAGTGAATGTTGGATATATTAATTCTGAAAACTGCTCATTTTCCAAATTTCACATTTCTATTATCTCTTCGTAGCTTAGTTTGTAAATTCCTTGTGATCACATACGAAAAGCCTTAAATTTTAAGCATGAATAAAACACATCATTAAGCAAATATACTATAAGAAACTAATCTTCATATTTAAATAACTTTGATGATCTTCATTTATATTTATATTTCTTCCTTGCAAAGTTCTCATATATTAAATAGACCTCCTATGGAAGATGGACTACCATATGATAGCCCTCTTGCATATGGATTCTCAAACGATTGACCCGGACTTAACTGTTTTGGCACATTTTTGTTATTTCGTGAAACACTGGAAATAACTTCTAACAATTGTAGCTTATCTTCATTGGCATTTCTAGCTATATTAATGATATACTTACAGCAAACTACTAACTCTTCAAGTGTATTAAGTCATGTCCAGTAAATCTGTTCTTTGAAACATCTAAACCAAAAAATATCAGCTTTTGCCCTTTTATATTCATCATAGTCATCTTTGTCAAAGGCACATGGACAAAGTTGTTGTATATCCAGCGACAGTGTTTTGTATGGTTGTTTCAACATATTTTCTTCTTTGACCTCCTCATGAAATACTCCAAGTAGGAAGCTGAGAGTTTCTCCCTGATCTTTGTGAACTGCTCCCACGTCTAGCGTTTAACTAAAAATTTAGTCTCCCTCGTTCATGGCTTATGCGAACATGATTTTGGACTGCGTCATTGGTGTTTCATTCGGCGGGTGTGTATCGTCATCAATTGTAACACGATATACTTTTTCTTGCGTCTCATGAACTTATGTTTGTGATATGTTACCACTATCGGTGTATGATACAACGTCACCTTCTTCATCAACTGCACGTGCAATGATGAGTTCTTCTCTTCTTTGGCGTGCAGAGTGTTGAGATTGTGATTAAACACCATGTAATACGAGACATCATACCATCACATCTTAAAACTCTAGCGGCTTTTCGTTCAACTATTTTATTAATCTGTATCCCTATCAATTTAAAATCATGAGATTGTCTTATACATAAATATTGATATATATTTTGATGACTAGTTATAAGAATTTTGTGTACTTACAAACTCACGTTTTTCTACCATTCGTCAGAGTATATATCATAGATGTATCAGGATCAACTGAGTCATCTTTAAAATTTATAACAGCCTTCCATATCTTGTAATTTTTTTAAATTAATCAAGCTTATTTTTGAAAAAACCATAAATTATATTCATGTTAAATGTTTGGTTGAACTTTTTAACCATATAATCTCTATTAACGACACTAAATTTTTTAAGAATATAATTATTCATGGCAACTGCTTCGTCAAATAATTAAATTATATTTTCTTTTGTACAACCATTTTTATTTTTATTTTTTTTGGTTTAAATTTTTTAAATATTAATATTAGTTACTATGTTAACTTAATTAATATCAAAATTAAAATTTTCAAAACTAGTTAATGATTATCTTCAAAGTTGTTTCAGTGGGAGGGGTTGGAATTTATGTGAGCTGATTTGAAGTTGTTGACCTAGCAAAATTAGTGATTTGTCAACGATTAGATGACATATATACATTCACTGAAATCCAATAATTAATTTTCTGTTTTTCAAAAAATTAATATGATAATGTATTAATTATATATATTGTAAATTTTCAGTTTTTATTTTTTTATGTTTTTTAATGTAATAGAATTTTGGTTTAGTTTTACTTTTATTTAGACTTCATAAATAAAAATCTAATTAATATTTTTACTGATTAATATATATTAATTTCGTGAAAGTGGGAAATATTTAGTGAACATGGATTCAACAAGACGAAACTTTACTTTGAAAGCTGGTGTAGCAAATATCATATCCCAGCATCGGAGAAGCCATGTAATATAACTGATAGAAACAATCCGTAAGCTGAAAACATTAGAACCCGAGACAGAATCAGCCATGCCTGCCTCAGAGAATTTGACCACAACCCCAAATTATGATTCTAGCCGGTAATCATAAAGAATCCACCATAAATCTCAAATATTCATACAACAATTGAGAAGCTAAGATCTACAATTGAGAAGAAATCACAATCAAAGCCTCGTTTTTAACAACAATCAAAGCAAAAATTCATCACTAGTTAATCAAATCCTAGGATCCAGATTAAACTCGAAATTTAAGTCAGTAATTTTTTTTTTCCCGAAGATGGCATCTCTGAAGATTGTCGAGAAGAAGATGAAGAACTTTTTCTGGCGTTTTCCTTTTCTAAATAAAAGATGATTTCATTAAAGTTAATTTTTTTTTTTTTTATCAATTTAGCCTAATATTTTTAATATTTTATTTTAATATTGCTATATGTTGGGTTTAAATTTAAAATCTTTGTGATAAATTTTAGAGGTGACCACCAATATGATACATAATTTTTATAAAATAATTGTGTTATTAAAAAATTTTTTATGAATTTTTTTTTTGGCAGGTGTAGTTTAAAAAAGAAACTTTTAAATGGTGTAGTTTTTAAAATTTCACATTTGTTTTTTATTTACCGTTTATAATAAAATTATAAAATTACATACGTAAACATCATTGATTATATATCTAAACACAATTTATTCAATAATAAAATAGATTATAGAATGTAAATAGTCATAAAAAAATTTAAAAACTACTTCCTCCATTTTTTTATAATTTTCGTTTTAGGTTTTATCACACAGATTAAGAAAATATTAATTTTTTTTTACTTTTTCTAAACAAAATCATAATTAATTACATATTTAAATCCAATCTATCCATTAATAAAATAGAATACAAAATACAAATAGTCATAAAACATTTAAAACTATTTACACTGAAACCTGAAAATGACATTTATAATAAAAAAAAGATTCCTACAAAGATAATCAAACAAAAACGGATGGAATATTAAATTTTATATTGAAAATTAAGATAACAATACTTATAAAAAAACATAACAAATTTCACAAAACGACACTTCAAAACGGAAAAAGTATATATATATATATATATATATATATATATATATATATATGTTTCTCCTAATGCTAAAAGTTCAAGAAATCAAAATCAAAGAAATTCAATTTTTACTGTATAAAGAAATATATACTAAATGCGTACGTGTGGAATTGTTTGATTTTGTGTAAATTATATCAACTTGCATATGTTTTTAATTTATGTAAGAATTCCAAAAGATAATGTCGATATTTGTAGAATGGGTGGTTTTAGAAAAGAAATAACATGTAAAATTGGTGAGGTATATCCAACTATTTAATACTACTAAAGTGTTCATTGTTACTTTACAATTGTATAAGTTCATTTAAATGCGACAGGTGTAAATTTTGACTTTCATTAAAACTAAAAATATCACGGTTTTGATTTTAGCTAACAAAAGAAAAGACAACTATTAGTAACATTTATTTTATATATTGACTAAAAATAATTGGAAACTAATTTAAAGTAATGTTGATGCGGTAACAAATGATCGCAAATTACAGCTAACAACAATTTACTATGTTGATGAAAAATCATTACTAGTGTTGAAAAAAACATCATTGATTTATAAATCAGATTTGTTCTCTTATACTCCATATGATTTTAGAATTAAAATCATACATACATAGGAGTATATAAATAATGTCAATCTAATATTTTGAATGAAATTGAATAACCAATTATCAAAAATTTCTGTGTGAATATTTATTTTTTCCTTGATAAAATAAATTTTAATTTGGAGATAGAAATAGTTTAAAAAATATGTGAAGAGAAGTCAAAATTTTAAATAAATTAAAATAAAGTCGATATGTTTTAAAACAATAACAAAAATGTTTTTTTATTATATTAAAATCAAAATACATTCTCTAAAATAAACTAAAAAATAGAAGAATGATGATATTTACAAATTTTTCATCTTCGTTTTTAGCTTGTTTTGAAAGCCGACTCATAAATTTCTTACAAAAACTACAAAAAGTTTTAGTTAAAATTTTTAATTTTTAAATATAAACAGAAACTTAGAATAAAAACTCTAGTTATGGGTAATTATAAAAGCTCAGTTTTTTGTGTAAGATGTTTGTCTGTTGTGTAGTCATCCTAAATACTAAAATATTCTCTCCGTTTCTTATAATAGTCGTTTTAGATTTTAGCATACTAATTAAGAAAATATTTAATTTTTTTAAAACAAAACATCATTAATTGTATTCCTAAACACAAATATCCAATAATAAAATAGATTGCAGATACAAAATAGTTATAAAACATCAAAACTAATAAAATTTATGTTGAAAAATAAAAACGACACTTATACAAAATAAAAAATTTAAAACAACAGTTAATAAAAAATAGAAAAAATATTTTATTGAAGTATACAAGACTTTTGTCGATACTAAATGGTTTTGCCGACGTGGAAAGCTAAGATACCAATCTAACTCTGCAAGACCATCTTTACTAATATTGGTCTTGACATTGTAACTCTACAAGATTTTTGTTGACACCACAGCGTAAAATCAGTGGCCACGTAGTTGACTCGCAGTGGTACAGTAGACCGAAGGAAGAGCACGCCTGGACTCTTTATATATCATCTTACTCTTGTGAGTCCCCTCAAAACTTTTGATACACTGGTTTTAGTATTTATGAAATCTATGATAAATGCACAATAATTAGTATAATTGATTTGAGTTTGCAGAAAACCAATGATATAATAAATTTTTATGAAGATCAAAATTAATTTAAAATAAAAAGGTGGTTTGTAGTTGTCAGGATAACAAATAAAAATATAAATATCAATGTAAAAATAAAATAAAGTGATAGATCAAGGATAATTTGTTGTTGATCCAAAAATCATGAAAAAAAAATATTCAGGACAAGATTTAAATTAAATCTCGAACTCAAACATGGAAGTAATATTGATTCACTGTCATGACATCAACAATTTTATTTAGCAACTTAGAATTCTAAATTGTCGTTTGAACCTAAAATTCTAGATAAACATTATTTCACATGTTTGATTTGTTCATGATTTGCTTTAGCATCAATTGTCGTTGGCTAATGACAAAACACTCACCTAAATTCTTTCAAGCAACCTATTACAAATTTGAGGAATATATTAAATCTAAATTCAGAGACTAAGTGATCAACTCAATCTAGACATTTATATATCAACTTCAGATGAAGACAATCGATAGATAAGACCATATTTGTGTTCAGTTAATTTACTCATTTATTCCTTTGAAAACTCTTAACTAATTAGAAGACTACTCAGAAATAGAGAAACAAAACAAAAAAATACATGAAATTATCCATGAATGAAACATAATAACAAATGAGGTTCACAATTTTTCTTAAAGTGTTGTAGAGATTTTTTTCTCCCCAAATCTGACAAGATGCAAATATCTCTTAAAAAGGTTGTAAATCACTATCCAAGTTATTTTCTCTCTCAAAACTAAAAAAATATTGATATTAGGTTAGAAAGTCGGCTGACAACTTATTGGTCTTCCTTGGGTCGAAATTAGGTAAGTTGTAAACTTCTCCTTTTTTTTACTCGTCAGACTGGAGCAACAAAATCAGTTTGGAGCGACTGTTCCGTCTTATCGCTCTGTCTAGTGATGTTTGCCTAGAGCAACTGCTCCACTTCGGAGTGAATGCTCCACGAGTTGTTTCTCTCTATTGCTCATTTTTGTTCCAAAAACTTCAAATACCCCAATTTTCATCCAAAACCTCCTTTTAACCTGAAATTACTCAATAAAAACTAGAAAAAACTCTATAAAGACTCAGAAAACACATGGAAGCATGAGTTAGAATTGGTTAAAAACACAACATATTAATTTTCCCAGACTTAGATCTTTGTTTGTTCTCACAATCAAATCTAGGCACAAGAAAACGTTTGAAAACGCAGGAACTCTCAAAATCTCATAAACCGTGATTTTGACTACAACTTGTAAACCACATATTTTAAAACATGAGTAGCACACTCTTAAAACTCCAATGTCTTCTCAAATCCTCTTCAATAATTGTGATCTCAAACCTACAAAAAACTTTGGTTTCCAGACAAAAAATCTTTACATTCATTTAAAGTGGTGTGGGCTTCTCATTACATGCACTATACAGAGTAGACAAATGTTAGGGATTAAAGAGGCTAGTTTAATGGTGGAGTTATGAGTATTTAAGAGTTACCAGATGTTTGTAGAGGATGTAGGATATCACACAAAATGGCAAGAGAGAACGAATACATTTAGGTTTCACTTCCTCTAATCACTCTTCCTCCTTTGCAGTCTTCTATTTACAAATCTGGTCTCCATCTTTGTTGGGGGGTTTCTTTATGCTGAGAGATACATTTTGAGTTACTAACTCACCATTCTTCATCAATCAATTTTTTTTGTAGATGAATGAAAAGGGGTTTTCACTGTCTTGTGTCTCACAAACACGAAAGTATAAACATTTGCTCCACATTCCCACAGAAAATTACTCGTTCGACTTCATTCAATGTTTGGAGCGACTAATCCTGTTTAGAGCGAGTATTCTAGCTTAATCTCTCTTCTCAGCTTTCAATTTCTTCAGCAAGAATGAGTTAGAGGCTGTATCGACCCTTTTCTCTCCAAAAATTATGGACATATCTGCACATACGAAACTGAAAAATGAGAATGCAAATAGTATGAAATGAGATGATATTCAAAGCGGGTACTAGCTAAAGATGAGCTAGCTATTCAGGATGATAAGCGTGGTAAATGGATAAGAAGCCCTGAATATACGTTTTGTATCCTTAATCTCATACCACAACAAGAAGAATTTAAGTCCAAATAAGATAGAGTTTAATATATTTACGATGAGCGATAATCTAAAATATTTTGGAGAGAGAAAGAGATCAGATATTGTAGTGTTCCAGCTTTTCTGTGCACTTTGTAGTAATTATCACTAAGAAAAAATCAAAAGCAAACAAATGGTTAAAAGATAATCATAGACTAAGGTCATAATTCTCAACACATTTTTGACTCAGTAAAACAAACTGACTGATTAGGACAAACTGGCTAAAAACAACATCAATATGACTCAAAACACACAAAAAATGGGACTAGCAGCACAAACACCCTTTCCTACACTTACTTCACACTGTCTCCAGTGTGAGAATAAATCAAGAGAAAGGCGAAAACACAAAAACACAAAATGGATATTACGATAAGGGTAAGGAAGGTGTTACCGAAGCTCACGCAGTTCTGGCGGTGTCAAGGATCTCACTCCCATCTCTGCATGCTTGTCTCCTGCATCTCGGGATTTTCTTTAATAAACCCAAGTTTCCGCATCATGGCTCGACTGTCCAGCGACTCTTGCTTCAGTGGTGTGACAACATCCTCGAGAAACCATGCTCAGTATCCATCACATGAGGCTATTGTTCATCCTTTGAACACTGATCATCCATCGTTGATTACTTTGAGTCTTCCTCTTCATCATTCTTATGCAGATTTTTTGGTATATGGGTTCGGTTTGCGAGGTTTGTAGCTCGCCTAGGCTTTGTTAAGGTTCTCTGTTTTTCATTACTGGAGTTTCCTTTTCATGGTTTTTAATTGATTCAAATATAGATGGAGTTTCTGAGTGATTATGGTTTTTTGGAGGTGGTTGGGTTGGAGAGTTGGGTTCGGAGATGCGTCCGACACCAAATAGGCAGGTCAGGGACTTGTTGTGAAGGTGCAGTATAGCTGCTTGGTGAAGAATCAGTACTTTCTCTGACGGCTTCTCGTTCTTTCTTCAACTCTAGGTATTCTTCTGCGTTTCTCTGCCTCAGATTGTTTTAGCTTTTGGTTGTGCCACGTTTCGACCTGTTGTTTTGCTATCGACCTCCTCTGTGTTCGCCAGTGTTCGGGGTATGTCTATCACCTTGTTGTAGTCTTCTCTGTTATGCTCATTTTGAATTGTATCCGCATTTTCCGAGGACTTGGTTGATAATACTTTTTTACATCAATTCTCAGAATAGTAGTGAAATCTCATACCAGTGGGTTGAATCCTTCCTTTTGATAAGATTGTGGTCTTGGTATGCTTCAAGTGTAGTGATGGACTATAATCTAAACAAAATCGTCACCGTGCTATCTTTCCGATTGATATTAGGTGTTTGATCTCAAATTTTTATTATAACGGAAAAAGGAAATTCTAATACTGTTGTAGGGGTGGCCATGAAAAATTTGAGATCAAAGACATAAAACCATTTCCATCAACAGTTTATTGCTGAATATCCAAAATATTTAAAAATAAAGATATATTAATATTTAATTGGTAGTAACTTAAAATTTTGAGAAACCCACACTAAAATTATCAAAGTCTCTTATTTATGAAATTTTAGTGTGATTTTTTAAAATCTAAGAATCTTATACAAATTAAATATTAATATATCTTTATTTTTCATTTTAATATACTAAACATAAGAAACTCCAATTGGAGAGAATAATTCATTCTTGTATTCTATCTTCATTAATAAAAAATATTATTCCACTTTTTCGTTAAAATCGATAGAAATAAAAAGACCGGATAAGCCAAACCAAAACTTCCACCCTTAACCGGAATCAGGTCCATCTGAGTTACATAAGAAATTAAAATTGAATTAGGATGTTGTTCATCGAGAATGGAGATGGAGATAAAGACGAAGGAGACAGAGAAGTTGTGCCAGATGTGCAAGCGAAACTACAAAGATTCTTCAAATGACACTTTTTCTTGCTGTTTTCATCCTTCCTTCTTCGTTTGTCGTCGCCACGATGATCAGAAAAGGTTATGTCCCATCAAGTCCTAATATCATGAATTTACATCCCAAAACAGCTTAATTCTCCAATTTCTAATGAAATCAACATATAATTCCCAACATAATGGTTTTGGAAGGTGAATCTATGAATAATTTCATTTAATTTATGGTTTTGCCATGTTTTGTTGCTTTGCAACTAATTACTGTTGGCCTTTTTCATTTACCAGTCTGGCGACTGAGATCAGTGATTGTGACCAGCGACTGTTTGTTTGGTAGTCGCAGAACCTGCGATCAGCGATTGCGACTGATCGCAACGACCATCAATTGATAAACTTTAAGTCGCTAGTTTTTTTCGCAACTGATTTTTTACGACTGCGATCTACGACCAGCGATTAAAAACTAGTGACTGTCAAACGAAAAACCAGCGACTGCGACTGTGACCGAAACTAGCGACTGTCAAACAAGCATCATAACAGTCGCATGTTGCAGTAGTTGGTCATTGGTCACAATTGCAAGTCGCAGTGACTGATAAACGAACAGCGCTGTTAGCCTTTCTTTGCAAATAATTAGATCCTATGTAGCAAATTTTATAGTTTGATTTCTCTTGAACATAGAATAATTTCAAAGACATCAATGATAACTCATAATTCCGACAAGTTTCCAAGCTAAACGAAGAAATGATTTAGCCCTCGGTTAATGTGTTTTAGCGTAACTAAGAACCTTTGGTCTAGGAAGATACATATGAGTCTGTTGTGTTCTATCTGAGTATTTTTAATGCGAGAAATGCTGCAAATAACAGATCTTCACAAATAGTTCTCAATAGAGATCATTGCTTAAAAGCTATGTGAGATTGCCTCGTTAGGTACAAGTGAAAAGATAGATTTATAAGAAACGAACGCTTGACTTCTGATTAAACTAAAAAACAAAACAAAACAGGGTTTTTGTGGTCATTCTGATGAATGTAGGCTTCAAGTACAATTTTAGGTAGAATTTGACATCAGTTTGATTGTTCCTCTCTGGGTCCACAATTTTTAAAATTATGTTTGTTTGATCAATTACAGATCTTGTTATTGATGTTGTTATAATGAACAATTATCTCAAATGCCCCTTTAGCAGAGAATTTTATCTCTTTTTATCTACATACCCCCTCCTCTTTAATGATATGTTGATTTCCAATATTGCCCCTGAAAAAAATGAACAAACACACCTCCAGCTCTACGCAGTCTCCGTTTCTTCCGTTTGTCCTAATCGCAATTTTTAATTTTCTCTCTCCCCTCGTGAGCTCCGCCTCTCGCTGCTACGAAATCGAGCTCGAGCTCGCTCAGCTGCATTTCGATTTTTTGTAAACGAGTCCTCTTACATCCTCCTCTGAGCTTGTGGTCCTTGTTATTCATCGCAGATAACCTATTAATACAGATTTAAAGCTGCATTGGGAGATTTGAAGACAAGGTATGAGATTAGGTTTTAATATTGATTTGAAATTGATTCAACAATTGTTAACTATGTCTTATGGGTCGATTAGGACTATGGATTAGAAATAAATATGTTGGAGTAATTGAATGTTAGTAATCTGTAGAGTACGATGAATGTTAATATTAGTTTTCGCGATAGGAGAACTAGGTAAAACTAGTACAACTAATAAAATAGGAAAACTCTGGATAACTAGTAAAACTAACAAAACTAAGAAAACTATTAAAACTAATATAACTAGTATAACTAAGAAATGTTGGAATGAAGAAGAAATGATGAATTTAGAATGTCCCTTATGGCTATTAAAAAACCGTGAATTATGTGTTAGGGAGGAGTGTCTTAGGCTTGTTTGTGTTCTAGTATTATGTTATCCTTGTAGTCATTCATGTATAAGGCTATCCTTGTATCCGAACAAGCCTAGACTATATTAGTATAAATATCTTACTCCCTTCATATTTTGTAATTAAGATTTCATAATTCTCATTCTCTTAATAAAATCATTCTTTTCTCTAATTCTCTCTAATCTCTCATTCTCTCATTCTACAAATCTCTTAATCTCATAATATTTCATGGTATCAGAGCCAGGTTGCATCAAATCTGGGTAAATTTCATCATTCATTCATTGATTCAAGAAGAAATCTTCTTGTTCTTCATCCTGTTCTTAGTTGAAATCGAACTTCATATTGTAACGATATTTCCGGCCAAACCACAACTCTTTTTGACGATCTTCTTTCTCTGGATTGTACATCGGCGTGTTCTGAAGCCACGCCCGTTTGAATTGCATCATTTGACCCAGGGAATCAAAAGTTACGAATTTTCTTACAAAGGTCCTTTGCGAGTGCCTCCGCCGCGAACCTCCGTGTTTCCCAGGTCATCCCGAAGTTGATTTTTCATCAAATCATGTTTTTCTAAATCCTAAACTCAAGCCCTTCGAGTCTAGTCTCTGTTTAAAGAAAGAATAACTTTATTTAATTTATTTTGAAGGTTTTTCTTGAAGTTTTCCTCAGAGACGTCCAAAATCGCCCATATCAAGATCCTGGTGATACAATTCTAATTCTTTCTAAGTTTTCTTTACTTCTTTGAATCTGGAAAGTTAAATAAGTGTCTTGTAAGGGTCTCCACGAAATTGGAGTTCAATCTAATAGGTTTAAGACTTCAAGATTGATTTTCTTGATTTCCTTGTTAATCTTTGAAAGTTTAAAATTGGAATCTTGAAATTTAGGATTGTTTAATTCATAGAATTCGAATTTTATGTGAAATTTTTTGTTAATGATAGATAAAATCTGTTATTAGGTGGTTTTAATCTGTTATAATTCTTGTTGCAAGAGTTAGTTAGAATTTGTTGCAGGTTGTTAAAGGTGTTATAAGTTGTTGGAGGTTTCTTGAAATATAAAAAACTTCATTTTCTTTCTTGCTTGTCACGCATCATTGCCTTTCTTGCACACACGATTTTTTCCTGTCTAGCACACACTCTTGTGATCGCAGGTTGTACTTGTGGTTTATACATCCGTGACTGGTGCTCCCATTTGCATAAAATCGTGTTAGTTTCATTTTGCATGAAGATCAAGTCTTCGTGTCTCGACCAGGCCACCAAATTTCGTTCCGACCAAGCGAGGTCTCGACCAAGCCGTGTCCCGATTCGTCTCGCGATCAGCTGGCTTTTGTGATTGGCATCTCTTACACGATCAGCTGGCCTTGGTATCTCGAAAGCATCTTCATACCAGTGTGACCTGTTCGTCCCGACAGACCATATCCGTGTGACTAGTTCGTCCCGACCGGCTGCTTCTAGTGTCTCGACCATCACGTGAACAGTCTTATCTGACTAGCCATCTGTAACAAGTGAAATCTCTCATGGATCTTCAAGCTACATTCAGAGTTCCAGTCATTCTTCATGGAGCCAATTATCTCTTGTGGTCTAGGACCATGAAAACCACATTGGGAGGTAAAGGTCTTTGGAATCACATTTCTACAAATGGAAATGAAGAAAATGAGGTGGCTGAAGTAAGTGAGGATGTGACTGCTCAAACCAAATGGTACCAAGAAGACCAGTTGGTACTTTCTATTCTCCAAAATTGTCTTGCTGATGATCTTTTAGAAGCTTATTCCTTTTTGTGAAAATGCAAAAGATCTTTGGAACACTTTGCAAAAGGTGTATGGCAACACCACTAACCTTTTAAGAATTTTTGAAGTGAAGAAGGCCTTGAATGAATTAAGGCAGGAGGATGCTGAATTCACAAAGCACTTTGGCTCATTCAGAGCTTTGTGGGCTGAACTAGAAATGCTAAGGCCAGCCACCATTGACCCACTTGTTCTCCTTGAAAGAAAAGAACAAGATAAGGTGTTTGGGTTACTTTCAACACTTAATACTACTTAATCAGATCTTATTAAGCATATTCTTAGGTCTGATAAGCTTCCTAGCTTGGAGGATGTTTGTGCTCAAATCCAAAAGGAGCAAGGATCTCATGGATTATTTGGCAACAAGGCTGAATTGGTAACTGCTCACAAAAGCTTCTTCAAACCAGCAAATGATTCTAGGAAGAAGAGACAAATTTGTGACCATTGCAAGAGGAATAGCCATACAAAGAAGGAGTGTTGGGTTCTTCATCCTCATCTGAAGCCAACTTGGGCCTCACGGCCTCAGCAACCCACAGCCTCAGCAACCCACGGCCACGGCAAGTCAAGCTCACGGCCCTATGCCTTCAAAGACGTGTGGAACCAGTTCAAATTCTCACTCAGCCTCCACTAGTACCATATCACAAGCATCTGACTTTGTGAAAAAATCAGACTTAGAAGCTCTTATCAAGGCTATAAAGGATAGCAATGTGATGGGTAAAACTTTTCATGTTTCTTTTCAAACTTCTTTTACTCCTAATGCTCCTAAATCTTTGGTGGTTGATTCTGGTGCTTCTCATCACATGATTAGTGATCTAGGATTGCTAGAAAATGTAGAACCTGCCCTAGGTAATGTTCTCATTGCTAATGGAATTAAAGTACCAATCAAAGGCATAGGAAAACTGAAGTTGTTTGATAAAGAATCTAAGGCATTTTACATGCTTTCAGTTAAAAGAGCTACTACTGATTTAAATTGTCATGCTATATTTGGTCATAATGATTTCTATTTTCAGGATATTGAATCTAATAGAAGATTTGGACAAGAAACCACAAGAGATGACTTATATGTGCTTGAAAACATGACTAGTACTAGTGAGTTAGAGGCGACTTTTCAAGCAAGTGCATTTAGTGCTGATTCTGATCTTTGGCATGCTAGATTAGGACATCCTCATCCTATAGCTCTTGAATTAATTGTTCATGGACTGAAAATGCCAAAGGAGTTGTGTGATTCTTGTATTCTTGGGAAGCATTGTAAAACTGTTTTTGAAAAATCTATGCATACTTATGATAATTATTTTGAATTGGTGCATTCTGATGTTTGGACTTCTCAATTTACATCTAGAGAAAACCATAAGTATTTTGTGACATTTATTGATGAAAAGTCCAAATATACTTGGGTTACTTTACTTAGTTCTAAAGATAGAGTATTTGATGCATTTTTAAATTTTCAAGCATATGTTACTAATCAATACAATGCAAGTATTAAATGCTTTAGAACAGATAATGATGGAGAATACATTAGCACCAGACTTCAAGAACATTTATCTAAGCATGGCATTGAGCATCAAACCAGCTGTCCTTACACTCCACAACAAAATGGGGTAGCTGAAAGGAAGAATAGGAATTTGATGGAAGTGTGAGAACAATGATGTTCCACATGAAAGTACCCAACCATTTTTTTTGGGGGGGGATGCACTTGTAGCTGCATGCTACTTGATTAATAGGACTCCTAAAAAAGTCCTAGATGACATGTCTCCATTTGAGGTACTAAACAAAACTAGACCCAATATTGATTACTTGAGAGTTTTTGGTTGTGTTTGTTTTGTATTAGTTCCAAGGGAGCAAAGGAACAAGCTGGACCCAAAGAGTACCAAAGCTATGTTCATTGGGTATTCTTCTACTCAGAAAGGATACAAATGTTATGACCCAGAGACTAGAAGAGTCTTGGTGTCTAGAGATGTTAAGTTCCAAGAAGAAAAATGTTTCTATGAAGAAGAAACTTGGGACCAATTTAAGGACATCTCATCAACAAGGTCAGACCAAGCTGAATATTTGAGGAAGCTCTTGGAAAGCATTGGCATAGTAGGCGGCCCTCCTCTTTCTCAGCAACGGTCACCTCACCTCTATCACCTGCACAAGAAGCTGGCGGCCCTAGCTCAACCGCACCTCCGGTGGAACCGCGGCCTGTCACCCCAGCCGGTCCATCCAAGACTCAGCATGGGGGGGAGAGAAGCATCTACTCATGTCCAACAAGACTCAGCAGGAGATGAATCAATTCTAGTCTTAGCTTCCAAAATATCAAGAGATATGCCCACTCTTGTTGAAGTCTTAAGTGAAGAAGAAGAATCTAATCAAGAAGCTCCACCTACAGTATTAAGAAGAAGCACAAGACAAAGGAATCCACCAGTGTTCTACAATGGGAATGTTATCGTTCATCATGATCAGGGAGTTTGTAATATTGCTCACTTACCTTCTAATCATGTTGCTTTTATTTCTAGTCTTGATAATGAGCAGATTCCAAATACATATGAAGAAGCTATGTCCAAGAAGGAATGGAGGGAAGCTATTTTAGCTGATAAACAAGCCATGGAAAGGAATGATACTTATGCTTCAACTACTCTACCAAAAGAAAAAAAGGCTGTAAGTTCTAAATGGATTTTTATTATTAAATACAAAAGCAATGGTGAAATTGATAGATATAAAGCTAGGTTGGTAGCTAAGGATTTTACTCAAACATATGGTGAGGATTATATACCTTTGCACCTGTAGCTAAGCTTCATTCTGTTAATGTTTTTCTTTCACTTGCTACTAACCTTGAGTGGGAGTTATGGCAAATGGATGTCAAGAATGCTTTCTTACAAGGTGAGCTAGAAGAAGAGGTTTACATGTCACCACCACCTGGCCTAGAGGAAGAGGTTCTAAGCGGCAATACACTCAGACTAAGGAAGGCTATTTATGGCCTTAAACAATCTCCAAGAGCTTGGTACCACAAGCTAAGTGTAACCTTAATGGATAGAGGCTTCAAAAGATGTGAAGTTGAGCATACTTTTTTTACACTAAAGAGTAAGGAAGGTATTGTGGTAATTCTTATCTATGTAGATGATATAATCATATCTGGTAGTGATAGTGTGGGTATTGCATCTACTAAAGATTACTTAAAGAGTGTCTTTGATATTAAGGATTTAGGAGAACTTAAATACTTCTTGGGAATTGAAGTGTGTAGGTTCAAGGAAGGTCTCCTTTTATCCCAAAAGAAGTATGTTGTAGATTTACTAATCTCTACAAGTATGATGGAAGCTAGACCAGCCAAAACACCCTTAGAAGAAGATTATAAAATCGCAACTAAGGGGGAGCTAGAGGAGAAAATTGATTTTCATGATCCTAAGATCTATAGGAAAGTGGTTGGTAAGCTTATTTATCTAACCATCACAAGACCAGATTTATGTTTTGTTGTAAATCAGGTATCTCAACACATGCAAGGACCAAAGATGAGACATTAGGAGATGGACATGCGAATTGTAAAATACCTAAAGGGCACACATGAACAAGGTATATGGATGGGCAACAATAAAAACACAAATGTGGTTGGTTATTGTGATGCAGATTGGGCAGGAGATAAGAAAGATAGGAGAAGTACCACAGGCTATTGTACTTTCATAGGAGGAAACCTTGTAACTTGGAAAACCAAGAAGCAAAAGGTGGTCATGATATAGTGCAGAATCAGAATATAGAGCAATGATGAAGCTTACAACTGAATGCATTTGGCTGAAACAACTCTTGGAAGATTTAGCCGTGAAGTGTGAGGATCCTATCACCATCCACTATGACAATCAGGCTGCCATACACATAGCCTCCAACTCAGTGTTACATGAAAGGACCAAGCATATATTAGTGGACTGCCACAAAGTAAGAGAGGCTATTGGGAAAGGTATCATCTTGCCTTGCTATACAAAAAGTGAGGACCAACTAGCTGATGTATTCACCAAGGCAACATCTCTGAAAAAATGGCGCCTCTATCTATCCAAGACTTGGCCTTATGACCATTCCGCACCAATGATCCCAACATGGAGTGTTATACTTTTTTTCCCTAGAAATTTTTTTGTCCCAATTGGGTTTTCCTTCTTTAGGTTTTTAATGAGGTAATACTTCATGGTTGCAAGCTTAGACATTCTTCATGTCTTAAGCTTAAGGGGGAGTGTTGGAATGAAGAAAAAATGATGAATTTAGAATGTCCCTTATGGCTATTAAAAAGTCGTGAGTTATGTGTTAGGGAGGAGTGTCTTAGGCTTGTTTGTGTTCTAGTATTATGTTATCCTTGTAGGCATTCATGTATAAGGCTATCCTTGTATCCAAACAAGCCTAGACTAGATTAGTATAAATACCTTACTCCCTTCACATTTTTGTAACTAAGATTTCATAATTCTCATTCTCTTAATAAAATCATTTTTTCTCTAATTCTCTCTAATCTTTCATTCTCTCATTCTACAAATCTCTTAATCTCATAATCTTTCAAGAAAACTAGGATAACTAGTGTAACTGATTAATTTTTGTGTATTTGTTTTACAAGATACAATGAACAACAACATCATCATACATTTTAAATTGAAAGGTCACATGTATTGTTTGATGTTGAAGTCATTAGAGGAGGGTAATAATTTAGCGAATGTAGAAGAGAGAATATGCAAGAAGGTTGGCTTAGATGAAAGTGCAGTGAAATTAAAATTGAGCTACATTTAGTTGTTGGTGGGAAGTGAAGAACCATTTTGTATATCTGATGATGAAGATTTTTCTGTTTATCTAAACTCTGTTGACAAAGAGAAACGAAGGTGTATATTGTATGTGAATGTTTTCAGTATCTTGGATGAAACCGAGCAAGCTTCAAGAGCCGAAAAAGGAAGTTCTTTTGGTATGAACTATGAAGAGTTACATAGAAGGGATGAGGAAAACTTAGGTACTGCCAACTCTCTATGTAGGCAATGAAGAAGATAAAGAACAGCCTGAGGTCGTGGAAGGGGACGACAAATATGAGGATAACGATATGGATATGTCGAATATCCGTGATCAGTTTGTTCATCTCACACCTGTTTTAGAATCTAGTCAGTTTATAGAGGAATGGGAAGATGGTTTGGGTACTTCAAGAATTTCCTAATAAGAAAGCAGTGCAAGAATTGGTGGATGGAGCTGCATTTGTGAATTGTTTTCGGTTTAAGGTTGTAAAGTCAGATAAAAGCCAGTTAGTGTTGAAATGTCGTCAATAAAACTGCAAATGGTGTTTACGAGCTACAAAAATAAGGAAGACAGATATGTTTTCTATTAGAAGGTACACAAAAATGCATACATGTTCTCAGACTAGTCAAAGTGATAGCAATCAGAAGAGGAAAGGCACATCACAACTAGTTGCATCTGTTTTGAAAGAATATTATCCATGGGAATTGCAAAGTCCAACACCTAAAAGTATAATGAATCTGGTTCAAACAAAATTGGGTGTGAAGATATCATATTGCATCGCATGGAGAGGGAAAAATAAAGCAGTGTCTGATTTGCATGGTAGTCCAGAAGAAAGCTATAAATTGCTGTATCAGTATTTGTATATGTTAGAGGAAGTCAATCCCGAAACAATTACAAGCGTGAATATGGACGAGAACAAGAAATTCAAGTATTTATTCATCGCTTTGGGAGCTAGTATTGAAGGGTTTCAAGTCATGAGGAAAGTGATAATCGTTGATGCAACTTTTCTGAAAAAAGGATATGGTGGTGTACTAGTGTTTGCCACAGCTCAAGATCCTAATCGTCATCATTATCCCATAGCGTTTGGTGTACTTGATGGTGAAAATAATGCAAGTTGGTACTGGTTTTTTCCGATGCTGAAAACAATAGTACATGACTCTTCTGAAATAGTCTTCATCAGTGACAGGAATCAAAGTCTAATCGGTGCAATAGCTGCTGTGTATCCGAACGTTCGTCATGCTTATTGTATATGGCATTTGTACCAGAATGTCAAAGGTCATGCTTCCAACGTTAATAAAGATGTTGTAGCGTGGAGATTCATGGAGTGCAGTAGGCTTTACATAGTGGCCGAGTTTGACCTTGCTTATACTGCTTTTAAGACAAGATTTCTTTTGCGGCCAAGTATCTGAAGGAGAGTACAGTGAAGGAAAAATGGGCAATGTGTTATTTTCAGGGAGATAAATACAACATAGACACAAGCAACTGTGTGGAATCGTTGAACAGTGTATTTAAGACTGCACGCCAATACTCCTTACTGCTTATGGTGGACATGATCATCAAAAAAATTTTTGAATGGTTTAATGATCATAGGAAGGCGTCTGCTTCTGGATCGGCCGATCGTAAACTGGTGCCATTAGTGGAGAACTTTATGCATGATATGTGGTCTACGGCTGAGAAATTGATTACAACTGAGCTGAATGGTTATGAGTTGTAATACCATGTCACTGGTAGTGATGGAAAGGCTTATTTGGTGAACTTACGAACAAAAAGTTGCAGTTGCAAGGTGTTTGATATTGAAAAATATCCTTGTGTGCACGCATTAGCTTCTTTCATTCAACTCAAAAGGCATGAAGATGTTTGCAACATCCAACTACATGAGTTGTGCTCAAAATACTATTAGTCGGAGTTGTGGGCATTGGCGTATTATAAGACTATTTACGTAGTTCCAGATATGTCTGAACAGAATATCCCAGATTACATCAAAGAATTGCAGATCATACCTCCAGATCTCATAAAAAAGAAGGGAATAAAGAAATTAAAAAGGTTTCCATCTGCTGGGGAACGACGATCAAGGACAAAAAATAAAAGATATGCAAGACAATGACTCAAATGGTTTTTATTTGGAGATTTTGGAAGAGTTTGATTGTGATTTGATTTTATTAAGTGTAATTACATTTTGTAAAACTATATAAAACTATGTAAAACTATGTAGAATTTGTACATAGTTGTGAAAATAATCTTAGTTGTACCTAGTTTTACTCTTTTTTTTTTTGGAAAAGTAAGCGTAGTTGTACATAGTTTTACATTTTTTTTTTGTAAAATTACCCGTAGTTGTACATAGTTATATATTTTTGAAAAACTGGTAAAACTGGTAAAACCAACGAAAGTATTTTTGAAATTAAATCTAATTAACCGTATATAAACAAGTTGACATTACAAATAACTCAAGTTAAACTAGCCAAAGTTGATATATTATGTAGTCAAAATGAGATATTCTGCATGCAATAATATAGCCAACAATCTCCTTATACATTTAATGTCACTTTGTAAATAATAGGTAAATTATCTTGGAAAAATTACATTAATGTATAATATAACTTTTAATGCATACAACATTTATTTTTAACTTTTAATGAACTTTAGTTAAAGTAAAACTACAAAATAGAAATATTTAGTTAGATAAAACTAGATAATATGAAAAACTCAAAAAGTAAAACTATTTGCACATGTAATAAAACTAATATCCTCAGTATAACTGTGTAAAATTTGGCGGGCCTTTCAAATTTTTTTGACCAGCCGTATTTTAATTTGGCGGGCCTTTCAAATTTTTTTTACCAGCCGTCTTTTAATTTGGCGGACCTTTCAAATTTTTTTTATCGGCCTGTTTTAATTTGGCGGGCCTTTCAAACTTTTTTGTCCAGCCTCTTGTAATTTTCACTTTGTGGGCATTTAATCATTTTTGGCGAACCTAAATTACATTTTCTTGGGCGGGCCTCTTTTAATTTCTGGTCGAACCTATTCTACCCCAAACTATCTTACACATAGTTTTACTAAATTACTTAGTTTTACCATAACTATCTTACACATAGTTTTACTAAAATACTTAGTGTTACCATAAATATGTTACACATAGTTTTACTAAAATACTTAGTTTTACCAAACACAGTTTTTCTAAAAAACACAAATCCAACCAAACCACACAACGAGTACACCATCCAATGTCTCCTTCATCTCATTCAACCGACCCTCCAAATTTTCAACCTTCTTCTCGAGTTGCTGAATGGCAGCTTTCATTGTGTTAAGGGCAGATTCAAATTCATCGTTTTGGGTCGAACTGGATGCTACTGCGGCTAAGGCTGCTAAGCCTGGTGTCGAGGAGACATGTCTAAGGTTCGTACGGGCATGCAGATCGGCAAGGAACAATTCTTCAAAAAACAAGGTGAATCCTTGTTTAAGACGTTTATTCCATGAATCGACAACGATGTCATGGATATCAACATCATCCTCCTCCTCTATCACATCATGCAGAAGATTTTCTTCACCAATAATTGGGATCAACACACTTTCAATTTCCAGAACATGCAAAACAAATATAAAGTTGTACTTCGTTTTACAAAGTTTTGCTTAGTTGTACTTAGTTTTACTTAATTTCATAATTCATATAAATTACCTTGTCTGTGCCGAGTTCTTCATAAATCCTCGAAAGAGGAAATCCTTTCATCTCACCCTTCTTGAACTTCGATTTGCACATACGTGAACAAGTCGCATGGGCGCCAAGACAAGGTTCGTTGAACTTTCGCCCCAATTCCGGAATGGCCTCGAAGGCTAACAACTATGTATAACACACAGTACACAAAGTGAAATTTACCATTGCATATATTAATTTCAAACATTATTTTACATTTTACCTCAAGAGGAATGCAAAACCCGAGAATCGGCCATAGGACACCTTCCTTAACCGCTCCTCCAAAATGCGACATGGTGTGCGAGTTCTCTTTCAAGATATTATCAAACGACAATCTTCCCCACGGAAATGTCTTACACAGTTTGAGATCATCAACAGCCCTAAGGAAGAACGGTTCCACCGATGGAGCATCTTTTATGGTTTTGGTCTGCCCGATAATGACGTTGGATAAGAAGTAAAGTACTGCCATCTTCAACCTATCAGTAGAAGGCGTCATTTCCGCGAGCCTGTCCCTAACGTCACTATATATGACTGTTGTTCCTGCGCCAAAATACTTCTGCACGAATTTCATACTTCCTAGTTGCAAAAAGTCCAACAGATAATTCTTACAGTTTAGTCCTAAAATCAAGATGTGTTCCCTTATTCCATAACGGATGGAAACACCATTGACTATAAACCAAACCTCTTTCTCCCTTTCAATGCGTGCATTCCTAACGAGAAGCATCCACATCCCCATAAGTTTTTTGGTTTTTGTCTTTGGGCATGTGGAAGAAGTGTCGGAATTGAGGATGACGTTCGAACCAACCCCTCTCCACACTGGTAAGCGGCGGATGGAGATTATTCAACGTCTCCAAGCATTCGACCACAAAGCACCTTGTGAAAAAAATTTTTATTGTACTTACTCGGAGGAAAGTACATTCCCATTGGTGGTATCGCTTCAACCAAATCCTGTAACAAATAATAAATATTTAATCCCAGTTAAACGTTGTTACACTTAAAATAACAACTAGTTTTACCTAGTTTTACAAAAAAAATATCAAATTATTTTCGCTAGTTTTACATAAAATAACAATTTATTTTACCTAGTTTTACGTATTTTTACATAGTTTTAAGTAGTTTTTATAGTTTTAAGTAGTTTTACATAGTTTTACGTAGTTTTACATAGTTATCCCTATAAAATATGCACTTAGTTTTACAGAGTTTTACCAAGTTATACATACAAATACCAAATAATTGTACGAATTTTTACTTAGTTTAAAATAGTTTTAAATATTTTTCAATACATAGTTTTCCAAATTTTACTAAGTTTTACCGTGTTTAACTAAGTTTTACCTAGTTTAACATCACAAAATCAACCACTTATTCCTAGTTCTACTAAGCAAATACACCACAGTCACCTGCGTTGAGGAATCGCTCTCGGTGCGGCTGCTGGAAACTTGTCTTTCATCTTCTTCCTCCTCCACAGACACATTTTCTTCCCTTTCTCCTTCTTTTTCTTTCGATTGTTCTTCTGCTTCGCGACCTCCTTCTTCTTCTATTGGAGGTAAACCTTGCAGCGAATCTAAGACAGGCGGCAGAGTTTCGACCGGCGGAGATTGGACCAGTGAAGTAGGGACCCACGGCTGAGTAGCCCCCTCTTCACTAACTTCCGCCCGCTCTTCTACAGCCCGCGCTTTGGCTTTTCTCTTACTAAATCTGGTTTTAGGTCCCATGAGAGAAGCAACAAAAATCAACGGTGAGGGAAAAGGGATCGGAAATAAAGGCGACGACAACAATTTTTGAGCCGAGAGAGGAGATGAGAGAAGGATTGGGATCTGGGAGAGGATTAGATCGGATGATTCTCAGTTATACCCTAGTTTTACGAGAGGAGGAGCGACACCTCGAGCGAGAGAGACCGAGAATAAGAGGAATGAGGTGGTTTGGGAGAAGTTTGGCGCGGCTAGGTTTCTTCTAATAAAAAGAATTGCGTTTCAACCGTCTTTTTCAACTGTTTTTTTCAACCGCTAATCACCGAACCGTTTTTTTAAATTCGATGGATAGATCCAACAAGACATGGGTGGGTGGATAAAATCCAGGTCGAATACGTTATTATCTAATCATATTTAGGTTTTTTTGTAAATTGACTAATTTAACAATTAAAAAATGAATTAAAAATAAAATACAAAGGGGGATATTTTAGAAATGACATATAGAATTAGGGGCATTTGAGATAATTCCTCCTAATTCTACTTATAAGTATTGCTGTTGTTATAATATTAGTCAAACTCTACTTATATATGAACACAATTAATTAAAATCTAAATCAGGTATAAGTACAAGATGAAGAGAGCACAGGTGGCAGAAGCATTGGTACAGTAGTTTGGCAAATTGACATGAGGTTGACAATTGCATTAAATGCGATGTAGAAGAAAACGAAATTTGCTAGAAGTGCAAGTCATTCATTAACTTGCAATGACATCGATAATATTTTATAATGTACATAGGAACTTCAGAAAGGATGTTGTAAAAATATTTTCTCAAACATTATTGCAAATTTATTTCAATATCTTATTATTATTTGGGAACTCACTTTCGTGAAATATGCTGAACTGCTATAACCTGATATGCTTTTAAAAACTTGGTAGAACTCATATCTGATCTAGAACTTTTTTTTCCCTATATGGAACACTATGAAATAATGATCAACAAATGGTTATGTGTTTTTGTTTTTACACAATATTTGTATTGATTATAAAATTTACATATAAAATAAGCTGAGTTTTTTACTTTTAATTCTAGTGCTGACTATTTAGCTTGTTGCACTAGGATTCTATCAGAAAAAGTCGGTGAATTTTGTTTTTCTTTTCCAATTTAGACAATGAATCTACTGTTTAAATAACTAAATAGTTTATAAAAAGTAAATTAAACACACCAGATCTCAGAACGAGAGAGAACAAATGGATGTATTTTCTTTTAACTATATGGAATCAAAAATAATAATTAGAGCACATGAAGTTCACATGACCCACTCCAATGGATCTCAACTATTTAACTTAAAATTAAACACAGTTTCGTAAAATCAGATCGTTGGAGATTTATTCTCTGCCTACATCACACCTCCATTATTAGATAAAGCCAATTGTTGGTCCACACATTGCCACTTCACTCACAGCTTTACCATGGACAATTTCGTCATCTAGTCTTCATGTTATTTAGCCATGTGCATTTTTGATCCGGTTCTCTGATTCTATATCCGATCAAAATTATCCAAACATCTCCGATAAGAATAATAAAAATTACTGGTCTAGATCAAAATAATTTATCCCAGCGAATAAAAGGTGGTTCGGGTAGTTATTTTAGAATGCCTGACTTCTTCTTTTAAATCATTCAATTTTTAAAAATGCTTATTATTATCTTTTTACAAGTTTATAAACTATAAAACAGTTATCTAAAAATCTCAGAACTATTGTAAACTTTTTAAATATCTGTAGTTTTCTAATAATATTTTAAGTTACCGTAATAAAACCGTCTTTTAATAAATGATATAGTAGTTTATTTTTAACATGGAAATGCATAAATTCATTTTTTGTTGTCAACAAATTACAGAACCTAGAATGATTCAGATATCCAAATCAGTGGTTTATGGTTCACACGAACAAAATATGATGGTTGAATACGAGCATTTCGTCTTAACTTGTCCGTTTTTTTTTGTTATTTACATATAGAATAAGTATGATAGCGAATTTGTTGGAAAACTCCTTGCATCTATAAAACTTCTCTAAATGAATTGAGAAAGCATGCCATTCCATAGATTCAGACACCATCTTAACCAGTTTTAAAGAATCTGTTGCAAAAGGTTACCGTTGCTTTTTGAAGTGCATTTATACATTTCATGGCCAAATTACTGTTATGAATTCTGCATGCAATAGGGAAAAACTACTTATATTCCTTATGCCCATCAACACTTTCACACCATCTTGATTATTGAACCGTCCTTGTCCTGAGAATGAGTCAGCTTCTTTTCATGAGCCGTCGATATGACACTATATTCCATTTTGAATCAGATTGGATATCCTTAAAACATCCCTAGACAGATGAACCTGAGGTAAACCACGAGATCCAGATACTTGAGCCTCTTTCCATAGCATTGCCTCTATTTCCTCAATTCTAAGGATATCAGGAAGATACTGATCAATTTAAATTCAATATTTATCTATTTAAAAAGTGATTTTATAGTCCGGATTATCCGTATTTTATCCATTATATGCATCATCGAATCCATTTTTAGAGTATATTTTGACTAGTGATTATCGATACCCAAAATTAAAATAAGCATTTTGGTTTAATTTTGAGTTCGACTCGATTAATTCAAAACTAATTAGCCGAATTCAACCAGAGTTAGTTTTGTTTAATTTTGTTATAGTATGACTTAGTTTTTTTTAGTTCAATTCAAAATAATAAATATAAATCGATGAATATTAATAAAAAAAACATATAAATTTTACTAAATTATAAATTGTATTTTGTATTAATTATATCAAAAAATTTAAAATTAATAATGTGAGAGTAAAAAAAGGTGGATACAATTCATAAAAGTATTTCAAAATCTAAGTGTAAAATAAAATTCATAAATAAATTAGATTGAAAATACCTTGTGTTAGTATTTATAGATCATAGTATTATAACATAAATTAACATTATAAAATCAATAAAACTAAATTGGATCCATAAAATACAAAACCCAATAAATCTTCACTTACTTGTTTAAGGATCACAAATGTTAATCATTTGGGTTGACAAGAACTCAAAATAATTGGGTTGTGTATAAAATACATTTTGGTCTGGAGAGGTTTGGATTCAAATGTTCACTAAAATATTAAACTTACACATTTTCGTTAAAAAAACAGACCTCCCATTAATGTAAAAAGATACAAACTTATATTGACCTAGATAAATTACTTATCATTTTGGTCAACATTAATTGTTGTCTAGTGATAGTTTACTATTAACGCTTACCAAAATGACACCATTTGAAAAACAGAGTGAAAAAATAAAAGAGAAAATTAGTTAAAAGGGATAGATTAAACGAAAATTTGTCCCTTTATACCTTATGCTAATTTAATTGGGAAATTATAAATTATAATTATGTATATCCGATTTTATCCTCATAATTTAGTTTTTTAAAAAATTAAAAACTAATAAAAACTTAATAAAACTAATTTTAATTCAATATAAAAAAATTATTAAAAATTTTTTAAAACCTATCTCTTCCCTTTGGGCGACATTTCTCTTCCTCAAATCTCTCCTCTTCAACCTTCTTCCTTTATTTTCCTTCTCCTCCAAGTTCATGATCACTTTTTCATTTTTATTTTTCATTTTTATTATATTTTGAAGTTTTATGGATTTCTCTTGGAAATAACTTTGGTCTTTCCAATTGTGTGAATTTTTCAGTGACGTTCATTTTGTGTGTGGAGATCCTCCATGTCAAGGGGTTATTGGCTTTAACTGTTTCAGAAACAAAGATGCACCGAAAAAGTGTTCCTATGGGGCGCTCAACCAAAAAAGGTAAATTATTTGTTACATAATAGTTAAGATTAATATATTGTCTTAAGCGAGATGATCTCTATTTTGCTTTCATGGTTTGCCCACTCATAAGCTTCTCAACAAAGTCTTAACCCCTGAAGAATTTGAGGCAAGTCATTTTGTTTGCGGAGGACGACTCTACTTTTAAATCTCATAGACTCTTACTATTATTGCATTGCATATTCATTTGTTTTATATATAGGAATTACAAGTTGGACATAACCAGAATGCTCTTACGCTTGCAGATGCAATAAGCGATCTCCCACCAGTATGTATCCAAACCTTAAAAATGGTCATATTTGATTATGAAAACATTATGTCTATATAGTTCATTGTTCCATGGTTTTCTTTTTATCCTGCAGGCCACAAATTAAGGACAATGTGGTACAAATAAGTCCATTCCAAAAGCTTTACGGTTTTTCAATTTCCTTTTTTTCGGCAGTTTCTTTGTGACATGGCTTGTGTTTTTTTAAGCTTCCTAGTTATGCAATGTCAATGGAAAAAAAAAAGAGACTCTCTAACTAATATGCTTCTCTTGGAGTCTATTTCCATAACCTCGTAATGCTAGATTCACTAAATTAACTCATTTGCTATCTGAATGTCAGGCCTTTTGGTCATCTCTGGTGGAACGAGATCGTTAATACAGTTGTGAGAAGAGCGCAACCTCACAACCAAGTAAGTATTTTTCTTTTACTTTTCTCACATTTTTATTTGCTTTTTGTGTGCCCCTTTGAATCCTTAGCGACCTTTTTGTCGTTAAAACTGCGTTTCGCAGACCCTAATCCATCCGTTGCAAGACGGAGTGTTGACTGTTCGTGAGAATGCCAGATTACAAGGGTTCCCTGACTTTTGTGGCCCAATAAGGGAGAAGTAAGTTCTTAGCTCCTGCTCCTTTACAAGCAAAGCATGTTTCTTGACTTTGCTGTGTATTTGGTGTTGGAGATTCTAATAAATTAAAAAACTTGTTTTGCATCTGAATTTTTCAAATACGCCCAGGTTGGGAATGTGGTAGCTGTTTCTGTAGGGATCGTGTTAGAATACTCCTATGGGCTGGCAAGTCAAGGAACATATACATTGTTCAAGCCAAAAAAATAAAATGTCACGTTGCACAAATACATTTCTTACATATATGCTATTGTACATATTATTTTGTTGCCTCAGATTTTTTCAACTTTGTAATCAAAGTTATATTTCATTTCAAAAATCTTCAAAATTGCTTTAAAAACTTTTTTGTTAGGATGAAGAAAAAATAAATGATTTGAGAAAATATAGGAGAAAATATAGAAAAAATAGTTAGAATATTTTTTCCTCCGGTTTTGGAACATGTATAACATAGAACTAAAGTTAGATTACATGATTTAAACAAACCTAGAATATAGACCAACGGTTAGAATAAAACTAAATATATTCTAACTCAAGTAAAACATAGAGTACACGCTAGAATACGTCAATGAATTATACCTAGAACATAGAATATTAGAAAGAATATGTAATCTAACTAAACCTAGAACATAGAACAAATGTTAGAATAGAACTAGACGTATTCTAACCAATTATAGAACATAGACTATAAAGTAGATTACGTTTTCTAAACTAGGTAGAACAAAGAGAAACTGCTAGAATATGTATTCTTCTCAAAACATTATCTAGAATATGTTTTATAGCTTAGTTAGAACATATAATATATTTTTTTTATAAAATCTTTTTTCGAAAAAGTATACAACAAAAAAATATATAACTATATTTTTATCGTTTTTTTATTTTTTTGAACTTTTAAATATATACAAATATTTATTTTATAATTCCTATATTTTTAAATAAGGACAACATAGTCACAATTGGGTAAAAAATACAAAAGGTATAAAATTCCAATTTCATTTTCAATGTAGCCTATTTACACAATTCTTCCAAAATAAAATCTCTAAATTTCTTTCTTAAATCCCTAATTCCTCTTTTCATTTCTTATCTCTTATCTCTTTACTTTGACAAAAAACTTTAAAATTGTTCTATCTCTGTCTCTTCTCGAATCTTTTGTGAGAAAAATTTTGCCCCAAAATCCTGATATGACAAAGAAGGAAGAAGTTTGCACCACATCAATAGAAAAAACCTGTACATGTTGTTTAAGACGATGAAATTGGATCGAATGACAAAAATGAGCGTCAGACTATACCCAATGATTACTGTGAGGCTTTATTGATGATCCTCGTGATGAGCTTGTAGATGTGAAAGAAGAAAATGTTATCGACAAAGAAGGCTGTGAAGAAATTGGTGGTGAAGAAAAAGGTAGTGAAGTAGGGGGGGGGGGGTAAAAGAACAAGCTTGCGAATTTTTTTCAACCAATTCTGGAAATATTGAAAGCAATGATAGAGCAGACATCGATGATAGTGGAGACAATTTATAGAACAAGGATATTATACTAGATCCTCTCTCATCTGGCAATGAGGAAGAAGAAGCGCAAAGAGAATCTCGTGAAAATGCAGCATCAACCAATAAAATTCTAGTATTGGCTAAGATATTTTGTTAAACATCATAGTTCAAGCAAACACTTCTTAGGTATTCTCTGAAAACTATATATGATATTAAGTTGTACATATCAACACAAACAAAGCTTGGTGCGGTTTTCTCTAACACTGAATATGATTTCCTGGTTGAGTTTATTACTCCTATGAGAAGAACAAACACAAGTTTCAGATAAAGATGTATCTGAATGAACATTTATGTGTAAGAACTGGTTACTTGAAGTTGTTAAAAAGTTCAAGCTTCAATCAAAATTTGAGCAATATGAAAATTTTTTTTAATAAAACCATTCATGAGGCAAGGTGAAAAACATTACTTGATATGATAAATAATATTAGGAAACAATGTATGGTATTTATGGTGAAGAGGTTGATTATTGCAAACATGTTGAAGACCAGATTAACAAAAAGGCACATGCTGTAATTGCTATAGCTAAGTCTTAGGATTGCATTAGATACATGGATACTAGTGATTTGCATGAAATTGACTATCATGACTGTTATTATAGTGTTAATATGGGTCTGAAAACGTGTGGTTGCGGCTGTGACAGTTGAATGGCATTTTTTGTAACCATGCCGCTTTTCCTATCCCAACAAAGAAATAAGAAATTGATAACTATGTTTCTTAATATTACATCGTCGAACATATGAGCATATTATTAGTATGAAACTGTGTCCGAGGTTGAAGATGTTATCCGTCTTGCCACCACCAAACATGTTATGTAATCCAAGAAAACAATGTAATGTGTTAGCCGTAAAAGATTAATAAAACAGCATATTCTACTAATAATACCAAGCTAAGCCATGATAAGTCCATCATGACATATTCTAACTATAGGGAATAAGCACATAAAAATTTAAGCTGTTCAAAACCGATGGTTGAGCCTAAACCTAAAAGACCAAAGGTTGACCAAGAAAAGATCATGTCAAGTTATCTATGTTATGTTTGTTGTATTTTCTATGCTATATTTGTTATATAATATTGACCACAAAAATATCATGTCAGGTTATCTATATTATGTTTGTTGTATTTGGTATGTTATATTTGTTATATAATATTGATGTTGAAGTCTTTGTTATATTTGATATAGGATGAAGGCTCACAAGGAAGCTCATACGTTAAACCACAAGGTTATTGCATTAAGTTGGATTACAAGTTCTACGTATCAAATGATGTTCTATGTTAATTTCTTTTTCAAACTTGCAAAATTTTGTGTTTTGTGTTTTGTTTTATTTTCAAACTTGTTTTGCTTTTATTGATGTTGTGTGTGTTTCAATCTTTCAAACTGTGTTTTTTCCTTGTTATATGCATATTTTGTTGTCTAATTTCTGTCTTATTCTTGTTTTATTCTTGTTTGAATTACACTTTTTTAATTTATATTTGAATTACAAAATTATTTGGTTTTACTTTGTTTTTTTGTTGCTTTTGTAATAAATCTTACAAATGAAAAAACGTGAATGACAACTCAAGCTTTTATAAATGAAAACATGAGATATATAAAAATGATTGATAACAAAGTTTTACAAATGAGATACATAAACTTAACAAAGGAAATAAACAATGATAATTGCAACAAACATCAAGCAAATGCATACAAAAATTACTTCAATACACTTTCTCATTTCGATTTTGGTCCACATTACTGATATATGTGATTTTTACATATTTTTCATATCTTTTTTGATAAACAACAGAAGTGTTTTGGTGTGATTTTATATCTTCAAAGATAATTTTCTCGTATTTTGTGTATTTTTGGTCAAAACTAGTAAAAAATCAAAATGATACAGAACATAACAAAATAGGATTACAATATGATCTAGACGTAATTTCAAATCAAGAATATCAACCAAGATTTCAAAATATCAAGGAGTGCTATTTCATCAACAAGACATATCTGATGTACTAGAACTCCAATCTCGGACGGAGCCATTTCAAGACCCTTTTGGATGATTTTTTGGTGGAGATTAATCCCTCTTTTAAGATGCAAGTGATTTCAAGTCATTTGAGTTTATGGTTGGAGAGATACATCTGATTTAGTGAATACATATTCGTCGAAAGAGAAAACTATGGAGAATTAGGCCAAAACATTGGCCAAAGAACAAACAAATCACACCTTGACCTCTCATGATTGATGCTTTCATTAACTACAGCCGAGAAGTTACAAACTTCAGAAAAGACTTCCCAAAATTAGGCCACAACTACTTTTGGCCCGAGGAATCATCAACTTTTCAAAAAACTTTTTTTCTACTCTTATTTAACCCAAGTCAACCTAGATAGTTATATGTATATATTATTTTTAAAGCCTCTAGTTTCAGTAGACACACAAAATCCTACACCTGAACACCTAAAAGACCCCTTTTCATTATTTTTTATAGATTCTTTCATTGATATGAATTCTAAGAGGTTCAAAAAGAAAATCTCGCATTTGTACCTCGATATAGAGAAGATTTCTAACTTTTATCTCTTTTAATACAATTTATGATTTTATTTATATCTACTCTCTACTTTTTTACTTTCATCATGTTTGAGTAGATTCGTTTGATAGGTTGTTGATAATTATACTCTCCAAAAGTTTCTTATATTGGCTGAACTAGTATTTGATGAGCAATACACAATAAACTGATGAAAGCTGTTTTATGGAGTATTTAATCAATTGAATATTGAACAAACTAATGTATGTTTTCAACTTATATTATAACCAAAAAATAGAGTCAGTAATTGGAGCCAAGGAAATAGGAAGACATTACACTCGTGATTCAAGTTCTAGAATCGGTTTTCTCACATATTGATATTACTGCATTTATGAATCTCTGCGATTTGCCATTGACCTAATATTTTCTCTTGTTGAATTTACAATCTCTTTTACTGTTTTATTTACTTGATTTTTGTCTTAAGAATCTCTAAACCAAATCCCTAATATTGTTTTATTTTAGCTTAACTCGAAACTCATATACTCATAGCATAACTATCTGATCATAAATGGATTGATCCCTAAATACTACTGTGATTGTTTGAGTCTTTGCATAATTATTTCAAGAATTAAAATCTGAGCAAATAAATTACATCTTCTTTGAAGTAATGAATCACATCCTTCAAACTCAACTTTCAGATTATAAACTTTAGTTTCAATGTTCTCAAGTTTTGATACTGCATCTCTAACCTCCTGTGACAACGATTCTTTCACCATTTAAATAAATGATCATATATTATGAATAAAACGATAATGCTAATGTTACATTTGACTTTACATCCAAAAATATTAGAGATTAATAAAACATTTACTAAACTTACATTTCTCTTCATGTCACAACACTAAATAGGATGCATAAGATTCTTTTGATAAATGTTGATAATAAATGATTATTACACAATAATTAATGTTAATTAAAATGATATCAAGTTAGTTCGGTCAATATAAGTTGTATATATAATTTTGTATATTGTTTATATTAATAAGAGGTTTGGTATTTTTTTGACTAAAATATATAGCTCGATATTTTAATGACTTTTCTCGTTTGAATTTGGTTGGTTCAGTTTTTTTTTTTTTTATCACACCCCTATCCAAAATATATTTTATCTACATTTATCCACTATTACTCACTTTTTATCCGGAGTGAACAGTCTAACGTTATTCTTCTTTAATCATTTTTTTAATTTTTTTTATATAAAATCTTCTCATATATTTAATCAAGGGGAAAAAGAGTAAAAGCGGTGAAAAAAAAAGGCTGCAATGGAGAGAGAGGGCGACCACTATGGAGACAGCGCAACCCATTTACTCATTATTTTTCCTACCCTTTTAATTTTGGTTTTCATCATATACAAAAACATTTTTGTATTTTGCTAAAGTTCAAGACTTTGTGGAGTAACAATCAGACCCTTAAGAAGACCTGAATCGATCCGTCTTCCTTCTCGCAGCAATGCTGGGAATTTAGCGGCGTTTTGCTTTATTCTTCTGCTCTTTCGCTTACTGTGCTTCATTTTTCATTTCGTTTGCTTTCTTTGAAGCTCTTCTGCGGCAACAATGGCGTCAAGAACCAAGTGAGTACTTTTCTTAGAATTTTTTCCATTACCAAACAATTGAACTTAGAACAGAATTGGATCTGAGATGCTCTGTACCGTTAATTGTTTGTCGGATACTTTGTTGCTCATTATCTTGAGTTCTTGATATTTTTTTTTATAACTAATATATGATCTGCTTTTGTTGCTTTCTGATGTTATATTTGAATTTTGTCATGCTTCATTGAGTTCCGAATTTTTACTTGTTCTATTACTCACTGCAATTCGGACCATCTGATTTATATAAAAAGAAAAAAATTAAAATCTGATCTCCAGATTCATGGTTGAGAACTTCTTCTTGGATCATTTGTCATCTAGTGAATGCATATGATCTAGGAATTGATAATTGGACTGGATCTGTATTAATTAAGCTGAATATTGAATCTTGAATTGCTTGGAATGTAGTTGATTTAGTTAATTGAAAGATGTGATTATTAGCCTTCTAGGAACTTACTCTTGTATTTGGTAGAATGTAAGATCCATAATTTAACTGCTTTTTGGGAGTCGTTACTATTTCTTTTTCTTTTTGTTCATTGATATTGTGTTGAACATATATGTTGTCTATTTATCGTAGAACCGGTTTGATGGAGACTCCTCGTAGTAAACCATCGCCACCACCTCCCCGATTAAGTAAACTCAATGCTGGGAAATCCGATGGCAATTCGTCTTCACCTGTGCCAAACACTCGTCTTTCGCTCGACCGTTCTCCTCAAACAGTTAACTCAAAGCCTGCTCGGACTTCTAGAGTTCCTACACCAGAGGCAAGTACATCATTAATGAAGCTTTTGGTTCCAACACTAAAGGGTTATTTTATTTGTGGTTTGTTAAAGAAGGCTAATCTGTTAAACCCCTTGACATTTTTAGAAAGTGCCATCACGGTTGGTAAAAGGATCGGAGCTGCAGGCTCAATTGAATAAAATTCAGGAGGATTTAAAGAAAGCTGAGGAGCAAATAGCACTGCTCAAGAAAGATAAAGCCAAAGCCATAGATGATCTTAAAGAGTCCGAGAAAATTGCAGAAGAAGCCAATGAGAAACTCAAAGAGGCATTGGCAGCTCAGAAACAAACTGAGGAGAGTTTCGAGGTGGAGAAGTTCCGAGCTGTTGAACTGGAACATGCTGCAGTCGAAGCTGTTCAGAAAAAGGAAAAAACGTCGAGGAACGAGCTAAAGTCTATTAGGAACCAGCACGCTTTGGACATCTCAGCTTTCCTCTCTACCACAGAAGAACTCGAAAGGATAAAACATGAATTGGCTATGACCGCTGATGCTAAAAACAAGGCACTAAGCCATGCCGAGGAAGCCACGAAGATTGCTGAAATCCAGGCTGAGAAGGTTGAGATTCTTTCTTCTGAATTAGGCCGGTTAAAGGCATTGCTTGGTTCAAAGGAAGAAAAGGAAGCTATTGAAGGTAATGAGATCATTTCTAAACTGAAGTCCGAAATTGAAATGTTGAGAAGGGAGCTTGACAAGGTTAGTATCCTTGAGAGTAGTATGAAAGAGAAAGACGGATCAATTGAGCAGCTTAAATTTGATCTAGAAACTGCTAAAATGGCTGAATCCTCCGCTAATATTTTAGCAGAAGAATGGAAGAACAAGGTTCGTGATCTTGAGAAACAAATTGAAGAATCAAATAGATTGAAGACATCTGCTTCAGAATCTATGGACTCTGTTATGAAGCAGCTGGCTGAATGTAATCAAGTCCTGCAAGAGACGAAGTCAGATAATGCTGCACAAAAAGAAAAGATTGAGGATCTAGAGAGAACAATTGAAGCGCAGAGAAAAGATCTCGAGGAATCTGGACGAGAGGTTTGCATCGCAAAAGAAGAAGCTTCCAAGATGGAAAAACTTGTTGAATCAACAAAATCTGACCTTGAGATCTCCCAAGAAGAGAAAATCAAAGCACTGTAAAGTGAAAAGGCTGCGACATCAAATATTCAGAATCTACTGAATGAAAAGACGGAACTTTCAGTAGAGTTGGAACGCTGTAAGATGGAAGAAGAGAATAGCAAGAAAGATGTGGAGAGCTTAGCGTTGGCTTTGCAGAAAGCATCTACTGAAGCAAGGGAAGCGCAGGAGGAGCTCTTGTCATGTGAAGTAGAGCTCGAGTGCCATGAAGCCCAGGTTGAAAGTTTGAAGTTGGATTTAAAGGAGACAAATGAAAAGTATGAAAAAATCCTTGAGGAAGCAAGAAATGAAATTGATAGGCTGAAAAGTGATCTAGATAGCAACCAGAGTGAGTTTGAGAACTCTCAGGGTCGATGGGAAGAGAAAGAGCTTCATCTGATGGGTTGTGTGAAGAAATCAGAAGAAGAAATATCGACTTTGCACGAAGAAGTAATCAAGCTGATGAATCTGCTCAAAGAAAGCGAAGCAGATGCACATGCAAGGAAGGAGGAAGAAGCCAATTTGAAGAAGAATCTTGAGGAAGCTGAGGAGGAGATTAAGTATCTACAGGAAACACTTGGAGAAGTAAAAGCTGAAAGCATGAAACTTAAAGAGAACTTGTTGGACAAAGAAGATGAGCTAACGAATGTCGTTACAGAAAACAGTAGCCTCAGAGAATGGAAAGGTTCTGTACTCGAGAAAATCGAGGAGTTGTCAAAGGTAAAAGAAAGATTGGTTGATAAAGAAACCAAGCTGTTGAGCATTACTCAAGAAGCTGAGGAGCTGAAAGGAAGGGAATGTGCTCATATGAAGCAGATTGAGGAGTTGTCAATGGCGAATGGAGGTTTGGTTGATACCGTAACCAAATTGCAGAGCATTGTTCAAAAAAGTGAGGAACTCAGGGAAAGGGAAGCTGCTTGTCTTAAGAAGATTGAGGAGTTATCAGTGGCGAATGAGAACTTGGTTGATAAGGTAACAAATCTGCAAAGCATTGCCCAAGAAAGTAAGGAGCTCAGAGAAAGGGAAGCTGCTTATCTTAAAAAGATGGAAGAGTTGTCAGTGGCGAATAAGAGCTTGGTTGATAACGTAACGGATCTGCAAAGCATCGCCCAAGAAAGTAAGGAGCTCAGAGAAAAGGAGGCTGCGTATCTTAAGAAAATTGAGGAGTTGTCAGTCGCAAATGAGAGCTTGATTGATAAAGAAACAAAACTGCAGTGCATTGATCAAGAAGCTCAGGAGCTCAGAGGAAGGGAGGCTGCTCATTTGAAGAAGATTGAGGAGTTGTCAAAGGCGAATGAGAGCTTGGTTGATATGCAGAAAGTTATTCAAGAAAGCGAGGGTCTCAGAGAAAGGGAGGCTGCTTATCTTACGAAAATTGAAGAATTGTCAACAGCGAATAGGAGCTTGGCCGATAACGTAACCAATCTGCAGAGAATTTCTGATGAAAGTAAGGATGTCAGAGAAAGAGAGACTATATTACTTAAGAAGACTGAGAAGTTGTCAGCGTTGAATGAAACCTTAGTTGATAAAGAGACCAAATTGCAGACAGTTGTTCAGAAAAACGAGGAATTGAGAGAAAGAGAGTCTGCTTATCTTAAAAAGATTGAAGAGTTGTCAAAGTTGCATGAAACCTTTGCTGATAAAGAAACCAAACTCCAGAGTTTTATTCAAGAAAAAGAGGAGCTCAAAGAAAGGGAAACTGCTAATCTGAAGAAGATTGAGGAGTTATCAAAGGTGCAAGAGGATCTACTTAATAAAGAAAATGAATTGCATGGTTTGGTCGTGGAGATTGAGGACCTTAGATCCAAGGACTCTCTAGCCCAAAAGAGGATAGAAGAGTTATCAACTTTCAATACAAATTTACTTGTTAAAGAGAACGAGTTACAAGCTGTTGTTTGCGAAAATGAGGAGCTGAAGTCTAAGGAGGTTTCATCACTCAAGACAATAGACGAGCTATCAGATCTTAATCACAGTTTGCTTCTTAAAGAAACGGAGCTGAAGGCTGCGATCGTTGAAAACGAGAAGCTCAAGGCCGGAGCAGCCTCGTTGCTTCAGAGGATTGAAGAGTTGACAAAACTTAAACAGATATTTCTTGATAAGCAGAACGAATTAAAGGGTGTCTTTCTTGAAAACGAGGAGCTTAAGGCAAAGGAGGCTTCTTCTTTGAAAAAGATTGATGAGTTGTTACATCTTGAGCAAAGTTGGCTTGATAAAGAAAGTGAGTTTCAAAGAGTCACTCTAGAAAACGAAGAGCTTAAAAAGCGTGATGCTATAGCAGCAAGGAAAATAGAGGAGTTGTCGAAGCTGAAAGAGAGTTCACTTGACAAAAAGAACGAGTTGGAGACTGTCATGCAGGATAATGATGAGCTAAAGGGTAAGGAAGCTGCCTCTCTTGAGAAAATGGAGGCTTTATCAAAGATGCTAGAGGAAGCTTCTCCCACCAAAGAGATACCAGTTCTTGGAAATGGCATCGGAAACGACTATGACTTGGTTCAGTTTTCTGAAGTAAATGGTTCTGGGAGTGCGGAAGAAAAGAAAAAGACTGATCTTTTTCATGACAGAAGCAGAGAACATATGGTACAAGAAAGTCCCAAGGAAGCAATTGATAAACATTTGATGGGTGAAAGAGAAGCAATTCATAGAGTAGTTCATAGTGTTGAAGGAGAAGGACAAATAGAAAAAGACGGTGTGGAGACTGAATTCAAGATGTGGGAGAGCTACAAGATCGAAAGAAGCGAAGCATCTGCAGAGAGAGAGACCGAGCTTGACTCTGTGGAAGAGGAAGTTGAGTCGAAAGCAGAAGCTTGTGAGAACTTGGATCAGTTCAGTAATGGCTTCTATTCATCAGACCACAGGGAAGACTCTGGAAGTCTGCTCTTAAAGGAACAACATATGAAGAAGAAGAAACCTTTGCTCCGGAAATTTGGAAACCTGCTGAAAAAGAAGAGTACAAGCAGCAGCAGCAGCAGCAGTCAGAAGTAGAGGAGGATGATCTCTTTGCAAAACTGGTTTCTTGGTTTATATATATTATTATCTTAAATTTTAAAGAGTATAGCTCTAAATTTGATCAACTGTTTGATATATGCTTTCACATGGCTACCAAATCAAGATTTAGATTGTCTACCGTTGTCCTTTGATCTTGTTTTCTTATTTTTTGTTCTTCTTGAAATTGTTTATGTTTTGTCGTAGCTACTGCAAAGAGAACATTTCATTCATTCTGTACAGAAGCAGGAGGGTTACACTATAAAGAAATATAGCTGTTTTTACTTGTTATCCTAAAATTTGTGAGTTTGATTACTAATGGTCATAAAGGACACCAAGTTTCCAATACATATGAATTGTCAACCATTTTCGTGCAAGGCTTTGTGCCTCTCTTGACGTTACTTGTCAAAGACACCTAATGTTACCGGAGGCAGATTAGACATTTCCCATAGAGTTGTATAAAAAAGTACTTGAGCTTGGACCCATCACTTGATCGTGATAGTCGAGATTAAAGCTTACATTTTTTTTTTAAATGATTGCATAAGCATGACTAATTCATGATCGGATGGATGAAAGATTGTTCGGCTATGACGCGATTGATGTGAAAACTTGGCGGAATGAACGAGGAATTTATCGATCGAAGAGATGAGAAGTTGATCGAACTGATTGAGCTTAATGGAATAACTAGCTCATGTGAATAAATTGACCATAGAGCTCAGTGAGTTGTCATAATCAAGAATACAGGATTGTTAAGTTTGACTAACATTGAGTTTAATTCATCCAAATCAATGTAAAGTTATTGATTATTATTTTTGTCTAATGAATGATTTGAGCATATATTTTGGGTCAAAATGGATAATCTAAAAAACCTCTTCATATAGTTTTATTTTTCTTCTAATTCAAAATTAAAAGCTTCTTCTTTCAAAAATTTAAATGTGTTGACCTACATATTCATATAAAGGTTTCGACTTGCAAATGAAGTGTGTGCAATACATCTAGAACCTTATAGATGTGTAAACAAGTCATGAAAATATTTAACTATACTCAGCCGTCAAAGTGTTAAATAGAAGACTATAACTAATGTAAGTTCTGTCTTCAGCTAATATACCAGCATTCCAAACAAGCACATTACTCTTCAGCGTCTTTGCCTCTTCTCTCAGTTTGGCAAGAGGTTTCTCACTTGGTAAAATTTCAAATGAGATAGCTTCTCAAAATGAAACCTTACAGACTATCACTACATGAGGGCACGTGTGGCATTATGAACGTCTCGTTAAACATGTCTTTGCAGGTCAACAATTAGCATACATTTTTACAGTCTCTACCTCACAACCATTCTTCAATTTAAGGTATAAACTTGGAGTTGTTCTTTCGCCTACTCCAAGTTTGAAGGGGTGTGTTAAACAAAACACTTTGCAACTAACGGAACTTCTGTCTTCAGCTAATAGACCGGCATTCCAAACCAAAATATTAGTCCAATTAATCTTCAGCTGTACAACAGGTTTAATGCCTTTATACCACATTACTTGAATTAGGATTAGATAACCAAACAATTCTAGTTTAAGAGTAGAATTTTATAATTTAAGATTTTCTTATTTATGTAATCACTAAACTGAGGAAAACAGCCACCAATGAATTTTAATAAAAGCTTTTCAAGAAATTTATGTTTTTATATTGTTTTCCCTGTTCAGTAAAAGAATAGTGCCCATTACGAAAGTAGAGTGATCATTCGTAATCATCTTAAACATTAAATATGGTGATCCTGTGTTTAAGAGTAGCTACACATCTTTTGGGCAGCCCACAGTCTCAAGGAGAAGTCCACCAATGTTTTCATAGAGCTAGTAGCCTCTGACTCATTTTGTCTTCCTTCCTTCATGTGATCCATAGTATCTAAGCCTATCCAAGATCGTACCAAATGGTATCAGAGCCACTTGAAAGTTAAAGATTCGTGTAGTCTACTCGTTTTTCATTTTTACCAAACATTTATTATCTTTATGTTTTGTAAGTCAACTGAACCACTCTTGAATTACAAAGAAAAAAGAATTAATACAAAAAAAGAGAACAAAGCCTAAGAGATATCATGCTAAGAGTGGTTAATCAGTTGGCAAAAAAAAAATATTGCAATCTTTCTATCTTTGATCACATGTAGATTTTAACTCTAAATATTAGGTGATTGGGCTTTGATCTGTAAATTATCCTTTATGATTTCAATTTCTGTAATCTATCCCAAAACCTTATAGACCATTTAAAATCCACAAAAACTTTCATCAATGAAGAAAACCTTAAATAAAAAACAATGGAGAATATAGAACTTACGATTATCCATTGCTCTTGAATTATTGTATGAATTCATTTGAAGATCACTTGATGGTCTTCTCCTCTACACCTTCTTCCTTTCTCAATTCCTTTGATTAAGAGGAATTTCTCTTCTGGTTTTCTTATTGTTCTCTGCTTTTCTTTTCTAAGAGTTTTTGTCTTAATCTAAAAACCAGACACTCTCTCACTCCCGCTTATGTCTTTTTATTTTTGTCAAATGGACATGAGGAAAAATGTTGTGTCTTTTAACTTTTCTTTATTTATTTATTAAGATATCCTTATACTCTTAGTTTATTTTATATACATACACACATAATTAAAAATCATATTATATGTGTATATACATATTTTTATGAGAATAAATATAATGTTTATGGTTAGAGGAGAAAGTCTCAACGTACACAATCTAATACTTTTTTATCGAGACCTATCTATTACGTTTTGCTTCTAACGTATTAGATATCGTAAACTTTACAAAGAACTTGAACTTTGATAATCGGACTACTAATACATCGGCCACTCTACAAGAAATATTCTTACATTCTCCCACTTGGTTGTTGCGTTAACTTAGCTGTCCAATACATTTTCATGCGCATCTTTACATCAAGTTCAATAAATGTAAGTACCAAAAAGCTAGAGTTAGCCGAGTCATGGTGGTTGCCCATCATTTACTGTGATGGAGTCTCTTCAAAGCACCACACACCAACTCTAGCTTTATTAATTATTTTCTATTGTGATTTCACTTTAATTTTCAAAATCATTTATGTTAAGATAAACCATGATTCTCAACTTTAGATGTTATCTTTAAAAAAAACTTTGCATGCATAACCATTAAGATAATATAGTTTAATTACAGAAAACACAAATTTTAATGACATCATATTTGAGTAACAATTTTACATGAGCTCAATCTATCATAGCAATGTCTTATCAATTATGCTCATTTTCTCTTCATGGCCAATAAATATAATGGGCGGTAATTCTTTCGTCAAAAGATCTGCCAACATCATGTTCGTCTTTATATGCTCAAAAGTTACTCTGTGTTTCTGCACTTCTTCCTTTAAAGACAAGTATTTAATTTCTATATGTTTAACATATTTCGAATACTTGTCATTCTTTGACAAGAAGACTGCTGCAGAATTATCACAATAAATTCTCAGCAGCTTGGCTATATTGTTAACAATTCCAAGCCTTAAGATAAAGTTCTGCATCCACAATGTGTGAACCGTGGCTTCAAAGCATGCAACGAATTCGGCCTCTATGGTGGAAGTAGCAATGAAGTACTGCTTTCCACATTTCCGTGAGACTGCTCCCCCAGCTAATAGGAACAAATAGCCAAATGTCGATTTCCTACTATCGACACAACCAACATAGTCTGAATCTGAGTATCCGACAAACTCTATACTGTCGGATGTAAGCATGTACTCTTTAGTGTCTTGCAAGTACCTGAGAACTTTCTTTGCATCTTTCCAGTGATCCATTCCGGGATTACTTTGATATCTACCCAACATACCAACAGCAAAACTGATATCTGGTCGAGTACATGTTTGAACATTGTTGAAACTCCCAACCACTGAAGCATAGAGAATTTTTTCCATTTTTTTTATGTTCCAATCTATTTTTTGGACATTGCATTTTGTTGAACTTATCCCCTTTCTGAATTGGAGCATTTCCAATAGAACAATTATCCATCACATATCTCTTCAGAACTTTATTTATGTATCCTTTCTGAGACAAACTTAACAGTCCTTGTGATATATCACAAATTATTTCTATTCTGATCACATAAGATGCCTCACCCATATCCTTCATTTCGAAGTTACTAGAGAGATATTTTTTTACATCACTAAACATTCCCATGTCATATGCAGCTATCAATATGTCGTCAACATATAATACCAGAATGGCAAACTTGCTCCCACTGACCTTCATGTAGATACATCGATCAACAATGATCTTTACGAAACCATATGACAAAATGGTGTCATTGAACTTTAAGTACCATTATCTGGATGCTTGTTTCAACCCATATATTGACTTTCTCAGCCTACACACGAGATTTTCTTTTCCTGTGGCCACAAAACCTTCAAGTTGGTCTATATAAACTTTTTTCTCAAGCTCTCCATTCATAAAAGCTGTTTTAACATCTATTTGGTGAAGCTCTAAATCATAATGAGCTACCAATTCCATGAAAATTCTTAAAGAATCCTTATTTGAAACTGGAAAGAAGGTTTTTGTATAGTCAATGCCGTCTTTCTGAGTAAACCCTTTAGCAACAAAGCGAGCCTTGTACCTTTCTATGTTATCTTTAGAGTCCCGTTTGATCGTAAAGATCCATTTACACCCAACAGTTTTAAAACCATCAGACAACCCTACTAGGTCATACACTTTGTTTACATTCATTGAAGAAATTTCTTCTTCTGCAGCATTATACCACTTTTCAGAATTTTCACTTTCCATGGCTTTTTTTGAATGTTTTCGGTTCTTCATCAAGACTAAGGTCACATTCATTCTCAACATTGTAAACCTCATAATCATCTGTACTGGCGGATCTCCTTTCCTTACAGATCACCTCAGTGGTTCTTGTGGCACGATGTTCTGTTCTTGAATGACGACAAATTCATTTTTGGTTTCCTGATTTAGTGGGACCGTATGTTCATCATTTTCTTGTTCTATTGTGGTAATATGTTGTGAACCAACAATAAAAACAACTACTTGGGTTGGAACTACGGGTTAAGAATCTTCTACCCGAATTTTTTTTATGTTCACTCTCCTAGATTCTGAACTTTCACTAGTTTCACCATATTCTATGAACCTAGCATTACTCATCTCGACTATTCGTGTACTATGGCTAGGACAGTAAAAGACAAATCCCTTAGACTTTTCTGGATAGCCAATAAAATATTCACTAACCATTCTTAACTCTAATTTCTTTTCATGTGGATTATATGACTTTACTTCTGCTAGACATCCCCAGACACGTAAATGCCTTAAACTAGGGTTCTTTCCTTAAAATAGTTCAAATGGGGTCATTGGAACCGCTTTACTAGGAACCCGGTTTAATATATATGTTGCAGTCTTTAATACGTATATCCACAACGATATGAGAAGTTTGCAATTACTTAACATACTCCTAACCATTTTCATTAATGTACGGTTACACTTTTCAGCTACACCATTCTGCTGAGGTGTTCCCGACATTGTGTATTGCGCACAAATGCCTTTATTTTCTAAAAATTTTACAAGTGGACCAGGACATTGTCCACTCTCGGTGAATCTACCGTAAAACTCACCACCTCTATCCGATCTCACAACTTTCACTTTCTTTTTTAACTGCCTTATCATGCAATAAATAAGTGTATCCATAACATGAGTAATCGTTAAATAAAAATGATAAAGTATTTTTCACCACTCCATGAAGGAACATCAATGGGCCACAAATATCCATGTGTATAAACTCTAAAAGTTGAATACTTCTTGTGGCGGGTTTCTTTGTGATGTGTTTTGTTTGCTTTCCTTTAATGCATTTTATACACACATCTAAGTCACTAAAATCTAATAGAGGTAATAATTCTTTCTTTATTAACCTCATCATCCTTTCTTTAGATATGTGACATAATCTTTTATGCCACAAAAGTGCTTAATTTTCATTTGATGCACTATGATTAATTCCTTGATTCTCAACATTAAACAAAGATTCAGAAAAACTTTTATTAAGATTAAAATTGTAAAGAGTATCAACCAAAGTACCATTACCATAAAAGTAGTATTTTCGGTACAAAGAAAATACACCATGTCTAATATTAAAGTCAAATACTAAATAGTCCCACTTACTTATTGAAACAAGGTTTCTAGCACATTCATGTACATATAGAAAATTTTCAAGATCTATAAAATAACTAGTGTTTAAGATCAATTTGTACGTTCCAATGCCTATTATACGTGTCTTCATCCTGTTTCCTATGAATAAGTACCTTTCAGTTCCTTCTAAAGGCTAGATCGTACTAAACTCCTTTTCAATATGAGATAAATGAGTAGATTCACCAGAATCAAGCCACCAAGTATTTCTAGGCACTTCTACAAGATTCAGTTCGGAACAAACAAATAAATGTTGTGTACCTTTCTTGTCAAACCATGCTTTCCTTTTAGGACAGTCTTTCTTTATATGCCCCTCCTTCTTGCAGAAGAAACACTTGACCACTTTACGGATTTTACTTTCATGTCCTTTAAAGATATTTTTATCTTTCCTTTTATCCTTACCACTTGGTTTCTTAAATCTGTTACTGGCTCTGTTTAGTCCAGCGATGAGTGCAATTTGGTATTTCAGTTTCTTTAACCTCGATTCTTCCTGAATGAGCATGACCTTTGATTCCTGAAAGCTCCATTTATCCTTAATGGTGTTGTAATTCACCTGGAACTAGCCATACTCAGGCAGCAAAGAGTTCATGATAAACTGAATCAAGAATGATCCATGCACTTCCATCCCCATTGACATTAACTTTGATGCCAAGTTTGACATGTGAATGACATGATTATGGATTGTCTGAGACCAATCAAACTTTTTCATAGTCAGCTCACTCATGAGACTGCGTATTATCGATTTGTCAGCCATATCCGACTGAGATTGTTCCTTTATTTTCAGAATGAATTCTCTTACTTTCTCTGTTTTAGGCATAGATGGCTTTATACTTTCCGCCATCGACATCCTCAATAAGTTCAAGCACAGCCGATTAGAGCGCTCCCACGTCTCATAGCGAGACTTGTCCAATTCTGAGTTCTCATCCATAATGGCTAGTGGCTCCTCATAAGTGAGTATGAGTATGGCTTGGGCTAAGGACATTACACACAAATAAAACTTTATCTATTTAGATCAATTCATATAGTTGAGCTAATTAAACTTTACCACAAAATTTTCAGAATCAAACGAAATTGATGAAGCTGCAAATTTTTCAACATGCTTACCATTAATGGTTTGAAACTTTAATAAATTCATCGACCAATAAAATCTAAACACTTTAATTGTATGTATTTAAGTAACCTATGTGCAATACATTAAATACATACACTTTTGATGATGTTTCTTTAGATTTTTACTTTAATAATTAATCAAATTATATATATAACCGATAGCAATGCTACCTGTGAGTATACACATCATCGACCGTAATATAAATGATTTATACTTTAGGTATTACTTATTACATCCAATGATCCACCTGTGGGTGATCTTCTATGATATATTTAGTAATCAATTGATCAATCAAAACATTTTATGTCATTTAAGTATACTTTAATCATGATCAATTATGAATATTTACTTTACTATCTTATTTAATAAAACAAGATCACTGTAGTGATTAACAAGTTATATGTAATATGAATTTTCTTTATAATATATATATATATATACATATTAATATTTTATAATATATTAGACTAAATATTTTACGATAAAATATATATTAATGTATTAACATTTCATAATACATTAATATGATTATTTTAACATAAGATATGTATATATATATATATATTTATATTTCATAATATATTAGTCTAAATAGTGCAGCGGCATATTTTAATATATATTTTTTCAGCGGGTTACTATTCACGGCGGTTACTATTCACCACCGTGGTTACTGTTCACATCGGTTATTTGTTCACCATGACACTGTTCACCACTGCGGTTACTGTTCATAACAGTTACTGTTCACCGTGACACTGTTTACCACCGCGTTACTGATCTCGGTGATACTGTTCATGGTGGTTACTGTTCATCGTAACACTGTTCACAATTGCGGTTACTTTTCATGGATAAAATCAATAATTGTTTTTTTTTAAAATTTTTTTATAACTTTTGTTCTATTTAATGGATTTTAACATATAATATACAGTTGAAAAGATAATATCAGCCTCTACACATTGATATATATTTTTACAGATTCCAATTTATCAATGTTTTGAAGAGATTAAATTAAAACTAGATTTTATGAACAAAAATTTCATCACCAATCCATAATGTGAGATTAATGGATTTTATATGGCTCTGATACCACATGTAAATTATCTTTAATGATTTCAATTTCTGAAATCTATCACAAAACCGTATAGACTAGTCCTGCGATTTCGGATAATTCAGATCAGTTCGGTTTGGATAGTCGGATAGTCGGATAATTCGGAAATTGAAAAAATTACTGAAACTATCCGAAATTATTAACGGGTCGGTTCGGTTCGGATCATGTAATATTTGGTTAGTAATTTTTTTACCGAATCGACCCGAATTAATTGAAATTTTATCGAAATCTGGTTAATTTTGGTGTAAAATTTGTAATTACGGACCATTCGGATATGTCAGTTTATTCGGTTATATGTAAACCATTAAAAATGATCTGAATGATCCGAATTCCGAACACTTGAATGGAAAAAGATCCAAACATAAATTTTGCAAACACCAATTCATCCTTAGTTCTTAACAAACAAACCAAGTTTTTGTCTCATACAAACAAAAGATAAAAAACATTGTAAGCCAGTAGATAAACACAACTACTGGTTCATACTTGATGACTTGATGTTGTTGGTTCTTCACTTCTCAAGACTTGGCCCTGATTTTGCCGTGATTGATGTCTTATGCTGCCAAGCCTGCCATGTAAAGATAAACCAAATGGACATCAATAAACCATCAATAGAAATCTTAAATCTAAGTCATCATACCTTAAATTCCAAATGCAAGTTACATATCAGATTCAGATTCAGGTTGTTGCTGGGAATCTAAAAAGAACAGAAGGCAATATATTTTATCATGACATTGAATTGAAAACATAAAAGGAAGATAAACATAAAAGTATAGAACATTAGAATCGATTTTGACTTACCAAGTGACTCTTGAAAGTCAAGTTCTTCAAACATTTGAACTAAGGTAGGCAGTTTGGATTCAGCTTGTATGGAAGACCGTAACCATTGTTGTGTGCAAACTAAAGCTTCAAGCATGTATGGTGTCAAACAACTTCGATAAAGATCAAAAATTCGGCCACTGGTACTAAAAGCTGATTCTGAAGCTACTGATGAGACTTGAATGGCAAGGATATCTCGAGCTAACTCTGATAGGATAGGATATTTCTGACTGTTACGCTTCCACCAAGACAAAACATCATAATCTAAACCCAAGTCGTTTGATTTCCGTGGCACAGTCTTCTCCATTAAATATATGCCTAGCTCATTACTTGATTCTTCATTTGCAGATTCATTAACCATTTCTGAGTAAATAGAATCCATCCTCTCATACCCATCATCGTCTGATAAATCAAACAAAGTTGTTGTCATCTCAGAATCCCCATGATCACTTTTGTTCCCTGCGCTATCACCTTGAGACGGCTTGGCCAACATCACTGCATACTCATCATAAAGCTGATGCATCACTCTCCTTATATATACTTTCAGATGAGTGCTTTCAATATTATCTTTACCGTAGAGCTTATCAAAACAAAGTGAAGCAAACTGCATTTTATTCCTTGGATCAAAAACGCTTGCGATTATGACTAGAAGATTCATGTTGAGAAGCCTATCCCAATATTTCTCAAATTTTTCTCTCATATCTCTTGCTTCTTTCCTAATTGTTTCATCATCATTACTGCTTAATGCGATCAGATTCCTTTCAATTATGACAATCTCATTGTAACAAAGTGATGATGTAACTGTTTTTGATGCAGAGAACGACGATGTGCAATTAAAAAAGATTTTAGGAAACTTCACCAAACGTTGTACTTTATCCCAGCTAGAAGAAGTCGGATGACCTACTCGCTTTCGTCCATTCTCGTCTAACTCAAGAAAGTAATCATTGTAAAGCTTATCTTTATCCAATAACTTCTCAAAATCAACCTTTAACTTCAATGCAGCTGTAAGCATAAGATAGGTAGAATTCCACCGAGTAATACAATCCAATGATAGGCTACCTCTTGACACTTTCCCTGTCTCTACCCGCAACTGAAAGGATTTAAGTCTTGTACCAGAAGACCTCACATACTTCACAGCATTTCGAATTGCAACAATACTATCATTCACGTGAGCTAGTCCATCCCTCACAATCAAATTTAAGACATGAGCACAACACCGCATGTGCATATATGCACCATCACTAACTAATGCATTAGCTCCCTTCACCCTCAATGCATCTGCAAATAGTCTTAGTGCTTGGTCATTAGCTTTCGCATTGTCAACCGTCACAGTGAAGAATTTTTCGGTTCCCCATTCTTCCAAACATTCGATAAGCTGTGATGCAATAGTCTCCCCTTTATGATCTGTTACCGGCTTAAAACTGATTATCCTCTTTTGAAAATTCCAATTTCTATCGATCCAATGCGCTGTGATCACCATGTAACTATATGAAGTAGTTGGTGCTACCCATATGTCAGTGGTGAGAGACACTCTCTTCTTCTCATAACCAAACAACTTCTTCAAACTCTCTTTCTCTCGCATAAGCATGCCAAAGATATCTTGAGTAGCTGTCTTTCTGCAATGCACCGTATACATAGGGATAACATTATGGCAGAATCTCTTAAATCCCTCTGATTCAACAAACAAAAAAGGCAGCTCATTAAGGACAATCATCTCATTCACCGATCTTCTAAATAACTCTTTATCATATTTAACAGCCGTCATAGCACCACCACTAGTGTCACCAACCAACACTTTCTGACGATCACTGTCTACATAAGATTTGAATAGCTTCCATCTTTTTACGTGATTTCTCATTGGACTTGTTCCACTTAATTTACTATCACAGCCTATCTCTATTCCACAATAACGGCAGTTGCATTTCCCACTTTCATTTTCCTTTTCAATGAAATATTGCCACACATCTGCTCTATGAACAACCTTCTTCCTAGCTTTGGTGTCTCTAGGCGGCAAATCAGAACTTGATCTCTGGGTACATGTTCTTTTCTTTCCAACTTCTTGTTGAACATCTTCATCAACCATTTCCTCTGAATGCGGAGACATCTTTATGGATAGTATGTTTCTAATACTAATTGACAAAATTGTATTTCAAAATTACAATTTGTCAATTTACTCATTTACTCATTAGAATATATACAAAATTAATTAACTAATAGTAATATGATTACTAATTGACTTAAATAGAAAACCGAGAAAGTTTTATACAAACTAACTACTAAGATCTAAGATCTAAGAGTCTAAGAGTCAATATATAAAAGTAAAATCTTAATCAATCAACAAAGTGACAAACCCATACACAACAGATCAAACTAATCATAATCAATCTATAAAAGTATAACCTATAAACTTATAAAGTATAAATAATCTAATTATTCATTTACATTTCAAGCTTCAGTATTTAAATTCACCTTCAACAGAACATGAGGTAAGCATGGAGAGAAGAGACTAACCTTGCAAACTATAGTGCAAAGGATCAACTAAGCTTGGCAAGTGGCAACGATTTAAGTACTGGCAACTTCAATAACTCTGTTCACATACAAAAACTGACTAACCGTGTCTAAGTCTAACTGTCTAAGCTTGAAGTAAACATGGACATAAGAGAGGATTCTAACTGACTAACCGTGAATACTAATCTAGCGAGAGTAGTGATAGGTAAGCGCCCAATATGCAAGATTCCTGCAAAACCCAGTTTCAGAAAACATCAACACAACATTTCTCCACAAAACCAAAGATTCATATGCAAAGCCACAAATTACCTTACAATATTGATAGATCAAGAGACGAAGTGATGAACGGATTCACTAATTCCTAATTAGGGTTTGTATCGACTTCAATCTGGGTTGGACGAAAGATAATAAAAAGGTAAGGACAGAGAAATCAAGAGATGAACGGATTGACTAAGGTGTGGACAGAGAAATCAAAAGATGAAGCAGATTTGGGTTCTTCGGTTCATAATCAGAGGAAAGAAAGAGTTTTGGAGGAGAGAGTTTTGGGGGAAAACGAGCAAACTCGTAAACGGGTGCAAAATGAAAGAAATTATATTCTCGTCGAATCATAAGTAACCTAAACCGTTAGGTTAGTTCTCGGTTTAATCGGTTACCGAAATTCATCTTCTACCGAACCGATCCGAACCGATTGCCGAAATTATATATATAATCTGCCGTTCGGTTTGTCACTAATAACCGATTATGAACCGAAATCCGACAAAGTCGGTTCGGTTCGGTTCGGAAATTTCGGTTCGGATATAAATCTCATGACTAGTATAGACCATTTAAAATACACAAAACCTTTCAAAATTTTAAATCTAAAACAATGGAGAATATAAAATTTATGATTATCCATTGCTATTGAATTGTTGTATAAAATCCGTAGAAGATCACTTGTTGGTCTTCTCCTTTACACCTTCTTCCTTTCTCAATTTTTTTGATGAAGAGGAAATTCTCATCTGGTTTTCTTATAGTTATCTGCTTTTTTTCTAAGAGTTTTTGTCTTAATCTAAAAACCAAACACTCTCTCACTCTCTCTTATGTCCTTTTATTTTTGTCGAATAGACACGAAGAGAGATGTTATCTCTTTTAGATTTTCTTTATTTATTTATAAAGACATGCTTATACTTTTACTTTATTTCATATATATACAACATAATTAAAATCATATTATATGTGTATATACATATCCTTATGAGAACAAATATAATGTTTATGGTTAGAGGAGAGGCTCTCAATGTACCCAATCTAATACTCTTTTATCGAGACCGATCCATCACGGTTTCACTTCTAACGTATTAGATACCGTAAAATTTACAAAGAACTTGAACTTTAATAATCGGACTATTAATTCATCAGCCATTCTATAGGAAATATTCTTACATGATCTTCACTGAACTTGTGGAAACAACAAGGAGGATTGAACACTTAGAAACCGAGTGAGAGAGAAAAGGTTTTTCGAAATTGTATGTTAAGTTGTTTCTGGAAATCATGACAAACATAGATAATGATGAGCCCACAGAGGAACCAGCCGCTCAAACCATCAATCTCAACCAGCTTCAATTTCAAGCAATGATGGCTGAGATCACTAGGAGGCTGCATGCAAATTTTAATATAAATAACCAAGATAATGAGTTTATTCCTGGTGTTGTTCCTCCTGCAGATAGGACAGTTGGAAGCTCGGATAAGAGCTAGGAGAGGTGTTAGGTAGGAAGCTGAAAAAGAGCCATCAGACACCTCAAATGATACCAGAGCAGGCTCACATACTGGAGGGGTTAACCACTTCAACAACAGGCCACCCAGGGCTGGACACAACCTAAGAAGCCTCAAACTCTGGATCCCTCCATTGTTTGGAAAGAATGACCCTGTTGCTTACCTAGAATAGGAGAAAAACCAGAGAATGGGTGATATGATCTTGGTCAAGATCACAAACCCCAAAATCGGCACAACAAGGGAGTAGGAGAGATAAGCCTTGCACAACGAGCGTGAGCTCAAGTTGCCAAGGGATATGGAGCGATAGGTCACACAAAGGCTGCGGAAGACCTTTGATTTACTGGACTTGATGAAGAAAGGATATGACACACCAAGGTTCAACAAAGGTTTCCTAGACGGGCCCAAGGATATTACACACCAAGGGAGGGCCTAGGAGAGAGTAGATATGATGCACTACTCGGTGATCGAAATTCTTAAGCAAGAAAAGACTCTTTTTATTAAAATTTTTGATGAGAACTACAAATAGCCAAGCCATCTATATATAAAAGAGAAAGGAATGAGCTAGAAGGCTTGCATGTTCGGAAAAAACTCTAAGAACAAGCAAGGCCATACAAGAAGGGAAGTAAATGAGATAACTCCCAACTCCCAACTGCCAACTACTTTTTTTAATGCAAATGAGAGAATAGAAAATGGGTTGGGCCTAGAAATAGCAAATGGGCTTCATGAAAGTGATCCTTCAAGATTCCATCCAAGCCCAAAATGAAAGTGAAGTGATGGGTATGGGTTGATGAAGTAACCAAGAATATGTGGAAGTGCCTTGGTATGGTTCTAGTCATTGGACCAATTGGAATGGTCCTTGGGTCTTGATCGTAGCTCGGGTCAGGCCATGGACGAGGTCGGGTCATGGGATGGTCTGATGATGGTTGACGTCTGGTCGGGTCCTGGTCCTTGTAATGGTACAGAGTCGGGACGTCCGAGTACTGGATTGGGACTTTCGTGACATGTTGCATGATATTTGGCTTCATGATATGGACGTTTGTTGAGATGATTAGATTGACGTCCACAACCTCCTTTGGGCCACCTGTTTCAACTTTAATCAGTCCGTCCGTGCTGGGCAGGATCACATCATCCCCTCCCTCTTGAAAAGGATTTTCCCTCAAATCCGAACTATCGTGAAATTTGTTCAAGCTGGACATTGACTGGTTTATGGCATTCTGTGGTTCCTCTTGTACCTGTGCTGGTTGGTTTTCTTCATGAACATGAAGTGACTGGACCGTTTCTTTGATTTGATCCACCGGTTCTACAATAGAACAACTAAACTCCTGATTGGTGGTAAGAAATTTTGAAGATGGGCGTGGAGCTTTGTTTTTTTTTCCGGCTATTCATCCAATCCCTAAGCTCTTTCTTAAGCGGATCATCAAGGTCGTTAAAAGGTTTTAGCGTCTCCAGCTGTTAGTGAAGTTTGCTTGGTCGTGGAGGCTTGTTTTGCTTGAGTTGTTCCAAAGCTTCATCACCATAATTTTTTTGTTGAACATGTCTTCCCTTTGAAGAAGGATAGGAATGCCTCTCATATGTCTGGTGAAGCCATACATCAACATAAGAATCTTGGCGTTCACAGCTTCTTTTTAGAGACTCTATGGGGCGCTTCTTATGCACTTGATCAGACCACTCACGCCAAGCCATCTATATATAGAAGAGAAAGGAAGGAGCTAGAGGGCTTGCATGTTCAAACTCCAAGAACATGCAAGACCATGCAAGAAGGGAAGTAAATGAGATAACTCCCAACTCCCAACTGCCAACTACTTTATTTAATGCAAAGGAGAGAAGAGAAAATGGGTTGGGCCTAGAAATAACAAATGGGCTTCATGAAAGTGATCCTTCAAGATTCTATCCAAGCCCAGAATGAAAGTGAAGTGATGGGTATGGGTTGATGAAGTAACCAAGAACATGTGGAAGTGCCTTGGTCTGGTTCTAGTCATTGGACCAAATAGAATGGTCCTTGGGTCTTGATCGTAGCTCGGGTCAGGCCATGGACGAGGTCGGGTCATAGGATGGTCTGATGATGGTTGACGTCTGGTCGGGTCCTGGTCCTTGTAATGGTACAGAGTCGGGACGTCCGGTTACTGGATTGGGACGTTCGTGACGTGTTGCATGACGTCTGGCTTCATGATATGGACGTTTGTTGAGATGATTGGATGGACGTCCACAACCTCCTTTGGGCCACCTGTTTCAACTTTAATCAGTCCGTCTGTGCTGTGCAGGATCACATCAATGGGTCAGGGGATGAAGGCGTGGAATACCCTACTCAAGAGGAAATGTTGGTCAGCAGAAGGATCATAAACGCCCAGCCTAAGTACATGAGAAAAGAGAGAACTTTTTCCATACAAGGTGTATAATTCACAACAAAGTGTGCAGCCTAATAATTGATGAAATAAGCTGTAAAAATATGGCAAGTCGACTCTGGTGAAAATACTCAATCTCATTACTCACAAGCACCCAAGGCCATATCAGCTGCAATGGCTTAATGAGAAGGGTGAGATACGTGTGAATGAGCAGGTGAAGGTACCACTGACCAATGGAAGCTACCAAGATGAGATCACATGTGATGTGTTACCCATGGAAGCCAGCCACATCTAGTTGGGATGCCAATGGAAATATGAAAAAAGGGAAGTGCACGATGGCTTCACCAACATGCATTCCTTTGCTCACAAAGGGAAAAAAATCACGTTGGTACCCTTAACTCCACAGGAGGTGCATAAATATCAAGTGAAACTCAAACAGAGGAGAGAGGAAGCCAAGACGACAGCCAAGGTCCAAACCTTAGAGGAAAAACTAAAGGTAAGTAGTCACTGCCTGTTTGCTACTTCTGGGGAGCTTGATCAGCAAGCACTGATGTTAATAGTATGCAGGGAGTTACTAACCACCTCTTCTAACCTTCAGCCAGAAATTCCTAGAGAAATCAAATGTCTATTGCAGGAATACAAGGATGTCTTTCCAGAAGACCAACTTGTGGGATTACCTCCTATAAGGGGTATTGAACACCAGATTGACTTCATCTCATGAGCTACTCTTCTAAATCACCCATCCTACATGACCAATCCTTTGGAAGCCAAGGAACTTCAGAAAACGTTAATGAGATGCTAGAGAAGGGACACATCCGAGAGAGTCTCAGTCCTTGTGCTATATCAGTTTTGTTGGTCCAAAAAAAGATGAAAGTTGGCCCATTTGTGTGGACTGCAGAGCCATGAACAACATCACATTTAAGAGCCATGAACAACATCACATTTAAGAGCCATGAACAACATCACATTTAAGTATATGCATCCTATACCTCGTTTGGATGACATGTTAGATGAGTTTTATGGGTCATGTATATTTTCTAAAATTGATTTAAAGAGTGGATACCACCAGATTAGAATGAAAGAAAAAGATGAGTGGAAAACTATCTTAAAACTAAACTAGGCTTGTATGAGTGGCTAGTCATGCATTTTGGTCTTACTAATGCACCTAGCACAGTAATGAGGCTGATGAATCATATTATTAGAGCCTACATAGGTCTGTAGTATTCTACTTTGTTTTCATACTGATCTATAGCAAAACCATGAATGAACACATTGAGAATTTAAGGCATGTTTTGGATGTCCTAAAAAGGAAAACTTGTATGCTAACCGTAAGAAATGCTCTTTTGAAACAAACAACCTTGTCTTTTTAGAATTTGTTGTTACTTTTCATGACATACAAGTTGATGAGGAAAAAGTGAAGGCAATCAGAGAATCACCCACACAAAATCATTGGGGAGAGTCAGGAGTTTTCAGGCACTTACTGGCTTATATAGAAGGTTTGTGAAGGATTTCATCACCATTGTTACACCACTTATTAAAGTCGTGAAGAAGAGTGTAAATTCACTTGGGAACAAGTCCAAGAAGATGCAGTTCAGCTGCTGAAAGAAAGTTAACCAATGTTCCTTTAGTTGTACTTCCAGATTTTAATAAATCTTTGAAATTGAATGTGATGTCTATGGAGTTGGGATTTGTGCGGTTTTAATGCTGGAAAGGAGGCCTATAGCTTACTTTAGCAATATGCCAGAGAATGCCACCTTGAACTACCCCACCTATGACAAGGATCTTTATGCATTGGTAAGAGCTCTCCAGATGTGGTAACACTAGTTATGGTCTAAAGAGTTTGCGATTCACACAGATCATGAATCTTTTAAGCATCTCAAGAGGCAACATAAGCTGAATAAAAGGCATGCACGATGGGCTTAATTTATTGAAATCTTCCCTTATGTCATTAAGTACAAGCATTATAATGGAATGTAATGGCTAATACCCTCTCAAGAAGGTATACTCTCTTATATTCTTTGGGAAATAAAGTTTTTGGGATTTGAACACCTTAAATCTTATTATGACGATGATCCTGAGTTTGGTGAATTGTACAAGGACATTGATATGCATTATTGTGGTAAATACTATTAGCTCAAGGGTTTTTTGTTTCTTGATAATCGTTTTTGTGTGCCTTGTGGTACTTTAAGAGAGTTGTATGTCAGAGAAGCTCATGGAGGCGGTTTAATGAGACACTTTGACATTGCCAAAACACTGACCACTTTGCAGAAATACTACTGTCCCAACATGAAGAAAGACGTGGAGAAGGTGTATGCCAGGTGCGTGGCTTGCGAGCAGGCCAAATCCAAAGTGCAGCCTACATGTTTGTACACTCCACTCCCTATACCTGATCATCTGTGGGAAGATATCTCTATATACTTTGTTTTAGGACTGCCTAAAACTAGGAAAGGAAGGGATAGTATTTTGCTGTGGTTGATATGTTTTCTAAGATGGCATACTTCATTTATTGCCATAAGACAGATAATGCAGAATTAATAGCTGATCTATTCTTTAGAGTGGTTGTTATGTTACATGGCATGCATAGGACTATAGTTTCAGATAGGGACTCTAAATTCCTTAATCATTTCTGGAAGATCTTGTGGGAAAAACTAGGAAATCATGTTTCTTTCAAAAAAACATGTCATCCCCAAACTGATGGTCAACCGAGACAGTCAATAGTACCCTCTCTGCCCTTTTGCGTGCCATGATAAAAAAACATTAGGAATTTGGAAGATTGTTTATCCCATGTAGAGTTTGCTTACAATCAGTTTGTGCATTATGCTATAAAGTTAAATCCATTTCAAATTGTCTATGGTTTAAATCTTTTGTCTTATTTCGACTTGTTTGCTTTGTCATTAAAAGAGTAGACTAACTTTGATGGTCAGAAAAAAATTGTGCAGTTGACGGCAAATACCAGTTTCTGGTAGTAGAACCAGACGATTTAGTGTGAATTCATCTAAGTAAGGATAAGTTTCTTAATGCGAGAAAATCCAAACACATGCCACAAACAGATGGACCATTCAAAATGCTGTAGAGAGTCAACAACAATGCATATCAAATTGACCTCCAATGTATACCATTAGTTCCACTTTTATTGTTTATGAATTGATCCCTTTTATTGCACATGAATTGGATTTAAGGTTAAATGCTTTTAAAATAGGAGGGGATGGTGTGACCATGGATGAGAAAAACAGACAGTCAGGCCAACTATGATCGCCTTGTCAAGTGATGAAGGAGAGATAGAAGGTGGACCAGAGGACAATGAGCCAGACTTGAAGTTGGACCAGAAGCAGCCCATGGACGTGGAGATGGACTAGAAACAAGAATTTTATGGCGTGTTCAATGGCCAAATGATTCGATAACGGGCTAAAGCCCAAAATAAGGCTATCCAAGTTTATTCAAAACCGTGGAAGAAGAAGAAATAAACCAGAAAAACCAGTCTGTTGGTTTACTATTTCTATGGTTTGTAATTAGAAAATGTAAGTTAGACTAATAACTAGTAGGATTAGGAAATAAACCAAAGTCACTTGGATTAAACCAACTTTAATTAGGGTTAAACAACTAAACTATTCTGGTTTAGGAGTAGGGTTTTATAATTTAAGATTTTCTTATTTATGTTATCACTAAGCTGAGGAGAACAACCACCAACGAATTTTAATCAAAGTTTTTCAGCAAAAAGAATAGTTCCCATCATAAAGGTAAAGTGATCTACCGAGATCATCTTAAATATTAAACAGAGTGATCCTGTGTTTAAGAGTAGCTACACATCTTTTGAGCAGCTCAAAGCCTCAAGGAGAAGTCCACCCACTTTTCCAGAAAGCTATAGTAGCCTTTGACTCCTCATTCCGCTTCCCTTCTTTTAAGTGATCCAGAATATCTTAGCCCATCCAAGATCGTACCATTATGAGTTTTTGTAATTCTTTTTTTAGGTTTAACTTGTTATTTTCTTACAATAAAGTTTTTGGCTGTTTTTTTCCTCATAGAAAAACTATTAGTTTGCTTTAAATGATTAATTTTAATCGATTTTGGCTATCTATTTGGTTTGTGTTTTGCATTTTAAATTTATTTAATGGTGCTTAGAGCAGATTTCACCGAAGCTAATTTTGAAAATAATTGAGAAAGATAGTAAAAAGAAAACATATCTTAATCATGAGAATGGTTATATGTCATTTAGTTTTACTGTTAATTAGTACTTGTTAAAAGATCGAAAACATACATCAGATGATCCAATTCACCTATTTTCCATCAAAGGCCAGAGTGCTGGAATTGGAGCAAAAGCAGAAGATGTGCTGAGGGGTTGGAGAAGACTGAAGAGAAGGAAGGAAGCTGCATGGAGCAAACAACGGGGTGCTAACCCATTGCAAAAAAAAGAGCCGATTTGGTGTTTTAAATTAATTGCGCCAACTATCTAAGGTTTTCCCCGTTTTATTCTTGTTGCCTATCTATAAAAATCATAGTGTTTTACTTGTTAGATATCAAGTTTTTTACAATTAAGTTTTATTTATTCAGTAGTTTTTTAATCATCTTGTCTTTTATCTTTTGTATTTTCTCTTTGTTCTCGTAAATTTTTTTTAAAAAAATCTATTCAGTACCTCTTGTTCATATTTCTTTTTAATCATTCAACAAGTTTATTTACGACTTTTAATCTTTAAACTTTCTTGCAGTCCAATGTTTAGTGAATCATAAACAAATATGATTTCTTTATTCATGAAGATTAGCGAATAGTTTTTTTTAACCCTTTGGGGTTATGTAGGCGAGATGTTTTAGGAAAAATGATCATTTAAAGCTCCACCATTTGTTCCCATCGTGCTTAGAGGTGCTTAATGACAGATTTATTTTGGCCACTTGAGTTTGATTCATGAGCCTAGACAATCCCTGACTAGATCTTTGTCATCTTGAGCACTCTATGCATGGCCTTTGCTAAATTTGCTCCATAGGAGTTGACTTTGGGTTGCTTAGCTATTCATAGGTAACACGATCATAATGCTCATTACTCATCAAATCTCAAAACAGAAGTTTGGTGCTTGAAGAGGTTTCTACCACAAAATAGATTAACTATAAATTATGGTTCTTTCATTAGTAGGCTGGACCTAATGAGCTTATTAAAATGAGTTAAAATTAATCTCTTTAAAACATTAAACCAATTATCTAAGTCGAAAGACTTATTTATTCTTTAAATATCTTAAAAACTAATTTTATACATTTAGTTAGTATCTTTCTTGTTTATTTATATTAGTTTTGAAATTCATCACTTAATCATTGCTTAATTCGAATTTGGTTAGTTCTGCAATATTAGGTTAAACTCAACAACCGATTATCAAACCATTATAAACATGATTTCATCTACATTAAATAAAAGATTGAATTCTTAGTGTTTGAATAAACCTCAGAGTGAATTAATATCTTAAGTACTACAATTGTCACTTAAGAGTAGTGAAAATCCTATTTATCAATTGACACCATCATCGATTTGGAATTCTTTTTCATCATTAAGATCTAGATTTTTGTTAGAACTGTTTTAATCATATCTTGGTTCTCACATCTCTATCTATCTTGTCTTTGATTTCAGGTGTATGCACCTTCGCAGCATAGGCTCAACGAACTTTCATCCACAAGTCGAATCTCCACACCGCCCTGAACGAGATAACACAAGGGCACACCAAGCATGTGAACACCAAGCCAATATCGAACGTTTGGAGGACCATCCCAAACAACCTCAAGTCATTAATATGGAGCACGACAAACAAACACAAAATTTTAGCAACCATAACCAACCCGGTTCACAACCCTCGCCAAGCACGAGTGCGTATGATGAACCTAACATTCATGGCCACAAAATTTTTGAGATCAAAGCTAGATGCATATGCATGGTACAAAGCAAAAATTTCCACAGTTTAGCAATGGAATACCCTTTCGACCATTTGAACCAGTTCAATATGCATTGTTCCACAGTAAATATAAATGACATATCTGAAGACGCCTTTAAACTTCGATTGTTTCCCTTCTCCATAGGCGACAAAGCCCAAATCTGGCAGAAGAATATTCCTCCTAACACCATTACGATATGGGCGATTGCAAGAGATTGTTCTTGAGTAAATTTTTCTCAACAACTCGCACTGCTCAGCTGTGCAATGACATCTCTGGATTTGCACAAAGATCTAATAAGAGCTTCAGCGAAGCCTGAGAAAGTTTCAAGAAATAAACTTCTCAATGCCCCCATCACGACTTCTCCCATGAATCCCTTATGAGCATGCTTTACAGAGCGTTTTGCTTAAGATCAGAATGTTTCTTGAAACCAATTCTAATGGAAATTTCCTAGGACAAGACGCTGACCAAGGTTTGCAACTAGTAGAAAATTTAGCTACAAGTGACGAGAATTATAGAGAAATTTATGATCGCACATCACGCAATGTTGGTGAGCGCGACACCTTAACAAATAAAGAGATCCAAAGATTGAATGACAAACTGGATCATGTTCTCCAAGAAAACTACGTTAAGTAAGCTTTGTCGGTGTACCAATTTACACCAACAAATTCACAACCGACATGTACACCGACATGACAAAAGAGCTGAACGACATTGGTGGAAAAAATTTGAACAATGGATACAATCCCAACTACAAGCACCTAAACATGTTTTACCATAGTACCAACGTCGAGAACCCACAAGACCAACACTATCTACCCACCAAACAACCCAACCCACCTAAAAAAGTATCCACAGTGCTTTTCTTCCAAAGAACCAAAACACCTACGCAACGGGTTACCAATCCAATGCACAGAACCAAAAGTTATTTCCACTTGGTTATCAACCTAACGTTTTCTACCCAAACAAATCTTACTACCCAAACACCAGCCCACCCTATTTTCCAAACCCAGATAACCATTACATTATCCCATTTATCCGTAAAGATGATATAACAAAGATGCTTAAGCAAGTTTTAGAAGGACAGACCAAAAGCGCCACTAATATTAACCAAAAGATAAAGAAGATCATACAAAAGTTAACAACATGTATGGCGATCTAAACTAAAAAATTGAACACCTTGCAACATAAGTAAGATCTTCAGAAGCTTCTTCTTCTAAAAGATTGATGGGCACACTTCCAGGCTAATCAAATACTCATGTTCTAAAACGGGCAACATGTGATTTTTACTCAATTTTGACCCTATTTGCTCCAAAAGTTTCAGTCTTCATCCAAAGCAACATATCATCCATCTCTTGATTTTGGTATTGACCGGAACATTTTTAGTGTGATCATCTTAACCGTTTTGAATTTTGGACTTTGCCTTAGACTGTTTTCTTTTCTGGTGGGCTTATCTTTCTGGTTTTTTTTTTTTTTTTTAATTTTCTCCACAGTGATTGAGAAAGAGTTTTAATATTTTTCTCACCTGCAGGTAAACCACCCAAAAACTCTTCTCCCAACAAATCACCCTCATCAATAATTGAATTATCCATTTATAAATCTGCATAATGTATCAAAAAATATTATTCAATTATTCATCGTTTGATTAATCCTCATTATCCTCTTCCATAGTTATGGGTTCATGAACCTTTCCATTCTCCAAACAATTCACATCTTTAACAATATTTTCATTATGCTAACCTAATGCTAAATGATCCAAGCCTATCGGTATCCTAACAACTCAATTTTCCAGGTTCACAAATAGAGAGTGTACCATTTATATGTGAGATTGGCGTTCCATGTCCTGAGTTTGGATGGCTTTTGTTTGTTGTACCTGAGGCTTCGGTCATTGGTGTCTTGCCCTTAATCTTTTTTAGCTTTTCAGCCTCTATTTTAGCCACAACTTCAACAACTTTTGTTGTTTCTTGTTCTTTTCATATGGGCCTCCAAACACCTTCACTTCTATACGAATTTATCCCAAGATAAATCCTCTATACTTTGTCTTTGTTCATGTTGGCTCCGTAACTCTTTATGATAGTTCATCATGAGTCTGGTGACCTGTTTAGGAATTCTTGGAGTTATCGTAATCTCCAAAGTCATGGTACAGTTCCTCTTCATTTCCTCTGTTTTCTTTTCTTCTCCAAAAGCTTGAAGATATGGAGTTTCTATAACTCTGCTTACTGAGATCGTAATTGCCTTTGATTAAGGATGGTATCGCTCCTGATTCTAGGGAATGCTATCAAGGGAGTGTCTTTCCGATCTGTTATAAATACCCTTGGTATGTGCGTCTCGCGTATACTTAATTTCCTTATGCAAGTCTTTTCGTAGATCCCTATCAGATTCTACTTCTTGTAAATAACCAATTATGGCGATTTCTCTTGCTTGATGACGTGAAGGTTATGCTTTCGAGAAAACTCTCTCGAAGCCAATTCTTCTTTTGCTTTTTTTGCTCTGCGCTTGATATACAGTTTTGCTCCCTTTGGGTCTCCGTGAGTTCTGGAAATGTACCTTCTTGATGAGAGACTTTCTTGCAAGCAAAGCACCAGCGGTAAAGATCTTCATAGGTAATATTGACTTTGATCACATCACCATTATTGAATCCGGCTCTTCTTTTGAATTTAAGATGTTCATCAGTGTTCAAAGACACCGTAACACCAGCTATTGAGCCACCGTCATTAGCATTGGGCCATCATTGTTTGCAATTGGGTCTTGTGTTTATCACACTAGGGTTGTCGTCATTCTTTTGTGTATATATATCGTTTGTACAAAGTTGAAGGGAAACAAGAAAGCATATACACTTGATTTTACATGGTATCCTAGCAAACCCTAAATTTAGCTTTCATTCTTTTTCCTTTTCGTTCGTTTCTTTGATCTTTGAGCTTGGGTCCTTTTCTGCTTGATCTCTGTTTTTCTGCTAATCAGTTTTCAAACTGGTTGATCAGGAGTAACGACTGCCCTTACGGAACATGTTCGTGATTCCACCATTGTTACGCCTTATTCTCTGTTTTCCTCTGACAATCCAGGAACTATAATTACTTCTGCATTGTATACTCGAGACAACTATAACGAATTGTTCTTAGAGATGTTAAAGGCCCTTATTGCCAAGAAGAATACAGGGTTTATTGATGGCTCGATTGTCACTCTGTAGCTGGTGCTGATTTGGAGTCATGGACCACTGTTAACTAAATGGTTGTTAATTGGTTGTGAACATCTATTATTCCGCGGGTTTGCTCCGCCGTCTCTTTTACCAATAGCGCATTTGTGGGAAATTTTGAATAAGAGATTCTCGGTGGGTAACAAAGTTTGTGTTCATCATCTTCGAGCATATCTTACTGCATGTCGGCTGTGCATGTTATCAATCTTACTCCTACAAATATATTGAATGGTCGCACGCCACATGAAGTTCTTATTTGGGAGAAACCAGCAATGATCATTTCAGAGTGTTTGGTGATATAGTCGATTTTTACATGTTTTTGTATGGTTTCTATATTAAAATTAAGATTTTTGTTGTGATTTTATGATTTGATAGATAATTTTATTATTATCATTATTTCAAGTTTTTAGGTAATATCATAAAAAAGTAAAAAAAAAAAAGCCTAAAAAATGTCTAGACATGATTTCAAGATATCTTAACCAGTCAAAACTTCAAAATCTCATGAAGTGTCTCAGTCTCAAGACAGATCTGATGTATCATAAGTCCAATCATAGACAAAGTCCTGTGAGTTAGCTTTGATATGAAATTGGATCAAATGATTTGGAGTTAAGGTTGGAGAGTTACATCTGATTTAGTAAAGACATATAACTCACAGGAGAAGTGTAATGACCGCGATCGAAATTCCTTAAAAGGGTAAAACTGGCAAGAGTGAGAAAAAAGAAAAATCCAAAGAATATGCGTGGCTGAAGATATATGGGAGGGAAAAAATATCCTTGCAACAGATTTTCCGGAGATATCGCAAAATCTTAACAACTTTCCAAAGATACCACAATATCTTAACAACCAGATAAAGATTATTTCCAGCGGATAAAGGATGGATTGGCTGAGTTACTAGGATATAATTAACAAACAGATTTCCTGGAGATATCGCGAAATCTTAACAACTTTCCGAAATTATCGCAATATCTTAACAAACAGAAAAGGGATTATTTTCGAATGGATAAAGAAGGATCTGGCCATGGATAAAGGATATCCTAACCGCTATTCTCTTATAAATAAGAAGACAAACCGCCTCTTAATCCCTGCGTGAACAAAACAAAAACAAGTACTCCGAAAGAAAGAAAAATTAAGAAAACTGAACGATTATCCTAGAAACGTCCGAGTTGCGTCCAGCCACCAAAGTAAATATCAATAGCGGTTCCTTTGGATAAGGAATTTTCGGGTAAGCATCGATAAACTCTGAGTTTTTACCCATTTGGGCTTTAAGCATCAAGAGACTTAGTGTTTGGTCGATGTGTTCCGAGTGAAACGCTAGGTCTGCGTGACAAGCGTCAGTGCAGCTTGAACGATCTGCGAAAAGAGGTGATAGAACGTGGGATTTTCATCAGTTCATCGAAATCCTAAGGTGAGTGCGCGACTGTGGCTATGTTCTAGGGTCATTGGCTTGAGTGGATTCAATAAGTGCTTGATTGTCTGATCTAATATACTTGTCATGATATATGTGTTAATCGTGAATATGAGAATCGTGTGTGACTCGTCCTGGTGAGAGATCTAACAGTGGTAGGTGAATCACGTTTTAGGAAAGTATATCGGCCTGATTTGCATGATTGACTTGTTGTTTGTATTGTTTGTATTAGATTACTTGACCATAGCTGTGTGAGACGGGATGACCGCCTCACTAAGCAATTCGTTGATTATGCCTCCTTATAGATGCAGGGATAGATATTGCTCGGGAAGGTAATCGCAATGGCTAGGACGCGAGAAAAAGGCTGGAAGGAAGGGATGGTGGCTTGGGTAGTTCGATTGGGTCTAGTAATTTAAACAATGTACTACTTATTAGCAAACTTATCGTTGTACTAGAACCTTGGTTTTTAATTTTACTAAGTACGGACAGTTGGGTCGACCGCGGATAGGAAACTTTTGACTTGGGGTAGTTTTTCCGGGTTATGACGTTTCAGTTAGGTATCAGAGCACGGTCGATTCTAGGACAGTGTTAGCATAAACGGGTTAGAGGGTTAAGCCATCCTTCCCAGCCAGTCTCACGGTAAGTTGTATTTCTGTGTTGAAAGGCTAAGTTAGTGCTAAACTAACTTAATAAACTGTATGAACGTTGCAGATTTTGCGGGGCGTGAATTTAAAGATGAACAGAAACAGATAAGTCGGTTTTTGTGGGGGCTTCGAGTCGATTTCTGTGATCGCTGCCAAGTTTGGAGATATGATTCCATGGCCGAGCTGGTGGAGATAGAGGCCCTTATGGAAGTGGGCCTGAAGGAAGAAGCAGAGCTAGTGAACATGGAATGGAAAGGGACCACGATACCTCCTTCTAGGATGAGACACGGTTCGAACCAAAGGAGGAATTTAGATAAGAGTCTCAGGACCAACAGGACAATGATGGTGCAAGTTGCATGTCGGCCATTTGTTTCAGGCTTTGGTTGGACCACCATCGGAAAGATCGGATCCATTCGCTATTGAATTAGAACCTGGAACCGTCCCGATATCAAGAGCTCCCTATCGAATGGCACCAACTGAAATGACCGAGTTAAAGAAACAGTTAGGTGAACAAATGGAGAAATGATTCATCTGTCTGAGCAGTTCACGGTGGGGTGCACCGGTTTTGTTCGTTAAAAAGAAAGATGGAAGGGCTTTGCATCTACCACCGTGGGTTGAACCGAGTTATGATAAAGAACAAGTATTCGCTCCCACGGATTGAAGAGTTGTTAGACAAACTCAAAGGGGCGACTTGTTTCTCCAAGATCGATTTGGCTTGTGATATCATCAAATTCCGATAGTCGAGACAGACATATGAAAGACGGCTTTACGGACAAGGTATGAACATTACAAGTTCGTAGTCATGCCTTTCAGATTGACCAATGCACCGGCCGCATTCATGAAGTTGATGAACACCATTTTCTAAGATTTCTTGGATGAATTTGTGATCATTTTAATAGATGATATTTTGGTTTACTCGAAAAACCAAGAGGAGCATCAAGGTCACTTAAGAACGGTTTTGACTAATGGTGCGTCCCTGGATAGGTGATGAATCTCTGGATCACTTGAAGGAGGGTGACGATAGGATTGGAGGCTACTAGCTCTCCAAAAACGTGGATGGACTTCTCCTTAGGGTTATGGCTGACGAAAAGGATGATTTGAATCTCCAAAACTCAGGATCAGCCTGTTTACAGTTAAGGGATTCGAATTGTAGCACCTACACTAGGTGATGGTCAATGTTCATAGGTTGAACAAAGAAAACACAAAGGAATAACACAAAAGCTTGAAAGCTATTTTTTAACTCAAAATTCTTAGGTGGATGTACAAGGGGGAATAAACTGCCTTTTAAAAGCTGAAACCCTAAATTACTAAACCAGAATGATTTAGCTTACTAACCCTAATCATGAGTGGTCTAATTTAAGTGTTTTGGTTCAATTTAAGTTATCTATTATAAATTAAAACAATTAAACCAATCCAATTGGTTTAATCTCTCTGGCTTCCTTTTCCCTCTTAGTCAGACCCAAATCACTTGTAGAATGGGCTTTCTATGGGCTTTAACCCTATAATGAGTTAATGGGCTATTAAACACGTCATGGGCCTCCTCTTCTTGTATCTCCACGTCCATGAGCTTCTCCTGGTCCAGCTCCACATCAGACTCATTGCATAAATCCATATTATTCTTGTCCTTGTCCATCTCCAGTTGCAGACATTGCTTCTCATCAGAGATAGGTTTCTTAATCTCCTGTTCTTGTCTTTCTAGGATCGCACCGTCCCCTCCTCTTTTGAAAGGATTTGACCTCAAATCCAATTCATCTGCAAAACAAGAAAACAAGTTAAATTCTTTGGAGGTATGATTAAGGGTGTACTTACCTTGGAATGTTGGAAGCGGTGGTCAAGTAAGAGCAAACCAGTGTTCCTTTCGTCCATAATCAACTTGTTTGTCCAAACCCTGAATCCTCCTTGTTCTTGGAACAAACTCCATAACCTGTCTATCCTGCTTTTTTTCACAAACACTAGGAAAACCATATCAAATGTGCAACATAAATATACAACTTAATTCCCTTGGTTTAAGATTTTAAAAACAAGATTCAGGTTCCTAGAATCACCATCTAAGACAAGATCATAAATCATTTTAGCATTAGAACACTCACCGGAACAAAACTTTTCTTTTGAACACAAACCAAACAAATAGATATTATTACTAGCAAACAGATTGGATTGTGCTAACTTATAAACTCTCTCAACATATTCAAATTCAGAACTTCTCTTAGCTCTAATAGGTCATGCATGTTCCTAGACCACCATTCTAGCAATGCAAACACGTGATCTACTTGGACAAATTCCCAAAAACGTTTTTTCTCAAGGCTGAGTTCATATCACTAGGTTTTAAAACCCAAAAATTTTCACAGCCCAAAGTTTCACAGCCTTTTCTAACTGATTTCAAGTTATGCAGCACTTTAAAATAGAAACATTCATCTGTATCAATCCCCACCGATTTCTGTCATAATGTTCTCCTAATCAACTGATGACTAAAAGCAAACTCAGAACTCTCAGTTTCAGAAATCAAAGAACATTCTGATATATAAAACATTTCATGCCTATGTGCTTCAAAGGATTGAATCATCTTATCAAAAATAAACCCAAAAACACAAAGTTCTTTCACATTCCCTAAACCAAATTGTTTCTCTTCTTCAGGTGTAACAATCACAAACAAACTAGGTAAAGAATTTGTAACACCAATATCCTTACAGAGTTTGAGACGACTTTCATCAATGAAAGAAGGAGTGAAGGACTTGAACTCCCAGCTAGCTGTATGCGCCAAGTTGTTTTCCAATGACAATTGATTAGATATCTTATCTGGAAGTTTATCTTCATGATCCTGTAAAGAAAACTCTCTGATACTCGGTTGCACCGGTTTAAGATTAGTAACACTTATACAAGTATCATCTAATACTCAAGCTGATGGAACATAGAAAATATATTTGTCAAGCTCACAAAGATTTTCTTTTACCAACAGTTCACCTTCAGCTAGTGATGTCTCACTCTTAGGCGAATTTGGCAATGGATCAGACATCTCCCTTCTTCCTCTAACTCCATTGGCGTCCTTAGCAACTTCCAGCATCTCCATGCCTCTGGCTGGTGGTGCTTTCTTGGGTACCTCTCCTGGTATCTCCTCCTCAATGTCCTGTGAAGAGAAGACAAGGCTACTCGGACTCACCGGTTCACATATGGTTAGTTCTCTACAAATCTTTTTTTCCTTAAGAATTGAATCAATTTGAGAAGATGGTAGAAAACAATTAGCTGGGATTGAGTCATTTAAGAGCTCTGCAGTCTCAAACAACTGCATAAAAACCGTGGCTTCATTATGAAAAGGTGATGTTTCTGAAATTTCCTTCCTTTCCTCATTGTCATTCTCAGCACTCTCCACAAACAATTTTCTAGGTCTATGTTTCCTGTAGTTGCACATAAAATATTCATTAGAGAAATCTTTTAAATTTGAATTTTGTTTCTTACCTTTGCAGATTGGACTAAAATGATTGATTTTTGGCTTTTGGAAGGTCAGTTTCTCCTGAGAACACCTATGCTCCTGGCGTGTCAACTTGGCTGATGATGTGCGTGTGGTTAGTCTCTCATGTGATCTCCTTAGGTGTATGTTCTGCACATAACCAAATTTGTTATAATCTGGAGCAAACCTCTTTTTCATAACAAATTTCATCTCAAACCAAGAAGCAATCTGAGGTTCTCCATTGTGCCTTCTTGTGGATGCAATCTGATCCCACCAATTGATGGCATGACCACTGAATCCACTTATTGCAAGTTTGATCTTCTTTGCCTCAGTGTAGTGATAACAACTAAACACCCATTCCATCTTTTCTTCCCATTCCAGATAAGCTTCAGGATCTATCTTCCCATGGAATGATGGAATTCCAAACTTGGATTGACTAAGGTATTCTTCTGCTCTATGGCAATGATGGTGATAAGAACTAACTCATCCTGCTTTTCTGCCTGCAGAAATTGAACAATCATGAAACTCATTACCATGGTTAGTCATATTGAAATCTTGTTGCAGCTTTCTAGTGATCTCAGCCATCATAGCTTCACATTAAAACTGATCAAGATGAACAATCTGATCCACTGAATTTTTTCTTGCCATGAAGTTCATGAAACAAACTTAGCGAACATATTAGAAAATCCTCTCTCTCTCTTTTGGTTCTCTCAGTGTTCAATCCTCTTGTTATTCCCACAAGTTCATAATAGATCAAAGCACAATCACCTAAGATCTAGAGCTATAACCTACTGTGATTAAGATAGAAAGATTGCAAGATTTTTTTTCGTCAGCTGATTAACCAACTCCTAGCAGGATTTCTCCTATGCTTCTTTTTTAAAAAATTTGTTTTGATAGATCAATTTTTTTTTGAATGATTCTTTTCTTTGTTTTCTTTGTTATTTAGAAGTGGCTCAGCTGACTTACATAAGATAGAAAGAGAAGAAAGTGTTTAAGATGAAAGACAAAACAAAACCCTAAAATTGTGAATGATAAAAGTGAAATTGAGATGATCTCCACAAACCCTAACCTTCAAGTGGCTTTGATACCATTTGGTGTGTCCCTGGATAGGTGATGAATCTCTGGATCACTTGAAGGAGGGTGGCGATGGGATTGGAGAATACTAGCTCTCCAAAAACGTGGGTGGACTTCTCCTTAGGGTTATGGCTTACCTGATGAGGACATCGAGCCAGACATTGCACCTGTCATTCCACCTAGACCTCTTACGCGGTCCAAGAGGAAAGCCTTAGGAGACAAGCTCAGCATGCTCCTGGAGAGTAGAACCGGAGAGGACCCCGAGCTGACCATGCCGACCAGCCTGCGTCCAGGTGATCCGTCCCAGCCGACCAGTACACACACGTCCGAGCCGACCAGCTCGTCCCACGCGACCACTACTGGTCCAAGCCCTGACCTGTTCCAGCTAGACAAGGAACCATGGAGGTTCCTTCTAGAAGACTCTTCCTCCTCCGGTGTCTTTACCATTACCATTCGGTAGAGACACCAAAAGTCGTGCAAGGAAATTGTACTCTTTTTCCTATCTTCGATTTTATCCCACTGAGTTTTACGAAGAAGGTTTTAATGAGGCAATACTCTTAGTGCGCAAGGCGGTGAAGACTTGTTCACAATTCCATCTCATTCACAAGTGTTCCTACAAATTTTTGTGCCTAAGTCATATTGGGCTTTCTATCTTATTTCTATTCTTTTTAGACTAAGTATTTATTTGGGTTAAATCATGTTGACTATTTAGGGATCATTTTCTATTTAGTTGCTAATAAGTGAACTACATGTTGTTTTAATTCTTGTAAGGCTAAACGCCTTGTAGTTTAGCATAAGTTGTAACAAGGCATTATATAAGCCTTTTGTCTACATTTTAATGGATAACAAGCATTTTGACAAAACCTAAGACTAGTGTCGAAGACCTAAAACAGGCGCCTCCAACCTCCTTGTAGCCGCCGACTTCAACCTTCTTTGGTTTAAGTTCTTGGAGTATCACAAGCCCCTTTCACAGCTTGTGTGGTCCCTTCGATGCACCCCTTCCATCCCATCGATTTCTGTCCAGCAACCTGAGCTTCTCGGTGAAAGACAACCCACCCCTTGGTTCTTACATCATGACCAAAAGGATGATTTGAATCTCCAAAACTCAGGATCAGCCTGTCTACAGTTAAGGGATTCAGATTGTAGCACCTACAACAGATGATGGTCAATGTTCATAGGCTGAACAGAGAAAGCACAAAGGAATAACACGAAAGCTTGAAAGCTATATTTTTAACTCAAAATTCGTAGGTGGCTGTACAAGGGAGAAGAAACTGCCTTTTAAAAGCTGAAACCCTAAATTACTAAACCAGAATGATTTAGCTTACTAACCCTAATCATAAGTGGTCTAATTTAAGTGTTTTGGTTCAATTTAAGTCATCTAATTACAAATTAAAACAATTAAACCAGCACAATTGGTTTAATCTCTTTGTGCTTCCTTTTCCTTCTTAGTCAGACCCAAATCACTTATAGAATGAGCTTTCTATGAGCTTTAACCCTAGAATGAGTTAATGGGCTATTAAACACGTCATGGGCCTCCTGTTCTTGAATCTCCACGTCCATGAGCTTCTCCTGGTCCAGCTCCACATCAGACTCATTGCATAAATCCATATTATTCTTGTCCTTGTCCATCTCCAGTTGCAGACATTATTTCTCGTCAGAGATATGTTTATTAATCTCCTCTTCTTGTCTTTCTAGGATCGCACCAACTAAGTTGTGGGAACATAAGTTGTTTGCTAAACTCAGCAAGTGTAGCTGTTGGCAGAAGGAAATTGGATTCTTAGGTCATATAGTCTCGGACCAAGGAGTGTCCGTTGACCCAGAAAAGATCAAGGTTGTTGCGGAATGGCCGAGGCCAGAGAATGCCTTGGAAGTACGGAGCTTTCTGGGCTTGACCAGCTACTATAGATGGTTTGTTAAGGGCTTCGCAAGTATGGTTCAGCCAATGAAACGGCTAACAGGCAAGAAAGTTCGGTTTGTACGGTCACCGGACTGTGAGACGAGATTTACTAAGCTAAAGGAAATGCTAACGAGTTCTCCAGTTTTGGCTTTACCAGAACCCGATGAACCGTATGTAGTCTACAAAGATGCATCATGATTGGGTCTTGGGTGCGTTCTGATGCAAGTGGGTAAGGTCATCGCCTATGCATCTGATGCAAGAACTGTGGGGTGGGCTGTCTTTCACCGAGAAGCTCAGGTTGCTGGACAAAAAGGATGGAAGTGAAGGGTGGATTGAAAAGATTACACAAGCTGTGAAAGGGGCTTGTGATACTCTAAGAACTTCAACCAAACAGGTTGAAAAACACGGCAGCTGCAAGGGGGATGCTTGGCGGCGCCTACTTAGGTCTTGACAAAGACTTAGGTTTTGTTTTTGTTCTAAAAATGCTTGTTGTCTTATTAATGAGTAGACAAAAGGCTTATATAATGCCTTATTATAACTTAGGCTAAACAACATGATATTTAGCCTCTCAAGGAATTAAAACAACAAGTAGTTTGCTTAATGACAATTAAAATAACTTAGGGCCCAAATAGTCAACATGACTTATAAACGCAATTAAAATACTTAGTCTAAAAATATAATTAAAGATAGAAAACCCAATAACACTTAGGCCAGAAATCGACGAGAACTTATGAATGAAATGGAATTGTGAACAAGTCTTCACCGTCTTGCGCACTAAGAGTATTGCCTCATTTAAACTTTCTTCGGAAAACCCAGTGGGATAAAACCGAAAATAGGAAAAAAGTACAATTTTCTAGCACGTCTTTTGGTGTCTCTACCGGATGGTAATGGTAAAAATACCGGAGGAAGAAGAATCTTCTAGAAGGAACCTCCATGGCTCCTTTTCCGGCTGGAATGGGTCAGATGGTCTTGGGACGGTCGTGGCTTGGTCAGGTGGTCCGTGGTTGGATAGTCCGTGGTTGAATGGTCCAGACGGCATGGACGGCACCCTTGGATCAAGTTGGGTCATCACGGTCGGTCCAGTCTCCAAGAGCATGTTGAGCTTGTCTCCTAAAGCCTTCCTCTTTGACCGCGTGAGTGGTCCTGGTGGGATGTGTTGGAATGAAGAAAAATGATGAATTTAGAATGTTCTTCATGGCTCTTATAAGCCATGTGTTATAATGTTTAGGGAGGAGTGTCTAAGGCTTGTATGTGTTCTAGTATTATGTTATCCTTGTAGCCATTCATGTATAAGGCAATCCTTATATCCAAACAAGCCTAGACTAGTTTAGTATAAATATCTCTCTCCCTTCACATTTTGTATCTAAGAAAACATAATTTTCATTCTCTTAATAAATCATTATTTTCTCTCATTCTCTCTAATCTCTCATTCTCTCATTCTAAAAATCTCTTAATCTCATAATCTTTCATGGTATCAGATCTAGGTTGCATCAAATCTGGGTAAATTTCATCATTCATTCATTGATTCAAGAAGAAATCATCTTCTTCTTCATCTTCTTCTTGTTCGATTTCGAACGTCATCTTGTAACTCTAATTCCGACCAAAACACGACTCTTTTTGACAATCGTCTTTCTTTGTATTGTACAGCGGCGGGTTCTGAAGCCACTCCACTTTGAATTGCATCATTTGACCCAGGGAATCAAAAGTTTCGAATTTTCTTGCAAAGGACATTCGCGAGTGCCTCCGCCGCAAACCTCCGTGTTTCCCAGGTCATCCCGACGTCGATTCTTCATCAAATCGAGTTTTTCTAAATCCTATTCTCAAGCCCTTCGAGACTAGTTTCTGTTTAAAGAAAGAAGAACTCGATTTTATTTAGTTTGAAGGATTTTATTGAAGTTGTCCTCAGAGACGTCCAAAATTGCCCCTAACAAGATCCTGGTGATAAAATTATAATCTTTTATCAGTTTTCTTTAATTCTTTGAATCTGAAAATTTAATATAAATATCTTGTGAGGGTCTCCACGAAATTTGGGTTCAATCTAATAGGTATAAGACTTCAAGATTGAATTTTCTTGATTTCCTTATTAATCTTTGGAAGTTTAAAATTGAAATCTTGAAATTTAGGATTGTTTTAATTCATATAATTCAAATTTTATTTGAAATTGTTTGTTAATAATCAGTTACAATCTTGTTGCAAGAGTTGGTTAAAGTCTGTTGTAGGTTGTTAAAGTTTGTTATAAGCTGTTGGAGGTTACTTGAATTGCAAATTTTTTTTGGAAAGTTTCTTGCACTACACGCGCCCACCTTCTTGTCTAGTACACGAGGTCTTTACTGTCCAGCACACACGCTTGTGGTTGCAGGTCAGATTGGTGGTATACAAAGTTGTGACTGGTGTATACAAGGCCGTGACGGTTGCAGTAGTTCGTGTGTCCAGCATACAAGGTCGTGACGGGTGTTCCTCGCATTGGTGTTCCTCTCGTTCCGACCAGACGCTCCAACCCGTTCTGACAAGTTCCTGTTCGAGTCCGGTACACGCTTTTTTTTTTCTTGGATCATACGAAGGACCAGGTGCTCGACCAAAGACCAGACCAGACCATCGTGACCGTGTGCCCCCAGTTTTCTTCGTGTTCGCGTGATACTCTCGTTCCGACCAGGCGCCCAACCAGCTCTCACACCCATCCAGACCTGCCCTAACTATCAGTTCAGTCATCCGGCCAGTGTGTCAAGCCAGTTCAGCCTATAAATCATGGAGATTAAGTTCCAGTCATTCTCCATGGAGCAAATTACCTATTGTGGTCTAGGACCATGAAAACCACATTGGGTGGTAAAGGTCTTTGGAATCATATTTCTACAAATGTCCTTGAAGAAAATGAAGTGGCTGAAGTTAATGAGGTTTTGGCTACCCAAGCCAAATGGTATCAAGAAGACCAGTTGGTACTTTCTATACTTCACAATTCTCTTGTTAGTGATCTTTTGGAGGCTTATTTTTTTTGTGAAAATGCAAAGGATCTTTGGGACACTTTGCAAAAGATGTATAGAAACACCACTAAACTTTTAAGAATTTTTGAAGTGAAGAAGGCTTTGAATGAATTAAGGCAGGAGGATGCAGAATTCACAAAGCATTATGGCTCATTTAGAGCATTGTGGGCTGAACTAGAAATGCTAAGGCCAGCCTCTATTGACCCAATTGTTTTCCTTGAAAGGAAAGAACAAGATAAGGTGTTTGATTTACTTTTGACACTTAATACTACTTACTCATATCTTATTAAGCATATTCTCAGGTCTGATAGGCTTCCTAACTTGGAAGATGTTTGTGCTAAATCCAAAAGGAGCAATGATCTCATGGACTTTTGGCAACAAGGCTGAATTGGTCACTGCACACAAAAGCTTTTTCAAACCAGCAAATGATTCTAGGAAGAGGAGACAAATATGTGACCATTGCAAGAGGAATGGCCATACAAAGAAGGAGTGCTGGATACTCCATCCTCAGCTGAAGCCAACCTGGGCCACACGGCCACAGCAACCCACGGCTAGCCTCACTCAAGCTCACGGCCCTATGACTGCGCCTTCAAAGGCGTGTGATAGCAGCTCATTTCTTCACTTAGATGCTACTAGTACCATGTCTCCAGCATCTGAATTTGTGACAGAATCTGACTTAGAAGCTCTTATCAAGGCAATAAAAGATAGCAATGTGATGGGTAAAACTTTTCATGCTTCTTTTCAAACTTCTTTTACTCTTAATGCTCCTAAATCTTTGGTGGTTGATTCTGGTGCTTCTCATCACATGATTAGTGATCTAGGATTGATAGAAAATGTAGAACCTGCCTTAGGTAATGTTATCATTGCTAATGGAATTAAAGTACCAATCAAAGGCATAGGAAAATTAAAGTTGTTTGATAAAGAATCTAAAGCCTTTTACATGCCTTCTTTTACTTCTAATTTGCTTTCAATTAAAAGAGCTACTATTGATTTAAATTGTCAAGATATATTTGGTCCTAATGATTTCTATTTTCAGGATATTGAGACTAGTAGAAAATTTAGACAAAGAACCACAAGAGATGATTTGTATGTGCTTGAAAACATGACTAGTGTTAGTAAGTTAGAGACAGCTTTTCAAGCTAGTACATTTAGTATTGATTCTGATATTTGACATGCTATATTAGGACATCCTCATCCTAGAGCACTTGAATTGATTGTTCCTGGTTTGAAAATACCAAAGGATGTGTGTGATTCTTGTATTCTTGGAAAGCATTGTAAAACAGTTTTTGAAAAATCTATGCATACTTATGATAATTGTTTTGAATTGGTGAATTCTGATGTATGGACATCTCCATCCCCATCTAGAGAAAACCATAAGTATTTTGTGACATTTATTGATGAAAAGTTCAAATATAGTTGGGTTACTTTATTTAGCTCTAAAGATAGAGTATTTGATGCATTTTTAAATTTTCAAGCATATGTTACTAATCAATACAATGCAAGTGTATTCAAATGGAGGAGAATACACTAGCACCAGACTTTAAGAACATTTAGCCAAACATGACATTGAGCATCAAACCAGCTGTCCTTACACTCCACAACAAAATGGAGTGGCTGAAAGGAAGAATAGACATTTGATGGAAGTTGTGAGAACAATGATGTTTCACATGAAAGTACCCAAAATATTTTGGGGGGGATGCTCTTGTAGCTGCATGCTACTTGATTAGTAGGACTCCTACAAAAGTCCTAGATGACCTGTCTCCATTTGAGGTACTAAACAAAATTAGACCCAATATTGATCATTTGAGAGTTTTTGGTCGTGTTTGTTTTGTATTAGTTCCAAGGGAGCAAAGGAACAAGCTGGACCCAAAGAGTATCAAAGCTATGTTCATTGGGTATTATTCTACTCAAAAAGGATACAAATGTTATGACCCACAGAATAGAAGAGTCTTGGTATCCAGAGATGTTAAGTTCCAAGAAGAAAAAAGTATATATGAAGACGAAACTTGGGACCAATATAAAGACATCTCATCAACAAGATCAGACCAAGCTGAATATTTGAGGAGGGTCTTGGAAAGCATTAGGATTGTATCCCCTCAGGCTCAGCAGTCCCCAGCCACGACACCTCCAGCACCATCCATTCCAGTCGTGCCCGGTCCTAGCCACACCGCCGTGATCACACCATCTGATCCGCGACCATCTACACCATCCGGCCAGTCCCACCAACCGCAGCCAGATGCCTTCAGTTCTCTTGGACTTCCTCCTCTTGAACATTGGGGGAGAGACATCTACTCATGTCCAACAAGACTTAGCAGGAGAAGAGTCACTTTTGGTATCAGCTTCCAAAAGATCAAGAGAAGTACCTACTCCTATTGAAGTTTTAGGTGAAGAGGAGGATCCTATTCAAGAGGCTCCACCTACTATCCTAAGAAGGAGTACAAGACAAAGAAAACCACCAGTGTTCTACAATGGGAATTTTCTTATTCATCATGATCAGGGAGTTTGTAATATTGTTCACTTACCTACTATTCATGTTGCTTTCATTGCTAGTCTTGATAAAAAACAGATTCCAAAGACATATGAAGAAGCTATGTGATGAGGACATCGAGCCAGCTACTGCACCGGTCATCCCACCTGGACCTTTTACGCGGTCCAAGAGGAAAGCTTTAGGAGACAAGCTCAGCATGCTATGTGAGAATGGAACCGGAGATGACCAAGAGGAGCCGACCCAGACGCCCAGCCCACGATCAGCCGTCCGGAGAACCAGAGCGGCTCACGCACCCGACCAGCGTGGCCCGGTCCTTGCACCCATGACCGGACCTCCATTCCAGCTAGACAAGGAACCATGGAGGTTCCTTCTAGAAGACTCTTCCTCCTCCGGTGTCTTTACCATTACCATTCGGTAGAGACACCAAAAGTCGTTCTGGGAAATTGTACTCTTTTTCCTATCTTCGGTTTTGTCCCATTGGGTTTTCCGAATAAGGTTTTAATGAGGCAATACTCCTAGTGCGCAATGCGTTGAAGACTTGTTCACAATTCCATCTCATTCACAAGTCTTCAGGCGAATTCTCAGCCTAAGTGTTGTTGGGCTTTTCCTCTTTAATTTCGATTTCTTAGTCTAAGTGTTTAATTGGGTTTAAGTCATGTTGACTAATTATGGCCCAATATTTATTTTTAATTGACAATAAGTAAACTACATGTTGTTTTAATCCCTTAAAGGATAAACGCCTTGTAGTTTACCCTAAAGTTGTAAAGAGGCATTATATAAGCCTTCTTGTTTACACTTAATGAAATAACAAACATTTTGATAAAACCCTAAGTCCTTTAGACTAAAAACTGCCGCCAGCTACCCTAGCTGCAGCCGTCGACTTCAACCTCCCTAGGTTGAAGTTCTTGGAGTATCACAAGCCCATTTCACAGCTTGTGTGGTCCCTTCGATCCACCCTTCAACCCCATCGATTTCTGTCCCATTATCCTGAGCTTCTCGGTGAAAAGACAGCCCATCCAAGTTCTTACATCATCTGGTATCAGAGCTTAAAGCTCCTGCTCATCAGGTTGATTCTATCTTTATTTTTGGCGATTTCTTCATTGTTTTTGTTCAACAGTTTTTGGCTTTTGATTGTGTTTCTTTCTCTTTCCCCTGAGGTTCTCGGTAAGAAGGAGAGGAATCAAGTCACATACCACAAACACCCTACAAAAAAAAAAAAAAAAAAATCAGGTTCTATCATTCCTTGTTCTTATTTTCTTAATTCAGAAAAAAAAATAGAAGAATTTGTTTGTTCCATTGTTTAGTTGTTGCTAGAATTTTTTTTTTTTTAAAAGAAAAACAAAATATTGTTTAGGTTGTTTAAAAACAATCTAGGACCTTTAGAAACTCACCTAGAACACCTTCACCATACTTGAAATCCATAAGGAGTTGTGTGTTGCTTGTTCTTTGCTAGGTTTCCTTTAGTTGTCGAGTGCTAGGTTAGGGTTTGTGTCACGCCTCCTTAGCTCCCAGCCGGTGTGCGTGAGCATCCTTAGCGTTTTGTGTCCGCGAGTTTAGTGTCCTTAGCATCCCGGTCTTGGCCCTGTCCCGCGCCTGGTTTGCTTAGTTCGCTAGCCTTCGAGTCGCACTCGCTTAGTTGCTTGTGTCCGCGTGTGTGTCCTAGCGTGTCCTAGCATACTAGGTTTAGTTCTTGGTCGCGTCTAGTCCTAGCGTGTGTAGTTTCCATAGCCTGTCCCGCGTGTGTGCCGAGTTCACATCCGCGCCCTAGGTTAGTCATCCGAGCTTGCGTCCTAACCGAGTTGAGTCCTAGGTTAGGTCACATCTAGGTAACCCGCGAGAGTAGTCCTAGGATAACACCTTGTCCCGCGTCTAGTTTGCTTGGGTCGCATTCTAGGTTTAGTCGTGTTGGTAGCCGCAAGTTGTAGTCGTGTCCACTAGGCTGTCCTGCGTCACGAGCCTAGCCCTAGTTCACGTACCACCTCGTTAGTCTGCAAGTGTCCCGTACCACAGTTAGCTTCCAGCCTTGAGCCACGAGTTAGGTCTTAGGGTTTTTCCGAGTCGTAGGCGGCTAGGTTCAGTTAGTTGTCTAGGTTATTAGTTTTTTTTTTAGTCTTTAGGAAATTTTCCTAGTCATTTAGATAGTTTCCTTAAGTTTTTCTAGGCAATAGATTAGTTTAGGAAAATTTCTCGATAGTATTAGGAAGTTTTCTAGATATTTATTAGAGTATTATTTAGTTGCCATTTAGGATTAGGAAATAAGTAAATTTTATTTCTCCTAAGTATTTAGTTTCCTTTTAGTTTAGGCATTAAATTTCTTAGAATATTTACTATTTACTAGTTTCCTTTTAGGATTAGGAAATATATCCTTAGGATATTTTCTATTTTTCTAGATTTCCTTTTTGAGAAATAGGACATTTTATTTCTGATTATTTGTAGTGTTTAATTAATTTAGTTATAAAATACAAAAAAAAAAAAATATTATCTTGGGAATTTTCCAATTAAGGAAAGTTTCCAATTTCTGCAAGTTTCCCGAAAAGGAAACTTTCCATTTCTAGACATTTCCTTTTCTCGAAAAAGGAAATATGTCAGGGCCGGATGAATCTACGTCAGGGCAAGCTAACCAGACCATGGTACAGCTCTTGCAAATCCTGACGGCTCAAATGTCCACCTTCTCTACCCAACTCGAGCAGTTAAGACAACCCGCACCGGCTCCCACTGCAGCACCTGCCGCACCACCCTACCACCATGATCGACCACCCATGGGTCGATACCCGTACTACGACGACGAGCCACCACCACCCCCACCTCGATCAGCAGCTCATTATCCGGAGGTCAAGATGAACCCACCTCCCTTCTCGGGCAAATTAGACCCCGAAGAGTACCTCGACTGGGAGAGACGCATGGAACTCATCTTCGAGTACTATAACTACGACGATCCCCGAAAGGTCATCTTTGCGACAGCGCAATTCACAGACCATGCACTAGCATGGTGGGATCGAGAAGTCACCACCCGTAGGCGAGCTCGTATGGGTTCCGTGACTTCATGGGTCGAGTTGACCCAGATCATGAGGCGACGATATGTACCGCCCCACTTCCACCGCGAGCTTCAGCGACGTTTCCGACGCCTCACTCAAGGAAGCAAGACGGTGACCGAATACTTTGACGAGTTCGAACACCTCCGTAACCGACTCGATATAGAAGAGTCTGAGGAGAGCCTTATGGCCCAATTCATTGACGGCTTGCAGAAGTCAATTGCCAGGAAGATTGAGCTGCAGCCCTACCACGACCTAGGTGAGCTGTTCCATCAAGCAGTCCAGATCGAGAAGTGCCATAAACGTAAGTTTGCCGCACCTTCTCGACCCAGGAACACGTGGAACACTGGTTCCAAGCCTTTTAAGCGTACGACTCAGCCTATTGACCCACGGCTCAAGGGCAAGGCCGTCGCCTCCAGCTCAGCCCCCAGACTGGCGCCTCCAGCCTCTAGACCACCGAGTGCCACGACCCCTTCCCAGCCTCAGCGGAGCAGCGAGATCGTCTGCTTCAAATGTAAGGGCAGAGGACACATGTCCCGGGAGTGTCCCACTCAACGGACAATGGTACTCACCGCTTCCGGAGATTATGAATCCGAGGATGAACAAGAGGAGCCAGCATTTTCGGCACATCAGCCAGACGAGGACATTAAATATGCTGACTCCGGAGAAATGCTTATGATCCGACGCGTTCTTAGCTCACGATTCGAGCCAGAAGAAGAAGAACAACGAGAAAACATTTTCCATTCCAAATGCACCATACTTGGGAAAGTGTGCTCGTTGATCATCGACGGAGGATCATGTACAAATGCCGCCAGTAAGTATATGGTGGAGAAACTAGGCTTGCCCGTGACCAAGCACCCCAAGCCCTATAAGATTCGATGGCTGAACAACAAGACGGAGTTGTACATCTCAGACCAAGTGAAGGTCTCTTTCAGCATCGGCAGATATCAAGATCAGGTCACCTGCGACGTCGTCCCGATGTCAGCTGGACATCTTCTGCTCGGACGACCCTGGCAATTCGACCGCGAGACCACACACAACGGACGAACCAACTTCTATTCCTTCGTCCACGACAAGCGTCGATACAATTTAGCCCCAATGTCTGCACACGCCGTCCAAGAGATGCAATCAAAGATGGCAAAAGATCAAAATGCCAGAAAGGAGAATTTTCTAGTAAATGTGGCCGACATGCGGAAAGCCACATGCACTGCAGGCACTCAAGTCGTATTAATGCTCTACAGAGAAAACCTACACACGGCTAGCACCGAGCACTCCCTACCTGCCGAGATCCGCGCACTCCTTGACAAGTATGCGGACGTCTTTCCAGACGAGATCTCGGCCGGCCTTCCACCTATCCGAGGGATCGAGCACCACATTGACTTCGTTCCCGGAGCTCAGTTACCTAACCGTCCAGCCTACAGAGTCAACCCCGAGGAGGCTAAAGAATTAGAACGATAAGTCCAAGACCTCATGGCTCAAGGGTACGTTCGTGAAAGTCTCAGTCCCTGTGCCGTTCCGGTTCTTCTGGTACCCAAGAAGGACGGAAGTTGGAGGATGTGCGTCGACTGCCGCGCCATCAACAACATAACTATCAAGTACAGGCACCCCATTCCACGCCTGGACGACATGCTAGAAAAGCTCAGCGGAGCCGGCATCTTCTCTAAAATCGACCTGAAAAGTGGATAACATCAAGTGAGGATGCGAGAGGGAGATGAATGGAAGACCGCCTTCAAGACTAAGCAAGGTCTTTATGAGTGGTTAGTTATGCCGTTTGGTCTATCAAACGCGCCCAGCACCTTGATGCGACTTATGAACGAGGTTCTTCGCCCGTTCATCGGCAAGTTCGTAGTGGTCTACTTCGACGATATTCTCGTCTACAGCACGACCTACCGAGACCACCTGGAACACTTAGAGGCCGTGATCACCACACTACAGAGAGAGCAGCTGTATGCCAATCTAAAAAAATGTACATTTGGCACCGACCAAGTTATCTTTCTTGGTTTCGTCGTCAGTTCCCAGGGGCTTCGAGTAGACGACGAGAAGATAAAGGCCATTCAGGAGTGGCCCACACCGACGACCGCCAGCCAGGTCCGCAGCTTTCACGGACTTGCTAGCTTCTACCGACGGTTCGTCCGAGACTTCAGCACGATTGCTGGACCATTGACCTCGACGATCAAGAAGAACCAAGACTTCCGTTGGGGACCCAAGCAAGACAAGGCCTTCCAGCTCCTCAAGGAACGCCTTACACACACCCCAGTCCTCGTGCTGCCTGACTTTACGCAGACCTTCGAGGTCGAGTGTGACGCTTCAGGCATAGGCATTGGAGCCGTCCTTACCCAAGGCGGACGCCCAGTCGCCTATTTCAGCGAGAAGTTAAGTGGAGCTGCACTTAACTATCCGACCTACGACAAGGAACTCTATGCCCTTGTCCGAGCCTTAGAGACTTGGCAGCATTATCTGCTTGCCCGAGAGTGCGTCATTCACACTGATCATCAGACGCTCCAGCACCTCCGTGGGCAGTCCACGTTGAAGAAACGACATGCCCGTTAGTTGGAATTCATCGATACAGCGTTATATCCGTCATGGAGTCTAAAGTTCTCGGCTTCGAGATGATCAAGGAGTTGTACGCCGACGATGTCAACTTCGCCCAGGGTCACCTAGAGCACGGCAAAGGCAATTTCAGCCGTTTCTTCCTGCACGACGGATTCCTCTTCAAAGACAAGCGACTCTGCATTCCGAGAGGATCGATCCAAGAGCTGTTTCTCAAAGAAGCACACGGTGGAGGCCTCATGGGTCACTTCGGCATTGACAAGACCTTAAGAATGCTTAAGGAGCACTTCTATTGGCCTCATCAGCGCCGTGACGTCGAGATGCACTGCGCCCGGTGCCTTATCTGCAAAAGGGCTAAGTCAAAGATGCATCCGCAGGGTCCCTACATGCCCTTGCCAGTCCCATCCGCGGCTTGGACAGATATATCCATGGATTTGGTCCTAGGTCTACCAAAATTGCACAATAAGGATTCCATCTTCGTCGTGGTCGACAGATTCTCTAAGATGGCACACTTTATCGCTTGCAACAAGACCAATGACGCAAGCCAGATCGCCGACCTGTTCTTCAAGGAGATCGTCCGCCTTCACGACATTCCCCGGACGATTGTTTCTGACCGTGATACCAAGTTCCTGAGCCACTTCTGGCGAGCTCTTTGGCGGAAATTGGGCACCAATCTACTATTCTCTACAGCATATCATCCCCAGACGGACGGACAGACTGAGGTTGTCAATCGGACATTGTCACAGACCTTGAGGGCAACAATCGGACGCAATTTGAAGAATTGGCTGGAATGTCTTCCGTACGTCGAGTTTGCCTACAACAGAGCTACACATTCAGGCACGAAGCGCTCACCTTTTGAGGTTGTCTACGGCTTCAACCCGACCACTCCGATCGAGTTCACCCCCATCCCGTTAGACGACGCCATCAGCTTGGAGGGTGAAGCCAAAGCAGACTACATCAAGCGGCTTCATGAGGAGACCAAGGAAAACCTGGAACAACGGAACATCCAGAACGTCAAGAATGACAACAAAGGCCGCCGGCACATGGTCTTCAAGGAGGGAGATTGGGTTTGGCTACACCTGCGCCCAGACAGATTTCCCCATCGACGGAAGAGCAAGCTGGCACCCCGGGGAGATGGTCCATTTCGAGTACTTCGGAGAATAAACGACAACGCCTACCAGCTCGAACTGCTAGGTGAGTATAACGTTTCTAGTACTTTCAATGTTGCTGACTTAGAGTTGTTTGATGCAGGTGAGGATTTTGGTTTGGAGACCAAAGCACTTCAAGAGGGAGGGAATGATGAGGACGTCGAGCCAGCTACTGCACCGGTCATCCCACCTGGACCTCTTACGCGGTCCAAGAGGAAAGCTTTAGGAGACAAGCTCAGCATGCTATTGGAGAGTGGAACCGGAGATGACCAAGAGGAGCCGACCCAGACGCCCAGCCCACGATTAGCCGTCCGGAGAACCAGAGCGGCTCACGCACCCGACCAGCGTGGCCCGGTCCTTGCACCCACGACCGGACCTCCATTCCAGCTAGACAAGGAACCATGGAGGTTCCTTCTAGAAGACTCTTCCTCTTCCGGTGTCTTTACCATTACCATTCGGTAGAGACACCAAAAGTCTTTCTGGGAAATTGTACTCTTTTTCCTATCTTCGGTTTTGTCCCATTGGGTTTTCCGAAGAAGGTTTTAATGAGGCAATACTCCTAGTGCGCAAGGCGTTGAAGACTTGTTCACAATTCCATCTCATTCACAAGTCTTCAGGCGAATTCTCAGCCTAAGTGTTGTTGGGCTTTTCCTCTTTAATTTCGATTTCTTAGTCTAAGTGTTTAATTGGGTTTAAGTCATGTTGACTAATTATGGCCCAATATTTATTTTTAATTGACAATAAGTAAACTACATGTTGTTTTAATCCTTTAAAGGATAAACGCCTTGTAGTTTATCCTAAAGTTGTAAAGAGGCATTATATAAGCCTTCTTGTTTACACTTAATGAAATATCAAATATTTTGATAAAACCCTAAGTCCTTTAGACTAAAAACTGCCGCCAGCTACCCTAGCTGCAGCCGTCGACTTCAACCTCCCTAGGTTGAAGTTCTTGGAGTATCACAAGCCCCTTTCACAGCTTGTGTGGTCCCTTTGATCCACCCTTCAACCCCATTGATTTCTGTCCCATTATCCTGAGCTTCTCGGTGAAAAGACAGCCCATCCAAGTTCTTACATCACTATGGCTAAGAAGGAATGTAGGGAAGCTATTCTAGCTGAGAAACAAGCCATAGAAAGGAATGATACTTATGCTTCAGCTACTCTACCTAAAGGAAAAAGGGCTGTAAGTTCTAAATGGATTTTTACCATTAAATATAAAAGCAATGGTGAAATTGATAGATATAAAGCTAGGTTGGTGGCTAGGGATTTTAGTCAGACATATGGTGAGGATTATAGGGATACCTTTGCATCTATAGCTAAGCTTCATTCTGTTAATATTGTTCTTTCACTTGCTAGTAACCTTGAGTTGGAGTTATGGCAAATAGATGTCAAGAATGCTTTCTTACAAGGTGAGCTAGAAGAAGAGGTATACATGTCACCACCACCAGGTCTAGAGGAGAAGGTTGGAAGCGGCAATACTCTCAGGCTTAGGAAGGCTATCTATGGCCTTAAACAATCTCCAAGAGCTTGGTACCACAAGCTAAGTATAACTTTAATGGATAAAGGCTTCAAAAGATCTTAAGTTGAACATACTCTTTTTACAATAAAAGAGCAAGGAAGGTTATTGTGGTAATTCTTATCTCTGAAGATGATATAATCATATCTGGTAGTGATAGTGTTGGTATTGCATCTACTAAAGATTACTTAAAGAGTGTCTTTGATATTAAGGATTTAGGAGAACTTAAATACTTCTTGGGAATTGAAGTTTGTTGGTTCAAGGAAGGTCTTTTTTATCTCAAATAAAGTATGTTGTAGATTTACTAACCTCTACAGGTATGATGGAATCTAAACCAGCCAAAACACCCTTAGAAGAAGATTATAAAGTCGCAACTAAGGGGGAGTTAGAGGAAGAAATTGATTTTCATGATCCTAAGCTCTATAGAAAAGTGTTTGGTAAACTTTTTTGTCTAACCATCACAAGACCAGATTTATGTTTTGCTGAGAATCAGGTATCTCAACACATGCAAGGTCCAAAGATGAGACATTGGGAGATGGCCATGCGGATTTTGAGATATCTAAAGGGCACACATGAACAAGGTATATGGATGGGTTGTAATAAAAACACAAATGTGGTTGGTTATTGTGATGCAGAGTGGGCAGAAGATAGGGAGGATAGGAGAAGTACCACTGGCTATTGTACTTTCATAGGAGGGAACCTTGTGACTTGGAAAACCAAGAAGCAAAAGGTGGTATCATGCTCTAGTGCAGAATCAGAATATAGAGCAATGAGGAAGCTTACAACTGAATGCATTTGGCTAAAGTAACTCTTGGAAGACCTAGCCGTGAAGTGTGAAGATCCTATCACCATCCACTGTGACAATCAGGCTGCCATACACATAGCCTCCAACTCAGTGTTCCATGAAAGGACTAAGCATATAGAAGTAGACTGCCACAAAGTAAGAGAGGCTATTGGGAAACGTATTATCTTGCCTTGCTATACAAGGAGTGAAGACCAACTTGCTGATGTATTCACCAAGGCAACAGCTCTGAAGAATGGCGCCTCCATCTATCCAAGGCTTGGCCTTATGACCATTTCACACCAATGATCCCAATATGGAGTGTTATACTCATTTTCCCTAAAAAAGGTTTTGTCCTAATTGGGTTTTCCTTCTTTAGCTTTTTAATGAGGTAATACTTCATGGTTGCAAGCTTAGACATTCTTCATGTCTTAAGCTTGAGGGGGAGTGTTAGAATGAAGAAAAATGATGAATTTAGAATGTCCTTCATGGCTCTTATAAGTCGTGTGTTATAATGTTTATGGAGGAGTGTATAAGGCTTGTTTGTGTTCTAATATTATGTTATCCTTGTAGCCATTCATGTATAAGGCAATTCTTGTATCCAAACAAGCCTAGACTAGTTTAGTATAAATATCTCTATCCCTTCACATTTTGTATCTAAGAAAACATAATTTTCATTCTCTTAATAAATCATTATTTTCTCTCATTCTCTCTAATCTCTCATTCTCTCATTCTACAAATCTCTTAATCTCATAATCTTTCAGGATGACTGGTGCAGTGGCTGGCTCGATGTCCTCATCATTCCCTCCCTCTTGAAGTGCTTTGGTCTCCAAAGTGAACTCCTCACCTGCATCAAACAACTGTAAGTCATAAACATTAAACGTACTAGATATGTTATACTCACCTGGAAGCTCGAGCTGGTAGGCATTGTCGCTGATTCTCCGACGGACGCGGAATTGACCATCTCCCCGGGGTACAAGCTTTCTCTTTTGTCGTTGGGGAAATCGCTCTGGTCGCATGTGTAGCCAAACCCAATCTCCCTCCTTAAAAACCATGTGCAGACGGCTCTTTTTGGCATTCTTGACATTATGGATGTTCCGTTGCTCCAGATTTGCCTTCGTCTCTTCATGCAGACGCTTGATGTATTCCGCCTTTGCTTCTCCCTCTAAGCTGATGGCGTCTCCCAGTGGTATGGGTGTGAACTCGATTAGCGTGGTCGGGTTGAAGCCGTAGACAACTTCAAATGGAGAACGCTTCGTTCCGGAGTGTGTAGCCCTGTTGTAAGTGAACTCGACATACGGAAGGCACTTCAACCAATTCTTCAAGTTTTTGCCAGTTGTCGCTCTCGGTATCTGGGACAATGTCCGGTTGACCACATTTGTCTTTTCGTCAGTTTGTGGATGGTACGCGGTAGAAAACAAGAGGTTGGTCCCTAACTTGCGCCACAAGGCTCGCCAGAAATGGCTGAGGAACTTGGTGTCGCGGTCAAACACAATCGTCCTTGGAATGCGGTGCAGTCGTACTCTCTCCTTGAAGAACAACTCGGCATTCTGGCTTGCGTTATTGATCTTGTTGCAAGTGATGAAATATGCCATCTTGGAAAATCGGTCGACTACTACGAAGATGGAGTCCTTGTGGTTGATTTCGGCAGGCCTAGTACAAATTACATGGAGATGTCTGTCCAGGGAGCCGAAGGGACTTGTAGGGGCATACAAATTACTTAAGCATGCTTAATGTCTTGTCAATGCCAAAATGACTCATTAGACCTCCTCCGTAGCCCTCTCTCAAAAGCAGCTCTCGAATCGATCGATCCTCTCGGAATGCAGAGACGCTTGTCCTTGAAAATGAACCCGTCAAACAAATAGAATCGACTGTAGGTGCCCTTGTCGTGTTCCTGGTAGGCTTGAGTGTAGTCTGCGTCGTCAGCGTACAGCAGGACGGTTAGGTAGTTGAGCTCCACGAACAAAGTTGATGTGGTGCTCAATCCCCATGATAGGTGGGAGGCCGGCTGAATTTTTATTCGGGAACACGTCGGCATATCTCTCTAGTAGTGCTTGGACCTCGGTAGGTAAGGGGGACTCGGTGCTGGACGTGTGTAGACTCTCTCTGTAGAATATCATAACGATCTGGGTACCCTTGGTATAGGTGGCTTTCCTCATGTCTGCCACGTTTATTAAAAATTTTCCTTGCGGGCATGTTGATCTTTTGCAATCTTAGACTGCATTTCTTGAACGGTGTGTGCAAACATTGGTGCTAAATTGTATCTACGCTTTTCGTGGACAAATGAATAGAAGTTGGTCCGTCCGTTGTGCGTAGTCACTCGTTCAAATTGCCATGGTCGTCCTAGAAGGAGATGTACAACTGACATCGGGACGACATCACAGGTGACCTGGTCCTGGTATCTGCCGATCCTGAATAAGACTTTAACTTGGTCCGAAATGTATAACTTCGTCTTCTTTTTCAGCCATCGTAATTTATAAGGCTTAGGATGCTTGGTCACAGGCAATCCTAGCTTCTCCACCATGTATTTGCTCGCGGCGTTGGTGCAGGACCCTCTGTCTATAATCAACGAGCACATTTTCCCAAGTATTATACATTTTGAGTGAAAAATATTCTCTCGCTGTTCTTCTTCTTCTGGCTCGAATCTCGAGCTGAGAACTCGTCTGATTATGAGCATATCTCCGGAGTCGGCGTACTCAATCTCCTCGTCAGATTGTTGCTGGGACGTTGGTGCTGACTTCTCTTTCTCGTCCTCGGACTCGTAGTCTCCTGACGCAGTGAGTACCATTGTCCGTTGAGTGGGATATTCTCGGGACATGTGTTCTCTTCCTTTGCACTTGAAGCATACAATCTCGCTGCTCTACTGAGGCTGGGTCATGGTCGTCGAGGAACTGGTCGGCTTTGGTGAAGCTGGGGCAGCCCTGGGAGCTGATCTGCTGGATACAGCCTTGCCCTTGAGACGCAGGTTAATGGGCTGGGTCGTCTGCTCGAATGGCTTGGAGCCGGTGCACCAAGTGCTCTTAGGTCGAGAAGGCGTCTGCAAGTTTTCGTTTATGACACTTCTCTATCTGAACTGCTAGGTGGAATAACTCGCCTAGGTCATGGTACTGCTGTAGCTGGATCTTTTGGGGGATGTACTCGTGCAAGCCGTCATGAATTGGGCCATTATACTCTCATCGGACTCGTCTACGTCGAATCAGTTTCGGAGGTGCTCGAATTCATCGAAATATTTGGACACCGTCTTGCTGCCTTGGGTAAGGCGTCTGAATCGTCGCTGAAGCTCGCTGTGGAAGTGGGGTGGGATGTAGCGTCTCCTCATAATCTGGGTGAGTTCGACCCATGAGGTCAAGGCACCCATCCGAGCTTTCCTGCGAGCTGTTACTTCTCGATCCCACCTTGCCAGTGCGTGGTCAGTGAACTGCGCCGTTCCTAGGGCGACTTTACGGGGATCGTCATAGTTATAGTACTAAAAGAGTAGCTCCGTTCTCCTCTCCCAGTCTAAGTATTCCTCGGGATTAACCTTTCCCGAAAAGGGAGGCGGGTTCATCTTCACTTCGGGGTAATGCATTGGCTGTCGAGGTGGTTGCATTGGCTCGTCGTAGTAATGATGTCGACCCATTCCTTGGTAGGCCGTCTCTGGTTGGTCGTTTGGGTATAGAGATGGAGCAGGGCCGGGTGTAGGTGTAGGATGATCCGAACGCTCGAGACGCGTCGCTATGGTCGACATCTGGGTCGTCAAAGCTTGCAGAAGCTGCAATATTGCTTGACTGCTCTGTCCCGATGTCGACTCGTCACTTCCTTAAATGGAAAATTTCCACAGATATGATTTTGATTTTATTTTTATTGTCTATATAATAAAAAGGAAACTCGCTATTTGTGGAAAAGGAAATAAAGTAAAAGGAAAAATATCCTAAAGACAATTATTACCTAAATCTAAAAATGAAAACTAAATAAATGAGAGATATCCTAAAAAAAATTATTGCCTAAAAATAAAAAGGAAACTAACTAAATAGAAAATATCCTAAAAATTTATTGTCTAATTAACTAAAAAGAAACTATACTTAAACTAAAGGCAAATTAATTAATTTCTAATTTCCTAAAAAGAAACTATCCTAGACAAAGAGAAAAAAATATATAAGTATGCCTATTTCCTAAAAGGAAAACTACCTTAAACTAAAAAGAAAATCTATTATTTACCTAAAAATCTTAGGGAGCTTTCTAAAAGAATTTTGGAAACTTCCTAAACTAACTCTTAGCCTAGAAAAAATTATGGAACCTAGACACTATGGAATGGTTTTGCAACCCTAGTCGCCTTATGCAATCAAGGAATTTGACCTGCAGGCGCGGCACGAGGGAATGCTAGCGAAGGACACTAAGGCTCTAGGGATAGCGCGGTACGGGGGAATGCTAGCAAGTGTGCTATGGTAAGCGAACGCAGGACGCTAGGTAGCTACGCGGTTTGGTACGTGACTAAGGGATGCGGACGCGGTACACTAAGGGGCTAGTGTGGTTTCCTTGGCCTGCGACTAGTGGAACGAACGCAGAAAGGTAACACGGTGGGTAGGTCTATGCTGGACACACGAGGACCTAGCCTAGCAACACGCAAACAAGCAAACAAATTTATTCTACCTCTTTTTGTTTTAACAAAAAAATACAAGGAAATTATTGATAGAACCTGATTTTGTTGTATTTTTTTCTGGTGTTTGTGGTATGTGACTTTATTCCTCCTCCTTCTTACCGAGAATCTCAGGGGAAAGAGAAAGAAACACAATCAAAATCCAAAACCTATTGCAACAAAAACAAGAATAAATCGCCAAATAACAAGGATAAATTCAACCTGATGAACAGGAGCTTTCAGCTCTGATACCAGATGATGCAAGAACAATGGGGTGGGCTGTCTATCACTGAGAAACTCAGGTTGCTGGACAAAAAGGATGGAAGTGAATGGTGGATCGAAGGTACCACACAAGCTGTTAAAGAGGTTTGTGATACTCTAAGAACTTCAACCAAACAGGTTGAAGAACACGACACAGCTGCAAGGGGGATGCTTGGCGGCGCCTACTTAGGTCTTGACAAAGACTTAGGTTTTGTTTTTGTTCTAAAAATGCTTGTTATCTTATTAATGAGTAGACAAGAGGCTTATATAATACCTTATTACAACTTAGGCTAAACAACATGATGTTTAGCCTCTCAAAGAATTAAAACAGCAAGTAGTTTGCTTAATGGCAATTAACATAACTTTGGCCCAAATAGTCAACATGACTTATAAACCCAATTAAAATACTTAGTCTATAAATAGAATTAAATATAGAAAGCTCAATAACACTTAGGCCATAAATCTATGAGGACTTGTGAATGAAATGGAAATGTGAACAAGTCTTCACCGTCTTGCGCACTAAGAGTATTGCCTCATTAAAACCTTCTTCAGAAAACCCAATGGGACAAAACCAAAGATAGGAAAAGAGTACAATTTTCTATCAAGTTTTTTGGTGTCTCTACCGTATGGTAATGGTAAAGACACCGGAGGAAGAAGAATCTTATAGTAGGAATATCCATGGCTCCTTGTCCGGCTGGAATGGGTCGGATGGTCTTGGGACGGTCGTGGCTTGGTCGGGTGATCCGTGGTCGAATGGTCCAGACGGCATATACAACACCCTTGGATCAAGCTGGGTCATCACGGTTGGTCCAGTCTCCAAGATCATGATGAGCTTGTCTCCTAAAGCCTTCCTCTTGGACCGTGTGAGTGGTCCTGGTGGGATGACTGGTGCAGTGGCTGGCTCGATGTCCTCATCAGCATCGAGACAACTAAGGAAACACGAAACGAATTACCCAACCCATGACTTAGAGGTGGCGGCAGTGTTATTTGCATTAAAGATCTGGATATCTTACCTTTACAGTAAAAAAGTTTAGATCTTTACGGACCACAAGAGTTTTAAGTATATCTTCACGCAATCAGAACTAAACCTTCGGCAAAGGAGATGAATGGAGCTTGTGGCCGATTATGACCTGACTATTGAGTACCATCCGGGAAAGGCCAACTCGGTTGCAGATGCACTAAGTCAAAAAAAGTGGTCATGGATGCTACAAAGGACATGGAAGGTCTGGTCAGTATGATAAGCACCTTGCGCCTTACCGCATTGATGGACGATGTGGAACCGTTGGGTTTAGGGGCGGCCGACCATACGGATTTGTTAATCTGCGTTCGGCTAGCTCAGGATGCGGACGAGATACTTAACGAGGCAGCACAAAACGATAACACTGAGTATCAGACATCGAATAATGGGACGATAGTGGTGAATGGCCGGTTGTGTGTTCCAAAAGATCTGCAGTTGTGTGATGAAATTCTTAAGGAAGCACATCAGTCCAAATTTTCCATTCACCCAAGAGCGATAAAATGTACCGAGACTTGAAGCGGTACTACCATTGGGATGGAATGAAACAGGATGTGGTTAAATGGGTGGCCGGTTGTCAGACTTGTCAAAGGGTCAAGGCCGAACATCAGGTCCCGGCTGGGTTAATGCAAAGATTACCTATCCCCGAATAGAAATGGGATTTGATCATGATGGACATTGTTACCAGACTACCTATGTGTGATAAGAAGGATGCGATTTTGGTCATTTTGGATCGTTTCACCAAATCGGCCTATTTCATCGCAATTAATCGAAAGGATGGCTCGGAGAAACTTGCGGAGTTATACATAAGAGAGATCATTCGATTACATGGAGTCCCTGCGAGTATAATATAAGATCGAGACTCTAAGTTTGTGTCGGCGGTTTGGATGTCATTGCATAAGCGGTTTGGGACTAAGGTCCATCTGAGCACGGCTTACCACCCTCAGACGGATGGACAATCGAAACGGATGATCCAGATACTTAAGAATTTGTTGAGAGCGGCTGTTTTGGACTGGGGCAGTAAGTGGGAACACCATTTGCCATTGACCGAGTTTGCATATAACAATAGCTATCAGGCTAGCATTGGTATGTCTCCATATGAGGCATTGTACGGACGGCCTTGCCAAACCCCACTATGTTTGACAAAAGTGGGAGAGCAGAGCATTTATGGGCCAGACTTGGTCGATAGGACGATTGAAAAAATCAAGATTTTATGGATTAAGATTAAGGAAGCTCAGGACCGAAAAAGAGTTATGCAGACAAACGTCAAAGGGAGTTAAAATTCGAAGTTGGGGAAATGGTTTATTTTAAAACGGTCACCTATGAGGGACAGGAAATAACAAATCAGACCGCAAAGTTAAGTCTGAGATATATGGGTCCATATAAGATTTTGGAACAGATCGGGCTAGTGGCCTAGAGATTGGAATTACCAACGGTCTTAAGTGTATTCCACAATGTGTTCCACGTTTCTATGCTAAGGAAGTGCATAAATGATAGACATAATGTGATAGTGGAGCCACCAGCGGATTTACGGGAAAATTTGACCGTGGAATGAAGGCCAGTTTGTATCATGGGAAGACGAGTTAAGACAGACCGTAGGAAGAAAACCAAAATGATTCAGGTCGTTAGGGATTGTGATGGAGAAGAAGAGCCCACGTGGGAACTTGAAGTCATCTTGAAGGAAAGGTTTCCTGAATGGTTCGATAAGGAAGTGGCAGAAACTTCTAAGGCCAAAAAGGCTAAGGCTTATATTCGAGGACGAATCCACCCAATTGGGGGAGAATTGTAATGACAGCGATCAAAAAACCTTAAAAGGGTAAAACTGGCATGAGCGGGAAAAAGGAAAAATCCAGGGAATATGCGTGGCCAAAGATATCTGAGAGGGAAAAGATATCCTTGCAACAAATTTCCCGGAGATATCGCGATATCTTAACAACTTCCATAAGATACCGCGATATATTAACAACCAGATAAGGAATTTTATTTCTAGCGGATAAGGGATGGATTGGTCGAGTTACTAGCATATCAGTAAAAAACAGATTTCCTAGAGATATCGCAAAATCTTAACAACTTTCCGAAATTATCGTGATATCTTAATAAACAGATAAGGGATTATTTTCGAATGGATAAAGAAGGATCTGGCCGTAGATAAAGGATATCCTAACCGCTCTTCTCTTATAAATAAGAAGACAAGCCGCCTTTTAATGTCTGAATGAACAAAACAAAAGCAAGTACTCCGAAAGAAAGAAAGATCAAGGAAACTGAACGATTATCCTAGAAACGTCCGAGTTGCGTCCAGCCACCTGAGTAAATATCGATAGTGGTTCGTTTGGATAAGGAATATCCAGGTTAGCATCGAAAAACTCGGAGTTTTTATCCAGTTGGACTATAAGCATCGAGAGACTTAGTGTTTGGTCAATATGTTCCCAGTGAACCACTAGGTCTGCGTGACGCGCGTCAGTACGGCTTGGACGATCTGCGACAAGATGTGTTAGAATGTGGGATTTTCATCAGTTCATTGAAATCCTAAGGTGAGTGTGTAATTGTGGCTATGGTCTAGGGTCGTTGGCTTGATTGGATTCAATAAGTGTTTGATTGTCTGATCTAATATACTTGCCCTTGTCCTGATATATGTGTTAATCGTGAATATGAGAGTCGTGTGTGACTCGTCCTAGTAAGAGATCCAACAGTGGTTGGTGAATCACGTTTTAGGAAAGTATGTCGGCCTGATTTGCATGATTGACTTGTTGATTGTATTGCTTGTTTTAGATTACTTGACCATAGCTGTGTGAGACGAGATGACCGCCTCACTAAGCAATTTGTTGCTTATGCCTCCTTATGGATGCAGGGATATATATTTCTCGGGAAGGTAACCGCAGTGGCTAGGACGCGAGACAAATGCTGGAAAGAAGGGATGGTTGCTTGGGTAGTTCGATTGGGTCTAGTAATTTAAACGATGTACTAGCTTATTAGCAAACTTATCGTGGTACTAGAACTTCGATTTTTAATTTTTTTTTTAATTTGAAGTAATCTATTGCACGTTTATGCACTGCTCCGCTGAATCGAATTTTGAAAATGCTAATAGAAAAGGTTAAGTAAAAATCTGGATTAAGAAATTTTTACTAAGTACGGCCGGTTGGATCGAACGCGGATAGGAAACCTTTGACCTGGGGTAGTTTTTCCGGGTTAGAGCGTTTCAAGAAGCCCACGCAGAGATAAGTTATGGATTCACCTTTTTCACTTGGGGTTCATTCATGCCTCATCTGAGGCTCATAAATACACTCAAATGAAGTCTAGAAGCATCAAGTTTTCAAATGAAGAAGAAGTCCTAAGCCAATAAACAAAAAGTTTCATTTTGTTATTTTCGAAGAAGAAGTCCTAAGCCAATAAACAAAAAGTTTCATTTTGTTATTTTCCTAATCCTAAAAGATTTAGATAATTTAAATACTTTTTCTTAATCTCTTGTTCTTCACGACTCTAAGACCCTTACACAGACCCACAAAATGTTCATACAAGTTACAACACTTTTGGAGAGTATTATTGCTTTTGATTTTAAGAGCTTCCAAGGAAGAGATCTCCATTTGTACTTCAAATAGAGAAGCACCATGTCTGAAAACATTCATACATTAGGTTGAATGAAATCAATGGTTCCAGAACAACATAATTAGATTTGGTAGTTTAATAGTCTTAAAAATTGATTTTTGTTTTTACTTGTTCTTATTGTATGAGTCTAGAGTAATTAAATAGATATTTGATTTAAGGGATAGACCCATAAAGGTGTTGAATTTAGAACCATGAACTAGTATTTGGATAGGCTAGACTAAAGTAACCAACAAAAATTGAGTTGCGGAGTCTAGTGAACTTTATCAGAACTTAATCCATTAATGCATATATACATCTTTCAATAATTAATAAAATCTGAGTATATTGATTTGCTAGGTATAGTGTCTAGAGCTACGAAAGCAAAAAAGATAGAAAATTATGTTCTGAGTTCAAGATCATACGATCATAGACTTATAATATCGAATTTGTTGCATGAATTGTCCTGAAGCCTAACGCTTTCCCTAATGGCTTTCCAAAACCAAATTTCTCTATCTCTTTTTCTTTACTATTTGATAATGATTACTCACTAACGACATATTTCTGTGATAGTTCAATTTTAACGTAGTCTCCACGATTTGCAGTGTCACCAATTTTCTAAAAATTGATAATCCTACACTATACTTGTTAGTTTGCTGCACGCTTACAGCTAAGTCTGATTGGATGAAAGCTTACACCATATCATTTGGGTCTGCTTGTTTTACTCACTTGCTATCTCGAGACAAAGATAAATTCGGATCTAGGAGTCGTTGTTATGTATTTGTGGAATATACTTTCTAAAAGAAGGGATGGAGTGTCTACGATTTAGACAAAGATGAATTTTTGGTTTAATGTTGTTTTTGAAGAAAATGTTTTCTTGTTTTAGAAGGAATCCAACTGCAGTTCCTCGGGAATGTTGGTTTCCCAAGATCTGGTGTTTGATGAGGATTGGATTCTTTCTCCGCCTTTACCCGACAGGGGTAGCTTGTTCCCTTCTCCACCTCTTGAGAACAGTAGTGCTCAAATTGATATTCCTCCACTTGATCAAACAGTAGTAGATAGACCTAATCAAGTCAAGCCTATTAGTTATGCTATTTCCTAACAAGTGGTCAAACATGTTGCTTCTGCCCCTGTTTTAGATTATGGACATCAACCGAAGCATCCTCCCAAACAACTATATTGTCAATTAAATTGATAGAACACTTCTGTTCTTGCCGACTTTTCTTCAACATCCTCGTGTATTGTGTCAGGTAACACTCCGTATCTACTTCAACATTACATAAATGATGCTGTGTTTTCTTAGGGTCTTTTCCAGCAGCCATCCTTACCTAAAAGCCACAACGAGGCCTTGCAAGATAAAGTTTGGCAGCATACAATTGTGAATGAGGTTAATGTTGGCAAAAATCTTTTTACTTCTATTTAGTGTTCATTATATTTAATATAAATTATATTAGCTATTAAATGGAGTGTCGGGAGTCATTAGTTGTAGTGGTCAGCTCCCTGTCTCTCAGGACGCTAGAATCCAGGGTTCGAACCCTGGTATTCCCAAGGTTGTGGAAGCTAAATGGCCACTAGGCCACAGTGTTAAAAAAAAACATTTAATAGAGTAATTTATTCAATGAAACATAAACTAATTAAGTTATATTCTGGCTCAATAAATGAAATATTAAAAGTTTAAATGTTGGACTTATGAAATTCCTATTTCTGACTATTTAAAATGATACATAGTTAAGGTCCCTAAGATACTAAATCAAAGAGTTTTACACATACCCATATAGAAAAAAAACATAAAGGTCTCTTAGAGATGTAAAGAAGATTTAGTTGAGGAAGATCTCAAACATTTCGGTTATAATCATTTGATTAATGACCGCGGTCATCATTCCAAAAAATTCATGGATTAATGTATTATATGTAAAATATATGGTATTGTTTATTTATTTTTCAACAAGTGGTATATTATTCTAGTCGGACGGATTGTCTTAGGAATAAGACAGATGTTTGTCCATCATAACCGTTGGTCGAAACTGCCTGTGTGTACAAAATGCTTAACTAAACCAATTACATCCCCCATAACTATCGGCCATGATTGCTGATAAAATAATTCGGTCATTCAATCGTTAACTAAACGATTACATCCTCCTTAATAATAATTTAATTTAAATTAAATGGTTGAAACCAATGGGATCCAAACAATTAATGGAATATTGATATTTAATAGATAAGGATTCAATTCTCACACTAAAAGCCAAAAATCACGGACACTTGACAAACACTAAAACGTAAATTGGCAAACCACCATTAAAAAAAAGAAAACTAAAAAATATAGACATACACTTGGTAATCATTAATTTTCCAATAGATCGTGACTCAACTTCTCAAACAGATCTTTGTTCGGGTCTTTGAGATGCTCATTTTCAGTTAGAGTCATAAACATTTTCATCTTCTTAGTTTGAATTATTTATTTTATTAATTTGTTTGCTTCCTCCTGCCTCATGGCATTTTTTCCAATCATTTCAAATCTTGCTCTTTCAATTGTTTGAATTCATTCACTTTTTTGTTGACCACTTCCAAGATTGTATCCTTACCTTTCTCTTTATTTATTTTTAGCTGCATCCTTTCCCATTGCAAGAACACTAAATCCTACAAAATTGAAGTCACTTAAATCACTCTCGTGGACTTTTAGATCCTGCAAAACATTAGCTGCTTCTAAAGCTAATATTTCCTCCTATATGAAATTCATAATGTAGTCAATTAAGGACAACAAGCCATTATAACATTAAATTGAAATATTCATTCTTACCAATTGAATATAATTTATGCGCTTTCGCCAATACATCATTCTCCGACCACTTATTTTGTTGTATATGTTTAGTGTTATTGAAAGCACCAATCCATTTATCCCTTTTTTGGTTCACGTAGTTAAAATCATTTCTGCACGAAATTACATCACATAGAGGATCAAATGAACAATGATCATTACAATATTCAACATTTTGTACATACGGGCAGTTTCAACCAACATGTTGATTAAATTAAATTCTTATCTATTAGTTAAGGGGGATGTAACCGTTTAGTTAACGACTGAATGACCAAATTATTTTATCAGCAATCATGGCTGATAGTTATTGGTTTAGTTAACCATTTTGTACACACAGGCAGTTTCGACCAACGGTTAAAATGGACGAACATATGTTTTATTCCTAAGACGTCTGACTAGAATGACAAAGTTGCGACCTATGAGTCTCTGCAATGTCGGATATAAAATTATATCAAAAGTCTTATGTAAACAGTTAAAATAATTTATACCATGACTAATCTCAGAAACACAACCGGCGTTCGTTTCAAGACGGCTGATTTCTAATAATATTCTTATCACCCAGAAAATAATTCATGCTTTAAGAATAAACAAATGATGTCAAAGGAAGTATATGGCTATCAAGACTGACATGAGTAAGGCATATGATAGAGTGGAATGACCTTACATTGAATGAATTCTAGAAAAAATCAGATTCTCCTCACTCTGGATCTCGTGGATTATGAGGTGTTTAACATCGATAAGTATAAGTTTTTGATAAATGGGCAACCAGGATGGTGTATTTATTGGAAAGAGGTATTTGCCAAGGGGACCCATTATCACCCTATTTATGTATCTTTATACAGAATTAATGATTGCTAACATCAATCACTAAGAACGTGTGAAAGCATTAACAGGTCTAAAAATCGCAGGAACAAGCTCACTTTACGCGGATGACAGCTTATTCTTTTGTCAAGCGAAAAGAGATGAGTGTCAGGCTATTCGGCGAATTCTAAAATCATATAAAAATTTATCAGGACAGCAGATTAACTTTGGAAAATAATCTTTAAATTTGATAACTTAGGGATGGGGGGATAGTGGATGGAGGGGAAAATGTGAAACGAAGGAAAATCTGGGTATTAATACAACGAATGGCATGGGTATATATTTAGTGGATTAAAATCACAAGGCTTCGGTTTTATTAACAACATACTACAAAACAGAGTGAATGGATGGACCTCGAAATTTCTGTCTAAAGGTGGCCATTTTTTAAATATAAAATCCATCCTAACAGATCTACCCATACATATAATTTCATGTTATCGATCTCCAAAGCAAGTAACATAAACACTTACAAGTTCTATTGCACATTTTTGGTGAAGTCAAAGTAGAACTAGGCGTGGTTTGCACTGGATCGCATGGAAAAAAAATATGCAGACACAAAAAGAAGGGAGTCTTGGCTTTAAAAATATTGATGATTTTAATACAACCATGCTTGCAAAAAAATTATGGTGATTAATGGATTTCCCATACACTTTATTCTCCAAAATATATAGGAGGCGGTACTTTAGGAACACAGATCCATTGGATCCAATACGAGTGTATTCTCCTTAATACGATTGAAGAAGTATCACCTCGGCTAGATCTTTAGTTAAAAAATGATTAATCAAAAGGATTGAAACTGGGAAAAACATTTTTGTTTGGAATGATACATGGATACCAACCCCTTGTCCAAGATCTGCAACAAGCAAATTTACAGTTTACCCTACAATATTCAATGTTAATAATTTAATTGATAGCCCGTCAATGTCTTAGAATATTCCTTTGCTTGAAGATGTTTTAATTTCAGAATATGTGAAACTTATTAAAACATTAGCAATAAGTCGGTTTAAAAACATGGACAAGAATAGTTGGCACTTTTCAAAAAATGACACACACGGTTAAATCGAGAGATGAGACGAAACAGCATTATGTGAACAAAAACACTCATATCGGCCAGCATGGGCCAACAATTAAGTCTCTTCAGGCATCAATATGGAATATTAAATGTCCCCCAAAAACGAGACATTTCATCTGGCAAATGATTTCAGGTTGTGTTCCAGTGGCTACCAACTTAAGATCACGTGGAATCCTCTATGTAAATTTTGAGTATTTAATATTCTCTCTTCCACGTGTTTGATATAGGTATTTATTATTGGATTGAAAGTTGGCATAGTCATGTTTAATTTTGGTAGTTCTTGTTGATATTTTGGATCTGGTTTGTGAATATTTTATCATCACATTTTCATTTGGTTTTTATTATGTTTTTTTAGATATCTTGGTAGTTGGGGTTTTTAAATATCCGAACCAACCTAATTTCCGAATAGTTTTGGATTTTTAACAAACAATCCAAACCGAAAGCATCGGAACTGAATCCAATCTTAATTTTTAGAAAACCCGAAAAGATTGTATGAGTCTACATCAGAAAATACGAAAATCCAAACAACCTAAACCAAACTAGATCAGATATCCGAACACCTAGAACTAGTAGAATTGAGATGAATCTTCTGTTTCTGAATAATCTGAGTGTAATTCTTACATGTTCTTGATTCCTACCTATTTTTTCCGTTTCTTACGTGAGCTTGATTTTTTATAATTTAGATTTCACTGTTTCTTACAAAATCGAGCTGTTTGAGAAGATGATGTTTTATGAAGAATATTTTTAAATCGGAAATTTATAGACTAGCTTATAAAACCTTATAAACTCTTATCAATTAAACTGACTGTTTATGCAATAAGTTTATGCATGTTAAAATGCATGAAAGCTATTTATATATGGAGAATGAAGTTGACAAATGGAATCCATTGGGGTTTCACAATTGATGATTATAGGGAATTTTCACTTAGTGTCATTAATGAAGACATATTGCTGAAATTTGCAAATTTTATAAATTTTATAAATTATTTTTATAAATTTTATAAATTATTTTTATAAATTTTATAAATTATTTTTACAATTTTTCAAAATGATTGTATAAATCTTTATAACTAATTTTATAAAATATTATAAATATATTATAAATTTTTATAATAATTTTATAAATCTTTGATAGAATTATTATCTTGTCAAAAAAAGAAATGTTTGATAAAAGTTTTATAAACTCTTATATATGAATTATTTTTCTGTTGAGAAAAAAAATTATTATGACTTATAAATGATATGTAAACCCTTATGAATGATTTAAAGATTATATTACCCATATTTAGAAACCATATAAATGATTTGTAAATCTTTATAAATATTTATAAATCATTTATTTTATAAATCATTTATTATCTTTTATGAAATATTAGAAACCCTTACATATGATTCAAAACTTATATTTTTTACATTTATAAACTTTTATAAATGATTTTATAAATTCTTAAAATGATTTTATAAGATTTGCTAAAGTTTGATAAAATTGTATATATATGTTTATAGGAGTTCAATAAATCTGAGTATGGATGAAAACAGGTAGTGGTGTGACTTAGCAAAATTGATACAACGACTTTAGCTTGTCCATTGTTCAATCACAAAGATTCGAGGAAAATCATAGGGATACAAGCCAAGGATTATGGAGTATATTGTAAGAAGAGAGAAAAACCAAAGAAAAAGAATCCTCTATTTTATTATCTTCCTTTCACACTTATAATTATATCGTGGATTGATTTATATACATAACTAACTTTTAACTGTAGAAAACCGAGTCTAACCCGATATAACCAATATTCCCCCTCAAGATGAGTTGAATATGTTACGGAGACTCATCTTGGATAACTAGTATTGAAACTTAGTAGGTAAAAGAGGTTTAGTAAGAGTATCAGCAAGTTGTTTTTCAGAGTGAACATGTAACAACTTGAGTAAACCTTGATCTGAGCGTTCACACGCATGGTATAACAATCGATTTCGATGTGTTTGGTGTGTTTGTGGAAGACTGAATTGTTGGCAATATGCAAGGCAGCGGTGCTGTCACAGTAGAGGACATGAGTTGTGGAAGATGGAATGTGCAAACATGCAGGAGAATGTTAATCCATACCAGTTCACAGGATGCAAGAGCCAATGCTTGATACTCGGCTTCTGCAGAAGATTGAGATACAATATGCTGCTTCATGGAACACCATGAGACTTGGAACGCCATGAGATGAGAGAAGAACCTAAAACATGCAGAAACCAGTGGTGGATCTGCAACAATCGGGACAGGAAGCCCAATTTGAATCAGCGAAGCCCTTCAGTTGGAAATCAGAATCATCGGAGGAAAAGAAAAGACCTTTGCCAACAGTGCCTTTAATATAATGTAAGCTCTTATAAACCGCATTGGGATGAGAAGTTCGAGGGGCAGAGGAGTATTGGCACACTTTATGGACAGCGAATGTGCTATCAGGTCTGGTGATTGTTAAATACAAGAGCCTACCAACTAAGCTGCAGTACATTTCTCTGTCCTCCAGTAATTCACCATCACTCTTAGATAACTTCAGATTTGGTTCCATGGGCACTGAGGAAGGCTTGCAACCCAACAGACCCGTAGAGATAAGAAGCTCCAAATCATATTGTCTCTGACAAAGAGAAATCTCTGCACCAGTCTGAGCTACTTTAAGACGAAGAAAATACTTCACTGGACCAAGATCATGAAGCTTGTATTGCGCTTGTAAAGTGTGTCACCTGAGAAGCAGCTACAGGCAAAGTACTAGCAATAAGAATATCATCAACATATATTAAAACCGCAATATAATCAATTCCATTATACTTTACAAACATGTATGATCGCCATGGCCATGAACGAAACCCATGAGGAGTAAAGAATCAGAGAATTTCTTGTACCATTGACTTGAAGCTTTTTTGAGTCCATAAATGGATTTCTTGAGTTTACAAACAACATTTGGCATCAGTGATTCCCCCTTGCTTGATGCATAGCCCATTGGTAATTTCATGTATATTTTTTTTCATCCAAATCCCCATTGAGAAAGGCATTGGAAATGTCTAACTAGATGAGAATCCACTTCCTCTTTGCTGCACTCGCCAAAAATAACTTAACAGTGGCCAATTTAGCGACATGTGAGAATGTATATGTAAAGTCCAAGCCTTCATATTGGGTATATCCCTTTGCTACTAAACGACTTTATAAATTTCAAGGCTACCATCAGCATGCCATTTAAGGGTGAAAACTCATTTGCAACCCACAGCTTTCTTACCCGGAGGCAGAGTAGTGATATCCCAAGTGTTTGTGGTTTCCATGGCTTCAATCTCAGTATCAACCACTTGACACCACTCTCTGGAAAACTTAGCCTCATCAAAATAAGTGAGAATGTGAATTTTGTGATTTGATTTATAAAGGCAAGATGAGGAGAAGAGAGGTGGGAATAGGAAAGGGAATAGGTGATGATATTAGAGTTTGAAGAATAACAATGATAATCTTGTAAATGAGCAGGAGTTTTCTTAATCCGAGTTGTGGATAGTGGAAACGGGGTAAAAGGGTAGGGAGGAATTTATGGTGATGGATGGGAAGTGGTAGGGGAGGAAGAGGGCAAGTGTTCCAGAGAGTTGAAGAAGTCAGACAGTCCCTCGGAAGCATCCTTAGAGGCAAAAGGGAAGATTGCTTCATGAAACACTACATTGCGGGAGATGAATATCCTATGAGTGTATAAATCCAATAATTTTTATCTTTTGTAGCCAGAGGGATAGCCAAGAAAACACATGCCTGTGAACAAGCATCGAACTTCGTCCTCTGTTTGGGTGAAGTCGAGGCATAGCAAAAGCATCCGAATATCCTGATGTGACGATAATCAGGGGGCTTGTTTGTGAGGATTTCAAATGGAGTTTTATTGAGCAACAGCTGAGATGGAGTCCTGTTAATAAGGAAAACTGCAGTGAGGACATAATCACTCCAATGAGAAAGTGGAATCTGAGTTTGAAACAGCAGAAAGCGAGCCAGATTGAGGATATGTTGGTGTTTCCTCTCAACCACAAAATTATGTTCTGTTTTCTCAGGGCATGATTGGAAAGGAATGATTCCCTTGCGTTGATTAAGTTCTGTAAAACGCAGTTTGGATGCATTGTCAGATCGGACTGATTTAACTCCCACACCATACTGATTTTCAACCATTTGGAGAAAGATGGGAAACACTGTTAACACCTCATTATTTGTTTTAAGCAAATAGATCCATGTTGCACGGGAATGATCATCAACAATGGTCAAAAAATATTTGTGTTCATCAACAATAGTGACTAAGAAAGGCCCCCAAATATCAATATGCAAGAGTTCAAAAACTGTTTTACACATATGGTTTTCAGACAGAAAAAATAACTTGCACTGCTTTGCCATATGACAAACATGATAGAAAGCAGGCATCTTGCTCTTGTGAGTAGTTGTACCCAAAACATCCGAGATAACATCCAAACGAGCAAAAGAAGGATGGCCAAGACGCTGGTGCCAGACTCCAACATCAACTACTGCATTTACTGACGACTGATATCCAGAAGTGTCTAGTATATACAGGTTTCCCATTCTTTTACCGAGAGCAATCCTCAAGTCCCTGGTAAGATCATGTATTTCACAAGAAGATAGATCAAAGATGACGTGTGAACCCAAATCAGAACTCAGAAAGCTTATGCTGAACAACTTTAAACGAAATTCAGGGATAAATAAGACATGTTTAAAAAAATGTCTTGATTTATGTGAATTGTCCTAACACCAGAAATCTGGATACAAGAACCAGTGGGGAGATTAACTGCACTAAAAACATAAGTGTCAAGAGATGTAAAGAGAGATGGATCATGAGAGAAATGATGTGTTGCTCCCGAGTCTATAACCCATGTATTCCAAGATAGAGTATTTTGAGAAAAATTCGAAATTCAAACAAAAACAAAAGGTGGAAGGAGAGAATGTGATACAAGAAGGGGCAGAGGTCGGGGAATGAGAAGGAGCATTAGAAGAGGTAGCTTCATGCGATTTGCTAAATTGCTGATTCTGAAGTTGAAAACTGAGAATGCAATGAAATTCTGAATTTGATCTGGGGTGAGATTGCCAAATAGATCATATTTTCCAGACGGAGAAAGAGCAAATTGAGCAGCAATAGGTGGTGGCTTCTGCACTTTCTCCAGGGAATATTTTCCTTTAGTAGTAAAACCAGGTGTAAAACCATGTTTCTTATAACATCTCTCAGCAACATGACCAACCCGGTGGCAGTAAGAACATATGGGATGTATTCTACTTGGACATGTCTGAACATAACAGTTCATAGGTGGAGAGAAAGCATGAGTCGGATTCTCAGAAACTTGAAAAGCAACCGGTGGTGCAAAGAGTGGAGAGAATCCTTGTTGACTATCATCCTGATCCACCATATTATATACTTCATCAAGAGAGGAAAGTGTTTTCTACGCAATGATTTGACGTCGAAAGATATCATAAGATTCATTCAAACCAGCAAAGAATTTTACAATCTTAGCTCTCTGCTTTCAACTGCAAACGAGATGCTTTTCCACAAATGCAAGGATCATCTGGTTCTTCAGTGTTCTCCAATTGACCCCACAAAGTCTTTAGACGTGTGTAATATTCAGAGAGAGACAAAGATCCTTGTCGGAGATCCTGAATTTGTTGGGTTAACATGAATGTGCGAGGTAGATTTGTCATATGGAAACGATCGTGTAGATCACGCCATATGTCCTGAGCATCATTCATTCGAAACACTACGATAAATCTGAGAATAGACTGAGTTTAGTAGCCAAGATTTCATTATACTGTTACACCTAAACCATAATCGAAAATTGATTTCTTTCAGCAGGGCGAGATAGAATTCCATCGACAAATCCGATTTTGTTCATAGCATTTAAAGCTATGAGCATGGCTGCATTCCAGTCATCATAGTTTGTCTCATCTAGACGAAGAGAAATAATACTTGAACCTGGGTGATCAGCACTGTGTATAAAGAACAGAGATTGAGTTGGATCCAGAGATTCTGGGATTGTGAACAAACGTGGAGCTCCAACTGAAGGATTATCAACTATTGGAGGAGAATCTAGAGGTGAGTAAACAACAGAGGCTGGTCTTGATGACGAAGCTGTCGAACGTGTAGAACGACGAGGAATCCTTTTCACAGACACCATTGAACCACAAAGTAAAGAAAGAAAACAAATTGCAGAAGTTAAGTTCGAGAAGGAAGAAACTCTTTTCGCCTTAGGACAAATTTTAAAATCACAACGAAATAATAGATAAGAAGGTCGATGAGCTGTTCCCTTTGTTTTTTAAAAACTACTTAAAAAATTTGTGTATCCGGGTTAACACCGGTTTGACAAACCTGGACTCTGATATCAAATTTAAACAATCCAAATTCTTTAAAAAATAATAATTAAAATAATATTCCTAAAATAATCCAAAATATTTATAAAATAATAACACCAAAATAATTTAAAGTCAGAATAACCAATCAAAACCCGTCTTAAGTAAATAATAAATAAATCTGGAAAAGATTATTCAAATGTAGAACAACTTCATCGACTTCAACGCTACTCGGGCACAACAACAAGTTCACCTGAAAAATTGAGGATGGGGATTAATAATTGGATTACCCATTGACAAATGTGTCTAAGAACTCATGAATTATCCAGAACAACTTATAACAATAATCTAAGGCATTTCCAAGGCTAAAACATGTAAATAATCATAGTGTTTAGAACACTCAAACATATGACCACTCAATGTCACACACACAAACCAGGGGACACGTCCTCATGCAGAGCACGTCATACATGAAAAACGGTCAGACGAATCTTCATGCAGGGCATGCCATACATGACAGAAACTCCTTCTCTTCACAAACACAAGAAACATGCACGTTCTCATGCAGAGCACAACATACATGACCAACGACCAAATGAATCTTCATGCAGGGCACGCCATTCATGACAAGCCATCATCACACCATATCTCAATCCCACATGATTCGAAAGTTCGGGTCTAAATGCCACAACACCACTCTCGAACCAACCTATCTTGAGGTTCTAACACTCGCATCTAACACAACACGTCAATATAACTTAGCATGCTCAAACAATAAATCATCACACAAAAGTTTTAATTCTTTAATCCTATGGATTATATGTGATAATATATATATGTTTATTTACATAATATATAGTTTATACAATCACAAACAATAACACATATATTATTAATTAAAGATTCAAACCAGAGATTACAGCTATAAAAATGAGCTAATGGAAACACTCGACGAATTCCTCACCTTAGCAACATAACAAACTTTCATTTTCTGTAAACGATTAAAAAGGGAAAACTTCCTTAAATGGAAACTGAAAATTACACAGATCAGAGGTGTTTGAATTTTCCGGCAAACCTTCCGGCGGCGATTGACGACGCGTCCGACGTCCAAATCCGGCGATTTTATTTTGTCTAGCTTTGTCTCAGAGATATCTCAACAACTCCGGTGAGTTGCGGTGCTTCTGAGAGGGTGGCGACAAGTCCGAAATTTGGCAGAGGTTCGATGGGAATTGAATGTGTGAAGCAGAAATAATCTTGGCTCTTCTTTTATAGAATCTGGGAAGAGGAGATATCATAGGGTTAAGTGATTAGAATTCAATTTTGTACGGGATTTAGACTGAGATATTACAGACTTGGTAGCCGAAAGAGCATAGAAATGTACTGGACTTGCCATGATATAGACGGATTAATGCATGATGTATTGCTGCATCAGCCTGATGAGACCCTGAGTACTGTAGCGGTTTTAATTGCTTACGTCCATCAAAGAGTGGTGTAAAGTGTAAAGCAAAAACAATAAACAAGAAAAAAATATATTCCATACAAAGATTAATCTCTCTCTTAATAATAAGCTCATCTCAGGCATGGCCTATGTAAGTCATATAATAGACATTAACAACTGTCTTTTGAACAGAACAGTTAGGCACTTAGTGTAATGGAGAGGAGGGACGAAAGCTTGAATTTCTTAATCTTTCCAGAGTCTCGTGGCTGGAACACAACCTCGGTGCTCGACCTTACAGTCACTTCCTTCGACTCTGATCCTGAACTGCCTTCACTACTGTAGTCCCTATAAGAGTACAGAACCTGCAACCTTGATGGAGCTGCAACACGATTTAATTATTAATTAACTACCCTCGATTTCCATCACTTTACACTCCATTAGTCAGAATCACATCATTGAGAGAAAAAAACGAAGCAGATTAAGGTCTCAATTGTTCTAAACGGCAGTTCTTTGGCATTTATGATTCCGTTATAAATGTTCTAAGAAAATCCAGATTTTTAAAGTATGAAACATTTTTATTCTTTCATAAAACATTATTGTCAAATGTAAACACAGACGCTGATGCAAATGGAGAATGCTAAAGATAGTAGTTCATTAAAAATAAAATAGACACTAAATATAAACCAAAACGCAACACCAAACACAAACATATAATCGAGGTCTAAAGAAAGAGAATTTACCGAATCCAAGCATGCTTGTTTGCTGAATAGAGATACGGTCAACTTTTGATCTTTTGATATGTCTTAAAGCCATAGTGTCTTCCTGCTTTCCTTTAAACTCAAGGAATTCCCCTAACACAATCTTGCTACTTTTAAGCTCCACCCTGCATCATAATTAAACCTTTAAAGAAAACTCTTTGAACAGAACTACTTAATCGAGTGTTCAGGAGATGCAAAATCTCTCACCACCTCGAACAAAAACTTAAATTGAATGGCACGAAATGTAAGAGGTATGACCTATCCCACACTGGTGCCGTGCCTAGGATGAAGTTAAGTTTTTGATGCGAAGAGTCCTGCATCTCTTTTCCTGTGTTAAATGTTCCTTTAACCCAACCAGAGAGTATATTTCTTGATACTGGTTTCAGATGTTGCCACTCTTCGTAGGTAACTACCTCACTCGGAAAAGTATGAATTGTGCTGAAAGAAACAGAAATATAAGTTTTTGCATCACGAGAAAATCAAAGAATATATTTAGGGGATAAAATGGCCACGCCCACACACACAACTCAAAAGGTTCTGCAATTACTATTGATGTTTCTTTGTCTACCTCTTTGTAAACATAGGAGGGAAGATGGAAATACTGACGGTAGCAAAGATAACAATACATACCGAAAATTTGGATTCGGAATCACAACTTTGCAAGACAGATTTCCTTCTTGTAAAGTAACGCCCCTCTGTTCAAGATATGATTTAAGAACTGAAGCTTGCTTCTTCACTTCAGCCAGCTGAGAAAACAAAAATCTATTAGTTAGAAACAAAGTAGAATATAGATAGCTGATGCAGGTCAGCTTTGCCATGTCAATTGTCAAGACCGATTTTGGACATTTGATTTAAGAAATTTATTCATATCATAATGTATTAACTACGTATATCTTGTCTTGGAATGTGTGACGACGACGTAGGAGACAAGAAAGGATAACCAAGTGCATTAATACGAACCAACAAGCAGCAACAGCTTTACCAGCAGTCCTAAACTATTTCATAATCAACTCAAGCAATAACCATACTCTGTACTTTGCCTAAACACATATAGACACATTCACATTTTTTTCCAAAGAGGACCATTCATAAAATGAAATTACCCAATTTATTGTGTAACGCTACAATCACTTCTAATTCACAGTGTCGAAATATATTCGTGTTAACAGAAAAGCCCTCTAAGCCTCCACAAGTACTCAGTGCTAATTTCTTCAAGAGTATCATGACCATAAAGTTATAACCGACAAAGACAATATTATACGACAAGAATTGTACCAGAGTTCGAAAATGTTTTGGATTTCTCATGTATCCCTTTCATCTCTCTAGAACATCAAAGTGTAGAAAATCACCCACAACAACAACAATACATTCCTTGGGTGTTCAAACTAGAATTATCGCGTAATCATTACACAAAGAGTAGATTCATGTACAGGAAAACACATTTACAGAATCAAACGAAACAATTGAAACAAGATAAACTTACTGGATCAGGGTAACTCTCAGCTCTATGATGCTTCCCACCTTCACAAACCCAGCTTCCATCACTCGTTACCGTAACAATCCCCGATAGATTCTTAACACCGATCACCACAACTTGTCTACACCAACAAATCAATTTTTCAAGCGAACACATATTCATAGATGCTTCGAGAAACAGAGATAACAAAAAGAGAATTTACAATTTAGTGACGAGAACAACATCGATATCCTGTCTGGAAGCGGTGTCTGAATCTGGAATTCGAAGCCCTACATAAGCTTTTCCGCCATGAAGCTTCTCAAGTCTGAAATTTAGAAAACAAAACCAAATTAGAAAATAAAATCTATGAAGTTCACCAAATGAATCGAGAATGAGAAAAGTCGGGAAAAGAGAGGACGGTACCTGTGAGCAACAGAGAAGAGAGCAGTGGAATCGGACGTTTCTACGTCGGAAAACTCGTCGTCGTAGAAGAAACGGCGAACGAGTATGTAGATTACGAGACCGCAGATGATTTCCACCCACATCGTTTTTCTTTGGAATTGGGGAAGAAGAGACGCTTGGAAAATAAGAACAGAAATAAAACCCCAGCTGAAGTAACAAATCACTTGTTGAAAAAAAAAGTCTTAAATGGGCAATGAAATTAAAAAATCTATATATGACAAAACAAATATAGCCGATATTTGGACATTACTCATTAGTATGCAAATTTATGAGCATTATGTGGGTTTTTAGGAATTAGGAAACTTTTCTCCCTTTGTTCTTTTTTTTTTAATTCAAATTAAATAGAATGGGATGCACTTTTGGTAAACATAACCGTCAGATTCAAACCTTCTTAAACAAAACTCAACTAAGACAAACAAAAACAAAAAACCAATATACGTTACTGATGAGAACATGGATCCACAAGAATCACAAATACCACTATACGACTCGGACCAACTACAAGATCAGATACCAGAGTGTTAAAAAGAATTCAATCAAGCTGTAGAACATTTGATCACTTTAATGTAGCTATATTATGGTTTCTATGTGTTTATACCATTATATAGATATAAAGTTTTTTTGTGTTTAATTGAGTAATTTATGATAATTAGATATTTAGATATGTTTGAAGTAAATATGGAAGTTTTGAAATATTTTGAAATAGAGAAAATGCGAAAAACTATTAGACAAATCAAAAAGGTTGTCGATCGATACTACCATTAATGATCCACACATCAGGTCGGATCGGGACTGTCCATCCATATGGGAGAATGTCCGTCGACCAGAGTTCAGACCAGATCAGGACAGCTTGTCCGTACGTGAAAAGGTACTTTAGATTGTAACTCAGGACGACCCATAATACAAGAAAACCCAACCATACAGTAAAAAAACCAAGTTTTAGTCAACTCGATGCTGACTCAGTACGTCCTTAAGCGCGTAACGACCTTCCATACAAGACGATTATTTAGAGTCGTGACCAAGTGGGTCAGTGTGTAGTCGGATAACACACCTGTGTACCTGCCTGGTTGTGACTCACTAGTGCACCTGCCTGGTCGTGACTCACTTGTGTACCTGTTTGGGTCGTGATTCACTTTGCCTAGGTCATGAATCACCTGTCTAGGTCATGAATCACCCATCCAAGTTGTGACACATACCACCTTGTATGCTAAAAATTCAGACTATAAATACACAATAGCTTAGTCCAAGAAAGGAGTTAGAAAAACTTGGAAAATATTAGTAAAAAGGGAAAAAGGTGATTCTGATCATGATGTAAGAACCAAAGGTGGGGTTGTCTTTCACCGAGAAGCTTAGGTTGCTGGAAAGAAATCGATGGGAGTGAATGGGTGGATCGAAGGGACCACACAAGCTGTAAAAGGGGCTTGTGATACTCCAAGAACTTCAACCAACAGGTTGAAGAACACGGCTGCTACCAAGGGTACTTGGTTGGCGGCTGTTTAGGTTTAGACAATAGTCTTTAGGTTTTGTCAAAATGCTTGTTATTTCATTAAAGTGTAGACAAAAGGCTTATATGATGTCTTGTTACAACTTAGGCTAAACTACAAGGCGTTTAGCGTTACAAGAATTAAAACAACATGTAGTTCACTTATTGGCAACTAAATAGAAAATTGGCTCTAATTAGTCAACATGACTTAATCCCATTTAAACACTTAGTCTAAAAAGAATAGAAATAAGATAGAAAAACCCAATAATACTTAGGCTAGAATTCGCAAGAAGACTTGTGAATGAGATGAAATTGTGAACAAGTCTTCACCGTCTTGCGCACTAAGAGTATTACCTCTTTAAAACCTTCTTCGGAAAATCCAATGGAATAAAACCGAAGATAGGAAAAAGAGTACAATTTCCTAGCACGACTTTTGGTGTCTCTACCGGATGGTAATTGTAAAGACACCGGAGGATGAAGAGTCTTCTAGAAGGAACCTCCATGGCTCCTTGTCTAGCTGGAACGGGCCCTGGCTTGCTGATCCGGACGCTGGCTGGTAGGGTGGTCGGGACGATCGTGGCGAGACGTGAGCTCCGGGACTGGTCGTGAGGCGGCTGGCATGGGTTGGTCCGGGGCTGGTCATGGGCGGCTCGAAGCCTGGTCCGGTTCCACTCTCCAGTAGCATGCCGAGCTTGTCTCCTATTGCCTTCCTCTTGGACCGTGTGAGTGGTCCAGGTGGAATTACTGGTGCAATGACTGCTCGATATCCTCATCATTCCCTCCCTCTTGAAGTGCTTTGGTCTCCAAAGTGAAGTCATCACCTGCATCAAACAACTCTAAGTCAGACACATTGAATGTGCTAGACACGTTATACTGACCTGGAAGTTCGAGCTGGTAGGCGTTGTCATTGATTTTCCGAAGGACGCGGAATGGGCCATCTCCCCGGGGTGCAAGCTTGCTCTTCCGTCGTTGGGGAATCGCTCTGGTCACAGATGTAGCCAAACCCAATCTCCCTCCTTGAAAACCATATGCCTGTGGCTTTTGTTGGCGTTCTTGACGTTCTGGATGTTCCGTTGTTCCAGATTTTCCTTGGTCTCTTCATGAAGTCGCTTGATGTAGTCCGCTTTTGCTTCTCCCTCCAAGCTGATGGCGTATCCCAACGGTATGGGTGTGAACTCGATAGGCGTGGCTGGGTTGATGCCGTAGACGACTTCAAATGGGGAACGCTTCGTGCCGGAGTGTGTAGCCCTGTTGTAAGCAAACTCGACATACGGAAGACACTCCAGCCAATTCTTCAAGTTGCGGCCAATTGTTGCCCTCAAGGTCTGGGACAAGGTCCGGTTGACAACCTCGGTCTGTCCGTCAGTCTGCGGATGTTATACGGTGGAGAACAGGAGGTTGGTGCCCAATTTTCGCCACAATGCTCGCCAGAAGTGGCTCAGGAACTTAATGTCACGGTCAGATACGATCGTTCGGAGAATGCCGTGCAGTCGTACTATCTCCTTGAAGAACAGGTCAGCAGTCTGGCTTGCGTCGTTGGTCTTGTTGCAAGCGATGAAGTGTGCCATCTTGGAGAATCGGTCGACCACTACGAAGATGGAGTCCTTGTGGTTGATCTTCGGCAGGCCTAAGACGAAGTCCATGGAAATTTCTGTCCAGGACGCGGATGGGACTGACAATGGCATGTAAGGACCCTGCGGATGTATCTTGGATTTAGCCCTTTTACAGATAAGGCATTGTGCGCAGTGTGCCTTTACATCTCGTCGATGATGGAGCCAATAGAAGTGCTTCTTAAGCATGCTTAAGGTCTTGTCAATGCCGAAGTGACCCATGAGACCTCCGCTGTGGGCCTCTTTGAGAAGCAGCTCTCAAATCGATCCTCTCGGAATGCAAAGTCGTTTGTCTTTAAAGAGGAACCCGTCGTGAAGAAAGAAGCGGCTGTAGGTTCCCTTGCCGTGCTCTATGTAGGCCTGAGAGAAATTTGCATCGTCAGTTTACAGCTTCTTAATCATCTCGAAGCCCATAACCTTTGACTCCATGACTGAAATTAGACTGTATCGACGAAATAAGGCATCAGCGACAACGTTGTCCGTTCCTTTCTTATACTTGATGACGTATGGAAAAGTCTCGATGTACTCCAACCAACGAGCATGTCTTTTCTTCAGCGTGAACTGTCCTCTGAGATGCTGGAGTGTCTGATGGTCAGTGTGAATGACGCATTCCCGGGCAAGCAGATAATGTTGCCAAGTCTCTAAGGCGTGGACGAGGACATAGAGCTCCTTGTCGTATGTCGGATAGTTAAGTGCAGCTCCACTTAACTTCTCACTGAAGTAGGCGACATTTCGTCCGCCTTGTGTGAAGACGGCTCCAATGCAAATCCCTGAAGAATCACACTCGACCTCAAATGTCTGAGTGAAGTCCGGCAGGACTAGGACTGGGGCGTGGATGAGGCGTTCCTTCAGAAGCTTGAGGGACTTATCTTGTTTGGGTCCCCAATGAAAGTCTTGATTCTTCTTGATCGTCGAGGTCAACGGAACAGCTATCGTGCTGAAATCTCAGGCGAACCGTCTGTAGAAGCTGGAAAGTTCATGGAAGCTGCGGACCTGGCTGGCAGTCGTCGGTGTGGGCCAATCTTGTATGGCCTTAATCTTCTCGTCGTCCACCTGAAGTCCCTGGGAACTCACGACGAAACCAAGAAAAACAACTTGGTCGGTGCAAAAAGTATATTTCTTGAGATTTACGTACAACTGCTCTCACTGCAGGGTGGTAATCACGGCCTCTAGGTGCTCCAGATGGTCTGAGTAGGTCGTGCTGTAGACGAGAATATCGTCGAAGTAGACCACTACGAACTTGCCAATGAACGGACGAAGAACCTCGTTCATAAGGCGCATGAAAGTACTGTGAGCGTTTGACAGGCCAAATGGCATCACTAGCCACTCATAAAGGCCTTGCTTGGTCTTGAAAGCAGTCTTCCATTCGTCTCCTGATGTGATCCTCACCAGGCCTAAGGAGGTTCCGGACGACCTAAAGCTAGGAGCAGAAGATCTGGAACTTGAAGAGGATGAATATGATGATCTAGAGCTGAAAATGGACAAACATGATGACCCAAAGGTTGGACCGGTCGACCTGAAGCTTATGATGAACGTCCCAGACAGCCCAACATATGACCAGCTAGATGAACCAACGGACAGAAAAGACGGACGTTGCACGGGTGACCCAACGGACGCCAGGATAAGTACTCAAGACGACAAGACGTACAACTCCACGGGTGACCTGAAGCTAACCATGAATGTCTGTAAACATACGGACCCGGTCCATTGGAGAATGGCTCTTGGATCCATTTCTATCAGCCCATTATCATTTCCAAATCCAGGCCCAGCCCATCTCCTTTTCAGCCACCAAAAGTTGTTGTTAGATGGTGGTTGAGAAGTTACTTAATTAATGCATTTAATTTATAGTTGCTTGCATGTGTCTGCATGTTCTTGGAGTTTGTTCCAAGCATGCAAGCCATTTTCCTTTTTTAATTTTCTGCATGTTCTTGCATGCTCTTGGAACTAGTGCCGAGCATGCAAGGTATTCCCATTCTCTATTTAAGTTTGGCCTTGGCCATTGTTGTAAGCATCGAATTTTAATCAAGAAGTTTCTTTCTCTTTAGAAATTTTCGATCATTTGAACAGTGTGTAATATCTGTTCTTCTCTTAGATCTCCTCTTGGTGTGTAATATCCTAGAGCCATCTAAGAAATCCTTGTTCTCTTTGGTGCATCATATCCAAACGAGCATAAGCCGGTATATCAGAGGCCTTTCCGCAGCCTTTGTGCGACCGCATCACTCTACATCCCTTGGCAACTTGAGCTCACGCTCGTTGTGCAAGGCTTATCCAGTTCTTCATCCCCTTGTTGTGCCGATTTTGGGTTTGATCCTTCCTAGGATCACATCAAGTGGTATCAGAGCAACACAGCAACAAGGATGTTCATTCGAGAAAATGTTGGGGATATTATCACAGCCAGAATAGAGCAATTGAAGAACACTCTTGTTGCTAATTTTTCAAAGGAGATGAAGGAAGTGCTTAAGGACGTTTTAAAGAACCATCCAAAGAGCCCAACCAAACGACCATCTATACCTAAGGCAACAGACCATGAGCTTCTAGAAATCAAAGAAGTAAAACCTGAAGATGAAAATGTTTGGCAACCACGGTGGGACATTTACCCAAAAAACTGTCCAGAAGAAAAGTCACAAGAATTGCAACAACTTCAAGACTATTCGGATTTGAGGACAAATCCTTTTCAAGTGGGAGAGGATGATGTGATCCTCACTAGGCCTAAAGAGGTTCCGGACGACCTAAAGCTAGGAGCAGAAGATCTGAAACTTGAAGAGGATGAATATGATGATCTGGAGCTGAAAATGGACAAACACGATGACCCAAAGGTTGGACCGGTCGACCTGAAGCTTATGATGAACGTCCCAGACAGCCCAACATATGACCAGCTAGATGAACCAACGGACAGACAGGACGGACGTTGCACGGGTGACCCAACGGACGCCATGATAAGTACTCAGGACGACCAGACGTACAACTCCACGGGCGACCTGAAGCTAACCATGAACGTCTGTAAACATACAGACCCGGTCCATTGGAGAATGGCTCTTGGATCCATTTCTATCAGCCCATTATCATTTCTAAATCCAGGCCCAGCCCATCTCCTTTTCAGCCACCAAAAGTTGTTGTTAGATGGTGGTTGAGAAGTTACTTACTTAATGCATTTAATTTATAGTTGCTTGCATGTGTCTGCATGTTCTTGGAGTTTGTTCCAAGCATGCAAGCCATTTTCCTTTTTAAATTTTCTGCATGTTCTTGCATGCTCTTGGAACTAGTGCCGAGCATGCAAGGTATTCCCATTCTCTTTTTAAGTTTGGCCTTGGCCATTGTTGTAAGCATCGAATTTTAATCAAGAAGTTTCTTTCTCTTTACAAATTTTCGATCATTTGAACAGTGTGTAATATCTGTTCTTCTCTTAGATCTCCTCTTGGTGTGTAATATCCTAGAGCCATCTAAGAAATCCTTGTGCTCTTTGGTGCGTCATATACAAACGAGCATAAGCTGGTATATCTGAGGCCTTTCTGCAGCCTTTGTGCGACCGCATCACTCCACATCCCTTGGCAACTTGAGCTCACGCTCGTTGTGCAAGGCTTATCCAGTTCTTCATCCCCTTGTTGTGCCGATTTTGGGTTTGATCCTTCCTAGGATCACATCATCTCCTCCGCGCATCATTACTTGATGATATCCAGTTTTCAGGTCAATCTTGGAAAAAACTGCGGTTCCGCTGAGCTCGTCTAGCATGTCTTCCAGGCGCGGAATGGGGTGTCGGTACTTGATTTTAATGTTGTTGATGGCGCGACAGTCTACGCACATCCTCAGCTTCCGTCCTTCTTCGGTACTAGAAGAACCGGAGCGACACAGTGGCTGAGACTTTCTCAAACGTAGCCTTGAGCTTGAGATCTTGGACTTGTCGTTCTAACTCTTTAGCCTCCTCGGGGTTAATTCTGTAGGCAGGACAGTTGGGTAACTGAGCTCCGGGAACAAAGTCGATGTGGTGCTCAATCCCTCAAATAGGTGGGAGGCCGGCTGGAATTTCGTTCGGAAAGACGTCAGCATACTTGTCTAGCAGTGCGCGGATCTCGACAGGCAATGATGAATCTGTGCTAGTCGTGTGGAGGATTTCTCTGTAGAGCATTAATACGACCTGAGTGCCCTGGGTGCAAGTGGCTTTCTGCATGTTTGCCACATTTATTAAGAAGTTCTCCTTTCGGGCGTGTTGATCTTTCGCCATCTTTGATTGCATTTTTTGAACGGCGTGTGCAGACATTGGTGCAAGGTTGTATCTACACTTGTCGTGGACAAAAGAATAGAAGTTTGTTCGTCCGTTATGCGTAGTCTCTCGGTTAAATTGCCAAGGTCGTCCGAGCAAAAGATGTCCAGCTGACATCAAGACGACATCACAGGTGACCTGGTCCTTGTATCTGCCGATACTGAAATAGACCTTAACTTGGTCTGAGATGTATAACTCCATCTTGTTGTTCAGCCATCGGAGCTATTAGGGTTTGGGATGCTTGGTCACAAGCAATCCCAGTTTCTCCACCATGTATTTACTTGCGGCGTTGGTGCAGGACCCTTCGTCGATGATCAACGAGCACACTTTTCCAAGTATTGTGCATTTAGAGTGGAAAATGTTCTCTCGCTGCTCTTCTTCTTCTGGCTCGAATCGCGAGCTGAAAACGCGTTGGATCATGAGCATTTGTCTGGAATCGGCATACTCAATGTCCTCGTCGGACTGGTGGTGTGTCGGAAATGCTGGTTCCTCTTGTTCATCTTCGGATTCATAGTCTCCGGAAGAAGTGAGTACCATTGTCCGTTGAGTGGGACATTCCTGGGACATGTGTCCTCTGCCTTTACATTTGAAGCATACGATCTCGCTGCTCCGCTGAGGCTGGGTCGGGGTCGTGGTACTGGACGGTTTTTGGGCGGGTGGAGCCGGTCTGGGGGCTGAGCTGCTGGCCCCGGCTTTGCCTTTAAGTCGTGGGTCAATGGGCTGAGTCGTCCTTTCGAATGGCTTGGAACCAGTGTTCCACGTTTTCTTGGGTCGAGAAGGTGCGGCAAGTTTACGCTTATGGCACGTCTCGATCTGGACTGCTAGGTGGAACAACTCGCCTAGGTCGTGATATGGCTGCAATTCTATCTTTCTTGCAATGAACTTGTGCAAGCCGTCGATGAACTGGGCCATAAGGCTCTCCTCGGACTCGTCTACAACGAGTCGGTTGCGTAGATGCTCGAATTCATCAAAGTATTCGGACACCGTCTTGCTTCCTTGTGTGAGACGTCGGAAACGTCGCTGAAGCTCGCGGTGGAAGTGGGGCGGGACGTAACGTCGTATCATGATCTGGGTGAGTTTGACCCATGAGGTCAAAGGACCCATCCGAGCTCTCCTGCGAGCGGTGACTTCTCGATCCCACCACGCCAGTGCATGGTCAGTGAATTGCGCCGTTGCTAGTGCGACTTTGCGGGGATCATCGTAGTTGTAGTTCTCGAAGAGAAGCTCCATTCATCTCTCCCAGTCTAAGTACTCTTCTGGGTCAAGTTTTCCCGAAAAAAGAGGTGGGTTCATCTTAACCTCGGGATAGTGTACTGGTGGACGAGGTGGTGGTGGAGGCTCGTCGTAGTATTGATGTCGACCCATGGGTGATCGATCGTGGTGATAGGGTGGTGCGGCAGGTGCTAGCGCGGGCTGCTTTAAACGCTCGAGGCGAGTCGTGAAGGTTGACATCTGGGCAGTCAATGTTTGCAACAGCTGCATCATTGTCTGATTGGGCTGCCCAGATGTGGACTCGTCATTCCCTGACTTGCTAAATAAGGAAACTTTCCTTAAAAAGAAAATTTCCACAGATATTATTATATTTTTTTTTATAAAATAAAAGGAAACTAACTAAACACAAAAAAGGAAACAATAAAAAAAATGAAAATATCATAAATCTAGAAAGGGAATCTAACAAAATGGAATATTTAAATTAATGGCCTAATTTAATAAAATAGAAATTATACTAAACTAGGGGAAAATCTACTTATTGCATAATATTTCTAAATGGAAATTTCCTAAAACTAAAAGGAAAACTAATTAATCTACTGCTTAAATGCTAGAGAAAACTTCCTAAAACTAAAAACTAGGAATCTAGACACTAAGTGCAACTAGCAAAACCTAGACCTAGCCGCCTAGGGCAACTCGGGAAAAACAGTCGCGGCTCGATGGGAGTGCAAGAGGGGAGGCTAGCGCGAGACGGTGGGGACTAGGACGCGTGGTACGGGCTAGTGAGGGTGGAACGGAACGGGTGGAACCTAATGGGACGCGGGACGGGGACGGGGAGGATCCTAGCTCAAGTGTGGGACGATAGGGGAGGATGCTGCGTGGGGCAGGACGCGGTACTGGCTAGCGAGCGGGAAGGCGACTCGGGACAGGATGCTAACCTAGTATGACACACGCGGGGCTGCCTAAGCGTGGGACGCCTAACCTAGACCTAGCGCAAACAAAACCCAACTAACGAGACAAGGAGGAACCTAACCTAAGCGACACAAGGAGGAAACCGAACTAAACCTAGCAAACAAACACACAAACCCTAGCTGCCACACGCGTGTAGTCCAAGGTTCCTTGGGCTCACGATTTCTTCAAGCTTAACACAAACAAACAAGTAAACAAGCAATTTCTTCTATATTTTTTTTTGAAACTTAGAAAAGAAAGACAAGGAATGATAGAACCTGATTTTTTTTTTTGTATGGTGTTTGTGGTATGTGACTTGATTCCTCTTCTTACCTAGAACCTCAGGGGAAAGAGAAAGAAACACAATCAAAAGCCAAAAACTGTTGCACAAAACAATGAAAAAAATCGCCAAAAACAAAAGGATAGAATCAACCTGATGAGCAGGAGCTTTAAGCTCTGATACCAGATAATGTAAGAACCAAGGGTGGGCTGTCTTTCACCGAGAAGCTCAGGTTGCTGGACAGAAATCGATGAGAGTGAATGGGTGGATCGAAGGGACCACACAAGCTGTGAAAGGGGTTTGTGATACTCCAAGAACTTCAACCAACAGGTTGAAGAACACGGCTGCTACCAAGGGTACTTGGTTGGCGGTTGTTTAGGTTTAGACAGTAGTTTTTAGGTTTTGTCAAAATGCTTGTTATTTCATTAAAGTGTAGACAAAAGGCTTATATAATGTCTTGTTACAACTTAGGCTAAACTACAAGGAGTTTAGCCTTACAATAATTAAAATAAGATGTAATTCACTTATTGGCAACTAAATAGAAAATGGGCCCTAATTAGTCAACATGACTTAAACCCATTTAAACACTTAGTCTAAAAAGAATATAAATAAGATAGAAAAGCCCAATAATACTTAGGATATAATTCGCAGGAAGACTTGTGAATGAGATGGAATTTTGAACAAGTCTTCACCGTCTTGCGCACTAAGAGTATTGCCTCATTAAAACCTTCTTCGGAAAACTCAGTGGGATAAAACCGAAGATAGGAAAAAGAGTACAATTTCCTAGCACGAATTTCGGTGTCTCTACTGGATGGTAATGGTAAAGACACCGGAGGAGGAAGAATCTTCTAGAAGGAACCTCCATGGCTCCTTGTCTATCTGGAACGGGCCCTGGCTTGCTGATTTGGACGCTGGCTGGTCGGGTGGTCGAGACGACCGTGGCAAGGCGTGAGCTCCAAGACTGGTCGTGAGGCGCCTGGCATGGGTCGGTCAGGGGCTGGTCATGGGCGGCTCGAAGTCTTGTCTGGTTCCATTCTCCAGTAGCATGCCGATATAGTCTCCTAACGCCTTCCTCTTGGACCGTGTGAGTGGTCCAGGTGGAATGACTGGTGCAATGGCTGGCTCGATGTCCTCATCAGATCAATAAGGGAACAAGCGCTGACCGTGGTATCTTTTTGGGTGCATTAAGTGGCATGTTGCGATATTAGTCAAGGAGTAGCCTGCTCCTTTGTCCAATCTGCGTGAGCATTGATCCAAACCGAGTTCGCGTCGATCGTCCATGGGTGTTATGAGTCTTGGTCATCTGGACGGAGAAAGGTCACCGGAGAGGCTCTGGAACGGGGAGGAACAGGCCGTTCGGTTGTGCGGACGAAGTCTGGGTCGCGGCTACGGTCGCGGGACGAGGCAGCGGACGGACACTCGACCGAAAGGACATAAGGAATGTCCTGCGATGAGGTCACGGACGGTAGGGCGGCCCTGTGACCGTGGGGTCGGGTGAAGGATGACCTAGGGGTGGAACTCTCGAACAGAAGGACGAACGGCGAGTAGTACGGGCGGCTGGTCACGGCTAGCGAATGGAGTGGTAAGCGGCTGGGAATGAAAGATGGGTTTTGGAACGATTTGAACAGGGGATTGAGGGCAACTCACTAAGCTATAACAGGCTTAGATATAGCCTTTCCAAGAAGGGAGACACACTCAACCTTTCTAGGAAGCTCACTCTCTCTTGGAGACACACTCAACAAGGAAAGAAGAGAAAGACCAAGGCGGCCATTAGGGTTTAGGGTTCTTAATTGTTGTCTCCCTTAGAAATGAAAATGAGTTTGCCTTTTATAGGCTACAACTAAGGACACACCAGACCTAGTTGACCGTGGTCAACAAACTAAACAAACCCAAAATAAAGACTAAGTTTTAATGAAAAATACAAAGGCTAACATGTGCCTAAGGATAGAAATCAAGCATAATTGATTTAAGGGACATATCCACAATAACTCAATGGGACATTAGGCTTGATGCCTTAGATTTTCAGGTCTCATTAAAAACCTTTCCAAGAACCCATTATGGTAAACTTAGAAAGGAAAAAAGTACCCTAATCACCTAAGGTCTTTAGAAGTGCCCTTACTCATGGATAGTAAAGACACACAAGACCTTATCCCAAAGGCTGTGTGCATGAGTGTCTTGGTCAGAAGCACTCAGCTAAACATGATCAGGAGGCCGGTTCCTATCTTCAATCTCCTCTTCCTCTCCAAGGCCAGTTGCATGAGCTAAAGCGGCTTCCACTTGGTTTCCTTGGGCATGATCTCCTTTGCTCCTGTCTTGGACTCCTTGGGCGGCTCTGCTCCAGGTCATAATACGGTGGGACACATAAGGGGCGGTCTGGTCTTCATCCTCCAAGTATCTGGTCGGTGTAGCTTGGATGACCCCATCATCCCCACCCTCTTCAAGTGCTTTGGTCTCCAAAGAACCAACATCCTGTGCATCAAAAGGAGATAGATCAGAAACATTAAATGAAGAGGACACATTGTACTCACCTGGCAGCTTGAGTCTGTAGGCATTGTCATTGATGCGTTCCACCACTTGGAAGGGGCCGTCTCCTCTGAAGTCTAGCTTGTGCTTGCGCTTGTTGGGGAAGCGTTCTGGCCTTAGGTGTAGCCACACCCAATCTCCTGGTTGGAACACCAACTGCTTCCTCTTCTTGTTGATCCTAGATCGGACCTGATCATTCCTCTTCTCAATGTTGCCATGCACTTGTTCAAAAATCTTCTTCATGGCCGCGGCTTTGGTCTCTCCCTCAAGGTCCATGGTCTCGGTTGGTGGCAATGTTGTCAAGGTCAGTGGAGTGTCTGGGTTGCGACCATACACAGCTTCAAATGGTGACATGCCTGTAGTTGAATGCTTGGCTGAATTGTAAGCAAACTCCACTAAGGGTAAGCTCTCCACCCATGTAGTCAAATGCCTTCCCACGGTTGATCTTAGCAAGGCTCCTAGGGTGCGGTTGACCACCTCAGTCTGTCCATCTGTCTGAGGGTGGCAGGTGGTAGAGAACAGAAGCTTAGTGCCCAGCTTCTTCCACAAGGTCCTCTAGAAGTGTGACAGGAACTTTGTGTCACGGTCAGACACAATAGTCCTTGGAATGCCATGGAGTCTCACCACCTCCCTAAAGAACAATGTGGCGGTTTGAGAAGCATCATTGGTCTTTGAACAGGGAATGAAATGGGCCATCTTGGAGAAGCGGTCCACCACTACAAACACCGAATCCTTGTGTTGAATCTTGGGCAATCCCAGAACAAAGTCCATGGAGATGTCTACCCATGGAAGAGTTGGAACAGGCAGGGGCATGAAAAGGCCGTGAGGATGGAGTCTTGATTTGTCTCTTCTGCAAGTGATGCACCTATCACAGTGAGTGGCTACCATCTTCTTCATCTTTGGCCAGTAGAAGTGTTCTTTAAGAACACTAAGAGTCTTCTCCACTCCAAAATGTCCCATAAGACCGCCTCCATGAGCTTCTTCCACAAGCAACTCCCTCATTGACCCCTGGGGAATACACAGACGCCTATCTTTAAAAAGAAATCCATCATGAATGAAGAAACGTGTATAGGCTCCTGCTCCATGTCCTTCATAGGCTGCCTTGAGGTCTGGGTCTTCTGGGTATAAAATCTTCAAATGTCCAAACCCCAAAACCTTAGCATCCATGGTAGAAATCAAGGCATGCCTCCTTGACAAGGCATCCGCCACTACATTCTCCTTTCCCTTCTTGTATTTGATCACATAAGGGAAAGTCTCTATAAACTCCAACCATCTAGCATGCCTCTTCTTCAACACGGTCTGGCCCCTCAGATGCTGCAAGGTCTCATGATCAGTGTGGATTACACACTCCCTAGCCAAGAGGTAGTGCTGCCATGTTTGCATGGCCCGGACTAGTGCATATAACTCCTTGTCATAGGCTGGGTAGTTCAGGGTGGCTCCAGTCAGCTTCTCACTAAAGTATGCTACGGGTCTTCCTCCTTGAGTTAGCACTGCCCCTATGCCTACTCCTGAGGCATCACACTCTACTTCAAAGGTCTTCTCAAAGTTGGGCAGGGCAAGGATGGGCGCATGGGTCAGCTGGTACTTGAGGTTCAAGAAGGCTTGCTCTTGCAACTCTCCCCATTCAAACCCGATATTCTTCTTGATCAAGGAGGTCAGTGGTGCAGCCAGGGTGCTGAAATCCTTCACAAAACGTCTGTAGAAGCTAGCCAGCCCATGGAAGCTTCTGACTTGGCTGATTGAAGTCGGTCTAGGCCAGCTAAGGATGGCCTCTATCTTCTCCACATCTACTCTCAGTCCCTGTGAGCTAACCACAAAGCCAAGGAAAACAACCTCATCTGTGCAAAAGATGCATTTAGACAAATTGGCAAACATGTGTTCTTTCCTAAGAGTTTCTAAGACCTGTTCTAAATGCAGCACATGATCAGTCAAGCAAGAGCTATATATCAAGATATCATCAAAATAAACTACCAAGAACTTGCCCATAAAGGGTCTAAGGATATGGTGCATGAGGCGCATGAAAGTGCTTGGGGCATTGGAGAGGCCGAATGGCATGACTAGCCACTCATACAAGCCATGCTTGGTCTTGAAAGCGGTCTTCCACTCATCCCCCTCCCTCATCCTTACTTGATGATACCCACTCTTCAGATCCACCTTAGAGAAGATGGTTGCTCCACTCAGCTCATCCAACATGTCATCTAGCCTTGGGATTGGGTGGCGGTATTTGAAGGTGATGTTGTTGATGGCTCTACAATCAACACACATCCTGTAGGAACCGTCCTTTTTGGGCACTAGGAGCACAGGTACAGCACATGGGCTAAGGCTCTCCCTCACATATCCCTTGGCCATGAGGTCTCGGACCTGAGCTTCAAGCTCCTTTGCCTCCGTGGGATTGACGCGGTATGCAGGCCGGTTTGGGAGTTGGGCACCAGGGATGAAGTCTATCTGATGCTCTATGCCTCTCAATGGCGGCAGGCCTGCTGGTATCTCCTCAGGGAACACGTCCTTGTACCTGTCAAGTAAAGCTCGGATTTCTCTTGGCAAGATCACATTAGTAGGTCTAGAAGTCATTAAATCCTTGTAAACAACCAAAACAACTTGACAAGTTGGATCAAAGAGAGAACGCCTAACATCACTAGATGTAATCAAGAAATTGGTTTTAGACATGCATTTCTCCTTAGCTAGCTTAACTTGCATTTCATGAACTTGGGCAGGCAACAATGGTGCTAAGCTAATCCGTTTCTTATTAAGCATAAGGGTGTATTTGTTAGTTCTACCATCATGCACTACTTCCCTATCAAATTACCAAGGTCGGCCTAACAAGATATGGGTGGCTTGCATAGGTACTACATCACAAAGAACCTCATCAACATACTTACCTATGCTAAATGAAACCTTAACTTGTTCACTAATCCTCAATTCAGTTTTATCATTCAGCCATCTCAATCTATAAGGTCTAGGATGTTTAGTAGCTACCAAGTTCAATTTTTCAACCATATAAGTACTAGCTACATTAGCACAAGATCCACCATCAATGATCAGAGAGCACACTTTACCATTAACCATGCAGCGTGTGTGGAAGATGTTCTCCCTTTGGGCTGTTTCATCCGGCTCTTGGATGGTGCTAAGGACCCTTCTTGAAACCAAGAGATCTCCCACTTCATGGTAAGCCACATCCTCCTCCTCTTCTTCAGCTTCCTCAGGAGATTCCATTTCATCTTGAGACTCATAATCACCAGTTGCTGTAATGATCATGGCCCTAGGATTTGGACAATCCCGAGCATAGTGTCCACGGCCGCGGCACTTGAAACACATAATGTCCCTGGTTTTGGATCCAGTGGGGACGGGTCTGTTGTCTGGCCGTGGGACAGGGGTGGTCTCCCGGGGTTTGTATGGAGCTCTCACATCCTGAGCTATGGCTTTGCCACGGTCGGATTGCCTAGGGAAGGCAGGCTGGGAGCTTGAAGCCTGCGGATTGATGTTCGGGGCTGAGGCTCTCCATGGGTTGTGGACCACGGCTCTGGTTCTAGTCTTCCTCTTAAGCTGGCTCTCAACTTGGGTAGACAGGTGCAATAACTCATTGAGGTCATTGTAGGAGTACATCTCCACCTTGCTGGCTATCTTCTCTTGAAGACCATCTAGGAATTGTGCCATGAGAGTCTCTTCAGCATCTTCCAGACCAAGCCGGTTTCTCACGTGTTCAAACTCTCCAAAATACTCCTCTACACTCCTCTGGCCTTGGGTGAGCTTTCTGAACTTCTTTTGTAGCTCTCTGTGGTACATAGGTGGAATGTACCTTCCCTTCATCATGAATTTCATGATCTCCCATGATCTGACCGGTTCTTCTCCTCTTCTTCTTCTTTTGGCTGAATCTTGATCCCACCAGGACAGAGCATGATCAGTAAGTTGGGCTGCTGCATAGGCCACCTTCTTGGGTTCTTCAAACCCATAGACCTCAAAGATATGATCCATTCTTCTTTCCCAGTCCAAGTAAGCTTCCGGATCAACCTTGCCGGCAAAAGTGGGTGGCGTGAGCTTGAGGTGTGGGGAGTGGGCTCTAGGTGGATTGTGAGGTCCCCTCTCCTCAGGAACCCTCCTCTCCCTCTGCCTTGGCCGTCGGTAATGAGGTGGAAATGCATCTTCTTCTGACAATCCCTCCATGTCTTGTTCAGGCCATATGGGTGGTGGTGCTCTTGGTTGTGGAGGTGGAGGCGCCGGTGCTGGATGGGGTTGAGGCTGCTCTACTCTGCCTAGTCGGTCTCCCAGCTGCTGGAGTTGAGCTTGGATGCTGGTGAGGATCTCTGCTAGAGCTGGGTCAGCCATCTAGCTCACGAGGTACCTGGCCAAGAAAAGTCAACAGGTCAAAGTCAAAGTGATTAAGCTAATTAATCTAGATTAACTACTAATGACCTAATTAAACTTAAACTAATTAATAAACAACTTAAGCATGCAATATTTCGAAACCTAGTAGCTAGCTTCCAGAACCGCCTAACTTTTAAATGGAATTCGAATTCAAATTTTAAAGGCCAGGGGACAGGATGACATCAGCCGGGAGGACCACTTTGGGTGAGTCACCGACCGCAGGACAGTACGGCCTGGTCAAAAAGTGGTCTGGTCCGCGCCTAACTTCATCTTCCTCACAAGCTCTAACAATGGCGGTTTTAAACACAAACAAACTCAAGCAAATCAGCTAAACATCCTAACACAGCAAGCCCAAATCCTAATTCTAACAAACCCTAGCTAGCCGTTCTAAACAAGTAACTACAAACCTTAACATTCGCCTAGAACAAGATAAAACCCTAAGTGCTAAGATGGAAAGACACAACCTTTCTCAGGAAACTTGGGCTCTGATACCAAAATGTTATGAGTCTTGGTCATCTGGACGGAGAAAGGTCGCCGGAGAGGCTCTGGAACGGGGAGGAACAGGCCGTTCGGTTGTGCGGACGAAGTCTGGGTCGCGGCTACGGTCGCGGGACGAGGCAGCGGACGGACACTCGACCGAAAGGACGTAAGGAATGTCCTGCGATGAGGTCACGGACGGTAGGGCGGCCCTGTGACCGTGGGGTCGGGTGAAGGATGACCTAGGGGTGGAACTCTCGAACAGAAGGACGAACGGCGAGTAGTACGGGCGGCTGGTCACGGCTAGCGAATGGAGTGGTAAGCGGCTGGGAATGAAAGATGGGTTTTGGAACGATTTGAACAGGGGATTGAGGGCAACTCACTAAGCTATGACAGGCTTAGATATAGCCTTTCCAAGAAGGGAGACACACTCAACCTTTCTAGGAAGCTCACTCTCTCTTGGAGACACACTCAACAAGGAAAGAAGAGAAAGACCAAGGCGGCCATTAGGGTTTAGGGTTCTTAATTGTTGTCTCCCTTAGAAATGAAAATGAGTTTGCCTTTTATAGGCTACAACTAAGGACACACCAGACCTAGTTGACCGTGGTCAACAAACTAAACAAACCCAAAATAAAGACTAAGTTTTAATGAAAAATACAAAGGCTAACATGTGCCTAAGGATAGAAATCAAGCCTAATTGATTTAAGGGACATATCCACAATAACTCAATGGGACATTAGGCTTGATGCCTTAGATTTTCAGGTCTCATTAAAAACCTTTCCAAGAACCCATTATGGTAAACTTAGAAAGGAAAAGAGTACCCTAATCACCTAAGGTCTTTAGAAGTGCCCTTACTCATGGATAGTAAGGACACACAAGACCTTATCCCAAAGGCTGTGTGCATGAGTGTCTTGGTCAGAAGCACTCAGCTGAACATGATCAGGAGGCCGGTTCCTATCTTCAATCTCCTCTTCCTCTCCAAGGCCGGTTGCATGAGCTAAAGCGGCTTCCACTTGGTTTCCTTGGGCATGATCTCCTTTGCTCCTGTCTTGGACTCCTTGGGCGGCTCTGCTCCGGGTCATAATACGGTGGGACACATAAGGGGCGGTCTGGTCTTCATCCTCCAAGTATCTGGTCGGTGTAGCTTGGATGACCCCATCAATGGGGAAAGCCACCAAACCGTAGACTGTGAGTTGGATATATTTGTTATTATGCAAGACATGTTGATCTGGATTTGAGAATAGGAAAAAGACTTAGATCTAGGAATGATTGAAAGATTAAAAGAATTTGAGATAGTTTGAGAGAGAAAATCGCCAGAGTTTGAGAGAGAATAGAGAAAATGAGAGTTTATTAGAAAAATGAGATTATAATCCCTTAGGTTACAAGTGAGGAGAGATAGACCTATTTATACTAGCTTAGTCTAGGCCTGTTTGGTTGCAAGATTGGACTAATACATGTTTGGATACAAGGATAGCCTAACTTAAGTGACAAACACTCTTTATCCTTATACACTTAGGCACCATATGCTCCTCTTATCTCTTCTTCATTTCAACACTCCCCCTCAAGCTTAAGTCATTTAAGAATGGTTACCTCATTAAAAAACTAAAGAAGGAAAATCCAGTGGGACAAGACCTTTTCTAGGAAAAGAGTATAACACTTCATTATCAGGATCAGTATTGTGGAAGAGAAGTAAGTCCAAGTCTTGGATAGATGGATTCGCCAACCTTGAGAGTGGTAGCTTTAGTGAACACATCAGCTTATTGATATGAACTCTTTGTATAACAAGGTAGGATAGTTCCTTTCTCAATAGCTTCCCTCACTTTATGGTAATCCACCTCAATATGCTTGGTTCTCTCATGAAATACAGAGTTTGAAGCTATGTGTATTGCTACTTGATTGTCATAATGCACTGTGATTGGCGCCTCAATGCTTACTCCAAGGTCTTGTAATAGTTGCTTCAACCAGATGCATTCAGTGTTAAGCTTCCTCATTGCTCTATACTCAGCTTCAAGACTTAAACATGAAAAAACCTTCTGCTTCTTAGTCTTCCAAGTGACTAAGTTCCCACATATAAGAGTGCAATAGCCGGTTGTGGACCTCCTGTCCTTTCTATCACCTGCTCAATCTGCATCACAATAGCCAACTACATTTGTGTTTCCATTACATTTGATCATGTGTTTCCATTACTCACCTCCTGTCCATATACCTTGATCATGTGTGCCTTTTAAGTATCTCAAGATCCTATGAATCATCTCCCAATGCCTTATATTTGGGTCTTGCATATGCTGAGATACATGATTGACTGCAAAACACAAATCAGGTCTAGTAGCTTACCAACAACCCTTCTATACAGCTTTGCTTCCTTAAACTCGCCATCTTCAATCTCCCCTTGAAATTCTACTTTGTAGCCTTCTTATAATGGGGTTTTGGCTGGTTTAGTTTCTAGCATTCGTGTAGATGTTAGTAAGTCCAATACTTCCTTTGTGACATAAAAAGACCTTCCTTAAGAAGTATTTATGTTCTTCTAAGTCTATATTATCAAATACACTTTTTAAATACTCTTTTGTAGATGTTTTACCTACTCAGTCACTTCCAGATATGATTATTTCATTAACATATATGAGAATTACAATGATCCCATCCTTATTCTGAAGTGTAAATAGAATGTGTTCTACTTATGACCTTTTGGATCCTCTGTCCCTTAAGGTCTCATTCAGCTTATGGTACTGATGTAAGCTTAGTGGTGGTGCAACTATTGGTTGAGAAAATCGAGACCTCCAGAAGCGAATTGGATGAAAAGGAGTGGATTGAAAGGACCATACAAGCTGCGGAAGACTTGTTATACACCAAGTTGTTCTTCTTGTCACAAGAAGAACGATGACAAGCTTCTCAAGGGAGGCAGCCGTCGGTTTGAAAGTAGACTAGGGTTTTTGTTTTGTTAAAATTCGAGTTGTATTCTTACTTGTAAGAGATGAGACTTATATAGGCCTTTTAGTTGCAACTTAGGGAAAACAACATGATGTTTACCCAAAACAACAAGTAGTGTGAATAAAAACAACATGAAGTTCTTTTTGCTGTAGAAAAGAAATGGGCTTAAGGCCAAAGAACTTAAACATAAAAAATATGAGCTTAAAGCCTTAAACTTATACTTAGTCTAAATAATGAAGAAATGAGATAGTTAAGCCTTATAGATGAAAGAAGGCCGAATTTTGACTAAGACTTGTGAAGGGTGGCGAGTTCTGTGAACAAGTCTTCGTCGTCTTGCGCACTAAGAGTGTTGCCTCATTAAAACCTTCTCCGAAAAACCCAGTGGGACAAAACCAAAGATAGGAAAAAGAGTACAGTTTCTTAGCACGTCTTTTGGTGCCTTTACCGAATGGTGATGGTAAAGACACCGGAGGTAGAAGAGTCTTCGAGTAGGAACCTCCAATGTTCCTTAGCTGAATCAAACGGGCCTTGATGAACCTCTGAGTTGTCTGGTGGGCCTTCATCCGTCGTCTGGGTATCTGCTATCTCCATCAGCTAGTTGAACTTGTCTCCTAAGGCTCAAGCATTGGAACGTGTCAGTGGTCCTGGTGGAACTCGTGGTGCAGTCGTTGGTACGATGTCCTCATCATTCCCTCCCTCTTCAGGTGCTTTGGTCTCCAAAGTAAAATCTTCTCCTGCATCAAACAACTCCAAGTCAGCAACATTAAACGTAGTGGAAACATTATACTCACCTGGGAGTTCCAGTTGATAGGCATTGTCGTTGATGCAACGCAGGACTCTGAACGGGCCGTCTCCTCGTGGTGCCAGTTTGCTCTTTTGGCATTGGGGAAAACGTTGGGTCGCAGATGTAGCCAAACCCAATCTCCTTCCTTAAAGACCACATGCCTCCTGCTTTTGTTGGCGTGCTTTGCTGTTTGAGAGTTCCTCCGTTCCAGAATCTCCTTTACTTCCTGGTGCAGGCGCTTGACATACTCCGCTTTGGCTTCTCCCTCCAAGCTGACAACCTTTCCGAGTGATATAGGTGCGAATTCGATCGGGGTAATTGGGTTGAAGCCGTAGACAATCTCGAATGGTTTCTTCTTAGTTCCAGAATGGATCGCTCTGTTGTAGGCAAACTCGACATAGGGAAGACATTCTAGCCTATTCTTCAAGTTACGACCAATTGTCGCTCGCAGCATCTGGGATAATGCATCAGCTACGACATTGTCTGCGCCTTTCTTGTACTTCATGACGTAAGAGAATGTTTCGATAAACTCCAGCAATCGAGCATGTCTTTTCTTGAGCGTCGTCTGACCCTTAAGATGTTGAAGTGTCTGGTGGTCCGTATGTATGAAGCATTCTCTCGAGAGCAGATAATGTTGCCAGGTCTGCAAGGCTCGGACCAACGCGTAAAGCTCCTTGTCGTACGTAGGATAGTTTAAAGCTGCTCCGCTTAAATTTTCACTAAAGTAGGCAATTGGTTTTCCAGCCTTTGTCAGGACTGCTCCAATGCATACTCCTGAAGCGTCACACTCGACTTCAAAAGTCTTGTCAAAATCTGGCAGGTTAAGGACAGGTGTGCGTGTGAGGCGCTCCATCAACAACTGGAAGAACTTTTCTTGTTCCGGGCCCCACTTGAAATCTTGGTTCTTTTTGAGGGTCGATGTCAATGGGCTGGCAATCGTACTGAAATCTCGTACAAACCGTCGGTAGAAGCTTGCTAGCCCATGAAAACTCCGATCTTGGCTGGCATTAGTCGGCGTGGGCCACTCATTAATTGCTCGAATATTTTCTTCGTCGACTTGAAGTCCCTGTGAGCTCACAACGAATCCAAGGAAAACAACTTGTTACGTTCAGAAGGTACACTTTTTAAGATTCACATACAACTGCTCCTTTTGGAGTGTCACGATTATAGTCTCCAAGTGCTCCAAGTGATCTGAGTAGGACGCACTATAGACAAGTTTGTCGTCAAAGTAGACCACAACAAATTTCCCAATGAATGGCCGGATGACTTGATTCATGAGACGCATGAAGGTGCTTGGTGCATTGGACAAGCCGAAGGGCATTACCAACCACTCGTAGAGGCCCTCCTTAGTCTTGAAGGCTGTCTTCCACTCATCTCTTTCTCGCATTCGAACTTGATGATATCCACTTTTTAGATCGATTTTGGAGAAGACAGAAGCTCCACTTAATTCCTCTAACATGTCGTCGAGTCGCGGAATAGTGTGCCGATACTTGACAGTGATGTTGTTGATAGCGCGACAGTCCGCGTACATTCGCCAGCTTCTATCCTTTTTTGGCACTAGGAGGACGTGAACTTCACAAGGACTAAGGCTTTCTCTGACGTAGCCTTGAGCAATGAGATCTTGAACCTGTCGTTCGAGTTTTTTGGCTTCCTCCGGAATAACCTTGTAAGCGGGTTTGTTCGGCAATTGGGCTCCGCGAATGAGGTCGATATGATGCTCAATGCCTCTGAGGGGTGGCAACCCTGGAGGGATCTCGTATGGGAAGACGTCCGAGTATTTATCCAATAAGGATTGAACATCCGCGGGCAGAATGCGGCTGGTGGCCTCAGATGTGCTCAATACCTCTCTGTATAGCATCAGTATGAGCTGAGTGCCTGTGATGCTAACCGCTTTCCTCATATCTGCTATGTTGATGAGGAAGTTTTCTTTCCGAGCATGCTGGTCTTTCGCCATTTTGGATTGCATACCGTGCACTTCTTGCGGAGACATAGGTGCTAGATTGCACCTACACTTATCATGGATGAATGAGTAGAAGTTTATGCGTCCATTATGCGTAGTCTCTTTATCAAATTGCCAGGGTCGTCCCAATAGGAGATGTCCGGCGGACATGGGGACGACGTCGCACAAAACTTGATCCTGATAACATCCTATGCTGAAGGAAACTCGGACCTGGTCGGAGTAGGGTTTCAGATGTTTAGTTATTGGTAGCCCAAGTTTCTCTACCATGTACTTACTGGCAGCATTGGTGCAGGAGCCACCGTCGATGATGAGGGAACACACTTTTCCTAGGATGGTGCATTTTAAGTGAAAAATGTTTTCACGCTGCTCAATCTCCTCTTGCTCTAACCTCGAGCTGAGAACTCTCCTGAACATTAACATCTCTCCCGAGTCAGCGTATTTTACTTCTCCTTCAGACATTGGGTCAGCAGTTGAAGGATCCTCCTCTTGCTCGTCTGCTGAGTCGTAATCTCCGTTAGCAGATGATGGGGTCATCCAAGCTACACCGACCAGATACTTGGAGATGAAGACCAGACCACCCCTTATGTGTCCCACCGCATTATGACCAGGAGCAGAACTGCCCAAGGAGTCCAAGACAGGAGCAAAGGAGATCATGCCCAAGGAAGCCAAGTAGAAGCCGCCCTAGCCCATGCATCTGGCCTTGGAGAGGAAGAGGAGATTGAAGACAGGAACCAGCCTCTTGATCATGTTCAGCTGAGTGTTTCTGACCAAGACACTCACGCACACAGCCTTAGGGATAAGGTCTTGTGTGTCCTTACTATCCAAGAGTAAGGGCACTTCTAAAGACCTTAGGTGATTAGGGTACTCTTTTCCTTTCTAAGTTTACCATAATGGGTTCTTGGAAAGGTTTTTAATGAGACCTGAAAATCTAAGGCATCAAGCCTAGTGTCCCATTGGTTTAATGTGGATATGTCCCTTTAAATCAATTAGGCTTGATTTTTATCCTAGGAAAATGTTTAGCCTTGCATTTCTTTAAAAGACTTAGTCATTTTGGGGTTGTTTAGTTTTGTTGACCACAGTCAACTAGGTCTTATGTGGTCTCAAGGTGTAGCCTATAAAAGGCAGACTCATTCTATTTTCTAAGGAGACAATTTTCGAACCCTAAACCCTATCTCATGGCCGCCTAGGTCAGTTCCATCTCTTGCTTGTGTGAGTGTGTCTCCAAGAGAGAAGAAAAGTTTCCTTGAAGATTGAGTGTGTCTCTCTTCTTGGAAGGGCTGTATCCAAGCCAGACATAGCTTGGTGTGTTGCCTTCAATCCACTTTCAAAACGCACTGAAAACCCCATTTCATCTCCTTCCATTCCATTGTTCCCTAGCCGCTAGCCGTTTACCATACCGGCCACTCTCTCGTTCCCGCCCCAAGCTACAACCAGCTTACGCACGCCGAAGCCCCATCCGTACTGCCCACGCATTCCCGACCATGCCGCGCCTCCTTCCGACCGCCCCCTGAACCGGATGGCCCCGGCCTGTAACATTTTGGTATCAGAGCTCAAGTCCTGAAGAAAAGGTTGTTTCTTTCCACCTTAGCACTTAGGGTTTTAACTTTGTTCTAGGCGTTTGTTAGGGTTTCTAGTAGCTTGCTTAGTACGGTTTGTTAGGGTTTGTTAGTGTGTGAATTTGGTTTTCGGTGATAGGTTGTTTAGCTGGTTTGCGTGACTTTATTTCCTGAGTTTCAAATCGGCATTGATGAACACCAAAGGAGGAAGAAGGAGTTAGGTGAGACCGGTTGCTTTTTGGCAGTCCTGGTCGGTGACTCACCGTGTGGTCCTCACCGGCTGATGTCACTTTGTCCACCCCTTTGACCAGTTTAAATTTGAATGTTCTCTTGTTGTTGTTTTGGCGGTTTCTAGGATAATGCATGAGTTTCAAAAATGTGGAATGGGTAAATAGTTTAGTGATTAGTTTAAAGTTTAAATTTAAGATTAACTAGGTCATTAGTGATTAATCTAGATTAATTAGCCTAAGTACTTTGACTTGTTGACTTTTCTTTCTTGCAGGAACCCCGTGAGCTAGATGGCTGATCCAGCTCTAGCAGAGATCCTCACCGGCCTTCAAACTCAGCTCCAGCAGCTAGGAGACCGTCTGGGTCGAGTGGAGCATCCTCCCCCACAGCCAGCACCGGCACCTCCACCTCCACAACCAAGGGCGCCACCACCCTTATGGCCTGAGCAAGACATGGAAGGGTTGTCTGAAGAATAGGCCTTCCCACCCCATTTCAGAAGGCCAAGGCACCGAGAAAGGAGGTTTCCTGAGGAGAGGGGACATCACCACCCACCTAGAGCCCACTCCACACAACTCAAGATCACTCCACCCACCTTTGCCGGCAAGGTTGACCCAGAAGCATACATGGACTGGGAGAGAAGAATGGATCACATCTTTGAGGTCTATGGGTTTGAAGAACCCAAGAAAGTGGCTTATGCAGCAGCCCAACTCACTGATCATGCCCTGTCCTGGTGGGATCAAGACTCGGCCAAAAGAAGAAGGAGAGGAGAGGAGCCGGTCAGATCATGGGAAATCATGAAATTCATGATGAAAGGGAGGTAAATTCCACCTATGTACCACCGGGAGCTACAGAAGAAGTTCAGGAAGCTCAGCCAAGGCCAGAGGAGTGTAGATGAGTACTTTGGGGAGTTTGAACACCTGAGGAACCGGCTTGGTTTGGAAGACACTGAAGAGACTCTCATGGCACAATTCTTGGATGGACTACAAGAGAAGATTGCCAGCAAGGTGGAGATGTATTCTTACAACGACCTCAATGAGTTATTGCATCTGTCCACACAAGTAGAGAGCCAGCTCAAGAGGAAGACCAGGACCAGAGCAGTGGTCAACAACCCATGGAGAGCCTCTGCCCCAAACTCACATCCGCAGGCTTCTAGTTCTCAGCCTGCCTTCACTAGGCAACCTGACTGAGGCAAAGCCATAGCCCAGGATGTGAGAGCTCCATACAAACCCAGGGAGACCACCCCTGCCCCAAGGCCCGACGCCAGACCTGTCCCCACTGGTCCCAAAACCCGGGACATCATGTGCTTCAAATGCCGTGGCCGTGGACACTATGCACGGGATTGCCCAAATCCTAGGGATATGATCATCACACCGTCTGGTGATTATGATTCTCAAGACGAGATGGAACCTCCTGAGGAAGCTGATGAAGAGGAGGATGATGTAGCCTATCCTGAAGTGGGAGACCTCCTGGTCTCAAAAAGGGTCCTTAGCACTATCCAAGAGCCGGATGAGACAGCCCAAAGGGAGAACATCTTCCACACACGCTGCATGGTCAATGGTAAAGTATGCTCACTGATAATTGATGGTGGATCTTGTGCTAATGTAGCTAGTACTTATATGGTTGAGAAATTGAACTTGGTAGCTACTAAACATCCTAGGCCTTATAGGTTGAGATGGCTGAATGATAAAACCGAATTGAAAATTAGTGAACAGGTCAAGGTTTCATTTAGCATAGGCAAGTATGTTGATGAGGTTCTTTGTGATGTAGTTCCTATGCAAGCCACCCATATCCTGTTAGGTAGACCTTGGCAATTTGATAGGGAAGTTGTGTATGATGGTAGGACAAATAAGTATACCCTTATGATGAATAAGAAACGGATTAGCCTAGCACCCTTATTGCCTGCCCAAGTTCATGAAATGCAAGTTAAGCTAGCCAAAGAAAAATGCATGTCTAAAACCAATTTCTTGATTACACCTAGTGATGTTAGGCGTTCTCTCTTTGATCCAACTTGCCAAGTTGTTTTGGTTGTTTACAAGGATTTGATGAATTCTAGACATACTAATGTGGTCTTGCCAAGGGAAATCCGAGTTTTGCTTGACAGGTACAAGGATGTCTTTCCTGAGGAGATACCAGCAGGCCTGCCGCCCTTGAGAGGCATAGAGCACTAGATTGACTTCATCCCTGGCGCCCAACTTCCAAACCGGCCTGCATACCGAGTCAATCCTGCGGAGGCAAAGGAGCTTGAAGCTCAGGTCCGAAACCTCATGGCCAAGGGATATGTGAGGGAGAGCCTAAGTCCCTGTGCCGTGCCTGTGCTCCTTGTGCCCAAGAAAGACGGCTCCTACAAGATGTGTGTTGATTGTAGAGCCATCAACAACATCACCATCAAATACCGCCACATAATTCCTAGGCTAGACGACATGTTGGATGAGCTGAATGGAGCAACCATCTTTTCCGTGGATTTGAAGAGTGGGTATCACCAAGTGAGGATGAGGGAAGGGGATGAGTGGAAGACCGCCTTCAAGACCAAGCATGACTTGTATGAGTAGCTAGTCATGCCATTCGGCCTCTCCAATGCCCCAAGCACCTTCATGCGCCTCATGCACCATATCCTTAGACCCTTTATGGGCAAGTTCTTAGTGGTTTACTTTGATGACATTCTGATATATTGCTCTTGCCTGACTGATCATGTGCTGCATTTAGAACAAGTCTTAGAGACTCTTAGGAAAGAACACATGTTTGCCAATTTGTCTAAATGTATCTTTTGCACAGATGAGGTTGTTTTTCTTGGCTTTGTGGTTAGCTCACAGGGATTAAGAGTGGATGTGGAGAAGATAGAAGCCATACTTGGCTGGCCCAGACCGACTTCAATCAGCCAAGTTAGAAGCTTCCATGGGTTGGCCAGTTTCTATAGGCGCTTTGTGAAGGACTTCAGCACCTTGGCCGCACCATTGACTTCCCTGATCAAGAAGAACACGGGTTTTGAGTGGGGAGAGTTGCAAGAACAAGCCTTCTTGAATCTCAAGTACCAGCTGACCCATGCTCCCATCCTTGCTCTGCCAAATTTCGAGAAAACCTTTGAAATGGAGTGTGATGCTTCAGGAGTAGGCATAGGGGCTGTACTGACTCAAGGAGGGAGACCAGTGGCCTATTTTAGTGAAAAGCTGACCGGTGCTACCTTGAACTACCCAGCTTATGACAAGGAGTTGTATGCATTGGTCAGGGCAATGCAAACATGGCAGCACTACCTCTTAGCTAGGGAGTGTGTGATCCACACAGATCATGAGACCTTGCAGCATCTGAGGGGTCAGACCGTGTTGAAGAAGAGGCATGCTAGATGGCTGGAGTTTATAGAGATTTTCCCTTATGTGATCAAATACAAGAAGGGAAAGGAGAATGTAGTGGCGGATGCTTTGTCAAGGAGGCATGCCTTGATTTCTACCATGGATGCTAAGGTTTTGGGGTTTGGACATTTGAAGACTTTGTACCCAGAAGACCCAGACCTCAAGGCAGCCTATGAAGGACATGGAACAGGAACCTACATGCGCTTCTTCATTCATGATGGGTTCCTTTTCAAGGACAGACGTTTGTGCATTCCCCAAGGATCAATGAGGGAATTGTTAGTAGAGGAAGCTCATGGAGGTGGCCTTATGGGATATTTTGGAGTGGAGAAGACCCTGAATGTTCTTAAGGAACATTTCTACTGGCCAAAGATGAAGAAGATGGTAGCCACTCATTGTGACAGGTGTATCACTTGCAAGAGAGCCAAATCAAGACTCCACCCTCACGGCTTGTACATGCCCCTGCCAGTACCTACTCTTCCCTGGGTAGACATCTCCATGGATTTTGTTCTGGGATTGCCCAAGATTCAACACAAGGACTCAGTGTTTGTAGTGGTGGACCGCTTCTCCAAGATGGCTCACTTCATCCCCTGCTCCAAGACCAATGACGCGTCTCAGACCGCGACCTTGTTCTTTAGGGAGGTGGTGAGACTTCATAGCATCCCAAGAACCATTTTGTCTGACCGTGACACCAAGTTCTTATCTCACTTCTGGAGGACTTTGTGGAAGAAGCTGGGTACTAAGCTTCTATTCTCTACCACCTGCCACCCTCAAACAGATGGACAGACTGAGGTGGTCAACCGCACCTTAGGAGCACTCTTGAGATCAACCGTGGGACGACACTTAACAACATGGGTGGAGAGCTTACCCTTGGTGGAGTTTGCCTACAATTCAGCCAAGCATTCTACCACAGGCATGTCACCCTTTGAAGCCGTGTATGGTCGCAATCCAGACACCCCTCTGACCTTGACACCCTTGCCACCAACTGAGAACATGGACCTTGAAGGACAGGCCAAAGCCGCGGCAATGAAGAAGATATTTGAGCAAGTGCACGGCAACATTGAGAAGAGGAATGACCAGATCCGAACAAGGATCAACAAGAAGAGGAAGCAGCTGGTGTTCCAACCAGGAGACTGGGTGTGGTTACACCTAAGGCCAGAACGCTTCCCCAACAAGCGCAAGCACAAGCTAGACTTCAGAGGAGACGGCCCATTCCAAGTGGTGGAACGCATCAACGACAATGTCTACAGACTCAAGCTACCAGGTGAGTACAATGTATCTTCATCATTTAATGTTTCTGATCTATCTCCCTTTGATGCACAGGATGTTGGCTCTTTGGAGACCAAAGCACTTGAAGAGGGTGGGGATGATGGGGTCATCCAAGCTACACCGACCAGATACTTGGAGGATGAAGACCAGACCACCCCTTATGTGTCCCACCGCATTATGACCAGGAGCAGAACCGCCCAAGAAGTCCAAGACAGGAGCAAAAGAGATCATGCCCAAGGAAGCCAAGTAGAAGCCGCCCTAGCCCATGCATCCGGCCTTGGAGAGGAAGAGGAGATTGAAGACAGGAACCAGCCTCTTGATCATGTTCAGCTGAGTGTTTCTGACCAAGACACTCACGCACACAGCCTTAGGGATAAGGTCTTGTGTGTCCTTACTATCCAAGAGTAAGGGCACTTCTAAAGATCTTAGGTGATTAGGGTACTCTTTTCCTTTCTAAGTTTACCATAATGGGTTCTTGGAAAGGTTTTTAATGAGACCTGAAAATCTAAGGCATCAAGCCTAGTGTCCCATTGGTTTAATGTGGATATGTCCCTTTAAATCAATTAGGCTTGATTTTTATCCTAGGTAAATGTTTAGCCTTGCATTTCTTTAAAAGACTTAGTCATTTTGGGGTTGTTTAGTTTTGTTGACCACGGTCAACTAGGTCTTATGTGGTCTCAAGGTGTAGCCTATAAAAGGCAGATTCATTCTATTTTCTAAGGAGACAATTTTCGAACCCTAAACCCTATCTCATGGCCGCCTAGGTCAGTTCCATCTCTTGCTTGTGTGAGTGTGTCTCCAAGAGAGAAGGAAAGCTTCCTTGAAGATTGAGTGTGTCTCTCTTCTTGGAAGGGCTGTATCTAAGCCAGACATAGCTTCGTGTGTTGCCTTCAATCCACTTTCAAAACGCACTGAAAACCCCATTTCATCTCCTTCCATTCCATTTTTCCCTAGCCGCTAGCCGTTTACCATACCGGCCACTCTCTCGTTCCCGCCCCAAGCCACAACCAGCTTACTCACGCCGAAGCCCCATCCGTACTGCCCACGCATTCCCGATCATGCCGCGCCTCCTTCCGACCGCCCCCTGAACCGGATGGCCCCGGCCTGTAACAGCAGTCAAGACCATAGTCCTTTGGTTAGGGCATTCACGAGACATATGCCCTCTACCTTTACATTTGAAGCATGTAATGGCACTGCTTTTCTGTGGCTGACTTGTGTTAGAAGTCGGTGGGCTGGGTCTGGGGGTCGTCGTTGGTGCCTTGGTAGGCACACTACCGTCCACGGTCTTGCCCCTTTGCCGTGGGTCACCAGTGGGGGCAGCGCGGTCAAATGGCTTGGGGCCAGTACCCCAAGTGCTCTTTGGTCTGATTGGCGCTGAAGACTTCCGTCGGTTGCTCTTCTCGATCTGAACCGCTAGATGGAAAAGCTCGCCAACGTCGTGGTAAGGCTGTAGCTCGATCTTTCGGGCTATCGAGTCATGCAAACCATCGATAAACTGAGCCATGAGGCTTTCTTCTGACTTATCCATCTCGAGTCTGTTTCGTTGGTGCTCGAATTCGTCAAAGTATTCAGACACCGTTTTTTTGCCTTGGGTAAGACGTCTGAATCGTCTTTGGAGTTCTCGGTGGAAGTGAGGTGATACGTAGTGTCGCCTCATCATCTGGTATCAGAGCTTAAAAGCATCTGAACATCAGGTTGAATCTACCCCTTTTATTTTTGGCGATTTTTCAATTGTTTTTGCAACAGTTTTTGGCTTTTGATTGTGTTTCTTTCTCTTTCCCATGAGGTTTTTGGTAAGAAGGAGAGGAATCAAGTCAAATACCACAAACATCCTACAAAAAAAATACAAAAAAAATCAGGTTCTATCATTCCTTGTTCATATTTTCATAATTCAAAAAAAAAGTAGAAGAAATTTGCTTGTTTTTATTGCTTGTTTGTGTTAAATTTTTTTTTTTAGACAAAAAATAGAATAAATTGGTTTTTTTCATTGTTTATTTGTTGCTAAAAATTTTTTTTAAAGAAAAAGAAAACAAAAATATTGTTTAGGTTGTTTAAAAACAATCTAGGACCTTTAGAAACTCACCTAGAACACCTTTCATATACTTGAAATCCATAAGGAGTTGTGTGTGTTTCTTGTGCCTTGCTAGGTTACCCTTAGTCACCCTAGGTTATCTATCCTTAGGTCCAAGCCGTGAGCAGCCCACCTATTTGTGTGTTTCGTCCATGTAGCTAGCTAGGTAGCCATCATCGAGTCTTAGGTTTAGTTCTAGGTCGTGTTCCTGTCCCCATCCGCATTTGTGTCTGTGTCTAGGTTTAGGTTTAGGTCGCGCGAGTCTTGGCCTTGTCCCTAGTACCGTCCCGCGTCACTAGTGTTCACGCGTGTAGGTTCCATCGAGTACCTTGCCGTGTCCCACCTTAGGTCGAGTGTTGTGTCTAGCCGTTCAGTAGTCTTGTGTCTTGTACCGTGTAGGCTAGGTCTAGGCAAGCGCCCATCCCTAGTTACCATTATCGAATCCTTCCCTCGCACCATACAAGCTCACCGTCCCGCATAGCACCCCACCACCCCGTTCCGCGTCTAGGTTAGGATAGTTCATGTCCGCTCAGTAGTCGCCCACGTCCCGTTCGTCTTGTCCCTAGCTAGGTCGTGTGTGTTCATTAGGCGGCTAGGTTTGTTAGATTAGTTAGTGTCTAGATTCTTAGCTGTGAGTTTTAGGAAGTTTTCCCTAGTAATTTAGATAGTTTCCATAAGTTTTCTAGGCAAGAAATTAGTTTAGGAAATTTTCTAGATAGTTTCAGGAAGTTTCTTAGATTTTTATTAGGCATTAAATTTTAGGATATATTCTATTTATTAGTTTTCACTTATTTTAGGTTTCCTTTTCTAGACTTAGGAAAATTTCCTTTTATTGATGGTTTCCATTTTGTGTTTTAGCTAGTTTCTTTCTTGCTTGTATAAATATTATAAAAAAATAAAAAAATAAAAAAATATTTGTGGAAAATTTCCATTTAAGGAAAGTTTCCACATTCTGCAAGTTTCCCTTCCGGAAAACTTTCCATTTCTAAAGTTTCCTTTTCTCGGAAAAGGAAATATGTCAGGGCAGGACGAGTCAACGTAATGATGAGGACATAGTACCAACGACTGCACTACGAGTTCCACCAGGACCACTGACACGTTCCAAGACGCCTTGGGAGACAAATTCAACCAGCTGATGGAGATAGCAGATACCCAGACGACGGATGAAGGCCCACCAGATGGCTCAGAGGTTCATCAAGGCCCGTTTGATTCAGCTAAGGAACATTGGAGGTTCCTATTCGAATACTCTTCTACCTCCGGTGTCTTTACCATCACCATTCGGTAAGGCACCAAAAGACGTGCTAAGAAATTGTATTCTTTTTCCTATCTTCGGTTTTGTCCCACTGGGTTTTCCGGAGAAGGTTTTAATGAGGCAACACTCTTAGTGCGCAAGACGACGAAGACTTGTTCACAGAACTCGCCACCCTTCACAAGTCTTAGTCAAAATTCGGCCTTTTTTCATCTACAAGGCTTAACTATCTCATTTCTTCATTATTTAGACTACGTATAAGTTTAAGTCCTTAAGCCCATATTTTTTATGTTTAAGTTATTTGGCCTTAAACCCATTTCTTTTCTACAGCAAAAAGAACTTCATGTTGTTTTTATTTACACTACTTGTTGTTTTGGGTAAACATCATGTTGTTTACCCTAAGTTGTAACTAAAAGGCCTACATAAGCCTCATCTCTTACAAGTAAGAATACAACTCGAATTTTAACAAAACAAAAACCCTAGTCTTCTTTCAAACCGACGGCTGCCTCACTTGAGAAGCTTGTCATCATTCTTCTTGTGACAAAAAGAACAACTTGGTGTATCACAAGTCTTCCGTAGCTTGTGTGGTCCTTTCAATCCACTCCTTTTCATCCAATTCGCTTCTGGAGGTCTCGAGTTTCTCGACCAATAGTTGCACCACCACTAAGCTTACATCAGGTACAAAGCTCTAGGGGATTGCTTTAAGCCATATATAGCTTTCCTTAACCTCAGTGTGTTTCTGGTTCCTACTTGATCTTCTAAACCTGGTGGAGGTGTCATGTACAATTCTTCTTCTGGTTCACCTTGCAAAATTCTTAACATTCATTTGCCATAGTTACCAATCCAGATTAGTAGCAAGTGATAAAACAACATTAACAAAGTGTAATTTAGCTACTGGAGCAAAAGTTTTCGTATAGTCTTCACCATAAGTCTGTGTGAATCCTCTAGCCACCAACCTAGCTTTGAATCTATCTATCTCACCATTGCTTTTATATTTAATGGTGAATATCCACTTAGAACTTACAGCCTTTTTTTCCCTTTTGGTAATGTGGCTGGTGCATATGTTTGATTTTCTCCATAGCTTGACATTCAGCTTGAACAACTTCTCTCCACTCCTTTATAGCCATTGCTTCCTCATAGCTTTTTGGGATCTGCTCTTTAACAAGACTTAGAGTAAAATCAACATGAAAAGCAGGTATATGAACTAAATTACATACTCCCTGATCATAAAGAACTACTGCATTGTGATTGTAGTAGAAATTGTGTGGAAATCTCTGCCTTGTGCTTCTTATAAGGACAACAGTCGGTTCCCCTTGAGTTGCATTGTCCTCTTCTTCTAAAGCTTGTACAAGGTTAGGTTGAATATCCCTTTGTCTTTTAGAAGCTGAAACTAGAATTTCGTCTTCTGAATCATCTTGATCAAGTGCAGATGCTTGCCCTCCTCATGATCAAGGGGATGAGATGGTGTCGGTTCATGCCGGGACAAGGCTTGAGATGGTGCCGGTTCATGTCGGGACAAGTCTGGAGCTGGAGCCGGTTCATGCTGGGACAAGGCTGGAGTGTGAGCTGGTTTATGCCGCGCCTCTGGTGATGGAGCCAGTTGACTTGTGGACACCGGAGGCCGTATTGCTATTGGTGTTGGAGCCAGTTCATAAATGCTTAGGACTAGCTGTGGGCGCCTTGTGGTAGTAGATAATTGACTAGTTGAGGGAGCCGTTCTTGTGTGATTCCAAAGCTTTCTAGAATTCTTCTTAGGTTCTCGGCTTGGTTAGAAGTGTTTGAATAGATATATTTGAACTGATCCCAGGTTTCTTCTTCATAGAAACCTTTGGTTTCATGGAATTTGACATCTCTATAAACCAGGACTCTTCTAGTATCTGGATTAAAACATTTGTAGCCTTTTTGTGTTCATAAGTATCCAATAAACATTGCCTTTGTACTCTTAGCATCCAGCTTCTTCCTTTGTTCACCTGGTATTAAAACAAAGCAAACACACCCAAATACTCTTAGATGTTTGAGAATAGGCTTAGTTTGATTGAGTACCTCAAATGGAGACAAGTCATCTAGGACTTTAGTGGGTGTCCTATTGATTAGATAACATGCTGTCATGAGTGCATCTCCCTAAAATTGCTTGGGTACTTTCATATAGAACATTATGGATCTCACCACTTCCATCAAATGTCTATTCTTCCTTTCAGCTACTCCATTTTGTTGAGAAGTGTAAGCACAGCTTGTTTGATGTGTGATTCCATACTTTGCAAGACATCCTTGTGGCTGGTATACTCACCACCATTATCTGATCTAAAACACTTCATCTTGGCAATACTAAATCTAAAGGCTTCTAACACCATATCTTTAGATATAATCAAGGTAACCCATGTCTACTTAGACTTTTCATCTATAAAAGTGACAAAATACTTGTGGTTTTCCCTAGAAAATATAGGAGCGGTCCAAAAAACGGAGTGTACTAGATTAAAACAATGCTCATAAGTGTGATCAGATTTTTGAAAAACTATTTTACAATGTTTACCTAATATGCAAGCTTCACACAAATCATTTGCAAATTTAATACTAGGCATTAATAATTCTAAGGCTCTAGCATGCTATAGATCAGCTTGCACGCTACTATCAATACTAGCTACACACAATCTTGTTGCATCTCCTAAGTGAAGATCTTCAAGCACATAAAAGTCATTTCTAGTAGTTCCATTTCCAAGAACCCTTCTAGTTTCAATATCCTGAAAAAAAATCATTAGGACCAAATATATCATGACAATTCAAATCAGTGGTAGCTCTTTTAACATATAGTAGGTTATATATGAAAGATGGCCTAAAATGCTTTAGACTCTTTATCAAACAATTTTAACTTCCCTATTCCTTTGATAGGAACCTTAGTTCCATTAGCAATTAGCACATTTCCTAAGCAGGTTCTAGATTCTCAATCAAATCCAGATCACTAATCATATGATGAAAAGCTCCATAATCTACTATCAAAGGTTTAGTATCATTGGAGGTTTGAAAAGAGGCATGAAGAGATTTACTAATCACATTACCAGAGTTGAGTGCCTTAATGATTGCTTCTAGATCTGACTTCTTGACAAATTCTGATTGACTAGTCATGGTGGAGAAAAGAGGTCAGGTTTTGACCTTGGAATGGACCAGAGAGTGATGAAGAGGAAGCGGTCGCTGAGGAGGAACAGTTGGAGCCCCCGACTTGGTAGGAGGAAGGGCCGCCAGCTACATGCACCTGATTAGGGATGCCGCCTTGATATGTCTTAAGTTTGTTCCTAAACTGGCGTGGGTTAAGCTCAGGGTGAAGAATCCAACATTCTTTCTTTGAATGGCCCATCTTCTTGCAATGGTCACATATCACCTTCTTCTTCTCTTCGGATTTATAGAAGCTCTTATGTGCAATAGCCATTTCCTCTTTTTGTCCAAACAACCCATGAGAACCTTGTTCCCTTTGTATCTTGGCACACACATCCTCCTGACTTGGTAACTTGTCTTCTCTGAGCAAGTGTTTTATCAAGTCAGTGCAGCTAGAATTAAGGGTCATAAGTAACCCAAATACCTTGTCTTGCTCTCTTCTTTCATTGATAGTGATATGATTAATTGTGGCTGGTCTGAGCATGTCTAGTTCTGCCCACAAAGCTCTAAATGTACCATAGTGTTTAGTGAACTCTGCTTCTTCTTGCTTGAGTTCATTTAAGGATTTATTAACTTCAAAAATCCTCATCAGGTTGGAGGTGTTCCCATATATATTCTTGAGAGTCTCCCATAGATCTTTTGCATTTTCACAGTAGGAGTAAGATTTTAAGAGAGAGCCTTCAAGTGAATTCTGAAACATGGAGAGAACAAGTTGGTCTTCTTGAAACCATTTCCTCAACATGTCAGGATCCTCCTTGTCTTGGTCTTCCTGAGCTGCTCCTTCAAAGACCACTATTGGCGCCTTGCTGATTAAAACATGAGGCCATAGACCCCTGCTGCATAATGTGGTGTTTATTGTTCTTGACCACATGAGGTTATTCACTCCTTTTAAAATCACTGGAGCTTGAATTTGCTTGCTAAACTCCATGAGAGAATTTTTTTTAAAAAATAAGACCAAACAGAATTAACAACCACCTAGCCAGTTACAACAATCTGATCTTCTTGTTGCAACAAAAAGTAACAAACACCTAACTCCTCTATAATCGCCTAACAACCGCCTGTAACTGTCTGGACCACAATCCCAACCGCCAGCAACAACCACACCACTTGCACCAACAACTGACCATAATCCTAACAACCGCCTAACCAACTTTTAACTACCCAACTAACTGAATTAAACTTCCTAACTGATTAGTTACCCACCTGCTTTTTTTTAGTCGCTTTCTTGAAAATCAAATGTGATCAGACTTATCTAAAAAAAATTCTAAAAAGAATCCTAAGACTTTAGACTAACCCTTTTTGGATTCAAGAACCAATTTTAGAAAGAAGGACACAAAATCTTGAACCAAACAAGAACACATTGAATCTTGAAAAGGAAGTAATCAGACATCTGGGATTGTAGTTTGTAACCTTTCTTGTGAAGAAAGAAGGCCATTTGGAATAAGAATCACTAGATAAAGGATGGTCTTGATCGTTATTAGTGGAACAAGGAGTGGATGCAGAACCTTTTGGGTGTGGATGACAAGCTAGAGGATTCAGGATCGGCCTCTTCTGATGGCTTGTGCGTGGCAGAGATGATGATCCAAGGAGTATGAGTCATGATTTGATTTGCCAGGTGGTGAGATGATGGCTTTAAGCACACACAATGGTGAAGATTATGAAGAACAAGAGTTTTAAGGAAGAAAGAATGATTAGATTGAAGAGATTAAGAGATTATTCTTATAAGATGCTCTAATACCATGAAATATTGAGAGAATTTGATATAGTTTGAGAGAGAAAATCGCCAGAGTTTGAGAGATAATATAGAAAATGAGAGTTTATTAGAAAAATGATATTATGATCCCTTAGGTTACAAGTGAGGAGAGAAAGACCTATTTATACTAACTTAGTCTAAGCCTGTTTGGTTACAAGATTAGACTAATACATGTTTAGATACAAGGATAACCTAATTTAAGTGACAAACACTCTTCTTCCTTATACACCTAGGCGCCTTATGATCCTCTCATCTCTTCTTCATTTCAACAATGATTGTCTGATTGGTTGATCTATAGTAATGCATGTGTGAATGTTGCTAAGTATATACTAATTATCTCATGCTTGATTTATGCATGGTTGCATAATGGACTTACTTGTGATTGATCTGCATGCTAGACTGACCCTAGCCTAACATTGCATGGTAGTTCTTGGACTAAGGATGTGCATGCATGTTCTGTGATCATGGCACGGTACTCGCATGGTGCATAATCGGTTTTATGCATGATTGTGGTATGATTGATAAGTTTATGATAATTGAGTGACTTGGCTATTCTTGGTAAAAACATGCAAGAATTGGTTGGCTACTAAATTATCTGCTCTTGCTACGCTATGCACATGCGAAGGAGTTGTTCGCCACCATCCTGAGATATTTTGCGAGCTTCACGCATCATCGGTTGTCATGTACCGTGGATCCTTATAGCCTTTGTGGCAAGGGATCAACGGTATAAGATAGGTGGGAATAGGCCATGGTCGCAGAGTGATTCTCAAGAACATGAGAACATTGGAGATGAGGATATGCTATTGCTGGGACATTTTTTAGATTATTGGTGTGATTGGTTTATTCATGACATTAATTAATCTGCTTGTGCTTGATATCGATTATTGTTGTTTATGCATGTTTGGGGTTCAAGATGGTTATTTTGTTATCCAACTCACTTAGAAAATTAGTTGCTTACCCGAATTGCTTCTTGCAAGCAAGGGTAAGCAGGACGAGGAAGGACGTGACATTTGAGGCAGTGTATATTTTATGGCCTTTGCAAAAAAAATATATGTTTAGATTACTTGTAATATATATAATATTTTTGAATATTTTTTGTGGTCACTAAGACTATTCGGTTTTATGTAATCGATTTTTGAAAATGTATCCAAAGATATTTTTGGTAAAATTTCCAAGTATAGAGTGGTATTAGCCCCGACCGGGCAAACCAACTACAAATTCTACTCCGGGTTAAGGAACCTCGAGTATGGACACATAGGTATTAGTGTGTCAATTATTTACTTGAACTCTCAAAATTTCTCTAAAGCTTTGGGCTTGAAATTTTGCCGCACTAAAACTAGCATTTCCGGTTATTAGAGATCCGATAATTACAAGGTGGTATCAGACCGTGTTACGATTTTATAAAAGATTTAAGGGTTATCGAGGATTTTATTAAGTTTTGCAAGTGGCCTTGGGAAACTAGTTGTTCGTCCTTCCTGATGAGTTTGTTAACCGTGTTTTGTTTAACAGATGCCTCTGAAAAGGGAGATGAGGGGATCCAGGCATTCTTATCTAGATGCAAGGTAAGCGCCAGGGAATGAGCCAGGCCTGGTAGAAAGATCGTAAGGAGAAGAGTCAGTGGGTGTGGAGAATCTGAATAGCGAGGAATATGCCGCTCAATACGACCATAACTATAAGTCAGATCCATTAGAAATGGGGGAGGAAGATACGACCTCAAGTACCTGTGAATGGGATAAAAACCCATGATCCGTTCGAGCGGATGTGTCAACGGATGATGGACAGACTGGACCAACGAGGTCATCCCAGATCGAGAGAACACTTTAAATCTAGCTTTCTAGACATTGTTACGACAATGCGGACATTGGGTACATTAAAGTTTGTTGGAGGAACCGATCTGTTAGTAGCTAATGCATGGCTATAGAGGATGGAAAAGGAACTTTAGCACAACAAGATGTCCGGAGGAATATAAGAAGGATGTAGCTGCCTACTACTAGGATAGAGACACATCAAAATTGTAGGAGACTAAAGAGAGACGGTTTAGACAGTACTATGCGGCCGAGTACTCATGGCTGCAGTTCCAGAGTGAATTCATAAGGAAATACTTTCCTGTGGAAGAGAGAGACCGTATGAAGATGCAATACTTGAAATTGGCCCAACATGGTCGTAGTTTTTGGGAATACGAAGGTCATTTTACTCGGCTTTGTAGGTACATGTGCTACGGAGTGGATGACAAAGCCACAACTGTTAGGAAATTTCTGCGGGGATTACGACCCGATCTGTACAGCCGACTACATGTGGTACCTTATACGGACCTACCTACCTTAGTGGAGATTTTGATAGATGTGGAAGAAGCTTTGGCCACGGAACAAAAGCATATAGCCAAGCCGGGACCAGAGAGATCAGACTGACCAGACCACATAAGGAGATTCTGGGATAGTCGAGCTTCGGGGAGTAAGGGTCACTGGTATGATACGTATAGAGCCCCAATGATGGGTCGTTAGGACGTTATATGCTGAAATCAGGGAGAAAAAGGACATTTATTGGACATATGTCCTCGGAGACAATCATCGCGCCAGCTACAACCACCAACTATTTCGAGTCCTATAAAGTGACTTGCGTTAGGACCGACACCAGAGCAGCAAGCACTAGTTGGAAGATTCTACGCCCTAGATACAAATTTGTCCACGACCTCCCATCCTCCGTAACAACTTATCGCATGAACCTTACAGGTGATAGGAATACCCGTGCATGTATTGTTTGACTCGAATGCTACGCATAGTTTTGCATCACCAAATTTAGTGAGGAAATTTGAGGAAACCTTTACTATTGTAAATGTAAGTGTACCCATTAGAACACACGATAAAGAGATCCTCCAAGCTACCAACCAAGTTTTGGAAGTTCTAGTCGAGATCGGAGAAGCCATGTTTTTGGCATTTTTGTTGGTTACATCCTTAGTTCACCATGAAGTTATTTTTGACATGGACTGGTTGTCCTGTTATCAAGCTCGGTTAGACTGTGAAAGGAGAAGGTTCAGTTAGAGAAAGAAGAACATCTGATTGTGACGTTCTATGGTTTTCATCCAAGTTTGGGAGCGCTAATTGTATTGGCCTTGCGAGCAGAAAAGGAGTTGCGGGATGGATAAGCCTATATAGTCACCTTCAACATGGTCAAATATGGTGTAATGGAAAAACCAATAATAAAAGAAATCCGGTGGTTTAGGAATTTTCTGATGTGTTTCAAACTTGGATGGTGTACCTCTGCTTTGTTCCAGTCTGTTTACTATTACACTTGAACCACGAGTCACGCCCATACCTAAAGCACTGTATCAAATGGGACCAGTTGAGATGGCTTAAAAAGCAACTGGAGGATCTTACGAGAAGGATTTCGTACGACCAAGTTCATAGCCATGGCGAGCGCCGGTGCTGTTTGTGTAGAAGAGATATGGAAGCATTCAGTTATATATAGATTATCAGAAATCAACAATATCACAATTATGGATAAATACCCCTTTCCGAGAATCAATAAGCTACTGGACCAACTACAAGTAGCCAAGTTATTCTCAAAGAAAGACCTTGCCTCCGGCTATCACCATATACCCATTTTGGAAGGCAAAATACCGAGAACCGTATTCAGAACAAGGTATGAGAAGTTTGAATTTTTGGTAATGTCATTCGAGTTAAAGAACGCACCAGCTGCATTTATGAAGCTGATAAACAAAAATTTTGGGAGTACTTAGATCAGTTTCTAACCATCTTTATTGATAATATCCTCAGTTACTCAAAGAAGATGAAGGAACACAAAAGTCACTTACAGCTAGTTTAGAGTCAACTCAGGGAACAAAAGTTGTTTGCAAAGTTCAGCGACTGCAAATTATGGAGGAAAGAGATCAGGTTATTGGGTCATCTATTTTAAGAGCATGATGTGTCAGAAGACCTAGAAAAGATTACTATGATCAAGGGCTGGCCTCAACCGACTAATTCATAACAAATGCAAAGCTTTTCTAGGATTGGTCGGCTATTATCACAAGTTTGTCAAGAATTTTGCTATGTGGACCAAGCCACTAATTTGTTTGACCAGAAAAGGAGTTTAGTTTCAATGGGAGTGTGGAAGCCATCAATTCGTTCAAATAATTGATGAAAGCATTAGTTACCGCATCCATTTATATACTACTCGAGTCATACAACCGTTCTTGGTGTACACCAATGCGTCACGAGTATGATTTGGGTGTGTACTAATGCAGAATGAAAAAGTCATGGCCTGTGTGTAATTACCGCATCTCTGAAATCTTACCTTGGGCGAGAAATGGCAAAATTCAAGGAAAACAACAAAGGAAGAATGAAAATTTCAAGAATCTGTACAGTTTGGGAATATGGGAATATTCCTGAAGAAATATGGAAATATTACGAGATATGGCCATGAGGATCGAGAAACGACTAGACTTTTCCAAAAGAAAATTAGATCAAGAACTAATGGGAATGTTCATGGAACAGACTGACTCGTAAAATGAAAATTTTCCAAGAAAAAAAAATGGGAAGATTTCTAAAAGGAAAAAAGAGAAGATTTTCCGAAAGATATGAAAATACTTGGATAAAAATAGAAGATTTCCCGAAGGATAAATGAATTTTCCAGAGAAAAAGGAGAACAATCACAAGGGATATGAGAACATTCCGAGAGATATAAGAATGTTTCAAAAATGGCTGTGGACAGGTTGATTGTGATTGGCTGAGGGAAAAGAAACACCATAGTCGGCCTTGTCATATAAAAAGAACCCCAGCCATTCTCCAACTCTTTTGCATGACATTATCGAGCAAAGCAAGAACTCCAAAAGATCCCGAGAGAACTGAGCATTTGACCCGATAATTTTTCCAAAGATCCCGTAAGTGCCGGTTGTTTGATAGAGCATTGAGACCAGTTCAGCTAGACAAGGAATCTGAGTGTTTGGTCGATATCATTCTGTGAGACGTCGAGAGACTTAGTATTTGGTCAAAATTGTTCCGAGAACCCGTTAGGTATGTGTGACACGCATCAGGTTTGGCTTGGACGATCTGCGGCAGGTGGTGTCAGAAGTGAGATTTTTACCAGTTCACTAAGATCCTAATGTGAGTGGGTCACTACGGCTATGGTCTAGGATCGTTGGCTAACATATATTCTTTTAGAACTCGATTGCATGATCTAATATACTTGTCCTTGTTCTGAGATGCTTGATTGCTTATAATTGTTTGGAACCGTGTGGTTTTTCCTGGTGAGAGATCCAACTGCGTTTGATGAATCACATTAGGAAAGAATATATGGTCTGACTTGCATGAATGACTGATTGAATATATTGCTTGTTTTGTTTCTTGACCATGGCCGAGTGAGACGGGACGACCGCTCTCACTAAGCAATCTGTTGCTTATACCTTCTTTATGGATGCAGGAAAATAACTTGTTCAAGAAGGTAACCTAAGTGACTAAATAGGCATGAGACAGAAGGCTGTAAGGAAGGAATGGTAGCTTGGGTATTTTTCATTTTATCTAATAATTTAATGATGTAATAGCTTATAAGCGAACTTGCCATTTTATTAGAACCTCAGTTTTAATTCAAGTATTATGTTGCTTCTTTATGGACATGTCTAAAAAACGAATGCTGAAAAATGTTAAGAAAAATCTGGATAAAGGAATTTGACTAAGTATGATCGTTGGGTCGTTTGAGGCTAGGAAATGTTCTACCCTGGGTGACTTTTCCAGGTTAGGGTGTTCAATTTTGTTATCAGAGCATGGACAATTCTTGAATAGTACATAAACGGGTTAGTGGGTTTAAGCCATCCTTCCAAACCAGTCTTACGGAAAGTAAGATTTTTGTGGGTGTGAATTAAAGTTTATGCTCGGCTAACTTGGTGAACGATATTATCATTGCAGATGGTAAGGAATACCAGATCACTGGTGAGGAGTGGTGTCAAGACCGGCGAGAACACCGTGGCAAGGGACGGTGCCGACCAGACTGATGGACATACGGAGAACGTTGCTAAAGGGAATGACCCGGCCAATGGATGTGCGAAGAACGATGCTCATGAGAATGTTACGACCGCACCTCAAGGAGAATGGGGGCAAGTGCTGGCGGCTTAGACAAAGATCTTGGCAAAATTACCAGCCGTTGTACCTATCCTTAGGCCTTTACCACCACATGTCGTTCATCCTCTCGTGGTACTACCGCCTGTTGTTACTCCTCTAGTGGTACCACCACCGGTTGTGAATATTTAAGCGGATGTTGGGGTCGGGATTTACGAGTTGAGCATTCCATTGAACCTTATGGTAACCGATCATATGCTTAAGTTGGCTACTAAGTATTTTTCTGGTGGTGCCAAGCCTGTCGAGACAGATGAGTGGAGATCCATACGTGAGAGGAACTTTGCGACCATTCGGTGTCCGGATCAGTACAAAGAGGATGTTGCGGTCTACTATCTAGAAGGGGATGTACTATCGAGGCACGAAACGATAATTATTTGTGGGAGACATCACGTAAGGAGTTCCACACCAAGTACGTTTCTCCAGAAGTGTTCGACCAGTTATAGGCGCATTCCTTGAGTTGCGTCAAAGATGAATAAGTGTGAGAGAGTATGAAATTGTGTATAACACTTCCATGAAGTTTGTGGGGTGAGAATTCGAAGATGAGAAGTTGTGAGTTGCTCGGTTCATGTCTGGACTAAGGATTGATCTTTGTAATCACTGTTTGGTCATCAAATATAGCACTTTGGCCGAGCTTGTGGAGATAGCGGCCATAGTGGAAGCAGGGATGAAGGAGGAAGCTATGTTGTTACGGAGAGTAGAAGGGGTATATGGTACCACATGCTAAATCTCGACATGGTAGAGACAAAAGAGGTATTGTGAGAGAAACCCAAGTACCGGCAAGTCAACAGCGGTGCAAGCCGCATATCGGAGGTGTGGGAAGGTGAAATTTTGCCAGTGTAGGACAGTTTTGGGTGTATGTTTTTGGTGTGGGAACCGAGACCATAAGATTGGAGACTTCGATACTGTCCTGAGAGGGACTTGTGAGCATGAGACAATACCGGGGAGCAGACTTGCTTTTACTGTCATAACCCGAGAGACTTTATTTATGTGTCCAAAGTTGGCGCTATCGTCGGGAAACGGGCAAGTAAAAGACTGCCATTGCCACTACCACCTAAGAGGCCGACCATTGGGATGGGTAGAACACTGCAGGTGTACTCAATCTCGAAGGAAGCTATTGGGGCAAGCTCTTCTCGTCCGATCATGGGTAAGTTCTTATCTATTAGTAATTCTGATTGGATGGAATCGCTTGTTGTGTATTTGGTCCTTAGCGTTTTAGGAAAATACTCTAGGGACCGTGTTTATGGGTATTGTACCAACCAATGTCCTGTTTGATTATGGGGCAAGTCATTGCTTTGTTTGCTCGACTATGATTGGAAAAGGCAGGTTTGTAAAAAAATCAAGGGAAAACCGTGGAATAGTTCGAGCCGCGAGTGGCCAAGTCATGATGACTTAAGAGAACGTCTTGAATGTCTCATTGATGATCTGCGGTGTGGACATGCCGATTGACTTAGACATTTGCGGAGTTAAAAGTTACAATTTGATACTAGGCATGGACTTGCTCGGGAAGCATAAGACGCATCTAGACTGTCACCGATGGAGAGTTTGGTTAGGAAAGGGAAATACGATGCTGGTATATCAGGGATTTCAACCTACTTCAGGTAGCTTGATCATTTCAGCAATCCAAGCGGAGCAATTGATCAACAATGGGTATGAGGCGTAATTGGCCATAATCACAAAATCAGAGGTTTAGCCAAATACCGACTTTATTGAGCACCACATCGACTTTATTCCAGGAGCTCAATTACCTAACTGGCCCGCATACTAAGTCAACCCCGAGGAGGCTAAATAACTAGAACGGCAAGTTCATGATCTTATGGCTCAAGGTTACGTCAGAGGGAGTCTTAGTCTCTGTGCCGTCCCGGTCCTACTTTTGTACCGTCCCGGTCCTACTTTTGTACCGTCCCGGTCCTACTTGTGCCGAAGAAAGTCTAATGGCCCAATTAATCGACGGATTACACGAATTCATCGCCCGGAAGATCAACCTACAGTCCTACCATGATCTAGGCGAATTATTTCACTTAGCAGTCCAGATTGAAAAGTGCAATAAACGGAAATTAGCTGCACCTTCTAGACCTAAGAGTACCTGGACCACCGGCTCCAAGCCGTTTGATCGGACGGCCCTGACCAGTGACCCGCACCTCAAAGGAAAGGCCGTGGTCAGCAGCCCGACTCCCAGGGCCGCCCCAGCTGCTACAAAGCCGACCACCTCCACGACCACTCCGACTCAGCCCCAGCTGAGCAGCGAGATCGTATGCTTCAAGTGCAAATGAAGAGAACACATTTCCCGAGAATGTCCCATCCAGAGGACAATGGTACTGACCGCCTCAGGATACTACCAGTCCGAGGATGAGCACGAGGAGTTCGTCCGTTGACCCATCAACACTCTGACGAAGAGATAGATTACGCCGACTCCGCAGAGATACTTATTATCAAACGAGTTCTCATCTTGAGATTTGAGCCGGAAGAGGTAGAACAGCGAGAAAACATTTTCCATTCCAAATATACCATCCTTGGAAAAATATGTTCGCTGATTATAAACGGAGGGTCCTGCACCAACACCACGAGCAAGTACATGGTGTAAAAGCTAGGATTGCCTATGACCAAGCATCTTAAGCTCTATTAACTGCGATGGCTGAACAACTAGACATAGCTATACATTTCTGACCAGGATAAGGTCTCATTCAGCATTGGCAGATACCAGGACCAGGTCACCTGCGATGTCGTCCCGATGTCAGTTGGACATCTCCTCCTAGGACGACCTTGGCAATTCGACCGGGAGACTATGCATAACGGACGAATGAACTTCTACTCATTTGTCCACGACAAGCGTATGTACAACTTGGCACTAATGTCTCCACACGCCTTTCAAGAGATGCAATCCAAGATGGCGAAAGACCAACATGCCTACAAAGAGAACTTTCTAATAAATGTGGCAGACATGATGAAACCCCCCGCACGGAGGGCACCCAACAAGTCCTAATGCTCTACAGAGAGATTCTAAGCACGTCCAGCACCGAGACCACCCTACGTGCCAAGGTTCAAGCCCTTCTAGAGAGTTATGCAGACGTGTTCCCAGAAGAGATCTCAGATGGCTTCCTACCCATTCGAGGCATTGAGTACCATATCGACTTTATTCCAGGACCTCAATTACCTAACTAACGCGCATACTGAGTCAACCCCGAGGAGGCTAAATAACTAGAACGGCATATCCAAGATCTTATGGCTCAAGGTTACGTCAGAGGGAGCCTTAGTCCATGTGTCGTCCCGGTCTTACTTTTGTACCGTCCCGGTCCTACTTGTGTGTCAACTGTCGCACCATCAACAACATCACAATCAAGTACTGGCACCCCATTCCGCACCTGGAAGACATTCTAGACGAATTAAGCGGAGCCGCGGTTTTCTCTAAGATTGACCTCAAAAGCAGATACCATCAAGTCAGAATGCAAGAAGGAGATGAATGGAAGACTGCATTCAAGACTAAGCAGGATATTTACGAGTGGCTAGTAATGCCGTTCGGCCTGTCCAACGCTCCAAGCACATTAATGCGTCTTATGAACGAAGTCCTTTGACCGTTCATTGGCAAATTTGTAGTAGTCAACTTCTATGACATTCTAGTCTACAGTATGACCTGTTGGACCATTTGGAGCACTTAGAGGCCGTCATCATCACCCTCCAGAAAGAGCAGTTGTACGCAAACCTCAAGATGTGTACGTTCTGCACAGACCAAGTCGTCTTTCTTGGATTCGTCGTGAGTTCACATGGACTTAGAGTGGACAACGAGAAGATCAAGGCCATCCAGGAGTGGCCAACTTCTACCGACGGTTCGTTCAATACTTCAGTACGATCGCCGGTCCGTTAACCTCTACTATCAACAAGAACCAAAATTTTTGTTGGGGATTCGACCAGGACAAGTCCTTTAACCAGACCTTCGAGATCGAATGTGACGCTTCAGGGATCGACATAGGAGTTGTCCTGACCCAAGGCGGGAGACCTGTTTCCTATTTAAGTGAGAAGTTAAATGGAGCTACGACATGGAGCTCTAGGCATTGGTCCGAGCCTTAAAGACTTGGCAGCACTATCTACTTGCCAAGGAGTGTGTGATTCACACCGACCATCAGACACTACAACATCTTAGAGGGGAATCAACACTTAAGAAGAGGCACACACATTGGTTAGAGTATATCGAGACCTTCCCTTACACCATTAAGTATAAAAAAGGGACAAACAACGTTGTGGCTGATGCCTTATCCAGAAGATACAGTCTCATCTCTGTCATGGAATCGAAAGTTATGGGATTCGTGATGATCAAAGAGCTGTATGCTGAGGACACCGACTTCACTGAGGCCTACCAGGAGCACGACAAGGGAGCCTACAACAACTTCTACTTGTTTGATGGATTCTTTTTTATGGACAAGCGTCTCTGCATTCTGAGAAGATCAATTCGAGAGCTACTTCTGAGAGAGGCCTACGGAGGAGGTTTAATGGGACATTTCGGAGTCGACAAGACATTGAGCATGCTTAAGGAGCATTTCTACTGGTCACACTAGCGACGAGATGTGGAGGCTCATTGTGCTAAATGCCTTATCTGAAACAAACTAAATTCAAGATGCATCCGCAAGGTCCTTACATGCCGTTATCAGTTCCTTCTGCACCCTGGACAGACATCTCCATGGAATTTGTGCTAGGACTGCCTAAAATAAACCACAAGGACTCCATCTTCGTCGTAGTTGACCGTTTCTCCAAGATGGCGCATTTCATCGCATGTAACAAGACCAATGATGCAAGCCAGACTGCCGACCAATTCTTCAAGGAGATAGTAGGACTGCACGACATTCCCAGAATGATTGTATCAGACAGAGACATCAAGTTCCTCAGTCACTTTTGGCAAGCATTTTGGCGTAAGTTAGGGACCAACCTCTTATTTTATACCGCAAATCATCCACAGACAGACGGACAGACAGAGGTGGTCAACAGGAGCTTATCACAGACGCTGAAAAAAATGATTGGAAGGAATCTGAAGAACTGGTTGGAATGCCTTCCATATGTAGAGTTTGCTTATAATAGGGCCACACACTCTAGAACGAAGTGGTCTCTATTTGAAGTAGTTTACGACTTTAGCCCTACCACGCCTAATGAGTTCACACCTATTCCTTTGGGAGACGCCATCAGTTTAGAGGGAGAAGTAAAAGCTGAGTATATCAAGCATCTACATGAAGAAATCAAGGAAAATTTGGAGCAACGAAACATCTAGAACACAAAGAATGCCAACAAGGACCGCCAGCACATATTGTTCAAGGGCGGAGATTGGGTTTGGCTCCATTTGCAGCCAGAGAGATTTCCCCACGAAAGCGCAAGCTTGCAACCCCGGGGAGATGGTCCATTCCGCGTCTTACAGAGAATCAATGAAAATGTCTACCAGCTCAAACTTTCAGGTGATTATAAAGTGTCTAGTACGTTTAATGTTTCTGACTTAGAGTTGTTTAATGCAGGTGAGGATTTTGCTTTGGAGACCAAAGCACTTCAAGTGGGAGGGAATGATGAGCACATCGTCCCAGCTACTGCGCCGGTCATCCCACCAGAACCCCTCACACGGTCCAAGAGGAAGGCCTTAGGAGACAAGCTCATCATGCTATTGGAGAGTGGAGCCGAACGTGAACTCGGACTGATCGCGCCAGAACCTGGACTGTCCGACCCCGGTCCATGCGACCCCGAACCCTTCAAGCTTGACAAAGAAAAATGGAGGTTCCTTCTCGAAGAATTTTCTTCCTCCGGTGTCTTTACCATTACCAATCGGTATAGACACCAAAAGTCGTGCTAGGAAATTGTACTCTTTTTCCTATCTTCGGTTTTATCCCATTGGGTTTTCCAAAGAAGGTTTTAACGAGGCAATACTCTTAGTGAGTAAAACAATAAAGCCTTGTTCACAACTCCACACCATTCACAAGTCACCACCGATTTTTGCCTAAGTGTTTAACTGGGCTTTTCTATCTTTTATTTATATTTTAGACTAAGTATGTTATTTGGGCTTATGAGTCATGTTGGCTACTTAGGCCCAAAGTCCCTTTAAATTCGCCAATAGGCACACTACTTGTTGTTTTTACAAGCACTTTAGAATTAAAAAAAAAATTAAGACTTCTAGTCTAAGTCCCTAGGCGCCGCCCCAAGCTGTTCTTGGAGAGCCAGCCGTGTTCTTCAACCTTTCTTGGTTGAAGTTCTTGGAGTATCACAAGCCCTTTCACAGCTTGTGCCCATCGATCCTCCTCTCGCTTCCATCTCTTATGTCCGGCAACTTGAGCTTCTCGGTGAAAGGACAGCCACCAAACGATTATTACATCAGGAAAGGAAACTGTGTGTGTATGGTTGTCGGACTGTGAGACGAGTTTCAGTAAGCTAAAGAAAAATGCTTACAATCATTCTAATTTTGGCTTTACCAGAACCCGATGAACCCTATGTGGTATACACGGATGCATCTTAAATGGGATTTGGGTGTGTTCTGATGCAAAGGGTAAGATCATTGCTTACCAGACCTTTAAGCAAAGGAGATAGATGGAACTGGTGGCCGGTTACTGATTTGGCCATTGAATATCATACAGGTACAGCAAACTCGGTTTTGGATGTGTTTAGTAGGAAGAGAGTCCCGACGAACGCTAAAAAGAGATGGAATGTTTGGTACGAATTGTAGGAACCTAGCTTCTTGCTGCTTTGACCCAAAGATGTTGAACCATTGGGCTTAGGAGCGGCATATCATGCCAATCTATTGACTCATGTCCGGTTGTGGCACACACCCATAACTTTGCGGACAACCGGGTGCAGCTTGGATACCAAACGGGGTAGAGGAGGTTGCACTGTGAAAGAGAGAGACTCGATCCTTTGCGGCGCGGGGTGGAAAAAACTGGACCACACTAGCTATAGATGGCGAACTCGTGATACACCAAAGGTTCTCGGTTTTGAACGCTAGAATCAAGAACGAGGAAAGGCTTGCTCACTTAAGGGTCGGGAGCCGCTAAGGATTTTGAAAAACTAGAATTTTTGGTTTCTGAATTGTTTGTCTTATAGTGTTTTAAGTCTTACAGCCATGGACCCTTAGGTCAAACAACAATAAGTTTTAAAAAAACTACAAGGTTTAGTAAAAATAGAAAATTTGACCGCGGGCCTTGAACAGTTGGTGCGGGCCTAAGCTGAAAGAAGAACAAAAAGGCCTAGGGCCTTTGGGCTGGGCTTCTGAAGGATGTATGAGTAGTGAACAAGACCAGGCCCGAGTGCACACTAAGGGTGTTGCCTCGATAAAACCTTCTTTGAAAAACCTATTTGGATAAAACCGAAGATAGGACAAAGATTACAATTCTTTAGCATGTCTTTTGGTGCCTCTATCCGTGGTTGATGGTAAAGACACTTGCATCCGCGGTCTGGTGGCTGAGAAGGTTCAATGGTTGGGCCGTGATTTGAAGGCCCAGTATATGGGCTGGTTCTGGCGGGGATTCGGGAACGGCTGAGAGCACTTCAATGGTGCGATCGACGAACTGGTTGAACTTGTGTCCTAGTGCTTTAGCTCTCGCCCGGGTCATAGGTCCAGTGGGCTGTTGGAATGAAGAAGAATGATGAAGACAAAGAGAAGAAATAAAGAAAGTGTGCCTTAGACTAAGTAGGCGCCATGTGTCCAAAGGGAGTGACTTAGGTTTGTTTGTGATTAATGATATGTTATCCTTGTTGCCAAAGATGTATTAGGCTATCTTAGTATCCAAACAAGCCTATACTAGATTAATATAAATAGCTATCTCTCTCTCTTCCTTTGTAAGTAAGAAATTCATTTTTCTAAAATCTCAATAATAATTATTCCTACTTTTCTCTCTAATCTCTCTCTTTCCATCTCCAAATCTTTAAATCTCTTAAACTCTTAATATTTCATGGTATCAGAGCCATTTAAATTAATCTGGCATAAGAATTCTGCTGAATCTCATCATCTTACACATGATTTCTTCTCAAGCCTTGAAACTGGTATTATTGTGAGACATCGTGTTTTTCATCAGGGTTTCCGGCAAGAAATCAAGTGTTATTGCCATTTTCTTCATCAAGCGGTGTTCTCCGGCGAGTTCTGAGCATTTCCCGGTGGTTTCATTCAATTTGGTGGCCTGAGTAAAAAGTTATCCAAGACGGTGGTGTCGCGATCGTCTTGGCCGCAAGACTACGAGTTTGCAACGAGCATATCTCCCTCAATTATTCATCAAACAAGTGATTCCAAATCCTAAACTCAATTGAAACGAGCCTAGTTGATTAATCAAAAGTTCATCTTTGCCTTTTTAACGTTTAGAAGTTTTATTGATCAATCTTCTTAAACGGGTCCAGATTTGACCTATTTAGGATATTTGTGTTGAAACCCTCAATCTTTCTTAACCTTTTGCAAATTTTGGATGATCAAAACTTATTTTAGGATCTTTTGGAGGGCTCAAGAAGTGTCATCTAATTCCAAAGAGTGTTAGACTTCAACAAAGGTTTTCTTGAATATTGTTAAAATTCTGTTTTTTTTAATTTAAAAAAGCGGGAAAAGTTGTTGTTGACTTGGTTAGGCAGTTTTAGCAACTGTTTTTTACTGGATCTTTGTTAGTTAGGCAGTAGAAGTCTGTTTAAGTTGTTGACCAGTGGTTGTTTGGCGGTTACACCTACTTTGAATTCTGTTGAACGGGCCACTAGTTAAGGAGTGTAGCGTGTGTGTTGTGTTCTTGTAGTCTTCTTTCTTGCAGGCTATAGTACAGGTCTGATGGAGTTCCAAGTGCATTTGAAATCCCCTGTTTTTCTTCAAGGGACGAATTACTTACTCTGGTCAAGAACCATAAGGACCACCTTGTGTAGAAAAGGCTTATGGAGTCATATAACAAAGCCGCCTGTTTTAGCCATTGAAGGGGCTGACTCAGATGATCAAGATGATAAGAAAATGGTTTCAGGAAGACCAGATGGTACTATTTATACTCCAAAACTTCCTTGTTGGATCTCTCTTAAAAGCATATTCATATTGTGAAAATGCTAAAGATCTTTGGGAAATTTTAAAAACTGTATATGACAATACTACTAACCTCATGAGAATTTTTGAGGTAAAGAGAGCTTTGAATGATCTTAGACAGGAGGATGATGAGTTCAAAAAGAAATATGGATCCTTTAAAGCATTATGGGCTGAGATAGAAATGCTAAGGCTGCCACAATTGATCCCATCACTCTCCATGAAAGGAGAGAAACAAGATAAGGTGTTTGGGTTACTTTTGACTTTGAACATTAACTATATTGATTTGATTAAGCACATTCTTAGGGAGGACAAGCTTCCTAGTTTAGAGGATGTTTGTGCTAAGATTCAGAAGGAACAAGGGTCTCTCCAGCTGTTTAGAAACAAGGAAGAACCGGTGGCTGCCCACAAGAGCTTTTTCAAGACACCAGCTGAATCCAAGAAGAAGAGAACCGTGTGTGATCATTGCAAGAGAACCGGTCACACCAAAAAGGAGTGTTGGATGCTTCATCCTGAGTTAAAGCCAAGTTGGTTCATTGACAGGTCCAAACCTTCATTAATAGGAGCCATTAGCTACTCCAACCTGGTGCACACAACCGGCCCTACATTGGTCAACAATCCGGTCCATGCTTCCCCATCTAAGTTTGTGAAGAGATCAGATTTGAAAGCTCTCTTCAAAGCCTTTAGCTCTGGTAATGTGTTGGGTAAATCACTTCATGCTTCTTTTCAAGCATCTATTGCTTCTAAACCTTTGATTGTTGATTTTTGAGTTTCTCATCACATGATAAGTGATTTAGGTTTGCTTAAAAACTTAGAACCTGCATTAGGTAGTGTGTGGTAATATCTAATGAAATCAATGTGCCAATTAAAGGCATATGGAAGCTTAAATTGTTTAATAAATAATCTAAAGCCTTTTATTTGCCATCCTTCACATCTAACTTGTTGTCTATTAAGAGAACCAGATCTTAATTGTCAAGCTATATTTGGTCATAATGGTTTATAATTTTAGTATATTGAAACAAGTAGGAAATTTAGACAAGAAACAACAAAGAATACTTGTATGTGCTTGAAGATTTGTCGCATCCCTTACAAGAACTGTGTGCTAATAGTGTAAATATCAATGTTACAGCTGAGTTTTGGCATGCTAGATTAGGTCATCTTCATCCTAGAGCTTTAGAAATGATAATCCCTGGAATTAAATTACAAAATGATTTGTGTGGATCATGCATTCTTGGGAAACATTGTAATACTGTTTTTGAGAAATCAATTCATTCATATAATAATTGTTTTGATTTTGTGCATTTTGATGTTTGGACATCACCCTTTCCTTTTAGTGAAAACCAAAAATATTTTGGGACCTTTATTGATGAAAAATCAAAGTATACTTGGGTTACTTTTTAGTTCCAATTATAGGGTGTTTGATGCATTTCTTAATTTTCAGACATTTTTTACTAACCAATACAATGCCAAGATTAAATGTTTTAGAACAGATAATGGAGGGGAATACACTAGCACCAAATTCCAGCAACACTTGGCCAAGCATGGCATTGAACATCAAACAAGCTGTCCCTACACTCCACAACAGAATGGAGTAACTGAAAGAAAGAACAAACATTTGATGGAAGTTGTGAGAACAATGATGTTCCACAAGAAGGTCCCTAAACGTTTTTAGGAAGATGCTCTAGTAGTTGGATGCTACTTAGTCAATAGAACTCCAACTAAAGTTCTAGATGATTTGTCTCTGTTTGAGGTATTAAACAAAATTAAGCCTAATATTGAACACTTTAGAGTATTTGGGTGTGTTTGTTTTGTTTTAGTACCAGGAGAACTTATGAACAAGCTAGAACCAAAGAGCACCAAAGCCATGTTCATTGGGTATTCTCCTACACAAAAGGTATACAAATGCTACAACCCAGAGACTAGAAGAGTCCTAGTATCTAGAGATGTCAAATTTCAAGAGTCCAAAGGATTCTATGAAGAAGGAACTTGGGAAGAATTCAAAGACATCTCAACAACAAGACATGACCAAGCTGAGAATCAAAGAAGGATCTCTGAAAGGATTGGTATAATCCCTCCAAAGGTACCAGCACCTGGCCCAGGACCATCTCACAAACGCTAGTACCAGTTCCAGAATAATCAGATTTGGTATTGGCACGGCTCGAACCAGGACCAGCCCAGCCCGGGCCGTATTCACCCAGGCACGATCCAGGTCCAACCCAGGCGCAACCCAAGCATGACCCAGGCACAACCCAGGCACGTCCCAGCCTGCTCCAGTTCTTAGATCATCTGACCCAGGCACGTCCATGGCCCCATCATCCTCCTGGCCTCGAACAAGGTCACAAGGGCGACATCAACCCCAGGACATGCCGATATCACCCCCGGCGCGGCCTTCTCTTCAACCAGGCCTATTACCTCTCCATGGTCATGAGGGGGGCCAGGAACCTAGACATGATCAAGAGGAGGATTCAGAAGGAAATATTATAGTCTCAGCTTCTAAAAGGCCAAGGGATATTCAACCTAATTTTGTGGATGCTCTAGAAGGAGAAGAAAAATGGGAACCAGCTGTTGTTCTTAGAAGAAGTACAAGACAGAGATTTTCACCCAACTTCTACTACAACAACAATGCAATAGTTTACCATGATCAAGTAGTGTGTAATCTAGTTCATACACCTGATTCTCATGTTGCATTTACTGTTAGCCTTGATAAAGAGCATATTCCAAAGACCTATGAGGAAGCCATGGAGATAAAGGAGTGGAGAGAAGCAATTCAAGCTGAAAGACAAGCTATGGAGAAGAATCAAACCTATGCGCTAGTTACTCTTCCAAAAGGGAAAAATGGTGTAAGTTCTAAATGGATTTTCACCATTAAATATAAAAGCAATGGTGAGATAGATAGGTACAAGGCTAGGTTGGTGGCTAGAGGATTCACACAAACTTATGGTGAAGATTATAGGGATACATTTGCTCCTGTAGCTAAATTACACTCAGTTAATGTTGTTTTATCTCTTGTTGCTAACCTTGATTGGGAGTTATGGCAAATGGATGTTTAGAATGCATTATTACAAGGTAAGCTAGAAGAGGAAGTGTACATGACACCACCACCAGGTCTAGAAGATCAAGTAGGTGGCGGCAATACACTGAGATTAAGAAAGGCTATCTATGACTTAAAACAATCTCTAAGGGCTTGGTACCATAAGCTGAATGTGATCTTAAGAGACAGATGCTTCAAAAAGTCAGAAGTTGAACACACTCTCTTTACACTTCAGAGTAAGGAAATTATTGTGGTTATACTCATTAATGTAGATGACATAATCATATCAGGGAGTGATAAAGTAGGCATTGATTCTACTAGCTTATTTAAAGAGTGTTTTTGATATTAAGGAATTAGGTGAACTTAAATACTTCTTAGGAATTGAAGTGTGTAGGTTCAAGGAAGGTCTCATCTTATCTCAGAAAACATATTGTGGACTTACTAACCTCTACAGGTATGACGGAAGCTAAACCAGCTAAGACACCCCTAGAAAAAGGTTACAAGATAGAACCTGAGGGGAAGCTAGGAAATGATGAGTTTTATGATACAAAGCTGTATAGAAAAGTGGTTGGTAAGCTCATATACTAACCATCACTAGACCTGACTTATGTTTTTCTGTGAATCAGGTGTCTCAACATATGCAAAACCCAAAGATAAGGCATTGGGATATGATCATGCACATATTAAGATACTTGAAAGGCACTAAAAAACAAGATATATGGATGGATTGTAATGGAAACACAGAAGTTGTAGGATATTATGATGCAGATTGGACAGGAGACAGAGAAGATAGGAGAAGCACAACCGGCTACTGGACCTTCATAGGAGGTAATCTTGTGACTTGGAAGACTAAGAAGCAAAATGTTGTATCTTGCTCTAGTTCAGAAGCTGAATACAGGGCTATAAGGAAGCTTACTACAGAAAGCAACTTCTCTTTGACATTCTTGGCGTGAGCTTGAATTCTCCTATCACTGTCCATTTTAACAATCAAGCAGCTATGCACATTGCATCTAAATCTGTGTTTCATGAAAGAACCAAGCATATTGAGGTGTATTGTCATAAGGTGAGAGAAGCTAATGGAAATGGAATCATCTTACCTTGCTACACAAGGACTAAGGATCAACTAGCAGATGTGTTCCCCAAGGCTACTACACTGAAGACTGGCGGCTCTATCTACCCAAGGCTTGGCCTCATGTCCATTCCACAACGCTGATCCTGATTATGGAGTGTTATACTCTTTTTCCCTATAAAATGTTTTGTCCCAATTGGGTTATCCTTCTTTAGACATTTAATGAGGTAATTCTTCATGGTTGCAAGCTTAGCCATTCTCCATTACATAAGCTTGAGGGAGAGTGTTGAAATGAAGACGAATGATGAAGACAAAGAGGAGAAATGAAGAAAGTGTGCCTTAGACTAAGTAGGCACCATGTGTCCAAAGGGACTGGCTTAGGCTTGTTTGTGATTAATGATATGTTTTCATTGTAGCCAAACCTGTATTAGGCTATCTTAGTATCCAAACAAGCCTAGACTAGATTATTATAAATAGCTATCTTTCTCTTCCTTTGTATGTAAGAAATTCATTTTTCTAAAATCTCAATAATAATCATTCTCACTTTTCTCTCTAATCTCTCTCTTTCAATCTTCAAATCTCTAAATCTCTTAAACTATTAATCTTTCATGGGAAGGGTCAGGGCGGACACCGCTCGAACAGGCTCGTCCGGTCTGGTGGTGATGCTTAGGTCCTCGCCATCCTATCCTTCTTTAAGTGGTTTGGTCTCCAAAACAGAGTCCTCGTCTGCATAAAAATTTATAAGTACATTGAACGTTGGAGAGATATTAAACTCACTTTGCAATTCTAGTTGGTAGACATTATCTTTAATCTTTTTCAGGATTCGGAAGGGGCCATCTCCTCTTGGCGCGAGCTTGTCTTTGCGTTTCTAGGGAAACTGTTCGGGCCGCATGTGTAACCAGACCCAGTCGCCATCTTTCAGGACAATCGGCTTGCGTCCCTTGTTGGTGTGTTTGGCATAGGAGTCAAGTCTTTTTCTCAAGTTTTTCCTTGACCTTTTAGTTCAGCTTCCGGCTATAGTCCGCCTTGCTTTCTCCTTTGAGGCTGAATATTTATGCAGGAGGCAAGAGGTGAATCCCATCGGGGATAGTGGGTTGAACCCATAGACGATCTCGAACGAGGATTTCTTGGTCACAGAATGAATGGCTCGGTTTTACGCGAATTCAACCAGAGGAATGCATTCGAGCCAAGTTTTTTAGATTATGCTCGTCAGAGGGAGTCTTAGTCTCTGTGCCGTCCCGGTCCTACTTTTGTACCGTCCCGGTCCTACTTTTGTACCGTCCCGGTCCTACTTGTGCCGAAGAAAGTCTAATGGCCCAATTAATCGACGGATTACACGAATTCATCGCCCGGAAGATCAACCTACAGTCCTACCATGATCTAGGCGAATTATTTCACTTAGCAGTCCAGATTGAAAAGTGCAATAAACGGAAATTAGCTGCACCTTCTAGACCTAAGAGTACCTGGACCACCGGCTCCAAGCCGTTTGATCGGACGGCCCTGACCAGTGACCCGCACCTCAAAGGAAAGGCCGTGGTCAGCAGCCCGACTCCCAGGGCCGCCCCAGCTGCTACAAAGCCGACCACCTCCACGACCACTCCGACTCAGCCCCAGCTGAGCAGCGAGATCGTATGCTTCAAGTGCAAATGAAGAGAACACATTTCCCGAGAATGTCCCATCCAGAGGACAATGGTACTGACCGCCTCAGGATACTACCAGTCCGAGGATGAGCACGAGGAGTTCGTCCGTTGACCCATCAACACTCTGACGAAGAGATAGATTACGCCGACTCCGCAGAGATACTTATTATCAAACGAGTTCTCATCTTGAGATTTGAGCCGGAAGAGGTAGAACAGCGAGAAAACATTTTCCATTCCAAATATACCATCCTTGGAAAAATATGTTCGCTGATTATAAACGGAGGGTCCTGCACCAACACCACGAGCAAGTACATGGTGTAAAAGCTAGGATTGCCTATGACCAAGCATCTTAAGCTCTATTAACTGCGATGGCTGAACAACTAGACATAGCTATACATTTCTGACCAGGATAAGGTCTCATTCAGCATTGGCAGATACCAGGACCAGGTCACCTGCGATGTCGTCCCGATGTCAGTTGGACATCTCCTCCTAGGACGACCTTGGCAATTCGACCGGGAGACTATGCATAACGGACGAATGAACTTCTACTCATTTGTCCACGACAAGCGTATGTACAACTTGGCACTAATGTCTCCACACGCCTTTCAAGAGATGCAATCCAAGATGGCGAAAGACCAACATGCCTACAAAGAGAACTTTCTAATAAATGTGGCAGACATGATGAAACCCCCCGCACGGAGGGCACCCAACAAGTCCTAATGCTCTACAGAGAGATTCTAAGCACGTCCAGCACCGAGACCACCCTACGTGCCAAGGTTCAAGCCCTTCTAGAGAGTTATGCAGACGTGTTCCCAGAAGAGATCTCAGATGGCTTCCTACCCATTCGAGGCATTGAGTACCATATCGACTTTATTCCAGGACCTCAATTACCTAACTAACGCGCATACTGAGTCAACCCCGAGGAGGCTAAATAACTAGAACGGCATATCCAAGATCTTATGGCTCAAGGTTACGTCAGAGGGAGCCTTAGTCCATGTGTCGTCCCGGTCTTACTTTTGTACCGTCCCGGTCCTACTTGTGTGTCAACTGTCGCACCATCAACAACATCACAATCAAGTACTGGCACCCCATTCCGCACCTGGAAGACATTCTAGACGAATTAAGCGGAGCCGCGGTTTTCTCTAAGATTGACCTCAAAAGCAGATACCATCAAGTCAGAATGCAAGAAGGAGATGAATGGAAGACTGCATTCAAGACTAAGCAGGATATTTACGAGTGGCTAGTAATGCCGTTCGGCCTGTCCAACGCTCCAAGCACATTAATGCGTCTTATGAACGAAGTCCTTTGACCGTTCATTGGCAAATTTGTAGTAGTCAACTTCTATGACATTCTAGTCTACAGTATGACCTGTTGGACCATTTGGAGCACTTAGAGGCCGTCATCATCACCCTCCAGAAAGAGCAGTTGTACGCAAACCTCAAGATGTGTACGTTCTGCACAGACCAAGTCGTCTTTCTTGGATTCGTCGTGAGTTCACATGGACTTAGAGTGGACAACGAGAAGATCAAGGCCATCCAGGAGTGGCCAACTTCTACCGACGGTTCGTTCAATACTTCAGTACGATCGCCGGTCCGTTAACCTCTACTATCAACAAGAACCAAAATTTTTGTTGGGGATTCGACCAGGACAAGTCCTTTAACCAGACCTTCGAGATCGAATGTGACGCTTCAGGGATCGACATAGGAGTTGTCCTGACCCAAGGCGGGAGACCTGTTTCCTATTTAAGTGAGAAGTTAAATGGAGCTACGACATGGAGCTCTAGGCATTGGTCCGAGCCTTAAAGACTTGGCAGCACTATCTACTTGCCAAGGAGTGTGTGATTCACACCGACCATCAGACACTACAACATCTTAGAGGGGAATCAACACTTAAGAAGAGGCACACACATTGGTTAGAGTATATCGAGACCTTCCCTTACACCATTAAGTATAAAAAAGGGACAAACAACGTTGTGGCTGATGCCTTATCCAGAAGATACAGTCTCATCTCTGTCATGGAATCGAAAGTTATGGGATTCGTGATGATCAAAGAGCTGTATGCTGAGGACACCGACTTCACTGAGGCCTACCAGGAGCACGACAAGGGAGCCTACAACAACTTCTACTTGTTTGATGGATTCTTTTTTATGGACAAGCGTCTCTGCATTCTGAGAAGATCAATTCGAGAGCTACTTCTGAGAGAGGCATACGGAGGAGGTTTAATGGGACATTTCGGAGTCGACAAGACATTGAGCATGCTTAAGGAGCATTTCTACTGGTCACACTAGCGACGAGATGTGGAGGCTCATTGTGCTAAATGCCTTATCTGAAACAAACTAAATTCAAGATGCATCCGCAAGGTCCTTACATGCCGTTATCAGTTCCTTCTGCACCCTGGACAGACATCTCCATGGAATTTGTGCTAGGACTGCCTAAAATAAACCACAAGGACTCCATCTTCGTCGTAGTTGACCGTTTCTCCAAGATGGCGCATTTCATCGCATGTAACAAGACCAATGATGCAAGCCAGACTGCCGACCAATTCTTCAAGGAGATAGTAGGACTGCACGACATTCCCAGAATGATTGTATCAGACAGAGACATCAAGTTCCTCAGTCACTTTTGGCAAGCATTTTGGCGTAAGTTAGGGACCAACCTCTTATTTTATACCGCAAATCATCCACAGACAGACGGACAGACAGAGGTGGTCAACAGGAGCTTATCACAGACGCTGAAAAAAATGATTGGAAGGAATCTGAAGAACTGGTTGGAATGCCTTCCATATGTAGAGTTTGCTTATAATAGGGCCACACACTCTAGAACGAAGTGGTCTCTATTTGAAGTAGTTTACGACTTTAGCCCTACCACGCCTAATGAGTTCACACCTATTCCTTTGGGAGACGCCATCAGTTTAGAGGGAGAAGTAAAAGCTGAGTATATCAAGCATCTACATGAAGAAATCAAGGAAAATTTGGAGCAACGAAACATCTAGAACACAAAGAATGCCAACAAGGACCGCCAGCACATATTGTTCAAGGGCGGAGATTGGGTTTGGCTCCATTTGCAGCCAGAGAGATTTCCCCACGAAAGCGCAAGCTTGCAACCCCGGGGAGATGGTCCATTCCGCGTCTTACAGAGAATCAATGAAAATGTCTACCAGCTCAAACTTTCAGGTGATTATAAAGTGTCTAGTACGTTTAATGTTTCTGACTTAGAGTTGTTTAATGCAGGTGAGGATTTTGCTTTGGAGACCAAAGCACTTCAAGTGGGAGGGAATGATGAGCACATCGTCCCAGCTACTGCGCCGGTCATCCCACCAGAACCCCTCACACGGTCCAAGAGGAAGGCCTTAGGAGACAAGCTCATCATGCTATTGGAGAGTGGAGCCGAACGTGAACTCGGACTGATCGCGCCAGAACCTGGACTGTCCGACCCCGGTCCATGCGACCCCGAACCCTTCAAGCTTGACAAAGAAAAATGGAGGTTCCTTCTCGAAGAATTTTCTTCCTCCGGTGTCTTTACCATTACCAATCGGTATAGACACCAAAAGTCGTGCTAGGAAATTGTACTCTTTTTCCTATCTTCGGTTTTATCCCATTGGGTTTTCCAAAGAAGGTTTTAACGAGGCAATACTCTTAGTGAGTAAAACAATAAAGCCTTGTTCACAACTCCACACCATTCACAAGTCACCACCGATTTTTGCCTAAGTGTTTAACTGGGCTTTTCTATCTTTTATTTATATTTTAGACTAAGTATGTTATTTGGGCTTATGAGTCATGTTGGCTACTTAGGCCCAAAGTCCCTTTAAATTCGCCAATAGGCACACTACTTGTTGTTTTTACAAGCACTTTAGAATTAAAAAAAAAATTAAGACTTCTAGTCTAAGTCCCTAGGCGCCGCCCCAAGCTGTTCTTGGAGAGCCAGCCGTGTTCTTCAACCTTTCTTGGTTGAAGTTCTTGGAGTATCACAAGCCCTTTCACAGCTTGTGCCCATCGATCCTCCTCTCGCTTCCATCTCTTATGTCCGGCAACTTGAGCTTCTCGGTGAAAGGACAGCCACCAAACGATTATTACATCAGGAAAGGAAACTGTGTGTGTATGGTTGTCGGACTGTGAGACGAGTTTCAGTAAGCTAAAGAAAAATGCTTACAATCATTCTAATTTTGGCTTTACCAGAACCCGATGAACCCTATGTGGTATACACGGATGCATCTTAAATGGGATTTGGGTGTGTTCTGATGCAAAGGGTAAGATCATTGCTTACCAGACCTTTAAGCAAAGGAGATAGATGGAACTGGTGGCCGGTTACTGATTTGGCCATTGAATATCATACAGGTACAGCAAACTCGGTTTTGGATGTGTTTAGTAGGAAGAGAGTCCCGACGAACGCTAAAAAGAGATGGAATGTTTGGTACGAATTGTAGGAACCTAGCTTCTTGCTGCTTTGACCCAAAGATGTTGAACCATTGGGCTTAGGAGCGGCATATCATGCCAATCTATTGACTCATGTCCGGTTGTGGCACACACCCATAACTTTGCGGACAACCGGGTGCAGCTTGGATACCAAACGGGGTAGAGGAGGTTGCACTGTGAAAGAGAGAGACTCGATCCTTTGCGGCGCGGGGTGGAAAAAACTGGACCACACTAGCTATAGATGGCGAACTCGTGATACACCAAAGGTTCTCGGTTTTGAACGCTAGAATCAAGAACGAGGAAAGGCTTGCTCACTTAAGGGTCGGGAGCCGCTAAGGATTTTGAAAAACTAGAATTTTTGGTTTCTGAATTGTTTGTCTTATAGTGTTTTAAGTCTTACAGCCATGGACCCTTAGGTCAAACAACAATAAGTTTTAAAAAAACTACAAGGTTTAGTAAAAATAGAAAATTTGACCGCGGGCCTTGAACAGTTGGTGCGGGCCTAAGCTGAAAGAAGAACAAAAAGGCCTAGGGCCTTTGGGCTGGGCTTCTGAAGGATGTATGAGTAGTGAACAAGACCAGGCCCGAGTGCACACTAAGGGTGTTGCCTCGATAAAACCTTCTTTGAAAAACCTATTTGGATAAAACCGAAGATAGGACAAAGATTACAATTCTTTAGCATGTCTTTTGGTGCCTCTATCCGTGGTTGATGGTAAAGACACTTGCATCCGCGGTCTGGTGGCTGAGAAGGTTCAATGGTTGGGCCGTGATTTGAAGGCCCAGTATATGGGCTGGTTCTGGCGGGGATTCGGGAACGGCTGAGAGCACTTCAATGGTGCGATCGACGAACTGGTTGAACTTGTGTCCTAGTGCTTTAGCTCTCGCCCGGGTCATAGGTCCAGTGGGCTGTTGGAATGAAGAAGAATGATGAAGACAAAGAGAAGAAATAAAGAAAGTGTGCCTTAGACTAAGTAGGCGCCATGTGTCCAAAGGGAGTGACTTAGGTTTGTTTGTGATTAATGATATGTTATCCTTGTTGCCAAAGATGTATTAGGCTATCTTAGTATCCAAACAAGCCTATACTAGATTAATATAAATAGCTATCTCTCTCTCTTCCTTTGTAAGTAAGAAATTCATTTTTCTAAAATCTCAATAATAATTATTCCTACTTTTCTCTCTAATCTCTCTCTTTCCATCTCCAAATCTTTAAATCTCTTAAACTCTTAATATTTCATGGTATCAGAGCCATTTAAATTAATCTGGCATAAGAATTCTGCTGAATCTCATCATCTTACACATGATTTCTTCTCAAGCCTTGAAACTGGTATTATTGTGAGACATCGTGTTTTTCATCAGGGTTTCCGGCAAGAAATCAAGTGTTATTGCCATTTTCTTCATCAAGCGGTGTTCTCCGGCGAGTTCTGAGCATTTCCCGGTGGTTTCATTCAATTTGGTGGCCTGAGTAAAAAGTTATCCAAGACGGTGGTGTCGCGATCGTCTTGGCCGCAAGACTACGAGTTTGCAACGAGCATATCTCCCTCAATTATTCATCAAACAAGTGATTCCAAATCCTAAACTCAATTGAAACGAGCCTAGTTGATTAATCAAAAGTTCATCTTTGCCTTTTTAACGTTTAGAAGTTTTATTGATCAATCTTCTTAAACGGGTCCAGATTTGACCTATTTAGGATATTTGTGTTGAAACCCTCAATCTTTCTTAACCTTTTGCAAATTTTGGATGATCAAAACTTATTTTAGGATCTTTTGGAGGGCTCAAGAAGTGTCATCTAATTCCAAAGAGTGTTAGACTTCAACAAAGGTTTTCTTGAATATTGTTAAAATTCTGTTTTTTTTAATTTAAAAAAGCGGGAAAAGTTGTTGTTGACTTGGTTAGGCAGTTTTAGCAACTGTTTTTTACTGGATCTTTGTTAGTTAGGCAGTAGAAGTCTGTTTAAGTTGTTGACCAGTGGTTGTTTGGCGGTTACACCTACTTTGAATTCTGTTGAACGGGCCACTAGTTAAGGAGTGTAGCGTGTGTGTTGTGTTCTTGTAGTCTTCTTTCTTGCAGGCTATAGTACAGGTCTGATGGAGTTCCAAGTGCATTTGAAATCCCCTGTTTTTCTTCAAGGGACGAATTACTTACTCTGGTCAAGAACCATAAGGACCACCTTGTGTAGAAAAGGCTTATGGAGTCATATAACAAAGCCGCCTGTTTTAGCCATTGAAGGGGCTGACTCAGATGATCAAGATGATAAGAAAATGGTTTCAGGAAGACCAGATGGTACTATTTATACTCCAAAACTTCCTTGTTGGATCTCTCTTAAAAGCATATTCATATTGTGAAAATGCTAAAGATCTTTGGGAAATTTTAAAAACTGTATATGACAATACTACTAACCTCATGAGAATTTTTGAGGTAAAGAGAGCTTTGAATGATCTTAGACAGGAGGATGATGAGTTCAAAAAGAAATATGGATCCTTTAAAGCATTATGGGCTGAGATAGAAATGCTAAGGCTGCCACAATTGATCCCATCACTCTCCATGAAAGGAGAGAAACAAGATAAGGTGTTTGGGTTACTTTTGACTTTGAACATTAACTATATTGATTTGATTAAGCACATTCTTAGGGAGGACAAGCTTCCTAGTTTAGAGGATGTTTGTGCTAAGATTCAGAAGGAACAAGGGTCTCTCCAGCTGTTTAGAAACAAGGAAGAACCGGTGGCTGCCCACAAGAGCTTTTTCAAGACACCAGCTGAATCCAAGAAGAAGAGAACCGTGTGTGATCATTGCAAGAGAACCGGTCACACCAAAAAGGAGTGTTGGATGCTTCATCCTGAGTTAAAGCCAAGTTGGTTCATTGACAGGTCCAAACCTTCATTAATAGGAGCCATTAGCTACTCCAACCTGGTGCACACAACCGGCCCTACATTGGTCAACAATCCGGTCCATGCTTCCCCATCTAAGTTTGTGAAGAGATCAGATTTGAAAGCTCTCTTCAAAGCCTTTAGCTCTGGTAATGTGTTGGGTAAATCACTTCATGCTTCTTTTCAAGCATCTATTGCTTCTAAACCTTTGATTGTTGATTTTTGAGTTTCTCATCACATGATAAGTGATTTAGGTTTGCTTAAAAACTTAGAACCTGCATTAGGTAGTGTGTGGTAATATCTAATGAAATCAATGTGCCAATTAAAGGCATATGGAAGCTTAAATTGTTTAATAAATAATCTAAAGCCTTTTATTTGCCATCCTTCACATCTAACTTGTTGTCTATTAAGAGAACCAGATCTTAATTGTCAAGCTATATTTGGTCATAATGGTTTATAATTTTAGTATATTGAAACAAGTAGGAAATTTAGACAAGAAACAACAAAGAATACTTGTATGTGCTTGAAGATTTGTCGCATCCCTTACAAGAACTGTGTGCTAATAGTGTAAATATCAATGTTACAGCTGAGTTTTGGCATGCTAGATTAGGTCATCTTCATCCTAGAGCTTTAGAAATGATAATCCCTGGAATTAAATTACAAAATGATTTGTGTGGATCATGCATTCTTGGGAAACATTGTAATACTGTTTTTGAGAAATCAATTCATTCATATAATAATTGTTTTGATTTTGTGCATTTTGATGTTTGGACATCACCCTTTCCTTTTAGTGAAAACCAAAAATATTTTGGGACCTTTATTGATGAAAAATCAAAGTATACTTGGGTTACTTTTTAGTTCCAATTATAGGGTGTTTGATGCATTTCTTAATTTTCAGACATTTTTTACTAACCAATACAATGCCAAGATTAAATGTTTTAGAACAGATAATGGAGGGGAATACACTAGCACCAAATTCCAGCAACACTTGGCCAAGCATGGCATTGAACATCAAACAAGCTGTCCCTACACTCCACAACAGAATGGAGTAACTGAAAGAAAGAACAAACATTTGATGGAAGTTGTGAGAACAATGATGTTCCACAAGAAGGTCCCTAAACGTTTTTAGGAAGATGCTCTAGTAGTTGGATGCTACTTAGTCAATAGAACTCCAACTAAAGTTCTAGATGATTTGTCTCTGTTTGAGGTATTAAACAAAATTAAGCCTAATATTGAACACTTTAGAGTATTTGGGTGTGTTTGTTTTGTTTTAGTACCAGGAGAACTTATGAACAAGCTAGAACCAAAGAGCACCAAAGCCATGTTCATTGGGTATTCTCCTACACAAAAGGTATACAAATGCTACAACCCAGAGACTAGAAGAGTCCTAGTATCTAGAGATGTCAAATTTCAAGAGTCCAAAGGATTCTATGAAGAAGGAACTTGGGAAGAATTCAAAGACATCTCAACAACAAGACATGACCAAGCTGAGAATCAAAGAAGGATCTCTGAAAGGATTGGTATAATCCCTCCAAAGGTACCAGCACCTGGCCCAGGACCATCTCACAAACGCTAGTACCAGTTCCAGAATAATCAGATTTGGTATTGGCACGGCTCGAACCAGGACCAGCCCAGCCCGGGCCGTATTCACCCAGGCACGATCCAGGTCCAACCCAGGCGCAACCCAAGCATGACCCAGGCACAACCCAGGCACGTCCCAGCCTGCTCCAGTTCTTAGATCATCTGACCCAGGCACGTCCATGGCCCCATCATCCTCCTGGCCTCGAACAAGGTCACAAGGGCGACATCAACCCCAGGACATGCCGATATCACCCCCGGCGCGGCCTTCTCTTCAACCAGGCCTATTACCTCTCCATGGTCATGAGGGGGGCCAGGAACCTAGACATGATCAAGAGGAGGATTCAGAAGGAAATATTATAGTCTCAGCTTCTAAAAGGCCAAGGGATATTCAACCTAATTTTGTGGATGCTCTAGAAGGAGAAGAAAAATGGGAACCAGCTGTTGTTCTTAGAAGAAGTACAAGACAGAGATTTTCACCCAACTTCTACTACAACAACAATGCAATAGTTTACCATGATCAAGTAGTGTGTAATCTAGTTCATACACCTGATTCTCATGTTGCATTTACTGTTAGCCTTGATAAAGAGCATATTCCAAAGACCTATGAGGAAGCCATGGAGATAAAGGAGTGGAGAGAAGCAATTCAAGCTGAAAGACAAGCTATGGAGAAGAATCAAACCTATGCGCTAGTTACTCTTCCAAAAGGGAAAAATGGTGTAAGTTCTAAATGGATTTTCACCATTAAATATAAAAGCAATGGTGAGATAGATAGGTACAAGGCTAGGTTGGTGGCTAGAGGATTCACACAAACTTATGGTGAAGATTATAGGGATACATTTGCTCCTGTAGCTAAATTACACTCAGTTAATGTTGTTTTATCTCTTGTTGCTAACCTTGATTGGGAGTTATGGCAAATGGATGTTTAGAATGCATTATTACAAGGTAAGCTAGAAGAGGAAGTGTACATGACACCACCACCAGGTCTAGAAGATCAAGTAGGTGGCGGCAATACACTGAGATTAAGAAAGGCTATCTATGACTTAAAACAATCTCTAAGGGCTTGGTACCATAAGCTGAATGTGATCTTAAGAGACAGATGCTTCAAAAAGTCAGAAGTTGAACACACTCTCTTTACACTTCAGAGTAAGGAAATTATTGTGGTTATACTCATTAATGTAGATGACATAATCATATCAGGGAGTGATAAAGTAGGCATTGATTCTACTAGCTTATTTAAAGAGTGTTTTTGATATTAAGGAATTAGGTGAACTTAAATACTTCTTAGGAATTGAAGTGTGTAGGTTCAAGGAAGGTCTCATCTTATCTCAGAAAACATATTGTGGACTTACTAACCTCTACAGGTATGACGGAAGCTAAACCAGCTAAGACACCCCTAGAAAAAGGTTACAAGATAGAACCTGAGGGGAAGCTAGGAAATGATGAGTTTTATGATACAAAGCTGTATAGAAAAGTGGTTGGTAAGCTCATATACTAACCATCACTAGACCTGACTTATGTTTTTCTGTGAATCAGGTGTCTCAACATATGCAAAACCCAAAGATAAGGCATTGGGATATGATCATGCACATATTAAGATACTTGAAAGGCACTAAAAAACAAGATATATGGATGGATTGTAATGGAAACACAGAAGTTGTAGGATATTATGATGCAGATTGGACAGGAGACAGAGAAGATAGGAGAAGCACAACCGGCTACTGGACCTTCATAGGAGGTAATCTTGTGACTTGGAAGACTAAGAAGCAAAATGTTGTATCTTGCTCTAGTTCAGAAGCTGAATACAGGGCTATAAGGAAGCTTACTACAGAAAGCAACTTCTCTTTGACATTCTTGGCGTGAGCTTGAATTCTCCTATCACTGTCCATTTTAACAATCAAGCAGCTATGCACATTGCATCTAAATCTGTGTTTCATGAAAGAACCAAGCATATTGAGGTGTATTGTCATAAGGTGAGAGAAGCTAATGGAAATGGAATCATCTTACCTTGCTACACAAGGACTAAGGATCAACTAGCAGATGTGTTCCCCAAGGCTACTACACTGAAGACTGGCGGCTCTATCTACCCAAGGCTTGGCCTCATGTCCATTCCACAACGCTGATCCTGATTATGGAGTGTTATACTCTTTTTCCCTATAAAATGTTTTGTCCCAATTGGGTTATCCTTCTTTAGACATTTAATGAGGTAATTCTTCATGGTTGCAAGCTTAGCCATTCTCCATTACATAAGCTTGAGGGAGAGTGTTGAAATGAAGACGAATGATGAAGACAAAGAGGAGAAATGAAGAAAGTGTGCCTTAGACTAAGTAGGCACCATGTGTCCAAAGGGACTGGCTTAGGCTTGTTTGTGATTAATGATATGTTTTCATTGTAGCCAAACCTGTATTAGGCTATCTTAGTATCCAAACAAGCCTAGACTAGATTATTATAAATAGCTATCTTTCTCTTCCTTTGTATGTAAGAAATTCATTTTTCTAAAATCTCAATAATAATCATTCTCACTTTTCTCTCTAATCTCTCTCTTTCAATCTTCAAATCTCTAAATCTCTTAAACTATTAATCTTTCATGGGAAGGGTCAGGGCGGACACCGCTCGAACAGGCTCGTCCGGTCTGGTGGTGATGCTTAGGTCCTCGCCATCCTATCCTTCTTTAAGTGGTTTGGTCTCCAAAACAGAGTCCTCGTCTGCATAAAAATTTATAAGTACATTGAACGTTGGAGAGATATTAAACTCACTTTGCAATTCTAGTTGGTAGACATTATCTTTAATCTTTTTCAGGATTCGGAAGGGGCCATCTCCTCTTGGCGCGAGCTTGTCTTTGCGTTTCTAGGGAAACTGTTCGGGCCGCATGTGTAACCAGACCCAGTCGCCATCTTTCAGGACAATCGGCTTGCGTCCCTTGTTGGTGTGTTTGGCATAGGAGTCAAGTCTTTTTCTCAAGTTTTTCCTTGACCTTTTAGTTCAGCTTCCGGCTATAGTCCGCCTTGCTTTCTCCTTTGAGGCTGAATATTTATGCAGGAGGCAAGAGGTGAATCCCATCGGGGATAGTGGGTTGAACCCATAGACGATCTCGAACGAGGATTTCTTGGTCACAGAATGAATGGCTCGGTTTTACGCGAATTCAACCAGAGGAATGCATTCGAGCCAAGTTTTTTAGATTATGTCCAATGGTGGCTCGTAGGAGAGTGGAATATGTGTTGTTTACCGCTTTTGTCTGCCCATCTGTATGTGGATGGCAAGTGGTCGAGAACACCAATTTGGTTCCAAGTTACTTCCATAGGGTCCGCCAAAAATTGCTAAGGAACTTGGCATCGCGGTCTGACACTATGGTTCCCGGGACCCCTTGTAGTCGATCTCTCTGAAGAATAAGTTGGCAGTCTAGATTGCGTCGTTGGTCTTAGCACAAGGAATGAAATGAGTCACTTTGAAAACGTCTCTACTACTACAAAAATGGAGTCTTTGTGGTTGATCTTAGGCAAACCTAACACAGTCCATAAAATATCAGTCCAAGGATTAGTAGGAATTGGTAAAGGGAGATATAACCCATAAGGATGGGATTTGGATTTGGTCCGTTAGCAGACCAAACATCTGCTGCAATGGGCCTCAACGTAGCGCCTGAGATAGCGCCAGTAGAAGTGCTCCTTAAGCATGCTTAGGGTCTTGTCCACGCAGAAATATGAAGTGCTTCTTGAGCATGCTTAGGGTCTTGTCCACGCCGAAATACCCCATTTGGCCTCCTCCGTGTGTTTCTCTCAACAACATTTCTCCGATTGAACCTTTCGGAATGCATAGCCTACTGTTCCTGAAGTCCTCATCGTCCGCGTATAGGTCCTTGTTGAGCTCGAATCCAAGGATGATGTGAGAACATTGGTGAGCTGTCTTTTCAACGAAAAGCTCAGGTTGCTAGTCAGGAGAAATGGAAACGAGAGGTGGATCGATGGGACCACACAAGCTGTGAAAGGGGCTTGTGATACTCCAAGAACTTCAACCACAAAGGTTGAAGAACACGACTATGCTCACCAAGGAGTGGTGATGGCGGCACCAAGAAGAGCTAGACAAAGTCTTATAGTTCTCTTTTAATTCTTAATTGAATGTTATTTTTGATAATGAATAGTTCAAAGGCTTATATAATACCTTGTTACAGACTTAGGCTAAAAAAAATGATGTTTAACCCCTTTAAGAAATAAAAACAACATGGTGCTTACTTATTGATGGCGATTTTAAATGACTATGGGCTTAAGTAATTAACACAACTCTTATGCCCAAATAACATACTTAGTCTATAAAACATAACTAAGAAAGATTGAAAGCCTTAATAAGTACTTAGGCGAATTTGGTACAGACTTGTGAATGGTGTAGAATCGTGAACAAGTCTTCACCGTCTTGCGCATTAAGAGTATTGCCTCGTTAAAACCCTCTTCGGAAAACCCAATGAGATAAAACCAAAGATAGAAAAAAAGAGTACAATTTCCTATCACGATTTTTGGTGTCTTTACTGGATGGTAATGGTCAAAAACACCGGAGGAAGAAGAGTCTTCTAGAAGGAACCTCCATTTTTCCTTGTCCAGTTTGAAGGGGTCGGGATCGACCGTGCATGGACCGGGATCGGTCGGTTGGGGATCTGGCGCGGTCGGTTTGAGTTCCTGACGGTCTCCGCTCTCCAACAGCATACCGAGCTTGTCTCGTAACGCCTTCCTCTTTGATCGAGTTAGAGGTCCTGGTGGTTTGACCGGTGCAGTAGCTGGGATGATATTCTCATCATTCCCTCTCTCTTGAAGTGCTTTGCTCTCTAAAGCGAATTACTCACCTGCATCAAACAATTATAAGTCAGAAACATTAAACATACTAGACACATTATACTCACCTGGAAGCTCAAGTTGGTAGGCGTTGTCATTGATCCTCCTCAGGACTCGGAATGGGCCATCTCCCTCGGGTGCAAGCTTGCTCTTTCGGCGCTGTGGGAACCTCTCTGGTTGCAGATGTAACCAAACCCAATATCCCTCTTTGAACAATACATGTCGTAGGCCCTTGTTGGTGTTCTTAGTGTTTTGGATGTTTCGTTTCTCCAAATTTGCCTTGGTCTCTTCATGAAGGCACTTGATGTATTCGGCCTTTTGCTTCTTCCTCTAGGCTGATAGCATCTCCCAAAGGAATTAGCATGAACTCAATAGGAGTGGAAGGATTGAAACCGTAGACCAATTAAAATGGAGACCTTTTCATGCCACAATGTGTAGCTTTGTTGTAGGCAATCTTGACATACGGAAGCCACTCTAGCAAATTCTTCAGATTCCGACCAATCGTTGCTTGGAGCATTTGTGCTAAAGTTCTGTTGACCACTTCAGTCTGTCCATCTGTCTGGAGATGATACACAGTAGAAAACAAGATGTTGGTGCCTAACTTGCGCCACAGTGCTTGCCAAAAGTGACTGAGAAACTTGTTGTTCCTATCCAACACGATCGTCCTGGGGATGTCGTGCAGGCGTACTATCTCCTCGAAGAACAGGTAGGCAGTCTAGCTGGCATCATTTTGTATTATTACACACAATGAAGTGTGCCATTTTGGAGAAGCGATCAACCACGACTAAAATGGAATCCTTGTGATTGATTTTCGGCAGGGCTAGCACGAAATCCATAGAGATATCGGTCCATGGGGCAGAAGGAACCGACAATGGCATGTAAGAACCTTGTGGATGCACCTTGGATTTAGCTCGTTTGCAGATAAGGCATTTAGCACAATGGGCCTCCACATTTGATGCAAGACTGGAGTCTACCAAGTCTTAAACGCATAAATTCAGGGACTATGGCTGAAGTGGAAGGTAGGTGTTGGTAGAGATGAGGATGAATGGTTGTTGTTTGATTCCACAAAAAAAGATTTGGTCAACAAGACTTGAATCCACAACTTGAACCAGGATGGATTGAAGGCACCACAGAGACTATGGAAGGGTCTCTGATACAGCAACACTCGTCCTTAGGTGATTCTCACACGCAAGGAACAAAGCAAGAGATGCACAAGGCGACGGCTTGGACAGAGAAGAAACTTCATCAGTTATATTAATCAAAAAGGTCTGAAAGTTTACAAGGCTGCAGGGAAAATTATATAGAGGTTCTTCAGCTAATGATCTAATTTAGGTCGACACGAAACAACATGAAAAGACTCTAAAACAACAGGACTTTTAAAGGAAAACTACAAGACATTCAAAATACAAGAAAAGGAAAGTTTGCCAAAATAAAAATAAAACATTCTATACTAACCACGTCCTTTCTGAGGCTTGAAACATGGTCCCTTGCAACTCTAAAGACCACTGAGATACTCTGGATTACCTACACAAACTCATAAGAAATTAAAGATATCTGATCGGGCCTTAAGTGGGCTGGTTTTGAGGCTAGAGTGGTCTGAGCAGGTTTTGGTCCGTTAAGCTTAAAGTAATTGATGAATCCTTACACTTGAAGCTTCTTGATGTCCAAAATGTTGAGATCTTCAAGTGTTCTCATGATATTAGCTTCATAATCTTCTTCTTGCTCCATTTGTTCTTTATTTGGCTAAGCAGCTTGTTTTGATGATATCTTGAAGCTCTGATGTGATCTCCATGAGATTCTTGATGTTCTGAACCCCATTTCCTGCCAAATAAATAGTATTACCTTGGTTGGTTCGAGGCTGAGATTCCTTGATGTTCAGAAGTGCAAAATCTCTCATGAAGTCCAAAAAGAGTGCACTGAAAGTCAGCCAACTTGTAAGTTGAATATCTTTTTAACGTGGCTATATTTTGATCTGACTCTTCTTCTTTATGGTTCCTTGATGAGTTAAGTTCCTAGAACAAGTCACTTCGTAGCTTAACACCTCGGGGTTGGGGAGATATGTTCCAATGAAGACACATATGTCCTTAGTATGCTCAGGTTGGTTCTCTCCAAAGGTTTTAGTCAGCTTATTGGTGTCTTCTCCATGCTCCTTGATGGGTGATGACTTGATGTTCTCATCATTCTCTTACTCTTGAAAATGTTTTGACCTCGAAACTGTATAACCTGTACCAAGAGAAAGCAAGTTAGCTTTCATTCTTTTTTTTGAGTTTAGTGTCTTACCTTAATAGGTTTGCAGTATGGTAAGGTTAGGCACGTGTGGTGGCTCTCCCTTGAGTAGATAAGATAGGATTACTCCTCTACTCTGGTCTGGGCGATCATTTCCTCCTTTGGTGGGCTTGCTAGTAGTCGTCACCATAGGGGCCGTTTTTCTTTGGTCTTGAGCTTTGGTTGATAGTAAGTTCTCTTCTGGTAAAAACTCAATGTGCATTGCTCCATTAGTTCCTGCATTTGAATTGACACTATGGGCAAAAAACAAGTGTATTATGGATTCTTTAGAATAAGATAAACTTATTGAATCTTGTTCCTTAGCAAAGTTTTCTTCTACTTGCGATTTTAAACAACTTGTTTTCTCATGATCTTGGATGACACAGTTGTGGCATCATGAGAAACAAATGGAGTGAAAGAGATACTTATCTGCCTAACACCTTCAGTGTTATTATCTTGGTCTGGTGGTGTTTCTTTTGGATCCACCTACTCACTTGTCATTCCTAAACCTATTACAACATTTTTTGACAAAGACAAGTGTAACATACTATCATTTGAAATGTTATAATTAATTTCAACAGAGTTTTCACTATCCTTAAGGCTAATCCTTTTCAATCCTAGAGATGTATCATTTTCTAATCTCTTGGTTGGACATACTTTAGCAACGTGCCCTATGCCTTGATACCTATAACAGATTTCTTCAGGTGAGCTTAAAGGACTATAAGACTTACCTTGGAGCTGTTGGTCCAATGGTTCAAGCTTTGGTGGACTTAGCTCTGATTGATTCTTCCTCTCTAGTCCAACTGGCTTACTTGGCGTCCCTTGGCAAGGGAATGGGGTGAGCATGTTCAATTTGTCCCCCTTATATCATGTATCTGTCTCAGCACTTTTGGGAAAGGGCAAGTGCATTATACCAGTCATGGGGTCATCATAAACAGGTGGAGACAATTGGACTTGTACCTTTTTAGTTTTAGGGGCTGAAACAATCTCTTTTTTATTGTTTATTTGCAGATCACAACAATTAGTTTGATCTGGATCTTCTTTGGGACCTAGACCTTTCTCAACTCTTGCAGACATAATCAAGTGTGTTGCCTCTTTTAGAAGCTGTTGAATATTTTTAATAGCTGTTGAGAAACTTACATCGGCCTGGACTGGTTCTGGTGTAAGTATGAATGCAGATGATGTAGACACCACTCTCATGGGTGTGCCTTGGTACTTATCTACAAATTCGTTCTGCATCCGTGCCTTGAGGTCTTTCCAATCTATCAGTGGCTTCTTGTAGCTGGTTGGGTCATTTTCCTTTAGCCACCATTCATTAGCCTTTTTGTGAAGGCTGAGAAAGCGTGTACTAACTTCTTCTCCTTTTGGATTTTGTTGACTTATAACCACTCCTCCATATTTTCTTCCCATTGCAAGTACACTTTTGGATCTTTACTAGTTCCTGAAAAGACTAGGGACCTACTTCTTTTCTTGACTTGCTTTTTTTGGACTGATTGGCTCTGAGTAAGGTTGTACTTGATATGGAACAACTCCATAGCTGTTGGACTTCTCTGCCTTATTGGGAGGTTGATAATCATCATGCTCAGAGTATGGTATCTCACACCATGGTGTCCTTGAAAAACTCCTAAAGCAATATGATTCATTCGCTTCGTGGTGGGGCTATTCTTCAGTTCCAGAACTTGGGTAGTCCTCTCTACCCCACGGCTCTTCTCCATACTCAGACTCGTTGGTGCTTGGTTCATGGTCCTCACGACATTGATCTTCTTGATAGACTCCTTGGGAGTCTTCTTCTTTATACTCTTGTTCTCTCCATTCTTCTTCTTCTTCATACCACTTATTGTAGATTGAAGTGTGTTGAACAGGGTCTGGTGTTTCAGGCTCAGGTCCCTCTATGCCTGGTTCATAACCATAATCTTCTTCATACTCAGACATTGAGTCATCCATTTTGTTATTGTCCTCATCACTATAACTCTGCTCATAATCAATATATTGATCCCAAATGTCTTCTTCAGCCATGATATTTTCTGGTCATAATCAATATATTGATCCCAAATCTTTGCAATCAACAAAAACAACAAGCGAATCAATGATACCACAAAATTAATAAAGAAAACTAACTTTTTTTTTCTTTTTCTTTTTGTACTTTTACTTTATAAAATAAAAAATGGAAAACAGATATTTAGCAAATAACACAAAAATTTCTACTAAAAAGAAAACTACCTAAATGCAAAAAGGAAAATATTAAACAAAAAGGAAACTGTCCTATAAATTATTGCCTAAATGCAAAAAAGAAACTACTAAATGAAAATGAATATGTCCTAAAAGATTTATTGCATAAATACTAAAAAGAAAACTATATTAAGCTAACAAGAAATCTAATTAATTGTCTGATTCCTAAAAGGAAACTATACTAAACTAATAGGAAAACTAATTAATTACCTAAAGGCTTTAGGAAAACATCCTAGGAGGTTTTTGCAAAACTTAATAAAGTGATTTCTAGCCTAAAAATTGGAAACTAGTTAATTTTAAGCCTAAAACAAAAGAGGAAAACTACCTAAAACTAAGGCAATGAACCTAGACACTACGGAACAAGACCTATGCTACACAGGACCTAGACTACTTGCAAGGACAGAGCTGGCGCGGAAGAACATAAGCTAAGAACTGTGGAACCTTTGCAGGACAGAGCTGGCGTGGTATCCTAGCTTGGCACGCGGGGAACTAGTCTAGCAAGGTGTGATTAAGGCGCTAAGATGCTACTAAGATGCTACTCTAGGGAAGTAAGTGCAGGGTCCTTAAATTAGGGGAGGCACGGCTGCAATGGACTAAGGCACAGCATGTAGGACTAAGGCTTTCACAACACACACAAACAACTAGAACAGGCAAGACAGAAATCGACAATGCTTAATGGAATTAACAAATGCAGTAAACAAAGACTGACTCAAATATAAATTTAGTTCAAAGAAAATAATTCTAACAACTTAACTCTTTTTTGTGATTTTTCGACAGGTAGACAAATACTATGGTAACTAAGTCAAAGCAAAAAAAATTTCTTATGGTTTTAGATTTTAAAGAAACAATTAAAATAACATCAAAACAATGAATTCAAAATTTTTTTATGGATTTTCTGGTTTTAAATCAAGAACAATGAACAGAAACGATTTTTATGGTTTTTTCAATATTATAGAAATATAAACATGAGAGAAATTAGAAGATAAAGGTTGGATAGACACAACATGGGAGATAGAGCTTTAAGATCTGATACAAGATGATGCAAGACTGGAGTCCACCAAGTCTTAAACACACAGATTCAGGGACTAAGGCTGGAGTGGAAGGTGGGTGTTGGTAGAGATGAGGATGAATGGTTGTTGTTTGATTCCGCAAACAACGATTTGGTCAAGAAGACTAGAATCCACAAGCTTCTTGAACCAGGATGGATTGAAGGCACCACAGAGACTATAGAAGGGTCTCTGATACAAAAACACTCGTCCTTGGATGATTCAGACATGCAAGGAACAGAGCAAGAGATGCACAAGGCGACGACTTGGGCAGAAAAGAAACTTTGTCAGTTTTATTAATCAAAAAGGTCTGAAAGTTTACAAGGCTGCAGGGGAAACTTATATAGAGGTTCTTTAGCTAATGACCTAATTTAGGTCGACATAAAAAAATATGAAAAAACTCTAAAACAACAGGACTTTTAACGGAAAACTACAAGGCATTCAAAATACAAGAAAAGGAAAGTTTTCCAAAATAAAAATAAAACATTCTTTGCTAACCACGTCCTTGCTGGGGCTTGAAACATGGTCCCTTGAAACTCTAAAGACCACTGAGATACTCTGGATTACCTGCACAAACTCATAAGAAATAAAAAATACCTGATCGGGCCTCAAGTGGGCTGGTTTTGAGGCTAGAGTAGTCTGAGCTGGTTTTGGTCCGTTAAGGTTAAAGTCCTTGATGAATCCTTATTCTTGAAGCTTCTTGATGTGTAAACTGTTTAGATCTTCAAGTGTTCTCACGATCTTTGCTTCAGAATCCTCTTTTTGCTCCATTTGTTCTTTATTGGCTAAGCAGCTTGTTTTGATGGTATCTTAAAGCTCTGATGTGATTTCTGTGAGGTTTTTGATGTTCTGAACCGCATTTCCTGCCAAATAAATAGTATTACCTTGTTTGGTTTGAGGCTGAGTTTCCATGATGCTCAGAAGTGCAAAATCTCAAAATCTCTCATGAAGTCCAAAACTAGTGCATTGGAGGTCAGCCAACTTGTACATTAAATATCTTCTTCATGCGGCAATATTTTGATCTGATTCTTCTTCTCTATGGTTCCTTAATTAGTTACGTTCCTATAACAAGTCGTGTCGTAGCTTAAATCCTCGTGGTTAGGGAGATATGATCCAAGGAAGACACCTATGTCCTTAGTATGCTCGGGTTGATTCTCTCCAAAGGTTTTAGTCAGGTTATTGGTATGTTCTCCATGCTCATTGATGGGTGATAACTTGATGTCCTCATCAACATCTCGACGTTGGTGAGGCCAATAAAAATGCTCCTTAAGCATGCTCATCTTCTTGTCGACTCCGAAGTGTCCCATAAAACCTCCTCCATGAGCTTCTCTCAGAAGTAACTCCCGAATTGACCCTCTCAGATTGCAGAGATGCTTGTCCTTGAAATGGAAACCGTCAAACAAATAAAAGTTACTGTAAACCCACTTGTCGTGCTCCTGGTAGGCTTCAGTAAATTTGGCGTCCTCCACATATAATCCTTTGATCATCTTAAATCCCATAACTTTTGACTCTATAACAGGGATGATGCTGTATCTTCTTGGTAATGCATCAGCCACGACGTTTTCAGTTCCTTTTTTGAATTTATTGAAGTAAGGGAAGGTCTCAATATATTCCACCCACCAAGCATGCCTCCTCTTAAGTGTGGATTACCCTCTAAGATGTTGAAGTGTTTGATGGTCGGTGTGAATCACGTACTCTATGGCAAGTAGGTAGTGCTACCAAGTCTCTAGGGCTCGGACCAATGCAAAGAGCTCTTTATCATAAATAGTATTATTAAGAGTAGCTCCACTTAATTTTTTGCAGAAATAGGCACCAGGTCTTCCTCCTTGAGTTAGGACTGCTCTTATGACGATCCCTGAAGCGTCACATTCCACCTCAAAAGTCTGGCTAAAGTCGGGTAAAGTCAGAACAGGGGCGTGAGTGAGGCGCTCCTTAAAAGCTTAAATGACTTGTCCTGATCTGGCTTCCATCAAAATTCCAAGTTATTTTTAATTGTAGATGTCAACGGACCGACGATCATAATGAAATCTCTAACGAACCGACGGTAGAAGCTATCGAGTCCATGGAAACTCCGAACCTGGCTTGCATTGGTCAGTGTAGGCCAATCCTGAATGGCCTTGATATTCTCGTCGTCCACTCTGAGTCCCTGTGAACTCACGACGTATCCAAGAATGATAACTTGGTCTGTGCAGAACATAAACTTCTTCAAATTTGCGTATAACTTCTCTTTCAGAAGTGTAATGATTAAGATCTCTAGGTGCTCTAAATGATTCGAATAAGTCGTCCTAAGGATGTCGTCAACGTAGTCTACTACAAATTTTTCAATGAACGGTCGAAGGACTTGGTTCATAAGGCACATGAAGGTGCTTGGGGCGTTAGACATGCCAAATAACATCACTAGCCACTCATAAAGACCTTGTTTGGTCTTGAAGGCAGTATTCCATTCATCTCTTTCTCGCATCCTGACTTGATGATATCCAGTTTTTGAGTCGATCTTGGAGAAAGTTGCGGCTCCGCTCAACTCATCTAGCATGTCATCCAAACACGGAATAGGTTGCCAGTACTTGATTGTAATATTGTAAATGGCGCGACAGTCAACGCACATCCTCCAACTCACATCCTTCTCTGACACAAGTTGGACTAGAACAACACATAAACTAAGACTCTCTCTGACGTAGCCTTGAACCATAAGATCCTGAACCTGCTTTTCTAGTTCTTTAGACTCTTCGAGGTTGACTCGGTAGGCATGACGGTTAGGCAGTTGAGCTCTGAGAATGAAGTCAATGTGGTGCTCAATGCCTCAGATAGGTGGTAGACTGGCAGGGATCTCGGGCGGTAACACATCTGCGTACCTCTGTAGCAAGGTCTGAACCTTGGCTGGCAAACTGGTCTCGGTGCATGATGTGCTCAAAATCTCTCTGTAGAGCATCATGACGAATTGAGTACCCTCTATGTGAGCTGCCTTTCTCATATCAGCAACGTTGATGAGGAAGTTCTCTTTGTGGGCATGTTGATCTTTTGCCATTTTGAATTGCATTTTGCGCACATCGTGTGGGGACAATGGCGCCAGGTTGTATCTAGGCTTCTCGAGGACAAATGAGTAGAAGTTTTTTCGTTCATTATGTGTAATCTCTCGGTCGAATTGCCAAGGTTGTTGTAAGAGATGTCCAGTTGACATCAGGACTACGTCACAAGTTACCTAGTCCTGGTATCTACCAATACTGAATGCGACCTTAACTTGATCAGAGTTATAAAGCTCCGTCTTGTTGTTCAACCATCACAATTTGTAAGCTGTAAGATGCTTGGTCACATGCAGCCCGAGCTTTTCAACCATGTATTTGCTTGCGGTGTTGGTGCAGGACCCTCCATCTATAATAAACGAACACAGTTTCCCAAGGATGATGCATTTTGAATGGAAAATGTTCTCTCGCTGCTCTATACTCTAAAAAGGAAATAAAAACCTAGCAATTAAACTACCTATAAGATTTTTGAATACTTCCTAGAAGTTTTTTAGAAAACTTCCTAAAAGGTAATCCTATAACTATGGAAGAGGGGAAAACTTCCTGAAAACTATATGCTATGAACCTAATAAGGTTAAGCCCTAACTAGTGCTTGTACTAGTACCACTGAAAAATGAGTTGTATTATCTTTCTTAGGGGTGGGAGCCGTTAAGGATTTTATAAAACTAGAATTTTTGATTTTTGAATTTTCTGTCTTATTCAATAGAAGGAGTTAGACCATCTGCAATGGTGATACTCTAAGAGTATCATCTAATTAAAAGAAAATAAAAAATAAAAGTTATGAGACTTTTGGTTTAAAAAGTCTCAATAGGAAGAGATTTTAGAGACTCTTTTAAGAAACTTTTTGCCATATGTCTTAATATTATTGGTTCAACATTTATTTAATAATATAATCATTTAAAAAATAATAAAATAAAATAGAATTTATTAAAATATTATTTCTTTAGAGACTGAGAGAGTATCACTGATGCTGATGCTCTTAGGCTTTTATAGTGCTTTAAGTCTTACAGTCATGGACCATTATGTCAAACAACCAGAAGTTTTTTTAAAAAATACAAGGTTTACTAAAAATAGAAAATTGGGCGCAGGGCTTGAACTGTTGATGCAGGCCTAAGCTAAAAGAAATAAGGAAAATACCTAGGACCGTTTGGCTTGGCATGTGAAGCATGTATAAGTAGTGAACAAGTCCAGGCCTGAGTGCACACTATGGGTGTTGCCTCGATAAAACCTTCTTCGAAAAATCTATTGGGATAAAACCGAAGATAGGAAAAAGAGTACAATTCCTTAACATTACTTTTGGTGCCTCTACCCGTGGGTGGTGGTAAATACACCTTCGTCCGCGGTCTGTTGGCTGAGCAGGTTCAATGGGTGGGCCGCAATTTGAAATCCAGGTCTATTTGCTGGTTCTGGCGTGGATTCGGGAACGGCTGGGAGAACTTCAATGATGCGATTAACGAACTGGTTGAACTTGTGTCCTAGTGCTTGCGCTCTTGCCTGTGTCATAGGTCCAGTGGGCACGGTCGGTTAGGACACTGCTCGAACAGATTTGTCCGGTCTGGTGGTGATGCCTAGGTTCTCGTCATCCCCTCCCTCTTCAAGTGGTTTGTCTCCAAAACAGAATCCTCGTCTGCATCAAAAAATTATAAGTCAGATACATTGAACGTTGGAGAGATATTGAACTCACCTGGTAGTTCTAGTAGGTAGGTATTATTGTTAATCTTCTTCAGGATCCGGAAGGGGCCACCTCTTCTTGGCGAAAGCTTGTTTTTGCGTTTCTGAGGAAACTGTTTGGGCCGCATGTGTAACCAGACCCAGTCGCCTTCTTTCTGGACAATCGGCTTGCATCTCTTGCTGACATGTTAGGCATAGGAGTCGGTCTTCTTCTCAAGGTTTTCCTTGAACTTTTAGTGCAACTTCCAGCTATAGTCCGCCTTGCTTTCTCCTTTGAAGCTGAAGATTTCTGCAGGAGGGAACGGGGTGAATTCTATCGGGGATAGTGGGTTGAACCCATAAACGATCTCAAACGAGGACTTCTTGGCCGTGGAATGAATGGCTCGATTTTACGAAAATTCAACAATGGGAATGCATTCGAGCCAATTTTTTAGATTATGTCCGATGGTCGCTCATAGGAGAGTGGACAACGTGCTGTCTCTTCTGTCTGCCCATATGTTTGTGGATGGCAGGTCAACGAGAACATGAACTTGGTTACAAGTTTCTTCCATAGGGTCCGCCAAAAATGGCTAAGGAACTTGGCATCGCAGTCAGACACTATGGTTCTCGTGATCCCGTGTAGTCGTACGATCTCACTGACGAATAAGTTGGCAGTCTGGATTGTGTCGTTGGTCTTAGCATAGAGAATGAAATGGGTCATCATTTAAACCTGTCTACTACAACATAAATGGAGTCCTTGTGGTTTATCTTAGACAAGCCTAGCACAAAGTCCATAGAAATGTCAGTCCAAGGAGTAGTAGAAATTGGCAAAGGGAGATATAACTCGTGAGGATGGGCTTTGGATTTAGCCCGTTTGCAGACCAAACATCTGCTTCAATGGGCCTCAGTGTCGTGCCTGGGATGGTGTTGGAATGAAGAAGAATTATGAAGACAAAAGGAAATAAAGATTGTGTGCCTTTGATTATAAGAAGGCGTCATTTGTCCAAAGGGGAGTGGTTTAGGCTTGTTTGTGATTAATGTTATGTTATCCTTACAGCCAAACATATATTAGACTATATTAGTATCCAAACAAGCCTAGACTAGTTTAGTATAAAATCATTTTTCTAAAATCTCAACAATATTCGTTCTTACTTTCTCTCTTTAATCTCTTTCTCTCTCAATCTCCAGATCTCTAAATCTCTTAAATTCTGAAACTTTCATGGTATCAGAGTCAGGTTAAATCAATCTGGCATAAGAATTCTGCAAATCTTTTTCATTCTTCACGTAATCTCTTCACATCTTTGAAACCGGACCCATCACGCGTGGTTCGAGGTTTGATTAATCTTTCCGGAAAGAAATCAAAATTTCTTGCCATTTTATTCATCTAGGATTGTTCTCCGGTGAGTTCTGAGGATTTCTACGGTAGTTTCACTCAATTTGGTGGCCTGAGTCAAAAGTTGTCCACGGCCAAGTCTGGTGGTGTCGCGGTTAGCGTCGTCGCAACATCATGAGTTTGCACCAAGCATATCTCCTTCAATTCTTCATCAAATTAGGTGATTACAAAGCCTAATCTCAATTAAAAAGAGTCTAGTTGATGAATAATGAGGTCCGCTTTGCCCATTTTTTACGTTTGGAAGCTTTAGTAATCAATCTTTCTCAGTGTGTCCAGTTTTGACATGTTTGTAGTATTTGTGTTAAAACCTTAACTTTTTCTTAATATTTTTAAAATCTTGGACGATCAAAACTTAGTAGGATTTTACCGAGGGTTTCAAGAAGTGTCATTTCATTTTAAAGATTTTTAGATTTCAATAAAACTTTTCTTGATTGATACTAAGAATCTGCTTTTTTAAAAAAATTTGGAGGCAAAAGTGGATTAGATTTTTTTTTAAAAATCTTATAAACAGAATCTTTGGTCAAGACTTTTAATATTGTTATAATTAGTTGGTCAAGGTCTGTTAGGATGTTGTAGGTTGTTACAGGTGGTTACAAGTTGTTATTGGACATGTGGTTTTAGGTTGTTGACGCACCTATGTACCTAACCTCTTGGACAGATGCGTGTCAGGTCTCGTCTTGGTCTCTTTTGTTTTATTTTCTTGGAGGACATCAAGGCTAATGGAGTACCAGACAAACATCAAGGCTTCAGTCATCCTTCATGGGATGAACTATCTATTATGGTCTATAACCATGAAGAAAACCTTGTGTAGTAAAGGGTTATGGACTCACATTACAGAGGTGCCTGTTATAGCTATTGAAGGGGTTGACTAAGATGATCAAGAAGATCATAACAAATAATTTCAGGAAGATCAGATGGTACTTTCTATACTCCAAAATTCCCTTGCTGGATCTCTTTTAGAAGCATATCCATATTGTGAAAATGCTAAAGATCTTTGGGAAACTTTGAAAAATGTATATGGCTATACTACTAACCTCATGAGAATTTTTGATATGAGCTAAGGTGGTGGTGCAACTGTTGATCGAGAATCTCGAGAGCTTCAGGAGCAAGGCGGATGGAATGGGTGGATTGAAAGGACCACACAAGCTGCGGAAGACTTGTGATACACCAGGTTATTCTTCTTGGAACAAGAAGAATCAAAGACAAGCTTCTCAAGGAGAGGCAGCCGTCGTTTGTGACAAAGAGTCTAGGGTTTTTTTTCTTAAAATTCGAGTTTTTTATTATGAATTGTAAGTAATGAGGCTTATATAGGCCTTGTGGTTACAACTTAGGGTAAACAACATGATGTTTACCCAAAACAACAAGTAATGTAAATAAAAACAGCATGTAGTTCTTTTTGCTGTAGAAAACAATGGGCTTAAGTCCTAATGACTTAAACATAAAAATTATGGGCTGAAGGCCCTAAACTTATACTTAGTCTAAATAAGAGAGAAATGGGATAGATAAGCTTTGTAGATGACTAAGGCCGAATTGACTAAGACTTGTGAAGGAGTCGGATTATGTGAACAAGTCTTCGTCGTCATGCACACTAAGAGTGTTGCCTCATTAAAACCTTTTCCGGAAAACCCAGTGGGACAAAACCGAAGATAGGAAAAAGAGTACAATTTCCTAGCACGTCTTTTGGTGTCTTTACCGAATGGTGATGGTAAAGACACCGGAGGTGGAAGAGTCTTCGAGCACGAACCTCCAATGCTCCTTAGCTGAGACGAACGGATCCTGCTGATCCGTCAGGTGGCTCCTCATCCGTGAGCTCCTGGTCGTCTGCTTGCTCCATTAGCTGGTTGAACTTGTCTCCTAAAGCTCGAGCCCTGGAACGTGTCAAAGGTCCTGGTGGCACTCGTGGTACAGTCTGTAGTACGATGTCCTCATCATTCCCTCCCTCTTCAGGTGCTTTAGTTTCCAAAGCTAAGTCGTCACCTGCATCAAATAACTCCAAGTCAGCAACATTAAACGCAGTGGAAACATTATACTCACCTGGAAGCTCTAGTTGGTAGGCATAGTTGTTTATGCGCCGCAGGACTCAGAATGGGCCATTTCCACGTGGTGCTAGCTTGCTCTTGCGCCGTTGGGGAAAACGTTCGGGTCGTAGATGTAACCAGACCCAGTCTCCTTCTTTAAAGACCACGTGCCTCCTGCCCTTGTTGGCGTGTTTTTCTGTCTGGGAATTCCTCCGCTCTAGATTTTCTTTGACTTCCTGGTGCAAGCGCTTGACATATTCCGCTTTTTCTTCTCCCTCCAAGCTGACAACCTCTCCAAGTGGAATAGGGGTGAATTCAATTGGTGTAGTGGGGTTGAAGCCGTAGACGATCTCGAACGGTGTCTTCTTGGTGCCGGAGTAGACTGCTCTGTTGTAGGCGAACTTGACATATGGAAGACACTCGAGCCAATTCTTCAGGTTACGACCAATTGTCGCACGCAACATCTGAGATAGTGTTCGGTTGACGACCTCGGTCTGACCGTCCGTTTGTGGGTGACATGCCGTCGAGAATAGTAGACTGGTGCCAAGTTTCTTCCACAGAACCCGCCAGAAATGACTGAGGAACTTAGTGTCCCTGTCGGACACAATGGTGCGCGGAATGCCGTGTAGACGAACGATCTCTCGGAAGAACAAATTCGCTGTCTGAATCGCATCGTTCGTCTTGTTGCAGGGTATGAAGTGTGCTATCTTCGAGAAACAGTCGACGACGACGAGGATGGAGTCCTTGTGATGGACTTGCGGTAAGCCAAGGACAAAATCCATGGAGATATATGTCCAAGGAGATGAAGGAACCGGAAGTGGAGTGTAAGGGCTTTGAGGATGCATCTTAGACTTAGACCGTTTGCAGACAAGGCATTTTTCGCGAACTGATCCGCCTGGAATGCAAAGACGCTTGTCCTTAAAGAGGAATCCGTCAAACAAGTAGAAGCGGGTGTACTTGCCCTGTCCATGTTCTTTGAAGGCATCCTTGAAGTCGTGGTCTTCAGCGTAGAGGTCCTTGAGCATTTCAAATCCCATAACTTTTGACTCCATGACCGAGATCAAACTATGTCTGCGGGATAGTGCATCTGCGACGACATTGTCTGTACCCTTCTTGTACTTGATGACATACAGAAATGTCTCAATAAACTCCAACCACCAGGCGTGTCTTTTCTTGAGGGTCGTCTGTCCTTTGAGGTGTTGGAGTGTCTAGTGGTCTGTGTGTATAACGCATTCTCGTGAGAGCAAGTATTGCTGCCAAGTCTGCAGGGCTCGGACCAAAGCGTAGAGCTCTTTGTCGTACGTGGGGTAGTTTAGAGCTGCGCCGCTTAATTTCTCACTAAAGTAGGCAATTGGTTTTCCACCCTGTGTCAGGACTGCTCCAATGCCTACACCTGAAGTGTCGCATTCTACCTCGAAAATTTTGTCGAAATTCGGTAATGTTAGGACAGGTGCTTGAGTGAGGCGCTCCTTTAACAGCTAAAACAACTTTTCTTGTTCCGGGCCCCACCTGAAGTCTTGGTTCTTCTTGATGGTTGCTGTCAACGGGCTGGCGATCGTACTGAAATCTCGTACAAAACGGCGATAGAAGCTTGCCAAGCCATGAAAACTCCGGACTTGGCTGGCGTTAGTTGGCGTGGGCCATTCCTGAATTGCTCGGATCTTTTCTTCGTCAACTCAAAACCTTTGCGAGCTCACGACGAATCCAAGGAAGACGACCTGATCCGTGCAGAAAGTATACTTCTTAAGGTTGGCGTAGAGCTGTTCCTTTTGAAGTGTCGTGATCACTGTCTCCAAATGCTCCAAGTGGTCGGAATGAGACGCAATATAGACGAGTATGTCGTCAAAATAGACCACGACGAATTTGCCTAAGAATGGCCGAAGTACTTGGTTCATGAGACGCATGAAGGTGCTTGGTGCGTTGGACAGGCCGAAGGGCATCACCAGCCACTCGTAGAGACTTTGTTTGGTCTTGAAAGCTGTCTTCCATTCATCACCTTCTCGCATGCGAACCTGATGATATCCACTCTTGAGATCAATTTTGGAGAAGATAGAGGCTCCGCTCAACTCATCTAACATGTCGTCTAGTCGCGGAATTGGGTGACGATATTTAACAGTGATGTTGTTTATGGCGCGACAGTCGATGCACATTCGCCAACTTCCATCTTTCTTTGGCACAAGGAGGACGGGAACGGCACAGGGGCTAAGGCTTTCTCGGACGTAGCCTTAAGCCATGAGATCCTGAACTTGACGCTCGAGTTCTTTTGCTTCCTCCGGAGTAATCTTGTAGGCTGGTTTGTTTGGCAGCTGGGCTCCGGGAATGAGATCGATGTGATGCTCAATACCTCTGAGGGGTTGCAGCCCAGGTGGAATCTCGTCTGGAAAGACGTCCGAATATTTGTCCAGGAGTGTCCGAATATTTTTCCAGGAGTGCCTGGACATCCGCAGGCAAAACGCTGCTGGTGGCCTCGGATGCGCTCAAGACCTCCTGATAGAGCATGAGGACGAGCTGAGTGCCTGTAGTGCTTGCTTCTTTCCTCATGTATGCCACATTGACGAGGAAGTTCTCCTTTCTGGCATGCTGATCTTTTGCCATCTTTGATTGCATGCCGTGCACTTTTTGAGGGGACATAGGTACCAGGTTGTACCTACGCTTATCGTGGACGAAGGAATAGAAGTTTGTGCGTCCTTTATGAGTGGTCTCCTTATCGAACTGCCAGGGTCGTCCCAATAGGAGATGTCCAGCTGACATGGGAACGACACAAAACTTGGTCCTGGTATCGTCCGATGCTGAAAGAAACTCGGACCTGGTCGGAAATGTACAGCTCCGTCTTGTTTTTGAGCCAACGAAGTCTGTAGGGCTTTGGATGTTTTGTCACGGGTAATCCAAGCTTCTTTACCATGTACTTGCTAGCGGCATTAGTGCAGGAACCGCCATCAATGATCAAAGAACAGAATTTTCCGAGGATGGTACACTTTGAGTGGAAAATGTTCTCACGCTGCTCGATTTCCTCTTGATCTAGGCGTGAGCTGAGAACTCTCCTGATCATCAACATCTCGCCTGAGTCAGCGTACTCGACTTCCCCTTCAGACATAGGGTCTGTCGAGAATGGGTCCTCTTCTTGCTCATCTGCGGAGTCGTAATCTTCGGAAGCCGTCAAAATCATGGTTTTCTGGTTGGGGCATTCACGAGACATGTGCCCCTACCCTTGCATTTAAAACATGTAATGGCACTGCTCTTTTGGGGTTGACCTGCGTTAGACGCCTGTGGGGCAGGTCTAGAGGTGGTCACGGGTGCCTTGGTAGGCACATTGCTATCCACGGCTCTTCCTCGCTGTCGTGGGTCACTGGTGGAGGAAGTGCGGTCAAATGCCTTGGGGCCAGTACCCCAAGTACTCTTAGGTCGGATTGGTGCGGAGGACTTGCGCCGGTTGCTCTTCTCAATCTGAACGGCCAGGTGGAAGAGCTCTCCAAGGTCGTGGTAGGGTTGCAGCTCAATTTTTCGTGCTATCGACTCATGTAGTCCATCGATAAACTGAGCCATGAGGCTTTCCTCTGAGTCTTCCATTTCGAGCCTGTTACCTAGACGCGACCTGGAAACACTAGACCGAAAGGCGGCTCACGACTTGGGTACAAGACGCGAGCACAGAACCCCTAGACCTAGAACACAAAGCGGCCAAACAAACAGGCAGGCCTAAGAAACCTAACAAGAACAATCAGCACACAAATCCTTAAGGACCAGGTATGTGAATTGGTGATCTATGTGAGTTTCTAAAAAAATTTCTAGTTGATTTTAAACAATGAGACAAGCAAATTTTCTTATATTTTTTTTTGTAAGTTGAAACAAAACAATGGAATGATAGAACCTGATTTTTTTTTTGTATTTTTTTTTGTGGATTGTTTGTGGTAGATGACTTGAATTCTTCTCATTATTACCGAGAACCTCAAGGGAAAAGAGAAAGGAACAAAATCAAAAGCCAAAAACTGTTGGACAAAGCAATAACAAAGCGCAAAAATAAACAAGGGATAGAATCAACCTGATGTCTAAAGAGCTTTTAGGCTCTGTACCAGATGATATGAGCTATGGTGGTGGTGCAACTGTTGATCGAGAATCTCGAGACCTTCAGGAGCAAGGCGGATGGAATGGGTGGCTTGAAAGGACCACACAAGCTGCGGAAGACTTGTGATACACCAGGTTATTCTTCTTGGAAGAAGAAGAATGGAAGACAAGCTTCTCAAGGAGAGCCAGCCGTCGTTTGTGACAAAGAGTCTAGGGTTTTTGTTCTTAAAATTCGAGTTTTTTATTATGACTTGTAAGTAATGAGGCTTATATAGGCCTTGTGGTTACAACTTAGGGTAAACAACATGATGTTTACCCAAAACAACAAGTAATGTAAATAAAAACAGCATGTAGTTATTTTTGCTGTAGAAAACAATGGGCTTAAGTCCTAATGACTTCAACATAAAAATTATGGGCTGAAAGCCCTAAACTTATACTTAGTCTAAATAAGAGAGAAATGGGATATATAAGCCTTGTAGATGACTAAGACCGAATTGACTAAGACTTGTGAAGGAGTCGGATTATGTGAACAAGTCTTCGTCGTCATGCGCACTAAGAGTGTTGCCTCATTAAAACCTTCTCCGGAAAACCCAGTGGGACAAAACCGAAGATAGGAAAAAGAGTACAATTTCCTAGCACGTCTTTTTGGTGTCTTTACCGAATGGTGATGGTAAAGACACCGGAGGTGGAAGAGTCTTCGAGCATGAACCTCCAATGCTCCTTAGCTGAGACGAACGGATCCTGCTGATTTTCTGAGCCATCAGGTGGCTCCTCATCCGTGAGCTCCTGGTCGTCTGCTTGCTCCATTAGCTGGTTGAACTTGTCTCCTAAAGCTCGAGCCCTGGGACGTGTCAAAGGTCCTGGTGGCACTCGTGGTACAGTCTGTAGTACGATGTCCTCATCAACTTTTGAGGTCAACAAATCTTTGAATGATCTTAGACAGGAGGATGCTGAGTTCACAAAGCATTATGGATCCTTCAGAGCTTTATGGGCAGAGCTAGCGATGCTAAGGCATGCCACAATTTATCCCATTACTCTCCATGAAAGAAGAGAACAAGATAAGATGTTTGGGTTACTTTTGACTTTGAACACTAACTATGTTGATTTGATTAAGCACATTCTTTGGGAGGACACTTCCTAGTTTGGAGGATTTCTGTGCCAAGATTCAGAAGGAGCAAGGGTCACTTCAGCTGTTTGGCAATAAAGAAGAACCAGTGGTTGCCCACAAGAGCTTCTTCAAGGCGCCAGCTGAGTCCAAGAAGAAGAAAACTGTGTGTGACCACTGCTAGAGAACCGGCCACACAAATAAGGAGTGTTGGGTGCTTCATCCAGAATTGATGCCAAGCTAGTTCATTGACAGATCCAAATCTCCTTCAACAAGCGGCCTTAGCTCCTTCCACCTAGTACATACAAGCGCTTATACATGACAACCAATCCGGCCTCTTCGTCTGAGTTTGTGAAAAAAACAGATTTGGAAGCTCTTTTCAAAGCATTTAGCTCTGGTAATGTGTTGGGTAAATCACTTCATGCTTCTTTTCAAACATCTATAGCTTCTAAACCATTAATTATTGATTTTAGAGTTTCTCATCACATGATAAGTGATTTAGGGTTGCTAGAAAATTTAGAACCTGCCCTAGGTAGTGTGGTAATTGCTAATGGAATCAATGTGCCAATTAAATGGACTGGGAAGCTAAAATTATTTTATAAAGAATCCAAAGCCTTTTATTTGCAATCTTTCACATCTAACTTGTTGTCTATTAAGATAGCTACCACAGATCTTAATTGTCATGCTATATTTGGTCCTAATGATTTCTACTTTTAGGATATTGAAACAAGTAGGAATTTTGGCCAAAGAACAACAAAGAATGATTTGTATGTGCTTGAAGATTTGTCCATGCATTCCTTACATGAACCGTGTGCTAATAGTATTAATGTTAATGTTTCAGCTGAACTTTGGCATGATAGATTAGGCCATCCTCATCCTGAAATTAAAATACAAAATGATAATGTGAATCATGTATTCCTGGGAAACATTGTAAGACTGTTTTTGAGAAATCAATTCATTCATATGATAATTGTTTTGATTTAGTGCATTATGATGTTTGGACATCTCCCTTTCCTTCTAGAGCAAACCAAAAATATTTTGTGATCTTTATTGATGAAAAATCTAAATATAATTGGGTTACATTGCTTAGTTCTAAGGATAGGATGTTTGATGCATTTATCAATTTTTGAACATTTGTTACTAATCAATACAATGCCAAGATTAAATGTTTTAGAACAGAAATGAAGGGGAATATACTAGCACCAATTTCAGCAACAATTGGCCAAACATGGCATTGAACATCAAACAAGATGTCCCTACACTCCACAAAAAAATGGAGTAGCTGAGAGGAAAAACAGACATTTGATGGAAGTTGTGAGAACCATGATGTTCCACAAGAAGGTTTCCAAACGGTTTTGGGGAGATGCTCTTGTGGCTGCATCTTACTTAATCAATAGAACTCCAACAAAAATTCTAGATGATTTGTCTCCCTTTGAGGTATTAAACAAAACTAAGCTTAATATTGATCACTTAAGAGTATTTGGGTGTGTTTGTTTTGTTTTAGTACCAAGAGAACTTAGGGACAAGCTGGAACCAAAGAGCACCAATGCCATGTTCATTAGGTATTCTCCTACACAAAAGGGTTACAAATGCTATAATCCAGAGACTAGAAGAGTCATTGTATCCAGAGATATTAAATTTCAAGAATCAAAAGGATTGAAGAAGGAACTTGAGAAGAATTCAAAGACATCTCAACAACAAGGCATGACCAAGCTGAGAATCTAAGAAGGATCTTAAAAAGCATAGGTATAGTCTCTCCACAACCATCTGGCTCAGGGCCAGCCCACCAAGTACCAGGGCCAGCTCACCAATTACCAGGGCCAGTTCAAGTGACAGGGCTAGCTCACCAAACACCAGGGTCAGTTCATCTTTCGCCTGGCCCAGTTCACCAATCGCCTGAACAACGAACGACCGAGACCGACCCATGCTCACCAAGGCGTGATCCAGGTTCGACCCCAGTCCGACCCATGCATGACTCAGGCACGTTCATGGTCCATCCCCGGTATGATCCAAACATGTCTCGACCAGTTGTTGGACCATCCGATCCAGGCACTTCCATGGTTCATCCGGTATCTCGGCCATGTACCAGGTCACAAGCGCGGCTTTATCTCCGGGATGTGGAGCGACCTTCACTTCAATCAGGAAAAGTGCCTCCCCTTGATCATGAGGGGTCCATGAACCTAGACATGATCATGAGGAGGATTCATAAGCAGATATCTAAGTCTCAGCTTCAAAAAGGCCAAGGGATATCCTCCAACCTAATCTTGGGGATGCTCTAGAAGAACAAGGGAAAGGGGAATCAATTGTTGTTCTAAGAAATACAAGGCAGAGATTTCCACCCAACTTCTACTACAACAACAATGATGTAGTTCATCAAGACCAGAGAGTGTGGAATCTAGTTCATATACCTGATTCTCATGTTGCATTCACTGTTAGTCTTGATAAGGAACAGATTCCAAAGACCTATGGATGAGGACATCGAGCCAGCTACTGCACCAGTCATCCCCCTAGGACCATTCACACGGTCCAAGAGGAAGGCGTTAGGAGACAAGCTCGGCATGCTACTGGAGAGTGGAACCGGACCAGACTTCGAGCCGCCCATGACCAGCTCCGGACCGACCATGGCAACCTGGACCATGCCAACCCGTACCAGCCACATCTAGACCAGTCCCGGAGCTCATGCCTCGTCCCGGACGTCCCGACCACCCGACCACGGACTAGGTGACCAGCTAGCAACCAGACCATCATGCTAATACCCGACCAGCCCGAGGACGTCCGACCCGTTCCAGCTAGACAAGGAGCCATGGAGGTTCCTTCTAGAAGACTTTTCCTCCTCCGGTGTCTTTATCATTACCATCTGGTAGAGACACCAAAAGTCATGCTAGGAAATTGTAATCTTTTTCCTATCTTCGGTTTTATCCCACTGGGTTTTCCGAAGAAGGTTTTAATAATGCAATACTCTTAGTGCGCAAGACGGTGAAAACTTGTTCACAATTTCATCTCCTTCACAAGTGTTCATTCGATTTCTAGCCTAAGTATTATTGGGCTTTCCTATCTTTATTCTATTTTCTAGACTAAGTAATTATTTGGGCTTAAGTCATGTTAACTATTTGGGGCCCATAGTCTATTTTAATTACCAATAAGTAAACTACATGTTGTTTTAATTCTTGTAAGGCTAAACATCATGTAGTTTAGCCTAAGTTGTAATAAGGCATTATATAAGACTTTTGTCTACACATTAATGAAATAACAAGCATTTTTGACAAAACCTAAGACTAGTGTCTAAAAAAAAAAAGGCGCCGCCAAGCACCCCCTTTGCAGCTGACGTGTACTTCAGCCTAGTGTGGCTGAAGTTCTTGGAATATCACAAGCCCCATTCACAGCTTGTGTGGTCCCTTTGATCCACCCCTTCTTCCCATCGTTTTCTGTCCAACAACCTGAGCTTCTCGGTGAAAGACAGCCCACCCCTCGGTTCTTGCATCATCTGGTATCTGAGCTTCAAGATCCTGCTCATCAGGTTGATTCGATCCTTGTTAGTTTTCGATTTTTCTTTGTTTTTGTTGCAACAGTTTTTGGCTTTTGATTGTGTTTCTTTCTCTTTTCCCTGAGGTTCTCAGTAAGAAGGAGGAAGAATCAAGTCACATAACACAAACACCAGAAAAAAAAATCTACAAAAAAAAAATCAGGTTTTATCATTCCTTGTTTGTTTATTGCTTATTTTCTGTTCAATTTTTTTAAACCAAACATGCTAATGGTTTGGAACAAGCTATTAGCATGTTCCAAACCAATAACCCTACGAGCCTAAGCTCTCCTAGTCGCCCTCTTCTTCCATTTCATGTGTATTGCAATATAAACCTAAAACAAAACAAAAGAGTTCATTCTTGCTGTTAGTACTTTCCATTTCTTTTCCAATCGATTAGATTGAATAAGTTAAGTTTCCTGAATTAAAAAAAAAAATTGGCAAAAAGGAAGCTTTCCTTCCTTGTTTAAGAAGTTTACCTAAAAGCATAAAGGAATATTGCCAAAATTAATTAACTAAGTCTATCACCCTTTAAGGTTTTCCAATTATCACACTTGGTATTCAGGGTTGAAACAGGATATGATTACCATGGGCGACGCTGAACCCCAAGTGAACATGCAGACACTCTTGGACGCCTTGACCGGACTCAGGGACCACATGGACCAGATTGAGCAACGCCTGCCAGGAGCTGGCCCCCTAAACCAACCAGGAGGAGAACCAAGGAGGCAGCTGCCTCGGTTGTGGCAGGACCAGCCCCTTCAACCTTCGGGGGAAGATACCACTGATGACGATGAGCCTAGTATTGAAGAAGATGTTGAGCTGCCCCTTCCTGCCCCCGACCTGAGACATAGGAGACGTGGGAGACACGGAGGTCGAGATAGAGGAAGAGAAGAAGACTACCAACAGCCTCCGGGCCGAGACCTCAAACTACAGGCTCCAACCTTTGCGGGAAAGGTAGACTCAGACGCCTATATCGACTGGGAGAAAAGGATGGAGTACATCTTTGAGTACTATCAATACACTGATGAGCGGAAGGTATCCCTAGCTGCCGCCCAACTCACGGACAATGCGCTTGCATGGTGGGATAGAGAAGTAGCCGAAAGGAGGAAGCTGAGGAGGAACCGGCTGGTTCCGAAGAAGAAGTGACCAATTATCTAGAGGTGTGAGAGATCCTGGTCACCCGGCGAGCCTTGATGAGGACATCATCCGAGCTACTGCACCGGTCATCCCACCAAGACCTCTAACACGGTCCAAGAGGATGTCTTTAGGAGACAAGCTCAACATGTTGTTGGAGAATGGAGCAGGACAGGAACTCGGACCACCCGCGCCATAATCTGGACCGACCGACCCCAGTCCATGCGACCCTGAACCCTTCAAGCCGGACAAGGAACAATGGAGGTTCCTTCTTGAAGATTCTTCTTCCCCCGGTGTCTTTACCATTACCATCCGGTAGTGACACCAAAAGTCGTGTTAGGAAATTGTACTCTTTTTCCTATCTTCGGTTTTGTTCCACTAGGTTTTTCAGAAAAAGGTTTTAATGAGGCAAAACTCTTAGTGCATGACGGTGAAGACTTGTACACAACTCTACATCATTCACAAGTCATCACCGACTTGGCTTTTCTATCTTTTAATCATATTTTAGACTAAGTATGTTATTTATAGTCTTATGAGTTATGTTGGCTACTTAGGCACACTACTTGTTGTTTTTATTTCTTAAAGGGCTAAACATCATATTGTTTAGCCTAAGTTGTAACAAGGCATTATATAAGCCTTTATACCATTAATTAATAAAATAACAAGTAATTTAGAACAAAAACAAAAACCTAAGACTTCTTGTCTAAAACCCCTAGGCGCCGCCCCAAGCTGTTCTTCGAGAGTCAGCCGTGTTCTTCAAGCAATTCTTGGTTGAAGTTCTTGAAGTATCACAAGCCCTTTCACAGCTTGTGTGGTCCCATCGATCAACCTCTCGCTTCCATCTCTTCTGTCCAGCAACCTGAACTTCTCGGTGAAAAGACAGCCACCAAACGGTTATTACATCTGTAAGATTATGAAATTAAGAGATTCAGAGATTTGTAGATGGAGAGATAGAGATTAGAGAGATTAGAGAGAAAATTAATAATGATTATTATTGAGATATTAGAAAAATGAATTTCTTACTTAAAAGGGAGAGAGAGTTAACAACTTATACTAAACTAGTCTAGGATTGTTTGGATACTAAGATAGCCTAATACATGTTTGGTTACAATGATAACATAACATTAATCACAAACAAGCCTAAGCCACTCCCTTTGGACACATGACACCTACTTAAACACAATGGCACACATTCTTCATTTTCTCTGGAATTGTCTTCATCATTCTTTTTCATTCCAACACTCCCCCTCAAGCTTAAGTCATGGAGAAAGGCTAAGCTTGCAACCATGAAGCATTACCTCATTAAAAATCTAAAGAAAGAAAACCCAACTGGGACAAAACCTCTTTTAGGGAAAAAGAGTATAACACTTCATGACCAGAATCAGTGTTTAGGAATGGACATGAGACCAAGCCGTGGGTAGATAGAGCCACCAGTCTTCAAGGTAGTAGTTTTGGTGAACACATCTGCTAATTGGTCTTCACTCCTTGTGTAGCAAGGTAATATAATCCCATTTAAAATAGCTTCTCTCATCTTATGGCAATCCACCTCAATATGCTTGGTTCTTTCATGAAACACAGAGTTAGATGCAATGTTTATAGCTGCTTGATTGTCACAATGGACAGTGATAGGTGACTCCAAGTTTACGCCAAGTATGTCTAGGAGAAGTTGCTTAAGCCAAATGCATTATGTAGTAAGTTTCCTCATGGCCCTATATTCAGCTTTTGCACTAGAGCAAGATACCACCTTCTGCTTCTTGTTCTTCCAAGTAAGAAGATTTCCTCCTATGAAGGTGCAGTAGCCGGTTGTACTCCTCCTGTCTTCTCTATCTCCTGCCCAATCTGCATCACAATAACCTACAACTTCTGTGTTTCCATTACAACCCATCCATATACCTTGTTCTTTAGTGTCTTTCAAGTATCTCAATATGCACATGATCATTTCCCAATGCCTTATCTTTGGGTTTTGCATGTGTTGAGACACCTGATTCACAGTATAACACAAGTCAGGTCTAGTGATGGTTAAATAAATGATCTTACCAACCACTTTTCTATACAGTTTTGTATCATGGAAAATGTCATCTCCAAGCTCCCCCTCATGTTCTATCTTGTAACCTTCTTCTAGAGGTGTCTTAGCTGGTTTAGATTACATCATATTGGTAGAGGTTAGCAAGTCCACAATATATTTTCTCTGAGATAAGAAAATACCTTCCTTAAACCTACACACTTCAATTCCTAAGAAGTATTCAAGTTCACCTAGATCCTTAATATCAAAGACTCTCTTTAAATATGCTTTAGTATAATTAATTCCTACTTTATCACTTCATGATATGATTACGTCATCAACATAAATGAGTATAACCACAATGCCTTCCTTACTTTGAAGTTTAAAGAGAGTGTGTTTAACTTCTGACCTTTTGAAACCGCTATCCCTTAAGGTCACATTCAACTTATGATACCAAGCTCTTGGAGATTTTTTTAAGCTATATATAGCCTTTCTTAACCTCAGTGTATTGCCGCCACCAACTTAATCTTCTAGACCTGGTGGTGGTGTCATGTATACTTCCTCTTCTAGCTCACCTTGTTATAATGCATTCTTAACATCCATTTGCCACAACTCTCAATCAAGGTTAGCAGCAAGAGACAAAACAACATTAACTGAATGTAATTTAGCCACAAGAGCAAAGGTATCCCTATAATCCTCACCATAAGTTTGTGTGAATCCTCTAGCCACCAACCTGGCTTTATACCTATCTATCTCACCATTTCTTTTATATTTAATGGTAAAAAATCCATTTAGAACTTACATCATTTTTCCCTTTTGGAAGAGTGGCTGGCACATATGTGTGATTCTTCCCCATGGCTTGTCTTTCAGCTTGAATTGCTTCTCTTCATTCCTTTAACTCCATAGCTTCCTGATATGTCTTTGGAATCTGCCCTTTATCAAGATTAATAGTTAATGCAACACGAGAGTCAGGTACATGAACTAGATTACACACTCCCTGGTCATCATGAGCTACTACATTGTTGTTGAAATAGAAGCTGGGTGGAAATTTCTGCCTTGTACTTCTTCTAAGGACAACATATGATTCCCCTTTCTCTACTTCTTCTAAAGCATCCCTAAGATTAGGTTGAGTATCCCTTGACCTTTTTGAAGCTGAGACCAAGATATCTGCTTCCTCCTCTTGATCATGTCTAGGTACCTGGCCCCCCTCATGATCAAGGGGAGGGTCTTGTCCTGATTGAAGAGAAGGCCGTGCTACGCCCCGGAGCTGGAGCCGCGCTTGCGACCTGGTCCATGGCCAAGAGACTGAAGATGGAACCATGGGCGTGCATGGATCAGATAAACTGAGAGGTTGTGGGAACGAGCCTGGATCATGCCTTGGTTGGGCCTGGGACGTGCCTGGGTCGTGCCTCGGTTGGACCTGGGACGTGCCTAGATCAGGCCTGTATCTGTTCCGTGGTCAGGCCTTGGTCGTACCTTGGCAAACATGAAGGGTTTTGAGCCGGTCCTTGTTTGATGGTTTGATGAACTGGCCCTGATGTTTGGTGAGCCGGCCCTGGCGCTTGATCAGCTGGCCCTGGTCTAGAAGCCTGAGGGGAGACTATACCTATTCTTTCCAAGATCCGTCTTAGATTTTCAGCTTGATCATGCCTTGTTGTGGAGATGTCCTTGAATTCTTCTCAAGTTCCTTCTTCGTAGAACCCTTTGGTTTCTTGAAATTTTACATCTCTGGATACAAGAACTCTTCTAGTCTCTGGATTGTAACATTTATATCCCTTTTCTGTAGGAGAATACCTAATGAACATGGGTTTGATGCTCTTTGGTTCCAGCTTGTTCCTAAGTTCTCCTGGTACCAAAACAAAACAAACACAACCAAATACTCATAAGTGTTCAGTATTAGGCTTAGTTTTGTTTAATACCTCAACGGAAGACAAATCATCTAGAACTTTTGTTGGAGTTCTATTGATTAAGTAGCATGCAGCCACTAGAGCATCTCCCCAAAACTATTTGGGAACCTTCTTGTGGAACATCATTGTTCTCACAACTTCCATAAAATGTCTGTTTTTCCTCTCAGCTACTTCATTTTGTTGTGGAGTGTATGGACAGTTTGTTTGATGTTCAATGCCATGCTTGGCCAAGTGTTGCTGAAACTTGGTGCTAGTATATTCCCCTCCATTATCTGTCCTAAAACATTTAATCTTGGCATTGTATTTACTAGTAACAAATGTTTGAAAATTTTGAAATGCATCACACACCCTATCCTTAGAACTAAGCAATGTAACCCAATTATATTTAGATTTTTCATCAATAAAGGTTACAAAATATTTTTGGTTTTCTCTAAAAGGAAAGGGAGATGTTCAAACATAATAATGTACTAAATCAAAACAATTATCATAGGAAAGAAATAATTTTTCAAAAACAGTCTTACAATGTTTTCCAAGAATGCATGATTCACACAAGTCATTTTGCAATTTTAATCCAGTGATGATTAATTCTAAAGTTCTAGGATGAGGATGGCCTAATCTAGCATGCCAAAGATCAGCTGAAACATTAATATTCAAACTATTAGCACACGGTTCTTGGAAAGACCAATCTTCAAGCACATATAAATCATTTTTTGTTGTCCCTTGTCCAAATTTCCTACTTGTTTTAATATTCTGAAAATAGAACTCATTAGGACCAAATATGGCTTCACAATTAAGGTCAGTAGTAGCTTTCTTAATTGACAATAAATTAGATGTAAAAGATGGCAAGTAAAAGATTTTAGATTCTTTGTCAAACAACTTAAGCTTCCCAATTCCTTTAATTGAACATTGATTCCATTAGTTATTACCACACTACCTAAGGCAGGTTCTAAGTTTTCTAACAAATCTAAATCACTTATCATGTGATGGGAAGCTCCAGAATTAACAATCAAAGGTTTAGTAGCTATAGATGTTTGAAAATAAGCATGAAGAGATTTACCCAACACATTACCAGAGCTAAAGGCTTTGAAGAGAGCTTCCAAACCTGATTTCTTCACAAACTCAGATGAAGAGACCGGATTGGTTGTCAATGTAGAAGCGCTTGTATGTACTAAGTGGGAGGAGCTAGGGCCGCTTGTAGAAAGGGCTTTGGACCTGTCAATGAACCAGCTTAGCTTCAATACTGGATGAAGCACCCAACACTCCTTCCTTGTGTGGCCGGTTCGCTTGCAGTGGTCACACACGGTTCTCTTCTTCTTGAACTCAGCTGGCGCCTTGAAGAAGCTTTTGTGGGCAACCACCAGTTCTTCTTTATTGCCAAACAGCTGAAGTGACCCTTGCTCCTTTTGAATCTTAGCACAGACATCCTCCAAACTAGGTAGCTTGTCTTCCCTAAGAATGTGCTTAATCAAATCAACATAGTTAGTGTTCAAAGTCAAAAGTAACTCAAACACCTTATCTTGTTATCTCCTTTCATGGAGAGTAATAAGATCAATTGTGGCAGGCCTTAGCATTTCTATCTCTGCCCATAATGCTCTGAAGGATCCATAATTCTTTGTGAACTCAGCATCCTCCTTTCTAAGATCATTCAAAGATTTTTTTGACCTCAAAAACTCTCATGAGTTAGTATTATTCCCATATACATTTTTCAAAGTTCTCCAAAGATCTTTAACATTTTCACAATATGAATATGCTTCTAAAAGAGATCCAGCTAGGGAATTTTGTAGAATAGAAAGTACCATCTGGTCTACCTGGAACCATTTGTTTTGATCATCTTAGTCATCTCCTTCAATGGCTAGGACAGGCGCCTTTGTAACATGAGACCATAAACCCTTGCTACACAAGGTTGTCCTTATGGTTCTAGACCATAGGAGGTAATTTGTCCCATGAAGAATCACTGGAGTCTTGATGTTGGTCTGGTACTCCATTAGATTTGATTTAACCCTGAAAGAAAATAAAACTAGAGACCAAGACTAGACCAGACACGCGCCTGTCCAAAGCTTATTGTGCAAGGCGCGTCCAACAACAACTGCCAACAACAAACTCCACAACTTGCAACAGTCTATAACAACCTCTAACCATCCTTGACCAATATTATCAACAACTTCTAACAATATTAACAGCCTAACTAGCAAAGACTCTGTTAATAAAGTTGTTTCTAAAAAAATTATCCACTTTTGCCACAAATTTCTACAAAAACAGTTTCTTGGTTATCAAGAAAACCTTTCTTGAAGACTAAATCTCTTTAAAATGAAGAGAAATTTCTTGAAGCCTTCCATAAGATCCTAAAATAAGTTTTGATCGTCCAAGATTTGAAAATGATTAAGTAAAATTGAAGGTTTAATCACAAATGTTACAAACAGGTCAAAAACTGGACACACTGTGAAAGATTGATCAAGAAAGCTTCTAAATGTGCAAAGGGGCAAATCGAACCTCCGGATTCATCAACTAGACTTATTGTACTTGAGTTTAGGCATTGAATTCACCTGTTTTGATGAATAATTGAAGAAATATGATTGATACAAACTCGTGATCCCACAGCGATGCTAACTGCGACACCACCAGATTTGGCCGTGGACAACTTTTGACTCAGGCCACCAAATTGAGTGAAGTCACCGGGAAATCCTCAGAACTCACCGGAGAATAATCCTAGATGAAAAAACTAGAAGGAAATTTCGAGTTCTTGCCGAAAAAATTGATCAAACCTCGAACCACCGGTGATGGGTCTGGTTTCGAAGGTGCTTAAGAAATTACGTGAAGATTGAAAGAGATTTGCAGGATTCTTATGACAGATTGATGTAACCTGGCTCTGATACCATGTAAGATTATGAGATTAAGAGATCAGAGATTTGTAGGTTGAGAGAGAAATTAGAGAGATTAGAGAGAAAAGTGAGAATGATTTTTATTGAGATTTTAGAAAAATGAATTTCTTACTTACAAAGAGAGAGAGAGTTAATTATTTATACTAAAATAGTCTAGGCTTGTTTTGATACTAAGATAGCCTAATACATGTTTGGTTACAAGGATAACATATCATTAATCTCAATCAAGCCTAAGCCACTCCCTTTGGACACATGGCGCCTACTTAAGCACAAAGGCACACATTCTTAATTTTCTCTGGAATTATCTTTATCATTCTTCTTCATTCCAACAACATCATCTTGTATCAGAGCTTAAAGCTTCTAATACATCAGGTTGATTTTATCCTTGTTTGTTTAACAATTTTTCTTTATTTTTATTGCAATTGTTATTGGTTTTGATTTTGTTTCTTTCGCTTTTTCCCTAAGGTTCACGGTAAGAAGGTGAAGGAATCAAGTATCCTACCACAAAATATAAAAAATCAGGTTTTATCAATCCTTAAACTTTGTTTTCACTTATTTAAAAAAAAAAGTCTAAGTAATTAGGTTGCTAGTTGCTTGTTTTAATCTTGACAAAAAAAAAGCTTAGGTTGTTTAAAAAAAAAACAAGTTAGAGCTTTAGAAACTCACCTAGAACAACCAGTTCCATCTTGAGAAATGGTGTGCCCAAGTACTTGAACTACACGTGAGTGCTTGTTTGCTAGCTAGGTTCGAGCCGCGCCTTTAGACCTGGGGGCGTTCCCGCGTTTAGTCGCCCTAGTCCCTGTCCCGTGTAGCCTAGGTCCCGCGCCTAGGATCCATCCCTTGTAGCTTAGGTCCCGCGCTTAGGATTCATCCCGTGTAGCTTAGATCCCGCGTTAGGTTCCACCCCGTGTAGCGTAGGTTCTATGTTTCCCTCTAGTCCACTAGGATAAGTTCGCATACCGAGCATAGCTCCAGCCATACCGCACCTGATTAGTGCCGCGGGTTGATAGGTTTCCCTATTCCGTTTAGGTACGCTGCAACTAGAGCCCGCTATCTCCGACCCGCGTCGAACCGTGCCTCACACCTGCACCCTGTCCTACGTCTAGGTGCTAGGTTTTCCTGTGCTACCTGTTCCTCATCAAGCAACATGGTGTAGGTAAACACGCCACCTAGTGTCTTTAGGGTTAGGCGCTTAGGTCTGCAAGCCATCCTTAGTGTCTAGGTTCATTGCATATAGTTTTAGGAAGTTTTCCCAAAACATTTTAAGCATAATCTTAATTAGTTGCCAATTTTCCTTAGGCTATGAATTACTTTATGAAGTTTTCCAAAACCTCCTAGGATTTTTTTCCCTTTTAGAATTAGGCATTAATTAGATTTCCTTTTTGTCTAGGATAGTTTCAGTTTTAGTATTTAGGCAATAAATTTCTTTTAGGACATATTCCTTTTTGTTTCATAGTTTCCTTTTTAGCATTTAGGCAATATATTCTTCTTAGGATAGTTTCCTTTTTCTTTTTATTTTCCTTTTGCATTTAGGTAGTTTCCTCTTTAGTAGAATTTTTTTTTTTTTAAATAATTTATGTGGAACATTCCATAAAAAGAAATTTTTTATTTCTGCAATTTCCTTTTCGGGAAACTTTTCATTTTGAAAATTTTCTTTTCTAGAAAAAGGAAATATGTCAGGGAGTGATGAATCATCTTCGGGTCAGAACAATCAAGCCATGATACATATTCTGCAATCGTTGGCCGTCCAAATGTCTACAATAGCAATGCACCCCGAGAGATTGGAGCAACCCGATCTTACACCAGTCCCCGCGTCACCCCCAGCACCACCGTACCAAACTGCCAGCCAGAGGTGGCCCACCTGGGAACGGGCTGACACCAGTACTACGATGAGCCCATTTCACCACCTCGACAGCCCATGAACCACCCCGATGTAAAAATGAACCCACCTTCCTTTTCAGGAAAGGTTGATCACGAGGAGTATCTAGATTGGGAAAGGATAATGGAGTTACTCTTCGAGTACTACAACTACGAAGATCCCCGTAGAGTCGCCTTAGTAGCGGCTAAGTTCACTGATCTTGCACTGGCGTGGTGGGATCGAGAAGTAACAGCTCGAAGGAGAGCTAGGATGGGTACTTTGACCTCATGGGTTGAACTTACCCAGATCATCAGGATACACTATGTCCCACCTCATTTCCACCGTGAACTTCAGAGACGATTCAGACGTCTTACCCAAGGCAGTAAGACGTTGTAAGAGTATTTAGATGAATTCAAGCACCTACGCAACCGACTTGACATGGACGAGTCCGTAGAAAGACTAATGGCCCAATTCATCGACGGATTACACGAATTCATCACCCGGAAGATCGAGCTAACGCCTTACCATGATCTAGGAAAATTATTCCACTTAGAGTTCCATATAGAAAAGTGCAATAAACAGAAATTAGCTGCACCTTCTTGACCTACGAGTACCTGGAGCACCGACTCCAAGCCGTTTGAACGGTCGACCAAGCCCAGTGACCCACGCCTCAAGGGAAAGGCCGTGGTCAACAGACCGGCTCCCAGAGCCGCCCCAGCTGCTCCAAAGCCGACCACCTCCTCGACAACTCCGACCCAGCCCCAGTAGAGCAGCGAGATCGTATGCTTCAAGAGCAAATAAGGGGAAACATATCCTGAGAATGTCCCACTCAACGACAATGGTACTGACCGCCTCAGAAGACTACATGTCCGAGGATGAGCACGAGGAGACCGCCACTGCAGCCCATCAACAGTCTGACAAAGAGATAGAGTACGCCGACTCCAAAGATATGCTTATGATCATACGAGTTCTTATCTCGAGATTTTGCGCCGGAAGAGGTAGAGCAGCGAGAAAACATTTTCCACTCCAAATGTACAATCCTTGGGAAAGTGCGCTCGTTAATTATAGATGGAGGGTCCTGTACCAACGCCACAAGCAAGTACATGGTGGAAAACTAAGATTGCATGTGACCAAGCATCCTAAGCCCTATAAACAGTAATGGCTGAACAAAAAGAGGGAGCTATACATTTATGATCAAGTTAAGGTCTCATTCAGCATTGGCAGATATCATAACCAGGTCACCTTGCGACGTTGTCTCGATGTCAGCTGGACATATCCTCCTAGGACGACCTTGGCAATTCAACTGAGAGACTACGTATGACGGACGGATGAAATTCTACTCATTTGTCCACGACAAGCACATATACAACTTGGCACCAATGTCTCCACACACCGTTCAATAAATGCAATCCAAGATGTCAAAAGACCAATATGCCTGCAAAGAAAATTTCATAATCAATGTGGCAGACATGAGGAAAGCGGCCCGCACTGAGGACACCCAACTCGTCTTGATGCTTTACAGAGATTATGCAGACATGTGTTGGAATGAAGAAGAAATGATGAATTTAGAAAGCCCTTTATGCTTTACTATAATAGTCGTGTGTTACATAGTCAAAGGGAGAGTGTCTAAGGCTTGTTTGTGTTCTAGCGTTATGCTATCCTTGTAGCCATTTGTGTATAAGGCAATCCTTGTATCCAAACAAGCCTAGACTAGTTTAGTATAAATATCTCTCCTTTCTCATTTGTAACTTAGAAAAACTATTATTCTCATTTTGTTAATAAAATCATTTTTCTCTCCAAATCTCCCTAATCTCTCATTCTCTCATTCTACAAACCTCTTAATCTCATAATATTTCATAATATCAGAGCCAGGTTGCATCAAATCTTGGTAAAATTCATCATTCATTCATTGAATCAAGAAGAAAATATCTTCTTCTCAATTTCTTTCTAGTTCTATTTCGACCGTCATCTTGAAACTCAAATTCCGGCCACACCAAGACTCCTTTTGACAATCTGCTTTCTCTGGAGCCACGCCAATTAGAATTGCATCATTTGACCCAGGGAATAAAAAGTTACAAATTTTGTTGCATCAGACCTTCGTGAGTGCCTCTGCCGCAAACCTCCGTGTCCCAGGTCATTCCGACATCGATCCTTCATCAAATCGCCTTTTTATAAATTCTAAAATCAAGCCTTTCGAGTCTATTTTCTGTTTAAAGAAATAAAAACTCAATTCCATTTAGTCTGAAGGAAGTTCTTGAAGTTTTCCTCAGAGACGTCCAAAATCGTCCGTAACAAGATCCTGGTGATAAAATTCTAATTCTTTCTCCGTTTTCTTTAATTCTTTTAATCTGGAAAGTTAAATAAGTATTTTGTGAGGGTCTCTACGAAATTTGGGTTCAATCGAATAAGTTTAAGACTTCAAGATTGATTTTCTTATTTTCCTTGTTAATCTTTGAATGTTTTTAAAAGATGGAATCTTGAAATTTTAGGATTGATATTAAATCATAAATCGAATTTTGGATTAATTCTTACTGTTAGTAGAAGATAAGAATTGTTATTAGGTGGTTGTAGTTAGTTAAATCTTGTTGCAAGAGTTGGTTGAAGTTTGTTGCAGGTGGTTGAAGTTTGGTATAAGTTGTTGGTAGTTGCAAGAGTTGGTTACTTGGACTGCACGCGCCTACAAGTCCTCAGCTTGTCCACGCCTGTTTGCAAGTGCCTAAAATTCATTTCATTTCTTCTTGTTCGAGTCCAGTTCCCTGATGTACCGATCATAGTCTTTCGCGTGTGATCAGCCCAAGCACTTGTCCCGACCAGTTTCTTCCGCGTGTGTCCCGACCATCCATCGTGTAATCAACCCAAGCACTTGTCCCGACCAGTTTCTTCCGCGTGTGCTGATCAACCATCGGCCACGGCATCACGTACTTATACTTCGTAACACGCCTTGGTAGACCTTGGTAACACGCTTCGACCACAGGTCACAGAACCATCTTCTAGTCTTTGTCCTGACCCGACCAGCCGCAGGCCACGGAACCATCAATCACGTTCTCATCCTGACCCGACCAGATTTACCTATTACAAGTGCAATCCATCTTCTATCTCATGGAACTTCAAGCTACATTCAGGGCTCCAGTTATTTTTCATGGGACAAATTACCTCTTGTGGTCTAGGACCATGAAAACCACATTGGGTGGTAAAAGCCTTTAATCACATTTCTACAAATGGCCTTGAAGAAAATAAAGTGGCTGAAGTTAATGAGGCTGTGGCTTCTCAAGCCAAATGGTACCAAGAAGACCAGTTGGTGCTCTCTATACTTCAAAATTCTCTTGTTAGTAATCTTTTAGAGGCTTATTCCTTTTGTGAAAATGCTAAGGATCTATAGGACACTTTGCAAAAGGTGTATGGAAACACCACTAAACTTTTAATAATTTTTGAAGTGAAGAAGACTTTGAATGAATTAAGGCAGGAGGATGCATAATTCACAAAGCATTATCGCTCATTCAGAGCATTGTGGACTGAGCTAGAAATGCTAAGGCCAGCCACCATTGACCCAATTGTTCTCCTTGAAAGGAAATAATAATATAAGGTGTTTGGGTTACTATTAACACTTAACACTACTTAGTCAGATCTTATTAAGCATATTCTCAGGTCTGATAAGCCTCCTAGCTTGGAAGATGTTTGTGCTCAAATCCAAAAGGAGCAAGGATCTCATAGTTTATTTTGCAATAAGGCTGAATTGGTGACTGCACACAAAAGCTTTTTCAAATCAGCATCATAAAATGAATCTAGGAAGAGAAGACAAGTATGTGACCATTGCAAGAGGAATGGCCATACAAAGAAAGATTGCTGGGTTCTCCATCCTCAGCTGAAGCCAAGCTGGGCTTCTCGGCCACAGCAACCCATGGCCACCCTCACTCAAGCTCACGGCCTTATGACCGCGCCTTCAAAGGCGTGTGGTAGCAGCTCAGTTCTTCACTCAGCCTCCACTAGTGCCATGTCTACAGCATCTGATTTTGTGACAAAATCAGACTTAGAAGCTCTTATCAAGGCAATAAAGGATAGCAATGTGATGGGTAAAACTTTTCATGCTTTTTTCAAACTTCTTTTACTCCTAATGCCATTAAATCATTGATAGTTGATTCTGGTGCTTCTCATCACATGATTAGTGATCTAGGATTGCTAGAGAATGTAGACCTGCCCTAGGTAATGTTCTCATTGCTAATGGAATTAAAGTACCAATTAAAGGCATAGGAAAACTGAAGTTGTTTGATAAAGAATCTAAAGCCTTTTACATGTCTTCATTTACTTCTAATTTGCTTTCAGTTAAAAGACCTAGTACTTATTTAAATTGTGAAGCTATATTTGGCCCTAATGATTTCTACTTTCAGGATATTGAGACTAGTATAAAATTTGGACAAGGAACCACAAGAAATGACTTGTATGTGCTTAAAAATATGACTAGTGTTAGTGAGTTAGAGGCGGCCTTTCAAGCTGGTTCATTTAGTACTGATTCTGATCTTTGGCATGCTAGATTAGGACATCCTCATCATAGAGAACTTGAATTGAGTGTTCCTGGTTTGAAAATGCCAAAGGATTTGTGTGATTCTTGTATACTTGGAAAGCATTGTAAAACAAGTTTTGAAAAATCTATGCATACTTATAATAATTATTTTGAGTTGGTGCATTCTGATGTTTGGACATGGAGATGTCCAAATATACTTGGGTTACTTTACTTATCTCTAAAGGTAGTGTATTTGATGCATTCTTAAATTTTCAAGCATATGTTACTAATCAATACAATGCAAGTATTAAATGCTTTAGAATATATAATGGAGGAGAATATACTAACACCAGACTCCAACAACATTTGGCCAAGCATGGCATTGAACATCAAACCAGCTGTCCTTACACTCCACAACAAAATGGAGTGGCTAAAAGGAAGACTAGGTATTTGATGGAAGTTGTGAGGACAATGATGTTCCACATGAAAGTTCCCAACAAATTTTGGGGGGATGCTCTTGTAGCTGCATGCTACTTGATTATTATGACTCCTACAAAAGTCCTAGATGACTTGTCTCCATTTGAGGTACTAAACAAAACTAGACCCAATATTGACCACTTAAGAGTTTTTGGTTGTGTTTGTTTTGTATTAGTTCCAAGGGAGCAAAGGAACAAGCTGGACCCAAAGAGTACCAAAGCTATGTTCATTGGATATTCTTCTACTCATAAATGATACAAATGTTATGATCCAGAAACTAGAAGGGTCTTGGTTTCTAAAGATGTTAAGTTCGAAGAGTCCAAAGGATTCTATGAAGAAGGAACTTGGGATAAATTTAAGGAAATCTCAACAACAAGATCAGACCAAGCTGAGAACTTGAGGAGGCTCTTGAAAAGCATTGGTATTGTATCCCCTCAGGCTCAGAAATCCCCAGCCACGGCCACACCAGCTGATCCGCGACCCTTGACACCAACTGGCCCTTCCATCCGTCAGCCGCCTGGTGCATTCAGCTCTCCTGGCCTTGCTCCTCTTGAACATGGGGGGGAGACACATCTACTCATCCAACAAGACTCAGCAGGAGAAGAATCAATTTTGGTCTCAGCTTCCAAACGATCAAGAGAAGTGCCTACTCCTATTGAAGTTTTAGGTGACGAGGAGGCTCCTATTCAAGAGGCTCCACCTACTGTCCTAAGAAGGAGCACAATACAAAGGAAACCACCAGTGTTATACAATGGGAATGTTGTTATTCATCATGATCAGAAAGTTTGTAATATTGCTCACTTACCTACTAATCATGTTGCTTTCATTTCTAGTCTTGATAAGGAGTAGATTCCAAATACATATGAGGAAGCTATGACCAATAAAGAATGGAGGGAAGCTATTCTAGCTGAGAAACAAGCCATGAAGGAATGGAGGGAAGCTATTCTAGCTGAGAAACAAGCCATGGAAAGGAATGGTACCTATGCTTCAGCTACTTTACCAAAAGGAAAAAGGGTTGTAAGTTCTAAATGGATTTTTACCATTAAATACAAAAGCAATGGTGAAATTGAAAGATATAAAGCTAGGTTGGTGGCTAGGGGTTTTACTTAGACATATGGTGAGGATTATAGGGATACCTTTGCACCTGTAGCTAAGCTTCATTCTGTTAATGTTGTTCTTTCACTTTCTACTAACCTTGAGTGGGAGTTATGGCAAATGGATTTTAAGAATGCTTTCTTGCAAGGTGAGCTAGAAGAAGAGGTATACATGTCACCCCCACCAGGTCTAGAGGAGGAGGTTGGAAGCGACAATACTCTTAGGCTGAGGAAGGCTATCTATGGTCTTAAACAATCTCCAAGAGCTTGGTACCACAAGCTAAGTGTAACATTAATGGATAGAGGCTTCAAAAGATCTGAAGTTGAACATACTCTTTTTACACTCAAAAGCAAGGAAGGTATTGTGGTAATTTTTATTTATATAGATGATATAATCATATCTGGTAGTGATAATGGTGGTAATGCATCTACTAAAGATTACTTAAAGAGTGTCTTTGATATTAAGGATCTATGAGAACTTAAATACATCTTAGGAATTGAAGTGTGTAGGTTCAAGGAAGGTCTCTTTTTATCTTAAAGGAAATATGTTGTAGATTTACTAACCTCTACAGGTATGATGGAAGCTAAACCAGCCAAAACACCCTTCGAAGAAGATTACAAAATTGGAACTAAGGAGGAGCTAGAGGAGGAAATTGATTTTCATGATCCTAGGCTCTATAGGAAAGTGATTGGTAAGCTTATTTATCTAATCATCACAAGACCAGATTTATGTTTTGCTGTGAATCAGGTATCCCAACATATACAAGGTCCAAAGATGACACATTGGGAGATGGCTATGCGGATTTTGAGATACCTAAAGGGCACACATGAACAAGCTATATGGATGGGTTGCAATAAAAACACAAATGTGATTGGTTATTGTGATGCAGATTGGGCAGGAGATAGGGAGGATAGGAGAAGTATCACAGGCTATTGTACTTTTATTGGAGGGAACCTTGTGACTTGGAAAACCAAGAAGCAAAATGTGGTATCATGCTCTAGTGCAGAATGATAATATAGAGCAATTAGGAAGCTTACAACTGAATGCATTTGGCTGAAACAACTTTTGGAAGACCTGGCCGTGAAGTATGAAGAACCTATCACCATCCATTGTGATAATCAGGCTGCCATACACATAGCCTCAAACTCTGTGTTCCATGAAAGGACCAAGCATATAGAAGTAGACTGCCACAAAGTAAGAGAAGCTATTGGGAAAGGTATCATCTTGCCTTGCTATACAAGGAGTGAGGATCAATTAGCTGATGTTTTCACCAAGGCAACAACTCTGAAGAATGACACATCCATCTATCCAAGGCTTGGCCTTATGACCATTCCACACCAATGATCCCAGCATGGAGTGTTATACTCTTTTTCCCTCGAAAATGTTTTTTCTCAATTGGTTTTTCCTTCTTTAGGTTTTTAATGAGGTAATACTTCATGGTTGCAAGCTTAGACATTATTCATGTTTTAAGCTTGAGGGGGAGTGTTGGAATGAAGAAGAAATGATGAATTTATAAAGCCTTTCATGCTTTCCTATAATAGTCGTGTGTTACATAGTCAAAGGGTGAGTGTCTAAGGCTTGTTTGTGTTCTAGTGTTATGTTATCCTTGTAGCCATTCATGTATAAGACAATCCTTGTATCCAAACAAGCCTAGACTAGATTAGTATAAATATCTCTCTCCTTTTTCATTTGTAACTTAGAAAAACTATTATTTTCATTCTCTTAATAAAATCATTCTTCTCTTTAAATCTCTCTAATATCTCCATCTCTCATTCTACAAATCTCTTAATCTCATAATCTTTCAACGTGTTCCAAGACGAGATCCAAACCGGCCTCCCACCCATTTGAGGCAATGAGCACCACATTGGTTTTATTCCCGGAGCTCAACTACCTAATTGAACCGCATACCAAGTCAACCCCAAGGAAGCTAAAGAAGTAGAACGACAAGTCCAGGATCTTATGGCTTAAGGTTATGTCAGAGAGAGCCTTAGTCCATGTGCCGTCCTGGTCCTACTTGTGCCAAAGAAGGACAGGAGCTGGAGGATGTGCGTCGACTGTCGCGCCATCAACAACATTACAATCAAGTATCGACACTCCATTCCGCGCCTGGATGACATGCTAGACGAATTAAAAAGAGCTGTGGTTTTCTCTAAGATTGACCTTAAAAGCGGATACCATCAAGTCATGATGCCAGAAGGAGACAAATGTAAGACTGTGTTCAAGACCAAGCAAGGTCTTTAAGTGTGGCTAGTAATGTCGTTCGGCCTGTCCAATTCTCCAAACACATTCATGCGCCTTATGAACCAAGTCCTTCGACCGTCAATTGGCAAATTTGTAGTAGTCTACTTCCACGACATTCTAGTATACAGTACGACATACTCGGACCATTTGGAGCACTTAGAGGCCGTCATCATCACCCTCCAAAAGGAGCAGTTGTACGTAATCCTCAAGAAGTGTACGTTCTGCACAGACTAAGTAGTCTTCCTTGGATTCGTTGTGAGTTCACAGGGACTCAGAGTGGATGACGATAAAATCAAGGCCATCCAGGAGTGGCCAACGCCAAAGAACGCAAGTCAAGTCCGTAGCTTCCACGGACTCGCCAGATTCTACCGACGGTCGTCCGAGACTTTAGTACGATCGGCGGTCCGTTAACCTCTACGATCAAGAAAAACCAAGAATTTTGTTGGGACCCGATCAGGACAAGTCCTTTAAGCTGTTAAAGGAACGCCTCACCCATGCCCTAGTCCTAGTCCTGCCCGACTTTAACCAGAACTTCGAGGTCGAATGTGACGCTTCAGGGATTGGCATAGGAGCAGTCCTGACCCAAGGCGGAAGACCTGTCACCTATTTTAAAGAGAAGTTAAGTGGAGCCGCTTTAACTATCCTACATACGACAAGGAGCTCTATGCATTGGTTCAAGCCTTAAAGACTTGGAAGCACTATCTACTTGCCAAGGAGTGCGTGATTCACACCGATCATTAGACACTCCAGCATCTTAGAGGGCATTCAACACTTGAGAAGAGGCATGCTCGTTGGCTTGAGTACATCGAGACCTTCCCCTACGTCATTAAGTACATAATGGGAACAGACAAAGTTGTGGCTGACGCATTATCCAGAAGATACAGTCTCATCTCCGTCATGGAATCAAAAGTTATAGGATTTGAGATGATCAAAGAGTTGTATGCTGAGGGAACCGACTTCACTGAGGCCTACCAGGAGCACGTCAAGGGAGCGTACAACAACTTCTACTTATTTGACGGATTCCTTTTCAAGGACAAGTGTCTCTACATTCCGAGAGGATCGATTCGAGAGCTACTTCTGAGAGAGACCCACAGAGAAGGTTTAATGGGACATTTCGGAGTCGACAAGACATTGAGCATGCTTCAGGAGCATTTCTACCGGCCCCACCAGCGAAGAGATGTAGAGGCTCATTGTAATAAGTGCCTTATCTGCAAACGGGCTAAATCCAAGATGAATCCGCAAGGTCCTTTCATGCCATTACCAGTTCCTTATGCGCCCTGGACAGACATCTCCTTGGACTTCGTGCTAGGACTGCCTAAACTCAAACACAAGGACTCCATTTTCATAGTGGTTGACCGTTTTTCGAAAATGACACATTTCATCGCATGTAACAAGACTAATGATGCAAGCCAGACTGCCAACCTATTCTTGAAGGAGATAGTACGATTGCACGACTTTCGCAGGAAAATTGTGTTAAACAGAGACACCAAGTTCCTCAGTTACTTTTGGTGAGAACTGTGGCGCAAGTTAGAGACCAACCTCTTGTTTTATACCGCATATCACCCACAGACAGATGGACAGACAGAGGTGGTCAACAGGACCTTATCACAGACGTTGAGAGCAACGATTGGGAGGAATCTGAAGAACTGGTTGGAATTTATTACATACGTTGAACTTGCCTACAACAGGGCTACACACTCTGGAACGAAACGGTCTCCATTTGAAGTAGTCTACGACTTCAACCCTACCACGCCAATTGAGTTCACGCCCATTCCTTTGGGATACACCATCAGTCTATAGGAAGAAGCAAAGGCTGAATATATCAAGCGTCTACATGAAGAAACCAAGGCAAATCTGATGTAAGAACTTGGGTGGGCTGTCTTTTCACCGAGAAGCTCAGGATAATGGGACAGAAAACGATGGGGTTGAAGGGTGGATCGAAGGGACCACACAAGCTGTGAAAGGGGCTTGTGATACTCCAAGAACTTCAACCTAGGAAGGTTGAAGTCGACGGCTGCTTGCAAGGGAGCTTGCTGGCGGCAGTTTGTGTCTAAAGAGACTTAGGGTTTTTGTCAAAATACTTGTTATTCTATTATGTGTAAACAAGAAGGCTTATATAATGCCTTGTTACAATTTTAGGGTAAACTACAAGGCGTTTAACCTTTACGAGATTAAAACAACATGTAGTTTACTTATTGTCACTTAGAATAAATAATGGGCCATAATTAGTCAACATGACTTAAACCCAACTAATGACTTAGACTAATAATTCGAAAATAAAGAAGGAAAAGCCCAACAACACTTAGGCTGAGAATTCGCCTGAAGACTTGTGAATGGAATGGAATTGTGACCAAGTCTTCAACGCCTTGCGCACTAGGAGTGTTGCCTCATTAAAACCTTCTTCGGAAAACCCAATGGGACAAAACCGAAGATAGGAAAAAGAGTACAATTTCTTAGAAAGACTTTTGGTGTCTCTACCGAATGGTGATGGTAAAGACACCGGAGGAGGAAGAGTCTTCGAGAAGGAACCTCCAAGGTTCCTTGTCTAGCTGGATGGGTGGTCTGGTCGTGGGTGCATGAACCGGGTCGGTCTGGTCGGCTGCTGGGTCCGGACGGCTTGCCTGGACGGCTGGTCGCGGACTGGTCGTCTGGGTGGACAGCTCGAGGTCTTCTCTGGTTCCACTTTCCAAGAGCATGCTGAGCTTGTCTCCTAAGGCTTTCCGCTTGGACCGCGTAAGGGGTCCAGGTGGAATGACAGGTGCAGTAGCTGGCTCGATGTCCTCATCATTCCCTCCCTCTTGAAGTGCTTTGGTCTCCAAAGCAAAGTCCTCACCTGCATCAAACAACTCTAAGTCAGCAACATTGAAAGTACTAGAAACGTTATACTCACCTGGGAGTTCGAGCTAGTAGGCGTTGTCGTTGATCCTCCGAAGGACGCGGAATGGACCATCTCCCCGGGGTGCAAGCTTGCTTTTCCGTCGCTGGGGAAATCTCTCTGGGCGCAGATGTAGCCAAACCCAATCTCCTTCCTTGAAGACCATGTGTCGGCGGCCCTTGTTGGCACTCCTGACGTTCTGGATGTTACGTTGCTCAAGGTTCGCCTTAGTCTCCTCGTGAAGTTTCTTGATGTAGTCTGCTTTGGCTTCTCCCTCCAAGCTGATGGCGTCGTCTAACGGGATTGGTGTGAACTCAATCAGAGTGGTCGGGTTGAAGCCGTAGACAACTTCAAAAGGTGATCGCTTCGTGCCGGAATGTGCAGCTCGATTGTAGGCAAACTCGACGTACGGGAGACATTCCAACCAATTCTTCAAATTGCGACCGATTGTCGCCCGCAATGTCTGTGACAAGGTCCGGTTGACAACCTCAGTCTGTCCGTCTGTCTGGGGATGATATGCGGAAGAGAACAGGAGGTTGGTGCCCAATTTTCGCCAAAGTGCTCGCCAGAAGTGGCTCAGGAACTTGGTGTCTCGGTCAGAAACGATCGTCCGGGGAATGCCGTGCAGTCTGACGATTTCTTTAAAGAACAGGTCGGCGATCTGGCTTGCGTCATTTGTCTTGTTGCAAGCGATGAAGTGTGCCATCTTAGAGAACCTGTCGACCACAACGAAGATGGAATCCTTGTGGTGCAATTTCGGCAGACCTAGGACAAAGTCCATGGATATGTCTGTCCAAGGCGCGGATGGAACTGGCAAGGACATGTAGGGGCCCTGCGGATGCAGCTTTGCCTTAGCCCGCTTGCAGATAAGGCAACGGGCGCAGTGCGTCTTGACGTCTCGGCGCTGATGAGGCCAATAAAAGTGCTCCTTAAGCATGCTTAAAGTCTTGTCAATGCCAAAGTGGCCCATGAGGCCTCCACCGTGTGCTTCTCTGAGAAGCAGCTCTCGGATTGATCCCCTCGGAATGCAGAGTCGCTTGTCCTTGAAGAGGAATCCGTCGTGCAGGAAGAAGCGGCTGAAGTTGCCTTTGCTGTGCTCTAGGTGAGCCTGGGCGAAATCGACATCGTCGGCGTAGAGCTCCTTGATCATCTCGAAGCCGAGAACCTTGGACTCCATGACGGATATAAGGCTGTATCGACGAGATAAGGCATCAGCGACAATGTTGTCCGTTCCTTTCTTGTACTTGATGACGTACGGAAAGGTCTCGATGAATTCCAACCAACGGGCATGACGTTTCTTCAACGTGGACTGTCCACGGAGGTGCTGGAGAGTCTGGTGATCTGTGTGAATGACGCACTCCCGGGCAAGCAGATAATGCTGCCAAGTCTCTAAGGCACGGACAAGGGCATAGAGCTCCTTGTCGTAGGTCGGATAGTTAAGTGCAGCTCCACTTAACTTCTCGCTGAAGTAGGCTACTGGTCGTCCGCCTTGGGTAAGGACGGCTCCAATGCCGATGCCGGAGGCATCGCACTCAACCTCGAATGTCTGCGTGAAGTCTGGTAATACGAGGACTGGTGCGTGTGTAAGGCGTTCCTTGAGCAGCTGGAATGCCTTGTCTTGCTCGGGACCCCAACGAAAATCCTGGTTCTTCTTGATCGTCGAGGTCAAAGGTCCAGCAATCGTGCTGAAGTCGCGGACGAACCGTCGGTAGAAGCTGGCAAGTCCGTGGAAGCTGCGGACCTGGCTGGCGGTCGTCGGTGTGGGCCAATCCTGAATGGCCTTTATCTTCTCGTCGTCTACCCGAAGTCCCTGGGAACTGACGACGAAACCAAGGAATACTACTTGGTCGGTGCAGAATGTACACTTCTTGAGGTTGGCGTACAGCTGCTCTCTCTGTAAGGTAGTGATCACGGCTTCCAAGTGCTCCAGGTGGTCTCGGTAAGTCGTGCTGTAGACGAGAATATCGTCGAAGTAGACCACGACGAACTTGCCGATGAACGGGCGAAGAACCTCGTTCATAAGTCGCATGAAGGTGCTGGGCGCATTTGATAAACCGAATGGCATTACGAGCCACTCATATAGGCCTTGCTTTGTCTTGAAGGCGGTCTTCCATTCATCTCCTTCTCGCATCCTCACCTGATGGTATCCACTCTTCAGGTCTATCTTAGAAAACACGGCGGCTCCGCTAAGCTCGTCAAGCATGTCGTCTAGACGCGGGATGGGGTGCCGGTACTTGATGGTTATGTTGTTGATGGCGCGGCAGTCGACGCACATCCTCCAACTTCCGTCCTTCTTGGGTACCAGAAGAACCGGAACGGCACAGGGGCTGAGGCTCTCACGAACGTATCCTTGAGCCATGAGGTCTTGCACTTGTCGTTCCAATTCTTTAGCCTCCTCGGGGTTGACTCTGTAGGCTGGACGGTTAGGTAGCTGAGCTCCGGGAATGAAGTCAATGTGGTGCTCGATCCCTCGGATAGGTGGGAGGCCGGCTGGGATCTCGTCTGGGAAGACGTCGGCGTACTTGTCAAGGAGTGCGCGGATCTCGGCAGGTAGAGGGTGCTCTGTACTGGCCGTGTGTAGGCTTTCTCTGTAGAGCATGAGCACGACTTGGGTGCCTGCGGTGCATGTGGCTTTTCTCATGTCGGCTACATTAATCAGGAAATTCTCCTTTCGGGCATGTTGATCCTTCGCCATCTTGGATTGCATTTCTTGGACGGCGTGTGCAGACATCGGGGCTAAGTTGTAGCGACGCTTGTCGTGGACGAAAGAGTAGAAGTTGGTCCGTCCGTTGTGCGTGGTCTCACGGTCGAATTGCCAAGGTCGTCCGAGCAGAAGATGTCCAGCTGACATCGGGACGACGTCGCAGGTGACCTGGTCTTGATATCTGCCGATGCTGAATGAGACCTTCACCTGATCTGAGATGTACAACTCCGTCTTGTTGTTCAGCCACCGAAGTTTATAAGGCTTGGGGTGTTTGGTCACGGGCAAGCCCAATTTCTCCACCATGTACTTACTGGCGGCATTCGTGCAGGATCCTCCGTCAATGACCAACGAACACACTTTCCCAAGTATCGTGCATTTGGAGTGGAAAATGTTCTCTCGTTGTTCTTCTTCTTCAGGCTCGAATCGGGAGCTAAGGACGCGTCGGATCATAAGCATTTCTCCGGAATCAGCGTATTCAATGTCCTCGTCGGACTGATGTGTCGGAAATGCTGGCTCTTCTTGCTCCTCCTCGGATTCATAATCTCCGGACGCAGTAAGGACCATTGTCCTTTGAGTGGGACAATCCCGGGACATGTGTCCTCTGCCTTTACACTTGAAGCAGACAATCTCGCTGCTCCGCTGAGGCTGGGATTGGGTCGTGGCATGCGGTGGTCTAGGAGCTGGAGGCGCCGGTCTGGGGGCTGAGCTGGAGGCGACGTCTTTGCCTTTGAGTCGTGGGTCAATAGGCTGAGTCGTTTGCTCAAATGGCTTGGAACCGGTGTTCCAAGTGTTTCTGGGTCGAGAAGGTGCGGCAAGCTTCCGCTTATGGCACTTCTCGATCTGGACGGCTAGGTGGAACAGCTCACCTAGGTCGTGGTAGGGCTGCAGTTCAATCTTTCTGGCGATGGAATCTTGCAAGCCATCGATGAATTGGGCCATAAGGCTCTCTTCGGATTCATCTACATCGAGTCGGTTACGGAGATGCTCGAACTCGTCAAAGTATTCAGTCACCGTCTTGCTTCCTTGAGTGAGGCGTCGGAAACGTCGCTGAAGCTCGCGGTGGAAGTGGGGCGGTACATAACGTCGCCTCATGATTTGGGTCAGCTTGACCCATGAAGTCACATAACCCATACGAGCTCGTCTGCGGGTGGTGCTCGATCCCACCATGCTAAGGCATGGTCTGTAAATTGCGCTGTCGCAAAGATGACCTTTCGGGGATCATCATAGTTGTAGTACTCAAAGATGAGCTCCATGCGTCTCTCCCAGTCGAGATACTCTTCGGGGTCTAATTTCCCCGAGAAAGGAGGTGGGCTCATCTTGACCTCCGGGTAGTGGGTGGCTGGACGCGGCGGCGGTGGTGGTGGTAGGTCGTCGTCATAGTAGGGATGTCGACCCATAGGTGGCCGTTCGTGGGGGTATGGAGGCGCGGCAGGTGCGGCAGGTGCGGCAGGGGGAGGCGGCGTGGCTTGCCTCAACTGCTCAAGCTGAGTGGAGAATGTTGACATTTGTGCCGTCAGGGCTTGAAGAAGCTGTACCATGGTCGGATCAGCTTGCCCCGACGTTGATTCATCCCTTCCTGTCATACTTCCTTTTCCGGGAAAAGGAAATTTCTAGAAAAAGGGAAGTTTCCTTTTTTGGGAAACTTGCAGGAATTGGAAACTTTCCTTATTTGGAAAGTTCCCGAGAATATATATATTTTTTGATTTTATATTTATGCACAGAATTATATAAATTAAGGAAAGAAAAATATACTATCTATAAAAAGGAAATAACCTAGAAAAATGAAAATATCCTATAGATATATTTCCTAAGCCTAAAAGGAAACTAATAAATGGGAAATATCCTAAAATTAATGTCTAATCTAGAAAAAGGAAACTAAATATGTCTAGGAGAAATATCTACTTACTTCCTATTCCTAAATGGAAACTAAATAAAATCCTAATAAATATCTAGAAAAATTTCCTAATCACTATCTAGGAAATTTCCTAAACTAATTTAATGCCTAAATACTATGGAAACTATCTAGATACTACCTAAATACGATGGAAAACTTCCTAAAAATTAGAACTAAGAACCTAGACAACTAACCGAACCTAGGAGACCTAGCCGCCTAAGACTATGCAAAAGGTGACCTAGCCTAGACACAAGACGCGACCGGACCTAGACCTAGACGCGGGAAGGGATGGAGCCTAGACTAACGACGACCTAGGGGACCAAGCGACGATGGACGCGAGCTATGCTACACCTAGGGTTCACGCAAAACACAAGTGGGACACTAGCGACAATTAACTAGAAGCCTAACCTCAAAAAACCTAAGCAAACAAACAAGCAACACACAATATCCTTATGGATTCCAAGTTTGGTGAAGGTGTTCTAGGTGAGTTTTCTATAAACCCTAGTTTGATTTTAGCATCCTAAACAATATATTTTTTTTTTTTTTTTTCTTATCTAAAAAAAAAATTTCTAGCACAAACAAGCAATAAAAACAAACAAAATTCTTCTATCTTTTTTTGAATTAAGAAACAAATAAGAACAAGAATGATAGAACCTGATTTTTTTTGTATTTTTTTTGATAGGGTGTTTGTGGTATATGACTTGATTTCCTCTCCTTCTTACCGAGAACCTCAGGGGAAAGAGAAAGAAACACAATCAAAAGCCAAAAACTGTTGAAACAACACAATAAAAGTCGCAAAAAACAAAAGGATAGAATCAACCTGATGATTTAGGAGCTTTAAGCTCTGATACCAGATGATGTAAGAACTTGGGTGGGCTGTCTTTTCACCGAGAAGCTCAGGATAATGGGACAGAAAACGATGGGGTTGAAGGGTGGATCGAAGGGACCACACAAGCTGTGAAAGGGGCTTGTGATACTCCAAGAACTTCAACCTAGGAAGGTTGAAGTCGACGGCTGCTTGCAAGGGAGCTTGCTGGCGGCAGTTTGTGTCTAAAGAGACTTAGGGTTTTTGTCAAAATACTTGTTATTCTATTATGTGTAAACAAGAAGGCTTATATAATGCCTTGTTACAATTTTAGGGTAAACTACAAGGCGTTTAACCTTTAGGAGATTAAAACAACATGTAGTTTACTTATTGTCACTTAGAATAAATAATGGGCCATAATTAGTCAACATGACTTAAACCCAACTAATGACTTAGACTAATAATTCGAAAATAAAGAAGGAAAAGCCCAACAACACTTAGGCTGAGAATTCGCCTGAAGACTTGTGAATGGAATGGAATTGTGAACAAGTCTTCAACGCCTTGCGCACTAGGAGTGTTGCCTCATTAAAACCTTCTTCGGAAAACCCAATGGGACAAAACCGAAGATAGAAAAAAGAGTACAATTTCTTAGAACGACTTTTGGTGTCTCTACCGAATGGTGATGGTAAAGACACTGGAGGAGGAAGAGTCTTCGAGAAGGAACCTCCAAGGTTCCTTGTCTAGCTGGATGGGTGGTCTGGTCGTGGGTGCATGAACCGGGTCGGTCTAGTCGGCTGCTGGGTCCGGACGGCTTGCCTGGACGGCTGGTCGCGGACTGGTCGTCTGGGTGGACAGCTCGAGGTCTTCTCTGGTTCCACTTTCCAAGAGCATGCTGAGCTTGTCTCCTAAGGCTTTCCGCTTGGACCGCGTAAGGGGTCCAGGTGGAATGACAGGTGCAGTAGCTGGCTCGATGTCCTCATCAAAATCTGGAGCAACAAAACATCCAGAACACCAAGAATGCCAACAAGGGCCGCCGGTACATAGTGTTCAAAGAGGGAGACTGGGTTTGGCTACATATGCGGCTAGAGAGGTTTCCCCAGCGACGAATCAACAAGCTTGCACCCCGGGGAGATGGTCCAACGACAACGCTTACCATCTTGAACTTCCAAGTGAGTATAATGTGTCTAGTACGTTTAATGTTTCTGATTTATAATTGTTTGATGCAGGTGAGGATTTCGCTTTGGAGACCAAAGCACTTAAAGAGGGAGGGATTGATGAGGACATCTTCCCAGCTACTGCACCGGTTATCCCACCAAGACCTCTCACACGAAGAAAAAGGATTTAGGAGACAAGCTCAACATGCTGTTGGTGATGACATTCTAGCTTCAGCTTCCAAAAGATCAAGACCTACTCTCATTGAAGTTTTGAGTGAAGAAGAGGAGGCTCCACCTATAGTTTTAAGGAGAAGCACAAGACAAAGAAATCCACCAGTTTTCTACAATGGAAATGTTGTAGTTCATCATGATCAGGGAGTTTGTAATATTGCACATTTACCTTCTAATCATGTTGCTTTTATTTCTAGTCTTGATAATGAGCAGATTCCAAAGACATATGAAGAAGCTATGTCTAAAAAGGAATGGAGGGAAGCTATCTCAGCTGAGAAACAAGCTATGGAGAGGAATGGTACATATGCTTCAGCCACTTTACCAAAAGGAAAGAAGGCTGTAAGTTCTAAATGGATTTTTACTATTAAATACAAAAGCAATGGTGAAATTGATAGATATAAAGCTAGGTTGGTAGTTAGGGGTTTTACTCAGACATATGGTGAGGATTATAGGGATACATTTGCTCCTGTAGCTAAGCTTCATTCTGTCAATGTTGTGCTTACTGTTGCTACTAATCTTGAGTGAGAATTGTGGCAAATGGATGTCAAGAATGATTTCTTGCATGGTGAACTAGAATAAGAGGTTTACATGTCACCTCCACCTGGCCTAGAAGATGAAGTAGGAAGCGGTAATACCCTAAGGAAGGCTATTTATGGCCTTAAACAATCTCCAAGAGCATGGTATCACAAATTAAGTGTTACTTTAATGGATAAAGGCTTCAAAAGGTCTGAAGTGGAACATACTCTTTTCACATTAAAGAATAAGGAAGGTATTATAGTAATTCTTATCTATATAGATGATATAATCATATTTTGGTAGTGATAGTGTTGGTATTGCATCTACTAAAGATTACTTAAAAAGTATCTTTGATATAAAGGATTTAGGAGAACTTAAATAGTTCTTAGCAATTGAAGTATGTAGATTTAAGGAAGGTCTCTTTCTCTCCACAGGTATGATGGAATCTAAGCCAGCCAAAACACCCTTAGAAGAAGATTATAAAATCGCAACTAAGGGGGAGTTAGAGGAGGAAATTGATTTTCATGATCCTAAGCTCTATAGGAAAGTGGTTGGTAAGCTTATTTATTTAACCATCACAAGACCAGATTTATGTTTTGCTGTGAATCAGGTATCTCAACACATGCAAGGGCCAAAGATGAGGCATTGGGACATGGCAATGGGAATTTTAAGATATCTCAAAGGCACACATGAACAGGGTATTTGGATGGGTAATAATAAAAACACAAATGTGGTTGGTTATTGTGATGCAGATTGGGCAGGAGATAGGGAAGGTAGGAGAAGTACTACTGGATATTGTACTTTCATAGGTGAAAATCTTGTGACTTGGAAAACCAAGAAGCAAAAGGTGGTTACATGCTCTAGTGCAGAATCAGAGTATAAAGCTATGAGGAAGCTCACTACTGAATGCATCTGGCTGAAACAAATTTTGGGTGACTTAGCCGTGAAGTGTGAGGAACCTATCACCATTCATTGTGATAATCAAGCCGCCATTCACATAGCTTCCAATTCAGTGTTTCATGAAAGGACCAAACACATAGAAGTGGACTGCCACAAAGTAAGAGAAGCTATTGGGAAAGGTATCATTTTACCTTGCTATACAAGGAGTGAGGATCAACTATCTGATATATTCACCAAGGCAACATCTCTGAAAGTTGGTACATCAATCTACCCAAGGCTTGGTCTCATGTCCATTCCATACCCATGATCCCAACATGGAGTATTATACTCTTTTTCCCTAGAAAAGGTTTTGTCCCAATTGGGTTTTCCTTCTCTAGGTTTTTTTAATGAGGTAATACTTCATGGTTGCAAGCTTAAACATCTTATGTCTTAAGCTTGAGGGGTAGTGTTGGAATGAAGAAGAAGTGATGAAAGTCTTTGAATCCTAGTTAAATGGCGATTTATATGTGTATAAAAGGGAGAGTCTAAGGCTTGTTTGTATTATAGAATTATGTTATCCTTGTAAGCCATGTATGTATAAGGCTATCCTTGTATCCAAACAAGCCTAGACTAGAATAGTATAAATACCTTACTCCCTTCACATTTTGTAACCAAGAATTCATAATTCTCATTCTCTAATAAAATCATTCTTTTCTCTTATTCTCTAATTCTCTCTAATCTCTCATTCTCTCATTTTACAAATCTCTAAATCTCATATTCTTTCACTAGGAAGTATTGAGTTGTACCCTGGACTAGTGTGGTCAGGCCACTTGCATAGGTCTAGCCTTCACCCCGTTAGGTCTAGTCTTCCCAAGCTGAGACGCTCCCTAGAACCGCTCTCCACCCGCAGCCCGAGCCTGCTAGGACTAGAGCCATCCCACTACTTCCTGATAGGCTTAGCTCACTGTTAGCTTGTAATTGTCCTTGTGTTGCGCGAGTTTAGGTCTAGGTTTAGTTGTCTCGTGAAGCCAAGTCATTTCCAAGCGCGAGCCTTTCACCCCACCCGTAGGACCAGCCCCGCTTAGCGCCTTACGCAAAGCACGCCCGAGGTGCCTGCGCATAGCCCCGTCCCCGTTCCGCACCCAAGTTCCACACCAGTCCCGCACTAGGTTCTTGTAGCGCCGCGCCTAGTCCTAGTTAGTTCCTGCGGCATAGTTAGGTCAGCCGCCAAGTTGGTTACTTAGGATTAGGAATACTTCCTTTACGTGGCTAGGGATATTAAGCAATTTTCCTCAGGGTTCTAGATACTAGGACATTTTCTAATTCTAGGGTCTAGCAATTTAAGAAGATTTCCCTTAGTATTTTAGCCATTAAAGTCAGGTTGCCATAAGTTTAGCTAAGCCTTAGGAAATTTTTCTTTTTAGCTTAGTTAGATTTTTAGGCCTAAATAAAATTTATGGAATTTTTCCTTCTAAGGTCTAGAAAAATCGCTGACTTTTAGGAAATTTAGCAAATTAGTGCATTTGTAGATTTTCTTTTTATTGTAGGGTTTCCCAATAATCTTTAGGAAAATTTTCTTTTTTCTTAAAGTTTCCATTTTTGGAACTTTCCTTTTTGCAATTTTCTTTTTTCTGAAAGTTTCCATTTTCAGAACTTTCCTTTTTGTTTTTCTTTCTTATTCCGGAAGTTTCCATTTTTGGAAATTTTCCTTTTTCGAAAACTTTCCTTTTTCGGAAACTTTCCTTTTTCTAAAAAAAAAAATTAATGTCGGGAAGTGAAAGATCATCGTCAGGAGCAGACAACAAATCCATGATGCAGCTACTACAGAACTTGACGGCTTAAATGACAGCCATGACTACACGCATGGAGCGCCTTGAGCAGCCTGTCCGACCACCCGGACGACCCGACGCGCCAGAGATGCCCAACCATGGGCCTGGACGGAAGCCACGGGCCGAGGACCCATAACAATTCCAGCACCACCCACCTAACCACCCAGATGTTAAGCTTAACCAGCCTTCCTTTGCGAGAAAATTGGACCCTGAAGAGTACCTCGACTGGGAGAGACGAATGGAATTACTCTTTGACTATTACAACTATGAAGACCCGAGACGAGTGGCCCTAGCAACGGCCCAGTTCACGGAACATGCTCTATCATGGTGGGATCGAGAGGTCACAGCCCGACACCGATGAATTTTTGGTCTTTTAACTTCATGGGACGAATTAACCCACCTAATGAGGAGACGGTACATCCCTCCACATTTCCACCGAGAACTTCAAATCAGATTCAGACGCCTGACTCAAGGAAGCAAGATGGTGGCAGAATACTTCAATGAATTCGAATATCTACGAAACCGACTGGAGATGGAAGAATCCGAGGAGAGCCTCATGGCACAATTCGTATACGACTTACAAGAGCCCATTGCTCATAAGGTCGAGCGTCAGCCCTATCACAACCTTGGCGAGTTGTTCCAACTCGCGGTCCAGATTAAAAAGAGTAACAACACAAGACCACCGCATTGCCCAGACCAAGGACTACGTGGGGCACCAGCCAAAAACCATATGACCGAGCCACGACCAGCAACGAACTACGGTTCTAGGGGAAGTCCCCCACCAACTCGGCTCCTAAGGTCACTACAGTGGCCCCAAGACCAGCCGCCCCTACCTCCATGACGTGGTCTTTACGAGAAAGAACAGACGGCCAAGACCGAGCAACAGGGAGATCCAAACACGGGAGACTTGAAATGGGAATGGAGGTTAAGGGACGGATGATGGAAATGGGGAAACGAGTGAACAAGCGATGATTCGGATGGTGAGGACTTCCAAAAGTGATGGCAAAATTTGGAACACCGGCTTGGCTTCAACAAGATATGACACACTGGCGTGAAAACAAGGTTTTCACAATCTAGCAAGCTAGATATTACACACTAGCAAGGAGATTATGAGTGAATGAGACCGAACAAGAAGGTTTTCAAATAGAAAAGTTCTTATTAAAATTTCGATCTGATCATTACAATGGCCACGACCAAAAGATATACATGCCAAAGACAAATTAAAATTGCATGATCAAGATCTTGCATGAATGGCACAAAACACCAAGACAAAGACCAAACAAATTACAAGATGTTTAAAACAAATTTAAAATCACACACCAAAAGGAATGGGCCGGGCCAATATGAGAAATGCCATCGAATTATGTCGAAAGCCTTATGGGCTTGATCATTTTAAAAATGCACCAGGCCCCATTAAAAACCCATGTGAATAAAACCCAAAGGGAAAAATTTCACATGGGAAAAGAGAAACAAGTGAACCCTTAATCCGAAACTCATGATGTGAGCTTGGACGCTGAGCCAAGAAACCACATGGAACGTGGCTTGGACATAGGCCCAGATCAACCGGATGAACGTATGGACACTGGCCCGGACGATCGTATGAACGCTGGCTTGGACGATGACTTCGAGCACCCGGACGTATGCATGGAGGTTGGCCTCGACCGTAGGCCTGAACGTGACCTTGTCCGTGGCCACGAGGATGGCTTCGACCAAGACCCCAGCATCGACCATGTCCGTGACCCGCTCCCAACCAGTCGTGCCCATGACTCGACCAAGACTCCGACTGGCACCTCAACCAGGTCTTCGGCTCGTACCGCGACCAGGGCTTTGACCCATGACTCAACCAACATCGACCCGTCGACCCGCGTCTCGAACAGGACCTCGACCAGCCTCGACCCATCGACCCGTGTCTCGACCAGGTCCTCGATCAGTGTTCTGTCCTGCCTTGTCCCAGAGATATGGACCGTTTAACCTGATCCCATGACCCGGACGAACGCCCTTCAAGACTCTATCGAGTTATTTCTGACCCTTTTCTATTCTCAACCCATCTAAGTCCATTTAATCTTGTTATTGGGTTTATGAGTTTGCGATTGGGGATCCACTTGGCTCCCTTTTCCCATGTGAAGTTTTTACCTTTGGGTTTTATTCACATGGGTTTTTAATGGGGCCTGGTGCATCCTTAATATGATCAAGCACATAAGGCCTTTAATTTGAGATTGATGGCATTTATGTTTTGGCCCGGCCCATTCTTCCCTTTTGGCATGTATTTTATTTCCGTTTTGACCGCCTTGGTAATGTTTTGGTCTTTTTCTTAAATGCTTGGTGGTTTGTGCCAAGCATGCGAGAGTTTGACCCATGCATTTGAATTATCTTTGGCATGTATATCATCTTGGCCGTGGCCATTGTAATCACTTAATCAAAATTTTTTAATAAGATAACTTTCTTTACAAGTTGTTCTTGTTCTTGTTCGATTCATTTTTCTCACAATCCCCTTGCTTGTGTGTAATATCTAGCTTGCTAGATTGTGAAACCCTTGCCTAGATTCGGTGTGTCATATCTGGATCAAAGCAAGCTTGGTGATCCAAAATTCTTCACCCTTTTGGAGTCTCACTGTTCATTCCACCGTTCCATCAGCCGACCCATTCACCTCATCATCCGTTCCTTAACCTCCATTTCCCTTGTAAGTCTTCCGCGTTTGGGTACACCCTGTTTCCCGGTCCTGGCCGCGTGTTCTTCCTGGTGATGGCCACGTCACTTGTCGTAGTAGATCGATTCTCCAAGATTTCACACTTCATAGCGTGCAACAAGACCAATGATGCCAGTCATACTGCCAATTGTTTTTTTCAGAGAGACAGTCAGATTGCACGGCGTTCCGAGAACGATTGTTTCAGACATAGATAATAAGTTTTTCAGGCACTTTTGGCTATCACTATGGGGAAAGACGGGAAAGAATCTTCTTTTTTCTACTGCATACCAACCCCAGACAGATGGGCAGACAGAAGTGGTCACCAGGACCTTGTCTACATTACTAAGCGACGATCGATCGCAACCTGAAGAATTGGCTTGATTGTCTACCCTACGAGGAATTCGTCTACAACCGAGCGACCCATTCTGCTACAAAGATGACTCTGTACGAGGTGGTGTACGTTTTCAATCGGACCACACCTATGGAATTCACACCACTTCTGTCTATTGATGTCGTTGGCTTAGGGAGAAGCCAAGGCCGAGTATGTCAAGCTTCTGCATCAAAAAGTCAAAGAAAATTTTGAGAAGCAGACAGATTAGTACACCAGATACACCAACAAGGGCAGAAGAAATGTGGTGTTTCAAGAAGGAGATTGGGTTTGGCTTCATCTGCGACCAGAGAGGTTTCCAGAGAAAAGGAAGAGCAATCTTGCTCCCCGAGGAGACGGTCCATTCAGAGTTCTCAGAAGAATCAACGACAACGCATACCAGCTGGAGCTCCCATATGAGTTCAATGTTTCTACTACTTTCAATGTTGCTGACTTGGAGTAGTTTGATGCAACTGAGGAATTTGCTTTGGAGACTACAGCTCTTCAAGAGGGAGGGAATGATGAGGACATTGATCAAGTTCCCCCACCAGAAGTACCCCAGGACCATTGACGGATGCGAAAGCCAGAGCCCTCGAGAATAAGTTGAAACAGCTTGTGGATAGAGCAAGCGACAATGAGTCCAAGACAGAAAACCCACCATACGTCACAGAGGCCCAACAAGGCCCATTCAAGCTGGACAAGGAACATTGGAGGTTCCTTCTCAAAGATTCTTCTACCTCCAGTATTTTTACCATTACAATTCGGAAAAAACACCAAAAGACATGCTAAGGAGTTATACTCTTTTTTCTATCTTCAGTTTTATCCCACTGGATTTTTCTAAAGAAGGTTTTAACGAAGCAACACCCTTAGTGTGCACGACGACGGAGACTTGTTCACTGGCATCTATCTTCCACAAGTCTTCAAGACGTTCTATCTTGCATCCTTTCAGGCACCATTTTCCCTTTGTAATTTAGTCTTGGCCTAAGTTCATTTATTTTCCAGCAACAGATACGTCATGTTGTATTTATTAGACTTCTTGTTTTTTGGGTTAAACATCATGTTATTTATCCTAAATTGTAATCAAAGCATATATAAGCCTAATTACTTGCATTAATCAATACAACACAAATTTTAAAGCAATTAAACCCTAGACTCTTTGTTTGACGGCAGCCACCTCCTCTCTTGGAGAGCTTGTCACGTTCTTCTTCACAAAGAAGAACAAACTCGGTGTATCACAAGCCTTCTGCAGCTTGTGTGGTCCTTTCGATCCATTCTCTTCCATCCAATTCGTCTCTGGAGGTCTCGAGCTTCTTTACCAATAGGTTCTCCACCACTATGTTTTCATCACTCCACCAATTTCCTTGGTAGAAGAATATATGCACCAAACAGATCCTATTTTTAAGGCTTTCCTCGTAACCCATGCAGCTACACCTCCTGCAGTAGGTCCATCATCGGCTTCTTAGGTTACTTATCCTCAGACTCTTAATGATGATTTACTTTGATATAAAATATAAACTTATTTGTAAGACAATTTTATTTTGTAAGACAATCATGTTTTCGTTTGTATGATATTTATTTTAGTATGAAATGTTGTTTTTGTTTACGTTGCATAAAAATTTGAACATCAGGATTCAATTTGAAAGAATGTAAGACTGAAAGAGATTAAGGCAGAAATTTGCTAGAATAAGAGAGATAGATTGAGAGAGAGTAGAGAGAATGAAGATTTTATTAGAATGATATTATAATCTTTTGCTTACAAATATGGAGAAAGATAGCTATTTATATTAATCAAGTTTAGGCTTGTTTGGATACAAAGATAGCTTAATACATGACTGGCCACAAGGATAACATAACATAAACCACAAACAAGCCTAAGACACTTCCTTAGATAGTTTTAGATCACATGACCTCATCCTTCTTCTTCATTTCTTCTTCATTCCAACACTCCCCCTCAAACTTAAGGCATGGAGAATGTCTAAGTTTGCAATCATGAAGCATTACCTCATTAAAAACATAAATAAGGAAACCCCAATTGGGATAAAACCTTTTCTAGGGAAAAAGAGTATAATACTCCATGATCAGGATCAGTGGTGTGGAATTGACATGATAGAGCCGCCAGTCTTCAGAGTTGTGGCCTTGGTGAACACATCAGCAAGTTCATCTTCACTCCTTTGTATCAAGGTAAGATGATTCTATTTCCAATAAATTCTCTTACCTTATGGCAATCCACCTTAATATGCTTGGTTCTCTTATGAAACACAAAGTTTGAAGATATGTGTATTGCTGCTTGATTGTCACAATGTACTGTGATTGACCCCTCAATGCTTACTCTAAGGTATAGTAATAATTGCTTCAACCAGATGCATTCAGTGGTAAGTTTTCTCATTGCTCTATACTGAGCCTCAGCACTTGAACATGAAACAACCTTCTGCTTCTTAGTCTTCCAAGTGACTAGGTTTCCACCTATGAGTGAGCAATAACCGTTTGTGGACCTCCTGTCCTTTCTATCATCTGCCCAATCTGCATCACAATAACCAACTACATTGATGTAAAATTGGAATCAGTCCAGTCCTAAGATAACTTGATGATCATAAGATTTCAAGCTTGTGCTTGCGGAAGATGAAAGATGGTAGGGATGATGGTGTAAGGGGATTTACTCTCTCAATCGATGGGCTGATTGAGTCTCTCATTCCTTGGAGAACTAGACATGCATGAGTCACAAAAACAAACCTAAATCTATAATCTAAATAATCAAATGAATCACTCAAATGAATAAAAAGACACATGAATTCAATGACACACTTTGAAGAAGAAAAGAATTATCTTTTGTTTATAAACTTAGTAGATTGAAAGGTGATTTATTACAATGGATGAAATAAGCTTTATATAGAGCTATTACATGGACATAATGATGTCCTAGAAGGTGTAAAACAAGAAAGAAATCAAAGAATTGAAGACAATAGATGTTTTGGACAATATTGAGCAAATCGGTTATTAATAAGAAAAGTGAAGCTTTTCTTGTATCTGGACGACTTAAGAGGACTTAAGAGGATAGGTGAGCTTATATTCTGGTTGTCATAGAAGTTTCCCAAAAATCAGAAGTAAATAATATCTAACTGTTGGAAAGTTATGGCAGCACCAAGTGTGAACGCGGCCATATAAGGAAAGTGTGAGCATAAAGAGATCTGCCTGATCTTGTGTATGCTGGTGCATGGTAAGATTATAAATGCCATTTATAGATGGTTTTCTGTGTCACTTTAAGGCTTAGATATCTCTCCTGGTTGCCATGTATGAGTTTGAAACTTCTTAAATCTGTGAGCTTCCAAATAAGGCAAGTAGAAGATCTCCTGGTTTAGAAGTTGAATAACTTTTAAACCATAATTGATTTTGGCATGATTATAACTCTCCATGCACCTATAATGGGTTATGTTTCCATAAAAAGTTGGAAACCAACTTTTTTCCTCTTGGTTCAATTGGAATTCTTCAATTAGTAACCACTGGTATCCATCCGGTTCATTAGAAAACTTATGTATTAAAAGTTGAATATCTTCTTCATGCAGCAAGGTTATGAACCAATTCTTCTTCTAAATGATTCATTTATGAGTTGAGTTTCTGGTGCAGGTTGACTCGTAGCTTAAATCCTCTTGGTTTGGTTGATATGCTCCAAGAAAAACACATTTGTCTTTGATACTTCTGGTTTGGTTCTCTTGTGGCATTGTGGGCTTGTGAATGAGGAGAGATTCGGAACAAGCCTTATTTGCCATGCACATTAGTGGTGTTTTCTCATTAAAACTTCTTTCAAAAAACCCATTGGGACAAAATCGAAAGTAGGAAAAAGAGTACAATTCTCTAACATGTCTTTTAAGTGTCTTAGGCAATCTTTCGGTGGAATCTCCATGCTCCTTGGTTGGTCTTGACTTGATTTCCTCATCATTCTCTCTCTCTTGTAAAGGTTTTGACCTCGAAACTAAGTAATCTGCACCAAGAGGAAGCAAGTTAGCTTTCATTCTCCTTTGATAGTTTAGAGTCTTACCTTAGTATTGTTGTGGCTTGGTGGCATGTGGTGCATCAGGGGCTCTCCTTTAAGCAGATAAGATAAATCACGCCTCTTCTTTGGTCTGGCGTAAATTCTTTGCTTTTTACCTCCTTAATACCTGGATTGATTTCAACACTTTGGACAAGAAACAAGTGCATCATAGGTTCTTTACAAAAGCATAAACTTGTAAAATCTAATTCCTTAGCATTAGTTATAGCAAAGTTTACTTCTACTTGTGGTTTTAAACAAATTTTTTTCTCATGTCTTGTATGTTTAATAAACTCTTCAATACAGCTATAACATCATGAGAAAAAAATGAGGTCAAAGAGAGACTAACCTGCCTAACACTTTCAATATTTTTTGCTTGGTCAGGTGGTTTCTCTTTGATGCTTTCCTTTCTTTCATTACTTTGATCAGCCTCGGATTGGACTGTAATAGCTGATTCTGATGCTACTCCAATCTCGGGATTCTTTTTTGGCTCAGATATTGCAAGGGTGTGTGCCTTCTCTTCCTTGTCTTCCCTTTGGTCCATTTCCTCATTGATCTTCATAATATCTGGCTCTAGTCTTTGATCATTTGGGATGGCAATAGTTTGTAACTTTTCCTCTTTTTCCATCTCTTCTAGCCCTTTATCAAATCCTTTTGACAAAGACAAGTGCATTATACTAGCATTGGGAATTGAAAGCTCAGAATAAAATATTGGAGTTAAGAAGAAATGTTGAAGGAAGAAGGCCTTTAATTCTAGGGAAAAGGCGTATGGTCTAAGTCATCTAAGGGAGTGTCTAAGGCTTGTTTGTATTCTAGTATTATGTTATCTTTGTAGCCATTTATGTATAAGGCAATCCTTGTATCCAAACAAGCCTAGACTAGATTAGTATAAATAGCTATCTCTCTCCTCATTTGTAATTTAGAAAAACATAATTATCATTTTCTTAATACAATCATACTTTCTCTCTAATCTCTCATTCTCTCATTATTTAAATCTACATATCTCTTAATCTCATATTCTTTCATGGTACCAGATCCAGGTTACAACAATCTGGGATAAAATTCATCATTAAATCATTGAATCAAGTCAAGATCATCTTCACCATCATTCTGATTTGGTCCGTCAACTTTGATCGCGAATTCCAGCTAAACCACGACAGTTTTCGACGATATGTTTTTTCTGTATTGTTCTTCGGCGATTCCTGAAGCCATGACAATTGGATTTGCATCATTTGAACACGGTAATCAAAAGATACGATTTTTCTTGCATCGGACCTCCGCGATTGCCTCCGCTGCGAACCTTCGTATTTCTCTGAGCATTACTTCAACAAATCTTCACCAAATAGTGATGTTTAAAGAAATCAGAACTTAATTCTCCTAAGTTTGAAGGAAGTTCTTGAAGTTTTCCCTCAAAACGTCTAAAATCGCCATTTACAAAAGTTAGAAGTTAATCTTGTTGGTTGGAGTTGGTTGAATCCTGTTTCAGGAGTTGGTTGGAGTTGGTTGGAGCTGGTAAAGTTGTTGTTCCACGCGCTCGTATCCTTATCCTGTCCCGTGTCCGACCAGCCACCAACCTACACTGTCCGAACAAGCCAGGCGCCTTAGTATCACAAGACAAGCCGTGGTACCCACGGACCGTGTACAAGCTACAGCCGATACAGGCCCTTGCCCGAGCGTGTTCCGCGGTTTCATTCCGACCAGCTTTGTCCCGACCAGCTACATCCCAACCATTTTAATAAACAAACCGGTCCTGGTAGCTTGTGAAGCATGGAAATTTCAACCACATTCAGAGCTCATGTCATTCTACATGGAGCAAATTATCTCTTATGTTCTAGGACCATGAAAACCACATTGGATGGTAAAGGCCTTTGGAATCACATTTCAACAAATGGTCTTGAAGAAAAAGAAATTGCTGAAGTTAATGAGGATGTGGCTGCTCAAGCTAAATGGTACCAAGAGTTAATGAGGATGTGGCTGCTCAAGCTAAATGGTACCAAGAAGATCAATTGGTACTCTCTATACTTCAAAATTCTATTGCTAGTGATCTCTTAGAAGCTTATTCATTTTGAGAGAATGCTAAGGAACTTAGGGACATTTTGCAAAAGGTGTATGGAAACATCACTAACCTCTTAAGAATTTTTGAGGTGAAAAAGTCTTTGCATGAATTGAAGCAGGAGGATGCAGAATTCAAAAAGCAATATGGCTCATTCAGAGCATTGTGGGCTGAGCTAAAGATGCTAAGACCACCCACAATTGATCCAATTGTTCTCCTAGAAAGGAAAGAACAAGACAAGGTATTTGGGTTACTATTAACTTTTAACACAACTTACTCAGATCTTATTAAGCATATTCTCAGGTCTGATAAGCTTCATAGCTTGGAAAATGTTTATGCCTAAATCCAAAAGGAGCAAGGATCCCATGGACTCTTTGGCAACAAGGCTGAATAAGTGGCTGTACACAAGAGTTTCTTCAAACCAACAACAACAAATCAAACAAGGAAGAAGAGACTAATTTGTGTCCATTGCAAAAGGAGTGGCCATACAAAGAAGGAGTGTTGGGTACTCCATCCTGAGCTGAAGCGAAACTGGGCTCTTGAGAGACAACAGCACACAGCTTGCCACACTTAGCTGCAAGCTGCCGGCCATGGCCTGTACAAGCTCTCGGCCCCTTCTATGGCGTGTACCAGCTCCCATTGTTACTCAGTCTCAACCAGTTCCATCTCTTCAACATCTAAATTTATGAAAAAATCAGATCTAGAAGATCTTCTCAAAGCAATTAAGGATGGTAATGTGTTGGGTAAAACTTTTCATGCTTCTTTTCAAACTTCTTTTACTCCTAATGCCTCTAAATCATTGGTTGTTGATTCTGGTGATTTTCATCATATGATTAGTGATCTAGGATTTTTAGAGAATTTAGAACTTGCCTTAGGTAATTTTGTCATTGCTAATGAAATCAAAGTACCAATTAAAGGCATAGGAAAACTTAAGTTGTTTGATAAAGAATCTAAAGCTTTTTACATGCCATCTTTTACATCAAATTTGCTTTCAGTTAAAAGAGCCACTAATGATTTAAATTGTCAAACTATCTTTGGTCCTAATGATTCTACTTTCAGGATATTGAGACTAGTAGGAGATTTGGACAAGGAACTACAAGAAATGACTTGTATGTTCTTGAAGATATGACCAATGCAAAAGAAGTAGAACCGGTTGCTAGTACTAGCTCTTCTAGTGATGATTCTGATCTTTGGCATGCTAGATTATGACATCCTCATCCTAGAGCACTAGAACGAATTGTTCCTGGTTTAAAAATGCCAAATGATATGTTTGATTCTTGTATACTTGGGAAACATTGCAAAACAGTTTTTGAGAAAATTTTGCATAGTTATAATAATTGTTTTGAGTTGGTGCATTCTGATGTTTGGACATCTCCATTCCCATCTAGAGAAAACCACAAGTATTTTGTAACATTTATTGATGAAAAGTCCAAATATACTTGGATCACTTTGCTTAGTTCTAAAGATTGAGTATTTGATGCATTTCTAAATTTTCAAGCATATGTTACTAACCAATACAATGCAAGTATTAAATGATTTAAAACTGATAATGGAGGGGAATACACTAGCACCAGACTTCAACAACATTTGGCCAAGCATGGCATTGAACATACACTACACAACAAAATGGAGTGGCTGAAAGGAAGAATAGGCATTTGATGGAAGTTGTGAGAACAATGATGTTCCACATGAAAGTTCCCAAAATATTTTGGGGGGGATGCTCTGGTAGATGCATGCTACTTGATATAGAACTCCTACAAAGTCCTAGATGACTTGTCTCTATGTGAGGTACTAAGCAAAATTGGACCTAACATTGACCACTTAAGAGTTTTTGGTTATGTTTGTTTTGTATTAGTTCCAAGAGAGCAAATGAACAAGCTGGAAACAAAGAGTATCAAAGCTATGTTCACTGGGTATTCTTCTACCCAAAAAGGATAAAAATGTTATGATCCAGAGACAAGAAGAGTCTTAGTATCAAGAAATGTCAAATTCCAAGAATCAAAAGGTTTCTATGAAGAAGGAACTTGTGATCAATTCAAAGACATCTCCATAACAAGATAAGACCAAGCTGAGAACTTGAGGAGGCTCTTGGAGAGCATTGGCATAGTTTCTCCTGATTCTCAGCCCACGGTCGACGCACCTCAGCCTCCTTCACCAGCAGCGTCCAGTCCCAGCACAGCCACAGCACCGGCACGGCCAGTTGGACCGCGGCCATCCACTCCAGCCGGTCCATCCAATCCGGGGCCATCTTCTGGTCTTCTCTCCAGCTCTCCTAGTCTTCCTCCTCTTGAATATGGGGGTGGAGAAGCATCTACTAAAATCCAACAAAACTCAGAAGGAGATGAATCAATTCTAGTATCAGCTTCCAAAAGATCATGAGATGTGCCCAATCTAATTGAATCTTTAGGTGAAGAGGAGGAGCCTATACAAGAAGCTCCACCTACAGTGTTAAGAAGGAGCACAAGAAAAAATAATTCACCAGTCTTCTACAATGGAAATGTTGTGGTTCATTATGATCATGGAGTTTGTAACATTACTTACTTACCTACTAACCATGTTGCATTCACGTCAAGTCTTGTTAAAGAACATAATCCAAAGACATATGCGGAAGCTATGACTAAGAAAGAATGGATGGAAGCTATCCTAGCTGAGAAACAAGTCATGGAAAGGAATGATACCTATGCTCTGGTTACTTTACCTAAAGGAAAAAGGGCTGTAAGTTCTAATACTAAATACAAAAGCAATGGTGAAATTGATAGATATAAAGCTAGATTGGTGGCTAGAGGATTTACTCAGACTTATGGTGAAGATTATAGAGATACTTTTGCACCTGTAGCTAAGCTTCACTCTGTTAATGTTGTTCTTTCACTTGCTAGTAACCTTGATTGGGAATTATGGCAAATGGATGTTAAGAATGCATTCTTACAACGTGAATTAGAAGAAGAGGTATACATGTCACCTCCACCAGGTCTAGAGAAAGAGGTAGGGTCCGGGAACATACTAAGGCTGAGGAAGGTCATTTATGGCCTAAACAATCTCCAAGATCTTGGTACCACAACCTAAGTGTAACCTTGATGGATATATGCTTCAAAAGCTTTGAAGTTGAACATACTCTTTTTACACTAAATAGTAAGGAGGATATTGTGGTAATTCTCATTTATGTAGATGATATAATCATATCTGGTAGTGATAGTGTTGGTATTGGATCTACAAAAGAATATTTGAAGATTGTCTTTGATATTAAGGATTTATGAGAACTTAAATACTTCTTAGGAATTGAAGTGTGTAGATTCAAGGAAGGTCTCTTCTTATCTCAAAGGAAATATGTTGTAGATTTACTAACCTTTATGATGGAAGCTAAACCAGCCAAAACACCCTAGAAGAAGACAATAAAATAGGAACTAAGGAGGAGCTAGAGGAGGTAATTAATTTTCATGATCCTAAGCTCTATAGGAAAGTGGTTGGTAAGCTTATTTATATAACCATCACTAGACCAAATTTATGTTTTGATGTGAATCAGGTATCTCAAAACATGCAAGGTCCAAAGATGAGACATTGGGAGATGGCAAACCGAATTTTGAGATATCTAAAAGGCACTCATGAACAAGGTATATGGATGGGTTGCAATAGAAACAAAAATATGGTTGGTTATTGTGATGCAGATTGGGCAGGAGATAAGGAGGATAGAAGAAGTACCACATGCTATTGTACTTTCATAGGAGGGAACCTTGTGACTTGGAAAACCAAGAAGTAAAAGGTGGTGTCATGCTCTGGTGCAGAATCAGAATATAGAGCCATGAGGAAACTTATAACTAAATACATTTGGCTGAAGCAAATTCTTGAGGACTGGTCCGTGAGCTTTGATGATCCTATCACCATTCATTGTGAAAATCAGGCTGCTATATGATGTAAGAGTAGTGGTGGTGCAACTATTGGTCGAGAAAATCGAGACCTACAGAAGCGAGTTGGATGAAAAAGAGTGGATTGAAAGGACCACACAAGCTGCGGAAGACTTGTGATACACCAAGTTGTTCTTCTTATCACAAGAAGAACGAAGACAAGCTTCTCAAGGGAGTCAGCCGTCGGTTTGGAAGTAAACTAGGGTTTTTGTTTTGTTAAAATTCGAGTTCTTATTATTACTCCTAACTTAGGCTTATATAATGCCTTAAGTCTAGGACTTATAATTATTCAGATTACAAATGGGCCAATAACCCAAAAGAATAAAAACATAATTAAAATTGGGCTTAAGGCCATAATTAACTAAAACATAAAATAACATATAAAAAGATGGGCTTAAGGCTTAAGTAAATAAGACTTAAACTAAAGATAGGTAAGGGCCACGACCAGAATGGCATTGCTGGCTGAGTTAGAGGACTTGTGAGGCAGGGTAGTTGGTGAAAAAGTCCTCGTCTTTATGCACACTAGAGGTGTTGCCTCGTTAAAACCTTCTTCGGAAAACCCAGTGGGACAAAACCGAAGATAAAGAAAAAGAGTACAATTATCTAGCATGTTTTTAGGAATATGTGATTCCTTATATCTGGAAAGCTTGGGCATGAATAAGTGTAGCCTTGAAACCTTCTTGAATGTTGAGAATGCCTCCAAATCGTGCACAAGTAGAAATGGTAAGAATGCAGATGGCTCCAAATATGGTAAGTGAAAGCAAGAGAGAATTTGCCTGATCCTCTGGATTCTGGTGCATGTAAATATGATATATGGCTCTCCTGAATTCTTAGATGCCTCTCCTGGTTGCCAAGTGTAGGTCTGAAGGCTACTAAACCGATCTGGTCCAGTATTTCCCTTAAATGGAACCAAGTAGACATGTTGTTGAATTTTAGTGATAAATTGGGCTTCTTTTGGATTCTTCTTGGTTTCTTTGGCTTGATCAAACAATGAGGGCTCCACTAACATTCTCCAAGTGGTCGGAGGTCTAGATTGTGAGTGATTTGGGCTGTGCAGCTCGATCTGTGGCCCAATCGCGGATGGTACTCTGAAACCAGTTTGTCGACTTGTATCCTCTATAACTGGCAATTCAGAATCCGGTTTGAAGTGATTCAAATTGTCCGTGACTCCTTGATGAGTTAAGATTCTGGGACAGGTTGTTTCGTGGCTACACTCCTCCTGGTTGGGCTGATATGATCCAAGGAAGATACCTATGTCTTTGGTCTAGTCAGATTGGTTCTCTACAAGGGTTTTGGTCAGCTCCTTGGTGACTTCTCTATGCTCCTGGGTTGTTATTGACTTGATGTCCTCATCATTCTCTCCCTCTTGAAAAAGTTTTGACCTCGAAACTGTATAATCTTTGAGAAGATGAGATAGGATGACGCCTATGTTTTGGCCTGGTGGGATGGTGGTGATGTCGTTCTCTTTGAACTGATAAGTAGGTGGAACATCATCTCCTTTGGTAGCCTTAGTTTCTTGGTGTGGTGCCGCTGGTGGCTTTTGCTCTGCCTGGAGCTTGCTGCGGCTTTGATACTTTTCCGCAAACTCCTAGTACATCCTTCCTTTGAGTGCTTCCCAATCTAATACTGGTTTGTTGTAAAAGCATGGAGTACTTTCCCTTAGCCACCATTTGTAAGCGTCTCCAGTGAGCGCTTTCACAGCATAAGACAACTTCTCTTCTTTGAGAATGGTGTGGGATCTCATCCATTGCTCCATGTTAGCTTCCCACTGCTAGTATACTTCAGGGTCTTTGCTAGTTCCTAAAAAGATGTATGGTGGTGTTAGGGATGTCGCGGGCTGTTCCAGTCGCTCGAGGTGCGTTGCTATGGTAGACATGTGGGCAGTCAATGTTTGCAACAGCTGCATCATAGTTTGATTGGGCTGTCCAGACGTGGATTCATCATTTCCTGACATATTTCTTTTTCTGAGAAAAGGAAATTTTAAAAATAGAAAGTTCCCAAAAAGGAAACTTACAAAAAAAAATGAATACTTTCTTTTTTTTTAATAGAAAATTTCTACAGATATAATTTTTTATAAATTAAAGAAAAGAAAACTAACGAGTTGCAAAAAGGAAAAGAAAAGAAAAAGGAAACTATCATAAAAGACAAATATTGCCTAAATCTAAAAAGGAAAACTAACTAAAGGAAAGATATTCTAAAATTTATTGCCTAACTAATTAAAAAAAAAGGAAACTATACTAGACAAATAGAAAAATATAATTATGCATATTTCCTAAAATGAAAACTATCCTAAACTTAAAAGGAAAACTAATGAATTCTTATTTCCAAAAACTAAACTATCCTAAACAAAAAGGAAAAATTGCCTAAAGTAAATCCTAGCCTAGAGAAATTTGGCAACTAATTAATTATATGCCTAAAATGCTGTGGGGAAATTTCCTAAAACTAGATGCTATGAACCTAGACACTAATGCAAATATGCAAACAATGAAGAAACATGAAGGTGATGTAGCATGCAGCATATTCAAGTAACCAATGTGATTATAATTAACGGGAAGTGCAGCAAACGTGAATGCAAGACTACACATGAAACAAAACAAGGAACCATGCTGCAAGGACGCATGCAACGTGAATGTACTAACCACCTAATGACACACGGACACCTATAGAACCTAGCAAACCACTTAAGACTCGGCTCAAACAACAAACGCCAGCTACCAATGAAGCAATTAGATGAGACTTATGCAAGAGTGTGTTGGTTAATTTAATTATGAAACCAAAGCGTGAGGTGCAGCAATGTGGTGGAGCGATTTACAAAGGTGAGTTTAATTTTTAAAAAAATTAAATAACAAATAAGCAAGAAAATTTCTTCTACTTTTTTTTAAATATGAAAATAAAGAAAATGATTGATAGAACCTGATTTTTTGTGTATATTTTTTTTCTGGTGTTTGTGGTATGTGACTTGATTCCTCCTCCTTCTTACCGAGAACCTCAGGGGAAAGAGAACGAAACACAATCAAAAGCCAAAAACTATTGCAACAAAAACAAAAATAAATCACCAAAAACAAGGATATAATCAACCTGATGAGCAGGAGCTTTAAGCTCTGATACCAGATGATGTAAGCATAGTGGTGGTGCAACTATTGGTCGAGAAACTCGAGACCTCCAGAAGCGAGTTGGATGAAAAGGAGTGGATTGAAAGGACCACACAAGCTGCGGAAGACTTGTGATACACCAAGTTGTTCTTCTTATCACAAGAAGAACGAAGACAAGCTTTTCAAGGGAGGCAGCCGTCGGTTTCGAAGTAGACAAGGGTTTTTGTTTTGTTAAAATTCGAGTTCTTATTATTACTCCTAACTTAGGCTTATATAATGCCTTAAGTCTAGGGCTTATAATTATTCAGATTAAAAATGAGTCAATAACCCAAAAGAATGAAAACATAAATTAAAATTGGGCTTAATGCCATAATTAACTAAAACATAAAATAACATATAAAAGATGGGCTTAAGGCTTAATTAAATAAGACTTAAACTAAAGATATGTAAGGGCCACGACCAGAATGGCATTGCTGGCTGAGTTAGAGGACTTGTGAAGCATGGTAGTTGGTGAACAAATCCTCGTATTCATGCACACTAGAGGTGTTGCCTCGTTAAAATCTTCTTCGGAAAACCCAGTGGAACAAAACCGAAGATAAGGAAAAAGAGTACAATTCTCTAGCATGTCTTTAGGAAAATGTGATTCCTTATATCTGGAAAGCTTGGACATGAATAAGTGTTGCCTTGAAACCTTCTTGAATGTTGAGAATGCCTCCAAATCGTGCACAAGTATAAATGGTAAGAATGCAGATGGCTCCAAATATGGTAAGTGAAAGCAAGAGAGATTTCGCCTGATCCTCTGGATTCTGGTGCATGTAAATATGATAGATGGCTCTCCTGAATTCTTAGATGCCTCTCCTGGTCGCCAAGTGTAGGTCTGAAGGCTACGAAACCGATCTGGTCCAGCATTTCCCTTAAATGGAACCAAGTGTAGGTCTGAAGGCTACGAAACCGATCTGGGCCTCCTTTGGATTCTTATTGGTTTCTTTGGCTTGATGAAACCATGAGGGATCCATTAACATTCTCCAAGTGGTCGGAGGTCTAGATTGTGAGTGAGTTGGGCTGTGCAGCTCGATCTGTGGACCAATCGCGGATGGTACTCTGAAACCGGTTTGCCGACTTGTATCCTCTATAACTTCCAATTCAGAATCCGGTTTGAAGTGATTCAAATTTTCCGTGACTCCTTGATGAGTTAAGATTCTGGGACAGGTCGTTTCGTGGCTATACTCCTCCTGGTTGCTCCGATATGATCCAAGGAAGATACCTATGTCTTTGGTCTGCTCATATTGGTTCTCTACAAGGGTTTTGGTCAGCTCCTTGGTGACTTCTCTATGCTCCTGGGTTGTTATTGATTTGATGTCCTCATCACTATACATATTGCCTCCAACTCTGTGTTTCATGAAAGGACCAAGCATATATAAGTAGTTTGCCACAAAGTAAGAGAAGTTATTGGAAATGGAATCATCTTGCCTTGCTATACAAGGAGTGAGGATCAACTAGCTGATGTGTTCACCAAGGAAACAACTTTGAAGAATGGTGCCTCCATCTATACAAGGCTTGGCCTTATGACCATTTCACAACAATGATCCCAACATGAAGTGTTATACTCTTTTTCCCTAGAAAAGATTTTGTCTCAATTGAGTTTTCCTTCTTTAGGTTTTTTTAATGAGATAATGCTTTATGGTTGTAAGCTTAGACATTTTTCATGTCTTAAGCTTGAGGGAGAGTGTTGGAATGAAGAATAAATGATGAAGGAAGAAGGCCTTTAATTCTAGGAAAAAGGTGTGTTGTCTAAGTCATCTAAGGAGAGTGTCTAAGGCTTGTTTGTATTCTAGTATTATGTTATCTTTGTAGCCATTTATGTATAAGGCAATCCTTGTATCAAAACAAGCATAGACTAGATTAGTATAAATAACAATCTCTCTCCTCATTTGTAACTTAGAAAACATTATTCTCATTTTCTCAATAAAATCATTATTTCTATCTAATCTCTCTAATCTCTCATTCTCTCATTGCCTAAATCTACAAATCTCTTAATCTCATAATCTTTCATAAAATAGACTATCATTTTCTCTAGATTTCTCTGTTTTCTCTTTTATTGAAGTTTCTTTCAATAATTTCTAAAAGGGAAAATTAGCAGCAAAGTGTCCTCTCTTGTGGCCCTTATAACATGTTGGCTCTTTAAAATTCCCAAGATTAATAGACTTACCTTAGGTGGGTGTGCCTTGTGACTTTGGTAAGGCATTAGAACTAGATGCAGCTGCTTGGGATGCAACTTTAGATTCTTTTGCTCTCACAGGCTTAACTTTAAGACTTGGCTTTTTCCTTGTTGTTTCCTCCATCAGTTGTAGAGTCTTCTTAATATGTAGCCACGTCTCTTGTTGTTCTGGTGTAAGTATGAATGTAGATGATGTAGACGTCACTGGCTTCTTGTAGTTGTTTGGATCACTTTACTTTAGCCACCATTCATAAGCCTTTTCTGTGAAGGCTGAGAACAGATTGTACTAGTGATGCAAGAACTTATGGTGGGCTCTCTTTCACCGAGAATCTCAGGTTGCTGGACATAAATCGATGGAAGTGAAGGGATGGATCTAAGGGACCACACAAGCTGTGAAAGGGGCTTGTGATACTCCAAGAACTTCAACCAATAGGTTGAAGAACACACGGCTGCAGCAAGGGGGTTGCTGGAGGCTGTTTAGGACTTTAGACACTAGTCCTTTAGGTTTTGTCAAAATGCTTGTTATTTTATTAAGTGTAGATAAAAGACTTATATAATGCCTTGTTATAACTTTAGGCTAAACTACAAGGCGTTTAACCTTACAAGGATTAAAACAACATGTAGTTCACTTATTGGCAATTAAATAAATATTGGGCCCTAATCAGTCAACATGACTTAAAAACACTTAGTCTAAAAGAATAGAAATAACATAGAAAGCTCAATAACACTTAGGCATAAAATTTGAATGAAGACTTGTAAATGTAGTGGAATTGTGAACAAGTCTTCACCGGCTTGCGCACTAAGAGTATTGCCTTATTAAAACCTTCTTCGGAAAACCCAGTGGGATAAAACCGAAGACAGGAAATAGAGTACAATTTCCTAGCACGAATTTTGGTGTCTCTACCGAATGTTAATGGTAAAGACACCGGAGGAGGAAGAGTCTTCTAGAAGGAACCTCCATGGTTCTTTGTCTAGCTGGAACGGGTCAAGGCATTAACCGGTCGTTGGTGCATGGAACGGACTGGTCTGGTCGGATGCGTGGGCACTGGTCAGCTGGACGGCTGGGCGTAGGCTGGTCGTCTGGGTCAGCTCAGGGTCCTCTCCGGTTCCACTTTCCAGGAGCATGCTGAGCTTGTTTCCTAAGGCTTTCCTTTTTTACCGCGTAAGAGGTCCAGGTGGATTGACTGGTTCAATGGCTGGCTCGATGTCCTCATCATTCCCTCCCTCTTGAAGTGCTTTGGTCTCCAAAGCAAAATCCTCACCTGCATCAAACAACTCTAAGTCAGAAACATTGAAAGTACTAGAGATGTTATACTCACCTGAAAGTTTGAGCTGGTAGGCGTTGTCGTTAATTTTCCGAAGGACGCGGAATGGACCATCTCCCCGGGGTGCAAGCATGCTCTTCCGTTGCTGGGGAAATCTCTCTTGTCGCAGATGTAACCAATCTCAATCTCCCTCCTTCAAAACCATGTGCCTGCGGCCTTTGTTGGCATTCTTGACGTTCTGGATGTTCCGTTGTTCCAGGTTTACCTTGGTCTCTTCATGAAGCCGCTCGATGTAGTCTGCCTTGGCTTCTCCCTCCAAGATGACAGCGTCTCCCAACGGTATCGGTGTGAACTCGATAGGAGTGGTCGGGTTGAAGCCGTAGACAACTTCAAAAGGAGAATGCTTCGTTCCGGAATGTGTGGCCCTGTTGTAGGCAAACTCGACGTACATATGGAATTCCAGCCAATTCTTCAGATTTTGGCCGATTGTTTCCCTCAAAGTCTGGGACAAGGTCCTCTTGACAACCTCGGTCTGTCCGTCCGTCTGTGGATGGTATGCTGTGGAGAACAGAAGGTTGGTGCCCAATTTCCGCCACAAAGCTCGCCAGAAGTGGCTCAGGAACTTGGTGTCGGTCTGATACGATCGTCCGGGGAGTACCGTGAAGTCGTACAATCTACACTGAATAAACGACATGCCCATTGGTTGGAGTACATCGAGACCTTTCCATACGTCATCAAGTATAAGAAAGAACGGACAACGTTGTCGCCGATGCCTTATCTCGTCGATAAAGTCTCATTTCTGTAATGGAGTCAAAAGTTATGGGCTTCGAGATGATCAAAGAGCTGTACGCTGACGATGTCGACTTCGCTCAGGCTTACCTACAGTACGGCAAGGGCAATTACAGTCGCTTCTTTCTTCACGACGGATTCCTCTTTAAAGACAAACGGCTATGCATCCCGAGAGGATCAATTCGAGAGCTGCTTCTCAGAGAGGCCCACGGCAGATGATGCAAGAACTTAGTGTGGGCTGTCGTTCACCGAGAATCTCAGGTTGCTGGACAGAAATCGATGGAAGTGAAGGGGTGGATCGAAGGGACCACACAAGCTGTGAAAGGGGCTTGTCATTCTCCAAGAACTTCAACCAATAGGTTGAAGAACACATGGCTTCAGCAAGGGGGTTGCTGGCGGCTGTTTATGACTTTAGACACTAGTCTTTTAGGTTTTGTCAAAATGCTTGTTATTTTATTAAGTGTAGACAAAAGACTTATATAATGCCTTGTTACAACTTTAGGCTAAACTACAAGGCGTTTAACCTTACAAGGATTAAAACAACATGTAGTTCATTTATTGGCAATTAAATAAATATTGGGCCCTAATAAGTCAACATGACTTAAAAACACTTAGTCTAAAAGAATAGAAATAACATCGAAAGCTCAATAACACTTAGGCATAGAATTCGAATGAAGACTTGTGAATATAGTGGAATTGTGAACAAGTCTTCACCGCCTTGCGCACTAAGAGTATTGGCTCATTAAAACCTTCTTCGGAAAACCCAGTGGGATAAAACCGAAGACAGGAAATAGAGTACAATTTCCTAGCACGAATTTTGGTGTCTCTACCGAATGTTAATGGTAAAGACACTGGAGGAGGAAGATTCTTCTAGAAGGAACCTCCATGGTTCTTTGTCTAGCTGGAACGGGTCAAGGCATTGACCGGTCGTTGGTGCATGGAACGGACTGGTCTGGTTGGATGAGTGGCACTGGTCAGCTGGACGGTTGGGCGTAGGCTGGTCGTCTGGGTCATCTCAGGGTCCTCTCCGGTTCCACTCTCAAGGAGCATGCTGAGCTTGTCTCCTAAGGCTTTCCTCTTGGACCGCGTAAGAGGTCCAGGTGGAATGACCGGTGCAATGGGTGGCTCGATGTCCTCATCAACTAGCTTTTTCTCCTTTGGGATTTTTTTGATTTGTAATCACTCCTCCATATTTTCTTCCCATTGCAAGTACACTTCAGGGTGTTTACGAGTTCCTGAAAAGACTAGGGACATACTTCTTTTCTTGACTTGCTTCATTGGACTAATTGGCTTTGAGTAAGTTTGTACTTGGTGTGGAACAACTTCATAGCTGTTGGACTTCTCTGCCTTCTTAGGAGGTTGATAATCTTCATGCTCAAAATATGATATTTCACACCTTGGTCTTTCTTCAACATAAGACTCTTCTATGTATACCTGATCCCAGCCATAATTCTTCTTCATTAGAATCTCCAAATTGTGACTTATCTCGATAGACTTTTTCTTCTAGCTCTTCCATGCATGACTCTTCCTCACTTTCAGAGTTTGAGTAGTCATCTCCAGGCCACGGCTCTTTACCATATAGAGCATCATTGGTGCTTGGATCATGATCATAATCACTCTCTTGGCTCCAGTCGATTTGAGAAGGGCTGTAATTGGATTTTTCACTCTAACAATTTCAGAGGTATTAAATTTTGCTGCTACTTCTTCATCCTCAGATTACTCCATTGGTTTAAATTATTTGTCGTGCCTTGCAAAAACAAAGAGAAAATAAATATGTTAACTCAAACTTAGCAAGATAAAGAAAGTTCAAATAAGGCAAACAATAAGAATGAAAATTCTTTGATTATCAAATATGCTTTTGCCTTTAAGATTTGAACTCAATAAGTCAAATATAACTACCAAATTTAAACAAGAACAAATTATGCAAAGTGGTAAGAGAATAATTAAAATATGTAAACAAAGTAAAATAAATCAGAATAATTCCTTATTGATTTATTTTATGAATGCAACTAAGGAAATTGAATGATGCAATTTAAATATATGGACAAATTAAAGTAACAAGATTCTTTCTTTGGTTTTCTAACTTAAAGAAATGCAACAAAAAAAATAATTGAACAGAATTTATACAAAAATAGAATCAAACTTTTTATGGGCTTTATTTATGATGATGTGAATAAAAGGATATCAAATGCAATAACAACTTCTTCTTTTTTTTACTATAAACTATTATGAAAATTTAGACAGAAATAATTAATGAAAAACTTCAAACAATGCATGTAATAAATTGATACTTTTTATAGCTTTTCTTTTTGAATTCAAAGTAAATAATTCTAACAACTTAACATTTTTTATTTTATTTAAGGGAATAAATTTTGTATTATGGATTTAGGTTTTAAGGAAAATAATTAAAATGAAAATAAAAGACAATGAATTCAAGCAAATATTTATGGATTTTCTGGTTTATAATCAACAACAAAACAACAACAATGAATAGAAATAATTTTTATGGGTTTTCAATTTTATGAAAACATAAACAAGATAAAAATTAAAACATAAAGGTTGGATGAACACAACCTGATACCAGATGATGTAAGATTGGAATCACTCCAGCCGTAAGATCACTTGATGATCAGAAGATTCCAAGCATGTGCTTGCGGAAGATGGAAGATGGTAGGGATAATGGGGAAAGGGCGATTGACGCTCTCAATTGGTGGACTGATTGACTCTCTCAAGCCTTGGAGAACTAGACATGCTTGAGTCACACAAACAAACCTAACTCTATAAACTTAGTAGATTGAAAGGTGATTTGTACAATGGATTAAATAAGCTTTATATAGAGCTCTTAGATAGACATAATGACGTCTTATAAGGTGTAAAACAAGAAAGAAATCAAAGAATTGAATACAATAGATGTTTTGGACAATATTGAGCAAATCGGTCATTAATAAGAAAAGTGAAGCTTCTCTTGTATCTGGACGGCTTAAGGGAATATGTGATTTTCTCTGGAATATTCCGGTTTTCATAGAAGTTGCCCAAAAATCAGAAGTGAAGAATATCTAACCGTTGGAAAGTTATGGCAACACCAAGTGTGAACGCGGCCATATATGAAAAGTGTGAGCACAAAGAGATCCGGCTGATCTTGTGTATGCTGGTGCATGGAAAGATTATAAATGGCCTTTCTAGATGGTTTATGTGTCTCTTGAAGGCTTAGATATCTCTCCTTGTCGCCAAGTATGAGTTTGAAGCTTCTTAAATCCATGAGCTTCCAAATAAGTTAAGTCAAAGATCTCCTGGTTAGAAGTTTAATAACTTTTAAAAATAAATCATTTTGGCATGATTCCAACTCTCCATGCACCTATAATAGGTTAGGTTTCCATAACAAGTTGGTTTACAACTTTTTTCGTCCTGGTTCAATTGGAATCCTTCAAATAGTAACCACTGGTCTCCATCTGGTTCATTGGAAAACCTCTATATTGAAAGTTGAATATCTTCTTCATGCAGCAAGATTCTGAACCAATTGTTTTCCTCCATGATTCCTATATGAGTTTAGTTTCTGTAACATTTTGATTCATAGCTTAACTCCTCCTGGTTTGGTTGATATGCTCCAAGAAAGACATATAAGTCTTTGATACGTCCGATTTGGTTCTCTTGTGGCCATGTGGGCTTGTGAATGAGAAGAGATTGGGAACAAGCCTTATTTTCCATGCACATCAGAGGTGTTGCCTCATTAATACATCTTTCAGAAAACCCATTGGGACAAAACCGAGAGTATGAAAAAGAGTACAATTCTCTAACATGTCTTTTAAGTGTCTTAGGCAACCTTTCGGTTGAATCTCCATGCTCTTTGGTTGGTCTTGACTTGATGTTCTCATCATTTATTGGTGTTTTCATTACTATCCATCCATATACCTTGATCATGTGTTCCTTTCAAGTATCTCAAGATCCTATTATCTCCCAATGCCTTGTTTTGGGTCTTGCATATGCTGAGACACTTGATTAACTGCAAAACAGAAATCAGGTCTAGTGATAGTTAAATATATTAGCTTACCAACAACCTTTCTAAACAGCTTTACTTCTTTAAAACCGCCATATTCAAGCTTCCCCTGAGGTTCAACTTTGTATCCTTCTTCTAATGGGGTTTTGGATGGCTTAGCTTCTAGCATTCCTGTAGATGTTAGTATGTCCAATACATACTTCCTTTGACAAAGAAATAGGCCTTCCTTAAACTTGCATACTTCAATTTCTAAGAAGTATTTTAGTTCACTTAGATCTTTAATATCAAACATACTTTAATACTCTTTAGTAGAGGTTATTCCCACTTTATCATTTCCAGATATGATTATCTCATTAACATAAATGAGAATAACAACAATCCCATCCTTACTCTTAAATGTAAAAAGAGTGTGTTTTACTTCTGAATTTTTGAAGCCTCTGTCCCTTAAATTCACATTTAGCTTATGGTACCAAGCTCTAGGAGATTGTTGTAAACCATAGATAGCTTTCCATAGTCTCAGTGTGTTACCGGTTCTAACTTGGTCTTCTAGACCTGGTGGTGGTGTCATATATACCTCTTCCTCTAACTCACCTTGCAAAATGCATTGTTAACATCCATTTGCCATAATTCCCAGTCCAAGTTAGTAGCAAGACTTAAAACAACATTCACTGAGTGTAATTTAGCTACATGAGCAAAAGTATCTTTATAGTCTTCACCATAAGTCTGTGTGAAACCTCTAGCCACCAACCTAACTTTATATATATCTATCTCACCATTGGTTTTATACTTAATTGTGAAAATCCATTTAGAACTTATAGCCTTTTTTCCTTTTGGTAGGGTGGCTGGTGCACAGGTTTGGTTCTTCTCCATAGCTTGTCTTTTAGCTTGAATTGCTTCTCTCCACTGCTTTATCACCATAGCTTCCTCATAGCTTCTTAGAATCTGCTCTTTATCAAGACTAAGGGTAAATGCAACATGAGATTCAGGTATATGAACTAAATTACATACTCCCTGATCATTGTGAACTACTGCATTGTTGTTGTAGTAGAAGTTAGGTGGAAATCTCTACCTTATACTTCTTCTAAGAACAACAGCTGGTTCTCCTTGTGTTGTATTGTCCTCTCCTTCCAAATCATCTACAAGATTAGGTTGAATATCCTTTTGTCGTTTTGATGCTGAAACTAGTATTTCTTCTTCTGAGTCATCTTGATTATTTGTAGAAGGTTGCCCTCCCTCAGGATCAAGAGAATTTGTTCTAGTCCGGGACAAGGCTGGAACTGGAGCTGGAGCGGGCCGGGACGAGGCTGGACCGGGAGCTGGAGCGGGCCGGGACGAGACTGGAACTGAAGCGGGTGCTGAATCAGTTTTGGATGATGATTGAACTGGAGACCGGATAGTGATAGGTGTGGGACTTGGACTTCTTGGTTCTAAGCATGGCCACCGTGTGGTAGCGGGTGCTGGATTGGTCACAGCCGCCGGTTCTTTTGTGATTCCTAAGCTTTCTAAAAGTTTTCTTAGGTTCTCAGCTTAATAAGATGTGTTTGAGTTGATGTCTTTGAATGGATCTCAGGTACCTTCTTCGTAGTATCCTCTTGTTTCATCATACTTGACATCCCTAGATACCAAGACTCTTCTAGCCTATAGATTATAACATTTGTAGCTTTTTTGAGTTGATGAGTAACCAATGAACATTTCCTTGGTACTATTAGCTTATAACTTGTTTCTTTGTTCACCTTGTACTAAGACAAAGCAAATACACCCAAATACCCTTAGATGTTCAATACTAGGCTTTGTTTGATTTAGTACCTCCAATGGAGATAAGTCATCTAGGACTTTAGTTGGAGTCCGATTGATTAGATAGCATGCAGCCATGAGTGTATCTCCCCAAAATCTTTTGGAAACCTTCATATGGAACATTATGGATCTTACCACCTCTATCAAAGTTTGTTCTTCCTTTCAGCTACTCCATTTTATTGAGGAGTATAAGGGCAGCTTGTTTGGTGTGTGATTCCATATATGGTAAGATGTTCTTGAAACTTGTGGCTGGTGTAATTACCACCATTGTATGATCTGAAGCACTTAATCTTGGCATTATATTGGTTAGTCACATAAGTTTGAAAGTTTACAAATGCTTCTAACACCCAAACTTTAGATTTAATCAAGGTAACCCAAGTGTACTTAGACTTTTCATCAGTAAAAGTAACAGAATACCTATGATTTTCCCTAGATAAGATAGGAGAAGTCCAAACATCAGAGTGTACAAGATCAAAACAATGTTAATAGATGTGTATTGATTTTTGAAAAACTGTTTTACAATGCTTACCTAATATGCAAGCTTCACACATTTCATTTGGAAATTTCATACTAGGCATCATTAGTTCTAAAGCTCTTGAATGTGGATGTCCTAATCTAGAATGCCAAATATCGACTAACACACTACCATCTACCCTAGCTACACACGTTTTTGAAACATCATTAACAAGGAGGTCTTCAAGCACATACAAATCATTTGGAAATTTCATACTAGGCATCATTAGTTCTAAAGCTGTTGAATGTGGATGTCCTAATCTAGAATGCCAAATATCGGCTAACACACTACGATCTACCCTAGCTACACACGTTTTTGAAACATCATTGACAAGGAGGTCTTCAAGCACATACAAATCATTCTTAGTAGTTCCTTGTCCTAGAATTCTTCTTGTGTCAATATCCTGAAAGGAAAATTCATTAAGACCAAATATAATATGACAGTTCAAATCAGTAGCAGCTCTTTTAACAGATGATAGATGTGAAAGATGACATATAAAATGCTTTAGACTCTTCCTAAAACAATTTTAGCTTTCTTATTCCTTGAATAGAAACTTTAGTACCATTGACAATTAGCACATTTCGTAATGCAGATTCTAGGTTCTCAATCAAGTTAAGATCACTAATCATGTGATGAGAAGCTCCAGAATCTACTATCAAGAGTTTAGATTCATTAGAAGTTTGAAAAGAGGCAAGAGATTTACCAATCACATTACCAGAATTTAAAGCCTTGATGATGGCTTCTAGGTCTGCTCTTTTGATGAATTATTACTGAGTTGCCATTGTTGCTGCTGGTGTAGTTTGGACCGGATTGCATAGAGCTGAGGGAGAAGCGCCGTAATGAGAGGAAGTGCTGGCAGCTTGTAACTCCTTGGCTTGTCTTTGAAGTGTCGTGGCTTAATATTAGGATATAGGATCCAGCACTCCTTCTTTGAGTGACCAGTCTTCTTGCAATGATCACACATTTGTCTTTTCTTATCTTCAGGTTTGTAGAAGACCTTATGTGAAATAGCCATATCCTCTTTGTATCCAAACAGCCCTTGAGAACCTTGTTCTCTTTGTATGTTTGCAAAAACATCCTCTAGACTTGGCAGCTTATCTTCCCTGAGCAGATGTTTTATCAAATCGGTATAGGTTTCGTTAAGAGTCATGAGTAACCCAAATACCTTGTCTTGCTCTCTTCTTTCATGGAGAGTCATGGGATTAATAGTTGGATGTCTTAGCATGTCTAACTCTGTCCACAAAGCTCTAAATGTACCATAGTGTTTAGTGAATTCCACTTCTTCTTGCTTGAGTTCATTTAAGGATTTCTTAACTTCAAATATCCTCATCAGATTGGAAGTATTTCCATAGACATTCTTGAGAGTCTCCCACAGATCCTTAGCTGTTTCACAGTAGGAGTAAGTTTCTAAGAGAGTACCTACAAGTGAGTTCTGCAAAATGGAGAGCACAAGTTGGTCTTCTTGAAACCATTTCCCTAATTCGGCAGTGTCGTCATTGTTTTGTTCTTCTTGAGCTTCTCCTTCACAAGATACCATAAGCGCTTGGCTGGTTAAACATGAGGCCATAGACCCCTGCTGCATAGTGTCTTCTTGATTTTTCTTGACCACAAGAGATACTTCACTCCTTTGAGAATCACTGGAGCTTGAATAGTTTTAGCAAATTCCATGAAAAGAAACTTGTAGAAGGCAAGAGACAAAAACTTCACCTTCTATCAAAACCTAAAACTCCAGTCCAAAACCTTTGAATCACTTTCCAGACCAAACACAGTCCTTCAATCAACAGATTAACCCGTCCAGACAGCAGGAAACAACCGCCCCCTGAGAAAAAGAGAAGTGCACGCGCCAACAACCTGCCAACAGTTATAACAGCTCTATATTTCTCAGATAAAAGTGATTCAGCAAGCTTTATCAGTTTTAACTGCTTAACCAACCTTAAACACACTTTAACCAGAATTGATTTTTTAAGAAACCTGAATTTTAACCGATTTTAAGAAAACTTTCTTTAGGTCTAAAACCTTTTAGATTGAGCTGAAACTTCATGGCACCCTATACAAGAACCTTATCTAACTTCTTCACGTCTAGGAGTTCAAAGAAACCAAGTAGAGAAAGAAGTCAAAATTGGACACGTTGAGGAAGATTGATCAAGAAGGCTTCAATGATTAGTTGTAACGTGGTTGTAACAGGTTCTTTAACAACTAAGTTACGTCTATTTGTGCAGTAGCTAAAACAATAGTTTTTAGTAGTGAAAGCTCATTTTAAAAACCATATAATACTTTTTGAAACCATATAAAACCGAATAAAACCTTTTAAATCCCATGTAAAATCTTCTTTTAAAACCATAGAAAACTTTTAAAGCTACATAAAACCTCTTAAAACCATAGAAAATGATATACATTGATATAAAAAAATAACCTTTATTATGTTAAAATATTCTTTTAAAACTCTACAAAGTCATATAAAATATAAATCGAACATGTCCATCTGATATTACAAAACAAGTCATATCTAAGGTTGTTGTAAAAAATCTTGTAAAGAAAAAATGTATAAGATTTTATAACAACCAATATTTGTAAAAATGTATAACAAATGTAAACGAACATAAAATCAGATTGCGACTACAAAGCTACTCTTGTTATGACCTTTCTGACCGCACCTACTGCATTGTTTGCTTTTTTTTTACTTATATTTTCCATACTCCCAAGCGCTAGGGGTTCTTTCCAAATATGGTTATATCTGAAAAGAATATGAGATTAAGAGATTTGTAAAATTAGAGAATGGGAAATTATAGAGATTTAAAGAAAATAATTATTTTATTAAGAATGAGAATAATAGCTTATAAGTTACAAATTAATAGAGAGATAGTTATTTATACTAATCTAGTCTAGGCTTGTTTGAATACAATGATTGCCTTAGACATGAATGACTACAAGGATAACATAATTCTAGAACACAAACAAGCCTTAGACACTCCCCTTAGACTTAGTCATCACGTGCCTTTATTTAAGTATTAAAGACTTTATTCTTTCATCATTTCTTCTTCATTCCAACACTCCCCCTCAAGCTTAAGACATGGAGAATGCCTAAGCTTGCAACCATGAAGCATTACCTCATTACAAACCTAAAGAAAGAAAACCCAATTGGGACAAAACATTTTTCTAGGGAAAAGAGTATAACACTCCATGTTGGGATCATTGTTCATAAAGCCAAGCTTTGGATAGATGGAGGCGCCATTCTTCAAAGTTGTTGCCTTGGTGAACACATCAGCTAGTTGATCCTCACTCCTTGTATAGCAAGGCAAGATGATTCATTTACCAATAGCTCCTCTTACGTTGTAACAGTCTACTTTTATATGCTTGGTCATTTCATGAAACACAGAGTGGGAGGCAATGTGTATAGCAGCCTGATAGTCACAATGGATGGTGAAAGGTTTTTCACACCTCACGGCTAGATCTTCCAAAATTTGCTTCAGCCAAATGCATGCAGTTCTGAGCTTCCTCATGGCTCTATATTCTGATTCTGCACTAGAGCATGATACCACCTTTTGCTTCTTGGTTTTCCAAGTCACAAGGTTACCTCCTATAAAAGTACAATATCCTGTGGTACTTCTCCTATCCTCCATATCTCCTGCCCAATCTGCATCACAATAACCAACCACATTTGTGTTTTTATTGCAACCCATCCATATACCTTGTTCATGAGTGCCTTTTAGATATCTCAAAATTCGGTTTGCCATCTCCCAATATCTCATCTTTGGACCTTGCATGTGTTGAGATACCTGATTCACAGCAAAACATAAATCTGGTCTAGTGATGGTTAGATAAATAAGCTTACCAACCACTTTCCTATAAAGCTTAAGATCATGAAAATCAATTTCCTCCTCTAGCTCCCTCTTAGTTCCGATTTTATAATCTTTTTCTAAGGGTATTTTGGCTGGTTTAGCTTCCATCATACATGTGGAGGTTAGTAAATCTACAACATATTTCCTTTGAGATAAGAAGAGACTTTTCTTGAACCTACACACTTCAATTCCTAATAAGTATTTAAGTTCTCCTAGATCCTTATTATCAAAAACACTCTTCAAGTAATCTTTTGTAGATGCAATACCAACACTATCATTACCAGATATAATTATATCATCTACATAAATGAGAATTACCACAATACCTTCCTTACTCTTTAGTGTAAAAGAGTATCTTCAACTTCAGATCTTTTGAAGTCTTTATCCATCAAGTTTACACTTAGCTTGTGGTACCATGCTCTTGGAGATTGTTTAAGGCCATAGATGGCATTCCTCAGCCTGAGTATGTTGTCGGCCCCTACCTCTTCCTCTAGACCTGGAGGAGGTGACATGTATACCTCTTCTTCTAATTCACATTGTAAGAATGCATTCTTAAATATCCATTTGCCATAACTCCCAATCAAAATTAGTAGCAAGTGAAAGAACAACATTAACAGAATGAAGCTTAGCTACAGGTGCAAAGGTATTCTTATAATCTTCACCATATGTCTGAGTAAAACCTCTAGCCACCAACCTAGTTTTATATCTATCAATTTAATGGTAAAAATCCACTAAGAACTTACAACCCTTTTTCCTTTAGGTAAAGTGGATGAAGCATAGGTGCCATTCCTTTCCATGGCTTGTTTCTCAGCTAGGATAGCTTCCTCATATGTCTTTGGAATCTTTTCTTTATCAAGACTTTAAATGAAAGCAACATGATTAGTAGGTAAGTGAGCAATATTACAAACTCCCTGATCATGATTGATGTAAGCTTAGTGGTGGTGCAACTGTTGATCAAGAAACTCGAGACCTTCAGAAGCGAATTGGGTGGAAAGGGGTGAATTAAAAGGACCACACAAGCTGCGGAAGACTTGTGATACACCAGGGTGTTCTTCTTGGAACAAGAAGAACGAAGGCAAGCTCTCAAATGGAGGAAGGGCAGCCGTCAAAGACAAGTAGACTAGGGTTTATTTTCTTTAAAATTCGAGTTGTCTTATTACTTGCAAGTAGTGAGGCTTATATAGGCCTTGTAGTTACAACTAAGGGTAAACAACATGATTTTGAACCCAAACAACAAGTAGTGCAAATAAAAACAGCATGTAGTTCTTTTTGATGTAGAAAAACAATGGCTTAAGGCCTAATGACATTAAACATAAAAATATGGGCTTAAGGCCCTAAACTCATACGTAGTCTAAATAATGAAGAAATGAGATAGATAAGCATTTTTGATGAAATAAGGCCGAATTTGACTAAGACTTGTGAAGGGTGGCGGATTGTGTGAACAAGTCTTCGTCATCTTGCGTACTAAGAGTGTTGCCTCATTAAAACCTTCTCCGGAAAACTCAGTGGGACAAAACCGAAGATAGGAAAAAGAGTACAATTCCTTAGCACGTCTTTTGGTGTCTTTACCAAATGGTGATGGTAAAGACACCGGAGGTGGAAGAGTCTTCGAGTAGGAACCTCCAATGTTCCTTAGCTGAAACAAACGGGCCTTGCTGAACTCCTGAGCCGTCTGTTGGGTCTTCATCCGTGGTCTCCTGGGCATCTGCCTGCTCCATTAGTTGGTTGAACTTGTTTCCCAAAGCTCGAGCCTTGGAACGTGTCAGTGGTCCTGGTGGGACTCGTGGTGCAGTCGTTGGTACGATGTCCTCATCAATGATGAACCACAACATTCCTATTGTAGAACACTGGTGGTTTTCTTTGTCTTATGCACCTTCTTAGGACTGTAGGTGGAGCTTCTTGGATAGGATTCTCCTCTTCACCTAAAACTTCAATAAGAATGGGTACATCTCTTGATCTTTTGGCAGCTGAGACTAGAATTGATTCATTTCCTGCTGAGTTTTGTTGGACATTAGTAGATGCCTCCCCCCCCATGTTCAAGAGGAGGAAGGCCAGGAGAACTGAAGGGACAAGGCTGCGGAATGGAAGGGCCGGCCAAGGTTGATGTCCGCAGCCTGGCTGGCTGTACCGCGGCTGGATGGCTGGGGCTGGATACGGCTGAGACAGGTGGGGGAGCAGTGACTGTGGGCTGAACTATGCCAATGCTCTCCAAGAGCCTCCTCAAGTTCTTAACTTGGTCTGATCTTGTTGTGGAGATGTTCTTGAATTGATCCCAAGTTCCTTCTTCATATAAACCTTTTTATTCTTGGAATTTGACATCTCTGGATACCAAGACTCTTCTTGCCTCTGTAGCATAACATTTGTATCCTTTCTGGGTAGAAGAATATCCAATGAACATAGCTTTGGTACTCTTTGGGTCTAGCTTGTTCTTTTGCTCATATAGAACTAATACAAAACAAACACAACCAAAAACTCTTAAGTGGTCAATATTAGGTCTATTTTTGTTTAGTACCTCAAATGGAGACAAGTCATCTAGGACTTTTTTAGGAGTCCTATTAATAAAGTAACATGCAGCTACAAGAGCATCCCCCCAAAATCTTTTGGAAACTTTCATGTGGAACATCATTGTTCTCACAACTTCCATCAAATGCCTATTCTTCCTTTCAGACACTCCATTTTGTTGTGGAGTGTAAGGACAGCTGGTTTGATGTTCAATATCATGCTTGGCCAAGTGTTGTTGAAGTCTGGTGCTAGTGTATTCTCCTCCATTATTTGTTCTAAAGCATTTAATAACTGCATTGTATTGATTAGTAACATATGCTTGAAAATTTAGAAATGGATCAAATATTCTATCTTTAGAACTAAGCAAAGTGACCCAAGTATATTTGGACTTTTCATCAATAAATGTCACAAAATACTTATGGTTTTCTCTAGATGGGAATGGAGATGTCCAAACATTAGAATGCACCAACTCAAAACAATTATCATAAGTATGCAAAGATTTCTCAAAAACAGTTTTTCAATGCTTTCCAAGTATACAAGAATCACACATATCCTTTGGTATTTTTAAACCAGGAACAATCAATTCAAGTGCTCTAGGATGAGGATGTCCTAATCTAGCATGCCAAAGATCAGAATCATTACTAAAAAACTAGCATTAACAGCCGCTTCTAGCCCACTAGCTTTAGTCATATCTTCAAGCACATACAAGTCATCTCTTGTGGTTCCTTGTTCAAATCTTCTACTATTCTCAATATCCTGAAAGTAGAAATCATTAGGACCAAAGATAGCTTGACAATTTAAATCAGTAGTTGCTCTTTTAACTGAAAGCAAATTAGAAGTAAAAGAAGGTATGTAAAAGGCTTTAGATTCTTTATTAAACAACTTAAGTTTTCCTATGCCTTTAATTGGTACTTTAATTCCATTAGCAATGACAACATTACATAAGGCAGGTTCTATATTCTATAGCAATCCTAGATCACTAATCATATGGTGAGAAGCACCAGAATCAACAACCAATGATTTAGAGGCATTAGGAGTGAGAGAAGTTTGAAAAGAAGCATGAAAAGTTTTACCCAACACATTACCATCCTTAATTGCTTTGAGAAGAGCTTCTAGATCTGATTTTTTCACAAATTCATATGCTGAAGACATGGCACTAGTTGAGGCTGAGTGACAATGAGATTTGGTACATGCTTTTGAAGAGGCCGCCTGCTTGTACACGCCAAGGCCGCTTGCTTGCAGCTGAGTATGGCCGGCTGTGGGCTGTTGTCTCTCAAGGGACCAGCTTGGCTTCAGCTCAGGGTGAAGTATCCAACACCTCCTTCTTTGTATGACCACTCCTTTTACAATGATCACAAGTTGGTCTCTTCTTCCTATTTTCATTTGTTGTAGTTGATTTAAAGAAACTCTTGTGTGCAGCCACCAATTCAGCCTGGTTGTCATATAGTCCATGGGATCCTTGCTCCTTTTGGATTTGAGCACAAACTTCTTCCAAGCTAGGAATCTTATCAGACCTGAGAATATGCTTAATAAGATCTGTTAAGTAGTGTTAAGAGTTAAAGTAACACCTTATCTTGTTCTTTTCTTTCAAGGAGAACAATTGAGTCACTGGTGGCTGGCCTTAGCTTCTGTAGCTTAGCCACAATGCTCTGAATGAGCCATAGTGCTTTGTGAATTCTGCATCCTCCTGCTTCAATTCATTCAAAGCTTTTTCACTTCAAAAGTTCTTAAGAGGTTAGTGGTGTTTCCATACACTTTTTGCAAAGTGTCCCAAAGTTCCTTAGCATTTTCACAAAAAGAATAAGCCTCTAAAAGATCACTAGCAAGAGAATTTTGAAGTATAGAGAGTACTAACAGGTCTTCTTGGTACCATTTGGCTAGAGCAGCCACAGCCTCACTAACTTCAGCCACTTTATTTTCTTCAAGGCCATTTGTAGAAATGTGATTTCAAAGACCTTTACCACCCAATGTGGTTTTCATGGTCCTAGACCATAAGCGATAATTTGCCCGATGTAGAATACTGGAACTCTGAATGTAGCTTGAATTTCCATGCTTTAAAAATCGTCAAAAGATGGTACTTGTTGTTGGTCGGGACACAGGGACAGCCGGTCGGGACGTGCGCTGTTGGTCGGGACATGAGCTGTTGGTCGTAACGGACGTGTTGCGTGAGCTATAGACAGATGGGCCGTGAATGTGGGCTGTGTTCGATCAAGCAATGCCGGGACACATTCACGCCAAAAAGAAAAAAGCATGGACACGCCAAGGACACGGACACGCCAAGGAAAGGGCAGGCGCGTGATTACAAGCGACTTCAACAACCAACTTCAATAATCTTGAACCGACTTCAACAACTCCTGCAACTAGACTCAACCAACTCCAACCAACAAGATCAAAAACTAACAGTACTTATCTTCAACACCAATAAAGATCCAGTACAAATTTCGAATTTTTATTAATAAATCAATCCAAAAATTCAAGTTTCCCTCCTTTTTCAGAATTTCAAAGTTTGATAAGGAAATCAAGAAAATCAATCTTGAAATCTTAAACCTCTCAGATTGAAACCAAATTTCATGGAGACCCTCAAATGATACTTATATAACTTTTCAGATTCAAAGTTTTAATGAAAAATGAGAAAGGATTATAATTTTATCACCAGATTCTTGTGAGATGAGATTTCTGACGTCATCAAGAAAACTTCAAGAAATTCATTCAAATGTAATAGAATTGACTTTTTATTTCTTTAAACAGAAACTAGACTCGAGGGGCTTAAAATCATGATTTGGTGAAGGTTTGGCGACGGAATGATTAGAAGAAAACGGAGGTTCGCGGCAGAGGCACTCGCAGAGGTCTGATGCAAGAAAATTTGTATATTTCGATTTCCGTGGCCAAATGATGCAAATCCAATTGGCGTGACTTCGGAACTCACCAAGGAACAATCCAGAAAAAGCGGATTGTCAAAATATGCCGTGGTCTGGCCGGAATTCGCGATCAAAATTGACAGACGAAATAGAACTGAAAGCAGATTGTGATGAAAATGATTTATTCTTAATTCAAAGGTTGAATGATGAATTTTACCCAGATTTGATGTAATCTGGCTCTGATACCATGAAAAAATATGAGATGAAGAGATTTGTAAAATTAGAGAATGAGATATTAGAGAGATTTAGAGAGAATAATAATCTAGTCTAGGCTTGTTTGGATACAAGGATTGTCTTATACATGAACGGCTACAAGGATAACATAATTCTATAACACAAACAAGCCTTAGACACTCTCCTTAGACTTAGTCATCACACGCCTTTATTTAAGTATTAAAAACTTTCTTCTTTCATCATTTCTTCTTCATTCCAACCCTATCCACCTAAAAAAAAAACTAGTAGTAAATAGTTATAATAATTCAGTATATCTTTCAAGGAGGTAATATATAAGATAGGTAGCCATGAGAAAGTACCTTGCAGTGGAGAAATATACATCAACATACTCGTTTCATTAAGTCTCAAAGACTTTGCAGCTGCAATTACATGAGCACATGGAAACTTTACATATCAAACACACGACAAGAACATTGTATTGTTGTCAAATTAACCATATGCTTTCTAGAATCTCTTTTAACTTCGAACTCAGATTGATTGACTGCACAAACCTCTAGCCACCTTGAATTACCATCATAAAATTCCTTTCATTTTTCTAACAAATTACAAAGATCAATTTTATGTATTTACGATTTCAATAAATAAAGTTTAAACTAAAGAAAAAAATATAAAAATTAATAATTATCGAGATTATTTTTTTACAAAAAAAGTTTTGATTTCATTTAGCTCTAATTTTTATAATATCTGAATGAATCCTAGAAAGACATTGGATTAATTACAGAAAATAATTCACAATTTGATTTTTTAATACAAAAATAGACTCTTTATTCAATCAAATAAAAACTAACCCAAATGGATAGTGAAATGATACTCACCCTCTCTTATGACCAAACAAAAATAAAATACAATAACAATGACGATGTTATAATTGAGAAGTCTGAATATCCAAGAGAAGTCTCCTAAAAGACTTCAAATGAAGTCAACTCTATAATTTAAATATTATATTTAAATGAATAAAGGAAAAAGTATTTATATTAAGTCTTCTTATGGGTATATAAGACTTTATAAAGAGAATCATATAAAATCTCATGTACCGAAAAGAGGAAGAATTCACTAAACCAAAATGAGTATAGAAACTTCATATGAAGTCTCTTTCTGGGTTATGGAGACTTCAGCAGAAGTCTCCCATACCGGAAAACAATTTTTTAAAATGGAAGCAGCTAAATCTACCCAATAATTTAATCAGAATTACCCGACATATTAATAGTTGAAATCTTTTGGTAAAAAAATATTTTTAAAATTCCATTCACTATTTTCTCTCACCTGAGTTGTTCGAACTATTTCATTGCCGCCATCCCAATTTTTTGTGGCCAGACATTTTGCCGCCAGACCTGTTACTTACTCGGAGTCGGTTCTGCATAGGTTAAATCCTCTTCTTCTCTACCTTTTCTGTGTATTTTGACATAAGTTAACTTGGTTGATGTCACCATTTAACGAACTAAAGTATTTTTCCAGATCTAGTTGGTCGTTGCTCTTCGGCGTCTCAGGTAATCCTTCTTCCTCTTTCATCGGTGGTTGTCTTTGGTTTTGCCCGTATTTTAAACTTACAGTAAATAAACCATTTTCTCTTTGTTACATATATGGGAGCTGTCGTCAAGTTAGTTGCTGAAACAATAAGAGAATGAGAGATTTAGAGATTGAATGAATAAAAAGATTGAGAGATTAAGAGAGAGAGTGGACGATTTTGAGAGAGAATTAGAGAGAACGAGATTTTTATTAGAATGAGATTGTAATCTTTTGCTTACAAGTGAGGAGAGAGAGAGTCCTATTTATACTAGTCTAGTGTAGGATACAAGGATAAACTAATACATATTTGTATACAAGGATAGCCTAATACATTTAGACAAACACTCTCTTTCTTTTAAACACTTATGCGACATTCTTCTCTTTTATTTCTTCTTAACTCCAACACTCCCTCAAGCTTAAGTCATGAAGAATGGCTAAGCTTGGATCATGAAGCCTTACCTTATTACAAACCTAAAGAAGGAAAACCCATTGGGACAAAACATTTTCTAGGAAATAAGTATAACACTCCATGATCAGAATCAGTGTTGTGGAATGGATGTGAGGCCAAGTCTTAGGTATATGGACTCGCCAACTTTGAGTGTAGTAGCTTTGGTGAACACATCAGCTTTTTGATCTGAGATCTTTGTGTAACAAGGTAGAATCACTCCTTTCTCAATAACTTCCCTCACTTTATGGCAATACACCTCAATATGCTGGGTTCTCTCATGAAACAAAGAATTTGAAGCTATGTGTACTGCTGCTTGATTGTCACAATTATTGGCGCCACAATGCTTACTCCAAGGTATAGTAATAGTTGCTTCAACCAGATGCATTCAGTGGTAAGCTTACCCATTGATTTATACTCAGCTTCAGCACTTGAGCATGAAACAACCTTCTGCTTCTTAGTCTTCTAAGTGACTAAGTTCCCACCTATAAATGTGCAATAACCGGTTGTGGATCTTCTGTCCTTCCTATCACCTGCCCAATCTGCATCACAATAGCCAACTACATTTTTGTTTCCATTATTACTCATCCATATACTTTGATCATGTGCTCCTTTCAAGTATCTCAAAATCCTAATAATCATCTCCCAAAGCCTTGTTTTTGTGTCTTGGATATGCTGGGACACTTGATTAACTGGAAAACACAAATCAAGTTTAGTGATAGTTAAATATATTAGCTTACCAACTACCTTTCTATACAGCTTTGCTTCTTTAAAGTTGTCATCTTCAAGCTCCCCCTGAGGTTCTAATTTGTAGCCTTCTTCTAATGTGATTTTGGCTGGTTTATCTTCTAGCATTCTTGTAGATGTTAGTAAATCCAATAAATACTTCCTTTGTGAAAAAATAGACATTTCTTAAATCTGCACACTTCTATTCCTAAGAAGTATTTAAGTTTTCCTAGGTCTTTAATATCAAACACACCTTTTAAATATTCTTTAGTAGATGCTTTACCTACTTTATCACTTCTAAAGATGATTATATCATCAACATAAATGAGAATAACAATGATTAAAGAGAGTATGTTCTATTTTTGACCTTTTAAGCCTCTGTCCCTTAGTGTCACGTTTAGCTTATGGTACCAAACTCTAGGAGATTGTTTTAAGTCATAGATAGCTTTCCTTAGCCTCAATGTGTTGCCGGTTCCAACTTGATATTTTAGACCTGATGGTGGTGTCATATACACCTTTTCTTCTAACTCACCTTGCAAAAAAACATTCTTAACATCCATTTGCCATAATTCTCAATCCAAGTTACCAGAAAGACTTAAAACAACATTCACTAAGTGCAATTTAGCTACAGAGGCAAAAATATCTCTACAGCCTTCACCATAAGTCTGTGTGAAACCTCTAGCCACCAACCTAGCTTTGTACTTATCTATCTCACCATTGCTTTTATATTTAATGGTGAAACTCCATTTAGATATCACAACCTTCTTTCGTTTTGGTATTGTGGCTGGCGCATAGGTTTGATTCTTCTCCGTAACTTGTCTTTCAGCTTGAATAGCTTCCCTCCACTCCTTTATCTCCATTGCTTCCTCATAGCTTTTTGGAATCTGCTCTTTATCAAGATTTAGGGGAAATACACAATGAGAAGCAAGTATATGGACTAAATTACATACTCCCTTATCATGGTGAACTACTGCATTGTTGTTGTAGTGTAAATTAGGTGGAACTCTGATGTAATAACCATTGGTGGGCTGTCCTTTCACCGAGAAGATCAGGTTGCTAGACAGAAAAGATGGAGGGGAGGGGTAAATCGATGGGACCACACAAGCTGTGGAAGCGATTGTGGTACTCCAAGAACTTCAACCAGGATGGCTGAAGAACACGGCAAGCTCACCAAGAAGGCTTGGAAGCGGCGCTAATAGGACTTAGACAAAGGCATATAGTTTTTGTTTTAATCTGAATTGCTTGTTATTTTCATTAATGAATGGTCAAAAGGCTTATATAATGCCTTGTTACAGCTTAGGCTAAACAACATGATGTTTAGCCCTTTAAGAAATAAAAACAACAAGTAGTGTGCTTATTGGTAAAATTTAAAGGACTTTGGGCTTAAGTAATTAACATAACTCATAAGCCCCAATACTACACTTAGTCTATAAAACCTAAATAAAAAGATAGAAAGCCCATTGAAACAATTAAGGCAAATCGGTGGTGACTTGTGAATAGTGTGGAGTCGTGAACAAGTCTTCACCGTCTTGTGCACTAAGAGTATTGCCTCGTTAAAACCTTCTACAAAAAACCCAATGGGATAAAACCGAAGATAGGAAAAAGAGTACAATTTCCTAGCACGACTTTTGGTGTCTTTACCGGATGGTAATAATAAAGACACTAGAGGAAGAAGAGACTTCGAGAAGGAACCTCCATTGTTCCTTGTCCGGCTTGAAGAGCTTGTCTCCTAAGGCCTTCCTCTTGGATCGTGTGAGAGGTCCTGGTGGGATGACCGGTGCAGTAGCTTGGACGATGTCCTCATCATTCCCTCCCTCTTGAAGTGCTTTGGTCTCCAAAGCAACTCTTTACCTGCATCACCACATTATATTCACCTAGAAGTTCAAGCTGGTAGGGTTTGTCATTGATTCTTCGTAGGACTCAAAATGGGTCATTTCCCCGGGGTGCAAGCTTGCTCTTTCATCGCTGGGGAAACCTCTCTGGTCGCAGGTGTAGCCAAACCCAATCCCCCTCTTTAAACACTATGTGTCAGCGTCTCTTGTTGGCATTCTTTGTGGTCTGGATGTTTCGTTGCTCCAAATTTGCCTTGGTTTCTTCATGTAAACGCTTGATATACTCGGCATTTGCTTGTTATTTCATTAATGAATGGTCCAAAGGCTTATATAATGCCTTGTTACAATTTTGGCTAAACAACATGATGTTTAGCCCTTTATGAAATAAAAACAACAAAAAGTGTGTTTATTGGCAAAATTTTAAAGGACGTTGGGCCTAAGTAGCCTACATGACTCATAAGCCCAAATAACATTCTTAGTCTAAAATGTAATTAAAAGATAAAAAAGCTCAGTTAAACACTTAGGAAAAAATCGGTGGTGACTTGTGAATGGTGTGGAGTTGTGAACAAGTCTTCACTGTCTTACGCACAAAGAGTATTGCCTCATTAAAACCTTCTTCGGAAAATCCAATAGGACAAAACCAAAGATAAGAAAAAAGTACAATTTCCTAGCACGACTTTTAGTGTCTCTACCGGATGGTAATAGTAAAGACACCGGAGGAAGAAGAATCTTTGAGAAGGAACCTCCATTGTTTCTTATCCGGCTTGAAGGGTTCAGGGTCGCATAACCTGGGGTCGGTCGGTCCGGTTTCTAGCACGGTCGGTCCGAGTTCCTGTCCGGCTCCACTCTCGAATAGCATGCTGAGCTTGTCTCCTAAAGCTTTCCTCTTGGACCGTGTGAGAGGTCCTGGTGGGATGACCGGTGCAGTAGCAGGGACAATGTCCTCATCATTCCCTCTCTCTTGAAGTGCTTTGGTCTCCAAAGCGAATTCCTCACCTGCATCAAACAACTCTATGTCAGAAACATTAAACGTACTAGACACATTATACTCACCTGGAAGTTCAAACTGGTAACCATTGTCGTTGATCCTTTGGAGGACTCGGAATGGGCCATCTCCCCAGGGTGCAAGCTTGGTCTTTCATGTTTGTGGAAACCTCTCGGGTCGTAGGTGTAGCCAAACCCAGTCTCCCTCTTTGAACATTATGTGTCGGCGGCCTTTGTTGGCATTCTTTGTGTTCTGGATGTTTCGTTGCTCCAGATTTGCCTTGGTTTCCTCATGTAGACGCTTGATATATTCGGCCTTTGTTTCTCCCTCTAAACTGATGGCGTCCCCCAAAAGAATGGCCGTGAACTCAATTGGTGTGGTAAGGATGAAGACGTAGACTACTTCAAATGGAGACCGCTTTGTTCCAGAGTGTGTAGCCCTGTTGTAAGCAAACTCGACATATAGAAGGCACTCCAACAAGTTTTTCAGATTCCTTCAAATTGTTGCTCTCAACGTCTGTGATAAGGTCCCTAACTTCTGTCTGTCCGTCTGTCTGTGGATGATACGCGGTAGAAAAAAAGAGGTTGGTCTCTAACTTCCGCCATAATGCTCGCCAATAGTGACTGAGGAACTTGGTGTCTCTGTCTGATACAATTGTTCTGGGAATGCTGTGCAGTCGTACTATCTCCTTGAAGAATATGTCGGCAGTCTGGCTTGCGTCATTGGTCTTATTACAAGTGATCAAATGCGCCATCTTGGAAAAACGATCAACCACGACAAAGATGGAGTCCTTGTGGTTGATTTTAGGAAGTCCTAGCACGAACTCCATGGAGATGCCTATCGAGGATGCATAAAGAACTGGTAACGGAATGTAAGGACCTTGCGGATGCATCTTAGATTTAGCCCGTTTGCAGATAAGACACTTAGCACAATGAGCCTCCACATCTCGTCGCTGGTGGGGCATGTAGAAATGCTCCTTAAGCATGCTCAAGGTCTTATCGACTCCAAAATGTCCCATTAAACCTCCTCTGTGGGCCTTTCTCAGAAGTAGCTCTCAAATAGATCCTCTCGGAAAGCAGACAAGCTTGTCCTAGAAAAGGAATCCCTCAAAAAAATATAAGTTGTTGTAGGCTCCTTTGTCGTTCTCTTGGTAGGCCTCAGTGAAGTCGGTTTCCTCAACATACAGCTCTTTGATCATCTCGAATCCCATAACTTTTGATTATATAACGAAGATGAGACTGTATCTTCTAGATAAGGCGTCAGTCACAACGTTGTCCGTTCCTTTTTTGTAATTAATGACGTTGGGGAAAGTCTTGATATACTCTAGCCAACGAGTGCGCCTCTTCTTAAGTGTTGATTGACCTCTAAGATGCTGGAGTGTCTGATGGTCGGTGTGAATCACGTATACCTTGGCAAGTAGATAGTGCTTCCAAGTCTCTAAGGCTCGGACCAATGCATAGAGCTCCTTGTCATAGGTAGGATAGTTAAGAGCGGCTCCAGTTAACTTCTCGTTGAAATAGGCGACATGTCTTCCGCCTTGGGTCAAGACTGCTCCTATGCCGATCACTGAATCGTCACATTCGACCTCGAAGGTCTGGTTAAAGTCGGGCCGAACTAGTACTGGGGCGTGGGTGAGGCGTTCCTTTAACAGCTTGAAGGACTTTTCATGGTCGGGTCTTCCAACGAAATTCTTGGTTCTTCTTGATCGTAGAGATTAACGGACCAGCGATCGTACTGAAGACTCGGATGAACCGTCGATAGAAGCTGGCGAGTCCGTGGAAGTTACGGACTTGGTTGGCATTCGTCGGCGTTGGCCACTTATGGGTGGCCTTGATCTTCTCGTCGTCTACTCTGAGTCTCTGTGAACTCACAACGAATCCAAGGAAGATAACTTGGTCTGTGCATAACGTACACTTCTTGAGGTTTGCGTACAACTGCTCCTTTTAGAGGGTGATGATGACGGCCTCTAAGTGCTCCAAATAGTCCGAGTATGTCGTACTGTATACTAGAATGTCGTCGAAGTAGACTACTACAAATTTTCCAATGAACGGTAAAACAACTTGGATCATAAGGCGCATGAATGTGCTTGGGGCATTGGACAGGCCGAACGGCATTACTAGCCACTCGCAAAGACCCTGCTTGGTCTTGAATGCAATATTCCATCCTGACTAAATGATATCCGCTTTTTAGGTCAATCTTAAAGAAGACCGCGGCTCTGCTTAATTCTTCTAGCATGTCGTCCAGACGCGGAATGGAGTGTCGGTACTTGATTGTGATATTGTTAATGGTGCGAAAGTCGACGCACATCTTCCAGCTCCCGTCCTTCTTTGGCACAAGTAGGACCGGGCTGGCACATGGCCTAAGGCTCTCTCTGACGTAACCTTGAGCCATCAGATCCTGGACTTGTCTCTCTAATTCTTTAACCTACGGGAATACGGGTCGCTTAGGTAATTGAGCTCTGAGAATAAAATCGTTGTGGTGCTCAATACCTCAATTGGGTTGGAGGCCGGCTAGGATCTCGTCAGGGAACACATCTGCATAGCTCTCTAGCAGGATTCGGACCTCGACAAGTAGGGTGGTCTCGGTGTTGGACGTGTTTAGGATATCCCTATAGAGCATTAGGACTAGTCGGGTACCCTCAGTACGAGCGGCTTTCCTCATGTCTGCCACATTGATTAGGAAATTCTCTTTGCGGTCATGTTGGTCTTTCACCATCTTGGATTGCATCTCTTGAATGACGTGTGGAGACATTGGTACCAAGTTATACCTACGCTTGTCGTGACAAATGAGTAGAAGTTTTTACGTCCGTTATGCGTAGTCTCTCGGTCGAATTGCCAAGGTTGTTCTAGGAGGAGATGTCCAACTCACCTCGGGACGACATCGCAGTTGACCTGGTCCTTGTATATGTCAATGCTTAATGAGACCTTAACTTGATCAGAAATGTATAGCTTCGTCTTATTGTTCAGCCATCGCAGTTTATAGGGTTTAGGATGCTTGGTCACAGGCAATCCTAGCTTTTCAACCATGTACTTGCTCGCAGCGTTGGTGCAGGATCCTCCGTCTATAATCAAAGAGCTCACTTTCCCAAGGATGGTACATTTGGAGTGGAAATTGTTTTCTCGCTGCTCTACTTCTTCCTTCTCAAATCTCGAGCTGAGAACTTGTCTGATCATGAGAATTTCTCCGGATTCGGCGTACTATATTTCTTTGTCAGACTGTTGATGGGTCGCAGGAGCTGCCTCCTCGTGCTCATCCTCGGACTCGTAGTCACCTGAGGCGGTCAATACCATCGTCCTATAAGTGAGACATTCTCGGAACATGTGTCCCTTTCCTTTGCACTTGAAACATATGATCTCGCTGCTCCGGTGGGGCAAGGTCGGAGTAGTCATGGAGGTGGTCGGCTTTGGGGAAGCTGGGGCGGCTCTAGGAGCCGGTGCTCCAGGTTCTTTTAGGTCGAGAAAGTGCAGCTAATTTTCGTTTATTACAATTTTCTATCTGGACCGCTAAGTGGAATAATTCTCCTAGATCATGGTAAGGATGTAGCTTGATCTTCTGGGCGATGGATTCGTGTAATCAAGTCGGTTGCGTAGGTGTTTGTATTCATCGAAATACTCTGACACCGTCTTGCTGCCTTGGGTCAGGCGTCTGAATTGTTTTTGTAATTTACGGTGGAAATGAGGTGGGACATAGCATATCCTCATGATCTGGGTAAGTTCGACCCATTAGGTCAAGGTACCCATCCTAGCTCTCCTGCGGGCTGTTACTTCTCGATCCCACCACGCCAGTGCGTGGTCAGTGAACTGAGCCGTTGCAAAGGCGACTTTACGGGGATCTTCGTAGTTGTAGTACTCGAAGAGTAACTTCATCCTCCTTTTCCAATCTAGATATTCATCGGGATCAACCTTTTTTGAAAAGGAAGGTGGGTTCTTTTTTTATGTCGGGGTGGTTCATGGGCTGTCGAGGTGGTGGCATGGGCTCGTCGTAGTACTGGTGTTGGCCCATTCCTTGGTGGGCCGCCTCTGGTCTGGCAGTTTGGTACGGTGGTGCGGCTGGGGGTGGTGCGGCTGGGGATGGCGCGGGGGCCTGGTGTAGGTGCAGGCTGCTCCAAGCGCTCGAGACGTGTTGCTATTGTAGATATTTGGGCGGTCAAAGATTGCAGAAGCTGCATCCTTGATTGTTATGGCCCAAAGATGATTCATCACTCCCTGACATATTTTTTTTTCTTTCAAAAAAAGAAAGTTTCCCGTGAAGGAAACTTGCATAAATGGAAACTTTTTGGAAAGGTTCCACAAATATTACTATTTTTTTAAAAAAAAAAAAATTATTTTCTACTAAAAGAAAAGGAAACTACCTAAATTCAAAAAGGAGAATATTAAACAAAAAAGAAACTGTCCTAAAAAATTATTGCATAAATGCAAAAAGGAAACTACTAAATGAAAAGGAATATATCCTAAAAAAAATTAATTGCCTAAATACAAAAAAAGAAACTACTGAATGAAAATGAATATGTCGTAAAAATATTTAATTGCCTAAATACAAAAAGAAAACTAATAAATAAAAGGAATATGCCCTAAAAAATAATTATTGCCTAAATACTAAAAGGAAAATATCATAGACTAAAAGGAAATCTAATTAATGCCTATTTTCTAAAAAGAAAGCAGAATCATAATTAATAGAAAATTGGATTATTGATGAAAACAAAAAATAATTTGTGACCTTTATTGATGAAAAATCCAAATATACTTGGATTACATTGCTTAGTTATAAGGATATGGTGTTTGATGCATTTATTAATTTTCAAACATTTGTTACTAATCAATACAATACCACAATTAAATGCTTTAGAACAGATAATGGAGAGGAATATACTAGCACCAAGTTTCAACAATACTTGGCCATACATGGCATTGAACATCAAACAAGCTGTCCTTACACTCCACAACAAAATGGAGTAGCTGAGAGGAAAAATAGACATTTGATGGAAGTTTTGAGAACAATGATGTTCCACAAGAAGTTTCTCAAACAGTGTTGGGGAGATGCTCTAGTGGATGCATGCTACTTAATCAACAGAACTCCAACAAGATTTCTAGATGATTTGTCTCTCTTTGAGGTATTAAACAAAACTAAGCCTAATATTGAAAACTTAAGAGTATTTGGGTAAGTTTGTTTTGTTTTAGTACCAGAAGAACTTAGGAACAAGCTGGAACCAAATAGCACCAAGGCAATGTTCATTGGGTATTCTCCTACACAAAAGGGTTACAAATGCTACAATCCAGAGACTAGAAGAGTCCTAGTATCCAGAGATGTTAAATTTCAAGAATCAAAAGGATCCTATGAAGAAGGAACTTAGGAGGAATTCAAGGACATCTCAATAACAAGGTAGGACCAAGCTGAGAATCTAAGAAGGATCTTGGAATGCATAGGTATAGTCTCTCCACAGGCACCTGGCTCAGGGCCAGCTCACCAAGCGCCAGGGCCAGCTCACCAAGTGCCAGGGACAGCTCACCAAGCACCAGGACCAGCTCACCAAACGCCAGGACCAGTTCATCAATCGCCCGGACAAGGACCAGCCCAGCTCGAACCATGTTTGCCAAGGCGTGACCCACATTCGACTTATGTACGACCCAAGCACGACCCAGGCACGACTATGGTCCATCCCCGGTACGACCCAAGCACGTCCCAACCGACTCTTGGACCATCCGATCCAGGCACTTCCATGGTCCAATCCCTGGTCTCTCGGCCAGGAACCAGGTCACAAGCACGGCTTCACCTCCAAGACGTGGCGCGGCCTTCACTTCAACCAGGACAAGTGCCTCCCCTTGATCATGAGGGGAGTCAGGAACCTAAACATGATCAAGAGGAGGATTCAGAAGCAGATATCTTAGTCTTAGCTTCAAAAAGGCCAAGGGATATTCAACCTAATCTTGGGGATGCTCTATAAGAAGAAGGGAAAAGGGAATCATCTGTTGTTCTTAGAAAAAGTACAAGGCATAGATTTCCACCCAACTTCTACTACAACAACAATGCAGTAGTTCATCATGACCAAGGAGTGTGTAATCTAGTTCATTTTCCTGATTCTCATGTTGCTATTCACTGTTATTCTTTATAAAGAGCAGATTCCAAAGACCTATGAGGAAGCTATGGAGATAAAGGAGTGGAGAGAAGAAATTCAAGCTGAAAGACAAGCCATGGAGAATAATCAAACCTATGCACCAGCTACTCTTCCAAAAGGGAAAAAGGTTGTATGTTCTAAATGGATTTTTACCACACAAACTTATGGTGAAGATTATAGGGATACATTTGCTCCTGTGGCTAAATTACATTCCGTTAATGTTGTTTTGTCTCTTGCTGATAACCTTGATTCGGAGTTGTGGCAAATGGATGTTAAGAATGCATTCTTACCAGGTGAGATAGAAGAGGAAGTGTACATGACACCAGCACCAGGTCTAGAAGATCAAGTAAGTGGTGTCAATACACTGAGGTTAAGAAAGGCTATCAATGGCTAAAAACAATCTCCAAGAGCTTAGTATCATAAGTTGAATGTGATCTTAAGGGGCAGAGGCTTCAAAAGGTCAGAATTTGAACACACTCTCTTTACAATTCAAAGTAAGGAAGGTATTGTGGTTATACTAATTTATGTTGATGACATAATCATATCAGGGAGTGAGAAAGTAGGAATTGATTCTACTAAAGCATATTTAAAGAGTGTCTTTGATATTAAGGATCTAGGTGAACTTAAATACTTCTTAGGAATTGAAGTGTGTAGGTTCAAGAAAGGACTCGCATGAAAGTACATGGGGCGTTGGACAGGCCGAATGGCATTAATAGCCACTCATAAAGACCCTGTTTGGTCTTGAACGCAGTCTTCTATTAATCTCCTTCTCGCATCCTGACTTGATGATATCCGCTTTTAAGATCAATTTTGGAGAAGATCGCGGGTCCGCTTAATTCGTCTAGCATGTCGTCCAGGCGCGGAATGGGGTGTCGGTACTTGATCGTAATGTTGTTGATGGCGCAACAATCGACGTACATCCTCCAGCTCATGTTCTTCTTTGGTAGGACTGGGACGGCACAGGGACTGAAGCTCGCTCAGACGTAACCTTGAGCCATAAGATCCTGGACTTATCGTTCAAAATCGTTAGACTCCTCGGGGTGGATTCTTTATGCAGGTCAATTGGGCAGCTGATCTCCAGGAACGAATTCGATGTAGTGCTCAATCCCTCGGATTGGTGGGAGGCCGGCTGGAATTTCATTTGGAAACACGTCGGTATATTTCTCTAGTAGTGCTCGGACCTCGGCAGGTAAGAGGGCCTCGGCGCTGGACGTGTGTAGGCTCTCTCTGTAGAGCATCAAAACGAGCTGGGTGTCCTTGGTACGGGTGGCTTTCCTCATGTCTGCCACGTTTATCAAAAACTTCTCCTTGCGAGCATGTTGATCTTTCGCCATCTTAGACTGCATTTCTTGAACGGAGTGTGCATACATTTGTGTTAAATTGTACCTACGCTTGTCGTGGACAAATGAGTAGAAGTTGGTCTGTCCGTTGTGTGTAGTCTCTCGGTCAAATTGCCATGGTCGTCCTAGAAGGACATGTACAACTGACATCGGTACGACATCACAGGTGACCTGGTCCTGGTATCTGCCGATGCTGAATATGACTTTAACTTTGTCCAAAATGTATAACTCCGTCTTGTTGTTTAGCCATCGTAGTTTATAGTGTTTAGGATGCTTGGTCGCAGGAAATCCTAGTTTATCCACCATGTATTTGCTCGCGGCGTTCCTTCAAGACCCTCCGTCTATAATCAACGAGCACACTTTCCCAAGTATTGTACATTTTGAGTGGAAAATGTTCTCTCGTTGTTCTTCCTCTTCTGGCTCGAATCTCGAGCAGAGAACTCGTCTGATCATGAGCATCTCTCCGGAGTCGGTATACTCAATCTCCTCGTCGGATTGCTGCTGGGCCGTTGATGCTGGCTCCTCATGCTCGTTCTTGGAATCGTAGTCGCCTGAAGCATTGAGTACCATTGTCCGTTGAGTGGGACATTCTCGGGACATGTGTCATCTTCCTTTGCACTTGAAGCATATGATCTCACAGCTCCGCTGATCCTGGGTTGTGGTCATCGTGGAACTGGTCGTCTTTGGGGCAGCTGGGGCGGCCCGGGAACCCGAGCTGTTGGATATGGCCTTTCCCTTGAGAGGTGGATCAATGGGCTGGGTTGTCCGCTCGAATGGCTTGGAGCCGGTGCTCCAGGTGCTCTTAGGTCAAGAAGGTGCGGCTAGTTTTCTTTTATGATACTTCTCTATCTGAACTGCTAGGTGGAACAACTCACCTAGATCATGGTATGGCTGTAACTCGATCTTTCTGGCGATGGACTCTTATAAGCCGTTGATGAATTGGGCCATCATACTCTCCTCAGACTCATCTACGTTGGGTCAGTTGCGGAGGTGCTCGAATCATCAAAATATTCGGACACCGTCATGCTGCCTTGGTGAAGGCATCTGAATCGTCTCTAAAGCTCGCGGTGGAAGTGAGGTGGGACGTAGCGTCTCCTCATAATCTGAGTGAGTTCGACCCACCCATCCGAGCCCTCCTGCGAGCTGTTACTTCTCGATCCCACCACGCCAGTGCGTGGTCAGTGAACTGCGCCGTTTCTAGGGCGAGTTTACTGTGATCGTGGTAGTTATAGTACTCGAAAAAGATTTCCATTCTTCTCTCTCATTCTAAATACTCCTGGGGATCAATCTTTCCGAAAAAGGGAGGCGGGTTCATCTTTACTTCGGGGTAGTGCATAGGCTGTCGAGGTGGTGGAATGGGCTCGTCGTAGTACTGATGTTGACCCATTCCTTGGTAGGCCGTCTCTGGTGGGTCGTCTGGGTATGGAGGTGGTGCGGGTCCGGGTGTAGGTGCAGGGTGATCCGAACGCTCGAGACGCGTCGCTATGGTCGACAACTGGGTCGTCAAAGCTTGCAGAAGCTGCAATATTGCTTGATTGTTCTGTTCCGATGTCGACTCGTCACTTCCTGACATATTTCCTTTTCCGAGAAAAAGAAAATTTGATAAATGGAAAGTTTTCCGAAAAGGAAACTTGCAAGAATGGAAACTTTCCTTAAATAGAAAATTTCTACATATATGATTTTTATTTTCTTTTATTACTTATGAAATAAAAAGGAAACTAGATATTTGTGAAAAAGAAAATAAAGAAAGAAAATGAAACTATCCTAAAAATCAATTATTGCCTAAATCTAAAAAGAAAAACTAACTAAATGGAAAGTATCCTAATAAATTTATTGTCTAATCAATTAAAAAGAAACTATACTTAAACTAAAAGGAAAATTAATTAATTTATAATTTCATAAAACAAAACTATCCTAGACAAATAGAAGAATCTAATTGTGTATATTTCTTAAAAGAAAAACTACCTTAAACTAAAAGGAAAAATCTATTAATTGCCTAAAAATCTTAGGGAACTTCCTAAAAGAATTTTGGAAACTTCCTAAACTAATTCCTATCCTAGGAAAATATGGTAACTAATTAATTCTTATACCTAAATGCTAGGAAAAATTTTCCTAAAACTAAGACTAGGAACCTAGACACTATGGAATGGTTTTGTAACCCTACCCGCCTAATGCAACCAAGGAACTCGACCTGCAGGCGCGGCATGAGGGAATGCTAGGGAAGGACGTTGAGGCTCTAGGCAGGTAGCGTGGTATGGGGGAAGGCTAGCGAGTGGGCTGTGGTAAGAGAACACGGGACGCTAGGGAGCTACGCGGTAAGTTAAGGGGCTAGTGCGGGTTCCTTGGGCCTGCGGCTAGTGGAATGAACGCGGAAAGGTAACACGAGGACCTAGCCTAGCAGAGCGCAAAAAGGACTCTAGCTACACGGACCAAAAAGAACAAGAACTAAGCGCTAATGGAAAAGAACTAGAGCTAGCGGCTTGGGACTAGGCACAAAACAACACAAGGGGTAGAACCTAGCTAGGCACACGAGGACTAGACTAGCAAACAAACAAACAAACACACAAAAGCTCCTTATGGAACTCAAGGTTTTATGATGAAAGTGGTCTAGGTGAGTTTCTAAAAATCCTAGTTTGCTTTTAAAACAACCCTAAACACTTCTCCTTTCTTATTTTGTCTTTAAAATAAATTTAAACAACAAACAAGCAAATAAACAAGAAATTTCTTCTTTTAAAAAAAAAACAAGAACAAAGAAATGATCGATAGAACCTGAATTTTTTTTATATTGTTGTGTTTGTGGTATGTGACTTGATTCCTCCTTCTTACCGAGAACCTCAGGGGAAAAAAATAGAAACACAATCAAAAGCCAAAACTACTGCAACAAAAACAAAAGGAAATCGCCAAATAACAAAAGGATAGATTCAACCTGATGTTTAGGAGCTTTAAGCTCTGATACCAGATAATGCAAGAACCGTGGGATGGGTTGTCTTACACTGAAAAGCTCAGGTTGCTGGAACGAAGGGATGGAAGTGAAGGGTGGATCGAAGGGACGACACAAGCTGTGAAAGGGGCTTGTGATATTCCAAGAACTCCAACCAAAACAGGTTGAAGAACACGACAGCTACAAGGGGTGCTTGGCGGCGCCTACTTAGGTCTTGACAAAGACTTAGGTTTTGTTTTTTTGTTTTAAAAATGCTTGTTTTCATATTATGAGTAGGCAAGAGGCTTATATAATGCCTTATTACAACTTAGGCTAAACAACATGATGCTTAGACTTTCAAGGAATTAAAACAACAAGTAGTTTATGTAATGGCAATTAAAATTAGACTTGGGCCTAATTAGTCAACATAACTCCCAAAGCCCAATAACATACTTAGTCTAGAAATAGAATTAAAGATAGAAAAAGCCAAATAACACTTAGGCAAGAATTATGTGGTGACTTGTGAATGGTGTGAAGTTGTGAACAAGTCTTCACTGTTTTGCGTACTAAGAGTTAGCCTCATTAAAACCTTTTTTGGAAAACCAAGTGGGACAAAACCGAAAATAGGAAAGAGAGTACAATTTCCTAGCATGACTTTTAGTGTCTATACAGGATGGTAATGGTAAAGACACCAGAGAAAGAAGAATCTTCGAAACGGAACCTCCATAGCTCCTTGTCCGGTTGGAACGGGTCGGATGGTCTTGGACGGTCCGGGCTTGGCTTGCTGATCCATACGCGGCCTGGTCGGATAGTCCGTGGTCGGATGGTCCGGACGACATGGACGGCGCGGTCGATCCGGAGCTGGTCGGGATGGAGCTGGTCCGGGTCGGCATGGTCGGTCCGGAGCTGGTCATGGTCGGCTCGAGGTCCTATCCGTTTCTATTCTCCAGTAGCATGCTGAGCTTGTCTCCTAGAGCTTTACTCTTGGACCGTGTGAGAGGTCCTAGTGGAATGACTTGTGCAGTGGCTGGCTCGATGTCCTCATCAAATTTCTTAGCACATCTTTTGGGATCTTTAATGAATGCTGATGGTAAAGACACCAGAGGTAGAATAATATTCGAGTAGAAACCTCCAATGTTCCTTATCTGACACAAACAGGTCTTGATGGGCCTCTGCATCAACTAATAGGCCTGATGGGCCGGCCTCCTTGATTTCTTGGACGTCGGCTCTCTTAATCAGCTGGTTGAACTTGTCTCCTAATGCTCGAGCCTTGGAACACGTCAAGGACCCTGGTGGTACTCGTGGGGCAGTAGCTGGTACACTGTCCTCATTAAAACTGCCTAATCAAATTAAGAACCAACTTTCACTCCAATTTTTTAAAAAACAAAGTTTTTTAAAAAACTTTCAAGAAAACCTTTCTTGAAATCTAAAACTCTTTGGATTGAGATGAAACTTTTTGATACCCTCCAAAATATCCTTAAATATCTTCTCGTTCAAGATTTGGAAAAGATTGTGAAAGAATCAAAATTTTACCACCAAAATTCCGAAGAGGTCAAATATGGACACGTCGGAGTAAATTGATCACAAAAGCTTTAAAACTTGAGAAAGGAAAGAGAATACCTCCTAAATCATCAACTATACTCGTTCTACTTGAGTTTAGGCTTTGGAATTGCTCGATTTGATGAAGATTTGAAGAGGATATGCTCGTTGCAAACCCAGACACCCGCGGAGGAGGTGATTGCGAAGCCACCGGAGGAGAAAGTGGATAACTTTTGACTCAGACAACCAAATTGGATTAAATCACCTCTAAAATGCACAGAATTCACCTAAGAACAACCTTTGATGAAGAATATGGCAAGAAACCTTGATTTCTTTCCGGAAAACTCGATCAAACCACAATCAGAACCACGATAGTGTTGGTTTCCAAGGTGCGGAGGAATCGTGTGTAAAGAGAAGATAATTTGCGGAACTTTTATATCAAATTGATTTAAACTGGCTCTGATACTATGAAAGATTAATATATTGAGATATTTAGAGATTTGAAGATTGTGAGAGAGAGAGAGAGATCTAGTCTAGACTTGTTTGAAAATTTTAGAAAAATGAATTTATTGCTTACAAAGGAATATAGCTATTTATACTAATCTAGTCTAGAATTTTTTGTATACTAAGATAGCATAATACATGTTTGGCTATAAGGATAACATATCATTAATCACAAACAAGCCTAAGCCACTCCCTTCGGACACATGGCGCCTACTTAGAGTCTAAGGCAAACTTTCTTCATTTATTCTCTTTGTCTTCATCATTCTTCTTCATTCCAACACAGGGAGGTTGAAGAACACGGCAGGCTCACCAAGGGGGCTTGGAGGCGGCGCCAGTTAGGTCTTGGACAAAATACTTAGGTTTTATTTTAATTCTAAAATGCTTGTTATTTCATTAATGAATGGTCCAAATGATTATATAATGCCTTGTTGCAACTTAGGCTAAACAACATGATGTTTAGCCCTTTAATAAATAAAAACAACAAGTAGTGTGCTTATTGGCGAAATTTTAAAGGACTTTGTGCCTAAGTAGACAACATGAATCATAAGCCCAAATAATACACTTAGTCTAAAATGTAATTAAAAGATAGAAAAGGCAAAAACCGGTGGTGACTTGTGAATGGTGTGGAGTTGTGAACAAGTCTTCACCGTCTTGGACACTAAGAGTATTGCCTCATTAAAACCTTCTTCGAAAAACCCAATAGGACAAAACCGAAGATAGAAAAAAAGTACAATTTCCTAGCACAACTTTTGGTGTCTCTATCGGATGGTAATGGTAAAGACACCGGAGGAAGAAGAATCTTCGAGAAGGAACCTCCATTGTTCCTGGTCCGACTTGAAGGGTTCAGGGTCGCATGGACCTGGGTTGGTCAGTCCGGGTTCCGGTGCGGTCGGTCCGAGTTCCTGTCCGGCTCCACACTCCAATAGCATGCTAAGCTTGTCTCCTAAGGCCTTCCTTTTGGACCGTGTGAGAGGTCCTGGTGGGATGACCGGTGCAGTAGCTGGGACGATGTCCTCATCAATGGGATATTCAAGTAGGAATTGCTGGACAAGTACACAATCATATTTGACAAGCATATGTCAAAAATAAAATTCACTCTGCCATTGATCCAAGCAGTCTAGAAGGTTCCAAAATGGACCACATATCAAAAAGATGCTGTCAGGTTAAACAAAAAATAGCTGAATGGCACGATGATGCCAACCCAAGAGTACAGCGCCATCATTCAAGGAAATCATCACGAACAAGGAGAAAGATCCAGGCAGATTCACATTGTCATGCGCCTTGGACCACTTACCTTCTCTATATGTCTATGCCACTTAGGGGCAACTGTCAACCTCTTGCCCTTATCCATTTCCTAGAAGTTGGGCTTTAAACGGTTGAAAGAATACCGCATCTCTCTAGTTCTTGCCGACCAATCAATAAGGAATCTGTGGGGCTACTTAAAGATATATCCATTATGGTAGGAAATTTTAAGATAGCCACATACTTTGTGGTACTGGAGATGGACAAAGAGCTTAAATACCCTCTCACTTTTGGTCGTCAATTCCTAGCCACTGGTGACGCTCAGTTTGACGTTAAGAAAGGAAAGATAGGCATGTAGCTCGGAAATGAGGTCTTGAAATTTGACATCAATAAGATCTTGAGAAAGCCAACAATTGAAGAACAAGTCTTTACAAAGAATAAAGTCATCCCCTTGGCCATTGTAGAAAAAAAAATGACTTGTTATGATCGGACAACTAAGAACAAATGTTACTCTATTTCACTTGAGTTTTTGATTATTTGAACTAAAATTTTGTAAGACTAACACTTAATTTTATTGAAAGGAACTCACATACTTTCATAAACTTTGTACAAACATTGTTTAAATAGATTATAGACAGACACATGTGAAGAAACACACCTCTTGACCAACAGTCATGACTTTAGACTCTATTTTTTATAGGATCGATCGATCTTACACAGGATCGATCCATCTTGTATATTCTCGCAAATTTGATAGTGTGAAGGATCGATCGATCCGTATACGAGATCGATCGATCTCTTCTTGATCACAATTTAACACTCCTCCTTGATCAAGAATTTCACACACACTCTCACTACAAGAGTACACACGTTTTCCGACGGACATAACCATTGGTAAACATTTGAAAACGCGGTTTTCTGACGAATTATTGACTGGGATAAGCCGTCGAAACTAAAGCGTCAGAAATTTCTAAACCTTTGGAAAACTGTTCATTGGGAAACCGTTGATAATAGAAGGTCGTCAGAAATCCGTTACAAAATTCCGACGACCTTCTGACGGTATTGGTAACCATCGGCAGGAAAACATCCGTCAAAAATCCATCGGAAGATAACCGTCGGAAAACCGTCAAAAATGGATCCATCTAAATTCTGTTGGAATCTTTACCGTCGACACCGTAACCATTGGAAAACCGTCAAAAAACTGTCCGTCGGAAAACCATCAGAGAACCTTCTGAGGGATTTTTGACAGATTTAAATTTAAGTTTAAAAAAAAATTATAAATCAATTAATTAATTTTATAAAAATGATTGTTATTGTATAAATGATTAATATAATTAAAATTCAAATATTTTAATCTAAATGTAAATATAAATACAAATTTAAATTTATTTAAAATTTATTACAAAAAAGGAAAATTAATAAAAAGTAAAAATACATAAAAACATATACGGAGGAATTTGGTAAGAGTTAAAAAATGTATTCATCTTCTATTATATTACTCGTAGACGATTCAAATCTTCTTCTCTTTGTTGTTCCAGCGTTTTAACTCTCTCGCCAAACTCACAGTTTTCTTCTTGAAGTTCGGATCTACCAAAATCAACGTAGACTGGAAATGATGACGAAGAAGATGCGAAACACTCTTTTGGCAATCCATCGACCTTTTTTCTTAGGAGTTACCTTTAATATATATTAAAAAAATTTATTAATATAATCACTAGTTACAAATACAAAAAAATCTATAAATTTCATGCTACTAACCTCGGAGAAAAACAATAACTTGTTATGATCAGACAACAAAAAACAGATGTTACTCTGTTTCTCTTTTGAGTTTTTGATTATTTGATATTAACTTTTGTAAGACTAACACTTAATTTTATTGAAAGGAACTCACATACTTTCATAAACTTCGTACAAATATTGTTTAAATAGATTGTAGACAGAAAAATGTGAAGAAACACACCTCTCACCAACAATCATAAATTTAGACTCTGTTTTTTTTTTAAGATCGATCAATCTTACACATGATCGATCGATCTTTTATATTCTCGCAAATTTGATTGTGTGAAGGATCGATCGATCCGTATACGAGATTGATCTATCTCTTCTTGATCACAATTTAACAAGATTGACGTTAAGAAAGGAAAGATAGGCATGTAGCTCGGAAATGAGGTCTTGAAATTTGACATCAATAAGGTCATGAGAAAGCCAACTATTGAGGAACAAGTCTTTTACATAGAAGAATCTGATGCGCTGGCTGATGAACTACTTGATAAGATAGTTGGTGGAGATCCCCTAGGAAAGCCTTGACGGTTAAGCAAGAAGAGATAGGGTTGCTAGATGCTGATAGCAAGGGGTATGAGAAGCTGTTGGACTCGCGCAAAGCGAGTTTCTTGGAGTTGAAACAAGGAGTGCACACCATGAAAATAGAGAGCATAAAACAAAAGCAATCACCAAATAAAAAGTTGAGCTAAACAGCGAATGGAGTGAACTCAATGCTCCAAAACCAAACTCTGCCTTCAGAATTAAAATTCTTCCCAAACAGGCTCAGATCAAAAGTGGCAAGGACCAAGAATGCACACCCAGCCCAAGCCTGTCCTCTCACATACAGCCAACCGCCACGTACAGGCATTAGAACAGAGAAAGATATAAGCAGACCCGACAAGAAGGAAACAAGAGCACGGAGAAAAACAAGAAATTACATAGTTATCCAAGGTCTCACGAATTATAGGATAAAATTCACGGTTCATGGACAAAAAATCAACCGTTGGTAAAAGATGTTATGGGCGATGGAACAGTAGTGTCTCCAAAATCCACCTACCTAAAAAAAAGGGAGGCAACATCGAGCTTGAGACGTTAAACAAGCGTTCTTGGTAGGTATTACTTTGTTTTGTTTCATTTTAGGTTTACACCGGGTCAATAAATAGGGTGAGCTAAAATGTGGAGGGAATACATCTTATGAAAAATGAAAGGAGAAAGGAAAAGAAAACCTATACAATAGGCTGCCAACCCGATGTCGAAGCCAGCGAGCCTTCTCCGAGGCAACCAGCCCACAAAAGGAAGGCTATGCAATCTCCAATGTCCAGCAATCCTCCCATATCTTTGTCTTCTGCTGAGTCCACTGACTCAAGAGTTCTTTTAGGTACCAAACATCACCTTGTACATATTTGCATTTTTCATTTCTCTTTGCTTTATTTGGTCCATTCCCCTCTCTTAATTAGACCGAGACAGTGTGAACTAAGTCTGGAGGAGTGATCTAATTGCTAATTTGAATTTTGTGATTTGTTTCATTTGAGTCATGCTTCGTTAACATCCATTTACAATAATAAAAAATTTCATCTAGTTTGTTAGGATCATATTTTGCATCTGCATTTAGAATAGCTTAATTAACTTTGTGAAATTTCAACTTAGGATTAAGTGCATCACCCACTAATCGGTTATTGATAAGTTTTGGAACTTGCATCGTCACTCTAAAATAACTACATGAATACTGAACTTAATTGAATAAATATTATTCTCATTGAGGGGCCTGAAATGCAAAACTCGGGGTTTTAAATTTCTCCATTCGGTTTTCCCATCTTTTTTTATAATTATATTTTACTCGAATAAATTCCACTTTTAAAATTCTAAACCAATCTTTTGAAACCCCAAATATTTTCATTGTGTGAGATTTTTTTTTGAAATATGGTTCATGTGTAAAATGGTCGAAGACAAAGAACGACAAGGAACTCAATTCTATTGACTAGCTAGCAACGGTATTAGCTAGTGAGTTAGGAAGAAAATTTGGGCAAATAGTCAAAAAGCGGGAAAGGTGAGTGTTTTTAAGAGTAAGAGAGAAAATTCTCGGGAAATGGGTTACAAACCTATTGTGAGGGAATAAAAGGAGAAAAAATAAATCCTAATGTGGTGAATTCTAAACTAAGTAACTAAAATAAATATGTTTTTGAAGAATGTCATTTAGTCAATTTAAGTATTTCGTACTCACATAAAAAAATTATATTTAGCCTATTTGTAGCCTTTTAAGAGTTTTTAGTGACTAAAAAAGTAGTCTAGAATTTGTAACTCAGTGGGGTAGATAATAAATATGAGCCCCTTGTATGTATGAATTGTTCTTTCTTTAAGATATTTTACATAATGTCAAGCCTACTATTTTTGAGTGAGTTATCTAATAATTTTTAAGCCAAAAAAAACACCTTTCCACTCTGCTCAGACCTCCTCTTTTCCCTTAGACCGATCGAGATTTGATCAATTTCCCCTAACTGAGACTGCACATAAATACTTGCTAATGAACGTAAAGAGACGATTTGAATTTGATTGTGTTAGTTCCATTGATTGTTGAAGCTGAATGATTATGGTAAAGTACAAAAGTGTATATGTTTGATAACATGAAGATAACCATTTACAGGACTTGCATATCTTCCTTGGTTTGACATTTCAAGTATGTAAATGCTTCTTTTTGAGGTTCTTTTCCTTATGTGTTTCTTTGAGGACAAATAAATAAATAGTCTGAGAGAGTTGATATCTCATAATTTTACTAGGATTTATATTGCATCATGCTTCCCTCATTTTAGTTGTAAATTAGTATGTTTAGGTTAGCATTTTGCATATATTCTATATTATCAAGTGATAGTGTGATAGCTAATGGAAATGGGATCAAAAGAGAATTAAAGGCCAAAGATGTGTTAAGGAGTCGGAGAAGACCGGAGAGAAGGAAGGAAGATACATGGAGCGAACAATGGGTGCTAACCCATTACAAAGAGATGATTTGGCGTTTTAATAAGTCTGACGAGTCAATCCTAATATTTTACATAGTTAATGCAGCCTTTACTTTTTAGAATCGAATTATGTAGTAGCCATCCTTATTTTAACTATTCATTGTTTTTATTTTCTAATTGAAAGATTTTGATTACTTTTGTAATACTTTTCTTAAGAATTTATTCAACAGTTTTATTTTCATAATATGTTCTTATTCTTTCTGCATGTAGTTTATAATTTTTTGAATTTTTTAATACTTCTTGCAAATAAAAAATTTCTACACCAATGATTATTGAATCATCAAAAAAATATGATTTCTCTATACATGGAGATTAGTGAGTAGTTCCTTATAATTTTTTGGGATTAGGTAGGTAGGATGTTTTAAAATAAACAATGATTGTTTAAAGCTCTTCATCTTAATTACATATCCATTCCGGCCACTTGGATCTGATTCACAAGCCCAAACATACGCTGATCGGATGTTTGTTGCGTTTGATCACTCTAGACACAGGCTTTGCTAAATCCGCTCAATAAGAGTTGACTTCTGGTTGTTCAGCTTCTTATAAAGAACATGGTTTTAATGCTCATTACTCATCAGGTCTCAAAACGAAATTTGGTGTTTGATTGGGTGGCTAATAAATTGGTTTTTACCATGGAAGTTAACTAAACAGAAAATAGAGTTATTTCTTCAGTGGGCTGACTTAATAGGCTTATAAACATGAGTTTAAATTAATCTCTGTAAAACCTCCAACCAATTACCTAATTCCATCGGTTTATCCATTATGAAAACTCGTAAAACCAATTTCATACTTTAAGTTTAATTATTGCTTATCTTATTCATTTTAATTATGTTTTGTATCTCTTATTCATTTCTTTATCTCATATTTAGTTAATTTCTGCAACTTACGTTAAGACTCGACAATGGGTTACCAACCCATTATCAACCTGATTCCACCTAAATTAAGTGAAAAATTATATTCCTAGTGTGTGAATAAACTCCCAGAGTGAATTGATATCTTAATTGATATCTTAAGTGTTGAAAAACCATACTTATCAATATACGTGATCATAGCTTCACGTCGACCTCCTCCATGCATGTCACAAGCTGAAGATTTACATGTTATAGCTAGTCTATGTATAGATTGAAATCAAGAAGCGTATATGCAGCCTTTGGCCAAGTACATAATATGTCTTCCCTTAAACTTGGTGACTATTTTACACTAGAGATGGTAATAGCATATCCCTCTTGTCGTCCAAGGAAAAACTGCAGTACAAGCATTCTTTATGGAGGTGTCTTTGTCAGAAACTATCACCAACGAATATTCATCCGTAACACATTCTCTAAGCTTGGTGAAAACCCGTTTCCATGATTCATCATTCTTAGAGTCTCCAACTCCAAAGGCCAAAGGAAAAATCTGGATATTACCATCCTGAGCAGCTGTGACTAAGAGAATGTCTCCATACTTTTCAGTTAGATGAGTCCCATCAACTACAACAACTCGTCTGAGATACAAAAAACCAGCTATCGATGCACCAAGAGGTATAAAACAAATATTTAAACATGTTCTCTTTATCAAGTTAAAAGCCAGTGGCACTCCCTAAATTTAATTTCTCAAGTATATATAAATTAGAAGACATGTTTTGCAACCATCTTATCTGGATCCCCTCACTAGCTTTTGTACAAATTTCAATGCTCTATATGAGGTTGAATAATCCAGATGCATACCAAACATCACCCTCATGGAATATTTAATATGCTTCAGCATAAGTCCACCGATTATTTTAACATGCTCAATAAATAGCCTACCAATGTATCTCCGACAAGTGCGTTTACCTTCATCCATCCAATCTACAACTGAACATGTGTGAACTTTCAAATACTTTGTTACCCAAAATTATCTGGTACATTCTTCATAGCTGGTCGTAGCTTCCATCCATAGCCTCTAACACAACATTTAGCAACAAATAGTCTTTGTTGACTTATATACATTGAATACAAATTTTGACAATACAGCCGTCAATCGCAACTCATAAAGATAGTGCGTCTTTGCTTGAGAAACTTTTTTAAACATATATATTGTCATACCACCTGAGCTGTGATCCTCTCGCTTTACTAACAAAGTGCCCTTTTACATCGTTTCGTCCTCATCCTCCACTTTCACTTTCTCATATTGCTATAATTATCATCATCGTCAAAATTACCAATACCATCTGCATATTCTTCCTTACATTCATCCACATCTTCCTCCTTTTTAACAAACTCTTCATCACCCTCTTCAACAAAATTTTGATCAAACTCTTATCACTTCTTCATCTTTATTGTTATTAATCCTAGTATCCACGACTCATAGACTGAAAACACAAAGACAAAGAAAATGTACTTTACTTAACTAGATCAAACTCCGGAGTTGTCTATCATTTGTGACATCCATAGGAAGGATATATAGAGCCATATGTTGTAACATTTAAGTCGACAAAGAATATGTTAATTCAACCAGCTTAATAAAATAACAACAGCGGAGACTTTGAAATAAATCTAAATTTTGGAAAGAGACTTCAAATGAAATAGCTCAAAAAGGAAAAAGAGGAGAACTGATTAGGTCAATGCTAAACTTGTTTCTCCCTTAATTAAAAATCATAATTTTTTTCAAATCATACTATAGGCAGACAACATAACTACCCCTCATGTCAGAATAAGAAAATTAAAAATAAATCATTATAGATATTGTAAAAAGTATTTTTACTAAAATTAACATAGGAGACTTCCAAAAATCATGTCAACTCCTATGAGGAGACTGCATTTCAGGTCATTTTTTAATTGACAATTAACGAAGGAAGACTTCATCTGAAGTCTACTCGACACACAAACTTCAAATGAAATCTTCATTTGTTAATTTTGGGTCATTTTTATAATTGACAAGAAATTTTATTTTCGTCGAGGAGAATTCGTTTGAAGTTTGCGGAAAAAAATAAATTAGTTTTGTAGTTGACTAAAACTTTGATTTTTTTAGGACACATCTTTTGAAGTCTCTTCAATTTTGAAAAATCAGGTGACTCCAGATGAAATCTCTGCAAAAATCAAGAGACTTCATGTGTAGTGTATGCCTAATTGGAGACTTCATATGAATTCTCCTAGAATAAAGGAGACTTCAAATTTACTAAGATACGACACATGAGCGGGTTACTTTTGCGTTGACCAATATAAAAAAGGAGACTTCATATGAAATCTCTTAAGTTTTCAGATTCAAAATTTATGAGAAATGGGAGAATTCAAATAAAGTCTACTATATAAATGTTTTTCTGGTCATTTCTTGGTAATTTTAGTAAAACAAAAAAAACTAACCCGAAGAAACTTCAAATAAAGTATCTTATTTAAATGTTTTTCTAGTTAATGTTTGGTAATTTTAGTCAAACATAATACTAACCCGACTAGACTTCAAATAGGTCTGTTTCAAAGTCATATTTTTGGTTAAATACAACGACAATCTCTTTCAAACTAATAATTTTTTTTTTGTTTGGTCAACTGAAAATTTAATCTTTTCCATTGACTAGGAGACTTCATTCATAGCGTTTAGACTACGAACGAAGTCTGAAAACAAGACCAATAACATAAATTTATATAAATCATGCTACTGATTATCTAGGGTCCTTTTTAGCTATTTCAACTGTCAATAACACCAAATTTCACAGATTTAAATGAAGTCATGCTTTCTTCATTCAAGAAACGATGACATTTTGTAGATAGATTGGTGCTATTTTGAAACTGAAAAAAGATGGTTATTTGGATGAAATAGAGAATAATTGAAGAATTAGTGGAGAGTTAAAGATTTTCTAAGCTCATTTAGCTACAAAGTACACAAAAAACCGTTCAAGAAGTATCAAGAGCTTCATTATTGGTTGTTAGTGGCGGTTAGCAAAATTAAGGACAATGAAAATCTTAAGTCAAAGTGTATCTTAGATGGGTTATTATGTCTTTTGCACAATTTTATAAAAATGGAAAAAAATAATGACATTTTCATAAACAAGTAAAAATATTATAATTAACATTTAATCAAAATGACAAAAAATAATGAAAAAAACAAGTTATTTTTATATTTGACTAACAATTTTGGATCATTTGAACTAATGACCCGAATACATATAAACTATTCGAACAATTTTTTTTTCCTTCTCCTTCTTTATCTCTCTCTTTCTGTCTATCTTTTCTTTTCTCTCTCGGTTTCTCTAGATCTCCCCTTGCGCTTTGCCTTTTTCTTCGTCTCCTTCCTCTAGATCTGGGATCTCTTTGATGGTCTAAATTTTTACCCGATTGATTGCAGTAACCCATCCATGTACAGTACCTTGTGTATAGTCTCGGACGGGGATATGCTTCTCAACTCGTGGATTTTTACTGTCCGACCTGGCTCTAAGCTTTGCTAGAGCCTCACAGGATCTGAATACCGAATACCTACTAACACCCTAGTATGGAGTACTTTTCGCCCGATCTACCCCTAAGTATGTACTAGGGGTTAACTGGGAGTGAATCTCATTACCGACCTTAATTTACGAAGTTATGGTTAAAGGATTTGTTTGGATAGTCTTAGTGGAATTTATAAAAGGAACCCTGAAAGTAAAGGCTGGTAAATAGGCTTGGTTATAAGCTTGCTTTAAGATTTGTAGCTGCATTCTAAGGCCGCTTATTTATCAGTTTGGAAGTTCCTTATTTAGTTGGCTTCATTTCTTATGATGAGTAAGGGTCATAGGAAAAAGGATGAGGATACCATTAGGAAGTTGAAAGACCAGGAGGTAGTGAATTTGAAGGATGCACTGGTTATAAACGCTCATGTCAATCAAGCAATTGTGGAAGAACTCGATTCAAGCATAATTTTCAGAACTACCAATCCCCTTTCCATTAAGCCTATTGGTTTAGCCTCGGCCGTACCAAAGATATGGGATTTGGAAAAATTTGTCCGGGCAAGACCCATCGGTCAGGACAAAGTTCAGTTCTATTTTTATCTTATGAGTGATCTAAACAAGGTTATGAGTAAAGCACCTAGGTTTGTGATTGGCTGGATGGTCACTGGGGAACAATGGACTCCGCAACCATCTCCAAATTTCTTGAAGTGTATCTTATTTTGGGTTCAAATCCGTAACATTCCAATTAACCTTGTTACAGAGGAGACAGTGCGGATGGTAAGCTCTGCTATTGGCGAGGTAACAGATGAATTATCTTGCATGTGCATTCACTTGAATCAATGGAATATGTTTGAGCCCGCATCTGGCTTCCGGTTGACAACCCGATCACTTTTAAAATTTCAATCAGCTTCAACGCAGGAGAAGTGATAGTGGTTGATTTTGATTATGAGAAACTTCAGAAACTATGCTTGCGATGCAAAATGTTAACCCACAATCAATACCACTGCAAGGAATCGAAGTCAGTTCCTGATGGAGAGGCAAAGAAAGATCTTGAGAAGGCAGGAATTATGATTAAAGATTCTCATATATTTTCTAAGAACTCCAAGACAAAAGATCAATCGCAAAAGAGCAAAAAGACCTCCTCATCCAACGATGGCACGCAGGCAACCTCAAGATTCTCTAATGGCATAAATTCTATTTCTTTAGATCGGAAGGGCAAATGTAAAGTTGCTACAGCTTGGAGACTTAAGCAAGCTGCTCCGGTTCTAAGAGATTATGATCCAGACAAAGTGGCTGCTAGTAGGTCTCATCCCTTTGTGATTGAGATGCAAAAGACAAGAGACTTCCGGCGGGCTCAAAGGATAAGAAAAGCTTAGATGAATCCTTATCACCCGGCCCCTATTTGCATCAGGAAGAGAGGATGGAAGGAGAAAAAGATGAAACCTCTAGAATTCCAGTCTCTCAAAGGCTATCTGATCCTTGGGTTCAAGTGAATGGAAGACTGCTAAGATCAGGTCTTAGAGTTGAGGATGCTTATCTTGTAGGAGGGACCCCCTCAACTCATAAGAAAGGCAAAACAAGTGTTGAGCGCAACCAAGCAAGAAAGAGAGCTAAGCTTTCTCATGTTCTAGATTCCCCTCAATTGAAGCTGTCTGATGGGAGTCCAAGTCACTCAAAGGATTCTATTACAGATTTGCACCAGCTCCTGAACTCCTCTCACCGCGAACTCGTCTCTTCTCAATGAACCCCTGCTTCACAACGGTTGGTGGTCAACCATAAACCACCAAGGTCCATATGAGGACATTAGCTTGGAACTGTCAGGGAATTGGACAGCACCTGACAGTTAGACACCTAAAGGAATTGTGTGGTCTACAATTCCCAGGTCTGCTGTTCCTTGAGACTAAAAATAAAAAGAATCATTTAGAGTGGGTTTGTCAGGAATTGGCTTTTGATGATATGATTACGGTTGAACCTTCTGGACTCAGTGGGGGTTTAGCTTTGATGTGGAGGTATCAAATTAGAGTGGAAATATTGGAGGCAAATGAGAGCTTCATTGATGTTAAAATTAATTGGCAAGGCCTCACTTTTTTTCTCACTGGAGTGTATGGACATCCGGTATTTTCAGAAAGGTCTGAGCTGTGGAAGAGGCTGATTGACGTGCGTAGAATATAAAAGAGGAGGACGACCCCGCTCTGAATCATCTTTCCAAGACTTCACAACTTTCATAAGTCAATGTGGCCATCGAGAACCAAGCTTCTTAGGGAACCCTCTATCTTGGTTCGGGAGAAGATGTGGAGAGTTAGTGCACTGTAAACTAGATCGCACTCTATGCAACTCTAGCTGGTTCAATTCCTTCCCGAAGACTTTTACACAGTATATGCAGCGTATAGGCTCAGACCACAGCCCTATCTCCATAACTTTGGATGGGGAGGGTCATCATTTGCCTAGACGCTTTCGGTACGATCTGAGATGGAAAGGCAAAGAAGGGTTTCAGGAAGCAGTGAAGGAAGGCTGGCATGGAACTCAGGCTAATGCAAATGAAGATGCAAAAGGTCCAGACTTAATGATGAAGATTCATGATTGCATGAAAAGTATCTATACTTCGTCTTGGAAAAGATCTCTTTAATCGAACTCCAAGATGAGAATTATGAACCTAAAGGAACAAATTGATCAGTTAACTCATCAAGGAATCTTTGACAGTGACACACTGATGGCCTCAATAAGGAACTGCAATTAGCTTATAAGGAAGAAGAGGTTTATTGGAGGGTTTTAAGTCAAATTCAGTGGCTTCAAGTGGGGGACAAAAATACCAAGTTTTTCCATGCTCACATCAAAGAGGAAGAGCTTGGAATCGGATCAAAATGCTAATAGAAGAGGGAACTGGCAAAATAGTTTACTCTGACAAGGAAATGGGAGCTCTGGCAATTAAATACTTAACTCTCCTTGTCAGATGAGCAAAATCAGTTTCTTATAGCTCCGCCCTCCACTGGAGAAATTAAGGCCACAGTTTTTGGCCTTAATCCAAACAAATGCTCAGGTCCAGATGGTTTATCGGGAGCTTTCTTCCAGGACAACTGGAGTGTCGTTAGCACAGATATATGCTCTATGTTGATAGACTTCTTTCAAACGGGCTACATGGATAACAAGATCAATTACACGAGCATTTGTTTGATCCCAAAGTCAAAACGACCTCAAAGAATGGGGGACTTCAGGCCTATTAGCTTATGTAATTTCTTATACAAGGTACTCTCCAAGCTTCTTTCCACGAGACTTAAGAAAATTCTTCCAAGTTTAATATCTGAAAATCAAGCAGCCTTTGTGGAGGGTCGGATGATAACATATAATATCTTCATTGCTCATGAATTGTTGAATGCTTTACGATCCAAGAAGGAGGTTTCTGCAGAGTATATGGCCATTAAAACTGACATGATGAAAGCCTTTGATAGGATTGAATGACAATTTGTGGAGGATACATTGAAAGGTTTGGGATTTAGTGAAGCCAAGGTGAGTAGGATCATGACTTGCATTACTTCCACCTCCTATGAAGTTCTCATCAATGGTAAACCTTACGGAAAGATTACCCCATCAAGAGGTCTTCGTCAAGGAGACCCGTTATCGCCCTTCCTATTCATCCTTTGTGCAGAAATGTTAGCAAAGCGACTCAAATTGGCTGAAGAGGAAGGATTGATAAAGGGGATCATTATAGCGAGATCGAGTCCAAGAATCTCTCATTTATTTCTCGCAGACGACTCGCTTTTTTCTGTAAAGCCATGCAATCTCAGGTGGAGAATTTTATGCGACTGCTAGTTGAGTACAATGAGGCCTCAGGTCAAAGAATCAACCTGGCCAAATCAAGTATTATATTTGGTCAGAATGTGAATGTTGATTTGGTAGATGAGCTAAGGGATATTACGGGTATCACAAATGTTGGGGGCAAAGGTATCTACTTAGGACTACCAAAAACTTTCATAGGTTCAAAGGTCTCAACATTACAATTTCTAGAAAGGAGAATGAAGCAAATGGTTAATTCATGGAAAACCAATTTCCTCTCCTTAGCGGGCAAGGAAACCTTGAATAAGGCTGTGGCAATGGCGTTTCCTACCTACTCGATGTCCTGCTTTCTTCTTCCGAAAGGTATATGCAGGACATTGAATTCTTTAGTTGCGAGTTTTTGGTGGAGGAACCAAAACACGGATACAGGAATTCATTGGACTAGCTGGGGCAAATTATGCAAAAGGAAGGAGGAGGGTGGAATGGGATTTCGAATTTTGCGGGTTTTAATATCGCTCTCCTAGGGAAGCAGTTCTGGAGACTCGCCTGTAATCCGCACTGTCTGTTGGTGAGAGTCCATAAGGGAAGATACTATAAGAATGGCTCGGTTCTCACAGCCAGATTTGGATCTCGGCCATCCTATGCATGGAGAAGCATTCTACACTTGCAACCACTTTTAAATCTGGGTTTACAAAAAAAATTTGGGAATGGAAGCAACATCCATCTTTTAGAGGATCCATGGATTGTTGATAAACAACCTAGGCCTCCAGCTCTTCGTATGGGCGTTAATTTGGATCACATCAGGCTGGATAACTTCTTAGCCTCGGATTCTGAGGAATGGCAGATATCAAGCTTGATACAAGTCTTTCCTGAGGAGGAATGCAAGTTAATATGGCAGATTAAGACGAGTAGGTCTGATGCGAAGTTCCTTTTCTCATAGATTCATCAGCAAGATGGACAGTACTTGGTCAAATCGGGATATAAAGTGTGGTTCAAGGAGTTCCTAAATAAAGCGGAAGATCAGTATGCTAATAACCCATCGATCAATCCGCTATATGAAGGGATTTGTAAGACTCACACTTCTCTAAAGATTAAGCATTTGATGTGGAGAATCTTATACAATAATCTTGTCTCTAATGTGAACCTCACAAAGAAAACTCTAATCAGTAGTGTCGAATGTTTGTGATGTGGGGAGGCTAATGAGGATGTGAATCATATTTTCTTTTGATGTCCTTATGCTCGAGCCGTTTAGGTTTGCTCGGATGTTTGGTATCTCTTTGCTCCCTTGGTTGGTGGATCAATATATGTGAACATCAATGCCTGCCTGCAGGAAGGACATAGGGATGGATCGATTTACTCATGGCCATGGATTCTGTGGAGACTGTGGAAAGCAAGGAATGATATGCTCTACCAAGGCCGTGACTACAGTCCTTATGATGCATGTTTAAAAGCTTGTTCATATGCTATTGAATGGAGGAAGGCACATGAAGAAGAGAAATCAGCTGCGGATAACATAGTTTTGGATCCGGAGACTCATGGTAATGTAGTGCAGATTATGAGATCAATCCCTAAGATCATTACATGGCAACCACCAAATCCAGATATGTTCTCATGTAATATTGATGGCTCTTGGCTGAAGGAATCTACCATTGCTGGAATTGGTTGGATAGTGCAGAATTCAGAAGGAGTTAGGCTATATGGGGCTAAAACTTATCCGCAAATGCAGTCTCATCTTCACGTCGAGGCTGCATATTTTGTATGGGCTGCTAGGTGCTTATCCAATATGGGATATACGAATATCTCCTTTGAGATGGATTGCACAAATCTGTTTCTAGCGGTCAAATCCCCACACAATTGGCCAGCTTTAGAGAACTATCTTGCAGACATAAGATGCATCTTAGCTCTTAACCCATCATTTACCTTGAAAATGATTTCAAGGCAAGCTAATCAAGCTGCTGATGCAATTGCTAAACATGCTTGCTTGTGTTCTTCTTATTTTGCTACCATTGATAACATGTTGCCTAGTTGGCTAGGGCCAATTATAAATGGCGACATCATGTATCGGACTATCCTCTTATCATTTAATAATGAATATCTTGGTTGCTATTAAAAAAAAAAACTATCCGAACAACTAAATTGAACTGAAATGGGTATCCATATGTGAGGCATGGGCATTCGGATAATCGGGTCGGGTTCGGTTCGGATATTTCGGGTTTCGGGTATTTTGGATCTGAGGTTAAGGATCCATTAGGGTATTTTTTACTTCGGATCGGGTTCGGTTCGGATCCGGTTCTTTCGGATATTTGATAAAAGATCCGAAATTTATCCGATACTAAGTTGTATGATTTCGGTTCTAGTATTTTAGTACTCGTAAAACCCGTAATATCCGAAATATCCGAAGTACCCGAAATACCCGACTATTATATTATCCGAAATATCAAAAATATATGAATTTTATCCGAAATACTAACATTTATTTATAACTGGCAACATTCAAACATAATATAAATCAAATTTGAAACATTAAAACTTTGTAATATTCATCAAACAAGAAGCAAATGTGACAAACAAAAAGCAAATTTGACAAAAGAAAACAAATATGACATAGTCTACATTCCATAATGTATTTAAAATTCAAAACATAAAAATGAAAAAAATAAACACATATGAATGACTGTCTTTAAAGTGTTAATGTTAGATGAACTCTACACTTGCTAATATAAAACATGATACAAGAAAAACATGTCAAATTAGTACTCATTAACTAATATGTCACTAAAAAACCAAACAATTAAAGTTACAAAACAAATAAATTATTAATTAACCCTAAAACATAAATATATGTAAAATTGAATTCGGCTATAAAAAATACTAATTCGGGTATCGGTTCGGATCGGGTATTACCGATACCCAAAGTATTGAAATACAAGATCCATTCGGATTTTTCAATACCAGAAAAGTATATCCATTCGGGTATTTTCGGATCAGATCCGGTTCAGGTATTCAGATTCGGATATTTTGTCCAGACCTACCCAACAGAACAAAAAAATCCATTAAACCATATCATATTTCCAGCGTGGAGACTAACCGGTGATGAAATCAGAAAAATAAAAACTTACGTATACGTGTCATTATAGCATTGGTTACGCTTACGCAGATAGTTTATCAGAGAGTTAAGAGGAACTGTGTATGTCAATTTGTCTCTGCTTTTTCCTTAAGCTGGCTCTTCGTCATCTTACTCTGTGCTCGTGTTTTCTCCTTTATGAGAGCTTTGAGTCATTCTCTCTCTTTCTTTTCATCAACGTTGACATAACTGAATATCAATTTCTCCTGCGCTCGTGATTCCACTTTCCTGTACGTTTTTTTTCTTCCCTGATCTTCGTCTTTGATCGAGTTCTCAATTTTTGAAATTATGAGATTTAACTGATATATTCTGCGCTTTGGGTTTTATAATTAACATCTTCGAATGCGATTAAAATCTGGATTTTATGTTTTTTTTGTTTCCTTCTTTGTGATCTATTGTGAAGAATCAGCCTGAGGAACGATGATTCGGCTTAGGGTTTACGCGGGGCTTAGTACTCTCGCAACATTGTCTGTGATTTATCATGCTTTTAGCAGCAGAGGTCAATTTTACCCAGCGACTGTGTATCTATCGACGTCGAAGATCAGTTTAGTGATCCTTCTCAACATGGGTCTGGTTCTAATGTTCATCTTATGGAATCTGGTCAAACTTGTGTTTCTTGGTTCTCTTAGAGAAGCAGAGGTGGAGCGTTTGAATGAGCAAGCGTGGAGAGAACTCATGGAGATTCTCTTTGCCGTCACCATTTTTAGACAGGACTTCTCTGTTGGGTTTCTCTCTTTGGTAGTGACTCTATTGTTGATCAAGGGTTTGCATTGGATGGCACAGAAGAGAGTTGAGTATATTGAGACGACTCCTTCTGTGACTTTGCTGTCACATGTTCGCATTGTTTCTTTCATGGTTTTTCTCCTTTTCTTAGATGGTCTCCTTACGTATAGCTCTATACGGCAGTATGTTCAGTCACCGAAGGCTTCGATGTCAGTCTTCTTCACGTTTGAGTAAGTGTCTTCTTTTCTTCTCACTTATTGTCATGGACTCATCTAGTTTTGTTGGGTTTTATGTTATTAAGACAGGCTAGGAATCGTATAGAATTGGAAATTTGTTATAAATTGGAGCTTTAGGCTCTTTTGGGTGCAAAGCATTGGAGCATAGTTGTATATGAGAAGAATCTCCAATAAACATCTGCCAAAATTTTGTTTGGTCTAGGATACTTTACCTATTGGTTTAGATATTGTTTTACCCCTATGAATATGCTTTGAAATAGGCTTTATGCAAGTAAAAGATGTGTGGCAGAAGAACTATAGGGAACTATTACTGTTGAATGTGCTTTCAAATAAATCTGATGTTTGTTTGAGCTCTTTAGGTGTTAGAAGAACTATAGGATACTATTACTGTTGTGAAAATGTTTTTCTATGAACCTTACTTGCAGCCTTTTTAAATATTGTTTCATTTACGATTGCTATGAAGCACGAAAAATACATGAAAAAATTGCGAAAAGTAGCTGAATAAAGTGGTGAAAAGATGCAAGTAGTCAAAAAGTTAAGGGATTTGTAATCATGATATTAGCTTGGTTGATGTTGCGCGTTTTTAGTAATGTATTCTTCTGTGGATATGCCATCGGAAACTTTGTGATAGACCCCCCTGTTTAGCTGTTTGTTCTTAAAAGTGTTTGTGAATTTTGCATCATGCAGCCTAGCTTTAGACATAGTTGATAATTTTATGTTGCAGGTATATGATTCTGGCGACTACAACTATTTCTATTATAGTGAAGTATGCCTTCTATGTCACTGATATGGTCATGGAAGGTCAATGGGAAGGAAAGCCAGTATATACTTTCTATTTGGAGCTTGTTCGTGACTTGCTTCACTTGTCCATGTATCTCTGCTTCTTCCTTATGATATTCATGTAAGTTTTTCGTCAATACTCTTCTTTCATAATTTCAATCTTTGATGTTATCCCACTAAAAAGCAATTAAATCCTGACTAATTGACATGCTATAATTATTATGTCACAACTCATTATCACCTTATCTCTACAGTTTTAAATGCTGGAAACTGGTTCCAATAGTTACTTGCATAACTATATCTTTACATCTGTAACCATCTATAAGTCTTCTCTTTGTTACATTAGCGCTTCCATATATGCTTACTTGTAGACGACGAAATTATAAATGAGAAACAATGAGCAGCCAGAAAGTCAAAACAATAGATCTACTCAATCTGTAGACCTGATAATTTGCGTTAATCTTTATGCAATTATTCTGTGTGGTTTACCTTGCAATTATAATGCGCCAAGGGATTTGATGGCATTTTTGGTATGATATCTAAATTAAGGTATTGTTTTTTTGTTGAATAGGAACTATGGCCTTCCCTTGCATCTAATACGGGAGCTCTACGAAACATTCAGAAACTTCAAGATCCGTGTGACGGATTACCTCCGGTATCGTAAAATCACTTCCAATATGAATGATCAGTTTCCTGATGCAACTCCTGAAGAACTTAGTTCGTAAGTTCAAGATATTCCCAAAACATTTATGTGTCCAAATATCCTAAATTTCTTACAAGCGATTTGCAATTGCTTATCCACAGTTCTTAATGTTGGTTTGCAGAAATGATGCCACCTGTATTATATGCCGTGAAGAAATGATCTCAGCGAAGAAATTAGTATGTGGTCATTTCTTTCATGTACATTGTCTTAGGTCATGGTTGCAACGACAGAACACGTGTCCCACTTGCAGAGCACTGGTTGTACCAGCTGAGAATGCTACATCAACAGCTTCTGGGAACCGTGGAACAAACCAAGAATCCCTGCAGCAGGGTACCGATCATGCTATTTATTAATATTTTCTTAATAAATTTTGGTTATTTTGGATTCAGTACTCCTAATGCTATGTCTCTTGAGGTTCTTAGTATGGGGAATGACATTTGTGCTTAGCATGACCAGAAGGTGAATCTTACTAATGATGCTCTATTTTGGAACAGGAACGGATATTTCAAGTTCAGATGGGCAGAGTTCTTCTGTTGCTGCTGCTGCGAGTGGTAATTTGAGTAGGCATGAGGCTAGGGTTCGAGCTGCTACTTCTGCAGCGTCCATATATGGGAGATCCGTTGTTTATCCATCTTCTGAAAACACACTAGTATGGTATGTTTGGAAGCTATATAAAAAAATAGTACATAGCCTGTCGAGTATGGTGCCTTGTTATTTTATGTCACCTGGACATCTCCATAACTTCTGTTATCATCCACTATATGATGGTAGAGCTAGAATCTCAGAAGAGATGTCTTGAGTCCCAAATTGAGGTATGTTGATATAATTTGTACGAAACAACCTTTTTCGTAAGCGGCTCAAAAGTTTCTATCAAATGTTTTCTTGGTAGGTGTTACGAAACCAACTTCGGCTTTTAAAGGAGCCTGCAACTGTAGATATGAAAGGAAAGTCAATTGTGGAAACTGCTGAGTGACCAATCAAAGAAAATATGGTGGTATAAGTAGAAGTTATTTCCAAAAACAAAAAGGTACAATGTGTTAAAGAAGGGTCGACCAGGGATTTAGGATTTTAGTGTAAAGAGAGACGCAAGAGTAAACCTCAGAATGTGTGAATGGTTTTGCTAGAGGATTTAAAATTTACATGTTGGTTGTCTCTTAGAGCTTGGAACAGATATCAGGCTCTACAACAATTGTCTCTGTATTAGCTTTTCTTCAAGTATTTCCTTTTTCAATGTCTTTTATGTTGGCTTTTACATTTTAACTGCGCAAGTTTCTTCTTAACTGACCATGATTACAATTTACAAGTCTTGTTCATAATGCATTCCAATATTACAAAATATTTTGTCCATTACGAGCGGTTATACTAATTTACATTCTACCAAAGTTCTTCTCATTGGACATTGAATCAAATATGTTCAATCCTCTAGTAGTATTGCGGATATCCTCCCAAATTTGTTAACAATACTGGAATGTATTATGGACAAGACTTGTGAAATGTAATCATGATCATTTTAGAAGAAACTTGCGTGTCATAGTCTTTCATTTTACTAAAGTTTTCCAATAATGATTGGGTGATTGCGGGAAATCCAATCAATCCTTATCTTGAGATAAAAACAAAGTAAAACTATTTTTCTCCTACTGTATAGATAACAATACAATCAGATTTTCTTTTGCAAATTGTTGCATTGCACCATAGTCGGTCTCATCATAATCACTACAGGAAAACACAATGAATTCTCACAGAATTCCTAACATAAATGATTCTATCAAAAAATTTAGAGAAAATTTGATAATTTTCGACGGGTTCTCGAGAATATTAAAACTGTTGAAAATCCGTCATAATTTTTGGCCACTGAAATTCGTTAGAAATTTTTGATAAATTCTTTCTGTTAGAAATTACCAATGATTTTATGATAAATTATGTAACCATTAATATAGCCATTTTATATCCATCAAAAAATTAAAAGTTTGTCAGAAATCTATCAGGAATCCACCAAAATATCGTTTGAAATTCTTTATAAATATAATTCATCTCTCTCTCATTCACAACACAAGTTTAATAATATCTTACAAGTGTCTTGAAAGATTATGAAATTAAGAGATTTGTATAATGAAAGAATGAGAGATTAGAGAGATTTAGATAGGAGAATGATTTTATTAAGAGAATAAGAATAATAGTTTCTAAGTTACAAATGAGAAGGGAGATAAATATTTTATATTAATCTAGTCTATGCTTGTTTGGATACAAGGATTGCCTTAAACATGAATGACTACAAGGATAACATAACACTAAACAAAAACAAGCCTTAGACACTCCCTTCCTATCCAAGTAACTCACACATACTATAGCAACATTTAGAGGCTTTCTAATTTCATCATTTCTTCTTCATTCCAACACTCCCCCTCAAGCTTAAGACATGCAAAATGCTTAAGCTTGCAACCATAAAGTATTACCTCATTAAAAACCTAGAGAAGGAAAACTCAATTGGGACAAAACCTTTTCTACGGAAAAAGAGTATAACACTCTATGTTGGGATCATTGGTGTGGAACGGTCATGAGGCCAAGTCTTGGATAGATTGAGGCGCCAATTTTCAGAGATGTTGCCTTGGTGAATACATCAGCTAGTTGGTCCTCACTCCTTGTATAGCAAGGTAAGATGATACATTTCCCAATAGCCTCTCTTACTTTGTGGCAGTCCACTTCTATATGCTTGGTCCTTTCATGAAACACTGAATTAGAGGCTATGTGTATGGCAGCCTGATTGTCACAGTGGATGGTGATAGGATCCTCACACTTCACAGCTAAATCTTCCAAGAGTTGTTTCAGCCAGATGCATTCAGTTGTGAGCTTCCTCATTGCTCTATATTCTGATTCTGCACTAGAGCATGATACCACCTTTTGCTTCTTGGTTTTCCAAGTCACAAGGTTCCCTCCTATGAAGGTACAATAGCCTGTGGTACTTCTCCTATCCTCCCTATCTCCTGCCCAATCTGCATCACAATAACCAACAACATTTGTGTTTTTATTGCAACCCATCCATATACCTTGATCATGAGAGCCCTTTAGATATCTCAAAATTCGGTTTGACATCTCCCAATGTCTCATCTTTGGACCTTGCATGTGTTGAGTTACCTGATTCACAGAAAAACATGAATCTGTTCTAGTGATGGTTAAATAAATAAGCTTACCAACCACTTTCCTATAGAGCTTAGGATCATGAAAATAAATATTCTCCTCTAGCTCCCCCTTAGTTCCGATTTTATAATCTTCTTCTAAAGGTGTTTTGGCTGGTTTAGCTTCCATCATACCTGTAGAGGTTAGTAAATCTACAACATATTTCCTTTGAGATAAAAAGAGACATTTCTTGAACCTATACACTTCAATTCCTAAGAAGTATTTAAGTTCTCCTAGATCTTTAATATCAAAGACAATCTTCAAGTAATCTTTAGTAGATGCAATACCAACACTATCACTACCAGATATGATTATATCATCTACATAAATAAGAACTACCACAATACATACCTTGCTTTTTAGTGTAAAAAGAGTATGTTCAACTTCAGATCTTTTGAAGCCTCTATCCATCAATGTTACACTTAGCTTGTGGTACCAAGCTCTTGGAGATTGTTTAAGGCCATAAATGGCCTTCCTCAGCCTAAGAATGTTGCTGCTTCCTACCTCCTCCTCTAGGCCTGGTGGAGGTGACATGTATACCTCTTCTTCTAGTTCACCTTGCAAGAATGCATTCTTAACATCCATTTGCCATAACTCACACTCAAGGTTAGTAGCAAGAGAAAGAACAACATTAACAGAATGAAGCTTAGCTACAGGTGCAAATGTATCCCTATAATCCTCACCATATGTCTGAGTAAAACCTCTAGCCACCAACCTAGCTTTATATCTATCAATTTCACCATTGCTTTTGTATTTAATGGTAAATATCCACTTAGAACTTACAGCCCTTTTTCTTTTAGGTAAAGTAGCTGAAGCATATGTTCCATTTCTCTCCATGGCTTGTTTCTTAGCTAGGATAGCTTCCCTCCATTCCTTCCTGGTCATAGCTTCCTCATATGTCTTTTGAATCTGCTCTTTATCAAGACTATAAATGAAAGCAACATGATTAGTAGGTAAGTGAGCAATATTACAAACTCCCTGATCATGATGAATCACAACATTCACATTGTAGAACACTTGTGGTTTCCTTTGTCTTGTGCTCCTTCTTAGGACAGTATATAGAGCTTCTTGGATAGGATTCTCTTCTTCACCTAAAACTTCAATAGGAGTAGGTACTTCTCTTGATCTTTTGGAAGCTGAGACCAGAATTGATTCTTCTCCTGCTGAGTCTTGTTGGACATGAGTAGATGTCTCTCCCCCCCATGTTCAAGAGGAGGAAGGCCAGGAGAACTGAAGGCACCAGGCGGCTGGCGGAAGGAAGGACCTGGTGTGGCCGCGGCTGGTTGGCTGGGACTGGTCATGGCTGGAACAGGCAGAAAAGGAGGGGCCGTGGCTGGGAACTGCAGAGCATGAGGGGATACTACACCAATGTTTTCCAGGAGGCTCCTCAAGTTCTTAGAGTGGTCTAATCTTGTTGTTGAGATGTCTTTAAATTGGTCACAAGTTCCTTCTTCATAGAAACCTTTGGATTCTTGGAACTTAACATCTCTGGATACCAAGACTCTTCTAGTCTCTGGGTCATAACATTTGTATCCTTTCTGAGTAGAAGAATACCCAATGAACATAGCTTTGGTACTTTTTGGGTCCAGCTTGTTCCTTTGTTCCCTTGGAACTAATACAAAACAAACACAACCAATAACTCTCAAGTGGTCAATATTGGGTCTAGTTTTGTTTAGTACCTCAAATGGAGACAAGTCATCTAGGACTTTTGTAGGAGTCCTATTAATCAAGTAGCATGCAGCTACAAGAGCATCCCCCCCAAAATCTTTTGGGAACTTTCATGTGGAACATCATTGTTCTCACAACTTCCATCAAATGCCTATTCTTCCTTTCAGCCACTCCATTTTGTTGTGGAGTGTAGGGACAACTGTTTTGATGTTCAATGCCATGCTTGGCCAAGTGTTGTTGGAGTCTGGTGTTAGTGTATTCTCCTCCATTATATGTTCTAAAACATTGAATATTTGCATTGTATTGATTAGTAACATATGCTTAAAAATTTAAAAATGCATCAAATACTCTATCTTAAGAACTAAGCAAAGTAACCCAAGTATATTTGGATTTTTCATCAATAAAGGTCACAAAATACTTATGGTTTTCTCTAGATGGGAATGGAGATGTCCAAACATCAGAATGCACCAACTTAAAACAATTTTCATAAGTATGCATAGATTTTTCAAAAACTGTTTTGCAATGCTTTCCAAGTATACAAGAATCACATATATCTTTTGGTATTTTCAAACCAGGAACATTCAGTTCAAGTGCTCTAGGATGAGGATGTCCTAATATAGCATGTCAATTATCAGAATCAGTACTAAATGAATCAGCATGTAAAAACGGTTCTAACCCGCTGGCACTAGTCATGTCTTCAAGCACATACAAGTCATCTCTTGTTGTACCTTGTCCAAATCTTATACTAGTCTCAATATCCTGAAAGTAGAAGTCATTAGGACCAAAGATAGCTTGACAATTTAAATCAGTTGTAGCTCTTTTAACTGAAAGCAAATTATAAGTAAATGAAGGCATGTAAAAGGCTTTAGATTCTTTATCAAACAACTTAAGTTTTCCTATGTTTTTAATTGGTACTTTAATTCCATTAGCAATGACAACATTACCTAAGGCAAGTTCTACATTCTCTAGCAATCCTAGATCACTAATCATATGGTGAGAAGCACCAGAATCAACCACCAATGATTAAGAGACAGTAGGAGTAAAATAAGTTTGAAAAGAAGCATGAAAAGTTTTACCCAACACATTACCATCCTTTATGGCTTTGATAAGAGCTTATAAGTCTGATTTTGTCACAAATTCAGATGTTGGATACATGGCACTAGTTGAGGCTGAGTGCAGAACTGAGCTGCTACATGCCTTTGAGGGAACCATCACAAGGCCGTGAGCTTGTGCTTGCGTGTGGCTGGCTGTGGGTTGCTGTGGCCGAGAAGCCCAGCTTGGCTTCAGCTGAGGATGGAGTACCGAACACTCCTTATTTGTATGGTCACTCCTCTTGCAATGGTCACATGTTTGTCTCCTCTTCCTAGATTCATTTGATGGTGCTGATTTGAAGAAGCTCTTGTGTGCAGCCACTAATTCAGCCTTGTTGCCAAATAATCCATGAGATCCTTGCTCCTTTTGGATTTGAGCACAAATATCTTCCAAGCTAGGAAGCTTATCAGACCTGATAATATGCTTAATAAGATCTGAGTAAGTAGTATTAAGAGTTAATAGTAACTCAAACACCTTATCTTGTTCTTTTCTTTCAAGGAGAACAATTAGATCAATGGTGGTTGGCCTTAGCATCTCTAGCTCAGCCCACAATGCTCTGAATGAGCCATAATTCTTTGTGAATTCTGCATCCTCCTGCTTTAATTCATTCAAAGTCTTTTTCAATTCAAAAATTCTTAAAAGGTTAGTGGTGTTTCCATACACCTTTTGAAAAGTGTCCCATAGATCCTTAGCATTCTTACAAAAGGAATAAGCCTCTAAAAAATCACTAGGAAGAGAATTCTGAAGTATAGAGTGTACCAACTGGTCTTCTTGGTAACATTTGGCTTGAGCAGCCACAGTCTCATTAACTTCAGCCACTTCATCAAAAGAACTGGATTTCTTGGTCGAGATGACTAGTCGGCTGGTTGGGACGCGTGTTGGTCGGAATTGGCCAAGGACAGCTTGCCGGGACAAGTGATGGCTAGAACACGGAGAGGTTGAGCTGGTCACGTGTGTAGCTCGTAGTAGGCCACGACATAAAGAAAGTAGCTTGGTCGGGTGCGTTTGCTGAAGCAGACGGTTGGTCGGGACGTGGGAATGGCCGGTCGGAACGATCGCTGGTCGGGAAGGCAGCCAAGTTGATACCGAGTTGCGTGTGATCCAAGGATCTTACAAGCGAGCTGATCACGAACAGGAGCTAGTCACGAGCAGCTTTTCAGGACGTTGGTCGGTCAGGTCTTGTTAGTCACACGTGATGCTTGCTTGGTAGCAACCGGTCGGAACAAGAGATGTTGGTCGGGTGCTTTGGAAGTGAGAAGTTCGACTCTTTCCAAGGTTTCCAAGTGTGGGCTCCTTTCAGATAGTTCAATAACACCGGCACGCCAACCATACAGGACACTTCAAGGACACGTACAAACCAAGAGGACAAGGGCAGATGCAGGAACAACTGGTAGGGACAAGATCGTGATGATCACGTATTCGTTTGAATGTTCGCGTGTGCTGGACAGGTCACACTATCGCCACAGGACACGGACAGGTCTCGAACTTGAAGCTGCACACGGACGCTGGACACAGGACGCAAGAGGAACGGCTGTGCTGAGGAAGACCAGGCGCGTGACAAAACCCACCAAGTTGCTTGCAGTTCAAGCAATTCCAACAACTTGTAACTAACCTCAACAACCTACAACAAATCTTGAACAACTCCTGCAACAAGATTCAACTAACTCCAACCACCTAATAACAGTTCTTATCTTTACGAATAATTAAAGAAAAATACTCCAAATTCGAATTCTATTATTATTATTAAACCAATCCTAAAATTTCAAGATTCTCTCCTTTTTCAACTTCTAAAGATTAACAAATAAATCAAGAAAATCAATATGGAATACTTAAACCTATCAGATTGATATCAAATTTCGTGGAGACCCTCACAAGATACTTATTAATTTTCCAGATTCAAAGATTTAAAGAAAACTGAGAAAATATTAAAATTTTATCACCAGATTCTTGTGAGTGGCGAATTTTGACGTCTCTGAGAGAAACTTCAAGAACTTCCTTCAAACTAAATGGAATTGAGTTCCGCTTCCTTTAAAAAGAAACTATAATCGAAGGGCTTGATTTTAGGATTTTGAAAAACGCAATTTGATGAAGATTCGAAGACGGAATGACCTGGGAAACACGGAGGATCGCGGCGGAGACACTTGTAGAGGTCTGATGCAAGAAAATTCGTAACTTTTAATTCCATGGGTCAAATGATGAAATTCCAATCGTCGTGGCTTCATAACTAGCTGAAGAACAATCCAGAAAAATCAGATCGTCAAAAGCTGTCGTGGTCTAACCGGAATTTGCAATCAAAGTAGAAGGTCGAAATAGAACTGAAAGGAGATTGTGAAGAAGATGTTTTCTTCTTGATTCAATGATAGAATAATAAATTTTACCCATATTTGATGCAACATGGCTCTGATACCATGAAAGATTATGAGATTAAGAGATTTTTAGAATGAGAGAATGAGAGATTAGAGAGATTTAGAGAGAAGAATAATTTTATTAAGAGAATGAGAATAATAGTTTCTAAGTTACAAATGAGAAGGGAGACAGATATTTATACTAATCTAGTCTAGGCTTGTTTGGATACAAGGATTGCCTTATACATGAATGACTACAAGGATAACATAACACTAAAACACAAACAAGCCTTAGACACTCCCTTCCTATCCAAGTAACTCACGCCTACTATAACAACATTTAGAGGCTTTCTAATTTCATCATTTCTTCTTCATTCCAACATGTCTCACTCTTTTCGTTCACTGATGGAAAAAACGCCACATGATCCGTTGACGGACCTTATAACGAATGAGTATGGAAAAAGGTTTTCAAGAGTTCATGGTTTTTGCATCAAACAATGGCATAACATCAATATATTGTCCTTGTTCTAAATTTCAGAATCGTAGATTAGTCTACGTAAATGTAGTATAAAATCATCTTAATTTGGTCTAAATTTATGTGGTTACAAGATTTGGTATATGCATGGAGAAACTGAATCAATGGTGAAACATTATGGTAGTAGTAATATGTTTGATTGATTAGAGCAACTAATATTAGAAATATAAGAGAATGTACATATTGTTTAGATGTTTTTTGTGAAAACATAGCATCATTCGGTGATGGTGGAAGTAGAATCGAAGAACCTAATTTAGAAGTCTGAATGCTTTTTGATATGTTAAATGCAGATAAACATCCATTGTACTAATGATACAGAGAGAGAATATCAGCTTTATCATCTCCAACTAGGTTGATAACTATAAAAACCGATTTAAATTTGAAAGAAAATTATGTAGATGCAATTGGTGCATTTGTGAAAAAAAATTTACATGAAGATAATATTTCATTGGCTTCATATTTTGATGTACTGAAGAAATGACACATACCACTTGAAGTGTTATTATTATCCCAAACCTCGATATCAGGAAACAAATGGAATGGTTAATGTTCCATATTAACTCCTTTTGAGTTTTCTCACTTTTGTTATGACTTGTGTCTTGAACTCTCTTCTCTTGTGTTCTTTATATTCTGGATGAGTTTCCCTTTATTCATTCAAGTTTTTATTAAAAATCTGTTTCTGAGACCTTGAATCTTGTTGGTGTGTAATATCCAACACTTAGTTTATCAAAAGGTCTTTCACAATCTTTTGTGTCACAATTCAATCCATTCATCACCTTCACTCACATTCATTCCATATCTATTAAATGATCTCACTCCAATCCTGCTTCTAAGTGTCGATCAGGGGTGTACCAAGTAGTATCAGAGCTTGCGCTTAGAAGTTAAGTGTTATCAATCTAATTTTGTTTGTCAAATCATCTTAAAACCTTTCATATTCTGTTGATCAGTGTTTCAACCTTTAGATTAGCTTTTGAATCATCATTTTCTAAGTTGTTTCACTTTAGTTATTGTTGTTTTGAATTTGGATCTATAATCATTGCGAATTGGAATTGTTTATGCAAATTGTTCTTAAGATCCAACTACAGCCTTTCACTTAATCATTCTGAAACCATTAATATCATGTTGTTTGGTGTTGCATCTACTGAAATAGATTTTGATTTACTAAATTCTGAGTTGATTACATATTGTTATCAAGGTTTGAATTGGGATCTGCAAATTAAAATCGTGATTAGCAATTTGTGTTCTGCAAAACTATCTTCTCATCTTCTAAATCCGAATTTGAAGTTTTCTAAGAGTGTTATTCTGTCTTAAAACGTTTCAAGGAACTAGTGACTGGTGCTTTAGTGTTTGGTGTTTCAGGAACAATATTTGAGAGTGATGAAGCACCTATTGACACCAGCCAAAAACTCTTGTATGAAGCCATCATTGCAAAGATGGATCTTATGATGATGACACGAATGGAGGCTATGCAAAATGCTCTTAGTAAGGAAATGAGAAAGCGGTCTAAGAAAGGAAGCGGTTCTTAATCAAGAAGAAGCTCATCCATACAACCCACAGAACTGCCGAGACTCTCCCATGATGAGAAAGCTGATAATTACTACCACAACAACAGTAGTAGTGCTCCCTCAGCAGCAAAAGAAGGCATAGACGTGTGCCAGAAAGGAGAGATAAGCCAGATGATAACTTTGGTTAAAAAATTAAAATCTCACTCTTCCATGGGAAGAATGACCCAGACGCCTTTCTGGATTGGGAGAAGAAGATCGAACTGGTCTTTGATTGTCAGCATTACACCAAGATCAATCGTGTTCGTGTGGCTAAAACTGAGTTCTATGATTATGCCCTTAGTTGGTGGGATCAACTTGTGACTTCAAGAAGAAGAAACCAATAGTATCATGTTGAATCATGGACAGAAATTAAAAGTCTCATGAGGAAAAGATTTGTTCCTAGCCATTATCACAGAGAACTACACAACAAACTGAGCAGGTTGGGTCAAGGGAACTGCTCAGTAAAAGAATACTCCCAGGAGATGGAGACGTTGATGATCCGTGCTGATGTTTAAGGAAGACTTTGAAGCTACTATGCCTTGATTTTTGGGAGGTCTGAACTGAGAGATACAAGACCGTCTTGAACTACAACATTACATGGATTTGGAGGAGATGCTCCAAAAAGCAATTCTGGTCGAACAACAAGTCAAGAGGAAAGGAGCTCCAAGGCCGAGTTATGGAACTGCCAACAACTATCCAAAGACTAATTACTCTCGTGGTGATAAGTTTGGCAGCAAGAAATCCACTATTCCTCTAAAATCACAGACAAATACCACTACTGGTCAGGTAATCAAAGATAAACTTGTGACTAAGAATAGTAATGTTCAGTGTATTTAAATTTCAGGGCCGAGGTCATTATGCAAAAGAGTGCTCAAACAAAAGGATCATAATTATCAAAGACAATGGCGAGTTTTATTATGAGGATGAACCATCTGACCATGAAGTTCAACTTGAGGAGCAAGAAGAACTACATATAAGCGTGCAAGAAGGACCCTAAGCGTGCAAACCAAGTCGAAAGAGCATGATCAAAGGGAAAACTTATTTCACACCAGGTGTCTTGTGCAAGGAAAAGTGTGTAGTCTCATCATTGATAAAGGTAGTTGTACTAACATGGCCAGTGAAATCATGGTCATGAAGCTGGGGCTTAAGGAGCAGAACATCCAAAACCATATGATCTTCAATGGCTTAACGAAAGTGGAGAAATGAGGGTTAAAACTCAAGTCGTGGTGCCTCTCTCAATAGGAAAATATGAAGATAACATTTTATGTGATGTCTTACCTATGGAAGCAGGTCATATCCGTCTCGGGAGACCATGACAATCAGTCGAAAGGTGGTACATGATGGGTTTACAAACCGCCATCTATTTGAATTCAAAGGAAAAAAACCATCTTAGTTCCTATGACTCTGCAAGAGTTAAATCGAGACCAACTCCATCTTAAGGGTAAACCAGGAAAAGCAAGTAAGGTAACAAACCTTTATGTTGGCACTAAAGTAATAAAACAAGCTGAAAAGTCCAAATAATTGATGCTAATGTTTGTCTTTAAAGAAACTCTTGTTGATTTAACTAACCCACACCGGTCTTATCGAGTGAGACAAAGACTCTCTTGAATGACTTTGATGAGGTGTTTGCAGAAGAAGGCCCTCAAAGATTACCACCAATCCGTGGGATAGAACACTAAATAGACTTTTTCCCTGGTACATCTCTTCCAAACTGGCCTGCCTATATAACAAATCATGTAGAGACCAAGGAGTTGCAAAGACAAGTTGAATAGCCAATAACAAAGGACATATATATGAGAGTATGAGTCTTTGTGTTGTTCTTGTATTGTTGGTGCCTAAAATGGACGGTACTTGGTGCACGTGTGTTGTTTGTAGTGCAATCAACCAAATTACGGTGAAGTATCGGCATCCTATACCTCGTCTTGATGATATGCTTGATGAATTGAATGATTTTAAAGTATTATCTAAGATAGATTTTAAGAGTTGTTATCATCAAATTATAATGAAAGAAGGAGACGAATGGAAAACAACATTTAAAACAAAACATGGCTTATATGAACCATTTGGGCTTACAAACGAACCTAGCACATTTATGAGATTAATGAATCATGTTCTTAGGGCTTTTATTGGCATATTTGTTGTGGTGTATTTTGGTGATATCCTACTATGCAGCAGAACTCTAGAAGAACATGTCCAACACTTGAATTAAGTTTTAGAAGAGCTTAGGAAGTAAAAGCTTTTTGCTAACATGAGTAAATGCATTTTCTACACAGATAATGTTGTGTTTTTAGACCTTTTTATCAGTGCAGGATGAGTTAGGGTCGATCAAGACAAGGTGATAGCCATCAAAGAATGGCCAACTCCGAGAAGTGTGGGAGAAGTTAGGAGCTTTCATGGGCTTGCGGATTTCTATACGAGATTTGTCAAAGATTTTAGTACCGTAGCAGCACCCTTTACGGAAGAAATCAAGAAAGATATGGGATTCAAGTGGAGAGAACCGCAAGAACAAGCATTTCAATCGCTCAATGAGAAGCTTTGTAATGCTTCTCTTCTGATTTTGCCTAAATTTCTTAAAACTTCTGAAATCGAATGTAATGCTTATGGTGTTGTAATTATCGCTGTTTTTATGCAGCAAAAAAAGGCCTATTGCATACTTTAGTGAAGCTTGGAGGAGCAACATTGAATTACCCAACATATGACAAAGAGTTGTATGCTTTGGTCCGAGCTTTACAAACATGGCAGCACTATTTGTTGTCCAAGGAGTTTGTTATTCACACTGACCACGAGTTTCTTAAACACTTGAAAGGCCAACAAAAACTCAACAAGAGGCATGCTAGGTGGGTCGAACTCACAGAGACATTTCCATATTTCATAAGGTATAGATAAGGTAAGGATAATGTTGTGGCCAAAATTTTGGGTTTTGAGCAGCTTAAATCCCTATATGAAACTGATCCTGATTTTTCAGTAATTTATAAACATTGTGAAAAGTTTGGTTCTGGAAATTAAAGACAGGATGGGTTTTTTTCTATGATAATGCTTGTGTGTGCCTAATTGTTCAATGTGAGATTTGTTTATAAGAGAAGCACATGGAGAAGGGCTAATGGGACATTTTGGAATAGCCAAGACTCTTAAAGTCATGCAAGATCATTTCCAGTGGCCGCACATGAAAAAGTATGTTGAGAAAGCTTGTAACCGATGTGACACATGCAAACAAGCTAAGTCTAAGGTTCAGTCTTATGGTTTGTATACTCCTCTATCTATTCCTACTCATCCTTGGACTGATATTTCAATGAATTTTGTGTTTGGGTTGCCTAGAACTAAGAATGGCAAGGACTTCATCTTTGTTGTTGTAAATAGGTTCTCAAAAATGGTTCATTTCATTGCATGCCATAAAACTGATGATGCATCTCATGTAGTTGAGTTATTCTTTATGGAGGTTGTTAAACTACATGGTATGCCTAGGTCGATTGTTTCTGATAGAGATACCAAGTTTCTGAGTTATTTTTGGAAAAACAATGTGGGATAAACTTGGAACTAAGCTAGTATTTTCAACTACTTGTCATCCACAATCTGATGGTCAAATTAAATTTGTTAATAGAACCTTGTCTATATTGTTAAGAGCTTTAATTAAAAGAAATTTGAAGTCTTGGTAAGCATGTTTACCACATGCTGAGTTTGCATACAATCATTATGAGCATTTAACTTCTAAATATTCCCCATTTCAAAATGTTCATGGTTTTAATCCTTTATCTCCTTAGGATCTAACCCCTTTACCCTTAAAACAAGGCTGAAATTTTAAAACAGATTCATGAAGCAGCAAGGAGGAACATTGAAGAGAAAACCAAACAATATGCTAAGAATGCAAACAAGGGCCGACGTGAAATGATCTTTGAAGAAGGAGATCTTGTCTGGATTCACTTGAGGAAAGAATGATTTCCAGCAGAGAGGAAGTCTAAACTAATGCCAAGAATTGATGGTCATTTCAAGATCACCAAATGGATTAATAACAATCCATACTAACTTGATCTTCAAGGTAAGTACAATGTGCTTTTAAGCTTTACTATTGTTGACTTAATTCTTTTTGTGGCAGATCAAACGGATTTGAGATCAAATCCATTTCAAGTGGGAGGGGATGATGTGAGAATGGATGACTTCAAGACAATGGAGCAAGGAGATGAGGATGATCAACACAAGGAACAATGTGTAGCTGAGGATTCTGCTCTCGTTGTACCGACTGGCCCCATGACCCACTCAAGAACCGGGAAGTTCCATCAAGCCATAAACGGTCTGCTTAACCAAACATCAACTCAAGTCCAAACATGCCAAGGTTTACTAGTATTGATCCAAGTTAATTGATTTAATCTAATGGAAAAAGTGATTATTTTAGTGTTCTTTTCCTTGATAAGCTTTTGTCCCACTGAATTTTACTCATCAAGGTTTTTAATGACGCTTGGATGATCATTTGAATGTCTATTTGCTTAATTTTTTTAGCTTATTGGATCAATACTTAGCCCATTCTGAAGTCCAAATTCATCGCCATAGAAGTGGGAATCAAGCCCAAGTCGTTTGAATATTTCAAACACAGAATTGCATGCATGGCCATCATTTACCCCTTTCGTGTTTTCCTACTTTCGTGTTGACTTGTCTCTAGAACTCTCTTCTCTTGTGTTCTGTATATTCTGGACGAGTTTTCCTTTGTATTCATTCAAGTTTTTATTAAAAATCTCTTTCTGAAACTTTGAATCTTGTTGGTGTGTAATATCCAACACTTAGTTTATCAAAAGGTCTTTCACAATCTTTTGTGGCACTATTTGATCCATTCATCACCTTCACTCACGTTCTTTCAATCTCCATTAAACGTACTCACTCCAATCTTTCTTCTAAGTGCCTTTAGGGGTGTATCAAAAGGTGTATCCTAATTTTAGAAATGTTTACCTTGGATTATGTACACACCTGATCGACACTTAAAAGCATGATTGGAGTGAGATAATTTAATGGAGATGGAAAGGACGTGAGTGAAGTGATGAATGGATGGAATAGTGCCACAAAGGTTTTCAAAGATATTTTGATAAACTAAATGTTGGATTTTACACACCAACAAGATTCAAAGTTTCATAAAGAGATTTTAATAAAAACTTGAATGAATACAAAGGGAAACTCGTCCAGAATATAAAGAACACAAGAGAAGAGAGTTCAAGAGACAAGTCAACAAAAAATGGGAAAACACAAAAGAGTAAATGACGGCCATGCATGCAATCTCGTGTTTGAAATATTCAAACAACTTGGGCTTGATTTCCTCTTATTTGGCGACATATTTGGACTTCAGAATGAGTTAAGTATTAATCCAATAAGATATGCTAAAATACTTAAGCAAATGAACATTCAAATGATCATCCAAGCCTCATTAAAAAATTTGATAAGAAAATTCAATGGGAAAAAAAACTCATCAAGGAAAGGAGCACTAAGATAATCATTTTTTCCCATTAACTTAAAGCAATTAGCTTGGATCAATACTAGTATATCTTGGCATGTTTGGACTTGAGTGGATGTTTGTTTAATTATACCACTTATGGCTTGATGGAGCCAGCCGGTACAATGAGAGCAGCATCCTCAGCTACAAGTTTTTCCTAGTTTTGATCATCCTCAACTCCTTACTCCATAGTTTTCAAGTCATCCATTCTCACATCAGAAATCATGGGAGGCGGTATTCGTTGTGGCTCGTAATGTGACACCTTATATATTCTCACTTTCATTGTGCATGAAACGAGAGTTTTTTTTTTCTAACAATTCTCATCCTTGGTTTAAAGAATCCTAGGAGATCACTTCAATTTTTTTTGTCGTCAATGATTTATGAGTTGAAAATTTTACATGAACATGGCATAGAAGTGTATGATATTTCTTACAACAATATTTTAGAATGCATGTCGTACTTATGTGGACTATAAGTGATTTCTCAATGATAGTATGTTATCTGGATGGTCGACACACGAAATATTAGAGTTTTTATATTATTCAATGATGCGTTCAAACTGAATCACGGTTAAAAAAGTTATTGATTTGATTTTCATTGATGATTTCTCCTGCATGACCATCTTTATCATTGAAGTACCAGACTATTTAAGAGGAATGTAATTTATTTTGATAATCCACCTCTTGAGTTAAAAAAACAGCTATATCTTAACTCATTTGAGTGATTTCGGTGCTAAAAAGACAGTTAAATGTGGTGGAAATATACACTATTATTTTTCAAGGTTGTGGCTAGTACTACAATTGACATAAGAAGATTATATTCTAGATTTGCCATACTAGGAGGACCATTTTTTGTGTCATAACCTAGATGACATTCACATTGAAAAGGTTTTTACAACATCATTAATAATGTTCTAAATGGACAAGGGAAAGCGAAAGATAATGTGAAGTTTAGATTGGACTTGTCTGATAATTTTTTCTCGGAAAAAGCTGAATGTAATGGTGAACAGGAAAAAATTGCCGCCCGCATTTCCGTTTGAATGCATCTTAAAGCAAGAGTTCTTTGAGCGGATTATGCGTAGTGTTAAATTCCTAGACATATATTCATTTAATTTCCGATTGTAGGAAAGGAAAGTTTGAAAGGATGAAAGCCATGTTTGTCATGTTGTTATGCAATGACTCTTTTCATTTGCTTTAGATGGACTATTACCCAAAAATACACAAATCAACTGTAGGTTCATTTATCCAAACTTTTGAACTTTTTTCATTTATATATATCTCTAGTTTTAATTAATATATATTATATAGGGATTAATTTTTTCTTCCATGACATATGCTCGAGATCACTAACACAGATGGCATCTAAAATCAGGAGAAACAAATATTGGTTATTCTTTGCAATCTCGAGAAGATATTTTCAAAAAACAAATTGATGTTATGGAACATCTTCCAATTCATCCCTAGCAAAAGCTGTACTTGGTGGTCCAGTTCAATATTGATGGGTGTATCTATTTGAGAAATATATGTTATATCTTAAAAAGAAGGTTAAAAATTTTGCAAGAATCGAGGATTCTATTGTCGCTTAGAATATTAATGAAGAAACCTCAAATCTCGACAAGTCGTATATTAAATATTAAAAAATGCTTTTGAAAACCAAGAGTTTTAATTTATAAATTTTGTGATAATTTTCAATTTTTAAGTACTTTTAAATTTATTTAATATACTAACTAGGTGGTTAGCCCGCATGCATGTGCGGACATGAGGTCAATATGGAAAATGATATAATTTTTTTATATGTAAGATAACCAAATATGCTGCCTCATGAAAACAATGAAATAACTAATTTTAGTTGTGTGTATTGAATTTTTCAATAAATAATCAGAAATCATGAAATTTTCATTGGTCGCGTAAATGGATTTTCATAGGTTTGTGATATAGATGTAACATTTTTTTTTTGTCAACATAGCCTAGTGGCCTAATGGATATTAAAACATTATTTATTTACCTTTTATTTTTTAATTATTTAATTAGCTTTACATGAAAATAATCCAGATAATTAAGAATATAATAATATGCAATGGAATATATGTAAGTATTATAAAGAATATTATATTTCTCTAAACAGAAAGTAATACATAGGAATCATGTGGCATAATGATAGTCACCTCTGCATTCAATACACCAGGTCTGAGGTTTGAACCCAGCACCCTGCATGTTATTGGGGATATTAAAGCCACTAGGCTATGTTGACAAAAAAAAAACAGAAAGTAATACAATAATAGTTATTGTTAGTTTGGTCCATACAATAAGTATATGTCTTAGCATATCAATATAAGTTATTAAGTAAGCTTAAAAATAAAACAACTGAAATCTAAACTAAAATTCCAAAAATAGGATGATCAAACTAAACATTATTTGGAATCAAACCCAAAACAACAGATGCATCTTTAAAACTAGGATAAACTACACCATTAACCGTCATGATATCATCAAAAGAATAAGGTCCTCTAATGACATGCAACAGAAGGCGTAAAAAAAACTATTCACTTAAGTTTGACGAACAATATGCTATAACAGATGAAGGAGAAAACCGCATGAGACTTCGTCTCCATTGGTTGTTTTTAATATCCCAAGCAAACAAAAAGAAGAAGAAAACTCTGAGTAAAGCAGACTCTTACAATCCATCCATAAACAGAACTTATATTTTGCAAGAGATATCGGTAAATGAACATTTAATGGGCGCACGGTCCACTTCTACACGCCAGAAATTTTAAGATTTATAACCACACAAACTTAAGACCTCTGTTTATAACCCTATCTTATAAAGTTCAATGTTTGCAACCCCACAATTGAAACATTTTAAATATATTTCCACAAAATCTCGATTTGTAACGGTTTTTGTAGTGAACCGTATCAAAACCAGTCTGTAACCAAAATGACGTCTTCAAAATAACTGATTGCAGAAGATCTTTAACTCTACTCATATCTAAACCAGAGAGCTTCAATCAATTTCTTTGGATGCTTGCAACGTTCATAATCCATGCATGATCTGCGATTGAATTATAATTATTGTCTAACTCCAAAAATAATATTTGATTTTTTTTTCCGAATATTTGAAACAGAGCAAAAACGACTTACGGAGAGCATCTTCTGCGGAAAATCGCCGGGAAACATCGTGACAGATCATTTTCCTTAACAGATCCTTCGCTTCTGCTGATACCGATACAAATTTCTTCGCCGGAAACCTCAAATTCCCTCTCAATATCGATTCAAAGATCTGTTCCACCGTCTCGCTGTTGAACGGCGGTTCCCCAGCTAGCATAGTGTATATCACAACGCCGATGCTCCATATTTCCACCTTCTCGTCATACCTTCTCCCCATCACAACGTCTGGCGCAACGTAATACGGTGTCTCTACGACTCCCTCCGCCGTCTCTGTTTTCTCTTCCCCGAGCCACACCGCTTATCCGAAATTGCAGAGCTTAACACCGAAAATCAACCTCCTTAGAACTTTGGGAGAGAAGACAATCTAAAGTTTGGAAACCAACCTTCTTAGAACTTTGGAAAGAGCATGTTGATTTTCAATGGTTTATCTAATTTTGTGATTTTATGTTTTTGGGATTTCTAGGGTTCAATTATTGGAATGAGTGTGGATTCGGGTTGTATTCGGGTAATAATTTTAGTTTATGGGTTAAAATCTCGGTTTGTAGGTTAATTAACGGGTAATTTTAAATTGTCATTGGTTATATGTGTAAGTGGTTTAGTTTAACCAAAGATTATAATCAGTTATGGTCTCTCAACCATTGAACTTTATTTTTATGTGGAAATAGGTTTAAAATGTCTCAATTGTGGGGTTGCAAACATTGAACTTTATAGGATAGGGTTATAAACAGAGGCCTTAAGTTTGTGTGGTTATAGATCTTAAAGTTTCTGGCGTGTGGAAATGGGTTGTGCGCCCACATTTAATTCATTTGCAAGAATTCTTGGTGTAGACAAATGAAATGGCAAAAAAAAAAACAATGAATAACTCCTAATTTAAAAAAAATAAAATAATGAGCAGTCAAAAATAATAAATAGTAGAAAAATATGTATTCAATGTAATCTATACGATTCTATAAACATTATGAACAACAGAAAGATATATATTGACTAACATGAGAAACAATGAAAGTCCAGGATAGTCCATTGGGTTTTTTTAACAAAATTGATTAAACTATTATATTTTTTTGTTAACATATCTTAGTGGTTTTAATATATCCTTAAACATTGTGGGCTGCTGGATTCGAACCCCAAACATGTATCATAAATTTCAGAGGTGACCATCATTGTATCGTTTAGTAACGCTTATTGAAAAAAGTGACAAAAAGTCGATATATATATATATACAATGAAGAGATAGAGTTTTCTTTATATATATATATCTTAATATTGTGTATTTTTTACAACCAGGTGATTAAGATAACTCACATTATATTATTTGCATATAAAGAAATTAACAAAAATATTATTTGATTTTATAATTTGGAATGATACTAAAACCGCAAAAGATTTACATAACCATATAATTGGTTGGCACAATGGTAGTCACCTCTGAAATTCATCACACATGTCTGAAATTTGAATCCATCATCCCACAATGTTAAAGAATATATTAAAGTCATTAGGCTAAGTTGACAAAAAACCATAAATTAGTTGTCAAAAGATTTGTAATTACCTAAAAAATGATATCTTATTTTCATACTGTTAAGTAGTATAAATATCATGGAAATCATGTGGCAAAAATGGTGTTCACCTATGAAAGTCATCACACATGTCTGGGGTCCAGTACTCTACGATGTTAAAGGATATATTAAAGTCACTATGCTAAGTTGAACAAAATGTATTGCAAAAAAAATATTACAATTAATCAATTAAACTTTCTTTTCACCATACACCGTGAGTAAAATATATTTTCTCGTTGTTCTTGTTCGTTGGATTTGGTTGGACACTCACTGATCGCCTAGTCACCATAAGTTGTCCATGAACCGCCGCTCCTCTCCTTCATCCGATAAAGTAACAGACTTCAAATCCTCTTCCTCAGTCTCCACGTCACCATTCTCCATGAGTATCATCTCCCTTTTATTGATGCATTCATTGACATAATGACTGAGACCCTGACATTTGAAACACCGGATGTTGCGGATTTGTGCTGGACGGTCATTGGCCTTTCCTTTGTCTGGGATGATCACAAACGGGTTAGTGTCCATCTTGGATGTAGAAGGTTTGGGATCTCGTGGTTAGGTCATTCTGAAGTCATGCTGAGAGGCTGGTTTAGTGGTCCCGGGTCCAGTTCCATAGGATGGTCTGATGGAAGACTTCCGTTTGAGTTGTTGTTCGATGAGTAATGTCTTGTGGAGCATTTCTTCCAACTCCACTTAGTGCTGCATCTCAAATCGGTCATGTATGTCACAGTTAAGTCCCCCAAGGAACCGAAACATTGTTGCTTCCCTATCTTCCAAGACATTGTCCCAGATGATAAAGGTCTCCATCTCCACACTACGACTTCCTTGGTTCAACAGCCTTAGTCGCTGATGCAAAACCGTTTTTAATTCTAGCCAAGTCTCAATTTGATACTCCTAATTTCTCCTACTAGACGATACAAGTTGATCCCACCAGCTAAGCGCGTAATCATAGAATTTTGTGGCTGCTACTTTGACTTTGTTGGACTCTGTGTAGAATTGGTAATTGAAGATCAATTCTATTTACTTCTCTCACTCAAGATAGGCATTTGGGTCGTTTTTCCCATGGAAGTGAGGTATTTTGAGCTTGAGCCCACTGAAGTGATCGTGAGGTAGTGGTGGTGGCCTTGTTTCATAGTCGCGTCTAGGCCTCTTGTGGTTGTTACGAACAGACCCACTACTTTGATAGAAATGCTCGGCTCCTTCATCACCATAATACACATGGCGTTCACGGATTTCCCTTGTGGATGAAACGGACCAACTTTCTTGGGTTTGGTTGGGCCATTCTCTCCTTGGTGGCTCAGGCCACTCTTTCCTTTGCGGCTGTTCGGGCCATTTCTCTCGTTGTGGCGTTTGTTGTGGGGCTGGATCAATTGGCCTGAGATCCTCATGCAAACCATCACACAGATCAGCTTGCATGGTGTCGAATTTGGAATTCATCATCTGATCCATTCGAGCTGTGAGAGCTTCAATGGAGCCGGCTGTGATGTGATTCTTCTTCTTCAGACTCTGAACATTGTACCTACAAAAAGAAGAACTTACAAACGGCCAGTCAAACGTCCTTTGAATAGATCTAATGCGTAACAATAGGTATGAAAACAGATCTACCAAATTCTGGTTTTAATGAGTTTAAACAATCGATATAATCCACTTTAAATTAAGTGTGAATTTAAATTCAGAATTCAGATCTAGATAGACCTAAAAAAAACTAATCAAATCGATTTCCAAATACCAATATTGCAAACGAAAATTGAAGAAAAGAAAAGAGAAAATAATGCTCAGCTTGTTGTGGTGCTTTGATACCATTTGATGAGATGTTGGTAGAGATCTCACACCCAAAACCGACACAACAAAGGAGTTTGAAATTAATAAGCCTTGCACCAGGGAAAAATTCACGGTCAAGGGGTGTGGGGCGATGCGGTTACACAAAAGTTGCGGATGACCTATGATATTCACGGTAAAGGAGTGTGGGGCGATGCGGATTCACAAAAGTTACGGATGACCTTTGATATTCAAGTATTGAGCTCTTTTGGATATGACACACCAAAAATATCTTAAATTACATATATATATATATTAGTTTCATTTATTTATTTATTTATTTATATTATCATTAATCTTAAAATCTATAAAATACATTAATAATAATATCAAGAACAATTATGCTAAATAACACTAAAAATGAGTTTCTGAGAGAGATAGTAGTCAAAATTAAAATAGACCAAAACAACATTCATTAAAATATTGAATGATTAAACTATCTTTTTTTTTAAAAAAAAAAATTGTGTTTATCATTGATCGATACTTTAAAAAATATTTTGCCATCACTCTTCACCGTCAAAATTTTCGCAATCACTCTTCACCGTCAAAATTTTCATGGCACTCTAATCACCGGCAAAATCTCGTCATTTGTTGCCGCTGGATTATCTTCATCCTGTTTTTTTTATGTATGTTAGAAAACATAGCTGAATTTCTCATTTTCTTGTTATTATTTGTAAGAGAGAAATTTTGGTTTCGATTTAAGGAATTTGGGTTTCAATTTCTTTTGAGTCTTTCACGATACAAGTTTATATTCATTTCTCGTGTGTATGTGTTTTTAGTTTTAGTTGATTATTTATAGCCGTGGATATTTGGAGTTTTGGGAAATTTGTGAGGTTTTGTAAAAGCAATTGCTTTAAACTTTGTTTTGTTTGCATTGATTTTTTGTTTGTTTTTCTGATTGTGTTCTCTTTAGCTGTGTGTTTAGTTTTGGTTATTTCTTTCCAGATATTGTGAAGCGATTGCTTCGAAAACATGGCCGATAGTGTGTGTTTAGTTTCGGTTTATCCTTTCTAGAAATTGTGAAGCGATTGCTTTGCTTTCATGGAAATTTTGGGTTTTTTATGAAATTTGGAGATTTTGTGAAACTTGATAATCGGAATCTCAGGTTTTATTCTATTTTTTAGAAAGTATTATTATTAGTTTAGGAAGGCATTCCAGAAATCTGTTATTAGCTAGAAATATGTTATTAACTTGGGAATTAAAATCGGATCGACATTGGTTTTGTTTAATTTCTTTCATTTTCTTATGTACTAGTAATCATATAATTGTGTGAGGAAATGGCAGGGTAGAACTTCTAAGCTTCCACAATTTGATTGGACAGGGTTCGTAACTGATAATACTGGTGGGATAAAGAGTATTGTTGGGTTATCAATCCTTAGTTGTAATATTTAGGATGTCAATACAAATAGGGACTTTCTTTAAGCACTTAGAATATATGTTTTTATTTAATTTAGGTGGATAAAAGGTTATGGGTTGGTAGATGGTATTGCTAAACTCAGACTAATCTAAAGCAGTAAACTAATTTCTAAGACTAACTAAAGCTAAGAGAAATAAAAGCAGTTTGGTTTATTTTTTTCAGATTAAAGGACCCTTTTGGATCGAGTAATTTGGTCAAATGTCTCCAAAGAATATTTATTTGAACTCATGTTTATAAGCTTATTACGTTCAGCCCACGCTAGAGAGAAGCTCTGATGTATAGTTAATCCACTTTCGTGACAGAAACCACTTCATCACTCATCGACCAATTATAAGATATTTGTCATGTGGTTCAACGAGCAACAAGCATTAGGAGCATGTTCTCTCTGTCTGTAGCAAGGTAACCCGAAGTCAACGTTGGTTGAACAGATTTAACCAGGCCCGTGTCTAGAGTGTTCAAGCACGAATAACATCCTGGTCAAAATCTTTTACGGCTTATGATTCAGGCTCGAGCGTTCGCTATGTAGCCTGACATTAAGCATCTCAGGGACACGAAGGGAGTTGTGCATCAAAGCTTTAAACAATCATCAATTTTCCTTTATAAACATCTTCCATATTATCCAACCCAAAAGGTTGAGGGAGTCTACTCGCTAATCATAGATGGTAATGAAATCATATTGATTGACAATACGTTAACCATAAGATTGAAATATAAAACAAGAATTAAACAAGCTAAGTTGATGTGATCCTGCTCAGCACAGAAAGACAGGACAAACGCACGGACGATAGGACAGACGCACAGACGACTAGATTTTCGACTGGGACGACCATGTTTTCTACCCGACCATCGAACAGGTCCTTAACCTGACATCGACCAGGCCCTCAACCGGTCCTGGAACCAACCTCGGCCACATTTAGGACGCGGATGTGTGGAAGCCATTAAGGTCACAACAATGACCCCAGTTCTACTGACCAGCTGAGGCATGGTAAATAAAACCTTTGAAGAAACAGGACATTAAGTCAACAAATTCAAGAGACGACAAAATCATCTTAAGCATCTTTATTTGATGAGAATGTTATGATGCAGAAGCTAGTACCTTTATCTGATGAAGGCATAGGAAAATGAACTCCCATACGCCAGAAAGCATAAAGGAAAGCTGTCAAGAATAACACAGCCGCAGCAGAGGCACGCTCCCTTCTTTCACCTGAAATGTTCGTTTAGGTTGACAAATTATAGACAACCACCACAAAATGTTGCAACATGTAGCAGCAAGCTAGTAGTCTAGGATTTAATAAGGAAAAGAACAAGAAATACGACAGCTGTTAAGGCAACAACGTGATGCTTTTTCATATTCATTTATCTCCATCAAGCATGAAGAATATTCTGGCAATAAGATAAAAATGATGGAGCCAAACACTGTTTATGAGGCCCACACAAGTGTTCTCTAATGGAATCCTAGATGAGCAGCATATATAAAACAAAAAAAGCTTCAGAAACTCCTACGAAACTTGCAATGACACATTAACCAATTATAATGATTACCTTCTAAACAAGAAAAACTGAGAACAGAACAAACAAAGAAAATCCACATATGGAATAACGCTTACCACTATCACGAAGCATCAAATAGCAATGGTAATACGGCAACATGAAAACCAGAAGCAGTATCAAACAAAAGAGATCCACCTTCCAGTTTATCATCCTTGCCCTGCAAAATAAGTAAAAAGATTTACTCCAAGGCTTAAACTAATATTCCAAATTAATATTCGGAATTTCCTAAACCAGAAGACAAACTACTTTCAAAAGTGGATTCGTTAAGAGAAACTTACTCTCTAGAGAGCACAGGTATTATTTTGTGTCAATTGGAAGTGGAACGAAGTCTAGGATCAGAAGAGGTTTGTTTTTGTTTTATCCTGTAGCATACTTTATATGATCATATTATATAGTTTCAAATTAGTTACCTCTCTGTTATAATGTCATAGTTCATATAAAATCTTATGGACGTGGACTATTTCATAGTTATGTGTCAAGCTACTCATTGTACTCTGAAATGATTGTGTCTTGTTACTTGGCAATAGTCAGCAAGCCACCAGAGACCAGATTTTTTTTTTTTGGTGTTACAATAGACTGATAAGAGAATGTTGCCGTAAAAGGAACCAACACTATAGACTGTTTATTCAAGAATGGAGAGGATATTTTTTTGGGGTAAACTAACCATAGTCTTGTTTCCTTGCTCAGTTGTGCGTCCTTTCTGTGAGTGGGTACCTGAATTCTTGCATGTTAGTTTCATTACTGATATCCCAAATTTCTATATAATATGTTTATGGTGATTAGATTAACATATTCATGCTCTGGTATTTTTCTTTAACAATTTTCCTTCATTTTTAGCTGATTAGTTTGGCAGCAAACCATCTAATGCTTTTTCCTCCCAGAATCAGAAAGGTAGCTCTTTCTTTAGAAGAATTGTTGGTGTTGTGCGATCGGTTCAAGATGATCAAAAGGAGCAAGGTCAGTTTGCGTGTTTTGTTTTTTAGTTGTGCTGCACAACTTTTTTTGCATAGAAACTGAAACGGCTAGTTCCGAATTATTTACTTTGAAATGGTTATTAGTGTGAAACGTTTATTTTTAATCTTAGCGGCTTTGGCTTTAGGAGAGTGAGACTGGTCAGAGTGATTATCTTAATGGAACAAGGACTTTTGTTATTTGACTTTATTTGGGGATGTATTCTCTACTTTGGTGGTGCTGTTAGTAATTAGATCAACTACAACAACAATAGGAAACCGTACTGTCCTTTTTATTATCCAAAAAACTCTAAAACCAAAAAGTAATGTTGATGCTTACTACAGGGCGAGGCTTACGTCTGTTTTTGTCCATACAAATGTTGATGACCATTTATCCAGTACAGAAGAAATGTATTCACGTGCAACTTGAAATCAATTTTCTCCTTGGTTATTGAGATTAGTTTTTGTTGAGTTGTTAAGATCTTGACACTTATTGGGTGATTGAACTTTTAGGCATAGGATAATTCAATATTATATATATGTATATATATGTATATATAAATTTTCTGGTGATATCCCCCAATTTATTGATACTTTTTCTTGACAAGACAAAAATATTGGAGGCAGAGGTGGAAGGCTTAAAAGAGCGGTCAAAGCAGTTATTTTTGGAAATATATGAGCTTCGCCAAGCAAAGGTTCGCTTTCAGCTGCTTTGGCTTTGATTCGTACAGAATTCTACTCACTGACTTGGTGGTGACATGTTACTTGTCGAATTTTCTATTCTTGATTTACTATTTCTGGTTGTCTTCTTTGGTTGTAATACTTCAATAATTATAATCTATCAATTTTAATAATCCCTAACTGAATTTAAATAATTTTGGTTGAAAAATAAAAAAATACTATAATCTGGCCAACGAAGCCTTCAAAGAGGCCCAAGAAGAACCTACCAAGTTTTCAACCAGCACTCAATCCTCACTCAACCAGTAATTGACCATCGGCTAGACCATATTAAAAACCTGTCTAATTTCTTCTTTAATTTCATAATCAATATTTCCATAATATGTTTGGATAATAAACTATTATTCAAAATCTAAATAGTTAAATTATGGAATAATGATTTAATTTTTAATATTCTTATGGATGTTTAGGAATAATAATAAAAATCTTAGATATTAACATGAAAACTTGTTTTTATCGATGTATATTGAATTATTTATTGTAAATCTCGAAACAATTATTGGTATATCCTGTAATTAGATGCATCTTGCATTATTTCAGAAAAATATATACAATTTACATATTTTATTTTAACTTTCATTACCTATATATTGTTACTATTTATTACTCGCCATCCATACTGTCTTAATATTTTTACTTATTATTATATATCCTTAATGAAATTTCAAAACTTTTAACATTTTAGACATTATATCTTATCTTATATAACGTTATTCTTCATATATTTTGTTTTGAAACATATAAAACTACTATTATAGACTAGTAAACATATTAACGATTTCTACTTTTGGAAGAGGACCACAACTAAACTGATTGTTGTGCGGATCACCAGTAACTTATTGGAGATCTCCAACAACGACAATGACCCCGTGCAAGTTTGCAAATGTTGACATGATAACAACTTAATTCAGGGTGTTATTATTGACAAATACAAATTAAGTTATGATAATGTATAGAATAATATATACCAATTGGATATGTCTGATCGACATGATAATATGTGATGTTTTCAAACAGGATGAAACCATCATATGCTTTGAATTTTTATGAATTGTCTTGTGGATAAAAATGATTTGAGTATAAAAATATGAAACTGGTTCATGATTTTGCGAAAATTTTCAGAAGATTTTACAACTTAGACATTTTTAATATAGTTTCAGTCTCCTTCTTTGAATTTTTTTAAATGAACAATCATCGAATGTGCCCACGGTCTTGTAACACTAGGTATAAAAAATATAAAATTAGAATGTTTAATATGAAAACAAAGTAATATTATTTGAAATTTATAATATTTACTTAATGTGAAACTTACACTATCATCTCCGATTATGATGTGGTTCTGATGGCTTCCCCCTGGTAAGTTAGTTTTATATATCCTAAGAATCTTAACCAATAATTTGTTTGAAAAAAAAACCTTCAATCGCTATATGACTAATCTGAACATTCTGCCATTCCAATTTGATTTTTGTTTTTGAAAACAAAACAGAGGAAGAAGTTGAAGAATATTCATTTGTTTACGAATTGAGAAATCGAAAGATTTGTAGCTCACAAATTATTATATATAAGATGTAGGAAACTATGTCAGCAGTTAATGAGAGTTATTTTTTTTACAAAGGTTCAAATAAGATAGCTTTTTAATATATCAGAAGTAAATGGATATAGAGATAATTATGTTATTCTGCGAAAAACGAACATTTAACTAAATACACAATACTTAATATGGACTTGAGAACTATCTACTTTCAAACAGTTTATAATAATGATGGACTTTTTAATAATTACTATCTCGTATTGAAACCGATATACTATTTATTTATTTAGATTTTACAATAATTATACGTTATTTTGAAATATTTTAAAAATTCGATAAAATAAAGTCTCACATCAATATAAATAGTAATTTTGCAATCAATTGACTATTCTCAATAAACATATTTGATTACCTACTAAATGTAATGATAACCTACTCTGAACAATGAGTTTGCTTGTGTCGATAACAATAATAAATTCAACTAATATCATGATCTTTATTAAATTTACGAAGTATTTACCTAAATCATACAAAAATTTGAAAGATAAAATAAATTAAGCAAAAAATATATTTCAGTAAGTGATAGCTAATGACACAAAAATCAGACATTAACGTTATAAACAAATATACCTATTGCTAAATCAAATACGCATTTAAATATAATAGATAATGAGAATCATCGTTATTTTTTGTGAACATATCATAATAATTTTAATATCCTCTTTAACAATACAGGGTGTTGGATTCGAATCCTAGACATGTATTATGAATTTCAGAAGTGACCACCATTGTTCCACATGATTCCTACTCAAGGTTAAAATTTAAAGGTAAGAGATTTAGTAAATTGGGTTCCACAGAGATATAAGGTTTATTCAAATAATTAAACCAAAGTAAAAAGTTCATGTATTAAGATAGAAAGAAGATTTTATTAGTATGAATAAAGCAAAGGAGAGGAGGAGACTGATCAAAGTAAGAGAATGCTTAAATAAAGGCTTAAAGAGAGGCCTGAATGAAGGCTTAACTGAGAGGCCCATAGAAAAGTCTAAAGGAAGGCACAGCTGAAAATCCCTAATGAAGGCCTACACAAGTCTTCTAGAAGCCTCCAGAAAAGCTCTTGGTCACCAAGACAAGAGATATTATCAAGACAAAAAATATTACACATGAATCAGTTTATGGAAAGACAATAATCTCTTCCTTTATTTATAGCAACCGCAAAAGTCAAGAAACAGAGCAAAACTCTGTCCATAAGAACTTTTGATCATTGGGGGAAGAGAACCAAGGAAGGCTTAACTATTGTGAGTATTAGCATTAATGCCTTGATGAATTCAAAATTCCTCAATGATCTTTATAAGAAGAAGGAAGTGAACCATGGTGGACTATGCATTGCATTTAGGGCTTTGTTGAATCCAAAAATCCTCTTGAAACCGCTTAAGGGAAGTGAATGGTCTCCTTCACTCTCATGAGTTTAAGAAAGCATGATGAATCCAAAAGTCTTTAAGGATAAAAGTTCCACTTAAGGGAAGAGAACCTTGATCTTCTTTTCTCTTATTAGCATAAGAAGTCTTGATGAATCCAAAAGTTTTAAGGGAAGAAGACTCAAAGTTTATCTTAAAATGATCAAAGAAATGTGAACTATGACTATATTAATCCTTGGAGATTAAGATGAGAAGTCATAATGACCAAGGAAAGCTTTACTATTTTTAGTATTAGCATTAATGCCTTACCTTTAAATCCATTATATATATAAGAAGAGAGAAGTGAACATTGGTGGACTATGCAATGCATATAAGATCTCGTTGAATCTAAAAGTTCTCTTGAAATCCACTTAAGGGAAGAGATCATTGATCTAATTTACTCTTATGAGTATAAGAGATCTTGATGAATCCAAAACTCTTTAAGGGAAGAAAAATAAATATATCTTATATGATCTCATCTTTTGTTGTTTAATCTGTCCAAAATTTTAAAAAGGTTCAATCTTTAAAGATGTTGTGGAGTTCACTTGATGTCTTAAAGAAGAACATAGCAAGTGTGATGCGTCCCGGAATTGATCAATTTATCCTAAAATCGATCGATCCGCAAAAGGATCGATCGATCGACAACATGATCGATCGATTGAAAATAGGAGCGATCGATCCCTCTCAGCAGTTTTTTCTGGAATCGACTGCGTATTAGACGATCGATCGGTCTACCTGAGGATCGATCGATCCCCATCAGGATCGATAGAGCCACTATTGATAGTCCTCATCTTCATTTCAAAAAGGCTAAACTCTAAACACTATCCCATTTCATTTGTTTAAATTTCATTACCTTAGTCGAATAGCTAAGATTTACTTTATTTATGGAATCTTAATTGAACATTCTAAAACTTTGATATTCCTAGTGGCATATACTGAAAACTCCTTCTTCTTTGTCACTTGTTTAAGGGTAAAGGAGACCATGAGAACTTCAAAGAAGTATAAGATGGCAAGAAAGTGGTTCATAAAAAGAGAAATCAAGTCATAAAGAGCTAAATGAATGGAAATAATGAAGGAAGGAGCCGGTTATAAACTCAATTTCAAACCAAGATCATAGCTAAACATAAATACCGAGAAGGTTATACTCTTTTCCTTCATCATGGTTTTATCCCAAGAGGTTTTACATGTTGAAGTTTTTAATGAGGTAGTCATTTGCGTATTACAAGTTTTGTGTTTGGTCCTTACGGCGTCCGGACGACCAAGCTTGAGGGAGATATTAGAGTGAATAAAGTAAAGGAGAGGAGGAGACTGATCTAAGTAAGAGAAGGCCTGACTGAAGGCCTAAAGGGAGGCTTGAATGAATGCCTAAACGAGAGGCCCATAGAAAGGTCTAAAGGAAGGCACAGATGAGAGGCCCAAAGGAAGGTTTACACAAGCCTTCTAGAAGCCTCCAGAAGAGCTCTTGGTCACCAAGGCAAGAGATATTATCGAGACAAGAAGTATTATGCATGAATCAGTTTATGGAAAGACAATAATCTCTTCTTTTATTGTATCTCTTATATTTTCCACTATAAATATTGTAACATATGCAACAAATTATTGAAGGAAATATAATTTTCTTTCACATTCTCTCTAATCTCATAATCTCATAATCCCTCTTAATCTCTCACCAAACTCTTATGAAAATTTTATTTTACTTCTGCAAATTCCAACAGATTTGTGGGTATAAAAATCATTCTTGATCATTGTATGCATCCTCTCATAAATCAACTTGGTGTGAGTGTTTCAATCCTACCAAAATAAGTCTCTGAAATTAGTTGTTCGGATATTAAGCTAATTAGCGTAATTAATTAAATAAGAACAGATTTATTATTACATTAGTATAATTCATCACAATGGTGGTCTTCTCTAAAATTCATGACACATGTCTGGGGTTCAAATCAAGCATCCTGCAGAGTTAATGAGATATTAAAAGCCACTATGCTAAATTGACAAAAAAAAAAACAGCACATGTCGAATGTTAGGATTCAACAAAATCTCAGACACATCATTGGATGAAATAATAGTAGTTTTACCTGTAAAAAGATGAACAGTAAATTTAACCATTAATATTTGTTAACATCTCTAATCCTTAAACATTAAAAATAATAATATAACCATTTAAAATACCAACACAATTTGATGATATCTCAGGCTCTTAACACACAGATGACAGGTTCACTGCGTATTTCTACGAGACAACGTCCCATACACCCCTTTTGCTTAATTTTTAATCTGTTATACCCCTTTTTAATCTGATATACCCCTCATATATACAATACCGATTTTACTCTTAATGAATCTGAAAATAAGGAAAACAAAATAATACTTAAAAAAAAGAACGAGATGAGAGATTGTATTCTCGTGTCACTGTTGGAGCACAACACGTTCTCACTTTCTCTCCTCTTTACTCACTCTCTCTCCTCCTCGTATCAATGCGAGCAAGCTCGAGATCGAGCTCGAGCATTTCCAGATTACTAATCGCGAGCGAGCTTCAGCTTTGCTTCTCCTCCTCAGCTTCAGTTTTGCTTCTCCTCGCTCCAGCTATTGTTTTGCTTCTTCGTCAACCTCCCTCCCTCTGTGAAATCAAAAACTCATCCTAAAATTCACTTTCAATTGTAATATTTCGATTGAACAACTTTTAACAATGTTTATGGGTTTATTAGGACTAGACATTGTAAATCGATATGGCAGAATCGTAGTAAACTGGAGTATTCATAATTGAAATGTGGAGTAAAACTTGTAAAACTGTGATGATTAGTAAAACTAGTAAAACTTATAAACCTGCGACGATTAGTAAAATTAGTAAAAATAGTAAAATTAGTATTACTAGTTTAACTGATAAAAGTGGTTAAACTTGTAAAAATAGTAAAACTAGTATTACTAGTATAACTGATAAAAATGGTTAACTTGTAAACATAATAAAACTAGTATTACTAGTATAACTAGTATAACTGATAAAACTGGTCAAATTAGTAAAAGTAGTTCAAATAGTATAACTAGTAAAATTAGTCAAACTAGTACAATAGTGTTGTAAAAATAGTAAACCTTGATGGAAATTCAGAAAATAATAAAATAGTAACATTGTATTACAATGAGCAATATATTGATTAAAATAATAGTATATTAGAGCTAGTATAACTAGGGACAACTAATAATACTGATTGAAATTTTGTATTCTTTTGGCAGGTGACAATGAGCAACAACGTCATGATACATTTAACATGTGAATGTCACATGTCTAGTTTAATTTTTAAGTTATCAGTGGAGGATATAACTTTACAAATGGTAGAAGATAGGATATACAAGAAGGTTGGATTAGATGAAAATGTAGTGAAATTGAAATCCAGTTACATTCCATTGGTGGTGGGATGTGAATCACAATTGAGTATTTGTGATGATAAGGATCTTTGCGTTAATCTAAAATCAATTGATAAAGATAATCGTAGATGTATGCTGTTTGTGGAAGTTATCAGTATATCAGAAGTTATCATTATATCAGAAGTAACTGAGCAACTTTCGAGAGTGGGCAAAGGAAGTTCTGTTGGTACAAATTATGAAGATAACGCCATAATTCTGTATGTAGCCAATGAAGAATATAAACAACAAGATGAGGCCATGGAGGATAAAGCTGAAGAAGATGAGGCAGTGGAGGATGAGGCGGATGAATATGTGGATGATAGTATTGATAGGTCGGTTATGCATGATGAATATCTTCAGCTTACACTTACTATAGAATCAAGTCAGTTCTTAGAGGAATGGGAAGACGGTGTGAGTGTGGATATTCATCAAGAATTTCAAAATAATAAAGCAGTCCAAGAATTGGTGGATAGAGCTGCATTTATAAATTGTTTTGGGTATGTTGTTGAGAAGTCAAATAAAAGCAGATTAGTGTTAAAATGTCGTCAAGAAACTGTAAATGGGGTTTACAAGCTAAAAGAGTAGGAAAGACAGAGAGTTTTTGATTAGAAGGTATACCAAGATGCATACATTTTCTCGAGCTAGTCAGAGTGATAGCAACCAAAAGAGAAAAGGCACACCCGGATTAGTTACAACGCTTTTGAGTGAAGATTATCCAGGGCAAATGGAAACTTCAGCTCCTAAAAGTATTATGGATCTTGTTAAGACAAAATTGGGGTGTGAAGATATCTTACTATACTGCTTTGCGAGGGAAAAAAGCTACAAGATATTGTATAGTTATCTGTACATGTTGGAGAAGGTCAATCCTGATACAATTGCAAGTGTGAAAGTTGATGAGCACAAAAAATTTAAATACTTATTCATCGCTTTGGGAGCTAGCATTGAAGGGTTTCAAGTCATCAGGAAAGTAATAAGTGTGGGTGCAACTTTCTTCAAAAAGGATATGGTGGTGTACTTGTGTTTGCCACAGCTCAAGTTCCTAATCGTCATCATTATCCCATAGCATTTGGTGTTCTTGACGGTGAAAATAATGCTAGTTGGTACTGGTTTTTTTAGACGTTGAAAACGATAGTAGCGGACTCACCTGAAATAGTTTTAATAACTGACAGAAATTCAAGCCTCATTAGTGCCATATCTACTGTGTATCCGAGCGCTTATCATGCTTATTGTATATGGCATTTGTCACAAAATGTGAAAGGTCATGCTACAAACGTCAACAAAGACGTAGTGGCATGAAGATTCATGGAGTGTAGTAGGGTTTACACTGTGACTGAGTTCAACTGTGCTTATAGTGTTTTTAAGACAAGATTTCCTTCTGTGCTTATAGTGACAGAAAAATGGGCAAGTTGTTGTTTTCCTGGAGATAAATACAACATAGACACAAGCAATTGTGTGGAGCGTTTGAACAGTGTTTTTAAAACCGCACAAAAGTTCTCCTTACTCCCTATGGTTGACACAATCATTAAAAAGTTTTCTGAATGGTTTAATGATCATATGAAAAATGCCGCTTCTGGATCAATAGAACGAAAACTTATGCCGTTAGTGGAGAACTATATGCACGACATATGATCTATTGCTGAGAAATTGATTACGACCGAGCTAAATAATTACGATTTGGAGTACAATGTCATCGGTAGCGATGGAAAGCCAAATTTGGTGAACTTAATCTCAAAAAGCTGCAGTTGCAGGGTGTTCGATATTCAAAAATATTCATGTGTGTACGCATTAGCCGCTTTCATTGATAACAAAAGGCACGAAGGTAGAGGTCGTGATATCCAGTTACATGACTTGTGCTCGAAATACTATTGGTCGGAGCTGTGGGCATTGACATATTTATGTAGTACCAGATATGAGAGAGTGGGAAATCCCAGATTGCATCAAATAATTGCAAATCATACCTCTGGATATGATCAGAAAGAAGGGTAGAAAAAAAGTTAAGAGGTTTCCATCAGCAGGGGAACGACGTCCAAGGACCAAAAATAAAAGGTGTCCAAGACAAGGATTCTAATGGTTGTTATTTGGGGGCATTTGAGATTTTGTGTTGTGTAAAACTATGTAAAACTGTGTTTGTGTTACGTAATATTAGTTTTTGTACTCGTAGTTTTACTAGTTTTATGCTATTTTTTTAACAACTAACTTTAGTTTTACTTGTTCTATTTTTTTTGAACAATTAACTTTAGTTTTACTAGTTCTACTTTTTTTTGGACAACTATCTATAGTTTTACTGGTATAACTAGTATACACGTAAAACTAGTAAAACTGGTACAACTGGTATAAACAGTAAAACTGGTACAACTGGTATAAACAGTAAAACTAGTACAATTGGTATAAACAATAAAACTAGTAAAACTGGTACAACTGATATAACTGTTACAATTGATATAATTGGTATAAATGATATTATGTTATTTTAGTAAAGAGTATAGACAAATTGATATTATGAACATGAAATTGCTGTTATAAACATATTTTTAAAAATATTAAAATATTTTCTATTGGTTCATTATTATGACAGAATATAGACAACATAGCCCTTACACTTTTGATATCACTCTATGATTTATAGCCAAGTTATTGTAAAAAAATTAAAATTCATAGACTTTCAAAACACTTGAATGCATGAAAATCTAATAATTGTAATGTAAATGACCTAAATCAACTGTAAAAATGGTAATACATAAAATTTAGTAAGGTAAAACTAATTAAAATAAAAACTCCTTAAAGTACAACTATATGCATTTTTTGTAAAACTACAATCTAGAGTAGAACTAAGTGCAAATTTTTGACGCCCAACTGTAAAATGTTTCCCTCCCAAATGTTAAAAAATTCAAGTTTTCCCCCAAAACGAAATTTCATTGTTTCATGTTAAATCAAATTCGACTACATTATCATCAAAGTCATGTAGAAGCGCTAATATAAGTTATACATGTCCTATTTTGCTCTCTCTCTCTCTACTCTTTTGCTCTTTCTCTCTCATCTTTTGATCTCTCTCTCTCTCTCCCTCTCTCTCGTTTGTCCAATTGATACTAGCTACAAGGATGAGAAAAGGAAGAAGAAATATATCAACATGCTTTACTTTATGGCGGATAGTGACGAAGGGATTCAAACAGTTTGCCCAAGTGGTGGACAAATCGTCACTGAAACCGAAACCGAAACCGGAAATAAGTATTTCATTTGCAATCAGTTTGATGTATAAAATAATTATTTGTTTGTCTTGTAACTATTTAATATAAGTTATAACTCATACATTTTAATTTTAGGATGATGAAATGCATCGTAAGAAGAATTGGTTTGATGGTGTCTAAGAAGAGATTAGTAAGATGAAGAAGGAGGTTGACTCCCAAAATTCAAAGATTCAGACCTTGGAAAGCCAACTTGAGCCTTAAATGAAAAACTAGGGGAGAACTAGTAAAACGAGTTGTATTAGTAATTTGCTACTTGTTGTTATGTTCTATTGTTATGTTGTATTGTTACTTAGTAAGACTTTAGTTCTACTTGTTGTTTTCTAGTTTTACTTTAAAATGAACCAAATTTTATAAAAGAGTTCAAACACCAAAACAACAAAACAAAAAACAGAAACCAAAGTACTTAAACCATAATTAAAACAAGTCCAACTACCATGCTGCCTCACTGTTCCCTGGTGCGTTTCTTCCCCTTCCCCTTCTTCTTTGCCTCACTCGGCCTACCTTCAAGCTGGTGAACCCGGGCTGCCAACATACCCACCTGCACCTCAATACGCTGGAGCACCAAATCAACTTTATGCTCCATTTCCAGCATTCTGTCTTCTATGGAGAACAGTGGTGGCTCTTGATTAGTTGGTAGTAACCGACTGGTCGATTTCTTCTCCATTTCTTTTACCTCGGCTCTGCTCACCAAACGTGCAGCCAAATCCTCTTCAAACATATTTTCAAAACATATTTCATGTCAACCACGAAGACTCCTCATCCAACTTTCGACTACAACATCATGTTTGTCGTCGTCATCTTCAAGCTCCGTCATCTCAGCAAGGAGATTTTCTTCACCGATGGCTGGGACAAGCATGCTCTCAATGCGCTGCGTATGTAAACCACAAAACAGTTTTACTTAGTTTTATATACATATGTAAACAGTACTACTAGTTCTACATACACAATTATACAGTTTTACTTAGTTTTACGTACACATGTAAACAGTTATACTAGTTCTACATACACAATTATACAGTTTTACTAGTTTTACAATTAAAAATTGGATATAGTTGACGTAATTGTACCTTAGTGTTTCCAAGAGCTTCATAAATACTAGACATAGGAAATCCCTTCATCGCACATTTCTTAAACTTTGTCTTGCACATCCTTGGACAAGACTCCTCTGCTCCTACAACTTGTTCACGAAACTCCGAGGCCAACTCTGGGATGGCCTCAAATACTAGCAAATACACCAAAACACACAATACACAAAAAAATACTTATAAGAATTACAGTTACAAAGGTTATACAATTACAGTATAAAAAACTTAAAAATAATACCGGAAATGTAATTATACCTCCAACGGAATAACTAATCCGGGAATCGGCCACAAGACATTCTCCTTCACCTCCCCTTTAAAGTGGTTCATTGTGTGTACGATCTCCCAGAGCATGAAATCAAATGACAGTCGCCCCCAAGAGTTTTAACTGTTTCAAACCGCTTCATAAACAGTTTACTATCCAATTGGAAAAATCCATTTGATCTGGATGGGTGGATATTATCCGAGTTTTTTTTGTAAATATTTTAAAATCTGTTTATTTTTTTGTCATTTCATTGTTTTTTTATTAAAATTAAATCAATTTAAAATTAATTTAGAGAGATAAATATTTCAAAACTATGATCGAGCAAAAATGACATTTCAGACGATATCTCATTTTTCTACAAGCTACATATGTTCGAATTGCTCAGCATATATACCAAGTGCTTTGCAATTCAAATTCACACTACTGCAATAAAAAAATGAATAGGAAACTTTTCATTTAAGTAAACATAAATAACAAACCAACTTTAGATTTCTAATGGTAAATTCAAGTTTAAAAGCTTCAATCTCATTTAAACGATTATTGATAGTTGCGATTTGTCTGACATTATCCACCTTGATGATTACACCAACCAAGTTAACTGAAATATTTAAAATAAACTCCCCATTATGAATGAATAAATTACAGATATGAACAATCAGATTAATATTAAAAATAGGATACCATGGTCAATGCAGGGATACAACGAACAATCCAGGAAATTCTTAAATGGTTTGAAAGAAAACATATTTTTTGGGATGTAGAAGTCAGGGACTACTATTTGAGTCGAAAGTATAATATAGTTGAAGTTTGTAACTTGAAAAATGTTTTTTCAACAAAAATGGATCTGGCTACCTTAAAATTTGTCATTATATAATAGTGACCCTCTCTGAATTTTTTTTTTCAATAGATCCAACAAACACCACTGAATATTTGCTATACATAGATCGTCCTAATGAAAACTCAAAATTATATAATAATCGCTATATATTTACTATTTTCAAAAGAAAGGTGAAAAATAAAGATTCAATGCTAACCTCCTTATCCGACAGTACCAACTTGTGATTTTCATATAAATAAACTTATTCTTTGTGTAATCCCTCCTATCATTCACCAAAATAGTTTTTTTACACAGCTCTGCTGGTTGTAAATCTTTAAAATTTTCAAACGAAGCCATCTTATTCTCACAGATTTTGAAGAAGAATATAATAGATAGAACTGAAAGGTTTTAGAGAGAGAAAAATGGAAATGACTTTGGAAAGGTTTACAGAGAGAAAATATAGTATATCAACTGATAGAAATGATTAATGCGTACATAAATTAATTGAAATTGCACTATCCTGATAAAAAAGATCTTATATATTTCCCTATAAAAACTGTCAATAAATAAACTGGTTACTATTATTTTATATATTAATTTTATATTAACTATCAAATTAGTTAAGTTATACGGGATAAGAAGGACATTATTTCATTAAAATTCTACATTGATATACGATTTAATCATTATAGTCTTCCTTCTTTCAAACACCTTTATGTATTGAGCCCTGAGATAAAACCAAAACCGAATAAAAAGAATGAATGTTCGATTTATTTATATTAATATATAATTATTATTCTGTAAGCAGTATTCACATATTTTTTAATTCTTGAAAATATTCATTTTCATCATCAAGTGGAATATCTGAGCATCAAATAGTATAACTCACACACGGAAGCAATATAAAATTTGATATCAATTAAGTCTCTCATCGATATAGATACTAATTCTGCAATCAATTGACAATTTCTAATAAAAATATTTTAGTACCTACTAAGTCTAATGATAATCTACTCTGAAAAATGAGTCATAACTACTTTCTGGATACGCAGATAAAGATACAAAGAGTAAAAAGGTTTGTGTATGTCAAAACTATTATGTATGTCAAAACTACCGTTAATGAATCCATTACAAGATCTTTATTGAATTTACGAAGTATAATCACCTAAATCCTACAAAGATTTGATTCAAAATATAAAATTATGCATAAAATGTTTTGAAGTAAGTGATAGCTAACTGATCGGCTCCAAAATATCAACCACCAGACCGGCACTGTCTCCAGCACAGCGCAAACACCATACACCGTCGTTTTAACTTAATTTATTGTATTTATTTTTCTTTTTGTTCTTTTGATTCTTACTATTTTTCATTCACACCGAGACGGTATGAACTAAGTCTGGAAAAGAGATCACTTTCCTAATTTTTTTTTTAAATCTTGTGTCATGTTTGAGTTTTGTTAAGTTTTAGAATATAGTCATACTTTTAGAATAGAGTGATAAAAAAGAATTACATTATTAGAATTTTATGCATTAGATCTATAATAGAATAACACTTTGCTCCTTTATGAATGCTCATCATCTTTGAAAACGTTCAAATAACGGAAACACCATGTTTGGAAATTCTCACTTTTGAAAAACCATTAGCTTTGGAGCTCACTTAGTCATATTAGGAATAATCCAATGAACTTGAACCTAATTGAGTCATTAGTTTTTTCGCCTAAGGGTTTGATATGCTTTTCTCGTGATTTTAATTTTTTTTCAACTCAGGTTTTTCCACCCTTTTTACCACTCTCTTGAAACCGAGTAACTACTCCACCCTAAACCCCAACCATTCTTTTAAACCAAAACACTTTTCTTTGAATGAGGCATTTTTGTGAAATGTGGTACATGTGTAAAATAGTCAAAGACAAAGAATGACATAATGTCTTATATTCATAGATGGTTCTGTGTTTAGGCTATTCTGAATGAAGATGAGTGTCCTGTATGTTATTTTTTAGGCTATTTTGCATAATGTCAAGCATACTATTTTTGAGAGATAACCACCACAAAAGAACTATTCCCAAAAAGGTACATCTATACCTAGCCCTTTTCTTTTTCACCCCCAGCCGATCGTGAATTGATTGATCTCCCCTAAGGGAGAGCGCGCTGTAAATACCTTCTAATGAATATAAGGGATTTTTTTATACTTGATTTTGTTGGTTCCATAGATAGATGAGAACGTGATCACCATGGTGAAGTACGAAAGAGTATTCGTTATGTCCAACAAGTGACAGACATTTATGAGCAATAGTGTATTAGTTTTTTAATTTTCTTTTTGTCTTACTGTCCTAGTATCTTAGTTTATTAAATTTTATGTTTAGCTAGTCGATGTCTTTCCTTTCTAGGTTTGCTTGAGCACAAGAAAAAGGCAAGTCTGAAGAAAATGATATCCTAAGATATTACTGGACCCAAAGAGTATTTAGTGTACATATTGCATAAACATGTGTTTGTATGTTGAGTACCGAAAATGGAGCTAAGCCGGAGTAAAAAGGCAAATTTTGTGCGAAATCATGAATCGGAGGAGATTTGCGCATCAAGGGAAAACCTCCAGAGAAAAAGAAGCACAACAGAAGAAAATAAAGAAGATTGGGATATAAAAGGAAGAAGCCAAATAAATGAAAGAGAAAATCAGGAGACAAGAAAAGAATAAGGAAAGAAGTTTGGCACAATGGTTTACCAACCCGTTGTTGCAGAATGACAACAACTAATCATAACTGATGAAGCGGCGCCAAACTAGGGCTAACCCCTTTTACCTTGCCTATCTGTATAAATATCACTGCTGTACCTTAGAGAGAGAAGAAAGACCTCGAGAGAAAAGACTTTGATAAACAGAACTCCACTTAGTTTAGATTTTAGTTTTTAGTTTCGCTTTTATAGTTTTTACTCTTTTTGTTTGATTTAAATATTTGCATTTCTTTACTTTTCGTCTTTCAGTCTATTTGCACTTAACTTTATTTGCACTTTAATTTACCTGCACTTTAGTTTTAGTTCATACTTCTCTACTTCATTTATATGATAATAAATCATCAGACCATATGATTATGTTGTTTGTAATATTTAGCGAGATAAATTATGAAATTAGAAAGTCCTTGAAGCTTTCTATAAATGGCGTGAGTTACTTAGTCAAAGGAGAGTGTCTAAAGCTTATTTGTGTTTTAGTGTTATGATATCCTTGTAGCTATTCATGTATAAGACAATCCTTATATCAAAAAAAGCCTAAACTAGATTAGTATAAATATCTCTCACCTTTCTCATTTGTAACTTAGAAAATAATTATTCTCTCATTCTTAATAAAATCATTATTCTCTCTAAATCTTTCTAATCTTTCATTCTCTCATTCTAAAAATCTCTTAATCTCATATTCTTTCATGGTATCAAAGCCATGTTACATCAAATCTGGGTAATATTCATCATTCAATCCTTGAATCAAGAAAAAATCATCTTCTTCACAGTCTTCTTTTAGTTTCATTTCGACCGTCATCTTGAAACGCAAATTCCGGCCAAACCACGGCACCTTTTGATGATCTGCTTTTTCTGGATTGTAACTCGGCAAGTTCTGAAGCCACGCCAATTGGATTTGCATCGTGTGGCCAAAGGAATCAAAAGTTACAATTTTTCTTGCATTAGACCTCCACGAGTACCTCTGCCGCGAACCTCCGTGTTTCCCAGGTCATTCCGACGTCAAATCTTCACCAAATCACTTACAAATCTTAAAATCAAGCCCTTCGAGACTAGTTTCTGTTTAAAGAAAGTAGAACTCAATTCTCTTATATTTGAAGGAAGTTCTTGAAGTTTTCCTCAAAGTCGTCAGAATTTGCCTCTCACAAGAATCTGGTGATATAATTCTAATAATTTCTTAGTTTTCTTTAAATATTTGATTCTGGAAAGTTAGATAAGTATCTTGTGAGGGTATACACAAAATTTGGTTTCAATCTGATAGGTTTAAGTCTTCAAGATTCATTTTCTTGATTTTCTTAATAATTTTTAAAATTCTAATAAAAGAAGGAAATCTTGAATATTTTTAGATTGTTGTTGTGTTTTAAAATAAGTTCCAAATATTTTTGCTTGTTGATATTGCTGAATTGGATAAGGACTGTTAGAATTAGTTTTTTTTGTTGGAGTTTGTTAAAATCTGTTGCAGGAAGTTGGTTAAAGTTGTTAAAATATTTAGGTAGTTATCTTGAAGAACAAGTAACTACTCGCGGCCAAGGAAGACTGACAACGCGCCTTTGGATCCCTGTTCCACATCCTTGCTTGTCCCTGGCCTTTACCTGGTGGCCTTCTTTACCTTCCTTTGCTTGATCAAGTCTTGAACTCGCATCAAGAAACACGCGAATGAGGTCTTCCGCGAACAAAGGAACACGCGGACAACATCACGTGGTACACGCGATCTTGCATTAGGACATCCCAAGTCTGTCATTGTGCCGACCAGTGTTCGTCCCAGTGCATCGTGACCAGCTCCTGTTCGTGCCGACTACATTCCCAACCAGCGTTCTTCCCAACCAGTGTTCGTCCCAACCAGCGCTCATCCCGACCAACGTTCGTCTTGACCAGCGTTTGTCCCAACCGACTGACAATTCCAGCGTCCCGACCAACCTTCCACTAGCTCCATTGTCGGGACCAACCAAGATACTTTCATTGTAACGTGACCCACTTCGAGCTACTCTAGTAACCAGCTAAGGATGGGTACTCCATCCTCAGCTGAAGCCAAGCTGGGCATCTCGGCCACAACAACCCACGGCCAGCCACACGCAAGCACAAGCTCACGGCCTTGTGATGGTTCCCTCAAAGGCATGTAGCAGCTCAGTTCTTCACTCAGCCTCAACTAGTGTCATGTCTCCAGCATATGAATTTGTGACAAAATCAGACTTAGAAACTCTTATCAAAGCCATAAAGGATGGTAATGTTTTGGATAAAACTTTTCATGCTTCTTTTCAAACTTCTTTTACTCCTAATGTCTCTAAATCATTGGTGGTTGATTCTGGTGCTTCTCACCACATGATTAGTGATCTAGGATTGCTAGAGAATGTAGAACCTGTCTTAGGTAATTTTGTCATTGCTAATGGAATTAAAGTACCAATTAAAGGCATAGAAAAACTTAAGTTGTTTGATAAAGAATCTAAAGCCTTTTACATGCCTTCATTACTTCTAATTTGCTTTCAGTTAAAAGACCTAATACTGATTTAAATTTTCAAGATATCTTTGATCCTAATGACTTCTACTTTCAGAATATTGAAACTAGTAGAAAATTTGGACAAGGAACCACAAGAGATGACTTGTATGTGCTTGAAGACATGACTAAAGCTAGTGGGTTAGAGGCGGCTTTTAATGCTGGTTCTTTTGGTGATGATTCTGATCTTTGGAATGCTAGATTAGGACATCCTCATCCTAGAGCACTTGAATTGATTGTTCCTGGTTTAAAAATGCCAACATATATGTGTGATTCTTGTATACTTGGAAAGCATTGCAAAACAGTTTTTGAAAAATCTTTGCATACTTATGATAATTGTTTTGAGTTGGTGCATTCTGATGTTTGGACATCCCCATTTCCATCTAGAGAAAATCATTAGTATTTTATTTTGTGACATTTATTGATGAAAATTCCAAATTTATAAGAGTATTTGATGCATTTTTAAATTTTCAAGCATATAGTACAAATCAATATAATGCAAGTATTAAATGCTTTAGAACAGATAATGGAGAAGAATACACTAGCACCAGACTCCAACAACACCTGGCCAAGCATGGCATTGAACTACAAACCAGCTGTCCTTACACTACACAACAAAATGGAGTGGCTGAAAGGAAGAATAGGCATTTGATGGAAGTTGTGAGAACAATGATGTTCCACATGAAAGTTCCCAAAAGATTTTGGGGGGGGGATGCTCTTGTAGCTGCATGCTACTCGATTAATAGGAATCCTAAGCCCTAGATGACTTGTCTCCATTTGAGGTACTAAACAAAACTAGAACCAATATTGATCACTTGAGAGTTTTTGGTTGTGTTTGTTTTGTTGTTGTTCCAAAGGAGCAAAGGAACAATCTGGACCCAAAGAGTACCAAAGCTATGTTCACTGAGTATTCTTCTACTCAGAAAGGATACAAAAGTTATGATCCAGAGACTAGAAGAGTCTTGGTATCCAGAGATGTTAAGTTCCAAGAATCCAAAGGTTTCTATGAAGAAGGAACTTGGGATCAATTTAAGGACATCTCAACAACAAGATCAGACCAAGATAAGAATTTGAGGAGGCTCTTGGAGAGCATTGGTATAGTTTCACCTCATACTCAGCAGCCCTCAGCCACGGCTCCTAATGCTCAGTAGCCCAAGGCCGTGACCAGTTCTACACAACCAGCCGCGGCCAAATCAGCCGATCCTTGGCCTTTTACACCTACCTGGTCTTCTATCCGTCAGCCACCTAGTATCATCAGTTCTCCTGGCCTTCCTCCTCTTGAACATGGGGAGGAGAGAGACATCTACTCATGTCCAATAAGACTCAGCAGGAAAAAATCAATTTTGGTCTCAGTTTCCAAAAGATCAAGAGAAGTGCCCACTCCTATGGATGTTTTAGGTGAAGAGGAGGATCCTATCCAAGAAGCTCCACCTACAGTCCTAAGAAGGAGCACAAGACAAAGGAAACCACCAGTATTCTACAATGGGAATTTTGTGGTTCATCATGATCAGGGAGTTTGTAATATTGCTCACTTACCTACTAATCATGTTGCTTTCATTTCTAGTCTTGATAAAGAGCAGATTCCAAAGACATATGAGGAAGCTATGACCAAGAAGGAATGAAGGGAAGCTATTAGAGTGGAGAAACAAACCACAGAAAGGAGTGGCACATATGCTTCAGCTACTTTACCAAAAGGAAAAAGGGCTGTAAGTTCTAAATGGATTTTTACCATTAAATACAAGAGCAATGGTGAAATTGATATATATATAAAGCTAGGTTGATGGCTAGAGGTTTTACTCAGACATATGGTGAGGATTATAGGGATACCTTTGCACCTGTAGCTACGCTTCATTCTGTTAATGTTGTTCTTTCACTTGCTACTAATCTTGAGTGGGAGTTATGGCAAATAGATGTTAAGAATGCATTCTTGCAAGGTGAACTAGAAGAAGAGGTATACATGTCACCTCCACCAGGCCTAGAGGATGAGGTAGGAAGCGGTAACATTCTTAGGATGAGGAAGGCCATTTATTGCCTTAAACAATCTCCAAGAGCTTGGTATCATAAGCTAAGTGTAACATTGATTGATAGAGGCTTCAAAAGATCTGAAGTTGAACATACTCTTTTTACACTAAAAAGCAAGGAAGGTATTGTGGTAATTCTTATTTATGTAGATGATATAATCATATCTGGTAGTGATAGTGTTGATATTGCATCTACTAAAGATTACTTAAAGAGTGTCTTTGATATTAAAGATCTTAGGAATTGAAGTATATAGGTTCAATGAAGGTCTCTTTTTATCTCAAAGAAAATATGTTGTAGATTTACTAAGTTCTACAAGTATGATGGAAGTTAAACCAGCCAAGACACCCTTACAAGAAGATTATAAAATCAGAACTAAGGGAGAGCTAGAGGAGGAAATTGATTTTCATGATCCTAAGCTCTATAGGAAAGTGGTTGGTAATCTTATTTATCTAACCATCACAAGACCAGATTTTTGTTTTGCTGTGAATCAGGTATCTCAACACATGCAAGGTCTAATGATAAGACATTGGGAGATGGCTAAGCGGATTCTAAGATACCTAAAAGGCACTCATGAACAAGGTATATGGATAAGTTGCAATAAAAACACAAATGTGGTTGGTTATTGTGATGCAGATCGGGCAGGAGATAGGGAGGATAGGAGAAGTACCACAAGCTATTGTACATTCATAGGAGGGAACCTTGTGACTTGGAAAACCAAGAAGCAAAAGGTGGTATCATGCTCTAGTGCAGAATCAGATTATAGAGCAATGAGAAAGCTCACAACTGAATGCATTTGGCTGAGGTAAATTTTTGGAGGATCTTGCCGTGAAGTATGAAGAACCTATCACCATCCATTGTGACAATCAGGCTGCCATAAAAATAGCCTCCAACTATGTTCTCCATGAAAGGACCAAGCATATAGAAGTAGACTGCCACAAAGTAAGGGAAGCCATTGGGAAGGAAATCTTCTTGCCTTGTTATACAAGGAGTGAAGATCAACTAGCTGATGTGTTCACCAAGGCAACAACCCTAAAGAATGGCACCTCCATCTATCCAAGGCTTGGCCTTATGACCATTCCACACCAATGATCCCAACATGTAGTGTTATACTCTTTTTCCCTAGAAAAGGTTTTGTCCCAATTGGGTTTTCCTTCATTAGGTTTTTAATGAGGTAATACTTCATGGTTGCAAGCTTAGACATTCTCCATGTCTTAAGCTTGAGGGGGAGTGTTGGAATAAAGAAGAAATGATAAAATTAGAAAGCCCTTGAAGCTTTCTATAAATGGCGTGAGTTACATAGTCAAAAGAGAGTGTCTAAGGCTTGTTTGTGTTTTAGTGTTATGCTATCCTTGTAGTCATTCATGTATAAGGTTTGTAGGCAAACAAGCCTATACTAGATTAGTATAAATATCTCTCACCTTTATCATTTGTAACTTAAAAAACAATTATTCTCTCATTCTTAATAAAATCATTCTTCTCTCTAAATCTCTCTAATCTTTCATTCTCTCATTGTACAAATTTTTTAATCTCATATTCTTTTGGGCTTGTGTTTACAGCCAGAGTTTGAATCATAAGGCACGAGTGATCCTCGATTTGACGGTTATGTACTTGATAACTCTCAGCACGAGCGAGGTTCAAAATCTGCCTCAATGACAGTTGATGATGGGTTACCGCGCTACAAATAGTAAGAATATGATCTTAATGCTCATTGGCTGCCTAGTACCCAAAGACATTTGTAGATACTAGATGGTCATTGAATGAATTTCTATCATGAAAGTGGATTAGCATGTACATGATCGATTGTTCTACTATGGTTGAGAATAATAAGCTTGTAAACATAAGTTCAACATATCTTTCTTAGAAAACATTTGACCAATTACCAAATTTCGAATGATGCTTTTAAACTTAAAAACAAATAAACCAAACCGCTTTTATTTTCTGTTGCTTTAGCTAGATTTAGTTATTTTTCTTTACTGTCTTTAGTTTAGTGATACCAGTTTACAAACCTATAATCACTTATTAGCCTAAATTAGATAAAAACTTGCATCCTATATGCTTGAAAGATACCATAATTGGGTTGACACCTCAAGTAATACAATAACAAGGAGATTTGATAACACACGGTCGAAAAGGCCCAACTACCAGTATGGATCTCCTTCATTTTTTGTTGATATCAATAGCACTTTTTATCTATCCATAGAGAACTTGCTTGAGCATTCGAGTTATCTCATCATCTTATGTTGGAGGAGGCGCTTGTTGTCAAGGAGCATCCTGATCTTCGGCAGAACGCCTCTGTAAAGCGTTCTCAATAGTGATTTAAGAGAAAAGCCATGATGAGGAAATTACAAGGTGTAATCTTTGAATTGTTCTCATGATTCGCTGAAGTTCTCAGTAGATCGATGTACAAATCCCAAGATGTCATTGCACAGCCTTGTAGTGTGTATTGTTGAGAAAAATTTGCTTAGGATCATGCGCTTGCAATCACCCCACGTTGTAATGGTGTTTGAAGGGAGATTCTTTTGCCACATGTGTGCTTTATCACCTAGAGAAAAAGGAAACGAGCAAAGGTTAAATGTTCTTTAGAGATGTCGTTGATCTTCACTGTGGAACAAAGTATATCGAACTGGTCCACGTGATCAAGAGGGTCTTCTATGGATAAGATGTGAAACTTTTCTCTTTTTAACATGCTGATAATGCTCGCCTTGATTTTAAAATTGTTGTTCCTGTTCAAAGGTGATCTTATTCCAGTTTGGTAGCCATGAATATTGGGTACATCATAGACCCCGATTTCTCTTGCTTGGCAAGGGTTTTGAACTAGAACTGGTATGTTCGCCAAAGTTGTGTGGTTTTTCATAGTGCTCCATGTTATCGACAAGAGGAGGTTCTGGTTGATCCTTCAGATGTTCGATGGTTGATTAGTTCTCATGTGTTTGGCGTGCTCTTGTGTTGTCTTGTTCAAGATGATGAACACCTTCAATTTGTGGATGACTGTTTGTTGAGCCTCTACTGCAAAAGTGCATACACCTAAAATCAAAGATAAGCGAAGCGGAGATGTGAGAACCATGATGTGAATAAAAAAGTGTATAATATCAAATAAAAACTAAATCTTAATGGTAAAAAAATAATCTCAACGCGGCAAAGACTCCAGTTGATAAATAAGTGTTTCAACTCCTAAATGTAATTGTAGTATTTATGATATCAATTCACTATGAATGTTTATTCAAACACTAAGAATGCAAGATTTTATTTAATTTAAGCAAAATTAGGGTGATAATGGTTTGGTAACCGGTTGTCAAGTTTAACCTAATATCGCAGCAACTAACTAAACCTAAATTAAGCAATGAATAACTGATGAATTACATAACTAATCTAATCAAACGAGCAAGAGATTAGCTAAGGATATAAAATCGGTTGTAAGAGTTTTAAAGAATAAATAAGCCTTTCATCTTATATAATTGGTTGAATATTTTAAAAAGATTCACCAATGAAAATATTATAATTTATAGTTAATCCACTTACGTGGTATAAACCACTTCATTAGCCACCCGAACTAGTACCAAACTTTCGTCTTAAGATCTGATGGTAATGAGCATTATGATCATGGCTTTCTCTGAATAGCTAAGCTATACGAAGTCAACTCCCGTTGAGCGACTAGCAAAGCTCGTGCATAGAGTGTTCAAGCGTTAAAAACATTCGTCAGAGATTGTTTGGGCTTATGAATCAGTCTCAAATGGCCAAAATTAATTTGTCATTAAGCGTCTCTAACCACGATAGAAACAAAGGGTGGATCTTTAAACAATCATTGTTTTCTCTTAAGATATTATAACCTATCTAACACAAAGACTTAAAAGAAGCTAATTAATAATCTTCATGAATATAAAACTATATTTGTTGCTGATTTACTAAAAATTGGATTGCACGAAAAATAAAGGGATGAAAGTGGTAAATAAACTTGCTAAATGGTAAAAACGGAATATGAAGATAAAATACTGAATAGATTCTTTTTTAAAAGTTCTTACAATAACATAGTGAAATACGAAAGATTAAAAAACAAGATGATTAAAGAACTATTGAATAATAATAAAACCTAATTGTAAAAATTCTTCTAACTAGGTAAAACAATAGGGTTTTATAGGTGGGAAACAAGGAGAAAACAGGGAAAACCTAGACAGTTGGCGCTGACTCGCCAATCCAATTAAAACGCCAAGTTGGCTCTTCCAATGCAACGGGTTAGCAACCCGTTGTTCGCTCCATGCATCTTCCTTTCTTTTCTCCGGTCTTCTCCAACTCCTTAGCACATATTCGGTCTTTAATCCTCTTTTGCTCCAATTTCATCATTTATTACTACTTCACCAGATAATGCAACATGTATGCAAAATGCAATCCTAAACACACTAATATACAATTAAAATCATGGAAATACGATTAAAAAGTATATTTTAAATCCTAGTAAAATTAAGAGATATCCGGAGGTAATAGAGAAACTATTCCTTCATGCTTGCATTCTTGAATACATAGAGTATGAGCGAGTTAGAATATGGGTGCCAATAGAGATGCCGATAGTACTCAAGTTCCAAATCAGCTTCAACCAGGGGACCATATCGTCATTGAATTTGAATATGAAAAGCTTCAAAATTTTTGATGAGATGCAAAAAAGGCTAAACTACGACCAATACCACTGTCCTCAGCCTCCATCATGGGGGATCAGATTCAAGATGTAGAAAACCGGACCAAGGTATTTTCATTAAAGAGTCCCAACCATTCTCCAAATCATCGCAGGTTTGGGGATCAAATAATCCAAACAAAAAACCTCCTGCCTCCTCTTCCTCACAGGCCATGGAGACGGCACATCCATTTAACCCTAAGGCAAAGTCCCTGCCAGCTCTAGAGGCAGAGGGGAAGGGAAGCCAAATACTGCTTTGTGCGTCAAGCACAATATGCCCATTTTCAGGAACTTGGATCCAGATAAAATCATTGCAGGAAGTTCCAACCCCTTTGTGGCAGAATTCTACACTTAGATGGCTCAAAAAGATAAACGCCTACCTGCTGATAACCCGACTATCAACCCATCTGTAGTGGAGGAAGGCAAGCTCCTTATCTTAGGCAGTACATCAGGAGAGCAACAGATTCCAGCCACTCAATGCTAGTGGAACCCAATCTCCAATCCTCGTAGAGACTCCTTAGCTAGGACTTACGGGGGGAATAGGCAGAGGCACACAGAGAATCAATGTCCTCACATAAGAAGAGAAAAACAAGTGCAGAGAGGAATCAGACTAGAAAGCGGGCAAAGCTTATTCATGAGTCAAATGATTTTCAAGGTTTTGTGTCTGTGAGAAGCTCGAGCCAGATACAACCCCCAATCATCGATCTCCAGCAGATCCTATATAATTCTAGACAAAGAACTCCAGCACAATCAATATGATTACAACCACTTGGAACTGTCAGGGTATAAGAAAACACCTAACAGTTCGACACCTGCAGGAATTATGTGGTCAACAAGGTCCAGGGTTAGTTTTCCTTAGTGAGACCTAAAATAAAAGAGAAAATCAGAATTGTTATGTCAAGACTTGGGATTCTGTGACCTACTCGCTGTGGAGCCGGTGGGATTAAGTGGAGGACTGACAATGATGTGGAAGCAATATATTACTGTCTCAAACAAATGAAAGGTTCATCGATGTAGATGTAAGTGGAAAGATCACATCATATTCTTCACAAGCGTATATGGTCATCATTTATTCATTGAGAGACAGGAACTCTGGAAATAACTGTTTGCTACTGGAGAGTGATAAAGTGAACCGTGTATGCTAGTGGGAGACTTCAATGAATTGACCTGTGCATAAGACAAAGAGAGGAGGTCAAGAGGTCATATCTTTCACAAAAGAATGTGGATTACAAGAGCTAGTTTCATCTGGCAATGCAGTGTCTTGGTTTGGAAAAAAGGGGATGTGCTTGTCCACTACAAGTTGGACAGACTTCCCATGGCTACATTTAAGTATCTGTCTTGAATAGGTTTAGATCATAGCTCCATATGCAGTTTTTTAGATAGAGAGGGTCGGAGAAAACCTGGGCTCTTTAGATATGACTATAGATGGAAAAGTCAAAGAGGTTTTAGGGAAGCAGTTCAAACCGGCTAGATCACAAGAGCATATTCCAATAGATGAGATATTCTACCTTGATATTTTCCAAAAAATCCAAGAATACAGATGAAACCTGTGTCAATGGAAAAAAGCCACAACCCTAACTCTAACCTCAGGATTCTAGAGCAAAAAGTTATATTGATCACATAACCGACCAAGACTCCCTCAATATAAAGGAACTCCACACATTGAGGAATGAGCTAGAGACTGCCTATCCAGATGAGGAAACCTACTAGCGAGTACTGATCAGGATCCAATGGCTCTGAGAAGGCGACTGCAACACACAGTTTTTTCATGCGTACACAAAGGAAAGGCGATTGTACAATAGAGTCAACATGCTCAGAGATGAGGCATTTAGAATTCTAGTGTACTCGGACAAGGAAATGGGGAGACTAGTAGTGGAGTATTTCAGCAAGCTCTACAGTTATGAGCTAACTGATGCTAGTCTAGTAAAGGATTCTCCAATGTTTCACTCATGTGATCGCAAGTGTGACAGCAGATCAGAATAAGGAATTAATCTTCACCCATTCAATCAATGAGGTAAAAGCGGCGGTTTTTGGTCCAAACCCAAACAAATGCCTAGGGCCTGACGGTTTGACATGGACCTTATATCAGGATAACTAGAGTATAGTAGGACACTACATATGCAAGATGGTCTCTGAATTTTTGAAATCTGGACTAGTAGAGTTATGACTTTTATCACATCCACTTATTTTGAAGTTATGATTAACGGGCGACCATATGGCAAGATTATCGCCTCCTGAGGCTTTTGACAAGGCGATACACTATCTCCCTTCCTTTTCATCCTGCGTACTGAAATGTTAGCAAAATGTTTCAAACAAGCCGACCGAGCAGAGCAAATACAAGGTATATAGATAGCCAAATCCTGTCCAAGAGTATGACACTTACTCTTTGCAGATGATTCTTTGTTCTTCTGTATGGCGCAAATGCAGAAATTTGAGATAGTTACCAAGTTTCTAGCAGACTACAGTGAGGCTTCAAGATAAAGGATCAACCTGAGGAAGTTCAGTATCACTTATGGTCACAAGGTTGCACAGGACAGACAAATCAAGATCAGAGGTCTCTTTGGAATCACTAATGATGGTGGGAAAGGAATAGATATGGGATTGCCGAAAAGGTTCACAGGCTCTAAAAGTTTCCACCTTAAGATTTGTATAGGAGAGAGTGAGCAAGAAGATAAACTCCTGGAATGTAAATACATGTTGATGTCTGGTAAGGAGACACTCATCAAGACTGTAGACCTTGCTCTCTCCACTTATACCATGTCGTGCTTCCTTCTCCCCAAAATAACATGTGCAGCTCAGAATCGAATTACTTTAAAATTCTAATGGAGGAACCAGAACATAGACGGTGGGATTCATTGGATGGTGTGGCATAAACTCTGCAAGGATAAATCCCAAAGGAGATTAGGCTTCAGGGAAATTGAAGGTTTTAATCAAGCCTTATTGTAAAGCAAATATGGAGAATAGCCACACAACCACATAGCCTCCTCACCAGAATGCTCAAAGGGAGATATTTTACGACGAAGAATGTTCTATCTACAACACTAGGCTCTCAATCATTTTTTGCATGGAGGAGCATAAATCAGGCTCAACACAGGCTCAAAACTTTGGCAATGGCAGAGACGTCAAAATTTTAGAGAACCCGTGGGTTGTAGTTACGCAGAGCATACCTCCAATATTGAAGGACAATTTTGACCCAGTAATGATGTCACTGGAGTTTGTCAAAGAATTGGATTTTGACCAAAACAAGGTCTATATTTTGCGCGAAACCTTCCCTGCAAAGGAATGTAGATTGATTTGTAAGGTCAAACCAAGAAATTTAAACACTGTTTTTCCCTTCAACTGGATTCACCAACAGGATGGTAACTATTCAGTCAAATCTGGATACCAAGTATAGTATGAGCAGATTCTCAACAAAGATCGAGTCTGTCAGGTCACTAATCCTATCCTGGATGATCTATTCTCTAAAATATAAAGAATGCCAACAGTCCCTAAGATCAAGCATCTGATGTGGCGAATCCTCTCCAACAATTTACAGATCAATGCCATTCTTAAGAGGAAGAAAAGGCAGTGAGAATGTCTAAAATGTGGATTTGAAGATAAAGATTGCAATAGCTTGTTCTTCAATTGTGTGTTATGCTCGAGTTGTATGTGTAAGTTCCCCAGCATGGTTTCTTTTTGCGCAACCTCAGTAGACTCCATTTACGCAAACATGGAAAAATGTTTCTGGGGCTCTAAGCAAAGGCAAGGACTACTCTTCTAGTCTTGGATACTTTGGTGGCTATGAAGTCAAATAACACACTGGTATTTGATGGGATGAATTATTCTACCATCGAGACATGCACAAAGGCCCAAGAAGATGCCCAGGATTGGAGGCGTACGCAAACAAATGAGTCTCAAGTAACGCCAATGGCACTGGAGATAAATCTTCACCCCATAAGCAATGCTCAATGGTAGGAGCCATCAAACACTCTCGACAAATGGCGCCCACCCACACCAAGTACCACTATATGCAATGTTGATGTGTTTTGGTGTTCAAAATCACTAGGCTCCAGAATTGGTTGGATCATTAGAAATTCGGTAGGGACAGTGAGACTTTTAGGGGGGCTAAAGTGTACCCGCAGCTGCCTTCGGCTCTCCATGTGGAGGCAGCGGCCTTGGGTATGCATTTGTCTTGCCAACATGAGGTACATTAATGTTTGTTTTCAATTGGATTACTCCAACCTATATGCAACTGTGAAGAATTTGAGTAAGTGGTCGAGCCTAGATGCTTATCTTCAAGTAATCTAACATATTATCTCTCAAAATCTAAGTTTCATAATACAACTAATTATGAGGAGAGCAAATGGAATGGCAGATGTAATAGTTAGGATGGTTAGGACTTGTCCACTATATTATGGTGTTATTGATAATCAGTTACCCATTTAATTTGAGCTGAGTGTAACTAACACTTTTGTGGACACTTGAATTTTGTTGTTAATGAGAAATATTTATGTGTTAAAAAAAAAGCTAGGAAGGAATGCCAAATGTAAGAGCGAGAGAAGTTTAGCAAAATGTGTAAGCTTTTATAATTATTTTATTGACAAACAACAGCGATGAAAATATGCTGTGAGATAGTAAGTGAGTTTACATGAAAGTTTTTTGTTAATAGCCTAGCGGGACATGTAGGCACCTCGTATAGGTTCTGAGTTGAAAACAATATCTTTATTTTTACAGTATGATATTCAGGTCCAGTATATGTCTTTCAACTCATTCATGTATCTTTTCGTAACCAAATTATATTTATATAAAAACAATGTGAAATTAAGTAGAGTGAGCATTGAAATTGTTGATCCGATAGTGTGGTAAGGGCTCCGCTTCTGCCTCGAAATTGTTGAATAAAGAACAACGTAGCGGCGAGAGCTCCACTTCCGCCTCCAAATTGTTGATCCGATAGTGCGGCTTGATTGAGGATTGCACCGGTTCTGTGTTTCGTTTATTTGGCTATTAGAGGAAGTACAGCTCATACTTTTATTTGCTTCTAATATTAAATTATAGATTATTTCAAAAATAAAAAATGCAAAGTATTTTCTGTTATATTGGATTGCACACCTGATGCTAGTCAGCAAGATAAAATGTCTTTAATTCTAAGATGTGTAGATAATTCTTCTAGTTCTTTTAAAATAGAAGAATGTTTTGTTGAGGTTTAGAAAGTGGATGATATACTACAGGTTTTGGACTTTTTGAGGTTTTGAAAGATGTGTTAAAATCTCTAGATCTTGATATAGATAATGTTAGAGGTCAAAGGTATGATAATGAATCAAACATTAAAGGAAAACATCAAGGAATACGGAAGAGACTTTTCGATTTTAATCCTAAAGCATTTTTATACATAATGTGGCTGTCATAGTCTAAAGTTTGTGTGATATAGTTACCATTTCTTTGAAAGCAAGAGCTTTTTTGGTATAGTTCAACGGTTGTACACTATCTTTGCTAATTCAACTAAAAGGTGGAATATTTTAAAAGAAAATATGAAAGATTTAATTTTTAAACAATTGTCCACCACACGATAGAAAGTCGTATCAAAAGTATTAAAGTTATAAGATTTCAAATGACATAAGGGAAGCTTTATTTCAGATTTCTGATAAGGATAATGATCCTTGTATTCAAAATGAAGCTAAATTTCTAGCCATAAATGAACTTAGTAGTTTGGAATTTGTGTTATCTACAATTATTTTGTATAATATATTGCATGTTGTGAATTTGGTTAGTAAACAGTTTCAGTGTAAAGATATGCTAATTGATGTTGCTATGGAAGGAGTAAAAGGATTAGTTTCTTATTTTAGTAAGTATAGAGATGATGGGTTTGAAAATGCTATGATAACTGCGACGAAAATAGCTGCTGAAAATTATGTTAATCCTGTTTTTTTCTAAGAAACGTGTTATTCGGAGGAAAATACATTTTGATGAGATTGATGGGCATGAGATATCTTTATCTAGTGAAGAAGAATTTAGAACTCAATAATTTCTATTCATAGTAGATCAAGCCATTGTTTCATTGGATAGTAGGTTTGAGCAATATCAATTATATGAAAATGTATCTAGTTTTCTGTTCAGTTCAAGTAGATTACAATCATTAGGCGATTATCATTTGAAATCTTGTTGTGCTAATCTTGAATGTGTTTTAGGAAAAGATAAAGTGTTAGATATAAATGGCCATGATCTTTTTATACATTTAAAATTATTAAAAGGGTTTCTTCCAAAAAAAAAGGGAGCAATTGATCAATTAAATTTTTTAAGAAAGCTTACTTTTTTTGCCAAATGCAGTTATAATGCTTATAGAATCTTATTAACTATTCCAGTAATTGTTGCTTGTCCAGAAGAACTGTTGCTTCTGCAGAAAAAAAACTTTTCAAAACTAAAATTATTGAAATCCTAATTGTGGACAATTATGACACAAGATGAACTAAAATGGATTAGTTTTGATGGCAATCAAAAATGATCATATGGAAGAATTAGATGTGGGAAGCTTAATTGATGATTTTGCATCTAAACATGTTAGAAGGACAATGTTGTTTAGTTGAATAATTAGATAATGGTTAGTATGAATGTACGTAACAAAATTTTACAAATAATTAGAGATAGTGATTACAATGAAATATAAATATCGTTACTAAAAGGTCAATTTTAACTTATGACACATGGACAGCATATTCATTGAGCCGCCCCTGCTTCCAAGGGTGCATTTAGTTGCCTTATCCACTGATAAAAGAAAAATAAATATGTTCAAAGGTAAAACTAGAAATAAGACCTCGTTGATTATTCTATGACGCAGCATCTAATCCAATTGTTATTAATGTAATATATAAAGCAAAACAATGATATATTACAGTGGAACGAGATCTCTCCGAGTCCGCCATAGCCGAGGTTGGCAGTGACGACTGAACATCAAAAACATGAGAACGGAATCAAAATCAAACAAGAAGAAAACGAAAGGGTACTTCAGAAGAAGATAAGCGTGAATCAGAATAACCATAAAACGGAGGTGTGAAGATTTGAAGAATATGTCGAGAAATTCAAATGTGAATCAGAATCCTTCCATGTGATCTTCGAAATGAATCCACCTTCACTTATTCTTTCTCTTGAGCTTCCTTGCTCATCTTCTTCGTTTAACATTCTTCCTAAAAATCTCCACAGCTTAGACCATTGTCTCCTAAGTAAATCCACTTAGTCTTTAAGTCGCAAAACCAAAGATTTCATCCCCTCTTGACTCGAAGAAACTCCAATGCTTCTCTGAACTTTTCTATTGGTAGAACCTTTGTTAGTATGTCTACAGGGTTGTACTCTTTAGAAATTTTCACAACCTGCAAATAGTCTTCTCTTATTAGATCTCTAATGAAATGATATTTTACCACCATCTACTTTGCTCATTCATGAAATATTTAATTCTTCGCTAATGCAATTACGCTTTGAGATTCACAATAAGTCTTTATAACTCTTTGTTTAAACCTTATCTAGTTCATAAATCCTCTAAGCCACATTGTCTCCTTTGACTCTTCTGTTAGTGAGATGAATTCAGCTTCAGTCGTGGATAACACCACAACTTTCTACAAGTTTGATTTCCAACTTATGACATTTCCTCCTGCAATAAAAACTAAACCTGAGATTGATCTTTTTCTGTCCAGATCCGATGTGTTATATGAATCACAATACCCTTCCATTACAAAGCTCCCTTCGTTCGTATAACAAAGTTTGATGTTTGTAGTTTCTCGGATGCATTTCACATTTTACTGCCAACCAATGTTCCTTTAAAGTTTGCTCATAAACCTGCAAACAATACTCACAGCATATGCGAGATCAGGTCTTGTGCCAATCATTGCGTACATGAGACTTCCCACTACACTATGGTAAGGTACGATCTTCATCTTGTCTTATTGCTCTGCAATTTCCTTCCCTGTAGCTGATCTGAGATGGAAATGGGCTCCTAAAGGTGTCATCGTTCCTTTTGCTGAATCAAGACCAAATTTTCCAAGAACCTTCTGCAAATAACCTGCCTGTGACACCATGACAGTATCCTTTTTCTATCTCTTGTGATTTCCATCCCAAAGATCTTCTTCGCTGCACTTAAGTCCTTCATTTCAAATTCTGAACTCTGAAGCATCTTTAGCTCTATGACATGCTTCTTACTAATCAAAGCAATGAGTATATCATCTACATATAAGAGAAGATATGTATATGCCCCATATTTCATCTCCTTGTAATATACACACACATCGTATTCACTTCTGGTGAATCCACTTTTATCCATGAAATCATGGAACCTGGTGTTCCATTGTCTCAGATATTACTTTAGTCCATAAAGTGATTTCTTGAGTAGACAAACTTTATATGGATATTTTTTTTCTATATATCCTTTTGGTTGTTCCATATATATTGTTACATCTAGATATTCATGGATAAAAGCTGTCTTAACATCCATTTGCTTCAGCTCCATATCATGATGTACCACTACATAGAGTAGGATTCTTATATATATGTGTTTTACAACAGGAGAGAAAATTTCTTGGTGGCTTATCCTATCTTTCTGAGAGTATCCCTTTGCGACTAGCCTAGCTTCAAACCTTGGTGCTTCTACACCACTAATGTCTGCTTTTCTTTTGAAAACCTACTTACACCCTATAGCCTTTTCAGACTTCACCGGGTCTACAAGAATCTAGATACCATTCTTCTTTAGAGATAACATCTCCTCATCAGAAGCTTCTAACCATAAATATGCATCTTGATCCTGTAGAGCTTCTTGGAAGTTCTGAGGCTCTGGTCTTTCTCCATCTTCAAGCATACGATAGGTATATCATGCAATATCATCATCTTTCGAATAAATTTTATAGTCATCTAATCTGATTGGTGCTTTTTTCTCTCTCCTTCCTTGATCTATGACTAATTGGTAGTCACTAAGATATCATGTACCTTCATCACCACTCAGGTTCTCCTCTTGACCAGCTTCAGTTACATCATTGTTTTCTGAAATGGCTCCACCTTGAGCAAGATCGTCTGTTGTTTTTTCCTTACCTGCAAGCTCATAACTCAAACCTTGATTAGTTATAACATGGTCCTTTGAATCTTTCATATCTGATTGTCTTCTGTAGTTATATGTTTGTATAGGACATCTTCTTTGAATATGACATTACGACTTATAATACATCTTTCTTCAATGAGACAAACTCTTTAACCCTTCACTCCTTCAGAATATCCAGTGAATATGCCTCGCTTTGCTCTTGGAGAAAGTCGTCTGAGTGAAGATATGATAAGCACCCAAACCTTCTAAGATTGTGTATATCAGGTTGTGAAGAGGTCCATTTTTATTCTGGAATCTTCAAAATCAATTGAAGAGGATGGAGAACGATTAATCAAGTAGACTGCAATTGATGCTGCCTCAGCTAGAATATTTTACTGAGACCACTTTCACTTAATATACTCCGAATTTTATTCATGATGGTCATGTTAAGTTTTTCTGCAACTCCATTTTGTTGTGGAGTGTAGGTGCACATCTTATGTCTCACAAGGCCTTCTTCTTTGCAGAACTGATAAAATTTCAAGTTACAAAATTCTAACCCATTGTCCGTTCTTAGCTTTTGAACCTTCCATTTTGATTGATGAACTTGTTTAAGGCTTCATCATTTGTATTTAAAAAATATAACCAGTCCTTACGTGACCAATCATCTATAAATAAAAATTAAGTATTGGCTTCTGCCTATGCAGGGAGTGCACATAGTCAAGTTTCTCCTTAGTGACATGTTTGACATCTCCAAAGCTCAACCTCTGTGTTTTCCTAAGAACACAATCTTAGCATAACACCATCTCATCTAGCCTCTCTTTTTCCATGCATACTTTATGTGCTACCACCTTCAGAGCTTTCTGTCCTGCGTTTTCCCATTATGCAGTGCCATATCATGGTATATTCTCTCTCTAAAACTTTCCTATTCTCTTCTGAGGTTTCATTAGAGGTTTCAGAAATTCTTAGTTTCCTTGTAAGAATTATAAGGTGTCTTACCCCCCCCCCTCGTTCTTCCTTTCATGATAACAATACAACCTTTAATTATTTTAGGTATGCCATTGGCACCTTTAAACTCACAACCTTTAGCTTCTAGCATTCCTAGGAAGATTTCTTGCATAAACTTCACATCATTTAGCACAAAAGTTGTGCCATCAATGTTATGAAACCTTACAGACCCGATGCCTCTGACATCAACACTTGGGTCATTTGCAACTCTTACCTTCCCGAGTTGTATCTCCCAAAGCTCTAGGAAGATGTTCCTTCGTGGAGTCATATGAATTGAGCATCCGTATTGATGTGATCCTGCTTAGCACGGACGGACTTACGGATGTCCCGATTAAAGATGGATCAGGTTGCCCGAAGGAGGTTGAGGACGTTCATCCAATCAACTCAACAAACAAATATCATGAAGTCAGACGTCCTGCAACATGTCCCAAACGTCCCAACCCAGAACCCGAACGTCCCGACTCAAGACCAGGACAAGGACCCCGACCCAGTCTTCGTCCTATGTTCCAGTCCAGTCTCCACAATGCCTTTGACCCGTGTCGACTAGAATATCTGGCACGTTGGTTATTCCTAGAATAACAGGCCCTGACTAGACGTCAACCATCATCAGACTATCCCATGACCCGACCTTGACCATGGTCTGATTCGAGCTATGATCAAGACCCCTGGACCATTCGATTTGGTCCATTGACTAGAACCGGACCAAGGCACTTCAACATGTTCTTGGTTACATCATCAACCAATCCCAATCACTTCATTTTCATTCAGGTTGGCAAGTTACAATTCATGTCTATCTGAATTAAACGTTTGGGACAAGGGCTCATCTTAGTTCCCTTTTCCTTAGTGAGTTTTTGTTCCACTGGATTTTTCTCACTAAGGTTTTTAATGGGGCTTGGATGAATTCTTGAAGGATCAAATGTTTAAGGCTCATAGCTTTTTTATTGTGTTATAGCCCATCTTTGGCCCAACCTGTTTTCTTTCTTTATTTCTTTGCATTTAATAAGTAGTTGGGAGTTGGGAGTTGTGAGTTATCTCCATAACTTTCCTTCTTGCATGACCTTGCATGTTCTTGGAGTTTGTTCTTAACATGCAAGCCTTCTAGCTTCTGCTATTTCTCCCAATATATATCTGGCCTTGGCCATTTGTACTTCTCATCGAGATTTTTAATAAAAAGACTTTTACTTCTTAAGAGTTTCGATCACCGAGTAATGCATCATATGTACTCTCTCCTAGGCCCTTCCTTGGTGTGTAATATCCTTGAGCCCGTCTAGGAAACCCTTGTTGAACCTTGGTGCATCATATCCTTGATTCTTCAAGTCCGGTATATCAAAGGTCTTCCACAGCCTTTGTGTAACCACTTTCTTCCACATCCCTTGGCAACTTGAGCTCACTCTTGTTGTGCAAGGCTTATCCCCCTTACTCCTTTGTTGTGCCGATTTTGGGTTTGTGATCTTGACCTAGATCATATCAAGTGGTATCAGAGAACCACAACATGATGAGTTTTTCGTTTTCCTTTTCTTTTCTTTTCATTCTTGTTTTTCATTCAAAGTTTGTTTTAAAACCATTTGTTACATTTATTTTCATGTTTGAGTTACGATTTACCTTCTTTCAAAAGAACTTTTGAACTGGCCATTTTTGTGTTTGCTTTTGGCAGGTACAATGATCGATTTAGAAGAAAAAGCATCACGTCTTGTTGAAACATTTACACTGCGCAGGGAATAGATAAGAAGAGCTCGACACGGCTCTTTTCAAGCCTGTTGGAGAGATGATGTTCAAGAATGGGGCATACCCCTTTTTCCAGATCAGATATATATACATCAACTACATCAGCTACCTGAATCCCCACTTAGACGTGGATGGCCTGACCAGATTCATGAAAGGCAAGTACCTCAATAATACCAGTTCCATGATCCACATACGCGTGAGTGGTCAGATCAAATGCATGAGAGGCGCCCCAGAGAAGCTACAAAAAGAATCTGTGATCGCCATGGTTCTTATGTTGATGAATGGCCTTACCAAGCACATGAGAGACATTATTTTCCTTCTTCAAAGGGAAGACATGTTCAACTAAGAAATTGTGGTGCTGAAACCATGTAACAGCTCAAACAAAACAATCCTCAACAAGCAAGCAAACTTCACCAACAGCTGGAAACACGAAAAACTTTGGACGACCTTGATGAACAGCTTACGAAAGCGCTTAAGGACTGGAAGAAGAGCCAGAAAAAGAACAAAGCTCCACGCCCATCTTCAGAAGCTCGTACCACTAATCAGGAGTTTTGTTGTTCTATTGTGGAACCGGTTAATCAAATCAAAAAAACGGACCAGCCACTTCTGGTTTGCAAAGGTATGAACAAAACTTCTAGTTCAGATTTGTGTGCTAATAATATTTTAATGCCCTATGAGCAGAATGAACCTGAAGTATATCTACATTTAGGAGAAGCACCAAAATATGATTCTTATGATGAAAGTAAATTGTTGGATAATGAGTTGCTTCTAGTTTTGATAAATGTCTTTTCATTGCTTCATCATTTGATATATTTGAAGAAGCTTGCTTAAGCCTTACTAATCATAAACCGGTGCAGCGGGGTATAGTTGAGTTTTCATTGCAAATTCATAAAAAAAACCTAACAGCACAGGCACAAAAGGAACCACCAATTCACCATAAACCAGAGCCAATTCCTAAGATATTTTCTTATGACTTTCAAAAGCATTGTTTTAAATAAGTTTTGAAGCGCAAAAGGAGAATCCCAAAGAAAGAGGAAGACAAACGATTCAGTCCACCGGATTTGGTCCAGGACACACACCAAGACATCCACTTCTTTGTCAGCCACTGTACCACTCATCCCACTAGGACCACTCACACGGTCCAAGAGGAAGGCTTTAGGAGAAAAATTCAGCATGCTATTGGAGAGTGGACCCACCGTGCCTACCCAGCTGGATCCCACCGTGTCGTCTGTACCAGAGCTATCCGTGCCGTCCATGCCATCCGTGCCATCCGTGCTATCCGTGCCATGACCATCTGACCCGTTCCAACCGGACAAGGAACCATGGATGTTCCTTTTCGAAGATTCTTCTTCCTCCGGTGTCTTTACCATTACCATCGATCTAGGCACCAAAAGTCGTGCTAAAAAATTGTACTCTTTTTCCTATCTTCGGTTTTGTCCCACTGGGTTTTCCGAAGAAAGTTTTAATGAGGCAATACTCTTAGTGCGCAAGACGTGAAGACTTGTTCACAACTTCACACCATTCACAAGTCAACGCCAAATTCTAGCCTAAGTGTTATTGGGCTTTTTCTATCTTTAATTCTATTTCTAGACTAGGTGTGTTGTTTGGGCTTCGGGAGTCATGTTGACTAATTAGGCCTAAGTCTATTTTTAATTGCCATTAAGTAAACTACTTGCTTTTTAATTCATTGAGAGGCTAAACATCATGTTGTTTAGCCTAAGTTGTAATAAGACATTATATAAGCCTCTTGTCTACTCATTAATAAAACAACAAGAATCTTAGAACAAAACCTAAGACTATTGTCTAAGTAATAAGCACCGCCTCCAAGCCCCTTCGTAGCAGCCGTGTTCTTCAACCAACATTGGTTGAAGTTCTTGGAGTATCACAAACCCTTTCACAGCTTTTGTGGTCCCTTCGATCCACCATTGCTCCCATCTTCCCTGTCTAGCAAATTGAGCTTCTCGGTGAAAGACAACCACCACACAATTCTTGCATCATCTGGTATCAGAGCTTAAAGCTCATGCTCATCAGGTTAAATCTATCCTTTTGTTTTTTGGCGATTTTTGTCTCGTTTTTGTTGCAATAGTTTTTGGCCTTTGATTGTATTTCTTTCTCTTTCCCCTGAGGTTCTAGATAAGAAGGAGGAGGAATTAAGTCAGATACCATAAACACCAGAAAAAATACAAATAAAAATCAGGTTCTATAAATCATTTCTTTGTTTTCTTGTTTAAAAAATAAAAGTAGAAGAAATTTGCTTGTTTGTTTGTTGTTTAATTTTTTTTAAGACAAAAAAAGTGTTTAGGTTGTTTACAAACAAATTAGAATTTCATAAACTCACCTAGAACACTCATTCACCTTGAGAAATTGTGTGTCCAAGTGCTTGGTCCACACGCAAGTGTTGTTTGTTAGCTAGGTTAGCACCTTAGTCTTAGTTCCTTAGCCTTAGTCCGCGCCCTTGCTTGTCAACTGCGCCTGGCCAAGTAGCTTAACCCTAGGTTCCACCAATCGTTAGTGTAGGGTTTCTCTTAGTACCCCTAGCCCTTGTCCCTCCCGCGTAGCTAGGTCCCATATCGAGCTAAGTCCTTAGCTCCCGGTTCCTGCGAGTTCTTGTGTGAAGCTTAGGACTCTCCTTAGGTCTAGTTCCCGTGTCCCGTGCCCTAGTTCCTAGTTTAGACTTCACGGTAGTGTTAGCAGCATAGTTCCAGTCCTGCGTCTAGCTTAGGGTATTCGTGTCCATCCGCGTAGCCAGCACCTGTCTCGTACCGCGCCTAGTGTTAGGAACCCTAGCACCCGAGCCATCATTAGGCGGCTAGGGTTGCAAAACCATCCCTTAGTATCTAGGTTTTTAGTCTTTAGTTTTAGTAAATTTTGCCTTAGCATTTAGGCAAAGGATTATTTAGTTTTCATAGTTTTTCTAGGCTAGGAAATTAGTTTAGGAAGATTCCTAAAATCTCTTAGGTAGTTTTCCTAAAAACTTTAGGCAAATAATAGACTTTCTCTTTTAGTTTAGGATAGTTTCTATTTAGGAAATTATGAATTAGTTAGTTTTCCCTTTAGTTTAGTATAATTTCTTTTTAGTTAATTAGGCATTAAATTTTAAGATATCTCTATTTCTTAGTTTCCCTTTTTAGATTTAGGCAATAATTGTCTTTTAAGATAATTTCCTTTTTCTTTTATTCCCTTTTCCGCAAATAGTTAGTTTCCTTTTATTTTATAAAAAAAAAAATTATATATGTGGGAATTTTCCATTTAATGAAAGTTTCTATTCTTGCAAGTTTCTTTTTCGGGATAATTTCCATTTTCAAAAATTTCATTTTCTCGGAAAAAGAAATATGTAAGGAAGCGACGAGTCGACATCGGGACAGAACAGTTAAGTAATGCTGCAGCTTCTGCAAGCTTTGACGACCCAAATGTCGACGATAGCGACACGTCTCGAGCGTTTGGATCAACCTGCACCTACACCAGGCCCCACACCACCCCCAGCACCCCCATACCCACACGACCGCCCAGAGACTGCCCACCAAGGAATGGGTTAACATCCGTACGACGAGCCCATGCCACCACCTCGACCACCCACGCACTACCCCGAATTAAAGATGAACCCGCCTCCCTTCTCGGGAAAGGTTGATTCCGAAGAATACGTAGACTAGGAGAGGAGAATGGAGCTACTCTTCGATTACTATAACTACGACGATCCCCGTAAAGTCGCCTTAGCATTGGCACAGTTCACTGACCACGTACTGGCGTGGTGGGATCGAGAAGTAACAGCTCGAAGGAGAGCTCATATAGGTGCCTTGACCTCATGGGTCGAACTCACCCAGAACATGAGGTGACGCTACGTCCCACCTCATTTCCACCGTGAACTTCAGAGACGTTTCAGACGCCTTACCCAAGGTAGCAAGACGGTGTCCGAATATTTCGATGAATTCGAGCACCTCCATAACCGACTTGACGTAGACGAGTCCGAGGAGAGTCTAATGGCCCAATTCATCGACGGCTTGCACGAGTCCATCGCCCGAAAGATCGAGCTACAGCCATACCATGATCTAGGCGAGTTGTTACACCTACCAGTTCAGATAGTGAAGTGCCATAAACTAAAACTAGCCTCACCTTCTCGACCTAAGAGCACCTGGAGCACCGGCTCCAAGCCATTTGGGCAGACGACCCAGCCCATTGACCCGCGCCTCAAGGGCAAAGCCGTGGTCAGCAGCTCGGCTGCCAGGGCCGCCCCAGCTGCCCCAAAACCGACAAGTTCCACGACCACCACGACCCAGCCTCAGCGGAGCAGTGAGATCGTATGCTTCAAGTGCAAAAAAAGAGGACACATGTCCCGAGAATATCTTACTCAACGGACAATGGTACTGACTGCCTCAGGAGACTACGAGTCCGAGGACAAGCACGAGGAGCCAGCACCTACGACCCATCGGCAATCCGACGAGGAGATTGAGTACGCCAATTCTGGAGAGATGCTCATGATCAGATGAGTTCTAAGCTCGACATTTGAGCCAGAAGAGGAAGAACAATGAGAGAACATTTTCCACTCAAAATGTACAATACTTGGGAAGGTGTGCTCATTGATTATAGACGGAGGGTCCTGCACCAACGCCGCGAGCAAATACATGGTGGATAAACTAAGATTGCCTGTGACCAAGCATCCTAAGCCATATAAACTACGATGGCTGAACAACAAGACAGAGTTATACATTTCGGACCAAGTTAAAGTCTCATTCAGCATCGACAGATACTAAGACCAGGTCACCTGTAATGTCGTCCCGATGTTAGCTGGACATCTCCTCCTAGGACGACCATGGAAATTTGACCACGAGACTACGCACAACAGACGGACCAACTTCTACTCATTTGTCCAAGATAAGCGTAGATACAATTTAGCACCGATTTATGCACACGCTGTTCAAGAAATGAAGTCTAAGATGGCGAAAGATCAACATGCCCGCAAGGATAACTTTTTAATCAATGTGGCAGACATGAGGAAAGCCACCCGTACCAAAGGTACCCAACTCGTCCTGATGCTCTACAGAGAGAGCCTACACACGTCCAGCACCAAGGTCCCCTTACTTACCGAGATCCGAGCACTACTAGAGAGATATGCAGACGTATTCCTGGATGAAATTCCAGCCAGCCTCCTACCTATCCGAGGGATTGAGCACCACATCGACTTTGTTCCCGAAACTCAGCTACCCAATCGTGCATACAGAGTCAACTCCAAGGAGACTAAAGAATTAGAACGGCAAGTCCAGGATCTTATGGCTCAAGGTTACGTTTGAGAGAGCCTCAGTCTCTGTGCCGTCTCAGTCCTACGTGTACAAAAGAAGGACGGGAGCTGGAGGATGTGCGTCGACTGTCGCGCCATCAACAACATTACAAACAAGTACCGGCACCCCATTCCGCGCCTGGACGACATGCTAGATGAGTTAATCGGAGCTGCTTATTCTCCAAAATTGATCTTAAAATCGGATATCATCAAGTCAGAATGCGAGAAGGAGACAAATGGAAAAATGCTTTCAAGACCAAGAAGGGTCTTTATGAATGGCTAGTAATGTCATTCGGCCTATCCAATGCATCAAGTACATTCATGCGCGTTATGAACCAAGTCCTTCGACCGTTCATTGGCAAGTTCGTAGTAGTCTACCTCGACGACATTCTCGTCTACAGTACGACCTACTCAGACCACTTGGAGCACCTAGAGGCCGTCATCACCACCCTCCAGAAAGAGCAGTGGTACGCAAACCTCAAGAAATGTACATTCTGCACAGACAAAGTTGTCTTTCTTGGATTCGTCGTGAGTTCACAGGGAATACGAGTGGACAACGAGAAGATCAAGGGCATACAGGAAAGGCCCATACCAACAACCGCCAGCCAGATCCGTAGCTTCCACGGACTCGACAGTTTCTACCGACGGTTTGTCTGAGACTTCAGCACGATAGCTGGTCCATTAACCTCGACAATAAAGAAGAACCAAGACTTTCGTTGGGGATCCGACCAGGACAAGTCCTTCAAGCTGCTGAAGGAACGCCTCACCCACGCCCCAGTCCTAGTCCTACCAAACTTTTAAACAGACCTTCGAGGTCGAATCTGATGCTTCAGGGATCGGCATCGGAGCAGTCCTCACCCAAGACGGAAGAACTGTCACCTACTTCAGCAAAAGTGGAGCCACACTTAACTATCCAACCTACGACAAGAAGCTCTAAGCTTTGGTCCGCGCCTTAGTGACTTGGCAACACTATCTAGCTTGTCCGGGAGTGCATGATTCACACCGATCATCAGACACACCAGCACCTCAGAGGACAATCCACGCTGAAGAAGAGACATGCTCGTTGGTTGGAGTATCGAGACCTTTCCCTACATCATCAAGTACAAGAAGGGAACGGACAACAATGTTGCTGATGCCCTATCCCGAAGATACAACCTAATTTATGTGATGGAGTCAAAGGTTATGGGTTTCGAGATGATCAAAGAGCTGTATGCTTACAACGCCGACTTCACTCAGGCCTACCAGGAACACGACAAGGGCACCTACAGCCGTTTCTACTTGTTTGACGGGTTCCTTTTTAAGGACAAGCGTCTCTACATTCTGAGAGGATCGATTCGCGACCTGCTTTTGAGAGAGGCCCACATAGGGGGCTTAATGGGTCATTTCGAGATCGACAAGATATTAAGCATGCTTAAGGAGCATTTCTACTGGCCCCACCAGCGACGAGATATAGAGATACACTGTGATAAGTGCATTATCTGCAAACGGGCTAAGTCCAAGCTACATCCGCAAGGTCATTACATGCCATTACTAGTCCATCTGCGCCCTGGACAGACATCTACATGGACTTCGTACTAGGCTTGCCAAAAATCTACTACAAGGACTCCATCTTCATAGTGGTCGACCGATTTTTGAAGATAGCGTATTTCATCGCTTGCAACAAGCCCAATGATTCAAGCCAGACTTCCGACCTGTTCTTCAAGGAGATAGTACGACTGCATGACATTCCCATGACGATTGTGTTTGACCGTGACACCAAGTTCCTCAGCCAATTCTGGCGAGCCTTGTGGCGCAAGTTAGGGACCAACCTCTTGTTTTTACCGCGTATCATCCACAGACTGACGGACAGACATGGGTGGTCAACCGGACATTGTCCCAGACACTGAGTGCGACGATTGGAAGAAACTTGAAGAACTGGTTGGAGTGCCTTCCGTATGTCGAGTTCGCTTACAACAGGGCTACACACTTCGAAACGAAGTGTTCTCCCTTTGAAGTCGACTACGGCTTCAACCCGACCAAACCAATCGAGTTCACACCCATTCCCCCCTAGGCGACGCCATCAGCTTAGAAGGAGAAGCAAAAGTTGAATACTTCAAGGGTCTACATGAAGAGACCAAGGCAAATCTGGAGCAACGAAACATCCTGAAAACCAAGAATCCCAACAAGGGCCGCCGGTACATTGTATTCAAGGACGGAGATTGGGTTTGGCTTCATCTACGACCAGAGAGGTTTCCACAACGACGAAAGAGCAAGCTTGCACCCCGGGGAAATAGTACATTCCGCGTCTTTCGGAGGATCAACGACATTCCTACCAGCTCAAACTTCCAGGTGAGTATAATGTGTCTAGTACGTTTAATGTTTCTGACTTAGAGTTGTTTGACGCAGGTGAGGAGCTCGCTTTGGAGATCAAAGCACTTCAAGAGGGAGGGAATGATGAGGACATCGAGCCAGCTACTGCGCCAGTCATCCCACCAGGACCACTCACACAGTCCAAGAGGAAGGGTTTAGGAGACAAGCTCAGCATGCTATTGGAGAGTGGACCGACCGTGCTGACCCAGCTTGATCCGATCGTGCCGTCCGCACCAGAGCTGTTCGTGCCGTCTGTGCCAGGACCATCTGACTTGTTCCAACAGGACAATGAACCAATGGAGGTTCCTTTTTGAAGATTCTTCTTCCTCCGGCGTCTTTACCATTACCATCCGGTAGAGGCACCAAAAGTCGTGCTAAGAAATTGTACTCTTTTTCCTATCTTCGGTTTTGTCCCACTGGATTTTCCGAAAAAGGTTTTAATAAGGCAATACTCTTAGTGCGCAAGACGGTAAAGACTTGTTCACAACTTCAACTATTCACAATTCACCACTGAATTCTAGCCTAAGTGTTATTGCGCTTTTTCTATATTTAATTCTATTTCTAGACAAAGTGTGTTATTTGGGCTTTGTGAGTCATGTTGACTAATTAAGCCCAAGTCTATTTTTAATTGCCATTAAGTAAACTAATTGCTGTTTTAATTCCTTGAAAGGCTAAACATCATGTTGTTTAGCCTAATTTATAATAAGCCATTATATAAGTAGCTTGTTTACTCATTAATAAGACAACAAGCATTTTAGAACAAAACCTAAGACTATTGTCTAAGTCACAAGCGCCGCGTCCAAGCCCCTTGGTAGCAGCCGTGTTCTTCAACCAAGTTTGGTTGAAGTTCATGGAGTATCACAAGCCCGTTTCACAGCTTGTGTGATCTCTTCGATCCACCTCTCTTCCATCTTCCCTGTCAAGCAACCTGAGCTTCTCGGTGAAAGACAGCCACCACACGGTTCTTGCATCACCACCATATGCCATACACAAGCCAAAACCAAGACTGAACGGATCTGGAGGTAAGTCCTTTATCCTGCATAATTTCGTGAATGCTAACTTGTTCTTTGTTCTGGCAGATAGTTCAGATTTGAAGGCCAATCCTTTTCAAGAAGGAGAGAATGATGTAATTCTGCTTAGCACAGACGGACTTACGGACGTCCCAATTAAAGATGGATCAGGTTGCCCAAAGAAGGTTGAAGACGTCCATCCAACCAACTCAACAAACGTCTATATCATGAAGCCAGACGTCATGCAATACGTCCTGAACGTCCCAACCCAGTACCCGGACGTCCAGACTCAGGACCACGACAAGGACACCGACCCAGTCTTCGTCCCATGTTTCAGTTCAGTCTCGACCACGCATTTGACTCGTCGACCAGGCCCTGACCAGACGTCAACCATCATCAGACCATCCCATGACCTGACCTCGACCATGGTCTTATCCGAGCTACGATCAAGACCCCTGGACCATTCAATTTGGTCCATTAACTAGAACCGGACCAAGGCACTTCAACATGTTCTACATCATCAACCAATCTCCATCACTTCACTTTCATTCAGATAGGCTAGTTAAAATTCACGGCTATCTTAATTAAACGTTTGGGACAAAGGCTCATCTAAGTTCCATTTTCCTTAGTGAATTTTTGTCCCACTGGGTTTTTCTCACTTAGATTTTTTATGGGGCTTGGATGAATTCTTGAAAGATCAAATGTTTAAGGCTCATAGCTTTTGTAATGTGTTCTAGCCCATCTTTGGCATAGCCTGTTTTCTTTCTTTATTTCTTTGCATTAAACTTCCCTTCTTGCATGGTCTTGCATGTTCTTGGAGTTTATTCTGAACATGCAAGCCTTCTAGCTTCTTCTATTTCTCCATATATATATATATATATATATGGCCTTGGCCATTTGTACTTCTCATTGAGATTTTTAATAAAAAAGCTTTTGCTTCTTAAGAGTTTCGATCACCGAGTAGTGCATCATATCTACTTTCTCCTAGACCCTCCCTTGGTGTGTAATATCAAAGGTCTTCCGCAGCCTTTGTGTGACCACTTCCTTCCACATCTCTTGGCAACTTGAGCTCACACTCGTTGTGCAAGGCTTATCCCCCTTACTCTCTTGTTGTGCCGATTTTGGTTTCGTGATCTTGACTTAGATCTTATCACGTAGTCCATGAACCACTCATCCTTCTTTGTCTTTCTGGAGAGGATTTTGCTACATACGCTAAAAGACCTGCTAAATCATGTGCATCATCTCTCACCCTAGATGCTTTCCATTTATCTTGAGGTTGATTCTTGTGTTTGTCTCTATCTAACCACTTATAACATTGTTTCTTAAAATGCCCTTCTTTGCCGCAAGCCCAACAAATCTTTTTTCTCTTTATAGACTTTGACTGAGACCTATTATTATTTCGATTTCTCCCATTATAGCCTCTTGACTCTTACTTTCCCCTTATGTAGTATCCTTCGGAGCTTGTCCTAATGTTGAGGCTGTTCTTTGTTTCCATATCTTTAGACCTCGTTGCATTTGCTATATCTTCCATTTTAATCACATTTTTGCTGTATTTCAAGGTTTCTTTGAGATTATCATATCTGAGAGGTAGATAATTTAAAATCAGAACTGCTTGTATTTCCTGAGGAACCTTGATGCTTATGTGACTTAGTTCACCGACGATTTTATGACAATCATGACTATTCTCATTGATTGATTTGGTCTCTCTCATCTTAAACCCGTAGAGTTCTAACTGTGCATGCACCCGATTTGGAAGAGTCTTTGGCATGTAGAGAGCTTCAAGCAGCTATCATGATTGTTCGATCTTGCAAAGCACATGATCTCCAACAATCACAAAAATTGTGTTCATCGCCTTATTGCACTGCTCGATCCGAGCTTCCTCACTTGTTGAATCCCTTTTTAGTTTCTCTAGACTTTCTTGTCTTCATCATCATCAGATTCTGAACTTGAGATCTTTGACACAAGAACATATTTGAGTCTTGATACGCTTAGATAAGATTACATCCTTCCTTTTTATAGGGAGAAATCTCTGTTTCCACCAACCTCTCAATTTCAACTTTCGATCCCGCCATTCTTGGATTTGATCTCCGATCGTTGATCACTCTCTGGATTCTTTCTCAATCTCTAACCTTGCTCTGATACCAATTTGTGAAGATCCGGTGACTTCGAATATTGATCTTTTATTCTGATTTGATCAAGATTTTTGAGTTTATCCGAATCAAAGATTATAAACTAATGAAATAAGCCATAAAAGAAAAAAACACGATTTGATTACTCAGTGTTCACCTCCTCTTCTGATAACGATAAGAGAGCTATACTCATATGAGCTAGCACGAATAGTGCTTCACTAATCTTGAGCTCGACACCTGACCTCTCCGATCAACAATGTCACGACTCTGTGATGATTACAAATCTGACTCTATATAACTCATTATTGATCTCATCTTATATACTTGACGAAGACCAAAAGAACATAGCAATAAGCGTTTCACTAATTGTCCGGTTAACATCAATTAATATATACTGACTAACCATTAATCTAACCAGTTAAACCAAATCGTTAAATCCAGAGCCGTTAGCATTTGAATTTCTAGACATATTCTTCAGGAGGGAACTGCCATTACAGAAGATCGGCTTCTTAAGGGAAGAGGAGAGTCTGCGAAGAGCCAACGCCATCATTTCTCTCTAACTATCGTTCTCTCTCCACTGTCTCTGTGTTTGTATTTGTGTGTTGTGTTTGTGTGTGTAGCAGTTGAAAGCGGCACTGCCTCTGTAAATGAGCTTTGTGGTTGGTGATAGCAAAAGATAGTTTGTTTATTTTATTCGGTGCAATGCAACGTCACTCGACGTAACAAGTCACCACTTGCGATTGAGAGTGTTCGTAAGCTAATTAAAATTAGAGATGGGACCTGCTTCATACTCGGACATCCTACTTCAGATCCCTGAGTGTGATCAGGCGATGAACAACATTGATAGATCCGGAACATTGGTTCAGGGAACTATCTCATTGGTCTTAGGAAGAATCAAGACCACATCCATTATGTTTTGAAGCAAAAGAGGTTACGAGCCAATGAAGACATTTATTGATAATGATAAGAAGATCACCAGTCACCAATCACCATCAAAACTTCTGTGTTTTGATACTGTATCTCTGTAAACATCAACTTATTATTTTGCAAACATATTAATGAACATCTAACACTGAGACATAATTTAAATAAATATGGTTATCTTTTCAACGCATTAAGTTATAAATTATATTCACTTCACATTTCCCTCTTATTTTTTTTTCACAAATGCGCAGAAATAAAGCAAAAAACCTTTGTGCCCTAACTCGTAAGTAAACCCACAAATTGAAAATAAACAAAAGAGGTAGCAAATGGAATCATCTCCTAGTCTTATCCAGAACTTCAATGTATCTCTTTGGAACTCCGTAGTGTTCAACCATATATCTCGCGACATCATCAATCACACCTCCCTGAATCAGAACCTCGTACCCTTTCTTACCTGTAAACATCAATACCCGATCTCTCAGATAGTTCATTCACTTGCACAAAGAAAGAAATAAAAGAAAGGAATTAAAACGTACATGGAAGTTCTCCAACTGAAGTACTACAAGCAAACTTCTTCTGCAGTTCTGATCCAAACGAGTCTGGGTCGATCAAGAATGTCTCTGATAGATTCCACCATGTTTACTACAGCAAGAAAAAGAGAGAAGGGAAGCAGAGAGAAAACGAGGACAGAGGAGGCAAGACTTGAGAAGTGAAGAAGAACTCGTGAACGGAAGAAGCGCGAGAACTTTTTTTTTTTTTTGTCACGAAAGATTCCATTAAATAAATTTAAGGAACAAAGATGTTTCTTTCGAGAACAGATTCTTGAAGAGATTTCTTAAGCGTTAAAACAAAATAGGAAAAATTAATACAAGGTACTGGATAGAAACTAAGCAGAAATAAAAGGATCACACCACTCTTTGAAGTCGAGGAAGAAATGCAACCGAGAAAGGTCCAAGAGGATGGCCTTCTTTACTGCTGCTAAAATCGTCAAGTCTACTCCACTGAATGGAGAGACCAACTGCTCTTGAATAACAGAGCGGTAAATTTTTCGTCTCGTGTGTGAGGTAGTGAAACAAATACTCACACCTGAGGTAAATTGGGAAAAATTCCTCTCAGCCTTATCTGAGTACCCAGACTGAGATAAATTTGGGTCCAAGCCCAGTTCAAAGTTGAATAAGATTGTAGGCCAAGTTCTAATTTTTCTGGTTTTTCTGGTGGGCCAAAGGTGAAGCCCAATAATTAACCCAATAATTATCCAACAGACCCCTTTTAGTGGCCAATTAGATTCGGCCCAGCTTCAGCCCAAAGATGAACCAGTGAAGCCCAGCCCACTCCATCTCCTCGCCGTAGCTCACGCAGGAAAAGGGGAAGTCGCATGACTTGTTGGGCCCAATATACATCTCTAGATGGGCTAGCCCAACGATAGGAGAGGTCCATATCACAAAATGGGTTAGCCCAATCAGAAATCTCCGTCGGCGAAGAGATCCGGTTCGGTGAACGGCGACCTCCGACAGCAGGAAGAGGCCCGTCGGAGAGCAGAGGACACGGCGTCTTCTCTAATAGTGCAAGAGAGACAAGGGACGAATAGTGTAATTGGGGTGAGTTCCCGTTACACACAACCGACTCAGAATGGATATTCCGGTGGAGGAGGGAAACCCTTCGACTGAAGCAGAGCAAATCCGGCGCAGATAGTGAGCCAGTGAAGGGAGCGAGGCACGGATTTCGCTGACATCTGATCTTGAACCCCGGTGTGCTGTCGCGGAAGGGGATAGGGCTCCTAACTACGACTGCCGCGGGCACGGTCCGTAGTTGGAGAAGAGGAAGACGACACATCACCGGGGTCCTTCTTGGAAGGTATGTGGAGCTAAACGCCGATGGTAACCTCGGGCAAGCCGGGAAAGGGAGCAGTCGTCGCACCGGAACCATCCGAATCTGGCCGAGCATCTCCGTGAAGAGGAGGAGGTGGAGAACAGGCTTTGCCGCTGCCGTCCTCGAGCAAAACGGGTCCAGCCGGAAAGACTACCAGCACCTCCCTACTTGAACGTCGGAGGACAGATCCGGAAAAATACACTCCGCAGCATCGGAGAGGTCCATCGAAGAGACACCACCGGAAGATGCAGAGGCCGGCAGAGGAGAAGGTGGAAAAATAGAGACACTAGGAAAGGAGATGTTAAAAAAAGAGGGGGAAGGAGGAGGAAGGAGTGATGGGAGAGGAGGAGAGCCCTCTCCGTCGGCGGCAAGGATGCCAAACCGTCGGAGAGACAAGGGATCTGAGATTGAATGAGATTCCAAAAACTTTTCTCTCCCAAGCGCGGGAACTTTAAAATTACAATAATATCTAAATAAACAAAAGATTTTGAGTGATGGAGAGGATTTACTTTTTACTGTTCACGCTCTCTGTTTATAACTCGGCGTGGGTCTCTGCTCTATTGCTTTTCATGCTTATTTTGTTGATTGTGAGAAAGCGGACGCCATGAGTCTAGCTTAAACGGTGATTGCCATGAGATCATCGTTCGCAATCAGCATAATCAAGTATTAAGTGTAAACGGAAAGAAACTTTCTCCTTAACAAAAGTATTATTCAGTATTCTAAACGTTGAGATTACAGATTTCGATTAGCTAAAATCTAACATTGGTGCGGTGAAACGGGTTCGCATCAACGTGTGGTTTTCTTTTGATCAGGTTCTGAATCGCGGCTATTGCTGTGTTCGAGATCGGGTTTCCAATCCTCCGTTTGTGAATTTTGTGGATCAGTGGGTTTCGCTTCTGGGTTTTCCTCGTTTCCAGTTTTTCTTTTGCTGGGTCTCGTTGGTGCTTTATTGCCGATCGTCGATATTTGTGGGTTTCTGGGTTTGGTTTTCTGTTCTCTTCAAATTTCCAGTGATGGCTTCGTTTTGTTCTCCAGAAAGCTCGGGTATTCCGGATGATGGTGGGGATGACGATGTTCGGCTCCATTCCGAGGTATCTTTTCTCAAAGGAGGGTATCAAATCCTGCTACAGGAGGCAACATCTAATAAGCTGCGTTTTACGGCGATCGAAGACTGCTGCAAAGGTATTGAGCAGCAGTTTCAAGCCTTGACAAATCTTATTGGTAAGATCCCAGCGGGGTTAGGTGCGGATAGTGATCCGCGGTCTCAACAGCACTCGTCTGGTCTTCCTACTCCACCATCTCTGGTACATCATCCTCACCAAGTACAGTTTTCATCCTCGGGGCTTCACCAGAACAACCCTCCTCACGGTTTGCATTCTGGACCATTTAATGTGGATGATCGAGAGAGTGAGCATGTTAAAAAAAGTCTCAATGCCTAGCTTTGATGGAACCAATACGCATGATTGGCTTGTCGAAATAGAACATTTTTTTGCGATTGGCAGATTTCGTGATGAAGACAAGTTAGACCTCGTCGCACTTTGTGATGAGGGTAAAGTAAAAAAATGGTTTGCGTGGGTTTTACGGCGTGGGGGTTTTTCGGATTGGCAAGATTTCAAACAGCGATTGATCATTCGATTTGCTGATTCTATCGACACGGAACCTGAAATACGTTTGTTCTCTATTCGACAATCAGGCTCGGTGGCGGATTACGTTTCTGAATTCGAGGAACTTCCTTCGCAAGTGGAGGGGTTGAATGATTCTCACCTCAAGAAAATCTTCTATAATGGTTTAAATCCCAAGATGAAGGAAGTGATACGTTTGAAAGATCCAAGAGGGTTAGCGGCTTATATCACTGCGGTCGTTCGTATGGAGACAAGTACGTTCTGTAAGATGGTAGGGGAGGTGGTTCCTCCAAGTCGAACTGCTTGGAAAAAGTCGGGTGGAGGTTCTCGCTCTGTTCCTCCTGTTGTTCCGGCTCGGGTTCTTGAGAAACCTCGTACCGTTTTTTCTCAAAGCGTGGACAGTCTTAAACCTCAATGACCGATACAACGCCCTCGTCAACAGTTTACGGATGCTGAATTGGACAGAATGCGCAAGGATCGCTTATGTTTTAAATGCCAAGCCCCATGGTCACGTTCGCACGAATATCCCAATAAAGAAATTTGCGTTTTAACCGTTGTGAATAGGTTAGAAATGGAGGTTTTTGAACCTTGGGTTGAGTATACGGAGGATACTGAGAAAGTCACCGTCAGTCAAACCTTGATGACTCTGTCGATGGATGCTCTTTTGGGTAATGAAGCTCCTCGCACGACTAAGATGCATGGCTCCATTAATCAGAAAGAGGTTCTCGTTATGCTCGACAGCGGTGCTTCTCACAATTTTCTTATTTCGGATACAGCTACTAAGCTGCGCTTGCACATAATTACTTCCATTGGTTTAGCAGTAATACTTGGCAATGAAATCACTGTGAAAGCTTTAGGGGTGTGCCGTGCCGTGACGTTTTAGTTAAACGACACAGATTTCACCTCGGATTTCATTGTCTTTGAACTGGGAAGTGTTGATGTCATTCTCGGGGTGAAATGGCTTGAGACGGTGGGTACTTGCGAGGTAGACTGGAAGAGACAGGAGTTGTCCTTCCTCTACCGCGGAAATCGGGTAACTGTTTGGTGATCAATCCTTACACAGTCCTCGATCATCACTCAAGCTGTTGCAACCAGTCTTCAGTAAGGATCCAGGTGGAGGAGAAGCACCCTTGATCCCTATTGTCGCGACATCTTCCAGTCCAGATTGCACTTCCGTGATCACGACTGTTCTCACACAATTTCGCGATGTGTTTGCAACACCGTCGTCCTTACCACCCTTACGTGGTCATGAACATTCCATTACGTTGGTTCCAGGTATTACTACGGTCTCTGTCCACCCTTATCGATATCCTCATGCTCGCAAAGTTGCCATGGAGGAGATGGTTACAGAGATGTTGCAATCGGAATCATTCGTCCTAGTGTGAGTCCATTCTCCAGCCCGGTTTTGTTGGTCGCAAAGAAAGATGGGGGAGCTCGGTTTTGTGTGGATTATAGGGCTCTTAACAGAGCCACAGTCCCTGAGCGTTATCCTATTCTGGTGATTGATCAATTACTCGATGAATTACATGGTGCGGTTTTGTTTTCGAAGATTGATCTTCGCTCGGGATACCATCAGATTAGGATTGTGGAGGAAGATATTCCTAAAACAGCATTTCGAACAATTGAAGGCCATTATGAGTTTCAAAATGCACCAGCTATATTTCAAGCTCTCATGAGTCACATCTTTAAACCATTCTTACGGCGATTTGTCTTGGTTTTCTTTGATGACATCTTCATATTTAGCAAGTGCATCGATGACCACTTGGGCCATTTGCGGCAGGTTTTGTTGGTGTTACGCCAGCAACGATTGTTCGCTAATATGAAGAAATGCTCGTTCGGCGTGTCTCAAGTTGAATACTTAGGAGACATTATATCTGAGGCAGGTGTCGCGACTGATTCTTTGAAGACTGTCGCTATGCAGAATTGGCCAACGCCAACAACTGTCAAACAGCTGCACGGGTTTCTCAGATTAACGGGTTATTATCGCCGTTTCATTCGCCATTATGGTATTCTCGCAAAGCCACTAACCGACCTTCTCAAGAAAGATCACTTCGCTTGGTCCCCTGCATCTCAGAACGCATTTGACAGCTTGAAGCACCACATGGTACATGCTCCTGTACTTGTCCTTCCGGATTTTACTAAAGTCTTTGTTGTGGAATCCGATGCTTCGGGAGTGGGAGTTGGAGCCGTGCTTATGCAAGATCAGCATCCTATTGCTTTCTTTAGTCGTGCGTTAACAAGTCGGGAACAACTCAAATCGGCTTATGAAAGAGAATTAATGGCCATTGTCATGGCTATTAGGAAGTGGAAACATTACTTACTGGGTCGGAAATTTCACGTTCACACGGATCATCATAGCATTAAGTTCTTATTAGAACAGAAAGAGGTGAATATGGAATACCAACGCTGGCTTATTCGTCTATTAGGCTTTGATTTCGAGATTTTTTATAAGTCGGGACGTGAGAATAAGGCAGTGGATGGTCTGTCCCGAAGTATGTCACTCACAGCTTTAGCTTTCACATTGACTATTCCCTCGACATTACAATGGGAAGACTTGTTCAAGGAAATTGCAGAGGATACTGATATCCGAGCACCATCTCGCAGCTTCGACAACAGGGTTTGGTGGGCAGTAATTATGCTGTGTCGGATGATAAGCTTTGGGTTGAAAACCGTTTGGTGATTGCTAGTAACTCTTCTTTTATTTCGTTGATTCTTCACGAGTGTCATGATAGTGTAATGGGAGGACACTCTGGGGTTTTGAAGACTTTAAAGCGCATACAACACTCCTTCTATTGGGAGGGTATGTCAAAAATGGTTGCTGCGTTTGTTGCAGCGTGTGTCATCTGTCAAACCCATAAAGCTTCCACATTATCACCTGCGGGTCTTTTGCAGCCTCTTCCGGATCCGGAGAAAATATGGGATGATATTGCTATGGATTTTATTGAAGGGTTGCCGTTATCTGGAGGGGTTAATGTCATCATGGTTGTGATTGATCGGTTGAGCAAATACGCCCATTTCTAGAGCTTTAAACATCCTTTTTCTTCCATTGATTTTGCTAGGAAGTTCATTGCGGAGATTGTTAAATTGCATGGCTTTCCTCGCAGCATTATTTCTGATCGCGATAGGTTGTTCTTGAGTTCGTTTTGGAAGGAGACATTCCGTTTATCCGACACTCAGTTACGGTTAAAACCGCATTTCACCCGCAGACTGACGACCAATCGGAGGTTCTCAACCGTTTTCTTGAAACGTATTTACGATGTTTTGCTTCGCGACATCCGAACACTTGGTCCCATTTTTTCTCTTGGGCTGAACTTTGGTACAATACTTCATACCATACGGCTTTGAAGACCTCTCCTTTCTTCGTGGTTTATGGACGTGAACCCCCTAAGTTGCTTCCGTTTGAACCCGGTTCTACCACAAATTTTGATCTCGAAGAATCCTTGAAACAGCGTGATGCGATGCTTGTTCAACTTAAACAGTTTTTGCATAAGGCACAACAACAAATGAAACACTATGCAGACCAGCATCGCAGGCCTGTGGAATTCTCAGTCGGGGATCTAGTTTATTTGAAATGCGTCATTACCGACAACAATCAGTTGTTCGCCGGGTCTGCCACAAACTAGCAGTGAAATATTTTGGTCCTTATAAAATCTTGGAACATATTGGTGTGGCAGCATATCGTCTTCAGTTACCACCGGAGTCACAAATCCATCCGGTTTTTCATGTCTCACAGCTTAAACAAGCAGTTAGCGCTGATATCACTGTGCAAACATCTCCTCCTTAACCCTACCTATACTGATTTGATAAAACATTTTCTTAGATAAGACAAGCTCCCAAGCCTGGAGGATGTGTGTTCTAAGATTCAAAGAGAACAAGGGTCTCATGAACTGTTTGGGAACAAAGAAGAACTGGCTATTGCTCACAAGAGTTTCTATAAACTTGATGAGAAGAAGAAGGTAATCTGTGACCATTGCAAGAAGATGGGTCACTCAAAGAGGGAGTGCTGGATTCTTCACCCTGAATAGAATAAGGACATACCAAGGCGGGAGCTCCAATCAGGTGCAAGTATATGGCGCTTCATTAGTTCAACAGGCCGGTGGACACAATCAAGGTCCGCGTGATAACACCTCTTCCTTCTCATGGGCTGGCTTCGTTCAAGCGCCTATCATGGCACAATCATCCTCTCCTGTGACTAATCATGCAGACTATGTCAAAAGATCATACCTGAAAGCCATCATCAAAGCCTTAAATTCTGGTAATGTGATAGGTAAATCTCTTCATGCTTCTTTTCAAAATTCTAGTGATGCTAAACCTTTAATAGTAGATTATGAAGCTTCTCATCATATGATTAGTGATCTAGAATTGATAGAGAACCTAGAACCTGCCTTAGGAAATGTGCTAATTGCTAATGGTACTAAAGTACCTATCAAAGGCATAGGAAGCTAAAGTTGTTTGATAAAGAATCTAAAGCATTTTACATGTCATCTTTCACATCTAACATATTATATGTTAAAAGAGCTACTACTGATTTTAATTGTCATGCTATATTTGGTCCTAATGAGTTTTTATTTTAGGAGATTGAAACTAGAAGAGTTCTTTGAAAAGGAACTACTAGAAATGACTTGTATGTCCTTGAAGATCTCAAGACCAATGATACATTAAAATCGTGTGTAGCTAGTTTAGGTGATAATGTGCAAACTGACCTATGACATGCTAGATTAGGACATCCACATACTAGAGCTTTAGAGTTGTTAATGCCTAGTATGAAATTTGAAAATGAATTGTGTGAAACATGCCTTCTTGGTAAGCATTGTAAAACATTTTTTTAAAACATCTACACACATTTATGAGCATTGTTTTGATTTAGTTCACTCAGATGTTTGGACTTCACATATTTTATCTAGGGAAAACCATAAGTATTTTGTTACTTTAATAAATAAAAAGTCTAAATATACTTGGGTGACCTTGATTAAATCGAAGGATATGGTGTTTCAGATCAAATAATGGTGGTGAATACACTAGCCACAAATTTCAAGAAAATATTAAGTATGGAATCACACATCAAACAAACTTTCCTTACACTCTTCAACAAAATGGAGTAGCTGAAAGGAAGAATAGACACTTTATGGAGTGTGAGATCCATGATGTTCCACATGAAGGTTCCCAAGCACTTTTGGAGGGATGCTCTCATGACAGCATGCTACCTAATCAATAGGAATCCAAATAAGAGTACCAAGGCAATGTTTATTGGATACTCAACAATAAAAAAGGCTACAAATGCTTTAATCCAAAGACTAGAAGATTTCTAGTTTCTAGATATGTCAAATTTCATGAAACCAAAGGTTTCTATGAAGAAGGAACCTGGGATCAGTTCAAAGACATCTCTTTAAACACTTCTGACCAAGCTGAGAACCTAAGAAGACTTCTAGAAAGCTTTGGAATCACTCAAGAACCGCCTCCTTCAGCTATCCCACTTGCTACTACCACACGACATCCTCAGCTGGAGCTTAGAACTCTGAATCCCACACCAATAACAATATGGCCTCCAGTGCAAGTTCCAGCTCAAGAACCAGAAGTGTGGCACGAACCGGCTCCAGTTCATGCCTCGTCCCTGTCTGATCCAACATCCGCTTCAGCCTCGACCCGGCCTGGTCCAGCTCCCGGTCCAGCTTTCGTTCCAGCTCCATCTCCAGCCGGTCTAATAAATCCTAGAACACATCCTCTTGATCATGAGGGGGGCAACAAGTTTCTACACATGATCAAGATGACTCAGAAGAAGTACTGGTTTCAGTTTCCAAGAGACAAAAGGATATTCAATCTAATTTTGTAGATGCTTTAGAAGGAGAGGACAACACAACCCAAGGAGAACCGGCTGTTGTTCTTAGAAGAAGTACAAGGCATAGATTTCCACCCTACTTCTACTACAACAACAATGCAGTAATTTACAATGATCAGAGAGTATGTAATCTAGTCTATATACCTTATTCTCATGTTGCATTTACTATAAGTATTGATAAAGAGCAGATTCCAAAGAGCTATGAGTAAGCAATGGAGATAAAGGAGTGTATAAAAGCTATTCAAGCTGAAAGACAAGCTATGGAGAAGAATCATACCTATGCACCAGTCACACTACCAAAAGGGAAAAAGGTTATAAGTTCTAAATGGATTTTCACTATTAAATATAAAAGCAATGGTGAGATAGATAGGTACAAAGCTAGGTTGGTGGCTAGAGGTTTCACAAAGACTTATGGTGAAGACTATAAAGATACTTTTGCCCCTGTAGCTAAATTACAATCAGTAAATGTTGTTTTAACTCTTGCTACTAACTTGGATTGGGAATTATGGCAAATAAATGTTAAGAATGCATTTTTTCAAGGTGATTTAGAAAAAAAGAAGTGTATATGACACCACCGCCAGGTCTAGAAGATCAAGTTGGAACCGACAACACTCAGAGGCTAAAGAAAGCTATCTATGGCATAAAACAATCTCCTAGAGCTTGGTATCATAAGTTAAATGTGACCCTAAAGGACAGAGGTTTAACAGGTTAGAAGTATAACACACTATCTTTACACTTAAAAGTAAGGATGAGATTATTGTTATTCTCATTTATGTTGATGATATAATATTATCTGGTAGTGATAAAGTGAGAATAACCTCTACTAAAGAATATTTAAAAAGTGTGTTTGTTATTAAAGATCTAGGAGAAATAAAATACTTCTTAGGAATTGAAGTATATAGGTATAAGGAAGGCTTATTTCTTTGTCAAAGTATGTATTGGACTTACTAACCTCTACAGGAATGCTAGAAGCTAAGCCAGCCAAAACACCATTAGAAGAAGGCTACAAAGTAGAACATCAGAGGGAGCTTGAAGATGGCGGTTTTAAAGAAGCAAAGTTGTATAGAAATGTTGTTGGTAAGCTATAATATTTAACTATCACTAGACCGGATTTGTGTTTTGCAGTTAATCAAGTGTCTCAGAATATGCAAGACCCAAAAGCCGCATTGAGAAATGATTTATAGGATTTTCATATACTTAAAAGGAACACATAATCAAGGTATATGGATGGGTAGTAATGGAACCACCAATATAGTTGGTTATTGTGATGCAGATTGGGCAGGTGATAGAAAGGACAGGAGGTCCATAATCGGTTATTGCACACTCATAGGTGGAACCTAGCCACTTGGAAGACTAAGAAACAAAAGGTTGTTTCATGCACAAGTGTTGAGGCTGAGTATAGAGCAATAAGGAAACTTACCACTGAATGCATCTGGTTGAATCAACTATTACAAGACCTTGGAGTAAGCATTGAGGCGCCAACCATAGTACATGTGAAAATCAAGCAGCAATACACATAGCTTCGAACTCTGTGTTTCATGAGAAAACCAAGCATATTGAGGTGGATTGCCATAAGGTAAGAGAAGCTATTGGAAATGGAATCATCTTACATTGCTACAAAAGGCTTGCTGATGTGTTCATCAAGGCCACAACACTGAAGACTGGCGGTTCTATCTATCCAAGACTTGGCCTCATGTCCATTCCACAACACTGATCCTGATCATGAAGTGATATACTCTTTTTCCCTAGAAAATGTTTTGTCCCAATTGGGTTTTCCTTATTTAGGTTTTTAATGAGGTAATTGATATGATCCTGACCAAGGCTGGACTTATGGACGTCCAGAGATCATTAGGTCACATGACCAAGTCCCAAACCAGCAAGCTTGAGGATATTCCAGGAGGTTACCTGAAGACCATCCGGACCAAAATGCGACCAGAATCAAGGATGGACATGACTGCACCCACCTAAGCCGGTATGGTAAATTTAATCCAAGCTATCTGAGTTAAATAAAGGGGAGAGTTGTATATCTTAGTACTCTTTTTCCTTGGTGAGTTTTTGTCCCATTGGGTTTTTGTCACTAAGGTTTTGATGAGGCTTGGATATACATCTTAGATGAACCTTTGTTTAAGGCCCATAGCATTTTGTTGGATTAAATTTATTATTTTCGGCCCGGCCCATTTTTATCTTTTCTTTCTTCTCTTTTGCATTAAATAAAGTAGTTGGCAGATGGGAGTTGAGAGTTATCTCTTTTACTTCCCCTCTTGCATGGCTTTGCATGTTCTTGGAGTTTGTTCCGAACATGCAAGCCTTCTACCTTTTCCCTTTTCCTTCTCTATATATAGATGGCTTGGCCATTTGTACTTCTCATCGAAAATTTTAATAAAAGAGTTTTATTTCTTAAGAATTTCGATCACCGAGTAGTGCGTCATATCTACTCTCTCCTAGGCCCTCCCTTGGTGCGTAATATCCTTGGGCCCGTCTAGGAAACCCTTGTTGAACCTTGGTGCGTCATATCCTTGGTTTATCAAGTCCGGTTAATCAAAGGTCTTCCGCAGCCTTTGTGCGACCTAACGCTCCACATCCCTTGGCAACTTGAGCTCACGCTCGTTGTGCAAGGCTTATCCCTTCTACTCCCTTGTTGTGCCAGTTTTGGGTTTGTGATCTTGACCAAGATCATATGAAGTGGTATCAGAGCAACACAACAAGCTGAGTAAATTCTATCCTTTTCCTTTTAAATTTTCGTTTAAGTTTTTAAGTCATTTGATAAATCTGTGTTGAATTTCGTTTTAGAACATTTGATCTGGCCACATCTTTGTGTTTTCAATGGCAGGTACCGAAGAAGAATCTGAGACGTCACGCCAAACTCGCCTCATAGAACAACTGACAACGCACATGGAACATATGATGAACGTCCGGTTCCAAAACATACAAGCTGGGTTAAAGACTGGTATGCGTGAGAGTGTGCGTGAGGAACTTCAGCAGCTGCTCCCTGAACATCGACCAGAACGACGACGTGCGCTGTTTCCAGAACAGCCCAGGCAAGATCATCAGAGACTAAGCCCTGAAAGGCGTGACCACGTTTCAGGAAGGCATGGTGTCCCCTCTTCAAGAGGTAGCCGTGAACGCCATGAATACTATGGTGATGAAGCCGCTTCCCAATTCTACCATAGCAGTGATTCGAACCGCAACTATCCTAGGCATCAAAGGCGTACTAACGAGTCCAGACCACCACCTCACGACCACTTCAGCGGTCTTAAGCTCAAGATTCCATCCTTTCATGGGAAGAATGATCCAGCCGCATATCTAGACTGGGAGCAAAAGATCGAGTTGGTATTTGATTGCCAATTTTATTCTGAGGGCAATAAAGTCAAAGTTGCTACCACCGAGTTCTACGACTACGCATTGAGTTGGTGGGATCAATTAGTCACATCCCGAAGAAGGAATGGAGAATATCCCGTTGAGTCTTGGCAAGAAATGAAGAGGGTCATGAGGAAACGGTTCGTCCCAAGCCACTAACATCGTTGATGGGTCATCCAAGCTACACCGACCCGGTACTTGGAGGATGAGGTTCATGCCACTCCATATGTGTCTCACCGCATAATGACTAGGAGCAGGGCCGCTCAAGGAGCTCAAGACAGGAGCAAGGATGATCAACCCCATGGAGACCAAGCAGTAACCAACCTAGCTCATGCATCCGGTCATGGAGAGGAAGAGGAGATTGAAGACACCATCCAGCCGCCTGATCATGTTCAGCTGGGTGTTCCTGACCAGGACACTCATGCACACAGCCTTAGGGATAAGGTTTTGTGTGTCCTTACTATCCATGAGTAAGGACACTCTTAAAGACCTTAGGTGATTAGGGTACTATTTTCCTTTCTAAGTTTACCATAATGGGTTCTTGGAAATGTTTTTAATGAGACCTGAAAATCTAAGGCATCAAGCCTAGTGTCCCATTGGTTTAATGTGGATATGTCCATTTAAATCAATTAGGCTTGATTCTATCTTAGGCACATGTTTAGCCTTTGCATTTTCATTAAGACTTAGTCTTTATTTTGGGGTTTTAGTGTTTTGTTGACCACGGTCAACTAGGTCATATGTAGCCTATAAAAGGCAGACTCTTACTCCTTCTAAGGCAGACAATTTTCGAACCCTAAATTCTATCTCATGGCCGCCTAGGTCAGTTTCATCTCTTGCTTGTGTGAGTGTGTCTCCAAGAGAGAAGGAAAGCTTCCTTGAAGATTGAGTGTGTCTCTCTTCTTGGAAAGGCTGTATCCAAGCCAGACATAGCTTGGTGTGTTGCCTTCAATCCACTTTCAAAACGCAACTAAAAACCCCATTTCATCTCCTTCCGTTCCATTGTTCTCTAGCCGCTAGTCTCTTACCGTACCGGCCACTCTCTCGTTCCCGTCCCAAGCCGCGACCAGCTCATTCACGCCGAAACCCCATCCATACCGCCCACGCTTTCCCGACCATGCCGCGCCGCCTTCCGACCGTTCCCTGAACCAGATGGCCCTGGCCTGTAACATTTTGGTATCAGAGCTCAAGTTCCTGAAGAAAGGTTGCATCTTTCCACTTTCTCACCTAGGGTTTGGATTTTTGCTCAAGCGTGTGTTAGGGTTTTAGGTTGCGTGCTTAGTACTTCTTGTTTAGGGCTTGTTAAGCTGTGAATTTGGTATTTTGTGATGTTGCTTAGCTAGGTTGATAGAGCTTGCCTCCCTGTTTAGAAAATCGCCTTTGTTGAACCTAGGGAAGAAGATAGAGTTAGGTGGAGACATAGTTGCTTTTTGGTCAGCCTGGTCGGTGAGTCACCGTGTGGTCCTCACCGGATGATGTCACATTGTCTAACCTTTTGACTGTTTGAATTTGAATTTCGGTCTTGCTTGTCTTTTTGGCGGTTCATTGAGTTAATGCATGTAATTCGAATTGTTGAATGGTTGAATGATTTAGTAGTTAGTTTAAATTTAAATTTAAAATTAATTAGGTCATTAGTGATAAAACTTAAGTAATTAGTTTAAGTACTTTGACTCGTTGACTTTTTCTTTGCAAGGTACCCGTGAGCTGAATGACTGACCCAGCTCTAGCAGAGATTCTCACCAGCCTTCAGACTCAGCTTCAGCAGCTGGGAGACCGGCTTGGCCGAGTGGAGCAGCCTCACCCACAGGCTGCGCCAGCACCTCCACCTCCTCAACCGAGAGCTCCACCACCCCCTTGGCCGGAGCAAGACATGGAAGGATTGTCTGAGGAGGAGGCTTTCCCACCCCATTTCAGAAGGCCAAGACACAGAGAGAGAAGGTTTCCTGAAGAGAGGGGACATCACCACCCACCTAGAGCTCATTCCCCACACCTCAAGCTCACGCCCCCTACCTTTGCCGGCAAGGTTGATCCGGAGGCATACCTGGACTGGGAGAGAAGGATGGATCACATCTTTGAAGTCTATGGGTTTGAAGAACCCAAGAAGGTGGCCTATGCAGTAGCTCAACTCACTGATCATGCCCTGTCCTGGTGGGACCAAGACTCGGCCAAAAGAAGAAGGAGAGGAGAGGAGCCGGTCAGATCATGGGAAATCATGAAATTCATGATGAAAGGAAGGTACATCCCACCTATGTACCACCAGGAGCTTCAGACGAAGTTTAGGAAGCTCAGCCAAGGCCAGAGGAGTGTAGAGGAGTATTTTGGAGAGTTTGAACACCTGAAAAACCGGCTTGGTTTAGAAGACACTGAAGAGACTCTCATGGCACAATTCTTGGATGGTCTACAAGAGAAGATTGCCAGCAAGGTGGAGATCTATTCTTACAATGACCTCAATGAGTTATTGCATCTGTCCACTCAAGTAGAGAGCCAACTCAAGAGGAAGACCAGGACCAGAGCAGTGGTTAACAACCCGTGGAGATCCTCTGCCCCAAACTTCCACCCGCAGGCTTCAAGTTCTCAACCGGCCTTCACTAGGCAATCCGACCGGGGCAAAGCCATAGCCCAGGATGTGAGAGCTCCATACAAGTCCAGGGAGATCACCCCTGCCCCAAGGCCAGACGCCAGACCCGCACCCACTGGTCCTAAAACCCGGGACATCATGTGTTTCAAATGCCGCGGCCGTGGACACTATGCACGGGATTGCCCAAATCCTAGGGCTATGATCATCACACCATCTGGTGACTATGAGTCTCAAGATGAGATGGAACCTACTGAGGAAGCTGATGAAGAGGAGGATGATGTAGCCTATCCTGAAGTAGGAGACCTCCTGGTCTCAAGAAGGGTCCTTAGCACTATCCAAGAGCCGGATGAGACAGCCCAAAGGGAGAACATCTTCCACACACGCTGCATGGTCAATGGTAAAGTATGCTCACTGATAATTGATGGTGGATCTTGTGCTAATGTAGCCAGTACTTATATGGTGGAGAAACTGAACTTGGCAGCTACTAAACATCCTAGGCCTTATAGGTTAAGATGGCTAAATGATAAAACCGAATTGAAGATTAGTGAACAGGTCAAGGTTTCATTTAGCATAGGCAAGTATGTTGATGAGGTTCTTTGTGATGTAGTTCCTATGCAAGCCACCCATATCCTGTTAGGTAGACCTTGGCAATTTGATAGGGAAGTTGTGCATGATGGTAGGACTAATAAGTATACACTTATGATGAATAAGAAACGAATTAGCTTAGCACCATTGTTGCCTGCCCAAGTTCATGAAATGCAAGTCAAGTTAGCTAAAGAAAAATGCATGTCTAAAACTAATTTCTTGATTACACCTAGTGATGTTAGGCATTCTCTCTTTGACCCAACTTGTCAAGTTGTTTTGGTTGTTTACAAGGATTTAATGAATTCTAGACATACTAATGTGGTCTTGCCAAGGGAAATCCGAGCTTTACTTGACAGGTACAAGGATGTCTTTCCTGAGGAGATACCAGCAGGCCTACGGCCCTTGAGAGGCATAGAGCACCAGATTGATTTCATCCCAGGCGCCCAGCTCCCAAACCGGCCTGCATACCGAGTCAACCCCGCGGAGGCAAAGGAGCATGAAGCTCAGGTCCGAGACCTCATGGCCAAAGGATATGTGAGGGAGAGTATAAGTCCCTGTGCCGTGCATGTGCTCCTTGTGCCCAAGAAAGACGGCTCCTACAGGATGTGTGTTGATTGTAGAGCCATCAACAACATCACCATCAAATACCGCCACCCAATTCCAAGGCTAGACGACATGTTGGATGAGTTGAGTGGAGCAACCATCTTCTCTAAGGTGGATTTGAAGAGTGGGTATCACCAAGTGAGGATGAGGGAAGGGGATGAGTGGAAGACCGCCTTCAAGACCAAGCATGGCTTGTATGAATGGCTAGTCATGCCATTCGGCCTCTCCAATGCCCCAAGCACCTTCATGCGCCTCATGAACCATATCCTTAGACCCTTTATGGGCAAGTTCTTAGTGGTTTATTATGATGACATTCTGATATATAGCTCTTGCTTGACTGATCATGTGCTGCATTTAGAACAAGTCTTAGAGACTCTTAGGAAAGAACACATGTTTGCCAATTTGTCTAAATGCATCTTTTGCACAGATGAGGTTGTTTTCCTTGGCTTTGTGGTTAGCTCACAGGGATTAAGAGTGGATGTGGAGAAGATAGAAGCCATACTTGGCTGGCCCAGACCGACTTCAATCAGCCAAGTTAGAAGCTTCCATGGGTTGGCCAGTTTCTATAGGCGCTTTGTGAAGGACTTCAGCACCTTGGCCGCACCATTGACTTCCCTGATCAAGAAGAACACGGGTTTTGAGTGGGGAGAGTTGCAAGAACAAGCCGTCTTGAATCTCAAGTACCAGCTGACCCATGTGCCCATCCTTGCTCTGCCAAATTTCGAGAAAACCTTTGAAGTGGAGTGTGATGCCTAAGGAGTAGGCATAGGGGCGGTACTGACTCAAGGAGGGAGACCAGTGGCCTATTTTAGTGAGAAGCGTACCGGTGCTACCTTGAAATACCCAGCTTATGACAAAGAGTTGTATGCATTGGTCAGGGCAATGCAAACATGGCAGCACTATCTATTGGCTAGGGAGTGTGTGATCCACACAGATCATGAGACCTTGCAGAATCTGAGGGGCTAGACCGTGTTGAAGAAAAGGCATGCTAGATGGCTGGAGTATATAGAGACCTTTCCCTATGTGATCAAATACAAGAAGGGAAAAGAGAATGTAGTGGCGGATGCCTTGTCAAGGAGGCATGCTTTGATCTCCACCATGGATGCTAAGGTCATGGGATTTGGACACTTCCTTTCATGGGAAGAATGATCCACCCGCATATCTAGAGTGGGAGCAAAAGATCGAGTTGGTATTTGATTGCCAATTTTATTCTGAGGGCAATAAAGTCAAAGTTGCAACCACCGAGTTCTACACTACGCATTGAGTTGGTGGGATCAATTAGTCACATCCCGAAGAAGGAATGGAGAATATCCCGTTGAGTCTTGGCAAGAAATGAAGAGGGTCATGAGGAAACGGTTCGTCCCAAGACACTACCATCGTTGATGGGGTCATCCAAGCTACACCGACCCGGTACTTGGAGGATGAGGTTCATGCCACTCCATATGTGTCTCACCGCATAATGACTAAGAGCAGGGCCGCTCAAGGAGCTCAAGACAGGAGCAAGGATGATCAACCCCATGGAGACCAAGCAGTAACCAACCTAGCTCATGCATCCGGTCATGGAGAGGAAGAGGAGATTGAAGACACCATCCAGCCGCCTGATCATGTTCAGCTGGGTGTTCCTGACCAGGACACTCATGCACACAGCTTTAGGGATAAGGTCTTGTGTGTCCTTACTATCCATGAGTAAGGGCACTCTTAAAGACCTTAGGTGATTAGGGTACTCTTTTCCTTTCTAAGTTTACCATAATGGGTTCTTGGAAAGGTTTTTAATGAGACCTGAAAATCTAAGGCATCAAGCCTAGTGTCCCATTGGTTTAATGTGGATATGTCCATTTAAATCAATTAGGCTTGATTCTATCTAAGGCACATGTTTAGCCTTTGCATTTTCATTAAGACTTAGTCTTTATTTTGGGGTTTTAGTGTTTTGTTGACCACGGTCAACTAGGTCATATGTAGCCTATAAAAGGCAGACTCTTACTCCTTCTAAGGCAGACAATTTTCGAACCCTAAATTCTATCTCATGGCCGCCTAGGTCAGTTCCATCTTTTGCTTGTGTGAGTGTGTCTCCAAGAGAGAAGGAAAGCTTCCTTGAAGATTGAGTGTGTCTCTCTTCTTGGAAAGGTTGTATCCAAGCCAGACATAGCTTGGTGTGTTGCCTTCAATCCACTTTCAAAACGCAACTAAAAACCCCATTTCATCTCCTTCCGTTCCATTGTTCTCTAGCCGCTAGTCGCTTACCGTACCGGCCACTCTCTCGTTCCCGTCCCAAGCCGCGACCAGCTCATTCACGCCGAAACCCCATCCATACCGCCCACGCTTTCCCGACCATGCCGCGCCTTCTTCCGACCGTCCCCTGAACCAGATGGCCCTGGCCTGTAACAATCGTGATCTACACCAGCGTCTAAGATTGCTGCAGCAAGAGAACCGTAGTGTTGAAGAATACTATCAAGAAATGGAGACCCTTCTCATCCGGGCCGATGTCCTTGAAGATAGAGAAGCTACTATGTCCCGATTCCTTGGAGGTCTTAACTGAGACATCCAGGATCGCTTGGAATTGCAGCACTACGTTGAGCTAGAGGAAATGCTACACAAGGCCAAACTGATCGAGCATCAACTCAAGAGGAGATCTTCCACTCGACCCACTTATGGAGCAAGCGCCACCTACATCAAGTCTGCTTATAACCACGACGTCAAGCCCACTTATCCTCAGGAAACCAAGATATTCACGCCTAAGGAAGAAGTCTGACCTTTCACAGCCACCCAAGACAAAGGCAAGACCATTGAGCGCACCACCCGAAACCGCGACATCAAATGTTTCAAGTGCCATGGTATGGGTCATTATGCCAGTGAATGTTCCAACAAAAAGGTGATGATCCTCATGGAAAACGGTGACGTGGAAACTGAAGATGATGAACCAAAAGATGACATTCCCTCGGATGACAGTGAAGAGCGACCAGTCTGTGGTCAATTACTAGTGGCTAGACGATCTCTAAGTGTCCAGCCCAAGATGGATGAACAAGAGCGGCGAGAGAACTTGTTTCATACAAGATGCATGGTGCAAGGCAAAATTTGTAGCCTTATTGTTAATGGAGGAAGCTGCACCAACGTTGCTAGTGAAGAAATGGTAAAGAAGCTTGGACTGAGCGTCATGAAACACCCTAAGCCCTATCCACTTCAATGGCTGAACAATTCTGAAGAAATGAGAGTCACTAGTCAAGTGATGGTCCCATTGTCAATTGGGAAATATGAGGATGAAGTTTTTTGTGATGTTCTACCAATGGAAGCTGGTCACATACTTCTTGGAAGGCCATGGCAATTAGACCGCAAGGTAATCTATGATGGCTTTACTAATCGCCATTGTTTTGAGTTTAAAGGCAGGAAGATTACCTTGATCCCTATGACGCCTCAAGAAGTTTATCAAGACCAGTTGCATTTGAACCCACGCAAGCAACAAAAGGATAAGGTCAATGGTCAAAAGGGTAAAAGAAACTTCTTCATCAAAGCTGGAATTGCGGATTTGAGGTCAAATCCTTTTGAAGAGGGAGGGGATGATATGATCCTGACCAAGGCTGGACTTATGGACGTCCAGAGATCATTAGGTCACATGACCAAGTCCCAAACCAGCAAGCTTGAGGATATTCCAGGAGGTTACCTGAAGACCATCCGGACCAAAATACGACCAGAATCAAGGATGGACATGACTGCACCCACCTAAGCCGGTATAGTAAATTTAATCAAAGCTATCTGAGTTAAATAAAGGGGAGAGTTGTATATCTTAGTACTCTTTTTCCTTGGTGAGTTTTTGTCCCATTGGGTTTTTCTCACTAAGGTTTTGATGAGGCTTGGATATACATCTTAGATGAACCTTTGTTTAAGGCCCATAACATTTTGTTGGATTAAATTTATTATTTTCGGCCCGGCCCATTTTTATCTTTTCTTTCGTCTCTTTTGCATTAAATAAAGTAGTTGGCAGATGGGAGTTGGGAGTTATCTCTTTTACTTCCCCTCTTGCATGGCTTTGCATGTTCTTGGAGTTTGTTCTGAACATGCAAGCCTTCTACCTTTTCCCTTTTCCTTCTCTATATATAGATGGCTTGGCCATTTGTACTTCTCATCGAAAATTTTAATAAAAAGAGTCTTTTCTTTCTTAAGAATTTCGATCACCGAGTAGTGCGTCATATCTACTCTCTCCTAGGCCCTCCCTTGGTGCGTAATATCCTTGGGCCCATCTAGGAAACCCTTGTTGAACCTTGGTGCGTCATATCCTTGGTTCATCAAGTCCGGTAAATCAAAGGTCTTCCGCAGCCTTTGTGCAACCTAATGCTCCACATCCCTTGGCAACTTGAGCTCACGCTCGTTGTGCAAGGCTTATCCCTTATACTCCCTTGTTGTGCCAGTTTTGGGTTTGTGATCTTGACCAAGATCATATCAGTAATGTTTCATGGTTGCAAGCTTAGGCCTTCTCCATGTCTTAAGCTTGAGTGAAAGTGTTGGAATGAAGAAGAAATGAAGAAAGATGGTCTTAGACTTTAAGGATAAGGCTGTGTGGTCTAAGCTTCCAGAGGGAGTGTCTTAGGCTTGTTTCTAGTTAATGATATGTTATCCTTGTAGCCAAACATGTATTAAACTATTTTTGTATCCAAACAAGCCTAGACTAGATTAGTATAAATAGTTATCTCTCTCCTCATTTGTAAGCAAAAGATTATAATCTCATTCTAATAAAATTTCTAAATTCTCTCTAAATTTCGTCTAATTTCTCTATTAATCTCTCAATCTGTTCGTATTTTCAATCTTTAAATTTCTTAATCTCTCATTCTTACAAGCAGAGATGATAGTTTTCTTCACACGACTTAAATAACTCGGTTTGAAATTCAGATCCGTGGTATAATTGGATATAACTCGGTACAACTAAGTATAACTCGATATAACTAGGTATAACTCGGTATCTAGTTATACCGAGTTATACTCATTTATACCAAGTTGTACTGTATAACTGGGTATAATTGGACTACCAGTTGTATTCAAGTACAACTGAGTATAACTGGGTACAATTGAGTACAACTGGGTTAATGAATACGATTGAGTACAACTGAGTATAATTATATATAATTGGGTACAATATAGTATAACTGGATCGTCAGATACAATTGAGTATAATTGGGCAAAGTTGTACCCAGTTGTACCGATGTACAATTGTGGGTACAACTCGGTACAATTGCAAATCAGTTGTACCAAGCTCAGGGGTATTTGTATTGTAACAAGGTCAGACAGCCATAACTTTTAAACCACAACGATTCACAAGCACTGAAAGCAGATTCGGAATCAGAACAGCATGAAATATCACATACCGGAAAATCACGCAGTTCGGAGAAGTTTCAATTTTCTGGCAAACCTTCCGGCGGCGATTGACGGCGCGTCCGGCGACCAAATCCGGAGCGTCCGTTGATTCTGGCTTCATACGACCATACCGTATGAAGAAGTTATGATCAAATAATCAAATCTGGAAAAATTCACCTCACGACTCCGGCGAGTTGCGGTGCTTCTGATGACGGCAGGGACTGTAGCGGCGGCGACGAATCCAAAATTTTTGGCAGAGCTTCGTTGTGAATTGAGTTTGTGAGGCAGAAGGGGTATTGGCTCTCCTTTTATAAACTCTAAGAAAAGGAGATGTCCTAGGGTTAGACGATTGAGCATCAATTTCGCATGGGCCTTGGGCTGGGATGTTACAATTCTCCTCCACTAAATTTGTCCCCGAATTTAAGCCCAAGTCTTTTACCTCTTCAGCACACTCAACAAAAAACTCCGGATAATCCTCCCGCATAGACTGCTCAGGTTCCCAAGTCTCTTCACTAATATCATCTCTTTCCCAGTGGACTAAAACTTTCCACACATTTTTCCCTTAATCTTCTTTTTCACAATGCTGCAAGATCTCTCGCGGTAAACTCGGGGCTGTCAGATCCTGATTCAAATCCGTCGGTGGCTGTGACAAAATCAACTCTGGTTCTCGAACTACTTTTCGGAGCACTGAAACATGTAACACATCGTGGAAATCAGCTAACTCTGACGGGAGCTTAAGCTTGTAAGCAACTTCCCCAATACTTTCTGTGATAACATATGGTCCCATGAACCTCGACTTAAGTTTCTTCAGCTTCCTGTAGCTGTCAGCTCCTCTAAAAGTTCTCATCTTCAAATATACTGAGTCCCCTACTGCGAAAACCAAATATTTCCTTTTCTTATCAACATAGGTATGATTCTTCTCTACTGCGCAACAACTCAACTTGTTTCTCTGTCTCTCGAACCAGATCTGAATCCAAATCCCGTCGTTCTCCAACTTCAGTCCAACAAAGCGGGGTTCGACAAGGTCTACCATACAAGGCCTCATAAGGTGCCATCTTAATACTCGCATGGTAACTGTTATTATTGGAAAACTCTGCTAGTGGCAAAAAATTTCTCCAACTGTCACCCCAATCAAGAACACAAGCCCGAAGCAAATCTTCAAGAGTTTTAATGGTTCGCTCTGACTGCCCATCTGTCTGAGGATGGTTCATTGTACTGAGATGTAGCTTAGTACCCAGAGATTTATGAAAAAACTGCCAGAAAATTGAAGTGAACTTTCGATCACGATCTGATACTATGCTCACTGGAACACCATGCAGTCTAACAATCTTATCCAGATAAATCTGAACCAAAACCTCGTTCTTAACTGTCTTCTTGATAGTTATAAAGTGTGACGACTTGGTGAGTTTATCCACTACTATCCAAATAGCATTATTATTGCTTGCTTTCCTTGGAAGTCCGGTCACAAAATAAATAGTTACCATATCCCACTTCCATTCTGGTTATGGTAAATTCTGAAGTAACCCACTCTGGACTTAACTGCCAGCTTTAACCACTGATAGTTCTGACACTGAGATACCCAAATCGCAATCTCCCGCTTCATGCCTTCCCAGTGGTAATAACGCTTCAAATCAGTATACATCTTGTTGCTGCCTGGATGTATAGAAAAACGGGACTGATGAGCCTTACTTAGAATCTCTTTCCTTAACGCCTTAATTGGAGGAACACAAACCCGGTTCTTGTACAAGATAGTAATATCTTATGCAGTGCGATACCCAATTATTATTTTCTCGATCATCCTCTTAAGTGTCAAATCACCTGATTGAGCATCTCGAATCCTGTTAAGAAGATCAGCTCGCTCCCACATCGCCAATCAGTTCTGGTTATCCTCAACCGATGTCACACACAACCTCATACTTGCCAAGGTATCAGCCAAGTCTTGCATTTCCTTAGTTCCTGAAACATCTACCTTTCGACGTCTTAGAGCATTGCTACCTGATTGACCTTTCCTGGGTGATAAACGATTTCCAGTCGCTCTGCGAGAAGATGTACTTCAAACTTTTATGATCAGTCAAGACCCAGAATTTCTCTCCATAGAGATAAGCTCTCCATATATTAAGCGCAAAGACCACTGCAGCTAACTCAAGATCATGCGTCAGGTAATTAACCTCATGACTTCGGAGCTGCCTGGAAGCATATACTATTACAAGACCCTCTTGCATCAACACACAACCCAGACCCACCCTAGAAGCATCTGTATAAACATCATATGGAACATCCACTCGCGGTAGAACCAATACAGGAGTCTTAGTCAAACAATCCTTCAAATTCTGAAAACTCTGCTCACACTCTTCTGACCACTCGAACTTTACCCCCTTCTCTGATAATGTGGTCATAGGCTTGGCAATACTAGCAAAACTTTCCACAAACTTTCTGTAGTATCCCGCCAAACCAAGGAAACTGCAAACCTCATTAGGACTAACCGATAAAGGCCACTCCAAAATTGCTACTATCTTCTGAGGATCAACTGCTACACCTGCCTCAGAAACAACATGACCCATAAATCCAATCTTTCTCTACCAGAAACTGCACTTGCTCAGCTTTGCAAACAAACGATGCTCACACAACTTATCCAATACTAACTGAAGATGCCAAACATGCTCATCTTCACTCTTGGAGTATATCAAAATGTCATCGATGAACACTATGACACACTTATCTAAGAACTACCTGAAAACATCATTCATCAACTTCATAAATGTTGTGGGCGAATTCGTCAATCCAAATGGCATGACTACAAACTTGTAACGCCCGTAACGAGTACGAAAAATTGTCTTTCGAATATCCTCCTCTGTAATATGTATCTGATGGTAACCTGAAGTTAAGTCGATCTTGGAAAACCAAGCATCCCCCTGCAACTGATCTAGCAACTCGTCAATCCGAAGAAGAGGATACTTATTCTTGATAGTCACCTTGTTCAAACCCCGATAATCGATGCACAACCTAAAACTGCCATCCTTTTTCTTGACGAACAAAACTGGTGCTCCCAAGGCGATCCACTGGGTTGAATAAACCCCTTATCTATTAGATCCTCCAACTGCTTTCTCAACTACTCCATTTCCGCGTGATCTAAACGATAAGGCGCTCTCGATATAGGAGTGGTACCAGGCTTCAACTCAATTGTGAACGGCTCGCTTCTCGGTCGTGGCGATCCTTGCAAAGGCTTGAAAACATCTACATGATCTGATGCTACTGGAATCGTGCTGAGATTCAACTCTGAACCCTCCCCCAATATAGATATAGTCGCCAGATAAACTTCATTACCCTTAGCAAGTAAGTCCTCTGCATGAATCATCGATATAAGCGGAATACCAATGCTAGCTCGAACACCTTGAAAGATTAACCTCCCACCCTCTCTCGGAATTAGCACTCTAGTGCGATGACAATCCAAAAACACCATATGCTTAGATAACCAATCCATACCGAGAATAACTTCATAATGGTTTGCTTCATCTCGACCAATTCTCCCGGCAATTCACTTTCATTAATTACAACCGGAACATCGATGTAAACTCCTGAAGTATCCATAACTTGTGTACCAGCCGTCTGAACTCTTTTCGCCTTAGGTGTGAACGTTCCGGAGAAAGACCACTGCTTTGAAAATTGGGGATTAACGAAGGTATGATTAGCTCCGCTATCAAATAAAGTGTAGGCATATACACCTCCTACTAAAACCAATCTTACACGATTTTTATGCAATTCAGGCAATACAAACAATATTCAAAAAAGAATAACAAGGCAAGCACGATAAAAGAATATTAATGGACATATCAGCGATCGGTTCAGCACCAGCTAAGGTCTCCAAAGCAAAAACACGAGGCCCAAGTGCATGACGCTTAGGAGGAGGAGGCAAATTATCCCTTGTTGTACCAGCTGTTGGACGTGCTACCTGCTGCCCGATTCTACGAGGCTTCTGACAGTACGCAGCAATATGACATCTCTCTCCACAGTTGAAGCATTGAGGCGGACCTCTACCCCAGAGACACTCGGTACTCTTATGACCCAGTTGCAGGAATAGCAAATGACCTGCTTTTGGATCTTGGCTGCTCCACCTGCTGCTCCCTGAGCTACATCCCAAGTCTTCTTCTGACCATCATTTACTCTAGGCGCCTTGGACGATGAACCCCTGAGGTACCTCTGCTCCTCAGCCAAACCTTCCTCATGCATAGCTGCTTGCTCAACCAGCTCATACATGGAAGAATAATCCCTCACTGAACAGCGGTTCCTGATCTCAACCCGCATTCCTTTCAAGAACCTCCGAATCAACTCCTGCTCGTCATGGTAACAACCAGCAAACCTCCTAAACGAGTAAATTCCACCTCATAGTCGTGTATCAAGTGACTCCCTTGACGAAGATCCTGGAAGGCACTCTCCATCTTGTCCATCATCTCCCGTGAGAAATAACGCTTTGAAAACTCCGAGTTGAAATCCTCCCAAGTCAAGTGTTCACAACCACCGGCTCTAGATATGACTCCATCCCACCAATACAAGGCGCTATCCTTGAAGTACTGTACCGCTAAACCTAAACGATACTCTGCTGGACATCTCGTATTCTCAAAATTTATCTCCAGCCTTCTCTTCCAGTTATCAGCAGCTAAAGGACCTGACTCTCCAGTAAAATACTCAGTACTCATCTCTTTCATGTACCTCAAAGCATCCCAGTATGATAACTCAGGCCTCGGAGCATGGTTAGGTGGTGGCGGTGGTGAGTAAAACATTCTGGCCCCAGTAGGCACATAACCAATAGGTGGTGGGGGTGGAATAGGCCCTCTCGCCCCAACAGCAGGCTCACGAGGAAGGGGTCCCTCCCTCAAATGACCTTCCTCAGTTTGCTCCTCCCACACCTGCTCTCCAAACCTCTGCTGGTATCTCAACAACTCAGCCTGCAACGCCTCAATCTGCGACTGAAAACTCTGATTCTTTGCCTCAGAAGAGTCATCCTTGGAACCAGATCCACGACTCGGGTTAGACTTCTCAGCAACACTCCCAGAACATGCAACAGAGGTAATGGCTTTAGCAACACAAGCTATCTTTGCCATTTTCTTTCCCTTAGGCGGCATCTGAAAGGATAAACGAAGATCAGTACGACGAAACACAAATTCTAAAAGCACAGCAGAATAATATATAAGCAGGTCGATGAGCTGTTCCCTTCCTTTTTTTTTTTTGAAAACCACGTAAGAACATTTTCTCAGGACTGCATATCCGGGTCAGCACCGATTTGACAAACCTGGGCTCTGATAATTAAAATAATATTCCCAAAATAATCCAAAATGTTTTATAAAACAATAACCCAAAAATAATTTAATATCAAAATAATCAATCGAAATCTGTTTTAAATAAATAATAAATAATCCGAAAAATATTATTCAAAGGTACAACAGCTTCATCGACTTCAACGCTACCCGGGCTCGTCGACAGGCTCACCTGAAAGATTGGGGAGAGGATGAGTAATTGGATTACCCAGTGAGAAATGAGTTTAAGGACTCATGAATCCACCAGAACAACTTATAACAATAATCTAAAGCAAGTCCAAGGCTAAAACATGTAAACAATCATAGTGTCTAGAACACTCAAACATATGACCACTCAGTATCACACACACAAACCAGGGGACACATTTTCATGTAGGGCACACCTTACATGAAAAACGGCCAGACGAATCTTCATGCAAGGCACGCCATACATGACAAAAACTCCTTCCCTTCACAAACATAAGAAAAAATGCACGTCCTCATGTTGGGCACACCATACATTACAAACGGTCATGTGGATCTTCATGCAGGGCACGCCATACATGACAAACCATCATCACACTATATCTCAATCCCACATGATTCGAAAGTCTGGGTCTAAATGCCACAAAACCACTCTAGAACCAACCTAACGCGAGCTCCTAACGCTCGTATATAACACAAAACCTCAGTACAACTTAGTATGTTCAAACAAAAAATCATCACACAAATGTTTTTAATCCTTTAACCCTATGGATTCTATGTGATACATGTATATATTTGTTTACATAATATATATTTTATACAATCACAAACAATAACACGTCTATTATTAATTAGACCAGTTACATACATGTTTTAAACAAAGACTCAAACCAGAGACTAACGGTTATAAGAATGAGCTAATGGAAACACTCGACGAATTCCTCACCTTAGCAATAGAAGAACAAACTTTCCTTTTCTTGAAACTGCCAAAAAGGGAAAACTTCCTTAAATGGAAACCTGCCATAAATGAAAGTTCAAAACAAAGTGAGGACTACTGATATCAGAATGCTCAAAAACGATATCAGTAAGCACTCGAGACCAGATTCCAGATCTAAACGCCTCCTAGACAAAATTACTAAAATACCTTCACAACTTCAGACAGCCATAACTTTCAAACCAAAGCGATTCGCGAGAACTGAAAGCAGATTCAGAATCAGAACAGCATGAACTATCACATACCGAAAAATTACGCAGACTGGAGACGTTTCAATTTTAAGGCAAATTTTCCGGCGGCGATTGACGGGCGCGTCCAGTGACCAAATCCGGAGCGTCCGGTGTTTCTGGCTTCATCTTGGAGAGAACTACAGTTTTATATGTAGATCGCTAAAATCTGATACCGTATGAAGAAGTTATGATCAAATAACCAATCTGGAAAAACTCATCTCAAGACTCTGGCGAGTTGCGGTGCTTCTGACAACGGCGGGGACTGTAGCGGCGGCGACGAATCCAAAATTTGGCAGAGCTTCGCTGGGAATTGAGTTTATGAGGCAGAAGAGGTATTGCTTCTCCTTTTATAGACTCTAAGAAAAGGAGATGCCATAGGGTTAGCGATTGGGCCTCAATTTCGCATGAACCTTGGACTGGAATGTTACATGATCGATCTCCTCTTGTTCTCATTTTTTCCCTATGAAAGCTCATCAGATTTGCATATGAGAATTTGGGTTCAAGTTTTAGTTTTGTTCGTTTTTGGACTATCTGACCGCATCTTGTAATTGTGGCAGTTAGAAAGACAAATTCATTGTTCTACAGTCATAATGATGTAATTTGGATATCATTCTGTTGACTGATAATGAAACATATGGTATTGTTCATTGCAATCTTATGGAAATAAATGTCTTTTTGTGTGTTTGTGTCTAAACGGGAACCAATTAGTCCTCTTGATAATGCATTAATTTCTTTTTCCTTTCTTGTATATTACCAGTTTTTGCTGAAGTATTAGATCTGTTATAGCCACATTTTTGCAAGATATTGTTATTAGCTGTGTAGACTTGTAGCAAATTATTATCACCAACTGTAGCTGTTGATTGGCAAACACTTATTGGGAATCTTCTTAAAACCAATTAGTCCTTTGTTGCTTTTGCAATTTGCCTATTGTCTAACCTGATCCAAATCATACAAAGCTTCGTCTTAGCAGAGAAAGTTTGGAAGCAACAACTTCAATAATAATTCTCTATCTGATAAGAGTTCTCATCTGATCCCTGAAGTTGATATTTCTCGGCTCTCCTTTGTTGTTGAGTTAACAGAAGAATTTTACGGAAGGTTTGCTTAATAGCACTCTGCATTTCTCTTTTGTAAATAATATAAATCAATTTCTAAAAAGCTCCTAAAATTTAAAAGTGTTTATCCTTCTTTATAATTTTATTTTTGATTTTTTTTAATAATTAAAATTTGTATAATTATCAAAAAATCAATAATATTAAATTTATTTACAACTCATACCACGATCCATGGAAAATCCGTATAGATCCAAATTCAAACCGGGTTAAATAATAAATTAAAAATAAAAAATTTATAGTGAGGCCTACAAATCTCATTTTTTTCGCTTCTTGCTGGCAAACTCTTTTTTCTCTTTTTTAGTGGGATCCACCACTTTTTCCTTCTAAAAATGGAGAGACCTAGACTTGAACTCAAGTTCCCACATAATAGAACAAATAACATGAACCACTAGACCAAATCCATGTTTATTGTATATATCATAAATTTAATATATATATAGTGTAGAATTATTGAAAATTAACAAATAGGGGAGTTGAACTTGTTATCATTGAGTTAAAAGAGTGGAAAATTAACCAATTGAACTGATGTGTTTTTTGTAAATATTATAAACACATTAGTATTAATAAAATCAATTAATTAATAATTTATAATTATAATTGTTATAATTATATTTATATATGAATTATTATTAAATTAAATTAATCTATATAATTTATAATTAAATTATATTTATATTATATAATATAAATGAACGTCTCTTCCTCCATCTCTTCCAAATCCTACATCTCTTCCAAATCCTTCATCTTCAACAATGGCCACATCTCCAACAATTGTGACATTCTCAATGGCCACATGCTTAATAGCCATATAGTAGTAGTTAATTTGTAGGAAATGTTAATTGTAAGTTAGATAAAACTATGTGGTTGTATATAATTGAGTATCAATAAATACTACTACACGCTATTGTACAACCTAATATCAATTGATACAACTACTAATAAAAAAAGTGTTTGGATTGCATAGATTGCAGGATACTGAGCTACTTGCACCAACACCTTTATTCTCAAAATTACTGAGTATGCTAAAATCTGCAAGTTAACATCAAAGTGTAAACATTTCAGCACATTGACTGAGATTGCCATACCTAAGGATGGACAAACTTTTAACGTATTTATGATGTACTTTTTTGTGTGTTATGTCTTTATGGTGGTGATGGTGGTGGTGATGGTGGTGATGGTGGTGGTGATGGTGAGAGTAATGAAGACAGTCCAAGTTCATCTAATTGGCTGAAAAAGAAAGCATGTCATGAATACAACTGAGTTTTGAGAATACAATTGAATACAACTATGTAAATAACAAATGATTTTTGAGTAATACAACTGAATACAACTCAGTACGACTGATGCTAAATCACATGCGTCCTACCGCGGGTTCATATTATTGTTTAATAAAATAATAATAAATATTATGCGTTCACACTTGTTCACACTATAGTTGTATATAATAGTATAAATAACACATATTTATATAAATGTCACATTATGGTTTTTCAGTTATATCGATATTTGTAGTCAATTTTCTGAGTTGTATCAACTATATTATGTTACTAAATTAGGATTAAAAAAACTTTCATAGTAATAGATTTTCGAAATTAAAAAATTTCAGCAATTCGCATATTAATGATCAAACAAGTTAACAACACACATATATGTTTAAGGTTTGTAAGATTAAAACATGTTACTTTCAGTTTTTTAGATTAACAATTAGGTATCATAATAAATATGATAAACGCTGGTTTTAATATCCCAAATGCATGATTATAATTCATAAAACATAAACACTAAACCCCAAATCCTAAATCCTAAACTCTAAACCTTAAATCCTAAACACTAAACATTTTTAATTAGATATATTAATTATTTTAACAACATTGGTTCCAGTAACCTATATATATGAGTTTTAACCTTAAATCCTAAATCCTAAACCCTAAACCCTAAACCCTAAACCCTAAACCCCAAACCCTAAACCCTAAACCAGTTGTACCAGTAATATGCAGTTGTATTCTTAATACATAGTTGTACGAGTAATATTGAGTTGTATTCTTGATACATAGTTGTACGAGTAATACTCAGTTTTATTCTTATTACATAGTATCACTACTACACTCTATTTGGCTACTACTACTAGACTCAAACCTTGAATACAAACCTCTCCTGGAAGAACAATTTCGCCTACATCGATGTTCTCCAACTGATAGAAACCTTATTACTTGAGGTTTTCATCTTTTAGTGTCATAATCCGGAGGAAAGACAACCATATCGTGTAAATGACTGTTCACTTAGACATATGAGGAACTGTATATCCTGCAATAAGCCAATACAACATATATGGCACTGATATTCACAATAGTATATTAAAAATAATTCAACTTTGATGCAAATCTTCTCTAGAAATATATACAACTTTAACTCATTTTCGTATATAATGTTGTCATAGTTGTACCAGTAATACACAGTTCTGGTTTTAAGATTTTTCTAGTTGTATTAGTTATATCAATAGTATTCGGTTATACACAGTTATGCGTTAAACATAGTTGTACTCAGTTTCATTTGTAATATGCAGTTGTATTTTCTCTATTATACACAAAATCGATCTGCATTTCACAATTTTCTTCACCATCTCGGATTCAAACATGTAAATAATGCACATTATTTGAAATAACTCAAATCCTCTTCAAACATCAAACCGAAATAGAACCACCTTCAAACGCCACTTTAATGGCGGAAACTCAGCTCCAACGGTAGACAGCGGCCAGTAGACAAGTGCAAACGAGAGCTTTACGAGTTTGGTGTGTGTTGGAATGAAGAAGAAATGATGAAATATGAAATCCTTTAATTCATGTTAAAAAGCGAATTGTTTCTATGTCAAAGGGAGTATCTAAGGCTTCTTTGTATTAAAGGATTATGTTATCCTTGTAAGCCATTTATGTATAAGGCTATCCTTGTATCCAAACAAGCCTAGACTAGATTAGTAAAAATACCTCACTCCCTTCTCATTTTGTAACTAAGTATTCATAATTCTCATTCTCTTAATAAAATCATTATTTTCTCTAATTCTCTCTAATCTCTCATTATCTCATTCTACAAATCTTTTAAACTCATATTCTTTCATGGTATCAGAGCCAGGTTGCATCAAATCTGGGTAAATTACATCATTCATTCATTGATTCAAGAAGAATTCATCTTGTTCTTCATCTTCTTCTGGATCAATTTTAAACGTCATCTTATAACTCAAATTCTGGTCAAACAACGACTACTTTTGACGATCTGTTTTCACTGGATTGTACATCGGCGAGTTCTGAAGACTCGAAAATTTGAATCGCAGCATTTGACCAAGGGAATCAAAAGTTACGAATTTCTTGAAAAGGACCTTTGCGAGTGCCTCCGCCGCCAACATCCGTGTTTCTCAGGTCATTCTGACGTCGAATCTTCATCAAATCGTGTTTTTCTAAATCCTAAACTCAATTCCTTAGAGTCTAGTTTCCTTTTAAAGAAAGAAGAGCTCAATTCTCTTAAGATAGAAGGATTTTCTTGAAGTTTTCCTCAGAGGTGTCCAAAATCGATCTTATCAAGATCCTGGTGATATAACTCTAATTCTTTCTTAATTTTCTTTGATTCTTTGATTCTGGAAAATTAAATAAGTATCTTGTGAAGGTCTTCTCGAAATTTGGGTTCAATCGAATAGGTTTAAGACTTCAAGATTGATTTTCTTGATTTCGTTGTTAATCTTTGAAAATTTAAATTGAAATCTTGAAGTTTAGGATTGTTTTTTTTAATCTATAAATTCGATTTTTTTTTTTTAATTGTTTCGAATTTTGGTTGTTGATAAAGGTCTGTTATTAGGTGGTGGTTAAGTTGTTAAAATCTTGTTGCATGTTGGTTATAATCTGTTAAAGTTTGTTGGAGGTTGTTAAAAGTTGTTGTGCTTTACTTGAATTACAAGAATTAATTCTTGTTACTCACGCTTTCTTGTCTTGCATTCATACTCTCACGGCAAGATAAGCTTGCACACTTATCTTTTACACGCACACATAGCACATACACTTGCTTGAGTCTTGCAGGTTGCTCTCGTCCAGACATGCTTTGCTTCCGACAAACGGATGTACCGAGGATTGTGATTGTGCTGCATACACGATTGTAAAGAAGTCCATCCGTGCTGAAGTGTGCTGAAGTGCGAGTGTTGTGTACCGGCCTAAGCGAATTCCGTGACTTTCCGTGATCATGTTAATCACTCGTCTCGACAAGGCCATCATCAGTCCGACCAAGCGAATACTCAACCAAGCCGTGTCTCGGCCACCTAGTTCTCTATTCGTCCCACGACCGGCTAGCAAAGTGACCAGTGCAATCTATCATGGAGATTCAAACATCTCTTAGAGCTCCAGTTATTCTCCATGGAGCAAATTATCTCTTGTGGTCTAGGACAATGAAGTGGCTGAAGTGAGTGAGGCTGTAGCTACTCAAGCCAAATGGTACCAAGAATATCAGTTGGTACTTTCTATACTACAAAATTCTCTTGCTAGTGATCTTTTAGAAGCTTATTCTTTTTGTGAAAATGCAGAAGATCTTTGGGATACTTTACTTAAGGTGTATGGAAACACCACTAACCTTTTGAGAATTTTTGAATTGAAGAAGGCTTTGAATGAATTAAGGCAGGAGGATGCTGAATTCACAAAGCACTATGGCTCATTCAGAGCTTTGTGGGCTGAGCTAGAAATGCTAAGGCCAGCCACAATTGAACGACTTGTTCTCTTTGAAAGGAAAGAACAAGATAAGGTGTTTGAGTTACTTTTAACACTTAATTCTACTTACTCAGATCTTATTAAGCATATTCTCAGGTCTGATAAGTTGCCTAGCTTGGAGGAAGTTTGTGCTCAAATTCAAAAGGAGCAAGGATCACATGGATTATTTGGCAACAAAGCTGAAACTGGTAGCTGCTCACAAAAGTTTCTTCAAACCAGCAAATGATTCTAGGAAGAGGAGACAATTTTGTGATCATTGCAAGAGGAATGGACATGCAAAGAAGGATTGTTGGGTACTTCACCCTCACCAGAAGCCTTCTTGGGCCTCACGGCATCAACAAACCTCGGCCATGCCCACGACCAGCCAAGTTCACGGCATTGTGCCATCCAAGGCAGTTGTAAACAGCGGTCCACTCTCTCATTCAGCATCCACTAGTATCATGTCACTAGCATCAGATTTTATGAAAAAATCAGACTTGGAAGCTCTTATCAAGGCAATAATGTGATGGGTAAAACTTTTCATGCTTCTTTTCAAACCTCTTTTAATTCAAATGCTCCTAAATCTTTGGTGGTTGATTCTGGTGCTTCCCATCACATGATTAGTGATTTAAAATTGCTAGAGAATGTAGAACATGCCCTAGGGAATGTTCTCATTGCTAATGGAATTAAAGTACCAATCAAAGGCATAAGAAAATTGAAGTTGTTTGATAAAGAATCTTAAGCATTTTATATGCCCTCTTTTACCTCTAACTTGCTCTCAGTTAAAAGAGCTACTACTGATTTGAATTGTCATGCTATATTTGGTCCTAATGATTTTTATTTTCAGGATATTGAAACTAGAAGATGTTTTGGACAAGGAACCACAAGAGATGACTTGTATGTACTTGATAACATGGCTAGTGTTAGTGAATTGGAATCGGTTTTTCAGGCTAATGCATTTAGTACTAATTCTGATTTGTGGTAGGCCTGGGCAAAATATCCGGATCCGAATACCCGAACCGGATCCGATCCGAAAATACCATAATGGATATATTTTTTTAGTATGAAAAACCCGAATAGATCTTTTCTTCCAATACTTCGGGTATCGGGTAATACCCGATCCGAACCGATACTCAAATTAGTATTTTTTAGAACCGAATTCAATTTTACATATATTTATGTTTTAGGGTTAATTACTAATTTTTTGTTTTGTAACTTTAATTATTTGGTTTCTTAGTGACATATTAGTTAATGAGTATTAATTTGACATGTTTTTCTTGTATCACGTCTTATATTAGCAAGTGTAGAGTTATTCTAACATTCACACTTTAAAGACAGTTATTCAAATTTGTTTATTTTTTCGTTTTTATGTTTTGAAATCTAAATACATTATGGAATATAGACTATGTCATATTTGCTTTCTTTTGTCACATTTGCTTTTTGTATGTCATATTTGCTTCTTGTTTGATGAATATTACAAAGTTTTAATGTTTCAAATTAGATTTATATTATGTTTGATTGTTGCCATTTATAAATAAATGTTAGTATTTTGGATAAAATTCTTTTATTTTTGATACTTCGGATAATATAATAGTCAGGTATTTCTGGTACTTCGGATATTTTAGATATTACGGATTTTACGAGTACTAAAATACTAGAACCGAAATCATACAACTTAGTATCGGATAAATTTTGGATCTTTTATCAAATATCCGAAAGAACCGGATCCAAACCGAAACTGATCCGAAGTAAAAAAATATCTGAATGGATCCTTAACCTCAGATCCGAAATACCCGAAATCCGAAATATCCGACCCGAACCCGACCCGATTATCCGAATGCCCAGGCCTAATTTGTGGCATGCTAGACTAGGACATCCTCATCCAAGAGCACTTGAATTAATTGTTTCTGGTTTGAAAATGCCATAACAGTTGTGTGATTCTTGTATTCTTGGGAAACATTGTAAAACAGTTTTTGAAAAATCTATGCATAAATATGAAAATTGTTTTGAATTGGTGCATTCTGATGTTTGAACATCTCCATTTCCATCTAGAAGAAAACCATAAATATTTTATGACATTTATTGATGAAAAGTCCAAATATACATGGGTTACTTTACTTAGTTCTAAAGATAGAGTTTATGATGCATTTTTAAAATTTCAAGCATATGTTACTAATCAATACAATGCAAGAATTAAATGCTTTAGAACAGATAATGGAGGAGAATACAGTAGTACCAGACTACAGGAACACCTAGCCAAGCATGGCATTGAGCATCAAACAAGCTGTCCTTACACTCCACAGCAAAATGGAGTAGCTGAAAGGAAGAACAGGCACTTAATGGAAGTTGTGAGAACTATGATGTTCCACATGAAAGTACCCAAACGGTTTTGAGGGATTCTCTTGTAGCAGCATGTTATTTGATTAACAGGACTCCTACAAAAGTCCTTAATTACCTGTCTCCATTTGAGGTACTAAACAAAACTAGACCCACTATTGATCACTTGAAAGTTTTTGGTTGTGTTTGTTATGTATTAGTACCAAGGGAGCAAAGGAACAAGCTGGATCCAAAGATTATCAACGCTATGTTCATTGGGTATTCTTCTACACAGAAAGGATACAAATGTTATGATCCAGAGACTAGAAGAGTCTTGGTGTCTAGAGATGTAAAGTTCCAAGAAGAAAAAGGCTTTTATGAAGAAGGAACTTGGGAGCAATTTAAGGACATCTCATCAACAAGATCAGACCACGGCCTCCTCACCTCATCACACGGCCTCCTCACCTCAGTCACCTGCCCCAGCAGCAAGCGACCCTAGAACCGCAGAACCGGCCGGCCCTTCCTGCTCAGCTGGCCCTTCCTGCCCAGCCGGCTCGTCTCGGCCTTCCTCCTCTTTTGAATCTCCTGGTCTTCCTCCTCTTGAACATGGGGGGGAAGCTTCTACTCATGTCCAACAAGTCTCAGCAGGAGATGATTCAATTCTAGTCTCAACTTCCAAAAGATCAAGATATATACCTACTATTATTGAAGTTTTGAGTGAAGAAGAGAAATCTAATCAAGAAGCTCCACCTACAGTTTTAAGAAGGAGCACAAGACAAAGGAATCCACCAGTTTTCTACAATGGAAATATTGTGGTTCATCATGATCAGGGAGTTTGTAATATTGCTCATTTACCTTCTAATCATGTTGCTATTATTTCTAGTATTGATAATGAGCAGATTCCAAAGACATATGAAGAAGCTATGTCCAAAAAGAAATGGAAGGAAGCTATCTTAGCTGAGAAACAAGCCATGAAGAGGAATGGTACTTATGCTTCAGCCATTCTACCAAAAGGAAAAAAGGCTGTAAGTTCTAAATGGATTTTTACCATTAAATACAAAAGCAATGGTGAAATTGATAGATATAAAGCTAGGTTGGTGGCTAGGGGTTTTACTCAGACATATGGTGAGATTTATAGGGATACATTTGCACCTGTAGCTAAGCTTCATTCTGTCAATGTTGTTCTTACTGTTGCTATTAACCTTGAGTGGGAGTTGTGGCAAATGGATGTCAAGAATGCTTTCTTACAAGGTGAACTAGAAGAAGAGGTTTACATGTCACCACCACCTGGCCTAGAAGATGAGGTTGGAAGCGGTAATATACTAAGGCTAAGGAAGGCTATTTATGGCCTTAAACAATATCCAAGAGCTTGGTACCAAAAACTAAGTGTAACCTTAATGGATAAAGGCTTCAAAAGATCTGAAGTGGAACATACTCTTTTTACATTAAAGAGTAAGGAAGGTATTGTGGTAATTCTTATCCATGTAGATGATATAATCATATCTGGTAGTGATAGTGTTGGTATTGCATCTACTAAAGATTACTTAAAGAGTGCCTTTGATATCAAGGATTTATGAGAACTTAAATACTTCTTGGGAATTGAAGTATGTAGGTTTAAGGAAGGTCTCTTTCTCTTCCATAGGAAGTATGTTGTAGATTTACTAACCTCCACAGGTACGATGGAAGCTAAGCCAACCAAAACACCCTTAGAAGAAGACTATAAAATCGCAACTAAGGGAGAGCTAGAGGAGGAAATTGATTTTCATGATCCTAAGCTCTATAGGAAAGTGGTTGGTAAGCTTATTTATTTAACAATCACAAGACCAGATTTATGTTTTGCTGTGAATCAGGTATCTCAACACATGCAAGGGCCAAAGATGAGGCATTGGGAGATGGCCATGCGAATTCTAAGATACCTAAAGGGCACTCATGAACAAGGTATTTGGATGGGTAATAATAAAAACACAAATGTGGTTGGTTATTGTGATGCAGATTGGACATGAGATAGGGAAGATAGGAGAAGTACCACAGGCTATTGTATTTTCATAGGAGGAAACCTGGTGACCTGGAAAACCAAGAAGCAAAAGGTGGTTTCATGCTCTAGTGCAGAATCAGAATATAGAGCAATCAGGAAGCTTACTACTGAATGCATCTGGCTGAAACAACTCTTGGAAGATTTAGCTGTGAAGTGTGAGGATCCTATCACCATCCACTGTGACAATCAGGCTGCCATACACATAACCTCTAATTCAGTGTTTCATGAAAGGACCAAGCATATAGAAGTGGACTGCCACAAAGTAAGAGAGGCTATTGAAAAATGTATCATCTTACCTTGCTATACAAGGAGTGAGGACCAACTAGCTTATGTATTCACCAAGGCAACATCTTTGAAAATTGGCGCCTCAATCTATCCAAGACTTGGCCTCATGACCATTCCACACCAATGATCCCAACATAGAGTGTTATACTTTTTTTTCCTAGAAAAGGTTTTGTCCCAATTGAGTTTTCCTTCTCTAGGTTTTTAATGAGGTAATACTTTATGGTTGCAAGCTTAAGCATTTTTCATGTTTTAAGCTTGAGGGGGAGTGTTGGAATGAGAAGAAATGATGAAATATGAAAGCCTTTAATTCATGTTAAAAGGCGAATTGTTTCTATGTCAAAGGGAGTATCTAAGGCTTGTAAGCCATTTATGTATAAGGCTATCCTTGTATCCAAACAAGTCTAGACTATATTAGTATAAATACCTTATTCCCTTCTTATTTTGTAACTAAGTATTCATAATTCTCTTAATAAAACCATTCTTTTCTCTAATTCTCTCTAATCTCTCATTCTCTCATTCTACAAATCTCTTAAACTCATATTCTTTCAGTGTGGTCGTTTTGTGGTGAACAAGTTGAAGAATGAAGGAAATTCGAAGAAAAGAGAAAATGTGGTTATCTTTCATAGAGAAATTTGAAGAATGGTGGAAAGCGGCGTTCAGTTGCAGATGAGAGTTTATAAGTTTGGTTGGTAAGCTTATTTATTTAACAATCACAAGACCAGATTTATGTTTTGCTGTGAATCAGGTATCTCAACACATGCAAGGGCCAAAGATGAGGCATTGGGAGATGGCCATGCGAATTCTAAGATACCTAAAGGGCACTCATGAACAAGGTATTTGGATGGGTAATAATAAAAACACAAATGTGGTTGGTTATTGTGATGCAGATTGGACATGAGATAGGGAAGATAGGAGAAGTACCACAGGCTATTGTATTTTCATAGGAGGAAACCTGGTGACCTGGAAAACCAAGAAGCAAAAGGTGGTTTCATGCTCTAGTGCAGAATCAGAATATAGAGCAATCAGGAAGCTTACTACTGAATGCATCTGGCTGAAACAACTCTTGGAAGATTTAGCTGTGAAGTGTGAGGATCCTATCACCATCCACTGTGACAATCAGGCTGCCATACACATAACCTCTAATTCAGTGTTTCATGAAAGGACCAAGCATATAGAAGTGGACTGCCACAAAGTAAGAGAGGCTATTGAAAAATGTATCATCTTACCTTGCTATACAAGGAGTGAGGACCAACTAGCTTATGTATTCACCAAGGCAACATCTTTGAAAATTGGCGCCTCAATCTATCCAAGACTTGGCCTCATGACCATTCCACACCAATGATCCCAACATAGAGTGTTATACTTTTTTTTCCTAGAAAAGGTTTTGTCCCAATTGAGTTTTCCTTCTCTAGGTTTTTAATGAGGTAATACTTTATGGTTGCAAGCTTAAGCATTTTTCATGTTTTAAGCTTGAGGGGGAGTGTTGGAATGAGAAGAAATGATGAAATATGAAAGCCTTTAATTCATGTTAAAAGGCGAATTGTTTCTATGTCAAAGGGAGTATCTAAGGCTTGTAAGCCATTTATGTATAAGGCTATCCTTGTATCCAAACAAGTCTAGACTATATTAGTATAAATACCTTATTCCCTTCTTATTTTGTAACTAAGTATTCATAATTCTCTTAATAAAACCATTCTTTTCTCTAATTCTCTCTAATCTCTCATTCTCTCATTCTACAAATCTCTTAAACTCATATTCTTTCAGTGTGGTCGTTTTGTGGTGAACAAGTTGAAGAATGAAGGAAATTCGAAGAAAAGAGAAAATGTGGTTATCTTTCATAGAGAAATTTGAAGAATGGTGGAAAGCGGCGTTCAGTTGCAGATGAGAGTTTATAAGTTTGCTCACATATTGATTAATGGAGAATAAGCTGAAGAATGAAAAAAAAAATTAAAAAAAAAGGAGAATATGGTTGAATTTAGTAATTAAAAGGAAAAATAGAGTAATAAAAAAGAAAGAGAAACTAGGAGGGTTAGTTTTTTCTTAAAAAAAAATTTATGTGGGGTCAATTTTTTATTTAATTTAAAGAGAAAAATAAATAAAAAAGGAAAGAGAATTCAAAGGAGAGAGGAGAAAGGTAAATCATGGAATGATGAATGAAAAATTTAATGGAGTCCATTTTTATTTAATTTAAAGAGAAAAAAATAAATAAAAAAAAGGAAGGAGAATTCGAAGGAAAGAGGAGAAGGGTAAATAGTGAAATGATGAATGAAAGATTTAATGGAGTCCACATAAAAAGTATTTGAGAAACAAAAGAAGTATTTAGAAACACACTCAAACATATAGGAGTGTTTAAGAAATTGATTCTAATAATATGCCTCAATAGTGACTAGGTTCTATTTTCATTGGCTCATGTTTCTTGATTGGCTGAGTAAATGTACTTCTTTAATGTTGTCTCTATTATCATTGATCAAAGGAGATCTTCAAAACTTTGTTTCTGATTATCTTTATAATTGTGAATATAAAAATAAAACTGCACGAGTTTTAATGCTTCCACATCCAACTTGACATGAGATCATATGCCTATCTTGCTGAGAATCAAACTCTTTTTGATCTCCTAGTTTCATTTCGTGCAACAATGTTTCTCTGCTCAGTACAAGATCCACAAGGATAAGGGTGTGGCACTTATAGAGTTTGAGGAGCAAGTTGCTCAGGTTATTGATTCATGTCTTTGGTGTCTTATTGTCTTCATCTTGCGAGTGTTTTCGTTTTTTCTCTATATGCTATACTTATACATCATAATTCTATATCTGATTTTGGAAGTTTCAAAAGGATCGTTATTCATTATCATATCATTTTATTTTCTTAAACTTATGAATGTTTTTTTTTAAATATTTAAATTATTATTTAATTATTTAGAAACCTTTTGAGTCTTACCATTGCACAAAAAAAAATCTTAAAAGTTTCTAACTAAGTTTCAAATATAAAATTATGATTAATTTTAATATTAAAATATATTTATGATAGTCTTACGAGTATCAACAATGAAAATGGTCTAAAAAGGTTTTTCTTAATAACAAGAACTAAGAGCATCAACAATGGTGATACTCTTAGAGTCTCATAAATAATTTTGTTATTAATTGTTTTATTATTTTATTGTTTAAGACTCAATTAAAAACTGTTAAAATTTATTTGTGCAATGCTGAGACTTAAATGAGTTCCTAAAAAATAAAAAATGATATAATAATTTTTTAAAAAAATATTTACATAATGAAACAAAATCAAATTAGCATATATAAATATTGAAGATTATATATAAAGATGATAAAATAAACATCAATTCTGGATCATATCTATAGTTGTACTATATACAAGCAAAGCTCAAAAGATGAATGGTGCTAGTTCATCATGGTTGTAGAATGTTCGCATACAAGTGTTATAGAAGCATACCTATGTTTTCCATCAGTTTAGGCATTTGGAACACAACCACCACCATGAATCCCCACCACGAGACCCATCAGACTTTTCACAATTGATAAAATGGAGAAAGGCTCTCGTATTTGTAATATTTTTACAAATCAAATCAGGACAAAAAAATATGAAGAAACACAGCCAAATATTTAATAATGAAAAGAGCCATATAAAGTATCACCTTGTAGTATTGCTCTTCCTTCAATGGCTCCAAAACAAGCTCACTAAGACTCCTCCTGGTTTCTGTTAGTGTTTCTTGAACCTTGCCACGGTGTTGTGCACTAACATCTACTAGTACCTAGTTTTGGTTTATCAATCGTTGCATGAGAACCGATTTAACACAAAACTAACATAAAGCATGGAACACACAAACAAAAACTTACCGGAGACAAGAAGTAAGTCCATTGCAGATACCTCAATCAAATGAATCCCATCAGACACTCTGTGACTTTAAAAAGCAACAAGTCAAGGATCGCAAAAATTAAGAATCATATGCAGTACTCTTCTTTTCTTTTGGCATACATCAAATGCAAGTAAATATATCAATTATCTTAAACCGTGAGTAAAATTTCTTTGTAATATATACTAAAAACATAAGTATAATTGAAAGATTAATAGAATACAAAGTGAAATATCCATCAGGCCTGAGAAACGTAACATTCTCTCCACCATTGAGTATAACTGTAATATTTGAGAATTTTTCTGTATGACCAATCATTTGCTTATGAAATAACTTGTAGATTAGTTAACATACTACATGCCACTTCTTGGATTCTTAAACTAAAGTATTACTTCAATTAAATTCCTATTAAAAAGATGACATACTACACACATCACTTCTTAGATTATGAACTCATCTATGGAACTGTAAGTTAAAGTAAGAAAAACATTCAGAAAACTACTTCTATCTAACCTATGCTGATACAATTCAAGCTTACCTCAATCAAAAATCGTTTGACAGATGAATAAGCAAAACCAAGTGTCTCCATGGCACACCATGGTCCATAATGAAAGACTGCATAAAGTAATGAACTAGTCAAACAATTATATCAAGTTAAAATCAGAGGTTCCAGAAAACTGAAAGCAACTTCATAAGATCTAGAAGCGTCAAGTAATTGCCAAGCTCATGTATTGTAAAATGCATAAGCCTGTAGCAGCTACAGACTCACACATACATCTTTCTATACACTTCGCTCAGGTAAAAAAGCTCGTACGTACACACTTAGTAAACAAAACATTTTTACACCTAATATCCTCCACATAGATACACAATTTCGATTTATATATTTGAGATTTCTCTATACGAAGAGGCAGAACACTTAGCTAAAGAGAGGGCAAACAACAAAAGTCCAGTGAGAATTACCTAGTTATATTCATAAATCTGTAGCTTATGATAAGTCACCCTAACTCGACCGAGTAGCGCTGGTGATCAAACTCGCTGTAACTACATGCAGCCGCCGAGTCGGCAGATTCCTTCCATGCGAATTCACAATCCGAGGACCGGAGAGAGGAAGATTATGGAGGAAAAGAAGAGATGATGTCGCTATTAAAACGCGTGGGGAATACAATTTAGAAATAAGAGTTTGACGAAGAAGAAAAAGAAGAGAGAGAAAAAAAAGTAGAGCACATGAGACGTTTGAAAGATCTTTTCCCACTGAAATGTCTAAAACGTTTTCCTAATTTTTTTTTTTTTTTTTTAATTGTTTGGATGAGACTAGACTCTTTTAAAGATGAGGGTTGTGGGTCGTCTCTCTCCTTCTCTCCCCCCAACTGAAACTCTTCTCCCCCAAAAAAAAAACCCTAGAAATATTTTTTTCAGATATATTGCATCTCCTGTGGCTGGCGTTCTTTGCTGGCACCGGAGAGGGCTCGTTTCCTCATTTTTTTTTGAACCTCTTTCTCTTTTTAACGATGGTGGCAGAGTTCTTCGGTGGTCTTCACGACAGTCTTATTCACGAAAGGTGGTGGCGGCACTCTCGGTGATGAAGTCGTCTCGTCTGGGTAATGTTGTTGGTGGTTCTGCATTAATGGGACTCTTGGAAGGATCATATTTGAACATGGATCTGATGAGGACAAGATCTTGTGCTCAGATATGTTTTTTAATCCCTCTGTGTTCCGCTGCGGCGATTTCAGGAGTTTCAGTAGTGATTTTCGGATTCGTCGGAGAATTTTCGGCGAGGATTTTTTACAATATCTTTCTGATTTACTAGTAGATCTATGGTGGTTGCGTCTTAGCGAACCCAAATCCGAAGAGGACATGGTCTGGTCAAGCTTCTCCATACGTAACCACTTTGGATTCTTGAGTCTAGGGATTTGAGGGAATCTAACCATCGCTTTTTAGAGGGTCGTTTTTATTTTAGTTGGTTTGTAATTGACGTGATATAGTTACTTGAGTTAAGTTTAGATTGATGTCTAAATGGTTAATTTCTAGAAATTTTAGATTAATTCTTAGTGAAATCTATGTTTAGTCTTTATGACTGTAACTTTGACGTTGTATTTGGATATAATTTGAATGAAAAATGGTATTTATGTTAAAAAAAGTTGTGGATGGTTAAACCTAATAATTAAAAATTAATTTTTTTGTTTTTTTGTTTTTAAAATAACTGAAATTTGTTGTAGAAAGGGGCGGGACGACTAAACCCTACACCAGAGCCCCTCCCAAAATAATTTCCTCCGGCGAAAGAAATGGCAAGTGTAGGGTTACGGTTGAAGGCAGCAAAAAATGGATGTTGAGGAGCGGAGAAGCTAGTGTTTCGAGACGTTGTTCGTTGGAAATGGAGAAGGACTTCGTGGGTTCTGTTCTGAACCAGAAAACAATGTTCCAACTTCAGGAATCGGCAGACCTCTCGCTTCGATTCTCAAGAAGCTTAACAAAAAGGTTCCAGATAGTGCCATCAAAATTCGAGTTGAAGATGGTTCACCATAAAATACATCCCCTGGTAGAATTTTAGGGTTCTTGATTTAGTTTTGAGATACTTTGTTGATACTTGTACTTTTCTTGAAACTGTGTGGATTCTCAGGCACACTGTTAATCGGATCATGAATCTGCATGCTCCAAGTCTGCTAAATCCTTCCATCTGATGATCTCTTCTTTTGGGTTTTCATGTTGGGTTTTGATTTGACATTTTGTTTATGATTCTCTGTCTCAGAATAGTCAGGAGAAGTTTGAAGTGTCACTTACTCTCCCGATGGTAACACCGTCACTGTGGCTTATCGCGTGACTCTACGCACTGATACTGAGGTATTCCCCTCTTCTTTGGCAATGTGCTTTGATTTAATAAAGCCTTTAACCTAAGAGGTCTCTGGTGGAGAGTTGTTTGCCTTCTTGTTCAAGAAACTGCACAGCTAGAATTCTAGTTACTGTCCCTTTTGCTTTTGTGTACATCTGATATATCCAAATGTATGAGACTCGTAAAGCCAACACAGCTTAGAGCCTCAGAGTGTGTATGTTCAGAAGCACCAACTATAGGTTATAGATTCTGTTAACATTAGAGATGATGTTAAGAGAATACTATATTTTATTCAATTAACAATGAATCTATATTGATTACACTAAGGATCAGAATCCTGAATGCAGAACAATCTTTCAATCTGGGTGTAAATCCCAAATCGCCTAATTGTCGAGATGAAATTCTCTAACAACCTACCCCAAATGAAAACAATTGATACCCCAAAAGAAAAGTAAACACTATTGTTTATACTATAGTCCAGCCACGTCAGCCTAAGTATAATCTTCTTTTTTCTTACGTACGCACGAAGAGGCTTAACAATACCCCCCTCTCCACACGAAGCTTGTCCTCAAGCGAGGGAAATTGCCGAAGTAAGACTGCCATTTTCTTCCACGACGTTTCGTGCGATGGTAACCCAGTCCACACAACCAACGCTTCCAAATTCCCCTGCGAATCATATCTTGTGTCCAATATAGTATTCGGTTCAATCACCACTTCTGCATCAACAGTGAAAGAATTTGGTAATACAGCAACTTGATGATTAGTACTCAACACAGGCTTGAGCTGAGATACATGGAAAACGTCATGTATTTTAGAACCGGGTGGAAGGTTCAGCTTATACGCCACTTTACCAATCCGTGCACTGATTTCAAACGGCCCATAATAACGAGCTGACAGTTTTTGATATACACGTTTTGAGATTGATTGTTGGCGGTAAGGGCGTAACTTCAAGAAGACCATATCACCTACTGCAAATTCCAATTCACGCCTATGCTTATCCGCATTCAGTTTCATGCGGTTTTGAGCTTGAATCAAATGGTGTTTGCATCCCGCTGTTGTAACATCGATTCGAGCTCAAAGTTTGAAGTAGAACTTGCTTTTTACTTCAATAAGCTAGGCGGATCTCGACCATGAACAACCTTGAACGGTGTGGTACCAATGGCAGTGTGGTGATTAGTATTGTACCAAAGTTTGGCCCATGGAAGAAACTTTGCTTATTTCGTTAGGTGAGCAGACGCATAACATCGTAAGAAGGTCTCTAAACAGCGATTTATAACCTCTGTTTAACTATCTGATTGTGGATGAAATGTTGTGCTATGTTTCAGTTTCGTTCCCGCTAATTTGAATAAACCTTTCCAGAAGGAACTCAGGAAGATGCAGTCTTTATCCGAGACGATTGAAGTCGGAAATCCATGAAGTCGCAAAACTTCATTCAGAAACAACTGAGCAACTTCCACTGCACTAAATGGGTGTTTTAAACGCAGGAAGTGAGCATATTTACTCAATCTGTCAACAACCACTAGAATCACATTTTTGCCCAAGGAAACTGGCAAACCCTCAATAAAGTCCATCGACAAAGCCTCTCAAGTACGTTCTAGAATGGGTAAGGGTTGAAGTAGGCGTGCCGGGGACAGGGTTAGGTATTTGTGGCGTTGGCAAATATCACAAGCAGCTACAAATGATTGAATATCTTTGGTCATCTTTCGCCAGTGGAAATGTGAGCAAATTCGCTTCATGGTCTTTAAAACACCTTAGTGCCCACCAACAACACTGTCATGAAACTCCTTGAAGATCCGTGGAATGTGAGGTGATGAGCGAGGTATGACCAAACTATCCTTATACAATAATCTCCCCTGAACTGTTGAATACCTCTCCTTAACACATTGCCCAGTTCTGACAGCCGTAAGTAGCTTTTGAATGTCCTCATCCGCATCAACTTCTTTGAGGATATCCAGTAAATGGAGATTAGACGGAATAGTGATCGATGACAACTCACATTGAATTGTTGCCATATAAGAGTGATGAATCCGTGAAAGGCCATCAGCTGCGGTATTCTCAACACGAGGTTTGTAGATTATATCGAAATCATAACACATAAACTTAGAAAGCCAACGTTGATATTTCAGTGATACCTCTCTTTGTTCCAGCAGGAATTTCAAACTTTTTTGATCAGTATGAACGACAAACTTTCTGCCCAGTAAGTAATGTCTCCACTTTTGTATAGCTAGGACAATAGCCATCAATTCTCGCTCGTATATCGGTTTCATTTGCTGACGTGGAGATAAACCCGAGCTGAAGTATGCTACTAGTCGTTGTTTTTGTATCAATACTGCACCCAACCCATAACCTGAAGCATCTGTCTCCACAATGAATGTTTCTGAAAAATCCGGAAGTATCAAAACCGGAGCACACATCATTGCTTGTTTTAAAGAGTCAAAGGCTTGAGTCGCTGCTTCCGTCCATTCAAAGGCATCCTTCTTCAATAGTTTTGTTAAGGGTCTTGCAATGATCCCATAACCTTCGATGAACTTGTGATAGTAGCCAGTTAATCCCAAAAATCCTCTCAATTCTTTGACCGTGGATGGTAGTGGCCAACGACGCATTGCTCCTGTTTTGTTTGGATCAGTTGCAACCCCCTCATCTGATATCAAATGGCCAAGATGATCAATCTGGCTTTGTCCAAATAGACACTTTTTCTTATTGGCAAACAGTTGCTGTTCTTCGAATATACGCAAGACCGTCTGTAAGTGCTGAACATGGTCATCCATTTTTTTGCTAAAAACCAATATATCATCAAAGAACACGAGTACAAACTTGCGTAGAAACGGTCTGAACAGCTCATTCATGAGGGCCTGAAACGTTGCTGGAGCGTTTGTGAGTCCAAAAGGCATTACCACAAATTCATAGTGCCCATCAGCTGTACGGAAAGCAGTTTTTTCAATGTCTTTCTCCTGCATTCTGATCTGATGGTACCCTGCTCTTAAATCCAATTTGGAAAACACTTTTTCTCCATATAGCTCATCCAGTAGTTGATCAATTAACGGAATTGCGAATTTGTCAGCTACTGTTACTTTGTTTAAAGCAAGGTAGTCTATACAAAAATGCCAACTTCCATCTTTTTTCTTAATCAAAAGGACTGGACTTGAGAACGGAGAACGACTAGGCCTGATCAATCCTGTATCTAACATCTGAAAAACCATCTTTTCCATTTCCTCCGTATATGCATGAGGGAATCTGTACGGGCGAACATTTTATTGGCCCAGCACCTGCTATGAGATTAATAGCATGCTCTCTGTTTCTTAGAGGCGGTAGCTGGGAAGGCTCTTTGAAGACCTGGGCATGCTTGTCCAATAATTGTTCAATCGGAATTGGAATCTCACATTTTGTTGATTCAGATTGGTTGATGTGAAAAAATTCCACATCAAGCTCCAGACTAGTCGTAGGCTCTAGAGATTTTAACTTGGGGCTGCCATTGCGTAGCGTGTGTATAGTTGGATCGCCAATCAAGGTGACTCATCGACCATTGAAAGTGAATGATAGTTCACGTGTTTCCCAATTGACTTCATATTTTCCCAATGTTCTTAGCCATTGAATTCCTAGAATCACATCAACTTTTCCCAACTCAAGAACTATGAAATCCACTACATCATCGATAGTCGAAAGACTGAAAGCTATCGAAGCACACGTTCCTGATCCACTGACCAAAATACCATTGCCTAGTGTGATGTCGAGTTTGGCATTGTATTTTGGTGTTAAATTGAGAGTCGAAACCACTGATGGATCAATGAAATTGTGAGTGGCGCCACTGTCTAACAAAACCACCACATTAAGCTTCCCAATACGCCCCCATAATTTTGTGGTAGTCGGAGATGAGAGGCTAAGAAACGAGTAGAATGATAATTCTCGTAACTCCGTTACTAATCCATTTTCATCCGTGAATGTGTCCATCAATTCGTCATTCGTGATCTCAACCTCTAATCCATCCATGACTGTTAAGACCTGCAGTGTCATGATGTTGCATACATGAGCTTTGGAAAATTTAGATTTATATTTGAAGCACAGTCCGAGACGTCTGTGTTCAGAAACTTCAGCCGGAGTTAAGCGTCGAAAACCCGTAGGTGCTGTCTGATTTTGCTGTTGCCAGGGAGGTTTATCAGTCGGCTGACTATAGGAGCTAAGAGATTGGATCTGTCCTGACCTTTTCTGTGACTGATTCATAGTTCCTGACCCTTGTGTATGCACATTGTAATGAGAAGACGAACGTAAGGGAGTATAAGCAGGTGCAGACGAAGCAGATGTTACAGAAGCTACTGATCGGCAAAAAGCGCTGTCTTCCATGCGCATAACCGCTGAGATGTGCTGCCTTAAACCCCTTGGTTCTTTCAGTTTAATAACCTCTTGCATCTCTAGTTTTAAATCAATGAAAAACACATGTTCTAGATTCTTTTCATCCACCCCTGTGACCATTGATCTTAAATCTTCAAACTCGTTGATGTAGTCTGAAATCGAGCTAGTTTGACGGATTGCGAATAAGCGCTTTTCTGGTTCATCCTCTACCCGCCTGGTGAAACGACTTATCAATTTTCGTTTAAAACTATCCCAATCCTTAAAAGGCTCGTCCGTAGATTCAATGTTAAACCATGTCAATATCGGACCTTCGAAACTAGCAGATACCAAATCCAGTTTTTCCTGATCGGAGTAATGGCCCAACCGGAAGAACCGTTCCGCTCTGTTTAGCCATATATTCGGATTCACACCACTGAACTGAGGCAATTCAACCTTCTTTAACATGCCTGTTCGATTTTCTAGGACCGATTCAATTCCCCGATAACCTAGTGAAGTTCCGGCTAAGTGAAATTCGGCGGTTGAAGGACTCACGATTATTTTACCGGAGGTCTTGTCCGCTACAAGATGCGACTCCAAGCGATGTAGCAACTGAGTCATCGAACCTATCTGACGCGTCATTGAATCTATTTGTGAATCGACGGAATCCAATCGCGATCCCAGATCCGAGTTCGCTTTCGTCAATCGTTCGAAACCTCCATGGATTATATCAACTTGTTGTGTCACTGCCCCGAGGTGATTGTGTAGGTCCTCCACATCCATCGAGACATCTTCAATTGATCCCATCGCCTTGTTCGATCGAATCACACACCAATTTTTTAAGAGAATACTGTATTTTAGTCAATTAACAATGAATCTAGATTGATTACACCAAGGATCAGAATCCCGAATGCAGAATAATCTTTCAATCTGGGTGTAAATCCCAAATCGCATAATTGTCGAGATGAAACTCTCTAACAACCTACCCCAAATGAAAACAATCAATACCCCAAAAGAAAAGTAAACACTACTATTTATACTATAGTCCATCCATGTCAGCCTAAGCTATAATCTTCTTTCTTCTTACGTACGCACGAAGAAGCTTAACAGATGATCACACATGTGAATAGGGAGGATTCACCGGTATTGGTTGCCAACAAATACTGGGGAATTGCTTTCTTACGCATTGTCTAGAGCACATTATATGTTCATTATATTGTATTTTAGCTGAAATCATTTACTAATATATCATTGTTTTTTCAAGATCTTTTGGGAATCTACAGGCACCACTTCGGTAAATGACAAAGGCTATGGTGATGCTGTGCAAAAGGCTGAAGCAATGATATCTGGCCGTGCCTATGCAAGACTTGGATTAGGACTTCATCTTTGTCACTAGGATGCTCTATAAAACCTCGTTTTCTTACTATGAGAGCAAAATATGTTTTGGTATTCCGGCTGTAGTTGTTGAATGGTAAACTCTAGGACGCTTAAGTTTTTGGGTTTTTGGGAGCAAAATAAGTTTTAAATCCTTAACAATAGTGAATTGTAGATTAACTACACTCAGGCCGTTTCAAGAACCAAGACTAAATGGGATAACAGTAGCATAAAACGTTTCAGAGTTACATCATAAACGCATAACAGTGGCTTTAGATTCACTTCGAAAGATTTTACTCTTACATACTCTCTTCATAGGCAGGAACATATGTTATCTTTTAGAAAGTCTTAGAGTATTTCCTGATCTCGAACATGATAGACTGAATGGAGACAAGATCCTTGTTCAGACCTGATCCACCAGGTATCTTCTTGATGCAGTCTGTAAGTCTGGTGTAATACAGCAACAGTTGTGTCAATGCAGCTCTCAAGATCTCCATACCACACAAGAAGTTACTGAAGGAAGTTATGATATCTTTGTGCATCAACTCTATCGCTGTCTTCCACCTGCTTCCAAAGTCTTTCACCAGTGGCTCTAACTCAGCAACTGTGATGGATCTCTCTGGATTTGAACTTAAATCCTCAGCTGTACATGTTTTACAGTTTAGTGTTTTATTTGTCTTAAGAAATGATGATTACGATGACAAGAACGAAGAAGTTACTTACAAGCACGAGATTTCACAAATTTGATTAAATTACTGAAATGCTCCACCAGCAATTCTTCCTGCGAGATAAAAGGAAGTGAACAAACTAAATTAGTGTCTATAATAACCTCATAAGTTAAGATCTTGACATGATCTTTCTTTCTTTATCTTTATCCTCGAAAATTGAACTAGCATGACTTGACATCAAATTTAAAGCAACATAACTTCAAAAAGCGATGAGTGTGTTAACAGAGGGGGAAATATATAAGGCAAGATAACTTCAAAAAGTTTAATTCAAACTACAACATTGGCCCTTACCACGAATAACGAAGTGTTGCTCTTCAATAATTCCTCAAAATGCATTTGGATTTTACCACCTTCAGGTCCAGCTTCCTGAAATTAAGATACATGAAGATGATCACAATAGTTTCCTTTGGTAAGTAAGACTCAATCGATATGAACAAAAATTCGGATATACTGAATGATTCAAAAGGCATTTCAAACCAAGCAAAGACTGGTTACACATAAATGCACTTAACATGACACTGGACAAAGATTTAACTCACCTTCAGTACAGCAATGGTCATATCATAGTTGTTAATGAGAAACACAATTTGCTGCTTTGGCCTTGGGAACAACTTTGCAAGCTTAAGTACCAAGCCATCTACAGCTATTCTTAAACGTTCCAAATTTATATCAAGCTGCAAAGTACCATAGGAAATGTCAGGCGCTTTGAGTGACATGCTCCACGTAACTCATATCGGTAGAGAGAAAGGGAATTATAATAACGAACCTGCCCATCCCCATATTCAACATTCAGGTGTATAAAGGAAGCTGTGAATTCAGCATAACGCCTCATTACATAGTGAGGATGAACATCATCTTCCCATAATGTCTTTATGTTTGCATCTCGCAGACTGCTGATGTGTGAATCAAACACCATTTTGAAACGAGGCCATAAAGATATATTAACCTGCTCAAATTGAAAAAAATGCAAAATAATCTTTGTGAGAGTGATATGGAACCTAAGGTAATCGGCTATAGAACCTAAGGTAATCGGCTATAGCCGCATCTAAGAACTTATATCTAAAATCTATACAAAAACCTTCAAATTTATACCAGAAAACATAGAGTGACCAAGTGAAAACAGCTGCAGAGCACACAATAATAATGAACATTTTTTTTGCTTTAACAGCAAACAAGCTATGTATTTAAGACCACACCAAACAGAACAGAAGAGATAAGGAGTTATGCACCTTGTCCAGATATGAATCTAGGCATGGAATCCTCCGGCGTGACATGATAAGCTGTGCAACAGGTAGCATCAAACTGAGAATTACTTTAAACACTTAGTGGGGACATAAACAATTTCTTTTTATTCTATTAGAAAGACACTTGTAAAAGGCTGAAAGTATGAAGACCAGTGAAATATAAGCTATACTCGATTATCATACTCTGTAAGCAAAATATAGACTGGTCGTGGAATGCCTACGTTGACTGGTCAACGGTATAAAATCCTAATACATCTTTCCTTAAAGACCAGTGTATCTAAATCTTAAATTTGCAAGAGATCGAGGTGCCTCCCTCCAATGGTGAATGATATACATCTAACAATCTTTCACTGAACCATTAACCTCTGATACATTCTCACATACAAAATGCTACTAAAAAGATGCAAAGGGAGGGTAACTACATTACTTGCTTCCAAATGGAAGCACCAAAAGAAAAATAAACATCAGGCCGATAGCATAAAAAAAAAGTTTGTACCTGGTGGTGGTGTATAATGCGAATCATAAGCATCAGGCCGATAGCATCAAAACAGTTTGAAAGAACGGGATTGAAGTGCTCATCAATGACAGAAAATGGACCTGTATCATACAGAATTCAGAACTTACTAAAAATCACAATGCTATTATCATCATATCATCTGGCAGAAGAAAGGCTTCAAATTTCTGTACGGAAGCAGACAAGATATTTCTTACATGCTACTCAACACCTTATCAAATCTGTAACTACTATTCTAACTTTGTTAGAAGGAGTTCTGCAAGATTAACTGATGTAAGACCAGCTAACAAAATCCAAAAAGTTCTGTATAGTGTTGCCAGGAAAAAAGAGGGAGACAGATGAGAAATTACCCGCAAAAATTTCATAAAATATTGACTCTTCACCAAAGAAATCATCGCAAAATATATACCTGTTAAAATGAAAAAAATATGACATTGTTCAGAGAGTTGAGCGAAGAGCAACAATAAGAGAAAATGGAAAGGGTAAATCAACAGAACTCAGAAGTAGCTGTATCCATAAGAAGCTTGTGCAAGCTCCTGAAGAGCACTTCATAAGGATATTTGAGAGAGCTGGCTTCAGCTATGTGCGGGATCAGTGCAGGTTGATCAATATCCTACAGGGGACATACTGAAGCTTAAGTATTTTAACAAACTTTTAGGATTCAATACGATCACTTCAACTATAAGAATACCAGAAAAAGGTCAAGTGAAAGCAAGGGTAACTATTACGGTTAAACCAGACAAATTTTAATCTGGATTTACTTCTTTTATACCAGAAAAACAAACCGATGCTGAACCAAACTAATCCAAATTGAAGATGATAAAAACCAAACCAAAACTTACATCTACATGAGGATCCTTCAAATTAACGATACATATTGTTTAAATCCAAAACTCGTATGCACCGAACTAAATGAGGTTTCTATAATTACTACACAAGAACCTAAGAAAAAAATATATATCTGAACCAGAAACCAAAAGTGAGCACGCCTAAATAAGACCAATGGTCTACATCTAATGGTCTACACCTAGTACCAACTTTTGAATGAAGGATCGGATAAGTAACTCATGCTCTATAATGAATTCGCCACAGCATGTACAATAGTCGAAAAACTTCAGTCAGCAATGCTAATCACCGAATGATGAATACCTTTATAATCTTTATCCTCTCACCCAGAGCAAAAACGGCAGAACGGTTTTTTAGTGGCTCCCTAGCTCTTGAGAAGAGGCCGGTGCTTCTAGTCTCCACCCCAATCAAGTCATATGCTGTCGCTATATCTAATTGTAGTTTCTCAAGTGCTTGAATATAAGCACGAAAATGTGCACTTAACACCTGAAACCAAATCTCACAATATATTAGGCGTAACAAGAATTGAAAGCCTAAACTAACATACAGCTAGTTTTATCTAACCTGCATACAGCATCTAAACACCATCGCTCAATCAACAAAGAAAACTAACTTTGTCCAGCTCTAGCGAGACAAGGCTTGAATGAAGGTGAATACAAGAATAGAAGAGCTGCTTGCATGAAACGTGCAATTGGATATTCTATTCACTACCTTACATTCGCAGAGTAACCTAAGACAAATGTATCTTAGACTGTACAAAGGAGTTGCAGCATGGTGCCACTAATCAAACAACATGAAGAACATTACCTTGTTCATGGTATCAATGTATGCAGCACGAACATCCATAAACACTTCTTTTCCATGTTCTTTGAGGAAGGAGATAATATACCTACCATTAAATTGTAATTGGTGAATGAAGTATGGATTTAAATAAATCTACTGTAGAGGCCAAAAATACCAAGTTGGACGTCAGTAAAATGTACGCAAAACAACTCGCCAAAATTGTCTAAAAGTAGTTCCACTACGTACAACCAAGGAAAGGGGTTTGGAGAACATTACTCACTTGTACTTTAATAACACACTCTGTTGAAGAATCTGGATGTTTGTTTTAGGTTTCCTCAGGGCTATAAGCTTCTGGACAATAAAATCATACACCTGCAAAACAAAAATAAACATATGGTATAAGAGATTTAGAATGCTCTCCACGTGCATGCCCTTGGAGTGGACAAACACAAACGACTTGGATTTAATACGGTATTAAACATTCATTGAACTTATGCCAGATGGCAACTTTTTCCTAGGCAATACACTCTCTTAGAGGGAAGGAACAATAATTTAGACAGCTAATCTCGTTTCAATGAGTTAGAATGAATTTGGTTACGTCAGCAACATAAGTCTTTCTGTACTTACTTACCCAACAATTAACAACATTAAGAAACATGCATGTAGTCTGCTTTGAGTCAATAAATACATAATTGTTTGAACCTATGATACTCCCTTCAGCGACATCTTAGAAATTAAAAATAGAAATATATCTGTTCGGTATCAGGCATGCATAAAGTAGATCACTTACCTTGGAAATAGCTTTTTGCCGGAGCTTCTCGAGCTCAGGCTCTACATCTTTTAATGCTTTGGAACTTTTAACCGCAGTATCTGCTGCTACAAATTTCAGTTTCTTACTAAGAATTTCAAGCGTTCTAATATATTCTTCATTCACCTGAATAAGGAAAATAGCACGACTATGAGATTAGAAACAATAATATTCCTCAGCAATTCATCCTAGGCCTAAATGCACCCTTATAGCACAAAACACGGGAGACACACCAATACAAATAATACATGGTGTAAGAAAACCAAATAAAGATAAGATACCATATTCCAGTTCCAATATTTCACATAGTTACAGCATATACCCATCTTAACCAACAATTACTGTTTTTCCCCCATGTTTGTCGGATTACACCATATGCACCAAAATGGTAACTCTTTACAGCACCAAAAAAAAAAATACCTCTCCATCAATAATTACATCGATCATCTTTGGTGGTACTATAATGTCTTCGACAAATTTTGCTAGCTTTGATTCAGCCACCTGTTCAAATAGAAGAGCTCATTTGGATGAGTAACTCACACAAACAATATTACAAGGGTTAAGCAAGAGATAATACTAATAGTGGTTTCTGATTGGCTAAAATACCCTGCGATTTTTCAATCTCAAACCCATGTCCATCGATTTTTCTTGAAGAATCTTAATGTCGGAACTTATAGAACCAATCTCTTCCTGAAAGAAAAGAAGAAGCAAAGAACACACTTAGATTACAAGGAAATTATGGATTTATAACTAAAAGTAAACAAATTCCTGTCGTTAAATATGCAAAAGTCAGAATACGGAGAAAGAAGCCCATACACAACAAAATATATAAATGGCTAATGGTTAAATACCTGAAATCCACTGAGGAGAGTTTCCATTTGTGACAAGATGCTGTCACAGTCATGAATCTGATCGTGAAGTGAGACTAGGTTATCACTTTCTTTTATGTAATCCTGGGCATCCATGGATTAAAAAACAATAAAGTAAGCTAATTACAGGATAAGTTGAATACAACAAATGCCAAAATGTATCATAGGTAAGAAAAGCAACCTGAATTGAATCCAATTCGACCTTCCTTAGATTGTTTTCTACTCCTTTAGCATATTCTCTAAGTTTGGCACCACTGGATAGTATATTGGCAACAACCTGAGCTGACGCATAAAGAAGATCATCTAAAAGGCTAAAATAAAAAGAGAGTAGAAATGATTCTGGAACAAACAAGTGAAGTCTGAAGCACATCAATTTCAGCTAAAAAGGGCTAGTGCAGAGGAAATAATCCTATAAAGATTTGATCTCAGATCTATGAATAGCTTGCCTCATCACTTTCACATTCTTCTAGTTCTTGCTGAAGTCCCTCCAATGATATATCCTCACTGTCAAAAAAAAAATGAAAAGACTAATTTCGATTGGATCAAGTGCGACTGAAGTGAAAGGAGATCATTCTAATTACAAGACAAAGAGAAGCAGAAGCATAGTTCGTAATTCGAATCAAGATAAAAAAGAAGCAGAAAAACATAAGACATTTTACCTGCCTGAATCCTCTTCAAAAGCCAAGTCTCCGACAAATGCTCCTAAATCAAATCCAAGTTTCTCAGGATTACTGAAGTCTCCCATCGCTAGGCCCTACGATGTTAGATAGAAGACCAAAGAGAATAGACACAAACTTCGATAAGAGACCGAACCCGCTAAAGAAATTAAAAAAAACCCATACAGGATCTGGATGATAAACTACGAATAAAAAAGGCTCGAAGATCCAGTATACTTAGAACTCAGAAATCAAATTTCAAAAGAAAAAGCAAAAACGAAGTGAAAAGCCTACCAATGCGTCAATGGAGATGTCGGACATCCTGCTGATGAAACAATAATGCTCGATCCCTCAACCTATATCCAACCAATTTGCAGTGCAAACATTGGTAGGAGATTTGAGATTCGAAAGATCCTTTTGAGTCTGAAATCAGTCTTGAGTTCATACAATTGGAGTCTTTCAGCTATTGCTTTTCAGATTCGTCTATTACTGATATTGAGTTCATATTCAACGAACTGGGCCCCCATCCAAATCAAACTAGCTAATTTGCTCACAGCAGAAAAGCCCATTGGGCTACAGAAGACAATTCGATATTTGGGAAATGGGACGGGTCAAACCCGTTTTCATCGAATAAGTGGCTTCTCTGGCTTTGTTGTTTTTGTTTTAAAAGCAGTAATTTTGCAATCAAAGATGGCTTGCAGCGTAACATCGGGAATGGACAAGGAATTAAGTTGTTAGAGGACCCATGGGTAGTAGATTAGAGACTATTTCCCAAATACTCTTTTAATTAATAATTTGATATATTATACCTTATTTTTATCTATATACCTCTTTTTAATAAAATATTGATTTCTCATAATAACCCTAAAAAATAAAATAAAACAATTAAAATAATAATAATTTTTTCTCATTTTTTTTCATCTTTATCCGTACACTCGCCTCTCCCCTCCTCTCCACCCTTCATTCTTTCGCTCGATCCTCTCTCCTCCACGACGAACGCGATCTAATCTTGATCAAATTGAATCGAGCTCCTTCCTCCTCTCAGTTTTTCATCCTCTTCATTTGATTCGACAACCGCTCCATTATTCCGATTTGGGGAGATTTCGATTATAAATCCAGGTAATAGGGCTTTTCATAATCAAATTGGCTTAAACGAACTCGATTCGAATAGTTTTTAACATTTTTTGGATCGATTAGGACTATACATGTTATTGAATCGTAGTAATATGGCGGAATCGACAACCATTTATTCTGAATATGTGTTTTCGCGATAAAACAACTTAGTAAAACTAGTACAACTGAAAGGTGGTAAAACTGGTATAACTAGTAAAACTGTAAATAACTGATAAAACTGTTAAAACTGGCAAAACTAGTAAAATTGTGGATAATTACTAGTAGTAATTAAATTTTCGTATTGTTTTGGCATGATAAAATGAGCAACAACATCATCTTACATTTTAAATGCAAATGTCGCATGCATAGTTTAATGTTGAAGTCATCAATGGAGGATATAATTTTATCGAATGTAGAAGCTAAGATATGTAAGAATGTTGGGTTAGATGAAAGTGCAGTTAAATTAAAATTGAGTTACATTCCATTTTTGGTGGGATGTGAGGAACCATTTAATATTTCTGATGATGAGGATCTTTGTGTTTATCTAACCTTCGTTAATAAAGATAATCGTAGGTGTATTTTGTATGTGGAAGTTTTGAATATCAACCGAGCAAGCTTCAAGAGTGGGCAAAGGAAGCTCTCTACGTAGGCAACAAAGAAGCTAAATAACAACATGAGTACACCAAAATGCACCAGAAACAAATGATTCTTACGTGTTTTGATTTTGTATAACTATATAAAAGTAATTTTTCATTATGTAATACTAGTAGTTTATGGAATTTTTCAAAAAAAAATTGTACAATTGGGAACATAGAGAAAGGAAAAGGGCTATTAGATTGACATATGCCAATTATCAATTTAATTGGTAGAATTGGTAAAACTAGTAAAACTGATAATTTAAAAATAAAATGTAATCAAATAATATTTGCAAATTGATATTCCATTTTAAACAACTCAAATAATGTCATAAACATATATTAAAGTATAACAAAAAAAATTATACACAATTGATTTAAAGTATACAAGAATATAAACAATAATCTTCTAATACTTTTGATGTCTCTTTATAAAGAATAGTGAATTTATGTTGAAAAAAGTTTTCTAAACTAGTTTCAGAATAAATAAATGCATAAAACACTTTTAATTCTATATTGATGAACTTTAGTCAACTGTAAAACTACAAAAAAATGTTTAGTTAGGTAAAACTAATTAATATGAAAACTCCCAAAAGTACAACTATTTGCAATTTTAGTAAAACTAATATCTTCAGTATAACAATGCTTTTCGCACGCCTCTTTTCTTCTCTCCAAACTTCGATTTTATCGAGCCCTCCTTTAAGTCCTCATTTCTTCTCTCCAAACTTCAATATTCTCTCTCCTTTTGTACTTCTTTCTTTCCAAACTTTGATCTTTGATCTTTTCTCTCATTCTATCATACTATGGACCCTAGCTACGAAGACGAGAAGAGGTGGAGGAAGCATTATGAAATGTTGTACAATATGGCCGATAGTGACGAAGGGATACCGAAAGTTTGTCCATGTGGTGGCAAATTGTCGTCGCTGATACAACTGAAACTGAATCTGGTCCCAGAAAGAAATACTTTTCTGCAATAAGTTTGAGGTTATAATCTTTGTCTTTAGAAAATTATTAATGCTTTATAACTCATATATTCCAATATTTTTAGGATGATGAATCACATCGTAAAAAATTTTGGTTTGATAGTGTCGAACAAGAGATCAGTAAACTAACAAGGAGGTTGAGTCCCAAAAATCAAAGATTAGAAGATTGGAACTTCAGATTGAACAAGAGTTTAAGGAGATTAAAACCTTAAATGAAAAGATGCAGTAGTAAAAACATGTTGTATTTTGCTTCAAAAACGTACAATGTAGCTTTTTGAGCATTTAAACCTTATTTTTGCTTTTATTCGTGTTTGCTTTTATTTGCAATTCTATTTTTTTTTGTGTAAAACTATTGTAGATGTACTAAGTTCTACTTCTTATTGGGTAAAACTAGCATTAGTTATACCAAGTTCTACTTCTTTTTTGGTAAAACTATTGGTACTTGTACCGAGTTCTACTTCTTTTAAGATAAATCAGAACTATTATTTTTTGTAAAACCATAATAAAATATGATCATTCATTCAATACGAATCGTCCATTAATTCCTGCAAGAAACAACAAACAATTAATTCCAAGTTTTATCTATACATAAAAATTATCAATAGTTTTTACCTATTTTTACTTTGTTTTAACTAGTTTTACAAGTTCTACGTAAACAACACATAGTTTTACCAAGTTATACATAAATATCATATAGTTTTACCTAGTTTTACCAGTTATACGTAAAAACACATAGTTTTACCAAGTTATACATAAATATCATATAGTTTTACTTAGTTTTATCAGTTCTACGTAAACAACACATAGTTTTACCAAGTTATACATATATAGTATATAGTTTTACCTAGTTTTACCAGTTCTACGTAAACAACACATAGTTTTACATAGTTATATATAAATATCTTATAGTTTTACCTAGTTTTACCATTTCTACGTAAACAAACACATAGTTTTACCTCCATGGGGTTGCTCTGGGTGCGGTTGCTGCTTCCTTCTCCTTATACTCCTTTGCGCTCTGTTATATTCTTTTTCCTCTTCCCCATACATGATTTGTTCCCCTTCTCCTCTTTCCGGACCCACTTTCTTTCCTTCTTCAGATTTGTTGGACCATCGAGATGAGCGAGTAGAACAGAGTCAAATTCAGATCGGGAAGGGAGAGCTCATCGGGGAAGCTCCAATCGGAAAGTGAGAGGAAGAGCAGGATAGAGATGACGAGGAGAGCTCTGTTTTTTTTTTTGAGACTCCAGTCGACAAAAGGAGGAGATGTTTTTTTAAAAAAATCTTTTTTTCTTTTCTTTTCTCTAAAGTTTTTTATGACTCAGTAGATAATCCACAAAATTTGGATGGGTGGATAAAACTCAGGTTTATCTTGTAAATATGTAAAACTGTTTGGTTTTAAGTCATTTACTACGCTTTTCAATTAAAAATAATTCATTATTGAAATATATTTATAAGGAAGATATTTCAGAAATCATTTTTAGATTTAGAGGTATTCCAGATAATGCATCTACAACAAAAATAAGTCACTCTCAGAAGAGTAAGTTAAAGCTTCGACATTGTGTGGGTTTGCAAACTGGACGTTGTTTCTCTGGAACATGTTAAAGTATATTTGAAGAAAAATGGAGACTGAGAACGAGAGAGTGAGGGTATATTTGAAAAGAACCAAGAATTATGCCCTTGTATTAGTCTCTAAGATGAGTCCCTCATTAATTGAAACATATAGTTCAGTCTTTTGATCTCTTCTTGTAATGTTAATCTCTCTCTATAGGAATCACGCATAGCAATTAAGAGTAAGGTTGTAATGTCTACCTCTTAGTGTATAAGCAGTCTTCTATTAAATGATAAAATTGAGTTAGTTCCTCTTCTATTAAATGATAAAATTTATACATTCTTTATAAACAACCATATATGTTATCTTTCAGAAGTCTTAAGATATTTCTTCCTATCGATCTCGAGTGTGATATATCTAAAGGAGACAATATCCATGTCCAGAGCAGTTCCACCATCATCTTCTCAATGCAGTCTGTGACTGAGAAGAAGAGAGAAGAAGAAAATCGCAGGGAAAGAGAGAGAGAGAGAAAGAGAGAAAGGAAGAAGAAAAAGAGAACGAGAAATTGAAGAGAGAATCTTTTCTTCGCAAAAGGCTTACCTTTTTCTAAATCTTATTGAACTTAAATACAAGTTTAAAGTGATGGTAATGCAATCCAATCGATAAGGTATAACAAAATTATATATTTATCTTAACAATAAAATCTATTAAACTTAAGAAAAAAGTTATTCATCTTAATCTTTATATCTTCGGTTTGGTTTCTAAATACTGTTCGATATTTGTACCGATGCGTCTTGGTTACTTGTGATTGCATCATTTATCTCCCCGTCAGAAAGAACCTTGTCCTCAGGTTCAGAGTGAAGATTCGCCTTTTATTACTCCTTTAACCTCCTCACCCTCATCCTCAAGGTATGTGCCTTCCATTAAGAGCAATTGCAACGTTCTACAAATATTTCCAGGACTGTACCTCTCGTCACAGCCAAAACATAATCTCAAATTTCTCATCCTCTTCATTTCATCCCAATTCAATTTCTTTGTCATTGATGATTTTTGTTGAGTTGGTTGGTGTTGTGGCATGGACTGTCTCTTTTGTTTCTATTGCTGGTCATCTTTAAGGTGTGCCAAGTTGATAACTTCTTTCAAAGTTTTTAGAGAAACATACGTACCGCATTTGCAATTGAGTCATTCAACCCTCTTAGAAATGATACAACAAGTGCTTCTTAAGACCAATTGTGAACCTTCTTCATTAATCTCTCAAACTCGTGTTGATAATATATGAACGGCCCACTTTATTATCTTACATAAGGCTTCGTGAAAATTTTCCGCTTCGGTGGGTCCAAAACAAAGCATCTTCAAACAGCTGTCATGGTGTTATGTCCGGGTTGATGTGCAAAGCCACAGTTATGGCAAGCCACCATTCGTTTGCTTCCTCTGTGAGGTGGTACGATGTGAAACTAACATACTGCTCCGGTGGTATCTCTTGATAAGAGAAGTATTGTTTCACATTATTAAGCTACTCCGTTGGATCTCCACAATTAAACACGAGAACTTGAGCTTAACATACCTGTTGCGTTGTTATTGCACCCCTGGATGAGGAATTACAACGTCAAGAGGTTGTGGTGGTGGTTGTTGAATCATAGGTGCAGGTGGTGGATGGAAATTTGGTGGACGATTATCCGGGATTGGTAAACGATCATCGAAACGTCGTGTAATCTGAACTGTTATCTGTGCTATCAGCCAGCGATTGTCAAAACTTATCATCGAGCACCTGAAGTTTTTCATCCATAGATGCCGCGTGAAGGTCAATACGATTGATGAGTGCTGCGACGCCTGCTTCTAAGTCATCCAAATGTTCTTTGTTGGTGACCATGATGCTTTGCAAGTATAATGGACGATTAGTGAGAAAATTTTAGAGAAAAACCGTTATGATACCAATTGATAGGTCCCAAAATGTGAGAATGAGAGAGGAAAAAAATCACAAGGAGAGAGAGAGAGAGAGAGAAAAAGAGAGAAAGGGAGAAGAAGAATAAGATAATGAGAGATTAGGATATTAAAGAGAGAACATTTTCATAGCAAAAGGCTTGCTTTTTTAAAAACTCTTATTGAACTTAAATACAAGTTTAAAAGTAATCTTAACTCAATCTAATCTATAACATAGAATGAAATAATATATTTATCATAGCAATAAAATCTACTAAACTAAAGGAAAAATTATTCATCTTAATCTTCATATCTTCGGTTTGGTTTTCGAATTTGGTTCGATGTTCGTTCTGATGTGTCTTGGTTACTCATACTCGCATCAGTATGTGAGTATTGCGTAATAAAGCAAAAGTTGTGTCTATGCAGATTTCTAAATACCCATACCACACAAGAAGTTATTGAAGGAAGTCATGATATCTTTGTGCATTTATATCATTGTCTTCCATCTGCTTTAAAAGCCTCATGAATGCCTCTATTTCAGCAATTGTGACAGAATGGATGTGGGCTTGATTCCTCAGTTGCTACATATGTTACAGTATAGTGGTTATTTGAGTTGGCAGATGATGAGTGCCAAATTTTGTGAACAAGATCCATGAAAAAAATCACATGGAAAGAGAGAGAGAGAGAGAAAAAGAGAGAAAAGAAGAAGAAGAATAAGATAATGAGAGATTAGGATATTAAAGAGAGAATATTTTCTTACCAAAAGCCTTGCCTTTTTAAAAACTCTTATTGAACTTAAATACAAGTTTAAAAGTAATCTTAACTCAATCTAATCTATAATATAGAATGAAATAATTTATTTATCATAGCAATAAAATCTACTAAACTAAAGGAAAAATTATTCATCTTTATCTTCATATCTTCGGTTTGGTTTTCGAATTTGGTTCGATGTTCGTACCGATGTGTCTTGGTTACTCATACTCGCATCAGTATGTGAGTATTGCGTAATAAAGCAAAAGTTGTGTCTATGCAGATTTCTAAATACCCATACCACACAAGACGTTATTGAAGGAAGTCATGATATCTTTGTGCATTTATATCATTGTCTTCCATCTGCTTTAAAAGCCTCATGAATGCCTCTATTTCAACAATTGTGACGGACTGGATGTGGGCTTGATTCTTCAGCTGCTACATATGTTACAGTATATTGGTTATTTGACTTGGAAGATGATGAGTGCCAAATTTTGTGAACAAGATCCATGAAAAAAATCTTAATTAGTACTTGTAATTTTTTAAAAAAAATTCAACGGTGTAATTCAACATTAATACATAAATATGATATTTCTATAATTAATTATACTAATATAAATCGGTTATTATTTATCAGAACGACATATTAGTGAGATATTTGCCAAACCAGACAGAAGGAGTTTATTTTTCAAACCTAACTCCTAATTGTGAAGTGGTGAAGATCAATTATTTACTATCTATGAAACGACTTATTATGTATACCCGATCGCTATATAACTACTGTTCATTCCATATGACCATAATGAATCTTTTTAATGTTTAATGCAATTTTCTTTAATGATAGCGGTGCCATGAGAGGCTAACAATGTAGAATAATTGAGGGAAAAGTGACTGAGACACTTGATATCTCTGTCTGAAACAATCGTCTTTGGAATACCGTGCAGTCTGACAATCTCTTTGAAGAATAAGTCAGCAGTCTGGGTAGCGTCATTGGCCTTGTTGCATGTTATACAATATGCCATCTTGGAGAACCGATCTAGTACAACAAGGATGAAATAATTGTATTTGATTTTGGATAGACCCATCCCAAAGCCTATTGAAATGTCAGTCCACGGGGTAGTAGGGATCAACAGTGGCATATACATGCATGCATCGTTTATTTGGCCCTCTTGTAGACTATACATTTTGCGCAATGTGCCTCCACGTCTTGATGTTGATGTGACCAATAGAAATGCTCATTAAGCATGTTCCACGTCTTATCGACACCAAAGTGTCTCATTAGGCTACCTCAATGGGTCTCTCTTAGCAATATCTCATGGATAGATCCTCAAGGAATGCAGAGCCGTTTTTCCTTGAATAGGAAACCATCAAATACATAAAAACGGCTGTAAGTGCCTTTGCCGTGCTCCTTGAAAGCATTTTAATGTCTTTGTCTTCAGTATATAGATCCTTGACCACCTCAATCCTATAACTTTATACTCCACTACGAAATGAGGCTGTATCTATGGGATAATGCATCAACTATAACACTGTCATCTCCTTTATTGTACTTAATGATTTTGGGAAATATTTATATAAATTCAAGATAACGTGCATGTCGTTTTTTCAGTGATGTTTGTCCCTTAAGGTGCTGAAATGTCTGGTGGTCCGTATGAATCACACACTACATAGCAAGTAGGAAATGCTACCACGTTTCTATAGTGTGGACCAGCGTGTAGAGCTCTTTATCATAAGTATGATAATTTAGAACTGCTCCACTTAATTTCTTAATGAATAGGCGATAAGTTTTCCTCCTTGAACACATTCTTCCATTCATCTCCTTCTCCCATTCGAACTTGATGATATCCGATCTTTAGATCTATCTTTGAAAATATGACTGTTTCACTCAGCTCATGTAGCATGTCATCAAGGCGCGATATTGGATGCTGACACTTAATCGTTATGTTGTTGATGGCGCGGCAGTCTACACACATTCTCCAACTTCAGCCCTTCTTTGGTACTAATAGGACCAGAATGGCACATGGACTAAGGCTTTCTCTGACGTAGCCTTGAGCCTTAAGATCTTGAACCTACTTTTCTAGCTCTTTAGCTTCCTCCGGATTAACTCTGTAGGCAAGTCGGTTTGGCAGTTCAGCTTCTATGATGAAACCGATTTTGTGCTCAATGCCTCTGATCGACAGTAGACCTGTTCGAATCTCATTACGGAATAAATCAGCGTACTTCTCTAACAGTGTATTAACCTCCTCCGACAAACTTTCCTCTGGCCCTGCTCCGCTTAATAATTCATGGTAGATCATTAGGACAACTTATGTTTCCTCTGTCTGAACTGCTTTTCTGACGTCTACAACATTAATGAGGAAATTCTATTTTCATATATGTTTATCCTTTGCTATTTTGGATTGCATATCACAACCTTCTTTTGGAGACATTGGCACTAAGTTGTACCAACACTTTTCATCGACAAATGAATATAAGTTAGTATGTCCATTATGCATGGTTTCTCTGTCGAATTACCAAGGTCATCCCAATAGAAGATGTCTAGCTGACATCAGAACTACATCATATGTCACCTGATCTTGGTACCTCCCTATACTTAATGATGATTTGACTTGATCGAAGATGTATATCTCGGTTTTGTTGTTGAGCCATTTCAGTCTATAGGACTTCGGATGTTTGGTTAGTCTAAGTTTTTCGACCACATATTTGCTAGCAGCGTTGGTGCAGGAGCCACCATCGATAATCTCAGAACACACCTTTTTGAGGATAGTACACTTGGAGTAAAAGATGTTTTCTCGCTACTCAATCTCTTGATTATCAGTGTTCAAATTTGGAGCTAAGAACTCATCTGATCATTAGAAGTTCTCTGGACTCAGCATATTCTACTTCTTGGTCAGACTGTTTATTAGTTGCATGTACAAGTTTTTCTTGTTCGACTTCTGACTCGTAATCTCCTAACGCAGTCAATACTATTGTCCTCTGATTTGGACATTCTCGAGACATATGTTCTCACCCTTTTCATTTAAAGCAACTGATTTCACTACTCTTTTGAGATTGGTTCGTTGAAGTAGACGTTGTAGGTTTTGGTGCAACTGAAGTGGCCTTAGGTGCCAGGTTTCTGATTGTAATTCCCTTGAACCATTGATCACTAGTGGATGCGGTCATATCATATGGCTTGGAGCCAGCACTCCAGTTAGGCTTTGGTCTAGACGGTATTGATGCCTACGCTGGTTACTCTTCTTGATTTGTACCGAAAGATGAAACAACTCGCCAAGGTCATGATATGGTTGGCGTTTGACCTTATGTGCGACTGGTTCCTGTAGAAAATCAATGAATTGAGCCTTAATGAGAAGGAATGAGGCTTATATAAGCATTGGTTACAAGTTAGGGTAAACAACATGATGTTTAATCCAAACAACAAGTAATGTAAATAAAAATAGTATGTTGTTTAAGTTGCTAGAGAATAAATGGGCTTAGACCAAGAATAAAACATAAAAACTTAGGCTAAGGCCAAACAACTAAAATATGAGAAATAGGCTTAAGGTCTAAAAATTATATTTGGTCTAATTTTAATATAAAAATGGTTAGAAGGATACATGAAAGAACGCTTTGAAGATTTGTGGAAGATAGATGTTAGGGAACAAGTTTTCATCGTCGTGCACACTAAAGATATTGCGTCATTAAAACCTTCTTCGGAAAACCCAGAGGGACAAAACCAAAAATAGGATAAAAAGTATAATTCATTAGCATGTCTTTTGATTTTTTTTTCTGATTGGTAATGGTAAAGACATCGAAGGTAAAAGAGTCATCAAGTAGGTTCCTCCAATGTTCCTTATACGGCTTGAATGGGCCTTGTTAGGCCTCTGCAACGTCTGGTGGGCTTTCTGTGTTGGACTCCTGGTCACTTGCTCGCTCCATAAGCTGTTGAACTTATTCTCTAGAGCTCTGGCTTTGGCACGCGTCAATGGTCCTTGGGTACTTCTGGTGCGAGAACTGGATCGGTGTCATCATTACTGACTAATCCAACAATTAGGATAATTGCAGAGATAGACAAAAGCATGGTGATCTACGACAAGTGGTAGGCAGTCTTACAAAATGACAAATGCAAGAAACTTTATGCTTATGTTCAGAATAATTGCTTTGCTTTATTTTCTGACCTAGATGATGAATGAATCTTCTAACACAAAGGATAAGGCAAAGGCATGTCGATCTACGACAAGTGGTAGGAAATCTTACGGCAAAGCAATGGCAAGAAAACAATTTATATTTATGTTCAGAGCCATTGCTTTGCTTTACTTCTGGATCTAGATTTTTACGCACTCAAATTTCTTGAGTGTTTAATGTTGGGTGTGGAATTGTCAGATAAACATTTTTTACGATGGTAATTTGAAGGTACTGCAGACGAAACTTGCTGCGAAAATGTACGTTAATACATGGGATCCATCGCGTATATCAGCAACCATGGAAGGGATCGTTGATCTGGTGTAACTATATTTTACTAGATTTTTTATCGAGAATTTTGTGTACATGATTGTTGTAGTGTTTTGGGACAATAATTTTTTATATTGATTTTGTGCAATTAATTATGACAGCTAACATGAAAAACATTTTTTTTTCCATTTTGATAATTTGTTTTGACGGTGTATCATCGTTTCCAATTAGTTTTAGTTTCATGTATATAGTCGAGTCAAATTATGTACAATGGCACTGTTGGATAAATTATTTAGCAAAAGAAAATTGACACCATTGCATCTAAGGTGTTGTATTTGGATGTTAATGACATGGATAAATTAGTGTTTATTCAACACGTTGAAACATGACTAATTACAATGGAAGTGTTTAATAAATTATTCAAAAATTAAAGTCATATAATGAGGTGTGAAACTTGACTATTGAAATGATGTAAATTAATTTATGTTGAATTTATTCAAACTGAAATAAAAATGGAGATGCCATGATGTCACATGTCATTTTTTAGTTCACTATTTCATTTTTCTTTTAAAATTGTATTTCCTCGTTATTTGTAGGAATTAATTTATAGTAATTTTCTTTTTAAATAGATTTATTTCTGAATTAACCAGTTTTGTATTCTATAAATTGTAACTTGTTTTACTTAATGTGACAACAAAGGTTATTTGCATTATAATTTTTTCTCTTAATGAATTTAATTTATAATTTTACTAAATAAAAATTTTGCAGGGTGTAAAAATTGAATAAATGTTAAATTAGTAGGTGGAAGAAAAAAAAAGATGATGTGGATTGTTAAAAAAATGTTACAAAAAGACAAAAGAATGTCTTCTTCAGTACTACTCAACTTCTTTTCCATTTTCCATCTTCATATTGGCTGTTTCTTCTTTGTAAACACATCAAACACTGAATAATGAATAATCCACCAACAAATGGACAAAGACGTGATTGCAGAAATCATGTCTTACAGTCCATCGATAGCGATTGCAAAATACCGTCTATTAAACAAAGCATGCAACAAACGAAGCTATGAGATCTGCTTCATCAAGCATCACTTCCATAGAACTAACTCTGATTTTGGGTATTTCATCTACATCCACAGAACACGTAGATCCTCATTTGTCTCCAACATCTAAGTTGAAGATTGTACAAAAACTAGAATCTCTCTTGCGTTCCTTTCTTAAATAAAATGTGAAAATCGAAACATGCGATATCCAACATGGGATTTTGCTATGTGTCGATGATAATAAATATAAAGGAAGTAGAAGGATTCCCGATTAAATTGTTTTTAAGTCGGCTACAAAGCAATATCAGATCATTCTGAATCCGAAAACCTGATATTTCACTGTAGCAACCGGTTTAATGGTGGTTCAGACAAATCCCTTTTTTCTATATGATTGTTATGATTTCAATCTATAGCCATGGGAAACAAGGAATATAAAGGTGGGATTCATCAATTTTTATTTCGAGAGGTTTGCGTGGAAGAGATTGAATTATTTGGAATTACTGAGGTCTGTGTTTTTCCAATAACAGGTAATGAGTGATTAAATTTTTAATTTGAGAGGTTTGCGTGTAAGCTATTGAATTATTTGTATTGTTTCTTGCATTGGTCAATGTTGAAAAAAAATGTGATTCAGGTATGCGAACCGAAACTTGGTATATCTTCCCGGCTCCACAAGTTGTGTTTGTCTATGGTACATTGTATTTCATGAGCTATGAAGGAAAGCGAGGTTTGATATGTTAGAAGTTGAACGATGGATATTATTATGATTTATGGGTTTTGTGTTATATTTTTGAAAATTCGTTAAAGCAGAAAGATGTGAAACTTTCAAAGCGTGCAGAGAAATATGGAAAATTATTGTGGTTTTTGAGTACCGACGCTGTAAGGGTGGAGTATGATGGGGGGGTTTCTCTACAATATGAATAGTAGGTCATCTTTGCATATAAAAACTCTACATTGCTGTGTCTTTACGATTTAACAACATTCATATTAGTTTCTCGTTCAGTTCTACTTACAAAATATGTTGTCTAAGAATATTGTGCTTGCATTTTTTTATAAAATATTTTTCTAATCAAATAATATTTTTAATCTATGCATTTGAACCAAAACATCAAAAAAATTAAAATAGAGTGAATTTCGATCTAAAAAATAATAAAAAATTACTAAGCCACTTGTCATCTTTTAAATGGTATACTCATTTTGTAACCATTACTAACATTCGTGTGTAATATTAAAGTACTAGTATAAATACTCCATCTGATTTTTATTACTTAACGTTTTAGAATTCAACGAGCTGATTAAGAAAATATTTAGTTACTTTATTTATTATTCTATGTGTAAAAACAAACTATTCAACCAAATGAAATATCTTATAATTTAAAATTAATGGAGTGAGTAATATTTAGAAACTCACAAATCCATGCATGACGATTAGAAAACGACACCCATTTCATTATATTAAAAAGAATATAAATTTTGAAAAAAACTCTTTCTTTACCTTTTTATAGAAACCCCCAAAATTTGTGATTTTCTTCATATATTTTTAAGGAAACTTCAAAAATGTTAGTTTGCTTTGTGTTTTCGTCGTTGCAAACAGACTGATCAACTTTTATCATCCCTCTCTGACATTTGTTACCAAAAAAGTACAAAAATACAATATTATCACTGTACAAAGTGTTTAGAAGTCATGAAAGAATCGAGTCTTATTTCATTACTGACAGAACTGCTTGAGAAGGTTATCCGACATGTTTGTAAAAACTCCATCAAAGATCTGTTCAATTTGAAAAAGACATGCAAGAGACTCAATGAGGTTTCATTCTCCACAACCTATGCAGTGGGTGATTTATTCAATATTTCAATCAAAATATAGATTCTAAGTACAACATTCATAGCAACCTGTTACCAACACATAAACCCATATGGGATCTACATGAAGGGTTCACAGGACATCTTCATGTATGGGAAATAGAACAAAGGAATTGCTAGAATAAAGCTGGCTGCTAGAGATGGATTTTAGATTGCTTTATAAACTTATGCGATGTTGCACAAAGTATTTTGGGACGATGAAGAGTAATTTTCTCGGTAAAAGATTAAGAGTTTAAGAGATTCAGAGATTTGAAGATTAAGAAAGTGAGAGATTAAAGAGAAAAGTGAGAATGAATATTATTGAGAAAATGAGAAAAATGAATTTCTTGCTTACAAAGGAAGAGAGAGATAGCTATTTATAATAATATAGTCTAGGCTTGTTTGGATACTAGAATAGATAATACATGTTTGGCTACAAGGATAACATATCATTAATAACAAACAAGCCTAAGACACTCCCTTTAATTCCTAAGTATACACGCATTTAACCTTGAATTCTAAGGCCAAACTTTCTTCAATTCTTCTCTTTGTCTTCATCATTCTTCTTCATTCCAACACTCCCCCTCAAGCTTAAATCATGGAGAATGCTTAAACTTGCAACCATGAAGCATTACCTCATTTAAAAACCTAAAGAAGGAAAACCCAATTGGGACAAAACCTTTCCTAGGGAAAAAGAGCATAACACTCTATGATCAGGGTCAGTGTTGTGGAATAGACATGAGGCCAAGTCTAGGGTAGATAGAGCCGCCAGTCTTCAGTGTTGTAGCCTTGGTGAACATATCAGCTAGTTGATCTTCACTCCTTGTGCAGCAAGGTAAGATGGTTTCATTTACAATAGCTTCTCTCACCTTATGGCAATCTAGTATCTACCTCAATATGCTTGGTTCTTTCATGAAACGCAGAGTTAGAAGCAATGTGAATAGCTGTTTGATTTTCACAATGGACAGTGATAGGAGACTCCAAGCTCACGCCAAGAATGTCAAGGAGGAGTTGCTTCAGCCAGATGCATTCAGTGGTAAGCTTCTTCATAGCTCTGTATTCACCTTCTGCACTAGAGCAAGATATAACCTTCTGCTTTTTGGTCTTCCAAATCACAAGATTACCTCCTATGAAGGTTCAGTAGCCGGTTGTGCTTCTCCTATCTTCTCTGTCTCCTGTCCAATCTGCATCACAATAACCTACAACTTCTGTGCTTCCATTACAACCCATCCATATACCTTGTTCTTTAGTGCCTTTCAAGTATCTCAAGATGCGCATAATCATGTCCCAATGCCTTATCTTTGGGTCTTGCATATGTTGAGACACCTGATTCACAGCAAAACATAAGTCAGGTCTAGTGATGGTTAAATATATGAGCTTACCAACCACTCTTCTATACAGCTTTGCATCATGGAACTCGTCATTTTCCAGCTCCCCCTTAGGTTCTATCTTATAGCCTTCTTCTAGGGGTGTGTTAGCTGGTTTAGCTTCCATCATGCATGTAGAGGTTAATAAGTCCACAATATATTTTCTCTAAGATAAGAAGAGACCTTCCTTGAACCTACACACTTTAATTCCTAAGAAGTATTTGAGTTCACCTAGGTCCTTAATATCAAAGAGAATTTTTAAATAAGCTTTAGTAGATTCAATGCCTACTTTATCACTCCCTGATATGATTATGTCATCCACATAAATGAGTATAACCATAATACCTTTCTTACTCTAATGTGTAAAGAGAGAGTATGTTCAACTTCTGACCTTTTGAAGTCTGTCCTTTAATGTCTCCGGATACAAGGACTCTTATAGTCTCTGGATTGTAGCATTTGTATCTCTTTTGTGTAGGAGAATACCCAATTTACATGGCTTTGATGCTCTTTGTTTCAGCTTGTTCCTAAGTTCTCCTAGTACTAAAACAAAATAAACACACCCAAAAACTCTTAAATGTTCAATATTAGGCTTAGTTTTGTTTAATACCTCAAAAAGAGATAAATCATCTAGAACTTTAGTTGGAGTTCTATTGATTAAGTAGCATGCAACTACTAGTGCATCTCCCCAAAATCGTTTGGGGACCTTCTTTTGAAACATCATTGTTCTCACCACTTCCATCAAATGTTTGTTTTTCCTCTCAGCTACTCCATTTTGTCGTGGAGTGTAGGAAAAACTTGTTTGATGTTCAATGTCATGTGTGGCCAAGTGTTGTTGAAACTTAATGCTAGTGTACTCCCCTCCATTATCTGTTCTAAAGCATTTAATCTTGGCATTGTATTGGCTAGTAACAAATGTGTGGAAGTTAAGAAATGCATCAAACACCTTATCCTTGGAACTAAGCACGGTAATCCAAGTATACATAGATTTTTCATCAATAAAGGTGACAAAATACTTATGGTTTTCTCTTGAAGGAAAGAGAGATTTCTAAACCTCAGAATGCACCAAATCAAAAAAAAAATTATATGAATGAGTTGATTTCTCAAAAACTGTCTTACAATTTTTCCCAAGAATGCATGATTCATACAAATCATTTTCCGATTTAATTACAGGGATTATCAACTCTAAAGCTCTAGGATGAAGATGACCTAATCTAGCATGCCAAAGTTCAGCTGTGACATTGATATTTACTCTATTAGCACACGGTTCAGGTAAGGAATGCATGGAAAAGTCTTCAAGCACATATAAGTCATTCTTTGTTACTCCTTGTCCAAATTTGCTACTTGTTATAATATCTTGAAAGTAGAAATCATTAGGACAAAGATAGATTGACAATTATGATCAGTTGTAGCTCTTTTAATAGACAACAAGTTAGATGTGAAAATTGGCATATAAAAGGGTTTAGATTCTTTATCAAACAATTTAAGCTTTTCAATTCCTTTAATTGGCACATTGATTCCATTAGCTATTACCACACTACCTAAGGCAGGTTTTAGGTTTTCTAGAAAACCTAAATCACTTATCATGTGATGAGAAGCTCTAGAATCAACAATCAAAGGCTTAGAAGTAATAGATGTTTGAAAAGAAGCATGAAGAGATTTACCTAACACATTACCAGAGCTAAAGGCTTTGAAGAGAGCTTCCAGTTCTGATTTCTTGACAAAATCAGATGGATGAGTGATGAGAGGAGTTGTGGTCATATGTCCTTGAGCCAAATTATAAGGCATAGGAGAGACGGCTGCATGAACGGCTGGTGAAGAGCCGGGGCCGTTTGCTGGTGAAGGCTTGGACCTGTCAATGAACCAGCTCGGCTTCAACTTAAGATGAAGGACCCAACATTCCTTCTTGGTGTGACCAGTTTTCTTGCAGTGATCACACACAGACCGCTTCTTTTTGTGGGCTACCACCAAGTCTTCTTTGTGACCGAACAACCCATGAGAACCTTGCTCCTTCTGAATCTTAGCACATATATCTTCTAAGCTAGATAGCTTGTCTTCCCTAAGAATGTGTTTAATCAAGTTATTATAATTGGATTTTAAAGTCAAGAGCAATCCAAACACCTTATCTTGTTCTCTCCTTTCATGGAGAGTGATTGGATCAATTGTAGCAGGTCTAAGCATCTTTAGCTCTGCCCACAATTCTCTGAAGGATCCATAGTGCTTTGTGAACTCAACATCCTCCTGTCTAAGATCATTCAAAGCTTTCTTTACCTCAAAAATTCTCATGAGGTTAGTAGTGTTTCCATACACTGTTTTTAAAGTCACCCAAAGATCTTTAGCATTCTCACAATGTGAATATGCTTCTACAAGAGAACCAGCAAGAGAGTTTTGAATTATAGAAAGTACCATCTGGTCTTCCCGAAACCATTGGCTTTGATCATCATGATCGTCTGAAGCAGCTCCATCTGAAGTAGTCCCTTCAATTGCTGGTATGGTCGCTTTGAGTACATGGCTCCACAATCCTTTGCAATATAAAGTAGTCCTCATGGTCCTTGACCAGAGAAGGTAGTTCGTTACTTCAACCATAACTGTAGCCTTTTATGTTCATTTGGTACTCCATCAGGATCGGTTTTAAATCCTCCAAGAAGATAAGACCAAGAGACACACACGCTGGACCAAAAGAGACACACGCGCTGTACCAATGCAAGGGCGGCGCGTCTAACAACTTCCAACCGAATGCAACAGTCTAATAACCACTGCTAAACAACTTAAACAGCCTTCCAGTTCTTAACTAACAATGATCCAGTCAACAAAAGTTGATAAAAACTTCTTAACCAAATCGAAAACAACTCTTCTCTCCAAATTAAAAAAAAAATAGAATTTTAACAACTATCAAGAAAACCTTTCTTGAAGTCTAAAACTCTTTGAATTGAGATGAAACGTCATGAAATCATCTAAAAGATCGTTAAATTGCTTCTGAATATCCAAGATTTGAAAAGATTGAGAAAGAGTAGAATGTTGAACACCAATACCCCAAATAGGATGAATTTGAACATGATGAAGTAGATTGATCACGAAAGCTTCAAAAATTGAGAAAGGGAAGAGCAGACCTCCTGAACCATCAACTAAACTCGTTCTACTGGAGCTTTGGCTTTGGAATTGCTCGATTTGGATAATATTTGAAGGAGATATGCTAGTTACAAACCCGGAGATTCGCGGCGGAGTCAATTACGACACCACCGGAGGGAAACTTGAATGACTTTTGACTCAGAACACCAAATTGCATGAAACCACCGGGAAAATGCTCAAAATTCGCCGTAAAACCACCCTTGATAAAAAAATCTGGCAATAAATTGCGAGTTCTTGCCGTAAAACTCGATGAAACTGCGATGCACCCGCGACGGGTCCAATTTGAAGAGATTGACCTAGAACAGAGAAGAGTTTACGTAATTTTATGCTAGATTGATGTAAGATCAAGAGTTTAAGAGATTAAGTGATTTGGAGATTGAAAGAGTGAGAGATTAGAGAGAAAAGTGAGAATGAATAATATTAAAAAAATGAGAAAAATGAATTTCTTGCTTACAAAGAAAGAGAGAGATAGCTATTTATACTAATCTAGTATAGGCTTGTTTGGATACTAGAATAGCCTAATACATATTTGACTACAAGAATAACATATCATTAATAAAAAACATGTCTAAGACACTCCCTTTAATTCTTAAGTATACACGCCTTTAACCTTGAAGTCTAGGCCAAACTTTCTTCAATTCTTCTCTTTGTCTTCTCATTTTTCTTCATTCCAACATATGGTTCACCAGAAAATCTTTCTAAGATATCACTCGGTGTGTTATACTGATAAATAAGATTAGCCTCATATTCTCCCTGCGTTTCTCACAAAGAAGGATGAGTTTACCAGGTCAATGTACCACGTCCTATATTATTGCAAATGTACATCGTGCTATATATAACTCATTTGTTACGAAGATGAGTTAAAGAGTAGTGAAATATGTGACGGTTGCTTGTGGACGAGGGAGCTAGGAATATTTTATACATTATTTGGAGTCATATATGTTCCACAAAGTTTTTGGTGACACCAGGGCATGGTGAGTCGTGTACGAATGACATCAAAAGTCTTTTTCTTTCTTGTTCCAAAAGTTTTAATCCCATTTATATTAACCTATTTAAGTTTGTTATGTATCAGTTTCACTAATCTGGAATTTGATATTGTTATGGTTCTGATATATGTCTGGCTCTGATTATTATATACAGTACGACATTTTTGTTGTTCAACATCCTATTTTAACACTCTACATTACATTGATATCTCTTACAGACATGTATTAGATTATTTATTATGGTCTAATAACATGTTGAATAAATTCAACACCATTTTTAATCCTTATCATTTTAACATACAAATTGGACACCTAACTGTAAGACTTTAACTGTTGAACAATTTATTCAATATCCTCACTTCTTGCATTCTTTGCATGAACAATAATGTTCAGATGAGTAGTATCTGCTAGATATATGACAGATAATAGCAGATATATCAAGAACAATCACATACACATAGATAGATAAAGTATAAGAGTTAATGATAAATTCAAAATGTACAAAAAAACTAACCCAAAGTGTATAATTAGTACAAGGGGTGCATGAAGGTACAGTCGGTAATGATGAAATTAAATGCCCAATACTTACACCTTTTTAATTAATTTAAGGGATAACACATTAATTTAAAAGATAATACATTATTTATGAGTGAATAAAAAATATCTCTTGTTGATTATTCTTGCTCTCTTCATTTATACAACCACATCTGCGCTCTTCATTTATACAACCACATTAACATATATAGAAGAAATATAAAGCTTACAATATAAGCTAATCCAAAATGTCCAATCGATATTTGAGATGCATGAAGCTACATGAGTTAATGATGAATTTAAATGATCAATGCTTGCAGTGTTTCCATTGGTTTAAGGGATGAACCTAACTAAGGGATGATCCATAATTTAAGGGATAACACATTATAATGGCTTGTTTCTCGAGATTGCCTTTTAATTAATCGTCTTGAAATGTGTGGGAGAAGTTTGAGACTTGCATTAATATGATGAGCGAATAAAAAATATCTCTTGTTGAATTATTCTTACTCTCTTCATTTAGACAACCACATACACATATAACAGCAGTATATGGGGTGCATGGTGATATATTTTCTATTCTCATGTTCTTTTATATTTCTCATTAAGTAATGCATGTTCATGTTTTTTATTTATTTTTTCTCTTATGTTTCTTATATATATATAAAGAATTATTTATTGAACTACATTAATTTATTGATTCACTATTCAGCCACAGTCGATCTAATAATCCAGTGATTCAAAAGTAGTCCTGTTCATTTCCCCCACTGAGTTTAAAAATATTTTTTAAGGATTTGTTTCTCTAGACTTGCCACCTAATTAATCCAACAAAAGAATATGTTGTTCTGTAAATTGCCTACCATTGCCATTAAAATGGAGTTATAGTCTCATATACCCCTATTGAAGGGAAATTAATCTCTTATACCCTTCATTAATCTGGAATGATCCTCAATTAATAAAAATCCAAAAATACCCCTGAACTTACTACAAAGACAAAATATTCATGAACTCGGTACAACTGATGTTAGTAATATCCCAGTTGTACAAATTAAGTACAACTACGTACCTAGTAATACTCCAGTTGTACAATTAGAGTACAACTAAATACCGGTGTTATACCGAGTTGTACAACTAGAGTACAACTAAGTACCCGAGTAATTCCTAGTTGTACAACTGGAGTACCACTAGGTAACCTAGTTATACCTAGTTGTACAACTGGAGTACAACTAGGTACCCGAGTTATACCTAGTTGTATTTAAGTTGTACAATTGGATTACAACTAGATACCTAGTTATACCGAGTTGTACAATTGGAGTACCTGGTCCAGTTTTACCAAGTACCCGATGTTGAAATGAAGAAGAGAAGAAATAGATACTCTAAGACAAATAGAGATTATGAAGTTTTAGAAAGAAGAAGAGAGTAAATACTCTAAACTAAAAGGAGAGTATGAAGGAGCTTCTAAACCTGTAGCCAAACAACTTAAGTAAGCGCCTAGGAGGAGTGTTTGGACACAAGGATTGTAAACTCTCTATATAAACACTTGTAATCCTCATTTGTAAGCAAGAAGAATCATCTTTCATTATCAATAATTTATCTTTTCTCTCAATCTCTTTTCTCTAAAACTCTCTATATTCTCCAATTATGTATATAAATCTCTCATTATAACATGATATCATAGCAAGAAACATCCATATAAAACACAAAATCTCAAGTTGTTTTCAATCTTTTTATGCAAGCCTCCAAATGGGACATGCCGAGAAGATCACGGTGGTTCTTCATCAATTCTGGAAAGATCATGAGGTTTTCTTCCATTTTACATCAAAAGGATCATCAGGCAAGAGTTTCTGATCATCCCTGCACCGGTTTCATCTCATTTGGTTATCAGAATCAAAAGTTATCCACGAAGGAGTCGCGATCGGCGTCTTCTGGGTTATCCTCCATTGCAACGAGCATAACTTGTTGAAATCTTCATCAAATCGATCGATTCCAAAGCCTAAACTCAATATAAATGAGTAGATGATGTTACGGGAGGTCTGCACTCACCCTAATCAAGTTTTGAATCTTTCTTGATCGTTTTCCCTTGATGTGTCCAGTTTTGACCCCTTTGGGGTATTGGTGATAAAAATCTTATCCCTTCTCATTCTTTTTCGAATCTTGGAAGTTAAAAAAGTTATATTAGAGTATTGTGGAGGGTTCCAAGAGTTTCATTATAATCTGACCAGTTTTAGGTTTCAAGATTCATTTTCTTGTGAACTAGCTAGAATATAAAATTCTTGAAAACAGTTATAAGGAGATTAATCTTGTTTCTCAGATGTTGTAACTGATTATTACTGAACTTAAACGGTTCTGGTTAGTAGTTAATAAATTTTTAGTCAGCAAGTAGACAAGTGGTTAATGCTGTTGAAATCGGTTACAACAGTATTGCTAGTGGCGGTTTTAGGCTGTTACATAGATTTGTCGGGGACGTTTTAGGCTAGTTAAAAGGTTTTTAATCAGTTTAAAAACTGTTATAAGTCAGTTAAAAAGGTGGTTGACTCTGGTAAAGAAGAAGTTATAGACAGTTATGGTTGTTAGAAGAGGTTGAAGTTAAAAGGTTGTTAATCAGTTAGTAGTTACAAGAAGCTGTTAAAACCAAGAGAGTTAGGCAGTTAGTAGTTACAAGAAACTGTTAAGGCCTTAAGAAAAGTCCAAAAAACACTCTTGGTATCAAACCTTGTCTGAAGTTGGCTATTAAAAACAATGGAGAAGCCAAGTTCAAAAGCTAGATGTGGCGATTTAAAAGTGCAAGAACCAGTGTTTGGTTGTTAAAATGAATTGATTAGACAATTTTACTAGCTAAAACTGATTGGGAACAAGTTGGTTAGGAGGTTAAAAAATTGTTCAGTGATTGGAAAGTGGTTAGAATGGTGGTTAGGTTCCACTATCCTGTAACATGAAAAGTTAAAGCATATAAAATCTCAGATCAATAATAGGCAGATGTCTAGAGAGATTCATGTAAAATGAAAATGAAGAGATGTTTGAAGGAAGGATAAACCTTCTAGGAAGGAAGGTCCTGAGTAGATCAGAGAAAGCTCTAGACTTCAAGATCAAAGGTGATTGACCATCAGAGGCACTTGAAGGAAGTATCATGAAAGGGAGTGCCTCAAATCAGAACCAGTTCCTAAAATCAAATGCAAAGAGCTAGTATCAAAGTCTTATGCATTCATGCTATTTTTAAAAATCTTATCCAACTATATTTTGTTGATTACATTGATGGTTGTGTGAGTTAGAACTATAGGAAATATGGTATCTAGGTAGTTAGTAAAGCATGAATTCTATTGAATTGTGTTCATGTAGTTAGAAATTGTTAAGATGAGACATTTTGAACCTAGTTTAGCTAGTTGAATCATTTGTTCATGAATTGCATTGATCCTAAGGGAAGAGAACCTTGTGTTTTACTTAGAACAATAAGTTTAAGAAGGCATGTTGAATCCAAAAATCCTTAGGCAGTCTTTGAAATTAAGTTTGATTTCTCTTAACTCTTATTCTATCTTTTATTCACTATCTTTTGTTTAGAATCTGCCAATACTCAACAGGTTCAAAGGCTTAAGATGGGAGTTGATATTTAGCTTGATTTTCTAAAAAAGGCAAAAGAAAGCAAGTGAAAAAGACACAGCGCATGGAGAAAGAGTTAGAACCGATTGCCACCAAGAACAGCCACCATAAGGAGTAGAGAGGAAAGACTGGTGGAATGTGATGAATCAGCTCTCCCATGGAGTCATGTGTCCTTTGGTGTGTGATTTATGTGAAAATCAACAGAGCACACATGCTGCAAGTTCAGATCATAATCAATCACAAAGGAGAAATACTCACAAAGACTTAGTATCAAAATCTTTGCAAATGCTATCTCTAAACCTTTTACCTATTTAATTATTGATTAAATTCCTCATTTTGAAATGATCAAAGGATGAAAGAAAACCTATGAAGATTATGTTTTGAATTAGAACCTAGTTGAATCAAAAAATCACCTTGAAATTTATCATAATTATCCATCATTCTTCATCATTTTTCATCAATCTCATCTATTCTACTTAAATCTTATACTTTTAATCTCCAAATCTCATATTCTTCATATTCTTCAATACTTCAAATCTCATAATTCTCAAGACATTTCATATTCTACCAGATACTTACAATCTTCTTCTTTATGTTTAAAGGATAAAGAAGACCAAGAGATGATGTCAAAGAGTACATATGGAAACAAGTCAAGACATACAATCTATGAATGCTCATTCTTCCAAACTTGACTCTCATTCCTAGTGTAAGCTTGTGGGGGGGGGGAAAGAAAATGAGTATTCAAGGCGCAAACAGGGACATTCAAGGTGATGTCTGGTGCATTCAAAGGGCTTTCAAGACACAAACAAGGATATTCAAGGAGATGTCTGGTGCATACAAAGGCTTTCAAGGCACAAACAAGGACATTCAAGGAGTTTTCTGGTGCATTCAAAGGCTTTCAAGCTGTCTACCAAAACCAAGTGAGCACAAGAAGTGTGTTGCTCAGCCTAATTCTCTCACGGAGGCCGTGAATAAGGTCATACAAATAGCTGCTGAAGAAGCAGTCATTCATCTTTCATAAACTGAGGATAAAACCAAGGGCCATCAAGCTACCAAGTCTCATAAAGAAGGAGTAAGCTGGTGGAAACTGATGAATCACCTCAGGACATTAAAATTCTCTCATCAAGGGTTCTGTCTAGAATAAGTTCTTTAACTCTATGATTTTAGGTTGAGAATTTTGCTAGATATTATACTTGATACCAGACTTGATCTTATTCAAGTTCTGGAATACTAATCTTTATTTTTGAGTTGCTATGATGTCTTAGATCAGGAAGTGATGAAAAACAGTTATAAGCATGACTTACCCTACATCAATGAGTGTAAGCATGGTGGGAGAGTGTATTAGGTGACAAGTGTGCTCACTCTACTCAAGTTTAGTTCTAAAATCTTATTCTCTTCAGTTAGGCTTATTGAAAGTAGAAAGTGAAGCAAAATGAAGCTGGTCAAACGGAATCCAAAACATATAAGAAAAGAGAACCATGTGATCATGATGAATCCAGAGAGAATCATGTGATCATGATGAATCTAAAGACCTTAATGTGAAGTTCTTAGAGAACTAGACTGGTTTAGATCATATTATCCAAATTGCCATCCACTAAAAGAGAAGTTAAAATTATTCTTACATTATAATGCATTGGTTTATCTTGTGAAAATTGATACATGCATGTATATGTGTATGTGAAACAGGTTAAACTTGAAGGCGTTAAGGAAAGTTGGATAAAAATCACCTCTCAAAGACAAGAAGTCAAAAGAAAGGGGTAGAAATGGACCAGACTTAAAAGAAGCTTCAAAACCGCCATTCACAAGGGATAATCATCAAGGCCAATCCCTAGCTAAGAATACTTCACTTTTTTCCCTTTAGTATTGGTTTTGTCCCAAAGAGTTTTCCATACTAAGGTTTTTAATTAGGAAGTTCATTAAAAATCAAGCTTGAAAGGGACTAAAGAGGAAGAAGGAGGAAAGTCTCTTCATATTTGCAAGTTCAACCATTCACCCATGCTTAAACTGGAGGGGGAGTGTTGAAATGAAGAAGAAAAGAAATAGATACTGTAAGACAAAGAGAGATTCTGAAGTGTTAGAAAGAAGAAGAGAGTAAATACTCTAAACTAAAAGGAGAGTATGAAGGAGCTTATAAACCTGTAGTCAAACACCTTAAGTAGGCGCCTAGGAGGAGTGTTAGGACACAAGGATTGTAAACTCTGTATATAAACACTTGTACTCTTCATTTGTAAGCAAGAAAAATCATTCTTTCATTATCAATAATTAATCTTTTCTCTCATTCTCTTTTCTCTAAAACTCTCTCTATTCTCCAATGGTGAATCTAAGTCTCTAATTCAAACACTCGAGTTATACCCGAGTTATACCAATTATACTGCAGATCTGAGGTTCGAACCCGGGTTACTTAAGTTGCTCGAAGAAAGTCTTACCATCTGCGCTAGCGTGTTTTCGTTAGTATCATTTATATTCATAAATATATAACCCGTTATAAGATAAAATAATAATTATACCAACCAATTAAATTTATAATGAAGATATAAGATATTATGAATCTAAATTGATGGACATATCAGATTTTGTCTTCATTAAACTGCCACGCTATAATAACTTTTGCCTTTAATTTGCCATATTTCAAATATGATAAAAAATTATAAGCAGATCATTGGCATGTTAGATATGACTGTCTCATTAACCAGAATGATCACACAAAACAATGAACAAAAAAGCTTTCTAATAAAGGTGAATTGTATACAAGAAGCATATTCCTTCAAACAAAAATAGACACAGACGCGGAGATTTTTAAACTTCGTTTTCATAATAGTGAATTATTTACAAGAAGTTCTTAGTCAAGTTATTCAAAAGATTTGCTGTTGCTCGGACTTGTGATAAGCATTTGCATATCCTCCATGATATTTATTCATTCGTCAAGTAATGCATGAGCATGTAGTTCTACATGCTGAAGAGATAACAATGTTTCCAACAAATGACTCAACTGCCTCGGAGTTTTGGTAGTTCCAAGGTATGGTTCTAACTCCAGGACCTCCAACATACAATATTCACTAGATAATAGCAATGAAAAGTCTGACAAACATTTGCAAACAACTCTAGTTTGTGGATCTTGTGAACAATGAAAGGGATCCTGAATCAATTACTAAGATTTCAAAGTCACAGGATAAGAGTATTTATAAGGTTCTAAATATAGGGTCTAAGTATTTTGTTTTCTCCACTAAAATTGTATGGCTTTCTGTCATAACTCGATTATAAGAGTCTTTAGATATGGGGATTTGTATATCAGGTTTGATACAGCAGATCAACATCTGCCATAGAGTCTACCAGATAGTTGAATAAGTTTTTCAAAAGCTTGGATTTTATAACTAAAAGAATGTATTTAAAGAGACTTAGGCAGAGACTTAGGCAGAGATTCGCCAGAGAGAGAGAGAGAGAGAGAGAGAGAGAGAGAGAGAGAGAGAGAGAGAGAGAGAGAGAGAGAGAGAGAGAGAGAGAGAGAGAGAGAGAGAGAGAGAGAGAGAGAGAGAGATTATGATCTCTTAGTTTACAAGTGAGGAGAGAGAGACATATTTATAATAGCTTAGTCTAGGCCTGTTTGGCTACAAAAATAGACTAATACTTGTTTGGTTACAATGATAGCCTAACTTAAGTGAGAAACATTCTCCTTCGCTTTGAAGCTAGGCGCCAAGGATCTCTTAAGCTGCTCTTGTCTCTTCTTCATTTCAAAATCCCCCCTCAAGCTTAAGTCATGAAGAATGGCTAAGCTTAGATCATGAAGCATTACCTCATTAAAAACCTAAAGAAGAAAAAATCATTGAGACAAAACCTTTTCTAGGAAAAAAGTATAACACTCCATGATTAGGATCAGTACTGTGGAAGAGAAGTAAGTCCAAGCCTTGGGTATATGGACTCGCCAACTTTGAGTGTAGTAGCTTTGGTGAACAAATCAGCTAGTTGATCTGAGCTCTTTGGGTAAAAAGGTAGAATAACTCATTTCTCAATAGCTTTCCTCACTTTATGGTAATCCACCTCAATATGCTTGGCTCTCTCATGAAACACAGAGTTTGAAGCTATGTGTATTGCTGCTTGAATGTCACAATGAACTGTGATTGGCACCTTAATGCTTACTCCAAGGTCTTGTAATATTTGCTTCAACCAGATGCATTCAGTGGTAAGCTTCCTATTGCTCTATACTTAGCCGCACTTGAGCATGAAAAAACCTTCTGCTTCTTAGTCTTCCAAGTGACCAAGTTCCCACCTATAAGTGTGCAACAACCGGTTGTGGACCTCCTGTCCTTTCTATCACCTGCCCAATCTGCATCACAATAGCCAACTACATTCCATTATTACCCATCCATATACCTTAATCATGTGTGCCTTTTAAGTATCTCAAGATCCTATGAATCATCTCCCAATATCTTGTATTTGGCTCTTGCATATGCTGAGATACTTGATTGACTGCAAAATACAAATCAAGTCTAGTGATGGTTAAATATATCAGCTTACCAACAACCTTTCTATACAGCTTTGCTTCCTTAAACTCACCATCTTCACTCTCCCCCGAGATTCTACTTTGTAGCCTTCTTCTAATGGGGGTTGGCTGGTTGGCTGGTTTAGCTTCTAGCATTCCTAAGTCCAATACATACATCCTTTATGAAAGAAACAGACATTCCTTAAATCTGCACACTTCAATTCCTAAGAAGTATTTAAGTTCTCCTAGGTCTTTAATGTCAAACACACTTTTTAAATACTCTTTAGTAGAAACTATTCCTACTTTATCACTTCCTGATATGATTATATCATCAACATAAATGAGAATAACAATGATCTCATCCTTACTCTGATAAAAGCAAGCGATAATACAACATTAACTGAGTGTAACTTAGGTACATGTGCAAAATTCTCCCTGTAATCTTCACCATAGGTCTGTGTGAATCCTCTAGCCACCAATCTAGTTTTGTATCTATCTATCTCACCATTGATTTTATACTTCATGGTGAATATCCATTTAGAACTTACAGTCTTTTCCCTCTTGGTAATGTAGCTGGCGCATATGTTTGATTCTTCTTCATAGCTTGGCATTCAGCTTGACCAGCTTCTCTCCACTCCTTTATAGCCATTGCTTCCTCATAGCTTTTTGGAATCTGCTCTTTATCAAGATTTAGAGTAAATGCAACATGAGAAACATGTATATGAACTAAATTACATACTCCCTAATTATAATGAACTGCTGCATTGTTGTTGTAGTAGAAATTGAGTGGAAATCTCTGTCTTGTGCTTCTTCTAAGGACAACAGTCGGTTCCCCTTGAGTTGTATTGTCCTCTTCTTTTAAAGCTTGTACAAAATTATGTTGAATATCCATTTGTCTCTTTGAAGCTGAAACTAGTATTTATTATTCTGAATCATTTTGATCATGTGTACATGCTTACCCCCCCCCCCACTCATTATCAAGAGGATGTGTTATAGAATGAACTGGAGCGGGAGCTGGTTGCAGAGACGAGGCTGGAGCAGGAACTGGATCACGCCGGGACGAGGCTGGAGCGAAAGATTACGAGATTATGAGATTTGTAGAATGAGAGAATGAGAGATTAGAGAGATTTAGAGAGAATAATGATTTTATTAAGAGAATGAGAATAATAGTTTCTAAGTTACAAATGAGAAAGGTGAGGGATATATACAAATCTAGTATAGGCTTGTTTGGATACAAGGATTGCCTTATACATGAATGGCTACAAGGATAATATAACACTAGAACACAAACAAGCCTTAGACACTCCCCTTTGACTAAGTAACTCACGCAATTTATAGAAAGCTTCAAGAGCTTTCTAATTTCATCATTTCTTCTTCATTCCAACACTCCCCCTCAAGCTTAAGACATGGAGAATGTCTAAGCTTGCAACCATGAATTATTATCTCATTAAAAACCTAAGAAGGAAACCCAATTGGGGCAAAACCTTTTGTAGAGAAAAAAGTATAACACTCCATGTTGGGATCATTGGTGTGGAATGGTCATAAGGCCAAGCCTTGGATAGATGGACTGCCATTCTTCGGAGTTGTTGCCTTGGTGAACACATCAGCTAGTTGATCTTCACTCCTTGTATAACAAGGCACGATGATTCCATTCCCAATGGCTTCCCTTACTTTGTTACAGTCTACTTCTGTATACTTGGTCCTTTCATGGGACACAGAGTTGGAGGCTATGTGTATGGCAGCCTGATTGTCACAATGGATGGTGATAGGTTCTTCATACTTCACGGCAAAATCCTCCAAGATTTGCCTCAACCAAATACATTAAGTTGTGAGCTTTCTCATTGCTCTATATTCTGATTCTGCACTAGAGAATGATACCACATTTTGTTTCTTGGTTTTCCAAATGACAAGGTTCCCTCCTATGAAGGTACAATAGCATGTGGTACTTCTCCTATCCTCCCTATCTCCTGCCCAATCTGCATCATAATAACCAACCACATTTGTGTTTCCATTGCAACCCATCCATATACCTTGTTCATGAGTGCCTTTTAGGTATCTTAGAATCCGCTTAGCCATCTCAAATGTCTCATCTTTGGCCTTTGCATGTGTTGAGATACCTGATTCAGAGCAAAACATAAATCTGGTCTTGTGATGGTTAGATAAATAAGCTTACCCACCACTTTCCTATATAGCTTAGGATCATGAAAATCAATTTCCTCCTCTAGCTCCCCCTTAATTCCGATTTTATAATCTTCTTATAAGGGTGTTTTGGCTGGTTTAGCTTCCATCGTACATGTAGAAGTTAGTAAATCTACAACATATTTCCTTTGAGATAAAAAAGACCTTCCTTGAACCTACTCACTTCAATTCTAAGAAGTATTTAAGTTCTCCTAGATCCTTAATATAGAAGACACTCTTTAAGTAATCTTTAGTAGATGCAATACCAACACTATCACTACCAGATATGATTATATCATCTACATAAATAAGAATTACCACAATACCTTCCTTGTTTTTTAGTGTAAAAAGAGTATGTTCAACTTCAGATCTTTTGAAGCCTCTATCCATCAATGTTACACTTAGCTTGTGGTACCAAGCTCTTGGAGATTGTTTAAGGCCATAAATAGCCTTCCTCAGCCTAAGAATGTTGTCGCTTCCTACCTCCTCCTCTAGGCCTCTAGTGGAGGTGACATGTATACCTCTTCTTCTAGTTCAACTTGCAATAATGCATTCTTAACATCCATTTGCCATAACTCCCACTCAAGGTTAGTAGCAAGGGAAAGAACAACATTAACATAATGAAACTTAGCTACAGGTGCAAAGGTATCCCTATAATCCTTACCATATGTCTGAGTAAAAGCTCTAGCCACCAACCTAGCTTTATATCTATCAATTTCACCATTGCTCTTGTATTTGATGGTAAAAATCCATTTAGAACTTACAACTTTTTTTCCTTTTGGTAAAGTAGCTGAAGCATAGGTGCCATTCCTTTCCATGGCTTGTTTCTCAGCTAGAATAGCTTCCCTCCATTCCTTCTTGGTCATAGCTTCCTCATATGTCTTTGGAATCTGCTCCTTATCAAGACTAGAAATAAAAACAACATGATTAGTATGTAAGTGAGCAATATTACAAACCCCCTGATCATGATGAACCACAGGATTCCCATTGTAGAATACTGATGGTTTCCTTTGTCTTGTGCTCCTTCTTAGGACTGTAGGTGGAACTTCTTGAATATGATCCTCCTCTTCACCTAAAACTTCCATAGGAGTGGGCACTTCTTTTGATCTTTTGGAAGCTGAGACCAAAATTGATTCTTCTCCTGCTGAGTCTTGTTGAACATGATTAGATGTCTCTCCCCCCCATTTTCAAGAGGATGAAGGCCAGGAGAGCTGAAGAGACTAGGTGGCTGACTTATGGAAGGGCCAGTTGGTGTCAAGGGCCGCGGATCGGCTGGTCTAGCCGTAGCTGGCTGGCTGGGTCCGGTCATGGCCGGAACAGGCTGAGTAGGAGGGGCCGTGGCTGGGAAATGCTGAGCAGGAGGTGATACTATACCAATGCTTTCCAAGAGCCTCCTCAAGTTCTCAGTTTGGTCTGATCTTGTTGTTGAGATGTCCTTAAATTGTTCCCAAGTTCCTTCTTCATAGAAACCTTTGGACTCTTGGAACTTAACATCTCTGGATACCAAGACTCTTCTAGTCTCTGGAACATAACATTTGTATCCTTTCTGAGTAGAAGAATACCCAATGAACATAGTTTTGGTACTCTTTGGGTCCAGCTTGTTCCTTTGCTCCCTTGGAACTAATACAAAACAAACACAACTAAAAACTCTTAAGTGGTCAATAATAGGTCTAGTTTTGTTTCGTACCTCAAATGGAGACAAGTCATCTAGGACTTTTGTAGGAATCCTATTAATCAAGTAGCATGCAACTACAAGAGCATCCCCCCAAAAATCTTTTGGGAACTTTCATGTGGAGCATGCCTATTCTTCCTTTCAACCACTCCATTTGGTTGTGGAGTGTAAGGACAGCTGGTTTGATGTTCAATGCCATGCTTGGCCAGGTGTTATTGGAGTCTGGTGTTAGTGTATTCTCCTCCATTATCTGTTCTAAAGCATTTAATATTTGCATTGTATTAATTAGTAATATATGCTTGAAAATTTAAAAATGCATCAAATACTCTATCTTTAGAACTAAGCAAGGTAACCCATCTATATTTGGATTTTTCATCAATAAATGTCACAAAATACTTATGATTTTTTCTAGATAGAAATGGGAATGTCCAAACATCAGAATGCACCAACTCAAAACAATTATCATAAATATGCAAAGATTTTTCAAAAACTGTTTTACAATGCTTTCCCAGTATACGAGAATCACACATATCTTTTGGCATTTTTAAACCAGAACAATCAATTTAAGTGCTCTAGGATAAGGATGTCCTAATCTAGCATGCCAAAAATCAGAATCATCACTAAAGGAACCAGCATTAAAAACCGCCTCTAACTCACTAACACTAGTCATGTCATCAAGCACATACAAGTCATCTCTTGTGGTTCCTTGTCCAAATATTCTAATAGTCTCAATATCCTGGAAGTAGAAATCATTAAGATCAAATATAGCTTGACAATTTAAATCAGTAGTGGCTCTTCTAACTGAAAGCAAATTAGAAGTAAATGAAGGCATGTAAAAAGCTTTAGATTCTTTATCAAACAACCTAAGTTTTCTTATGCCTTTAATTGGAACTTTAATTCCATTAGCAATAAGAACATTACCTAAGGCAGGTTCTACATTCTCTAGCAATCCTAGATCACTAATCATATGATGAGAAGCACCAGAGTCAACCACCAATGATTTAGAGGCTTTAGGAGTAAAGGATGTTTGAAAAGAAGCATGGAAAGTTTTACCTAACACATTACCATAATTTATTGCTTTGATAAGAGCTTCTAAGTCTGATTTAGTCACAAATTCAGATGCTTGAGACATGGCACTAGTTGTGGCTGAGTGAAGAACTGAGCTGCTCTATACCTTTGAGGGAACCATCACAAGGCCGTGAGCTTGTGATTGCGTGGCCGTGGGTTGCTGTGGCCGAGAAGTCCAGCTTGACTTCAGCTGAGGATGGAGTACCCAACACTCCTTCTTTGTATGGTCATTCCTCTTGCAATAGTCACATGTTTGTCTCCTCTTCCTAGATTCATTTGTTGGTGCTGATTTGAAAAAGCTTTTGTGTGCAGCCACCAATTCAGCCTTGTTGCCAAATAATCCATGAGATCCATGCTCCTTTTGGATTTGAACACAAAAATCTTCCAAGCTAGGAAGCTTATCAGACCTGAGAATATGCTTAATAAGATCTGAGTAAGTAGTATTAAGAGTTAATAGTAACCCAAGCACCTTATCTTGTTCTTTCCTTTCAAGGAGAACAATTGGGTCAATGGTGGCTGGCCTTAGCATTACTAGTTCAGCCCACAATGCTCTGAATGAGCCATAATGCTTTGTGAATTCTGCACCCTCCTGACTTAATTCAATCAAAGCCTTCTTCACTTCAAAAATTCTTAAAAGGTTAGTGGTATTTCCAACCTTTTGCAAAGTGTCCAAAGATCCTTTGCATTTTCACAAAAGGAATAAACCTCTAAAAGATCAATAGCAAGAGAATTTTGAAGTATAGAGAGTACCAACTGGTCTTCTTGATACCATTTGGCTTGGGCAGCCACAACCTCACTAACTTCAGCCACTTTATTTTCTTCAAGACCGTTTGTAGAAATGTGATTCCAAATGCATTTACCACCCAATGTAGTTTTTATGGTCGTAGACCAAAAGAGGTAATTTTCTCCATGGAAAATGACTGGAGCTATGAATGTAACTTGAATATCCATGTTTTAAAAGATGCAGCTGGTCGGATTCGATTTGGTCAAGACGGTCGTGCTGGTCAGAATGGGCCGAGAACGAACACTTGTCAGAACGAGTAGTAGCATAGCTGGTTGGGACGTTGATCAGGACGCAAGAAGGCCCGACGTGTCTTGCTGGTCACACAGTACTTGAAACACAGATACACCAAGGATGCCTTGCATGTGTTCCAAGGAAACTTGATACTAGATGGTTACGTGTGCAGATGGTCACAGACAGGTGCTGTTGGTCGGAAGCTTTGCAAACACAGGGAAGCCAAGAGTTCGATTCTCGCCAAGGGCTCCAAGTGTAGGCTCCTTTATTATGCTCGATCTATCAGGCGACGCCAACCAGACAAGAACACGGAAAGCACATGTACACGCCAAGACAGCTTGAGAACATCCGGTCGGGACGAGTTCGGGATGTGTCCGGGATGTGTCCGGGATGTGTTCGATTGTTTGTGATCGATTGTTCGCCAGGAACAGGCTGTGCAGTCCAGGATCCTCAGATACGGCTGGAACAGCAGGACTCGAACACGGGATGCTAGATAGGAACCTCAGACACGGAAAGGTGACGTGGAGCGGCTGTGCAGATCAAGGATCAGGCACGTGACCAAGAAGTTCCAAGAAGCTTGCAGTCCAAGCAACTTCAACAGCTTGTAACCAACTTCAACAACCTGCAATAAACTTTGACCAACTCCTGCAACAAGATTCAACTAACTACAACCACCTAATAACAGTTCTTATCTTTTACTAACAACAAGAATTAATCCAAATTCTAATTATATGTTTTAAACCAATCCTAAAAATTCAAGATTCCATCTTTTTAAACTTTCAAAGATTAACAAGGAAATCAAGAAAATCAATCTTGAATTTTTTTAAACCTATCAGATTGAACACAAATTTCGTGGAGACCCTCACAAGATACTTATTAAACTTTAAAGAGTCAAAGATTTAAAGAAAACTGAGAAAAGTTTAGAATTTATCACCAGATTCTTGTTAGGGGCGATTTTGAACGTGTCTGAGAGAAACTTCAAGAACTTCCTTCAAATTAAATAGAATTGAGTTCTGCTTTCTTTAAACAGAAACTAGACTCAAAGTTATTGAGTTTCTTTTTTTAAAAAACGCGATTTGATGAAGAATGGACGTCGGGATGACCTAGGAAACACGGACGTTTGCGGCAAAGGCACTCGCGGAGATCCGATGCAAGAAAATTCATAACTTTTGATTCCCTGTGTAAAATGATGCAATTCCAATTGGTGTGGCTTCAGAACTCGCCTATGTACAATCCAGAGAAAGCATATCGTCAAAAGGAGTCGTGGTTTGTCCGGAATTTGAGTTTCAAGATGATGGTCAAAATAAAACTAGAAGAAGATTGAGAAGAAGATATTTTCTTCTTGATTCAATGAATGAATGATAAATTTTACCCAGATTTGATGCAACCTGGCTCTGATACCATGAATTATTATGAGATTAAGAGATTTGTAAAATGAGAGAATGAGATATTAGAGAGATTTAGAGAGAAGAATGATTTTATTAAGAGAATGAGAATAATAGTTTCTAAGTTACAGATGAGAAAGGTGAGGGATATTTATACTAATCTAGTCTAGGCTTGTTTGGAAATAAGAATTGCCTTATACATGAATGGCTACAAGGATAGTATAACACTAGAACATAAACAAGCCTTAGACACTTCCCTTTGACTAAGTAACTCACACCATTTATAGAAAGCTTCAAGAGCTTTCTAATTTCATCATTTCTTCTTCATTCCAACATGGAGCGGGAGCTGGATCACGTAGGGACAAGGCTGGAACTGGAGCCGGTTCGTGTCATGCCTATGGTTCTTGACTTGTTGGCACCGGAGGCCGTATGGTTATTGGTGTGGGACAGGGAATTCTTGGGACTAGCTTAGGGTGCCATGTGGTAGTAGGTGGAATAGTTGAGGGAGCCGGTTCTTATGTGATTCCAAAGCTTTCAAAAAGTCTTCTTAGATTCTCAGCTTGGTCAGAAGTGTTTGAAGATGCATCTTTGAACTGATCCCAGGTTTCTTCTTCATAGAAGCCTTTGGTTTCATGGAATTTGACATCTCTAGAAACCAGAACTCTTTTAGTCTTTGGATTAAAGCATTTGTAGCCTTTTTGTGTTGATGAGTATCAAATAAACATTGCCTTTCGTACTCTAGCATCCAAATTGTTCCTTTGTTCACCAAGTATTAAGAAAAAACAAACTTATCCAAATACTCTTAGGTGTTCAAGACTAGGTTTTGCGTGATTCAATACCTCAAATAGAGACAAGTCATCTAGGACTTTAGTTAGAGTCATATTCATTAAATTGCATGCCGCCATAAGTGCATCTTCCCGAAATCATTTTGGTACTTTCATATGGAACATCATGGACCTCACTACCTCCAATAAATGTATGTTCTTCCTTTCAGCTACTCCATTTTGTTGAGGAGTGTAGGGAAACCTTGTTTGGTGTGTGATTCCATATTTTTGAAGATGTCCTTGAAACTTCTGGCCAGTGCATTCGCCACCATTGTCTGATCTAAAACACTTTTTCTTGGCATTGTATTGGTTAGTCACATAAGTTTGGAATTTTATAAAAGCTTCTAACACCATATCCTTACATTTATCAAGGTTACCCAAGTATACTTAGATTTTTCATCTATAAAAGTAACAAAATATTTCTGGCCTTCCCTAGATAAGACAGGAGAAGTCCAAACATCTAAATGAATTAAATCAAAACAATGCTCATAAGTGTGTGATGATTTATGAAAAACACTTTTAAAATGCTTGCCTAAAATACAAGCTTCACACTAATCATTTTCAAATTTCATGTTAGGCATTAACAATTCTAAAGCTTTAACATGTGGATGGCCTAATCAAGCATGCCATAGATCAGTTTGCACATTATCATCTATACTAGCTACACATGATTTTAATGCATCTTTTAAATGAAGATCTTCAAGCAAATACAAGTAATTTCTAGTAGTTCCATTTCCCAGAACTCTCCTAGTGTTAATATCCTGAAAGAAAAACTAAATAGAACCAAATATAGCATGACAATTCAAATCAGTAGTAGCTCTTTTAACAGACAATAGGTTAGATGTGAAATATGGCATATAGAAAGGTTAAGACTCTTTATCAAACAATTTTAACTTCCCAATTCCTTTGATAGGAACTTTAGTTCCATTAGCAATTAAAACATTTCCTAATGCAGGTTCTAGGTTATCTATCAGTTCTAGATCACTAATCATGTGATGAGAAGCTCCAGAATCTACTATCAAAAGTTTTGTATCATTATAAGTTTGAAAAGAGGCATGAAGGGATTTACCAATCACATTACCAGTGTTTAAAGCCTTGATGAGTGCTTCCAGGTCTGATCTTTTGACATATTCAGCTTGATTAGTCATGGGACCAGATGTTTGTGCAATAATAGGAGCTTGTGAAGGACCGGCCCTTGAAGAGGAACCACCAACAAGAGGGCCCTGATTGTAGCACACTACTGGATAAGGAGAGGGGGCGCCAGGGACTTGCACTTGGTTTGAGCTCCCTCCTTGATAAGATTTTGTTTTGTTCCTTAGCTGGCGTGGGTGAAGCTCATGATGAAGTATCCAGCAATCCTTTTTAGCATGGCCCAATTTCTTACAATGGTCACAAGTGACCTTCTTCTTCTCTTCAGGTTTGTAGAAGCTCTTATGTGCAAATAGCTACTCCTTCTTTGTGTCCAAATAGCCCATGAGAACCTTGTTCTCTTTTTATTTTAGCGCAAACATCTTCAAGACTTGGAAGCTTATCCTCCCTGAGTAGATGCTTTATCAAATCAGTGTATGTAGAATTAAGAGTCATTAGAAGCCCACATACCTTGTCTTGCTCTCTTCTTTCATTGAGACTGATAGGATCAATGGTGGCTGGTATAAGCATGTCTAAATCAGCCACAAGGCTCTAAATGTTCCATAGTGTTTATTGAATTCCACTTCTTCTTGCTTGAGGTTATTCATAGACTTCTTAATTTCAAAGATCCTTATAAGATTGAAGGTATTCCAATAGACATTCTTGAGAGTCTCCCACAGATCCTTGGCATTGTCAAAATAGGAGCAAGCTTCTAAAAGAGATCCTTCAAGAGAGTTCTGCAAAATGAAGAGAACAAGGAGATCTTTTTTAAACAATTTCGCCAACATGTCACCTTCCTCCTTGTCTTTATCCCTTTCAGCTTCCCCTTCCATAGCCATTAGTGGCGCCTTGCTTATCAGGACATGATTCCAGAGACCCTTTCTGCATAAGTTGGTCTTCATTGTCCTTGACCACATGAGATAGTTCAATCTTTTCAAAATGATTGGAGCTTGCATATGCTTCTTGAAATCCATGAGTATACTTGTAGAATTTTTAAAAAAAAACCTTCTATTACCAAGATTAACTTCTTAGTAACCCCCTGAAATCCTTACATATCAGAAAGACTCGCCTAATACTTATCTATCCACTTGCAAAGGCAGAAACAAACGCTTCAAGAAGAACCAACAACACGCTTCTTAGTAACCAACAACACGTGCTTGGGACTTGCTAAGAGGAGCGTGTACCTGAGCTGTTCAACGGCTCAAAAACCTTTAACCACTTGCCAACGGTTTAACAGCACTCTGCTTCTCAGATCAAGATGATTCATCAAGTAAAATTTGTTTAAACTGCATAACCAACTTAAAACTAACTTTCCCTCCAATTTTTCAAGAAACCAGATTTTTAACCATTTTGAAGAAAACTTTTCTTGAAGCCTAAAACTCTTCAGATTGAGCTGAAACTTCTTGGAATCCTTCACAAGATCCTTATCTAACTTCGTAATGTCCAAGATTTGAAAAAAAACAAGAAGAGATACAATTTTTGTTACCAACGCCCCAAAGAGGTCAAAAGAGGACACGTCGAGAGAGATTGATCAAGAAAGCTTCAAAACTTAGTTAGGGTGAGTGAAGACCTCCCGAAAAATCAACTACACTCATTCCTATTGAGATTGGGCTTTGAAATTACTCGATTTAATGAAGATTTGAAGAAATCAGATTGCTACAATGGCGGAGTCTCCCGATGAAGTCGATCACAACGACAATAAGCTGATTCCGATCGCAAAATTAAATTAAAATGGTGCAGTGATGATCGGAAACTCTAGCCTGAAGATCCTTTTCATGGAATTTGAAATAAAACCTTAAAATCGTGCCAGATTTTATGAAGATACACGGTGGTTTTCCTCGGCGGTGTTTGTTTGCGAGGTTGATGCAAGAATCAAATAAACTTGAGTATTTGCAGATTTACTGAGAAGAATGAATGTAATATTGCTCTGGCACCATAAAACAATGTAAGATTGAAAGAGATTTTTGCAGAGATTCGCCAGAATAAGAGAGAGAGAGATTGAGAGAGATTAGAGAGAATATAGAGAATGAAGATTTTATTAGAATGAGATTATGATCACTTAGTTTACAAGTGAGGAGAGAGTGACCTATTTATACTAACTTAGTCTAGGCCTGGTTAACTACAAGAATATACTAATACATATTTGGTTACAAGGATAACATAACTTAAGTGACAAATACTCTCCTTCTCTTTGAACCTAGGTGCCAAGGATCTCTTAAGCTCCTCTTGTCTCGTCTTTATTTCAACAATCACGGCAGATATAAACATGTGAAACACAAGAAAATCAACAAAAATTTTCAATTGATTACAACCACCTGAACTCCTGAAAGAATAAATGAATATATAGCAAGAATCTGATTATTGTGAATAATGGTTTCTATCTTCACCTTTTGGGTTGCTCATAATATATCAAATAAAAAACAACAACTGAGAACACTTACCCTTATGCTATCGAGACATAAGTTTAGAACTTGAACATTTGGCAACCCATTAATCAGATTAACTGTATTAAAATAATATACATATTTCTCTACACATAAAACATCTTTATTCATACGAATATCAAGTTTAACTTTAACAAAAAGTTGAGATAGACAAAAACATGCCAATCTACCACAAGTGGTAGGCAGTCTTACAAAATGAAAAAAGCAAATTAATTTATGCTTGTGTTCAGAATAATTGCTTTGCTTTTGCTTTGTTTTCTGATCTATATGAGGAATGAATCTTCTAACACAAAGGATAAGGCAAAGACACGTCGATCTAGGACAAGTGGTAGGAAATCTTACGGCAAGGAAATGGCAAGAAAACAATTTATATTTTTTTCAGAGCCATTGTTTTGCTTTACTTCTGGATCTAGATTTTTTCACACTCAAATTTCTTGAATGTTTAATGTTGGTTGTGGAATTGTCAGATAAACATTTTTATGATGGTAATTTGAAGGTAGTGCAGACGAAACTTGCTGCGCAAATGTACATTAAAACATCAAAAGAATACGTAAATACATGGGATCCATCGCGTATATCAGCAACCATAGAAGGGATCGTTGATCTGGTGTAACTATATTTTACTAGATTTTTACCGAATATTTTATGTACATGATTGTTGTGGTATTTTGGGAAAATAATTTTGTATATTGTTTTTGTGCATTTAATTATGACAGCTAACATGATAAACATATTTTTCCCATTTTGATAATTTGTTTTGACGGTGTATCGTCGTTTCCAGTTAGTTTCAAGTATATAGTCTGAAAGAATATGAGATTAAAAGATTTATAGAATGAGAGAATGAGAGATTAGAGAGATTTAGAGAGAATAATGATTTTATTAAGAGAATGAGAATAATAGTTTCTAAGTTACAAATGAAAAGGGAGATAGTTATTTATACTAATCTAGTCTAGGCTTTTTTAGATACAAGGATTGTCTTATACATGAATGACTACAAGGATAACATAACTCTAGAACACAAACAAGCCTTATGCACTCCCCTTTGACCTAGATAACTCACGCCTTTATACAAAGTTTAAAGGTTTTCTTAATTCATCATTTCTTCTTCATTTCAACATTGTCGAGTCAAATTATGTAAAATGGGACTGTTAGATAAATTATTTAGCAGAAGAAAAGTGAGACCATTGCATCTAAGGTGTTGAATTTGGATGTTAAAATGTCGTGGATAAATTAGTGTTTATTAGACACATTGAAACATGACTACTTACAATGGAGGTGTTTCGTAAACAGATCAAACACTGAATAATGAATAATCCACCAACAATGAACAAAGAAGTGATTGTAGAAATCATGTCTCACAGTCCATCGATGGCGATTGAAAAATACTGTCTATTAAACAAATCATGCAACAAACGAAGCTATGAGATCTGTGAAGCGCCCTAACCCGGGAAAACTACCCCAGGTTAAAGGTTTCCTACCCGCGGTCGACCCAAACAACCACACTTAGTAAAAATTTCTTGATTCAAATTTTTACTTAACTTTTTCTTAGCATTTTCAGATTTGATTCAGCGGAACAGTGCATAAACGTGTAATAGATTACTTATTATAAAAACCGAAGTTCTAGTACAACGATAAGTCTACCAATACATCGTCTAAACCACTAGACCCAATTATTCTACTAAGCCACCATCCCTTCTTTCCAGCTTTCGTCTCGCGTTATAGCCACTGCTGTTACCTTCCCGAGTATTACCTAACCCTGCATCCATAAGGAGGCATAAGCAACGAATTGCTTAGTGAGGCGGTCATCCCGTCTCACATAGCTATGGTCAAGAAATCGAAAACAAGTAATCCAATCAATAAGTCAATCATGCAAAATCAGGCCGATATACTTTCCTAAACGTGATTCACCAACCACTGTTGGATCATTCACCAGGACGAGTCACACAAGACTCTCTTATTCACGCTTAACACTTAAAACAGGACAGGACAAGTATATTAGATCAGACAGTCAAGCACTTATTGAATCCACACACGCTCACGACCCTAGACCATAGCCACAGTCACGCACTCACCTTAGGATCTCGATAAACCGATGAAAACCCACGTTCTGACACCTCTTGACGCAGATCGTCCAAGCTGCACCGACGCGCGTCACACAAACCTAGCGATTTACTCGGAACACATCGACCATAACACTAAGTCTCTCGATGCTTATAGTCCAGAAAGATAAAAACTCTAAGTTTATCGATGCTTACCCGGATTTCCTTAACCGAATGATCCGCTCTCGATAAAAACTCAGATAACTGGTCGCTTCTCGAACCTTTCTAGAGAAATCACTTAGTTTCCTCGAACTTTCTTTCTTTCAGTGTTCTGATTTTTCGTTTACTCACGCAGGGATTTATGAGGCGACTTGCTCCTTATTTATAAGGGAAGTCTGTTAGGATTTTCCTTAAATCCGCAGTCCCATCTTATCCCTTCGAATATCCATCCGTCAGTTGGGATATCAGCGAGATTTTCGGAAAGCGGTTAGGATTTTCCCTTAATCCGCAGCCTCTCTTATCCCTTCGAATGTCCATCCTGTTTGTTGGGATACTAGCGTGATTTTCGGAGAGTGGTTGGGATTTAGTGAGAAAATCCCGGAAGTTGTTACCAACAACTTCGACCAACCCAATCCCCTTATCCGCTAGGAATAATCCCTTATCCTTTGGGGATAATTCCTTATCCTTCGGGAATAATTCCCCATCCTCTGGGAATAATCCCTTATCCTTCGAGGATAATTCCTTATCGACTGGGAATAATCCTTTCTCCTTTGGGATTATTCCTTTCGGGTCGATAGGATATCGCGGAAATCCCGGGAAATCTGTTACAAGGATAATATATATTCTCCTTTCCCGGATGTCTTCGCCCATAATCCCAAAATCCCCTTTTTCCCCGACCTTGCCCGTTTTGCCCTCGATCGCGGTCATTACAATTCTCCCCCACTTAGGTAGATTCGTCCTCAAATCTAGGACTTAGTCTTTTTGGACTTAGAAGTCTCGACCGCTTGTTTGCCGAACCATTTGGGAAACTTTTCCTTCATAATGATTTCAGGTTCCCATGTGATTTCTTCTTCTCCATCACAATCCCAAACGACTTGAATCATTTTGGTTTTCTTTCTGCGATCTGTCTTAACTCTCCTTCCCACGATTCGAACTGGCCTTTCTTCCACAGTCAGATTTTCCTGTAAATTCTGGTGGTTCCACTATCACGTTATGTTTATCACTTATGCACTTCCTTAGCATAGAAACGTGGAACACATTGTGGAATGCACTTAAGACTTGTGGTAATTCCAATCTATATGCTACTGGTCCGATCCGTTCCAGAATCTTATACGGACCCATATATCTCGGACTTAACTTTGCGGTCTGATTCGTTCTTTCCTTTCCCTTATAGGTGACCGTCTTAAGATAGACCATTTCCCCAACTTCGAATTCTAATTCCCTTCGATGTTTGTCTGCATAACTCTTTTGTCGATCCTGAGCTTCCTTAATCTTAATCTGTAAAATCCTTATTTTCTCAGTCGTCCTATCGACTAAGTCTGGTCCATAAATGCTTCGCTCCCCCACTTCGGTCCAACATAGCGGGGTTCGGTAAGGCCGTCCATACAATGCCTCATACGGAGACATTCCAATGCTAGTCTGATAGCTATTGTTGTATGCAAACTCGGCCAGTGGTAAGTACTGCTCCCACTTACCGCCCCAGTCTAAGATAGCCGCTCTCAACAAATCCTCAAGTGTCTGGATCGTTCGTTCCGATTGTCCGTCCGTCTGCGGGTGATAAGCCGTGCTCAGGTTGACCTTCGTCCCAAGCCGCTTATGCAATGACTTCCAAACCGCCGACGCAAACTTAGAGTCCCGATCTGATATTATACTCGCAGGAACTCCATGTAATCGGACAATTTCTTTTATATACAACTCCGCAAGTTTCTCCGAACCATCTTTCCGATTAACTGCGAGGAAATGAGCAGATTTGGTCAAACGGTCCACAATGACCCAAATCGCATCTTTCTTATCACACATAGGCAGTCCGGTAACAAAGTTCATCGTGATCAAATCCCACTTCCATTCGGGGATGGGTAATCTCTGCATTAACCCAGCCGGAACTTGATGTTCGGCTTTGACCCTTTGGCATGTATGACAACCAGCCACCCATTTGGCTACATCCCGTTTCATTCCAACCCAGTGATAGTATCGCTTTAAGTCTCGATACATTTTAGTCGCTCCTGGGTGAATGGAGAATTTGGACTGATGTGCCTCTTTAAGAATTTCCTCACGCAACTGCTGATCTTTGGGAACACACACCTGACCATTCACCAATATCGTACCATTATTCGATATCTGATACTCAGTGTTCTCGCTCTTTGCTGCCTCTTTAAGTTTCTCGTCGGTATCCTGGGCTAGCCGAACGCGGGTTAACAGATCCGCATGGTCGGCAGCACCTAAGCCCAACGGTTCCACATCATCCGTCAATGCGGTAAGGCGCAAAGTGCTTATCATACTGACCAGACCTTCTATGTCTCTTACAACATCCTTGACCACTTTCTTTCGACTTAGTGCATCTGCAACCGAGTTGGCCTTTCCCGGATGATAGTCAATGGTCAAGTCATAATCGGCCACAAGTTCCATCCATCTCCTTTGCCGAAGGTTTAGTTCAGACTGAGTGAAGATATACTTCAAACTCTTGTGATCCGTAAAGATCTGAACTTTAGCACCGTAAAGATAAGATCTCCAGATCTTTAAAGCAAATACCACAGCCGCCATCTCTAAGTCATGGGTTGGGTAATTCGCTTCGTGTTTCCTTAGTTGTCTTGATGCATAAGCGATGACCTTACCCACTTGCATCAGAACGCACCCAAAGCCCAATCGAGATGCATCTGTGTAGACTACATAAGGTGCATCGGGTTCTGGTAATGCCAAAACTGGAGCACTCGTAAGCATTTCCTTCAGCTTAACGAAACTAGTCTCACAGTCTGCTGACCATACAAACCGAACGTCCTTACCGGTCAGCTTGGTCATTGGCTGAGCCATGCTTGCAAAGCCTTTCACAAACCGTCTATAATAGCTAGCCAATCCCAAAAAGCTCCGCACCTCCGAGGCATTCTCGGGTCTCGGCCATTCCGCAACAACCCTTATCTTTTCTGGGTCAACAGACACTCCTTGGTCCGAGACTATATGACCCAAGAATCCAATTTCACTTTGCCAAAAGCTACACTTGCTGAGCTTAGCAAACAACTTCTGTTCTCGCAACTTATCCAAAACCGTTCTTAAGTGACCTTGATGCTCATCTTCTGTTTTTCGAGTAAACCAGAATATCATCTATGAAAATGATCACAAATGCATCCAAGAAATCTCGGAAAACAGTGTTCATCAGCTTCATAAATGCAGCCGGTGCATTGGTCAATCCGAAAGGCATGACTACGAATTCGTAATGTCCATACCTTGTCCGAAAAGCCGTCTTTCGAACGTATGACTCGGCTATCGGAATTTGATGATATCCCGAAGCCAGATCAATCTTGGAGAAACAAGTCGCCCCTTTGAGTTGGTCCAATAACTCGTCAATCCTTGGGAGCGGATACTTGTTCTTTACCAAAACTCGGTTCAATCCCCGATAGTCGATGCAAAGCCTAAAGCTTCCATCTTTCTTTTTAACGAACAGGACCGGTGCTCCCCAAGGTGAACTGCTCGGACGGATGAACCCTTTCTCCATCAATTCACCTAACTGTTTCTTTAGTTCGGACATTTCAGCTGGTGCCATTCGATAGGGGCTTTTTGATATCGGAGCGGTTCCAGGTTCCAATTCAATAGTGAATGGATCCGACCTTTCCGGTGGTGGTCCAACCAAGGCCTGGAACACATCACCGAAATCTTTAACTACCGGAATATTGTTAAGCCCTATGTCTGGCCCAACTTCTAATGTTGTGATCGTGGCCAAATACGCCTCACATCCTTTCTGGATCAATTGTTCTGCTTGAATCGCGGAAATGATCAAGCTTCCTGAAGTGGGTCGAATTCCCTGGTATTCCAGCGTCGTGTTTCCTCTCTCAAACCGGATTCTCCCTCGATGACAATCCAAATGGGCCTTATGCTTTCCAAGCCAATCCATGCCCAATATCACCTCATAAGTTTTCACTCCGCATATGACTAGGTCAGCTGGCATGTCCACACCGCATACCATTATCGGAACGTCAAGCACTTTTCCAAAGGTTTTCATTGCTTGACCACCCGCCGCTCGGACAAGTCCGAGTTGATCTCCAAGTTCCTTATGGAACCCGCATTTCCCAATCACTTCAGGGCTAACAAAACAATGTGTCGCCCCGGAATCAAACAGAACATGGGTCGGTATTCCGCCCATAAGGATGGTCCCTACAATATCCCCTAAATTGCTAAGGACACAAGCAGACATCGAATTTACTTAGTAAGTGTTAGGAACTTACCAGTGATCGGACGAGAAGAGCTGCCTTCTATCGCCTCCTCAGAAATCGAGAAGACCCGTGGTGTTCCACCAGTTGTATGGGCCGTTCTCTTAGCTGGTGGTGGTGGCGGCAGTCCCTCATTTGCCCGTTTCCCGGATGACTGCGCCAGCTTCGGACACTGAGACCTGAAGTGTCCCGGCTCACGGCAATGGTAGCATATCTGCTCCCCAAAATTTCATCCCGACTCTCGCGCCCCAGGGTACCTTTCCGGACAGTCCCCAATCTTATGGCTCAGACTGCCACACCGGAAACACGCACCCGAACTGGTCCTGCACTGACCCGAGTGCGTTTTCCCGCAACTTTGACATGCAGTTTGCACCGTCAATGTCTTGTTGCTCCTAAGACTCTTGTCTGAGTTCCTCCTTTGGCTCGAACCGAGTCTTAGTCTAGCATAAGGTACCGTGGACGCTTTCCACTCCATGTTTGCCAACTCTGCTTCCTCCTTCAAGCCCATTTCCATAAGAGCCGCTACCTCTACCAGCTCAGACATCGAGTCGTATCTCCGCACTTGGCACCGATTGCGGAGATTGACCCGAAGTCCCCACAAGAACCGACTTATCCTTGTCTGTTTATCCTCGAATTCGCGCCCCGCGAACTTCATGAGAGAGTTATACTCAATCTCATATTCGCGCATATTCATATTTCCTTGACGCAACTCAAGGAACGCACGTTGGCATTGGTCAAATACTTCCCTTGGAAAGTACTTGGCGCGGAATTCCTCACGGAACACGGTCCATGAGCAATTTCGGCGCCTTGCCTCGACCGTGGTCCACCAAGTATGCGCGTCACCTTCCAAGTAGTGAACCGCGATGTCCTTCTTATACTGATCCGGACAGCGTATTGATGCAAAGTTCCGCTCGAGTCTCGATTGCCACTCATCGGCCTCGATCGGTTTTGCACCACCCGCGAAGTACTTTGTACCCAGCTTCCGCATATGATCAGCCATCGTAAGGTACGATGCAATCCTCGGCTCTGGCAATACCTCCTCAACCACTGCCTCAGCGACCCGGTCGTTTACCGCGGGTGGTGGTACCACCGGCGCGGGCGCAACAGGTGCGGGTGCAGCAGGAGCAGGTACCGCAGCCGTCAATCTTTCCAGAATCTGCCCCAACATCCCCATCAACTGACCCAATTCGGTCTGGGGTGCAGCGGCTCCATTCGCAGGCACATTTGCCGCGTCGCCTTCCAGACCGTTGGTGGGGTTCGTACCATTCCCATCGGTGCGTTCCTCAGGCGCACCACCATTCCCAACCTGCGATCGAGTGTTCCTTACCATCTGCATCAATCATACAGTTTATTAAGTTAGCATGAGACTAACTTATTCTCTAAAATATCACTTACCGCGAGACTGGCTGGAAAGGATGGCTTAACCCACTAACCCGTTTATGCTTAACACTGTCCTATAATCGACCATGCTCTGATACCAAACTGAAGCGCCCTAACCCGGGAAAACTACCCCAGGTTAAAGGTTTCCTACCCGCGGTCGACCCAAACAAGCACACTTAGTAAAAATTTCTTGATTCAAATTTTTACTTAACTTTTTCTTAGCATTTTCAGATTTGATTCAGCGGAACAGTGCATAAACGTGTAATAGATTACTTATTATAAAAACCGAGGTTCTAGTACAACGATAAGTCTACCAATACATCGTCTAAACCACTAGACCCAATTATTCTACTAAGCCACCATCCCTTCTTTCCAGCTTTCGTCTCGCGTTCTAGCCACTGCTGTTACCTTCCCGAGTATTACCTAACCCTGCATCCATAAGGAGGCATAAGCAACGAATTGCTTAGTGAGGCGGTCATCCCGTCTCACATAGCTATGGTCAAGAAATCAAAAACAAGTAATCCAATCAATAAGTCAATCATGCAAAATCAGGCCGATATACTTTCCTAAACGTGATTCACCAACCACTGTTGGATCATTCACCAGGACGAGTCACACAAGACTCTCTTATTCACGCTTAACACTTAAAACAGGACAGGACAAGTATATTAGATCAGACAGTCAAGCACTTATTGAATCCACACACGCTCATGACCCTAGACCATAGCCACAGTCACGCACTCACCTTAGGATCTCGATAAACCGATGAAAACCCACGTTCTGACACCTCTTGACGCAGATCGTCCAAGCTGCACCGACGCACGTCACACAAACCTAGCGATTTACTCGGAACACATCGACCATAACACTAAGTCTCTCGATGCTTATAGTCCAGAAAGGTAAAAACTCTAAGTTTATCGATGCTTACCCGGATTTCCTTAACCGAATGATCCGCTCTCGATAAAAACTCAGATAACTGGTCGCTTCTCGAACCTTTCTAAAGAAATCACTTAGTTTCCTCGAACTTTCTTTCTTTCAGTGTTCTGATTTTTCGTTTACTCACGCAGGGACTTATGAGGCGACTTGCTCCTTATTTATAAGGGAAGTCTGTTGGGATTTTCCTTAAATCCGCAGTCCCATCTTACCCTTCGAATATCCATCCGTCAGTTGGGATATCAGCGAGATTTTCGGAAAGCGGTTAGGATTTTCCCTTAATCCGCAGCCTCTCTTATCCCTTCGAATGTCCATCCTGTTTGTTGGGATACTAGCGTGATTTTCGGAAAGTGGTTGGGATTTAGTGCAAAAATCCCGGAAGTTGTTACCAACAACTTCGACCAACCCAATCCCCTTATCCGCTAGGAATAATCCCTTATCCTTTGGGGATAATTCCTTATCCTTCGGGAATAATTCCCCATCCTCTGGGAATAATCCCTTATCCTTCGAGGATAATTCCTTATCGACTGGGAATAATCCTTTCTCCTTTGGGATTATTCCTTTCGGGTCGATAGGATATCGCGGAAATCCCGGGAAATCTGTTACAAGGATAATATATATTCTCCTTTCCCGGATGTCTTCGCCCATAATCCCAAAATCCCCTTTTTCCCCGACCTTGCCCGTTTTGCCCTCGATCGCGGTCATTACAATCTGCTTACTCAAGAACCACCTCCATAGAAATAACTTTGATTTTGGGTATTTCATCTACATCCACAGAACACGTAGATCCTATTTTGTCTCCAACATCTAAGTTGAAGATTGTACAAAAACTAGAATCTCCCTCGCGTTCCTTTCTTAAATAAAATGTGAAAATCGAAACATGCGATACCCAAAATAGGATTTTTCTATGTGTCGATGATAATAAATATAAAGGAAGCAGAACGATTCCAGATTACATTTTTTTTAAGTCGGCTACAATGCAATATCGGATCATTCTGAATCCGAAAACTTGATATTTCACTGTTGCAACCGGATTAATGGTGTCCATTTTTGCTATATGATAGTTTTGATTTCAATCTATAGCCATGGAAAACAAGGAATATGAAGGTGGATTCTTTAATTTTTATTTCGAAAGGTTTGCGTGGAAGCGATTGAATTATTTGAAATTATTGAGGTCTGGGTTTTTCCAATAACATGTAATGAGTGATTGAATTTTTATTTTGAGTGGTTTGTGTGGAAGAGATTGAATTATTTGTACTGTTTCTTGCATTGGTCAATGTTGAAAAAAAAATGTGATTTAGTTCTATATGCGAATCGAAACTTGGTATATCTTACCGGCTCCACAATTTGTGTTTGTCTATGGTACATTGTATTTCATGAGCTATGAAGGAAAGTGAGGTTTGATTTGTTTGAAGTCGAACAATGGATATTATTATGATTTATGGGTTTTGTGTAAATTCGTTAAAGCAGAAAGATGGGAAACATTCAAAGCATCCAGAGAAATATGGAAAATTAATGTGGCATCTAAGTACCGACGCTGGAGTATGATGGGGGGGCTTTTCTCTACAATATGAATAGTAGATCATCTTTGCATATAAAGACTCTACATTGCTGTCTTTACGAGTTTAACAACACTTATATTAGTTTCTCGTTCAGCTCTACTTACAAAATATGTCGTCTAAATGAAAATTGTGCTTGCATTTTTTATAATTAAATATTTTTCTAATTAAATAATTTTTTAAATCTATGTATTTGAACCAAAACATCAAAAATTTAAAATAGAGTGAATAATTTTTATTCAAATCTAAAAAATCATAAAAAAATTACTAAGCCACTTGTCATCTTTGGAATGGTATACTCATTTTGTAACCATTACTAAGATTCTTGTGTAATATTAAAATAATAGTATAAATACTCCATCTGAGTTTTATTACTTGACATTCTAGAATTCAGCACAATGATAAAAAAAAATTTTAATTAATTTCTTTATTTTTCTATATGTAAAAACATCATTAATTATCTAACAAAACATTATTCAACCAAATGAAATATCATCTAATTTAAAATTAACTGAGTGAGTAATATTTAGAAACTCACCAATCTAGGCATGACTACAAAACGACACCCCATTTCATTATATTAAAAAGAATACAAACTTTGAAAAAAACTCTTTCTTTACCTTTTATAGAAACCTCCAAAAATTATGATTTCTTCATATATTTTCAAGGAAACTTCAAAAATGTCAGTTTGCTTTGTCTTTTTGTTTTTTATCGTCCTTGCAAACAGATTGATCAGCTTTTATCATCCCTTTCTGACATCTATTACCAAAAAACTACAAAAAATAAAATATTATCACCGTACAAAGTGTTTAGAAGTCATGGAAGAATCAAGTATTATTTTATTACCGACAGAACTGCTTGAGAAGGTTATCCGACACGTTTGTAAAAACTCCATCAAAGATCTGTTCAATTTGAAAAAGACATGCAAGAGACTCAATGAAGTTTCATTCTCCACAACCTACGCAGTGGGTGATTTATTCAATCTCTCAATGGAAATATAGATTCTGAGTACAACGTTCAAAGCAACCTGTTACCAACACATAAACCCATATGCGATCTACATGAAGGGTTCACAGGACATCTTCATGTACGGGAAATAGAACGAAGAAATTGCTAGGATAAAGCTGGCTGCTGAAGATTGATTTGAGATTGCTTTTTATACTTATGCGATGTTGCGCAAAGCATTTTGGGACGATGAAAAGTACTTTTCTTGGTTCACCAGGAAATCTCTCTAAGATATCAGTAGGTGTGTTGTAACTGATAAATAAGATTAGCCTCATATGCTCCCTGCGTTTCTCACAAAGAAGGATGTGTTTACCAGGTCAATGTACCACTTCCTATATTATTGCAAATGTACATCGTGCAATAATTAAGTCATTTGTTACGAAGATGAGTTAGAGGGTAGTGAAATATGTGACAGTTGCTTGTGGACGATGGAGCTAGGAATATTTTATACATTCTTTGGTGTCATATCTGTTCCACAAGTTTTTTGGTGACACCAGGGCATGGTGAGTCGTGTACGAATGACATCAAATGTCTTTTTCTTTTTTGTTCCAAAAGTTTTAATCCCGTTTATATTAACCTTTTTAAGTTTGTTATGTACCAGTTTCACTAATCTGGAATTTGATATTGTTATGATTCAGATATATGTCTGGCTCTGATTATCATATACAGTACGACATTTTTGTTATTCAACATCCTATTTTAACACTCTAGATTAAAATTGATATCTCTTCTAGACATCTATACGATTATTTATTATGGTCTAATAACATGTTGAATAAATTCAACACCAATTTTAATCCCTATCATTTTAACAAACAAATTGAACACCTAACTGTAAGACTTTAACTGTTGAACAATTTATTCAATATCCCCACTTCTTGCATTCTTTGTATGCACACTACTGTTCAGATGAGCAGTATCTGCTCGATATATGACAGATAATAGCAGATATAGCAAGAACAATCACATACACATAGATAGAGGAAGTATAAGAGTTAATGATGAATTCAAAATGTACAAAAACGCTAAACCAAAGTGTATATATAATTGGTACAAGGGGTGCATGAAGGTACACTCGTTAATGATGAAATTAAATGCTCAATGCTTACAGCATTTCCATTAATTTAAAGGATAACACATTAATTTAAAAGATAATACATTAATTATGAGTGAATAAAAAATATCTCTTGTTGATTATTCTTGCTCTCTTCATTTATACAACCACATTTGCTCTCTTCATTTATAAAACCACATTCACATATATAAAAAACATATAAAGCTTACAATATAAGCTAATCTAAAATGTCCAATCGACATTTGAGATGCATGAAGCTACATGAGTTAATGATGAATTTAAATGATCAATGCTTGTAGTGTTTCCATTGGTTTAAGGGATGAACCTAACTAAAGGATGATCCATAATTTAAAGGATAACACATTATAATGGTTTGTTTCTCGAGATTGCCACTTAATTAATCGTCTTGAAATGTGTGGAAAATGTCATTAAAAATTAATAAATTTTGCTAAGACGTTATTTAATACCAATCAATTTTGGTAAAACGTTACTTAAAACCAATTAATTTTTGCAATTAATTGGAAATTTTTTTTAAGAACCAAATAATTTTGGTATAGCGTTATTAATTATTAATATATTTCTCTTGACGTTTTAAGCGAGTTTGCGATTCGGTTTTAATTTTTTTAAACAAACGTTTAAATCGCTAAAAATAATTAGCGATCGTGATTTAAAACGCATATAATAACATATACGTTAATAAATTTATGTTAGTGTTTTTGTTATAAAAACAAAAATAAGACAAATCATGGTAATGATCTTTTTGATTTTATACGATTTAATCATATAAATATGATTTGCTCAATTCAACAATAATTTAAAGAGTAATTGGTGATATTATTTTATTATTGTGCATTGTTAATCTAGAAAATATTTTTACTTGGTCTGATACTTGTTGAATTTTTCAATAAAATTTCAGAAGTAATTAATTTAATTTTCTACGATTTATTGCTGCACTCATTAAAATGATTTATGTTTCATTATGAGCATAGACAAAACCTGTTTAAAACGTTAGCAAAAGTCACGCTTTGATTTATGTGCTGGAGTTTAATATTTAAGAGATTTAATAATATGTTGTAAATTAATTGGATGATTATGCAAGTTATCTGAATAATTTAAATAGCTTCATCGTGCTCTTGTATTAAATTAAATTGTTACTTTCTGAATTTAATAATTGTAGAAATTAAAATTTAATTATTACGGAGGTGCTATTGGTTACGAGTCTAGTGAGTCGACACATCAAATTCAGTTTGATAGTGGTCTGCTACATATGACTGTGCCAAATTCTGATGTATATCAGAGTGTCATGTGAGTGCCTAGTGCTATAAGCATAAGACTGATGATTTACAAAATTGATGGAGCTCAATTCATTATATGACATGAGAAGATCTATATCTCATTGACCATGCTGAAATTAGAGATGTAACTTAAGGAGGATAGCATATGCTTTCTCTTGAGAATACTAAATAATAAACCTTTGAGTTTAATTCACACTTATTTGTGTGATTTATTTACCCATTAGAGGAGGTAAAAAGTATTTTGTGACTTTCATTGATGATAATACAAAATATTGTTATAGTTACTTGTTACAAAGTAAAAGTGAAGTTTTGGATAAATTGAAGTAATATAAGCTGGAAGTTGAAAATCAACTGGGAAAAACTATAAAAATAGTTCGGAGTGATAGAGGTGGAGAATATGAAGGACAGTTCGATGCATTTTGTAGATGGCATCATTCATCAAACAACTGCTCTATACTCACCATAATCAAATGAAATTGCAGAACGCAAAAACCGAACTTCAAAATAAATGATGAATGCAATGATGCAAAAATCAGGCGTAACCCAAAACATGTGGGGTAAAACTTTAATGACTTCAAAACAAACAGTGCTGGTTAGGTCAACAATGGAATCTGAGTTCATTGCGTTGGACAAAGCAGCAGAAGAAGCCAAGCATCTTCGAAATTTTCTGGAAGATATTCCGATGTGGGAAAAACCAGTGTCATCGATTCAGATACACTGCGATAACCAATCGGCTATAGCTCGTGCTAACATTAGCTTGTAAAATGGCAAGTCACGTCACATACGTAGACGACATAAGACCATTAGACAACAGATCTCAAGTGGTGTAATTTCGCTAGATTACATCAAATCAGCTGATAACTTAGCAGATCCTTTTACGAAAAGTCTGACCCGAGATCAAATATTGAAATCATCAATAGGAATGGGTTTAAATCCTATGATTTAACAATGAAAATTGGCGGTAACCCCACCTATACTTTCTAGGTTCAAAGGGACAACTAAGTCAAATTAAGTCTAAGAAAACACTGTGAAACTTATGTTTCTACCTAGTTCCTAATAATGATAAATAGTGTTGTCTACAAAATTGAGGGTAAGCGTAAGCTTTTAATGATTTCATCATATTTATTTCAAGGAAGTAAAGCACAATACTTCGAAATAGAATACGAGAATCACCTATTGAGTGTGAAATGTGGTCGTTTCTAGGAGAATAAGGGAAGGTTGTATTCTCCAAATTCACTCAAGAAATACCAGACATGTTCAAGGCCAAAATGAACACAACGAGAGAGCGAAAGTTCTACTAGAAAATATAACTGTGTTATATCTATTGTTTCAGTTTACACTAGAAATCCGGATGGTTCCAGACATCGTGTTCACCAACTGGGCTTGTAAACTCAATAGATTATAACAATGATTGGTTCAACGCTGAAAAATGCAACCTTTTCATATAAAGTTATTTTTCGCATATACTCAAGAAAGTCTTTTTCAGCTTAAATCTATCCTAAAAAGGTTTTTCAAAACATCCGCAGTGTTTTAGAATCAATTCTATTCATGAGGGGATTGTTGGAACAATATATTAATAAGCATGTGGACTTATAATATATAGTTAAAATGTGAATGAGAATTTGCTTAGGGGAGGTCAAAGATTTTTTGTAATTTACAAATTTTGGTATTAAAAACCAAATAAATTTGGCCATTAAATCTACTTGACCACCAAACTATTCTTCTCCTATAAATAGCAAGCTACCTAGAAGGGAAAAATCATCCATTCATTCTGAAAGAAAGAAAACACCATTAGACACATTTTAGATATTCTTTGAGAAGTTTCTAAGTGTTAAAGCTCTCTTGAAATATCTTCTTGGTTGTTGGTGTTAGGTGCTAGTAGCTAAGAAATTCAAAAGGTTTAACAGGTTCTAACTTCCTCCATATTCTACTTTTCTCTTTCAAAAGTAGATTTTATGTTCTTGAGTATATGGTAGAATATTAGCTCGTAGATTCTAACATGAATGAAGCATGTTAGTCTTATATGTTTGGTTGTATCCTGGGATTCAAAGAATGCATATAAACCGTCTCATTGCGGGCATTTTATTGAGTTAAGGAAAGGGATCATTCCGCCTCCAAATGGTTTTTTGTTCTTATGATTCTAAAAATAAAATATTTGTTTATGTTCTTATTAAATTGTTAATATCAAAATGATTGTCTTGAAATCATGCTTTGATAATATTATACTAATAATTAGTGCTGGGCAAAATAACCGGACCCGAAGAACGGAACCAAACCCGATCCGAAAAATTAGTACCGAACCGAATTTAGAATTTACAAATAACCAAACGGTTCCTAAACTCTTATAACCGAAAAACTGAACTCGAACCCGAACCGAACCGAGAACCGAATGGGTACCCAAAATATTTGAAATATAATTATTATTTCAAATATATTAATTATATTTACGTTTATAATAATTGAATACTCAAATTATAATAATAAATTTAAATTTATTAGTTAATTTTAGATTAAAATAATCAAAATATTAAAAAAAAATTAAAATATCTAAAAATTTTAATTTATATTTGTCAAAATTTAAACAATTTTTATTTAAATTTAATTGAATTTTATTTTTTAAATATATTATGGGTACCCGGATCCGACCCGAATTTGGGTGGAACCGAACCGAACCCGAACCGAAAATAAAAAATACTCGAACGGTTCCTATTCTCTAAACCCGAAAAAACCAAAAACCGAATTACACCGAAACCGAATGGGTACCCGAACGCCCATGCCTACTAATAATCATGTTCATTAGATTAATTCTTGGTCAAAGAATAATATTAAATAGTGTTTAATATGGTTTTGCTATTTAATTATATAATTAATATTGTTTAATTATGTAAATTTTATAATTATTTTGCTGAAATAAATTATGATTACATGTCAATATTAATGTTTCTGCATATATGTATGTATATATATTAAAATATATATTTATTTATATGTGAGTTTACCAATTTATTTCAATCTCAGAAAATAAAACTGTATTGCAAATTGATATTTCCCAAATCCGGTTTTATAAGGTTCTACAACTAATTCTATCCATCCTATGGAGAGATTAGATTACTCTAGAGATACTATATGCTAAGATCTCAGATGCTTGACAGGATCTCACTATAGAGAGATAGAAAGGCAAACAATTTCAAAATGAAAGGATTGAATGTATTTTTGGCTAAGCTAGGATTGCTTCTCAGACCATACCCTCTATTTACACATGTCTTTAATTCTAAATAATAATCTGGAAAGGTCTACCAAGACTATGTTACAGACCTACCCTAATCAGCCATGCTACTCGACTTTAATCTGCTACTCAATACTAAACTGCTATTAATCCTAAATGATTCTCTGAAAATGTCTGCCAAATAATGTGTTTCATGCCTACAATATGTTAACAGCTATTACAGTTTACTGCGTAAAATGACTTTGGAAAAAAATACTGCATACATATATACAAAAAGTCTATTGTGTAAACCCCACATTGTTTCTATTATACATCACATTTCTCCATAATATCTTGCTGTTCCAACCTAAATTTCTGCAACGGTTTTCCTCTGCACTACCTTCATATTACCATCACAAACATGTGTCTCTTCAAACTCCACACCCATTATTAGACACTCAAGGAATTTGAGTAAGTAAACTCTACAATCCCCATAAGGTGAGTAGCCTTGAGGAACCCATTCCGTAACACATGTGATGGTATACATGGAAGTATCCATGTATGACTTCACTTCATCAGCTGCAAAGAAACACAAGACATGAGGAACCATGTGAGCATAAGGCATTGCCTCTTCCTTGAGAGTCTCTTTAGAAAATAAACAAGGCATACTATCATAGACTATGAAAGTCCATCCGGGATAGAAATGACCATTGCAACCCAATGAGAGTTATTTACATTCAAAATCGAATAAAACGTATCCACATTCTGGCCCCACTGCTTCTGTGTTTAGGCATTTTGTGGGTTCAATCCATTGTAGTAGTCTTAGGTGCCATTAGGTAAGTTAGAATCATCTTCAAGCCAAAAATCTTACTTATATTTTCACAACATCTGGAGAAATGGGTCCAATATATCAATCGTAGGAGATATGAAAATACTTGGAGTTATAAAGAATTTTAATCTATACATTGCTAAGCGGTGCCAAAGTGCTGTAAAAAGAATAAAAAATTATAGCGAACCAGCATCTGTCAACAAATACGTAGCTAGGGCTATTCGAAACCTATTTGACTTACAACATTATTCAACAAAGCCCTCCGCTTTTTAAGATCCTTGAAAAAAATTGCAGCACTTGTTTCCAAACAAAATGGATAAATAGAACTTATTTGGTAGGCAGTTATCTAATTTCACGTTAGACAAAGCTAATTGGAAACTCTGCGGAAGACAGATAGGTAAACCGCAAGGTAGGAGACACTTGGTACTTATTTTGCTTTGACGAGCGCGTTCAATGTTTAAACCTTTGAAATTTTCAACTGCCCCATATACAATCGTAAAATTATTCGATCTCCTGATATCCATCATTGATTTCTCGACATTCAGTGTTACTTTGGTGCCTAGGAGGTTATCAGCCATTTAAACAACCCTTTCACTCTTCCTAGAGGCTCTAGTTGGGACAATGATGTTGGTTGAGGAAATTGGAGGTTCTTCCACTTTCCCTTCTTGTTACACTAATTATTGTGGTTCTTCTCCTGTTCTAACATCTTGGATGATAAGTTGGTTTTTCTACACTATATTGACGATTGTAGTACTTAAGATATCAATCTACTTTAGGAGTTTATTCAAATACTAGGAATGCAAATATTTAATTTCGGCGTAATCAAGTTGATAATGGTTTGGTAACCAGTTGTCGAGTTTAAACTATTTATGCAAAACTAACCAAATTCAAATTAAGCTATGGATACAAAATGAGATGTAAAAATAAATAAGCAAAAAATAAACTAAAAGTATGAAGTTGGTTGTAAGAGGTTTAAATGATGAATAAGCCTTTGGGCATAGGTAATTGGTTGAACATATAAAGGAGATTAATTTTAACTCATGTTTATAAACTCATTAGATCAAGCCCACTAATGAAAGATCCCTAATTTATAGTTGAACCACTTTCACGGTAAAAACTATTTCAATAGCCACCCGATCTAATACCAAAATTTTGTCTTGAGATCTGATGGTAATGAACAATAAGATTGTGTTCTTTCTAGGTAGCTAATCAATCCCGTTGAACGGATTTAACAAAGCTCGTGCAGAGAGTGTTCAAGAATGGCAAACATCTGGTTAGAGATTGTTTGTGCTTATGAATCAGACTCAAGCAGTCAAAACGAACCTGTCATTAAGCACATCTAAGCTCGATGAGTTCAAAGATTTAGAGCTTTAAGAATCTTCATTTTTCCTTAAAACATTCCCACATACCTAACCCAAATACTTAAAAGGAAACTACTCGCTCATCACCATGGATTGAGAGATCATGCTCATCGATGATTTGCCAAGCATTAGAATGCGAATAGAACTAAGACTTGAGAAAGGTATAACTTTCGAAATGATAATAACGATAAACGAAGAACTTAGATTAAAGCAAAGCGTGCAAACAAAAAATAAAGCCAAAAAATAAAAATAATATATGTGAAAATTTTCCATAAAAAGGAAATTTCCATTTCTGTAAGTTTTCTTTTCGGGTAATTTCCATTTTTGAAAATTTCTTTTTCTCGGAAAATGAAATATGTCAGGGAGTGACGAGTTCACATCGGGACAGAACAGTCAAGCAATGTGATGTAAGAACTGTGGGGTGGGCTGTCTTTCACCAAGAATCTCAGGGTTGCTGGACAGAAAGGATGGAAGTGAAGGGTAGATCAAAGCGACCAAACAAGCTGTGAAAAGGGCTTGTGATACTCCAAGAATTTCAACCAAAATAGGTTGAAGAACACGGCTGCTACCAAGGACTTGGAGGCGGCGCTGGTGACTTAGACAATAGTCTTAGGTTTTGTTCTAAAATGCTTGTTATTTTATTAATGAGTAGACAAAAGGCTTATATAATGGCCTTATTACAACTTAGGCTAAACAACATGATGTTTAGCCTCTCAAAGAATTAAAACAGCAAGAAGTTTACATAATGACAATTAAAATAGACTTTGTGCCTAAATAGTCAACATGACTCCAAAAGTCCAAATAATATACTTAGTCTTAAAAATATAATTAAAAATAGAAAAGCCCAATAACATTTAGGATAAGAATCGGTGGTGACTTGTGAATGGTGTATAGTTGTCAAGTCTTCACAGTCTTGCGCACTAAGAGTACTGCCTCATTAAAACCTTCTTCGGAAAACCCTGTCGGACAAAAACAAATATAGAAAAAGAGTACAAATTCTTAGCACGACTTTTGGTGTCTCTACCGGATTGTAATGGTAAAGACACCGGAGGAAGAAGAATCTTCGAGAAGGAACCTCCATGGTTCCTTGTCCGGTTGGAATGGGTTGGATGGTCCTGGCACGATCACGGTCTGCTGGTCCTAGAACGTTCACGATCGGCACGGTCAGTCCGGGGCTGATCCTGATCGGCATGGTCGGTCCGGGGTGGTCCTATTTGGCACGGTCGGTCCGGGGCCTATCCTGGTCGGTTTGGTTGGTTCGAGGTCCTGTCCGATTCCACTCTCCAATAGCATTATGAGCTTGTCTCCTAGAGCTTTCTTCTTGGACCGTGTGAGAGGTCCTGGTGGAATGAATGGTGCAGTGGCTGAATCGATTTCCTCATCATTCCCTCCCTCTTGAAGTACTTTGGTCTCTAAAGCGAACTCCTCACCTGCATCAAACAACTCTAAGTCAGAAATATTAAACGTACTAGACACGTTATACTCACCTGGAAGTTCGAGCTGGTAGGCATTGTCGTTGTTTTCCAAAGGATGCGGAATGGACCATCTCCCCGGGGTGCAAGCTTGTTCTTCCGTTGTTGGGTAAACCGCTCTGGTCGCAGATGTAGCCAATCCAATCTCCCTCCTTGAAAACCATGTGACGGCGGCCCTTGTTGGCATTCTTGGTGTTATGGATGTTGCGTTGATCCATATTGGCCTTGATTTCTTTGTGTAGATGGTTAATGTATTTCGCCTTTGCTTCTCCCTCTAAGCTGATGGCATCTCCCAATGGGGTGGGTGTAAACTCGATTGGCGTTGTCAGATTGAAGCCGTAGACGACTTCAAATGGAGAACACTTCGTTCTGGAGTGTGTAGCCCTGTTGTAAGCGAACTCGACATACGAAAGACACTCCAACCAGTTCTTCAAGTTTCTTCCAATCATCGCTCTCAGTGTCTGGGACAATGTCCGGTTGACCACCTCTGTCTGTCCGTCAGTTTGTGGATGGGCGTCAGCCAAAACATTGTCTGTTTCCTTTTTGTACTTGATGACGTAGGGAAAGGTCTTGATATACTCCAACCAGCGAGCATGTCTCTTCTTAAGCGTAGATTATCCTCTGAGGTGCTGGAGTGTCTGATGATCGGTGTGAATTACGCACTCCCAGGCAAATAGATAGTGCTGCCAAGTCTCTAAGGCGCAGACCAATGAATAGAGCTCCTTGTCGTAGGTCGGATAATTAAATGTGGCTCCACTTAACTTCTCGCTGAAGTAGGCGACAGGTCATCCGCCTTGGTTGAGGACTGCTCCGATGCCGATCCCTGAAGCATCACATTCGACCTCGAAGGTCTGGTTAAATTTTGGAAGGACGAGGACTGGGGCGTGGGTGGGACGTTCTTTCAGAAGCTGAAGGACTTGTCCTGGTCGGGTCCCCAATGAAAGTCTTGGTTCTTCTTTATTGTCGAGGTCAACGGATCCGAGATCGTGCTGAAGTCTCGGACGAAACGTCTGTAGAAGCTGGCGAGTGTGTGGAAACTACGGACCTGGCTGGCGGTCCTCGGTGTGAGCCACTCCTGTATGGCCTAGATCTTCTCGTCGTCCACCCGGAGTCCTTGGTAACTCACAACGAATCCAAGAAAGACGACTTGGTCTGTGCAGAAAGTACATTTATTGAGGTTTGTGTACAGCTGCTCTCTATGGAGGGTGGTGAAGACGGCCTCTAGATTCTCCAAGTGGTTTGAGTAGGTCGTACTATAGATGAGAATTTTGTCGAAGTAAACTAATACAAACTTGGCAATGAACGGTCGAAGGACTTGGTTCATAAGGCTGAATGACATTACTAGCCACTCATAAAGAGCCTGCTTGGTCTTGAACGCAGTTTTCCATTCGTCTCTCTCTCGCATTCTGACTTGATGGAATTCGCTTTTAAGGTCAATTTTGGAGAAGACCGCGGCTCCGCTTAATTCATCTAACATATCGTCCAGGCGCGGAATGATGACGCGATAGTCAACGCATCTCCTCCAGCTCCCGTCCTTCTTTTGGCACAAGTAAGACCGGGACGACACATGGACTATGGCTCTCTCTAACGTAACCTTGAGCCGTAAGGTCCTGGAGTTGTCGTTCTAATTCTTTAGCCTCCTCAGGGTTTACCCTGTATGCAGGACGGTTAGGTAGCTGAGCTCCGGGAACAAAATCGATGTGGTGCTCAATTCCTCGGATAGGTGGCAGGCCGGCTGGAATCTCATCTGGGAACACATCGACATATCTCTCTAACAGTGCTCGGACCTCGGCAGGTAAGGTGGTCTAGGTGCTAGACGTGTGTAGCCTCTCTCTGTAGAGCATCCACACGAGTTGGGTGCCCTTGGTATGGGTGGCCTTTCTGATGTCTGCCACATTGATTAGGAAATTCTCCTTGTGGGCATGTTGGTCTTTGGCCATCTTAGACTGCATTTCTTGAACGGCTTGTGCATACATTGGTGCCAAATTGTGTCTACGGTTATCGTGGACAAAGGAGTAGAAGTTGGTCCATCCGTTGGTCGTAATCTCTCGGTCAAATTTCCATGGTCGTTCTAGGAGGAGATGTCCAGCTGACATCGGGATGACATCACAGGTTACTTGGTCTTGGTATATGTCGATGTTGAATGAGACTTTAACGTAGTTTATAAGGTTTATGAAGCTTGGTCAGAGGCAATTCTAGTTTCTCCACCATGTATTTGCTCGCGGCGTTGGTGCAGGACCCTCCGTCAATAATCACCGAACACACTTTCTCAAGTATTGTACATTTTGAGTGGAAACTGTTCTCTCTCTGTTCTTCCTCTTTTGGCTCAAATCTCGATCTGAGAACTCATCTGATCATGAGCATCTCTCCGGAGTCGGCGTACTCGATCTCGTCGTCGGACTGCTGATGGATTGTAGGGGCTGGCTCCTCCTGCTTGTCCTCCAACTCGTAGTCTGCTGAGACAGTGAGTACCATTTTCCGTTGACTGGGAAAATCTCGTGACTTTCGAGCGATGGATTCTTGCAATCCGTCGATGAATTATGCCGTTAGACTCTCCTCAGACTTGTTTACGACAAGTCGGTTGCGGAGGTGCTCGAATTCGTCGAAATATTCTGACATAGTATTACTACCTTGGGTCAGGCGTCTAAAACGTCTTTGAAGTCCACAGTGGAAATGAGGTGGGACATAGCGTCTCTTCATGATCTGGGTGAGTTCGATGAAAGAATATGAGATTTAGAGATTTGTAGAATAAGAGAATGAAAGATTAGAGAGAATTAGAGAAAAGAATGATTTATTAGAAAATGAGAATTATGAATTCTTGGTTACAAAATGTGAAGGGAGTAAGGTATTTATACTATTCTAGTCTAGGCTTGTTTGGATACAAGGATAGTCTTATACATAAATGGCTTACAAGGATAACATAATTCTATAGTACAAACAAACCTTAGACTCTCCCTTTTACACACATATAAATCACCATTTAATTAGAATTAAAGGCTTTCATAAATTCATCACTTCTTCTTCATTCCAACACTCCCCCTCAAGCTTAAGACATAAGATGTTTAAGCTTGCAACCATAAAGTATTACCTCATTAAAAAAACTAGAGAAGGAAAACCCAATTGGGACAAAACCTTTTCTAGGGAAAAAGAGTATAATACTCCATGTTGGGATCATGGGTATGGAATGGACATGAGACCAAGTCTTAGGTAGATTGATGTACCAACTTTTAGAGATGCTGCCTTGGTGAAGATATCAGCTAGTTAATCCTCACTCCTTGTATAGCAAGGTAAAATGATACCTTTCCCAATAGCTTCTCTTACTTTGTGGCAGTCCACTTCTATGTGTTTGGTCCTTTCATGAAACACTGAATTGGAGGCTATGTGAATGGCGGCTTGATTGTCACAATGAATGGTGATAGGCTCCTCACACTTCACGGCTAAGTCTCCCAAAATTTGTTTCAGCCAGATGCATTCAGTAGTGAGTTTCCTCATAGCTCTATACTCTGATTCTGCACTAGAGCATGAAACCACCTTTTGCTTCTTGGTTTTTCAAGTCACAAGGTTTCCACCTATGAAAGTACAATAGCCAGTAGTACTTCTCCTATCTTCCCTATCTCCTGCCCAATCTGCATCACAATAACCAACCACATTTGTGTTTTTATTATTACCCATCCAAATACCTTGTTCATGTGTGCCTTTGAGATATCTTAGAATTCGCATGGCCATGTCCCAATGCCTCATCTTTGGCCCTTGCATGTGTTGAGATACCTGATTCACAGCAAAACATAAATCTGGTCTTGTGATGGTTAAATAAATAAGCTTACCAACCACTTTCCTATAGAGCTTAGGATCATGAAAATCAATATCCTCCTCTAACTCTCCCTTAGTTGTGATTTTATAATCTTCTTCTAAGGGTGTTTTGGCTGGCTTAGCTTCCATCATACCTGTGGATGTTAGTAGATCTACAACATACTTCCTTTGAGAAAGAAAGAGACCTTCCTTAAACTTACATACTTCAATTCTTAAGAAGTATTTAAGTTCTCCTAAATCCTTTATATCAAAGACACTCTTTAAGTAATCTTTAGTAGATGCAATACCAACACTATCACTACCAGATATGATTATATCATCTACATAGATAAGAATTATTACAATACCTTCCTTACTCTTTAATGTGAAGCTTTTATCCATTAAAGTAACACTTAATTTGTGGTACCATGCTCTTGGAGATTGTGTAAGGCCATAAATAGCCTTCCTTAGCCTTAGGATATTACCGCTTCCAACCTCATCTTCTAGGCCAGGAGGAGGTGACTTGTAAACCTCTTCTTCTAGTTCACCTTGCAAGAAAGCATTCTTCACATCCATTTGCCACAATTCTCACTCAAGATTAGTAGCAACAGTAAACACAACATTGACAGAATGAAACTTAGCTACAAGAGAAAATGTATCCCTATAATTCTCACCATATGTCTGAGTAAAACCCCTAGCTACCAACCTAGCTTTATATCTATCAATTTCACCATTGCTTTTGTATTTAATGGTAAAAATCCATTTAGAACTTACAGCCTTCTTTCCTTTTGGTAAAGTGGCTGAAGCATATGTACCATTCCTCTCCATAGCTTGTTTCTCAGCTGAGATAGCTTCCCTCCATTCCTTTATAGACATAGCTTCTTCATATGTCTTTGGAATCTGCTCATTGTCAAGACTAGAAATAAAAGCAACATGAGTAGAAGGTAAGTGTGCAATATTACAAACTCCCTGGTCATGATGAACCACAACATTTCCATTGGAGAAAACTGGTGGATTTCTTTGTCTTGTGCTCCTCCTTAAAACTGTAGGTGGAGCCTCCTCTTCTTCACTCAAAACTTCAATGAGAGTAGGTTTTGATATTCTGGAAGCTGAAGCTAGAATGAAATCATCTCCTGCTGAGTCTTGTTGGACATGAGTAGAGGCTTCTCCCCCCCATGTTCAAGAGGAGGAAGCCCAGGAGAATCAAGAGATGATGATGGGCGAGAAGAAGCGGCTGGACAGGATGGACCCGTGAAGCCGGAAGGACCGGGACTGAGGCCGGGACATTCTTGTGAACCGGCCGGGACTGAGATGCCACGGTCACTTGCTACTGGTGCAGGTGACAAAGGTGATGAGGCTGTATGCTGACCACCTCCTATTCCAATGCTCTCCAAGAATTTCCTCAAGTATTCAGCTTGGTCTGTTCTTGTTGATGATATGTCTTTAAATTGTTCCCAAGTTCCTTCTTCATAGAGACCTTTGTCTTCTTGGAACTTTACATCTATAGACACCAAGACTCTTATAGTCTCTGGGTCATAACATTTGTATCCTTTTTGAGTGGATGAATATCCAATGAACATAGCCTTAACACTCTTTGGTTCAAGCTTGTTCCTTTGCTCCCTAGGTATTAACACAAAACAAACACATCCAAAAACTTTCAAATGATCAATAGTGGGTTTAGTGTTGTTTAATACCTCAAATGGGGATAGATCATCAAGGACTTTTGTAGGTGTCCTGTTGATTAAGTAGCAGGCTGCTACAAGTGCATCTCCCCAAAATCGTTTAGGCACCTTCATGTGGAACATCATAGTTCTCACAACCTCCATTAGGTGCCTGTTCTTTCTTTCAGCAACTCCATTTTGCTGTGGAGTGTAAGGGCAGCTTGTCTGATGCTCAATGCCATGTTTAACTAGATGTTCCTGAAGTCTGGTACTAGTGTATTCCCCTCCATTATCTGTTCTAAAGCATTTAATTCTTGCATTGTATTGGTTAGTAACATATGCTTGAAAATTTAAAAATGCATCATAAACCCTATCTTTAGAACTAAGAAGAGTAACCCATGTATATTTGGACTTTTCATCAATAAATATCACAAAATATTTATGGTTTTCTCTAGATGGAAATGGGGATGTCCAAACATCAGAATGCACCAATTCAAAACAATTTTCATATTTATGCATTGATTTTTCAAAAACTGTTTTACAATGTTTTCCAAGAATACATGAATCACACAACTCTTTAGGCATTTTTAAACCAGGCACAATTAACTAAAGAGCTCTTGTATGAGGATGTCCTAGTCTAGCATGCCACAAATCAGAATCAGTACTAAATGTTTTAGCCTGAAAAGCCGATTCTAATGCACTACAACTAGCCATATTATCAAGCACATACAAGTCATCTTTTGTAGTTCCTTGTCCAAAGCATCTTCTAGTTTCAATATCCTGAAAATAGAAATCATTAGGACCAAATATAGCATGACAATTCAAGTCAGTAGTAGCTCTTTTAACTGAGAGCAAGTTTGAGGTAAATGAAGACATATAAAATGGCTTAGATTCTTTATCAAACAATTTCAATTTTCCTATGCCTTTGATTGGTACTTTAATTCCATTTGCAATAAGAACATTCCCTAGGGCATGTTCTACATTCTATAGCAAATCTAAATCACTTATCATGTGATGAGAAGCACCAGAATCAACAACCAAAGATTTAGGAGCATTTGATGTATAAGAAGTTTGAAAAGAAGCATGAAAACTTTACCCATCACATTGCTCTCCTTTATTGCCTTAATGAGGGCTTCCAAGTCTGATTTTGTCACAAAATTTGATGCTTGTGACATGATTTTGGTGGCGCATGAATGTGAAGAAGGACCACTACTTACAACTGCCTTAGAAGACACCATGCTGTGAGCTTGTCTGGCCGAGGGCATGGCTGGCTGTTGTTGAGGGCGTGATGCCCAAGATGACTTCAGGTGAGGGTGAAGTACCCAGCAATCCTTCTTTGCATGGCCATCCTTCTTGCAATGATCACAAAATTGCCTCCTCTTCCTAGAATCAATTGCTGGCCTGAAGAAACTTTTGTGAGCAGCTACTAGCTCAGCTTTGTTGCCAAACAATCCATGTGATCCTTGCTCCTTTTGAATTTGAGCACACACTTCCTCCAAGCTAGGCAACTTATCAGACCTGAGAATATGCTTAATAAGACCTGAGTTAGTAGAGTTAAGAGTTAAAAGTAACCCAAACACCTTATCTTGTTCCTTTCTTTCAAGGAGTACAAGTGGTTCAATAGTGGCTGGCCTTAGCATTTATAGCTTAGCCCACAAAGCTCTGAATGAGCCATAGTGCTTTGTGAATTCAGCATCCTCCTGCCTTAGTTCATTCAAAGCCTTCTTTACTTCAAAAATTCTCAAAAGGTTAGTAGTATTTCCATACATCTTTAGCAAGGTGTCCCAAAGATCTTTTGCATTTTCACAAAAAGAATATGCTTCTAAAAGATCACTAGCAAGAGAATTTTGTAATATAGAAAGTACCAATTGATCTTCTTGGTACCATTTGGCTTGAGCTGCATCAGTCACTTCAGCCACTTCATTGTCTTCAATGCCATTTGTGGCAATGTGGTTCCATAGACCTTTACCACCTAATGTGATTTTCATGGTCCTAGACCACAAGAGATAGTTTGCTCCATGTAGAATCACTGGAGCTCTAAGAGATGTTTGAATCTCCATTATAGGCTGTATTGGTCACTAGGATTGTTTAGTCGCTTGGTTGTTTAGTCGCTTGGTCACTTGATAGGTACAAGAACACACGCAGGTCACGGCCGGGCCACCAGGTCGCTTGGTCACGATCTTGATCCGCTTGGTCACGTTTTTCATGGGATCAGCTGGTCACGTGATCGCTTGATACACGTACAAGGCTGCTGGTCGGGACTAGAATGCAATACTAACGTGATCGGGTCAGGGTGGTACACAAGCGAGCGTGATCAGGTGCACAAGCGAGCGTGATCGGGTACTGAAGAGAACACCCAGGACTATCGCCTATTGGTCCGAAAACAACTGGTCGGAATGAAGCTAGGTTGGAATACGGTGTATTGCCTGATCAACTTAGACTTGGAACCTGAGGCACACTTAAAAAAAGAATTTCGAAGCACCACAAGCCAAAGCAACCAACCCACGGGTATAAAGCAAGTGAATCCAATTCGTGTGATGCAAGGAATAATAATAAAAAAAATCTTGCAACAACTCTAACTACTTGAACAACCTCTAACCAACTTATGTTAACAGGATTCTAAACAACCTATAACTACCAAAACAGATTAAAACTGATAATAACAATCAAGAAAATCAGTTAAATTCGAATTATGATGTTGTAACACACATTAAAGTTTCAAGAATCAATTTTAAAACTTCCAAAGGATTAACAAAGAAATCAAGAAAATCAATCTTGGAGAACTTAAACCTATTGGATTAACCTGAAATTTCGTAGAAACCCTCACAAGACACTAATTAAACTTTCCAGATTCAAAGAATTAAAGAAAACTGAGAAAGAATTAGAATTATATCACCAGGGTCTTGATACAGGTAATTTCGGACGTCTCTGAGGAAAACTTCAAGAAAATCCTTTAAACTCAATGAAATCGAGTTTTTCTTTCTTTAGAAAGAAACTAGACTCAAGGGGATTGAGTTTAGGCTTTTGAAAAACACGATTTGAAGAATAATTGACGTCGATATGACCTGGGGAATGTAGAGGTTCGAAACGAACGCGATCGCGAATACCTCTTGAAAGAAAATTCGTATCTTTTGATTCCCTGGGCCAAATGATGCGATTCAAACGGCCGTGGATTCAGAATTCGTCGATGCACACTGCAGATTAGGCCGATCGTCAATTGGAGTCGTGGTTTGATCTAAATTTGATTTACAAGATGACGTTCGAAATTGATCCAGAAACAGATGAAGAACAAGATGGATTCTTGTTGAATCAATGAAAGAATGTTGAAATTTACCCAGATTTGATGCAACCTGGCTCTGATACCATGGAAGAATATGAGATTTAGAGATTTGTAGAATAAGAGAATGAGAGATTAGAGAGAATTAGAGAAAAAAATGATTTATTAGAAAATGAGAATTATGAATTTTTGGTTACAAAATGTGAAGCGAGTAAGGTATTTATACTATTCTAGTCTAGGCTTGTTTGGATATAAGGATAGCCTTATACATAAATGGCTTACAAGGATAACATAATTCTATAATACAAAGAAGCCTTAGACTCTCCTTTTTACACACATATAAATCGCCATTTAATTAGAATTAAAGGCTTTCATAAATTCATCACTTCTTCTTCATTCCAACATTCGACCCATGAGATCAAAATATCCATCTGAGCTCTTCTGCGAGTTGTAACTTCTCAATCCCACCACGCAAGTGCGTGGTCGGTGAACTGCGCCGTGGCTAAGGCGACTTTACGTGAATCGTCGTAGTTGTAGTACTCGACGAGTAACTCCATTCTTGTCTCCCAATATAAGTACTCCTAGGGATCAACCTTTCCCGAAAAGGGAGGAGTGTTCATCTTTACTTCGGGGTGGTGCATAGGCTGTCGAGGTGGTGGCATGGGCTCGTTGTAGTACTGATGTTGACCCATTCCTTAGTGGGTCGCTTCGGGTCTGGCGTGTGGGTACGGTGGTGCTGGGGGTGGCACGGGTGCAGGTGTAGGTGCTGGCTGAACAAAACGCTCGAGAAGCGTCGCTATTAATGAGGCCCCAGACCGTGCCGACCGCCTTCTCGACCCAGCGATCGACCCAAGCCGCCCAGACACAGATGTAGCCGCGCCAGTCGTGCCGACTGGACCTATGACGCGATCAAGGGCCAAGGCGTTAGGAACCAAGATCAACCGCTATGTCGAACGCTACTTTGAGGTTCTTGCACTGCACCACGAGCCCATGCCTGGACCTGACCCAGGACCAGGCCTTGACACCACGGCCCAACCTTGGGAGCTGCTTATTCGTCGGATTGCCGACTCATGCGTCCTTACCATCACCTCGGGTTAATGACAACAAAGACGCAATAAGGATTTGTACTCTTTTTCCTACCTTCGTTTTTGTCTCATTGGGTTTTCCGAAGGAAGTTTTAACGAGGCAACACCCTTAGTGTGCACTCGGACTTGGGTTTGACCACTTCCAGAAGCCCACGACCTAATTTGACTACATGTTGTTTTTGTTTTAAGTTCTTATTGTTTTTCTTTAAATTACTTGATTTTTCTTTGTAAGCCAAGTCTTTCACATTAATAAAATTCAGACTTAAACAAGAAATAAAAAACCTATTCTACTAGCTTGTAACCGGCGCCGCCTAAGTGTGATTTCCCCTGGACTTCGACTTCCAAAGCTCGAGGTCGCCCTGGTGTATCACGGACAGCCCATTGTCTGTGTGGTCCAGCTTGAAATTCCTGCCCCGGTCGCGCTGAATGGTCGAGTCTCTCCCAGTCCGCGTCCTCAGCCTCTTCTGCAGTCGAGTCTCTCCCCAGGAACTGGTCCCCACGTCCGCACCAGCAAATCTCCATTGGTTCCTCCTGCATCCGTGGCTCACATTATCTGGTATCAGAGCTTACAAGCTCCTAGTACCTGGTTGTGCCTATCTCCTTCATTTTTATTCCCTTGCTTTTGTTTGTTGATTATTTAGAACTTCTTGCCTTGACTTGTTTCTCCACGAACCTGCAAGGTAACCGCGGATTCAAGACCTTCAAAGCCAAAAAAAAAGAACCACTACCACAAATTCGGACTCAGACCTGGTTTCATCTCTCTTACTCTTGCTTACATTCGCCAAAAGTAAAAAAAAAAATATATAAATATCGCTTGATAGGTTGCTTAGCTTGTTTGATTTCTATTATACAGACAACAACTATACATAAAAAAAATAAAGCTTAGGTTGTTAATAAATGGAACTAGGGAAAGAAACCCACCTTGCCTTCACGCGTGTGTTAGCTAGGTTTGTTGTTTGCATTCGCTTGCTAGAGTCCGCATAGAATTGATTCCAATGCTGCACTAGAATCTTAGGAAACCCAAACCGCGACTTCAAGCGCTTAGAGCCCTAGACGATCCCGCACTTGAACCGTTTAGCCCTAGGTCGTGTAGTAGTTCCCAAGTGCTAGAACCTAGCCTAGTGGCTCAACCTTGCACCTGTGAGTATTCTTTCTTCCTAACAGATTAGAACTCCCAAGCGGCACCTAGGGTTTCACCTGCCGCATTAAATCCTCCATAACAAGATAGGGTAGTTTCAAAAAACCGCCTAGGAAAGTTTCCCTTTTGTCCTAATCTAGAAAAGGAAGATTCCCATAGCCTTAAAATCGCCTAGGATTCTTGCCAATTTGTTTTAGGAAATTTCCTTTTCGATTTAGGCAGCAATCTCTCCCTAGAAAAATTTTCCAAATCCGATTTTTGGTAATAATTCTAGGCCTAGATTTCCATAAAAGTTTTAGGAAAATTGCCAAAAACCTATTTAGGAAAGAATTTAAAGCCTATACATTTCTTTAATCAATTTGGGATATTTCCTTTATAATCTTAGGCAAATATTCCAAATTAGGATAATTCCCAATTCTAGATAGGAAAGTTTCTATTTTAAGAAAATTTCTATTTTTACGAAAGTTTCTTTTTTTAGAAAAGTCTCTATTTTAGGAAAGTCTATTTTAGGAAAGTTTTCTATATAGCCATGTCTAGTGGTTCGGACGCATCAGAACGTCCCCAAGATTCGACTGTAGTAATGCAGATGTTGAGCCAGGTCAGGGCTCAGATGAACACTCTTGCAAACCGTATGGAACAGTTGGAACAACCCGGTCCTCTCCGACGACCAGAGATCCCGGAGGCCTCCCATCGCGGGAATGGAGGTACCACCACGAATGGACGAACTCATTACTTCGGTCCGTACGCCAGTGACCCGCTAGAAGAAGAACCACCCTATGACCCGCCATACCATGCACCCCAGGACCGTGACCCACGCCACGATGGAGCACACGACCGAACACACCTGTAACAGGCACAAGCATCAAGCTCAACCCACCCTCATTTGCAGGAAAGGTCGATCTCGAGGCCTACCTAGATTGGGAACTTCGTATAGATCTTAGCTTCGACTATTACCGATACAGAGACTTCAGACAGGTGGCTCTAGACACGGCTCAATTCACAGACCACGCCCTGATTTGGTGGGACCGTGAAGTCGCCAAACGACGGAGGAGCCGATTCAGACCCCTCACCTCATGGGACGAGCTCACGCACCTAATGCGAAAGCGTTACGTTCCGCCCTACTTACATCGAGAGCTGCAGCGGCGATTTAGACGACTCACCCAAGGTACCAAGACGGTCAGCGAATACTTCGACGAGTTCGAGCACCTGAGAAACTGTCTCGAAATCACAGACTCCCCGGAGTGTCTTATGGCCCAATTTCTTGATGGGCTCTAAGAAAAGATCGCGAGACAGCCGTACCACGACCTTGGAGAACTATACCACCTAGCCAACCAGGTGGAACAAGCTAATAAGAGGAAGGCAGTTGGCTACCAACGGCCCAAGACCAACTGGCCAAAGCTGTACAACAGGCCCCCTGGCACTAGCCCTGACCCGCGCGCGCCGACCTGACCCCGAGACGCATCTCGACCCGTGTCTTGACCAGGACAGCCAAACAAGTCCACCGAAACCGCCCCCAGGAGTCGAGACATCACCTGTTTCAAATGCAATGGGGGAGGATAGATGGCGCGATATTTTCTGAACCAACGGGTGATGATCGTAACCCCGTCCGGAGAGTACGAATCCGCAGAAAAAGGTGAAGAAGAGGATGACATCGAGTACCCCAACTCCGGAGAGCTCCTAATGTTCTAACGAGTCTTCAGCACCATAGCTTTCCCTGAAAAGATTTCCAAGTGTTATAACATTTTCTATACCAAGTGCACCGTGAAGGGGAAGGTATGGTTTCTGATTATCGACGGCGGTTCCTGTGCCAACGTCGCTAGTGAGTATATTGTTGATAAGCTCGGTCTTGAGAGGACAAAGCACCCGCGGCCTTACGGGCTTAGGTGTCACAATGACAAGACCGAGATACGTATAACCGACCAGATAACGATACCCTTTAGTGTTGGCCGTTACACCGATCAGGTCTTATGCGACGTGGTCCCGATGCAAGCTGGTCACCTCCTTCTTGGACGTCCATGGCAGTTTGACAGGAAAGCCACACACAATGGGCAGATTAACCTGTATTCTTTTGTTCATAACAAGCGCAGGTTTAATCTAGCACCGCTCGCCCCGCAGCAAGTCCGAGAGATCCAGCATATAATGGACTCCGCCAAAGGACCCCAGAAGGAGAATGTCCTAGTGAACTCCAGGGTCATTCGTAAGGCAGTAAGTAGGGACAATACCAACATTGTCCTTATGATCTTTAAAGAGTCCTTCCATGCAGATAACACCACACCGCAGCCCCCACCCGAAGTCGCTAAGCTCTTGGAGACCTACGCAGGCGTTTTTCCCGCCGAGATACCACCCAGATTGCCACTACTTAGAGGGATCAAGCACAACATCGATTTCATCCCGGGAGCTCAATTACCCAACCGTCCCGCCTACGTCGTCAACCCGGAGGAAGGTAAGGAGCTCGAACGCCAAGTACGAGAGCTTATGGACCAAGGCTATGTCCGAGAAAGCCTCAGTCCTTGCGCTGTCCCCATACTAATTGTGTCAAAGAAAGACGGATCGTGGAGGATGTGCGTTGACTGCCGAGTCATCAACAACATCACCATCAAATACCGGCAACCTATACCACAGCTAGATGACATGCTAGACGAGCTAAGCGGATATCACCAAGTCCGTATGCGAGAAGGAGACGAGTGGAAAATGGCGTTCAAGACCAAGCAAGGCCTCTACGAGTGGCTCGTCATAACTTTCGGGCTCTCCAAAGCCCCGAGTACCTTCATTCGGCTAATGAACCATGTTCTTAGACCGTACATCAGTAAGTTCGTTGTTGTGTATGCCGACCACGTCACCCATTTAGAGTTGGTCATACGTACGCTTCAAGGGGAGAAGTTATATGCCAATCTAAAGAAGTGTACGTTCTGCACTGACCGAGTAGACTTCCTAGGCTTTGTCGTGAGTTCACAGGGCCTACAGGTAGACGAGGAGAAAATTCAGGCCATACGAGATTGGCCCACGCCCACTAGCATCAGCCAAGTCAGGAGCTTCCATGGCTTGGCCAGCTTTTACCGGAGGTTTGTCATGGACTTCAGCACGATCGCCAGCCCTCTGAACTCCGTGATCAAGAAGGATCGGGCATTCAGCTGGGGACCCGAGCAGGAGAAGGCCTTTAATCTGCTCAAAGACCGGCTCCCCCACACCCCGGTCCTATCCTTACCCGACTTCCAGAAGACCTTCGAAGTGGAGTGCGACGCATCTAGCGTCGGAATCGAGCCGTCCTAACTCAAGGAGGGAAGCTCGTAGCTTAATTCAGCGAGAAGTTAAGCTGGGCCGCACTCAACTACCCTTCCTACGACAAGGAGCTGTACGCCTTGGTTCGACCAATGGACGTCTGGCAAAATTATCTTCTGGCCCGGGAATGTGTCATCCACACCGATCATCAGACGTTGCAGCATTTAAGAGGTCAGACCAAGCTAAAGAGATGAAATGCACGCTGGCTAGAATTCATCGAGACGTTTCCATAAATGATCAAGTACAAGAAGGGGAAGGAAAACGTCGTTGCAGACGCCCTGTCCCAAAGACATTCCCTGATCTCGGTCATGGAAGCCAAAGTCCTCGGGTTGGAGCTACTCAAGGACTTATGGGCAGAAGACAACAACTTCAAGGAGGCGCTCCAAAACGCAGGAATTGGTGCCTATTCCTAGTACTATCTATTTGATGGATTCCTTTTCAGGGACTGGAGACTGTGCATTCCGAAAGGATCGACCCGAGAATTGCTACTGAGAGAAGCCCACGGAGGAGGCTTGATGGGACACTTTGGCGTGGCCAAAACCCTGAGCCTACTCAAGGAACACTTCTACTGGCCCCATCTTCGACGAGACGTCGAGGCCCATTGCAGCCGCTGTTTGGTCTGTAAATGGGCCAAGTCCAGAGTTCATCCCCACGGATTATATCTTCCCCTAACCATTCCTACTACTACCTGGACTGATATCTATATGGACTTTGTGCTAGGCTTGCCTAAGATCAACCACAAAGACTCCATTTTTGTTGTAGTAGACAGGTTCTCGAAGATGGCTCATTTCATCCCTTGTGCCAATACCAATGAAGCCACACAAACTGCTAGTCTGTTCTTCCGGGAGATTATACGGCTGCACAGGATCCCCAGGACCATTGTTTCCGATTGAGACACCAAATTCTTTAGCGATTTCCGGCGAAACCTTTGGAAGAAGCTCATAACCAAATTGGTGTTTTCAACGACCTGCCACCCGAAGACGGACGAACAAACATAAGTGGTGAACCGGACGATGTCCACTCTCCTAAGGGCTACCATCGGACGAAATTTAAAGTTTTGACTCGAGTATCTACCATTGGTCAAGTTTGCCTACAACCGAGCCGTCCATTCCACGATCAAGAAGTCCCCTTTCGAGGTCGTCTACGGCTTCAATCCCTTGTCCCCGATGGAGTTCACGCCCTTACCACCAGCTGAGATCGTGAGTCTGGAAGGAGAGAGCAAGGCAGACTACGTCAAGAAGCTGCACCAGAAGATCAAGGAGAATCTAGAGAAGAAGACGGAGTCATACGCCAAGCAAGCCAACAATAGGCGTAAGCAGACTACCTTGAAAGAAGGTGACTGGGTTTGGTTGCATATACGACCCAAGAGGTTCCCACAAAAGCGCAAGGACAAACTAGCACCAATAGAAGAAGGTTCATTCCGAGTATTGAAAAGGATCAACGACAATGCCTACCAACTCGAACTGCCAAGTGAGTTTAACATTTCTCCAACGTTCAATATTTATGACTTAGAGTTATTTGATACAGGTGAGGATTCTGCTTTGGAGACCAAATCACTTGAAGAGGGGAGGGATGATGAGGTCCCGGACCGTGCCGACCACCTTCTCGACCCAGCGATCGACCCAAGCCGCCCGGACCCGCACGTAGCCACGCCAGTCATGCCGACCGGACCTATGACGCGAGCAAGGGCCAAGGTGTTAGGAACCAAGATCAACCGCTATGTCAAACGCTACATTGACGTTCTTCCACTGCACCACGAACCCATGCCTAGACCGGACCCAGGACCAGGCCTCGACACCACGATCCAACCTTGGGAGCTGCTTAGTCGTCAGATTGCCGACTCATGCGTCGTTACCATCACCCCAGGTTAAGGATGACAAAGATGCACTAAGGAATTGTATTTTTTTTCCTACCTTCGGTTTTGTCCCATTGGGGTTTTCGAAGGAGGTTTTAACGAGGCAACACCCTTAGTGTGCACTCGGACTTGGGCTTGACCACTTCTAGAATCCCACGACCTAAGCCATAATTTTTGTGCCCTTTTATTTTTCTAAGTGTGGGACTTTGGCCCGCGCTAAGCCCAATTGGGACCACGGCCCAAGTCAGCTAATTAGACTACATGTTGTTTTTGTTTTAAGTTCTTGTTGTTTTCTTTTAAACTACTTGATGTTTTTTTATAAGGCAAAAGCCCTAAGACTTAGGCCTATATAAGCCAAGTCTTTCACATTAATAAAATTCAGACTTGAACAAGAAATCAAGAAAACCTATTCTACTAGCTTGTAACCGGCGCCGCCTAAGTGTGGTTTCCCCTGGACTTCGAATTCCAAAGCTCGAGGTCGCCCTGGTGTATCACGGACAGCCCATAGTCTGTGTGGTCCAGCTCGCAATCCCCGCCCCGGTCGCGCTAAACGGTTGAGTCTCTCCCGGTCCGCGTCCTCAGCCACTTCCGCGGTCGAGTCTCTCCCCTGGAACTGGTCCCGGCGTCCGCACCAGCGAACCTCCATTGGTTCCTCCTACGTCTGTGGCTCACATCAGCTATGGTCGACATCTGGTTCGTCAAAGCTTGCAGAAGCTGCATCATTGCTTGATTGTTCTGTCCCGATGTGGACTCATCACTTCCTGACATATTTTCTTTTCCGAGAAAAGTAAATTTTCTAAAAATGGAAAATTCTCGAAAAGGAAACTTACAAAAATAAAAACTTTCCTTTTATGGAAAATTTTCAGAGATTTGATTTATTTTTATTTATAAAATTTAATTATATTTAAAGATACTACCTAATTGCAAAAGAAGGGAAATAACAGAAAAAGGAAACTATCCTAAAAGACAAATATTGCCTAAGTCTAAAAAGAAAAACTAGTTAATAAAATATATACTAAAATTTTAATGTCTAATTAACTAAAAGGAAACTATACTAAACTAAAGGGAAAACTAATTAATTGCCTAAACCTCTAAACAAAACTATCCTAAACTAAAAAGCAAAATCTAGTTATTGCCAAAAAAATTTGGGAAAAACTTTCTAAAAGGTTTTAGGAAACTTCCTAAAATATTTCCTAGCCTAGAAAAATATGGAATCTAATTAATCTTATGTCTAAATGCTAAGGGAAAATTTTCCTAAAAAACTAAGGCAAAGAATCTATGCACTATAGGTGGAGACCTAGACCAGCCAGCTGACCTAAGAAGCTCTTGGCGGCTCGGGACTGACGAGGGGCAGGGTTCAGGAAGCTAGGCACAGTATGGGGCACTAGGGGAGACGCTAGGCGCGGTGCTAAGCAAACGGGGTGGAAAATCCTGACGCGGGAGGGTTCCTAGGCTACTCGGGACGAGTCCTAAGCGCAGGACTAGACTACTCGGATAAGCACAAACCGAAACTAGAGGTTGGAACCTAGGCTCCGACTGCTAAGGCGTGACCAACTAGGAACGGGAGGCTAGGGACTAGAACCTGAACAGGAACATGAAAGCCGACTAATACCTCAATCTGTCTAACCCTATCACATGCAAGCTATCAAACAGAAAACCCTAGCTTTCACAAGCGTGCAGTTCAAGTAACCTTGGCACACGATTTATCAAGATGAATGAGTGCTCTAGGTGAGTTTTGAAATCCCTAAGTTGCTTTTAAACAACCTAAACACTTTTGTTTTGTCTTAAAAATTTAAACAACAAACAAGCAAGCAAACTCTTCTCTCTTTTTTTTTTTGAATATGAAAACAAAAAAAAAAAGATTGATAGAACCTGTTTTTTTTTTTGTGGTATGAGACTTGATTCTTTCACCTTCTTACCGAGAACCTCAAGGAAAAAGAGAAAGAAGAAAAATCAAAAGCCAAAAACTATTGCAACAAAAAACAAAGAAATCACCGAACAACAAGGATAAAATCAACCTGATGAGCAGGAGCTTTAAGCTCTGATACCAGATGATGTAAAAACTGTGGGGTGGGCTGTCTTTCATCGAGAAGCTCAGGTTGCTGGACAGAAAGGATTGAAATAAATGGTGGATCGAAGGAACCACACAAGCTGTGAACCAAAATAGGTTAAAAACACGGCTGCTACCAAAGACTTGGAGGCGGTGCTGGTGACTTAGACAATAGTCTTAGGTTTTGTTCTAAAATGCTTATTATTTTATTAATGAGTAGACAAAAGACTTATATAATTCCTTATTACTACTTAGGTTAAACAACATGATGTTTAGCCTCTCAAAGAATTAAAACATCAAGAAATTTACTTAATGACAATTAAAATAGACTTTGGGCCTAAATAGTCAACATGATTCCAAAAGCCCAAATAACATACTTAGTCCTAGAAATAAAATTAAAGATAGAAAAGCCCAATAACACTTGGGCTAAAATTCGGTGGTGACTGGTGAATGGTGTAAAGTTGTGAACAAGTCTTCACCGTCTTGCGCACTAAGAGTATTTACTCATTAAAACCTTCTTCGGAAAACCCACTGGGACAAAACCGAAGATAGGAAAAAAGAGTACAATTTCAGAGCACAAATTTTGGTGTCTCTACCAGATGGTAATGGTAAAGACACTGGAGGAAGAAGAATCTTCGAGAAGGAACCTTCATGGTTCCTTGTCCGGTTGGAATGGGTCGGATGGTCCAAGCATGGTCATGGCCTGGTCTGCTGGTCCTGGCACGGTCACGATCGGCACGGTCAGTCCGGGGCTGGTCCTGGTTCGCATGGTCGGTCCGGGGCCTGTCCTGGTCGGTCTGGTCGGTTCGAGTTCCTGTCCGATTCCACTCTCCAATAGCATGCTGAGCTTGTCTCCTAGAGTTTTCCTTTGGGACCGTGTGAGAGGTCCTGGTGGAATGACTGGTACAATGGCTGCTCGATGTCCTCATCACAACGATGCAGCTTTTGAAATCATTGACTGCCCAGATGTCGACCATAGTGACGCGTCTCGAGCGATTAGAGCAACCTGCGCCTGCACCAGCCCCCGCGCCACCCCTAGCACCGTCGTACCACGCCTTACTAGAGGCGGCCCACCATGGAATGGGAAGACACCAGTACTACGACGAGCCCATGCCACCATCTCGACAGCCCATGCACGACCCCGAAGTAAAGATGAACCCGCCTTCCTTTTCAGGAAAGGTTGATCCTGAGGAGCACTTAGACTGGGAGAGGAGAATGGAGTTACTCATCTAGTACTATAACTACGACGATTCCCCGTAAAGTCGCTTTAGCAACGGCACAGTTCACTGATAATACACTGGCATGGTGGGATCGAGAAGTAACAGCTCGCAGGAGAGCTCGTATGGGTACTTTGACCTCATGGGTCGAACTCACCCAGATCATGAGGAGACGCTATGTCCCACCTCATTTCAATTGTGAACTTCAGAGACGTTTCAGACTCCTGACACAAGATAGTAAAACGGTGTCAGAATATTTCGACGAATTTGAGCACCTCTGTAACCGACTGATGTAAACGAGTCCGAGGAGAGACTAACAGCAATTCATCGACGGATTGCAAAAATCCATCGCCCGAAAGATCGAGCTACAGCCCTACCATGATCTTGGCAAACTGTTACACCTAGCAGTCTAGATAGAGAAGTGTCATAAACAGAAGCTAGCCACACCTTCTATGCCTAAGAGCACCTGGGCAACCCAGCCCATTGACCTGCACTTCAAGGGAAAAGCTGTGGTCAGCAACTCAGTTCCCAGGGCCGCCCCAGCTGCCCCAAAACCGACCAGTTCCACGATCACCCCGACCCAACCCCAGCAGAGCAGCGAGATTGTATGCTTCAAATGCAAAGGAAGAGGACATATGTCCCGAGAATGTCCCACTCAGCAGACAATGGTACTGACTGCCTCAGGAGACTACGAGTCTGAGGACGAGCACGAGGAGCTAGCCCCTACGACCCATCAGCAATCCGACGAAGAAGTAGAGTACGCCGATTCCGGAGAGATGCTCATGATCAAACGAGTTCTCAGCTCGAGATTTGAGCCGGAATAGGTAAAACAGCGAGAAAACATTTTCCACTTTAAATGTATAATCCTTGGGAAAGTGTGTTCGTTGATTATAGACGGAGGGTCCTGCACCAACGCCGCAAGCAAGTACATAGTGGAGAAGCTAGGTGTACCTGTGACCAAGCATCCTAAGCCTTATAAATTGCGATGGCTGAACAACAAGATGGAGTTATACATTCTAGATCAAGTTAAGGTCTCATTCAGAATCATCTGATACCAGGACCAGGTCACCTGCGATGTCGTCCCAATGTCAGCTGGACATCTCCTCCTAGGACGACCGTGACAATTTGACCGGATGGACTAACTTCTTCTCCTTTGTCCACGACAAGCGTAGGTACAACTTGGCACCAATGTCTCCACACGCCGTTCAAGAGATGCAGTCCATGATGGCGAAAGACCAACATGTCCACAAAGAGAATTTTCTAATCAATGTGGCAGACATGAGGAAAGCCACCCATACCAAGGGGATCCAACTCTTCTTGATGCTCTACAGAGAGAGCCTACACACGCTTGGCACCAAGACCACCTTACCTGAAGAGGTCCAAACACTGGTAGAGAGATATGCCGACGTGTTGCCAGATGAGATTCCAGCCGGCCTTCCACCTATACGAGGCATTGAGCACCACATCGATTTCATTCCTGGAGCTCAATTACCTAACCGACCCGCATATTGAGTCAAACCCCGAGGAGACTAAGGAATTAGAATGACAAGTCCAGGATCTTATGGCTCAAGGTTACATCAGAGAGAGCCTTAGCCCCTGTGCTGAAGAAGGACGGGATCTGGAGGATGTGCGTCGACTGGCACCCCATTCCGCGCCTGGACGACATGCTAGACGAGTTAAGCGGAGCCATGGTCTTTTCCAAAATTGACCTTAAAAGCGGATACCATCAAGTCAGGATACGAGAAGGAAACTAAGGGAAGACTGCGTTCAAGACCAAGCAGGGTCTTTATGAGTGGCTAGTGATGCCATTCGGCCTATCCAACGTCCCAAGCACATTTACGCGCCTTATGAACCAAGTCTTCCGACCGTTCATTGGCAAGTTCGTAGTAGTCTACTTCGACGATATACTCGTCTATAGTACGACCTACTCAGATAATTTGAAGCACATAGAGGCCGTTGTCACCACCCTCCAGAGAGAGCAGTTGTACGCAAACCTCAAGAAATGTACATACTGCACATTTATGGTCTTTCATTCCGTTGTTTGATCAAGGACAAGGTTTGTAGTTTGATTATAGATAGTTGTACTAACGTGGCTAGTGAATCTATGGTCAGGAAGTTAGGACTTAAGGAGATGCCCCGTCCAAAGTCGTACCCCCTTCAATGGCTTAATGACACAGGCGAATTGAGTGTGACCCATCAAGTTAATGTACCCTTTGAGATCGACAACTATAAAGATGTTGTTCTCTGTGATGTCTTGCCCATGGAAGCATGTCATATACTCTTAGGAAGGCCATGGCAATCAGACAGGAAGGTGACCCATGATGGATTCACCAACCGCCACCACTTTACCTTCAAGCTCCGTAAGAAAACACTAATATCTATGACTCCCCATGAGGTATATCTTGACCAACTGCATTCAAAGGAAGGAAAACAGTAAACCAAAGGTCTTTAAAGCCAAGACTAATTTCTACCTTAAGTCTAGTGAAGTAAAGCATAGCCTAATTGCTAGTAGACTTATCCTTATATTTGTTTATAAGGAACATGTTCTTGCTTCTACTAACCCTGAGTCGGTCTTTCCGATTAAAGTGAAAGGTATTTTGCAGGTATTTCAAGATGTGTTCCCAGAAGAATGTCCCAATGGCCTACCAGCTATACGTGGGATAAAGCACCAGATTGATCTGGTTCTCAGAGACACTCTATTAAACCGGCCTGCTTACCGCACCAATCCCGTGGAGACCAAGGAACTCCAAAGACAAGTTGATGAATTCATGGCCAAGGGGCACATCCGTGAAAGCATGAGCCCATGTGCTGTGCCGGTTCTCCTTGTCCTTAAAAAGGATGGAACTTGGCGCATGTGTGTTGATTGCAGGGCAGTCAACAACATCATGGTAAAGTATCACGATATTATACTTAGGCTAGATTATATGTTAGATGAATTGTATTGGTCTAGCTTGTTTTCTAAAATAGACCTTAAGAGTGGTTATCACCAAATTCGGATGAAGGAAAGTGATGAGTGAAAAACCGCTTTTAAAACTAAACATGGCTTATATGAATGGTTAGTAATGCCATTTGGATTAATCAATGCACTTATTACCTTTATGAGATTAATGAACCATGTGCTTAGAGAATTTATAGGGCATTTTGTCATGGTTTACTTTGATGATATCTCAGTATATAGTAAGAACCTAGATGAGTATGTCCATTATTTGAATTTGGTTCTAGAAGTACTTAGAAAGGAAAGGTTGTATGCTAATATGAAGAAATGCACCTTTTGTACGGATAACATTATTTTCCTAGGAATTGTAGTATGTGCTGCAGGTGTAAGGGTTAATGAGGAGAAGGTCCAAGCAATCCGTGACTGGCCTAGTCCTACCTGTCCGCACCCCTGACTGAAGTGATCAAGAAAGATTTGGGCTTCAAGTGGTACAAGGAACAAGAGGAAGCGTTCCAAACGCTTAATGACAAACTCACTCACGCACCACTCTTAGCACTACCTAGTTTTTTTAACATATTTGAAATTGAGTGTGATGCTTCAGGTGTAGGAATATGAGTTGTCTTCATGCAAGACCGCAAGCCCATAGCCTATTTCAGTGAGAAGCTTGGATGGGCCACCTTGAACTACCCAACGTATGATAAGAAGCTATATGTCCTTGTCTGTTCCTTGCAAACTTGGCAACATTACTTTTGGCCAAAGGAATTTGTTATCCATACGGACCATGAGTCACTTAAGCACTTCAAGAGCCAGCACAAGTTGAACAAACACCATACTTAGTGGATGGAATTCATTGAGATATTTCCATATGTCATTAAATACAAGCAGGACAAAGAAATTATGGTTGTCGACGCCCTATCTCTTAGGTTTGCTCTCTTATTAACTTTAGAAGTTAAGTTAATGGGATTTGAAAATATGAAATAACTATATGAAACTGACTCAGACTATGGAGAATTCTATAAGTCTTGTTCTAAGAATCCTACAGGTCATTACTTTTTATAAGATGGGTTCCTATTTTATGAAAACCGCCTATGTGTTCCATCTTGTTCCATGAGAGAGTTGTTCGTCCGTGAGGCTCACGCTGGTGGTCTTATGGGACACTTTGGCGTATCCAAAACTATGGCCGTGATGCGTAAACACTTCCACTGGCCTCACATGAGGAAAGACGTGGAACGAATTTGCAGCTGATGTGTTAAGTGTAAGATGGCTAAGTTTACGACTCAGCCTAACGGTTTGTAGCATCCCTTACCAATTCCCGAGCATCCATGGGTAGGTTTGTCTATGGATTTCATATTAGGATTGTCTAGGACTTGTAATGGCAAGGATAGTATATTTGTTGTGGTATACCGCTTTTTAAAAATGTCATATTTCATTGCTTGTAGAAAAACTGATGATGCATTGCATGTAGCTAACATTTTCTTCAAAGAGGTTGTTAGATTGCATGGCATGCCTAACACAATTGTTTATGAAAGGGATAATAAGTTATTAAGTCATTTTTGGCGCACCATATGGTCTAAGTTAGGTACTAAGTTGTGTTTTTCAACAACATGTCATCATGAAAGTGATGGGCAAACCGAAGTGGTTAATAGGACTTTAGGAGCATTGTTGCTTGCATTTGTGGGAAAGAACCTTAGGACTTGGGAAGACCATTTACCTCATGTTGAATTTGCCTATAAACATTCGGTTCATGCACCATTTCAGATTGTTTAGAGTTTTATTCTTATATCTCCTTTAGACCTAATGCCTTTATCTTTCAGTGAATGTGCTAGTCTTGATGGAGAACATAAGGCTCGATTGGCGATAAAAAATCCATGAGATAGCCCGAGCCAACATTGACCAAGATAAGGCAGTATGGCCAGGCCGTTGACAAGAACCGAAAGAAGGTTACTTTTCAACGAGGAGACCAAGTTTGTATCTACTTGCGCAAAGACCGGTTCCCTGAAGAACGCTGTTCCAAGCTGATGCCCCGGGTGGATGGACCGTTTACGGTCGTCAAGCACATTAATGACAATGCCTACCAATTGGAATTGCAAGGTAAGTATTCAGTGAGTTTGAGTTTTAATATTACTGACTTGAATCCTTTTTGTGCAGATAACATGGATTTGAGGTCAAATCCTTTTCAAGAAAGGGGGGATGATGTGAGCCTGGACGCTGAGCCAGATGATCGCATGGAACGTGGCCTCGACCATGGCCCGAACAACCAAACGATCGCATGGAACGTGGCGTCGACCGTGGCCCCAAACAACCGGACAATCGCATGGAGGTTGGCCTCGACCCTGGGCCCGGACATTGCCTTAACCATGGCCACGAGGACAGCATCGACCATGGCCTCAAGGACGGCATCGACACTAACCTCGACCAAGATCCTAGCACCTCGACCAGGACCTTGGCCCGAGCCTCGACCCGCGCTTCGACCCGAGCCTCGACCCAAGCCTCGACCAGCCTCAACCCGAAGACCGACGCCTCGACTAGAGCTTCGATCCGCACCTCGACCAGCCTCGACCTGAAGACCCGTGTCTCGACCAGGACTTTGACTCGTGTCTCGACCAACCTTGTCCCGGTGCCATGGACCATTCCACCTAGTCCCTTGACCAATTCCCGGACCAAGGCCCTACAAGATTCCATTAGGTTATTCTTAGCCTATTTTTTTTCTCAACCCATCTAAGTCCATGCAGATTCATTATTGGATTTATGAGTTTGGGATTAAGTGTCCACTTTGGTTCTTTTTTACCGTGTGAGCTTTTTACCATTGGGTTTTCTTCACATGGGTTTTTAATGGGGTCTGGTGCATTTTTAAAATGAACAAGCCCATAAGGCCTTTAATTTGAGTTTGTTGGCATTCTAAGTTTGGCCTGGCCCATCTATTGTTAGGCATGTGTTTTTATTGTCTGCACCACCTTAATATTGTTTGGTCTTTGTTCTTAAATGACTTGGTTATCTGTGCCAATCATGCAAGACATTGACCAAGCAGTTTGAATTCTTTAGGCTTGTCTATTTGTACTTGGTGGTGGCCATTTGTAAATCTTTCATCTAATTTTTATGAGAATTTTTCCATTGAAAATCATTCTTGGTCGATCTTTAACTCTCACAAACCCTTTAATAGTGTGTAATATCTAGTTTGCTAGTTTGTGAAATCGTTGTCTTCAATTGGTGTGTCATGTCCGGTTTGAAACAAGTCGGAATTCTAAAATTCCTCACCATTTTGGAGTCCTCACCATCTGATGTAAGAACTTAGGTGGGCTATCTTTTCACCAAGAATCTCAGGTTAATGGACAGAATTTGATGGAAGTGAAGGGGTGGATCAATGGGACCACACAAGCTGTAAAAGGGGCTTGTGATACTCCAAGAACTCCAACCAAAAGGCTGAAGAACACAAGGCTGCAGCAAGGCTTGCTGGCGGCTGTTTTTAGACTAAGGGTCTTTAGGTTTTTATCAAAAATGCTTGTTATTATTAATACTCCTAACTTAGGCTTATATAATGCCTTAAGTCTAGGGCTTATAATTATTCAGATTACAAATGGGCCAATAACCCAAAAGAATGAAAACATAATTAAAATTAGGTTTAAAGCCATAATTAACTAAAACATAAAATAACATATAAAAGATGGGATTAAGACTTAAGTAAATAAGACTTAAACTAAAGATAGGTAAAGACCACGACCAGAATGGCATTGCTGACTGAGTTAGAGGACTTGTGAAGCATGGTATTTGATGAACAAGTCCTCGTCTTCATGCAAACTAGAGGTGTTGTCTCGTTAAAACTTTATTCGGAAAACTCAGTGGGACAAAACCGAAGATAAGGAAAAATAGTACAATTCTATAGCATGTCTTTACTAATATGTGATTCCTTATATCTGGAAAGCTTGGGCATGAATAAGTGTTGCCTTGAAACCTTCTTGAATGTTGAGAATGCCTTCAAATCGTGCACAAGTAGAAATGGTAAGAATGCAGATGGCTCCAAATATGGTAAGTGAAAACAAGAGAGAATTCGCATGATTCTCTGGATTCTGGTACATGTAAATATTATATATGGATCTCCTGAATTCTTAGATGCCTCTCTTGGTCGCCAAGTGTAGGTCTGAAGGCTACTAAACCGATCTGGTCCAGCATTTCCCTTAAATGGAACCAAGTAGACATGTTGTTGAATTTTAGTGATAAATTGGGCCTACTTTGGATTCTTGTTGATTTATTTGGCTTGATGAAACCATGAGGGATCCATTACCATTCTCCAAGTAGTCGGAGATCTAGATTGTGAGTGAGTTGGGCTGTGCAGCTCGATCTTTGGCCCACTCGTGGATGGTACTCTGAAACCGGTTTCCTGACTTATATCATCCATAACTTCCAATTCAGAATTCGGTTTGAAGTGACTCAAATTTTCCGTGTCTCCTTGATGAGTCAATATTCTGGGACAGTTTGTTTCATGGCTTAACTCCTCCTGGTTGGGCCGATATGATCCAAGGAAGACACCTATGTCTTTGGTCTGCTCAGATTGGTTCTCTCCAAGGGTTTTGGTCAGCTTCTTGGTGACTTCTCTATGCTCCTGGATTGTTAGTGACTTGATGTCCTCATCACCATCTGATCCATTCGCTTCACCATCTGTTCCATCCATTGCATCAACCGATTCACAACCTCCATCAACCATTTCAAGTCTTCCACCTTACTCACCCTGTTGCTTGGTCTTGGATGAGTGATCTCTCTTTTGAGGATCACATCACGTATGGAGCTCATATTCGATTACTATCAATATGGGGACCCGAGACGAGTGGCACTAGCCGAGGCTCAATTCACGGACTAAGCCCTGCCCTGGTGGGACCGTGAAGTCGCTTAACGAAGGAGGAGCCGGTTCGGACCCTTAACCTCATGGGACGAGCTCACACACCTCATGCGGAAACGTTACGTTCTGCCCCACTTTTACCGAGAGCTGCAGAAGAATTTTAGATGGCTCACCCAGGGCACCAAGACGGTCAGCGAGTACTTCGACGAGTTTGAGCACCTATGGAACCGTCTCGAGATTACGGACTGCCCGAAGAGCTTTATGGCCCAGTTTATTGGCGGACTCCAAGAAAAGATTGCACGGAAGGTCGAAAGACAGCCATACCACGACATCAGCGAGCTATATCACCTAGATAACCAAGTAGAGCATTTAAATAAAAGGAAGGCCGCAAGCTATCCCAGGCCCAAACCCAACTGGGCCAAGTCCTACGACAAGACACCGGGCCCGAGCACCGACTCCCATTTCAATTGCAACGGACGCGGACACATGGCTCGTGACTGTCTGAACCAATGAGTCATGATCCTGACTCCATCCAGTGAGTACGGGTCTGCCAACGAAGAGGAAATCGAACGACCAGACGCCCAGACCGACCAGCTCTAGGACAAGATCAAATATCCAGACTTCGGAGAACTCCTAATGTTCCTGCGTGTTCTAAACTTCACAGCCGGACCTGAGGAAACCGCACATCGGGATAACATATTTTATATCAAGTGCACAGTAAAAGGTAAGGTATATTCCCTGATCATAGACGGATGTTCTTGTACCAACATCGCTAGTCAATACATGGTTGACAAGTTCGGTCTTGAGAGGACCAATCACCCAGACCCATACGGGTTGCGATGGCTCAATGACAAGACCGAGATACGCATATCCGATGATGAGGACATCAATTCAAGACCAACCAAGGAGCATGGAGATTCCACCGAAAGGTTGCGTAAAACACTTAAAAGACATGTTAGAGAATTGTACTCTTTTTCCTACTCTCGGTTTTGTTCTAATGGGTTTTTCGAAAGAGGTTTTAACGAGGCAACACCTCTAATGTGCATGGCGAATAAGGCTTGTTCTCAATCTCTTGTTGGAATGAAGAAGAAATGATAAAATAAGAAAGCCTTTAAACCTTGTATAAAGGAGTGAGTTATCTAGGTCAAAGAGGAGTGTCTAAGGCTTGTTTGTGTTCTTGTGTTATGTTATCCTTATAGCCATTCATATATAAGGCAATTATTGTATCCTAACAAGGCTAGACTAGATTAGTATAAATAACTATCTCCCTTTAGATTTGTAACTTAGAAAACTATTATTCTCATTCTTAATAAAATCATTCTTCTCTCTTAATCTCTCTAATATCTCATTCTCTCATTATACGAATCTCTTAATCTCATATTTTTTCAAGGTATCAGAGCCAGGTTACATCAAGAAGAAATTATCTTCTTCACAATCTGCTTTTAGTTCTATTTTGTCCATCAACTTTGAACGCGAATTCCAGCCAAACCACGATAGTTTTTGATTATCAGCTTTTTCTGGGTTGTTCTTCGGCGAATTCTGAAGTCACGCCAATTGCATCATTAGACCAAGGGAATCAAAAGTTAAGAATTTTCTTGCATCGGACATCCGCGAGTGCCTCTGCCGCAAACCTCTGTGTTTCCTAGGTCATTCCGTCGTCAAAATCTTCACCAAAACGCAATTTTCCAAATCCTAATCTCAATCCCTTCGAGTCTAATTTCTGTTTAAAGAAATCAGAACTCATTTCTCTTATGTTTGAAGGAATTTCTTGAAGTTTTTCTCAAAGACGTCGAAAATCGCCTCTCACAAGAATCTGGTGATAAAATTTTAATCTTTTCTCAGTTTTATTTAAAATCTTTAAATATGGAAAGTTAGATGTGTCTTGTGAGGGTCTCCACGAAATTTGGTTTCAATCTGACAAGTTTAAGTCTTCAATATTGATTTTCTTGATTTCCTTATCAAACTTTAAAATAATTTTTAAAAAGGAGAGAACTTGATTTGTTTTTTTTTAAGATTGGTTTATTAATAAATTCGAATAGTATGCTTGTTGATCTTTTTGAATTGGAAAAGGACTGTTAGAATTAGATTTTGTTGGTTGGAGTTTGTTAACATTTGTTGCAGGAGTTGGTTGAAGTTGTTGAAGGAAGTTAGGTAGTTGTCTTGATTGGCAAGAAACTACACGCAGCCTGAAGGAAGGTTTGATCACGCGCCTTGGCTTCCCTGTTCCGTGTCCCTGATTTGTCCCTGGCCTTCTTTACGTGTCTCTGGCGTTCTTGTGTGCCAGACCAGACGAGATCAGATCATCGTCTCACGTGACCTCGTGCCCGAGTCCTCTTTTTGCTCGTGTGACCGGCTTCCTTGCCTGTACCTTTCATTATTGTGTCCCTGTTCCGTGTTCGTGTCCCGGACCGTGTCTCAAGATCACGAGTGCACGTGATCCTGCGTTTAATCCTGTTTTAAGCGTGTTTGATCAGGTGTTCCAAGTTATTCTTGTCGTGAACGTGGTATCAGCTAGCCCAGCCGGTTATCTCATCCTGTGTACGCAAAACACACCCGACGACACGCGCCCGACCAGTTCATCCCATGTACGCTAGACCCATCCCGACCGACTGTCCAGTCACCCGAACAGCCCATTCCAACAAGCTACTCAAGCCTGCTCAGCCTTTTAAAATATGGAAATTCAAGCTACATTCAGAGCTCCAGTCTTTCTACATGGAGCAAATTACCTCTTGTGGTCTAGGACCATGAAAACCACATTGGGTGGTAAAGGTCTTTGGAATCACATTTCTACAAATGGTCTTGAAGAAAATGAAGTGGCTGAAGTTAGTGAGGCTGTGGCTGCTCAAACCATATGGTACCAAGAAAACCAGTTGGTACTCTCTATACTTCAAATTTCTCTTGCTATTGATCTTTTAGAGGCTTATTCCTTTTGTGAAAATGCTAAAGAACTTTTGGAGACTTTGCAAATGGTATATGGAAACACCACTAACCGACCAGATAACGATACCCTTTAGTGTTGGCCGTTACACCGATCAGGTCTTATGCGACGTGGTCCCGATGCAAGCTGGTCACCTCCTTCTTGGACGTCCATGGCAGTTTGACAGGAAAGCCACACACAATGGGCGGATTAACCTGTATTCTTTTGTTCATAACAAGCGCAGGTTTAATCTAGCACCGCTCGCCCCACAGCAAGTCCGAGAGATCCAGCAGATAATGGACTCCGCCAAAGGACCCCAGAAGGAGAATGTCCTAGTGAACTCCAGGGTCATTCGTAAGGCAGTAAGTAGGGACAATACCAACATTGTCCTTATGATCTTCAAAGAGTCCTTCCATGCAGATAACACCACACCGCAGCCCCCACCCGAAGTCGCCAAGCTCTTGGAGACCTACACAGGCGTTTTTCCCGCCGAGATACCACCCAGATTGCCACTACTTAGAGGGATCAAGCACAACATCGATTTCATCCCGGGAGCTCAATTACCCAACCGTCCCGCCTACGTCGTCAACCCGGAGAAAGGTAAGGAGCTCGAACGCCAAGTACGAGAGCTTATGGACCAAGGCTATGTCCGAGAAAGCCTTAGTCCTTGCACTGTCCCCATACTAATTGTGTCGAAGAAAGACGGATCGTGGAGGATGTGCGTTGACTGCCAAGTCATCAACAACATCACCATCAAATACCGGCAACCTATACCACAGCTAGATGACATGCTAGACGAGCTAAGCGGATATCACCAAGTCCGTATGCGAGAAGGAGACGAGTGGAAAATGGCGTTCAAGACCAAGCAAGGCCTCTACGAGTGGCTCGTCATAACTTTCGGGCTCTCCAAAGCCCCGGGTACCTTCATTCGGCTAATGAACCATGTTCTTAGACCGTACATCAGTAAGTTCGTTGTTGTGTATGCCGACCACGTCACCCATTTAGAGTTGGTCATACGTACGCTTCAAGGGGAGAAGTTATATGCCAATCTAAAGAAGTGTACGTTCTGCACTGACCGAGTAGTCTTCCTAGGCTTTGTCGTGAGTTCACAGGGCCTACAGGTAGACGAGGAGAAAATTCAGGCCATACGAGATTGGCCCACGCCCACTAGCATCAGCCAAGTCAGGAGCTTCCATGGCTTGGCCAGCTTTTACCGGAGGTTTGTCATGGACTTCAGCACGATCGCCAGCCCTCTGAACTCCGTGATCAAGAAGGATCGGGCATTCAGCTGGGGACCCGAGCAGGAGAAGGCCTTTAATCTGCTCAAAGACCGGCTCCCCCACACTCCGGTCCTATCCTTACCCGACTTCCAGAAGACCTTCGAAGTGGAGTGCGACGCAACTAGCGTCGGAATCGAGCCGTCCTAACTCAAGGAGGGAAGCTCGTAGCTTAATTCAGCGAGAAGTTAAGCTGGGCCGCACTAAACTACCCTTCCTACGACAAGGAGCTGTACGCCTTGGTTCGACCAATGGACGTCTGGCAAAATTATCTTCTGTCCCGGGAATGCGTCATCCACACCGATCATCAGACGTTGCAGCATTTAAGAGGTCAGACCAAGCTAAAGAGATGACATGCACGCTGGCTAGAATTCATCGAGACGTTTCCATAAATGATCAAGTACAAGAAGGGGAAGGAAAACGTCGTTGCAGACGCCCTGTCCCAAAGACATTCCCTGATCTCGGTCATGGAAGCCAAAGTCCTCGGGTTGGAGCTACTCAAGGACTTATGGGCAGAAGACAACAACTTCAAGGAGGCGCTCCAAAACGCAGGAATTGGTGCCTATTCCTAGTACTATCTATTTGATGGATTCCTTTTCAGGGACTGGAGACTGTGCATTCCGAAAGGATCGACCCGGGAACTGCTACTGAGAGAAGCCCACGGAGGAGGCTTGATGGGACACTTTGGCATGGCCAAAACCCTGAGCCTACTCAAGGAACACTTCTACTGGCCCCATCTTTGACGAGACGTCGAGGCCCATTGCAGCCGCTGTTTGGTCTGTAAATGGGCCAAGTCTAGAGTTCATCCCCACGGATTATATCTTCCCCTACCCATTCCTACTACTACCTGGACTGATATCTATATGGAATTTGTGCTAGGCTTGCCTAAGATCAACCACAAAGACTCCATTTTTGTTGTAGTAGACAGGTTCTCGAAGATGGTTCATTTCATCCCTTGTGCCAATACCAATGAAGCCACACAAACTGCTAGTCTGTTCTTCCGGGAGATTATACGGCTGCATAGGATCCCCAGGACCATTGTTTCCGATTGAGACACCAAATTCTTTAGCGATTTCCGGCGAAACCTTTGGAAGAAGCTCATAACCAAATTGGTGTTTTCAACGACCTGCCACCCGAAGACGGACGAACAAACATAAGTGGTGAACCGGACGATGTCCACTCTCCTAAGGGCTACCATCGGACGAAATTTAAAGTTTTGACTCGAGTATCTACCATTGGTCAAGTTTGCCTACAACCGAGCCGTCCATTCCACGATCAAGAAGTCCCCTTTCGAGGTCGTCTACGGCTTCAATCCCTTGTCCCCGATGGAGTTCACGCCCTTACCACCAGCTGAGATCGTGAGTCTGGAAGGAGAGAGCAAGGCAGACTACGTCAAGAAGCTGCACCAGAAGATCAAGGAGAATCTAGAGAAGAAGACGGAGTCATACGCCAAGCAAGCCAACAATAGGCGTAAGCAGACTACCTTGAAGGAAGGTGATTGGGTTTGGTTGCATATACGACCCGAGAGGTTCCCACAGAAGCGCAAGGACAAACTAGCACCAATAGAAGAAGGTTAATTCCGAGTATTGAAAAGGATCAACGACAATGCCTACCAACTCGAACTGCCAAGTGAGTTTAACATTTCTCCAACGTTCAATGTTTATGACTTAGAGTTATTTGATACAGGTGAGGATTCTGCTTTGGAGACCAAATCACTTGAAGAGGGGAGGGATGATGAGGTCCCGGACCGTGCCGACCACCTTCTCGACCCAGCGATCGACCCAAGCCGCCCGGACCCGCACGTAGCCACGCCAGTCATGCCGACCGGACCTATGACGCGATCAAGGGCCAAGGTGTTAGGAACCAAGATCAACCGCTATGTCAAACGCTACATTGACGTTCTTCCACTGCACCACGAACCCATGCCTAGACCGGACCCAGGACCAGGCCTCGACACCACGATCCAACCTTGGGAGCTGCTTAGTCGTCAGATTGCCAACTCATGCGTCGTTACCATCACCCCAGGTTAAGGACGACAAAGATGCACTAAGGAATTGTATTTTTTTTTCCTACCTTCGGTTTTGTCCCATTGGGGTTTTCGAAGGAGGTTTTAACGAGGCAACACCCTTAGTGTGCACTCGGACTTGGGCTTGACCACTTCTAGAATCCAACGACCTAAGCCATAATTTTTGTGCCCTTTTATTTTTCTAAGTGTGGGACTTTGGCCCGCGCTAAGCCCAATTGGGACCACAGCCCAAGTCAGCTAATTAGACTACATGTTGTTTTTGTTTTAAGTTCTTGTTGTTTTCTTTTAAACTACTTGATGTTTTTTTATAAGGCAAAAGCCCTAAGACTTAGGCCTATATAAGCCAAGTCTTTCACATTAATAAAATTCAGACTTGAACAAGAAATCAAGAAAACCTATTCTACTAGCTTGTAACCGGCGCCGCCTAAGTGTGGTTTCCCCTGGACTTCGAATTCCAAAGCTCGAGGTCGCCCTGGTGTATCACGGACAGCCCATAGTCTGTGTGGTCCAGCTCGCAATCCCCGCCCCGGTCGCGCTAAACGGTTGAGTCTCTCCCGGTCCGTGTCCTCAGCCACTTCCGCGGTCGAGTCTCTCCCCTGGAACTGGTCCCGGCGTCCGCACCAGCGAACCTCCATTGGTTCCTCCTACGTCTGTGGCTCACATCAGCTATGGTCGACATCTGGTTCGTCAAAGCTTGCAGAAGCTGCATCATTGCTTGATTGTTCTGTCCCGATGTGGACTCATCACTTCCTGACATATTTTCTTTTCCGAGAAAAGTAAATTTTCTAAAAATGGAAAGTTCTCGAAAAGGAAACTTACAAAAATAAAAACTTTCCTTTTATGGAAAATTTTCAGAGATTTGATTTTATTTTTATTTATAAAATTTAATTATATTTAAAGATACTACCTAATTGCAAAAGAAGGGAAATAACAGAAAAAGGAAACTATCCTAAAAGACAAATATTGCCTAAGTCTAAAAAGAAAAACTAGTTAATAAAATATATACTAAAATTTTAATGTCTAATTAACTAAAAGGAAACTATACTAAACTAAAGGGAAAACTAATTAATTGCCTAAACCTCTAAACGAAACTATCCTAAACTAAAAAGCAAAATCTAGTTATTGCCAAAAAATTTTGGGAAAAACTTTCTAAAAGGTTTTAGGAAACTTCCTAAAATATTTCCTAGCCTAGAAAAATATGGAATCTAATTAATCTTATGTCTAAATGCTAAGGGAAAATTTTCCTAAAAAACTAAGGCAAAGAATCTATGCACTATAGGTGGAGACCTAGACCAGCCAGCTGACCTAAGAAGCTCTTGGCGGCTCGGGACTGACGAGGGGCAGGGTTCAGGAAGCTAGGCACAGTATGGGGCACTAGGGGAGACGCTAGGCGCGGTGCTAAGCAAACGGGGTGGAAAATCCTGACGCGGGAGGGTTCCTAGGCTACTCGGGACGAGTCCTAAGCGCAGGACTAGACTACTCGGATAAGCACAAACCGAAACTAGAGGTTGGAACCTAGGCTCCGACTGCTAAGGCGTGACCAACTAGGAACGGGAGGCTAGGGACTAGAACCTGAACAGGAACATGAAAGCCGACTAATACCTCAATCTGTCTAACCCTATCACATCCAAGCTATCAAACAGAAAACCCTAGCTTTCACAAGCGTGCAGTTCAAGTAACCTTGGCACACGATTTATCAAGATGAATGAGTGCTCTAGGTGAGTTTTGAAATCCCTAAGTTGCTTTTAAACAACCTAAACACTTTTTTTTGTCTTAAAAATTTAAACAACAAACAAGCAAGCAAACTCTTCTCTCTTTTTTTTTTTGAATATGAAAACAAAAAAAAAAGATTGATAGAACCTGTTTTTTTTTTGTGGTATGAGACTTGATTCTTTCACCTTCTTACCGAGAACCTCAAGGAAAAAGAGAAAGAAGAAAAATCAAAAGCCAAAAACTATTGCAACAAAAAACAAAGAAATCACCGAACAACAAGGATAAAATCAACCTGATGAGCAGGAGCTTTAAGCTCTGATACCAGATGATATAAAAACTGTGGGGTGGGCTGTCTTTCACCGAGAAGCTCAGGTTGCTGGTTAGAAAGGATTGAAATAAATGGTGGATCGAAGGAACCACACAAGCTGTGAACCAAAATAGGTTAAAAACACGGCTGCTACCAAAGACTTGGAGGCGGTGCTGGTGACTTAGACAATAGTCTTAGGTTTTGTTCTAAAATGCTTATTATTTTATTAATGAGTAGACAAAAGACTTATATAATGCCTTATTACAACTTAGGTTAAACAACATGATGTTTAGCCTCTCAAAGAATTAAAACATCAAGAAGTTTACTTAATGACAATTAAAATAGACTTTGGGCCTAAATAGTCAACATGATTCCAAAAGCCCAAATAACATACTTAGTCCTAGAAATAAAATTAAAGATAGAAAAGCCCAATAACACTTAGGCTAAAATTCGGTGGTGACTGGTGAATGGTGTAAAGTTGTGAACAAGTCTTCACCGTCTTGCGCACTAAGAGTATTTACTCATTAAAACCTTCTTCGGAAAACCCACTGGGACAAAACCGAAGATAGGAAAAAGAGTACAATTTCAGAGCACAAATTTTGGTGTCTCTACCGGATGGTAATGGTTAAGACACTGGAGGAAGAAGAATCTTCGAGAAGGAACCTTCATGGTTCCTTGTCCGGTTGGAATGGGTCGGATGGTCCAAGCATGGTCATGGCCTGGTCTGCTGGTCCTGGCACGGTCACGATCGGCACGGTCAGTCCGGGGCTGGTCCTGGTTCGCATGGTCGGTCCGGGGCCTGTCCTGGTCGGTCTGGTCGGTTCGAGTTCCTGTCCGACTCCACTCTCCAATAGCATGCTGAGCTTGTCTCCCAGAGTTTTCCTTTGGGACCGTGTGAGAGGTCCTGGTGGAATGACTGGTACAATGGCTGCTCGATGTCCTCATCACAATGATGCAGCTTTTGAAATCATTAACTGCCCAGATGTCGACCATAGTGACGCGTCTCGAGCGATTAGAGCAACCTGCGTCTGCACCAGCCCCCGTGCCACCCCTAGCACCGTCGTACCACGCCTTACTAGAGGCGGCCCACCATGGAATGGGCAGACACCAGTACTACGACGAGCCCATGCCACCATCTCCACAGCCCATGCACGACCCCGAAGTAAAGATGAACCCGCCTTCCTTTTCAGGAAAGGTTGATCCTGAGGAGCACTTAGACTGGGAGAGGAGAATAGAGTTACTCATCTAGTACTATAACTACGACGATTCCCCGTAAAGTCGCTTTAGCAACGGCACAGTTCACTGATAATACACTGGCATGGTGGGATCGAGAAGTAACAGCTCGCAGGAGAGCTCGTATGGGTACTTTGACCTCATGGGTCGAACTCACCCAGATCATGAGGAGACGCTATGTCCCACCTCATTTCAATTGTGAACTTCAGAGACGTTTCAGACTCCTGACACAAAATAGTAAAACGGTGTCAGAATATTTCGACGAATTTGAGCACCTCTGTAACCGACTGATGTAAACGAGTCCGAGGAGAAACTAACAGCAATTCATCGACGGATTGCAAAAATCCATCGCCCGAAAGATCGAGCTACAGCCCTACCATGATCTTGGCAAACTGTTACACCTAGCAGTCTAGATAGAGAAGTGTCATAAACAGAAGCTAGCCACACCTTCAATGCCTAAGAGCACCTGGGCAACCCAGCCCATTGACCTGCACTTCAAGGGAAAAGCTGTGGTCAGCAACTCGGTTCCCAGGGCCGCCCCAGCTGCCCCAAAACCGACCAGTTCCACGATCACCCCGACCCAACCCCAGCAGAGCAGCGAGATTGTATGCTTCAAATGCAAAGGAAGAGGACATATATCCCGAGAATGTCCCACTCAGCAGACAATGGTACTGACTGCCTCAGGAGACTACGAGTCTGAGGACGAGCACGAGGAGCTAGCCCCTACGACCCATCAGCAATCCGACGAAGAAGTAGAGTACGCCGATTCCGGAGAGATGCTCATGATCAGACGAGTTCTCAGCTCGAGATTTGAGCCGGAATAGGTAAAACAGCGAGAAAACATTTTCCACTTTAAATGTATAATCCTTGGGAAAGTGTGTTCGTTGATTATAGACGGAGGATCCTGCACCAACGCCGCAAGCAAGTACATAGTGGAGAAGCTAGGTGTACCTGTGACCAAGCATCCTAAGCCTTATAAATTGCGATGGCTGAACAACAAGATGGAGTTATACATTTTAGATCAAGTTAAGGTCTCATTCAGAATCATCTGATACCAGGACCAGGTCACCTGCGATGTCGTCCCAATGTCAGCTGGACATCTCCTCCTAGGACGACCGTGACAATTTGACCGGATGGACTAACTTCTTCTCCTTTGTCCATGACAAGCGTAGGTACAACTTGGCACCAATGTCTCCACACGCCGTTCAAGAGATGCAGTCCATGATGGCGAAAGACCAACATGTCCACAAAGAGAATTTTCTAATCAATGTGGCAGACATGAGGAAAGCCACCCATACCAAGGGGATCCAACTCTTCTTGATGCTCTACAGAGAGAGCCTACACACGCTTGGCACCAAGACCACCTTACCTGAAGAGGTCCAAACACTGGTAGAGAGATATGCCGACGTGTTGCCAGATGAGATTCCAGCCGGCCTTCCACCTATACGAGGCATTGAGCACCACATCGATTTCATTCCTGGAGCTCAATTACCTAACCGACCCGCATATTGAGTCAAACCCCGAGGAGACTAAGGAATTAGAATGACAAGTCCAGGATCTTATGGCTCAAGGTTACATCAGAGAGAGCCTTAGCCCCTGTGCTGAAGAAGGACGGGATCTGGAGGATGTGCGTCGACTGGCACCCCATTCCGCGCCTGGACGACATGCTAGACGAGTTAAGCGGAGCCATGGTCTTTTCCAAAATTGACCTTAAAAGCGGATACCATCAAGTCAGGATACGAGAAGGAAACTAAGGGAAGACTGCGTTCAAGACCAAGCAGGGTCTTTATGAGTGGCTAGTGATGCCATTCGGCCTATCCAACGTCCCAAGCACATTTACGCGCCTTATGAACCAAGTCTTCCGACCGTTCATTGGCAAGTTCGTAGTAGTCTACTTCGACGATATACTCGTCTATAGTACGACCTACTCAGATAATTTGAAGCACATAGAGGCCGTTGTCACCACCCTCCAGAGAGAGCAGTTGTACGCAAACCTCAAGAAATGTACATACTGCACATTTATGGTCTTTCATTCCGTTGTTTGATCAAGGACAAGGTTTGTAGTTTGATTATAGATAGTTGTACTAACGTGGCTAGTGAATCTATGGTCAGGAAGTTAGGACTTAAGGAGATGCCCCGTCCAAAGTCGTACCCCCTTCAATGGCTTAATGACACAGGCGAATTGAGTGTGACCCATCAAGTTAATGTACCCTTTGAGATCGACAACTATAAAGATGTTGTTCTCTGTGATGTCTTGCCCATGGAAGCATGTCATATACTCTTAGGAAGGCCATGGCAATCAGACAGGAAGGTGACCAATGATGGATTCACCAACCGCCACCACTTTACCTTCAAGCTCCGTAAGAAAACACTAATATCTATGACTCCCCATGAGGTATATCTTGACCAACTGCATTCAAAGGAAGGAAAACAGTAAACCAAAGGTCTTTAAAGCCAAGACTAATTTCTACCTTAAGTCTAGTGAAGTAAAGCATAGCCTATTTGCTAGTAGACTTATCCTTATATTTGTTTATAAGGAACATGTTCTTGCTTCTACTAACCCTGAGTCGGTCTTTCCGATTAAAGTGAAAGGTATTTTGCAGGTATTTCAAGATGTGTTCCCAGAAGAATTTCCCAATGGCCTACCAGCTATACGTGGGATAAAGCACCAGATTGATCTGGTTCTCAGAGACACTCTATTAAACCGGCCTGCTTACCGCACCAATCCCGTGGAGACCAAGGAACTCCAAACAAAAGTTGATGAATTCATGGCCAAGGGGCACATCCGTGAAAGCATGAGCCCATGTGCTGTGCCGGTTCTCCTTGTCCTTAAAAAGGATGGAACTTGGCGCATGTGTGTTGATTGCAGGGCAGTCAACAACATCATGGTAAAGTATCGCCATATTATACTTAGGCTAGATTATATGTTAGATGAATTGTATTGGTCTAGCTTGTTTTCTAAAATAGACCTTAAGAGTGGTTATCACCAAATTCGGATGAAGGAAAGTGATGAGTGAAAAACCGCTTTTAAAACTAAACATGGCTTATATGAACGGTTAGTAATGCCATTTGGATTAATCAATGCACTTATTACCTTTATGAGATTAATGAACCATGTGCTTAGAGAATTTATAGGGCATTTTGTCATGGTTTACTCTGATGATATCTCAGTATATAGTAAGAACCTAGATGAGTATGTCCATTATTTGAATTTGGTTCTAGAAGTACTTAGAAAGGAAAGGTTGTATGCTAATATGAAGAAATGCACCTTTTGTACGGATAACATTATTTTCCTAGGAATTGTAGTATGTGCTGCAGGTGTAAGGGTCAATGAGGAGAAGGTCCAAGCAATCCGTGACTGGCCTAGTCCTACCTGTCCGCACCCCTGACTGAAGTGATCAAGAAAGATTTGGGCTTCAAGTGGTACAAGGAACAAGAGGAAGCGTTCCAAACGCTCAATGACAAACTCACTCACGCACCACTCTTAGCACTACCTAATTTTTTTAACATATTTGAAATTGAGTGTGATGCTTCAGGTGTAGGAATATGAGTTGTCCTCATGCAAGACCTCAAGCCCATAGCCTATTTCAGTGAGAAGCTTGGATAGGCCACCTTGAACTACCCAACGTATGATAAGAAGCTATATGTCCTTGTCTGTTCCTTGAAAACTTGGCAACATTACTTTTGGCCAAAGGAATTTGTTATCCATACGGACCATGAGTCACTTAAGCACTTCAAGAGCCAGCACAAGTTGAACAAACACCATACTTAGTGGATGGAATTCATTGAGATATTTCCATATGTCATTAAATACAAGCAGGACAAAGAAATTATGGTTGTCGACGCCTTATCTCTTAGGTTTGCTCTCTTATTAACTTTAGAAGTTAAGTTAATGGGATTTGAAAATATGAAATAACTATATGAAACTGACTCAGACTATGGAGAATTCTATAAGTCTTGTTCTAAGAATCCTACAGGTCATTACTTTTTATAAGATGGGTTCCTATTTTATGAAAACCGCCTATGTGTTCCATCTTGTTCCATGAGAGAGTTGTTCGTCCGTGAGGCTCACGCTGGTGGTCTTATGGGACACTTTGGCGTATCCAAAACTATGGCCGTGATGCGTAAACACTTCCACTGGCCTCACATGAGGAAAGACGTGGAACGAATTTGCAGCTGATGTGTTAAGTGTAAGATGGCTAAGTTTACGACTCAGCCTAACGGTTTGTAGCATCCCTTACCAATTCCCGAGCATCCATGGGTAGGTTTGTCTATGGATTTCATATTAGGATTGTCTAGGACTTGTAATGGCAAGGATAATATATTTGTTGTGGTATACAGCTTTTCAAAAATGTCATATTTCATTGCTTGTAGAAAAACTGATGATGCATTGCATGTAGCTAACATTTTCTTCAAAGAGGTTGTTAGATTGCATGACATGCCTAACACAATTGTTTATGAAAGGGATAATAAGTTATTAAGTCATTTTTGGCGCACCATATGGTCTAAGTTAGGTACTAAGTTGTGTTTTTCAACAACATGTCATCATGAAAGTGATGGGCAAACCGAAGTGGTTAATAGGACTTTAGGAGCATTGTTGCGTGCATTTGTGGGAAAGAACCTTAGGACTTGGGAAGACCATTTACCTCATGTTGAATTTGCCTATAACCATTCGGTTCATGCACCATTTCAGATTGTTTAGAGTTTTATTCTTATATCTCCTTTAGACCTAATGCCTTTATCTTTCAGTGAATGTGCTAGTCTTGATGGAGAACATAAGGCTCGATTGGCGATAAAAAATCCATGAGATAGCCCGAGCCAACATTGACCAAGATAAGGCAGTATGGCCAGGCCGTTGACAAGAACCGAAAGAAGGTTACTTTTCAACGAGGAGACCAAGTTTGTATCTACTTGCGCAAAGACCGGTTCCCTGAAGAACGCTGTTCCAAGCTGATGCCCCGAGTGGATGGACCGTTTACGGTCGTCAAGCACATTAATTACAATGCCTACCAATTGGACTTGCAAGGTAAGTATTCAGTGAGTTTGAGTTTTAATATTACTGACTTGAATCCTTTTTGTGCAGATAACATGGATTTGAGGTCAAATCCTTTTCAAGAAAGGGGGGATGATGTGAGCCTGGACGCTGAGCCAGATGATCGCATGGAACGTGGCCTCGACCATGGCCCGAACAACCGAACGATCGCATGGAACGTGGCGTCAACCGTGGCCCCAAACAACCGGACAATCGCATGGAGGTTGGCCTCGACCCTGGGCCCGGACATGGCCTTAACCATGGCCACGAGGACAGCATCGACCATGGCCTCAAGGACGGCATCGACACTAACCTCGACCAAGATCCTAGCACCTCGACCAGGACCTTGGCCCGAGCCTCGACCCGCGCTTCGACCCGAGCCTCGACCCAAGCCTCGACCAGCCTCAACCCGAAGACCGACGCCTCGACCAGAGCTTCGATCCGCACCTCGACCAGCCTCGACCTGAAGACCCGTGTCTCGACCAGGACTTTGACTCGTGTCTCGACCAACCTTGTCCCGGTGCCATGGACCATTCCACCTAGTCCCTTGACCAATTCCCGGACCAAGGCCCTACAAGATTCCATTAGGTTATTCTTAGCCTATTTTTTTTCTCAACCCATCTAAGTCCATGCAGATTCATTATTGGATTTATGAGTTTGGGATTAAGGGTCCACTTTGGTTCTTTTTTACCGTGTGAGCTTTTTACCATTGGGTTTTCTTCACATGGGTTTTTAATGGGGTCTGGTGCATTTTTAAAATGAACAAGCCCATAAGGCCTTTAATTTGAGTTTGTTGGCATTCTAAGTTTGGCCTGGCCCATCTATTGTTAGGCATGTGTTTTTATTGTCTGCACCACCTTAATATTGTTTGGTCTTTGTTCTTAAATGACTTGGTTATCTGTGCCAATCATGCAAGATATTGACCAAGCAGTTTGAATTCTTTAGGCGTGTCTATTTGTACTTGGTGGTGGCCATTTGTAAATCTTTCATCTAATTTTTATGAGAATTTTTCCATTGAAAATCATTCTTGGTCGATCTTTAACTCTCACAAACCCCTTAATAGTGTGTAATATCTAGTTTGCTAGTTTGTGAAATCGTTGTCTTCAATTGGTGTGTCATGTCCGGTTTGAAACAAGTCGGAATTCTAAAATTCCTCACCATTTTGGAGTCCTCACCATCTGATGTAAGAACTTAGGTGGGCTGTTTTTTCACCAAGAATCTCAGGTTAATGGACAGAATTTGATGGAAGTGAAGGGGTGGATCAAAGGGACCACACAAGCTGTAAAAGGGGCTTGTGATACTCCAAGAACTCCAACCAAAAGGCTGAAGAACACACAGCTGCAGCAAGGCTTGCTGGCGGCTGTTTTTAGACTAAGGGTCTTTAGGTTTTTGTCAAAAATGCTTGTTAATATTAATACTCCTAACTTAGGCTTATATAATGCCTTAAGTCTAGGGCTTATAATTATTCAGATTACAAATGGGCCAATAACCCAAAAGAATGAAAACATAATTAAAATTAGGTTTAAAGCCATAATTAACTAAAACATAAAATAACATATAAAAGATGGGATTAAGACTTAAGTAAATAAGACTTAAACTAAAGATAGGTAAAGGCCACGACCAGAATGGCATTGCTGACTGAGTTAGAGGACTTGTGAAGCATGGTATTTGGTGAACAAGTCCTCGTCTTCATGCAAACTAGAGGTGTTGTCTCGTTAAAACTTTATTCGGAAAACCCAGTGGGACAAAACCGAAGATAAGGAAAAAGAGTACAATTCTATAGCATGTCTTTACTAATATGTGATTCCTTATCTCTGGAAAGCTTGGGCATGAATAAGTGTTGCCTTGAAACCTTCTTGAATGTTGAGAATGCCTTCAAATCGTGCACAAGTAGAAATGGTAAGAATGCAGATGGCTCCAAATATGGTAAGTGTAAACAAGAGAGAATTCGCATGATTCTCTGGATTCTGGTACATGTAAATATTATATATGAATCTCCTGAATTCTTAGATGCCTCTCTTGGTCGCCAAGTGTAGGTCTGAAAGCTACTAAACCGATCTGGTCCAGCATTTCCCTTAAATGGAACCAAGTAGACATGTTGTTGAATTTTAGTGATAAATTGGGCCTACTTTGGATTCTTGTTGATTTATTTGGCTTGATGAAACCATGAGGGATCCATTACCATTCTCCAAGTAGTCGGAGATCTAGATTGTGAGTGAGTTGGGCTGTGCAGCTCGATCTTTGGCCCACTCGTGGATGGTACTCTGAAACCGGTTTCCTGACTTATATCATCCATAACTTCCAATTCAGAATTCGGTTTGAAGTGACTCAAATTTTCCGTGTCTCCTTGATGAGTCAATATTCTGGGACAGTTTGTTTCATGGCTTAACTCCTCCTGGTTGGGCCGATATAATCCAAGGAAGACACCTATGTCTTTGGTCTGCTCAGATTGGTTCTCTCCAAGGGTTTTGGTCAGCTTCTTGGTGACTTCTCTATGCTCCTGGATTGTTAGTGACTTGATGTCCTCATCACCATCTGATCCATTCGCTTCACCATCTGTTCCATCCATTGCATCAACCGATTCACAACCTCCATCAACCATTTCAAGTCTTCCACCTTACTCACCCTGTTGCTTGGTCTTGGATGAGTGATCTCTCTTTTGAGGATCACATCACGTATGGAGCTCATATTCGATTACTATCAATATGGAGACCCGAGACGAGTGGCACTAGCCGAGGCTCAATTCACGGACTAAGCCCTGCCCTGGTGGGACCGTGAAGTCGCTTAACGAAGGAGGAGCCGGTTCGGACCCTTAACCTCATGGGACGAGCTCACACACCTCATGCGGAAACGTTACGTTCTGCCCCACTTTTACCGAGAGCTGCAGAAGAATTTTAGATGGCTCACCCAGGGCACCAAGACGGTCAGCGAGTACTTCGACGAGTTTGAGCACCTATGGAACCGTCTCGAGATTACGGACTGCCCGAACAGCTTTATGGCCCAGTTTATTGGCGGACTCCAAGAAAAGATTGCACGGAAGGTCGAAAGACAGCCATACCACGACATCAGCGAGCTATATCACCTAGATAACCAAGTAGAGCATTTAAATAAAAGGAAGGCCGCAAGCTATCCCAGGCCCAAACCCAACTGGGCCAAGTCCTACGACAAGACACCGGGCCCGAGCACCGACTCCCATTTCAAAGGGAATTCTCAAGACTCGGCATGGTCCAGCACCGGACCAGCCGGCCCTCCAGCGAGCAAGCCCACCAGAACAAACCAACGGAGCCGCGACCTCACCTGTTTCAATTGCAACGGACGCGGACACATGGCTCGTGACTGTCTGAACCAACGAGTCATGATCCTGACTCCATCCAGTGAGTACGGGTCTGCCAACGAAGAGGAAATCGAACGACCAGACGCCCAGACCGACCAGCTCTAGGACAAGATCAAATATCCAGAATTCGGAGAACTCCTAATGTTCCGGCGTGTTCTAAACTTCACAGCCGGACCTGAGGAAACCGCACATCGGGATAACATATTTTATATCAAGTGCACAGTAAAAGGTAAGGTATATTCCCTGATCATAGACGGAGGTTCTTGTACCAACATCGCTAGTCAATACATGGTTGACAAGTTCGGTCTTGAGAGGACCAATCACCCACACCCATACGGGTTGCGATGGCTCAATGACAAGACCAAGATACGCATATCCGATGATGAGGACATCAATTCAAGACCAACCAAGGAGCATGGAGATTCCACCGAAAGGTTGCGTAAAACACTTAAAAGACATGTTAGAGAATTGTACTCTTTTTCCTACTCTCGGTTTTGTTCTAATGGGTTTTTCGAAAGAGGTTTTAACGAGGCAACACCTCTAATGTGCATGGCGAATAAGGCTTGTTCTCAATCTCTTGTTGGAATGAAGAAGAAATGATAAAATAAGAAAGCCTTTAAACCTTGTATAAAGGAGTGAGTTATCTAGGTCAAAGAGGAGTGTCTAAGGCTTGTTTGTGTTCTTGTGTTATGTTATCCTTATAGCCATTCATATATAAGGCAATTATTGTATCCTAACAAGGCTAGACTAGATTAGTATAAATAACTATCTCCCTTTAGATTTGTAACTTAGAAAACTATTATTCTCATTCTTAATAAAATCATTCTTCTCTCTTAATCTCTCTAATCTCTCATTCTCTCATTATACGAATCTCTTAATCTCATATTTTTTCAAGGTATCAGAGCCAGGTTACATCAAGAAGAAATTATCTTCTTCACAATCTGCTTTTAGTTCTATTTTGTCCATCAACTTTGAACGCGAATTCCAGCCAAACCACGATAGTTATTGATTATCTGCTTTTTCTGGGTTGTTCTTCGGCGAATTCTGAAGTCACGCCAATTGCATCATTAGACCAAGGGAATCAAAAGTTAAGAATTTTCTTGCATCGGACATCCGCGAGTGCCTCTGCCGCAAACCTCTGTGTTTCCTAGGTCATTCCGTCGTCAAAATCTTTACCAAAACGCAATTTTCCAAATCCTAATCTCAATCCCTTTGAGTCTAATTTCTGTTTTAAGAAATCAGAACTCATTTCTCTTATGTTTGAAGGAATTTCTTGAAGTTTTTCTCAAAGACGTCGAAAATCGCCTCTCACAAGAATCTGGTGATAAAATTCTAATCTTTTCTCAGTTTTATTTAAAATCTTTAAATATGGAAAGTTAGATGTGTCTTGTGAGGGTCTCCACGAAATTTGGTTTCAATCTGACAAGTTTAAGTCTTCAGTATTGATTTTCTTGATTTCCTTATCAAACTTTAAAATAATTTTAAAAAAGGAGAGAACTTGATTTGTTTTTTTTAAGATTGGTTTATTAATAAATTCGAATAGTATGCTTGTTGATCTTTTTGAATTGGATAAGGACTGTTAGAATTAGATTTTGTTGGTTGGAGTTTGTTAACATTTGTTGCAGGAGTTGGTTGAAGTTGTTGAAGGAAGTTAGGTAGTTGTCTTGATTGGAAAGAAACTACACGCAGCCTGAAGGAAGGTTTGATCACACGCCTTGGCTTCCCTGTTCCGTGTCCCTGATTTGTCCCTGGCCTTCTTTACGTGTCTCTGGCGTTCTTGTGTGCCAGACCAGACGAGATCAGATCATCGTCTCACGTGACCTCGTACCCGAGTCCTCTTTTTGCTCGTGTGACCGGCTTCCTTGCCTGTACCTTTCATTACTGTGTCCCTGTTCCGTGTTCGTGTCCCGGACCGTGTCTCAAGATCACGAGTGCACGTGATCCTGCGTTTAATCCTGTTTTAAGCGTGTTTGATCAGGTGTTCCAAGTTATTCTTATCGTGACCGTGGTATCAGCTAGCCCAGCCGGTTATCTCATCCTGTGTACGCAAAACACACCCGACGACACGCGCCCGACCAGTTCATCCCATGTACGCTAGACCCATCCCGACCGACTGTCCAGTCACCCGACCAGCCCATTCCAACAAGCTACTCAAGCCTGCTCAGCCTTTTAAAACATGGAAATTCAAGCTACATTCAGAGCTCCAGTCTTTCTACATGGAGCAAATTACCTCTTGTGGTCTAGGACCATGAAAACCACATTGGGTGGTAAAGGTCTTTGGAATCACATTTCTACAAATGGTCTTGAAGAAAATGAAGTGGCTGAAGTTAGTGAGGCTGTGGCTGCTCAAGCCATATGGTACCAAGAAAACCAGTTGGTACTCTCTATACTTCAAATTTCTCTTGCTAGTGATCTCTTAGAGGCTTATTCCTTTTGTGAAAATGCTAAAGAACTTTTGGAGACTTTGCAAATGGTATATGGAAACACCACTAACCTTTTAAGAATTTTTGAAGTGAAAAAGGCTTTGAATGAATTAAGGAAGGAGGATGCAGAATTCACAAAGCATTATGGCTCATTCAGAGCATTGTGCACTGAGCTAGAGATGCTAAGGCCAGCTACCATTGACCCAATTGTTCTCCTTGAAAGAAAAAAACAAGATAAGATGTTTGGATTACTATTAACCCTTAATACTACTTACTCAGATCTTATTAAGCATATTCTCAGGTCTGATAAGCTTTCTAGCTTGGAAGATGTTTGTGCTCAAATCCAAAAGGAGCAAGAATCTCATGGACTATTTGGCAACAAGGCTGAATTGGTGGCTGCACACAAGAGCTTTTTCAAATCAGCAACAACAAATGAATCTAGGAAGAAGAGACAAACTTGTGACCATTACAAAAGGAGTGGCCATACAAAGAAAGAGTGTTCGGTACTCCATCCTCAACTGATGTTTGGACATCCCCATTCCCATCTAGAGAAAACCATAAGTATTTTGTGACATTTATTGATGAAAAGTTCAAATATATTTGGGTTACTTTGCTTAATTATAAAGATAGAGTATTTGATGCATTTTTAAATTTTCAAGCATATGTTACTAATCAATACAATGCAAATATTAAATGCTTTAGAACAGATAATGGAGGAGAATACACTAGCACCAGACTCCAACAACACTTGGACAAGCATGGCATTGAACATCAAACCAGTTGTCTTTACACTCCACAACAAAATGGAGTGGCTGAAAGGAAGAATAGTCATTTGATGGAAGTTGTGAGAAGAATGATGTTCCACATGAAAGTTCCCAAAAGATTTAGGAGAGATGCTCTTGTAGCTTCATGCTACTTGATTAATAGGACTACTACAAAAGTCCTAGATGACTTGTCTCCATTTGAGGTACTAAACAAAACTAGACCTAATATTGACCAGTTAAGAGTTTTTGGTTGTGTTTATTTTGTATTAGTTCCAAGGGAGCAAAGGAACAATCTGGACCCAAAGAGTACCAAAACTATGTTCATTGGATATTCTTCTACTCAGAAAAGATACAAATGTTATGACCCATAGACTAGAAGAGTCTTGGTATGCAGAGATGTTAAGTTCCAAGAATCCAAAGGTTTCTATGAAGAAGGAACTTGGGACCAATTTAAGGACATCTCAACAACAAGATCAGACCACGCTAAGAACTTGAGAAGGCTCTTGGAGAGCATTGGTATAGTTTCACCTTATGTTCAGCAGCCCATGGCTCCTTAGCCTGTACCGGCCGTGTCCAATCCCAGCCAACCAGCTGCGGCACATCCAACCGAGCCGCTGGCATCCACACCATCCGGCCCTTCCATCCATCCGCAGCATGGTGTCTTCAGTTCTCCTGGCCTTCCTCCTCTTGAACATGGGGGGGGGGAGAGACATCTACTCATGTCCAACAAGACTCAGCAGGAGAATAATCAATTTTTGTCTTAGCTTCCAAAAGATCAAGAGAAGTGCCCACTCTTATTGAATTTTTAGATGAAGATGAGAATCCTATCCAAGAAGCTCTACCTACAGTCCTAATAAGGAGTATAAGACAAAAGAAACCACCAGTGTTCTACAATGGGAATGTTGTGGTTCATCATGATCAGAGAGTTTGTAATATTGCTCACTTACCTACAAATCATGTTGCTTTCATTTCAAGTCTTGATAAGGAGCAGATTTCAAAGACATATGAGGAAGCTATGACAAATAAAGAATGGAGGGAAGCTATCCTAGCTGAGAAACAAGCTTATAGGAATACATTTGGTGAAGATTATAGGAATACATTTGCACCTGAAGCTAAGCTTCATTCTGTTAATGTTGTTCTTTCACTTGCTACTAACCTTGAGTGGGAGTTATAGCAAATGGATGTTAAGAATGCATTCTTGCAAGGTGAACTAGAAGAAGAGGTATATATGTCACATCCACCAGGTCTAGAGGAGGAGGTAGGAAGTGTCAACATACTTAGGCTGAGGAAAACAATCCCCAAGAGCTTGGTACCACAAGATAAGTGTAACATTGATGGATAGAGGCTTCAAAAGATCTGAAATTGAACATATTCTTTTTACACTAAAGAGTAAGGAAGGGATTGTGGTAATTCTCATTTATGTAAATGATATAATCATATCTGGTAATGATAGTGTTGGTATTGCATATACAAAAGAATATTTGAAGAGTGTCTTTGATATTAAAGATTGAGGAGAACTTAAATACTTCTTAGGAATTGAAGTGTGTAGGTTCAAGGAAGGTCTATTTTTATCTCAAAGAAAATATATTGTAGTTTTACTAACTTATACAGGTATGATGGAAGCTAAACCAGCCAAAAGACCCTTAGAAGAAGATTATAAAATTGGATATAAGGGGGATCTAGAGGAGGAAATTGATTTTCATGATCCTAAGCTCTATAGGAAAGTGGTTGGTAAACTTATTTGTCTAACCATCACTAGACCAGATTTATGTTTTGCTGTGAATCAGGTATCTCAACACATGCAATGTCCAAAGATGAGACATTGGGAGATGGCAAACCGGATTTTGAGATACCTAAAAGGCACTCATGAACAAGGTATATGGATGGGTTGCAACAAAAACACAATTGTGGTTGGTTATGTGATGCAGATTGAGCAGGAGATAGGGAGGATAGGAGAAGAACCACAGGCTATTGTACTTTCATAGGAGGAAACCTTGTGACTTGAAAAACCAAGAAGCAAAAGGTGGTATCATGTTCTAGTGCAGAATCAGAATATAGAGCAATGAGGAAGCTTACAACTGAATGCATTTGGCTGAGGAAAATTTTGGAAGACTTGGCCGTGAAGTATGAAGAACCTATCACCATCCATTGTGACAATCAGACTGCTATACACATTGCCTCCAACTCTGTATTTCAAGAAAGAACCAAGCATATAGAAATAGACTGCCACAAAGTAAGATAAACTATTGGAAAGGGAATCATCTTGCCTTGCTATACAAGGAGTGAGGATCAACTAGCTGATGTTTTCACCAATGCAACAACTCTGAAGAATAGCGCCTCCATCTATCTAAGGCTTGGCCTTATGACCATTCAACAACAATGATCCCAACATGGAGTGTTATACTCTTTTTCCCTAGAAAAGGTTTTGTCCCAATTGAGTTTTCCTTCTTTAGGTTTTTAATGAGGTAATGCTTCATGGTTGCAAGCTTAGGCATTCTCCATGTCTTAAGCTTGAGGGGGAGTGTTGGAATGAAGAAGAAATGATGAAATAACAAAGCCTTTAAACCTTGTATAAACGCATTAGTTATCTAGGTCAAAGGAGAGTGTCTAAGGCTTGTTTTTGTTCTAGTGTTATGTTATCCTTGTAGTCATTCGTGTATAAGACAATCCTTGTATCCAAACAAGCCTAGACTAGATTAGTATAAATAACTATTTCTCTTCACATTTGTAACTTAGAAAACTATTAATCTCATTCTTAATAAAATCATTATTGTCTTTAAATCTCTCTAATCTCTCATTCTCTCATTCTACAAATCTCTTAATTTCATATTCTTTCATCTCTCTTCATTCACAAGACCACAAGGCCACAAGAGAACCAAACTGGACATTACAAAGGCGCCTGTTATATCCATTGAATGGGATGACTCAGATGATCAAGAATATCATAACAAATGGTTTCAGGAAAACCAGATGGTACTTTATATACTTCAAATTCCCTTGCTGGATCTATTTTGGAAGCATATTCATATTGTGAAAATGCTAAAGATCTTTGAGAAACTTTGAAAAATGTATATGACAATACTACTAACCTCATGAGAATTTTTGAGGTCAAGAAATCTTTGAATGATCTTAGACAAGAGGATGTTGAATTCACAAAGCATTATGGATCCTTCAGAGCTTTATGGGCAGAGCTAGAGATGCTAAGGCCTGCCACAATTGATCTCATTACTCTCCATGAAAGGAGATAACAAGATAAGGTGTTTGGGTTACTTTTGACTTTGAACACTAACTATGTTGATTTGATTAAGCACATTCTTAGGGAGTTGACAAAGGCCTTGGTCTTGCCATTTTCTTCAAATAGGATTGTTATCCGGTGAGTTCTGAGGATTTCTCCAGTGGTTTCACTCAATTTGGTGGCCTGAGTCAAAAGTTGTCCACGGCCAAGTCTGGTTGGGCTGCGATTAGCCTCGACGCAAGATCACGAGTTTGCATTAAGCATATCTCCTTCAATTTTTCATCAAATCAGGTGATTCTAAAGCCTAAACTCAATTAAAACGAGTATAGTTGACGAATCAAGGGGTCCGCTTTGACCCTTTATACGTTTAGAAGCTTTCTTGATCAATCTTTCTCAGTGTGTCCAGTTTTGACATGTTTGTAGTATTTGTGTTAAAACCTTATATTTTTCTTAATCTTTTTCAAATCTTGGATGATCAAAACTTAGTTTAGGATCTTATTGAGGGTCTCAAGAAGTTTTATTTCATTTTAAAGAATTTTAGATTTCAAGAAAGCTTTTCTTGATTGATACTAAGAATCTGTTTTTTTAAAAAAAAGTTTAAGAGGCAAAATGGATTAGATTTGTTTTTAAAAAAATCCTATTAACATAATCTTTGGTCAAGACTTTTAATATTGTTAGAAGTAGTTGGTCAAGGTCTGTTAGGTTGTTGAAGGTTGTTACAGGTGGTTGCAACTTGTTATTGGACAGGCGGTTTTAGGTTGTTGACGCGCCTAGGTACCTAACCTCTTGGACAGGCGCGTGTGTGGTCTGGTCTAGTCTTGGTCTCTTTTGTTTTATTTTCTTGCAGTAAATCAAGTCTAATGGAGTATTAGACAAACATCAAGGATCCAGTCATCCTTCATTGGACGAATTATCTACTATGGTCTAGAACCATGAGGATAACCTTGTGTAGTAAAGGGTTATGGACTCATATTACAAAGGAGCCTGTTATAGCCATTGAAGGGGATGATTCAGATGATCAAGAAGATCATAACAAATGGTTTCACAAAGATCATAACTTAAATAAGACTTAGATTAAAGTAAAGCATGCAAACAAAAAAATAAAACTAAAGCATAAAGACAAACCTAGTTCTTAAAAAAAACAATGAAAAAGTCTAGTAACAAAGGTGGCTACTGCAAATTAAAAACTATAAAAATAAATGGCTGCTTCTCTAAGTAAACTATTAGGATTCTTATAGGTTAACAAGGAAGAAAAAATGTGGAAAAATCTAGACAAATGGTGCTGACTCGCCAAAATTATTAAAATGCCATGCGATTTCTTCGCAACGGGTTGGCAACCTGTTTTCAGCCAGGTTTGCAACTTCCTTCTATTTCTCTTTTTTTTTCCCGACTCCTTTGAGCACAGCTTCGGCTTTTAGTCTATTTTTGCTCCAATTTCCTATACTTTCATGCTACCACTTGACATTGCAACATGTATGCAAAATGCAAATCTAAACACACTAATATGTGATTAAAATAAGGGAAAAATTATGCAAAACCTAGTATTAATCCTAATAAAATCATGAGATATCATTAGACAATTGTTGGCCCAATAAAGTTGACAGAGTCAAATTGCATTGCTTCTCCTTTGTCTTCTTTTTCCTCCATTAATACATTCAATTATCCTCTTTTTCTGGTTCTTCTCCATTTTCTGCTTCTCCCTCATCTGGTTTTACTGAGCCATTTCCAACATCACAAGCATGTGCTTCTCCCTGGGGATTGACTGGTGACACATCTTTCCCAATTACTGCCTCACTTTTTTTTTCCTTTCGTGCCGCTCTTTCTGCATTATGATCCTATGAAAACAAAGATAATTTATGAACTGAGAAAACCAATGATACCATAAAACAACGAAACACTTGAATGCTATAACCTACCGTAGGCTTTGCTGGTGGTTTGACCCTCATCTGCTCTTCCATGGTAGCCACTCTAGCTACCATATCTAGAAACTTAGCTCCTAGTCAAGCCCCATATCTTCTTTTGGTCCAGCATCCCACATCTGTTCCAACGACTCCATTCTTACTTCCTGATTTAGAACTAAGCTGATGCAGCGAACCTCCAAATTTTCCATACCAAATTTTTTGACTGGCTTGTTCCTCCGTCGTGTAATGGAACTTCCAACCTCCTCGTCCTTGCCTGTCTCATCTTCCTTATTTGTGTAACAGTGTCATCTCCGATCATTCTGTTCCCTTTCACCTTCCTTGTTTTATTATGCCTTGAAACACTTTTTTTCCAGCTTACAACACGCTTACGCTTGGCCTTTAATCATTGGGTACTCTGGTAGCGCCTTCCAAGCAATATTAGTCAGCGGCTTACCTTTCAATATAAAGTCCATAAGCATCTCAATCTCATCATCACCCTTATCATCGTTCCCCCACTGACCAAATTTGAAATTTCTTTGCTCACACATACTAGTTATACATATCTGCACAATATTTACAACAACATACATATGGGGACTAGATTTTTCAAAACATCACATACATTCCCACTAAAAAATAGTGTATCCAATGAGAGCTTCCCATCATTTCCATTGAACCTGAACATGAATGGACCGTCTGATTTTATAGAACAAGTACATATGAACATAGGCCCATACCTGAAGGACTTGCACGAACCCCTTGCATATGTGAGAGTTTTGGCAGATCCTTGTTGCAGTTGCATCTTTAACATGCTTAACCAGGTCTATGCAGGCAATCATACCCCATGGATACTACTCAAATAGCTCCAAAGCCATAACCAGCTTAGCTAGATCAGGAGGAATAGACTCCCTCCAATTAAGACCCATCAAACTGTTGTTTAAAATAGCAAAATAACTTAGCCTAATATCTTCTTTCCAGGGTCATGAGCTGCATCCATCAGAAGACTGACACACTAGAACTATATTCTCAATGCATGGGGTTGTATGGGTTTATCTGAGATTGAAAAGTCTCCAAAAATGCATGCTTTATGCAACATCTTCGACTACTTTCCTATGTGGTATTTGACCACAGTCAAGATACGTAATTTCTTCAAACTAAAAAATCGGAAACCGAGCTGGCTGGCCCGCGATCAAAACCCACAGGTAATAGGGGTTCAAAGCAGTTGTTTGCATAAAATAAAATGAACAAGTCTCCAACTCCAGACAAATGTCAGTACCTGGAAATCATAAATAATTCTCAGCGAAGACTTTTTTTATGTAGTCTCACACTTTTTCACCAACATCTTGTTGGACCAATGGCAGAAATTTGAAACTGGAGCTGTAATTTATGTTTTTATCTGACATAAGATTCGTTGTGCCAGAGAACAATCTAGGGGGAAAATCTATTAATAAGGATATCGAGCCAGCCACTGCACCGGTCATCCCACCAGGACCTTTCACACAGTCTAAGATGAAGGCATTAGGAGACAAGCTCAACATGCTATTGGAAAATGGAACCGGAGAGGAACTCGGACTGACCAGACCGACCATGCCTAGCCCCGGACCGGCCCCACCGACTGCGCCAGGACCAGTCCCGTCTGCACCGATCGTGCCAGGACAAGGTCCATCCAACCCCAACCCCTTCCAACCGCATATGGAATAATGGAGGTTCCTTCTCGAAGATTCTTCTTCATCCGGTGGTTTTACCATTACCATCCGGTAAAGACACGAAAATTCGTGCTAGGAAATTGTATTTTTTTCCTATCTTTGGTTTTGTCCCATTGGGTTTTCCAAAGAAGGTTTTAGTGAGGCAATACTCTTAGTGCCCAAGACTGGGAAAACTTGTTCACAATCCCAATTCATTCACAAGTCCTCATCGATTTCTGGCCTAGTGTTATTGGGAATTTACTATCTTTAATTATATTTCTAGACTAAGTATGTGATGTGGGCACGGTAGCAGGAGGAACCAATGGAGGTTCCTTGGCTCAGACCATGGGGAGCCGGTCCCGGCGAGAGAGGCTCGATCGCTGGAACAGGCTGGGGCGTTGGCTCGGGCTGAGAGAGTCTATATCAGAACCGGCGCAGGAACAAGTGGTGGATGGATCGTACTGGACAACACGGGGATGGAAGAGACGTGATATACCAGGGAAAGAATCCAACCTTCAAGGCTAGAGCCACGGGAACACACTTAGAGCAGGCGGCACAGGTTTTAAGTACAATAGGGTTTTTATTTTTCTTGTCAAGTATGAGTTTTATTAATGAAATGACTTGGCTTATAAAAAGCATAAGTCTTAGGGTTTCTACCCTTACTGAAAAACAGCATGTAGTTTTAAGTAAGACAACAAGAACTTAAAAATAAAATAAAAAACAACATGAAGTTCAAATAATTGGCTTGGGCCGCGGGCCTTAATGGGCTTGGCACAGGCCCAAGTTCTAGACTTAGAAAAATAAATAAGAAAACAAAGATGGCATAAGCCCTGGGCTTCCTGAAAGGATTAAGCCCAACTCCGAGTGCACACTAAGGGTGTTGCCTCGTTACCTTCTTCGGAAAACCCAATGGGACAAAACTAAAGATAGGAAAAGAGTACAATTCTTTAATGCTTGGCGCCTTATCCTGGGGTGATGGTAAGGACGCAAGAGTCGGAGATCCGACGGCTGAGCAGCTCCCATGAATGGGTCACGAGGTATTGGCCCGATACTTGGTCCGGTCTTGGGCCGGGCTCGGGGTTCCTTGGGAGAACCTCAAGTCTTCCCTCGACATACCGGTTGATCTTGGTTTCTAATGCTTTGGCGCGGGATCGGGTCACTGGTCTGATTGGTACGATGGGAACAGCTTTATCTGGCACTGGACTACTTGGGTCGATGGCACGGTTGGCACGGTACGGGGCCGCATCATCCTTCCCCTCTTAAAGTGGTTTGGTCTCCAAAGCAGAATCCTCACCTGCATTAAACAACTCTAAGTCAGAAATATTGAACTTTGGAGAAATGTTAACCTCACCTGGCAGTTCTAGTTGGTAGGCTTTGTCGTTGATCTTTTTTGGGATTCTGAAGGGACCGTCTCCTCTTGGTGCTAATTTGTCCTTGCGTTTTGTGGGAACCTCTCGGGGCGCATATGCAACCAAACCCAGTCGCCTTCCTTCAAGGTAGCCTGGTTACGCCCTTTGTTGGCTTGCTTGGCGTATGATTCTGTCTTCGTTTCTATATTCTCCTTGAATTTCTGGTGTAGCTTCTTGACGTATTCGGCTTTGTTTTGCCCTTCAAGGTCATTATCTCGGCTGGTGGCAAGGGAGTAAACTTCATTGGAGACAAGGGATTGAAGCCGTAAACAATCTCAAAAGGAGATTTCTTGGTCGCTGAATGGGCGGCTCAGTTGTAGGTGAACTCGACCAGCGGTAGACACTCAAGCCATTACTTCAAATTTCGTCCTATGGTCGCCATTAAGTGTGGACAGCATCCAGTTCACCACTTTGGTTTGTCTGTCAATCTGTGAATGACAGGTCGTTGAAAACACCAGCTTAGTTATGTGCTTCTTCCATAGGGTTCACCAGAAAAAGGTAAGGAACTTGGTGTCTCGGTCGGACACTATGGTCTTGGGGATCCCGTGTAACTGTACGATCTCCCAAAAGAACAGACTTGCAGTCTGTGTGGCATCGTTGGTCTTAGCACAAGGAATAAAATGGGCCAACTTTGAGAACCTGTCTACTACAACGAAAATGGAGTCTTTGTGGTTGATCATAGGCAAGCCTAGCACAAATTCCATAGAAATATCAGTCCAAGGAGTAGTAGCAATGGGTAAGGGGAGATATAACCCGTGGGGATGAACTCTGGACTTGGCCCGTTTGCAGACCAAACAGCGGCTGCAATGTGCCTTGACGTCTCATCGGAGATGGAGCCAGTAGAAATGTTCCTTGAGTAGGCTGAGGATCTTGGCCACGCCGAAGTTTCCCAACAAGCCTCCTCTGTGGGCTTCCCTTAGTAGTAGTTCCCGGATCGATCCTTTCGGGATGCATAGTCTCTGATCTCTGAAAGGAAACCGTCAAACAAGTAAAATCGTGAGTAGGCACCAGTGCCTGCGTTTTGGTTGGCCTCCTTGAAGTCGTCATCGTCAGCGTATAGGTCCTTAATTGGCTCGAATCCAAGAACCTTAACTTCCATAACTGAGATCATAGTATGTCTTCGGGATAGCCCGAATAGCATGACAAGCCACTCGTATAAGCCTTGCTATGTTTTATAGGCCGTTTTCCATTGTCACCTTATCTCATACGGACTTGGTGGTATCCGCTCTTCAAGTCAATTTTGGAGAAAATGGCGGCTCCACTCAGCTCATACAGCATATCGTCTAGTCGGGGTATGGGATGTAGGTACTTGATGGTTATATTATTGATGGTTCTGCAGTCGACGCACATCTTTCACGATCCATCTTTCTTTGGCACGAGCAGTACGGGAACGGCACAGGGACTGAGGCTTTCTCGGACATAGCCTTGGTCCATGAGCTCTCATACTTGGCTTTTGAGCTCCTTAGCTTCCTCCGGGTTGACTATGTAGGCGGGACGGTTGGGTAACTGGTCTCCCGGGATGAAATCGATGTTGTGCTCGATTCCTCTGAGCAGCGGTAATCCAGGGGTATATCAGTGGGAAAAACGCATGCGTAGGTCTCCAGCAGCTTGGCGACCTCGGTGGGGGCGGCGGCTCTGTGCTCTCTGCATGAAAAGACTCCTTAAAGATCATAAGGACGACGTTAGTATCGCCCTTACCTACTGCCTTTCGGATGACCCTGGAGTTCACGAGGAAGTTATCCTTCTGTGATCCTTTGCCTATATCCGTTCTCAGTTGGATCTCTCAGACTTGTTGCGGGGTGAGCGGTGCCAGATTATACATGCGCTAGTTATGGACAAATGAATACAGGTTTGTCCGCCCATTGTGTGTGGTTTCCCTGTGAAACTACCATGGACGTCCTAAAAGGAGGTGACCAGCTTGCATCGGGACAACGTCACATAGAACCTGATCGGTGTAACAGCCTACACTAAAGGGAACCGTCACCTGGTCGGTTATGCGTATCTCGGTCTTGTCATTGAGCCACCTAAGCCTGTAAGGCCGCGAGTATTTTGTACTCTTGAGACCAAGCTTGTCAACCATATATTCACAGGCGACGTTGGTACAGGAACCTCCGTCTATAATAAGAGAACATACCTTGCCTTTCACGGTGCACTTGGTATAGAAAATGTTCTCACACTGGGCGATCTCGTCAGGGCCAGCTATGGTGTTTAGGACTCGGCGAAACATCAGGAGCTCTCTGGAGTCGGGGTACTCGATGTCGTCTGCTGCTTGATCGGTTTCCTCTAAAGGCTCTACCTCGCCTTTGTCTGCGGATTCATACTCACCCGATGGGGTTAGGATCATCACACGTTGGTTCGGACAATCTCGAGCCATGTGTCCGCGCCCATTGCATTTAAAACAGGTGATGTCTCGACTCCTGGGGGCGGTTCCAGTGGGCTTGTTCGGCTGTCCTGGTCCAGTCGTGGGCCCGGACGCTTCCTTGGGCCGGGACGTGGTGCGCGGGTCGGAGCTGGTGCTAGGGGGCCGGTTGTACGGCTTGGGCCAGTTGGACTTGGGACGTTGGTAACCAGCTGCTTTCCCTCTTATTAGCTTGCTCCACTTGGTTGGCTAAGTGGTATAATTCTCCGAGGTCATGATATGGCTGTCCCTCAACCTTCCGAGCAATCTTCTCTAGGCGGTTCCTTAGGTTCTCGAACTCGTAAAAGTACTCGCTGACCGTCTTGGTACCCTGGGTGAGCCGTCTAAAGCGTCTCTGTAGCTCTCGGTGGAAGTGGGGCAGAACGTATCGTTTCCGCATCAGGTGCGTGAGTTCGTCCCATGAAGTTAAGGGTCCAAACAGGCTCCTCCTTCGTTCAGCAACTTCACGATTCCACCAAGTAAGGACATGGTCCGTGAATTGAGCCGTGGCTAGTGCCACTCGTCTGGGGTCTCCATATCGATAGTAGTCGAATATGAGCTTCATATGTCTTTCCAAATCTAGGTAGGCCTCGAGATAGGCCTTCAATGCGAATGAGGGTGGGTTGAGCTTGACGTCTGCGGCCTGTTATGGGTATGGTCGGTCGTGCGCTCCATCGTCGCGTGGTTCGCGGTTGTAGGGTGCACGGTTCGCTGGGGCCTCGTGTGCCGGTTGGTCGGGTGGTTCGTCGTCCCGAGGGTCTCGAGTATATGGCCCAAAGTAATGGCTCCGTCCATTTGTGGTGGTTCCTCCACTCCTTCCTTCTCCGCGATGGGATGCTTCAGGGATGTCTGGTCGTCGGGGAAGACCAGGATGCTCTAACCGTTCCATGCAGTTGGGGAGGATGTTCATTTGAGCCGTGATCTGGCTCAACATCTGCATTACTGCATTCGAATCTTGAGGACGATCTGATGCGTCTGAACCACTAGACTTGGGGGTTTAAGGTTTCTTCCTAGAAAAATTTCCTAAAATATAACTTTATTAAAACATAAGCTTTCCTAATTTATAAACTTTCCTAAACTATAAGCTTTCCTAAAATAGAAATTTTCCTAAAATGGAATTTCCCTAGAACGGAAACTTTTCCTAAATTAGAAATTTTCCTAAACTAGAAACTTTCCTAAACTAGAAACTTTTCTAAAACTAGAATTGAGAACTATTCTAATTTGGATACTTGCCTAAACTAGAAAAGCGAAAATGTCCTAAATGGGTTATGGATGTTTTCTTAGACTTAAATTATTTCCTAAACTGGTTTTTGGAAATTTTCCTAGGCCTAAATTATTGCTTAAACTCGAAATTAGGAAATTTCCTAAACAAATTTGGAAATATTCTCAGGCGGCTTAAAGCTATGGCAACCTTTCCTAAACCGATAAAGAGAAACCTTCCTAAACTATCTAAGGCGGCAAGCTTATGGAAAAACTTCCTTTTTCTAAAAAGGAACTTGACACAGGAATAGGGAAGTTTTTCCTAAATAGGATATGGAAATTATCCTATCTTTCTAGAACAATTTCAATGCAGCAGGGAACCTTACGGAAGGGTGGCAAGGCTAGAGGCGGCTGCACAAAGGGGGAGCCGCTAAGCTTAGGAGCTATCACTCGGGAACTAGCTACACGGTCTAGGTTTTAAGCAGAATCTAGCAGGGACCTAGCACGGGGAATCGCCTAATGCCTTAAGCGCTTGGAAGCGTGGCTTGGTTCCACTAGGGTTCTAGCGCTGGGACCTAGTTCCAAGGGCGGTACTTGCGCTAAGGTTTAAACAAGGATTCAAGCGATGCACTAACAGTTTGAAGTATAGCTTAGGATTGTGTTGCTAGTAAAGCCCTAGGTCGTTTTCAACAAGTTCTTTCTCTTCTTCTTCTTTTTTGATTTAATTAAAGACACAACAATGAAGCAAACAAAAGTGATTTGTCTATCTTTTTTTTATTATTTTAAACGAATGGAACTAAGAAAGTGAAGAAACGATGGAACCTGTTTGGCGTTGATTTTGTGGTAGCGGTTTTATGTATGCTTTTCTTCTCTTTTTGGTTTATGGATGACTTGAGTTCGGCGTGGGTTAACCTTGCAGGGAGCATGAAGAAACAAGTCAAAGCAAACAAACTCAAGTGGACAAACAAAAGAAACAATAAACTAGAACAAAGAGATAGGTACAATCAAGTACTAGGTGCTTTTAGGCTCTGATACCAGATGATGTGGGCACAGTGGCAGGACGAACCAATGGAGGTTCCTTGGCTCGGACTGTGGGGAACCAGTCCCGGCGAGAGAGGCTCGATTGCTGGAACCGGCTGAGGCATAGGTGCGGTCTGAGAGAGTCTCGATCAGAACCGGCACAGGAACAAGGGGCGGATGGATCGTATTGGACCATACGGGGATGGAAGAGCCGTGATACACCAGGGATAGACTCCAACCTTCAAGGCTAGAGCCACAGGACCACACTTAGAGCAGGCGGCGCCAATTTTAAAACTAGTAGAATATTATTTTAATTTTCTTGTCAAGTTTGAGTTTTATTAATGAAATGACTTGGCTTATATAAGGCCTAAGTCTTAGAGTTTCTGCCCTTACAGAAACAGCAGGTAGTTTTAAATAAGACAACAAGAAGTTAAAAATAAATAAAAAAACAACATGAAATTCAAATAATTGGCTTAGGCCACGGTCCTTAATGGGCTTGGCACGGGCCCAAGTTCTAAACTTAGAAAAATAAAGAAGAAAACAAAGATGGCATAAGCCGTGGGCTTCCTGAAATGATTAAGCTCAAGTCTGAGTGCACAGTAAGGGTGTTGCCTCGTTAAAACCTTCTTCGGAAAACCCAATGGGACAAAACCGAAGATAGGAAAAAGAGTACAATTCTTTAGCGCGTCTTTGGTGCCTTATTAATGGTAAGGACGCAAGAGTCGGAGATCCGACGGCTGAGCAGCTCCCATGAATGGATCGCGAGGTGGTGGCCCGATACTTAATCTGGTCCTGGGCCGGGCTCGGGGTTCCTTGGGAGAACCTTAAGTTTTCACTCGACATACCGGTTGATCTTGGTTCCTAATGCTTTGGCGCGGGCTCAGGCCACTGGTCCGGTTGGTACGATGGGAACAGCTTCGTCCGAGACTGCTCGGCTTGGGTCGTTGGCACGGTCGGCATGGTCCGGGTCGCTGCATAACATACTTTGATAGCCTGATTTAACAAGCACATGTCCACAAGCCTACTGTCCACAACCATGGATGCGCGAGTCCAAACATAGAAAAGCGAGATTTAAACGGAAGTGACATTAATATTTGAATCCAATAATAACAGTAAACCGGTACCTTATACTTGTTTCCATAAATTCAATGACAGCCCTGTTCGTTATGATGTCGCAGCAATCGCTTCCAGCGATCAAGAATGTAAGTGTTATTTTGCTCAAAGATGTGGAGAGTAACACCGGCAGCGGTCTTTTTAACAAACAAAATAGTCGCAGATATGATTTTATTTGTCGCTGGTTTTCACAGCGTCTCTGATGACACAAAAATTATATGTAAAAGTAGTCGCAGCGACACTTTCTTTGTTCTCCACCCTTTCTTTTACCTATTTTGATGTGTATTTTTTGATCGCCGGAAGCTGTCGCAGTGACAGCATAACGAACAGGGCCGACTTCGATGAAATCGCTGCTGAAATTGTGGAGTACAGATTTTTGTCACGAAAATGTCGAAGAATATGAAAAGATGAAGAAAAAGACGAACCAGTCAATGCTACGGCAGACACTGCTATCAATATGGGCTTTTCAAGAAAGTTGAACATTAAATAACCTAATCATTGGACCATACACATTATCAATGGGCTATCCATCTGGCAAGTTTTGCCAATTATCACAATTTTTTTGGGAATCTAATGAGAGATATAACCATTGTCACTAGCTGTTTCTGGAGTCCGCAATTATTCACCAGTCACAATGTCTCTCAGCTATTTCTCGAGTCCGTAATTTGTTGACAGTCACCAATGTCTGCCAATTTATGTTATTTGGATTATGTGTAAACAAAGATATTATAAAGTATGTGCGGCAATTTATGGGCCCGCTTTTTTTTGTCTAAGTTTGCCTTTATTCTGTCTTATAACTGTCAAATTAACAAAACCCTATTGCGGATATGGTTGTTACAAGGAATACAATACATTGGGAAATGCTTACCACAAAGTCGGTCAAACAAAGAAACAAGTGATTACAACGAAATGTAATTTTATGAAATTATCACTGGCATCAGTAACGTATTGAAGATGCTTTGATTAAAATTCAGCATCTATTATTCTTACAACCAACTTGTTATTCGAAATGAAACTCAAAATTCAATTAATGAGCCAGTGTGCCACTAAACCCTGAACAAGTCTACCAGAAACCCTTATCTGCCAGTTAACATAAATTATCCTAAACTCATTACCACAAATATTTGATACCTAATTATGATTAAAAGTCTGTATATTTAAAGCTACAAACATTCAGTCACTAGGTAAAACGACTGACATTCAAAAGCACCTGTACAGAAACGATAACTAAAAACATACAATCACTATATATATAAAACCACTTACATTCAAAAAAAATTTGTACAGAAACAAAAACTACAAACATATAAACAACTGGATAAGTGCTAATATAAACATACAATCACTATATATAATGCGACTGATATTCTAAAGCACATTGTCAAGAAAGTCTAATAACCACTGACAGTATAGTTTGGAAATGTAAGGATTTTCATCGCGAGCAGGGCCATCTAAGGTTGAGACAGACGAAAGGGAGTGCATATCTCTGAGGCAATCCAGAATAATAAATATCCGAGATTGAATCAAAATGGGCATGGACTTTGATTAAGGCCTCCATTATAAAGGTAACAACGGAAGGTTATAAAAGTGAGGAAGATATCAAAATAAAAATAAAACAATAATCAAATACATGGAGGGATGAAAACATGACCGTCAATAGACGCCAATGAGGTCTTTCGAACGATGTCGAGATGCAACAGAAAAGTAGGATCCCGGAGATTGACTGCTAAATAGTATATCCAGAAACAAGGTGGATGAAGGTAGATGATGAGATCTTGATGAGAATCTCAACCCAAAACAAGCACAATCAAGTGAGGAAGAAAGAAAAGCTTTGCTGCAATGAACCAAATTCACTGACAAGGAATGTGGAGGATGTGGTCACATAAAGGCTGCAAAATTTGATTCACCTCTTGAATTCTTTATATATAAAACACTAAAGAACACAAGGATGTTTATGGATATTACACACCAACAAGTTGATCTAACTTTGAAAAAGATTTTTAATAAAAAGATAGATAAGGTTCTAAGTGACAACACCCAAAAATTTATAGAAGAAAGAAGAAGGCTTGCATGTCTTGGAACACTGTCCAAGGACATGCAAAAACATGCAGACACTCTAATTTTAAATTTAAAAATTAAAATTATTTTAAGTCTAGACTGGGCTGTGAAGATGATGGATTGGGCTTGTCTTCTCAGCAAATAAATAATGAGGTAAGTTGCTCAATTGCCTCATTAAAAATCTATCTCTTGAAAAACCTAATGAAAAAACCCAAAAATAGGGAAAAAGAGTGCAAATGGGTTTACTAGCCCGGATAAGCATAAAGACGTGTAGAATTGTTTCTGTTTGGACCGTGGGCTTGAGCATTCCTCCAATGATCTTCTTAAGCTTCTTGGTCCTTGATCTGGTAATAGAACCAACCGGGTCACTCCAAGTATCTGCAGCTCCTTGTTTCTCACCTACAAGCTCCGGTTCATATTCTCTTTGTAGGGGGCCATCTTGGATTGCACCTAAGATCATATCATCCCCTCCTTCTTGAAAAAATTTGACCTTAAATACCAATCATCTGCATCAAAAGGAATAAGTTCATAAACATTAAAGCTAGAACTCACATTGTACTTATCTTGGAGATCAAGTTCATAGGCATTTTTGTTGATCTTTATTGTGATCTTGAATGAGCCTTTCTTCATGAGTTCGTCCATTTGTCTTTGGAGTTCTTTGGTTTCAACAGGACCCAGGGAATAAATCAATGTGATGTTTTATCCCTTTTATAGGGGGCAAGCCTTTTGGGTTATCTTCAGGGAAAACATCTTTAAACACCTGCAAAAGAGAAGTCATCCAACTCGGTAGCACTGACTCTAGGTTAGTAAGATCTAGGTAAGCCTCTTTATAAAAAAACATACATATAGGCTGTCTATAATAAAAAAAATTCTTAACCTCACCAGCCATTATGTAAAAGTTTGTTTGTTTACTATTCTTTTCTTTTAATCTTTTGTTTGTTGGTAGAACTCTTGTGGTGTCATTGGAACCAGCGTGGTATTCCTGCCTTTAAAAACAAAAGAATGTTTGTTAGTGAAACCATCACTAATTACCTTCATGTTGGATTGACATGGACGTCCTATAAGAATGTGACCAGCCTCCATTGGTAGGACATCACATAACACTTCATCTTCATACTTTCTAATGGGCAGAGGAACCTTTTATTGGCTGGTTACTTTTATCTCTCCACTGTCATTAAACCATTGAAGTGGGTAAGGTTTGGATGCTTCATCCCGGTCAGGCCAAGCTTGTTTACCATGTCTTCACTTGCCACATTAGTGCAGCTTCCCCCATCGATTATAAGGCTGTAAAGCTTTCCTGCACCTTGTATGAAATAGATACTCACACTGCTCTTGATCTTCTGTATTTGTATGTAAGTTTAAAGATCTTATGGAAACTATCAATTTTCCTATGGCTGGACGTTCTTCACTTCCCTATGAAGTATCAGAATTGGATTTTTCATGCGCTGAATCCATTGGAACACTCATTAGCATATAGGCCCTTGCCATGACATTTGAAGCAATTGATGTCACAGGTTCTGGTTGGGTTGGCTATGTCTTTTTCTTTGTCTTGAATGGCATGGAATAGCTTAGGTTCCACCTCTGGTGTTGTAGGTTTGATGTCCCTTTTATAGTTTAGTCTAGTAGCTGTTACTCTAGTACCATAGCTAGGCCGTGTGGGAACCTTCCTTTTGTGCTGTTAGTATATAACAATAGTTTTGTGAAGCATCTCTTCCAGCTCCACATAATGTTGTATCTCCAGCCTATCTTGAATCTCTCTCTTTAGACCACATAGGAACCATGACATAGTGACCTCTCTATCTTAAGTAAAATAAGCTCTGATGAGGAGAGTATCAAGCTCTTGGTAATACTCTTCCACACTATTTTTTCCTTGGCTAAGCATTCTCAGCCTTTGATGTAGCTCTTTATGGTAATGGCTTGGAATAAACGGCTTTCTCATCATTGTCTTCATTTCCAGCCGTGTTTCCACATGGTATTCTCCATTTCTTCTTTTGGAAGTGACAAGTTGGTCCTACTAGCTGAGGGCATAGTCATAAAACTCAGTAACTGCCACTTTGACTCTATTAGTTTTAGTGTAGTATTGACAATCAAAAACCAGCTCAATCAACTTCTCCCACTTCAGATATGCATCAGGGTCGTTTTATCCATGGAATGAGGGTATCTTCAGCTTAAGTCCACGAAAAATCTTCAGCAGTGTACATTGCTTGTGTACATTGCAAAAACCCTTTTTTCACCAATATCTGAATTGAGTACATGCCTTGAGCTTTTGTATTGCATGCAAGGCTTGATGATCGCCAGAACTTCCTTTGTATATGTTATTAATTGCACGTGTTGGACCTTTGTTCCAGTCCTGAAACAGGTCAATAACTAAGCCGTAGGCAGAACCTGTTTTTAATACCTCAATTTGATACGATCTTTTCCATAACCAACACTGGAGCACCCTTACCCCAACATAGAGCAACCTCTTACTGATTACAATCTGACTTACATTACAACAAACCATTTTTGTAGCCATAAATTGATGCGTCCAACTTACAAAAATCAGGTGTGTATTATATTTCCAATACATTATGGTATCTTGTTTCCACCCACTGTCATGGGTCAAAACATGTGTATGTGTATCTGTTACATCTCTTTCCAAAGTTATCTGTGTGCAGCACCCAGTACCTTGTGTGACCACCTTTTTGGAACTCCCCTGTATTCCAACTAAGCCCAGTTCTGTTTTACCGCTGTGGTGTCCTGCACTAAATGTACCTACCATAAGCGTGGTCCTCACTGTATACCACACATACTATCAGCCATTATTAACTGCCTCCCTTGTATTAATTATATAAGTTATACCCATCCATCTACATTGAAACCCTGCTCAATACAATTGATGTTCTGATTACAACATCCTATATTATTCATCTTTTCTGCTCTATAGCCTGTATAGGAGCTATTCCCCTTTACTATATCCACAACATAAAGGTTAGTATTTGAACTTTTTAAACCCATTAAGAATAGATTTAGGTTTATTAAACCAAACAATTTAAATTAAACCGATTATAATTAGAATTATGATTAATTAACCCATTCTGATTTAGGATTGGGGTTTATTAGCTTTAGGTTTTTTCATTTTTTGGTTTTAAAACAAGCCAACCAAGTTTTGTAAGAGGCAACCCTTTTACCAATTGAATCAAATCGATTGTTTAGCACAAATTGTGCATTCTTTGTCTTCTCGGTTCAACATATGAACATTAAATCATCACATGAGTAGTGTGATCTACAGGGATCGTCTGTGGCTCTATAGCAAGGTGAACCTGTGCTATCGGATTCGCTACACATTTTTGATTAATTACATAGCTCTGAAGAGAAGTCCATCGCCATATTTATCATATATTTCCTCCTTCCCTTCCTTCAAGGAATTCATGGAGAGACAATCATACCAGCGCCGTACCATTTGGTATCAGACAACTTTAAGGTTAGGGTTTGAAGTCTCAATCTGGTTTCACATCAATTATTATCAAGCAGATATGCCATGTATTCTTTTGGAAACAAATGAAACCATGGAGAGAAGGCTAACCAACAAGAAACAATGGAGAGAGTTGCACCCAGCCATACCTTGATCTTTAGTGATCAACAATTGGATGACCTATCAGTTATAATCATAACAAATCTTGGCTACAAGCAAAGGTAGAAATCTCTAGATCTGAAACCATCCACAGAAACAGAGTTGCTTGCTTTAGATCAGTTTGGACGTTTGTCTAGAGCTCCACCAAGAGCAAAAGAAAACATCCAGTTATTTCATGAGCTATCACCAGGAACACCAGAATTCAACCTTCTACTTCACATTGACATAACGTTGAGAAGGAGCCTGAGAAGAAGAATCGTTTCCAAATAATTCAACATGAAGAATATATGGAAGATCCCATCCGACAAACTATCAGCAGACCCAAATGAGATATACGACCAATCACCAGAGCATATAAACAAAAACAGGAGGAGTTAATTGAAAAACTAACTTTTTCCCGAAACGTAACTCATCAGGGAGTTACAAAGAAGAAGAAATGGTCCGAAATTATCCGCATGAAGAAGTTATTCAACTCTCAAGTGGACGGATTTCTAATGAATCCGAAGGAGACCAGCAGTTACCTTTTGGCATATTCCAATCAAACCAAGATGAAACAAGTTTTAAAAAATCTTTTTTTAGAAACCTATCCCCTCAGAGGCTCATGTAGAATTGTATTTATGTCAAAATTCATGAAGGTTTAAAAGATATTCAACTTATAATCCAGGAGCTGCTTAGTGGGCCTTATTTGGAAGCTCACAGATTCAACCACTTAAAACAAAATTTGGTTATATTTATTTCTAGTGATTCAAGAAATGTCTCATCTCAGCCACATACAAAAAAATCCCAAAAGTCCCAAGAAGACACCAAGGACGATCTGAGCTTACTCATGGATGAACCCAAAAAAGGAATCAATTGTGCCCTTACTGGCCTATAAAGCTAAATGATCTACTACAATGGGTAATATTTGTTTATTTGAGATTTCTTATATATAATTCTATTATAATTAGGCTTGAGAAATTATAAACAATTTATAATTAGTATTTGTGCTTATTAAACCCATTAGAAATATATTTAGGTTTATTAAACCAAATAACTTAAAATAAAATGATTATACTTAGAATTAGGATTAACTAAATCATTCTGATTTAGGATTAGAATTTCCTAGCTTTAGGAATTTCAGTTTAAGGCATTAAAATAATCCAGCCATGTTTTATAAGAGACAACCCTTATACCAGTATAATCAAATCTATTGTTTTGCACATGTTTTGCCTTCTTTGCCTTCTCTGTTCACCAGATGAATATTTAATCATCACATATGTAGAGTGATCTACTGTTATCACCTGTGGCAATATAGCGGGGTGAACCTGTGTCATCGGATTCGCTACACATCTTTGGAGCATTTCATAGCTCTGAAGAGAATTTCATCACCATCTTCATCATCTATTTTCTCCTTTCCTTCCTTCAAGTGATTCAGGAAAAGACAGCCATACCAGGTTCGTACCATGTGGTATCAGACCACTTGAAGGTTTGGGTTTCAAGTCTCAATCCTGTTTTACATCAATTTATTAAGCATATCTGTTATGTATTCTTTTGGGAACAAAATAAACCATGGAAAGAAGACTAAACAATAGGCAATAGTGGAGAGAGTTTCACCCAGCCATACCTTATCTTTAGTGAACAACAATTGGATGACCTAGCAGCTATGATCATAAGAAATCTTGGGTACAAGCAAAGGTGGAAATTACTAGATCAGAAACCATCCACAGAAACAGAGCTGCTTTCTTTGAATCAATTTGGACGTTTGTCTAGAGTTCCACTAGGAGCAAAAGAAAAAATATAGTTAGTTCCTGAGCTATCAACAAAAAAATTCACAAAAACCAAAATTCAACCTTCTAGTTCACATTCACATAAGGTTGAGAAGAAATCTGAGAAGAAGAATCGTTTAATCAACATGAAGAAGATATGGAAGATCCCATATGGCAAACTATCATCAGACCCAATGGATATGATCGACCAATCAACAGAGCATACAAACCAAACCTAGAGGATTTAGGTGACAAATCAACTTGATCCAGAAATTTAACTCATCAGGGAGTTACGAATAATAAGAAATGGTCTAAAATATTTACGCATGAAGAAGTTATTCAACTCTCAAGTGAACGGATAAACCAAGTTATAAAATAACTTATTTGGAAACATAATTTCTCAGAGGCGTAATTAGAACTGGATTTATGTCAAAATTCATGAGTGTTTAAAAGTTATTCAACATCTAAACTAGGAGAAGCCCTGTGTGCCTTATTTAGAAGCTCACAGATTTAACAACTTACAAACCAAAATTTAGCGACCAGAAAAGGCATATAATCAATCAGGAGAAATATATAATCATCTAGGAAGGTCATCTATCATCTTAGAGGCACAGAATTGAGGAAAATCTTTTTAAAGGAGGACAGGATGGTGTGATCTTGATCAGCCTTAATTTCAGGTTTTCGAAAATCAACAATGAACCAGATGGAACAATCAAAGGAGCAAGGAATAAGGAGATAATGAAGGCAATTTACAGTCTAGTTTATCATTATATAGACCAGAACCTTACTTTTCTTGGTCCTAGCCATGGTGGCTCGGTTAAGCCCTTTATGAAGCTAATGATGAAGCAAGGTGATCCTGTCTTATTCTCAAACAACCAATACCATTTTTCTCCATCAACTTGTTATGATGAACCTTCTGGTCGTGCCAATACTCCCTTGGTTCATTCTGAATCAAGACATGGTCGAGATTCGCTTCCGCCCGACCGTACGAACTAGTTTGACCACCCAAACAATTCATGAGGTTATATTTTGGTCTAATGATTCAAGACACGTCTCAGCTCTGTCATATACAATAAAAAATCCCAAAAGTCCCAGGAAGACACCAAGGAGGTCTGGGCTTATTCATGGATGAGCCCAAGAAGGAATCAATTGAACAGGGCCCTTATTGGTCCATAATGCTAAATGATCGACCACCATGGGCTATATTTGTTATTTGGGCTTTATTATATGTAATTATATTATAATTAGGCTTGGAAAATTATTAACCAATTAGAAATAGTATTTGTGCTTTTTAAACCCATTAGAAATAGATTTAGGTTTATGAAAACCAGTAACTTAAATTAAACCAATTATAATTAGAATAAGGATTAACTAAACCATTATGGTTTAGGATTAGGATTTTCTATCTTGAGGATTTTCAGTTTTAAGCTTTAAAACAAGCCAGCCATGTTTTATAACATGCAACCCTTTTACTAGTTGAATCAAATATATTTCTTTGCACAAATTGTGCCTTTTTGCTTTCTCTGTTCCACATAAGAATACTGAATCATCACATATGTATAGTTATCTACTGTGATCGTCTGTGCTATCAGATTCGCTATACATCTTTGGAGGATTTCGTAACTCTGAAGAGAAGTTTACCGCCATCTTCATTATTTTTTTCCTCTTTTAGGAAAAAGACAATCATACCACGGCCATACCATTTGGTAAAGGTTAAGGTTTGAAATCTAATTCCGGTTTCCATCAATTCATCATTTATGAAACAGATCTGCCATGTATTCTTTTGGGAACAAAAGAAACTATGGAAAGAAAGCCAAGCAACATGCAACAGTGGAGAGAGTTGCACCCAGCCATACCTTATCTTTAGTGAACAACAAATGGATGACCTAACAGCTATGAACATAAGAAATTTTGGCTACTAGCAAAGGTGGAAATCACCAGATCTGAAACCATCCACAAAAACAGAACTGCTTCCTTTGGATCAGTTTGGAGGTTTGTCTAGAGCTCCACCAAGAGCATAAGAAAACATCCAGTTAATTCCTAAGCTATCATCAAAGAAAGTCAAGAAAACAAGAATTCAACCTTTAAGTTCACATTCACAGAAGGTTGAGAAGGAGCCTGAGAAGAAGAATCATTTCCAAATAATTCAACATAAATAAGATATGGATGTCCCATACAGGAAACTATCAGCATACCCGAATGATATATACGACAATACAACATAGCATATAAACCGATCCAGGAGGAGTTAAGCAAAAAATTGACTTTTTCCAGAAACCTAACTCATCAGGGAGTTACGAATATGATGAATTTGTCCAAAATCATCTGCATGAAGAAGTTATTCAAATATAAAGTGGACGGATTTCTAATGAATCCGAAGGAGACCTGTGGTTACCTATTGACCGATTCCAATCAAACCAAGATGAACCAAGTTTTAAAAAATCCTTTTATGATGGTTTAAAATTTTTTCAACTTCTAATCCAGGAGCTGCCCGGTGAGCCTTATTTGGAAGCTCACGGATTCAACCACTTACAAACCAAATTTGGCGACCAAGAAAGGCATATAATCATTAAGGAGAAATATATAATCATAAAGGAGGGTCATATATCATCTTAGAGGGCTCGGATTTGAGGACAAAATCATTTTAAAGAAAGAGGGTGTGGTGTGATCTTGATCAGCCTTAACTTCAAGTATTCGAAGATCATGAACCCTATGGAACAATCAAAATAGCAAGACATAAGGAGATAATAAAAGAAAGTCACGACCTATTTCATCAATATGGAGACCAGAACCTTACTTGTCTTGTGCCTAGCCATGGTGGCTCGGTTCAGCCCCTTATGAAGCTCATTATGAAGCAAGGTTATCCTATCTTATTCTCAAGCAACCACGACCATTGTTCTCCATCAACTAGCTATGATGGACTCTGGTCATGCCGGTACTCTTTTGGTTCATGCTGAATCAAGAGATTGTCGAGATTCCCTTCTATTCGACCGTTGCAAACTAGTTTGACCACCCGAGCTCATGAGGTTATATTTATTTCTAGTGATTCAAGACACATCTCTTCTCAGCCACATACAAGAAACAAAACCCAAAATTCCCAGGAAAACACCAAGGACGATCTGAGCTTACGCATGGATGAACCCAAACAGGAATCAGTTGAGCAGTGCCCTTACTGGCCCATAAAGCTAAATGATCGACTACCATGGGTTATATTTGTTTATTAGTGATTTCTTACATGTAATTCTATAATAATTTGGCGTGGGAAATTATAAACCAATTAGAATTAATATTTATGCTTATTAAACCTATTAGGAATAAATTTAGGTTTATTAAACCAAACAACTTAAATCAAACCGATTATACTTAGAATTAGGATTAACTAAACCATTCTGGTTTGAGATTATAATTTCCTAGCTTTGGGATTTTCAGTTTTAGGCATAAAAACAATCCAGCCACGTTTTATAATAGACAACCCTTTTACCAATGGAATCAAATCTATTTCTTTGCACATATTGTGCCTTCTTTGCCTTCTCAGTTCACCAGACGAATATTGAATCATCACATATGTAGAGTGATTTATTGTGATCGTCTGTGGCTATATAGTGGGGTGAACCTGTGCCATCGGATTCGCTACACATCTTTGGAGCATTCCATAGCTCTGAAGAGAAGTTCATCACCATCTTCATCATTTATTTTCTCCTTTCCTTCCTTCGAGTGATCCAGGGAAAGACAGCCATACCAGAGCTGTACCATGTGGTATCAGACCACTTGAAGGTTTGGGGTTGAAGTTTCAGTCCAGTTTTAAATCAATTCATTATTTATTAAGCAGATCTACCATATATTCTTTTGGCGACAAAATAAATCATGGAAAGAAGACTAAAGAACAAACAATAGTGGAGAGAGTTTCACCCAGCCATGCCTTATCTTTAGTGAACAACAATTGGATGACCTAGCAGCTATGATCATAAGAAATCTTGGCTACAAGAATATGTGGAAATTACTAGATCTGAAACCATCTACTGAAATAGAGCTGCTTGGACATTTTTCTAGAGCTCCACCAAGAGCAAAAGAAAAAATCTAGTTAGTTCCCGAGCTATCATAAAAAAAAGTCAGGAAAACTAGAATTAAACCTTCTAGGTCACATTCACATAATTTTGAGAAGGAATACGAGAAGAAGAATCGTTCCCAAATGGATCAACATGAAGAAGATATGGAAGATCCCATAAGGCAAACTATCATCAGACCCAAAGAAGATGATCGACCAATCAATGGAGCATACAAACTGAACCAGGAGGATTTCAGTGACAAATCAACTTGATCCAGAAATGTAACTTATCAGGTAATTATGAAGAGAATTGGTCTAAAATATTTACTCATGAAGAAGTTATTCAAGTCTCAAGTGAGCGAATTTCCAATGAATATGAAGGAGACCAGTAATTACCTATTGAAAGATTCCAATTGAACCAAGATAAAACAAGTTGTAAAACAACTTAATTGGAAACCTAGCACATCAGAGGCGTAAGTAGAACTGGATTTATGTCAAAATTCATGATTGTTTAAAAGTTATTTAACATCTAAACCAGGAGCTGTCATGTGTGCCTTATTTGGAAGTTCACGGATTCAACCACTTACAAACCAAACTTTGGTGATCAGAAGAGGCATATAATCATTCAGGAGAAATATATAATCATTCAGGAGGGTCATATATTCTCTTAGAGGCACATAATTGATGGAATATCCTTTTAAAGAAAGAGGAGATGGTGTGATCTTGATCAGCCTTAATTTCAGATATTCAAAAATCAATAATGAACCAGCTGGAATAATCAAAGGAGCAAGGCATAAGGAGATCATGAAGGCAATTAACAGCCTATTTTATCATTATGGTGACGAGAACCTTACTTGTCTTGTTACTAGCCATGGTGGCTCGGTTAAGCCTCTTATGAAGCTCATGATGAAGCAAGGTGATCTTGTATTATTCTCAAGCAACCATGAACATTTTTCTACATAAACTATCTATGATGGAACTTCTGGTCGTGCCAGTACTCCCTCTGTTCATGCTGAATTAAGACATGGTTGAGATTCGCTTCTGCCCGACCGTTGCGAACTAATTCGACCACCCGAGCAACGTCATGAGGTTATATTTGTTTCTAATGATTCACGACACGTCTCAGGTCAGTCATATACATGAAAAAAATCCCAAATTGTCCAGGAAGACACCAAGGGTAATCTGGGCTTATTCATGCATAAGCCCAAGAAGGAATCAATTGAACAGGACCCTTACAGGCCAATAATGCTAAATGATCGACCACCATGGGTTATATTTGTTATTTGAAGTTTCTTATATGTAATTCTATTATAACTAGGCTTGAAAAATTAGAAACCAATAAGAATTAATATTTATGCTGTTGGAATGAAGAATAAATGATGAAGGAAGAAGACCTTTAACACTTATGTTAAAGGCGTGTGTAGTCTAAGTCTAAAGGGAGTGTCTAAGGCTTGTTTGTGTATTAGTATTATATTATCCTTGTATTCATTCATGTATAAGGCCATACTTGTATCCAAACAAGCCTAGACTAGATTAGTATAAATAACTATTTTTCTCTTCATTTGTAACTTAGACACTATTATTCTCATTTTCTTAATACAATCATTCTTCTCTAATGTCTCATTCTCTCATTCTCTAATTCTATAAATCTCTTAATCTCATATTATTTCATGGTATCAGAGCCAGGTTACATCAATCTGAGTAAAATTCATCATTAAATCTTTGAATCAAGAAGAAATCATTTTCATCACAATCTGTTTTCATTCCTATTTCGTCCATCAACTTTGATTGCGAATTCCGGTCAAACCACGGCAGATTTTGACAATCTGTTTTTTTCTGGATTATTATTCGGCGAGTTCTAAAACCAGGCCAATTGGATTTGAATGATTTTACCATGGGAATCAAAAGATACAAATTTTCTTGCATTGGACCTCCGCGATTTCCTCCGCCGGGAACAGCCGTGTTTCTCTGCGTTTGCCGTCATCAAATCTTCACCAAATTGTGTTTTTCCAAATCCTAAAATCTATACCATCGAATATAGTTTCTGTTTAAAGAAAGAAGAACTCAATTCCCTTACGTTTGAAGGAAGTTCTTGAAGTGTTTCCTCAAGACGTTAGAAATAGCCTCTGACAAGAATCTGGTGATAAAATTCTTATCCTTTCTCAGTTTTCTTCAAATATTTGAATATGGAAAGTTAGATAAGCATCTTGTGAGGGTCTCCACTAAGTTTGGTTTCAATCAGAATGTTTTAAGTCTTCAAGATTGATTTTCTTGATTTCCTTATCAAACTTTGAAATTCTAAAAAATGAGGGAAATTTGAAATTTTGATTGGTTTATTTGTAAAATTCGATTTTTTGTTGGTGGATCATCATTGTTTGCGAAGACAAAGACTGTTAGAAGTTGATCATGTTGGTTGGAGTTGGTTAAATTCTGTTGCAGGAGTTGGTTGAAGTTGGTTGAAGGAGGTTAAGTTGTTGGCCTGGTTGGTAAAGAAGTCTCACGTGGCCCAGGTATCACGCGCCCATATCCTTGGCGTGACCGTGTCCCAGCTGGCCCAGCTGGTTATCCTGTGTTCCTGCTTCAGACCAGCTTTCCTTGATCGAACTTAACCCACATACGAAACCCATCTTTCCACGGCTCACGTACGCGAACGCTTCCGCATGACCAGCTGTCCCGCGTCCCGACCAACTGTCCAGCGTCCCGACCAACTGTCCAGTACCAAAAGCCTGCGTCCTGACCAGCTCATCCCGAACAACGACAAGCGTCAGCTAGATCAATTATGAAGCATGGAAGTGCAAACCACATTCAGAGCTCCTGTCATTCTACATGGAGCAAATTATTTCTTATGGTCTATGACCATGAAAACCACATTGGGTGGTAAAGGCCTTTAGAATCATATTTTATCCAATGGTCTTGAAAAAAATGAAGTTGCTGAAGTTATTGAGGCTGTGGTTGCTCAAGCCAAATAGTACCAAGAAGATCAGTTGGTACTCTTTATACTTCAAAACTCTCTTGCTAGTGATCTCTTAAAGGCTTAATTCATTTTTTGAGAATGCTAAGGAACTTTGGGACACTTTAAAAAAGGTGTATGGAAACACCACTAACCTTTTAAGAATTTTTGAGGTAAAAAAGTCTTTGAATGAAACAGGAGGATGTAGAATTCACAAAGCACTATGGCTCATTTAGAGCATTGTGGGCTGAGCTAGAGATGCTAAGACCAGCCACCATTGACCTAATTGTTCTCCTTGAAAAGAAAGAACAAGATAAGGTGTTTGGGTTACTATTAACTCTTAACACTAATTACTCAGATCTTATTAAGCATATTCTCAGGTCTTATAAGCTTCTTAGCTTGGAAGATGTTTGTGCTCAAATCCAAAAGGAGCAAGGATCCCATGGTCTCTTTGGCAACAAGGATGAATTGGTGGCTGCACACAAGAGTTTCTTCAAACCAACAACAACAAATGAATCTAGGAAGAAGAGACCAACTTGTGACCATTGCAAAAGGAGTGTCCATACAAAGAAGGAATATTGGGTACTCCATCCTGAGCTAAAGCCAAGTTGGGCTCTTGAGAGACAACAGCACACAGCCGGCCACACTCAGCTGCAAGATGTCGGCCATGGCGTGTACCAGCTTTCGGCTTCTTCAAAGGCGTGTACCAGCTCCTATTTTCACTCAGCCCCAACTAGTTCCATGTCTTCAGCATCTGAATTTGTGACAAAATCAGATCTAGAAGCTCTTATCAAAGCAATTAAGGATGGTAATGTGTTGGGTAAAACTTTTCATGCTTCTTTTAAAACTTCTTTTACTCCTAATGCCTCTAAACCATCTGTTGTTGATTTTGGTGCTTCTCATTATATGATTCGTGATCTAGGATTGCTAGAAAATATAGAATCTGCCTTAGGTAATGTTATCATTGCTAATGGAACTAAAGTACCAATTAAAGACATAGGAAAGCTTAAGTTGTTTCATAAAGAATCTAAAGCCTTTTACATGCCATCTTTTAATTCTAATTTACTTTCAGTTAAAAGATCTACTACTGATTTAAATTGTCAAACTATCTTTGGTCCTAATGATTTCTTCTTTCAGGATATTGAGACTAGTAGGATATTTGGCCAAGGAACTACAAGAAATGGCTTGTATGTGCTTGAATATATGACCAATGCAAGGGGGTTAGAACCGGTTGCTAGTACTAGTTCTTTTAGTGATGATTCTGATCTTTGGCATGCTAGATTAGGACATCCTCATCCTAGAGCACTAGAACTGATTGTTCCTGGTTTAAAAATGCCAAAGGATATGTGTGATTTTTGTATACTTGGAAAACATTGCAAAACAATTTTTGAGAAATCTTTGCATACTTATGATAATTTTTTTGAGTTGGTGCATTCTGATGTTTGGACATCTTCATTCCCATCTAGAGAAAACCATAAGTATTTTGTGACCTTTATTGATGAAAAATCCAAATATACTTGAGTTACTTTGCTTAGTTATAAAGATAGAGTATTTGATGCATTTCTAAATTTTCAAGCATATGTTACTAATCAATACAATGCAAGTATTAAATGCTTTAGAACATATAATGGAAGAGAAAACACTAGCACAAGACTTCAACAACACTTGGCCAAGCATGGCATTGAACATCAAACCAGCTGTACTTACACCCGACAACAAAATGGAGTGGCTGAAAGGAAGAATAGGCATTTGATGGAAGTTGTGAGAACAATGATGTTCCACATGAAAGTTCCCAAAAGATTTTTGGGGGATGCTCTTGTAGCTCCATGCTACTTGATTAATAGGACTCCTAAAAAAGTCCTAGATGACTTGTCTCCATTTGAGGTACTAAACAAAACTAGACCTAATATTGACCACTTAAGAGTTTTTTGTTGTGTTTGTTTTGTATTAGTTCCAAGAGAGCAAAGGAACAAGCTAGAACCAAATAGTACCAACGTTATGTTCATTGGTATTCTTCTACCCAGAAAGGATACAAATGCTATGATCCAGAGACTAGAAGAGTCTTAGTATCCATAGATGTCAAATTCAAAGAATCAAAAGGGTTCTATGAAGAAGGGACTTGGGATCAATTCAAAGACATCTCCACAAGAAGATCAGACCAAGCTGAGAACTTGAGGAGACTCTTGGAAAGCCTTGGCATAGTCTCTCCTCATCCTCAGACTATGGTCACCTCGTCTCAGCCACCTGCACAAGCGGCACCAAGCCCTAGCACAGCCACGGCGCCGGCACAGCCGGCTGGGCTGCGGCCATCCACCCCAGCCGGTCCATCCAATCTGCGACATGATCTGCCCTTCAGCTCTCCTGGCTTTCATCCTCTTGAACATGGGGGTGGGAGAAGCATCTACTCATGTCCAACAAGACTCAGTAGGAGATGAATCAATTCTAGTCTCATCTTCCAAAAGATCAAGAGATGTGTCCACTCTTATTGAAGTTTTAGGTGAAGAGGAGGAGCCTATCCAAGAAGTCCCACCTACAGTGTTAAGAAGGAGCACAAAACAAAGGAATCCAACAGTGTCTACAATGGGAATCATGTGGTTCATCATGATCAGGGATTTTGTAATATTGCTCACTTACCTACTAACCATGTTCCTTTCATTTCAAGTCTTGATAAGGAACAGATTCCAAAGACATATGAGGAAGTTATGACTAAGAAAAAATGGAGGGAAGCTATCCTAGCTGAGAAACAAGCCAAGGAAATGAATCGTACCTATGCCCCAACCACTTTACCTAAAGGAAAAAGGGTTGTAAGTTCTAAGTGGCTTTTAGCATTAAATACAAAAGCAATTGTGAAATTGATAGATATAAAGCTAGTTTGGTGGCTAGAGGATTTACTCAGACTTATGGTGAAGATTATAGGGATACCTTTGCACCTGTAGTTAAGCTTCACTCTGGTAATGTTGTTATTTCACTTGCTACTAACATTGATTGAGAATTATGGCAAATGGAGGTTAAGAATGCATTCTTACAAGGTGAATTAGAAGAAGAGGTATACATGTCACCTCCACCAGGTCTAGAGGAAGAGGTAGGGGCCGGCAACATACTCAGGCTGAGGAAGGCCATCTATGGCCTTAAACAATCTCCAAGAGCTTGGTACCACAAGCTAAGTGTAACCTTGATGGAGAGAGGCTTCAAAAGATCTGAAGTTGAACATACTCTTTTTACACTAAGATTAAGGAAGGTATTATGGTAATTCTCATTTATGTAGATGATATAATCATATCTGGTAGTAATAGTGTTGGCATTGCATCTACAAAAGAATATTTGAAGAATGTCTTTGATATTAAGAACTTAGGAGAACTTAAATACTTCTTAGGAATTGAAGTGTGTAGGTTCAAGGAAGGTATCTTCTTATCTCAAAGGAAATATGTTATAGATTTACTAACCTCTACAGGTATGATGGAAGCTAAACCAGCCAAAACACCCTTAGAAGAAGATTATAAACTCGGAAATAAGGGAGAGCTAGAGGAAGAAATTGATTTTCATGATCCTAAGCTCTATAGGAAAGTGGTTGGTAAGCTTATTTATCTAACCAACACTAGACCAGATTTATGTTTTGCTGTGAATCATGTATCTCAACACATGCAAGTTCCAAAGATGAGACATTGGGAGATGGCAAACCGAATTTTGAGATATCTAAAGGCACTCATGAACAAGGTATATGGATGGGTTGCAATAGAAACACAAATATGGTTGGTTATTATAATGCAGATTGGGCAGGAGATAGGGTGATAAGGACATCGTACCAACTACTGCACCACGAGTTCCACCAGGACCACTAACACGTTCCAAGGCTCGAGCCTTGGAATACAAGTTTAACCAGCTAATGGAGAGAGCAGACACTCAGGAGCCCACAGAAGACTGCCCATCCGGCCCACTAGTTGGCCCAGAAGCCCATCAAGGTCCATTTGATTCATCTAAGGAACATTGGAGGTTTCTACTCGAAGACTCTTTTACCTCCGGTGTCATTACCATCACCATTCTGTAAACACAGCAAAAGACGTGCTTTGAAATTGTACTCTTTTTCCCATCTTCGGTTTTGTTCCACTGGTTTTTCCGAAGAGGGTTTTAATAAGGCAACACTCTTAGTGTGCAAGACGACGAAGACTTGTTCACAGAATGCGCCATCCTTCACAAGTCTTCATTATTTAGACTAAGTATAAGTTTAAGGCCTTAAGCCCATTTTATTATCTCTAAGTTATTTGGCCTTAAGCCCATTTCTATTTTGCAGCAAAAAGAACTACATGTTGTTTTTATTTGTACTACTAGTTGTTTGGGTTAAACATCGTGTTGTTTACCCTAAGTTGTAACTAAAAGGCCTATATAAGCCTCATCACTTGCAAGAAATAATACAACTCGAATTTTAACAAAAGAAACCCTAGACTACTTGTCATTGACGGCTGCCTCTCTCCCTTGGAGAAGCTTTTATCATTCTTCTTGTGCCAAGAAGAACAACTCGGTGTATCACAAGTCTTCCGCAGCTTGTGTGGTCCTTTCGATCCATTCCATTCATCTAAACTCGCTTCTGGAGGGTCTCGAGTTTCTCGACCAATAGTTGCACCACCACTACGCTTACATCATATGGTATCAGAGCTTAAATCTCTTGCTCATCAGGTTGATTCTATCCTTTTGTTTTTAGCGATTTTTTTTCATTATTTTGTGCAACAGTTTTTGGCTTTTGATTGTGTTTCTTTCTCTGTTCTCGGTAAGAACGAGAGGAATCAAGTCACATACCACAAACACACAAAAATACAAAAAAATCAGGTTCTATCATTCCTTGTTCTTGTTTTTCATAATTAAAAAAAAAAAGAAGAAATTTTCTTGTTGTTTGCTTGTTTGTTGCTAAATTTTTTTTTTAAAGAACAAATTAAATAGAAAACAAACTATTGTTTAGGTTGCTTAAAATCAAACTAGGATTCTTAGAAACTCACCTAGAACACCATCATCACCATACTTGATATCCATAAGGATCTTGTGTTTTGCTTGTTTATTGCTTACGTTGTTGAGGTTGGGTTTCTATTTGGTCTTTGCCGCTAACTAGGTTGTTTGTGTGAGTAGCCACTCTCCTTTTACCCTTAGCTACCATGCCGCGGCCTGTGTTCCAAGCCGTGAGTACCCCCCCAAGTTACTAGTTGTTCACGCGTTTAGGTCCACCTGTGTAATTGCTCGCTTGTGTCTAGGCTTAGGTCTAGGTCGCGTCTTCTTTCCCGTTCCTAGCTATCGTCCCGCGTCCCTAGGTTCCACCAGTCCCGCGGTCGCTAGTGTTCCGTGATAGGTTCCCCGTGTTTTAGGTTTGTCCTGTCCCGCGTCTAGCACAGTTCGCGTCTACTTTAGGTAGCGCATGTCCCACGCTTAGCTTAAGGTCGCTTCGTCCTTCGAGTGCTGTGTGTCCCGTGTTACCGTTCCACTTAGCCTCTAGGTAGTCTTGTGTCTAGGTTTAGGCTTAGATAGCGTTTGGTCCATAGTTACCCGTACCGCACCGTACTTAGCACCCTGTTAGGTCGCGCATGGCTTTCCTTGGTTGCACTAGGCGGCTAGGGTTCCATTAGTGTTAGCTTCTTAGTTTTTAGGAAGTTTTTCCTAGCATTTAGGCAGCAAACTAGTTAGTTTTCATAATTTTCCTAGGCTAGGAATTAGTTTAGGAAGTTTTCTAGATTGTCTTAGGTAGTTATCGAATTTTATTAGGCAATAAATTAGTTTTCCTTTTAGTTTTAGGAAGTTTCTATTTAGGAATTAGGAAATAAGGAGATTTTCTTTTATTTAGTCTAGTTTCCATTTTTCTTAGATTAGGCAATTAAGTTAGGATATTTCCATTTAGATAGTTTCCTTTTTTTAATATTTAGCCATAATTTTTTTTAGGATATTTTCCATTTATTTAGATTTTCCTTTTTTTTTTATCTAGGATATTTTTCCTTTTCTTGATTGTTTTCTTTTGTGTTAGTTAGCTTCCTTATATTTTATATATCAAAATAAAAACAATATCCATGAAAATTTTCCATTTAAGGAAAGTTTCCATACCTTCCAAGTTTCCTTTCCGGTAAACTTTTCCTTTTCAAAATTTTATTTTCTCGGAAAAGGAAATATGACAGGGAGTGACGAGTCCACATCTGGATAGAACAGTCAAGCCATGATGCAGCTGCTGCAATCTTGGACTGTCCAGGTAACAACCATAGCGACTCGTCTCGAGAGGTTATAGCAGCCAGCACCAGCGCCTGCCGCGCCTGCACCACATCACCGGTATGACCGACCAGAGGCATCACACCGCGAAATGGGAAGAGAGCCATACTATGATGAACCCATGCCGCCACCCCGACAACCAGTTGTTCATCCAGACGTCAAATTGAACCCACCATCCTTTTCAGGAAAGCTAGACCCCGAAGAATATATAGATTGGAAAAGGCGGATGGAATTGCTATTTGAATACTATAACTAGGACGATCCCCGTAGAGTTGCATTGACAACAGCTCAGTTCACCGACCATGCACTGGCGTGGTGGGATCGCGAGATAGCTGCTCGCAGAAGAACAAGAATGGGAGCTATAATTTCATGGTTCGAGCTAACCCAACTAATGAGGCGACACTGCGTACCTCCTCATTTTTACCGATAACTCCAAAGACGATTCAGACGCCTTACCCAAGGCAGCAAAACGGTGTCAGAATACTTTGACGAATTCGAGCACCTTCGGAACAGGCTCGAGATGGATGACTCGGAAGAAAGCCTTATGGCTCAGTTTATCAACGGTTTGCTTGAGTCGATCGCACAAAAGATCGAGCTACAGCCTTATCACAATCTTGGCGAGTTATTTCATCTAGCGGTTCAGATCGAGAAGAGCAACATGCAAAAGTCTTCAGTGTCGTCCAGACCAAAGAGCACTTAGGGTACTGGCCCCAAGCCATTTGACCGTGCTGCCCCCACTGGTGGTCCACGGCTTAGGGGCAAGGCGGTAGATAACAATTCAGCCCCCAAGGCAACATTGACGGCATCCAACCCCAGCCCATCGACTTCTACTTCGACCCAACCGCAAAAGAGCAGTGCAATTACTTGCTTCAAATGTAAAGAAAGAGGGCACCTGTCTCGTAAGTGCCCTAACTAACGGACTATGGTTTTGACTGCTTCCGGAGATTATGACTCAGAGGACGAGCAAGAAGAGGCTCCATCCACGGCTGATCCAATGTCTGATGGAGAAGTGGAATACGCTGACTCAGGAGAGATGTTAATGATCCGGAGAGTTCTCAGCTCGAGGTTAGAGCAAGAAAAGATTGAGCAGCGTGAAAACAATTTGCACTCAAAATGTACCATTCTAGGAAAGGTGTGCTCCCTCATCATAAACGGTGGCTCCTGCACCAATGCAGCCAGCAAGTATATGGTCGAGAAACTTGGTCTACCAGTGACCAAACATCTGAAACCCTATAGACTCAGGTGGCTTAACAACTAGACAGAGATGTACATCTCCGACTAGGTCCAAGTTTCATTCAGTATATGGCAGTATCAGGATCAAGTTTTGTTCGACGTCGTCCCCATGTCAGCTGGACATCTTCTGTTGGGACGATCTTAGCAATTCGATAAGGAGACTACGCATAATGGACGCACAAACTTCTACTGTTTCATCTATGATAAGCGTAAATATAATCTAGCACCTATGTCGCCACAAGAAGTACACGGGATGCAATCAAAAATGGCGAAGGACCAGCATGCCCGGAAAGAAAACTTCCTCATTAACATCGCAGATATGAGAAAAGTGGTTAACAACAAAGGAGCTCAGATCGTCCTCATGCTTTACAGAGAGGTGTTGAGTGCATCTGAGGACGTCAGCCGCCGAGTGCCAGCGGAAGTTCAATCCTTATTGGACAAATATTTGGATGTATTCCCAGACGAGATCCCGCCAGGGTTGCCACCCATCAGAGGAATTGAGCATCATATCGACTTTATTCCCGGGGCACAATTACCGAACAAACCTGCCTACAAAGTTACTCTGGAGGAAGCCAAAGAACTCGAACGGCAGGTTCAGGACTTCATGGCTCAAGGCTACGTCAGAGAAAGCCTTAGCCCTTGTGCAGTTCCAGTCCTACTAGTGCCAAAAAAGGATAAAAGCTTGCGAATGTGCGTTGATTGTCGCGCTATCAACAATATAACTGTTAAATATTGGCATCCTATTCCACGACTATACGACATGTTAGACGAACTAAGCAGAGCTTCTATCTTCTCCAAAATCGATTTAAAGAGTGGATATCATCAAGTCAGGATGCGAGAAGGAGATGAGTGGAAGACGGCATTCAAGACTAAGCAGGGTCTCTACGAGTGGTTGGTAATGCCATTTGGCCTGTCCAATGCACCAAGTACTTTCATGCGCCTCATGAACCAAGTTCTTCGGCCTTTCATTGGAAAATTTGTTGTGGTCTACTTCGACGACATACTTGTCTACGGTGCGTCTTACTCAGATCATTTCGAGCACTTGGAAACTGTAATAGTGACTCCAGAAAGACCAGTTGTGAGCTCGCAGGGACTTCGAGTCGACGAAGAAAAGATTAAAGATATTCAGGAGTGGCCCACGCCAACTAATGTCAGCCAAGTTTGGAGTTTTCATGGGCTGGTGAGCTTCTACCGACGGTTTGTACGAGATTTCAATACAATTGCCAGTCCGTTGACATCGACCATCAAGAAGAACCAGGAACTCAAGTGGGGACCGGAACAAGAAAAGTCATTCCAGCTGTTGAAGGAGCGTCTCACACGGGCACCAGTCCTTACATTACCAAATTTTGATAAGACTTTTGAAGTCGAGGGCTAAGTCTAAGATGCATCCCCAAGGTCCATACATGCCACTGCCGGTTCCATCATCGCCATGGACGAATATTTCGATGGATTTTGTGCTATGATTACAGCAGGTTAATCACAAGGACTCCATCCTAGTCGTGGTTGATCGTTTTTCTAAGATGGCACACTTCATACCATGCAACAAGACGAACGATGCAATTCAGACGGTAAATTTATTCTTCCAAGATATGTCCGCCTGCACAACATTCCGAGGAAAATTGTGTCCGACAGGGACTCTAAATTCCTTAGCCATTTCTAGCGAGTTCTTTGGAAGAAGCTCGGCACCAACTTACTATTCTCCACGGCATATAACCCACAGACTGATGGTCAGACCAAGGTTGTCAACAGGACCCTTTCCCAGATGCTGCGAGCGACAATTGGTCGTAATCTGAAGAATTGGTTAGAATGCCTGACCTATGTCGAGTTCGCCTACAACAGAGCGATACATTCCAGAACGAAGAAGACACCATTCGAGATCGTCTACGGCTTCAACCCAAAAACCCCAATCAAATTCGCACCTATACCACTAGGGGATGTTGTCAGCTTGGAGGGAGAAGAAAAAGCAGAGTATGTAAAGCGCCTACACCAGGAAGTCAAGGAGAATCTCGAACGGAAGAACTCTCAGACAGCCAACCACGCCAACAAGGGCAGGAGACACGTGGTTTTTAAGGAGAAAGATTGGGTTTGGCTACATCTGCGACCCGAACGGTTTCCCCAACGACGAAAGAGCAAGCTGGCACCGCGAGGAGATGGCCTATTCCGAGTCCTACGTCATCAACGACAATGCCTATCAACTAGAACTCCCAGGTGAGTATAATGTTTACACTACATTTAATGTTGCTAACTTAGAATTGTTTGATGCAGGGGAAGAATTTGCTTTGGATACCAAAGCACATGAAGAGGAAGGGAATGATGAGAACATTGTACCAACTACTGCACCACGAGTTCCACCAGGACAACTGACACGTTCCAATGCTCGAGCCTTGGGAGACAAGTTCAACCAGCTAATGTAGAGAGCAGACACCCAGGAGCCCACGGAAGACTGCCCATCCGGCCCACTAGTTGGCCCAGAAGCCCATCAAGGTCCGTTTGATTCAGCTAAGGAACATTGAAGGTTCCTACTCGAAGACTCTTCTACCTCTGGTGTCTTTACCATCACCATTCGGTAAAGACACCAAAAGACGTGCTAAGAAATTATACTCTTTTTCCCATCTTCGGTTTTGTCGCACAGGGTTTTCCGCAGAGGGTTTTAATGAGGTAACACTCTTAGTGCGCAAGACGACGAAGACTTGTTCACAGAATGTGCCATCCTTCACAAGTCTTAGTCAAATTTGGCCTGCCTTCGTCATTAAGGCTTATCTATCTCATTTCTTCATTATGTAGACTAAGTATAAGTTTAAGGCCTTAAGCCCATTTTATTATGTATAATTTATTTGGTCTTAAGCCCATTTCTATTTTGCAGCAAAAAGAACTACATGTTTTTATTTGCACTACTTGTTGTTTGGTTTAAACATCGTGTTGTTTACCCTAAGTTGTAACTAAAAGGCATATATAAGCCTCATCACTTGCAAGAAATAATACAACTCGAATTTTAACAAAAGAAACCCTAGACTACTTGTCATTGACGGCTGCCTCTCTCCCTTGGAGAAGCTTGTCTCATTCTTCTTGTGCCAAGAAGAACAACTCGGTGTATCACAAGTCTTCCGCAGCTTGTGTGGTCCTTTCAATCCATTCCATTCATCTAAACTCGCTTCTGGAGGTCTTGAGTTTCTTGACCAATAGTTGCACCACCACTACGCTTACATCATAGGGAGGATAGAAGAAGTACCACATGCTATTGTACTTTCATAAGACTTGGAAAACCAAGAAGCAAAAGGTGGTGTCATGCTCTAGTGCAGAATCAGAATATAGAGCCATGATGAAGCTTACAACTGAATGCATTTGGCTGAAGCAAATTCTTGAGGATTTAGCCGTGAGGTGTGATGAACCTATCACCATCCATTGTGACAATTAGACTGCTATACACATTGCCTCCAACTCTGTGTTTCATGAAAGGACCAAGCATATAGAAGTAGACTGCCACAAAGTAAGAGAAGTTATTGGGAAATGAATCATCTTGCCTTGCTATACAAGGAGTGAGGACCAACTAGCTGATGTGTTCAACAAGGCAACAACTTTGAAGAATGGCTCCTCCATCTATCCAAGGCTTGGCCTTATGACCATTCCACAACAATGATCCCAACATGGAGTGTTATAATTTTTTCCTTAAAAAAGGTTTTGTCCCAATTGGGTTTTCCTTCTTTAGATTTTTAATGAGGTAATGCTTCATGGTTGCAAGCTTAGGCATTCTCCATGTCTTAAGATTTAGGGGGAGTGTTGGAATGAAGAAGAAATGATGAAGGAAGAAGGCCTTCAACACTTGTATTAAAGGCGTATGTAGTCTAAGTCTAAGGGTTTTAGTATTATATTATCCTTGTAGCCACTATGTATAAGGCAATCCTTGTATCCAAATAAGCCTAGACTAGATTAGTATTAATAACTATCTCTCTCCTCATTTGTAACTTATAAACTATTATTCTCATTTTTTTAATACAATTATTCTTCTTTAATCTCTCATTCTCTCATTCTCTAATTCTACAAATCTCTTAGTCTCATATTCTTTCATATGCTTATTAAACCCATTAGAAATAGATTTAGGTTTATTAAACAAGTAACTTAAATTAAACCGAATTCAATTAGAATTATGATTAACTAATCTATTCTGGTTTAGGATTAGGATTTTCTAGCTTTAAGATTTTTTTTTTTAGCCTTTGAAACAATTCAGGCATATTTTATAAGAGGCAACCCTGTTACCAATTTAATCAAATCTATTTATTTGCACCGATTGTGCCTTCTTTGCTTTTTATGTTCAACAAATGAATATTGAATCGTCACATATGTAGAGTGATCTATTATGAAGGTATGTGTCTCTATAGCGGGATAAACATGTGCCATCGGATTCTCTACACATCTTTGTACCATTACATAGCTCTGAAGAGAAGTCCATCGCCATCTTCATCATCTATTTCTTCTTTTCATTCTTTCAAGTGATCTAGGGAAAAACAGCCATACCAGGGTCGTACCATTTGGTATCAGACCACTTGATGGTTAGGGTTTGAAGTTTTAATATGGTTTCACATCAATTCATCATTTTTTAAGCAGATCTGTCATGTATTCTTTTAGGAACAAAACAAATCATGGAAAGAAGGCTAAACAACAAGCAACAATGGAGAGAGTTGCACCCAGCCATACCTTATCTTTGGTGAACAAAAATTGGATGACCTTGCAGCTATGATCGTAACAAATCTTGGCTATAAGAAAAGGTGGAAATTACCAGATCTAAAATCATCAACAGAAACAGAGCTCTTGCTTTGGATCAGTTTGGACGTTTGTCTAGAGCTCCACCAGGAGCAAAAGAAAAAATCCAGTTAGTTCCCGAGCTATCATCAAAGAAAGTCATGAAAACCAGAATTCAACCTTCTAGTTCACATTGACATAATGTTGAGAACGAGCCTGAGAAGAATCGTTCCCAAATGATTCAACATGAAGAAGATGTGGAAGATCCCATATGGCAAACTATCATCAGACCCAAAGGAGATAAATTACTAATCAACGGAGCATAAAAACATTTGATTGTTGATTCAGGTGCTTTACACCATATGATTAGTGACATTCAAATAATTAAAAACTTGAACCTGCCTTAGGAAATGTGGTTATTGCTAATGGTGAAATGGTTACAATCAAAAGAATAGAGAATTTGAAATTATTTAATAGAGACTCTAAGGCCTTTTATTTGTCAACCTTCAGTTCTAACTTGTTATCAGTTAGAAAGGCATCTTCTGATCTCAATTGTTATGCAATTTTTAGCTCTAATGAAGAGTTGTTTCAGGATATTAAGACAAGTGAGGTTATTGGACAAGAGACAACCAAGGATAAACTCTATGTATTAGAGGACACAAAGCCCTATTCTTTTTCTTTATTAAGTGCTTTTAGTTCAGTTGTTGCAACTGCTAATAATGCAATATGACATGCTAGACTAGGACACCCTCATTTATGTGCCTTAATTATTTTATTACCTTATGTTAAGTTTCAAAATAATGAGTTTGAAGCATGCATATTGGCAAACATTGTAAGTCAGTTTTACCTAAATCTACTACAATCTATGAGAAATGATTTGATCTGATCCATTCAGATTTTTGGACATCTCCTTGTACTTTAAGGGAGAACCATAAATATTTTGTTATATTTATAGAAGAAAAGTCTAAGTATATTTGGTTAACATTTATCTCCTCCAAAGATCGTTTCATTAAGGCATTCACAAACTTTTATAACTATGTCACTAACCATTACAATGCTAAAGTGAAAATTTTAAGATCAAATAACTCTTATATAAACATGGGATTCTTCACCAAACAAGCTGCCTATATACCCCATAGCAAAATGGAGTGGCAGAAAGGAAGAATATGCATCTTATAGAGGTAGCAAAATCTATGATGCTCCACACCAATGTGCCTAAGAAATTTTTGGGAGATGATGTGGTTACTGCTTGCTATCTCATCAACCATTTGCCAACAAAAATTCTCCAAGACATCTCACCATTTAAGGTACTCAATAACTCCAAGCCTTCCATTAATCACTTATAAGTTTTTGGATGTTTGTGATATGTCTTGATTCCAGGAGAAAAACGCAACAAACTTGAAGCTAAGAGCATAAAGAATATGTTTATTGGATACTTATAACTCTGAAAGGCTATAAGTTTTTTGTTCCAGAGACTGGAAAATTCTTAGTGTTTAAAGACGTCAAGTTCCTGAAGAGGAAAGGATATTAAATAGAGAAGGATTGGGACAATCTGAATGATCTATCTACCTCTCAGTCAGACCGTGCTGCCAATATCTAGAGCCTATTGGAAACCTTGGGCATCTCCACTTCACCTGATTGTGGGTTGCTTTCCGAGGTCTCTGGTTTTGCTCCTGAGGGGGAGAACAACACTGATCATGAGCAAGCCCCAACTGATAATTAAAAAATCTCTGGAGATGGCCAAGAATCCAGATATAGTCAAGAAGAATCTAGCTTCCAAGATGCTACTGCGACTGGCAATGATGATGGATACTAATTTTGATCAGCCAACTTCAACAAGAGAAGAAGGAGAAGTAGTACCTTTAAGGAGAAGTCAAAGAGTGAGAAAAGATTCAACCAAATGGATAAACACTAGGGTTTACTTTAATAGTCAGGCGGTTGCCCATCCCATTCAAGCCATATGCTTCCTTGCGTACTACCCAGAGGAACACCAGGTCTTCATTGGTCTACTTGATCAAGAGGAAATACCCAAGACCTACGATGAATCTAAAGAACATAAGGTATGGAGAGATGCTGTGGGGAAGAAAGGAATTACACTTGGGATGAGGCTGATCTACCAAAAGGGAAAAAGGCATTTGGGTCAAGATGGGTCTTCACTATTAAGTACAAGAGCAATGAAGAGATTGAAAGATACAAAGCTAGACTGGTAACTAAAGGATTCACACAAACCTATGGAGAAGACTACCGTGAATTATTTTCACTAGTAGATAAACTACACATGGTATGGGTTCTACTCTCTTTAGCTACTAACCTTGAGTGGGAAGTGTGGCAGATGAATGTTGAAAATGCATTTATCCAAGGAGAACTAGAAGAGGAAGCATACATGACACAACCTCCAGGCCTTGAAAACACGATCATATCAGGCAAAATATTGAGACTTAGAATGACAATCTATGGACTTAAACAGTGTCCAAGAGCCTGGTACCATAAGCTTAGCCTAACATTCCTCAGTTGTGGCTTCAAGAAGTCATAATCAGATCATATTCTCTTCACCATTACAAGCCAGAAAGGTATTATAGTCATTATTATCTATGTATATGATATTATCATAACAAGGTAGGGATTCGTGAGCCTATCTAAAATCCATATTAGATATTAAAGATCTAGGAGAGCTAAAGTATTTTGTTGGAATAGAGGTTTGTATATCAAAGGAATGTCTCTTCTTATCCCAAAGAAAATATGCACTTAATATTTTGACTGAAGCAGAAAATCTAGGAGAAAAACCGGTCATGCCACCCATTGAAGACTCATACAAGTCAGCAGATAAGGGGAGCTTGAAGACCAACCAATTGAAGATATGACACAATACCGCATGATGTTTGGTAAGCTCATATACCTTACAATCACAAGACCTAATTTGTGTTTTGCTATGAATCAGGTTAGCAAACATATGAAGTCTCCTAAGATTCAACATTGGAATATGGTAAACTGCATACTCAAGTACATCAAGGGAGCTTCAGGCAAAGGCGTTTGGATGGGATGTAATGGGAGCCCTGAGATCGTTGGGTATTGTGATGCGGATTGGACAGGAGATCGTGATGATAGAAGATCTACCACAGGATATTGCACATTCATTGGTGGAAACCTAGTTACCTGGAAGAGGAAAAAGCAAAAGAATGTGGCATGCTCCAGTGCCGAGAAAAAATACAAAGCAATGAGAAGGCTTACAACATATTTGATATGCCTTAAGAACTTACTTAAGGACTTAGGCGTGGAGTCACAAACATCTATCAGAATGCACTGTGACAATAAAGCATCAATTCACATTGCCTCAAATTCAGTATTTCTTAAAAGAACAAAGCATATAGAAGTGGTAGCCACAAGGTCAGAGAGCAAATTCAACTCAGTGTGATCTTACCATGCTACACAAATAGCTCAAATCAACTTGCTGACATATTCACCAAATCAGTTGGTCCTCGGGTTTGTGATTTCATCCATGACAAACTTGGACTCATAAACCTCCCTCATCAATAGTCCTCTCAGCCATTGAGGTCAAACTTTTTTCCCTTAATATGTTTTTATCCCAAATGGTTTTTCATACTAAGGTTTTTAATGAGGTGGTTCTTCATGGTTCCAACATTAACCAGACCATAGTTAATCTTAAGAAGGAGTATTGAGATGAAGAAAAGATTTGGAGAATATAGGATGAAGAGACAGGTGACCAAACAAACTCGACCGAGCAACATTCGACCACAACCTCTCGACCAGGCTAAAATACAAGTGGACTGGATCGTTTAGGTGCTGGCATTATCAAAGCCCAATCAGCCCACACCAAAGAAGGCCTACTCTTCTACAAGCACTTAAACTCCCGTCTAAGGTTTGAAATAGCCGTTTGAATATTTGGAGAAGAGAAAAGCAAGAGTCACGGGTTGGTTTAAAGAATATGACCGATTGGTGTTGTCACATTCATCCCCTTGGATCCATCAATACCTTTTCTATATTTTTGTTGTAATGGGAAATGAAAACCCTTGGTGACCTACCTATATAAAAGATAGTTCACACGATTGTATTAGTTAACTTACAGAAATAAAACTTCCTTAACCCAAAATCTCTCTCACGCCATTATTCTCTCATTCTCACCATTATTTCTTCCAATCTCTAAATTCCGCAAACATAAATATTATTTCACATGTGCCATCGGATTCGCTACATATCTTTTGAGCATTTCATAGCTCTGAATAAAAGTTCATTTTATTCATTGTCATCTTCATCATCTATTTTCCCATTCTTTCCTTCAAGTGAGGAAGGAAGAAACAGTTATTCCAGGGCCGTACCAAAATAGCTGTTTCATATTCGTTGTATAACCATTTGAATTTAAATTTTCAGCAGAATTTTCTCAGGAATCTGTCAGCAATTTATCTTGAATTTTCTCCCATTTTCCCTCTCTTTTAAAAACACAAGCTTACCAATATCTTTCAAATAACTTTTTCAAACTCTTCTCATTATTTTTGTTCATGGATGGATAAACTACCACATAGTCAGGTGACAGGCCTTTTAAGGGATGAGTTCGCAAACAGTTTACTTCTGTTGTTACATCAAGCACGAGCGTAACAACATAATACGGTAAAATGTATTGTTCTTGTCCTAAATGTTGGAATCATAGATTAGTCTCCATAAGTATAGTATGGAATCATCTTTATAGGTCTGGATTTATGTCTGGATATACGATTTGATATATGCACGAAGAAACTGAATCAATGGTGCAACATTATGGTATAACTAGTACGTCTGGTAGACTAAAAGAACCAATAGCAGAAGTAGAAGAGAATTTACCTAGTACTGTTTAGATGGTGAATGATGCATTTCATGAAAATCGTTGGGTGATGGAAAAAATGATATAATCGTCTCAGTGAGCATTTGACGAAAGAGAGATATATAAACGATCCTATAGCTATGTGTTTTTATTGAGAAAACAACTTCTGGATTTGTGATAATCAGAGTATACATTGATGATCTTAATCTTGTCAAAACTCAAAACGAAATACATAAGGCATCAGATTATTTAAATGGAGAATCTGAGATAAAAGATCTCAAACAGACAAAGTATCGTCTTGGCCAAGTAAATTGAGCATTCTCAAAAGGGTATATTTGTGCATCTATGCACATATACCAAAAGAATGTTAAAAATTTGAACATGGATAAGGCAACCTCTCAGTACTAATATGGTCATTAGATTACTCAATGTGAAAATGATCCTTTCAGGCCAATGATGAAAATTAAGATATCTTTGGTCTAGAAGTATCAGATCTAAGTGCAATCAGAGGAGTTATGTACTTTGCAAGTTGTACACGACTTGATTATCATTTGCTATTAATGTTTTGGCAAGATTCAGCTCATCTCCTACGCGAAGACATTGGAATGAGAAACATGTTTTTCGTTACCTTCAAGGGACCACTGATTTAAAATTCAAAAAATAAAACGGTTAGTTTTACAGATACATAATATCTATCAGATCCACATAAAGCCCAATAACAAATAGGATACATTTTCATAACCGCACTATCCCGAGGTTCTCATAAGAAAACGCTTGTGGCTACTTTTTCGAACCATGCTGGGATCATCACATGTGAAGCAAGTAGAAAATGTGTATGGTTGAGGTCAACAAGCCGACAAATCTGATCAAGCAGTGGAATTCACAAAAATATGGAGCCAATTATCTTATATGAAGACAATGCTGCATTTGTTGCTCAAACTAATAAGAGTATATCAAAAGTGACAGACGTAAACATATACCCCCGAAGTTCTTCTCATACACTCAAGAGCTCGAAAATAAAAATAAAAAAAATTGAAGTAAGAAGCTCCGATCCTATGACAATGTAGCTGATCTCTTCACGAAATCATTACCCACCATCATGTTCAGCAAAAATGTTCATAGCATTGTAATGCATTATCGACAAGATTTATAAGATGATGTCCTGCTCATTCAAGGAGGAGTTTGCACAGTTATATACTTTATACTTCACTATGGTATTTTATTGGGTTTTCCTAAAAAGTTTTTTAACGTGACAACAAAAACACAACGCAATAGACAATAGTGACACTGGTCTCCAAGGAGGAATGTTGCAAATGGTTCAATGTTCAAAAAAGTTAGAAACATACGCTGGTAAATAAGGTACAATATTTATTATGTAGAGCCTAATATCATTATGCACACACAGTAATTTACTTTTTTCTATATAAACCAGTCTTATATGTACACACAATAGTTTACTTATTGATTGAAGGAGAGAAGAGAAGAAGGTACGTTTTACAACAAACGTAATATACAGAAAAAGAGTTGAGAGAGATTTATTGTGCGGAGCGGATTGAAATCCCTTGCTTTCTAGTTAGTTTTTGAGTATTGTTTTTAGTTTCCGGAGTTAAATCCATCAAACTTTTTGTTTTAGTCTCTGATATCGTTAGTTACGACAGCCAGCTTTATGTTTTTGGAATATGTTTTCGCCGGCTTTTTTAAGATCTTAAACATGATGGAACTTGTTTTCTTTGCTACGTTTGTATCGGCTAGTTGGCTAATCCAAATATGGAATGAATATAACATTAGATGGAAAAAAAGACATATCCAAATAATACAGCTGATTAACACTCTTAGTTACCAACACCTGTTGCGACAAAGGATCTAAAAGAAAGACACGAGTATGGTGGATACAATAGAGCGTTTGAATCAAATATAGAAGAATACAAAAAGAAAATTACATTTCAACAAAGTTTAGCTTTGAGATCCTTTCTCAGAATTTTTCCAGAAGGAGATTTGGGAATGGAAGGAACAAAGAAGACCTTGTGTAATCTCTTGTAGAATACCACCTACAAATCCACACATCAGTTACATATTCATGCTATATATAAAGCAGATAACGAAAATCACAAGTATATAATTACGTTGGTACTAACATATGTTTGTACTTTACAGTTATTTAATAATTCTGAGAAAATCTAGTCTTATCTTCTTTTTTTTTTCTTTTGAGCAAAAATGTTTTCGGCTAAGAGAAGACCACACTGATGATTTTTATAAAAAGATTTATCATATTATATTTCCCCCCATATGTATTTAGGAAGAGAATTTTTTTTTTTGTTTGACCAAAAGAATGAGCAACTAAATATGTGTACCTGTGTGGCTATATATTCTTTTATATCTTCTTCGCTGATGTCGTTTCCATTGGATCGCACCACAAAAGCCACCGGAACTTCTCCAGCCACTTCATCTCCTTGGCTGCAAGTGACCCATAAAGTTTAGAAAACGGTGCTGGTTACACTACCTTACGAGTCAATGCATATATTGGTGTGCTACTTACGGAACAACCGCAGCATCCGCTATAGAGTAGTGATTGATGAGCAAAGCCTCTAGCTCAGCTGGAGGGACCTGTTCTTCCACATTTCATCACCAGGGCCACAGTTTCCAAATAATCTTATATGTAATGTAGGCAATACTTTTTATCTTTATTATAAAAGGTAGCTTTTAAATTAATCTCAACGATTTCATATTCGTGTATTGTAATATTTGATATAGAGTAAATATGATAATACTATTTTCTACAATGTGCACTAAATAGCATAATGTTGGTAGATATTTTCAAAAATAATTTCCCAAATAATATGTTTTCAGATGTGTTCACATGTTCTGTTTTGGATGACGCGACAGTCCATTTTCAACGATTATATAAGTGTTAAATTCAAGTTATCGTATCTATCTAATTAACCTTTCATATTCTTTTTAAGATCTAAAATGTTAGCTGAAAAATAATCATATGATTTAAAAGAAGAATAAATATATTTAATATCAAGTATTTATAAGTTTTTCTTAAAAATGATTTAATGATTGTTTCTGGACTTGCCTGAAAGCCTTTGAACTTGATGACCTCTTTGAGTCGATCAATAATGAAGATCTCATCATCTTCATCAACATACCCAATGTCCCCTGTGTGAAGCCAACCTTCTTCGTCTATTGTTGCTGACGTCGCTTCCGGATCGTTCAAGTACTCTGCGCGCCAAAAGTTAAAAGTTAGTTAAAAATAGTATTATATCTCTAATTGTCAACCTTAATTAGAAATTTTCATATGTCCCCTAAATCTATTACGTTTTGGAATTTTTTTTTAACATTTCATTTCAAGGAACATAAAGACATGTCACGTGTGTGTAAATAGTGGCCATATATGTACATCATAAATAAAATGCATGTCGTACAAATGTATACAGGTGATGCAAACCTAATTAAAAGCTGTATATTTAGATAATACATTTTTTTGAACAATCTGTAGAAATGAAATATGTTTTCTCTTATAATTTTAAAAATATAGTAGAAAAAATCTTTCTACTGTAGTCATTACAAAGTTTTGGAATATTTTCTAGTATTCTAAGTTTACAAAAAAAACTGTGGCACGTATTAGGATTTTCCAATAATTGTAGTTTTTTATTGCGTGATCAAGTATTTATAGCCTTTTAGTTTTAACGAAGGATATATATATTCTATTAAGGCCGTCTATTTCCATTGAAAGAGAGTGTAAAACTTTCATTATCACAAACTTATTTCCCTAAAAAGAGAGACAAAAAATGTGAACAAAAGACGGAAGAAAACAAAAACGAACCTTTCATGATTTGTTGACCACGGATACAAATCTCACCAGGTTGGTTGTAGCCAAGAGAGAGACGTGTCTCAAGGTGGATCACTTTAAGCTCTGCGTTTCTGACCACAGTTCCACAAGAGCCTGACTTTGTCGGAATAGGTTCTTTAGCAAATCCAAGACTCATTGACAACACTGGTCCTGCCTCCGTCATGCCATATCCCTGTTTGTTCATAATGCACCGGTTCTTAATTACCTCACTAATTCCATCTTATTTCACCTTTGGCACTACCGTACCAAATTTACAAAGATCACATTACTCAACTGTGTCGACAAAAAAAAAAAATTACTCGTCTATACGAGGTTGCTCCAATAAATGTATTTGGACATGGTATATAATATACAATATCATTAAATTATTAATGAGAACCAACAGTTAAATTAAAATTAGTTAATAATTTTTTGTGATTTTTCATGATTCCAAATTTTAGATCATTCCATCTCATCAGTTTTTCAATAATTATTTAAATAGTTTAGGTTACAGAAACTCATTTAAATTATTTTTATTCATCTCAATGATTACAAAACCAATCTTATTAATTAGGTTTATCAACTCTACTTAGTGTTTGTGAAGTAGTACATCATACTATTAATTTAAATTTAATTATGAAAATTAATTAATAATTTTTGTGATATTTCAAAATACCAAAATTTAGATAATTTCATCTCATCAATTTTCCAATAATTATATAAATAGTTTAGGTTATAAAAAAACTCATTTTAATTTTTATTCATCTCAAAGGTTTTTTTAAAATCTTATTAATTAGATTTTATCAACTTTTCTTAGTGTTTTTGAAGTAGTACATCATATTAATAATTTTCCTTATATAAGTATTTTAGTAAATGTTTATAGTATATGTGTGTTTGTGTTTGTCAGAAACGAGCCCACGTCACATGACAGCTATACACGCGCATCTACTTTTTCCTCAATTTAATCAAATTTAATGAACTACTTAACTAAAAAATTAATTGATGTATCATAATTTCAGAATAATGGCTGATCTCGTTTTAAACTCGAATGGCTTCTCTTGTTATCACTTCGAGAAGAAATCTCTTAAAAGCAATAAAATTCATTTGTAGAAAATTTTGGATTTTTGTTTTTGTGTAAAAAATATGGAACATACTTGATTAAAAAAGGAAATTAAGTAAGAAAACTACAAAATAACATTAGAAAACAAAATATTTGGAGATGTTCGAATTAATACTAATTAACCCAACAAAATCTCCCATGTCAAATTACAATTATATAAGATAAATTGATGTTCCAGTATCCATTGGATCGGCGACCTAAAACACATCCATATTTTGGTCCTATGTCTAAAACCTAAACTACATCTGTTTTATTAAGATAAATAAATATTTAAAACGAAAAAAGGTTAATACAATGAAGAAATTAGCTTGGGAGCAGATAGACAATACGTAACCGGAACTATGCCGAACAGCAACACGCAAGTCACTCCTCACTCTCTTCCCGTGCCTCCCAATTTTTTAATATTATATAATTTAGCAAAAATGTTTAATTAATTTAGTTTTCATAAGAAATGGTATCTAATGAAATTTGGTAGTGGAAATAATAATTACTTATTTAGTTTAAGCAAGTTGAGCTTGGAAATAATAAAATTGGATTTAAATATTGTTGTAACGTAAAATGAAAGAGTGAACATTACCTGGCCAAGGACGGCTTGAGGGAGACGGTGACGGAGACTATCCTGGAGATCTTTGCCTAAGGGAGCTGCACCGGAGAGAACCAATCTAACGGAAGAGAGGTCGTAAGAGTTAACGGCGGGGTTCTTCGCCAAAGCGATCACAAGCGGCGGAACAAGCGCCGCTATTGTCACCTTGTGTCTCTGTATTAAATCCAATAACGCCCCGATTTCGAATTTATGCATCAAAAGAACCGTCGCACCTATACTTACACGTTAGTTATTAGTAAAGAATGGTTTAAAATTAAATACTATATCCCTATCGTTTAATGAGATATTTTAGCTATTATTTTTAGGTTTTATCGAGAAATTTTCGCATATTCATTTCACAAAATGGAACGGAGAGAGTTGTAAACTAAAAAGATTATATGTTCATGTACCGGATCTGATGGAGTTGAGAAGGACGCTATTGAGAGAGTAAATGTGGAAAAGAGGCAAAACGCAGAGTACGACGTCGTTTGATTTCAGGTAAATATTTGGATTATCTCCATCGACTTGCTGCGCAACGCTCGTGATTAAGCTCTTGTGTGTCAAAACCACTCCCTTTGGTAGCCCCGTCGTGCCGGAAGAGAATGGAAGCGCAGCTGCATCGTCACCACCGACATCAATGGATTCTGAGGATTCTTCTAGTGGGTTTGTCTCGTCAGTGAGTAGTGTGTAGAAAGGAAGACAATTCTCCGGCGCAGGATCCTCGATAGTGATCACCGTGAGATCTTTTCCGATTTTGGTTTCTTCGTGGAGGTTTCTCAATTTATCGACGTAATGAGAGTGAGTAATGATGAGCTTAGCTCCTGAAGATTTGAGTTGTTTCTGAATCTCTTGAGAAGTGTAGAAAGGATTTGCGGTGGTGGAGACGGCTCCGATCATGGAAGCACCCATGAAGGAGAAAACGAACTCGGATGAGTTTTGGAGGAGGATCATTATGACGTCACCTTTTCGAATCCCCATTTTGTATAATCCAGTAGAGACTCTCCGGCATATGCGGTGAGTTTCGCCATAGGAGTAGCTTTTTCCGGTGGATCCCACGATTAGACAAGGCTTGTCTGAAACAGATGAAAGCTTTTCGAAGCAGTAAGTATGGAGAGGGAGGTGGTTGGGAATGTCGATATCCGGAAGCTTTGATCGGAAGATGCGAGGCGTAGGAGGCGCATCGCCCGTGACGACGGTGGAAGTAGGATCGGCCGGTTTGTGAATTATGGGTTCGTGGAGAGCTGCAGTTGTCATTGTGAATAAAAAGTGATGAATGTGTTTATTTTGATCTTTTTGGTTGTTATTATCTTGTTTTGGAAATCAAGAATGTAGATATAGAGAAATGTGTGTGTAGGTGAAGAGGGAAGAAATAAATAAGTAGGGAAGAAGAGGAAAGAAAGAGAAATGGGGTAGGTAGAGGGAATGGCTGTTAGAAGACGAATGAAGGATTGTTTGGTAGGTTTCATTATTGCTATATACTCTGTTACATGTCATCTCACTCTTTCGATTCCTTTTTTCTTTTTCCTTTTTTTTTTTTAATCCATATTCACTTTTTTTTCTGTTACACATAATGTGTATATAAACAACATGCCACCAATATAATTATATGAATAACTATATGTTATACCGAGTTAATAAGTTAATAACTAGTGTACTAGATTAAAACTTATATATATATTCAAATATCAAGTTTTGTATAATTGTTATCATATATGTTGTTTCACAATATATTTATTTGCTATTTTGAGTGTTCTCCAACTAGGTCTGGGCACGGATCGGATACCTAGGTTTTAAGCCATACTTGATACTTGACCTGTTTTTGAACGGGTATTTCATTTTGGACTTGTACTTGTTACCCGGCTTTACCAGTATCTGGTTTTTCAGGTACCCGTATAAAACTTGGTTACCCGCGGATTACTTGACCCATTATTTATACACGTTTTTCAGATACCCGTTTGTACGAGTACTTGAAATTGCAAGTACCTGCTTCAAATACTCGCAAATATAACTGCATGTAGTACCCGCAAATGACATTAACTTGTTTTCAAATGTAAATACAAAGTAAACCTGAAGCAATAAGCATGCATGATTGCATGCAAAGTGAATATGCTAATCTCTTCATCAATAGAACTTAGTTCTCAAATCTTTCAAACTTACACATCTAAGTTTCTAACAACACACAATTGCATAATTGTTACACATACAAATGTCAATGACTCAATGTCATATTGTCATGTAACAACTAACAAGTAACAAGGGCCACAACCGTTAACGTGAAGACTGAAACCTACAAACATGTGAAACAAACAACCAAGTAATGTCACAGACTCACACTCACAGACACAAACAATCATTCAAATATCTAAAAAAGTTAGAATGATTACCTATCAGGCTAATGGCTATCACTCTTCTTCCTCCATACTTAAGCTGACTCCTTTTCCCAAAGCTCCATACTCATTTGAAGTGGCAAACTCTAGCAAAATAGATGAAACCGTTAGTGTGTAAAGTGTAAACAATCAAAATATAAATCACAAAGACAAAAACAAACTTACCGTCTTCTAAAATCTCTAACTGGCGGAATTGATCATCCAAAGACACTTGTTCATAGTCACTTATAATCCAATCTTGAGTACAGATTAAAGCCTCAACCATTCTTGGGGTAAGCGAGCTACGGTATAGATCAATAACTCGTCCACCCGTGGAGAAAGCAGACTCAGAATCAACAGATGACACGGGTAAAGCGAGCAAATCTCTAGCAATTAGAGAAAGAATCCTATACTTTGATTCCATCCTCTTCCACCATGAAAAAACATCAAAACTAGGATCTACTCTAGAAACACAACTGTCAGCTAAGTAACTCTCTAACTCTGATTGATACACCGAGTGTTCTTCACTTGTTTCATGTTGTTCAATCAATTAATCCAAGTTATAAATTTTAACATCCCCTTCCCCTCTACAGCCTTGAGCATTCATTGGAGTAGGAGAGCGTTCGTTTGAACTACCAAACTTGTCGTTATAGTAGTTAAACATCATATCTAGAGCCGAAGTTACTTTGACAATCAAACTTTGAGCTATGCTATCGGGTCCTGAACCACAACTCTCATGGATTAACCAGCTCACATACTTCAGCTTATAACGAGGATCCATAGCACAAGCAATAAAGATAACTAAGTTCATAGCATCCACATCTCCCCAATACTTATCAAACTTAGCTTTCATCTTAACAGCCATCTCCTTCTGATTTGGATCAGTCCTATTCAAACTAGTCTTCCTAATCATAAGACCTACTCCAAAAACCTCTTTCAAATCTGAATTCCCAGTGACATGTTTTGTTGATGAAACTTTAAGTGTCGCATCATAGAAAAACTTCAAAATGGGTAAATAAGTTTTCGCATACTCCCAATCTGATTCAGTCGGTAAGCCATCTATTCTACCAAGCTCTACCATGTAGTTTTCATCCTCTAACTCAAGCATTTGAAAAGCTTTTCTCTGTTTCAAAGCAGATTCTAAAATCAAGTAGGTGGAATTCCATCTAGTCTCAACATCTAGACATAAACCGACTGTGTCTCCTAGCTTTAGATGACTAAGACACTCTTTTAACTTATTTAACCTAGCTGGAGATGACCTAACATACCTAACAGCACTGCGAATGCGGCTAATTGAGGCTTTGTTTTCTGCCAACCCATCTTTTACAACCAAATTCAAGATGTGTGCACCACATCTCAAATGAAGAAATTCCCCATTGACTACACTAGTTCCCCATGATTGAAGTCTTCTTCTTAAGAACCGAATTCCAACATCATTTGAACTTGCATTGTCTACTGTTACCGTGAAAATCCTACTAATTTCCCAAGCCACCAAATACCTCTCAATCATTTTCCCAATCACCTCACCCTTATGACTAAGAATCTGACAGAAATTGATAATTTTTTTTTGAAGATTCTAATTTTCATCTATGAAATGTGTTGTTAGACACATATAGTTAATGTTCTGAACATATGTCCAAGTATATGTTGTAAGAGAAACACTCCCTTTGTGTTTCTCAAAGAACATTTTAAGCTTTTTCTTTTCCTTTAGAAATAAACTGAAATAATCTCTAGTGATTGTCCTGCGTGAAGGTATTTGAAATTGTGGATGAACTGTGTACATAAACTCTCTAAACACTTCCTCCTCAACAATCCTAAACGGCAACTCATCTTTAATTATGAACCTTACTAGAGATTTTTGGCATTCATCTTTATCAAACTTCAAATATGATGCAACATTATTAAAGTAGCTTGCTTAAATCTTTTACCAGCAACAACATCTTCTTCATGTTTAGGATGAAGTTTTTTACACCTACTGATATGTTTAAGCATGGTACTAGTGTTCACTCCAGTTCGTGTCCTAATCGATACTAACGAACCACAATGATTACATTTTGCTCTGTTATTATCCTCAATTCTCTTAAAATGTTCCCATGCATAGTATCGTTGTCGAGAATTTACCTTAGACTCAACAAATTCTATGGTTGGATCCTGAGATTGAGCTTGACCACCACAATTTGACTGTGATGGTCTCTCGGTGGTCTGTGGTTCATCTTCCATCTACATATGTTACACAAAACAAAGAATTTGTTAGTATATGAAGCATAATCGATTAACCGTGAGATAGAAAAAACACAAACGATCATATAGAATCAAAAAACCAAATTGAAAATCCGAAAATAAAAATTAGGGTTTAAAAAAAAAGGCAGAAATCAAATATTCCAAGCAAATTCGAACACAAATCGATCATATATTCATGTAGAATTAAAACCCCCAAATTAAAAATTCGAAATCGAAATTAGGGTTTCAAAAAAATTATGCAGAAATCGAACACTTTAAACAAAATCGAACACCAAATCCTACTTATATTCAATCATAAACAACTTCTACGCCTAAAAAATCAAAAACCCCCAAAAAATATTGAAAATAAAGATTAGGGTTTCATAACTTACGATTTCGAAAGATATGAGATACGGCGATAGTCGAGCGTCGAAGAAGAGGAAAAGTGAGAGGAATCAGACAGATTTAAGAAGGAGAGGTAGGAGAACAAATGATTGAAGGGAAAACTTTGAATCGGCGATAAAATCGCCCGAGAGAAAGAGAGAGAATGATGGAAAAAAGGAAGAAATGAGGGATTTCGCGATGAACCAAGGCCGAGTGATTAGGTTATTCGCCTATTATTCTGTCTAAATTCGAAAACCAAAAGGAATAACCGATTTATGTATCAGTTTAATGTTGGTTAATTTAAAAAAAAACAGGTAACAGGTATTTACGGGCCGGGTAGCATTCTTTTTGTTATACCTGATACTTGACCCGGACTTGTGGGTCATTCTAAAATCATACCTGCTACTTACACTGTCAATACCAAATACCCGCTTATACGGGCCGGGTATGGGCCGGGTCACGGATACGGGCCGGATAACGGGTACTCGTGCCCAGGCTGACCTCCAACCATCTAAATATTCTTAAGCTTCCAGAATTAGAATCATTACTAAAAAAGATCAAATAAATGAGAATAATGGTCCATCACAGACCTATTCGTTGGTAAAAATCCTAAAGGATCCAATTTGGACCAAAATGGTTACTGATGTTGCATGGACTGATCATGCAAAGATACCAATGATTTTTGGGGCAAGATTGATACAGTAGTTAAGAGGAAGAGCACGAAATATAAGATGCAGTCTCTCACCATTATATGAAAAATAAAAAATTGGGCTAATTAATGTATGATTGCTTTTCAACAAAATGATGTAAATTTTGCAAAAAATTGATTTGAGATGGTGAAAATGATATCATAACCACTATAATTTTTTACTTTCTTAATTCACCTAGAAAATTTTCAAAAAAATAAAAACAATTTCACTACTTTTGTTCCCACTTTAGTTTCACCCATATACAACACAAATGCAAATAAGTTAGCACCAAGTGCTCAGATGCAATTCTAATATTTTTTTATGCAGATCTTGTACTAGTAGTTGATTATCCGAACTTTTTTAATTGTTTTTTGTTGTTGACAAAAAACTATATGTATTGAAAATAGGATAAATGATGATTTTTTCTAATAATATAAGAAAATTGAAATGATTTTACTATTTTAACGTGGGTGTTCATATGCTATTAGTATATAAATTTAACTTTATAAGAAGGCCGGTCCATTATATATATACTAGATTTATATTTCACGTTTTGCACGAGTTTTAAATTTTAAACATTCACAATAGAAATTGTTGAATATAAGTGCCATCATTTGAATTTTTAAAATATAAATCTGTATAAAAATTGATATAAACACATATTTTAAATATAGATATATGATCACCAACAATTTTTGAAAAATAATATATCTCTAGGTCTCATGATGTAAGCGTAGTGGTGGTGTAACTATTGGTCGAGAAGCTCGAGACCTCCAGAATCTAGTTGGATGAATAGAATGGATCGAAAGGATCACACAAGCTGCGGAAGGCTTGTGATACACCGAGTTGTTCTTCTTGGCATAAGAAGAACGAGACAAGCTAGTGTAAATAATAACAACATGAAGTTCTTTTTGCTGCAGAATAGAAATGGGCTTAAGGCCAAATAACTTAGACATAATAAAAATGGGCTTAAGGCCTTAAACTTATACTTAGTCTAAATAGTAAAGAAATGAGATAGATAAGCCTTAATGATAAAGGCATGCCGAATTTGACTAAGACTTGTGAAGGATGGCGAATTCTGTGAACAAGTCTTCGTCGTCTTGCGCACTAAGAGTGTTGCCTCATTAAAACCCTCTCCGAAAAACCCAGTGGGACAAGACCGAATATAGGAAAAAGAGTAAAATTTCTTAGCACGTCTTTTGGTGTCTTTACCGAATGGTGATGGTAAAGACACCGGAGGTAGAAGAATCTTCGAGTAGGAACCTCCAATGTTCTTTAGCTAAATCAAACGGACCTTGATGGGCTTCTAAGCCAACTGGTGGGCTGGTTGGGCCTTCATCCGTGGGCTCCTGGGTGTCTGCTCTCTCCATTAGCTGGTTGAACTTGTCTCCCAAAGCTCGAGCCTTGGAACGTGTCAGTGGTCCTGGTGGAACTCGTGGTGCAGTAGTTGGTGTGATGTCCTCATCATTCCCTCCCTCTTCAGGTGCTTTGGTCTCCAAAGCAAATTCTTCCCCTGCATCAAACAATTCTAAGTCAGTAACATTAGATGTAGTGGAAACATTATAGTCACCTGGGAGTTCTAGTTGATAGACATTGTCGTTGATGCGACGCAGGACTCGGAACGGGCCATCTCCTCGCGGTGCCAGCTTGCTCTTTCGTCGTTGGGGAAACCGTTCGGGTCTCAGATGTAGCCAAACCCAATCTCCCACCTTAAAAACCACGTGTCTCCTGCCCTTGTTGGTGTGCTTGGATGTTTGAGAGTTCTTCCGTTCGAGATTCTCCTTGACTTCCTGGTGTAGGCGCTGGACATACTCTGCTTTGCTTCTCCTTCCAAGCTGACAACATCCCCTAGTGGTATAGGTGCGAATTCGATTGGGGTAGTTGGGTTGAAGTCGTAGACGATCTCAAATGGTCCTCTTCGATCCGGAATGTATCGCTCTGTTGTAGGCGAACTCGACATAGGGAAGGCATTCTAACAAATTCTTCAAATTACGACCAATTGTCGCTTGCAGCATCTGGGAAAGTGTCCTGTTGACGACCTCGGTCTGACCATCAGTCTGTGGGTGATATGCCATGGAGAATAGTAAGTTGGTGTCGAGCTTCTTCCAAAGAACTCGCCAGAAATGGCTAAGGAATTTAGTGTCCCTGTCGGACACAATTGTCTTCGGAATGCCGTGCAAGCGGACTATCTCCCGGAAGAATAAATGCGCCGTCTGAATTGCATCGTTTGTCTTGTAACATGGTATGAAGTGTGCTATCTTAGAAAAACGATCAACCACGACTAGGATAGAGTCCTTGTGATTAACCTGCGGTAAGCCGAGGACAAAGTCCATCGAAATATCCGTCCATGGCGATGATGGAACTGGTAGTGGCATGTATGAGCCTTGGGGATGCATCTTAGACTTAGACCGTTTGCAGACAAGACATTTCTCGCAATGGACTTCTACATCTAGGCGCTGACGTGGCCAACAGAAGTGCTCCTTGAGCATACTCAATGTTTTGTCGACACCAAAGTCCCCCATCAATCCGCCGTCGTGGGCCTCTCTCAGCAGAAGTTCTCGAACTGATCCTCCGGGAATGCAAAGACGTTTGTCCTTGAAGAGAAATCCATCAAACAAATAGAATCGGCTGTATTTGCCCTGACCATGTTCCTTGAGTGCCTCCTGAAAGTCGTGATCTTCAGCATAGAGTTCCTTGAGCATTTCAAATCCCATAACTTTTGACTCCATGACCGAAATCAGGTTGTGTATGTGGGATAATGCATCAGCGACGACATTGTCTGCCCCCTTCTTGTACTTAATGACGTAAGGGAATGTATCAATAAATTCCAGCCATCGAGCATGTCTTTTCTGTAGCGTCGTCTGACCCTTAAGCTTCTGAAGTGTCTGGTGGTCCGTATGTATGACGCATTCTCTCGAGAGCAGATAATGTTGCTAGGTCTGCAAGGCTTGGACCAACGCGTAGAGCTCTTGTCGTACGAAGGATAATTTAAGGCCGCTCCACTTAATTTTTCACTAAAGTAGGCAATTGATTTTCCACTCTGTGTCAGGACTGCTCCAATTCCTACTCTTGAAGTGTCACACTCGACTTCAAAAGTCTTATCAAAATCTGGCAATGTAAGGACTGGTGCGCGTGTGAGACGCTCCTTCAACAACTGGAATGAATTTTCTTGTTCCAGTCCCCACTTGAAGTCCTGGTTTTTCTTGATGGTCGATGTCAACGGACTGGCAATCGTACTGAAATCTCGTACAAACCGTCGGTAGAAGCTCGCCAGCCCATGAAAACTCCGAACTTGACTGGCATTAGTTGGCGTGGGCAACTCTTGAATAGCTTTAATCTTTTCTTCGTCGACTCGAACTCCCTGCGAGCTCACGACGAAACCAAGGAAGATAACCTGATTTTTACATAAAGTACACTTTTTAAGGTTCGCGTACAACTGCTCTTTTTGGAGTGTCACAATTACAGTCTCCAAGTGCTCCAGATGATCTGAGTAAGACGCATTGTAGACGAGTATGTCGTCGAAATAAACCACAACAAATTTTCCAATGAACGGCCGGAGAACTTGGTTCATGAGGGGCATGAAGGTGCTTGGTGCATTGGACAGGCCGAATGGCATTTCCAACCACTCGTAGAGACCCTGCTTAGTCTTGAAGGTTGTTTTCCACTCATCTCCTTCTCGCATTCTGACTTGGATGATATCCACTTTTTAAACCAATTTTGGAGAAGACAGAAGCTCCGCTTAGTTCGTCTAACATATCATCGAGTCGCGGAATAGGATGCCGATACTTAACAGTTATTGTTGATAGCGGGACAGTCGACGCACATTCGCCAGCTTCCATCCTTTTACGGCACTAGCAGAACGGAGAATGCACAAGGACTAAGGCTTTCTCTGACGTAGCCTTGAGCCATGAGATCTTGAACCTGTTGTTCTAGTTCTTTGGCTTCCTCCGAAGTAACTTTGTAAGCGGGTTTGTTTGGCAATTGGGCTCCGGAAATGAGGTCGATATGATGTTCAATGCCTCTGAGGGGTGGCAACCCTGGAGGGATCTCGTCCGGGAAGACGTCCGAGTATTTATCTAATAATGACTGAACGTTTGCAGGCAGAATGCCGCTGACGGCCTCAGATGCGCTCAACGCCTCTCTGTAAAGCATGAGTACGAGCTGAGTGCCTGTGATGCTAACCGCCTTCCTCATGTCTGCTATGTTGACGAGGAAGTTTTCTTTCAGGCCATGGTGGTCTTTCGCCATTTTTTATTGCATCCCGTGCACTTCTTGTGGCGACATAGGTGCTAGATTACGCTTATCATGGATGAATGAGTAGAAGTTTGTGCGTCTATTATGCGTAGTCTCTTTATCGAATTGCCAAGGTCATCCCAATAGAAGATGTTCGGCTGACATAGGGACGACGTCGCACAAAACTTGATCTTGATACTGCCCAATACTGAAAGAAACTCGGACCTGGTCAGAGATGTACAGATATGTCTTATTGTTAAGCCACCTGAGTCTATAGGGTTTCAGATATTTGGTCACTGGTAGCCCGAGTTTTTCTACCATATACTTACTGGCAGCATTGGTGCAGGAGCCACCGTCAATGATGAGGGAACCCCTTTTCTAGAATGGTGCATTTTGAGTGAAAAATGTTTTCACGCTGCTTAATCTCCTCTTGCTGTAACCTCGAGCTGAAAACTCTCCTGATCATTAACATCTCTCCTGAATCAGGGTATTCCACTTAACCTTCAGACATTGGGTCAGCCGTGGGAGGAGCCTCCTCTTGCTATAATCTCCGGAAGCAGTCAAAACCATAGTCCTTTGGTTAGGGCACTCACGAGACATGTGCCCTCTTCCTTTACATTTGAAGCATGTAATGTCACTGCTTTTCTGCGGCTGGTTCGTGGTAGAAGTCGATGGGCTGGGCCTAGGTGTCGGCGTTTGTGCCTTGGGGCCTGAATTGTTTTCCACTGCCTTGCCTCTAAGCCGTGGGTCACCAGTGGGGACAGCGCGGTCAAATGGCTTGGGGCCAGTATCCCAAGTGCTCTTCGGTCTGGACGGCGCTGAAGAGTTTCGTCTGTTGCTCTTCTCGATCTGAACCGCTAGATGAAATAACTCGCCAAGATGTAGCTCGATCTTTCGTGCAATCGACTCATGCAAACCGTCGATAAACTGAGCCATAAGGCTTTCTTCCGAGTCATCCATCTCGAGCCTGTTCCGAAGGTGCTCAAATTCGTCGAAGTATTTTGACACCGATTTGCTGCCTTGGGTAAGGCATATGAATTGTCTTTGGAGTTCTCGGTGAAAATGAGGTCGTGAACTGCGCCGTTGCCAATGCAACTCTACGTGGTCATCGTAGTTATAATATTCAGATAATAGCTTCATCCTCCTCTCTCAGTCTAAATATTCTTCGGGGTCTTGCTTTCCCGAAAAGGAGGGTGGGTTCAACTTGACGTCCGGATGAACAACTGATTGCCTGGGTGGCGGCAGTGGCTCGTCTTAGTATCGCTCTCTTCCCAGTCCACGGTGGGATGCCTCAGGTCGATCATATCGGTGCTGATGTGTGTGTGCGGTAGGTGCTGGCGCGGGCTGTTCCAAACGCTCGAGGCGAGTCGTGACCGTTGACATCTGGGCAGTCAATGTTTGCAACAGCTGCATCATTGTCTGATTGGGCTGCCTAGACGTGGACTCGTCATTTCCTGATATATTTCCTTTTCCGAGAAAAGGAAATTTTAAAATGGAAAGTTTCCCGAAAAGGAAACTTGCAGAATATGAAAACTTTCCTTAAATGGAAAATTCCCACTGATATTATTTTTATTTTTGGTTTATAATATAAAATAAAACTAACTAAATACAAAAGGAAATACTCAAGAAAAAGGAAAATTTTCTAAATCTAGAAAAAGAAAACTAATAATGGAAAATATCCTAAAAATATGTCCTAAAACAAAAAAAAAAGAAAAATTTCCTAAGTAAAAGATCCTAAATTAATTGCCTAAAAGAAATGAAAAACTACCTAAGACAATCTAAAAAACTTCCTAAACTAATTCCTAGCCTAGAAAATTTATGGAAACTATCTAATATGCTATCTAAATCCTATGGAAACTTCCTAAAAGCTAAGACTAAGAACCTAGTCACTAAACTAACCTAGACAAACCTAGCCGTCCAAAAGGGGGGGGGAAGACTATGATCGTCGGTTGCTAGGGCTGCTGCACGGACGCAGTACTAGGGAAGGTCTAGGATGCGGTACTAGGGCTAGCAAGCGGTGAACTGCGACTTAACTAGGCAAGCGCGGGACAGGATGCTACTCAGGACAGGTCAAGGCACGGGACACTAACAAACGCGGGACGGGTGCTAACGACGCGGACTGCCTGAACCTAGGACTTGACGCAGACAACTAAGGAGAACTAACGGGACGTGGGCAAACTAGCTAGCGGAATGTGACTACCCTAAGCTAGACGCGGAACATGGACAACTAGGAGAAGGTTAGCGAACTAAGGACTCGACCTAAGACACTAAACGGCTAGCGAGTGAGCTAAACGGACACACGGGGACTAGGCACAAACGGCACAAGGAGGAACAAGAAGGACCTAAACCTAGCACACAAACCCAAAACTAGACTCGCGCAAGACCTCAGAAAGGATCTAAGGGAGCTAAGGGGGCACAAAGACGAACCTAGCTACAAACAACACCTGCGTGTGTACCAAGCAATTGGACACACGATTTCTGCAAAAAATTGGAACTGATGTTCTAGGTGAGTTTTCTAAGAACCTTAGATTGCTTTTAAACAACTTAAATAATATTTTTTTTTTTTTTTTGTCTTAAAAAGAAAATTTATAGCAACAAAAAAGCAACGAAACAAACTAAGTTCTTCTATATTTTTTTTTTAGTTATGAAAAACAAGAACAAGGAATGATAGAACCTGATTTTTTTTTGTAGGATGTTTGTGGTATGTGACTTGATTCTCCTCCTTCTTACCGAGAACCTCAGGGGAAAGAGAAAGAAATAATCAAAAGCCAAAAACTGTTGCACAAAACAATGAAAAAAAATCGTCAAAAACAAAAGGGTAGAATCAACCCCGATAAGCAGGAGCTTTAAGCTCTGATACCAGATGATGTAAGCGTAGTGGTGGTGCAACTATTGGTCGAGAAGCTCGAGACCTCCAGAAGCGAGTTGGATGAATAGAATGGATCGAAAGGACCACACAAGCTGCGGAAGACTTGTGATACACCAAGTTGTTCTTCTTGACACAAGAAGAACGAGACCAGCTCTCCAAGGTGGAGTAGGCAGTTGTCAATGACAAAGGAATCTAGGGGTTTATTTTGCTAAAAGTTGTGTTGTCTTATTACTTTCAAGTGATGAGGCTTATATAGGCCTCTTAGTTACAACTTATGGTAAACAACATGATGTTTAACCCAAACAACAAGTAGTGTAAATAAAAACAACATGAAGTTATTTTTGCTGCAGAATAGAAATGGGCTTAAGGTCAAATAACTTAGACATAATAAAAATGGGCTTAAGGCCTTAAACTTATACTTATTCTAAATAATGAAGAAATGAGATAGAAAAGCCTTAATGATGAAGGCAGACAGAATTTGACTAAGACTTGTGAAGGATGGCGAATTCTGCGAACAAGTCTTCGTTGTCTTGCGCACTAATAGTGTTGCCTCATTAAAACCCTCTCCGGAAAATCCAGTGGGACAAAACCGAAGATACGAAAAAGAGTAAAATTTCTTAGCACGTCTTTTGGTGTCTTTACCGAATGGTGATGGTAAATACACCAGAGGTAGAAGAGTCTTCGAGTAGGAACCTCCTATGTTCCTTAGCTGAATCAAACGGAACTTGATGGGATTCTGAGCCAACTGGTGGGCCGGGTGGGCCTTCATCTGTGGACTCCTGGGTTTCTGCTCTCTCCATTAGCTGGTTGAACTTGTCTCCCAAGGCTCGAGCCTTGGAACGTGTCAGTGGTCCTGGTGGAACTCGTGGTGCAGTAGTTGGTACGATGTCCTCATAATGTCACGTGAAAATAAAATTCAATTAAAAATTCATATGTTATAAATTTTCAAGACAGACACTGGTGGGCCACAAGCCACAAGCCACAACCCAGACTACTTAACCACAATGGAGTATCAACATTACATGTTTAAAATATGGAGGACACAGTCAGGCCCGAAAATATCTAAACCAATGAGTCATGGTCATAACCCCATCTAGTGTGTCTGAATCTCACGATGAAGTCGAAAATGAATACGACGAACCAGACAATGTGAACGAGATCAAATACCTTGACTCCGGATAAATCCTGATGGTCAGATGCTTTCTCAACTCACCGGATGGACCAGAGGAGATCGACCAAAGAGAAAACATCTTCTATACCAAATATATCGTCCAAGGCAAGGTATGTTCTCTAATTATTGATGGTAGATCACGTAATAATGTTGCTAGTTCGTATATGGTCGAGAAACTTGGACTGTAGAGAACTAAAAATCCACGTCCATATTGATTAAAGTGGCTCAATGACAAGTCTAAAATACGCATAACCAATCTGGTGAAGGTACCATTTTTTTTTATAGCTTTTAAACTGATCAGGTAACATGTGACGTGGTCCCAATGCCAGCTGGTCATATCCTATTGGGACGTCCATGATAGTTCGATAGGGAGACCACACACAATAGATGGACTAATCTCTACTCTTTTTTCCATGATAAGCGCATGTAAAATTTGACACCTCTATCACCTCAAAAAATGCAGGAAATCCAACTGAGAATGGCCAATGAGAAAGGCCCATGCTAGGAGAAATTTCTCGTGAATTCCGGGGTTATCCGCAGGGCAATGAATAATGATGGTTCTAACGTTGTCCTTATGATTTTTAAAGAACTTTTAAGTGTAGAAAAAGCATGACCTCAGCCACTACCCGAAGTGGCCCAACTTCGACACGTACAATGACATGTTTCCTTCGAAGCTACCAACCAGACTATCACCCATAAGAGGGATTAAGCATAACATCGGCTTCATCCTGGGCGCCCAGATACCAAACCGTCCCACTTACCATGTCAACCCCGAAGAAGCCAGGGAACTTGAGTAACAGTTAAGAGAGTTGATGGCCCAAGGTTATGTTAGAGAGAGCCTTAGCCTATGCGCCGTTCCAGTCCTAGTTGTTCCGAAGAAGGACGAAAGCTGGAGGATGTCCATAGAATGCCATGCTATCAACAACATAAACAGCAAGTATCGGCATCCCATACTGCACCTAGACAACATGCTTGATGAGCTAAGTGGTGCAACCATCTTCTCGTAAGTAAAACTCAAAAGTGGCTACCACCAGGTAAGAATGCGATAAGGAGATGAATGGAAGATCGCATTCAAGAACAAGCAGGGATTGTACGAGTGGCTAGTCATGCTATTCAGGCTGTCCAACGTCCCTAACACCTTCATGCGCATGATGAACCACGTTCTTAGGCCATACATAAGTAAGTTTGTTGTGTACTTTGAAAATATTTTAATTTATAGCACATCTTACTCTGATTATGTGACGCATCTTGAGTTGTTAATGCTAACACTTCAGAAAGAGAAGTCGTATGCCTGTTGGAATGAATAAGAAATGAAGAAAGGTGGATGAGGCCATGTGATCTAAAGCTACCAAATGGAGTGTCTTAGGCTTGTTTGTGGTTAATGATATGTTATCCTTGTAGCCAAACATGTATTAAGCTATATTTGTATCCAAACAAGCCTAGACTACATTATTATAAATAACTATATCTCTCCTCATTTGTAAGCAAGAAAGCATATTCTCAGTTTCTAATAAAAATCTAATTCTCTTCATTCTCTCTAATCTCTCTTAATCATTCTCTCTTATTCTAGCGATTTTATACATTAATCTATCTCAATCTTACATTCTTTCATGGTATCAGAGCTGTTATAACAGGTAGCAATTAGTTAGAAAGTGGTTGGAGCTGTTAACAACCAAGACTCACTCGCTCATTACAAGCCGTCGGCGTGTGTGCTAAATTCTCTTGGGGAGGCTGTGTTGTGTTGTTTGAACAAGATAATCTGTTGATTCAGCGGTTCTTATTTGTCTGGAAAGTGATCAGAAGGTTGCAAGAAAATTAATTTGTGCATTGAAGGGGCTTCAATTTTTTTATATTTAAGGATCGTCTACAAGCATTTCTCATGGAGTTCAACAAGATTATACAAGCTCCAGTAATTTTGAAAGAAGTGAAATATCTCCTGTGGTCAAGAACAATTAGAACCATATTATTCAGCAGAGGTTTGTGGCCTCATGTCTTACTCAGCAAGGCGACAATGGTCGCTTATGAAGGAGAAGCGCAAGATGACCAAGACAAGGAGGATACTGAACTGATGGAAAAATGGTTAAAAGAAGACCTGCTTGTGCTTTCCATCTTGCACAAATCACTTGAAGGAACACTCTTAGAAGCTTAATCCTACTGTGAAACAGCTAAGGATCTGCGGGAGACATTCAAGAATGTCTATGGGAATACTTCCAACCTTTTGAGGATTTTTGATGTTAAAAATCCTTGAATGAACTCAAGCAAAAGGAAATAGAATTTACTAAACACTATGGAAATTTCAGAGCCTTGTGGGCTGAGTTAGACATGCTTAGACCAGCCACCAATAACCCTATCATTCTCAATGAAAGAAGAGAGCAAGATAAGGTATTTGGACTTCTTATGACTCTCAATGGCACAAACACCGATTTGATAAAGCATCTACTAAGGAAGGATAAAATACCAAATCTTGAAGATGTGTGTGCTAAAATACAAAGAGAACAAGGTTCTCATGGGTATTCATACATAAAGAAGAAGCAGCTATTGCACATAAGAGCTTCTACAAAGCTGAAGAGAAGAAGGTCACTTGTGACCATTGTAAGAAGTTGGACCATGCTAAAAAGGATTGCTGGATACTTCATCCTGAGCTTCACCCACGCCAGCAAAGAAAAAAAACAAAGCCTTATCAAGGAGGAATCTCAAACCAAGCGCAAGTCCCTGGCGCGTCCTCTCCATACCCGGTCATATGCTACAACCAGGGTCCTAGTGCTGGTGCATCTTCATCAAGGGCTGGTCTTTCCCAAGCTCAAACCGGCTCTGTTCCCATGACTAATCAAGCTGAATATGTCAAAAGATCAGACCTGGAGGCATTCATCAAAGCATTAAACACTGGTAATGTAAATGGTAAATCTCTTCATGTCTCTTTCAAACTTTTAATGATATTAAACCTTTGATAGTAGATTCTGGAGCTTCTCATCACATGATTAGTGATCTAGAATTGATAGAGAACCTAGAACCTGCATTAGGAAATGTTTTAATTGCTAATGGAACTAAGGTATCTATCAAAGGAGTTGGGAAATTAAGACTGTTTGATAAAGAGTATAAAGCTTTTTATATGTCATCTTTCACATCTAACCTATTGTCTATTAAAAAAGATACTACTGATTTGAATTGTCAGGCTATACTTGGTCCTAATGAGTTTTTCTTTCAGGATATTGACACTAGGAGATTTCTAGGAAAAATGAACTACTAGAAATGACTTGTATTGCTTGAAGACCTCCTTGTCAATGATGCTTCAAAATCGTGTGTAGATAGGGTATATAATAGTGTGCTTGCTGATCTTTGTCATGCTAGACTAGGACATCCACATGCTAGAGCTTTAGAAATGATAATGCATAGCATAAAATTTCAAAATAAAATGTGTGAAGCTTGCATATTGGGTAAGCATTGTAAAACAATTTTTCAAAAATCTATTCACACTTATGACCATTGCTTTGATCTTGTTCACTATGATGTTTGGATTTCTCTTATCTTATCTAGAGAAAACCATAAGTATTTTGTTATTTTCATTGATGAAAAGTCTAAATACACTTGGATCACCTTGATTAAATCTAAAGATAGGGTGCTATAAGCATTTATAAACTTTATGCCTCAGCTAAAATCACCAGATCAGGGAAGGGAGAGAATGAAATTAAATCAACCAATTGGTTTAATTTTTTTTTATTGGTTTGTAATTAATCATTAAAACTAAACCAAGCGTTTAGTTAGGATAGATTAGGCAAGAAGTATCTTTTTGGTATATTTTTTAGGATTATGTTAGATTAATTAGAATATTCATTTTTAGCATAATCTTGTTAGGGTTTTCTGCCTTTAAAAAAGCATCCACCCCCCCCATTGTAAAGGTACCTATGATTTTAATCAAAAAGACTTAGAGAACTTTTGTTCCTTCTCTTTGCTTTCTCTGTTAAGCCTAAGAACATTGACTTCTAATCACTAAAAAGCAGAGTGAACTTGTGCTATTGGAATTCATTCACCATTCACCTGTGTTAGATTGGAGAGCTAGTAGCCTCCAATTCTTTCCAAACAAGCCGCCATGATGCAAGAACCGTGGGGTGGACTGTCTTTCACCGAGAAGCTCAGGTTGCTGGACAGGGAAGATGGAAGTGAAGGCTGGATCGATGGGACCACACAAGCTGGGAAAGGGGCTTGTGATACTCCAATAACTTCAACCAGAAGTTGGTTGAAGAACACGGCTGCTACCAAGGGAGCTTGGAGGCGGCGCCAGTTAGGTCTTAGACAAAGATTTAGGTTTTTGTTTTGTTCTAAAAATGCTTGTTATTTTATTAATGTGTAGACAAGAGGCTTATATAATGTCTTATTACAACTTAGACTAAACAACATGATGTTTAGCCTCTCAAAGAATTAAAACAGCAAGTAGTTTACTTATTGGCAATTAAAATAGACTTTGGGCCCCAATTAGTCAACATGACTTCTAAGCCCAAATAAATACTTAGTATAGAAAAATATAATTAAAGATATAAAAGGCCTAATAACACTTGGGCAATAAATCGATGAGAACTTGTGAATGAGATGAAATTGTGTACAACTCTTCAACGTCTTGCGCACTAATTGTATTGCCTCATTAAAACCTTCTTCGGAAAACCTAGTGGGACAAAATCAAAGATAAGAAAAAGAGTACAAAATTTCTAGCACGACTTTTGGTGTCTTTACTGGATCGTAATAGTAAAGACACCGGAGGAAGAAGAATATTTTAGAAGAAACTTACATGGCTCCTTGTCCGGTTGGAACATGGCGGCTGAACTTGGGACGGTCGGGGCATGGCCGGGTGATCCTTGGTCAAACAGTCTGGTCGGCATGGGTGGTCCATGGTTGGGCAGTCCGGACGGCATGAGCGGCATCCTCGGTCCAGTCTCCAGTAGCATGCTGAGCTTGTCTCCTAAAACCTTCCTTTTGGACCATGTGAGTGGTCCTGGTGGGATGACTAGTGCAGTGGCTGGCTCGATGTCCTCATCATGCGACCAATCTTATAACAAGCCGCCGCCAAAAAGGAGAGATAGTAGCCTCCTCTGTCGTCAAATTCACCTCCTTCAAGTCGATCATTTGGTTTTAAAACAACCAGAGCCGCACCAAGTGGTATAAGAGCCTCTTAATGGTTAAAGTTTGTGAAATCACTTTGATTTCAAAACCACCATCGGTTAATTTTTATTTTTTTTAGTTTCGTAAAAAATTCTTCTCTTTCTATCTTTTGTAAGTCATCTGAGCCTCTCCTGAATTACAAAAGGATATAAGAAAAGGATCTATCTAAAAAAAAGTCGGAAATCAAAAACAAAAAAAACAGAAGAGAAACCATGTTAGGAGAAAGTTAATCAGCTGACGAAAAAAAACCTTGCAATCTTGATATCTTAAAGTTATAGTAGGTTATAGCTCTAGATCTTAGGTGATTGAGCTTTGATATATTCGAAACTTGTTGGGAATAGCAAGAGTGAAAATTGTTGAGAGACCACAAAAAAAAGTAAGAGAGAGAGAGAGATTTTAACTAACAGATTGTTAAGTTGTTTCAGGAACAATGGAGAATCCAAATGAAGAAACCCCTAGAGGAGAGGGATTCACACGACCCCATAGATTTGACCAATTGCAGATGGAGGTCATGATGAACGAGATTATCAGAAGGCTTCAAGCTACCTTTGAAAACAGAACTAACCAAGCTAATGAATTTTTCTATGGAGTTTATCCCCTTGCAGGTCGACCAGCTCGCGGAGGGAGACCAACCAGAGGAGGAGGGAGCTTTGGGAGAGGTGCCAGACTGAGAGCTAGAAAAGGCGTCAGGCTCGGAGGAGATGAAGAAGAGCCACAGGACTATTCAGATGGTAGCGGATACCAACGCTAAAATCACCAGGACCCTAGACCAGATAATAACCTTGGAGGACTCAAGCTTAGAATTCCATCATTCTCAGGAAAGAACGATCCTGATGCTTACCTAGAATGGGAAAAGAAGATTGAAATAGTTTTCAGCTGTCAAAACTACTCAGAGGAAAAGAAGGTGAAGATAGCAGCAACATAATTCGATGGATATGCCATTAACTGGTGGAAGTAGATTGCCACTACTAGAAGACACAATGGTGAACCCCAATTCACTTCTTGGTATGAAATGAAAACCATGACGAGAAAGAGGTTTGTTCCTATTCAAATGGAAGAGACCTACATTTGAAATTAAGGAGGCTAACCTAAAGAATAAAAAGTGTGGAGAACTATCACAAAGAGATGGAGAGTCTCATGATCAAAGCTGAAATTGATGAGACTATGGAAGCTAGTATGGCGAGATTTCAAGGAGGACTCAACAGAGATATCCAGGACAGATTGGAATTGCAAGAGTATGAGGATATGGATGAGTTGCTACACAAAGCCATTCTCATTGAACAACAAAACAAAAGAGAAGCAATTCAAGGAACCCATATGTCCCAACCTCCAAGCCGCCCTACAACAGAGACGATAGGGAAGATCATCCTTTAAAACACCAGTCAAAGCCAGGGAGGGCACTTATATTCCTCCTCCACGTGATGATAAGGGAAAACAGATTGCTACCCAAATGACCACACCAACAAGAACCAGGAACATCAAGTGCTTCAGGTGCTAAGAATTTGGATATTATGCAAATGAATGTTCCAACAAAAGGTTTATGCTCATTTTAGAAAATGGAGAGATGACATCAGAGGATGACCAATCAGACACAGAAAATGAAGCTTACCCTGTCCAAGGACAACTGTTGGTGACTAGGAGAACTTTGAGTGCATAACCTAAGGTGCAGGAGCAAAGGGAGAATTTATTCCATACTCGATACCTCATTCAGGAGAAGGTATGAAGCTTGATCATAGACGGAGGAAGCTGTACCAACGTGGCTAGTCAAACCCTTGTGGACCGGCTCAACCTAGCTACTCACAAGCACCCTAAACCATATCAGCTGCAATGGCTCAATGACAAAGGAGAAATGAAAGTGACAGAGCAAGTGGAAATACCCTTAAACATTGGCAAGTATCAAGACAAGATTACATGTGACGTATTGCCCATAGAAGCCAGTCATATCCTATTGGGAAGACCCTGGCAATATGACAAGCGAGCCATGCATGATGATTTTACCAATAAAAACTCTTTCATCCAAAAAGGCAAAGAACTCACACTGGTACCACTCACGCCCCAGGAGGTGCACCATGACCAGATGCAGCTAAAACAAAAGAGGGAGGAAGCAAAGGCATTACATAAGGAGGCTCACGCCGAGAGTCATGCCAAGGTAAGTCACTATAGCCTTTTTGCTACTCTTAGTAATGTCAAGCATGCCCTAAATGATCAACAATTCATGATGTTGCTAGTTTGCAAGGAATTGTTAACTAGTAGTACTATTTCAGTCTGGGAATGGCGAGAGAGATGGAGAGTCTTTTGCAAGAATACAAGGATGTTTTTCCAGAAGATCAACCAGTAGGATTACTTCTCTTCAGAGGTATAAAATATCAAATTGACTTTGTACCAGGAGCCACTCTTCTAAATAGGCCGACATTCAGGACAAATTTTGTGGAGATAAAGGAACTTCATAAACAAGTCAATGAGCTCTTGGAGAAAGGGCACATCCGCGAGACTCTGAGTCCCTATGCAGTACCAGTCTTGCTTGTGCCTAAGAAAGATGGTAGCTGGCACATGTGTGTAGATTGAAGAGTCATAAACAACATCACAGTTAAGTATAGACACCATATCCCTCACTTGGATGATATGCTTGATGAGTTATATGGATCTTGCATCTTTTCTAAAATTGATTTGAAAAGTGGATATCACCATATTAGAATGAAAGAAGGTGATGAATGGAAACTGCTTTTAAGACTAAATTAGGGTTGTATGAATGATTAGTTATGCCATTTGGACTTACTAATGCACCTATCACTTTCATAAGATTAATGAACCATGTCTTAAGAGCATACATAGGACGATTTGTGGTAGTATACTTTGATGATATTTTGATTTACAGTAAGATCATGACAGAACACCTTGATCACCTTAGACATGTCTTGGATTTTTTGAGAAAGGAAAACTTGTATGCAAATATAAAGAAATACTCTTTTGGAACAGATAACCTAGTCTTTTTAGGCTTTGTTGTTACTTTTCAAGATATTCAGGTAAACGAGGAGAAAGTGAAGGCAATTAGGGAGTGGCCCATGTTAGAATGAGAGATTATGATTCTCCATTGGAGAAGATAGAGTTTTAGAGAGAGAAAGGATTTATTTTATTAATATGAAGAGAATGATTCAACATATTTACAAATGAAGAGTACATGTGCTTATATAGAGAGCTTTTAATGCTTGTGTCCAAACACCCTTATTAGTCGCCTAATACTCATGTTTGGCTATAGGATTAGTGACTTCTTCATACTCTCCCTTTGGTTTAGAGTATCTATTCTCTTCTTCTTTCTAACACTTCATACTTTCTTCTTTGTCTTAAACCACTTCTTTTCTTCTTCATTTCAACACTCCCCCTCAAGTTTAAGCATGGGTGAATGGTTGAACTTGCAAAGATGAAGAGACTTCCTCCTTCTTCCTCTTTTACTCCCTTTCAAGCTTGATTAATGTTCATAGAAACCAAGCTTGTAACCTTAAAGAACTTCCTCATTAAAAACCTTAGTATGGAAAACCCTACAAAACCAATACTAAGGGAAAAAGAGTGAAATCTTCTTAGCTTAGGGATTGGCCATTGAATCTATGAGCTTTAAATTCACCAGAGAGCTCCATAGATCCTTGGATAAAGGCCTTGATTAATTCGCTTGTGAATGGTTAACGTGAAGCTCCTTTTTAAGTCTGGTCCATTTCTCCCCCTTTCTTTTGACTCCTTGTCTTTAAGAGGTGATTTCGATCCAGCTTTCCTTAAAGTCTTCAACTTAAACCTGTTTTCACATACACATATACATGCATGTATCAATTGTCACAAGATAAACCAATGCATTATAATATTAGAATGATTTTAACTTCCCATTTATAAGAGTGGATGGCGGTTTGGATGATATGATCTAGACCAGTCTGGTTCTCTAAGGACTCCACATTAAGGTCTTTGGATTCATCATGATCACATGGTTTTCTTCTGGATTCATCATGATCACATGGTTCTCTTCTCTTATATGTTTTAGATCTCCTTTGACCAGCTTCATTTTGCTTCACTTTCTACTTTCAATAAGTCCAACTCAAGAGAATAAGATTGTAGAGTTAAGCTAGAGTAGAGTGAGCACACTTATCTCCTAGTACACTTTCCCACCATGCTTCCACTAATTGATGTAGGGTAAGTCATGCTTATGACTGTTTTCATCACTTCCTGATCTAAAAACATCATAGCAACTCAAAAATAAAGATCAGTATTCCAGAACTTGAGTAATATCAAGTCTGGTATCAAGTATAATATCTAGCCAAATTCTCAACCTAAAATCACAGAGTTTAGAGAACTTATCCTAGATAAAACCTAAGATGAGAGAATTTTGATGTCCTAAGGTGATTCATCACTTTCCATCAGCTTACTCCTTCTTCATGAGATTTGGTAGCTTGATGGCCATTGGTTCTATCCATAGTTGATGACAGATGATTTGGATGACCTTACTTGCGTCCTTTATGAGAGAATCAGATTGAGCACACTTCTTGTGCTCACTTGGTTTTGGCAGACAGCTTGGAAGCCATTGAGTGTGCCAGACTAATCTTTGAATGTCCTTACTTGTGCCTTGAAAGTCTTTGTATACACAAGACATCTCCTTCTTGGAATATCCTTCTTTGTGCCTTGAAAGCTTTTGTATGCACCAGACACCTTCAATGCCCTTGATTGCACCAGACCCACTTCTTGTGTTGTCCTTGTGTGTGCCAGACACTCCCTGAATATGATTGTCCTTGTTTGCACCTCCAGATTTAGCTCCAGCTCTGTTTGCTCCATCAAATCCAGCTCCAGCTTGACAGGAACCAGGTCTAGTGTAGAATGAATAGCATGAGATGAACTGTGCCCAGTCAGGTACATGCATGGCTTGTCCTTGCATGTTCAGCCACAAAGCGCACAACCATGATCTAGCGCTAACTTGTTCTAGCTCCATTCCATGCATCAACTTTGTTTAGCTTGGAACCACAAGTTCACGATCCAGCACCTGGCCAGGTCAAAGAATCTGTCCCATGGAACGACCACGATCCAGCACTTTCGAAGCCTGACCACGTACCTGCATGACCACGTACCACGATCCAGCATCCAGCATGGCCCGACCATGTACCGCCATGAACCGCTCCTCCTTGGCACGGCCAGAATCCATCAGCGAAGCCTGACCAGCTCCTTCGCCAGTTTGGAACGACCAGCACCTTTGGCCAGTCTCAATCCAGCGAACATACCACTTTGGTCCTCGCAAGAACCGCATGAACCGCACTTGGAAAATGCTCATTCCTTTCCCCCCCCCCACAAGCTTGACACTAAAAATGAAAGTCAAGTTTGGAAGAATGAGCATACACAAATTGTATATCTTGAGAATTAAGAGTTTTGAAGTATTGGAGAATATGAAGAATATGAGATTTGAAGATTTAAAAGTATATGATTTTAAGTAGAATATATGAGACTTATGTGAGAATTAAGAGAATGATGAAGAATAATAGAGAATTATGATGAATGTCAAGGTGAATTTTGGATCCATCTAGGTTCTAAATGCAATGCATAGTCTTCCTAGGTTCTCTTTCATCCTATGAACATTTCTAAATGAGAAACATAATCAATCAAGGAATAAGAAAAAAAAGGTTTAGAGATAGCCTTTGCAAAGACTTTGATACTAAGTCTCTGTGAGTATTCCTCCTTTGTGATTGATTATGATCTGATCTTACAGCATGTGTGCTCAGTTGATTTTCTCTTCAAGCACACACCAGAGGTCACCTTACTACATGGGAGAGCTGATTCATCATATTCCACCAGTCTTTTCTCTCTACTCCTTGTGGTGGCTGTTCTTGGTGGCCATTGGTTCTAACTTCTTCTCCATGTGCTGTGCCTTTTTCACTTGCTCTCTTTTGCCTTTGTTAGACAAAGAAGCAAAACATCAACTCCTATCTTAAGCTTTTGAACCTGTTGAGAATATGCAGATTCTAAACAAAAAATAGTGAGTGAAAGAGATTGATTAAGAGTAACCAAACTTAATTATAAACACTGCCTAAGGACTTTTGGATTCAACATGCCATTTTAAATTTTTTTTTTGTTCTAAGCAAAAGACAAGGTTCTCTTCCCTTAGGATCAATGCAATGCATGAACAAATGTTTCAGCTAGCTAAACTAGGTTCTAAATGTTCCATTCTACCAATTTCTAAATACATGAACAAAATTTATTAGAATTCATGATTTACTAACGACCTAGATACCAGATTTCCAAGAGTTCTAACTCACACAACTATCAATGAAATCAACAAAATAGTTGAATAAGAGTTTAGAAATAGCCTGAATGCATAAGACTTTGATACTAGGTCTTTGCATCTGAGTTTAGGAACTGGTTCTGACTTGAGACACTTCCTGTCATGATGTTCTTTGAAAGCGCCTTTGGTGGTTAGGCAATGCCTCCTCCTTTGGAGCAGCACATAGATAGAATCATTTGAGCCTTCCTTCTTAGAAGGTTTATCCTTTCTTTAAACCTCTCTTCTTTTCATTTTATATCCCCTCTTGACCACAAGGAGATAATTCACTTTTTTTGCAAACTCCATGAGTCCATGCATGTGAAACCTAGAACAAAACTTAAAATTCGCCTTCCAAACACTGATTAGTCCATTATCTACTAGACTAAGCACCTTCTCATGAAGATTCAGACCAGAACCACGAGTTTAGACACTTCAAATCAAGCAGCAATAGCCGCTACACACAGACCTACCTCACGCGCCCACTACTTGTTAAGGGCGAGTGAGCAACTGTTCCTAACAACTCCAACCGCATTCTAACCACTTTACAACAGCCAAAACAACTCTAAACTTATCACACAATGATGATTCAGCAAGAATTAATTGTTTAAACCGTTTAACCAAACTAAAACTAACTTTCCCTCCAAAAAATCAAGAATCCAGATTTTGAACCTCTTTCAAGAAAACCTTTCTTGAAACATAAAACTGTTTAGATTGAGCTGAAACTTCTTGGAACTCTCTATTAGAACCTTATCTAACTTCTGAACGTCCAAGATTTGAAAAGAATCAAGAAGAGATAAGATATCTGTTACCAAAACCCCAGAGGGTTCGAAACTGGACACGTCGAGGGATTTCGTTCAGTAAAGCATCAAAACGTAAACACGAGCAAAGCGGACGTCCCGACTCATCAACTAGACTCATTATACTTGAGTTTAGGCTTTGGAATTGCTCGATTTGATGAAGTTTTGAAGAAGTTATGATCGTTTCAAAGGCGGACAAAGGCGGAGAATACCGATGGAGTCGATCGCAACGCCGTTGAGAAGAACTGATCAAGAAAGCCTTTAATATCACCTTAGGGTAAGGCCGGACCTCTTGATTCTTCAACAGGACTCTTTCTTCTATATTTTTGGCGGTGGATTGATTGAAATTGATGAAGATCTCGAGCTTTTATGGTCGGTTCAATGGAGACCTTCGTGGAGGAAGCCAATCGTGGATATCTTGTGCAAGAAAACTCATATCTTTTGATTCCCGTGGCCAAATGATGCGATTTAAAATTTTGTGTCTTCAGAATTTTCCGGAGAACAATCCAGAAAAAACAGATCATAAAAATCTGCCGTCGTTTGATCGGAATTCGCGATCAAAGATGGTGAATTTCTCAGCAGCCTTGGTTTTGAAGGTAGCGCCAGAAACTTGATGATTTCGAAGGTTTCATGTGAAGAATCGAATGAAAGCTGCTCTGATACCATGTTAGAATGAGAGATTATGATTCTCCATTGGAGAAGAGAGAGTTTTAGAGAGAGAAAGGATTTATTTTATTAATATGAAGAGAATGATTCAACATATTTACAAATGAAGAGTACATGTGCTTATATAGAGAGTTTTTAATGCTTGTGTCCAAACACCCTTATTAGTCGCCTAATACTCATGTTTGGCTATAGGATTAGTGACTTCTTCATACTCTCTTTTTGGTTTAGAGTATCTACTCTCTTCTTCTTTCTAACACTTCATACTTTCTTCTTTGTCTTAAACCACTTCTTTTCTTCTTCATTTCAACAGCCCACACCTAAAAATATTGGAGAGGTGAGAAGTTTCCATGGACCTTGCTGGATTCTACCGAAGGTTTGTGAAGGATTTCAGTACTATTGCAACGCCACTTACATAAGTGGTTAAGAAATCTGTTGGATTCACTTGGGGACCGGCCCAAGCAGAAGCATTTGAGCTGCTGAAAGGGAAGTTGACCAATGCTCATTTACTTTTATTACCAGACATTTCTAAAACTTTTGAAATTGAATGTGATGCGTCTGGAATTGGAATTGGTTCTGTGTTAATGCAGGAAAGGAGATCTATAGCCTTTTTTAGTGAGAAGTTAGGAGGATCAACTCTTAATTATCCTACTTATGAGAAAGAGCTTTATGCTCTGGTGAGAGTCCTACAAATGTGGCAACACTATTTATGGCCTAAGGAGTTTGTAATTCATACAGACCATGAATCTCTCAAACATCTCAACGGACAACATAAGCTAAATAAAAGGCATGCACGATGGATGAAATTTATTGAGACTTTTCTCTATGTCATTCATTACAAACAACGTAAGGAGAACATTGTGGCAGATGCTCTTTCGAGGAGGTATGCTCTCTTGTTACACTAATGATCCTGATTTTGGAGAATTATACAAGGACACTAGCAACCATGCCCAGAGACATTTTTATCAATTCAAAGGATTCTTGTTTTGTGATAACCGTCTTTGTGTACCCTGTGGGACGGTCAGAGAGTTGTATGTTATGGAAGCTCATGGGGTCGGTTCAATGGGACACTTTGGTGTTGCCAAGACTTTATCCACACTACAAGAGCAATTTTACTGGCCCAGCATGAAGAAAGACGTGGAGAAGGTATGCTCTAAATGTGTCGAGTGCAAGCAAGCTAAGTCCATGGTACAACCCACAAGTTTGTATACCTTAGTACCTATACTTGATCAACCTTGGGTAGATATTTCTATGGACTTTGTATTAGAACTGCCTAGAACTAGGAAAGGAAGAGTCAATATCTTTGTAGTAGCTGATAGGTTTTCTAAAATGGTCCATTTCATACCTTGTCACAAGACAAATGATGCAGTTTTAATGGCTGACTTATACTTTAGGGAGGTTGTTAGATTACATGGAATGCCTAGGATAATTGTTTCAGACAGGGATTCTAAGTTTCTTAGTCACTTTTGGAGGACCCTTTGGGGAAAGTTAGGTACTAGGTTGTTATTCTCCACTACTTGTCACCCACAGACTGATGGCCAAACAAAATCAGTAAATAGAACCCTATCTACCCTTTTAAGAGTCATCATTAAAAAGAACATTAGGACTTGGGAGGATTGTTTTCCTCATGTTGAATTTGTTTACAATATATCAGTACACTCAGCTACAAAAATCACCCCTTTTAAAGTTGTGTACAGTTTTAATCCATTATCCCCTTTAGATTTACTTGCTTTGCCTTTTAAAGAACATGTTAACCTTGATGGCCAAAAGAAAGCCAAGTTTGTTAAGTCTTTGCATGAACAGGTTAACAAAATTATTGAAGAAATGACTAAGATGTATACAAGAAAGAAGAACAAAGGTCGAGAAGAGCTGGTACTGGAACCTGAAGACCTCAAATGGATTCATCTAAGGAAGGATAGATTTCTAAATGAGAGAAAATCAAAGTTGATGTCCAGAGTGGATGGACCCTTTCCAGTCCTGAGAAGAATCAACAAAAATGCTAATCAAAAAGATCTCCAAGGTAAGTAGGCTATAAGTTCTACCTTTAATGTTTCTGACTTCATTCGTTTTGTGGCAGATGAATTAGATTTGAGGTCAAATCCTTTTAAAGGAGGAGGGGATGGTGTGACCTGGAATGATTAAGACTTTCGTGAGACACCAGAAGACCTGAATTCAACTGAGGAAGAGAGTGAAGAGAAAACCTGCTAGAGGGAAGAGGAGAGGGATGACCAGACTGGACCAGCCGGCGCAGAACACGGACCCCGACCAGTCGGCGCAGAACACGGACCCAGACCAGCCAGCGCAGAACACTGACCTATACCAGCCGGCGCAGGACAAAGACCCGGACCACCCGGCGCAGGACAAAGACCCGAGCCGGCACCGATGAAAGATTAAGAGATTTAGAGATTTGGAGATTGAGAAAGAGAGAGATTAGAGAAACAAGTAAGAATGAATATTATTGAGATTTTAGAAAAATGAATTTCTTGCTTACAAAGGAAGAGAAAATTAATTATTTATACTAAACTAGTTTAGGCTTGTTTGGATACTAAGATAGCCTAATAAATGTTTGGCTATAAGGATAACATATCATTAATCACAAACAAGCCTAAGCCACTCCCTTTGGGCACATGGCGCCTTCTTAGAATCAAAGACACACATTCTTCATTTCCTCTTGATTTTTCTTCATTATTCTTCTTCATTTCAACACTATCCCTCAAGCTTAAGTCATGGAGAATGGCTAAACTTGCAACCATGAAACATTACCTCATTAAAAACCTAAAGAAGGAAAACCCAATTGGGACAAAATATTTTTTTAGGGAAAAAGAGTATAACACTCCATGATCAGGATCAGTGTTGAAGAATGGACATAAGACCAAGCTGTGGGTAAATAGAGCCGCCAGTTGTCAATGTAGTAGCCTTGGTGAACACATCTGCTAATTGGTCTTCACTCCTTTAGTAGCAAAGTAAGATAATCCCATTTACAATAGCTTCCCTCACCTTATGGCAATCCACCTCAATGTGTTTGGTTCTTTCATGAAACACAGAGTTAGATGCAATGTGTATAGCTGATTGATTGTCACAATGGACAGTGATAGGAGATTCCAAGTTCATGCCAAGTATGTCAAGGAGGACTTTCTTCATCCAGATGCATTCTGATTGTAAGTTTCCTGATGGCTCTATTTTCAGCTTCTGCACTAAAGCAATATACTACCTTCTGCTTCTTAGTCTTCCTCTGAAGGTGCAATAGCCGGTTGTACTCATCCTATCTTCTCTGTCTCCTGCCTAATCTGCATCACAATAACCTACAACTTTTGTATTTCCATTACAACACGTCCATATACCTTGTTCTTTAGTGCCTTTCAAGTATCTCAATATGCGTATGATCATTTCCCAATGCCTTATCTTTGGGTCTTGCATATGTTGAGACACCTGATTCACAGCAAAACACAAGTCATGTCTAGTGATGGTTAAATATATGAGCTTACTAACCACTTTTCTATACAGCTTTGTATCATGGAATACACCATCTCCTAGCTCCCCCTCAGATTCTATCTTGTAACCTTCTTCTACTGGTATCCTAGCTGGTTTAGCTTCCATAATATCTGTAGAGGTTAGCAAGTCCACAATATATTTTTTTTGAGATAAGAAAAGACCTTCCTTGAACCTACACACTTCAATTCCTAAGAAGTATTTAAGTTTCCCTAGATCCTTAATATCAAAGACACTGTTTAAATATGCTTTAGTAGGATCAATTCCTACTTTATCACTCCCTGATATGATTATGTCATCAACATAAATGAGTATAACCACAATACCTTCCTTAATTTGAAGTGTAAAGATAGTGTGTTCAACTTCTGACCTTTTGAAGCCTCTGTCCCTTAAGGTAACATTCAACTTATGATACCAAGCTCTTGGAGATTTTTTTAAGCCATAGATAGCTTTTCTTAACCTCAGTGTATTGCCGCCACCTACTTGATCTTCTAGACCTGGTGGTGGTGTCATGTACACCTCTTATTCTAGCTCACCATGTAAGAATGCATTTTTAACATCCATTTGCAATAATTCCCAATCAACGTTAGTAACAAGGGATAAAACAACTTTAACAGAGTGTAATTTAGCTACAGGTGCAAAAGTATCCCTATGATCTTCATCATAGGTCTGTGTGAATCCTCTAGCCACCAACCTAACTTTGTACCTATCTATCTCACCATTACTTTTATACTTAATGGTGAATATCTATTTAGAACTTACAACATTTTTCTCTTTTGGTAGAGTGGCTGGCGCATAGGTTTTGTTCTTTTCCATAGCTTGTCTTTTAGCTTGAATTGCTTGTCTCCGTTCCTTTATCTTCATAGCTTCCTCATAACTTTTTGGAATCTGCTCTTTATCAAGACTTAGGGTAAATGCAACATGAGAATCATGTATATGAACTAGATTACATACTCCATGATCATGGTGAACTACAACATTGTTATTGTAGTAGAATTTTGGTGGAAATATTTGTCTTGTGCTTCTTTTAAGTACAACAGCTGGTTCTTCTTGAGTTGTATGATCCTTTTCTTCCAAAGCTTGTACAAGATTATGTTGAATATCCCTTTGTCTCTTTGAAGCTGAACATAGTATTTCTTTTTGTGTATCATCTTGATCATGTGTAGATGTTTCTCCCACCTCATGATAAAGAGGATGAATACCAAGAGAATCAGAAGCGCTTGGAGCCGGTTCATGCCGAGAACTTGGTTAGTGCCGCGATGAGCTTGGATCGTGCCTGGAGGAGCTTGGTTCGTGATGCAGAGTGCTTGGGTCGTGCTGAGGAGTATGGCGCGGTTTGTGCCACGATGGACATGGCAAAGTCTTTTATTGAGGAGGGGCTGGCGTCTTAGGAGGAACTATCCCAATGCTTTCTAATATCCTTCTAAGGTTTTCAGCTTGGTCAATTGTATCTGTTGAGATGTCTTTGTATTGTTCACAAGTCCCTTCTTAATAGAAACCTTTTTATTCTTGAAATTTGACATCTCTGCATACCAAGACTCTTCTAGTCTTTGGATTATAGAATTTGTATCATTTTTGTGTAGATGAATATCCAATGAACATAGCTTTATTACTCTTTGGTTCCAACTTGTTCATTTGTGCACCTGATACTAAAACAAAGAAAACACACCCAAATACTCTTAGATGTTCAATACTAGGTTTTGTTTTGTTTAATACATCAAATGGAGACAAATCATTTAGAATTTTGGTTGGAATTCTATTGATTAAGTAGCATGCTGCTACCAATGCATCTCCCTAAAAACGTTTGGGAACTTTCTTGTGAAACATCATGGTTCTCACAATTTCCATCAAATGTCTGTTCTTCCTTTAAGCCACTCCATTTTGTTGTGGAGTGTATGGGCAGCTTGTTTGATGTGTGATGCCATGCTTGTGTAAGTGTTGCTGGAACTTGGTGCTAGTGTACTCCCCTCCATCATCTGATCTAAAACACTTTATCTTGACATTGTATTGGTTAGTCACATGTATTTGAAAATTAATAAAAGCATCTAAAACTCTATCCTTTGAACTAAGCAATGTGACCCAAGTGTATTTAGATTTTTTATCAATGAAAGTAACAAAGTACTTGTGGTTTTCTCTATAAGGCAAGAGAGAGGTCCAAACATCAGAATGCACCAAATCAAAACAATGATCATATATATGATTAGATTTCTCAAACACAGTTTTACAATGTTTTCCTAGAACATAGACTCACATGTTTCATTTTGCATTTTTGTTCCAGGGATTGTTAACTCTAAAGCTCTAGGGTGAGGATGACCAAGTTTAGCATACCAAAGATCAGCTTTGACATTTATATCTACACTATTAGCACACGGTTCAGAAGTCAAATGCATGGACAAGTCTTCAAGCACATACAAGTCATTATGTGTTGTTCCTTGTCCAAATTTCCTACTTGTTTCAATATCCTGAAAATAGAAATCAATAGGACTAAAAATAGCTTGAAAATTAAGATAAGTTGTAGCTCTTTTAACAGAAAACAAGTTAGATGTGAAGGAGGAGATATAAAAGGCTTTTGATTCTTTATCAAACAATTTAAGCTCTCTAATCCCTTTAATTGGCACATTGATTCCATTTGCTATTACCACACTTTCTAAGGCAGGTTCTAAGTTCTCTATTAGACCTAGATCACTTATCATGTGATAAGAAGCTCCAAAATCAACAATCAAAAGTTTAGAAGCAATATAAGTTTGAAAAGAAGCATGAAGATTTTTACCCAACACATTATCAGATCTAAAGGCTTTGAAGAGAGCTTCCAAGTCTGATTTCTTGACAAATTCAGATGGAGAAGTCAGAAGAGGGGTTGTTGTCATGTGTCCTTGAACCGGATTGTAAGGCATATGTGAGGTGGCTGTATGTACAGATGGAGACGCGCCGGGTCCGTTTGCTGTAGAAGGTTTGGAATTGTCAATGAACCAGCTTGGCTTCAACTCAGGATGAATCACCCAGCATTCCTTCTTGATGTGACCTGTTTTTTTTTTGCAGTGATCACAAACAAACCGTTTCTTCTTGGACTCAGCTGGAACCGGTTTGAAGTAGCTCTTGTGGGCCACCATCATATCTTCTTTGTGGCCAAACAGCTATGAATCCTTGCCCCTTCTGAATATTAGCACATACATCCTCTAAGATAGGAAGCTTGTCCTCCCTAAGAATGTGCTTAATCAAGTCAGTATAATTGGTGTTTAAAGTCAAGAGCAGCTCAAACACCTTATCTTGTTCCCTCCTTTTATGGAGAGTAATTAGATTAATTATAGCAGGCCTAAGCATCTCTAGCTCTGTCCACAATGCCCTGAAGGATCCATAGTGCTTTGTGAACTCAACATCCTCCTGTCTAAGATTATTCAAAGCTTTCTTTATCTCAAAAATTCTCATGAGGTTAGTAGTGTTTCCATGCACTGTTTTTATTGTCTCCCAAGGATCTTTTAGCATACTCACAATAAGAATATGTTTCTAAGAGAGTACCAGCAAGGGAGTTTTGGATTATAGAGAGTACCATATGGTCTTCGTGAAACCACTGGCTTCGATCATCATGATTGTCTTAAGCAGCCCCATCTGAAGCAGTTCCTTCAATGGCTGGAACCGCCGCTTTGATGACATGGCTCCACAAGCCTTTGCTGCAAAAAATGTTGGAATGAAGAAGAAATGATGAATTTAGAAAGCCATTGAAGTTTTCTATAAAAGTCGTATGTTACATAGTCAAAGGGGAGTGTTTAAGGCTTGTTTGTGTTCTAATGTTATGTTATCCTTGTATCCATTCATGTATAAGGTAATCCTTGTATCCAAACAAGCCTAGACAAGATTAGTATAAATATCTCTCTCCTTTCTCATTTGTAACTTAGAAACTATTATTTTCATTCTCTTAGTAAAATTATTCTTCTCTCTAAATCTCTCTAATCTCTCATTCTCTCATTTTAAAAATCTCTTAATCTCATAATCTTTCATGGTATCAGAGCCACTTTGCATCAAATCTGGGCAAAATTCATCATTCATTCATTGATTCAAGAAGAAATCATCTTCTTCTTAATCTTCTTCTTGTTCTATTTCGACCGTCATCTTGCAACTCAAATTACGGCCAAATCACGACTCCTTTTGACAATCTGCTTTCTTTGGATTGTACATCGGCGAGTTCTGAAGCCACTCCAAATGGAATTGCATCATTTTACTCAGTGAATCAAAAGTTACAAATTTTCTTGCAACTGACCTCCGCGAGTGTCTCCGCCGCGAACCTCCGTGTTTCCCAGGTCATTCTAACGTCGATTCTTCACCAAATCGCGTTTTTCCGAATCCTAAAATCAAGCTCTTCAAGTTTAGTTTCTGTTTAAGGAAAGCTGAACTCAATGCCATTTATTTTCAAGGAAGTTCTTGAAGTTTATCTCAGAGATTTCCAAAATCGGCCCTAACAAGAATCTGGTGATAAAATTCTAAATTTTTCTCAGTTTTATTTAAATCTTTGAATCTGGAAAGTTAAATAAGTATCATTTGAGGGTCTGCACGAAATTTGGTTTCAATCTGATAGGTTTAAAACTTCAAGATTGATTTTCTTGATTTCCTTGTTAATCTTTGAAAATTAAAAAGGAGGAATCTTGAATTTTTTAGGATTGTTTTAAAACATATAATTCGAATTTGGATTAATTCTTGTTATTAATAAAAGAGAAGAACTGTTAGTAGGTGGTTGTAGTTAGTTGAATCTTGTTGCAGGAGTTGGTCCAAGTTAGTTGCAGGTTGTTGAAGTTGACAAGCTGTTGAAGTTGCTTGGTCTGCAAGATTCTTGGAACTGCTTGGTCACGTGCCTGATCCTTGATCTGCACTGCCGCTCCACGTCACATTTCAGTGTCTGAAGCTCCTGTTCAGCATCCTGTGTTTGAGTCCTGCTGTTCTAGTCGTGTTTGAGAATCCTGGACTGCACAGCCGTGAAATCAGGCGAACAATCGTTCTCGAACAATCGAACACATTTCGAACACATCCCGCACCCGTCCCGACCGGCTGTTCTCAAGCTGTCTTGGCATGTACGTGTGCTTGCCGTGTGCCTATCTGGTTGGTTTCACCTGGTAGATCGAGCAGATGAAAGGAGCCCACACTTGGAGACGTTGGCAAGAATCAAACTCTCAACCTCCCTGTGTTTGCCAAGCTTTCGACCAACAGCACCTGTCCGTGACCATCTGCACACGTAACCGGCGAATATCCAGGTTCCTTGGAACACAAGCAAGACATCCTTGGTGTATCTGTGTTTCAAGTACCGTGTGTCCAGCAAGACACGTCGGGCCTTCTTGCGTCCTGATCATCTTCCCAACCAGCCACGCTACTACTCGTTCCGACCAGTGTTCATTCTCGGCCCATTCCGACCAGCACGAACGTCTTGACAAAATCGAATCCGACCAGCTGCATCTTTTAAAACATGGAGATTCAAGCTACATTCAGGGCTCCAGTTATTCTTCATGGGGAAGATTACCTTTTGTGGTCTAGGACCATGAAAACCACATTAGGTGGTAAAGGCTTTTGGAATCACATTTTTACAAATGTCCTTGAAGAAAATGAAGTGAATGAAGTTAATGAAGATGTGGCTGATCAAGCCAAATGGTACCAAGAAGACCAGTAGGTACTCTCTATACTTCAAAATTCTCTTGCTAGTGATCTTTTAGATGCTTATTCCTTTTGGAAAAATGCTAAGGATCTATGGGACACTTTACAAAAAGTGTATGGGAACACTATTAACCTTTTAAGAATTTTTGAAGTGAAAAAGGCCATGAATGAATTAAGGCAGGAGGATGCTGAATACACAAAGCATTATGGCTCATTCAGAGCATTGTGGGCTGAGCTAGAGATGTTAAGGCCAGCCACCATTGACTCAATTGTTCTCCTTGAAAGGAAAGAACAAGATAAGGTGTTTGAGTTACTATTAACACTTAATACTACTTACTCAGATCTTATTAAGCATATTTTCAGATCTGATAAGCTTCCTAGCTTGGAAGATGTTTGTGCTCAAATCCAAAAGGAGCAAGGATCTCATGGATTATTTGGCAACAAGGCTGAATTGGTGGCTGCACACAAAAGTTTCTTCAAATCAGCATCAACAAATGAATCTAGGAAGAGGAGACAAACATGTGACCATTGCAAGAGGGGTGGCCATACAAAGAATGAGTGTTGGGTACTTCATCCTCAGTTGAAACCAAGCTGGGCTTCTCGGCCACAGCAACCCACGGCCAGTCTCACTCAAGCTCACGTCCTGGTGATTGCTCCTTCAAAGGCGTGTGGTAGAAGGTCAGTTCTTCACTCAGTCCCATCTAGCTCCATGTCTTCAGCATCTGAATTTGTGACAAAATCAGATTTAGAAGCTCTTATCAAAGCCATTAAAGAGGGTAATGTGATGGGTAAAACTTTTCATGATTCTTTTCAAACTTCTTTTACTCCTAATGTCTCTAAATCATTGGTAGTTGATTCTGGTGCTTCTCATCACATGATTAGTGATCTAGGATTGCTAGAGAATGTAGAACCAGCCTTAGGTAATGTTGTCATTGCTAATGGAATTAAAGTACCAATTAAAGGTATAGGAAAACTTAAGTTGTTTGATAAAGAATCTAAGGCCTTTTACATGCCTTCATTTACCTCTAATTTTCTTTCAGTAAAAACAACTACTGCTGATTTAAATTGTCAAGCTATCTTTGGTCCTAATGATTTCTACTTTCAGGATATTGAAACGAGTAGAAGATTTGGACAATGAACCACAAGAGATGACTTGTTTGTGCTTGAAGACATGACTAAAGATAGTGGATTAGAGGCGGCTTTTAATGCTGGTTCCTTTAGTGATGATTCTGATCTTTGGCATGCTAGATTAGGACATCCTCATCCTATAGCACTTGAATTGATTATTCCTGGTTTAAAAATACCAAAAGATATGTGTGATTCTTGTATACTTGGAAAGCATTGCAAAACAATTTTTGAAAAATATGTGCATACTTATGATAATTGTTTTGAGTTAGTGCATTCTGATGTTTGGACATTTCCATTTTCATCTAGAGAAAATCATAAGTATTTTGTGACATTTATTGATGAAAAATCTAAATATACATGTGTTACCTTGCTTAGCTCTAAAGATAGAGTATTTGATGCATTTTTAAATTTTCAAACATATATAACTAATCAATACAATGCAAGTATTAAATGCTTTAAAACAGATAATGGAGGAGAATACACTAGCACCAGACTCCAACAACACTTGGCCAAACATGACATTGAACATAAAACCAGCTGTCTTTACACTCCACAACAAAATGGAGTGCCTGAAAGGAAGAATAGGCATTTGATGGAAGTTGTGAGAACAATGATGTTCCACATGAAAGTTCCCAAAAGATTTTGGGGGGGGGGATGCTCTTGTAGCTGCATGTTACTTGATTAATAGGACTCCTACAAAAGTCCTAGATGACTTGTCTCCATTTGAGGTACTAAACAAAACCAGACCCAATATTGATCACTTGAAAGTTTTTGGTTGTGTTTGTTTTGTTATAGTTCCAAAGGAGCAAAGGAACAAACTGGATCCAAAGAGTACCAAAGCTATGTTTATTGTGTATTCTTCTACTCAGAAATGATACAAATGTTATGATTCAGAGACTAGAAAAGTCTTGGTATCCAGAGATGTTAAGTTCCAAGAATCCAAAGGTTTCTATGAAGAAGGAACTTGGGATCAATTTAAGGATATCTCAACAACAAAATCAGATCAAGCTAAGAACTTGAGGAGGCTCTTGGAGATCATTGGTATAGTTTCACCTTCTACTCAACAGCCTACAGCCACGGCTCCTGATGATCAACAGCCCACGGCCGTGACCAGACCTACCTGGCCAGCCGCAGCAAATCAACCCGAGCCCCGGCCATCTACACCATCCGACCATTCATACCAACCGCGTCCATTCAGCTCTCCTGGTCTTCCTCTTCTTGAACATTGGGGGAGAGAGACATCTACTCATGTCCAACAAGACTCAGCAGGAGAAAAATCAATTCTGGTCTCATCTTCCAAAAGATCAAGAGAAGTACCTACTCCTATTGAAGTTTTAGGTGAAGAGGATCCTATCCAAGAAGCTCCACCTACTGTCCTAAGAAGGATCACTATACAAAAGAAACCACCAGTGTTCTACAATGGGAATGTTTTTATCCATCATGATCAGGGAGTTTGTAATATTGCTCACTTACCTACTAATCATGTTGCTTTCATTTCTAGTCTTGATAAGGAGCAGATTCCAAAGACATATGAGGAAGCTATGACCAAGAAGGAATGGAGGAAAGCTATTCTAGCTGAGAAACAAGCCATGGAAATGAATGGTACCTATGCTTCAGCTACTTTACCTAAAGGAAAAAGGGCTGTAAGTTCTAAATTGATTTTTACCACTAAATACAAAAGCAATGGTGAAGTTGATAGATATAAAGCTAGGTTGGTAGCTAGAGATTTTACTCAGACATATGGTGAGGATTATAGGGATACATTTTCACCTGTAGCTAAGCTTCTTTCTGTTAATGTTGTTCTTTCACTTGCTACTAACCTTGAGTGGGATTTATGGCAAATGGATGTTAAGAATGCTTTCTTGCAAGGTGAGATAGAAGAAGAGGTATAAATTTCACCACCACCAGGTCTAGAGGAGGAGGTAGGAAGCGACAATACCCTTAGGCTTAGGAACGCTATCTATGGCCTTAAACAATCTCCAAGAGCTTGGTACCACATGTTGATAGAGGCTTAAAAAGATCTGAAGTTGAGCATACTCTTATTACACTAAAAAGCAAGGAAGGTATTGTGGTAATTCTTATTTATGTAGATGATATAATCATATCTGGTAATGATAGTGTTGGTATTGCATCTACTAAAGATTACTTAAAGAGTGTCTTTGATATTAAGGATCTAGGAGAACTTAAATACTTCTTAGGAATTGAAGTGTGTAGGTTCAAGGAAGGCCTCTTTTTATCTCAAAGGAAATATGTTGTAGATTTACTAACCTCTACAGGTATGATGGAAGCTAAACCAGCCAGAACACAATTAGAAGAAGATTATAAAATCGCAACTAAGGGGGAGCTAGAGGAGGAAATTGATTTTCATGATCCTAAGCTCTATAGGAAAGTGGTTGGTAAACTTATTTATCTAACCATCACAAGACCAAATTTATGTTTGCTGTGAATCAGGTATCTCAACACATGCAAGATCCAAAGATGAGACATTGGGAGATGGCTATGCGGATTTGAAGATACCTAAAGGGCACACATGAACAAGGTATATGGACGGATTGCAATAAAAACACAAGTGTGGTTGGTTACTGTGATGCAGATTGGGCAGGAGATAGGGAGGATAAGAGAAGTACAACAGGATATTGTACCTTCATAGGAGGAAACCTTGTGACTTGGAAAACCAAGAAGCAAAAGGTGGTATCATGCTCTAGTGAAAAATCAGAATATAGAGCAATGAAGAAGCTCACAACTGAATGCATTTGGCTGAGGAAAATTTTGGAGGATCTTGCCGAGAAGTATGAGGAACCTATCACCATTCACTGTGACAATCAGGCTGCTATACACATTGCCTTCAAATCTGTGTTTCATGAAAGGACTAAGCATATAGAAGTAGACTGCCACAAACTAAGAGAAACTATTTGGAAATGTATCATCTTGACTTGCTATACAAGGAGTGAGGATAAATTAGCTGATGTATTCACCAAGGCAACAACTATGAAGAATGGCGCCTCCATCTATCTAAGGCTTGGCTTTATGACCATTCCACACCAATGATCCCAACATGGAGTGTTATACTATTTTCCCTAGAAAAGGTTTTGTCACAATTGGGTTTTCCTTCTTTAGGTTTTTAATGAGGTAATACTTCATGGTTGCATGCTTAGACATTCTTCATGTCTTAAGCTTGAGGGGGAGTGTTGGAATGAAGAAGAAATGATGAATTTAGAAAGCCCTTGAAGCTTTCTATAAAAGCCGCGTGTTACATAGTCAAAGGGGAGTGTCTAAGACTTGTTTGTGTTATAATGTTATGTTATCCTTGTAGCCATTCATGTGTAAGACAATCTTTGTATCAAAACAAGCCTATACTAGATTAGTATAAATATCTCTCTCCTTTCTCATTTGTAACTTAGAAACTATTATTCTCATTCTCTTAGTAAAATTATTCTTCTCTCTAAATCTCTCTAATCTCTCATTCTCTCATTCTACAAATCTCTTAATCTCATAATCTTTCACAAAGTCGTCCTCATGGTCTTTGACTAGAGGAGATAATTTGCTCCCTGAAGAATGACAGGGGCCTTCACATGTGCTTGTAACTCCATTAGACTTCTTTTTAATGCCTGCCAAGAAGAAAAGCCCAAACATGCACAACAACACGCGCTCTACTAGATGTACAGGTGGCACGTTTAACAACTTCAAGCAAGTGCAACCGCTTAACAACCGGCTAACAACCTCCAGTAAAAAACTTTAACAGTACTCTAATGCTCAACTAATGATAATGCAGTAATCAAAAGTTGTTGAAATCTTGCTACCAAATCAAAACCACTTTCCCGCCAATTTTTTTTTATAAAAACAGAATTTTAACTCCTTTTCAAGAATAACTTTCTTGAAGATTAAAACTCTTTGGATTTCAAACAAACTTCTTGAAACCCTCCACAAAGTTCTTATTTCTTAACGTCCAAGATTTAAAAAAAGATTGAGAAGAGATAAGGTTTTATCACTTTTCCCCCAAAGATGTCAAAATTAGACGTGTTGAGGAAGATTGATCAACAAAAGCTTCAAGACGTGTAAAAGAACAAAACTAGAATCCTTCTACTTGAGATTAGGCTTTTGAATTGCACAATTTCATGAGGTTTTGAAAGGTTTATGCACGTTGAAAGAACAGGGATTGCCGATGGTGCCGATCGCGACTCTGACAAATGAAGACTTGGATTCCGATTACCAAATGAGGTAGAAACGGTGCGTGGATGATCAGAAACTCTTGAAGGATGATCCTTTTGATTCAATATGTGAACAAACCTTGTGATCCCGCCGGAATTCAGTGAAGAACAAGGTGGTCTTCGTCGGTGGCTCTCGTGTGAAGGCTCGGGTGAAGAGTTTGAAAGAAAACCTGTGATGCTGCGGATTTAGGATGAAAAATCGGTGAATACAGACTCTTATACCATGAAAGATTAAGATATGTAAGAGTTTAAGAGATTTAGAGATTGAGACAATGAGATTTAAGAGAGATTAGAGAGAAAAAAAAATCTATTAGAAGTGAGATTATTCTTTCATGCATACAAATGAGGAGAGAGATAGCTATTTATACTAATCTAGTGTAGGCTTGTTTTTATACAAGGATAGTCTATTATATGTTTGGCTACAAGTTTAATATATCAATAACCACAAACAAGCCTAAGACACTCCCTTTGGTAGCATAGTTCACACGGCCTTATCCTTGGAGTATAAAGCTATCTTTATTTATTTCTTCTTTTCATTCTAACAGCCCGAATTCACCTAGTTCTTTAGGCCGATTGTATCCTGGTATATCATAAGTAATCTGTAACTTGTGTGGTCCAATTCGATCCACCTCCCACCTGCTTACGCCTGAAGAACCAATTATCTCGTTTGACCGGCGCACCACCAAAACCTGCATGCGACCCAGGAGGAAGGCCACTGTTTGTGCCAGCGTGAGAACCCAACTGTGCCGAGCATCTCGCAACAGCCACGTTCTTCCCAGCACAAACCAAACCTCCATTTTCGACCTCGAGCTTATATCACCAATGGTATGACGAGTAGGCTCTATCAGAGATTCTGGCATATAATGCACCAAGAAATTATCAGATTGGTTAAAGATTTCTTTGCCATTGGGTGTTTTGACCCGAGGCTAAACCAGACAAACATCTACCTTATCCCTAACAAAGATAAACTATGTGTAATATCTGAATTTAAACCCATTAGCGTCAGTAACTTCAGTTACAAGATTATATCTAAACTGCTATGTAAGCAATTTAATATATACATTCTGAGACTGATCTCGGAGACCCAGTCTGCTTTTGTGGCAAGATTTTTAAACATCGATAATATTATGCTGGCGCAGAAAAAAATTCATGCTCTCCGGACTTATTCTAGATATAGATCTGAATTCATGACCATTAAGACATATATGAATGAAGTTTTATTAGATTCTTGATGATAAAAATGGGATTTGTGAAGAGGTGTGTCAACCTTCTTAAGTATTGCGTCATCTCAATTTCTTATCAATTTATTTTAAATGGAGAACTAAGAGAAATAATAAACCCCACAAGGGGATTGAGACAAGGAGACCCATATCTCCATTCCTGTTCATCCTCTGTGCAAAGGCATTGATCTCCTTCTTTGAAGGAGGGGAAGAAGAGAATCGGATCACTGGAGCGAGTCCCTAGGTTTCTCATCTGTTATTTGCTGATGATAGTTTGTTCTTATGTAGCGAAAGTCAAGCAATGCAGGGAGATTTTACATATTTTAGATACGTACAAGAACACATGGGGACAAAGACTAAATACAGCAAAATCCTCCACAGTCTTTGGAAATAAAGTTAAATAGGCTAGGAAGCGAGAAATAAAAGGAGTCCTCGGCATTTTGATAGAAGGAGGCATGGTAATGTATTTAGGATTGCTGGAACAGATTTTTGGTAAGTATTTTCCTTCGTACCAGATCGACTTAATGGACGCATCAACTCTTGGTCAGCAAGACTCCTATCTAAAAGGAGAAAAGAGGTAGAAATAAATTATGTGGCTCAGACGATAAGGACATATGTGATGTCGTGATTTCTGCTTCCACAAGATATTATTAAAAAACTAAAGTATGCGATTTAAAACTTTTGGTGGAGCTCAATACAAAACAGTAAATGCATACATTGGATTGTTTGGGATAAGATATGTACCCCTAATGACATGGGAGGTCTTGCTTCCTTGATCTTCATGATTTCAATGTAGTTCTTCTTGCTAGGCAACTTTGGAGATTAATACAATTCCCTTCGTCTTTACTTGCTTGGGTACACGGAGGACGCTACTATAATCAGTCTTACCATTTGAAAGATCACAATTTTAACTTACCATCGTATGGTTGGCATATTATAATGGCTACAAAAATGTCTTTTAAAGATGAGATTGTGAAAGAAAATAGGACCGGTCTCAACAAAAAGGTTTATAGATTCATGAATCATGGATCCATGATGAGATAGCACACCCATAGAGAGCTTTAGACCGTGTGACTTTCCGTAACCCCTCCTTGTTCATTCCTTTAGGTGTGATACAAAGGAGTGATATATTCTGCTCTTATGAGAGTTCTTCCAATCCGATGATATACCCTTAATACTCAGGTTGAGACCTAGTCTTTCTTGGTTCATAGATGGACATGCATGGAACCACACAAAATTAAGAAGATATTCGGTGAAATCCAAATATGAGTTAATCTTGAACACTAATTTATAGAAAGACCAAGTTTTTATTCTAGAACCAAGTATCACATGTTAGCCATGTGTGGAGAATCCCAGCCCCGAAAAAACTAAGTCACTTCATGTGGCAGGCATTAGCAGGTTGTATAGCGATATCCGAGCGTCTCACATACAGACATTTGAGCACCAATAGGTGATATGTTGCATTTTTTACTCATTATAACAGTTTTTTTTTAAATTTTTATCAAGTCATTTAATGGTAAAAGGAGCTTTTGGAAGATTGGTGCCTTTGAAGCTTTTGGAGCAAAAAGAGCCAGTGTTCACACACGAGCAGTCGCTCCAGAGTAGAGCAGTCACTCCAAATGAACACCACTCTTTCGCTCCAACCTGAAGAGTAAAAGGAGTGATATTTCCAATTTACCTAATTTCGACCTAAAAATCATCCAGCCAATTTTCAGACCTCCAATATATTGTTCTATTTTATTTTTATTACATCTTATCACCTTTCATATAAAGTTTTTCACAAAATTTTAGAGAGTTTAACACTTTGTGAGATTATGGAGAAGAATTTCTACAACCATTGAACCCCCTTTTTATTTATCTATTTCATTCATTGATTGTTATTCATCTCTTGCTGTGTTTTTCTTCTCCATGTCTGAGTAGCTCTCTAGTTAGGTTAAGGGTTTCGAAAAGATTCATGAGTGAATGAATTGAACAACAATAAAGCTTTACCAATTAATTTTTCTTCATTTATAGTTAATCTTAATGCCTTGATTGAATTGATCAATTAATCTCTGATAGGTTTAATCTATTTATCAAAAGTATAATAAGTTTGTTAGAAAGAACTGAGATAAGCGATTTTTTCTTAGCCAACAACAGTTGATGTTATGGCAAATTGTAAACAAACTGAACATACTCAATAATGCTTGTATAGAGTTCAATGTTCAAACAACAGCTTAAAATTCTAAGTTGCTAGATAAAGTTATTGATGTCACGACAATGAATCAATATAACTTTCATGTTTGAGTTCAAGACATGTGCTTAATTATGTCATGAATAGTTGTTTGGTTCATGATCTATGAGTCCCTATGAACTTAAGCTTGACCTAGTGCTTTCTTTTATTGCTTTTACATTAATATTTATATTCTCGTTTATTACTGTGACAAAGCTTTACGATAAATAAATATATATATATATATATATATATATTTATTATAGTTATATGGGGGAATTTTAAAACTACAACTTTGTATATACCACTTTCGAAAATACAACGACAAAGGTGGCCATTTTCAAATATGCTACTTTAAAGGTTAATGACAAAAATACAACTACTGATTTGCTTAATGGAAGTGTAACCTAAGAAATGACATAAACTAATTTCATTGCTGCCTTCATTAGAGGTTACTTCCAGCTTCGTCACCATCTCAGACTTCTAGCTTCTTCCAAATTGGCTATCTTTGTTAAGCTTTACCAGTTTGGTTGAATCACGTAGTTGATAAATAGGATTTTCAACACTTTTAAATGACAATTATAATACTTAAGATATCAATTCTTTCTAGAGTTCTTTCATATACTAGGAATGCAATTTTTCGTTAAATATAGGCGAAATCAGGTTGATAATATTTTGGTAACCGGTTGTCGATTTTAACTTAATATCTCATAAATTAACAAAGTCGAATTAAGAAATGAATAAGTAATGAATTGCAGAATGAACCTAAATAAAAACGAGCAAGATATTAGCTAAAGGTATGAAATCAGTTTATAAGAGTTTTAAAGAAAGAATAAGCCTCTGGGCTTAAGTAATTGGTTGAATGTTTTAAGAAGATTAATTTTAGCTCATGATTATAAATTCATTAGGTCCAGTCCACTCATGAAAGAACCTAATTTATAGTTAATCATCTAATGTGGTGGAAACCACTTCATTAGCCACTCAAACAAGCACCAAAGTTCTGTTTTGAGATTGAATGATTCATGAGCATTAGGATTGTGTTCTTTCTCGGTAACCCGAAGTAAACTCTTGTTGAGTGGATTTAGCAAAGTCTGTCCAGAGAATGTTCAATCGCGGCAAACATCCGATCATAGATTGTTTGGACTTATAAATCAGACTCAAGCGGGTAGAATGAACCTGTCAGTAATACCTCTAAGCAAGATGAAAATAAAGGTTTGGAGTTTTAACCAATCATTGTTTCTCTTAAAACATTCTAACCTACCTAACCTGATAGACTATAGGGAACTATTCACTTATCTCAATGAATATAGAAATCATATTGGTTGATGATTCGCTAAACATTGGATTACAAGAAAAGTAAAGAATTAAAATCATAAATAACTTAATGAATAATAAGAATGGATGAAACTAAACTATTGAATAAATTCTAATGAAAATTATTTAAAAAAATAATTAAAATCCTTGCAAGAAGAAAATAAAAACAATGAAAAGTTCTAAAATAAAGGTGGCTAAAAAAACTAAAGTAAAAGCTACTCTAAAAATAAAATTAGCCTCTCTAGGTAAAATATTAGGGTTTTATAGGTGGGAACCAAGGAGAAAACGGAAGTAACCCTAGACAGTTGGTGCTGACTCACCAGCCCAATTAAAACGTCAAGTTGGCCCTTCTTTCGCAACTGGTTAGGCACCTGTTGTCGTTTCATGCATTTTTCCTTCTTTTCCTCTAGTCTTCTCCAACTCCTCAACACATCTTCGGCCTTTAATCCATTTTTGCTCTAATTTCTACTATCACACCATCACTTGATAATGCAGAATGTATGCAAAATGCAATCCTAAACAATCTAATATAGGATTAAAATGATAAAAATATGATGCAAAACTAAGTCTAAATCCAATTAAAATAATGAGATAATAGTAGTATCCATCAAATCTCAACTTAGATCTTCTTCTCCAAATTTTTTATTTCACCAAACATTATTCACTCTCTGTCTTCAGTGCAAAGATTTATAAGCAGGTTTATAAAGTTTAATATAACTTTTGCAAACATTATAAACCCTTATAAAAAATTAGCAAACTTTCTAAAATAGGTTTATAAAATCTTATAAATGAGATTTAAATCTTATAAAACCACAAAGAAGGTCATAAAATCTTATAAATATTGTGAACAAAAGAAGAACGAATCTGAGATTTACAAAACCATTTATAAAGGTTGTTTTGTCAACTATCCATTTTGTTAAATCAATTTTTGGTTTATAAAAAGGTTTGCCCTGTCTGACTTACATGGGAAAATAGAAAATCTCGTTCTCTAACCTCTTTTGCTAAAGTGTCGGCACAGACATTAAGAAATCTGAATATAAGAAATTAAGAATTATGCTAAAAATATCAAAAAACCTATGTACAACGCAGAAAAAACTATTTATGAGGAGAAAGCCGGTCAATCCATCGGATTGTCAATCATTTCCACCAAATTGGAACAATCTGTTTCGAACCGGATATAGCAGATCTGCTTTTTACTTAGACGCGTCAATGCCAAAGCAACCCTTCCATCTCAGCATTTATGGCCGAAAGGCTTCTGTGACATCTTCAGAGTCCAAACGATTCAATTCCTATTTGATCCTTATGGCTCCATCTAGACCACTAACTAAATCATGGTCGATCCACGAGGCATCAATTTGGCAAGTTGGAATTTGGGACGCCAAGGGGGAGACTAAAACTTTCATCTGGCTTGGTGGGTCATCAATTTCCTCCTCTTCCTCCTTAATATTTGCTTTCCTCCAGCATTTCGCTTCAACGGTAGCAAGTTGGAGAGTGTACATCGGGGAAGTATCATTCCCTTTAAAAACTTTATCATTTCTTGTATTCCAAATGAACCAAATGATCCAAGGAAATGTGTCTAAATTTGGTTCGATAGGATCCATTTTGTTTTTTTCCAAAACAGGAAATCCATATATTGATAAATAAAATTACTTCAGAAGAAACTCGAAAGAGATGGATAGTCCGATAAAGCTCACACCTGTAAGGCTGGGCGACATTAAAAATGGTTTATAGATTCCTTTGGCACCCCACATCTAGGGCAGCTCCTATTGATACACTGGTTTTAGTGCTTCTATTTTTTACTGTAAGTGCACATCATACGAAATAGTATCGAATGATTTGAATTACAAAGGACCAGTGCTACACTGAGTTTCTATGAAGACTGAAACTAAACTTATATAAAGTGGAGGTTTTCAGTTCTAACACTAGGATCTTTATTTTATTCTCTTTACTCATAAGTTCAGTTTCTTTTTGCTTTTACCGCGTGTTACTAACCCATTCACAAATTTCCCTTTCTCACTTCTCTCCTTCTCTTCCATTTTGTTTTTCTACTTTGGATTACTAATCCGTTTTCGATCTCTCCCCCCCCTTCTTAGAACTAGGGGTTACTAACCTGTTTTCGTTCCCCTACCTATGTGGAATTGCTCCCAAAACTTCATCTCAATGATCTAACTATCTATGAAGATGAGACCTCTTGTTGTTTTTTGTCTTTGACCATTTTGCACATGTACCACATTTCACAAAAAAGCCTCACTCAAAGAAAAGTGTTTTGGTTTAAAAGAATGGTTGGGGTTTAGGGTGGGATAATTATTCGGTGTCAAGAAAACGGTAACAAGGGTGGAAAAAAAGAATGAATTCAAAAATTAAAACCACAAAAACCATATCATACCCCTAGGCAAGAAAACTAATGATTCAATTTGGATCAAGTTCATGAGATTATTCATAAAGTGACTAAATGAGCTCCAAAACTAATGAATTTTTCAAAAGTGACAATTTTCAAATATGGTGTTTCCATTATTCAACGTTTTCAAATATGATGAACAGTCATAGAAGAGCAAAATGTTATCTTATTCTATACCTAATGTGTAATATTCTAATATTTTTTATGACTATATTCTAAAACTTGAACTCTATTCTAAAACTTAATAAAATTCAAACATGACTCAAGAAATAAAAACGAAGTTAGGAATGTGATCCCTTCCCCAGACTTACTTCACACCGTCTCGTTGTGAATGAGAAAGTGGTAAAGGATAAAGAAAACTAAAGTTAATAACGTATGTACAGAGGTGTGTGTGTGTTTACCTAGAAATAGTGATGTGACCCCGGACGAAGAGGAGGATTTGAGGACGACCCAAGCACGAACAAAGACCTCGTCCCGGTTGAGGTTCTGGATGATCCGGACATCGACTGACTAACAAAACAAGAAGACGACCATACTTTGACCAAACCACGACCCGGTCACGACCGTTCCTCGACCAAGCCTCAATCACACCCTGACCGTGCCTCGACCAATCCTCGACCACACCCCGACTGTGCCTCGACCAAGCCTCGACCACACCTCGACCGCACCTCTACCAGACTCGACCCAGAACCAAACTTGGATCTGATGGTTCTCTCAGACGGCCCTTTGACTAGGACGCGTTCCAAGGCTCTTCAACAAGTGATCACTACTTTGCTTAATCAAGGCCTTAATCAAACCTCCACTCCTATTAAGTTGGCACATTTAATTCATGCTATTTGAATTAAGTATTTGTGAAAGGATCTCATTCAAGTGCTCTTTTTCCTTCGGTTGGTTTTTGTCCCATTGGGTTTTGCCACCAAGATTTTTTACTAAGGCTTTGAAAGGGTTTTTAATTGTAGAATACTTAAGATCCATAGCACCTTGAATTAAATTTGGACTTTGACTTGATTAAGGCCCGGCCCATTGATTTCTTGTTTTCCCTCCTTAGCATGAACCTTATTAAAATTTGAGTTTAAATTATTTGTAATTGTGGTCAAGGCGTGTATAGAAGTTTGTGGTATTCATGCACGGTTCTGACTTCTTGACCACCGCCCTTGACCACCGTTTTCCCTTTCTATTTAAATCGGCCAAGAACACTGTTGTAAGCATTTCCATTGAGTTTTCTAATTAAAAATCCTCTTTGCTTCCCAGATCATTCGATCATTGTGTAATCTTTGAATAGTCTCTTGTAGAAACTTTCTCTGGTGTGTAGTATCCTTAGCCTTTCTACAAAATCCTTGGCTCAATGTGGTGTGTCATATCTTCCTTGATCCAAGCCGACTTCACCAAGTCGTTCCATAACTTGGTGTAGAATTTCCTTTTCCATCATCAACCTTCCTTCTTATCCGTTAGCCCTAATGTCACAGCCATTTGCAAACCTCAATCTTCCACTCTCCTTTCACCCCAAACCATCCTGTTGCCGATCGTGGGTTGTGTTCCTCCCTAGGTTCACATCAAGTGGTATCAGAGTATCAACATGCTGTTTTCTTCTCTCCCTCTCTTGAATTTATTATTGTGTTGGAATTTTTTTAGAATTCGGCTTTCATTCCTTTTTGTGTCTTTTGAACTTCCATTTGACATTTTGATTACGAAGTTTGTTTTAAAAAGTTTCTGTTTGTGGATTGGATTTCGATCTTTGTTGTTTAATAAGTTGTTTGAATTTTTATTTGAAGCAGATCGTTTTTAAAAATTTAAAAGTTGGTTTGGAGTTTATTCCTTTTAGTCGTTTACCTTGTTAACTTTTAACTGGCCGTTAGCCCTTGTCATCTTTCAGGTACCATGGGAGACTCGGAGGAGGAGGATCTCAACACACACGACTCATTGAGACGCTCAAAACACGTCTGACTCAAATCATGGAGGCCATGTTCAATACGCTTCAAACCGACTTGCGTGAGGGTGTACGAGAAGGCGTGAGTGAAGAGACCCAATACCTTCTACCAGAAAACCGTCCAGAATGTCGAAGGGAACTGTTCCCTAACCCACAACCCCGCCATGAACAACTTGAACAAACCCCAGACCGGCGTGGCATGATTTCATCCAGAGGAAGCCAAAGGGATAGTGTTCACCAAGAGGCTTTTGATGAGGAGGCTGCGGCTCAATTTTTCCAGAACGAAGTACCTGAATATGGAAACTTTAGGCAGCCTAGACGATTCCATGAGCCCCGACCACCGCTGAATCATCAAGATGGAATTGATAACTTGAAGCTGAAGATACCTCCCTCCACGACAAAAATGACCCTACATCTTACTTGGAATAGGAGCAAAAGATAGAATTGGTGTTTAATTGTCAATTCTGTACTGAATCTAACAAGGTTAATGTGGCAGTTACAGAGTTCTACGAATATGCCATCAGCTGGTGGGATCAAATGGTGACTTCAAGGAGACGAAACAGTGAACGACCCATTGACACTTGGGAAGAGTTGAAGCGGATCATGCACATGCGATTCGTACCAAGTCACTATCAACGTGACCTTCACACGAAGCTTAGACAGTTAACCGAGGGCAACCGTAGCGTGGAGGAGTAATTTCAAGAGATAGAAGCTCTCTTGATTAGAGCTTGTGTCACAGAATATCGTGATGCCACTATGTCACAGTTCCTTATGGGATTGAACCATGATATTGAAGATAGACTTGAAATGCAACATTATATGGACATTGAAGAAATGCTCCGCAAATCTATTCTCATTGAACTTCAAATTAAAAAGAGACCTAACATACATTCAGGTTTTGGTGCAAGTACCTTGAATAGCAAGCCGTCCTACAATCGCGAGTTTAAGTCAACTAAGCCGGTGGACGTTAGACTAACCGCCTCCAGACCTGAACCCTACAATCCGCATGTGGATAAAGGAAAGGCTATTGACCGACCAAATAGGAGACGAGACATTCTTTTTTCAAATGTCAAGGAGTTGGCCACTATGCCAACGAATGCATCAACAAAAAGGTCATGGTTCTTTTGAACAAGGGTGAGTGCGTGACCGATGAAGAGGAAGAACCGGAGCCAGAACTAGAACCAGAACCGGATGAATGTGTTGAGACACCGGTTTCAGGACAGATATTGGTGGCATGGAGATCCCTTAGTGTACACTCTAAACCAGATGAGCAAGAACAGAGGGAAAACCTATTTCATTCACGTTGTCTAGTTAAAGGGAAGGTATGTAGTCTAATTATTAATGGTGGTAGTTGTACTAACGTTGCTAGTGAAACTATGGTGCAGAAATTATGTCTTGAGATGAGCAAGCACCCAAATCCTTATCTGTTACAATGGCTAAATGAAACTGGTGAATTGCGTGCACTAAGTGATCGTCCCAATTGAAATTGGAAAGTATCATGATGAGGTAAAGTGCGATGTCTTACCAATGGAAGCTGGGCATATCCTCTTGGGTACACCTTGGCAATCAGACCGCAGAGTGACCCATGACGGGTTTACTAACCGACACCATTTTAACTTCAATGGCTGAAAGGTGACTTTGGTGCCTATGTCGCCCATAGAAGTCTACCAAGACCAGCTACTTCTTAGGCAACAAAAGAGGGAGATTGGTCAAGTTTTAGCGCCTAAATCAAAATCCAATTTTCTTATCAATCCAAGAGACGTTAAACGTAGCTTGACTGTGAAGCTCCTATTCTTATGTTTATTTTTAAAGAAAACTATCTAACAATTATTGACCATGAGCCGGAGCTTCCAAGCAAGGTGTGTGATCGTTTGCAGGAGTATGAGGATGTCTTTCCAGAAGAAAACCCTAATGGCCTACCTCCTATTCGTGGGATAGAACATCATATTGATTTCTTCCCTGGAGCCACATTACCAAATCGTCCCGCCTATCATACATATCCGGTCGAAACCAAAGAGCTCCAAAGGCAAGTGGACAAACTGATGAAGAAAGGCTACATCCGTGAGAGCATGAGCCCTTGTGACGTGCCAGTGCTCCTTGTCCCAAAGAAGGATGAGACACGGCGAATGTGTATTGATTGTCGTGCGGTTAATAAGAACACGGTTAAGTATCGTCACCCAATTACTAGGCTAGATAATATGTTCGATGAATTACATGGATCTAATGTGTTTTCAAAAATGTTCTTGAAAAGTGGTTATCACCAAATTCGTATGAAGGAGGATGATGAGTGGAAAACCACTTTTAAACTAAACATGGGCTTTATGAATGGTTCGTTATGCCATTTGGTTTAACTAATGCACCTAGCACATTTATGAGACTTATGAACCATGTGCTTAGAAAATTTATAGGATATTTTTTTGTTGTCTACTTTGATGATATCTTGGTTTATAGTAAGTCTTTAGAAGACCATGTTCAGCATTTGAAAATGGTAATGAAAATCCTAAGAAAATAAAGGTTATATGCTTATTTCAAAAAGTGTACTTTTTGTACAGATAACCTTGTGTTTTAGGATTTATTATAAGTGCAGAAGGGATAAGATTTGATGAGGAGAAGGTCAAGACAATTCGTGAATGGCCTAGCCCCAAGACCGTCAGTGTGGAAGTTTTCACGGCTTGGCAGGGTTCTATAGGCGGTTTTTCCAGAAATTTAGTGCCTTGGTCGCCCCATTGATTGCGATCATCAAAAACGATATTGGATTTAAGTGGGAGCGAGAACAAGAAGAAGCCTTCCAGAATATTAAAGAAAAGCTGACTAATGCACCTCTATTAGTATTACCTAATTTTGCTAACGTTTTTGAAATTGAGTGTGATGGTTCAGGGATAGGGATTAGTGTCGTTCTCATGCAGGACTGGAAGCTAGTAGCTTATTTTAGTGAAAAACTCAATGGGGCCACACTTAACTACCCAACGTATGATAAGGAGCTCTATGCTCCTGTCCGCGTCCTTCAGACCTGGCAACACTACTTATGGCCTAAGGAATTCATCATTCATACTGATCATGAGTCTTTGAAACACGTCAAAGGCCAATAGAAGCTCAATAGACGTCACACTAAGTGGATTAAATTCATAGAAACATTTCTTTATGTTACTAAATACAAGCAAGATAAGGAAAATATTGTGGCTAATGCTCTGTCCCATAGGTATGCTCTCTTGTCCACTCTTGAAGTAAAATTATTGGGATTTGATCACATTAAAAATCTGTTTGATTATTGTGATCATTCTCCTATAGGTCATTTCTATAAACAGGATGGATACCTCTTCTTTGAAAACCAGCTGTGCATCCCCGGGTGTTCCCTACGAGAGCTCTTTGTCAGAGAAGCACATTCAGGAGGTCTTATAAGTCACCTTTTAATATCCAAGACCTTGGCTGTTCTGAAGGATCATTTTTATTGGCCACGGATGTGGAGAGATGTGGAATGCATCTGTAACAGATGTCCTACCTGTAAAATGTCTAAGTCTACGACTATGCCACACGGTTTGTATACCCCCTTGTCCATTCCATATCACCCTTCGATTGATTTATCCATGTATTTTATTCTTAGCCTGCCTAGAAATAGAACCAGAAAAGATTTTATATTTGTTGTGGTTGATAAATTTTCAAAAATGTCTAATTTCATAGCATGTACTAAGACTGATGATGCATCTCATATTGCTAGTTTGTTCTTTAGGGAGATAGTGAGATTACATGGCATGCCTAGGTCTATTGTATCTGATATGGATACAAAATTTCTTAGCTATTTTTGGAACACCTTGTGGTCTAAACTTGGCACTAAACTTTGCTTTTCAACGACTTGTCACCCTGAAAGTGATGGCCAGACCGAAGTAGTTAATAGGACACTAGGATCATTATTAAGGTCATTTGTTAAAAATATCTAAAAACATGGGAGGAAATTTTGCCACATGTAGAATTTGCATATAATTATTCAGTGCATTCTGCTTCTAAGTTTTCCCTTTTCAAGTTGTTTATGGATTTAATCTCCTTTCTCCTTTGGACTCATTACCTTTGCCTTTAAGTGAAAGAACTAACCTAGATGGAGAACAGAAGGCTGAGCTGGTAAGCAGATTGCATATGGAAGCTTGAGACAATATATAAGCCAAGACCAAAAAATATGTAGAAAGGGCTAATAAAAACCGAAAGAAGCTAGTTTTCAAACCAGGGGGTAAAGTTTGGATCCATCTAAGAAATGAACTCTTTCCAAATTGTTACCTCGGATGGACGGTCCTTTCACTGTTACCAAGCGTATTATTGACAACACATGTGAGTTGGACTTGCGAGGTCAGTGCTAGTTTTAATATTACTGACTTGTTTCCTTATGTTTCAGATGATTTGGGTTTGAGGACAAATCCTCTTCAAGAGGGAGGGGATGATGTGTCCCACGACGAAGAAGAGGATTTGAGGACGACCGTGACAGTCGTGGATTCCGACTGAAGCACAAACGGCACAACCTCAACGGATGATGAGCCCGACCCAAGCACAAACGAAGACCTCTTCTCGGTTGAGGTTCTGGATGATCCAGACGTCGACCCACAAACAAACCAAGAAGACGACCATGCTTCGACCAAACCACGACCCGGTCACGACCATGCCTCGACCAAGCCTCGACCACACCCCGACCGTGTCTCGACCAAGCCTCGACCATACCCCGAACGTGCCCCGACCAAGCCTCGACCACACCTCGACCGCGCCACGACTAGACTCGACCCAGAACCAAACTTGGACCCAATGGTTCTCTCAGACGGCCCTATGACTAGGACGCGTTCCAAGGCTCTTCAACAAGTGATCACTACTTTGCTTATTCAAGGCCTTAATCAAACCTCCACTCCTATTGGGTTGGCCAATTTAATTCATGCTATTTGAATTAATTTTTTATGAAGGGATCTCTTTCAAGTGCTATTTTTTCTTCGGTTGGTTTTTGTTCCATTGGGTTTTGCCACCAAGGTTTTTTATTGAGGCTTTGAAAGGGGTTCTAACTGTACAATACTTAAGACTCATAGCATCTTGAATTAAATTTGGACTTGACATTGATTACGGCCCGGCCCATTAATTTCTTGTCCCTCCTTAGCGTGAACTCTATTAAAATTTGAGTTTGAATTATTTGTAATTGTGGTCAAGGCGTGTATAGAAGTCTGTGCTATTCATGTACGGTTCTGATTTCTTGACCATCGCCCTTGACCACCGTTTTCCCTTTCTATTTAAATCGGCCAAGAACACTCTTGTAAGATTTTCCATTGAGTTTTCTAATTAAAAAGCCGCTTTGCTTCTTAGATCATTCGATAATTGTGTAGGCTTTTACTAGTCTCTTGTAGAAACTCCCTCTGGTGTGTAATATCCTTAGGCCTTTCTACAAAATATTTGGTTCAAGGTGGTGTGTCATATCCTCCTTGATCCAAGCCGACTTCACCAAGTCGTTCCATAACTTGGTGTAGAATTTCCCTTTCCATCATCAACCTTCCTTCTTATCCGTCAGCCCTAGTGTCACGGCCATTTGAAAACCTCAATCTTCCGCTCTCCTTTCGCCTCGGACCATCATGTTGTCGATCGTGGGTTGTGTTCCTCCCTAGGTTCACATCAAATAGGCATCATCATTGGACAGATCGATGGACGGGTTGCTTGACGATAGCGACGGTTGAGCTTTTCGTTTCGGTACAGTTTTATTTGGAGAACTTTTGCTCGTTCTGACCCCGGAGTGGCAACTCATCTTTTGGTTTATGTTTTTGACCTCCTTTGTGAGCTCGCAAACTGCCCGTTTGATCTTCATGATGCTCCGTTGTAGATAGCCGCAGAAAGACTGGAGTAGGGTGATGTGCTCATGAGCTTCTTGTCTCGGGCGGCTTGCTATCGGGTTTTGGTAGGGTTTGAAGTGATATCGTTTGGCTCCGCCTGGGTGCACTTAATGGTTCTCCCTGTTCCTGTTCAGCGCCACCAGCAACTTTGTCAGACACGTATATATTATCTGTTTGGAATGGCATTGGCAGTGGTCCGTCGACATGGTATGTCGAGAGAGTTGGAATAAAGGAGATGTTTTGTCTCCTTGTGATGTCTGTGAAGTTGCTCTGTGGGAGGAGGATCCACCTGGTGGAGGTATCATCGATACATAAGTTGTAGGGTAATTGCCATCCACCATTCCATCCCAAAATCAAGAGTTGGTAAGAGCCATCTCGTCAAATAGTTGGTGGTATATTGGGGGTGTATCGTTTGGAATTCTCATTTAATCCCCCAACATTAAGTTATGACACCCTTCTCAGTATTTCTTCCTCTCGCAATTGGATCTTATGTCGCACTACTACAAACACCATACTCACCGAATAGTCATTTCCTGCTACTGGTTTGTTGTTGATGCACATTTGGAGAAATGGCTGGATTCGTTCAGTCAGCAAAATCATCTTTGTTTTTGTGATCGCTTTGGTGTCTTTACGGCAGAAGAGCGTGGTGCAAGGAATTCATGGACATATCTGATTGTTGGGTGCCGGATCGCGGAAGATTCATACTCACCTGGCTGATAGTTTTTGCTCGAGATGCTGGCCCAAAAAACTTACAAGTTTGTGAAGCCCAAATCAACCAGCGATATCTTTCTTCCTTGTGTAGCCCAAAGAGAGAACTGAGTTTGTCCAACCCCATGTGGTAATGTGTACCGTGTGCTAAAAAGTGTATGTACCCCAATACAGTTGTGTTATTCGGTGATAGGGCGGTGTGAGGGAGGCGAGGAATTCACAGGTTAGCCCCTGAATTCCAGTTGTACCATGAATGGTAGATTTCCTACTCCCATGGTTACAAAGATTTTGTTGACGTCATCGTAGATCTCCATGATTCAGAGAATGGCCTGGTCTGCAAATGTTGTTGGCAAGAATGGGAGGCTCATCAGAGCTTCAAAGTAATCCTTGGTTGTGGGGGCATTAGTGTGAGTCATCCCACCTGTTCTTTGTCGTTCTACTAGTCTTGCTAATGTCTTCATTTTTAACTTGTAACCACAACTACTTAAATTTGCGTTAGTCTCCAGGTTGTGAGGAAGAGGTTTACCTTTTCTTTCGAAGGTAAGAGAGAAAGAATTCAACATGCAAACAAGATAGATGTTTATTATGCCTTAATCAAGCGATTCTCAGTTCTATGGACAACCTACTATAGATTACCAATTTCAAAAAAAAAAAACACCAGTGATGAGGTTTATAGATTAAGAACAGTCTAACAATACATAAATTTACCTCTTGAAGATGAGTCAAAATTAGGCAAAAAATGATCGAAAACCGCAATAGGGGAATAGTATAAAAAAATGTGAGAATAAGAAGACAAAGAGAAGATTTTGGTTTTGCTCTTTGAAATTTTTTATTGAATTAAAAAGTAGAAACTACTAAGAGGCGTGAAAGGGTTAAAAAGAAAGTGAGGAAACGACGTGTGACTCTGGTTTATCCTAATAGAGTGATGGGATCATCCAAGCCACACCAACCCGGTACTTGGAGGATGAGGTTCCAGCAACCCCATATGTCTCTCACCGCATCATGACCAGGAGCAGAGCTGCCCAAGGAATGCAAGAAGAAGGCCGAGACCAAGACCAAGCTCATGGAGTTGAAGCTAGAACCAGTCTAGCCCAAGCACATGGCCGAGGAGAAGAAAGGGAGACAGAAGTCATGAGCCAGCCATTTGACATTGATCAGCTGGATTTTCCTGACCAGATCATCCATGCACACAGCCTTAGAGATAAGGTCTTCTGTGTGCTCACTATTCTTGAGTGAGGACACTTCTTAAGACCTTAGAGAATTAGGGTACTCTTTTCCTTTCTAAGTTTACCACAATGGGTTCTTGGAAAGGTTTTTAATGAGACCTGAAAGTCTAAGGCAACAAGCGTAGTGTCCCATTGGTTTTAATGTGAATATGTCCATTTAAAATCAATTAGGCTTGATCCTATCTCTAGGCACTTGTTTATCCTTTATCATATTTTAGTCTTGTCACTCGTTAAAAGACTTAGTCTATTGTGGATTTGAGTTTGTTTTGTTGACCACGGTTTGTGTGGTCAACTAGGTCTTTAGGGTGTAGCCAATAAAAGGCAGAACACTCTTTCTTTTTATGCAGACAAGTTTTTAGAACCAATCACCTAAACGACCGCCTAGGTCTTTTCTTTCTTCCTTTGCATTTGTGAGTTTGTCTCCAAAAAAGGAAGTGATTTCATTGAAGATTGAGTGTGTCTCTCTTCAAGGAAGACTGTATCCAAGTCACTCATAACTTGATGTGTTTCCATCGATCCACCAGCCCACTCGCCCTTTCCCTGACCATTCATCCATCTGGTTCCATCCAAGGCTCGCTACCGCTCGTCCAAGGCCTTCTCGCTACCGACCGTACCGCTCGTCCAAGGCCTCCTCGCTACTGACCGTACCGCTCGTCCAAGGCCTCCTCGCTACCGACTGTACCGCCCCAAGTGTTTCCATGGCTTGGCTCATATCATTTTTGGTATCAGAGCTCAAGTTCGTGCCAAGAAATGTTGTACCTTTCTATCTATTAGTCTTAGGGTTTCTAAAATTTTTTTGTGCATTTATAGTTTAGGCTTGCTTGCTTGCGTTTCAAATCTATGTCTAGGGTTGTTAAATCTGCCGTGTGTTAGGTTGTTAGTTGTGTTTGTTAGCTTATTAGTCTGTGTAGAAAAAAATCACCATTGTTGAAGCTAGTTGGGGAAGAAAGAGTTAGGTGTGGACAGGGATGCTTTTGACCAGGGCCGTATCACCCTTGGTCAGGTGACTCAGCCGGTGGTCCACCCGGATGATGTCACATTTTCTCCTGCCTATTTTAAATTTGAATTTGAATTCCCTTGTCTTTGATGGTTCCTGTTAAGTTTGTTTAGGTTGTGTTTAAGCTTAATTAAAAAGCTAGTTCTTGTTTAGTTTAAATTTATTAAGTAATTAGCCAAGATCATTAGCACAAATCTGTTGGTAATTAGCTTAAGTACCATTGATTAGTGTTGAATTTTGTTTCAAGATACCCTAAGCCAAGGATGGCTGACCCAGATCTAGCAGATATCCTGACCAACATCCAGACCCAGCTCCAGCAGCTAGGAGACCGACTTGGCCGAGTATAACAGCCCCAGCCTCAGCCAGCCGAAGCACTTCCGCCTCCGCAGCCGAGAGTGCCACCACCTTGGCCAGAACAGGAAATGGAAGGCCTGTCCGAGGAGGAAGCTTTTCAACCTCACTTCCGAAGGCCAAGACATAGAGAAAGGAGGCTACCTGAGGAGAGAGGCCATCACCATCCACCGCGAGCTCACAAAACACACCTCAAGATCTCTCCTCCCACCTTTGCCGGTAAAGTACACCCGGAAGCCTATCTAGATTGGGAAAGAAAGTGGCTTATGCAGCAGCTCAGTTCACTGACCACGCTCTATCTTGGTGGGATCAAGACTCAGCCAAAAGAAGAAGGAGAGGAGAGGAGTTGGTTAGATCATGGGGGATTATGAAATTCATGATGAAGGGGAGATACATTCCACCCATGTACCACAGAGAGCTCCAGAAGAAGTTTAGGAAACTTAACCAAGGCCAGAGGAGTATAGAAGAGTAATTTGGAGAATTTGAGCATTTGATAAACCGACTTGGTCTAGAAGATACTGAGGAGACTCTCATGGCCCAATTTTTGGACGATCTCCAAGAGAAGATTGCTAGCAAGGTGGAGATGTACTCCTACAATGATCTTAATGAGCTACTAAACTTAGCTACACAAGTGGAAAGCCAGCTCAATAGGAAGACCAGGACTAGAGCCGTGATCAACACTCCATGGAGACCATCTGCCCCATGCTCCAATCCGCAAGCCTCCAGCTCCAACCCGGCTTTCACCAGGCAGACTGACCGTGGCAAGACAATAGTCCAAGATGCAAGACCACCATACAAGCCTAGGGAAACTACTCCTGCTCCTAGGCCTGAAGCCAGAGCCGCCCCCAATGGACCCAAGACCAGGGACATCATGTGCTTCAAATGCCCTGGCCGAGGACATTATGCAAGGGACTGCCCAATTCCAAGGGCTATGATCATCACTCCAGCCGGTGACTATGAATCTCAGGATGAGATGGAACCCTCTGAGAAAGCTGATAAAGAGGAGGACGAAGTGGCCTACCCTGAAGTGGGTGATCTTATGGTTTCAAGGAGAGTTCTAAGCACCATTCAAGAGCCGGATGAGACAGCCCAAAGAGAGAACATCTTTCACACCCGGTGTATGGTAAGTGGTAAGGTATGTTCACTGATCATTGATGGTGGTTCATGTGCTAATGTATCCAGTGCATATATGGTAGAGAAATTGAACTTGGCAGCCACCAAGCATCCTAGGCCATATAGACTAAGGTGGTTGAATGATAGGACTAAATTGAAGATTAGTGAACAAGTCAAGGTTTCTTTTAGCATAGGAAATTATGTTGACGAGGTTCTCTGTGATGTAGTTTCTATGCATTTTGATAGGGAGGTTGTGCATGATGGTAGGACTAATAAGTATACCTTGATGATGAATAAAAAGCTGATTAGCCTAGCCCCATTATTGCCTCCCCAAGTCCATAAGTTGCAAATTAAGTTAGCTAAGGAGAAATGCATGACTAAAACCAAATCATTGATTGCACCTAGTGATGTTAGACGCTCACTCTTCGATCCCACGTGTCAAGTAGTTTTAATTGTCTATAAGGATTTGTTGAACATTGAGCACACTAATGTGGTCTTGCGAAGGGAGATCCAAGTTATTCTTGACAGGTACAAGGATGTCTTTCCAGAGGAGATACCAGCTGGTTTGCCCCCTTTCAGAGGCATTGAACATCAAATTGACTTCATCCTGGGAACACAACTTCCAAACCGGCCAGCTTACCGAGTTTACCCTGCAGAAGCTAAGGAGCTTGAGAATCAAGTCAGAGACCTCATGGCCAAGGGTTATGTGAGGGAGAGCCTCAGTCCATGCGCCGTGCCTGTGCTCCTTGTGCCCAATAAGGATGGCTCCTACAGGATGTGTTTGGACTGCCGAGCCATAAACAACATTACCATCAAATACCGCCATCCAATTCCAAGACTAGATGACATGCTAGATGAACTCAGTGGAGCAACCGTCTTTTCCAAGGTGGATTTGAAGGGTGGATATCACCAAGTAAGGATGAGAGAAGGTGATGAGTGGAAGACAACCTTCAATACCAAGCATGGCTTGTACGAGCGGCTAGTCATGCCGTTTGGGCTCTCCAATGCCTCAAGCACCTTCATGCGCCTCATGCATCATATCCTTAGACCCTTCATGGGCAAGTTCTTAGTTGTTTATTTTGATGATATATTGATTTATAGTTCTTGCATATCTGATCATGTGCTGCACTTGGAACAAGTACTAGAAACCCTTAGGAAAGAACATATGTTTGATAACTTAGCTAACTGCATCTTTTGCACAGAAGAAGTTGTTTTCCTTGGTTTTTTTGTTAGCTCACAGGGCCTTAGGGTGGATCTAGAGAAGATAGAAGCTATACTCAGCTGGCCAAGACCAACCTCCATCAGCTAGGTCCGGAGCTTCCATGGACTAGCCAGCTTCTACCGGCGGTTCGTGAAAGATTTCAGCACTCTAGCCACGCCATTGACATCTTTGATCAAGAATAGCACCATATTTGAATGGGGAGAAGCTCAAGAAAGGACTTTCTTGGAGCTCAAGTACCAGCTGACTCACACCCCCATCTTAGCCTTACCCAACTTTGAGAAAACCTTTGAAGTGGAGTGTGATGCCTCGGGAGTAGGCATTGGAGCGGTTCTAACTCAAAGAGGGAGGCCAGTAGCCTATTTCAGTGAGAAGCTGAATGGTGGCACATTGAACTACCCAACCTATGACAAGGAATTGTATGCCTTGGTCAGGCTATGCAAACATGGCAGCACTACTTGCTGGCCCGGGAGTGTGTGATCCACACGGATCATGAGACTTTGCAGCACCTCAGAGACATGCAAGGTGGTTGGAGTATAGCGACATTTCCATATGTGATCAAGTATAAGAAGGGGAAAGACAATGTAGTAGCTGATGCTTTGTCAAGGAGGCATGCCTTGATAGCAACAATGGATGCTAAGGTTCTTGGAATTGAATACTTAAAGACCTTGTATCCGAATGATCATGATCTAAAGGTAGCCTATGAGGAGCATGGAACAGGAGCCTACACCAAGTTCTTCCTCCATAATGGGTTCCTCTTCAAGGACAAGAGACTATGCATTCCTCAATGCTCAATGAGGGAGTTACTTGTGGAAGAAGCTCACAGTGGTGGCCTTCTGGGTCACTTTGGGATTGAGAAGACTCTGAGTGTCCTTAAGGAGCATTTCTACTGGCCTAAGATGAAGAAGATGGTGACAACTCACTGTGATAGATGCATCACTTGCAAGAAGGCCAAGTCTAGACTCCAGCCTCATGGTATTTACCTACCTCTACCGGTTCCAACATTGCCATTGGTGGATATCTCAGTGTTTGTGGTGGTAGACCGGTTTGTGGTGGTAGACCGGTTCTCCAAGATGACTCATTTCATCCCCTGCTCCAAGACTAATGATGCATCACAAACCGCAGCCCTATTCTTTAGAGAGGTAGTGCGGCTCCATGGTATCCCAAGGTATATTGTGTCAGACTGAGACACAAATTTCTTGTCCCACTTCTGGAGAACCCTGTGGAAGAAGCTTGGCACCAAGTTATTGTTCTCCACTACTTGCCACCCTCAGACGGATGAGCAAACTAAGGTGGTGAACCACACGTTAGGAGTTCTCTTGAGATCGACCATTGGGTGCCATTTAACCACTTGGGTAGAGAGCCTTCCTTTAGTGGAATTCGCTTACAATTCAGCCAGGCACTCCACAACCGGCATGTCACCATTTGAAGCTGTCTATGGCCGCAATCCAGACACACCTTTGAGCTTTGCACCATTTACTCCAGCTGAGACCATGGACCTTGAAGGAGAAGCTAAAGCCGCGACAATGAAGAAGATCTTTGAGCAAGTACATGGAAGGATTGAGAAGAGGAATGATCAGATCAAGACCAGGATCAACAAGAAGAGGAAGCAGCTTGTGTTCCAACCAGAAGATTGGGTGTGGCTACACCTAAGGCCAGAGCGCTTCCCCAACAAAAAGAAGCACAAGTTGGATATCCGGGGAGACGGACCATTCCAAGTGGTGGAACGCATCAATGAAAATGCCTACAGGCTCAAACTACCAGGTGAGTATAACATGTCTTCCTCATTCAATATGTCTGACTTATCTCCTTTTGATGTGCAGGAAGTTGGTTATTTGGAGACCAAAGCACTTGAAGAGGGTGGGGATGATGGGGTCATCCAAGCCACACCAAACCTGTACTTGGAGGATGAGGTTCAAGCAACCCCATATGTCTTTCACCGCATCATGACCAGGACCAAAGCTGCCCAAGGAATGCAAGAAGAAGGCCGAGACCAAGACCAAGCTCATGGAGTTGAAGCCAGAACCAGTCTAGCCTAAGCACATGGCCGAGGAGAAGAAAGGGAGACAAAAGTTATCAGCCAGCCATTTGACATTGATCAGCTAGATGTTTTGTGACCAGAACATCCATGCACACAGTCTTAGGGATAAGGTCTTGTGTGTGCTCACTATTCTTGAGTGAGGACACTTTTTAAGACCTTAGGCAATTAGGGTATTCTTTTCCTTTCTAAGTTTACCACAATGGGTTCTTGGAAAGGTTTTTAATGAGACATGAAAGTCTAAGGCATCAAGCCTAGTGTCCCATTGGTTTTAATGTGCATATGTCTATTTAAAATCAATTAGGCTTGATCCTATCTCTAGGAACTTGTTTAGCCTTTGTCATATTTTAGTCTTGTCACTTGTTAAAATAATTAGTCTATTATAGGTTTGAGTTTTATTTGTTGACCACAGTTTGTGTGGTCAACTAGGTCTTTAGGGTGTAGCCTATAAAAGGCATAACACTCCTTCTTTTTATGCAGACAAGTTTTTAGAACCAATCACCTAAACGGCCGCCTATGTCTTTTCTTTCTTCCTTTGCATTTGTGAGTTCGTCTCCAAGAAAGGAAGTGATTCCTTTGAAGATTGAGTGTTTCTCTCTTCAAGGAAGGCTGTATCCAAGTCATTCATAACTTGGTGTGTTGCCATCGATCCACCAGCCCACTCGCCCCTTCCCTGACCATTCATCCATCCGGTTCCATCCAAGGCTCGCTACCGCTCATCCAAGGCCTCCTCGCTACCGACCGTACCGCTCGTCCAAGGCCTCCTCGCTACCTATCGTACCGCTCGTCCAAGGCCTCCTCGCTACCGACTGTACCGCCCCAAATGCTTCCATGGCTTGGCTCATATCATAGAGTAACAAATTAGATTAAACCGGTTTGCACCGGTTAACTTATCCGGGCTTGGGACAGTTACACTAAGGGTTGGTAACCTGTTTTACCAAGCGTTTGATTTTTCTCCCCTTTATTTTTTCCCTATTTTAATTGACCATAGATACTCTCGCTTTTTCTTTGAAAATCTACATAACTACATGTTGTAAAAAAAAAAATACCAAACCCTAAATTAAAATTTAAACAAAATAAATAAGAAAAATAGATAATCATGGACGTGCCTCCGAAAATCGCTTGTTTAATGTCTCAAGCTTGATATTACCTTATCGTTTTTAAAAGGCAGATTGTATTTCGTAGGAAAAATTTACTCCTTTCTCCAGTTTTTGGTCTGTGCAGTGTGGTTCCAGATTTTGTCCAATATTAGCACATCGTCCACTTTTTTTCCTCCATTGTTTCATTGCTCCATAGAACTACACTTTCCTTATTCTAAACGGGCCAAGATATTGGTACTTTTCCTTGTCAGGCAAAGTCCTTGTGCTATATTTGAAAGTAATTGTTCCTCTCCTGGTTTGAGCATTCTTTTGATATTCCTAGCACCTTTTGCTTATTCCACTTATCACCTGGATCCTCTTGTCATGTATCAACGTCCTTTGCTTGTGACTCTTTGGGTTGCGCGATAGCATGAAACGTTTGTCCCACCTCCAGAAATCTCTTGTTTCCAATGTGGCTTGTACACAAATTTTCAAACTCCATGCTTCTCGAGCTTGATAGGCCAGGGTCAAGGTAGTGGATCTCTAGTGGTTGTTTCTTCAACTGTATCATCTGCACACACTTCTTTGTTATTGGTGATGAAGCTTTGACCGTTGATTGTCGGCTTTTTGACGAATTTATTGACATTGAATGTGAGATTTTTATTTTTGAGTCGTAAATATATCTTCCCATTCTTGACGTCGATGAGGGCTCCCGTGGTGGCTAAGAATGGGCGACCCAAGATGAGGGGATCGTCCGATTATTTTTCCATCTTTAGTACTACGAAATCAGTGGCAATTTTGAATTTTCCTACCACAATGGATAGGTCTTTTATCATACCAACAGGTCGTCTCACCAAGTGGTCAGCAAGGACAAGGGATATGCGGCTTCTCTGACATTTTGGAACCCAAGTTTCTAAGCGGTAGATAATGGAATCAAATTGATACTCGCTCCAATATTACACAGACATCTGGAAAAGGTGATCGTCTTTATAGTGCACGGTTGGGTGAAGCTTCCCGGATTATCTGTCTTGTCTTTGATTATCTCTATCTTGGTAATTGTGTTGTATTCTTGGGTTGCTTCCTTACTTTTTAGTTCCTTTTATTTTTCTTAGATATCGTCCATCAAATATTTTCTCCATGTAGGTACCATCGAGAATAAGGTGATCTAATGGTACCTACATGGAGATAATATTTGATGTGTCGATCAAGGATAAGGTAATCTTGGTTTTGGACAGTTGCTTTTCAGACAGAGCTTTGTACTTAGCCTGCAGTTCTGATGAGATCCTAGTAGGCAGGATCTCACCCCAAGATCGACACAGCAAGAAGGTGTAGCGGAATATGAACGGTATGGCCGGACGTCAATAGAAATGAAGTAGGAACAGGCAGTTTATGGAATAGGAACGGATTGAAGTCTGGTCGAATTGTGAAAGAAAGATAGGAATGGATTATGGAACGAAATGATCGGTGCAAAGGGGTGAAGATCCTTGCAAATCCCGTTTAGGAGATAAAGGTTTTCTTAGACTGAATTAGGATGAACACACCTAAAGATCTAAGAGAGGTTTTCAGATAAACACACTGAAATGACTGAATTATTTTAAGAACTCAAAGAGAAATTTGCATAAAACATTCGATAATCATACAAAGAGTTTTTGAACACATATATAAAATTATAAAATTTGAATGTCATTATTGGTCAACACATGCATGGCGAGCACATAAACCCAGAAAGACCACGCAGGTCAAAACTCATTTAATAGCCGGTTTAAATTGAAGACCACGCAGATTGAAGCCAATTTTGATGAACCAGAAAGATAATCCAAAATTAATTCCAAAGGCTACAAAGATTATACACTCCGACATGCAAGGATATCTTCAGGCCTCATTAAAAACCTCATTTGGAAAAACCACATGGGATAAACCCAAATAAGGGAAAAAGAGCTCCAAAAGATATACTTTTCCCAAATGTATAACTTAAGTAGCTAGAATTAAATTTAGTAAACCTGGGAAGAAAGAATCAGATGACGCCTGTAAAATGGCTCTAATATGGTCTTGAAGCTTCTTGGTTCTTGCACGAGTTAAAGGACCAACATGGATCGTCAAAGGATCATCAGATGTCAATAGGTCGCTCCAAGGGTGAACAAAAGTAGAGGCTTGATTAGAACATGGACGGGCCAAGGACCGGGCGGGGGTGGTTTCTAAATCTGGGCGCGGGCCTTGGTCTAAGATGTTGGGTACATGCTCCGGACACACTTGCAAGTGGACCTGTTTTCCATCATGGTCTTCCTTTGGTTTGGTCACTCGGGTCGGGCCACGGTCATGCTCATTGTCCGTCAGGATGGGGTCCTGGGTCATGCCTCGGTCGTGCCTGCCATCCTCATGTCGGAACCTCGGATTGTGCCACGATAGAGCCATCCATCCGAGAATTCATCATCACTTGTGTTTGCTCCTCTTTCTTTTACCAAAGTCACATCATCCCCTCCCTCTTTAAGAGGATTTTTTCTCAAATCCAAGGTATCTGAAAAATAAGGAAGGAGGTCAGAGACATTAATACTTGTACTAACTGGATACTTACCTTGAAGATCAATCTCATAAGTGTTGTTGTTGATGCGGCTGATCACAGTGAAAGGGCGTTCATGTGGGAACCGGTCCTTTCTCAAGTGAATCCAAACTTGATCTCCAGGTTGAAAGATGACTTCCTTGCGTTTTTTATTTGAAGCCTTCTCATAAAGCCTGGTTTTTTTTTCAATATTCCTTTGTGCTTCATCATGTATCTGCTTAATTAACTTGGCATTTTGTTCACCATTAATACTTGCTCTTTCATTCAAAGGTAACTGCATTAGATCAAGGAGCGAAATAGGAATAAAACCATAGACAACTTGGAAAGGTGAAAACCTAAATGCAGAGTGCTTAGCATGATTATAAGCAAACTCTATACGAGGTAAATTTTCTTCCAATGACTTTAAATTTTTACCCACAAATGCACATAATAAAGACCCTAGAGTTCTGTTGACCACCTCGGTCTGGCCATCCGTTTGTGGATGAAAAGTGGTCGAAAAACATAACTTAGTGCCCAACTTAGACCAAAAATTCCTCCAAAAATGGCTAAGAAATTTAGTATATCTATCAGATACTATAGACCTAGGCATCAGATACTATAGACCTAGGCATGCCGTATAGACGTACAATTTCTCTAAAGAACAGATTACCAACATGCAAGCTACGAAATGAGACATTTTAGAATACCTATCAACAACCATAAAAATACAGTCTTTACCAGTCTTAGTCCTAGGCAGACCTAAAACAAAATCCTGTGTTGTGGACTTAGCCATCTTACAAATGGAGCAGCGTGAACAAATGCGTTTAACGTCCTTCTTCATATGTGGCCAATAAAAATGCTCCTTCATAACGGCAATAGTTTTTGAAATACCAAATTGTCCCATAAGTCCACCAGCATGGGCCTCCCTCACAAAAAGTTCACGAAGAGAGCGCCTTGGAACACATAGTCGGTTTTTATAAAATTGGCAATCATCCTTCTTGAAGTAATATCATATACAAGAACTCTCACAAAACTTATAGATCTCTCTATAGTCGGGGTTAGTGTCATAAAGTTATTTAATCATATCAAAGCCCATAAGTTTTAGTTCAAGAGTAGATATAAGGGAATACCTCCTGGAAAAAGCGTCAGTCACAATATTCTCTTTGCCTTGTTTATATTTAATCATATAGGAAAAAGTTTCTATGAACTCAATCCATTTGGCATGACGTTTGTTAAGCTTATGCTGAACTTTTAGATGCTTCAGAGATTCATGGTCAGTGTGTATTACAAATTCCTTTGACCACAAGTAATGTTGTCAAGTCTGAAGTGCATGAAAAAGGGCATACAATTCCTTGTCATACGTGGGATAATTGAGAGTGGCACCACCTGTTGGAATGAAGAAGAAATGATGAAAGATGAAAGCCTTTAATTCTTGTATAAAGGCATGAGTTATCTAGGTCAAAGGGGAGTGTCTAAGGTTTGTTTGTGTTCTAGTATTATGTTATCCTTGTAGTCATTCATGTATAAGGCAATCTTTGTATCCAAACAATTCTAGACTAGTAGTATAAATTACTATCTTCTTTCTCATTTGTAACTTAGAAACTATTATTTTCATTCTCTTAATAAAATAATTCTTCTCTCTAAATATCTCTAATCTCTCATTCTCTCATTATACAAATCTCTTAATCTCATATTTTTTCATGGTATCAGAGCCAGGTTGCATAAAATCTTTGTAAAATTCATCAGTAAATCTTTGAATCAAGATGAAATCATCTTCTTCTGAATCTGTTATTCAGTTCTATTTCGTCCGTCCTCTTGGATTGTAAATTCCTACCAAACCATGGCAGCTTTTGAAAATCTGATTTTCTGGATTGTTGTTCGGCAAGTTCTGAATATAAGACAATTGGAATTGCATCATTTGCCCGTGGGAATTAAAAGTTACAAATTTTCTTGCATTGGACCTCCGCGAGTGCCTCCACCGCAAACCTTCGTGTTCCTCTGATCATTCTGTCGTCAAATCTTCATTAAATCATGATTTTCAAAATCCTAAACTCAATTCCTTTGAGTCTAGTTCTGTTTAATGAAACAAAAACTCAAATATATTATGTTTGAAGGAAGTTATTGAAGTTTTTCTCAAAGACATCAGAAATCGCCTCTCACAAGAATCTGGTGATAAAATTCTAATTCTTTCTCAGTTTTCTTTAAATTTTTGAATCTGAAAAGTAAGATAAGTATCTTTTGATGGTCTCTACGAAATTTGGTTTCAATCTTACAGGATTAAGTCTTCAAGATTGATTTTCTTGATTTCCTTATTAATCTTTGAAATTTTGAAAAAGGAGAGAATCTTGAATTTTTAGGATTGTTTTATTAATAAAATTCGAAATTGGTACATAATCTTATTGTTGGTAAAGATAAGGACTGTTATTAGTTAATCTTGTTAGTTGGAGTTTGTTAAAATTTGTTGCAAGAATTGGTTGAAGTTAGTTAAAGGAGGTTAGGAAGCTATCTTGGTTGGAGAAACCACACTCGGCTGTTGGCAGGAAGGTTTGAGCACGCGCCTTGGCATCCCTGTGTGCTGCTCATGTCCTGTTCTTCATTACATGTCCTTGGTTTCCCTATGTGCTGCACAAGGCAAGCATTCTGTGATTCACCGTGTGTTGTCCCACGCGATCACGCGTCCGCACCGAGTCCGACCAGGCATTCCAAGACTTCGGACATTCTTTTCCCGTGACTGTGTTCCGTGATCAGCTGTCTGTACCCTCTGTCCGTGACCTCACCTGTACACGAACACGCATGGTATCGAACATCTTCTCACGTACCACGTACCCTACCAAGCTCACGCGACCAGCCGTTTCCCGTCCCGACCAACATCTCACGTCCCGACCAACACGCTCGTCCCGACCAGCTATCACGTCCCGACCGAGAAAGTACCATTTTTGACAAATTTTAAGCATGGAAATTCAAGCTACATTCAGAGCTCCAATTATTCTACATGGAGCAAATTACCTCTTGTGGTCTAGGACCATGAAAACCACATTGGATGGTAAAGGTCTTTGGAATAAAATTTCTACAAATGGCCTGGAAGAAAATGAAGTGGCTGAATTTAATGAGGCTGTGGCTGCTCAAGCCAAATGGTATCAAGAAGACTAGTTGGTACTCTCTATACTTTAAAATTTTCTTGCTAGTGATCTCTTAGAAGCTTATTCCTTTTGTGAAAATGCTAAGAAACTTTGGATACTTTGCAAAAGGTGTATGGAAACACCACTAACCTGTTAAGAATTTTTGAAGTAAAAAAGGATTTAAATGAATTGAAGCAGGAGAATGTAGAATTCACAAAGCACTATGGCTCGTTCAGGGCATTGTGGGCTGAGCTAGAGATGCTTAGGCCAGCTACCACTGACCCAATTGTTCTCCTTGAAAGGAAATAACAAGATAAGGTGTTTGGATTACTATTAACTCTTAATACTACTTACTCAGATCTTATTAAGCATATTCTCAAGTCTGATAAGCTTCCTAGCTTGGAATATGTTTGTGCTCAAATCCAAAAGGAGCAAGGATGTTACAAGCCTTGGCCATCTGGTCGGATAAGATCGCCGGAAGGGTGGAGGAACGGTGAAGGAAGGAAGGTCCGGTCGTACGGGCGAGTGTGAGGTTGTGGCTTACGACCGAAGGACGTGAGCGGCGGGTGGACACGCGACCGGTAGGACGGACAAAGGCGGCCTGCGGGTGAGGACTCGAACGGCGGACGGCTTTGGGACTGCAAGGTCGGACGAAGGACGACCTGTGGTGGAAGACTTCGAACGGCAGGACGACCTTGGCGATGGAACGGACGAACGGTGGACAGTACGGACGGCGTGGTCAGCGGCTAGCGATTTGGAATGGTGAAACGGCTAAGTGAAGGATGGGGATTTTTAATGGCGATTTGAACAGGGGATAGAAGGCAACTCACCAAGCTATGACTGGCTTGGATACAGCCCTTCCAAGAAGAGAGACACACTCAATCTTCAAGGAACACTCACTCTCACTTGGAGACACACTCAACAATGAGAAAGAGAGAAAGTGACAAAAGTGGCCGAATAGAGATTAGGGTTCATAAGTGTCTGTCTTAGAAAATAGAATAGGTTTGCCTTTTAAAGGCTACATGCTTGTGACCATAAAAACCTAGTTGACCGTGGTCAACATTTCTAAGTAAACCCTCAAAATGACTAAGTCTTAAAAGGAAATGCAAGGCTAAACATTTGCCTAGGATAGAAATCAAGCCTAATTGATTTAAAGAGACATATCCACATTAAACCAATGGGACACTAGGCTTGATGCCTTAGATTTTCATGTCTCATTAAAAACCTTTCCAAGAACCCATTGTGGTAAACTTGGAAAGGAAAAGAGTACCCTAATCACCTAAGGTCTTTAGAAGTGCCCTTACTCATAGATAATAAGGACACACAAGACCTTATCCCTAAGGCTGTGTGCATGAGTGCCTTGGTCAGAAACACTCAGCTGAACATGATCAGGAGGCTGGTCTCGGTCTTCCAACTCCCCTTCCTCTCCAAGACCGGCTACATGGGTTGGTGCGGCTTTGCTTGGTTCCCTTGGGCATGATCTCCTGTGCTCTGGTCTTGGACTCCCTGAGCGGCTCTGCTCCTGGTCATAATGCGGTGGGACACATAAGGGGTGGTCTGGCCTTCATCCTCCAAATATCTGGTCGGTGTAGCTTGGATGACCCCATCATCCCCACCCTCTTCAAGTGCTTTGTTCTCCAAAGAACCAACATCCTGTGCATCAAAAGGAGATAGATCAGAAACATTAAATGAGGAGGACACATTGTACTCACCTGGCAGCTTGAGTCTGTAGGCATTGTCATTGATGCGTTCCACCACTTGGAATAGGCCATCTCCTCTGAAGTCTAGCTTGTGCTTGCGCTTGTTGGGGAAGCGCTCTGGCCTTAGGTGTAGCCACACCCAATCTCCTGGTTGGAACACCAGCTGCTTCCTCTTCTTGTTGATCCTAGATGGGACCTGATCATTCCTCTTCTCAATGTTGCCATGCACTTGTTCAAAAATCTTCTTCATGGCCGCGGCTTTGGCCTCTCCCTCAAGGTCCATGGTCTCGGTTGGTGGCAAGGGTGTCAAGGTCAGGGGAGTGTCTGGGTTGCGGCCATACACAGCTTCAAATGGTGACATGCCTGTAGTTGAATGCTTAGCTGAATTATAGGCAAATTCCACCAAGGGCAAGCTCTCCACCCATGTAGTTAAATGTCTTCCCACGGTCGATCTCAACAATGCTCCTAGGGTGCGGTTGACCACTTCCGTCTGTCCATCGGTTTGAGGATGGCATGTGGTAGAGAACAACAGCTTGGTACCCAGCTTCTTCCATAGGGTCCTCCAAAAGTGTGACAGGAACTTTGTGTCACGGTCAGACACAATAGTTCTTGGAATGCCATGGAGTCTCACCACCTCCCTAAAGAACAATGTGGCGGTTTGAGAAACATCATTGGTCTTTGAGCAGGGAATGAAATTGGCCATCTTGGAGAATCGGTCCACCACTACAAACACTGAGTCCTTGTATTGAATCTTGGGCAATCCCAGAACAAAGTCCATGGAGATGTCTACCCATGGAAGAGTAGGGACAGGCAGGGGCATGAACAGGCCGTGAGGATGGAGTCTTGACTTGGCTCTCCTGCAAGTGATGCACCTATCACAGTGAGTGGCTACCATCTTCTTCATCTTTGGCCAGTAGAAGTGTTCTTTAAGAACACTAAGAGTCTTCTCCACACCAAAATATCCCATACGACCACCTCCATGAGCCTCCTCCACTAGCAACTCCCTCATTGATCCTTGGGGAATGCACAGGCGCCTATCTTTAAAGAGAAACCCATCATGAATGAAGAAACGTGTGTAGGCTCCTGCTCCATGTCCTTCATAGGCTGCCTTGAGGTCTGGGTCTTCTGGGTATAAGGTCTTCAAATGTCCAAACCCCAAAACCTTAGCATCCATGGTAGAGATCAAAGCATGCCTCCTGGACAAGGCATCCGCCACTACATTCTCCTTTCCCTTATTGTATTTGATCACATAGGAAAAAGTCTCTAAGAACTCCAACCATCTAGCATGCCTCTTCTTCAACACGGTCTGACCCCTCAAATGCTGCAAAGTCTCATGATCTGTGTGAATCACACACTTCCTAGCCAAGAGGTAGTGCTGCCATGTTTGCATTGCCCTGACCAATGCATATAACTCCTTGTCATAGGCCGGGTAGTTCAGGGTGGCTCCAGTCAGCTTCTCGCTAAAGTATGCCACTGGTCTTCCTCCTTGAGTTAGCACCGCCCCTATGCCTACTCCTGAGGCATCACACTCCACTTCAAAGGTCTTCTCAAAGTTGGGCAAGGCAAGAATGGGCGCATGGGTCAGCTGATACTTAAGCTCCAAGAAAGCTTTCTCTTGCAACTCTCCCCATTCAAAGCCGGTATTCTTCTTGATCAAGGAGGTCAGGGGTGCAGCCAAGGTGCTGAAGTCCTTCACAAAGCGCCTATAGAAGCTGGCCAGCCCATGGAAGCTTCTGACTTGGCTGATTGAAGTCGGTCTAGGCCAGCTGAGGATGGCCTCTATTTTCTCCACATCTACTCTCAGTCCTTGTGAGCTAACCACAAAGCCAAGGAAAACAACCTCATCTGTGCAAAAGATGCATTTAGACAAATTGGCAAACATGTGTTCTCTCCTAAGAGTTTCTAAGACCTGTTCTAAATGCAGCACATGATCAGTCAAGCAAGAGCTATATATCAGAATATCATCAAAATAAACTACCAAGAACTTGCCCATAAAGGGTCTAAGGATATGGTGCATGAGGCGCATGAAGGTGCTTGGGGCATTGGAGAGGCCGAATGGCATGACTAGCCACTCATACAGACCATGCTTGGACTTGAAGGCGGTCTTCCACTCATCCCCTTCCCTCATCCTCACTTGATGATACCCACTCTTCAAATCCACCTTAGAGAAGATGGTTGCTCCACTCAGCTCATCCAACATGTCATCTAGCATTGGGATTGGATGGCGGTATTTGCTGGTGATATTGTTGATGGCTCTACAATCAACACACATCGTGTAGGAGCCATCCTTCTTGGGCACTAGGAGCACGGGCACGGCACAGGGGCTAAGGCTCTCCCTCACATATCCTTTGGCCATGAGGTCTCGGACCTGAGCTTCAAGCTCCTTTGCCTCCGTGGGATTGACTCGGTATGCAGGCCTGTTTGGAAGTTGGGCACCAGGAATGAAATCAATCTGATGCTCTATGCTTCTCAAGGGTGGCAGTCCGGTTGGTATCTCCTCAGAGAACAAATCCTTGTACCTGTCAAGCAAAGCTCGGATTTCCCTTGGCAAGACCACATTAGTAGGTCTAGAACTCATCAAATCCTTATAAACAACCAAAACAACTTGACAAGTTGGATCAAAGAGAGAACGCCTAACATCACTAGATGTAATCAAGAAATTGGTTTTAGACATGCATTTCTCCTTAGCTAGCTTAACTTGCATTTCATGAACTTGAGCAGGCAACAATGGTGCTAAGCTAATCCGTTTCTTATTAAGCATAAGGGTGTACTTATTAGTTCTACCATCATGCACAACTTCCCTATCAAATTGCCAAGGTCTGCCTAACAAGATATGGGTAGCTTGCATAGGTACTACATCACAAAGAACCTCATCAACATACTTGCCTATGCTAAATGGAACCTTAACCTGTTCACTAATTCTCAATTCGGTTTTATCATTCAGCCATCTCAATCTATAAGGTCTAGGATGTTTAGTAGCTACCAAGTTCAACTTCTCAACCATATAAGTACTAGCTACATTAGCACAAGATCCACCATCAATTATAAGTGAGCATACTTTACCATTGACCATGCAGCGTGTGTGGAAGATGTTCTCCCTTTGGGCTGTCTCATCCGGCTCTTGGATGGTGCTAAGGACCCTTCTTGAGACCAGGAGATCTCCCACTTCAGGGTAGGCCACATCCTCCTCCTCTTTATCAGCTTCCTCAGGAGGTTCCATCTCATCTTGAGACTCATATTCACCAGTTGCTGTGATGATCATGGCTCTAGAATTTGGACAATCCCGAGCATAGTGTCCACGGCCGCGGCACTTGAAGCACATAATGTCCCTGGTTTTGGGACCAGTGGAGGCAGGTCTGTTGTCTAGCCGTGGGGCAGGGATGGTCTCCCTGGGTTGGTATGGGGCTCTCACATCCTGAGCTATGGCTTTGCCACGGTCGGGTTGCCTAGGGAAGGCAGGCTGGGAGCTTGAAGCCTGCGGATTGGTGTTTTGGGCAGAGGCTCTCCATGGGCTGTGGGCCACGGCTCTGGTTCTAGTCTTCCTCTTAAGCTGGCTCTCAACTTGGGTAGACAAGTGCAATAGCTCATTGAGGTCATTGTAGGAGTACATCTCCACCTTTCTGGCTATCTTCTCTTGAAGACCATCTAGGAATTGTGCCATGAGAGTCTCTTCAGTATCTTCCAGGCCAAGCCGGTTTCTCAAGTGTTCAAACTCTCCAAAATACTCCTCTACACTCCTCTGGCCTTGGCTGAGCTTCCTGAACTTCTTCTGTAGCTCTCTGTGGTACATAGGTGGAATGTACCTTCCCTTCATCATGAACTTCATGATCTCCCATGATCTGACCGGTTCTTCTCCTCTTCTCCTTCTCTTGGCGGAGTCTTGATCCCACCAGGACAGGGCATGGTCAGTAAGTTGGGCTGCTGCATAGGCCACCTCAAAGATATGATCCATTCTTTTCTCCCAGTCCAAATAGGCTTCTGGATCAACCTTGCCGGCAAAAGTGGGTGGCGTCAGCTTGAGGTGTGGGGAGTGGGCTCTAGGTGGGTGGTGATGTCCCCTCTCCTCAGGAAACCTCCTCTCCCTGTGCCTTGGCCGTCTGAAATGAGGTGGAAAGGCATCTTCTTCAGACAATCCCTCCATGTCTTGCTCAGGCCATAAGGGTGGCGGCGCTCTTGGTTGTGGAGGTGGAGGCGCCGGTGCTGGTTGGGGTTGAGGGTGCTCTACTCGGCCTAGACGGTCTCCCAGTTGCTGGAGTTGAGCTTGGAGGCTGGTGAGGATCTCTGCTAGAGCTGGATCAGCCATCTAGCTCAAAGGGTACCTGCCAAGGAAAAGTCAACAGGTCAAAGTCAAAGTACTTAAGTTAATTAATCTAGATTAATCACTAATTATCTAATTAAACTTTAATTTAAAACTTAAACTAATTTCTAGACTAATTAAACAAGCAACATTCGACTCCTAGGTGCTAGCAACATGAACCGCCAAATCAAATAACAAGAAAACATTCAAATTCAAACTTGGTCAAGGAGTGGACAAAATGACATCAGCCGGTGAGGACCACACGGTGAGTCACCGACCAGATCTGCCAAAAAGCAGCCGTGTCCACCTAAATCCTTCTTCCTCCCCTGGTTCTCAACAATGGCGGATTAAACACAGACATAAACTCAGGCAAATCAGCTAAACAACCTAACACAAGTTACTAACTTTACCTAATAACAAACCCTAATGAACCGTACTACTCACGTTTAGCCAGAAACTCTAACTACCGTTCTAGACAAAAAGTTAAAACCCTAAGTACTAAGATGGAAAGAAACAACCTTTCTCAGGAAACTTGGGCTCTGATACCAAAATGTTACAAGCCTTGGCCATCTGGTCGGATAAGGTCGCCGGAAGGGTGGAGGAACGGTGAAGGAAGGAAGGTCCGGTCGTACGGGCGAGTGTGAGGTTGTGGCTTACGACCGAAGGACGTGAGCGGCGGGTGGACACGCGACCGGTAGGACGGACAAAGGCGGCCTGCGGGTGAGGACTCGAACGGCGGACGGCTTTGGGACTGCAAGGTCGAACGAAGGACGACCTGTGGTGGAAGACTTCGAACGGCAGGAGGACCTTGGCGATGGAACGGACGAACGGTGGACGGTACGGACGGCGTGGTCAGCGGCTAGCGATTTGGAATGGTGAAACGGCTAAGTGAAGGATGGGGATTTTTAATGGCGATTTGAACAGGGGATAGAAGGCAACTCACCAAGCTATGACCGGCTTGGATACAGCCCTTCCAAGAAGAGAGACACACTCAATCTTCAAGGAACACTCACTCTCACTTAGAGACACACTCAACAATGAGAAAGAGAGAAAGTGACCAAAGTGGCCGAATAGAGATTAGGGTTCATAAGTGTCTGTCTTAGAAAATAGAATAGGTTTGCCTTTTAAAGGCTACATGCTTGTGACCATCAAAACCTAGTTGACCGTGGTCAACATTTCTAAGTAAACCCTCAAAATGACTAAGTCTTAAAAGGAAATGCAAGGCTAAACATTTGCCTAGGATAGAAATCAAGCCTAATTGATTTAAAGGGACATATCCACATTAAACCAATGGGACACTAGGCTTGATGCCTTAGATTTTCAGGTCTCATTAAAAACCTTTCCAAGAACCCATTGTGGTAAACTTGGAAAGGAAAAGAGTACCCTAATCACCTAAGGTCTTTAGAAGTGCCCTTACTCATGGATAATAAGGACACACAAGACCTTATCCCTAAGGCTGTGTGCATGAGTGCCTTGGTCAGAAACACTCAGCTGAACATGATCAGGAGGCTGGTCTCGGTCTTCCAACTCCCCTTCCTCTCCAAGACCGGCTACATGGGTTGGTGCGGCTTCTGCTTGGTTCCCTTTGGCATGATCTCCTGTGCTCTGGTCCTGGACTCCCTGAGTGGCTCTGCTCCTGGTCATAATGCGGTGGGACACATAAGGGGTGGTCTGGCCTTCATCCTCCAAATATCTGGTCGGTATAGCTTGGATGACCCCATCAAAGGATCTCATGGACTGTTTGGCAACAAGGCTGAATTGGTGACTGCACACAAGGGCTTCTTCAAATCAGCAACAACAAATGAATCTAGGAAGAGGAATCAAACTTGTGACCATTGCAAAAGGATTGGCCCTACAAAGAAAGAGTGTTGGGTACTCCATAATGAGCTGAAGCCAAGCTGGGCTCATCACGCAACTGCAAGCTCACGGCCATGGAGTGCACCATCCGTCGGTTCCTTCAAAGGTGTGTACCAGCTCCTTTCTTCACTCAGTCCCAACTAGTTCCATGTCTTAAGCATCTGAATTTGTGACAAAATCATATTTAGAAGCTCTTATCAAAGCAATTAAGGATGGTAATGTGTTAGGTAAAACTTTTCATGCTTCTTTTCAAACTTCTTTCACTCCTAATGCCTCTAAATCATTGGTTGTTGATTCTGATGCTTCTCACCATATGATTATTGATCTAGGATTGCTAGAGAATATAGAACCTGCCTTAGGTATTGTTGTCATTGTTAATGGAATTAAAGTACCAATTAAAGGCATAGGAAAATTTAAGTTCTTTGATAAAGAATCTAAAGCCTTTTACATGCCTTCTTTTACTTCTAATTTTCTTTCAGTTAAAAGAGCTACTACTGATTTAAATTGTCAAGCTATCTTTGGTCCTAATGATTTCTACTTTCAGGATATTGAAACTAGTAGAAGATTTGGACAAGGAACCACAAGAGATGACTTGTATGTGCTTGAAGATATGACTAAACCTAGTAGACTAGAGGCGGATGTTGATGCTAGTACTTTTAGTAATAATTCTTATCTTTGGCATGCTAGATTAGGACATCCTCATCCTAGAGCACTTGAACTGATTGTACATCTCCATTCTCATCTAGAGAAAACCACAAGACTCAGGAGATTCATCAATTATAGTCTCAGCTTCCAAAAGATCAAGAGATGTACCTATTCTCATTGAAGCTTTAGGTGAAGAGGAAGAACGTATCCAAGAAGCTCCACCTACAGTGTTAAGAAGGAGCACAGTACAAAGGAAACCACCAGTTTTCTACAATGGGAATGTTGTGGTTCATCATGATCAGAGAGTTTGTAATATTGCTCACTTACCTACTAATCATGTTGCTTTTATTTCAAGTTTTGATGAGGAACAGATTCCAAAGACATATGAGGAAACTATGACCAAGAAGGAATGGAAGAAAGCTATCCTAGCTGAGAAACAAGCTATGGAAAAGAACGGTACATATGCTCCAGCCACCTTACCTAAAGGAAAAAGGGTTGTACGTTATAATTGAATTTTTACCATTAAATACAAAAGCAATGGTAAAATTGATAGATATAAAGCTAGGTTGGTGGCTAGAGGTTTTACTTAGACATATGGTGAAGATTATAGGGATACCTTTGCACTTGTAGCTAAGATTCATTCTGTTAATGTTTTTCTTTCACTTGCTACTAACCTTGATTAGAAGTTATGGCAAATGGATGTTAAGAATGCATTCTTACAAGGTGATTTAGAAGAAGAGGTATACATGTCACCTCCACCAGGTCTACAGGAGGAGGTAGGAGGCGGCAACATACTTATGCTGAGGAAGGCCATATATGGCTTGGTACCACAAGCTAAGTGTAACCTTAATGGATAGAAGCTTCAAAAAATCTGAAGTTGAACATACTCTTTTTACACTAAAGAGTAAGGAAGGTATTGTGGTAATTCTCATTATGTAGATGATATAATCATATCTGGTAGTGATAGTGTTGGTATTGCATCTACAATATAATATTTGAAGAGTGTCTTTGATATTAAGGACTTAGGAGAACTTAAATACTTCTTAGGAATTGAAATGTGTAGATTCAAGGAAGGTCTTTTTTATCTCAAAGGAAATATGTTGTAGATTTACTAACCTCTACAGGTATGATGGAAGCTAAATCAGCCAAAACACCCTTAGAAGAAAATTATAAAATCGGAATTAAGGGGGAGCTAGAGGAGGAAATTGATTTTCATGATCATAAGTTTTATAAGAAAGTGGTTGGTAAGCTTATTTATCCAACCATCACTAGACCATATTTATGTTTTGCTGTGAATCAGGTATCTCAAAACATGCAAGGTCCAAAGATGAGACATTGGGAGATGGCAAACCAAATTTTGAGATACCTAAAAGGCACTCATGAACAAGGTATATGGATGAGTTGCAATAGAATACAAATGTGGTTGGTTATTGTGATGCAGATTAGGCAGGAAATAGGGAGGATAGGAGAAGTACCATAGGCTATTGTACCTTCATAAGAGGGAACCTTGTGACTTGGAAAACCAATAAGAAAAAGGTGGTGTCATGCTCTAGTGCAAAATCAGAATATAGAGCAATGAGGAAGCTTACAACTGAATGCATTTGGCTGAGGCAAATTCTTGAGGATCTGGCTGTGAAGTGTGATGAACCTATCACCATCCATTGTGACAATCAGGCTGTTATACACATTTCCTCCAACTCTGTGTTTCATGAAATGACCAAGCATATAGAAGTAGACTGTCACAAAGTAAGAGAAGCTATTGGAAAAGGAATCATCTTGCCTTGCTATACAAGGAGTGATGATCAACTAGCTGATGTGTTTACCAAGGCAACAACTTTGAAGAATGGCGCCTCCATCTATTCAAGGCTTGGCCTTATGACCATTCCACAACAATGATCCCAACATGGAAAATGTTTTGTCCCAATTGGGTTTTCCTTCTTTAGGTTTTTAATGAGGTAATGTTTCATGGTTGCAAGCTTAGGCATTCTCTATGTCTTAAGCTTGAGGGGGAGTGTTCGAATGAAGAAGAAATGATGAAAGATGAAAGCCTTTAATTCTTGTATAAAGGTGTGAGTTATCTAGGTCAAAGGGGAGTGTCTAAGGCTTGTTTTTGTTCTAGTGTTATGTTATCCTTGTAGCCATTCATGTATAAGGCAATCTTTGTATCCAAAAAAGCCTAGAATAGATTAGTATAAATAACTATCATCCTTCTCATTTGTAACTTAGAAACTATTATTCTCATTCTCTTAATAAAATCATTATTCTCTCCAAATATCTCTAATCTTTTATTCTTTCATTCTACAAATCTTTTAATCTCATATTCTTTCACCACCAAGTTTTTCACTAAAGTAAGCTGTTGTCCTCCATTCTTTCTTGAGAACTGCGTCAATACCTATACCAATGGCATCACATTCAATCTCAAAAGTGTTAGTAAAATTAGGCAAAGAAAGCAATGGAGCATCTGGAACGATTGCTCCTGCGGCTGTTCCCAATTGTATCCTACTTCCTTTTTGATAATTAGGGGCTGCAATGGTACTAAAGTTTTTAACAAAACGCCGATAAAACCCTGCCAACCCATGGAAGCTACAAACTTCATTGATATTCTTTGGAACAGGCCAATCACGTATGGCTTTAACTTTTTCTTCATCAACCCTGACTCCATCTGCACTGACAACAAAGCCTAGGAACACCACGTTATCTGTACAAAACGTACATTTATCAATAGTATCAAATAGGCGTTCCTTCCTTAATACCTCTAGGACAGTGCTAACATGCTTAACATGGTCACTTAAAGACTTGCTATATATTAGTATATCATCAAAATATACCACAACCAAGTGACCTATGAACTCTCTAAAAATGTGATTCATTAATCGCATAAAAGTGCTTGGTGCATTTGTTAGACCGAATGGCTTAACAAGCATTTCATAAAGACCTTGTTTAATTTTAAAGGCTGTTTTCCATTCATCCTCTTTTTTCATTCTAATCGGATGATAGCTACTCCTAAGGTCAATTTTAGAAAACATAGAAGCACCATAGAGTTCATCTAACATATCGTCAAATCTAGGTATAGGGTGTCGATTTTTTACCGTAATGTTATTGATTGTCCTACAATTAATACACATTCTCCATTTACCATCTTTCTTAGGGACCAAGAGAACTGGGATGGCACAAAGACTGAGAATTTCACGGATATGCCGTTTTCTCATTAGTTCCTCCACTTGGCGTTGGAGTTCCTTGGTTTCTACATGGTTGGTACGATATGCGTGTCTATTTGGTTGGATTGCTCCAGGTAATAAGTCAGTCTGATGTTCTATCCCACGAATGGGAGGTAGACCATCAGGACATTCTTTAGGAACTATGTCAGAGTACTCCTGCAAAAGTGTCTTAATTTTGTTTGGCAGGGCCGGCTTAAGATTAGTGGCTGTGAGGCAAGCTTCCTTATAGATAAACATAAGGATTGACCGATTTTCATCCAAATGTTTAAAGACGTTCCCTGACTTAATAAAGAAGTTAGTCTTGCGTTTTGGATCAGAAAGACTTACATTTGCCTTTCTTTTGTTGTTTTAAGTGTAACTGGTCAAGATAGACTTCATATGGCGTCATTGGAACTAGGGTAGTTTTTCGGCCTTTGAAGGTGAAGTAATAACGGTTTGTGAATCCATCCTGAGTTACCCATCTATCTGACTGTCGTGGCCATCCTAACAAAATATGTCCAGCCTTCATTGGCAGAACGTCGCACAATATCTCATCCAGATATTTCCCAATGGATAGAGGAACCATAACGTGATGAGTTACTCTAAGCCTGCTGGTGTCATTAAGCCATTGGAGAAGATAGGGTTTCAGAGGTTCCATCTTCTCAAGCTCTAGTTTCTAAACCATTTATTCACTGGCCACGTTCGTACAGCTTCCCCAATCTATGATCAGACTACAAAACTTCCCTTTAACCATGCAACAAGAATGAACAAGATTCTCTCGTTCCTCTTGTTTGTCAGCTTACGTTTGTACGTTAAGTGACTGGCGCACCACAAGGAGCTGTCCCTTAACTGGTTGTTCCTCACCATTATCCGATTGTGGCTAGTTTTCATTTTCAATTCCTTCGTCGTCCTCAGTCTGGAGTTCACCATTATCCATAAGAAACATAAGCTTCTTGTAAGGACACTCATTGGCATAGTGTACAAGCCTTTGACACTTCTTGTTTTTTTTAGTTAGAAAAGGAGGGGCCTCAGGCCTAGAGGTGGAGGGTTGAGAGTCCAGGGGCCTAGGCGTCTTTTAGTCGCGCAAAAAGGATGCCTTTCCACTTACTTTTCCTGCACCAAAAGAGGGACGGTAGTGAGATTTTCTTTTAATTTGTTGTTCAATCAAGATTTCTTTATGTAGCATTTCTTCTAATTCAACGTAGTGCTGCATCTCTAGCCGTTCTTGAATATCAAGACTAAGGCCTCTTAGAAACCAGGACATAGTAGCTTCACGATCCTCCGTGACACTAGCTCGAATTAGAAGTGTCCCCATCTCCTGGAAGTATTCTTCAACAGACTGGTTGCCTTTATTCAATTGCCTTAGACTCTGATGAAGGTCACGGTGGAAATGATTTGGTATGAACCGCTTCCTCATGATATATTTGAGTTCTTGCCACGTCTCTATAGAGTGTTCTCCATTGCGTCTCCTTGAAGTAACCATTTGATCCCACCAGCTTAGGGCATAGTCATAAAACTCAGTAAAATTGGCAATTAAATATAAGTTCCATCTTTTTCTCCCATTCTAAGTAGGCTGTACGGTCGTTTTGCCATGAAAAGAAGGAATCTTCAATTTCAAATTATGAAATTGATCGGCCGGATGTTGCACTGGTTGATGGAATGGTGGTTAATGTGTGGGTTGTAGGCATCCGCGAGTGTGTCTGGAACGTTGTTGATGGCGGTGATAAGAATCAGTGATGTTATAAAAGCGGGTCGTGGCTTCATCTCCAAAGAATCCTTGGTGGTCATCGATCTCCCTAGAAAACGTGACTTCACGTCTCTCAATAGTGACATCACGTTGCGCATCCCTTGGTGTATTAGGGAACAACTCGCGTCTTCTACCAGGTCTTGGCTGAGGTCTACTTTGGACTTTAGGTTCCAGCGATGATATAGGATCACAGTTTTGGTTATGAGCTGGCTATTGTCCAAGGAAAAGTTGTCTAAACTCCTCATGAAGCCCACGTCTCAACCCGGCCTCCATATTGGTATATCTAGTATCCATGGCCTGGTTAATGACTTCATTCATTCGAACGATCAATGCTTCAATAAGCCGCGTATGATTGGATTCCTGTTCTGCTGATGATGACCTTGTACCTTGCAAAACAAATCACAAGATACCGCGCCAGATTAAATGTTTCTTTGAACAAAAATACACATGATCAGGATTAAGCAGAATCGCACAATCACCAGGACACACGGTGATGACAAGAATTCAAATCGCTTAGAGGAATATGAAAAATCAAATTCGTGCAAACAGAGAAGGAATGGACTTAGCCTGCTGTGGTTGGTCTGATACCACTTGATAAGATCCCAGTAGGCAGGATCTCACCCCACACTTGACACAGCAAGGAGGTGTAGCGGAATATGAACGGTAGAAATGGAAGAAGGAATAGGTGTATTATGGAATAGGAACAGATTGAAGTATGGTCGAATTGTGAAAGAAAGATAGGAATGGATAATGGAATGAAAGGATCGGCGCAAAGGGGTGAAGATCCTTGCAAATCCCGCTTAATTCTGATCGGATATACACACCAAATAGAGATTAAGGTTTTCTTAGACTGAATTAGGATGAACACACCTAAAAATCTAAGAGAGGTTTTTAGATAAACACACTGAAATGACCGAATTATTTTAAGAACTCAAAGAGAAATTTGCATAAAACATTCGATAATCATACAAAGAGTTTTTGAACAAATATATAAAATTACAAAATATGAATGCCATTATTGGTCAACATATGCATGGCGAGCACATAAACCCACGCCAGTCTTCCCATGCATTCAAACATGTCAAAACTCATTTAATAGCCGGTTTAAATTGAAGACCACGCAGATTGAAGCTGGTATTGATGAACCAGAAATATAAACCAAAATTACTTCCAAAAGCTATAAAGATTATACACACAGACATGCAAGGATATCTTCAGGCCTCAATAAAAACCTCATTTGAAAAAAACACATGGGAAAACCCCAAATGAGGGAAAAAGAGCTCCAAAAGATATCCTTTTCCCAAATATATAATTTAAGTAGCTGTAATTAAATTTAGTAAACATGGGAAGAAAGAATCAGATGGCGTCTTTAAAATGGCTCCAATATGGTCTTGAAGGTTCTTGGTTCTTGCATAAATTAAAGGACCAACAGGGATCGTCAAAGGATCATGAGATGTCAATGGGTCGCTCCAAGGCCGAACAAAAGTAGAGGCTTGATTAGAACTTGGACGGGCCAAGGACCGGGCCAGGGTGGTTTCTAGATCAGAGTACGGGCCTTGGTCTAAGATGTTGGGTACATGCTCCGGGCACACTTGCAAGTCGACCTGTTTTCCATCATGGTCCTCCTTTGGTTTGGTCACTCGGGTCGGGCCACGTTCATGCTCATCATCCGTCAGGTCGGGGTCCTGGGTCGTGACGTCTGTCCGAGAATTCATGTTCACTTGTGTTTGCTCCTCTTTCTTCTACCAAGGTCACATCAAGTTCCTTCTTGAATGTCCCTGGGAAGGGTAATTTTGGCTCATAAGGTGATGGAGTGAGTGGTGATTGGGCTGCATTCATGGTTGGCTACCTTAAGTTGATTTCACTGTTAGCAACTTTTGAACGTTTGTCCTCCATCTTGTTATATTTTTTTGAGATTTATTACCACTATCTGATCTGCACCTAAAAACGTCATGTTTTAGGGTTGGAGTTGGCAGTTCTTTTCCACTGCGTAAAGAGATATCGTGTGCGTACTCCTTAGGGTTGTTTCTGGTTTTCTCGGAAGTGTGCCCATTGGTCTGGTGGATGTAGATGCTTCTAAAGATTGGATTTGTGCGGAATGGTGGTCGATCTTTGAGGTCAGATCCCCATACATGTTGTTGACTTTTGTGTGGATCTCCTTCATCTTGATGTTGATGTCGAGTGCACTTTTGATTTATCTGTCTAGCACTTGTTTCAGCCTCTTTGTGATTTTGTCTTCACGGGTGGTGTTGAAACGTTGTTGGTGAGGGCTGGTTTGATAAGACGAGGAGTTGTTTCTTGGGTAATAGGGTTGATGGGTGATTGGTATTAGCTGTTGGGTGATTGGTATCTAGGTGAAAAGGTGTTTTGGGTTGGCACATCAGGTTGTTAGCTCGTTGTGTTTGAATTTTTGGTATTGAAGGAATTAGTACTAGATTGTTGGGTGGTCTATTTTTTATGGTGGGTATTATTGGTCCTGAGGATTTTTCATTGAGCGCTTTAATTTTGCTTTAATTATATCCAGTTTTTTATTGAGCTCGTTAATTTTTTTTTTTTTTTGCTGAGTCCCGCTCTGAGTTGTAGCATGCAGTGCGATCATAGACTTCTCCATAGTTCCCATCACTTGTAGCTAGGTTTTCAACCAGTTGTAGTCATCTCTTTGCATCTTGTCATAAGAAGTTCCTGTTTTAAGCAGTATCGAGGAGCATTCTGATTTTAGTTAGTAACCCTCTGTAGAATGTGCTGAGTAATGATTCACGAGAGAAACCATGATGCAGGCATTGAGTTGTGTACCCTTTAAAGCGTTCAAATACTCCACTGAAAGTTTCAGTTGAGTGCTGGATGAATCCGGATATTTCATTGTGTAGCCTTGCAGTGTGTGTAGTTGAGAAGAACTTGGTTAAAAACATCTTCTTGTAGTCGCTCCATGTTGTAATGGTGTTTGGAGGAAGGTTCTTCTGCCAGATATATGTCTTGTCTACTAAGGAAAAGGGGGAAATGAGTAATTTGAATGCGTCTTATGAAATTCCATTGATTTTTATGGTGGAGTATAACATGTCGAACTTGTCCAGATGGTCAAGAGGATCTTCCATGGATTAACCATGAAATTTGTTACTTTGTACCATGGTGATGAGACTCGCTTTAATTTTGAAGTTGTTGTTGTTGATCGGCGGTGGTCTTATCCAAATTCTTGTTTCATGAGTGATTGGTTCGTCGTAGGCTTCGATCACGCGTGCTGGTCGAGGATCTTGAGATTGTTGCGCATGAGGGTTTCCATTTTTTATGGGGTGACCAACGTTCTCCATCGTAGCTGTTGGAGGGTCGTTGTCACGTACGTGGCGTACTCTTGTCATTGATCTTCCTAGTCGGTGAGAGTTATCAACTTGTGGATGAAGGTTTGTCGAACCTCTGTTTCGTGTTTTCATATACCTCAAAACAGAGAGTTGTTAAGAACAATGTCTAATCTCAAACAAAACTGAAACTGAATGTTTTAACAAAATTTCAAATTTGGCAACGGCGCCAATTTGGTAGGGGGTCTTTTTTAACCGCAGGATACCAAATTTCATTGTTGATGTAGTATTTGGGGGTGTCAATCCAAACCTGATGTATTTCAAGCATATAAAATGCAAGTTTCTATCTAATTTAAGCTAATAAGTGATTATGGGTTAGTAACATAGTGTCACAAAATTAAAGGCAGTAAAGAAGAATAACAAAAACTAACTAAAGCAGAATGAAATAAGAGCGGTTGGATTTGTTTTTTTCAAGTTTGACACCACCATCCGGAATTGGGTAATTGGCTGGATACTTCTAGAGAAGATATGTTGAACTCATGTTTACAAACTTATTATTCTCCACATTGGTAGAAGAGTCGCTGATGTATAGTCTAATCCACTTTCGTGATATAAATCCCTTCAATGACCACCTAGTATCTACATGGGTACAAGGCAACCATTGAGCATTAAGATTATATTCTTATGATCTGTAGCACGGTAACCCAGCATAAATTGTCGTTGAGGCAGATTTTGAATCTTGCTCGTGCTGAGAGTGTTCAAGTACCCAATCGTCCAATCAAGGATCACTCATGTCTTATCATTCGAACTCGGGCTGTAACCACGAGTTAACCACCAATCATTGGATACAAGTTTTCCATTAAAACATCTTCCCTATCCAACCCGAAATGTTGAAGGAGTCAACTCGCTAATCATTATGGACAACATAATCATATGGTTAGATGATTTGTTGAATATAAAAATGAAGTAGAGAAGTGTGAATTAAAACTAAAGTGCAAGTAAATAAAAAATTAAATTAAAGTAAAAAAAAAGTAAAATGCAAGTAAATTAAAAGACAAACTAAAGAACTGCAAATATGAAATTAAACGAAAAGAGTGAAAAATACTAAAATGAAACTAAAAACTAAAATCTAAACTTAATGGAGTTTTGAATCAGAGTCTTCTCTCTTGAGATCTCTCTCTCTTCTCCTCTCTTTTTTTTCCTAAGGTATGACGGTGATATTTATATAGATTGACAAGATAAAAAGGATTAGCTCTAGATTGGCACCGCTTCATCGGTTATAGTAAGTCGTTGTCACTCCGCAACGGTTTGTAAACCGTTGCGCCAAACTTCTTTCCTTCTTTTTTTCTTTTCTCCTGATTTCTTCTCTCAATTTTGGCTTTTACCTTTTCTCTCCCGAATTTATTCATTTTCTTCTTTGTGCTTCCTTTTTTCTGAAGATTATTTTTTCTTTCTTTTTATGCGCTTAATTTTCTCTAAAGATTTTCCCCTTAATGCGTAAATCTCCTCCGGTTCATGATTTTGCACACAACTTTGCCTTTTTGTTACGCGTTTAGCTCCATTTCCGGTTCTCGACACATAAATACCTTTTTATGCAATATATACATAAAATACAGTTCTAAACACCCAAAAATACATCATAAACAGACTAAATTATATCATAAAAACCAATAAATTCCTAAGATATTAAGGGTATATGTTCGATTCCTTTAAAGTAGAGAAAATTTTCAATTTATTTTTATGGCGGAAACGACATTGTTTCTTACAACACATGACAATTACTTGTCTATATGTACGCTGACTCACCCAGATTTAATGTTTGACTAATATAATGTTTTGTTAGTCAGTTCCAGTTTTTGTGTTAGTGTGTTAAGTTCGGGTAGGAAACTCAAAAATTTGTGTGGTTTATATATGAAAAAGTACTTATCATTTGTCTAGGTATAAAAAGGAACAATTAATTTTTTATGGACAAATAGGCCATTTTCTAGTAAAATATAGTGCTTTTGGAAATTTAGAGGAAGAACTATTACTTTCACTTTTTTCCATTCATTATAGTCATATTGGTTAAAAGAATCTAGACAAAATTATTACAAAATCTGTCGTTGAAACTCGGTATTTTGTTCATTTAATTTCTTGTAAATTCTTTGTAATTAAATTATCTTATGTTAATATATATTTTGATGACTATAAGGATTGTGTGTACGTACGAATTCATATTCTTTCCACCATACTTCAGATGTAGATATATTACAAATGTATCAGGATCAACTCAGATTCCACTAGAATACAAAAGAACCTTTCACCTACATATAATGACTATTTTAAATAAAATATGCAATAGTTGAATAGATACAATGGTGAGTTAGAACAAATTGTTGAAAATGAGTTAGAATAAATAATCAACACCTTGAATAGGAAGAAATGGCTTCATTTGACAAATGGTATTTTTTATTGGATATAAAAAAATTGGATAAAAACCAAAATATCAATCATGTATTTTGTTTGGCCGCTAAGATTGTTGATACTTTCATCTCAACCATTTATTGTAAATTATTTTATTTAACTAATTTTATATCAAAATTATTAATTTTATAAATAAAAATTTATTTTATTTTATTTAGACACATAAAATTCCATATTTTAATGCAATTCTTTTATCTATCAATAATTTTTAATTTAAATTTTTGCCCATCTTTTCAATTAAATGATCCCAAATATATAAATTATCCTTTTAACTATATAAATTACAATAATTATCAATTTTAGAATCAATTTTCCAACCAACTCCAAAATATACTAATTTATGATTTTCACCAAATTTTTTGTTTCAATCATGAATATCCCTATTTATAGTTTTTATTACTTAAAAAAATTATATAAATAAACTAATTATTTTTATATTCTTAAACATTTTAGTTAAATTTCATTGAGAATTATCATTAATATGTAGTTACAAAAAAACATAAAAGAAAATAAGTATATGAAACAGAAATAGTTTGATAGGTTATTTAATTTTATTAAAAATCATTATAGAATTAAAAATTAGGTGTATATTGAATTATTTGATAGAAAAAGAGAAGATGATGTAAAATATTAAGGAGGAAAAAATATTGTTAAATGTTAAAACCAATATACATAGTCTTATAATTGTTTGAATTTATTAAACTTATTTTTTTAATTTAATTAATACTAGAAAGTAAATGTATCAAAGTATAGAAATGGTATACATATAAAAATTAAGTATATATCTAGATTGTAAAGTTAAACTAGAAGAAACGAAACTCATTAATATTTTGGATTAGTATAAAAATGTATTAATATCAAGTTTTCATAAAACAATACTTAATCTAAATTATTTTTTTGTTAACTTAGTCTATTGGCTTTAATATTCTCTTTAACATTGTGGGGTAATGAATTCAAAACCTAAATATGTATCATGAATTTCAAAAATCATTATCATTATACAATATGATTCCGACAAATCTAAATCAGTTACCTTGACAATAACTAAACTACTAAATCGGTCTCACACTTCAAGAAGCATAATACAATCAACAAAATTCAACATTTTGATTTTTTTCTCATGCCTTCTTATTCCACCCTTGCACACACTCGTTTATTCGCATTTGTGTTTTCAGTTTACTCCCTGACAGTACTTGCTAGCGTACTTCAATTGGATTCCTACTTCACAAACAATCCGACAAATCTCAATTATTGTGATTCTAACGTCTAATCACAAGTGTCAACAGTACAAGGGAGAGAGCGAGAGAAAGAGATACGCATTAAGTGTGTTTTGTCATTAGTTAAAGAAAGTTCAAATTACAAACGAGTGTTTATACACAAGTGCTAATTATCAAACTACGTAACGAACACTCTAACAAACTACGTAATGAATGCTCTAACAAACTAGTATAACCACCTCAACCTAGCAAACGACCACTAATATGATAAACCAATTTGTTTTTTTCTAGGACAAAAAATCTTATATATCACACTCACAACATCACACGCCATTTTATTGTATATATACACACATCCTCTTTAAACACAACAAAAACACTATAAACACATGCATCAGTCCAAAATCCCACAGAAACAATCATTTTCAAAAGGTTTCGATAAATATGTCGGTCGGAAATATATCATGGAAAATTCAATATCTACTGAGAATCCATCAAAAATTTCCAACGTATTTTCGAGAACAAATATTTTACAGATTTATGACTAATAAAAATCTGTCATGATTAGTATTCTGACGGATTATCGATGAAGATAATTATTTGACGTTTTTCGACGGTACTATAATTATTTTAAAAAATTAATTATTATTTTTATTTAATTATTATTATTTTTACTTATTAAAGAATTTATATAATATTCCAGAAAAAATGCATTTATAAATTAAAAAATTATTTAAATTAAAAAATTATTTAAACCTTTAAAATCTTATTTAAATTATTAAAAATAAGAAAATAATAAGTTTAAAATCCAAAAAAAAATCCAAAAAACTTAAACGCATAAAGTTGACAGCATTCGTCAAGGTTTACTGCGTATTGGCAAGTGTTTCCTGTGTTGTAGCGAGCGTAGCTTTCGTAACCGTCTTGGATTCTTCCAATACTTTATCCATAGATAATTTTTCGAAAGATACTCTCTAGATAAGTTGGGTAAGCTGCAGATGTGAAGCTTTCACTCCTTACAACACTGTCCAAATCCAACCGATGGCTTTTTTTTAATTTTGGTCTCCTGCAAATTAAAAATATTTTGTTAAAATATAAAAATAATAAATTTAATATAAAGAGTATTAATTATATGAATTATCTCTAGCACCGCGGTTAATCTCTTCCCGAGGAATATCGTTAGAAGAAGAAGAGCCATTTTGAGATTGTTGTATCAAGATATTGCTCTTCTTGTTCTTAGCCTTCTCAACAATTTTGGACACAACTCGATCTTGAATTACATTGGTTGTTTTGTTAGTATGCGTGTTCTCCATAAGTTGAAGATGATCCGGTCGCATACATCCGGCCTCTTGTGTCTTTTGATATACACAAAGTTGTTGTGTTAAAATAAAAAAAAATAAAAAATCAAAAGTAAAATAGTTAATATTGCGAAGAAGCTGGTGGAACTCACGTTGTGTACTGGAATTCCTTTGCCACATCAATCGCTCAATCGGTTTGGGGTTGGTCTGAGATTTGGTTTCATTATCTGGTGACTCCACATACGCTTGGTACACCTCCCAAACACTTCGGTTCAAACCGTTTGGGTTGTCTTTCCATTGCCTCCACTTTTTCTTCCACTCATTCATGTGGTGGGAGAACGTCTTAACCGCTTCTCTGTCGGAAGTGGTTTTTACCAGCCCAGTTAATCCAAAATCTTAAACAATATATATATACTACAAAAATAAATTTACTGCAAAAGTCCTAAACCAAAGGTGTTGTTCTTCTTAAGGCATTAAAGAACACCGATAATACGGTTTTTGGAGCACTGAATGCAACATCTTTATAATTGATTTTGTAATATCATTATTAGATATTCTAAATCTATATTATCATTAAAAACAATTTAAAATAATTATATAATTAAATTAAATTTTTTTTTTTGTCAAGATAGCCTAGTGGCTTTATTATCCCCAATAACATGCGGGGTGCTGGGTTCGAACCCCAGACATGGCGTAATGAATGCAGATGTGACTACCATTATGCCACATGATTCTTACAATTAAATTAAATATTTAGAACAGAAAAAAAAAATTATTTATCAAGTGGTGCTTTCAATGCGTCAAGGATCAAGTACCGAGAGCATTTTAGATTTCTCAACTGACCTAACATATACTTTCCATCTTATTTAGGAGATGGTTCATCAAAAACTTTGAATTCTTCTTTACTAACATGGTACTTCGACGATAAGGATGATCTGGCGAAATAAATCGACGATGACAATCAGACCAAGATATTTTTTGATCGTGTTTCAGTTGTAAGGCATCAGTGATATCTTGACAATGTGGACATGCTAACTTTTCATGTGTCAATCATCCAGATAACATATCACACGCTGAAAAATCATTTATGGTCTATATAATTACAACGAAAATTATAAAATGTTGTTTCAACGAGATATCAAACTTTTATACACCATGTTCTCATTACATTTGCAACTCATAAATCAACGTCTGCAATAATACATCAAATGATCTCTTAGGATGCTCTGGACCGGGACAAAAATAATTATAAACAAAAACTCATGTTTTATGCACAATGAAAGCGTCAACTTATAAGGTGTCACAACGTCGGGCCACAACGAGTACTGTCTCCCATGCTTTTTGAAATGATTAAATCAATTTGTGCATAATCCAAGGTAAATGTTCTTTCTCTCATCTCTAAACCTATGATACACCTCTTGAAAATGTTTACAAGCTACCGCATCTTAGGGATGCACAATCTCTCCATCTGATGTGTGCTATGTATGTTATCTCATAGACTTTCCTGTACAATCGGATTGATATAACCTCTTCAGCCTTTCTGTTATCGGCAAATATCACATCCATTTATGTGAAACATTAATCCTTTCAATTGTTTCTTGATATCTTTATTAGTGGCAGTACCGACATATCAAGCAGTTTACATTGATTATCCAGTAGCTCATACAGTTATCAATGCAGATAACTAGCATTTGATACGACAATCCAAGCCAAGATACCAGTTTATGAACCTCGTAATAAGATGCAGGTAAAATGTCTTTTACACATACAACTATCGAATCTACACAATCCTCAGCCAAACTGAAATATGTCTTCATATTCATCAACCTAGTTGCAGATAATAAAACTGATACTATCTCTCTACATCTGGTGTACAATGGATGATTTGCTGCATCCAAAATATGAAAAAACCTTCGAGTTTCTATATTAGGTTCCTCTATTCTACTTTCGTGATCACTAAATTATGCTAAATATTTACGAAATGCATCATTCACCATCTGAACAGTACAAGGTTGGTGCGGCCCTGGTTCTGTAATTCAGGAGAGACTCAACTGACTTACAAAAGATAGAAAGAAAAGAATTATTTTAAAACAAAAATGAAATAAATCGATGGTGGTTTTGAAATTAAGGTGGTTTCACAAACCTAACCTTCAAGAGGCTCTGATACCACTTGGTGCAATCCTGGTTGTGTTAGAACCAAATGATCGACTTGAAGGGATGTGTTTTGGCGACAAGGAGGCTACTAGCTCTCCTTAATGGCAGTGGTTGTGAAAGCAGGTGAAGTGGCGGTTTGGAAGGATGTGGAGGCTACTAGCTCTCCAATTAGGCGTGAAATATGGAGATTTATATTTCAATAGCACAGGTTCACCCTGCTTTAGAGCTAAGGAAATTCACAGTAGATTACTCTACTCTTTAGTGATTAGGTTCAATGTTCTTAGGCTGAACAGAGAAAACAAGAAGAAGAACAAATTTCTCTAAGTATTTTTTTAATGATTAAAATCGTGGGTGTTATACAATGGGGGGGGTGGATGTAATGCCCCGTACCTTAGGAACGACCATTCTGTACAACCGCTCGTACATCCGCAGTCCTTACTACACGGTCGACCAGCCGACCGTCCGCTTGACAGCCGTACGCCCGTCATGCACCGCCCGTTTTTTCCGCAGGATGATGGGATTCCACTTTGATGAATTATTAATAATTGTGCACGCATGCATGAGTGGAGAAGGACAGATGGCAAATTCCACTTTGATGAATTATTTATTGTTTAAGCTTGCATGAGTGGAGGAGGACAGCTGGCGGTTTCCACTTTGCATGCAAAGTGAGTGGATTTCATGCATTGGTCCATTCAGCATGAAGAACAATTGGCAAAATCCACTATCTCCACCCTTTGGCTATAAATAGCACTCCCTGGCCTCACTTAAACCATTTCCCATCCTTTTCCAAGCTGTAGAAGTTTAGAGAGAAGTTAGAGAATTCTTTAGAGAGAGAGAGGGAGTCTTGTCCGTGAGCTGCCTAGTCCATTCATTAGGAGCATTGCCCTGTGAGTTGGATTTTTCCTTTTTGCAAGAATGTGGTTAATGAGTTCGGTTTTATTTTAAAAAGGTTTTCAAATCGTTTTCAAAAGGTTTTTCAATCGGTTTTCAAAAAGGTTTTTAAATCGGTTTTCAAAGGTTTTCAAATCATTTTCAAAGATTTTAAAATCGGTTTTCAAAGGTTGCATGCATGGTTTTCAATCAGCTTGGATTTTAAAATCCAAGCATAGTATTTATAAAGTTATTATGGGTATTTATAAGTAGGTTTTCAAAGTATTTTCTTAAAAATTCATGCATGCAAGTTTTTTTTAAAAGGATTTCCATTGATTCTTTTATATCTTAAGTGTTTTGGTTTTAAAAGGATTTTAAGAAGTTTTATGAAAGTATTATGCATGTTAAAGGGAGGTTTAGATTTCATGATGCATGATTAAATTATTGTGAAGTATATTTCTGGCATTGCATTTAAGTATGATTTTATGAGCTTGGATTGATGAGTTACCATTTGAGTTGCATGCTTAATCATTTGTTCTATGTTAATGGTTTGATCAGATGTTTGCATGTTCTTGTTTGATTGAGTCGTTGAGTTAGGTCTAAGGGTGCCACTACTAGAACCTTAGGTTTAGTTTAGGTCTTATTTGATTGGCTTTACATGTTCTTGTTTGATTGTTGTACAGTTAGTCAAATAAATAGGCCTAGACTGGACCGAGGGCGATACGAAATGGTGTCTGGTTTAGGAGGTCATGTATTATGATTAGTCGCATGCATGATAAGTTATGGTTGAGTTTGGTTAAGTGAATCCATTAGTATACCCTAAATCTAGTTCGGGTTCTATTTGGTCGGTTGTGCATGTTCTTGTTTGATTGTTGCACAGTTGATTAAATAAACGGACCTGGACCGGATCAAAGGTATTGCGAAGTGGTTTCATGGTTAAGTGGTTGTGTGGTTATCATGGGATTGAGTTGTGGGGATTTTGTGACTTAGCTATTCCGTGTGTATGCGAGGGATGACTTGCCACCATCCTGTGAGCGACTTGCCAGGCTAGTGCCCGTCTTCGTAGGTTCCTTGTAGTCTTGGTGACTAAGGACCTGACCGGGGCAGTGAGTACCGTCCATCTTCGTAGGTGTCTTATAGCTTGTGTGGCTAAGGACCTGACCGGGACGGGAAGGGAATAGGCTAAGGTCACGGCGCGCATGGGTAGATTAGAAGCAAGCTTTGTTAAGCTGTCTGTTGAGTCTAGACTTGTGTTTGGTCTAGGAGTCGTTGAGTTCTGGTGATGAGTAAGACTATGTGCGTTTATTTCCATGTGATCGTTATGCTTGTTGTTCCTTGTGTGCATGCTCTCATCTGGTTGGGGTTAGTTTTTATTATGTATTTTACATCTGCTCACTCAGCATATAGCTGACCGAACTCATTCTTGCAGATCCCGCAAGTTGGTTGAAAGAAAGACGTGACGGTTCCGGTGTAGATTTTTCCCCCATTTCCCTTGTCTTAGAGTATGTATCCGGTTGTAAGATTTTTCGGCACTCATGTGTACTTACAACCGTTATATCGGTTTAGATCGGGTTGTTGTATTCAGTTTTAGTTATGTGGGATCTTAGTTATTGTACCTTTGGGATTTTTTTTTTAATTAAGTATTTGTTCGGTTTTATCGTAAGCTTGTTTCTTCCCTTTAAAGATTTTATGTTCTGAAGTCTCGGCCGAGCAAACCCGACCATGATATCCGGTCTTGGTTCAGAAACCTCGACCGTGAAGGAGTCTTAATCGGGGATCGGATCTTGTGAGTTCGGGCTTTCGGACTATGTTCGAGAGAACGGACGAGCGGGATTCGGACCTATCGTAGCATCTCCGGTCTACTAGGGACGGGGGTGTTACAAGAGGTGGTATCAGAGCATGGTTTTCGAGTCACTAGGACTTAAGCGCTTTTCGAAAAGAAATTTTTTTGGGAATGGGGTTTAGGAAACTGGAACATTCGTCTTTCCTTATGAGTTCGTAACAAGTTTCTGTTTTGCAGATGGATCCATACAGGGTAGAGACGAGGCAAGGTTTGAGACGGTTGTATCGTGGCCCAATACCAGTGCCAAGAGAAGAGCCAGAGCTGATTGTGATATCAAACTGATACGGAGCCTGCCCTAGCAGAGACAGACTCAGTTGAGATAGACCCTGAGGAAGAAAGCGCCATTAGATACAACCGGTCTGCATCCTTCTGTCCTCTACCCCAAATTCTGGTATGTTGGGCTTAACCTTTGGGATTGCGTATGTTTGGATGATTGGCTTATGTTATACTAATCAAGTCAGGTTTGAGTTTTGGAAGGTCAATCGTGCATGTTCTTTTTTGATTGTTGCACGGTTGATCGACTTTGACTTGGGCTGATACCGGTTAGTATAACTGAGTCAATGTTTGCTTATGCATGTTCATGATTCATTGTGTGTGTTATTTGCATATTGTGGGATTGTTATGTATTAAGTAAGTATGAGTGATTAAGTGTGTAGATTTCTAGGCTGTTTTAGGCTTTGCTATAAGTGCTTATGTTTGGGTAGCTAGGCCTGGGTATTTTGATTCATGTCATTAGCATTCAGGTCGGGTTTGAGTTTTAGGAGATGGGTCGTGCATGTTCTTGTTTGATTGTTGCACGATCTATCGAATTTAACTCGGACTTAGATTTGGGTGGCATGATAGAGTCAATGGTCAGTCGTGCATGTTCTTGTTTGATTGTTGCACGACAGATCGGATTACCCTCGCCATGAACCTGAATTGCATGAATATAGCTTAGTCGGACCTGTTGCTGTTAGAATTGTTGATTTAGGCGTGGCTAGCCTATAGCCTTGTTAGCATAGTTTATAAGTTAAATGTAGGGTGTTCTCAGATTTCCCTAGTCATGGTTAAGTGTGATGCTCTTCTGTAAGTTAGTAATCTCAAGTTAGAGAGAATCCTTTGAGGGAGCCTTCGGTGAGTAGCTGCCTAATTAGGTTTCCCAAAAAAAAAAAAAAAAAAACCTAACCCTTAAACCTTTCCGGGTTGTTGCCAAGTGTGCTGAGGAAGCTGTGTGAGTTGTTGCTGTCGTAAGTGACCAAGTTCGGTAAGGGAAGCATTGTGAATGTTAAATCAGAAGTGAGCTATGGCCTGAAGAAAAGATAAAGGAAGTTAGGGAAACGGATGCAAATCGAACAAGACTAGACCAAGGAAAGATCAAGCTGGATAAACCAATCATGATGGAGTTGATGTGAGCCTCGGAACTCCTAGACCATACGACCAGACGGATGAACAGGATATCCAACGGACGAACGTTCGGATAGAAATGTCGAACGCACGGATGTTTGCCAGACATTCCGGAAATACCCAACGCAGACATCCCAGAAGTACGACATGGATGAACCACGGACGACCACTAGTGTCTGACCAAGGCCATTGGAGTCTGATAACTAGTCTAGGCGGAGCAAGAAGGAAGAAATGTTATGGTTGAATCTCGGTTTAGTAGAACCATTAGCATACCCTAGATCTAGCTCGGGGTCTATTTGGTCAGCTGTGCATGTTCTTGTTTGATTGTTGCACAGTTGGTCAAATAAATAGACCTTGGCTGGATTAAAGGTATTGCGAAGTGGTAACACGGCTAGTAATGATGGTAACGTAAGTATTTACGGAACTATTGCCAAGAAGAACCAGTCCACGCATATGGAGTTCCAAATCTACCGAAGGACAGAAACACATAAGGAAGGATTGATTTGAAAGTTGGAGGAACCAAGGAAGGTTTCCGAATTCAAGATTCCGGAACATAGATCATCGAGTAACAAACCTTTGGGAGGCATTCCGAGCTATGCACCAAGGAAGTAAGAGTTGAGTTAGTGAATTCGGGGACGAATTCCTATAAGGAGGGGAGAATGAATGCCCCGTACCTTAGGAACGACCATTCTGTACAACCGCTCGTACATCCACAGTCCGTACTACACGGTCGACCAGCCGACCGTCCGCTTGACAGCCGTACGTCCGTCGTGCACCGCCCGTTCTTTCCGCAGGATGATGGGATTCCACTTTGATGAATTATTAATAATTGTGCATGCATGCATGAGTGGAGAAGGACAGATGGAAAATTCCACTATGATGAATTATTTATTGTTTAAGCTTGCATGAGTGGAGGAGGACAGCTGGCGGTTTCCACTTTGCATGCAAAGTGAGTGGATTTCATGCATTGGTCCATTCAGCATGAAGAACACTTGGCAAAATCCACTATCTCCAACCTTTGGTTATAAATAGCACTCCCTGGCCTCACTTAAACCATTTCCCATCCTTTTCCAAGCTGTAGAAGTTTAGAGAGAAGTTAGAGAATTCTTTATAGAGAGAGAGAGGGAGTCTTGTCCGTGAGCTGCCTAGTCCGTTCATTAGGAGCATTGTCCTGTGAGTTAGATTTTTCCTTTTTGCAAGGATGTGGTTAATGAGTTCGGTTTTATTTTAAAAAGGTTTTCAAATCGTTTTCAAAAGGTTTTTCAATCGGTTTTCAAAAAGGTTTTTAAATCGGTTTTCAAAGGTTTTCAAATCGTTTTCAAAGGTTTTAAAATCGGTTTTCAAAGTTTGCATGCATGGTTTTCAATCAGCTTGGATTTTAAAATCCAAGCATAGTATTTATAAAATTATTATGGGTATTTATAAGTAAGTTTTCAAAGTATTTTCTTAAAAATTCATGCATGCAAGTTTTTTTTTAAAGGATTTCCATTGATTATTTTATATCTTAAGTGTTTTGGTTTTAAAAGGATTTTAAGAAGTTTTATGAAAGTATTATGCATGTTAAAGGGAGGTTTAGATTTCGTGATGCATGATTAAATTATTGTGAAGTATAATTCTGGCATTGCATTTAAGTATGATTTTATGAGCTTGGATTGATGAGTTACCATTTGAGTTGCATGCTTAATCATTTGTTCTATGTTAATGGTTTGATCAGATGTTTGCATGTTCTTGTTTGATTGAGTTGTTGAGTTAGGTCTAAGGATGCCACTAGTAGAACCTTAGGTTTAGTTTAGGTCTTATTTGATTGGCTGTACATGTTCTTGTTTGATTGTTGTACAGTTAGTCAAATAAATAGGCCTAGACTGGACCGATGGCGATACGAAATGGTGTCTGGTTTAGGAGGTCATGTATTATGATTAGTCGTATGCATGATAAGTTATGGTTGAGTTTGGTTAAGTGAATCCATTAGTATACCCTAAATCTAGTTCGGGTTCTATTTGGTCGGCTGTGCATGTTCTTGTTTGATTGTTGCACAGTTGATTAAATAAACGAACCTGGACCGGATCAAAGGTATTGCAAAGTGGTTTCATGGTTAAGTGGTTGTGTGGTTATCATGGGATTGAGTTGTGGGGATTTTGTGACTTAGCTACTCCGTGTGCATGCGAGGGATGACTTGCCACCATCCTGTGAGCGACTTGCCAGGCTAGTGCCCGTCTTCGTAGGTTCCTTGTAGTCTTGGTGACTAAGGACCTGACCGGGGCAGTGAGTACCGTCCATCTTCGTAGGTGCCTTATAGCCTGTTTGGCTATGGACCTGACCGGGACGGGAAGGGAATAAGCTAAGGTCACTGCGCGCATGGGTAGATTAGAAGCAAGCTTGGTTAAGCTGTCTGTTGAGTCTAGACATGTGTTTGGTCTAGGAGTCGTTGAGTTCTGGTGATGAGTAAGACTATGTGCGTTTATTTCCATGTGATCGTTATGCTTGTTGTTCCTTGTGTGCATGCTCTCATCGGGTTGGAGTTAGTTTTTATTATGTATTTTACATCCTCTCACTCAGCATATAGCTGACCGAACTCATTCTTGCAGATCTCGCAAGTTGGTTGAAAGAAAGATGTGACAGTTCCAGTGTAGATTTCTCCCCCATTTCCCTTGTCTTAGAGTATGTATCCGGTTGTAAGATTTTTTGGCACTCATGTGTACTTACAACCGTTATATCGGTTTAGATCCGTTTGTTGTATTCGGTTTTAGTTATGTGGGATCTTAGTTGTTGTACCTTTGGGATTTTTTTTTAATTAAGTATTTGTTCGGTTTTATCGTAAGCTTGTTTCTTCCCTTTAAAGATTTTATGTTCTGAAGTCTCGGCCGAGCATACCCGACCATGATATCCGGTCTTGGTTCAGAAACCTCGACCGTGAAGGAGTCTTAATCGGGGTTCGGATCTTGTGAGTTCGGGCTTTCGGACTATGTTCGAGAGAACGGACGAGCGGGATTCGGACCTATCGTAGCATCTCCGGTCTACTAGGGACGGGGGTGTTACAGTGGATGCCTTTTTAAAGGCAGAAAACCCTAACAAGATTTATGCCACAAAAGGAATATACTAACTAATCTATCATAATCCTAAGGAATATGTCAAAAAGATACTTATGGCCTAATTTATCCTAATTATTCTCTTGTTTAATTTAAATGACTATTTACAAACCAATAAACAAATTAAACCAATTGGTTAGTTTAATTTAGTCCCTCCCTCCTTTAAGCTGGCGATTTTTACTTCTGGATCTTGTTAATGGGCCAAGCCATAATTCTTTGTCTTCTTGGGCCTGGGCTTGGGCTATACATTCTTCTCCTTCTCCTGGTCTTGCACTAGCCCAATGTTCTCCTTGAACTAACCCTTCTTTGTTTTGCAGGTCCTTGGGCCGGGTGTGGTTCATGGTTGGGCTTGGTCCGAGTCCGAGTCGAGGGCCGTGGAACACAGACGGCCTGGGGTCCGCGTCTGCGTTGGGTTCTTCGCCAGCCAGTCCAGGGCCGTGGAAAACAGACAGGCTGTTGTCCATGTCGGGTCGAGGGCCGGGATTTGTGTCGTGGTCGAGGACGGGTTCTACACCGGGGTCGAGGCCGGGTTCTGCGCCGGGTTCTTCGCCGTGATTCGTGGTCGAGCTTGTGTCGAGGCCGGGTTGAGCGTCATGATCCATGCATGGTCGAGGGCTGAGTTTGGTGTCGGTTTGGTGTCGTGGAACACGGATGGGCCGTGCTTGGTACCGTGGAACACGGACGGTCCGTGCTTGATACCCCGGTCAGTGCCAAAGTTGGGGGACACGGTCATGCCATGTGTTGCGCCGAGTTCTGGTGCCGGCCTGGTCCTGTTTGGTCCTCTCCTCTTCACTCTCTTCCTCAGTTGAATTCAGGCCATCTGATGTCTCATGTAGGTCTTGATTGTTCCAGGTCGCACTATCCCTTCATCATTTGAAAGGATTTGACCTCAAATCCGATTCATCTGCCACAAAAGAATGAAATCAGAAACATTAAAGGTAAAACTTATAGCATTCTTACCTTGGAGATCTATTTGATAAGCATTGTTGTTGATTCTCTTCAGGACTGGAAATTTGATTTTCTTTCATTTGGAAATTTGTCCTTCTTTAAATGAATCCATACGAGGTCTCCAAGTTTCTAGTATACATCTTACTCTTTTCTTCAATATTTTTCTTAACATGTTCATGCAAAGACTTAACAAACTCGGCTTTCTTTTGGCCATCAAGGTTAATTTGTTCCTTTAAAGGTAAAGCAAGTAAATCTAAAGAAGATAATGGGTTGAAACCATACACTACTTGAAAAGGGGTGAGTCCTAATGTTCTTTTTAATAATGACTCTGAAAATGGTGGATAGGGTTCTATTTACTTATTTTGTTTGGCCATCAGTTTGTGGGTGACAAATTGTGGAAAATAATAACCTAGTACCTAGTTTTCCCCAAAGGGTCCTCCAAAAGTGACTAAGGAATTTAGAATCCGTGTTGGATACAATTGTCCTAGGCATTCCATGTAATCTAACAACTTTCCTAAAGAACAAGTCAGCCACTAAAACTGCATCATCTATCTTATGACAAGGTATGAAATGGGTCATCTTAGAAAACCTATCAACCACCAGAAAGATATTGTCCTTTCCTTTCCTAGTTCAGGTAGTCCTAATACAAAGTTCATGGAAATATCTACCCAAGGTTGATCAGGCATAGGTAAGGGAGTATACAAACCTGTGGGCTGTACCTTGGTTTTAGCTTGCTTACACTCGACACATTTGGGACACACCTTCTCCACGTCTTTCTTCATGCTGGGCAGTCGAAGTGCTCTTGTAAAGTGGACAAAGTATTGGCAACACCAAAGTGTCCCATTAAACCGCCTCCATGAGCTTCCCTAACATATAACTCTTTGATTGTTCCACTTGGTACACAAAGAGGACTATCACAAAACAAGAATCCTCTGAATTGATAAAATCATCCATGGGCATGGTTGCTAGTATCCTTGTATAATTCTGCAAAGTTAGGGTCATTAATGTAACAAGATTTAAGATGCTCAAAACTTAATAGTTTTGTTTCCATAGATGATAAGAGAGCATACCTCCTTGAGAGAGCATATGCCACAATGTTCTCCTTACTTTGTTTATAATGAATGACATAGGGAAAAGTCTCAATGAATTCCTCCATCGTGCATGCCTTTTATTCAGCTTCTGTTGTCCCTTGAGATGTTTGAGAGATTCATGATCTGTATGAATTACAAACTCCTTAGGGCATAGATAATGTTGCCACTGTAGGGCTCTCACCAGAGCATAAAGTTCTTTGTCATAACTAGGATAATTAATAGTTGCTCCTCGTAACTTCTCACTAAAAGAGGCTATAGGTCTCCTTTCCTGCATTAACACAGCACCAATTCCAACTCCAGATGCATCACATTCAATTTCAAAATTTTAGAAAAATCTGGCAAAACAAGTAAATATGCATTGGACAACTTCCCTTTCAGCAGCTCAAATGCTTCTGCTTGGGCTGGTCCCCAAGTAAACCCAACGGTTTTCTTAACCACTTCTGTAACGGGTGTTGCAATAGTAATGAAGTCCTTCATATATCTTCGATAGAATCCATCAAGTCCATGAAGACTTCTCACCTCTCTAATGTTTTTAGGCGTGGGCCACTCCCTGATTGCCTTCACTTTCTCCTCGTCTACCTAGATACCTTCAGAAGTAACAACAAAGCCCAAAAAGACTAGGTTATCTGTTCCAAAAGATCATTTATTTATGTTCGCAAACAAGTTTTCTTTTCTCAAAACATCTAAGACATGTCTAAGGTGATCAAGGTGCTCTGTCATGTTCTTACTATAAATCAAAATATCATCAAAGTGTACCACCAAAAATCGTCCTATGTATGCTCTTAAGACATGGTTCATTAATCTCATGAAAGTGTTGGGTGCATTAGTGAGTCCAAAAGGAATAACTAGCCATTCATACAATCCTAATTTTGTCTTAAAAGATTTTTTCCATTCATCTCATTCTTTCATTCTAATCTGGTGGTAACCACTTTTCAAATCAATTTTAGAAAAGATGCAAGATCCATATAACTCATCAAGAATATCATCCAAGCGAGGAATAGGTTGTCAATACTTAATTTTGATGTTGTTAATGGCTCTGCAATCTACACACATGCGCCAGCTGCCATCCTTCTTAGGCACAAGTAAGACTGGTACTGCACAAGGACTTAAGCTCTCACGAATATGTCCTTTCTCCAAGAGCTCATTGACTTGTCTTTGAAGTTCCTTTGTCTCCACAAGATTGGTCCTGTAAGCCGGTCTATTTGGAAGAGTGGCGCCTGATACAAAGTCAATCTGATGTTCTATACCTCTGAAAAGGGGTAGTCCCACGGGTTGGTCTTCAAGAAAAATGTCCTTATACTCTCGCAAAAGAATCTCAATCTGTCTCGGTATTTCCTGAGTCAAGTTAGTATTACTAGTTAGAATTCCTTGCAAACTAGCAACATCATGAATTGTTGATCATTAAAACCATGCTTGACATCACTAAGAGTAGCAAAAAGGCTGTAGTGAATTACCTTAGCATGGTCATTGGCGTGAGTCTCCTGATGAAGTGCCTCTGACTCTTCTCTCCTTTGCTTCATCTGCATCTGGTCATGGTGCACCTCCTGGGGGTGTGAGTGGTACTAGTGCGAGTTGTTTGCCCCTGTGTTTGAACGAGTTCTTGTTGGTGAATTCGTCTCGCTCTCTTGTCATATTGACAGGGTCTTCTCAATATGATATGACTGGCTTCCATGGGTAACACGTCACATGTAATTTTGTCTTGGTACTTGCCGATGTTTAAAGGTATCTCCACTTGCTCTGTCATTTTCATTTTTACTTCCTCGTTGAGCCATTGCAGCTGATATGGTTTAGGATGATTGTGAGTGGTTAAATTGGGCCGGTCCACTAGGGTCTGACAAGCTATGTTGATACAGCTTCCTCCGTCTATGATCAAGCTACATATTTTCTCCTGAATAAGGCATTGAGTATGGAATAGATTATCCCTTTGCTCATGTACCTTTGGTTGTGCGCTCAAGGTTCTCCTGGTCACCAATAGTCATCCTCGGATGTTATCTCTCCATTTTCTAAAATGAGCATAACCCTTTTATTGGAGCATTCGCTGGCATAATGTCCAAATCCTTGACACCTAAAGCATTTGATGTTCCTGGTTCTTGTTGGTGGGGTCGTTTGGGTTGCAATTCCTTTACCCTTATCATCACGTGGAGGAGGAACAGAAGTACTCTCCCTGGGTTTAACTGGTATTTTAAAGGCTGATCCTCCCACCTTGTCTGTTGTAGGGCGTCTTGGAGGTTGGGACATAGGGGTTCCTTGTGTTGCTCTTTGTTTTGTTTTGTTGCTCAATAAGAATAGCTTTGTGTAGCATCTCGTCCATGTCTTCATATCCTTGCAACTCCAATCGATCCTGGATGTCTCTATTAAGTCCTCCTTGGAACCGAGCCATACTAGCTTCCATGGTCTCATCAATTTGAGCTTTGATCAGGAGACTCTCCATCTCTTGGTGATAGTCCTCCACACTCTTTGTTCCTTGGGTTAGTCTCCTTAGTTTCTGATATAGATCTCTTCCATAGTGGATAGGAACAAACCTCTTCTTCATCATGGTTTTCATTTCGTACCAAGAGGTGATTTGGGGTTCACCATTGCGTCTTCTAGTAGTGGCTATCTGCTCCCACCAGTTTATGGCATATTCATCGAATTATATTGCTGCCATGTTCACCTTCTTCTCCTCGGAATAGTTTTGACAGCTGAAAACTATCTCAATCTTCTTTTCCCATTCTAGGTAAGCATCAGGGTCATTCTTTCCTGAGAATGAAGGAATTCTAAGCTTGAGTCCTCCAAGGTTTTTATCTGGTCTAGGATCCTGCTTGGTTTGGCGTTGGTCTCCGCTATCTTCTTAGTAGTCTTGTGGCTCCTCTTCATCTCCTCCAAACCTGACGCCTTGTCTAGCTCTCAATATGGCACGTCTCCCAAAGCGCCCTCCTCCTTGGATTGGTCTCCCTCCGCGAGCTGGTCGACCTGCAAGGGGATCAACTCCATAAAAAAAAATCCATTAGCTTGGTTAGCTCTGTTTTCAAATGTAGCCTGAAGCCTTCTGGTAATTTCGTCCATCATGACCTCCATCTGCAATTGATCAAATCTATGGGGTCGCGTGGATCCTTCTCCTCTAGGGGTTTCTTCATTTGGATTCTCCATTTTTCTTAAAATAACTTAACAATCTGTTAGTTAAAAATTCTCTCTCTCTCTCTCTTTGGTGGTCTCTCAGTAGTTTTTCCTCTTGATATTCCAAAAAGTTCATAATATATCAAAGCTCAATCACGTAAGATCTAGAGCTAAAACCTACTACAACTTTAAGATAGAAAGATTGCAAAAAAAATTTTCGTCAGCTGATTGACCTTCTCCTAGCAGGGTCTCTCTTCAGCTCTTTTTTTTTATTTTCGGATTTTTTTTATTATATGCAAATCATTTCTTATATCCTTCTGTAATTTAGGAGAGGCTCAACTGACTTACAAAAGATAGAAAGAAAAGAATTATTTTAAAACGAAAAATGAAATAAATCGATGGTGGTTGTGAAATTAAGGTGGTTTCACAAACCTAACCTTCAAGAGGCTCTGAAACCACTTGGTGCGGCCCTGGTTGTGTTAGAACCAAATGATCAACTTGAAGGGATGTGTTTTGGCGACAAGGAGGCTACTAGCTCTCCTTAATGGCAGCGGTTTTGAAAGCAGGTGAAGTGGCGGTTTAGAAGGATGTGGAACTGGAGGCTACTAGCTCTCCAATTAGGCATGAAGTGGGGATTTAGATTTCATTAGCACAGATTCACCCTGCTTTAGAGCTAAGGAAATTCACAGTAGATTACTCTCCTCTTTAGTGATTAGGTTCAATGTTCATAGGCTGAACAAAGAAAACAAGAAGAATAACAAAGTTCTCTATGTCTCTTTTTAATGATTAAAATTGTGGGTGCTATACAATGGGAGGTGGATGCCTTTTTAAAGGCAGAAAACCCTAACAAGATTCATACCACAAAAGGAATATATTAACTAATATATCATAATCCTAAGGAATATGCCAAAAAAATACTTATATCCTAATTATTCCCTGGTTTAATTTAAATGACTATTTACAAACCAATAAACAAATTAAACATTGGTTTAATTTCAGTCCCTCCCTCCTATAAGCTGGAGATTTTGACTAAGGTATGAAGGGCCTTTTTTGGGCTTTACTTCTGGATCTTGTTAATGGGCCAAGCCATAATTCTTTGTCTTCTTGGGCCTGGGCTTGGGCGATACATTCTTCTCCTTTTCCTAGTCTTGTACTAGCCCTTTGTTCTCCTTGAACTAACCTTTCTTTGTTTTGCAGGTCCTTGTGTCGGGTGTGGTTCATGGTTGAGTTTGGTCCAACTCTGGGTCGAGGGCCGTGGAACACAGACGGCCTGTGGTCTGTGTCTGCACGGGGTTCTTTGCTGGATTCTTCGCCAGCCGGTCCAGGGCCATGGAACACGGACGGGCTGTGGTCCATGTCGGGTCGAGGGCCGGGATTAGTGTCGGTGTCGAGGCCGGGTTCTGTGTCGGGGTCGAGGCTGGGTTCTGCGCCGGGTTCTTCGCCGTGATTTGCAGTCGAGCTTGGGTCGAGGCCGGGTTGAGCGTCATGGTCCATGGATGGTCGAGGGCTGAGGTTGGTGTCGGGTTTGGTGTCGTGGAATACGGACGGGCCGTGTTTGGTGTCGTGGAACAAAGTCGGCCGTGCTTGGTACCGTGGAACACGGACGGTCCATGCTTGGGACACCGGTCAGTGCCAAAGCCGGGGGACACGGTCAAGGTTACAGAAAAAATAAGTAAATGGAATGACCAAAAGCTAATTAAAAAAATCTACATCTAAAACTATAACATGAAGCGAAGTTAGCGGAAATAACCAATTAAAATGATGAAAAAACATACAAAAAAGTAGAAACGAGTGCAATTGCAAAGAGAGAAACCAGCATGATTATACGTCGAAGTTGCCACGAGTCACTATGGGTCGAGAGGAGCCCTCAAATACTCAGACAGGATGATGAACCTACAGCTTCTTCGGAAACAACCATATAAGGTATTGGACTGAAGCAGAATCATAGAGAAATCTCAAAACACATCTAAAACGAATGAAATCCAAGATGAAAAAGAGTATTCAATTAGGGAAATATCTCGAAATGCATCTAAAACGACTGAGGTCCGAGATGAAGAAGAGTATTCAACCAGAGAGAAATCTCGGAACGCATCTAGGATGACTGAGGTCCAAAATGATGAAGAAAACTGTCCAACGACTATATTGCAACAATCATATTTTCATATTTATAAATTTGTATATTCTTGGTGCATGAAAGATATAAGAGTCTAAAACTCTTTTCTAATTCTTTATTCTCTCTTAAATCACTTACTCTAAAATTGTATCAGAACATAATCTTGTTAAATCAAGCTTACTTTCTTTATTCTTCTCAATCTAAGTCTATCTATTCTCTTTTACAAATATCGGCAAATCTCTTTTGTTGTAACACTATTCACACTCATAAATTTCAAATCTTGGTTCTCACCTTCTTTTGGTTTCATCTTGCACTATTGTAGCATCTTCCATTAATCATCAAGCTTCTGAAATTCTTTTACCCTAAGAAGATCTCAAATCAAGAAAAATATCTTTGTTTTCCCTTGAGATAAGTCATCCTAATATCCCCATAGTCTCAGATAACATGGATAACACATCAAAATTGGTGGTTCCAGTCACAGTTAAGGGAGTGAATTATCTCCTATGGACAAGGACCATCAAGACTGTTCTTTGCAGCCGAGGCCTTTGGAGCCACATCACCAAAGATGGGCCATCAAATGAGGCGGCTAAGAAATATCAAGACAGCAATGAAGACCTCTTGGAAGTTTATGTAGAAGACTCACCATGGTTTCAAAAAAATTAAATGGTGCTCGCCATCATTCCAAACTCACTTGAGACAAGTCTCTTATAGACATACCCCTACAATGAGATAGCCAAAGAGTTATGAGAAACTCTAAAGAATGTCTTTTGGAAACTCCTCAAACTTACTAAGGATATTTGAGTCAAGAAAACCGTCAATGATTTGTCTTAAGAAGACACTGAATTCAAGGCACATTTTGAGAAGTCTAACCAGACCAAGAACCATAGATCCAATGGTTCTGAATGAAAAGAGGGAGCAAGATAAAGTCTTTGGACTGCTCATGACTCTCAATCCATTTTACAATGATCTGATTAAGCACCCACTTAGAACTGACAAGCTCCCAACACTTGAAGATGTCTGCTCCCAAGTGCAGAAGAAATCTAAAACTTTGTATGAAGAAGGAACTTGAGTTCAATTCAAGGACATCTCCACAACAAGATCAAACCAAGCTGAGAATTTGAGGAGGCTCTTGGAGAGCATTAGTATAGTTTCACCTCATGATTAGCAGCACACGGCCACGGCTCCTCAGCCAGTACCAGCCGTGTCCATTCCCATCCAGTCAGTCGCGGCACAGCCAGCCGAGCCACGGCCATCTGCCCCGTCCAGCCCTTCCATCCATCCGCAGTATGGTACCTTCAGTTCTCCTGGCCTTCCTCCTCTTGAACATGGGGGAGAGAGACATCTACTCATGTCCAACAAGACTCAGCAGAAGATGAATCAATTCTAGTCTCAGCTTCCAAAAGATCAAGAGTTGTACCCACTTTGAAGTTTTAGGTTAAGAAAATGATCCTATCCAAGAAGCTCCACCTACAGTTCTAAGAAGGAGCACAAGACAATGAAAACCACCAGTGTTCTACAATGAGAATGTTGTGGTTCATCATAATCAGGGAGTTTGTAATATTGCTTACTTACCTACTAATCATGTTGCTTTCTTTTATAGTCTTGATAAAGAACATATTCCAAAGACATATGAGGAAGCTATAATAAGAAAGAATGGAGGGAAGCTATCCTAGCTGAGAAACATGCTATGGAAAGGAATGGTACCTATGCTCCAGCCACCTTACCTAAAGGGAAAAGGGCTGTAAGTTCTAAGTGGATTTTTACCATTAAATACAAAAGCAATGGTGAAATTGATAGATATAAACCTAGGTTGGCTAGAGGTTTTACTCAGACATATGGTGAAGATTATAGGGATACCTTTGCACATGTAGCTAAGATTCATTCTGTTAATGTTGTTCTTTCACTTGCTACTAACCTTGATTAAGAGTTATGGCAAATGGATGTTAAGAATACATTCTTACAAGGTGAACTAGAAGAAGATGTATACATGATACCTCCACCAGGTCTAGAGGAGGAGGTAGGAGGCGGCGAAATACTTAGGCTGAAGAAGGCCATCTATGGCCTTATACAATATCCAAGAGTTTGGTACCACAAGCTAAGTGTAACATTAATGGATAGAGGCTTCAAAAGATCTGAAGTTGAGCATACTCTTTTTACACTAAAGAGTAAGGAAGGTATTGTGGTAATTCTCATTTATGTAGATGATATAATAATATCTGGTAGTGATAGTGTTGGTATTGCATCTACAAAAGAATATTTGAAGAGTGTCTTTGATATTAAGAATTTAGGAGAACTTAAATATTTCTTAGGAATTGAAGTGTGTAGGTTCAAGAAAGGTATATTTTTATCTCAAAGAAAATATATTGTAGATTTACTAACTTTTAAAGGTATGATGGAAGCTAAACCAGCCAAAACACCCATAGAAGAAGATTATAAATTGATTTTCATGATCCTAAGCTCTATAGGAAAGTGGTTGGTAAACTTATTTATCTAACCATCACTAGACCAAATTTATGTTTTGCTGTGAATCAGGTATCTCAACACATGCAAGGTCCAAAAATGAGACATTGGGAGATGGCAAACCGGATTTTGAGATACCTAAAAGGCACTCATGAACAAGGTATATGGATGGGTTGCAATAAAAACACAAATATTGTTGGCTATTGTGATGCAGATTGGGCAGGAGATAGGGAAGATAGAAGAAGTAACACAGGCTATTATACTTTCATAGGAGGGAACCTTGTGACTTGGAAAACCAAGAAGCAAAAGGTGGTATCATGCTCTAGTGCAGAATCAGAATATAGAGCCATGAGGAAGCTTACAACTGAATTCATTTGGTTGAAGCAAATATTGGAAGATTTAGCCGTGAAGTGTGAAGAACCTATTACCATCCATTGTGACAATTAGGCTGCTATACACATCGCCTCCAACTCTATGTTTCATGAAAGGACCAAGCATATAGAAGTAGACTGCCACAAAGTAAGAGAAGTTGTTGGGAAAGGAATCATCTTGCCTTGCTATACAAGGAGTGAGGATCAACTAGCTGATGTGTTCACCAATGCAACAACTCTGAAGAATGGCGCCTTCATCTATCCAAGGCTTGATCTTATGACCATTCCACAACAATGATCCCAACATGAAGTGTTTTACTCTTTTTCCCTAGAAAAGGTTTTTTCCCAATTGGGTTTTTCTTCTTTAGGTTTTTAATGAGGTAATGTTTCATGGTTGCAAGCTTAGGCATTATCCATGACATAAGCTTGAAGGGGAGTGTTGGAATGAAGAAGAAATGATAAAATAAGAAAGCCTTTAATAGGTGATTAAAAGCGTGAGTGTGTCTAAGTCTAAGGGGAGTGTCTCCTCCTGGTTTGGTTGATATGCCCCAATAAAGAGACATATGTCTTTGATACGTCCAGTTTGGATATCTTGCGGCCTTGTGGGCTTGTGAATGAGGAGAGATTGAGAACAAGACTTATTCTTCATGCACATTAGAGGTGCTGCCTCGTTAAAAGCTCTTTTGGAAAACCCATTGGGACAAAACCGAGAGTAGGAAAAAGAGTAAAATTATCTAACATATCTTTTAAGTGTCTTAGGCAACCTTTCAGTGGTATCTCCATGCTTCTTGGTTGGTCTTGACTTGATGTCTTAATCAACTACCTGAAACCCGCCCTGTAACACCCCCGATCCTCTTAGACCGGAAGACGGTACTATGGCATGATCCTCGTTCATCCAAACTTCCGAAGATATTCCGAATGCCCGAGTGAATGCGAACCGTACCCAAAGTAACTTGAATATCAAACCACTCATCCTCGTCCGAGGTTCCACACCCAGGACGGAACTCTATATGCTTAATTAACTTAAACAAGGAAATCATGCATAACTTAACCTTGTTTAAGATAGAAACCTCTGTTTTATATTATGTATAATAAAAATAACTTACATAAATCCGCTTTACATAAGTTAACAAACAAACCCGAATATAAACATCCAAAATCATTCGTAAGTTAATAATATACACATACACTTTCAAAAGGGCGGTTATAATCTACACTGATCAGATGTCCGGCCTTCCTTCTTTACCCTTGCCTTTGCCTGAAAGAATGAGTTCGGGTCAGCAACAAGATTGCTGAGCAAGTTGAAAATATAAGCTACCCTAGCCCACATCAAGTAACGTATCATAATATCTTTAAACACACAAGCACGAATTCGGGCATTAAACAACCTAAAACATATATCCATAAACCATATCCAACATAGCTAGGTGTATGCTTTCGTAAGCAATACACTGTCTAGGACTACCCAGTGCGCAAACATCATGCTATCAAACAAGCAATGATGTCATGACTAGCTTACTTTCCCCAAGGTATCGCTGTTCCTTAACCACCGACGCTACAAGGCAACAACCGTCATAACTTTGGTAACATGACACAGGTACCTCGCAAGTCGTCATCCAGGAATGGTGGCAAGCCAATTCCCTCACATGCCTCACCGTGTATCTGAGGCGGATCGCTAGCCGCACCTCATTGGCTTTTACCGGGAATAGCTTAGTCACATACCAAACCCTTATCTAACCCATAACACTAAACCACACAAACCCATGTGCAATAACAACAAGTCCTTAGCTTATCATTAAAGACCTTACATGAACTCCATAAGCTAACAGACCATATCCGCAAGCAATTTCATCATATAAACATGAATGCTTGTAATCGATTTTACTAGCATAAAAATGGGCATTATAACGGCATAGCTAAGTCATTCATAGAGAATCAATCAGCACAACATACATATTAGATTATAGACATGCACAAAGATATCCTAAGGACCCATCCTTAGTTTAACAAACTGTGTATATACCACACCCTAAACCAAACTCAAAGGCAATGTTATTGCTTAATAAAATAAAAGCCAACTCACGGTTTAATGGGATTTTCCCACAGTCGGTATACAAACAGTTGGTTTGGTCACAAATGCTCAGCGTTTTCTGTCCTCAGTCGTACGGTCTAACTTTAGATTTTTGAGTGAAAGTTTTCTAATTATGGAGGATTTCCTAAATGTTCGACCGTGGGTGACCCAAAGCTTATGCCGGGTTGCCAACAGGTAGGCAAGCAGGCTGCACTGTGGACGCACGGACGTGAAGCAGACAGGTTAATCACGCCCGTAGGTCAGGCAGGTCACGACAATAGGCTGGGTGTGTCATGGATGTAGTTTCAGTGTGTCACGGTAAGCAGGACTTGTCGCAGGACATGTCCCGGTCGTCCGGTTAACGCAAGCAAAACGTGGCCAAGGACACGCGCGTGGGTAAGCATGACATGTCCAAGCAGGACGTGTCACAGACGTCACCCGGATGTACGCGTGATATCCCAAGCAGGACGTGGCTCAGACATCAGCCGGACGCACGCATGACGTCCCAAGCACACAGCCAGGCATGTGAGTCACCATGCACACTGACCGCTTGGTCACGGACATCGGCCATCGGATCATACGGACGATCACATATATGGATGGTCGTACCGAGTTCATATCGGATTGTCCCAATACCGACCAAAAGATCTTCCGCTCGACCTTAATTGGTGTGGACGGTCATTCACGCATACTGATTACTCGGACAGGCAACCATGGGACAGTCAGACTGAATTCAGCCTAAGGTCCGGGTCATTACATTCTCCCCAACTTATAAGAATTCGTCCTCGAATTGTCAATCCTGTCTTTCCATTTCATCCTCAAAAAAATTAGGATACCTTTTTCGGAAGCCTTCTTTATCTTCCCAAGTCTCCAAAATTTGGTGTTGCCTTCCCCATAAGACTTATATCTACGAAATTTCTCGTTTATTCAGTTTTCGGATACGATGTTCCCCGACACGAATAGGACCTTTAGGATAGGTGAGGTTTGATTGCAATTCTTATATCCTTTGCGGTGCCACTTTGGTCTGATCTCTGATATGTTTCTGCAACATCTAGACATGGATTACCGGATGTAAAGCCATGTCTGAAGGTAATTCCAGATGGTAAGCTAACTCACCCACTCTTCCAACAATCTTATATGGTCCAATGAATTGAGTGGCTAGCTTTCCGACCTTTCCAATCGGTCTTTTCGTTTTTGTGCTTCCACTTTCAAATAGACCCAATCTCCGATCGAAAATACCAACTCCCTTCGATGTTGGTCCGCATACTTCTTTTGCCAGGCCTTCTTCATATTCTGCCTTACCGTCCTAATTTTCTCAGTTGTTTTATCTACTATGTCTTGACCGAATATTCTCCCCTAGCCTACTTCGTTCCAACACATAGGTGTTCGACACAGACGTCCATATAATGATTCATATGGAGACATTCCAATGCTCGAATGATAACTATTGTTGTAGGAGAATTCCACTAAGGGTAAGTGTTGTTCCCACGTTCCTGCCCAATCTAGAATACACATCCGCATCATATCCTCTATTGTCCGAATAGTCCTTTCAGTCTGACCATCGGTATCGAGATGGAAAGTGGTACTAATGTGAAGTTCGGTTCCTAGAGAATTTTGAAATGCTCTACAAAATCTTGCTGTGATTCTCGGATCTCGATCTGACACAATGTTGGCGGGTACTCCGTGTAATCGCACAATCTCATCTAAATACAACTTAGCTAGGGTCTCGAATCAATCCCCTATCTTCATTGAGAGTAGATGGGAAGATTTAGTTAAACAATCTACTATTACCCAAATTGTTGGAATGAAGAAGAAATGACGAAGGAAGAATGCCATTAACTCTAGCTTAAAGGCGTGTGGTCTAAGTCGTCTAAGGAGAGTGTCTAAGGCTTGTTTGTGTTTTAGTATTATGTTATCCTTGTAGCCATTCATGTATAAGGCAATATTTGTATCCAAAAAACCTAGACTATAATAGTATAAATAGCTATATCTCTACTCATTTGTAACTTAGAAAATATAATTCTCATTTTCTTAATACAATCATACTTTCTTTTTATTCTCTCTAATCTCTCATTTTCTCATTCTCTATATCAACAAATCTCTTAATCTCATATTCTTTCATGGTATCATAGCCTGGTTACAACAATCTGGGATAAAATTCATCATTAAATCATTGAATCAAGTCAAGATCATCTTCATCCATCATTCTGATTTCGTCCGCCAACTTTGATTGCGAATTCCCGCTAAACCACGACATTTTTGACGTTCTGTTTTTTTCTGGATTTTTATTTGGCGAGTCCTGAAGCCACACCAATTGAATTTGCATCATTTGACAACGGGAATCAAAAGATAAGATTTTTCTTGCATCAGACCTCCGCGATTGCTTTCGCCGCAAACCTCCGTGTTTCTCGAAGCGTTCCATCGTCAAACTTTAAAAAATCGTAATTTTCTAAATCCTAAGATCAAGTTCAACGAGTCTTGTTCTGTTTAAAGAAATCATAACTCAATTCTCCTAATTTTGAAGGAAGTTCTTGTAGTTTTCCCTCAAGACATTTGAAATCGCCCCTCACAAGAATCTGGTGATAAAACACTTATTTTATTTTGTGTTTTCTTCAAATCTTTGAATCTGGAAGTTAGATAAGTATTTTTTAAGGGTCTCCACGAAGTTTGGTTGCAATCAGAAGGGTTTAAGTCTTCACGATAGATTTTTTTGATTTTTCATCAAACTTTGAAATTCTGGAAAATGGAGGGAAACTTGATTTTTGGATTGGTATATTGGTAAAATTCATTATTTGTTGCTGGATCATCATTGGTTGTGAAGATAAGGACTGTTAAAAGTTGATTTTGTTGGTTGTAGTTGGTTGAATTCTGTTGCAGGAGTTGGTTTTGTTGGTTGGTTGAAGATAAAGACTGTTAGGCGTCCCACGCGTCCACGTACCAGCCCGAGCGTGTTCTGCAAAGCGTGTTCTGCAGAGTTGTTCTTGGCCTGGCTGTGTTCCATGCGGCCTTGTTCCACGCACCTGAGTCCCGCGTCCCGACCATCTGTTCCGTTGCCGAGAGCCTGCGTCCCGACCAGCTACATCCCGACCAGCGTTGTCCCGACCAGCTTCATCCCGACCAATCAAATAATCAAGCCGTCCCTGGTAGATTGTGAAGCATGGAAATTTCAACCACATTCATAGCTCCTGTCATTTTACATGGAGCAAATTATCTCTTATGGTCTAGGATCATGAAAACAACATTGGGTGGTAAAGGTCTTTGGAATCATATGTCAACCAGTGATCTTGAAGAAAATGAAATTGCTGAAGTTAATGAGGTTGTGGCTTCTCAAGCTAAATGGTACCAAGAAGATCAATTGGTACTCTCTATACTTCAAAACTCTCTTGCTAGTGATCTCTTAGAAGCTTTTTCATTTTGTGAGAATGCTAAGGAACTTTTGCATACTTTGTAAAAGGTGTATGGAAATACCACTAACCTCTTAAGAATATTTGAGGTTAAAAAGTCTTTGAATGAATTGAATCAGCAGGATGCAGAATTCACAAAGAACTATGGCTCATTCAAAGCATTTGTGGCTGAGCTAAAGATGCTAAGGCCAGCCAAAATGGATCTAATTGTTCTCCTAGAAAAGAAAGAACAAGACAAGGTGTTTGGGTTAGTATTAACTCTTAACACAACTTACTCAGATCTTATTTAGCATATTCTCAGGTCTAATAAGCTTCCTAGCTTGGAAAATGTTTGTGCTCAAATTCAAAAGAAGTAAGGATCCCATGGACTCTTTGGCAACAAGGCGGAATTGGTGGCTGCACACAAGAGTTTCTTCAAACCAACAACAACAAATGAAACAAGGAAGAAGAGACCAAATATGACCATTGCAAAAGGAGTGGCCATACAAAAAAAGAGTGTTGGATACTCCATCCTAAGCTGAAGCCAAGCTGGGCTCTTGAGAAACAACAGCACACAGCTTGCCACACTTAGCTGCAAGCTGCCAGCCATGGCCTGTACAAGCTCCCGGCCCCTACTATGGTGTTTACCAGCTCCCATTGTCACTCGGCCCCAACCAGTTTCATGTATTCAGCATCTGAATTTGTGACAAAATCAGATCTATAAGCTCTTCTCAAAGCAATTAAGGATGGTAATGTGTTGGATAAAATTTTCCATGCTTCTTTTCAAACTTCTTTTGCTCCTAATGCTTCTAAATCTTTGGTTGTTGATTCTGGTGCATCACATCATATGATTAGTGATCTAGGATTGCTAGAGAATTTAGAACCTGCCTTAGGTAATGTTGTCATTGCTAATGGAATCAAAATACCAATTAAAGGCATAGGAAAACTTAAGTTGTTTGATAAATCTAAAGTTTTTTACATGCCATCTTTTACATCAAAATTGCTTTCAGTTAAAAGAGCCACTACTGATTTAAATTGTCAAGCTATCTTTGGTCCTAATGATTTCTACTTTCAGGATATTGAGACTAGTAGGAGATTTGGACAAGGGACTACAAGAAATGACTTGTATGTGCTTGAAGATATGACCAATGCAAGAGGGGTAGAACCGGTTACTAGTACTAGCTCTTTTAGTGATTATTCTGATCTTTGTCATGCTAGACTAGGACATCCTCATCCTAGAACACTCGAACTAATTGTTCCTAGTTTAAAAATGCCAAATGATATGTGTGATTCTTGTATACTTGGGAAACATTCCAAAACAGTTTTTGAGAAATCTTTGCATACTTATGATAATTGTTTTGAGTTGGTCCAATCTGATGTTTGGACATCTCTATTCCCATCTAGAGAAACCACAAGTATTTTGTGACATTTATTGATGAAAAGTCCAAATATATTTGGGTCCCTTTGCTTAGTTCTAAAGATAGAGTATTTGATGCATTTATAAATTTTCGAGCATATGTTACTAACCAATACAATGCAAGTATTAAATGCTTTAGAAACAGATAATAGAGGGGAATACACTAGCACCAGGCTTCAACAACACTTGGCCAAGCATGGAATAGAACATCAAACCAGCTGTCCTTACACTCCACAACAAAATGGAGTGGCTGAATGGAAGAATAGGCATTTGATGGAAGTTGTGAGAACAATTATGTTACACATGAAAGTTCCCAAAAGATTTTGGGGGATGCTCTGGTAGCTGTATGCTACTTGATTAATAGGACTCCTACAAAAGTTCTAGATGACTTGTCTCCATTGGAGGAACTAAACAAAATTAGATCTAACATTGACCTTTTCAGATTTTTTTGTTGTATTTGTTTTGTATTAGTTCCAAGAGAGCAAAGGAACAAGCTGGAACCAAAGAGTATCAAAGCTATGTTCAATGGATATTCTTCTACCCAGAAAGGATACAAATGCTATGATCCAGAGACTAGAAGAGTCTTAGTATCCAGAGATGTCAAATTCCAAGAATCAAAAGGCTTCTATGAAGAAGGAACTTAGGATCAATTCAAAGACTTCTCCACAACAAGATCAGACCAAGCTGATAACTTGAGGAGACTCTTGGAGAGCATTGGCATAGTCGCTCCTCTTCCTCAGCTCACGGTTACCTCACCTCAGCCTCCTGCACCAGCGGCGTCCAGCCTCAGCACGGCCACAACAGCGGCATGGCCAGCCGGGCCGTGGCCATCCACTCCAGCCGGTCCATTCAATCCGCGGCCATCTTCTGGGCTTCCCTCCAGCTCTCCTGGCCTTCCTCCTTTTGAACATGGGGGGAGAAGCATCTACTCATGTTCAACAAGACTCAGAAGGAGATGAATCAATTCTAATCTCAGCTTCCAAAAGATCAATAGATGTACCCACTCTCATTGAAGCTTTAGGTGATTAGGAGCCTATCCAAAAAGCTCCACCTACAGTGTTAAGAAGGAGCACAAAACAAAGAAATCCACCAATCTTCTACAATGGAAATGTTGTGGTTCATCATGATCAGGGAGTTTGTAATATTTTTTACTTACCTACTAACCATGTTGCATTCATTTTAAGTCTTGATAAGGAACAGATTCCAAAGACATATGAGTAAGCTATGACTAAGAAGGAATAGAGGGAAGCTATCCTAGCTGAGAAGCAAGCCATGGAAAGGAATGGTACCTATGCTCCAGCCACTTTACCTAAAGAAAAAAGGGTTGTAAGTTCTAAGTGGATTTTTACCATTAAATACAAAAGCAATGGTGAAATTGATATATATAAATCTAGGTTGGTGGCTAGAGGATTTAATCAGACTTATGGTGAAGATTATAGGGATACCTTTGCACCTGTAGCTAAGCTTCACTCTGTTAATGTTGTTCTTTCACTTGCTACTAACCTTGATTGGGAATTATGGGAAATGGATGATAAGAATGCATTTTTACAAGGTGAATTAGAAGAAGACGTATACATGTCACTTCCACCAGGTCTAGAGGAAGAGGTAGGAGCAGGCGACATACTTAGGCTGAGGAAGGCCATCTATGGCCTTAAACAATCTTCAAGAGCTTGGTACCACAAGCTGAGTGTAACTTTGATGGATGGAGGCTTTAAACGATCTGAAGTTGAACATACTCTGTTTACACTAAAGAGTAAGGAAGGTATAGTGGTAATTCTCATTTATGTAGATGATATAATCATATCTAGTAGTGATAGTGTTGGTATTGAATCTACAAAAGAATATTTGAAGAGTGTATTTGATATTAAGGACTTAGGAGAACTTTAATACTTCTTAGGAATTGATGTGTGTAGGTTCAAGGAAGGTCTCTTCTTATCTCAAAAGAAATATGTTGTAAATTTACTAACCTCTACAGGTATGATGAAAGCTAAACCAGCTAAAACACCCTTAGAAGAAGACTATAAAATCGGAACTAAGGGGGAGCTAGAGGAGGAAATTGGTTTTCATGATCCTAAGCTCTATAGGAAAGTGGTTGGTAAGATTATTTATCTAACCATCACTAGACCAGATTTATGTTTTGCTGTGAATCAGGTATCTCAACACATGGATGGATGGCAAATCGAATAATGAGATATCTAAAAGGCACTCATAAACAAGGTATATGGATGGATTGCAATAGAAACACAAATGTGGTTGGTTATTGTGATGCAAATTGGGCAAGATAGGGAGGATAGAAGAAGTACCATAGGCTATTGTACTTTCATAGGAGGGAACCTTGTGACTTGGAAAACCAAGAAGCAAAAGGTGGTGTCATGCTCTAGTGCATAATCAGAATATAGACCATGAGGAAGCTTACAACTGAATGCATTTGGCTGAAGCAACTCCTTGAGAACTTGGACATGAGCTTTGATGATCATAACACCATTCATTGTGACAATAAGGCTGCTATACTCATTGCCTCAACCTCGGTGTTTCATGAAAGGACCAAGCATATAGAAGTAGATTGCGACAAAGTAAGAAAAGCTATTGGAAAAGGAATCATCTTGCCTTGCTATACAAGGAATGATGATCAACTAGCTGATGTGTTCAACAAGGCAACAACTTTGAAGAATGGCGCCTCCATCTATCCAAGACTTGGCCTTATGACCATCCCACAATAATGATCCCAACATGGAGTGTTATACTGTTTTTCTCTAGAAAATGTTTTGTCCCAATTGAGTTTTCCTTCTTTAGGTTTTTAATGAGGTAATGCTTCATGGTTGCAAGCTTAGGCATTATCCATGTCTTAAGTTTAAGGGGAAGTGTTGGAATGAAGAAGAAATGATGAAGGAAGAATGCCTTGAATTCTAGCTTAAAGGCGTGTGGTCTAAGTCATCTAAGGGGAGTGTATAATGCTTGTTTGTGTTTTAGTATTATGTTATCCTTGTAGTCATTCATGTATAAGACAATCCTTGTATCCAAACAAGCCTGGACTAGAATAATATAAATAGTTATCTCTCTCCTCATTTGTAACTTAGAAAATATAATTCTCATTTTCTTAATACAATCATACTTTCTCTCTAATCTCCCTAATCTCTCATTCTTTCATTCTCTAAATATACAAATCTCTTAATTTCATATTTTTTCACAAATAGTGTTGTTACCTCTTCCTGGAGCCTTAGGTAGTCCCGTGATGAAATTCATGGCAACAGCTTCCCATTTCCATTATGAGATTGGTAGATTTTGAAGCAATCCTCCTGGAATTTGATGTTCCACCTTCACTTGTTGGCATGTTTGACATTTTGCTACCCATTTTGGCTACAGACTTCTTTATTCCATGCCAGTGATAGTATCGCCGGATATCTCAATACATCTTTGTACTTTCGGGATGTATACCTAGCAATGAATGATGTGTCATCCTTAAAATTTCTTCCCTCAATTCTTTTTTGGTCGGCACCTTTATTCTCCCATCATAAATAAAGTCCCATCTTTGGCTAAATGATATCCCTTATCATTTCTTCTTTCATTAGCCTGTAATTCCTCAATAACCCGTTTGAGGTTCACATCTTCTCCTTTTCTTCTCGGATCCGATTAATCAATCATGTCTGATTAACGGCTTGTACTCCGATAGGTTGACTTGTTTCTCCTACTAACACCGTAAGGGTCGCAATCTTAATTACATTAGCCAAGGCTTCCACATCCTTGTCCGCACTATTATCGGCTCGACGACGGCTTAATGCATCCGCAACAACGTTGGCCTTTCTCGGGTAATACTGAATCCTCAAATCATAGTCCGCAAGAAATTCCATCCAACGTCGCTGTCTTAGATTCAAATCTGGCTGGGTGAATAAGTATTTAAGACTTTAATGGTCCGTAAAAACTTGCACCGTTTCACCGTATAAGTAGGATCTCCAAATCTTTAAATCAAACACCACCACGGCCATTTCCAAATTGTGTGTTGGATAATTTTCCTCATGCTTCTGCAACTGTCTTGAGGCATAAGGAATGACCTTGTCATTCTGCATCAATACGCATCCAATTCCTACTCGGGATTAGTCGGTATACACTATATACGGTTGGTAAGGCTTGGGTAAAACAAGTATAGGTACAGTCATCAAGGCTTCTTTTAACTGCTCAAATGCCCTTACAGTTTCGACATCCCATTGAAACTAAACTCCCTTCCCGGTTAGACGGGTTAAAGGTTTGGCCTTTGAGGCAAAGTTTTTAACAAACGTTTTATAGTATCCTGCCAATCCTAGAAAGCTTCGGACTTCGGTGACATTGGTGGGTTGCGGCCAATCCTTAATTACCGCAATTTTCTCCGGGTCTGCTGATTCTCCCTGCTCAGAAACTCATTGACCCAAAAATCTATATTCCTTTCTCCAAAACTTGCATTTGCTGAATTTTGCGTATAGCTTCTATTCCCTAAGCCGTCTCAACACCAAACGTAAGTATCTTTCATGTTTCTCCGCATTCTTTGAATAGATGAGTATATCATCTATAAAGATGATTACAAAATCATCTAAGTATTTCTGGAATACTTCATTCATCAATCTCATAAATGCGGCTGGAGCGTTTGTTAAGCCAAATGGCATAACTACGAACTCTATATTGTCTATATCTGGTTCTGAAAGCGGTCTTTGATATTCCATCTTCCGCAATTGGGATTTGATGATATCTCGATGCAAGATCGATTTTGGAGAATATCTTGGCTCCTTGGAGATGATCCAATAACTCATCGATCCTAGGAAGTGGGTACTTATCTTTGATTGTTATATTATTCAACTCTCGGTAATCAATGCATAAACACATGCTTCCATCTTTCTTCTTTACAAATAAAACAGGTGCTCCTCATTCCGACGAACTAGGTCGAATGAAGCCTTTCTTCGTTAGGTCTTCTAACTGTTTCTTTAGTTCAGCCATCTCCGCTGGTGCCATACGGAAAGATGCTTTAACCTCCGGAGCTGCTCCTGGTTCCAATCTTATAGTAAATGGATTAACTCGTGGGGGAGGTACACCTTCTAATGGTTGGAATACATCCGTAAATTCTCCGAACACCGGAATTTCTTCTAATTCAGGTTCCTCTGTGGCTTCATTGCTACTCACGGTCAGGGTTATAAGATATGCTTCTCCCGTTTGAAGTTCACATTTCACTTAATGCTGATACCATTAAGACTTTTTAACTTGGCCAAAATACACAGAATAAGATCTGAAGGCCATCCTCCTTTGATAACCGAACTCTTCCTCTGCCACATTCTAACTGGGTTTGGTAGTGGCTTAACCAATCTATGCCGAGGATAACTTCATGGTGTGCTAGCGGCGTTACCAACAAATCTTCCAGAAACACCATTTCTCCGATGACTATGGGAACACCCAATATCCGGCTTGTGGCTGGAAGGTTTATGGTTTCCAGGAGTTCTAATGGTTATATCTACATTTACTACAGTAAAGGTTCCCTCAAAAGTTCTTGCTATCTCGGGTGATACAAAACTATGTGTAGCACCCGAGTCAAATAAAATATGGGCAGGAATACCACCTACTTGCAAGGTTCCTGGCCAATAATAGTTTTATCTCACTCATATATGCATGCAATCAATCATTCATAATCAATTATTCAACACTCAATAGTCAATCCAAGGTGTAGAACCCGACATACCTGCTATTGGCTGAGAGGGTCGAGAGGGTCCGGCCTGATCCACGTTCATAGTGTAGACTCTTCCCGCTGGAGCTTGCTGTTGTTGCATCACGGGTCCAATCGCAAATCGTCTAGGGCCTTGCTGAATCGCAGGAGGCTGGGGTCTATGTGGAGTTTGTCTCTTTGGACATTTATGGGCATAGTGTCTCAACTCTCCACAGTTCCAGCATGTGACATTACGAGGACCATTGGTATAAGCGTTACAGAACTGTTGCGTATGTCCACTACACCCATAGTTCGGGCACATCAAAATCTGTTTATTCCTCTCATCCATAGGTCGTTCATGGCACATCTTTTTTGCCCGTTCCCGCGTATTAGGTCGATCATGATGACCCTTTCGTGCCCGTTCTAATATATTTGGCACTTCCTGTCTCCGTGTGATGTCTCTGGGTGATACTATCAAAGTATCTCCGCTCCTCTTCTAAAGCTTCCTCCATGATAACTGCAATCTCTACTATGGATGGAAGGTCCATAAAATGGACCTTCCATAAAATGGACCTTACAGAGTCTGAAGAAAAGGTCTGGTCTCAGACCCTTTAGGATTTTCCAAGCCGTTAGTTCCTCATAATTTGCTCTGTAACGGGAGTATCGACGGAGTCGGGTAAACTCCGCCTCATACTCCCTAACACTGCAATCTTGTGGGGTTAGCTGCATGTACTCTGTCTCCATGCAGTCCAAAGCTTCGACCGGAAAATACTTCCTCAAAAACTAACTCTGTATTCCGAAGAGTACCTTTGGAAACAATTTTCCATCGTTTCCCACCAATTGGACGTGTCACGGTCCAAATAGTATACTGCTACGTCTTTTTGAATTCTTCAGGGCATCTAGTGGCGCTGAAGTTCCTCTCAAGACATTTTAACCATGATTCCGCAACTAGCGGATCTGTTCCCCCTGGATACCTCTCAGTCCCTAGTCTCCTCATCATGGATATAATATCCAGAAAACTCTGCCTAATTGGTTCGACAGGCCTAGGGTGATCTAACCTCTTTAAAATTTGTTCACATATCCTTTGTAAGTGGTCTTGCGGGTTACCCCCTTTGTGAGTACTAGACTGAATATCATCTTTCATCAAATCCGCCGAATGTAAAACATAATTCGGTCCATTCCAGGTCTCAAAGTCCGGATTACCAAATTTCTCTCTCACTGACTCTTCCCTTGACATTTTCCTTGGTACTTATCTTGTTTCAAGGTAGGTTCAGACAACCTTCACCCCTCTTACCCCACGCGATGATATCTGCAAAACAATTCACATTTAACCAAATTCATTAGGGAAGATGGACAATCAGCTTCATATAGTCCTTTTGTAAACATTTTTATATAAATCCGTAAGTCCTTAATGCATCCTAAACCATGCTCTGATACCTAACACCCCCGATCCTCCTAGACCGGAAGATGCTACAATGGCACGATCCCGTTCATCCAAACTTCCGGAGACATTCTGAAAGCCCAAGTGAATGAGAACCGTACCCAAAGTAACTTCAATATCAAACCACTCATCCACGTCCAAGGTTCCACACACGGGACGGCCGGGACTCTATATGCTTAATTAACTTAAACGAGGAAATCATTCATAACTTAACCTTGTTAAGATTGTTGGAATGAAGAAAAAATAAAGAAAGAGTGTCTTAGACTCTTAAGAGAAGGCGTCATTTATCTAAGCTACCAAAAGGAGTGACTTAGGCTTGTTTATAATTAATGTTATATTTTTCTTGTAACCAAACATGTATTAGGCTATTCTAGTACCCAAACAATCCTAGACTAAATTAGTATAAATATTTTTTCTCTCTTCCTTTGAAAGCAAGAAATTCATTTTTCTAAAATTCTCAATAATAATCATTCTCACTTTCTCTCTAATCTCTCTCTCTCAATCTACAAATATCTTAATCTCATAATCTTACATAGTATCAGAGCCATGTTATATCAATCTGGCATAAGAATTCTGCAATTACTCTTCTTTTGCACGCGTTCTTCTTCAACCTTTGAAATTGGACCCATCGTGGGTGGATCAAGGTTTCTTCAAGTTTTCCGGCAAGAACTCGGGATTTCTTGCCATATTTTTCATCAAGGGTGGTCCTCCGGCAAATTCTGTGCATTTCCCCGGTGGTTTCATCCTATTTGGTGGCCTGAGTCGAATGTTATCCAAGTCTTGGTTTGGTGGTGTTGCGACCGTCTTTTCCACGAGACTACGGGTTTGCAACGAACATATCTCCCTTAATACTTCATCAAATCACGTGATTCCCAAGTTTAAACTCAAGTACAACGAGTCTAGTTGATGAATCAGGAGGTCCACTTTGCCTCTTTTCACGTTTAGAAGCTTTCTTCATCAACCTTCTTCAACGGGTCCAGATTCGACATATTCAGGGTATTTGTCTTGAAAACCTCAATCTTTCTTAATCTTTTGCGATTCTTGGACGTTCAAAACTTAGTTTAGGATCTTTTGGAAGGTCTGAAGAAGTTTCCTCTCAATCCAAAGAGTTTTAGACTTCAATAAAGGTTTTCTTGTAAGTTGTTAAAATTCTGTTTTTTAAAACAAAGGCGGGAAAAGTTGTTATTGACTTGGTTATGCAGTTTTAACAATTTTTGTTCACTGGATAATTGTTATTTAAGCAGTATAAATCTGTTGAAGTTGTTGACTAGTGGTTGTTTGGCGGTTACACCTACTTGGAATCTGTTGAATGTGCCACTAGTGCAAGGAGTGTAGCACGTGTGTTGTGTTCTTGGAGTCTTCTTTCTTGCAGGCTATAGAACAGGTATGATGGAGTTACAAGAGCATTTGAAGGCCCCTGTTATGCTTCAGGGGGTAAAGTACTTACTTTGGTCCAGGACCACGAGAACTACATTGTGTAGAAAAGGCTTGTGGAGTCATGTTATAGAACCGGCTATCCAAGCAATTGAAGGAGCTGCATCAGATGAACATATCAAGTGGTTTCAGGAAGACCAGATGGTACTTTCTATTCTCCAAAACTCTTGCTGTATCTCTCTTAGAAGCTTATTCTTATTGTGAGAATGCTAAAGATCTTTGGGAGACTTTAAAACAGTGTATGGAAACACTACTAACCTCATCAGAAGTTTTGAGGTAAAGAAAGCTTTGAATGATCTTAGAAAGGAGGAGGTTGAGTTCACAAAGCATTATGGATCCTTCAGAGCATTGTCGGCAGAGCTAGAGATGCTCAGACCAGCCACAATTGATCCTATTACTCTCCAAGAAAGGAGAGAGCAAGATAAGGTGTTTGTGTTACTCTTGACTTTAAACACTAAATACACTAATTTGATTAAGCACATTCTTAGGGAGGACAAGCTTCCTATCTTAGAGGATGCCTGTGCTAAGATTCAAATGGAGCAAGGGTCTCTTCAGTTGTTTGGAAACAAAGAAGAACCAATAGTTTCCCACAAGAGCTTCTTCAAGCCGGCTCCAGCTGAATCCAAAAACAAGAGAGCCGTGTGTGATCACTGCAAGAGAACCAGTCAAACCAAGAAGGATTGCTGGGTGCTTCATCCTGAATTGAAGCCAAGCTGGTTCATTGACATGTCCAAACTTTCATCAACAAACACCACTAGCTCCTCCAACTTGGTGCAAACAACCGCCTCTTCATTGGCCTATAATCCGGACCAAGCTCTTTCATCTGAGTTTGTTAAGAAATCAGACTTGGAAGCTTTCTTCAAAGCCTTTAGTTCTGGTAATGTGTTGGGTAAATTTCTTCATGCTTCATTTCAAACATCCATTGCTTCTAAACCTGTAATTGTTGATTATGGAGCTTCTCATCACATGATAAGTGATTTAGGTTTGCTAGAAAACTTAGAACCTGCCTTAGGTAATGTGGTAATAGCTAATGGAATCAATGTGCCAATTAAAGGAATTGTAAAGTTTAAATTGTTTGTTAGAGAATTTAAAGCCTTTTATATGCCATCTTTCACATCTAACTTGTTGTCTATTAAGAGAGCTACTACATATATTAATTGTCAAGCTATATTTGGTCCTAATGATTTCTACTTTCAGAATATTGAAGCAAGCAGGAAGTTTGGACAGCTTGAAGACTTGTCCATGCATTCCTTACTAGAACCGTGTGCCAATAGCCAATAGTGTAGATGTCAATGTCACAGCTGAACTTTGGCATGCTAGATTAGGTCATCCTCATCCTAGAGCTTTAGAGTTGATAATCCATGGAATTAAATTGAAAAAGGATTTGTGTGAATCATGTATTCTTGGAAAACATTATAAGACTGTTTTTGAGAAATCAATTCATTCATATAATAATTGCTTTCATTTGGTGCATTCTGTTGTTTGGACATCTCCCTTTCCTTCAAGAGAAAAGAAAAAAATATTTGTGACATTTATTGATGAAAAATCTAAGTATACTTGGGTTACATTGCTTAGTTCCAAGGATAGGGTGTTTGATGCATTTCTTAATTTTCAGACATTGCCAAGATTAAATGCTTTAGAACAGCTAATGAAGGAGAATACACTAGCACCAAGTTTCAGCAACACTTGGCCAAGCATGTAATTGAACATAAAACAAGTTGTCCCTACACCCCACAACAAAATGGAGTAGCTGAAAGGAAGAACATACATTTGATGGAAGTTGTGAGAACAATGATGTTCCACAAGAAGGTTCCCAAACGATTTTGGGGAGATGCACTAGTAGTTGCATGCTACTTAATCAATAGAACTCCAACTAAAGTTATAGATGATTTGTCTCCTTTTGAGGTATTAAACAAAATTAAGCCTAATATTGAACATTTAAGAGTTTTTGGGTGTGTTTGTTTTGTTTTAGTACCAGGAGAACTTAGGAACAAACTGGAACCAAATAGTATTAAGGCCATATTTATTGGGTATTCTCCTACACAAAATGGATACAAATGCTATAATCCAGAGACTAGAAGAATCCTAGTATCCAGAGATGTCAAATTTCAAGAATCCAAAGGATTTTATGAAGACATCTGAACAACAAGATCTGACCAAGCTGAGAACCTAAGGAAGATCTTAGAAACCATTGGTATAGTTCCTTCTAAAGTGCCAGCACCTGGCCCAGCTCCTCCTCATCAAGCTTCAGAACCAGATCCAGGACAAGCTTCAGTTCCTGTACTAGCATGGCCCAAAACAGGAACAGCCCAGCCCGAGCTGTGTTCACCCAGGAACAACCCAGCACCATCGTTCCCTTAGCAAGAACAGGTCTCAGGCTCGTCCCGGCCCTCTCCAGCCCATGGTCCAGCTAAGACACAGGAAGTACCGGTCTCTCCTGATGCTCCATCCATGGCTCCATCATCATCCCGACTTAAAACATGGGCTCAGGCGCGGGTAGTGCCAGCACCAACTCCAACTCTGGCGCCTTCAACCAGGCCTTATCTTCAACCAGGCCAAACACCTCCTCTTGGTCATGAGGGGGCCAAGAATCTAGACACGATCAAGAGGAGGATTCAGAAGGAGAAATTCTAGTCTCAGCTTCTAAAAGGACAATGAACATTCAACTTAATCTTGTAGATGCTCTAGAAAGTGAAAAAAAAACGGAACCAGCTGTTGTTCTTAGAAGAAGTACAAGGCAGAGATTTCGACCTAACTTCTACTACAATAACAATGCAGTAGTTCATCATGATCAGGGAGTGTGTAATCTAGTTCATATACCTGATTCTCATGTTGCATTTACTGTTAGTCTTGATAAAGAGCAGATTACAAAGACCTATGAGGAAGCAATGGAGATAAAAGAGTGGAGAGAAGCAATCAAGCTGAAAAACAAGCTATGGAAAAAAAAATTTAAACCTATGCGCTAGCTACTCTTCCAAAAGGGAAAATGATGTAAGTTCTAAATGGATCTTCACCATTAAATATAAAAGCAATGGTGAGATAAATAGGTATAAAGCTAGGTTGGTGGCTAGAGGATTCACACAAAATTATGGCGAAGATTATAGGGATATTTTTGCTCCTGTAGCTAAATTACACTTAGTTAATGTTGATCTGTCTCTTGCTGCTAACATTGATTGGGAATTATGGCAAATCGATGTTAAGAATGTATTCTTACAAGGTGAGCTAGAAGAGGAAGTGTACATGACATCACCACCAGGTCTAGAATATCAAGTCGGTGGCAAAAATACACTGAGATTAAGAAAGGCTATCTATGGCTTAAAACAATCTCCAAGAGCTTGGTACCATAAGTTGAATGTGATCTTAATGGACAGAGGCTTCCAAAGGTCAGAAGTTGAACGCACTCTCTTTACACTTCAGAGTAAGGAAGGTATTGTGGTTATTCTCATTTATGAGGATGACATAATCATATCAGGGAGTGATAAAGTAGGCATTGATTCTACTAAAGCTTATTTAAAGAGTATCTTTGATATTAAGGATCTAAGTGAACTTAAATACTTCTTAGGAATTGAAGTGTGTAGGTTCAAGGAAGTTCTCTTCTTATCTCAGAGAAAATATATTGTGGACTTACTAACCTCTATAGGTATGATGAAAGCTAAACCAGCTAAGACACCCCTAGAAGAAGGTTACAAGATAGAACCTAAGGGGGAGCTAGGAAATGACGAGTTCCATGATGCAAAGCTGTATAGAAAAATGGTTGGTAAGCTCATATACTTAACCATCACTAGACATGACTTATGTTTTCTTGTGAATCAGGTTTCTCAACATATGCAAGACCCAAAGAGAAGGCATTGGGACATGATTATGAGCATCTTGAGATACTTGAAAGGCACTAAATAACAAGGTATATGGATGGGTTATAATGGAAGCACATAAGTTGTAGGTTATTGTGATGCAGATTGGGCAGGAGATAGAGAATATAGGCGAAGCACAACCGGCTACTGCACCTTCAGAGGAGGTAATCTTGTTTCTTGGAAGACTAAGAAGCAGAAGGTTGTATCTTGCTCTAGTGCAGAAGTTGAATACAGGGCTATGAAGAAGCTTACTACAAAATGCATCTGGCTGAAGCAACTTCTCCTTGACATTCTTGGCATGAGCTTGGAGTCTCCTATCACTGTCCATTATGACAATCAAGCAGCTATACACATTGCATCTAACTTGGTGTTTCATGAAGAACCAAGCATATTGAGATGGATTGCCATAAGGTGAGAAAAGCTATTGGAAATGGAATCATCATACATTGTTACATAAGGAGTGAGGATCAACTAGCAGATATGTTCACCAAGGCTACTACACTGAAAATCCGGATTTTACTAACATTATTCTTAGCATTTTCCACATATGATCAACTGGCGCCTTTATCTACCCAATCATTGGCCTCATGTCCATTCCACAACACTGATCCTGATCATGGAGTGTTATACTCTTTTTCCCTAGAAAATGTTTTGTCCCAATTGGGTTTTTCTTCTTTAGGTTTTTAATGAGGTAATGCTTCATGGTTGCAAGCTTAGACATTCTCCATGACTTAAGCTTGAGGGGGAGTGTTGGAATGAAGAAGAAATAAAGAAAGGGTGCCTTAAACTCTTAAGAGAAGGCACCATTTATCTAAGCTACCAAAGGGAGTGACTTAGGCTTGTTTGGAATTAATGTTATGTTATTCTTGTAAACAAACATGTATTAGGCTATTCTAGTATCCAAACAAGCCTAGACTAGATTAGTATAAATAGTTTTCTCTCTCTTTCTTTGTAAGCAAGAAATTTATTTTTCTAAAATTCTCAATAATAATCATTCTCAATTTTCTCTCTAATCTCTCTCTCTCAATCTACAAATCTCTAAATCTCTTAATCTCATAATATTACAAAGATAGAGACCTCTATTTTATATTATGTATAATAAAAACAACTTACATAAATCTGTACATAAGTTAACAAACAAACCCGAATATAAACATCCAAAATCATTCGTAAGTTAATAATATAAACATACACTTTCAAAAGGTGTTTATAATATACACTGATCAGATGTCCGACCTTCCCTCTTTACCCTTGTCTTTGCCTGAAGAATGAGTTCGAGTCAGCAATAAGATTGCTGAGTGAGTTGGAAATATAAGCTACCCCATCCTGCATCAAGTAACACATCATAATATCCTTAAACACACAAGCACGAATTCGAGCATCAAACAACCTAAAACATGTATCCATAAACGATATCCAACATAGTCTAGGTATATGCTTCCATAAGCAAAACACTGTCTAGGAATACCCAGTGCGCACACATCATACTATCAAACAAGCAATAATGTCTTGACTAGCTTACTTCCCCCAAGGTACCGCTGTTCCTTAACCATCGAGGCTACAAGGCAACAACTTTCATAACTTTGGTAACATGACATGGGTGCCTCACAAGTCTTCATACAGGAATGGTGGCAAGCCAATTCCCTCGCATGCCTTACCGTGTAGCTGAGGCGGGTCGCTAGCCACACCTCATTGGATTTTATATGGAATAGCTCAGTCACATATCAAACCCTTATCTAACCCATAACACTAAACCGCACAAACCCATGTGCAATAACAACAAGTCTTTAGCTTATCATTAAGGATCGTACATGAACTCCCGTAAGCTAACAGACCATATCCACAAGCAATTTCATCATATAAACATGCATGCTTCCAACCGACTTAACTAGCATAAAAATGGGCATTATAACGGCATAGCTAAGTCATTCATAGAAAATCAATCAGCACAACACACATATTAGATCATAGACATCCACAAACATATCCTAAAGACCCATCCTTAGTTTAACCCATCATGTGTATCCCACAGCCTAACCCGAACTCAAAGGCAACATTCTTGCTTAATAAAATAAAAGCCAACTCACGGTTCAATGGGATATTCCCACAGTTGGTATACGGTAAGTCGGTTTGGTCACAGATGCTCGCGGACATACTACAGGTGTACTACGGGTGTACAACGGCTCAGCGTTTTCTGTCCTCAGTCGTACGGTCTAACCTTAGATTACGTGAGTGAAATGTTTTTTAAGTATGGAGGATATCCTAAATGTTCGACTGTGGGTGACCCAAGGCTTATACAGGGTCGACCGGCAGGCAGGCAGGCAGGCTGCACTATGTCACGCTCATGGACGCACAGCCGTGAAGCAGACAGGTGAATCACGCCTGTAGGTCAGGCAGGTCACGACTATAGGCTGGGCATGTCATGGGTGTAGGTTCAGTGTGTCACGGTAAGCAGAACGTGTTGCAGGACACGTCATGGTCGTCCGCCGAACACAAGCAGGACATGGCCAAGGACGCGCGAGTGGGTAAGTATGACATGTCCAAGTAAGACGTATCACGGACGTCAGCCGGACGTCGCATGACATCCCAAGCAGGACGTGGCTCAGACGTCAGCCGGACACACGCATGACATCCCAAGCACACAGCAGGCAGGTGAGTCACCATGCACACTGACCGCTTGGTCACAGACTTCGGCCATCGGATCATACGGACGGTCGCATATATAGACGGTCGTACCAGGTTCATATCGGGTTGTCCCAATACCGACCAAAAGGTCGTCCACACCTTAATTGTTGTGGACGATTATTCACACATACTGATTACTCGGACAGGCAACCATAGGACAATCAGTCTGAATTCGGCCTAAGGTGCGGGTCATTACACGTCCTTTCCAAAGGACCTAGACAAATGCAAATGACCCGAATGAACCTCGCGGTTCCCCAAGTTCACAGCCGAGACCGCCAAGAACCGTAAGCTCGAGCCAGGTAAGCCTCAACCCTGGAGGAACCGTGACATCACTTGATATATATGTAAGGGGTAAGGGCACTACGCACGGGAATGCCCCAATCAAAGGATCATGCTGATTAACGACCAAGGAGAATACGAGACCGAGAAGGAAGCTGAGGAGGAACTGACTGGTTCCGAAGAATAAGTGACCAATAATCCAGAGCTGGGAGAGATCCTGGTCACCAGACGAGCCCTCAACGCAATGTTTGACACAGAGACCGTACAAAGAGAGAATATATTTCACACCTGGTGCAGCATCAAATCCAAAGTGTGCAGTTTGATCATTGATGGAGGTTCTTGCACTAACGTGGCTAGCAAGTATCTGGTTGATAAGCTAGGCCTCTAGAGGACCAAGCACCCACACCCTTACAAACTTAAATGGCTCAATAATGATACTGAGCTCAAGATCGCGGAACAAGTCATGGTGCGATTCAACATAGCTAAATACTCGGATTTAGTGAAGTGTGACGTAGTACCAATACAAGCAGGGCACCTCCTCTTAGGAAGGCCGTGGCAATTCGACAAGGAGACCCTCCACCACGGTTGTACCAATGTCTACATCTTCATGCATAAGAACCGTAATCACCACCTAGCCCCTCTCATGCCATAAGAGGTAAACGAGATGCAAGGTGCTATGTCCAAGGGCGCCAATGTAATATTTACGCTACAACTAGGAATGTAATTAACGCTATTAGTTCCAAAACACATGTGCTACTAATGGTTTTTAGAAAAAGCTTGTTCTAAGGTTTGGAAGAAACCGTGTTGCCCAAGGAAGTACAGCAGCTGTTAGACAGGTTCAAAGACGTCTTTCCAGAAGAGATTTCAGCTGGTCTTCCCCCCCCCCAGGGGCACCCCTACCCAACCGACATGCCTATAGAGTCAATCCAAGGGAGGCCGAGGAACTCGAAGTTCAAGTACAAGAACTAATGTCAAAGGGGTACATCCGAGAGAGTCTGAGCTCGTGTGCTGTCCCAGTCTTACTGGTGCCCAAGAAAGATGGTACATGGAGGGTGTTTGTGGATTGTAGAGGTATCAAAAATATCGCTATCAAATACATACACCCCATTCCAAGGCTAGACGAGCTAAGTGGGGCCACTATTTTCTCCAAGATAAACCTGAAGAGTGGGTATCACCAAGTTAGGATGAAGGAATGTGATGAGTGGAAGACTGCCTTTAAAACAAATAGAGGCCTTTATGAGTGGCTGTTGATGTCTTTTGGACTCACCAACGCCCCTAGCACATTCATGCGCCTCATGAACCATGTCATAAGGGCATTCATCTGTAAGTTTGTAGTAGTTTACTTCAATTATATCCTGGTCTATAGCACATGTCTTGATGACTACATGGTTCATCTAGAAAAGGTCCTGGAACTATTATGTTTAGAAGGCTTGTATGCAAACCTAAAATAATGTGTGTTTTGCACTAACCAATTGGTGTTTTTAGGATTTGTTGTAAGTTCTCACGGATTAAAGGTTGACGAAGAGAAGATCAAAGCCATCCAGGAGTGGCCCACGCCTACTACCATTGGGCAAGTGAGGAGTTTTCATGGCCTTGCCAGTTTTTACCGACGCTTCGTCAAGGATTTCTGCACAATAGCCGCACCTCAGTCATAAAGAAGGATGTTGCCTTCAAGTGGGAAGAAGTGCAAGAACAGACCTTCAAGGAACTCAAAGACCGCCTCACCCATGGCCCTGTACGTGTTTTACCTAACTTTGATAAAACGTTTGAGGTTGAATGTGATGCCTCAGGAACAGGACTTGGCACTGTACTAAGCCAAGGAGGGCGCCCCGTAGCATTCTTTAGTGAGAAGCTTCAAGGGGCCTCACTTTTACTACCCTACCTATGATAAGGAGTTGTATGTCCTGGTAAGGTCCCTAGAGACTTGGCAACACTACCTTATATCTAAAGAGTTTGTCATCCATACATATCATGAGACCCTGAAGTACCTAAATGAAAAAACCACGCTAAAGAAGCGCCATGCTAGATGGTTAGAATTCGTGGAGACTTTACCCTATGTCATCAAATACAAGAAGGGAAAGGACAATATAGTAGCAGATGCCCTCTCGAGATAACATGCCTTAATCACTACTATGGAGGCCAAAATCATGGGGTTTGAGCACCTCAAGGGACAGTACTAAGAGGACCCAGACTTTAGAGACATTTATAGCCAGTGTGCCAAAGGCGCGACAGAGTCCTTTTTCAAGCATTACATTTCAAGGCTCAATGCGAGAGCTAATCCTTAGGGAAGCACATGAAGGAGGGCTCATGGGATACTTTGGAATAGACAAAACCCCCAGCATCGTAGAAGAGCATTTCTTCTGGCCTCACCTCAAAAGAGATGTGGAACGGTTCTGTGCCAAGTGCATCACTTGCCTTAAGGCAAAATCCAGGTCGCATCCTCATGGTCTATACATTCCTTTACCTATTTCTAACATGTCCTGGGTAGATATTTCCATTGATTTCGTTTTAAGGCTGCCAAAGATAAGAAACGAGAATTCCATCTTTGTTGTTTTGGACTGGTTCTCTAAGATGGACCATTTCATCCCATGAAACAAGACTAATGACGCTATCCAAACCGCAAACCTCTTCTTTAGAGAGGTGGTAAAGCACCATGGCTTACCAAGGACCATTGTGTCGGATAGGGACACCAAATTCCTCAGTCATTTTTGGAGGACCGTGTGGAGGAAGCTGGGAACCAAGCTCCTCTTCTCAACAACTTGTTATCCACAAACTGATGGACAGACCGAAGTTGTCAACCGCACTGTTTTTACCTTGTTAAGGGTAACCGTGGGTAACAATCTTAAGAATTGGGTTGACTGTCTTCCATTTATTGAATTTACTTATAATCTTGTGCCACACTCTACTACTAAGCTCTCTTCTTTTAAAGTTGCCTATGGGTTTAAACCCCTCACCCCCTAGATTTACACCCAATACCTCACAAGGAACAGATGGTGAGTCATGATGGCTGGACCAAAGCTAAGCAAGTTAAGAAAATCCATCAGAAGGTTAAAGAGAATATAGAGACGAAGAACAAGCAGACCAAGAAGTATGTGGACCAGGGATGCAAGGAGGACTGAGCGATTCCCAAATGAAAGGAGTTCCAAACTCTCACCAAGAGGAAACGGCTCATTCAAAGTTGTCAAGAAAATCAATGATAATGCCTACCAAATCGAGTTACCAGGTGAGTTCAACATCTCTTCCACATTCAATGTCACTGACTTGTCTCCATTTGATGTAGGTGATATGATTCTGAGGTCAGAATCCTCTCAAGAGGGAGGGGATGATGAGGACATGAGACTTAACTTAAATACCACGGTCAGGGTTCTCATCCTTAGGAGATCCCCATGACACAGTCTAGCTCTAGAGATTTGAGAAAAGGTTTCAACCAAGCTGTAGAGGTTTTGCTCTTCCAGCTAGCTCTGGACACGAGCCAAGACTCATTACCCGAATGCAGGAAGGGACAACTGACCAAGGACCCAAGCGTGAGCCAGGCACGACCGGATCCCGACCCAAGCTCGTCTCGAGCACGATCCGGCATGACCCAGGCTTGACCGGCCCCCGACCCAAGTTTTCCCCGGGCACGACCCAGCATGACTCAGGCACAAACAGGCCCAGCCCAAGAGCAACTCGGTACAACCCAGACCCGGCCAAACCCAGCCCAAGAATTCTATCTAAAAGAGTTCCCACTCCTTTCAAGCAACATGCAGCTTACCATATTCAACATCTCCCCTATTAATGAAACGGTGCACTCTGATCTTTAAGGGAAGCCGCCAAGATAAGCATTAAGTTCCCTTTTTATTTGAATATTAGATTAATCTTTTGTTCCCTTTTCTGTGTCTGTCTTGTTTCCTTTTAGTCTTTCCATTAAAGTAGAATAAGGCATTTGTCTCGCCATCCCATTTAATAGGCAATTAGGTTTCCTTAAATTGTAATCTGTTTCAAAGTCCCCTAGAAGGGCATAGCTGACGGACTCCTTATAAAGTCTCATTGCAACCTTGTTATTTTATTCACAGATGAAATAAAAGACACCGAGTTTTGCCCTAGCAAACAAAATACCCTAGCCTCCGAGTTTGTGAGAAGCAACCTCAGAGCATCCGATTTATCAAGCCTCTGTTCCATAGGGGTTTGTGGCGTCATTCAATCCATCCTCCCATCTAGACCACGTTCCGTGTTCCAACGCAAGATATTCGTGTGTTCAATAAGAGAGCGTTGAACAACCAGTTTCCCTCACTATGTGACTTGCTGTGAGACTTGGCGCACCCAGTCATATATCATTAATGATGGTGGAGAAAATTAAAAAAAATGACATTTTCGCAATAAATGATAATATGATGAATTTTTATGTCTTCTGCCTATTATTGAAAAAAAAATAATGATAGTTTCATGAATAAAGAGAAGCATAGGGATCAAATGGGGTGAAAGTGGCAAAATATAAAATGGAAGAAACATGTAATATTTGTATTTGAATCACAATTGTTGGTCATTTCAGCAAATCATCCAAAAATTAATTGATTTTCTTTATAAAATAATTAAATCCTCTGTATTAAAAATTAAAATTTCCTACTATTTTATTTTATTAAAAATTATAATTTCCCACTGTTTTATTTTTATTAAAATTATAATTTCCCACTATTTTATTTTAAATATATATATATATATATATATATATATATATATATATATATTTAGAACACATGATTTAACTTTTAAATTATTCACTTGAAAACGAAAATACATAACCTGTTAACATTATAATTAAATAACCTTCATCTTATTTAATTATAAATATGTTATTTGTCCCAAATGTATATATATTTCTAATCGTACTATGTTTTATAAACATTGTTGTAGACGATTTGAAAAAAAAAAGTATAATAGAGTTTTTAAGACCAAAAAAATTCACTCGATTAATTATTTCAATCTTGAATCTATAATTTGTTTATTATGTTTGCTATTTAGTACATAAACTAAACAATTATAAATACTTTACGATATATAGAAGAATCAAGAGATCCCAACCTGGACGCATTTTATGTACGTTGGATAGATTAGACCACTTTCATCAGAAATTTTAAAGTAAGTCTTTCAGTAAAATTTTTATAATAAAAAATAGGAAATAGAATAAAAACGGGTTCTTATTTAAGAGTTTTAAAAACTACCTAAAAAGACTCATTTTTACATATGTCATAACTTTTTAATAATTATATTGATTTATTTAAAAGTTAAATTTTATTAAAATATTATTTTTATTTAGTTAAAAACCCATCTAAAGAAATTTAGTGATGGAGATCCTCTTACATATATCACAAATATATATTTGTATTGTGGACATATTTACTCAAACTCCATTGCTGCTTTAAGCTCTTGTGTTAGCTGTTCAATTTTAGCTCCGATAAACACATTCGACGCAAATTGCTTTATTTTTCTTCAGCTCTGTGCTCTTCCTTCTTCTAATTCGTTGGCGGCCTAAGATGGTTAGTCTTTTCATTCAATTGTTTTGGAGTGGATCAAACAATTCTAAAATGTTGAAGTTTAAAAAGTGGGAATCAAATAAAAATATCTAAAATTTCTAAAAACATCTCACGATATATACAAGTTACTCGAATGATCCGAAATACTCTATCCTGAAGTTGATTTTTACACAAAATTAGTTGGTATACTATCAAATAAATAGATCTGGAAAGGATCAAACGCTATCAATAACGGGCGGAGATTTCACCTGACAAACAATAAAAAATAATAAAGGTGAGATTTTTCTCTAGCTCCATTTGATTGGACCATAATCAAAAAGCCCAAAACGTATCTTAAACCTTGTATAGGTTTGATTGTATTAAGAATTTACTTTAGTGTTCTACACCACGAACCATATATGTTTCCTTCATTTATTTACAAGGTAAAGTTGTTGAATTCATACTTAAAAAGAGTGTTTTATATTCAGAAAAATTAACTGGATGATTCTGTAAAATTTATGATTTTAAGATTTGATGAAATTAAATGAATTTTGAGGATTTTAAAGATTTGGTGAAGATTTAAATTGATGATTTTGGTAAAACCTAAAAATAAAAATAAAATTTTATTAATGATTTGGTAAGACTTTTTTTTGTCAATATAGCTTAGTGGTTTTAATATCCTTTATAACATCGAGAGGTGTTGGGTTCGAACCTCAGACTTATATCATGATATTCAGAGGTGGGTACCATTATGCCATATGAATTCCGACAGATATATTTTTATAATTAGAAAATTTCAATATCTAAACTAACAATGAACATATACAAACTCTACGGTTATTGTAGGATTTGTTTCAGCCTCTGTCATGATGTGGAGTTATGCCCTCTCTACTGAGGAACACGGATAGACGACAAAATCAAAGGAGGAGGGAAGATTTAACAGCTACAAAGGAGTGGTTAGCATAGTACAGACGGGTGTTGGCAAGGATGGTGTTGAGCTAGTAGATAAGGAGCAGTATCGATCCAGGAGTACATACTGTCAGGTGGGGAGGTTCCAAAAGAAGGAGACCAGATTATACGAGGACCGTATGAGAGCAGACTATAGAGGGAAAGGATAGAGATTTACAAAAGGGAAGGATGAGATGATTGCGGCAATACCGAAGGATCTGGGTAATGCAAAGCTGATGGAGCTGGAGAGAAAGTTTCCAGATCCAATATCCATTATGATGGAGGCGTTTAGTTGGAAGGAGCACGGAGGAATGGTCTCCACAAATAGCGAGACAAGGAAGCAGAGAGATGGAGATATGGAGAAGCATGATAAGGGACGAGCTAAAGACCAGCTACAAACGTCACAGTCTTTGATGGATTTGGTTTAGTATTCGAAATAAGAATACTCTGTTGGAATTGTCATGGTCTCGAAAATAAGTGGATAAATAGTTATTTGTAGAAAATAACAACCAAATTAAAAGGTTTTTCAAACAGGACAATGAAGTAAAAGCTGGGAAATGATGTATACACAATGTCAGTGACAAAACAGAGGATTTGTTAATAATAATGATGCATGGTTTATCCAAGGTTTTATCCAAAAAAGTAAAAATAACATCTAAATTATGCGAATTTTGAGCTGGATTGTCAAGGAATGAGAAGTAGATAGAAAATTAGTTATTTATGAGAAATTTGGTTTAAAAACAAACCAGAATTCTTACTTCTTTTGGAGAGGAGTGAGAAATAGCCAAAACATCTATTGTAGGTTTGATATGGCATTATTAGCCAAACAATTATGGAGACTGATGGATACATTAGCATCAATATTCACAAAGGTTTTTAAGAGTAGATATTTTCAAACACACAGATCCTTTGAATCCTGTTAAATCATACTCTCCATCATATGAATGGTAGAGTATCATTTCAGCTAGATCTCTGGTAAGAAAAAGACTAATCAAAAGGGTTGAAAATGGTTCAAGTATTTCAGTATGGAATGACCAGCCCCTCGCCCGAGACCAGGAACATATAAATTCAGGGTATACCCAAATTCTTTCAAGGTTACAGACTTAATTGATCAGCACACAAAGACATGAAATATTCTGCTGAATAAGGCAATTATTATTCCGGAGGATGTGAGTATTATACAGTCATTGACAATTAGCAGATATGCAAGGTCAGACACCACTGGTTAGCACTTTTTAAAAAATGGAAGATACACGGTAAAATCAGGCTGTATGACTCAACAGTTACATCCAGGTCAGGATTACGGCCCAACAATTATTTCTTTACAAGCTAAAGTATGACAAATTAGATGTCCCCCAAAGATACAACATTTTATTTGGCAGGCGCTATTTGGATGTGTCGCGGTAACACATAATTTGAGAGCCCGGAAAATAAATTGTGGTATACTTTGTGGCAGATGCGGTATAGAGGAAGAGTCAATAAATCATGCCTTGTTTGAGTGTCCACCAGCACTTCAAACTTGGTCTCTATCAAATGTTCCCTCTAACCCAGGTTTTTTCCATCAAAATCGATCTTTTCTAATCTAGATATTTAATATCAAAACGGCCTGATGTTAACCCAAAAGATTACTATCACTGGATAATATGGTATCAATTGAAAGGAAAAAATGAAAATTTATTCAAAAATAGAGACAGAGATCCTCGGGATATCCTAAGACATGTAAAAATAGAAGGGAAACTATAGCATGAAGCACAATCAGTGGAAAATAGTACACAAAACTCAGAGATACAAAACACGGAAACACAATCTACTACTTACCAGCTGCCGCATGATATGTGGTACTGCAAAATAGATGGATCATGGAAAGAATCAGTGAAGCTTTCAGATCAAGATTGGTTCTGCAAGAAGAATAGAGGTGGGGGAAAATTATTTGGTGTTCAGAATATTATACTCAGTCTGTCTCCCCTTCATACTGAGATGGAGACACTTATATGAGCGATGAAGTGTATGATTGAATATTGAAGACTAAGGATTGTTTTTGCAACCGATTGTTATGATGTGGTGAAGATGGTAGCCTCACTGGAGGAGTGACCAGCGCTTGGAACCCATCTAGAGGAGTTTAGATATTGCAAAGTATTTTTTGAAGATATAAGAGTCATATCATTCTCAAGATCCCAAAATGCCATGATGGACAACTTAGTTTGAGACGCACTAAAATTCGAAGAAGTAATGGAGGCACCAACTTGGATGAAATTAAAAAGTAACTTCCAGACTTTTAAAATTATGGGTTATTTTTGTTCATTAATTGTTAACTAAAAATTATTTCTCAAAATCATTTTAAATTTTATTTGATAAATTTTATTGATGAATCTTTATTATATAATAAAAAGAGATTTAAAAAATATATATATAAATAATCAATATATCATCTAGATTTAAAATGATTTTTACAAATACTAAACCAAATAAACTTGGATTTAAGAGTATTTTACAATAAAAACCGTTTGGAAGAAAAAAATACTCTTTTGATGTTAATCTTCTGGTTAGTGATCTCTTATCTGCTGATCAACTGTCCTGAAATTGAGATATGCTTGAGTAATTGTTTTACCCGAGAGATATTGAACTTATCAGAAAAATTCAAGCCTATCACTAACCAGAACGATTTTTGGATTTGGAAATTCATTAAAAGTGGAGTTTATTCGGTCAGGTCGGCATACTGGCTTGCTTGCCAGATTTCCAAATCTGATTTGATCAAAAAGACAGAAGCTCAGCCATCTCTAAATAGCTTCCAGAACGAGGTGTGGACCATTTAATCTGACCCCAAAGTGAAAACTTTTTCATGGAAGGTTTTGAGTGATGCTCCCTTCGAAGAAGGTTTCATGAAGAGAGGAGGGAGATGTCAAATTTGTGGTAGGACAAGGTAATCGATCAATCATGTCTTGCTCTCAATTGATTTTTCTAGACAGGTTTGGGCTATCTTGGGCATACCTTTTCCATCAACTGGGTTTGATCCTGAGTTTTGCTATGCTAATGTAGCTCACATGTTAGCGATGATGAAAAACAGAAAGTATGGTATTAAGCGAAGAATAGTTATCCTTTAGTTTTTCTGAAATATATGGAAAGATATGAATAAGTTATTGTATGAAGGAAGTGTTGGACCTTTTTGAATTGAAGCCCAATAAACTTGGTAAAATCAATTGGTGTGAATAAGAAATGGGTGAAAGATCGGATAAGCTCGAGCTGTTGGAGACTCGGTCTTCCCTACCTTAAAAATCGGAAGTTGAGATCAGGATCACATCGTCACAATCACTCGTTAATTTCATGGAGGTGGGTGGCGTGAAAATAGTTGAACGAAGCAGAGAGATTCGACTATAAATAGATGAGCTTTTCATCTTCTATGATCACCTGATTTTTTGACACATACAAAAAAAGTATTCATCATTAAAACCACTGAAACCTCCCTTATATCAAAGTAAGTTTTTATTGGAGAGTATCATAGTTTTTTAAGTTCGTATAGAATCGTTTTCGAGTGCTTGAGAAACGATTATAGTGGTTGTATCCTGGGACTCTTGAATCATAATTCTTGTGGCACTGCAGGCGATTCAAAGAGTTAAGGAAAGAGTTCTATAGACTCGCCTCTACTTTTTCATTAACGTTTATGATTTACATTCCAATTGTCTTTATTGTAGTATTACGTAATTTACGGTTCTACATCTTAATTCTTTGAATCCGTGTTGATATATGTTGGAATGAAGAAGAAATAATGAAGGAAGAAGACCTTTAATTCTATATTAAAGGCGTGTGGTCTAAGTCATCTAAGGGGAATGTCTAAGGCTTGTTTGTGTTTTAGTATTATGTTATCCTTGTAGTCATTCATGTATAAGGCAATCATTGTATCCAAACAAGCCTAGACTATAATAGTACAAATAGCTATCTCTCTCCTTATTTGTAACTTAGAAAACTATTATTCTCTTTTTCTTAATACAATCATTCTTTCTCTCTATTCTATCTAATACCTCATTCTCTAATTTTACAAATCTCTTAATCTCATATTATTTCATGGTATCAGAGCCATGTTATAAAATCTGGGTAAAATTCATCATTAAATCTTTGAATCAAGAAGAAATCATCTTCATCACAATCTGTTTTCATTCCTATTTCGTCTGTCAACTTTGATCGTGAATTCCAGCCAAACCACAATAGCTTTTGTCGATCTGTTTTTTTTGGATTGTTCTCCGGCGAGTCCTGAAGCCACGCCAAATGGATTTGCATCATTTGACCACGTAAAATCAAAATATACTATTTTCTTGCATCGGACCTTCGCGATTTTCTCCGCCGCGAATCTCCGTATTTCTCTGAGCGTTCCGTCGTCAAATCTTCACCAAATCATGATTTTACAAATCCTACAATCAAACCCAACGAGTCTAGTTGCTGTTTAAAGAAATCAGAACTAAATTCTCCTACGTGTGAAGGATGTTCTTGAAGTTTTTCCTCAAGACGTCAGAAATCGCCTCTTACAAGAATCTGATGATAAAACTCTTATCCTTTCTCAATGTTCTTCAAATCTTTGAATCTGGAAAGTTAGATAAGTATCTTTTGAAGGTTTCCACGAAGTTTGGTTTCAATCAGAAGGGTTTAAGTCTTCAAGATTGATTTTCTTGAATTTTTCATCAAATTTTGAAATTCTGAAAAGAAGGGAAACTTGATTTTTGGATTGGTATATTAGCAAAATTCGTTTTTTTGTTGCTGAATAATCATTGGTTGTGAATATAAGGACTGTTGGAAGCAGTTCTTGTTGGTTGGAGGTGGTTAAATTCTGTTGCAGGAGTTATTATTTTGTTGTTGGCCAAGCACTAGTGCAAATGCTATTCCCACGCGCCCGCAGCTTTGTCCCGACCAGCAACTATATTTTCGCCCGTGTTCCCGTCCGTGTCCAAACAGGCCTGGTGTCGAACACTCGCCCTTGTTCCATCCGTGTTCCTGTTGCAAATGTTGGTACAGATGCTGCACTCGCCGTCCACTCCAATACACAAGCCGTGGTGACCACACGAAGGATCGAACTACGAACCTTCAGCTTCAGCTAACCGTGTCTTGTTCAAACAAGCTGAGTTTGTCATCTTCTGAATCATGTAAATACAAACCACATTCAGAGCTCCTGTCATTCTACTTGGAGCAAACTATCTCTTATGGTCTAGGACCATGAAAACCACATTGGGTGGTAAAGGCCTTTGGAATCATATTTCAACCAATGGTCTTGAAGATAATGAAATTGCTGAAGTTAATGAGGTTTGGCTGCTCAAGCTAAATGTTACCGAGAAGACCAGTTGGTACTCTCTATACTTCAAAACTCTCTTGCTAGTTATCTCTTAGATGCTTATTCATTTTGTGAGAATGCTAAGGAACTTTGGGACACTTTGCAAAAGGTGTATGGAAACACCATTAACCTCTTAAGAATTTTGGAGATGAAAAAGTCTTTAAATGAATTGAAGCAGGAGAATGTAGAATTCACAAAGCACTATGGCTCATTCAGAGCATTGTGGGCTGAGCTGGAGATGTTAAGACCAGCCACAATTGACACTATTGTTCTCCTAGAAAGGAAAGAACAAGATAAGGTGTTTGGGTTACTATTAACTCTTAACACAACTTACTCAAATCTTATTAAGCATATTCTCAGGTCTGATAAGCTTCCTAGCTTGGAAGATGTTTGTGCTCAAATCCAAAAGGAGCAAGGATCCCATGGACTCTTTGGCAACAAGGCTGAATTGGTGGCTGCACACAAGAGTTTCTTCAAACCAACAACAACAAATGAACCTAGGAAGAAGAGACCAACTTGTGACCATCGCAAAAGGATTGGCCATACAAAGAAGGAGTGTTGGGTACTCTATCCTGAGCTGAAGCCAATCTGGGCTCTTGAGAGACAACAGCCCACAGCCGGCCACACTCAGCTGCAAGCAGCCGGCCATGGCATGTACAAGCTCCCGGCTTCTTCAAAGGCGTGTACCAGCTCCCATTGTCACTCAGCCCCAACCAGTTCCATGTCTTCAGCATCAGAATTTGTGACAAAATGAAATCTAAAAGCTCTTCTCAAAGCAATTATGGATGGTAATGTGTTGGGTTAAACTTTTCATGCTTCTTTTCAAACTTCTTTTACTCCTAATGCCTCTAAATCATTGGTTGTTGATTCTGGTGCTTCTCATCATATGATTATTGATCTAGGATTACTAGAGAATATAGAACCTGCCTTAGGTAATGTTGTCATTGCTAATGGAATCAAAGTACCAATTAAAGGCATAGGAAAGCTTAAATTGTTTGATAAAGAATCTAAAGTCTTTTACATGCCATCTTTTACATCAAATTTACTTTCAGTTAAAAGAGCCACTACTGATTTAAATTTTCAAGCTATCTTTGGTCCTAATGATTTCTACTTTCAGGATATTGAGACTAGTAGGAGATTTGGACAGGGAAATACAAGGAATGACTTGTATGTGCTTCAAGATATGACCAATGCAAGAGGAGTAGAACTGGTTGCTAGTACTAGCTCTTTTAGTGATGATTCTGATCTTTGGCATGCTAGATTATGACATCATCATCCTAGAGCACTAGAATTAATTGTTCCAGGATTAAAAATGCCAAAGGATATGTGTGATTCTTGTATACTTGGGAAACATTGCAAAACTGTTGTTGAGAAATCTTTGCATATTTATGATAATTGTTTTGAGTTGGTGCATTCTGATGTTTGGACATCTCCATTTCCATCTAGAGAAAACCACAAGTATTTTGTGACATTTATTGATGAAAAGTCCAAATATACTTGGGTCACTTTGCTTAGTTCTAAATATAGAGTATTTGATGCATTTCTAAATTTTCAAGCATATGTTACTAACCAATACAATGCAAGTATTAAATGCTTTAGAACAGATAATGGAGGAGAATACACTAGCACCAGGCTTCAACAACACTTGGCCAAGCATGGCATTGAACATCAAACCAGCTGTCCTTACACTCCACAACAAAATGGAGTGGCTGAAAGGAAGAATAAGCATTTGATGGAAGTTGTGAGAACAATGATGTTCCACATGAAAGTTCTCAAAAGATTTTGGGGGATGCTCTGGTAGCTGCATGCTACTTGATTAATATGACTCCTACAAAAGTCCTAGATGACTTGTCTCCATTTGAGGTACTAAACAAAACTAGACCTAACATTGACCACTTAAGAGTTTTTGTTGTGTTTATTTTGTATTAGTTCCAAGAGAGCAAAGGAACAAGCTAGAACCAAAAAGTACCAAAACTATGTTCATTGGGTATTCCTCTACAAATGCTATGATCCAGAGACTATAAGAGTCTTAGTATCCAGAGATATCAAATTCCAAGAATCAAAAGGGTTCTATAAAGAAAAAACTTGGGATCAATTCAAAGACATCTCCACAACAAGATCATACCAAGCTGAGAACTTGAGGAGACTCTTGGAGAGCATTGGCATAGTCTCTCCTCATCCTCAGCCCACGGTTACCTCACCTCAACCTCCTGCACCAGTGGCGTCCAGCCCCAGCACGGCCTCAGCTCCGGTACGGCCAGCCTGGCCGCGACCATCCACCCCAGCCAGTTCATCCAATCCACGGCCATCTTCTGGTCTTCCCTTCAGCTTTCCTGACCTTCCTCCTCTTGAAAATGGGGGGGGGGGGGAGAAGCATCTACTCATCTCCAACAAGACTCAGCAGGAGATGAATCAATTCTAGTCTCAGCTTCCAAAAGATCAAGAGATGTACCCACTCTCATTGAAGCTTTAGGTGAAGAGAGGAGCCTATTCAAGAAGCTCCTACAGTGTTAAGAAGAAGCACGAGAAAAAGGAATCCACCAGTTTTCTACAATGGGAATGTTGTATTCCATCATGATCAGGGAGTTTGTAACATTGTTCACTTACCTATTAACCATGTTGCATTCATTTTAAGTCTTGATAAGGAACAGATTCCAAAGATATATGAGGAAGCTATGACTAATAAGGAATGGAGGGAAGCTATCCTAGCTGAGAAACAAGCCATGAAAAGGAATGGTACCTATGCTCCAGCCACTTTACCTAAAATAAAAAGGGCTGTTAGTTCTAAGTGGATTTTTACCATTAAATACAAAAGCAATGATGAAATTGATAGATATAAAGATAGGTTGGTGGCTAGAGGATTTAGTCAGACTTATGGTGAAGATTATTGGGATACATTTGCACCTGTAGCTAAACTTCACTCTGTTAATGTTGTTATTTCACTTGCTACTAACCTTGATTGGGAATTATGGCAAATGGATGTTAAGAATGCATTCTTACAAGGTGAATTAGAAGAGAATGTATACATGTCACCTCCACCAGGTCTAGAGGAATAGGTAGACGCCGACAACATACTCAGGCTGAGGAAGGTCATCTATGGCCTTAAACAATCTCCAAGAACTTGGTACCACAAGCTAAGTGTAACCTTGATGGATAGAGGCTTCAAAAGACCTGAAGTTGAACATACTCTTTTTACACTAAAGAGTAAGGAAGGTATTGTGGTAATTCTCATTTATGTAGATGATATAATCATATATGGTAGTGATAGTGTTGGTATTGCATCTACAAAAGAATATTTGAAGAGTGTCTTTGATATTAAGGATTAAGGAGAACTTAAATACTTCTTAGGAATTGAAGTGTGTAGGTTCAAGGAAGTTCTCTTCTTATATCAAATGAAATATGTTGTAGATTTACTAACCTCTACAGGTATGATGAAAGATAAACCAACTAAAACACCCTTAGAAGAAGACTATAAAATCGGAACTAAGGGAGAGCTAGAGGAGGAAATTGATTTTCATGATCCTAAGCTCTATAGGAAAGTGGTTGGTAAGCTTATTTATCTAACCATTACTAGACCATATTTGTTTTGCTGTGAATCAAATATCACAACACATGCAAGGTCCAAAGATGAGACATTGGGAGATGGCAAATCAAATTTTGAGATATCTAAAAGGCACTCAAGGTATATGGATGGATTGCAATAGAAACACAAATGTGGTTGATTATTGTGATGCAGATTGGGCAGGAGATAGGGAGGATAGAAGAAGTACCAAAGGCTATTGTACTTTCATAGGAGGGAACCTTGTGACTTGGAAAACCAAGAAGCAAAAGGTGGTGTCATGCTCTAGTGCAGAATCATAATATAGACCATGAGGAAGCTTACAATTGAATGCATTTGGCTGAAGCAACTCCTTGAGGACTTGGACATGAGCTTTGATGATCATAACACCATTCGTTGTGACAATAAGGCTGCTATACACATTGCCTCAACCTCGGTGTTTCATGAAAGGACCAAGCATATAGAAGTAGATTGCCACAAAGTAAGAAAAGCTATTGGAAAAGGAATCATCTTGCCTTGCTATACAAGGAGTGAGAATCAACTAGCTGATGTGTTCACGAAGGTAACAACTTTGAAGAATGGCGCCTCCATCTATCCAAGACTTGGCCTTATGACCATTCCACAACAATGATCCCAACATGAAGGGTTATACTCTTTTTCCCAAGAAAAGGTTTTGTCCAAATTGGGTTTTCTTTCTTTAGGGTTTTAATGAGATAATGTTTCATGTTTGAAAGCTTAGGCATTCTCCATGACTTAAGCTTGAGGGAGAGTGTTGGAATGAAGAAGAAATGATGAAGAAAGAAGGCCTTTAATTCTAGATTAAAGGTGTGTGGTCTAAGTCATCTAATGGGAGTGTCTAAGGCTTGTTTGTGTTTTATTATTATGTTATCCTTGTAGTCATTCATGTATAAGGCAATCCTTGTATCCAAATAAGCCTAGACTAGAATAGTATAAATAGCTATCTCTCTCCTTATTTATAACTTAGAAAACTATTATTCTATTTTTCTTAATACAATCATTCTTTCTCTCTAATGTCTCATTCTTCATTCTCTAATTTTACAAATCTCTTAATCTCATATTATTTCAATATATAAACACCACGGATTGGAATTGAGTGTCATAAACGTAAGAGAGCTTGTGCAATCACAACTCTCAAGCTTGTACCAGTTGCGATTGGTTACAATGGCGAGAGCTTGCGAGCCCCATCAGAATTCTCTTTGGAGATCCGTAATAGAGTGATATGCTGATTAGAACTCTGTAACACCAACCTGTGATCCGGGTTCTCCTATTGTCAATAAGAGAACTAATGGCTAACTTGAATTTGCGGCAGCTATTTTAGATTTTAAAACCTGCAAATCTCTTAAACATGCCTAACCCTACAGTTGTGTTGGTGAAGATCCTCTGGAGAAATTTTTTTAACAATTTATTGAAACAATTTGAAACCTGCAAAAAAAAAATTTTGCTATTGCAAAACCTACTTTCTGATCTCTCTTAATCTGATCATTGATAAAAGGATTACTATCATCATTTCAAACTGCGATTCTTTGTCTACTGTATACGGCAGTTATTGGGGTTTAGTAACCCGTTATGCGCTTATTGCAAAACACACTTTAAAACCTGCAATTCGTTGGTTTCTTAAAACTTGCAATTAGTTGGTTTAACAAAACCTGTAGTTTTTGGTTGATGAAACTTGCTGCAAAGTTTAATATTAGACTTGAACAAAGCTTTAAAGCTTACTGTTGTAAGATGCAATTTCTCATTTTGCTAAACATATAATCTTATTTTGTGTCAAGTTTAATTGGGTTTTAAAGTCTAAAATCTGCAGAATTTTTTTTTTGGAAATAATACGCTTGAATGATTCTATGTCTTCAACATACAATAGTTAAATGATCAAATTACTAATGTTCTGTTTGAGTTAAAACACACAAACATTGACATGTATTATCTCTAGCTGGTAACAAGTTTTCGTCAAAGTTTTAAAATCGGCAATTTTAAAATGTGTTAGACGTTTGCGTACCGCAATTATTTGGTTTTCAAAACCTGCAATTTTAAACATTTGATTGATATTGTGGCTGTAACATACAAACATCAAAATTTATTGTCTATAGTTGTTATATGTCAGTAACTTTAAACCGGTTAAAAACTTAGGAATTACGATTCCAAAACTAAAATTATTGTTTTGTTGTTTAAAAACATTAAAAATTACAAAAAATTGTCTCTTGTTTTGCTGTAATTTAGATTTGTGTAACAGAGTAGTTCATTGCATTTTAGAACATGCAATTTGGTTTGCGAAACATAAACTTAATATTCTTGTTTATTCATAAATTATAATCTGGTACTGATATAATTTGTGCTTAATTGTAGAAACATGACAAACGAGAACATGACAAACGAGAACGTGAACGTCTCCAACGTTGGCGACGTAACAGAGAATCCAATCAGTGGCACTGAAACGGAGAAGCAGAGAACCCAATCAATGGCATTGAAACGGAGATTCAGTTTGGTAATCTCCCACCAGTGAACGTGAAAATCCATGAACTTGTTCAAACTATAGCTTATGATTACCTTCAAACAGTGCAAATCTCAGTGAGAGTCAGCCTTTCTAGGGCCATTCCAAACAGTGAAGGTAACAAGCTCCATCTAGCTCATGTCGAGGTGAAAGAGGAGGAGAAGCTTAGAGAATAAATTGTACGACTTGAAAAATGCGATTCGAGGAGCACCATCTAGTTATCCAATGTGTTTGTTATTTTTTCTCTTTTCATTAATTTTGAGTATTTTTTTCATAAGGAAATTTTGTCATTAACACATTTCATTAAATATAAGAGGAGTAAGTATGTAGATTAGTTTAGGTTATAGTATATTTTATTTCTACTTAAAAAGGCATATGAGATAATGGATCGATCTCGATTTCTAAACATTTTTGAAAATTTGGAATTCTAGATCGGCTTTCTTCAATTTAATTCTTTGAAGTCTTACACTTTAAAAACGATGTTAGTTTAATTTCCCCCCGAATCAAAAGGTTAATTATAGTACCTTTTCTGCATCATTACTTAGATAATATACATCATCATTAATTAAATAAACTATATTACTTATGTCTATGCCAATAATGCCATATAGCACAAAATAACGAGATATTTTGTTTGCAGGTTTTAAAAGCTTGAGATTGAGAAACCTGGAGATTCTGGATCTCTCTACTAATGTTTTCAACTACAGCATCTTTCCTTTTCTTAATGCTGTTACATCACTTACAACTATATTTTTCCTGAGTAATGACATGGATGACCCTTTTCCTTTTAAAGGTGTGTTTTTCCCTATTTATAACGAAGTGTCTATCGAGCATAATAAACTTAGTGGTGATGTATGTTCAGTCTCTGCGATTTTCTATTTCTTAATTGCAGTTTTTAAACTATAATTCATAAATTTTCTTTGACTTTCTTTCAGAAATGAAAAACTTGACAGACTTGGAACTGCTGGTTTAAGTCAAAACGATTTTAACGGTTCCTTGTAATGTAACATCTATGTCAATTTTCATCTTCTTTTGTCTTCAGGGTATAAATTATAACAGGTTTAACGATCCATTCATGATTGTTAAATATGTGTATGCCCTCTCAAAGATCATCCTATCCACATTAATAGTTAGCAATGTGTCTTTTTGTATTGTGCCAGAGCTTTTTCACCTAAAAAAAAAGCTGAAAGCTTTGAATCTAAGTTACAACTATTAACCTAGCTCAATGGAATTGCAAGGCAAGCTTACTCTTCGTAACTCTCTTTTGTTACCAATGGGATTTACATTTTTGGACAGTGATCATTTTGTAAAGTACAATCTTTTGGCCTTTCCTTGATTTCAGAACTTAAATAACTTGAAAGTCTTGGGTCTTGCTGGGAGTAGGTTTAGTGGACCTATACCAATAGAAGGTGACCTGTGTTTGCTGCACCTTAAAGATTATCTTCGTGAACAACATAACATTTTACGTATGATAAGTGTCTCATGAGTTCTCAAGAGGCATGCAAGTACTCTAATAATTCTCATTCTCTTGTTATTTCCAAATTATTCTTTTTGCAGTAGTCTGTGAAATGAAGAATCTTCGGGAGATCGACCTCGGAGATTTATTTTGTTGGTCAGATTCCTCTTTCCTTAGGTAGCTTGAACAAGCTACGGGTTCTCGACCTCTCATTCAACCAATTTTAGTGGTAATCTAATAAAAAAAATCAATCATTAGTTCAATGGTGAAAAGAAAATTTGTAGAAATTAGTATGACGATAGAGAGAGGAGGGAAGTTATTTGCAACTAAAAAAACTAATACAACTAGGACCAAAAGTAACAAGAAAAATACAGATGAAGTTAAGAATTACACACAACACATGTTTGAGACTTAAAGGGTCCTGAAGCAAGTACACAAGCACAACTCGTTTATTCCAATAACAGACAAAAGGAAGCGAAGCCTAACACTAACATTTCCAATTTCATGACTGTCCTGGTTCAAGCTTGACCGTGGAGTCTCGACCACGCCAGTGAATACATAAAGAGCCTTCAACTCCTCTGCACAGGTAACACTCTTTGTAACACTGTATCCTACTACCTTCCTCAACGTTTCCATCTTCTCCCTTGTTTGCTCCTCACTATACACCTGAACATCCCAATGTTCCTCTTTAACGTCATTAAAACCATACATATTTGGACAGCTTCACTCATGTTTTGAATCAAACACAATACAGAACGGAATCACACACAATACAGAAAGGTTAGTATACCATCACAGCCCTGTTTTTTGAAGCTATACATTTCACTCCGTGATAGAAGCAAAGATTCAAGTCCAAAAATGTTATTAAATGCCTAACTATATCCAATCGACTCAATAAAGACACCATCAAACTTGAAAAATTATCATTCCGAGAACAGATTCAAGACATTTCCACCAAACCATATACTAAGCAGTCACCCTGTTAGTTGTATAAAACTGAACGTAGGCCTTATCTGTCCTGCAAACTAAAGAACCCAAAACATGAGAGTTTAGATGGATGAGTAAAACCCGTTACCTGCACGCCCGGTTTTTTTCTTATTCTTAGTTGTATTTTTTCGTTTCTATTCCCCTGTTCCACTTGGCGCACTTACAGTTTGGTCAATCGGCTGGTCAAGAGATCAGAGAATGATTTTAAAACAACTTTAGACAGTTATCTAGAACTACTAACACTGGTATAACATTTACATGTCAAGGAGTGTTAAGTTCCACATTTACTAACGGGGATTCACCCATAAAGTTCCACCAGACTACCCATAGAATGCAATAAGACCATCACAATATATTATCATTAGTGCAAATTTATTGGTACTGTGCCAGTGAATCACTGAACAACAAAATCATTAGTAAGTAGAAATTTCAGCCGTAAAACAACTCCAGTAATGTTTGGCAAGCAACTAACACTCAATCACCTTGTAAAATGCATATAGATTAGATCTGATCATGTATTTTATCCAGTACTTGACTTAAGCAGGAGATATTCGGTTATGTTATCATTCAGTTACTAACTCTCCAAGATGACACATGGGATCAAGTCTTAACTTCGTTAGAAGATGTTTCCTCATCCTTTCTGCTAAAAGCTTTAGTTGTAGTGCTCCCAACTTCCCCTGCAAAAAGTATGAATCTTGGTAAGCTATTTCACTCAAAAAAACTCTTATATATCATCATCATAAACAACCTTCATGTCCAGTGTCAGATGCTTCCTGCCGGTCTGATCTTGAACCTTCTCTGATTCGGCATGTCCCCACTTTTCACCATCTTGTAGTTCTTTCTCCGAAGTTCCTCTCTCAGCTCTACCCTCGTCCCTAATTCTCTCTATCAAGCTCGTTGATTCTTTCGCCATCTCCTCATCTTCCTCAATCTGAATGAGAATCGGTTCCACCACATTAAATTCGGCCATGCCTGCATCATGACCAAGCTTGACGTCCTCAAATCCAGATTCATCATTTTCTCTACCGCTTGTTTCTTCATTATCAGGAAAAATACTGCTCATGACCTTTTGAGTACAAGCATAGTTAGCCAAGAAGAGACAAAAAGGAACAGAGGAGATGAAGGCGATGGTAGAGGCGACAACAAGCGGAGGAAACAGGAGTGAAGCTGAAGACACTACAACACCAGCTATCAGAACCTTCTTCCCAACACTTACTGCCTTACTCCAAATCCAACTTATTTTGCCTTCACTCTCGTTAGACTCGTAGTCCTCCATTGTTCGACTCACGGTGGTATCTTCAATTCTGCCGAAGTAAACCGAGTCGAGAGGGTATGTTCGGAGGCTCAAAAGAGAGATAAAAGACAGCCATATTTTACGGACATTATTAACGAGAAAAGCAGTAACCAAACGTTTCTAGAAAATTCGATCCTGTTTTCTGAAGTGGAGTTGCAAACTAGTGAAGTAATGTCGGTTAAAGAGTCAAAGTCGAGTCCTGTAATTTTTGCATAAGTCATTTTTGAATAAGTTATACAGTTCTTATTTTATAGAAAATGAATGGCAAGCAATTAGCTAAGAATGGGATCATGTTAGTTAAGTCATGGTGTGGTGTTAATTGAGTCGTGGAGTCATAGGTTAGTTGTAATACGAGCTATAAAAACTCGAGTTGTAAGCATGAATGAATGACACAGAAAATTGCAGTAAAAGAATAGAGTATTGTGTTCTGTCTTAAACGTTTTCAAATGGTATCAAAGCGAAAGTCTGAGAAACACAGGACAGGGTGAGTGACAGAGAGATAAACACAGGTGAGAGAACAAGAGAAAGGAGAGATGAATGAGAGAGATGCATTGGTCATTCTCAAATTTGACGGTGACTATGAGCATTGGACAATGCTCATGGAAAATCTGCTGAGATCAAAAGAATGGTGTGATCTTGTTGAAATAGGGATCACGAGACCGGACAGAAGCGTGATCTTGACCGGAGTACAAAGGACAGAACTGGCGGAGAAGACAATCATTGATCACAAGGTGAAAAATTAATTATATGCATCTGAAAATGGAAAAAGATATGTCATCAATTTCATTGATAACTACAGCAGAAAGTGTTGGTCTTACTTCTTGTCAGAAAAGTCTAAAGCTCTCAACGTCTTCAAGGAATTTCAAGCAGCCACATAAAGAGAAACAGGACAACACTTGATTTGTTTAAGGTCAGATTGAGGAGGAGAATACAATTCAAAGGTGTTTGAAAATACTGCAAAGAGATAGGGATCAGAAGGCAACTAACAATAGCCTATACACCACAACAAAATAGCATTTCTGAAAGGAAGAATCGAAGCCTGATGAACATGACGAGTTGTATGTTATTGGAGATGTTTGTACCCCGCAAGTTCTGGCAAGAAGCAGTTCAATATGCATCATACATCCTGAATAGAAGCCCTTCAGCAGCTCTAAGCAATCAAACTCCACAAGAAAAATGGAGTAATCACAAACCAAACGTGGAGCACCTTAGAGTATTTGGATGCACGGCATTTGCGCTAAAACCATATGAGAGAAGGATCAAATTGGATGATAAAAGCACAAAATGTGTGTTCTTTGGCGTGAACAAGGAATCAAAGGCCTATAGATTGTACAATCCAGAGAAAAAGAAGATCATAATCAGTAGGGATGTACAATTTGATGAAAATAAAGCTTGGAGTTGGGAAGGGGAATCGCAAGAACCAGAGCTGATTTGGGAAGAAATAGCGGAGGAACCTGAGAATGGAGAAGACAGAGAAGAAAATCCATACAGTACAAATGAAAATGAAGAAGTTGTAGAAGAGAATGCAGAACCCTCGGCTGATGAAACTGAAGAAGAAAATATAGGAAGCTCTCCACAGCCGATGAACATAGAAGTGGGAAGAAGACAGAGGCAGACTCCAGTATCGATGAAGGACTATGTTGGTGGCAATGCCAAAATTATAATTTCTGAAGAAGAAGAAGAAATCATGGCCATGCTTGTCGCTTCTGAAGATCCAATAAATTTTGATGAAGCCGTATTGGAGGAAGTATGGAGAAATGCCATGGAAACAGAGATCATTTCAATTGAAGACAACAACACTTGGGAACTAGTTGATGTACCAGAAGGAGTTAAAGTGATTGGTGTAAAATGGGTGTTCAAAACAAAGCTCAACGAGAAAAGAGAAGTGGACAAGTTCATGGCAAGATTGGTCGAAAAGGGTTATCATCAAAGACAAGGGATAGACTTTCTTGAGGTATTCGCTCCATTCGCATGGTGGGACATAATCAGGACAATCTTGGCTTAGGCATCAGCAAAGAATGGACATTGTTCCAGCTTGATGTCAAAAGCGCTTTCTTACAAGGTGATCTGGAGGAAGATGTTTATGTCGAACAACCTGAGGGGTTTGAGGTCGACAATGCAAGGGTGTACAAGCTAAAGAAGGCTTTATATGGACTGAAGCAGGCTCCAAGAGCATGGTACAGCCGCCTTGAGAGCTATTTTTTGGGAGAATGGTTTGAGAAGTGTTATTGTGAACACACCCTCTTTGTGAAGCAACACGGAAACGACACTCTGATTGTAAGTGTCTATGACGATGAACTTATTTACACTGGAAACTCTGAATTAATGATTTCAGAGTTCAAAAACTCGATGATGAGCGAGTTTGCAATGTCTGATTTGGGGAAGATGAAGTTTTTCTTGGGTGTGGAGATATTGTAAGATGAGAAGGGCATATTTATCAACCAAAGCAAGTATGTATAAGAGAATTTAAGGAGATTTGGAATGGAAAAGTGCAATTATGTGAGAAATCCAATGGTTCCAGGACAAAAGCTATAAAAAATCCTGACTGGAGAAAGAGCAGATGCCACAAAATTTAAACAAGTGGTGGGAAGTCTGAGATACTTAACGGTAACACGACCAGACTTGATGTTTTCAGTGAATCTAGTAAGCAGATACATGGAAAACCCAAGTGGAAGAACACTTATTGGCCGCAAAACGGATACTGAGATACCTTCAAGGGACAAAAGAACTTGGTATTTGTTACAAGAAGAAAGGAGAAGCAGCAGCTGTTGGGTATGTGGATAGTGATTATGCAGGGGATGTTGATGATCGGAAAAGCACTTCTGGATTCGTATTCATGATGGGAGGAGGAGCAGTCTCATGGGCCTCAAAGAAGCAACAAATTGTAATTCTTTCAACAACAGAAGCCGAGTTTGTTGCAGGAGCCTATGGAGCTTGTCATGCAGTATGATTAAGGAATATTTTGGAAGAAATATAATTAAAGCAAGAAGAAAGTACTATCTTGTATTGTGACAATAGCTCCACCATCAATTTGTCAAAAAATCTGGTGCTGCATGGGAGCAAGCACATACATGTGAGGTATCATTTCTTGCGTGAACTCGTGAATGCAGAAACAGTTCGACTTGATTACTGCCCAACGCGAGAACAACTCGCAGACATCATGACAAAAGCTATCAAGTTAAAGACCTTCGAAAAACTAAGAGAAAGAATAGGTGTTTGTTAGAAAGAAGAGTAAACTGAAGAAAGGAAGTTCAGTGTAAGGGAGAGAATGAAGTGGAATTGCCTAAGTCAAGCTAGTGAAGTAATGCCCGTGAAAGAGTTAAAGTCCAGTCCTGTAGTTTTTGCATAAGTCATCTTTGAATAAGTCATACAGTTCCTATTTTATATGAAATGAATGACAAGTAATTAGTTAAGAGTGGGATCATAATAATTGAGTCATGGTGTGGTGTTAATTGAGTTGTGGAGTCATAGGTTAGTTACAATACGAGCTATAAAAACTCGAACTGTAAGCATGAATGAATGACACAGAAAATTGCAGTAAAAGAACAGAGTATTGTGTTCTGTCTTGAACGTTTTCAGTTTCTCTATAAGAAACTGATAAATTTTGGGAAAATAACTGCCTTAATCCCAAGTGATTTATTTGTGGGACTCAGAAGAAACTTCATGCAAACACAATTTCAATATCTTTAAACACACAAACAAATTCTGAAAAAATGGGTAAGCGCATCCTATCTTCCACTATAATTAACTAACTAGATCAACGTGAAAAGATGAAAACTCTGTAATTTGAGATGGGAAAAAGTCTTACTAACCAGGAAAAAAAAGATACAAACCTATTTAAGCTGCAGAAACTTCGAAAACAAAGAACTCATGGCAGATTCAGCAGCAAGTAGGAGTATAATAATCACAAGAGACGGAGAGAGACGGAGGTACAAAACTTCTTTGGAGAGAGACAAAATGGAGAAAAACACAAAGTATGACAGTGACACGCGTCGTAAAAACAGAACCTGAGGATTGCATGGTTTATACCGCGACGTGGCGCTTCCTTGCTCTGTCCACTTGTTCTTAATCCTCAGTCAAATGTAGAGTGAAAAAGAAATGGTTGTGTTCGTGAAACGTGATTTAATTAAATCAAATTTTAACTCTAACTAAACGATGCGCAAATCAAGCATGTTATGAAAGAGGTATTAATCCTTTTTAATCGCTTTTTCATTAGTGGAACTATTCTTAATCGTATTTTTTAACTTAAGTTTTTAAATCGTATTTTTAACCGAAGAAACCATTTACATCGATCACATTGTGTTGGAACTTGGAAGTACTTATTTTTCCAAAATATTTTCTTAATGATGTCAATTTAAAACTTATCCAGTTATATTTTTGTTTTGAAATTAGAAAAAACAAATCAATAAAGAAACAAAAATAATAATAATTTAAAAGAGAAAATATATTCATGCTAATATTTTTTTTTGTCTAGATTGTTTATTATTAATTATGTGATTGAATCAATTATAAACTTTTGTGCTTTTTATTTTTTTATATAAGCTCCAAAATTTTATATCTTATATAATCTGTTGGTCATGATATTCTTCATACTCATTCAAAAAGAGTCTCTATGTAGTATTTTACAGATTTTAATGTTATTTAAAATAATAATATTTTCCATTCAAAAAATTGTTTTTCAAATTTGGATAATTTTATTTGGCTAATTTTTGATAAATTGGTTGTATGATAAAATGTGATTGATGTTGGGATATATTTTTTACCTTTTTATGAAATATTTTGAATTGGCTAAGTCACTCTTATCCAACTAGAACAGAATCGCAACTTTAATAAACTTACGCAATAACCAAGATAAACTGAAACAGTATGACAAAAGTTAAGGAGAAGAAAACAAAAATGAAGAAGACAAAGCAGAAGAAATATGAATTGCAATTATGTTGTTTGATTTAAATCATTGAAATTCTACAAAGTTAATTTATTGAGAAAATTACATTCAAAGGCATTTTCCATGTTTTTGTTTACATATTTACATATTTTCAGCTCCTAGGCAATTTTGCCTATCTTTCAGGAGATTTTCAAAACATCACTTTTTACTAATACCGAACTTGCCCTTAAAACCACACACATTTAATTTAGAGTTAATCAAACTAGAATTAAATGTCAATGGCTCCTCTCAATTCTGACTTTTCTCTCTCTCTGTTTCTACTGTATTGATCTCGGTTTTTGTTTGCCCACAATACACCTTTTTTCTCTTTCCTAGAATTTGTATTTTTGTTTTTGGTTGGAGGAGGAAGAGGTTAGGATCATGGCGACGTGTTACAAAAAATCGGTTTAGTTGGTTTAGATTAATTAAATTATAAGTGTTATTTCAATTATTTAGTTATTGGGTTAATTGCTAGGTTTAATTACTACTATAAATTAAGCAATTATTTAAGCAATATTCATTATCCTAATATTTTACAAAATTTCATATCTTCTTTTTCAAGGAGACGACTTTCACAGTAATTTCATTGTGATTCTCATTCGTTATCTATTCGATTCTGGTGAGAAAGTGTGTGTTTGTTTCTCGGAAAAAACATACAAGATACAGATCTAATCTATATGTATCAGTGGTATCAGAGCTTCCTTTCCTCGGCTTCAATGGCAGACACTCAATCCAATGCGATCGAAAACCAAAATCAGAACCCGATGATCGAACAGGAAGAACAACAAGTGGTGATCTCGTCGCTACAAAGTGAATTCCATCATTCAAGAACGAGATGATGGAAGTGATGAAGGTGTTGATGATGATCCAGCACCAGAATCCGAGAACTCCTAGAGAAACGTCGCAGTTACGAATTTAAAATTCTCATATTGAGCATTCACATCAATCATATGCGGGAATCACTCGTCTTCCTAAAATAAACTTCCCCAGATTTGATGGTACGAACGTTAAGAATTGGCTCTTTAAGGTGGAACAGTTTTTTAGATAGATGGAACAAAAGAAGGAACAAAGGTGAAATTTTCATCGATACACTTTGACGATGTAGCTGCAACATGACATAAATCTTTATGTCAATATTTTTTGGATAGTAACATCTGCAAAAGTTGGTATAGCTATAAAGTATAATTGATTAATAGGTTTGGTGGATTTACAAAGATGAATGATTGGGAATTACTTAAGGATGGTGTGGTGTATCACACGTTTGCAAATAATGTGAATTGCTTGGCAGAAGGATTGAAGAACATGAATCGATCCAAGTAAAACAAGAATGACCCATTGAAGAAGAATCAATTCAAGTAGAGGAAGTAAGAGAAGCAGGTGAAGAAGAATCGATCAAAAGCAAGCAAGAGAATGAAGAAAGATAATCAATTCTAGAGGAGAAAATGATTGGAGCAACCCTATCGATTCAAGAAGATGATTCAAAATCGATGGAGCCATTGGTGATGTTTGAATCAAGTCATGACCCAGTGGCAAGATCAGTGGAGATACACAAAGAAACCCAATTTCAGATTGTGAGGACAAATCAACCCCAACATCATTTGTTCATGAAAATATTAATGAGAATAAATATTCCCACCAGGTATTGTTAGAAAAAGAGGCAACATGAAAAGGAGATAACGAGCTTTTTTAGTAAGTGTTGGAAGTTCAAATTCAAAAACAGTAATTCTCAAAGAGATGAACAAGACTGGAGGCAGATAAATGGTGATAGTTGCGAGCTGACCCTTCAAATGAAATTGTTGTTCTTTAATGGTTATCTTCCAATACCACTAGAGCAACAGTTTTTAGGATCTGAAACCTTGCTAACGCAGTATCTACAATATATTGAAAAAATATTTATCGTTTATGAAAGAGAGAAAATGATAGCGAAATAAAGTTGGATTACTTTTTACTCTGAATGTTGAAGAGTGATTTCAGAGAAGTTTATCTTTTCCTGCTCGCCTCGACTTCAATTTATAGTGGAGGTTCAACTTGGAGAAAGTTTCTCCTAAGCAATGTAGAACTTTGTATTCCACTTAATTTTAATGAGTCTAATATTAATGTATATTTCTCATTCACATTTGTAACATAAAATGAGCCCAATGTCCAACAACCCCCCCACATGAATAAAAATGACTCTAAACTGATGTTGACTTGAAAGACTCTTTAGGATTAAAAAAGCTTAAAAACAAATCTTTATTAAGTATAAACGAAAAGATATATGTGGCTGAGTTTGTAGCATTTTTCAGCTTTGTACCAGTCAGTGTTTATATCTGTTGGGTTTACTTGCCCAGGAGGTGAACATGATGTCTTGAACCACAATTTTTAGTGTAAGCCGAGACAACAGCTATAACACAACTATATTTCTCGTAAAAATTTGTTCTCTTGTTGTGTTTGTTTTCGCCTTGAACAGCCTGATTTTTCATGAGTGAACTTGAAACATATAGCCTTTTATTTATTCACCTAGAAAGTGCCACATTCACACTCCAAGGGTGATATTTTCTTATTTGTGTTCTTGTTTTCCGAAGCAATCTGATTTACTTCATTGTTAAGAAGATATGAGATAATTAAAATATATTGCTTAACCTTTCCAATGCAGATAACACTTTTTATCATCTTAGGAACTGAGTAGAGATTTGAGTCTCACAATGTTTCGGTAGACTTAGTTTGATTTAGTTGTCCATTTGAACCTAGTTCTTGGGATCTCCAGTTATATAGATTGGGTTTCCATCAAACTTTATCTTTATTTCATAGGTTGTAAACACATTCTGTTAGATTATTTTAAGACTTTATCTTGTGTCAGACATTTCGTGAAGGGATATGCTATATTATATGCGGATATGATATAATCCAGCGTGATTACTCTGCTTCAGAACAAATGTCTAATGCTCTTATGTCATTTACGTATATGAAGTGACTTGCCATTGTACAATTTATTTTGTGCACGACCTATCGCCAATTTCTATCACAGTGTATACGTATCGCTAACATTGGTTTTTCCCAAATCGGGATATCTTTCAATAAATTATAAAGCAAATTTGCTTTTTCAACAACTTTTTCTAATGGAATGAATTCTGACTTTATTTTTGATCTAGCCAGAAGTGTTTGTTTGGAAGATTTCCAAAGTAATACTGCAGTACCAAGTGTAAATAAATATCCACTTGTTGACTTTGAGTTTTTAGAGTCAGATATCCAGTTAGCATCGCTGTATCCTTCCAAAACTACCGGTTCTGAACCGAAGTACAATCCATAGCTTTTGGTATACTGTATGTAATTTAATATTCTAGTTATAGCTTTCCAATGGTATGTTCTGGATTACTCGTGTACCTACTTATTATATTTACTGAGTGCACTAAATCTGGTGTAGTAGAATTTATCAAGTATATCATAATTCGATCACTTTAGCATATTCATTTTGTGATACTACTGCACCTAAATTTTTTTATGTGAAGTTTAGTATCTACAAGAGTTTTTGAGGTTCTACTTGAATAATTTTTAAATATATCAAGCATTTTTTTCAGCATATTATTATTGGGATAATATAATTCCTGCAGGATGTCTAGTGATTTTAATCATTAGAATAATATATGTCAATCTCATATCTTTCATATCAAACTTTTTACGCAACATGTTTTTAGTCTGATTTATGATATATTTATTATTCTCAATGATAAGCATATCATCTACGTATAGATATAGCATGACATAACTATTTTTCATAGTTTTCAAATAAATGCACTTTTCATGTTCATTGATGCTGAAACCATCTGACATCATTACTTTGTCAAATTTTTCATGCCATTGTTTTGAAGCTTGTTTAAGTACTCACAAGTCGACATAATTTGTGTTTTTGTCCTGGTACAACAATCCCTTCAGATTATTTTATGTATATATCTTCTTTTAAATCTCTGTTTAGAAACACAGTTTTTACATCCATCTGGTGGATTTCTAGATTGTGTAATGCCGCAATGCTTATTAGCAATCTGTTAGAAGTTGTTCTTGTTATGAGAAAATAGGTATCAACCCTTCTTTTTGGCGAAATCCTGGAATCACAAGTCTGGCCTTTTAATTCTCGATTGTACCATCAGTTTTTAATTTGATTGTAAAAATTCATTTGCAACCGATAGCTTTGAACCCTTCAGATAAATTGGTTATCTCATATGTATGATTTTGCATAATAGAGTCAAATGCATTATTGATGGCTGTGTCGGGTATAGACATCGCATCGACGAAGGTTTTTGGTTCATTTTTCGTAAGAAAGACCATTAAAAATCATCACCAAGAGATTTTGCCTTCCGAGCGTATTTAATACGCCAGAGTTCATTTTCAGCATCATCTCCATTTTTTAGAAATATGGAAGAAGTGCTTGCTCTGTTTGTGGAGGTATTTGCGTCTCTTTCTTCTCTAGTACGTTTAGAGTTTAATTTATCATTACAAGAAAAAATATTTTCAAAGAAAGACGTATTTCGCGATTCCATTATGTATTTACATGAATATCCGGTACATCTGATTTGTGAACCAGAAACCGATAAACACTACCATTATGTGCATATCCAATAAAAATACAACCAATGTTTTTAGGTCCGAACGTGACTTTTTTAGGAAATGGTAATGCAAATTTTTTAAAGCACCTCTATACTTTTAAGTATTTGTATGAGAGGACGATACCCTTCAGCAGTTCATATAGAGTTTTTGCTTTCACTTTGTGAGGAATTTTATTGAGAATATAATGAAGACATCGTCCTTGCTACTACACAGGTCATCTCACCAGGATCTGTCACACAATCCAAAAGAAATGCCATAAGAGACAAGCTCAGCATGCTATTGGAGAGTAGAGCCCACCAGGAACTCGGACAGACCGAGCCAGAACCCACACCGACCGACACCGGTCCCTGCGACCCCGACCCCTTCAATCCGGACAAGGGACAATGGAGGTTCCTTCTCGAAGACTCTTCTTCCTCCGGTATCTTTACCATTACCATCCGGTAGAAACACCAAAAGTTGTGCTAGGAAATTGTACTCTTTCTCCTATCTTCGGTTTTATCCCATTGGGTTTTCCGAAGAATGTTTTAACGAGGCAATTGTACTAGAAAATTGTACTCTTAGTGCGCAAGACGGTGAAGACTTGTTCAAGATTCTACACCATTCACAAATCACAACCAAAATTTCCTAAGTGTTTAACTAGGCTTTCTATCTTTCTATTTATGTTTTATAGACTAAGTGTAGTATTTGGTCTTATGAGTTGTGTTAATTACTTAAGCCCAAAATCTTTTAAAATTTCGCCACCAATAAGTAAACTACTTGTTGTTTTTATTCCTTAAGGGGCTAAACATCATGTTGTTTAGCCTAAGTTGTAACAAGGCATTATATAAGCCTTTGGACCATTCATTAATAAAATAACAAGCAATTCAGAATTAAAACAAAAACCCTAAGACTTTGTCGAAGTCCCTATTGGCGTCGCCCCCAAACCTTATTGGTGAGCTTGTGGTGTTCTTTAGCCTTCCTGGTTGAAGGTTTTGGAGTATCACAAGCCCGTTCACAGCTTGTGTGGTCCCATCGATCCACCTCTCGCTTTCATCTCTCCTGTCTAGCAACCTGAGCTTCTCGGTTAAAAGACAGTCCACCAACGTTCTTGCATCATCTGGTATCAAAGCTTGAAGCTCCTAAGTCATCAGGTTGGTTATATCATTGTTTTCTTGACGATTTTTCTTTGTTTTTATTGCAAGTTTACTTGGAAATCACGCGTGTGTAGGGTTAGGTTTCAGGTTGCTTGTTTGTTGTGTGTGTCCCTGTGTCGAGTTAGGTCCATCCGCAGGTTTAGTCCCTAGGTTCCACCAACCGCTAGTGTTAGGTTCCATTACCCAAATGGTTCCTCTTAACGTCTAGGTTCAGTCGCCTCACGTTCAGATTAGAGCCAGCTACCAGCCCACAAGTTGATAGGTTCCTGTATCGCGTTTAGCTTCCCCGAAACTAGGGTTAAATATGTCTAGTTCCCCGCGTGCCAGTCTTGTCCAGTCTAGGGCCCAACCGTATCTTAGCCCAGTCCGCTAGTTTTAGTGTGTCGAGCTTAGTTCTAGTCGTTGCACCGCGCCGAGATCTAGGTACGTCTCCTGGTCCCCTAGTTCTAGTCCCGCTCCAAGAACCCTGCACCAAGTCATATAGGCATAACACCTTTTTGTCTTTAGTGCCAGAACCGTGCCGAGCCTAGTGTCAACCCGCGTAGTCCCATGCCTCGTCCCGGACCAAACCGTTCCTCACCACGCCTAGCGTTTTCCGTTAGTTACTAGGTCCTTGCCCGCGGTCTAGTGCAGAACTGACCTGCGCCGTTTTAGCTCTTTAGGTTTAGGCGTCTAGTTTCATTGCATTAGTTTTTTAGGAGCTTTTCTCCATTATTTTAGGCATAGTATTAATTAGTTGCTTGTTCTTAGGCTAGGAATTACCTTTTAAGAAGTTTTCTAAAAACCTTATAGGAAGTTTTTCAAAACCTTTTAACAATTTTCATTGTTAGAATATTATTTCCTATTTAGAAACTAGGCCATTAATTAAAAGCTAGCATATAGGATAGTTTCTTTTTTTGGCATTTAGACAATAATTGTTTTTTTTTTGGACAGATTCCCCTTTTATTAATATTTCCCTTTTATGCATGTAGGTAGTTTCCTTTTATTAAAATTTATAAATAGAAATTATTATCTGCGGAATATTTCCATAAAAGGAAAATTTTCATTTCTGTAAGTTTCCTTTTTGAGAAACTTTTCATTTCTCGAATATTTCCTTTTATATAAAAAGAAATATGTCATGTAGCCATGAGTCATCTTCGGGTCAGAACAATCAAGTAATGATGCAGCTTCTGCAATCCTTGACCACCATAGCAACGCGCCTCGAGCGATTGGATCAGCCAGCACCTACACCAGCTCCCACACCACCCCCAGCCGCACCCTCGTAACGAGATGACAAACCAAAGGAGGCCCACCAGGCAATGAGCCGGCACCAGTACTATGATTAGCAGATGTCGCCACCTAGACAGTCCATGAGCCACCCCGACGTAAATATGTTCCCTCCTTCCTTTTCAGGAAAGGTTGATCACGAGGAGTATCTCAATTTGGAAAGAAGGATGGAATTACTCTTTGAGTACTACAACTACGAAAATCCCCGTAGAGTCGCTTTAGCAATGGCTCCGTTCACTGATCACGCACTTACGTGGTGGGATCGCGAAGTAACTGCTCGTAGGAGAGCCATGATGGGTACTTTGACCTCATGGGTCGAACTCACCCAGATCATGAGGAGACGCTATGTCCCTCCTCATATCCACCGTGAATTAGAAAGACGATTCAGACGCCTGATCCAAGGCAATAAAACGTTGTCAGAATATTTCGATGAATTCGAACACCTACGCAACCTACTTGATGTGGACGAATCAGAAGAGAGTCTAATTGCCCAATTCATCGATGGATTACATGAATCAATCGCCCGGGAGATCGAGCTACAGCCTTACCATGATCTTGGAGAGTTGTTTCACTTAGCAGTCCAGATAGAGAAGTGCAATAAAATGAAATTAGCCGCACCTTCTAGACTTAAGAGTACCTGGAGCACCGGGACAACCTCAACCAGTGATCCACGCCTCAAGGGAAGGGCTGTGGTCAGCAACCCGGCCCCCAGGGGCCGCCCCAGCTGCTCTAAAGTCGACTACCCCCACGTTCACTCTAACTCAGCCTCAACAAAGCAGCGAGATTGTGTGCTTCAAGTGCAAAGGATGGGGACACATTTCATGAGAATGCCCCACCCAGAGGACAATGGTATTGGTATTGACCGTCTCAGGAGACTACGAGTCCGAGGATGAGCACGAGGAGGTCGCCCCTGCGACTCACCAACAATCTGACAAAGAAATAGAATATGCCGACTCCAGAGAGATGCTCATGATCAGACAAGTTCTCAGCTCGAGATTTGAGCCAAAAGAGGTAGAACAGCGAGAAAATTTTTTATTCCAACATACCATCCTTGGGAAAGTGTGCTCATTAATTATAGACGGAGGGTCCTGCACCAACCCCGCGAGCAAATACATGGTTGTAAAGCTCGGGCTGCCTGTGACCAAGCATCCTGAGCATTACAAACTGCGATGGATGAACAACAATACATAGCTGTATATTTTTGACCAGGTTAAGGTCGCATTCAGAATCGGTAGATACCAGGACCATGTAACCTGCGATGTCGTCCTGATGTCAGCTGGACATCTCCTTGTAGGACAACCTTGGTAATTCGACCGAGGACTATGCACAATGGACGGACGAACTTCTAATTATTTTTCCACAACAAGCGTAGATACAACCTGACACCAATGTCTCCACACGCCGTGCAACAGATGCAATCTAAGATGGCGAAAGACCAACACGCCCGCAAGGAGAACTTCCTCATTAACATTACTGACATGAGGAAAACCGCTCGTACTGAGGATACTCAACTAATCCTAATGATCTACATGGAGATATTAAACACGTCCGGCACCGAGGCCACCCTACCAGCCGAGGTCCAAGCCCTACTAGAGTTACACAGACGTGTTCCCAGATGAGATCCCAGCCGGCCTTCCACCCATTCGAGGTATTTAGCACCACATCGACTTCATTCCATGAGTTCAACTGCCTAACCGGCCAGTCAACCCCGAGGAGGCTAAAGAATTAGAAAGGCAAGTCCAGTATCTTATGACTCAAGGATACATCAGAGAGAACCATAGTCCATGTGCCGTCCCGGTCCTATTTGTGTCAAAGAAGGACGAGAGCTGGAGGATGTGCGTCGACTGTCGCGCCATCAACAACATCACAATCAAGTACCGACAACCCATTCCGTGTCTGGATGACATGCTAGATGAATTAAGCGGAACCGCGGTCTACAGTATGACTTACTCGGATCATTGGAGCACCTAGAGACAATCATTGTCACACTCCAGAAGGAGCAGTTATATGCAAACCTCAAGAAGTGTACGTTCGGCACAGACCAAGTCGTCTTCCTTGGGTTCGTCGTGAGTTCACAAGGACTCAGAGTGGACGACAAGAAGATCAAGGCCATGAGTGGCCACCACCGACGAATGCAAGCCAAGTCCATAGCTTCCATGGACTCGCCAGTTTCTACTGATATCCACGATCAAGAAAAACAAGGAATTTCGATGGTGCCTCGACCAGGACAAATCATTTAAGCTGTTAAAGGAACACCTCACCCACACCCCAGTCCTAGTTCTAACTGACTTTAACCAGACTTTTGAGGTAGAATGTGACGCTTCAGGGATCGGTGACCCAAGAAGGAAGACATGTCGCCTATTTCAGCGAAAAGTTAAGTGGACAGCTATTAACTATCCTACATACGATAAAGAGCTCTATGCATTGGTCCGAGCCCTAGAGACTTGGCAGCACTACCTACTTGCCAAGGAGTATGTGATTCACACCGACCATCAGACACTTTAATATGTAAAGGGTAATCCACACTTAAGAGGAGACATGCTCGTTGACTTGAGTATATCGAGACATTTCCCTACGTCATTAAATACAAAACGGAAACAGTAAACGTCGTGGCTGATGTCTTATCTAGAAAATACAGTCTTATTTCCTTTATGGAATCAAAAGTTATGGGATTTGAGATGATCAAAAAGTTGTATGCGGAGGACGCTGACTTCACTGAGGCCAACTAGGAGCACGACAAGGGTGATTATAGTATATTCTATTTGTTTGACGAATTCCTTTTCAATGACAAGCGTCTCTGCATTCCGAAAGGATCTATTCAATAGTTACTTATGAGAGAGGCCCATTAAAGAAGTTTAATAGAACACTTCGGAGTCGACAAGACTTTGAGCATGCTTAAGAAACATTTCTATTGGCCTCACCAACAATGGGATGTGGAGGCTCATTGTGCTAAATGCCTTATCTACAAACGGACTAAATCCAAGATGCATCCGCAAGGTCCTTACATGCCGTTACCAATTCCTTCTGCACCATGGACCAACATCTCTATGGAATTCGTGCTAGGCCTGCCTAAAACCATCACAAAGACTCCATCTTCGTCGTGGTTTATCGTTTTTCAAAGATGGCGCACTTCATTGCATGTAACAAGACGAATGACTCCAGCCGGACTACCAACCTGTTCTTCAAGGAGATAATACAACTGCACGACATTCTCAAAACGATAGTCTCAGACAGAGAAACCAAGTTCCTCAGTCACTTCTGGCGAGCATTGTGGCGCAAACTAGGGACCAACCTCTTATTCTCTACTGCTTATCATCCACAGACAGACGGACAGACAGAGTTGGTCAATAGGACCATATCACAGATGCTGAGAGCAACGATTGGACGGAATCTGAAGAATTGGTTGGAGTGTCTTCCATATGTTGAATTTGCCTACAACAGGGCCACACACTCTGGAACGAGACGGTCCCCATTGGAGGTGGTCTACGACTTCAACCATTCCACACCCATTGAGTTCACGCCCATTCCTTTGGAAGAAGCCATCAGCCTTGAGGGAGAAGCGAAGGCCGAGTATATTCTAGCTCCTACATGAAGAGACCAAGAAAAATTTGGAGCAACGAAACATCCAGAACACCAAGAACGCCAACAAGGGCCGCCGACACATATTGTTCAAAGAGAGAGATTTGGTTTGGCTACATCTGCGACCAGAGAGGTTTGGCTACATCTGCGACCAAGAACACCAACAAGGGCCGCCGACACATATTGTTCAAAGAGAGAGATTTGGTTTGGCTACATCTGCGACCAGAGAGGTTTCCCCAGAGCCGAAAGAGCAAGCTTGCACCCCGGGGAGACGACCCCTTCCGAGTCCTACAAAAGATCAATGATAACGCCTACCAGCTTGAACTTCCAGGTGAGTATAATGTGTGTAGTACGTTTAATATTTCTGACTTAGAGTTATTTGATGCAGGTGAGGAGTTCACTTTGGAGACCAAAGCATTTCAAGAGGGAGGGAATGATGAGTATATCGTCCCAGCTACTGCACCGGTCATCTCACCAGGACCTCTCGCACGATCCAAAAGAAAGGCCTTAGGAGATAAGCTCAGCATGATATTGGAGAGTGGAGCTCACCATGAACTCGGACCGACCGCGCTGGAACCCACACCGACCGACCCCGGTCCCTGCGATCCCGACCCCTTCAAGCCGGACAAGATACAATGGAGGTTCCTTCTCGAAGACTCTCCTTCCTCCGGTGTCTTTAACATTACCATCCGGCAATGACACCAAAATTCGTGCTAGGAAAATGTACTATTTTTTCTATCTTCGGTTTTATCCCATTGGGTTTTCCGAAGAAGGTTTTAACGAGACAATACTCTTAGTGCGCAAGACGGTGAAGACTTATTCACGATTCTACACCATTCACAAGTCACCACCAAATTACCTAAGTGTTTAACTAGGCTTTCTATCTTTCTATTTATGTTTTATAGACTAAGTGTAGTATTTAGGCTTATGAGTTGTGTTAATTACTTAACCCCAATGTCTTTCCCCACCAATAAGTAAACTACTTATTGTTTTTATTCCTTAAGGGGTTAAACATCATGTTATTTAGCCTAAGTTGTAACAAGGCATTATATAAGAATTTGGACCATTCATTAATAAAATAACAAGCAATTCATAATTAAAACAAAAACACTAAGACTTTATTGAAGTCCCTATTGGTGCCGCTCCCAAGCCTTCTTAGTGAGTTTGTCGTGTTCTTCAGCCTTCCTTGTTGAAGTTCTTGAAGTATCACAAGCCCTTTCACAGCTTGTGTGGTCCCATCGATCCACCTCTCGCTTCCATCTCTCCAATCTAGCAATCTGAGCTTCTCGGTGAAAAGACATCCCACCAACGTTCTTGCATCAGAATATAATTCAAAGTCACCAGAGCTTCACCCCACATGTTCTGGGTTATTGCCGAATCTTGAAACAATGCATTCATCATTTCTTTTAGATTTTGGTTTTGCGTTTCACAACTCCATTAGATTATGTTGAGTAAAGAGCAGTTAATTGATGAATGATTCTATTTTCTCTTCAAAATGCATCAAACTGTCCTTCATATTCTCCACCTCGAGCTATTTTAGTAGTTTTATCAAGTTGATTTTTGACATCTAGCTTATATTCTTTGAATTTATTTAAATCTTTGTTTTTGGCTTTGTAACAAGTAAATATAGCAATATTTTGTGCTATCATCAATGAAAATCACAAAATACTTTTATCTTCTCTTGTAGACAAATATTTTAAATCGCACAAATATGTGTGAATTAGTCATAGAGGTTCTTTATTTCTCTAGACTTGTGGTGATGGTCATTATGTAAGTTTTGTTTGTACACAAACTTCACATTTGTCTTTACTTGTTTTACTTTTTGGTGTTAGGTTTAAATTTATTAACAGTGTATTGATTTATGATTTACATGTCCTAACCGTTCATGCCAAATATTAGATGACTTGACCAAATAAGCAACTGGAGCATTGTTATTAATATAAGTGGTTGTTACAACTTTCGGGATGACTGTCATTACATTCATTTTGATAAGTTCATCCTTAAAAAACTCTTTTCCCAAAGACACCCATTGTTTCTAATAACCAGCTTGTCAGACTGAAAATTGATGCATAATCCTGCCTTACTCATGAGAGTGCTGGAAATCATGTACTTTTCTCATCTCAGGAACGTTTTTCACATTGATGAGAGTAATCTCATGCCTGAGGTCATCTTCACGATCACTGTACCACATCCCGCGATTTTGGAGGATTTAGTGTTGCCCATCAGGATATTTTCACCATTCTTGCATGTCTGATAAGTGTTGAATATGTTTTTATCAATGCATACGTGAGTCGTAGCATTTGTGTCGTACCACCACTCTAGAGGATTTCTCTCAATTGTGTTGACATGTTCAGTGACAACACAACATGTAATGTTCAAGGTGGTAAGGTTGGCTTGATTTTGTCTTTTTAGTTTAGGTTTTCTACGAGATGTATCAGCCTTTGTGACCTAACTTGCAACAAGTGTGACATTTCCCGCGGTATTTCTTATCACTAGCGGAGTGCCTTTTCGTTTCTATGGTTACAACCTCACTGTTGTAGAGAATATTCTCAGTGTTGGTAGCCATTTGTTTACAAAAGTAGACAAAAGTCAGAAACTTAAATTGTTTAATAAAGTAAATTTATTAACGTAAACGTTATTTTGTGCGTTTTAAATCACAATCGCTAATTATTTTTAGCGATCTAAGCGTTTGTATTTAAAAATTAAAAATCGAATCGTAAACTAGCTTAAAAGCGTCTGCAAAAACTTATTAATAATTAATAACGCTATTCCAAAATTAATTAGTTTTAAAAAAACTTTTTCAGGTTTTAAAACCTTTTCGGAATTTATCACAAAATTATATAGTTTTTAAAATATTTTTTCCAAAGTAATTGAAAAATTAATTGGTATTAGTAACGTTTTACCAATTAATTTTAAAACAAATTAATTTTGCAATTAGTTCATAAAAAGTTTATCAAAATTAATTGGTATTAATAATGTTCTACCAAAATTAATTTGTATTAATAACGTTTTACCAAAACTAATTAGTATTAATAACTTTTTACTAAAATTAATTGGTATTAATAAAGTTTTACCAAAAATAATTGGTATTAATTATGCAGGTTTACGCGAGACAAAAGATCAAAGCTGGTTCGATCTATAACCAAAGTGTTTACGAATAAATTTGATGGTGCTTATTATAGCTGGACATGTGTGCCTCGGGAGTGACAGGAGAGATACTTCATCGAGTTTGCGGTATTATATTGTAGTTATGATATAGAATTATTTCATTTTTAGAATTTGGTAATGTTTGTAAGTTAGTAGTTAGAGTTATGTGATTATTATAATTTGATTGTTAGTAGTTAGAGTTATGTTTATACTTTTGTGTCATTGAAATACTTTACTTCATCATAATCTGTTTGAACGTAGTTAGAGTTATGTTATAACAAACTGGGTCATTTAGGTACTTGTGTATTTCATCATAATCTGTTTTGTTTTGTAGAAAACACACACTTGGGATCCCTTGATAACAGGGACAGTTCAATCTCATTTCGAGAAGATATGTCAACGTCGAATGAAGGACATGGTTAGTAACGTTAGGACGAGTAGAGAGAGACCAGCATGGATCAACGAAACAATCTGGAAAACCATGGTTCAATACTGGGACACTGCCGAAGCACATAAAAGGAGCGAAATATATGCCAAAGTCTGTATGTCTGATCGTAATGGTCTCAGACCTCATATCCACTTGGCAGGGCCGAGGTCGTTTCAACAAGTCCAAGAACAAATAGTGAGTTTTCTAAATATTTTCTTACACTTAGATTATTACATAACAACTTTTTTCTTTTTGACATTGCATGAAGAGGAATTGGAAAGACCTGTTAGTCTAGGTGAGGTTTTTGTAAAGACCCATACAAAGAAGGATGGTTCGTATGTTGATGGGAAGGCAGCGAGAATTGCTGAAAATTTTAAAGAAAAATTGATTAATAAGTTGGCTGAGAAGGACGTAGAGACTTCATCGGTTTCAGATGGTGCTTCACGATATCCAGAGCTCACATCAGAAGAGTGTACTGCCATCTTCCTTGAGGTAAAATACATTATTTGTTTAAGTTAAGAAACAGATTCTATGTTGAAAATTTGACTTACTTCTTTCTCTTTTTTTTTTGCACAGGCTACTGAGAAGGATTCATGAGGAGTTCTTTAAGGACTTGGAAGCGTGATGAACATCATTCCGAATGATTTCAATTGCAATCGCAAGGAACCAGGAGAGTCTTCTTCATCGTTTTTAACTTTGCAAGAGCAGCTGCAGGATGCTGAGCGTAGAATCGAAGAACAAAAGGAGAAGCTTCACCAATTGTCCATGGTGGAAGAATATCTGCGCCAAACTGATCCTGCTTTTCAGATTTTCATGGCAACCCATACAGCTGCAGCTATTGCACCAGGTCCAACATCATCTTCTTAGGCTATATATCCTTGCTTAACTTTTATCAAAACTCTGAACGTATTTCTACTACAATCGTGTTTTGAGTTTTGTAAGACTCTTTGTAAGACAATCATGGTTTCGTATTTATGAAACTTATGCTATTATTACCTTGTTGTTCTTGTTATCGTTGCATGAAAATTTGAACAGCATGATTCAATTAATAAACAAAACGACTATCAAAGACCGATCAAATATACAGATTGTAAAATATTAACAGTTGCTACTTAATCGCTAAATAGTTGGCTATTAGTCAGCAAATAGTCTTAAAGTATTTAGGATTATATTAAATTTTTATATAGGGATTAGACATAAGATAATCGTATGGTAGACGTCACATAGTCGTAACATAATCGTAAATTAGTTGTAAATTTACGACTATGTTACGATTACTTTACAATTATTAAGATTAGTCGTAAAGTTGTAGCTATTTTGCTACTATATTTACGACTACTTGGCTTACCGACTAAGAATTTACGACTATAATAACTAGTCGAAACGTTGTCGACTATATTACCTCAATTTGTGTGGTGGTCAAAACCATGTTTTCTTGTAGTGAACACATACACGGATCCCGTGCTTTTTGTCGAGGTTCTGCTGCCTTCACCGCTGAGCCGTTGCATTGAAAAATTGCATGAACTGTGCCTGGAACCTGTGGCTTCCTTTATTCGACATTTTGGAGAATCTGTTATAGTTTTTTTTTGCAAGTTGAGACACAAATTTGGTGTAAAAAAACTCGGCCTTGTTATGCGCATATTATGATCTTTGGATGGTGTATATAGACCGCATATGCATCATCAGATCATCGAGCATCTGCAAATAAAACACGTTTGGATTGGGCTTAACTGGAAACTACGATAGATTTGTTAATAACACATGTTAACCAAAAACACAGGTAAACTTCTGAACTAACATACCTTAGCTTACATAGGTTTGGGCCTCTCTGCTATCTTAGCTATTTCTTTACTTGACACGGATATACTGCCAACACTTATGCTAAAATATAGAACATATATATATGACATCAGTGCTGTTTAGCATAACTTAGCCGGAAAATTAAATTATAGCTACGCTAACTGTATTATTAGCTATATCTCTGAATATCTATAGGGTAACGTGAACAATTGTGAATAGTTCAATTTCCCAAATTTGCAAATACCATATTATTTTGTATATTGGATGTAAATACTCAAAAGAACCCAATTAATGGTGTTTTTAATTTATCATTTCAGCTTCGTCTACGTCTTCTTCTCCACGGCGAAGAGTAACCACAAAAACCTTGTCCTTGTCTTCTTCTTCTTCCTCCTACAATCGCTCTGCGAAAATCTCATGGTCTTTCAACTATCATGAAGGCTTGCAATTTCATATGGCCTTCCGCACCACCCAGATTCACCACGCCTTATCCGTACCTTCCCACGTACACCTCACGCGCCGCCCCTTTATTGCAGGTGAAAGCCTTCCAACGCGGCGACTTCGACCGCTTCGCCGATGATATCAAGTCGGGTAAGGCTTGGAGAGACGCGTGGCGGACCGCGAACGATGGATTTGAGCAATTCGTCTTTGAGGCTAAGAAAACCGCCGAGCGGATCGACCGTCAGTACGCCGTCTCTCGCCGTTTAGGCTCCGCCGCTAGTTCTGCCGGCGACCGTGCTCGTGAGATTGATCGCGAGTTTGGGATTAGCCCACGCGTCAGGAGCTTATCCGTCGATTTTAGTAGAAATTTCCCCAAGGTACGTTCTCTTTTGATTTTAAATTCCTTCTGGAATTTTCTAATAGAAAGCTTCAGCTAGATTCTGCTATTGATAATTTGAGAAATGTAACTTGAAGTGTATAGTGATAATTGAGAAAGAGACGAAGTGATAATTGATTTGCAGCAGTTCGTCTAGATTATTGATTGTTTCTTTGGAGATTATTGCTACTGTCATATATCAAAGAAGGCCATTGAAGATAAAGCTCATTCTTTTTAATTGAAGAGTATTGGATTCAGTTCCCTTTTCTTCGTCATTTGTTTTCCTTGATGGATTACATGCTCATTTACTACTTTTTATGTATACACTTGGATGTTGAATCATTCCTGTGCAATTTAGTTGGTTTGCTAGAATTACATGTGCTGTGATAGTCAAGAGTTGAGCAATGATATCACGTGGTTATAACCTATATGGCTCTTCTTGTGCTGAGTTTTTTCTCCATGTTTGTGCCTTACAGTACAGGAAGCAATTCAGTGATTTCTTGAATACACCGCTCGGTGGAAGTTTTGCTGTAAGTATTACAATGTTATTGTCTTTACTTTTACTCTATTATGATTGAGGTGGACCTGACATTTCTGAAGTCAGTATCCTTATTTCAATAAGATATTGTCTGCTTAAGCTCGCCGCTCATCTTGCGAATGTAATCGTGTACCAATGAGTAACCTGATATGTCCGTCCTTTGTGTTCTTTACATCTTCTTGGCTCTATTGTTTATAATCTTATTAAAAGTGACAGAGTTGGACTATAAAAACCAAAACTAATTTCTGTGATGTCAGATTTATCAGGCATATAAGCAGTGGAATGATTATATAGGTTGTGTACCAAAAGACATAACTTTATTGACTTGTCTGTTAATAAATGCTTTCAGTGATTCCTAACAGAATTTATAATTATAATCTGAGATATGGTTTGATTTCATTTTCCAGACTATTTTCTTTCTTTGGTTTGCGCTCTCTGGATGGCTGTTCCGAGTGATAATAGTAGCGACATGGGTTCTTCCCATTGCTGGCCCTCTTCTCATTGGTGCAGTGGCTAATAACTTCGTCATCAAGGTATATAGCTGATAAAACTCAGGCCCTTTTTGTCTACATTCTTCGATTTAGTATATGATATGACACGACCAGTGTTGTTGAACCAAATGCTGTTGAAAGGTCTGTTATTAATGTTTGGTGCTGCACAGGGAGAATGCCCAGCGTGTAAGAGGCAGTTCATAGGATACAAGAACCAAGTGATCAGATGCGAGGGATGTAGGAACATCGTGTGGCAGCCACAAGGCGACTTCTTCTCAAGAGATGGCAACAACAACAATAACAACAACAACAAGGGTAACTCTAAAAAGCCACCTAAGTCCCAAATCATCGATGTCGATTTTGAAGAGAAATGATTATCAGAGAGAGCAGAAGGCGATGAAAAAAAAAGTGTTTCGGTAGTAGCTGAATCATTTGCTGTTTTGTTTGTTTTATAAGCTGCAGCGATGCTGAAAGTCACTCGTGTTGCTTGTGTATATTATAAGGACTTTGTGTAGATGAACAAATGTAGTTTCCAAGGGAGCCGCGGAGAGAGACTTGATTGAAACTTCTGGAAGTAATTTATATCTAGTCAAACCATATGAAAGGAACAATTTAATTTCTGGAGGTTTTGTTTTATCTTTACTTTTTACCCTTCTTACTAACATGTTATAGTAGTTTTATTTTCTTGAAAACGCACTTTTAATGCTTAGAACAATAGTTAATTAGCTCAATAACAAAGACAAGGTTTATAATTAGGTGAAATTTAATAATCTCAAACTAATATATAGCATAAAATAGGATGTATAACGTTATGGTAATGAATGAGTTCTATGAAAACAATTGTATTTGAAAATACAAAATCTAGATCAAAACTAGCTGTAGCTGTATTTGAAAATACAAAATCTAGATCAAAACTAGCTGTAGCTGTATTTGAAAATACAAAATGTAGTAAACTAGCTCAAAAACCAAAACCACTTCACCATCATCATCAGTAACTATAGCATCATGGTGGACAGTTGGAGCGGATGTCCAAATTTTTTAAAATTGGTTCTTTTTATTTTTCTATTTGTTTTGCTTCTGATTCATCATGGATATCTAGTTTTTTTTTCAAACGAATCTAATGAATCATTTTCCCTACAGTAAAATAGCTTAACCAATGAGTAAGAAGAACGTTATCCACACAAAATCAAAGACAGAAAAGACAAGGACAACGCAAAGTATTACACATAAAAGAGATCTTTTAAGACAACAGAGCCAAACTAGCTGTCAATCAAAGACAAACTTATCAGTGATAATAATATTATTCTAGCAGTTGAGATAGTTTTCGGCCACCAAATTAAACATCTATCAAAGCGTTTTCCCTGCATCCAGAAACTTATTGAGCAAGAAACTGGTCTTCTGGATCAAGGGCTAATTCGTCAAACTTTTGTCTCATATCTGGCTATGGTTGTGCCTTCTCAGATGATGGTGGCAACATCCACAAGGAAGGATGTGGAAGCCAACGAGGAGCAAACTGAGATTCCTGCATTTGTGGTGGTGTCAACTCTTCATCCTCCTTGTTAGCAAAAGCTTTCGACTTTTCATCACCCACAAAACCATTCCTCCAATCAGTGATAACCATCTGTACTATGTCGTCCTTTTTTCTGCCATTTCAGCTTCTGACTGCGGAGACGACGGAACAAAATCCTCAACGACGGCAGGAGATCATCGGCTCTATTTCTTAGATCTTTTTTTAAATATTGCATTATTTCAAAATATGCAACCAAAAGTCCAGTGAAAAAAGTGTTCAGTGTTTAGCATTGGTTAAAACTTGTTACTTGAACAGATATCTATCTAATTAAACACTATGTAGGATTCAGGAAATTAGGCTATTTAATTGTGTTTTGAAACAATTGAATGGTTTAATCTTTCTGGTTAAGTCCGGCTTTGTAAATCCTTATTAATAAAAGGATTGTGATAAAGAAGTTATTAGGTTAAGACTTTGAAAAAGGTTTAGAATAAGGGATAGAGGTTATTAGGTTAAGACTTTGAAAGGGGTTCAGAATAAGAGTTTTCTTATTCTTGTGCAGTAGGTTATATTGTCTTTCTTACGAGTCATCTCTGGTTTTAGAGAGCTCGTGTTTCGTACTAGTGAACATGCTGGACCAAGTCTAGCCCTAGTGAGTAGCTCCACATATTGTGGGTGAAAACTGGGTAAACAATTCCACTGTGTCGTATTTCTATTTCTTGATTCTTATTTGTGTTGCATTAGTTTGGATTGAGAGAAATAGAGAGAGAACAAATTGGTTGAACAAGGTTAGAGTTGTGCGATTCTTGTGGTTTCCACTTATCAAATGGTATCAGAGCATTGGTTGCTTGATCAACTTTATGTCGACTCCAACAGTTCAAGCTGAGGTTAAGCGGTTTGATGTCGAGTGGGATTTCTCGTTATGGATTGAAAGAGGTGATTTTCAGTAATAACTTTGAGATTGAGGTTCCCCTATCGAAGGAAGAAGGAAAGAAACCTGTGGAAGGTGATTAGGAGGATGAAATTCCTCAAATAAATATGATCGTTGATTCGATCAAGATGGAGAAGGACGAAAGAGAAAAGGATAATATAATCTTACATATTAGTGATCAGGTACTGAGGAAGATTAAACATTGTACGATTTTGGCATCCATGTGGTCATTGTTCGACATGCTCTATATGTTCAGGTTCTATTTATTTGACGATTTTCTTTTTCGAGACAGACAGCTATGCATTCCTATGAGATTAATCCGCAAGCTACTGCTAAGAGAAGCACACAGAAGAGGCCTAATGGGACATTTCAGATCGGATAAGACGCTAGGCATACTTAAGAGACTTTTCTACTGGCCTCATCTCAGGCGCGATGTTAAGGCCCACTGCAGTCGTTGCTTGGTCTGCAAACGGGCCAAGTCCAAGGTCCATCCCCACAGGTTAAACCTTCCTTTACCCATCTCTACTACTCTTTGGACTGACATTTCTATGGACTTTGTGCTAGGCTTGCCTAAGATCGACCACAAGGATTCCATTTTTGTTGTAGTAGAAGGTTTCCAAAGATGGCCCATTTCATTTCTTGTGCTAAGATCAATGACGCGACATAGACCACAATCTTATTCTTCCGGGAGATCGTAAGACTACACGGTATATCGAGGAACATAGTGTCTGACCGCAACACCAAGTTTCTTAGTCATTTTTGGTGAATCATGTTGAAATAACTTGGAATCAAGCTGGTATTTTCGACGACATGCCATCCGCAGACCGATGGGCAGACAGAAGCAGTAAACCGCATGTTGTCTACTCTCCTATGCGCCTCCATCGGACAGAACCTAAAGACCTGGCTCGAGTGCATTCTGCTGGTCTAGTTCGCATACAACCGGTCCATCCATTCCGCAACCAAGAATTCCCCATTCGAAGTCGTCTATTGGTTCAATCCACCGTCCCCGATGGACTTCACTCCCTTGCCTCCTGCGGAAATCGTCAGTCTTGAAAGGGAACGCAAGGTGGACTACATCCGGAAGCTGCACCCGAAGGTTAAGGAAAATCTCGAGAAAAAGACGGACTCCTACGCCAAGCACGCCAACAAAGAACGCAAGTAGGTTGTCTTGAAGAAAGGTAACTGGGTTTGGTTGCATATTCGTCCCGAACGATGTAAGATTAAGCGTTTAGGAGATTTGGATATTTGGAGATTGAGAGAGGAAGAGATTAGGGAGAGAGAGAGTAAGAATGAATATTATTGAGATTTTAGAAAAATGAATTTCTTGCTTACAAAGGAATAGAGAATTAACTATTAATATTAAACTAAACTAGGCTTGTTTGGATACTAAGATTGCCTAATATATGTTTGGCTACAAGGATAACATATCATTAATCACAAACAAGCCTAAGTCACTCCCTTTGAACACATGGCGCCTTCTTAGATACAAAGACACAGATTCTTCATTTCCTCTTTGAATTGTCTTCATCATTCTTCTTCATTCCAACACTCCCCCTGAAGCTTAAATTATGGAGAATGACTAAGCTTGCAATCATGAAGCATTACCTCATTAAAAACCTAAAGAAGGAAAACCCAATTGGGACAAAACCTTTTTAGGAAAAAAGAGTATAACACTTCATGACCAGAATCAGTGTTGAGGAATGGACATGAGACCAAGCCGTGGGTAGATGCAGCTGCCAGTCTTCAATGTATTAGCCTTGGTAAACACATCTGATAATTGGTCTTCACTCCTTGTGTAGCAGGGTAAGATAATCCCATTTGCAATAGCTTCCGTCACCTTATGGTAATACACCTCAATATGCTTGGTTCTTTCATGAAACACATAATTTGATGAAATGTATTAGCTGCTTGATTGTCACAATGAACAGTGATAGGAGAATCCAAGCTCATGCCAAGTATGTCAAGAAGGAGTTGCTTCAGCCAGATGCATTCTGTGGTAAGTTTCCTCATGGCCCTGTATTCAGCTTCTGCACTAGAGCAAGATACCACTTTCTGCTTCTTGGTCTTCCAAGTAACAAGATTTCCTCCTATGAAGATGCAATAGCCGGTTGTGTCGGTCAATTTACTCCTCCTGTCTTCTCTGTCACCTGACCAATCTGCATCACCATAACCTACAACTTCTGTGTTTCCATTACAACCCATCCATATACCTAATTCTTTAGTACCTTTCAAGTATCTCAATATGCGCATGATCATTTCCCAATGCCTTATTTTCGGGTTTTGCATATGTTGAGACACCTGATGCACAGCAAAACACAAGTCAGGTCTAGTAATGGTTAAATATATGAGCTTACCAACCACTTTTCTATACAGCTTTGTATCATGGAACACGCCATCTCCTAGCTCCCCCTCAGGTTCTATCTTGTAACCTTCTTCTAGTGGTGTCTTAGCTGGCTTAGCTTCCAACATATCTGTAGAGGTTAGCAAGTCCACAATATATTTTCCTTGAGATAAGAAAAGACATTCCTTGAACCTACACACTTCAATTCCCAAGAAGTATTTAAGTTCACCTAGATCCTTAATATCAAAGACACTCTTTAAATATGCTTTAGTAGAATCAATTCCTACTTTATCACTCTCTGATATGATTATGTCATCAACATAAATGAGTATAACCACAATAACTTCCTTACTTTGAAGTGTAAAGAGTGTGTGTTCAACTTATGATCTTTTGAATCCTCTGTCCCTTAAGGTCACATTCAATTTATGATACCAAGCTCTTGGATATTGTTTTAAGTCATAGATAGGCTTTCTTAACCTCAGTGTATTGCCGCCACCAACTTGATCTTTTAGACCTGGTGGTGGTGTCATGTACACTTCCTCTTCTAACTCACCTTATAAGAATGCATTCTTAATATCCATTTGCCATAACTCCCAATCAAGATGAGCAGCAAAAGACAAAACAACATTAACTGAATGTAATTTAGCCACAGGAGCAAAGGTACCCCTATAATCTTCATCATAAGTTTGTGTGAATCCTCTAGCCACCAACCTAGCTTTATACTTATCTATCTCACCATTGCTTTTATATTTAATGGTAAAAATCCATTTAGAACTTACAGCCTTTTTCCCTTTTGGAAGAGTAACTGGTGCATAGGTTTGATTCTTCTCCATGGCTTGTCTTTCAGCTTGAATTGCTTCTCTCCACTCCTTTATCTCCATAGCTTCCTCATAGGTCTTTGGAATCTGCTCTTTATCAAGACTAACAGTGAATGCAACATGAGAATCAGGTACATGAACAAGATTACACACTCCCTGTTCATGATGAACTATTGCATTGTTGTTGTAGTAGAAGTTGGGTGAAAAATCTGCCTTGTACTTCTTCTAAGAACAGATGATTCCCCTTTCCCTTCTTCTTCTAGAGCATCCCCAAGATTTGGTTGAATATCCCTTGGCCTTTTTGAAGCTGAGACTAAGATATATGCTTCTGAATCCTCCTCTTGATCATGTCTAGGTTCTTGCCCCCCCCCTCATGATCAAGGGAAGGCACCTGTCCTGATCGAAGTGAAGGCCGCTCCACGTCCCGGAGATGAAGCTGTGTTTGTGACCTGGTACGTGGTCAAGACACCGGGTGGTCCATGAAAGTGCCTGGATCGTATGGTCCAACAGCTTGGTTGGGACGTGCTTGGATCATACCGGGAATGGACCATGGACATGCCTGAGTCATGCCTGGGTCGGACTGGGGTCGATCCTAGATCACGGCTGGTCTTTGGCAAGCATGGGTTGGTCTCGGCTGTTCCGGACGATTGGTGAACTGGGCGGGGCGAATGATGAACTGAACCTGGCGCTTGGTGAGCTGGCCCTGGTACTTGATGAGCTGGCCCTGAGCCAGATGCTTGTGGAGAGACTATACCTATGCTTTCCAAGATCCTTCTTAGATTCTCAGCTTGGTCATGCCTTGTTGTTGAGTCCTTGAATTCTTCTCAAGTTCCTTCTTCATAGAATCCTTTTGATTCTTGAAATTTAACATCTTTGGATACAAGAACTCTTCTAGTCTCTGGATTGTAGCATTTGTAACCCTTTTGTGTTGGAGAATATCCAATGAACATGGCCTTGGTGCTCTTTGGTTCCAGCTTGTTCCTAAGTTCTCTTGGTACTAAAACAAAACAAACACACCCAAATACTCTTAAGTGATCAGTATTAGTCTTAGTTTTGTTTAATACCTCAAAGAGAGACAAATCATCTAGAACTTTTGTTGGAGTTTTATGGGAAAACGATCCCGATCCCCACGAACTATAAGACATCGTATCAGATGTGGCCCATTTTTGCATCTCAATCTATATATCCATCATTCCAAATTTGAAGATCTATATATCCATTATTTTACACCTGAAAATAAAGTTTTAGACTTAATTTTCTATAAAATTGGTTTAATTACGGTTTAAAATTTTGTAACCCAAATTACAAAACAGTAAACCGTAATTATATAAATTAAACCAAAAATCTTAAATTACAAAACAGTAAACCGTTATTATACTAATTAAACCAAAATCATAGTAAACCATTATTATATTATGTTCTTCCACCTAACGTCTCAGCTGAAGCTTTAAACAGATCTTCCATGGTGTATCTCACCATCATCTTTCCTGAATTGCTGGTTCCAAGGAAACCCAGAGTGCCCACTGGCCACTGCTTCTCCTTGCCTCTTTCCCATGAGAATCATTTGATTTGTCTCTCAATGTCTCTCTCTGTCTCCACAGAGGTTGCTCCTTATGCGTCCGTTATTCCATTGCCTTTTCTATTTTTCCTCCGAGATTGGATCTGTCGCTTCCATCGCAGAGAAAGATATCCTCTAGATCTTGAACAGAGAACGAGAGCTTTTAGAATGAAGAGAAAGGGATATGCTCGAGCATGTTCCACTCCGGCTGAGTATCGATGGAAGATTTGAACGCGACAACTTCACGTCACTAGTGGGTGTGGTGGTTGTTGCTTCTGTTGAGATTGTACAGACCATTGCGTCGAGACCGTTCCTTCTCTATATTACACTTCTTCTCTTCGACACTGAGGAAGCTGGTTCAGATTATGGTGAAGATTGAATAGCCATTTTGTTCTAAATCTAAGACAAGGCGGAGGCTTACCGTCGACAAGACGAAAAGCTGTGTCTTAGTCGGAGTTTCCACCACTGAATCCTTCGTCGATGGCAAATGAAGAGAAATCGAAGACTGTAGACAGATCGGATTTGGATCTGGTGTGAGGAAAAGGGGATGAGTTTGAGAGATTGTGACTAAACTCAGCTACACGGCCGAGTTTCTTCGAACAAGAGAAAGAGGTAAAAGGAGAGAGAGAGAGAAAGGGTTAAACCGGGTTTTGTTTTAATAGATTTTTGGTTTGTTTATTGATATTTTGGTATGTAAAATTGATTTTAATTTTGATTTAAAATCATTTTTATTTGGTATGGTATCGGGTTTGGTAACAAAACCAAACAAACCCGAAATTATGGGGAATTAGAATGAAATTAATCAATTTGTATGCATTAGATCTTCAAATTTGGAATGAAGGATATATAGATTGAGATGTAAAAATGGGACGCATCTGATACGATGTCTCATAGTTCGCGGGGATCTGGATCGTTTTCCCGAGTTTTGTTGATTAAGTAACATGCAGCCACAAGAGCATCTCCCCAAAACCGTTTGGGAACCTTCTTGTGGAACATCATGGTTCTCATAACTTCCATCAAATATCTGTTTTTCCTCTCAAATACTTCATTTTTTGTGGAGTGTAGGGACAGCTTGTTTGATGTTCAATGACATGTTTGGCCAAGTGTTGTTGAAACTTGGTGCTAGTATATTCCCCTCCATTATATGTTCTAAAACATTTAATCTTTGCATTGTATTGATTAGTAACAAATGTTTGAAAATTAATAAATGCATCAAACACCCTATCCTTAAATTAAGCAATGTAACCCAAGTATATTTAGATTTTTCATCAATAAAGGTCACAAAATATTTTTGGTTTTCTCTAGAAGGAAAGGGAGATGTCCAAACATCAGAATGCACTAAATCAAAAAAATTATCCTATGAATTAATTGATTTCTCAAAAATAGTCTTACAATGTTTCCCAAGAATACATGATTCACATAGATCATTTTGAATTTTAATTTCAGGTATTATTAATTCCAAAGCTTTAGGATGAGGATGGACTAATCTAGCATGCCAAAGTTCAACTGAAACATTAATATTAACACTATTAGCACACGGTTCATGTAAGGAATGAATGGACAAGTCTTCAAGCACATACAAGTCATTCTTTGTTGTTCCTTGGCCAAACTTTCTACTTATTTCAATATCCTGAAAGTAGAAATCATTAGGACCAAATATAGCTTGACAATTAAGATCTGTGGTAACTATCTTAATAGACAACAAATTAGATATGAAAGATGACAAATAAAAGGCTTTAGATTCTTTATCAAACAATTTAAGCTTCTCAATCCCTTTAATTGGCACATTGATTCCATTAACAATTACCACATTACCTAAGACAGGCTCTAAGTTTTCTAGCAACCCTAAATCACTTATCATGTGATGAAAAGCTCCAGAATCAACAATTAAAGGTTTAGAAGCTATAGATGTTTGAAAGAAGCATGAAGAGATTTATCTAACACATTACTAGAGCTAAAGGCTTTGAAGAGAGCTTCAAAATCTGATTTCTTCACCAACTCAGAAGAAGAGGCCGGATTGGTTGTCAATGTAAAAGCGCTTGTATGTACTAAGTGGGAGGAGCTAAGGCCGTTTGTAAAAGGGTCTTTGGACCTGTCAATGAACCAGCTTGGCTTTAATTCTGGATGAAGCACCCAACACTCCTTTGTGTGGCCGGTTCTCTTGCAGTGATCACACACGGTCCTCTTTTTCTTGGACTCAGCTGGCGCCTTGAAGAAACTCTTGTGGGCAACCACTGGTTCATCTTTAATTCCAAATAGTTGGAGAGACCCTTGCTCCTTCTGAATCTTGGAACAGACATCCTCCAAACTAGGAAGCTTGTCCTTCTTAAGAATGTGCTTAATCAAATCAACATAGTTAGTGTTCAAAGTCAAAAGTAACCCAAACACCTTATCTTTTTCTCTCCTTTCATGGAGAGTAATGGGATCAATTGTGGTAGGTCTTAGCATCAGAAATCCTCAGAATTCACCGAGAACAGTCCTAGATGAAGAAAATTGCAAGATAGTTCAATTTCTTGTCGGAAAGTTCGATCAAACCTCGTACCACCCGCGATGGGTCTGGTTTCAAAGGTGCAAAGAGATTACGAGAAGAATGATGAAGATTTGCGGAATTCTTATGCCATAATGATGTAACCTGGCTCTGATACCATAAAAGATTAAATTTTTAAGAGATTTAGAGATTTGGAGATTGAGAGAGGAAGAGATTAGAGAGAGAAAGTAAGAATGAATATTATTGAGATTTTTTAAAATTGAATTTCTTGCTTACAAAGGAAGAGAGAATTAACTATTTATACTAAACTAGACTAGACTTGTTTGGATAATAAGATTGCCTAATATATGTTTGTCTATAAGGATAACATATCAATAATCACATTCTTAGATACAAAGGCACACATTCTTCATTTTCTCTTTGGATTGTCTTCATCATTCTTCTTCATTCCAACAAACGATTCCCCCAGAAATGCAAGGATAAGCTGGGCCAAGAGAAAACGGTCCATTCCGGATCCTAAAGAAGATCAACGACAACGAATATCAACTAGAGCTTCTAAGTGAGTTTAATATTTCCTCAACGTTCAATGTGTCTGATTTGGAATTTTTTGATGCAGATGAGGATTCTGTTTTAGAGACCAAACCACTCGAAAAGGGAGGGGATGACGAGGACCTAAGCAGCCCGACCGGAACAGATGAACCAGCACAAGCAACGCAGGCCCCGGTCGTGCCCACAGGACCCATGACTCGGGCGAGAGCTAAGGCGCTTGGGCACCGGTTCAACCAGTTCGTGGAACGCAATATGGAGGTTCGCCCATTCCCGGCCCGCGCCATCACCAGAACCAGCCTCTGGCCCGAGCAAAAAGTTCACGGTCCAGCCATGGAACCTGCTAAACCATCAGACCGTGGGCACTGGTGTCTTCACCATCACCCACCGGTAAAGACACCAAAAGACATGCTATAGAATTGTAATCTTGTTCCTAACTTCGGTTATGTCCCAATGGATTTTCCGAAGAAGGTTTTAACGAGGCAGCACCCTTAGTGTGCACAAGGACCAGACTTGTTCACCAACCATACATTCTTCACAAGCCGGCCCAACGACCTTTAGGCCCCTTTTTCTCTCTTAATCTTAGTTTGGGCACACGTCACTTGTCTAGACCCACGGCCCAGTTTTAGACTATTTGTTGTTTCTTTTTATTTCTTGTTGCACACCTTGTAGTTTTATTATAACTTCATGTTGTTTTACCTTAAGGGTGAAAACCTCAGGCTTCTGGCATTATATAAGCCTAAGTCTTACTCATTAATAAAGGAAGACTATTCAGAAAACAAAAACCCTAGTGTTCTAACTCTTAAGCGGCTGCCGCCTACAAGTGAGCTAGCCATTTCTCTCGTTCTTGATTTCAACTCTCAAGACCGAGCCCCATTGGTGTATCATAAGTCCCACTCCATACCTCGTGTGGTCCAGTTCAACCTACCCGCGCTAACAGCGATCGAGTCTCTCTCCCTATAGGCGCAACCCACGTTCGTCCACTTGGCGCCTGTTGGGATCGAGTTTCTCTCCCGACCGGTCCACCCATCCGGAGGCAACCTCACGGTCATCCTGCAGGTCCCGTGCGTGTGTCATTCTTGTTGGACTATATAAATGAGCCATTGTTAGACTCGTTAGAATTAAGTAGAATGCAAAGTCCCACATTGCTTAGGAGAAACTTTCTCCTAGTTAAATCTCCACTATAAAATGGAGTCGAGTCTAGCAGGAAATATATACATCTCTGAGATCGCTCTCGCACATTCACAGCAAAAAGTAATCCAACTTTCTTTCGCTATTGTTTTTTGTCTTTCAGAAATAATTAATATTTATTAAGTATATCGTAGATACTGCACTCGTATATTCTGATACAAGAACTTTATTTAGTTAAGGACATAAATCAAATCTCGCCTCGTTTCTTTTAAATCGTTTTTTCCAAATCATTTTACATAACTGATTTTCGCAACTAAATCAGTTTAGCTAATCATCATCTTCTTCTCCGTATTTCCAGTGTAAATAGGCGAGTTACCAAGATCTCTCTTTGTGGATGTCTATGAATACCTCAGCAGCATCACTTGACTGAAAAAAAGAGTAGAAAAAAAAAACAGAATGACATTCATGACAAGAACCAAGCCTATTCTCTAATACAATAACACATCCTCACAAACCATGGAACGAACTTCTTTTACGGAATCAAGTAAGTTGCTCAGGAGGGAACTGTAGACTCCCTGTTCTTTTATTTTCACCGAAACATAAGTAGCAAACAAATTTTGTAGTGAACAAGCAACTTGTTCTTCCAGGTTGCCATGGAATGTTTACGGATTGTGCACTAACTCTTTATTAAGAACCTCAAGGTTTAAGAAGGCCTGCAGTAGCACAATTTTTTCAAAAAAAAAAAAAATAAGACAGTAAGGAGAATGATCTGAATCAGTAAAAGAGAGTTTAGGTTTTGAAATTTTACTTTACCTATATCCTCACGTCAATAGCGGACACTAGTAAAAAAATTGCAAATATCCACAAAAATTTTGTGGGTAAATATATAGGACATTTGTGGGTAGGGTGCAATGGACAAACAAATTTGTGGTTTTTCTTTAGTATAGGTAACAACAAAAGGCTATGGAAAAATTTGTGGGTATATAACCACCAAAAATCACTAATTGTTTCATGGGTAAAATTGCCACGAAACCCGCAGAAAACTTTGTGGGATAAGGCCCACGAATTGCCACACAGATTTTTTGGGTAACATTCTCACGAAAATGCCATGAAATATTTCGTGAGTACATATCCACAAAATACCACAAAATATTTTGTGAGTACATACCCACGAATAGCCACCAAATATTTTGTGGATACCTTTGGAAACCCATTAAAACCATTAAATATTCTATGCATAGTTATCTAAACATAATTTTAGTGATCTATTATTTTTTTAATGATATTTATTTTTCTAAAATAAATAATAATTAAAAATATTTAACTAGATATTTAAATATAATAATAAAAATAAAAATTTGTTTACAAAGAGTGTATTTAAAAAAAAATATTAGTTTGAAATATAAGTTAAAAACAAAAACAATTTAAAATTCTACGGGTCTTTGTCGAATTTAAGTAAGACTGGAGACATTTAGGTTGGCACATAATCTTTGGGCTGACTCCTTGATGATGTCCCCTGACTTCCAAAAAATCTCTCCACCTCCAGATCAATCTTTCCCTCCATGCTTCCCATCTTGCGCTTGATTTAATTGAACTCACCTCGAAGATCTTCTTGGGTGTCACACAAATACTCTACGACGAACTGATAGAATTGTGTCTTTGCACTGTCAGCGCTGTATAATTATTTGTATCGTGGTTTTGCCCGCTGTATTAGAAAAATTAAATAGTTAATGTTTAAATAACTTATGAATTGTCAATTACATTACAAATCAAAACGTACATCAATATATAGTTGGTTAATGACTTCCCAAAAAGGACCAGAAATGGAACCGACTGTGCCCGACAAATTTTTTAAATGAGTAACTGCATCTTCTACCTCTTTCATAAGCCCTCATCGACTTGATCTACATAAGTACTGTCCTCGCGAGTACGTCTTCACCAAATCCAGAATTGACAATGGCTTTGAACCTTGGGCTTTTTGCCTCTGCCAATTTTTTTTTAGTTAATATATATTAGATATTAAATAGTATATGTTAATAAATAGGTTTGTAAATAAAAATTAAGAAATAACACTAACCAATTTTTAATCAATCTTTGTGAAAGAATTAGGCCGAACAGTGTGTTTGTGCATTCCTTTGTTGTCTATGTTAGTTTTACGGCTAACTGCTGTTGCTATATTCTTCTGAATGGCTTTCTCAGTCTGCCACTCTTCCATGAGGGACACCCAGTCATTCTCGCTGATGTAGTTGGGCTTCTTGTTCTGTCACTTCTTCCGACTAATATCTTCTCCAATTCCTTTCATCGTCTTTTCCTTCCAATGATAAAAGACGATATCCTCGATTCTGTCTTTAGATTTTAAAACATACCACAAATGTTCCCCACCAAGTTTAATTTTTTTCTGGGGCCTTTTTTTTTAACATCAGTTTGATTCTTCCAAGAACCCCAAAAGTTTATCTGCCAAATGTGTTAATAAAGTCTGTGACCGAATCGTCGACCCCAAACCTTAATAATTTACAAAAAGTTTAGTATTCAACTAGTAGAAACGTAAATTTTAAAAATTTAAGTATTTTACCATAAACTTTCGTTTTCCTTATATGGATGAAGGAGAGGTTGTGAAGCCCTAATAGAAGCTTCGTATACTGTTATTAAATGGGCAAATGGTAATGATACTTTCTAAAGGCCGCGCAAGCTGATCTCGGAAGGTCGAAATAGATGCCAAATGATCCGAAAAAAATCTGTACTATACGATCTCATAACTATTACAAGAAAACAGTTCATAAGTTAATATTGTTTATCATTGTTTAATATATTTTTATCTATTTTATAATAAAAATAAATATATACATATAAATATAAGTATATAAATACATCAAATAATTTGAATATTAGTAATAAAATCAATACTTATACATAACATAAATTATGTGCAAAAATAATTAGGTTAATAAATGATTTAGTGTTTGAGTATTACATTACTTATACATAACCTAAACTCATATAATTTTGTTTAGAATTGCACTAATACATGTAAATTTATAGTTGTATTGTTTTATAAATATATATATATATATATATATCATTATTTTAAAAATTTCAAATTTAATTTTGAATTTTTTATTCTTATAAAATCTGATTTTTTTAAAAAAATTAGAAAATTTTAAAATTTATAGATATATATATATATATATGTGTGTTTTGTTACATTGGAAATTTAATTTTAAATTTTGTAATTTTATTTTAAAAATCTGAATATTCTATAAAATTTTCAGAAAATTTATGTTTATAGTATTATATATGATTCATTAATTTGCAATTATAATTATATATTTTGTATTTTATTATAAAAGTTTGAAAATTCGTTATTATTCATAGAAAAGTTTTAAAATTTCAAAAATTGCTCAACTTGAATTATCACTAGATCTATCAACGAAAATAAGTTTTAGTTTATCTAAATCCACGAACATCGAATTCTAATTCAAATTTACAAACCCAAAAAAGAAAAATTCAAATTCCACAAATTATCAAACAATCATCAATCTTGAACTATATGCAACCAATAACAACTAAGGAACGTATGAGGAAGGTTTTGGAACAGATTTTGACATTTAGATCTAATAATTTTCAGAAAATCCAAAACCCTAGAATTTAAGAGTTTTTGAAAACTAAAAGATAGAGAAGACTTACCTTATGGACGAGATGAACAAGGGGGTTCGGCCACTTGTTGGGGAGGAGCAATCTCTGTAAGAATCGTCCGTGGTTGTATAGGTAAACGGCGCAAATGAAAACCAGAAGGGTTTTTGTGAAGATGATGAAGGTACCAACGAAAAACTTTGTTGTTTTTTATGGGTACAATTAAAAAAACTAAGAAGAAACCACTAACAACTAAGGAACGTATGATGAAGGTTTTGGAACAGATTTTGACATTTAGATCTAATAATTTTCAGAAAATCCAAAAACCCTAGAATTTAAGAGTTTTTGAAAATTATAAGATAGAGAAGACTTACCTTATGGACGAGATGAACAAGGGGGTTCGGCCATTTGTTGGGGAGGAGCAATCTTTGTAAGAATCGTCCGTGGTTGTATAGGTAAACGGCGCAAATGAAAACCAGAAGGGTTTTTGTGAATATGATGAAGGTACCCACAAAAAACTTTGTTGTTTTTTATGGGTACAATTAAAAAAAATTCAGAAGAAACCACAAATTTTTTTGTAAGTTCTTTAAATTCAATTTTTTGCAACAATCGTGGTTTGAACACGGGTACATAGCCGTGCAAATAGATGACATTACCAGTTGGGATAAAGACAATTTGTGATAATTATTTACATTTGATAATATATGAACTCTAGTACGGGTTAAAAAGTTTTTAAAATATTTTTAAAAATTTAGTATATAATTGATTATATAATTTTTATTGAACAAGAATAAAATACTACAAATACACATAAAATAAAATACAAGCTTTTGAAATAGTACATTATAAACTATATAATATTAAAAGTAACAACAACATAATGCATAAAGTTTATTCTTAACAGGGAGTACACACCAAATTCAAATATATTGGTTTACGGTTTGGCTATTTATTCATCAACATTTGAGTATGAAATTTTGCAAATTCGTACCCAATATTTGGATCATCTTATTTGTCCATAGTAGCTCGTTCATTTGGTTTGTATTCAATAATCATTTAATTAACACTGATTATCTGTTGCAAAAATGATTTCAGCTTCTTAGAATCACAAATGTTAATCTCTTATGAAAAATATACCTTAACAATGTTGCGAGCCGTTATGTTGAGATACTTAGAATACATGGTAAAACGGCATACAGTCACATTCAATAGAATAACCACCACATATACAACAATAGCGAGTCTGTACTCATCATTTATGAAGATGTTATGGTGCATATTTCCCTCTATTTTTCCTGACGAATCTTTGAGGGTTACTGGCAGATCTCCCAGGCCGTTGGGTGCTAAACTAGAGATCACATCCACAACCTAAAATTGAAACAAGTTACATATATAAAAAATAATACCCAAAATTAAGATAATATTAACTTCACAACATATAAATTTTTCACTTTAACAAATTTGGACGACAAATATTGAATTTCGGCAACCTGAGTCCAAAATGGCGTCATGTTATTATAGGAACCTACATGTACAAAAAATAGAATTATTATTTGTCATATTTAAACAATATTGTAATAGTAAATGCTTTAATTCTATATCTATATACATTCTCGAATTATGTAATCGATAGTAAAAGTCCACCGAGGACTACTAAAATCTGTGTTGACCTCCAAGTGGCTTATTATTGACCTCACGAATGAAGTTTTGTGTTGGGTGTGTCTGAGAACTTTGATCTCGCAACAATTTTTCATCGGGAGCCCTCTTTTGAAACAGGCCTTGTTGTACTGGTCGGTAAAGTCTAGGTATTGGGGACGTTTGGTATTGCGATCGTTGAATTGGTTGGAGTGAAATTGTAGGTGGCGATTCAATTACAGTCAAGTTAACGTAAGGAGGACTTGAAAGCAACCAAGTAGTGTTTGTGGGAAATTCAATGGAGTCTCTATATTCCTTATAGTACCTCCACAGCTCACGGTTTGCCATTTTGAAACTGAAGGTTGTTGTGTTATGATTTTCATGTTCTAATATTATGACTTCGATATAAATCTTGAATTTTTTTAGGCATGGACTTGGCGATGACTAACTTGTAATAATAAAATAACAAAATATTGAAATGACATTATATCTCAGCGTGCAATAAAGACTTCGCCAAATCAATGTTATAAATTACGTTGTTGGCCAATGAATGCTAAATTTACAATTCGACAATTGAGTAAAAGCTGTGAAAGTGTTATACTGTACAAAGTCACCGATATTTTAAATTACAAAGAGAAATATAAAAATCATAAATGTTTGACATAAGACACCACTAAATAAATACCACAATTTGTGCTATCTGCCATTGCATATGATAGATCGATTAGAAAATGTAATTATTTGGCAAAAAATATTTTGTTTATTGAATTTTAGAAATAGTAAGATAATAAGGTCTCTACTTAAACTGAAGGAGTAAAAGTTTATAAGATTTATAATTGTTCACAGCAGCAAATTATATTACATTAATTATTATACATTCAGTATAAACATAGTTTATTAAAAACACTTATGCATTGATTTTATTAATTGTCGGAAGTAGAATCAGCTTCGGAACCTTTGTTATTGGTTAACTCGTGATGTGTACACGTCATTTATAGCTTGGTGGGATAAATCGTCATAATTGTCTATGTCTTGAACAATGTGAGACTTTACTCTTAGGATCCATGATGCTACGACAATGTTATTCCTTGAATCATCTTAAAAGACTGGTTATAAAGCATCTGTAACATTACGAACCCCTTTGGGTATCAATTTTGTACAGGTCAACCATTCGGTCATGTGCCTCCTATTAACCTTAGGATATAGTATGTAACATGCTTTATTGCACTGCTCGGGCGTAATAAAAGTATCATATTTTCTATGATGCCCGTTCACAGCAACATCTACTAATCTTGAATGACTTCTACGCATTCTAGTCACACTAGTGATATCATACCAAAAGTATTTGAATATAACCACCTTCAACCCGACTCCTCCATCGAACTCAACCATTTGGATGTTGTCTACCATGCCATAATATTATGTATCAGTTGTTCCTCTTATACAAACACCAAAATTTTATGATTTTTTGTTTGCACTCCTACTTATTGTGAATAAATACCCTCTTGTTACATACGATGGCCAGGATGTGTACGCACAAGGTGGACATTGTACGAGATCATTAAGCTATTTTGGCACATTTGCAAACATCCTCTCATTATTTACCTGTAATAAAACAAATATATGAATTTCACATTATATTTTAAACATTTGGGACATCGTCGAAAGAGTAACAGTAAATGTTATCACCATGTCATTCTTCATTACCTCGAGTCAACAGTTTTTCAAGCCAATAGGTAGTCAACGCCGAAATCTCTTCATGTACACATTGCGCGACGATAAACCCTCTAATTTGTGTTTTGTTCCTAACTTTTTCTAAGTGGTACATGTACCGCTCAAAGGGATACATCCACCTATTTTGAACCGGTCCACCTAAGATGGCCTTGTCTGGAAGATGTACCGATAGATGCTCCATAACATCAAAAAAGATAAAAGAAATATCTTTTCTAAGTTGCATAATTTAACGTAATATTTTCCTTAATTGTTTGAACATCTGCTTTCTTTAATGATGGGACACCAAAAAACAAAGCGATTTCTAATTATTCATAATAAGAAGATTATTAGTATTTTATATATTTTGTATCAAATAATTAAGGAAGATTGCAATAATTAGTACCTGATATAGCGATGTGTACAGACTTGGGAAGTAGTTCTATCAAATAAAATGAAAGAAGCATTTGCATTATGACATGACAGTCATGGTTTTTAGACCCAAAAGAGTTGCATTACTTTCATTTACACATCTACCAAATTTTGAAACATATCCATCTGGAAAGCGAATTTCATTCTTCAACCAACCAAGGAACTTGGTTTTGGCCTCGCGTGACGTCTACAATATTGGAACAGGAGCATCTCTATTTAATGTAAGCTCTAACGCTTTTCCACAGTATATTATCGCAAAATCTAGTCGAGATTTTATATTATTCTTATTTTCTCTGGTATATTCAAAATGGTGTTAATAATATTATCAAAGAATTTTTTTCAATATGCATAAAACCAAGATTGTGTCTCAGAAAGAGATTCTCCTAGTACGACAACAACCAGAATATATTTTTTATACCAATTATGATATTGACCATAACTGTGTACCGTTTTTAATGGGTTTTTGTGTCCGTTGCCACCACACTCCGCAGTCATATATAGTCCTTGTATACTGTTGATGACTGCAATATTGAACTTCCACTTAACCATAATGGTGTTTCATCTTTAACTGCTTTTGACTTGGTGAACGCAACTACATTCTGCTGGTACGAGTGATCGTTTTTTAAAAACATTATATGACAGTTAAACCAACTATGTTTTCATCCATTGGTTAACCAGAATGATTTTGTTAAATCCATAAAGTATGGACATGCGAGCCACCTGTGAGTCATCCAATCAGATAACATCCCATATGCTCGGAAATTACTAATCATCCACATTAGTGTCACTTTAATCTTAAATTATTGGTGTGTTGATATATCATAAGTATCAGCGTCATATATCAACAGTTGTTGTAGTTCTTCAGTTAAAGGTTGAAGGTACACATATAAAATTTTCTTCAGGTGTGTTGGACCAGGAACCAAAATCGAGAGGTATAAAAATTTTCGGTTAATATAATACCAGGAGGTAGATTATATGGAGTGACTATCACCGGCCAGATTGATTGTGCCTTGCTACTCATGCCTAGTGAATTAAAACCATTTGTTCATAGCCCAAGGTAGATATTTGTTGGTTCACAAGCAAAACCCAGATATACATTCTGGAAATGTTTCCATGCAGCTCCGTCTAATGGATGATTCATTTCACATTCATAGAATACATGCTCGGCACGCCATCGCATATGTCTTGCGGGTTTATTCACACTTGTATAATCTTTTTAAGCAGTTAGTAATGGAAAAATAAAATATTTGTTGTTTAAGAATCTTTTTTCTTTCACCATTCCACGGATGATACCAATCTGTACGACATAAGTGATATTGCTAGAGCGTGACATATTTTTCCCTCCAAAATAACATGCAATTATTCTCACATACATCGTTTTTGTGAACGGGTAAGCCAAGAGCCTTCATAATTTTTTTGATTTTGTAGTACGACTCAAGAGCAGTATTTGGGCCCAATAAAATCATTTTTATTGTACCGACGATATCATCAACAACACTCTCTACTATATTGTAATCCTCGCTCTGTAAAATACATGATGCCAAATATAATTTGATATTTTCATCACTGCAACCTTCATATAAAGGTTGATTAGCTTCCATGAATGCCTCAAATGTCTTGTCCTCAAACTTCTGTACTCCGTATGTTTCAAGTGGTTGTTGATCTTGCATCTCAGACATATCACCAACAGTTTTGAAAGCTTTGCGAACGTTTCTTATTGATAAACATGAATGTGAGTATGATGATAATACCCTCAGTTGGCACCCCATCAAATTTTGTTGCATTTGATGATTCTCATGTTTCCATGAAAGATTTCTCATGATCACTCCAAACATAGTAATTGCTTTTAAAACCAAATGTAAACAGATGGCGTGCCACTACTCTTGCAGATTGTAGTTTTTGTTTTAGTAGCAGGCACATGGACAAAGGAGTTTCCAGATTGTCGTGAATGATGATTTTTTTGCAAGCTAACATAATAAATACATTTATCCCAGTAGTGAATTATTCAGTAACAATATATGTTGATGGATCAAGACGATAATTCATCCACCCTCTTGAATGGTTTGATGATGTCATAACAAATTTAATAGAATTATTTAACGTATTTGAACTGAACCTCATTGCTGATACACAATATGAACAAATATATTATCAATTTATAATACCATGTAGGCTATATGTTATGCTTTAACAAATCAACCGTAATATTTGGCTTACCACAACAGACGGCTAAGATCATTAAGTCTAAAGGTAAACAAAACATTTAGACACAAATATTTCAGACCAACCTGATTAGACAAGACATTTTAGTGGTTTGTGATGCCTTAAAATATCCAACGGCTTATAGCGATTAAAAAAAAACCTATCATTGCAATTCAGCAAAATCTGATAAACCTATTAAAGGCTTATAGTGGACTATAGAGTTTCGTACCAACTGATTCCAAAACTCTATTTAATGGCTATATATGATGTACAATATTCAATGGCTCAGATCAATTCTGCAAAACCTTACAAAAATAAGTGGACTAAAATGTTTCGTACCAGCCTGATTCAACTACTCTATTTAATGTTAGACAGGACTTACAACATCTAACAGCTCAAATTAATTCTGCAAATGCTACCAAAAATAAAAGGAGTAAAGTGTTTTGTACCAGCCAGATTTGACAACTCATTTTAATGGTTAGATATAACTTATATCATTCAACGGCTAAGATAAATTCTGCTAAAGCTAACAAAAATAAGTTTACTACACAATTTTGTACCAGCATGATTCCAAAACTTTATTTAATGGTTAGATATGATGTACAACATCCAACGACTCAGATCAATTCTGTAAAATCTAACAAAATAAGTGGACTAAAAGGTTTTGTACCAGCTTGATTCGACTATTCTACTTAATGGTTAGATATAACTTACAACATCCAACGACTCAGATCAATTCTACAATTGCTACCAAATATATGTGGAGTAAAGTGTTTCGTACCATTGATGCATAGGTTTTGTGTATCAAATAATCAACAATAACCTATAATGTCTATTGCAAGTAATTGAGGTTCGAATCCACAGAGAATCTAAAATAGCACACTAAGATTGTATGATTTTGATTTAATCTAAAGTGACAGTAAATGGTTGTGGTTTTGATTGTAACTTGAATTGAAGACGAATCTAAACTGGTTAACTAAATAAATAAACTTGACTCACAATTAAACTAAACGAATGACTTAAGGAAAGGCATTGATTAGGGAACGATAAATAACTGATTGATCTTGCAGGGTTTTCATTAAGCTTTTCCTAGAACTATGAACAATGACTTAAATCAATACACTCTCATGTCATTGATTACTATGCTAAATAATCATTCTAACTAAACTCTAATTTGGAAGATTAATCATCTGCATGCATTAGTTTCTGGTTCAATTGGTTCACTAATCACCCTAACATCATCTCTCAATGGCTAGGAATGAAGAGCTATTAAATGACTTAGTTCTGGAATTTTATCAACACCTCTCAGGTAACAAATTTTCTAGGTTCTAGATTTGATTCTCTCAAGCCAAACCTAACATTAATTTCAGTCATCAAGACGAATCTAATAACCTAAACATCTATCAATTATCAATTCATCCCTAATCTACCAATCCCTAAACCATTCAAAGGGAATTACTCACTCATCATCACAGATAAACAAAATGAATTCATAGAAAGATTAAACATGAAATAAAAGATAAAGGATTAAGAAATTAGCCAAGATATTTCTTTGATTGTCTTAAAGAGGAACTCCATAAATTCAAATCTCAAATTCTAGGTCTCCTCAATCACCTGGAGGCTGCAGTCTTTTTCTCTAATCTAAAACTTGCTAAAAAATGACCTAGGGTTGGGTATTTATGGTTTAAAACTAAACCAACCCGACTACATGAACTAAACTGGTTTAATTACAAATTTTCGGCCAGATCATTAAAACGGATCGATCAATCCAAATACGGAATAATCGATCGTGCAATGAATCAGTCGATTTTAGAGGGTCTTGGTCGATCTTGGATATTCTCGCAAATTCGAGCAGATGAGATCGATTGGTCTTACAATGGACCGATCGATCTTGGTAAGATTCACTGCTTCTTAGCTCCTTAGCACTTTCTTCATGCTTCTTTTTCATTTATACTCGAGTCCATTGCATGATCTTCATTCAGGAGACTCCAAAGCTCCTGAAAAAGACTCAAAACACTTTAAATATGCAAATGCATGATCCTCAACGCTAAAATGCACAAATGAGATAAACTATCCTAGAATGATGCTATTTGAATAATTTTTTATACAAAAACATATGAAATATGAGATTAAACTAGCCTAATATGCACCTCTATCAACTCCCTAGAATTGTCTTTTGCTTGCCCTCAAGCAAACATTTAGCATAGTGAGAGAAATGATTTATTCTGGAACTCAAAGCCAATTCATATTGGTCAAATCTCAAGATCTGTATCTAAGTTAGGAGTTCTATAACACAAGGTAAGCAAGTTTACTCAAAAAGTTTAGCCATATCCATCACAACTTAACTCATATCAAACTTCAAAATACACAAGCATTCATATCAACCATCGCTTTTAACATTCATTAATTTCTAGATCGTGAATTAAACTAGGCATATTCAGCAAACTCATTTGGCCAAGGGAAAGGTCAAGAGATAAAATGATCTCTTCTTCCATGGGTTTTGATGCTCAGTGTAGGGATCTCTCAAAAATTAGAATGAACTTTAGAAGAATGCTAAATGTAGGTTTTAATAGGTGCATACAAGACTAGATTCTCATCTACCCAAAATATACTACCCTCTTAAAACTATACCCAAGCTCAAAACTTCCCTTAATGATCTTAATACTTCCATTTTCAAGGTATTGCTGTCTGTTATACCATTAAGATCAATCTAAAGCTCTCCCAATCCATTCTTCTAGCATATTTACTTCCAGGAGTGGGGTTAAAATCTTAAACGTTCTAGCAGGTTTAGATTTTCTTATAGCTGGTTCTTGTCTAACCTCTTTTTTTTATTAATCTCTTTTTTTTTTTATTTGCAATAACCCTTTCACTTATTTTTTTTATACTTCTAAATCCCTTTACTAGACTTCTAGTCTTCTTTTTTTTTTTATTCCCTTTCTCTCCCAAAGTTATTCTCCCCTTTCTCTTCCTTTTTTTAGTTAACTTCTAAACTTATTAATACCCATTTTCTATTTCCATCAAGCTTTCACTTAGTCTAATTGGCTCAAAAAGAGTGAACCAAAACTACATGAGAAGCTAATCCTGTCGGCTCCTACCTAACACGTTCTACCAAGTTCATTCTGAAAAATAAGGCCTAAAACTCTCACAAATTGGTGACATGGTCTGAATAAAAGGTAAGCTAAGGGTAGGAAAAAACTATTTGGATCACAAAGGGTGGTAAAAATGGTATAAGAGATCCAAATATGTATATGTAGTATCCATGAGTTCACATTGTACGCAAAATATGATAATTCTAAGTCCAAATTAAGTTCAAATAGATAAGAGATGGTATCAAATCAAAACATGTTTCAATCAAAGTTAATCTTATATCAAAGATTCCAGATATGGATCAATCTTATAGTTCGACTAGCAATTTATGTGTCATATAGCCAGTAACTCGAGTATTGAATCTAATGATAAGAGCAATAGACTTAATAAATGCATTTTCATCATAGTTTCATATGCAAATGCAATACAATCCTATATGCCTAACTAAGATACAATAAATCTAAAAATCCAAAATGCAAATAAGTACCTTCCCCCAGACTTACTTTACACCGTCCTGGTGTTAAGATAAATTCAAGGAAGATACAATCAAAGTATATACAATGAAAGAAAATAAAATAAAATAAAAGAAAAGAAAAGAAAATACACTATCAATGGTCCTCGGGGCTGATGCTGCGGCTCTGTCCGTGGCGACGTCTGCGTCGGGGCAATCTAACGTCGGGGTCTGACTCGGTATCATTGGCGTCATCGTGTTTCTTGTGTCCAGCAACATCAGGAACATCGTCGGGTACCTCAAGAGACTCGCCTGTCTCTTTAGTCTGGGAGCCCAGGAAGCAAGAAGGTGGCGGCGAGCATCTGATCCTAACCAGTGCTTCCCATATCCTCTGTAGCATGGTGTTGTTCTTCGAGTGAGCTGTTACCACCCAAGCACGGTAATGGTCGGCTTTAGCGTCTATAGCCAGCGGGTCAAGATCATACAAGCCGGTATAAGGGGGAAGGCCGTACTCCCATCCGTCAGTCTCCTACGACTGGTGGGACTGCTGAGGCTCGTGACTCGGGACTCTATCGTCCTCCCGGTGATGCTGAGAAGTGGAGGCTCTAGACGAGCTCCCCCGTCGTCTAGACCCGGTGCAGGGGTCATGTAAGCGCTCTGACTGGACAGTGAACTCCAGGTTGGCTATAGAGGTGAGGGCAGTGAAATCGCAGAGTGGGAGCTTGTAGAGCTAAGTGACTCCCTCGCTGTCCTGAACTGGTAGATGAACCCCGACTTGAGGATACTGTTATTCCGAAAGTACTGCTTGTCAAAAAGTGCGATCTTGGTCTCGCTGGGTGTGGAGCCAAGATCGATCCCGTGATATATGAAGAGGGGAATCAGTAAACTCCCAATCCGCTCGGCCTTCTTGGTCAACGTGTTGAGGCCGTGAGTCTTCTTAGATACCAGGTTCTCCGCAAATATAGCACCCAAGTTGGTGCGTAGCTCTGAGGAAGGTGGACTGGTGTAGATACCCTGAACAAAAGATTGAAGCCTGAAATATAATAGCATCAGCTCGTCCTTCCAAATGGCTCCGGACTCCTCCTTGGCAAACAGTATGTTGCCAATGACCTTAGCAACCACACAAAACACGGGGTTCCGAAATCGATATGGCTTCACAGCTCCACGGCCTGAGGGAAGTCGGAGGGCCAGCTGCAACTCTCTGCAGTCTTGTCAAACCCGTAAAGATTGCAGAGCTCCTGGAGAGAAATCTCGTAGAGGATCCTGCTAGAGAAGTAGGAAAGGGTCCCCTCACTGGCAGCAGGAATGACTCTATCTTGGTATCAGAGCTCGATGGAGGCGAGGAACTGGTAAACTAGCTCCGGGTAGAGAGTATACAGCTGATAGGCTATCATATCCAGTCCTAACCGCTGCAGCACGGTGCGAACCTCCTCCCTGATGCCCATCCGCTCGATTTTGCGCTCACACACAAAGTGTGTGGGTACCATCTCGACCCTCTTCAATCCATTGTAAAATGTATAATGGTGATGCGTCCACGGGTCACCATGCCTAAAGTTTTGATATCCCGTCTCCCTATGAATCTCTCTCAATGTGGCACGCGGGACTATCTCCGTTCTCCAGTACGGTTCCTCATGCGGTGAGAACGGTGTGTTTTCCAGTCGGGGCCATGGGTAGGAAGTGGTTTCCGGCTCGTCTGTAGCCGCCTAACGAGAAGAGGATCTTGTGTCCCTGCCTCGTCTCCTATGTGTATGTGCACCTCTAGTCATATCTGCAAAAATAGCAAACCAAAATTCTATTAAAACGATGTAAAAACTTATATGAGATCGAATATTATCATGAACATGAGGATCGATCGATCGGGGTTGGGATCGATCGATCCCAAAACCTTACGGCATAAAGCACCTTCTCGATCGATCGGTCCGTAAACCGACCGATCGATCTCAAACCTATACGGGTTTCCATACGATTTCCGAACAATCAATCCTTTCAAAACCAATCGACTGATCCATAGCAGGACATATCGATCGGTTCGAAACAGGATCTATCGATCTCTGTGCGCTCGACGAACCTAAGTCCAAATCTTCTAATTTTTAGCTAAACCATAGCAAACTAATATGGGTTATACTCCAATCAACCTAAAAAGCTCTATTAACCATCCATTCCCTCTAAAACAACCTAAAAGTCATGATTTTTAAGGTTTTTATCATAAACACCGAAATGGAAAAAGAGAGAAAATAGGAGCATACCTTTGTAGATCGAAATCGGGATATATAGAAATGGAAAGAGATCGCGAATTCTTTTGGGATAGGCCCAAAAATCATTCAATTCCATGAAGAACTGAGGAAGTTATGAAGGTTTGAATTTTTTTTTAGTTTTTCACTGAAAAATCGCAAGGGGGGGAGAGGTTGACCCGAAATTTTTGGTTTTTGATCTTCAAAATCATGTTTTATTTTTTTAAATCTGTTTTTCGGTTTAAATCAAGTGAAAAATATACCGGTTTACTTACCTGGACAGGTGATCGATCGATCTAGACAGGGATCGATCGATCTTAGTTTCTCATGGCTTTTATTGCAAGAGCTAATCGATTGATCAATCGATCTTATATCTCCTGATCGATCCTGGAACTTGACGTATTAATATCTCCACCTTCCGATCGATCGATCCTGATTTCTCACGGGTGTTTTTTTCTTTTGACGGGATCTATCAATCTCTAGTACAGATCGATCAATCATACTCGTTGTAACTCGTTGGTTGCTTAATCTGTGCAATAGACAAGTCCTTATTTTCTAACCTGAAAATAAAACTAGAAAGAAATGCAACTTTATGTACAAAGGATATTCATAGGATTGCCTCCCAAGTGCGCTTCTTTAACGTCACTAAGCTTGACGTGGTGCATCAGCTTGTTATTCGGGGGTGGGATCGGAGAGCTGTGGTCGCATCATCATATCCTCCCCAGTAAGATCTTTAACCTTGCTTGGCTTGAATTTTTTGTTGTCCACCATGAAGTTATCCTTGTTTTCCTTCAGCCTTCTGATCATCTTACTCAACCTTTGTGTCCCCCCCTCCTTCCTCTTGATAAGCTCTAGCTCTTTTGTGGACTATTTCAGCGCCTGCTCTTGATGCTTGGGTGTCTGTGGATTTGACCATCGAGACTTTTTGCAGAGGATCTCCATCCAACATCTCCTCAAGCGGTTCACCAACCAACGCTCCAAGTTCATCTATGTAGGAAAACCTGAGTTCCTATGATCGGTTGATTCACTTGCTTTATTATGTTAAACTTCAGAATTTCATTTTCTAGTCGTAGGTGTATTTCCTCTTCATTGATATCAATTAGAGCTCTAGCAGTAGCCAAAAATGGACGTCCAAAAACGAGAGGGTCTTTAGGCTCTTCCTCCATCTCTAATACTACAAAATATGTGCCTACTGTAAAGCCTCCTATTGTCACAGGTAAGTCTTCAAGTAACCCCACTGGATATCAAACTGACCGATCGATAAGCACAAGATATATTCTACACTCTTTGAATTGTGTAAAGCCCAACCTCTTCGCAGTAGACAGGGGCATAAGATTGATGCTAGTTCCTAAGTCACAGAGACACCTAGGGAATGAAAAGGGTCCTAAAGTGTACGGTATTTTGAATCTACCTGGATCCTCTTCTTTATCCATAATAAATTTGGTCTGAATTATGGTCGTGTTCCCTTGGATAACCATCTTTGCTTCCTTAAGTTCTTTTTATTTCTCTCTGAGAGCTTCTTTCAAAGGCTCGGGAAACTTAAGACTCTTCAGAAATAACTCAATCAGGGGGATAGTAGAAGTGATTTTTGACAGCAGTTGTTCCAAAAGTAATTTGTGCCTATCTGATAATTCATTCTTCAATCTTCTAGGAAAACCAAGCATTTTAATTGATGTTTCTGTTGGTGACTCATCATCAGTAGCATTCTGGTTGGTTTCATTCATTTCAGCACTTTCTTCTTCACTGTCTTGTTCATTGCTCATCATCAACTCGTCACTTATACTTGAATTATAACTACTGAGGTCAGTGGAAAACAGCTCTCTATATTCTGTACTTCAATGACATTGACATACTCTTTCTGGTCGGCGTTAGATTTTCCAGCAAAGGTACCCAAGGATTGTTCGGCTGCAGTAGTTACTTGAGAAATCTGATTATCCAAAATCTTCAAATGGGAGTAGATGTCCTCAAACTTAGCTTGTGAGTCTGCATGATTTGATGCAATCTTGCGCTTGAATTTCTCCAACTTTTCTGTCAATTCAGCTTGAGCTCTAGCCTACCCTTCCATAATCTTCTTCATCATGCTTTTTATATCATCTTGCTCATTAGCTTGAACTTGAGGATATGTGTTCTTCATGTTCTGCCCTTGGGGTCGAAATGTGTTATCCCCCTGATACCCAATTGCTTGAGATGACCCTTGGTTTTCTCTCTGAGATCTCCAGGGTGCATTGTTTTGCTGAGAAGGGCCACCATAGGGTATGAGCTGGAATTGATGTCCTGGGAGGACTCTTGGTGGATAGTGCTGATCCTGGGGGTTCTCCACATTGTTGCTCATGTAAGAGAGGTTATTGTTTCTGTAGTTCTAGTTGAAGGGGCGATTCTGATAACCTCCTTGGTAGTTATCTGGTTTCCCAAGTAGTTAACTTCTTCTTGTTCTCCTTCATTACCATCACATCCTCCTTTTTGGTATATGTGTTGTTCTACATCAGCCTCTCCAACGTAGTTGATGGCTTTTTGGTTTACCAGGAACACTTTTCTCAGTCTATCAATCTTGTCATTGAGTTCCTTGTATCTCTGGTTCTCCAAGTCTTGATCTCACATACTTCTATCATAGTCTCCTCCATAAAATGCTTTACTCTGTGCCATATTCTCAACCAGTAATTCTCCTTTTTCTGCTGTCAGATTAGCAAAACATCCATAGCTGGTTGTGTCCAGAGCTCTCTTGTACTGCTCAACTGCTCATCTGTAGAAGATTCCTAGGAGATTTTCTTGGGAAACTCCATGATGAGGGCATTTCCTAGAGTAGTCCTTGAATCTCTTCCACACTTCATAGAGGTTCTCATGAACTCCTTGCTTTAAGCCAGTAATGTCATTGCAAAGTTTAGCAGTTTTCTGCTTAGGATATAACTTTGTGATGAACTTTTTCTTCACATTTTCCAAAGTTGAAACCAATTCTGATGGCACATTCTTATCTCATTGAGAAGCTTTGTTTCCAAGTGAGAAAGGAAACATGATCATTTTGATGGCATCTTCTAGGACTCCATTCATCTTCACAATTCTGCACAACCTTTCAGATTGATCCAAGTGATCCAGAGGGTCCTCCAGAGGGAGCCAATTATACTTCTGATTCTGTGCCATAGAGATCAGACTTGATTTCACTTCGAAGTTATTGGTGGCTATTGTTGGAGTTGGGATGCCATGCCTGACTTCTCTCAAGTTGGGTTCATCAACAGCTCTTATTGGCATAGCTGCTGGTCTTCTCATGCCCTGAACCTGGGGTTGAATCCCAATTCCTTATACACCTCCCATTTGAGGCTGTTCATTCCCAATTCCTTATACAACATCCAACGACTTAGATCAGTTCTGCAAATGCTACCAAATTATGTAGAGTAAAGTGTTTCGTATCAACCACAGTTGATAATTCATTTTAATGGTTAGATATAATTTACATCATTCAACAACTAAGATCAATTCTTCTAAAGCTAACAAAAAATAAGTAGACTAAAGGATTATGTACCAGCTTGTTTCAACAACTTTATGTAATGGTTAGATATGACTTACAACTTCCAACGACTCAGATCAATTATGCAAAAACTAACTAAAATAAGTTGACAAAAAAGTTTTGTACCATCTTGATTTGATAACTCTATTTAAAGTGTAATTGAAATCAAACTACAAAATTGCCTAAACTCACAAGAAAACTAATCTTATTATAACATGACATGAAATATTTACAATAATAGAGAATAAGTGGTGTAGAAAACATATATTAGTCAAGAAATAAAACAGTAAAGAATTATATATAACTAAAAACAAATGTTTGTTTTTGTTTTAACTGATAGAAATAACAGAAATCAAAGATTACATATGATGGTCGTTAGTAGACAAAGATGACCAGTTATTGCTTTCTCATATTACCTTATTGCTGGATTCACTTCATGCTTACCATTTTCGTTTATATTAGATATAAACGAAAATGGTTAGCACTGGACTCGGGAATTGTATGTGGTTGCAGCGTCTCTATGTGCCGACTCCGAAATTGAATCTTCTCCAGGCATGCCTGTTTTGCATACCTTGAAGATGGCGAAAGAAAGAATAAGAATTATACATCTAAAGAATATAATAATCGTAACTTGAGAAGCTCCTTGAAAACCTTTAGCAGCTTCCTCATGATTGCTGGATGAAATTCCCAATCGACCTCTTGGTTCCATAAAATCTTCTTTTTCAGCTTTTAGTAGACCTTCCGGTTCAAGGTTGACGGATTGTTCAATGGACATGTAAGAAAAGGTTTGATCAGATAAAACCCTAGGCTTCGTTTTTCTTCACGCTAAGTGGTACATTAGAAAGCTCCCGTAAAATAATCCCGAGCCTAACAACTAACGTACGAATGTAAATCCAATAATATAAATAAATAAATAATCTCAAAGTTATCTTAAAATCCAAAACAGCATGTCTAGGCCTCTTATTTATAAGTACTGATAACAATTTATCAACAAGCAAAAAGACTCTTCATGTACGTATGATTCAAAAGTCTTATTAAGAGGACTAGACATGCTGATACAGGGTGCATGTGAAATAAATTCCCCCTCTTAATTCCTTAACATTACATGTGTATGAGCACAAATCACATATGAATTGAAATAGTAGTTGAGTTTTATTCAAACGAAAAATAGATCATTTTGGTAAAGAGAATTAAAATACAAGGGAGCTCTTACAGTTAGTAAAACCTGAAAAGTGAAAAATATTACAGAAGCTATGAAAGCAAAGATTGCTTTCTCTTGAGTTGCTGAGCTCCTCCTGAGGATCCTATCCTAAATAAATATTTAACAATCTGAGTCATTTTTTCTTCATGAAAGAATCCCTAATCCATACTTGTAATTCTTGTGACACAACCTCAGAAAGTTGAAAGTTAGAAAGAAAGAAATAAAAATAAAATAAAAGAGAGCAAGGATTCAGAGATCAGAGCTTTTAAAAAAAAGCCTATTCAACTTTTTTCTTCTTCTTGCTCGCCACCATGGGATTTTCAATCTCCATGAGATCATCATCTTCACTATCGACGTTCTCTGTTTCTTTCTTATGGTTCTCGAGCTGGGTCTCGGAGAGTCTTCTCTTCTTAGAAACAGTATCCGGTCCTGAGGAACTCTCTGTGACATCAACAGCGTTCTCATTGTTTGATACGGCGTTGGCGTTCTCATTCTTTGATGCGGCATTCTCATTGTTTGGTGTTGATCCGCTCTCGCCGTAGGTAGCTGGAGATTGTGTCCATCCAGAGAGAACCATTCCTTCAGGTTCTTTTTCCTCGTCAAATTTTTCCCTGTGACAGAACAGAATAAGCGGAGGATGCATAAATTGTTAACGTGAGAAAGAAGAGAAAAGGTTTAGGCAAAACTTCTTTATTAATCCTCTAGAAAAGAAGGTTAATTGTTGAGACTTCCTCTCTTAAACAATCGACACCATTTTATAGGTCTTGATACAACTTAATCATAAAGCTAACGTAAGAAGGTAAAAACCACCCAAACTTCAATCCAACATGAAAAGGAGAAACCTAAACACTACAACCTAGTTCATATTATCATATAGAAAAACATCAAAATTCTTTAACTAGAACACCTAAACCATTAACTAGTCGAACCCCTTAATTATAAGTTTCCACGTTGAAGTTCTCTGTCGCACTAGGAAGACCGAAAAGTCGGCAAATAAAATCGAGAAATTAGAACTTTAAAGAACTTCTTTTACTTCAAAGATATCGACTCCGCGCTCAAGTGAAAGATCTGTTTCTACTGCAGCAACCTTGGCTTTGGATTCCACATATCAACATTCGATCATAAACGATGACACATCAAATAACATAAGAAACAAAAGAAAGACAAAAGTTTCGAACCTTAATTGGCCAAAGAGGGAGTTTTTAAAAAGAATTCAAGGAAGTAAAGATATAATACATGAAAATAAAGAATGAGCTGAATCAGTAGAACAGACTTTAAGTTTCATGCTTATTTTTGTTGGCTGAATGTTTTACCTTCACCATTATGTCAAGACCTGAACTGTAACGGAAACGACAGAAAATCAAATAGAGAAACTAGACCATCAACGACATTTGTTGCTTCTATGTTTTTTCTTCTTTGACACTGACTTCTTCTCCTTCTCCTGTTTTTTCTCGGATAAAAGTTCGGTTTTGCAGCAGCTAACATGGCTTTGTCATCAATATCTACTACTCCATTAAACTCTTGCTATGCTACGAACATAATGTTGAACCAAAATATTAATAAATATATTGTGTTTATAATAATTTGGTAAATTTAAATTGAAAATGAGCATAAAATTAAAACTTATTAAAATAAGTAGAATTTTTGATTTTTTAAATCAAAGATCGGGTTTGGTTGTTATCCACGAAAATCAAATTAAAAAAACCAATTAATTTTTTGGCAAACATTTTGAAACACAATAATAGTGATTTTAATATCAATTAATTTTGGTACAACATTATTAATATCCATTAATTTGATAAAAATGTTTTTTATAAAACCATATTAAATTAATTTGTGCAATTAATTTGGAAAAATGTTTTCGACATCATTGAATTTTAGAAATTAATTGGAGGATTTATACAAATTATGTGAATAGTTTAAATTACTTCATCTTATTCTTCATATTAAATTAAATTGCTACTTCTGAATATAATAATTCCAGAAGTTGAAAATTTAATTTTTGTTGTAAACAACGACTTTGACACTGATTGTGGTGGAGATGTTACTGGTTACAAGTCTAGTGAGTCGACACATCAAATTTAGTTTGATAGTGGTCTCCCATATATGACTGCGCCAAATTCGGATGATTATAAGATTGTCATGATTAACGCTTAGTGCGATAAACATAAGATTAATGATTGACATAATTGATGGAGCTCAATTCATTATATGGTATGAGAAGATCTATATCTCATTGATCTTACTGAATTTAGAGAAGTATCTCAAGGATGATAGCATATGTTTTCTCTTGAGAATACTAACAATAAAACCTCTATAATTAATCCACACAGATTTGTGCGATTTAAAGTATTTACTTACAAAAAGAGGTAAAAAGTATTTTGTGATATTCATTGATGACTGTACAAAATACTGTTATATTTACTTGTTACAAATAAAAAAAAGCTTTTGATAAATTCAAATAATATAAGCTAGAGGTTAAAAATCAACTCGGAAAAACTATTAAAAAAGTTCGAAGTGATAGAGGTGAAGAATATGAAGGACAGTTTGATGCATTCTGCAGAGAAAATGGAATCATTCATCAGACAACTGCTCTTTGTTCTACTGATTCCAATGGAGTTGCGGAACGTAAAAACCAAACTCTAAGGGAAATGATGAATGCAATGTTGCAAGAATCATGTGTAACCCAAAACTTGTGGAGGGGGAAGCTCTAATGACTTCAACTTTTATTCTTAATAAAATTCCTCACAAAGTGACAGAAAAAATGTCATATGAACTTTGGAAAGGTATAGTTCCCTCATACAAATACTTGAAAGTGTTTGGGGTGATTAGCAAAAATTGCAGTATCACTTCCTAAAAAGGTCACGGGCAGACATAAAACAAAAATTGTACAATGGTAAGTCATGTCAGATACGTAGACGATATAAGACCATTAAACAATTGATCTCAAGTGGTGTAATCTCGCTTGATTACATAAAATCAGCTAATAATATAACATATCCTTTTACAAAAGGTCTGACAAGAGATCAAGTTTTGAAATCATCAAAAAGAATGGGTTTAAAGCCTATGAACTAAAGATGAGATTTAATGGAAACCCCACCTACATGATTTGATATGTTCAAATGGACAACTAAATCAAATTAAGTATATATAAACACTCTGAAACTCTAGTTTCTACCTAGTTCCTAAGATGACAAACAGTGTTATATGCATATATAAAGGTTAAGCATTGGCTTTTAATGAATTCATATATTCGTACCAATAAAGTAAAGCAGATTACTTCAGGACAAGAATACAAATATGAAAGATTACCTTGTGAGTGTGAAATGGGATCGTTTCTAGGAGAATAAATGAAAGACTATATTTGAAAGATTAATAGATTGAGAGATTTAGAGATTTGGAGATATTGAGAGAAAGAGATTAGAGAGAAAAGTGAGAATGAATATTACAGAGATTTTAGAAAAATGAATTTCTTGTTTACAAAGAAAGAGAGAGATAGCTATTTATATTAATCTAGTCTAGGCTTGTTTGGATACTAAGATAGCCTAATACATGTTTGGCTACAAGTATAAGATATCATTAATCACAAACAAGCCTAAACCACTCCCTTTGGACACATGACGCCTACTTAGAGTCTAAGGCACACTTTCTTCATTTTTTCTCTTTGTCTTCATCATTCATCTTCATTCCAACACTCCCCCTCAAGCTTAAGTCATGGAGAATGCCTAAGCTTGTAACCATGAAGAATTACCTCATTAAAAACCTAAATAAGGAAAACCCAATTGGGAAAAAACCTTTTCTAGGGAAAAAGAATATAACACTTCATGATCAGGATCAGTGTTGTGGAATGAACATGAAACCAAGCCTTGGGTAGATAGAGCCGCCAGTCTTCAGTGTAGTAGCCTTGGTGAATACATCTGCTAGTTGATCCTCACTCCTTGTGTAGCAAGGTAAGATGATTCCATTTCCAATAGCTTCTCTCACCTTATGGCAATCCACCTCAACATACTTGGTTCTTTTATAAAACACATAATTAGATGCAATGCGTATAGCAGCTTGAATTCACAATGGACAGTGATAGGAGACTCTAAGCTCACGCCAAGAATGTCAAGGAGAAGTTGCTTCAGCCAGATGCATTATGTAGTAAGCTTCCTCATAGCTATGTATTCAGCTTCTGCACTAGAGGAAGATACAAACTTCTGCTTATTAGTCTTCCAAGTCACAAGATTACCTCTTATGAAGGTGCAGTAGCCGGTTGTGTTTTTCTTATCTTCTCTGTCTCCTGCCCAATCTGCATCACAATAACCTACAATTTCTGTGTTTCCATTATAATACATCCATATACCTTGTTCTTTAGTGCCTTTAAAGTATCTCACGATGCGCATAATCATGTCCCAATGCCTTATCTTTGGGTTTTGCATATGTTGAGAAACCTGATTCACAGCAAAACATAAGTCAGGTCTAGTGATGGTTAAGTATATGAGCTTACCAACCACTTTTCTATACAACTTTGTATCATGGAACTCATCATTTCCTAGCTCTGTCTCAAGTTCTATCTTGTAACCTTCTTCTAGGGGTGTCTTAGCTGGTTTAGCTTCCATAATATCTGTAGAGGTTAGTAAGTCCACAATATATTTTCTCTGATATAAGAAGAGACCTTTCTTGAACCTACACACTTTAATTCCTAAGAAGTATTTAAGTTCACCTAGATCCTTAATATCAAAGTCACTCTTTAAATAATCTTTAGTAGAATCAATGTCTACTTTATCACTCCATGATATGATTATGTCATCCACATAAATGAGTATAACCACAATACCTTCCTTACTCTAAAGATTAAAGAGAGTGTGTTCAAATTCTGACTTTTTGAAGCCTTTGTCCCTTAAGGTCACATTCAGCTTATGGTACCAATCTCTTGAAGATTTTTTTAAGCCATAGATAGCCTTTCTTAATCTCAGTGTATTGCCGCCACCTACTTGATCTTCTAGACCTGGTGGTGGTGTCATGTACACTTCCTTTTCTAGCTCACCTTGTAAGAATTCATTCTTAACATCCATTTGTCATAACTCTCAATCAAGGTTAGCAGCAAGAGACAAAAAAATATTAACTAAGTGTAATTTAACTACAGGAGATAAAGTATCTCTATAATCTTCACCATAAGTTTGTGTGAATCCTCTAGCCACCAACCTAGCTTTATACCAATCTATCTCACCATTGCTTTTATATTTAATGGTGAATATCCATTTAGAACTTACAGCCTTTTTGCCTTTTAGAAGATTGTCTGGCGCATAGGTTTGATTCTTCTCCATAGCTTGTCTTTCAGCTTGAATTGCTTCTCTCCACTCCTTTATCTCCATTGCTTCCTCATAGGTCTTTTGAATCTGCTCTTTATCAAGGCTAACAGTAAATGCAACATGAAAATCAGGTATATGAACTAGATTACACACTTCATGATCATGGTTAACTACTACATTGTTGTTATAGTAGAAGTTGGGTGGGAATCTATGCCTTGTACTTCTTCTAAGAACAACAGCTGGTTCCTCATTTTCTTCTCCTTCTATAGCATCCACAAGGTTAGGTTGGATCTCCCTTGGCCTTTTATAAGCTGAGACTAGAATATCTCCTTCTGAATCCTCCTCTTGATCATATGTAGATTTCTGGCCCTATCATGCCAAAAGGAGGTGATTGGCCTGGTTGGAGAGAAGGCCGCGCCGGGATTGGAGTTGATGTTGGCACATCCCGCACCTGAGCCCTTGTTCAAGGTCGGGAGGAGGATGGAACCATGGATGGAGCTGATGAGGATGGAGCCATGGATGGAGCTGGTGGCGGTACTTCCTGCATCTGAGCCGGACCACAAGCTGGAGCAGGCCGGGACAAGGCTGAGTCCGGTTTTTGTCAAGAAGACGATGGTGCTGGGTTGTGCTTGGATGGACGCGGGTGGGGCTGGGATGGTCCTAGTTTGGGCCAAGCCAATACAGGGACTGAAGGTTATTCTTGAGCTGGTCTTGGTGCTTAGTGAAGAGTTGGGCCAGGTGCTGGTGCCGCAGGAGGGACTATGCCAATGTTTTCTAAGATCCTTCTTAGATTCTCAGCTTGGTCATGTCTTGTTGTTGAGATGTCCTTTAATTCTTCCCAAGTTCTTTCTTCATAGAATCCTTCGGACTCTTGGAATTTGACATATCTGGATACCATGACTCTTCTAGTCTCTGGGTTGTAGCATTTGTATCCCTTTTGTGTAGGAGAATATCCAATGAACATGGTCTTGGTGCTCTTTGGTTCCAGCTTGTTCCTAAGTTCTCCTGGTACTAAAACAAAACAAACACACCCAAATATTCTTAAATGTTCAATATTAGGCTTAGTTTTGTTTAATACCTCAAATGGAGATAAGTCATCTAGAACTTTAGTTGAATTTCTATAGATTAAGTAGCATGCATCTACTAGAGCATCTCCCCAAAATTGTTTGGGAACCTTCTTGTGGAACATCAATGTTCTCACAACTTCCATAAAATGTTTGTTCTTCCTTTCAGCTACTCCATTTTGATGTGGAGTGTAGGGACAACTTGTTTGATGTTCAATACTGTGCTTGACCAAGTGTTGCTGAAATTTGGTGTTTGTGTATTCTCCTCCATTATATGTTCTAAAACATTTAATATTGGCATTGTATTGGTTAGTAACAAATGTATGAAAATTAAGAAATGCATCAAACACCCTATCCTTTGAACAAAGCAATGTAACCCAAGTTTACTTGGATTTTTCATCAATAAAGGTCACAAAATATTTTTGGTTTTCTCTTGAAGGAAATGGAGATGTCCAAACATCAGAATACACCAAATCAAAGCACTTATTATATGAATGAGTTGATTTCTCAAAAACAGTCTTACAATGTGTCCCAAGAATACATGATTCACACAAATCATTTTGCAATTTAATTCCAGGGATTATCAACTCTAAAGCTCTAGGATGAGGATGACCTAGTCTAGCATGCCAATGTTCAGCTGTGACATTAACATCTACACAATTAGCACAATGTTCTTGTAAAGAATACATGAACAAGTCTTCAAGCACATACAAGTTATACTTTGTTGTTGCTTGTCCAAATTTTCTACTTGTTTCAATATCCTGAAAGTAGAAATCATTATGACAAAATATAGGTTGACAATTAAGATCTGTAGTAGCTCTCTTAATAGACAACATGTTAGATGTGAAAGATGGCATATAAAAGACTTTAGATTCTTTAGCAAACAATTTAAGATTTTCAATTCCTTTAATTGACACATTGATTCCATTAGCTATTACCACACTACCTAAGGCAAATTCTAAGTTATCTAGCAAACCTAAATCACTTATCATGTGATGAGAAGCACCAGAATCAACAATCAAAGGTTTAGAGGCAACAAATGTTGAAAAGAAGCATGAAGAGATTTATCCAATACATTACCAGAGCTAAAGGCTTTGAAGAGAGCTTCCAAGTCTGATTTCTTCTCAAACTCAGATGGAGGAGCTTGGACTGGATTGTAGGCCAATGAGGATGCAGTTGTTTGCACCAGGTTGGAAGAGCTAGTGGCGCTTGTTGATGAAGTTTTGGAACTGTCAATGAACCAACTTGGCTTCAAATAAGGATGAAGCACCCAGCACTCCTTCTTGGTGTGACCGGTTCTCTTGCAGTGATCACACACGGCTCTCTTCTTCTTGAATTCAGCTGGAGCCGACTTGAAGAAACTTTTGTGGACAACCACAGGGTCTTCCTTGTTTCCAAACAACTAAAGAGACCCTTTTTGCTTTTGAATTTTAGCACAGACATCCTATAAGCTAGGAATTAAGAATCTGCTTAATCAAATCAATGTAGTTAGTGTTTAAAGTCAAGAGCAACCCAAACACCTTTTCTTGTTCTCTCTTTTCATGGAGAGTAATGGGATCAATTGTGGCAGGCCTTAGCATCTCTAGCTCTTCCCATAATGCTCTAAATGATCCATAGTGCTTTGTGAACTCAACATCCTCCTGTCTAAGATCATTGAAAGCTTTCTTTACCTCAAAATCCTCATGAGGTTAGTAGTATATCCATATACAGTTTTTAAAGTTTCCCAAAGGTCTTTAGCATTTTTACAATATGAATATGCTTCTAAGAGAGATCCATCAAGGGTGTTTTGGAGTATAGAAAGTACCATCTGGTCTTCCTGAAACCATTTTTTATCATCTTGATCATCTGAGTCAACCCCTTCAATGGCTAGAGCAGGCGCCTTTGTAACATGATTTCATAAACCTTTGTTGCATAGGGTGATCCTCATGGTTCTTGACCAGATGAGATAGTTCGTCCCTTGAAGCATAAATGGAGCTTTTAATTTCATTTTATACTCCATCAGGCTTGGTTTAATTCCTGCAAGATAATAAAACCAAACAAGCAGTACACGGCCCACGCGCTAGACCACCGTACCAAAGGCGCGTCCAACAACCTTCAACCGTGAGCAAAAACTTTCAACAGCCTAAAAAACCTTGGTCAGCAGTTTTAACATAATTATGCTTAACTCAATGATCCAAAGATTAAAAATTTTTGAAACTGCCTAATTAGATTAAGAACCAACTTTCCCTCCAATTTAAAAAAAAAAACAAAGTTTTTAAAACTTTTAAGAAAACATTTCTTGAAATCTAAAACTCTTTGGATTTAGATGAAACTTATTGATACCCTCCAAAATATCCTTAAATATCTTCTGATTATTCAAGATTTGAAAAAGATTATGAAAGAAACAGATTTTTACCACCAAAACCCCGAAGAGGTCAAATCTGGATACGTCATAGTAAATTGATCAAGAAAGCTTCCAAACTTGAGAAAGGAAATAACGGACCTCCTGAATCATCAACTAGACTCACTCTTCTTAAGATTAGGCTTTGTAATTGTTTGATTTGGTGAAGCTTTGAAGAAGAAATGCTCGTTGTAAACCCAGACACTCGCGGAGGAGGTGATTGCGAAGCCACCGGAGGAAAACGTGAATAACCTTTGACTCAGGCCACCAAATTGGATGAAACCACCGGGGAAATGCACAGAATTCACTGAAGAACAACCCTGTATGAATAATGTGGCAAGAAAACTCGAGTTTTTGCTGAACATGATCAAACCACGATCAGAACCGCGACAGTGTTGGTTTTCAATGTGCGGGAAATCGTGAGTAAAGATAAGAGAATTTGCGGAAATTTTATACCATAGTTATTTAACCTGTCTCTGATACCTTGAAAGATTAATATATTGAGAGATTTAGATATTTGGAGTTTGTGAGAGAGAGAGATTAGAAAGAAAAGTGAGAATGAATATTATTGAGATTTTAGAAAAATAAATTTCTTGCTTACAAAGGAATATAGAGATAACTATTTATATTAATCTATTCTAGGCTTGTTTGGATACTAAGTTAGCCTAATACATGTTTGGCTACAAGGATAACATATCATTAATCACAAACAAGCCTAAGTCACTCTTTTTGGACACATGGTGCCTACTTAGAGTCTAAGGCACACTTTCTTCATTTATTCTCTTTATCTTCATCATTCTTCTTCATTCCAACAATATTTTCCAAGTTCACTCATGAAAAACCAGACTGTTCAAGGTCAATACAAACACAACAAGAGAACAAAGTTCTACGAGAAAATATAATCGTGTTATAATTGTTGTCTCAGTTTACCCTAGAATTCTGGGTGGTCAAGACATCATGTTCACCCCTGGCCTTGTAAACTCGACAGATATTAACAATGATTGGTTCAATGCTGAAAAATGCAACTAGATCAGATACGATTATCTTTTCGTTTATACTCACGAAAGTCTTTCTTTTTAGCTTTCTCGATCCAAAAAAAGTCTTTCAAAGTCATCCTTAGTTTAGAGTCATTTATATTCATGTGAGAAATTGTTGGACCAAAATATTAATAAGCATATTGGGCTAATAATTTGGTAAATGTGAATGAGAAATGATCATAACATTAAGACTCATTAAAATAAGTGAAATTTTTTATTTTTCAAATCAAAGATCGGGTTCAAAATCTGATTGTTATCCACGAAAATCCAGTCAAAATTGTTGTAACTGGTTGGCGGATTTTCCCGGGAACTGCACCAAAAATAGGGATTTTATCTCAAAAAAATTTGATTGTTATCCACGAAAATTCATTCAAAGTTGTTGTAACTGCTTGGTGACAAATTCATTCAAAGTTGTTGTAACTGCTTGTTATTTAAATTCAAAGTTGTTATAACCTGCCTGTGACAAATTCATTCAAAGTTGTTGTAACTGCTTGTTATTTTAATGAGTCTTAATGTTATGATCATTTCTCGGGAACTGCAACGAAAATTGGGATTTTATCTAAAAAAATCCCTTATCCACTACTCTCTATTAATAGAGACTTTAAGCGAACATTCTTGGTATTCTGCTATTTTGCTATCCCTGCAAGCTCTAAAACCCTAAAAATTATTGTATCTCTCTAAATTCACTAAAAATGGTTAACTTTCTCTTATTCTCGTTTATCTCTTTCGAAAGCGAATTTTTGTTTTTGAGTATATTGTAGTAACGGGTTCATAGATACGGAATTCGAGTATTGTGAATCGGTCTATCAACGATCCTTGGACATAAAAACCGTACAGAAACCGTCGTACTACGGGCGCTTTATTGAGTTAAAGAAAGAAATCAAAGCTCGTCTTCCTCTTCTTCTTAAAATATTTTTATTAAATCATATTATATAAATTAATTTCACTTTTTTTGGCATCATACATCTCTCACCTATTGTTGAGCTCTATCTATCCATTCTGGTAGAACGGGGCCGATATAAACCGCTTATGGTAACATTGTTCTTGTACTCCTCGCCATCTTGTCTGCTATCGTGTTCGTTTTCCCTTGTTCTGTATATAAATCTGATATCCCGGAAGTTGTCTACGCGTCTGCTGATTTCGTCCAAGTGAACTGCATATGCTGGCCACTCCTCCGGTGAAGACACCATCTTCACGACGTCATCGCAATCAGTTGAAAATACTACTTCTAGGCGTTGGGAAAGTAACATACACTCCATTGCCCAAATAAGTGATTCTAACTCCGCTTGTAGGGCGGACTGGCTACATCGAATGTTTCTTGCTCCAAACAACTGGTCTTCTGTCCCATGCTTTGAACACACCCATCCTTGACCAGAAAATATTTCCAAATTTTTCCAGGAACTATCCACCTGGCACCTCCAAATATCTTGTCTGAGAGAATCTGACCAATTACTTTGTCGAGCTGTTGGTTTATTTTCTTTTAGTTCCTGAACTGCTTCCCAGACTTGCCCTTCTGTTTCTGCCAACATGAGTATTTTCGGCAGTTTCCTATCAATACTCTATAAATATTTCCAAACTTTATAATTTTTACTCTTCCACAAATACCAAATTATCCAAGGATAGAAGGCCTGGGGAATGTTCTTAGGGACCCTATGGAATAGGTAGTCCAAGTTGGTGAAAAATGATCCTGTGGGGAAGTTATATGGATTGGAAGGAATCTTTGATAACCCCCACGTTTGAATTGCCAGTGGACATTCGAAGAGAACATGATTAATAGTCTCCTCTTCCGCTCCACATAAACCACATTGTATGTCACATTTTATACGCCGAGATTTCAAATTTACTGCCACTAGAACACAACCAGATATTGCTTGCCAAAGAAAATGTTGCACCTTTGGGGGACATTTTATTTTCCAAACAAAAACCTGTAATGATGTGATATTCGGTCCCAAATATATTTCCTCAAGATCTATGTCCGAATAGATTTTTTCAGTCATATATCCTGATTTTACCGAATACATTCCATTTTTGGTGTAATGCCACCCCACTGTATCTAGTCGGTCGAAACAACTGACCGCTAGTGACTGTATAATCTGTACATCCTCTGGGATAATTGTCGCTTCCAAGAGCGGTGTATTCCATGTCATTGTCTGAGTATCGATCAGATCTATTACCTTAAATGTGCTAGGGTAGACTGAAAATTTGCATGTTGCTTATTTTGGGCAAGAGGCTAGAATCCAAGCATCATGCCATACTGAGATGTTTGAACCTGTTCCAACTCATTTGATTAGTCCTTTTTAATCAAAGATCTAGCAGTGATAATATTCTTCCACCCAAAAGATGGAGAGTACAAACGTAATGGCTCCAACGGATCCGTATTCCTGAAATACCGACTTTTAAAACCTTCACAAAAAAGAAATTTGGTGCCTCCATCAATCTCCATAATTGTTTTGCTAACATAGCTGTGTTGAAGTCCTCGAGATTCCTAAATCCAAGACCACCTTGCTGCTTAGAACGGCATAATTTTTACAATGCTATCCAATGCATACCCTTATTGTTACCATTAGAACTCCACCAAAACTGTGCTATCGCGCTTGTTAGCTTATTTATTACTGTCTTCGGTAATCTGTAACAAGACATCACATATGTGGGTAATGCTGTTAAGACTGATTTAATCAATTCCTTCCCTCCTCTGGATAGAAACTTCAGCGTCCATCCATTTACTCGATCTTGTAATCGTTCATTAATAAACCAAAAGACCTTAGTTTTCGACCCTCCAAGACTTTCTGGTATCCCTAAATAGGTTCCCATACCACCCGTTTTAGTAATTCCCAGCGTTTGTTTCATCTCTTCCTTTATCTCGTTTTGTCTGACAAAAAAATAAGCTGTCATCCGCAAACAAGAAGTGGGTTATAGCTGGACTTGATCTTGCAATTTTCAGTCCCATTATTTGTTTTTCCCTTTCTATATTTTGAATGTTTACAATCAGCGCTTCCGTCACGAGTATAAAGAGATAAGGAGATAAGGGATCCCCCTGGCGTAGTCCTCTCTCTGGTATAATTGTTCCCCGTGGTTCCCCATTAATCAACCTCTATATTTTACTGATGTAATACACCTCATCATCCATGAAACCCATAAATTCGAGAAGCCCATTTTAAGAAAAAGTTTATGTATGAAGGACAATTCTACTCTATCATATGCTTTACTCATATCTGTTTTGATAGCCATGTATTTACTTTGGCAACCCCGATTCGTCTGCAATCCATGAAACATTTCCTAGGCAATTAGAATATTGTCTGATATTAACCTGCATGTGACAAATGCTGATTGTGTTTCTGAAATCATACCTGGTAGAAACTTTTTTATCCTTTGACATAATAACTTTGATATTATCTTATAACCCACATTGCAAAGACTAATAGGCCGCAACTCCGTCATCCTACTTGGACGAGCAGTCTTAGGAATAAGACAGATATTCGTCCAATTTAGTCTTTGGTCGAAGCAGCTAGTTCAGAGAAAATCATTAACCAACTTTAAAAGGTTCCCCTTAACTACCGGCCAAGACTGTTGATAGAACACAGCCGTCATTCCATCCGGGCCTGATGCCTTTTCCGGATGCATCATAAAAAGCACCATCCTTAGTTCATCTTCCGTGGTCATTCCCGTCAGTTGCTCATTAATTTGTTCCGTGATTACGGTTGGGACCTCCTCTATGAAAGTCTCAATATCTTTTGGAGATGTAGAAGTGAACAAATCTGAGAAATAATTCACTGTCACAACTTCCACCTCTGCGTCTTTAGTTACCCAATCATTTTGGATATTATACAACCCAACAATCCTATTATGAGCTCTTCTCTGCTTTGTCAAGGCATGATAGAATTTTGTATTCCGATCTCCCATTGTGTGCCACAAATTCCTACTTTTTTGTTGTCAGAAAAATTCTTCATCTCTGTATGCTTCCTTCAATTTTTCAATCACCTCCCTAACCTCTGCTTCTGTCCTGCTATTGTCATTCTGAATTTCTTCTAGGGCTTTCTGTAAATTGTTTACTTTTCATTTACCATACGAAAGATTTTGCTTCCTCCAGGCCGCTAATTCATGCCTACAATTCCTAATTTTATCCACCACACCTCCCCCATGGCCCTTCTGAACCTTACTCCATCCCTTTTGTATGGTATCCATTAAAACGTCTTTTCCTATCTACCTCTTATCAAATCGAAATTGATTCCTCTTATTCTTTAATGTATCCTCAATTGTGGCAATTATCGGTCTATGAGCAGAGTACACCATACCTAGATATTCAACAAATGAGAATGGGAACATGTGATGCCATTCGTCATTTGCCAATGCCCTATCTAACTGACATCGGATTATTTGCCTGTTTTGTATACCCCTCCATGAGAATGTGTTTCCTACAGACGGAAATTCCACTAAACCACAGATGTTTATCATATTATTGAAAGGGAGGAATGTCGAAGCATGCCTTAATGGGCCTCCATTTTTTCATGATTTCCAGTAATTTTATTTAAATCTCCTATTACAAACCAAGGGTGATCTCTTGTCAAACTGAACCTTGTTAATCTTTCCCAAACTTGTCCTTTTAGATGTTTAACAGGGTCGCCATAAACAAAAGAATTGCTCACCTTCTTACCTTCAACCGTAGCTTCTATGTCTATAATCCGATTACTAGAGTATACAATATTAATATTATATATATTATTGTAGAATAATGCAAGTCCTCCACTAGTCCCGCGCGGTTCTACCATATGTAAATAATCGTAACCAAAATGATGTTGAAATTGTTGCACAAAATTATTACTTTGTTTTGTCTCTGACAGAAACAAAAACTCTGGTTTTTTCTGGTACCATAATTCCCTTAAATAAGAAATTTATCCACTTACTTTCTAGGCCTTGGCAGTTCCAACTTAATATTTTCATAAGTAATAATTTAATTTGATTTTTACGTTTGATTTGTCTTAATCTGGAATACAATGTAGTTGCCCATATATACTTCCACTTTCATATCGATTAACTTCCCAGAAACCGTATATATCCAATGTAATTGCTGTCGTAAAGGTCTTATTGGACCAGACCCTTTACTACACCTGTTTTTTATCCTTACGCACGTCATTGCGTACCATATGTAAAACCTACACCTGTACGTGTTATTCATCCTCAATTGTTTAGGAAAAGATTTTCCTTTCTTCATCCTAGTACTCCTCTTAACCTTGTTGTCCCTGTTACCATAAGAGATATGTAAGCATAATGTAACAATGAGAAACAAAATATGCTCTTTATTATGCAGAGTTTTTACTAATACATCCTGCAATAACCAAAGGAGGAAGAATCTCTTAATAATTGTGATCGAATCCAAAGGAACCCAACTGTGTTCTCCTTGTCTATGAGGCCGTATACTCAGCATATTCAAATACTCAGATCCTATAAATTTCCAATTCATAGTTCCCGTCATATGTGTTTTCGCCATTATAGACAAATTCACCAAGAAAGTGTCGTAGCTCCAAATATTCGGTAATGTAGAACTTAACTCCAAGTTAAATGTTAACCTCAGAACCTGACCATGCGTTTTACCCTCCCCTCCCTGTTCGGTGGATCTTCTGCCCCCGACACACCTGGTTCCTGCAACCAATACCAAATATCCCATAGTATTCATTTGTTGCCATTTTGACCAAAGACATCCCCTTAGCAACATTAATCCACCTGCACTTTGCCATTTCGTCTTGCCAAAACCATGTTCCCTAAACATCCAAATTCTACTCCAAATAATACCAGAGAACTTTAAATGAGTTTTGTCAAACCAACCTGAATCTATCATCCCAAGTAACGCAACCTGAAAATGAGTCTTATTATCATAATAGTCATCCTTCATCACCGGACTAAAAACAGAGATTACAGAAACAAAAAAGACTTGCAATATACTCCACGGGAACCTCACATGAGGGTAAGTCTTCCTTATTCCACTAATTAAAACCAAACGGTAAAAAGAACCTCTAGGCAACCACATGAGCATCTGTGACCTTTCTGCACCTATACGTGAGTGACCACCCTCGGAAATCCCTTTCCCTTCATACCCTCTTCCTTCCTTACCTTTCCCTTTCCCGGTGCTCCTTTTCTTGGAGATACCAAAGCTTGCACCATCCTTTTTTGGTGTTACCACCAAAACCTAAACCAGTTTTTTAAAAAAGTTACCTCCGGGTATTTTGTTTTTAACTACTTTGTGAACTTCAGCCAGACTACTCACCTCACCATCTTCCCTCTCCAGCATTTTCCTCTCCCTGGCTATCCACGAGATTTGTATCCTCCCAGGTTCTCCTGTTGTTGACAAATTCTTTCGAATTCATCACCTCCCCTCCCGTTTCCTCATCCCTGTGTCCTCATCAACATCTCCTCAATTGGTACCTGACTTTTACTTGATTCATGCTTCTCCATAACTCCTACAACCGGCTGTGAGGTCTCCTCTAAAGCTTTACCATGGACTGCCTCCAACATAATTCATGTAGGGTCAGGTAGTTCCTTTTGTGATGGCAGCTGTAATACATTATCTCCTGAGGGGACCGCAGCGAGACATTCCTGAGACTCCCCTGAAGGTAGTTCCTTCTCTAACGATATTTTTGATTTTTTCCTTTAATTATCCTCGCCTTTGGCTGTTATTGGTTTTTTGGACCAACTGTACACCCCATTCATACCTCTTGAACCATACTCATTGCCCCTGCGTTTCATTGAATTAGCAATGTCCTTCTTAGGTTCTCCAAGACCCTCTTTATGTCCATATTCTACAGCCCCTTTATAACTTTTCATACTCCTATTGCTCATCTCCCAACCTTCTTCCCTTTTATCCCCTACCCCATGTTTTGGCTTCTTTTTTAATGGACAAATATCAGCATCATGAGACAACCTATTACACCTCTTACAAAAACCATACAGTTTTTCGTACCTAAGAGTGACTATAGTTTGTTCCCCTGCAGGAATGCTCATATCAATCTCAAATATTAAAGGTTTAAGACCATCCACCCACACCTGTACTTTGCCATTAGTTAAATCAATCTCATCCTCCTCAACCATACCTAAGCCCTCCCTAATATCCTTTAAAGAAGGCTCACATCACCATTGTAAAGGAAGATCTATAACCCAAACCCAGAACCTGATTTTGGACGGGTAATTTTGATCCATGTAAGGTTCCCATCGAACCAAGGAAACCATCCAATAGTCGAAATGGAAGGGCTCCATCTGTAGCACCTCCTGAATATCCTCCTCTGATTTGAAATCAAACTGGAAACATCCCCGTCCGAGGTCTGCTCCTATAACGCGTTCCTCCATTTTCCAAATCCGCGACATCATAAATAGCAGAGCCTTCATGTCTTGCCTGCTGGGATTCATACACCTTTTTGCATACCCTTTGATTAATTCAGAGTTATCAAACCTCGGTAGCGTGATCTTCAGTCTCTTGGGAGACTCTACCACCATTCCATTCCCCAATAGATAGGCTTGAGACATTGCAAGCTTTTCGACGACTAACCCAAATACAAAAAAGAAATTTGCCTGGTGACCCGAATCTGTGACAGAGTGTAAATGATGTTGTGGTACCGATATTGATATCCCTAAGCACCTCCTTTAATACCCGTTTACCCCTGCTTGTTTCCATTGTTAAAATCTCAGCAATCATCCTTTTCCTTCCTGGAGGTTTTCATTCTTTCCCTAACCCAATACTTAAACGTTGGTGGGCAACATCATAAATTTCGTGATCGGGTGAATCCGTTGATTGTAAACCTTGCCCATAGTAGCTCCAATGACTTGTGATCCACTTTGACCAAATCTCCCCCTTTTCTGCGAAGTTACCTTGGATGGAATTATGATCCCATGATACCCGTAACTTAAACACCTTGCCCAAATTTGTTAGGGGCCTGTAATTTCGGATAGTATTCTCACTTGTTTTCCCAGAGACCCTATTCCGATCATCAACAAATATTTTATTTTTGCCGGATCCAATTTCCTTTGAAGATTTTTGATGATGTCTCTTTTGACCTTGAAACCGTGTAACGTCCTTAATTTTCGCCGTCGATTCACCTTTGTTTCCTTCTTCCTCCTTCTTTATTTCATCTCCCGCCAGAGGCTGAATCCATAGATCATAATTTCAGATACATTCCATGTGCCACCCTAATCGAGGCCCATCCATCTTATTTCGTATACCCAAATAGTCATTTCCCACCTTCCATCCAATCCCACGAACAAGAACTCCCCAACTGTTGAGAAACTCTGTATATGGGAATCGATCTTCCAGCATCGTTCGATTCTTCACCCTAGAACCATGGCGTCTCCGTTACTTTCGAGAGAGAGAGAGCGTTTCTTGATTTTGTTTACAATTCAAAAATTTTAAAATATAAATTAATTTCACTTATATCTGATTTTTTATAATTATATCTGTTTTATCAAATCATATTTTTTTATCCAGTTTTATAAGTTATACAAATAATACATAAATTATAATGAGAAAGTCAAAGGGAAAAATGAAAGCTGAAAACTGAGAAAATCCGTGACCTATTTTCTTCCTATGAGCCAAAATTGAATCTTGAGTTACCTTCAAAGCCTTGATGTGATCTCCTTGAGCAATGGTAACCTTCGGAAAGTTTGATGTGATCCCCTTGAGCGATGTAATCTGCGGAAAGTTCATACATTTTTTTTTGTGCTTCCTCATCATCGTTTACAAAAGGAGTCTCCATGTTGAGTACCATTTCTCAAGCTCGCGACTTTCTTCGTCTCTAGCAAAAGAGAAAACAGAGCGGAGGCGGGAAATTGACGGTTAGGTGTCGAAGAAGGTTGACTTTATTACGTGAGAGCCACGAGACAATGGCTTAGGTTTGATATTATTACTCTTAAACTCTGTATATTAGTGGTCTTGTACCGTATAATCTTGGTTTAGTTTCTTTGTATAGTTTAGTCCACGAGACTCAAAGTTTCCTGTGGCAACAAAAGAGCACAGCTTCTATCATTTTCAGGCTCATTTCATAACGAATATCACGTGACCCTGACGTGGCCAAACCAACCGACTCTGACGCTAAATCCTTTTGTCTTCTTCTCTTCAAAGCTAAATCCTTTCATCTTCTTCTCTTCTCTTCAACCCTGATCATGGAAATGGAGCCATCGAAGGTTCAAGAAGCGGAGAAAATCAAAGACAGTGAGCAAAAATTAGATTTGTGAGTAGCAAAAAATTAGTCTCCTTCGAGTTTTATTTACGCTTTTTCCTCAGAATCTCTCTGAGAAATCGTCCGCTTAGTGTTTATCTATTTGTTCAGAGAGCCGATGAAAGCAGAGTAATCTAAAGAGAAACCGAACACCGCTTGCGTTTCAGTTCTTGTTATGATACTCAAGGTTTCGCAATAATGTGATTTGTGCAGTATGATCGATCTTGTTTATCTGATTTATAAGTTTTCAAGAATGTGATTTGTGCAGTGTCTGACGAAAACTACAGCTTTCTCATGCTATCAAGATGCGATCTCTTGATAGCCTATTGTCCAGTAACACATCAGAGATTCGTACAAAAGTACGTAGCCCAACTTGATGATCTCTTTCTCAGCAAACTAAATGTCATCAGTCGCCCTTTGGTCTCTTCTCGAGCCTGTTGTGTACACAACATCTTCATAAATTACTCTTTCTCAAGCTTCATATGTTTCTTCTTCTCTACTCTTCAGGAAGAAAATGGCGTTTCTGAGATATTGGTAACAATCTTGGAGCTTCTGCCTCACTGGAATCGTCACTTAGAAGTCTACGAACTGGTGAAAAGAATTGCAGTATATCTAAAATGGATACAGAATATCCACCAGAACTTTCTTATGGTATAATCATCATTGCCAATTCACTCAGAGAAACCAAGGCAAAGTCATCTTTCTCCTTATCTTTCAAGTGAACAAGAATCCTGTGTTTTCATGAAAAGTTTAGCTAGAGGTTACGGTTTTGGTTTTCACAGACTGTATTCGAGGATGTTACGTTTGAGAGTATCCTTTAAGTCATCAAGATCAACTTAGATGCATTGCAAAAATGAAGGATGTGAGAAACGAAGTTATGTTGATCGTATGATAGAAATTCCTTCTGTTTTTACAATTGAGAAGTCTATGATAAGCTTAGGAAGTTAAATTGGTCATTAGGCGCCGAATGATTAACATAAGTTTTTTCTGGAAGTGTTTAGCTCTACAGTGGGTGAACAATGAGACTGAAGAAGAGATATTTGGTACCACTTCTCTTCTGGCGACTGAAATAGATATTAGTGCGTTCTACAAATACGAAGGTCCCCTGTCCAGACACCAAATACCATCTTGTGTCAATGGTAAGAGCCAAGTATCTAATTTGTTTAAGTTTCATGTTGAAGATTATGTAACCAGTAACAAGTCCAATGCTTAATATTCTGGTTTGCTCGCATGGAGATCAATACGATTGTGTTGCCTACGAAAACAATGGATGGGTCAGATACTTTCGTTCTGAGGGAGAGGTAAAGCTTAGACATTTTTGTAAGTCAATTATGTTACTCGATCTATGACTGAGTGATTTATGTTGCTTATCCAGGTTATTGGAGACTGGGGTAGTGTTCTCAACATTTTTATACAACTAAATATGCGACCTGAGATTCTATTTTTTGAAAACGTAAGCTCCTTCGACTGCATATTTGCTTATGTTTTTGCTTTCTTTCGTGTATGTTTTCTCAATTCTACCTACTTGAATTGCAGGCTATGCAGAGGAAGCAGATTCTGAACGCGCAGATAGATACAGAAAGTGTTCTGATAAATATGTTAGTACAACAATGGTTACAACACTGGTACTAGGGTCGGCTGCTTTGGAGGTTAAAAGATTGTGTGTGCAGATTTTTCTGTTTTCTTCAGCCCAAATTCAACATCCTGATTGTTATGATTATTGAATAAAGTTCCATTTTCCGAAAGCACAGCTCATCTTGGTTCATTATTAGTATACAAGTGTTGATCAATTCGTTTCATGTAAGGTTTGTTTCCCTCTGTGAGATTGTACTATCTTGGTCAAATTTTCCGTAAAATGGATGCTTTGTGATATAGACATAGACAAGTTCAGTTCAGAAATTTTCTGCACTTCATATACATTCTGCTGGTCTATGTAACTTCACTGTTTTGTAATTTCAACTGTTCTTTTCACACAATCAACACAACTTCTTTTGAACTGGAACAGAATTTGACAATACTCTTTTCTAGTTTGCCTAAGCCTGTCTCATCACCACACATATCAATAATGTCTGTGACCCATCAAGTTTACAATTCAACTCAAGAAAGACAAAGGAAACTGTTTCGTCTTTAGTTAAAATATACATGTTAATTTGACTTTTGTGAGATGTCTATATACAACTGTTGTTCACTTTCTTTAAAGGAAGCTTCGTTTATCATTTGTTGGAGTTAGACAGTATTTATCATGTAGAACTTCTCTAAGTTCATTTCAGGAATTGTTTGCAGTTGTTCACTTGTTGGAGTTGCTGAAACTAGGGATCTTCATGGTTGAAATGATAAACAAATAAGGATCTTCATTGTTGAAATGATAAACAAAATTGGTTATATTTTAACTTCACTGCATTGTAATTCAAATGAATAGTAATTGCTTTAGTCAGATGAAGAAAACACTATTTTTTAATTGGAATATGTCACTGCAATACATGACTGGCAACTTTGTGACATGTTAAGCCATCTATCGGCTTCATAAAACAAAATCTTTGGCCGAACCTCCCTTTCCCCACAGAATCTGACCACACTCTCCCAGTTACCAAAATTCTGTAGCATCACCACACATCAGTGATGTCTAAGTTCACAACTAAACTCAAGAAAGTCAAAGGAAACTGTTTCAAATTACCTCCTCTGCTAAAGCTTCATGTCTGAGACTGACCCACATGTCCTGTTCATAGGCTAGGCAGATGTGTTCTCCTTCTTCACCACAACCAACCTGCATTTCCATATTCTGAGATTGTAACAAAGAGACACAGAAGAAACAATAGGACAAACATGTGTTACCCTATCTCAAATTTACCATTGACACAAGCCGGTACTTTGAGTTTAGTTCTAAGCCTTGGTATAGCCTGCTGATATCTATCTCCCATTCCAAAGCCTTTGTTGTTTCAGATATTTTTATTTTCGTTTCATCCTTCTCCCATTCCAGCACTATTGTTGCAAACCCACGAAACACCAACATTGTTAACTGAAATGAATACACAAGATCACAATCATGGTCAAAACTTACTTACCGACTGTGAAGATAGGTGGGCATCTACTAATAATGTGATGAACAAAGTTTGCCTTTCCACAGCCTCCTGTTTTAATGTCACATAACATTTTATCTTCCATGTGAATCACTTTAAGGATGTCCTCAAACTTTATATTTCCAAAAGCACACTACATATATATATATATATATATATATAACACAACAACTCCTTAAGTGGTATTACCAATTTCAGTAGGAAAGACAAAGAGGGAAATAAAGGAAGCATACCTTCAGGTCTCTGACTGAATCTGCAGCCATGACAATTCCATAAGAAATTTGCTCTGGATAATTTGGTTTTTTTCTGTCTGCATCTGCTACAACTCATTCTTTCATATTCTTCCAGTTTAAAGAGGCGAGTTACAAAGCTTTCTATATCTGGACTTCTCCAGCTATGCCAAAACTCAAGGATAAATACGACTACCTAAACAGTATCACTTGACTGCAACGAGTAAAAAGAAAGATTACGTATAAGATAATAATCAAGCCTATTTAATCAAAAAAAATACCATGCTTAGACGCTTATATATATCTGCACAAACCATGGAAAGAACTTCTCTCGAAGTAAGTAAGTCGCTCAGGAGATAGCTGTAGAGTAGCTCAGGAACAACTTGTTTTCCAAGTCGTCATGAAATGGTTTCTCATTTTGCACCAAATCTTCTTTAAGAACTTTAATGTTCAAGAGGGCCTGCATTACCACATGTTTTTGTGAAGCTATCAAAGAGAACAAGGAAGTAACGAGATACAGAATGAGCTGAATCGGAAAATGAGAGTTTACTCATTACCTTCAGCGTCATGTCAAGAGCTGAATTGCGTCTAGCTGCACCTTCTTTAAGTACTGACTCTCCTCCACGAATGTTTTGCATACCATGAATATGGCGAACGAAAGAAACACGAATTATGCATCTAAACACAAAATGGTTTAGAATTCGTCATTGCAAAGTTTTTTTTATAACCTATATCAGGTTCCTCTTCATTCACAATTTTGGATGAAATTTCCAATCGACCCGTTTCACTTGAAAGACCATTGGCTCCATATAATTTTTTTCCATCGTTTGTAGTGATGAAGATGTACCTTGAAGCTCAAGGTTGATCGAATGTTCACTGGACATGAAGAACAAGTTTTGTTCAGAGAAAACCCGAAAACAATTTGTCAACATACAGAAAAAGAGACGCTTAAGGTACTTACTGTTCAACAGTCTTATCAAGGGGGCTAGACATACTCGTTGAAGTTCTCTGTTGCATTAAGAAGACAATTCCTTCTTACAACTGAGTAACTGAAAATTCAGAGAAGCAAATAGAGAATGTAGAACTTTGAAGACCTTCTTGCTTTCATGTTTCTTCTTCTTTGACTGTGGCTTCTTCTCCTCCTCGAGTAGAAGATCTGCTTCTGCTGCAGCTACGCTCATTACCTCCTAGACAATGTTACATCAAACATAATATAAGGAACAAGGGACAGACGGTCTGAATTTGAGGGAAGATGAAAACCCTCTGTATAAAACCGAAGTTTCAAACCAAGCAGCAAGAATTCTTTCAGTGGTCGAAGGATGTAAGAGCGGTAGTCAAAAACAGAAAGTCTGATGAGGTCGTTGAGCAAATTTATCCTTGAATTCTCAACCAGCAACATCTTTGAATTGACTAGAGGAACCTGCAAACCAAGAAACACTTTTAAGATTAGATTTTACCTCTGTTATTTATTGTTAATTAAAACTCAGATCAGGAATGAACCTTGTTGGCGACCATTGATCTCAGACGGTCTATGGACTTCAGGACTATATCATCACTGAGATTGTTATGCCCACCTATACGCTTCAGGCAATCTTCTAAATCTGGGAATTCTCGGATACGATGCTTCTTCAAGAACATCTCGTACTGAACACAAGAATAGGCGTGTATTGAAAGATTCTCTGGCGTCTGTCAATAGATGCTTCTTTTCACATTCGTTGCATAGAAGAGATGCATATTTGTTCCACTGGTCTTCCAGAACACTCCTTCTCCTTTCATCTTCGTGTGCACACAAGCTCTTGGCGTCAATAAGAGCTGCATCATAACCTTCCATCTGCAATTTCTTTGCATATTTGGTTTCCAAAGTCCTACAAGTGAACTGAACGGCTCTCAAAACAGCCACCCAAATATCAAGATTTTGTTCCCTGACAGGTCTGGGAAATCGAAATCTCTCATCTCCTGAGGAGTAATCCGCTAACCAAGATAATATATCATCTCCACGAGCATGTGCTTTGGCGTAGTGATCACTGGGATTTAAAAAACTGATTGTCCCTTCATCATCGAACTGAGCAATCTCGCTTCGCAGCAATCTCTTATCCAGAAGCAGAAATGAAAACTGCTTGTCGAAGTCGATCTTTTCTTTAACTCGATTACCACTGTAGAAACTGTCCACTGCTCGGCAAATCAGTTGTGTGCCATCATCCCTTTCACACTTGATGAGTTTGAGAAGGTCTAGAATTTTTTTGAGTTGACGACTTTCCAAAAAGCAGATACTCTGAGGTGTTTCCACTAGGCGACAGTCCGTAGTAAGAGTATGCTCAGAAACTTCAAATTCTGCAAGATGCTTAATCAGAAAATGCATTATCCAGTCTCGAAGGCCACAAGAAAGAATCTTACGCTCCCAAAGCAACAGAAGTAGCAATTAGATTTCATTGAGTAACTTACTGTGCTCTGCATCTGCAACTAAAGGCCAGTCTCTGGACCATCCATTCTCATATAAAAACGTTTTCACAAATTCGAGACGAGTCTTGATCATTTCAGAAGTAGTTACTGTATCCACAGTGATGAGGACATCGTACCAGCTACTGCACCATGAGTATCACCAGGACCTCTGACGCGTTCCAAGGCTCGAGCATTGGGAGACAAGTTCAACCAGCTAATGGAGAGAGCAGACGTCCAGGAGATCAAGGAGGACGGCCCATCCAGCCCACTAGTTTGTCCAGAAGACCATCAAGATCCGTTCGTGTCAGCTAAGGAACATTGGAGGTTCCTACTCGAAGATTCTTCTACCTCTGGTGTCTTTACCATCACTATTCGGTAAAGACACCAAAAGACGTACTAAGAAATTGTACTCTCTTCCCATCTTCGGTTTTGTCCCACTGGGTTTTCCGAAGAGAGTTTTAATGAGGCAACACTCTTAGTGCGCAAGAAGACGAAGACTTGTTCACAAATCCGCAATCCTTCACAAGTCTTAGTCAATTCGGTCTGCCTTCATCATTAAGGCTTATCTATCTCATTTCTTTATTATTTAGACTAAGTATAAGTTTAAGGCCTTAAGCCCTTTACTATTTTTTCAGCAAAAAGAACTACATGTTTTTTGGATTAAACATCATTTTGTTTACCCTAAGTTGTAACTATAAAGCCTATATAAGCCTCATCACTTGCAAGTAATAATACAACTCATATTTTTAAGCAAATAACCCTAGACTACTTGTCAACTGACGGCTGCCTCTCTCCCTTGGAGAAGCTTGTCTCGTTCTTCTTATGCCAAGAAGAACAACTCGGTGTATCACAAGCCTTCCACAGCTTGTGTGGTCCTTTCGATCCATTTTATTCATCCAACTCGCTTTTGTAGGTCTCGAGCTTCTCGACCAATAGTTGCACCACCACTACGCTTGCATCATCTGGTATCAGAGCTTAAAAGCTCCTGCCATCAGGTTGATTGTATCCCTAGTATTTGGTGAATTTTTTTTTCTTTGTTTTGTTGCACTTGTTTTGCTTTTGATTTTGTTTCTTTCTCTTTTTCCTTGAGATTCTCGGTAAGAAGGTGAAGGAAAACAAGTCTCCTACCACAAAAATACAAAAAAAAAATCAGGTTCTATCATTGTTTGTCTTTGTTTTCTTAATTCAAAACAAAAGAGAGTCTAAATATCTAGGTTTCTTGTTGTTTGCTTAATCTTGTCAAAAAAAAAATATATAATATTGTTTAGGTTGTTTAAAATCGGACTAGTGATTCTTAGAAACTCACCTAGAACACTTTTCATCACTAAACTTGGCATCCCTAACGTTTTGTGTGTTGCTTGTGTGTTTGTTAAGTTCCTTGTGTCCCCTTTACCAAGCGCTAGCTAGTTAGGTTCCAAGCTAGGCCTTGGACCGTGAGTAGTGCCTAGCCCCAAGCCGCAACTTGTCCACCCCTAGCTAGTCCTAGGTTTAGGTTCTAGGACCTTCCTTTGTGAACCGTGAGTAGTTGTTGTCCCACTTAGCGTCTTGTCCCTAGCTAGTTTTTGTCGTCCCGCGTAGCCCACCTAGCGTACGACCCAATCATCCTGCTCTAGCGTTCCTAGCATCCCGTCCCTTAGCCATCGTCCCGCGTTTTCCCCTAGACCATTCGGTGTGTGAGCCCCAGTTGTTAAGGTAGTCTTGTGTTTGCTAGCGTCCGTGCCTTAGCCTAGGTTCCCCACGTTTTTAGGTCTGTCCCTCGACCCGCATACCAACCCACCAATCGCAGCCTACCGAACCACGCAACCCTTGTGTACCTGCGTCCTAGCCTCACACCGTCCCGCAACATCCTTAGCACCTAGTCCACGTCCTTACCCCCTAGCATCCGTGCGAGTTCACCATCCCTGGCGACCCGCGTACCCGTGCCGCGCCTTAGAAACCCACCCTGTCGTGTGTAGCTTAGGTCCCTAGGCGGCTAGGTTTGTTAGAGGTCATTTGTGTCTAGGTTCTTAGCAGCTAGGTTTAGGAAAGCTTCCATAGTATTTTAGGCATAAGTTTAATTAGCTTCCATAGTCTTCTAGTCTAGGAAATAGTTTAGGAAGTTTCCTAGATTTTCTTAGGTAGTTTTCCAAAATTTTACTAGGACATTAGTAATTTTTCTTTTTAGTTTAGTATAGTTTCCATTAAAGAATTAGGCAATCAATTAGTTCTCTTTTAGTTTAGTAAATTTTCCCTTTTATTTACAGGCAATAAATATTAGGACATATTCCATTAATTATTAGTTTTCTTTTCCTCTTTTAGGCAATATTTTACCTTTATGATAGTTTCCTTTTGTGTTTAAATTTCATTTTCCTTTTTATAATTAGGCAATTTTTCCTTTTTCCTTATCTTAATAGAAGAAAAAATAAAATAAATATAAAATCAGTGAAACCTTTCCATAAAAGGAAAGTTTCCACTTCTGCAAGTTTCCTTTTCGGGAAGCTTTCCACTTCCAAAAATTTCTTTTTCTCAGAAAAGGAAATATGACAGGGAGTGACGAGTTCACGTCTGGACAGAACAGTCAAGCCATGATGCTGCTGCATTTATTGACTGCCCAGATGTCGACCATAGTGACTCGACTCTATAGATTAGAGCAGCCCGCACCAGCACCTGCCGCTCCTGCACCTCAGCACCGGTATGATCGACCAGAGGCATCCCACCGTGGAATGGGAAGAGAGCAATACTACGATGAACCAATGCCGCCACCCAGACAACCAGTTGTTCATCCGGACGTCAAATTGAACCCACCATCCTTTTCGAAAAAACTAGACCCCGAAGAATGTTTAGACTGAGAGAGGAGGATGGAGTTGCTATTCAAATATTATAACTACGATGAACCCCGCAGAGTTGTGTTGGCAACAGCGCAGTTCACCGACCATGCACTGGCATGGTGGGATCGCGAGATAGCTGCTCACAGAAAAGCAAGAATGGGAGCTTTAACTTCATGGTTCGAGTTGACAAGGTTAATGAGACGACGCTACGTACCCCCCCCCATCTTCACCGGGAACTCCAGAGACGATTCAGACGCCTTACCCAAGGCAGCAAAAAGGTGTCAGAATACTTCGACGAATTCGAGCACCTTCGGAACAGGCTCGAGATGGATGACTCGGAAGAAAGCCTTATGGCTCAGTTTATCAACGGTTTGTATGAATCAATCGCACAAAAAATCGAACTACAGCCTTATCACGATCTTGGCGAGTTATTTCATCTAGCAGCTCAGATAGAGAAGAGTAACAGGAGGAAGTCCTCAGCGCCGTCCAGACCAAAGAGCACTTGGAGTACTGGCTCCAGGCCGTTTGACAAAGCTGTCCCTACTAGTGATCCATGGCTTAGAAGGAAAGCAGTTAATATGAGCCAAGTCATATCGTCCTTGGCGGGTCGGTAGGTCGAACGGCACGGACGGACTGAGCGGGTGGTACGGACGGGTTGCGGTCACGAGGTCAAACGGGGTTACGGCCTTGGGTAGGATCACGAACGGAGGAACGAGGTTGCGGTCGTGCGAACGAAAAGGGGTCACGGCTTCGGACGGGATACGAACGGCAGGACGATGGACTCGAACAGCATGACGATGGACTCGGGCGAACGGCAAGGACACGGGCGAACGGCGATGGAACGTGGGTCGTACGGAAGCGATTTTGAAAGCGATTCGAATGGTGGATTGAAGGCAACTCACCAAGCTATGACTGGCTTGGATACTGCCCTTCCCTGAAGAGAGACACACTCAAACTTCAAGGAGTTTCTCTTCCTCTCTTGGAGACAAACTCACAACTCAAGGAAGAAGAAGGATAGATGACCTAGGCGGCCGTTTGGAAGTAATAGTTTCTAACTGGTCTGCATAAAATGAGGAAGGGTTTTGCCTTTTATAGGCTATATCAAGACCTAGTTGACCATAAGACTCGCGGTCAACAACTACTTAAACCCTATTAGACTAAGTCTTAAAAACAAATGGCAAGACTAAACATAAAGGCTAAACAAGTGCCTAAGATAGGATCAAGCCTAATTGATTTTAAATAGATATATCCACATTAAAACCAATGGGACACTAGGCTTCATGCCTTAGACTTTCAGGTCTCATTAAAAACCTTTCCAAGAACCCATTATGGTAAACTTAGAAAGGAAAAGAGTACCTTAATCATCTAAGGTCTTAAGGGGTGTCATCACTCAAAGATAATAAGGACACACAAGACCTTATCCCTAAGGCTGTGTGCATGGATGTTCTGGTCAGGAACACCCAGCTGATCAATGTCCAACGGCTGGCTGGTGGCTTCAGTTTCCCTTTCTTCTCCACGGCCATGAGCTTGGGCTAGGTTGGCTCCGACTTCAGCTTCATGAGTTTGGTCCTGGTCCCGGCCTTTATCTTGAACTCCTTGGGCAGCTATGCTCCTTTTCATGATGCGGTGAGAGACATAAGGGGTTGCTTGAACTTCATCTTCCAAGTACCGGGTTGGTGTAGCTTGGATGACCCCATCATCCATACCCTCTTCAAGTGCTTTGGTCTCCAAAGAACCAACATCCTGCACATCAAAAGGGGACAAATCAGATACATTAAATGAGGAAGATACATGATACTCACCTGGTAGCTTGAGCCTGTAGGCATTGTCATTGATGCGTTCCACCACTTGGAATGGTCCATCTCCTCGGAAATCCAGCTTATGCTTCCTTTTGTTGGGAAAGCGCTCTGGTCTTAGGTGTAACCACACCCAATCTCCTGTCTGGAACACTAGCTGCTTCCTCTTTTTGTTGATCCTGGTCTTGATCTGGTCATTCCTCTTCTCAATCCTCCCATGAACTTGCTCAAAGATCTTCTTCATTGCCGCGGCCTTAGCTTCCCCTTCAAGGTCCATGGTCTCAGCTGTAGGCAATGGTGCCAAGCTCAAGGGTGTGTCCGGATTGCGGCCATAGACAGCTTTAAAAGGGGACATGCCGGTTGTGGAATGTTTGGCTGAATTGTAAGCAAATTCTACCAAAGGAAGGCTCTCTACCTAAGTTGTCAAATGGCGTCCAATGGTTGATCTCAAGAGAGCCCCTAAGGGTGACAAGTAGTGCCAAGCTTCTTCCATAAGGTTCTCCAGAAGTGGGACAAGAATTTTGTGTCCCGGTCTGACACAATAGACCTTGGGATGCCATGGAGCTGCACCACCTCCTTAAAGAACATGGTTGCGGTTTAGGATGCATCATTAGTCTTGGAGCAGGGGATGAAGTGAGCCATCTTGGAGAACCGGTCTACCACCACAAACACTAAGTCTTTGTGCTGAATCTTGGGCAACCCTAAGACAAAGTCCATAGAGATGTCCACCCATGGTAGTGTTGGAACCGGTAGTGGCAAGTATAAACCGTGAGGTTGGAGTCTAGATTTGGCCTTCTTGCAAGTGATGCACCTATCACAATGAGTTGTCACCATCTTCTTCATCTTAGGCCAATAGAAGTGCTCCTTAAGGACACTCCGAGTCTTCTCAATTTCAAAGTGACCCATAAGACCACCACCGTGAGCTTCTTCCACAAGTAATTCCCTCATTGAGCACTGAAGAATGCACAGTCTCTTGTCCTTGAAGAGGAACCCATTATGGAGGAAGAACTTGGTGTAGGATCCTGTTTCATGCTCCTCCTAGGCGGCCTTAAGCTCATGATCATCTGGGTACAAAGCATTCAAGTATTCAAATCCAAGAACCTTAACGTCCATGGTTGCTATCAAAGCATGCCTCCTTGACAATGCATCTGCTACTACATTGTCCTTCCCCTTCTTGTACTTAATCACATATGGGAATGTTTCTATGTATTTCAACCATCTAGCATGCCTCTTCTTTAAAACGGTCTGACTCCTGAGATGCTGCAAGGTTTCATGATCCGTGTGGATCACACACTTCCGGGCCAACAAGTAGTGTTGCCAAGTCTGCATTTCCCTGACCAAGGCATACAATTCCTTGTCATAGGTTGGGTAATTCAATGTAGCACCAGTCAGCTTCTCACTGAAATAGGCTACTGGCCTTCCTCCTTGGGTTAGAACCGCTCCAATGCCTACTCCCGAAGCACCACATTCTACTTCAAAGGTCTTCTCAAACTTGGGCAGTGCAAGGATGGGAGCATGAGTCAGCTGGTACTTGAGCTCCAAGAAAGCCCTTTCCTGAGCCTCCCCCATTCAAAACCGGTGCTTTTCTTGATCAGAGACGTCAATGGTGCAGCTAAGGTGCTGAAATCCTTCACAAACCGCCGGTAGAAGCTGGCTAGTCCATGGAAACTCCGGACCTGGCTGATGGAGGTTAGTCTGGGCCAGCCAAGTATAACCTCTATCTTCTCTAGATACACCCTAAGTCCCTGTGAGCTAACAACAAAACCAAGGAAGACAACTTCTTCTGTGCAAAAGATACACTTAGCTAGATTAGCAAACAAATGTTCTTTCTTAAGGGTGTATAATACTTGTTGTAAGTGCAGCACATGATCAGATAGGTAAGAGCTATAAATCAAGATGTCATCAAAATAAAGAACTAAGAACTTGCCCATGAAGGGTCTAAAGATATGGTGCATGAGGCGCATGAATTTGCTTGGGGCATTGGAGAGCCCAAACGGCATGACAAGCCATTCATACAAGTCGTTCTTGGTATTGAAGGCTGTCTTCCACTCATCACCTTCTCTCATCCTCACTTGGTGATATCCACTCTTAAAAATCCACCTTGGAAAAGATGGTTGCTCCACTGAGTTCATCCAGCATGTCATATAGTCTTGGGATTGGATGGCAGTATTTGATGGTGATGTTGTTTATGGCCCGGCAATCCACACACATCCTATATGAGTCATCCTTTTTGGGCACAAGTAGCACAGGCACGGCGCATGGACTGAGACTCTCCCTCACATAACCCTTGGCCATGAGGTATCTGACTTGAGCCTCAAGCTCCTCAGCTTCTGCAGGGTTGACTCGGTAAGCTGGCCAGTTTGGAAGTTGTGCTCCGGGGATGAAATCAATTTGGTGTTCAATGCCTCTCAAAGGGGGTAAACCATCTGGTATCTCCTCTGGTAAGACATCCTTGTACCTGTCAAGAAGAATTTGGATCTCCCTTGGCAAGACCGCATTAGTATGCCCAATATTCAACAAGTTCTTATAGACAATTAAAACTACTTGACAAGTGGGATCAAAGAGTGAACGCCTAACATCACTAGGTGCAATCAGGAAGTTGGTCTTAGTCATGCATTTCTCCTTAGCTAACTTAATTTGCATTTCATGGACTTGAGAAGGCAGTAATGGGGCTAGACTAATCCGTTTTTTATTCATCATCAATGTATACTTATTAGTCCTACCGTCATTCACAACCTCCCTATCAAATTGCCAAGGTCTGTCTAACAAGATATGAATGGCTTGCATAGGAACTACATCACAGAGAACCTCATCAACATACTTGCCTATACTAAAAGAAACCTTGACTTGCTCACTAATCTTCAATTCAGTCCTATGATTCAACCACCTTAGTTTATATGGTCTAGGATGCTTGGTGGTTGTCAAATTCAATTTCTCTACCATGTATGCACTGGCCACATTAGCACATGAATCACCATCAATGATTAAGGAGCATACCTTACCACTTACCATAAACGGGTGTGAAAGATGTTCTCCCTTTGGGCTGTCTCATCCGGTTCTTGAATGGTGCTTAGAACTCTTCTTGAGACCAGAAGATCACCCACTTCAGGATAGGCCACTTCATCATCCTCTTCATCAGCTTCCTCAGAGGGTTCCATCTCATCATGAGACTCATAATCACCGGCTGAAGTGATGAACATGGCCCTTGGGTTGGGGCAATCCCTTGCATAGTGTCCTCGGCCCCGACATTTGAAACACATGATGTCTCTAGTCTTGGGTCCAGTGGGTACGGCTCTAGCTTCAGGCCTTGGGGCAGGGGTGGTTTTCCTAGGCTTGTATGGTGGTCGTACTTCTTGAGCTATGGCCTTGCCACGGTCAGGTTTCCTGGTGAAAGTCGGTTTGGAACTAGATGCATGCGGATTGGAGCCTGAGGCAGAAAGTCTCCTGGTCCTGGTCTTCCTCTTGAGCTGACTTTCCACTTGTATGGCCAAGGGTAATAGCTCATTAAGATCATTGTAGGAATACATCTCCAACTTACTAGCAATCTTCTCTTGAAGACCATCCAATAATTGGGCCATGAAAGTCTCCTCTGCATCTTCTAGACCAAGCCGGTCTCTCAAATGCTCAAACTCTCCAAAGTATTCTTCAACACTCCTTTGGCCTTGGTTAAGTTTCCTGAACTTCTTCTGGAGCTCCCTGTGGTACATGGGTGGAATGTACCTCCCTTTCATCATGAACTTCATGATCTCCCATGATCTAACCAGCTCATCTCCTCTCCTTCTTCTCTTAGCTGAGTCTTGATCCCACCAAGATAGGGCATGGTCAGTGAGCTGGGCGGCTGCATAGGCTACTTTCTTTGGCTCTTCAAACCCATATACTTCAAAGATGTGGTCCATCCTCCTCTCCCAATCTAAGTAAGCTTTCGGGTCTACTTTGCCGGAAAAGGTGAGAGGTGTGATCTTGAGGTGTGGGGAGTGAGCTCTCGGTGGGTGGTGATGGCCCCTCTCCTCAGGTAACCTCCTTTCCCTGTGTCTTGGCCTTCGGAAGTGAGGTGGGAAAGCTTCCTCCTTGAGGCTGCTCCACTCTCCCAAGTCGGTCTCCTAGCTGCTGGAGCTGGGTCTGGATACTAGTCAGGACATCCGCTAAGGCTGGATCAGCCATCTTAGCTCAGGTACCTTGCAACAAAAGAAAGTCAACTAGTTAACGGTATTTAGACTAATTACCCTAATGATTAATAATAATAACTTACTTAATTAATTAATTTAAACTAAGCAAACTAATACTTAACTAGACTTAAGACAAAACTTCTTAGGACATTACTCATGAACCGCCAAAGACCAGAAAGAAATTTGAATTCAAATTCAAAGACACGCAGGGGACAAAGTGACATCACCCCGGGTGGACCACTGGTGAGTCACCCGACCATAGACGGTACGGTCCTGGTCAAAAGTAACCTTAACCGCGCCTAACTTCCTCTTCCCCAGCAAGCTTCAACAATGGTGGATTCTAACACAGACTTAACAAGCTTAACAACTAATCTAAACAACCTAACACACGGATTTAACAACTCTAAACATGGATTAAAACGCAAGCAAGCAAGCAACAAAGCACACAAAAATTTCAGAAATCCTAAGACTAAAAGATGGAAAGGTACAACCTTTCTTGGCAGAAACTTGAGCTCTGAAACCAAAATGATATGAGCCAAGTCATATCGTCCTTGGCGGGTCGGTAGGTCGAACGGCACGGACGGACTGAGCGGGTGGTACGGACGGATTGCGGTCGTGAGGTCGAACGGGGTTACGGCCTTGGGTAGGATCACGAACAGAGGGACGAGGTTGCAGTCGTGCGAACAAAAAGGGGTCACGGCTTCGGACGGGATACGAACGGCAGGACGATAGACTCGAACGGCAGGACAATGGACTCGGGCAAACGGCAAGGACACGGACGAACGGCGATGGAACGTGGGCCGTACGGAAGCGATTTTGAAAGCGATTCGAATGGTGGATTGAAGGCAACTCACCAAGCTATGACTGACTTGGATACAGCCCTTCCCTGAAGAGAGACACACTCAATCTTCAAGGAGTTTCTCTTCCTCTCTTGGAGACAAACTCACATCTCAAGGAAGAAGAAGGATAGATGACCTAGGCGGCCATTTGGAAGTAATAGTTTCTAACTGGTCTGTATAAAATGAGGAAGGGTTTTGCCTTTCATAGGCTACATCAAGACCTAGTTGACCATAAGACTCGCGGTCAACAACTACTTAAACCCAATTAGACTAAGTCTTAAAAACAAATGGCAAGACTAAACATAAAGGCTAAACAAGTGCCTAAGATAGGATCAAGCCTAATTGATTTTAAATGGACATATCCACATTAAAACCAATGGGACACTAGGCTTGATGCCTTAGATTTTCAGGTCTCATTAAAAACTTTTCCAAGAACCCATTATGGTAAACTTAGAAAAGAAAAGAGTACCTTAATCATCTAAGGTCTTAAGGGGTGCCCTCACTCAAAGATAGTAAGGACACACAAGACCTTATCCCTAAGGCTGTGTGCATGGATGTTCTGGTCAGGAACACCCAGCTGATCAATGTTCAACGGCTGGCTGGTGGCTTCAGTCTCCCTTTCTTCTCCACGGCCATGAGCTTGGGCTAGATTGGCTTCGACTTCAGCTTCATGAGTTTGGTCCTGTTCCCGGCCTTTATCTTGCACTCCTTGGGCAGCTCTTTTCCTTGTCATGATGAGGTGAGAGACATAAGGGGTTGCTTGAACCTCATCTTCCAAGTACCGGGTTGGTGTAGCTTGGATGAGCCCATCAGCAGTGGACACTAATTCAGCCCCTAAGGCACCGACTACGGCATCCAGGCCCAGCCCATCGGCTTCTACTTCGAACCAGCCGCAGAAGAGCAGTGTCATTACTTGCTTCAAATGTAAAGGAAGAGGGAACATGTCTCGTGAATGTCCTAACCAGAGGACTATGGTTTTGACTGCTTCCGCAAATTACGACTCAGAGGACGAGCAAGAAGAGGTTCCACCCACGGCTGATCAATTGTCTGATGGAGAAGTGGAATAAGGTGATTCGGGAGAAATGTTAATGATCAGGAAAGTTCTCAGCTCGAGGTTAGAGCAAGAGGAGATTGAGTAGCGTGAAAACATTTTCCATTCAAAATGCACCATTCTAGGAAAGGTGTGTTCCCTCATCATAGACGGTGGCTCCTGCACCAATGCCACTAACAAGTATATGGTAGAAAAACTTGGGCTACCAGTGACCAAATATCCAAAACCATACAGACTCAGGTGGCTTAACAACAAGACAAAACTATACATCTCCGACCAGGTCCGAGTTTCATTCAGTATAGGGCGATATCAGGATCAAGTCTTGTGTGACGTCGTCCCCATGTCAGCTGGACATCTTCTATTAGGACGACCTTGGCAATTCGATAAAGCGACTACGAATAATGGACGCACTAACTTCTACTCGTTCATCTATGATAAGCGTCGATATAATCTAGCACTTATGTTACCATAAGAAGTGCACGGGATGCAATAAAAAATGGCAAAGGACCAGCATGCCCAGAAAGAAAACTTCCTCGTAAACATCGCAGATATGAGAAAGGCAGTTAGCAACAAGGGAACTCAGATCATTCTCATGCTTTACAGAGAGGTGTTGAGTGCATCTGAGGCCGTCAGCGGCAGCCTACCCGCGGAAGTTCAGTCCTTGTTAGATAAATATTTGGATGTATTCCCAAACGAGATCCCCCCAGGGCTGCCACCCATCAGAGGCATTGAGCATCATATTGACCTTATTCCGGGAGTACAATTGCCGAATAAACCTGCCTACAAAGTTACTCCGGAGGAAGTCAAAGAACTAGAACGGCAGGTTCAAGACCTCATGGCTCAAGGCTACGTCAGAGAAAGCCTTAGCCCTTGTGCAGTTCCAGTCCTGCTAGTGCCGAAAAAGGACGGAAGCTGGCGAATGTGCGTCGATTGTCGCGCCATCAACACTATAACTTTCAAGTATCGACATCCTATTCTGCGACTAGACGACATGTTAGACGAACTAAGCGGAGCTTCTGTTTGCTCCTCAAATTCATGAACCTGCAAAACAAGAAGATTCTCGAGTCTAAATCAGTGACACGAGAAAGTATGTAACAAAAGCAACAGACTTAGTCTTAGATGACTTCGTAAATCTATTGGCTAAATTGCTTCCCCGGCAACGGCGCCAAAAACTTGGTAGAGATTTATTTATCTCCACGAGTTTCACCTGAGTTTACTAATAAGTAATCTCAAGAGTTTACCCGAGTTAATGACTGCAAGTGTACAGTTATGTCTCTTGTAGTATAAACGGGATCGATCCTCAAGGAATGTTTATAACACAATAGATTATAGGAATTTTTATCTAAGCTAAGTGATTTAAGATTTGATTGTGATCGAAGTAATATGAATCTAGACTAGATTAAAACTAAAAGATCAAGATGATGAATGAATTAAACTAAGAATATATTAATAAAGAAAACAATTCAACCATGGATTAGGAATTAGAATGAATGGGGATGAGATTGAGATATCAATTCAAATCAAGAATGTGTAATATATATTTCCAGACAATGAGATTGAGAATAGATTGGTACATTCCCATGTAAAAACCCATATGCTTAGAACTAGATTTGATCAATTCCCATTGCAAATCCTAAAACTAAACGAGCATTAAGATTCATCTCAATTTTCATCAAATTCTCTAGACAATCCCTTCCGTAGGCTAGAATCATAAGATTCACTAATCAGATTTTCCTATGAATTCACTATTCCTTTTCAAGGTGTGAATTCGATAAACCCTAGATTAATTCTTACCAGATCAACCTAGCATTAAACATATCTAATAATGATGGATCACACAATCCTAGACCTAAATGTAATATCATGATCTCAATTCCCCTAATCATCTATCCTATCCATGGCTGAATATAGAAATCTACTCAGACATAACCAGAATTGCAGAGAAAATAATTAAGGAAGAAGAAAAGATAATTGAATTGCATAAACTGATTGATACAAGAATTCTCAATAAAATAAAATCGAAATTGTCTTACTAAACACCATAGATCTCTGAATGAAATACTAGGGTTCTCTGTCACTTTTCTCCCTGGAGGCTGAATAAAAATCTCTGGGCCTTGTTCTCTCCAAAAACCTATTTATAGGTTCCTAAAAACCTAATTTATTTAACTAAAACGAAAATAAAAAAAAATGAGATATTTACGGGATCGATCGATCGGACGAAGGGATCGAACGATCCTTGAATCCGTCGTAGACATTTTGGACTGGTAGATCGATCGATCTTGACGGGTATCGATCGATCTAAACTTGCTCGATCGTTCTTCACTCTTTTTGATCGGTCTTGGAAATTCACGCAATCTACTTCATAGCCGATCGATCGATCTTGACAGGGTGAGATCGATCGATCCTTTCACATAAGGACATGTGAGGATTCAATCGCCACTTGACTTCTCTTCTTTTATTTGCGCATCTTGATTATCCTCGAATAGTTGCATCGGCTGCCCATGACTTCATAAACTCCGAAAATGTTCCTTTCTTGTTTGGTATCCTCTGAAAAATCAAAAACTAGAAAACATCCTAGAGTTCTAATGCATATGAATCTAAATGCATCCTAAAATGTGAGATCTAATGGTTGATTCATGTAAATTATGTACAGAATGATCTACTAAAACCACTAAAATGTGGGTTTATCAACGAACTAGTGGAGCTTCTGTTTTCTCCAAGATCGATTTTGAAGAGTGGTTATCATCAAGTCAGAATGCGAGAAGAAGATGAGTGGAAGACGACATTCAAAACTAAGCAAGGTCTCTACGAGTGGTTGGTAATGCCATTCGGCATGTCCAATGCACCAAGTATCTTCATGCACCTCATGAATCAAGTTCTCCGGCCTTTCATTGGAAAATTTGTTGTGGTATGCTTCAACGACATCCTTGTCTACAGTACGTCTTACTCAGATCACTTGGACCACCTGGAAACTGTAATCTGACACTCCAGAAAGAGCAATTGTATGCGAACCTTAAAAAGTGTACTTTCTGCACTGATCAGGTTATCTTCCTTGGATTCGTCGTGAGCTCACAGGGACTTCGAGTCGATGATGAAAAGATTAAAGGTGTTCAGGAGTGGCCCACACCGACTAATGCCAGCCAAGTTCAGAGTTTTCATGGGCTGGCGAGCTTCTACCGATGATTTGTAAGAGATTTCAGTACGATTGCTAGTCCATTGACATCGACCATCAAGAAGAACCAGGAGTTCAAGTGGGGACCGGAACAAGAAAAGTCATTTCAGCTGTTGAAAGAGCGCCTCACACGCGCACCAGTCCTCACATTGCCGAATTTTGATAAGACTTTTGAAGTCGAGTGTGATGCCTCAGGCGTAGGCATTGGAGCAGTCCTAACACAGGGTGGAAAACCAATCACCTATTTTAGTGAAAAATTAAGTGGAGCAGCTTTAAATTATCCTACCTACGACAAAGAGCTCTACGCGTTGGTCCGAGCTTTGCAGACCTGGCAACACTATCTACTCTCGAGAGAATGTGTCATACATACGGACCACCAGACACTTCAGCACCTTAAGGGTCAATCGACGCTGAAGAAAAGACATGCCCGATGGCTGGATTTTATTGAAATATTTCCTTACGTCATTAAGTACAAGAAGGGCGCAGACAATGTCGTAGCTGACGCATTGTCCCGCAGACACAGCCTGATTTCGGTCATGGAGTCAAAGGTTATGGGATTTGAAATGCTCAAGGAACTCTATGCTGAAGATCACGACTTTAAGGAGGCATTCAAGGAACATGGTCACGGCAAATACAGTCGATTCTACTTGTTCGATGGATTTCTCTTCAAGGACAAGCGCTTCTGCATTCTCGGAGGATCAGTTCGAGAACTTCTGCTGAGGGAGGCCCACGGTGGCGGATTAATGGGACACTTTGGTGTCGACAAAACACTGAGTATGCTCAAAGATCAATTCTATTGGCCTCTTCAACCTCAAGATGTAGAAGCCCATTGTGAGAAATTTCTTATCTGCAAGAGGGCTAAGTCTAAGATGTATCCCCAAGGTCCATACATGCCACTACCGGTTCCGTCATCACCATGGACATACATTTCGATGGATTTTGTGCTCGGACTACCGCAGGTTAATCACAAAGACTCCATCCTAGTTATGGTTGATTGTTTCTCTAAGATGGCATATTTCATATCATGCAACAAGACAAACGATGCAATTCAGACGGCGAACTTATTCTTCCGAGAGATAGTCCGCCTGCACGGCATTCCAAGGACGATTGTGTCCGACAGGGACACTAAATTTCTTAGTCATTTTTGGCGTGTTTTGTGGAAGAAGTTAGACACCAATCTACTGTTCTCTATGGCATATCATCCACAGACTGATGGTCAGACAGAGGTCGTCAACAGGGCCCTTTCACAGATGCTGCGAGCGATAATTGGTCGTAATTTGAAGAATTGGTTAGAATGTCTTCCCTATGTCGAGTTCGCCTAAAACAGAGTGACACATTCCGGAACGAAGAAGACACCCTTCGAGATAGTCTATAGTTTCAACCCAACTACTCCGATCGAGTTCGCACCTATACCACTAAGGGATGTTGTCAGCTTGGAGGGAGAGGCAAAAGCAGAGTATGTGAAGCGCCTACACCAGGAAGTAAAGGATAATCTCGAACGGAAGAACTCCCAGACAGCCAAGCACGCCAACAAGGGCAGAAGACACATGGTTTTTAAGGAAAGAGATTCGATTTGGCTACATCTGCGACCAGAACGGTTTCCCCAACGACGAAAGAGCAAGCTGACACCGCGAGGAGATGGCCCATTCCGAGTCCGATGTCGAATCAACGACAATGCCATTCAGCTATAACTCCCAGGTGAGTATAATGTTTCCACTACATTTAATGTTACTGACTTATAATTGTTTGATGCAGGGGAAGAGTTTACTTTGGAGACCAAAGCACATGAAGAGGGAGGGAATGATGAGGACATCATATCAGTTACTGCACCACGAGTACCACCAGGACCTCTGACGCGTTACAAGGCTCGAGCATTGGGAGACAAGTTCAACCAGCTAATGGAGAGAGCAGACGTCTAGGAGATCAAGGAGGACAGCCCATCCAGCCCACTAGTTTGTCCAGAAGCCCATCAAGATTTGTTCGTTTCAGCTAAGGAACATTGGAGGTTCCTACTCGATGATTCTTCTACCTCCGGTATCTTTACCATCACCATTCGGTAAAGACACCAAAAGACGTACTAAAAAATTGTACTCTTTTTCCCATCTTCGGTTTTGTCCCACTGGGTTTTCCGAAGAGGGTTTTAATGAGGCAACACTCTTAGTGCGCAAGAAGACGAAGACTTGTTCACAAATCAACAATCCTTCACAAGTCTTAGTCAATTCAGTCTGCCTTCATCATTAAGGTTTATCTATTTCATTTTTTTATTATTTAAACTAAGTATAAGTTTAAGGCCTTAAGCCCATTACTATTTTTCAGCAAAAAGAACTACATGTTTTTATTTACACTACTTGTTGTTTGGGTTAAACATCATGTTGTTTACCCTAAGTTGTAACTAAAAAACCTATATAAGTCTCATCACTTGCAAGTAATAATACAACTCGAATTTTTAAGCAAATAACCCTAGACTACTTGTCAACTGACTGCTGCCTCTCTCCTTTAGAGAAGCTTGTCTCGTTCTTCTTGTGCCAAGAAGAACAACTCGGTGTATCACAAGCCTTCCACAGTTTGTGTGGTCCTTTCGATTCATTCTATTCATCCAAATCGCTTTTAGAGGTCTCGAGCTTCTCGACCAATAGTTGCACCACCACTACGCTTGCATCTCACTGGTTCCCAACCTGCGACTGTTATCATACCAGCCCACACTTATCAATATGCTTTGTCGTAGAAGGCTTAAATTTCGCAACATGTTCTTGTTCAAGATGATTCTTAAACTTTTTATGGTATAAGAACTCTTTTGAACAAGATCGACACACCCAAAGCCTCCATTTTTTGTTTTTCATTGCAGAACCCAGAACTTTCTCCAAAGCATCTCGTCCTTCTGTGCCATATAATCTCTGGACAGAACTTGTAAAATCCGCAATTCTTACTTCCATAAACTTCCTTTTGATCTCAACATTCAAACCAGTCCAAAACGACCTCAGTTCTGTAACCTCATTCCTCCTTGGATCTGAAATCTTCTTCGACTCTCTACTTTCTGGTTCGCAATTTTCCAAAGGAGAACGAGCAGCGATCCTTGGCTCTGCAGCTTTGAGTATACGCTCCATGTCTCTTCGACTTTTCTCGTCTACCGAATTCAATGCATCAAAAGACGCCGTAATAGTTGAATAGATTTTTGCTTTGTCTACGGCTTTCTTGTAATACAATGATGATCCAAGCAAACCGCCCAAACAAAACAGCGAAACAGCACAAAACGATGAGAAGCCATCAATTTCCGAAAAGCATTCTACAGTACCAAGCAGGAACGCGAGTTTCATATCATTAATGTCTGTTCTTCTCGCTTGTTCCTCAAAGATCTTACCTTGCAGGAAACTAAACAACTCTGGGACCTTAATCTTCTTACGTGCCGAAATCCAACTTTCGACTACCTCCAAGGCCTTGATGTGATCTCCTTGAGCTATGTAATCTACGCAAAGTGCTTCAATTTGTTGTGCTTCCTAATCATCTTCTGCGAAAGGAATCTCCATGTTGCGTAGCAATTCTCAAGCTTCTTGCGATTTTCTTGGTCGAGAGGAAATAGAGAAAATGAGAGCAGAGAAAGGAAAATTGACGTTTAAGTACTCCAAGAGAGCCAACTTGATCACGTGAGAGCCACGTGATAAGGGCTTGGAGAGAGAGAAGAAATAAACAGCGAGGCCCATTTTGAGCTTTGGGGAATTCTGTCGACCAACTTGTGGGCATTACACAACTTGTTTCTGTTTGATTGCACCTTCCTAAAATAAATACTGAACATATAAACAGATTAAACCCCAAAAATTGTAAGAAAATTCGGATCCAGGAGTAAATCGGAGATGGATTAGCTTAGGAGTAGAGTGGTGTTCATGTTGGGGATTAAAGATGGTAAGTGATGGACAAAACTGGTTGATATTACTCTTTAACTAGAAATACTAATTTTACCAAAAAGAAGAAAAAAAACTATATACACTAGTTGTCTTGTACCGGTAATCTTGGTTTAGCTTTTTTGGATTCACTTTATATCTTATATTATACCAAAATTATCTACAAAATGCTTCAAACGAAAAATTAATATAAGGAAAATAGTAAATATCCCAAATAGAAAAAATGTTAAAATAATCTAATAATTTTAAAATACTAATGTTACTTTTCTAGCAGCAGATTTAAGCAAACTAAAGGCAGCAAATTAACGACAAATATAAGGTAGGATAAACAGATTTCTTAAAGCAGAAATAAGACACAAACATAAAACAGAATAACAGCAGATCTAAACATAAAGCAAATTAACGGTAGATCTAGGAGTAAAATATATATCCCAAATGGTAAAGACATTCATACAAGAAATCGTCTTCTTTTTTTTTGCTTTGAGTCATTTCTGTTGTTGTTTTCAATTTTCTATTTTTTCATGAGTTAGAGACTTATGTTTAAACAAACTTGTTGTATATTAATGGCAGTCTTGAGTTCATAAAAGCTAAATTACATGTGCATAAACTGGTCCAAAAGCAGAAATATAACAAACTTCAAAAAAATCAAATATCTGATGATTTAGAGTTATAGGAAACTCAAAAACACAAATTATATGTTCACAAAGGAGAGTTATAGCAAACTTAAAAAAGCAAGAAATTAATATGACAATCAAGAGCAATCAATCTGATGATGGAGATTCTCCATGACCTCCATCTCCTTAACCAATATCAACATGATTAATGCATATTACTAAATCGGTTGCAGAACCCATGTGTTTAAGAATATGAAAATCATATGGTAGTTCACCGCTTACACTATGAACTCTGTTGATGATGCTTGTTTAAAAAGACAATGTGCCTTTTGAATGTTCAGTCAATTTAAAATATATATATATATATATATATATTCACATTCTAAAGACTTTAAGTGCAATACAACTAACATAAAATTTAGAAGCATGTGGCTCGTTCCACAACTAACATATATCTTAGGTGACTGAGTTAAGAAAATTTGGTATATTTCAATTTATTTTCATCTATTTTGATTAGTTCAGTGCTCTAATTACTTTGAGAGGAACCAGTTTGGATATTTCCAAACCAGTTCAAATATATAAAGTATTTATAAAAGAAAAAAAATTTGGGATGTGCTGAACTATAGCAAACCAAAAATTGAAATCATTATGCAATATCACAAAATAAATCACCACGCAATATCACCAATCGGTTTGGGGCTCAAAACCAAAAGTTGCAAAACCGAAAAGTTCAGTTTGGTTCCATTTGATTTGGAGTTTTTATCTCCAACACACTTCTTTATAAAACTCGATTATTATACTAAATAATATTAGCACACAATATACAAAATACGGACATCACTACGATTCAGAGACTAATGATGCAAAAGATAAGCAAATGAATGCATTGAGACAATCTGACATATAATAACCACTTACAAGTAAAAAAACACGTAACTTCTCCAAAATGCAAACACCAATATAATCTAACAAAATTAAAAAGGCAAGACATACACAAACTATACCATCTTCGAAAACCAAATTCAACTGTTACATAGTTTCTACACTTATATGAAAACTCCAACATTAATTGCATGTGATTGGATAATTTTCTAATCAAGCTATCATAACTCAAACTTGGCAAGTCTGTAAAAAAAATGCAGCTTTTGATAATTGTATAAAGGAATCCAGATCCTAACAAAATATTTATATTTTCGCGAGTTATATAAAAAACTATTCCATAAAGAATCACATGTATAAAAAAGAGGTATTAGACCATGTATAACAAGTAAAAAATCATTGGATTTATGAATCAACTCTAAATTGATATCAGCGAAAAACTATGAAAAAGAAACAGATATAAGATTGAAGATAAAAAAATTACACGAAAAAGAAAGAGATGTAGGATCAAGTTTGGCTGAATCTCAAATAACCTCGAGTCACTCAGACGCCGTAACCAATGCTTCTATCTAAAAGCACAAATCAATAAATATTTCTACTATCACTAACTAAGATCTCCACACAAACAAAAACTGCTAATATAGCAAATAAAAAAATATTAAACATAGCAACCAAATCTATATAAATGTTACAGGCAGAAACATATGAAACAGAGACATAAGACAAAAAAAACAAGTTCAATGAAAAACTTTATAAGATAAATATTGCAACACAAATAATAATATCTATGATTTCATTCAAGTATAATTGAGTTCCAAATACAAGAACAAAACCAATAAAGAATAAAACTAGAAATAACAATATCTAAGATTTCATCTAAGTATGGTTGAGTCCCAAATAAAGAACGGTACCAAGAAAGAATAAAACTAGAAAACTAACATGAAAAATATTGAACAAAATATGCTAAAAAGATTTACAGAACTAGAAGAAGCTTCAAACCTCCAACTGTAAGAGGGAAAAGCATAAGATAAATATAATCCAACAGACAGTATGAAAGACATTTTATTTAGGTTATAAATTACCTAACGAAGAAAAAGACTTGATATGCATTATTGATACAGTACGTAAGACATGATATGCATTATAAATATAGTTTGTAAAACTATCACTCAAGAAACACGAAATCTATTCAAGTTACCAATATGATACGTTTGATTTATGTTCGAAATTTCATACCTTCCTTATATACAACATTACCAATATGATAAAACACATTATAAGATAAACGTATATATTTGAGTGACTATGTCAGATAATTTCAAATTACGCATTGATGCAGTGCTATGGTCAAAATAACTTCTACAAGCACTCAACAATCAATTTTCTTATGAAATAAAGTTATGAGCCAAAGAATAGTACAAAGTTAAAGAGATCAATCCAACATAGAAAAATAAACATTAACGTACAGCCTAAATGAAAATTCAGAAAATTGAGATGAAAGAAAACTATTTTTAAATATATTTAACATCAACACAATCAGAATGGATATCAAACTCCTGCAAGTTGGTTAAAACACTCTAGGATATATATTGTTTCTTTTTAGCACTAAACAAACAAAAAGAAAAAGCAGACTCCTAGGTGAAGAAAAAACCCCAAACTATAAAGGAGTAGAAAGAAAATAACCTGAAACTCGTATGCTGATTTTTGAAACCCGAAGGAGAACTACATGCAAAGAAAGATAGAAAGGTGGAGTTATACGACATATGTATTGCTTAAATGACAAAAGGTTTAAGAACGAATGTATGTCTAAACTCAATCAAGAAATAAAGCATCATACACAGACATAAGTAGAAATTTACATACCTGAAACAGATGAAGGAAAAATAATTAAATCATCTATTAAAACAGTTAGAATTGGGAAGATTGTGTTGCTCAATAGGAACCGAGTAATTGTAAGATGCTGACCAACCTCATTTACATTCTTGAAACTGGGTCGTTCTTTTTGTTTTTCTTTTAATCGTATTTGATCAGGTGATTCAGGTGACTAGAAACCCGAGTAGTCCAAAGAGGTGAGACAACCTCGTTTAATCTCTTGGCTTTTCTTTTGGCTTGAGTGACTAGGATCCCAAGAATCCAGAGGCCTTTGTGTTTAAATCAGGTGAATACAAAATTTAATGAGGTTGGACAACCTCATTTGTATTCTAGCCTGAGGGACCTTTTGGTTGCTTTTCATTTTGCTTGAGTAACTAGGATCTCAAGCAATTTCAGAGGGCATTTATGCGTTTAACTCAGAAGTCCAAAGAGACAACCACACATGTAATCTTGCATAAGTGACATTATTAGAGTATTTCAGAGAGGTAATTTACATCATTACGGTAATTTATTAATAGCTCGGCTGACTAGAAAACCGAGTTATTCAGGGACAACTCCATTTGTGTTATGGCATAAGGTAATTAGGATTACCTTGTTTCGAGGCATTTAAGTGTATTTCCATGACTAGGAGACTGAGTTACATGAAGAGGAGAGATAACTGCATTTGCGTTCTGGCATTAGGAACGTTTCAAGGTAATTAAGATTACCTTATTTGTGGTCTAGCATTAGAGAATTTCTTTTGGATTTTCGATTTACTTGAATCACTAGGATCTCAAGCATTAGGGATATTCAGCTTTTCCTTTGGCTTAAGTCACTATGATCTCAAGCAATTCTAGAAGCATTTGTGTGTTTAATTCCAGTTACTATGAACCTAAATAGCCCAAAGGGACAACCACATTCGCAATCTAGCATTAGGGACATTATTATGGACGTTTCATAGAGGTAATTAAGATTACCTCGTTACGAGGCATTTGTATATAGCTCGGGTGACTAGAAAACCGAGTTCTTAGAGGACAAACACATTTTCAGAGAGGTAATTAAGGCTCTGAAACCGAGTTATATAAAGAGGCAAGACAACCTCATTTCCATTATGGCATCAAAGACGTTTCAGAGAGGTAATTAAGATCACCTCGATTCTGCAGTAACTAGGAAACTGTAGGACAAGCTCATTTGTGTCCTGTCATCAGAGACATTTAAGAGAGATAATTAAGATTACATCGATTCTTGGACGAGGCATTTTATAGTTCAATGACTAGGAAACCACATGACAAGCTCATTTACTTTCTCGCATCAGGGCCACTTCAAAGAGGTAATTTGGTAATTAAGATTACCTCTAGAATGAGTCATTTTTATATAGCTCAGTGACTAGAAACCGTGGGACAAGCTCACTCACATTTTGGCATCAGGGACATTTCAGAGAGGTATTTCAGATTACCTCGATTCTAGGACGAGTATAGTTCGATGACTAGGAAACCACAGGACAAACTCATTTACATTCTCACATCAGGGCCACTTCAAAGAGGCAATTTGGTAATTAATATTACCTCTAGGATGAGTCATTTTTATACAGCTCGGTGACTAGAAACCGTGGGACAAGCTCACTCACATTTTGGCATCAGAGACACTTCAGAAAGGTAATTGAGATTACCTCGTTTCTCTAATAGCATGCCAATGAAGATGGACCAGAATAAGGCACATCTCAGTATTAAGATATCATAGCAATCCTAATGTCATGTGCGTGAGAATAATGAAAAGAAATCAAAAGCTTTTGTTATAAATGTTCTTAAAAAAGATGGCATAATAAAAGAACTCGCAGAGAAAGCGAAGACAAAACTAAAAGTACAAAAACAAATATATGTATACATACATATATATATATATATATATAAACCAAATTGAAAACAAAAGAAAGACAAGCGAAAGCTAGACGAGGAAACCCCCAAAATGAAAACACTAAATAACAAGAAAGATAAGAAATTTAGCGGACTAAAATCTATAGGAACAAACATGAGAAAAACCGTCGATAGAGTGATAAGAGAATTCTCCATGCTAAAGACAGAAAATAAGCAATTTGAAACACTAGAAACAAAATTAGCATAACAAACAAATAAAATCAAAAATAATAATAACTTGGCCGCTATAGCAGAGGCCTGTAATGATCAGCAATCACACACCTAGTCGTTGTTTCATATAAAAACTTTATATGGAGAAAGAGAGTAAATACCATCAAATCAGAAACTGTGGGGAAAAAAGTGTGCATTAGAGGATCAAAATGCTAAGTAATAAAGAAAAAAACAACAATTTGTCCTCAAAATTAGCCATGTGGGTTAATCCAACAACATATTGAAGAAATATGTAATTAATCAGAAAGGACTAGAGGCTGAAGCTGACAAAATCATTAGAGAAAAAAAATTTCATATCAAAGCCAAAGATCATAGCTTGTAAGATTATACAAGCTTATATATCACTATAAGAGAAAACAGTAATGCTCTAGAGACAAATGTAAGCAACCCAACATCTAACCAAAACACAGAAGAACGTATCATACCTTTAGAATAAGGGAAAGCCAATCATCAAACCGAATCTCCTTTTTACATTGTACTAAAATATCTCAATCAAATCCAAAATTTCAAATCTTGAATGAAATATTTTGATACCCATGAATCATTAGAATAAAACAAAGAAGTAAAAAGGCAAATCAAGATCTTTGAAGAAAAAACGTTTAAAAAGATATGTGAATTTCTTAATTCTTCTTTAATGGTTTCTGAAGAAGACAAATCGAGACGACTCTGCACGGGAAATTTTTAAATTATGAATTGTAATGTATGCGGATTCAAAAACATATCAAAATCACCAAAAATAAATTATGGATCGCCTCCAAAGATTCATTAAGCACCAAAAAATGAAATCAAATCATAAAAAACCATAAATATCAAAGTGAAATTAAAAAGGCAAATGAAATGACTGCAATCAAAGAAAAAAGACATAAAAAATATCATAAATCCAAAAATAATGAATATAGTTAAATAGAAGAAAAAAAAATAGAAGAAAAAAAAAGTCAAGATAATAATGTTTTGATCTAGGAAAAACTCAAGAGAGTAGATGTCTTGCCAATATGGGTCTCTCGGAAGTTTGTTTTCAAACTGACCGTCTAAATTTATGTTTAGCAATAAGGAACCCGGCAGAATGGCCAATTCTAGATGGTTACACTTCAGAAATTTGTTCTACCTTAGCAGCAAACCCTTCATTCTCTGTAAAGTGGATTAAAAGGGAGCTTAATAGGAAGCTGATGCATTAGCTAGGAATGTAATTCATCAGCCTATGTATTTTGCATCCATTGATCAAGTGGTACCTAGATGGGCGTATCCATCTTCAGGTGTGGACAATTATGTACCTCTCTGAGCATTTTCGTATTCAATAAAGTATGGATTTGACAAAAAAAAAGACCTAGGAAAAACTCTCCTCTAACCCCTCGTCTTCGTAGGAATCATGTGGCATAATGGTAGTCATCTTTGCATTCGTTACACCAGGTCTGGGGTTCGAACTCAGCACCCCGCATGTTATTGGGAATATTAAAGCCACTAGGCTATGTTGAAAAAAAAACCCCTCATCTCCCTCTTCTTCCTGCAACACCACCGTCTTTCCTCTTTGTTACCGGCTTCATCTCTCCTGGTGGCGGCGGAGAGTGCCGGCCACCAGGAGAGACACATGCTCTCTTCCCTTTTTTTCTTCTCGGACGACTTCTTCGGTGGTGGGCAACGTTTCTCCGACGTCCACGGTGGAGGAGCTGCGGCTTGTTTTCACGGTGTTGATTCATGGGAGGGGTGGCGTTCATAGTGGTGAAGCTCCTTAAGCTGGATCTCGTCGGTGGGGATGCTGTATCGCCTGGATCTCGCTGGAAGCTCCAGCTCACATAAGTCGTTGTCTCTTTCTGCTTAAGTGGCCTCTTGACATGGTGATGGCTGGTTGCGGTACTCTGATAGAGCTGTGGTGATTCTGTGGTGGTTACTTTGAAAGAGACATTTGCAGATCTAGATCTGTTGAGGACAGGATCTAGAATTTGGATATGCTTTTTCTATTTGATTGCGGTGTTTTACGGCTTTTCCGATTGCTTCTCCAGCTATGACAGTTCAAGAATCCTTGGCTTTCTTTTGTGTGAGGATATCTTCAAGCGTTAGCAGTTCCAAACGTTGTGTTTTGGTCTAGGTTCTGTAGGTGGACAGCTTCTCCACAGTGGCGGTGCCGACATTTCTCCAGCGTTGCGGTTTCAAACATTTTACGGTGCTCATTTGGCGTTTACGTTGGTGTTTAACAATTGCCTTTGGCGTTAGCGTTTTGGCTTGCGTTTAGCGTTTACATACACGATTGCGTTATGCGATTACGTTGCAATTGGTGTTTGGTGATAGGGCGATATGATGGTTTCAACAATTATGGACATCTTGCGTTATGGAGCTTTTGAGGACGGGCCTTCGAAGTCAATTTTCTAGATTTGTGGATTGTCTAACTCCGATGTACCATAATTGTTTGACTTTTCACTGGTTTTTCGTTGGGCTCCCATATCTGTTGTATGAGGGAGATCGTTGGCCTTTTAAGTGATATCCAAAACCTCAATTAATTCTGGTGGTTGCGTATTTTGCGGATCTGAATCTAAAGAGGACAAGATCTAGAGTTGCGTCAAGCGTATCCAAAGCAGATTCTAGTGGTTTTGTTGCTATCGACTGGCTGCTTGCTGGTTTGTAACTTTGGATTCTCGTGAATCTGATTATCGTTTTTTAGAGGGTCGTTTTTATTTGTTTAAGTAGGTCATTTGGGTCAAGTTTAGAATATTCTTTAGTGAAGTTTAGATAGATAATTCCCAAAAAAGTTGATTGCTTTGAGTTTGATTACTTTGAGCCTTTATGGCCGTGAGTTTGGCGTTGTAAAACTTATTTTAGACTTCGATATCGTTAATGAAAAATGATATTTGTGTTAAAAAAAATAATGTTTTGACCTAGAGTAAGAGAAGTATTTAAATAAAGTATTTTATTGGTGGCGTTTAAACGACAACGTTTACTTAATTGTAACGCTCAATCGCATGTACATACATCTCGGTTAATGTGTAACACTGAGAGCGTATAAGAATCATATTACAACGGCTAGATTTATTTATTTATTCTTAACATTTTTCAAATAAAAACGACATTGTGAATCAGATTTGCAAGTGCTAGATTTCATTGGGTATTTTTGAGGACCAGCCCGCTTTCCATTACTCAGGCCCAACTATAGATCAAATGTTCCTTAAACTAAATTCAAAGTTAATTATTGCTCACTGTAAATAAAATATGAAACAGTTAATTTGGAAATTTTTTATTAAAAATTGGAATGAGAACGGATAATTTGGAAAAAATAAGTTAGAAATTAAAATAAGAACGCTAAGTTAGCGAAAGTGGCCGTAGCCTGGTGGTAAGTGGGAGTGGCATTGTCCCTCCCCACCCAGCTTCGAATCCCACCGGTAGCACTTTGGTGACAGGAGCAAGTAATGCAGTTCCCGTACGTAAGTCGTTACCTCTGACACTCCTATGGTCACTTTAAATACCCTAAGTGGTACTCTACCCTAGCTGGATCACATACCTGAATGTTCAGGTATGTGGTGTAAAAACCACTAGGATATGATGTTAAAAAAAAAAAAGAACGCTAAGTTAAGACAAAATTAGAAACTTTACATGGTTTAGATATGAGCTAAGTCCAGTTAGAAAAGGAATTTAGCTGGAGAAAAATCAGAAGGATCAAGTTCGAATGAATTGTATAGCTGAGGCTGCTGAGCTGAGCTAGTTAGGTTAACTAAACCAGCTACTGAGAATCTAGGGAATTTTTTTTTGGCAATTGGATTTATTGGTCAACTGGGGGATCTAGCTGACTGAACTGGTTAGTTATTGGCCGACAATCATGTCGAGCCACGTATGCTAAGTGTGTGAGATGATTAGACGGTTATCGTCAAGGGTTTATGAGTGGAAGAGTTGCCGAGAATCTGATAGATAGGAGGCTTTCAAAATTTTATGGCAATCATGTCTAAAATAAAAAAGCTATGAAAACTAAAGCATAATTAAGAGAAAAAATAATGAAAGTCAGTTAAGGGAGAGACGGTTGTTGCCATAAGACGCACCAAAATTGGTTATTGGGCTAACACAGCTAGGCATGGACAATTGGATCACATAAATCAAACCATGGGAGATTTGGATGTGGATTAACAGTATCAATACCATTAAGTGTCTCAATCAAACCGTGTGGCTAAGGTGAGTGCTTAGCCTTGAGATTAGTGCTTGGATCGATGACCAAATGTTTTAACTAATTATGTATGAGGGTCGTTTAAGGTTAATTTTTTACTGGGATGATATTTTCATGATATGCTTATACATTTGATGAAACAGTTGGTAGATAATCAGAGCTGACCATAAGAGGAAACTGAAAAAGTTTGTTCTTCCAGCCACCAATTTATTAATTGTTTTAACGGCTATATTAATTGTAAATTTTTCAATAATGTTGTGGTTATGGTATAGATATGAGTGATAGAGATCAAATATTCGATTCTATCTAATAGACTTTTTGATTATTTTTTTATAATAAATAAATATTAATACACTACATTTTATATATATATATGTTTCTAGTTATAAAATTATCATGACCGGCTCTCAGTAAATGACACGACTTGGCTGGACTAATGGGTCGTAGTTCAGAGGAAGTCTTGGTCGGTGGATCAGGGTATTATGGTGAATCAGCCAGGACTACCAACCCATAAGTGACGAGCCTTGGGTTTGGGTAAAAGATTTGCGACAAGAGACTGAATATGGCCATTAGATTATCCGAATGAACCAAGCATCATTGAAATATGCATATAAGTCTACTGAGAGAGGATGTCTGCATCACTCAATAATTGTGAGTAACTTTAAGTTTTTGTTTGGCTTTCAGATAGAGGATTATGTGAAAGATTTAGTTTAGGCGCACAAGACCAATAGTTAAAAAGATGGATGGTGTGTGTCACTCTGGATAGTTAGGATCAAACTACTTATAATAATCTAATTTGAAAATGATATCTTGTATAGAATCCTTTAGTATAACCAGAAGATTAGAAAACATTTATTATTTTAGTCCACAACACTTTCATCGTCTTATTGAGATATAAGCATATTTTAGGAATCAGTTCAAATGACATTAGATTTCCACCCGTACCTTCTCGTCCTTGCATAATTATTTATTAAGTGGAGTACATGTCTGCGATGCTTATTTGTTCACACAATTGGGAACACTTCTTTTGTATACTTACTTCAATTTTTAGTACATGTCGTTGTTGTTTCTAAATTTAACATTCAAATTAGACTATTACAATTTAAAAACTTGCACTCAAATTAAATAGGGAAAAATTTAAAGATGAAATGAATATTGTATGATTTCAAAATTCATTATGAATTTTAAAATAAAAACTTAAAAGGGAAGAATTTAGTTAGGAACAATCAAGCCATAAATTTTCAGAATATTCAGGTAATCTTATTTTAAAATATATTTCTCTGCAAATTTATTATTCACACGATATTTCCATTACTTTAAATAGAGTTATTATTTTATTTTATTCAAAGTTTTAAATATATTTTTATTATAATTTTTAAATTAAAACTTAAGCAAGTGATTTTTATTTTATTTTAAGTTGTAAATATATTTTATTCGAGGAAATTTTTGTAAACGTAAATAGGGAAAACATTTATTGCAATTGAAAAATTATTAAATAATAAAAATTATTAAATTTGGTGTTTGATGAACCCCAATAAATTAAACTTGTTCATAATTTTTTTTTCATAAAAGGTTTTTAAAATCCGAAAATAAGTCTAATTTTTAGGGAACCTAACTTTATTATATAAGAAAAAAATGAAAGATTCTGCATACTATTGTTAACTTGTGTATTTATTGCTCGTGAAACAAATGTAGTTATGAAGATATTGAAAAATACTTTACATCTCTAAAACTCTTTTATTTTAAAAAACATATTTTGAAAAAACAATATGCATTTTCCATTTTAGAACACATATTTTCAAAATGTTTCTAATAAATTTCTATATACGAAACATTTGTGAAACAAAAAAAGACAGACAAAGTTTTCATGCAACCTAAAAAGTATGTTTTTGAGAAAGTTGATACTTCTATATTTTTTTTTCCTTTCTTTGGGTTTACTCAGTTATTTTCCTTCGTTCGAAGCTTATGTTTTTGGACGTGTTGTATTTTTGATTAATCAATCAATAATTTATTTTTTATCAACAAATATAAAACTACCTAAAAGGATTTGGCTAACCAAACCAATGGTAAAAAATTAATATAAACTATTGCTAGATGAAAAGCTCGGATATTGCATGCCAACTTATATTTTCTTATGCTATTTGCATGTGAGAAAAGTTTGATGATAAAATGTTAAAAAAAAAATTTGTAACTTTAAAATTCAACCATTCTATTCTATTGGTATAGATGCCATCTTTATCAAGACAAAAAATTATTGCAAAAACCATTTCTAGTGCATTCATATATTTCATGGTCCAAATCAAGAGTTTCAACTTAACATGCAGGGTTAAGAGGTTTTGTCGTACATTTCTAGTTTATCATTGTTTTTCCCACTCTTTCGTTATTACAAATTCATCATTGATCTAACAAATTATTTGAATAATTTTAAGCACCATTTATATCTAATTGAAACCACTAGACTATAATACTTAACTGTATATTATCGATATATTTTACTTTTATTTTTTTCAAATAGTTTAGTTTTCATAATTTTAAGAATTTTCTAGAGTTCTGATATAATAGTTTTTTTTTTAAATTTCTTAGTTTTTCAGAAATAAAAACTGTTTATGAACAATAATATTTTGAAATATTTTTAATAGATCTCCAGAATACATAATTTAAATTATGAAAAACTGATAGAAAAAATCAATCAATATTTTCAAATAAAAAGATATGTATTTATATATACATATATTAAAATTTAGAAATTAGATAAATATTTTTATAAATTAATAGATTAATTAATTTTTTTATAAAACAATTAAAATTATAAATCTCAACAATATTAATTTATAGATATTTTATTTTAGACTCTAATTGCGTTTATTCACGGATTAAAAAAAATCTGAGTAAATGTCAATGAACCGGATCTGAACCGACTACATTGGTTTGGAATATGAGGGTGAAATTCGTCATTAAACGTCTTTGATTATTTACTCCCTTTTTATTAGCGTTGAGACGAAGCTCAATTTTCTGCAGAATCGCTAACTTCAACATTCATTTCTTCAAATTCGTACTTTTGTGCTTCTACAGAGGTTTCATCTCTACTTTTATTTTTCTACATCTTGGTTTATGAGGTAAGCCTTCATTCTCTTTGCATCTTATGATGATGAGGAATCTGCTTTTTCCAATTTCGTTTATCGTAGAACTTCCAATTAGGTCGTGTTGGCGACACAGATCTCATCTCTTTCTTATTTATTTTTTTAATTTCTTCTGAGATTTGTTTCCTATCCGTCTCTTAATTGAATTTAGAGGTGTCTGGAATCTATTAATTAGGGTTCTTGAAATAATCGAATCGCTGGAACGAGAATCTTTTCGACTGCTAGGGTTCTTATGAAAGGGAGCTATTTTTATTTCATTTTTAACCACTAATCTCCTTTATGCTCTTTTCCTGCAGCTCGAAGGAGAAGCCCACTCTCGGGTAAGTAATCTTAATTTATATATTTCGTTCATTAGTAGGTCAACTGAAACTAGAAGTTTTGTAATCTGAGCTATCCTTCTATGCTATTCTTTGTATCTGTCCATGGAAGTTGAAAGTTTATGGTTTAGTTGTTGTTTTGAACTGATTTAGTTATGTTATCTTCAAGCTGTTGTTCACAATAATGTATGTTGAAGTACTTTGAAACGACCTTTCAGTTTATTGTTAGAAAAATGTTTAAGTGAACATTAAGTTTAGAGTGACTGTAGTTAAGCTGTCTCGTTGACTTAGAAACTGTTTGTCTTTATAGATTGTTCCTTTTTTATGTGCAGAGGTACGCGGATTAAGACCCGCAAAAGGAATATTGCAGCTCCTTTGGACCCTGCAGCTTTCTCTGATGCAGTTGTCGTGATTTATCTGGATAATGCTGGTGATCTGGTAAGTATTTGTTTTTTCATTCCTAGTTGCTTGTAAAACTCGTGCACCATATCCAATAAATTTGTTTTTGCTTGTCTTAGGAACTTGTTGCCAAGAATATTGAGTCATCTGATCTTAATTTCTCAAGATACGGCGATATTTTCTTTGAGGTAACTATTGTAAATCACTTCCCGACAACCTATAAATTTTGGTTTTTACATTCGCTTAAGATGGTGTAATAGGGTACTTGTTTTTGTTTTCTTGTATGGAGTGACTTTTTATTATTAATAATCGATGGTTCTCTTTTTTGTCAATAAAGGTTGTTTTCATTGGAGGACGTACACAAACTGGTTCAGTGAAATCTGATGAAGGGGAACGGCATCCTTACTCTGTAATAGACTGTGAACCAAACCGTGAAGCTATCTTACCATCAGTTGTATACATACAGAAAATTTTGCGGAGGAAACCCTTCCTTATTAAGAACCTTGAAAATGTTACACGGAGATTCTTGCAGTCACTGGAGCTTTTCGAGGAAAGTGAGAGGAAGAAACTTGCGATATTCACAGCGCTTGCGTTTTCTCAGAAGCTCTCGGGATTACCTGCAGAGACTGTCTTCCAGCCATTGCTTAAGGATAACCTTGTTGCCAAAGGGATAGTGCTCACTTTTGTGACAGACTTCTTCAATGAGTATTTGGTTGAGAACAGCCTTGATGACTTGATTGCTATTTTGAGGCGTGGCAAGATGGAAGACAAACTCTTGGATTTCCTGCCACCCACAAAGCGGACTACTGAATGTTTCGCTGAGCATTTCACGTGAGTTTCTATTGAACCATAGTTAGTCTTGTACTGCTATCTTGTTGTTCTGATAGGTTAAATTTATGTTGATAGTTTGTTGAGTTTTTTTTCTTACTTAACCTGTATAACTAATATTTGCACTCTCTTTTTCTTGTGTTTTTAAGCAAGGCAGGATTGACAGCTCTGGTAGAGTACAATGAAAAGAAAATATTTGAGGTGAAGCTGAAGGAAATCAAAGAGGTCCTTACGAGCCAAGTAACAGAGGATATTAATGTAGATGACGTGATTGAAACGGTGAAGCAACAGGTGAAAGATGCTAAACTGCCAGAGATTGAGGTTGTGCGTGTGATCTGGGACGGTATAATGGATGCTGTTCAATGGTCTGGGAAAAACCAGCAGCAAAATTCAAACTCTGTATTACGCCAAGTGAGTTTTTTTGTTTGTCTTTATGAAAGCAAGGTTAGGTTGTTTTGGTCTTAAAGCTAATGTGTTGTTTGTTATCTGTGGTAGGTGAAAACATGGGCTCCACTTCTGAACACGTTCTGCAGCAGCGGGAAAATGGAGATGGAACTGATGTACAAAGTACAGATGCAATGCTATGAGGATGCAAAGCTGATGAAAGTGTTTCCTGAGGTAGTGAGGTCTTTGTATGAGCTTGATGTGCTTGCTGAAGACACTATTCTCAATTGGTATCGCAAAGGGAGCAACCCTAAGGGCAGGTAAGCTATTTTTTGGTGTTTCAGGAAAAGAAGGTTGTTTTTATCAATAGGATTCACCACCTTGCCTCTTAGTAATATTGGTGTGTTGGATTTTGTAGGCAAACGTTTGTGAAGGGATTGGAGCCGTTTGTGAATTGGCTGGAAGAGGCTGAGGAAGAAGAGTGAGTGGGTGAGTGGGTGAGTGGGTGAGCGAAGACAAATCTGTTTTTTTTTTTTTTTTTCTTATCTCTTCTAAGAAAACATAATCTTTGATTTTCTTAATGCATTTCGTGAACACAAAAGTCAGATGCTTGAAGCTTTTTGGATGGATCATTTACTTGTTTAGTGGATTGTTTGTTTGTTTATGGACACCTTATGTCTTTAACCTCTTTAGAGTGAAAGAGGTCATTTTTTAGACTCCAATACGAAATATTTTGAATAATTTTACTCACAAAATCAAATAAAAAATCTCTCAGAAAAGAAAACCTTATCCAAAAGTAGTGTCTTAAATTTAAAAGCCACAAAAAATTGGGCAAGGAAGAAATGAGAAACTCGCGTTGAACATCCATTAACCCCTTAGCCACACAATCAAGAATCATAATGGAAATAGACTCCGATGACTACTTCCTCCTCCTTCCTCTTCCCTGCTTCTCCCTCCGCCGCTCTTCTCCGGCCCTCCTTCCGTCGCTCTTGGCTTTCTTCTAATATTCACCACCGTCTTACCCGAGGTACATTACTATGCTTTATAACTTCGTTAATGAGCAATCATAAGATCGAAAAAAACTCGCAAGTATTTGCAACAATGGAGAGTTGTAAACACAACATTTAGTTCATGTACAATCCCAAGGATATAAGATTTATTTTGTTTTGCATGCGTGTCTGAGGCGTGATGTTTGTAAGAAATGCTTAGGAAGAATCGTCCAAAACGGTTTGGCTCCTTTTGTTTATGGTTTTATCTTCAGTTAGTTGAGTGATACTATCGATTGTATAGTTCACAGTGTGCTCTAATCATAAATCCTATCTTGCTATGTAACTAACTCGTTCTTCTTTTTTTATTCTCAGTTTTGAATAGTTCCAGCAGGAATGAAGTATCCATTGATAAATCAGAAGCAGATAAGCTTGTAGATAAGATTGATTTTGGGGAATTATGCAATGAGTTTGAGTGCACAAGTAGCCCGCAGGTCGAATCCACTGCCAGACAACTTGCTCGCGACATTCTTGAAATTAGGGAAGGAAATCGAGCCTTTGCTTGCTACGCAGTTTCTGTGAAATATAAGGTACATTGTACGTCACATTATACGTTACATTAAGATATATGATTCAATACTATTCATCTTGTGAGTATATTCTTCCAAGAACAAATTTGTAGGCACGTTTTTGTCTTTTAGGCAGTTCATGCTACGGAATCAGACTTCTTACCTGTTTTTAGTACGGTTGAAACGAGTTTTGGTTCATAAGTAGAATGACATAGTTCTTACATTGAAAAGAGAAGCACAATCTTTTGTTTCAAGTTTAACAACAATTAAAAGGTTCTTATATATGTTTGGTGAAACGGCATTACAATACTTCAGTTTTCATTATTTATCTTGTGATTTTCTGAAATTTTCTTTAGCAATAAGTAAATACATCGGGACTGATAGTGATTGCAGGATGCGATTAGAAGTTTTACAGGTCGTGAGAAGTATAAAAGACCATTGTGGATAACTAGTGGGTTAGAGAGACCCACTGTGGTGAGAAATGATCTCGACCTTTAGTATTTTGGTTACAACTTACAAGTAATGTTATTTTCTCCCTCTTACTTGTGTATATATGGCCTCTATGTGTAGACGATACAGGAGATGGTAATGTTATCAACCAGTGTCTTGCGTATTAAATGGACAATCAAAGGAAAACCCAAATCTATTCTTGCTGCTGTAAGTGGAGATCTGGTCATCAAAGTCAAATCTGAATTTACTCTTAACCAGATTAGTGGCCAAGTGATTGAGCATCAAGAGTCTTGGGACTCATCTTCATCCTCTCCTATTTCTCAAGCCTATTTCTGGACATCCAGCCGCCTCTTTGCTGCTTCTGAATCCGCTAAAGACTTGGCCGATGCCATAAAAGACATAGCCGCCAATTTCACAACTCGAAAAGAGGATACAGAGATATATCGTGATCCAACCGATCCAACTAAGGTCAGCTTCCACTAACAGTACTTAACTATTGCCTAAACATAGTCCTCTATTTGTAAACTAAGAGAATGTTGTAATGATGCAGTATTTCCAAAGAGACGACAGCTTGGAGAGAGATGTATATCAGGTTGCACTGTTTCTGGCAGTTGTCTACTTTGTTGTACAGTTTTTGAGGAACACACTCTAATTGTCCCTCTCTCTCATTTCTCTATTAGCATATAATATAAATGTTTATATATTGTTGTAAATGATCTGTATAAAGACAGAACAAGAAAAGAGATGTGTTTGCGTTTGTGTTGAGAAGACCGTTTACATTACTTTATCTTCTTTTCAGCATCCATCACCAAAACAATGCCCATATAATCAGATGAGTGGTCTCTTTGTGAGCTAAGCTAATGAAGTAAAAGCCAGAGCGATGAATATTGATAAAATTGTAATAAGCTTTTCGATCATCATCAAAGGAGGAGCTGATGAGAGATTGTCTGCTCCAACAGAGTAAACTCCTCCCGATCCGTCTTTTACTTTGATGCTTGATGAACCTTAAAACAAGAACCCCATTTGTTTACATGAACAAAGAAGAGGACGAAGAGCAAGTTTGGTTTGGTTTTTTTGTTTTTTTTTTTGCTTGGGATCTAGAGATACTTACAGTTATGATCTGTCCATCCAATCAACTCGTTCTCCAGATCGTATACTACTAACTTGTTCGAGAGCACCATATCTACGAAATGATAAGTCAATGATTACGGTACTTTTATTGTAACACATGAGAGACAAAAGCCTAACACATTATTGATGTATGGTATTGTTTAACCGCTATTGTCTAGTAGCATAGTCAATGTTTATGTGTGCTGTTTATCTCATAGTGAGAAATATCGAAAGAAAGAGAAAGAAAGATTTTACTAGTTTTGAACTTTTACCTCCCAAGAGAATCACTTCTGTTCTATCCTCAGTTGTCATTCCACCAATTTGCCAACCGAAGCAATACATGTCTTCCTGTCGGAAATGGGGAAAAGAGTTACATTTCTGGACGGGTGAACATCCTAATCGAACTAGACGAAAATTTTAACAATGTCGTTTGAATCTGACGACCAAAACTTCTGCATTCAGAAAACAAACATTTTACTGCCTGTCGGCTTTACTTACCTCAAGTGAAAAAAGATAATCACGCGGATAAACGGTAAGTTTGAGAGAGTCCTCAAAATGAAAATTTACTGGTGGGAATGCCTGATCCACACTGCGAGTTCAAGGAAGAAGATTTTAGCATATAACACAGAGTGATAGGTTCTTGCTAGCTTCAGAACAGCTTATTGTTATTCCAAAAGACTGAAAACACAGAAACCATGAATTTTTGATTGAAGCATGCTTGCTTTTGCATACACGTAGAAGCCAATGATGAATATTACTATATTACGACAATACACACACATGAATATACAAGTTATCAAAAGAAAGGCTTGCAAAAACAAGCCATTGATATGAAACATGTCTTACTCTTTAGAGAAGCTGAAACATTGGAAGGTTTCTTCTACTATGTGAAGAGTTATTTTACGAGCAGTAATCTGCACAAGCAGAAATCATGTTGTGATTGTGATTCGCAAACTAGAAATAAACACTGCTATGATTAGAGAAAGTTACCGTTTTTATTAGGGAACTGTAAAGAGCCTGTGGTAAGTAAGCCAAAGTTGTACCACTGTCAATAATGGTTCCTCCGTTCCTGACAACACTTGGTGGAAGATCAAGAGGAATACCACCCACATCCATTTCCGTCAACATAACATTGTAATGCATCCTACAATTGTTGAGCAACACACGTTATCACGAGATTCATGTTTCAAGAACATCCCTTATATATAATCATGTCTTAACTCTTTAGATGCACTAAGTATTCTAAAATCAAAACCATATCATCGGAAAATCAACACCATGGACTCACCCTAGCTGATTTTGGAGTCAAGCATGAATTATCAGAACATATGAGACAAAACTATGGAATTGTAGCATATATAGATCAAGAAAGCTATTCAATCGAGGGAATAAACTCTATTTGCAAATTTTAAAAGCAACAGAGGAAAACTGAATGACTTGACAAGACATTACTTACTGATTAGGTACCATAGGGGTTGTTTTAACTGTTGGAGAATCCACTACACCAACAGCGAAGATCCCACCTCCTTTGACATTATCCAAGCAATGGGAAAAAACTCTCTTCGCATTCCCCATGGCAGCTAGTTGTGAAAGGACAGAAGTGTTTGCTTGCCCAAATCCCATAACGCCATCAACCGCTGACTCGGATTTCCCAAGTTGTCCAGATAGAGCACTTCCACACCTGTCTCAAAGAAGAGTCCTCATGAGAAGGCAAAAGAGGAATTACAAGTTCACACGATAAAAAAACAACTCACACATTCTCGCAATTTGTCACATGGCTAATTAACAACTATGTTTAACAATGCAAGAACGGACAAAAATATATGTGTCAACATGAAACATACAAATGCGTTCTTCCAAACGATAAGGTAACAGAGACGCTATCTATTAAGCTCTCACCCGAATACCACTTCCTGCCCTAGTGGTCCGGTTTGAAGATTCCCAGTAACTTGTTCGAGTGTTAAGTTGTCCCTTATAAAGGTCCCCTTACTTGTGCTTTCATCCGCATACATAATGTGATAACTACATCCAACAGCGGGTTGACAGCTATCTGAATTCGATAGGAAAGAGCAAAAGTCATCTTCACAGCCAACCTTCTTAGATGTCGAGGAAGCTTTCACGTCATACAATGATAAACGGAACTGCATTGGCGAAAAAAAGATGTACCAAGCTTAGAGTTGTGTTTTATTCAATAGACACTTAAGTTTATTAAGAAGAAGCATTACACCCAAATTAGTTTTGGAGGGACATTTTGGGCACGGAGAGCAGTTGATCCATAGTATATCACTTCCTGTATCAACTTGAACATGATATTCCTTTGGTGGCGTCCCGAGCTTGATTCTAGTGAAGTATAAACTGAAACAAAATCAATCACAATAAGTACCGAACTTGCACATTGTCGTCCCAAATGATTCCATTTCATAGATGAACTATGTCGTATCAACAAAACAAACAAATTGAATCATGTTTTTTTAGAATTCATGTGTGTCCAAGTGGAGAGGTTTACGTTCATTGTATACACTATGTTAGATACAACATTTTTGATGTGAGACATTTTAACACAGATCGGTCGAGTTCGAGACAGGGACAAAAGAGGACAAAAGAGGGAGGGATAAGAACAAAACCCGACAGAATCTACGCGGCTGTCTCCGCCGAGAGGGAGATCAAAGGACGCGAGTATTCGAGAGTGTCGTCGTGTGTCGTGAAATTTGAAATGAGCAAGCTTCTTCTCCTTCCCTGCGAACTTGTGTTGTACCTTAAACACGAAATTGCCTGATGCGAGTTCCGTCACAATTACGAAAACTGCCACCGCAATGCACAACTTTCTCCTCAATTCCATCGCTACCACATCCAGAGAAAATAATTGTTGATTATTTTGAATTAAAATGTTACATTCTGGTGATCTTTGTTCATTTTCAGACAAATGAAAGGAGAGAGAGTAAACGGCAAAGGCAAACACAGAGACGTGTTTTCAAAGGCGGATTTAGCAAATTGCCAAAAAATTTAAGGTTATTTATTTATTCAAACCGTTGCATTTTTTTCTTTTCTTTTCTCTTAAACCAATGCTTTTTTTTTACAACAAGGTAAATAGAAACCAATGCTTATATTAGTAAAAGAAATAGCAATACTCAAATCTCTATATAGGGCACAATTTGAAAAGAAAAGTACATAACTAGGAATCAAAATACAAGACAACAAGATCGTAACGGAACCAGAAAAGAAAGTAAGCATAGTCGAGATGAAGACCAACTTCGTCGACGTTCAAAATGGGTTAGACCGTAAAGATAGTGGACAATTCCAAATACTTTTAAAGTTTAGAATTAATCAATTTAGAATCAAAATGGTTTTTTTTCTACGATTTCTCTTCTTCGATTTTTTTTTCATCTCTCTGAAAAACTTTTCATTCTTTTATAGTCTTCTTTAAAGAATTCAAAGCTAGTAGAAAAACAGAATAAAGATCAAGTATAAGAAATATGCTCTTCTTATTGCTTAGAAAATTAACTCAAAACTAAGCTCTTAATCTCTCAAAATCTACACATAAACTTGAGGTTATAAGCCTCCTTACATAAGTCTAGATAGCTCCTAAACTTAAGAGATTTTGTTGCACAACAAACTTTTATCTTCTAACATAGATAACTCCAATTACGGCTCAATGCCTTTATTACTTTATAGTATTTGGGTTTTGCGGAATATAGTTTGTATTGAGGAAATAAATAAAATTTGCTTTAGTTCTACTGTTTCGCTACGATTAGTTTGTTTGTTTTTTGTGTTAATTTCTTTCTAACAAAAAGAGTGATAAGCATATTGTTTTTACTTTCTTTTTGTAAAATTATATTGTTTTATAATTTGCTATGTTACATTTAAATAATTGTTAGTAGATAATTATATTGCATTAAAATGAAATGATACAAATTTGAATATATTTTTATTTGTATAAAAGGAAACCCAAACCAAATGGATCGGAGACTGCATCAAAACATATGGAAACTGGATTATAAAAACTGATAAGAGATTGAAAAAACTAGGGTTTCTATAGCTCGATAAGATTTTTTCTCTGAGGAAAAAAAAAAGACACCAACCATAGGGGGGAAAAAATCGATCCCCTCTCTCGGAGAGGAAAACAAAGACAAAAGAAAGGGTAGCCGGATCGGTCGCCGATTATCAAATCCAGTTTAATGACGACCAATACGTCCGGGTTTAGTTTCTGTGCAGTCACGTGCACGGTCCAATCCAGATAACTCCTAATCATATATTTATTTCCTTGCTCATCAATCTTTGTTTTCAAGCTTATCTTCAATAATCTCTCCCTTAAGCTTTAACTCCTTACTTGCCAAATCTGTCACTCCAATAAGATCTCTCATCTCCTTGAATTTGATTCTTCCAAGTACTTTCGTCAAAATGTCTGCCTTTTGTTCATTTCCTGGAATGTGCTCCACATATACTTGATCTTTCTCTACACACTCTCTGATGAAATGGAAACGAGTATGTATATGCTTGCTTCGTCCATGGAAGACTGGGTTCTTTATCAAAGCAATTGCTGATTTATTATCGATTTTTATCTCGACTTTGTCCCCTTGTCTTCCCGTGATTTCACTTAAAAGATCTTGAAGCCATATAGCTTGCTTTGCAGCCTCTGTTCCTGCCATGAATTCTGCTTCACAAGAAGACAATGCAACTGTATCTTGTTTTTGTGAACACCATGTAATAAGACTGTCTCCCAAATAAAATATGTGTCCTGTTGTGCTTTTACCATCATCAGAGTCCACATTATAACTGCTGTCACTGTACCCAACGAGTTTTGGTATCTTTGATGTTGAGCGTCGAAACACCAGTCCATACGATGTTGTTCCTTTTAAGTACCTTAAACATTGTTTCAAGGCAGCACCATGAGATTCTTTTGGTTCTTGCATATACCTGCTCAAAACTCCAACACAATAAGCTAAGTCGGTCTCGTATGGAGCAAGTATCTTAAGCAACCTATGTATTTCCTATAGCTTGTTGCGTTAATCTCCACTTCCCCTTCTGCTTTCGAAAGTTTTACCCCTGCATCCATTGGGATTTGAGTTGCATTGCAGTCTGTCATGCCTGCGTCTTCGTGTATTTTTAAAGCATACCGAGTTTGATTCAAGGATATGCCTTCATTACTCTGTTTAACCTCTATTCCGAGATATTAGCTTAACTTCCCGAGGTCGCTCATTTCAAATGTTGAAGACATCTCTGTTTTGAACTCAAAGATGACATTCGTGTTTGTCCCAGTTACAAACAAATCATCTACATAGACTGCAACATGTAATGACTCTCCTCCTTCTGTTCGTCTGTAGACTGATGGCTCCTTTAGGCACTTCTGAAAGCGCAGTCCTACAAGTATTTGATTCAGCTTACAATTCCATGCTCTTGGTGCCTGTCGTAGACCATATAGTGCCTTGTTTAACTTATACACCTTATCCTCACTACCCGCAACTTCAAAACCCTCAGGTTGTGTGACATATACAACTTCCTTAAGCTCTCCATGTAGAAACACTGTTTTTACATCAAGATGATGTATTTCCCAACCATTTGTTGCAGTAAGATTGATGAGCAGATGTATCATCTCGATCCGCACGAGTGGAGCAAAAACTTCTTCAAAGTCTATTCCGTGTTGTTGCACATATCCTTTAGCCACGAGCCTAGCTTTGTGCTTATTGATACTTCCATCCGAGTTACGCTTAAGCTTGAAAACCCATTTTAAGCCAATTGGTTTTATCCCATCTGGTGGATCCACTAGATTCCAAGTGTGATTCTTGTTAATCGAATGAATCTCATCCTTGCAAGCATGTGTCCACTCTTTTGATTCTTTTGCTTCTTCAAAGTTTTTGGGTTCATCGTTTATGCTCATAAGTAGCTCCTCTTCTGCTAGAAGTACATAATCATCAAGATACTTCGGTTGAGTCTTTTGTCTTTCTGATCGTCTCAGGCACGGAGAATGAGTTTTGACACTTGATGCAGACATGTCATTTCCTTCGTCTTGTGATTCTGATATTACTGAATCAGCTGAAGATGCTCCTAGCTCTTTGTTACTCAACGGCATAAGTGCCAAAGAAGATTTTGAACTGCCTTGTTCCGTTTTGCTTTCATCTTGTTCGGTTTCTCCTCTAGGTTTTTCACTTGAGTCCATGTTATGATTCCAGAATCCTTCTATATCAACCGTGAATTCTTCTCCCTTCTCGATATCATTACATCTCCAATTCCATCCTTTGGTCTTGTCAAACATTACATCTCGACTCACCACTATCCTCTGTTGACATGGATCAAACAACCTGTAAGCTTTTGTTCCCGGTTCTGTTCCCAACTGAACCAACCTGCGTGATCTATCTTCAAGTTTTCTTAGGTGAGGTTTATCTACTTTTGCATACGCAATACAACCAAACGTCCGTAGATGAGAAAGATTTGGTTTCTTGCCATGATAAACCTCGTATGGTGTCATGTCTGCAAGTGACCGAGTATAAACACGGTTTATCAGGTACGTGGAGTGCCTTACTGCTTCACCCCACAAGTAAGTTGGCATGTGCATATGCTTAAGTATACTTCTCGCCATTTCCATTAGAGTTCGATTTCGTCTTTCTACCACTCCATTCTGCTGAGGGGTGTATGAGGCAGTGAAGTGTCTTCGTATTCCATTAACTTCACAGAAACTTGTGAATTCTTGTGATCCGAACTCTCCTCCCCTATCTGTTCTGAGTACTTGTATATGTGTTCCTGCTTCTTGCTCTACAATCCGTTTAAAGTTTCTGAACTTAGCAAATGCTTCGCTCTTTTCCTTCATCAAGACTGTCCACATATAACGAGAGTGGTCGTCTACAAGAACGAACACATATCTATTTCCTGCCTCCGTACTTGGTGTTATAGGTCCGCACAAGTCTCCGTGTATAAGCTGCAGGTTTGTATCGGCTCAAAACTTTGTCTCTTTTGGAAAGGGGTGCCTAGCTTGCTTTCCCATTAGACATGATCCACATAGCTCTTTGTTGATTGAAATACTCTGTATTCCTTCCACAATCTTTCTCTGAATCATCGTTTCTATTTTATCGTAGTTTATATGACCCAATCTGGCATGCCATCGAGTGGATTCACTCACTGCTGCTTGATACAAGAGTTCCGCGTTTCTGATCCCCATTCGTACTTTGTAGAGACGATTTCTTGATCTCTCTGCAGTAACAAGCAGCTTTCCATTGTGATCGTGTATTGTGAGTTGTCCACCTTTCATCCTTATATCGCAGCCTGATTCTGTAGCTTGACCAAAACTAATGATGTTACTCCGTAGATCAGGTATATAATACACATCAGTCATAGTTTTTGGTTCACCATTCAAGTCAATAAAGAATATTGATCCCTTCCCTTTAATATCTACTCGTGAGTCATCTCCGAACCTAACCTTGCCAGTGATTGAGGTATCAATGCTTGTGAAATACTTCTGATTACCAGTCATATGGTTGCTAGCTCCGTTGTCGAGGTACCATATGTTCTCTTCTCCTGCTTTGATTTCATACTCGCTTGGCTTACAGTTTTGCTCGTTTAAATACACCACCATCTCATGGATCATGAGTCTATCTGCGCCTTGAGTGTCATTAGTGTCTGCTTCATGTATCTCCTGCAGTTTTAGTAAACGATCAGGACAAGTGGAGGCAAAGTGCCCTGTTTTATCACAGCGAAAACACGTGATTTGGGACAGGTCTCTTCCTCCGTTGCATGCACGTCCCCTGCCTCTATAAAAGCTACGTCCTCCTCGACCTCTTCCTCTGTAAGTACCATTATACTCTCTGTTTGCTTGAGTATATTGGTCAGCATACATCAGCTTGCCTTGGTCCTCATGTGTTTGTTCTTCCTCGTAGATACGTTCTTCATAAGCTTTTAGACGCCCAATGATTTCTTCAAATCCGATTGTATTCAAATCTAGCATCTGCTCAATAGAAGCTACAATTTGAATATATTTCTTCCGCGGGAGACTTTTAAGGAATTTCTTGACTAGCGCTTTGACTCCTCTATGACTGAACCTAATGCTGCAGTCTTTCATGAGATCGTTGTCAGTTTGCCAACAAAATCATCAATCGATTCAGCATCCTTCATCATAAGTCGGTCGAATTCTGTCATCAAGGTTTGTAGTCTCGCCTCCTTAACTCTATCAGCTCCCACGTATCTCATCTTTATGGCTTCCCAAATTTTATTTGCTTCATCAAGTTCACCGATTTGAAGTAGTAAAGTCTCAGGGATGGATTGAAACAAGAGCGTCTTTGCTAAGATGTTTTTCTCCTTATCTTCATTATCTCCTTCAATAACCTCCCATACCTTGTTGAGCTGTAGCATAACTTTCATCCTCAGGCTCCATGCTGCATAGTTGGTGGCGGTAAGTATCAGACAATGGATTGCGGAAGGTCCTCCTCCTTCCTTCGGTTTTGTTGTTGTAACAGTAAGATCTCCCATTTAATCTTAAAGAATTCAAAGCTAGTAGAAAAACAGAATAGAGATCAACTATAAGAAATATGCTCTTCTTATTGCTTAGAAAATTAACTCAAAACTAAGCTCTCAATCTCTCAAAATCTACACATAAACTTGAGGTTATAAGCCTCCTTATATAAGTCTAGATAGCTCCTAAACTTAAGGGATTTTGTTGCACAACAAACTTTATCTTCTAACATAGATAACTCCTAAGTTAGATATGATTAGATAACTCCTAATCATATATTTATTTCCTTGCTCATCAATCTTTGTTTTCAAGCTTATCTTCAACATTCTTCAGCCCAATTTAATTTGGCCAAAACCCATTTGCAATCAGAGAAGATCGAAGATGTTCTATATCTCTCAACGATGCAGGGTATTGTTCGTTATTCTCTCATTGTCGTCGTGATTCACGGTTTTTTTCGTTTGATTCTAAGTATTTTTTGTTGAAAAGGTAATCCAGGGAGTGATCAAAGCTCGTTTTTCATTGATGATCAACTGAGTTACATAATGCTTCTTTTATAGAGGACATTTATTACATAGGAACATTAAAACAAATCCAAATCCTAATGCCTACAATCAAGCTACATATGAATAGACTTATTCAACTACTTGACAATAAACTTAGATGACACTTAAATAGTGATGACTTATTCCAGCTTTGATCCTTTGCAACACTTCTTCTTTAAGCTTCGTACAATGCTGCAACAGTTCTCTGCAAACCTGCAACAACCTACTGCAACATTTCTTTCCCCAAGCTTAATTGTCTTTAACATTAAAACTTGCTTCAAACTCTCTAACACCAAGTAGACCTCTCATTCTTTGGAACGTTTAAAACTTTAAAAGCTTAGTCATAATGTCTGCAATTTGATCTTGAGTTCCACAATGCACTAAGCTTATTTCTTCTTCCTTTACCAAGTCTCGACGAAATTGAAATATGACTTTGATGTGCTTTTTCCTATCATAAAAGACCTGATTTCTTGACAGTTTGATTGAATAGTTGTTGTTGCACAAAATCATCATGCATCCCTCTTCAATCTGCTCAATGTACCCAAGTATCTTCTTCATTTATAAGCATTGTGTTGCACAAACCGAGGCTGCAACATATTCTGCCTCTGTGGAGGATAAGGTAACCATCGTCTGCTTCTTTGAGCTCCAAGCTACTGCTGCGTTGCTCATTAGAAAGACAAATCCGGATGTACTCTTGCCACTCTCTACATCTCCTGCAAAATCACTGTCCGTATATGACTTGAGACTGCTTTTCCCGTCATCTGTGTAAAGTAAACCCATCTTCAGTGTTCTCTTTATTTACCTTAGTACATATGTGCTTCCTTTGGCTGCATCATAAACCGGCTTAGGAAGCACACAACAAACATGATGTCTGGTCTTGTAGTTGTAAGGTACATCAAGCTCCCAATTAGTTGCTTATATAGTGAAGCGTCTGCATACTCTCTTTCCATGTCTATACACAGTTTTGTTCTCGGGACCATTGAATTGTTTACTGGATTGCAAGCTTCCATTCCAAAACGAACAAGTATCTCAACGACATACTTCTTTTGACACAGAAAGATCCCATCCTCATTTTTCTCCACTTCCACCCCAAGAAAGTATCATATTTTCCCCATTTCTGACATCTCAAACTCTCTCTTCATTGGTGATTTAAAATCCTCACGTAACCTTGAAACGTTTTCCATGAAGATTAAGTCATCAACGTAAACATTTACAATGAGAATCCTTCCTCCTTGTAGTTTTACGAACAGCGTGTGCTCATATCTGCACTTTTTGAAGTTCTCCTTTACAAATTAATCTTCCAGTCTGCTATACCAATCCTTTGGTGCTTGTTTAAGGTCATAGAGTGCCTTGTTCAGCTTATACACCTTATGCTCCTCTGCTTCCTTTCTTACCCCTCTGGTTGCTCCACAAACACAATATCATTCTGAACTCCATGAAGAAAAGCACTGTTCATGTCTAGTTGGTATACACTCCATTTTCGTTTAGCTGCCTCTGCTATCAACAAGCGAATAGTGTTCCACCTCGCTACTGGAGAAAAAACATCTTCATAGTCAATCCCGTGGACTTGTGAGTATCACCAGTCTGGATTTGAACTTGTTTACCTCTCCTTTTTCATTAAGTTTCATCTTAAAGACCCGCTTAAAGAACGTAAACCATCTTAAAGATCAACCAGCTCCCATGTTTTTTTCCTTCTCAATTGACTTAAATTCTGCCTCCATTACTGCTCACCATCTAGCTTCTCTGACTGCTTCCCAATATGTGAGTGGATGGTAATGCACATTGCTCATCATCAGACATTGCAGCTCCTCTTCTTCAATTTATTATCCAGTTACATAGTTGATGAGATCCTGGGAAGATCACAAACCCAAAACCGACACAACAAGGGGATGATGAACTGGATAAGCCTTGCACAACGAGCGTGAGCTCAAATTGTCAAAGGGATGTGGAGCGATAGGTCGCACAAAGGCTGCAGAAGACCTTTGATTTACCGGACTTGATGAACCAAGGATATGATGCACCAAGGTTCAACAAGGGTTTCCTAGACGGGCCCAAGGATATTACGCACCAAGGAAGGGCCTAGGAGAGAGTAGATATGACGCACTACTCGGTGATCGAAACTCTTAAAAAAGAAAAGCTCTTTTTTATTAAAAATCTCGATGACAAGTACAAATGGCCAAGCCATCTATTTATAGAGAAAGAAAGAAAGAAACTAGAAGGCTTGCATGTTCGGAACAAATTCCAAGAACATGCAAAGCCATGCAAGAAGGGAAGTAATGGAGATAACTTCCAACTCCCATCTGCCAACTACTTTATTAAATGCAAAGAAGAGAAGAGAAAACGGGCTGGGACTAGAAATAGTAAATGGGCTTTATGAAAAGTGATCCTTTAAGAGTCCATCCAAGCCCTTGGATCAGGCCATAGAAGAGGTCGGGTCATGGGATGATATGATGATGGTTGTCGTCTGGTTGGGGCATGGTCGACATGGGTCATAGGCATGGTCCAGACTGGATTGGAACATGTGACAAAGATTGGGTCAGAGTCCTTGTCCTGGTCTTGTGTCGGGTTGTCCGGGTACTGGGTTGGGACGTTCGGGACGTGTTGCAGGACGTCTGGCTTCATAATATGGACGGTCGTTGGGTTGATTGGATGGACGTCCTTAACCTCCTTCGGCTCACCTGTTTCAACTTTAATCAGGACGTCCGTAAGTCCGTCCGTGCTGGGCAGGATCACATCAATAGTCCTCTAAGTATCTCGGTGGAGCTCTCTGTCTTCTTATTTCCCTCTGTTGTTCAACGACCATTGTTGTCTCAGAGTTATCCACCTCCTCTCGGTGTTATTTTCCTCCTCTGTTTATTCTTCAATGACCAGCTCATTGTCTGCTTCTTCAACAAGATTTGCCTCCCAATCCCAGTCTTGCTCCTCATTAAAGATTGCAGCTCTAGTAATGATGAGTTTATTTTTGACTGGATCATACATCTTGTAGCCTTTGGACCCTTTGCTTAGCCCCAGAAACACACACTTTTGTCCTCTGTCTTCTAATTAAATCGCTTCTGGTTTGTAATATGATCAAAAGCGACGCAACCAAATACTCTTAGGTGCTCAATGATCGGATTTTTTCCAGTCCAGCACTTTTGTGGAGTCATCTCTTTCACTGCTGATGTTGGAAACCTGTTCAGAAGATGATTCGTCCAGGCTACTGCCTCTCCCCAGAAGCGTTTGGCAAACTTTTCTCCGTAAGAAGACATTGTACCATATTCATGATGGTCCTATTCTTTCACTTTGCTACTCCATTCTGTTGTGGAGTGAAAGCAACCGTCACTTATCTTCTGATTCCAGGAGTCATGCATAAATCATTGAACTCTTTTGAAGTAAAATCTCCCCCACGATCACTTCTTAAGCCTATGATTTTTATCTTTGTTTCATTCTCAACCCCTACTTTCAAGTTTCTGAAGGATAGGAATGCCTCATCTTTTGTTTTAAGGAGGTATATGCACATATTCCTATTGAAATCGTCTGTGAATGTAAGAATGTACCTCTTTCCTCATGAAGTTTAAGCGAGATAGGACCTCATAGGTTTGTATGAACCAGTTGCAACTTCTCAGTAGCTCTCCACTTTGCTTGTTTTAAAAAAATTCTATTAGTGTTGTTTTCCTTTTGTGCAAACTTCACATAAGCTTTCATTTTTCTCAATCTCAGGAAGTTCCACCACCGTCTTCTTCTTTGATACGACTTGGAGACTTTGATAATTCAAGTGTCCAAAATTTTTATGCCAGAGGTTTGATTCGCTCTCCACCGCCTGCAGACATGACTCCAATGGCGGTCCTTCTAGCAGCACAAACATTTTGTTTGTCATCATCATGGTTTGAATGATCAGTCCCAAGTCGTTGTGGTATACCTTGCAGCTCCCGTCTCTGATTAGGATTGCTAGTTTTCTTTCTTGCAGCTGGCCCAGACTTAGTAGATTCGTTTATCAATCTGGTACATAGTACACATTCGGTATGATATGGCTTCTCTCCTTTAGAACCAGTTTGATACTTCCTTCTCCTTGTACCCTTATCCTTGTATTGTTTCCCAGCTTCACCATATGCATCGTCTTCTCGTCTAAGTCAGTGAACCAGCCTCGATCCCCAGTCATATGGTTTGAGCACCCCGGATCAAGAAACTACACACAATCCCTTTGTGATTCACTTTCTTCAACATACGCCATTAATAAAAGCTATTCTTTCTCATCTAGCTCGGCGTAATATGATTTGTTATTCCATGTAGGGCATTTTAATTGAAAATTCCCTAAATTGTGGAATTTAAAACAGTCCACAGTGACTCGGCTACTCCTTCCTCTCGTCCTCCTCGATAGCTTCCTCTCCCAAAATCTCTTCTGCCGGTTTTGTAGGAGACCTTTAGCACTTTCTCTTCTTCTGCATCACCTTTCATACACTGCTCCTTGACTAAGAGGCTGCTCTGAAGTCCATCCAACGTGACTGTGTCCAAGTTGTTTGATTCCTCGATGGAGCACACCACGTAGTTAAAATTTATGGTTAATTATCTTAAGATCTTCTCTGAGATGGTATTCTCCTTAAGCGTATCGCCATAGTTTCTCATATTCTTTGCGATGGAGAGTGTTCTCATGAATAAGCCATTAATGGTCTCCCCTTCCTTCATTTGAAGCAACTCATACTCCTTCTGAAGCACTTGTGATTGTGCTCTCTTTACTTTGGTTAATCCTTCGAATTCCTGCTTCATGCCTATCAAAATTTGTTTACAAGTCTCAGTGTTTAGCGTTGTGTCAAGTATCTCTCTATCAATCGCATTCTGCTGCTCCTAGTAGGGGTGACGCCTTCACACCTACTCCTTCTTCTATAAGGTCCCAATACTCCTTCGAACAAATGAATTTCTCCATTAACTGAGTCCAATGGTCATAGTGACCATCAAATTTTGGAATTGCAGGAGCCACAAAACCTTTTATGCTACTGCTATCTCCCATTCGTACTCTCCCTCTTTTCTCTTCTTAATGTGATAGAGCTCTGATACCAATTTTTGAAAAGGAAATTCAGAGTGTGATCAAAGCTCGTTTTTCATTGATGATCAACTGAGTTACATAATGATCCTTTAATAGAGGAGACTTATTATATACGAACGTAAAAACAAATCCAAACCGAAATGCCTACAATAATGCTAGGTATGACTAGGTTTATTCAAATACATGACAAAAAACTCGGATGACCACTTCAACCGTGATGACTTATTCTAGCATTGATCCTTTGCAATACTTCTTCCCTAAGCTTCGGACAATGCTGCAACAGTTTTCTGCAAAACCTGCAACAACCTATTGCAACATTTTTCTTGATTAATGAAATGGATTATGGTGCTTAGCATGCTCTGCTTACTACATTATGATATTTTTACTGAAGCTGAAGTTTGTCCTGGTTTCAGTTTTTAGTGTCTCGGCATGATTTGTATGGCTTTGCAAGGATTTTGAGTTTTTTTTCTTTGCTCATATGTGTGTTGTATTCAACTTTTGGCTCGATTTTTCTCATTATTTTATTCATTTGAGCCTTTGAGCAGTTTTAGTTTATCTGATAAGATGTATGATCTTAAGGGTCGTACAAGTGAATTTGAAAAATGGGTTGATATCACTTCTTTTACTTGCAGTGCTTGCATCATCACAAATGAAATTTGTTAACTTATCATATTTTGAGAAAGCCTTTCACTCATTCGAGCCTTTGAGCAATTTTATATTTTTATTTCTCAAAATTTGAACCATACTCTTGCATATCTGTTTTTTTGCATTTATACTTAACTGTATTTTGTTATTTTCTATATTCAAATCTCTTTGATTTTTGATGATTATGTGGTTTGTCTTTCATTTTTCATATACTAGGATGGCTGTTAATTAGCCGTAGAGTAATTGTTCTAGAAAAATGATTTTGATACTCCAAACTTGATTGACGAAGACAACTTTAGTCTTGAAGATATGAACTATGATAATGATGGTAAGAATAATATGGTATCTCTAGAAATTGCTTCTTCAGAGGCACCTAAGAAACATAAATGTACAAGTAGTTCAAGTAGACGTCCTGTTAAATGCTAGAAAAATTTCACACTAGGAGAGAAATATTTTAATGGCAGAACTGATGTTACATGCAATCAATGCGATAAGACCAACTGCTTGAATTTACGTTAAAATTGAAATAATATCTTGAATTATCATATGAGAGATTGTCCAAAAACTCCTGAAAATACACTTGACGTAGTATTAAAAAGCTGGATATATTGGTTTTTTCGTGAAATGATTGAAGTAACTTTAATTCAGCATAATCTCCCATATTTGTTTGTTGAGTATGAAAGCGTCAGAGAGGCTTTTTCTTATACTAATCCTTATATAGAGTTTTGAAGTAGAAATACAGCAGCATCATATTTCTTGAAAACTTTTGAGAAAGAGAAAAGAAACACGAAATTTCTTGATTAAAATCCTAGGTAAGATTTTTTTGACAACAAATCTTTGGAGAGGTATAACTATTAAAGATGCTATATGTCTCTCAGTCCATTATATTGATGTCGATTGGACTTTCAAAACGAAGATACTATCCTTTTGTGCTTTCCGCCTCCACATGCTGGTATTGCTATAACAATGAAGCTTAGTGAGTTGCTGAAGGATTGGGGATTAGAGAATATATTTTCTCTAACTGTGGACAACACTACTGCTAATGATAACATGCAAGGTATTTTAAAGAGAAAGCTAAACAAATATTTGATGTGCAATGAAGAATTTTTTTCATGTAAGATGTTCATTGCACATCTTAGATATTATTGTGCAAGATGATTTAGCTGTGATCAGTTAAACTTTGTAGAAAATCAAGGATAGTGTAAAGTTTGTGAAGGGATTTCAGTCTAGAGAAAACATTTTTCAAAATTGTATGGAAATAATTGGATTTCCAATTGAAGGATGTAGTTTTAGATATCACAACTTTTGGAATTTCACTCATCTGATGCTCTCTCGAGCAATCGAGTTTATGGATGTCTTACATAATCTTACAGAGGTAGATAAGAGTTATAAGAGTTTTCAATCTGATTTAGAGTGGGAAAGAGGAGAATTGGTATGTAAGCTCTTAAGACCATTTGCTAAAATGACAAAGCTTATTTCTGGTTCATCTTATCCTACAACAAACTTGTATTTTATGCAAGTGTGGAAAATTAAATGTTGGCTGAGAGATAATGAAGATTCTGATGATAGGATTATTTGTGAAATGGTGGAAGCTATAAATGATAAATTTGGTAAATATTGGAAAGAATTTAGTGACATACATGCAAATGCTGTAATTCTTGTTCTAATATTGAAGTTTTCATTTTTAGAATATTTTTACAATAATTTATGTTCCTCCACTAGCAAATCGAGTTTGGTTCATGTGCGTAGCAAGTTTATTAAGTTTTTTGGTGCGAATAAGAGAAACTTAAGCAACATTACCATAACCACTACATAAGTTTCACAACAAAACATTCTATCATGATATGATGTAAGTCTATTCTTCAAGTCTTTTTGGTTTGTTATTTTATTTAGATTCTTAAAACTAGCTATTTAAACATTTAATAATAGATCACATGCACAATTTTTGCTCCGAACAATTTTTTTTTTGTGTGAATTGTATGAGTTTTAATTAATTGTTAAATCCGATTATAGTTTTTAATTTTATGATTCTTTCACTGCTCATATATTATGAGCCTTTTATTAAAAAACTAGTGATAGTGGAAATTTATCAATGGACACATATTTGGATGAACCAGTGTTAGATATGGTTATATTTAAAAGTTTGAATGTGGGGGCATATTAGAAAAACAATTCAAACTGTTTAAAGATTTGATGTTAATGGGTTGTGATGTTCTTAGCATCCCTATCACAATTGTGGCATCAAAATCATCATTTAGCATATGTAGTCATTTTCTCAACAAATATAAAAGTTGCATCGTACCTACAAATATTAAAGTTTTGAAATGTGCAACAAATTGGTTTTGGGTATTCAAGAAACTGATAAGAATTTCACGTTTTATTTTTATATTGTAGGTGATGAGTTCTAACTAAATTTTTTTTGCATATTATAGGTGATAAGTTTTAGTTTGTTGAAGAGAAAGATAAAATCATAATGTGATGGATTGACTATATCTCATTGTAATCTCTTCCACTATAACAAAAACACACATTTGATCCTTAATACCTTTTCTATGGTTGTACCCACTATGTGTATGTAAATTTTTATATTGGGGCCATGACAGTGTAAGCTCTGTTTCTTGTCTTCTCTAAAGAAACTATTTAGATCTAGCAGAGTCTTATGGTATATCAACACAATTGTCAACACGACATTTGTGGGGTAAGCAATCTAAGAGTTGGTTGAGCCATGGCCAAGAATCGCCTATGTAACTCCAATTAAATGAATATTGCCCTATGTCTGTCAATATGACTTAGTCAATAATATTACCGTAAAAATTCTTCTATATTTATCAATAGTTATCTTTTAGAGTTAGACAAGAAATTTGCATTTTATCTTGGTTTCTGGTTTTAAAAAATAAAACCATGGGAAATAAAACTACTTTTTTAAACCCACACCTCTTTCAGAAGCATTTTATAACACTCAATAAGGAACTTTTTTTCTCCAAGCTTGATTTACAACTCTCATCAAGCTTTGATATTTATAGTACAAGATCTAAGAAATATTACAAGGCTTATTCCTTAGATATTTTATTCACACCACACACTTAGTCAACAAATATATACCAGTCATGTCTCTTTCGTCATCTAACTTATTTAAGCACATGTTTTATTTTACACAAGTAATTAGATGACACCTAATTACTTTATTCCATATGCCTCCAAAAAGAGAGGTGACTGCCACATATCATCCGTCGTCTTTTTTGATATCTTCTTCACTGTCTTATATAAATTCTTTTTCCTTGGGATGTACCTTTTGATTTTTTATATGATCCCTTCAAATCTGTATATCGGATGGTCAATATTATCTTTTGGCCATGCATACTGATCATGGAAACCTGCTAGGACTTATCTTATTTCATCAGCAAATCCTGGTGGATAGACATCTTGGTTATGCCAGTGTGTCGTGTGTGGAAAAAACAACATATTATCAATTTATGATTCTTCCAGACCATTCAAACTTGTCATCTGTGCAATTCTTCTATGAAAGTGATAACAAGAACTTGGAAGAACATGAGCTCCATAGTGTCTCTGAATAGTGATTATATCGTCATCTGGATTTTGGATTTTAGTTATCTTGAATGTAACAAGGACTTTCCACTCATTTGTTGCTCACAAATTGTCATGCCACTATGTAACATCTTTAGAGCCACTAATAAAGCTTTTTTTATTGTGGCTTTCTCCTTGGTATGATGCATTTTGCCAAATACTGCAGAAGTTTGTTTTTGTCGAAAATAACTCCAAACGTGTACAAATTCACTAGATCCCACAATAGGATATTGCTTCTCTTGGAAATTTCCTATAATGGACTGGGTTCATGTGTATGATAGTGAGGAAAGGGAATAACAGATGGTAAAGGAGGCCAAGAAGTGGGCTTTGGTCCAGTCCATATCGGTGTATGTACAGCCTTAGGAATCCATGTATTATATCAACTCCTCTGTATATTGGAACAGTATCAACCATCTTCTCCAGTAAGTTTTGTGGTATCATTGCAATCATATTCCTTAAGGATTCTTCAGATGGATTCTCCGTACTGAGTGTGTAGATCATGGGGATGACTGATGAGATTTGTCATTGAGTTCTTGATAAGAAGTCTGGAAGGAAGTTTTTGTTTCTTTTATGTGCTTTACTTCATATCGCCATTGTGAAAACCAAGTTGGCCATCTGAGTAATTGTGCTTGAGGTAGAAATTTCTGTTTGAACTCGAGCATTCTTGGAAATGAAGACATGTCCATTTCTATGAGGAAATTATGCCCGAACAGATGGAATGCAAATTTCTCTATTTCTCTTTTGACTGCAAGGATTTTCTTGAAGGTTGTAGTGATAATATTTTTCACTGTCTTTGAAAGAACCACTCTTGCAACCATATACTTGTCCCATAATAGCAATCACTTGCATCAGTTTAGAAAATTCTCTTTCCTTTTGAGGGGAACTTTAGTGCCGGTAAAGTTTTCGAGATTTTTTTCAATTCTTTTACCGTTTTATTGTAGTTGTTATGCCATGGAGGAACGTGATGTAATAACCGTTTGGTGGCTGTCCTTTCACCGAGAAGCTCAGGTTGCTGGACAGAAGAGATAGAAGCAAGAGGTGGATCGATGGGACCACACAAGCTGTGAAAGGGCTTGTGATACTCCAAGACCTTCAACCAGGAAAGGTTGAAGAACACGGCTGGCTCTTCAAGAAAGCTTGGGGGCGGCGCCTAAGGACTTATACAATAAGTCTTAGATTTTTTTTTTAATTCTAAATTGCTTGTTATTTCATTAATGAATGGTTCAAAGGCTTATATAATGTCTTGTTACAACTTAGGCTAAACAACATGATGTTTATCCTTTTAAGAAATAAAAACAACAAATAGTGTGCTTGTTGGAAAAATTTAAAAGGACTTTGGGCATAAGTAGCCAACATGATTCATAAGCATAAATAACATACTTAGACTAAAATATAAATAAAAGATAGAAAAGCCCAGTTAAACACTTAGGCAAAAATCGCTGGAGACTTGTGAATGGTGTGAAATTGTGAACAAGTCTTCACCGTCTTGCGCACTAAGAGTATTGCCTCGTTAAAACCTTCTTCAGAAAACCCAATGGGATAAAACCGAAGATAGGAAAAAGAGTACAATTTCCTAACACGACTTTTGGTGTCTCTACAGGATGGTATTGGTAAAGACACTGGAGGAAGAAGAGTCTTCGAGAAGAAACCTCCATTGTTCCTTATCCAGCTTGAAGGGTTCGGGGTCGCATGGACCAGGGTTGGTTGGTCCGGGTTCCGGCGTGGTTGGTCAGAGTTCCTGTCCGGCTCCACTCTCCAATAGAATGCTGAGCTTGTCTCCTAAGGCCTTCCTCTTGGACCGTGTGAGGGGTTCTGGTGGGATGACCGGTGCAGTAGCTGGGACGATGTCCTCATCATTCCCTCCCTCTTGAAGTGCTTTGGTCTCTAAAGCGAACTTCTCACCTGCATCAAACAACTCTAAGTCAGAAACATTAAACGTATTAGACACATTACAATCACCTGAAAGTTCGAGCTGGTAGACATTATCATTGATTCTCCGTAGGACGCAGAATGGACCATCTCCCCGGTGTGTAAACTTGCTCTTTCGTCGCTGGGGAAACCTTTCTTGCCGCAGATGGAGCCAAACCCAATCTCTCTCCTTGAACACTATATGCCGGCAGCCCTTGTTGGCATTCTTGCTGTTCTGGATGTTTTGTTGCTCCAAATTTGTCTTGGTTTCTTCATGTAGACACTTGATATATTCAGGCCTTTGCTTCTCCATCTAAACTGATGGCGTCTCCCAAATGAATGGGTGTGAACTCAATAGGCGTGGTATGGTTGAAGCCGTAGACTACTTCAAATAGATACTGTTTTGTTCCAGAGTGTGTGGCCCTGCTGTAAGCAAATTCGACATATGGAAGACATTACAACCATTTCTTCAGTTTCCTTCCAATCGTTTCTCTCAGCGTCTGTGATAAGGTCATGTTGACCACCTCTGTCCGTCTGTCTGTGGATGATATGCGGTATAAAACAAGAGTTTGGTCCCTAACTTGCGCCACAATTCTCGCCAAAAGTGACTGAGGAACTTGGTGTCTCTGTCTGATACAATCGTCCTGGGAATGCCGTGCAGTCATACTATCTTTTTGAAGAATATGTCGGCAGTCTGGCTTGCTTCATTTGTCTTGTTACATGCGATGAAGTACACCATCTTGGAAAAACGGTCAACCACGACGAAGATGGAGTCTTTGTGGTTGATTTTAGGCAGTCCTAGCATGAAGTCCATAGAGATGTCTGAGGTGCAGAAGGACTGGTAACGGCATGTAAGGACCTTGCGGATGCATCTTGGATTTAGCCCGTTTGCAGATAAGGCATTTAGCACAGTGAGCGTCCATATCTTGTTCTTTTAAGATGTGCATGTCAAGGAAGTCAATTTTGGTTTCTCATATCACCATTTTCTTTTATGAGAGCATAATACCATACTGCTTCGCGATGTTATGGAATTTTGTCACCAACGATGTGTGTGACTCGATATCCGGAGAGAAAAGTAGGATGTCATCAATGTAGACCAATTTATTTCGAGGATGGGTTTGAATATCTTAGTCATCACCTTCTAGAATAGTGATGGGACAATCTTTAATCCGAACGACATGAGTTTCTAGTGGTAGTGACGGTCTGGGATGCGAAAACTTGTTTTAGGCATGTCTTCTGACTTGATTCTAAGGTGCCATAATCCTAATTTTAGATCAATTTTTGAAAAGATCTGAGTTTGTAGAAGTTACTAGAATAAGACTTCTCTTTTTGGTAGAGAAAACTTGTTGTCAGCAAAAAGGTAGTTGAGGGATTTGTAGTTGATTACCAATCTCAAATTTCGTCGAACTTGTTGAGATCTTTTGTTGACATAAAATGCTTCACATGCCCATGTGAAGCCATCTTCTCTATGAGGTCTTCTTTCAGAAGTTAATCATATTCTTATAGTGCAAGATTGTAGTGATCTTGATTCATTCCTGGATGGTTTACCTTGGTTAGATGACAGCTTCATTTTCTTGAATGGTAATGATATTAAGAAATCTAAATTTGTCCATAATGGTGATGAACATTTGGTGAGGAACTCTGAATGTGATGTGACCCAGGACAAAGAGGAGGATTTGAGGACAACCGCAACGGACGTGGAATACGACTGAGGCCCGAACGGCATGACCGCAACGGAGGTGAAGCACGACTGAGGCCCGAACGGCACGATCACAACAGAAGATGTTCACGACCCAAGCAGAAACGAAGGCCTTGTCCCGGTTGAGGTTCTGGACGACCAAGACGACGACCCACGAACGAACCAACAAGATGACCATACCTCGACCAAATCACGACCCGATCACGACCGTGCCTCGACCAAGCCTGGACCGCGCCTCGACCAAACTCGGTCCAGAATCAAACTTGGACCAGATGGTTCTCCCAGACGGCCCTATGACCAGGACGCGTACCAAGGCTCTTCAACAAGTGGTCAAGGCTTTGCTTAGTCAAGACCTTAATCAAACCTCCACTTCTATAGGTTTGATCAATTTGATTCGTGCTTTTTGAATTAATTATTTGTTAAAGGATCTCTTTCAAGTGATCTTTTTCCTTCAGTTGGTTTTTGTCGCAATGCGTTTTGCCACCAAAGTTTTTTACTGAGGCTTTGAAAGAGATTCTAGATGTGCAATACTTAAGGCCCATAGTTTGGATTGTTTTGGACTTTTTTTTTCAGCCCGGCCCATTTCTGATTTTTGTACTTAGGCGTGTAATATTTGAATTTGTAATCAAGTGTTTAATGTGGTCAAGGCGTGTGTGGGGATTTGAGCTCATCATACAAAGCTCTGACTTTCTGACCACCACCCTTGACCACCGTCCTCCTACTTCATTTTAAACTCGGCTGAATACTCTTTGTAACCTTTTCCATCTATCGAGTTTTCTAATCAAAAAGCCACTTTGCTTCTTAGATCATTCTATCATTGTGTAGTCTTTGACTATTCTCTTGTACAAACTCCCTCTGGTGTGCAGTATCCTTAGGCCTTTCTACAAAACCCTTGGTTCACGGAGGTGTGTCATATCCTCTTTGTTCCATGTCGATCTAACCAAGCTGTTGCCATCTCTTGGTGTAAAAGTCCCATCTCCATTTTAACCCTCTTCCATATCCGCCTTCCTTAGTGTCACGATCATTTGAAATTTTAGTCTTCCGCTTTTCCCTTCATCTCGGACCACCCTGTTGCCGATCGTGGGTTGTGAACCTCTATAGATTCTCATCAAGTGGTATCAGAGCATCAACAGACTGTGTTCTTCACTCTTTCTCTTGAATCTATTATTGTGTTGGCCAATTCTTAGAATTTGGTTTTCATTCTTTTTTGTGACTTTTAAAATTTCATTTGATATTTTGATTACAAGTTTGTTTTTTTTAGTTTATGATTGTGGATTGGAATTAGATTTTGTTGTCTGTTAAGTTGTTTGAATTTAAAAACCTGACATGAACCGCTTAAACAAATTCCAGATAGGTGTGGCACGATTTCATCCAGAGGAAGCCAAAGGGATAGTGTTTGCCAGGAGAACTTTGATGAGGAGGCCACGGCTTAATTCTTCCAGAATGAAGTACCTGATTATGGAGATTTTAGGCAGCCTGGCGGTTCCATGAGCCTCAACCACCCCCGAATCATCACGATGGGCTTAATAACTTGAAGCTGAAGATACCTTTCTTCCACAGCAAAAATGACCCTACAACTTACTTGGAATGGGAGCAAAAGATATAATTGGTGTTTAATTGTCAATTCTATACTGAATCTAATAATGTTAATGTTGCAGTCACAAAATTCTACGACTATGCCTCAGCTGGTGGCATCAAATGGTGACTTCAAGGAGACGAAATGATGAATGTCCCATTAACACTTGGGATGAGCTGAAGCGGATCATGCACATGCACATGCAATTTATACCAAGCCACTATCACCGTGACCTCCACATAAAACTTAGACAGTTGACCCAGGGCAACCGTAACGTGGAGGAGAATTTTCAAGAGATGGAAACTCTCTTGATTAGGGATTGTGTGACAGAAGATCATGATGCCACTATGTCACGGTTCCTTATGGGATTGAACCGTGATATTCAAGATATGTTTGAAATGCAACATTATGTGGACATTGAAGAAATGCTCCACAAAGCTATTCTCATTGAACTTCAAATTAAAAAAAGACCTAACTTATGCTCAGGTTTTGGTGCAGGTACTTGGAACAGTAGGCCGTCTTATAACCGTGAGTACAAGCCAACTAAACCAGTGGACATTAGGCCAACCGCCTCTAAACCTGAATCCTACAATTCGTGTGTGGATAAAGGAAAAGCCATTGACCGACTAAATAGGACACAAGATATTTGTTGTTTCAAGTGTCAAGGAGTTGGCCACTATGCCAACGAATGGATCAACAAAAAGGTCATGGTTCTTTTGGACAATGGAGAGTGCGTGACCGATGAAGAGGAAGAACCGGAGCTGGAACTTGAATCAGAACCGGATGAATTTGTTGAAACACCGGTTTCAGGACAGCTCTTAGTGGCTCAGAGATCCCTTATTGTTCACTCTAAGCCATATGAGCAAGAACAGAGGGAAAATCTGTTTCACTCTAGTTGCCTAGTCAAAGGGAAGGTATGTAGTCTTATTATTGATGGTGGAAGTTGTACTAATGTTGCTAGTGAGACTATGGTGCAGAAATTAGGTCTTGAGATGAGCAAGCACCCAAAGCCTTATCCTTTAAACTGGTGAGTTGTGTGTCACTCACGTGATTGTTCCAATTGAAATTGGAAAATACCTTGATAAGGTCAAGTGTGATGTCTTGCCAATGGAATTTGGGCATATCCTCTTGGGTAGGCCTTGGCAATCAGACCGCAGTTACCCATGATGGGTTTACTAACCGGCACCACTTTACTTTTAATGGCCGAAAGGTGACCTTGGTGCCTATGTCACCCCAAGAAGTCTATCAAGACCAGCTACATCTTAGACAACAAAAGAGGAAGATTGGCTAAACTAAAGCACCTAAATCAAAATCCAATTTTCTTATCAATCCTGGAGAGGTTAAACGTAACTTGACTGTGAAGTATCCTATCCTTATGTTTATTTTTAAAGAAAAATATCTAACGGTTACTGACCATGAGCTAGAGCTTCCGAGCAAGGTGTGTGATATTTTTCAGTAGTATGAGGATGTCTTTCCAGAAGAACACCCTGATGGCCTACATCCTATACGTGGGATAGAACATCAGACTGATTTCTTCCGTGGAGCCACATTACCAAATCGTCCTGCCTATTGTACAAATCCAGTCGAAACCAAGGAGCTCCAAAGGCAAGTGGACGAACTGATGAAGAAAGGTTACATCTGTGAGAGGACGAGCCCTTGTGTCGTGCCGGTGCTTCTTGTCCCAAAGAAGGATGGGACATGGCGAATGCGTATTGACTGCCGTGCGGTTAATAACATAACGATAAAGTAGCGTCACCCAATTTCTAGGCAAAATGACATGTTAGATGAATTATATGGATCTAGTGTGTTTTCAAAAATTGACTTGAAAATTGGTTATCACCAAAATCGTATGAAGGAGGGTGATGAGTGGAAAACCGCTTTTAAAACTAAACATGGGATTTAAGAATGGTTAGTTATGCCATTTGTTGTCTATTTTGATGATATATTGGTTTACAGTAAGAAAAGAAAGGTTATTTGCTAATTTTAAAAAGTGTACTTTTTGTACAGATAACCTTGTGTTTTTAGGATTTGTTATAAGTGCAGAAGGGATAAGAGTTGATGAAGAGAAGGTCAAGGCAATTCGTGAATGTCCTAGCCCCAAGACTGTCAGTGAAGTTAGGAGTTTCACGGCTTGGCAGGGTTCTATAAGCGGTTTGTCCAGAAGTTTAGTACCTTGGCCGCTCCATTGACTGAGATCATCAAAAAGGAGATTGATTTTAAGTGGGAGCGTGAACAAGAAGAAGCCTTCCAGACTCTTAAAGAAAAACTGACCAATGCACACCTTTTAGTGTTACTCAATTTTGCTAACGTTTTTGAAATTGAGTGTGATGCCTCAGGGATAGGAATTGGAGCCGTTCTCATGCAGGACCGGAAGACACTAGCTTATTTTAGTGAAAAACTCAGTGGGGCCATACTTAACTACCCAACGTATGATAAGGAGCTCTATGCTCTTGTCCGCGCACTTCAGACATGGCAACACTACTTATGGCCCAAGGAATTCATCATTCATACCGATCATGAGTCCTTGAAACACTTCAAAGGCAAACACAAGCTCAATAGACGTCATGCCAAGTGGATTGAATTCATAGAAATATTTCCTTATGTGATTAAATATAAGCAAGGTAAGAAAAACATTGTAGCTGACACTCTGTCCCGAAGGTATGTTCTCTTGTCCACTCTTAAAGTGAAAGTAATGGTATTTGATCACATTAAAAATCTGTATGCCACTGACCCAGACTATGGAGAAATCTGTGAGTCTTGTGAACATTCTCCTGTAGGTAATTTCTATAAGCAGGATGGATATCTTTTCTTTGAAAACTGGCTGTGCATTCCTGGTTGTTCCCTACGTGAGCTCTTTGTCAGAGAAGCACATTCAGGAGGTCTTATTGGTCATTTTGGAAAATCAAAGACCTTGGCCGTTCTGAAAGATCATTTTTATTGGCCACGAATGAGGAGAGATGTGGAACGCATCTTTAACAGATGACCTACCTGTAAAATGGCTAAGTCTACGACTAAGCCACACGGTTTGTATACACCCTTTCCCATTCCTTATCAACCTTGGATTGATTTATCCATGGATTTTATTCTTGGCCTGCGTAGAGCTAGAACCGGAAAAGATTCTATGTTTGTTGTGGTTGATATATTTTCAAAAATGTCTCATTTCATATCATGTACTAAGACAGATGATGCATCTCATATTGCTAGTTTGTTCTTTAGGGTGATAGTGAGATTACATGGCATGCCTAGGTCTATTGTATCTGATAGGGATACAAAGTTTCTTAATTATTTTTGGAAGACTTTATGGTCTACACTTGGCACTAAACTTTGCTTTTCAACGACTTGTCACCCTGAAAGTGATGTCCAGACCGAAGTAGTTAATAGGACACTAGGATTTATTATTAAGATCATTTGTTAAAAAGAGTCTAAAAACATGGGAGGAAATTTTGCCACATGTAGAATTTGCATATAATCATTGAGTGCATTACGCTTTTATGTTTTCCCCTTTTCAAGTTGTTTATGGATTTAACCCTCTTTCTCCTTTGGATTTATTGCCTTTGCCCTTAAGTGAAAGAACTAACCTAGATGGAGAACAGAAGGCTTAGCTGGTAAAAATATTACATAAGGAAGTCCGAGCCAATATAGAAGCCAAAAACAAGAAATATGCAGAAAAGGCTAATAAAAACCGAAAGAAGTTGGTTTCTAAAGCAGGGGATCAAGTTTGGATTCATCTAAGAAAGGAACGCTTTCCACATGAAAGGCGGTCCAAATTGTTGCCAAGGATGGACGACCCTTTCACCGTTACTAAGCATATCAATGACAACACATATGAGCTGGACTTGCGAGGTAAGTATCCAATTAGTACAAGTTTTAATATTACTGATTTTTTTCCTTATGTTTCAGATGATTTGGATTTGAGTACAAATACTCTTCAAGAGGGAGGGGATGATGTGACCCAGGACGAAGAGGAAGATTTGAGGACAACCGCAACGGACGTGGAACACAACGAAGGCCCAAACGGCACAACCACAACGGACGTGAAGCGCGACTGAGGCTCGAATGCCACAAACGCAATGTAAGATAGTCACGACCCAAGCACGAACTAAGGAATTGTCACGGTTGAGGTTCTGGACGACCCGGACGGAGACCCACAAACGAACCAAGAAAACGACCGTACCTCGACCAAATCACGACCCGATCACGAACGTGCCTCAACCAAGCCTCGACTACACCTCGACCGCGCCTCGACCAGACACGGTCCAGAATCAAACTTGGAACCGATGGTTCTCCCAGACGGCCCTATGACCAGGACGCGTACCAAGGCTCTTCAACAAATGGTCAAGTCTTTGATTAGTCAAGACCTTAATCAAACCTCCACTTCTATAGGTTTGATCAATTTGATTCATGCTATTTGAATTAAGTATTTTTGAAAGGATCTCTTTCAAGTGCTCTTTTTCCTTCGGTTGGTTTTTGTCCCATTGGGTTTCGCCACCAAGGTTTTTTACTGAGGCTTTGAAAGAGGTTCTAAATGTGCAATACTTAAGGCCCATACTTTGGATTGATTTGGGCTTTATTTTTGGCCTGGCCCATTTCTTATTTTTGTATTTATGCGTGTAATATTTGAATTTGTAAGCAAGTGTTTAATGTGGTCAAGGCGTGTGTGGGGATTTGAGTTCATCATACAAAGCTCTGACTTCTTGACCACCGCCCTTGACCACCGTCCTCCTACTTCTTTTTAAAATCGGCCGAATACTCTTTGTAATCTTTTCCATCTATCAAGTTTTCTAATAAAAAGCCACTTTGCTTCTTAGATCATTCGATCATTGTGTAGTCTTTGACTATTCTCTTATAGAAACTCTCTCTGGTGTGTATAATCCTTAGGCCTTTCTACAAAACCCTTGGTTCACGGAGGTGTGTCATATTCTCTTTGTTCCAAGTTGATCTCACCAAGCTGTTGCCATCTCTTGGTGTAGAAGTCCCCTCTCCATTTCAACCCTCTTCCGTATCCGCCTTCCTTAGTGTCACGATCATTTGAAATTTAAGTCTTCCGGTTTCCCCTTCATCCCGGACCACCCTGTTGCCGATCGTGGGTTGTGAACCTCCATAGGTTCGCATCAGAATGGATAGTGACACAAGAAGTTTTGATGATCTCTTCTTTGATATGACTCATTATCTCCATCAAGTAGAAATGGGACACTGAAGAAGATTTTTGTGTTTGAGACCTTTTGGATGCCAGATACTCTCTTAAAAATATGCAGGATGTCGAATCCAAGTATGAAGTCTTTACCAGGTAGATTAAACCCATATACTTTAGATTTGATCGTGTATTCTGGAAATAGCTGAATGTAAATTGTCTTGCTGATCAGATTAATGAATAATATTTCACCATTGGCTGCTTTGAAAGTTAGAGCACAAATTCTAATATTTAAAGGGGAGAATATCGGGTTTGATGATGGATGATGTCGCTTTGGTATCTTAGAAAACAATCACTGGTATTGGCTTATCGTACTTGGTTGATAAGATGTAGATTTTGGCATTTGGTGATTGTTGTGATTAGAGATGTTAAACCGGGTGGGTCCGGCCTGTTTAGGCCCGACCCATTTAGAGCGCTGTCCGTTTAGATCCCTTTTAAAACCGTTTGTTTAAGTTTTGCATGTTTAGGTCCTGCCCGTTTAGGTCCGTCAAAATTTTAGAAGCACGTTAAACCTGTTTAGTTTTAGCGAAATTTTGTAATTTTTTTAATTGTTATTTTTCAATATTTTTAGATTAAAAAACATATTATCTAATATATTTAAATTAATATTTACAATTAGATATAAACAATTTATGAAGACTTTTATATATTCTTTTTTTCATAGTTCTATTTTCCTTTTTAAAATCTTAACATTACATGGTTAATTTAAGATACATCAAAATTTATTAAAGCCTTATCCAATTCAGTTAAAACAATTGTACTAAATATATATCACAATTTACACGAAAAAAAAAATCCATCAAAATAATAAAATATCTCTCATTTTAAAAATATAAAAAAGAAAGCTAAGTTTGTGAAATTCAGTGACACAAATTTCTGGAAGTCCTGGATGGTGGAGGGAAGACTCTTGATCATAGTACCATCCTAATGAAGAAATACAAGATTTTAAGAAACAAGCTCAAAGTTTCTAAACTTTGAGTAGCCACTGAGGATGAGAGTCTTCAGAGAGATCGAAACCAGTTTCTCTGGTAGCGAAAACAGCAATAAGCATCCTCTGAGGTTCAAGAAAACAAGGGTCATATTTTCCATATCTTCTAGCAACTTTTCCAGAATTTCGCAGCCTTCAAATTAATCTTCGAAGATAAGATGCCTTTAACAATGCATATAAGTGAGTAACCGTAATCAAATATATAGCTATTATAAGACAGCACATGAAGACACACCTTAATAGCTTCCCAAAGATGTTGAATCTTCTTACTGTAAGGTAGCCTTTTACCAAAGAGATTCTGTGGGTCGAAGTCTGGTGGAAGTTCTTCCAACGGGAAGTTATGCCAGTGGAAATATCGGACCTCTTGAAGCGGAGAGTGTTCAAGAAAAACAGCAAAGACTATACATAGAGTAATGTTGAATCATATAAGCTCCAAAACGATTGAATCATATAAGCTCCAAAACGAAAGCATGACTCCAAAGACAAACACCTAAATTCAATTAGACAAAAGATGTAATACTTAGGCAACTTGGATCATGTTATCATTTATATTACTGATAATAAACAAAGCTAAGCTTGTGATATTCTTATTCCAATAAACCAAACCAGAGAGTCTACCTTGATCAAGTAACTGACACACTCTGAAATTTCAAACAAATGCCCTCACTTACGGCTCTTTAACAAACCCCAAATCATATAAAGGGAGAGTGTTCCTGCATCAAAAAACAAAAGTTAGAAATTTCAAAATGCGTTGTCATTGTTTTGCCTGTTACAGAGAACAACCTAGAGACAATGTTCCGTAGCTTTTGCAATTATCGATTCTACATAGCTACTGCTCTAAGTATGATGTGTTCTTCTTTCTGTGAGATAGCTTAACTCATGGTAAGCGTTTGTAGGGTAATCAAATTATGCATCCTTCTATGTACAAAATGATAGTTTTTGGGAAAATGCTGTAAAGTGTTCCCGAAATTGATGCATAGAAATACAAAACTCAGATTATGTGTCTTATAGAAAAATAATCTTACAGTCTAGTGACGTGGCTGTCTTGATTACAGGTGATATGAAACCAAATACAGGGATTAACAAGAGTAGGATCCCAGCTCTGGAGAACATGGTCTGGATCCGACAAGCTCCGGCGAAGCGAGTAAAGAGCGTCACCTTCAGAATTTGACTCCACCAAGCGAATCAAAGCAAATGTTAGGAAACCTAAATCAAAGATGAATGATTTCGATTAACCTATCAGAATTTCATCATACCTTATCACAGAGACGGAGAGGGAGAAACGCCTTCGTCGAGCTATTCCTCAGAGTCGATAAGGGAGAAAAGGAAAGAAAACGAGAGGAAAATAATAATAAAAAATTAAAGATACAAATTACACGGGTTGCCCGTTTAATTTTTGTCAAAACCCGTTTAGATCTGTCCGTTTAAAATTTTATATTTAAGATCGTCCGCTTAACTCTGTCCGTTTAATATCCGCCCGTTTATTAAATGGGTTTTGGACCCATTTTAACACAACTTGTGATATATGTGCCATCTCCATTCTATTTTCAACTTTCCAAGCATCAAGGGTGTAGACATTAAATAACATGAATTGATCATCTTCGTCACTTCCATCTTCAATATTTGATTTTTGTTTCTGATGTTTCTTCTTGTCCTATTCCCATGGCAAGAACCGTATTGTCATTAGGTTCATCATAAATGGAGAAGATCGACTCGATATCTGAATCATCGATGTCTTTGATTTGGGCTGATATCCAATGAGATTGTCTCTTTTCTTCTTGTTTGGCATTGTTTGGTGTAGTGTCTTTTCTTTTTGAAGATGTAACATCTGTCGAACTTCCTGGATCCTCGTTGATTCTTTGTTTTAAAGAATTTCCACTTCTTCTTGCAAGAGAATTGAGGATACTTTTTTTTTTCTTTTGAACTTTGTATTGTTATTGTATCCTGGTGAGAAGCTACACTTCTTTATCTTGTATTTGATTGATAGTTCTGGGCGATCACAAGTTTTCCAAGAAGCTTTCCTTGTTCTTGGAGATATTTGAAGAATTTTTGATGGTTGCATAGCTTTTCATGTGCCGCTAAAGATAGTTGATATATCTCTACTAGCAAAACTTGATTGAATGTTATGTTCTTCAAAGATAATATTCTTGAAGTCTCATTTTTGAGAGATTCAGGAACAGAGTTCAAGTATGCTTGCTTGAGATTCACATCATTTATCCCATTTAAAGTATTATATCTTTTGGACACTCTTTCATAATATCTTTTAAGATTTTTTCTTTTGAACGAGCAACATCTAATGCTGAGATATTATTCTCTTGCTAGGACTGTGTAATGATCCCATGCACCAAAGAATTATTATGGATGTGTCCAACTAATGCGTCAATTATCTATGATCGGATTTGTCGCTGAAGGTAATCGCCAAGACTAATCCACCATTGTCAAAGTCTTCTATGAAACTTGGAGACCAACTTGTCAACAACTCTTGGAAGTGTTGCTTCTGTTTAAGCATCTGCTCAGTAACCCATTCATGAATCTTATATATCTTGTCTCGCCATTTGGATGGTGAAAAATTGTTAAAGGAGAATCCGTTGTACGGTTCTGTATAAAACCTTAGATTTCTTTCTTGTTATGGTCTTTGCATGTCTTTCGAGATATTTTCTTCATCACTTTGGATGTCTTCTTCTTCAATTGGGAATTAAGGCTTTTTCAGAATCTTCTTGAATATTTTCCAACCTTTTCTTTTTTTCTTTGTTTGTTGGTGCTTGATTCTTCTTTCGCCATTTTTTCTAGAAAAGTAGAGATAAATTTTTGGCATGTTCAACCATGAATTATGGTTTACTGCTCTCTCATTAAGTATTTCAAATGTACTCTTCATACACCTTTTTTCCTGTTGTTTGTTTTCTTTTAGTAACAAGTTGTTCCTCAACAATTTTTATTGGGAAAAAGAATGATGTACCAAAGATACGAAATATTTGGTAATATATTTTTTTTTGTGGTAACCATGAATTGTAGTTTAGTGAGGAACATTAATTGTTCATCACCAATATGGAATTCATATATGTGGCAACCTAATTTATTTCTGTTTTCTTCTTCTTCTTCTTCTTAAAGTATATTTTTTCTCGTCATCTGAAGTATCCTTTAAGCATGCATCACAATCACAAACATAAAAGAACTTGTGACCCGTTTCATCAGCAAATATATAAATTTTCCATCCTAATCAAAACTTGAGATTGTGATACTACTCATCGAATCGATATCTTCTACTGATGAGATTTAATTTATCTTTGTGCAGAAAATTGAGGGTCAAGGCTTTCCATCTTGTTGCTTGAATGCAATTTCTACTGCTCCATCTTTTCTTCTTTGGAAGGATAAATCAACAGATTGGATAGGCATGCTTCTTTCATGGATTTTCTCGTATTTAGTTACCCATGATTCTGGGAGTAGCTTTGTTATCTCATCTGTTAGAATTTGTCTCGGGATGTGAATTCACGATGGTCTGTGTTGTGACTCCAATTTTTTGAGCAAAGCATCATTAGTATCTCGTGGGAGATTTAAATCCATGGCATGATTATGGACTCTGTACACCATCTGGTGAAGAAGTGTTGCCACATAGGTGTTGCCAATCTGTGGGGCACTAGTCATCTGTAGTTAGATCTGCATATTTTGATAGATCTGTGGATCTTCAAGCGCAATGTTAAATAATGAATCCTATCAAAGAAGAGATCATCAAAACTTCTTGTGTCACTACCCATTCGGAGTTCCTCACTAAATGTTCATCACCATTATGGAATTCATGCTCTGTAGCTTTCAAGTATCTTTGGAATTCATACTTGTCATTATCCTTTATTTTCTTCTAAGAGCACTGCTCCCCAATAGCAATCACTTGCATCTATTTGGAGACAGAATGCAAAGGTGTTGTCTAACATATATTATGTTTGAGTTTATCTGGGATGTACAACGGGGAAAAAGGTGCATGAAGAGTACATTCCAATAACTCAAACAGAGAGCACTAAACCATAATTTGCGGTTGAATATGCCCTATATCTAATCTCTACTTCTTGATGGTGGAACCAACAAACAAAGAAGAAAGAAAAGATTGAAAAAATATTCAATAAGATGCCTTAATTCCTAACTTCTTGATGGTGGAAAAAAAAGTTGAAGAAGAAGACATCCAAAGTGATGAATGAAATATGTCTGAGGACATGCAAATACCACAACAAGAAAGAAAACTAAGGTTTTACACAGAACCACACAACACATTCTCCTTTGGCAATGTTTCACCATCCAAATGGCGAGACAAGAAATATGAGATGCATACAGGGGTTACTGAGCAGATGATTAATCAAGGAGAAACACTTCCAAGAGTTGTTGATAAGTTGGTCTCCAAGTTTCAAGGAGACTCAGAAAATGGTGGATTAGTCTTGGTGATTATTGTCAGCAACAAATTCGAAAATCCCAGATAATTGACATGTTCGTTGGACATATCGATAATGAACTCTTTGGTGCATTAGATTATTACACAGTCCAAGCAAGAGAAGAATATCTCAGTATGAGATGTTGCTCGTTCAAAAGAAAATATCTTAAAAGATATTATGAAAGAATGTCCAATAATTTTATGCTTTAAATGGGATAAATGATGTGAATCTCAAGCAAGCATACTTAAATTCTCTCTCGGAACCTCTCAAAAATGAGACTTCAAGAATATTATCCTTGAATAACACGGCGATTAATCAAGCTTTGCTAGGAGAGATATGTCAACTATCTTTAGCGGCACTTGAAAATCTATGCAACCATCAGAAAATTTTCAAACAACTCAAAGAACAAGGAAAACTTCTTGCAAAATGCTTGTGATTGCCTAGAATTATCAATCAAATACAAGACGAAGAAGTGTAGCTGCTCACCATGATACAATAACGATAAAAAGTTCAGAAAAAAAGAAGTATATCTAATTCTCTAACAAGAAGAAGTGGGAATTCTTTGGAAGAAAGAAACAAAGAGGTTTCAGAAAGTCTGACAGATGTTACATCTGCAAAAAAGAAAGGATACTACGCAAAATAACTCCCAAACAAGAAGAAGAGAGACAATCTCCTTTGATACCTAGCCAAAATCAAAGATCTTGATGATTCAGATATCGAGTCGATCTTCTCCATTGATGATGAACCAACTGAAGATACGGTCCTTGCCATGGGAATAAAACAAGAAGAAACATCAGAAGAAGAATCATATAGTGAAGATGGAAGTGACAAAGATGACCAATTCATGTTATTTGACGCCAACAACTTTGATGCTTGCAAAGTTGAAAATAGAATGGAGATGACATATATATCACAACCATCAACAAATGCCAAAATCTACATCTTCCCAACCAAGTACGAAAATCCAATACCCGTGAATTCTTCAAAGATACTAGAGCTTCATCATCCATCATCAAACCTAGTATTCTCCTCTCTGAATATTGGAATTCATGCTCAATAGCTTTCAAAGCAGCCAATGGTGAAATATTCCACATCAATCTGATCAGCAAGCCAATATATGTTTAACTATTTCCAGGCTACATCATCAAATCTAAAGTATATGGGTTTATCCTACCTGGAAAAAACTTCATACTTAAATTTGATATCCTGTACAGTCTCAAGAGAGTATCATGACACTCAAAAGGTCTTAAACAAAAAAAATCATCTTATACTATGGACCACAGTCTTCCATTTTTATCTGATGGAGATAATGAATCCTATCAAAGAAGAGATCATCAAAACTTCTTGTGTCACTACCCATTCAGATTTCCTCACTAAATGTTCATCACCATTATGGAAAAACCCAGATTTCTTCATATCATTACCATTCAAGAAAAATGAAGACGTTAATCCAACCAAGACAAGCCATCTGGGAATGAATCCAACTAGAAGAAATCAATTAACTTTTGAAAGAAAACCTCATATAGAAGACCACTTCACATTGGCATGTGAAGCATTTTATGTCAACAAAAGAGCTGAACAAGTTCGAGGAAAATTGAGATTAGTAATCAAGTACTAACCCCTCAACTACTTCATTGCTGAGGATAAATTTCCTCTACCAAGGGGAGAAATCTTATTACAGAAACTTCCACAAGCTCAGATCTTCTCCAAAATTTGATCTAAAATCAGAATTCTGGCAACTTGGAATCAAACCATAAGACATGCCTAAAACAGGTTCTGCATCCCAGACCATCATTCCCATTGGAAAGTTATGTCGTTCAGATTAAAGATAGCCCCACCATTATTATAGAAGGTGATTACTAAGATATTCAAAAACATCCTCCAAAATCTTTTGGTTTACATTAATGACATCCTACTCTTCTCTCCGGATACCGAGTCAGACACATCGTTGGTGAGAAAATTCCATAACATCGCAAAACAGTATGGTATTATGCTCTCAGAAAAGAAGATGGCGATAAGAGAAACCAAAATTGACTTCCTTGACATGCACATCTCAAAAGGATAATGTTATCTCCAGCCTCACATAGCCACTCAATTTGACGAATTCCCTGATGAAAAGCTTTCTTTCAAGCAAATTCAGCAATTCCTCGGAATTGTCAACTAAATGGTGGATTTCATTCATGACTTGGCACACACAGATCTGTCCTTTTGGCTCAACTAAAAAAAACACTTTCCCATGGAATAACAACTGCACTAAGACGGTAAAATAATTGAATAAAATCTCGAAGACATTACCAATACTAAAAATCCCCTCAAAAGAAAAGATAATTCTCCAAATAGATGTAAGTGATTGCTATTGGAGAGCAGCGCTCTTAGTAGAAAATGAAGGATAAAGACAAATATGTGGTCACAAGAGCGGTGCTTTCAAAGATAGTGAAAACATTATCACTCCACCTGCAAGGAAATCCTTGCAGTCAAAAGAGGAATAGAGAAATTTGCATTGCATCTGGTTGGGTAAAATTTCCTCATAGAAATGGACATATCTTCTTTCCAAGAATGCTCGAGTTCAAACAGAAAATTTTACCTCAAGCACAATTACTCAGATGGCAAAGTTGGTTTTCACAATGGCGATTTGAAGTAAAACACATTAAAGGAAATGACAACTTCCTTCCAAACTTCTTATCAAGAACTCAACGACAAATCTCATCAGTCATCTTGATGAGCTACACACTCAGCCTGGATAATCCATCTGAAGGATCTTTAAGGAACATGATTGCAATGACGCCACAAAACTTACAAGAGAAGATGCTTAATAATGTTATAATCTACAGAGTAGTTGAAACAATACATAGATTCCTGAGGCTGTATATACACCAATATGGATGGACCAAGGGCCATTTCTTGGCCTACATTACCATCCAGTATTCCCTTTCCTCACTACCATTCACATGAACCCAGTCCATTATAGAAAATGTCCAAGAGAAGCATATCTTCTGTTGTGGTACCTAGCGGATTTGTACACGTTTGGAGTTATTTTTGACAAAATCAGATTTATGCAATATATGGCAAAATGCATTATACTAAGGAAAAATCCACAATACAAAATGATTTACCAGTGGCTCACACTGATTAAAGATGTGGCATGGTGGCCTGACAACTTGCAAGCAACAAATCAGTCGGAAGACCTTGTTACTTTCAAGATAAATAAAATCTAAAATCCAGATGATGATGGAATCACTATTCATAGATACTATGAAGCTCATGTTCTTCTAAGCTCCTGTAATCACTTCCACATAATAACTGCACTGATGAAAAGTTTGAATGGTACGGAAGACTCAGAAATTTATAATAGGCTGTTTTGTCCACACAGCGCACTCTCATAACTAAAATATCTATCCACCAGGATTCGCTGATGAAATAAGAGGAAGTCCTAGCAGGTTTCCATGATCAGTATGCATGGTCAAAAGATAATCTTGACCATCTGATATATAGAGTTGAAGGGATCAGATACAAAATCAAATGGTATATCCCGGGACAAAAATCTACTGATATGATCCTGCCTAAGGACACCACGGATGACCCGTGGTCAGAAGAACAAAGGTCCAGCGTGGAAGAGGTTCTCCCTGAAAACGACTCCAACACTCTTTTTCCCTACTTGGTTTTTGTCTCATTGGGTTTTACCAAGTAGGTTTTTAATGAGGCCCAAATATTCACTTTCTCTCTGACCCATTTGTTACTTCGGCCCGGCCCATTTTTCTTTCTTTGTCTTTTAATTTAATGAGTGTTGTTAGTAGTTGGTAGTTGGGGAGTTATGATTTATGATTTAGCTCTTGCATGAGCTTGCATGTTCTTGGAAGTTGTTCCAAGCATGCAAGCTTGTCTCCTCCCCATTCCCATATATATATATCCATCCTTTGTCATTTGTACTCTCATCAAAGTTTTTAATCAAAAGAGTGTCTTCTCTCTAAAAACCTTTGGTCACTTCTCTTCTCTTAGATCCTCCCTAAATGTGTAATATCTTAGGGCTCATCTAAGAAACCCTTGGGAATTTTCGGTGCGTCATATCCGAAAGCTCCCAAGTCCCGGCTTACAGAAGTCTTCCGCAACTTCTGTCGGTTTTCCTTTCGTCCACATCCCTTGGTCCAAACTCATTTTGGACGCAAGGCTTATCCCGTTTCGTCTTTACTTCCTTGTTGTGTCGATCGTGGATTGTGATCTCCACCGAGATCGCATCAAGTGGTATCAGAGCTTCACAACAAGCTAAGTAACTTCTACCCTTTTCTTGTTTATTTTCATTTTCTAAGTCGTTATAATATGTTCATGCAATTCCCGTTAATCTGTTTTTTTAATCCTTGTGTTTTTTCAAAGAACTTTTAACTGGCCAATTGGTACTTTAACATTTTTCAGGAAACCATGGTGGAATCCGAAGAAGAAGATGCACGTCGACCATTAACTGGCCAATTGGTACTGGACGCTCTTACCGCCCGCCTTGATCAAATTCTGGATATCAAGCTCCAAGCTTTTTAAGCCAGACTTCAGAACACCCCTGCTTAACGACGTATAGCCCCGCGTGGAGAATGGCCTGAACAGCCCAAACCACCACCCAGACAGAAACGATCCGGACACACTCAAGACAGACGGCCCATGTCACCTGCTAGAGAAAGCCGTGAAAGACATGAATACTATGGCGATGATGCAGCTGAACAATTCTATCAAAGTGGTGGATCCGTCCGTAGCAATCACCGGAGAACAAGACGTGAGTATGAGCCTAGACCGCCCCCACCGCCACACGATCATTTCAATGCCCTTAAGCTCAAGATCCCTTCTTTCAATGGAAAGAACGATCCAACAGCTTATTTGGAGTGGGAGCAGAAGATCGAGTTGGTTTTCGATTGTCATCACTACACCGAGGTCAACAAAGTTAAAGTGGCCGCTACTGAATTCTACGACTATGCGTTAAGTTGGTGGGATCAACTTGTCACGTCTCGAAGAAGGAATTGAGAGTTTCCAGTGGAGACTTGGTAAGAAATGAAAATGATCATGAGGAAGTGGTTCGTACCTAGTCACTTTCACCGTGATCTGCACCAGCGCCTAAGACATCTATGCCAAGGAAACCGCACGGTTGAAGAATACTTTCAAGAGATGGAGATCTTGCTCATCCGGGCCAGCGTCACAGAAGACAGAGAAGCCACCATGTCTCGGTTTCTTGGAGGGCTAAACCGGGACATCCAGGACCTCTTAGAGCTGCAACATTATGTGGAATTAGAAGAAATGCTCCATATAGCCATCCTTATTGAGCAACAACTCAAGAGGAAGCCCTCAGTTCGACAAACCTTTGGTTCCGGTTCTGTGCCATCTAAACCAGCTTATGTCCGGGACTTCAAGCCAGCTTTCCAGCGTGATTCCAACCCCTCCACATCCCGGATAGATGCTCGTCCAACTACAAGTGCTTTGGACAAGGGTAAAGCTATTGATCGCCCTGCTAGAAATCGTGATATCCGATGTTTCAAATGTCAAGGCCTTGGTCATTATGCCAATGAGTGCATCAACAAGAGGGTAATGACCCTAAGGGGTAGTGACGAGGTGGAGACCAAGGAATCAGAAAGCGACACTCTCTCCGACGAATGCATTGAACGACCAATCCATGGAGAATTATTGGTTGCTAGACGATCCATGAGTGTCCAAGCTAAACCGGATGTTCAGGAGCAACGTGAAAATCTGTTCCATACCAGATGCTTGGTGCAAGGAAAAATCTGTAGCCTGATCATCGATGGAGGAAGCTGCACCATTGTCGCCAGTGAAGACATGGTCCGCAAACTTGGCCTGACCGAGATGAAGCACCCTAGGCCTTATCCTCTTCAGTGGCTGAAAGATCAAGGAGAATTGAAAGTAACCCGCCAAGTGAAGGTTCCCTTGAGCATTGGAAAATATGAGGACGATATCCTTTGTGATGTCCTACCCATGGACGCGGGTCATATTATTTTAGGGCGACCATGGCAATCCGATCGCAAGGTAATACATGATGGGTCTACTAACCGCCATAACTTTGTGTTTAAAGGCAGGAAAACCACGTTGTTACCCATGACGCCCCAAGAAGTGTACCAAGATCAGCTACACTTGAGCAAACAGAAGGACCCGACCGATAAGAGTAAGGGCAAGAAGAAACAAACCAATTTTTTTGCTAAGGCTGGTGAGGTTAAAAGAACCCTTCATTCATCCCATCCTATCTTAATGTTTGTTTATAAAAAGGCTTGCCTCAGTCTTACTAATCTGGAACCGGTGCTACCGAGTGAGATGACCTCTCTTTTGCAGGTGTATAAAGATGTGTTCCCCGATGAAACACCTGACGGTTTACCACCTATAAGAGGGATAGAACATCATATCGATTTTGTTCCAGGATCAACACTGCCCAATCGTCCAGCTTATCGTACCAACCCGGTGGAAACCAAAGAGCTTCAAAAACAAGTGGACAACCTTATGAAGAAAGGCCATATCCGTGAAAGCATGAGTCCCTGTGTGGTCCCAGTTTTCCTTGTTCCCAAAAAGGATGGCTCATGGCGCATGTGTGTTTATTGTAGAGCAATCAACAACATCACGGTAAAGTATCACCACCCTATTTCTAGGTTAGACGATATGCTTGATGAGTTGCATGGGTCGAGCATGTTTTCCAAAATAGATCTTAAAAATGGTTATCACCAAATCCGGATGAAGGAAGGTGATGAATGGAAAACAGCCTTTAAAACCAAACATGGTCTATATGAGTGGCTTGTGATGCCCTTTGGTCTAACTAACGCACCTAGTACCTTTATGCACTTAATGAATCATGTCCTTAGGGAATTCATTGGTTATTTTGTTGTAGTGTACTTTGATGACATTTTAGTCTACATCAAAAACCTAGAAGAACATATTGGCCACTTGAAATCGGTTTTTCATGTGCTTAGAAAAGAAAGCTTATTTGCTAATCTTAAGAAATGCACCTTTTGTACGGATAACCTTGTGTTTCTAGGCTTTGTTGTAAGCGCAGATGGTATTAGGGTCGATGAGGAGAAGGTCAAAGCCATCCGTGAATGACCCAGCCCTAAGACCGTGGGTGAAGTCAGGAGTTTTCATGGGCTGGCCGGATTTTATCGGAGATCTGTGAAGGATTTTAGCACCCTGGCCGCGCCCTTGACTAAAGTGATTAAGAAGGACGTTGGATTCAAGTGGGAGCATGCCCAAGAGAAATTTTTCAAACACTAAAGGACAAGCTCACCAATGCTCCACTTCTTACTTTGCCTAACTTTGCTAATACCTTTGAAATTGAGTGTGATGCTTCAGGAATAGGTATTGGAGCTGTTCTAATGCAAGAAAAGAAGCCCATTGCCTTCTTTAGTGAAAAGCTTGGAGGAGCCACGTTGAAGTACCCCACATGACAAGAAACTTTATGCTTTGGTCCGAGCTCTTCAAACATGGCAGCATTACCTATGGCCCAAAGAGTTTGTTATTCACACTGATCATGAATCCTTGAAGCATCTCAAAGGCCAGCAAAAGCTCAACAAAAGACACGCCAAGTGGGTTGAGTTCATTGAGACCTTCCCATATGTCATACGATATAAACAAGGTAAAGACAATGTGGTCGCCGCTGCATTGTCCCGAAGGTACACTCTCTTGAACACTCTCGATGCTAAACTCTTAGGATTTGATCAGATTAAGGACATGTATGCCAATGAACCGGACTATGGAGAAATCTATATGTCCTGTGACAAGATTGCTGTAGGTCATTACTACAAACATGATGGGTTTCTCTTCTATGAGAATCGGCTTTGCGTCCCAAATTGCTCCTTGCGAGAACTGTTCGTTAGGGAAGCACATGGTGGAGGATTGATGGGCCATTATGAGGGACCATTTCCATTGGCCCCATATGAGACGGGACGTTGAGAGGGTCTGTAGCCGATGCTCCACTTGCAAAATGCCCAAATCAAAGGTTCAACACCACGGTTTGTATACACCTTTACCCATTCCTTTGCATCCTTGGGTTGACATATCCATGGATTTTGTTCTTGGACTGCCTAGGACTAGGAATGGTAAGGATTCTATCTTTGTGGTTATTGATCGATTTTCTAAAATGGCTCACTTTATTGCTTGCAACAAAACTGATGATGCATCACATATAGCTCAATTGTTCTTTAAGGAAATAGTGCGTTTGCATGGAATGCCCAAGACCATTGTATCTGATAGAGACACTAAGTTCCTTAGTTATTTTTGGAAGACCTTATGGTCTAAGCTAGGCACTAAGCTCTTGTTTTCTACTACTTATCATCCTGAAACTGATGGTCAGACTGAAGTAGTTAATCAGACTTTAAGAACTCTTTTGCGTGCTTTTGTGGAGAAGAATCTAAGAACTTGGGAGGATTGTTTGCCGCATTTAGAGTTTACTTATAATCATTGTCAGCATTCTGCGTCTAAGTTTTCTCCTTTCCAAATTGTTTATGGGTTTAATCCCATCTTTTCTTTGGATTTGATCCCTTTGCCTTTGAGGGAAAGAAATAACACAGATGGAAAGCAGAAGGCTGAATTGGTCCAACAAATCCATAAAGAAGCCATGCGGAACATAGAAGCAAGGACCAAACAGTATGTCAAAACCGCCAACAAGAATCGAAAAGAAGTCATCTTTAAGGCCGGTTACCAAGTCTGGGTTCACCTTAGGAAGGAGCAGTTTCCCGAAGAAAGAAAATCCAAGCTAATGCCCAGAATGGACGGCCCCTTCACAGTCATCAAGCGAATTAACAACAACGCTTATGAACTTGATCTTCAAAGTAAGTATAATATAATTTCCAGTTTTAATGTTTCTGACCTTGTTTCTTTTTATGCAGATCAAGCGGATTTGAGGGCAAATCATCTTCAAGTGGGAGGGGATGATATGATCCTGCCTAAGGACACCACAGATGACCCGTGGTCAGAAGAACAAAGGTCCAGCGTGGAAGAGGTTCTCCCTGAAAACGACTCCAACACTCAGCCAAAGAAGACTCAAGACCAGCTAGACGTCCCAAGCATCGTACAGACTGACGCTGGATCCCTTGATCCAAAGGAAGGACTGAAGGCGCCTGAAACTACTTGGACAATGTCAACCGGACCAATGACCAGAGGACGCATAAAGAAGCTCAAGGAGTCTATGGAGGAATCGCTAAAGATCATCATCACATTGATCACGCCAAGTCCAAGATCATCCTTCACTTTCCTCATCCGGGCCCATGAAGTCTAACACTTGGGTAAGTGAATTTTTGGGAGCTCTTTTTCCCTACTTGGTTTTTGTCTCATTGGGTTTTACCAAGTAGGTTTTTAATGAGGCCCAAATATTCACTTTCTCTCTGACCCATTTGTTACTTCGGCCATTTTTCTTTCTTTGTCTTTTAATTTAATGAGTGTTGTTAGTAGTTGGTAGTTGGGGAGTTATGATTTATGATTTAGCTCTTGCATGAGCTTGCATGTTCTTGGAAGTTGTTCCAAACATGCAAGCTTGTCTCCTCCCCACTCCTATATATATATCTCTCCTTTGTCATTTGTACTCTCATCAAAGTTTTTAATCAAAAGAGTGTTTTCTCTCTAAAAACCTTTGGTCACTTCTCTTCTCTTAGATCCTCCCTAGGTGTGTAATATCTTAGGGCCCATCTAAGAAATCCTTGGGAATTTTCGGTGCGTCATATCCGAAAGCTCCCAAGTCCCGGCATACAGAAGTCTTCCGCAACTTCTGGCGGTTTTCCTTTCGTCCACATCCCTTGGTCCAAACTCATTTTGGACGCAAGGCTTGTCCCGTTTCGTCTTTACTTCCTTGTTGTGTCGATCGTGGATTGTGATCTCCACCGAGATCGCATCACCTACTAAACTTAATTTATATCAAACAGCAAAAAAGATATTAAAAGAGAGGACCAATGATACGTGTCAATCACTTCTCTTTTTGGAGACAGGAGGAATAAAGTAATTATGTGATACTTAATTACTTATGTAAAATTAAAAGTTAGGTAACGAAAGAGACATAAGTGGTTTGTATTTGTAGAGTAAGTGTGTGGTATGAATAAAATATCTAAGAAATATGTTTTATAATATTTTTTAGGCCTTGTATTATAAATACCAAAGCTTGGTGAGAGTTGTAAACCAAACTTGGAGAAATAAGTTCCCTATTGAGAATTTTAGTCTTTTGTTTGAATGTTTTAAAAAATAAAGTTTTTCTTTCATATATTCTTGAGTGTAATTTCTTCTGTTATAATAAAACATATTTATGATTTTTAATACTTCTTTGTGGTTGTATCCACTATGTATCTGTAAATTAAGCATATTATAAGGTATGAATTTGATTTTCATATGTAACTAAGATGCTTATGCTTATGGCTATGGTTACATTTACAAGTGTGAGTTATGCTTATGGTAACTTTGATCTTCTGTAAGTGTATATATTTAGAAGTTTGAGTATTGCTTACGCTAATCTTCAAAGTTATGCTTGTGTTAATCTTCAAAATATCAATTTGTAAAATTGTAAAAAAGTCCATAAAATTGTACACAGTCCATAAGTATGTGAATTTGTAAAATCAATTCACAAGATAGGCCAGCCCATCTGGACAGCCCATCTGGAGATGGTGTTTATTGGACGCGATACCATTGTCGATTAGGACCAACTAATTACATCCCACAAAAACAAATGATCTGCGTGGACAAATCCAATTGGATACAAACAGATCATTTGACACTTGTACTTTTAAAATTCATTTAATATATAAGATACAGAAGATAAAAAAAATTGTTATTATATAGGTCACAAGCTTTTAGACCATTTCCATGTGTATATGGTTTATTCATAATTTAGCTATAACGAACACATGAAATAGAAGCAGTCAAATACAAAAACAGAAAACTAATCTAAAATTAAAAAATAGAGAAGATATGTACAAAAATTAAATTACACTAAACAAAACACACAAAAAATAAATAAAAATTACCAAAGATAATACAAAGTGTATCGTGAATAGCTAGCATAACCCATCAACATTTATATTGCTTATCTAACCTATTTATTATTTTGTTCTTTCAATAATTTCACAATTACCTTTATTATAATTTATGAACAAAAATTAATTATTATTTGTGACCAATCCAAATTATTATTTTTGTATTAACATTAGATATTAGAAATATGAATTATATGGTACAGTTGTGGCCACATATGTCTAGGTTCACATCCAACACTCCACAATATTAAATGAGATATTAAAGTGATTACTCATACAGTGATTGGGGAAGGTCCATTGAAGATAAAAAAAGCACATTTGGCTATGTGTTTACTTTAGGATCAGCCATGTTTTTTTGGCAATCGAGTAAACAGAAGACAGTTGCACAATCAGCAGCTGAAGCATAGTATACTGCCATATGTTCTGCAGCAAATCAAGCCATTTGACTACACAAATTAGTGAATGAGATCGGTTTTACATCACAAGAAGGCGCAAGGATCTATTGTGATGAGATCCTAGGAAGGATCAATCCAAAATCGGCACACAAGGAAGTTTGGAATATGATAAGCCTTACACCACACGTGTGAGCTCAAGTCGCCAAAGGATGTGGAGCGATGGGTGGCAGAAAGGTTGTGGAATAGCCTTTGATTTACCAAATTTGAGTTCTTCATATATGATGCACCAAAGATACACAAGGGTTTCTTGAAGCATATAGGATATGAAAAACTTATGTTCTATAAGAAATTTGTTGGATATTACACACTAATAAGATGATCTACTTCTAAAATAGAATTTGATTAAAAATATAGATAGTATTACTGATGAGGACATCAAGTCATGCCCATCAATAAACATGAAAAAGACACCAATAAGCTGACTAAAACCTTTGGAGAGAACCAACCCGAGCATACTAAGGACATAGGTGTCTTCCTTGAATCATATCTCCCCAACCACGAGTATGTAAGCTACAAATCAACTTGTTCTAGGAACTTAATTCATCAAGGAACCATAGAGAAGAAGAATCAGATCAAACGTTTGTCGCATGAATATATTTGATATAGGCGTATATTAGGCTAGTTTAATCTCATATTTCATATGTTTTAACAGCATTTTTTCATTCACATAGCATCATTCTAGGGTATTTTATTTCATTTGTGCATTTTAGTGTTTAGGATCATGAATTTGCATATTTGGAGTGTTTTGAGTTTTTTTCAGGAGTTTTGGAGTCTCCCGAATGAAGATCATGCAATGGACTCGAATAGAGGTGAAAATGAAGCCTGAAGCAAGTGCTAAAGAGCTAAGGAGCAGCGATGTTTACCAAGATCGATCGGTCCATTTTAAGACCGATCGATCGCATCTGCTCAAATTTGTGGGAATATCCAAGATCGACCAAGACCCTCCAAGATCGACCGATTCATTGTACGATCGATCGTTCCATATTTGGATCGATCGATCCGGTTTAATGATCTGGTCGAAAATTTTGTAATTAAACTAATTTAGTTTATTTAGTCGGGTTGGTTTAGTATTAAACTATAAATACCCAACCCTATGTCATTTTTAGCAAGTTTTAGATTAGAGGGAGAGACTGCAGCCACCAGGTGATTGAAGAGACATAGAGTTTTGAGTTTTGGATTTCTTGAGAACCTCTTTAAGACAATCGACTAATCATTTGGCTAATTTCTTAATTCTTATCTTTTTTATTTATGTTTAATCACTTTTATGAAATTGTTTTGTTTCTCTATGATGATGAGTGAGTAAATCCCTTTGAATGGTTTAGGGATCAGTAGATTAGGGATGAAATGATAATTGATTGATGTTTAGGTTATTAGATCCTTCTTGATAACTGAATTTAATACTAGGTTTGCTTTGAGAGAATCAAATCTAGAACCTAGGAAATTTGTTACCTGAGAGGTGTTGATGAAATTCCTGAACTAAGTTATTTAAGAGCTCTTCATTTCTATCCATTGAGAGATGATCTTAGCGTGATTAGTGAACCAATTGAACTAGAAATCAATGCATGCAAATAATTAATCTTCCAAATGAGAGTTTAGTTAGAATGATTGTTTAGCATAATAATTAATGACATGAGAGTATTTTGATTTAACATTGTTCATAGTTCTAGGAAGAGTTTAATGAAAACCCTGCAAGATTAATTAGTTTATTATTATTCCCTAATCAATGCCTTTTCTGAAACCATTCGTTTAAGTTTAATTATGAGTCAAGTTTTTTTTATTTAGTTAGCTAGTTTAGATTAGCTTTCGATTCAAGTTACAATCAAAACCACAACCATTTACTATTACTCTAGATTCAATCGAAATCATACAATCTTAATGTGCTAATTCTAGGTTCTCTGTGGATTCGAACCTCAATTACTTACAATAGACATTGTAGATTTTTATTGATTTATTTGATACGCAAAACCTCTTGCATTAAATTGGTGCCGTTGCCGGGGAATCTAAGCAACTAGCCATTATGATTTTGTTTTTATTTGAGACTAGAGTTTTTCTTTCCTTAATTGTTACTGAACTTTAGAGTTTGTCTACCATTTGTCACCTCTGCAGGTGAATGCAACGAAGGAGTCATAAAGGTAATACACTTGATTGCATCCTTATCTTGGTTCTATTGAGAGAGCAAACAAGAAAGCAGCCAAAGAAAGACAAGCTAAGGAACAGGAGGATTAATCAAGACAATGTGTTATGGAAAACCAGGGGAACAATCACCCACCTGCAATTGGGAATGAACAGCCTTAAATTGGGGTGTACAAGGATTTGTGATTCAACCCCAGGTGTTAGAATTTGCAGAATAATAGTTAGAATAGGTAGGAGAGTTTCTGGGTTTATATTTGATAAGGGAAGAACAAGAGTGAGAATAATAGAGAGAGATTGTGATACAGAGAGTATGGAAGGAGGATTCTATTTCCTTGATTGATTTATGGTGAGCATACAATGTATTTATAGCCAGAGAATAGAGATAAGACAAAGGCACTTCACCAAATGGTGAAAGTGACAGCTCCTAACAGCTAGAAATTCAAATTGGTTAAGCCAACATGTGACTCTTCCTTCCCTCTCCAAACCCACGCCTAGGAGAGCTTCTAGAAGGTGTCTTGGACAGTTTTGGGCTTGTTTGGGCTTACTTAATTCAGGCCTTGTGTTGCACATGTGTGGACAGACCCTGGGCTTCACTTCATTATCTCAGCCTAATGCACAGACCTTGAACTTCTGATTTGGGCTTGGGCTTCATTAACTTTTTCAGCTTCAGGCCTAAGGCTTCAATCCAATACTCCCCCTCAAGCTTAGCCATCAGATGAATGGTTAAGCTTGGAACCATGAAGACCCACCTCATTAAAAACCTTAGAATGGAAAACCCATTGGGACAAAACCATACTAAGGGAAAAAGAGTGTGGACTCCATGATTAGGAGAATCATTGGCTGGGAATGTTGATGAGTCCAAGTTTTGGGAGGATGGACTCACATACCTTGAGACTTGCAGCCTTGGTGAAAATGTCTGCAAGTTGATCTGAGCTTCTTGTGTAGCACGGTAAGATTATGCCTTGCTCCACTACTTGTCTGACCTTGTGACAGTCAACTTCAATGTGTTTGGTTCTCTCATGAAACACATTGTTGGATGCTATGTGTATGGCTGCTTGATTGTCGCAATGCATGGTGATTGGTGTTGAGACTTCTATGTTTAGATCCTTGAGAAGGTTCTTGAGCCAAGTGAGTTCAGTGGTCAGCTTTCTCATGGCACGATATTCAGCTTCAGCACTTGAGCAGGAGACCACTTTCTGCTTCTTTGTCTTCCAAGTGACTAGATTGCCTCCAATGAATGTGCAATAGCCGGTTGTTGATCTTCTGTCATTTCTGTCTCCAGCCCAGTCAGCATCACAATATCCTACAATCTCTGAGCTCCCATTGCATCCCATCCAAATGCCTTGATCATGGGTTCCTTTGAGGTACCTCAAGATCCGGTCCACCATATTCCAGTGGTGCAATTTTGGAGCTTGCATATGTTGGCTGACCTGATTCACAGCAAAACACAAGTCAGGTCTAGTAATGGTTAGATAGATTAACTTACCAACAATCTTCCTATAGAGTTTGGTTTCTTCAAACGGTTCATCTCCAAGCTCCCCCTCACGTTCCACCTTATAGCCTTCCTCTAGGGGAGTCTTTGCTGGTTTGGCTTCTAACTTTCCTGCATCAGTTAGAAGATCAAGTGTGTACTTCCTTTGTGATAAGAAGAGGCCTTCTTTTGTTCGGCATACTTCTATCCCTAGGAAGTACTTAAGTTTACCTAAGTCTTTAATATCAAAAACAGACTTAAGATAATCTGTAGTAGATTGAATTCCTACCTTGTTATTCCCTGAGATGATTATATCATCTACATAAATGAGAATGACCACCATACCTGATTGGCTTTGGAGTGTGAAGAGAGTGTGATCAGCTTCAGACTTCCTAAAGCCTCTATCTCTCAGTGTCATACTCAACTTGTGGTACCAAGCTCTTGGTGATTGTTTAAGTCCATAGATAGCTTTTCTTAGCCTTAGAACCTTTCCTGGAGTTACTGTGTCTTCAAGACCAGGTGGAGGTGTCATATAGACTTCATCCTCTAATTCTCCTTGTAGGAAAGCATTCTTGACATCCATCTGCCATAACTCCCATTCAAGGTTAGTAGCAAGAGATAGAAGAACTCTTACAGTGTGTAGTTTGGCTGCTGGTGCAAATGTATCATGGTAGTCTTCTCCATAGGTCTGAGTGAACCCTCTTGCTACCAATCTAGCCTTGTATCGTTCTATCTCTCCATTGCTTTTGTATTTGATGGTGAAGATCCATCTTGAGCTCACTGTCCTCTTGTCCTTAGGTAGATCAGCTTCATCCCAAGTGTGATTGATCTCCATGGCCTTACATTCAGCCTTAACTGCTTCTCTCCACACCTTATGCTCCTTAGCTTCCTCATAGTCTCTTGGAACCTGCCCTTGATCTAGAGCTGTTGTAAAGGCTTGGTGTTCTGAAGGAACATGAGCTAGAGAGCAAATCACTTGTGTTGGATGGGCTACTGCTTGTGCATTGTAGTAGACTCTGGTATTGATCCAATTTGAGGCTGGTTTCTTCTCCCTTTGGCTTCTCCTTAGCACCACTTGTTCTTCTTGATATTCTTCTTCCGTAGTCTGAACTTCTGGTGCATATTCTTCTTGATTATGGACACTAGAGCTTGCATCTTGGTCATGTGATTCAGATGCAATCTCTTGTTCATCCTCTGTGCCCCCCTCATGATCAAGAGGAATAGCCGGGGCAACATCAAAAGGAGGAGGAGGAGGAGAAGTGGCTGGTGATGGAGAAGCAGCTGGTGCATTAGGGAATGAGATTCCTAGGTTCTCCATAAGATGTTTAAGATTGGTAGCTCGGTCTGATGGAGATTGGGAGAGATCTTTAAGATCATCCCAATTCTTATCTTCATAGAACCCCTTTGTTTCTACAAACTTCACATCTCGTGAGACTATCACCTTTCTAGTCTCTGGATTGTAGCACTTGTATCCCTTTTGGGTAGTGGAATACCCTATAAACATGGCTTTCACACTTCTTGCTTCTAACTTATTCCTTTGTTCTCCTGGAATAAGAACATAACAAACACACCCAAAGACACGTAAGTGTGAAATAGATGGTTTACTCTTATTAAGTACCTCAAATGGGGATAAATCCTCCAAGATTTTTGTGGGGAGTCTATTGATGAGGTAGCAAGCGGTAACAAGTGCATCTCCCCAAAACTTCTTTGGGACATTGCTTTGGAACATGATAGACCGTGCCACTTCCATGAGATGCCTGTTCTTTCTTTCAGCCACTCCATTTTGTTGGGGCGTGTAAGGACAACTTGTTTGATGGATGATTCCATGTTTATCTAAGTGTTGTTTGAATGCTAGACTTGTATATTCTCCTCCATTATCTGATCTAAAAATTTTGATCTTGGCATTATAATGGTTAGTCACATACATTTGAAATTTAGTGAAGGCTTCTAGGACTCTATCTTTTGTTGGCAATAGTGTTACCCAAGTATATTTCGATTTTTGGTCTATGAATGTAACAAAGTATTTATGGTTGTCTCTAGATGTGCATGGTGAAGTCCAAACATCAGAGTGAATGAGATCAAAGCAATTTTCATATATAGTTGTAGACTTAGGAAACACTGATTTACAATGTTTACCTAGTATACAAGCTTCACATTCATCATTTTTAAAAGACATACTTGGCAACAATAGTTCTAAAGCCCTAGAGTGAGGATGTCCTAATCTAGAATGCCAAATAGCACTATTAGCCTTATTTAAAACAGAGTTGAAAGCAATAGATAAAGAGAAATCTGGTTGTGTGTCTTCAAGCACATACAAGTCATCCTTGGACACTCCCTTTCCAAACACCTTATTAGTCTTAATATCCTGAAAGTAAACATCATTAGGACCAAATATAGCATAGCAATTAAGATCAGAGGTTGTTTTCTTAACACTTAGCAAGTTTGAGGTGAATGTGGGCATATAGAAGGCTGTTGATTCTTTATTAAACAATTTCAGGTTTCCAATTCCTCTTATTGGTATCTTATCACCATTAGCTATTACTACATCTCCTAAAGCCGGTTTCATATTGATAAGTAGATTTTTGTCACTAATCATGTGATGAGAAGCTCCTGAATCTACAATAAGTGGCTTAGTGAGATTTAGAGCTTGAAAAGAGTTACCAGAGGTATTAGCTTTCTTAAGTGCTTTTATCAGTGCATCAAGGTCCGATTTTCTAACAAATTCTTGTTGAAATGTTGCAAGGGCTTTCCCTTCTTCATTGGTTGGCGTGGATGAGCTAGTGCTAGCCTTGGCTCTTGCCTCATGAGTTGCTTCTTGGGAGAGATTGGCCCTTGGTTGGTTTACCCATTTTGGCTTTAAGTGTGGATGGAGAATCCAACACTTGTTCTTAGTGTGGCCTTCTTTCTTGCAATAATCACAGAATCCTCTTCTTTCCCCACGGTTCAAGCCTCCTTTCTGGTAGGTGTTTGCCTTGTTGGCTGTGATGAGCTCTCCTTTGCCTCCAAAGAGGCCTAATGATCCTTGTTCCTTCTGAATCTTATTGCATACTTCTTCAAGACTTGGAAGAGTGTCTGACCTTAAGATGTGCTTGATAAGATCATTGTAAGTTGGGTTTAGAGTCAAGAGGAGTCCAAAGACCTTATCTTGCTCACGTCTTTCATTTAGCACCTTGGGATCCATGGTGCTTGGTCTAAGCATTTCAAGTTCAGCCCACAATGATCTGAACTTGCCAAAGTGTTGAGTGAACTCCATGTTTTCTTGAGTTAACTCATTAATGGCCTTCTTTACTTCAAAGACACGACTGAGATTGGAAGTGTTGCCATAAACATTTTGAAGTGTCTCCCATAACTCCTCGGCTGTGTCACAATAAGAATAAGCTTCAAGGAGAGATGCTTCAAGGGAGTTTTGGATCACGGATAGCACCAGTTGGTCTTCTTGAAACCACCGGTCTTTATTCATGATGGCGACTTCTTGGCCACCTTCTTCAGTCATGGCAATGGAAGTTTCACTCTTGAGGATGTGGCTCCATAAGCCACGGCTACACAACACTGTCTTGGTGGTTCTAGCCCATAAAAGGTAGTTGACCCCTTTCAGTGTCACTGGAACAACCACTCTTGAACTTTCCATGGTGTTTACACACGTTTTTGTTTGAATTTGAGCTAGGGACCGTTGGGTATAGCTATTAACCACTGGATGAAAGCAAATGGTAAGGGTTTTGAGAAAGTGGTTTGTTTGGAAAGAGAGTTGAGTAGCTGAATTGAGGAATGAAGTGAGTAATTCTCAAGAAATAACCTATCCTAACCTCTCACAACTCAGCACCACTTGGTTTTGAGGATTGATTAATCTCAGAGTGAGTATATTAGAAAAAGTTATTGCAAGAGTAGATTGAGAAAGTGGTTTGTTTGGGAAGAGAGTTGAGTAATTCTCAAGAAATAACCTATCCTAACCTCTCACAACTCAGCACCACAAGGTTTTGAGGATTAATTAATCTCAGAGTGAGTAGATTAGAACAAGTTATTGCAAGAGTAAACAGAGAATTTGCTTGATCCAAAACCAAGCTCTGATACCATGTTAGAATTTGCAGAATAATAGTTAGAATAGGTAGGAGAGTTTCTGGGTTTATATTTGATAAGGGAAGAACAAGAGTGAGAATAATAGAGAGAGATTGTGATACAGAGAGTATGGAAGGAGGATTCTATTTCCTTGATTGATTTATGGTGAGCATACAATGTATTTATAGCCAGAGAATAGAGATAAGACAAAGGCACTTCACCAAATGGTGAAAGTGACAGCTCCTAACAGCTAGAAATTCAAATTGGTTAAGCCAACATGTGACTCTTCCTTCCCTCTCCAAACCCACGCCTAGGAGAGCTTCTAGAAGGTGTCTTGGACAGTTTTGGCTTGTTTGGGCTTACTTAATTCAGGCCTTGTGTTGCACATGTGTGGACAGACCCTGGGCTTCACTTCATTATCTCAGCCTAATGCACAGACCTTGAACTTCTGATTTGGGCTTGGGCTTCATTAACTTTTTCAGCTTCAGGCCTAAGGCTTCAATCCAATACCAGGTTCAGGGCATGAGAAGACCAGCAGCTAGGCCAATAGGAGCTTTTGATGAACCCAACTTGAGAGAAGCCAGGCATGGCATCTCAACTACAACCATATCAGCTAACAACTTCGAGGTGAAATCAAGCCTGATTTCTATGGCACAGAATCAGAAGCATAATGGGCTCCCTCTAGAGGACCATCTGGATCACTTGGATCAATTTGAAAGGTTGTGCAGAACTGTGAAGATGAATGGAGTCCCAGAAGATGCCATCAAAATGATCATGTTTCCTTTCTCACTTGGAAACAAAGGTTCTAAATGGGAGAAGAATGTGCCATCAGAATTGGTTTTAACTTGGGAAAATGTGAAGTTCATTACAAAGTTCTATCCTAAGCAGAAGACTGCTAAACTTTGCAATGACATTACTGGCTTCAAGCAAGGAGTCCATGAGAACCTCTATGAAGCATGGAGAGACTCAAGGACTACACTAAGAAATGACCTCATCATGGATTATCCCAAGAAAATCTCCTAGGAATCTTCTACAGAGGAGCAATTGAGCAGTACTGAAGAGCCCTGGACACAGCCAACTATGGATGTTTTGCTAATCTGACAGCGGAACAAGGAGAACTACTATTGAGAATCTGGCACAGAGTGAAGCATGTTATGGAGGAGAATATGACAGGAGTATGAGAGATCAAGACTTGGAGAACCAGAGATACAAGGAACTCAACGACAAGATTGACAAACTGACAAAGTATTCTTGGTGAACCAAAAAGCCATCAATTATGTTGGAGAGGCTAATGTATAACAATATGGGTATCAAGAAGGAGGATGTGATGGTAATCAAGGAGAACCAGAAGAAGTTAACTATTTGGGAAACCAGAACAACTACCAAGGAAGTTATCATAATCACCCCTTCAACCAGAACTACAGAAACAAAAACCTCTCTTACAGGAGCACCAATGTGGAGAACCCTCATGATCAGCATTATCCACCAAGGATCCTCCCATGTCATCAATTCCAGCCCATGCCCTATGGTGGCCCTTCTCAGCAAAACAATGCACCCTGGAGATCTCAGAGAGAAAATCAAGGATCATCTCAAGCAATTGGATATCAAGAGACAACAAATTTCGACCCTAAGGGCAGAACATGCAGAACACATATCCTCAAGTTCAAGCTAATGAGCAAGATGATATGAAAAGCATGATGAAGAAGATTATGGAAGGGCAGACTAGAGCTCAAGATGAATTGACAGAAAAGCTAGAGAAATTTGTGTGTAAGATTGCACCAAATCATGCAGAATCACAAGCTAAGTTTGAGGATATTTACTCTCATTTGAAGATTTTGGATAATCAAATTGCTCAAGTGGCATCTGCAGCCGAACAACCATTGGGTACCTTTGCTGGAAAATCTAACTCTGACCAGAAGGAATACGTCAACGTGATAGAAACGCAGAATATAGAAGAACTATTTTCTACTGACCTCAGTAGGGATGATTCAAGTATAAGTGACAAGCTGCTGATAAGCAATGAAGAGGACAGTGAGGAAGGAAGTTCTGAAGTGGATGAAATAACTAAGAATGCTATTGATGATGAGTCATCAACAGCAACATCAATTAGAATCCCTCTCACCCCAAAATTTAGTTTCCCTGGAAGATTGAAGAATGAATTATCAGACAGACACAAAATACTTTTGGAACAACTGCTGTGAAAAATCACTTTTAATCTGCCCCTGATTGAGGTATTTCTGAAGAATTCTAAGTTTCCCGAGCCTCTGAACGAAGCCCTCAGAGAGAAAGAAAAAGAACTTAAGGAAGCTGAGATGGTTACCCAAGGGAATACAACCATAATCCAGACGAAAGTTGTCATGGATAAGGAAGAGAATCCAAGTAAATTCACATTACTATGCACTTTAGGATCTTTCTCATTTCTTAAGTGTCTCTGTGACTTAGGAGCGAACATCAATCTTATGCCCCTGTCTACTGCGAAGAGGTTGTGCTTTAGACAATTCAAAGAGTGTAGAATATCTATTTTGCTTGCTGATCGGTCAGTTAGGTATCCGGTGGGGTTACTTGAAGACTTACCAGTGATGATAGGAGGTTTTACAGTAGCAACAGATTTTGTAGTATTGGAGATGGAGAAAGAGCCTAAAGACCCTCTCGTTTTTGGTCGTCCGTTTTTGGCTACTGCTAGAGCTCTTATTGATGTCAAAGAATGAGAGATACACCTACGACTAGGAAATGAAATGCTGAAGTTTAACATAGACAAGGAGGTAAGACAACCGATAACAGGAACCAAGGTTTTCTACATAGAACAACTTGGAGCATTGGTTGGTGAATGATTTGAGGAGATGTTGGCTGGAGATCCTCTACAAAAAGTCTCGACGGTCAAACCTACAGAATCCAAAGCATCACAAGCAGACGCTGCAGCAGTCCACAAAAGAGCTGGAGCTTATCAGGAGGAAAGAAGGAGGACACAAAGATTGAGTAAGAAAATCAGAAGGCTGAAGGAAAACAAGGATGACTTCATGGTGGACGACCGCAAATTTAAACCAAACATGGTTAAAGGTCTTACTGGGAAGATGTGATGATGCGACCATACAGCTCCGATCCCACCCCCGCATAACAAGCGGATGCACCACGTAAAGCTTAGTGACGTTAAACAAGCGCACTTGGGAGGCAATCCCATGAATATCCTTTGTACATAATTTTGCATTTCTTTCTAGTTTTATTTAATTTTATGAATTTTCATTTTCATGTCAGGAAATAAGATCTTCTCTAGTGCACATATTAAGAAAACAACAGCTACACCGGATACGATCGATCGATCCGTTACTGCGACCGATCGATCCTGTCAAACGAAAAGGATGCGTGAAGAATCAGGATCGATCAGTACATTTCAAACCGATCGATCGACAACAACAAGAGAATCCGACCATAACAGATATCGATCGATCCAATCAACGAACAATCGATCGACAAGAGGAGAGAATGATCCGTGAAGATTCGTGATCGACCCGACCATGAAAGATAGATCAATCCCAAACAAGCAACATAGCCGTAAGTTGCTGGGACCGATCAATTCAAATAGGGATCGATCGATCGTCAACCCAGGTAAGTAAACCGGCCCATTTTTTATTTAATTTAAACTGAAAACCATAATTTTAGAACACAAAACACGATTTTAAAGATCAAACAACAAAAATTTCGGTTTCTTCTCTCTCCACCTCGCGATTTTTTGGTGAAAAAGAAAAATATTTCAAACCTTCATAACTTCCTCGATTCTTCACAGAATTGAACGATTTTCGGACTTATCCGGAACAAATTTGCGAGCTCTTTCCATTTCTATCAATCCCGTTTTTCGATCTACAAAGGTATGCTTCTCTTTTCCCTCCCTTCCATTTCGGTGCTTATGATGAAAACCCTTAAAAATCATTATTTTTAGTTTGTTTTAGAAGGATTGGATGGTTAATAGAGCTTTGTTAGGTTGATTGGAGCTTAATCCACATTTTTTGCTAAGTTTTATCTAGAAATTAAAAGATTTGGACTTAGGGTTCGTCGGACGCACAGCGATCGATCGATCCTGATATGGATCGGTCGGTCGGTATTGGAAGAATCGATCGTTCGGGATTTGTATGGAAACCCATATAGATTTGAGATCGATTGGTCGGGTTACGGAAAAATCGATCGTGAAAATGCTTTAGGCCGTGAGGTTTTGGGATCAATCGATACAACTCGGATCGATCGATCTTGTTGACGATAATTATTGGTTTCATAAAGTTTTGACATTCTTTTTAATAGAATTTTGATTTTCTGTTTTTGCAGATATGACTAAAGGGGCACATACACATAGGAGACGAGACAAGGGCACAACATCATCTTCTCGTCAGGCGGCTACAGATGAGCCGGAGACCACCTCCTACCCATGGCCGCGACCGGACAATACACCATTCTATCCGGAAGACAAGCAAGACTGGAGGACAGAGCTGATCCCGCGCATTATAATGAGGGAGATTCAGCGGGACCTGAGATACCAAAACTACAGGCATGGTAACTCGTGGATGCATCACCATTGTACATTCTACAATGGCTTGTTGAGGGTCGAGATTGTACCCACACGCTTCGTGTGCGAGCGCACTCTCGGGCGGATGGGCATCAAGGAGGAGGTTCACACTGTGCTACAGCGGTTAAGACTGGAAAAAATAGCATATCAAGCGTATCCTCTCTACCTGGAGCTAGTTTGCCATTTTTTCGCCTCCGTCGAGCTCTGATACCATGATGGAGCCATTCCTGCTGCCAGCAAAGGGACCCTTTCCTACTTCTCTAGTGGGGTCCTCTACGAGATTTCTCTCCGAGAGTTCTGCGATCTTTATGGGTTTGACAGGACTGCAGAGAGTTGCAGCTAGACCTATGACAGCCCTCAGACCGTGGAGTTATGGAGCCGGATCGTTTTGGACCGTATGAGAAGAGCGGCTAAGCTGACCCACATTCGGAACCCCGTAGTTTGTTTGGTCCCTAAGATCATTGGCGACATCCTTTTTGCAAAGGAGGAGTCTGGGGCCATCAGGAAGGACGAGCTGATGCCATTGTATTTCAGGCTTCCATCTTTTGTTAGGGGCATCTACACCAGCCCACCTCCCTCAGAGCTACACACCAACTTGGGTGCTATATTTGCAGAGAACTTGGTCTCCAAGAAGACTCTCGGCTCAACACGGTGAACAAGAAGGTCGAGCGGATTGAGAGTTTACCGACTCCACTCTTCATGCATCACGGGATCAATCTTGGCTCCACACCAGCGAGGCCAAGATCACACTTTTTGATGAGCAGTATTTCCGGAACAGCGGCATTCTCAAGCCGAGGTTCTTCTACCAGTTCCAGGACTGCGAGGGAGTCACTCAGCTCTGCAAGCTCCCACTCCACGATTTCACAGCCCTCACGTCTAGGGCCAACCTGAAGTTCACTGTCCCGTCGGAGCGCTTACATGACCCCAGCACTGGGTCTAGACGACGGGGAAGCTCGTCTAGAGCCTCCATTTCTCAGCATCACCGGGAGGACGATAGAGTCCCGAGTCATGAGCCTCAGCAGCCCCAGCAGTCGCAAGAGACTGACGGATGGGAGTATGCTCTCCCCCCTTATACAGGCTTGTACGATATTGACCCGCTGACTATAGATGCTACAACTGACGATTACGAGGCATGGGTTGTGGCAGCTCACTTGAAAAACAACACCAAGCTGTGGAAAATATGGGTAGCACTAGCTAGGATCAGATGCCCGCCGACACCTTCTTGCTTCCGGGGCTCCCAAACTAGAGAGACGGGCGAGTCTACCGAGGCACCCGACAATGTTCCTAATGTTGCTGGACACAGGATACATGTGATACCGAGTCAGACCCCGACGTCAGATTAACCCGACGCAGACGTCAACCCGGTCAGAGACACAACGTCAGCCCTAAGGACCACTGATAGCGTATTTTCTTTCTTTTCTTTTCTTTTCTTTTCTTTTCTTTTCTTTCATTGTATTTAATTTGATTTTATTTTCCTTCAGTTTATTTTAACACCGGGACGGTGTAAAGTAAGTCTGGGGGAGGGTACATATTTGCATTTTGGATTTTTTTACTTATCGTATCTTAGTTAGGCATCAAGAATTGCATTGCATTTGCATATGGAACTATGATGAAAATGATTTTATTAAGTTTATTGCTCTTATCATTAGATTCAATACTCGAGTTACTAGCTATATGATACATAAACTGCTAGTCGAACTATAAGATTGATCCATATATGAAATCTTTGATATTAGATTAAATTTGATTGAAGCATGTTTTGATTTGATACCATCTCTTATCTATTTGAACTTAGAATTATCATACTTTGTGTAGGATGTAAACTCATGGATACTATATATTTGGATCTCTTATATCATTTTTTACCACTCTTTGTGATCCAATAGCTATTTCCCTACCCTTAGCCTACCTTTTATTCAGACCATGTCACCAGTTTGTGAGAGTTTTAGGCATTATTTTCGGAATGAACTTGGTAGAACGTGTTAGGTAGGAGCCGAAATGATTAGCTTATCATGTAGTTTTGGTTCATTCTTTTTGAGCCAATTGGGATTAGGTGAAAGCTTGTTGGCAATAGAAAATGGGTATTCGTGAGTTTAGAAGTTAACTAAAAAAAGGAAAGAAAAAAAGGGAGAAAACCCTTTAGGAGAGAAAGGGAAACGAGGAAAAAGGACTCGAGTCTAGTAAAGGGATTCAGAAGTTAAAAAAAAAACAAAAAGGAGTCAAAGGTTCTTGTAAATAGAAAAAAAGAGAAGGAAGTTAGACAAGAACCAGCTATAAGAAAATCTAAACCCGTTAGATCGATTAAGATTTTAACCCCTCTCCTAGAAGCAAATGTGGTAGAAGAATGGATTATGGGAGCTTTAGATTGATCTTAATGGTATAACAGACAACAATGCCTTGAAAAGGGAAGTACTAAGATCATTCAGGAAAATTTTGAGCTTGGGTATAGTTTTAAGAGGGCAGTATATTTTGGGTAGATGAGAATCTAGTCTTGTATGCACCTATTGGAACTTACCTTTAGCATCCTTCTAAAGTTCATTCTAATTTTTTTTAGAGATCCTTACACTGAGCATCAAAGCCCATGGAAGAAGAGATCATTTTTATATCTTGACCTCTCCCTTAGTTAAATGAGTTTGCTAAATATGCCTAGTATGATTAACGATCTAGAAATTAATGAATGTTAAAAGAGATGGTTGACATGAATACTTGTGTAATTTGAGGTTTGATCTGAGTTAAGTTGCGATGGATATGGCTAAAGGTTTTGCGTAAATTTGTTTACCTTGTGTTATAGAACTTCTAACTTAGATATTAATCTTAAAATTTGATCAATATGACTTGGCTTTAAGTACCAGAATAAATCATTTCTCTCACTATGCTAGTTGTTTGCTTGAGGGCAAGCAAAAGGCAAGTATGGGGGAGTTGATATAGGCGCATATTAGGCTAGTTTAATATCATATTTCATATGTTTTAACAATATTTTTTCATTCTTATAGCATCATTCTAGGGTAGTTTATCTCATTTGTGCATTTTAGTATTTAGGATCATGCATTTGCATATTTAGAGTGTTTTGAGTCTTTTTCAGGAGTTTTAGAGTCTCTCGAATGAAGATCATGCAATGGACTCGAGTAGAGGTGAAAATGAAGCATGAAGTAAGTGCTAAGGAGCTAAGGAGCAGCAAAGTTTACCAAGATCGATCAGTCCATTTTAAGACCGATCGATCGCATCTGCTCAAATTTGCGGGAATAGCCAAGATCGACCAAGAGCCTCCAAGATCGACCGATTCATTGTACGATTGATCGTTCCATCTTTGGATTGATCGATCCGGTTTAATAATCTGACCAAAAATTTTGTAATTAAACCAATTTAGTTTATTTAGTCGAATTGGTTTAGTTTTAAACTATAAATATCCAACTCTAGGTCATTTTTTAGCAAGTTTTAGATTATAGGGAGAGACTGCAGCCACCAGGCGATTGGAGAATCTCTTTAAGTAAATCGACTAATTATTTGGCTAATTTCTTAATCTCTTATCTTTTTATTTATGTTTAATCTGTTTATGAACTCGTTTTGTTTCTGAATGATGATGAGTGAGTAAATCCCTTTGAATGATTTAATGATTGGTAGATTAGGGATAAAATGATAATTGATTGATATTTAGGTTATTAGATCCTTATTGATGACTGAATTTAATGCTAGGTTTGGCTTGAGAGAATCAAATCTAGAACCTAGGAAATTTGTTACCCGAGAAGTGTTGATGAAATTCCTGAACTAAGCCATTTAAGAGCTCTTCATTCCTAGCCATTGAGAGATGATGTTAGGGTGATTAGTGAATCAATTGAACCAGAAATTAATGCATGCAGATGATTAATCTTCCAAATGAGAGTTTAGTTAGAATGTTTGTTTAACATAGTAATCAATGACATGAGAGTGTATTGATTTAACATTGTTTATAGTTCTAGGAAGAGCTTAATGAAAACCATGCAAGATCAATTAGTTTATTATTATTCCCTAATCAATTCCTTTCCTGAAACCATTTTTTTAAGTTTAATTGTGAGTCAACTTTCTTTTATTTAGTTAGCTAGGTTAGATTCGCTTTCGATTAAAGTTACAATCAAAACCACAACAATTTACTATTACTTTAGATTAAATCGAAATCATACAATCTTAATGTGCTAATTCTAGGTTCTCTGTGGATTTTAAATTCAATTACTTATAATAGATATTTTACGTTTTTGTTAATTTATTTGATACGCCAAACCTCTGCATCAATATTCAACTTACAAGTTAGTTGACCTCCAATGCACTCATTTTGGACTTCATGAGAGATTTTGCTCTTCTGAGCATCAAGGAAGCTCAGCCTCGAACCAACCAAGGTAATACTATTTATTTGGCAGGAAATAGGGTTCAGAACATCAAGAATCTCACGGATATCACATCAGAGCTTCAAGATATCATCAAAACAAGTTGTTTAGCCAATAAAGAACAAATGAAGCAAGAAGAGGATTCTGGAGCTAAGATCGTGAGAACACTTGAAGATCTTAACATTTTAGACATCAAGAAGCATCAAGAGGAAGGATTCATCAAGGACTTTAAGCTATACGGACCAAAACAAGCTCAGACCACTCTAGCCTCAAAATCAGCCCACTTGAGGCCCGATCAGGTATCTTTAATTTCTTATGAGTTTGTGCAGGTAATCCAGAGTATATTAATGGTCTTTAGAGTTGACAGAGAACATGTTTCAAGCCCCAGCAAGGACGTGGTTAGCATAGAATGTTTTATTTTTATTTTGGCAAACTTTCATTTTCTTGTATTTTGAATGCCTTGTAGGTTTCCTTTAAATTCATGTTGTTTTAGAGTCTTTTCCTGTTTTTTTTTTTTCATTAGCTGAAGAACATCGATATAAGGTTCCCCTGCAGCCTTCTAAACTTTTAGACCTTTTTGATTAATAAAACTGACAAAGTTTCTTCACTGCTCAAGCTGTCGCCTTGTGCATCTCTTGCTATGTTCCTTGTGTGTGTGAATCACCTAAGGACGAGTGCTGCTGTATCAGAGACCCTTCCATAGTCTCTGCGGTGTCTTCATTCCATCCTGGTTCAAGCAGCTTGTGGATTCAAGTTTTCTTGACCAAATTGTTGTTTGTGGAATCAAACAACAACCATTCATCCTCATCTCTACCAACATCCACCTTACACTCCAGCCTTAGTCCCTGAATCTGTGTATTTAAGAATTGGTGGACTCCAGTCTTGCATCAATTACAAATCAAAATGACAAGTATTTATAAAAGGAAAAAGAGACAAAACTTGCATGTTTAGAAAAACTTCCAAGAACATGCAAGATAATGCAAGTAACCTCAAATTAGAAGCAATAAATAGCTAAGTCCCAACTCCCTAACTACTTTATTGATGGCAAAGGAGGAGAAAGGGTAGGACTTAAAATTCAAAAAATGGGCTGAATGAGAAGTGGGCCAATGGCTTCACTAAAAACCTATCTTTGGTAAACCCAATGGGAAAAACCCAAAGACAGGGATAAAAAGCACACATTGGACCACTTAGCCACTTATTGAATTCAAATGGCCATGATGAGGACGTCTGTGGTCATCCATGGTTATGGCTGCTGGTCATCTGCATCCTGGTTGTGCATATGGTCGTCTGCCTGTTCATCCTTTGGATCATCCTGAGTCTTCATCCAGATAATCTGCTCATCCTTCCAGTCGTTTTCTAGGTCATTCCTTTGGTTGTTTGTTGGCACGTCCGCATGTTTGTTCGGTTTGGTCGACCATTAGGTCGTTTCCAGGGCCGTCCGTGTGTCTGTCCTGTTTGTTTGTCTTAACCATGATCACATCATCCCCTCCCACTTGAAAAATATTTGCCCTCAAATCTGCACTATCTGCATGACAAGGAAGAGGATCAGCAACAATAAAACTTGAACTTATTTATACTTACCTTGAATGTCAAGTTCATAAGCATTATTATTGATCCGCTTGGTGATTTTGAAGACGCTGTCTATCATAGGCATTAGCTTGTGTGTGGTGTCTGGTGGTTCTTGTTTGATCAGCATGAAGAGAGTGATGTCTTGGTGTTCATCCTGACCCAAATCAGGTGGCTTGAACCTTTTGTCTTCCTCTCTCTAGTGGGTTTTTCTTTTGTATTTCAAGAATACTCCAAAATATGCATATGACTCTTTTAACAAAGACAAGCATATCATATCTATGTAATCATAGATTAAAGAATATATAAAATCATATCTTTCTTGGGATGATATCGGATTATGTAATTCTTGCCTAGATCATAGAATGAAGTGTCCCAACTTAGAAAAATATCCCTCAAACAAGAAGTCTTTGTTATTTCTAATTAATTCCTTTTCAAGTGCTATTATAAACAATTTATAACTCAAAATAATATCAGAATCACACAATTCATCAAACAGAAAATCCTTTTGCCCAGGAAAGTTCTCATGTTTAAAAGTTTCAAAAGATTGAATCATTTTATCAAACTCAAATCCATACAACACACCAAAGGGATGTAGAGCAATGGGTCGCACAAAGATTGCGGAATAGCATTTGATTACTAAACTTGAGTTCTTTGGATGTAACACACCAAAGAAACACAAGGTTTCTTAAAGCACTTAGGAAATGACACACCTAAGTTCTACAAGAGATTTGCTGGATATTACACACCAACAAGATGATCTATTTTTATAAGAGAATTTGATTAAAAAGATAGGTAGTCTTACAAATGAAAAATGACAAGTACTTATAGAAGGGAAAAGAGACAAAGCTTGTATGCTTGGAACAACTTCCAAGAACATACAAGATCATGCAACAATACATTAAAATCAATAAATAGCTAACTCCCAACTTTCCAACTACTTTCAACAAAAGCTGAATGAGAAGTGGGCAAATAACCTCATTAAAAACTTATCTTTGATAAATCCAGTGGGACAAACCCAAAATAGGGAAAAATAGCACACATTGGACCACTTAGCCACTTATTGAATTCTAAGGGCCATAATGAGGACATCTATGGTCGTCCATGGTTATTGCTGCTGGTCGTCCACGTCCTGTTTGTGCGTCTGATCATTTGTCTGGTTGTCCTTCGGGTCATACTGAGTCTTCATTCGGATAATCCGCTCATCCCTTCAGTCGTCCGCTAGGTTGTTCCTTTGGTAGTTTATTAGGATATCCGCTTGTTCGTCCATGTTATTCTTAGAGTCGACCATTGTGTCGTTAGCAAGACCGTCGGTGTGTCTACCATGTCTGTTTGTCTAGACAAGGATCACATCATATTGTTACAAAAAATCAGCCATATATATATTGGCAAGAATCCTGTTCAACATAGACAAACTAAGCACATTGATATTAAATATCATTTTGTGCGTGAATCAGAACAAAAAGTCTCATTTATTTGGAGTATTGGCCCGGAGAAGCTCATATTGCAGACATTCAAACTAAGCCTTTGCCAACATCAAGGTTTGAAGAGTTAAGAAAAAGTAGAAATCAAGAAGAAACTCAATTAAGGAAGAGGGTTAGTTTAATTGAATTTTTGTTATAAAAGAGTTATACAGTTATGTAAAACCTGCAACTTTGCAACTGCAGGTTGTGTGTTGATGTTTAAGAAGAGATATGTCTTTTCATTCATATTCTTTCAGTCAGTATGAATATTATGTGTTATGACTTAATACAAAAACATGTGTGTTTTATTTTAAAAATATTGGTTAGATAAATGTTACAGAACTAACACCGAAAGAGACGTATCTATAAGAAAAATAGAAAACTCTGTTCTTTTGTTTATTCTCAAAGATCTTTTTGATTAATTCTAACTAGCGCTGAATCTGAGAGTACAAAGTGGATCACAGATGCGTGGCTTCAGATCATTGAAATCAGACGGGTACTGAAATGGACATACGCATATGGGTACTATATACATGAATCTGATCATGATAATCGACAGTTTTTTGAGTACTTGCAAGGGGAGGCTGAGTCTAGTTTGGAGAGCTCTACAAATGTGTAGAGATGGAAATGGATCTGTTTCAAAATGCTCAAGGCCATTCAGAAGACTTCGATAGTTTCCGGGTAAAATTAACGGGTTTCACCAACGCAACAAAAACCTACTTTGAGAATCTGGTGAAAGCTTTGGAGAATGGTCTTGCTGATGTGGATTCGCAAGTGGCTAGCAGAAAATCATCACACACTACAAGTAAGCCGTTCAAAAGGCTAATGGAATCTACATATATGGGGGTCAGAAGAAAACCAGATGAAGACTGTGAAGAAAAGTTTTGAATCTTCGCGGTTTTTTTTTGCAAAAGAGAAGACTTGGTGTAAGGCAGAGGATTTGAAGCTTTATTATGAAGCAGAAGGTTTGACTCAAGAAGTGAAAATAAAACTCTCGAACTGCAGCAGAGGGTTTTATCCTCTTTCTTGTGTAAACTCGTGCTCTACTTTCTGCAAAATACAGAGACGTACACTGCACTTTCTGGAGGAGATGAAACAGAATGCATGCCTGCAAATCAAGCCGTTTACTCCAGGCACTGATAACGAGGACAAGACATAGTCAACTATGGTTAACTTGAACTAAAGTTAATGAGTTGAATCTAGTTTAGGTTCGGTCAATTCGTATACAACGATATGACTATATATCTTAGTGGTTATGTTCTTGTTTCTCTAAGGCTGTGTATGAATGAGAAAAAAGGGTGTAACAATTAAAGAGCTCGGTTATTGAGCTAAAGTTTTTTAGTGGATTTCCGGAGCTCTTCTCCGGAGAGACATCGACTTCTCATTCTGAGAGCTGAACTCGTTAAATCTTGGTGTGCACTTGTTTCTGTTCAAAACACTCTAACACTTAATCTCCATTAAACAAAATTGAACATATTACATAGTAAAGGGAAGGAGTGAGAGAGAAAGAAGAGCATAAGTTTCTATCTCTAAACTTCTACAAATTGGTATCAGAGCTCAGGTTCCACACAACTTAACCTCCAGACTTGAAGAAATGTCTCCAGCACGAGTTTAGATGGAGAAGTTTGATGGGAAGGAAGACTACATGCTGTGGAAAGAAAATCTGCTAGCACATCTGGAGATGATGGGTCTTATAGATAGTCTAGAGGAAGAAGTAACCTCTGAAGGTGGAGACTCTACAGCGGAAACCAGAGAGAAAACTCTTGCAGAAGGTGCTACACAAGCGGCAATAACCATAGAGAAGTCGGTAAAGGAGAAAAGAGGAAAAAAAAGATCAACTATCATTCTGAGTATCAGAGACAATGTTCTCAGAAAAATCATCAAGTAAAAATCAGCTGCAGGTATGATCAAAGTCTTAGATCACCTGTTAAAGGCTAAGTCACTTCCAAACCGGATATATCTGAAGCAAAGGTTATATAGTTATAAGATGAGTGATGGAATGACTGTAGATGAAAAATATAAATGATTTCTTGAGATTGATAGCTGATCTAGAACATGTTAAGGTTATGATTTCTGATGACGATCAAGTCATCATTCTACTCATGTCTTTAACGAAGCAGTTTGATCAACTTAGAGATACTCTAAAGTGTGGAAAAACTTCTTTATCTCTAGATGAAATCATAGGAGCAGTCAGATTTAAGGAATTACAACTGGGGGCAAACGGTAAGATGATTCGACAAAACTCTGAAGCATTGTTTACTCAAGAACGAGGCAGATCTGAGAAAAGAGATAAGGCTAGTGACAAAGGAAAACACATAAGTCGTTCAAATTCAAAAGGAAAGAAGTCCTGTTGGGTTTGCGACAAAGATGGTCACTACAAAAAAGATTGCTTCGTGTGGAAAGAGACGAACAAGCAGCAGAGAGATGGATCATTTGAGAAAGGAGAATCATCGAATGTTACATCTCAATTTGTAGACACAGCAGCCCTTATGGTCTCTGAATCTCTACTAACACTTGGAGAAGAATTGAACAAAATATGGATCATGGACACATGATTTTCCTTTCATATGACTCCAAGAAGAGATTGTTTCATCATGTTGGATAAATCATGTTTGGGAAAAGTGAGAATGGCAAATTTCACATATTCTGAAGTAAAAGGAGTTAAAAACATAAGGATAAGAAATGAAGATAACTCAACCATCCTTTTAACCAGCGTGAGGTATATACATGGAATGTCAAATAATTTAGTCTCACTAGGCACCTTAGAAATCAAGACTGCTGGTTTCAGTCAAGAGATGGAGTTATGAAGATCAACAAAGGCTGTAGAACACTGATCAAAGGAGAAAAAAAGGAAACTCTTTATGTTATAAAAAGAAGTGTTATAACAGGAAGTGTGAATGTCTTCATTGGTTCAAAGGATGAGAAAATATTATGGCATAGAAGACTTGGTCACATGAGTGAAAAAGGTATGAAGGTTTTGTTGGGGTTCACCGAATCTACCATTATCTCTTGGAAGATGCCAATACTTGATCACCTATATTGATGATCATACGAGGAAAATATGGATATATTTTCTCAGAAAGAAAGATGAAGCATTCAGAAGTTTTTTAGAATGGAAGAAGATGGCAGAAAATCAGCTTGGAAGAAAGATCAAAACACTTAGAACAGACAATAGACTTGATTTCTGCAACAACGAATTTAATAATTTGTGCAAAGAAGAGGGAATTGTAAGACACAAGACTTGTTCCTACACACCTCAACAAAATGGGGTTGCAGAAAAGAATGAATCGGATTATTCTTGACAAAGTAAGAAACATCTTAAGTGAATCTGGTCTACTAAAGTGTTTTTGGGCAGCTGTCCACAAGATAAATAAAGCGCAATCTGCTGCAATAGACTTCAACATTCCTGAAGAAATATGGACATGATCGACACCAAGATATGAAGAGCTAAAAGTATTCGGGTCTGTTGCATGTATTCACAGCGATCAAGGGAAGTTAAATCCAAGAGCTAAGAAAGCAATATTCATTGGGTATCCTGCTGGTGTAAAAGGATACAAATTTTGGCTACTTGAGGAGAAGAGGTGTGTTATCAGTCGAAATGCAATTTTCAAGAAGAGAAGATGTATAAACATCTAAACCAGTCTGCAGAATCATCTTCAAGACCCGAGGTACCTCTGATATATGAGATTAATCACGGTGACTTTGGTGATCTAGTTGGAGCTGAAATAGAAGCTTAAGTAGATCAAGAAGAAGATCAAAATTTTGCCGAGCATAACTCAGAGAATCAGAATTGTTAGCGAGAGACAGAGAAAGAAGAATAACTAAGAAACCTACTAGATATGATGAGTATATCTTGGTTGGTTTCTCAATAATGATCACAGAGGATGGAGAACATCTAGAACCCTGCTATTTTGATGAAGCTACGAGAGACAAAGATTGGAAGTTGTGGAAAAAGACCATGGATAAAGAGATGCAGTCTCTGCACAAAAATCAGACATGGAATTTGATAAAAAAACCAGAGAACTGTAAAGTAATTGGCTGCAAGTGGGTCTACAAAAGGAAATCTGGCATCTCTGGAGTTGAGGAGCCTAGATTCAAGGCAAGACTCGTTGCCAAAGGATATTTACAGAAAGAAGGAATTTACTACCAAGAAATTTTCTCCCCAGTCGTGAAACATGTCTCCATTTGACTCATTTTGTCTTATTTTGTAAATTTTGATTTAGAACTGCATCAGCTAGACGTCAATACTACATTTATACACGGAAGTCTAGATGAATACATTCTAGTGGAACAGCCTGAAGGATATCAAGTTAATATTAGACCAAAGGAAAATGTATGTCATCTACAAAAATCTCTTTATGGTAATCAAAGATTAAACACGTTCATGAAAAATTCTGGGTATCTAAGGAGCATTTTTGACAACTGCATCTACTACCAAAAGCTTGAAGATGGATCTTATGTGTACCTTCTGCTGTATGTGGATGATATGCTTTTTGCAGCCAAAAGCAAAGAGAAAATCGACAAGCTGAAGAAAATTTTAAGCAATGAGTTTGAGATGAAAGACTTTGGAGAAGCTAAAAAGATATTGGGCATGGAAATCAAGAGAGATATGCTGAATGGTACTCTCGAGATTTCACAAAAAGATTATCTGCAGAAAGTTCTGCATACTTTCAGAATGGAGCAGTCAAAGAGTGTTCTAACTCCACTGGGTATTCATTTCAAGCTTAAGGCTGCTAGTAAAGATGAAGTGGCTGCACAGGCTGAGTATATGAAGAATGTTCCTTATTAAGTGCTGTTGGTAGCATCATGTGTTCTATGATTGGGACAAGACCAGATTTGGCATATCCTTTATGCGTGGTGAGTAGATTCATGAGCAAGCTATTAAAATATCATTGGCTTGCTATTAAGTGTATTCTAATGTATATTAAGAAATCTCAAAGACTCAGATTGGTCTACAAGAAGCAAGATGAAGTGGAAGTAATTGGATATTGCAATTCGGACTATGCTGCAGATCCTGATCGAAGAAGATCAGTAATTGGTTATGTGTTCACAGCAAGAGGAAATACAATCAGTTGAAAATCAGGTTTACAGAAGGTGGTAGCACTGTCGCCTAGTAAAGCCGAGTATATGGCCTTAACTGATGCAATTAAAGAGGCATTACGGCTGAAAGGTCTTGTAGCTGAACTTGGTTTTACACAAGACAAGTTTGAAGTCCTGAGTGATTCACAAAGTGCTATAGCACTATCTAAGAACTCAGTACATAATGAAAGAACAAAGCACATTGATGTGCGTCTGCATTTCATTAGAGATAAGATTGCAGATGGCGAGATCAAGGTGGAGGAAGTGTAAACTTTGGAAAATCATGCTGACATTTTCACAAAAACGGTCTCAGTATTCAAACTTCAAGAAGCATTGGAGTTGCTCAGAATCTCAAGCCTCTAAGAAAAGAGGAAAGTGTTGAAATGAAGAAAGAATAAGAGAGTAAATACTCTAAACAAAAAGGAGAGTATGAAGGAGCTTCTAAACCTGTAGCACAACACCTTAAGTGGCTCCTAGGATGTGTTTGGACACAAGGATTGTAAAGTCTCTATATAAACTCTATGTACTCCTCATTTGTAAGCAAGAAGATTCATTCTTTTATAATCAATAATTAATCCTTTCTCTCATTCTCTCATTCTCTCTTCTCTAAAAATCTCTCTATTTCTCAATGGTAAATCTCTAAATCTCTCATTCTAACATGGTATCAGAGTAAGAATCATCCTAAATCCACAGAATCTCACGTTTTTCTTCAACCTTTGCATATAAGCCTCCAAACCAGACCCGCCGAGAAGATTAAGGTGGTTCTTCATCAATTCCGGAAAGATAACGAGGTTTTCTTCTATATTCCAACAAAGGAATCATCAGGCAAGATTTTCCGATCATCCCTGCACCGGTTTCATCTCATTTGGTGATCAGAATCAAAAGTTATCCTCGGAGGCATCGCGATCGGCATCATCAGGCTTCTCCGACTTTGCAACAAGCATAACTTATTCAAATCTTCATCAAATCGATCAATTCCAAAGCCAAACCTCAAGAGAAATCAGTCTGAATGATGTTACGGGAGTTCTTCACTCACCCTAATCAATTTTTAAAGCTTTCTTGATTGTTTTCCCTCGACGTGGCCAGTTTCGACCCCTTTGGGGTGTTGGTGATACAAATCTTATCCTTTCTCATTATTTTTAGAATCTTGGATTTTAAAACGTTAGATAAGAGTCTTTTGGAGGGTTACAAGAAGTTTCACTACAATCTGACAAGTTTTAGGCTTCAAGATTCATTATCTTGTGAACTAGCTAGAATCTGAAATTCTTGAAAACGGTTATAGGGATGTTAGACTTGTTACTTAACTGTTATAACTGATTAATTACTACCTAAAATATTTAAGAGGTTTTTATAACTGATTAAGAGGTTGTTAATCAGTTTAGAGGCGGTTATAAGTCAATTTAAAAGTTGTTGGAAGCAAGTTGACAAGTGGTTAAGTGAAAAGCAGTTGCAACCAGATTGTTGTGACAATTTAGGTTAGTATTTGGAGAAAGGTGGATAAGCAGTTAAAAGGATTACCAGAAGCTGTTCATGCCTTAAGAACCAGTTCATTTTAACCTAATATCTTGTCTTAAAACTGCCTAGTTGATTAAAGATGGAGAAGCCAAGTTTAGAGGCTGTTTAAACAAATTGGTTTGGTTGTTGTACCAGCTAAAAGTGATTGGAAACAAGTTTGTTAGGAGGTTAATAAATTGGAAAGTGGTACAATGGAGGTTAGGCTATCCTAGGCTGCAACAAGAAAAATACAAAGACTAGGACAAAAGAGGAAGAGCTAAAGACAGTTATATTAAAGTTGAAAGAGGATGGGGAATGCATTCAGGTTATTTCTAAGCTCTTATCCAACTAAATTTTGTTGATTACATTGATGGTGGGGTGAGTTAGAACCATAGGAAATCTGGTATCTGTTCATGTATTTAGAAATTGTTAAGATGAGACGTTTTGAAACTAGTTTAGCTAGATGAATCATTTCTTCATGAATTTCATTAATCCTAAGAGAAGAGAACCTTATCTTTTACTTAGAACAATAATTTTAATAAGACATGTTTAATCCAAAAGTGCTTAGGCAGTCTTTGAAATTAAGTTTGATTATTCTTAACTCTTATTCTATCTTTACTCACTATCTTTTGTTTAGAATCTGCCAATATTCAACAGGTTCATAGGCTTAAGATGGGACTTGATGTTTAGCTTGATTGTCTAACAAAAGCAAAAGAAAGCAAGTGAAAAAGACACAGCACATGGAGAAGTTAGAACCGATTGCCACCAAGAACAGTCGCCACAAGGAGTGGAGAGGAAATACTGGTAGGAAAGTGATGAATCAGCTCTCCTATGGAGTCATGTGTCCTTTGGTGTGTGCTTGAAGTGAAAATAAACAAAACACACATGCTGCAAGTTCAGATCATTATCCATATCCAATCACAAAGGAGGAATACTCACAAAGACTTAGTATCAAAGTCTTTGCAAATGCTATTTCTAAACCTTTTACCTATTTCATGATTGATTAAATTCCTCATTTAGAAATGTTCAAAGGATGAAAGAGAACCTAGGAAGACTATGTATTGCATTTAGAACCTAGATGAATCCAAAAGTCACCTTGACATTCATCAACAATGTATCATAATTCTCCATCATTCTTCATCATTCTTCACCAATCTCATCAATTCTACTTAAAATCTTATACTTTTAATCTTCAAATCTCTGATTCTTCATATTCTTCATTAATTCTATTAATCTCCATCTTATTCTTCAATACTTAAAATCTCTTAATTCTCAAGTCATTTTCTATTCTACCATCACTATTCTCTGCTCTATCATCATTATTCATGATGTTAAAAAGTATATATGGAAACAATCTATGAATGTTTTTTCTTCCAAACTTGACTCTCAATTCTAGTGCCAAGCTTGTGGGGGGGGGAAAGAAAATGAGCATTCAGTGGCACAAACAAGGACATTCAAGCTAGATGTATGGTGCATTCAAGGGCTTTCAAGGCACAAACAAGGACATTCAAGCTAGATGTCTAGTGCATTCAAGGGCTTTCAAGGCAAAAACAAGGACATTCAAGGAGTTGTCTAGCGCATTCAAGGGCTTTCAAGCTGTCTGTCAAAACCAAGTGAGCACAAGAAGTGTGTTGCCCAGCCTAATTCTCTCATGGAAGCCGTGAATAAGGTCATCCAAATAGCTGCTGAAGAAGCATTCAATCATCTGTCATCAACTGAGGATAGATACAATGGCCATCAAGCTACAAAATCTCTTGAAGAAAGAGTAAGCTGGTGGAAAGTGATGAATCACCTCATGACATCAAAATTCTCTCAACAAAGGTTTTATCTAGGATAAGTTCTATAACTCTATGTTTTTAGGTTGAGAATTTGGCTAGATATTATACTTGATACCAGACTTGATCTTATTCAAGTTCTGGAATACTAATCTTTATTTTTTAGTTGCTATGATGTTTAGATCAGGAAGTAATGAAAAAAAAAACAGTCATAAGCATGACTTACCCTACATCAAGTAGTGGAAGTATGGTGGGAGAGTGTATTAGGAGACAAGTGTGCTCACTCTACTCAAGCTTAATTCTACAATCTTATTCTCTTGAGTTAGGCTTATTGAAAATAGAAAGTGAAGCAAAATGAAGCTCGTCAAAGGGAATCTAACACATAATAAGAGAAGAGAACCATGTGATCATGATACAGAGAAAACCATGTGATCATGATTAATCCAAATATCTTAATGTGAAGTTCTTAGAGAACCGGACTGGTCTAGATCATATCATCAAAAATCACTATCCACTCTTATAAAAGTGAAGTTAAAATCATTATTACATTATAATTCATTGGTTTATATTGTGAGAATTGATACATGCATGTATATGTGTATTTTAAACAGTTTCAAATTGAAGGCTTTAAGGAAAGCTGGATCAAAATTATCTCTCAAAGACAAGAAGTCAAAAGAAAGGGGGAGAAATGGACCAGACTTATAGAAGCTTCAGAGAAGCCATTCAAAATGGATAATCAACAATGCCCTGATCAAGGATCTATGGAGCTCACTATGGTGGATTTAAAGCTCATAGATTCAATGGTCAATCCCTAGCTAAGAAGACTTCACTCTTTTTCCCTTAGTATTGGTTTTGTCCCAAAGGATTTTCCATACTAAGGTTTTTAATGAGAAAGTTCTTTAAAGTTCCAAGCTTGGTTTCTATGAACATTAAAAATCAATCTTTAAAGGGAGTAAAGAGCAAGAAGGAGGAAAGTCTCTTTATCTTTGCAAGTTCAAACATTCACCCATGCTTAAACTTAAGGGGGAGTGTTGAAATGAAGAAAGAAGAAGAGAGTAAATACTCTAAACCAAAAATAGAGTATGAAGAAGCTTCTAAACCAGTATCCAAACACCTTAAGTGGCGCCTAAGATGTGTTTGGACACAAGGATTATAAACTCTCTATATAAACTCTATGTACTCTTCATTTGTAAGCAAAAAAATTCATTCTTTCATAATCAATAATTAATCATTTCTCTCATTCTCTTTTCTCTAAAAATCTCTCTATTTTTCAATGGTGAAGCTCTAAATCTCTCATTCTAACATAGAGTTACAGGAGAAGGGAAATCCAAGAATACTAAGAAAAGAAAAAAACAGAAACAACTTCAAATGATCAAACTGAGTTGGAGATTTGTGAAAAACAGTTTTGAATCTTCGCAGGTTTTTTTTTTGCAGAGGAGAATACTTGGTATAAGGTATAGGCTTTGAAGCTTCATTATGAAGCAGAAGGTTTGACTCAAGAAGTGAAAGGAAAACTTTTGAACTGCAACAGAGGGTTTTATCCTCTTTCTTGTGTAAACTCGTGCTCTGCATTCTGCAAAATACAGAGACATACAATGCACTTTCTGGAGGAGACAAAACAGAATGCAGACCTGCAAATCAAGCCGTTTACTCCAAGCAGTGATAACGAGGACAAGACATAGTCAACTATGGTAATACTTGAACTAAAGTTAATGAGTTGAATTTAGTTTAGTCAGTCTATATATAACGACATGACTAGAGATGTTAGTGGTTATGTTCTTGTTTCTTTAAAACCGTGTATAAGTGAGATAACAAAAGGGTGTAACAGTTATAGAGCTCAGTTATTGAGCTAAAGTCTTTTAGTGAATTTTCGGAGATTTTCTCCGGCTAGACTTAGGCTCCTCATTCCAAAGACTGAACTCGTTAAATCTTGGTGTACACTTATTTTCTGTTCAAAACACTCTAACACTCAATCTCTATTACAGAGTACAAGAAAGGAGTGAAAGAGAAAGAAGAGCATAAGTTTCTATCTCTAAACTTCTACAAAGACTAACATCTCTTACATTTCAGTTACATCCCTGTCTCCTACAGATAAATTGTGTTTTGTATTCAAAATCTTTCCAAATTAGATTAATATAAGCAAAATTCCTATTCTATCAATTTGAATATTCCAAAAAAAATTGATGCTATATAAGCTTTTGAAAGCGTTCATATAGAATAAAATGATTAAAATATGTCAAACCAGTATTTTTTATTAAAAAACTTAAAATACCAGACTTTCATTAAATCATATATCTCAAAATAAAATTGAAATCAACATAAAATAATATAAATTAACAAAGAAAAAATCATCAAAAAAACTTGATATTTAGCCCTTGATTGTTCGAGTGGTTTTTGGTTTCTAATTTTTAGTTTTGGCTTTTAGTTTTAGGTTTTTAAATTTTTAGTTTTTGATTTTGTTACAGATTTTGGCTTTTCTAAAACTTAATTGGTGATTTAATTTTTTTTTGTCAATGATTTAACTTTGCTTTTGATTTAACTATATATTAATTTATTTTTATTTTATAAGTTAGATTTTTTAAAATAAATTAAAAATATTGAAAGAATAACTCACAAAATTTTATAAATAATATGAAAGTTATCAATAAGAGGATATTTTTGAAATAGTTAACTTTTGAACAACTTTGTTAACTTTATTGATAAATTTTATAATTTTTATTAATATGAGTTATTTTCATAATTTTTCTGGATGCTAAATTTTTTTAATAATAATTTGGAATTGATATTATTTTTTTCTTTTTAATGAATTTTATAATTAGCCATCTAAGGATTTTTTTCTTTTTCTGTATTCATATTTAGTTTTGTTGCCTCTATTTGCAATACCCTTGTTATTTGTATTCTAATACATTTTCAAGTTCCTTCAATTTATTGATATATGCTTCTCCTATTTCATATCTATTTCGTCTACTTATGTAGATTTCGGCATGGATAATGGCATTTCTGACCATGAGCTCCCACGCCATATGTTTTTGCAGTGTCATGAGCCAATGAGCAAGAAACGGGTTAACAACTACTTCAATTTCAACTTCATTAATTAATATCATTAGAGATGCTCTGAGTGAGTCAAAATTGGCGAGACTATCTGAATCCTAGTTTGGCATCTTGATGTGGATGGGCTTGCACACATTTTCTGTCCAATTCGTTCACTATTTGCTATTCCATCAGTTGGTTACCAAGAAAATGTACGAATTATGGTGGTTCTATTCTGGAAATCCGATATAGTGAGTTTGTGAATTTCCAAGTGTTGCATTCCATAATTTGCCGAGAGTGAGCCATGTCCAATTTGGTATAAGTTGTTCGGTATCAAATGCAAGCCAAATCTTGAATGGATTTCCACTCGGTTGGCTAAGGGGACATCATATTGAGATGCAGAGACACGCTTCAAATCGGCACTACTCTTGATTGTCGACGGTATTATCAATTCAACCTCGGCTAATAATAAGATTAGTGTCCATCATACCCGCATGTTGAGTGATATTGACAGCTTTTTTTTTCATTATCTGTGGAGGCGCGAGTTCTTTTGATTAACCGTATCATCTGCCAAAATTAGAATAGAACTTAATCTCACACAAGAAACAATCGCACTTCAAGGCTTTCCCCATGAGATAAATTTGGTCACAGTGTGTTGTTGTCCAGCTCTGATTTCCCAGACCGGTGTTACTCCCGGTTTTCTCCGCCTTGGTTTACTCTTAATGAACTCGTCCAACATGTTGCTGACATGTCCCTATCAATCCAGATTGGCTTTGGACGTGGTATTGATTATGCTGGCCAGATTCGCCCATCTTCCTTTCATTCGTCTGCATATAACTGTGTACTTCCTTTATTTCATAATCAATTATATTATTGAGCATCCCGTCTGTCTATATGTTTATATATTGTCTATATTCTTCGACACATTTGCTACATAGTTTGATGGTTTCTGTTCGTTTGTTGCTCATGTCCTCATGTCTTTTATGTATATACTTATATCTTCGTTTTTCATCTTTATATTTACCTTCATTCATATTCACGCAGATTTCTATTAACTCCTCGTTAAATTGATGTTGTCCGTATGACGGCCCTGAATTATCTTTTGATAATGAAGTTTATGACGTATGTGTTGATTACATGGTCGGTTTTATACAATTGGGCTTTAAATTGAAACACAAATCATGGTCTGGTGGTGTTCGCGAATCTGACTTGCTTGTTTTGCATAAATCTCATGCACCTCTAACAGCTGGTTCGTCTGATTTTAGCTCTGTCCCATTCAACTCTGTCCCAGTGATATCCTAAGCCAGCACACCTATGTCGGATCACTCGTCTTGAAATTTGGTGGAAGTTTCATGTAGTCTTCTTCTATATTTCCATGGAGAAATGCATTGTACACACCCATTTGTTGTGTTTCTGATGGGGTTTGAATTATTCAAATAATTAAAACCCTAAATAGAAAATATAGATGCAAGTGCACATAAAATAATGTAGTACTTAGGGTGTTGAATAGAATAAGGATTGTGGATAAAATAAAAACGAGGATGTGAGTTTTTAATTCAAGAAAGTATATTGGCTAAGAAAATTGGTTCAATAAAGCAAAAAGAATACTGTAACTCAGTTTTCTGTAACTCAGTTTTCTGTAACTCAGTTTTCATTGGTTAAAGTATATTACTCACCAAATACTAGTTCATGCAACAAATTCATCACTTTGAGGTTCACAATTCCCAATATATTAGATTACTAGTTAGTTACTACATAAATTATGAATGTGAAGAATATGAGAATTTATGAATTAAACCCTATTTACTATGTTGAAAATCTCACAACAACTTATGAGCTATGTACTCACTGAAAATTCTAAAACTGAATAAGTAAAATACTCATAAATGGTAAAAGTAAAAACTCATAGAACCATAGAATAAATTACAAATTTATTAGAAAGAGAAGGGATTAAGAAATATCAGACCAATCTCTTTGATCAAAGGTGAGAGATCCTCCTAAATCTCTTAGAATTAGTACAAGAAAATGCAATTTGTAACCTATATCTATATGGATGAAGGTGTTTATAAATAATAAGATCTTAAAAAAATATTGATAGGTTTAGAGAAGTCCTAAGTCAGTTATGTTTAGGTTTTGGGCAAACAGGGATATTTTTGGAAAATGCTGCTTGTCTCAACCAAAAGCTATGTAGGCCAAGGGACAAAGCTTCTTGACCCAGGTGAGAAATGACTTGCAACCACTTGTATCTGAAGGATAATTCAAATTCTTCATATCCACCAAATATCATTTAAAGTCGAGCACTGGACGGGTTCCAACAGAGGTTGGATTTTGGTACATCCGATATGTCCAATCGAGCAAACTACAATTTTTGTGTCTATTGGGCATTGATATCTATAACTTGGAAACATGCCTTGGTTTTCTTCTTTTTCATTTTGATGTTTTTCTTTTTGCTATTTTGACTTGTAATTACTCTAAATCACAAATACAAAAAAAAAACTACCTCCTAAAGCACAAATATGCTGTAAAAATGCTTAACGAAATATAATATAATCAATAATAAAAATATATAAAATTCAAGTATATAAACTTCCCAACCTGCAATTTTTTTATTTAAAAGTTCTTTATTGTAGTGAGCTTCACAATTGAGGTAAAAGTCTCATCATAATCTTCTCCTTTAACTTGACGATTCCCACTTTCAACCAGTCGTGCTTTATACCTTTTGATTTTTGATAGCGGTTAAATTGTATCAAAAATATAAAAACCTTTAAAAAAAATCGTGGCTGCAAGTGCACATCAATGATGTTGTACTTAAGGTGTCAATCCACTAAAGACTACAAAACATACTTTGAACCTACAAGACTCGAGTTGAACTAAATCAAAGCATAGAGATTGTAAGTTTTTTTATGCAAAGAAAAGTAAACAAAAAGCAAAAAAATTGGTTTGAATGTAATGGAAAAAGGTGCTAAGCCATGAAAAGTTCGCAGAGATACATAAGCAAGCAACAATAATTAGAGTTTATTGAACATTAAACACGCTGGTATATCCTTTTCACTGTCGTGGTTCCGGACACTGTACCTAACAAATCAATATACTCAGATTTTTTTGGTTATTGGAAGATGTAAATATTTCTTAATCGATCAGGTAAAGATTGTCCACTAAACTCTGCAACTTAGCTTTGGTTGGTTACGATGCCTAGTTGATTAAAAAACTAGTTCATGAATTTAAATTTATCACTTCCACAGTTTGGTATGATTATGGATAAGCAAGACTCGAATGAGGATCAACCAGACATGGATACTCTAAACCAGGAGGACTCGGATTTACCTAACATGGGGAGTGAGGAGAAAAGCCCAGACTAAGAGAATGAAAGAGAAGGAGCGGACCAGAAGGAAAAAGCAAACCAGGCGGTCCAAGCCCAAGATCCCTTGGACGTGTGGCCAGGCCCATTAACTTGGTCCAGGAATAGGGCCAAGAATAAAGCTATTCAAGCCTTAATGAAATCTATGAAAGAAGAAATCAAGCCCAAGAAGAAACAAGCATGTTGGTTTAATATTTTTTTTGGTTTGTAATTAAGTAGAATTAGGAGAGTAATCAATAGGACCGGATTTTATTTAATTTAGTATAATTAAATACTAAACCATTTTGGTTTAGTCTTAGGGTTTTTAGGTTTAGGAGTTTCAGAACTTAAAAACATGTAGCAGCCCTTAGCGGGGTGTTTATCGAAGCTTTTACAGCAGATTGTTTCTTCTTCTTCCTTGCTTTCTCTTTTCAATTCAAAAACAGTGCCAATCACATAAGTAAAGTAATCTACTGTGATCTTTCATGGCTTTTAGCGGGGTGAACATGTACCATCAGATTCACTACACATCCTTAAAGCAAACCACATATTTGAGGAGATGTCCATCCACGCGAATTAGAGTGCTAGTAGCCTCTATTCACAATCGCCCATCTCCTTCAAGTGGATCCAATTGTTTCAACACCAGCCAGGACCATACCAAGTGGTATCATATCCAGTTGAAGGTTAGGGTTAGTTGATCTACTCGATTCTACATTCACTCACATACACGTTTTTCATTTTTATTTTATCAAAAACTATTTTCTCTTTCTATCTTTTATAAGTCACTGAGCCACTCTCGATTTGCAAAGAAAACAAAGAAAAGAAAAGTAAATTAAAAAAATTGGAAAACAAAAACAAAGAAGAAAGCCTAGGAGAAATCAGGCTGAGAGGTTGTTAATCAGTGACACAAAAAATCTTGCAATCTTGCAATCTTTCTATCTTAAATCACATTTTACAGGTGATTGAGCTTTGATCTTCACTGAATTGATGAGAACAACAAGAAGAATTAGACACTGAAAACTGAGGGAAAGAGATATTTTCTTTCTAACTGTTTGTTGAGTGTTTTAAGGATAGATGGTAAACCAAGGAGAAGAGGAGATTGGGGACGCACCAGTTGTCCAGAGTGTCTGGCTTTGATGAGGGCCCAGACCGCGCCACCGTCCCAGACGGACCAAACCAGGACAAACCCGTCCCAATTATACCCGACGGACCTCTGACCCGAACAAGAGCTAAGGCGCTAGGAACCAAGTTCACCCGGTACGTCGAACGCAAGATTGAGGTTCTCCCAAGGAACCCCAAGCCATCGCCAGAACCAGACCATGGGTCGGGCCTCCACTGCACGGCCCAATCATGGGACCTGCTCAGCCGTTGGATCATGGATACCTTGCGTCCTTACCATTACCCTCAGATAAGGACACCAAAAACGTACTAAGGAATTGTACTTTTTTTCCTATCTACGATTTTGTCCTATTGGGTTTTTCGAAGAAGGTTTTAACGAGGAAACACCCTCAGTGTGCACTCGGACTTGGGCTTGTTCACCACCTGGCCTCCTTTACAAGCCCAACGGCCTAAGGCCTGCAACCCAAACCTTTTCCTTTCAAACTTTTTGCTGTTTTTATTTTAGACTTCTTTTTGTTTTTATTTTAAACTACCTTCTTTTTTACTTTAAGGGCATAATTCATAGACTTAGGCATTATATAACTAAGTCTCTTTTCATTAATAAGACAGACTTTACACAGAAATCAAAAGCCCTACTCTTGTTCCTCTTTGTCGGTGCCGCCTAAGTCCCTTAGCGTGGTTAAGAGTAAATCCAGCCTTCAAGGTTCGGAGTTACCTTGGTATATCACGGGTCTTCCACTACCTGTGTGGTCCAGTTCAGTCCACCCCGTAATTGCGCTCCGTTTGAGTCTATCTCGTGCAAGCTCCAGTTCCCGACTAGTTTCACGATCGAGTCTCTCTCGCTGGAACTGGTTCCTGCACCGTGCCATCGAACCTCTATCAGGTTCCTCCGCTCGCGTGCTTACATCATCTGGTATCAGAGCCTAAAACCTCCTTCAACCAGATTTTATCCTTCCTTAACTTTATTTTAATTTTGTTATCTACAAAAAAAAGATTACAACCCTTCGTGTGTTTATTTCATTGTGTGCTTGTCCTTTTTTAAAACCACAAAAATATCTTAAAAATTGTCTTAAAAGAACCTAGGGTTTAATAGCAACTCACAAATTACCTGACTAACTGATTATTTGCAGTAGCATCTTCATTTACTTGGAAAACTTATTGATAGAATTTGCAAGCGCATAAGCTGTTGTCTCTTACAAGTTTAACTGCGTTCGCTTTTGCTGGTTCCACTCACCACGCGAATTGAACGTCAACGTTCGAACCCACCCTGAAGAGCCTAGATTGTTAGCAAGCAACCCCTTGTTTCCTTTTCCGTCTAGCGCGGTTTAGGATTCTTTCCTCTTTCCCGCGAGTTCGATTGCTATTAAAATAGGAAAGTTCCCATTAGCTGTTAGGACAGTTCCAGCTAATAGGAAGGTCTCAATCCCACTTTAGGAAAATTTCCAACAATTTAAGGAGTGTTTACGACATAAGATAATTACCATATCTAGTTTAGGATATTCTCCAATTTTTTTAGTGAAGTTTCCAAAATCGGTTTAGGAAAGAATTTAGGCTAAGAAAATTTCCATAATTAGCCTATAATAGTTTTCATTTCTGTTTTAGGAAGGTTTTCGATTTAAGGAAGTTTCCACAACCAGTTAGGAAAGTTTCAATTTAGGAAAGTTTCTAGAACCAATGTCTAGCGGCTCAGAAGCTTTAGACCGGCCCCAAGACTAAAACGCGGTAATGCAGATGCTGAGTAAAATCATGGCTCAGATGAACACCCTCGCCAACTGCATGGAACGACTGGAACAACCCGACCCGCCCCGAAGACCAGACATCCCGGAAGCATCCCAACGCGGAGAAGGAATAAGCGCAGGCACGAACACCAATGGACGGGCCCAGTATTATGAGTCGTACGCATGAGACTTACGGGATGACAAACCGCCCGACCACCCGACCCACGATAGCCCCGCGTACCGGTACGAGCGCAACCCCAGAGCAGCCGACCGTCCAGCTCCATATCAAGCCCCAGACATCAATCTCCGCCAACAGCTTTGAAAGCCGCGTATATATTATATGTTTTGAATGGCATTGGCGTTGGTTCATCGACATGGTATGCCAAGTGAGGTGGAACGAAGGAGATGTTTGGTCTCCATGTGATGTCCATGAAGTTACTCTACCGGAGGATGTTCTGCATGGTGAAAGTATCATCGATATGAAAACGATAGGGATACTTTCCATCCAAAAGGCCAGAGTTGGAAAGAGCCATATCGTCAAGTAAGTGGTGGTATATTGGGGGCGTCGCATTTGAAATTCTCATTTCTAGAAGAATTGATATGATAATCCCCCCCCCCCAATTTTGAGTTACGGCAGCCATTTCCATATTGCCTCTTCTCGCAGTTGGATCATATGTAGCACTATTACAGATGCCATACTCACCGAATAACTATTTTCTTCTATAGGTTCGTTGTTGATGCACATTCGCAGAAATGGCTGGATCCCTTAAGTTAGAAAAAATCAACTCTATTTTTGTGTCCGTTCGAGCGTATTTTCGGCAGAAGAGCATGGTTTCGAGGAATTCATGGGCATATCTGATTGTTGGGTGTCCGATCGTGGAGGATTCATACTCACATGGCTGATAGTTTTTGCTCGAGATGCTAGCGCAAACAGCTTCCAAGTTTGTGAAGCCCAAAACGTCTAGCGATATCTTTGTTCCTTGTTGCTGCTCAAAGAGAGAACTGATTTTTTCCATCCCCATATGGTAATGTGTATTGTGCGCCAAAAAGTGTATGTAGCACCAGACTATTATGTTATTTGATGACAGGGCGGAATAGTGTAGTGTGAGGGAGGCGAGGAAGTCATAGGTTACCCCCTGGAATCTCGGCCATGCCATGAATGGTATATGTCATACTCTCATGGTTGCAAAGATGTTGTGGACGTCATTATAGATCTCCATGTTCCGAAGGATGGCATGGTCCGCAAATGTTGTTTGCAAGAATGAGAGGCTCATCAGACCTTCTAAGTAATCCTTGGTTGTGGGGGCAGAGGTGTGGGTCGTCCCGCCCGTTCCTTATCGTTCTTTTGTTTTCCTCCCTTTCTGTGATCGAGCTGCTGATGTCTCCATTTTTATCTTAGAATCACAACCACTTAAATTTGCTTTAGTCTCCGAGTTATGAGAAAAAGGTTCCTCTCTTTTATCCGAGGTAAAAGAGAAAGAATTCAGCATCCAAACATGATAAATGTTTATTACGCCTTAATCAAGCGATTCTCTGTTCTATGGACAATCTACTACAGATTACTAATTTCGAAAAGAAAACAGCAACACCAAGGTTATAAACTAAAAACAGTCTAGCAACACATTAATTTACTTCTTGAAGCTGAATCAAAATCAGGCAAAGAGAGATAAAAAAAACCACGATAGTGAAAGAAATTAAAATATACTTTTTTAGAAGAAGAAGACAAAGAGAGGATTTCGGTTTTGCTCTTTGAAAAGATTTTATTGAATTGAAAAGTATAAACAACTGAGAAAGGTGGAGAGGTTAAAAAGAAAGTGAGGAGACTGCGTGTCGACTCTGGTTTACCCTAATAGAGTAACAAATTAGGGTAAACCGGTTCGCACCCGTTTAACTTATCCGGGCTTGGGACAGTTATGCTACGGTTGGTAACCCGTTGTCCCAAGCGTTTGATTCTTCTCCTCTTTCTTTTCTCTCCTTTGTTTTTATTTGGACATGATACTCTTTCTTTTTCCTTGTCAATCTACATATCTACCTGTTGTGAAGTAAAAATTATATATATATATATATTAAAGCCTAAATAAAAATTAAATAAAATAAATAAGAAGAAGGGATAGTAATGGGAATGCTTCCCAAGAGCGCTTGTTTAATGTCTCAAGTTCGATATTGGTTTATCAATTTTTAAAAGCATATTGTATTCCAGATGAGAGAATTTTCTCCTTCCCCATAACTTGGTATGTGCGATATGGTTCCAATTATCGTCTATTATTAGTATATACACCTGAAAACAGAGAGTTGTTAAGAACAGTGCATAATCTCAAAAACAAAACGAAAACTAAATATGAAAAGAAAATTCCAGATTTGGCAACGACGCCATAGGTAGGGGGTCTTTTCGATCGCAGGATACCGAATCTCCTTGTTGTTATAGTAATTGAGGTGTCAATCCAAACCTGGTGTCTTTCAAACACCTAGAATGCAAGTTTTTATTGAATTTAAGCAAATAAGAGATTATGGATTGGTAACCTGGTGTCACGAAACTAAAAGGCAGTAAAGAAAAATAACTAAATCTAACTAAAGAAAAAGGGAATAAAAGCGCTTGAGTTTGTTTCTTTTCAAGTTTAAAAGCACCATTCGGAATTGGATAATTAGTCAGATGTTTCTAGAGAATATATGTTGAACTCATATTTACAAACTTATTATTCTCAGCCATGGTAGAAGAATCGTTGAGTTACAAGCTAATCAATTTTTGTGACAAAAAAACCTTCAATAACCACCTAGTATCTATAAATGTCTTTGTGTACTATGCAGTCAATGAGCATTAAGATCGTATACTTACTATCTATAGCGCGATAACCCATCATCAACTGTCGTTGAGGCAGGTTTTGAATCTCACACGTGCTGAGAGTGTTCAAATACACAACCGTCCAATCAAGACTCCCTCGTTCTTAATAATTCAAACTTGGACAATAACCACGAGCCGACATTAAGCATCTCAAGACACGATTGAATAATTGAATAACTGAATAAAAGCTTTAAGCATTCCTTTTTATTTCCCTTAAAACATACTCCTTACCCAACCCAAAGGGTTGAGAGAGTCTACTCACTAATCATTATGAACAACATAATCATATAGTTTGATAATTTGTTAAATATAAGAATGAAGTAGAGAAGCGTGAACTAAAACTTTAGTGCAAGTATAGTGAAAATAAAGTAAAGTGAAAGTAAATAAAAAGACAAAGAGTAAAGAAGTGCAAGTATTAAAATAAACAAAAAAATAAAAACTACTAAAGCAAAACTATAAACTAAAATCTAAATTAAGTAAAGTTTTCTTTGGTATCAAAGTCTTCTCTCCCGAGATCACTCTCCCTTCTCTGATCTCCCTTTTCTAAGGTACAACGGTGATATTTATACAGATAGGCAAGGTAAAAGGGGTTAACCCTAGTTTGGCGCCCCTTCATCGGTTATGTTAAGTCTTTGTCACTTCGCAACGGTTGCCCCAGACTTCTTTCCTTCTTCTTTTCTTCTCTCTTGAATTCCTCTTTCCTTTCTTCGCTTTTTCCTTTTTCTCCCGATTTTCAATCTTTTCTTTCTGTGCTTCCTTTTCTCTGAAAATTCTCCCCTTAATGCGCAAATGTTTTCCGGTTCATGATCTTGACCACAACTTTACTTTTTGCTCCGGTTTAGCTCAATTTCCGGTTCTCGACATATGAACACCTGTTTATGCAATATGTACACCAAATACAGTCATGAACACCGTAAAATGCATCATAAACGGACTAAATCATAACCTAAGAACCAAAAAAATCCTAAGATATAAATTGGCCTCCTGATTTTTGAACCACCTACAGGTAGATTTGCTAGGTGGGGATGGTTTGATAGGGGAGCTCGACTGAGGGCTATGAGAAGAGCTATGTAGGAAGCTTAAGAAGAACCATATGATGCCTCAGAGGGAAGTGGCACCAGTTCACAAGCTGGAAGAGGTCACCAAGACAATAACGACACCTCAGGGCTGAAGAAAATTTAAGGAATCTTAAAATTAGGATACCTCAATTACATGAGAAAATTATCATAATGCTTACCTATAGTGGGAGAAAAAGATTGAAATGGTGTTTCGCTGCCAAAACTACTCAAGAGAAAAAAGTTATACTATCAACTACATAATATAGTGGCTATTCCATCAAGTGGTGGGAGCATACTGCAACCACAAGGAGGTGCAATGGAGAGCATCAGATTACTTTCTGGTTTGAGATGAAAACATTGATGAAAACATTTGTGCCAATTCACTATGTTAGAGACTTGCACTAGAAGCTGAGAAGATTATCTCAAGGATCAAGAAGTGTGAAAGACTATCATCAAGAGATGGAGACACTTCTTATTAAAGCGGAGATAGCTGAAGCTGCTGAGGCAAAAATGGATAGATTTCAAGGAATATTAAATGGAGACATTCAAGATAAATTGGAGCTTCAAGAATATGAGAATATGTATGGACAGTTGCACAAAGTCATTCTGATTGAGCAACAACTCAAGAGGAGAAGCACCACATGGTCACCCTTTGGAGTCGCCACTTAACCACCTTATGTCAGGGAGAACAATGCATTTATCAAGCACAAGGTGGGAACTCTAATAGCCACCCCTATCAGAGATGAGAAGGGAAAGAGTACAGCCACCCCCAACTAGGTCCATAATGATAAGTGCTTCAAATGTCAAGGATTTAGGCATTATACCAATGAATGCACTAACAAAAAGATCATGATCATATTGAACAATGGAGAAGTTGTTTCAGATGATGAGAAACCAGCCTATGTATCAGAGGAAGAAGGCATGGATTACCCAGTCCAAGGAGAGATGCTTGTTACCAGAAGGACTTTAAGTGCTTAGCCTAAAGCAGAGGAGCAAGACGAGAGGGAGAACTTATTCCACATAAGATGTTTAGTTCACAACAAGGTGTGTAGCCTAATCATTGATGGAGGAAGTTGTACCAATGTTGCTAGTCAGATTCTAGTGGACAGACTCAGTCTCACGATTCAAGACCACCCTAAGCCATACCAACTTTAGTGGCTTGATGAAGAGGTTTAAATCCGATTGAGCAAGCAAATGAAGGTACCTTTGACCATTGGAAGGTACCAGGATGAAATAGTGTATGATGTGCTGCCTCTGGAGGATAGTCATATCTTGTTGGGATGCCCATGTATTATGATAAGAGGGCAGTACACGATGGCTTAACCAAGAGGCATTCATTTGCTCACAGAGTCAAGAAGATCACGTTGGTCCCTCTAGCCCCACATGAGGTACATCAAGATGTGCTACTCAAACAGAGAAGGAAGGAAGCCAAGACGGCATCCAAGGCATCACACGTGGAGGATACACCCAATATAAGTAATTATAGGCTGTTTTCTACTCCTAGTGATGTGAAACATGCTGTGTTTGATCAGAAAGCCATGATATTACTGATATGTAAGGAATTAGTAATCAGTTCTTCTAACTTTGATCATGTTATTCCGAGAAAGATTTAGCTTCTTTTTTAGGAGTATAAGGATGTTTTTCCAAGAGACCAACCTGTGCACCTATCATGGTATTGAACAACAGATTGATTTTAAGCCAGCAGCTACTATGCCTAATTGTCCAGCTTACATGACCAATCATGTGGAGACCAAGGAGCTACATAGACAAGTCAATGACCTTCTGGAGAAGGGGAACATCTGGGAGAGTCTCAGTCCATGTGTTGTACCAGTTTTGTTGTTGCCAAAGAAAGATGGGAGTTGACGCACGTCTGTGGATTGAAGAGCCATTAAAAACATCATAGTTAAGTACAGGCATCCTATCCCTCAATTAGATGATATGTTAGATGACTTGCATGGATAATGTATATTTTCTAAAATCAATTTAAAGAATGGGTACCATCAGATTAAGATGAAAGAATGAGATGAATGGAAAATTGCATTTAAAATTAAACTGGAATTGTATAAATGGCTAGTCATGTCTTTTGGTCTTACTAATGCACCAGTTACATTCATGAGGAGGATGAATCATGTCTTTAGAGCCTTTATAGGTCTGTTTGTAGTTTTCTACTTTAATGACATTCAGATTTATAGTTGAACCATGGATGAGCAAATTCATAACCCAAATTCATCACCCTTGGCATGCTATGAATGTCCTTATAAAGAAAACCTGTATGCAAACTACAAGAAATACTCTTTTGAAACAAATAACCTTGTCTTTTTAGGTTTTTTTTGTTACTTCTCGGAACATACATGTTAATGAGGAAAAGGTGAAGACAATGCAGGAGTGGCCCATGACTAAATCCATTGGAGAAGTCAAAAGCTTTCATGGACTTACTGAAATGGTGAATAAAAACGTGGGGTTCCTTTGAGGACCGGTTCAAGAGGAGGCGTTTGAGTTATTGAAAGGGAAGTTAACCAATGCTCATTTGCTTGCACTCTCCAATTTTAATAAAAAAATTTGAAATTGAATGTGATGCTTCTGGGATTAAAATTGGCGCTTATTTGATGCATAAAAGAAGACCAATAGCTTACTTCGGTGAGAAGCTGGGAGACGTTACCTTAAACTACCCTAACTATAGCAAGGGGTGTATGCATTGGTGAGAGATCTTCAGATGTGGCAACATTACTTGTGGCCTAAAGAATTTGTGATCCATACATATCATGAATCTCTTAAGAATCTCAAAGGGAAACATAAGTTTAACAAGAGACATGCACGATGGATTGAGTTCATTGAGACCTTTCCATATGTCTTTCAGTACAACCAAGATACGGAGAATGTAGTGGTTGATGCCCTCTCAAGAAAGTATGCTCTCTTATCATATATGGAAACAAATTTTATGGGTTTTGAACATCTTGTCTTGTTGTGCTGATGATCCTGATTTTGGTGAGTTATAAAATGAGACTGACAAACACTCCAATGGTAGGTATTACCAGTTCAATAGTAGGTACACCAAATACAGTCATAAACACCTTAAAATGCATCCTAAACGGACTAAATCATATCCTAAGAACCAAAAAAATCCTAAGATATCAATTGCCCCCCTGATTTTGAACCACCTACAGGCAGATTTGCTAGGCGGGGATGGTTTGATAGGGGAGCTCGACTGAGGGCTATGAGGAGAGCTATGTAGGAAGCATAAAAAGAACCATATGATGCTTCAGAGGGAAGTGGCACCAGTTCACAAGCTGGAAGAGGTCACCAAGACAATAACGACACCTCAGGGCTGAAGAAATTTTAAGGAATTTTATAATTAGGATACCTCAATTACATGAGAAAATTATCATAATGCTTACCTATAGTGGGAGAAAAAGATTGAAATGGTGTTTCGCTGCCAAAACTACTCAAGAGAAAAAAGTTATACTATCAACTACTTAATATAGTGGTTATGCCATCAAGTGGTGGGAGCATACTGCAACCACAAGGAGGTGCAATGGAAAGCATCAGATTACTTTCTGGTTTGAGATGAAAATATTTGTGCCAATTCACTATGTTAGAGACTTGCACTAGAAACTGAGAAGATTATCTCAAGGATCAAGAAGTGTGAAAGACTATCATCAAGAGATGGAGACACTTCTTATTAAAGCGGAGATAGCTGAAGCTGCTGAGGCAAAAATGGATAGATTTCAAGGAATATTAAATGGAGACATTCAAGATAAATTGGATCTTCAAGAATATGAGAATATGTATGGACAGTTGCACAAAGTAATTCTGATTGAGCAACAACTCAAGAGGAGAAGCACCACATGGTCACCCTTTGGAGTCGCCACTTAACCACCTTATGTCAGGGAGAACAATGAATTTATCAAGCACAAGGTGGGAACTCTAATAGCCACCCCTATCAGAGATGAGAAGGGAAAGAGTACAGCCACCCCCAACTAGGTCCATAATGATAAGTGCTTCAAATGTCAAGGATTTAGGCATTATACCAATGAATGCACTAACAAAAAGATCATGATCATGTTGAACAATGGAGAAGTTGTTTCAGATGATGAGAAACCAGCCTATGTATCAGAGGAAGAAGGCGTGGATTACCCAGTCCAAGGAGAGATGCTTGTTACCAGAAGGACTTTAAGTGCTTAGCCTAAGGCAGAGGAGCAAGACGAGAGGGAGAACTTATTCCACATAAGATGTTTAGTTCACAACAAGGTGTGTAGCCTAATCATTGATGGAGGAAGTTGTACCAATGTTGCTAGTCAGATTATCGTGGACAGACTCAGTCTTACGATTCAAGACCACCCCTAAGCCATACCAACTTTAGTGGCTTAATGAAGAGGTTTAAATGCGATTGAGCAAGCAAGTGAAGGTATCTTCGACCATTGGAAGGTACCAGGATGAAATAGTGTATGATGTGCTGCCTCTGGAGGCTAGTCATATCTTGTTGGGATGCCCATGTATTATGATAAGAGGGCAGTACACGATGGTTTCACCAAGAGGCATTCATTTTCTCACAGAATCAAGAAGATCATGTTGGTCCCTCTAGCCCCACATGAGGTGCATCAAGATGTGCTACTCAAACAGAGAAGGAAGGAAGCCAAGACGGCAACCAAGGCATCACACGTGGAGGATACACCCAATATAAGTAATTATAGGCTGTTTTCTACTCCTAGTGATGTGAAACAGGCTGTGATTGATCAGAAAGCCATGATATTACTGATATGTAAGGAATTATCAATCAGTTCTTCTAACTTTGATCATGTTATTCCGAGAAAGATTTAGCTTCTTTTTTAGGAGTACAAGGATGTTTTTCCAAGAGACCAACCTGTGGGCTTACCACCTATCATGGTATTGAACAACATAATGATTTTAAGCCAGCAGCTACTATGCCCAATTGTCCAGTTTACATGACCAATCATGTGGAGACCAAGGAGCTACATAAACAAGTCAATGACCTTCTGTAGAAGGGGAACATCTGGGAGAGTCTCAGTCCATGTGTTATACCGGTTTTGCTGGTGCCAAAGAAAGATGGGAGTTGGCGCATGTGTGTGGATTGAAGAGCCATTAAAAACATCATAGTTAAGTACAGGAATCCTATCCCTCAGTTAGATGATATGTTAGATGACTTTCATGGATCATGTATATTTTCTAAAATCAATTTAAAGAATGGGTACCATCAGATTAGGATGAAAGAAGGAGATGAATGGAAAATTGCATTTAAAATTAAACTGGGATTGTATGAATGGCTAGTCATGTCTTTTGGTCTTACTAATGCACCAAGTACATTCATGAGGATGATGAATCATGTCCTTAGAGCCTTTATAGGTCTGTTTGTAGTTTTCTACTTTGATGATATTCTGATCTATAGTTGAACCATGGATGAGCAAATTCATCACCCAAATTCATCACCCTTGGCATGCTATGAATGTCCTTATAAAGGAAAACCTGTATGCAAACTACAAGAAATACTCTTTTGAAACAGATAACCTTGTCTTTTTAGGTTTTTTTGTTACTTCTCGGAGCATACATGTTATTGAGGAAACGGTGAAGACAATCAAGGAGTGGCCCATGACTAAATCCTTTGGAGAAGTCAAAAGCTTTCATGAACTTACTGAAATGGTGAACAAAAACGTGGTGTTCCTTTGAGGACCGGTTCAAGAGGAGGCGTTTGAGTTATTGAAAGGGAAGTTAACCAATGCTAATTTGCTTGCACTCTCCAATTTTAATAAAAAATTTGAAATCGAATGTGATGCTTCTGGGATTAAAATTGGCGCTGATTTCATGCACAAAAGAATACCAATAGCTTACTTCGGTGACAATCTGGGAGACGTTACCTTAAACTACCATAACTATAGCAAGGAGTGTATGCATTGGTGAGAGATCTTCAGATGTGGCAACATTACTTGTGGCCTAAAGAATTTGTGATCTATACATATCATGAATCTCTTAAGAATCTCAAAGGGCAACATAAGTTAAACAAGAGACATGCACGATGGATTGAGTTCATTGAGACCTTTCCATATGTCTTTCAGTACAAACAAGATACATATAATGTTGTGGTTGATGCCCTCTCAAGAAGGTATGCTCTCTTATCATATATGGAAACAAATTTTATGGGTTTTGAACATCTTTTTTTGCTGTGCTGATGATCCTGATTTTTGTGAGTTGTAAAATGAGACTGACAAATACTCCAATGGTAGGTTTTACCAGTTCAAGGGTTTATTGTTCTGTGACAGCCGCTTGTGTGTACCCTGTGGTACCTTAGGAGAGTTGTATGTTAGAGAAGCTCATGGAGGCGGTTTCATGGAGCATTTAGCTTTACTAAAACACTAACCACTTTACAGGAGCACTTTTATTGGCCCAATATAAGAAAAGACGTGGAGAACCTGCTCCAGGTGTGGCGTGTGCAAGCAAGCCATGTTTAAGGCGCAACCTACAGGTTTGTATGCTCTCTTTCCTATATCTGATCAGCCTTTGGTAGATAAATATATGGTGATTTTTTTTAAGATTGTCTAGAACTAAGAAAGTAAGATATATCATTTTTGTGGTGGTTGATAGGTTCTCTAAGATGGCACACATTTTTTCTTGCCATAAGAAGATGATGCAGTCTTAGTAGCTCATATGTTCTTTAGATAGGTTGTTATATTGCATGGCATGCCTAGGACAATAGTGTCATATAGAGGTTACAAATTTCTTAGTCACTTCTAGAAAATCTTATGTGAAAATCTAGGAACTAGGTTGTTGTTTTCAGCAACTTGTCATCTCCAAACTAATGGACAAACCGAGGCATACAATAGGACATTCTCTGCCCTATTGCATGCCATAATCTAGAAAAGCATAAAACCTTGAGAAGATTGTTTACCTCATATAGAGTTTTCTTACAATAGTATGTGCATTCACCCACCAAGCTTACCCCATTTCAAGCTGTATACTCTAGACCAGGAGGACTCTGATTCACCAAACATGAGGAGTGAGGAACAAACCCAGATGAAGAGAATGAAGGAGGAGCAGACCAGAAGGATGAAGCATGCCAGACACTACACGAAAACAAGAAGGATTCTGATAGGCATTTCCGACGTCCGGCGGGTTCATTGGAAAATCCATCGGAATCCACCGGTTTTCTGTCAGAAAAAAAACATCAAAATATTTTGATGTATACACGATGGAGTTCTAAAGGATACGTAAAATACCAATGGATTTTATGGCTGTCGAAATTCCGTCTGATTTTTCTGACGGAATTTCGACAGCCAGTTCAGATGGTATATTCCGACAAATTTCCGACAGCCCTTAAGTTATCCACCTGGTTGGTAAGACATTCCGTTAGGTAATACCAGTAGGTGATTCGACCCGTTGGTAAGATTTGATGGATTTCTGACGGATGCTTACATTATATATATGTTTGTTCACTTCACGATTTTCTTAAAATTCCAAAAAATTTCTTAAAGAAAAACCAAAAAATATTTGCAAAAATGAGTTGATATTTTTTGGTCTTGGATGGACGAACCTATGATGGATGAGGATTCCAACCTATTGCAATATGATTATGCAAGTGGTATATGCGAGTTCATGGAATTGGTCGGAAAGAATCATGGTGGGAAAAAATTGGTGAGATCAAATATCCATGTTCTATTTGCGAAAATGAGTGGATATTTTTCGGTCTTGGATAGAAGAGCCTATGATGGATGAGGAATCCAACCTATTAAAATATGATTATATAAGTAGTATATGCGAGTTCATGGAATTGGTCAGAAAGAATCATAGTGGGAAAAAAATTGGTGAGATCAAACATCTATGTTCTATTTGCGAGAAAAATATTAATGTTAAGGTTAAGTTAGTTTGGAATAACTTATATCATAATGGATTTACACCGTGGTATACGGTTTGGTATTTACATATAGAAAGGAATTACAAATATGGTAATACTAATGCACCATATGTTGCAGATATATTAGGAAAATATCGAATGGAGGAAGATGTAGTTGTAGGTACGGTTCAGATGGTGAACGATGTGTTCAGAGAGAATATGCAACCGTCGGGCTGTGATAGTTATGGGGTTCAAGAACCTAATTTAGAAGCGCAAATGTTTTTTTTGATATATAAAACACAGCAAACAAACCACTATATAGTGGATGTAGAGAAGTTCATTCACCTTTATCATCGGCTAGTAGGATGATGACCATTAAGAAAGACTATAACTTGTCAGAAGAATGGGTTTATGGTTTTGCTAATTTTGTGGAAGATATTTTGCCAGAAGAAAATCTTTCACCGGCATCGTATTACAAGATTCGAAAACTGGTGGTTGATCTTGGTTTACCGTATCAAATGATAGATGTGTGCATGATATATTAGAGAGAAGATAGAAACTGCAAAACGTGTTGATTCTGTTGTAAACCACGGTTTCATAAAACGAGTGGCAGAGTTATGATTTCATTTAAACGGATGTGATATTTACCATTAACAAACAGGTTGAAGAGGCTATATCAATCTCAGCAAACTGCTGATGCAATGAGATGGCATGCAGAGCATCGTAAAGATGGAGAGATTACGCATTTGTTAGATGCATAAACATGGAAACATTTTCAATCGCTCTATCCGGATTTTGTTTAGGAGCGCCAAAATATATACCTCGGGTTATGTACAGATGGTTTCAACCCTTTTGGAAAGCATGATAAACAATATTCGTTGTGACCGGTAGTTGTTACACCTTACTATTTACCACCAGTTATATGCATGCTTATAGGGTTTTTTTCTCTATTCTAATTCCTGGTCCAGATCATCTGAGAAAGTCACTCGATATATTCCTACAGCCATTGATCTACGAGTTATATATTTTATGGAAAAATTGTGTTGAAGCATTTGATGTTTCATCGCAACAGAATTTTAACATGCGAGCGGTTTTCATGTGGACCATAAGTGATTTTCCAGCATATGGTATGTTATCTAGATAAACAACGCATGGATAATTATCTTGTCTGTAATTCCAAGACAACACTAATTTTTTCAATTGAATCACTAAAGGAAGACATGTTGGTTTGATTGTCATAGAAGGTTTTACCGGCAGAGCATCCTTATCGTCAGTCTAGAACATATTTTACAAAGAATAATCAAGTGTTTGATGGTCCATCTCCGAATATTGATGGTGGTATTATATTGTAACAGTTTCGAGATTTTGGTGCTGAGAGAACGCCTTATTTTGGAGGTAAAAGTCATGAACCTGTTGATGGTGTTGGTGAACTTCATAAGTGTCACAAGCATAGTATATTTTGGGAATTGCCTTATTGGAAAGATCATCTATTAAGATATTGTCTAGATGTCATGCATGTTAAAAAGAATTTCTTTGACAACATAATGAACATAGTTTTAAACATCAAAGGGAAAACAAAAGAAAACTTGAAATCTAGATTATACTTGCCCCTGATTTGTTCTTATCGTTCTTTGTATGTAAAGTCGAGTGGTAGATGCACGATGCCTTCTTACCAGTTAGACACATCCAAGAAAGAAGCATTTTTGGATTAGATTCGAGACGATGTAAAATTTACTGATGGATACGCCTCTAATCTATATAACTGTGTTGATTCAGTCGAAGGGAAATTTATTGGAATGAAGAGTCATGATTGTCATGTTGTTATGCAGTGGCTTCTCCCTTTTGCCTTCACCTATCTTCTCCAAAATTATATTCACCAAGGAATTACTTGTTTTTATCGTATTCCATTAAATTTAACCATTCACCATGTCTTATATTAATTTTTTCATGTTTATTTGTTGGAGTTGTGCGTTCGTTCGAGATTTATGCTAAAAAGAAACCCAGTGATCCCGCGTAATCTGGAGAAGATATTTCCGCCGTCTTTCTTTGATGTTATAGAAGATCTTTCTATCCACCTCCCACGAGAAGCAGCATTAGGAGGTTATGTCCAATACCGATGGATGTATCCCTCCGAGCGTTATATGTTCTATCTGAAGAAAAATGTTAAAAATTTGAGCAAGGTTAGAGTATCTATTGTTGCACAGAGTCTCAGTGAAGAAGTCTCACACTTTGCCGAATATTACTTTCCATCTGAAGTTTGAACTAAAAGTAGGCGTCTAGTGCGCCATGACGATCGAGGAGAGAGCGATTTATCCCTTGTTTGTACCAGAGCTTTTTACTCAAATTGGTAAATTTAGTGGAAAAGGTAATAAACATAAACTATCCGCACAGGAAACCACACATTTAAATACATATACCCTAAAAAATTGTGAGGATATTCTGGAGTATGAAAGGTTCGTAATTTTTTTATCAATTTTATTAGTTTCTTTTACAATATGTAATATTTTACAGGATTTACATGGAAATCTTACAAAACTACTATCATGATATGACATAATCTGAACTTGTAGTCATAAAAGATAGTGAAGTCGCATCGTGGTTGAAATTTAATGTAATTATTTTACTATCCTGTTATGTTACATTAATTATTATATTTATATTTTATCATGCATTAATGTTTACGTTTATAGGTTTTTTAATGTATACGAAGTGGTCAAACTCTCCCCACATAAATAGTTGAGATTGTTAATGGTACATACTATTGCAACAGCATACCCCCAGTTTTGCGCAAGAGGATATGTGTGTATGGTTCATGATGAGTGATTATCGAGGGAATATCGAGGCCTACTACAGACTATGGTATTTCAGCAAAATCAGATGATGTAGTGCACTATAGCATTCTGAATGAAATACTCCTAGTTCACTATCTTGGGATGTTGGACTTAAGGTACATTGTGTTTATGTGCGACTGACATGATCCATTCATTGGTTGTGAGATTCGGATTGACCAACTCGATGTTATTTCCCTACATTCTTATGTTGGCTTACCTATCTTATTTTTTTTATTTAGACTAAGTGTGGAATTAATGTCTTAAGTCCAATTCTTTAGATTTTTGGCGATTTGTTCTTGGCCCTAGCCTTTGTGTTTAAGTCTTGGCCTAGGCCCATTTTTATTTCCAGCCACTAAGATTTTATGTTGTTTTTATTTAGACTTCTTGATGTTTGTGTAAAACACCATGTTGTTTACCCTAAATTGTAATTAAAGGCCTATATAAGCCTCTATACTTGCAAGAAATAAAATAACTTGAATTTTTAAAACAAAAACCCTAAGACTACTGTCTAAACTGGGCGCCTCTCTCCTCCTTGGTGAGTTTTCCGTGACTTCATCCTCCTAATGTTGAAGTTTTCCTTGTGTATCACAAGTCTTCCGCAGCTTGTGGGTTTGCTATATTCCGTACCCTTGAGTTACCTATCACTCAGATGCATAGATAACAGTTACTGAAATTAATCTAAAAGGAAAAATATATGGAATTATGGAACACAATGTTATGCAACACTGATAGGTAATAAAATAGAGCATCTTTTGAATGATGTTATGACATACAACTTGTTGGTGATTTCACCAAAAACAGTGATGACAGAGTTCATTCCGACTCAGGGGAATCATATCATGAATTTGAAGACGAATTAGACTCAATAGCTTCTCACGATTCTTTTGGATATAAAAAATAGTTATGTTAAATTATTATGTCAATTTATACAATGTTAAATTTTGTATGTCAATTTGAATTACCAAACTTTTAATCGGTACATGTTGAAAACTCGGAAAACTCAAACATCTGAGTTTTCATCAAAGTTAAATATTTTAATTTAGGTTTAACCACTCTGGAAATATGATTTAAAAATGTATCAACAGGATGCTCAACTCGTTGGTAGTGGATCTCTATAAATCGTTCTCTGATGTGCTGGTCTATGAGCAAGAAATATGGGTTTTGTAATTTTGCCGTAAGTTTAATTTTTTTTTTGTATTCATATTTTAATTTTAATATCTATATTAACTACAATTTTATTTTTTAACAGCAAGAATTCATTTGGGATAGACAAATCACGAGTATCGTTAGACAGGATTTCAAGGTTTAAGTAGCTTTAATGTACTCGAAGAAAATGAACGAGTGGAATGACAAATGGAAGCACGATCAAATGCCGAAGGCGCTGAAGGATAATCTCGATCTTTTGTGTGCTCTTATCACCTATTGATGATGCCAGAAGCTGAGACGATCTTGGCAACTAATTCATGTAACCGTAAGAGTGATCGGAAGGGATAACCTTCGAGCAGTAAGTGGTGCGGCCCTGGTTGTTTTAAAACCAAAGGATCGACTTGAAGGAGGTGATTTTGGCGACAGAGGAGGCTACTAGCTCTCCTTGATGGCGGCGGTTTGTTATTAGGGTTAGTGTTGGCTTTTAAGAGTTTCTGATAATTCTAACAGCACAGATTCACCCTGCTTTAGAGTTATAGAAGATCACAGTAGATTACTTTACCTTTTAGTGATTAGGAATCAATGTTCTTAGGCTGAACAGAGAAAGCAAAGAGTAAAAACAAGTAAAAGTTCTCTAGGTTTAATATTAAAAACCGTGTGTGTCTTTTTTTACAATGGGGGTGAATGTATTTTTATAGGCAGAAAATCCTAACAAGATTATGCCTAGAATAGAATATTCTATCTAGTCTAATCTAATCCTAAAAATATACCAAAATGATATATCATATCTATTTTATCCTAACTAACTTCCTGGTATAATTTTAATGAACCAGGTTTATTCCCTAATTTAATTAAGACTTTGGTTCAATTTAAGTCATCTAATTACAAATTAAGAAAGTTAAACCAGTCCAATTAGTTTACTCTCTTTGGACTTCATTTTCCTTCTTAGTCAGGCCCAAGCTACTAGTAGAATGAGCTTTTTGGGCTTTAACTCTATAATGAGTTAGTGTGCTTTTAAACACATCCTGGGCCTCCTCTTATTGAATCTCCACGTCCATGAGCTTCTCCTGGTCCAGCTCCACGTCTATGGGCTGCTTCTGGTCCAGCTCCAGATCAGACTCATTGCACAAATCCACATTATTCTTGTCATTGTCCATCTCTAGTTGCAGGCATTGCTCCTCGTCAGAGATATGTTGCTTAATCTCCTAGTCTGGTCTTTCTAGGATCGCACCATCTCCTCCTCCTTTGAAAGGATTTGACCTCCAATCCAATTAATCTACAAAACAAGAAAATGAGTTAAAATCTTCGAAGGTATGATTAAGGGCGTACTTACCTTGGAATGTTGAAGGTGTTTGCCAAGTAGGAGCAAACAAGTGTTCCTTTGGTCCATAATCAACTTGTTTGTCCAGGCCCTGAATCCTCCTTGTTCTTGGAACAAACTCCATAACCTGTCTATTCTGCTTCTTTTCAAACACTAGAAAAACCACATCAAATGTGCAACATAAATAGACAACCGAATTCTCTAGATTTAAGATCTTAAAAACAAGATTCATGTTTCTACAATCACCATCTAAGACAAGATCATAGATCATTCTAGTATTAGGATAATCACTGGAACAAAGTTTTTCTTTTGAACACAAACCAAACAAATAGATATCATTGCTAGCAAACATATTTGATTGTGCTAACTTAGAAACTCTCTCAACATATTCAAATTCAGATCTTCTCTTAGCTCTAAGTAGATCATGCATATTCCTAGACCACCATTCTAGCAATGCAAATTCGTGTTCCAGGTTGAGAAAACTTCCAAAAACGTTTTTACTCAATGCAGGGTTCATATCACAAGGTTTTAAAACCCAAAAATTTTCACAACACAAAGTTTCACAGCCTTTTCTAACTGATTTCAAGTTATGCAGTACTTTATTAGAGAAACATTCATTAATCATAAGATTTGTATAAATCTCCACCGATTTATGTCCTAGTGTTCTCCTATTCAACTTATGACTCAGAGCAAACTCAGAACTCTCAGTTTCAGTAATCAAAGAACATTCTGACATTTCATGCCTAGGTGCTTCAAAGGATTGAATCATCTTATCAAAAATAAACCCACAAACACAAGTTCTTTCACATTCTCTAAATCAAATTGTTTCTCTTCTTCAAGTGTAACAATCACAAACATGCTAGGTAAAGAATTTGGCACACCAATATCCTTAAAGAGTTTGAGGCGACTTTCATCAATGAAAGAAGGAGTGAAGGACTTGAACTCCCAGCTAGCTGTAGGTGCCAAGTTGTTGTCCAATGACAATCGCTTTGGTGTCTTCTTTGGTAGCTTATCTTCATGATCCTGCAAAGAAAACTCTCTGATACTTGGTTGCACAGGTTTAAGATTAGTAAAACCAAGAAAAGTCTCATCTAATACACCAACTGATAGAACATATAAAGTATCCTTGTTAAACTCACTCCCAGCTACTGATTCCTTACCTTCAAACGAATTTGGAAATGGACCAGACATCTCTCTTCTTCCTCTAACCCATTGGTGTCCTTAGCTACTTCCAACATCTCCATGCCTCTGGCTGTTGGTACTTTCTTGGGTAACTCTCCTGGTATCTCCTCCTCAAAGTCCTGCAAAGAGAAGACAAGGCTACTCGGACTCACCGGTTCACAGGTTGTTAGTTCTCAACAAATCTCTTTTCCCTTAAGCATAAAATCAATTTGAGAAGATGGTAGAAAACACTTACCTGTGTTAGATTCATTTGAAAACTTTTGAGTCCCAAACAACCTCCTGGAAACTGTGGCTTCATTAGGAGAATATAAAGTTTCAAAAACTTATTTCTTACTTTTGCAGATTGGACTATAATGATTGGTTTCTGGCTGTTGGGAAACCGGTTTCTCCTTGGAATACAGATGTTCTTGGCGTGTCCACTGGATGGGTTATGGGTGTTAGCTTGTTCTCCTCACTTGGGTGTGTTGGAATGAAGAAGAATGATGAAGAAATGAAGGAAGTCTGCCTTAGACTCTAAGTAGGCGCCATGTGTCCAAAGGGAATGGTTTAGACTTGTTTGTGATTAATGATATGTTATCCTTGTAGCCAAACATGTATTAGGCTATCTTAGTATCCAAACAAGCCTATAATAGATTAGTATAAATAGCTATCTCTTTCTTCCTTAGTAAGCAAGAAATTCATTTTTCTAAATACTCAACAATATTCATTCTTACTTTTCTCTCTAATCTCTCTCTCTCAATCTCTAAATCTCAAATTCTCTCAATCTCATAATATTTCATTGTATCAGAGCCAGGTTACATCAATCTGGCATAAGAATTCCGAAATTTCTCTTATCATTACACGCGTTTCTCTTCAAACCTTCGAAACCGCACCCATCGCGGGTGGATCAAGGTTTTCTTCAAGTTTTCCAGCAAGAACTCGGAATTACATGCCATATTCTTCATCAAGGTTGGTTCTACAGCGCATTCTGTGCATTTCCCCGGTGGTTTCATCCAATTTGGTGGCCTGAGTCGAAAGTTATCCAAGTCTCCCTCATGTGGTGTCTCGATCGTCTATGCCGCGAGACTATGGTTTTGCAATCAGCATATCTCCCTCAATTCATTATTAAATCACGTCATTAAAAAGCCTAAACTCTATTATAATTAGCCTAGTTGATGAATCCAGAGGTCCGCTTTGCCCCTTTTCATTTTTAGAAGCTTTCTTGATCAATCTTCTTCAATGGGTCCAGATTCGACCTATTTAGGGTATTTGTGTTAATAACCTCAATCTTTCTTAACCTTTTGCGAATTTTGGACGATCAAAACTTAGTTTATGATATTTTAGAAGGTCTCAAGATGTTTCATCTCAATCCAAATATTGTTAGACTTCAAGAAAGGTTTTCTTGAAAGTTGTTCAAATTCTGTATTTTTTTTTTAAAAAAGGCGGGAAAAATTATTGTTAACTTGGTTAGGCGGTTATTACAATTGTTGTTCACTGGATCATTTTTAGTTAAGCAGTAGAAGTCTGTTTAAGTTGTTGACCAGTGGTTGTTTGGCGGTTACACCTACTTGGAATCTGTTGAACGCGCCACTAGTACAAGGAGTGTAACGTGTGTGATGTGTTCTAGGAGTCTTCTTTCTTGCAGGCTATAGAACAGGTCTGATGGAGTTCCAAGCGCATTTTAAGGCTCCTGTTATGCTTCAAGGGACAAATTACTTACTTTGGTCACGGACTATAAACTATATTGTGCAGCAAAGGCTTGTGGAGTCATATTATAGAACCGGCTATCCAAGCAATTGAAGGAGCTGCATCAGATGAACATAGCATGTGGTTTCAGGAAGACCAGTTGTTACTTTCTGTTCTTCAAAACTCTCTTGTTGGATCTCTCTTAGAAGTTTTTTCTTATTGTGAGAATGCTAAAGATCTTTGGGAGACTTTAAAAACAGTGTATGGAAACATAATAACCTCATGAAATTTTTTAAGGTAAAGAAAGTTTTGAATGATCTTAGACAGGAGGATGTTGAGTTCACAAAGCATTATGGATCCTTCAGAGCATTGTGGGCAGAGCTAGAGATGCTCATACCAGCCACAATTGATCCTATTACTCTCCAAGAAAGGAGAGAGCAAGATAAGGTGTTTGGGTTACTTGACTTTAAACACTAACAACACTGATTTGATTAAGCACTTTCTTAGGAAGGACAAGTTTCCTAGCTTAGAGGATGTATGTGCTAAGATTCAGAAGGAGAAAGGGTCTCTTCATCTATTTGGAAATAAGGAAGAACCGGTGGTTGCCCACAAAAGTTTCTTCAATTCGGCTCCAGCTGAATCCAACAAGAAGAGAGCCGTGTGTAATCACTGCAAGAGAACCGGTGACACCAAGAAGGAGTTCTGGGTGCTTCATCCTTAGTTAAAGCCAAGCTGGTTCATTGACAGGTCCAAAACTTCATCAACAAGCGCCACTAGCTCATCAAACCTGGTGCAAACAACCGCCTCTTCATTGGCCTATAATCCGGTCCAAGCACCTCCATCTGAGTTTGTGAAGAAATCAGACTTGGAAGCTCTTTTCAAAGCCTTTAGCTCTTGTAATTTGTTGGGTAAATCTCTTCATGCTTCTTTTCAAACATCCATTGTTTCTAAACTTTTGATTGTTGATTCTGGAGATTCTCATCACATGATAAGTGATTTAGGTTTGCTAGAAAACTTAGAATCTGCCTTAGGTAGTGTGGTAATAGCAAATGGAGTCAATGTGCCAATTAAAAGAATTGGAAAGCTTAAATTGTTTGATAAAGAATCTAAAACCTTTTATATGTCATCTTTCACATCTAACTTGTTGTCTATTAAGAGATCTACTACAGATCTTAATTGTCAAGATATATTTGGCCCTAGTGATTTCTACTTTCAGGATATTGAAACAAGTAGGAAATTTGGACAAGGAACAACAAAGAATGACTTGTATGTGCTTGAAGACTTGTCCATGTATTCTTTACAAGAACCGTATGCTAATAGTGTAGATGTTAATGTCACAGCTGAACTTTAGCATGCTAGCTTAGGTCATCCTTATCATAGAGCTTTAGAGTTGATAATGCTTGGAATTAAATTGCAAAATGATTTTTGTGAATCATGTATTCTTGGAAAACATTGTAAGACTGTTTTTGAAAAATCAACTACATTCATATAATAATTGCTTTGATTTGGTGCATTCTGATGTTTGGACATCTCCCTTTCCTTCAAGAGAAAACCAAAAATATATTTTGACATTTCTTGGTGAAAAATCTAAGTATACTTTGGTTACATTGCTTAGTTCCAAGGATAGGGTGTTTGATGCATTTCTTAATTTTCAGACATTTGTTACTAACCAATACATTGCCAAGATTAAATGTTTTAGAACTGATAATGGTGGGGAATATACTAGCAACAAGTTTCAGCAACATGTGGCCAAACATGGCATTGAACATCAAACAAGCTGTCCCTACACTCCACAACAAAATGGAGTAGCTCAAAGGAAGAACATACATTTGATGGAAGGTTTGAGAACAATGATATTACACAAGAAGGTCCCCAAACGATTTTGGGGAGATGCTCTAGTAGTTGCATGCTACTTAATCAATAGAAGTCCAACTAAAGTTCTAGATGATTTGTCTCCCTTTGAGGTATTAAACAAAATTAAGCCTAATATTGAACACTTACGAGTATTTGGGCGTGTTTGTTTTGTTTTAGTATCAGGAGAACTTAGGAACAAGCTGGAACCAAATAGCACCAAGTCCATGCTCATTGGGTATTCTCCTACACAAAAGCGATACAAATGCTACAACCCATAGACTAGAAGAGTCCTGGTATCCAAAGATGTCAAATTTCAAGAGCCCAAAGGATTCTATGAAGAAGGAACTAAGGAAGAATTCAAGGACATCTCAACAACAAGAAATGACCAAGCTGATAATCTAAGAAGGATCTTAGAGAACATTGGTATAGTCCCTCCTAACGCGTCAGCACCAGACCCAGCTCCTTCACACCAAGCGCCAGGACCAGCTCCATAACAAGCTTCAGTTCCTGTACTGGCATGGCCCGAACCAGGACCAGCCCAGGCAGAGCCGCGTTCATCCAAGCACGACCCAGCACCATCGTCTTATCGGCACGAACCGGCGTCAACCTCGTCCCGGCCCACTCCAGCTCGTGGTCCGGCTCAGATGGAGGAAGTACCACCACTAGCTACATCCATGGCTCCATCCTCATCAGCTTCATCCATGGCTCCATCCTCATCAGCTCCATCCATGGCTCCATCCTCATCCCGGCCTAGAACAGGGGCTTAGGCGCGGGAAGTGCTGGCACCAACTCCAATCCCTGCACTGCCTTCTCTATAACCAGGCCAAACACCCCCTCTTGGTCATGATGGGGGCTAGGAATCTAGACATGATCAAAAGGAGGATTTAGAAAGAGATATTCTAGTCACAGTTTCTAAAAGGTCATGGGACATCCAAGCTAACCTTGTAGATGCTCTAGAAAGATAAGAAAAAGGGGAACCAGCTGTTGTTCTTAGAAGAAGTACAAGGCAGAGATTTCCACCCAACTTCTATTACAACAACAATGCAATAGTTCACCATGCTCAGGGAGTGTGTATTCTAGTTCATATACATGATTTTCATGTTGCATTTACTGTTAGTCTTGATAAAAAGCAGATTCCAAAGACATATGAGGAAGTAATGGAGATAAAGGAGTAGAGAGAAGCAATTCAAGCTGAAAGACAAGCTATGGAGAAGAATCAAACCTATGCGCCAGCCACTCTTTCAAAAGGGAAAAAGGATGTAATTTCTAAATGGATCTTCACCATTAAATATAAAAGAAATGGTGAGATAGATAGGTATAAAGCTAGGTTATTGGCTAGAGGATTCACACAAACTTATGGTGAAGATTATAGGGATACTTTTGCTCTTGTAGCTAAATTACACTTAGTTAATGTTGTTATGTCTCTTGCTGCTAACCTTGATTGGTAATTATGGCAAATGGATGTTAAGAATGCATTCTTACAAGGTGAGCTAGAAGAGGAAGTGTACATGACACCACCACCAGGTCTTGAAGATCAAGTAGGTGGCGGCAATACACTGAGATTAAGAAAGGCTATCTGTGACTGAAACCAATCTCCAAGAGCTTGGTACCATAAGCTGAATGTGACTTTAAGGGACAGAGGCTTCAAAAGGTCAGAAGTTGAACACACTCTCTTTACACTTCAGAGTAAGGAAGGTATTGTGGTTATACTCATTTATGTGGATGACATAATCATATCAGAGAGTGATAAAGTAGGCATTGATTCTACTAAAGCTTATTTAAAGAGTGTCTTTGATATTAAGGATCTAGGTGAACTTAAATATTTCTTAGGAATTGAAGTATGTAGGTTAAATGAAGGTATCTTCTTATCTCAGAGAAAATATATTGTGGACTTACTAACCTTTACATGTATGATGGAAGCTAAACAAGCCAAGACACCCATAGAAGAAGGTTACAAGATAAAACTTGAGGGGGAGCTAGGAAATGACGAGTTCCATGATGCAAAGCTGTATAGAAAAGTGGTTGGTAAGCTTATATACTTAACCATCACTAGACCTAACTTATGTTTTGCTGTGAATCAGGTTTCTCAACATATGCAAGACCCAAATATAAAGCATTAGGACATGATTATGCGCATCTTGAGATACTTGAAAGGAACTAAAGAACAAGGTATAGAGATGGGTTGTAATGGAAACACAGAATTTGTAGGTTATTGTGATGCAGATTGGGCAGGAGACAGAGAAGATATGAGAAGAAAAACCGGCTAAGGCACCTTCATAGGAGGTAATCTTGTGACTTGGAAGACTAAAAAGCAGAAGGTTCTACCTTGCTCTAGTACAGAAGCTGAATAAAGGGCTATGAGGAAGCTTACTACAGAATGCATCTGGCTGAAGCAACCTCTTCTTGACATTCTTGGCGTGAGCTTGGAGTCTCCTATCACTGTCCATTGTGACAATCAAGCAGCTATAGACATTGCATCTAACTCTGTGTTTCATGAAAGAACCAAACATATTGAGGTGGATTGTCATAAGGTGAGAAAAGATATTGGAAATGAAATCATCTTACCTTGCTACACAAGGAGTAAGGATCAACTAGCAGATGTGTTCACCAAGGTTACTACACTAAAGACTGGCGGCTCTATCTACCCAAGGCTTGGCCTCATGTCCATTCCACAACACTGATCCTGATCATATACTCTTTTGTCCTAGAAAAGATTTTGTCCCAATTGGGTTTTCCTTCTTTAGGTTTTTAATGAGGTAATGCTTCATGGTTGCAAGCTTAGTCATTCTCCATGACTTAAGCTTGAGGGGGTGTGTTGGAATGAATAAGAATGATGAAGACAAAGAGAAGAAATGAAGAAAGTGTGTCTTAGACTCTAAGTAGGTGCCATGTGTCCAAAAGGAGTGGCTTAGGCTTGTTTGTGATTAATGATATGTTATCCTTGTAGCGAAACATGTATTAGGCTATTTTATTATCTAAACAAGCCTAGACTAGATTAGTATAAATAGCTATATTTCTCTTCCTATGTAAGCAAGAAATTCATTTTTCTAAATTTTCAATAATATTCATTCTTACTTTTATCTCTAATCTCTCTCTCTCAATCTCTAAATCCCAAATTATCTCAATCTCATAATTTTTCAGGCTGCTCCTCACGGCCTTAGACCTCTCTACTCTCAATAGTCCTCCCTTGCGAACTCCTTTGGTGTTTGTCCTGCACATAACCAAATTTATTATAATCTGGAGCAAACCTCTTTAGTGATTAGAAATCAATGTTCTTAGGCTGAACAGAGAAAGCAAAGAGTAAGAACATATAAAAGTTCTCTAGTTTTAATATTAAAAATCGTGTGTGTCTTTTTTTACAATGGGAGTGAATGCCTTTTCATAGGCAAAAAAATCCTAACAAGATTATGCCTAGAATAGAATATTGTATCTAGTCTAATCTAATCCTAAAAGAATATACCAGAATGATATATTTTATCTATTTTATCCTAACTAACTTCCTGGTTTAATTTTAATGAACTAGGTTTACTCACTAATTTAATTAAGACTTTGGTTCAATTTAAGTCATCTAATTACAAATTAAAATAATTAAACCAACTCAATTGGTTTACTCTCTTTGAGCTTCCTTTCCTTCTTAGCCATGCCCAAGCCACTTGTAGAATGAGCTTTCTTTGGGCTTTAACTCTATAATAAGTTAGTGGGCGTTTAAACACATCTTGGGCCTCTTCTTCTTGAATCTCCACGTCCATGAGCTTTTCCTGGTCCAGCTCCACGTATATGGGTTGCTTCTGGTCCAGCTCGAGATCAGACTCATTGCACAAATCCACATTATTCTTGTCCTTGTCTATATCCAGTTGCAGACATTGTTCCTCGTCAGAGATAGGTTGCCTAATCTCCTCTTCTGGTCTTTCTAGGATCGCACCAGTAAGCAAGGCTACCCGGGCTTGCTATTATTTATATAATTTAAATTGTATTTTAATTACTAATTAACTTAATTTTAATTTTTTTTATTGAACAACATCAGATGGATGGGCAACCTTCTTCATATCTTTGTCTTCTCGAACAACAGGTTGCTCGGGAGATTTCTCAGACAATGAGGAAGCTGGGTGAAGAGTTTATCCAATCCAAAGAAACTGTCAAAAGATCTCCATCCACTGAAGTTCTGTTGGAGAAGATAAACAAAATCTTTTATGAGAAACTTTATAAATTTTTTTAAAATATAGATTTTGTATTATACTGCACGTTACTTCGAAAAGCAAAGATCGTGTTTACGGTTTATCTAAAGAGTCCTCGAGTTCATCTAACAAAACATTCCCTGTTTACGGGGATTTCAGTAGACGTCCTACGGAACTCGAGACACGGAATTATGAGCATTGTCAGGTTATTAAGACAATGGAACAACAACAAGAAAAAGATAAAGCAGAACGAGCAGCGACAAGGCACAGCTAGCAACGGTATTAGCAGAGCGAGAAGCAGACAAGGAACGCCTGCGTCTGATGGAAGAGAAGATGAGCCTATTTTTTAATTCATTTCAGACGGCTCATTTTTAGTTTTCAATTTTTTTTTATGTTACGTAATGTTAAACATTTTACGTTTTATACTTTATATGTAATACTTTATAATTTCAGTTATTTTTTAATTTTGAATTTAATGTTAATGTTAATTTAATTATTTTTATTTTCAATTTATTTATTAAATTAACAAAAAATTTAAATTAATCTAAACTGTTAATTATCCGTTAGAAAACAGCGTCGTCGGCTATCCATCGAAAACGGCGCCGTTGGTTATCCGTCAGAAACTGGTGCTGTCGGTTATCCATCAGAAACCGACACCATCGGTTATCCAACGGAAACTGACCCCTTCGGTTATCCGTCAGAAACCGGTCCCTACGGTTATCAATTTGAAACCAGGGCCGTCGGTTTCTGGCTCTGTCGTTTCCAACTGCATCGGTGAGTAGTCGGCAAAAGTCTGGTGGCTCATCGACGGCCTCAGAAATCAACGATGGTCCGATGGTTTTACCGACAGCCATGTCCCGTCAGTGTGCCATCGGTTTACAATTGGCAGTAGCAACATCAAACCGACGGTTTTGACTTTTCCGACGCCGTGGAACCAACAGACCAAACCGTTGGTTAGCCATCAAAATTCATTGATTCTGTTGGTATTAGGCATTATTCTTGTAGTGAGGAGGTCGAAGCCAAGAGCCCATGGACGTATGGCTAGGCCCGTTAACTCGGTCCAGGACTAAGGCCTAAAATAAGGCTATTCAAGTCTTAATCAACTCAATGAAGGAAGACATCTAGCCCAAGAAAAATCCAGCCTATTGGTTTAATATCTTTTTGGTTTGTAATGAAGTACTTAAATTGAATGAGATTATATTAGAATTAGGAGAGTAAACTAATAGGACCGAATTTTATTCTGGTTTAGTCTTAGGATTTTTAGGTTTAGGATTTTCACACTTTGAAAAACATGTTACAGCCGACTTTGGCGAACAACATCAAATTTTATCAAAGCTTTTACAGCAGATTGTGTCTTCTTCTTCCTTCCTTTCTCTCTTCAGCGCAAAACAGTGCCCATCACATAACTAAAGTGATCTACTGTGACCGTATGTGGCTCTTAGTGGGGTGAACATGTGCCATCAGATTCACTACACATCCTTAAAGCAAACCACAGCCTTGAGAAGAAGTACATCCACACAAATTAAAGTGCTAGTAGCAGCAAACCACAGCTTTAAGGAGAAGTCCATCCACGCGAATTAGAATGCTAGTAGCCTCTATTCACAATCGCTCATCTCCTTCAAGTGGATCCAAGTGTTTCAACACCAGGAAGGACCATACCCCAGTTCTAAACTCTTTAGTATCAGATCTCTAGTTAGCTAAACTAGATTCATACAATAAGAACAAATATATATGAAGAACTATTAGAATAACCCTATTAGAATCACTAACCTAACATGTTATGCACTCTTTGAAAATCCCACAACCTAACAATGAAACTATTCAATCATGGTTAAAAAATTGCAGATAACTAAAGCAGAGATAGCTTTTATTGAAAAGAGAACGGTTAGAAGATATGAACAAACTCTTTAAACAAAAAGGTTGATAAAATCTCCTCAAATCTCTAAAAAGCAACTGTATGCATTCAGAATATTTAATGGACGTATGTCCTTTGATACAAAACGAATTGTGTTGTAGAACATGTCTAATAAAAAGAAAAAACCAAGTACTTATAAATCTAGAGGTTCTTAAGTCAATCAAATTTACGTCTGCCCTTGGTCTGAAGATAGTCTTTGGCTTAGGTTATAAGTCTTTGGCCGAGGATTGAGACTTAGTGATTACAATGTGGCCGCCCTTGGTCACATATGAAGTTGTGGTCGAGGTTCGGCATGATTGGATGAAGTTGGCCACCTTATGCTCCAGTTGCTTCACTTGGTCACCAGTCATATATGTTTTCATGAAATCTTGAATATCTTTCCAATCATACCTCTAAATGACTTTATTCCACTTGAATTTGAAAGCTAACTCACAAGATTTAATCCCCATCAAAAATTATCCAAATAAAGTTTCTAAAAAGGATCCGTCCAACGCTGAACTTCATATGTACCAAATCTGTCTTGTTTTAAAATCTTCAAATTTGAGTTTATTGGTATTAAATCAAGTCTTTTATTTTGAAACATGGTGGTTTTATAACTTGTCGTAATTCGGCTCTATTTTGTGTCTTTTTGCTATTTTGACAAGAAATGACTCTAAAACCAAAAATACGAGACTGATCGGCCTAAATTTTGTCACTCTACTTGGACTAAAATCTTAGGAATAAAGCATATATTTGTTCAGTTTAACTTTTGAACAAAACAACAATATCCTTCAGAAAATCATTTACCAATCCCAAGATATTTTCCTTTATAATCAATCATGCTTGCTGATAGAATAATGCGGTCACACTATCATGTCCTGGTGTTTTTTCCGGATGCATCATAAATATAGTTTTCCTCACTTTCTCTTATATGGCCAATATCTTGAGCCTCTCTCTCATCTGATCAATAATTAAAATTGAGACCTCACTTAAAAACTCCTCAAACTCTACTGAAGATGTAGAGGTAAACAAATATGAGAAATAGATAATTGTCATTGCCTCCACCTTTGTATCCATTGAAACTCATTCATCTTGTGTATTATATAACCCAAAAATTCTATTTTGTTTTTTTCTTTACTTTTTCAGAGCATGATAAAAATTTGTATTCCGGTCTTCCATATTATGCCACATATTTCTATTTTTTTGTTGTCAAAATAATTTTTTATCCTCATAGGCTTCTTTTAACTTTTTTTTGTCACATCTTGACCTCTATTTCAATTCTATTACTATCATTTTAAACTTCCTCAAGGGATTTTTGTAAATCATTAATCTTCTCCTTCCCAAAAGACAAGTTATGCTTTCTTCGTACTGATTTTCATGTCTGCAATTTCAAATTTTATCAACAAAATTCCTTCTTTTACCTCTTGGTAATGTGTTCCAACCTTTAAATATAGAATCCATTAACCCTTCCTTTCCCTATACAGATATAGATATAGAAAATGAGTCAGCTTAGGTTTTACTAGTAAGTTTTCCTGAAAATAATTTTATTCTCACAAATATATTCTATAGAAAACTAAAACGGTTCATATAGCTAAACCGGTGGTAAATATTTTATATATAAAGCATACTATGTGCCAGCTTATCTGTTTTTGTATGGTTTGTGCATGTAATGTGCGATATTAATTAAGCACTGAAAATCTCCTTACGTCTCTGATGTAAGAATCCACCTGGTCTCACAAACAACACATGGTGATGTAGAAGTTGGCTGTTCAATACTCTCTTCTTCAAACACCAAGTATCGTAGCAATAGAACAAGTATGGAACGATTGAATTATGGGAGGGATTGAATGACGCAACAAGTGTCTATGGAAGGAGAGGCTTGATAAGTCGGTTGCTCAGAGGGTTGCTTCTCACTTGACTCGGAGGCTATTGGTTTTGTTTGCTAAGGCAAACTCGATTTCTTTATTTCATAAGTTGTGTAAAACAACAAGGCTGCAGTGGGACTTTATAAGGAGTCTTTCAGCTATACCCTTCTAGGGGTCTTTGAAACAGATTACAAAGAAGGAAAAACTAGTTGCCTATTAAATGGGTGGCGAGACAAATGTCTTACTCTACTAAAATAAAAAGACTAAAAAGGAAACAAAACAAACACAGAACGGAAACAAGGGATTAGTCCAATAATCAAATAAAAGAAAACTCATTGCTTACCTTGGTGGCCCCCTTTGGCTTAACTCATATAGTCTTAGGTTGCTTGATGAAGTGTGGCATTTTGATGTTGGCCTTCAAGGATCAGAGTGCACCATTTGACTAATGGGTGATAGGTTGAATATGGTAAGTTGCTTGTTGTTTGAAAGAAGAGACAACTCCCTTAGGCAGGTTTCTAAGCCTCTCCTCTTGCCTTCTTGGGCTGGGTCTGGCCATGCCTGGGTCGTGCCTGGTTGTGCTTGGTCTGTGCCTGGTCCTTCTCAGGACGGGCCTGGTTCAAGGCCCGATTGTGTCGGGTCCGTGCCTGGTTCCTCTCGTAACTGGTCCTTTATGCGTTAAAGTGAAGAATCAGGTTCTTGGTTTGTCTCAAGGGCTATCTTAGAGAGCAATGTCTCCATGGCTTGGTTGAATCTTTCCCTTAGGTCTCTAGAACCAGACCGTGTCCTGGGAGATCACCTAAGGACGAGAACCGTGATGATGGGTTCTAAGTCAAGCCTCATGTCCTCATCATTCCCTCCCTCTTGAGAAGATTTTGACCTCATAATTGTATCACCTACATCAAATGGAGACAAGTCAATGATATTAAATGTAGAAGAGATATTAAACTCACCTGGAAACTCGATTTGGTAGGCATTGTCATTGATCTTCTTGACGACTTTGAATGGGCCGTCTCCTCTTGGTGCAAGCTTGGACTTCCTTTCCCTTGGGAATCGTTCAGTCCTCATGTGAAGCCAGACCCAATCTCCTGGTTCAAAGGTGAGCTCCTTGCGGCCGTTGTCCACATACTTCTTGGTTTGCTCGTTCTTCTTCTCTATATTCTCTTTAACCTTTTGGTGAATTTTCTTAACCAGCTCGGCCTTTGTTTCTCCATCTTGACTCACCATCTGTTCCTTGTGAGGTATAGGCTATAAATCTAATGGATTGAGGGGTTTAAACCCATAGACAACTTCAAAAGGAGAATGCTTAGTAGTAGAGTGTGGCACACGGTTATAAGCAAATTCAATAAATGAAAGATAATCAACTCAATTCTTAAGATTGTTACCACGGTTACCCTTAGCAAGGTAGAGAGGGTGCGGTTGACAACTTTGGTTTGCCCATCAGTTTGTCGATGACAAGTTGTTGAGAAGAGAAGTTTGGTTCCCAATTTCCTCCACAAGGTTCTCCAAAAGTGGCTAAGTAATTTGGTGCATTGAGCCTTAAGGGATGCAAAGTCTCTTATCCCTGAAAAGATATTCATCATGTTTGAAAAAAAACCTATGGCGCCTCTGGTGCATTGAGTGTAGAGTTCCCCAAAGTCTGGGTACTCCTTGTATTGGTCCTTCATATGTTTGAACCCCATGATATTGGCTTCCATGGTAGAGATTAGGCCGTGTCTCCTTGATAGGGAGTCAACTACTATGTTCTACTTTTCTTTCTTATACTTGATGACATAAGGGAAAGGTTTCCACAAATTCTAACCACCTAGCATGTCGTTTCTTAAAAGTGGTATGTCCTCTTAGGTACTTTAGGCGTGGACCATTCCTGGATGGCTCTGATATTATCTTCATTAACATTTAATCCCTGAGAACTTACAACAAATTTTAGAAACACCAATTAATCAGTGCAAAATATGCATTTATTTAGGTTTGCATACAACCCTTCCAAGCGCAATAGTTCTAGGACCTTCTCTAAATGAATCATGTGATCATTAAGGCATGTGCTGTAGATCAAGATATCATCAAAATAAGCCACTACAAACTTACAAATGTATGCCCTTAAGACATGGTTCATAAGGCGCATGAATGTGCTAGGAGAATTTGTGAGTCCAAAGGGCATCACCAACCATTCATATAGGTCTCTCTTGGTCTTGAAGGCAATCTTCCACTCGTCACCTTCCTTCATCCTAACTTGGTGGCATCCACTCTTCAAATCTATCTTGGAGAAAATAGTGAATCCACTTAACTCATCTACCATGTCATCTAGTCTTGGAATGGGGTGTATGTATTTGATGGTGGCCAGCACGGACAGACTTATGGATGTCCTGATTAAAGTTGAAACAGGAGGCCCAAAGGAGGTTGTGGACGTCCATCCAATCATCTCAACAAACGTCCATGTCATAAAGCCAGACGTCATGAAATACGTCACGAACGTCCCAATCCAGTACCCGGACGTCCTGACTCAGTACCAGGACAAGGACCCCGACCTAATCTTCCCATGTTCCAACCCAGTCTTGACCATGCCCATAACCCGCGTCAACCAAGACCCGACCAGACATCAGCCATCATCAGATCATCCTATGACCCGACCTCGTCCATGGCCTGATCCAAGGGCTTGGATGGACTCTTAAAGGATCACTTTTCATAAAGCCCATTTGCTATTTCTAGGCCCAACCTGTTTTCTCTTTTCTTCTTTGCATTTAATAAAGTAGTTGGCAATTGGGAGTTGGGAGTTTTCTCATTTACTTCCCTTCTTGCATGGCCTTGCATGTTCTTGGAGTTTGTTCCGAACATGCAAGCCTTCTAGTTCCTTCCTTACACACCAAGGATATAGATGGCTTGGCCATTTGTACTTCTCATCGAAAATTTTAATAAAAAGAGTCATTTCTTTCTTAAGAATTTCGATCACTGAGTAGTGTGTCATATCTACTCTCTCTTAGATCCTCCCTTGGTGTGTAATATCCTTGGGCCCATCTAAGAAACCCTTGTAGTACCTTGGTGCATCATATCCTTGGTGCTGCAAGTCCGGTGAATCAAAGGAATTCCGCAGCCTTTGTGTGACCGCTTCACCTCACATCCCTTGGCAACTTGAGCTCACGCTCGTTGTGCAAGGCTTATCCCCCTTACTCCCTTGTTGTGCCGGTTTTGGGTTTGTGATCTTAACCAAGATCATATCAACAATCCACACACATCCTCCAAGTCTCATCTTTCTTAGGCACCAACAAGACTGGAACAGCACAAGGACTCCAACTCTCTCAAAATTAGCCCTTAGACATCAGGTCTTGCACTTGAGCTTCAAGTTCCTCTGCTTCCCTCGGATTGACCCTCTAAGCAAGTCGGTTGGCCAGGGGCGCTCCAGGAATGAGGTCAATCTGATGCTCAATTTCTCTGATGGGTGGTAAACCGGCTGGAATCTCCTCAGGGAAGACATCCTTAAACCGGTCTAACAGCTACTGCACTTCCTTGGGTAACATGGTTTCTTCCAGACCTGAGAACAAGCTTTCTCTAAAGACCGTTAGTAGCACCTATGTTTTGGATTCAATAGCTTTGATGACATTATTTGAAGTTGTATAAAGGTTGGTCTTACTTACCTTAGTACATTTAGCCATGGACATTTGCATTTCATTCACCTGTTGAGGTGTGAAGGGATTTAGACTATGCTTGCGGTTCTCATGGGTGAAGGTGTAGTAGTTGGTTCGCCCATTATGCAAAGTTTCTTTGTCAAATTTCCATGGTCTCCCTAGGAGAAGGTGCACGGCTTGCATTGGCACCACATCACACTTCACTTGGTCTGAGTACTTGCATATGCATAAGGGTACTAAGACTTGTTCTGCAACCTTTAGCTCAGTCTCATCGTTAGACAAATGGAAAGTTTACTCTTTAGAAACTATAGGATTAAAATGGGTTTATGAATTGGTAAACTAATTAAACAAGAACTGAAAACGACTTAAACAAGAAAGGAAAACTACCTAAACAAGAAAAAAAAGAAATTCTAGCAACTTTTTTTTAAAAAAATTGGAAACTTAGCTAGGCGGCTCTAATCAATCAATCTTTATGGCTTTTTGGTTCTAAAAATCGTGTACAGGCAAGTTAACAAGCAATAATGAATCCTTTTTTTATGAAAACAAATTGAAAGGTAACAAGGGTGCTAACTAGTAACAAGGAATAACTTTTTATGGGGTTTTTCTATCAAGATTTACTAAATGAACTAATCAACCAAGGAACTAAGAGATTAGATACCAAGATGATGTAAGACTCGGGATCCACCTAGTCTCACAAGCAACACACGGTGATGTAGAAGTTGGTTGTTCAACACTCTCTTCCTGAAACAACAAGTATCACGACAATAGAACAAGTATGGAACGATTGAATGATGGGAGGGATCGAATGACGCCACAAGTCTCTATGGAAAGGGAGGCTTGATAAGTCGGTTGCTCAGAGGGTTGCTTCTCACAAGACTCTGAGGCTATAGGTTTCGTTTGCTAAGGCAAAACTTGGTTTCTTTATTTCATAAGTTGTGCAAAATAACAAGGCTGCAGTGGAACTTTATAAGGTGTCTTTCAGTAATGCCCTTCTAGGGGTCTTTGAAACAAATTACAAAAAAAGGAAACCTATTTGCCTATTAAATGGGTGGCAAGACAAATGCCTTACTCTAATAAAATAAAAAAGACTAAAAAGGAAACAAAACAAACACAAAAAGGAAACACATGATTAGTCCAATAATCAAATAAAAGGAAACTCACTGCTTATCTTGGCGGCCCCCTTTGGCTTAACCCATATAGTTTAGGTTCCTTGATGAAATGTGGGGTTTTGATGCTGGCCTTCAAGGATCAGAGTGCACCATTTCACTAATGGGTGAGAGGTTGAATATAGTAAGTTGCTTGTTGTTTGAAAGAAGAGGCAACTCCCTTAGGCAGGTTTCTAGGTGTCTCCCCTTACCTTCTTGGGTCGGGCCTGGTCGTGCATGGGCCGTGCCTGGTCCTTCTCGGGGCGGGCCTGATCGTGCCTGGTCCGTGCCTGGTTCCTCTCGTAACTGGTCCTTCATGCGTTCAGGTAAAGAATCGGATTATTGGCTCGTCTCAAGGGCTATCTTTGCAAGCAATGTCTCCACGGCTTGGTTAAAGCTTTCCTTTAGGTCTCTAGAACCAGACCGTGTCCTTGGAGAACTCCTAAAGACGGGAACCATGATGGTGGGTTCTAAGTCAAACCTCATGTCCTCATCAGACTCACAAATTTCTCTAACTGTATTGAAAAATCAGGTCATTCCATTGGTGTAGACAACATCTCACTAATTTAAAACATTATGTTGCAAAATGTTACCTTCATCCTCTGTTGTATGAGCATACAATTCATAACCCAAATAAGAGGTTCCAGCTCTGCGTCCAGAGATGATAGACTACAGTGCAGGTTTCTAGCAACCGTCGTGGAACCTTCCATACGTTCATCGCTGCAAAACCAGCCTCGACCATAGAAAAAAAACATCAGATTCTTTCCCATATCCGCCAATGTGACACCAACATTCTTTCCAGATTGAGGGACCCTATAGGGAATGGACCTGTTATGTAGCAATAGTAGACACAATCAATTGAGCCTCTTCCCATAACACTGATTTTGTTTATGCAAGTTTTAGGATACTTTGAGGATCCTGATCCAGATTTGAAATTTCTTTTATCATTTCTACTTTTTCAAAGTTATCAATTTATTCATGAAAAACACCTTTTTAAGTTATCTTTTGGAAGTTTTTTGAACAAATAATCTCAAAAATATTGATGACACTATGAACACTTTCAGATTAGCATAAACTTAAGACAGAGCCCAGATTTGAAGAGTTGGATGGCAGTAAAAAACAATGTGTTGTATTAATTCTTTGTTTGCTTCACACAGAACACATTGCATATCACAATTAATTTTTTTTTTACCTCAATTTTTTTTATTGGACTTTACCTTGATATAACTTGCTAGATAAAGTGTTTGATGTTTGGTGAACAGTTAAGTTTTTACGAAAATGCATGTGATGCTTTAAATTCAGACCTATGAAAACATCATTTTGTCATGAGGATGGATATGCATGGTTGATGTTGTATCCTGATTTTATCATATATTTTTTTGATTTTTTTTAATAACACCTGAAAGAATCCGATTTTGAAACACGACTGATTGACATATTATGGATTAATAGTTGCATAAGCAAAGGCAAATTCTATTTTGGTTAATGGGTCGATCAAATATTTGACTATAACTGAAAGGTAATAATTGTATCCATTACATGTTAAATTAACAACATTTTACTCTTACAGATAAATAAAGAAAATAAAATTTGATTAGATTCAAAGAGTTTGAATTATAAAAATACTAATCTTTTAAAAACTTTTGAAAGTGTGATTATGGAAAGTAAATTAACCACCATAGTTATTTAAAAATAAAAATATATTGAAAATTTATAATGTTCAAAAATAAAATTCATCATTATATTTTTTTAATTTATCTTAATAATTTTAATATATATTTTAACATCGAACCTTATTTAAATTTCAAATATGTGTAATATCTTTCGCAATTCATCATTACTTTTCAATTCATCATTACTTTTATCTCGATATTTTCATTATTTTATTTTTCATTTTTATTTAAAACGACCTAGGAAAATACAAAAAAAAAAAAAGAAAAAAAGAAAAAAAAACATCCGGTTGCCTCCGACACCACAAACATACCTCCAATCAGCAGAAGCGAACCCGAGAGAAGGAGAAGGAGACAAAACCCCCTCGTGTTTTCGCGACTTCTCTTCTGTTCAATTCCGCCATTGAAATGGCTCTGAAGGCTTCACCAGTCGCCGGATTATTCCCTCCCCTCCGCACTACTGCTTCTTCGTCCCCTTCGACTTCTAATCGCCCTTGTACCATCAGGGTACTTCCGCTCAGAACATCCTTCTTCGGAAACTCCGGTGCGTCTTGCGTCTTTCTCTAGTCGCCTCACGGATTGTTTCCTTTTTCTTCATTTGATTAGCTTGCCCATTGTTATTCGATTGCTCGGGAACCCGGAAGAAAAACAGAGTAGCTATCTTAAGATTTTGTCTGCAAAATTGTGAACGTGATTGGTTAGAGAGTGATCGGAGTACAGTTTGAAATCATAAGTATTGATTTATTATGATTTGTAGGGTTTCTTTTTTTTTTATTATTGTTAATTCTCAACTCGGAGTCATCTCTTTCCCAAAGAATAGATAGATAGGGTTTGTCATGCTTCAGAAATATACTTTACCTTGTTTTACCTTTTCTCTGTACTCGATTTGGACTCATGTGGAAATGCAGGACATATGCTGATTGTTGTTTTTTTTTCTATAAAAGGTGGAGCTTTGAGAGTGAACGAGCTGAGATTAGCTTGTGGAAATAGATTGAAGTGCAATGCTCATGGTGCTAAGATGAATCTTTTTGAAAGATTTTCTAGAGTGGTCAAGGTACTTATAAACTTGCTCTGATTCTGTATCTGACAGTCGAGTGTATTTATTTGCTCTATGTTTTAATGCATTTGGAGTTTATTAATCAGTTCATGTTTTTTTTTGTTTGAATAAGCGAAGTCATATGCCAATGCACTTATAAGCTCCTTTGAAGACCCGGAAAAAATCCTAGAGCAAACTGTCATTGAAATGAATAGTGATTTGACAAAGATGCGTCAAGCCACTGCACAGGTGCCTTTGTGATGTTTTTCCTCTTCGGCTTTTTACTAAGCATGTCTTGCCTCTATTTCTGAGAGTCATAATTTTGGAGACTAGCTAACTTATGTATTATCAATGTGTGTGTGTCTGAAGGTTTTAGCATCACAAAAGCAGTTGGAGAACAAATATAAAGCTTCAAAGCAATCTTCTGATGATTGGTTTGTTTGTTTTAGCCTGGGCCCTTACTTTCTTACTTTAATGATTCACTTAAGCTAATTATTATTACATTTTACACGCTTAAATAGGTACAAAAGGGCACAACTTGCTCTTGCAAAAGGAGATGAGGATCTTGCACGTGAAGCCCTTAAACGAAGAAAGTCTTTTGCTGTATGTTATATCGCTCTTATTCTCAAGTTTTTTCTTTCTGAAGTATGCTTACTCTAACAAGTGAAAGAAGCCTGGGACCTTATCGTTTGAAGCTTTGAGGAATGTGAGGCCAATATCTAGATTTTCTGCAAAATTTAGAGAGGAGGTTGTGAAAGTAGAAAGTAAAAATTTAGATATCTAATTAGTAATTCTCCTCATAACTCCCCAAGTAACGTCAAATAGTTGCCTGAAATGTTGAACTTGTGTTGATCATTTTTAGGTGCAACAGAACTTGGCAGTGTTTATGATTACCAGTATTCCTTTGAAATATTTTCTTTGTTGTGTTTGTTAAGGTTGTTTCAGTGTCAGAAGAAAAAACAATTTGGACATATGTAACAGTACGCGGGCAGACGGAAAATGATCCATTTTGTGTTTATACATATTATGATATTGACTGTTGTCTTTCAGTGTCAGACAAAATAAGAATTTCAACATATGTAGCACTGTGTTTTCTACATATTAGGATCACTATAACAGACCGTATGGCTCTTTTTCAGTTTTTCTGATTAATGTTAAACAATGCCAAAGAACTGAAGAAATAAACAACTATCAAAGTCTCTTGAGTGCATGCATTGTCTAGCTTTTGAAAGTTGCATTACAAAAATGTCTCCGTGTTAGAACTTTTGATTTTGAAGTTATTTATTTGTTCTCTTTTATCTTAACAGGACAACGCTACTGCTCTGAAAACTCAACTAGATCAGCAAAAAGGTGTTGTCGACAATCTTGTTTCAAATACGAGGGTTAGTTATCACCATCTTATCTATATATTTTGTGTCACTATTAACTTTGAGATTTTTTAGGGCTATAAGGAAATGAATTTATCATCTCTTCACTACTCAACAAAACAAAGAATCATGCGTACATGATTTTATTCATACCACCATTACATTTGAACGGCTTAGAGATAGGGGTTCCTTTTAAGGTTCATATGTTATGCATCCTTCTTCACTCTTTTTTAAGTGACTAAGGAACTATTGTATCTGTATGTACATAACGTAGAAGATCATTCAAATTCTTACTTTATTTTCAGAATTCCTTTTCCTTACCAGAGAATGCTTATCGTTTTTTCTGAATTTGATAGGACGAAGTTTGGTTCTTGGAAAAGTGAGTTTGGTAAATGTTTGTTTTTGCCCCTCTTCTTTGCAGCTATTGGAGAGCAAGATACAAGAGGCAAAAGCAAAGAAAGATACACTCCTTGCACGTGCTCGCACTGCTAAGTTTGTATTATATCTCTATTATCCTTTCTTACATCTTTTATGGGAATGTTATCCGTATAGAATGTTTCTTCTCGATTTATATGTTGTCACAACTCTTTTCTTTAAGTTTCTTTTTTGATTGCTGCTAGGACTGCAACCAAAGTGCAAGAGATGATAGGGACAGTGAATACAAGCGGTGCTCTATCAGCTTTTGAGAAAATGGAGGAGAAAGGTACAATCTCTTGATCCTCCAATTTAAGCAAAACTTATAAAACCTTGTCTATGATCACTTTTTAATTCAAGTTGACCTGTTATTAGGAGGAGAATAATAATTTACCGATTTAGTCTTAGAAAGTGAGTAGAGAGCTCACTTTTTTCCAAAGATGTGTTACTTTCTCTCTGTAAGCTAAATTACTTGATACCTAGGCAATCGGGTTACATGAAATATGGTGCTTCAGATTCTGGGCAACGTGGGTGAAGTAATTAGTGTTGTAGTTATCCAATGCAAAACAGTGGAACACTAATATAGTTTGTGCAATGCGCCATCAGAGAATAGGATTAACTTAATCAAATCCTTACTTTTCTTTGGCTGTTTCTTGAATATGTTTATGTTCTGGTAAACCATTAAATTTTTGGTCGTTTTCAAGAAGGGGTTGATTTATGTTAGTCCCTGCAAGTATATTCCCCTTATGTTATCTGTAATTTTCTGAGCTATTGCATCAGAATTGTGAAGTTAAATTTTTTTTTTTTTTTTGAAATTCTGTAAATTCTTCTTTTTGATGTATAATTATTCTGGTAGAATCTAAAATCTATTAAGTGCTTGACAGTGATGGCTATGGAGTCTGAAGCAGATGCACTTACTCAGATTGGAACAGATGAACTCGAGGGGAAGGTTGGTTTCTGTTAGGAGACTCTTTCTCTTGTAAATTGGTTTCAGATGTCTTGCATTGATTAGGGTTAAGTTTGCTGTTTCATCTAACATGTTTCCTTAGCACAATCTGGTATATTTGAGCAGAAAAGCGACTTGGATTTTGGTGGTAACTTGTATTTATAAAACCATCTTGACATTAACTTGGTCTTTTCTGTCCCTTGCAGTTTCAAATGCTTGAAACTTCATCTGTGGATGATGATCTTGCAAACTTGAAGAAAGAGTTATCCGGAAGCTCAAAGGTTTGTGATACGTTGGTGATCTTATTTGTTCCTTTCACTTCATAAATTCACGACTCCCTGAACATATCGATTTGGTTCGCAAGTTATTACATTCCAAATTACCGAAAACTGAAACGGTAGATTAGGTTGGAGTTTGTAATATACATCTGATAGTCATCCCCTGCTTATATGATATGATGCAGAAAGGAGAGCTTCCTCCAGGGAGAAGCACCGTCGCAGCAAGCACGAGATACCCATTCAAGGACTCGGAGATAGAGAACGAGTTAAACGAATTACGAAGGAAAGCTAACGAGTTTTAGGCAACGGCTGTTTCTGAATTGTTACTGGTTAAGTTGTTCTGTAAACTATCTTTGTTTCTTGAAAAAAATACAACACCAAAAGCATGTGCTTGGTTAATAAGTAAATATCCAGCTATCTAATCTTCATTTATAATTTGGTTAATTTGGTATTTTTATCTAAATCCACTGGTTTTGCGTTTAAAACCCTTTTTGGTATAACACATAGGAAACTTTTATTCTCAAACGCGCTTACTCAATAGGTGTGCTTGAGCTTTTTGAATTGTCTCCATTCTCCTGGCGTTACAAATATTGATAACAAGACGACTGGTTTATTAGACTTCAATTAAGGAATGGATTATTTTAGTTACAAGGTATAAAACCCATATACCCATGAATCAATCATGAATTTTCTTTATTGGTAAGTGCGTTTATCAGCGGTTTTACATGGATTCATTTAGTTTACGGAATAAAATAAAATTTATTTATCTTCCACAGTCAACTTCATCGAGAAATCATTCACATGTAAGTATGTTTTTCCAGTTGATTTTCACTGCTTATAGACATGAGTAGTTGTGTTAAATTGTTGATACTTGTTGTAGATGGGTTCTTCCTCAACCTCACAATAATGATTGTGAAGCAGGAAAAGCTGAAGATGAAATTGGGACTATTGCTCCTGCTTTAAGAAGCAAAAAGAAAGAAAATCGATAAGTGCAGCAGGTTGATCTCATTCATCTATGGTGAAGAATAAAAATACAACTAAAGGTCGTTTGTATGCCAACACTATACAAGAACCGCAACGATGAGGATAAATGTCATTGCAACTTATGTGGTAAGATTATGTGCTAAATAATTTCATCAGGAACAACAAGTTTGAAGAAATATATGGGTTGTTGCGAGGCGACATGGAATGCAACAAAAGTTCAAGCTCAACAAAAGTTCAAGGTATAGAAAGTGAGTTGAAGTTATCAAAAGTTTGTGAATCTATTATTCGTTAGAATATAATTGGGTTTTATGTTAATGTTCTATATATTAGTTAGCATTATAATTTATTAAAGTAGTTATTTATAAACAGTCACAATCAAATTCTATATAAGACTTTGTTATTATCATATAAAAATGATATTGTTATTCATAATAAAATAGATTATCTTATTTTTGTTAAATATATTTATTTTCTATTTTTTAAATACAAAAATACACAGAGAGTGGAAGTATAAAATCCAAGATCGTAATAGAGTTTACGATTTCCAACATGGTATCAGAGCCTTAAAGATTATAAGACCACTAAAATTTCCGCAATAAAACAAAACTATGATAACAACAACAACATCGCAAAGAAGAAAAGTGAAAAAAGTTTTCACATGAGACTTAATTGGTTTGAGAAATCAATTAAGAGTCTATGGTGACGAGAATATAGTCTATGGGATTTTTTAAAAGCTTTTCATATATCTCACAGAGAGAGGTGACAACATATTGGATGTGTTGAAGCAAACAAGAGACTTGACTTCATTGAAAGCATTAGAGTCAAACAAAACTCTAAAGGGACACGAAAAACGTGTGGAAGCCCAAAAAAAAGGCATAAAAGAAAAAGCCCAAGGAAGAGATATGAAAGAAAAAAACCCAAGGAGGAGGCATGAAAAGAACAGCCCAAGGAAGAGACATGAAAAGAAAAATCCAAGTAAAAAGCATGAAAGAAAAAGCCCAAGGAAGATGCATGAAATGAAAAGCCCACAACAAAGGTGTGTTGGGTTGAACATTTAATGTTAGTCAAAAAGGAAGAAAAAAAAACTCTATCACTATTGATTGTAGCATAAATGTGTCAATCAAAGTGGAGAATGGTCAAGTAGTAATGATGTTAGAAAAGATAACATACAAGTGATGACAAGCCAAATAGAGAAGATCATCAAAGATGTGTTTCTGGTTCCAGAATTAGCGATAAATTTGTTGAGTGTTCCTCAAATTATTTCAAACATATATAAAGGGGAATGTTAGAATATAAGTGAGTTTTATGTTAATGTTGTATATATTAGTTAACATTATAATTTATTAAAGTAGTTATTTATGAACAGTCACATTCAAAAGGTGTATTGTTATGAAGAGATACATCTCTTCATAATGTTGTGTTGTTTCTAATTCTATATAAGATTTTTGTTATTATCATGTAAAGATGATATTGTTGTTCATAATAAAATAGATTCTCTTATTTTGTTAAATATTTTTATTTTCTATTTCTTAAATATAAAAAACAAAAAAAGTAGAAGTATAAAATCCAAGATCGTAATAAAGATTATAATTTCCAACATTATTAAGGAAGCTTCTAACGAGATGTTAGTTCTGGGTGAATTACCATTAGCATTCATAGATAGTCTGGTCTGGAAAATTTTTTGTGATAAGGTTTATTTTTACGAGCCACATTTACGGAGAACAGTGACTAAGGATATAGTTGAAATGTATGTCAAGAAGAAAGCAGCTACGATGAAGGTCCTAGGTGCTAATAAGCAAATATTCTATTTGACAACATATATATATGGGTTATTCCAACTGTATGAGCTATAAAACCGGATAAGAAAATACGATTTGATATTTGTGATAAAAATAAAAAATCAATTTGTAAAAAACACGATTTATAAAACAATTTTTATGAAATCCAGAAAGGAGGCGAGATGATCTCTTTCCTTAACTCAGTAAAGCACCCGTAGTGTGACGGTTTTAATACGCCTTTTGAATCCCATGATATAACCTTTTATAGACCGATTCACAACACTCAAATTCGGAATCTGCGAACACAGTATCTACGATATACTCAAGAACAAGAATCGTTTCTGAAAGATAGAAACGAATATGAGAGAGAGATGAACCTTTTTCTCTGAATTTAGAGAAAGCAAAGAGTGTTAGGGTTTTCGAGAATATAGAATTGCTCAGGATACCCAGAATGATTGCTATAACTCTCTATTTATAGGGAAGAAGTGATTAGGGAGTTTTCGAGATAAAATCTCGACTTTCAGCGAAATCACGAAAATTCCGCAAGCGGTTATAACCGTTTTGACTGGAACATTCACGGATAACGATGAGATTTTGAACCCGATCGATCGATCCAAACAAAAATCTGATCGATCGATCCTGTAGGCGATCGGTCGATCCAGAATCTACCCCTCGATCCCAAAATCTCACGTAGAATGAGATCGATCGATCTGGTTTAGATCAGTCGATCCCAGAATCTCACGTAGAACGAGATCGATCAATCTAGTTTAGATCGGTCGATCCCAGAAACTCACACAAAAAACCATCCGTAGCACGCGATCAATCGAACCGGTAGAGGACCGATCGATCCTGGAAATGTTCGCAAGGATGGATCGATCGGTCCAGTAAGAATCGTTCGATCACATTTTCAGTCGCCAAAAAATAGGACTCCTCGACGACGAGACATTCCCAAAGCCCAAAGCCCAAAGCCCAAAGCCCAAAGCCCAAAGCACAGAGCACGAGCGAGCGGTGGTGGTAGTGGTGGTGCGCGCGTGTGGATCCCTTGGTTTTCCCCATAAACCACTTTGACACTTAGTGACTTTGTTCCATATATATGTAAGTGGAAAAAGTTCCTCCTAAACAATGGGGGACTTTATTAAGTTTCAATTATTCCCTAATGGGTCTTATTTCTAAGTCCATTTCATATTCACATTATAAACATATTTCAAGCCCAATGTGCTTAATAACATTTTGGTCCAACAATCCTCCACATGAATAGAAATGACTCTAAACTGAGAGTGACTTTGAAAGACTCTTTAAGATCGAGAAAGCTAAAAGAAAGACTTTCTTGAGTATAAACAAAAAATAATTGTATTTGATTTGGTTTCATTTTCAGCATTGAACCAATCATAGTTAATAACTGTCGGATTTACAAGGCCAGGGTGAAAACGATGTCTTGAACCACCCGGATTTCTAGTGTATACCGAGACAACAGTTATAACGCGGTTATATTTCTCGTAGAACATTTGGTTCTCTTGTTGTGTTCGTTTTGGCCATGAACAGCCTGGTTTTTCATGAGTGAACTTGGAGAATACAACCTTTCATTTATTCTCCTAGAAACCGCCCTATTTCACACTCACAAGGTGATTTTTCATATTTGTATTCTTTTCCCGAGGTGATCTGCTTCACTTCATTGGGTTATAATATATGAATTCATTAAAAGCCAATTCTTAACCAATGTATATGCAGATAACACTGTTGTCATCTTTAGGAACTGGGTAGAAACAAATGTTACACAGTGTTTATTTAGACTTAATTTGACTTAGTTGTTCTTTTGAACCTATCTAATCATGTAGGTGGGGTTACCATCAAATCTCATCTTTAGTTTATAGGCTTTAAACCAATTCTTCTTTGATGATTTTAAAACTTGATCTCATGTCAGACTTTTTGTGAAAGAATCTGCAATACTATCAGCTGATTTTATGTAATCGAAAGAGATTACACCACTTGAGATCAGTTTTCTAATAGTCTTATGTCATCTACGTATATGACGTGACTTGCCATTGTACAGATTATTGTTTGCACAAGCTATAGCCGATTGGTTATCACAGTGTATGCGTATTGATGACACTGGTTTTTCCCACATCGGTATGTCTTCCAAGAAATTGTGATGTGGCTTCTTCTGCGGCTTTGTCTAATGCAATGAATTCTGATTTCATTGTTGATCTAGCCAGAAGCGTTTGTTTAGAAGATTTTCAGGATACCGCAGCACCTCCAAGTGTAAATATATAACCACTTGTTGATTTTAAGTTTTTGGAGTCGGATATCTAGTTGACATCACTGTATCCTTCCAAAACTGTCGGTTCGGAACCATAGTGCAACCCATAATTTTTGGTAAACCTTATGTAATTTAATACTCTGGTTATAGCTTTCCAATGGATGTGTCCTGGATTGCTCGTGTACCTACTTAGTACATTCACTGAGTGTGCTAGATCTAGTCTGGTACAATTTGTCAAGTACATTAGACTTCCGATCACTCGAGCATATCCATTTTGTAGTACAGGTTCGCCTAAATTTTTCGTCAGATAAAGAGTAGTATCTACAGGAGTTTGTGCGGTTCCACTTGAATAATCTTTAAATCTATCAAGCACCTTTTCAGCATAATGTTCTTGGGATAATATGTATCCTCCAGGATGTCTAGTGATTTTAATCCCTAGAATTACATCAGCCAACCCCAAATCTTTCATATCAAACTGTCCATGCAACATGGTTTTAGTCTGATTGATGATATCGTTGTTGCTGCCAAGGATAAGCATATCATCTACATATAAACATAACATGACATAAAACATTTTTCGTAGTCTTTGAATAAATGCATTTATCACTTTCATTTATGCTGAATCCATTGCACATCATGACGCTGTCAAATTTTCATGCCATTGTTTTGGAGCTTGTTTCAGTCCATACAGCGATTTCACCAGTCGACAAACCTTATGTTCTTGTCCTGGTACAACATACACTTCGGGTTGTTTCATATATATCTCTTCTTCTAAATCTCCGTTTAGAAATGCAGTTTTTACATCCATCTAGTGGATTTCCAGATTTCGTAATGCTGCAATGCTTACGAGATTTCTAATAGAAGTTATTCTCGACAATGGAGAATATGTATCAAAGAAGTCTAGACCTTCTTTTTGGCGGAAACCTTGAACTACAAGTCTAGCCTTGTATTTATCAATTGTGTCATCGGTTTTAATTTGGTTTTAAAAATCCATTTACAACCGAGAGCTTTAAACCCTTCCGGTAAATTGGTTATGTAAAACGAATGGTTTTGCATAGAGGAATCGAACTCACTTTTGACGGCTTCCTTCCAATAAGGTGCGTTTGGCGTAGACATTGCTTCAGCGAAGGTCTTTGGTTCGTTTTCAGTGAGTAAGATCATTAGAAAATTGTCACGAAAGGTTTTTTCCTTCCGAGCCCTTTTACTACGTCTGGATTCATTTTCAGCAACTTCTCCATTTACTAGAATAAGATTGTTTGCTTCGCTTGTGTCTCTTTCTTCCCTATTCCGCTTAGGGGTTAATTTATCCTTACAAGGAAAAATATTTTCAAAGAAGTACGCAATTCGCGATTCCATTATTGTATTTACATGGATATCCGGTATATCTGATTTGTGAACAAGAAACCGATAAGCACTACTGTTGTGTGCATATCCAATAAATATACAATCAACCGTTTTTGGTCCGACAGTGACCTTTTTAGGAAGCGGTAATTTTCCTAAGCACCCCCACACTTTAAAGTATTTGTATGAGGGAGCCGTTCCTTTCCATAATTCATATGACGTTTTTCCTGTCACTTTGTGGGGATTCATTTTCAGCAACTTCCCCCACATGTTATGGGTTACGCCTAATTCTTGCATCATGGCATTCATCATTTCCTTTAGAGTTCGGTTTTTACGTTCTGCAACTCCATTGGATTCAGGTGAGTAAGGAGCAGTTGTTTGATGAATGATTCCATTTTCTCTGCAGAATGCATCAAACTGTCCTTCATATTCTCCACCTCTATCACTCCGAACTATGTTAATAGTTCTTTCGAGTTGATTTTCAACCTCTAGCTTATATTCCTTGAATTTATCTAGAGCCTCATTTTTGCTTTGTAGCAAGTAAATATAACAGTATTTTGTGCAGTCATCAATGAAGGTCACAAAATACTTTTTACCACATCTTGTATGTAAGTATTTTAAATCACACAAATCTGTGTGGATTAATCCTAGAGGTTCTGTATTTCTCTGGACTTGTGGTGATGATCGTTTTGTAAGTTTTGCTTGTACGCAAACTTCACATTTATCTTTACTTTGTTTGCATTTTGGTATTAGGTTTGAATTCATTAATCGGTTTAACGATTTATAATTCACATGTCCTAACCGTTCATGCCAAATATCAAAAGACTCGACCAAATAAGCAATTGTAACATTGTTATTAATAAAATTGTTTGTTACAACTTTTGGAACGACTGTCAATACATTCATTTTGATCAGTCCATTCTTAACAAAACCCTTTCCCAAATACACCATATTTTTTTTAAGTACCAACTTATCAGAATGAAAGTTGGCGCAGAATCCAGCCTTGCTGAGGAGAGTGCCAGAGATCAAATTCTTCCTCATGTCTGGAACATGCTTCACGTTGGTGAGAACAATCTGATGTCCTGAAGTCAGCTTCAGGATTACTTTACCACGTCCTGCAACCTTGGATGTTTGGTTGTTGCCCATCAGCACTTGTTCATCATTATTGCATATTTGATAAGTGTTGAACATGTCTTTATCAAAGCATATATGGGTCGTAGCACCTGTGTCGTACCACCAGTTTAGAGGATTTCCCTCAATGGTGTTGACTTGGTCAGTCACAACGCAGCAGAGATCTTCCTCTGTCAGGTTTGCATGATGATGTCGCTTTTGTATAGGCTTACTGCGACAAACATCTGCCTTGTGACCCATCTTGCCACAATGATGACACTTTCCACGATATTTCTTTTCACCAAAAGATTGCTTCTTGAAGCTTGTGGAGCCAGAGGACTTGAAGTTCTTGAACTTGCTAGTTTTTTCCTCTGTTTTTCCTTTGCCTTTTGCCTTAAATTGTTCGACAATGTATGTTTGATACCCTTTTTCCTCATTGTTAGAGAGGCGAATCACAGCTTCATTGTGAAGCCTAGAGATCAGCGATTCCAGAGACATCTGCTTTCGCTTGTGCTTAAGGTAGTTTTTGAAATCTACCCAGCTTGGTGGAAGCTTCTCAATGGTGCAGTCAACGACGAATGTTTCAGGAAGGATCATACCTTCTGATGCAATCTCGATGTTGATCAACTTCAGCTGTTCAACTTGTTCCATGATGGGTTTTGAATCCACCATCTTAAAGTCTAGAAGCTTAGCCATAGCATATCTCTGAAAACAAGCATTTTCAGACTTGTACTTTCTTTCCAAAGCAATCCATAGATGCTTGACTGTGGGATATTCCTTGTCGTTGTTGTAGACAGAGTATAAGTTGTCTACCAGACGACTAAGAATCCATCCTCTGCACAGAAAGTCTGAATGCTTTCATGCATCAATACTGGATAACGTACGCACATCCAGGTCTCCATCAGGAGTGATTGGCTTATCCTCCGTGAGGAATTTGTTCAAATTCAGAGATGTCAAATAAAAGACCATCTTTTGTTGCCAATTCTTAAATTCATTTCTTTCAAAATTTTCAGCAAGGAGTCCACTGGTATCCAGTGCCATTTTCGGAGTGACTTGAGTCGTCTCCATCATTGCCATCTCACTGTTATTGAGAGTGTTCGCAGCGTTAGTTGTCATCTGTTTCACAAAAGAAACGATAGTCAAAAACTTGATTTAAACGTTTGTTTAAAACAGTTAAACGAATCGCAATCTCGCTGTATAGCGTTCGCGGAGACGGATCGATCGATTCCTAAATCACGATCGATCCGATATAAAATCGGTCGATATGGTTTTGCAAACTCGCTTTTTGAGAGTCTGCAGAAACAATTCAAGATCGTATAATATTCGTTTTGCAATCTCGCTTTTCAGCGTTCGCAGAAAAGATTACAAATTGATTTAAAAAATGAAAATCGTTTTTCTTAAATCAGATTGTAGCTATTTGCTAGAAGCGGATTTATTGAGTTAATACTGTAGGAGCTATAAAACCGGATAAGAAAATACGATTTGATATTTGTGATAAAAAGAATAAATCAATTTGTAAAAAACACGATTTATAAAAAAAATTTTATGAAATCCAGAAAGGATGCGAGATGATCTCTTTCCTTAACTCAATAAAGCGTCCGTAATGTGACGGTTTTAATACGCCTTTTGAATCCCAGGATACAACCTTTTATAGACCGATTCGCAACACTCGAATTCGGAATCTGCGAACACAGTATCTACATATACTCAAGAACAAGAATCGTTTCTGAAAGATAGAAACGTATATGAGAGAGAGATGAACCTTTTTCTATGAATTTAGAGAAAGCAAAGAGTTTTAGGGTTTTCGAGAATATAGAATTGCTCAGGATACCCAGAATGATTGCTTTAACTCTCTATTTATGGGGAAGAAGTGATTAGGGAGTTTTCGAGATAAAATCTCGACTTTCAGCGAAATCCCAAAAATTCCGCAAGCGGTTATAACCGTTTTGATTGGAATATTCGCGGATAACGATGAGATTATGAACCCAATCGATCGATCCAAAAATCAGATCGATCGATCCTGTAGGCGATCGGTCGATCTCATTTTCAGTCGCCAAAATATAGGACTCCTTGACAACGAGACAAAGTCCAAAGCCCGAAGCCCAAAACACGAGCACAAGCACGAGAGCGAGCGACGGTGGTGGTGGTGCGCGCGTGTGGATCCATTGGTTCTCCCCATAAACTACTTTGACACTTAGTGACTTTGTTCCATATATATGTAAGTGGAAAAAGTTCCTCCTAAGCAATGTGGGACTTTCTTAAGTTCCACTTATTCTCTAATGAGTCTAATTTCTAAGCTCATTTCATATTCACATTATCAACATGTTTCAAACTCAATGTGCTTAATAACATTTTGGTCCAACACCAACAACAGTAGCTTCTTACATGGTGATCACGACACACTTCATTGATGTATTTTGGGAGTTGACAAAGTTGATAATAGGTTATATGAACATCTCAGATCACAAGGGATCAACTATATCATTGGTTCTGCTTGAGGTTTTGGCTAAATGGAGAATATAAAATATGTTCACCATCACGGTGGACAATGCCATTGCTAATAAATCCGCTCTTAACGAGTTTAAGGAGGTACTCAATTCTGTAGATATATGCATTGATTTTAGGAGGTGAGTTTATGCATATCCGATTTGTTTCTCATATTGTTAACTTAGTTGTGAAAGATGGTTTGCATGAAGTAGATAAAGCTATGTGAGCTATCCGTAATGGTGTCACTTATATAAGGGCTTCTACGAACAGTGTCTAGGCGTTTGATCTAAGAGTTGAATCAGGAAAGATGACAAGAGAAAGCTTAAGTTTAGACTAGAAAACGAGATGAAATTCAACTATCTTATGCTTTTAAGGGCTTTTAAGTTCAGATCTGCTTTTATTAAAATGGAAGCGAAGAACAAGGTATATAACAATTAATTTCAAGAAAACATGGAAGGAAAGAAAAGGATTGGACCGCCAACAACAGATGATTGGGATTCACTGGAAAAGCTAGTGTAGTTTCTCGTCATCTTTTATAATTCTACTCTAGCGGCTTCAGTATTTACATCAGTTAACTTTTACAAGTGTTACAATAAAATTTTAACCATTGAAAGAAATCTTATTAAGTTGAACAAAAATTGTGGTGAGAAACTTAGGACAAAGACAAGAGTTATGAGAGACAAGTTTGATACGTATTGGGAGGGCAGTAAAGAAATTAATAGGCTTTTGATCATAGCTAGTATTTTTGATCCACAGAACAAAATGAAGTTTGTGAAATTTTTTTAGATGGTTTATGGTAAAGATAATGTGGAAGCTAAAGAGCTTTATGACTCAGTCATTCTAGAGATGATGAGGTTATTTGATGTGTATAATACATAACGTACCACAGTTGTGAATACCACCTCATCTCAGTCCGCATGGACATCTTGTCAAACTCAGAGTGTACAAGAGTCACAAGATCAGATTGAAGACGATTTTTATTTAGAGAATGATCAAAGATATGAAAGGATGAATTATTTGTCCAAAGAGATGGCAAATAATATATGATTTCAAGATGCAAGCAATGAGTTGAAGTTATATCTAAAGGAGAAAACATAAAATCCAAAGAAACTATGGCTGGTAAAACATATGATGTATTGGGATGGTGGAGACCCAAAAGTAAAAAAAAATTTACGTTTTACCCGAAACTACTAGGGATGTTCTTGGTATGCAAGTCACATATGTCGTATCAGAGTCCACATTTAGCACCGGTGGTCGCATATTAAGCCCATCAAGAAGTTGCTTTACTCCGACGTGATTGAAGTACTTATGAGCATATAACAATGGATGAAGTGTGAAATCCACTTAATGAAAAAGGATTGTTTACAAAAGAACAACTTCTTGTTGAGGTTGAATTGCACGATACTCTTCAAAGACATGACTATATATGTTCTTTTAATTTTCTTTAAAGATGTATTTTTCAGTTTTAGTTTTTAACATTATGTTCATTCAGTTTTTATTAGAGTATGACTGCGCTGACTTCTTTTTAAAAACTGATCACCTAATCATCTGTAATAGTCTTATAATCGGCTATAAAGTATCATTCTTTTCGATTTTATAGTCAATGCAATTGCAAGTGTATCTCTTTCAATATTGCTTTCTTGATTGCTCGAGAGTTGTATTTGCATAACCGGTGGAGGCTGGACGACTTGAGAGGTGAGACTTGAGAGAATAAGACTTGGACAACATAAGATTTGTATTTTAATGATTTGTTTTTTGTGTTTGGTTTTTGAATTGAGAATACACGCTTTGATATTTTAGTTATCTCTAGATAACTTTGGTTTTTGAATTGAGAATACATGCTTTGCTATTTTGGTTAAGCGTTCATGGCTTGATGTGTTCTTTGACTTTGATTTTTTTATTGAGAATACATTATTTAGTATTTTTGTTATGTTATCTTTGTCATTGGAAATTTGAAACTGAGTTTTTGTTCTTGACCTTCTTTATCTTTGGTTAAATCCTCCTAACCAGCTTCAAGTTTGAAATTTGTTATTCACGTATACTTGAATAATTTCAAATAATTTGGGTAATTTAAGTTTTAGGTAAAAAAACTGTACAAACTGATTCATAAAAAATTTAGTTCTTCTTTAATTCCAATTTCAATTTTTATACCCGATTTGGATAAAAAAAATCCAAATCAGACCGATAATTTCTCGGGTCTTATATGGGTCCAAAACATCCAACTCAGAAAACCTAAAATAAAAATAACCCAATCTAATTCGAACCACAGATCTGAATGCCCATAACTACTTCCAGTTATATATGAGAAAAAAAAATCAAATAAATCTCAAAGTTTCATTTGTGGGACGTTTAACGCATGTACTTATACAGAGAACAAAACAGACATAAACTTTTTTCCTGCGTTGCTAAATTATACATGGTGTTATCGACCGTTTAGGATTGTTAGCTCCGATATTAACGCTCGTTTGTGTTAATATTGTATGAAACCGTGTGAAATAAAATGCAGCTTATTAAGAGTATTCCTATTGAAATTCATAAAATAAAAAACAACATTTATCAAAAGTTTAAAACATTCCACATTCAAAACCATGGTGCCTAAAATAAAAAAAAACATTCAATAAAAGTTTGAAACAACATAAACATTCAACAATCAAAACAACAAAAATATTCAACATTAAACATCCTACTATGGCTGTGAATTAGAACTTTCAAACCATGATAGCCAAAAGTCTAAAACAACAAGTGAAGCTTGCTTCAGTCACTGTGATGATTGCACCTGTGAAGCACACACCTGTGATGATTGTCCCCCTAATGATACACCACTTGATTTCTCGGTCTTCCCTTTTCTTGTATTGGTTGATTATCTACCCTTGTATTTTTTACAAGTTCTACTGTTGTGACCATTTTGTTTAAATTTGGAGCAAGTCATGACCCTGTTATGGAATGATAATCTTCTATGAGAAGATGTCTCATTCCTTCATTTCTTTCTTGCATAGTTATTACGTCTACATCTCTTACTATTTCTTCCATGGTGGTGGTAGTACTCCCAGTATATTCATTCTAGGCCATAATAACTGACCTTGTATAGGCACAATCTCGTACTCATATGTGAGCCTCCATGTTGCAGTTGTTTAGTAGTCCACTACATAGTACTCTACTTTTTCTTTCATCCCAATGATAACACAAGCACCATGAATACAAGTTACACCTGTCAGGAAACAAAAGTTTTAATACCTGTCAGAAAACAAATGTTTTAATGCATAGTCATAACTGATAAAAGCATTTACTTTGATAAAAACATACCTGCCATCTGCCATTTCTTACACGCACATGCAAATCATTCATATCAACCCGATATTTTTCTCTTTCCACTTCAATCTCATGCATATTGTTTTGTTACATGTACCTAGTGCAAAACTGTGAGCCTGCAATCATTTTTCAATTTCTGCTTGCGCTCTTGTGGTGAATATTGTCTGCAACCTCTCAGCAATAAGAAATCTCTTTGTATTCCTCACCATTTTCTGCCTCCTAATGTCCTCTAACAATTCTAAAAAAGTTTTTCTAGTTGCTTGATTTATAGTTGTAATAAAGAACTCACTAAGGTTGTTCAAAATATTATTGCAGCAAGCTCCAAGTCTAAAAAAATCTCTAGACCATGTTGCAGGGTGAGTAACAAAGAATCATAAGAACTAGGACTGTACCTCTCCATTTCATCCATATATTTTGCAAACTCTCCTTGGGTGTAACTACGAGCAATCTTCCTAAACAGGCATTGTAGTTCCAGATCATGGGTATCTCTTTTCCAGTTATCCAATATGTGTTTTGCACATTGCCGATGTTCGGCTTGTGGTAAGATATTGTGCACAACTTTCATTAAACCCTAAAAGATTAATCATAGTCAGTATATTTTCAAATCCATTCTTAATACCATCATCTTAATATAGTGAAAGATTATGAGATTAAGAGATTTAGAGATTTGTAGATTGTGAAAGAGATTAGAGAGAAAAGTGAGAATGATTATTATTGAGATTTTAGAAAAATGAACTTCTTGCTTACAAAGGAAGATAGAGATAGCTATTTATACTAATCTAGTCTAGGCTTGTTTGGATACTAAGATAGCCTAATACATGTTTGGTTACAAGGATAACATATCATTAATCACAAACAAGCCTAAGAGCAAGCTTGCACCCGGGGAGATGGCCCATACCACGTCCTTTGGAAAATCAACGACAACGCCTACCAGCTCGAACTTCCAAGTGAGTATAACGTGTCTAGTACGTTCAATGTGTCTGACTTAGAGTTGTTTGATGCAGGTGAAGACTTCGCTTTGGAGACCAAAGCACTTCAAGAGGGAGGGAATGATGAGGACATCGAGCCAGCCATTGCACCAGTCATTCCACCTGGACCACTCACACAGTCCAAGAGGAAGACGTTAGGAGACAAGCTCGGCATGCTACTGGAGAGTGGAACCGGACCAGACTTCGAGCCGCCCATGACCAGCCCCAGACCGACCCATGCCAGCCGCCTCACGACCAGTCCCGGAGCTCACGCCTCACCACGGTCGTCCAGACCACCCGACCAGCCAGTGTCCGGATCAGCAAGCCAGGGCCCGTTCCAGCTAGACAAGGAGCCATGTAGGTTCCTTCTAGAAGAATCTTCCTCCTCTGGTGTCTTTACCATTACCATTCGGTAGAGACACCAAAAGTCGTGCTAGGAAATTGTAATCTTTTTCTTATCTTCGGTTATATCCCACTGGGTTTTCCAAAGAAGGTTTTAATGAGGTAATACTCTTAGTGCGCAAGACGGTGAAGACTTGTTCACAATTCCATCTCATTCACAAGTCTTCCTGTGAATTCTAGCCTAAGTATTATTGGGCTTTTCTGTCTTATTTCTATTCTTTTTAGACTAAGTGTTTAAATGGGTTTAAGTCATGTTGACTAATTAGGGCTCATTTTCTATTTAGTTGCCAATAAGTGAACTGCATGTTGTTTTAATTCTTGTAAGGCTAAACGCCTTGTACTTTAGCCTAAGTTGTAACAAGGCATTATATAAGCCTTTTGTCTACACTTTAATGAAATAACAAGCATTTTGACAAAACCTAAAGACTAGTGTCTAAACCTAAACAGTCGCCAACCAAGTACCCTTGGTAGCAGCAGTGTTCTTCAACCTGTTGGTTGAAGCTCTTGGAGTATCACAAGCCCCTTTCACAGCTTGTGTGGTCCCTTCGATCCACCCATTCACTCCCATCGATTTCTGTCCAGCAACCTGAGCTTCTCGGTGAAAGACAGCCCACCCTTGGTTCTTACATCAATGGTGAACCACTACATTGTTGTTGTAGTAGAAGTTGGGTGGGAATCTCTGCCTTGTACTTCTCCTAAGAACAACAGCTGGTTCCTCTTTTTCTTCTCCTTCTAGAGCAACCAAAAGGTTATGTTGGATGTCCCTTGGCCTTTTTGAAGCTGAGACTAGAATATCTCCTTATGAATCCTCCTCTTGATCTTGGAGAGAAGGCCGCGCCGGGGTTGATGCCAGCACTTCCCGGGTGATGTAAGAACTTAGGTGGGCTGTCTTTTCACCGAGACTCTCAGGTTAATGGACAGAATTTGATGGAAGTGAAGGGGTGGATCGAAGGGACCACACAAGCTGTGAAAGGGGCTTGTGATACTCCAAGAACTTCAACCAAAAGGCTGAAGAACACACGGCTGCAGCAAGGCTTGCTGGTGGCTGTTTTTAGACTAAGGGTCTTTAGGTTTTTGTCAAAATACTTGTTGTTTCATTAAGTGTAAATAAGAAGGCTTATATAATGCCTTGTTACAACTTTAGGGTAAACTACAAGGCGTTTAACCTTTCAGAGATTAAAACAACATGTAGTTCACTTATTGGCAATTAAAATAAATATTGGGCCCTAATTAGTCAACATGACTTAAACCCAATTAAAACACTTAGTCTAAAAGAAACATAAATAAGATAGAAAGCCCAATAAGACTTAGGCATGTAATTCGTTTGAAGACTTGTGAATAAGATGGAATTGTGAACAAGTCTTCATCACCTGGCGCACTAAGAGTATTGCCTCATTAAAACCTTCTTTGGAAAACCCAATGGGACGAAACCGAAGATAGGAAAAAAAGTACAATTTCTTAGCACGACTTTTGGTGTCTCTACCGAATGGTAATGGTAAAGACACCAGAGAAGGAAGAATCTTCTAGAAGGAACCTCCATGGTTCCTTGTCTAGCTGGAATGGATGTCCGGTCGTTGGTGCAAGAACCGGACCGGTCTGGTCGGATGCGTGAGCCATCGTGGACGTCTGGACGGATGGTCGTGGGCTGATCGTCTGGGTCAGCTCAGGGTCTTCTCCGGTTCCACTCTCCAATAGCATGTTGAGCTTGTCTCCTAAGGCTTTCCTCTTGGACCGCGTAAGAGGTCCACGTGGAAGGTGGAATGACCGGTGCAGTGGCTGGCTTGATGTCCTCATCATTCCCTCCCTCTTGATGTATTTTGATCTCCAAAGCAAAATCATCACCTGCATCAAACAACTCTAAGTCAGAAACATTGAAAGTACTAGACACGTTATACTCACCTGGAAGTTCGAGCTGGTATGAGTTGTCGTTGATTCTCCGAAGGACGCGTAACAGACCTTCTCCCCGGGGTGCAAGCTTGCTCTTTCGTCGCTGGGGAAAACTCTCTGGGCGCAGGTGTAGCCAAACCCAATCTCCCTCCTTGAAGACCATGTGCCGTCGGCCCTTGTTGGCATTCTTGACGTTCTGGATATTCCGTTGTTCCTGTTTTGCCTTGGTCTCCTCATGAAGCCGCTTGATGTAGTCTGCCTTGGCTTCTCCCTCCAAACTGATGGTGTCGCCCAACGGAATGGGTGTGAACTCGATAGGAGTTGTCGGGTTGAAGCCGTAGACAACTTCAAAAGGTGAACGCTTTGTGCCGGAATGTGTGGCCCTGTTGTATGCAAACTCGACGTACGGGAGACATTCTAGCCAATTCTTCAAATTGTTGGAATGAAGAAGAAGTGATGAAAATATGGATGTCTTTAATTCTTATTAAATGGCGAATTATATCTGTGTAAAAGGGAGTGTCTAAGGCTTGTTTGTATTATAGAATTATGTTATCCTTGTAGCCATTTATGTATAAGGCTATCCTTGTATCCAAACAAGCCTAGACTAGATTAGTATAAATACATTACTCCCTTCACATTTTGTAAGTAAGAATTCATAATTCTCATTTTTCTAATAAATCATTATTTTCTCTAATTATCTAATTCTCTCTAATCTCTCATTCTCTTATTCTACAAATCTCTTAATCTCATATTCTTTCACAAATTTCGGCCGATTGTTGCCCTCAACATCTGGGACAAGTTCCTGTTGACAACTTCGGTCTGTCCGTCCGTCTGTGGAATGTATGCTGTAGAGAACAGAAGGTTGGTGCCCAATTTTTGCCACAAAGCTCGCCAGAAGTGGCTCAGGAACTTGGTGTCACGGTCTGAGACGATCGTCCGGGGAATGCCGTGAAGTCGGACTATCTTCTTGAAGAACAGGTCGGCGATCTGGCTTGCATCATTGGTCTTGTTGCAAGCGATGAAATGTGTCATCTTAGAAAATATGTCGACCACGACGAAGATGGAGTCCTTGTTGTGTAATTTCGGCAGGCCTAGGACGAAGTCCATGGAGATATCTGTCCAAGGCGCGGATGGGACTGGCAATGGCATGTAAGGGCCCTGTGGATGCATCTTAGACTTAGCCCGTTTGCAGATAAGGCACCAGGCGCAGTATGTCTCTACATCTCGTCGCTGATAAGGCCAATAGAAGTGCTCCTTAAGCATGTTTAAAGTCTTGTCAATGCCGAAGTGGCCCATGAGGCCTCCGCCGTGTGCCTCTCTGAGAAACAGCTCTCGGATCGATCCTTTCGGAATGCACAGTCGCTTGTCTTTGAAGAGGAATCCGTCGTGTAGAAAGAAACGACTGTAGTTGCCTTTGCTGTGCTCTAGGTGAGCCTGGGCGAAGTCGACATCGTCGGCGTACAGCTCCTTGATCATCTCGAAGCTCATAACTTTGGACTCTATGACGGATATGAGACTGTATCGACGAGATAAAGCGTCAGCGACAACGTTGTCCATTCCTTTCTTGTACTTGATGACGTACGGAAAGGTCTCGATGAATTCCAACCAACGGGCATGTCGTTTCTTCAGTGTGGACTGTCCACGGAGGTGCTGGAGCGTCTAATGATCGGTGTGAATGACGCACTCTCATGCAAGTAGATAATGCTGCAAAGTCTCTAAGGCACTGACAAAGGCATATAGTTCCTTGTCGTAGGTCGGATAGTTAAGTGCAGCTCCACTTAACTTCTCACTGAAGTGGGCGACTGGTCGTCTTCCTTGGGTAAGGACGGCTCCAATGCCAACGCCTGAAGCATCACACTCAACCTCGAACGTCTGCGTGAAGTCTGGTAGTGCGAGGACTGGGGCGTGTGTAAGGCATTCCTTGAAGAGCTGGAAGGCCTTGTCTTGCTCGGGTCCCCAACAGAAGTCCTGGTTCTTTTTGATCGTCGAGGTCAACGGACCAGCTATCGTGCTGAAGTCTCGGACGAACCGTCGGTAGAAGCTGCCGAGTCCGTGAAAGCTGCAGACTTTACTGGCGGTCGTTGGTGTGGGCCAATCCTGTATGGCCTTTATCTTCTTGTCGTCCACCCGAAGTCCCTGGGAACTTATGACGAAACCAAGGAAAATAACTTGGTCGGTGCAGAATGTACATTTCTTGAGGTTGGCGTACAGCTGCTCTTTCTGGAGGGTGGTGATCACGGCCTCCAGGTGCTCCAGATGGTCTCGGTAGGTCGTGTTGTAGACGAGAATATCGTCAAAGTAGACCACTACGAACTTGCCAATGAAATGTCAAAGAACCTCGTTCATAAGTCCCATGAAGGTACTGGGCGCGTTTGACAGGCCGAATGGCATCACTAGCCACTCATAAAGACCTTGCTTGGTCTTGAAGGCAGTCTTCCATTCATCTCCCTCCCGCATCCTCACTTGATGGTATCCACTTTTCAGATCGATCTTGGAGAAGACTGCGGCTCCGCTGAGCTCGTCTAGCAAGTCGTCCAGGCGTGGAATGGGGTGACGGTACTTTGATAGTGATGTTGTTGATGGCGCGGCAGTCGACGCACATCCTCCAGGTTCAGTCTTTCTTGGGTACTAGAAGAACCGGAACGACACAATGGCTAAGGCTTTCACGGACGTATCCTTGAGTCATGAAGTCCTGGACTTGTCGTTCTAGTTTTTTTGCCTCTTCGGGGTTTACTCTATAGGCCAGATGGTTGGGTAATTGAGCTCCGGGAACAAAGTCGATATGGTGCTCGATCCCTCGGATAGGTGGGAGGCCGGCTGGGATCTCGTCTGGGAAGACGTCGGCATACTTGTCCAACAGGGCTCGAATCTCGGCAGGCAGTGAAGGCTCAGTGCCAGCCGTGTGCAAGCTCTCTCTGTAGAGCATCAATACGACCTGGGTGCCTTTGGTGCAAGTGGCCTTCTGCATGTCTGCTATATTTATCAAAAAAATTCTCCTTTCTGGTGTGTTGATCTTTCGCCATCTTCGGTTGCATCTCTTGGACGGCGTGTGCAGACATTGGGGCTAGATTGTATTTACGCTTGTCGTGGACGAAAGAGTAGAAGTTGGTTCGTCCGTTATGCGTAGTCTCTCGGTCAAATTGCCAAGGTCGTCCGAGCAAAAGATGTCCAGCTGACATCAGGACGACATCGCAAATGACATGGTCCTGATATCTGCCGATGCTGAAGGAGACCTTGACTTGGTCTGAAATGTATAACTCCGTCTTGTTGTTCAGCCATCGGAGCTTGTAGGGTTTGGGATGCTTGGTCACAGGCAATCCTAATTTCTCTACCATGTATTTACTGGCAGCGTTTGTACAGGACCCTCCGTCGATTATCAACGAGCACACTTTTCCAAGTATTGTGCATTTGGAGTGGAAAATGTTTTCTCGTTGCTCTTCTTCTTCTGGCTCGAATCTCGAGCTAAGAACGCGTTGGATCATAAGCATTTCTCCGGAATCGGCATACTCAATGTCCTCGTCGGACTGGTGGTGGTTTGGAAATGCTTGCTCCTCTTGTTTGTCTTCGGATTCATAATTTCCCGAAGCAGTGAGTACCATTGTCCGTTGAGTGGGACATTCCCGGGACATGTGTCCTCTGCCTTTACACTTGAAGCAGAAGATCTCGCTGCTCCGCTGAAGCTGAGTAGAGGTCGTGGTATTGGGTGGTCTCGGGGCTGAGGGAGCCGGTCTGGGGCCTGAACTGCTGGCCACGACTTTGCCTTTAAGTCGTGGGTCAATGGGCTGAGTCGTCCTCTCGAAAGGCTTGGAACCAGTGTTCCATGTGTTCTTGGGGCGAGAAGGTGCGGCAAGTTTACGCTTATGGCACTTCTTGATTTGGACTGCTAGGTGAAACAGCTCGCCTAGGTCGTGGTAAGGCTGCAACTCAATCTTTCTGGCAATTAACTCCTGCAAGCCATCGATGAACTGCGCCATAAGGCTCTCCTCGTACTCGTCTACATCGAGTCGGTTGCGCAGGTGCTCGAATTCGTCAAAGTATTCGGTCACCGTCTTGCTTCCTTGTGTGAGACGTCGGAAGCATCGCTGCAGCTCGCGGTGGAAGTGGGGCGGAACATATCGTCGCCTCATGATATGGGTGAGCTCGACCCATGAGGTCAAGGGACCCATACGAGCTCGTCTACGAGCGGTGACTTCTCGATCCCACAATGCCAGTGTGTGGTCTGTGAATTGTGCTGTCGCAAGGGTGACTTTACGGGGATCATCGTAGTTGTAATACTCTAAAAGAAGCTCCATTCGTCTCTCCCAGTCTAAGTATTCTTCAGGATCAAGTTTACCCGAAAAGGGAGGTGGGTTCATCTTAACCTCCGGATAGTGGACTGGTGGACGAGGTGGTGGTGGTGGTGGCTCATCGTAATACTGATATCAACCCATGGGTGGGCGATCCTGATGATAGGGAGGTGCGGCAGGTGCTGCAGTAGGTGCTGGTGCGGGCTGCCCTAAGCGCTCGAGGTGAGTCGTGAAGGTAGACATATGTGCAGTCAATGCTTGCAATAGCTGCATCATTGTTTGATTGGGCTGCCCTGACGTGGACTCGTCCTGTCCTGACATATTTCCTTTTCTGAAAAAAGGAAATTTTTAGAAATAGGAAGTTTCCCGAAAAGGAAACTTGCAGATTATGGAAACTTTCCTCAATTGGAAAGTTTCCACAGATAATATTTTTTTGATACAATAAATAAACTACTTACACAAAAGGAAACAATAAGAAAAGGAAAATATCCTAAAGAAATATTACCTAGAACTAAAATGGAAACTAATAAATGAGAAGATATTCTAAAATTTAATGCCTAAGAAAATCTAGGAAATTTCCTAAGACTATCTAGAAAACTTCTTAAACTAATTCCTAGTCTAGTAAACTTATGGAAACTATCTAAAATACTACCTAAATACTAGGGAAAATTTCCTAAAAACTAAAACTAAGAACCTAGACAATAACTAAACCACCCTAGCCGCCTAAGACTAGACTCACGCAAACCCTAAGACTACACGCACGAACGGACATGCTAAACATATAGGACTAAAACACGACCTGGAAGGGACACACTCGGGTAACCTAGACGCGAACTAAGTACTATGCGGGACAAGCAAGCGAGCGGTACGGTGAGGATGCTAGGTGCGGGTCGCGGCAACTACTAGCGGACGGGACAAGGTGCTATCCTAGGAGGACTTTCGCGGAGCTGCCTAGACGTGACCTAACCTAGGACTCAACTCGGTAAGGACGCGGTAAGGAACACACGCTAGCTCGAACAACTAACATAGGTCATAGATGGAAACTCCGCACACACGCGGGACAGGCTATGACTGGGACGCAAAGGGACTAGACGCGGACACAACTAAAGGAACCCTAGACCTAGAAGTAACAAGGACATGGACGCGGGTGGTACAACACCACCGAATGCTAATCTAAGGGGGGGGGACACGCGGACGCGACTAAGAAACCTAGACCTAGAACGTGGATGTAACACGAACAAACGCTAGAGAACACACGCTAGATGACTAAAGGGACTAAGGACGCGGTAAAGACACACGCTAGGTGAAGAGCTAGGACGCGAACACAAACAAGAACCCTAGACCTAGAACTCGACAACTAAAGGAAACCTAGCAAAGAACAAACAACACACAACTCCTTATGGATTTCAAGTATGTGAAAGGTGTTCTAGGTGAGTTTCTAAAAGTTCTAGATTAATTTTAAAACAACCTAAACAATATTTTGTTTTCTTTTTTTCTTAAAAAAAAATTCTAGCAACAAATAAACAATGAACAAACAAATTCTTCTATTTTTTTTTTTTTGAATTAAGAAAAATAAGAACAAGGAATGATAGAACCTGATTTTTTTTATATTTTTTTGTAGGGTGTTTGTGGTATGTGACTTGATTCCTCTCCTTCTTAACGAGAACCTCAGGAGAAAGAGAAAGAAACACAATCAAAAGCCAAAAACTATTGCAACAAAACAATGAAAAATCGCCAAAAATAAAAGGATAGAATCAACCTGATGAGCAGGAGCTTTTGGCTCTCATACCAGATGATGTAAGAACTTAGGTGGGCTGTCTTTTCACCGAGAATCTCAGGTTAATGGACAGAATTCGATGGAAGTGAAAGGGTGGATCGAAGGAACCACACAAGCTGTGAAAGGGGCTTGTGATACTCCAATAACTTCAACCAAAAGGCTGAAGAACACACGGCTGCAGCAAGGCTTGCTGGCGGCTGTTTTTAGACTAAGGGTTTTGTCAAAATACTTGTTGTTTCATTAAGTGTAAACAAGAAGGCTTATATAATGTCTTGTTACAACTTTAGGGTAAACTACAAGGCGTTTAACCTTTCAGAGATTAAAACAACATGTAGTTCATTTATTGGAAATTAAAATAAATATTGGGCCCTAATTAGTCAACATGACTTAAACCCAATTAAAACACTTAGTCTAAAAGAAACAGAAATAAGATAGAAAGCCCAATAAGACTTAGGCATGGAATTCGCCTGAAGACTAATGAATGAGATGGAATTGTGAACAAGTCTTCATCGCCTGGTGCACTAAGAGTATTGCCTCATTAAAACCTTCTTCGGAAAACCCAATGGGACAAAACCGAAGATAGGAAAAAATGTATAATTTCTTAGCACGAATTTTGGTGTCTCTACCGAATGGTAATGGTAAAGACACCGGAGGAGGAAGAGTCTTCTAGAAGGAACCTCCATGGTTCTTTGTCTAGCTGGAATGGATGTTCGGTCGTTGGTGTAAGAACCGGACCGGTTTGGTCAGATGCGTGAGCCATCGTGGACGTCTGGACGGCTGGTCGTGGGCTGATCGTCTGGGTCAGCTCAGGGTCTTCTCCGGTTCCACTCTCCAGTAGCATGCTGAGCTTGTCTCCTAAGGCTTTCCTCTTGGACAGTGTAAGAGGTCCAGGTGGAATGACCGGTGCAGTGGCTGGCTCGATGTCCTCATCACTGGGCCTGTGATCTTGTTCGAGGCTGGGAGGAGGATTGAGCCACGGATGGAGCTGATGATGATGGATCCATGGATGGAGATAGTGGCGGTACGTCCTGCATCTGGAGCGGACCATGAGCTGGAGCGGGCTAGGACAAGGTCGAGCCCGGTTCTTTCCGAGAGACCATTGGTGCGAGGTCATGCCCGGTTCGTGCCTAGGTTGTACCTGGGTCGTGCCTGGGTTATATCTGGGTCATGCTTGGGTAGTACTTGTGTCGTGCCTAGGTGAACGCGGCTTGGGCTGGACCAGTCCTGGTGCGGACCGTGACAGTATAGGACCTGATTATTCTTGAGCCGGTTCTGGTGCTTGGTAAGGAGAAACTGGGAAAGGTGCTGGTGCCTTTGGAGGGACTATGCCAATGCTTTCCAAGATCCTTCTTAGATTCTCAGCTTGGTCATGCCTTGTTGTTAAGATGTCTTTGAATTCTTTCCAAGTTCCTTCTTCATAGAATTCTTTGGACTCTTGAAATTTGACATCTCTGGATACTAGGACTCTTCTATTCTCTGGATTGTAGCATTTGTATCCTTTTGTGTAGGAGAATACCCAATGAACATGGCCTTGGTGCTCTTTGGTTCCAGTTTGTTCCTAAGTTCTCTTAGTACTAAAACAAAACAAACACACCCAAATACTCTTAAGTGTTCAATATTAGACTTAATTTTGTTTAATACCTCAAAGTGAGATAAATCATCTAGAACTTTAGTTAGAGTTCTATTGATTAAGTAGCATGCAGCTACTAGAGCATCACCCCAAAATTGTTTGGGGACCTTCTTGTGGAACATCGTTGTTCTCACAACTTCCATCAAATGTTTGTTCTTCCTTTCAGCTACTCCATTTTGTTGTGGAGTGCATGGACAACTTGTTTGATGTTCAATGCCATGTTTGGCCAAGTGTTGCTGAAACTTGGTACTAGTATATTCCCCTTCATTATTTGTTCTAAAGCATTTAATCGTGGCATTCTATTGATTAGTAACAAATGTCTGAAAATTAAGAAATGCATCAAACACCCTATCCTTAGAACTAAGCAATGTAATCCAAGTATACTTTGATTTTTCATCAATAAAGGTCACAAAATATTTTTGGTTTTCTCTAGAAGGAAAGGGAGATGTCCAAACATCATAATGCACCAAATCAAAACAATTGTTATATGAATGAATTGATTTCTCAAAAACAGTCATACAATGTTTACCAAGAATGCATGATTCACACAAATCATTTTTTATTTTAATTCCAAGGATTATCAATTCTAAAGTTCTAGGATGAGGATGGTCTAATCTAGCAAGTCAAAGCTCAGTTGTAACATTGACATTCACACTATTAGCACACGGTTCATGTAAGCGAAGCATGGACAAATCTTCAAGTACATACATGTCATTCTTTGTTGTTCCTTTTCCAAATTTCCTACTTGTTTCAATATCCTGAAAGTAAAAATCATTTGGAACAAATATAGCTTGACAATTAAGATCTGTAGTAACTCTCTTAAAAGACAACAAGTTAGCACATTGATTCCATTAATTGGCGCATTGATTCCATTAGCTATTACCACACTACCTAAGGCAGGTTCAAAGTTTTCTAGCAAACCTAAATCACTTATCATGTGATGAGAAGCTCCAGAATCAACAATCAAAGATTTATAAGCAATAGATGTTTGAAAAGAAGCATGAAGTGATTTACCCAACACATTACCAAAGCTAAAACCTTTGAATAAAGCTTCCAAGTCTGATTTCTTCACAAACTCAGATGGAGAAGCATGGACCGGATTGTTGACCAATGTAGAGGCAGTTGTGTGCACCAGGTTGGAGGAGCTAGTGGCGCTTGTTGATGAAGTTTTGGACATATCAATGAACCAGCTTGGCTTCAACTCAGGATGAAGCACCCAGCACTTCTTCTTGGTGTGACCGGTTCTCTTGCAGTGATCACACCGTTTTTCTTCTTCTTGGATTCAGCTGGCGCCTTGAAGAAGCTCTTGTGGGCAACCACCAGTTCTTTTTTGTTTCCAAACAGCTGAAGAGATCCTTGCTTCTTCTGAATCTTAGCACAGACATCCTCTAAACTAGGAAGCTTATCCTCCCTAAGAATGTGCTTAATCAAATCAATATAGTTAGTATTTAATATCAAAAGTAACCCAAATACCTTATCTTGTTCTCTCCTTTCATGGAGAGTAATGGGATCAATTGTGGCATGCCTTAGCATCTGTAGCTCTGCCCATAATGCTCTAAAGGATCCATAATGTTTTGTGAACTCAACATCCTCTTATCTAAGATCATTCAAATCTTTCTTTACCTAAAAAATTTTCATGAGGTTAGTAGTATTTCCATGTACAGTTTATTAAAGTTTCCCAAAGATCTTTAGCATTTTCACACTATGAATATGCTTCTAATAGAGATCTATAAAGAGAGTTTTTAAGTATATAAAGTACCATCTGGTCTTCCTGAAACCATTTTTTTGATCATCTTGATCATCTATGTCAGCCCCTTTAATGGCTATAACAGACGCTTTTGTAACATGACTCTATAAGCCTTTGCTGCACAAGGTTGTCGTCATGGTTCTTGACGAGGAGATAATTCGTCTCATGAAGCATAACTGGAGTCTTTATATTCGTCTGATACTCCAATAGACTTTGTTTTAAAACCTGCAAGAAAATAAAACCAAGAAGGAACCAAAATAGGAAACACAAGCTTGACCAACCGTGAGGTGGCGCGTCTAACAACCTGCAACCGTGAGCAACAACTTCCAACAGCCTAACAACCCTTGGTCAAACAACTTCAAACAGTTTTAACAGTCTAACTAGCAAAGATTCAGTGATAAAAACTGTTTAAAACTGCCTAATCAAATTAAGAACCAACTTTGCCTCCAAAATTAAAAAAATATATAATTCTAGTAACTTTCAAGAAAACCTTTCTTGAAGTCTAAAACTATTTGGATTGAGATGAAACTTCTTGATACCCTCCAAAATATCATTAAATAATTTTTGAACATCCAAGATTCACAACATATTAAGAAAGATTGAGGTTTTTAATACAAATACCTCCAATAGGTTAAATCTGGCCTTGTGGAAAATACTTGATCAATAAAGCTTCTAAACGTGAAAGGGGCAAAGAGGACTTCATGAATCATCAACTAGACTCAATTTAATTGAGTTTGGGCTTTGAAATCACTTAATTTAATGAAGAATTGACGAAGATATGCTTGTTGCAAAGTCATAGACTCGCGGCGGATGCGATCGCGACAACACTTGAGGAGATCATTTGTAACTTTCGACTCAGGCCACCAAATTGGATGCAATCACCGGGGAAATACTCATAACTCACTGGAGAACAAACCTTGATGAAGAAAATGACAAAAAGCCCGATTTCTTTCCAAAAAAATCGATCAAACCCCGTGAAGAGCCGCGACAGTGCTCGTTTTGAAGGTAAGAAGAAATCGCGAGTAAAGGTTAGAGATTCTGCGGAATTTTTATAACAGGTTGATGTATCCTGGCTCTGATACCATGAAAGATTATGAGATTAAGAGATTTAGATATTTATACATTGAGAGAGAGAGAGAGAGAGAGAGAGAGAGAGAGATTAGAGAGAAAATTAAGAATGATTATTATTGAGATTTTAGAAAAATGAATTTATTGCTTACAAAGGTAGAGAGAGAGCTATTTATACTAATCTAGTCTAGGCTTTTTTGGATACTAAGATAGCATAATACATTTTTGTTTACATGAATAACATATCAACAAACAAGCCTAAGCCATTTCCGTTAGACACATGGTGCCTACTTAGAATCTAAGGCACACTTTCTTCATTTTTTCTATTTGTTTTCATCATTCTTCTTCATTCTAATATATTTTGTTTTTAACACAAAATACTATTTTTATTAATGATAAAAGATCCTATAAATAGGTAATACAAACCTACAAATGTAGGCTAAAGCAAACCTAATCATAGGCTAATACATACCTGAAAACAGGTTAAACAATGCCAGAACCACTGCCAAAAAGCATAAAATCGTTAACTGAATATCTAACTCAGCAACTCTCCTAGGAATTAATCCATCTAAACAAATTTCAAACGTAACCTAGATGACTCTATCACGTACACATTTAGAACGAAGAAAATCGAAAAACAGAACGACCTTCCGATAAGCCGTTGTCGGTTTTACTAAAAACCAAAATTATATCAAGCCAATTTATTGCTGTCTGTAATTATTCATCAAGATATTCCAAAATGATTACAGCTGAGAACGAATTCAAATATTGTCCTCGTCGAATTTGAATACGCAATAGTGCATCCATCAGAAGACTCGATGATGGGATTACATGAATCCGCAAAGACACATCCTCCCGTAACACCGTATATGGATCCCTTGACTTTCCAATGAAAACATGAGCAAATAATAAGGCATTCTGGAGTCAAATATCTTCTATATTGGAGGTCTCGTCCTCAAAGAGCTCCGTTAACAAGAAGTTTTGATCTCACCAAATCCTTTGAAAGCCAGCCGCCAAAAAGAAAGTTTCGGGAGACCCATAGCCTGAGCGACCCACCTCCGCTTCACGCCGTCGCTTCGTAACAACCCGAAGCACCATCGCCCAGAGGTGACTCCGTCTCCCACCGTCGAGCTGTAGCTCAGTCTTCACAGAGGAAGAGACCGGCATCGGAGTAGTTCAGAGGGTCGGAGAAGAGAGACACAAAAGGGGGGCCCTCTCGCAATGCTGGAGGAGGCCAGACGCCGGAGAGGCGAGCTAGATCTGAAGTTATGAACCCGACGGCGGCGGCTTGACCTACTGGAGAGAGAGAGAAGAGAGAAGGGAGAAATTTTTAAAAGGGATGTATCTCGATTGTCCTTTCATTCCAATATATAGAGCGTACTTTTTGTTTGTCTGAGATAATAGCATATTTTTTCCCTTCACCAAGTCCTAAATTTGATGCTAACAGTATGAAAAACCAGCTTGACCAACCGTGAGCTGGCGCGTCTAACAACCTACAACCGTGAGCAACAACTTCCAACAGCCTAACAGCCCTTGGTCAAACAACTTCAAACAGTTTTAACAGTCTAACTAGCAAAGATTCAGTGATAAAAATTGTTTAAAACTGGCTAATCAAATTAAGAACCAACTTTGCCACCAAAATTAAAAAAAAAAAACATAATTCTAGTACCTTTCAAGAAAACCTTTCTTAAAGTCTAAAACTCTTTGGATTAAGATGAAACTTCTTGATACCCTCCAAAATATCCTTAAATAAGTTTTGAACGTCCAAGATTCACAAAATATTAAGAAACATTGAGGTTTGTAACACAAATACCTCGAATAGGTTAAATCTGGACCTGTTGAAGAAACTTGATCAATAAAGCTTCTAAACGTGAAAAGGGGCTAAGAGGACCTCCTGAATTATCAACTAGACTCGATTTAATTAAGTTTAGGCTTTGAAATCACTTAAATTTATGAACAATTGACAAAGATACACTCGTTGCAAACTTGGAGACTCGCGGCGGATGCGATCGCGACACCACTGGAGGAGATCGTTTGTAACTTTCGACTCAGGCCACCAAATTGGATGCAATCACCGGGGAAATACTCTGAACTCACCGTAGAACAACCCTTGATGAAGAAAATGGCAAAACATCCCGATTTCTTGCCAGAAAATCGATCAAACCCCGTGAAGAGCTGCGACAGTGCTCGTTTTGAAGGTAAGAAGAAATCGCGAGTAAAGGTTAGAGATTCTGTGGAATTTTATGCCAGGTTTATGTATCCTGGCTTTGATACCGTGAAAGATTATGAGATTAAGAGATTTAGAGATTTGTAGATTGAGAGAGAGAGAGAGAGATATTAGAGAGAAAAGTGAGAATGATTATTATTGAGATTTTAGAAAAATGAATTTCTTGCTTACAAAGGAAGAGAGAGATAGCTATTTATACTAACCTAGTCTAGGCTTGTTGGGATACTAAGATAGCCTAATACATTTTTGTTTACATGGATAACATATCATTAATCACAAACAAGCTTAAGCCATTTCCTTTGGACACATGGTGCCTACTTAGAATCTAAGGCAAACTTTCTTCATTTATTCTCTTTGTTTTCATCATTCTTCTTCATTCCAATATTTTTTTTTAACACAAAATACCATTTTCATTAATAATAAAAGATCCTATAAATAGGTAATACAAACCTACAAACATAGGCTAAAGCAAACCTAATCATAGGCTAATACATACTTGAAAACATGTTAAACAACGTCAGAGCCACTGCCAAAAGGCATAAAATTGTTAACTGAATATCTAACTCAGCAACTCTCCTAGGAATTAATCCATCTAAACAAAGTTCAGACTTAGCCTAGATGACTCTATCACGTACATGTTTAGAACGAAGAAAAACAAAAAAACAGAACGACCTTCCGATAAGCCGTTGTCGGTTTCACTGAAAACCAAAATTACATCCAGCCAATTTATTGTCGTCTATAATTATTCATCAAGATATTCCAAAAAGAGTACAGCTGAGAACTAATTCAAATCTTTTCCTCGTCGGATTTGAATCTGTAATAGTGCATCCATCAGATACTCGATGTTTGGATTGTATGAATCTGCAAAGACTCATCCTCCTGTAACACCGTATATGGATCCCTTGACTTTCCGATGAAAACATGAGCAAACAATAAGGCAGTCCGGAGTCGAATATCTTCTATATTGGAGGTCCCGTCCTCAAAGAGCTCCGTTAACAAGAAGTTTCGATCTCACCAAAGCCTTTGAAAGCCAACCGCCAAAAAGAAAGTTTTGGGAGACCCATAGCCAGAGCGACCCACGTATGCTTCACGCCGTCGCTTCGTAACAACCCGAAGCACCGTCGCCTAGAGGTGACTCCGTCTCCCACCGTCGAGCTGTGGCTCAGTCTTCACAGAGGAAGAGACCGGCGTCGGAGAAGTTTAGAGGGTCGGAGAAGAGAGACACAGAAGGGGGGCCCTCTCGCGACGCTGGAGGAGGCCGGACGCCGGAGAGGCGAGCTATATCTGAAGTTATGAACCCGAAGGCGGCGGCTTGACCTAGTGGATAGAGAGAGAATAGAGAAGGGATAAGTTTTTAAAAGGGACGTAACTCGATTGTCCCTTCATTCCAATATATAGAGCGTACTTTTTGTTTGTCTGAGATAATAACATATTTTTTCCCTTCACCAAGTCCTAAATTTGATGCTAACAGTATGAAAAACCAATCCCATTTATCATTATTTTCTATTTTAACTGCGGTTCATGTTATTGGAACTATCTTATTGTCTTCATCTCACCCCACAACAGCCAAATATTGTCCCTTAATATTCCATTTAAGGAAAGCACCAGCTAACCCGATTATAGGTCTAGATGATTTTTCCAAGAACATCTCTGTGCCATGAAACACATAAACAACCTATAAAACCTCTGTTTGCTTCCAATAGTAGGGCCTGGAACTGTCTCAATCTCAAAATTAGATTCAGGATTCGATTCCAAGACTTGAGATTGATAGTCTTAGATGCGTGCAAAATGGTCTTCATGACTTTGTTTCCATTGTCTTGTCAGCTGAGTTTTGGCTTTTCCACATAGCTCCACACTAACAGTCAAATTGTATTCTCTTATAATCTCGTCTGCCATCTCGAACTTAGTGATCTTCAGATTCTTTCTCAGCCTTTCCCTATATAACCAAGCATTGGTTCACTATTTCAGTAGCGCTGTATAACCAGACCTAACACATGTATGATCTTTAACGAAAACCTTGATATTTATCTTCTATATATCTTATTGTAAGATACAAAATATCTTCGTTCACATTTGCCTTCTTTGTCGTTACATTTAACACCTATCTTTGTCTCTTGAGATCGATACAACTTGATGTTGTATCTAGACTTCAATGAATACCTAAATACTACAATTTGAAATCTTTCTTAGATGAAAAACACTTACCCAACTTGAGATAAACCTCACCATCGTCACGTTCTCCTCTATTGTCACGTCCATCATCTTCATCTTCAGAATCATTTTGCAAAAGTCTGGGAATTATACCGTCATCCCAAACATCGTCTCCGATCTTTGCATTCATCCCATCTTCATTATCTTTCTGCCCAAATTTACTTCCAATATCTTCACAATTTTCTTCGGCAATAGGAAACTCTTCTTCCTCTACCTCGCAATCGTCATCATCTATTGTGTGGTGTTCTTCTTTGATTTCATCTTCGGCTTCTACGACGACATTTTCTGTGGCGGCTTCTACTTCGACAGACTCACCAGAGGTTGCAGAGACATCGAACATGCAGCTCTTCCTTTACTGCTAGCCTCTGATTTTGTCCTCATTTCGTACTCAATCGATTTGGAGATTTTTTTCTTTAGCAATTTCAATTCGATTTGTCCATATCGGATTTTAAATTGAGAGATTTTGGGATTAGTTAATACGCTGTATTTTATTCCACACAGTTTCAAACAGACATTAATATTGCGACTAACACTGCTAAATGGTTGTTAACACCATGTATGAATTGGCAACACGGGGAAAAGTTTGTGTCTGTTTTGGTTTTCGTATAAATACATATGTTTAACGTCCACAAATAAAACTTTGAGATTTATTTAACATTTTTTCTGGTATATTTGAGAAATTGATATATTATTTATGTAATGTTCTATTCTTTTTATAATAAAATATTTTTGTTCCACTTAAATTTATTTATTTCATTCATTTTATATTAATAATTTATTAAATCTTTAAATGCTATTGAAAGGCATATATACTTCTTTTACTGTCATAAAATAAATTTTTAAAAAGGGATAAATTCTTTTAAAATGTTACATAAAAATTATTGTCACATATAAATACATATGTTATAGAATGACGTACTAAGCTATAATACATGAAGGCGCAATAGTATAGACCCAAAATAAAGAACTCTATTTCTACTATCAAGTATCTGAACTACTATGTAAGTTTACAATAAAATTGTGTAATTTAAAAAATATAAATAGCTCAAATTCAATCATTTAACATTTTCACGAAGCAGCATTGCGAAAAAAGTAAAATATAATGGTTTCACCATTTTATATAGAATGACATAGAATAGAATAATATTATGTTCAATATATAATTATATGTTTATATTTAAAGCAAATTTATTATAAAAAAAACACATTTGAATGAACTAGCATGTTGAAAAATATAACATGATGATAATAATTTAAATGGTAAGCCAAAAATTTTCATAAATCATAGTTTTTACATTAAGAAAATATAGAATTCAGCATTCTATAAAAGAGTGCATGAACATATGTTTTTCTGCAATTATAAACTATGAAAAAAAAAATTGGAATCATGTGGCATAATGGTGGTCACTTTTGAAATTCATGACACATGATGTTTTAATCCTAACAATCCGTAATGTTAAAGGGTATACTAAATCCATTAGACTAAATTAACAAAAAAAACTATAAAAATAATTAAAATGGTCTGTTTATCCAAAATAGTAGAGACGAATTAACTATAAAAATACATGAATATATGTTATTCTACAAAATAAAATAAAGAACTAGATATTTTTGTTAAGAAAATTTAATAATTTTATGACTGTTATAGAAGTTTTAAGTTATAGCATATATTCAAAAATATAAATTTTTAGCCAATATAATCATTTGTTTGAATTGAAATGTTAACAATATCAAAAGCAACCACCACTTAAGTAGAATATGACTGTTGCTACAAGTTTATGGTGGGTTTGCTATGTAATCTTTAAAACGATCTTAAATATGTGATACTTTGCGTTGACTTTGTCTCTGTGTGGATAAATGTTTTTCCTACTCGTGGTTACGCATTGTTTAGAGCAGTTTGGTTTTTATTTTATCGTGTTTTGTGTTAGAAAGAAGGTGATTATTCATCATTTTCTTACATTAAGAACAGTTATTCATCATTTTTACATGATTATTCATCATTTGTGTTAGAAAAAAAGGGATTATTCATCATCATTAACAAGTGGCATCATTGTAATCTACACACAAGAACATCCACTAATCTAGTTCTTATATATGTTTAGTGTATTTAATTGTATATGTGTTGTTAAGCTTTACCACTATATATAGAGAGGTTAGGAGAAAACAATATAATCAATCCATAAGCAACATAAGCAATAGTATAATCCTTTTTCCATAATCACTAGTTACCACTTCTTCCTCCACCTTATAATTTGTTATTTTGATCACCAATAATCATATTTTTTTAGTTATTATTTCACAACAAAGGAACCGCTCATATACCGGAAACAGGTGATTTATATTTTTTTCTTAAATTAATAGAAATATAGGTTCAGTTTTCTCCATTTTATTATAATTTTATATTTATATATTATTTTGGGATGATAGATGATGTCTTCCCATTAATAAAACTATTTCGAGTAGACATAAATAAAAATATCCAGAATAACTATATGTCTTGAAGACAAAAAAAATTCCAGAAAAACTACATGTCTAGAAAGCATATATACAAAATTCTAGAAGAACTGAATAATAAATTTTTCCAAAAGAAAAAATATACATATTTCAAATTTTTTTAATTCTTATTTAAATTATATATTCATTTATGTTTAAAATTTAAATTTAAATCATGACATGGTATTTTTATATCACAATATACATGATGGTTTAAAATGAGTATCTCACAAAAAGATCTTGCAGATCTATGGCTATTTGTTAAAGCCATCGTAATGTTATTGTGGAGAAACGATAAGTGAATGATATTGAAAAGAAATAAAAATTCTTACATCAATATCGGGCAAATGGGTACTAGAAGTACTCGATTTGGTGCAAGCTATGTTGGTAGCACAAAAAAAGAAATAATAACGAATTTGTGATATTAAACAACAATCTCGTCTCACTGGATCAGTTTCATTTTTGCAGAAGTGAATGTTGGTTCATCCAATAACAATAATAGACATGGACACGGTCAAGATAATTACAGTGGTCGTAGACAATGAGGATATGGATATGATCAAAGATAAGGTCAAATAATAAAAGAATTTCATCCCCAGAAAGGAAAATAATTAGATGATTTTATCCCAGAAAGGGATAATAAAAAGATCAAACAAAATAAACTTGGTTAAGAAATTGTTTGTTATTTATGAGGCGTGAAAAACCATTGGGCTCGTGCTTGTAGTACATCCAAACTTTAAGTCCAGTTATATAAAGATGTTGAAACCAATGGTATTTTCATGTATGGCAAAGATATTCATATTAATGCACATCTCGATGTGACAAATATCATCGTAGATCCTGAAGTCATCAACTATAAACAAAATGACTAAAATCTTCCTTAAGAAGATAATAAAAAATAATGTTTACGAATATTTTCAGTTACATGTCATGATGCACAAAACATGTATGTTTTTATAAATACATATTTAGTTTTCTGAAAATTTAGATAATTTTAAATGGAGAAGGGAGATATATGTCTATCAAATAGTGCTACAACGGACACAATAATTAAAGATAGAAAATATTTCTTCTCTCTTAAAATAAGTGATTTCGCTGGAAGCGTGAACACTATATCTGGTAATGCAAAAATCATTATGGACTCCAGAAGAACTAGTTTTTCAATGCCAAGGGGAACAAAGTTTGAAATAGATAATGCATTATACTCCCCTAAATATTACAGAAACTTGTTTAGTTTCAGAGATATCCGCAGAAATGGATATCATATAGCAACTATGAATAAAAATGACATTAAATATCTTTGTATTACATCAGTTACTCCGGAAAGAAAAATAATATTAGAAGAGTTACCAGCTCTATCTTCCGGAATATATTCCACAAAGATAAACAAGACTGAATCATATGTTACTATAAACTCGACGTTAATAAGTACATTCAAAATTTGGCATTAACGTTTAGGATATCCTGGTTCAGTCATGATGAGGAAAATTGTGAAAAATTCAAATGGACCTATTGAAAAACCAGAATAACTTTCAATCAAAGGAATTTTTATGTGCTTCTTCTCAAGGAAAACTAATAACTCGGCTATCACCGAAAAAAATTGGGAATGAATCTCTAATGTTTTTAGAAAGAATACATGTAGACATATGTGGACTTATCAATCCATAAAGCGGGTCATTTAAATATTTTATGGTTTTGATTGACGCATCCAACAGATGGTCACATGTATGTCTATTGACTACACGAAATATGGCTTTCGCAAAATTCATTGCCCAAATAATCAGGTTAAAAGCACAATTTCTTGATTATATAATAAAGAAAATAAGGCTTGATAACGATGGTGAATTCACTTTACAAGTCTTTAATGACTATTGTATGTCATTAGGAATTGATATTTAACATCTGATCCCATATGTTCACACACAAAATGGCATGGCTGAGTCTTTGATTAAACGGTTGCAGTTGATTGCAAGACCGATAATATTGAGAACAAAGCTCCAAATTTCAGTATGGGGTCATGCTATATTGAATGCAGGGGCATTAGTCCAGATATGACCAAGTGCATATAATTATATTTCCTCTATAGAATTAGCATTTGGTCAGAAACCAAATATATCTCATCTCCGTGTATTTGGATGTGCTGTTTATGGTCCAATAGCCCCACCACAACGAGAAAAATGGGGGCATAAAGGAGACTGGGAATATATATCAGTATATATCACCAAGCATAATTCGGTATCTTGAACAAAAAAACTGGTGATATGTTTATGGTACGTTTTGCCAATTGTCATTTTACTGAAGGTGAATTCCCATTAAGGGAAGGCATTAAAGAAATACCAAAATATATTACATGGTACACACCGTATTTTTTGTATCATGATCCTCCTACGAAACAACGTGAACTTAAAGTTTAGAAAATTGTGCATTTGCAAAATATAGCAAATCAGATACCAGATGCATTCACCGATACAAAAAAATATGAAAAAATCATATATACTTGTTGTAAATGTTCCATCAACAATTGATGTTCTTGAAGAAAAAACTGATGGATACATAGCAAATGAACCTAAAGCTCAAATAAAGAGGGGGAGGCTGATGAGATCAAAAAAGAAAAAAATCCCCGAAAAAGAAAAATGAGAAAGATGAATATAAAGAATGGTCCAAAAGAACCATATACAGAGAAAAGTCTTAAAGACAAAATTGACACTGAAAAGTGTGAAATTTTCATCAATTATACTCACAATGGAAAATTATTAATAAGAAGTGAGATAGAAGATAATGATAGAATTTTCTCATTCTCTGTATTTAAAGAAATTGATCATGAATGTGATGATCCAGATCCAAGGTCCATATTAGAATGTCAGAAAAAATCTGATTGGGAGAAATGGAAAGCGGCCATGGGAACTGAGTTGAACTCCTTCAATAAAAGAAAAGTTTTTGGACATATTGTCACAACACCGGAACATATAAAATCGGTTGGACATAAATGGGTATTTGTATGTAAAATAAATGAGAAAAATGAGGTAACAAGATATAAAGTCCGCCTTGTTGTCCAAGGATTTTCTCAACGACCGGGAATTGATTATGAAGAAACATATTTCCCAGTTATGGATTAATAGATTAAGAGTTTAAGAGATTTAAAGATTTAGAGATTGAGAGATAGAGAGATTCAAGAGAAAAGAGAGAATGAATATTATTGAGAGTTTAGAAAAATGAATCTCTTCCTTACAAAGGAAGAGAGAGAGAACTATTTATACTAATATAGTCTAGACTTATTTGGATACTAAGATAGCCTAATACATGTTTGGCTACAAGGATAACATATCATTAATCACAAACAAGCCTAAGCCACTCCCTTGGACACATGGCGCATACTTAGAGTTTAAGACACACTTTCTTTATTTCTTCTCTTTGTCTTCATCATTCTTCTTCATTCCAACTCTCCCCCTCAAGCTTAAGTCATGGAGAAAGACTAAGCTTGTAACCATGAAGCATTACCTCATTAAAAACCTAAAGAAGGAAAACTCAATTGGGACAAAACATTTTCTAGGGAAAAAGAGTATAACACTCCATGATCAGGATCAGTGTTGTGGAATGGACATGAGGCCAAGCCTTGGGTAGATAGAATCGCCAGTCTTCAGTGTAGTTGCTTTGGTTAACACATCTGCTAGTTGATCCTCACTCCTTGTGTAGCAAGGTAAGATGATTTCATTTCCAATAGCTTCTCTCACCTTATGGCAATCCACATCAATATGATTGGTTCTTTCATGAAACACAGAGTTAGATGCAATGTGTATAGCTGCTTGATTGTCACAATGGACAGTGATAGGAGACTCCAAGCTCACGCCAAGAATGTCAAGGAGAAGTTGCTTCAGCCAGATGTATTCCGTAGTAAGCTTCCTCATAGCTCTGTATTCAGCTTCTGCACTAGAGCAAGATACAACCTTCTGCTTATTAGTCTTCCAAGTCACAAGATTACCTCCTATGAAGGTACAGTAGCCAGTTGTGCTTCTCATATCTTCTATGTCTCATGTCCAATCTGTGTTTCCATTACAACCCATCCATATACCTTGTTCTTTAATGCCTTTCAAGTATCTCAATATGCACATGATCATTTCTCAATGCCTTATCTTTGGGTCTTTCATATGTTGAGACACTTGATTCACAGCAAAACACAAGTCAGGTCCAGTGATGGTTAAGTATATGAGCTTACCAACCACTTTTCGATACAGTTTTGTATCATGAAACTCATCATTTCCAAGCTCTCCCTCAGGTTCTATCTTGTAACCTTCTTTAGGGGTGTCTTAGCTGGTTTAGCTTCCATCATACATGTAGAGGATAATAAGTCCACAATATATTTTCTCTATGATAAGAAGACACATACCTTGAACCTACACACTACAATTCCTAAGAAGTATTTAAGTTCACCTAGATCCTTAATATCAAAGACACTCTTTAAATAAGCTTTAGTATAATCTTTGCCTACTTTATCACTCCTTGATATGATTATGTCATCCACATAAATGAGTATAACCACAATACCGTCCTTACTCTAAAGTGTAAAGAGAGTGTGTTCAAATTCTGACCTTTTGAATCCTCTGTCCCTTAAGGTCACATTCAGTTTATGGTACCAAGTTCTTGGAGATTGGTTTAAGTCATAGATAGCATTTCTTAATCTCAGTGTATTGCTGCCACCTACTTGATCTTCTAGACCTGGTGGTGGTGTCATGTACACTTCCTCTTCTAGATTACCTTGTAAGAATGCATTCTTACCATAAGTTTGTGTGAATCCTCTAGTAGCAAGAGACAAAACAACATTAACTGAGTGTAATTTAGCTACAGGATCAAAGGTATCCCTATAATCTTCACCATAAGTTTGTGTGAATCCTCTAGCCACCAACCTAGCTTTATACCTATCTATCTCACCATTGCTTTTATATTTAATGGTAAAGATCCATTTAGAACTTACAGCATTTTTCCCTTTTGGAAGAGTGGCTGGTGCATATGTTTGATTCTTCTCCATAGCTTTTCTTTCAGCTTGAATTGCTTCTCTCCACTTCTTTATCTTCATAGCTTCCTCATAGGTCTTTGGAATATGCTCTTTATCAAGGCTAACAGTAAATGCAACATGAGAATCAGGTATATGAACTAGATTACACACTCCCTGATCATGGTGAACTACTGCATTGTTTTTGTAGTAGAAGTTGAATGGAAATCTCTGCCTTGTACTTCTTCTAAGAACAACAGCTGGTTCCCCTTTTTCTTCTCCTTATAGAGCATCCACAAGGTTAGTTTGGATATCCCTTGGCCTTTTAGAAGCTGAGACTAGAAAATCTCCTTCTGAATCCTCCTCTTGATCATATTTAGATTCCTGGCCCCCCTCATGACCAAGAGGAGGTGTTTGGCCTGGTTGGAGAGAAAGATGCGCTGGCATTGAAGTTGATGTCGACACTTCCCGTGCCTGTGACCTTGTTCGAGGCCGGGACGAGGATGGAGCCATGGATGGTACTGATGAAGATGGAGCCATGGATGGAGCTGGCGGCGGACTTCCTGCATCTGAGTCGGACCATGAGCTGGAGCAGGCCGGGACAAGGTCAAGCCCAGTTCTTGCCGAGAAAACATTGGGGCTGGGTCGTGCCTAAGTTGTGCCTGGGTTGTACATGGGTCGTGCTTGGGTCGTGCATGGGTAGTACATGGGTCGTGCTTGGGTGAACACAGCTCGGGCTGGGATAGTCATGGTTTGGGCCGTGCCAGTACATGAACTGATTGTTCTTGAGCTGGTCATGGCGCTTGGTGAGGAGGATCTGAGCCAGGTGCTGGTGCCTTAGGAGGGACTATTCCAATGTTTTCTAAGATCCTTATTAGATTCTCAGCTTGGTCATGTCTTGTTGTTGAGATGTCCTTGAATTTTTCCCAAGTTCCTTCTTCATAGAATCATTTGGACTCTTGGAATTTGACATCTCTGGATACTAGGACTCTTCTAGTCTCTAGATTTTAGCATTTGTATCCCTTTTGTGTAGGAGAATACCCAATGAACATGGTCTTGGTGCTATTTGGTTCCAGCTTGTTCCTAAGTTCTCCTGGTACTAAATCAAAACAAACACACCCAAATATTCTTAAGTGTTCACTATTAGGCTTAGTGTTGTATAATACCTCAAAGGGAGACAAATCATCTAGAACTTTAGTTGGAGTTCTATTGATTAAGTAGCATGCAACTACTAGAGCATCTCCCCAAAAACGTTTGGGAACCTTCTTGTGGAACATCATTGTTCTCACAACTTCCATCAAATGTATGTTCTTCCTTTTAGCTACTCCATTTTGTTGTGGAGTGTAGGGACAGCTTGTTTGATGTTCAATGTCATGCTTGGCCAATTGTTGTTGAAACTTGGTGCTAGTGTATTCCCTTCCATTATCTGTTCTAAAACATTTAATCTTGGCATTGTATTGGTTAATAACAAATGTCTGAAAATTAAAAAATGCATCAAACACCCTATCCTTGGAACTAAGCAATGTAACCCGAGTATACTTAGATTTTTCATCAATAAATGTCATAAAATATTTTTGGTTTTCTCTTGAATGAAAGGTTTATGTCCAAACGTCAGAACGCACCAAATTAAAGCAATTATTATATGAATGAATTGATTTCTCAAAAACATTCTTAAAATGTTTCCCAAAGATGCATGATTCACACAAATCATTTTGCAATTGAATTCCAAGGATTATCAATTCTAAAACTCTAGAATCAGGATGGCCTAATCTAGCATGCCAAAGTTCAGCTGTGACATTAACATCTACACTATTAGCACACGGTTCTTGTAAAGAATGCATGGACAAGCCTTCAAGCACATACAAGTCATTATTTGTTGTTCCTTGCCCAAATTTTCTTCTTGTTTCAATATCCTGAAAATAGAAATCATTAGGACCAAATATAGCTTGACAATTAAGATCTGTAGTAGCTCTCTTAATAGACAACAAGTTAGATGTGAAAGATGGCATATAAAAGACTTTAGATTCTTTATCAACCAATTTAAGCTTTTCAATTCTTTAATTGACACATTGATTCTATTAGCTATTACCACACTACCTAAGGCAGGTTCTAAGTTTTCTATCAAACCTAAATCACTAATCATATGATGAGAAGATCAAGAATCAACAATCAAAGGTTTAGAAGCAATGGATATTTGAAAAGAAGCATGAAGAGATTTACCCAACACATTACAAAAGCTAAAGGCTTTGAAGAGAGCTTCCAAGTCTGATTTCTTCACAAACTCAGATGGAGAAACTTGGACAGGATTGTTGGCCAATGGAGAGGCGGTTATTTGCACCAGGTTGGAGGAGCTAGTGGTGCTTGTTGATGAAGTTTTGGACCTGTCAATGAACCAGCTTGGCTTCAACTCAGGATGAAGCATCCAACACTCCTTCTTGGTGTGACCGGTTCTCTTGAAGTGATCACACAGGGTTCTCTTCTTCTTGGATTCAGCTGGAGCCGACTTGAAGAAGCTTTCATGGGCAACCACCGGTTCTTTCTTGTGTCCAAACAGCTGAAGAGACTCTTGGTTTTTCTGAATCTTAGCACAGACATCCTCTAAGCTAGGAATCTTATCCTCCTTAAGAATATGCTTAATCAAATCAATGTAGTTAGTGTTTAAAGTCAAGAGTAACCCAAACACCTTATCTTGCTCTCTCCTTTCTTGGAGAGTAATATGATCAACTCTGCCCACAATGCTCTGAATGATCCATAATGCTTAGTGAACTCAACATCTTCCTGTTTAAGCTCATTCAAAGCTTTTTTTACATCAAAAAATTTTAAGAGGTTAGTGGTATTGCCATATACTGTTTTTAAAGTCTCCCAAAGTTCCTTAGCATTAGAGCAGTAAGAGTATGCTTCTAAAAGATAACTAGCAAGGGAATTTTGAAGTATAGAGAGTACCATTTGATCTTGCTGAAACCATAGGGCCTGATCAGCGTTTTCAGCCTGAGCCTCCTCATCAATTATTTGAAAACCCGGTTGAAGTCTATGGCTCCATTAACCTTTGCTGCACAAAGTTGTCGTCATAGTTCTGGACCAGAGGAGATAATTTGCTCCTTGAAGCATAACAGGGGCTTTTATACTCGCTTGGCGCTCCATCAGACACGTTCTTAAAGCCTGCACAGAAGAGGTTACCAAGGAAGGACCAATCCACACGCGCGTTATACTAAACCACTGGCGCGTCTAACAGTTAACAACCAGCAACCGTTTTCCCAACCATTTACAAACCACCAAAAACTTGCTTCAACAGACCTAAAATAATTAATACAATTTGCTTCAGAAGTTAAAAATTGGTTACAACAATCAAACTAACTTGTCACTCACTTTCCCGCCTTTTTAAAAAAAAAACAGAATGTTTCTAACTTTCACGAAAATCTTTCTTGAAGTCAAAAACTCTTTGGATTACAACCAAAATTCTTTAAGCCCTTGAAAATATCCTTAACTAGGTTTTGATCATCCAAGATCCGAAAAAGATTGAGAAAAGTTGAGGTTTTTAATAAAAACACCCTGAATATGTCAAATCTAGACTCTTTGAAGATGATTTGATAAAGAAACCTTCTTGACTTGAAAAATGGCAAATCAGACCTCCTGAATCATCAACTAGACTCGTTCTAATTGACTTTAGGCTTTGGAATCATGTGATTTTATGAAAAATTGAAGAAGATATGCTCGTTTCAAAATGGAAGACTTGCGGCGGAGGCTATCGCGATACCACCGGAGGAGAACGGTTGGAACTTTCAAATCAGACCACCAAATTTGATGAAACCTGTGAAATGTTCAGAACATGCCGTAGAACAACCCTTGATGAAGAAAATAGCAAGAAAACTCGATTTATTGTCGGAAACCTTGAGGAAAACAGGAAGGTATCGCGACGGGTCTGGTTTCAAGGATGAGAGAAAATTGCGTGCAAGAAGATGAGAATCTGCGGAATGCTTATGCCAAATCAATGAATTCTGGCTCTGATACCATGAAAAATTAATAGTTTAATAGATCTAGAGATTTGGAGATTGAGAGAGAGAGAGAGAGAGAAATTACAGAGAAAAGAGAGAATGAATATTATTGAGATTTTAGAAAAATGAATTTCTTGCTTACAAAGGAAGAGAGAGATAGCTATTTATACTAATCTAGTCTAGGCTTGTTTGTATATTAAGATAGCCTAATACATGTTTGGCTACAAAGATAACATATCATTAATCATAAACAAGCCTAAGTCAATCCTTTTGGACACATGGTGCCTATTCAGAGTCTAAGGCACACTTTCTTCATTTCTTCTCTTTGTCTTTATCATTCTTCTTCATTCCAACATGGATGCAATTATATTTAGATTCTTAATGAATCTAACGACATCTAAAAATCTATAAATGTATCTAATAAATGTTGTGACAGCATATTTACATGAATCACTTGATAATGACATATATATGAAAATTCTAGAAGAATTAAAAATGCATAAAGTATTAAGATCAAAACCTAAAGGAATATGTGCGGTCAAATTACAGCAATCACTTTATAGAATAAAACAATCCGGGCGCATGTGGTATACTCTCTTAAGTGAATATTTGTTAAGTAAAGGATATACCAACAATGCAATATGCTCTCGTGTTTGTATATATTGATGACCTGAATATAATTGGGACTCAAAAAGAGATAGATGATGCACAAACTCATATGAAAGAAAAGTTCGAAATAAAAGATCTTGGACAGACAAAATTTTGTCTTAGACTCCTGATCGAGATGAAATTTTGGTACATCAATCAAATTATACGAAGAAAATCTTATAATGCTTTTATATGGATAAAGTGACTCCTTTGAGCACTCCAATGGTCAATCGATCACTTAATTTTGACAAATATTAATTTCGTCCTTGTGATGATAACGAAGACGTATTAGGTCCTGAAGTACCGTATATGAGCGTTATTGGAGTACTTATGTATCTTGCAAATTGTATTGGACCATATATTGTTTTTGCCACTAACCTTCTTGCTAGATACAACGAATTTCCTACTCACAGACATTGGAACAAAATAAAGCATGTATTCCATTATCTCCAAGGTACAATTGACTTAGGATTATTTTATCCTAGAAACTCCGAGATTGGTTTGGTTGGTTTTGCAGATGCGAGATATTTATCAGATCCACATAAAGCTCGATCATAAACTGGGTATGTTTTTACGGTTGGAGGTACTGCAATATCTTGGCGTTCCCAAAAACAATCTCTAGTCACAACTTCAAATCATTCACGAAGCATGTAGAGAATGACTATGACTCAGATCTATGAATCAGCACATACAATAAGCAAGTGGAATATCTATCAATAAGGAGCCAACAAAAATGTTTGAAGATAATGATGCATGTGTTTTTCAAATCAAAGAAGGTTACATCAAGAGCAACAGAACAAAGCATATTCCACCAAGATTTTTCTCTTACATATAAGAGCTTGAGAAAAACCAAGAATTGGATATCCAATATGTTCGTTCAAGTGATAATACAGCCGATCTCTTCACAAAGGCGTTTCCCACTACAACATTCATAAAATATGTTCATAACATTGGAATGCGTCATCTTCGAGATCTATGAAGCGATAATATCCATCATTTTCAGGGGGAATATTGCGTTGTTGTACTCTTTTTCCCTTCTCATAGTTTTTATCCCAATAGGTTTTTCCATGGTAAGGTTTTTAACGAGGCAACACACAATACTTCGATAATGGATAATCAGTAGGAAGTGTTAGAAAAAATGTGATTATTCATCATCTTTTTACACTAAAAACAGTTGATGCATTAACAAGTGACACCATTGTAATCTACATACAACATCCACTAATATAGTTCTTATATATGTTTAGTGTATTTAATTGTACATGTGTTATTAAACTTTACCACTATATATAAAGAGGTTACAAGGAAAAAATGTAATCAATCCATAAACAACATAAACAATACTATAATTCTTTTTCCATAATCACTAGTTACCACTTTCTTCTCCATTCTCCATTCTCCATCTTATAATTTGTTACTTTTTTTTTGTATTGCTGTAAGAGTTAAACTATACTCGATTCCGCTATTGCTCCACTACGCTAATCTATACAAACGAAGACTCCATTGGCAGCAACAACAATGGCGAAGCTCACACTTTTCTTCTTCTTTTCCTCTCTCATCTTCTCCTCATCCCTTGCTTTCCAATCAGACGAGCTTCTCGTTGACGACGATGAGTTTGGTCTCGAAGGAGCAAAGCCCCAATCCTCACAACTTTACACCTCTTCACCCTCGTCTTCTTCTCCCACTATCCGCAAAAGATACTCAGATCCCGATTTGGATTCCAAAGTCCAATTCACTCTCGAACATGCCTTCGGCGAATCTGATTTCTCCCCCGCCGGCACTTTCTCAGCTCGCCTCAAAAGCTGGAGCCATGGCGGAAAGGTCTGATCTTCCTCTCGCGATCGTTATTATTTCCCTTTTCTCCCACGGAGCTTCGTGTTTTGGTTTCTCAATCGAATCGTTTGAGATTCAGTTATATTGATTTTAGCATTCTGGATCGCATCTATCTTATTAAACTACCTTTGATCTTTGTGGATGCAGACTCTAACAAAGCTGAGGTTCTCAAGGAATGGTTTCTCTGAGGAAGAGAAAGATACATTCAAAGTAAATATTTACAAGACTTCTTTTTTATTCCCAATTTCACTTGGAATCGAGAGATATAATGATTTTGGTGGAACTCATTTTGTAGAATCTGTTGAAAGGAGATGACTTTTATAGAATTAGAGTTCCTTCCAATGTGATCAGCCCACCAGGGAAAGAGTATGTGGTTGCATCAGTGAGAGCTGTAAGTCAATCTCAACTCTTAGGTTGATTATTACTATTTTCCGACATGCCTTGTGATTTTTATTGTTTGTTTGTTATTGCTTTCTTAAGTTTGATGCGTTATTTTCTTTACGCTTTATAATAGACACGTTCTTTGTAAGTTACAATGGTGGCTGCTGCTAAATTCAAAGACTAGTTCACCTAGTTTCACTCATTGGACTCCTCCTAGTAGGTTATAGTATTCTAGTAATAGTATATTGAAGAGTAGTTGTAGTTTAGGTTTCGAATGATTTGATTAGTAGTTCTCTCAATCTCATCCAAATCTGTTTCTAAGCCAGACTGAACGAGAAAACCTAGAATTACTGAGATACGTTGAAGTCACAGTCGTCAGGTTATGTGTCTGATTTTAAAATAATATACATGTTTGATTACAGAGATGTCTACCACGGGATGGCTTGGATGAGCATTTTGTTATACACATGGTAAATACACGTTTCTGACATCGAAAATTGTTTGCATCTTAGCATTTCAACTACTCTTTGAAATGACAGAAATTTAAATTTATGTTCATCTCGGTCGGTTTACTTGCTGTGCTGTCTCCGCTTGTAGGAAGGTGCCAACATCTTGGCAGTTAGTTATGGTTCTCTTGGGGCATGTCAATATCCTCGACAGTTCAAACTTGTAAGTGAAGACTGCTATCCCATCTTATCTTTGTTATTTCAAACTCTGACTCAGACAAACAGAACATGGACTTATCCTCCCTTTTCTTAGGTCTAGATTCTGATGTACTGATAAAATATGAACGCAGATGATGTAATTGAGTAATGATTTTTCCGCGTGTCATTTTTTTCCGGGGTAGAACGTATTTTGAGTCATATTGTATGTACAGTATTGTACCTTCTTTCTCTTTTTGGCTTATGTTTCTTCAGCAGAAGTGCTGTAAGCATTTTGTTATATGCTGATAGATCCGAAAAACACTCATGAGGAAATATTTTAAGAAGATTAGACATGTTGTAGTATGGTCCTAGGATCATTGTAAACATTCCACAATTGTGTGATTTTCGCTGTGGTTTGAAGTAATGAGCGCTGGGTGTCTGCTTCCATGTTTGTGTGTGTGCATTGACGTTCTACATATTCTAAATTCCTTTCTTTTTGTTTGTGCCTTATATAAGGGGAGTGTGGTTTAGTGGAAGGATAGTCATTGGTTTTGGATTGCTTCAAGTTTATCGTGTCCTTGAATATACAGAGTATGATATTTGCGGGTCTCTCTAAGTGTCAAGTTATCTTTCCAAATATGATCCTACCCTGGGTTCTATCACATTTCTTGTCCTAACTGAACTCTGAAACCCTGACTTTATGAAGCACGAAGGTTACATTATTGTGAACTGGTTTTGATTATCTATACGATCCAATTTATGTTTGTTTTTTGCTTACTCTAGCCAGCAAAATGGTCTTTCAACTCCCACACAATTCTGAAGAGCAGTGAGCAGGCACCAAGGTAGAAACATTAATCGTGTTTTTTGCATCAAATGGCACGAACCTGCACATCTATATCTTATATACCATAAGTATTTTTGTCAGTTCATCAAGTTATATCAATAAACCTTTGCCTGTTGTTCCACAGAACTCCAATATTCACTGAGGAGATTCTAGGCGCTGAGAATGCAGAGAGCGAAGTTGAACCACCACCAGAGAGATCATTTTGGGCGAAATATGTGAGTAGTAATACAGTAAAAAGGAAAACTTTTGATGATTCCTTGTATTTTAGGTCTTGATGTAAAAATTCTTATGACACTCCAGTGGATGTACTTGATACCGTTGGGACTCGTAGTGATGAACGCCGTGACACAAGTAACAAACATGGCTGAAGAACAAACAGGTGGTCAGGCAGGAGGCTCGCAAGTGCAGCAATCAGCCAGGAGAAGATGATTTCAGTTTTACTTCACACAAAGCATGCAAAGGTAAACCACATCATAACTATGACCAAATTTCTTTTTTTACTGAGATGTCCTTAAATCATATGATCTTATGTGAATTTTAAGTCAAATGTGTGTTTGGAGTGCGTTATAAGATTCATTTCTGATTGTTCGCTTTTGTTGTTGAAGCTGCATGCAACTGGTAAGAGATGAAGATTCAACAGAACTCATGTCTTAGCACTGTCTTTATGGAAACCATCTTTTCATCATTTGGTTTTATGTAATATTTAATTTAATCCAGTATCGGTTTTGTTTGTAAACAACAAATGGGGAGCCAAAACTCTTCGAACATGAATACCTCTCTCTAAACCAGAGGCTTCATGACATCAAGAACAAAGATATTGAGAAGCTTCATCTCTTGTTTTGATGACTTTTTGACTTATGGCTTGTCAATATGTATTTCTTTGTCTGAATTTGTTGGTAATTTTGAGGGAAGTTAAGAGTACGTAAATGCCATGAGAGAAATCATCTTATTCATATAGGTAATACATGAAACCCTGTTTATATAAGGGACATTCTTTAGGCTGTTTTTTTTTTTTAACACTTGAAACTTGATTTCAATATAGTAAAGGTTTCATACATTCAGGTCACCATTCACAATTGGCAGTAGCCAATGTGGAACCCGATTATAAATGGAAGCAAGATAGATAGGATAATGCCTAACATGAGAAGTAAGAGTCAGCAGCCTTGTTAGTTGTCCTCTTAACGAAGTTAACAGAAAAGGTAGGATTCAGCCTTAGAAAATTCAGAATGTATGTGGTGTAAGAAGATAGACTAGGCCAAAGGTAAGGTTCCCTTATCGCCAAGACTAATGTAAGGCAGTCCACATTGAAGGTGACATTCAAATAGCGTATGTTTGCCATAACCTTAATCGCCTAGGATAAAGCTGTGGCCTCAGCATGGAGAGGCGATGAGAGATTGGGATACGACTTGACCCCAAATAATCTAACCTGCCTTAGACTGTTCATTATAATCCAAGCCACTCCACATGTCTTAGATTCCAGAGTCCAAGATGCATCAACATTACATGCTACTACATTTGTAGCAGGGGCGATCCAATGATTCAGTGCATTTGACACTAACCTTTGAGTGATTCTTTGATCCACCGAAGTAGACATTGTAGTGGGATTGCATGGTACCTCGTTCAGAACACTTTCCTCCTCATGTGCCCTTCTCCACTTAAGTGCATCTTGCATTGCCTTGTTCCATAAATCTTCTGGCTGGTGCTGCTCTCCGTTGAAGATGAAATCGTTTCGTGCTTTCCAGAGCCTCCACAGGACCCAAGGCTAGAAGGAAAGTGCCTTCATATCGGTATCTTTCTCGAGACAAGTAGAGATATTCGAGCAAATGGAGTCAGTGATTGCCATACTGGGAAAACCAGTCGGGGGCTGAGAGCCCAACAGCACGAGTTAATGGACATTTAAAGAAAATGTGGTTAGCATTTTCGACCTCTAAGCTTTACACTGTAGATAAACTTCCAGATAAAATTCTCCATATCAGGAATCTTATTTTCGGTAAGGTCGAGATCTTCCAAATCTTGGCATAGAGCACGTGGAGGTTCGGACCCTGTCTTTCCTCCAATCTTGAGCCCTTGTACATATGATGAAACCAAACTTGATACCTTGATTTGACAGAATACACCCCTGAGCTCTGAAAAATCCAAGAGTATGGTGCCTTAGCTTCTAACATACTTGGCTTAACTTGACAGATTAATTCCACATCTCTCTCGAAGAAACCTTCCTTTAACCTGTCCAGCATCCATTCATCACTGCCTGGTGATTTGAAGTAATCAATCTTCACAAAGTTCTTATCAAAAGTGTCCCGTATGACTGGAGGTCTGGGTCGTTCTTCAACAATCTATGGATCCTCTAAAAGCTCAACACCATTACCATTCCCCAATACCCGCTGCAATCCTAATTTTAGTAAAGCCGAAGCTTTATGAATTCCCCTCCAAGCGTAGGAAGGTCGTGATCCTAAATGGGCTGATAGCACAGAACCTGTTCTGAAGTACCTTCCCTTGAAAATTTGAGAAAACAGGCTTGATGGGTTAGAAGCTATTCGCCAAACCTGCTTTCCGATTAAAGCCAGATTAAAGCCTTCCAAATTCCTAAACCATAAGCCTCCAACTCCTTTTGCACTGCAGATGGATTCCTGATAGAGATTTATTTATCTCCACGAGTTTCACTTGAGGTTACTAAAAAGTAATCTCAAGAGTTTACCCGAGTTAGTGACTGCAAGTGCACAGTTATGCCTTTTGTAGTATAAACGGGATCGATCCTCAGGGAATGTTTATAACGCAATAGATTATATGAATTTTTATCTAATCTAAGTGATTTAGGATTTGATTGCGATTGAAGGAATATGAATTTAAACTAAATTAGAACTAAATGATCAAGATGATGAATGAATTAAATCAAGAATGTATTAATAAAGAAAACAATCCAACCATGGATTGGGAATTAGAATGAACGGGATGAGATTGAGATATCAATTCGAATCAAGAATGTGTAATTTGCATTTCCAGACAATGAGATTGAGAATAGATTAATACATTCTCATGTAAAAACCCCTATGCTTAGAACTAGATTTGATCAATTCCCATTGCAAATCCTAAAACTAAACAAGCATTAAGATTCATCTCAATTTTCATCAAATTCTCTAGACAACTACTTCCGTATGCTAGAATCATAAGATTCACTAATCAGACTATCCTATGAATTCACTATCCCTTTCCCAAGGTGTAGATTCGACAAACCCTAGATTAATTCTTACCAGATCAACCTAGCATTAAACATATCTAATAGTGATGGATTACACAATCCTAGACCTAAACATCATATCATGATCTCAATTCCCCTAATCATTTATCCTATTCATGGCTTAATCTAGTAATCTACTCAGACATAACCAGAATTGCAGAGAAAACAATTAAGGAAGAAGAAGACATAATTGAATTGCAGAAACTGATTAATACAAGAATTCTTAAAAAAATAAAACTATAATTGTCTTACTAAACACCATAGATTTCTGAAGGAATAACTAGGGTTCTTTGTCACTTTTTCTTCCTAGAGGCTGAATAAACACATCCCTGGTGTTTTTCTAATAAAAACCTATTTATAGGTTTTCAAAAACCTAATTTATTTAACTAAAACCAAAAATAAAAAATGAGATATTTACGGGATCGATCGATCGGACGAAGGGATCGATCGATCCCTGAATCCGTCGTAGACATTTGGGCTGGTAGATCGATCGATCTTGACGGATATCGATCGATCTAAACTTGCTCGATCGTTCTTCACACTTTTTGATCGGTCTTGGAAATCCTCGCAATTTGTAATCGTGTGAACGATCGATCGATCGCTTTAGGAGGAGATCGATCGGTCTTTGTGCATAGGTGGGGTGTGGGTTTGATCGCCTTTGAACTTGATCCTTCTATTGATGCATCCTAATCGTCTTCAAATAGTTGCATCGGTTGCCCGTGACTCCAAAAACTTCGAAACGTTCCTTTCTCGCTTGCTATCTTCTGAAAAAATGAAAAGGTAGAAAACATGCTAGAGTTCTAATGCATATGAACCTAAATGTACCCTAAAATGTGAAATCTAATGGTTGATTTATGTAAATTATGTACAGAATGATCTAGTAGAACCGCTAAATTGTGGGTTTATCAACTCCCCAGACTTGTCTTTTTGCTCGTCCTCAAGCAAATGACTAGAATAGAAAAGGTAACAAACCTACTGGAACTCAGAGCCAAGCCATATCAGTCAAATATTATGTTCAATATTAAAGCTAATAATTATCGAATGCAAAGTGTGCAAGTTTACTTAAAGACTTTAGCCATGCCTATCACAAATCGTTTTAGATCATACTTAATCTACACAACGCACTCAGATCAGCCAACTCTTTTAACATTCATTAAACAGGAACTCGTGAATCATGTTAGACAACTTCAATGAACTCATTTGGCTAAGGGTAAGGTTAAGAGATAAAAATGATCTCTTCTTCCATAGGTTGTGAAAGCCAAAAGTCGGGATCTCTCAAAAATGGAATGAACTTTAGAAGAATGCTAAAGGTAAGCTCCAATAAATGCATACAAGACCAGATTCTCATCTACCCAAAGTACACTATTTTTTGAAAATTCATACCCAAGCAAATCTCATTTCTCTAACATACTTTTAATTATACCCTAAAAAGATTACTGACCTGGATATTTACCTTTAAGGTCAGATACAAAAGCTTTTTTTAACCTTAAGTCTAGGAGAGGGGATAATTCTTATCTGTCTAGCGGGTTTGGATTTTCTTTTAGCTTGTTTTTTTTTTTTTTTAATTCCTCTTATTAATCTACAAGTTTATTGCTATTTCCACTATCCTTTACTAGACATTTGTCTTTTACTTTCTTTTCTTCCCTTTCTCTCCTAACTTTTCATTCCATTGGCTTTTCTGTCTATGATTCCATTGATAACCATCTATTATCCTCTTTTAAGTACCCACCTATTCCTAGTTGGTTCTAAAAGTATGAACCAAAGCTACTTGAGAAGCTAATCTTGTCAGTTCCTACCTAACACGTTCTACCAAGTTCATTCCGAAAAAGGCCTAAAACACTCACTAATATAGGATGGTTTGAACAGACGTCTAGGCTTAGGGTAGGGCAATCTACTTGAATAACAAAGAGTGGTAAAAAGGTGAAAGGAATCCAAGTATGTGTAGGTGAAATCCATGAGTTCAAATCCGGAAGTCTAACCTGATAATTATAAATTCATAATATATTCCAATAGATAAGAGATGGCCTCAAATAAAGCATGCTTCAACTAAGAGTAATCTAAAACCTAAAATTCCAAGCATGGATCAATCTGATGTTTCAACAAGCAAGTTATGCATCAGATTATTCAATAGCTTATCAACTAAACTAATAGAATGAGCAATAAACTATATTAAGGCGGTTTCATCATGGTTCCTTATGCAGATGTAAATGCAAAACTAAATGAATAATGAAGGACATGTAATGAAAACAAAAGTAAGTGCAAACATAAATATCCTCCCCCAGACTTATTTTACACTGTCCCGGTGTAAAAATAAAACAAAGGAATATACAAGTTGAAATGAAAATGAAAATGAAAATAAAATAAAAAATAAATAAAAGAAAGAAAAGTACAATAGAAAAGTACTAAGTCAATGGTCCTTTGGGCTCACGCTGCGGCTCTGTCCGGGTCTACGTCTGCGCCTGGGTAGTCTAGCCCCGTCGTCTGACTCTGTGTCCTCTGTGTCAGCTCATATCCTGTGTCCAGCAATATCAGGAATGTATGCAGCTCCGGAAGGCTCGTCTGTCTCCTTGGTATGTGGTCCGCGGAAACAGGACGGTGGCGGTGGGCATCTAGTCCGAGCTATCGCCTCCCACATCCTGCGCATCATCGAGTGGGACCTCTAAACTCAGCCTCGGTAGCGCCGGAGGAGTATGGTGGGAGATCGTATTCCCCTGAATAGGGTGGTAACGCATATGTCTCCTCCGGGGCCTCCTGCGTCTGACTCAAAAAATAATCAGGGACTCGGTCGTCTTCCTGATGAGGCTGTGAGGCATATGCTCTAGATGAGCTACCTCGTCGACGCGACCCTGTGCTAGGCTGATGTAGTCGCTCAGGCGGGATGGTGAACTCTAGATTCGCCCTAGAGCTCAAGGCTGTGAAATCGCGTAGTGGCAGCTTGCAGAACTGAGTAGCTCCTGTGCGATCCTGAAACTGATATATGTACCCCGACTTGAGTATCCCACTGTTCCGGAAGTACTGCTCTTCGAAAAAGGCGATCTTCTGCTCACAGGGTGTGGAGCTGAAATCAATGTCGTGATGCATAAATAGAGATGTCAGGAGGCTTCCAATCCGCTCGACCTTCTTGTTCACTGTGTTGAGGCCGCGAGCTTTTTTGGAGACCAGCTTCTCCGCGAATATAGCACCCCGGTTGGTGCGCAATGAGGTCGGTGGAGGGCTGGTGTAGATTGTGTGGGCAGAAGCAGGTAGACCGAAATGTAGTAACATAAGCTCGTCTTTCCTCACTGCTCCGGATGTGGGTCAGCTTAGCTGACCTAGACTCGTAGCCTCCAGGGCCTATCAAGTTCCACAGTTCAACGGCCTGTGGGAAGTCGGATGGCCAGCTGCACAGCTCCTGGGTCCTGTCAAACCCATATATGTCGCAGAGGTCTCGGAGGGAAATCTCGTAGAGGACCCCGCTGGAGAAGTATGAGATGGTCTCCTCGCTGGCGGTGGGAATGGCTCCGTCCTGGTAGCGGAGCTCAGCTGAAGCGAGGAATTAGCGCACCAGCTCCGGGAAGAGAGGATAGGTCTGGTACGCGATGGTGTCAAGTCCGAGCCTATGCAGCATGGCTCGGACCTCCTCTCTGATGCCCATCCGCTCTAAGGTCCTCTCACAGACAAAACAGATAGGCGCCATCTCGATGCGCAACAACCCGTTGTAGAATGTGAAGTGGTGGTGCGTCCAGGCTTCTCCATAGTGGTAGTTCTGGAACCGCAAATCTCTCTGCATTTCCCGCATAGTAGTGTGCGGGATTATCTCCGTCCTCCAGTCCTGCTCGTCACCCGGATAAAATGGGGTATTATATGGGCGAGGCTACGGATATGATGTAGTCACCGGGGCATCTGTATCTGCTCTCTGAGATGAGTTGTATGTTGTGGCTCTGCCTCGTCGCTTCTGGGTTTGATCACCGCGAGTCATATCTGCACAAATCAGAAAATCAATCTTCTAGCACGATCGATCGATCCCGAAATGGTTCCACAAAATTTCAAAATAATCGATCGATCGATCCGAAATTGATCGATCGATCCTAAAATAGTACGGGTTTTTGGTTTGTTGTTCTATATGAAACACGATCGACCGATCCAAACAGGGATCGATAGATCGGGAACCCGATAACGAAATCAAATCCCTAAATTCGCTCATTTCTCGCCAAATCTCCTAAATCTTGGATGGGTAATGCTCTAGACAACCTAACAAACCTCCATTCAACTCCTATTCTTCCTAAAACTATCTAAATCCATAGATTTCCTCGAAAATTCCACATATTTTCTGAAATCAAAAGTTAGAGATTTAGAGTCATACCTTTGCAGATCGAAAGAAATGTTTACAGAATCGGGTAGAGGATGAAAATCCGATTGGATCAGGCTCAAGAACTGCTTAAATTGGTGCTGATTTGACAAAGTTATGAATGAATTGAAAAGGATTGTGTTTTCGGAGGTTTTCGCGAGTGGATAAGGTGAAGAATTAGGTTTTTTGATTTTTAGGATCGTGTTTCAAATTTATAAAGGTGTTTTCGGTTTAATTTAAGTGAATTCGAAACCGGTTTACTTACCTGGATAGGCGATCCTCGATCGATCGATCGGGAATTTATTCGGCTAAGGTTGGATCGATCGTTTGTAGTATGGATCGATCGATTGCATATATTCTCGGCATTTGTCGATTGATCGGTCGATCGATCGTTCGTCTTCGTTCAGGTCGATCAGGGATATTTACGGAATTTTGCATTTTGGAACAGATCGATCGATCTAATGTGGACCGAGCGATCCACTTTGCTCGAATAAATTTCTTCTTCTCGGCAATCGATCGTTCGGGTTGGCATGATCGATCCATGATGGATCCGCAAAATTAATCGTCAACAGGATCGATCGATCGGTTTAAAGATCGATCGAACTGCATGTGTGTTGATACCTGCAGAAGTAAAAACTAAGTTAGTAAAGCTAAAATCTTAAATGATCAAAATAAAAGTATGTACAAAATGAAACTTGGGTTGCCTCCCAAGAGCGCTTGTTTAACGTCACTAAGCTTGACGACCTGATGTTTGAAATTATGCAGTTGGAGGTTCAGAGAGAGGAACTTGTAAGTTCTCGCTCTTGTCTTCGGTTGCTAGGTAAGGTTTGCATCTCTGCCCATTAACTGTGAACTCTCCCCCAGATTTATTCCAAAGGACCACTGCTCCGTGAGACCTGACCTCTTTGATAGTGAAAGGTCCAGACCATCTTGACTTTAGCTTTCCCGGAAAAAGTTTCAGTCTGGAGTTGAAAAGCAGGACTTGATCTCCTTCTTTGAATTCTCGTCTCACGATTCTTTTATCATGAAAAGCTTTAGTCTTCTCTTTGTAAATTTTGGAGCTCTGATATGCTGTCTGTCTTGTTTCTTCAAGTTCTTCCAAGTCAACCAGACGTTTTTCCCAAGCTGTCTTGATGTCAAAGTTGAGTAGCTTGATAGTCCATAGTGCTTTGTATTCCAATTCTACCGGTAGGTGACAACTTTTTCTATACAGTAGATTGAATGGAGTGTAACCGATTGGGGTTTTGTAAACAGTTCTATACGCCCATAGAGCATCATCAAGCTTGTTTGACCAATCTTCCTCGATTTTCCTACAGTCTTCTCAAGGATTTCTTTGATTTGCCTGTTTGAAACTTCCACTTGCCCAGATGTCTGTGAGTGGTAGGGTGTTGCCACTTTGTGTTTGACTCCATGTTTCTTTAGCAGATTCTCAAAAATCTTTTTAATGAAGTGACTGCTTCCATCACTGATCACCATTCTTGGTACTCCAAATCGAGGAAATATTATATTCTTGAACAGTTTGATGACCACTTTCGCATCATTTGTAGGACTTGCAATAGCTTCCACCTACTTCGAGACATAGTCCACTGCTACTAAGATGTATTTGTTGTTGTAGGATGATGAGAATGGTCCCATGAAGTCAATCCCCCAGACATCAAATATCTCCACCTCAAGAATGGGATTCTGTGGCATCTCATTTCTCCTGCTCATGTTGCCCTTTTGCTGGCATGCATCACATTTCGTAATATGTTCATGAGCATCTTTGAACATCGTAGGCCACCAGAATCCTGCCTGCAGTATCTTTTGGACTGTCTTGAAAGTAGCAAAATGTCTTCCATACTCAGAACCATGACATTGCGTCAGTATTCCTGCTACTTCTTTCTTGGGGATGCATCTTCGAAAAAGGTGATCTCTGCACTGCTTGTAGAGGTATGGCTCATCCCAGTAATATTGTTGGACTTCTCAGAAGAATTTCTTCTTGTTGTAACCTTGGAGTTCTGGAGGTGGGATTCCGCATGACAGGTAGTTCACAAAGTCTGCATACCAAGGAAGACTTAGCTCAACGGCATTGGCCTCTAAGAGGTTGTCTAACTCGCTGTCTACAACCTGAAGCATCTGAATCGTATGAATCTGCTCTTCAGGTAATGAGTCATTGATAGGTAGAATCTCTGGAACCTTCATTCTAGACAGATGATCAGCAACTCCATTTTCTATCCCTTTCTTGTCTTTGATTTCCAAGTCGAACTCCTGCAGAAGTAATATCCACCTCAAGAGTCTTGGTTTCGCGTCCTTTTTAGCTAATAGATGCCTCAGTGCTGCATGGTCTGTGTGTACTACTACTTTAGACCCAACCAGATACGTTCGAAACTTTTCAAATGCGTACACAATCGCTAGTAGCTCCTTCTCAGTTGTAGCATATTTTGTCTGCGCATCGTCAAGTGTCCTACTTGCGTAGTAGATCACATTCAGCTTTTTATCTATCTTCTGTCCCAAAACTACAGCATAATCACTTGCATCGCACATTAGTTCTCAGTTTGGTGGCCGCACTATTGGGGCACTTGTCAGAGCTTCCTTGAGTTTTAAGAAAGCTGTCATGCACTCCTCATCAAACGTAAATTCTGTATCTTTGCACAGAAGTCTTGTGACGGGTCTTGCTATGCTGGAGAAATCTTTAATGAACCTTCTGTAGAAACCGGCATGTCCAAGAAAACTCCTAATTTCTTTCACAGATTTCGGAGGTGTGAGTCTGGTCATGACATCAATCTTAGCTTTGTCTACTTCTATCCCAGCTTCTGAAATCTTATGTCCAAGCACAATTCCTTCTTTTACCATGAAATGACATTTCTCCCAGTTCAGAACTAAATTTGTCTCCTCACATCTCTTTAGCACCCTGCATAAATTTGAAAGACAAGCAGAAAACGAAGAACCATATACAGAGAAATCATCCATGAATATTTCCATAATTTCCTCAATCATTTCAGAGAAAATAGACATTACGCATCTTTGAAAAGTTGCAGGAGCGTTACATAGTCCAAATGGCATTCTTCTGTAGGCGAAGGTGCCATAAGGACAAGTAAATGTCGTTTTTTCTTGATCCTGAGGATGAATGGGTATCTGAAAGAATCCAGAGTATCCATCTAGAAAGCAATAGTATGAATGATTGGCTAATCTCTCTAGCATCTGATCAATGAATGGCAATAGAAAATGATCTTTCCTAGTCGATGCATTCAGTTTTCTATAATCTATGCACATTCTGTGACCAGTGACAGTTCTTGTAGATATCAGTTCGTCTTTCTCATTTTTAATTACTGTGATTCCTCCTTTTTTCGGAACTACATGCACATGTGAGACCCAATTACTATCTGAAATGGGGTAAATGATCCCTGCACCTAGTAATTTCAAAATTTCCTTTTTCACTACTTCCTGTAGGTTTGGGTTCAATCTCCTCTGATGTTCTATTGATGACTTAGAATCATCTTCTAAATATATCCTATGCATGCATAATGATGGGGAAATTCCCTTGATATCTATAATGAGTAGCATAAGGCTTTCCTATACTTTTTTTGCTCATGCAATAACATAGATATTTCCTCATCAGATAAGGAGGCACTAACAATCACCGGATAACTAGAGTTTGTTCCACAAAAAGCATACCTTAGCCCTGGTGGTAGTGGTTTGAGTTTCAGCTTTGGTGCATTTTCTTCACTCCAATCGTCTGTACCGCTAGTCTTACCATTGCTAGCTTCTGGAACTTCCAATTCTGATTTAATCTCTCCTTTCAGTGGCTTATGACAGTCTAGGATTTGCTCATACTGCTCAGCTTCCTCATTGATGTTTATCGATTTTACAGACTCCTTAGTAAGAGCTAGTTGAAGAGAGTCTCCAACAGCTATCTCTTCCAGGTATTCATCTACCACATCATCCAGCATCTCAATATAAAAGACCTTCTTTTCTATTGTAGGTTTTTTTCATTACCTCCAGTATATCAAACTTCAATACTGAAGATCTCAAATTCAGGTTGATAATTCCCTTCTTCACATCGATTATAGCTCCAGCTGTAGCTAGGAATGGACGCCCAATAATGATTGGGTCTGTGGGTTCGTCGTCCATTTCCAACACTACAAAATCGGTGGGAATTATGCAATTTCCTACTTTTAAAGGTAAATCTTCAAGTATACCAGTTGGGTACCAGATAGACCTGTCCGCAAGTACCAATGAGATTATGGTCTTCTTTAAGTCTGTCAAACCGAGTTTCTTTGACACAGTCAGTGGCATCAGGCTGACACTTGCTCCTAAATCGACTAGACAGTTTTCAAAGCTTAAAGGTCCAATAGAGCAGGGAAGTGTAAAGCTTCCAGGATCCTTGAACTTCCTAGGCAGATTGTTCTGAATTATTGCACTGCACTCATGATTAATTTGAACCATAGCTTCTTCCAGTGTCTTTTTCTTAGTTACTATGTCTTTAAGCAGCTTGTTGTAGATTGGGCAATCTAGAACAAGGTCCATGAGTGGCATTGTGACTTGAACTGTTCCCAGCAACTTCTTGAACTTCTCGAACTGCTTGTCAAGGATCTGTTTCTTAAACCTTCCAGGGAATAGAAGTTTTGGCTCATAGGGTGGAAGTGCAAAGTCAAATGTCTTCTATATCGCTTTGCCCTTATCAGCTTTGGCATTTACAACGATGTCTTTTCCCGCAGGAGATTCCTTTTCAGCTTCTTCATCAGCTAATTCTTCTGCTGCTATCTCAGGAGGTGTGTCATCCAATCCAGATTCCTTCCCTGGTGCTTCTCCACTTGTCAATTCCTTTCCACTCCTCAATGTTATGGCCTTGCAGTATTCTTTAGGATTAGGTTCAGGATATCCAGGTAGAACCCCCTTTCCATTGCTTCTTGAGGATGATGCCACCTGAGCAATCTGATTCTCCAGTCCTTTCACATGAGTCGCGAGTCCTTCAAACTTAGAGTTCAGATCATTGTAACAAGCTTTCATCTCAGTTATCTCCTTCTTTGTTCCTCCTTGTCCTTTTAGCAGTTGCTTAAGCATATTCTTCACTTCATCGTCCTGAGTAGGTTGATTCGAGTTGTTTCCCCTCTGCTGGAAATAACCAGATTGTGGTCTTGGCACATAGCTGCTGTTTGAAGGGACTTGATTACCAAGGTTCGAGTATCCTCTGGGTTGGTTGCTTGTCTGCCCCTGATAGTTTCCTTGGTTGATGAAGTTGCTCCTCTGGAAGTTCCTTTGGTCTTGTTGGTTGAAAGGTCTAGGTTGGAAGTTACTTTGTCCATGCTGGTTCGGTTGCTTGGACTGATAGTTTTGCCTTTGATTCTGATATCCTTGTCCTTGCTGCTTCAGGATCGGTGGGTAGACCTTGTCTTATGAATTCTCCACATTCTGGCTCCTGTAGGACAGGTTGTTGTTGTAAGGTTTGAACTGATAGCCTCCCTGATTTCCCACATAGCTAACTTCTTCATAGTTTCCTTCCAAGGCTTCCATTATAGGGTCCTGGTAATCTGGTTGGTAGGCATCTTGTTGATCCACAAAATGGACTTGTCTCTGGTTCTAGTGCAGAACCTTGTCCAACCTATCAAGCTTTTCGTTAATCTTCTTAAGCTTCTGATCTTCCAGCTTCACACCTCTTGAGGACCTATCATAGTCCTCACTATAGCATTGGTTGCTTTGAGCTAGGTTCTCAATCAGCTGCTCTCTTTGATCAACATCCAAGTTAGCGAAACTTCTATAGCTCGCTGTGTCAAGAGCTATTCTGAACTTCTCATGAATCCCTCCATGAAAGATTCCCAACAGTGCATCTTTCTCTACCCCATGATGAGGGCATGCTCTGGTGTATCCTTTCAGTCTGTCCCAGGCTTCATAGAATGACTCATTTGGTCCCTGTCGAAAGGTAGTGATGTCATTCCTGATCTTAGCTGTCTTCTGCTTAGGAAAGAACTTATTAGTGAATTCTTTCTTGCACAGAGCCCATGTGGAGACCAGTTCTGATGGCACATTATGTTCCCACTGAGCAGCTCTATCTCCCAAAGAGAATGGGAATAGCATCATCTTGATTGCATCTTGAGGAACACCATTAATCTTGACTGTCCTGCAGAGTCTCTCAAAATCATCCAGATGATGAAGTGGGTTCTCGCTGGGTAGACCATAAAATTTGGACCCTTGCACCATATTATTCAAACTTGTTTTGAGTTCATAGTTGTTGTTGGCAACAGTTGGTGTTGGAATGCCAAGACTGATGGTCCTTTCATCGGGCTCATCGAAAGCTCTAATACGCTTGTGAGGGGATCTCGCATCCACTTGTGGAATAGGCAGTGCTCCAATCCCACGCCCTTGGTGTTCTTCTTGTTAGGAGATTATTCCAGTCTCTCCCTTAAACTTCTCAGGCGATTTTCTCTCTCAAAGTGTCTTATCTCGTGAATTAGTGGTTGCAAGGTTTGTTGACCTTTGCTCCTCAAATTCATGAACCTGCAAAACAAAAAGATTCTCGAGTCTAAGTCAGCGACAAGAAAGAGTATGTAACAAAGATAACAGACTTAGTCTTAGACGACTTCTTAAATCTATTGGTTAAATTGCTTCCCCGGCAACGGCGCCAAAAACTTGATAGAGATTTATTTATCTCCACGAGTTTCACTTGAGGTTACTAAAAAGTAATCTCAAGAGTTTACCCGAGTTAGTGACTGCAAGTGCACAGTTATGCCTCTTGTAGTATAAACGGGATCGATCCTCAGGGAATGTTTATAACACAATAGATTATAGGATTTTTTATCTAAGCTAAGTGATTTAAGATTTGATTGCGATTGAAGGAATATGAATTTAAACTAAATTATAACTAAATGATCAAGATGATGAATGAATTAAATCAAGAATGTATTAATAAAGAAAACAATCCAACCATGGATTGGGAATTAGAATGAACGGGGATGAGATTTAGATATCAATTCGAATCAAGAATGTGTAATTTGCATTTCCGGACAATGAGATTGAGAATAGATTAATACATTCTCATGTAAAAACCCCTATGCTTAGAACTAGATTTGATCAATTCCCATTGCAAATCTTAAAACTAAACAAGCATTAAGATTCATCTCAATTTTCATCAAATTCTCTAGACAACTACTTCCATAGGCTAGAATCATAAGATTCACTAATCAGACTATCCTATGAATTCACTATCCCTTTCCCAAGGTGTAGATTCGACAAACCCTAGATTAATTCTTACCAGATCAACCTAGCATTAAACACATCTAATACTGATGGATTACACAATCCTAGACCTAAACATCATATCATGATCTCAATTCCCCTAATCATCTATCCTATCCATGGCTTAATCTAGTAATCTACTCAGACATAACCAGAATTGCAGGAAAAACAATTAAGGAAGAAGAAGACATAATTGAATTGCAGAAACTGATTAATACAAGAATTTTTAAGAAAATAAAACTATAATTGTCTTACTAAACACCATAGATTTCTGAAGGAATAACTAGGGTTCTTTGTCACTTTTTCTTCCTGGAGGCTGAATAAACACGTCCCTGGTGTTTTTCTAATAAAAACCTATTTATAGGTTGTCAAAAACCTAATTTATTTAACTAAAAAGAAAAATAAAAAAATGAGATATTTACGGGATCGATCGATCGGACGAAGGGATCGATCGATCCCTGAATCCGTCATAGACATTTGGACTGGTAGATCGATCGATCTTGACGGATATCGATCGATCTAAACTTGCTCGATCGTTCTTCACACTTTTTGATCGGTCTTGGAAATCCTCGCAATTTGTAATCGTGTGAATGATAGATCGCTTTAGGAGGAGATCGATCGGTGTTTGTGCATAGGTGGGGTGTGGGTTTGATCGCCTTTGAACTTGATCCTTCTATTGATGCATCCTAATTGTCTTCAAATAGTTGTATCGATTGCCCGTGCTCCAAAAACTTCGAAACGTTCCTTTCTTGCTTGTTATCTTCTGAAAAATCAAAAGGTAGAAAACATGCTAGAATTCTAATGCATATGAACCTAAATGTACCCTAAAATGTGAAATATAATGGTTGATTTATGTAAATTATGTACATAATGATTTAGTATAACCGCTAAAATGTGGGTTTATCAATTCCCAGTTTTTCCAGTGGATTCCAAGACCCGTTTCATTGTTCCTCCACCAAAACTTAGATATTGCCGAGTTAATTGCCTTACACGTAGCTTTTGGTAGGAGAAAACAGGACATTGCAAAGGTTGGAACCGCCAGAGCTACCGCTTTTATCAAGACTTCCTTTCTCGACAGAGAAAGATATTTAGTTTTCCAGGAATGAAGTCTTTTGTTGACTCTTGATTCAATAAATCGCATTGTTGCAATTTTTGACCCTATGAAAGATTCCGGCATTCCTAGATATATGTCTTTGCCTCCTCCATTTCTAATGTCCGTGATCCCTTTAACCTCATCCTTGACTGCCTGTGGAATTGAAGTCCCAAAGGTAATACTAGATTTAGACAGATTTATTCTCTGCGCCGATGCTACACTGTAGTCATGAAAGAGACTAGAAATGAGCTCCACTTGGTCTCTTTGGGCTTTGCAGAAAAACAGGAGTCATCTGCAAAAAATAAAAGTGAAACTTGGGGGCAAGATCGAGCAGCCTTGATTCCTTCTAATTTCTGATCCACCTCCGCCAATTTAAGTCTTTTTCCCAGTATCTCTGCACAGAGGATAAAGAGAAAAGGGGACAATGGATCGCCCTGCCTAACCCCTCTTAAAGGGATGATTCTGCCATAAGGTTTTCCATTTAAGAGGACCTCGAAAGACACTGAGGTAATGCAGGTCATAATCATATCTATCCATCTTACACAAAATCCCAATCTCCTTAGCGTATCCTCTATGAATTGCCATTCTAACCTATCAAAGGCCTTGGTCATGTCTGTTTTAATAGCAATAAACTAAGAGGATACCTCTTTTTTTGTTCGCAGGGAATGGAGCAGCTCATGAGCGATCAGAATGTTATCAGTGATTAATCGTCCTTCAACAAAAGATGCTTGATTCTCCGAAATAATTAAGGGGACGATCTTTTTTAACCGTGAGGCTAGAAGCTTGGAAATTACCTTGTATATAAAATTACAAAGGCTAATGGGTCTGAACTCACTGATACTCGATGGCTTTTGAACCTTCGGTATGAAACATGCTTGTGAAGTTTATTCGACTATCCAAGGACCCAGATTCCATGAAGTCTACCACCATTGAAAATATGTATTTGCCCACTATGTGCCAGTTATCTTGATAGAATGCTCCGGTCATACCATCTGGCCCAGGACATTTATTCGGATTCAAGCCAAAGACAACTGCCTTCACTTCACTCAAGTTTGGAGGTGCAATTAGGCTCCTGTTTTGTTCATCTGAGACTTGAGGTTGCACCGCCGTGAACATCAAGGAATCCCTAACCTCGCTTGAGTGGAGAAGTTCCGAGGTATATAGGTCTTTGAAGTGATTGACAATCAACTGACCCATCTAGAAATCAGAATGAAGAAAAATTCATGAACATTCATCTTGTAACGCCATAATTCTGTTATGGGATCGACGCTCCTTAACTTGAGCATGAAAATATTTTGTATTTTTGTCCCCAGCTTGCAGCCACTGAATCCGACTTAACACTCGCCAATAGATCTCTTCATCCTGGTAGGCAGCCTCCAAATTTGATCTGAAAGATATCAGCTCTTCAATATCAAAAGAGTCTGAATGAGTCAGAGCATCTAATTGTACTTTGAGATCCATAATCCTTAACTTGGCATTTTGGAAGTGGCTGTGTTTCCATCGGGCAATATGATTCCGACAATGATGGATCTTCTTGAACACATCCAGACTATCTTCATCCGATGGTGTTAACACATCTTGATCAGACCAACCTTCCTTGATCACCTTTTCAAAGCCCTCCTATTTTTTCCATCTCATGTCATATCTGAAACAAAATAATCGTTTGCAACCCTCCCAATTCAAGGAGCAACAAAGAGGGCTATGGTCAGACCCAATTCTGGCTATATATTCATAACTGACCTTGGGGAAATCAAGGAGAAAATGCAAGTTACAAAGAGTACGGTCGAGTTTACAATGAACTAATTCGCCACCCTGTCTTCCAAACCAAGAGAATGAATTCCCATGAGAGCAAGGCTCCTGTAATCCACATTTCTCTATTAAAGATGAAAATGGGTAAAAGGTTGATTGCAAGCGAGATCTTCCACCTCTCTTCTCCTCATTGCATAAGATTTCGTTAAAATCTCCCATAAGGATCCACGACCCTGCTCTGGATGATCCTATGATGGATAACTCTCTCCATAGGTGATGTCTGTCTCCTAAAACTGGATGACCGTATACTCCGGTGAAGAAAAATGCCTTTCCTTTCCATTTTATGAGGTTATCAATATACCTCTCACATGTTTTCAAGACTTTAACTTCAATATCATGCTTCCAAAAAAGAGCTAAGCCTCCACTTAATTCCCTAGGTTCTGAAGTTGCTAGATCATGATAATTCAGAGACTGGCATAGCAATTATAATCTTCCCCTCTTATTCTTGGTCTCACAAAGGTAAACTAAACCTGGGACGTGTTGACCACACACGTCCTTTAGGTGTCAAACGGTCAAGGGTTTTCTAATGCCTTGACAGTTCCAAGCAGCTATTTTCATATTGAACGTGGTGGTTTATGGGTCACCACTAACCTTTTTGGAGTAGGAGTTCTTTGACTTGATGATTTGGAGGAGGTAGATGATAATTTATGTCGAAGATCAGAAGCCGGGTCAAGGGTTTAGCTTGAGCTGCCAACTGAAGCGAGCCCCTGCGAATTGTCTGAACTATGGGAAGTCTTGGCTCTCTTCCGGATTTGATTCCTTTCTGTACTTTTTTTGCGTTTTCGAGCTGCATAGGTTGAATCATCAAGATTCTTTTGTTGTTCCACCCTGACCCTTGAAGATAGAACTCGATCTTCAGATTGAGAGGAATAGGAATAAAGCCTCTGAGACACAGGAATTCTGTGCGAAGGGGCAACTTCATCTGATTTGTGAACAGGTAAGATGGCCTTCGGAGTTGGTGATGATTGATAGTGATCTTGAGATGATCCTCGAATTTCCACTCGAATACCAGAGTTGAGAGTTTTCTCAGCAGACAGAGGCAAGGGCTCTTGAAGACGATGCAGAGCAGATGGTCTGACTTCCCCGGGTTTGGCTACAGAATCCTTGACCTTGTCAAAGGGGCCCTTTTCCAATGAGAGCTGAGAAGGCAACAAAGAACTACGCGGAAGAGAGGAAGGTAGACAAGCTTTGTTTGATTCCTTCTCCTACTCCTCATGACGTTTTAAAAGGTCAATATATTCTCACATTCCTACTTTATTAGGGTCTAAACCACTGAGAGGGGGAAGAGATGAGGGAGTCTTCTTTAGCCACCAAGCAGTAGAAACCTTGGCCTTCCCCTTCCCGGTATCTGAACCCTTCCCTTTCCTGGTAGAACCTGCTTCCTGAGATATTGATTTGTTTGTCTGGCAGGGTTCTTTAATCTCCACTCCTTTCTCTTTAGGTCGACTATGCTTGGCAGAATCCTTGGGAGGAGGCAGTGAAGTAGAGGAGTGCTGACTTGAGAGGGGATGTTCTTGACAGTGATACTGATCGTGTGTTAGACGCTTGCACCGAATACACAACTTTTGGAGTTTTTCATACTCAAATTCAATGACAGTGACATCCTCCGCATTGAAACTAACAGGTATCATAAAAACTATTGGATCTTCAGCTTGAATCCAAATTCGAGCTCTGACGTATTCCATCGAGTTCGGCGACTTAGCATGTAGAACAATCTCTTCTGATACTTCACCGATCATGCCCCCTATCTTCCAAACAGCTTCTTCGGTAACATAATTGACTGGAATATTTCGGATGTTAACCCAAAAGAGGATTCATTTAAGGAAGTTGGGGTGGGGATGGGAGGTCCACCTCTCACCTGCAACTAACCATCCATTAACATACCATGGCGCCTTCATCAAGATTCGCTTAAGTTCAGATTCCCAATCAAAGTAGAATTGGACCCGGTCGTTTCCAATTGGTCGAGCTCGAACATGCTTTGGAGTGTCCCAAATCTTGAGAAGGGCCGACGCCAATCCAGAGGGCTTAATAGAATGAGGATTCAAGATACGAACGATGATACTTGAATCAAGTTCCTCAACGATTGCCTTATTTTCTGGAGCATGAATTACTAAGGCGTTTTGGAGGTTAACAACTTCCTGATTCATCAATTTTCTAACAAGGTCTTTCTCCTTCTTACGACCGCCCTTACTCATCTTCCCAGCTTATCTAATCTAACCACCTAAGGATTAGGAAGGCGAAGAGGTGGGGGATACTAAACCAAAGAGATTCCCAATTCCTAAAAATTCAAGGAGTGAATAACATCTAAATCAGAGTAATACCTTCTTAACTCGCGGGATAAGATTCACTCAGATGAATGAAAACGGAGAAAAGTAAAAACTAAACCACAACCCGGGAGCACAAGTCGGGGAACCTATACCCTAGGCGGGTATACACATGTCTCGTCTTATCTTGTAAGAATCAGAGAGAAAAAAATCCACATGTGATCTCGAAATCCTCTCAAGACTATACCAAGTACTGTGCATGAGAGTATATACGAGTCAAACCTCCATTAGCGAGATAGTCTCAGGTACGAATCAACCTCATTAACGATGGGAAGTACTCAAATAAAGAGGGAAGAGAAAAGAGAGGGGGAGAAGAGAAGAAGAATAAGAAAGGAGGGGAGGAGAAGAAAAGAAAGGAAGAGGGACGCTGAATCAAAGACAAAAAAAAAAGAACATGCAGAGGTGAGAAGAGAGAATTAGGGTTTTGAAGAAAAAATTGGGGGAAAAGGGAAAAGAGGACATGGAGAGGAAGCTAGAGACATGGAGGAAAAGAATCTGCTGGCTGATTTGAGAGATATCGGCTAGATTTACACAGATCTGCAAGGGAAACGAAGGGAAGGGGCATTTTCAAAATTGCCCTTTCAATCGCCTTCGGAGAGAGAAAAATCCTACGTATTCTTTAGGCTGTTTATGCAGGCGCAAATGTACGAAATATGGAAGTAAGTGACGGACCGTCACTGACGGTTTCAAGTCGACTGTTTATACCTCCGACCTCAATATCAATAAATTTTTTTCATTTTAATAGACACTAGAATTTAGAGTTGGAGATGGGATTATTGATTTCCACATAATTGTTGGGGATTATTAATCCACTGGGCCATGTAATTAAAAAAAAAACTAATTGATGTAACATTTACTTATCATGTAGATTAAATAGTATGCAATATTTATATATTTCAATTAATATTAGGACTCATCTAAAAGAGTTTCTTAGGTTTGGTTTAGATATTTCCACCAGTTTCCTACCAGTTTGCTCACACCTTTCCATTATGAATTACTCTAAACTCGTTTTTGCAGTATCACAATAATTTAAAAGTTATTAAACATAATATGTAAGCACAATTTACATGAACCCTAAGACCTTTAAATATCTAGGTTAATCACATAATAGAATTATGAAGGAGGGTTATAGACTTACTTGCATTCATTGTTGCTGAGAGATCTTCCTGAATGGGTTATATCTTGATTGGAAAACAAACAGCTAGATCTTTAACTTAGGAGATTAGGTTTCTTTTTCTTTGTCTATAAACTTTATGTGTTGTGTTTCTCGAATGTTTTTATGATAGACAAAAGACATATTTTATAGGTAGAGAGATGACTTAATTCCCTCTTTAGAGTTTCCTTAGGATTAATCTCAACGTCCATGGAAATAGAGATTGATTAGGAATTACTCCTTTATTTCCAATTTAATTGATCACCAAATATATTAAAGAATAGCAATATTCTATTAGAAAACATATAACTATAAGACAACATTATAAGGAAAGGAAATTTTCCTTACAGTCTCCCACTTTGTCGTTAGGAAGATCCATTAGTGTTTTCCTTTTGGAATCATGGCCGGCATAATATGCTATAACTTTATTTTTCATTTGGTCATCACAAGTGTCTTGACTAATCTGGTAATTAGTGAGAGTCATGGTTGTCGCATATCACTCTGCAACATGATCTCTTCCATGTACTACTGCATTAATACCTTCATAACTAAACCGTAAACATAAATAAGAGTATGTAATGGTCTCTTTTATGTCTTTAAATGAAGACTCATTCTTTTATCATAAATCTAATTAACAATAGTGTGTGTGCAGATCGGGAATAAAATATATAAAAATTATAAAAGACATAAAAGAGCTCAAATAAATGTCAAATATAGGCTAAACATAAACATACAACATAATTAAGAGCTATCCTCAAGACCTATACTTTCAGTATGCTTCATGAATGTCTTTGGAGGTAAGGCTTTTGTAAAAATGTATGTACCATAAGTATAAGTCTAGTGCCTATATGTTCAATGACAAACTTTTCGCTTTTGACATCTTGCTTCAGTGACAGATATTCAAGATTCATATGCTTGGCACCTTTAGATATCCTATAATGCTTAGAGAAGAAAATTGCAGCTTTTAATTGTCCCAGTAAAAATTTAAAGGCTTCTCAACAAAGCTCGAAGCCCTAAACGCTGACACGAAATTATGCAACCATATTCATTGTATAGAAGCTAATATGCAACATACTCAGTTTTCATAGTGGATGTATAAATCAATTGCGACTTCTGGTTTTTCCATGAGACGGCACCTCCACCAAGGAGATACACATAGTCGGGAGTACAATGTCTAGAATCTTTGCATCCACCAAAATATGAATCTGAAAATCTAACCATCTGTGAATGTGTTGATTTATATGTCAGCATGTATTATCTTGTTCCCTTTATATTGATTTCTTCAATTTGCAGACCATGTCTTCTTGACCTTCGATTATAAAACCGTCAGGTTGACACATATAGACTTCTTCTTACAACTCTCCAATAAGAAAGACAGTTTTAACATCTATCTGATGTAACTCGAGATCATACTGAGCTACTAATATCATGATAATTGTGAAAGAGTTTATTCTAAACACATGTAAAAAAGTCTCAACATAATCAATGTCTTCTTTCTCATTAAACCATTTGGCTACAAATATAGCTTTATATCGTTCAACATTGCCATTACAGTCGAGCTTGATCTTAAAAATCCACGTACACCCAACTGCTTTGTGTCCTTCAGGCAATGGAACAATATCAAAAATATATTCTTAATCATTTAGTATATTTCATCTTTAGTTGCATCAACCCATTTATCAGAATTAAGATCTTTCATGGCTTGTGAATAAGAAACCAGATCTTTAATATACGGTTCTCCAGATTCTATTTGATAAAGCACATAATCACTGGAAATAGCAGATCTTCACAGACGAGTTGATCTTCTTAATGCTTCAATTTCATTATTGGCGATATTGTCATCATGGAGTAGATGATCATTCACTTGGTTTTCCTCATTGTTTAACTGTTCAACAATGGAAGGATTCCCAACATTCGGAACTAAGGGTAAAAGGATATTAACCCTAATTTCTTGAATGACTACATCTTGAACTTTATCACTCTCACTAATCTCGCCATTCTCATAAACTCTGGCATTACTGGTTTCTACTATTTTAGTACTATGGGTTGGACAGTAAAATCTATATCTTTAAACTTTTAAGGGTAACTAATGAAAAAACCACTGACCGCTCTAAAATCTAAATTCTTTTAATGTGGATTGTATATTTTTGCTTCAGCTGGACATCCCTAAACTTGGAGAGTGACAGACTAGGTTTCAAGCCTTTCCACCGTACGGAAGGAGTTTTTGGAACTGCTTTGCTTCAAACCCTGTTTGAGATATACACTGCAGTACGTAATGAATTCATCCACAAGGATATAGGTAAGTTGGCATGACTTCATGGATCTAACCATTCACATATAAATATGGTTACACTTTTCAGTTACACCATTTTGCCAAGGAAAACCAGGCGTTGTGTTGTCTGTATTGTACAACGATTCCTAATTTTTGGAGAAGTTTGGCAAAAGGTACATGATGTTGTCATGTTTCGTTATATCTACCATAAAATTCGCCACATTTATCTGACCTAATAATTTTTACCTTTCTGTGTAATTCTCCTACTTTAGTAATGAATACTTGTACACCATCCACAGATCGAAACTTTTCATGCAGTAATAGAGATAACAATAACGTGAATAATCATCAACAAAAATAATGAAATACTTTTTGCCTCCAAAAGTTTGAGGTCAGAAGTCCATAATATATGTATGTATGATTTCAAGAAACTGTGTACTTCTTGTGGCTCCTCTTTTACTGTGTTTAATTTGCTTACCCTTATTGCAATCTACACTTTTTATTATTGGTAAAATCAAAAGTTGGAATGACTCCATCTTTTACCAATTTTTTTTATTTTTTCACTGGAAATATGTACCATCTTTTATGCCACAAAAAACACGAGTCATTTACACATGTTTTCCGCTTAAGTCCACATTTATCTTGCAGGGTGAGATGTGTTTCAAAAGTTTGGTCAGTCAAATTTAACTTGTAAAGACCATTAACCAATATTCCAGAACCAGTTCAACTAGAGTTTAGAAATAAATTAAAACATCCGTCTCCTTGAAAAGACTTAAAACTAGCCAAATCAAGTTTGCTTACAGAAACTGAATTACGAAAAATAAATGAAACATAAAGAGTCTGAAATAAATCCAAACAAAATCCACTCTCTAAAATAAGACGATAAGTCCCAATAGATTCAACTGGTGCTTTGTCTCGGTTTCCCATAAGTATATAGTTTTCACTTGGATTTATGGTCTGGATTATAAGGAATCTTTGGAACGAATTGGTTACATGTACATTAGTACTGCTATCATTTCAAAAAGTGTTTGAATAAATTTGATCAAAGTTATATTTGAAAAATTTTACTGAACTCATAGGATTACCTTTCTTTTAGAACCATTCTTTTCTTTTAAGCAATCTTTCTGAAAGTGTCCAATCTTTTTTGCAAAAGTTGCATCGATCAACTTTCTTTGCCTTCTTCTCATTGGCTTGATTGACATCATTTATTCTAGGAGGTGCTCTTTTATGGCTCACTTATGATGAGGACATCGGACCGACTACCATCTCAGAAGTTCCATCCGGACCCCTGACGCGAGCCAAGGCCCGAGCCTTGGAGCACAAGTTCAACGAACTGGCGAGGCGAGCCAGAGAGCAAAGACCAGCCCAGCAAGGACCAGTCCACGACCAGGCCCCTCACGGCCCATCTGATCAATAACGAAGCCAGCCCTCGGACCGGTCCACCAAGGCCCGTTTGCAGTCCACCCGGAACCATGGAGGTTCCTGCTCGAAGATTCTTCCAGCTCAGATGTCTTCACCATTACCATCCGGTGAAGGCACCAAAAGCCGTGATAAGACATTGTACTCTTTTTCCTACCTTCGGTTTTGTCCCAGTGGGTTTTTCGACGAAGGTTTTAATGAGGCAACACTCTTAGTGCGCATGGCGACCAAGACCCGTTCTCAAGCCCAACATCCTCCATGGGCCAAGTTGACATCGGCCCTATCCTTATGCGGCTTACATATCTTGTTTCTTGTTTTTTAGACTAAATGTAGAATTAAGGCCTTAAGCCCAATTCCTAGTTATTGGCGAATTACCCTATGCCCAAGACCTTTGTGTTTAAGTCTTAGTCTAGGCCCATTTGTCCATTTAAAACTTCTTGTTATTTTTATTTAGACTTCTTGTTGTTTTGGGGAAACATCATGTTGTTTACCCTAGGTTGTAAATTAAAGGCTTATATAAGCCTTATTACTTGCAATGAATAATACAACTTGAATTTTGAAAACAAAACACTTAGACTCTTGTCTAAATTCGGCGCCTCCTCTCCTTGGTGAGCTAGCCGCGACTTCATCCTTTCTAGGCTGAAGTTATCTGGTGTATCACAAGTCTTCCGCAGCTTGTGTGATCCTCTCGCTCCACCCTCACTCCATCTTGTTGTTTCCCTAAACCTCGAGTTTCTCGGTATAAGAACACGCCGTCACTATATCAGAGCTGAAAAGCTCCTAAGTACTAGGTTGAATCTATCATTTGCTATCTTTGAATCTATCATCCCCCCCCCGTGAGACCCAACTCTCCCGTACCGCGCCCTACCTGCAGCCCGTGCCCTATAGGACTAGATCCTTTCCGTGACTACCGCTGCACCAGCTCAGCCTTGGACCGCGCCTCCTGTACCAATCCCACACTAGGTTCTGCCGCGCCGCAGCGAGTTTAGCTAGTACCTGCGGCATAGTTAGGTCAGCCGCCAAGTTGAGTAACTAGGATTAGGAATCCTTCCATTTAGGTAATAGGCAATTTTCCTTAGAGTTTTAGATACTATGATATTTTCCAATTCTAGGTTCTAACGATTTACGAAATTTCCCCTTAGCATCTTAACCAAAGTTAGATTTCCATAAGTTTTTCTAAGTCTTAGGAAATTTTCCTTTTAGCATAGTTAAATTTTTAGGCATGATTAAAACTAGGGAAATTTTCCTTTTTAAGACTAGGAAATCATTGGCCATCAGGAAAATTAGCAAATTAGTATATTTTCTTTCTTGTAGGATTTTCCTTTAATCTTTAGGAGAATTTTTCCTTTTCTTGAAAGTTTCCATTTTTAGAACTTTCCTTTTGTAATTTTTTCCTTTTTCCGAAAGTTTCCATTTTTTGAACTTTTCTTTTTGTATTTATTTTCTTTTCCGGAAGTTTCCATTTTTGGAAATTTTCCTTCTCCGAAAAGTTTCCATTTTTGGAAATTTTCCTTTCTGAAAACTTTCATTCTTCGGAAACTTTTTTTTCTAGAAAAGGAAAGTTATGTCGGGAAGTGAAGGACCATCGTCAAAAGCAGACAATCAAGCAATGATGAAACTACTACAGAACTTGACGGCTCAGATGACAGCCATGGCTACACGCATGGAGCGCCTCGAGCAGCCTGCCCGACCCACAACCGTTTCGACACCACCCACCTAACCACCCAGACTTTAAGCTTAACCTGCCTTCCTTTGCGGGAAAGTTAGACACCGTAGAGTACCTCGAATGGAAGAGACAAATGGAATAACTCTTCAACTATTACAACTACGATAGCAACGGCCCAGTTCATGGACCATGCCCTAGCATGGTGGGATCGAGAGGTTGCAGCCCGACGTCGAGGACGTTTTGGTACTCTAACTTCGTGGGACGAGTTGACCCACCTAATGAGGAGACGATACATCCCTCCACATTTCGACCGGGAACTTCAAAGGAGATTCATACACCTGACCCAAGGAAACAAGCTGGTAGCAGAATACTTCGACAAATTCGAACATCTACGGAACCGACTGGAGATGGAATAATTCGAGGAGAGCCACATGGCACAATTCCTTGATGGCTTACAAGACTCCTTTGCTCGTAAGTTCGAGCGTCAGCCCTATCACGACTTAGGCGAGTTGTTCCACCTCGCGGTCCAGATTGAAAAGAGTAACCAACGCAAGACCAAAGCACCGCCCAGACCAAGAACTATGTGGGCCACCAGCCAAAAACCATATGACCGAGTCACAACCAGAAACGACACGCGGTTCATGGTAAAGACCCCTACCAACCCGGCTCCTAAGGTCACTCACGTGGGCCCGAGACCAGCCGCCCCTACCTCTACAAACCAGCCTCAATGGAGCAGCGAGATCACCTATTTTAAGTGCAAGGGACGAGGCCACATGTTCCGAGAATGCCCAAACCAACGAACCATGGTCTTAATGCCGTCAAGAGATTATGAATCAGAAGACGAGACCGAGGAACCCGCGCCTACACCCACCACTTCAACGACGAGGTTGAATACGCCGATTCCGGAGACTTATTGATGACCTGACGAGTCCTTAGTTCTAGGCTAGAACCAGAAGAGATCGAGCAACGAGAAAACAACTTCCACTCTAAGTGTACCATTCTCGGAAAGGTGTGTTCCCTGATCATAGACGGTGGATCATGTACCAACGCCGCTAGCAAGTATATGGTTAAAAAACTTGGACTAGCTACGACCAAGCATCTGCGAATCTACCGTCTCAGGTGGCTTAACAACAAGACTGAGCTCTTCATCTCCGATCAAGTTAATGTGTCTTTCAACATTGGACGATATCAAGACCAAGTGTTATGCGACGTAGTCCCGATGTCAGCTTGACATCTTTTCTTGGGACGGCCCTGGCAGTTTGACTGGGAGGCAAAACACAATGGACGGACCAACTTCTACTCCTTCGTCCATAACAAGCGCCGGTTTAACTTAGCCCCGATGTCACCACAGAAAGTCCGAGATATGCAGACTAAAATGGCAAAGGATCAGCATGCTCGAAAGGAAAACTTCCTTTTGCAGACGTCCGCAAAGCCGTCCAGACTGAAGAGACACAAGTCGTCCTACTACTATACCGAGAGTTATTAAGTGCAGTTAGCGCAGAGGACAGTGTTCCCGAGGAAATCAAGACGCTGTTAGAGAAGTACACTGACGTCTTCCCAGACGAGATCCCACCAGGACTGCCACCAATCAGAGGGATCGAGCACCACATTGACTTCATTCTGGGAGCCCAACTGCTGAACCGACCTGCCTACCGTGTGAATCCCAAAGAAGCCAAAGAACTAGAGAAGCAGGTTCAAGACCTTATGGCGCAAGGATACCTGAGAGAGAGCCTCAACCCATGTGCCGTCCCAGTCCTCCTAGTGCCCAAGAAGGACGGAAGCTTGACTGCCGCGCCATCAACAACATCACCAATAAGTACCGACATCCCATTCCGCGCCTAGAAGACATTTTAGATGAGCTTAGCGGAGCAGTCATCTTTTCCAAGATTGACCTTAAGAGCGGATACCATCAAGTTCGAATGAGAGAAGGCGATGAATGAAAGACCGCGTTTAAAACCAAGCAAGGCCTGTATGAATGGTTCGTGATGTCTTTCAGGTTGTCTAACGCCCCAAGCACCTTTATGCGACTGATGAACCACGTCTTCAGACCATTCATCGGCAAATTTGTGGTGGTCTAATTTGACGATATTCTCGTCTATAGCAAAACCTACGTAGCTCATCTGGAGCATCTAGAGGCAGTAATCAAGACACTTCAGAAAGGAACAGCTCTATGCCAACCTCAAGAAGTATACCTTCTGCAGCGACCAAGTCATTTTTTAGGTTTCGTAATGAGTTCACAAGGTCTTAGAGTTGACGAAGAGAAAATACGAGCCATCCAGGAGTGGCCCACGCCAGCAAACACCAGCCAGGTCTAGAGCTTCCACGGATTGGCTAGCTTCTACAGCCACTTTGTGCGAGACTTCAGTACAATCTCCAGCCCCTTGACGTCTACGATCAAGAAGAACCAGAAGTTCAGATGGGGCCCCGAGCAAGAGAAGTCATTCAAGCTATTGAAGGAGTGCCTCACACATGCCCCGGTCCTCACACTGCCGGATTTCACTAAGACCTTTGAGGTCGAGTGTGACGCTTCAGGAGTAGGCATAGGCGTCGCTTTGACGCAAGGAGGTAGGTCGGTCGCCTATTTCAGTGAGAAATTAAACGGAGCCGCCCTAAACTATCATACCTACGGCAAAGAGCTCTACGCTTTGGTCCGTGCCTTGGAGACGTTGCAATACTATTTGCTAGCTAGGGAGTGCATTATTAATACGGATCACCAGACCATTCAACACATCAAGGGCCAGACCGCACTAAAAAAGAGACACACACGTTGGCTTGAATTCATCCAGACGTTTCCTAACGTAATCAAGTACAAAAAGGGAGACGACAATATTGTAGCCGACGCATTGTCCCGGAGACATACCCTTATCTTGGTTATGAAGTCCAAGGTAATGGGTTTTGAGATGCTCAAGGAACTATATACGAACGACGAGTATTTCAAGGAGGCCTTCCAAAAACAAGGGAAGGGCGCATACGGACTGTTCTACTTGTTTGACAGATTCCTCTTCAAGGAGAGACGACTCTGCATTCCCTGAGGATCCTTATGCGAGGTACTACTAAGGGAGGCCTATGGAGGCGGCCTAATGGGACACTTTGGTATCAACAAGACATTGGCCATGCTTAAAGAACATTTCTACTGGCCTCATCAACGCCGAGATGTGGAGGCCCAATGTGCCCGGTGTCTAATATGTAAACGGGCCAAGTCAAAAATGCATCTGCAAGGCCTCTACATGCCACTACCAATCCCTACTGCCCCCTGGACAGACATCTCGATGAATTTTATACTGGGACTGCCCAAAATAAACCACAAGGACTTCGTCCTTGTCATGGTCGACCGGTTCTCCAAGATGGCACATTTCGTTCCATGCAATAAGACCAACGACGCCAGTAAGACAGCAGACCTATTCTTCCAGGAATTAGTCAGATTGCATGCATCCCAAGGATGATTTTCTCGGACCGAGACACCAAGTTCCTCAGTCATTTCTGGCAAGCACTACGGAGGAAGTTGGGAACAAACTTGTTGTTCTCGACCGTGTACCATCCCCAGACCGATGGGCAGACCGAGGTGGTCAATCGGACTCTATCCACTCTGTTACGAGCAACGATCGAACACAACCTGAAGAAATGGCTTGAGTGTCTACCTTACGTGGAGTTCTCTTACAATCGTTCCGTCCATTCCGCGACTCAAATGACTTCGTTCGGGTCGTGTATGGTTTCAATCCGCCTACGCCAATGGAGTTCACACCACTACTCCCAGGAGACGCAATTAGCATGGATGGCAAAGCCAAGGCAGAGTATATGAAGAAACTGCATCAGAAGGTCAAAGCCAATCCGGAGAAGCGCACGGAACAATACGCCAAGCACGCCAACAAGTTGTGTTTGAAGAAGGCGATTGGATTTGTCTTCATCTATGGTCCAAACGTTTTCCCCAAAAACGGAAGAGCAAGCTTGCACCCTAAGGAGACGGCCCGTTCAGAGTCCTCCGACGAATCAACGACAACGCCTACCAGCTGGAACTTCCAGGTGAGTTTAATGTGTATACTACTTTCAATGTTGCTGATTTAGAGTTGTTTGATGCAGGTAAGAAGTTTGCTTTGGAGACCAAAGCTCTTCAAGAGGGAGGGAATGATGAGGACATCAGACCGACTACCATCTCAGAAGTTCCACCCGGACCCCTTACGCGAGCCAAGGCCCGAGCCTTGGAGCACAAGTTCAACAAACTGGCGAGGCGAGCCGGAGAGCAAAGACCAGCCCACAACCAGGCCCCTCACGGCCCATCCGATCCGTCCGCGAGCCAGCCCCCGGACCGGTCCACCATGGCCCGTTTGCAGCCCACCCGGAACCATGGAGGTTCCTGCTCGAAGATTCTTCCAGCTCAGATGTCTTCAACATTACCATCCGGTGAAGGCACAAAAAGTCGTGCTAAGACATTGTACTCTTTTTCATACCTTCGATTATGTCCCAATGGGTTTTCCGAATAAAGTTTTAATGAGGCAACACTCTTAGTGCGCATGGCGACCAAGGCCCGTTCTCAAGCCCAACTCCTCCATGGGCCCAAGTCGACTTCGGCCCTATCCTTATGGGGCTTACCTATCTTGTTTTTTGTTTTTTAGACTAAGTGTGGAATTAAGGCCTTAAGCCAAATTCCTAGTTATTGGCGAAATATCCTAGGCCCAAGACCTTTGTGTTTAAGTCTTGGCCTAGGCCCATTTGTCCATTTAAAATTTCTTGTTATTTTTATTTAGACTTTTTGTTGTTTTGGGGAAATATCATGTTGTTTACCATAGGTTGTAAACTAAAGGCCTATATAAGTTTTATTACTTGCAATGAATAATACAACTTGAATTTGAAAACAAAACCCTAAGACTCTTGTCTAAATTCGGTGCCTCCTCTCCTCCTTGGTTAGCTAGCAGCGACTTCATCCTTTCTAGGCTAAAGTTATCTTGTGTATCACAAGTCTTCCGCAGCTTGTGTGATTTTTTCGCTCCACCCTCACTCAATCTTGTCGTGTCCCTAAACCTCGAGTTTCTCGGTTGAAGAACACTCTGCTACTATTCTTGTATCAACTTTATTTCCTTTGCTAGCTTTAGGTCCAGCTCCTTGGACATAATGGGAAATTTTGATACCTTCACGATCAATCCTTGATTCCTCTTGAACCAATTTATTAGCCAATTCAATAGACGTCCACTTTTCAACGATTTGGATTTGTCCATACTGAGGAGGCAAACATAATCAACACATCGTAATAAAATGCATATGACTAGGAAAGTATTGTGTTCTTGTGGATAATCATCATAATTCATGAAAAGTCATAGATTCAAGAAATGTAATTGAGTAATGTATTGAATTATTTAGATTAAGTTATTTGTAGATATCCTTAATCTACACATATACAATACTCCGTAATTTATGGACATGTTTATATTCTATATGTAGGTAACTAATTACTACATGAATAGATCAGATATGCAAATCATTCTAGGAAAAGGTCACTGTGGTGATATTAGAAACCTAATTTTGCATTTTATGTGAAATAAAATTTTGTACGATGTGCTCAAATTGTTGTATATACATAAATTGGTTCTATACTGATTATGCACAAAAGAAATTTCCAAAACTTTAAATACAAAATCGTTTTGCCTTGATTATGTCTGCACGAGTTATGTAGAGAACGATTCGAACGAGATATACATTTTTTACACAAATTATGCATAAAATCATTATCAACTTGAATTTTGCACAAATTTTTAACGATTCAGAATCTGCAAGATATAATCTGTAAAAACCCTAATTCACATATTCACTATATTTGCACAGGAGAGGGTCTGTAGAAAAATCTTAATTCGCTGAAACCCAATTTTGGACGTTCTTTATATGCAAAAATAAACCCTAATTCATAGGCAACAAAAATATGCACAAATTATGCATTTATACGAATATTAAATATATGATCAGATCTACAAACTCTAATGTACAAATCTATAAATTTTGATTATTCAGTTCATGGATATATTATTCTTAATAGATTAAACAGATGTTCATAATCTTGCTCTAATACCACATATAAACATAATTTACGTGAATCCTAAGACCTTTAATAATATATCACATAAAATAATCATAAGGAATGTTATAGGTTGACGAACATATTTATCAATACGTTCAGTGATTATGTTTCTCTCTCTTTGCCTATAAACTTTATGTATTGTGTTTTTGGGATGCATTTATGATGGACTAAAGATTTATTTATATGTAGAGACACTACAAGAAATAAGTCATATTCGCCAGTTAAATCTTTCGGAAAACCACTGAAAATGTATTTTCGACGGTTTTCGGACAGACTTTTACCGTCAAGTATACGACATTGGAAACGGAAGTCCGTCGGAAAATTTCTGATGGATTTCCGATTGACTTCTCACTGGCGGTTTTCCAACATAATTCTGACGGATTGTTGTTTCCGATGGAATTTTGATTGGACTATTTTCCGACATAAGTCATAAAAAAAACAAACTAAAATTTTTAAAATGAAAATAAATTAAAATTATAAAATAATTTTTTAATATAAAATGAAATTATTGTATTAAAGTTATAAAATTATAAAATATTTTATATAAAAATGAATTTTTAAAATATAAACTTTTAAAATATAAAAATTTTAAATATTTTAAAATTTATAAAAATATATAATTTTTAATGTTTTAATATTTTTTAGAAGATATAAAGTTTTGATAGTTTTAAAAAAAAAAAAAAAATCATAATTGAGAGAAGAAGAGATAAAAAGGGAGAAGAAGGAAGAAGAGGATGAACAAAAAAGGGAGAAAAAGGAGATGAGGAGAAGGAGAAAAAGAAGGAGAAGAAGGAGAAGAGAGAGAGAGAGAGAAAGAGAGAGAGAGAGAGAGAGAGAGAGAGAATATTGTTGAAGAAGATTGCCTAAATTTTTCAAAAATCTGTCAAAAATTTAAGACGGATTTTAAAACATTTAAATTTTATTTTTAATTTAAAGATTTAAAATTTTTAAAAATTAACACATTTTGATTTTTCTTTATATTTGTCGGAAATCTCTCTGTAAATAAATTTTGATTTTTTTAAAATCCGTTGAAAATCCTTCGGAAATTCTTCAAAAATTTTTGAGGGATTTACGACGGATTTTTTTATTTTTTTAAATCCCTTGGAAATACCTCAAAAAAAAATTCGGAGGGATTTCCAACTGAAAAAATTCGTTTTTTTTTTAAATCCATGAGAAATCTCTCAAAAATTTCCAAGAAAACTGATGGACATCCGACAAAAAGTCCATCGGATGAAGTTTCCATCGGATAAAATTTCATCGGAATTCTTATAATTTTCTTGTAGTGAAAGAGGACCTAATTCTTTTTAAAATTTTCTTTATGCTTAATTTTAATCGTCAATCAAAGAAATATTGATTATGAATTACTCCTTTATTTCCATAATTGGTCACCAAATATATTAAGGAATAGCAATGTTCCATTAGAAAACATATAACTATAAGACCACATAATAGGAAAAAAAAATATTCCTTACATAATAGTGTGTTATTCAAATAAGTCTGTATAAAAGGTTTTCCTTCAAAGCTAATATATGAAAACATTATAAATCTTTCATATTTTTTAAAATATGTTTTTCTTTTTTGAAAGACGATGATAATTTTGTAAATATATGTATTTTGGATGTGAAAAAAGAAGCTAATCATCAATAATACTACTATCATTATTTTCTTCCTAACAAATCTAAGAAATGTAATAAAAACATAGAATATGCCAGTAATTAGAAAAAAATGAATCAATCAATTAATCTAGGGTTAATTTATATAAAATCATTCCAAACAGTTATGTTTATAACATTATCAATTTAAAAATTAAAAAATAACAAAAAATGAAATATTCATACTATAATCATCCTTTTCTGATTAATTACAAATGTTGTCACTGTATTTTGATGTAAAAATGTAGGGGATACTATTCATCTGATGTGGAATACACTGTATATCAAAAATCGTCAACAACTGTTCATCACTGAATAACAATTATAATAATATGTTATACTGAATGTTAACATGCTAATAATAATATTTCAAAATTGTAGCATGATATCAATAATATCTTGCAAACAATAATATTTAAATAATTGTAACATGCTAATAATAATATATGATATTTTGTAACGTGCTAACATAAAAGAAATATCATAATAAAACAATTTTCATAGCATAGAATTATCATGATAAACCAGTTTTATATTAGAAAAATATTAAATTACATGTTAAACCATTTATAATATAATAAATTTCCATGTTCATTCAGTTATCATATCAACAATATATAATATATAAAAGCATAAACATTATCATGTTAACCCAATTATGATAACATAGAATATATGTGATAATGATTAACTGATTTGTTATGATAAAGTTAAACATAATTATCTCATAAGTAATTAGTTAACTTTTTTATTCACTCATTTCAGGGTACTCGAATATATAAAAATTCTCAAAATCCAATAAAATAAAATTGATTATTATGCTAAAATAATATATGATACTTATAACATGCTAACTATTTAATTACCATGCTAACAACAATATATAATACTTAATGACAATGAAAATAACAACTTATACATAATTGTACTAACAATAATAATTTATTAATAATTCATGTTTAATATTTGTATTATGATTAACATATAATATATATTAAATATATTGTATAATATTCTTATAATCGTGATGACATAATTTATATTAATATCTATAGATCTGCTCTTCCTTACAGCTGCCACACCATCATCTAATACAGCCACAACCATTGCATCAAAAGCTAGAATGCGGTGAAACACCAAAATTATTGAGTTAATCGACGACTTTTCTGGTAAGGATGAGATTTTTATTCAATTTTTTCAATTTTCTTTTTATTTCAACAAAAATAATGGAACAAAAATGTGTTGAACAGTGGTTCAGTGTGGAAGAAGAAGGATCTTAAACAAAAGGAGATTTAAATTGCGGTGGATCGAAAAGAGAAGCTACAAACACAAGCGAGAATGAAAAAAAGGCGAGGATTTGATAGAACTGTCTGAGTAAAGTCATCACGATATTGAGAATCTCGCCACTTACTGTATGAAATTCAGATTCAGATTATTGGAAAATTATGTTAACAACACTGTTGTTTTATTACTAATATTATAGTTTTGATGGTGGAGATTCATCGGAGTTATCACCAACTTACAAAGTGTGATGAATGAATGATCCTTTTTCAAATGCAAGAGTCTAATAATCTTTTAGTTTTGGTGTGTTACGATAATGCTAATAAAATGACAATTCTATTTTTGGTCAGTTGTTGATAAAAGAAAAAAAATTCCCTTAGTTAATTTTAAAAATTTTTATTGTCACTAATTACAATTACTTCACAAAAATAGTTTACTTTTCGCAAAGTGTTGTCCAATGTCTCTGATAAGCCGCTAAGAGTGTATACAAGGAAAAAAACTCGCAATATTTTGGTTTAGATAATGTGGCACGAAAATAACTAAGCAAACGAGAGAACGAGTATAAATAGTTCACTCTTATTTTTTTAGAAATTTTATCGATTGTATCAAGTTTGTTAGATTATCTGAGTAGAGTTCCTTTCTCTCAGGGATGATGACACTTTCAGGTTTCTCTTCCTGATTTCGATTGAATCAGTTTTACATTAGAGATAGTAACTTTGATGTGTTGATTTTGGATTTATATTGTTAATCGATCAAATACAAGTGTTAGCTTATCAAATTGGTGCGGTGACTTGATCAGAGCTTTGTGATCTTCATATATGGTGGATTTCTCAAACGATCTCAAGGATCTTCACATGCGAATGTCTGATGTTTCTCAACAAGTTGACGTGATTCATGGACGTCTTGCGTTGCTCACCAAATCAAACACATAAATGACGACGCGCATGGATTCCATCGATAATCAAATTATTTCAATTGCTCAGACTTTGGCGCGGTTCGAATCGCATCTCTTCTTCGATAAAGCTGCAGGTAAAACCGTCGTTGGTACCTCGTTGACTGAGAATCATCTTCTCCCTCACCTTGATATTGGGATGAAAATCAGCTAGGTTATCAAGAAATTTCAAATGCATTTGAGAATCGATTGAGAATGTTAAAGAAAGTCGAATACCACAATTTGATGGAAGTCATCTGAATATCTGGATCAATCGAGCGGAGCATCTTTTTGTCTGGGAAACTACTCTGATCAGGATAAAATTGATTTAATCTCGGTGAGTTTCGAAGTTGTTGTACTGAACTGGTTCAATATTGAATTGATGGAAGATCCGTTTCATGATTGGGATCATTTAAAACGCCGATGATTAATCTTTTCACTCAGTGCATGGAAGATGATCCAACGAAGCTATTTTTTTTAAGATTTCTCAGATGGGATCGAAGTGATCAAACTAAAAGAGCCGTGTGGGTTAGGGAAACACATCTCAGCAGTTTTGAGAATGGAAGACAGTGCATTTTGCCAATCGGTGGCAGCTGTAGCTTTGGGTTTAAGCAGTAGTCATGGTTCTGGTTTCACGCTGTTACGTTCTTTGTCTCAGTTCAATACATCTCAACAATGAACAGCTCATAACCAATCTAATTTGATCACAGCAGAGACTAAAAAACATTCTAATGAGAAGTGGCAAGGTAAGCAGCAACGTCTGGGTGTTAGCAATTTCACACGCAGGTTAACACCTACAAAAGTAGCTGAACACAGGTGGTTAGTCTTATGTTTTAAATATACAACTAATTGGTCTAAGACACATGGTTGCACCCAAGTTGATTTTAAAGTTTTGACAGTGTTAGATGGTTTGGTAGTTGAGCTCTACAACGAGGACATGACTGACACATTCACGGATGAAAATGGTATTGTTACTGAGCTACGAGGGCCATCTTTCTCTTCATTTTTGGAATATCTTCACCAACTACAACAAAACTGTGGGGGGGAATTGGAAAGGTGGATGTGATTTTGATGATAGACAGTGGTGCCACACACAACTTTATGGATTTTTCCGTGTTAACAAAGCTCCATTTGACTCTGTTATATACAATGAATATGGACATCATGATTGGTAATGGTATTATGGTTAATGGATATGGCGTTTCCAGAGATATCACATTTTCTTTTCAATTGTTGGAGGATGTTATAGATTTCATTATTTTGGAGTTGGGAAGAGTAGACAAAATTTTGAGAATACAATGGTTAAGAACATTAGGCCGTTTTGAAGTTGATTGGCACACACAAAAAAATGTCACTCACTTTCAAAAGCAACCGAGTATCAGTCTTTGGTGATCCTACTTTTCTTCAAAATCATTCCATGATTACAAAAATTTCCAATTTCAATTGAACATTTATCGGAAAGGCATCTCCAGGTCTTTGAAGAACCTATCCAGCTACCGCATTTACGAAATAAAGAGTATGCTATCAATTTAGTAGCAGGAGCTGGGCCAATAAGTATTTGTTCGTATCGTTACCCTCATGTGTATACAGAAGAGATAGAAAATATGGTTTCTCAAATGCTAGAAGCTGGATTAATCAGACCAAGCAGTTTCTCCTTCTCAAGCCATGTCCTCTTAGTTAAAAAGAAAGATGGGAGTTGGCGATTTTGCATTAACTACAATCACTCTTATTGATCAATTGTTGGATGAACTTTATGGAGATATAATCTTTTCAAAAATCGACTTAAGAGCAGGGTATCATCAGATAAGGATATTGGAACGTGACATTGAAAAGACAGCATTCCATACAACTAATGGTCATTATGAGTTTGTGTTCATGCCATTTGGTCTCATGAATGCACCAGCAACATTTTAAGCTTTGATGTATGAGTTGTTTCTTCTTTTCCTCTGCATGTTTGTTCTGGTGGTCTTCTTTGACAATATATTGGTCTATAGCAAGACTGTGGATGATCATGTTAGATATTTGGAAACAGTGTTTCAAATTTTTGAGTACCACAAGCTATTCGCCAATAAAAAAAAGTGTTTGTTTAAAAGTGTTTGTTTGGCTAAGATCAGGTGGATTATCTAGGCCATCTTATTTCCGGCGAAGGGGTTGCTTATAATCCTTCAAAGACAGAGGCGATTAAGTCTTGGGCTTAACTGTGAAAGATCTCCGGGGATTTTTGGGCTTAACTGGCTACTATCGACGGTTCATTAAAGGATATGACACAATTGCAAGACCTCTGACGAATCTGCTTAAAAAAGATGCTTTTGACTGGTGTTTATGTGCACAACAAGCCTTTGAAGCGTTGAAATAAGCTATGGTCTCTGCCCCAGTGTTAATCCTTCCCGATTTCTCTGCTACATTCATTGTCGAGTCCGATGCATCGGATTATGGATTAGGCACAATGTTAATGCAGAATCAGAGGCCAATAGCTTATTTCAGTATTAGACTATCAGCTAGAGATCTGAATAAGCATATATATGAAAAAGAGTTGATGGAAGTGGTACTAGCTATTCAAAAATGGTGTCACTACCTAGTGGGAAAGAAGTTTGTTGTTCACACCGATCAGAAGAGCCTTAACTTTCTCCTAGACAAAAAGGAAGTTTTAATGGATTATCAACGTTGGTTGTCCAAGCTACTGGGTTATGACTTTGACATTGTCTATAAACTGGGGGTGGAGAATAAGGCTGTTGATGGACTTTCACGTATTCACCATTCCCTTGTTTTGTTTATTCCTTGCGAGTTACCGCGTTAATTGTCCTTTCTTCTTTCAATTTACAAGACGTTTTCAAAGAAATTGACAATGACGAGGTCACTAAATCATTGACGACATTGGTTCGTGAGGGTCAGTGTTTAAAACTCGGGTATTCAAATGTCAAGGAGAAATTTTTTTATCAAGGCAGTTTGGTCATCTCAGCTGGTTTACTTCAGTCTTTAACAATTCTGAATCAGATTTGGGAAGCTCTTTTGATGGACTTTATTGAGGGTCTTTGTATTTCCAATGACTGTAACGTGATCTTGGTGCTTATTGATCGGCTATGAAAATTTTCTCAGTTCATGCGATTGAAACATCCATTTTTTGCAATAGATGTAGCTCAGTTATTGTTCACATATATTGTGCGACTCCATGGATTTCCTACTTCAATTTTTTCTGATTGTGATTGGATTTTTCTCAGTTCATTTTGGAGAGCTTTGTTCAAATTGGCAGGCACTCAGTTGAGATATAGTATTGCATTTCATCTTCAGTCAGACTGACAAATAAAGATCATTAACCGTTGTTTATAGACGTTTTACGTTGTTATGCATCATCACATCCGAAGTCATGGGCTAAGTATCTACCATGGGCAGAGTTGTGGTATAATACTAACTTTCACATAGCCCTTGGCACAACTCTTTCCAAAGTCGTATATGGCCGCGATCCACTGAGCTTATTGAAATTTGAACCAGGGTCTACTACAAACTTTGAGCTTAAAGCTTTGTTGTGTGACAGAGATGCTATGTTAACCATCACAAAATATCATCTTATTCGTGCTCAAGACCGTATGAAGAAAAATGCGGATAAACACTGTCGTAAGTTGGTCTGTAATGTGGGAGATTAGGTTTTTCTTAAACTAAGGTCTTACCGTCAACAATCAGTTATCAAACGACTCTATCAGAAGTTGACTGCACTTTATTTTGGTCCCTGTGAAGTTTTAGCCAGAATTGGAGCTGTCACTTTTTGTTTAAAACTTCCTCCTTAATCTAAGATTCATGATTGTTTCATGTTTTTCAGTTAAAACCGGTTAGTCAGAATCATATGGCACAATTATGACTATCTCTGAAATTCATGATACATATCTGGGATTTAAATCCAGCACTCCACAATATTAAAGAAAATATTAAAATTACTAGGCTATATTAACAAAAAAAACCTAACAAGTTTCTCCACTTCCAACTTCTTTTACAGTGAACGATAAGGTAGTAATTGTCATTTCTAACTTTGATAAGGTAGTAATTGTCATAGTTAGAAGTTTCTGACTTTTCTGAAGTTTGTAGCTTCTGAAGTTTGATTATTTGTCATTTCTAACTAATTTAAAAAAAACACAAATTATGTTTGCTTTCTGACTTTTGAGAGACGAGCCAGCGATATTTCAAGGATCCTCGAAATGCAACGAGTGTCTGATGCATTATATTTCATAACGATTGTCAAGAAAAACAAAGTTTCTTGAAAGACCTCGTAAAATCATGAAGGAACAGATCTAATACTTATGAAACAAAAGTAGAGCCAAGTAAACAAGTTTGTTTCTGTTCTTATTGAGCTAACCAAATCTGTGGACACAGCGAGGCATGATGCATAACATTGAAGAATTTGTTTCTCTTTTACTTAGCCTGAGGATGAGAAGCGATAAAGTCAACGGCTAGATCGACGGACTGGATCTTGTCTGCTTCATTATCAGGGATCTCAAACCCAAATTCTTCCTCCAAAGCCATCACAACTTCCACACTGTCCAAACTGTCTAATCCGAGATCGTTTTGGAAATGGGCTTTTGGTGTTACCTGCAATGACAGTACCAACGCATTATTACAGAGTTTAAGACTAGTAATATGTAATAGCAGACTAGAAAGTACTAAGGCTGCAACAAATGCAGTTACTTTGTTGTTTGCTTTTGAGCTGATTAAAGAGTGAAACAGCATTACATAAACACCCAAACAGTCAGAAATGCACAAATGATCGATCATTCGGCTAAACTTCAAGATTTTTACGCATGCGGCATGTTCGAAGCACAACATTTCAAAGAAATGCAGCTTTAAACAGAGCAAACCAAATACTATAACCCCCTTCTCTGCAAGATTGTCATGCTGAAGCAATTTAGGAACGCTCAACCATATCAAAGAGAGTGAAATGAAAGACAGGCTACCACTAGTACCAGCCTATGGAAATGAGAAGAAGTCAATCTTGGTAACAAATGCTTAAACATGGCATGTATAAAAGATACATAAAACAGAAGTAGCGCTTGTTATTCATCTCTTAAGAATAATACATAAAGCTCACTAATAACTCCGTGACAAATATGCATCGCTGTTAAGCGTAAACAAGAAATATAAAAAGTCTCCGTAAGCGACACAAGAAGTGGAGAGCAACTAAATGAGCAAAAAAGTCTATGGAAATTCTTTATAAGTTTTGGATTCAAATATAAAAGATATGCATTACTAAGAATTTCCGATAAAATAAGAAAAAATAGAAAAAACATTAATAAAATCTTAATTTTAAATAAAAAAGTACTCATATATTAGTATATTATCTTAGCTATATATGCATAAATTTATCTAATTATTAATTTATATTATTGTTAGGACCATATATTTACATAGGGGTATTTCAAAAATTATTGTCTAATTATTTTATCTAATTTTGTCAATTTTTTACCTACAATTGCAACAATCCCCCAAAAAGGCAAGCAAAAAAGTCACTCACATAGTCACATTTATCAATACAACTAATTTTCTACTTTGTTCTTGCAAGTATCCTAAGCTCTCTCTACTAAGGCAATGAACCTCGATTAGCTTGCTGAGTGATACACACTAAATCCCAGTTTCAATCAAAGGTTTTCTTGATCTAATCACATCTAGTAATGCATTTCACATTGGTATGTAGCAAAAAAAAAACAGATAAGCTTCATTTCTAAAGTCTACTCATCATCCCAAAGCAGAATCACTAACGAATTTCAATTTCATCGCAACACAAACGAAAATGGAAGTAGAAATGGCTCGAATGGAAGGGAACATAACTTGAATACCTTTGAGGGATCGACTCTTTGAAAGTTTTTGACGACAGAGATAACGCGATCTGTGACATCAGATTTGTCTAGAAACGATCCTCTAACTTCTTCGGAGAAATGGCGAAGAAGAACGGTGAAAGAGAGTGCAGATTCTCGAGCGCCGGTTGTAGGTTTTACAAATGATGGATTGACGTTGACTCTAAGGTATCGAAGTAGAGCATTTCTCGCCGCCATCGCTGTGTTGCAGAAGAAGAAAAATAACCTAGAAGCTTTCTCTGTGCTCTCTCGAAGGAGATTTCAGATTTGCTTATTGTTAGATTCCGAACGACGTCGTAGACTTTGTAGTGGGCTTTTTTGTTGCCTTTCTTATTTGGCCCATTAATACTGGACATGTATCTTTATATCCACTATCAGCTTTGTTTGCAAAGAAATTTTTTTGTCATCCGTTGGCAAACAAGTTATATGGTGAGTTCTTTATGTAACCACTAAAAACAAGTTTTAAGTTAAAATAGGTAATATACCCACGTGGGGTTTTGTATTTGATTTTTTTTAAAACCTTAATTTGATTAGTAAAATTTAAAATTAAGATGATTTTATTTGGCATTGTTTCATTGTGTTTTTTTTTAATTTTATAAAGATGGATATTATTAATCAAACTGTGATGTTATAAAGTCATGATACAAGTGGGGAGTTAAAAGTGAGGTAATTAAATACAATTTGAGTAAAACAAATTATTCATATGATCCCTCTTAGCTAAAAGCATGTGTGACGTCATTAGATTGGTAAAAATATAGACAAAGAAACATAATTTCATATCTCTACATATATTCTCAATTTTGAAATTTTGACATCCACCAGTGAGGCATTGTACATAAAACTTACAGTCTCTCATGAAAAATTACAATATTTATTTTCACCATGACTACACTATGGATCACCATGAGTAAACTTTTTGATTCTGTCTCAAGATGAATCTAAAGAGATTCTGCGAACCAAACTTTTGATTTAATATCTACATAAACTATAAATTATGTTGTATACATGTATTTTATGCTAACTTATCCGTTTTTATATTTTTTTTAGCGTAAAAATGTAAAATGAAAAATGTGTTGAAATAACCTTTTCTAGATGGATTGAGAAAACTTACAATTCTATTGATTAAAATACCATTTTACAAATTCCGAACAAAAAATACAACTATTTGTCAATATGTAATCATATATTTTATAGTCTAGATCAGTATGAGAGACTGCTTCTGATATTCTTTACCCCCATCAATCTGCCCAATCCTTCCTGACTGCTGAACCATTTTTGTCATGGAAATAAATTATATTTTTTCCATGAGCTATCTGTGTAGCACCACCATCCATTTTCAGCCAAGTTAGGTATCCACACGAAAGAACTTGTTGTAAACCATCAATCCCATATAATTGAACCTCTTTCCATAATAATGATTTTGTCTCCACATCTTAAGTATTTCTCAAGGATCCCAATCAATATCATTATATAATTTATCATTCTTATTCTATCAAGTATATCATAATATCCATGAGAATTACAAATTTAAATTATATGGAAGAAGTCGTAGAACAAATAATCTATATTAGATAATACAGATAACAAAGAAAACATTCTCAGATTTGATGAAATTTATGAAATGATCCATGTTTGTATAGTACGAAGGCACTCAAAAATAATACATGATAAGTTATTTTTTTCTCCGTTCTCATAACAATATATTACATATTACAATTAATTTCTTGTGATTTTAGTTTTTTTGTTAGCATTAAATAACCCAATATAACTTGCTAAATAAACGAACTAATAATATGTGGGTTTGAATATGAGAGGTTTGGTTATGGTTTTGAGTTTAGATCAGGCTCAATATTTTTTAGACTAGTTTTGAGTTAAATTTTATTCTTGCAATAATAGTTTAGTGGAAAAATCGTTCACTGATTTAAAGATTTTTTGCTCCTTTCGACTTTCATTTTTCAGTTACGAATTTGATTTTTGATTTTTTGAAATTTGTCATTTTGTATATAACATATTGTAACATGTTTTTTCTACGTTTTTATTTTATATATCAAATTAATTATTTTTTTAGTAATATAGATGAAAGATGACTTTAATACTTAGAAGACATAATCAAATTAAAATTAAAAGGAGAATGGAAACGTGACGAAGAAAAAGAAGTAATAAAAGGAGAAAATCTCACGATGACTAGTTACAAAGCCTCATAAGAGCATTTTCGTTTGACCACATCAAGCTATGTCAGTGCCATCTGACTAATTTTAAAGCTATTTGAGGCCACTTCACTATTGAAAATTGTATGTAATGTACTCAAAAAGCTATCTAAATTTAAGACATTGTATTATTTTTTTGTCATTGACCAACGAAGCTGTATGGGTAATATAGTTTTCTGTTTGGTATCTGCTTCTGTTCTAATTTCTAAGGGAAATAATAAAATCAGCTTTACGAAAAAAATATCATTTGTCAACCAAAGAATCTGATCCTGCCCAAAAAAAAAAGAAAGAAAGATAAGCTGGTTTATTACCATTGGCATGGTTTTTCAATATTTTGATTTGATATTGGTGTGGTAGTGAAGTGGTAAATAAAGAATAATAAATAAGGACCCCACATATTCCATCATAAAAATACATTTTTTCTACAAATAATAAATGTTTAACCAAATAATTGAAAAAGTAGCTCAAGAGGACGAAGAAGACGAAGAAGAAGAAAGTGAAAGAAGAGAAAAAATTAAGTCATTCGCCACTTTACTAAAATCCCTAAACACATAAACCCCACAACTCTTTCACAAAGAAAGAAACAATTTTGAAGGAAAAGAAGATGAGAGCTTTAGAAGAATCGAAGATCTCTATTGTTTTGTTGCTTCTTTGCTTCTCAATCTTCTTCACTTTCAGTCTCCAGGTGAGTATCTTTCTTCTCATCTCTTACCATCTACTTGTCATTTTATTCCTCAATTTGACCTCTTTGATTAGATCCTCTCCTCTTTTCATCTGGGTACTTCTAACTTTGTCAGAAACGACTGAAAAATTGAATCTTTGGTTGGGAAACCGAAGATGATTTCAAAGTTTTGAGCTTTATTTCAGCTTCTCCATTGTACTAGGTTATATGTTCTGGGCTCTCATTGGAATTTATGTGGAATTTGTTAGGCAAATGAGCTAACACCATCTAAAGAAGAAGGAGAGATGAGGATGGTGCCATTAATGGATGAGAAGTTTATGGTGATGAATGAAACAAGAAGGAAGCTTGGGAGTTTCCAGATATGTTCAGTTTGTACTTGTTGTGGAGGTGCTAAAGGACTTTGCTTGCCTTCACCTTGTTGCTATGCAATTAACTGCAACATCCCAAATAGACCCTTTGGTTATTGCTCCTTCACTCCCAAAACCTGCAATTGCTTTGGTTGCCATATCTGAGATCTTCATTGTAAGCTTTAATTTCTACTTTCTTATTGGGTTCTTCTCAATTTCTGTTTTGATGTTTGGTTCTGATTAATCCAGGGAAAAGTAAATCAACATCTTCATCTGCAAAGTGTGAAAGGGAAGAAAAATGGAATATCTGTTCTTGGTTTGGTTCTTTATTTTTATTTTTTTGTTTATATTTTATTTTCAGTCTTCATTAAATTTCATTACCTACTATCTTCAGCAACATCATCATCCTCATTAATTAATTATCTTCTAGCATTGCCATTCTGATAAAAAAAAAATTAGGCTCTTTTTGGAGGATCTTGTTCACACTTCAAGCTAGATTTGTTTTTTTTCTCTTCAGTCAATTTCTGTATCAATTGCCAAAAGGTTTTTTTCTATTTTTTCCTTTTCTGTTTACTCCAATTTGTTTCTCATGGTTTAGTGTTTTATCACCAGGATTGTACTTTTAGCATATTTTTGGGCAGTCATTTTTGTGTGGTTAAGTTGGCAATTGGAAGAATATTAATATGATGATGATGGTGTTGATGGCGATGGTAGTAATGTTGAAGCTGTTAAAGTTAAGCCTTTTGTGATGAGTGATATGTTAAGATTATTAAGAAATGGATCAAGTTTAGTGCTATGTTCTGATCTGATAAGATATAAGTGCTCGTTATAGTTTAAAATAGACGAAACAAAAAGTTTCTTTTGAGTAAAAAACAATTTTTCATCTTCAAGTGCAAGGACTAGAGAACATCTTATCATTATCTTTAAATATGTTTATTTATTGAGAGTGCAAAGAGACATTGTTATTGTAAGAGATGTTTGAATCAAATGTTTGTTCCAATTTTTCATGCTCTCTCTCCTCTCTCTTGTTAGCATTTTTAATCGGCAAGATCTGAAATTAATTACTAATTGTTCAGGAGTATTATTCAGTATCCACACATGACACATCATAAAGCTGTCTTGTTGAGAATTTAGTCAATGTATTGGTGGTATGACTGTTTTGACCATAGCAGTTTCCCCGTGGTTGGCTTTTAAAATATGTACAATTTTCTTAAAGAGTAGTATTTTGCCAATCTAACATTTTCTTCTACATTGAATTTGTAATATATATATATATATTAATGTCGATGGAAATTTTTTTTCTTTGGGGGCGGGGGGGAGAATGACGATTAATATACTGGTTCGTAAAAAATTCTATATGATAACATGTTATTTTACCATATGATATTGAGCTATATAATTTTATATTATTATTTGAGAGTTTAGTTTCTATGTGACAATCATGTTAATTTTCAATTTTTCATTATTATTAACTACAGATGTATTTATTTGTTAGTTATAATTATTATGGTTAACTGATATTAATAATATTTCTTTTTAATTACCTTTTGGTTGCTTAAAATATTGTTTCGTAAGAATTTTTTTTAAAACAATAGATTAGGAGAATATCTTATTATGATTATATCCTTTTTCAACCATTATGATTATATCAAAATTTCCTTTTCTCAACAAAACTTTCATTCTTTTTTATATTTTTATTTTGGCTTAAACATTATCTAATACTTATATACTCTTTGTTGTTTAAATCATTTTCTTATGATACTTTTAGATATATATATATATATATATATATATTTTAATAATTTTCATTTTTCAAATTTAGTTGCAACTGTTTCTTAACAAAAATAAAGTAAAATTAATATTAAAAAATAAAAAAAATTATTAGGTCTTTGACATTTTTTTCAAAATCTGTTAATCAGTCTAAAAAGATAAATAATTAAGAGTTTGAGTTGTTGAACTATTTTGGACTCAATCACGGTCAAATAGCAAATATATTAAAATCAAAAATAAAATAGATTATTTTTAAATAAAATAATTTGAGTTTTTAAGAAAAAAGTTTGCGCATGGTCTAAAAAATCATCTAATAATATATGATATTTTGAAAGTTGTATTTTATGAATAAATATATAAAGAAAAAATAATTTTTCTAACAACACTAGATTAGATAAAATTTTAAAATCATTGCTACATGGAATTGAAAAGTCATCAATCAATAACACATAATTTTGCAATAAAAAATTTCGCATATTAGAAGGAATTAGTTTAAACATTTTATTTTCTTTTGTTTTGAAAGAACAAAAAACCTTATTATATCACCAGCATATATGGTTTTCACCTACCGTAAACCACCATCTGTAATGATACTTAAATTAGTTTATAATAATCCTTACTACCTTTAAATACAAGACCACTTAGCCAATCATACAAAGTGTCTAAACATATGCACCACAAGCACAACAAATAATTTTCCTTCCCACGAGATCTAGACCATCGGCACCTTTAACTCACGAATCCCAATTTTAAAAAGTAACATTCCGGAACAGAACTGGTTTAGCCTATACCGCTCTGATACAAACTGGAAATATCTCAACCAGAAAATCGTTTGAAAAGCATTAGAAAATATCTAAGTAAAAATTCAATCAACATTTTTTCATAAAATAAATATAACAAAACAATATAAAAAATACGGAGAATTTATTAAAATAGCATAAGACCGATAGGCTACTAATATAGTTTTAATGAAAACATCCAAAATTTTCAAAGTCTAAAACATCCATATTCTTGATGGTTTCTGTAGTCTCGAGTTCTAATTTAGTAACTAATCCTGACTTACATCACAAATGAGATGTGAATATTGATATAAATGATTTTAATATGTTTTTCTTATCGTTTTTATACTAAAATAATTATTTGTCATAATTTTATGTTTTTTAAAGATAATTTTCTATATTTTTTATTATTCAAGTCTTTCCAAATAAAAACATAAAAAGTAAATGAAAAGAATATGACTATATCATAATCCATTCATGATTTCAAAATAAGAAAAACAACAAAATAACAAATTCTCATAAATAATAAAGAAATATAAATCTTAAACTAATAGCTGTGGCCCAATAAATAGAAAACAACTTTTTTACACGAAAGATACTTGTTAATTTTCCAAGAGATAAAAATAAAATAATTAGATTAAAATTTTAGAACAAGAATGCATCAGATTTTACCTTTGGACTACCAACTTGACAAAGACAGTAATGGATGTCGTAAATCAAATATGTAAGATGATAAAATCGTACATCTTAATAAAGCAAGCATGGCTTAGCACATTCTTGTGTAACTTTAAACTATATATCGAACCCCATCGCTATAAAGTTGTTAACTACTTTGCCGGGCTCAGAAGAAGCTGAATTTGGTATGAGAAATAAATATTTTTATTTTTTATTTTTTAGTCATTACATGTTGACTGAACTTAGATATAAATTATTGTAGAGTACAGTATTTGGTTTCAAGCTCAGTAATTAAGACTGAAAGTATTCACTCTCCAAATAACATTTACGAACTATGAATATATATATTTTTTAAAAACTATATATATACTGAACAGATTCAGAATATAGTGGTGACTTAGTAGTCAAATGTGATAGGAGGCAAAAGAGATAGATGGCAATGAATTGACTATTGAGTGTGGCATGGCTCTCCACTTGCATGAGTAAGTAGGTTGGAAAGTTGGGAAACCACATTTAATCCTAATCGTATAAATAATAATATTGAAATTCATGAATGCATTATTGATTGTCTTTTGTGTTTTTATTTAATTTAATGTCAACTCATGTATAATAATGGCAGAAGATCTTATATGAAAATCCGGGTTTCGTCAAGTAACTATAAACTCATTAGTTATTATTATAACTATACAAATGTATTGCTTCATGTGAAACCATTCACTGCGATGGTATTTTCAATAAAAATTATGATTATCTAAGTGTATGAATCAAAAATAAAATAACTGTTTATTTTTGTGTGAATAAAAATTCTGATTGAGAGATCACCTGGTAATATGATCAGATTGTATTTTCAATCATATTTTTTTGTTTGGTCAACTTGAGGGTTTATTAAATACATTCAGTTGTGTATTTAATATCTATAGCTAACTTCATGAACCTCTCTGTGTTCTCATGTTATGTCAAAACAAAATAGACCCCATTCCCCCATACATTGTTTTCTTTAACCATAATAGCCAACTTGTATTATCTGTAATATACCTAAAAAGAAAGCAATGCAAACCTGTTCATAGATATGCAGCATATGCTGTAAACACTATAATATCAACAACAGTTCACATAGTAATGAATCAGAAACATATTTAACTGTCAAAAAAAAATATATATGTAGCTCGTTTTTTTTTTTGCTTATTTGAGCTCTGATACTAATTTCAATAGTACACAATTTGACAAATACCCAAAACTGTCACTTTTCTCAGTAAAACAGACAAATAAATTGTAATCCTTTTGATTTGTGTAGACTTAGCTTTGGTTTTCATTACCAAAACCTTCATAAGACCGATTCGAAGGAACAAAAGCAGAAGGCTGTTTTGTAACAGCAGCTAAGATCTCTCCATAGCCCACAACTCCAACAAGAACATCATCATCAGAGTCAGCCTCTGTAACCCAAACATGTGTGGCTCTATGAGACAGCATCTGAGCCATAACCGCAGCCAATGAGCTCGATGTTTTGCAAGTTAATGGCGCACTTCTTCCCCTGTACATGCTCCTGCCAATGCTCAATCTTGTCGGGCTTGTTGGATTAAATCCGATGCTCCTGCTACTGAATTTCTTGGCCTTTGTTGTTGCTATTCCGTTCTGCTCTCCTCCGACAAATGAAGTTTGGAGGAAGTCGCTGAATGATCTTGATGACATGTTGTCCTCAACTCCCATCACAAACTGTCCTGCATATAGATTAGCTAGAGCCCAAGCTGCAGCCAGATAATCACATTTCCAGAGCTTTGAAGCTGAGATCTCTCCTATTATCTTGAACTGTTTTTCGTTTTCAGTTTGTTCCAACACGGCAATCGCACTAGGGTCACATGGTGGTCTTCGGGTGGCCTCAATGGCTGGAAGAGAGGCTTCAATAAAGTTATAGTCTACATTGATGATTCCCAGAGAAGAGATTGATGTGAGTGGCAGAGGAGCTAATGCTCCAAGGACACCTATAAGGAAGCGGATCACGTCTTCCCTTGATAGACAGCAAAACTTGTCCCGGCTTGAAGCTTTAGAAGTAGCAGGCCTGTTGGAGTCAGCGGAGAGACCACTGCTACTGCTAGAGTTTTCACTGTTCTTCAACCATTTTCCGTTGTAAAGAATGGAAAATCTCTTGCTCATACCTCTCCAAACAACGCTTTTGGGAACCAGAAGTCGTCTCACTCCTTGTTTCATCATCTCCAAAGCATCTATCAACCTTAGATAACAAGGGATAACAAACATTTGATCTTGTTGGCCAGTGACCACACAAAATTGTATAAAGTAAGGAAAGTACTTCCATCAACACTTATCAATTTCACTGCAACAGAGGACCTGAAATTTTCTACGACGCAAGAAAAATGGACCTATATAAAGTCACACGAAGATCACGAAATATGGGAGCCACCAGAAGTATGCACCCCAATTTAGAGTGCAAAGGAGGACGCTTTAGAGAAATATCATATTCTAAATATAGGGTGTATGTGATTACGGAAAAGTGCTAAGGACGAAGTGATTAAGGCAATCATTTAATCAACAATTTTAGACAAGAGAGCATTTTAATTCACCAACTCAAGCGTTTCTGCATGCTCAAGTAAACGTGTCAGATCACACCTGGTCAATACGCACAAGCAAGAAAGAACAAAGATGCAGATAGACAGGAAACACTCTATCTTGTATATATATACACTATATAATACACAGACTTCTAAAAAGCATTTCATAGCTTTACAGAACTATTCACTGTTGTTTACTTATAGAAGATCAAACAAATGGGCAACATATAGATGTAACCTGTGCGAATCATAGCAACTTTGTGACCCTTCTAACTGGAAAACAAGAGATGTTAACAATGTAAACTGCAATCAAATTCTGTGACACAAAATGAGGATAAATTTCTACAGTGTCTAAAACAATATCATGCATTTCCAGCTTTTACAATTCCTGCTCCTAAAGACTCGTAAAATTCTCAGAGAAACATGGCAATAAGTAACAAACATAAACTCTCATTTAGTCTTACACAATCCATGCTCCCAGAGATATTCCAGATAGCTTTCCAGATAGCTTTTCAGATAGCAGCATATAAAGTTTATTTGGTTAAAGGAAACAAATGTAAAAAAAAAAATTGATTTTCTTAGGTATAATGGGTTATATATAATTAGATGGGTCGTTAAGGCTATGGACAATGATGGACATGATTATAGTCTAATAACAATTTGTTTGTAGTGGGTGAGAATGATAAAGGAGAGAAGGATAGGTAGAATCTTTTTGTAAGAGACAAAAACAAAATAACCCTTTTATGTAGTAATACTTAAACATCACAGCATCTAAGAAAACGTCCATTTAATCAATGTCTGTCCTGATTTTCTATTAGTTGATGACATAAAGGTATATCATTTCCAATAACAAAGGTAGTTGGAGACATAAAAGAAGCATTGACTAAGGTCTAAGCAAGATAAGGGACGTTGAAGTCAACAAAGAATCTAGCATTTTAAACTATTCCCTCTTTAGTAGTTGTGTCTCCCCAGATGTTTGAAACATCTTTTTTAAACACTGAGCACAAGAAAACATCGTTATACTTCATTTTGCTAACCAAGGTTGGTAATTTGACGCACGAGGCCATGTTCCTTACTTTTTAATCTAGTCAATCAATAAATTAAGAAGATGAAGAGGTCCCACTTTCTTGTACCTATATTAAAATGAAATCAGATCGAAATATAGGTATCTAAGCACATGGGCTATATGACAGAGTTTCTGTGCTAACATCCAACCATGTTGAGAGATTCAGTCAATTATCATTACATGAAAGAAACGAAAAACAGGGATCATAATTAGCTTTCACGTTGAAACAAATGACCAACTTCGAATTCAACTAAGATGTGATCCTTTTCTTGTATAGTATCAAAACAGTAGAATTTAGGAATCAGAGATCAAATTGTCTAGCCATTGTACTTAAGATGTGATCCTTTTCTTGTATAGTTAATATCCTAGGTTTGCTTTTTTTGGTCACACATCATATGCTTTAAGATTATGCAAGATCCTATAAATATGCAACTAAAACCAAATTAGACTCGGCCACACACTGAATAGAACTAAACCGGGAATGAAATGACCAACTTTGGATGATTCAACTAGTGGAAAACGGTAATGAGCAAAACATTAGAATTTACGAACCACATCAAATTTAGTAAAGTTGAGATCCAAACAGACACGTCGAATAGAATCAAGACCGAGAATGATTCAAGAAACATAAACTGAAATTTGGCAGCTTTATGACATAATTAAGCTAGAGATGTCACCCGTTTTAGTAAAGTTACGATATCTGCAACTAAAATCGAACACACACCTAACAGGACTAAGCCAAGAATCATTCAAGAAACATAAACTCAAATTTGCGAGCTTTTCAACATAAAATGAGCTTAACATGTGGCCCTTTTCAGCAACGTTGAGATCCTAGATGTATGCAATTAGAATCGAACTAGTCTCCGAAACACATCGAATCATTCAAGAAACAAAAACTCAAATTCGCGAGCTTGAGCTAACCTTGTGCCAGGATCAACTTGTTTGAGGAGAGTATTGTTAGGGCAAAAAACCTCAGAGACAGGGATCTTCATAGCTTTTTCTTCTTGCAAACACTCGCTCTTAGCTAAGAAAGCAACGATATCCAGAGAATTCAAAATCCCCACGAATCTATGTTGTCTCATCTCGCTATTCTCCACGAACCCAGGAATCGACGGCGTCAATCTCTTCCTCCAAACCGGAATCCCACACTCCGTCGACTCTCCGATCGCTCGAATCGCAGATTCCACAGTCTCAGTCTCGTAAAACTCAACCATCTCAGGTTTCCCCACCGTTAGATCTCCCACCACATGATACAAGAACACCGACGCCATCACGATGAAAAGATCTCTAGATCCGTTCTCTCTTTAAGTTGAGAAATATGGAAGGAGTGAAAAGGGAAAGATTTATAAGAGGGAGTGAAGAAAGACGAGGAGGATGTGGAGACCGGTGATTGGTGATCGGAGAAGGATTAAGAGGAGGAGGAGAAGAGAATTCGACATTGAAATCCCATCAAGCGTTCTTAAGTGATTGTTGTTGGTCACACTCAAGACTCAAGAGAGACTCTTGATCAGACTCTGTGGATGGAGATCAAACCAAGGCGATCTTTGTGTCCGTATAATTTATAAGGAAAGTTATGATATTAATGAAATTTTATAAGTAAGAAAATAATAACTGGAAACATATTGTTGTACTTTTAATGTATAACTTGACCAGGAAAACTGGAAAACAAAAATAAAAATTAGCTAACTATCCATAAATTGGAAAAAATTAACTCGTTGGGTCGATAGCATGAAATATAAATGAGGGGAACTAACCATTAAAAAAGGAGAATTACGTAAATATAATACATTGAAAAATAAATTGTACTTTTCATCTTTTTTACTACTATTTTATCTTTATTTAAATATAAAATAAACTTTTTATATATTAAAAAGCTCAAAAAATATAAAAAAGAAAAAACATAATTATATAAATATTTTTTGGTGAAAACAAACGATTTTTTGAAATTTTTTTTTCTATTTATTCTAAGTTAAAAATCATATTATATGTAATATTTTGAATATAATATGTATTCTACCTTTTGCTTTTTTGTTTAATCTAATTTTTAAAATGTATTATATTTTGTGGTATATGTTATACAATTGGTTAGAATACGTTAATTTTTATTCTAATTTTTGCTCTATGTTATAGCTCTAGTTAAATTACGTATTTTAACTTTTACTATACGTTCTATTCTGGCTATAATATGTTTAACTCCATCCTAAAATTTGGTGTATTTTTTACGTTTGGTTAAATCATATATTCTAACTTTTATTTTATGTTATACGATTGTCCAAAATTGATATTACATATGTTTGTTTTTGTTCTAACTTGCGTTGGAATATATGTTCTGGTTTTTTCTGTTACAAAATATAAGAAAATATTCTCTTAAAACTATTGTTCCTATATTTTCTCATATCATATTTTTTTCTTATCATTTCCTTTCATCAGTGTATTGACACTAATTTTTTTTTTATTCGTTTATTTATTCTCCATTCCATCGTTTTTACACCATTTTTTCTGTCATTATTTTTCTTTTTTTAACCTTTTTTTCAAAACATCAGTTTCTCTTAACAACTGATAATATACATATTTATGTATAGTGTGGTGTCTAAAATCGGTGGACATTCATTGTTGATGAACAAAAACAGGAAAGATTGATTTCTTTGGAATCTACTATTACTTTCGATAAGCTGCAAGAGATGCTTGCAGAGGATTATGAAGAGAGTAATGTTAATATTGAGTTCAGTTATCTACCAAGTGACTTGATCAAAAACTTAAAAGTTTCCCCAATATTATCACAAATGATAGGCAACTAAAGAATTTCTTGCTTATACAAAGAAGTCTTCATCTGTTATGTGTGTGATATTTACCACTTAAATTGACAATGAAAGCAGAGTCAATATTGATCTGAACAAGGAGCCACCATTTGAAAAATTTGTTAATTCAACTAAGGAGAATAATGAAGTTAAATTTTTCTAGGTTAAAAGTGATTGTGGTGATGGTGGCTTAAACTTGGATGCCAAATATGACAGTGATAAGAAATCGTTGGTTGATTTTGTAAAGAATGATCAAATTTTTAGAAGCAACAACGCTTTGAAGGCGACTCTGGAGATTTGTGCAATGATGTATAACTTTGATTACAAGATTGAAAAATCTGATCCAACAAAGTGGTATGTACACTGCAATGATAACATATGCAAATGGTGTATTTGTGCAATATACTTAGATGGTGCCTCTACATATTTTATAATTAATAAGTATGTCCTTCGAAGAGAAGCAAATTCAACAAAATTGCTTATGCAAAATAAATGGAAATCTGATTATGCATACATTTGAGGGTGTCAAGGATGGGTCAAAACCGAATGATATTGTACATTTTTTGCGTAAGGTGTATGATTGCGAGCTCTCTTATACCCATACTTGGGAGTCTCGTGAATATTCAATTGCGGCTGTTCGAGGTATACCGAAGAAAAATTATAGTAAAATTCCAAAATACTTGCACATGCTAAAAAAAAGCAAATCCGGTTACATATAAAATTTCAATTTCTTTCTTTTAGTCAGTCTCTTAGAGAGTTCTACAACATCATTCAAAGAGTGATTGTAATTGATGGAACTTTTCTGAAAAGTAAATACAAAGGAGTATTACATTTTGCTAAAGTTGTAGATGGTAACTCTAATTTGTATTTTATTGCGGCTAGACATGAAATTTGCATCTACCATTTGCTGAATAATGTTGTGACATATTTCAAGAAAAGGAGTATGGCTATCTTGATTGAAAAAGCTTCAAAGGCATCAAGAGTTGTTGATTTTCAGACTGCTTTTATCGAAATTTGTAGTATGTGTCCATTCATGAAAAATATTTGAGGAAGCTGATGTCACAAAATGAGCTCATTGTCTATGTCCTAGATAATAGACACAAAAATGAGCTTCAAAATGAGCTCATTGTCACAAAATGACCTTCGGACCACAAACCCCGCTGAATCGATCAATCCTGCATTGAGATCATCTAGAGAATATATGGTCATTTATTTGTTAAATAGTATAATAGAAATGTTGACGAGGTGGTTTTATGAGCGTCAAACATTAAGCTTAAAGCAGAATGATCCTTTGACCATTAACGTAGAGAAAAATATTGATAGAAGGATTAGTAAAGCTAAAGGTTCATTATTTATCCGATCGACAGTTACAGATTTCTAGTTAAACGTGACAAGATTAACTGCCTTGTTGATTTAGGATTTAGGAAGAAGAACATGTATATATATGATTTAACAAAAATTTCTGGTAGACACACTATTCCTACAATTTTTCTTCAAACATCGAAGTATATTGATTCACTGAAAAACATATACCACTACCTTATGGAGAAAGACATGTCAAAATACAATAATCTTGTTCTACCATCCAAAACAAGAAGAAATGTAGATAGACGAAAAAAAGAAGATGTGAAACTGTTGTAGACAAGATCAAATCATCACAAGGCAGTCAAATGTCTAAAAGGCATAAGTGCAACTGGTATGGTAATAAAAACCATTAAAGAGAAACTTGTGAAATAGCAATATAGTCATGATTTCTAATTTCTTGTTTCACACAAGTTTTATATTTTCAAAAAATAGGATTAGAGATTTGAAAAATTCAAATAATAGGATCTCACGTTTGCCTTAAGTTATATGAAAACGCTAAATCTTTTTTCTCGTCAATAATTTAGAAAAATAATTAAACCAAAAAAGTGAAGAAAAAATATAAGAGAGAAGTTTGTTGAATCAGTAGTTGCAGAGACATGGTTAGTTCCGCTGACTCTGTCAAATCTTCTCTCTCGTTTACTTTGCATTAAGAACTCATTTTTTCTTGAGAAACAAAGAAAAAAAACACAAAATATATTAGAAGCCTAAGTTTTCGAATCGGCAACAATGTCCTTGATTCATAAAGGAGTCACCTTGGCTCTGTTTCTAGCTTTGACATTGGTGGTCAAAATGCGTTTTCGGGAGATTCATCGTTCAGAAAAGCAGCATTAAGATCCTAAACCCTTTGGCAATGCGGTCGAAACACGACGCAGCCGTCGCTAACCACAGTTTTTCTTGAATATTGGATTCTCAGGATGATAGTAGGGACACTTAATCTCGAGCTCTTTCTCTACTTCGGCTTTTCTATTCAACATTATTGGATTATGAGGATGATAATAGGTACAATTTAACGATGATTTCTCTTATGTATCTTCTTCAGTTATGGAAACTATAGACTTAGGAAAAATCTCCCAAATAGGTCGTAGTTTTCAAATTCAACCACGGTTCTCAACTCTAAATTCAATCTTAAGAAATGTTGATTATTAAACACAAGTTTCAAAACATGTGTATACATCACGAACTAGTTTTGAATGAAATGAATTTGTTATAAAATATGAGTCATCTAGCCCAACATTTACAGATATTACCGAAAATATTGCAAATAAATTAGATATCATTAAAAAAGATTTTGAATTTTTTAAAAAAAATTCTTATGAAAAGAGTTCTATTCAAACAAATAACTTACAAAGAAAATAAATTGATTTTTAAAAAATTCTCAGAAAACAAAGAAAAAAATACAAGATAAATATTATGAATATCTTAAAAACACAAAGTTCGGGTTCTATTTTTAAATTGGCTTGAAAATTACACAAAATAAAATAAAATTTATTTTCCTTATACAAAAATAACAAACCCCATTACCAGTCGAAAAAAAATTAATGAATGGAAAACACTTGCAAATGGGAAAATAATTTGTTCAAATCACCCCCCTCAACAAAGGATAAAATTTGAATTATAGGGTAAACCAATTGACACAATTATTTTTAAATTTCCTCAAAAACATCATTCTTCAAAATAATTTTTCAAATACCAATCTTGGCAAGATAAATAAACAAATTGATAGTATTCAGAACACAATTTTAAAATAACCAGATCTTCCAAATGAAACTCCATATAACAAAAAAATAAAAACTAAAACTTTCAATCTTCAAACATTTCCAAATTTTTGAAACTAGTATGAAAAACTACCAAAACACAACAATATAATTCATTCACGCTCTGCAAAGTCAACTAAGCAACATAGAGGTATAAGAAAGTAGTAAACACCAAATTTCTGATGCACCTGACACACTCCAACTTCTAAGATCCAAAGAAATTTTAAAACTATACAAACATCTAATAATCCTGAAACACAAAGCTCAAATATTCAAATGAATACTGTGTCACTAATCAGAGTTGACACTAGTAAAAAAAACCAAATACCCACGAAATGTCTGTGGGTAATAAATGAAAAATTTTGTGGTTTTTAGTGGGTATAACTGCAAAAAGCCACAAAAAAATTTCGTGGAAATAACATTGTGGGTAAAAAAATTTGTGGGTTTTCGTGGATAAAGATACCCACGAAAATTCACTAAATAATCCGTGGTAAAGTACCCACAAATTCCCACGAAATAATTTGTAGGTAACCATTCCCACGAACACCCACGAAACAATTCGTGGGTAGTTAGTTGTCTCTTACGTTTTCGTGGTTTTATAATTACCCACGTTTTCCCACTAAAATTTTGGTGGGTTTACCCACAAAATCTCACCAAATATTTGGTGGGTATACACAATTAATTTTTTTTTATTTTGATTTTAATAGGATAAATTTATTTAATTGTTTAATTTTATAAAATTTAATTAAATATAAAATTGATAATGAAAATAAAAATATAATACTATACATTAAATTAAATTGTTTTACACAAAAGTTTTGAAAATGTAAACAAGTGCGAAAATAAGAAAATAATGCAGAAAAAAATCCACGGCTTCGGATCGTAGTCAAATCGAACATCGGCCAGCTGGCTTGGATCATAGTCATCGGACTGACTCCTCGATGATGAACCCGGACCTCCAAAAAGTCGCTCCACAATCATATATATCTTCCCCGCCAAAATCCCCACCTGACTCTTGATTTCATTGATCTCAATTCGGATATCCTCTTGGGTGTTTGACGGATACTAGATTGAGGGGGGATAGAACTGCGTCCTTGCACTGCCGAGGCCGTACTCCTGTAAACTATGAATATACAATTAGAATATCAAAAATGTTACCTCGAGATACAGTTGGTTAATGACTTTCCGAGGAGCACTAGTAGTGGAACCAGCTGTGCCCGATAAATCTTGGTACTGAGAAGCCGCTTCTTCAACATCCTTCACGAGTTGCTCAATGACAGGATCTACGTAAGTGCTATCTGTGCGTCTATGTGTCTCCTTCACCAAATCCAGAATAGATGGTGGCTGAGATCCTTGCCCCTTCTGCTTATGCGTAAAAAAAAGTTTTATTTACACAATGTAGTAAACATTAAAATTATTAAAGCTAATGAATAGATTTGTAAATTAATGTATGAGATAAAACTAATCAATCCGTAGTCAATCTTTGAGAAGGAACGGGGCCCGACACTATGCTTGTACATTTCTTTGCCGTCTATCTTTGTTTTACGGCTGCTGGCTGCCTTTTGACTCTTGTTAATGACTTTCTCAGTCTGTCACTCTTCCATAAGAATTTCCCAGTCGCTATCGCTGATATATTTGGGCTGCGACCCTTCTCACTTCTTCCTACTAATCTCTTCGCTGATTCTTAACTTTGTATTTTCCTTCCATTTATAAAAGATAATGTCCTCAAAAACGAGATCCCAGTAGTAGTTTTCTACAATTTGCAAACAAAATTGTTAATATAAAATATTATAAATAGAAAATAAACGTCTAAATATTATATTTTTAAACTTACCACAAATGTTTCCCACCATATTTGAATTTTTTCTGGAGCGGTTCTTTTCACATTGTTCCAGTTCTTCAACGGACTCCAAAATTATCCTGCCAAGTGTGTCTAATAAAATTGGTGACCGAATCATCGATCCCAATCCTTAATAATTTTTTTTAAAAAAGTTAGACATCAATTTGTAAACATATAAACTTTAAACTGGGTGAAAAATTTAGTGTATTACCATAGTCCTCCGTTTTCTTTATACGGATGCAGATGAGACTGTGATTACCTAGAAGGAGCATCATATACTGCCTGTAAATGGTAATGGTACGCTAAAGCATTCCTAGCAGATTTGAGAGATCAAAAGTAGGTCCAAACGATCCTGAGAAGCCCCCGCTAGACGATGTCATCACTACAAAAAAGAAATACATATTATTTTTCATGAACTAAATAACTTTTGCATATAATTTTTTCCAAAAAATTATAATTTATAAAATTTAATATGTTTTATTATGTTTTTAAATAGTGAAAATTTTATATATAAGTTTGTAAAAAAATATATATGAATTGTTTTTTCAAATATTTTGTTTCATTTTTTGTAACTTTTTTATTTGCAAGTTTTACATAATTAAAAATATAGTATTATTAAATTTATAAAATATGGTATTTGTAATGAAATAATCCATAAATTAATATTAATTACACAAACTTATATAAATTTTAAATTTAAATATTACTAAATACTAACTAATCAACAATTCCTTGTACAAAACCATTAATTTACGTTTTAGTTAATGATAATTGTTTGAAAAATTTAAAAACACTAAACTATACAAAAAAAAATTAAATTTCAACAACCTAACCAAATATATATCATATAACATGTAGTGTTTGATTCCAAATAACCTATACTAAACTTCTAAAATCTATGAAAACCTTTACAAAACTACTAAAATCTATGAAAACCTATACAAAACTACTAAAATCTATAAAATTTTGTGAAATCCTAAAACCAAATACAAAAAATACAGAGATGAAACTAAATTATCTTATGAAATGCGAAAGAGAGGAGATACGAGAGTAGGATCGCCTGAGCTTCGTTGGAGACTCGTCAGAGAAGCGCCGTCGTTTGAAACTGCCTGGTTTTATGAGACTGGTTCGTGGAATGGAGGAGAGAAGGATTCGATGAAAAAGATGAACTTACCTTTTGTGGATTTCCGTGGGTATTCATAAAATTTTGTGGGTATACCCACGAATACCCACAATTATTTTCGTGGGTATTCAAAAAAGCTGCGAATACCCACAAATTTTTTTGTGGGTGTACTTAAAAACCCACGTTATCCCACGACTGTTTCTTGGGTAACACCCCAGATTTGAACTCAGATTATTTACAGTTTTAAGGGAAGGAAGCTTAACCATTTAAACTGTTGACGATTCTTGTATATCAATAACATTTAATAGTATATATGCATTACCAGTATAATTTTGGAATTTACAGTTTAGTTTCTGGACATAACTGCAGTCAATTATGCAAAAAATAATGTGTTTTGTTTATAAAATATGTTTTTTAATAAAATTTTGTATTTAATTTTATGCTTAGATGTATTAAAATATTACATTGAATTTTATGTTTTATTTTCATTAGACCGTAGTCATGTTTACAAACTAAACCGGATTTATGAACTGATATAAATCTGTTTATAACATTAAAAAATATTTTATTTAATAATAAACGATATATATTGATTATGCAAGTCCAATAAAACATTACAATCAATGAAACATAAAATTTAAAATGACTTCGTAAACAGGTACATTAGAAAATTGAAAGTATTAAACATACAACGGTTATGGTACAAACTTACCATATTGTTAAAACCATAAACTTTTCTTTTTCCTTTGGTTTATTTGGTAGAGAATCTAAAAACCCGTCACAAAATTCCCTTTTAATTGCATCAACATCTAGATTTAAGTTTGAGATTTCTAATATTTGGGAAAATTCATAATCATAGTAGTGATCCTTACATTCATTTGAAATTCTTCCACCATAAGTATCTAACTTTTCAATTAATTGAGATGGTTTTATGTCTTTGATTTGCCTATACAAAACTTTTTCGACAACAAGCTTCTGGTCAGGACATTCTGGCTGCTTATCACATTTGTTTTTACAAAAACTGAACCCATCTTCAATTTCAGGACTTAAAACATTGGCAGGACAGCATGAATCAGCTTCCCACGAGTATGTGGGTATATCTTCAGTATATTCGTCGCACTGAGATTCAGTTTCCCACGAGAATTTTGGAATGTGGTGGATGTATGGCAAACACTGGCTGTCCGGCACTGTTGTTGATGTATTATGGGTTGGTGAGCACGAATCAAATTCCCACGAGTAAGTGGGTATATCTTGAGTGAATTCGTCGCATTGAGTTTTGGTTTTTCAAGAGTATTTTAGAAAATCTAGGTTGTTTGACACGCTTGTTGATTTAGAGTCTTCATTACGAGAGTTACAAGACATTATTTCTGTTATTGATAGTTGTAGAAGATATACATTCCATCATATGTATTTATAGTAAAATTTATATGTTTAAATGTAAGTAAAACCATATCCACAAATAATGGAGTTAGTACGAAACATTGTAGTCCACATAATTTGTTTTGTTGTCGTATAATGTTTTGTCAAATCACGTTGGTCTGCAAAGATTGTGTCAACATTTTATGTGGTTAGCCAAATATTTCCTTAGATTTGTATTATATGAATATGAGGTCACTCAAAGTATCAAGTTATGACATTGAAACGAATAATTTATTACATCACCAATTTTTGATACAATATTTCAAATAAAAGCTTTACAGAAATAACAATACACACAATTTATAGTATATTATTAGACATGTAATCCACATCCCCTTATTGAAGCACATATTAATCTAAAATAATTAAATATAAAATCCATAAGCAATTATTGTAATGACGAGTAATCGTTGTGCGGCAATAGTAGTTGTACATTAACAATCAAACACAGTTCTTAATGATCCATCTCGAACTTCAACATGTATTTTTTCATAACAACCGTAATGGTCTTTAAGACATTTTAAAACATAGAACTCTGGTTCTTCATAAGCACCAATAACCTGTGTCGATGAAAGTGTTTTCAGGACTACAATTTCCCCACTAGCCCTAGAGTGTGCTTTACGATTTGTTTGGAGCATGCGATGTAGAACCAATGTGTATATAACGGTTCGTTGAGTTACTGAGATGAATCGTAGAATAAGGTGGGGTGTTTGATTCTGGTAAAGAATCAAGGAAAGAACTTATTATCTTGTCTTCCCCGGATGGATTTAGAATTCTTTTCAACATGATTGATATTAGATGTTTTGCGTTTTCAATATACTAATCTAATAAAACCAGTACCTATTTATAGGTTTTACAAAATTAATATAACAATTTTTGCATAATAGATGTTGGCCGTTAAATGATGTATGATACATTTAACCATTCAAATGAGTAGTCAAATCGGATTTGTTCTATACAGTTATGTCCATATAATTTTTGTATCTTTAACTTTAATAAATAGACAGAAGTGTATAGAACAAACCCGAGTTGACAAATCATTGCATGTTGTATTTACTTCTATGTTTAGCTGTAACAAAACATTACACTAAATATTACGTATTGTTTTTCTTAAACTGTAGTCTTGTTTATTAACTTAATCGCTAAAATTTGCATACTATTAACCCATTATGTGCATTAAGTTTTTATATCTTTATCAGAATTGATATAAGCCGTTGAAATTTTTTAGTGTTATCTATACCATTAAAATGAGTTGTCACATCTTCCTAGTTTTAACCTATTATGTGCATTAAGTATTAATAATTTTAATAGAATTGATTTGAGCGGTTGAAAATTTTCAGTCATAGCTATACCATTAAAACGAGTTGTTACATCTGCCTGGTTTTAATCCATTATGTGCATTAAGTATTTGTACTTTTAGTAGAATTGATCTGAGCCGTTGAAAATTTTCAGTTATATCTGTACCATTAAAATGAGTTGTCACATTTGCATGGTTTTAACTCATTATGTGCATTAATTTTTTGTATTTTTATCAGAATCGATCTTAGCTGTTAAAATTTTTCAGTCATATCTATACCATAAAATGAGTTGTCACATCTGTCTGGTTTTAATCCATTATGTGCATTAAGTTTTCGCATCTTTATCAGAATCGATCTAAGCCGTCCAAATTTTTCAATCATATCTATTACATTAAATTGAGTTGTCACATCTGTCTGGTTTTAAGCTATTATGTGCATAAAGTATTTGTAGTTTTAGCAGATTCAATCTGAACCGTTGAAGATTGCGTATAAGACATTAGATATTTTGATTATTCAGAGGTTATTTCATTGTCTTGTCCAAACTGATTGGTATCAGACGTTTATATCCACATGTTTTTGTAAACTTTCTCAGAATTGATCTTGGCTGTTCAAATTATGCAATCACATCTAACCGTTCATTTTATGATGTACAACTTATACCATCCATTGTATTATAAATAATTGCTGTATTTGTTCATATTCTTTTACACAAACACTTCTAATTCCAAATGATTTCAAAATCTCATTATGTATATTTGTTATGTCTTCCTCAAACCATTCAAGAAGATGGATGGATCTCCGTATTGATCCATCAACAAATACAATTACCAAAGAATGTAGTACTGAGATTAATGTGTTTATCACATTTGCTTGCCAACAACCATCATTCCAGGCAACCGGAAAACTCCTTTGTTCATGCACACACTGCAAGAACGAGAAGCAACAATATGCGAGAGTGGTGGCACGTCATCTTTACACGGTTGGATTCAAAGACAATTACTATGTTTAGAGTAATCATGGAGAATCTTTCATGTTTACAGGAGAATCATCTACTGCAACACAATTTGATGCAAGTGCCAACCAAGAGCGTTATCATCATTCTCATGTTAATATAGAAGAAACATTTCATGAAGCATTCGAAACTGTTGCTGATATTTCAGAGATGCAAGATCAACAACAATTTGAAGAAGTCGAAGTTCCGGCGTTCGTGGACAAGTCATTTCAAGCCTATATGGAAGCTAATCAACTATTATACGAAGGTTGCACTGAAGAGAATACCCAATTATATTTGGCATCATGTATTTTACGGTGGAATACAGAACACAATATAGCAGAGAGTGCTGTAGACGACATGGCCAGTACTATAATAAAGATTCTATCAGCCCTGAATACTGCTCCAGAGTCGTATTACAAAACCAAAAGGACTACAAAGAATCTTGGCTTACTCGTTCATAAAATTGATGTATGTGAGAATAATTGCATGCTATTTTGGAGGGGACAAGATGCCAAGTCCGATCAATGTCGCTTCTATCTTACGGATCGATATCATCCGTGGGATGGTCAAGGTAAAAAGATTCTTAAACAACGAATGTTTTATCTTTCCATTACCAATCGTTTTAAAAGACTATACCAATAGCAAATCCCGGATAAAAATTATGGAAATATTTCCAAGCGGCTCCATCTGATGGATGATTCATTTCGCCTTCAACAACAATATGATCAGCATGTCATCGACAATATGGCTCCAAGCAGCTCCATCTGATGGCTCCGTTCAGGACTGGTGGATGTTGCTGCAAACAACCAGTATCGAAAATATGATCCATTTATTACTCCTGAACAGTGTGATTAGGCTTGTTACAAATCATATCCAAAGGTTAATAGGATGAATGTGACGGAATGGTTAGCTTGTGCAAAAGTGGTACCCAGAGGTGTTTGAAATGTTACAAATGCTTTACAACAAACCTTTCAAGAGGATTATAGGAATACTATTGTCGCAGGTTCATGGCTCCTAAGGGTCGAGTCACACAATGTTGAAGACATGAACAATTACGATGATTTACCCCACCGACATAAAAACAACATGTACACATCCCATTACGAGCTAACCAATAACGAAGATTCTGAAGCTTATTTCTTTTCTGATGATGAAATAAACACTGTGCATTAATGTGATCCTGAATGTATAATATTATATGTAATATAATTTGGTGCTTTGTAATTTTTTTTTAAGTTTTATAAAACTAGTGGATTCCTATCCTAAGAGTAGTTTATAACAAACTATGTATATTTCTAAACATTTTTAAGTACTCTAAATTACAAGATGTATAAACACATTAACTATTTTTCACTTTCAAATATCGCCTTTCACCTATTAAACACACCTGTGATTGTATAGAGTAGAAAAATTTTACACCATTCATTTAGTTGTCAAAATGTCAATTCATCATTCAGTGGCCGACAGTGTCATTCACGGAATTGATTTTGGCGATTTCTTTATTGCACAGTGAGATGTAATATCGAATCAATTTTTGTTTTTTCTTATAACCACATATATATTGACACGTTAAGCTTAAAATATCTCTCTATTTTGCTTATATAAGTCATAGTAATTCAACACAAACTCATAACAAAAAAATATTCAATTTTGATATGGCAAATAGTGATCTATGGATTTACTATATGCAAAACTGAACCTCCGTTCAAAATCCTTTAAACACAACTCGTGTTTCTTCAAGCCCTCCATACGATAACTTAAATGTTATTGATGATCCAATGACAATTTCACTCCAACCAACTCAACAATCCCACAACCAAACGCCCGTAATACCGGGACCTGGCCAACTTATACGGGTGAGGACTGTTTCGCAAGAGGTCTCACGATGCAAAGATGTTGCAAAGTGAAAGTTATCATACCCGCCTAACACAATATTTCATTCGTGAGATCATTAATGAGCCACTACAGGGCGACCATGATTTTAGTAGTCCTCGATGGACTTCTACTATCGATTACATAATTCGTTATATATATATATATATATAATTAACGCTTTAACCATTACAATAATGATAGAAGATGACAAATACTAACTATATCATTCATAAATGTAGGTTCTTATAACAACATGAACACACCATCCTGGACCCATGTTCCAGAAATTCACTCCCCGTCTTAACAATTTGTGAAAGTCAAAAAGGTTTACATTGTCAAGCATTATTATTTTCATTTAGTAGAACAATTTATCTGACAAGTAAACTGTATCTCATTTTCAGATTGTGCCTATTCTCTCCACTTGACCCCCAACGGCCTGAAAGATTATGAGAATAAGAGATTTGTAGAATGAGAGAATGAGAGATTAGAGAGATTTAGAGAGAAGAATGATTTTATTAAGAGAATGAGAATAATAGTTTTCTTAGTTACAAAATGTGAAGGGAGTAAGGTATTTATACTAATCTAGTCTAAGCTTGTTTGGATACAAGGATAACCTTATACATAAAGGGCTACAAGGATAATATAATCCTAAAATACAAACAAGCCTTAGACACTCCATTTGACATAGAAACTACACACCTTTTTAACATGGATTAAAGGCTTTCATATTTCATCATTTCTTCTTCATTCCAACACTCCCCCTCAAGCTTAAGTCATGGAGAATGCTTAAGCTTGCAACCATGAAGTATTACCTCATTAAAAACCTAGAGAAGGAAAACCCAATTGGGATAAAACCTTTTCTAGGGAAAAAAGTATAACACTCCATGTTGGGATCATTGGTGTGGAATGGTCATGAGGCCAAGTCTTGGATAGATTGAGGCGCCAATTTTCAGAGATATTGCCTTGGTGAATACATCAGCTAGTTGGTCCTCACTCCTTGTATAGCAAGGTAAAATGATCCCTTTCCCAATAGACTCTCTTACTTTGTGGCAGTCCATTTCTTTATGCTTGGTCCTTTCATGAAACACTGAATTGAAGGCTATGTGTATGGCAGCCTGATTGTCACAGTGGATGGTGGTAGGATCCTCACACTTCATGGCTAAATCTTCTAAGAGTTCAGCCAGATGCATTCAGTAGTAAGCTTCCTCATTGCTCTATATTCTGATTCTGCACTAGAGCATGAAACCACCTTTTGCTTCTTGGTTTTCCAAGTCACAAGGTTTCCTCCTATGAAAGTACAATAGCCTGTGGTACTTCTCCTATCTTCCCTATCTCCTGTCCAATCTGCATCACAATAACCAACCACATTTGTGTTTTTATTGTTACCCATCCAAATATCTTGTTCATGTGTGCCCTTTAGGTATCCTAGAATTCGCATGGCCATGTCCCAATGCCTCATCTTTGGCCCTTGCATGTGTTGAGAGACCTGATTCACAGCACAACATAAATCTGGTCTTGTGATGGTTAAATAAATAAGCTTACCAACCACTTACCTATAGATCTTAGGATCATGAAAATCAATTTCCTCATCTAGCTCCCCCTTAGTTGCGATTTTATTGTCTTCTTCTAAGGGTGTTTTGGCTGGCTTAGCTTCCATCATACCTGTGGAGGTTAGTAAATCTACAACATACTTCCTTTGGGAGAGAAAGAGACCTTCCTTAAACCTACATACTTCAATTCCCAAGAAGTATTTAAGTTCTCCTAAATCCTTAATATCAAAGACACTCTTTAAGTAATCTTTAGTAGATGCAATATCAACACTATCACTACCAGATATGATTATATCATCTACATAGATAAGAATTACCACAATAACTTCCTTACTCTTTAATGTGAAAAGAGTATGTTCCACTTCAGATCTTTTGAAGCCTTTATCCATTAAGGTTACACTTAGTTTGTGGTATCAAGCTCTTGGAGATTGTTTAAGGCCATAAATAGCCTTCTTTAGCCTTAGTATATTACCGCTTCCAACCTCATCTTCTAGGCCAGGTGGTGGTGACATGTAAACCTCTTCTTCTAGTTCACCTTGTAAGAAAGCATTATTGACATCCATTTGCCACAACTCCCACTCAAGGTTAGTAGCAACAGTAAGAACAACATTGACATAATGAAGCTAAGCTACATGTGCAAATGTATCCCTATAATCCTCACCATATGTCTGAGTAAAACCCCTAGCCACCAACCTAGCTTTATATCTATCAATTTCACCATTGCTTTTGTATTTAATGGTAAAAATCCATTTAGAACTTACAGCCTTTTTTCCTTTTGGTAGAGTGGCTGAAGCATAAGTACCATTCCTCTCCATGGCTTGATTCTCAGCTAAGATAGCTTCCCTCCATTCCTTTTTGGACATAGCTTCTTCATATGTCTTTGGAATCTGCTCATTATCAAGAAATAAAAGCAACATGATTAAAAGGTAAGTGAGCAATATTACAAACTCCCTGATCATGATGAACCACAACATTTACATTTTAGAAAACTGGTAGATTTCTTTGTCTTGTGCTCCTTCTTAAAACTGTAGGTGGAGCTTCTTGATTAGATTCCTCTTCTTCACTCAAAAATTCAACAAGAGTAGGTATATCTCTTGATCTTTTGGAAGCTGAAACTAGAATTGAATCATCTTCTGCTGAGTCTTGTTGGACATGAGTAGAAGCTTCTCCCCCCCTCCATGTTCAAGAGGAGGAAGACCAGGAGAGTCAAAAGAGGAGGAGAAAGGCCGTGAAGAGCCGGCTGGACAGGAAAGGCCGACTGAGCAGGAAGGGCCGGCTGGTTTTGCGGTTCTATGGTCGCTTGTAGCTGGGGCAGGTGACAGAGGTGAGGAGGCCGTATGCTGAGGAAAAGGACCACCTACTATTCCAATACTTTCCAAGAGCTTCCTCAAGTATTCAGCTTGGTCTGATCTTGTTGATGAGATGTCCTTAAATTGCTCCCAAATTCCTTCTTCATAAAAACCTTTTTCTTCTTGGAACTTTACATCTCTAGACACCAAGACTCTTCTAGTCTCTGGGTCATAACATTTGTATCCTTTCTGAGTAGAAGAATACCCAATGAACATAGCTTTGATACTCTTTGGATCCAGCTTGTTCCTTTGCTCCCTTGGTACTAATACAAAACAAACACAACCAAAAACTTTCAAGTGATCAATAGTGGGTCTAGTTTTGTTTAGTACCTCAAATGGAGTTAGGTCATCAATGACTTTTGTAGGAGTCCTGTTAATCAAGTAGCATGCTGCTACAAGTGCATCCCCCCAAAACCGTTTGGGTACTTTCATGTGGAACATCATAGTTCTCACAACTTCCATTAAGTGCCTGTTCTTCCTTTCAGCTACTCCATTTTGCTGTGGAGTGTAAGGACAGCTTGTTTGATGCTCAATGCCATGCTTGGATAGGTGTTCCTGTAGTCTGGTACTAGTGTATTCTCCTCCATTATCTGTCCTAAAGCATTTAATTCTTGCATTGTATTGATTAGTATCATATGCTTGAAAGTTTAAAAATGCATCATAAACCCTATCTTTAGAACTAAGTAAAGTGACCCATGTATTTTTGGATTTTTCATCAACTAATGTCACAAAATATTTATGGTTTTCTCTAGATGGAAATGGAGATGTCCAAACATCAGAATGCACCAATTCAAAACAATTTTCATATTTATGCGTAGATTTTTCAAAAACTATTTTACAATGCTTCCCAAGAGTACAAGAATCACACAACTCTTTTGGCATTTTCAAACCAGGAACAATTAATTCAAGTGCTCTTGGATGAAGATGTCCTAGTCTAGCATTCCACAAATCAGAATCAGTACTAAATGCATTAGCCTGAAAAACCGATTTCAAATCACTAACACTAGCCATGTTTTCAAGAACATACAAGTCATCTCTTGTTGTTCCTTGTCCAAAACATCTTCTATTTTCAATATCCTGAAAATAGAAATCATTAAGACCAAATATAGCATGACAATTCAAATCAGTAGTAGCTCTTTTAACTGAGAGCAAGTTAGAGGTAAAAGAGGGCATATAAAATGCTTTAGATTCTTTATCAAACAACTTCAATTTTCCTATGCCTTTGATTGGTACTTTAATTCCATTAGCAATGAGAACATTTCCTAAGGCAGGTTCTACATTCTCTAGCAATTCTAAATCACTAATCAGGTGATGAGAAGCACCAGAATCAACCACCAAAGATTTATGAGCATTAGAAGTAAAAGAAGTTTGAAAAGAAGCATGAAAAGTTTTACCCATCACATTGCTATCTTTTATTACCTTGATAAGAGCTTCCAAGTCTGATTTTGTCACAAAATCTGATGCTTGTGACATGATAAAAGTGGAAGCTGAATGAGAGAGTGGACCGCTGCTTACAACCACCTTGGATGGCACAATGCTGTGAGCTTGGCTGGCCGTGGGCATGATCGAGGGTTGTTGAAGCCGTGAGGCCCAAGAGGGCTTCTGGTGAGGGTGAAGTATCCAGAAATCCTTCTTTGCATGGCTATTCCTCTTGCAATGATCACAAAATTGTCTCTTCTTCCTACAATCATTTGCTGGTTTGAAGAAACTTTTGTGAGCAGCTACCAGTTCAGCTTTGTTGCCAAACAATCCATGTGATCCTTGCTCCTTTTGAATTTGAGCACAAACTTCCTCCAAGCTAGGTAACTTATCAGACCTGAGAATATGCTTAATAAGATCTGAATAAGTAGAATTAAGTGTTAAAAGTAACCCAAACACCTTATCTTGTTCTTTCCTTTCAAGAAGAACAAGTGGGTCAATGGTGGCTGGCCTTAGCATTTCTAGCTCAGCCCACACAGCTCTGAATGAGCCATAGTGCTTCGTGAATTCAGAATCCTCCTGCCTTAATTCATTCAAAGCCTTCTTCACTTCAAAAATTCTCAAAAGGTTAGTGGTGTTTCCATACACCTTAAGCAAAGTGTCCCAAAGGTCTTTTGCATTTTCACAAAAAGAATAAGCTTCTAAAAGATCACTTGCAAGAGAATTTTGTAGTATAGAAAGTACCAACTTATCTTCTTGGTACCATTTAGCTTGAGTAGCAACAGACTCACTCACTTTAGCCACTTCATTGTTTTCAATGCCATTTGTAGCAATGTGGTTCCAAAGACCTTTACCACCTAATGTGGTTTTCATGGTCCTAGACCACAAGAGATAATTTGCTCCATAGAGAATAACTGGAGCTCTAAGAGAAGTTTGAATCCCCATGATAGATTGCACTGGTCACACTTAGCTAGTCTGATAAGAGTGATCACAAGATGGTCGGAACGATGGGCCGGCTGATCGGAACGAACAAGACCTGATACCAACAAGACAAGCAGATATAGTCACACAGTATTTGTGAGATACCAAGACCTGATACCTTTGCTAGCCGGTCGCGGAACGAATAGAGAGCTAGGGATCGAGACACGGCTTGGTCAAGGATTCGCTTGGTCGGGAATTCGCTTGGTCGGAATGATGGTGGCCTTGTCGAGACGCGTGATTCTTCTTCGCGTGATCAACACACTTCACGTTAGCTGCACTTAACCTTCAAGAACACTTAACCAAAAATACGTGAAACATGTACGAGACCACAAGCCGTGGCCAAATATGGATAAGGTTGCCGTGTGATAAGATAACCTTGAAGCTTGTGATTCAAGTAACCTCCAAAAGATTGCAACCAATTCTTTAACAACCTATAACAAACTCAACCAACTTTTGCAACAAGATTCAACTAATCCTAATCACTTAATAACAGATCTTATCTATTATTAACAATCAAATTTTATATAAAATTCGAATTCTAACAATTAAAATTAATCCTAAATTTTAAGAAATCAATTTTAAAACTTTTCAAAGATTAACAAAAAGATCAAGAAAATCAATCTTGGAGTCTTAAACCTATTGTATTGATTTGAAATTTCGTGGAGACCCTCACAAGACACTCATTAAAATTTCCAGATTCAAAGAATTAAATAAAACTGAGAAGGAATTAGAATTTTATCACCAGGATCTTGATACAGACGATTTTGGATGTCTTTGAGGAAAACTTCAAGAAAATCCTTCAAACTGAATGGAATTGAGTTCTTCTTTCTTTAAACAGACACTAGACTCGAAGGTCTTGATTTTAGTATTTTGAAAAACACGATTTGATGAATAATTAACATTGAGATGACCTGGGAAACACAGAGGTTCGCGACGAAGGCACTCGCGAAGGACCTTTGCAAGAAAATTCGTAACTTTTGATTTCCTGGGTCAAATGATGCAATTCAAACGGGCGTGGTTTCAGAACTCGCCGGTGAACAATCCAGAGAAAGCAGATCGTCAAAAGGAGTCGTGGTTTAGCCTTAATTTGAGTTACAAAACGACGTTCAAAATTGATCCAGAAGATGATGAAGAACAAGATGGATTCTTGTTGAATTAATGAAAGAATGATGAAATTTACCCTGATTTGATGCAACCTGGCTCTGATACCATGAAAGATATGAGAATAAGAGATTTGTAGAATGAGAGAATGAGAGATTAGAGAGATTTAGAGAGAAGAATGATTTTATTAAGAGAATGAGAATAATAGTTTTCTTAGTTACAAAATGTGAAGGGAGTAAGGTATTTATACTAATCTAGTCTAAGCTTGTTTGGATACAAGGATAGCCTTATACATAAAGGGCTATAACATGGATTAAAGGCTTTTATATTTCATCATTTCTTTTTCATTCCAACACGGCCATGGAGATCTGCTAGTAACATTAAAGGATCCGTTAGGAAAAATCGAGAGAAGCATGCAACATAACATCTTAAAAAATGACAAGTACAGACTCGCCACTGCTGTAGGTGCAGTGGTCATTCTATAGAATGTTACCGTATGCCATTTTCCATAAGAGATAAATATTTCTGATAATTAGAAATTGAATGCATTTTTAAAAAGATAATTTGTGATAATTCGATGATTCCTGAATACAAACCAACCAAAGTATCTTCTATCAAAGATGAATATGAAGGAACTACTGCATACGAATATGAAACAGTTCCAGACTCAGATGATGAATAAACATCCAACCCGTCAATGGTTAAGAATAAGCTTAAGGATTTATGTTGGTTTAATGTTTACTATTTTCCTAGTATCAATTGTACGAGTTTATAATACTGTTGTTAAGTTTAATATTTTCAATTTTCTAATTAATGTAATGTTTCAAATATTTATAATATTTGAAGTAAACTGTAATATTTTTATATATGTAATGTATTAAATATTAAAACTAATGTTTTGTTTCTAGATGATCTTCCATTAGAATAATTAAACTACAATAAACAAAAATCTAATTTTTAATATTGTTGAATAGGTTTTTAACAAGTTCTAAGGTTAATATATTATTGAATGTTAAAAACGAACATAAATTTTTCGTAGTCTAATGATACAATCATCTCATGTTACTGCCTAGTGAACCCGAGTTCGAACCATAGGGCAGACGAAGAATAATTATTTTCCAATACCCACGAAACAATTAGTGGTTTTTCATGGGTATTTCAGTACTCACGAATTTTTAGTGGGTATTAGTGGGATTTGAAATACCCACGAAAAAAGCAGTAGGTAATTGTGGGAAATTTACCCACCAATTACTATGCAGTTTTTGTGGGTATAGTTTTTTCCACGGCTATCCATGAAAATCCACCAATACCCACTAATTACCCATAAAAACTTTTGTGGATATGTCTTTATTGTTCATAGTGAGTTTTCGTGTGTAATTGTGGCTTTTGGGCTATACCCAATAAAAAATTTGTCGGTTTTTCGTGGGTATAGCCCTTTTTTTTACTAGTGTGATAAAACCCAAAAACAATTTTTTTTTAAAAATAAACTGTCTTGATTGGGAAAACAGTCATGAACACCAAATAATAACATCACCAAACCTAGGAATAGGACTGGAATCTATATGGAATATCTGAATATATTTTTGAAATCTCATACAAAAATGATGATGGCTGCAAATGCTCAAGAAAAGACCTACCTACCAAATTGGCACCGTTGCCAAATATGAGATTTTCTTTCAATATTTAGTTTTAGTTTTTGTTTCAGATTAGAGATTGTTCTTAAAAACTCTCTATGATCATGTGTATACAGACACAAAGCAGAGGTTCAACAGACCTTCATCCACAAGTTGACAACCCTTAATGACTAGGAAGATCAACCACAAGAGTAAGCCAAGTACATGCTAACAACCCTCCAACAGCTACGATGGAGGCCACTGACCACCCCATCAACAACAGAACCCTCATGCACAACAAGCTCAAGACCTTTGACCAGCACGCGTGATCGGAGCCTACGACGAACCAATCATTCATAGAGCCAGAACTGGGATAAGACCACCGCCGACCGACAACAACAATTTTGAAATCAAAGCGAGTCTCATCACCATGGTCCAATGCAACAAGTTTCAAATTATCCATAGAAGATCCTCTTGACCATTTAGATCAGTTCGACATGTTATGCTCCACAGTGAAGATCAACGGAATTTTAGAAATCACATTTGAATTACGCCTTTTGCCCTTTTCCTTAGGAGACAAGGCACAAATCTGGCAGAAGAACTTTCCTCCGAATACGATTACAACAAGAAGATGTTCTTAACCAGGTTCTTTTCAACTACACACACTGCAAGGCTGCACAATGAAACCTCCAGATTCACCCATCACTCAACTAAAACTTTCAGTGAAGCATGAGAACACTTTAAAGGGTACATAGCTCAATGCCTGCATCATAGTTTCTCACGTGAATCACTACTAAGTACACTCTACAGAGGATTACTTCATAAAATCAGAATGCTCCTCGATACTGATTCAACTTCTTGGGCCAAGACGCAAACAGAGGACTGCAACTAGTTGAAAAACTAGCTTCAAGTTATTGAAACTATGGAGAAGTCAATGATCGCGGGACTCAGCAACAAAAAACAAAATCAAAGCGCTCAATGAGAAATAGGATAGAGTCCTCCAGGCCACAAGACGTCAGGTTAGCTTTGTCTATGAACCAGAGTACAATGTAATGAGACAGCAGAGCTCAACTATATCGATGGATAATGATTCAACAAAGGCTACAACTCCGGCTTTAACAAAAACTACATAAACAACAACTTCTCTTACCGGAGCACCAACGTCGAGAATCCACAGGACCAAACTACCTACCACAAAAACAGCCACCTAACAATCCAATACTAACACCTTCAATCCCAAAAATCTGAACACAAAGGGTTACAAACCCGATACGTCAACCCAAAACACTTTTCCACCAGATACTAATCATCCAATAACTACTATACCAAACCCTACTACCCAAGAAATATACCACCGTCCTATCAAACCAGCCCTCACAAACAACCTCTCAACACCACACATGAAGACGAAATCACAAACATGTTGAAACAAGTGCTAGACGAACAAACCAAGAGCGTACTCGACATCAACATGAACATAAAGGAGATCCACACGAAATTCGACAATATGTATGGGATCTGAACTAAAAAATCGATCACCTTGTTGCAAAAAACCGATCTTTAGAAGCATCTACATCTACCAGGCCAATTGGCACACTTCCAGAAAAACCAGATGCCAACCTTAAGGAGTACATACATGCATCTTTTTAAAAAGTGGAAAATAACTGCCAACTCCAACCCTAAAATGGGACGTTCAGGAGCAGCTCAGGAGGTGGTAATAAATCTTGAAAAGATAACAAGACGGAGGAAAAACGCTCAGAAGTTGCTAACGGTGAAATCAACCTAAGGTTGCCAACCATGAATGCAGTCTAATCACCACTCACTTCATCACCTTACGAGTCAAAATTACCCTTCCCAGGAAGATTCAAGAAGAATTGCGGGCTAAGTACAAACTCTATTTGAAAAGCAATTGTCTGAATCCAATATCACCTTACCCTTGATCGGCACATTTTGTATGGTACCTACATGGAGCAAGTATTTGAAGGACGCTATCGAAGAAAAATAATAGAAACTAAAAATCAAAGAAAAAACCCAAAAAGTCAATGCAATTACCAAGATAGAGATCATCAAAGACAAGGAAGAAGATCCGAAAAGTTTCACGCTACCGTGCCTTATAAGGATGATCATCTTTTCTGGATGTACATGCTATCTTAAAACGAGTATCAACTTGATGTGGTTATCCACCTCCAAGTAGCTTGGTTCCAAAAATTCAAAGAGAGCCGCATATCCCTTTTCCTTGCTGACCACTCGGTGAGGCATCCTGTTGGTATGATATAAGACCTACCCATTGTAGTAGGAAAAATTGAAATTCCCACTAATTTCGTAGTAATAGAGATGGACGAAGAATCGGACGATCCTCTCATCTTGGGTCGCCCATTCTTAGCCACTACGAGAGTCCTTATAAACGTCAAGAACATGAAGATAGACTTAAGACTCGGCAGTAAGACCCTCACTTTCAACGTCAATAAGTTCTTCAAAATACCGATAATCAATAGTGAAAACTTCATCGCCAATAAGAAGGAGGCGTGTGCAGACGATCCAATTAAAGAAACAACAACTGGAAACCCTCCACCTAGCATCTTGACAACCAAGCAGGAGAAGCATAGACCCACAGAGAATAATGATGAATCTTATACGGAGTTGGATAATATGTGTACACGCCACATTGAAAACATGAGATTCATGGATACAGGACAGAAGCTTCACGCTATCGCGCAACCCAAAAACTCAATAGAAAAGTACATGGATACATGATAAGATGTTCCGAGTAATAAGTGGAATAAGCAAAATGTGCCAGGAAAACTAAAACGAAAGCTCTAACCCGGAGAGGAACAAATACTTTTAAGTAAAATCACAAGGACTATGCCTGAGAAGCAAAAGTACCAATGGCTTGGCCCGTTTGGAATAAAAGTTCTATGGAGCAATGTCACAATGGAGGAAAATTGGTGGATGACGTACTAATACTAGACGAAAGCTGAAACCAAACCGGACAGACCAAGTTCTGGAGAAAGGAGCAAATGCTCTCCTCCGGAATACAATCTGCCTTTAAAAAAAGGATACGTCAATGTCGAGCTTGAGACATTAAACAAGCGCTCTTTGGAAGATTCTCATGACTATCGCTTTTCATTAATTAATTTGTTTTTAATTAGGATTAGATATATGTATATATATATATTTAATTTACAATATGTAGATATGTAGATTGAAAAAGAAAAAGCGAGAGTACCCAAGGACAAATAAAAAAGAGAGAAAAGGAAGAGGATAAAAATTAAACGCTTGGGACAACGTGTTACCAACCCGTAGCATAACTGTCCCAAGGGTAAGTTAATCGGGTGTGAACCAGTTTAACCTAATTTATTACTATATTAGGGTAAACCAGAGTCACACGCGGTTTCATCACTTTCTTTGTGACCCCTTAACCTCTGTTAGCCGTTTATACTTTTCAATTCAATAAAAACTTTTCAAAGAGAAAAAATGAAATCCTCTCTTATTCTCAAAAATCTATTCTAAAATTTTTCCCTATCGCGGTTGTCGATCTCTTTTTATCAGGGAGGAGACCTCTTGTTCGCAGGTCTCGAGTTCAGCAACCTAGATGACATATGACATAGCATTTCTAATGAAGGGTACTACCCTTGCGTATGCTGATCCTCGCGCATCAGGCACCCTGCCATACGATATGTCCACAATATTTTGGTGGAAATAGTCTTTTCATGGACAGGCAATGAGAGGGTCACAGAGGATAAAATGTTGTGGCTACCAAAAGACATTGAGCTCTATCTTAGGGTCTGCCCAAACTACTCTCCAGTGGAAGGATGCAGTGACAATGTGTGTATGGCAGCACTTTCTAATACGTAGCTTCATGAATATGCAAGAAAAAGTGCTACTACAGCACCAGAGTGCACTAACAAAACTAAGCATAGGAGGAATCATCACTTCCATACTTTTGTAAGCGCGTGTTCTGATTACTGAGCAACCTACATTCCACCAAGTATTAGACTAAGCCACATTAAAAAAATCATGGTTTTTGGGTCAAAGAGTTAGGAACAACTTGTCTACCGCTTCCGCGTCGAAGGGATCAAGACAGAGAGGATCCTACTACGACAACAACATCTCACAGATATAACATGAAGAGAGAACATCCTCTTTTTCCCTCCTCAATCATCATGCTACAGAGCAGTTCCACCACCAACATATCCTTCTTAGAACAGATACACAACAGCGCCGCACAAACGGCAAGAGCCACTAGGACATGACCATCGCCGGAATATCAACTGTCAGACTGGAGCTGCCTCTAGTACGTGCAAACGCCGTGCACCAATGTCAGACGATGAGTCTCTAGACGATGCCTCTTCCTAGGTAAACATACACCTATGTACATACATTATTGCATTTTTTAAACTGTTTTTTCCTTTTGATCCTTACCACTTTCTCATTCACACCAAAGATGGTGTGAAGTAAGTCTGGAGGATGGTCACTTTCCTAACTTTATTTTTCTTTCTCGAGTCATGTTTGAGTTTTATTTAAAGTTTTAGCATAGAATCCTAGTTCTATAATAGAGTAATAAAAAATAATAATTACATTATTAGAATTTGACGCGTTAGTTTAATAATAGGAAAAATCTTTTCTTTTTCATGATTGTTTATCATCTTTGAAAACGTTGAAATACGGAAACACCATGTTTAGAAATTCTCACTTTTGAAAATTCCATTAGCTTTGGAGCTCACTTAGTCACTTTAGGAATAATCTAATTAACTTGAACCTAATTACATCATTATTTTTCTCGTCTAGATTTTTGATATCCCTTTCTCTTGGTTTTAATGTTTTCAATTCGATTTTTTTTCATCATTTTTACCACTCTCTTGAAACCGAATAACTATTTCATCCTAAACTCCAACCATTCTTTTAACCAAAATACTTTTCATTGAGTGAGGCATTCTTTGTGAAATGTGGTACATGTGCAAAATGTTCAAAGACAAGGAAAGACAAGGGGTCTCATTTTAATAGATAGTTAGATCATTGAGATGAAGTTTTGGAAGAAATTTCACTTAGGTAGGGGAATGAAAACGGGTTAGTAACTCGTGGTTCTAATAAGGGGAGATATTGAAAACGGGTTAGTAACCCAAAGCATAAAATAAATAAGAAGAGAGGGAGAGAAGTGAGAAAAAGAAAGTTTGAGTACGAATTAATAACACGCGGTAAAAGAAAAGGGAAACTGAACCTACGAGTAAGGAGAAGAAATGACAGATCCTAGTGTTAGAAGGCTTTAGGAAAAATAATCTCTGAATAAATAAAATAAAATATATATATATAAGGAAGAGAGCAAGCAAAGAAAATGAGCCTTATAGGATCTAAATACCCAAGTTAGAAAGACCTTTGAAATTAGAAAAGTAGGATGGAATGGGTAGTACTTGGAATCGAGACTCAATGAGATAGGAATGAAGATGAGTCTCCTGTACGCATCAATTGTTCTTTGCTTAGACTATTTTGCATAATATCAAGCATATTATTTTTTGAGAGAAGCCATCGCAAAAGAATTAACCCCGTAAAGGTACACCTATACATAGCCATTTTCCTTTCCACCCTCAACTAATCGAGAACGAATTGATCTATCCTAAGTGAGAGCACACTCTAAATACCTGCTAATGATGTAAAGTACGAAAAAGTATTCCTTCTATCTAACGAAAGACAGCCATTTACGAGCAATAGTGTATTAGTGTTTTCATTTTATTTTATATTAGTGTCCTAATATATTAGTATCTTAACTTTTTATTGTTTAACGAGTCGATGTCTTTCCATTATAGGTTTGCTTGAGGTCAAGCAAATGGCAAGTCTAGAGGAACTGATATCTTAGGATTTTACTGGTTTTTTTAGGATGTGATTTAGTCCATTTATGATGCATTTTAGGATGTTTAGGACTGCATTTTGTGTACATATTGTATAAACAGATGTTTGTATGTCGAGAACCAGAAAAGGAGCTAAACCAGAGCAAAAAAGCACAGTTGTGTGTGAAATCATGAATCGGAGGAGATTTACGCATCAAGGGAAGAATCTTCAGAGGAAAGGGAGCGCAAGAGAAGAAAAGGAAGAAAATTGGGAGAGAAAAGGAATGAGCTGAAGAAAGCAAAGAGGAAACCGGGAGAGAAGAAAAGAAAAAAGAAAGAAGTACGGCGCAATGGGTTTTACCAACCCGTTGTGCAGTGGCAACGGCTTACTATAACCAATGAAATGGCGCTAATCTAAGGCTAACCCCTTTTACCATGCTTATTTATATAAATATCACCGTTGTATCTTAGGTAAAAGAAAGGAGAAGAGCGAGAGATTTTGAGAGAGAGACTCTGATTCAAAACTTCACTTAGTTTAAATATTATTTTTAGTTTCGTTTTAGAAGTTTTTACTCTTTTCGTTTAATTTAATACTTTCACTTCATTAATTTTCGTCTTTTAATTTACTTTCACATCAATTTACTTGCATTTTAATGTTCATTCACTTTAATTTTAGTTCGCGATTCTCTACTTCATTCTTATGTTCAACAATTTTCAATCCGTATTATTGTGTTGTTCATAATGATTAGCGAGTAGACACCCTGAACCCTTCAGGTTGGGTAAGGAGGATTTTTTAAGGGAAATAAACAAGGATTGTTTAACGCTTTTATCCAATGATTCCATCGTGTCGTGAAGTGCTTTATATCGGCTTGTGGTTAAAGCCCGAATTTGAAAAATAAGGCATTGAGCAATTTTTGATTGGATAGTTGTGTACTTGAACACGCTCAACACGGGCAAGGTTCAAAATATGTCTCAACGACAGTTGATGATGGGATACTGCACTACAGATAGTACAAATACGATCTTAATGCTCATTGGTGAAATAATGATAGATTTAGATTCACCATTGATCAAGAGAATATAGAGAGAGAGTTTTAAAGGCAAGAGAATGAGAGAAAGTATTTTATTAAAATGAGAGAATTATTTTCTCTCTTAGTTACAAATGTGAAGGGAGATAGTTATTTATACTAATCTAGTCTAGGCTTGTTTGGATACAAAGATTTCCTTATACATGAATGGCTATAAGGATAACATAACACTAGAACACAAACAAGCCTTAGACACTCCCCTTTTGACCTAGACAACTCACGCCTTTATACTAGGATTAAAGGCTTTCATCTTTCATCATTTCTTCTTCATTCCAACACTCCTCCTCAAGCTTAAGACATGGAGAATGCATAAGCTTGCAACCATGAAGCATAACCTCATTAAAAACCTAAAAAAAGAAAACCCATTTGGGACAAAACATTTTCTAGAAAAAAAGAGTATAACATGAATGGCTGCTTTGAAGCTTCTTCTAAGTCTGGTCCATTTCTCCCCCTTTCTTTTGACTCCTTGTCTTTAAGAGGTGATTTTTATCCAGCTTACTCAAAGCCTTCAAGTTTTAACCTGTTTCACATACACATCGATATGCATGTATCAATTCTCACAAGATAAACCAATGCATTATAATATAAGAATGATTTTAACTTCCCTCTTATAAGAGTGGATGGCGGTTTGGATGGTATGATCTACACCAGTCTGGTTCTCTAAAGAATCCATATTAAGGTCTTTGGATTCATTATGATCACATGGTTCTCTTCTGGATTCATCATGATCACATGGTTGTCTTTCCTTATATGTTTAGGATCCACTTTGTCAAGCTTCATTTTGCTTCACTTTCTACTTTCAATAGGCCGAACTCAAGAGAATAAGACTGTAGAGTTAAGCTTGAGTAGAGTGAGCACACTTATCTCCTAATACACTTTTCCACCATGCTTCCACTAATTGATGTAGGGTAAGTCATGCTTATGACTGTTTTCATCACTTCCTGATCTAAAACATCATAACAACTCAAAAAATAAAGATAAGTATTCCAGAACTTGAGTAATATCAAGTCTGGTATCAAGTATAATATCTAGCCAAATTCTCAACCTAAATCATAGAGTTAAAGAACTTATCATAGATAGAACCTTTGATGAGAGAATTTTGTCCTGAGGTGATACATCACTTTTCACCATCTTAATCCTTCTCCATGAGACTTGGTAGCTTGATGGCCATTGGTTTTATCCTCAGTTGATGACAGAAGATTTGGATCACCTTATTCACAGCCTCCATGAAAGAATCAGACTGAGCACTCTTTTTGTGCTTAGACCATCACAGAAATAAAGCTTGGAATCAAGCAAAGAATGACCAGCCACCTTGGCACGGGACCAGCCACCTTGTGCCAGCTTCATGCTCACGGGACCAGCCACCTTGGCCAACTTGGAGCCGCCAAATTGTGCCAGCTTCATGCGCCTTTTATTTGTCCATTGAATGCTCATTTTCTTTTGCCCCCCCCCCCCACAAGCTTGACACCAAGAATAAGAGTCAAGTTTGGAAGAATAAGCATTCACAGAATAAATGTCTTAATTGGTCTTCTTTATCCTTTAAACATAAAGAAGAAGATTGTAAGTATCTTGAGAATAAGAGAATCAGAGTATTGGAGATTAAAAGTATAAGATTTTAAGTAGAATAGATGAGATTGAAGAGAATGATGAAGAATAATAGAGAATTATGATGAATGTCAAGGTGAATTTTGGATCCATCTAGGTTCTAAATGCAATGCATAGTCTTTATAGGTTCTCTTTCATCCTATGAACATTTCTAGATGAGAAACTTTAATCAACCACGGAATAAGTAGAAGGTTTAGAGATAGCCTTTGCAAAGACTTTGATATTGTCTTTCTGAGTATTCCTCCTTTGTGATTGATTATGATCTGAACTTGCAGCATATTTGCTCTGTTGGTTTTCACTTCAAGCACACACCAAAGGACACTTTACTCCATGGGAGAGCTGATTCATCACATTCCACCAGTCTTTCCTCTCCACTCTTTGTGGTGGCTGTTCTTGGTGGCCATTGGTTCTAACTTCTTCTCCATGTGCTGTGCCTTTTTCACTTGCTCTTTTTTGCCTTTGTTAGAAAATGAAGCAAAACATCAACTCCCATCTTAAGCCTTTGAACCTGTTGAGAATAGGCAGATTCTAAACAAAAGATAGTGAGTGAAAGAGATTGATTAAGAGTAACCAAACTTAATTTTAAACACTGCCTAAGGATTTTTGGATTCAACATGCCTTGTCAAACTTATTGTTCTAAGTAAAAGACAAGGTTCTCTTCCTCTAGGATCAATGCAATTCATGAACAAATGATTCATCTAGCTAAACTAGGTTCAAAATGTCACATTCTACCAATTTCTAAATACATGAACAAAATTCAATAAAATTCATGATTTACTATCCACCTAGAAACCAGATTTCTTAGAGTTATAACTCACACAACCATCAATGAAATCAATAAAATAGTTGGATAAGAGTTTAGAAATAACCTGAATGCATAAGACTTTGATACTAAATTTTTGCATTTGAATTTAGGAACTGGTTCTGATCTAGGCACTCCCATGAAGAGTCAATTTGGCTTCATCATCAACATATAATTCCATTGGATCTTGCATAAATTTCTTGTAGACTGGGCGAATCTCTTTGTTGAGGGTTGCTGAGAACATCATAACTTGTTTGTCGTGAGGAGTCATCTTGAAAATCTCCTGCACATCCCTCCGCATGTCGAGAGATTCCAGCATTTTATCACACTCGTCAAGAATAAAGTGCTGCGAAAACAATATTGACAACAGCCATTCCTGTAATCCGAACACCGTCTCCCACCATAATGCATAGAAGCTTTGGAAGCTCTGGTTCTCTGAACACATTTCCTACAACAAGTTTCCATCCAGAGAGCTCTTCATTCATCTGTGCCTGAGCTTCCTTGTCCAGTTCCTCGTACTTTGTCAGATTCCTCGGGAATATGACAAAGACTATACCAGCGAGAAAGAAGATCACCATAAGCGAGTTCAGAATAGAGAACCAATGGACACGAGCACCTTCCATTTTCAAATACGCATCCCATCTTGATGGCCACCTTATCTCACTCCTAACAAATTCCACTTCATAAGTGAAAGTTATCCTTTCATGCTCTTTCATAATATGTGAAGTTTCGTCATTTTCTCAGCGTCGTACTTCCCACTGCACGGAATAACCTCAAATCCAACTATCTCATACCCCCGAGCCTTCTTCTTATCAGCTTCAGAGATGACACCCATACCTTCTTCACCAGTGCCAATAAACTCCATGACATTACCTTCATATTCATGGACCAAAACCTTAAACTTGAGGTGATTAATGATGTAATCATCATTGCTGTTAGGTGGTAAATATCCAACAGGGTATCCAGTCCACTGAATGGTAACACCATTCTGTTTAGCAAATCTCAAAACAGGCAAGCTATCAAGAATCATATTCACTTGATACAACTCCCTTGTCCTCTGTTTCAAGAGCTTGACCTCGTGCTCATTGAGAGGACTGGTGGTGCAAAGATAAAGTGAATCGTTGGTGTTCAATACGAAACCTATACGCAGAATTATCAATCTGATCACCCATAAGAAGCTCACTTCCTTTTACTTCGTCCACTATATATTTTCCTCTGTCAAAATCGATTGAAATTTGACATGAAAATCTCAGCCGTTGAACCTTTGTTGTTTTTTTTCTAGAGCAATTGTGCAGGAGTTTAGGATTTGGAAAAACGTGAGTTGACGAAGAATCGACGACAGAAAGACCTGGGAAACATGTACGTTCGCGGCGGAGGCACTTACGGAGGTCCGATGCAAGACAATTAGTAACTTTTGATTTCCTTGGTCAAATGATGCAATTCCAATTGGCGTAACTTCATAACTCGCCGGTGTACAATGCAGAAAAAAGCAGATCGTCAAAAGGAGCTGTGGTTTGGCCGGAATTTGGAATCGAAGTCGACGGTCGAAATAGAACTGTAAGGAGATTGTGAAGAAGATGTTTTCTTCTTGATTCAATGAATGAATGATGAAGTTTACCCAGATTTGATGCAATCTGTCTCTGATACCATGAAATAATGATAGATTTAGATTCACCATTGATCAAGAGAATATAGAAAGAGAGTTTTAGAGGCAAGAGAATGAGAGAAAGGATTTTATTAAGATGAGATAATTATTTTCTCTCTTAGTTACAGATGTGAACGGAGATAGTTATTTATACTAATCTAGTCTAGGCTTGTTTGGATACAAGGATTGCCTTATACATGAATGGCTATAAGGATAACATAACACTAGAACACAAACAAGCCTTAGACACTCCCCTTTTGACCTAGACAACTCACGCCTTTATATTAGGATTAAAGGCTTTCATCTTTCATCATTTATTCTTCATTCCAACAATTGGTTGCATAGTACCCAAAGATATTTATAGATATGGGTTTTTGTCACGAAAGTGGATTAGCCTGTACATGAGCGATTTTTATACCATGGTGGAGAATAATAAGCTTGTAAACATGAGTTCAACATATCATCTCTAGAAACATCAACCAATTACCTAATTCCGAATGATGCTTTAAAACTTGAAAATAAACAAACCCAAAACGCTTTTTTTTTTGCTTTAGACTTAGTTATTTTCCATTTACTGCTTTTTTTTGTCAATTTAGCCTAGTGGCTTTAATATCCCCTCAATCACTGCTGGATGCTGGGCTCGAATCCCAGACATGTATCATAAATTTCAGAGGTGTAACTAGTTTACCAATACATAATTATTTATTAGCCTAAATTAGATAGAAACTTGCATCTTAGGTTCTTGAAAAATAGCAGGTTTGGATTGACACCCCAAATACTACAACAAAAAGGGGATTTGGTATCCCGTAGTCGAGAAAAGACCCACCTACCAAATTGTGAAAACGGCTTACCATAACCAATGAAGCGGCGCCAATCTAGGCTAACCCCTTTTACCTTGTCTATATGTATAAATATCACCGTTGTACTTAGGAGAAAGTGAGAGGGGAAGAGCGAGAGATCTCGAGAGAGAAGAATTCGATTCAAAACTTCACTTAGATTAGATTTTAGTTTTTAGTTTCATTTTAGTAGCTTTTACTCTCTTTTTTTAATTTAGTACTTGCACTTTTTTACTTTTCTTCTTTTCATTTACTTGCACTTTAATTTTAGTTTGCGATTCTCTAGTTCATTTTTATATTCTACAAATCATCAAACCATATGATTGTGTTGTTCGTAATGATTAGCGAGAGGAATTCTTCAATCCTTCGGTTGTTTAAAGCTTTTATCCAATGATTTCATCCTGTTTTCAGATGCTTAATTTCGGCTCATCATGATGGCCCAAGTTCAAATAATAAGGCATGAACAATACTTGATTGGACGGTTGTGTATTTGAAAACTCTCAGCACGGGCGAGATTCAAAATCTGCCTCAACGACAATTGATGATGGGTTACCGCGCTAAAGATAGTAATATTACAATCTTATTGCTCATTGGCTTCCTAGTATCCAAATAAATTTGTAGATACTAGGTGGTCAATGAAGGGGTTTATGTCATGAAAGTGGATTAGCCTGTTCATGAGCAATTATTCTACCATGGTTGAGAATAATAAGCTTGTAAACATGACTTCAACATATCTTCTCTAGAAACATCCAACCAATTACCTAATTCCGAATGATGCTTTAAAATTTGAAAATAAACAAACCCAAACGCTTTTATTTTCTTTTGATTTAGTTATTTTCTTTTATTTCTCTTAGTTTAGTAACACCAGGTTAGCAATCCATAATCATTTATTAGCCTAAATTAGATAGAAACTTGCATCCTAGGTGTTTGAAAGATACCAGGTTTGGATTGACACTCCAAGTACTACAACAACAAGGGGATTTGGTATCCCACAGTCGAGCAAAGAACCACCTAACAACAAGCGATAGGGTTTTGATCCTGATTCTGTTCCCAAATGCACTAGCATGTGTGTTCTGTCATCGAGATTCTTTAGTTGCATCTGATCTACCTTTGGATGCATCTAAACATCCAAAGATGAGACACGTTTGGCTTCTTGTCTCTGTAGGCCTAATAAGGAGTCTTGTCTATCAGCGAGGGGGTAAACGTTCTGTTGAGGAGATACATAGAATATCTTACAGCCTCTCCCCATAAGTAATTGAGCATGCACATGTGATTGAACAAGCACCTCGTCATTTCCATAAGGGTTCTATTACGTCTCTCTACCACTCCATTCTGTTGAGAGGTATGCAGAGCAGTTAAGTGCCTCACGATCCCCTGTTGAATTAACCAGATGTGAAATCTCTTCCACGAGTTTTTCTGAAGCTTTGTATTTGTTTCCTTGTTTCTTGTTCTGCCATTTGTTTCAACCTTTTGAATTTGACCTAGGCTTCACCCTTCTCCTTTAACAAAAAATTCCACATGTAGCGTGTGTATCAATTAGAACAAAGATGTATCTATTTTCTCCGAGTGTGCTCGGTGAAACTGGTCCGCACAAGTCTCTGTGAACAAGTATTGGTACTCTACTTGCTCGATACATGGTGTTTTAGGGAAAAACGTGACGAATTTGTTTGCTCTGCAAACATGAATCACATAGCTCCTTTGTCAATCTTATATTTAGGATGCCTTGAACCAATCTTTTCTGCACAATGAGATTGATCTTCTCGCGATTCACGTGTCCTAATCTGTCGTGTCATCTGCTTGATTCATAGATTTTGCCAATACAAGCGTGCTGTGTTTCTTATCGCCATATGGAATTTTTATAACCAGTTTGGAGCTTGATCTGCGGTCACAAGGATCCTCCCATTTTGATATTGCATCGTCAATTGTCCACCTTTCATTTTATCATCAGATAACACTCTTGACTCCCTATTTATGTTCATAAATGAGATTGTACCCTTCTATTTTATGTCTATGCAAGAGTCGTCACCGAATCTTACATTTTCGGTGATTGAATCATCAATCTTCTCGAAATAGCTTCGATCATCAGTCATGTGGTTGCTAGCTCCGTTTTCTAGATACATATGTTCTATTCCCTTATTTGATCGTATTTTCTTGGATTGCAATTATTCTTGTTTAGATAAACAACCTCGTGCATATGAGCTTATTCACATTTTGCGTGTCCACCGCATCGGTTTCCTGCACCTCTTGCAGTTTTAAAAGTCTACCCGGGCAGCAACTAGCAAAGTGACCATTTTTTCACACTTGAAGCACGTAATTCTCAAGAAAAATCTTCCTCCATTACGCCCACGGCCTCTGCCTCTTGTATAAAAATGGTTTCTACGTCCTCTTCTACCTTGATAGGTACTGCTTTGATCATTATTCGAGAGAGACTCTGAGTTTGTAAACATGAGCTTGATGTGTTATGCCTGAGTTTCTTCTTCCTCAGAGATACGTTCTTCATATGCTTTCAAACGTCCCATGATATCCTCAAAACTTATGGTCTTAAGGTCCAAAACTTTCTTAATAGAAGCTACGATCTGATTATACTTCCTTCGTGGGAGTCTCTTTGGGAACATCTTAACCAGTTTTATTTCTTCTATCACTTCCCCCTAACGCAGTCGTCATTGCCGATATTGCAGACAATTTGCCTCCAAAGTCATCAATTCTTTTGGTTTCATTCACAATTAGACGATCAAACTCAGCCATTAATGTTTGCAATCTAGCCCCCCGAACTTTTTGGCTCTCACATATCTCATCTTAATGGCTTCCCACACTTTCTTTGCAGATCCGAGTTCCCCAATTTGCAGGATAAGTGTTTATGGGACAGATTGAAATATTAGAGTTGAGGCTAAGATATTCTTTTCTTTATCTTCTTCGTCTGTCGCAGTGATATCCCATGTTTTATGTAGATGTAGCAAAAGCGTCATTCTTATTGATGAGATATTCCTAAGGAGGATACTCAACCCAAGACCGGCAACAGGGAGTACTCGCGGAATATGAATGGGATTGGAAGAGATAGTTTGTAATGAAGAAGAAATGGAGCGAATGGAATCCAACCAAGGAGATGACAAGCCTTGATTATTCCAGCTTGGATTTGATAAGATATGACACACCAATCAAACCAAGAATTTTACAAACTAGCAATCTAGATATTACACACTAGAAAGGGGTTTGAAAGATTTGAATCGATTAAGAATATTTTCATAAAGAAAAGTTCTTAATTCAAAATCGATTAAGTTCTTACAATGGCCACAGCCAAAAGATATACACGCCAAGGACTGAATTCAAAATGCATGGTCAACAAGTTCTTGCATTATTGGCACAAACAACCAAGTATTTAAGAACCATGACTAAACAGATTACAAGGCGGTCAAAAAAACAAACACCAACAAAGAAGATGGGCCGGACCCAAAATAGAAATGGCATTATATGTTGTCAAAGGCTTTATGGGCTTGATCCTTTTAAGAATGCACCAGGCCCATTAAAAACCCATGTGAAAAAAACCCAAAGGGAAAAACCTCACATGGGAAAAGGGAACCAAGTGGACCCTTAATCTCAAACTCATAAGCCCAAAGACAAAATAAAAATGGACTTGGAAAGACTTAAGGGAAGAAATGGGTTAGGAATAACCCAATTGAATTTTGAAGCGCCTTGGTGTGGGAACGGGTCATGGGACCAGGTGGAACGGTCCATGGCTCGGGGTCAAGGCTGGTCGAGGTGTTGGTCGAAGGACGGGTCAACAGGTCATTGCTGGTCAAAGTCTTGGTCGGGCCGCAGGTCGAGAACATGGTCTAGACCATGGTCAAGGACATGGTCGAGACCCTGGTCGAGGCGTGGGTCGATGGTCGGGTCATCATACTCGTTGGTCCTTCGGTCAAGGTTCGGATGTCCTCATCGTCCCGATCGTCCATCCGGCTACTCATACGTCCGGGGCCAACCTCCATGCACTCGTCCATAAGTTCAAAGTCTTCGCCCAGGCCTGAATGCGTGTGTCCGTCCCAGCCAGCGTCTAGCCCATGGTCCGGCTGGTTCGGACCAGCGTCCATGCTCACATCATCCCTCCCTCTTGAAGAGGATTTGACATCAAATCCGGTCCATCTGCACAAAAAGGAATTAAGTCAGCAATATTGAAACTTGAACTCACGGTATACTTACCTTGCAAGTCAAGCTGGTAGGCATTGTCATTAATGCGCTTGACAACAGTGAATGGTCCGTTCACCCTAGGCATCAGCTTGGAACGACATTCTTCAGGGAACCGGTCCTTGCGTAGGTAGATCCATACCTGATCTCCTGGCTTGAAAGTTAGTTTCCTTCGATGCTTGTCCACGGCTTGGCCATACTTTTTGGTTTTGGCTTCAATATTGGCTCGAGCCTTTTCATGAATTTGTTTAACTAGTCGAGCTTTTTTTTCTCCATCAAGACTAGCACACTCACTCAAAGGTAAAGGCATTAGATCCAAAGGTGAGATAGGACTAAAGCCATAAACAATCTGAAAAGGTGAATGCTTAGATGTTGAATGAACCGAATGGTTATATGCAAATTCTACATGAGGCAAATGATCTTCCCAAGTTTTAAGATTCTTTCCTAAAAATGCACGCAATAGAAAAACCTAAAGTCCTATTGACAACCTCCGTTTGGCCGTCACTCTCAGGGTGGCATGTGGTAGAAAAACACAAATTGGTGCCTAACTTAGACCATAAAATACGCCAAAAATGACTCAAGAACTTAGTGTCCCTATCAGACACAATAGTCTTAGGCATACCATGAAGCCTAACTACTTCCTTAAAGAACAGGTTAGCTACATGTAATGCATCATCCGTTTTCCTACATGCTATGAAATGGGACATCTTAGAAAACTTATCAACAACAACAAAAATACTATCCTTCCCATTACGTGTCCTAGGCAATCCTAAGACAAAATCCATAGAAAAATCTACCCAAGGATGTTCCGGAATGGGTAAGGGTTGATACAAACCGTTGGGCTGAGTCGTAGACTTAGCCTGCTTGCACTTAACACACCGGCTGCATATCCTTTCCACATCTTTCCTCATGTGTGGCCAGTAAAAGTGTTCACGCATCACGACTAAGGTCTTAAACACGCCAAAGTGTCCCATGAATCCACCAGCATGGGCCTCACGGACAAATAACTCCCTCATGGAACAAGATGGAACACAAAGGCGATTTTCATAAAACAAATATCCATCTTGCACAAAGTAGCGACCTGTGGGATTCTTAAGACAAGACTTATAGATTTCTCCATAGTCTGGGTCAGTGTCATACAATTCTTTCATATGTTCAAATCCCATAAGTTTAACTTCTAAAGTAGATAGAAGAGCATACCTGCGTGACAAAGCATCGGCTACCACATTCTCTTTGCCTTGCTTGTACTTTATAACATATGGAAATATTTCTATGAACTCCATCCACTTGGCATGACGTTTGTTGAGCTTATGTTGGCTTTTAAGATGCTTGAGCGACTCATGGTCTGTGTGTATCACAAACTCCTTGGGCCACAAGTAATGCTGCCAAGTTTGCAAAGAGCGGACAAGTGCATATAGCTCCTTGTCATATGTTGGGTAGTTCAGGGTGGCACCTCCAAGCTTTTCACTGAAGTAGGCAATGGGCTTACGGTCTTGCATAAGAACAGCTCCTATTCCAACACCTGAGGCATCACATTCAATCTCAAAGGTGTTAGAAAAATTAGGCAAAGCCAACAGAGGTGCGTTAGTAAGCTTGTCCTTGAGCAGCTGGAACGCCTCCTTCTGCTTCTTCTCCCATTTGAAACCCACTTCCTTCTTGATCACCTCAGTCAAAGGTGCTGCCAACGTGCTAAAGTCTTTAAAAAAGCGCCTATAGAATCCTGCTAGACCGTGAAAACTGCGAACTTCCCCCACGGTCTTTGGACTAGGTCAGTCACGTATGGCTCAGACTTTCTCCTCATCCACTTGTACACCTGCAGCACTTACTACAAAACCTAGAAAAGCAATGTTATCTGTTCCAAAAGTGCATTTCTTCATATTAGCATAAAGCCTTTCTTTCCTAAGCACTTCTAAAACAAGTGTAAGATGATGCACATGTTCTTCCAAGGTCTTGCTATATACTAAGATGTCATCAAAATACACAACTACAAAATGTCCTATAAACTCCCTAAGCAAATGGTTCATAAGTCTCATAAACGTACTAGGGGCATTAGTTAAGCCAAAGGGCATGACTAACCATTCATATAGACCATGCTTAGTTTTAAAAGCGGTTTTTCACTCATCATCCTCTTTCATCCTAATTTGGTGATAACCACTTCTAAGATCTATTTTAGAGAATATCTTAGATCAATGGAGTTCATCAAGCATGTCATCTAACCTAGGGATATGGTGGCAATACTTTACCGTGATGTTGTTGATTGTCCTGCAATCAACACACATACGCCAAGTCTCATCCTTTTTAGGGACAAGGAGGACAGGGACGGCACATGGGCTCATGCTTTCACGGATGTGTCCCTTGGCCATGAGCTCTTCGACCTGTCTTTGCAATTCCTTAGTCTCCACTGGGTTGGTACCATAGGCTGGTCGGTTTGGTAAAGTAGCTCCAGGGACCAGATGGGGGCACTCTTCTGGAAACACATCCTGGAACCCCTGCAAAAGATCTTTCAAATTGATCGGGAGTACCGGCTCTTGGTTAGTAGATACAAGCACATGATCCTTATATAAAAGCATAAGGACTGGGGTTTTCAGGCTAAGACTATGCTTGATCTCACTAGCCTTAATATAAAAATTGGTTTTAGATTTCAGCACCTTAGACTTGCTAGTTTCTTTCTTTTGGTTCTTAAGATGTAGTTGGTCTAAGTATACCTCATGAGGTAACATGGGAATCAAGGTTGTCTTATGGCCTCTGAATGTGAAATAGTGGCGATTAGTGTATCCATCATGGGTCACCTTCCTGTCTGACTGCCACGGTCTTCCTAAAAGGATATGGCCTGCTTCCATAGGCAATATATCACACAGGACCTCGTCCTAATGCTTGCCTATTTCAATCGGTACCTTGACCTGATGGGTCACCTTTAATTCGCCTGTATCATTTAGCCACTGGAGGGGGTACAGCTTTGGGTGTGGCAGCTCCTCAAGTCCTAATTTCCTGACCATGGACTCACTAGCAACATTAGTACAACTACCACCATAAATTATCAAACTACATACCTTTCCTTTTATTAGGCAACGTGAGTGAAATAGGTTTTCCCTTTGGTCCGGTTCGTCTGCCGTAGACTGGACACTCAGGGACCGTCTAGCTACAAGGAGTTGACCAGAGACTGGTGGTTCCTCTTCCCCACCGGTCAAGGGGTCAAGGTCCTCTTCTTCTTCAGACTGGACCTCTCCATTCTCCAATAGAACCATGACCTTCTTGTTCACACATTCATTGGCGTAATGCCCTAGTCCTTGACATTTGAAGCATCTAAGATCCTGTGACCTGGCTGGTCTCTCCACAGCTTTACTCTTGTCCACCTTGTTGGCAAAAGGATTGGTCTCGGGTATAGAAGTAAAAGGCTTAGAGTCCCTGAGTCTTGTAGACTTAAAGTCCCGGTGGTACGGCATTTTATTCCATAAGTTCCTGCACCGAAGGTAGGTCGGTTAGTAGGTTTACGCTTGAGTTGTTGTTCAATCAGGATAGCTTTATGAAGAAGCTCTTCAAGCTCCACATAATGTTGAAGTTCTAGTCGGTCTTGAATGTCCCGGTTGAGGCCGCCTAAGAACCGTGACATTGTAGCCTCACGATTCTCAGTAACTCCAGCACGGATCAGTAGAGTTTCCATTTCTTGAAAATAGTCCTCTACCCCTCGGTTTCCCTGGGTCAATTGTCTCAACCTCAAGTGGAGATCACGGTGGAAATGGGAGGGCACGAAGCGTCTACGCATGACATGCTTTAGCTCCTGTCATATCTCAATTGGTGGCTCCCCATTACTCCTTCTTGATATCACTGTTTGATCCCACCAGCTGAGAGCATAATCATAAAATTCAGTTACTGCACATTAAATTTATTAAAATCAGAAAAGTATTGACAATTGAAAATTAATTCCATCTTTTGTTCCCATTCAAGGAACGCAGTGGGATCATTTTTGCCATGAAAGGCTGGAATTTTGAGTTTCAGATTGTTGATGCTATCTTGTGGCGGTGGTGGTCTTGGTTCACGCATACGTCTAGGCCTTCATGGACTGTGATTTGAATAGTCACTTGGGTAAAAATGTGCCGCAGCTTCATCACCAAGGAAGCTTTGATCAGCCGGGTTTCTTATGGAAGAAACGTCATCTCGCGGACCTGGCGTTCTAACGTGTGGTTCCTGTGTACTGGCCTGATGTGTTGATGCCCTGGCATGGTGTTCTGATCTGGGCTGGTCTTGAAACAAGGCACCTCTTCGATCTGGTCGTGGTTCAGGGAAGATGTGCCTTATGTCCTCCCGTAAGCCATCTCTTAATTCGGCTTGCATGGAGATGAACCGTTCCTCCATCATGTTATGCATACGCATGGTGAGTTCATCTAGCAGACATGTGTGGTGTGTTTCTCCATCTGAATCCGACTCTTCACCTGCCGTATTTCAAAAGGAATGGCCAGATCAAACAGTACCACTAGATTGATCTAATGGAAAGACTTCCTTAAACAATCACAAGCGGAATGAAATATGATCAAAGAGAAAGGGTTAAGAGTACAGCCTGTTGGTGCTCTGATACCACTTGATGAAATCTTCCTAAGGAGGATACTCAACCCAAGACCAGCAACAGGGAGTACTCGCGGAATATGAATGGGATTGAAAGAGATTGTTTGTAATGAAGAAGAAATGGAGCGAATGGAATCCAACCAAGGAGATGACAAGCCTTGATTATTCCAGCTTGGATTTGATAGGATATGACACACCAATCAAACCAAGGATTTTACAAACTAGCAATCTAGATATTACACACTAGAAAGGGGTTTGCAAGATTTGAATCGATCAAGAATATTTTCAGAAAGAAAAGTTCTTAATTCAAAATCGATTAAGTTCTTACAATGGCCACATCCAAAAGATATACACGCCAAGGACTGAATTCGAAATGCATGGTCAACAAGTTCTTGCATGATTGTCACAAATAACCAAGCATTTAAGAACCATGACTAAACAGATTACAAGGCGGTCAAAAAAACACACGCCAACAAAGAAGATGAGCCGGCCCCAAAATAGAAATGTCATTAGATGTTGTCAAAGGCCTTATGGGCTTGATCATTTTAAGAATGCACCAGGCCCCATTAAAAACCCATGTGAGAAAAACCCAAAGGGAAAAACCTCACATGGGAAAAGGGAACCAAGTGGACCATTAATCCTAAACTCATAAGCCCAAAGACAAAATAAAAATGGACTTGGAAAGACTTAAGGGAAGAAATGGGTTAGGAATAACCCAATTGAATTTTGAAGCGCTTTGGTCCGGGAACGGGTCATGGGACCATGTGGAACGGTCCATGGCTCCGGGTCAAGGCTGGTCGAGGTGTTGGTCGAAGGACGGGTAGACAGGTCATTTCTGGTCGAAGTCTTGGTCGGGCCGCAGGTCGAGGACATGGTCGAGACCCTTGTCGAGGTGCGGGTCGATGGTTGGGTCGTCATACTAGTTTGTCCTTCGGTCAAGGTTCGGATGTCCTCATCGTCCCGATCGTCCATCCGGCTACGCATACGTCCGGGGCCAACCTCCATGCACTCAGTCCATAAGTTCAAAGTCTTCGCCCAGGCCTGAATGCGTGTTTCCGTCCCAGCCAGCGTCTAGCCCATGGTCCGGCTGGTTCGGGCCATCGTCCATGCTCACATCACTTATGGACCAGACGATGCAGTTTGTCGCTGTGAGCATTGGACAATGAATAACAGAAGATCCTCCCTCCTTCTGTTTCACGGTGGTGACTGCAAGGTCGCCCATCTTCTTCGCGTTGGTGTTGCAGAAGAGCAGAGTACATGCTATGTATTTTAAGGTAAAAACAGAGTATGAACAATCACAGATTCTTCCAAAGTTTCGTTAGAACTTTATAGCTCTAATACCAATTGTAGAATTTAAGGTTTAATAAACATGAACTTAGAAACCAGATTAAAGAAATAATTCTTCTTTATTAGCTTAAAAAAATCTTTTAATATTTAAGTTTTCTAATCTCTCACACGAAACCATTATGTGTTTACAAGTATTGTTGTGATTTATATATTTTTAGATATCTCCTAAACGTAAGTAGATAAACTTTACCTTATAAGTAGATAACTCAATGCATCACCCTAGTATGACAAGAGCTCTGCGTTGCTCTTTTACGGCTTCACCAAAAAAAATTTCTCCTGTTTGAATAAAGGCCAGTTCCTGAAAAAAAAAACATAATAAACATAAACCATAAAACAACTAAAAGGAACTACGTAAAAGCCTAATTAAAAAAAAGTTGGCCAAAAAAATAGCATTACAAGTAACCACCTGCAAATTCAGGTACGGTGGACTTATATATTGCATTACTGAGATAGCTTTTGATAACAACAATTTAACTACACTGGGTTGCACTAAAAATGATGAGGACATAGGAAGCACGGGCGGCCTGGACGACCCTGCTTAAGCAGTGCCCATTCCATTTGGTGCCCAAAAGACTGATAACCCGCGCCAGAGCAAAGACACTTGGGCACATGTTCAACCAGTTTGTAGAACGCAACATTGAGGTTGTCCTAACAAACCGAGATTTTTCACTAGAACCGGCCCAGACTACGAGCCTCTTATCCAAGGCCCACGAACCATGGATTCTACTTAGCCATCATACCACATCTTTCAGTGTCTTTACATTCACTCTTGGGTAAAGACGCCAAAAGACATGTTAATAAATTATACTCTGTTTTCTATTTTCTGTTTTATCGCATTGGATTTTCCGATGAAAGTTTTAATGAGGCAACACCCTTAGCTTCCACAACGGACCAGGACTTGTTCACGACTCAGCCATTCTTCTCAAATCCAGATCGATCAGATCTTGTTGGCATTAGGCCTTTTCTTTTGTTTATTTCCGGCCTGTGGCATTGTTTAAGCCAGCAGACCAAGTTTCATTTTTCTAAACTTATTGCTGTTATTATTATTTTCTTTCACGTTTGTTGTCTAAATTTGCACATCTTGTAGTTTGACCAAAGGGTAGAAATCCTAAATTTATGGCACTATAAAAGCCAAAATCACCTTATTATTTTAATCAGACAATTCAAAAAATAAAAACCCTAGTGTTCTAAACCCTAAACGGCTTCCACCTCTAAGTGTGCAACTCTTTCCTCTCGTTCTTGAATCGAACCTTCAAAACCGAGAATCTATAAGGTATCACGAGCCCTTTCACAACTCTTGTGGTCCAACTCAATCCATCCGCGTCCTTTAGAGATCGAGTCTCTCTGCCTTAAGGCGCAACCTCACTCCATCCCGAACCGGCGCTAGTTGAGATCGAGTCTCTCTCCCAACCAACCCACCCACTCAGAAGAAATCTTACGGACGTCCAAGACCCCGTGCGTGTATGATGCTCCTTATCCTTAGGTTGTATCAATCCGACCCTTAATTTTCAATTCAAGTTTTTTTTTGTTTTCTTTTGTTTTTGTTTTCTTTGTTTTTGTTCTTGTTTGCTTGTTTTGTTGCATGCGATTGTTGTTGCTTGATCTCTATCGTTTTTGTTTTGATATTTCATTCTAAAAGCCATTAATATATATATCTCCATTAATATCAGCTATTAAAATAAAATAAAAAATTAATTTATATATTATATTCATTTATAATCGCTTGTTCTTTCATTAAGATTATGAACGTTTCCAGCTAGTCTTGTTCGGTAGTGCCTTTCATCGAGCTTAGGTTGATAATTTTTGTTTGCATCATTCTCAACCTGAAAACGATTTAGGGATTATACAGAAACTCACGCTTACTTGTTAGTCTGGCTTGCTTGTTGTGTTTGTCACTACAAGAAAACAGAGATTTAGCGACTGCTAAATTAGTCGCTAAAGTGTCGGTAAATTATATGTTACGACTGATTTACGATTAAATTGTGTAGTCGTAAATCTTTAGTCGCTAAATCTGTTAGTCATAATTTTAGTCGTCAATTAGCGACTCAGCTACGACCAAACCATGTAGTCTTTGTTGGAATGAAGAAGAAATGATGAAATTAGAAAGCCTTTAACGGTTTCTATAATAGGCGTGAGTTACTTGGTCAAAGGGGAGTGTCTAAGGCTTGTTTGTGTTCTAGTGTTATGTTATCCTTGTAGTCATTCATGTATACGACAATCCTTGTATCCAAACAAGCTTGGACTAGATTAGTATAAATATCTATATCCCTTCTCATTTGTAACTTAAAAACTATTATTCTCTAATTCTTAATAAAATCATTCTTCTCTCTAAATCTCTCTAATCTCTCATTCTCTCATTCTACAAATCTCTTAATATCATATTTTTTCATGGTATCAGAGCCACATTACATCAAATCTGTGTATAATTCATCATTCAATCCTTGAATCAAGAAGAAATCATCTTCTTCACAACCTCCTCTCAGTTCTATTTCGATCGTCATCTTGAAACGCAAATTCCGGCCAAACCAAGGCTTCTTTTGCGATCTGTTTTTTCTGGATTGTACTTCAGCTAGTTCTGAAGCCACGCCAATTGTAATTTCATTATTTGACCAAGGGAATCAAAAGTTACGAATTTTCTTGCATAGGACCTCCATGAGTGCCTCCGCTGTGAACCTCCGTGTTTCCCAGGTCATTCCGTCGTCGAATCTTCATCAAATTTCATTTTTCCAAATCCTAAAATTAAGCCCGTCGAGTATAGTGTCTTTTCAATTCCCTTTTGTGTGAAGGAATTTCTTGAAGTTTTTCTCAGAGACGTCAAAAATCGCCCCTTACAAGAATCTGGTAATAAAATTCTAATATTTTCTCAGTTTTCTTTAAATATTTGAACCTGGAAAATTAAATAAGTATCTTGTGAGGGTCTCCACAAAATTTGGTTTCAATCTGATAGGTTTAAGTTTTCAAGATTGATTTTCTTGATTTCCTTGTTAATCTTTGGAAGTTGAAAAATGAGGGAATCTTTAATTTTAGGATTGGTTTAATAATAAAATTCGAATTTGGACTATTTTTTTATAATTGTTGATAAAGATAATAACTGTTATTAGTTGGTTGGAGTTAGTTGAATCTTGTTGCAGGAGTTGGTCAAGATTTGTTGTAGGTTGTTGAGGTTGGTTACAAGTTGTTGAATTTGCTTGGACTGCAAGTATCTTGGTGAATTTTATCACCCTCCTGATCAACCACTGCACAGCCGTTTCACTTGCGTCCTGTTTCCAGCGTCCGTGTTCGAGTTCAAGACCTGTCCAGCGTCCTGTCAGTGACACGCGAACACACAATCGAACATGTGATCATCACGTCCCTCGTACTGGCCGGCTGTTCCGCGTCCCGACCAACCAAGCGACTATTTTCCGGCCATTCTTGCCCTGTGACCGTGCCACATTCCACGTACCACATAAAGTGTGACACATATCCGTCCGAATCGTGTCCCGCCAGCCGGTTTCTCAATCCGTGTACGTACCCGACCAGTGGACTAGACGCGTCCCGACCAAATCTTGTCCCGATCAAATCTTGTCCAGATCAGCCCATTCCGACAAGTCTGCTCAGCCTCTAAAACATGGATATTCAAGCTACATTCAGAGCTCCAGTCATTCTCCATGGAGCAAATTTCTTCTTGTGGTCTAGGACCATGAAAACCACATTGGGCGGTAAAGGCCTTTGGAATCACATTTCTACAAATGGCCTTGAAGAAAATGAAGTGGTTGAAGTTAGTGAGGCTGTGGCTGCTCAAGCCAAATGATACAAAGAAGAACAGTTGGTACTCTCTATACCTCAAAATTCTCTTGCTAGTGATCTCTTAGAGGCTTATTCCTTTTGTGAAAATGCTAAGGAACTTTGGGACACTTTGCAAAAGGTGTATGGAAACACCAATAACCTTTTAAGAATTTTTAAAGTGAAAAAGGCTTTGAATGAATTAAGGCAGGACGATGCAGAATTCACAAAGCACTATGGCTCATTCAGAGCATTTTGGGCTGAGCTAGAGATGTTAAGGCCAGCCACCATTGACCCAATTGTTCTCCTTGAAAGGAAAGAACAAGATAAGGTGTTTGGATTACTACTAACTCTTAATACTACTTACTCAGATCTTATTAAGCATATTCTCAGGTCTGATAAGCTTCCTAGCTTGGAAGATGTTTATACTCAAATCCAAAAGGAGCAAGGATCTCATGGACTATTTGGAAACAAGGCTGAATTGGTGGCTGTACACAAGAGCTTCTTCAAATCAGCTACAACAAATGAATCTAGGAAGAGGAGACAAACATGTGACCATTGTAAGAGGAGTGGCCATACAAAGAAGGAGTGTTGGGTACTCCATCCTGAGCTGAAGCCAAGCTGGGCTCCTCGGCCACAACAACCCACGGCCAGCCACACACAATTGCAAGCTCACGGCCAACCATCTTTTCCTCCAAGAGCGTGTAGCAGCTCAGTTCTTCACTCAGCCTCAACTAGTGCCATGTCTCCAGCATCTGAATTTGTAACAAAATCAGACTTAGAAGCTCTTATCAAAGCAATCAAGGATGGTAATGTGTTGGGTAAAACTTTTCATGCTTCTTTTCAAACTTCTTTTACTCCTAATGTCTCTAAATCATTGGTGGTTGATTCTGGTGCGTCTCATCATATGATTAGTGATCTAGGATTACTAGAGAATGTAGAACCTGCCTTAGGTAATGTTGTCATTGCTAATGGAATTAAAGTACCAATTAAAGGCATAAGAAACCTTAAGTTGTTTTATAAAGAATCTAAAGCTTTTTACATGTCTTCCTTTACTTCTAATTTGCTTTCAGTTAAAAGAGCTACTACTGATTTAAATTGTCAAGCTATCTTTGGTCCTAATGATTTATACTTTCAGGATATTGAGACTAGTAGAAGATTTGGACTACGAACCACAAGAGATGACTTGTATATGCTTGAAGATATGACTAGTGCTAGTGGGTTAGAAGCGGCTTTACATACTGCTCCTTTAGTAAATATTCTGATCTTTGGCATGCTAGATTAGGACATCCTCATCCTAGAGCACTTGAACTGATTGTTCCTGGCTTAAAAATGCCAAAGGATATGTGTGATTCTTGTATACTTGGAAAGCATTGCAAAACAATTTTTTAAAAATCTATGCATACTTATGATAATTGTTTTGAGTTGGTGCATTCTGATGTTTGGACATCTCCATTCTCATCTAGAGAAAACCATAAGTATTTTGTGACCTTTATTTATGAAAAATCCAATTATACTTTGGTTACTGTGCTTAGTTCTAAAATAGAGTATTTGATGCATTTTTAAATTTTCAAGCATAAGTTACTAATCAATACAATGCATGTATTAAATTCTTTAGAACAGATAATGAAGGAGAATACACAAGCACCAGACTCCAACAACACCTGGCCAAGCATGGCATTGAACATCAAACCATCTGTCCTTACACCCCACAACAAAATGGAGTGGCTGAAAGGAAGAATAGGCATTTGATGGAAGTTGTGAGAACAATGATGTTCCACATCAAAGTTCCCAAAAGATTTTGGGGGGATGCTCTTGTAGCTGCATGCTACTTTTACACTAAAAAGCAAGGAAGGTATTGTGGTAATTCTTATTTATGTAGATGATATAATCATATCTGGTAGTGATAGTGTTGGTATTGCATCTACTAAAGATTACTTGAAGAGTGTTTTTGATATTAAGGATCTAGGAGAACTTAAATACTTCTTAGTAATCGAAGTGTGTAAGTTCAAGGAAGGTCTCTTTTTATCTCAAAGGAAATATGTTGTAGATTTGCTACCCTATACAGGTATGATGGAAGCTAAACCAGTCAAAACACCCTTAGAAGAAGATTATAAAATCGGAACTAAGGGGGAACTGGAGGAGGAACTTGATTTTCATGATCCTAAGCTCTACATGAAAGTGGTTGGTAAGATTTTTATCTAACCATCACCAGACCAGATTTATGTTTTGCTGTGAATCAAGTATCTCAACACATGCTAGGTCCAAAGATGAGACATTGGGAGATGGCAAACCAATTTTTGAGATATCTAAAGGGCACTCATGAACAAGGTATATGGATGGGTTGCAATATAATCACAAATGTGGTTGGTTATTGTTATGCTGATTGGGAAGGAGATAGGGAGCATATGAGAAGTACCACAGGCTATTGTACTTTCATAGGAGGGAACCTTGTAACTTGGAAAACTTAGAAGCAAAAGGTGGTATCATGCTCTAGTGCAGAATCAGAATATAGAGCCATGAGGAAGCTCACAACTGAATGCATTTGGCTGAAGCAAATTTTGAAAGATCTAGCCGTGAAGTGTGAAGAACCTATCACCATCCATTGTGATAAAAAGTGCTGATTATATAGACAACTATAGGTGACTAATATACGACTACATGGCGACTAAATAGCGAAAACATAATTTAGTCGCATAAAACATGTACAAGTACCTAAAACCGGTAAACCTAAAAAAACGATGAAAACGTGTTTTCTTCCCATGTATTACGACATATTTACGACTACAATACGACCCACCGAATATAGTCGTAAATTTATCGCCAATTTAGCAACTACATTACCAGTACGTGTACTTTAACAGTCGCATTTTAGTCTCCTTTCAGTGGCAGTATACTAATTGGACTCTGCCAAATTCAAACCTAGGTTGGGTTGACTGATGGAAATAATCGTTCACCATTTGAACTCCATTGATATTTACTATAAAATTCACGTTTGATTGTATTTAACAAATATTTGTGAAACTTTCATTTTTTAAGAAAAAATGGTAAATATAAACATTTTGTTTATTTTAGTATATCTCATACTTTAACATTTCTAACTTTCAAAAGTTCTTATAAAATATCCTTATAATTACAAAATTTAAATATATATATATATATATATATATATGTGAAAATTTGTTGCATAATTTTGGGTCTTAAGTTTATCTTGGGCGAGAAACTACAAAATATTACACATTATAACAACAGATTTTGTAAACCATAATTAAACTAAACAACAACAACGAGAGGACTTCGTCAAATGTTGTTTATAGGACATCATTTACTCATCAACATCAGAATTCAGAACTGTAAGAAATTCGTCCCCAAATTTTCCACGTTCAAGTGGTTCGTACTCAGCAACCATAGAATTAACCCCGATAATCTGTGCCTGAAATCTTAATTAGTGTCATATAATGAAACTTAAATTTAATAAGTTGACAACATACTTTAACTATGTTACGAGCCACAATGTTCAGATATTTATACTTCTTCGCAAATCGACAAACCGTGACATTCCGTAAAATAACAATAGCCCCAACAGAAGTAGCAATTTTGTACTCATCGTTCCTAAAAATGTTATGGTGCATAGTTCCTTCTATTTTTCCTGACTGATCCTTAAGGGTCACCAGCATATCAACAAATCCGTTAGGGGTCAATGTCGAGATTATACCCACTAGCTAAATTTCAACAAGTTCCATACATTAAACATGATCACCAAATAAATAGGTAAGGTTTACACCACTATATATATATCTATACCTTGTTTACTCTTACAAATTCCGATGATGGACATGTAATATCGACAATCTGGGTCCAAAAAGGTGGCGTTTTATTAGTATAGGTATCTACACATACAACCGATATAATTAAAAAATATGCTACATAGACACAAAATGGTAATAGATATTAATTATAGAATACCTATGAGGAATATGAAATTCATTACAGAAGTCCACCGCAAACTTTGAAAGTCCATGTCAGCATGTTGTGGGTCATTATATGCCTCACTAATGAAGTGTTGTGTTGAACGTGTTTGTAAACTTTCTCCACACAACACCATAACATCATGTGCCCTATTTCTAAACAGGCCTTGTTGTACGGGTCGACCAGGACCTGGTATTACGGAAACTACGGATTGCGGTCGTTGGCTTGGTTGGAGGGAAATTGTAGGCAGCGCGTAAATGACAATTATTTAAGCAAATGACTCATCCCAAGACTCATCTGATGAAAGATTATTTCTGCTCATGCTTTGAAATGTTTCTTTTTCCTCTCGTTCGTATTGAGTAAGTGACTAAATTATTTGCTTATGTGTTTTTTTCTACAATTTAACTCTGAAAATTTGGTGTGCGAGAGTTTTGATTATATAGGCAACCAAAGTGACTACATAGCAACAATTTACCGACTATCAAATGACTACAACGATTAGTCGCTATAAATAGGTATACCTACCAAACGTTGATTAAAACGTGTTTTTAACCAAAAATGCCGACAGTTTTATGACTACTTTACTACCCGCCGCAAAAGTCGCTTTTTAGTCGGTATCTAGGTGACCACTACATACAGTCATCAATTAGTCACACCATGGCTGATTATTTGATGACTAAGTTACGACTAACTCTTGCCAATTGCTTATTAGTCGCTATTTCTGTGACTAATAGAAGTGGTCGTAAAATAGTCACCAACTAAGCGACTCAGTTACGACTAATATATTTAAATAAAAAAGGCCCAGTTCAGACGCTAAATTACGACTACGTCGCCGACTACTTATTTTAGTCCCTATTTGGGGACTAAATTATTACTAATTCTATGTTGTCTTTTTATAGTCGCCAATGAGTAGCTACACGATCGCTATATTCGGTGACTACTATTGTAGTCAGATTTTGTAGTCGGTAATTTGGTGTTTTCCTGTAGTGCTTCATTTTGTTAAGATGTTAGAAAATCGTGAGTAGTATTGTTACATCATTAAGAATAGATCAAGAACACTAAATGCTTGTGTGTGTATACGGCATTTAAGGTGTTAGACTCCCAGCAATTGTTTCATTTTCTTGTTAGGGTTTTATTTTTATTGTCTTTTTTTTTTTTTTTTTTTTGTCAACATAGCCTAGTGGCTTTAATATCCCCAATAACATGCGGGGTGCTGGGTTCGAACCCCAGACATGGTGTAATGAATGCAGAGGTGGCTACCATTATGCCACATGATTCCTACTTTTTATTGCCTTTAAAAAAAAACAGATTAGTAAATTTGCTAGGCAATTGAGAAAATTTCTTGTTTTATTGCACTCTCATTATTGTATTGCCATTTTTAGTTGGAAATTGTGCATATTTCCTTTTTGCAATAAATCGTGTATTATTTCTTTTTTCTTTTCTAAAAATTCACGTACCATTGACCTAGGAGTGTACCCCTGCGGTCATACTTTCCTTTTTCGGATATTTCTTTTTCTGCGGATTTGGAAAATTTCTTTATTTGGTTTTCTTTATCAACTGTGAGGGATCAATATGTCTACTGCTTCAGAAGCATCCGACCAGAACAATGACCCAGGAACCTGTAAGAATATGCGGATTATATGAAGTATTATAGAGAGTTTTCTGAATAAGATGAAGAACACAAGAAGAGATTAAGAGAGGAAGAGAGATTTTCGTCAGAGAGAGAGAGAGATGTCGACTGCTTAGAGTAAAGAAGGATGAGTATATTTCCTTGAGTAATTGATTACATATGTTAGGCTATTTATAGTGGCCTTACAATAAATTCATTAAAGAACCTACATATTTACTTCTCATAAACAATTCATTGCCTAAACCTAAGAAGTGAACTATTAACAATCTTTCTATAAACAATTCTGGCTACTAACTCTCTTTCCATTCTTGTCTTAGGCGTCATTAGTGTCTTCCCGCCTATTAACTCTATTTTCATTATTGTCTTAGGTGACATTAATGTCTTCCAACCGCCTTCTCTTCCTTCTAGAAGCCTTCTGGTTGGGCTTGGGCTTCCTTAAGTACTCCAGCTCCAAGCCTAAGTTAGTCGGGCCTTCTCCTTGTGTAAGTTGCTACCGTGTGAATTATCATACTCCCCCTCAAGCTCAACCATGAATGAATGGTTAAGTTTGGAACCATAAAGACTCACTTCATTAAAAACCATAGGATGTAAAACTCTTTGGGACAAAAAACATCCTAAGGGAAAAAGAGTATGGATCTTTTGGCTAGGGGATTCCCTGGTTGGGAAGGTTTATGAGTCCAAGTTTTTGAAAGATGGACTCACATACCTTTAGACTCGCGGATTTGGTGAATATATCTGCAAGTTGATCTGAGCTCCTTGTGTAACACGGTAGGACAATTCCTTGCTCCACTACTTGTCACACTTTGTGCCAGTATACTTCAATGTGTTTGGTTCTCTCATGAAACACATTGTTGGATGCTATATGTATAGCAGCTTGGTTGTCACAATGCATGGTGATTGGTGTGGTGACTTCTATGTTTAGATCCTTGAGCAGATTCTTGAGCCATGTAAGTTCTGTGATGAGTTTCCTCATGGCTCGGTATTCAGCTTCAACACTTGAACAAGAGACCACCTTCTGCTTCTTTGTCTTCCAAGTAACTAGGTTGCCTCCAATGAATGTGCAATAGCCTGTAGTTGATCTCATATCATTCTAGTCTGCAACCCAATCAGCATCACAGTAGCCCACGATTTCAGAGCTTCCATTTCGCCCCATCCAGATGCCTTGGTCTCGTGTCCGGTCTAGTAATAGTTAGATAGATTACCTTACCAACATCTTCCTATAGAGTGTGGTGTCTCCAAACATCTCATCTACAAGCTACCATCATGTTCCACCTTGTAACCTTCTTCTAGGGGAGTCTTTGCTGGTTTAGCTTCTAATTTACCTGCATCAACTAGAAGATCAAGTGTGTACTTCCTTTGTGATAAGAAGAGGCCTTCTTGTGTTCGACATACTTCTATCCCTAGGAAGTACTTAAGTTCACCCAAATCTTTTATATCAAACATAGATTAAAGATAAACTTTAGTGGATTATATCATCTACATATATGAGAATGACTACAATACCTGTTTGGCTTTGGAGTATGAAGAGAGTATGATCCGCCTCAGATTTCCTAAAGCCCCTATCTCTAAGCGTGATACTCAGCTTATGGTACCAAGCTCTTGGTGACTGTTTGAGGCTATAGATAGCCTTTCTCAGCCTTGGAACCTTTCCTGGAGTCACCATATCTTCAAGGCCTGGTGGAGGTGTCATATATACTTCATCTTCTAATTCTCCTTGTAGGAATGCATTCTTGACATCCATCTGCCACAACTCCCAATCAAGGTTAGTAGCTAAAGAGAGAAGAACCCTTACAGTGTGTAGTTTGGCTACTGATGCAAAAGTGTCATTGTAGTCTTCTCCATAAGTTTGGGTGAAGCCTCTTGCAACTAGTCTTTCCTTGTATCTTTCTATCTCTCCATTGCTTTTGTATTTAATGGTAAAGATCCATCTGGAGCTCACTGTCTTCTTGTCTTTAGGAAAGTCGGCTTCATCCCAAGTATGGTTGATGTCCATGGCATTGCATTCAGCCTTGACTGCATCTCTCCACACCTTAAGCTCATTTGCTTCCTCATAGTTTCTTGGGATATGTTCTTGGTTGAGAACTGTTACAAAGGCTTCCTGTTCTAAGGGAATATGAGCTAGGGAGCGAACCGCTTGAGTTGGGTGAGCTACTGCTTGGGACTTGTAGTATACTCTGGTGTTCATCCAAATTGAAGCTGGTTGCCTTTCCCTTTGACTTCTCCTTAGGACTACTTGGTTGTCTTGTTGGACTTGGTTGTCTTGTTGGGCCACCTGTTCTTCTTCTTGTTGTTCATCCTCAGGTTCGGATTTCTCATGTTCTTCTTGAGCATGGACGTGTGAGCTTGCTTCTTGGTTGCAACATTCAAGTTCAAGCTCATCACCTTCCGTGCCTCCCTCATGGTCAAGAGAACTAGCCGCTTGAGTTGTATTAGATGGAGGAGTAGTTGGCGGTTCTTGGTAAGTTGTGGTTGGTGCATTTGGTAACGTTATCCCAAGATTCTCCATAAGGTGTCTGAGGTTGGTGGCCCGGTCAGATGTTGATTGGGAGAGATCTTTGAGTTCATCCCAATTCTTTTCTTCATAGAATCCTTTTGTTTCTACAAACTGCACATCCCTAGATACAATTACCTTCCTAGTCTCTGGTTTGTAGCATTGATATCCCTTTGGAGTTGTTGAATAGCCAATTAACATTGCTTTAATACTCCTGGCTTCCAACTTATTTCTTTGTTCTCCTGGAACAAGTACATAACACACACACCCAAAGACTCGTAAGTGTGAGATAGATGGTTTACTTTTGTTAAGTACCTCAAATGGAGTTAAGTCCTCCAAGACTTTGGTAGGTAGGCGATTGATGAGATAGCAAGCTGTGACAAGGGCATCTACCCAAAATTTCTTTGGAATATTGCTTTAGAACATGATGGACCTCGCCACCTCCATGAGATGCCGGTTCTTCCTTTCAGCCACTACATTCTGTTGTAGTGTGTATGGACAAATAGTTTGATGGATGATTCCATGTTTATCCAAGTATTGGTTGAATGCTAGACTTGTGTATTCTCCTCTATTATCTGATCTAAAGATTTTGATCTTGGCATTGTTATGGTTAGTCACATATGCTTGAAACTTAGTAAATGCATTTAGGACCCTATCTTTTGTTGGTAAGAATGTTATCCAAGTATATTTTTATTTTTAATCTATAAATGTGATAAAGTACTTATGATTATCCCTAGACATGTACGGTGAAGTCCAAACATCAGAGTGAATAAGATCAAAACAATTTTTATAAATAGTTGAAGACTTGGGAAACACTGATCTACAATGTGTTCCAAGTATACAAGCTTCACATTCATTATTCTTAAAAGACATGCTTGGCAACAATAGTTATAAAGTTCTAAAGCCCTAGAATGGTGATGTCCTAGTCTAGAATGCCAAATAGAACTATTAGCCTTATTTAAAATAGAATTAAAAGCAATAGATATAGTTGAGTCTGGTTGTATGTCCTCAAGTACATACAAATCATTCTTCGACACTCCTTTTCCAAGTATTTTATTGGCCTTAATATCCTGAAAATAAACATCATTAGGACCAAAGATTTCATAGCAATTAAGATCAGAGGTTGTCTTCTTAACACTTAGTAAGTTGGAGGTGAATGTGGGCATATAGAAAGCAGTTGATTCTTTATCAAACAACTTAAGGTTCCCAATTCCTCTAGTTGGTATCTTATCTCTATTAGCTATTAATACATCTCCTAAATCAGGTTCTATATTGCTCATTAGGTTCTTATAACTAATCATATGATGAGAAGCTCATGAGTCTACAATAAGTGGTTTAGAGATATTAAGAGCTTGGAATGAGTTACCAGAGATGTTTGATTTCTTGAGTGCCTTAACCAGTGCATCAAGGTCCGATTTTCTCACAAATTCTTGTTGGAATGTTGCAAGAGCTTTCCCTTCTGCATCAGTGATTGGCATGAATGAGCTAGGCCTTGCCTTGGTCCTTGGTTCAAGTGTTGCTTCTTGAGTGAGGTTGGCTCTTGGCTGGTTTCCCATTTTTGGCTTTAAGTGTGGATGGAGGATCCAACACTTGTCCTTGGTATGTCCTTCCTTCTTGCAGTGGTCACAGTATGCCCTCCTTTCTCCACGGTTTAGGCCTCCTTTATGGTACACCGCTGCTTTGTTGGCTGAGATGAGTTCTCCTTTTCCTCCAAAGAGACCAAGTGAACCTTATTCCTTCTGAATCTTGTTGCACACTTCTTCAAGACTTAGGAGATGTTTGATGAGATCATTGTAGGAGGAATTTAAAGTCAAGAGAAGTCCAAATACCTTATCTTGCTCACGCCTCTCATTCAGAACCATGGGATCCACTGTGCTTGATCTAACCATTTCAAGTTCAGCCCATAAGGATCTGAATTTACCAAAGTGTTGAGTGAAATCCATGTCTTCTTGAGTTAACTCATTGATGGCTTTCTTAACTTCAAAGACACGGTTAAGATTGGAGGTGTTACCATAGATGTTTTGAAGGGATATGCTTCAAGGATAGTTGATTCAAGTGAGTCTTGAATCACAGATAGGACTAGTTGGTCTTGAAACCACCTGTCTTCATTGGTGATAGCCACTTCTTGACCAGTTTCTTCAACCGTGACATTAGGTGTTTCACTCCTAAGGATGTGGCTCCATAACCCACGGCTACATAGCACTGTCTTGGTGGTTCTAGCCCATAAGAGGTAATTAACCCCTTTCAAGGTTACTGGAACAACAACCCTTGTGCCTTCCATGATGTTAGCACACGATTTAGGTGATAGACTAGTAGGATGAAGTGTTTTCAAGAAATAAATAACCCTAATCTCTCACAACTCAGCACCATAAAGATTTGAGGATTGTTCAATCTCAGAGTGAGGAGATTAGAAGGATTTATTTCAAGAGTGAACAGAGATTTTGAGATTATAAGAGCCAACTCTCTGAAACCATGTAAGAATATGCGGATTATATGAAGTATTAGAGAGAGTTTTCTGAATAACATGAAGAACACAAGAAGAGATTAAGAGAGATTTTTGTCAGAGAGAGAGAGAGAAAGATAGCGGCTGCTTAGAGTAAAGAAGGATGATTATACTTCCTTGAGTAATTGATTACATATGTTAGGCTATTTATAGTGGCCTTACAATAAATACATTAAAGAGCCTACATATTTACTCCCATAAACAATTTATTGCCTAAACCTAAGATGAGAACTATTAGTGTCTTCCAGCCTATTAACTCTCTTTTCATTCTTGTCTTAGGCGACATTAATGTCTTCCAGCCGCCTTCTCTTCCTTCTAGACGCCTTCTAGTTGGGCTTGGGCTTCCTTAAGTACTCCAGCTCCAAGCCTAAGTTAGTCAGACCTTCTCCTTGTGTAAGCTGCTACCGTGTGAATTCTCATAGAACCGTGATGCAGATGCTCAATCAGATCTCAGCCCTGATGAACACCCTCACGTCGCGCATGGAGTAGCTCGAGCAACCCGTCTCGCCTAGAAAACCGGACATCCCGGAAGCGTCCCAGCACAAAGGAAGAAGAGGCGCGGGCGTCCTTTCAAACGTTCTGGCCTTATACTTTGGTCCGTACGCTCACAACCTGCAAGATGAAAAACCTCCCGACCAGCCGTCCAACACACCACCCGCGTGTCGCGCTCCGTACGATCGTGATCAATGCCATGATAAACCGCCCGACCGCCCGTCTCCTTACCAGCAATCAGACGTCAAGTTTAACCCGCCCTCATTAGCAGGAAGGGTCGATCCCGAGGCCTACCTAGACTAGGAAAGGAAAATGGAGCTTTTGTTAGATTACTATTGGTATGAAGACCCTAAGCGGGTGGCGTTGGCCACAACACATTTCGCGGACTACTTCATGATGTAGTGGGACCATGAAGTCACCGAAACGAGGAGAAGCCGGTTCGAACTTCTTACATCGTGTGACGAGCTCACACATCTTATGCGAAAACAGTACGTACATCCCCAAATACGGTTTAGACGCCTAACCCAAGGCACTAAAATGGTAAGTGAATATTTTGACGAGTTCGAGCATTTGAGAAACTGTCAAGAGATTATGGACTCTCCCGAGAGCATTATGGCCCAATTCCTATACGGGCTCCAAGAAAAGACTGTACGGAAGGTCAAAAGACAACCATACCATAATCTTGGAAAGCTCTTCCATCTCGCCAACCAGGTGGAACAATCCAACAAAAAGAAGTCCACCAGTTACTCGCGACCCAAACCCAAATGGGCCAAGCCTTACGACAAAGGTACGAGCCCAAATAATGACTCACGTAACAAAGTCAAGTCCCACAAGACGGTTCGCACCACGACCAGGCCAGCAGCACCACCAGGAACCAAACCGGCTGGTCCGACCCAACAAAGCCATGATATCACATGTTTCAAGTGCAGCGGACATGGTCATATGGCGCTCAAATGCCTTAGTCAGCAAGTCATGATTTTGACACCATCTGGCAAGTACGAGTCCGTAGAAAAAGGTGAGACCGACCGACCCGAGGACGAATCCGACTGACCCGTGGAAGAGATCAAGGAGAACTCCTGATGTTCTGGCGTATCCTCAACTAAATAGCCGGACCAGCCAAAATCGCACAATGGGAGAATATCTCCTACACCAAATGTACCGTACGCGGCCAGGTATGTTCTCTGATCATAGACAAAGTTTCCTGTACCAACATCACCAGTCAATACATGGTTGATAAGCTCGGTCTCGATAGAACCATGCACCCACGTCCATACAGGCTTAGGTGGCTCAATGACAAGACCGAGATACGCATATCCGATAAGGTGATGGTCCCCTTCAGTATATGCCATTATACTGATCAGGTCTTATACGATGTGTGGTCCCGTTGCAAGCTGGCCACCTCTTTCTTGGAAGTCAATGGCAGTTTGAGGGGAAAACCACGAACAAAAGACGAGCTAATCTGTATTCTTTTGTCTATGATAAGCGCAGGTACAATATGGCATCATTAGCACCGAAACAAGTACTGGAGATCCAGCTGAGAACGGCCAAGGAGAAAGGCTGACGCAAGGAGAAATTCCTCGTAAACTCCAGGGTCATCCGAAAGGCGATAAGTAATGGCAACTCTAACATTGTCCTTGAGATTTTTAAATATCTTTTTAGTACATATAACGCAGGGCCTCAGCCACAACACAAAGTGGCTCAACTATTGGAGACGTACGCAGACATCTTTCCACCGGAGCTGTCAACAGGCCTACTTCCACATCTGCTGAATTGAACACCATATCGATTTTGTCCCTGAGGTCCCACTGCCCAACCAGCCAACCTACCAAGTTAATCTTGAGAAGGCTAAGGAACAAAGAACGCCAAGTCCGTGAGCTTATGGACCAAGGCTACATTCTGGAAGGTCTTAGCCCCTGCGCCGTGCAAGTTCTATTTGTTCCCAAAAAAGATGGATTATGGAGAATGTGCGTTGACTGCCAAGCCATCAACACCATCACAATCAAATACCAACATCCCATACCACCGCTTGATGATATGCTGGACAAATTAAGTGGAGGCGTAATCTTCTCCAAGATCAACCTAAAGAGCGGTTACCATCAGGTCCGGATGCAAGAAGGAGACGAATGGAAAACGACATTCAAAACAAAGCATGGCTTTTACAAGTGGCTGGTTATACCATTCAGACTATCCAACGCCCTGAGTACCTTCATGCGGCTAATGAACCATGTTCTTAAACCATATATCAGTAAGTTTGTGGTTGTTTATTTTGATGATATCCTCATAGTTCATCTTATTCTTATCATGTAACACACTTAAAGTTGATAATATGTAAGCTTCAAGAGGAGAAATTGTATAGCAATCTAAAGAAGTGTACGTTCTGCACTGACAAAGTAGTTTTCCTAGATTTTATTGTAAGTTCGCAGGGTCTACAGGTTGACAAAAAAAGATCAAGACCATCTGGGATTGGCCTACATCCACGAGCATTAGCCAAGTCAGAAGTTTACACGACTTGGCCAGCTTCTATCAGCGGTTTGTGAAGGACTTCATTGCTATTGCTATCCCACTCACGTTCTTGATAAAAAAGAACCATAACTTCAAATGGGAAGCAGAGCAAGAGGAAGCCTTCCGGTTACTCAAGGACCGACTAACGCATGCCCCGGTTCTAAATCTGTCGGACTTCCAGAAAACTTTCAAAGTGGAGTGTGACGCATCTGACGTGGCTTTCTTCAGCAAGTAGCTAAGTGGAACATCACTCAATTACCCACCTACGACAAAGAACTCTAAGACTTAGTCCAAGCAATGGACGTTTGGCAGCACTATCTATTGGCGCGGGAATGTGCCATTCACACGGACCATCAGACATTGCAGCACCTGAAGGGACAGACTGTTGGAATGAATAAGAATGATGAAGACAAAGAGAAGAAATGAAGAACATGTGCCTTAGATTCTAAATAGGCGTCATGTGTCGAGAAGGAGTGGCTTAGGCTTGTTTGTGATTAATGATATGTTATCCATATAGTCAAACATGTATTAGGCTATCTTAGTATCCAAACAAGCCTAGTCTAGTTTAGTATAAATAGTTAATCTCTCTTCATTTGTAAACAAGAAATTAATTTTTCTAAAATCTTAATAATAATCATTCTTACTTTTCTCTCTAATCTCTCTCTCTCAATCTACACATCTCTCAATCTCTTAATCTCATAATCTTTCATGGTATCAGAGACAGGTTTCATCAATCTGGCATAAAAATTCCGCAAAATCTCCTCTTTTCTCACGATCTTCCCACACTTTTAAATATAGCAAAGCCGCGGGTCTGGTCGTGGTTTGATCATGTTTGCCGGTAAGAACTTGACGTTTCTTGCCATTTTCTTCACCTAAGGGTGTTCTCCGGTGAGTTCTGAGTAATTAACCGGTGGTTTCATTCAATTTGGTGGCCTGAGTCAAAAGTTAATGAAATCTAAGTCTAGTGGTGTTGCGATCGTCTTCGTTGCAAGACTACAGGTTTGCAACGGGCATATCTCCCTCAGTTCTTAATCAACTCAAGTTATTCCAAAGCCTAACTCAAGTAAAACGAGTTTAGTTGATGAGCAGGAGGTCCACTTTGCCCCTTTTCACGTTTAGAAACTTTCTTGATCAATCTTCTTCAACAAGTCCAGATTTGACCTATTTGGGGTTTTGTGTTAAAAATCTCAATTTTTCTTAATCTTTTGTGAATCTTGGACGTTCAAAACTTAGTTAAGGACCTTGTAGAGGTTCTCAAGAAGTTTCATCTCAATCCAAAGATTTTAGTCTTCAAGAAAGGTTTTCTTGAAAGTTACTAGAAATCTGTATTTTAAAAAAAAAATTTGGGGAGGCAAAAGTGGTTCTTAATTGGATTAGATATTTTTAGCAGTTTTGTTACTAAATCTTTGATAGTTAGGATGTTAAAATTGTTAGAAGTTGTTTGACCAAGGGATGTTAGGCTGTTGGAGGTTGTTACTAACGGTTGCAGGCTGTTGGAGATTGACGCGCCTTGGTTGCTCATGGCTTGGTCTATTAAGCGTGTGTGGTCTGGTCTGGTTTCTTCTTGGTTTTATTTTCTTGCAGTTTTTAGAAAAAGGCTCATGGAGTACCAGACAAAGACAAAGGCTCAAGTTATGCTTAATGGGACAAATTATCTCCTCTGGTCAAGAACCATGAGGAAAATCTTGTGCAGCAAAGGGTTATGGACCAATGTTACAAAGGCGCCTGTTATAGCCATTGAAGGGGATGACTCAGATGATCAAGATGATAAAAAATGGTTTCAGGAAGATCAGGTGGTATTTTCTATACTCCAAAACTCCCTAGTTGGATCTCTCTTAGAAGCATATTCATATTGTGAAAATGCTAAAGATCTTTGGAAAACTTTAAAAAATGTATATGGAAATACTACTAACCTCATGAGAATTTTTGAGGTCAATAAAGCTTTGAATGATCTTAGACAGGAAGATGCTGATTCACAAAGCATTATGGATCCTTCAGAACATTATGGGCAGAGCTAGAGATGCTAAGGCCTGCCACAATTGATCCCATTACTCTCCATGATAGGAGAGAACAAGATAAGGTGTTTAGATTAATTTTGACTTTGAACACTAACTATGTTGATTTGATTAAGCACATTCTTAGGGAGAACAAGCTTCCTAGTTTAGAGGATGTCTGTGCTAAGATTCAGAAGGATCAAGGGTCTCTCCAGCTGTTTGAAAACAAGGAAGAACCGGTGGTTGCCCACAAGAGCTTCTTCAATGCGCCAGCTGAATCCAAGAAGAAGAGAACCGTGTGTGATCACTGAAAGAGAACCAGTCACACCAAGAAGGAGTCTGGGTGCTTCATCCTGAGTTGAAGCCAAGGTTGTTCATTGACAGCTCCAAAGATTCATCTACAAGCGGCCCTAGCTCTTCCAACCTGGTACACACAACCGCATCTACTTTGGCCAACAATCCGGTCCTTGCCTCTTCATCTGAGTTTGTGAAGAAATCAGACTTGGAAGCTCTTTTCAAATCCTTTAGCTCTGGTAATGTGTTGGGTAAATCACTTCATGCTTCTTTCAAACATACTAGTACCAAGTTTCAGCAACACTTGGCCAAGCATGGCATTGAACATTAAACAAGTTGTCCGTACACTCCACAATAAAATGGAGTAGCTGAGAGGAAAAACAGACATTTGATGGAAGTTGTGAGAACAATTATGTTCCACAAGAAGGTTCCCAAACGATTTTGGGGAGATGCTCTAGTGTCTGCATGTTACATAATCAATAGAACTCCAACAAAAGTTCTAGATAATTTGTCTCCCTTTGACGTATTAAACAAAACTAAGCCTAATATTGAACACTTAGAAGTATTTGGGTGTGTTTGTTTTGTTTTAGTACCAGGAGAACTTAGGAACAAGCTGGAACCAAAGAGCACCAAGGCAATGTTCATTGGTATTCTCCTACACAAAAGGGATACAAATGCTACAATTCAGAGACTAGAAAAGTTCTAGTATCCAGAAATGTTAAATTCCAAGAATCCAAAGGATTCTATGAAGAAATAACTTGGGAGGAATTCAAGGACATCTTAACAACAAGACATGACCAAGCTGAGAATCTAAGAAGGATCTTGGAAAGCATTGGTATAGTCTCTCCAAAGGCACCTGGCCCAGGACCAGATCAAGCGCTAGGACCAGCTCACCAAGCGCCAGAATCTGTCTTGGCACGACCCATACCAGGAACAGCCCAGCCCGAGCAATGTTCTCCAAGGCACGATCCCGGTCCCACCTAAGCACGACCCAGATCCAACCCAGGCACATCCCAGCCTACTCCAGCCCTTGGACCAACTGACCTAGGCACGTCCATGGTCCCATCATCCTCCCGACCTTAAACCAGGTCACAGGCGCGACTCCAACCACGGGACGTGCTATCATCACCTACGGCGCAACCTTCTCTTCAACCAGGCCAATTACCTCCCCTTGGTCATGAGGGGGGCCAGAAACCTAGACATGATCAAGAGGAGGATTCAGAAGGAGATATCTTAGTCTCAGCTTCTAAAAGGCCAAGGGATATTCAACCTAATCTTGTGGATGCTCTAGAAGAAGAAGAAAAAGGGGAATCAGTTGTTGTTCTTAGAAGAAGTACAAGGCAGTGATTCCCACCCAATTTCTACTACAACAACAATGCAGTATTTCATCATGATCAGGGAGTGTGTAATCTAGTTCATATACCTGATTCTCAAGTTGCATTTACTGTTAACCTTGATAAAGAGCAGATTTCAAAGACTTATGAGGAAGCTATGGAGATAAAAGAGTGGAGAGAAGCAATTCAAGCTGAAAGACAAGCTATGGAGAAGAATCAAACCTATGCGCCAGCCACTCTTCCAAAAGGGAAAAAGGCTATAAGTTCTAAATGGATCTTTACCATTAAATATAAAAGCAATGGTGAGATATATAGGTATAAAGCTTGGTTGGTGGCTAGAGGATTCACACAAACTTATGGTGAAGATTATAGTGATACATTTGCTCATGTGGCTAAATTACATTTAATTAATGTTTTTTTGTCTCTTGCTGCTATCCTTGATTGGGACTTATGGCAAATGGATGTTAAGAATGCATTCTTACAAGGTGAGCTAGAAGAGGAAGTGTACATGACACCACCACCAGGTCTAGAAGATCAAGTAGATGCCGGCGATATACTGAGATTAAGAAAGGTTATCTATGACTTAAAATAATCTCCAAGAGCTTGGTACCATAAGCTGAATGTGACCTCAAGGGGCAGAGGCTTCAAAAGGTCAGAAGGTTAACACACTCTCTTTACACTTCAGAGTAAGGAAAGTATTGTGGTTATCCTCATTTATGTGGATGACATAATCATATCAGAGAGTGATAAAGTAGGCATTGATTCTACTAAAGCTTATGAAAGAATAATAGATTTAGGTTCACCATTGATCAAGAAAATGGAGAGAGAATTTTAGTGACAAAAGAATGAGAGAAAGAATATTTTTATTCATAATGATGAGAGAATAATTTCTCTTACTAACAAATGTGAAGGGAGATAGTTATTTATACTATCTAGTCTAGGCTTGTTTGGATACAAGGATTGCCTTATACATGAATGGCTACAAGGATAACATAACACTAGAACACAAACAAGCCTTAGACACTCCCCTTTGACATTCACACTTCACACCTTTATACATGAATTAAAGGCTTTCATCTTTCATCATTTCTTCTTCATTCCAACACTCTCCCTCAAGCTTAAGACATGGAAAATGCCTAAGCTTGCAACAATCAAGCATTACCTCATTAAAAACCTAGAGAAGGAAAACCCAATTGGGACAAAACCTTTTCTAGGGAAAAAGAGTATAACACTCCATGTTGGGATCATTGGTGTGGAATGGACTGTTTTGAAGCTTCTTATAAGTCTGGTTCATTTCTCCCCATTTCTTTTGACTCCTTGTCTTTAAGAGGTGATTTTGATCCAGCTTTCTCAAAGCTTTCAAGTTTAACCTGTTTCACATACACATATACATGCATGTATCAATTCTCACAACATAAACCAATGCATTATAATATAAGAATGATTTTTAACTTCCCTTTTATAAATGTGGATGGCGATTTGGATGATATGATCTAGACCAGTCTGGTTCTCAAAAGGCTCCATATTAAGGTCTTTGGATTCATCATGATCACATGGTTCTCTTATGGATTCATCATGATCACATGGTTCTCTTCTCTTATATGTTTTGGATCCACTTTGGCTAGCTTCATTTTGGCTTCACTTTCTACTTTCAATAAGTCTAACTCAAGAGAATAAGATTGTAGAACTAGGCTTGAGTAGAGTGAGCACACTTATCTCCTAATACACTTTCCCACCATGCTTCCACTAAATGATGTAGGGTAAGTCATGCTTATGATTGTTTTCCATCACTTGCTGATCTAAAACATCATAGCAACTCAAAAATAAAGATTAGTATTCCAGAACTTGAATAAGATCAAGTGTGCTCATTCTGATTTTCTAATGGAGGCTGTGAATAAGGTCATCCAATTATTCTGTCATCAAATGAGGATAGAACCAATGGCCATCAAGCTACCAAATCTCATGGAGAAGGAGTAAGCTGGTGGAAAGTGATGAATCACCTCATGACAAAATTCTCTGATCAAAGGTTCTATCTAGGATAAGTTCTTTAATTCTATGAGGCAAAACATCTTGGAATAACCATGATCCAGACTGAGAACACTTCTTGTGCTTACTTTCCAAGGAAAAACATCTTGGAATAACCATGATCCAGTATGAAACCTTGTCCATACATGAACTGCATGAACCGCATGAAAACATCAGAACATCACGGCCATGTACCAATTCGAACTGAGGCCATGATCATGTGCCTCCTTGTCACAGCCAGCTAGTTCTAGATTAGATGCTCATTTTCTTTCCCCCCCCACAAGCTTGACACTAAGAATAAGAGTCAAGTTTGGAAGAATGAGCATACAAATAATGAATATCTCAAAGTGGTCTTCTTTATCCTTTAAACATAAAGAAGAACATAGTAAGTATCTGTGATGATTTGAGAATTAAAAGATTTGAAGTATTGAAGAATATGAAGAATAAGAGATTTGGAGATTAAAAGTATAAGTGATGAAGAATTATAGAGAATTATGATGAATGTTAAGGTGAATTTTGGATCCATCTAGGTTCTAAATGCAATGCATAGTCTTCCTAGGTTCTCTTTCATCCTATGAACATTTCTAGATGAGAAATTTGAATCAATCAAGGAATAAGTAGAAAGTTTAGAGATAGCCTTTGCAAAGACTTTGATAAGTCTTTGTGAGTTTCCTCCTTTGTGATTGATTATGATCTGAACTTGTAGCATGTGTGTTTTGTTGATTTTCTCTTCAAGCACACACCAAAGGTCACCTTACTCCATGTGAGAGCTGATTCATCACATTCCACCAGTCTTTCCTCTCCACTCCTTGTGGTGGCTGTTCTTGGTGGCCATTGGTTCTAACTTCTTCTCCATATGTTGTGCCTTTTTCACTTGCTCTCTTTTGCATTTGTTAGACAATGAAGCAAAACATCAACTCCCATCTTAAGTCTTTGAACCTGTTGAGAATAGGCAGATTTTAAACAAAAGATAGTGAGTGAAAAAGATTGATTAAGAGTAACCAAACTTAATTTTAAACACTGCCTAAGGACTTTTGGATTCAACATGCCTTCTTAAACTTATTTCCTAAGTAAAAGACAAGGTTCTCTTCCCCTAGGATCAATGCAATTCATGAACAAATGATTCATCTAGCTAAACTAGGTTCAAAATATCCCATTCTACCAATTTCTAAATACATGAACAAAATTCAATAGAATTCATGATTTACTAACCACCTAGATACCAGATTTCCTAAAGTTCTAGCTCACACAACCATCAATGAAATCAATAAAATAGTTGGATAAGAGTTTAGAAATAGCCTGAATGCATAAGACTTTGATACTAGGTCTTTGCATTTAAGTTTAGGAACTGGTTCTGATCTAGGTACACCATTTCATTATGTTTCTTTCAAAGCACCTTTGGTGGTCCAACAATGTCTCCTCATTTGGAGCAGCAACTTAGGTAGAATCAATTGAACTTTCCATCTTAGAAAGTTTATCCTTTCTTCACATCTCTCCCACTGATGCACTGTGCCGCAGGGCCCTCACCAACCTTCAGAACATACTTAGCAAGATCAAAGACTTTGCCTCCAATGGTGAGCGAAACAGTGGGCCCATTGGGCTGGGAAGACGCACATAGATTGTTTATGTAGTCCAATATGTGTTCCTGAGTCATGTTCTGCCTCAACTGGCTCTGTATCCAAATAACTGCCATCTCACATGCAGAACACGTGGCTGAATCAAAATGACACAGATGATGTCTTCTGCAATCCCCCACGCAAAGCAGGAAAATATGTCTCCTCACCATTTTCTAGTACTGGTTCTTGATCCTGATCAGATTGCCAAAGACACGAACTTTGTTCTGCCTCCCATTCTGAAATCATCTTCTGTTAGATCCACGTCTTCTTCCATGTCTGATAAAGTCAAGAATCACAAACAGAAATGAAACAAAAAAACTCTTCTTTCTTGAAATCTGGATGCGTCTTTCATACGGCGCTCCCTGAGAGCCAGCAGACCAGCCTCGGTGCAAATGGCCTTTATATCAGCTCCTGAGAACTCGTCCTTTGTCATCACAAACTCTTCCAAGTTTAAATCTTCTGAAACAGTCATCTTTGATGTGTGTATCTAGAAGATGCGTCTTCTCGTTTTGATATCTGGAAGTGGGAACTCAATTTTCCTATCAATAGAAGTGTCGGGTCAAGGCTCTCGATTCTGTTTATTGCAAGAATGACCTTAAGGTCTCCTCTTGCGTATAAGGACCACACATCTGACCTTGCTGATTGCCGTACATCCAACCACTCGCATACATTGTATATCCCAAAACACTCTTGTCTAGACAAGAAGCTGTGCCACTACCACATGCCTCTTGGACCTCACGGCAATCTCCATTAGACCTGCAGTTCATCTCCAAGGCTGAATCCAAACCACACAGTTCATTGAAATCACCACAAGCGGAAGATACTGTTACAAAATCATCACCACTGTCACAAGAGTAATCTTGAGCTGAATCATATGAAGAGGAGAGCCGTGACGTTGCTTATACTACAGGCAGAGTGTCGTCTGTTAACAGTCGTTGACAAAACTCCATGCAACTTTCAACCATATATTTCTTAAGGTGAGAAACCCTGAGATCAAAGTTCAATATAGAAAGAACTAGCTCCTCTGCACTTAATACACACTCTTTCTGTTACTCACGTACTTCCTTTCACTGTTAACTTCTCAAGAGGAACAGCAGTATAAGAGGCGTCTTTGCTCTCTTCTTTCTCTTCTTCAGCTACGGCAACTTCCGTAAACTTTTGCATAAATGCTTTGCAGTTCTCAACATACGCAAATCGGATACAGAAAAGCTAATCTTTTAATTCCCTATCAGAGAAATCATGAGCGTGCCATACACAAGACTTGTCATTCCCGGCATGCTCCTGAACTCTCTCTTTCCACTGACTTTCATCTTTATGGAACCTATACAACTTCGATTTCAGATCGAGGATTGTATCTTCATTTTCTTCACCGGTTGTGACGGCTACTTCTTCGAGCCTGACGATCGGAGCAATTTGAGCACCTGTATCTCCATCCTCATTGGCTCCAAACTCTTCCTCGTCTCTGTGCTCACGCTTCTTGTAATTGATGTTGTATATCGTGACTCTTCACACACACTGATTTTATTGTGTGTTTAGAATTGTCATCGTCCATGGTAATTAGGCTTCTGCCAATCTTGACCTCTCCCAGCATCACAAGTTTCTCAAGATTGTCCTCTCCTTCTTTAGTAGAGAGTAGTTTCTTGCCAACCAAGACAACCACCTAACTCCTTTAACTAACTTCAACCAACTCCTGTAATAAATTTTAACCAACTCCAACCAACAACATCAACTTCTAACAGTCCTTATCCAATCCAACAAGATTAATCAAGCCTAAATTTCAAATTTATTCAAAGTTTAATCCTAAATTTTAAAGATTCTTTCATTTTAAAATTTCAAGAAATTAACAAGGTAATCAAGAAAATCCATCTTGAATTCTTAAACCTACCAGATTGAAGTCAAAATTCGTGGAGACACTCACAAGATACTAATAAAACTTTCTAGATTCAAAGAATTAAAGAAAACTGAGAAAGAATTAGAATTATATCACCAGGATCTTGATATAGGTGATTTTGGACGTCTCTGAGAAAAACTTCAAGAAATCCTTCAAACTGAATGGAATTGAGTTCTGCTTTCTTTAAGCAGAAACTAGACTCGAAGGGCTTGAGTTTAGGATTTAGAAAAAAACACGATTTGATGACGAATCAATGTTGGGGTGACCTGGGAAACACAGAGGTTCGCGGCGGAGGCACTCGCGAAGGACCTTTGCAAGAAAATTCGTAACTTTTTATTCCCTGGGTCAAATGTTGCACTTCAAACGGGCGTGGCTTCAGAACTCGCCGCTGTACAATCCAGAGAAAGCAGATCGTCAAAAGGAGTCGTGGTTTGGCCGGAAATTGCGTTACAAGATGACATTTAATTTCAACTAAGAAAAGGATGAAGAACAAGAAGATTTATACTTGAATCAATAAATGAATGATGAATTTTACCCAGATTTGATGCAACCTGGCTCTGATACCATGAAGGAATAATAGATTTAGGTTCACCATTGATCAAGAAAATGGAGAGAGAATTTTAGTGACAAAAGAATGAGAGAAAAAATATTTTTATTCATAATGATGAGAGAATAATTTCTCTTAGTAACAAATGTGAAGGGAGATAGTTATTTATACTATTCTAGTCTAGGCTTGTTTGGATACAAGGATTGCCTTATACATGAATGGCTACAAGGATAACATAACACTAGAACACAAACAAGCCTTAGACACTCCCCTTTGACATTCACACTGCACGCCTTTATACATGAATTAAAGGCTTTCATCTTTCATCATTTCTTCTTCATTTCAACAGCTTATTTAAAAAATGCCTTTGATATTAAGGATCTAGGTGAACTTAAATACTTCTTAGGAATTGAAGTGTGTAGGTTCAAGGAAGGTCTCTTCTTATCTCAGAGAAAATATATTGTAGACTTATTAACCCCTACAGGTATGATGGAAGCTAAACCAGCTAAGACACCCTTAGAAGAAGGTTACAAGATAGAACATGAGGGGGAGCTATGAAATGACGAGTTCCATGGTACAAAGCTGTATAAAAAAAGTGGTTGGTAAGCTCATATACTTAACCATCACTAGACCTGACTTATGTTTTGCTGTGAATCAGGTTTCTCAACATATGCAAGACCCAAAGATAAGGAATTAAGACATGATCATGCGCATATTGAGATACTTGAAAGGCACTAACGAACAAGATATATGGATGGATTGTTATGGAAATACAGAAGTTGTAGGTTATTGTGATGCAGATTGGACAGTAGACAGAAGATAAGAGAAGCACAACCGGCTACTGCACCTTCATAGGAGGTAATCTTATGAATTGGAAGACTAAGAAACAGAAGGTTGTATCCTGCTCTAGTGCAGAAACTGAATACAGTGCTATGAGGAAGCTTACCACATAATGTATCTAGATGAAGCAACTTCTCCTTGACATTCTTGGCGTGAGCTTGAAGTCTCCTATCTGATGCAAGAACCGAGGGGTGAGCTGTCTTTCACCGAGAAGCTCAGGTTGCTGGACAGAAAACGATGGAAGTGTAGGGGTGGATCGAAGGGACCACACGAGCTGTGAAAGGGGCTTGTGATACTCCAAGAACTTCAACCAAGGAGGCTGAAGAACACGACTGAACAGCGTGTGCAGACATTGGGGCTAAGTTGTATCTACGCTTGTCGTGGACGAAAGAATAAAAGTTTGTTCGTCCGTTGTGCGTAGTCTCTCGGTCAAATTGCCAGGGTCGACCGAGCAGAACTTGTCCATCTGATATCAGGACGACATCGCAGGTGACCTGGTCCTAGTATCTGCCGATGCTGAAGGAGACCTTAACTTGGTCTGAGATATACAATTTCGTCTTGTTGTTCAGCCATCGGAGCTTGTAGGGTTTGGGATGCTTGGTGACAGGCAATCCCAGTTTCTCCACCATATATTTACTGGCGGCGTTTGTACAGGATCCTCCGTCAATTATCAACGAGCACACTTTCCCAAGTATCGTGCACTTAGAGTGGAAAATGTTTTCTCGCTGCTCTTCTTCTTCTGGCTCGAATCTCGAGCTAAGAACGCGTCGGAACATAAGCATTTCTCCGGAATCGGCATACTCGATTTTTTCGTCGGACAGGTGGTGCATTGGAAATGCTTGCTCCTCTTGTTCATCCTCGGATTCATAGTCTCCGGAAGCAGTAAGTACCATTGTCCGTTGAGTTGGACACTCCCGGGACATGTGTCCTTTGCCTTTACATTTGAAGCAGACGATCTCGCTGCTCCGTTGAGGTTGGGTAGGGGTCGTGGTACTGGGCGGTCTCGGGGCTGAGAGAGCCTGTCTGGGGGCTGAACTGCTGGCCACGACTTTGCCTTTAAGTCGTGGGTCAATGGGCTGAGTCGTCCTCTCGAAAGACTTGGAACCAGTGTTCCACGTGTTCTTAGGTCGAGAAGATGCGGCAAGTTTACGCTTATGGCACTTCTCGATCTGGACTGCTAGGTGGAACAACTCGCCTAGGTCGTGGTATGGCTGCAATTCTATATTTCTTGCAATGGACTCCTGCAAGCCGTCGATGAACTGGGTGATAAGGCTCTCCTTGGACTCGTCTACATCGAGTTGGTTGCGTAGGTGCTTGAATTCGTCGAAGTATTCGGTCACCGTCTTGCTTCCTTGTGTGAGACGGAAATGTCGCTAAAGCTCGCGGTGGAAGTAGGGCGGAACGTATCGTCGCCTCATGATCTGGGTGAGCTCGACCCATGAGGTCAAGGGACCCATACGAGCTCATCTACGAGCGGTGACTTCTCGATCCCACCACGACAGTGCGTGGTCTATAAATTGCGCTGTCGCAAGCGTGACTTTACGGGGATCATCGTAGTTGTAATACTTGAAAAGAAGCTCCATTCGTCTCTCCCAGTCTAAGAATTCTTCGGGATCAAGTTTACCAGAAAAGGGAGGTGGGTTCATCTTAACCTCCGGATAGTGGACTGGTGGACGAGGTGGTGGTGGTGGCTCGTCGTAATACTGATATCGACCCATGGGTGGGCGATCCTGATGATAGGGAGGTGCGGCAGGTGCTGCGGTAGGTGCTGGCGCAGGCTGCCCTAAGCGCTCTAGGTGAGTCGTGAAGGTGGACATCTGGGCAGTCAATGCTTGTAATAGCTGCATCATTGTTTGATTGGGCTGCCCAGACATGGACTTGTCCTGCCCTGTCATATTTCCTTTTCCGAGAAAATGAAATTTTTAGAAATGGAAAGTTTCCCGAAAAGGAAACATGCAGAATATGGAAACTTTCCTTAAATGGAAAATTGTCACAGTTATTAATTTATTTATTTTTTTATACAATAAATAAACTAACTAAACACAAAAGGAAATAACAAGGAAAAAAAAATATCCTAAATCTAGGAAAGGAAACCTAAGAATGGAATATATCCAAAAAAAATTGCCTAAAACTAAAATGGAAACTAATAAATGGGAAGATATCCTAAATTAATTGTTTAATCTAAGAAAAAGGAAAACTATATTCTCTAAGAGAAAAATATCTATTTATTTCCTAGTCCTAAATGGAAACTTCCTAAAACTAAAAGGAACTAAATTAATGCCTAAGAAAAATCTAGGAAACTTCCTAATACTATCTAGAAAACTTCCTAAACTAATTCCTATTCTAGAAAATTTAAGGAAACTATCTAATATGCTAACTAAATAATAGGGAAATTTCCTAAAAACTAAGCCGCCTAGTAAACCTAGCCGCCTAAGACTAAACTCGGACTGCTCACGAAATAGACACGGCAGGGACAGGCGGCTATCCTAGCTACACGGACCCTAAGACTGGAATAGCAAACGAGACACCGGTACGCTAAACCTAGTGGGACGCGGGACGGTTTGAATGCTAGCGGGGTGGGAACACACGATAAACCTAACGAGGGATAAGGGCACGACCGGGATGCTAGGGAACTACTCACGCGGAACGGAAAGGGGAACACACGCTAGGATGCTACACTCGGACAAACCTAAAGCGGGATGCAGGATGGTTGGATCCTTGGATTAGATGCACGTGGGACAGGTACTCGACACTCACGGGACAAGATGCGACCTAGACTAAAAAATATTTGGACCAACGAACTAGACACACACACGCGGGTACACCTAGGACTAGACGCGGTTACTCACGGCTTGGAGCTAAGGACGCGTGACTTAAAAACCTAGCCTAGCACTCGACAACTAAAGGAAACCTAGCAAAGAACAAGCAACATACAACTCCTTATGGATTTCAAGTATGATGATGGTGTTCTATGTGAGTTTCTAAAAGGTCCTAGATTGTTGTTAAACAACCTAAACAATATTTTGTTTTCTTTTCTAAAAAAAAATTTCTAGCAACAAATAAACATTGGAACAAACAAAACTCTTCTAATTTTTTTTTTGTCGTAAAAAAATTTTTTAACAACAAACAAGCAATAAAACAAGCAAATTTCTTATACTTTTTTTATTTGAATTATGGAAAATAGGAACAAGGAATGATAGCACCTGATTTTTTTGTTTTTTTTTTGTAGGATGTTTGTGGTGTGTGACTTGATTCCTCTCCTTCTTACCGAGAACCTCAGGGAAAAGAGAAAGAAACACAATCAAAAGCCAAAAACGGTTGAGCAAAAACACTAAAAAAACGCCAAAAACAAAAGGATAGAATCAACCTGATGAGCAGAAGCTTTAAGCTCTAATACCAGATGATGTAAGAACTTGGGGTGGGCTGTCTTTCAACGAGAATCTCAGGTTGCTGGACAGAAGTCGATGGAAGTTAATAGATGGATCGAAGGGACCACACAAGCTGTGAAAGGGGCTTGTGATACTCCAAGAACTTCAACCAACAGGTTGAAGAACACGGCTGCAAGCAATGGAGTTGCTGGTGGCTACTTTAGACTAGGGTCTTTTAGGTTTTGTCAAAAGTGCTTGTTATTTTATTAAGTGTAGACAAAAAGCTTATATAATGCCTTGTTACAACTTTAGGCTAAACTACAAGGCCTTTAATCCTACAAGAATTAAAACAACATGTAGTTCACTTATTGGCAATTAAATAAAGATTGGGCCCTAATCAGTCAACATGACTTAAACCTAATTAAAGCACTTAGTCTACAAAGAAATAGAAATAAGATAGAAAGCCCAATAACACTTAGGAATAGAATTCGAATGAAGACTTGTGAATGGGGTAGAATTGTGAAGAAGTCTTCACCGCCTTGCGCACTAAGATTATTACCTCATTAAAACCTTCTTCGGAAAACCTAATGGGATAAAACCGAAGATAGGAGAAAGAGTACAATTTCCTAGCACGACTTTTGGTGTCTCTACCGAATGGTAATGGTAAAGACACCGGAGGAGGAAGAGTCTTCTAGAAGGAACCTCCATGGTTCCTTGTCTAGCTGGAATGGGTTAAGACGTGGTCCGGACGTAGGTGCATGGAACGGACTGGTCTGGTCGGCTTCACGAGCAATGGACGGCTGGACGGCTGGGCGTGGGCTGGTCGCCTGGATCAGCTCAGGGTCCTCTCCGGTTCCACTCTCCAGGAGCATGCTGAGCTTGTCTCCTAAGGCTTTCCTCTTAGACCGCGTAAGTGATCCAGGTGGAATGACCGGTGCAATGGCTGGCTCGATGTCCTCATCAGCTTTCCTCGAACTCGTCTACATCGAGTCAGTTGCGGAGGTGCTCGAATTCATCGAAATATTCAGACACCTTCTTGCTTCCTTGTGTAAGTCGTTGGAAACATCGCTGAAAATGGCGGTGGAAGTGGGGTGGGACGTAGCGTCTCCTCATGATCTGGGTTAGTTCGACACATGAGGTCAAAGCACCCATCTGAGCTCTCCTGCGAGCTGTTACTTCTCGATCCCACTATGCCAGTGCATGGTCAGTGAATTGTGTGGTTGCTAAGGTTACTTTTTGCGGATCGTCGTTGTTGTAGTAGTCGAAGATGAGATCCATTCGTCTCTCCCAGTCTAAGTACTCCTCGGGATCAAGTTTTCCCGAAAAGGAAGGTGGGTTCATCTTCACCTCAGGGTAATGCATTGGTGGACGAGGTGGTGGCATGGGCTCGTCGTAGTATTGATGTCGACCCATGGGTGGGCGATCGTAGGGATAAGGTGGTGGCGCGGATCCTGGTGGAGTAGGAGGTGTATGATGTTCCAAACGCTCGAGACGCTTCGCTAGTGTCGTCATCTGGGTCGTCAAAGCTTGCAGGAGTTGCAAGATTGTTTGACCGTGTTTTCCTGATGTTGATTCGTCGCTCCCTGACATATTTTCTTTTCCGAAAAAATGAAATTTTTAAAAATGAAAAGTTTGCGAAAAGGAAATTTACAAAAATGGAAACTTTCCTTTTTATGGAAAATTTCCACAGATATGATATTTGATTTTATTTTTTTCTTGTCTATAAAATAAAAAAAGGAAACTAGCTATTTATGGCCTAAAAACTAGAAGGGAAACTATTAAATGGAAAGATCCTAGAAAATTATTACCTAAACCTAGAAAGAAAAACTAAGCAAAAGAAAAATATCTTAAAAATTTATGGCCTAAAAACTACAAGGGAAACTATTAAATGGAAAGATCCTAGAAAATTTATTGTCTAGTTAGCTAAAAGGAAACTATACTTAACTAAGAGGGAAATCTATTAATTGCCTAAATTTTTTAGGAAAACTACCTAAGGGGGTTTAGAAAACTTCCTAATTTATTTCCTAGCCTAGAAAAAATTATGGAAACTAACTAAATGCTAGAGAAAATTTCCTAATGATAATAACTAAGAACCTAGACACTAAGATGAACCTAGCCGTCTAGTGCAACTATGCTCATAGGTTTGCCTCACGCTGCAGGGTGCTAAGGACTGTACGGGGCGCTAAGGTACGGCAGGCTGCGTGTTGGGTGGGCTACGCGGGACGGGAAGGGACCTAATGGAACGCGGGACGATGGGTGGGGTAATCGGGATGGAATGTGGGCAAACTAGGGCTACTAAGACTTACACACGCTAAGGGACTATGACGCAGGGACAGCTAGCTAGCGTAACCTAGCTCAGTGGGAACTTAGCGACACAGGGCGAGAACAAGACTCTGGGGAACTAGAGATGTTTACTCGTGGACTAGGTAACACTACACGCAGTACAAGGGAACCTAAAACGCAGGACCAACTAGTAACTGGAGGCTACTCACGACTTGGAACACAGGGCTGGGAGCTAAGGCTAAGAGGATAACCTAGCTATCTGATGTGAGCATGGTCGCTGAGCCAGTAGTTGCATGAAACAAGGCCTGGACGCAGGCCCGGATCAATCGGATGATCAAATGGCTGCTGGCCCGGACAACCGAAAGAATGATGGCTTGCATGATGACTTCGAGAACCCGGACGTATGCATGGAGGTTGGCCTCGACCGCAGGCCTGAACGTAGCCTCGTCTGTGGCTACAAGGATGGCCTCGACCAAGACCCCAGCCTCGACCATGTCCGTGACCCGCCCTCGACCAGCCGTGTCCATGACTCGACCAAGTCCCTGACTAGGACCTCGACCAGCCTCGACCTGCCGACCCGCGTTTCGACCAGGTCCCCGACCCGTGTTCCGACCAGCCTTGGTCCGGAGCCATGGACCGCTCCACCTGGTCCCATGACCCGTTCCAGGACCAAGGCGCTTCAAGACTCTATTAGGTTAGTCCTGACCCATTTCTCTTCTTAATTTGTCTAAGTCCATTATGTTTTGACATTGGGCTTATGAGTTTGGGATTAATGGTCCACTTAATTCTCTTTTCCCATGTGAATTTTTTTCCCATTGGTTTTTTTCACATGAGTTTTTAATGGGGCCTAGTGCATTCTTAAAAGGATCAAGCCCATAAGGCCTTTGACAACATGTGATGGCATTTCTGTTTTGGCCTGGCCCATTTCTACTTTGGCATGTGAATTGAATTAGTCTTTGACTGCTTTGTAATCTGCATTGTCTTAGTTCTTAAATGCTTGGATTTCTGTGCCAATCATGCAAGACACTTTGACCATGCGTTTCAATTGTTTTGGCGTGTATATTTCTTTTGGCCTTGGCCATTGTAATGTTCAATCGATTTTGAATAAGAGAATTTTCTTTCTAAGTGTTCTTGATCGATTCATTATATTGCAAACCCTTTCTAGTGTGTAGTATCTAGATTGCTAGTTTGTAGAATCCTTGATTAGGATCGGTGTGTCATATCCGATCTTTAACAAGATTGGTATTCCAAAATCCATCACAATTTTGGTGATCTTACCATTTGTTCCATTCCACCATTCATTCTTTCTTCTTATCATCCGCATCATTCCTTGATCACTCGTCCAACTTTCTTCTTCTAAACGTTCTTAAAACCTCCATTTTATCTGTTTCAAACCTTCAGCCTTGGCTCACCCTGTTGCCGATCTTGGATCTGTGTGTTCTTCCCTACAAGGACCACGTCACTATCAAAGAACAATTGTGTGTGGACCAAGCACTTGGACACATGATTTTCTCAAAGTTGAAGAGTGTTCTAGGTGAGTTTCTAAGAACCCTAGTTTGATTTTAAACAACATAAACAAAATTATTTATTTTTTTTGTCTTAAAAAAAAAAATTTAAACACCCAACAAGCAAATCAACAAACAAATTTCTTATTTATTCATTTATTTTTTTGAAAACAAAGACAAGGAATGATAGAACCTGATTCTTTCATCTTTTTTTGTATGGTGTTTATGATATGTGACTTGATTCCTCTCCTTCTTACCGAGAACCTCAGGGGAAAGAGAAAGAAACATAATCAGAGCCAAAAACTATTGAAGCAAAAACAAAGAAAATCGCCAAATAACAAGGATAGAATCAACCTGATGATTTAGGAGCTTTAAACTCTGATACCAGATGATGCAAGAACCGAGGGGTCGGCTGTCTTTTACCGAGAAGTTCAGGTTGCTGGACATAAAACGATGGAAGTGAAGGGGTGTATCGAAGGGACCACACAAGCTGTGAAAGGGGCTTGTGATACTCCAAGAACTTCAACCAAGGAGGCGGCGCTGGTTTAGACACTGGTCTTAAGGTTTTTGTCAAAATGCTTGTTATTTCATTAATGTGTAGACAAAATTCTTATATAGTGCCTTATTACAACTTAGGCTAAACAACATGATGTTTAGCCTTACAAGAATTAAAACAACATGTAGTTTACTTTTTGACAATTAAAATAGACTTTGGGCCCTAATTAGTCAGCATGACTTAAGCCCAAATAAATACTTAGTCTAGAGAATAGAATAAAGATAGAAAAAGCCCAATAATACTTAGGCTAGAAATCAAATGAAGACTTGTGAATGGGTTGGACGTGGTCGGGTCATGGCATGTTGGTCCGGTCGCTAACTGGTCGCCTAGTCCGTGGTCGGGAGGTCGGGAGGACCTGGACGAGGCACTCGGTTCGGGACTGGTCGTGATGAGGCTGGTACGGGTCGACATGGTCCAGGTCGCCATGGTTGGTCCGGAGCTTGTCCTGGGCGGCTCGAAGTCTGGTTCGGTTCCATTCTCCAGTAGCATGCCGAGCTTATCTCCTAATACCTTCCTCTTGGACCGTGTGAGTGGTCCTGGTAGAATGACTGGTGCAGTAGCTGGCTCGATGTCCTCATCACTATCATTGTCCATTGTGACAATCAAGCAGCCATATATATTGCCTCCAACTCAGTGTTCCATGAAAGAACCAAGCATATTGAGGTGGATTGCCATAAGGTGAGAGAATCTATTGGAAAAAGAATCATCTTATTTTTCTACAAAAGGAGTGAGGATCAACTAGCAGATGTGTTCACCAAGGCTACCACACTGAAGACTGGCGGCTCTATCTATCCATGGCTTGGCCTCATGTCCATTCCACAATAATGATCCTGATCATGGAGTGTAATACTTCATGGTTGCAAGCTTAACCATTCTCCATGAGTTAAGCTAGAGGGGGAGTGTTGGAATCAAGAAGAAATGATGAAATAAGAAAGTCTTTAATAGCTGATTAAAGGTGTGGGTTGACTAAGTAAAAGGGGAGTGTCTAAGTCTTGTTTGTGTTCTAGTATTATGTTATCCTTGTAGCCATTCATGTATAAGACAATCCTTATATCCAAACAAGCTTAGACTAGATTAGCATAAATAACTATCTCTCTCCTCATTTGTAACTTAGAAAACTATTATTCTCATTCTCTTAATAAACTCATTATTCTCTCTAATCTCTCATTCTATCATTCTACAATTCTCTTAATATCATATTCTTTCATGGTATCAGAGCCAGGTTACATCAAATATGGGTAAAATTCATCATTCAATGTTTGAATCAAGAAGAAATCATCTTCATCATAATCTGCTTTCGGTTCTATTTCGTCCGTCGATTTTGATCGCAAATTTCGGCAAAAACACAGCACCTTTTGACGATCTGCTTTTTCTGGAAATTTTTTCGGTGAGTTCTGAAGCCGCACTACTTAGAATTGCATCATTTGACAACGGGAATCAAAAGTTACGAATTTTCTTGCATCTGACCTCTGCAAGTGCCTTCACCGTGAACCGCCGTGTTCCTCTGATCATTCCATCGTCAAATCTTCATCAAATCATCATTTTCAAAATTCTAAACTCAAGTCCTTCGAGTCTAGTTTCTGTTTAAAGAAAGCATAAATCAATTCTTTTATGTTTGAAGGAACTTCCTGAAGTTTTTCTCAAATACGTCAGAAATCACCTCTCACAAAAATCTGGTGATAAAATTCTAATCTTTTCTCAGTTTTCTTTAAATCTTTGAATCTGAAAAGATAGATAAGTATTTTTGAGGGTCTCCATGAAATTTGGTTTCAATCTGACAGGTTTAAGTTTTCAAGATTGATTTTCTTGATTTCTTTATTAATCTTTGAAATTTTGAAAAAAGAGGGAATCTTGAATTTTTAGGATTGGTTTATTAATAAAATTGGAAATTTGTACTGAATCTTTATTGTTGGTAAAGATAAGGACTGTTATTAGTTAATCTTGTTGGTTGGAGTTAGTTGAGTCTAGTTGCAGGGGTTGTTGAAGTCGGTTGAAGGTTGTTGAAGTTGGTTGTTGAAGTCGCTTGTAATCACGCGCATGTGCTTACCTTGGCGTGTCCGTGTCCTTGGCGTGTCCGTGTCCTTGTTCGTGCTCCTTTCTTTTTGGCGTGCCTGTGTACTTACTTCAACTCAGTAACACGGCCCATTGTCTACTAGTCACGCAACACGCACGTCCCGACCAACAGCTCACGTCCCGACCAACTACTCACGTCCGGACCGGCTATCACGTTCCAACCGAGCAAGAACAATCTTTTGACAATTTTTAAGCATGGAAATTCAAGCTATATTCAGAGCTCCAGTTATTCTACATGGAGAAAATTACCTCTTGTGGTCTAGGACCATGAAAACCACATTAGGTGGTAAAGTCCTTTGGAACAACATTTCAACCAACGGCCTTGAAGAAGATGAAGTGGCTGAAGTTAGTGAGGCTGTGGCTGCTCAAGCCAAATGGTATCAATAAGACCAGTTGGTACTCTCTATACTTCAAAACTCTCTTGCTAGTGATCTCTTAGAAGCTTATTCTTTTGTGAGAATGTTAAGAAACTTTGGGACACTTTGCAAAAGGTGTATGGAAACACCACTAACCTTTTAAGAATTTTTGAAGTGAAAAAGGCTTTCAATCAATTGAAGCAGGAGGATGCAGAATTCACAAAACACTATGGCTCATTCAGAGTATTGTGAGCTGAGCTAGAGATGCTAAGGCCAGCCACCATTGACCCAATTGTTCTCCTTGAAAGGTAAGAACAAGATAAGGTGTTTGGATTACTTTTAACTCTTAACACTACTTACACAGATCTTATTAAGCATATTCTCAGGTCTGATAAGCTTCCTAGCTAGGAAGATGTTTGTGCTCAAATCCAAAAGGGGCAAGGATCTCATAGACTATTTCGCAACAAAGCTAAATTGGTGGCTGCACACAAGATCTTCTTCAAATCAGCAACAACAAATGATTCTAGGAAGAGGAGGCAAACTTGTGACCATTGCAAAAGGAGTGGCCATACAAAGAAGGAGTGTTGGGTACTCCATCCTGAGCTGAAGCCAAGCTGGGCTCCTCGACCACAACAACCCACGGCCAGCCACACACAACTGCAAGCTCACGGCCAAGGCATGTACCAGCCGCAAGTTCCTTCAAAAGCGTGTACCGGCTCCTTTCTTCACTCAGCCCCAACTTGTTCCATGTCTTCAGCATCTGAATTTGTGACAAAATCATATTTAGAAGCTCTTATCAAAGCAATTAAGGATGGTAATGTGTTGGGTAAAACTTTTCATGCTTCTTTTCAAACTTCTTTCAATCCTAATGCCTCTAAATCATTAGTTGTTGATTATGGTACTTCTCACCATATGATTAGTGATCTAGGATTGCTAGAGAACATAGAACCTGCCTTAGGTAATGTGGTCATTGCTAATGGAATTAAAGTATCAATTAAAGGCATAGGAAAACTTAAGTTGTTTGATAAAGAATCTAAAGTCTTTTACATGCCTTCTTTTACTTCTAATTTGCTTTCAGTTAAAAGAGCTACTACTGATTTAAATTGTCAAGCTATCTTTGGTCCTAATGATTTCTACTTTCAGGATATTGAGACTAGTAGAAGTTTGGACAAGGAACCACAAGAGATGAATTGTATGTGCTTGAAGATATGACTAAATCCAGTGGGCTAGAAGCAGCTGTTCATGCTAGTTCTTTTAGTGATGATTCTGATCTTTGGGATGCTAGATTAGGACATCCTCATCCTATAGCTCTTGAATTGATTGTTCCTGGTTTAAAAATGCCAAAAGACATGTGTGATTCTTGTATACTTGGAAAGCATTGCAAAACTGTTTTTGAAACTTTTTCGCATACTTATGATAATTGTTTTGAGTTGGTGCATTTTGATGTTTGGACATCTTCATTCCCATCTAGAGAAAACAATAAGTATTTTGTGACATTTATTGATGAAAATTCCAAATATACTTGGGTTACTTTGCTTAGTTCTAAAGATAGAGTATTTGATGCATTTTAAAATTTTCAAGCATATGTTACTAATCAATACAATGCAGGTATTAAATGCTTCAGAACATATAATGGATGAGAATACACTAGCACCAGACTCCAACAACACTTGGCCAAGCATGGCATTGAATATCAAACCAGCTGTCCTTACACTCCACAACAAAATGGAGTGGCTGAAAGGAAGAATAGGCATTTGATGGAAGTTGGAGAACAATGATGTTCCAAATGAAAGTTCCCAAAAGATTTTGGGGGATGCTCTTGTAGCTGCATGCTACTTGATTAACAGGACTCCTACAAAATCCTAGATGACTTGTCTCCATTTGAGGTACTAAACAAAACTAGACCTAATATTGACCACTTAAGAGTTTTTGGTTGTGTTTGTTTTGTATTAGTTCCAAGGGAGCAAATGAACAAGCTAGAACCAAAGAGCACCAAGCTATGTTTATTGGGTATTTCTCTACCCAGAAAGGATACAAATGTTATGATCCAGAGACTAGAAGAGTCTTGGTATCCAGAGATGTCAAATTCCAAGAATCCAAAGGTTTCTATGAAGAAGGAATTTGGAATCAATTTAAGGACATCTCCACAACAAGATCAGACCAAGTTGAGAACTTGAGGAGACTCTTGGAGAGCATTGGCATAGTTTCACCTCATGATCAGCAGCTCCTGGCCATGGCTCCTCAGCCTATACCAGCTATGTCCAGTCTCAGCCAGTCACCGCGGCACAGCCAGCCGAGCCGCGGCCATCCACCCCGTCTGGCCCTTCCATCCATCCGCGGCATGGTACCTTCAGTTTTCTTGGCCTTCCTCCTCTTGAACATGGGGGGGGGAGAGACATCTACTCATGTCCAACAAGACTCAGTAGAAGATGAATCAATTCTAGTCACAGCTTCCAAAAGATCAAGAGTTGTACTCACTCTTTTGAAGTTTAGGTGAAGAAGAGGAACATATCCAAGAAGCTCCACCTACAGTCCTAAGAAGGAGCACAACACAAAGAAAACCACCAGTGTTCTACAATGGGAATGTTGTGGTTCATCATGATCAGGGAGTTTGTAATATTGTTTACTTACCTACTAATCATGTTGCTTTCATTTCTATTCTTGATAAGGAACATATTCCAAAAACATATGAGGAAGCTATGACTAAGAAAAAATGGAGGGAAGCTATCCTAGCTGAGAAACAAGCTATGGAAAAGAATGGTACCTATGCTCCAGCCATCTTACCTAAAGGATTTTTACCATTAAATAAAAAATCAATTGTGAAATTGATAGATATAAGGCTAGGTTGGTGGCTAGAGGTTTCACTCAGACATGTGGTGAAGATTATAGGGATACCTTTGCACCTGTAGCTAAGCTTCATTATGTTAATGTTGTTATTTCACTTGCTACTAACCTTGATTGGTAGTTATGGCAAATGAATGTTAAGAATGCATTCTTACAAGGTGAATTAGAAGAAGAGGTATACATGACATCTCCACCTGGTCTAGAGGAGGAGGTAGGAGGCGGCAACATACTTAGACTGAGGAAGACCATCTATGGCCTTAAACAATCTCCAAGAGCTTGGTACCACAAGCTAAGTGTAACCTTGATGGATAAAGGTTTCAAAAGATCTGAAGTTGAACACTCTTTTTACACTAAAGAGTAAGGAAGGTATTGTGGTAATTCTCATTTATATAGATGATATAATCATATCTGGTAGTGATAGTGTTGGTATTGCATCTACAAAAGAATACTTGAAGAGTGTCTTTGATATTAAGGATCTAGGAGAACTTAAATACTTCTTAGGAATTGAAGTGTGTAGGTTCAAGGAAGGTATCTTTTTATCTCAAAGGAAATATGTTGTAGATTTACTAACCTCTACAGGTATGATGGAGGCTAAACCAGCTAAAACACCCTTAGAAGAAAATTATAAAATCATAACTAAGGGGGAGCTAGAGGAGGAAATTGATTTTCATGATCCTAAGCTCTATAGGAAAGTGGTTGGTAAGCTTAATTATCTAACCATCACTAGACCAGATTTATGTTTTGCTGTGAATCATGTATCTCAACACATGCACGGTCCAAAGATGAGACATTGGGAGATGGCAAACCGAATTTTGAGATATCTAAAAGGCACTCATGAACAAGGTATATGGATGGGTTGCAATAGAAACACAAATGTGGTTGGTTATTGTGATGCAGATTGGGTAGGAGATAGGAAGGATAAGAGAAGTACCACAAGCTATTGTACTTTCATAGGAGGGAACCTTGTGACTTGGAAAACCAAGAAGCAAAAGCTGGTATCATGCTCTAGTGCATAATCAGAATATAGAGCAATAAGGAAGCTTACAACTGAATGCATTTTGCTGAAACAAATTTTGGAAGACTTGACCGTGAAGTATGAAGAACCTATCACCATCCATTGTGACAACCAGGCTGCTATACACATTGCCTCCAACTCTGTGTTTCATGAAAAGACCAAGCATATAGAAGTAGACTGCCACAAAGTAAGAGAAGCTATTGGAAAAGGAATCATCTTGCCTTGTTATACAAGGAGTGAGGATCAACTAGCTGATGTGTTCACTAAAGCAACAACTCTGAAGAATGGCGCCTCCATCTATCCAAGGTTTGGCCTTATGACCATTCTACAACAATGATCCCAACATGGAGTGTTATACTCTTTTGCCCTAAAAAAGGTTTTTTCCCAATTGTGTATTCCTTCTTTAGGTTTTTAATGAGGTAATGATTCATGGTTGCAAGCTTAGGCATTCTCCATGTCTTAAACTTGAGAGGGAGTGTTGGAATGAAAAATAAATGATGAAATAAGAAAGCCTTTAATAGCTGATTAAAGGCGTGGGTTGATTAAGTAAAAGGGGAGTTTCTAAGACTTGTTTGTGTTCTACTATTATGTTATCCTTGTAGTCATTCATGTATAAGGCAATCCTTGTATCCAAACAAGCCTAGACTAGATTAGTATAAATAACTATCTCTCTCCTCATCTGTAACTTAGAAAACTATTATTCTCATTCTCTTAATAAAATCATTCTTCTCTCTAAATCTTTTTAATCTCTCATTCTCTCATTCTACAAATCTTTAAATCTCATATTCTTTCAGGAAGCTCCAGTATTTGCAGCAACTCAGCGATCTCCCTGCTTTTAAATGGTTAGTGGCTATCCAGAAACCACCACGCTAAGCATGAGGATACTTGCTTGGAACTGCCAGGGTATAGGAAAGCCTTTGGCAGTTTGACACCTGGAAAACTTGTCTAGTCAGCAAGAGCTAGAGTTATTTTCCCTCAGCGAGACTAAAAATAGAAGAGACAAAATGGAAAGTTTGTGCCAAGTATTTAAGTATCACGATATTTTCACGGTTGAACCGTCGGGACTAAGTGGGGGATTGGCTATGTTCTGGGAAGTGAAATCTATGATAAGGTGGTAGAGGCAAACAATCGAACGATTGATGCTGTAGTAACATGGAAGGGAAGAAATTTTTATATCATAGGTGTGTATGGTAATCTGGTCTAAGGAAAAAGGCAACATTTGTGGGTTTACCTATTGAAAAAAGGTTTAAGCAGAAGGGAGCCTTGATTTCTAATGGGAGACTTCAATGAGTTAACAGGCTCAGAAGATAAGATAGAGGGGAGACCAAAAACTGAAGCCTCGTTTTACCCATTTGCTTTTTTCATAAGCAAGTGTGGACTTCAGGAGCCATCTTTTACCGGAAATCCATTATCTTGGTTTGGGAGAAGAGGCCAATAATTAGTGCACTGCAAGCTGTATAGGGTTTTGTGCAACCCTGAGTAGCTAAGTCTTCTCCCACGTACATATTTGCAGCACATGCCACGCATAGGTTCAGACCGTAGCCATATCTGCTACTTTTTGGATGGGGAGGTCCAATGAAATCTAGGCGCTTTAGGTATGATCTACGTTGGAAAGGAAAATAAGGATTCTCAGAGGCAGTGCAGATAGGGTGGAATAGAGAGGATAACAGATCGCCTTCAGACTCTGAAAACAAACACATAAATCAGAAGATCCACGAATGCCGCAAAAGTATGGCACTATGGAAGAGATCCCATCAAACCAATTTCAAGGAGTGTATTCAGGCGTTCAAAATGCGCATAGACCACCTCTCGCACATGGAGAATATGGACTTGGAGGAACTACACAATCTGCAAAGAGAGCTACAAGCAGCCTACACATATGATGAGATTTACTGGCGAGTTTTTAGTAGAGTAAAATGGCTACAAGCTGGTGATCGCAACACCAAATTCTTCCATGCACAAACTAGAGAAAAGAGAGCATGAAACAGAATCAACATGATCATTAATGAGGCTACAAATCAGCATGTATTCTCAGACAATGAGATGGAAGAGGTGATTGTCAAACATTTCAGCAAGCTATACACATCAGAACTCGAAGTCTCAAGTCAGGTGTGAAACTCCCCAATGTTCACAAACATAATCCATGTGGTCTCAAAGATGCAAAATCAGATGCTTACTGCGCCAGTCATACCAAGCGAAGTTGATATGAGCTTGGGCGGTGGACAACTTTAAACCGATATAATCAAGTCTCTCGGAAGCAAAGAGATGGAAGGGTGGATTGAACAGGACCACACGAGTCGCGGAAGACTCGTGATACACCAGAAGTGTCCTTCCTTGGGGGAAGAATTCGCCAATCTCAAGAAATAAGGTGGCAGCCATTTTGAGTAGTCAAAATCTTAGGGTTGTTTGCATAAAAGTTGTGTTTTTCCATTAATGAAAAGGTTCGGCCTATATAACCTTACTTAGGTTAAACAAGAAGTTGTTTAACCCAAACTACAAAAAGTTTAAAATAAAACCACATGAGTTTTGGCTGCTGGAAACAAAATAGGCCAAGACCAATAACTTAAACAAAATAAAAGCAAATGGGCTTAGTATTAAAATAATAGAAAATATAGAAATGGCATCTCATATTGAGGAGTGGCCGATTTTAAAAAGAAGTCTTGTGAAGAATGATGATGAGTGAATAAGTCTTCATCTTCGTGCACACTAAGGGTGTTGCCTCATTAAAACCCTCTTCGGAAAACCCAGTGGGACAAAACCGAAGATAGAAAAAATAGTACAATTCTTTAGCACGTCTTTGGTGTCTTTACCGAATGGTAATGGTAAAGACACTGGAGGAGGAAGTGTCATCAGACAAGAGTCTCCATGGCGTCTTATCGGGCTGGAATGGGCCTTGAGACTTGTCTGGTGGGCTTTTGGGTGGAAGCTGAGGAATCATCTGTTGTGCATGCTCCACGCATTAGATGAACTTGAGACCAATGGTTTTGGCCTTGCTCTACGTTACTGGTCATTGCACGAATGACACTGGAACCTCCGGGTTATCTGGTGGGTCGATGTCCTCATCATTCCCCCCTCTTGAACATCTTTGGTCTCCAAAGCGTTGTCTGCACCTGCATTAAACAATTACAAGTCATCAGCATTAAAAGTAGTATATACGTTATAGCTGGTAGGCGTTGTAATTGACTTTCTTCAGAACGCGGAAAATTCCATCTCCTCGTGGGGCAAGCTTGTTCTTCCGTCTTTGAAGGTACCGTTCTGAACACAAGTGCAGCCAAACCCAATCTCCTTCCTTGAAAACCATGTTTTTTCGGCCCTTATTGGCGTGCTTAGCATACTCCTCCATCTTCTTTGCCAAAATAGGATTCACTTCATAAATTCAGTGAGGGCTGAGATGACCATCTTTCGCCAGTGACCATCCAGCCATTCACAAACCAAGGAGCCTTTCCAAGTACCTTCTTCAAGTCATCTTCAAAATCAAAGTAAAATTGAACTTGGTCTTGGCCTATAAGGCGAGTTTGATCATACTTTTCAATATCCCAAATCTTCGAGAGGGCTGAAACTAAGCCAGGGGGGGTTTAATAGAAACGAATTATGGATCCAAAAAATAATACTCGAACCTAGCTCCTCAACAATTGCTTTATTCTCATGAGTGTGAATAACCACTGCATCAGCCAAGTCAACCACCTTCTGATCCTTGAGTTTCCAGTGGACATCCTCATCTCTCAATCTATTGGATTTACTCATCTTGATCAAGGAACATCCAAAATAGACACAACACAATCTGGTAGCCTAATCCAAACTAAGCTTAGTCTAATATAAATGCCAATAGAGATACTCGTATAGATCCAAAATGTCTCACTCAGAGGGAAATATATGCACTAGCAAGTTTCCCAGCTTGGGAAAGACTTACTCAGTTGGATACACAATCCGGTGGAATGTAAGTGTTTTCTGAAACAGCCTAAACCATTTGAAGTAGAAAATATCCTCCACGGTTAGACTCGAGAGTCGAATTGGGTAGAATAAGATGTTTTTTTCACTAGCAGGATAGCTCAATTAATAATATCCCTTACGGAAAGACATAAGGTCAGATCCGACTGTAGAAATCCACAGTGGTGAGCAGGCAAAACAGATCTACTCATCAAGACTATACCAAGTACTGTTAAGAGGAGAAAGATTCTGTCGCTTCTACTCTACTGGGTAAAGATTCTAAGGGGGTTACTACCCCGTAGTAGTGACTGGGTTTCAGCAAAATCCCGAAACCCTAACAGGAAAAGAAGAAGAAAAAAATCGGGAAAAAGGGGATGAGAAGGTAGAGTTTGACACGGAGAGAACGGATCTATGGATAGGAGAGGGAAATAAGCCATGATTGAGCAAAGATCTCATGCAGGAGCAAAAGCGAAAACTCTAATATCGCGACGTGTTTAAATTCTTAAAAAAAACCTTTTGTTTTAGGCCAGGCACAAGAATTATTTATTACTATTAGTTAATATGTAATAGAATTGTTTTTGTTAAAAGCTAATTGGTATCTCTAATTGTTCCAGATATTAGATTCGAACAGTGACCACATCGGCTATGCAACAACCATGATACATTTGTTAGGGTAAGCACAAATCCGATCGATTGTTTGGATTTAGTCTATATGGGTTTAGTAAATTGAGAAACTAGTTGGTCTTTTTAAAGCCGACTCCTCAAAAAATTTCCGCATTTCTTTTCATTAGTTTGCTTTCACCTCAAATGTAGCTTTCCTTTTGGTGGTAGAAAGATTAGCAGATTCATATGTTCACTAGATATGTTTAGGCAATGATTATATGTATAAATCCAATTTAAACAAAAAAGCATAGAAATATCTCAATTCAATTTACAAACTGCACAAACATTCAGTTTTATTATTTTTAACCAAACCAATTTGATGGGTTGGGATCTAATCAACAGAATGCATATTGATTTTTGAATTGCAATTAGAGCTAAGTCTAATGTAAATGCAGTTTGGTGTAATGATGCAAGCAACTTAAAACTACGTAAAACTTCTATTAATAATATTAAGTATTCAAAATTTTTTTGGAGGTTCATGTCTTAGATTATTCATATATTTAATACTAGATGCAAGTATATATTTCATCATAGAATTCAAAACTCTATAATTTGATAGTTCCATTTTAATGGTCTAAAGTAGAATTGTGATTATTAAATCTAGATCACAATCTCGTAAGCAAGGAATTTCAAAAAAGAGATGCAAGCAGATTTGATATATTCACTAGCATTCTAACCACATAACATATTTAATTCAATTCAGGCCAATCAACCATGTGTTGTTCAAGAAGATAACTTCTGGACAGCGTATAAACCTCAACAAATCTACTATTACTTTTGGGTATCGAGTTAGCAAAGAGAAGAAGATGGAAATCAAAGCAACCACGGGTATAAGAAACAAGGGAGGTCAGGGATTTATTTGGGTTTACCAGAACTTTTTGTTGGATCTAAAGTCTCCACAATGAGGTCATTGAAAGTAGAGTCAACAAGCGGCTAAATTCTAGGAAATCAAAGTATCTTTCACTGGGAGGAAAGGAAACTTTAATCAAAGCAGTAGCCTATGCCCTTCCGACAAATTCTATGTCATGTTTTCTACTCCCGAAGACGATGGCCATCAATTCCTCAAATGCAAAATTTTGGTGGAGAAATCAGGATTCAGGAAGAGGTATACACTGGACTAGATGGGATAATCTCTGCAGAGCAAAGGACTTGTGAGGTATAGGGTTCAGAGATGTACAAGGTTTTAATATTGCTTTACTTGGGAAACAAATTTGGAGAATTGCTTCCAATCCGGATAGTCTGCTTGCTCGAACATATAAGGGTAGATATTTCAAAACCAGCAATATTTTGTCTGCCTCTATAGGATCCAGGCCTTCATATGCATGGAGAAGTATACATGGAGCTTTGGAACTGATGAAACTGGGAATGTAGAGAAATCTAGGTAATGGAGATGGCATCAATATTTTAGAGGACCCATGGATCGCAGACAAGTGACCCAGACCTCCAGTTCTTGGGGACACTTTTGATCCTTCACTAGTATATATTGAACTTTTCAAGGAACCGACAAGTGATGAATGGATCGTTCCAAGACTTAAGGAAGCTTTTGCAGAAGAAGATCTTGAGTTAATTTGCCAAGTAAGCCCAAGTAGATGTGCCCCTCTTGCCCATTTCTCATGGATACATCACCCAAGCGGTGCATATTCAGTTAAGTCAGGGTATCAAGTATGATATACTCATATCTCCAAGTATGGGCAATTAATGGACACTCAAAGCCTGAATTTTAACAAGTTCTACTTGGAGATTTGGAAGGTGCCCACTACTCTTAAACTTAAGTTCCTTCTCTGGTGAATCTTGTCGGGCAACCTCTTAACGAATGTCAAACTGAAAAACAAGTACCTCACAAGATTCTCGGAATGCTCTCGATGTGGACATGACAGGGAGGATACTAACCATATCTTTTTCAAGTTCCCTTTTATGAAAGCAGTTTGGCTAGCCACTCCAGCATGGTACTTTTTTACCTCCGCAATAGAGGATTCAATTTATGCGAATCTAGCACGATGCTTAGAAACGTCACAAGTAGGGGACGACCTCTCCTTCTGGCCTAGGATCCTATGGAGAATCTGGAAAGCTCGAAATGAACTCATCTTTTGGGGTGAGCAACATAATCCTATGGACATGAGCCATAAGGCTGTCAAAGATGCGAGAGAATGGTGTAAGGCGCAAGAAGAGTACCGTCATCAGCTCCAGGTACCAATGGCAATCAACAATGCTGCAGAATCCTCTCACCAGCGACCTTCAACAGCTTCGGCTTGTGATCTTTGGAAGGCCCCTATTTCAGGTACAACTGCTTGCAATGTTGATGCTTCCTGGTTAAATGATTCGAAGGTAATGAGGATAGCTTGGATCATTAGGAACAATCAGGGCTCTCTTAGATTATATGAGACTAAAGTCTATCCTAAGTTAACCTCTCCTCTTCATGCCGAGGCAGCAGCATTAGGATGGGCAGTTTGATGTTTAGCTAATATGGGCTATTTTAATGTGGAATTCAGAGTGGATAGCTCAACTCTTGTATCAGCAAACAAGGATCCAAGAAAATGGCCTAGTCTAGACTGTTTCACTTATGATATCCTTGATATTCTTAGAGCGAACCCATCTTTTAATGTATTGCATGTTAAGAGATCAGCCAATAAGGTACCTGACCTTCTTGCACGATCTGTTAGGACTCGACCTATGTATTATGCCTCAATTGATAGTGTTGTGCCCAGAGGGTTATATCCTATTATAAGGGAAGTGTAACCTGTTAAGGTCTTTTATCAATGAATGAACAAAGTTTGATGCGTTAAAAAAACAATTTCCATTAACAATAGAGCAGATAATTAATTCTATTTATAGAATGCACCTCTGCAAAAATGGAAATCTATATACTAAATCATGAATGAATTCCTCTTAGAAACTTGTATTTCCAACAAGAAAACTATCCACTCATATTGAAATTAAACAAAGAAACCAATATAAATCATTCTTATTAAAATAAAATAGACAGTAAAGTTCATTATTAAAAAATTATGATGTAAAATTGGGCTGAAATATTCTCTCAAATCAATAAAGTAACAAAAGCCCAACATATCTAAAATTAGTAATGAAAAGCTTTTTGATGATTTTGTAATGGTTTGTGTCTTCTAATTCTGTGGTTTCTCTTGTGTATTTATAGGTACAAGAGGTGGCTATAACAAATTGTTGAAGATAATCTTTGAAAAATTAAAAATTTCTTTTTTTTTCCAGACTGGTGATCGGTTGATCACTTTAGTGTTTGGGTCCATGGACTAGTTGATGACTCTCTGAAAAATTCTGGAGGATGTGATTGACTGGATGATTGAACTGGCTTAGTTCGATTACCCTGGGTCGATCACACATGTTTGTCCATCTTTGTCTGCTTTCTCTATTTTGACGTCAAAGAGACCAATCTTAAGTATTTTAGATATATATTCAAAACATAACCGTTAAACTGGTTTTAAATTACTTGGAGATAAAATCTAACATCCTAAGCTGTCTTGTGTCCAAATTTGAGCAAGAGCAAGTAGTAGAAAGTCTTCCATATTATGCAAAAAATTTGGTGTTAAAAGACTTTAGTTAATCTCTAAAATATTTAAATTCAGCTCCTTTTCTGCCTAAAATACCTCTCCAAATACTTTTAAAACTCTAAAAGACTAACAACAAAGATATTTAGCCATACAGTAATCATTTTATATTTAAAACAGATAAAATGAGTAAATCTAAACCTAAAGTCTAATAACAATAAAGAATCTAATGGTTTCTAAAGATAAAATTACCACATTCTTGACCAGGGCACAGTGGATAAGAAGCAGACCTATAATGTTTTGGCCTATGTAAGGAAATCCTAGGATATTCTACTTCCTCTTTTAGAAAAGGAAGCAACCCTTTAAGTTTCCACACACAAGAGAGAGAGAGTAGCTAAGCCCTGGTCGTTTGCCAAGCCAGCCGCCATTGCCAACAACCAGAGCATCACCAACCACCCCGCTGTCGTGCCGAAGAGGAGATCTCATCAAGTGTTGCTCCCTTGTCGTTTTCATGAGTCTGCTGCTCGTTTTCTTCTAGATCCATCAATTGGTGAGGTTAAGAAACCCTAGCCACCTTTTCCGATTCTTCATATTTTTTCTCTTCTCCTAATTCTCTTATCTAGGGTTTGGGTGGGAAACCAACTCTTCTTTTTGTATCTGGTTCATGGAGAGCCGAAAGCACCAAATTACTCCCTCATGATAAAATTAAAAAAAAATAGAAAGCATTCTTATTTAAATAAAATAGACATTAAGATTCATAATTGATAAATTCATGATGAAAAAGGGCTGAAACTTTCTCCCAAAACAATAGAGTAAAAAAGCACAACATATCTAAAGTTAGTAATAAAAAACTTTTTGGTGGTTGTGTAATGGCTTGTGTCTTCTAATTCTGTGATTTCTCTTGTATAAGGTACAAGAGGTGACTAAGATTTTTTTTTCTTGGACTGGTGATCAATTGATCAGCAGACCTGATCAATCGATAACTAGTCACCTTTTATGCTTCTTCCTTTCTTCTCTCTTCTCCTAAATCTTTTATCTAGGGTTTGGGAGGGAAACCAACCCTTCTCTTTGTAGATCTTGTTCGTGGGGAGACATAAGCTGCAAATATAATATTTTTCCTTCATTCTCGCATCATAATAGATGTTGGAATGAAGAAGAAATAATGAAATAAGAAAGTCTTTAATAACTGATTAAAGGTGAGGGTTATCTAGGTCAAAGGGGAGTGTCTAAGGCTTGTTTGTGTTCTAATATTATGTTATCCTTGTAGTCATTCATGTATAAGGCAATCCTTATATCCAAACAAGCCTATACTAGATTAGTATAAATAACTATCTCTCTCCTCAATTGTAAATTAGAAACTATTATTCTCATTCTCTTAATAAAATCATTATTCTCTCTAAATCTCTCTAATCTCCTATTCTCTCATTCTACAAATCTCTTAATCTCATATTCTTTCATGGTATCAGAGCCAGGTTACATCAAATCTGGGTAAAATTCATCATTCAATCCTTGAATTAAGAAGAAATCATCTTCTTCATAATCTCCTTTCAGTTCTATTTCGTCTGTCATCTTGGATCACAAATTCCTGCCAAAGCACGGCACTGTTTGATGATCTGTTTATTTTGGATTGTTCTTTGGCGAGTTCTGAAGCCATGACAATTTGAATTGCATCATTTTACCACTGGAATCTAACATTTCGAATTTTCTTGCATCGGACCTCCGCGAGTGCCTTCGCCGCAAACCTCCGTGGTCTCCTTATCATTCCGTCATCAAATCTTCATCAAATCGTGATTTGAAAAATCAGAAACTCATACCCTTCGAGTCTAGTTTCTGTTTAAAGAAAGCAGAACTCAATTCTCTTATGTTTGAAGGAAGTTCTTGAAGATTTTCTCAAAGATGTCAGAAATCGCCTCTCACAATAATTTGGTGATAAAATTCTAATCCTTTCTAAGTTTTATTTAAATGTTTGAATTTGAAAAGTTAGATAAATATCTTGTGAGCGTCTCCACAAAATTGTTTTTCAATCTGATAGGTTTAAGTCTTCAAGATTTATTTTCTTGATTTCCTTATTAGTGAAAATTTGTTTAAAAAGGAGGGAATCTTGAATTTTTAGGTTTGGTTTATTAAAATTCGAAATTTGTATTGAATCTTTATTGTTGGCAAAGATAAAGACTGTTATTAGTTAATCTTGTTGGTTGGAGTTTGTTAAAATTTGTTGCAGGAATTGGTTGAAGTTAGTTAAAGGAGGTTAGGTAGTTATCTTGGTTGGCAAGAAACCACACTTGGCTGTTGGCAGGAAGGTTTGATCACGCGCCTTGGCATCCCTGTGTGCTGATCGCGTCCCTGTCCTTCATTATGCGTCCTTGGTGTCCCTGTGTGCTGCACAAGACCAGCATTCTGTGATTCCCTGTGTGCTGCCCCACGCGCCCGCACCTAGTCCGACCAGGCCTTCCAAGCTTCAGACATTCTTGTCCCATGACCGTGTATTGTGACCCTCTGTATGTGCCCTCTGTATGTCCCGTGACCGTGTCCCGTGATCAACATGCCAGGCATCAAACACCTGCTCACGTACCACATACCCTACCAAGCTCACGCTACCAGTCGTTCCTTGTCCCAACCAGCCGTTTCTCGTCCCGACAAATCATCCGGCTTTCCGACCAACCGTCCAGTGGCCCAAGAGACTCGAACAGCTCATCCTTACCATTGACAAGTTTCATGGAAGTGCAAACCACATTAAGAGCTCCTGTTATTTTACATGGAGCAAACTATCTCTTATGGTCTAGGACCATGAAAACCACACTGGGTGGTAAAGGTCTTTGGAATCACATTTCTACAAATGCCCTTGAAGAAAATGAAGTGGCTGAAGTTAGTGAGGCTGTGGCTGCCCCAGCCAAATGGTACCAAGAAGACCAGTTGGGTGCCATACAAAGAAGGAGTGTTGGGTACTCCATCTGAGCTGAATCCAAGCTGGGCGCCTAGGCCACAACAACCCACGGCCAGCCACACACAACTGCAAGCTCACGGCCATGGCATTTACCAACCGCCAATTCCTTCAAAAGCGTGTAGCAGCTCATTTATTCACTCAGCCTCAACTAGTGCCATGTCTCCAGCATTTGAATTTGTGACAAAATCAGATCTATAAGCTCTCCTCAAAGCAATTAAGGATGGTAATGTGTTGGGTAAAACTTTTCATGCTTCTTTTCAAACTTCTTTCATTCCTAATGCCTCTAAATCATTGGTTGTTGATTCTGGTGCTTCTCACCATATGATTAGTGATCTAGGATTGCTAGAGAATATAGAACCTTCCTTAGGTAATGCTATCATTGCTAATGGAATTAAAGTACCAATTAAATGCATAGAAAAAAAGTTGTTTGATAAAGAGTCTAAAGCTTTTTACATGTCTTCTTTTACTTCTAATTTGCTTTCAGTTAAAAGAGCTACTACTATTTAAATTTTCAATCTATCTTTGTCCTAATAATTTGTACTTTCAAGAAATTGAGACTAGTAGAAGATTTGGACAAGAAACCACAAAAGATGATTTGTATGTGCTTGAAGACATGACTAACGCTAGTGGACTAGAAGGGGCTGTTAATGCTAGCTATTTTAGTAATTATTCTGATATTTGACATGCTAGATTAGGACATCCTCATCCTAGAGCACTTGAACTGATTGTTCCTGGTTTAAAAATGCCAAAGGATATGTGTGATTCTTGCATACTTGGAAAGCATTGCAAAACAGTTTTTGAGAAATCTGTGCATTCTGATGTTTGGAAATCTCCATTCTCATCTAGAGAAAATCATAAGTATTTTGTGACATGTATTGATGAAAAGTCCAAATATACTTGGGTTAATTTTCTTAGTTCTAAAGATAGAGTATTTGATGCATTTTTAAAATTTCAAGCATATGTTACTAATCAATACAATGCAAGTATTAAATGCTTTTGAACAGATAATGGAGGAGAATACACTAACACCAGACTCCAACAACACTTGGCCAAGCATGGCATTGAACATCAAACCAGCTGTCCTTACACTCCACAACAAAATGGAGTGGCTGAAAGGAAGAATAGGCATTTGATGGAAGTTGTGAGAACTATGATGTTCCACATGAAAGTTCCCAAAAGATTTTGAGGGGATGCTCTTGTAGCTGCATGCTACTTGATTAATATAACTCCTACAAAATTCCTAGATGACTTGTCTCCATTTGAGGTACTAAACAAAACTAGACCCAATATTGACCACTTAAGAGTGTTTGGTTGTGTTTGTTTTGTATTAGTTTCAAGGGAGCAAAGAAACAAGCTGGAACCAAAGAGTACCAAAACTATGTTCATTTGGTATTCCTCTACCTAGAAAGGATAAAAATGTTATGATCTAGAGACTAGAAGAGTCTTGGTATCCAGAGATGTCAAATTCCAAGAATGCAAAGGTTTTTAAGAAGAAGGAACTTGGGATCAATTCAAGGACATCTCCACAACAAGTTCAGACCAATCTGAGAACTTGAGTAGGCTCTTGGAGAGCATTGGTATAGTTTCACCTCATGATCATCAGACCACGGCCAGGCCTCCTCAGCCTGTACCAGCCGTGTTCAGTCCCATCCAGTCAGTCGCGGCACAGCTAGCCGAGCCGCGGCCGTCCACATCATCCGGCCCTTTCATCCATCCGCACCATGGTGTCTTCAGTTCTCCTGGCCTTCCTCCCCTTGAACATGGGGGGTAGAGACATCTACTCATGTCCAACAAGACTCAGCAGGAGATGAATCAATTCTAGTTTCAGCTTCCATAAGATCAAGAGATGTACCCACTCTTATTAAAGTTTTAGGTGAAGAAGAGGAGTCTATTCAAGAAGCTCTACCTACATTGTTAGGAAGAAGCACAAGACAAAGGAATCCACCAGTCTTCTACAATGAGAATGTTGTGGTTCATCATGATCAGTGAGTTTGTAATATTGCTCACTTACCTACTAATCATGTTGCTTTCATTTCAAGTCTTGATAAGGAACAGATCCCAAAGACATATGAGGAAGCTATGACCAAGAAGGAATGGAGGGAAGCTATCCTATCTGAGAAAAAAGCCATGGAAAGGAATGGTACATATGCTTCAGCTACTTTACCTAAAGAAAAAAGGGCTGTAAGTTCTAAGTGGATTTTTACCATTAAATACAAAAGCAATGATGAAATTGATAGATATAAAGCTAGGTTGGTGGCTAGAGGTTTTACTCAGACATATGGTGAAGATTATAAGGATACATTTGCACCTGTAGCTAAGCTTCATTCTTTTAATTTTGTTCTTTCACTTGCTACTAACCTTGAGTGGGAGTTATGGCAAATGGATGTTAAGAATGCATTATTACAAGGTGAACTAGAAGAAGAGGTATACATATCACCTCCACCAGGCCTAGAAGAGGAGGTAGGAAGCGGCAACATACTTAGGCTGAGGAAGGCTATCTGTGGCCTAAAACAATCTCAAAGAGCTTGGTACCACAAACTAAGTGTAACATTAATGGATAGAGGCTTCAAAAGATCTGAAGTTGAACATACTCTTTTTACACTAAAGAGTAAGGAAGGTATTGTGGTAATTCTCATTTATGTAGATGATATAATCATATCTGGTAGTGATAGTGTTGGTATTGCATCTACAAAAGATTATTTGAAGAATGTCTTTGATATTAAGGATTTAGAAGAACTTAAATACTTCTTAGGAATTAAAGTGTGTAGGTTCAAGGAATGTCTATTTTTATCTCAAAGAAAATATATTGTAGATTTAATAACTTCTACAGATATTATGGAAGCTAAACCAGCCAAAACACCCTTAGAAGAAGGTTATAAAATCGAAACAAAGGGGGAGCTAGAGGAGGAAATTGATTTTTATGATCATAAGCTCTATAGGAAAGTAGTTGGTAAACTTATTTATCTAACTATCACTAGACCAGATTTATGTTTTGCTGTGAATCAGGTATCTCAACACATGCAAGCTCCAAATATGAGACATTGGGAGATGACAAACCGGATTTTGAGATACCTAAAAAGCACTCATGAACAAGTTATATGGATGAGTTGCAATAAAAACACAAATATGGTTGGTTATTGTTATGCAGATTGGGCAGGAGATAGGGAGGATATGAGATGTACCACAGGCTATTGTACTTTCATAGGAGAGAACCTTGTAACTTGAAAAACTTAGAAGCAAAATGTGGTATCATGCTCTAGTGCATAATCAGAATATAGAGCCATGATGAAGCTCACAACTGAATGCATTTGGCTGAAGCAAATTTTGGAAGATCTAGCCGTGAAGTGTGAAGAACCTATCACCATCCATTGTGATGATCAGGCTGCTATACACATTGCCTCCAACTCTGTGTTTCATGAAAGGACCAAGCATATAGAAGTAGACTGCCACAAAGTAAGAGAAGTTATTGGGAAAGGAATCATCTTGCCTTACTATACAAGGAGTGAGAGTCAACTAGCTGATGTGTTCACCAAGGCAAAAACTCTGAAGAATGACGTCTCCATATATCCAAAGCTTGGCCTTATGACCATTCCACAACAATGATCCCAATATGGAGTGTTATAATCTTTTTCCCTAGAAAAGGTTTTGTCCCAATTGGGTTTTCCTTCTTTAGATTTTTAATGAGATAATACTTCATGGTTGCAAGCTTAGTCATTCTTCATGTCTTAAGCTTGAGGGGGAGTGTTGGAATGAAGAAGAAATGATGAAATAAAAAAGCCTTTAATAGCTGAGGTGTGGGTTATCTAGGTCAAAGGAGAGTGTCTAAGGCTTGTTTGTGTTCTAGTATTATGTTATCTTTGTAGTCATTCATGTATAAGCCAATCCTTGTATCCAAATAAGCCTAGACTAAATTAGTATAAATAACTATCTCTCTCCTTATTTGTAAATTAGAAACTAATATTCTCATTCTCTTAATAAAATCATTATTCTCTCTAAATCTCTCTAAACTCTCATTCTTTCATTCTACAAATCTCTTAATCTCAAATTCTTTCAATAGAAGTGTCTAGATGAATTATTCATAGCAACATGTTATCTACAAGCATACACGTATCTGTTTGCTGTTAACTATAATTATTTCATATATGTATACATGTTATGAGAGACCTATAATATCCTTATAGGTTGCTAAAATAAATATGGTTATATGATATTTGAGGCTTGTTTGCGAGTGTTTGCATTGTGTAGGGAAATATGACATTATGAGTTGTGGTTAGAAGAAAGGTTGAGGATATGAGGCATGTGTGTGCTAGTACATGTAAGTAGATGTGTAGGAATTCATACCAGTTTATAAATTATTTATAAATCAATTTATGAATTCATATGCCAAAATATAATGCACACAATGAAATAAATCTAGATTTTAAGGTTTTCAATATATATGGATATTTTGCAGTAGTGCAATGAACAAAAGAAACCTAGGTTGTTAATCACTGCAAACGTTTTGCCTCTACCGATATCTACACATACGCAAACTGAATCAAAACGGGATGCTAGTACCATCGAAATCGAATCTCTAAAACTTCTGACAAACTGTCTCACATCTATATTAGGGTTTTCGTATTGCGGCTTATGAGACTAATCGACTTAGTTTCACAAAGCATATGTCTCCATATATATTTATGTATGTCACACATGCATCTCACATTGACCTAATTAATCGACTTAGTCACACTAAATGGTTTTAACAGCATCAGGTAATTAAACCAAAGTCCACTTTGTAGATCGATTTGGAGTCCATTTCAGATTATGCGGCTGCTAGCCATTTATCGGAGTTAGGTTCCATCATTGCTTCCTCAAAGGATGTAGGTTCGTCAATCTCAATGATTAGTTGTTCATGATTATCCGTTATCCAAATTCCAAACCAATCAGGTTCGTGACGTGTCCATACGGACCTACGCACTTCAAGTTCCACAGGTGTGGAATCTATAAATCTTCGTAAATCCAATTGATATTCTTCCTCCTAAGTTGGAACATCCTCATGTGACTCTCGAACTTCTTCGAGTGATACTTTACTCTCACTGCTTTTTTAGATAGAAACTCTCTTTCTAGAAAACCATCATTACGATCAACAAAATACTTTGTTCTCAGTAGGGTTGTAAAAGTAATAACCTTTAGTTATTCTGGGATAACCAACGAGGTAGGATTTATCAGATTTGGGTCCCAGATTATTGGTAAACATTCATTTCACATAAGCATCACAACCTTAAGTTTTCATAAAAGATAAATTCAGAACTTTTTTGGTCCATATCTCATATGGTGTCCTTTCAACTGATTTTAATGGACGTTTGTTTAGCGTAAATGCATACGATTATAGAGCATATCCCCAAAAGTTTAATGAAAGATATGCATGACTATCATAGATCAAACCATATCTAATAAAGCTCGATTTCTCTTTTCGGAAACACCATTCAATTGTGGTGTTCTTCGAAGAGTGAGTTGTGAAACAATTTCACACTATCTTAGATGATCATTGAAATTTTTGCTCAAATATTATCCACCTCGATCAGATCGAAGGACTTTGATTGTCTTGCCCAATTATTGTGTACTTCATTCTGAAATTCTTTGAACTTTTCAAAACATTCAGACTTACATTTCATTATATAAACATAATCATATATACTGAAGTCGTTAGTAAATGTGATGAAATACTGAGAGTTTCCTCTAGAATTTATACTCATTGGTCCATATACATCTGTATGTATGAGTTTCAAAAAGTATTTAACTTATTCACTGTGTCCAGTAAAAGGAGTCTTCGTCATTTTCCAATAAACAATATTCACATTTGTTAAATGATTCATGATCAAATGAGCTCAAAAGTCCATCACTATGAAGCTTTTGAATGTGTTTCTCATTTGTGTGGCCCAAACGAAAATGCCAAAGAAAATTCTGATTCGTATCATTTGACTTCAATCTCTTGGTACTAATGTTATAGACATGCACACTTTGATTTAAAATATAAATTTCATTCTCTAATGGACCGCTACCATAAAAGATATCAAAACGATCAAATAAAAACAAATAGAAATTCTTACAAATCCAAAGAAGTAATAGAAATAATATTTATGTTTATATCAGGTATATAGTAGCAAATTTTAAGTTCTAAAATCATGCTTGAAGGCAAAGATAAATGAAATATTCCTACAGATAATGTTACAACTCTTGCTCCATTTCCCACGCGCAGGTCCACTTATCCTTTCTCCAAAGGTCTATTGTTACTAAGGTCTTGCATATTCGTACAAATATAAGCACCATAACATGTATCCAATACCCAAGAAGTACAACCAGAAGTAGCAACATTTACTTCTATAACATAAATACATGAATATGAAGTCTCAAAAGTCTTTTTTTCAGATCTTCCAAGTATTTCTTACAGTTTTTTTTCAATGCCCAATACCATTACAATAATGGCAATAATCAACATCAGAAGGACCAGGTTTGAACTTAAGAGCAGAGCTGGACTTGCTTGGATTCGTAATCCAGCTTATCTTTTCATTTTCTTTGTTTTTACTTTGTTTCTTAAACTTTTCGCCCTTTTGTACTATAGGAACATGTGAGGGGGGGAGGTTCTTCTTATTGTTGGGTTCAACAGTTTTAGCATTCCATGCAACTCAGTCAATGTCTTTTTCAAGTTGTTCATGATGTAGTTCATAACAAACTGATCAAAAATTGACGACAATGACGGCATAATGAGTTCAGTTGCCAGCTCTTGGCTGATAGAACAATCCAGTTTTGCCAAGCTATCAATATAAACTATAATCTTAATGACATGTGGGATAATTGTAATATCTTTTTGCAGCTTACACTCATTGAGAGCCTTAACGATTTGATATATCTTGGTTTGTGATTGCTCCTGAAACGTTCATTTCATGCTAGTGATTATCTCAACAGATGAATCCACATTTTCATATTGCTTCAGCAAGTCTGTGTTCATGGTCGCCAACATTAGACAATACACGTCAATCCTATCCAATCACTGACATGCTTGTCAAAGGCATTCCTCTCTGCATGATGGGAATTGGTCTTATGTTTTTTAGGAAGAACCTTGTCTAGAACATTCATTCATTTTCTCTTTCTCAAGGATGGATCGTAATGTAAAAGAGCTGAGAGGAGTTGACATTTCTGGATAGGAAGTATAACAAACTTTAATATGATCTCCATGAATAAGGGAAATCTTAAAATTTAAGTAAACTCACATTATATTTAAACAAAATTATCCTCAAATTGAATACAATGATCCAAGATCCATATTTCACTAGAATATGAGTGAGCTTTAGCTCATCATGTGAATGTCTAGTTATTTAGGTAAACAAAATCTTGTTAGTTATATCAAATACAACTTTTGGTTGTTAGAAGACATCTTATTAGGCATGGGCACAAGTACTTGATACCCGTCCAACCCGCCTGTATGTGTCCCGTAAAAACAAGTACTTGTCTAGAACAAAGCGGGTAACAAGGCAGACATTACATTACTTGCAATTACCCAGCCAAATACCAAGCCATTTTTCTAATACTTATCCTGTTACCCACCCTGTATCCGTTACCAGCAAATTATCTGATATTACCCGCAAGTTCCCATAAATTACCGGCTGTTATCTGCTATTATCCGTAAGTAACCACAACTACAAGCCAAATACCAAAACGTCTTAGGAAAAGCGGGCACTTGGAAAAATGGGTACCTGCAATTTCAAGTACCAAGTACGGGTCCAAAAAAATTTACCCGGCTGGATCAAACCAAGTACCAATTATCGGAAAATCCTCGGGTACCCGGCATGTGCCCAGGGTTATATCTTATGTCAAATCTAACATATGTCTCTAAGCCTAAAACCGTTTTGATAACTTAGTTAAAAAAATAATCTTATTTCGCATGGTAACCATTATCATTTACCTCACTTATGTAATTATACTCACATTGTTTAGAAAGTCCACCATGCAACAAAATAAGCTTTGATAGTTGATAATATTGTGGAGGCATCAAAATACTTGATATTAATTGAAGAATTAATTTAATTTAATTTTAATTTATATTTAAAATTTTAAATATAATTATAAAATATAAATACAAAAAATACATATCTTATATGTATTTTAATTGAATTATAAATAATCTTAATTTGATTTAAAGTCTAATCAAATTAGTATTTTAATTTTTTTAAAAAATATCATCAAAGATTAAACTAATATAACCAAGTGGATTAATCGGTCTCAAATATTGTATTAATCTCAAAATCAAGAATTCAAAAATCAATGATAAACAATGGATTTTAGATTTAAAATAACATGCATAATTGGATAATGACAACATTCACACGTAAAAGAAATTAAAAGAAAAATATATATTAATTACACAATAATCTCTATTAACAAATATTCTAAACTTTCCAAAAATCAATAATCCTTAACATATAATTTAATACATACGCATTTATTTAATATTCACAAATACTTATTTTTTTAAAAAAATTGATCAACACCATAATCAAATTAGAGTTAACACAACCACAATCAATTAAACTATTTTAATAAGATCAAACACACCAAACATATATCAACATCAAAATATAGATTAAACAAAATTCAATTTCATTATTAAACAAGTAGGCTCTAATACCACTGTAAGAATTTATACCAGTTTATGAACGATTCATAAATCAACTTATTGATTCATATGTCAAGATCTTATGCAAATATTGAAATAAATCTATATATTAGGATTTCAAATATACATAGATATTTTGCAGCGGAATAATGAACAAAAGAAACCAAGGATTTTAAGCATTTCAAACATTGTGCCTCAACCAATATCCCCACGCCCAAAAACTGGATCGAAATGGGATGCTAGTACCATCAAAATAGAATTTCTAAATCTTCTGACAAACTCTTTGTCTCACTTCTATATTAGAATTTTCGTATGACAACTTAAGAGACTAATCCCCTTAGTTTCGAAAAGCATATATATATATGTCACGTATGCATTTTGTATGCATTTCCCACTGACTTAATTAATTATGATCATATGGAGCGTAAGCCCATTTAGTACGCCAAATCCAATTTCAATTAAACATCTGACATATATACATCGTTAATTATTTATATTCATCTTATAAAAATAGAAGATCATAAAAATCTAAATTGGTTTAATTCAAATTAAACATAATTATAACTTGATCCAATTTGTGACCATGTAAGATCATATATTATTAGTAATAAATTCTCAATCTATAGATTGTAAACTGTTTGTCAAACCTCTGACTTTATGATTTTAATAAAAGTAAATACAAATGATTTTAAGATATTTTCAGAAACATGATCCATTATGGTGAATTATTCTTTCTTGGGTTATGGTTGGCAGAGTGCACCACTGTTCATTGCCTAAGGGGGCAAGCGGCAAGCCCGAGCGCACTTGAAGACAAAAGTAGAGTGGCCACTTTTAACCATTGGTGGGAGTGGAGCGCGTTGAGACACTAGTGTGGGTGGGCGAGGTTCACATTGGGACACTGTTGTGGGATTTCCATAGTCTTTTTAGTTTTTTTTTTAATGGATGTTTTGGCTAGGGATTTGTATTGTTTTGCGTGATGATGGTTGATGAATGATTTAAAGTAGTTGTCGAAATGCTCACCCCTCTTTCTTTTTCAGGTGAATTCGAGGAAGTGCATCAGTAGTTGTCTCGTATGTGCAGAGTTTTGGGGTTTTCGTGAGTTTTTCAGTTCTTCTTGGTAACTTGATTTACGCGTTTTTCTTCAAGATGGTTTTTATAAAACCTTCCATTTACGATCTTTGGGACTAAGATTTTTATTAGTTTCTTAAGTGTTTCTTGCGAGTTAAGGCAATGTGAATAAAATGTCGTTTTGGTTAAGCCCGAATACGGGTGTCACAAAAATCATAACCAAATCAAATTACTTATTTCGGTTTGGCTTTTTCGGTAAGTTTTTCTTGCCCTCTCCTATCGATGACATTAACTTGTCAACCTTTTAAGCTAGAACAGAAACTAGGAAGGAAAATATTCAAAATAAAATACCAAATGAAATGCAATCGTAAAGATACGATAGCGATAGTATAATTAATCTCAACAACAATTTACATAGCTTTTATAAGATTTTATTATCTGCACATTGTCATACATGTTTATATGGTCCAAAGCATAGAATCATTGATAAATCTTTTAATCACAATAATCTCTTAAACTTTTACTTCTGCTCACAAAGAAGATTATTTCTTCTGAATAAAGAATGACTTTTTGTTTTTTTTTTCAAAAAAGCAGCAGCATTCTTCTTTGTCATTATATTAGTAGGCTTAATCTTCTCTTTTTGGTCTTTTGGGTTTTCTGTAGCCTTTAGTTTCTCCTCAGACCAAACTCGATCTCGGGTCTTCTCCGTTAAGAGTGTTTGATTTAATGTATGCTCAAATAATTGGATACATCTCTTTTGTTAGGTACGTAAGTATTCAAATTTTTTTCTTTCTGTTCTGTAAATTAACGGAGAAAGAAAATTAAAAGATGGGAGTAGACCTACAACAATTAAGTCTGTATTGATTTATTAAAGGAAAAATGAGAGTAAAGATTGAGGAAAAAACAATTATGTCCAAGTAAACGGAAACATTTGTGGCCTGTTTTGATAGAGAAAGCGAAAAGTTAAAGACGAAGACTTATTAAAAAAAAAATAAGAAAGAAAGAAAAGAGAGACGAAGACGTGAGACAAGTAAACGGAGGCAACGAATAACTTTCTTTTTTGTGTCACAATTAGCAACGAAAATACTTAAGAAAAAAGGAAAAGAAATAAAATATTGAGCATGTAAACAATGAGCTCTAATAATAGTTGTTCCCTTGACAAATATCTACGGTCGTAACAAAACTCAGGGGAAGATGCAAAGTTGCTTCCTTGACAAAACTTTGAAAATCCAAATTTGAGAATGACTGATATACGTTATTAGAGAAGCTCTAGTATTCAACTTTTGATTGAGAAAGCAAAAATATGAGGTCCTAATTATATTATTCTGCTACTTGTTACCAAAACTTATAAGACGAAGACTTGAGACTTATTGCAGTGTCCAAGTAAACGGAAGATTTGTCTTCGGTCCCTCTTTCTTAGAAAAAGCCCGTCTACACTGTAGTAAGTAAAGTTTCTAGTAAGAATATAAAAATAATTATCTTTATTAAATTTATAAAAATTCTCTCTAAACTAAAATTCGCTCTTGTTCTTTTTATCGATTATCACATCTCAACAATCTTATTTATATAAGTCTATAATTCTTTTGCTATTCTTATTTACATTTTTATTAGAATTAGACAACTTCAAATCCTATTAGTTTTTTCTTAAGCTAACAATCATTTTATCATAATACAAATAGCATTCCTAAATTGATAGTTTATCCTAAACTTGAAAATTATCCAATATTCACCCCTTTAAGCTTCAAGTTGTTTTTCAAGAGATTTTAAACTTATATCAACCTTTTCTTCTCATTGAACTTGATTTTTGCTCGGGGTTTTGTGAGTATGTCCGCATATTGTTTTTCTCTGAGTACATGCTCCATTTCGATTTGCTCATCATCAACACACTCTTAGATGAAATGATACCGCATGTGGATTTGACCATAGAACAATGGGTTCTTTGAGTGTAACGGCAGATTGGTTGTCAATATGAATGATCGTTTTCTCACAAGTCTGACCAGTGATTTCACTCAATAAATCTTGAAGCCATATAGCTTATTTTACGGCTTCAGTGGCTGCCATAAACTCGGCTTCACAAGAAGAAAAGACCATTGTGGTTTGTTTTTTGGAACACCATATGATTGGTGACTCACCAAAATAAAACGCATGTCCGGTCGAGTTTCTTCCATTGTCAAGATCCACACTATGACTACTGTCACTATAGCCAGCAATTTTTTCTTGAACTTCCTCTCTTGAACATTAAAACATAAGTTAAACTTCCTTGAAGATATCTTAAGATTTTTTTTTAATATGATTCTCTTGGTGATTGCATATATCTACTCGCCACTCCAACCGACAAAGCAAGATCAGGTCTTGTATGTAAAAGATACCTCAAGCAACCTATTTTCTACGACATTGTTGCATCAACTTTGGGTTATTCTTGTGAACATCTTCAAACCAAACTCCATTGGTACGTGAGTAGGATTGCAAGTGTCTAATCCAGATTCCTTTATGGTCCGTCGAACATAAGCCTCTTGCTTCATCTTGATTTTATCCTTACTTTGCATGACTTTTATCCCAAGGTAGTAGGTGAGTTTTCCGAGATCTGACATCTTAAACTTAGATGAAATTCCGATTTTGAACTCTTTGATGATTTCGATCATGTTTTCGGTCACAAATAAATCATTAACATATACAGCAATGATAAGAAGATTGGCTCCTTCTTCCTTGCGATATACGACACTTCCTTTTCAACATTTTTTAACTTCATACTTTTCAAAATTTGATCAAGCTTAGTGTTACAAGCTCATGGAGCTTGTCTCAATCCATATAACGCCTTAAATAGTTTGAAACCCCTATTTTCTTCTCCCTTCTTTTCAATTCATTCGGGTTAAGACACGTAAAATTATTTGTTTAGCTCGCCGTGTAGGAATTCAGTCTTAACGTCTAGATGATGGATCTCTCATCCATGTGATGCCTCTAAAGCAACAAGGAGCCTAATGTTTTCAATGCGAGCCCCGGTGCAAAAACTTCATCAAAGTCGATTCCTATTTCTTATACATATCCTTTTGCAATGAGTCTTGCTTTAAACTTTTTGATTGAGCTTTTCTTGCATATCTCTTATTCTTGAATATCCATTTGATAATCTTAACTCCATGCGGTCTATCAATTAACGACCATGTTTTATTCTTGTTTATCGAGTCAATCTTCTCTAGACATTCCTTTGTCCATTTAACATAGTCTTTAATTTCTTGATAGTTCATTGGTTTGTTGTTAAATGTTAATAGAAGCTTCCCACAATCTATGTCAGCTAGAAGAATGTAATTATCAAGATAAATCAGGATACTTACTGGACGAGGTGATCTTATTTGCAGAGGTAGATTAACTTCTTCTTGTTGTGGAAGCACTTGATCATATGTTCATTCTTTAGATCCTTCATGCGTTTGGATTTTCTATGGTCTGATGCTTCTTCTCTATGAGTTGTATTTGAATTGTTCATTACCGACCACAATTGGACCTATTCTTTCGTCCATTACTTCTCCCCAAGTCATTCGAAACATTCTCGGATCACCATTACCAATTTCATTAGCTCCCTTCCAATTCCAACTTCCCTTTTTATTGAACTGTGTCTCAGCTTACATTGACTATTCGAGTTTTCGGATCATAGAGCCTATAAGCCTTATTTCCCGGCTCTATTCCGAATGTACAAGCGTTCTTGAGAAATCATTAAGTTTCATTAAGGTGTCAGACTCAACTTTTGCTTGAGAAAAAAAACCAAAGACTTCAAGATGATCAACATTTGGTTTTTTATTTCTCAGGCATTCATTTTTTTTGATTCTTAAAAGCTCTTGTGGGAACACATTTGATTAGTTATGTTTCATGTCGCACCGCCTCTCTCCATAAGTAATTCAGAACCCTCATTGCTTTGAGGTTACTTTTAATCATATCCATCAACGTCTGATTCCTTCTTTCCACCACACCATTTTTTTGTCGTGTGTAGGGTGTCGTTAAGTATCGGTTTGATCTTGTTTTCGTCACAAAAATCATGGATTCTCTTGAGGTAAACTCACCTCCTCTGTCCATTCTTACTGTCATGACCATTTTTTGAGATCCTTTTCCACTAGAATTTTAAATGCTTTGAATTTACCAAACACTTCACTCTTCTTTTATGATCTTCCACATGTATTTTGAGAAATGGTCTATAATAGCAAATATGTATTTGTTATGAGCAGCGGTTGGTGGTGGTATAGGATCACACAGGTCACCGTGTAGAACCTTTAGGGGGTTAGAGGCTCAAATGATGGATGCCTTTGGAAAACATTGACGAGTTTGTTTTCCGACTAGATACGACTGTCAGAACCTTTTTTTTTCTGATTTCTGGCAGACCTTGGACCAACTCTTGTTTTAACATGGCTTTCATTGTCTTAAAGCTTTTGTGTCCTAACATTGTATGCCACCTCCAAGTCTCGTTTTCTAGTATTATGCTTAGACTCTTGGTAAAATTCAGATTTATCTTGTAAAATCTATTATGTGATCTTATGACTTTTACCAAGAGTCTCCCACTAGGATCATGAACTATTAGATAATCTTTTTTCATTCTTACATCACACCTGTCTTTCTTAGCTTTTCCTCTGAATCCTCTGCCTCCTATACCATGTCCTCTCCCTCTCAATCCCGTAAAATCTTGATGATTAGCATTTACGAATAGGAGTTTACCTTGTGACTCTCTGTGATTCTCCTCATCAATAATTTGTTCTTCATAAGCCTTTGAGTCTTCCCACAATGTCCTCAAATCCTGTTTCGTTTAGATCAAGAACTTGCTCGAGAGAGACTATGATTTGAATATACTTCTTTTTTGATAAACTATTGAATAATTTCCTCACTAGTTTTGATTCTTCAATGGTTTTATATGCTAGTTCTGATAGATTTCCTACAAACCTATCTATTGTGTCCGTTTCTTTCATTCTGATTCTTTCGAACTCGGAGATAAGTGTTTGAAGTCTCGCTTCCTTTAGACAATCATCGCCTATGTGTCATGTTTTTATTGATTCCCTCATATCTATTTTGCAGAGTTTAATCGCCTACTTTCAAGACCAGAGCTTCCAGGATAGATTGAAACAATAAAATTACTGCTAAATCTTTTTTATTGGATTCGATTGAGCCAGGATCTAGCCCATATTGTGTAGTTCGTATGGTTAAGCATGAGACATTGAATTAAGGAAAGAATGAGTTCCTTAGACGATTTGGGAGATTTTGTGTAACATCCCAGCTTAAGGCCCATGTGAAATTGAGACCCAAATGCCTAACCCTAGGGCATCTCTTCTTCCTAAAGTCTATAAAAGGAGAGGCAAAGTCTCTTCTGCCTCACACACTCAATTCCCAGCGAAGCTCTCCCAAATTTCGGATTCGTCGCCGCCGCTACAATCCCGCCGTCGTCAGAAGCACCGCAACTCGCCGGAATCGTGAGGTGAGTTTTTCCAGATTTGGTTTTTTGATCAGAACTTCTTCATACGATATCAGATTTTAGCGATATACATATCAAACTGTAGATCTCTCCGAGGCAAAGATAGACACACCGGACGATCCAGATTTGGTCGCCGGACGCGCCGTCAATTGCCGCCGGAAGGTTCGCTGGAAAATTGAAACATCTCTGATCTGCATAATTTTCAGATATGTGATAGTTCATGCTGTTCTAATTCCGAATCTGCCTTCAGTTTCTCATGACTCGCTGTGGTTTGAAAGTTATGGCTGTTTGAAGTTGTGAGGGTATTTTAGTAATTTTGCTTAGGAGTCGTTCTGATTTGGAATCTGGTCCCGAATGGTTACTGATATCGTTTTAAGCATTCTGATATCAGTAGACCTCACTTTGTTTCGAACTTCCATTTATGGCAGGTTTCCATTTAAGGAAGTTTTCCCTTTTTGGCAGTTTCCAGAAAAGGAAAGTTTGTTCATCAGTTGTTAAAGTGAGGAATTCGTCGAGTGTTTCCATTAGTTCATTCTTATAGCCGTTAATCTCTAGTTGGAGTCTTTGTTTAAAATATGTATGTAACGAGTCTAATTAATAATAGACGCGTTATTGTTGTTTGTGATTGTATAAACTATATATTATGTAAACAAATATATATATATATATATATGTATCACATAGAATTCATAGGATTAAATGACTAAAACTTTTGTGTGATGATTGGTTGTTTGAGCATGCAAAGTTGTATTGATGTGTTATGTTTGATACGAGCGTTAGGAGCTCGCGATAGATTGGTTCGAGAGTGGTGTTGTGGCATTTAGACCCAGACTTTCGAATCAAGTGAGATTGAGATATGGTGTGATGATGGTCTGTCATGTATGGTGTGCCCTGCATGAAGATCCACATGACCGTTTGTCATGTATGGCGTGCCCTGCATGAGGACGTGCATGTTTTCGTGTGTTTGTGAAGGGAAGGAGTTTCTGTCATGTATGGCATGCCCTGCATGAAGATTCGTCTGGTCGTTTTTCATGTAAGGCGTGCCCTACATGAAAACGTGTCCCCTGGTTTGTGTGTGTGACACTTAGTTGTCATATGTTTGAGCGTTCTAGACACTATGATTGTTTACATTTTTTAGCCTTAGACTTGCTTTAGATTGTTGTTATAAATTGTTCTAGTGGATTCATGAGTCCTTAGACTCATTTCTCACTGGGTAATCCAATTACTCATCCCCTCCCCAATCTTTCAGGTGAGTTTATCGTCGTGTCCGAACAGCGTTGAAGTCGATGAAGTTGTTGTACCTTTGAATAATATTTTCCGAATTATTTAATATTTATTTAAAACGAATTTTGATTGGTTATTTTGACATTAAATTATTTTTGTGTTATTTTTATAAAATATTTTGAATTATTTTGGGAATATTAATTTAATTATTATTTTTGGAGAATTTGGATCGTTTCAACTTGGTATCAGAGCTCAGGTTTGTCAAACCGATACTGACCCGGATAGGCAGTCCTGAGAAAATGTTTTTAAATGGTTTTCGAAAAACAAAGGGAACAGCTCATCGACCTGCTTATATATTCTTTCGTTGTGCTTTTAGAATTCATCCTAGGGCGAAAAGAGTTCAGACGGCTAGTACACATGTTATGGAGATCTTTGGAGTTTAGATCGATGTTCCGGTGTAACTAATGAAGTTGAATTGCCTGGAGAGTTGGGCGAGATGGGCTAAACCATTATGAAGTTATTCTCGGGATGGATAGGTTATCTAAGCATATGGTGTCCTTGGATTTCCATCGCCTTGGGGAGCACCAGTTTTGTTCGTCAAGAAAAAAGATGGCAGTTTCAGGTTGTGCATTGATTATCGGGGTTTGATCAAGGTGACTATCAAGAATAAGTATCCTCTTCCCCGGATTGATGATTTGCTAGATCAGTTGCAAGGGGCTATTTGGTTTTCGAAGATGGACTTGACTTCAGGTTACCATCAGATACCTGTTGCAGAGGAGGGTATTCAAAAGATAGCTTTTCGTACTCGTTACAGACATTACGAGTTTTTAGTCATGCCATTTGGATTGACGAATGCGCCCGCAGCATTTATGAAGTTGATGAATGATGTTTTCAAGCTGTACTTGGATAAGTGTGTCATAGTATTCATCGATGACATTTAGATATACTTCAAGAGTGAAGAGGAGCATGGTTGGCATCTTCAGTTAGTATTGGATAAGTTGCGTGAGCATCGTTTGTTTGCAAAGCTGGCAAGTGCAGTTTATGGCAGAGAAAGATTAGATTTCTGGGTCATGTTGTTTCTGAGGCAGGCGTAGCAGTTGACCCTCAGACGATAGTACCAATTTCGGAGTGGCCTACACCGGTTAGTACTACTGAGATTCGTAGTTTCCTTGGTTTGGCGGGTTACTACAAAAAATTTGTTGATGGTTTTGCTAGTATAGCCAAGCCTATGACCACGTTAACAGGGAAGAGGGTAAAGTTTGAGTGGTCAGAATAGTGTGAGAAGAGTTTTCAGAAGTTGAAGGTTTGTTTGACTAAGACTCCTGTATTGGTTCTACCGCGAATTGGTGTTCCATATGATGTCTATACATATGCTTCTAGGATGGGGCTCGGTTTTGTGTTGATGCAAGAGGGCCTTGTAATAGCATATGCTTCCAGGCAGCTCCGAAGTCATGAAGCTAATTACCCGATGAATGATCTTAAGTTAGTTGCAGTGGTCTTTGCACTTAAGATATGGAAAGCTTATCTATATGGAGAGAAAGTCTGGGTCTTGACAAATCATAAAAGTTTGAAGTACATCTTCTTGCATAACGACTTGAATTTAAGGCAGAGGCGTTGGATTGAGTTATTGGGAGATTACGACTTGGACATCGCTTATCACCCAGGAATGGTTAATCAGGTGGCAGATGCTCTAAGTCGTCGAAGGGCAGATGTTTCAGACATTAAGGAAATGCAAGAGTTGGCTGATACCTTGGCAAGTATGAGGTTGTGTGTGACATCAGTTGAGGATAACCAGACCGGATTGGCGATCTGTGAGCGAGCTGATCTTCTTAACATGATTCAGGATGCTCAATCTGGTGATTTGGGACTTAAGAGGATGATCGAGAGAGTAGTGATTGGGTATCACACTGCATCTGATGGTACTATCTTGTACAAGAACCGGGTTTGTGTTCCTCCAGTTGAGGCATTGAGGAGAGAGATTTTGAGTCAGGCTCATCGGTCTCGTTTTCTATATATCCAGGCAGCAACAAGATGTATGCTGATTTGCAGCGTTATTACCATTGGGAAGGCATGAAGCGGGAGATTGCGACTTGGGTATCTCAGTGTCAGAACTGTCGATTGGTTAAATCTGAGTGTCAAGTCCCGAGTGGGTTATTTCAGGATTTACCATTACCAGAATGGAAGTGGGATATGGTAACCATGGATTTTGTGACCGGACTTCCAAGGACAACAAACAATAATGATGCTATTTGGATAGTTGTGGATAGACTCACCAAGTCATCACACTTTATAGCTATCAAAAAGACGGTTAAGACCGAGGTTTTAGTTCAAATTTATCTTGATGAGATTGTTAGACTGCATGATGTTCCAGTGAGCATTGTATCAGATCGTGATCCAAAGTTCACTTCGATTTTCTTGCAGGCTTTTCAGAAAGCTCTGGGTACTAAGCTGCATCTCAGTACAGCGAACCACCCTCAGACAGATGGGCAGTCAGAGCGAACCATTAGGACTCTTGAGGATTTGCTTCGGGCTTGTGTTCTTGATTGGGGTGACAGTTGGGAAATTTTTTGCCTCTAGCAGAGTTTTCCTATAATAACAGTTACCATGCGAGTATTAAGATGGCACCTTATGAGGCTTTGTATGGTAGACCTTGTCGAACTCCACTTTGTTGGACTGAAGTTGGAGAACGACGGGATTTGGATCCAGATCTGGTTCGAGAAACAGAGAAACAAGTTTAGTTGTTGCGCGGTAGGCTTAAAGAAGCCCATGATCGTCAGAAAAATTATGCTTATAAAAGAAGGAAGGATTTGGTTTTCGCAGTAGGAAACTCAGTATATTTGAAAATGAGAACATTCAGACGAGCTGACAGCTACAGGAAGCTAAAGAAACTTAAACCGAGGTTCATGGGACCATATGTTATCACATAAAGGATTGGGGAAGTTGCTTACAAGCTTAAGTTCCCGTCAAAGTTAGCTGATTTCCACGATGTGTTCCATGTTTCAGTTCTCCGAAAAGTAGTTCGAGAACCAGAGTTGATTTTGTCACAGCCGACGGATTTGAATCGGGATATGACAGCCCCGAGTTTACCGCGAGAGATCTTGCAGCGTTGTGAAAAAGAAGATCAGGGGAAAAATGTGTGGAAAGTTTTAGTCCGCTGGGAAAGAGATGATATTAGTGAAGAGACTTAGGAACCTGAGCAGTTTATGCGGGAGAATTATTCGGAGCTGTTTGTTGAGTGTGCTGAAGAGGGAAAAGACTTGGACTTAAATTCGGGGACGAATTTTCCTGTAGTGGGGGAGAATTTTAACATCCCAGCCTAAGGCCCATGTGAAATTGAGACCCAAATGTCTAACCCTAGGGCATCTCCTCTTTCTAAAGTCTATAAAAGGAGAGGCAAAGCCTCTTCTGCCTCAGACACTCAATTCCCAGCGAAGCTCTGCCAAATTTGGGATTCGTCGCCGCCGCTACAGTCCCGCCGTCGTCAGAAGCACCGCAACTCGCTGGAGTCGTGAGGTGAATTTTCCAGATTTGGTTTTTTTGATCATAACTTCTTCATACGGTATCAGATTTTAGCGATCTACATATCAAATTGTAGATCTCTCCGGAACAAAGCTAGACACACCGGACGATCCGGATTTGGTCGCCGGACGCGCCGTCAATCTCCGCCGGAAGGTTCGCCGGAAAATTGAAACATCTTCGATCTGCATAATTTTCCGGTATGTGATAGTTCATGCTGTTCTTATTCCGAATCTGCCTTCAGTTTCTCATGACTCGCTGTGGTTTAAAAGTTATGGCTGTTTGAAGTTGTGAGGGTATTTTAGTGATTTTGCCTAGGAGTCGTTCTGATCTGGAATCTGGTCCCGAATGGTTACTGATATCGTTTTGAGCATTCTGATATCAGTAGACCTCACTTTTTTCGAACTTCCATTTATGGCAGATTTCCATTTAAGGAAGTTTTTTCTTTTTGGCAGTTTCCAGAAATTGAAAGTTTGTTCATCAGTTGCTAAAGTGAGGAATTCGTCGAGTGTTTCCATTATTTCATTCTTATAGCTGTTAATCTCTAGTTGGAGTCTTTGTTTAAAATATGTATGTAACAGGTCTAATTAATAATAGACACGTTATTGTTTGTGATTGTATAAACTATATATTATGTAAACAAATATATATATATATATATATATATATGTATCACATAGAATTCATAGGATTAAAGGACTAAGAATTTTGTCTGATGATTGGTTGTTTGAGCATGCTAAGTTGTATTGACGTGTTGTGTTTGATACGAGCGTTAGGAGCTCGCGATAGGTTGGTTCGAGAGTGGTGCTGTGGCATTTAGACCCAAAATTTCGAATCATGTTGGATTGAGGTATGGTGTGATGATGGTCTGTCATGTATGGAGTGCCATGCATGAAGATCCACATGACCGTTTGTCATGTATGGTGTGCCCTGCATGAGGACGTGCATGTTTTTGTGTGTTTGTGAAGGGAAGGAGTTTCTGTCATGTATGGCGTGCCCTGCATGAAGATTCGTCTGGCCGTTTGTCATGTAAGGCGTGCCCTACATGAAAACGTGTCCCCTGGTTTGTGTGTGTGACACTTAGTGGTCATATGTTTGAGCGTTCTAGACAATATGATTGTTTACATGTTTTAGCCTTAGACTTGCTTTAGATGATTGTTATAAGTTGTTATGGTGGATTCATGAGTCCTTAGACTCATTTCTAACTGGGTAAACTAATTACTCATCCCCTCCCCAATCTTTCAGGTGAGCCTATCGTCGTGTCCGAACAGCGTTGAAGTCGATGAAGCTGTTGTACCTTTGAATAATATTTTCTGAATTATTTATTATTTATTTAAAACGAATTTTGATTGGTTATTTTAACATTAAATTATTTTTAGGTTATTTTTATAAAATATTTTGAATAATTTTGGGAATATTAATTTAATTATTATTTTCGAAGAATTTGGGTCGTTTCATTTTGTGTCTTCTACTTCTTGGTTTCGTCTCTTTCTAGTGTTACGTGATTGAATTTCGTGTTGGATCGCTTCATCTCAAGCTGCTATACCAAATAATTCTTCTTATATTCCTTCTTTGTTTTGTATCAAATCGTAAACAAGCAAGAATAAAATAACTCTCTTTATTAAATTTAGAAAAAAAAATCTCAAAACTAAACTTCTCTATTGTTGTTCTTATCGATTGTCACAGCTTAACAATCTAATTTATATAGGCATAGTGAAACGCCCTAACCCAGAAAACTCACCCTGGGTGAAAGGTTTCCTAGCCTCAAACGACCCAACGATTGTACTTAGACAAAAAAATTTAATCCAAATTTTTACTGAACCTTTTCCTTAGCATTTTAGTATTTGATTAAGCGAAACAGTGCATAAACGTTCAAACAGACTACTTGAATTTAAAAACCGAGGTTCTAGTACAACGATAAGTCTGCTAATAAGCTAATAGATCGTTTAAGTTACTAGACTCAATCGAACTAACCAAGCCACCATCCCTTCATTCCAGCCTTTGTCTCGTGTCCTAGCCACTGCGGTTACCTTCCCAAACAATATCTTTCCATGCATCCATAAGGAGGCGTAAGCAACGAGTTGTTTAGTGAGGGCGGTCATCCCGTCTCACTCAGCTATGGTCAAGTAATCGAAAACAAGCAACATAATTAACAAGTCAATCAGGCTGATATACTTTCATAAACTGTGATTCACCAACCGCTGTTGGATCTCTCACTAGGACGAGTCACAAGACTCCACTATTCATAATTAACAAATATCGCAGGACAAGGACAAGTATATTAGATCAGACAATCAAGCACTTATTGAATCTACTAAAGCCAACGACCTTAGACCATAGCCACAGTCAAGCACTCATCTTAGGATTTCGATGGACTGATGAAAATTCCACGTTCTGACACCTCTTGCCGCAGATCTTCCAAGCTCCACCGATGTGCGTCACGTAGACCTAGCTGTTTTTATAGAATTATATCAATAAAACACTAAGTTCATCGACACTTACCAGGATACTTCCACCAACACTCAGTTTTCTTCTCTGGTCGAATCTGTCTCAATGCTCTTTCAACAACCGATGTTCTCACGGGTTTTCTTAGAAACTCTCGCGTGAGAATGTGAATGGCTGGGATCCCTTATATATATATATGTCCAGGCCGACTAATATTTCCATTTCGTTCGGCCAATCACTATTGATCCGCCCCACAACCTTTCCGGAATATTCTCATAATTTTTTGGGATGTTTTCCATATCCTTTAAGGATATTTTCCTTTATTATTGGAAAGTATTCCATTTGTTTCTCGAGCCTTAACCATTTTAAGGATATTTACATATCTTTCCAGGAAATCTTCTATTTTTCTCGAGTCTTGGCCGTTTTAAGGATATTTTCGTATCCTTCAGGAAATCTTCTATTTTTCTTTGGGAACATTCGAAATATACAGATTTTGAAGTTTTCCTTCTTCCTTGGCCGTTTTTCCTTTTTACCCAAATTTTGCCATTCTCGCCCAAAGCAAGTTTCCCTTAACGCGGTTGTTACACATAGCCCCCTTTGTTATTCCTATTTACATTGCTATTAGAATTAGACAATTTCTAATCTAATTAGTTTTGTCTGCTAACAATTTTCTTATCCTAATACAAATTGGATTCCTTAAACTGATAGCTTATCCTAAGATTGAAGATTATCCAACAGCAAGAACATATACTCGGGAAAGAGAAAAACAAAAAGATAAAAATGAGCTCTAATAATAGTTGTTCCCTTGACAAGATATACGGTCGTAACACAACTCAGGGGAAGATGCAAAGTTGCTTGCTTGACAAAACTTTGAAAAGTCAAATTTTGAGAATGAATGATATACGTTATTAGAGCACTTGTATTCAACTTTGAAAAATCAAAATTGCAAGGAGAAGCTCTAGTATTCAACTTTTGATTGAGAAAGCAAAAATATGAGGTCTTAATTATATTATTCTGCTACTTGTTTCCAAAACATAAAAGACGAAGACTTGGAGACTTACTGCAGCAAGAACATATACTCGGGAAAGAGAAAAAAGAAAGAGGGAAAAGAAAGAGGAAAAAGAAAGAGAAAAAAAGAAAAAGATAAAAATGAGCTCTAATAGTACTTGTTTCCTTTTGTTTCTCTTCTCTTTGCTACTTTTGATCAACCTCGATTCTGCATATCTCACCAATTCCAGCTATTGTATTAGGGAATGTGGAGGAATCCCCATCCCATTCCCATTTGGAATCGGAAAAGGTTGCTATCTAGAGAAATGGTACGAAATCGTATGTCTTAATAGCTCTATTCCGGAGATGTCCGTACCTTTTCTCCCGGTAATTCAAAAGCAAGTTGTGAAAATCTCACTTCCGAGTCAAGATAGAGATACCTCCGGTTACTTTGGATACGGGTCAGTCATCATAAATAACCAAATAACTTCAAAGGGATGCTCCAACAATGAAGAAAAGGCTGATTCACTTTTGAATTTGACGGGTACCCCTTTTATGTTGGCTTCGGAAATACACTGATAGCGTATGGTTGCAACATCACGGCATCATTAACGAATGTCGAGCCAAACATGGTGGGATGCAGGACGAGTTGTGTTGCAACAAACCCGACGGCTTCAGAAGATTATGTTGAAACAATATATTAATAAGCAATTTTTGGACTTATAATATATAGTTAAATTGTGAATAAGAATTTGCTTAGAAGGAACTTTTTCCAATAATATATATTATGGAACAAAGTCACTAAGAAATAAATGGTATAAAGGAGATCAAATTTAAATTCAAAAAAAAAATTTTCATAACTTACAAATATTTGAAGTTAAAATCAAATTAAATTTGACCATTATGGATCAAATTAAATTCAAAGATTTTCATAACTTACAAATATTTTGTAATTAAAAATCAAATTAAATTTGATCATTATGACTCTTGACCACCAAGTCTCATTCCTCTCCTATAAATACCAAGCTACGTAGAAGGAAAAATCCATCCCATTCTTCATTTTGCAAAAGAAAACACCATTAGACATAATTTAGATATTTTTTGAGAAGTTTCTAAGTGTTGAATCTCTCTTGAAATATCTTGTTGGTTCTTGGTGTAGGTAGCTAAGTAATTCACAAGTTAAACAGGTTTTAACTTTCTCCCTCTTCTACTTTTATCTTTCAAAAGTAGATTATTGTTCTTGAGTATATGGTAGAATATTAGCTTGTAGATTCTAACATGAATGAAGCATGTTAGTCTTATATGTTTGGTTGTATCCTGGGATTCAAAGAATGCATATAAACCGTCTCATTGCGGACATTTTATTGAGTTAAGGAAAGGGATCATCCCGCCTCCAAATGGTTTTCATGATTTTATAAAATCTGTTTATTGTTCAAATTTTATTTTCACACATATTGTTATTTTAATCCATGTTTATGTTATTCTTTATTTAAGTTGTCAATATTAAAATAATGGTCATGAAATTATACATTTTTAATATTGAATCTAAGAATTATGTTCATGAGATTAATATATATGTGAATTATGAAACTACAATTATTTGTCAAAGAATAAAATTAAATATGTTAGTTTTTATGCTCTTACTAATAATTATGATGGTCAATCCTAGAATTGATAATATGAGTAATTGCATGGTCAATATTGAATTTATTATTCAAGGTCAAAAAAAAAAAAAAATGTTATACTTAAATATATAATTTAATATTGTTGAATTATGTAAATGAAATTATTATTTGTTAAAATAAGTTATTTCTACATAAATGTCAATATTAATGTTTGTATATATATATGTAGATATTAAAATATGTATATATATATGTGTATATAATAGTTTATTTCAATTTCAAGAAATAAATTGTATTGCAAATTGATATTTCCAAAATCCGGTTTTATAAGGTCATACAATCTTAACTCAATAAAAAATTCGCTTTTTAAACGGATTTATTGTGTGAAAAATCGAATTTGCAAAATAAGTGTAACTATTTTGAATGTTGAAAAAAAAAAAAAAAAAACAAATAAACCGGTTTCAAGATTTCGTGACCGGATCGATTGATCCGGGTCTCAGATCGATCGAACCTTGTCGGTCGTTCGAGAGAAGTCATCTAAATTGTAACCGAAACCGGTACCGCGGGTCAAGCGACCGATTGATCGCAAGCCGATTGATTGATCTCGCAAGATCGATGCTGTTAACCGGGTCGCAAGACAACACAATATTTAAGATCGATCGATCCACGTGAGGTCGATCGATCGCATCATACAAACTCCGATCAATTTCCTTTAAGATCGATCGGGAGAGTAAATGCATGAAAAACTTGTTTTTTCTGATATCGCATTGTGTCTACATATGCTAAAAATACATCTAAAAACATGTTAAAAATGAGATTTTAACTCAAAGTTTAACAGTGTTTAACAGATGGCAAACACAAGTAACAATGCTGAGATTGCACCAATGGTGACAGCTCAAACCACCCTTGTGCCTGTCAACACAAATGGGCTACTTCCCGAGAAGTTTGACGGGGCTGGCTTCAAGAACTGGCAACAGAAGATGTACTTCTACTTGACATCTCTGAACCTGACAAAGTTCCTCAAGGAGGACAAGCCTGAAACTCCCGAAGAAGGAGAGACAGATGTGCGCACGTTAGCCACATTGGAGGCTTGGAAGCACTCTGACTTCCTATGCAGAGGTTGGATCCTAAGCCGACTGGTGGACAACTTGTACTCTGTCTACAACAATGACAAAGAGTACTCCACTTCCAAGCATCTTTGGATAGCTTTGGAAAGGAAGTACAAGTCTGAAAATGCTGGTTTTCAGAGATATGTTGTGGCAAAACTTCTCGACTTCAAAATGGTGGACCCAAGGTCTATAATGGATCAAGTTGAGCAATTTCAGCTGATCAACAATGAAATTGCAGCTGAAGGAATGATCCTTCCTGAAGCTTTCATCGTTGATTGTACTATTGAGAAGTTACCGCCAAACTGGGTGGATTTCAAGAATTACTTGAAACACAAGCGAAAGCAAATGTCGCTTGAATCATTGATCTCAAGACTTCACAATGAAGCAACGATTCGCCTCTCCAAGAATGAAGAGAGAGGGTATCAGGCTTACCTTGCTGAACAGTTTAAGGCAAAAGGCAAGGGAAAAATGGGAGAAAAGAACTACACATTCAAGAACCCCAGAGCCACTAGCTCCACGAGCTTCAAGAAGCATACTTCTGGTGCAAAGAAGTTCAGTGGAAAGTGCCACAAGTGTGGCAAGATGGGTCATAAGGCAGACATGTGTCGCACCAAGACCATACAGAAGCGACCACATAATGCCAACCTCACTGAAGCAGATCTCTGCTGTGTTGTGACTGATGAAGTCAATTCAGTGGAGGGAAACCCACTGGACTGGTGGTATGATACCGGTGCAACGGCCCACATCTGCAAAGATAAGTCAATGTTCAACACCTATCAACAGTGCCACACAGATGAGGAAATCATGATGGGCGACATACATTCATCCAAGGTCGCTGGACATGGAAAGGTGATACTGAAGTTGACTTCAGGACATGAGATCACCCTCACAAATGTGATACATGTGCCCAACATAAGGAAGAACCTCATTTCTGGTACTCTCCTGAGTAAGGCTGGATTTAGCATCAACTTTCACGCTGATAAGTTGGTACTTAAGAAAAATGGGGTGTATCTGGGCAAGGGGTTTGTTAAGAATGGACTGATCAAAATGAATGTAATGACAGTCACTCCCAAAGTTGTAACAAACTCTGAAATTAATAAGAATAATCCAGTTGTTTATTTGGTTGAGTCTTCTACTATTTGGCATGAAAGATTAGGACATGTGAACTATAAATCATTAACTCGGTTAATGGATTTAAACCTAATTCCGAAATGCAAATTAAGTAAAGATAAATGTGAAGTATGCGTACAAGCAAAATTCACAAAACGACCATCTCCAAAAGTTGAGAGAACCACCGAACCTCTGGGTTTAATCCACACTGATTTGTGCGATTTAAAATATTTACCCACTAGAGGAGGTAAAAAGTATTTTGTGACTTTCATTGATGATAGTACAAAATATTGTTATATTTACTTGTTACAAAGCAAAAGTGAAGCTTTGGATAAATTCAAGGAATATAAGCTGGAAGTTGAAAATCAACTGGACAAAACTATAAAAATAGTTCGGAGTGATAGAGGTGGAGAATATGAAGGGCAGTTCGATGCATTTTGTAGAGAAAATGGCATCATTCATCAAACAACTGCTCCTTACTCACCAGAATCAAATGGAATTGCAGAACGCAAAAACCGAACTTTAAAAGAAATGATGAATGCAATGATGCAAGAATCTGGCGTAACCCAGAACATGTGGGGGAAGCTTTAATGACTTCAAATTACATTCTAAATAAAATCTCACACAAAGTGACGGGAAAAACGCCATATGAACTGTGGAAAGGTATAGTCCCTTCATACAAATACATGAAAGTGTGGGGGTGCCTAGCAAAAGTGGCAGTACCTGTTCCGAAAAAGGTCACAATTGGACCGAAAACAGTTGATTGTATTTTTATCGGATATGCGCACCATAGTAGTGCTTATCGATTTCTGGTTCACAAATCAGATATTCCAGATATCCATGTAAATACAATTATAGAATCGAGAAATGCATCTTTCTTTGAAGATATTTTTCCGTGTAAGGATAAAATACACCCTAAACGGACTAGGGAAGAAAGAGATGTAGGTGAAACAAGCAATTCTGCCATTGGTCTAGACAATGGAGAAAACGAAAAAATTGAACTCAGACGTAGCAAAAGAGCTCGAAAGGAGAAAAATTTTGGTGATGATTTTTTGATGATTTTACTCACAGAAAATGAACCAAATACCTTTACGGAACCAATGTCTACACCTGATGCTCCTTATTGGAAGGAAGCAGTCAACAGTGAATTCGATTCAGTTATGCAAAACCATACGTTTTACATAACGGATTTACCAGAAGGGTTCAAAGCTCTCGGTTGTAAATGGATCTTTAAGACCAAACTAAAAACCGATGGGACTATTGACAAGTATAAAGCCAGACTTGTGGTCCAAGGATTTCGTCAGAAAGAAGGTCTAGACTTCTTTGACACGTATTCTCCTGTGACGAGAATAACTTCTATAAGAACTATCATATGCATCGCAGCATTACGAAATCTGGAAATACACCAGATGGATGTAAAAACTGCCTTTCTTAATGGAGATCTTGAAGAAGAAATATACATGAAACAACCTGAAGGGTTTGTTATTCCTGGACAAGAAGACAAAGTTTGTAGACTTGTCAAATCACTGTACGGACTTAAACAAGCTCCCAAGCAGTGGCATGAGAAATTTGACAAAGTTATGATGTCAAATGGGTTTCGCATAAATGAATGCGATAAATGTTTGTACTTCAAAACTACGAAATATGCATACGTTATGTTATGCTTATACGTAGATGATATGCTTATCATTGGAAGTGACAACGACATTATAAATCAAACTAAAATCATGTTACATGGACATTTTGAAATGAAAGATATGGGACTAGCTGATGTAATTCTCGGAATTAAGATCACTAGACATCCTGGAGGATATATATTATCCCAGCAGCATTACGCTGAGAAGATACTTGATAGATTCAAGAACTATTCAACTGGAACCTCCAAAACACCTGTGGATATCACACTTCACCTGACGAAAAATTCAGGTGCATCAGTATCACAGAATGAGTATGCTCGAGTAATCGGAAGTCTAATGTACTTGACCAATTGTACTAGACCAGATTTAGCTCACTCGGTAAATATACTAAGTAGGTACACGAGCAATCCAGGGCACATCCATTGGAAAGCGATAACGAGAGTATTAAATTACTTACGCTTTACCAAAAATTATGGACTGCATTACGGTTCGGAACCTGCCGTGTTGGAAGGATATACCGATGCTAATTGGATATCAGATTCCAAAAACTCGAAGTCCACAAGTGGTTATGTGTTTACACTTGGGGGTGCTGCAGTATCCTGGAAATCTTCAAAACAAACAGTGCTGGCTAGGTCAACAATGGAATCTGAGTTCATTGCTTTGGACAAAGCCGCAGAAGAAGCAGAGCATCTTCGAAATTTTCTGGAAGATATTCTGATGTGGGAAAAACCAGTGTCATCGATTCGGATACACTGCGATAACCAATCGGCTATAGCTCGTGCTAACAATAGCTTGTATAATGGCAAGTCGCGTCATATACGTAGACGACATAAGACCATTAAACAATTGATATCAAGTGGTGTAATTTTGCTAGATTACATCAAATCAGCTGATAACTTAGCAGATCCTTTTACGAAAGGTCTGACCCGAGATCAAGTATTGAAATCATCAATAGGAATGGGTTTAAAGCCTATGATTTAACGATGAAATTTGGCGGTAACCCCACCTATACTTTCTAGGTTCAAAGGGACAACTAAGTCAAATTAAGTCTAAGAAAACACTGTGAAACTTATGTTTCTACCCAGTTCCTAATAATGATAAACAGTGTTGTCTGCAAAATTGAGGGTAAGCGTAAGCTTTTAATGATTTCATCATATTTATTTCAAGGAAGTAAAGCAGAATACTTCGGAATAGAATACGAGAATCACCTGTTGAGTGTGAAATGGGGCCGTTTCTAGGAGAATAAGGGTAGGCTGTATTCTCCAAATTCACTCAAGAAATACCAGGCATGTTCAAGGCCAAAATGAACACAACGAGAGAGCGAAAGTTCTACTAGAAAATATAACTGTGTTATATCTATTGTTTCAGTTTACACTAGAAATCTGGATGGTTCAAGACATCGTGTTCACCAACTGGGCTTGTAAACTCGATAGATTATAACAGTGATTGGTTCAACGCTGAAAAATGCAACCTTTTCATATACAGTTATTTTACGCATATACTCAAGAAAGTCTTTTTTCAGCTTAAATCTATCCTAAAAAGGTTTTTCAAAACATCCTCAGTGTTTTAGAGTCAATTCTATTCATGTGGGGGATTGTTGAAACAATATATTAATAAGCAATTTTTGGACTTATAATATATAGTTAAATTGTGAATAAGAATTTGCTTAGAAGGAACTTTTTCCAATAATATATATTATGGAACAAAGTCACTAAGAAATAAATGGTATAAAGGAGATCAAATTTAAATTCAAAAAAAAAATTTTCATAACTTACAAATATTTGAAGTTAAAATCAAATTAAATTTGACCATTATGGATCAAATTAAATTCAAAGATTTTCATAACTTACAAATATTTTGTAATTAAAAATCAAATTAAATTTGATCATTATGACTCTTGACCACCAAGTCTCATTCCTCTCCTATAAATACCAAGCTACGTAGAAGGAAAAATCCATCCCATTCTTCATTTTGCAAAAGAAAACACCATTAGACATAATTTAGATATTTTTTGAGAAGTTTCTAAGTGTTGAATCTCTCTTGAAATATCTTGTTGGTTCTTGGTGTAGGTAGCTAAGTAATTCACAAGTTAAACAGGTTTTAACTTTCTCCCTCTTCTACTTTTATCTTTCAAAAGTAGATTATTGTTCTTGAGTATATGGTAGAATATTAGCTTGTAGATTCTAACATGAATGAAGCATGTTAGTCTTATATGTTTGGTTGTATCCTGGGATTCAAAGAATGCATATAAACCGTCTCATTGCGGACATTTTATTGAGTTAAGGAAAGGGATCATCCCGCCTCCAAATGGTTTTCATGATTTTATAAAATCTGTTTATTGTTCAAATTTTATTTTCACACATATTGTTATTTTAATCCATGTTTATGTTATTCTTTATTTAAGTTGTCAATATTAAAATAATGGTCATGAAATTACATTTTTTAATATTGAATCTAAGAATTATGTTCATGAGATTAATATATATGTGAATTATGAAACTACAATTATTTGTCAAAGAATAAAATTAAATATGTTAGTTTTTATGCTCTTACTAATAATTATGATGGTCAATCCTAGAATTGATAATATGAGTAATTGCATGGTCAATATTGAATTTATTATTCAAGGTCAAAAAAAAAAAAAAATGTTATACTTAAATATATAATTTAATATTGTTGAATTATGTAAATGAAATTATTATTTGTTAAAATAAGTTATTTCTACATAAATGTCAATATTAATGTTTGTATATATATATGTAGATATTAAAATATGTCTATATATATGTGTATATAATAGTTTATTTCAATTTCAAGAAATAAATTGTATTGCAAATTGATATTTCCAAAATCCGGTTTTATAAGGTCCTACAGATTATTTTACAACAATCAGTTGTAATAACAAGAGGCCGGGCGGGGTCTCCATAGCTTGTAATGAAAGATGCAACGGTAATAGATGCTGCAAGGCAAGCATGCCCGACGGTGTTCAACAGGTTGTTGATGTCAAAATAGAGGATAACAACACGACAACTGGAGGCTGCAAAGTTGCTTTCTTAACAGCTGAATCATACTATTTTGATGGATATAGTTCAGAAATGATTCAAGATAGAATATCTTCTATAGTTGAGATAGGATGGTTCATTCAGACCACGAATCTTTCGTTCATAGACTCTTTGGGATGCCAGAGTTTAACAGAGTACAGAGAGGCGATATATTCTCCAAAAGTTAGTTGTATATGCGACTATAATGTTGATAAAAGCTATGGAAGTTGTGGATGCACTATCGGTTACACTGGTAGCCCGTATACTGGATGCGAAGGTCAGAAATTATATTTAAATTCATAGTTTCTTTATTAATAATTCAATACAGTTTTTTAAAGTATAGTTATGAGAGCATCGTTCTGATTATAATTTGATTATTTTATTTGTCTAGACATCAATGAATGCCAATTACTTGAGTTTGGGAAGGGCGGCTGTGGGTGGGGAAGAACTTGTGTCAATAGGCAGGGAGACCATTATTGTGTGTACGCAAAGACTCAAGTAATTGGTATAGGTAAGCCGTGGATTTTTTTTTTTTTTCTTATCTTTTATTACAATCTATCCAAATAATACAGGAAGAAGGATTTTGCAAATCATTTTTCTTTTGTGGGTTTGCAGGATTCGGTGCAAGTTTAGGCTTATTGGTATTTAGTGGTGGAATATATTGGTTATACAGATTTATCAGAAAACAAAGGAGATTAAACAGAAAAAAAAAGTTCTTCAAACGTAATGGAGGTCTATTGTTGCAACAACAACTGAGTTCAACAGATGGCAACATTGAGAAAACAAGAGTTTTCAGCTCAAGAGAACTGGAAAAAGCCACCGAGAACTTCAGCTTGGATAGAATACTTGGCCAAGGTGGTCAAGGTACTGTGTACAAAGGAATGCTTGTCGATGGTCGAATTGTAGCGGTAAAGAAATCCAAAGTTGTGGACGAAGACAAACTAGAAGAGTTCATCAATGAGGTTGTTATTCTCTCGCAAATCAACCATAGGAACATTGTGAAACTCTTGGGGTGTTGCCTTGAGACAAATGTTCCAGTTCTCGTCTACGAGTTTATTCCCAATGGAAACCTTTTTGAACATCTTTTTAATGATTTTGATGATAACAAAATGTCTACTTGGGAAGTGCGTCTCCGCATCGCTATTGATATTGCAGGAGCTCTTTCATACTTGCACTCGGCTGCATCATTTCCAATCTATCACAGAGACGTCAAGTCTACAAACATAATGTTGGATGAGAAATATCGAGCCAAGGTGTCTGATTTTGGAACTTCAAGATCGGTGACAATGGATCATACCCATCTGACAACGGTAGTTTCAGGTACGATGGGATATATGGATCCTGAGTACTTCCAATCTAGCCAATTCACAGACAAGAGTGATGTCTATAGCTTTGGGGTTGTTCTAGCAGAGTTAATCACCGGAGAAAAGTCCATTTCTTTTTTGCGGTCTCAAGAAAACAGGACACTGGCAACTTATTTTATTTCTGCGATGAAGGAGAACAAACTCTTTGACATTATCGATGCACGAATCAAACATGGCTGCAAGTTGGATCAAGTTACTGCAGCGGCAAAAATTGCAAGGAAGTGTCTTAATACGAAAGGAAAGAAACGACCAAACATGAGAGAAGTGTCGATTGAATTAGAGAGGATTCGCTCATCTCTTGGAGATATGCAACCACATGAGTATGTTAGCGAAGACGAGGAAGACAAAGAGGAAGGGGTTGTGGAAGTTAACATAGGGGTGGAATCATGGAACAATGTGGCTGTTTCCGCTCCGGCTTCTCAATTCAACATTGCATCGTCTTCGTCATGCTCAGATGTGGAACCATTGTTTCCTCTTCAGACATGGTAGAACTTCAACCTTACAAAACCACCGTTGAAGTTTGAAATTCGCATGGGTTCTTTTAATATGTCCAAAACATAAAACCGATTATAAATTTTCATTCATGAAAATCTATAATCTTTTCTTAACGTTGAAAATAATGGCTAGCTTTGTTTATTCAGAAATAATTCAATAAATAGCCATAAGCGAAACAAATATTTCAAAAATAGTCTTTGAGAAATACAACCACATTAGTATGTTAGCGAAGACAAGGAAGAAAAAAAAAGAGTTGTGGAAGTTAGTATTGAGATTTATTCATTGAAACAACATGAATGTTACCGCTCCAGCCTCTTAATACAACATCGCTGCATCGTCTTTGTCCTACTCAGATGTGGAACCATTGTTTCCTCTTCATACACCGTTAACCGATTAAATTTAACCCAAACTTCATTAACCGAAACAGCCAAAGCAAAACTGAAGTAAAACCTGGATTGAGCATAATAACAACAAATAAATAAATAAACAGAGGTCTTAGGTCTTTCATATTTGCCTCTTGGACTTGAACGTCAGGAAACTCGATCTTCTCTTCACCTACACTATCACCTGTAAACTTAAAGTCTTTACCTGTACATGTTATAGGTGGATAAGTATATTTTAACTATATCAAACCCGAACCCGAAAAAAATCCCCTAAAAAAACTCAATCTTCAACCAACCAGTATACAAATTTCCACTTCTAAAAACCAGGTCCAAACCTTAATTAGTCCAACCAAACCGAATCAACCAAAATATATTGCAGATATTGATTAAAATTTATTCGTATTTTTGTTAGTTTTTCCATCTGAAGTCGAACTGAATTCAGATCATAAAATGTCAAACCCAAATTTAATAGAACTAAATAAATAAAAACCATAGAAAATATATTTTAATTTTTTAAAAATTAACATTTCACCATGCTGAAATAAACAAATACGGTTATAACCAGGGATAAAATTGGATGTACCAAATACTAAGGGCATCTTTATACCATAAAAGTATTTTAAGCAATTATTTATATTATATTTGTGTTAGAGATGTCTCATAAGTCTCAGTGTGTAGAGACGTCTTACATGATTTAAAAAAAAAACTTTTATTTTTCATTTATTTTTAATTGTTTCATTAAAAGGAAACTCTGTAAGTTTCTGCTATGTGCTCTAAAATAACCAAACAACCGCTTTTTCGTGGTATTGTCAGTAACGCCAAACCACATTACTTACTTTACATTAAAAAGTCCCCATGGCTTCACCACCAAAGGTAAAAGCACAATGTCATTCTAAATTGCATGTATTTCCACGTGTTCAATGTGCAATGGTACTAACCTGCTAGCGAATGGTGATGAGCGCACCGGTTTGTGCATAAGAAGAACATGAGCGACTCAGGTTGTGTTACCTTGTTAAATCCAGTGCAGCCTTCATCGCAACAAATATACACTAGTAAAAAATCCAAATACCAACGAATTGTCTGAGTAACATTGAAAAAATTTGTGGTTTTTAGTGGGCATATCTGCAAAAAACAACGAAAAAATTATGTGGGTATAACATCGTGGGTAAGAAAATTTATAGGTTTTCGAAGGTAAAATATCCACGAAAACCCACTAAATAATTTGTGGCAAAATACTCATGAATACCCACGAAAATTTGTGGGTAACCGTACCCGCGAACACTCACTAAACAAATTATTGATAGTTACCTACGAATTATCACAAATTAATTTGAAGATAGTTACCCACGAATTGCCACTAACATTTTCGTGGATTTAAAATTATCCACGCTTTAAACTAAAATTTTGGTAGGTATAACCACGAAAACCCACCAAATATTTGGTGGGTATACACAATTAATTTATTATTTATATTGTTTTTAATGAGATAAATTTATTTAATTATTTAATTTTATAAAATTTAATTAATCAGGAAAATAAAAATATAATATTATACATTAAATTAAATTTTTTACATAATTTTTTTTGAAAATGTAAACAAACGAGAAAATAAGAAATTAATGCAGAAAAATAAATTCTACGGCTTTGGATCATAGTCGAATCGAACATCAGACAGCTGGCTTGGATCATAGTCTTCGGGCTGATTCCTCAATGATGAACCCGAACCTCCAAATAGTCGCTCCACAATCATATCTATCTTTCCTGCCAAATTTCCCACATGGCTCTTGATTTCATTGATCTTACTTCAGAGATCTTCTTGGGTGTTTGACGGATACTGGACGGAGGGGGGGGATAAAAGTGTCTTTCAGAAATAACAACACATATAATATATAGTATATTATTAGACATGTAATTCACATCCTCTTATTGAAGCACACATTAATCTAAAATAATTAAACATAAAAGTCTTAACCACTTATTGTAATGACGAGTAACCGTCGTGCGGCAATAGTAGTTGTAAATTAACAATTAAACATATTTTTTAATGATCCATCTCGAACTTCAACATGTGCTTGTCACAACAACCGTAATGATCATTAGGACATTTTAAAACAGAGACCTCTGGTTCTTCATAAGCATCAATATCCTGCGTCGATGGAGGTATTTTAAGGACTACATTTTCCCCACTAGCTCCAGAGCGTGCTTTACGAGTTTTTTTTGGAGCACACGATGTAGAACCAATGTGTATATAACGGTTCGTTGAGTTACTGGGATAAATCGTAGAAGAAGGTGGGGTGTTTGATTCTAATAAAAAATCAATGAAATAAGTTATTATCTTGTCTTGCTCGGATGGATTTAGAATTATTTTCGACATGATTGATATTAGATGTTTTGGGTTTTCAATATACTAATATAATGAAACCAATATCTATTTATAGATTTTACAAAATTAATATAACATCTTTAGCATAATAGATTTTGGCCGTTAAATGATGTATGTCATATTTAACCATTCAAATGAGTAGTCAAATCGGATTTATTCCATACACTTGTGTTCATATAATTTTTGTATCTTTAACAGATTTAAATGGACAGAAATGTATGGAACAAACCCGAGTTGACAACTCATTGCATGTTGTATTTATTTCTATGTTTAGCTGCAACAAAACATTACAGTAAATGTTACATATTATTTTTATTAAACCATAGTCTTGTTTATTAACTTAATCGTTGAAATTTGCCTGGTATTAATCCATTATGTGGATTAAGTTTCCGTACCTTTATCATAATCAATCTAAACCGTTGAATTTTTTTAGTGATATTTATACCATTAAAACGAGTTGTCACATCTGCCTGGTTTTAACACATTATGTGCATTAAGTATTTGTAGTTTTAGTAGAATCGATCTGATCCGTTGAAAATTTTCAGTCATATCTATACCGTTGAAACGAGTTGTCACATCTGTCTGGTTTCAACTCATTATGTGCATTAACTATTTGTACTTTTAGTAGAATCGATCTGACCCGTTGAAAATTTTTAGTCATATCTATACCATTAAAACGAGTTGTCACATCTGCTTGGTTTTAACTCATTATGTGCATTAAGTTTTCGTACTTTAATCAGAATCAATCTAAGCAGTTCAATTTTTTTAGTCATATCTATACCACTAAAACGAGTTATCACATCTGCTTGGTTTAAACCCATTATGTACATTAAGTTTTCGTACCTTTATTAGAATCGATCTAAGAAACTAATTATTTTCTTAAATCAATATACTAATTATTTTCGACATGATTGATATTAGATGTTTTGGGTTTTCGACATTAAAACGAGTTGTCACATCTGTCTGGTTTTAACCTATTATGTGCATTAAGTATTTGTAGTTTTAGTAGAATCGATCTGACCTGTTGAAATTTTTTAGTATAAGACATTAAATATTTTGATTCTTCAGAGGCCATTACATTGTCTTGTCAAATCTGATTGGTATCAAATGTTATATCCACATTTTCTTATAATCTTTCGCAGAATTGATCTTGCCCCTTCGAATTATGTAAATCACATCTAACCGTTCATTTCATGATGTATAATCCATGATATTATAAATAGTTACTGTATTTTTCCATATTTTCTTACACAAACACTTCTAATTCTGAGGAAACGACAACGAACTGCGCCAATTCAATGTGTTTCCAATGTAAGTAACTAGTCTAATCTCACTAATTCAACAATAAAAAAGAAAAGCTTCAAGAAACTGTTTGCTTAACATATGTATGTCTCATCTAACAAAGGCTTGTTTGTATCGGATACAGAAAGAAAGAAAGTATTTCAAAGATTAACATAAACATAGTTCAAAAACACGGAGGAGAGGGTAAATAGTGAAGACATAATCCAAGCACTGGATGATTCCCCATATTTGGCCACCCTGGCACCTCTCCAATGAAATCACTCCACACCAAACCATGTAATATCTTGGGATTATCCCTGACGAGCTGGCCCCAGAAGATGAATATGTCACTTCCGGATTTGCTGAGTTTAAACCCCGGACTAAAGCCTAGGAGGCCGTCTATGTAACCACGCCTGATGATATAGTAATGCCACACATCTGCCTTCTCCCCATCGAAGTGGATCCATTTCGATATATCCTTACTGAAATCATACTTTGAGAATCCCTTCCAGATCTTCCAAACCATTCACCATGTACCACTCCTTCCTCCCTTTCACTCACCCCACTTCAAGGGTCAGACCACATGATTCTCCTGTAAGTATCACAACAGTATAACAATTTGTCTATCGCACAACAAGATCCTATTGTGTTTAAATCATTTCACATACCTTCTTTACTCCGAGTGTTGAACAAGTAACTATCCCGCCCAACCATCTTGCTAACCTCCTTGTAGATAACCGTATCAGGGATAAGCACTCTACTCCAAGTTTGCATCTTTAGGTCGAATATCTCATATGCACTTGGATCTCAAATTATGATTTTAAATGCATCTGTTATAAAATTTAATTGGTTAAATTACTATCTATCCCTAATGGATTAAATTTGTGAATATAAATGATACCAACAAAAGCACATTAGCGTGTGACCCAAGTAACCCGGGTTTGAACCTCATATATGTAGTATAACTAGTATAACTTGGATACCTAATTGTAATCGAGTTGTACAACTGGAGTATAACTCGGGTACCTAGTTGTACTCGATTTGTACAAATGAAGTATTACTGACATTAGTTATTCCGAGATCAGAGATATGTTCGTATTTGTACCAAAGTAAGGAGTATTTTCGGATTTTCATTAATTGAGAGACATTCCAGATTAATGAGGGGTATAAGAGATTAATTTTCCCTCAAGAGAGGTATATGAGACTATAACTCAGACACAACCCTCCTCATTTTCTTTCAGCGCGACTGCTCTACCGCAGCGGACATCATCACTATTGGTGAGAAACTCACTAATATTTTTTTAACAGCAAAAACAGTATTTTATTGATAAGAGAAATGCTCAGCGAGCTATATTTAGATCATCATTTGCGATTGAGAATAGCCAACTAGGTGATAAATAATCTATTGAAACATAATACAAACAGAAATCAAATTACATTCTTAGCAGTAGCATCAACAACTCTATTAGCTTCCCTCCTAGATTTAACTGAGTCTGATGGATTAGCTAATAGAACCGAATTTATCTTAGTGAGGTAACCTTCCAGAGCTGGCCAGTTGTCCGGGTTTCTTAAACGTAGACACAGGTTTAGACAGTCCGTTTGGAAACATACATTTGCTAGTTCTATATTAGAAATGCACCTACATGCCCAACATAAAGTTGCTGCTTCAACATGAAGGGGGGAGAGCAAATGCAGATATACCTTAGCTCCATATAATCTAAATCTGTCCATTCTCATCCCTAACAAACTAGACAGTTCCAACACCTATCGAATCCTGTGACCAAAAATCATCTACATTGTACACCAGGTTACCTGCACCCGGGCGTTTCAATGCTTAGTTTGATCTGATGAAAAGTGGTAATGGCCCCTGCTCGTAAGGGGTTGTTGCTGGCTCGGTACCATGATTGAGTCCTCGTTTTCGTTGGACCTCCTCCAGTCTTCTGCCTCCTCCTTGGCCTTATTGATAATCTGCTCCAGAACATAGGTAATTCCTTCAAAGACGAATTCATTCAGCTGTTTCCACAGCCTCTAGAGGATCAAAGGCCAGATCGACAGATCATATACATGTGTCTGCCCCCATAAACACTTAGACATATTTGAGAATACAGATTTCTCCGCCAGTGGAGCTAAAAGGAATCAAGCTTCCGAGAATGCCCATACCGCTCATGCATAAGGACAGGTGAATAAAATATGATTACGGTCCTCTACTTGGTATCCACACCGAGGACATTCTATCTACTTAGACATTTTCATCTTATACAAATTATCGTTTGTGGCTCAGTTATTGGTGAGAATTCGCTATAGTAAGTGTTTGATTTTAGGCGTAGTGTGCACTTTCCATATCTTTGCATAGAACTTATCTAGGCTCGAGTTGCAGAACTCATGTAAGTGATCAACATTTAGATTTTGTTGTACTAAATTTTGTATCCCGACTTCACCGTGTAATTCACATCTTGCTGATGGATCCAATTATAGGGAATACGAGCTTCCACTCTGCTCGGCCTCACTTGGAAAATGAGTCTACACTCCTCCTCACAGTAGGCTTCTCTTAGACGATTTATGTCCCACTCATCTCAATTTCATGCTTTAAAATATTCCACTGTAACTAAACTTAACTCGAAATCATCTCGTACCACTGGAGGCCTGGGCTGCAAAGACGAGTCCACTACCCATAGGTCCTTCAACATCATAATACTCTGTCCATTCCCTACGTTTCGTTGCAAACAAATTCTGAGCAAACTCTGAGCCTGTAGAAGGCTCCACCACACATACGATGGTGTGCTACCAGGAGTTGCTGAGAGAATTGATCTGTTTTTAAAATATCTGCCCTTCACCACTCTTGATAGAAGGCTATTTGGGTTATTGGTGATTCGCCATATCTGCTTCCCCATCAGTGCCTTGTTGAAACCTTCAAAATCTCTGAAGCCTAAACCCCCTTTCACCTTTGCGTTGCAAAGCTTATTCCACTGCCGCCAATGGATTCCTTTGTCCATATTCTGACTACGCCACCAGAATGTGGATATCATTGAATTGATGACTTTGCACGTCTCATTTGGCAACATGAAACATGACATGGCGTAGGCTGGTAGAGCTTGCACAACTGATTTGATCAGAATTTCCTCCCAACGAGTGAAAGGTATCGAGATTTCCATGAATTAAATTTTTTATCCAACTTCTTCTCTAGAAACCTCATCCACAACTGCTTTGAACCCACATAAATTTTGGGTAAGCCAAGATAAGTTCCCTTCTCTCCTTCATTCCTTATACCGGATATATTGCAGAGCTCCATATCTCTACCTTGGGGATTTTCCGACCAAAAGTGATGCTTGACTTCAGCAGGTTGATTCTCTGCCCCGATGTTTCACTGTAATCAGAGAATTTTTTTGTAATTGTTTCCACTTGTTCCTTCTGTGCTTTTCAAAAGAAAAGTGAAGCATCTACGAATAAGAGGTGAGACACTCTCGGGCTTGTTATTGTAGTTTTAATACTATCTAGCTGCCCTTCCGGTTTGGCTAACTTCATCTTTTTCCTAGCATCTCGGCACACATGATAAAGAGGAAGGGGAAAGAAGATCCCCTTGGCGCAAACCTCTAGATGGTGTGATTTTTCATGGGCTTTTCCATTGTTTAGAACTTCATAAGTAGGTCACGTGATACAAGTCATTATTCTGTTCCTCCACTGCTCACAAAAGCCTAACCTTCTTAATGTATCCTCAATGAATTGCCACTCCACACGATCAAAAGGTTTCATCATATCCGTTTTTATTTCTATGAAGTTTGCTGCCACTTCTCAAAGCATGCAGAAGCTCATGTGCTATGATCATATTGTATGAGATTAATCGTCCATGCACAGAAACATCTTGGTTCTCAGATATTAACTCTGGACCACTTTCTTCAGCTGCGACGAAAAAACTTTGGAAACCACCTTGTACAAGAAGTTACATAAATAGATTGGTCTAAATTCCCCAACACATTTTGGCCTACTGATCTTCGGAATCAGGCAGATACTAGTATAATTCATTCTACTGTCCAAAGAACCTGATTCAATGAACTCTTCTACCATTTGACAAACATAACTTCACACCACATCCCATTTGTCTTGGAAGAAAGCATCATTTAAACCATCCGGACCTGGGCACTTATTTAGGTTTAATCCAAAAACTTCAGCCTTTACTTCTGATGAGGACATCGACCCACCAGACAACTCGGAGGTTCCAGTGCCATTTGTGAAAGGACCAGTAACACGGGGCAAGGCCAAAACCATTGGTCTCAAGTTCATCCAATACGTGGAGCATGCACAAAAGATGATTCCTCAGCTTCCACCTGAAGGCCCACCAGACAAGCCTCAAGGCCCATTCCAGCCCAATCATACGCCATGGAGACTCTTGTTTGATGACACTTCCTCCTCCAGTGTCTTTACCATTACCATTCGGTAAAAACACCAAAGACGTGCTAATGAATTGTACTCTTTTTCCTATATTCAGTTTTGTCCTACTGGGTTTTCCGAATAGAATGAGGCAACACCCTTATTGTGCATGAAGATGAAAACTTGTTCACTCACTATCATTTTTCACAAGACTTCTTTTTAAAATCGGGCACTCCTCAATATGAGAGGCCATTTTTATATTTTCTATTCTTTTTAGACTAAGTATTAAAAGGCCTTAAGCACATTTGTTTTTATTTTGTTTAAGTTATTGGCGTTGGCCCATTTTGTTTCCAGCAGCCAAAACTTCATGTGGTTTTATTTTAAACGCTTTGTAGTTTAACCTAAGTAAGGCTATATAAGCCTAACATTTTCATTAATGGAAAAACATAACTTTTATGCAAACAACCCTAAGACTTTGACTATTCAAAACGACTGCCACCTTCTCTCTTGAGATTGGCGAATTCTTCCCTCAAGGAAGGACACTTTTGGTGTATCACGAGTCTTCCGCAAATCGTGTGGTCCTGTACAATCCACCCTTCCATCTCTTTGCTTCCGAGAGCCTCAATTATATCAGTTTGAAGTTGCCTACCGCCCAAGCTCATATCATCTGGTATCAGAGCTGAACGCTCATAAATATCAGATTATATTTATCCTTGTTATTTTTTTATATTTCTTATATTGTTTTCACTATTAACTTTTGATTTTTCTTCATTCCTCTTTTTATAAAGTGAGGGAGAAGAAGCAAAAAAATAAAAATAAAATCGCCAACAAAAAAAAAATTTAGGTTCTATCTTTCTTTTAATTTTTGTTTCATTGTTTTGCTTATTTTTCTTTCATAAATCAACCAAAAAATTATAAAAAGGGTTCCTGAGACAAATCTAGGGTATAAACTAGTAACGCACCAGTTTGATTATATTGCTTGTGTTTGCTTGTTAACTGCTTGTGCTTCGTTTGGTGTCATTGTGTCCTCACATTTGTGTTATATCTGTTTGGAGTCTAGGTTTTGTCACACAATCGCTAATTATTATTACACTTCATTCATTCGCATGTTGCATCTCATATATGTGACTTTAGGTTTGTTGTGTTGCATAGTGTTTAATGTATGCATGTGCTTACACTCACGTAAGTCCTCAATTAATTAATTGCATCCTTCGCTTGTTGCACTTCACGTGAGTTACTTATTTGCTTCATTTTGCATGCATGAGCTTAGGTTGCATGCACATAAGTATCACTTAATTAATTACTACATCGCCACGTTTGGTTCCTCCTTCTTGCTTGCGTGTTTTATGCCTAGGTTTGTTGTTGTTTTTTGTCCTACATAGACTAGAATAAGTCCTAGTTGCATTAGCTTAGGGTCTTTGTCTCATTACATGCGTTTGTTGCTTTGTTTGCATACGGTCTTCACTGTGGCATCAATGGCATAAGTTTGTTTAAGTTCGCATCTAGGTCTTGTCGCGTCTTGCCATTGCTAGGTTGCTAGGGTTTGGTCGTGTTGTGTTCTTGTTTAGGTCATAGTGTAGTTAGTCCTAGTCTGTGCCTAGGTTCTTAGATATTTAATTGTTGCATTTAAAGTTTAGGATATTTTCCATTTTTAGTTTTATAAAATTTTGTATTTAAAGTCTAGGATATTTTTCATTCTTAGTTTTAGAAAATTTTGTATTTGAAGTATATGATATTTTTCATTCTTAGTTTTAAGAAATTTGTATTTAAGTCTAGGATATCTTCTTGTTGCATTTTAGGAAATTTTTTAGACTTCATATTTAATTTTCAATATTCTTTATTTTTCTATTTTATTTATTTATTTATTTTATTATTATTATTTTTGTTGCCGTATTATTAATTATTGCATTTACAAAAAAAAATTCCACTTTCAGAAAATTTTAATTTCTATTTTTTTTCTCTCTAGTAAGTTTCTATTTCCGGAAACTTTCCATTTGGTAAAATTTCATTTTCTAGAAATGAAATCATGTGAGGTGGCGAAGAGTCTTCCAGTCAGAACAATGCCATGATGCAGATGTTACAAAATCTCACTGCACAGTTGTAATGCTCACCGCTAGAATAGACCGTTATGAACAACCAGGACCACACCGGAGATCTGACATACCTGAGGCATCCAACCGAGGAATTGGACGTGAACCACGCTACGATGAGCCGCAACAGCCTGCCAGACAAGCGCCAGCAGCGCACAATGATGTCAAGATCAACCCTCCGAACTTCGCAGGGACACTGAACCCTGAAGAAGATCTTGACTGGGAAAGACGGATGAAGCTATTTTTTTACTACTATCCGAAGAAAATAGCCTTAGCCACCAAGCACTTGACGGACCACGCCCTGACTTGGTGGGATCGTAAAATGGCCGTGAGGAGAGGACCCTACGGTCCAATAACATCTTGGACAGACCTAACTTTGCTGATGAGGAAGTGGTATGTTCCTCCGCACATCCACCGGGAATTACAGCGCAGATTCACACGCCTAACCCAAGGCACAAGAAGTGTAGAAGAGTACTTCGATGAATTTTAGCATCTAAGGAACAAACTTGAGATCGAAGACTCAACAAAAAGCTTAATGGCACAGTTTTTGGATGGTCTGCACGATCAGATTGCCCGAGAAATAGAACGTCAACCGTATCATGATCTAGAAGAGTTGTTCTACTTGGGAGTCCAGACAGAGCAGTCTAAAAAGTGACGGAACACCTATCAGCCGAGACCTACGACCAATTGGAATGTTGGATCCAAGCCATTTGAAAGGAGTTCAAACGCAGGAGATCAACATTACAAAAGGAAAGCCAGCGACGACCAGACTCCTCTCAAAGCCGGTCCGACCACCCCTCGACCCACAGCCCCAGTGACTAAACAGCCGTATCAGCAACAGCGCAGCAGAGACATCACATGCTTTAAGTATCAAGGACGAGGACACATGTCTTGAGATTGTCCTAATCAACAAATGATGATCATCACGCCTGCTGGAGAGTACAAATCAGAGGATGAAATAGAAGAAACTGCACCGACAGACAGCCCTCAAACTGATGAAGAAATGGCATATGCTGATGCAGGAGAGCTGCTAATGATTCGCAGAATTTTAAACACGAGGTTTGAGCTCGAAGAAATTGAAAAATGAGAGAACATCTTCCATTCTAAGTGCAACATCTAAGGTAAGATATGTTCATTAATCATCAATGGTGGCTCATGTACAAATACCGCCAGTCAGTACATGGTCGAGAAACTTGGTCTTCCGCAGTTCAGACATCCACGCCCTTACAGGTTGCGATGGCTGAACAACAAGATCGAGCTCTACATATCTGATCAAATCAAGTTTGATTTCAGCATAGGCATAAGATATAAGGATCAGATTCTATGTGATGTGGTACCAATGCAAGCGGGGCATCTCATACTTGGTCGTCCATGGTAATTCGATAGAGAAATCGTGCATAATGGATGCACCAACCTCTACTCCTTCGTCCACGACAAGAAAAATATAATCTAGTACACATGACCCATCAGCAAGTGCAAGAAATGCAGTTAAAGATGGCTAAAGATCAGCACACACGAAAAGAGAACTTCTTGGTGAATGCCACAGACATCCGTAAAGCAGTTTGAACCGATGATACCAAATGCGTCCTCATGCTTTATAAGGAGTTATTAAGTGTATCAGGAGCCAAGGAGCAGTTACCAGATGGAGTTAAGAACCTGCTTAAGAAATACGCTGATGTATTTTCAGAAGAGTTACATGTCGGTTTACCGCCTGTTAGAGGCATTAAGCATCACATTGACTTTGTACCCGGCGCCCAACTGCCTAACAGACCAGCCTACCGCGTCAGCCTAGACGAAGTTAAGGAGTTGGAAAAGCAAGTTCAAGACTTAATGGCTCAAGGTTATGTGAGGGAAAGCCTGAGTCCATGTGTCATCCCGGTCTTACTTGTACCAAAAAAGGATATAAGCTGTATGATGTACGTAGACTGTCGCGCTATAAACAACATCACGATCAAGTACCGACATCCGATACCGCACCTAGATGATATGTTAAAAAAACTCAGTGGCACGACGATATTCTCCAAAGTCGATCTTAAGAGTGGTTATCATCAAGTGAGAATGCGGGAATGTGACGAATGGAAAACCGCATTCAAGACTAAACAGGGGTTGTACGAGTGGTTAGTAATGTCGTTCGGTCTGTCTAACGCCCCGAACACCTTCATGTGTCTCATGAACCAGTTTTTAAGGTTATATATCAGTAAGTTTGTTGATGTGTATTTTGACGACATTCTCATCTACAACACGACTTACACTGAGCATATGACGCATCTTGAGATGGTCATACAGACACTTCAGAAGGAGCAACTATATGCCAGTTTTAAGAAGTGTACCTTCTGCACTGATCATGTTGTCTTCCTAGGTTTCATTGTCAGTTCGCAAGGACTTCGAGTAGATGAAGACAGAATAAAAGCCATCCAGGATTGGCCTACACCGTCTAATGTGACTCAAGTCAGGAGCTTCCACGGTTTAGCCATTTTCTATCGTCGGTTTGTCAAGGATTTCAGTAGTATCGCGGGTCCTTTTACGTCTACGATAAAAAAGAACCATGAGTTCAAGTGGGGACCAAGCAAGAGAAGTCCTTCCATCTCTTAAAGAAACGCCTCATACATGCCCAAATCCTGTTCTTACCGAACTTCAGGGGATGTTTACGGTAGAGTGTGATGCATCTGGAGTAGGCATAGACGCCGTTCTTACTCAGGGAGGCAAGCCTGTGGGCTATTTCAGCGAGAAGCTGACTGGAGCAGCTTTGAACTATCCAACCTATGACAAGGAGCTCTACGCTTTAGTCTGTGCAATGGAAACATGACAGCACTACCTACTTGTTAGAGAATGTGTCATTCATACGGATCATCAGACGTTACAACACCTCAAAGGCCAGACTAAGCTAAACAAGAGACATGTAAGATGGCTTGAGTTTATCAAGATATTTCCTTACGTGATCAAGTACAAGAAAGACGCTGAAAACATTGTAGTCGATGCCTTTTACCGGAGATACAGTCTTATCATTATCATAAAGTCTAAAGAGCTATATGCAAACGACAAGGACTTCAAGGAAAGCTATAAGGACCACGAAAAGGGAGCATAAAGCAAGTTATACCTATTCGATGGATTCTTGTTCAAGGAAAAGAGACTTTGCATTCCCAAGGATCTATTCGCGAGCTGCTGTTACGAAAAGCACATGAAAGTGGTTTAATGGGACACTTTGATGTCGATAAAACGCTTGGGATGTTAAAGGAGCACTTCTATTGGCCACATCAGCGCAGAGACGTCGAGACACATTGTGCCAAATGTTTGATTTGTAAGAAAACAAAGTCGAAGTTGCACCCATATGGAATATACATGCCCCTGCCAATTTTGACTACACTGTGGACGAACATCTCCATAGAATTCGTGCTTGGTCTACCTATGATCAACCACAAGGACTCTATCTTCGCAGTGGTGGACCGATTTTCAAAGATGGCTCACTTCATCCCATGCAACAAGACAAATGATGCATCTCAGACAGCCGATCTGTTCTTCATAAACATAGTCCGACTTCACGGTATTCCGCGGACAATTGTTTCTGATCGAAACGCTAAGTTCCTCAGCCATTTCTGAAGATCATTATGGCGAAAATTATGGAACAACCTGCTCTTTTCGACGACATGCCATCCACAGACTAATGGACAGACTGAGATAGTCAACCGCACGCTTTCTACCTTATTTCAGGCTACCATTGGCCGTAACTTGAAGAACTGGCTGGAGTGCGCTCCCTACGTAGAATTCACCTACAACAGAGTCATCCACTCGGCCACGATGCTGTCAGTCTAGAAAGGAGATGCCAAAGCGAATTCGTCAAACGTCTTCATCAGAAAATCAAGGATTCGTCAAGCGTCTTTTGGGTTTATATAAATAATGTACCTATCAACTTTGTCACCGATGAGACAGTCAGAAAAAGTTGGAACAACGATTGGAGAGGTAACAGAGGAATTATTTCTACATGCTAGATCGTTGTATTCTATGGAGGATGTTCGTGCCCATATTTAGATCCCACCCTGTAGAGAAACCGATAGTGTTCAAATTCTCCATAAGTTTTAATGTGGGAGATCCGGTGGTGATAGAATTTGAGTATGAGAAGTTGCAAAAATTATGTCTCCGTTGAGAGGTTACACATGATCAGTATCACTGCAAGCAGTCTGCGTCATTAGTGGGAACAAACCTAGGAAAGAAACCAAAGGAGAAAGTCAAGGAGAAGGGGATAGTCACTAAGGAACCACAGAATTCTTCGAAGCAATCTTAGACTAGAAACAAGAGGAAACAACAAGACCAAGATGAAATCTCCTCTCTTTCCGGCTGGAACATCTGCTCATAGAAGAGACCCCAAGTGTGGCTGTCTCCAAAGGTAAAGGAAGAAACGCCCCGAACACTGCCTCGAGATTAAAAAATGACCAACCCTATCTTCGTAATGTGGATCATGATAAGGTTGCAGCTTCAAAGAATCACCCTTATGTCATGGAGCTTAATGCATAAATGACTCAAAAAGATAATCATCTACCATCGTGGGCCCATCTCCGTAATAAAAAAAGTGTGCAGGAAAGTGAGATAACTTCAGTCATAAGCAGTTCAGATGAGAACAGAATCCCATCAACTCAGCGACTTGTGGATCCCAATCTCCATTCAGATAAAATTATCTCTCTCACCCTTCCTCTTCATTCTATATGCGGAAATATTATCTAAACTCATAAAGCGTGCAGAGCAGAAAGAACTAATAGAAGGGATCAAGATCACTAGACCCTGTCCTAAAATCTCGCATATGTTATTCGCAGATGACTCACTCTTCTTCTGCAGAGCGAATAAAGTGCAAGTAAAGACTGTAACCAAACTGCTATATGATTATAGCGAAGCTTTGGGTCAGAAAATAAACTTGAACAAATACAATATAGTGTATAGCCAGAAAGTGGACAGAAGAAGAATATAGGAGATCTAGGATATTTTGGGTATTCACAATGACGGGGGGAAGGGACTTTATTTGGGACTACCGAAAACCTACATAGGATCCAAGATTGCTACCCTCAAAACTCTGGAGAAGAAAGTGGATAAGAGTTCAATTCATGGAAAGCAAAATTCTTATCCTTGGTGGAGAAGGAAACACTTATCAAAGCAGTGGCCTTCGCTTTGCCTACCCATGCAATGTCGTGCTTCCTTCTCTCAAAAAAAATGTGTAAGGCTATCATTTCGATTATATCACACTTCTGATGGATAAATTGGTGCACATATCAAAGTATACAATGGAAAAATTGGTCAAGTCTTTGTAGATCTAAGCATGAAGGGGGTTATACTTTAGAGAGATTGAGGAGTTTAATAAAGTGTTACTCGAAATATGGAGAGTTATCCACCAGTTTCCTCGCAAGAACTCTATGTGCCAGATACTTCTAGAAGAGATCGATCCTCATGCTGCTATTGGCTCCCATCCTTATTATGCTTGGCGACGCATACATCAATCCCAACGGCTACTTAAATTAGGTATGCAACAAAACTTCAATAAAGGAGTGGATGTTGGATTTTAAGAGGATCTCTGGGTAGTGGAAACGCATCCCAGGCTTCCAGTTCTCCGAGAGGAGTTTGACTCCGATATAGTAAGCGTGGATTACTTAAAAGAACAGGGATCGAACCAGTGGAATATCTCAAGATTGCTAGAAGCATTCCCAGAGCAAGAATGTAAGATTATCTGTAAAATCAAACTGAACAAGAATGTTTCAAAGGCGCCCTACTCATGGATCTATAAGCAAGATGGTAGATACTCGGTGAGATCGGAGTATAAGATTTGGTATAGCCATATTCGACAGCAGGATTTCCTTGCACATGTCACCAATCCAAACCTCGGCAGCCTCTACTCTGCTGTTTGGAAATTGATGACGTCTCTAAAAATATAGAGTTTATTGTGGAGAGTTATCACTAAAAATATACCCATAATCTCACATTGAGAAGAAAATGATGTCCAAATTCGTCGAATGTCCTCGATGTGGGTTTGAGATGGAAGACCAGAATCATCTTTTCTTCAAATGCCCATTTGCCCAAGTAGCATGGGCAAGTTCACAAGTGTGATTCCTCTTTGCTCCATCATCAGTGATCTCAATCTTTACCAACACGGCCAATTTTCTATGAGATTTTAAAGAACATTAAGATATGCAATTCTGGCCTTGGATTCTCTGGCGTCTGTGGAAGGTGAAAAATGATTTTATCTTCAAATGAATACAACATTACCCAATGGACACAAGCAGAATGGCGGTCGAAGATGCGAATGAATGGTGCAATGCTCAACTGCATGAGTGGTATCATGAGGTACCCGACCCAGTTACCCTACAACATCGAGAGCATCAGCTAACACATTGGAATCCTCAATGCAACGATGGAAACCTCCGCAACCACGTATATTTGTGTGCAATGTTGATGCTTTGTGGAATCAAAACTCTTTAGTTGTTGGTACCAGATGAATTGTTAGGATTTTTTCAAGACAAGTTAGGTTGTTAGGCGCAAAAGCATATCCACAATTGCATTTTGCTATTCACTCGGAAGTAGCATTTCTGTGTTGGACCTTCACATATCTATCAGAATGTATGTTTTTTGGTGGATTGTTTAAATCTTTTTGCCCCAATGAATAATCCAGTTAATTGCCCTAGTCTAGATATCAATCATCAAGGTATTCAAGCTCTGTCACTCTTAAACCCGACCTTCACTTACGAAAAGCAAATCAAGTGGCCGATGTCATAGCCCATATGATTAGAGGCTATCATTTGTACTGTGCAATGATTGAAAATGTATTACCTAGTGAATTGTCCCAATTGTTAATGGTGACAGAAATGTACTCAGAACTTTAACCCAATATTTGTGTTAAAAAAAAAAACTAAAACTAAAACAAAAGCAGCGGAAAAGAGTGTTCTGTCAGTCTTATCTTCCACTTCCAGGTCGCGTTGCTTCACTCTCCATTTGCAGACAATACTCGATGGCCTTTCGGTAAATTCCCCTCCGAAACCTTCTTAATTTACTTCAACTGCCACTATACCTACTCACCTTCTCCCGTGAGCTATGGTGAAGATTGCAGATTTTACCTTCTTCTCCTTCTTTGTCTTCTCTCCTTCGTTGCTTTTAGCTCAATCACAGCCTCGAGAGATTGACCCACAGGACAAAGCCTCGTTATTGATATTCCGCGTTTCGATTCACGACCCGAATCGAAGCTTATCGACATGGTACGGCTCATCATGTTCTAACTGGACATGTCTATCTTGTCAGAATCCGACCGGAAAAGTTCTCTCCCTCACTTTATCCGCTACGAATTTGTCCGGTCAGATTCACCCATCTCTCTGTAAGCTCACTTCACTTCATATCTTGGACCTTTCTGGAAACAATTTCTCTGGAAATATCCCCACTTGCTTCGGTGCGTTGCATAATCTTAGGACACTCAATCTTAGTCGTAATAGTTTGGTTGGTTCGATTCCCAGAACATTCGTTAACCTTAAGGAGCTTAGAGAACTCGTTCTAAGCGAGAATATGGGTTTAAGAGGATTGGTTCCTCACTGGGTTGGAGATTTGATGAATCTTGGGAGAATTGATCTAAGTTTCTGCTCGTTTCTTGGAGAGATACCTGAAAGCTTGCTGTATTTGAAATCTCTGAAGTTCTTGAATCTTGAGGGCAATAACTTAACTGGTACACTTAGAGATTTTCAGCAGCCATTGGTGGTTCTTAATCTTGGCTCGAATTGGTTTTCCGGTACACTACCTTGTTTCTATGCCTCTCGTCCATCTCTTACTGTACTGAATCTTGCTGAGAACTCTCTGGTTGGTGGATTACCTTCTTGTTTGGGTTCTTTATCAGAGCTGAGTCATCTCAATCTTTCCTTCAATGGCTTCAGCTACGAGATATCTCCAAGGCTGATGTTTTCTGTGAAGCTTGTCATGCTTGACTTGAGCCACAATGGGTTTTCTGGTCGTCTCCCTAGGAGGATCTCTGAAACGACTGAAAAACTGGGTCTCATTCTTCTTGATCTCTCTTACAATAGGTTCTCTGGTGATATACCGTTGAGGATCACCGGGCTGACGAGCTTACAAGCATTGCGTCTCTCACACAATCTTCTAACGGGAGATATTCCTGCGAGAATCGGGAATCTTACGTATCTCCAAGTCATTGATCTTTCACACAACGCATTAACCGGCTCAATCCCTCTCAACATTGTTGGTTGCTTTCAGTTACTCGCTCTAATGATTAGCAACAACAATCTCTCCGGCGAAATTCAACGGGAGCTTGATGCGTTAGACAGTCTAAAAATACTTGACATTAGCAACAACAAGATCTCTGGTGAGATCCCGCTTACTTTAGCCAGCATGAAGTGTCTTGAGATTGTGGACATAAGTTCCAACAACCTCTCAGGAAACCTTAATGAAGCCATTACCAAATGGTCCAATCTCAAGTATCTATCTCTTGCGCGAAACAAGTTCAGTGGAACTCTTCCTTCTTGGTTTTTCAAGTTTGACAAGATCCAAATGATTGACTACTCCAGCAACAGATTCTCCTGGTTCATACCGGACGATAACTTAAACAGCACCCGCTTCAAAGATTTTCAGACCGCTGGGTCTTCAGAGCCACCAGGGAAAGTGGAGATCAAGATATTAGCAAATGTGGTTGCAAAAGACGAACTAACCTTCAGCTACAATCTATTGTCAATGGTTGGGATCGATCTTTCTGATAATCTATTACACGGAGAAATACCAGAAGCTTTGTTCAGACAAAAGAACATCGAGTACTTGAACTTGTCTTACAACTTCCTTGAAGGTCAGCTTCCATATTTAGAGAAGCTGCCAAGATTAAAGGCCTTAGATCTTTCACACAACTCTCTATCAGGTCAAGTTACTGGAAATGTCTCAACTCCTCCAGGATTGACACTTCTGAATCTATCTCACAACTGTTTCTCTGGAATCATTACTGAGAAAGAAGGACTTGGAAAGTTTCCAGGCGCTTTGGTCGGAAATCCGGAACTGTGCGTGGAATCTCCCGGAAACAAATGTGATCCGGCAAACATCGATGCATCACAAGAGGAAATATATCAAAACGAATTGGTGGAAGGACCGATATGGGTTTGGATATTCTGCTTAAGCGCGTTTATTAGCTTCGATTTTGGAGTGTTGGGTATCTTCTGCTCATCTCGTGCTCGGAGTTATATTCTTCAGACCAAAGGTTGAACTCTGAATCGTGGGCAAAAGGCAAAGAGAAGATTGATTTGATGTATGTTTAGTTTCTAATACACATTTGTCTATTGTCTGAGATGTGAATGTGAAAGTGCTTGTTTTGTTACTAAAATCTTAGTCCTACGCTTATCTCAAATGTTTGTTGTGTATATAACTTGACCGGTTTACGTTGACACATGAACCGAAGACCGTTTTGGACCATGACAGAATGTTTTACTCATTGTTGTCAGATTTAATCTAGTAAAAGTAAAGCCATCTTCACGGTTTTATGTTTATTACCAAACCTCTCCGTCTGAAATGAAAGATTAAAAATGGGTACGACAATGGAAACAATGCTATTAATTCCCCCGTTTCAGAGTCTAAGAGCCACTTCATGAATATTCTACACCATTGTAGGGTAAGTGTAACATTGGAATCAAGCAAAGGACTGAAGCTCTAGCACCATCAAGTTTGAACTTCACCAATGCTATTCCCATCACAAGCTGGTAAATAGTCTAAAAACAACTTCGTCACAAGAACACATGTTGCTGCTACAGAACTTTATTCTCACTTCTCAAACTCGAGTCATCTAATTATTTTGCTCTCGTGCCTTATTTTGCTGTCTTATAGGTGTCCTCATGTGCTCTTATTCATCTCAGATTATGAATTTAAAAGGCACAGCACACTTTATAAACCTCAAATGTTTTGGATCTGCTTGAAATGTTGTTGCTTGGGATAAGTAACAAACTATGCCATGGTTATTTTTTATGTTCTCAGCACCAATTTTCAAGTTCGAATTCTCAAATGTTTATATCGCTCACAATTTCATGACTTACTCTACGGAGGTGACGTTAAAAAGCTCTCAATAGTTCAGATCGAGCAACCACTTGCTCGAACAAATAAGGGTACAAGCCTGTAAATGTTATCAAAGGGACGTTGTAGTCACTAAGCTTCTACTGACTTTAAACAGAAAATGGAAGTCATAGTGGAGAAAAAAACTTAAAGAGATCTGCGCAGCTTTCATGGATTAAATCGATTCTAGGTTTTGATCAAGCGGCCATAATTTACAATGTGCTACATACCATTTTTTTCAAATAGTGATTGGCTCTTATTACTCTCCCATTCTTTAAGCTATAATATCTACAAATCTATTTTATACTTGGAATTCTTAATTATAGCCCAAATCTAAAATGGCAAATCTCATTAATAACTTTGAAACTAGCTTATGTAAAAAAAAATAACACACAAATATTTTTTTAAAAAAATCACAAAAGAGTATAAAGACAATTATATCAATATCCCCAAATTTATTAATTAAATATATTTAAAATATATATTAAATAAATATAAAAGATTAAATATAAAAAATAAAAAACTATTTCTAAAATATTTTTTCAAATTTCCTTTTCTACAAAATTTTTTTTTCAAATTTATTTTAGTTTTAATAGACCTATCTAAATATGTAATTAAACTTCTAGAATTTAAGTTGTATGTTGTTGTCAAAAAAAAGTTGTATGTATATTTATGAATGTTTTCCTGAATGTATATGATGTCTTTCGAAAGTTAAAAAAATTCTTCCTGAATACATATTTAGGAAAGTGATATAAAAAATGTTGTATTCATTTATACAACAACTCAGATTTGGTTAAAATTTTTAACACAATGTGATAGCTAAAGTCATATTATGTTTATTTGAATGTTTGTAAGTTTTAAAATGGTCAAGTAATTCTTCGTAAATATGAACTTTATGTCTGTTATATATATTCATGAATTTCTTACTAAACTTAAGTAAATGTCATATACATTCATGAAGATTTTTCTAAATGCACATTCATAAAGGTTTTTATAAAAAATAGGAAGATATCAAGGTCTTCCTAAATATATTGTGTGAAAACCTTCTTAAATACACATACAACTCAATTCTAAGAAGGCATCTTACACATTCAATAAGATTTTTTAAATACATTCAGAAAAAAAATTTCAAATACATATTCATTTTTTGTCAATTTAATCTAGTGATTTTAATATTCCCTTTTAAATTGTGGGGTGTTAGGTTTGAACCTCATACATATGTCATGAATTTCAGAGGTGACCATCATTGTGCCACATGATTCCGACTTTCCAAATTCACATTCATGAAAGCTTTTTCAAACTTTAGAAAAATATCATATACATTCAAGAAGGCTTTCCAAAATCTACATTCATAAAAGTTTTCATAAATACACATACAACTCATGACTTGTGTTTAAGAAAATCTTATTTTATTATATAAGATTTTCATATAATATCAATATATCAAATAAATATTTAACTTCCCAATTTTCGCTAATAAAAAAAAAATCTTGTGGATATAATAATTCATCTATTTGTGTTAACTTCAATTATAATCATTTATTTTTATTGATTATGCCAAATTAGTATAGTCATCAAGTTGACTAACAAAAAACTAAGGCAAATTAGCAAAAATGACCTACAATTTGAATACAAAAGTAAATCACATATTTAAACTAATACAAACTAATTCAAATAGGTAGTGAAATAAAAATCAACTCATCTGTGACTAAAAAACAAACCTTAAGAAGACTGAAAAATTGAGAGAAGTCGCAAATTTAGATTAAATCTTAAATCTTATATTTATTTATTTTTTAAAAAAGTAACAATATATTTGTCAAAATCATTTGATACAATGGTGAACACCTTTGAATTCATGACACATGTCTGGATTTCGAACCCAATACCCCGCAGTTTTAAAGAGGATATTAAAGCTATTAAGTTAAGTTGACAAAAAAAAGTAAAAGTATATTTTAAATGAAAACTAGTTTATATAACTGAAATATATATATCTTGGGATATGTAAATTAAATTTGTATATAATTGAAACAATTTAAAACAACAACTAAATTTTATGTTTTTTGTTCATAGACGAATGTAGCAGACTTCATATGCAGAGTGTTCAAAATAAAATTAGATGAGCTGCTAGCTGACTTTAACAAAGGAGTATTTTTTCCCACGGCCAATCGCAGGTAAAATTTAGCAATACCCTTACATATAATTGTTATACAAACCTATATACTAACACTAACTAACACATTATTTATGATTGAAACACAACAAACAGTTGTCTACGCTACTGAATTTCAAAGAGAAGACTGCTACAGGCACACATCTTTTTATGATTATAAAGAGATCCCAAGAAGCCAACACCAAAAAATATAGATAGTCTCATTTCCGCTGAAATTCTAGATAAAGAGAAAAAATCTGCAAAAAATATGTTAGGAATAACTATAGTTGTTGATTGAATACCAGTTTCAGTTACTTTTATGTCCTTTCCACTTAAATTTGGTTGATTGTAATCTTGCTTGGAGCTGCGGGCGTCTGATGTAGCCTTCAGGAGCACGCTTTTTGAAATGTCTTTATCCACATACTTGAAGAAAAGTAAAAGATTGAAAATGGACACAAATGTTCGTTCACCATAAGAAGGTAACAAACGAGTAAATTGGCAGACTACAACGACTATTCACTCCTAAAAGTCAGAGACACACCTTTTTCTTTTCAGAGTTTCGTTTTGAGGGCCTTTAACTTTGCTTGTTTGCAGAGACTGCCCTGGCTCTTCTGCCACCTCTACGAACATCTAATAAACCCTGTTGCTTTACAGAAACTGTTGCAATAGTTTTTTAATTAAGATGAAAATAAGCTTGACATATAATTAACTTTTAATTTGGTAGATTCACGGAGTATGTTAATTTTGTAGAGACATGTGAGTTAGTTTACCAACCATATACTACATATGTATAGTTGATTATAGTCCTGGGCATCCGGTTTATCCGGTTTAATCGGATCGGTTTGTTCGGTTAAAGGGATTTTCGGATGTTGAAATTTTTTGCTGATTTGAACCGATTTTTAACTCGGTTCGGCGTAATCGGATTTCGGGTTTCTCGGATCGGATTTGTATACATAAAAATTTTCCGAAAAAATCCGAAAAATTTACAAAAATGGGTTTTGAAACCGAAGAACACAATATTTAACACAAAACCAGAAGCTAAACCTTATATAAGCTGGATTTACATGTAGTTGTAGTTTAGTAACTCTTACCAGTTACAACTCATTGTTATCACAACACAAAAGCATGCAAATCCACATCAAAAAGTAAAAAACGATCAGCTTCAAAGTCAGTACTACCGAGAGTAATAGGCTGCATGCATCGCATCAAAAATGACAAAAGAGCAGTTTTGTAGTTCCTATGAACCTGTTCCAATGAAAACAACATCAAAGACTTAACAAAAAACCCAAACTCTTACCTACACAAATATATAACCAAACAAAAGCATGCAAATCCACATCAAAAAGTAAAAAAAAAGGTCAGCTTCAAAGTCAGTACTACCGAGAGTAATAGGCTGCATGATCGCATCAAAAAGAACAAAAGAGCAGCTTTCTAGTACCTATGAACCTGTTCCAATGAAAACAAAATATTGTGCTTAACAAAAAGGCCAAACTCTTACATAACAAAAACATAACCGTAACACCAATATAAAAGGCTAAACCATAACTCTTACCTCCCATACTATGAGACTGATGGAGGTGAATTCCGAGAATCTACAAAACAAAACATAGTCAAACTACAAAAAGATATAAATATTAAATCATAAAAGTATCAGTTACTTAATTGTAAGTTACTAACCAAGAGATTCCAAAAATTCAACTTCTTCCAGCATTTGCACCAAGTTTGGAACATGTACTTCTGATTTATACGAACACCTTAACCATTGCTGTGTGCAAATTAAAACCTCGACCATATAAGGAGTCATACAACTCTTATACGGATCCAATACTCTACCACTTGTACTAAAAGCAGATTCTGAAGCAACTGATGATGCTTGAACTGCAAGAACATCTCTAGCCATTTCCGATAAGATAGGATACTTGGTGCTATTACACTTCCACCAACTGAGAACATCATATGGCAATCCTAAGCTATTTTCCACTCTAGTCTCAGGTTTCTCTCTTAAGTACATATCCAACTCATTGTTTCCATCTTCACTTCTTAACTCAACCATCTTGTTGTAAAGAGACTCCATCCGCTCACAATCATCTTCATCATCTGATAAATCACATGTAGTTGTTGGTGGATGAGAATCAACCAAAGCTTCATTCTCGTCTGTCACACTTAGCCTAAAGCTATACTCTTCATAGAACCTTTTCAGCACACTTGTAACCAAAGCATACAACCGCCTACTCTCTATAGTGTCCTTACCATATAGCTGATCAAAACAGAGGGAAGCAAATTTCATCTTGTTGCGAGGATCAAAGATACTACCTATAATCACCAGAGGATTCATATTGTCTAATCCATTCCAATACTTATCAAATTTGTCTCTCATAAGAGAAGCCTGCTTCCTTATCTCTTCTATATGGCTCCGAGACTTAGTGATAAGGGCCCTTTCAATGTTTACAACTTCATTGTAACAAACCGTGGATGTGATCGAGTTAGAAGAAGAAAATACTAACGTGGACTTGTAGAATATTTTAAGAAACTTTACGAAAAGGGAAATCTCTTCCCAATCACTGCTACTTGGCGGCCCAACTCGTTTATTCTTCTCATCTTCTTCCATGAAGTATTCGCAGTACAACTTGTCTTCAGTCACCATCTTTTCAAAAGCAACTCTCAGCTTCAAAGCAGAGCTCAGCATCAGATAGGTAGAGTTCCATCTGGTGATAACATCTAATGGCAAGCTGCCTCTAGATACTTTTCCTGTCTCACACCTCATTGCAAAAGACCTCAGCCTTGTGAAAGAAGAGCGAACATATTTAACCGCATTCCTAATGACAACAACACTAGGATTAATCCTTTTTAATCCATCTCCCACAATCAGATTGAGAATGTGTGAACAGCAGCGCATATGTAAGAATTCACCACCTAGAACTAAAGCTTCCACTCCTCTCATCCGTAACTCTTCTCTCAAAAGATTCAGAGCCTTGTCATTGTTTTTTGCATTGTCTACTGTAACTGTAAAAACCTTTTCAATTCCCCAATATTCTAAGCAATCCATAAGTTGTCCTGAGATAGTCTCTCCCTTATGATCTGTTATAACTTTTAAACTAAGGATCCTCTTCTGCATTTCCCAATTAAGATTAATCCAATGAGCCGTGATGACCATGTAGTTGCAAGAGGTTGTAGGAGCTGTCCAAATATCTGTAGTCAGAGATACTCTTTGCTTGTCAACACTAAACATGTACTTCAAAGCGGTTTTCTCTTGCTCATATATCCCGACAATGTCTCTACAACAAGTTCTTCTTGAAAATATCTTGTATAGAGGCAAAACATTAAAACAAAACCGCTTCCAACCTTCTGATTCTACAAACGAGAATGCCAACTCATTCATTACCACCATCTCATTCACAGATCTCCTAAAAAGATGTGGATCATACTTAACTACCCTCATATTCCCTTTGTTATCACTACTTAAGACCTTCTGTTTTTCCTTGTCATCAAAATCCTTGAACATCTTGCACCTACCTATGTGACCTTTCATAGAACTAGTTCCAACTAGTTTTGAGTCACACCCAATTTCTAAGCCACAATACTTACAGTTACTAACTGAAAGATCATCTTCCTGTTGCACAAAGTGTTGCCATACTTCAGCTCTTTTAGCATACCTCTTTCTCGGTTTAGGTGGCTTAGCAGATGCAGAATCAGGTGCGGTACGCTTCACCCCGCGGTTAAACTCCTTTGTAATCTCCGGTTGAGCCGGAGGCTCTGTCTCATTGTTCTCTTCAGACATCTACAAACAGTGGGAAGAAAGTCAGAAACAACATAATATTTACGAAGAATCAAAGAAGAAGAACTAAAGTTATTCAATGTTTAGTTGTTTACAACTATCGGTATTCACAAGTCTGTATCTTCAGACAAAAACATAAGACAAGCTCTATAATTGATAGTTTGATACGCTTTTGAAGAATCAAAGCAATAGAAGAAAATAACTGCTTAATTAACCAATTAGACTCCAAACAGCTTTGAAATTAAGATAAATTTGAAAGAAGAACAAAAAAAAAGAAGTAATTACCTGAGAACGAACGAACCCACAATTAGGGTTTTGCGGTGGCTTTCTCGCTTTTGTTCAGACGACGATAAGGGAAGAAGCGAAGGAGAAGGCGAACACCGAGCTGATTTTGCGGTCTCTGTTTCTCTCCTTTAGGGTTTCACGGTCGCTTTCTCTCTTTTTTCTGGAAGACGATTCACTCTCGAGTCTCGACGATAAGGGAACTCTCTCGGTCTCTCTCTTTACTCTCGACTCTCCTTAACCAAAACCAGCAAAATCGATGAACCAAGTTATGAAGATTCGAAGATATAATTATACTTTCCCAATAATTTGTGGTTTACAATAAACCGAGAAACCGATCGGTTCCGATTACCGACCCGATAAAACCCGAAATTCTCACATAATTTTTTTTCTCTTCGATCGGTTCAATTCATCATTACAAATCGGATACGTGAACCGAATATATCGGTTTGTCCGGTTTGGGTTTTTTGGTTCGCACCGAACGCCCAGGACGAGTTGATTATGTTCGTTTATTATAATACACAATTAAATCTTAGATTTAAATTTTAAAATGAAAAAAAAAGAATGTACATTAGTTTATATAACTGAATATAAATATGTTGGCATATATAAATTAAATTTGCCTAATTTTTCACACAATTTAAATAACTTGAACTAACAAATAAAAATTAGTTGTTAGAAGAATGTAACAAATTTTATATGAAGTCTACTATAAAGATGGGTATAGGAGACTACATATGAAATTTACTCTTTCTGAAATACTGAAAATTATTCTCCTCCATGGCTTTATCATGTTTTTGCAGGTATTTTGTTCATGGTTTTCATCTGTTTTTCTAAAAATGTATGATATAGATCTGTAGATTTTAGATATGAAGTTACTTTAAATTATTTCTTATTTTTTATTATCTTAGCATAAAACGTTATTTAGTCAAACAAAATTTCTAGATTTAAAGCTATTTATGATATGCAGAATTTTAATATCTAAAAGTTCAAAATTTATAGATTTGAGTCCGATACAACAGATTTTATTAGTAGATTTCGTTGAGCATACTTCGTGAGCAGACTTCATTATTCGACTTCATTAGCATACTTCATCTGAACCATTAAAATTATGAAAAATCAAGCAAACTCGAAGAATCTTATGAATGTTAAAAAGAGATTTCAACCTCTAGTTATATGTTTGTGTAGATGAAAATCTTTTGCATGTTGTGACCTATAGATGTGCTATTTTGTGACACATAGATTGAACAATTGCATGTTGTGACCTATAGATGTGCTATTTTGTGACACATAGATTGAACAAGTAAAAATGTTATAAAGGAAAAAAATTTGTAGCCTATCAACAATAATTTAAGCTACAATTAAACATCAACTTGATATATTTTCATCCAAATGTTAAGATTCTAATTAAACATCAACTTAATCAGGTATATCGTATATCGAGAAAGTATGTATATGTAAACACACAACAAATAAACAAGTTCTTTAAGTACTCAATCTCATATCAGTTAACAGACATATTATATAGCAAATTTATGTAGAAGAATTCTACAGCAGACTTCTATAATGTACTCGAGTTGGTGTATTTCATAAAACATAAAAAGTAAAAAAAAAATAAAAAAAAATCATGTTAGCATTCCTAATTCAAGATTTTTTTACAAAATAACCAACATATAAAGTAAAATGTAAAATAGACTTTTTACAAAATCTACTCCATAAAATATAATATAGACTTCTTATGAAGCCTGCTCCATAAAATGTAAAGTAGACTTTTTCTCAAGTCTGCTTTATAAAATGTATAGTAGACTTTCTTTTGAAATCCGCTTCAAATGAGATAAATAACTATTCTAACAAGAAATTTATTGTCCTAACTATATAACATAGACAAATCAAACTCATATTAAAGGTTAACAATATAACTACACCACAAGAGAGAACAAAAAAAAACATTACAATAGGGAAAGACGGTCAGAAAAATCCTCACTGTATAAATTCTGTCCGTTTAGAGTAGGGCTGGACAAAATACCTGAAGATCCGAACTGAACCTGAACCGAAAAAGTAGAACCGAACCAAACTTGAAATTGACAAAATACCCGAACGGATCCTAAATTTTTATAATCAATACCCGAATGGGTACCCGAAATATCTGAACTACAATTATTATTATTTCTAAATATAATAATTATATTTAAGTTTAAAATAATTAAATATTCAATTTTATAATTATAAATATGAAATTATCAGTTATTTGAAGATTAAAATAATTAAAATATTAAAAAATTAAAATATTTAAAGATTTTGAGTTATAAATTAAGGATAGGTAAAAAATTCTAAAGAAAAAATCAAAGAAGCAAAGTGAGAAACGAATCTGAACCGAACCCGAATGGTATTTGGATACAAAATGGGACTTAAAGTATGTTACCAAAATCGAACCAAACCCGATAAGAACTGAACCGAACCCAAACCGAACTAGAGAAATACCAGAATGGGACTTAGACCTCTCACCCCGAAAACTCGAAAAACCCGAAAAACCCGAACCGAACCCGAACGGGACCCCGAACGCCCACCCCTACTTTAGAGCATAAACTTTTTTATGGGTTATTTAAATCACCATTTTTGTTTGATTTCCAATTTCAATCCGGAACTTATGTTGACTGAATCAATTTGGACACATCATTACATGACTTAAGAAAAACTGAAAATGGAGTTAAATTAGTCATTAAAAACCACGGTTAAACAAAATGATGTTATTTTGCTCGTTTTAGTTCAAAATAAAAATTATCACAAAAGCGTAAACTTTTAAATTTAGGCCATTTAAAACACCAATTGTGTTTGATTTTATTTTAAATCTCAAAATTTTGTTAACCAAACAAATTTAGGCGAGTCATGATGGAAATGATTTTAGTCGGTATTTGCTTTATAGTAAGGGCATGATACACATCAGTGGTGAAGGTTATGAGAATCTAATGAGAAAGTACAAAATTTGGACTTCATATAAAGTTTACTTAGTGCAGATACTGAAGTTTACTTTTTTCCAATTACAAATTAATGAAGGGAGACTTCATTTGAAGTATACTCGACCCACATATTGTTGGAATGAAAAAAAAATGATGAAAGATGAAAGCCTTTAATCCTAGTATAAAAGCGTGAGTTGTCTAGGTCAAAGGGGAGTGTCTAAGGCTTGTTTATGTTCTAGTGTTATGTTATCCTTGTAGTCATTCATGTATAAGAAAATCCTTGTATCCAAACAAGCCTAGACTAGAATAGTATAAATAATTATCTCCCTTCACATTTGTAAGCAAGAGAAATAATTCTCTCATTATTAATAATTATCATTTCTCTCATTCTCTTGCTTCTAAAACTCTCTCTCTATTCTCTTGATCAATGGTGAATCTAAATCTCATAATATTAAATGGTATCAGAGCCAGGTTACATCAAATCTGGGTAAAATTCATCATTCTATCATTGAATCAAGAAGAAAACATCTTCTTCACAATCTCCTTTTAGTCCAATTTCGATTGTCGACTTTGATTGCAATTTCCGGCCAAACCACGAAAGTTTTTGACTATTTACTTTTTCTGGATTGTTCTTCGGCGAGTTCTGAAGCCACGCCAATTATAATTGCATCATTTGACCCAGAGAATCAAAAGTTACGAATTTTCTTGCATCGGACCTCCGCAAGTGCCTCCGCCGCGAACCTCCGTGTTTCCCAGGTCATTCCGTAGTCGAATCTTCATCAAATCATGTTCTTCCAAATACTAAACTCAATCCCCTCGAGTCTAGTTTCGTTTTAAAGAAAGCAGGTAATTCCCTTACGTTTGAAGGAATTTCTTGAAGTTTTTATGCAAGACGTCTGAAATCACCTCTCACAAGAATCTGGTGATAAAATTCTTATCTTTTATCATTTTTCTTCAAATCTTTGAATCTGGAAAGTTATATAAGTATCTTGTGAGGGTCTCCATGAAGTTTGGTTTCAATCAGAAGGGTTTAAGTTTTCAAGATTGATTTTCTTGATTTCTTTAACAAACTTTGAAATTTTGAAAAAGAAGGGAAACTTGAAATTTTGGATTGGTTTAATAATAAATTTGAAAATTGTATTGGTTGATCTTAGTTGTGAAGATAAAAAATTTTAGAAGTTGATCTTGTTGGTTGGAGTTTGTTAAAATTTGTTGCAGGAGTTGGTTGAAGTTGTTGAAGGGAATTAAGTTGCTGACTTGTTTGGCAAGAAACTATTTGTGCTTAATACATGTCATCTGCTCAACGTGTTCTTAGCAAAGCTGATGAGAGCAAGCTAATGGATATCCCTAAGGTAGAAAAACGTGTTCGTACTACAGGTGGTGGCAGCACAGGAACTGTTAGGAACTTGCGTATACGTGAAGACACTGCAAAAGCTCGGCTTGGGAAGGAGCAGCTTCATAAAACTTCTCATTTGGATCAGCGTTGGGAAGAGGATCTTCACGTATTTCAAAGAAGAAGAAGAAAATCAGCAAGTGCTGTACGAGATGTTCGACATGCACCTATGGATCCATACATTGACAACAAAGCTCCTCAAGAGAACAACAATTCTGACTAAAGGAACACGAGGCGAGTGGCGGCGCGAAAAGCTTAGAGAAAATCGAGCGACAATGGCGGGAGGCAAGATCCTTCCTCAAATCAAAAGGACAACATATCCTCAAGAACCCTCAGCTATGTCAAACCGGGGAAGCTCCGTCTTCAGCACATCACCAGCCTCTAGAGGATGGTTTGTTTAATCTAGACGATGAAGGAAGAACAGAGAAACAGTTTTGCGCCATTGCTGCATCAAACGTTATCCGCTACTTCTCCTTCATGCCAGATAATGAAGTTGTTATGTCTCAGCATCGCCATTGCTTAGAAAATTTTTTCCAGTGCATACACGAGCATATGACCGAGGATGAAGAGATTGTCACAAACTCACTTGAGACAATCGTAAACCTAGCGCATTTGATGGATCTTCGTATTTTCAGCTCGATTAAACAGTCATACATCAACATAAATGAAAAGCAAGCTGTTCAAGCTGTGGTCAGAATTCTCGATTCTTCCGTTAAAGCTTGGAATTGCGCGGCTGCTGAATTGCTGGGGCGTTTGATAATCAACCCAGACAATGAACCTTTCATTAGTCCCTTAATTCCGCAGAATCAAGAGCAGCAGAGTCAGCATCAATCTTGACCTTAGATCGCTTGGTAGGCCGTGGAGATGACGACGCTTCATGGGATGAAGAAGAACAGAAACGCTTCGAAGCGGAAGAGCTACGCCTCGTCTCAACCAGAGTTGTAACGAGAAGAACAAAAAGGTCTTGTGTCAATGAAGCTTTGAGAACCGAGACATCCATAATATCTGCATCTATGATAAGCAAGATGTGTATGCTAAGCTTTGTCTCACAAGCCATCTCAAATGGTCTTATGACAATCGCGAGCTAAGTTTTTCGTCTAGAATCATCATTCAATACAACCGGTTTTGAGATAATGTGAACATACAGCAGCGGTTAAAGCCATTAAGTGGTCTCCACATCTTCACGGACTTCTTGCTTCCGGTGGTGGCTCTGCAGATAGTTACACGAATAGTCAGAAGTGGAAAGGCGTTAAAGCAGAGAAAGAGCTTAAGACGGAGCTGTCCATCATTGCAAGTTCGCCGCAAGCTTGAGTTTCACGACTTGACGTCACGGAGGAGGCTATCTTTTTCCAAAGACCAAGACCCTTCTTGACAATATCTCCGGCGAGACTCGTGACGGAGAGATTCTTGCCGTTCTTGGAGCTAGCAGGTCAGCTGAGTTTCGGTTACCAAGAACCTTGCTCAACCGACTAACCAAGCAGTCGCCCGAAAAGAAACAGAGCTACAGCAGCAGCAGCTGCTCTGACTGCGTCTGCGGCGGCGGTTGTGCAGAACGGCCGTGGAAGGCCAAGAAGCGAACGGCAAAACTCCGGAGAAAGAAGCAAATGCAGAGACGGAGATAGCTGTTGTAGGAGAAGAAGAAAGTGAATCAAATTTGAGTTACCTTCAGATGGAAGAAATCTGGGTATGTTGAAGACAAAAACTGTGTGTTTCAAGACATGGAGGAAAATGCAAAAGAGATGCTTTTGCATCAACATAGCGAGAAACTGCCCATAGCCAAACTCGGAGCAGATTCTTGAAACTCTTGAAGAGCTGATTAAGAATGGCTCTTCGTAGGTTCTTCGTCTCCACCTCTTTCAACTTTCTCTTCTCTCGATGACTTTGCCGTCATGATCAATGGTGGTTCTTTGAGATGTGGAAGTAAAATGGTGTTCGAGCTACACTCCCATTCAAATCGCAGTGATATGTTTCTATTGGGATCGTTCCATGTCATCTTGCAAGGCAGGAAGGGAGTTCAAGGGGCACAGCCAGGTCCAACACTTGACTGGATAACAAGGGTGGAAATAGTGGTTGAGGCAGCTAGGGGTTTCGAATATCTTCATGAGAAGTCGCAGCCTCCTGTTGAAACTAGTGTTCAAGGTGGTGGCTTAAATATCTTGGACCACCAAAGACACTTTGAAAGCAACATAATGAAAGGAGTGCCTAGATTAGAACCAGTTCCTAAACTCAAATGCAAAGACTTAGTATCAAAGTCTTATGCATTCAGGCTATTTCTAAACTCTTATCCAACTATTTTATTGATTTTATTGATGGTTGTGTGAGTTAGAATTCTAAGAATTCTGATTTATAGGTGGATAGTAAATCATGAATTTTATTGAATTTTGTTCATGTATTTAGAAATTGGTAAAATGGGACGTTTTGAACCTATTTTAACTAGATGAATCATTTGTTCATGAATTGCATTGATCCTAGAGGAAGAGAACCTTGTCTTTTATTTAGGAAAATAAGTTTAAGAAGTCATGTTGAATCCAAAAGTCCTTAGGCAGTGTTTACAATTAAATTTAGTTACTTTTAATCAATCTCTTTCACTCACTATCTTTTGTTTAGAATCTGCTTATTCTCAACAGGTTCAAAGGCTTAAGATGGAAGTTTATGTTTTGCTCTATTGTCTAACAAAGGCAAAAGAGAGCAAGTAAAAAAAAAAAATGGCACAGCACATGGAGAAGAAGTTAGAACCAATGGCCACCAAGAACAACCACCACAAGGAGTGGAGAGGAAAGACTGGTGGAATGTGTTGAATCAGCTCTCCCATGGAGTAAGGTGTCCTTTGGTGTGTGCTTGAAGTGAAAAACAACAGAGCGCACATGTTGCAAGTTCAGATCATAATCAATCACAAAGGAGGAATACTCACAAAGACTTAATATCAAAGTCTTTGCAAAGGCTTTCTCTAAACCTTTTACTTATTCCTTGATTGATTAATTTTCTCATCTAGAAATTAGGATGAAAGAGAACCTAGGAAGAGTATGCATTGCATTTAGAACCTAGATGGATCCAAAATTCACCTTGACATTCATCATAATTCTCTATAATTCTTCATCACTTATACTTTTAATCTTCATATCTCTTATTCTTCATATTCTTCAATACTTCAAATCTCTTAATTCTCAAAACATTCCAAAGATACTTACAATCTTCTTCTTTATGTTTAAAGAATAAAGAAGACCAATTTAAGACATTCATTCTGTGTATTCTCATTCTTCCAAACTTGACTCTTATCCTTAGTGTCAAGCTTGTGGAGGGAAAGAAAATGAGCATCCAATCTAGAACAAGTTGGCGGCTCCAAATTGGCCAAGGTGGCTGGCTGTGACAAGGTGATGTGATTGCGGTTTTGGCCGTGCCAAGGAGCATGGCCGTGAGGCTTGCAAGCCCAGACACATGACCGTGAGGATTGCAAGTGTGTATATCAGACTTGTACCTTGTCATGCTTTGCTTGATTCCAAGTTTTATTTCTGTGATGGTCTGAGCACAAGAAGAGTGCTCAATCAAATTCTTTCATGGAGGCTGTGAATAAGGTCATCCAAATTTTCTGTCATAAACTGAGGATAGAACCAATGGCCATCAAGCTACCAAGTCTCATGGAGAAGAAGTAAGCTGGTGGAAAGTGATGAATCACCTCAGGACAAAATTCTCTCATCAAAAGTTCTATCTAGGACAAGTTCTTTAACTCTATGATTTAGGTTGATAATTTGGCTAGATATTATAATTGATACCAGACTTGATATTACTCAAGTTCTAGAATATTAATCTTTATTTTTGAGTTGCTATGATGTTTTAAATCAGGAAGTGATGAAAACAGTCATAAGCATGACTTACCCTATATCAATTAGTGGAAGCATGGTGGGAAAGTGTATTAGGAGATAAGTGTGCTCACTCTACTAAAGCTTAACTCTACAATCTTATTTTCTTGAGTTAGGCTTATTGAAAGTAGAAAGTGAAGCAAAATGAAGCTAGCCAAAGTGGATCCTACACATATAAGGGAAGAGAATCATGTGATCATGATGAATCCAGAAGAGAACCATGTGATCATGATGAATCCAAAGACCTTAATATGGAGTCCTTAGAGAACCAACTGGTCTAGATCATATCATCCAAACCGCCATCCACTTTTATAAAAGAGAAGTTAAAATCATTTTTATATTATAATGCATTGGTTTATCTTGTGAGAACTGATACATGCATGTATATGTGTATGTGAAACAGGTTAAACTTGAAAGCTTTGAGAAAGCTGGATCAAAATCACCTCTTAAAGACAAGGAGTCAAAAGAAAGGGAGAGAAATGGACCAGACTTATAAGAAGCTTCAAAGCAGCCATTCACATGTGATTTCAACAATGATCCCAACATAGAGTGTTACACTCTTTTTTCCTAAAAAAGGTTTTATCCCAATTGGGTTTTCCTTCTTTAGGTTTTTAATGAGGTAATGCTTCATGATTGCAAGCTTAGGCATTCTCCATGTCTTAAGCTTGAGGAAGAGTGTTGGAATGAAGAAGAAATGATGAAAGTATAAAGGTGTGAGTTGTCTAGGTCAAAGGGGAGTGTCTAAGGCTTGTTTGTGTTCTAGTGTTATGTTATCCTTGTAGCCATTCATGTATAATGCAATCCTTGTATCCAAACAAGCCTAGACTAGAATAGTATAAATAACTATCTCCCTTCACATTTGTAAGCAAGAGAAATAATTTTCTCATTATTAATAATAATTCTTTTTCTCATTCTCTTTTAAAATTCTCTCTCTATTCTGTTGATCAATGGTGAATTTAAATTTCATAATCTTACACATACTTCATTTTAAGTATTCTTTCATTAATTTTTGGGTAATTTTTGTATTTGACCAAAATTTTGAATTTTGCGAAGCAGACTCCATTTGTAGTCTGAAGACAAAAAATTTTAGTTTTGTATTTGATCATGATTTGACAAAACTTTGACTTTGTGGAGCAGATTTCAGATGAAATCTACTCAAATTCATAAAAATTAGTAGACTTCAGCCTGCTCTTGCAATTGAATTTAATATAATATACTTCATTTAAATTCTGAAACAAATATACTTCAAATGAGGTCTGCTGTGGGTTAATTTTGTGTTTGAGAAATATCTCAAATTAATTTAATAGTAAACTTCGGTTGAAGTCTGTATAATTTTTTAAATTACGTAGACTTTACGTGAAGTCTCATATTTAAATATTTTTCTGGTCAATATTTGAATATATTGGTCAAACACAATAATAACCCATCATTTTAGAGTAGACTTCAAATAAAATCTACTCTAAATTTTTTTGGTCAACTACAATAATGATCTCTTTGAGACGGTAAGTGAAGTCTCTTTTGAGATACTTTAGATGAAGTTTACTCTCTAAAAATCAAAATTTTGATTAAATGCAAAAGTAATCCCGCCTTTACGGTAGACTTCAAATGAAACTTGCATGAATTATTTTAGTTTTCAAAAGAAAACTTGCAGACTTCGTATGAAGTCTCCAATTTTGGTCAATTTTGCTGTCATAATACATATATGAAATTTAATAAAAATTAAGTGAATAATTACTTAGATTCAGTTTAGCTTGTTCTTAACTTCTTCAAGTATCCATAAATTCAAATTTTAACAATGTGAAAGAAGCCTAGTCGTTTATTTGTGCAAAAGTCATCAAAACTTGTAAAATCATTGAATGTGTGATTTTTAAAACATAAATTAGAAAGTTTTTTTGGATAAAATTGGAGATAAATGAAATATATGAGCTTATGAGATCAAATATTGAGCTTTTTAAGCTCAAAATTGGTTTATGATGTATTTAGAACTTCAATTTAGTTGTTGTGGTGGTTGGAAAATTTGAAAAAACTGACATTTTTGTAAAGATGTGGTAATATGATGGATTTTTGTGCATTTTGCCAATTTTCGTAATATATATATATATATAAATAGATGTAATGGAATTTTCGTGAAATAAATTAATCATTTGAAACATACTTGGTTGAAAGTGACAAAATATGATAGGAAAAGAAACATTTTATTTTTGTATTTGACCCCAAATTATGAGTCATTTTTGCAATCGAGTAAAAAAAACTATTACACAAGGTTAATCACGGTTATTAAGTTTGGTAAATATTCAACAACACCATTCTAAATTTCTCCGAAAACCAAAATATATTTTAAAAAGCTTAGAAATCTATTTTTTTTACAAACCCCAAATCGATTTCTCTCTGTCCAAAAGTGGATTTCACTGCTCTACCTAAAATTTATTTTATTATACTACATAACTAAGTCTTGTTTTTCATCTCTTAACTCAAATTCCTATCGTTTTCTTCTTTATATGAATTCTAAATGTGAGCAATTGGATGTTGTGGGAAACCATATATTGTCATCGAAGTTTGTGTGTGGATTAGATGTAACAATGTTTATATCTAATATGCAAGATAATCCGTGATGATCTTTCTTCTGTTGTAGAAGCAAAAGAGATGTACATAGATTTTTATGTGTTTTTTCTTGTGTTTTCACACTTAGCTAATCAATTAATACCAATAAAAACAATAATTCTCTTATTTGTTAATGGAATATGATAATTGGCTTAAGTGGGCCGAGGATGCCATGTTTGAGGAGGTTGAAGATATTTTACCAAAACTAAGAATAATTGAAAGTTAAATTAGTTATTCAAAATACGTTTCAGAGTTAAAGGTTGTGATTCAAGAGTTGAAAGTGATGAACAAATTGTTCGTTGTGTCTTTTTTTTTTTTTTTTTTTGTTTTTATCTGAAATTTTCATTAATTGCCGACATAACTCGGCCCGTTACAATGCCATCGGTGGTTGTGTCTTTGTTCGTTGTGTCTTTGTGTTATGATTATTGTTTTTATTTACCTAATGGTTAGTAATGTAAAAGAAAACAAATCTATTTAAGGCTATTAGTGTGAGGATAATGTATTTGATTACTAGTTTAAAGAGAATGTTAATTTGGTATCATGTTAAACGTTGTTAATGAAATTTATCTTGTTTGATGATTTAAGCTCCATTTATTTTTAACTCATTTTGATTGATAATTTTTTTTGTTTCTTAAAGAAAGAAACATGATTCTCATAAAGAAAAAAAAATGATTATAATGCTCACAAACCCACAGTATATAACAACAAACCAACAAAAAAAAATGTTTGTATGCCAAAACTCTTGATCATCCAATAAAATTAAAAACTACAAAAATGGAACATCTAACCATGATCATAAGTTAAAAACAAAATACATAGTTTCAAAAAACAAAATGACAACAAAATAAAAGAACAAAGAAAAATAAATAGCAAACCATATTCTCCATCCAGAGAAAAATACTAAGAACTAATTATGTTCCATTAAACTATGTAGAGAAGCAAAAGCATTAGGATGAAACATTTTTAATGCTTCCAAATTATTTTCATAATTTCCTATGGCGTAGCAGTGAATTCCTTCCAAAACAAAACGTTTAAGTCTTACATCATAATTGTTTTTCTTCTTGTTATATGTAATGTGTCTAGCAGACTGGTGATGTTCAGCTTCTAAAAGAATATTGTGCACTTTCACAATACTCTAAAAAGACATCATTGAAGTGAGATACATTTTTGCTAAATTGATAGAAATGATGATCACAATAATAAAAATGATAGACATTATATTTTTATAGGTTTATATGATATGACTGATATGTTTCTTCTATCACCAAGACCTAGATTTTCAGCAAGATATCTAAAAACTCAGTCCTAATTTATATCATTTTCTATTTTAACTAGTGTCCACGCAATGAAAACTATCTTGTTATTTCAATTTCATCATATTGCATAAAATATGTAGTCTTTCAAATCTAATCTAAAAAGCACAATCTAATCCTATGACAGATCTATATATTTTTTTACAAGACTCTCATTCAGAATTAAAACAAACATATAAATTGCTTGTGGAATTGTCCTAATTTTAAATTTGTGTCTTTGATAGTATGAAAAAGCTCTGCTTGATAGTCCATGGAAAAATATGTTTCATGACTAGCTTTTCTTTGCCTCACAACTTTGCTCTTTACCTTCCCACATTAATCGTTGCTTACAACCAAGTTATATTCTCTTTTGATCTCATAAGCCCCTCATGTTTGAAAGTTTTGGATTCATTCTCATGTTTGTAAGTTGTTAATCACTTAAACATCTTACTATAACCTAATCACACACATATATGCTCATTATGATTCGTCTTCTCATACAAATAGTACTTTATCTACGAAAAACTAACATCAGTGTCTTAATACTTTGCACCAATCTTCATTGATTTTAACATGTATAGCTTAAAGTCGAATCTGGTTTTGAGGGAGTACCTAAGAACAGCAAGCTTGAAATCTTGTTGAGAATTAAAAAAATTCCAACGCTAGCAGCTCATTCCGATCTTCAATATCAACATGTCTTTCCAAAGTGAGCTAGTTCCAATGTGAAGGTCGGGTTTTTAAATCTAATTGACTGAATGTCCTGTAGGTACGCATCTAGGCTTGGCCACTTCCCCGGATCCTTTACTGCTGCATATAAGTTGAGGCAGTCTAATTGGAAACAAACGTTCTTGTACCCCATGTTAGATAGGCAGCTACTCTCCCATGTCAAAGCTACAGCCTCTGCTTGTAGCGCAACGGGTAAATATGGATATACTTTAGCCCCAAAAAACCTAACTTCTTCTAATGGTTTCAGACAATCCAACCAGTACATGAGACTACAGATCCAAAGTAGCATGACACATCAATATTACAGAGGAGCATACCAGTTGAAGGCAGTCGCCATTTATTGGGCATGGTCATGCTCTGCTTTCTGGATATTGTGCAGATGGTAAAAGATTGTCGGGTCTGAATCTGTGTGAAATTGGGACTCCTAATCTTTTGCCTTCCACCATTCGTCAGCATCTTCAAAAGCCTTCATATATGTCTCCATGGGTTCATATTGTGTCCCATCAAAGACGAGTTCATTCCGTGTTCGTCACAACCTCCATATTACCCAGAACCAGAAATGCAACTCCTCCTGTCTCTTAGATTGAGACAAGCATTGTGACATGTTTACATAGATGGATTCCTCTGAGTCGGGCGCAAACAGAAACCAGGCTGGAGAACTTGCCCATACAGCTCTGGCATATGCACATCTGAAAAACAGATGACTAAGATCTTTCGTTCCAAATTCACACTGAAGGCTGGTTGGTTTGTCATATTTCGATTTCTCATAATGGCATTAGTAGGCAAATTTTTAGAAAGGATTATCCACAAAAGGTGCCTAGTCTTAGGCACTGTCTACACTTTCTATACATCCAAGAAGAGACTGTCCAAACTGGGATACCTGACTTGCGACACATATGTTGTCTTCAGGAACTTGTCATTCCACACTCAATACCCGGATTTGACCAAATAATTGCCATCGTGCTGGTGTATATTCAGTTGAAAGGCAGTACCAAATCTTGCTTGTTCGGTTTAATAACTACATATCAGTTTACATTCCTCTCACAATCTGGTAATCTTCCATTGGTCTGAGTTTGTGTATTTGAAGTACTCGAGTGTGACCACTGTTGGGTCGAAGTCTTCTCGCAAAACTGAAGGTTTGGGTTGTATGTTTACAATCCATGGGTCCTCTAAAAGCTTGACATACTTGCCATTACCAAACTTATTCTTTAGCCCGAGTTAGACCAGGTTATGAACCTTATGAATGCTCCTCCAAACCAAATAGGGTCGAAATCCAATTGGTACATACAAGATAGTCTTTGTTTTGAAGTATCTCCCATTAATCGTTATGCCTAGGAGACTTTGCGGTTGTGTGGCTATTTGGCAGACTTATTTCCCCAATAAGGTTTGGTTGAAGCCTACTATCTTCCGGAAGCCCAAAACCCATTTTTCCTTGGCCCTGCACAACTTATTCCACTCCATCTAGTGTATTCCCCTGTCTGTAGTCTGATTTCTCCACCAGAACCTTGAGAGTAGTCGAATGATGGCTGCACATGTGTTATTGGGAAGATGAATAGAGGACATGGTATATGTTGGTAACACTAGTGCTACTGCTTTGACCAGTGACTCTTTGCCGGCTACAGATAATAACCTTGACTTCCATAAGTTTATCTCCTGGTTCACTCTCTTTCTTCCATGAACTTTGGTGTAGTAATTTTGGAGCCAATGAAATTTTTTGGAGATTTAGGTAGAGTCCTTTCCCACTATCATTTGTGATCCTAAAGATGGCTTTGATCTCCTCATTTACAAATTACAGAACCTTTAGACCACAAAATATGCTAGAATTATTCAGATTGATTCTCTGCCATGAGGCTTCGCTATAGTCGGTCAATAGTCTAGAGATGAGTTTCATCTCCTCTGTATGTGCTTTACAGAAGAGCAAGGAATTATCTCCAAAAATTATATGAGATACTCTTAGGCTTACGGCTATTATTTTGAATCTTTATATCTGCTTAGCTTGCTCCGCTATCTTAAATCTCTCCGCAGCATCTCGGCGCAGAGGATAAATAGAAAGGAAGACAAAAGGTCTCCTTGTCGGAGTCTTCTAGAGGGGATGATCCTACCATACGGTCTCCCATTGAGCAATACCTCAAATGAGGTTGATGTGATGCATGTCATTACTCTGCCAAATAATGTTTCGCAAAAACTCACTGTTCTCAAGCTATCTTCCGCAAAATGCCATTCCACCCAATCAAATGGTTTCATCATATCAGTCTTGATTGTCATGTGGTCAGATGAGACCTCCTTCTTCGTTGGCAGAGCATGGAGAAGCTCATGGGCGATGATGACTTTCTTAGTAATGAGCCTACTTTCTATAAATGCAGCTTGATTCTCTGAAATCAGGGACGATAAGCTTCGTTAGTCTAGTTGAGAGAACTTTGGAGACCATATTGTATTTGAAGTTACATAAATTGATTGGCCCGAAGTCTCCCATTCTCAATGATTTCATCGTCTTCGGGATCAGACATATACTAGTGTAATTGATTCTGCAATCGAGAAATCCCATTTCCAAAAACTTGGAAACAATCTTACATATGTATAGCCCCATAATAAATCAATAGAATTGGTAGAAATATCCCGTCAGCCCATCAGGTATTAGAAATTTGTGTGGGTTCAAGCCAAAGACCCCTGTTTTCACCTCAGTGTCAGTTGTAGGTGCAATTAGAGCCTTGTTCTGAGTCTCCGAGATGGCTGCTTTAAACTGTGAGAACATTGGGGATTCCCGGATGAGACTGGCACCCCTAAGCTTGGAGGTGCAAAGTTTACTGAAGAAGTCAATCAATAGTCGACCCATTTCCTTATCTGAATACACCATATGGCTGGAAACCTCATCATGAAGCATTTTGATTATAATGTGTGCTCGTCGCTCCTTTGTATGGGCGTGAAAGAAATGGGTAATACGATCTCCAACTTGTAACCATTGGATTATGCTTATAATACGCTAGAAAGTCTCCTCATATCTATAGACTATCTCTAGCTCTCTCCCAGAGTTCAAAGATCGTCCATCTTAAAGCTGTTCTGGTGAGTAATTGATCGATCTTTAGCTGAAGCTCAAGTATCCTAATTTTAGAATTAGGATGATGTTGTTTCTTCCAGTGAGACAGCTCCCTCCTACATGCCTTGATATTAAGTACAATGTATGGTTGCTGTGTTCCCTAATAAGTACATGCTCTACTGATGTGGGCTGCTCTGCTGCTTCCCATCCAGATGTGATAAAATCTTTGAACCTTTCCTGACACTTCCATCTCATGTCATATCTAAAGCGACCTCGGTTCTTATGACCATCCCCACCTTAATAGGTGTAGATGGGACTTTGATCTGAACCATCTACGGCATGTATTGAGATGTGACCTTGGGGAAGAGAGTATGCCACTGAAAGTTACATATGATTCTATCCAACTTTCAGTAAACCAACTCTGTCCCCTTTTTTCGAACTAAGATAGCGAATTTTCATACAAATTTGGCTCATGTAATCCACATTTGTCTATAAAAGAACAAAATGGATAAAATGATGATTCAAGTCTAAACCATACTCTCCTTTTGTCTTCAGCACTAGTCAGCTCATTAATGTTGCTGAGTAGTATCCACGGATCCTCTCGATTCTCCCTTATGTCAGAGAGTTGATCTCATAATTTTTGTCTTTCACTAGGATGGCCATAGACTTGTTAAAAACATCATGTGACCTTACCATTGTACAGTGATATCTTGTTTTCACATTAACGCCAAGCCACTACTTAAACCAGCAGGGTCTACAGTGATTAAATCAAAATAGTCAAGTTCTTGGCATAACAACTTCATGTTCGCTCTCTTGTTCTTGGTCTCACAGAGGAAAAGTAACCCTAGATTTTTTTGACCACACAAATCCTTCATGTGTTGAACTGTCATGGAATTCCATATCCTCTAACAGTTCCAAGCGGTTGTATTCTTATTGACCTTGGTAGTTTTTGGCTAACCAATAACCTTTGAGAAGCTATAGTTAACTGTCCAGAGGAGGAAGAGAGGATTTGTCTGAAATCCGTGACCGGGGCTGAGTTTGGACGAGGCACTAAGAATCATCAGACTTATGGATAAACTTGGTTCCTCTTCGCACTTGTCTTTCGCTTTTTGTGGGAAGAGGCCGGTTCTCTGGACTCTTCTGCTGCATTTACCCTGATACCATATCGGAGGAGCCTTTCGGAAGGTTGATGTTTGGGATCCACTATCCTTTGAGTGACTAGAATCCTCTGCTCCTCCGGGCCACGACTTATATGAGTAACTTCACCCTCCTCTACAGTGTCCTGAATGCTCTTTGGATTTCCAGCAGGCAACATTTTATCTTTCTAGGTCAGCTCAGCATAGAATTCCTCCACAAAGGGATGAGATATTCCCGCTGCTATTTTATAACAAAGTATCCTAATTTCTTTAACCATACTGTCTTTATGTGTAAGTTTTTATGCTAGGTTTTGGTGCATACTTGTTTATGATTTGAATATTGATATATAATTGTATAATTTGTAATTTAAAGATTAATAATTAAATTATTTTTTAATTTTTTAGAAACTCATTTAGAGTTTCATCATTACACAAAAAAATCTTAAAAGTTTTTATATGAGACTTAGTTAATAAATTATCAATAAATTTAATATTAAACTATATTTATGATACTGTTAAAAGTATCAATAATGATGCTCTAATCTCATGAATATAAGATAAAAGGAAATCAAAGCAGCGAGCTGAACAAGTCAAAAGGATCTTCCACGAGCTAGAGCCAAACTAAGATCTTCGGAACCAAAAAGAACACATACTATTTATATTTGTGTAGTGATTGAGCTTGGTTGGAGCTATTAAAGAAAACTTATGCTCTGGTGGCTCCTTTAACACCGGAGCCATACTCCTTTAGCACCGGACCTCTTGGTCCTTTGTTTTTTTTCTTTGTTAAGTTATGCACTGTTTCATTTTAGGTGTGGCTGGGTCAAATGACAGGATCTTTGAGAAGGAATCGTTCTCTGTTTGGTTTGATCCGGATTATCTCCTGATGGTGTGGTGGTGGAAAGCAGTGTGAGTTATTCGTATTATATTTAGATATTGATCTAACATCACATAAAATTTGTTTTTTTCATAAATTAATTAATTACAAGAAAAAATATGGTATGTGATTTTCACAAGAAAAATAGTACCAGTAACAAAAAAAACTATAATTAACTATATAATAAAAAAAAATCTAATGTTATTCGATGTATTATAATATTATATATAATATATACTATTTTAACCTATATAACTACTGTTTTTTTTCTCTTTTTTTTTCTCTTTTTTCCATTGCTTTTTTATTTTCTTCTTCTCAATGTCTTTTAATTTCGATCAAATTATGGATTGTGAATACTATATTCGTTCAATCATCAAAAATTACGAAACTAATCTCTGCTTTTAAAATTTGTGGGTTCCTTTGTTTTATCATGTGATAAGGTTGAACATTAAAAACTAATATCAATATCAATCTTCATTTTTATCAACTTAGCTAGTAATTTTAATATTCATTTTTAATATTTTAGGGTGTTGGGTTTAAAATCCATATAAATGTAATGAATTTCAGAATTGACTACCATTCTGCACGATTTCTACTATCGATCTCCTTTTTGAAATTCACAATTAATGTTTAATTTAAACATTGTATTCTACATTATTTGAATATTTATCTATACTATTTATTTTTGGGGAGAGAAAAACTAGCAAAAATAATATTTTTGGTTCCACATTATAATATATTATTTTTATGGTTTATTTATTGGATACATAGCAAATTGACATTTTTCACACACTAGATTGCTTTAATCGGTGAAAAGAATTAGAAAGCAAAAAAGCAAATCCCTCTCCACAGCGGCGATTAGGGTTTCCCTAGCCTCTTCTTTCTCCTCTAGATTTATGGCGACTCCTTCGTTGGATCTAAAATCCATCACCAAATTTGGCTTCTCCTCACCCCCCCCCTCTTTCTTTTAAGCTACCTCTCTTTTCTTTCCCCTCTCTTTTGACCAATATAGGATTAGGGTTTGTTTTCGCTTTAGGTCTCGTTTCTCTCTTCTCTCTTCGGGTCTATCTCTTCCTCTCTTCCTCTTCTTCGTTCTCTGGTGTTTAGCGGATGGCCCAGTCCTCTTTCTTTCGAATTTGATTCCCCCTCATCATCATTTCGGGTTAGGTTTGTTTTTCTCTCTTTTTGTTCTTCTCTTGTTAAGCCTCTTCTTTTGGGTAAGGGTACAGGCTCAGATTCTTTGGCGAGTCTAAGGTTTGGTTGCTTCGCTGACTCGCTTCAACTGTAGAATCATCTTCTCATTTACGTTTAGCCTGTGCATGTATAAACCTCATACCTATCATTCTTTACCTAAGACTTCTACTCACTGAATGGATCTCTGGTCTGATATTTACCCAGTCTCAAGCATACTCTTAACCCTTACATGTACAGTGGTTTGCCATAGTTTTGATAAGGATTACACTGTGTTTTTTTAGCTGTGGATGCATTTTGGTGCCGATTACTGGCACTCATCTCCTGTTTTCAGGATTTTCCATCACAAAATAATCCCGATTTGTTTCTCCAGTATTTACTGAGAGCTAATTGTGGGGTAATCATCTTACCACTGTGACTACATTTGCAAATCTCAACCATCATCTCTGCCTCAGCTCCGTTTAACCAGGTTTAATCTTCTACTCCTCTGCCTTATTATTGTTCGGCCTCCTTAGCTAGGTGGAACATTTCTAGGTGGACCTCTAGATTTATTTTTAAGGTCAGTCTCAACCACATCTCATAATGAGTAAGGGTTCTCGGAAAAAGGATGAAGATGTAATCAAGAGATTAATGGAGCAAGAAGTAGTCAATTTGCAGGATGCAATAGTAATTAATGCGCCTTAGAACAAAGAGACTGTGGATGAACTTGCCAACAACATAATTATCTGAATCCTCAATCTCCATACAATTAAACCTGCGGGTTTGGCGTCTGCTATGATGAAAATTTGGGAGGTTGAAAAACACGTCCGTGCTACACCCATTGGCAATGATAGATTTCAATTCTATTTTGACTGGGAATCAGAATTGGAGAGAATATTACTGAAAACACCTTGGTATGTCAATGGATGGATGGTGGCAGGTGAACGGGGAACAGCTAACCCGACTCCGCACTACCTAAAAAGGATTCTATTCTGGGTTAGGATTAGAAACATTCCTGTCAACTATGTTACAGATGAAACAGTTAGGAAGGTTGGAGGCAGAATTGGAGAGGTTGATAAACAAGTGGTTCTCCATGCAAGAAATTATGACTCGCTGGAATATGTGCAAGCTCGAATATGGATTCAGGCAGACAATCCCATTTTTTTCAAACTTGCAATCAGTTTCAACGCAAAGGAGGTTGTGGTGATAGAGTTTGAATATGAAAAATTACAAAAACTTTGTCTGAAGTGCAAGCGTATGACGCATGATCAATATCACTATCCCTTTGTGTCTTCTGTCCGCTCAAAGACTTTGTCCGCTCAAAGACTTTGTCTGCTCCCTATGGATCGGCTTGTGGAGGTTCCAAGGAGAAGGGTATCACAATTATGGACCCAAGTGAGACGGAGAAATCAAATCGGGGATCTCAAATCAACCCTGCCAAGGACATGAAAGATAAGGGCAAGGGGAAAATTTCACAATCTCAAATCAAAAAAGAAAAAGGGAAGCAACAAGAGGTTTGGAGAGCAAAGCGAGAATATCCGACTACGGAACAACTTGCAACAGATAAGGTGGGGGAAAGTAAATGGAAGCCTTTAACTTCCTTTAATCTTGAGGTATCAGACTCCCCAACCCTGCTATAGAAACCTACTCATGAACCATCCAAGATTCCGAGTAGCAATTTAGCTGCCTCAGTTGAGGTTGAGAAAGAGGATCGTGTAATCACATCGAGATTGTCTGATGGGAGAATTCCAGCACAACAGCGACTTTCTGAACCATTGCTTCAACCATCTGAGCGAATGTTGAGTTCAGGACGGGTAGTTGAGGATCAAGTAATTGGGGAGGACTCATCCCTGTCCCACAAGAAAAGAAAAACTAGTGTTGAATGCAATATGGCTCGGAAAAGAGCAAAGACTACTATCTCAAGATAAGGATTCTAATACACAGGATTCACAAGGACTAGCTTTGGTTGGCAGCTCAAGTCAGAATTTGAATACGATTACTGACTTAAGACAAGTCCTCTCCTCTCCAGGCTTGCAGGCTCCTTCCACACAGAGAACACCAGCTTCTAGAAGGTTAGTGGTTATCCAGAAACTACTGCAATCAATATGAAGACACTCTCTTGGAACTGCCAGGGAATAGGAAATAGGCTGGCAGTTCAACACCTCAAAGACTTTTTTAGTCAACAAGATCTAGGGTTAATTTTTCTGTATTAGACTAAGAATCATAGATTTAAAATTGAGGATCTCTGTCATTATTTGGGCTTCCATGATATCCTCACAGTTGAGCCGAGTGGTTTAAGCGGAGGCATGGCAATGCTATGGAGGAGTGATGTCTTTGTTACTCCCATAACGTTGAATGAAAGAATCATTGATGTTAAAGTAATATGGAAAGGTCATCAGAGACAGAGATTTTGGAATTACTTTCTCGAGTTGGGGATGAGAAGGAAAGGCCCTTGGCTTCTAATGGGCGATTTCAATGAAATAATTTATGCTGAGGAGAAAAGAGGAGGAAGGTCTATATCAGAATCCTCATTCTACCCTTTTGCCTTCTTTATAGGCAAATGTGGACTAATTGAGCCGAGCTTCACTGGGAACCCACTATCTTGGTTTGGGCGAAGAGGCTCTGAACTTATCCATTGCAAACTGGATCGTGTGCTATGCCACTCTGAATGGATTAATCTATTCCCACGAACTATCTCACAATACATGTCTAGGGTTGGCTCGGACCATAGCCCCATCTGTTGTTATTTCGATGGAGAGGGTTCAAAGAGCAAACACCGCTTTAGATATGATGTAAGATGGAAGGAAAATAGGGTTTCATTGCAGCTGTTAAGAAAGGATGGAATACAAAACCGCAAGAATGGCTGGACGAGTTTGATTGCCCGGATCTTATTCAAAAGATCAGAGACTGCCGCCGAAGTATATCATCCTGAAAAAAAGGAATTCAGTGCAACTCTCACCTCATAATTCAAAACCTGAAAATCCAGATTGATAATCTATCCCATCAGAATTTCCTCTGGAAGAAATACAAGTTCTAAAGCTTGAACTTCAGAAAGCATACCAAGATGAGGAAATGTATTGGAAAATGCTCAGTAGGATTCAATGGTTGCGAGCTGGAGCCAAGAACACAAGATATTTTCACGCTCAGACCAAAGAGAGGCGAGCTTGGAATAGAATCACCATGCTCATAGAGGAAGGAACTGGGAAACAGTTATCCACAGATCAACATATGGGAAACTTGGTCATCAAACATTTCACCAAAGTCTACACATCGGAATTACTTAATACATCTGATACCCGTGCTTCTCCTATGTTCCAAAACGTCCAGCCAGTGGTGATAGAAGATCAAAATTCTATGCTCACGGCTCCAGTTTCATGCTCATAAGTTAAAACTGCTGCTTTTGGGCTTAACCCTACCAAATGCCCGGACCTGGATAGACTTTCGGGGGCTTTCTTCCAAGATAACAGGGAGATAATGGCAAAGGATGTATGCAGATGGTCGAAGATTTTATGGAATCATGATGTCTGGATATAAGGTGGTCTCTAAGATCCTGACATGAAGGCTAAAGAGGGTTCTTCCTGAAATAATATTAGAAAATCAGGCGGGTTTTATCAAAGGTAGGTTGATAAGCGATAACATCAACCTAGCTCATGAGATGCTTCATGCACTACGGAAAAGGAATGAAACTGCCGAGAACTTCATGGCAACTAAAACAGATACCACAAAAGCTTTTGATCGCATGGAGTGGCAATTCATTGAGGATGCAATGATGGAACTAGGATTCAGTGAGAAATGGATCAGTAGGGTGATGACTTGCATAACATCAGCAAGTTTTGAAGTCCTATTAAATGGGAAGGCTTTTGAAGTCCTACAAGAGTACAGTGTTACATCTGGACAAAGTGTCAACGTTTCTAAATCAAGTATCAGTTTTGGTAATAAAGTCGACATCCTCAAGGCAAGGATTCTACGCGACCTTACAGGCATAGAGAAAGACGGAGGGAAAGGAACCTACCTAGGCCTCCCTGAATCATTCATGGGCTCTAAAATTGGAAAACTCAAATTTGTAAAGAAGCGAATTGATAGGAGGCTCAACTCTTGGATAGCTCGATACATATCCCTCTCGGGCAAGGAAATCCTTATCAAAGTTGTAATTCAAGCCCTCCCCACTTAATCTATGTCATTTTTTCTTCTGCCCATAGGAACTTTGTCGTGCGATAAATTTTATGATCGCAAGGTTCTGGTGGTGAAACCAGTCTATAATCTCGACGCCTTTAGGATCACGTCTCTCCTTGGCATGTAGGAGTATATGGAGTACTCAAAATCTGATGAGAAAAGGAATGCAGAAGATCTTCGGGAATGGTGAATGAATCAAGTTGTTAGAGGACCCTTGGATTGTTGATTCGCAGCTACAACCCAGACCTCCAGAAAAACAGGAATCAATGCTCCTAGAGTGTGTTAAAAGGGAGCTTTTACTTGATCATCAATCGGATGAATGGAACATCCATAATCTTAAAAAGTGTTTAGAGATCAGGATATTAGTCTGATTTCTAAAGAACGACCGAGCAAGTCAAAGCCAGCCATCCCTTGGAACTGGATTCATCAATCGGATGGGCAATACTCTGTCAGATTGGGATATAAGCTCTGGTACATGATGACCTTCAACTCAGAGTCTCAAGTTTCAGCTTCTTCTCCGAACCTTCATCCTATTTACAGAGGAATATGGAACCTGAATACCTCCACGAAGATCAAACATTTGCTATGGAGAATCGCTACCAACAATCTAGCGACGGATGAAAACATGAAAAAAGTACCTTAGGGAGGGATGCAAATTTCCTTAGATGTGGTTTTGTGTTAGAAGACCGCAACCATATCTTTTTCTCTTGCCTTTATGCACGAGCGACATGGGTTGCATCTGAGGAATGGTATCTCACTGCTCCATTTGCTCTAAACTCTATGATGAAGACATCGAGCCAGCCATTGCACCAGTCATTCCACATGGGTCTCTTACACGGTCCAAGAGGAAAGCCTAGGGAGACAAGCTCAGAATACTCCTGGAGAGTAGAACCGGAGAGGACCCCGAGCTGACCATGCCGACCAGCCCGCGTCCAGGTGGCCCGTCCCAGCCGTTCCCAAGCCACCCGACCGACCGTCCACCATCCCACACGACCGACCGTCCACCGTCCCACACGTCCGATCCGACCAGCTCGTCTCGCGCGTCCACGACCGGTCCCAGCCCTGATCCGTTCCAGCTAGACAAGGAACCATGGATGTTCCTTCTAGAAGACTCTTCCTCCTCCGGTGTCTTTACCATTACCATCTGGTAGAGACACCAAAAGTCGTGCTAGGAAATTGTACTTTTTTCCTATCTTCGATTTTATCCCACTATGTTTTCCGAAGAAGGTTTTAATGAGGCAATACTCTTAGTGCGCAATGCGGTGAAGACTTGTTCATAATTCCATCTCATTCACAAGTCTTCCTGCGAATTATGTGCCTAAGTGTTATTGGGCTTTTCTATCTTATTTCTATTCTTTTTAGACTAAGTATTTATTTGGGTTTAAGTCATGTTGACTATTTAAGGCCCATTTTCTATTTAATTGCCAATGAGTGAACTACATGTTGTTTTAGTTCTTGTAAGGCTAAACGCCTTGTAGTTTAGCCTAAGTTGTAATAAGGCATTATATAAGTCTTTTGTCTCCACTTTAATAAAATAACAAGCATTTTGACTAAACCTAAAGACTAGTGTCTAAACCCTAAACAGCCGCCAGCAAGCTTCCCTTTTGCTGCAGCCGTGTTCTTCGACCCTTTGGTTGAAGTTCTTGGAGTATCACAAGCCCCTTTCACAGGTTGTGTGGTCCCTTTGATCCATCCTTCGCTTCCATTGATTTCTGTCCAGCAACCTGAGCTTCTCGGTGAAAGACAGCCCACCCCTTGGTTCTTGCATCATCTGGTATCAGAGCTTAAAGCTCCTGAACATCAGGTTGATTCTATCCTTTTGTTTTTTGGCAAATTTTTTTTCATTGTTTTGTGCAACAGTTTTTGGCTTTTGATTGTGTTTCTTTCTCTTTCCCCTGAGGTTCTCGGTAAGAAGGAGAGGAATCAAGTCACACACCACAAACATCCTACAAAAAAAAAAATCAGGTTCTATCATTCCTTGCCCTTGTTTTTCATAATTCAAAAACATATAAGAAATTTGCTTGTTGTTTGCTTGTTTCTGTGCTAAATTTTTTTTTTTAAGAACAAATTAAAATAAATCAAAATATTTGTTTAGGTTGTTAAACAATCTAGGATTCTTAGAAACTCACCTATAACACCTTCATCACCAAACTTGGAATCCATAAGAATATTGTGTGTTGCTTGTTTGTTTGCTTATGTCTCAAGGTTAGGTTTCTATTTGGTTCCTTGTCGCTAGTTAGGTTCTTGGTCTTGTTTGCGTGAGTCATAGGTTTAGGTCCTCCTTGTGTCGTTTGTACCTAACTCCAAGCCGCTCCTCCTAGATCTTCCCCATCATCGTTCGCGTGTTGCTAGGCTAGGTTCTCGTGTGTCCGCTAGTTGACCATAGAAACACTCGCTAGCCATGAGCCATGCTTTGACCTGTCCCGAGTAGCATCCTGTCCCGCGCTTGCCTAGTTAAGACATTCCCACCGTCTGCGTGTTCTGTATCCGTAGCATTCTAGGTCGCGTCTTGTCCCCTTAGTTGTCCGCGTCGAGTTCTAGGTAAGGTCATTCACGTCTAGCTCACTACCGTGTGTAGTTCCCCTAGGCGGCTAGGTTAGTTTAGTGTCTAGGTTCTTATCTCTTAGTTTTTAGGAAGTTTTCCTTAGCATTTAGACAGCATATTAGATAGTTTCCATAATTTTTCTAGGCTAGGAATTAGTTTAGGAAGTTTTCTAGATTGTCTTAGGTAGTTTTCCAATTTATTTTTAGGCATTAAATTAGTTTCCTTTTAGTTTTAGGAAATTTCCTTTTAGGAACTAAGAAATAAGTAGATTTTCTCTTATTTAGTATAGTTTTCATATTTCTTAGATTAGACAATTAATATAGGATATTTCCATTTAGATAGTTTCTATTTTAGTTTTAGTCCATATTTTGAGGATATTTTCCATTCTTAGGTTTCATTTTTCTAGATTTAGGATATTTTTTTTTTCTTGATTGTTTCCTTTTGTGTTTAGTTAGTTTTCTTTTATTTTATAAATAAAAAAAAAATAACAAAAATAATATCTGGGGAATTTTTCATTTAAGGAAAGTTTCCATATTCTGTAAGTTTCCTTTTCAGGAAACTTTCCATTTTTGAAAATTTCATTTTCTCGGAAAAGGAAATATGTCAAAGAATGACGAGTCTACGTCCGGACAGCTCAATCAGACAATAATGCAGCTGTTGCAAATATTGACTGCCCAGATGTCAACCGTCACGACTCGCCTCGAGCGTTTAGAGCAGCCTGCACCAGCACCTGCCGCACCACCCTATCACCATGATCAACCACCCATGGGTCGACATCCATACTACGACGAGCCACCACCACCACCTCGTCCACCAGTACACTATCCCGAGGTTAAGATGAACCCACCTCTTATTTCGGGAAAACTTGATCCATAAGAGTACTTAGACTGGGAGAAACGAATGCAGCTCCTTTTTGAGTACTACAACTACGACGATCCCCGAAAAGTCGCCCTAGCAATGGTGCAATTAACTGACCACGCACTGGCGTGGTGGGATCGAGAAGTCACCGCTCGCAAGAGAGCTCGGATGAGTCCTTTGACCTTATGGGTCGAACTCACCCAGATCATGAGGCGAAGCTACGTCCCGCCCCACTTCCACCGTGAGCTTCAGCGATGTTTCCAACGTCTTACACAAGGAAGCAAGACGGTGTCTGAATACTTCGATGAATTCGAGCATCTACGCAACCGAATCGATGTAGATGAGTCCGAGGAAAGTCTTATGGCCCAATTCATCGACGGCTTGCACGAGTCCATTGCAAGAAAAATAAAATTGCAGCCATATCACGACCTAGGCGAGTTGTTCCACCTAGCAGTCCAGAACGAGAAGTGCCATAAGCGTAAACTTGCCACACCTTCTCGACCCAAGAACACGTGGAACACTGGTTCCAAGCCACTCGAGAGGACGACTCAGCCCATTGACCCACGACTTAAGGGCAAACCCGTGGCCAGAAGCTCAGCCCCCAGACCATCGCCATCCGCTCCAAAACCGTCCAGTACCACGACCCCGACCCAGCCTCAGCGAAGCAGCGAGATCGTATGCTTCAAATGTAAAGGCAGAGGACTTATGTCCCGGGAATGGCCCACTAAATGAACAATGGTACTCACTGCTTCCGGATACTACGAATCCGAAGACGAACAAGAGGAGCCAGCATTTCCAACACACCATCAGTCCGACGAGGAAATTGAATACGCCGACTCCGGAGAAATGCTAATGATCTGACGCGTTATCAGATTGAGATTCGAGCCAGAAGAAGAAGAGCAGCGAGAGAAAATTTTCCACTCTAAATGCACAATACTTGGGAAAGTGTGCTCGTTAATCATCGACGGAGGGTCCTGCACCAACGCCGCCAGTAAATACATGTTGGAGAAACTAGGATTGCATGTGACCAAGCATCTCAAACCCTACAAGCTCCGATGGCTGAACAACAAGACGGAGTTGTACATCTCAGACCAAGTTAAGGTCTCTTTCAGCATCGGCAGATAACAGGACCAGGTCACCTGCGATGTCGTCTCGATGTCAGCTGGATATCTTTTGCTCGGACGACCTTGGCAATTTGAACGAGAGACTACGCATAACGGACGAACAAACTTCTATTCCTTCGTCCACGACAAGCGTAGATATAACCTCGCACCAATGTCTGCATACGCCGTTCAAGAGATGCAATCTAAGATGGCGAAAGATCAACATGCCCGAAGGAGAACTTCTTAATAAATGTGGCAGACATGCGGAAAGCCACTTGCACCCAGGACACTCAGGTCGTATTAATGCTCTACAAAGAAAGCCTGCACACGACTTGCACCGAGTCATCATTGCCTGCCGAGATCAGCGCCCTGCTAGACAAGTATGTCGACTTCTTTCCAGACGAAATTCCAGCCGGCCTCGCACCTATCTGAGGGATCGAGCACCACATCGACTTTGTTCCCGGAGCTCAGTTATCCAACCGTCCTGCCTACAGAGTTAAACTCGAGGAGGCTAAAGAGTTAAAACGACAAGTCCAGGACCTCATGGCTCAAGGCTACGTTTGAGAAAGCCTTAGTCTTTGTGCCGTCCCGGTTCTTCTAGTACCAAAGAAGGACGGGAGCTGGAGGATGTGCGTCGACTGTCGCGCCATCAACAACATTACAATCAAGTACCGGCACCCCATTCCGCGTCTGGACGACATGCTAGACGAGCTCAGCGGAGCTGCAGTTTTCTCCATGATTGACCTGAAAAGCGGATATCATCAAGTAAGGATACGCAAAGGAGATGAATGGAAGAGTGCATTCAAGACCAAGCAAGGTCTTTATGAGTGGCTAGTAATGTCATTCGGCCTGTTAAACGCTCCCAGTACTTTCATGCGCCTTATGAACGAGGTCCTTCGTCCGTTCATTGGCAAGTTGTGGTGGTCTACTTCTACGATATTCTCGTCTACAGCACGACCTACTCAGACCATCTAGAGCATCTAGAGACCGTGATCACCACCCTGCAGAGAGAGCAGTTGTACGCAAATCTCAAGAAATGTACCTTCTGCACCGACCAAGTTGTTTTTCTTGGTTTCATCGTAAGTTCCCAGGGACTTCAGGTGGAAGACGAGAAGATTAAGGCCATACAGGAGTGGCCCACACCGACGACCAACTTCCACGGACTCGCCAGCTTCTACAGACGGTTTGTCCGAGATTTCAGCACGATAGCTGGTCCGTTAACCTCGACGATCAAGAAGAATTAGGACTTTCGTTGGGGACCCGAGCAGGATCAATCCTTCAAGCTTCTAAAGGAACGCCTCATACACGACCCAGTCCTAGTCCTGCCGGATTTCACTCAGACATTCGAGGTCGAGTGTGATGCTTCAGGGATCAGCATCGGAGCCGTCCTCACGCAAGGCGGACGACATGTCGCCTATTTCAGCGAAAAGTTAAGCGAAGCTGCCCTTAACTATCCGACGTACGACAAGGAGTTCTATGCCCTAGTCCGCGCCTTGGAGACTTGGCAGCATTATCTGCTTGTCGGGGAGTGCGTCATTCACACTGACCATCAGACACTCCAGCACCTCAGAGGACAGTCTACGCTGAAGAAGAGACATGCCCGTTGGTTGGAGTACATCGAGACCTTCCCATACGTCATCAAGTATAAGAAAGGAACGGACAACGTTGTCGCTGATGCCTTATCGCGTCGATACAGTCTATTTCAGTCATGGAGTCAAAAGTTATGGGCTTCGAGATGATCAAAGAGCTGTACACTGATGATGCAGATTTCTCTCAGGCTTACCTAGAGCACGGCAAGGACACCTACAGCCGCTTCTTTCTTCACGATGGGTTCCTCTTTAATGACAAACGACTTTGCATACCGAGAGGATCGATTCGAGAGCTGCTTCTCAGAGAGGCCCACGGTGGAGGTCTCATGGGTCATTTTGGCATTGACAAGACCCTAAGCATGCTTAAGGAGAATTTCTATTGGCCTCATCAGCGACGAGACGTAGAGGCACATTGCGCCCGGTGCCTTATCTGCAAAAGGGTCAAATCCAAGATGCATCCGCAAGGCCCTTACATGTCCTTACCAGTCCCATCCGCGCCCTGGACAGACATCTACATGGACTTTGTTTTAGGCCTACCGAAGATCAACCACAAAGACTCCATCTTTGTCGTGGTCGACAAATTTTCCAAGATGACACACTTCATCGATTGCAACAAGACCAATGATGCAAGTCAGATTGCCGACCTATTCTTCAAGGAGATAGTACGACTGCAAGGCATTCCTCGGACGATCGTATCTGACCGTGACACCAAGTTCCTGAGCCACTTCTGGAGAGCATTGTGGCAAAAATTGGGCACCAACCTTCTGTTCTCCACCGCATACCATCCGCAGACTGACGGACAGACCGAGGTTGTCAACCAGACCTTATCCCAGACCCTGAGAGCAATGATTGGCCGCAACTTGAAGAATTGGCTGGAGTGCCTTCCGTACGTCGAGTTCGCTTATAATAGAGCTACGCATTCCGGCACGAAGCGTTCTCCATTTGAGATCGTCTACGGCTTCAACCCGACCACTCCTATCGAGTTCACACCCATACCATTGGGCGACGACATCAGCTTGGAGGGAGAAGCAAAGACGGACTACATCAAGCGACTTCATGCAGAGACAAAGGCAAACCTGGAACAACGGAACATCCAAAACGTCAAGAATGCCAACAAAGGCCGTCGGCACATGGTTTTCAAGGAGGGAGATTAGGTCTGGCTGCATATGCGACCCGAGATATTTCCCCAGCGATAGAAGAGCAAGCTTGCACCCCGGGGACATGGTCCATTCCGCGTCTTTCGGAGAATTAACGATAACGCCTACCAGCTCGAACTTCCAGGTGAGTATAACGTCTCTAGTACTTTCAATGTTTCTGACTTATAGTTGTTTGATGCAGGTGAGGACTTCGCTTTGGAGACCAAAGCACGTCAAGAGGGAAGGAATGATGAGGAAATCGAGCCAGCCATTGCACCAGTCATTCCACCTGGACCTCTTACGCGGTCCACGAGGAAAGCCTTGGGAGATAAGCTCAGCATACTCTTGGAGAGTAGAACCGGAGAGGACCTCGAGCTGACCATGCTAACCAGCCCGCGTCCAGGTGGCCCGTCCCAGCCGTTCCCAAGCCATGCGACCGACTGTCCATCGTCCCACACGTCCGATCCGACCAGCTCGTCCCGCGCGTCCACGACCGGTCCCAGCCCTGATCCGTTCCAGCTAGACAAGGAACCATGGAGGTTCCTTCTAGAAGACTCTTCCTCCTCTAGTGTCTTTACCATTACCATCCGGTAGAAACACCAAAAGTCATGCTAGGAAATTATACTCTTTTTCGTATCTTCGGTTTTATCCCACTGGGTTTTCCAAAGAAGATTTTAATGAGGCAATACTCTTAGTACGCAAGGCGGTGAAGACTTGTTCACAATTCCATCTCATTCACAAGTCTTCCTGCGAATTATGTGTTTAAGTGTAATTGGGCTTTTCTATCTTATTTCCATTCTTTTAGACTAAGTATTTATTTGGGTTTAAGTCATATTGACTATTTAAGGCCTATTTTCTATTTAATTGCCAATGAGTGAATTACATGTTGTTTTAGTTCTTGTAAGGCTAAACGCCTTGTAGTTTAGCCTAAGTTGTAACAAGACATCATATAAGCCTTTTGTCTACACTTTAATAAAATAACAAGCATTTTCACAAAACCTAAAGACTAGTGTTTAAACCCTAAACAGCCGCCAGCAAGCTTCCCCTTTGCTGCAGTTGTGTTCTTCGACCCTTTGGTTGAAGTTCTTGGAGTATCACAAGCATTTTTTACAGCTTGTGTGGTCTCTTCGATCCACCCTTCGCTTCCATCGATTTCTGTCCACCAACCTGAGCTTCTCGGTGAAAGACAGCCCACAACCCACCCTTTGGTTCTTGCATCACTCTATATTTGCAAATCTTGCAAACTGCTTATGAGGAAAGAAACACCACGACACACATGCTTTATGGCCTTGGATCATCTGGCGCATATGGAAATCAAGAAACAAATTCCTTTTCAAAGGAAAAATGTTGGATCCGCAAGAAGCAATTCGGATTTGCCAAAGAAAATGCTTTAGAATGGCTTCAACTGAATGTCGATCAAGTGATTCCCCGACATACAATGGAAATTGTTCACGTGTTACCATTAATGATCCACCATTCGTATCAGTCAATCAACTCAGGGGACTTCAAAGAAGGAACATGCAATGGACCCGCTCCCTACCAGGTATGCTCTGCTGTAATGTAGATGCTTCTTGGATTGAAGATCTAGAATGTGGAACTGGTTGGATTATTAAGAATAATTTGGGGAGGATCAGATTCTGGGGGCTAAGAAGTATCCTCTGCTGCTTTCTCCACTTCATGCTGAGCCAGCAACCCTAGCTTGGACCAGTCATTGCCTATCCAACATGAGGTTGAAAAATGTTTGTTTTCAAATAGACTGTTGTGTTTTACATTTGGCTTATAAGGAATCAAATCATTGGCCTTCTTTGTTGAGTTATTTAGTAGATGTCTGTTGCATTTTCAAGGCTAATCTTATCTTTTTTCTAGCCGTAATAAGTGGAGATGGAAACAAAACAACTAATTGCATTGCTAAATATGTCTTCTCATATTTATTTTGCTGAAATCTCTAATGAATCTTGTGCTTGGTTAGTTGTCAAAAGAGATTAGCATTGATTTCAATCAATAAAATTTTGTGTGTTAAAAAAAACAAACGGTGAAAAGAAAAGAGAAAAAAACTATTTTCCCCGCAAAGAAGTTTCCTGTATAGCCCACACCTTTGATCAGTGTTGATTCTGGGTCAATTTCTGCAAATTGGTAGCGATTTCGTGCGTCTTCGATTCGTTCTTCAGGATCCCAAACCCAGAATCATGCTTTCGTTATCCTCTTCTTCGTTGCTTCGTCCAAGTTTACACTTCCATGGTTCTTCGGACCAATCCGTCGTTACGGCAAGAAGGAGTACCAGCTCGTTCCGTCGGAAAGTCTTTTGCTGTTCCATAGCCACCGAATTCGATGTAATTTCACAAATTTGCTGCCTTTAGCTGCAATTGCTAACCTCTGCTTATGCTCAGTCTTTTTAGATCAAATGTTCTGGAATTGTAGTTCGAACTTGAGTGTTGTCTAATATTTTGATAATGTGGTGATTGATATCTGCAGAGTCTCTCAAAGTCAGGAGGAGGTTTGCGTAAAAAGCTAGAGCCTGAGAATGATTCTGATGTTCTTATAGAATGTCGAGATGTCTACAAATCATTTGGGGAAAAACATATCTTGAAAGGTGTTAGCTTTAAGGTATAATTTGGTATTGTCACTATACATTTTAGAATACTTCCAATTTTTATTTCCAATTCAGTGTTAAAGAGTGATGTAAATGATTTGCTAAAGGGTACTTCTAGGTTTAGGCTTTAGAATTTGAAAAGATCCTTCGAGGTTATCTTGTTCCGGATCTTTAGCTTATGCATAAAGCCTTCAGATTTTGAGTGTCACACAAGAACCACATGTTAACCAGGTTTTAGTAATGCAGATTAGACATGGCGAAGCTGTTGGTGTGATTGGTCCTTCTGGGACTGGAAAATCAACAATTTTAAAGATCATGGCTGGTCTTCTTGCTCCAGACAAGGTCTGCAAGTGTTGCAACGTCGTGCACTATTTATTTTTCTTTATCTGATAAGATCGTAGCGTTCAGATTATTCTATTGTCTCTGATGCTTGGTATAAGCAGGGAGACGTTTATATACGAGGAAAAAAACGAGCTGGTTTGATAAGTGATGAGGAAATATCAGGACTTCGTATTGGCCTTGTAAATCCTGTTCTTAGATAATTCCTGATTAGTCGTGCATTTTTGGATTGGAGTTTGTATCAGATGGGTTTTTTTCTATCTTACAGGTTTTTCAGAGTGCAGCTCTCTTTGATTCTTTAACAGTTCGTGAAAATGTGGGTTTTTTACTGTAAGATGTGATCCTGAAACGTCCTACATAACCTCATTTTTCTAGCCAAAAGGTGGATGACGCTCTTATTGATTAAACTTTTCCATGTTAACTAATCTCAGCTATGAAAGTTCAAAAATGTCCGAGGATCAAATATCTGAGCTTGTGACACAGACCTTGGCAGCTGTTGGTTTGAAGGTATCCTAATTATTATACCAGTTATGAAAGATTTGCTTCAACTGATGATTGTTTACTCCAGCTAGAAACATCTGGTTCTTATGATTTTATTCTTTTCTAATAAGATCAGGGGGTTGAGAATCGACTACCTTCTGAGCTATCTGGTGGGATGAAGAAAAGGGTTGCCTTAGCTCGATCACTTATCTTCGATACAACAAAGGAGGTCATAGAGCCAGAGGTAATCCCAAGATCTACTCAAGTTCATGAATGCACTTAGCTTCTGCATTTGTATAGTTCTTGATGAAAGTTAGGCTTATCATGCACTGATTTTTTCCTTCTTAGGTGCTCTTGTACGATGAGCCAACAGCTGGACTTGATCCCATTGCATCAACTGTAGTTGAAGATCTTATACGATCTGTTCACATGACGGGCGAGGAGGATGCACTTGGAAAACCTGGAAAAATTGCCTCTTATTTGGTTGTTACCCATCAACATAGCACCATTCAAAGAGCTGTAGACAGGTTCTGCTTATAGTCCACATTCTTGATATACACAATGTGCTTTTCCTTCAACCCTTGAGAATTTTGGTTTCTTCTATTCAGGTTATTGTTTCTGTATGAAGGAAAAATCGTTTGGCAAGGAATGACACATGAATTTACGACCTCAACAAATCCAATAGTTCAACAGGTTCAATTTTTTAACATGTTCACATCTATATTTCAAACAAGAATGTTTGTCAAGAGACATGCAAGTACTTCAGATGCAGTTTGAGTAATTCATTTTCTTTTCTTTTTTCTTTTTGTATCTTTCAGTTTGCTACAGGCAGCCTTGACGGACCAATCAAATACTAAGGGACGCAAACCGTGATAATTTAGGATCGAAGTCGTGGCGAGGCATGGTTATAGATTGTCTGGATTCTGGCAAACATATGCATTGAGTTGAGTTGTGTATGCAGACTCCTCTTGCCCCCATTAAAATTCTTAAGAAACTAGTTCACACGATTCTTTAGTTCTTCCAAAACACAGCTTGAGTCTACTTGTAACACTTTTTAATCTTATTTACATAGATCAGGAAAGTATTGTAAGTTGAGATTTCTTGTTGAAGCAAAAGTATAATGCATAGATGAGAAATGAGTTTTAAAGTCCCAAGAACAAGACCTTCATTTCTCAAACATATATCAAACAAAAATGATACAATTCTGAATCTAATCAAAGACTCTCTCTATACACAAACGTTACTCATACAATAGAAGAAAAGAAAGGCTTGATTTTTCAACTACCCAACTTGAAAGCATCAACAAAGAGACCCAAACAAACACCAGCTTTCCAGAAATTCATAAACACAACAAAAGACTGTAGCTTCCCTGAAAACATTGAAGAAGATGGCTTCTTATACATAAGCATACCGATTCCTTCGATCGCAGCCACGACGATTCCTGCGACAAGCACGTCCCAATCACCGGTTTGGCCAAGTATCGTGGCCAATGCATTTGCAGTGTAGAAACCAAGAAGCAGTAAGAATATCTTCATTGGGAAGTTTTTTCTTGCAGAGTTTATCTTCACAAGCAACTGTTTGCCTAACGCAATCGCAATTCTGCCTAATCTAGTGCTACCTAGACCTGTTCTGTCTCCAGTAATCTCTTATCCTCCTCCGTTATCTTCAGGAACTGAAGAACCTGTGTCTAACACAAACGTTATTCTCTGATTTGGTCTTCGAATCTGAAAACTAGAGAGAAATTGAAGAGAAAATTTTCAGTGCCAAACCAAAATGAAGACCCTTGTACGCCCAAAGTCAAAACGCTACCTTTTCATAGGATTAATCGGCGAAGCGTTTCTTCTGTCGAACACATTTAGCATAAAGGATCGACCTTTATCAATTTCGAAGATTGATAACGATGATGTTAAGATGCGTAAAGCTTGAATTTGACATGCCATTAGAACCAGAACTCGGTTTCTGAGACTTGGGGTTTTTTTAGGAGTCATCGTCTGAAATGCTCTTCGATATCATTTCATGTTTTTATATGTATCTGTATTTTTTAAACAATTAATTTAAATTATAAAACGGGTTAAATGACAAAAAAACCTAAATGAAATCAAAATAACTAGAAAAATATTTGGATAGTATCCACAAACCCGTGTGTCGAATGGATTATCCAGTTGAGTCTAAAAACTGTTTTAAGCGGTTCGAAACGTTTTTTCGAAATGGTGCAAACGTTTCAGTTTCCTTTTTTTTTCCATCTTTAAATAACGAGATAGATCCCTCCTCTCTTACTCGATTTTCTCTCGATCTTCGATTATTAGTAAAACTAGGTCAAACTAATCTCTAAATACCGCAATTTGTACTCTAGATTCTCGAAATCTAACCCTGTTCCTTCAGATTGTTGTTCTGATGGCCCCGAATACGAGAAGAACGAAGAGGCGCAAGTCGGTTACTCCGACGGACGGTCTAAGGAAAACAAAACAGCGTGGTGAGTCTTCGTCATCGTCATCGATGCATGTGGAAGCTCAGCCGCCACTGGATTCGCGGTTCCCATCTCCAACGGTCGTCGAAGAAGAAAACGTAAATCTTGCCATGGTGGTTTTTGAAGACCCTAATGAAGTGAGTCAGCCAATTGTGGAAGAAGAAAGATGGCTCGAAGAAAACAAAGGAAACGGAGTTGACAGAGATTCCAGGGCAGAAGAGAGAGAACCAGGAGGCGGAGTAGGAGCCCATCTGTCAGGAGCCGGGGCGGTAGAAAACGAAGTTGGAAGAGATATCCCCGCTGAGGTTGAAGTCCCGGGGGAAGAAGAAAACGATGAAGCAGGAGAAGGAGGAAATGTCAAACGAGGAGGCCCCGCTGAGGTTGAAGTCTCGGGGGAAGAAGAACACGAAGAAGCAGGCCTAGAAAGACATATTCCCGTTGAGTTTGAAGTCCCGGGGGCGGATGAAAACGAGAGAGAAAACAAAGAAGCAGGTGGAGGAAGCCATATCCCCGCTGAGGAAGTGCCGGGGGCGGAAGAAAACGAAGAAGCAGGCGGAGTCCCCGCTGAAGTTTAAGTTACAGTCAAGGAAGGAGGAACCTCCGGCGGGAGAGCAACGACAGAGGTAAAACTGTGTTAATGTTTTATTCTTAAGTAGTAAAACTGTGGGGAAACTAGTACAACTGCGATCATTGTAGTAACCCTAGTATAACTTTGATGTTTTAGGTAAAACTAGTAAATTTCTAAATAACTTAGTTAAACCAGCAGAACTCTAATTGTTTTAGTAAAACTACTGTAAATGTAATTGTTTGGGTAAAAGTAGTAAAACTATAAATAATTAAGTAACACTAGTAAAACTACGATAGGTAGAGCTATGTTTAACTAACGTAAAATTGTTATTTTTTTGTATAATTGGTATATTATCTGTTTTTTTGTTACAGGATTCCGGAGATTGTGATGCGATACCACCGGTGGCCATGCATTTCCATCCAAACCAGTACAACAAGAAGATAAAGATAACGACGAAGTGTTCTGTTTATAAAACATTGAATGTACTCAGATCATTGAAAATGGATAAAAGGGAGGAGAACTGGTTTAAAGAGCACCCACAATTTAGGCATATATTCCACTGTTGGAATGAAGAAGAAATGATGAACTATGGAAGCCTTTAATTCATGTTAAAAGGCGATTTATTTATATGTCAAATGGAGTGTCTAAGGCTTGTTTGTATTATAGGATTATGTTATTCTTGTAGCCACTTAGGTATAAGGCTATCCTTGTGTCCAAACAAGCCTAGACTAGATTAGTATAAATACCTTACTCCCTTCACATTTTTGTATCTAAGAATTCATAATTTTCATTTCCTAATAAAATCATTATTTTCTCTAATTCTCTAATTCTCTCTAATCTCTCATTCTCTCATTCTACAAATCTCTTAATCTCATATTTTTTCATGGTATCAGAGCTTGTGTTACATCAAATCTAGGTAAATTTCATCATTCTTTCATTGATTCAACAAGAATCCATCTTGTTCTTCATCATCTTTTGGATCAATTTCGAACGTTATCTTGTAATTCAAATTCCGGCCAAACCTCGACTCCTTTTGTCGATCTGCTTTCTCTGGATTGTGCATCGGCGAGTTCGGAAGCCACGGCCGTTTGAATCGCATCATTTGTCCCAGGGAATCAAAAGCTACAAATTGTTTTGCACAGGCTCTTCGCAACCATCTCCGCTGCGAACTCTTGCGTTTCCCAGGTCACCCCGACATTAATTCTTCATCAAATCATGATTTTAGTAATCCTAAACACAAGCTCTTCGAGTCTAGTTTCTGTTTAAAGAAAGCAGAACTCAATTCCATTATGTTTGGAAGATTTTATTGAAGGTTTCCTCAGAGACGTCAAAATTCACCTATATCAAAATTCTGGTGATATTATTCTAAACTTTTCTGAGTTTTCTTTAAAGCTTTGATTCTGGAAAGTTTAAGAAGTATCTTGTTAAGGTCTCTACGAAATTTTAGTTCAATACAATAGGTTTAAGACTCCAAGATTAATTTTCTTGAATTCTTTGTTAATCTTTGAAAATTTTAAAATTTATTTCTTGAAATTTAGGATTGATTTTAATTGATAAAATTCGAATTTGGTTGTTAATATTTGATAAGGTCGGGTACTAGTTGGTTTTAATCTGTTATAATTCTTGTTACTTGAGTTGTTAGAATTGGTTGCAGATTGTTAAAGATAGTTATAGGTTGTTAAGATTTCTTGATATACAAGAAATTTTTTTTTTTTTTGTTGGTCACGCATTTTATCACCTGCTTGCACATACACGATTTTGTTTCCTGTCTTGCACATACACTTTTGTGGTTGCAGGTTGTGGCTTATACTTATGCAGGAATTGTGATAGATTCTGGGTGGGGTAAATGCTGTCCCGATCAAGTAACTAGTTCAGACAACCGACCAAAGCTAGCGTTCGGACCGCGGATCATCTCAACAAGTCGATTGTGATTGCTTCCCGACCAGCTTGCTCCTGGTCGTGCTGTGTTCGCGTGTTCCGAACTCTTGGTGTGCCAGCGATTGTCTGTGTACTGTGTCTCGACCAAGCGCATACTCGATTCGTCTTGTGACTGGCTAGCAAAGGTCTTGTTTTCCGACCAGCCAGCCCAACGTCCCGACCAGCGTGTGATCAGTCTTGTCCGTGGTATTACCAGCGTTCCAACCATCTAGTGACCAATTCAATCTATTATGGAGATTCAAACATCTCTTAGAGTTCCAATTATTCTACATGGAGCAAATTATCTCTTGTGGTCTATGACCATGAAAACCACATTAGGTGGTAAAGGTCTTTGAAACCACATTGCCACAAATGGCATTGAAGACAATGAAGTGGCTGAAGTGAGTGATGCAGCTCAAGCCAAATGGTACCAAGAAGATCAGTTGGTACTTTCTATACTACAAACTTCTCTTGCTAGTGATCTTTTAGAAGCTTATTCTTTTTGTGAAAATGCAAAAGATCTTTGGGACACTTTGCTTAAGGTGCATTGAAACACCACTAACCTTTTGAGAATTTTTGAAGTGAAGAAGGCTTTGAATGAATTAAGGCAGGAGGATGCTGAATTCACAAAGCACTATGGCTCATTCAGAGCTTTGTGGGCTGAGCTAGAAATGCTAAGGCCAGCCACTATTGAACCACTTTTTCTCCTTGAAAGGAAAAAACAAGATAAGGTGTTTGGGTTACTTTTAACTCTTAATTCTACTTACTCAGATCTTATTAAGCATATTCTCAGGACTGATAAGTTGCCTAGCTTGGAGGAAGTTAGTGCTCAAATTCAAAAGGAGCAAGGATCACATGGATTGTTTGGCAACAAAGCTGAACTGGTAGCTGCTCACAAAAGTTTCTTCAAACCAGCAAATGATTCTAAGAAGAGGAGACAATTTTGTGATCATTGCAAGAAGAATGGCCATGCAAAGAAGGATTGCTGGGTTCTTCATCCTCACCAGAAGCCTTCTTGGGCCTCACGGCCTCAACAACACTTGGCCATGCCCACGGCCAGCCAAGCTCACGGCATGATGCCATCCAAGGCGGTTGTAAGCAGTGGTCCACTCTCTCATTCAGCCTCCACCAGTATCATGTCACAAGCATCAGATTTTGTAACAAAATAAGACCTGGAAGCTCTTATCAAGGCAATAAAGGATAGCAATGTGATGGGTAAAACTTTTCATGCTTCTTTTCAAACTTCTTATACTTCATATGCTCCTAAATATTTGGTGGTGGACTCTGGTGCTTCTCATCACATGATTAGTGATTTAGAATTGCTAGAGAATGTAGAATCTGCCCTATGGAATGTTCTTATTGCTAATGGAATTAAAGTACCAATCAAAGGCATAGGAAAATTGAAGTTGTTTGATGAAGAATCTAAAGCATTTTATATGCCCTCTTTTACCTCTAACTTGCTCTCAGTTAAAAGAGCTACTACTGACTTAAATTGTTATGCTATATTTGGTCCTAATGATTTCCATTTTCATGATATTGAAACTAGAAGATGTTTTGGACAAGGAACCACAAGAGATGACTTGTATGTACTTGAAAATATGGCGAGTGTTAGTGAATTGGAATCGGCTTTTCAGGCTAATACATTTAGTACTGATTCTTATTTGTGGCATGCTAGACTAGGAAATCCTCATCCAAGAGCTCTTGAATTAATTGTGCCTGATTTGAAAATGCCTAAAGAGTTGTGTGATGCTTGTATTCTTGGGAAACATTGTAAAACAGTTTTTGAAAAATCTATGCATAAATATGAAAATTGGTTTGAATTGGTGCATTATGATGTTTGAACATCTCCATTTCCATCTAGAGAAAACCATAAATATTTTGTGACAGTTATTGATGAAAAGTCCAAATATACATGGGTTACTTTACTTAGTTTTAAAGATAGGGTTTATGATGCATTTCTAAACTTTCAAGCATATGTTACTAACCAATACAATACAAGAATTAAATTCTTTAGAACAGATAATGGAGGAGAATACACTAGTACCAGACTTCAGGAACATCTAGCTAAGCATGGCATTGAGCACCAAACAAGCTGTCCTTACACTCCACAGCAAAATGGAGTAGCTGAAAGGAAGAACATACACTTAATGGAAGTTGTGAGAACTATGATGTTCCACATGAAGGTACCCAAACGGTTTTGGGGGGATGCACTTGTAGCAGCATGCTACTTGATTAACAGGATTCCTACAAAAGTCTTTGATGACATTTCTCCATTTGAGGTACTAAACAAAACTATACCCACTATTGATCACTTGAAAGTTTTTGGTTGTGTTTGTTTTGTATTAGTACCAAGGGAGCAAAGAAACAAGCTAGATCCAAAGAGTATCAAAGCTATGTTCATTGGGTATTATTCTACTCAGAAAGGATACAAAATGTTATGACCCAGAGACTAGAAGAGTCTTGGTGTCTAGAGATGTGAAGTTCCAAGAAGAAAAAAGTTTCTATAAAGAAGAAACTTGTGACCAATTTAAGGACATCTCATCAACAAGATCAGACCAAGCTGAATACTTGAGGAAGCTCTTGGAAAGTATTGGAATAGTAGGTGGTTCTTCTCCTCAGCTCACGGCTTCGTCACCTATGTCAACCAACCCACCAGCAGGCAGCCCTAGAACTGCGGACACACCAGCCAGCCCTTCATGCACAACCGGCCCTTCATGCACAACAGGCCCTTCCGGCTCAGGCAACCCTTCACGGCCTTTCACAGCCGGCTCTCCTGGTCTTCCTCCTCTTGAACATGGGGGAGGGGGGAGTAGCTTCTACTCATGTCCAATAAGACTCAGCAGGAGATGATGGAATTTTAGTCTCAGCTTCCAAAAGATCAAGAGATATACCTACTCTTGTTGAAGTTTTGAATGAAGAAGAGGAATCTAATCAAGAAGCTTCACCTACAGTCTTAAGAAGGAGCACAAGACAAAGGAATCCACCTGTTTGTAATATTGCTCACTTACCTTCTAATCATGTTGATTTTATTTCTAGTCTTGATAATGAGCAGATTCCAAAGACTTATGAAGAAGCTGTGTCCAAAAAGGAATGGAGGGAAGCTATCTTAGCTGAGAAACAAGCCATGGAGAGGAATGGTACTTATGCTTCAGCCACTCTACCAAAAGGAAAAAGGGCTGTAAGTTCTAAATGGATTTTTACCATTAAATACAAAAGAAATGGTGAAATTGATAGATATAAAGCTAGGTTGGTGGCTAGGGGTTTTACTCAGACATATGGTGAGGATTATAGGGATACATTTTCACCTGTAGCTAAGTTTCATTCTGTCAATATTGTTCTTACTGTTGCTACTAACCTTGAGTGGGAGTTGTGGCAAATGGATGTCAAGAATGCTTTCTTGCAAGGTGAACTAGAGGAAGAGGTTTACATGTCACCACCACCTGGCCTAGAATATGAGGTTGGAAGCGGTAATATCCTAAGGCTAAGGAAGGCTATTTATGGCCTTAAACAATCTCCAAGAGCTTGGTACCACAAACAAAGTATAACCTTAATGGATAAAGGCTTCAAAAGATCTGAAGTGGAACATACTCTTTTTACATTAAAGAGTAAGGAAGATTATTTGGTAATTCTTATCTATGTAGATGATATAATCATATATGGTAGTGATAGTGTTGGTATTGCATCTACTAAAGATTACTTAAAGAGTGTCTTTGATATTAAGGATTTAGGAGAACTTAAATACTTTTTGGGAATTGAAGTATGTAGGTTTAAGGAAGGTCTCTTTCTCTCCCAAAGGAAGTATGTTGTAGATTTATTAACATCCACAGGTATGATGGAAGCTAAGCCAGCCAAACACCCTTAGAAGAAGACTATAAAATCGCAACTAAGGGGGAGCTAGAGGAGGAAATTGATTTTCATGATCCTAAGCTCTATAGGAAAGTGGTTGGTAAGCTTATTTATTTAACCATCACAAGACCAGATTTATGTTTTGCTGTGAATCAGGTATCACAACACATGCAAGGACCAAAGATGAGACATTGGGAGATGGCCATGCGAATTCTAAGATACCTAAAGGGCACACATGAACAAAGTATATGGATGGGTAACAATAAAAACACAAATGTGGTTGGTTATTGTGATGCAGATTGGGCAGGAGATAGGGAAGATATGAGAAGTATCACAGGTTATTGTACTTTCATAGGAGGAAATCTTGTGACTTGGAAAACCAAGAAGCAAAAGGTGGCTTCTTGTTCTAGTGCAGAATCAGAATATAGAGCAATGAGGAAGCTCACAACTGAATGCATCTGGCTGAAGCAACTCTTGGAAGACTTAGCCGTGAAGTGTGAGGATCCAATCACCATTCACTGTGACAATCAGGCTGCCATACACATAGCCTCCAACTCAGTGTTTCTTGAAAGACCAAGCATATAGTAGTGGACTGCCACAAAGTAAGAGAGGCTATTGGGAAAGGTATCATCTTACCTTGATATACAAGGAGTAAGGACCAACTAGCTGATGTATTCACCAAGGCAACATCTCTGAAAATTGGCGCCTCTATCTATCCAAGACTTGGCCTCATGACCATTACACACCAATGATCCCAACATGGAGTGTTATACTCTTTTTTCCTAGAAAAGGTTTTGTCCCAATTGGGTTTTCCTTCTCTAGGTTTTTAATGAGGTAATATTTCATGGTTGCAATCTTAAGCATTTTTTATGTCTTAAGCTTGAGGAGGAGTGTTGGAATGAGAAGAAATGATGAACTATGGAAGCCTTTAATTCATGTTAAAAGGCGATTTATTTATATGTTAAAGGGAGTGTCTAAGTCTTGTTTGTATTATAGGATTATGTTATTCTTGTAGCCACTTATGTATAAGGCTATCCTTGTATCCAAACAAGCCTAGACTAGATTAGTATAAATATCTTACTCCCTTCATATTTTTGTATCTAAGAATTCATAATTCTCGTTTCCTAATAAAATCATTATTTTCTCTAATTCTCTAATTCTCTCTAATCTCTCATTCTCTCATTCTACAAATCTCTTAATCTCATATTCTTTCATCCACATGCCGGAGGACAAGAACCACAAGGTTCAAGGCATGTGGATGCTTCTCCTCCGGAACTCCTGCATTGAGAAGAAGAAGGAAGCATGGTTTCTGGTTAATGTTGTTCCAATCCGCTACGGTCTATAGTATGCGATTTGTGGAGAAGCATTTCGGGGCGGGCACAACTATCCGATATGCGGACGTGGAGGCGAAGATTTTTGAGATGCAGCCTTCTGTGGATCGCCTGAAGATGTTGGTGTTATTCTTCTTGTCTAGCATCATCGGTCGGCAGACAAAGGTCGGGGTTGATGCCCCGTTAGTGGAGCCTTTCTTTTTGAGAGCTGTGGATGATATGAAATTTTGCAAGACATTTCCTTGGGGGAGGCTGTCCTTTGATTACATGCTTCATGAGATTGCGCACACCATGGACCATTTTGGAGGAGAGGTTAAAGAGAATGTCGTATGGGCAATTCCTGGTTTTTTCTCTTCCGTTGGAGGTAAAAATTTTATTTGCGTTATTAGTCATTGTACATACTTTATGATTCAATTAACAGTATCTCTAATTATTAGCGTTTTTTTGTAGCTGTTAGCATTTGAGGCTATTCCAGACTTGCAGATGAAGTTGCGAGAACGTGCGGTAGGTGCCGACGTACGCTGTCCCAGGATGTGCAAGTCAAAATTCAAGAAAGGCGTCATGAAAGGATTTCCTCTGTCAACCATATATGAAGCACTCAGGAATACTACGGTACAACTAGTTGTAACTATATTTAATTGTAACTATATTAATAATAAGTAAAACTGTTTTTGTGGCTTACATACATAGGGCATTGAGAGCATCCTTGTCCATTCCGTAGGTGAAGAATATCTTCTACATGAGATTATGGAACGTGAAGACGACGATGATACACATGATGTTGTTGTCGATAGTTGGATGAAGAGTCTTCGAGCAAGACAAGAAATTTGTTTTGAACAAATGCGTGAAGAGGATTTGGCTGGCCGAGTGAAACCTGTCTCAATTGATGTTCCAACTAATCAGCCACCACAAATTAATGAGAATCAGCCATTTTGGAAGAACATTTGCTGGAACATGAGTTGTTGATTGAGAATATGAGTGAGAGATTGGATATCTTGGAGTCGCGGGGGTTGGTGAGCTTGATGGTGGAGGAGGTAAATCGAGTAAGGGAGGGAGGAAGGGAAAGGGAAAGAAAAGAGCAAGGGAGTGATCAGGCGGGAATTGATCTCATTGTTGTTATCTTACTTTAAATGTTTTTTTAATCTCATAAAACTATTTATGTTAGTTGTTATGATTGTTCAAATTTCTTTTAACTAGTAAAACTATGTATATTAGTTGTTAAAATGTCTTTTAAAATATTAAAGTTATATGTTAAAATGTCTTTTAAAAAGTAAAACTAGTAAAACTAGTTTTATTAGTTGTTCTAGTTGTTCGAATGTAATTTTTTTAAAAGTTAAACTATTAAAACTAGAGAAAACTATTACATAGTTATCCAAATAGATATAAGAAAAATACATGCGGTTCTACACCAAATCAAAGCAAAATACATGCTGTTCTACACCAAAACAAAGCAAAATAAACAAGTTTGACAACATAGCAAAAGAGAATCTGTTTGACTAATTTCCCCCTAGCTTTTCATTTAAAGCTTTAAACTCCTTAAGCAGCTTCTGAAGCTGTCGTTCCAAACTTTGGATCTTTGAATTCTAGGAAGCAACATCCTTCTTAACCCTACCAATCTCTTCTTCGACAACATTAAACCAATTTTTCTTACGATGCAAATAATCATCCTACAACAAAAGTCTATGATTTATAATGCATATTTAAAATTTAATAAAAACGTATGAGCAATGATTTTCTAACCTCAAACTGATCGCAAATAAAGTATTTATTTCCGAGATCAGTTTCTGTTTCAGTTGTATCCACAACGACTATTTTTCCACCACATGGACAACCGTTCGGAATCCCTTCGTCACTATCAGCCATATAGTAAAGCATATCGATATGCTTCTTCAATCTCTTCTCATCCTTCATCCTTGTAAGTAGGATCCATGTGATGTGGTTGGAACGAGAAGAAATAAAAATGATAAGAGAGAAAAAAGAAAGAGAAAAGAGAAGAGAGAGAAGGATAGGATAGATGAGTTGAGAAAGTAAGGAAAGATATGAGAAAGGAGAGAGATTCCTCGATTTTTGTAAAAGAAAAAAGTGTGTCGGATGAAAGAGACTCGAATCTCACATTATAGACTGCTTCAAAATTGGGCGGAACAAAAGTGAAAATTAGGCGGGAAAAAAGTAGAAATTTGGGTGGGAAAAATTTGCACTTAGTTATACTCAAGTTACTAGTTGTACAGATTTTGTATATAGTTGTACTTTTCGGGTTTTTCGTATTAGTTAGTGTTACCTGATCAAATAATTTTATTAATTAGTTTGACATTTGATGAAAGCCGTTTTAACTACATTTTAATTGTTTTATGCATTCATATGTTGTAAAAGTACATTTATGTAACTTTTTCATTATAAGTATACTATAATTTGTATAGTGACATCAAAACTGTAAGAAACATGTTGTATATATTCTTTTATAATAACATACCAATGAAGCACAATTTGATAATTTAGTACTTGTGGTATTAAAACGCCAATTTTATTATTTTTTGACATTAATTATCATGTTTGTAAAGTCAATTTGACAAAATAGTAGTGGTAATGTAACTACAACCAATTATACATAGTTATCCAAAAATAAAATACAACTAATGTAACAACAAACCGGTTTTACACAGTTATCTGAAAATAAAATACAACTAATGAAACAACAAACCGGTTTTACATAGTTATCCAAAAATAAAATACAACTAATGAAACAACAAACCGGTTTTACACAGTTATCCGAAAATAAAATACAACTAATGAAACAACAAACCAATTTTACACAGTTATCCGAAAATAAAATACAACTAATGAAACAACAAACCGGTTTTACACAGTTATTCGAAAATAAAATACAACTAATGAAACAACAAACCGGTTTTACACAGTTATCCGAAAATAAAATACAACAAACCAGTTATCTAAAATAACAACCATTCAAGTCCTTGTCTTGGACACCTTTTATTTTTTCGTTTCTCTTGGATGTCGTTCTCCAGCTGAGGGAAACCTCTTACATTTCTTCCTACCCTTCTTTTTGATGATATTAGGAGGTATGATGTACATTTTTTTTATGTAATGTGGGACATCCCATAATGTCATATCCGGCACAACATAAATTGTCCTGTAATAAGCCAATGCCCACATCTCCGACCAATAGTATCTTGAGCACAATTCATGTAACTAGATATCACAACCTCTACCTTCATGCCTTTTCATAGCAATGAAAGCGGCTAATGCGTGAACACATGGATACTTTTCAATATCAAACATCCTGCAACTGCAAGACTTCAAGATTAAGTTCACCAAATATGATTTCCCATCGCTACCAATGACATTGTACTCCAACTCGTAACTGTTTAGCTCCGTCGTCATTAATTTCTCAGCAGTAGACCATGACTCGTGCATATAGTTCTCCACTAACGGGACCAGTTTCCGTTCTATTGATCCAGAAGCGGTATCTTTCCTATGAGCATTGAACCACTCGGAAATTTTTTTAATGATCGTGCCAACCATAGGGAGTAAGGAGTACTTCTGCGCGGTTCTAAAAACATTATTCAAAGACTCAACACAATTGCTTGTGTCTATGTTGTATTTATCTCCTGCAAAACAACACCTTGCCCATTTTTCTTTCACTGTGGTATCTTCCAGATATTTGGCGGCAGAAGGAAATCTCGTCTCAAAAGCACTATAAGCACATATGAACTCAGCCTCTGTGTAAAACCTACTGCACTCCATGAATCTTCACGCGACTACGTCTTTATTGACGTTTGTAGCATGACCTTTCACATTTTGTGACAAATGCCATATACAATATGCATGATGAGCGCTTGGATACACAATAGCTATGGCATTGATAAGGCTTGTATTTCTGTCAGATATAAATACTATTTCAGACGAGTCTGGTACAATTGTTCTCAACATCTCAAAAAACCAGTTCCAACTTGCATTATTTTCACCATCTAAAATGCCAAACGCTATTGGATAATGATGACGATTTGGATCTTGAGCTGTAGCAAATACAAGTACACCACCATATCCTTTTTTCAGAAAAGTTGCATCCACACTTACCACTTTTCTCATTACCTAAAACCCTTCAATGCTAGCTCCTAAAGCGATGAATAAGTACTTGAATTTGTTGTCATCATCCACTTTCACACTTGTAATTGTACCAGGATTGACCTTCTCCAACATGTACAGATAACTATACAACATCTTGTAACTTTCTTCTGGAGTACCACGCAAATCACTGGCAGCTTTATTTTTCCCTCTCAAAGCAGTGGAGTATGATATCTTCACACCCAATTTTGTTTTAACAAGATCTATAATACTTTTAGGAGCTGGAGTTTCCATTTGCCCTGGATAATCATCACTCAAAAGACTTGCAACTAATCCTGGCGTGCCTTTTCTCTTCTGATTGCTGTCACTCTGACTGGCTCGAGAGCATGTATGCATCTTCGTGTAACTTCTAATCGAGAAAATATATGTCTTTCTTATTTTTGCAGCTCGTAAACCCCATTTACAGCTGTTTTGACGACATTTTACCACTAATCTGGTCTTATCTGATTTCTTTATGACATACCCAAAACAATTGACAAATGCAGCTCTGTCTACCAATTCTTGAACTGCCTTCTTATTTAGAAATTCTTGATGAATATCCACACCCAAACCATCTTCCCATTCCTCTATAAACTGACTTGATTCTACAGTAGGTGCAAGCTGAAGATATCCATGATGCATATCCAAATTTTCATTGGCCTCATCCTCCACGGCCTCATCCTCCACAGTCTCATCATCGTCCACGGCCTCATCATCCACTGCCTCATCCTCCACGGCTTCATCTTGTTGTTTATCTTCTTCAACGCCTTCATACAGAGTTATGGCATTATCCTCAAAGTTCATAGCAAAAGAACTTCCTCTGTCCACTTTCAAAAGTTGCTCTGTTACATTTGATATAGTGATAACTTCCACATAGAGCATACATCGACGGTTCTCTTTATCAAAACATGTTAGATAAATACAGAGATCATCATCATCAGATATAAGAAACGTTTCCTCACATCCCACCACCAATGGAATGTAACTCAACTTCAGTTTCACTATAGTTTCATCTAATCCAACTTTCTTGTATATCCTATCTTCAACCATCCCTAAAGTTTTATCCTTCACTGATGATTTAATCATCAAACTATACATTAGACCCCCACATCTAAAATATTTGATGACTTTGTTGCTCATTATCACCTGCCAAAACCATACAAAATTGCAATCGGTATTATTAGTTATCCACAATTGTACTAGTTATACTATTTTAGTAGTTTTACCGGTTTAATAGTTATACTAGTTTTTACCAGTTTTATTAGTTTTACTAGTTGTACCAATTCTAGCAAATTTACTAGTTTTACTATTTTTACTATTTATACTAGTTTTACTGGTTATACTAGTTTTACTATTTATACTAGTTATGATATATTTACAAGTTATACTAGTTATACTAGTTATGATATATTTACAAGTTATACTAGTTATACGATTTTACTAGTTGTACTAGTTGAACTAGTTATACTATTTGTTTTTAATTTTTACTATTTGTCTTAGTTATGCTAGGCTAGTTATTCTACTTATACAAGTTATACTAATTTAACTTTAATTATATTCACTAGTTTTACCGGCTTCAACTCCTTTCGCACCCTACTTTAGATCTCACCCTACTCGATTTCAATGAGAGCTCGAGTTCAATTCCGCCCAAATTACTATGATTTTATCACTGCATACATTGATTTCCATGTCTAGTCCTAATATACCCATAAATAAAAGAAAGATTACAGTGCAATCAGAGAAATCTGAGTTCTCCCGAGTTCAACGGGATAAGCTCAAACGAAACTCTCGTTGAATGAGGACGACAACGCAGACAGGAGGAGGAGTAGAGAGCTCGAGCTTCGTTTGTGTGGAGGGGATCGAGACGGAGGAGAAGCTGGCAGCTCGATTCAAACCTGGAGCTCAAATTTGAGCTCGTGATTTCACGCAGAGGAGGAGAGAAAGTGAGGGAGTGGAGGGAGAGTGAAGAGGAGATCAATCGCAAACGGAATCTCGAAAAAGCGCGACCAGATTAATTTTTTTTTTTAATTATTTTTGTTTTTTTAGATTTTAAGGATATAATGAAATTTTTATATATGAAAAGTATGAGAGATTAAAAAAGGGTATAAGAGATTTTTTTTTCAAACACAGGGGCATTTCAGAGATGTCTTGTTTTTCTAAGTCACAGCGATTAAACTAGACGGAACAGAAATTAATCGATCATATCCAAAAGGAATGTGGAAGTACGATTGGTTTTAAGAGGAAAATGCAAGAAGACTTGGCGCAAGTCGATGATGACAAAAGGTGTCTAAATTTGTTTTTTTTTAAATTATTTTCTCAACAACTTCTTTTTTTCAACTCGATCCATAGATTAAATCAAATTTAATCGTATGATGAATATCCAACTAGATATGACTTACACAAGAAAAAAAAGTGTAAGTTACAATTCTCAAAAAAAAAAAAAAATCTCCAAGGTAAATTAAAATAATCAAATTCCAAACTAAACCAAGATCATCCAGAGGATAATTAGTCATTTTGAACAAATCCGTCTCAAATAGAATTTGATGGAATCCTCTTTTCTCGTAAGTATAACATAGACCAAAGGATTCAACTATATATAAAATGCCGAAAGGCTCCGTTAACACGCATTGACTCAGTTATGCATTATGTCAGATTGTCCTTTATGCACAATCCTAGTCCACTAACCGACTCATGTTCGGTACACGAAACATCAAGCTTGCAAATGCAGATATCGTTATACTCAGGAGATGCCTCGAAGCGTCATGATGCAGAAAGACTTCCCTTTTCTCATTGCACTTCGATTGGTTGGCTAAATGTTAACTCTCCGCTTCTGCAGAAGCAAGTCGGAGAGTTCCCAGTAGTGAGATCTCTTTTTCCGTTGAAGACTTTGTCTTTTATATATACCATATGATTTAAGGATAAATGTTTCATTGTGGGTGGAAAAAAACCCTTTCTTTTGTCCTTAAATTATCAAATATATATTTGATATAAAAATGTTTAAAATATTATCATTTGTAAAAATATTTGCTATACCCACGAAAATTGATGAAATATTTTGTGGGTATACCCCAAAAACTACGAAATATCACAAAATGATACGATATACAGTAATGTCTTACCCACAAAATTTTATTTGGGTTTTCATGGGTTCATGTGGGTATTCGTGGATCTAATTTTACCCATGAATATTTCATAACATTTCGTAGGTAGACTTCCGGCGAATACCCACAAATATTTTACCCATGAAAAGCCAAGAATATTCTTGAATGCTTTAAATTCTAATATTTTTTTTTCAAAAACCGTGGTTAGAACACAGGTACATTACCAAATACAAACATATGACTTTACCAGTTGGGTAAACATAATGCATATAGTTTATTTTTAATGCGGAATACATGCCAAATTAAACTGCATCGGTTTACAGGTTGACAATTTATTCATCAACATCTGGGTCTGAAATTGTTGCAAATTCCTATCCAATATTTGCTTCATCTTCCTCTTTCATAGTAGCTCGTTTGGTTGGTTTGTTTTCTGCAATCATAGAATTAATAATGATTATCTGTTGCGAAGATGATTTAAGGTTCTTATAATCACAAATGTTAATCTCTTATGAAAAATATACCTTAACAATGTTGCGAGCCGCTATGTTGATGTACTTAGAGTTCATGGTAAAACAACATACAGTCACATTCCGTAGAATAATCACTGCATCTACAGCAGTAGCGAGTTTGTCTGTACTCGTCAGTTATGAAGATGTTATGGTGCATACTTCCCTCAATTTTTCCTAACGGATCCTTTAGGGTTACTAGCAGATTTCTCAGACCGTTGTGGGTTAAAGTATAGATCATAGCCACAATCTAAAATTGAGATACAAGTTACATATATAAAAAAATAATACGCAAAACTAAAATAATATTTACTACACAACTTATACCTTTTTTACTTTAACAAATTGGGATGACAGACATTGAAATTTCGGCAAATTGAGTCCAAAATGGTGTTGTCCTATTATTATAGGAACCTACATGTACAAAAAATTGAATTATTATTTTTTATATTTAATCAATATTGTAATAGTAAATGGTTTAATTCTATATATATATTTGAGGGTTATTTAATCGATAGTAGAAATCCACCAAAAACTACTAAAATCCAAGTTGGCCTAAAGTGACTCATTAATGACCTCACAAATGAAGTCTTGTGTTGGGCGTGTCTGAGAACTTTCACCTTGCAACACCCTTGCATCATGAGCCCTCTTTTGAAACAGTCCTTGTTGTATTGGTCGGCCAGGTCCAGGTATTAGGGATGTTTGGTATTGCGATCGTTGAGTTGGTTGGAGCGAAATTGTAGGTGGAGCATCAATTACAGTCAAATTATCTTATGGAAGACTTGAAGGCAACCGAGTGGTGTTTGTGGGATATTGAATGGATTCCTGGTTTTCCATATAGTACCTCCAAAGGTCACGGTTTGCAAATTTTGAAACTGAATGTTGTTGTGTTATGATTTTCATGTTGCTATATTCCGACTTATATAGGCAAAAATCTTGAGATTTTTTAGAAACAGACGTGGCATGACTAATTGGTGATAACAAAATAACAAAATAATTTGACATTACATCTCAGTGTGCAATAAAAACTTCACCAAATCAATGCCCCAAATTACGCTGAATACTGTACACAGTCATATATCTTCTAAATAAGGAAAAAAACAAAAGTCATAAAGTTTGACATGATATTATCTCTTCAGTGTGCAAATATACAACGCTAAATAAATACCGTAAATTATGTTGTCGGCCATTGCATATGATAGATCGGTTAAAAAATTTAAATATTTGACTTTCTTTATTCAATTTTAGAAATAGTAATATAATAGGGTCTCTACTTAAAACGAAATTGTAAAAATTTATAAGACTTAAAATTGTTCACATAGTTATTATACATTCAGTACAAACATATTTTATTAGAAAAAATTTATGCATTGGTTTTATTTATTATCAGAACTAGAATCAGCTTCAAAACCTTCTATTGGTTAACTCGTGATCGGATGTGTACACGTCATTTGTACCTTGATGGGGTAAATCATCATAATTGTCAATGTCTTCAACAATGTGTGACTCGACTCTTAGGAGCCCTAATGTTGCGACAATATTATTCCTTGTATTATCTTAAAAGGATGGTTGTAAAGCATCTGTAATATTATGAACACCTCCGGGTATGACTTTTGTACAGGCACACCATTCAGTTGTGTGCCTCCTATTAACCTTTGGATATGGTATGTAACATGCTTGATCTCACTGTTTAGGTGTAATAAACAAATCATATTTTCTGTATTGCATGTTCGCAGCAACATCCACTAGTCATGAACGACTTCTACACATTCCACACTCACTAGTGATATCATACCAAAAGCATTTGAATATAACCACCTTCAACCCGACTCCATCGAACTAAAGCATTATGATGTCATCTACTATGCCATAATATTCTGTATCAGTTGTTCTTCTAACACAAACACCAAAATTTTGTATTTTTTTTGTTTGCACTCCTATTTAATGTAAGGAATAAGTATCCTCTTATTTGCAAACATTCTTCCATTATTCACCTATAATAAAATAATTATATAAACTTTACATGATATTATTAAAATACTAATTATTATAAAATTATTTACATATTCTTTGCACCAGTATGCGAAGTTATTGTCTTTACATGTCTGAAGATCATTAGCATACATTTCTGGATATGCAGTTCGCATTATACAATTTATGTAAATTTAAAACCTTTATATATGGTCTAAATGTTATTTATGAAAACTATACCTTTCATACTGCACTAATTCGGGACAGTTATTCATGATGAACGTTTGCAAAACATTGTACTCTTCATCTTTTATTCATCCCTTTGATGATTTACCAATGAACTTTCTCTTCGGTTTAAACAATTTTAGAACATCGTTGAAGGATTAGAAGTAAATGTTATCACCATGTCATCCTTCATTACCTCGAGTTAATGGTTTTTCAAGCCAATGTGTAGTCAACGCCAAAATCTCTTCTTGAACATATTGTGCAACGATAGACCCTCCAATTTATGCTTTGTTCCTTACCATTTTTAAGTGGTACATGTACCGCTCAAATAGATAAATTCACATATATTAAACTGGTCCACCTAATATAGCCTCGTCTAGAAGATGTACTGGTAGATGCTCAATAACATAAAAAACGACGGATGAAATATGTTTTCTAAGTTGCATAATTTAAGTGCAATATTTTCTTTCATTGTTTGAACATATGCTTCTTTTAATGATGGGGCACTGATATCTCAAAAAAAAACAAAGCGATTTATGTTTATTTATAATAAGAATATTATTACTCCCTCCGTTTTCGATTAATTGTCGTTTTAAATTTTTTTTTTTATATAAGTGTCGTTTTTAGTTTCATTGTAAAAGTTATTAATTTTTAATGTTTTACTAAAATCAAGGTTATGTCTTAGCAAGAGATTTTCCCAATACGATAACGTCCAAAACATACTTTTTATACCAATTATGATATTGACCATAATCATGTGCCCTTTTGGATGGATTGTGCGTCCGTTGCCACCACACTTGGCATTCTTATGTAGTCCTTGTATTCTGTTGATGGACTACACTATTGATCTTCCACTTTGCCATAATGGTGCTTTATCTTAGACTGCTTTGGACTTGGTGAACGCAACTACTTTTCGTCTGTATGGGTGATCGTTCCTCAAAACATTATATGATAGTCAAACCAACTATGTTTTCGTCCATTGGTTAACCAAAATGATTTGGTTAAATCCATACAATATGGACATGCGAACCGCCCGTGAGTAATCCAACCAGATAATATCCCATAAGCTGAGAAATCACTAATCATCAACATTAGTGTTATTTTTATCTTAAAATATTAGTGTGTTGATATATCGTAAGCATCAGCGATATGTGTCCATAGTTATTGTAGTTCTACAATTAAAAGTTAAAGGTATATGTCTAGACTTTTTTTTCGTGTGTGTTGGACATGGAACGGCCAGATTGAATGTACATGGACACTCATGCCTAGTGGATTAGAGTAACCTGTTGATAGCCCAAAGTAAATATTTATTGGTTCACAAGCAAACCCCGTAATAAACATTTTGGAATGTTTCCAAGCAGCTCCGTCTGATGGATGATTCATTCCTCCTTCATCAGCAACATGCTTGACATGCCATTGCATATGTTTTACTGTTGATTGACACTGGTATAAGTTTTTTAACCGATCGGTAATGGGAAGGTAAAATATTTGTTGTTTAGGAATCATTTTACCTTGACCATTCCACGTATGATACTGATTTGTAAGACAGAAGCGACATTGCTCGAGTGTGGTATCTTCTCCTCTCCAAAATAACATGCAATTATTCTGACATACATCAATTTTATGGACGAGTAAGCCAAGAGCCTTCGTAATCATTTTGGTTTCATACTACGACTCAAGAGCAGTATTCGGGCCCGATAAAATTATTTCCATTGTACCGGTGATATGTCAACAACACTCTCTGCTATATTGTAATTTGTCTTTCACTGTAAAATACATGATGCCAAATACAATTTGGTATTTTTTCCAGTGCAACCTTCGTATAAAGGTTTATTAGCTTCCATGAATGCTCAAATGAATTTTCCTCAAACGCATGTACTCCATCTGTTTCAAGTGGTTGTTAATCTTGCATCTCGAATATATTACCAATGGTTTTGAATGCTTCGTGAAACGTTTCTTCTTGATCAACATGAATGTGAGAATGATGATTACCCCCTCAGTTGGCACATTTATCAAATTGTGTTGCATTTGAATTCTCCTGTTTGCATGAAATATTCCCTATGATTACTCCAAATATAGTAATTGCCTTTAAAAACAACTGTAAACAGATGACGCGCCACCACTCTTGCAGATTGTAGTTTTTCGTTTTTGCAGTGAGCACATGGAAAAAGGAGTTTCCCGGTCGCCGTGGACTAAAAGTTTAGTACCAACCTGATTTGATTACTCTATTTGATGGTTAGATAGGACTTATAATATCCAACGGCTTAGATCAGTTTTACAAATGCTACCAAAAATAAGTGGAGTAAAGTGTTTCGTACCAGCCAGATTTGACAACTCATCTTAATGGTTAAATATAACTTACATCATTCAACGACTAAGATTAATTCTACTAAAGCTAACCAAATTATGTGGACTACATTGTTTTATACCATCTTGATTAGTTGTGGATAGAGTTTTACCCACGTTTACCCAAAAAAAATTTGTGGGTCTCTCTAAAATATTAAATTTTGTACTATTAATTGAAATAGTTGAATGTATATCTTTGTCAACTTTCATCTACAAAAAAATGACAAGTAGCTTTCCTACTGAAGTTTCTAAATCAACAAAAGAGCCAAACAACTTTAACATTCCAAAATATTTATGGGAAACTGAAACTCTGTGTGACGAATTTTCTCATGATATAGCCAAATACTTGTGTGAATCTGATATGTGCTACCATGCTGATAATTTGAGCCCTAATTATGATGTTGGGTATGGTTTTTTAATAGACGAAAATGCTCAGCGGCCAGATGGTACTGACCTGAATATTGATGTCGATGAAGTATTGAAAAAGTTATGCAAAGATGTACATATTGATGTCGATGGTTTTATACCATCATGATTATTTGTGGGTAGAGTTTTACCCACGTTTATCCAAAAAGTTTTTGTGAATCTCTCTAAAATAATAAATTTTGTACTATAAATTGAAATGGTGGAATGTATATCTTTTTCAACTTTCATCTACAAAAAAAAATGACAAGTAGCTCTCCTACTGAAGTTTCTAAATAAACACAAGAGCCGAACAACTTTAACATTCCAAAATACTTATGGGAAACTGAAATTTTGTGTGAAAAAATTACTCAGAAGATACCCAAATACTTGTGGGAACCTGATATGTGCTACCATGATGATAATTTGAGCCCTAATTATGATGCTGGGTATGATTTTTTAAAAGACGAAGATGCTCAGCGGCCAGATGGTCCTGACCCGAATATTAATGTCGATGAAGTATTGAAAAGGCTATGCAAAGATGTACAACCATCTAGTTTGAAAGATAAGTCAGATAGTTATTGTAAGAGTACTTCAAGTCAAGATAGTGATAATGACAATGCCCAAAGACTGGAAAGCCCAAAATTAAATCTGGATGTATATGCAATTCAAAAGAAATTGTGCGTCGGTGTTCTAGATTCTCCATCAATCAAACGAAAGGGTAAGCAATGACTGTGGTATAAACGAAAATGGTAAGCAAAGAGTATATCCAGCGATATGCATTGTGTTGTTGTTTTGTTAATATTTCTAGTTTCATAAGCTCATATTTTATTTTTTGCGTAATTGTAGTGTTTTATTTATGTTCAATAAACATTATTATTATTGAATGTGACATTGAAAGTTAATATAATTAACGATAAACTAATCCGTAGTAGTGTTCATATATTATCGACTATAAACAATTACCATAAATTGTCCATTGTCTAACTGGTAATGTCCCATGTATTCTCTGTAGTCCGACCCCAGTTCAAACCATGCCTTGTGCGACAAATTAAAATGTTAGGAAGCCACATAATAAGTCGTGGATTTTCGTTGCTTTTTTATTTGTACCCACAAAAAGCCACAAATTTTTTTTTGTGGGTATCTTCATCTTTTTCGGTGGCTTCCTCTACCTCGACGAAAACGCCTTCCTCCCAACCTCGAATAATTCTGACTGATTTTTCCTCCCTAACCCGCTATTCTTATCGGTTTCTCCTCCCCGGCCTCGTTAATTAAGACAAGTCTCTCCTCTCTCTCTTTTATTTTGTCAAAAATCCCCAAATTCTAGGGTTTTTGGATTTTCCAAAAATAATTAGATTTAAAGGTTCAAATTAGTTCAAAAACTTTCCTCATATGTTCTTTAGTAGTTGTTGTTTGCATATAGTTCAAGATTGTAGAGTGTTTGATAGTTTTGTGGAATTTAGAATTTTTTTTGTTTTTAAATCTTAATTGTTTGTAAATGGGGTTTTAGTTTTTTTTTACAGTGATATATTGGCTTTGATTAGTAATACTTGGGTAATCTCGAAATGATGGAAAAATAAAAAAAAACTGCGGAATAATTTAAAACCTGCAAATTGAGAAACTTGTAGAAGGTATTTTTTCTATGATTAGATAAATTTGTTGAATAGCGAAGTATAAATTATCTTAAATTAAAGTTTACTAAATTATATAATTGAGCAAATTATTTTAAGAAAATAAAAATTTAATATATTATTTATTATCAAAAAAATTATAATTGAGCTAGTTATTATAAAAAACTATTAAATATTATTATAAGAAAATTAATTTTCTTATTGTAATTAGTTAACTTATTCTTAGTATATTTATAATAAATATTTTAATATCTTATAACGTTGAAAAATCAAATATCATAATTTTATTTATTACTCTTTCTATTTTATTATATAAGTTGTTTAAAAGGTTTTTTTATTCTAATTTATTTGGTTTTTCTCAAATTTTTATGCAGATTTGTATGTATTTAATATAGTGTGTCTATTAATATTTTAAATATTTTTTATTAATTTGAATTTTTAACTAAATTTTTAAAATATTTTTATGTAAGACAACTATATTTATAATTTAAAATTTTATTAGTATCTATTTAGAATTATAATATATTATTCTTATACAATTAAATAATTATAAAAATTTGATTACACAAAAAATCTACTCCACACTCACTTTTATGCTTAATGAAAGTTTTTATATATTTTTTGTCAGCGAAAATGCAGACTTGTATTTTTGTGTTTCATATCCGATTCCACCATTCCACATGTTATCAATCAGAGCCATAATTTGAGTTTGGCATTTTAAAAAACAAATTATATAATTTTCTCAATTTAATAATGAATATCAGATTTTTCAGTAAATATAAAAAATTTAAAAAATAATTGTAAAGTAATGAATAATATATTCTAATATAAATATAAAAATTTCTGAAAAAAAATTATTTAAATTACATTATTTAAAATGAAAAATATGTAAATATAAAAATTTTAAATTTTAAATTTTTTTGAAAATTTTATAAATTTCCAGATTTGTTTAATAATTAATAACATAATATTTGTAACACAACTATAAATTTACAAGTGTATTAATGCAATTCTAATAAAACTCTATGAGTTTAGGTTGTTTATAAGTAATGTAATACTGAAGTACTAATTCATTTATTAACTGAATTATTTTTTACAGAGTTCATTGTATGTATAAGTATTGATTGTATTACTAATATTCAAATTATTTGATATATTTATCTACTTATATTTATATATATATATATATATATATTTGTTTATAATATAAAAATAGATAAAATAATATATGAAATAATGATAAACAACATTAACTTATCAATTTTTTTTTTTTGTAATAGTTAAAGCATCGTCTAGTACAAATTTTTTTGGGTCATTTGACACTCAATTCAATCTTCTGAGATATGTTTGTGGGACCTCTAGAGAGTATCGTTACAGTTTACAGACGGTATACATAGCGATCGTGGCAATCTTACCCATGTAAAAAATATATCCACGAAAGTTGTGTGACAATTCGTGGGCCATGACCCACAAAGTTTTGCACGGGTTTTTGTGGCAATTTTATCCATATAAGAAATTGTGCCTTTTTGTGGGTATATATATACCTACGAATATTTCTTTGCTTTTTCGTGGATACTTCTACTCACGAAAATCCACAAATTTTTTTATCTATGATGCCATACCCATTATTTTTTTGTGATTTTTCGCAGATAAACCCACAAAAATTATATATATATTTATCCACAAAATTTTCGTGGGGTATAGCAATTTTTAAGCTTATCAGCCTCTAGATAAGAGTTTAACCAATTAAGTACCATCAAATACAACTTAGGAACATGATTCCTAAAAAGAAATATATTTTGCTATCCTATCCACCACTCTGTTCACTTGTCTCGCATATAATAAGACTATATGATCTTCAAATGCTAACAGTGTTTGGTTTATATCTTAGATTACTGGCTTGAGCATAGGCTATTTTTCTTCTTTTTCTGACATAATTTGAACCAGCTCTTTAAAATCAGACTCAAACATCATTTATTGTATCTAAATATGTGAACCCTGATAATTGCTTATCTTAATGCCTCTGCTTCTGCTTCAATCATCGTTGCCAACTTTGGCACTGCTTTATCTCCCATCCACCATACGTTTCATGCATTGTCTCTTAGAGCTCATCCAATTGCTCTCACTTCTCTAAGCTTAATGGAATATTACATTTCAGCTAGCCTTGCGGAAGGGGTTTCATTTAATAGTATCTAGTTTGGTAATGATTTTTATGGCATTAATATTTCAGTCTCTTTTATTCCAGCCTATTCTCGGCATTTCCAATGCCTTCCTCACAGTTTCTTGTGCATATAACACTCTTTAAAAAAAAAAATTATATTCTTCTAGATCTTTCCTATGATCCAAAAGACTATGTTACCTTTTTCTACTTCTCTTGGGTGTTTCTTCTTGGGAATCACTCTCAAATCTTATTGAAGACACGGTTACAAAAATTGGCCAGCTTGGTACTGAAATGGCTTGAATAGAGATGAAGTGGTGAAAGGTAGTGACTGACTCTCTCCATCTGATGTGTTGCGGTTGACTCTCTTAATCAGATGGTGACCCAAAGTTGTTTAAATCACACAAACAATTTTAAATTCAATAATCAATAGAAACATAAGTGTATATCACGCTTAGAATCTGTTTTAAAGACAAAAACAAACTCAAAGATAATTCTTTGAGATAACGATTTTTGTTTTAAACTTAGACTAAAAAGTACTTTACAGAGAACTAAACAAGGAGCTTATATAGGCTAGGTTTTACAATGTCTAATGATCTAAAAAGATACAAACAAATTGTGCAATTAAATGAAATAACTAGCAATTGAGCAATGATGGTGGAATCGGCCAAAATGAAAGGATGTAATGCTGAATTTGTATATGGACGGTTTGAGGAGATAAGTGAGCTACTCTGAAACATTCTATCTACAAAAGAAATCATTCAAAAATCTGTATTTTTTTATCTGGAAAGGGCCGTTGTATTTTGATGGCAATCGGATCCAAAAATGGCAAGTATGTCTTCTGGTTGATTCATTTAATCTGGTGAGTTATGCTAAAGCTAAGGTAATCTGGATGCATTAATATGGATTACAAAACGTTGTAGCTTTGTTTTAATGTCTCTCCTGGTAGCTAAATATGGGTTTAAAGTTTATTAAATCTGGGAGGCTCCATACGGCAAAGTGGAGATTCGTTGGTTTAGAAGTTGAATAAATTTTAAACCATAACTGATTTTGTACTGAATAAAATTTACTATGTGCTTCTTATTGGTCAAGTTTCCAAAACAAGTTGATTTACAATTTCTTCTCTTGATTCAATCGAAATCTTTCGATAAGTAGTTGTTGGTCTCCATTAGGTTAATTGGTGGTCTGTTATAAATTGAGTATTTTCTTCATGTGGAATTCTTTGGAACTAATTAAACTTTGGCGTGAGTCCATGATGAGTTAATTTTTTGAACAGGTTGTTTTATTGCTTAAATCTTTCTATTTGGAGTGGTATGCTCTAAAAAAGACACACATGCCTTTGATACACTAGGGTTGGTTCTCTATGTGGGTCTTGGTTGGTGGATTGAGGTCAAGGAGAAAACAATCATAAAAGATCGTCGCTCCTTTATCCTTGGCTAGACCATCATGTCCTTTGGTCTTTCTCTCCACAGCTGATGATGATTTGATGTCCTTATCACTCTGCAGATTGGTGAACAGAGACTATGCCATTGTTTCATTTGGAGGAGCGAGAATAGGAGATACTACAGCCCACATTTAGATCATGTGAGGCATCATACACATCCTACTTTGCGTGATAAGTGTCGGTTTGACATGTTTTCTGCTACAAGTAGGTAATTTATTAGACATCATCTGAAAGTTGATAACACCGATTTAAAAGTTTAAAATATAGTTCCCCACAAATTAAAAGTTCGAAACCAAATTACACACAAAGTGGAATAATGTCAGCTAATTCTTAACACTTCTCTGCTAAGCTGTCTCAACACAATCCTAGACCGGAATTAACACAACCTAAACCAGATTTAACCCTTTAACACTTTTTAACGACCTGATTACAACATTTTAACTAAGATTACCCACAAAACTAAAAGAATAAGAAAAAAAAAATCCCCAATTATGGATTTCACAAACCCTAAATCCAATTTTCACACTGGCAACAAAATTTAAAGCTCCCAAAATCATCTTATTCATCATCGCTGCAACCATGTACCATAAGCCTCTCCTCCACCACAACCCCACCAATTCATTCTTTCCCTCCACCTATTTCATCTATTCCTCCTCCATACCCTTCGATTTCAGCACCAATTATTATAAAAGAAGAAGAAAAGGAGAGCCAATAAGATAAGGGCAACTATTTTAAAATTAGCATTAATATTATATAATGGTAAGCTTGAGGAGAGTATTAGAAAGAAAGAAAAAAAGAGACGAGGAGACTAATCAAAACAAGAGAGGGCCGACCATCTCCTAAGAAGAAGAAGAAGAGGAGAGTCACGGCCACAGTATTGGAACATATTTCGGACGACTGAGGTCTAAGATAACGAAGAGTATTCAACCAGGGAACAGACTTAGAACACATCTAGGACGAATGAAGTCCTAGATGACGAAGATTACGCAACCTGGGAGGAAACTCAGAACGCATCTAGGACGACTGAAGCCATAGAAGACAAAGAGTACTCAACCAAGGAGGAAACTCGGAACACATCAATGACGATTGAAGTCCGAGATGCAGAAGAGTATTCAACCATAGAGAAGACTCGAGACGCATCTTGGACAACTAAAGTCCGAGATGAACAAGAACATTTGAATATCTTTCAAAAAATGGAAAGAACCTCTGAAGAGCTTTCCAAAAATAGAAAAAAGCAATTAGCTCAGCAAAAAGATAAAAGAGGAGCCTTCTACCTTGGTTCTAATTTCCAAAAAGTTGTTCTTTCTCTCATCTCTAGTTGGCATGTTTATAGCATAAATATATATATATATATATATATTGTAAATTATACATAAAATTCAATGAAATATACTCATTCTTTATAAACTATCTCTTTTGTTCTTTCCTTCTAAACCCAAAATTTCCAATTTTTTTATCTTAAACACTTATTCAAATCTTCTTTTATTTAATTCTGAAATATTCTAACACCAATCTCACAAGGCTCTGCTCGGCCGCCTTTAGAGCTTCCGGTTCAGTCTCTAATATTGCAAATATCAAAAATTATTATCCAATTTTGCAAATAAAGTTCTGTATATTTACCTAATTCAGTTTAAAATAAAGAAAACAAAAATATTTATTTATAAAACTAAAAATACAATTAAGTATCATAATCATTCTATTAATTATTTTATATTTACGTTGCTGAATATTTTTACAAAGTAATTGATATTTTCTAACAAATTTTGTTGAATGTTTGATCATTATAACTGGTGCTTTTTTTATGGAATCAAACCGGATAACCCATTTCACACATTTTTATCTCACATCTTGCTCATTCAGTTTCAACTACAATGTCTTAATAGTGCACAAAATAATTTTTTTTGTTAATAAACTCACAATGTATCTATTTTGAAAAAAAAAATATTTCAAAAATATCTTAGTGTGTAAATCACTCAAAGATAAGTAAAATTTCATAATATATGTAACCAAATCAATTCTTTTAATTTCTACTCATGCACAACTATTTTTTTAGAAAACCATATTATTATATCAACTATTTGGAACTTGGAAAGACAATAAAAAACTTAATACATGTTTATGGTTTACATGAGATTCTTTATACAATAAGAATTTTAAGAATTAATATTATTTATTATTCTTACAAACATTTTCATCCAATGTACTTTCATCAACATTTAAAATATATGAACCAATAAAAATACTATAGCATCATTGGACATATCTCACCTACATGATTAAATTGATTATGTGGCTCATAGTTCACTATCTATATTGGTTTCAATCATATTCTCTCATTAGACTGCATAATATTTCAATTAAATATTTATATGAAATATGGTTTAGAAAGATAATCAAAATGAAAACTATAATGTATACTCATCGTTCAAAGAAACTTATTATTCAAAATTATCTTCATTATTCATAGAAATTTATTTTACATTTATAATTTATGAATTATTCAAATGAGTTTTTTATTCAAGACAGGTTAATTAACAATCAAATTAAAAACATTCACATGTTTAAGTTTTTCGTTAAATGTTAAACATTTTGTTAATTACATCACTAGATTAAAATATATTAAATTATGATCGAATTCGACTATACCTGCGACAATTTAACATATAACTAGGGATAGTTTCACACATTGCGTAGATTTAACATAAATTTATTGGTGGTGTTTTCAATCCATACGAGACACCAACATCCACTCCGGGAACTGATAAGTTAGAACTAGTGGAGTTTTTTTCTTCAGTAAATATTTTCTTTGAACAATACCTAACAAGGATTTAAAATTTTCATCATCCAGCACCATAGCGTCAAAGCCTCGGTCCTTTTGATCCCATATGAAATCACACTTGCTAGTAGCTGATTTCACCCAGTCTCCATTCAAGAGTCAAACTAGCCTTCATATCTGATTATTAAATAATTAAGGTAATGGGATGAAAGAACAAAGAGAAAAATCGTCAAAAAAATTGTGAAGTAACCAACATTTTGAAAACCAATGATTTTGTATTTATAATATCATATATATTACCATAAATGGCGTTAACTACCCCAGAGTTATAGCCCTCATTATTACTGAAAGCTAAAGTTAAGAATGTAGAATAACATAAATTGATGTACGACTAACTTTAAATATATAATATACTGTAGATGGCAATTACTCGATCCAGTGGGAAACTCTGGTTATCTGTTGTTTTACTTGCAAAACTGGCTATTAAAGCTCAACTACAATGTTTATTCACTCACCTCCGGCTACAATAAAAATCTTATATAAACAATAACATTTTATAAGTAGAAATAACAATATGTAGAATGTATGTATACTAAGAACTTGAGTAAAGGAAAAAATCTGGTGTTTGGATATGATACTGAAGACTCTTGAAATCAATCAGATTCTTCAAGTTCGAGAGGTGATAAGTTATCGGCTGCGGCAATGCAATCAGATAAACAGTTATTGTATCAATTTCAAGAACTTAAAGGTTCATCAGTTCAGGAATGAAATGATATGCGGGATGCAATGGTTTTTTCAAAAAATGTTACAACGGTTTATAGATCTGGTCCTGTTGGTGCTGGATCTTCCGGGAATATTTTGTCTAAACATAAACCGAGAGGGAGGCCAAATAAAAGTAAAAAGAAATCAAGAACGACTGATCCATGGGTGATCAATGAGTTGATGGAATATAATGAAAGAGAAGATATATGTCTGATGGAAAAAAAGAAAACATGAGAGGATTTGGAAGGACGAGCCAAAATTTGGTGGTCCCAAATGAGGGACCGTCCACTGATTAATAAGCATAATAGCCTGGAATTGTCAAGATTTGGGACGGTCTCAACGTTTGATAATTTCAACACTAATGGAAATGCGTAAAAACCATTTTCCAGTGGTTTTGTTCTTAAGTGAAACAATGAACTGTAGAAATGTCCTTGTAGATATTCAAGTATGGCTAGGTTATGAAAATGTGTATATGGTAAACCCTGTTGGAAAGAAGATTGGTTTGGCAGTGTTTTGGAAAAAAGCGGTAGATATGGATTTCAATTTTTCAGACAAGAACCTGATTGATGTCTCGGTACACTTTGGAGATTTCAAGTTTTTTGTTTCCTGTATATATGGGAATCCAGTGGAAATTAAGCGTAAGAATGTATGGGAGAGACTCACTAGGATTGGCATTAACAGAAAAGATGCATGGTGTATGATAAGAATGCCATTTCAACAATGAGGAAAAGATAGGAGGCCCAAGGAGGAGTGAGTCGGTTTTTGCAGATTTTAATGAATGCATGCCAAATGACTGAGATGATTAGCCATGGTAATCCGTTTACATGGGGGGGAAGAAGAGGAGCTCATTGGATTCAATGCAAATTGGACAGAATTTTCGGTAATAAGGAGTGGCAAACTTTATTCCCAGCTTCTAATCAATCCTTATTAGAAAAAAGAGGTCCAGATCACAGACCTGTTCTGTTGAAGCTAGCAAATGCAAGTGAATCATATATTGGGAATTTCAAATTTGATAAACAATGGTTGAGTTTGCCAAATGTGAGGCAAACAGCTGTATGAGCATGGAATAGACCAAGAAGTGGAAGTAATAGACCAAGAAGTGGAAGTAATTGTTCGATAGCACAAAGAATTCGGCTATGTAGGAGAGATTTAAGTTCGTGGAAAAATCCTTCAAGCTTAACGCAAGAGATAAAATTTCACAAATTCAAGAAGTACTGGAAGTGGAGGAATCGCGGCTCAATCCTAGGAGACAAATGGTTCAATCCCTTAACAAAAAACTTGATGATGGCTTACTGAGAAGAAGAAGAATTTTGGAGTAAAAAAAGCCATGAAATATGGCTTAAACTGGGTGATATGAATTCAAAATTTTTCCATTCATCTGTGAATATGACAAGAAATCAGGGAGGGATAGAAGAAGCTGGACAATGTAGGAAATATTCACAGATCAGAGGCATCAAAGGGTGAAGTAGCTTGTGAGTATTTCACTGCTCTTTTTGGTTCTTCAAATCCATATGGGTTTCATGACCTGTTTGAAGATTTCAAACCAAGGGTGGATGAAGCTATGAACCTATGCCTTATCAAACCTGCAACAAAATAGGAGATTGAAGACTCTGTTTTCTCTATAAAAGCTTCAAGTGCACCAGGCCCTGACGGCATGACGGGTTTGTTTTTTTCAGAAATTTTGGAAAGATATCGGTCATCAAGTAGCTGAGGAGGTAAAAAAAATCTTCATAAAAGGTACTTTCTCTGTCGAATAGGATTACACACATTTGTGTTTGCTTCCAAAAACAATTAATGCCATCAAAATGTTGGATCTGCGGCCTATCATTTTGTGCTCTGTCATATATAAAATCATTTCCAAAGTTATGGTGAGAAGGCTGCAGCCGTTTTTGGCTCAGATTGTTTCTCCATCCCAATGTGCCTTTGTTCCAGAAAGACAAATAGCCGATAACATTTTGATAGCACATGAATTGGTTCACAGTCATAGGATGTTCCCTCTGGTGGCTACTGGATTTATGGCTATTAAATCAGATATGTCAAAAGCTTATGATAGAGTGGAGTGGAAATACATCAAGTGTCTCCTAAAGGCTATTGGCTTCCATCAAAAATGGATTGATATGGTTATGTTCTGCATCACCACGGTTTCTTTCTCAGTGTTAATAAATGGTACTCCCCATGGTTTGATAAATCCAGCTTGAGGTTTAAGACAGGATGAACCATTATCACCGTCTCTGTTTGTTCTCCGTACAAAAGGATTATCCCACTTACTGGCAAAATCAGAAGAAACAGGCATACTAAGTGGAATCAAATTCTCCTCGGAAGGCTCTTCGATAAGCCACTTACTTTTTGCCGACGATAGTCTGTTCCTGTGTAAAGCATCCTTGGAAGAGGCGAGGAGTCTGAAACTTATCCTGGATGACTAAAATCCTAGATGACCAAGTATGGGACTGAAAGTTAAACCAGGGAGCAACTTTGGAGCACATCTCGGACTACTGAAGTCCGAGATGGCGAAGAATATCCAACCAGGGAGAAGACTCGGAACGCATCTAGGACGACAGAGGTCCGAGACGACTACTCGAATTTGAATATCCTCATTAAAGGAAAAGAGTAGTTGAGACTATCTATTAAATAAGTAGTTCAGACTATATATTAAATAAATAGTTGAGAATATGACTTAATTAAGTAGTTGAGAGTAACTCTTAAATGATCTAGTTGTTTCTAATAGGCTTCTCCACCACTTGCACTTAATGACTTAGCCTATATATATGTGTTGTAACTTGTTCATAAAATTCAAGGAAATATATTGTCCTTCACACTCTTCTCTAATGGCATTTTATGCTCTTTATGTTTTACTCTTTTATAATCTTGTTTAATTTCTCTTAATCATCAACCATACAATATCTCCTTTTTTCTATGTATTTCCGCAAATTCTAGCACATTGGAAGATTTCTGGTGGAACTCAATGGAAAATAAGAGGAAGGTGCACTGGATAATGTGGAAAAGGCTATGTCTTCCCAAACATTTAGGAAGTATGGGGTTCAAAGACATTGAAAGTTTCAACCAATCTCTTATAGCAAAACAAGCGTGGAGAATATTGCAAGAACCTCAAAGTTTGTTGAACCGATTTCTGAAAAGTATATACTTCAAAGGTGAAGAGTTTTTAAAGGCAAAGATAGGGTCCAGACCATCTTTTGGATGGAGAAGCCTCCTGTTTGGAAGAGAATTATTGATCAAAGGGCTAAGAAAGGAAGTAAGAAACAAGAGTTCGATTAGTGTATGGGTTGATCAATGGATTGACATGTCGGTTCGCAGAGCGCCTTTCATGAAACACCCACTGGTGGATTTGAATCTGAAGGTTAATGAGCTGTTAGTGGAAGAGGAGAAATGTTGGAATATAACGGTTCTAAACAAATTTTTCTTTCCATCGAATGTGGAGTTAATATTGAAAATAAAACCGATCACAGAGTCAAATGATTACTGGGTATGGAAGCATATGAAATGTGGAGAGTATGCGGTAAAATCTGGTTATTGGTTAGCTTCTAAAAGCAATTTGGCAGAAGATTACCAAGAAGCAGTTGATAAGCCATCAATTAATGTTTTAAAACAGAAAGCTTGGAACATTCAAGCATCGCCAAAGATAAATACTTTTATTTGGAGAGCATTATCAGAAGCAATCCCAGTGGCGAGTAATCTGAATTCGAAAAACATTAAGGTGGACCCTAGATGCCAGATTTGCGGTTTAGAGAGTGAATCATTTAACCATGTTCTATTCACAGGTACGGTAGCAAGACATGTATGGGAACTTTCAGATTTTCCATCGCCTGAGAATTGTTTCCATTCGGAGTCATTATATGTCAATTTGCATTATGTTTTCATGATGGGATTGAACATTAAAGTGCCTCTAGTCATTAGAAGATGATTTCCATGGATTTTTTGGTTATTGTAGAAGAACAGGAACAAGATGTTTTTTTATGGAATAGTGTTTAATGCACTTGACCTCATTATTAAGATTAAAGATGAGGTGGAAGTTTAGTTTTTGGCACAATAACTTGAAAGAGAAGAAGAAATAGGTTTGTCAAGTGGGGACAATTCGGTTCAGTCAAAGTGGAAACCTCCACAAAACCTCCACAAGAGGGAAAGTTTAAGTGCAATGTGGGATCATGTTGGCTCAAAAAGAAAAGAAATCTTGGCTGTGCGTTGGTTTTAGGGAATAGTGTAGGGGAGGTGCTTTTACATAGTAGGAGATCTTTTGAAAATGTGGCCTCATCGGCTGAGGCAAATTTCCTTTGTTTAAAGTGGGCAATTGAGGCTTTGATCGCTCATAAGGTGGAGGGAGTTACTATTGCGGCTGAAGACAAATGCCTATTAGGAGCTATTATCAGACCAAAAGTGTGGCCCTCTTTTAGGTATCACTCTAGTGTTATTTTGAAGGGTTTGGAAAAACTAAAGTATTGGTCAATTGTTGTAGAACAAAGGAAAACTAATAGAGGGGCTTTTCTCATTGCTCAAAGTGCCTTTAGCCAAAGTTTCAATCAATCTAATGTGGCTGCAGGAGCTCCTGGGTGGTTGTTTTCAGTGTTTAATGGTGAGAAAAGCTAGCCATCTTTTGTGTTTTTGCCATGAGCGTTTAGTGATTGATCAGGGATGGTGGATATGTAAAACCTTATAAAACCGGATTTTAGAAATATCAATTTGCAATACAATTTATTTTTTGAAACTGAAATAATTTATTAAACTCATATATATATATATATATATTTAATATAAACACATATATATATATAAACATTAAATATTGTCATTTATGTGACATAACTTATTTCACAAAATAATTATAGCATATAGATAATTAAACAAAATTAAATTATATAATTAAATATAATTATTTTTTTGTTACCATGAATAATAAATTTAATATTGACCATGCAATTACTCAGATTATCAATTATAGGATTGACCATCATAATTATTAGTAAGAGCATAAAGCTAACAATATTTAAATTATTATATGACCAAGAATTATAGTTTCATATTTCACATATTAAAATGCATGATTCCTTGACACATTTTAATATTGACAACTTATTAATAAATAAGATTAACATGATTTAATAACAAATATAAACTATAAAACCTTAAATAGAATTTTGTTTTTAGAATCATAAGAACAAAAAAAAAGTTGGAGGTGGGATGATCCCTTTCCTTAACTCAATAAAATGCCCGCAATGAGACGGTTTTCATGCATTCTTTGAATCCCAGGATACAACCAAATATTAAGACAAACATGTTTCATTCATGTTTGAATCTACGAGCTAATTATGTACTATATACTCATGAACAAAAATCTACTTCTGAAAGAGATAAGTAAAAGAGGGAGAATGAAGGAACATGTTAAACCTTGTGAATTCCTTAGCTACTAGCACCTAACACCAACAACCCAGAAGATATTTCAAGAGAGCTTCAACACTTGAAAACTTCTCAAAGAATATCTAAAATGTGTCTAATGGTGTTTTCTTATATTAGAATAAACGGATGACTTTTTCCTTCTAGGTAGCTTGGTATTTATAGGAGAGGAATAGCTTGGTGGTCAAGTAGATTTAATGAGCAAATTTATTTGGTTTTTAATACCAATATTTGTAAGTTACAAAATATCTTTGACCTCCCTCTAAGCAAATTCTCATTCACATTTTAACTATATATTATAAGTCCACATGCTTATTAATATATTTTTCCAACAATCCCCTACATGAATATAATTGACTTTAAAACACTGAGGATATTTTGAAAAACCTTTTTATGATAGATTTAAACTTGAAAGAAGACTTTCTTGAGTATATGCGAAAAATAATTGTATATAAAAATATTGCATTTTTCAGCGTTGAACCAATCACTGTTATAATCTACCGAGTTTACAAGCCCATTTGGTGAACACGATGGCCTTGAACATGCCTGGTATTTCTTGAGTGAATTTGGAGAATACAACCTTCCTTTATTCTTCTAGAAACGGCCTCATTTCACACTCAACAGGTGATTCTCGTAATCTATTTCGAAGTAAACTGCTGTACTTTCTTGAAATAAATATAATAAAATCATTGAAAGCTTACGCTTACCCTCTATTGTGCAGACAATAATGTTTATCATTATTAGGAACTGGGTAGAAACATAAGTTTCATAGTGTTTTCTTTGACTTAATTTGACTTAGTTGTCCCTTTGAACCTAGATAGTATAGGTGGGGTTACCACCAAATTTCATCGTTAAATCATAGGCTTGAAACACATTCTTATTGATGATTTCAATACTTGATCTCGGGTCAGACCTTTCGTAAAAGGATCTGCTAAGTTATCAGCTGATTTGATGTAATCTAACAAAATTACACCACTTGAGATCAATTGTCTAATGGTCTTATGTTGTCTACGTATGTGACGTGACTTGCCATTGTACAAGTTATTGTTAACACGAGCTATAGCCGATTGGTTGTCGCAGTGTATCTGAATCGATGACACTGGTTTTTTCCACATCTGAATATCTTCCAGAAAATTTCGTAGATGCTCTGCTTCTTATGCTGCTTTGTCCAACGCAATGAGCTCAGATTTCATTGTTGACCTAGCCAGCATTGTTTGTTTTGAAGATTTACAGGATACTGCAGCACCCCCAAGTGTAAACACATAACCACTTGTGGACTTTGAGTTTTTGGAATCTGATATCCAATTAGCATCGGTGTATCCTTCCAACACGGCAGGTTCTGAACCGTAATGCACTCCATAATTTTTGGTAAAGCGTAAGTAATTTAATACTTGTGGTGCTCTGTTTTTTTGTCAATTTAGCCTAGTGACTTTAATATTCTTTTTAATATCAGAGGGTGTCGGGTTTGTACCTCAGACATATTTTAGAGATAGCCACCATTGTGTCACATGATTCAAACTGTGGTGCTCATTGAAAAAAATAATTTCTCCTTTACTATTTTTTATATATGTTTTTCAAATCTGATTGTTTCCTCTCACTGTGAAAAAAGTGTATTGCATCAATTAAATTGTTCAACAAAGTTAAATAACATTATTTTTAGTTAATAAAATGATATAAAATATATAATTTAATTTTTATTATGATAATTAATGTTTATACAAATATTTCTTATTATAAAACATACATATAAGCATGTGGCACAGTGGTGGTCACCTTTGAAATTCATGACACATGTCTGAGTATCGAATCCAGCACCCCTCAATATTAAAAGGGATATTAAAGCTACTAGACTATGTTGACAAAAAAAAAACATACATATAAACATAGATAGATGCAATTTAGCAGCTGCAATAGCATGTGAATAATATATTTTATCAATATTATAAACACCATAAGCATACTTTCGATGTTCTAAATCAATAACACAATCTCATAGTCCTCCTTTCACATAGAATCAGCAACCATCTATGCATTCCATTATCATTTTATCTGCATAATGTTCACGAATTGGCAACACATATTCAACTCCTCGACTATGATGTGTTGTGAGACTCACCATACATCTCGATCCGAAAAGAATCAATAGAAAAAGAAAAAATCAAAGCATTTTCTCACATTTTACAAAATCACCTTCCTAACTTCTCTTTTATAAATTCCAAAATGAATTATACGAAAATTAATTATACTACTTTTAGTGTGGAATTAATAGACTATGCGATAATGTTTATATATATGTTGTATATGTCCTCCGAAAATTGAACTCGTGACCACAACTTCATGTCCGCGTTCTCCAAATATCTTGCAAGATCATGATTTATATGTCGTCCATATATCGGTTAAATTAAAAAATGTATGCGCATATGATAATGCCTTTTACCAAATACATGAGATGTTTTCTCTTAAATTGAGTGACTATGTTGTTTTTCTGGAGATGAGAATAATATATCCCTCGTATTGTTCAAAGGAAAACCATATAACATGCATTCTTAACCGAGATGTTTATGTCAAAAACAATTACCAAATGATATTCATCCTTAATACATCCGTGCAGTTTGGTAAAAAAATCATATCCATGAAGCATCATTCTCAGAATCTACAATTCCGAAAGCTAAATTTTTTTTGAAAATTATCATCTTGTAAGACACCGACTTTGTATTTCCCACTTTAATGAGTCTTATCCATGACAATAACTTTTATGATATATTGAAAACCAAATGCTTAAGCTCCAAAAGTTATAAATAGATATTTAATTCTATTTTTATCGTCAATATCAAGACTAGTGACAATATTCCAGATTTGAAATTTTGAGTATATACAAATAAAAAGACATGTTTTCATTTCCATCTTCTATTGTTCTTCTCACCAAATTTTGATCAAATATATAATCCAGTTACATACCAAACATCATTTTCATTGAATCTTTTATATCTTTTGGCGTAATTTCATCAATTATTCAAACACATTCTATAAATAACCTAGTAATATATCTCATAATAGAATATTTAAAGAAAAAAAATATTTGCTATATTGCGTTTGGCTTAAAAGTATAAGAAAATATAATATGAAATTGTATTAGTTTGAGGAAGCCTATGTGGCCGATTGCCTTTATTTTAAAAGCTGCCAGACTTTCTATGTTTTTATGTTTATCTGATATTTGTTCTGCTCAAAAATATTAAAGCAATTATAATATTTTTTTTAATATAGTAATTAGTAATTCAAAAGCTTTATAAAGTGAAAATCTTATTTTTTTATATGTTTAATGTATTTCTAAAAATGTGATCTTGTCTTCAACTTCAACTGGACTAGCAGCTACTTTAATTACGACACTATTTGCTCCAAGCATGAGAAAAATGCTGGTCCACTGGAAGTTGAAAACAGACAACTTCCAAAAAGTAAAAAAATCCTCTTTTATTTATTTTTTAGGCGAACGGCTCTGTAAAGTGAACAGCGTACGTTTGTCAATGAGTATAAAGAGTGCTCCATAAAATTTTGTGTACATACTCACAAGTTAGGAATATAACTACGATATATAATCAAAAAACTAATTTACATAAATTCGCTTTTAGCCAATTTATAATTATCTTGTAAAGACTTATTCGGGTCTCATATTTCCACTCCAATTTATTGGATACGTTTATTCCAATACCAAAAACATACAAAAAGTTACAAAGACACTTCCACTTGACCATATTTATGACCAGAAGCGAGACCAAAACATTACTATTGCAGTCTTTTAATGCCACTAAGAAGATTTCTTGCTGGCATTTTTTTTCACCGGCCATGTTCACAAATTTGGCAAATGGTGACCGACTTTGGATTTACAAGAGTGCAACGTTCACAAGCCCATTGGCCTGAATCCGAGCTGCTGGCTCGAGAAGTGGATCCCTTGTTTTTCCCACCTAAGCTCTTTGAACTTGCGGTTCGACCATATGCACAATGCGAGCTCACATCCGGTAACCCATTCTCTAGCGCTCGAACTAAGTTTTCGAAATAGTTTTTGGTGACACTGTTCAATTCCCAGTAATAAAAATGTTATTAGCTTCTTTCGTCCCGCAGAGCCAAACTAAATCAATGAAAACTTCCTTCAAACGTCTTGTTTTACTTAGCTCTAAGTTTCAGTTTTCAAGTCAGTCATAACAAAGTTTTCTTGAAACTATTTTCAGAACAGCTACTACTATTTTAGCTTATCAGTATTGTTCTGTAGGTTTGGAAATTACCTTGTTAGACCTGCGAGTTTTGTGCGGAACTCATTAAAATCTTCCGATGGACCTTTGGCTTCAAAGTACAACTTCAGTTCTTTTTCAGCACATTGATGAAGTCGTTCAAGGCCCGACTCAGCTTCGCCTAAATGCATGATAAAAGAAGAGAAGAGATAAAATGAAAGCACAATAAAGCCTGTTACAAGCAAAAGCCCCCATACCAATTCACAAACTGAGAACTAGCGGGTCAAATATGATACTGAACCTGACCAAATTGGTTAAGATTTGGACTAAGCTGGACCAATTTGTTATGTATGACGCTTGACCATAGAGTCCACATTATCTCACATCAGGTATATTCTAAACCAATCCCTATCTTACTTAAGACAACATGATGTTTAATAAAAATCGGATCCATCAGATTGGATCTAACCATCATTACATATTCTACCTCCATACAACATTAGAACAATTGTAAAAGGCAAAAGATTAACGATGGTTGTTTGTGGACTGATGGAACAGAATTCTATAGAACATCATGTAGTCTTTGGTGACTGTGGTCGCTCTCTGTTTCGCACAGTTACCAATAACATAGAGCATATCCTAAACCATTTCCTATCTTACTAAAGACTACATGATGTTCTATAAAACAGGGAGCAAAACACGGAGAAAGTAAAATGCACTCAAGGAATCAAAACCAAAATTTTTGAAAAAGAAAAGGTAAATGTAAATTTGAGAATTAAAATTAAGTTACCTTTCAAGTACTCAAAAAAGTTAATGTTATATCTGAGAGTTAAAATAAGTTACCGTTAAAATAAGTTACCTTGTAAGTACTCAAAAAACTGTCTCTTTCCATGCTCATGGTCAGGTATGTAAAAACCGTAAGCATATGTCCATTTAAGAACTCGTCTGCATTCGACTATCTAATGATTGTAGAGCAAATTAGTGAGCGAAGTCCAAATGTCTAAGATACCTTACAGGAGCGGAATATTACCTGTAACCACGCTTCTATGATGAACTTCAGTTGTGATTCAGGCTGACACTGTATGTCACTGAGCTTCTCAATCTGTCAGGTCAATAAGAATTAAATTTAGGGAAACCAAACATATAAAAAGAAAGAACATTCATCGAAAGTGAGAAGTGTCATGCATGCATAATAAGATAGCAAACAATAAGGGCATATATGTTATCTGTTGTAAAAGATCATCATGATAACTTGAGCAAAATTTCTGTACTTTATTGGATATAAATTCTGAAATGACTGATTAGGTAAAAGAACCAGCGGGATGGTGAACGAGGAGGCAAGACCAATGCTAATTCTAGAAAATTCATAGTTTTTTTTGTCATCAAGCAATACTTCCTTGATGATTCTTATTTACATGAGCAAGTGTTGCACAGTAAGCTCACATCATCTGTCTGCATCGTCTTAAGATCCCCCAGCGCCTTTTGCCTAGACTGCAGCCAGCAGTGAAAACATTTGTCGTTTTAGAATAAACGCCAATACGCTTTTTGTAAATACAAAACCTCTTATACTTTAGGGTCATTATTCAACAAAGAATACATTTTACCGAAAGGAAACATGAAAACTTCAGGCAGAATGATATGGATAAGAAAAATTCCAAGGATTATTATAGTCTCCCTACAGACTAATTTCATTGATATGCTTAATATGACAGACTTTCAGAACAGTACTTTGCTCTAGCAGTTACACGACTTGTTAACTACCTGTCACTCCAATAAAAGATTAGTCACAATACCAAAGCCCCAACGAGCATAAGCCAACAAATAAACAACCTAGCTGGTAAAATTCTCAGAACTATAGGACAGGTTCCCTATCCAACGAATACATCAGACTACAATACTAAACGCAGTTCTATATTACATAGCTTCTATGCATTCCAAATCAGCTAGATTAACTTCCTTAATTATTCAAATCTCAAAGAAAAATATAGATCTTCATATCTTACAGTACTCTACCTCGAAAAATTATAAAAATATATTCAACATCAATTAATGAAATGTTTCGTCTACTTTTCATGTACATGGATAGATTATTTGCTCCATAGCAGCAGATTTGAAAATTGACTGCTGAAAATATCTTTCTTTAATTCCCTTTTAAATAGAAGGTAAATTAAATGATAAAATGGACATACCGATTGATTGGTTGCCCATCTTTCATAGTAGTGGGTATATCTCTCAAGAGAGTTTTTTGCCATCTCTCGGCGTTTTTCAGTTTCATCATACTGCACAGAGATTTCGAAAGACATAAAATGCATTCAGAGATAAAACAAACATATTTGTTATCTGTCCGGGGCAGAAGCAAAGTACAGAACTCATACAATGCCATCTTGCTTTGCTGCTTCATAACGGTTACAAGCATAAAAGCCACCTGTCTTTTCACCATGCTCTGTCCATGCTCCAAGGCAGAGCCTACATTTACATAATACAAATACTTATGATGAATATTGACTGGGAGCAACAAAGAATCTAACACAATCAGATGCATGAGGATCAGATCAAAAAAGCTACTGAAACATACAGAAATAAGATTAACACAGTAAATTTCTAACCTAAAGTAAGATAATCCACTTATTTTCTATCTTGCTTCGGAAAATAAAACGTAGAAAAACAGTTCCGAGTTATGATTTTAGAACGCATAGAGAGAACAGAAGCAAAATTCATAATATGATGGCATTCTGTACAATCAACCGCCTTATCAACTTACCAGCAGAACTCATATTTACATGGCGGGGTGCATGTAATATGCATACAACCCTGGTTCTTCTCTATTGGACGTTTACATTTTGGACAGGGCTTCGAATTTGCCAAAATCCTGAAAGTCAATATAGAGTTTAGAAGCAACAATTCATAATGTGAAGCATCATGCACCCTAATGTTAGGAGATAAATGAGAAGAAATCAAATATAAACTCTTCTTACAGTTAAAAATGAAAAGTATCCATTGTTTTGGCTATACAAAATGGTCGCCAATACAATGTAAAGAATCCAAATAATTTTAAGAACTCTTAGCACCCTTTTAGGTCGAGCAGAACATCCCAAAGATCTTAAGCATCCACATATTTCAACTATATCTGATAAATCAACGTACCAATTCATATTCTCAGATTCAGCGCTATTCTTCATTACCCACTTAGATACGGTGTCACAATCTACAGGACGGTGAGCTTCTTCAGCACACTGCGGTCACATGACGTTCGAGTCATACGGTATGGTTGTGTCAATTAGTTTCTACGAAGATGAAAATTCTAACTGATAGAGCGACTTACATTCCAGCAGAAACTGTAACAACATCGACAATTCACATCATAATTACCACTCCCAACAACAAAGTTTACAGCGTAGTCACAGCCTGGAGCAGGACACCACTTGGTCTGAAGGATAAAAAACACTAATACAGTTAAACTTCTATAAATGAATATTCTTGTTAAACCTCTATAAATAAATATTTAACGAGATTATTTATTTATCGATAAATATTATATTATTCATTTATCGATAAATGAATTTTTATTCATTTAAATAGTATTTTTGTACATCTAAAAATTTGAAAACATACAAATTAAAAAAGGAAAGTTTTTAAAAATTAGAAAAATGAAGTTTTCTAAAACTATGAAAATAAAGTTTTCTAGATTGATGAAGAATTAGGAAAAAGAAGTCTTGTAGTTCTTAAAATTCAATGTAACATATATAAATATAAGTATTAATGATAAATTATATCACCTAAAAAGAAATAACGAGAATGATGTCGTTATAGAATTGTGACGATAAAGTTATTGAGTCTTGACTAAATTATGAGAATAATCCAAAACCAGATGATAGTAGTGTCACACCAAATATGTCATCAAAAAAAGTATATCAAACAGTTATCACTTTATAGAACTACTTTTTACAACACGAGTAAGATATTCACAAAGTTTTCTTTGTGATATAATAAAATATGGATGAGATGAATTTTGATGGAAAAGAAACAAAAAACTATAGATTCATTTTTTGTAAAAGAATGACTTATTGTACGAACATTGTTAACTGAACAAAAAATATTTTAATATATATATATATATATCTAATGAAATGTGATGATTATTCATTTATATTTACATAGTGTCTTTAAGGATTTTTTTAAAAAAATCATTAATGCATTTAGCGAAATTATTCATTTAGCCCATTAGCCCAAGTCGGAACCGGAAAAAATTATTCATTTATCGAATATTCATTTATCGAGGTTTAACTGTATTATGCACTGCTTTTCATTCGAATGTTAAATAGAAGACAAATAAACATGATGCACATGGCTAAAATATGATCAAACTAAAATTGAGAGCTTACCTTTCTATTGTCTTCAACATATGATCTAACAAAATAACTTGTGTACTTCTGCCTATCTTTCTCAGGAGCTAACGAATTGATCATATCCTGACCAATAGCAGCATTGCAAGAGGGATCTGGGCATCGTAGCATAAGACACCCTGGACCATCATTAATCGCCGTGGAGATATAACCTAAAGATGGGGGGAAAGGTCAGATAGATAACCCAACAACAGTGAACCATCATTAATAGTAATGCTCATATGCAGCATACTTAAAAGATAGTACATTGCAAGTTTAACCTAAACATGCGTTTGAAGATAGGTCTCAATATTATCAGGATAGCTGTAAAACAAACCTTCCCAGCATGAATCGCAAAAAGGGTGACCACAAGCAGCAGCATGCAATTTATCAGAAAGGAAAGTCTCGAAACAAATTCCACACGTAAGCTGCCAAAATTAGAAAGAAACATATATAAGCAGAACCAAAGAAGGGCAAAAAAATACAAACTATAATTCTTTTAGATAAATTTAAAATGAAAGAAAAAGGCATACTTCACCATCAGATGGAAAATCAACAACTGGTTTCTCCAACAAGCCAACAGCATCTCGGACTTTTTCCTCATCAGCAAACCATTCATCATGAACTCTGCTAACACACCTAAAATTCACATAAAGGATTGTTATAAAAATGATGCTATCAATACTATGGACCAAAAAAAACCTCATCAAAGTAGTCATTCTAAAATATATTTGTCTGCCTCAGCTTAGAAGAGACAAGAGGAAGACAGGATAATCAAATGAAAGTGGTCTAAACACAGACAAGAAAGCTGCAATGTCTGAATTAAAAAAAAATAGAAATTGGAATTCACCAATTGTAGTGACGAAGCAAGATAGCAGATGAGATTTTTGAAATCGACAATACAGAAGAAATCCTGGAGATATCATCTTCTTGAAGCTTACAAATATCCGCCTCGCTTAACACACTATAATTTTGCTGCGAACCAACCCAAACAAAAAAAAAAGAAACTATTAGTAAGAATTAAAAAAAAATAATAATCCAAAAAAGACAATTTTTTCACGAAAGACAGCAATTTGTTAATAATCAGCTAAAAACTATACACTGCTTATTCAATCATCACCAAAATGAAATTACTTATACAAAATGGTCCTGCGATTTCCTGAGAAACCAAAAAGTTGAACAGAAAAATGCATCTCTGTAAGGGAAAGAGGTGATTCATCATCCCGAGACGAGATGTAAGTTCGATTTTGTTTATCTTCCAATGCGACACAGATCCAGAAGATGAGGAACAAAAGAAAATACCTGGCGGCGGCGGAAGACGAGGTCATCGGAATCATCAACGTCGTCTTCGACAAACTCGTAATCGGCGTCGACGCTGTCGGCGTAATCTGAGTCGTTGTCGGCGTATTCGTTCCCGCTGTAGAAATCGTCATCAGCGTCCATTGAAATTTCTTCGCGATTCGATTCTCGACACTCTTTTTACAATTTTTACTAACTAAAAAAGAAAAGGCTCAGAATACATGTTCGAAGGCAAAAACCAAATAGAAAACGAAGAATGGCAAAAGGGTAAATTAAGATTTCCTCAACAAAATTTATTATTAATCGTAAATAAATTGTTAAATAGCATTAGAAGAATTAGTGTCATTCTAATTTTATCGATTGTCATTGAGTTAAATCAGTATTCTTTTAATAAATTTCTCTCATATTTTTTTTCCTTCTCAAATTGTCTGTGTAGGATTCGTTTTTGGTCAATTTAGTTTTGGCAAACATATTTCCTTATTTTTAAAATGATTTTTCTTTTATGCGTGGTTTAGTGGACTTTTTAAAGAAAACATTACAACATAATATACCCGCATAAGGTGCAAAGTAGTGGTGGGAATTCAGATTATAGGTTCGGGTTCGGATCGGTTCTTATCGGTATCGGATATTCGGATATAAGAGTTTTGTATCCAATAAAGGACCGAAACAATATCGGTTCGGTATCGGTTCGGTATTTTTGGTATCGGATCGGTTCGGATTTTCACTAAAATATCCGATATTGTCTCGGATAAGGTTCGGTATCGGATTATCGGTTCGATATCAGATCGATTATATCCGATAATTCAAAATTGTATCCGAAAATAAATATTGTACTCGAAATAAAAAAATTGAATTGGTTCAACTAAATGTAAATAACCAAAAATCGATAAATAAATACTGAAATTTGTATATAATATATATATACACATATATATATATGTATACACATATATTATATATATATATACATATATGTATATATATATATTCGGATTATCGGATTATCCAATGGGTTTCGGATCAGTCTTTATCGGTATCGGATATTTCGGATATAAGCGTTTTGTATCCAATAAAGAACCGAAACATAATCGGTTCGGTATCGGTTCGGTATTATCGGTTCGGTATCGGATCGGATTATCGGATACAGGTAAAATCCCACCCCTAGTGCAAAGCAAATGAAACAACTAAGAAAATTGCTATTTGGATAATCAAACTCGTAAAGAATTCATATTCGAAAATAAAATTCAATAATGTAGTTTATGGTTAGCATTAGTTTTTTTTTTTTTTACAACAACTTTAGTTAATGACAGACATTGAGATACTAATATCATGTAAGACTTTTCTGGAAGGGTCAAATTCTAAAACACTCTCCACATGGAGAGAATGTGTCTTTTTTTATATATTTTTTATTTAATTATAAATTCACTCATCATTCCCTCTCCTCCCCCTCCTTTTTTTATATTTTTATTTAATTATGAATCCACTCATCATTCTCTCTCCTCCACCTCTTTTTTTAATATTTTTATTTAATTATAAATTCACTCATCATTCTCTCTCCTCCATTTATTTAATATAAACAATTACTTTTGTAGGACCCACAAAAATCATATTTCTTCTCTTCCTTTGCTATTAACATGCAACCACATAACTCAACCTCATTTTTTTCAATTTTTTTCTTCTTCTCTCTTTTTCTTTCTCTTGAATTTAAACATGCACACCTGTGTACACTCGTCCGGCAAAGCTTTTTCATCCGTACTGTAGCTCTGAAAACTCATTTCCGCCATTAACGTGGAGCTTCACTTCGATGATTTTTGGTTTTGGCGGTTGAAGACGATTTGAACGGGATTTGAGCTCTGGTTCTTCATTTCAGGTTTTGTGCATCATTTAGATATCCGTTTCAGGGTTTAGATGAAGTTTAGTGATAGGATTTAAAATGTAAATCGTTTTATTTATTACAGAGAAAGTACAATTGGGTGTCACAAAAAATACAACTCAATACAACTATGTTGGAAAAATATAACTGAATACAACTGAATATAACTACAGTTAGAATGTTAGTAATCAGAACCAATTTGTTGCAAGTAATTCAGACATGATTTCTAGTGCAAGGGAAGATTATGGCAATATAAATTAAGTTGCAAGTGAGCCATCAGAACATAATGCTATTGTTGTACACGATGAAGAAGGAAGAGAAATGGATAGCTTGTTATGAATGAAGTCATTGAAGTCACACACTCGGTACAAGGAGATGAGCCTGCAATCTCGAATGGGAAGATGGTATAAATGTGGAAATTGACCAACAATTTGAAAACAATGCACACGTGCAAGAAGTAGTAGAGAGAGTTGGACATTTAAATTGTTTTCAGTATGCTGTTGTTAATACCGATAAAAAGCGGTATGTTGTCAAATGTTGTGAAACAGAAAGATGTTGTAAGTGGTATTTGCGGGCTACGAGACATGCTGATTCTACTTTCTTCTGATCAGAAGGTACAACAACAATCATACGTGTTCGCGTACATCTTCTTGTACAAGTACAAAGATAGTTTATATACTTTGTTTTTGTTTAATTGCTCCTAATTATTGCAGCTAATGGATGAAAATAAAGTTTTCAAATGGGTTGATGAGACATTGTTGAATGAAGTGGAGAAATTGAAATCAAAATTCGAGAGAATTGTGCAAATGATAAGGGAAAATAAAATTGTTTTTGATGGGAGCGAGTATGAGAAGATGATGTTTGAGAAAGTTGAAATTATGTTATGTGAAGGCTTATCAAGTGCTTGGTTGATAAGCCTTGTAGTGTTTGGTTGTATGGTCATAGTTGGCTTGCAAAAACTCATTTGATTTTAAAGTTTATTGTTTAATGTTGTCGTTGATCGGTTTATGTTTATGTGTTGTTGTTATGTATGTTTTTTATGATGATTAATGAAGATGTGTGACTTGATCATTTGATCAATTCGTTTGTTCGCTTGTTTTACTAGTTCATAACAAGCACATCACAATCGAGAACACGATTTTAAACGATCACAACCGAGAACACGAGAACACGATTTAAAATGATCAGTTCACATTAACAAATTACTAAGATCAAACATCCAACATCCAACATACCAAATACAAAATACGACACGAGACCACGACATCTGCATCATCATCTTCAGGATATACAATATGACAAATTGAAGGTTTATCTATGAAATTCGTCACTTCATCTTCAACTTGAGCTTCATGACACGCTTGTTTGCTTTGTTGTCGGGTTCTTTGTGTTCAACTCTTCAAGCGCTTTCTTCGACCGCCATCTCATTGTTCTCAATCTCCATTTACAATTTCGTGATATTGTGATTTTAGGATTTTGTGATTTTTACGGTTCAATTACTCAAAATAGTGTGAATTCGGATTATAATCTCGGTTTTATGTGTTAAAATTTCAGTCAGTAGGTTAATTTATGGGTTACTTAATTCGGCATTGGTTATATGCTTCAGTGATTTAATTTAAAATATGAATTACAACCGGTTATATTCTCTCAACCATTGAACTTCATTTTTGTGTGGAAATAGGTTTAAAATGTTTCAATTGTGGGGGTTCAAACATTGAACTTTATGAGGTGTGATTTTAAATCGAGGGCTTAATTTTGTGTGGTTTTAGATCTTAAAGTTTCCGGCGTGTGGATATGGACCGTGCGCCCGAAATTTGAGGAATATTGTTAAGATCTTTGAAAAATTTCAAAATGGTGTTGTCCCTTCTAAGCGTTTATCTATTCCAAGTGCTTTTAAGTATACATATGAGTACCATTGATTCTCCTATAAAAGCATCATTACGTTAATCTTCTTCTTCACTAAACTAAAATAATATAATGAAATAGTGGCGGATCTCCCTCTCCACGACAACTTAAGGTAAATAAATCAAACTTTTTTACAAATATTGCTGATCAAACAACATAGGATATCAATGCCATTTGTCAATTAAAAAAAACTAGAACAATTTGGATAACTAAATCTGAGATACAAGATATACATGAACAATATATGACAGTTGCATCCTATCAGATCTTGCTACCTTATCCACTTTTGTGTTGTTTGCTCTTGGAACTTAAGTGAGAGAAAAGATAGTAAATGGCGCTTTACATCTCCAAAACTTCTCTTGAGGATTTGCCCCCTAGAGTCTTATCCACAGCATCCCAGCCACCAGCTTGATGCATGATCCTCATCCACCCTAGCCGGATTCATTTCGACCCTGCCAAGTACTTCAGCAGCCAAGGGAGCAAGCAAGTACGAACCTTCCACTCGCGATTGACATTAAAGCTTGACCCCCTTAAAATCTCTCGTAAACTCGACTTTTTTATGACCGAGGCGTCACTTGTATCCTTAGGTTTCTGCACAAAGAAGCTAGGAAATTCAGCTCGAGTCTTTCCATCTTGCGAGGTAACATATCCCACAAAGATACACAAATCTGAAGATAATGTCAAAATATATATATATATATATATATATATATATATATATATATATATCAAACTCACGTTCTTTATGACGATTATGGTGCTGCTGAAGCTTGCGTTCTGCCTCCGTTTTGCCTGAATCTTTGCAATGTCTTCAGAGAAGTTTGATGGAAGTGGATAGATAGGAGGAAAACGATCTGCACAAACAAAAAAAACATAAGTAGAAAGTCAAAGAATCAAACACAAGAAAGCGAACCAAAAAACTACTTAATAACATAATTCTAGGAGACTATATTCATGGTCGACATCAGGAACAGACGTCTTGTTGATCTTCATAAAGAAGTAGCGAGCCCACCAAGTCTTTGATTCTTTGCTAGTAATGAGCTTCATTCTCGGATTAAAGCTCAGATAGAAAAGTCTTCGAAGAACCACCTGGACATTTCCATCCTAAGCTCTGCAGCCAAAACATATTCCTCATCGACAGTCCTGTCAACTGATCGAACGCTATTCCACGCTCCTGGCAATAGGCCACAACTAATCGTGGTAGGGGAAACCTCAAACCGCATTCTGTAAAAACTACCTCGTAAAAGACAATGTAGCCCAGAGGAGGTGTCCAAGGCCGCTACTCCGGGGTAGGCACCTCGGTCTCAATATTCAGAGGAAAACCAAGGAGATAAAACATTTTTTGAATAGTTCTTTAACTAATTCTTTGGCCATTGTTTGTATTCATCGATCGACTCATCAAAATATATAATAAATCTTGGCACTTCTTTTCCCTTAAACACAACTCAAACTTGTACGGGAAAATCGCGAAAGCTATAACGTCGATTCCTTATCTTGTACACAACGTAAGCTGATCAATGAGTTCCTAGAGATAGGATTTGAGTATTCATATTACCACATGTTACTTAATCACCAAGAGATAATGATCAAGTCTATTTTAAGTTTATCTAATAAGTTTGTTGGGAAAATGATTAGTATAAGAGTAGATTTGATAAGGTTAATAAGATTAAAAGTTATCTAAATCTTATTAGATAGATCTTAATGAAATGTATTAAGCCTATAAATCTACTTTGATGAGTTGTGTCAAAAGTATCACAAAAATGGTTTTTAGTTTGAGTTATATTTTACTATACATCAATAAAAAAAGAGTTTCTTAATATCTGTGTTCTCTTTCTTGAAATCGTGTTTGTGTTCAAATAATATTTATTTGGTATCAAAGCGAATACACGATCTAGAAGGAGATAATGAGTGACATCGAATTAGCCGGAGTTGGTACAAGTTAGACAAAAACGAAGGAGTCGAGTCTTTCAACAATCCAATGTCAAATGCTTACATTGACCAATTACTTAGTTTGGTCAATGAGAATGAAAGTGATGTTATAATTCTAAAAGGTGTGGGAGACAATAAATCATGGTTGATTAGAACCAGACAAGAATGATTTAGCTACAGTTTTGTTATTCGAAGCCATACCAGAGGCGTTGATATTAAAAGTGGACTATCAAGAAAAAATAAAAGACATATGGCATTCAATAAAGTCTTGGAGCAGATCGGGTGAAGGAAGTACGTTTGCAAACCTTAATGACCGAGTTCGACAAATTTCAGATGAAAGACAATGATACTATTGATATTTTTTCCAGAAAACTATCGAAAATAACAACATAGCGACATTTTTTGGAGAAATTATTGAGAAAACAAAGATGGTGAAAAAATTCCTCAAAAACTTGCCACAAATGAAGTTATCCACATCACGGCATCGTTGTAACAAGTTCTTGAATTAAATCAAATAAGTTTTGAAGAAATCGTTGGAAGACTCAAAGCATACGAGGAGTGCATGAACGATGATGAAGCACAAGGTGAAAACCAAAGTAGACTACTTTTCACCAATGCAAAATCACGCAAAAAGTTTGATGAATCAAAAAGTCGAGGTCGAGGACGAGGAATGTTCTTTCCACAAGAACATGGGCAAACTCATCAAGATCGTTATAAGGAGAAGGATTGATCAAAACAGATTTGCTATAAACGCGAAAAAATGGGCCATTACGCAAGTAAGTGTCCAGAAAGAATTCAAAAACTACAAGAAGCAAGCTGAGACAAAGAAAGCTGACGCAGCCTTGTATATGCACGAGATAGTATTTTTGAATGAAGAAAGTCTTATACATACTAAGTATGAATCAAAAGAAGTTGAGGAAGGTGCTTGGTACTTAGAAAATGGAGCTAGTAACCACCTGACTGGTGAGAAAACATACTTCTCCGAGCTAAATGAGAAAATCAAATGAAAAGTGAAGTTTGGAGATGGATCATGTATCGACATTGGTGGAAAAGGATCTGTTATCTTCGAAGGGAGAACCGGAGAGCAAAGAATACTTACATATATCTACTTCTTATCCAAACTCAAAAGTAATATCTTAAGTTTTAGACAAGCAACAGAACATTAATGCGATGTTAGAATAAATGATAATTATCTAACACTACACGATCCGTCTAGGAAGATACTCATAAAAGTGAAAAGATTGGCAAATAGACTATAAGATAAGACTCAGTATCAGTAAACCAATATGCTTATACTCAAAGGATGACAACTACACTTGGTGATGGCATGCGAGGTTGGTTCATATCAGTTATCATGCGATGAAGACATTATCAACAAAAGGGATGGTCTACGGTTTACCTAAAATCGAAGAGGAGAAGGAGATTTGTAAGTATGGCTTGGTGGGCAAAAAACACAAGACAATCATTTCTGCAGGCTATGTCCTTTCACACGTTTCGACCATTAGAACTTTTGCACAGCGATTTATTTGGACCGATCTCTCCAACGACCGCGTCTAACAACAAATATGTCTTTTTAATCATTGATAACTACTCTAGGTATATGTGGTTGATACTCTTCAAAAAAAGGGAGAAGCGTTTGACAGTTTTAACGCTACAAGTGCTTGATGAAGAAGGATATGGGGGTCACCATAAAAACTTTAAGAACCGATAGAGGAGGAAAGTTTACCTCGAGAGAGTTCCAAAATTACTGCAAGGAAAACAGTATATATCTACATCTAACAGCTCCTTACACGCCACAGCAAAACGGAGTCTTGAAACCATATACTCATGGAGATGACGAGGAGTATCCATAAAGCCATGAATGTACCAAATTACTTATGGGGAGAGGCGGTATGTCACTAAACATACATAATTAATCGCTTACCTATGAGAGCTTAAAAAACCAAACCACGTATGAAGCTCTATGGAATAAGAAACCCTGCATCGACCACTTCAGAGTTTTCAGGTATTTGCTTACGCCAAAACCGATGCAGCTGGTCTGAAGAAGCTCGACAATCGATCAGTAGCGCTGATTCATCTTGGAATCTAGCCTGGATCCAAGGCATAGAGGCTTTATAATCCATCCATTAGAAGAGTCGTTGTAAGTTGAGATATAATTTTTGACGAGCAAACTGGTTAGAAGTGGAAAAGTTCTAATATTGAAGAAAGATATCACAGAATGTTTGAGATGATACGGGGAGGGATCTTTGATACGGTATCAGGACCGTTTATAGTAAACAGTCATACATGAAATCTTGAACACGAGAATCATAAAAATGGTGGTTTTCAAAGACAAAGCTGAAAATAAAAACGATCTCGCTAACTCACATTCACCAACTCTCTCCAGCAACGTACATAGCTCCACCGAACATAACTTGGACCAAATAGAAGTAACTCAACCTCTGTTAAAATGAATGAGTCACCAAGTACATCAACCAAAGTACCTTATAGATTATATACTTCAAGCGGATATTGAATACGAGAGATTCCTATTGACCATAAACGACGAACCAAGTTGTTATGAGGAAGCAGAGAATTTGGTGGAATGAAGGCATGTGAAGAAAAGATTAACTCAATGGCACGTTGACATTTGTTAAAGAGGAAAAAAAAAGAATGTCATAAATTTGAAGTGGGTATTCAAACTAAAGAAGAATGCAGATGGTTCAATCAACAAATCCAAAGCTTGTCTAGTCACAAAGGGTTATCTACAGAAACAAGGGATTGACTTTGATGAAGCGTTTTTTGAAAGATTATGAGATTAAGAGATTCCGAGATTTGTAGATTGAGAGAGAAAGAGATTAGAGAGAAAAGTGAGAATGATTATTATTGAGATTTTAGAAAAATAAATTTCTTAGTTACAAAGGAAGAGAGAGCTAACTATTTATATAAACTAGTCTAGGCTTGTTTGGATACTAAGATAGCCTAATACATGTTTGACTATAAGGATAACATATCACTAATCACAAACAAGCCTAAGCCACTCCCTTTGGACACATGACGCCTACTTAGAGTCTAAGGCACACATTCTTCATTTCTTCTTGTTTTGTCTTCATCATTCTTCTTCATTCCAACACTCCCCCTCAAGCTTAAATCATGGAGAATGGCTAAGCTTGCAACCATGAAGCATTACCTCATTAAAAACCTAAAGAAGGAAAACTCAATTGGTACAAAACATTTTCTAGGAAAAAAGAGTATAACACTCCATGATCAAGATCAGTGTTGAGGAATGGACATAAGATCAAGCCGTGGGTAGATAGAGCCACCAGTCTTCAGTGTAATAGCCTTGGTGAACACATCTGCTAATTTGTCTTCACTCCTTTTGTAGCAAGGTAAGATAATCTCATTTCCAATAGCTTCTCTCACCTTATGGCAATTCACCTCAATAAGGTTGGTTCTTTCATGAAACACAGAGTTAGATGCAATTTGTATAGCTGCTTGGTTGTCACAATGGACAGTGATAGGAGACTCCAAGCTCACGCCAAGTATGTCAAGGAGGAGTTGCTTCAGCCAGATGCATTATGTGGTAAGCTTCATCATGACCCTATATTCAGCTTCTGAACTAGAGAAAGATACAACCTTCTGCTTCTTGGTCTTCCAAGTAACAAGATTACCTTCTATAAAGGTGCAGTAGCCGGTTGTGCTTCTCATATCTTCTATGTCTCCTGTCCAATCTGCATCACAATAACCTACAACTTCTGTGTTTCCATTACAACCCATCCATATACCTTGTTCTTTAGTGCCTTTCAAGTATCTCAATATGCACATGATCATTTTCCAATGCCTTATCTTTGGGTCTTGCATACTGATTCACAGCAAACCACGAGTCAGGTCTAGTGATGGTTAAATATATGAGCTTACCAACCACTTTTCTGTACAGCTTTGTATCATGGAACTCGCCACATCCTAGCTCCCCCTTAGGTTCTATCTTGTAACCTTCTTCTAGTGGTGTCGTAGCTGGTTTAGCTTCCATCATATCTGTAGAGGTTAGCAAGTCCACAATATATTTTCTCTGAGATAAGAAAATACCTTCCTTGAACCTACACACTTCAATTCCTAAGAAGTATTTAAGTTCACCTAGATCTTTAATATCAAAGACACTCTTTAAATATGTTTTAGTAGAATCAATTCCTACTTTATCACTCTATGATATGATTATGTCATCAACATAAATGAGTATAACCACAATCCCTTCCTTACTTTGAAGTGTAAAGAGAGTGTGTTCAACTTCTGACCTTTTGAAGCCTCTGTCCCTTAAGGTCATATTCAGCTTATGGTACCAAGCTCTTGGAGATTGTTTTAAGCCATAGATAGCCTTCTTTAGTCTCAGTGTGTTACCGCCACCTACTTGATCCTCTAGACCTGGTGGTGGTGTCATGTACACTTCCTCTTCTAGCTCACCTTGTAAGAATGCATTCTTAACATCTATTTGCCATAACTCCCAATCAAGGTTAGCAGCAAGAGACAAAACAACATTAACTAAATGTAATTTAGCCACAAGAGCAAAGGTATCCCTAGAATCTTCACCATAAGTTTGTGTGAATCCTCTAGCCACCAACCTAGCTTTATACCTATCTATTTCACCATTGATTTTATATTTAATTGTGAAGATTCATTTAGAACTTACAGCCTTTTTTCCTTTTGGAAGAGTGTTTGGTGCATATGTTTGATTCTTCTCCATGGCTTATCTTTTTGCCTGAATTGCTTCTCTCCACTCCTTTATCTCCATAGCTTCCTCATAGGTCTTTGGAATCTGCTCTTTATCAAGATTAACAGTAAATGCAACATGAGAATCAGGTATATGAACTAGATTACACACTCTCTGATCATGATGAATTACTGCATTGTTGTTGTAGTAGAAACTGGTGGGAACCTCTGCCTTGTACTTCTTCTTAGAACAACAGTTGGTTCCCCTTCTTCTTCTTCTTCTTCTTCTTCTTCTTCTAGAGCATCCACAAGATTAGGTTGAATGTCCCTTGGCCTTTTTGAGGCTGAGACCAAGATTTCTTCTTCTAAATTCTCCTCTTGATCATGTCTAGATCCCTGGCCTCCCTCAGGACCAAGAGGAGGTGATTGGCCGTGTTGAAGAGAATCCGCGCCTGAGATCTTATTCGAGGCCGGGAGGAGGATTGGATGGATGGAGCTGATGAAGACGGAGCCATGGACGGACTAGGTTGTGGTGCACCCTGCATCTGAAGCAGACCTACATCTAGAGCAGACGGGATGGAGCTTGGTTCTTGGTGAGAGACTATTGGTGCAAGGTCGTGCCTGGGTTGGACCTGGGCCGTGCCTGGGTCGTGCTTGGGCTGGATCTGGGTTGTGCCTGGGACGTGCCTGGGTGAACTTGGCACAGGCTGGACCAATCCGTGTTCGGGCCGGGACTGTGTACAACCTGTATTTACTAAGGCCGGCTTTGGTGCTTGGTGAGAAGGAACAATGCCAATGCTTTCCAAAATCTTTCTTAGATTCTCAGCTTTGTAATGTCTTGTTGTTGAGATGTCCTTGAATTCTTCCCAAGTTATTTCTTCATAGAATCCTTTGGATTATTGAAATTTAACATCTCTGGATACTAGGACTCTTCTAGTTTCATGATTGTAGCATTTGTATCCTTTTTGTGTAGGAGAATATCCAATGAAAATGGCTTTGGTGCTCTTTGGTTCCAGCTTGTTCATAAGTTCTCCTGGTACTAAAACAAAACAAACACACCCAAATACTCTTAAGTGTTCAATATTAGGCCTAGTTTTGTTTAATACCTCAAAGGGAGACAAATCATCTAGAAATTTTGTTAGAGTTCTATTATTTAAGTAGCATGCAGCTACTAGAGCATCTCCCCAAAAACGTTTGGGAACCTTTGTGTGAAACATCATTGTTCTCACAACTTCCATCAAATGTCTGTTTTTCCTCTCAGCTACTCCATTTTGTTGTGGAGTGTAGGGACAGCTTGTTTGATGTTCAATGTCATGCTTGGCCAAGTGTTGCTGAAATTTGGTGCTAGTATATTCCCCTCCATTATCTGTTCTAAAGCATTTAATCTTGGTATTGTATTGATTAGTAACAAATGTTTGAAAATTAAGAAATGCATCAAACACCCTATCCTTAGAACTAAACAATGTAACCCAAGTATATTTAAATTTTTCATCAATAAAGGTCACAAAATATTTTTGGTTTTCTCTAGAAGGAAAATGAGATGTCCAAACATCAGAATGTACTAAATTAAAACAATTATTATATGAATGAATTGATTTTTCAAAAACAGTCTTACAATGTTTCCCAATAATACATGATTCACAAAGTTATTTTGCAGTGTAATTCCAGGGATGATCAATTCTAAAGCTCTAGGATGAGGATGGCCTAATGTAGCATACCAAAGCTCAGCTGTACCATTAACGTTAACACTATTAGCACATGGTTCATGTAAAGGATGTATGGACAAATCTTCAAGTACATACAAGTCATTCTTTTGTTGTTCCTTGTCCAAATTTCCTACTTGTTTCAATATCATGAAAGTAGAATTCATTATGAACAAATATAGCATGAAAATTAAGATCAGTAGTAGTTCTCTTAATAGACAACAAGTTAGATGTGAAAGATGGTAAATAAAATGCCTTAGATTCTTTATCAAACAATTTAAATTTCCCAATTCCTTTAATTGGCACATTGATTCCATTTTAGCTATTACCACACTACCTAAGGCAGGTTCTAAGTTTTCTAGCAAACCTAAATCATTTATCATGTGATGTGAAGCTCCAAAATCAACAATCAAAGGTTTAGAAGCTATAGATGTTTGAAAAGAAGCATGAAGTGATTTACCTAACACATTACCAGTGCTAAAAGCTTTGAAGAGAGCTTTCAAGTCTGATTTCTTCACAAACTCAGATGAAGAGGCATGGACCGGAATGGTTGTCAGAGCAGACGCACTTTTGTGTACTAGGTTGGAGGAGCTAGGGCTGCTTGTAGAAGAAGTCTTAGAACTAAACAATGTAACCCAAGTATATTTAAATTTTTCATCAATAAAGGTCACAAAATATTTTTGGTTTTCTCTAGAAGGAAAATGAGATGTCCAAACATCAGAATGTACTAAATTAAAATAATTATTATATGAATGAATTGATTTTTCAAAAACAGTCTTACAATGTTTCCCAATAATACATGATTCACAAAGTTATTTTGCAGTGTAATTCCAGGGATGATCAATTCTAAAGCTCTAGGATGAGGATGGCCTAATGTAGCATACCAAAGCTCAGCTGTACCATTAACGTTAACACTATTAGCACATGGTTCATGTAAAGGATGTATGGACAAATCTTCAAGTACATACAAGTCATTCTTTTGTTGTTCCTTGTCCAAATTTCCTACTTGTTTCAATATCATGAAAGTAGAATTCATTATGAACAAATATAGCATGAAAATTAAGATCAGTAGTAGTTCTCTTAATAGACAACAAGTTAGATGTGAAAGATGGTAAATAAAATGCCTTAGATTCTTTATCAAACAATTTAAATTTCCCAATTCCTTTAATTGGCACATTGATTCCATTTTAGCTATTACCACACTACCTAAGGCAGGTTCTAAGTTTTCTAGCAAACCTAAATCATTTATCATGTGATGTGAAGCTCCAAAATCAACAATCAAAGGTTTAGAAGCTATAGATGTTTGAAAAGAAGCATGAAGTGATTTACCTAACACATTACCAGTGCTAAAAGCTTTGAAGAGAGCTTTCAAGTCTGATTTCTTCACAAACTCAGATGAAGAGGCATGGACCGGAATGGTTGTCAGAGCAGACGCACTTTTGTGTACTAGGTTGGAGGAGCTAGGGCTGCTTGTAGAAGAAGTCTTAGACCTATCAATGAACCATCTCGGCTTCAACTCAGGATGAAGCACCCAACACTCCTTCTTGGTGTGGCCGGTTCTCTTGCAGTGATCACACACGGTTCTCTTCTTCTTGAATTCAGCTGGCGCCTTGAAGAAGCTCTTGTGGGCAACCACCGGTTCTTCTTTATTTCCAAACAGCTGGAGAGACCTTTGCTCCTTCTGAATCTTGGCACAGACATCCTCTAAACTAGGAACCTTGTCCTCCATAAGAATGTGCTTAATCAAATCAACATAGTTAGTGTTTAAATTCAAAAGTAACTCAAACACCTTATCTTGTTCTCTCCTTTCATGGAGAGTAGTGGGATCAATTGTGATAGGCCTTAGCATCTCTAGCTCTGCCCATAGTGCTCTGAAGGATCCATAATGCTTTGTGAACTCAGCATCCTCCTGTATAAGATCATTCAAAGCTTTCTTGACCTCAAAAATTCTCATGAGGTTAGTAGTATTGCCATATACATTTTTTAATGTTTCTCAAATATCTTTAGCATTTTCACAATATGAATATGCTTCTAATAAGGATCCAGCTAGGGAGTTTTGAAGTATATAAAGTACCATCTTGTCTTTCTGAAACCATTTGTTTTGAACATCTTGATCATCTGAGTCATCCCCTTCAATGGCTATAACAGGCATCTTTCTAACATGAGACCATAACACTTTGCTGCACAAGGTTGTCCTCATGGTTCAGGATCATAGGAATTAATTCGTCCCATGCAGCATGACTGGAGCCTTTATGTTTTTCTGGTATTCCATTAGGCTCTATTTAAAACCTGCAAAGAAATAAAAACAAAGAGGAACTAGACCAGACCACACGCGTCTGTCCAACAGTTAGTAACCAGAGCGCGTCAACAGCCTCCAACAACCTGCAACCGCCTGTAACAACCTCCAACAGCCTAACAGCCCTTGATCAACAACTTCTAAAAATACTAACAGCCTAACTAGCAAATATTAGTTTATAGAATTGTTAAAAATATCTAATCCACTTTTGCCTCAAAAAATTAAAAAAAAAAAAAACAGATTCTTAGTAACAATCAAGAAAACCTTTATTGAATACTAAAACTCTTTGGAATGAAATGAAACTTCTTGAGACACTCCACAAGATCCTAAAATAAGTTTTGATTGTCCAAGATTTGCAAAATATTAAGAAAATTTGAAGGTTTTAACACAAATACCACAAACAGGTCAAAACTGGACACGTTGAGGAAGATTGATCAAGAAAGCTTCTAAACGTAAAAACGGGCAAAGTGGACCTCCTGATTCATCAACTAGACTCGTTTTAATTGCGTTTAGGCTTTGGAATCACCTGATTTTATGAATAATTGAAGGAGATATGCTAGTTGCAAACCCGTAGTCTCGCGGTGAAGACGAACGCGACACCACCAGACTTGGACTTGGATAAATTTTGACTCAGGCCACCAAATTGAATGAAACCATCGGGAAAATCCTTAGAACTCACCGGAGAACAATCCTTGATGAAGAAAATTGCAATAAATTTCGAGTTCTTGCCGGAAAGACTCGATCAAATCACGAACCACCGCGACGAGTCTAGTTTCGAAGGTGTGAAGGAGTTTGCGTGAAGAATGAAGGAAAATTGCGGAATTCTTATGCCATATTGATGTAACCTTGCTCTGATACCATGAAATATTATGAGATTAAGAGATTCAGAGATTTTTAGATTGAGAGAGAAAGAGATTAAAGAGAAAAGTGAGAATGATTATTATTAAGATTTTAGAAAAATGAATTTCTTACTTTCAAAGGAAGAAAGAGCTAACTATTTATATTAAACTAGTCTAGGATTGTTTGGATACTAAGATAGCCTAATACATGTTTGGCTACAAGGATAACATATCACTAATCACAAACAAGCCTATGCCACTCCCTTTGGACACATGGCGCCTACTTAGAGTCTAAGGCACACATTCTTCATTTCTTCTTGTTTTGTCTTCATCATTCTTCTTCATTTCAACATTTGTTTCGGCTGCACGCATCGAAACCATATGCTTATTAGTAGCACTGGCTGCTTCTCAGGGCTTGGAAACACATCATCTCGATGTTAAAACAACATTCTTTTATAGAGAAATTTGAGAAGAAGTATATGTATCTCAACCAGAAGACTTTGAAAGGAAGGGAGAAGAACACAAAGTCTATAAGCTACACTGTATGGTTTGGGACAAGCTCCAAGAGGGTGGAATACAAAGTTGGATCAAATTTTTAAAGAGATGATGTTTCATAAATGCTTCAAATAAAATTATGTGTATCAGAATGCTGAAAAAGACAGCCTCTTCACCATTGCAGTTTATGTCAATGATCTTCTAATCACAGGAATCTCATCAAAAGCGATCAAAGACTTCAAGAAGGGGATTTCCATGACTTTTGAGATGTCTGATTTAGGAAATTTGACATATTACCTTGGAATGGAAGTCTTGCAAAGATCAAAAGGAATCGAGATATCGCAAGGAGTGTACGCACGACGTAGCCTAGACGAAGCGAGTCTAGATTAGTGTAACCTGACATATGTACCAATGCAGAGTTGAAATTGTAAAAAGCACAAGAAGAACCTGCAATCGAAGCTATTGCATACCGAAGAACGGTTGGATGTCTTCGATATCTTCTTTACACTCGCCCTGACTTAAGATTTTCAGTTGGTGTCTCTAGCCGCTATATGCAAGATCCGGGAGAGTCTGATGGAGCAGCACTAAAATAGATTTTAAGATACCTATGCGGGACTGTGAATCACGGGTTGAAGTTTGGATGAGATAGTTCAAAACAGTAAGGTTATATTGACATCAGTCACAATGCAGACCAAGAAGATGGAAAGAGAACCACTGGTCATGTTTTCTACTTTGCAGACTCGCCAATCACTTGGAGTTCGCAGAAGTAAGAAACAGTGACAACGTCTTTATGCGAGGCATAATTCATGGGGTCGACATCAGCAGCGTGTCAAGCCATATGGCTACAAAAACTTTTGAATGAAGTCACTGATAGGGATCACAAAAAGGTGGTACTACGGGTGGACAATAAATATGCAATTGCCCTCACTACAAATATCATTTTTCATGGCATAAGTAAGCATATTCACAAACATTATCACTTTATACGTGAGTGTATTAAAAATGACCAAATGGAGATGGAACATATATCCGGACTCGAACAAAAGGTCGATATTTCAACAAAACCGTTGGCTAAGTTCAAGTTTTGAGAAATGCGAGACATGATTGGAGTCAAGGATCTCACAAAATCTCATTTGGAAATTAAGGGGGTCAATATTAGTTGTCACCAAGAGATAATGATTAAACCTATCTTAAGTTTATTTCATAAGTTTGTTGGGAAAATGATTAGTACAAAAATAGACTTGATAAGGTTATTAAGATAAGAAGTTATCTAGATCTTATTAAGTAGAACTTAATGAAATGTTTTAAGCCTATAAATATACTTTGTTGAGTTGTGTCAAAAATATAACAAAAAAGTATTTAGTATTTGAGATATATTTTACTAAACATCAATAAAAAAAAATAGTTTCTTATTCTGTGTTCTCTTTCTCGAAATCGTGTTTATGTTCAAACAATCTTTGCCACACATCTCAAAAGCACATACATTGAAAATTTTAGGTACTTCTTCAAACCTACACAACACAGTGCAACAATTTTGTTTTTACTAATCATTATCTTCTAGATTAAGTATCGACAATATCCGTTTTAGAGTTTGGTTTTAGTTCGAAAATTTTAATTTAAAAGGTAAATGTATAGTATGACTTAATTAAGAGAAAGCATCACCTAGATGTCATGCATTGCAATCCACTGCCAATATTGGGGACTTTTTCCCCCATGTGATCCACAGTTCCCTTGCAGCTAACATTACACACTTCTTCCCACTCGGTTTCTCTAGCCAAAATCTCTTTGAATTTTGCGGAAGAAAACAGAAAAAATAAAAAAATATAGAATCTCAAAACAATCAGCAATATTTTGAATAGTTGCATGGATTTGAACTTCACAATACCAAATCACTCTAGATAGTATCAAGAGATTTCTAAAATCAGATAGATTCACATCTTTGTTCCCATAACTATCTAACATAACATGAATATGATCAACGCCGTGTTTTGGCCCTACCGAAACTTCTTTGCCTTTAGAGTCAACGCCGAGTTTTGGCTCTACCGAAACTTCTTTGCCTTTGCCTTTTGAGCTAACGCCCTGTGTTTGGCCCATAGATGCTTCTGTCTGTATTATCTTTCTTCTTCTGGAAATTTAGAATTTAAAGAATTCGTCTATAGTCGCCTCTGCCGTTGGGGAAAAAGCAAAAAGAAAGACTCGTTTAAAGTCGTCCACATATATTTACAATACTCTCATTCTTTGCATCAATCTGCACGTCTCTCTCTCCATCTGTTTCATGTTGCTTCTGGTTTGGAAATATCGTTAAGAAACCAACCTTATGATAAAGACCATAGTCGAGTCTTATAAGCATATAAGATCATCACTATATAAAATCCCCACATAGCCTACCCGTCTATCTAATAGATTTGATTAAAAACACTTGTGTTTGTGTTTCTCTTTATTGAATTTGTTCATATGAGAATGATGACAAAACCTAAAATTCACACACATTGCAAATCTGCAATCCTCAAAACGTTACTGATTCATGCGACAAGATTATTTCCCAAGATATAACTTGCTTAGATATTACACACATAACAAAGCATAACCGAAATCATCGAACCGTTCTTCCACTGCAGAAAACCGGTTTACATACACCCATATACAAACACAATTGAACACACTTTTCTTTTTATCAATTGGAGTTAACCTCTTCACTCAATCCCATAACCAATTGACAATGATACCAAAATAGATGAATGTTCTCGACATTATTTGTTTTTTACTTGATTTCTGCAGGACGGATTTCAATTCCTTGAATGATCAAGCCACCCTTCCAATTGAGCCGCTTAGTCTCTAAAGCACTCATCTCAATTTCATCACTATTCATTATATCTTCTCCACTGACGAATTCCCCAAGCTCTATCTCCATCCAACCATCTTCCCTCTCCTCTGGGTAGATCCATTCCGTCTCTCGCTCATCCATATCCGTACCATCATCCACATCCGTATGGACCGTGTCAAAGCATATGAATCTTTTGGTAGCTTCACGCCCCACCATTCCAACTCCAGCTTCTACGGGCACATCCTCAAAGCCATAACAACGATCCACTTTCTTGAACACAATGTAAGCTGAGTAACGAGTTCTTGGAGATAGGACACGAGTATTTGTCCTGCCTCGAATCGCAAACCAACATACATAGAGAAGCTTCGCAACTCTTTCAAACCTGCATAACACACCACCAATTTTTATTATCATCAATCGTCATCCGAAGGAGTTATTACAACCTAATTGACGCCAAGATAATGGAAAAAAGCAAGTACCTGGCTTCAGGAATTGTAATCCATTGCCAATACCGTGGATCATCTCCCCATATGATTGTGATATCCATCGCAGATAACATGATACACTTCTTCCCGTTTGCTTTCACTAACCAGAAGCTCTTCGGTTTCCAGAAAAAAAAAACCCAAATAAATAGAATTATTCAATCGCAGCACGTACAAGTTAAACAGCAAGTTTGCTGAAACAAGCTTTGATTTGTAGCCATAATTTTCTAACAGATCATTATCAAAAGGTCCAAAACTGATATACATTTATTATTCAATAGCAGCACAAACTGAACAGAACATGTTCTGAAACAAGCTTTGTTTTGTAGGCCATGATTCTCTACCCGAACTCAGTAACTCTGTATATACGAATTGCAATTTTAAGACAAGACACAGATCATTATTTTCATAAAAAACAATATCAAAAACTGATTTACTATACCTTTGTACCATTGTCGATTAGAACAGGCTCGTCGCATAAAGCGAGATAGAGCTCCTTCTTCGATGAAAAATCCCGCGATGGAGGAAACAGAGTTTCGTACTCCGGCGGAAGAAACTTCTCCCATACAACATCTGACTTGACCGCTGATTCAAAGGATTTCGAAACCGAAGCAGCGACGCACGCATCCCGTGGACTTGTAAAGGAGACTATCTTGGAGATGCAATCCTCGGGAAATGAATCGAACGGCGACGACTCTGAAACGATCTTTCCTCCTCCTTCACCGCTAGATTCAATGCCGTGATTTTTCTCCATCATCTTCTAATTTTGGAAAGCTTCCGAGAGACAGAGAGAGGTCAAAGACTTAGTGCGATTATTAGTTATATTTTATTGATCAAATGTGAACAAAATTGAATTGTTTAATAAATTTAAAATTCTGTGTTATTGGTTTTACAATAATGATCACCTTCTTCCAAAAAAAATATTAAAAAATATTAAAATTATTATATTAAAAAAATTTTATTTAGTTATACAAATTTATTTTTGAATTTGATTTCATAATAAATTTGAATAATATTTTTTGTTAATTTTAAAAACTAAAATCCAAAAAAACATCTGATTTTTAAATATTTATTAAAATGTATCTACTAAATTTAAAAAGAAATGTATTTTACTTAAATTTATAAATTTCATACAAATTTATAAATCAATTAAACTGACACCCAAAAATAGATTCTTTCCGTTTCTTAGATATCTTCAAAAGTTGTCTCCGTTTATCAACGTAGACGTAGACCTGTTGGAAAAGATCCAACCAAAAACAGATATTAAATTTTGATTTGTGTAATAAAAGTTGCAAGTGATCAAAACACCCTGTTTTTCTTTACTTAATATTGTTGATTAGTGAGAATGACGAATTTTACTAAGATCAAAAATCCAAATTCTGAAACATTACAAAATCCACAAACTTCAATTCATGTTACATCACAGTTTTAAAAACTTGGACAGACAATTAGACTCGAACCAAAACATAATCCACATCCTAGACTTAAAGAACAAAGTTGGAGCTTAACTTATAGCAAAGTAAGTTGTTCTTACTGAACTAATCATTTTATTAAGTTGTAATAAACACAATTGACTCAAAGAACAAAGTTGGAGCTTAACTTATAGCAAAGTAAATTGTTCTTACTGAACTAATCATTTTATTAAGTTTTAATAAACACAATTGACCGAAATATTCTCTTTATCAATTGGAATTTACTTCTTCACTCAATCGCTTAACCAAATGAAAATAATACCAATACATGATCAGTAGATCGGGTAACAAAAATCAAGTTTTCGCAGGACGGGTTTCAATTCCTTGAATGATTCTATATGCCCCTCAACTTAAAAAAAATTGTGATTCATGCTTAAGGACCAAAAAACTTCAATGAAAACAATATAATTACGAAAAAAATCAGGGTAATATTTACCCATCCAAATCTAATCAGATCTATCCAATTGGATACTAAACTGTTTATAGAACGGTTTGAAATGGTTAAAACCGCCGAACAGAACGATGTCGTTTTGCTCCTCTTCAAATTAAAAAGAAAAATAGATCTAGCGAAGAGACCGTTCTCCCATTTCTCCTTCCCTCTCAAACTCAAGTCCACTCTCGATTTGCTCCGTGAAACTATATCAAATTGAGAATCAAATCCTCAAGAGTTTCTCTCAAACTACTCTCGCATGCCCCTAATTTCTCTAATGGCGCTGTGTACTCGAAGAATGAAGAGAAAGAGCTTCATCATAGAAACTGAAAAACAGATTAGAAATCAGATTAGGAGAGAGCAGCGCGGTGAGAGCTAGAGCGGTGAGGCAGCCATGCAGGCGGAGGAGGCGCCTCCGAAGGATGCACAGATGGTTGAGGAAAACAACCATCTAGCAATGGTTGTATATAAAGCCCCAAAATCGGGACCAATTATGGAGTTAGAAGCCGAAGAAGGATTCGACGAAGGAGGAAGAGCTTCCCGGTCATTGGAAAAAAGTGAAGAAATAAAAGAAGGAGAACAAGAAAAATATAAAGAAGAAGGAGAAGCTTCCGCGTCGGAAAAGAGATGAAAAAGTAGAAGGAGAAGAGGAAAAATAAGAAGATGAAGGAGAAAGAGAACTCGAAGGAGATGGAAGACTTGTCCCAAAAGAAGGTGAATGCCCAACGATAGAAGTAGACGTTGTCGCCGTTGAAGCAAGCAACGAAGGTAAAATCCTTTAATTGTTTTATTATAACTAGTGAAACTGAGATTATCATTTATTAAAACTAGTATAACTTGGAATTGTTATTTAGTAAAACTAGTAAAACCGGGTTTAATTTAGTAAAATTAGTAAAACCGAGTTTAATTTAATAAAACTAGTAAAACCGGATATAAATTTGTAAAACTAGTTAAACTGTGAATGTTTTATTAAAACAAGTAAGATTGGATAATATTTATGAAACTAGTGAAACTAGTAAAATCAGATTTATTTTTGTAAGACTAGTGAAACTGTGAATGTTTATATAAAACTAGTAAAACTTGATTAATTGTTATAAAACTAGTGAACATGTGATAGTAAAAATGTTTAGTTGTTTTGGTAGAAGTAGTAAAACTGCATAATATCTATGTAAAACTGTGCAAAAATTTTGGTAGATCTAGATATAAATTCAGTAAAATTGTTATTGTTTGTTGTTTGTTGCAGGATTCCATGGTAGATTGTGAGGCGATACCTCCTTTGGCAATGCACTTCCATCCTAGATAATACCATAAGAAGATCAAGATCTCGACGAGGTATTTCATTTATGAAACTATGGAAACTCTTGAGAAGTTGCAGCCTCCGATGAGAAAAAAGGAGCAGATGTGTTTTGAAACACACAATTCAAGCATATATTCCACATTCCGAAGGATAAGAACCACAAAGTTCAGGGAATGTGGATGCTTTTCCTCTGAAATGTTTGCATTGAAAAGAAGAATGAAGCTTGGTTTACTGTGAATGGTGTTTCCATCCGGTATGGCTTAAGGGAACACGCCCTGATCTCGGGGTTCAACTGTCGTAACTACCCGTTCAACTGGAAAGAAAAGAATAACATGAGATTTGTGGCGAAATACTTTGGAGCGGGGAAACTGTCCGATATGTGGACGTGAAGGTGAAGCTTTTAGAGATGGGGAATTCAGCGGATCGGCTGAAGATGTTGGTCATATACTTCTTGTCTAGCATCGTCGGTAGACAGACAAAGACCGGGAAAGATGCCCCGTCAGTGGAGCCATTCTTTCTGAGAATTGCGGATGATCTGCAACTATGCCATGCATTTCTTTGGGGGAGGCTGTCCTTTGAACACATGTTTCGGGAGATTATGCACACAATGGACCATTTCAAAGGGGATGTGAAAGAGAATTTCTTGTGGCCGATTCCCGGATTTTTATTCCAATGGATGTAAATTTTGTTTGTGGTCTAAGTCATTGTTCTTACTTCTTATAATTATTTAGGAGTTTCATTTTTCAAGCATATATGAAGCACCCAGAACTACTAAGGTACAACTATATTCAATTGTGATTAGTATAATTGCTTTTGTATAACTGGTATAACTATTTTGTGGTTTACATACACAGCTCATTGAGAGCATGCTTGTTCCAGCCGTCGGTGAAGAAGATCTTCTATATGAGATTACGGAGCGTGATGACGACGATAATGCACATGATGTTGTTGTCGAGACATCACATTTGCTTTCAAAATATGCTTGAAGAGGATGTGGCTGCCCGTGTGGAAGTGAAACAACAGGCCATCGTCCACTACCAGCTACTCCGCCACCACAGTCCTCATTAGAAGCAAGAATGCAGGAACTGGAGCATAAAGTGGATATGTTTGTTCAGCATGTTGAAGAGATAGTGGATATTTTGGTAGCACGGGTTGAGCAACTTGAAGGTAAAGCGAGTGATGCAAGGCAGAAGGGCAAGAAACGGACTAGGGAGGAGTGAGTCGGTTGTATATGTTGAACTTATTTTAATATTTGGTTGAAGTTAATTATGGTTGAAGTACTTTTGTGGTATTTTTTTGAATAATGTTGTAGTTATGTTTGAACTCTTTACTGATATATTGTTTTTTGAAAGTAGAACTACAGTAGAACTAGGCAACTATGAAAATATTTCTAAGTAAAACCAAAGCGGTTAGTTGTGCAGATAAAATATTATTGAGTAAAACTAGCGAAGTTAGTTGTGTAACTGAAAATTATAACAAATATTTAAATTAAAACAAAGATAATGAGAAACCAGTTTTACTTAGCTTTACAACATCAAATCAAAGCAAAATACAACATGTTTTATTAGTTTTCCCCAAACTTTTCATTTAAGACTTTTATTTCCTTAAAAAGTTCCTCAAGCTGATGTTCAAAGCTTCGGATCTTTGAATTTTGGGAATCAACCTCCTCTTTCACCTTACCAATCTCTTCTTGGACACCATCAAACCATCCAAAAAATTAAAATTTATGAGTTATAAGTTATATTTATAATTTTAAAGACAAATGAACAATTATTTTCTAACATCAAACTGATTGCAAATGAAATATTTCTTTCTGGTATTGATTTCGGTTTCAGTTGTATTAACGATGACGATTTGTCCACCACATGGACAAACTTTCAGAATTCCTTCGTCACTATCGGCCATAAAGTAAAGCATGTCACAATACTTCTTCAAACTCTTCTCTTCCTTGAAGCTAGGATCTATGGGATGATAGAGTTAGAGAAAGAGAGAAAGAACACACAAAGAGAGAGAGAGAACACACACACAGAGAGAGAGAGAGAGAGAGAGAGAGAGAGAGAGAACACGCAGAGACAGTGGAGAGAGAGACAAATATTTTGGATTTTGATTCACCATGAAATAAGGAAATTTGGTTTGAGGAAATTTTTATAAAATTTTATAACATTTGGGCGGGAGAAATTTCATAGGTAGACGCCAAAAAAATTGCACATAGTTATACTGAACTTTGTATTTGTACAAAAATGCATATAATTATACTTTTGGGGTTTTTCAGTTTAATTTGTTTTACATTGCTAAATATTATGTTTTGCCAGTTTTGTAGTTGATTACTGTCGACTGACTTACAATTCTGAGAGTTTTATGCATTTAAATGTTCTAAAAGTATATTAATGCAATTTTTTCACAATAATTTGGCTATAATTGATAAATAACATTAATAGTGTACCAAATATGTTGTCTATATTCTTTCATAATAACAAACCAATGAAATACAATTTTATCATTTTATTCTTAATATGTTTATAACATCAATTTTCATGTTTATAATGCTAATTTGTCTATTTTACCATTTATACCATAAATATCATTTATACAGTTTTACCAGTTGTACCAATTATACCAATTGTACCAGTTATACCAGTTATAACATTTATACCAGCTATATCAGTTGTCCAAAATAAAAAAGTAGAACTAGTAAACCTAACGATAGTTTTCCAAAATAAAAAATAAAACTAGTAAAACTAACAATAGTTGTCCAAAAAATAAAGTTGAACTATGTTTACAAAAACCCAATTTTACAAAGTTTTACAAAACACAAAATCTCAAATGCTCTCAAATAACAACCATTAGAGTCCTTGTCTTGGACACCTTTTATTTTTGATTCGTGGACGTCGTTCCCCAGCTAATGGAAACATCTTAACTTTCTTTCTACCTTTTTTTTATGATATATGGATGTATGATTTGCAATTTTTTTGATGTAATCTAGGACTTCCCACTCTGCCATATTCGACACTACATAAATTGTCTTATAATACGCCAATGCCCACAGCTCCGACCAAAAGTATTTTGAGTACAAATCATGTAATTGGATATTACGACTTCTATATTCATGTCTTTTGTACTCTAACTCGTAACTATTTAGCTCGGTCGTAATTAATCTTTCAGCAATATACCAAATTAATCTTTCAGCAGTAGACCATGTGTCATGCATATAGTTCTCCACTAACGGCACTAATTTTCGTTATATTGATCCAGAAGCGCCATCTTTCATATGATCATTAAACCATTCATAAATTTTTCTAATGATTGTGTCAACCATAGGGAGTAAGATTACTTCCATTTGGTTTTGTAAACATTGTTCAGAGACTCCACACAATTGCATGTGTCTATGTTGTATTTATCTCTTGGAAAACAACACCTTGCCCATTTTTCTTTCACTTTGGTCTCCTCCAAATACTTGGCCATAGAAGAAAATCTCGTCTTAAAAGCACTATAAGCACAATTGAACTCAATTACTGTGTAAAGCCTACTGCACTCCATGAATCTCCATGCGACCACTTCTTTGTTGACGTTTGTAGCATGATCTTTCACATTTTTGACAAATGTCATATACAATACCCATGATAAGTGTTCGGATACACAATAGATATGGAATAAATGAGGCTTGGATTTCTATCGGTTATAAAAACTGTTTCAGACGAGTCTGGTACTATTGTTTTCAACATCTCAAAAACCACTACCAACTAGCATTATTTTCACCATCGAGAACACCAAACGCTATGGGATATTGATGAAGATTAGGATCTTGACATGTTGCAAACACAAGTACACCACTATATCCTTGAATTTGTTGTCTTCATCCACTTTCACACATGTAATTGTACCATAATTGACCTTCTCCAACATGTACAAATAACTGTACAAATCCAACATGGACAAATAACTATACAAATCCAATATGTACAAATAACTATACAACATCTTGTAGCTTTCTTCTCGACTACCACAGCCTCATTTTCCACGGCCTTATCTTGTTGTTTATCTTCTCTATTGCATACATACATATTTATGGCATTATACTCATAATTCATACCAAAAGAACTTCCTTTACCCAGTCTTGAAAGTTGCTCAGTTACATCCGATATACTGATAACTTCCACATACATCATACATCTACGGTTCTCTTTATCAATTGATGTTAGATAAACAAAAAGATCTTCATCATCAAAAATACTAAATTGTTCCTCACATCCCACTAGCAATGAAATGTAACTCAATTTCAATTTTACTACACTTTCATCTAATCCAACCTTCTTGTATATCTTATTTTCTACTACCAGTAAAGTTATATCCTCCACTGATGACTTAATCATTAAACTATACATGCGACCTCCACATCTAAAATATATAATGACGTTGTTTCTCATTGTCACCTATCAAAACAATACAAAATTTCAATCAGTATTACTAATTATCCCTAGTTATACTAGCTCTAATATATTTGCAGTAATACTATTTCACTCAGTATATTGCTCATTGTAATATAATTTTTATTAGTTTTATTTTTAAAAGTTTCTCTAATTCTTGCAGCTCGTAAACCACATTTACAGCTTTCTTGATGATATTTTAATACTAATATGCTCTTTTATGAATTCTTTATAACATACACAAAACAATTCATAAATGCAGCTCTATCCACCAATTCTTAGACTGCCTTTTTATTTGGTAATTCTTGATGAATATCCACGCTCACACTGTCTTCCCTTTCCTCTACAAACTGACTTGATTCTATAGTATGTGTAAGCTGAAGATATTCATGATGCATATCCGACCTACTAATACTGATCCATATATTCATTGGCCTCATCCTCCACGGCCCCATCCTCAACGGCTTCATCCTCCACGGACTCATCCTCCACGGCCTCATCCTCAACGACTTCATTCTCCACGGTCTCATCTTGTTGTTTATCTTCTCCATTGCATACATACATATTTATGGCATTATCCTCATAATTCATATCAAAAGAACTTCTTTTACCCAGTCTTAAAAGTTTTTCATTTATATCTGATATACTGATAACTTCCACATATAGCATACATCTATGGTTCTCTTTATCAATTGAGGTTAGATAAACGCAAAGATCCTCATCATCACAAATACTAAATTGTTCCTCACATCTCACCATCAATGAAATGTAACTCAGTTTCAATTTTACTACAATTTCATCTAATCCAACCTTCTTGTATATCCTATCTTCTACCATCAGTAAAGTTATATCCTCCACTGATGACTTTATCATTAAACTATACATGTGATCTCCACATCTAAAATATAATGACGTTGTTCCTCATTGTCACCTGTCAAAACAATACAAAATTTCAATCAATATTACTAGTTCTCCTTAGTTATACTAGCTATAATATATTCACAGTAATACTATTTCACTCATTACATTGCTCATTGTAATACAATGTTTATTAGTTCTATTTTAAAAAGTTTCACTAATTCCCACTAAGTTTTACTAGTAATAGTAGTTTTTACCAGTTTTACTATAAATAATAGTTTTACCAATTTTACTAGTTATACAAGTTTTACAAGTTTTACTAATTTTACTAGTTTTACCAGTTTTACAAGTTTTACTAGTTTTACTAGTTTTACCAGTTTTACTAGTATTACTAGTTTTACCAGTTTTACTAGTTTTATTAGTTTTACTAGTTATACTAGTTTTATTACTTTTACTAGTTATAATAGTTTTACTACTTTTACTATTTTTACTAGTTATACTAATTATATCAGTTATACCGGTTTTACTAGTTCAACTACTGATGTGAACTAGCCTACGGACGAACGCACAGACGACCCAAGTTTATTATGGACGACCAGACAGAGGTTCAGGACAACAGTACGATCAACCATTTGGACAAACGGCCCGATCATGTTCTTGTCCACGGTCCTGATCCAAGTCCCGACCTTGAGGACGACCCAACCACGACCAGCATCTGACCCGCGGTCAATCCAACCTCGTCTAGTCCTCAACCAGCACCCGACCAAGATCCGACCTTCCGCCGACCATGGACAGACCCGACATTCAACCATGACTCTTGGACCATTCCAACTGGTCCACTGACGCGATCAAAGACAAGGGCTCTTCAGCAAACCCTTGGTAATTTTCTCAGTCAGACGCAGCTAACACCTACTCAAGTAGGTATGCTAAGTCTGATCCAAACTATTTGAATTAAGTAAAGGAGAAAGGTGTATATATTAGTACTCTTTTTCCTTGGTGACTTTTTGTCCCATTGGGTTTTTCTCACCAATGTTTTGATGAGGCTTGAAAATAGATCTTGAATGAACATTTACTTAAGGCCCATAGCATTTTGTTGAATTGAACTTAGTATTTTCGCGGCCCATCTTCTTTCTTTCTTTCTTGTCTTTTGCATTTAATAAGTAGTTGACAGTTGGGGGTTAGGAGTTATCTTCTTAACTTTCCGTCTTGCATGGTTTTTCATGTTCTTGGAGTTTGTTCCGAACATGCAAACCTTCTAGTTTCTTCTTTTCTTTCTCTATAAATACTTGACTTTGGCCATTTTGTATTTCCATCGAATTTTCAATAAACTTGTTTTCTTAAACACTTGTTGAAATCGGTCACTTCTGAATAGTGTGTCATATCTATTAATATCTTAGGTCTCCTCTCGGTGTGTAATATCCGTGAGCCACCTAAGAGATCTTTGTCTTGGGTTGTTGTGTCATATCCGTCCAAAGATCAAACCGGTTATTTCAAGGACTTTCACATCCTTGAAGTATTCCATTCGATCCACCATATTTCGTTCCATCCGTTTTCATTTCCTTTACCCATTCCTTCCTTCCGTTCGTTCCATTTTTAATCCTTTAAGTCTTCCGCAAACCTCCACTTCCTGTTGTGTTGTTCCTGGTTGGTGATCTCCTTACCTAGATCACATTAACTACATTCACTAGTTTTACTAAATTTACTGACTTCACCTATCACAATAACCCATATTTCAATTCTGCCCACTCGAGAGTTTACTATGATTTTATCACTGTAATACATTGATTTTCCATGCCTAGTCCTAATATATCTATAAATCAAGCTTAAGACTGGTTCAAACGAGAGATTACAAGGAAATCGAGAAATCTGAGTTCAACTTGAGATTCAAATCAAAATCAAAACTGAGGAGAGAAGTTCCACGGATGTCAATGAGGACGACGACAAGATGAAGACGCAGAGAGGAGGATAGCTCGAGCTTAAAATTGTTCGTGTGGAGAGGATCGAGAAGAAGCTGGAGCTTCGCGATGCTAAAATCGAGCTCGACCTTTGCACGTACGCAGAGGAGAGGAAAACGCAGAGACCAAGACGTTCTTGCATTTGAGATTTTTTTAATTATTTTCTTTTTAATTTTTAATTTTAAAAATTTTAAAGGTATAATGAAAAATTCATATTTTAAAAGTATAAAAGATTAATGAGGGATATAAGAGATATTTTAGGTGGAGAGGGATATATGGCTCATCCAATTGAGCTATGGGTAAATTATCTTTTGTAAAATGCTCTTTTAATTTGCTTACTATTTTATCGGATGCAGAATTTTTGTTAATTCACTATCATAAAGGGGGCAGATTTTTAAACCTTTTTATTGTAGTATGCATATTACAGTGGATATGGATCATCGTGATCATAGGAAGTGTCTGTGTTTGTTACTTAAAGATGTATTGAATCTCGCAGGAAAAATAGGAAAAGTAAATAAAAATGTGTTAAGTTTGACTGCCATTGTTTGCTGGGTTTACTTCTTCATGGTTATTCTCTGGCATGCCTTGGCCTGCGGAGCATTGACATTTCTTTACTTGGTTTATATATGAATTCTGATCTGGCTGAAGGAACCTTTCCCACAATCCTTGCATGTTTCTTTGCTCAGGGTTCTCCTTCAAGAAATGAAACATATATTTTCCCAATGCAGTAGCACAAACTATGGCGAGAGCAAGAAACAAAACCCAAAAACTATCAATGCCAAGTTGTCGGAAGGATACTGAGGGATTTGGGTCGGGGTTGGTGAGTGGATCTGGACAACTTTCATCTATTTTCTTGAACCATGCGTTCTCGAGTTGCATTGCCTTGTTCGACTCTTCCACTTTTAGAATGGCCCTTGAAATGTCAGCCACTAAAGGGGATCCAATGGGAAAGACCTGCAAAAGAAACTTATGGTCTTAGCACTAGGTTTAAGAGTACTGCAACAGATAGTTTTTTGCAAAGGTATGGACTTACGAAGCCGAATCCATCGACCTTGAATGGTGTTTGAACCATTTTATACTTGTTACAGTATTGTCCAAGAAAAAGTCTCACGTAAGGTACTTCCATGAAAGCTGCAGATATACCCCCATCTACTGATCCTTTGCTCATTAGCTCATCACAGTTATCTGCAGTCCCAAAGGGCACGAGACTAGCATCTGAGAAACCTGATTCTCTAAGTCTTCCCAAAATGAAGGAACTCGTTTGATATCCCACAAGTTCTCCCTTTGCCAGCAAGCTATTTATGTTGGTTACTGTTGGATGAAGCTGCTGTGATGTAAGAAGTGATGCCAAACTAGCGGTGTAACTCTGAGTCAACACAAGTACTAAGAAGTACCAAATGATTACCACGAGCCTTGCCCAGAAGCTAAGCACTCTTTCTCCTGTAGATACATTTAGATGTAAGCAAGATGATGTTTGGAAATATGCGGCACTTAAGCATGTGAAAATTGAGGTATTGCAATGTGAAAGAGACAGTGAACATACTCGGCGCAAAGACCATAATGGAGAAAGCAAACCAGAATATAGTGCTGATTTGATACTTTCCAGGACCATCAAAGTCTGGGTTTACCCTATGTTCAAGAACCCATACGACAACTCCAATTATGCAAAAGGACACAAGGATGATTAGCCAAAGTTCTATTGTCAAAGGCGTCAAAAAGATGGTACTGCTTCTTTTAACACTTTCTTTAACAGGGACGACCAGACCCACACCTGATGGTGTGTATGGCAATGAAAAGTCAACATACATTGACCTATTTGCCGATATTGTTGTATCTGCCACCACAGCATCGTATTTCTGCTCCAAACACAAAGAACAAGGACCATCGTTTAGACAATCGAGCTTAGTGAAGGATAGACATAAAAGAGGAAATGGTCCGTATGCCTCACCCCGAGGTACACTTGGTAGACTAAAGTCTCATAATCAACATTTTCTATAGGAATCAAGTCATAGGAAACATCATATGGCATTGCTTGAATAACAGCCTCAAAGTAGTCGATGCAGAATCCACTAAAAATTGTTAAATTGGTGATAGGATCCCTTGAATCCTTCAAGAATTGCGGGTAAGCACTCTTAGTTGGGACTCCAATCTTCAACCTTTTCCCATTTGTCGGGATCTCCCATCCCTTGGGTAAAAAAGTGGTGTCTCCAGGCCATATAATTGGTCTGAGTTGATCTTGCCAAGAAGAGAAAGTGGTTGTGGTAGCTGGTTTTTGGTCGACGCTCTTCAAGATTCCATATTCTTTCATCCAAAATCCTATGGTCCTTCCTCCATGCCCATTCACGTTAACAATCTCAAACACCGATGGTTGCAGTTCTCTATTGATAAACTGGAAATCACCAGCAAGACCTTTGAACCGAACATTAGAGAGTGTCTGGAGAAGTTTTGGACCATATTGAGATACACCTAGACCTTGAAGTTCAGACATATTCCTCATGGCATCTGTCTTGAAAAAATTCAAATTTGATGTCCCAGCTTCTTCGATGGCCAATGCCAGTGCAGTGGTGGCATCATACGCCCACAATCCATAAACGTTCAGGTCAGAAATTGGGAATCTTTTCATCCATCGAGATCTAAATGTTTCAAGCTCTTGAGATCTTGGGACATAAGTCTTTACACCCAATACCCCTTGCATAGTTTCCATTTCTGTCTCGTTCATGATACTAAGAACATCGGTAATCGAGTTGGTGAGGATCCAGACATATCCTTGTTTCATCAAACCAATTTGCTTAGCTCTGGCAAAAAATCTTGAGGCAACCAATTCAACAAGGTGGACAACAAAAACTCTAGTGGGAAGAGTCATCATCCGGAGAAGTTTCATAGAGATTTCATCATCTGTGGCATTGGGAGAGATCACAGTCCTATAAGGTATACGGACGTTAATCTCTTGTAATGCATCGGTAAGACGAGGCATTATACCTTCTCCGAAAGTGTCATCAATGTATACAGGTGCGACCTCTCTCCACCCAAATAGTTTGATGATTGCTTTAATGGCATGCACTTGGGATGAATCATCATAGGTAGCCCGAAAGAAGTATTGACTACGGATGGAAGCTAGGAAGGGACTTGTTGCAGAATATGAAACAATTGGTACCTGAGATTTTTGTCCTATCTCAATCATGAATTGAGCCTGCATTGAAGTCCATGGCCCTAGAATTGCTATCACTTCCTTGTTCGTTATCAGGTCAACAGCTGCGACAAAGTCAATGCCAAAGAATGTTCAGTTATGCAAAAAAAACAAAAACGTGGACTAGACATCATAGAGATGTAGACAAGAAGTGTGCATATGAACTGATGAATGATGACACATATATTTAGCTCAATGTAAGAAATGGGAATGCGTGTACCCGCTGCTGATGCGAGAACAACATCGTTATTGGAGTCAACGAGGGTGGTTACAAGCCGTGTCCGGGTTTCAGGATGAGAAGAGTAGAAATCAGAGAGAGACATGTTGATACAGATCATAGTCATGTTGGAGTATGCCATTCCGACGTCCGTCACAATTCCCACCTTAACATCGGTGGCCCTATTATTTGCCTCTCCGTCTTGCATCAAGAAGACGGTGACGAAGAAGAGTAAGATGAGAAAGAGGTTGTTTTCTTTTCCCATTCTCTTCTTTCTTGTTGTTAGGAACTTGTTGAGAAAGAACTTGGTGGTCTATATGTTTTGCTCTTCGGTGCAGAATGAGATGCTTTCAGAATTTGGGAAGAGGAGAAGTTAAAAATATGGATAATTGTAAGGATGTTGAATGCATCAACTCCAGCAGGATATTTAACCAAGGGTATGGAACTTGTTTTCAAATATTCTAATTTAGTCGACGATTAAGATCAAATCAACTGCTGAGAAGCAAGAGACTTTTATTTGTATCCTTTTCGTTGAAATATGAATAATTTTTTTTTTAAGAAAAAAGACAAAGATTAAAAAAGGTACGCTTCAAAGGGACACGTAGTGTTCTACGTAAGAGAGAATAAAAAACTTCAAAGGGATACGTAGTGTTCTACGTAAGAGAAAGAATAAAAAACTGGAAAGATACCAGACTGTGTCAAAGTTGTCCCTATGCTGTCTGAGAATTATTTTCTAAACTCCAAGAAATACTTGCAAGTTTTAAAACTAACAGATACTTGACAGATATGGCAACTACTTGCAGAGCAAGCAATGACTTTCTCCCAACACATACATAAAGCGAGGGAAAATGTGTTCAGATACATCACGCTTCTTTTCTCGAGTTGCCAACATAAAGCAAAGCAGTCTCCTTGATTTGGTACAGAACTTATTCTCCCAGATGAACAACACAAGAACTCTGTTATATCTTACGCCATGAACTTCACAGAGAACTCTCCAGCCCTTTCCTAATCTCATTCTTATGCATATGTTGTCTTTCACAAGATGTACCATCCCGTTTTACTCCGTCTTGATCCATCAGAGTTATTTTCCCTTGCTTATTGATGCCATTCACCCGCATGAAACGGATGGGAAGCCTCTGCGAAAGATTTGATTGAGACATAATGATTGACCATGTCAAAACCTATGGAGTAACAAGAAAACCTAAGATATCGATATTCTTGAAAATTATTTCTGGTTCAGATTGGGCAGGTTGTAAAGATGATATGTGAAGCACCACATGAATTTGTTTTACATTGGTAAGTGGAATGTTTACATGGCAAGGACACAAAAAGATATACAATTGTTCAATTTATAGCAGAGGCTGAAATGAATGCTAGAAGAACTAAAGCTTGATGTTAGAGAGAGTGTTCGAATCTATTGTGATAACACATCGGCAACAGCAATTGAAAGGGACCCAGTTCAAGACAAGAAAAAGCACATCCAAATACTTTAGCATGTTGCTCCAGAAGCAGAAGAAGATGGAATAATTATGTTACAATATTGCAGTGGTGATGAACAAATTACAGACATTCTCAACAAACTACTTGGAACAAGACAATTCGAAAAACTTCTTGGTTTAAACTTGGAGAATCCAGAATCCAGTAAAAGAGGATAAGAATGGAAGAAATTCACCAAGAAGGACATAGGAGATATAGACCTTGCATAAAATAATCTGCAAGGAAAAGAGGAGTTGAAATCAATTGAGATTAAAGGGAAAAACTGAGAAATTAAGATGATGATCAAACCAAAGAAAGTGATGGATTCAATGGAAGCTGAAATAAAAACAATAAAGAATGAGATGATGAGGGAGAAATTTAAATTACCAGTGAGCTATGATGATGTTGTGAAAGGATTTCATCTAAGGAATACAAGAAAACTACCAAAGAAAAGATGTCATAACCTTAGATCAAATTTGGGGATTAAGCAAAAGATTCAAGAGAGAGTGTTAGAGTTTTAGCCTTTATTTGATTCTGCATAAGTGATATATTTTCATTTAAATGTTTTTATTAAAAAATTTACTATTTTTCTAAGTATTTTACAATACTTTTATGCTTTAATATGTAATTTTTTCTTATTTGTAATTTTAGAGTCATTACAGGTCAAAATAGCAAAAATGACACTAGAGCAAAAGAGCAGTAATTCACTGTAGATCTATAAAATTAATATCATCAATCTTAACATTACGTGTTATTTAAAATGTATGCATTGAAAATTTTTTAATTTAAAGTTTTTTTATTAAATATAACAATTTCAAATCACTTTTTAATAAATTTACTTATAATATTTTTAAATATATTTTTATTTATAAATGTTTATATCTTTTATAATAAAATATTGTTAATCTGAAAATATTTACTTAAATTCACAACTATTAACAAAAACTATTTTTTTTAATTTAGTTTTAGCTTAAAACAAAATCTATGATATTTTTATATATATGTTTCATAAGTATTAAACCAAATGATACATATGATTAAATAACTTAATAGACCAATTAATTTTATAAATTATGTATATAATCAGAATTAAGTTATTATATGCAAAAAAATATAAATTTGTATGTTTTAACATACTTTATTTTAAGTAAAATATTATAAATAAACTAATTAAATTAATATTATTTAATATTAAATTTATAAATGAATATTTATAAAATTAAAATATTAAAACTATATTAATAATAAACTGAAAAATAAATTATTAAAAATTAGTAAAAATATATTATTTGATTATATGATTGGTCGGGTTATGGTTGATATTTTTACGTTTATAAATTAATATAAAAAATATATTACCCTATTTTAATTATAGAAACACTAAAATTTTTTAACCAATTTCAAATATTATTAAGATAGATTAATCTATTTTAATTAAATATATATCAAAAAATAGAAACAATGTGAAACGGGTTAAAATAACCAGTTAATCCTATTTACTTCTATATAATTATATTTATCAAAATATTAAAATATAGTTATAAAAATATTAAAACACAAATAATTTTACATATGAACATATGTTATTTCATAAAAATAAAATATTTTAAATTAACACAACATAAATTAAACTTATATCATATAATTTGTATAAAAAATAAATCTATTAAAATTAAAATATCATAAATTATTTTAATACTATGATTTCGAGTTATAATATGGCTTAGAAACATATTAATTAAATTGCTGAATAAAGTTTTATAGTCTAAAATGAAAATTACTTTTTACAAACCCAAACACAAAATATATTTAACGTCTCAAAATAAAATATTTTACTTTCATTCACGAACTTAAAATAAAACTATAAATCTCTACATATATAATAAATTAAAAATATCAATTATAATACATTTTTCATCTAATATTTTTATATTTACATAAAAACATTATTTTTATGTGCGGATAAAAAATCTGGTTAATATCATTATATTCAAATAAAATTATTGATATAATGATTTTGAAAAGTATCAAACGAATCTTAGTAATCCAAAGTAATATTTTGCGCAATTTTGTGCAGTCTCAATTTCTCGTATAAACAATAATTCCATGTAAAACAAGCTAATATTATTAAACACAATTTTCGTGAATGCCTTCGAGAAATGATATAAAGTAAAAACGCATGACCATTCACGTCATCACTTTCTTCACCAACGAAACCATGAGATGTTTAGCTTTTATACTAAGATCATAAATGATAAGACATTGTTTAGTATTTACACATATGTTCTATTTCTCCAACTTATTATTATTATTATTTTTTGTTAACATTTCTCCAACTTATTTATAGACCTCAAAAGCAAATCTTTGATTAGGTTATTTCAAAAAAATTAATTATTTTTTGTAATAACCAAAGTATAATGATATTAGGTTTTTCAATATATAATTTTTTATGATATGTCAAAACTAGTTAGAAAAAGAAAATTACACATGTCAAAATCTAACTAATTAATTTACAAATACCGTGATTTCTTAATTACAAAATAAAAAATGCATCAGATGCTAAAATATGGTTAAAATTAACCATTAGAAGATAAATCCAAAAAAATGCAACATATTTGAATTTTGCAAAAAAGTAACAGCGAACTCTATATAAATAACAATGAATGTAATCAACATAAGATCAATCACGAACCACTAGTTGGATGTTTTCGACGACCGGTGAAAGGCTAATCATCTGCATAGAAAATAAAAAAGTGTTGACCAACAATAAGCTAATTGTGAATTGTTAATTATTATTTTTTTTCCTTGTAGACGATTGTAATCGTAATAAAAATGCCTCAAATTAAAAGTTGAAAAAATGTATTTGCAATCGAGGAATTCAGACATTCCAAAGATTTTTTCGAAGAGATACAAATATTAATTATTTTAAAAATACTAAATACAACGGTATATAAACTTCCTCGAAGCTCTTGGAAATTTTATCAGTAATGGAGTTCATCAGTCCGACGGTTACAATATGGGTGGATAATCTTAACTAATTTTTAGTGTTTTTTATTGTTAATAAAAAAAAGGGAAAACGGCCAAAAAAACTTTGAACTTACCAAAATAAGCCAAAAAAACCTCCAACTTTCAATTAAGCCATTTTAAACCTTTAATGTTTTGAAAATTGTCAATTTAAACATGAATTTAAGTTGACCATACCATTTTAGCCCTCAAAAAAGTCAACCGTTAAAAATGGTTAACGGCCATTAAAATCGAAACGACGTTATTTTATTAATCTAATTTTTTGGCGTAATCAAGATAAATGTATGTTTAAATTAGACATTTATAAAAAAAATTATGATTTAAATGGCATAAACTGAAACTTGGTGATTTTTTTGGCTTCGTTTGGAAAGTTCGTGGTTTTTTGGCCAAAAAAATTATGATTCAAAAATCCATGGTTTGAGGTCGTTTGGGGTCCTGTTCGGATTCGGGGTCCCGTTCGGAGTCCTATTCGGATTCGGTTTGGGTCTCAGACCAAAAAACAACAATCTAATGTCGATTCTAAACCAAACTTAAATGTATGTTTAAATTACTAAATTTAAGTACTTTGGTTCGGAATCGAATCCGAATCGAATCCAAATAGTATTTCGATCCAAAATCAGACTTAAATTGTGTTACCAAAATCATGCCCGAAAATTCAAAAAACCCGAACCGAATCCGAATGGGACACCGAACGCCCACCCATACCAAAAGACTTCATACTAAATAAACAAAATTGTTATTTATCATGAATTTTTTAGGAAAAAAAAACTATGAACACTTAGGCCGTGGTTTTTTTTGTTTGAGACCTCATACACATGAATTTGTTTTTGAGATATATTCTGAACCAATCGACGATATTATATATTTGCATTTATTTGGTGTCGTTAAGTTGATTACTGGGGTCAATAAAATTGTTTTAATCAAATGAACCGAGTTCAATATATTGGTTTTGTCCAAATAAATGCAAATTTATAATATCGTCGATTAGGTCAGAATAGATCTCAAAAACAAATTCATGTGTATGAGGTCTCAGACCGTTGTTTTATAAACATACATTTAAGTTTGGTTTAGAATCGACCTCATACCGTTGTTTTTTTTCTAAGACCCGAACCGAAAGTACGAAAAACCCGAGCGAGACTCTTAATCTGAACTGGACCCCAAACGACCTCATGCTGTGGTTTTTGAATCATTATTTTTTTGGCCAAAAAAACCACGAACTTTCCAAAAGAAGCAAAAAAAATCACCAAGTTTCAGTTTGCGCCATTTAAAACATAATTTTGTTATAAATGTCCAATTTAAACATATATTTATCTTGATTACGCCAAAAAAACTAAATTAGTAAAACGACGTCGTTTCAATTTTAACGGCTGTTAACCATTTTTAACGGTTGACTTTTTTGAGGGTTAAAATGATGTGGTCAACTTAAATTCATGTTTAAATTGGTCATTTTCAAAAAATTAAAGGTTTAAATGGCTCAATTGAAAGTTGGAAGTTTTTTTGCTTATTTTGATAAGTTTATGGTTTTTTTGACCGTTTTCCATCAAAAAAATTAGATGTTTGCAAAAAAAAATCTTATTATTCCATAATCTCCAAATGGAGACGTCAAAATTGACTCGGAAAAGGGTGATCACATGCATTATATGAAGCTAAGACTCTCCTATCATCAAATCCTTAAATAAATCACAAACCCTACCTCACACTCACCAAAGCAAGCCCATCACTATTCCCAAATCGATAAAACACAACACAAAAAGTAACAACAGTGACAATCTTGCTTTTAAAGAAAAAACTTCATGTGATTCGACTGAAACGATGTCGACGTATCCCAAAACTGCTTGTAACTTCGTTATCGAATCTTATGCTTTAAGAAACTCATTTATTGTGGGATCCATATTACTAACCATGGATAATTTCTTACTATAATTTACACGCAAATAACTATCTCTCACCATGTGTTAGTCTATATAATATAGATTAAGCTTCAAACCCAAAACACAAACTCCCTCAAAACACAATTAGATTAGAGAGAGAAAGAGAGAGATCGGGAAAAATGGGTGCTTCGTACCAAGAATCTTCATCATTGCTTCTTCAAGATCTCAAAGTGACAATCAAAGAATCATCACTCATTTTCCCATCTGAAGAAACCTTAACTCATGAGAGAAAATCTATGTTCTTGTCCAATGTCGACCAAGTTCTCAACTTTGATGTCCAAACGGTTCATTTCTTCCGACCAAACAAAGATTATCCTCCGGAGGTGGTGTCGGAGAAGCTGAGAAAGGCGTTGGTGAGAGCATTGGACGTTTACGAGTTTTTGGCCGGGAGACTTCGCCTAAACCCTAGCACTGGACGGCTAGATGTTGACTGTAACGGCTCCGGAGCTGGGTTTGTAACGGCGGAGAGTGAGTACACTTTGGAGGAACTTGGAGATTTGGTTTATCCAAATCCTGCTTTTGCTAAATTAGTTACAAGTCAGCTTCAATGTTTGCCTAAAGATGATCAACCATTGTTTGCTTTTCAGGTAACCAACAATTTCTTCCTTTTGATTAATCCTAAACCTATATTATTCCAAGTTAATTACTTTGTTTTGTGGAGTAATATATCACACACAAAAAAAAATTTCACAAGTTTTGAGTGTACATCATATAATAAAAACATGAATAAACTTTCTTAGAATCTAGAAAAACAAAGATCCTGATGGAGGGGCCTTTAGGAGCACGTACATCATTATTATAAATATAAACAAATAGAATATGGTACTTTCTTAAGGACTATGTTGGTATAGGTTCGAATACGATTTCGATTTGCCTACGTAGACAACTAAATTGGCAACAGAATTTGACTATTCCACATGGTGCAGAATTTAATTTAAGATTTGGTTCAAAATTATATGCATCATATATGTATATCGTATATGATAGATAGTCTTTTTCAGTAACCATGTTTCTTTTTTTAACAAACGAATAGGGAAGGTAGATAAAAGATAAATATTAAAGTTTCAGATTCTTATTTTATCTAAACTATTAAAATATGTTCTCAGAAATACAGAATTTAAGCAATTAAAGGATTTTTTCCCCTAATTATTGTTGTTATCATTATTTTCTTAATTTGAATGTAAAATTATTATTCAAACAAAAAAATGTTTTTGACAACTAGATGCTTCTGTTTTCTTTTAAGAACAATAGACTTTGATTAGAAAACAGGATCGTTGAGTTCTGGATGACTAAAACAAAACTCAAAGACTAATCACATGCATTGTGTAGCTAAATCGGACATATCAAAAACCTCTTTAGAGATCTATAACTAAACCTACTCAATCTTTAACAAAAACTATATATTATAAGCCAAGTATAACGAAACATGTAAATAAGTAACATGTGACATATTTATACTCAGGCATGTTCCAATTTCGCCTGCATACAGATAATATGCCTAATAAATTTGAAATTCTTCCAATTTACAACATCTCTGACAGAGATATTTGCTTGTTTTTTTTTCATTAGTTATATAGAAACTAGATGATGTCACAAAACAAGTTATATAAATACTAAAAATTTGTTTACAACCAAAACAGCAAATCGAGGTATTAAACATTAAAACATAAAAAATTATCAAAGTAAGGAACTATTAAAAATGTATTGTATAAAATTTGATAATTTTATATATTTTTTTAAAAAAATTACTTTGATAATTTTATATAAAATTGTCAAATTAAGGAACTATTAAAATTTATCAAAGTAAGGAAATTCAATTTTTTTAGTTGTTAGTATTAATAAAACTTTATAAGATATGATTGCAACATAAATCTACTTGTGCCGCGTGAAGTTAAAACGCTGGTTTTCTTGGTTGCTCATTCATTGAATTCCACCAAACATAAAGCAATATAAATTAATGTTTGATATACTGCCAAGTAATGTAATCATTTTCTAAAGAAACGAGTTAATGAACGCATGAGGTACTAGGTACTAGTCGTTGTCTACATCTTTTGAATGTGTTGTAGTATGTATGTATACTATGCACTATATATTAAAATAGTTATTATGTGGGTTACTCTTGTCTGCTATAATCATATTCCGATGATTTGTTCCAGTTTTGCCATGCCCCCACGACTTAACTACTAGTAGAAATCTATAATTTACCGGAGTTATAGTCCTATGTAACAAAATTAAATTATTTTATAGATATAGGCTAAAGTAAACCAGTTGTGATTTAAAAAAAAATTTTTTTGAAAATTATCTGAAGAACTTTGAATAATTTTTAAATCAGTTTATATAAGAAAAAGAAAAGGAGGAATCAAAAATTTTATCAAGTTTTTTTTTTTGCGTGACTGACAATTTTGTTATTTACTATTTTGTTAATCTATGTAAATTTCACATATATTCAAAATGAACTTCTTTTTTTTTCTTTTAACAACAGTATATACAACTTAATCTTTAATTAACGAAACAAAACATACGTATAATAACTAGGAAAATGTTGTTTACAAGTGAAACATTTCTTAAGTTTGGTTCATATATGGCAGGTGACATCATTCAAATGCGGTGGATTTGCAATGGGAATCTCAACAAACCATACAATGTTCGATGGACTTAGTTTCAAAACATTTATCGACAACTTAGCCTCTCTACTAAGTGAGAAGCCCTTATCAACACCTCCGTGCAACGACCGTACTCTTCTCAAAGCTCGTACTCCACCACGTGTCACATTCCCACACCACGAGCTTGTCCAGCTCCAAGACTCGGAGACAAAAACAGTCTTCGAGGCCACTTCAGAGCACTTAGACTTCAACATCTTCAAGCTACCCTCTCAACAAATCCTGAGGCTCAAGGAGAAGGCCTCGGAGAGTATTAGCAGTGGTTGTGTTCGTGTGACGGGTTTCAACGTCGTAACCGCTTTGGTTTGGAGGTGCAAGGCACTCTCTTCAGTAAAAGAAGAAGAAGTGGATGATCTTGAAAAAGAATCAACCATTCTTTACGCAGTGGACATCAGAGGGAGACTGGATCCTCAGCTTCCCTCTTCGTACACCGGAAACGCGGTTCTAACGGCGTACGCAAAGGCGAAACGAAATGTACTGCTGGAAGAACCGTTTGGGAGGATAGTGGAAATGGTAGGAGAAGGGGCGAATCGGATAACGGATGAATACGCGAGATCCGCTATAGATTGGGGAGAGATGTACAAAGGGTTTCCACATGGGGAAGTTTTGGTTTCTTCGTGGTGGAAACTGGGATTTGCGGAGGTTGAATATCCATGGGGAAAGCCAAAATATTGCTGTCCCGTTGTGTATCATCGGAAAGACATAGTTTTGCTGTTTCCAGACATCGATGGAGATAAAGGTGTTTATGTCTTAGCTGCTTTGCCTTCTAAGGAGATGACCAAGTTTCAGAAATGGTTTGAAGACACCCTTTGCTGATTTCTTATTGGCTTCACTTTGCATTGGTATTAGTTTTTCTTCATTACTTGGGTACCTTTTTATAAAAAAAGGCAGAAATGAACGATTTGGTTTAAGAGTTGGCTTTTTTCGTTCAGTTTTATAGAACCTAAACCACATAATGCATGTTGACCCAAAAAAAGAGGAAAAATCAGTATGGTTTGGTTCGGTTTGAAGTTGAATTCGGTTTTTATATAAAACTAAATTTTCGTAATATAATTATATCTATACAATATGAATATAAAAATTAAAACCATACACGCATCCAGGTTGGTCAAGATGGACATATATATATATATATACCGTGCACCACAAATTAATCTATCAGTTTCCTTTTGAATTAATGTTAATTGCATATCTTCAAAATAGTCTTTACATTTTCTAAATTAATTTAAATGGTTTGCGAATGCTGGCACTTTTCCAATGAGGATATCATCTTGACCACATTAGAGCATCTGTTGTGAAGACCACTTTCACCCTTTTATATTCAATCATACATTTTATCGCTCAAATAAGCGTCTCCAACACAGCATGTAGTGGGGATTGACTGGAAAGAGTATTCCTAGATCCAATCAATATTTCATCCATCTCATTCTTATCACAAAACTATCATTGTCCTGAAAATTTATCTCCCTCTTTCCATGAACCATCTACGTGGCACCCACATATGTCATGCAGCAAATGTTTTCTACGTGGGCTTTTTGCCATACTTTACCTTCTGATTCTGCTAGTCTAATAATTTCCTGAGGAGCTATATCAAGATTCATAAATACCTTATCATTTATGCTTTTCAAACAAATATCAAATTATCTATGGAAAATAACCGTCTATGCATAAAAAATAGATAAACTAAATTTGAATAGATCGACCCCCTAGAAAAAATTCTAGATTTGAAGGGATGTTAGGTAACGTCCAAGCCATTCAAAAAGAATATGATTTATTGTCTTTTCTTCTGCTCTACATCTATCACATTGCAAATCACAATTGATTATACGTGATCTCAGATTCTTAGCTACAAAAACACATCCTGAAAGTGTTTTTCAAATAAAATGTTGCAATTTTGGAGGGCACTTAGTATTCCATGCACAAGCCTGAAGTGAGGTGATTGCTGGCCCATAGATAATATCCTTAATACCTTTGGATGGATACATCTGTTCAATCATGTAACCTGATTTCACCGAATATTTTTTATTTTTTTGTGAAATGCGAACCATAAAAGTCTGGTCTGTCAAATCGACTCACTGCCAATGATTGTAAAACGTTCACGTCCTCTAGAATGATTGTTGCTTCCAGCAACGACATATTCCACGTCTTTGTCTGATTATCAATTAAATCATTGACCTTGAAAGATTCAGGGTAAACTCTAAATTTGCATGTTGCTGATCTCAGGTGGGGGGCTGGGATCCAAGGATCATTCAATATGGAGATACTTGAACCTGATCCAACCTTTTATATTAGACTTTTTTTATCCAAAGATCAAGCTGAGATGATACTTTTCCAACCATAGGAGGAAGAGTACGATCTTGTGGATTCTAAAGGATCCAAATTACATAAATACCGACTTTTAAAAACCCTTGAAAATAAGGAATCCGGTGAGTCAATTAGTCTCCACAACTGTTTTCCTAACATTGTTGTATTAAAATCCTCTATATTCCTAAATCTGAGGCCTCCTTTATTGTGGCAACATATTTTTTTCCATGTCATCCAATGCATTCCACCGTTGTTTTCATTTGAACTCCACCCAAAATCAGCTATTGCCCTTGTAAGGTTTTTTTGTGATCGTTTTAGGTATTCTATAACAAGACATTACATAAGTGGGTAATACCATTAAAAATGATTTAATTAGAACCTCTTTACCTCCTTTTGAGAGGAATTTTAGAGTCCGTCCATTCAATCTGTTGTGAAGTCTCTCATTTATAAATCCAAAAAATTGTGCTTTCAAACCCCCTAGACTTTTAGGAATCCCTAAATATGTCTCCATATCTCCAATTATATTTTTGCCTAATATTTGTTTCTTATCTTCTTAAATCACCTCATTAACCTTATGTCCAAATTGTATTGATGATTTAGCAAAATTTATTTGTTGACCCAAGACTGCTTCATAGTGTTTGAGGATTCCAAGAAAGATTTGACACTCTTCTCTTTTAGCTCGACATGAAAATAGGCTATCATCCGCAAAGAGTAGATGAGTTATAGGAGCACTTTATCTTGCTATTTTTAACCATGTTAATATCTTTTTACTTTCTGCTTTTTAAATATTTACAACCAACTCTTCCTTGCATAAGATAAGATAAATAAGTACGGAGATAAGGGATCTTCCTGACGCAACCCTCGCTCTGGAATGACAACCCCGCGGTTGGCTATAAATCAGTACCTTATATTTAACAATGTGATACAAATCATTATCCACGAGATCCATCGTGAGGAAAAACCCATTTTCTGTAAAATCTTTTGAATGAAAGACCATTCAACTCTATCATATGCTTTACTCATATTTGTTTTAATGGCCATATACTTGCTTTGATAAGTTTTGTTTGTCCGCAAGCCATGAAATTTTTCCTGCGCAATCAGGATATTATCCGAGATCAGCCTTCCCGACACAAATGTTGATTGTGTTTCTGAGATTAATCCCTGTAAATATTGTCGTAACATTTGACATAAAACTTTTGAAATGATCTTGTACCCCACATTACATATGCTAATTGGTCTCAATACCGTCATTCTACTTGGACAAGTCGTCTTGGGGATTAAACATATGTTTGTCCAAGCCGATGATCAAAACAACCCGACCCTAAACAACCATATGCGAGACCCAGTATATCGCTCTTAAGAATCGGCCATGCTTGTTTATAAAATAAGGCAGTCATACCATCCGGTCCTAACGCTTTTTTTTGGATGCATCATAAAAATGGCTATCTTCACTTCTTCTTCTGTGGCCAGTGCCGTGAGCCTCTCATTGATCTGCTCTGCAATTATATTTGGGACCTCATTTAAAAATTCCTCACTCTCTCCTGTAGTAGTTGAAGTAAACAGGTCTGAGAAATAGTTCACTTCCACCATTTCCACTTTTGTATCTTGTGAAACCCATTCGCCATGTGAATTGTATAACCCAACAATCCTATTTTTTGCTTTTTATTTCATCAAAGCATGATAATACTTCGTATTTCGGTCTCCAAACTTGTGCCATAAATTCCTGATTTTTTATTGCCAGAATAATTCTTCATCCCATAAGCTTCTTTTAGCTTTTGGACTGCTTCTTTGACCTCTATCTCAATCTTATTACTATCATTCTAAATTCCATCTAGGGCTTTTTATAAATAGTGATTTTCCTTTGTCCATCAGTAATATTATTTTTCCTCCATACCGATATTTTGTGTTTGCAGTTCCGTATTTTGTTGACAAAATTTCTCCTACTACTTCTTGGTATTGTGTCCCACTTCTTAATTATATTTTCCATTATGCCGTCCTTCCCAATCCACATTTTTTCAAACCTAAATTGACTCTTTGATTTTTTAATTTTGTCTTTGATTGTAGCCACAATGGGCTTATGGTCAGATCTCACCATCCCAAGATATTCAACAAATGATTGAGGAAATACATTGTGTCAGTCATCATTTGACAATGTTCTGTCTAGTCTACATCTTATTGTTTGACCATTCCCGATACCCTTCCATGAAAGAGAATTCCCGAGAAAGGGAAGTTCAATTAAACCACAGTTACTAATCATATTGTTAAACGATATAAATGTCAAAGCGTGTTTTAATGGACCTCTTTCCTTTTCATGATTACCAGTTATCTCATTGAAATCTCCAATTAAAAACCACATATCATTTCTAATCAAACCAGTTCTAGTTAATTTCTCTCAAACCTGATCTAATAGCTTATTTACTAGATCTCCATATATAAATGATAGAAAAACCTTATTTCCTTCAATAGTCGCTTCAATATCGATAATCCAATTACTCGAATAAACGATATTAACTTTAAAAGAATGATTGTAAAATAACACAAGACCCCACTTGTACCTCTAGGTTACTTTATGAAGATTGTCATATTCAAAATAATGTTGAAATTTTTTGCACAAAAGAATAAATTTGTTTCGTCTCAGAAAGAAACAAATATTTTGGTTTATGTTTAAACCAAATCTCCTTTAAATAACTAATAATTTACCTACTTCCCAAACCTTAACAATTTCAACTTAAAATTATCATATTTTATCTGTGAATGACCAAATATAACTGCCATCTGCCATGTACCATAGTTCCCGAGACCGATCAACCCGAGATATAGATATCAAAAGGACGTCTCTTTGGACTACCTGTATAATAATATCCATTTACTTCTTCCCTAATATTTTGAGCGAGAACTTTTGTTCTAATTTTAATCTGAATTATTTCCTTTATATCTACCATCATATGATTAAGAAACCATTGCAATTCTGTCCATTTACCCAGAATTATATCGCCTTCATTTTACAACTTTAAAATCATAATCTGATCAAGTAACTTCATAAAAAATGTATCTCATGAACGTCTTCTTTCTTATTATTAGGATCCATTCCTTGAAACCAAAAAAATGCTCCACCACTATCCTGATGTACCCAAGAATTTGTGTCATAATAATTAATGAAGAAAACCTGAAAGCTCGATCTTCTTTTTCTTTAAATAATATAAGGATGAGTCAGAAAACTTTCACTCTTAAGAAACTCTTTTCTCTCTCTTTCAAAGGCGACCGTGAAAATGGTTTCGCTCGTCATATTTCGTAGATCTGCAAAAATCCAACCGATAATTTCTTAATCGAATAGCAGATCTGCTTTCCTCTCTTCTCCAGCTTTTTTTATGCATTTTTCTCCCTATTTCCCCAATTTTTTCAAAACCCTAATCTCTCCTTCTCGCCTTTTGCTTCTCTGCTCCTCTCACCTCGTCTTTGATTTTGCTTGAGAAATCTCTTTGATTCTTTTTATTATTCTCCTATTTTACTCTTCTACTCTGGTTGTGGATGAATTTTCCTTAATGATTTCACCACTTGTGGAATGAAATTACCGATTTTGGATTTTTTACCCACCGACCAAAAGATTCTTTCGTGTACAGTATATAATATAGTCTCGAGAGGACTTTGAGTTTTTGGTGTGGATTTTCAATCTTTCTCTCTTCTTGCTAGAGCAAAAGAGTTATGCTATACCCAACCGAGTCATAATCGTTTGGTATAGTGAGCTTGGGTTGTGGATTTCGTAGGTTAAACATATACTTTTCTCGTCACTCACAACATCACTTAAGTAATTGATACGAGCTAAGATTATACTGCTTGATTAAAATAACCTTGAACACTTATACCTTCATTATATTTCTTTGAAAAATCCAAGGATTAAGAAAGGTTTAGCACTCAGAATCTGCCTTCCTTTCTTGAATTTTAGCTTTCTAGGTGGATAGAGTAGAGGAATAAGAAAAAATGAGTAAAGGTGGAAGGAAGAAAGAAGATGATGTGATTAGGAAATTAATGATTCAAGAAGTGGTTAACCTCATGAATGCCTTAGTCATTCATGCTCTAGAAAATAAGGCAGTTGTAGAGGAATTAGACTCAAGCATTATTGTTCGTATTTTGAATCCTCACTCAATCAAACCTTCAGGGCTAGCGTCTGCTCTTCTGAAGATCTGGGACACTCCAAAACATGTACGAGCTCATCCAATTGGGCATGATTGGGTCCAATTCTACTTTGATTAGGAATCTAAGCTACAAAGAATCTTGTTAAAAGCGTCTTGGTATGTCAATGGCTGGATGGTTGCAGTGGAACGTTGGACCTCACAACCTCATCCAAACTTTCTCAAGCATATTTTATTTTTGGTCAACATCAGAAACATTCCGATTAACTATGTTACTAAAGAATCAGTTTGGAAAATAGGTGGCATCAGAAGAGATTGTTCTGCATGTCAAATCACTGGACTCTATGGAATATGTTCACTCTCGCATTTGGATCCAAGCGGAGGATCCAATAGTCTTTAAGCTTCTGGTTAGTTTTAATGCGGAGAATGTCTTAGTCATTGAATTAGAATATGAGAAACTTCAAAAGCTGTGTCTTTGATGACAGAGATTGACGCATGATTAATACAACTGTGAGGAAACATACCAAGGGGCACTCCAACCTCCGGGTGTGCAATCTTTCCAATCAATCCCTTCTCTCTCGAATCCAGCTCATAGGGGACGTCCAAAAGAAAAAGGAGTAGTGTTCAACGAACCCCGTCAATCAAATAAAGCATTATCTCAGGGATCAGGACCAATTAATAGAAAGGGAAAAAATACTGACATTGGCAAGGGGAAGGCCAAGCTGGCATCTGAAAAAGTACCCTTCCTCTTTCCCCTCTCTTCAAGATATGGACCCAGACAAAATAGGAAGGCGAGAGTGATCAGTGTTTCCCCCTCTCAGCCTGAAGATCGTGTTCTCAACTCAGGAGTCAGAGTAGAATCCCAAAAGGAACAAAAAGATACAACCCCCTTGCTCCGGAAGTGTAAGACACGCGCTGAGAGGAATCAAATCAGAAAGAGGGCCAAGACTTCCTATAACTCGGATGAATCTCAGGGACCTGCTTCTATTGGAAGCTCTAGTCAAGCTCATGACCTTTCTTCTTATCTTCGGCATAGGTTATCATCCTAGATCAACAAGTCACATAAATCCAGCCCAAAAAAGGTAAGTGGTTATCCAGGAACCACCGCGTTCAGCATGAAGACAGCTGCTTGGAATTGTCATGGAGTTGGAAAACCCTTGACAGTTTGACACCTAAAGGATGTGAGTGGTCAACACGATCTCGGGTTAGTTTTACTTTGTGAGACCAAGAATCAGAGATACAAATTAGAGCTGTTATGTCAATCTTTAAACTATCATGATCTCGTCACTGTTGAGCCAAGTGGTTTGAGTGGGGGACTAGCGTTGCTATGGAAGCAAGATGTTGAAGTATCAGTTCTGAGAGCTAATGACATATATATTGATGCGTTAATAATCTGGAGAGGCAACAAATTTTTCTTCGCGGGAGTATATGGTCATCCACACATGGGGAGCGACATCATTTGTGGAGTGAGTTAGGCATTTTGGGTGCAAGCAGGAACGAGCCGTGGATTATTATGGGTGATTTTCAATGAAATCACATGTAATGAGGAGAAGCGAGGAAAATGATCCCGTTTACAATCCTCTTTTTACCCATTTACATCTTTAATACATAAATGTGGATTACAGAACCTTGTTTTCAAGGAAACTTTTTATCATGGTTTGGTAGACGTGGAAGAGAGTTAGTACTTCACAAACTCGACCGAACCCTCTGCAACTTCCAATTTCTTATCGATTTCCCCAAAGTCAATTTCGAATATCAATGGTGGCAGAGTTCATCGAATCTGGGACTCTGGATAGTAGAATAAATTTTACAAGCAATTGCCTCATCCCAAAAATTTAAAAGCCAAAGCGGATCAGCGAATTCAGACCTATCAGCCTAATTTCATCTACAAAGTGATCTCCAAGTTGCTGGCATCTCGAATGAAGAAAATCTTCCTCTGCTCATATCGGAAAATCAACCAGCTTTTGTGGAGGGCAGGCTGATCACTGATAATATTCTGATTGCGCATGAGCTGCTACATTCCCTGAGAACAAACAAGGAGGTATCCTCTCAATATCTTGCCATTAAAACTGATATGAAAAAGGCCTTTGATATGTTAGAATGTCAGTTTATTGAGGATTTAATGAGAGAAATGGGTTTCTGTGATAAATGGATTGATAGGATCATGATTTGCATTAACTTAGCATCTTTTGAGGTGTTACTGAAGGGGGGTTAGGCAGTGAGATCATTTATCCCCTTTCCTTTTTATACTTTATGCGGAGATGCTAGCTAAGAGACTGAAACTCGCTAAGAAGAAACGACAACTAGAAGGAATCAAGAATGAGAGCTCTTGTCCTCAGGTTACACATCTATTCTTTGCGTATAACTCTTTGTTTTTTTGCAAAGCACAAAAGGATCAAGTAGAACTCATCTCCAAGCTCCTTCATGATTATAACGAAGCATCCGGACAGAGAATCAATCTATATAAGTCTAGTATCACATATGGAAAGACAATCCTAACTGATGTGATAACTGAAATGAAAGCGATAACAGGCATTCGGAATGGATGTGGTAATGGGATATATTTAGGAATGCCAAAAAATTTTATTGGCTCAAAAATCTCAACAATGTGTTTCATAGAAAGAAAAGTCAATAAAAGGCTGCAATCATGGAAATTCAAATACATTTCTTTGGCGGGGAAGGAAACACTGGTTAAAGCAGTTGCTCTTGCGGTCCCAAATTATGCAATGTCATGTTTCCTTCTCCCGAAGGCAACATGTAAAGCGCTTAACTCGGCAATCTCCAAATTTTGGTGGAGAAATAGTGAAACAGGACATGGAATTCACTGGCGAAAATGGGAAAGCATCTGTCATGCAAAAGCTGTTGGAGGATTATGATTTAGGAACCTGGAAGGATTCAATATTGCTTTAGTTGGAAAGCAAGTATGGCGAATATCATCCAATCCTTTAAGTATTTTATCCCAAACACTTAAAGGGAGATATTTCAGATCAGGTAATGTCTTGGCGGCCCATCTAGGTACCAGACCATCCTACTCGTGAAGACGAATACACAAAGCTTCAGGATTACTACGGTTAGGAATGCAACACATCTTGGGTAATGGTAATGATGGTGCGTTATTAGAGGATCCATGGATTGTTGAAGGACAACCCAGACCCCCAGTCCTAAAGGAAAATTTTGACAAGAATCGTGCTAAGATCAATTATTTCAAAAGCACCAAATAGTGACAAATGGTTGATAAGCAGATTGAAGGAATCATTTGTTGAGAAGGATGTGGAATTGATTTGTCAGATTAAACCGAGAGCTTTGTACTCTTGGATCTTTCAAACCTCTGGGGAATATTCAGTTAAATCAGGATACCACACATGGTTCAAACATATGTATGAGGGCTCAAAATCTGAGGAAATTTGATGTTCAAACCTTCATGCGCTTTATACCAAGATATGGAAGGTACCGACCTCCCCAAAGATCAGATTTCTTTTCTGGAGAATTTTATTAGGAAATCTAACTATTAGTGATATGCTTAAAGATAGAACCCCCATCCTCTCCTAACATTGTATGACATGTGATAATGAGGTTGAAGATGCAAATCACATTTTTTTCAAATGTACTTTGGCTAGAGCGGTTTGGCTTTCATCTTCTGTCTGGTACTTATTTACCCTGGATAATAATGATTCCATCTATTTGATGTGAGCTTGGACGCTGAGCCGTACGATCGCTTGGAACGTGGCATCGACCGTGTGTTCGAACGACCGGACTCTTGGAATGAAGAAGAAATGAGGAATTTATGGAAGCCTTTTATTATAAATAAATGGCGATTTTTTTTTATGTGAATGGGAGAGTCTAAAGCTTGTTTGTATTATAGAATTATGTTATTTTTGTAAGCCATTTAAGTATAAGGCTATCCTTGTATCCAAACAAGCCTAGACTAAGTGTAGTATAAATACCTTACTCTCTTCACATTTTGTAAGTAAGATTTCATAATTCTCATTCTCTAATAAAATCATTCTTTTCTCTAATTCTCTAATTCTTTCTAATCTCTCATTCTCTCATTCTACAAATCTCTAAAACTCATATTCTTTCATGGTATCAGAGCCAGGTTACATCAAATCTGGGAAATTTTCATCATTCTTTCATTGATTTAACAAGAATTCTTCTTGTTCTTCATCTGTTTCTGGATCAATTTCGAACGTCATCTTGCAAATCAAATTGCGATCAATCCACGACTCCAATTGACGATCGGCTTTCTCTTGAGTGTGCATCGGCGAATTCCGCATCCATAGCCACCAAAATCGCATCATTTGTCCCAGGGAATCAAAAGATACGAATTTTCTTCCAAAAAGGTGTTCGTGATCGCGTTCGTTTCAAACCTCTACATTCCCCAGGTCATCTCGACGTTAATATTTCGTCAAATCGTGAATTTCAAAAGCCTAAACTCAAGCCCCTTGAGTCTAGTTTCTGTTTAAAGAAAGCAGAACTAGATTCCATTGCGTTTTAAAGGTTTCTTGAAGTTTTTACTGAAAGTCGTTCGAAAATACCTGTATCAAGATTCTGGTGATATAATTCTAATTCTTTCTCTGTTTTCTGTAATTCTTTGAATCTGGAAAGTTTTATTAGTATCTTGTGAGGGTTCCTACGAAATTTCAAGTCAATCCAATAGGTTTAGGGTTTCAAGATTGATTTTCTTGAATTGCTTATTCAGTTTTGGAAGTCTTAAAATTTGATTTCTTGAATTCATCAAATGTTCTAGGGATTAAATTCGAATTTTCTTTAATTGAATCTTGATAAAGTCAAAATTAATATTCTCAAATTGTTACAATTCTTGTTAATTGAGTTGTTAGGATCAGTTACAGGTGGTTTTAGGTAGTTAGTGGTGATTACACTTGAATTGAGTAATTGGCGCCAATTTTTTTTAAAAGGGGAGGACATATATTCTTCTTCTTGCTTAATAATCCCTGTTCTTGCAAGTTGTATTGAGTAATTGTACAGGAATTAAATCGTGTCCAGAACAAGCTGAGTGTTTACATACCTGATCACGAGTGGGAGCTGAAGCTTGCGTGTGTTCCACGGTTGCTTGTGGGAGCGCTTGTGGGAGACCTGAAACTTGTGAGCAGTTTAACCGAGAGTGTGACCAAGGATTCTGGTGCGTGACCAAGGATTCAAGTGCGTGACCACGCCCACCACGTTACCAAGTCGCGATCAGCGGGTGGTTTTTTCCACACCAAGCCGGCTTACTGACCAATTCAGACCACGCCAAAGGTTCTTTTTGTATCACAATTTGTGACCTGAATTACTGACCATTTTTACCTTTTAAACATGGAAATTCAGACATCTCTTAGAGCTCCAGTCATTCTACATGGAACATACTCTTTTTACATTAAAGAGTAAGGAATGTATTATAGTAATTCTTATCTATGTAGATGATATAATCATATCTGGTAGTGATAGTGTTGGTAGTGCATCTACTAAAGATTACTTAAAGAGTGTCTTTGACATAAAAGATTTAGGTGAACTTAAATACTTTCTAGGAATTGAAGTATGTAGGTTTAAGAAAGGTCTCTTTCTTTCTCAAAGGAAATATGTTGTAGATCTTCTAACATCCACAGGTATGATGGAAGCTAAGCCAGCCAAAACACCCTTAGAGGAAGATTATAAAATCGCCACTAAGGGGGAGCTAGAGGAGGAAATTGATTTTCATGATCCTAAGCTCTATAGGAAAGTGGTTGGTAAGCTTATTTATCTAACCATTACAAGACCAGATTTATGTTTTGCTGTGAATCAGGTATCTCAACATATGCAAGGGCCAAAAATGAGGCATTGGGACATGGCCATGCGGATTCTAAGATATCTCAAAGGCACACATGAACAAGGTATTTGGATGGGTAATAATAAAAACACAAATGTGGTTGGTTATTGTGATGCAGATTGGGCAGGAGATAGGGAAGATAGGAGGAGTACTACTGGCTATTGTACTTTCATAGGTGGTAACCTTGTGACTTGGAAAACCAAGAAGCAAAAGGTTGTTTCATGCTCTAGTGCAGAATCAGAATATAGAGCAATGAGGAAACTCACTACTGAATGCATCTGGCTGAAACAAATTTTGGGAGATTTAGCTGTGAAGTGTGAGGAGCCTATCACCATTCATTGTGACAACCAATCCGCCATTCACATAGCCTCAAATTCAGTGTTTCATGAAATGACTAAGCACATAGAAGTGGACTGCCACAAAGTAAGGGAAGCTATTGTGAAAGGTATCATCTTACCTTGTTATACAAGGAGTGAGGATCAATTGGCTGATATATTCACCAAGGCAGCATCTCTGAAAGTTGGTACATCAATCTATCCAAGACTTGGTCTCATGTCCATTCCATACCCATGATCCCAACATAAAGTATTATACTCTTTTTCCCTAAGAAAAGGTTTTGTCCCAATTGGGTTTTCCTTTTCTAGGTTTTTAATGAGGTAATACTTCATGGTTACAAGCTTAAACATTTTATGTCTTAAGCTTGAGGGGGAGTGTTGGAATGAAGAAGAAATGAGGAATTTATGGAAGCCTTTTATTATAAATAAATGGCGATTTGTTTTTATGTGAATGGGAGAGTCTAAGGCTTGTTTGTATTATAGAATTATGTTATCTTTGTAAGCCATTTAAGTATAAGGCTATCCTTGTATCCAAACAAACCTAGACTAAGTGTAGTATAAATACCTTACTCTCTTCACATTTTGTAAGTAAGATTTCATAATTCTCATTCTCTAATAAAATCATCCTTTTCTCTAATTCTCTAATTCTCTCTAATCTCTCATTCTCTCATTCTACAAATCTCTAAAACTCATATTCTTTCACGGACGATCGCTTGGAAGATGGCCTCGACCGTGGGCCCGAACAACAAGACGATTGCATTGAGGTTGGCATCGACTGTGGGCCCAAACGTGGCCTCGACCATGAATACGAGGACAGCCTCGACCAAGACCTCAAGGACGGCATCAATAAAGACCTCGACCAGGATCCTAGCGCCTCGACCAGCCTCGACCCGGTGACCCGCGTCTCGACCAGGACCTTGACCCGCGCTTTGACTAGGGCCTTGACCCGCGTTAATGGGTTTATGAGTTTGGGATTAAGGGTCCACTTGTTCCCTTTTCCCATGTGAGGTTTTTTCCATTGGGTTTTCTTCACATGGGTTTTTAATGGGGTCTGATGCATTCTTAATGTGATATAGCCCATAAGGCCTTAACTTGAATTTGATGGCATTTCTTCCTTGGCCCGGCCCATTCCTTTTGGTGCGTGTTTTTATTTGCCTTTTACCACCTTAGATTAAGTTTAGTCTTTGCTCTTGAATGCTTGGTTGTCCGTGCCAATCATGCAAGACAATTTGACCATGCAAGTTTGAATTCTTTAGGCGTGACTATTTGTATCTGGTCTTGACCATTGTAAACCTTCAATCGAATTTTATAAGAAAATTTCTTTTGAAAGTTATTCTTGTTCGATTCTTAATCTCTCACAATCCCCTTGCTATTGTGTAATATCTAGTTTTCTAGATTGTGAAACCCTTGTTCTGCATTCGATGTGTCATATCCGGATTGAAGGCAAGTTTAGTGATCCAAAATTCTTCACTCTTTTGGAGTTCTCACCATTCGTCCCATTCACTTCTTCATCCATCTCAGCCATTGCATCATCCGCGACACAACCTTCATCCGCCCTTTTCAAGTCTTCCGCCACCTCATCCTGTTGCTCGGTCTTGGATGAGTGATCATCCCTTGTGAGGATCACGTCAAGTGGTATCAGAGCACCAACAGGCTGAGTTCCTTAACCCTTTCTCTTTTCTTTTGTATATTTGTTACTAAACAACCGATTTCATCTTGTGACCATTCGACTTCTGTGATAGCGTGATCATGTTTTCAAGTTTGTTCTTGTTTTGTGAACATTTGACTTGCTTTGAGTGTTTACATGGCAGGAAGTGAAGAAGAAGAGACTGAGGAGGCCCGGTTCACTAAGATGTTTGAAAATCTTGCTACAAGACTTAACTGGACCATTGAAGAGCGGTTTCAAACCATCCAAATTGGCATCCGTGATGGTATCCGTGAGGAGTTGCATAGGGTCATACCAGATGGGAGACAACCGCGCCAAAGAAACCCCTTGCCACATCCACCTAGATGTGTCTGTGGCCTTACCCCTGAACCATAAGGCAACGCTTCTTACATAGGAAGCCTGGGCCGAAGGAAATTTTTGGGTGATGAAGGAGCAGCTCAGTTCTATCAATCAGGAAGATCAGACCGCAGTGCTAATGGGCAACCAAGGAGCCACCGTGACCCAAGAGTTCCTAACCTACTCCCTCAGCCGGATCAGTACAACAACCTAAAACTCAAAATACCATCCTTTCATGGCCACAACGACCCTACTATTTACCTAGATTGGGAAACCAAGATAGAACTTATTTTTAATTGTCAGTATTATAGTGAAACTAACAAGGTTAATGTTGCTATGACAGAGTTTTATGATTATGTCTTGAGCTGGTAGGATCAAGTCGTGACTTCTAGGAGATGCAATGGGGAATATCCTATAGAAACTTGGGATGAATTGAAATTTATTATGCGTAGGAGATTTGTGCCTAACCATTTTCACAGAGACTTGCACCAAAGGCTGAAACATCTTCAACAAGGCAACAGAAGTGTGGACGACTACTTCAAAGAAATGGAGATGCTCTTGATTAGAGCCGGTGTTACGGAGGACCGTGAAGCCACTATGTCCCGCTTTATGAGTGAACTTAAGCAGGAGATACAAGATCGTCTGAATTAGAAGAGATGTTGCATAAAATTTTGCTTATTGAGCAACAAATTAAAAGAAGGTCTAACACTCGCTCTTTTAGAACAGGTACCGTAGGTCCCAAGCTAACCTTCAACAAGGAGTTCAAGCAGATCCGCGCACCAGCTAGGACCCGGGAAATTCGCTGTTTCAAATGCCAATGCTTAGGTCACTATGCAAATGAGTGTACCAACAAACGGACCATGATACTCATGGAGAATGGGGAGATCCATTCTGAGGAGGACGAGGTTTCTGACTCGCCGATTGGTGAAGAAGAAGAACCGCCAGTCTCTGGTCAACTTCTGGTGGCCAGACGGTCCCTAAGTATTCAAACCAATGCTGATGAGCCAGAGCAAAGGGAGAACCTCTTTCTTCCCGTTGTTTGATCAAAGGCAAGGTATGTAGTCTGATAATCGATGGTTGTTGTTGTACTAACCTGGCTAGTGAGTCTATGATCATGAAGCTAGGACTTGAGGAGATGCCCCATCCAAAGCCGTACCCACTCCAATGGCTCAATGATTAAGGTGAATTAAGGGTGAACCAACAAGTTAGGGTTCCCTTAGAAATCGTCAAGTATAAGGATGAGTTTCTCTGTGATGTCTTGCCCATGGAAGCAGGCCATATACTCTTAGGAAGGCCGTGGTAATCATACAGAAAGGTGACCCATGATGGCTTCACCAACTGCCACCACTTTACCTTCAAAGGCCGTAAAACCATTATTATCCCTATGACTCCCCATGAGGTATATCTTGATAAATTGCACTTTAAGAATCAAAAGAAGGAAACCGATAAACCTAAGACCTCTAAAGCTAAGACTAATTTCTACCTTAGGTCTAGTGAAGTAAATAGTAGCATGATTGCTAGTAGACATATCCTTATGTTTTGTATATAAAGAACATGTGCTTGCTTCTACTAACCCCGAGTCTGTCCTTCCGAGAAAAGTAAAAGGTCTTTTGCAGGTATTTCAAGATGTGTTTCCGGAGGAGTGTCCCAATGGCTTACCGCCTATACGTGGGATAGAGCACCAGATTGATCTGGTTCCCGGAGCCACTCACCCAAACCGGCCTTCTTACCGCATTAATTCCGTGGAGACTAAGGAGCTCCAAAGACAAGTTGATGAACTAATGGCCAAGGGGCACATCCGTGAAAGCATGAGCCATGTGTCGTGCCTGTTCTCCTTGTCCCTAAAAGGATGGGACTTGGCGCATGTGTGGTTATTGCAGGGCAATCAACAACATCACGGTAAAGTATCGCCATCCTATCCCTACGTTAGATGATATGTTAGATAAATTGTATGGATCTAGCTTGTTCTCTAAGATTGACCTTAAGAGTGGTTATCACCAAATCCGAATGAAGGAAGGTGATGAGTGGAAAACCGTTTTTAAAACCAAACATGTCCTATATGAATGGTTAGTAATGCCCTTTGGACTAACCAATGCGCCTAGTACCTTTATGAGTTAATGAACCATGTGCTTAGAGAGTTTATATGACATTTTGTAGTGGTTTACTTTGATGATATCCTAGTCTATAGTAAGAACCTTGATGAGCATGTTCACCATTTGAAGTTGGTTCTAGAAGTTCTTAGAAAAGAAAGCTTGTATGTTAATATGAAGAAATGCACTTTTTGTACAGATAATATTGTTTTCCTAGGTTTTTTAGTAAGGGCTGCAGGTGTAAGGGTTGATGAGGAGAAGGTTCGAGCAATCTGTGACTGACCTAGCCCAAAGACCGTGGGAGAAGTTCGTAGCTTTCATGGTTTGGCCGGGTTGTATAGGCGATTGTCAAGGACTTCAGCATCCTGACAGCACCCCTGACTGAAGTGATCAAGAAAAATGTGGGCTTCAAGTGGGAGAAGGAACAAGAGAAAGCGTTCCAAACACTTAAGGACAAACTCACCCACGCTCAACTTTTAGCACTACCTAACTTTTCTAACACATTTAAAATTGAGTGTGATGCTTCAGGAGTGGGAATAGGAGCTGTCCTCATGCAAGACCGCAAGCCCATAGTCTACTTCAGTGAGAAACTTGGAGGGGCCACCTTGAACTACCCAATGTATGATAAGGAGCTATATGCCCTTGTTCGTTCCTTGCAAACTTGGCAACATTAGTTGTGGCCAAAGGAATTTGTTATCCATACGGACCATGAGTCACTTAAGCACCTCAAGAGCCAACACAAGTTGAACAAACACCATGCTAAGTGGATGGAGTTCATATAGACATTTCCATATGTCATTAAGTACAAGCAAGGCAAAGAAAATGTGGTTGCCGACGCCTTATCTAGAAGGTTTGCTCTCTTATCCACTCTAGAAGTTAAATGAATGGGATTAAACATATGAAAGAACTTTATGAAACTGACCAAGACTATGGAGAAATCTATAAATCTTGTTTTTAAGAATCCTACAGGTCATTACTTCATACAATATGAGTTCCTATTCTATGAAAATTGTCTATGTGTTCCATCTTGTTCCATGAGAGAGTTGTTCGTCCGTGAGGCTCTCGCTGGTGTCTTAATGGGACACTTTGGCGTGAACAAGACTCTGGCTGTGATGTGTGAATACTTCCACTGGCCTCACATGAGAAAAGATGTGGAAAGAATTTGCAACCGATGTGCTAAGTGTAAAATGGTGAAGTCTACAACTCAGCCTAACGGTTTGTATCACCCCTTACCAATTCCTGAGCATCCATGGGTAGATTTGTCTGTGGACTTTATATTAGGATTTCTCAAAAATGTCACATTTCATTGCTTGTAGGAAAACTGATGATGCTTTGCATATAGCTAACCTTTTCTTCAAAGAGGTTGTTAGATTGCATGGCATGTCTAAGACCATTGTTTCTGATAGGGATAATGAGTTTTTAAGTCATTTTTGGCATACCTTATGGTCTAAGTTAGGTACTAAGTTGTGTTTTTCAACAACATGTCATCCTGAAAGTGATGGTCAAACCAAAGTAGTTAATAGGACTTTAGGAGCATTGTTGCGTGCATTTGTGGGCAAGAACTTTAGGACTTGGGAGGACCATTTACCCCATGTTGAGTTTGCATATAACCATTCGGTTCATTCCGCATCTAAACACTCACCATTTCAGATTGTTTATGGTTTTAGTCCTATTTCTCCTTTAGACCTAATGCATTTACCTTTGAGTGAGTGTACTAGTCTTGATGGAGAGTAGAAGGCTCGATTGGTGAAACAAATCCATGAGAAAGCCCGAGCCAACATTGAGGCCAAGACAAGGCACTATGGCCAAGCCGTTGACAAGCACCGGAAGAAGGTTACCTTTCAACCAGGAGACCAAATTTGGATCTACTTACGTAAAGACTGGTTCCCTGAAGAGCGCCGATCCAAGCTGATGCCCCGGGTGGATGGACCGTTTACGGTCACTAAGAGCATCAATGACAAGGCCTACCAATTGGATTTTCAAAGTAAGTATTCTGTGAGTTCAAGTTTTAATATTACTCACTTGATTCCTTATTGTGCAGATAATCAAGATTTGAGGACAAATCCTCTTCAAGAGGGAGGGGATGATGTGAACTTGGACGCTGAGTCGGATAATTGCTTGGAACGTGGCCTCGACAGTGTGCCCGAACGACCAGATGATTGCTTGGAACGTGGCCCCGACCATGGGCCCAAACAACCGGACGATCACATGTAGGTTGGCCTCGACCGTGGGCCCGAATGTTGCCTCAACCATGACCACGAGGACAGCCTTGACCAAGGCCTCAAGGACGGCATCTACACTGACCTCGACCAGGATCCTAACGCCTCGACCAGCCTTGACCCGGCGACCCGCGTCTCGACCAGGACCTCGACCCGCGCTTCGACCAGAGCCTCGACTAGCCTCGACCCGGCGACCCGCGTCTCAACCATGACTTCAACCCGTGCCTCGACTAGCCTTATCCCAGAACCATGGACTGTTCCACCTGGTCCCATGACCCGTTCCCGGACCAAGGCCCTACAAGACTCCATTGGATTATTTCTAGCCCATTTCTTTTCTCAACCCATCTAAGTCCACTTAAATTCGTTAATGGATTTATGAGTTTGGGATTAAGGGTCCACTTGGTTCCCTTTTCCCATGTGAGTTTTTTCCATTGGGTTTTCTTCACATGGGTTTTTAATGGGGCCTGGTGCATTCTTAATGTGATCAAGCCCATAAGGCCTTAACTTGAATTTGATGGCATTTCTTCCTTGGCCCGGCCCATTCCTTTTGGCGTGTGTTTTTATTTGTCTTTGACCGCCTTATATTAAGTTTAGTTTTTGCTCTTGAATGCTTGGTTGTCCGTGTCAATCATGCAAGATAATTTGACCATGCAAGTTTGAATTCTTTAGGCGTGACTATTTGTATCTGGCCTTTGCCATTGTAAACCTTCAATCGAATTTTATAAAAAAAAAATTTTTGAAAGTTATTCTTGTTCGATTCTTAATCTCTCACAATCTCCTTGCTAGTGTGTAATATCTAGTTTGCTAGATTGTGAAACCCTTGTTCTTCATTCGGTGTGTCATATCCGAATTGAAGGCAAGTTTGGTAATCCAAAATTCTTCACCCTTTTGGAGTTCTCACCATTCGTCTCATTCACTTCTTCATCCATCCCAGCCATTGCATCATCCGCGACACAACCTCTATCTGCCCTTTTCAAGTCTTCCGCCACCTCATCCTGTTGCTCGGTTTTGGATGAGTGATCATTCCTTGTGAGGATCACATCACTATTCAAACATTTCTACTTGTTTGAAGAACGGTGGAGATGTGATGGATCTTTTCTTCTGGCCCTGGATCTTGTGGAGACTTTGGAAAGCGCGAAATGAGTTCATCTTCAATGGTGAACAACATCAACCGCATGATTTATGGGATAGAGCAATGTATGATGCAACAGAGTGGAGAAAGGCTCATAAAGAGGAAAGTCTTTAAGACAAGGTACCATGCAATTCTGCCCCAATGACTAGAAATGCGATTCATGACGATACTCAAGGTCAGTAGCACCATGCCAATGGCTTGCTCTTGCTCTAGGTATTGTAACATGTAATGTTGATGCATCATGGTCACCAGAATCTCAGTCATCGGTAGCGTGGATTATTAGGAATAGCTTGGTCAAGTTAGATTATATGGTGTCAAGGCTTATCCCAAACTTCCCTCCCCTCTTCATGCTGAGGCGACTGCCCTCACTTGGGCAGTCACTGTCCTCGCTAACATGAGGTATTTGAACGTAACCTTCAATATGAATTGTCTCACCTTAGGCTTAGCCATCAAAGAACCATATTTATGGCCGAACTTATCTACATACACTTCAGATATCTTGGATATCCTCAAAAGGAACCCATCATTTTCCGTGAACTTTGTTAGAAGAACAATCAATAAGGCTGCAGATTCTTTAGCTTCAAATGTTAGACAAGATCATATCTATTTTGCTTTCATTGACAATCGGATGCCACATTGGTTAATACCAATTGTGAATAGGGATGTATGAACTCTTTTTTACATAATGAAATCATGTTTTAAAACTTAAAAAATAAAATAAATAATAATATAAGGAACCTAAAAGTGTTTCTCGGATAGCCATATCGTCCAAGAGTATAATTTTCGATGCCATCTCCTCCTACAATTTTTCTTTGCCTTCAATCCCCACAAAGCATTTTTTTAACGCTAATTCTAAGTGGTTTTAACACCACATTCGTACAGGTATGTGATCCAACTGTTAGGGTACCACTTAGGATAAGACCAGGGAGTAATTCTGACTATTTGAACTGACCATAGGAGTCTCAGAGGTAACGATTTATGTATCAAGACTGCGCCACTTGCTCCGGTCATCTTAAGTGCTACCAGCGAGATTCGAAACTGGGTGGGAATGGACAAATGCCACTCCACTTAACACCAGGCCACGACCGCTTTTGCAATCCCCACAGAACATAATTAAGAGCATCTGTACATATATCTTTATCAATTCCTTATACACAACTTCCTGCTCCTGCACCCCCTCCATCCATATTATTTCATGTGAATTCAAAATCCTTATACACCGTTTCAAGCAAGTATCATACCAATTCCAACTTAGCCAATATCTCAGACATCTGATTTTCTTTTGACATATCCCACAAGGCAAACACAAAACAACCCTTATTCTGTTGCATGAAGTTAAATTCCAATCGTGATTCTTAATAAATCCGAGACCCACTCTCCATTTTTCTTGTAAGATCAATCTTCATTCTACCATCTGTCCCCAATATAATCCACTTGTATATTTGAACCTTGAATGACAAGATAATCAATGTCGAAATACAACCAACTCACATTAACCTTAATACCTTTTTTTATTGAGAAAATTTGATGTCTTATACTAATATTACTGTGAACTATACTTCGTAACCTTCATTTAAAACCTCTTGTATTATGTTCCCAACCATTGGAAACTTACTCCTAATCATCCCTTATCCGTAAATTAGACTGAATCTGGGTGAGAACAAGAGACTTGACCCAAAGTGTACAAAACCCCTTCACCTTTGCATCAGAAACACCTATATCCACAAACCTTACTCCACTACATATCCAGCCCCTAAATGCACTACCGACACCTCTACACCATGTCATGGACATCATCATTTTATTAAAGTTCATCATAATAATAACCAAAACAAAGATTAAAAACCGTAAGATCATCTCCTTGGAAAACATCATAGGGAGATCCAAAAATAATCCGAAAATCATTCCATCAAATTCCTTAAGAACCCGAAAGATCTACATAATCTTTGTAATGAGCCAATCTTGAAAATCATCCCCATCTGCAGATACCAACTTATCCCAAACAACTTTTTAATTCACACTAATTCATTCCTATGCCGACCAAAACTGTCTCACCATAACCTCCATATAGGTCTTCAATAATCTCCCATTTTCCTTTTCTCGCATATTTCTTCCCCAAACTTTTTATGTACTGAAACCAGACAAACTCCTTTTCTTTGATTCCGGTGTCCGGAACTCCACTTGTAACAAACATTCGACCTTCGATTCAAATCGTTCCCTCTCTTTGCCTGTTACGAAAATTACTTTTGAGTTTTTATTCTAAAGTTATTGGTTCAATCTATTTGTAATATATATACAAAAACATATATAATTTTAATGATTTCAGTTTATTTAATTTAGTTAACACTTAAATCGACCTTGTTGGTTTCTTTTTTAATAAAATAAATCCAACACGATTAATCACTGCAACACTTATTATTCTGAGTAGGTTTTGCTCTAAGAAAGAGGAGAGACACCATTTCGTTCAAGTCCCTCTGATTTACGGGAACAATGACAACATGTCACGGAATTTTTTTATGACGTCGGGTAACAAGGGGAAGAGTGGAGTGATGGAACCACCGCGACTGAAGGTGTCAGTCCCTCGCTTTGGTAATTCAGAGCTAATCAAGGGGTATTCAAAAACTCTCATTGGTAGATGTATGAATCCCCGGATGCAGGATATGAAGTCTCTTCTGTTTATGGTGCCGCATATTTGGAAGATGGAGGATAGAGTGGCAGGGGCAGATCTTGGGATGGGAAAGTTTCAATTCAATTTTGACTCTGAAGAAGACATCAAAGAAGTGCTCCAGATGGAATCCTTCCACTTTGATCATTGAATGGTATCATTAGTAAGATGGGAGCCAAAAATAGATCGGAATCAACCATCGAAGATTCTGTTTTGGGTTAGAATTGTACACCTTCCGCTTGAATGGTGGGCTGAGCCAACCTTTAGAAGTATTGGACAGGGATTAGGTGAAGTGGCTGAGGATGGGATAGATTTAGATAATGGGAAAATTAGGGTGTGGATTGATGGTTTTAAGCCTCTGGTATTGGAGACAGACGTTAAATTCTACACAGGGGATCAAGTAGTGGTATCTCTGCGGTATGAAAAACTCTATGGTTTTTGCAGAATATGTCATAGCCTATCTCATGATACGGACATGTGCCCATCCGGTAGGGGGAACCGAGAGAGAATGGAAGCAAGAAGGGAGGAGGATCATAGGAAGTTGGGCTCGAAGAGCTACAAAGGGGCAGTCACCTTAGGGAGAAAGGAGGAGGTTCAGGGAAGAAACAGTGAAGATGAGGCAAAAAGAGGCTTGTGGGGGAAGGGTCACGGGAAAGGTAGAGGGAACAAAGTTTACTACAAAGCAAGACAACACGTAGAAGGTCGGGGAACTAAGAGTAGTGGTGGAACACAGCGAGTAGAGGCCAATATGGATCAGCTGGTAAACGGTTCTCCAACGGTTTCTCCAAAGAGCTTTGCTGCGGTACCACAGGGAATTAATAATTTGCAGACGTCTTCTTTGGAGAACAAACTCCCGGACCCGACTAGTTTGATGTTGCAGGAGTTTCATGGGAAAGTTGATGAATCGGGGCAGAATAGTCCTCAAGACAAAGCAAGGGATTATGTCCAGAATACATCAGAAGGGCAATTGGATAAGTGTAGTTTTATAGACAAAGTACAGTCAAGTATTAGTTTTGATGAGGGAGTAGAGGATTTAGATTGCAAAAATGAGGTTTTTGTGGATTCGACAATGGTAGAATTTCAAAAAATAGGGGACAGTGTTAAGGTGGTGGAAAAAGTGGAATCGGATGATCCCAATGTTACTGATGAGGCAAAAGAGATGGGAAATGGATCGGAGATTGGGAAAGTGGAGTCGGATGATGAAAAGGAAATGAAGAAACTCGGAGCAAGGAAAATACTATTTCAACCACCAGTTATTTATGTGGGGCCACTTGCTAAGCAAAGAATGGTCCAAGCTATTGTTTCTCCACGCAAAGGGGGCACGGGCAAAGGAAAGACAAAGGATCGCAAGGGAAAGGATGGGGAGAAGGATATAGGGATGAAAAAAGCTCGGGGAGGCGATAGGAATCGAGAAGCTTAATTGGTATTGGTTTTTTAATGGTTAATTCTCTTTATTTAATAAATAAGCTATCGTGGTGCATAATGGCTTTTGCAATAAGTACTTATGGTTTCCAGTTTATATTGTATTGGGAGGTTCCCTTGTTGGCATATGTATATGTCAAGGTCAAAAATAATACACAGTATTTGGTTTATCTCTCTGGTATATGGATGTTTGGAGTCCAGCAATACATTGTCTGTCACAGGGAAATAGGTTATTTCCAGGTTACGGCCAAAAGAAAGGTGAATAAGGCAAAATTGGGGGGTGAGAAAGTGGAATATTGGTATGAGGGGAACCAGGTATATCCATTGGGTAAGAAAGTCCATATTTGAATTAAGGAGAGGCATAAGGAGGATAAGGCATAGTATAACACTAACTAGTGGCATTTTGTTTTGTCGGAGATGCTTGGGTTTGGGTTATTTCGGTATACAATCATCTATAGGAAGATGTTTTGTTTGGTGGCATGATCATTTTTTCATACAGTTTGGATTAAATACCAAAATTGTGTATACTAAATGGAGTTCCTATAGGGTTGGGGTGAATATGACCATAGTTGGAGGGATGGATGCGTTTGTGCGAAATCAAGGGCATCATGATTTAAAAAGTAAATTGTTGGAGGGTAAGATGAGCGGGTTAAGCTTCAGGGTAGAGAGGAAAGGGAACAGTTTAGGGAAGAGATGCTGTATGTCGAGTGGTGCTACATAGGACTATCCCGAATGTCACTACAATCAGGTGTCAGTGATCATTATACACATATGTATATGGGAATCAAAACCATAGGTATAGGCAAATTTGGAATGTCACATAAAGTGGAGGCACTATCATTTGTAAGATGCGACCTATTTGCACCTATATGGTGCCAAATTGTATGGCTGGTCAAAATTTTTAAAGTTATTGACCTTGGTATTTTTTCAATAGTTAAAATGGGTGAGTCTGATTTTAGTTTACAGTCGGGAGTTTTATATTTGGATGCTACACTGAATTTTATCACCACAAACGGTTTACCAAAGTTGATTAAGTGTTTTGGAGGAGACAACGGGAATGCTGAGGATATAGGGAACAATTTTTGGATACTAAGAAAAACGATAGAAGAAACACAAATGGTTTTAACAGTACTTAATTTTACCAACCATGATGACTCTTGTTTAAGAATAAAATTGGATATATTTTATATATGGGTTTTGGACATGGCCAGTGGTAGCGGCTGTCTTTTGGGCCAGGGAAGTTTTGCAGTGCAAAAAATACCATTTGCACGATTATATTAGGTATTTTTCTTTACAAAAAGAAATAGAACAAATTATAAAAAAAAAAAGTAGCATTTTACAGATCAGTATCACCACGTATTTATAATTTAATGCGGATATTGAGTTGGAATTGTCAAGGTATATGTAGCAAGTGGACTACAAGTTACTTACGGGAGATTTGGTTCAAGAATAAACCGGAATTTTTATTTCTATCCGAAACAAAACAAGGTTTTTCTAATGTACAGCAGTACCAATCTCATTTGGGATATGAAAATTTACACACAGTAGAACCTACCGGTAATAGTGGGGGACTTGCGCTTTTCTACAATAACATAGCAAAGGTGGATATCAATTTCTCGAGCAACAGAATTATTGACATTAAAATGACTATGGAAGGATAGAAAGTTTTTTTATCCTTTGTATATGGAGATCCAGTTCATAATCTAAGAGATCGGGTTTGGGAACGATTAACAAGGTTTAGCTTAAGCAGGAAAGGTCCATGGTTCATAATAGGAGATTTAAATGAAATTACGGGTAACCATGAGAAACAGGGGGGACCACTTAGACATGCATCAACATTTACAGCTTTCAATAACATGATATTTAATTGAGGACTGATAGATTTTCCGTCAGTAGGAAATACATTCTCATGGAGGGGTGTCCGAAATAAGTAAATTATACGGTGTCGTCTTGATAGGGCATTAGCAAATGAGGACTGGTAAAATGAATTTCCGTTCTCCTTCGTAGAGTATTTGTGTATGATTGGGTCTGACCATAGACCAATTGTGGCTACAATAGAAAAACAAAAAAGGAAGAAATGGTATAATTTCCGGTTTGATAAGAGATGGATAGGAAAACAATGACTAATGGAATCTATCAAAAAGGGTTGGGAAACTGTTACAAGGGACAGGGGGGAAATTTGGTGGACCGAATTAGAAGGTGTAGGCACAAAATCTCTATTTGGAGAAAACATAACCTGTCGTATGGAAAAGGAAAAATTAATGACTTACAGAAAGTATTAGAGGAAGGTTCAGGGGGACAATATGCGCGATGAAACAGAGGTTAAGGAGGTGGTAGAAAAGTTAAAAGAAGCTTATTGCGATGAAGAATCATACTGGCATTAAAAGAGTAGAAATAGGTGGCACAAAATGGGTGATCAAATACTATGCATTAACAAAACAACGAAGGGCTCAAAATAGTATTGTAGGTCTGTATAACTCCGCTGATGGGTTACAAAGGATACCGAAGTAGAGGAAGTGGCGGTAAACTATTTCTCAGAGTTGTTTACATCCACATACCCAGAAAATTTTGAGGACTTTTTAAGGGAGGTTCCAACTGTAATAACGGATCAGATAAATGATCAGCTCACGGCATTGGCAACGGAAGAAGAGGTTAGGCAGCCTTTATTCATGATACACCAGGAGAAAGCACCAGGACCAGATGGCATGACGGCTATGTTTTATCACACAACCTAGCCAGTAATTAAGAGAGGCGTGCTGGATTTTGTTAATGATTTTCTGAAGACTAGTAGCTATGACCAAAGATTAAATTGGACAAACATATGTCTGATCCCTAAGAAGGGACGACCATATAGAATGACGGAATTGCGACCCATAAGTCTTTGTAATGTGGGCTACAAGATTATATCTAAGGTTCTCTGTCAGAGACTAAAAAGATTTTTACCGTAATTGATCTCTGAAATACAATCTGCGTTTATCCCAAGAAGATTGATCTCGGATAATATTTTAATTGCTCAAAAAAATTTCCACGGATTAAGAACAAACAAAAGTTGTAGAGATAAATTTATGGCTATAAAGACTGACATGAGTAAGGCTTATGATAGAGTTGAATAGAATTTTATACAACAGTTACTCCAAAAAATGGGGTTCTCACAACTATGGATTTCGTGGATAATGAAGTGTATCACATCAGTTCGTTACATAGTGTTATTAAATGGACAATCTAAGGGAACTATTACACCAGAAAGGGAGCTTCGACAGGGAGACCCTTTATCACCATATTTATTCATCTTATGTACAAAAACTTTAATTGCAAATATAAAAAAAGCAGAACGGGAAAATAAATTAACAGGGGTAACATTTGCGAAGACAAGTCCAGCTATAACTCATCTTTTGTTCGCGGATGATAGTTTATTCTTCTGCCGAGCAACAATAGAAGAGTGCCTGGTCGTACTTAGAATATAAGAAACTTATGAGGCATCATCAGGACAACAAATTAATTTTGACAAATCATCGATACAATTTGGACATACGATTACAGAAAATGTTAGAAAGGATTTGAGACAAACCTTGGGTATACATACAAATGGAGGCATGGGTACATATCTAGGAATTCTTGAAAGTCTAGGAGGTTCGAAAAACCAAGTTTTTGGTTTCATCAAGGAGCGACTTCAGAACAAAGTAAATGGTTGGACAATGAAATTTTTATCTAAAGGGGGTAAAGAGGTCCTGATTAAATCGGTATTGACGGCATTACCTACATATGTTATATCTTCTTACAGATTACCAAAAACACTAACAAAGAAAATTTTCAGTGCGATAGCTAACCTTTGGTGGGGCTCGAGTGGATCTAGTAAAGGGATGCACTGGATGTCATAGAAGAAATTGTGTATACATAAAAAAGAGGGGGGGATTTGGTTTTAGGGATATACAAGATTTTAATACAACACTGCTTGTGAAACAGTTATGGAGACTAATGGACTCACCATACTCTTTATTCGCAAAAGTTTTTAAAAGTAGGTATTATCGGAATTCGGATCTGTTAGCACCTATCAGAACATACTCACCCTCATATGGGTGGCGGAGTATCATAACAGCTAGATCTCTGGTTAACAAAGGACTACTCAAACGGGTTGGAACAGGTTCAAGTATCTCCGTATGGAATGATCATTGGATTCTAGCTTACCGCCCGAGACCAGCAACTTGCAAATTTTCAGTGTATCCACAATCTTTTAAGGTCAAGGATTTAAATGACAGTGTGACAAACACATGGAATATGCCCTTATTGGAAGCCACTATAATACAGGATGATGTAAATATTATACGGTCATTGGCAATTAGTCGTTTCCAACGACCTGACACTAATGGTTAGCATTTTACGAAGAATGGAAAGTATACCGTCAAATCGGGTTATCAGATAGAGACATTATATCCAGATAAAGGGATAAAAGAATTACTCTATGGACCCAATACTACGATTTTGCAGGCTTATGTGTGGAAGTTGAAATGTCCACCGAAAATAAAGCATTTCATTTGGCAAGCACTATCAGGTTGTGTTCCGGTAATAGAGAATATTAAAGCTAGGGGTATTAGTTGTGATTCTATTTGCGAAAGCTGTGGAATAGATAGGGAAACGATTAATCATGTTCTATTTGAATCCCCTCCGACTACCCAAACTTGGGCATTATCAAAAATACATTCACATCCAGACATTTTTTCCAACTTCATCAATTTATTCAAATCTACATTTCTTATTCCATAACATACCAAAGAACAATCCAGAAGGATATTTCCCATGGATTATTTGGTTTTTGTGGAAAAGAAGAAATGATAAAGTATATAAAAATTTAGACAGAAGTCCAATGTATATTCTAAAAATAACATAAACGGAAAGACAATTATGGGAAGCCGCTCAAGAGGTACCAGTGGCATCTATTCCGGAATTTGGACCATATTTGGAACCCTTATGTCAAGATATATGGATGTGTCAAGTAGATGGTTCCTAGAAGAAATCTGAAATTTTCTCGGGACATGGATGGGTATCCACCAAAAATGGATGTGATAATATAATGGTGGGCGCCAGGAATATTAGACGAAGCATATCGTCACTACATGCAGAGATAGAAGCACTAATCTGGGCAATGGAATGTATGCATTCAATTCAGAGATTAGAGGTCATCTTCGCCACAGATTGCCAAGAATTGATAAAGATGGTGTCTTCACTGGACGAGTGGCCAGCTTGTGGGGTGCATCTAGAAGAGTTTAACATAGTCAAAAGCAGGTTTCGCAATACACAAATTATCTACATTCAGCGGGGGTCCAATACAAGGGCAGACAGACTTGCATGGGGAGCACGAACACTATCATCAGTGATGGTGTATATCTACATAACCTTTCCTTCTTGGCTACAAAATAGTTTTTAATTTTCTTTTGTTTTTTAAGAGGTTGACAAAAAAAAATCCAATACGATTATAAACACATTTTTCAATGATTTCATTTTTTATTCAAGCCCACTTCCAAGTTACTACTAAGTATAGTAATGATAATACATATGAAAAAATACTTTTTTAACGCAATGAAAAGAGTACTTTATACCGTATTAAGTTTTTTTATTATTTAAGATATTTTTTGTTAACTACATTATATGTACTTTAAGAATATATTTTTAAGAGTAATTACTTTTTTGTTAACTTATTATTTAAAAGTACTTTATACATTCAAACTCCAGACATATATCATCAATTTTAAAAATGGCCAATATTATACTACATTATTCCAACTTAAATATAATTTTAAATGTTGTACTGGAAGCACAGAAGATATAATGGAAATAAACAAAGAAAATGTGACTTTTTATCTGAACAAAACATCTCAGACCGATTTATCATTCCCTCACCTAAAACATTTTCCGATGTTATGCATCATACATTTTATATCCACAAAAAGCCCAATAATATTGAGGGATGTAACCAAAAAAACAAAAGATAGAACCTGTGAAGAGACTTAAGCATCATTCTCATTTTCCAATCTCTCTGTTTCTTCAACAGCCGGTGTTGGCTTTGTGGATGGAGGCAAACAGCGTTTTGAGAAAAATGTCGATATCGTTTTTGGCCTCTTAACGCCTTTATCTGGTGATGGCGATAATCCAAGTTTTGTCAACACTTCTTTCTTAATCTATTCATTACAACAAAGGATAACAAATTCTGTCTCAGGCCAAAAACTAGACGATTGTTGTTAATATAAGATCAAAGGATAATGTCGAACTAACCTGCCAACGGCTATCCTCGAAATCTGATATTTCGCGCACTTTTTGTCTTAGTTTGGTCTTTGGAACATCGGGGAACTTCTGATGCAGTGTTTCAACCACTTTATTAATACCGTGAGAGCATGATTGAATTGTTGATACCTGTGACGCCAAATTCTTGTTTTAGCTATAAGTAGCACAAATATATATAAAAAAATATTATTTGTTTGGAGAAAGCCACTCACAACTGTTAGTAAATCTGAGTCTGGTATGGATCTTGCTCTGGAAACAGGTGGAGGAGTGCTCTGACTACAAGATGACTTGCCGGTTTCTTGATACTCGTCTTGTATCTCGTTGATCGATATCTCAATGAGAGAAGAAGAGTAAGGGAATGCTTGCACCACGAGAGCTCGCAGACATATCTGTTCCATTTTCTGTGTCCCCTCTAGATCTTTAGCACCTAAGAGAGAGACCTTCTCATGCGTAAGGTTACATATAATCAGTGGCTGCGTTTTCGCCAGTGCGTGATCAGTCAAACTTTGCAGATGTTTTTGTTGATGTAGTAATGCACGAAACTCTTGACTCTCTTGATCTTGCTTAGATGGAGGCGAACTTCCATCCTGTTCAGACGGATCAATGTTCATTCTGTCCACTTGGACCCCCTGAGAGAAACAATCACACAGTTTTCACTAAGAAGCGTTTCCCTTGAGCAAAACCATTCGTAACAAAAAGCATAGCTAACCCCCTTTACAAAACGGCATATCCTCTGAAGAAACTAGGCATCAATTATGAGGAATACGAGTTGTAACTTGACCAATAGTTTGTATACTTTAACGAAATGCAAAATTAGCAGTTTTATATTCCCAGACTGTGTCAACTTTGGATTTAGAAGAATTTATGAAGAGTTAGTTAAAATTGCGTTTACTACCTCATCTTCTGAGAGATATCCATCAGGCACCATAAAGTCATCTTCACTATCATCTTCATCATCAGCCTTTGAACATCCTTCTTCCAAAGATTCATCTTCATCGTTTTCACAATCTGAAAGGCTTTCACCAGCTTGTTCCTGTAAAGAAAAAGGCACCTTATTACCCAGTGATCACTTGTCGAGTTTTTGGGTTGTAACAACATAATAATTTCCTAAAGCAAAGTGTTGAAATCAATTAAATTACCTCTTCCCATTCTTCATCACTATCAACTTCATAATCCAATTCCGGATCCTTTTTCAGAGGACAACGTGGCCCTACAACTTGACTGTAAATGTTGAACAGAAGAACCCTCAGTACTTGTAAGAAAATTTAGAGAGTGAACACTGGTTATATTCTCTTTTAATTTGGATAGCCAGATGTATATCAGAATATGACATGGTATTGTTGCCACTCTAGCAGAATCACTGATACAATCACTACGTTACAAATTAGCTACAATGATTATTTAATCCAGATTAATGCAAAAGATGATAAGAACCACAAATCTAACATAGACGATGGTTAGTTGATTTATGGATCAGCCTCTACAAAGGAACATAAATGAGTAAAGCAGAATTATGTTTTCATCAGACGTTCTTTACCGTAACAGCACGAAAAAGAGGTAGTCATGTAGACAGCTGCAAAACTTCATGACTTTTGTAATGAGATATGTTGTGTGAAACAAAGCTAACATGCAAAAGCAGTAACAAACAAACTCAGGGAGAAGCTAACATATACTCTTAGCTGAGTAAAAGTAACGAATTATCTATATTCTTAGCTTACTGCCTACAATGAAGTGTTTTTTTAAGAATAAGCACTAACCTTTGGCTTGGCCAGATACCATAAAAGCCTGGTCTACAGCTTTTATCAAATTGTAACAACTGCTTCGCTCTCCTGGACTTCTTACGATCAGATGACAAAGACTCGAACTGCCTAATGCAAGATACATCACTTGAGTTTTTCTCTTGACATTCATCCCCTTGCTTCTTCATGTTAGGTTCACCGTCAGATGTTGCTCCCTTGTTTGTAGATAGTTTTAGTTTTGGAAACAGTTCACCTTTTGGCTGCCTACGCATCCCCCAATGTTTTCTCAAACTCGAGAGCGAATGACCCAACTGACGCCAGGAAGCAAAGTGTGTCCTGGAAAGAAATAAAACTCAGATCACAATACCCAAAGTGACACCTAACAGATCAATCACCAAGGAACAACTGTCATACCTGCGAATATCATCAAGTGTAGCTTCACAAGTTGTTGCAAAGGCATTGTCAATGGCCTGAACAACAGTTCTACTTTCATTCTCAGGTTTTGTGCATAACGTAGCAGTTACTTCACCTGAAGGAAGTTTGGGTTGGGTCGATGAAGCGTCTTTGCTTCTTTTAAGAAACCGCTCCATGATTGAAGCCTGTTTCTGTACTTCCAGTTGCCTCTTTAGCTCGGCTTGTTCCTTCTCTTTACGCCTCTGCTCCTTCTCTGACTCATCTTGCTGTTTCTTTATCCGTTTTCTCAACTCACCCTCTTCATTTTCTTTGTCGTCATTGAGTGCCTTCTGCAGTAGCTGCTCTTTTTCCTGTCAGCAACAGACAGATGCTCAGTCAGAAGTCAAATTTCAAAATCAAATAACAAATCCGGAGAAAAGAAAGCACCAGAAGAGAGTTCCAGAAGACAATGAAGGATAAGATTAGCTTACATGTTGCATTTTTTCTTTCAAAATTTGACGGTCGATTCTCTTCTTTTCCTTCTCAGCTTCATATTTACTTTTTTCCAATTGCTTAAGAAGCAGTTTCTCTTCTCGCTTCGCATCTTTCTCAGCCCTTCACGGTCAATAAAATAACTAAGTAAGATAAATAAAACGAGAGATAAAATCAGAAACTAAGTACTAACTAAAGATGCTTACATCTCTGTACTATTCTTCTGTAACATGTTATCCATGAACGATCGAATATCCACCTCACTCAGTATTTTACCAAGCTTTTCAGCAGCTTTGCTCAGATCAGATCTGCAAGACTTTTCACTTTCTGCTTTTTGTAACGCAGCTAACATTGCTGTAAGTACAACACACCCATAAGCCTTCCACATCATATAAACAATCAAGAGAGAATCATCAATAGAAAAACATTTACCAGAAACTGCTGTAATCCTTTCATGAATCTTCTTTCGACAAGTCCGTCGAACTTTAAGCAATCCACGAACAGATTTAGGCATCATCTTCAGGTCTCTCGTCTGTTTAACTCAAAGAAAACATCATTCAATGATATCACCAAGAGCAGATAAATCACACCAAAATTACCATTTCTATTAATTATCAAAGATAGAAACGTCACTGAACCAAAAACAATCCAATAATTAAAGAAGAGAACCATTCAATTACCTCCCAGCACCAGAGACAAGACTCAGTATCATCTTCCAAAACATCGGCGTCTGCGTTAGGCACACCGTAACTCACTCTCTGACCCACAGAAACAACAGCGCTCTTCACGGAGACCTTTGTCACACTATCCATCTTCTCTTTCAATTTCGAGAAAATTTCATCCACAAGCTTCGACAACGGCAAATTCATCTCCTCCATCAACAAAGCCACCATTGAATTCACGGAAGATGAGGAGAAATCGCTCAACCCTGAGAACAGATCGGTTGTCCGAGTCTGACCCATCATTTGTCTGAAGTACACGAAGAGCCCTTCCATCTCCTGCTTCAACGATGAGATCTGAGCCTCTTTCTCCTCTGAACTTAGGTTCTCAGTCGCGGCGGGTTCTCTCTTCCGCTTATTCGGCTTCTTCGGCTGTTCCTGACCGATCGTCTTCCGAGTTTCAACTTCCATTACCGAATCCTTTTCCATCGCAAAACCCTAGAAACTCACCCAATGAACGAGATCTGGAATCTCTAGGTAGAACAAAATACGGAGAAAATTGACGGCGAGAAAGAGAAGATTCACAAAGATAAGTGTAGAAAATTAGGGTTACTTTGTGATTTGATTTTCCAATTTCCACTACGATTCTCGATTTTTTTTTGTTTTTCTCCCTTTGAATCAGGTATGAGAGTAAACGAAGGATACGATTAATGGAGGGGAAGATAGGTTTGAAAGGGAAAATGAAAAAATAATTAAAAAAATTGGAGGTTTCACGAAATGGTCATTGATTTTCCCGCCAAGGATTTGACGGATGGATTTGCCTCCAATTGACACAGATGCAATTTTAGTGTTGGCGCCACTTTTTTCCTTAGAGGGGGAAAGCCCATTTACATATAGGCCTCCTTTTGTTCCTTTCTAGCCCACGACGACAGACGGGTTCTGGGTAAAACTTTTTTGTGCTCCTTCTTAGTTGGAAGCGGAAAACTTTAGTCCCACAACTTTGGCAAGTCCGGTCCGTGAATCCCAAATCTACAAAAAGAATTGCACTTAACTTTTCTTTTTAGTTATTATTTTATTATAATTTGTAACAAATTACATTAATGATTGTACAACGAGTCATTAGACTAATCTATAATATTCATAATAGACAGTTCCATATTATCACACCTATAATAGATTTTTTATTCTTAGAAAAAATAGAAAGACATTGTAAATCTATATAAATTCATGTTTGTCACAAAAGTCTTGCATTTGTGTATAGTTTTGTATATGGAGTCCATGTTTATTTATTGTGCTAATTATATTTGTATAAATTTTTATTATAAATATATGTATAAGTGTTCATAATTCAATATAGATATAGATAAAAAGGTTGAATTCTTTCTTATTCTTATTTTTTTTATCGCATTCTTTCTCCCTTGTTTTAACTCTTTTATTGCATGTATTCGTTCTCTATTATTATTACTCTTTTATTATATGTATTATTTCTCTCTTGTTTTACTCTTCTATTGCATGCATTTTTTATCTCTTGTTCTTAATCTTATGTTGCATATATATATACAGTAACAAATATTGAATATGAAATAAAGTAAGATTTCAATATTTATTTACATATTTATGCTCACCTATATAGATATATACATATATATCACTCTATTTAAATTAGTTTATATTTATCATAGTAAGGTTCGACCGCCCCGGTTTATTTTATTGTTTACATAATATGGTTGTTTTATATACTATAACTATTTTATTTGTCACTTTTAAGATATGGTTGTTCCATACACCATAACTAATTCACTGTGGTTACCATATAGTTGTTAACATATCATAATTAATATATTTAATTTTAAGTATTTCAGTTATTTAAATTTTATATAGATGATTTTAGTCACCATAATTATATATTTTATTCTCTATACATTAAATAAGTAAAAAATATTATAAACACCCGTGACAATATATAAAATCTGTAAATAGTTATTCTATTTTAACTTATGTCTAAAATAAATTATTATTTCCTTTAAGCATGTTAATATCTTTATATGATTATCATTGTAATTTAACTATCATAAATATATAATTTTAAAATCGTATAATTTTTCAAAAGTATACACTTTTCTAATGGCCATAAACGGTTCATAAATAGTATTCTTCATCTATATATACTTATATTTCATTTATTTAACTCACACATCTTCATCTCTCTAGAAATCTCTGTTAACAAATTTTAAATATTCTACGAAAATGATTCATTTTTTTCTTATTTTTGTAATCGGTTTTATGTTTTGCCCTTTGTACAGTTTACTCGTCTGAAAGTTTTCTCCTAAGGAATATGTTTTTAATCTTATGTTACTATTTTGTGCTACTGTACGTTTTGTAATCCTATTAGTAATTCCAGAACCTTATCATATTAATAAAATATTTATTTAATATTATTTTAATTATTTTATTATATATAAACAAACGGTTAAGATTGAGAAACTCCAGTTCCCAGCTTTTAAAATTACTGGAGAAAATTACACATCATAAATAACCAATATAGAACTCCATCTAGACTAAGAGAAGATATATGATATCATTAAAGAAAAAATATTTCGACCGCTCATGAAAAGGTGAAGTCGGTCATTTTTCTGAGAGGGCATTTTGATGAAAGTCTGATGCATGATTATACGCGGATAAAAGATCCGGCTATGTTGTGGAAAGCTTTAAAAGAAAGGTTCGACAACTAGAAAATTGTTAATCTTCCACATGTTATGGATGAGTGGAAATTCCTGAAGTTTTATGACTTATAAAAAGTCAAAGACTACAATTATGCTATGTTGAGGATTGTAGGTAATCTTGAATACTGTGAAAAGCCCGTCACGGAAATAAAAATGCTTGATAAGATGTACCTGACTTTCCACAAAAACCACTATGTTCTGCAAGAGCTATACAAAAATTGGGGATACAAAAGGTTTTCTTAGTTGATTATGACACTCATGTTGGCTGAGAAACTAACAACCACAATGATCCTGCTGAAACCAAAGCATTTCCAGATGTGAATGGATGTCAAACGTCATGAATGAGGGAGTTATATGAATTGGGGTTGTAATCGTCGATTTAATCGTGGACGTGAAAGGTACCATAATTCACAAGCAAGAAAATTGTACATATCAGTACGACCTGCTGAAAATCCCAAGAAAGTATATGTTCCCGTCCATCTTTATGCACTGTACAAAGAATCACAAAAAGGCAAAGGGCAATGAGTGAACTTTACAGAGCACTTTGAGGGTACACTGGAACTTCGAGTTCGAGGGTACAACGCACCTCAATACTTCCAATTTTTCCATCGATTTTGGTGACTCTATTATGAACTAGGATGTTTGTCATAAGACCAAGTAATAAATTATAATATTATCTGATGTATAATTATTGTGCATTTATGTTATTTAAATATTGTGTGTTTAAATGTTGATGTATAATATTACATATTTTAATTAATAAATTAAATTTATTCATATTTATAATTATTACACATTTAGATCACAATAAAAAAAAGAAATAATAAAAGAAATTTGCATACTAGAACAACACACACTATTTAAAAACAGGAAATATATTTCTCTGAATTAAAACCAACAAAAATGGTTGTCAATACAATATCAAGTCCTATATATTTTATTGAATGATTGGTAAAACAAATTTATGTTGTCAAAAGAGACCAAATTTTCTATTGGTAACGCTTTATATTCTCCAAATTTAAAAAGTATTTTGTTGAGTTTTAAAGACATATATCTTCAAACATGTGATACTCAACCTATAACTGGGAATGAAAAGAAGTATATGCATATATTCTCTGATGAATCAAGAAAAATAGTTAACTTAAAAAAGCTACCAAGGCTTTCTTCTGGTTTACATCACACATATATAGATGTGATAGAAACACATCTTGTGATGAAGAGAAATACAGGAGATATCGCACTATGGCATGATCGCCTTGATCACCCAGGCACCACAATGATGCAAAAAATTATAAAGAGTTCATTTAGGATAGGATTAGTCCATTTAGGATGCATTTTAGGGTGTTTAGGATTGTATTTGGTGTACATATTGCATAAACATATGTTTGTGTGTTCAGAACCAGAAATGGAGCTAACCGGAGCAAAAAGGCAAAACTGTGTGCGAAATTATGGACCGGATGAGATTTTCGCATCAATGGGAGAATTTTCAGAGAAAATAAAGCGCAGGACAAGAAAATAAAGAAAATAGGGAGAGAAAAAAATGAGCCAAAGACAGTATAAAAAAATCGGGAGAGAAAAAAAGAAGAAGGAAAGAAGTTATGCGCAATGTTTGAGAATAATAAGCTTGTAAATCTGTGTTTAACATATATTCTCAAGAAACATCTGGCCAATTACTCAATTCTGAATTGTGCTTTTAAACTCGAAAACAAACAAAACATAAATGTTTTGATTTCTTTTTGATTTAGTTCGATTTAGTTATATTCTTTTACCGCTTTTTAGTTTAGTGACACCAAGTTACTAATCTATAATTATTTATTAGCCTAAATTAGTCAGAAATTCGTATTCTAGTTGTTTGAAAGACATCATGTTGGGATTGGCACCTAAAGTACTACAACAACAAAGGAATTTGGTATTATGCGGTTGAAAAAGACCCGCCTACCACATGTGCATCGTGTTCTCTTGGAAAATTAATTATAAAACCATCTCCAACCAAATTTGAAAAACAATCACCAAAGTTTTTTGATGCAAGTCGACAGATGGAGTGAAGCAAGTAATATGGGGTGTGTTGCATCTGATCAGAAGAGATTCTTAATCTGGACAGGCACAGAGAGATGAATCGAATTGGACCACACAGATGATGGCAAGTCTGTGATACACCAAGGATCTTCCAATTTCAGATCAAGATCAAACAAGGAAAAAGGAAATCGTGAGCAAAAGTGTGAAAACTGCTAGACGGCTGCCTAAGGTTTCTATTAGACTTATGTTTAATTTCATAAAGATTATGTTTATTAATTAATGAAATGAAAAGCTTAAATATTGGTGACAACAAGTCTTGGGCGAATTTCCTTTTGCCATGAGAAGGAATTCGGCCCAAAAATACATAAAATGAAATAAAACAACTAAAAATTGGGCCAACTATGAACAAATTATAAAGAAGGTCTAATAAAAGAAATGAAGAAAAATGCCCATCTATGGTAGATGGCCGAAAATTAGAGTAGGAAAAGAAGTTTTCTACTCTAAACACACTAACGGTGATACCTCGTTAAAATCGTATTCGAAAAACCCAATGGGACAAAATCAAGGTAGAAAAAAGAGTATAATTCTTTAGTACAATTTTGGGTGTCTTTACTTAGTGATAGTAAAGACACCAAGTGACAATGTCCGCTGATGTAGAAGGTCACCGGTGAGACGTGGAAGTAATCCGCGCCCGGACGTGCCAGGAGTACTAGGTCCATCTTCTTTTCGCTCCAGCAAGTGCTCTACAAGATGGTTGAACTTGAAGCCAATTGCCCTTGCCCTTTGATGCGTGATTGGTCCACTTGACACTTGCGGTGTGAGCTCCTCCAAGTCTGGCTTGTCTGACGCCCTTGCCACTCTGATGTCCTCATCATTTTCTTTGCGAGTTCAAGGAGGTATTTGTAATCTCATACATCCACCATGTGGACCATTCTACTATTTTATGGTATTATTTGACGCATCAAGTCGATGATCACATATTTGTCTATTATCATCTTGAAACTTAGCGTTTACGAAATTTTTAACTCAAATAATTAAATTGTGGACTCAGTTTTATGATCATCATATTAAAACATTTAGACTAGAAAGTGCTGGTAAATTCACATCCAAAGTTTTTAATGAATATTGTATGATATATGGGATTGATGTACAACATACAGTAACTCATGTTCATACACAAAATAGATTGGTCAAATCAGTGATTAAACATTGATTATGAGAACAAAAATCTCAATATATTTATGGGGACATGCTATATTGCATGCAGAAAATGCCAATTGCATATCATAAATATTTCCCATTACATTTAGCATTTGGTCGAGAATCAAATAGTTATCATCTAAATTTTTTTGATTGTGCTGTATATGTGTCGATAGCACCACCACAACAAAAAAAGATAGGACCCCAATGAAGATTAGGAACCATAGACAACTGGTGTCTTTACAACACTTTTTTTTATTGCCACTTTGATAATACAGTGTTCCTGGTTCTAAGGGGAGAAAATAAACAAGTAGCAAATGATATCAATTGGTGTGTATCATCGTTGTTACATCTTGATTCTCGTACTATACAATCAAAAATTTAAGTTTAGAGAATAATGCATTTGCAGAGCATTGCAAATCAATTACTTGTTGCATTTGCAAATACCAAAACAGTAACAAAATCTAATATACCAGCTGTAAATTCTTCTGATCGAATTGATTACCACATGATGTGAAGAATCAGATGATACAAGAGAGTCTAAAACACGTTTAAAACCTGGTAGATACATTGGTTCTAAGAATAAGAACCTTAAATAATGAAAGAAACCTGAAAAGGATAATGATTCCAAAATAAGAGAATGCATTTTGGAAGAAGAGAAATGTGAAACTAATAACAACGTTGAAAACCTGGATTCAGAAAAAAACCATGAAATTATGATTAATTATATCCATAACAAAAAGATATGGAATCGAAGTGAAACTAAGTGATGTTTTTGCATATATTCTATTAAAGGAGATAGACAACGAAGATGAAAATCCAGAGTCACAGTCTATACATGAATGTCATAAAAGACATTATAGGCTAAAATGGAAGGAAGCAAGCAAATTGAACTTGATTCTCTCAATAAGAAATGTCTTTGGAAATATTGTACTCACACAAAAAAATGTGAAACAGTCGAATATAATCGTTCAAAAACAAAATGAGAAAAAAAAAAATTTCTCAAAGACACATCTTTTTTTATGAGGAAACATATCCTTCTTTATGGATACAATTACATTTAGGTTCCTAATGAGTTTTGCTGTACAAGAGAATTTATAATTTTTTTATAAGGAAACATAAGAACAAAAGAAAACATTTGGAGGCGGGATAATCCATTTCTTTAACTCAATAAAATGCCCGCAATGAGACAGTTTTTATGCATTCTTTGAATCCCATGATACATCAAATATTAAGACAAACATGTTTCATTCATGTTTTAATCTACGAGCTAATTTCTACTATATACTCAAAAACATAAATCTACTTTTGAAATAGAGACGTAGGAGAGGGAGAAAGTAGAAACCTGTTAATTCTTGTAAATTCTTAAGTTACCAGCAACTAGCACCAACAACCAAGAAGATATTTTAAGAGAGCTTCAACAATTATAAATTTCTCAAAGAATATCTAACTTGTGTCTAATAGTGTTTTTTTTTATTTTGGATGAAGGGATAATTTTTTCCTTCTATGTAACTTGATATTTATAGGGGAGGAATGACTTGGTGGTCAAATAGATTTAATGAATGAATTTATTTGGTTTTTAATATCAAGATTCATTAGTTACAAAAATCTTTGACTCAGAATTTCAAATGCATACAATCAAATTGATCAGAATTAAAACGATCGGTTTGATCCGATTTTAATTTCCTGGTTATCTCAAAATCCTTTTATACCATTTATTTCTTAGTGACTTTATTTCATATTATATAATAGTGGAAAAAGTTCTCTCTAAACAAATTCTAATTCACATTTTAACTATATATTATAAGTTCACATGCTTATTAATATATTGGTCCAACAATCCCCATATGTATAGAATTGACTCTAAAACACTGATGATGTTTTTGAAAAAACCTTTTTAGGATAGATGTAAGCTGAAAAAAGACTTTCTTGAGTATATGCGAAAAATAATTGTATATGAAAATGTTGCATTTTTCAGCGTTGAACCAATCACTCTTATAATCTATCGAGTTTACAAGCTCTGTTGGTGAACACGATGTCTTGAACCATCCAGATTTCTAGTGTAAACTTAGACAATATATATATAACACATTTATATTTTCTAGTAGAACTTTCGCTCTCTCGTTGTATTCATTTTGACCTTGAACATGCCTTGTATTTTTTGAGTGAATTTGGAGAATACAGTCTTCTCTTATTCTCCTAGAAACGACAGCATTTCACACTCAACAGGTGATTATCGTATTCTGTTTCTAAGTAATGTACTTTACTTCATTGAAATAAATATAATAAAATCATTAAAAGCTTACGCTTACCCTCTATTATGCAGATAACACTGTTTATCATTATTAGGAACTGGGTAGAAACATAAGTTTCACAGTGTGTTCTTAGACTTAATTTGACTTAGTTGTCCCTTTGAACCTAGAAAGTATAAGTGAGGTTACCTCCAAATTTTATCGTTAAATCATAGGCTTTAAACTCATTCATATTGATGATTTCAATACTTGTTCTAGGGTCAGACCTTTCATAAAATGATCTGCTATATTATCAGCTGATTTGATGTAATCTAGCGAAATTACACCACTTGAGATCAATTGTCTAATGGTCTTATATCGTCTATGTATGTGATGTGACTTGCTATTGTACAAGCTATTGTTAGCACGAGCTATAGCTGATTGGTTATCGCAGTGTATATGAATCGATGACACCAGTTTTTTTCCACATCGAAATATTTTCTAGAAAATTTTGAAGATGTTCTGCTTTTTCTGCTGCTTTGTCCAATGCAATGAACTCAGATTCCATTGTTGACATAGCCAGCACTATTTGTTTGATGATTTCCAGGATACTGCAGCACCCCCAAGTGTAGACACATAGCCACTTGTGGACTTCGAGTTTTGGAATCTGATATTCAATTAGCATTGGTACATCCTTCCAACACGGCAGGTTCTGAACCGTAATACAGTCTATAATTTTCGGTAAAGCGTAAGTAATTTAATACTCTAGTTATTGCTTTCCAATGGATGTGATCTGGATTTCTCGTGTACCTACTTAGTACATTTACCGAGTGAGTTAAATCTTGTCTAGTACAATTAGTCAAGTACATTAGACTTCCGATTACTCGAGCATACTCATTCTGTAATACCGTTCCACCTGAAGTTTTTGTCAGGTGAAGTGTGGTATCCACAAGTGTTGTGGAGGTTCCAGTTGAATAATTCTTGAATCTGTCAAGTACCTTTTCAGCGTAATGCTGCTGGGATAATATATATCATCTAGGATGTCTAGTGATTTTAAGATTTTCATTAAGATGTCTAGGTTGTTTTATGTATATTTCTTCTTCAAGATTTCCATTAAGAAAAGCACTTTTTACATTCATCTAGTGAATTTGCATAATGTTGCGATGTATATGATAGTTCTTATAGAAATTATTCTTGTCATTAGAGAATACGTGTCAAAGATGTATAGACCTTATTTCTGACGAAATCCTTGGACCACAAGTCTGACTTTATACTTGTCAATTGTCCTATCGGTTTTTAGTTTAGTATTAAAGGTACATTTACAACTGAGAGCTTTGAACCCTTCTGGTAAATCTGTTATGTAAAACGTATGGTTTTGCATAATTGAATCAAATTCACTGTTGACTGCTTCCTTCCAATAAGGAGCATCATGTGTAGATATAGCTTCCACAAAGGTATTTGATTCATTTTCTGTGAGTAAAATCATCAGAAACTCATCACCAAAAATTTTCTCCTTTCGAGCTCTTTTGCTACGTCTGAGTTCAATTTCAACGTTTCTCCATTGTCTAGAACAATGGCAGAAGTGTTTGCTTCTCCTACATCTCTTTGTTCCCTAGTCCGTTTAGGGTGTATTTTATCTTTACACGGAAAAATATCTTCAAAGAAAGATGCATTTTGCGATTCTATAATTGTATTTACATGGATATATGGAATATCTGATTTGTGACCAGAAATCGATAAGCACTACTATGGTGCGCATATCCGATAAAAATACAATCAACTGTTTTCAGTCTAATTGTGACCTTTTTCGAAACATGTTTTGCCACTTTTGCTAGGCACCCCCCACACTTCCATGTATTTATATGAAGAGATTATACATTTCCACAGTTTATATGGCGTTTTTCCCGTTACTTTGTGTGGGATTTTATTTAGAATATAATTCGAAGTCATTAGAGCTTTCCCCCACATGTTCTGGGTTACGTCATATTCTTGCATCATTGCATTCATCATTTCTTTCAGAGTTCGGGTTTTGCGTTCTGCAATTCTATTTGATGTTGGTGAGTGAAGAGCAGTTGTTTGATGAATGATTTTATTTTCTCTACAAAATGCATCAAATTGTCCTTCATATTCTCTATCTCTATCACTCCGAACTATTTTTATAGTTTTTTCAGTTGATTTTCAACTTCCAGCTTATATTCCTTGAATTTATCCAAAGACTCATTTTTGCTTTGTAACAAGTAAATATATCAAATTTTGTACTATCATCAATAAAAGTCACAAAATAGTTTTTACCTTCCCTAGTGGGTAAATATTTAAATTCGCACAAATCAGTGTGGATTAAACCCAGGGTTCGGTTTTTCTCTCAACTTTTGGAGATTGTCGTTTTGTGAGTTTTGCTTGTACACATATTTCACATTTATCTTTACTTAATTTGCATTTCAGAATTAGGTTTAAATCCATTAACCGATTTAATGATTTATAATTCACATATCCTAATCTTTCATGCCAAACAGTAGAAGGCTCAACCAAATTGACAACTGGATTATTCTTATTAATTTGAGAGTTGGTTACATTTTTTGGGAGTGACTGTCATTACATTCATTTTTTTCAGTCCATTCTTAACAAAACCCTTGCCCAGATACATCCCATTTTTCTTAAGTACCAACTTATCGGCGTGAAAATTGATGCTAAATCCAGCTTTGCTAAAGAGAGTACCAGAAATTAGGTTATCCCTTATGTTGGGCATATGTCTCACATTTGTGAGGGTGATCTCATGTGAGTACCAGAAGTCAACTTCAGTATCACCTTTCCATTCCAGCGATCTTGGATGATTGTATGTGGCCCATCATGATTTTTTCATTTGTGTAGCACTGTTGATAGGTGTTGAACGTTCTCTTATCTTTGCAGATGTAGACCGTTGCACCGGTATCATACCACCACTCCAATGGGTTTTCCTCCACTGAATTGACTTCATTAGTCACAACACAACAGAGATCTGCTTCAGTGAGGTTTGCATTGTGTGGTCGCTTCTGTATGGGCTTGCGACACATGTCTGCCTTATGACCCAACTTCCCACACTTATGATACTTTCCACTGAAATTATTTGCACCAGAAGTATGCTTCTTGAAGCTCGTGGAGTTCTTAAACTTGTAGTTATTTTCTACCATTTTGCTCTTACCATTTGCCTTAAGCTGTTGAGGAAGGTAAGCCTAATACCCTCTCTCTTAATTCTTGAAGAGGCGAATTGTTGCTTCATTGTAAAGTTTTGAGATCAGCGATTCAAACGACATTTTCTTTCGCTTGTGTTTCAAGTAATTCTTGAAATCCACTTAGCTTGGCGGTAACTTCTCAATGGTTCAGTCAACGATGAAAGCTTCAAGAAGGATCATTTCTTCAGCTGTGATTTCGTTGTTGATCAACTGCAATTTCTCAAATTGATCCATTATAGACCTTGAGTCCACCATATTGAAATCGAGAAGCTTTGCCACAACATATCTCTGAAAACCAGCATTTTCAGACTTGTACTTTCTTTCCAAAGCTATCCAAATATGCTTGGCAGTGTGGTACTCTTTGTCATTGTTGTAGACAGAGTACAAGTTGTCCACCAGCCGGCTTAGGATCCAACCCCTGCACAGAAAGTTAGAGTGCTTCCAAGCCTCTAGTGTGTCTAACGTGCGCACATCTGTCTCTCCTTCTTCAGGAGTTTCAGGCTTGTCCTCCTTGAGGAACTTGTTCAGGTTCAGAGATTTCAAGTAGAAGTACATCTTTTGTTGTCAGTTCTTGAAGCCATTCCCGTCAAACTTCTCGGGAAGTAACCCATTTGTGTTGATTAGCACAAAGGTGGTTTGAGTTGCCACCATTGGTGCAACCTCAACATTTTTACTTGTGTTTGACATCTGTTATACTGTTAAATTTGAGTTAGAATCTCATTTTGAACATGTTTTTAGATGCATTTTTAACACATGTAGACACATCGCAATATCATAAACTTTTTTTTCCTTTTCTCATCCATTTACACTCCCGATCGATCTTGAAGGGTATCGATCGATCGATTTGTATCACAAAGATCGATCGGTCGCTTTGAGGCGATGATCGATCGGAGTTTTATGCTGTGATCGATCGATGTCACGTGGATCGATCTAGATCATTGCGTTGTCTTATGACCCAGTTAACAGCATCGCTTTTGCGAGATCGATCAAACGGCTTGCGATCGATCGGTCGCTTGACCCGCGGTACCGGTTTCGGTTTTCAAGTTTGTTGATTTCTTTCGAACCGAACTATAAGGATCGATCGATCTGATACCCAGATCGATCGATCCGGTCGCGAAATCCCTAAACCGATTTATTTATTCTTTAACATTCAAAAACAATCACAATGATTTGCAACTAGATTTTTCACATAACAAATCCGTTTAAAAAACGAATTTTATTGAGTTAAGATTGTAGAACCTTATAAAACCGGATTTTAAAAATATGAATTTTTATTACAAGTTATTTCTTAAAAATGAAATAAACTATTAAACACACACATATATATATATATATATATTTTAATATAGACATATATATATATACAAACATTAACATTGATATTTATGTGGGCATAACTTATTTCAGCAAAATAATTATAGCATATACATAATTTAATAATATTAAATTATATAATTAAATATAACATCTTGACCATGAATAATAAATTTAATATTGACCATGTGATTATTCAGATTACCAATTTTAAGATTGTCATCATAATTATTAGCAAAAACATAAAAGCTAACAATATTTGATTTATTATATGACCAAGAGTTATAGTTTCATATTTCACAGATATATATATATATATATATATATATATATTAATCTTATAAACTTGATTATTAGATTCAATATTAACAATGCATGATTCCATGACAATTATTTTTAATATTGACAATTAAATAATAAATAAGATTAACTTGACTTAATAACAAATATAAACTATAAAACATGAATAGAATTTTGTTTTTAGAATCATCAGAAAAAAAAAAACATTTGGAGGCGGGGATGATCACTTTTCTTAACTCAATAAAATACCCGCAATGAGACAGTTTTCATGCATTATTTGAAACCCATGATACAACCAAATATCAAGACAAACATGTTTCATTCATGTTTGAATGTACGAGCTAATTTCTACTATATACTCAAGAACATAAATCTACTTCTGAAAAAGAGAAGTAGGAGAAGGAGAAAGTAGAAACCTATTAATTCTTGTGAATTCTTAAGCTACAAGCAACTAGCACCAATAACCAACAAGATATTTCAAGAGAGCTTCAACAATTAGAAACTTCAAATAATATCTTAATTGTGTCTAATGGTGTTTTCTTTGCTTTTGGATGAAGGGATGAATTTTTTCCTTCTATGTAGCTTGGTATTTATAGGGGACGAATGAATTGGTGGTCAAGTAGATTTAATGGATGAATTTATTTGGTTTTTAATACCAATGCATACCAATCAAATTGATCACAATTAAACTGATCGGTTTGATCCGATTTTAATTTCCTAGTTATCTCATAATCCCTTTATAACATTTATTTCTTAGTGACTTTATTTTATACTATATAATAGAGGAAAAAGTTTCCTCTAAGCAAATTTTCATTCACATTTTAATTATATATTATAATTCCACATGCTTTAATATTGGTCTAACAGAATCATGCTGAAGTTATCTCACTCCATGAAGCCAATAGAAAATGCATTTAGCTGAGGTCAATAAATCAGCATGTCCGATCAAGTAGCGAAATTCAAGTCAAAAGAGAACCAACTATTATATACAAAGATAATGTAGTGTGTGTCGTTCAGACAAAAGAATGATATATCTAAAGTGATAGAACCAAGCATATCTACCCAATTTTTTTTTCATACACTGAAGAGCTGCAGAAAAACAAACAAATTGAAGTGAGATATATTCGATCAACCGATAATGCTGCAGATCTTTTAACAAAATCACTGTGTACCTCGATATTCAGAAAGTATGTCCATAACATTGGACTGCATCATCACTTAGTCTTCGTTATCTGAGGGGAAGTTTGCATGGTTGCACTCTTTTTACTTTCTTATGGTTTTTTCCACAAAGGTTTTCCTTAGAAGAATTTTTAATGAGGTAATCAAATATAGAACGCGTAACGATATTAACATTGGTCTCCAAGGGAGAGTGTTACAAAAGTCTTGCACTTGTGTGTGGTTTTATATATAGAGCCCATGTTAATTTATTATGCATAGTTATTTGGCTAAAATTTTACTATAAATATATGTACAAGTGTTTCTCATTTAATATAGACAGATATAAAAGGTTTCATTCTTTCTTGTTCTTACGCTTCTTTTGCATTCTCTTTTCTTTGTTCTTAGTCTTTTATTAAATGCGTTCTTTCCCTTTTTTTTTATTCTTCTATTGCATATAGATACAATAACAAATATAAATATGAAATAAAGTAAGACTTCAGTATTTATTTACATATTAGGGATCACATATATATTATAACAATGCTTGAGTTTTGTATCTTTTAAACTATGAATATATCAATTTTGCTGAGAAATTAAATCTAGCCATTTAAAAAGATGAAATATCAAGAGCTTAGGCATCCCTTGTGTGATCATTCATTCCATGGAATATTAAAAGTTTTTCCACACTTTTTGTGTGATTATTCAATCCACCGTCTTATTTTTTTTTAAGTTTAATCATTTTTTCAGAAGTTAATGATTATCCTACCAACTCAGAGTGTCCTTTTTCAGGATCACATCAATTAAAAAATTGGATATATTTGTTGGGGACTTCTATTTCGGTCCATCGTAACTCTCCAGAAAGGGCTCCTAAGGAAGAAAGGAGAGCAATTCATTCAATAAAAAAAGCTACACATCTCGAAATTCAGATTTTGTGTAGAAACAATAAAAAGGTCATCAATATTACAATATAAGATTTTATTTGGCTTGATTTCTGCAATCGAAGAAGGTTGCTGAAAATTGCTTGTGTCCCTCTTCTGAATTCCAAATGGGATATTTATAGTAAAGGAAGGGTATTTATTGCATGAATTTTGATTAGACCGTCTTTTTTACATGAATCTTGTTTGACCATTAGTTCTGGAGTGGTCCATCTTTGTTGCATGAGTCTGGATTTTATGTATTTGTGCTACCATCAGTTTTGGAGGGGTCTATCTTTGTTGTGTCTTTGTGCTTTGTTGTTTGTCTGCGAGAATTTTTTTTGAGCTTATTGTTTTTAGAAGATCGTTTGGAAGTAGAAAAACATATTTAATGAGCTGAGATGGATTGAGAAGTGTGTTTTGCTGGATTTGGTGAGGAAGGTTGTTGTATAGATTTTTGACTAAATTGGTCAGGTGTGATCAGTTGGATATATTTTAAAATGACTTTTATAACTGTACGAATTTGGTGATGGACTTCGAAGAAGTGTTGAATGTTGGATAAGGAACATCAAGTAAGGTTGTAATTATCCCACCATTTGACATGAAATTCTCGAATAAGAGAAAATGACATATTGGATAAATGAAGTGAGAGGTTAAAATACATTGAACAAATTCAAGGGATGTCCATGTCTATGTGGAAAGAGATTTTGGATAATGGACCAATGAGTTATTGAGGTAAATATTTTTGGTAGTAAGGAAGAGAAGTTTTGAGTATGTTATCTGGATAAATTGGGTCGGAGGTCCGAACCAGTACCACCATTCGTTGAACCACCCTGTGAAATATTTTGGGCTGTTGTAGTCAAATGAAATAAATCATGAATGGTCACAAAATATGAGATAAAAGGTATAGAAAAAAGCATTTTGCTAGTTGACGTAGGTATAGCCTTGAAAATTGTATTAGGCCAAAATCATGTTTTCAATTAATGTGATTTCATCAAATGTTTTTTTTTTAAAAAACAAATCATACGATTACCCTGTTTTAACCTAGTTTAAATCCCAGCTAAGTTTCTACCCTTCTCCCGAAGCACTGTCATTGTAGGTGTTTCAGACAGCAAGTCCGAGAGTCAGGCTTTGATCGTTGGTAAGCCACAGTTGTGTTGACGAAGAAACGGGTCAGTACCCCCTAAATTAAAGTTAAACTTAGCATGAAATCCTGGTGTCGTCTATTAAAAAAATAAAAATCCAAACATACATCATTTGCATCTTATAATACAATTAGTTCAAGAAACATTATGTCAAAATAACTTATTTTAACATGCATCTTATAATACAATTAGTTCAAGAAACATTATGTCAAAATAACTTATTTTAACAATGAAATATCAAAAAACCAATTAACTCATATTAACTCGGAAAACATATATCGAATTGGTAATTTTGATTTTAAAAAAGCTTATGAAATAAAGGCACATGAACACACCTTATATTTACAAAATGAATTTGAAGAAAAAACTATTATCTTTAATTTCTCTAGATAAATATAAAAATATTTAAATTTATTTATTTTGGATTTGTTCAAATAGCAATAAACCACTATCTAGAACTGGTGTTGATTCACCAATATTAATGATACTAAGAGATATAACTTAATTAAAATTTGACGATTCACTCTTAGGAGCAATACAATTAAACTTATGTAATGGAGTAATTTACTTTAATTGCGCACCTAACTTTCAAATAAGTTTACATGATCCAACAATCGTTATTATTAAATGTTCATTTACCCAAAATAAAATTTCAAAATGAATGAGAAACAACAATATTATGAGTTCATAGTAAATATACACCAACTGCTACATATGTACCTCAAAAATTAAAATGGAACAAAATAACTATTCTAGACCAATGAAAAATAAATATTACTCATCCTCCTAGAAACTTTGAACAAAAAAAAATATTTAAGAATTATTGAACAAAATGATTGAAAAATATTATTACAATTCAGCTCATGTAGAGAACCTCTACCACCAACAATATAGCGCAGATTCGAAAACAGAAAGTTAAATCATAATATTAAACAAGACAATTCAATTAAATTCAAAGCACCTATAGCTGAACCAGAACAAAATATGTATCTCACATCTTCTACATCGTAAGATTTTAAATCTATAAATATAATAAATAAAGACTTTGAGATTAGTAAAAAATATCTTAAGGAAGACTTTTATTCAATTAAAAAAAAAGAAAAAAAAATGGTGTTTCAAAAAAATTTCTAAAAAATAAACAACTAATTTTAAAGAAATTTGTTGCAAAATTATGACAATAAAAGAAATAACTATTCCATTTTTCATATGGGTTGGAACTTACTTGAACATAATATTGATTATCCATTCAAATCTACAAATATTAGTTCAACTTTAAGTCAAATATGAGAATAAACAGATGGTAACAAAGTTAAATCTATCCATCCACCATTAAAGAACTTAAAGATAAATACAACAATCGGCAAATTATTGCTACTCTCTTTAAAAATGGAGCTAATAGAGAAGATAAAATACCAGTTGTAAGCGATATCAAACCTATATATCAACAAAATAATTTTTAAAGCCAACTACTATATTCAATTTCTAAACAAGTAGAGCACATAAATAATAAACAAAATCTCAAGGAATCCAAAAGTATAGATCAATATAATCAAAACATTCAACATCCTTTTTCAGTTACTTTTACGCCAATATTTAAACCAATAACTAGACAAGAAAAATTCACAGAAAATGAAATTTTAAATTCAATAGAATAAAGATTAGAAAAATTAGATAACGGTAAAGGAATAAAAAATATCGACGAAAATGATAATAAATCTATTCAATCATCAACACAATTAGAAAATGAAATTCAAGAAGTAAATCGTATTAAAATAAAATGATGAGATCTAATAAACCTTATTACAAAAAACATTCCCCACCTGACTTACTATTTGAAGAACACCATAAATATTCCGATAACCTATATACTGGTGATGGTATATGCGAGTGGAACATAGATCGATGTTCAAAATATAAAATAATGAATTGAATTCAAGAAATAGGTATGGCCTCAATAGCCTATAAAACTAAAAGTAATACTAATAGGCAAGCATGTGTCATATTAATTACTGAATTTAATGGAGCATAAAAATATTGGTGGGATAATTCATCAGATTTAGTATGCAAGATTCAATTATTAACCACTTTCAAACAATAAGAGTATAAAATAATAATGGCTTTTATGAAGAACAAGAAAAAAATGTTGTAGAAGTATTAATTCATACCATAGTTATGCATTTATAGGAAATCCAATAGAAGAATTAGAAAAAAATATTATATTAACAAATTTAATATGTCCAACATTAGACGATTTTAAATGATATAAGGATATATTTATAACCAATATATCCGAATGGCAAGATTGTAATCAACCATTCTGAAAAAATTGTTTATCTCCGGATTACCGTCTTTCTTTGCACAAAAAGTAATCAACAAATTAAATAATTATTTTGGTGGACAGCCCATCCCCTGGAATACAATAACATGTGGTCAATTATTTGCATTTTTAAAAGAAGAAGAATTATCAATATGTCAAGAACAAAAAGATAAAAAAAAAACGAGAATTTAAATTTAAATTGATTATGGACTTATTCTGTGACCAATATAATTATAATAAACTTAATCCACCTTTAGAGCAAAACATATATAATATTGACAAAAAAATATACATAATAAACATTAACATTATGACCAAAAACCAAATACTATATATTATTCAAAACTAAAAGTTATTCAAAAAATATAAAAAAATTATAAACCAAAAAAAAATATGTTGGAACTGTAAAAGACACGGTCATAAATTTTTACGAATGTAGAATAAAAAAAATGAAATATTTCAAAAGCAACCTAATATACAAGAAAAATTAATTAAATTATTATTTCTATATCAGTATTATTTAGTGAAACTGAGAGTAATTACTAAATAAACGATATAGAACATTCAAATGATTCTTTTACAAAATCTCAAGAATTATCTAATAACCTATGTAACTGTAAAAAAATTAATGTTATAACTAGAAATAATGACAAACAATTTTTACTTGATATAATAGACAAAAAAGATAATTCAGAAGTTAAAAATAATAATAATTAAAACTAAAAAAATATAGTGTATCAAGAAAATAAATTAAAAAACCCACAATCTTTTAGATTTAAAAATAATTAAAAATATCCAACCCAAATTTTATTTAAAAAAATAAATAGAGGAGAATAGAAAAAATAAGGTTCAAAAATTAAAAACACAAATCAAAGAATTACAACTGGCGGTCAATCAACAAGAATTAAACTAATTACAAATAGATGCTAGATTAAAACTAGTAGAAACAAAGAATTCTCAACTTCAACAAGTAATAAAAGTTAGAAGAAGATAATAATTATATCCAAAAAATTAATAAGATAAATCATTATAAATGGTATACAAATATTACTCCACACATAGGGCACAATTTTCAAATAAGTACAATAGCTTTAATAGATTCCGGAGCAAATTATAACTGTATTTGTGAATGTTTAATACCAACTAAATATTATGAAAAAACAACTGAATGCTTAAGTGGTAATTTAAAAGTACTATATAAATTACCTAGTAAAAAATATGTAATCAAGGGTATTGTTTAGAAAATCAATTTATTTTAGTAAAAAACTTAACTCAAGAAATAATATTAGAACCTCTTTTATTACTCAAATTTATCCATTTAAAGTAACATAGCTAGGTATAATAACAGAAGTTGTAGGAACAAAATTATCATTTAACTTCTTATCACTCATGAAGTCAAAAGAAATAGTATATCTTCAACAAAATACAATTCAAAAAGCAATAAATTTAAAAAATAACAAACAACAACATATTCAATACTTGCAAGATGAATAACCTATCAAATAGAATAACAACTTAAAACATCTCGTATTAAAGATAAAATAAAATCATTAGAAAATGATTTGCTATACAAGTATGCTCAGATTTACAAAATGCATTTTGGAAAAAAAAAAAAATATTGTGTTCAACTCTTATATGTAAAATATTTTAATGAAAAACTTATAACAACTAAAGCACGACTTATTCAAATGAATAAAGAATTATTAGAACATTGTAAATAAGAAATAAATAATTTATTTTAAAAAAAAGCTCATAAGGCCATCAAAATCTCCTTGGAGTTATTCGGCCTTTTATGTTAATAATGAAGCTGAAAAAGTATGTGGAATACCACGACTGTTAATCAACTACAAACCTCTTAACAATGTTTTATAATGGGTTAGATATTCAATACATAATAAAAGAGATTTATTAAAAAGATTATATGATGCAAAAATATATTCAAAATTTTATATGAAAAGTGGAATATGGCAAAATCCAAATTGATGAACAATATAAATATAAAACGGCTTTCACCATCCCATACATTATGAATGGAACGTAATGTCATTTGGACTTAAAAATGCACCATCAAAATTTCAACAGATAATGATTGATATATTTACAATTGTTTATATTGATGATATATTCAAATTCATATATCAGCACTAAGTCATTTACATACATTTCTGAATATAATTAAGAAACATGGATTAGTAATCTCTGCTAAAAAAATATCTTTATTCCAGACTATAATTTAATTCTTATGTCATAACATATATCAAGAAACAATTATGCCAATAGCAAGATCTATAGAATTTGCTGATAAATTTTCAGATGAACTAAAAGAAAAATCACAATTACAAATGGTTCTTAGGATATCTCAACTATGTTGCTGAATTTCCACCACTATCCTATTCAAAAGCAGTAGCAACCGACAAAGGTACATCTTCCACAATTACCCAAAATCCATCTCAAAAGTCAAGCTACTATTCCAAACCACAAAAGCAACATCTCATGACTACCCAATACAACAAAACCGTTACATTTAAAGAACTCCAGACCTTTACCAAGAGAGTCTTCTACGATGATAGCCTTTACCAAATAGATAACCTAAACAAAAATCGTACCTCTTATGAGTATATTATAGTAGACTCTAAGTCAGTCAAAATTACCCATTATCCAGATAAAACCAACCCTAACCTCATCTTCTACTCAACTTGCAAAATCCTTAAAATCAGCTCTATCCAAGATTTAGTCTTTATCCATCACAATACCACAAAGCCATTTTCAACCCCTAGCTACCATATCCAAGGCTATACCTATGTCGACTACCAAAATGCTTTTTTCTGCAAAATCTGATCCAATTTAACGTAATCGATTAGTTAACATATTGGTTAATCGTATTCTGAAACATTACATTTTACCTCAGAGCTATGATCACTCCTAGTTTATATCCTTTGACCACAACTGCCCAAAATCTGTTCCAGACTGGTTCAACGAATGGTGGTACTGGTTCGGACATTCCGACCAAATTTACCCTGATAACATACTCAAAACTTCTCTCCTTTACTACCAAATACATTTACCTCAACAACTCATTGGTCCATTATCCAAAATATCTTTCCAAATAGACATGTGTTTCCGTTGGATTTGTTCATGATATTTTAACCTCACACTTCATTTACCTAATATGCAATATACTCTTATTCAAGAATTTCGTGTCAAATGGTGGGATAAGTACAATCTCACCCTATGTTCCTTATCAAACATGCAACATTTCTTCGAAGTCCATCACCAAATCCGTACAGCTACAAAAGTCATTTTAAAATATATCCAACTGATCATACCTGACCAACTTAGTCAAAATTTGTACATCCTTCCCCACCAAAAACAACAAAACACAGTCTTCAATCTAGCCCAGATCATTAAAAAATTTCCTTGACTTCCAAACGATCTTCTAAAAATGATAAGCTCAAAAAAAATTTAACAGTAATTCAACAACAGATGGACTCTTCTGACGACGAGGATATTATGCAAGATGATGATCCCTTTAGCAGCCCATTATCCCAATATCCTTAAAAAGGTAATAATGATGTAAATTTTCAAAAAAAGAATGATATATATATATATATATATATATATATATTTGCGCTATTAATCAACATATATTCTATTAGACTGTATATTATTTCAATATTTGTATCACTTTTCAACCTATTTACAAATAATCTATAGAATATATTTGTGATCAAAAAAATTCGTTAAGACAAACAACAAAGCACAAAGACACAACAAAGATGGATCCCTTCAAAACTGATGGCAGCACAAAGACATAACATCCAAACTCATGCAACAAAGATGGACCCTTCTATAACTGATGGTCAAATAAGATTCATGCAACAATGACGGTCCAATCAAAATTCATGCAAAAAATACCTCTCCTTGCTATAAATACCCCATTTGGAATTCGGCAGGGGGACAAGAGCAATTTTCTTCAACCTTCTATCTCTAAAATTCTCTGAAAACTTCTTAAGTTTTCAAGTTTGTAATCTACTTTTCAAAAATCTTATTTTGATCAAATTTTGTAATTCCATCAAAAAAATCAATAAAATCTTAAAGGTTTACTCATTTCTAAAATTTTATTTTATTTGCAAAAATGATTAAAATTATAAAAAATAAGTTGTAAGCATCAAATAGAACATTAAAATAAAATTAAAATGGTATCAGAGCAGTGGAGTTTCATAATGGGGAAGAGACTATGGTCTCATTAAGGTATAAAAATTATTTGGATTCTGCAGTATGTGCCAAATTTTTTGTCATGATCAAGTAAGATGCCCCATTTAAAATAACTTGCTCGATAAAAGTGAAGATGGTCCTTTAGATAAACTGGATCAGGGGTCAAAAGTGTTCAGTTACAAGACTGCAGATGCTCACAATCTGGAGAAAGATAAATAAATGGATAACCATCAAACCAAGGAAATTTATAAAGGAGAAGGTGAGACAAGGCTTTTCAATCGTCATGGCAGATCGTAAACCGACTATATATCAAATAGAGGGAGGCAATATCGGCCAGATGGAGACAGGTCATCAAGAAATGCCAGGCAATCAGGTTATCTTCCCCTACTAGGGGATTTAATTATGGCGGGAAGTAGATATTGGCATTCATTTATTAGAACATGAAGGAAGATGGAGCACAAATTAGTTTTTAAGGCTCGTAACAAATTGAGGTTTGAGGAGGAATCTCCATATATTTAGCAAGGCAATATTAGTTTGGAAAAATCTTATGGTACAGAGAAACAGGAAACGATGACTCCGAAAATAGAGGAAAATAATTTTACGAAAGATAACATAGCAGAGGTGACACAATTGGTGATGAAGGGGGTGAATGAGGCTCAGGACATCGTTGAAGAGGAAGAACAATCATCAAACAAGGAGGATAATCTTATGGTTGAGGTGAGGGTATAACGGGTCTAAACATTATAATGGAACAGAACTCAGAAACTTTGTGGATGGATGACTATTTTATCAGTTCGATCTCTGGTAAAAAAAAAATATATTAAAAAGGGTTCAAATATCTATGTATAGAATGATTTATGGATTCCAGCCTCATGTCCAAGATCAGTAACTTGTAAAGTCTATAACTATAATCCTTCATACACACGGTTAATCAGTGGATTAACCTGACAACAATAATGTAAAATGTTCAACTGGTGAATGCAATATTTGAGCTGGAAGATGAAAAATCATTCTGAGTATGAAAATTGGTTTCTCTATGAAATTAGACATTTATGGATGACATTTTACTAAATCAGAGAAATGTACAGTTAAATCAAGATATTTGATCGGACATGACTGATAAAACAATTATGGGCCAGATGTTAAGCATTTACATGTTTTCTCGTGGAAGTTAAAATGGCTTTTGAAACTAAAACACTTTATTTGGAAAATCCTTTCGAGATGTTTACCAGTAACTAATAAACTGAAGTCAAAAGGGATTAATTGCCATAAGCAGTGCACAAGATGTAGGACAGATGAATAAACAATTAATCTAAGTTCTTTTTTAATGCCAAACCGCAATCCATTCATGGGCTTTCTCACAAGTTTCATCCAATCAAGATATATTTTCAATGGCATCAATATTTTCAAATTCGAACTACTTATTTTGGAGACATAGTTCGAACAAAAAATTCCCTTAAATTTTATGGTATATCTAGAAGAGTAAAAATGATAAAATCTTTAGTAATATTGATCGGGATACTATGATAATTATTAAGATTTCAGAAACAGAATTCATTTTTGGGAGGATGCATTAGTAGAAAATATAGGCACACCACCTCACTGGCCGATGACTAAAAATTCTAGGTTTACCAATAGAATATAACAAGGGAGATGGTATCATATTGATAAATATTGAAAATATAAATGATCTTTTAGGACAAGGATGGTTTAGCAGTTATGAGGGAGCAAATGTATGGATGAGAGCAAAGAATATTTGGAAGAATTTTTCACCATTGAATGATGAGTTACTGGTTTGGGCTACAGAGTGAATAATTGTAATGAGACAATTCAAAAAAAAATTCCGCAAAAGATTGTTCAAAAAATGCTAAAGATGGTTTTAGAACCACTGGATGCAAGGAGTATTTCAACAATTTGATGATTATATAGATTCCATATACAAACAATAAACATATAGACAAACTAGCAAGAAGTTTTTGTATTCAACTGTTACGTCTTATTTATTATTTATGTAAATACTGTATCACCAAATTAAATAGCTGAATATTGTAAGCTTTTTTAATATTGACAAAAAATCACTATTCTTAACATACACGATTCCGACAAATGGTAACTTGTATCACATTGGAAATATCCTATGATTTTCACCTCCATTAATATTCTTCATGAACCGAATTATGTAACTGCTAGTGCAAATTCTTAATCAACCACTAAACTTAAAATATTGACACTTTACTGCGAAAACAAAAATCTTTAACAATATATTTTTATGTATATAAAAAGATATATAACAAGTCATTATAAAAAGTTTGAGATTAGATGACTAGTTCTTTCTTTCTTTTTGTGTTAAAAGAGATGGTCAATTCAAAACTATTTGTTGTTAATAGTTCCAAATGAAATAATAGACTGTTTAAAAGTGTGAGATGTAATTTACTATTATTTTTCACGAAACTAAACTAAATTTGATCATGTTCAAAAAAAATAATCAACTAAAATATATTATGAAATAATCAAAATTATTACATTATCTATTTTATATACATTCTATCAACTAATGTTATAAGAAATTTTTTTCAACAATAAAGTTTTGACAAATTTCTTAAATACATGATACAAAAATAATATAAAATAAAATACTTCATATGTAATCAAATAAAATGTTTTTAAATAATTAAAATTAAATTTTAGAAAAAATAAATAAATAATAAATATATATTTTATAAAAACCCCGTGTATATACATGGTACTCATATAATATATAAAAGATTTTGTTGAAACTATTTAATAAAAAATGTTTTTTCTATTTGAGGCATGTTTTTTTTCTTTCTTATGACTATTTGCATTATCTAACAAATGAAATAACAAAAAACAAGATTTTATGTTTTTAAGGTAGGAAAATCTTACAATTGGCTCTTTTTAATTCTGTCATAATACGAATCAGAAAACGAATATATAGAAGATAAAATATAAAATAAAATAGAAAAAAGCCAAAAAGGCTGATTCAATTTGGTGGGCATTATGCTTTTTTGGGCATTATGCTTATGTGTGAGCATTTTGTATTCCGTCCCACGAGGTTACCCTCATGCATCCATCGCCATGTTTCCAACTGAGATGCCACATCATTCATTCTGATTTCCCATTGGATATGCTATTTGTATGATTTCCAATAGAAATTTGAATGAATTATTATCATATTATTTTTACTTTAAATTAGGAAATACCGATGTATAAAAAACAAATAATCAGAATACTGCTTATGTCATTCATGACGGCTTGGTGCTTGTGGACATTTTTAAATACATATTTTTGTTATTTTTTCTCTTTTTTTAACAATTTTTTTTTGTTGAAATATATCACAAACTTAACGTATAGGACAAATTGGTGTAAAATGAAACCTATTTACAAGTTATTCAAAGTCACAAGTCTAAATTTTGACGGAAGGATAAAAAGTAATTTAATTTTGCCATGATTTTTGTTCAGAGATTATGGTGAATTAAAAATATTTTAATTTTCTATTGTGTTATCATTCAAGTGTATTGAAACCTAAAATAACATATATTAATTTAGTTTTATTTTTGTCAACTTAATATAATGATTTTAATATTATCTTTAACATTGTAGAATGATAAGTTTTAACATTATAGAATGATAAGTTCGAATCCCAAATATATATGATAAATTGAAGAGGTAATCATTATTGTACCACATAATTTATACTACTAATCTAGTTTATATTAATAAATTTTAAGTTCAAAACTGATAAACCTAAAATAATACTAACAGCTGAATTTAACATTTAACTCAAATATATAAGATAGTTTAAACTGGATTTGTTGTTGATCCTTGAGTGAAATCAAGATTAAGATGATTGACAAAATCATCATAGACAACCTGTTAAGATTAAGAATCGTACATTGAAAATTTAATGAGATCTATAGTAACATATGCAAAATATAATATAAGTTAATGTATTTATTAGCAATTGATTTTGAATAAAAACTCATAAAAGTTAACACTGCATTTGTAAATGTTACGTACGGACTTACCACTGACACAATAATAATAAATATAAAAAACTATGTTGAAAATGGTAAAGATTGATATAGGATAGAAACAAATCTGACTTGTATTAAATCTATCCTTGAAGTAACTTGATCTCTTATGTTTTTCTCATTAAATATTGCATTCGTACTTACACTTGAAATCAGTGATCAACAGTAACTAGATTCCTATGATCACAAAAGTTACGTATGGTAACAGCCAATAATTTATTTATTTCATTTCTATAATATTGAAACAAAGATGAGGACAACCCACAACAACAACAACAACAATGACATTTATAATCGGAATCTGTTTGTTTGGATTTATGTATAATTTTTATTTTTCAATAAGAGATGATGAGTTGGAAGTTTATTAAGAATAATTAGAGTATGAAATACGATAGATACGTTGAGGATAGAGAAGTAAGACATCTTGGCCAACATTAGAAGACGATTCCATAAAGGATTGGATGAGTGGCAAGTATAGAGACGTCTCTATTTGGTTGCGTTCTTTATATTTTTAGATTCGTTTTTTTTTGTATATTACTTCATAGTTCCTATTTTAATATTATTTCTCATCCACCCGAGAAATTAAATGGTAGAAATTCACAACAACAGAAAAAAGGATGTTGACTTGTTCCACAAACAAAAAAAGGAGAAAATAAAAAGTTGAGGTCCGTATATTAGGTTACAAGACACACACAAACAACATGCCAAAGAACAACAAAAAAGTGAATAAGACGAGTGAACATAGGCATTTAATAATGAAGATGTTAACCTGAGACCCAAGAAAAGTTTGTCATATTCTAAGATTTCTCATGTACCCAATTTATTCAATTGCTCTGGTGATTTTTGAATGTCATTTTTGATAAAAAGGATGGTGGGTTCACTTCCTTTTATTTCATAATTCTTCTACATTTGACAATCGGAACAAGTATTAATATATTGATCATTATCGAATGTTTAGTTCTAGTTATTTACTCAGTTTTGGGAGTTTTTTTTTTATTTCTTTTAAGGGTTTGATTAAGCAGCGTAAGTATAAGTAGTATACTGTTAATATTTTGATTTTCTATCAACAAAATAATTTAAAATAATTCAAATGTTTAAATCGGTGATACATAATCTACTTCTACATGAACTAAAAAATCAGTTAATCAAAATTTTATACTTTTAAAATTCTATGTTCTGAACCAATGTTCATACTAGAATTAATTAGCAGACTTATGAATGATTATATATTTACTGTATGCATTATATCTACTATATTAAAACATATTATATATTTATTTATTTTTAAAATAATAAAACATAAAGTAATGTTATATACTACTTTTAAAAGTATATTAAAGTGAACATTATAATATTAAATATTTTGATATTATTTAACAAAAAAATTATCAAATATAAGATTACTTCAAAAACTAGATATTTTAAAAATTATTTCTCTATAAAAAACTTATTATGAAAACAAAAAGAGAAGAAGCATTTAGAGGGCAGATAAAACTTATAAATACTTTCTTATATATTTTAATAATAAAATTTAATTGATTGATAAAATATATAGTTGACCAAAAAAAAGATTTTAAAAAAACTGTAGCTTTTTAAGTGCTCTACTAGTCAAATTCTAAAATTTTACATTACCACGAAAATTTAGATTACAGTTAAAATATGTTAACTTTTTATTTATACTTAGGAAATATTGCTTAATTATTGATATTTATTAGTTAATAAGAAAATCATATTTTTTTGTAAACATGTTAATAGAAGTTATCAAAACCTTTGAAAATTAATTAGTGTTTACTGATATAAGTGCATATTAGGTTAGTTTAATTTTATATTTTATATGTTTTAACATCATTTTTCATTCACATAGCGTCATTCTAGGGTAGTTTGTCTCATTGTGCATTTTAGTGTTTAGGATCATGCATTTGCATTTTTGGAGTGTTTTGAGTCTTTTTCAAGAGTTTTGGAGTCTTCTGAATAAAGATCATGCAATGGATTCGAGTATAAGTGAAAATAAGGCATGAAGCAAGTGCTAAGGAGCTAAGAAGCAGCGAAATTCACCAGGATCGGTCGGTCCACTCTCAGACCGATCGATCTCATCTACTCAAAATCTGTGGGAATATCCAAGATCGACCAAAATCCTCCAAGTTCGACTGATTCATTGTCCGATCGATCGGTCAATATTTGGAACGATCGATCCGATTTGACTATATGGCCGAATATTTTGTAATTAAACTAGTTTAGTTTATTTAGTCAGGTTGGTTTAGTTTTTAACTATAAATACCCAACCCTATGTCATTTTTAGCAAGTTTTTGATCAGAGAGAGAGACTGCAGCCACCAGGTGATTGAGGAGACCTAGAGTTTGAGTTTTGGATTTCTGGCGAACCTCTTTAAGACAATCAAAGAATCATCTTGGCTAATTTCTTAATCTTTTATCTTTTATTTATGTTTAATCTTTCTACGAATTTGTTTTGTTTCTTTATGATGATAAGTGAGTAAATCCCTTTGAATTGTTTAGGGATTCGTAAACTAGGGATGAAATGATGACTGACTGATGTTTAGGTTATTAGATCCTTCTTGATGAATGAGTTTAATGCTAGGTTTAGCTTGAGAAAATTAAATCTAGAACTTAGGAAATTTATTACCCGAGAGGCGTTTAATGAATTCCTGAACCAAGTAATTTTAAAGTTTTTCATCCCTAGCCATTGAAAGATGATGTTAGGGTGATTAGTGAACCAATTGAACTTAAATTTTGATGCATGCAGATGATTAATCTTTCAAATGGGAGTTTAGTTAGACTGATTGTTTAGCATAGTAATCAGTGACACTAGAGTGTATTGATTAACCATTGTTCATAGTTCTATGAAGAGCGTAATGAAAACCTTGCATGATCAATTAGTCTATTGTTATTCTCTAATCAATGCCTTTCCTGAAACCATTCATTTAGTTCAATTGTGAATCAAGTTTCTTTTATTAAAGTTACAATCAAAACCACAACCACTTACTATTTTTTTAGATTAAATCGAAATCATACAATTTTAGTGTGCTAATTCTAGGTTCTCTGTGGATTCGAACCTCAATTACTTACAATAGAAATTATAGGTTTTTGTTGATTTATTTGACGCAAAACCTCTGCATCAAATTGGCGCCGTTGCCGGGGAATCTAAGCAACTAGCCATTAGGATTTGGATTTTATTTAAAACTAGAGTTTTCTTTCTTTTACTTATTACTAAACTTTAGAGTTTGTCTACCATTTGTCACCTCTGCAGGTGATGCAACGAAAGAGTCAGAAAGATAGTACACTTGATTGCATTCTTGATCTAGGTTTGATTGAAAGAACAAACAAGAAATCAGCCAAAGAAAGACGAGCTAAAGAACATGAAGATCAATCCAGAAAAATGTTATGGAGAACCAAGGGACAATCACCCACCTGCAATTGGGAATGAACAACCTCAAATGGGAGGTGTACAAGGAATTAGGATTCAACCCCAGGTTCATGGCATAAGAAGACCACTAGCTATGCCAATATGAGCTTTTGATGAACCTAACTTGAGAGAAGTCAGGCATGGCATTCCAACTCCAACCATAGCTGTAAACAACTTTGAAGTGAAATAAAGCCTGATTTCTATGGCACAAAATCATAAGTATAATGGGTTCCCTCTGGAGGATCCTTTGGATCACTCGGATCAATTTGAAAGGTTGTGCAGAACTGTGAAGATGAATGGAGTTCCAGAAGATGCCATCAAAATGATATTGTTTCCTTTCTCACTTGGAAACAAAGCTTCTCAATGGGAGAAGAATGTACCATCAAAATTAGTTTTAACTTGGGAAAATGTGAATAAGGAGTTCATCACAAAGTTTTATCCTAAGCAGAAGACTGATAAACTTCGCAATGACATTACTGGCTTCAAGCAAAGAGTCTATGAGAATCTCTATGAAGCATGGGAAAGACTCAAGGACTACACTAGGAAATGCCCTCATCATGGAGTATCCCAAGAAAACCTCCTAGGAATCTTCTTTAGAGGAGCAGTTGAGCAGTACATGAGAGCTCTGGATACAGCCAGGTATGGATGTTTTGCTAATCTGACAGCAGAACAAGGAGAGTTACTGATTGAGAATCTGACACAGAGTGAAGCATGTTTTGGAGGAGACTATGACAGGAGTATGAGAGATCAAGACTTGGAGAACCAGAGATACAAGGAACTCAATGACAAGATTGACAAACTGAGCAAGGTATTTCTAGTGAACCAAAAATCCATCAACTATGTTGGAGAAAACGATGTAGAACAACATGGATATCAGGAAGGAGGATGTGATGGTAACCAAGGAGACCAAGAAGAAGTTAACTACTTGGGAAACCAGAAGAACTACCAAGGAGGTTATCAAAACCGTCCTTTCAACCATAACTACAGAAATAATAATCTCTACTATAGGAGCAACAATGTGGAGAATACTCAGGATCAGCATTATCCACCAAGAGTCCCTCCAAGACATCAATTCCAGCTCAGGCCCTATGGTGGTCCTTCTCAGAAAAAAAATGCACCCTGGAGATCTCAGAGAGAAAACCAAGGATCATCTCCAGCAAATGGATATCAGGAAGACAATAAATTTCGACCCCAATGGTAGAACAGTCAGAACACATACCCTCAAGTTCAAGCTAATGAGCAAGATGATATAAAAAGCATGATTAAGAAGATCATGGAAGGGCAGTCTAGAAATCAAGCTGAATTGACAGAAAAGCTGGAGAAATTTGAGTGCAAGATTGCATCAAATCATACAGAGTCACAAGCTAAATTTGAGGACATCTACTCCCATTTAAAAATTCTAGATAATCAAATTGCTCAAGTATATTCTGCAGCCGAACAACCATTGGGTACTTTTGCTGGAAAATCTAACACTGACCAGAAAGAATATGTCAACGTCATAGAAGTGCAGAATATAGAAAAGCTACTTTCTACTGACCTCAGTAGAGATGATTCAAGTATAAGTGACGAGTTGATAATAAGCATTGAAGAGAACAATGAAGAATAAAATGCTGAAATGGATAAAATGATTCAGAATGCTGGTGATGATGAATCACTAACAACAACATCAATTAGAACCCCTCTCACCCCAAAACTCAGTTTCCTGGGAAGATTGAAGTAAGAATTATCAGACAAGCACAAATACTTTTGGAACAACTGCTGTCCAAAATTACTTTTACTCTGCATATGATTAAGCTATTTTTGAATAATCATAAGTTTCCTGAACCTCTGAAGGAAGTTCTCAGAGAGAAAGAAAAAAAACTTAAGAAAGCAGAGATGATTACCCAAGGGAATGCAACCATAATCCAGACAAAGGTTATCATAAATAAGGAAGAGGATCCTGGTAGATTCACATTACCATGCACTTTGGGACCTCTCTCATTCTCTAGCTTCCTCTGTGACCTGGGAGCGAGTGTCAACCTTATGCCCATGTCCACTGCGAAGAGGTTGGGTTTTACATAATTCAAATAGTGTATAATATCTATTTTGCTTGCTGATCTATCAGTTAGATATCCAGTGAGATTACTTGAAGACTTACTAGTTATGATAGGATGTTTTACAGTAACCACAAATTATGTAGTATTGGAGATGGATGAAGAGCCCAAAGATCCTCTCATTTTTGGTCGTCCGTTTTTGGCTACTGCTAGAGCTCTTATTAATGTCAAAGAAGGGGAGATACACCTACGACTAGGAAATGAAATGCTGAAGTTTAACATAAACAAGAAGGTGAAGCAACCGATCATAGGAACTCATGTTTTCTACATAGAAGAACTTGGAGCATTGGTTGGTGGACCGCTTGAGGAGATGTTAGATGGAGATCCTCTAAAAAAAGTCTTGACGGTCAAACCTACAGACATCCAAGCACCACGAGCAGGCGCTGCAACAACCCACAAAAGAGCTAGAACCTATCAGAAGGAAGGAAGAGGCACACAAAGGTTGAGTAAGGTAATCAGAAGGCTGAAAGAAGACAAGGACAACTTTATTGTTGACAACCTCAAATTCAAACCAAACATGGCAAAAGGTCTTACTGGGGAAGATATGATGATACAACTACATTGCTTCGATCCCACCCCCGCATAAAAAGCGGGTGTCTCACATCAAGCTTAGCGACGTTAAACAAGCGCACTTGGGAGGCAATCCCATATATATCCTTTGTACATAATTTTGCATTTCTTTATGGTTTTGTTTGGTTTTAATGGATTTCCATTTTCAGGTCAGAAATAAGGTCTTGTCTAGCAAATAAATTGAGCAAGCAAATGATGTTATACCGGAGACGATCGATCGATCCATTACACGATCGATCGATCCTGCTAGACAAAAAGGGTGCGTGAAGAAACCGGATCAATCGATCAGTACCATGATCAATCGACCGCAAGGGAGAGAGAATAGTACGTTGTGAACCGAGATCGAATAAACCAAAGAGGATCGATCGATTTAAAACGAGCAACATTGTCATGAGTATCTAGGATCGGTCAATCCGAATGGGGATCAATCGATCCGAGTGGGGATCGATCGATAGGGGTGGGCGTTCGGGTTTTGGGTCGGGTTTGGTTTGGGTATTTCGGGTTTCGGGTATTTCGGGTTTAGAGATTTAAGACCCATTTGGGTAATTTTCTATTTCGGTTTGGGTTCGGTTCGATATATAATGGGTTTGGTTCGGTTCTGTATTATTCTTTAAGTCCCATTGTAAACCCATATACTTATCGGTTTCGGTTCGGGTTCGGTTCCTAACTGAACTACCCAAACTGAAAAAATTTAACACAAATATTAAAATAATATAAAACATTAAATAAGTTTAACACCAAGTATTAAAACTTAAATGTTTAAAAACATAGTCATTAAAAAAGCAAATAAAAAAACTGAAATGTCTAAAAAACAAAGTCGAACAAATAACACAACGTCATAACTGAAGCAAATATTTTATAAGTTTTTGTCACCACCAAGAATAAAGTCATCTATTGTCACCATCATGAAGAGCAAAGTCATTTGTTGGAGTTTCAAACTCTGCCAAAATTAAACACAATCAAATTGTTAAACAATGAAAAAAGAATAAACATATAAGTTAACATAATAAAATTTAGTTCTCTCAAGCTTTTCTTCCTCTTCAATGTCAGCAAGTATTTGTGCATTTGATGGTAGTCTTGATTCACACTTCATCTCTTGTTTCATCCACTGCTCTGTACACATTAAAACTTCAACCATGTAGTGAGTTAAACAACTCCTATATGGGTCTATGATCCTACCACTGGTGCTAAAAGCACTTTCAGATGCAACAGAAGACACTTGCATTGCAAGCACATCACGAGAATCTCTGATAAAACTGGAAATTTCACACTGTTTCTCCTCCACCACGAGAGTACATCGTATTCAACTCCATTCAGCAAATCATGATTTTCAACACTTTCATTCAAATAGGTTTCTAACTCATCATACTTAGCACCTATCACATTTAGCTTCTCTTTGTAAATGCGATCGATTCTCTTATAACCGAAACCATCATCCACCAAATCCATTCTTTCAAATGACTCCTCTCGGCTGCTCTGAGATGATTGACTGTGAGTAATCTGAGTACAAGACTGAGTATGACCATCATCTAAATTTCTACCATATCTTCCATTATACTCAATAAACATACTACGCAAAACATTAATCAACGAGTCATACATCTCCTTAGCTTCTAAAGTCTCTGTCCCATACAACTCTTCAAAGCACGTTTTAACGAGTTCCATTTTCTTTGTAGGATCAAAGACTGTAGCTATAATCAACATTTTGTTGATGTTTTTCACACCATCCCAATACTTGTCAAACTTTTTTAACATATCAACAGCTTTTGACCTCAAATCAGAATCTAAACTATGGCTCAATGATATGAAATTCGTTGCTATTGTGACTAACTCGCCATAGCATTTGTGTGCATTCAAAGCAGAAGAAGCTGAGACTACTAATGTTGAGTGGTAGGTCCAATTCTTTTTGCTCCGTTATCAAACTCCAAAAAGTAATCATTGTATAATTTGTCCTCTGCCTCAAGCTTATCAAAAACGATCTTGAACTTAAGTGATTGCATCAACATTAGATATGTTGAATTCCATCTAGTCTTCACATCCAAAGGCAAGCTACCCCTTGTTACCTTTCCAGATTCTACTTTCGATTCAAACGACTTTAACCTATTTGTAGAAGATCTTACATAGGTTACAGCATTACGGATCGCAGACACGTGTTTATCTACCTCAGCCAGTCCATCTCTCACAATCAGGTTGATTATATGACCACTACATCTGACATGCATAAATTCTCCACCTAGAACTAACGAATCTGCAGACACTAAGGAGAACTCATTTTGAAACTTTCGCAAAGCCCAAGAATTAGCTGTTGCATTGTCCACAGTGATACATAACACCTTTTCTATTCCCCAATCAGCTAGGCATTCTAAGAGAATAGTTGAGATTGTCTGACCTTTGTGATCTGTAATATGTTTAAATCCTATGATAAGTTTCTCTAACCGCCAATATGGATCAACGTAGTGGACTGTCACAACCATATAACTTGCACCTGTAAACATTAGAACATGGTTAATAATATGTAGACTCCAAGCATTATTAATATGTAGAATAAGTCCAAGTGAGTGATTATTAACATTAGTCATTGGTTTTGTTTATATTCATTGGGTGGTGATTATCAACATTAGTCATTTGTTTTGATTCCAAATCATAAGTAAATAATAAAGTAAACGTGCATAATAATTTTAAGTTGGTGATAGTTCAAAAATCAAAGGCCAGATATTGATTCTATAGAGAAAATGATAGAAACTAATAGAAAAAAACAGTTGCTTTTTCCTTTTTAGATTTGACTCTCTTGTTCTTCTATTAGTAGGCGAACTAAATATATGAAGTGGGCACTCTTAGTTCTCTAACTTCTAAAATTATACAGACCAAACTAACCTGTTGTTTGAGCGACCCAAATATCTGTGATCACAGATACTCTCTGTTTGTTAGTTAAAAACCATTTTTTTAAAGCTGCTTTCCTCTGCACATACATTTCAACGATATCTCTTGTTGATATTCTTCTTGAATGAGGTTTGTACATGTTCACCTTCATAAAATATAGAGATAAAAGAAAGTTAAGAAACAAAATGAAGTCAATAATCTAACTAATCTTTTAAGAGAGCATACTAACCTTACTGCAAAAGTGTTTCCAAGCCACACTTTCAATGAAAGACAATGGAAACTCTCCTAGCACAAGCATCTCATTCGTAGCTTCTCTGAAAATATGCGCAGATACTTTTGCAGTTTTTAAATTTCCTTCTTCATTAATGACCTGCTGTAACTCTGACTGCCCATCTTTCCATGCTTTATATTGCTTGCATAATCCTAAGTGTTTCGTGAGGCTAGAAGTACCAGACTTTGTTGAACACGAAAACTCCTTTTGACAATACTGACAAATACATTTGTCACGGTTCTCCTTTTTTCTTATGTAATGATCCCACACACTAGACCTTGTTGGGAGTATCCTCTTTTTTTTTTTTGAGAAGTTGATTCACTAGCTCCCGCTGATTCTTTTCGTTTGCCTTTACTATCTTGGTCATCTTTGTCTGTACCTTGATTTGCTGATGCTGATGAATCCATCTGAAGACAAAAAATATCACACATTTCATAAATGTTTTCATACAGAAAGAAAGAGAAGCAAAATGATAAAAACTCAATCCACATTAATCAAATATAAAATTAAAAAGAATTGTAAAAGGGGGGAGAGAGATATAAACCCTCGAACACGAAGGAATCAATGGATTGTTGGTAGATGAATCTTTGGAGCTCACTGGCATCCTTTATATATATATATATATATATCTTTCTCCCCCCTTTTACTATCTTCTGAAAGCATCCAGGACCAGAACCTAAGCTCCAAATTATTGCAGTGAGATATAATGTTTCTGTATTCACTATATACCATTTCTTATATACTCAAAACTTTCATAATATTCAAACAAAATTAGAGTGCTAATCAATTAATAAACATCTAATAAATTCTATTTATATTTTTTAAAATGTTGTAGTACCAACTGAGACCAAGAATATTGAACAACCAAATTTTACTTCAGTCGAAAAATATGTATATTGCATCTGTATTTGTATCTCTTCAAACCAATTCAAACTAATTCTGTTACTTTAAATATAAACTCAGCATAGAATTAGATTAGAGAAAGAGATGAATAAAAGAGAAAATCTAGCAATATTGGAGCTAATAAAGCAAATCACGAAACAAAATGCAATCAGAAATAGATTATAATATATATCCTACTTATGATGAGCTACAATTGAGCAACCAAATTAAGAGTAAAACCTAAACCCATATTTCATCAAAAACTATATTAGCCATAATTATTAGTTCTTCTATAACCTAAGACATGCATATATTTTGATTTTTTGAAGGAAAAAAAGAAGAAGCATATTGCTTACGCTTTGCCATGCAGAGAGAAAAAGACAGAAACGAAAAAGCTAAAGAAACTAACTCCATTGTATCAGTGAACATAGTAAGTCAGGTCGGGCCTGATTATGAAGATCCTATCTCTTTGTTGATGGTTCAAACTTCAAACAAACCAATTCCAATAAGCCAAACAAATCATAAGTCGAGTTCAAGCTGCCAATTGTAATGGTAATACTAACTCTAACTCTAATTCTCGAAATAACAAATGAGTTAAATGAATCGATAATGAATAATTAGATTAATTTAAAAGTTAATTTTGATAACTGTGTTAATATTTGATGTTTAACAAGTAATACGCAAGTTGATCAATCTGGATAAAATTATGAACTTACGTTCAGATATGCTTACATTACATCAAACCTAAACTAATGTGAGTAAACAAATATTAGAGAAAAAGGTGCCATTGGCGAGGTCGCACATGAAGACTGTATTTACTTCTTCCTTTTCGAACTCTTTGCAATCTAATTACGACAATTAAAGAAACAAAACACATGAAGACTAAGAAGCACATTCACTTAATTGTCAAACAAAACAGAGTAGATTTTAAACCTGTAGACGATGGCTTGCGGAGAGAAACGGAGGTGAGAGTTTAGCGGAGGTTTCACAAAGTCGATTAATCTTTGGGTTACGGCTATGAAACGAGAAGATGAAAAGATTATAACCTGAAAACCCTAATTAATTAGTTCACTTCGGGTTAGTTCGGTTTACCCAAACCGAACCCGAGAACCGAAGTACATAGATTTAAAACCCGATCGGTTCTTTTACATGAACCGAAACCGAAAAAACCGAACCCGAACCCAAAGTACCAAGAGTCAATAACCAATCGGGGTTTTTAGAAGAACCGGAACCGAACCGAACCGATTACTTCGGTTCGGGTTCGGGTTCGGGTTTCGGGTTCGGGTTATTTGCCCACCCCTATCGATCGATCCTCAACCCAGGTAAGTAAACCGGTCCATTTTTTACTTAATTTAAACCGGAAAACATGATTTTAAAACCCAAAACACGATTTTAAAGATCAAAACAATAAAATTTCGGTTTCATCTCTTCCCCTCATGATATTTAGGAGAAAACCAAGAAAAGTTTTTTAAACCTTCATAATTTCCTCGATTCTTCACGGAATTGAAAGATTTTTGGGCCTATCCCGAACGATTTTATGAGCTTTTTCCATTTCCATAAACTTTGTTTTTGATATACAAAGGTATGCTTCTCCTTTTCCTCTTTTCCATTTCTGTTCTTATGATGAAAAACCTTAAAAATCTTTGATTTTTAGGTTGTTTTAGAAGGAATTGACGGTTAATAGAGCTTTTTAGGTTGATTGGAGAATAACCCACATTTATTTGCTAAGTTTTAGCTAGAAATTAGAAAAATTGGACTTAGGGTTCGTCGAGTACACCGCGATCGATCGATCCGGTTTAGGATCGATCGATCGGTCCAATTATGGATCGGTCGGTTAGGAAGGAACGATAGATCAAAATTAGGATGGAAATGCATATAAATACAAGATTAATCGATCGTTTTTAGGAACGATCGATCGCGTTATTGCATTAAGGCCGTAAGGTTCTCAGATCGTTGCTTGGGGTTTGATACATAATTTGATATCGTTTTGGTTTTATAATTTTGCAGACATGACTAGAGGAGCGCAGACACATCGGAGACGAGGCAAGGGCACAACATTCTCCTCTCGTCAGGCAGCATCAAACAAGCCGGAAACTACATCATATCTTTGGCCGCGACTAGACAACACACCATTCTTGCCGCATGATGAGCAGTTCTAGAGAACGAAGATAGTCCCATGCGCCACGATGAGGGAGATTCAGAGGGAGACGGGATACCAGAATTTCAGGCATGGTGACCCGTGGACAAATCACCATTGTATATTCTACAATGGCTTGCTGAGGATTGAGATGGTACCCACACGCTTCGTATCCGAGGGCACTCTCGAGCAGATGGGCATCAGGGAGGAGGTTTGCACCGTGTTACAGCGGTTAGGACTAGGCACGATCGCATATCAAGCGTACCCTTTATACCTGAAGCTAGTTCGCCAGTTTCTTGCCTCCGTCGAGCTCTTGTTGCCAGCAAAGGAACGTTATCCTACTTCTCCAGCGGGGTCCTCTATTAGATTTCTCTCCGAGAGCTCTGCATTCTTTATGGGTTCGAAAGGACTGCAGAGAGATGTAGCTGGCCCTCAGTTTTCCTCAGGCCATGGAGATGTGGAGCCTGAGTGGTCTTGGACTGTATGAATCAAGAGCGGCTAAGCTGACCCACATTCGAAACCCCGTGGTTTGTGTAGTCGCTAAGATTATTGGCAACATCTTGTTTGCCAAGGAGGAGTCCAGGGCTCTTAAGAAGAACGAGCTGATCCTATTGCATTTCGGGCTCTCATCTTTTGTCAGGGGCATATACACCAGCCCACCTCCCTCAGAACTGCGCACCAACTTGAGTGCAATATTTGTGGAGAACCTGGTCTCCAAAAAGACTCACGGCCTCAACATGGTGAACAAGAAGGTCGAGCGAATTGAGAGTTTACTGAATCCACTATTCATGCATCACATGATCAATCTTGGTTCCACACCCAGCGAGACCAATATCACACTTTTGGACGAGACATCCTCATGTCGGGGTTCATCTACCAGTTCCAGGACCGCGAGGGAGTCACTCAGCTCTGCAAGTACCCACTCCGCGACTTCACAGCCCTCACCTCCAGGGCCAACCTGGATTTTACTGTCCCGTCGGACGACGGGGCAGCTCGTCCAGAGCCTTTACTTCTCAGCATCACCGAGAAGACGAAAGATGATGATTACCGGGCTTGGATGGTGGCAGCTTACTCGAAGAATAACATTATGTTGTAGAGGATATGGGGAGCACTAGCTAGGATCAGACGTCTGCCGCCACCTTCTTGCTTCTGGGGCTCAAATACTAGAGAGACGAGCGAGTATACCGAGGCCACCGACGATGTTCTTGATGTTGCTGGACACATGACATACGGTGAAGCCGATGATACCGAGTCAGACCCCGATTTCATATTGCCCCAACCCAGATGTCGCCATGGACAGAGCCGCAACATCAGCCATGAGGACCACTGATAGCGTATTTTCTTTTCTTTTCTCTTATTGTATATACTTTGATTGTATCTTCTTTTAGTTTATTTTAACACCGGGATGGTGTAAAGTAAGTCTGGGGGAGGATACTTGTTTGCGTTTTGGATTTCTGGACTTATTGTATCTTAGTTAGGCATCTAGGATTGCATTACATTTGCATAAGGAACTATGATGAAAATGCATTTATTAAGTATATTGCTCTTATCATTAGATTCAGTACTCGAGTTACTAGCTATATGATACATAAACTGCTAGTCAAAATATAAGATTGATCCATATTTGGAATCTTTGATATTAGATTGACTTTGATTGAAGCATATTTTGATTTGATATCATCTCATATCTATTTGAACTTAATTTGGACTTAGAATTATCATACTTTGTGTAGGATGTGAACTCATGGATACTACATATACATATTTGGATCTTTTATATCAATTTTCCCTACCCTTAGCCTATCTTTATTCAGACCATGTCATCAGTTTGTGAGAGTTTTAGGCCTTATTTTTGGAATGAACTTGGTAGAATGTGTTAGGTAGGAGCCGACATGATTAGCTTCTCATGTAGTTTTGGTTCACTCTTTTTGAGCCAATTAGGATTAAGTGAAAGCTTGATGGGAATAGAAAATGGGTATTAGTGAGTTTAGAAGTAAACTAAAATGGAAGAGAAAAGGGAGAAGAACTTTAGGAGAGAAAGGGAAACGAGGAAAAGAGGACTCGAAGTCTAGTAAGGGGAATTGGAAGTTTAAAAAAAAAAGTGAAAGGTTCTTGCAAATAAAAAGAGATTAATAAAAAAATGGAAGTTAGACAAGAACCAGCTATAAGAAAATCTAAACCGCTAAATCGATTAAGATTTTAACCCCTCTCTAGAAGTAAATGTGCTAGAAAAATGGATTGTGGGATCTTTAGATTGATCTTAATGGTATAACAGACATCAATGCCTTATAAAGGAAATTACTAAGATCATTCAGGGAAATTTTGAGCTTGGGTATAGTTTTAAGAGGATAGTATATTTTGGGTAGATGAGAATCTAGTCTTGTATGCACCTATTGGAACTTACTTTTAGCATTCTTCTAAAGTTCATTCTAATTTTTGAGAGATCCCTACACTGAGCATCAAAACCCATGGAAGATTAGATCATTTTTATCTCTTGACATTTCCCTTAGCCAAATGAGTTTGCTGAATACGCCTAGTATGATTCACGATCTAGAAATTAATGAACGTTAAAAGAGATGGTTGATATGAATTCTTGTGTAAATTGAGGTTTGATCTGAGTTAAGTTGTGATGGATATGACTAAAATTTTTGAGTAAACTTTCTTATCTTGTGTTATAGAACTTCTAACTTGGATACTGATCTTAAAATTTGACCAATATGTCTCGGCTTTGAGTTCCATAATAAATCATCTTTCTCACTATGCTAATTGTTTGCTTGAGGACAAGCAAAAGGCAAGTAAGGGGGAGTTGATATAAGTGCATATTAGACTAGTTTAATCTCATATTTCATATGTTTTAACATCATTTTTTCATTCACATAGCGTCATTCTAGGGTAGTTTGTCTCATTTGTGCATTTTAGTGTTTAGGATCATGCATTTGCATTTTTGGAGTGTTTGGAGTCTTTTTCAGTAGTTTTAGAGTCTTCCAAATGAAGATCATGCAATGGACTAGAGTACAGGTGAAAATGAGGCATGAAACAGGAGCTAAGGAGCTAAAGAGCAGCAAAACTCACCAGAATCTATCGGTCCACTCTCAGACCGATTGATCGCATCTACTCAAAATCTGCGAGAATATCCAAGATCTACCAAAATCTTACAAGTTCGACCGATTCATTGTCCGATCGGTCGGTCCTTATTTGGATCGCTCGATCCGTTTTGACTATATGGTCGAAAATTTTGTAATTAATATAAATACCCAACCCTAGGTCATTTTTAGCAAGTTTTAGATCAGAGAGAGACTTCAGCCACCAAGTGATTGAGGAGACCTAGAGTTTGAGTTTTGAATTTCTGAAGAACCTCTTTAAGACAATTAAAAAATCATCTTGGCTAATTTCTTAATCCCTTATATTTTATTTATGTTTAATATTTCTACGAATTTGTTTTGTTTCTTTATGATGATGAGTGAGTAAATCCCTTTGTATGGTTTAGAGATTGGTAGATTAGGGATGTAATGATGATTGTTTGATGTTTAGGTTATTAGATTCTTCTTGATAACTGAGTTTAATGCTAGGTTTGGCTTGAGAGAATAAAATCTAGAACTTAGAAAAATTATTACCCGAGAGGTGTTTGATGAATTCCTGAACCAAGTCATTTTAGAGCTTTTCATCCTTAGCCATTGAGAGATGATATTAGGGTGATTAGTGAACCAATTAAACCTAGATTTAATGCATGCAGATGATTAATCTTCCAAATGAGAGTTTAGTTAGATTCATTGTTTATCATAGTAATCAATGAAACGAGAGTGTATTGATTAAACATTCTTCATAGTTCTACGAAGAGCGTAATGAAAACCTTGCATGATCAATTAGTCTATTTTTATTCTCTAATCAATGTCTTTCCTGAAACCATTCGTTTAGTTCAATTGTGAATCAAGTTTCTTTTATTTCGCTAGCTAGTTTACATTCGCTTTCGTTAAAGTTACAATCAAAACCACAACCACTTACTATTTTTTTTAGATTAAATCGAAATCATACAATCTTAGTGTGCTAATTCTAGGTTCTCTGTGGATTCAAACCTCAATTACTTACAATATACATGGTAGGTTTTTGTTGATTTTTTGACGCAAAACCTCTGCATCATTTATAAATTAGAAAGAAAAAAACAAAGAAAAACAATTTGAGACTAAATATGCAAAATGGGATATATGGTCCAAAATAAAATAACATAATAGGAAACTCAAATAAAAAAGAAGAATCATTAGTGCATTTGAGAGCATCAGACAATTTCAACTAAGGTCAAATAAAGTAAAATAAACCAAATAAATAAAGTAAACTAAACCAATTACCTTTAGAAAAATAAGTTCAACAAAAAATTGTTATTTTTATTGGGCTCACATGACCCCACATTTAAGCTTTTGGTTTTAGTTTTTATTTTATTTATTTTTTACATTTTTAAACTACATGAGTTTGTTTGGTAGTATTTTTCTGAAAAAATATGGATGGAAAATTTTATCAAGTGACTTAAAGTATTAAAATTGAAAACCGAATATATCATTCAACGGAAAATTCTTAAAAAAAATTTCTGATTAGATATATATATATATATAAATTAACAACAAAAATATTATCAAAATAAATAAAATTATATTTTTAAAATATAATTATATGATTTATAAAATTTTAAAATATAGAAAAAAAAACATTAAAAAATTATATGTAGCTATGCCAGAAACAAGATTACTAAAGGCTAGTCTATAAGAAGATATTTAAATACATAAAATGTATGTATAATAAAAAATATAGATTAAGATATCCACATATTTACCGAAATTAAAGATTTGATTGGTAACACTTGCGTAATTGCGGAATTGCGGAAAAATAAAAAAAAAAGAAATAATTTAAAACCTGTGGAACGAGAATTGTAGAATAATTTATTTTGTGTGATTGAATAGATTTTGCGGAATGGCAGAATATATTAAATATTATTAGAAATTATAATTGAGTTAATTATTATAAAAATAAATCTATTAAATATTATTATAAAATTTTAATTTTTATTCTAATTAGTTAACTTATTTAAGTATATTTATAATAAATAAATTTATATCTTATAATGCTGAAAAATCAAATATTATAGTTTTATTATTACTCTTTCTATTCTATTATATAAGATGTTTAAAAGTTTTTTTGTTCTACTTTATTTAATTTTTTTTTGAAATTTTATGCAAGTTTGTATCTATTTAATATAGTGTAACTATTAATATTTTTTAGTATTTTTTGTTAATATTTTGAATATTTTTAATTATAAGTTTAAAATAATTGTATTGTAAACAATTATATTTATAATTAAAAAATTTATTAGTATTTATTTAGAAGTATAAAATGTTATTATTATGTAATTGAATAATTATAAAACTTTGATTCCACAAAAAATCTACTACATACTCACTTTTCTGTTTAATGAATTTTTTTGTATTTTTTTCAGCAAAAACGTAGACTTGCGTTTTTGCGTTTTTTTTGGAAAAATGGCCAAATAAACCTTGAACTTACAAAAAAAGTCAAAAAACCTACAACTTTCAATTAAGCCATTTAAACCTTTAATTTTTTGAAAATTACCAATTTAAACATACATTTAAGTTGATCACACTATTTAATCTTTAAAAAAGTCAACCGTTAAAAATGGTAAACAACCATGAAAAATGAAACAACGTCGTTTTATTAATACGGTTCTTTTGGCGTAATCAACATAATGTATGTTTAAATGGATATTTATAAAAAAATATGATTTAAATGGTGCAAACTGAAATTTGGTAATTTTTTTGGGTTCGTTTAAAAAGTTTGTAGGTTTTTTTGGCCAAAAAACAAATATGATTCAAAAAACCACGGCTTGGGGTCGTTTGGGGTCCTGTTCGGATTTTGTTAGGATTTTTCGTACTTTTGGTTTGAGGTTGATTCCGAACCAAACTTAAATATATATTTAAATTACCCAAATTTAAGTATTTTGGTTCAGAATCGAATCCGAACCAAACCCAAATAATATTCTGATCCAAAATCAGAATTAAAGTGTGTTACCAAAATCAGACCCGAAAATCCAAAAAACCTGAACCGAATCCGAACGGGATCCCGAACGCCCAACCATACCAAAAGACCTCATACTAAATAAACAAAATTGGTCTTAGACAAAAAAAAAACTAGGAACACTTAGGCCATGGTTTTTTGGTCTGAGACCTCATACAAATTAATTTATTTTTGAGATCTATTAAGAACCAATCGATGATATTATAAATTTGCATTTGAATCATAATTTTTTTAGGAAAAGAAACCACGAACTTTTCAAACAAAGCCAAAAAATCGCCAAGTTTCAGTTTACGCCATTTAAATCATAATTTTGTTAAAATTGTCCAATTTAAACATAAATTTATGTTGATTACACTAAACAATCGTCGTTTATGTTAAATAAATAAAACGATGTCGTTTCGCTTTTAACGGTTGTTTACCATTTTTAACAGTTGGTTTTTTTAGGGTTAAAATGGTGTTGTCAACTTAAATGTATGTTTAAATTGAATATTTTCAAAACAATTAAAGGTTTAAATGGTTCAATTGAAAGTTAGTGGTTTTTTGGCATTTTTGTAAGTTCAAGATTTGTTTGACCGTTTTCCCTTTTATTTTCTATTCCGCAAGAGTTTTTGATTGGCAAAATAGTTACCATTTTAAACGCGATTCCACCATTCCACATGTTACCAATCAGAGCTTTAATAACCGAATAATAAACTAAAACAATCATAGTCAACAAAAAATATTTTTGGCAATAACGCCAAAAAAACTGAAATTTAGATTACAAGTTTTATATATTTATATGAATATACATTTATATGTGCACAATAATATTTTGTAGTGATATTATAGGATGTTAATCTGCACGAGAGAAAATATAAACGATAATAAGTTTTTATTAGGTTTTTTACGATGAATATTTTTATTTAAATAATCAAAGCAATATTATAAACAAAACACAAATTTATAAACATGTAAAGTAAAAGAGGTTAAACATGCTAGAAAATTTAAAATGACTGAAACCTGATTAACCTTTGATTAAACCTGACTAACCAAGAGGTGAAAACATGCTAGGAAAGTTAAACACGTAAAGTCAAGGAGGTCAAAGAGCGATGGGTCTTTTAGTTGGAGAAAATTTCATCTTTATCAATCGGATTCGATGATTGAATCTACGGAAAGAGTAGTTTGTTTCAGTCTACAAAATTTTTATGAAGTTATCCGGTGGTTTTTGTTTGAAAGTAACAAGAATAAATCGCGTTTTCTCTGTTTCCATATAAATATATATTATATTATATATAAAGAAACTTTAAATTATATTATATAATGTACTATGCTATATTAGAAATTTGGTTATTTTTTTCATTCTCTAAATTTATTAAGGAAAATCCCATGGTTGAAAATTATAGGGAGAGCATCATGATATCTCATGATTTTATTAGGTTTTAGTTTAGGTTTTGCATCACATTTCCATCTTTTTTATTGCATATCAGGATGTTTAGATTTGTATATTTTATACATATTGCATTGTCAGGTGATAGTGTGATAAATGCTGGAATTGAAGTAAAAGAGGAACGGAGGCCGAAGGAATGCTGAGAACAAACCGGAGAAGATAGGAGATGAGAACAAAAGCTGTGTGGAGCAACAACAAGTTGCTAACCTGTTTCGAAGAAAGACTTGACTTAACGTTTTAATTAAATTTGCGAGTCAACGCCAGCTGGCTAGGATTTTCCTGTTTTATCTTGATGTTTACCTATAAATTTTTTAATATTTTACTTACATAAACAGCTTTACTTTTAGTTTTTCTTTAGCCATTTTTATTCTAAATTTTTCATTGTTTTATTTTTCTTGCAATATTTTTTTTAAGAGTTTATTTAGTAGTTTCTTTTCATATTTTGTTTTTGTTATTTCTGCATGTTGTTTACAAGTTTTTGATTCTTGATTATTCTTGCAAATTCATAATTTCTACTCTTATCATTAATGAATCATCAACAAATATGATTTTTCTATTCATAAAGATTAGTGAATAGTTTATTTTGAGTCTTTGGGTTATGTAGGTGTGAATGTTTTTTAGAAAAATTTACTTTAACTCATGTTTATAATAACATGATATATCATATACTTATGTTAATATAAACTTGTTTTAATAGTTCATATTCTATCTGCCGGCATACTTTTATATTCAATGTATTTACTTATAAGATATCTCTATTAATATATAATTATATTTTAGTTAAATGGCTTTACTAAAAACTAAATAAATAAATTACATATTATTTTACATAATTTTGGATCATGTTTATTATCTCATTTCAATATTGTAGAGTGTTGAAACTATAAACATGTATGATGAATTTTAGAGGTAATCACCATTATAAGTTATTTTAAATACTTACTTTAAAGATTTTTAAATGCGGAAGTATTGAAAAAATGTTTGGTGATATGATACAATGTAATTTTATGTTGAAGATTCGAAAAAACTTAAAAATAATTATGTTGGTTATAAAAATTAATTCATATATGCTTTATTAGATCTATAATATTGGAATGCAAAATAAAAAATATATGAAGAAATGCTGCATAAACTGGAAATAATGGGTGGTAACCACAAATTAAGATTAAACATAAGAAAGAAAATAAAATTGAAAAAACCAATTTGAATTTAAGCTAAAATTAAAATAATTCACTAAAAATTTACATTAGACTTAAACAAAAGACATGTAGATCGATATTGTTTTTACCTTATGATATATATTAATATTAGGGACAATAAAATAGAGAGACAGAAAAATATGAAAAAAAAATCTAAAGTACATGAAAGTTTGTCAGAATCTTTTAGTACAATGGTGGTTACCTCTGAAATTTATGACATATATATGGAGTTCGAACCTATCATTCCATAATGTTTAATGAGATATTAAAGCTAATAGTCTAAATTAACAAAAAAAAATACATAAAAGTTTTTTTTTTCAACTTAGACCCGTTCAAGGTGACTACCATCGTATGACATGATTCCGACAATACATGACAGTTTTTTAGAGATTTTTTTAAAAAAGAAATATTAAAATATTATAGTATATATATAATTTAAATTAACATGTATTAAATGCTGTTGAATTAGTCACAATAAAATGGAGAGAGAAAAATAGAAAAAATGTAAAAAATTTGGAAGACACATGGAAGCCTCTCAAAGCTTCTCTTGAAACTAAATTTTAAAATAGTATGTGAGATATATAAAAATTTAAATTAAAAATTAGAATCTGTTAAAGTAGGAACAATAAAATGAAAAGAAAATATGGAAAAATGTAAAAATGTAAATTTTTTGGAAAACTTAAAAGCTTGTTTAGAAAAACCTTTACAAATGATATAAAATAAATTAACAGTTATTAAATTAGAGATAATAAAACAAGAAAAAAATATAAAAAATAAAATTTAAAATTTTTGACAGTTTTCAGTGCTTATTTTGAGAATAAACCTTAAAATATTATAATATAAATTTTAAAACAATATGGATTAAAAGCTGTTGAATTAATAAAAATAAAATGGAGAGAAAAAATTAAAAAATGTAAAATTTTTGGAGAAAACATGACAGTTTTTCAGAGATTGTTTTGAGAATAAAATTTAAAATATTATAATATATATAAATGTTCAAATTGAAATAAACTAAAATTTGTTGAATTAGTCACAATAAAATAGAAAGAGAAAAATAGAAAAATGAAAAAATTTGGAGGCCATGATAATTTTCAAAATAAGTTTTGAAAAGATAAAAAAAAATTATAGAAGATAAACAATAAAAATTGATAAAAGCTTGAAAACTAATCTCCAATTATTAATTCGATTTATCCCATGAATTGATTTGGCGTTAGACTTTGGTCGAACGCATGATTTTCGCCTAGTGCAATCCTGAACATAGCTTTAAACTAAAAGACTTGAGACTAGCTGCGGTAAGACCATTCGAAAAAAAAAGTCGTTGCTAACTAAAAAGTATAGATTTATCGATACTGATCTAAAATGAAAAGGTTTAGAAAAATAAAAGACAAGTGGGGGACAAGCCATCTTTCTCACTGAAGCGAACAATTAATCTTGTCTGCGACCAAACATTCTATCCTTTTGGTTCTTTTGTAAATTAACATGTATTGAATGCAATTTACATGCATGGCTTTTGTATCCTTTCAATTAATATAATGCTCAAGTTGTAAGCAAACTGATTTATATTATATATATATATATATATTCATGTTACAGATTAAAAAGTTATATTATATGATACAAGCCATGGTCCAATTTTTTATAATTAAATTAAAAGAAATATAAGCTCACTACTATATAATTTTGATAGGATAATATTTCGAAATATAGTGTACCAAGAACATAATTACTACTATAAATTATCTCAAATCTGTTATTTAAATTTATGTGTAATATCAAGAACCAATAAGCTCAATACACACGCGTCATTGAATAAACCCCTCATTTTGTTAGGTTATGGTTATAGAATTCATCTTTGAGGAAATCAATATATGCTCTAATTAGTGGCAGTAGTATATATCTATATATTGATGCATAGTCAAAAACGAAATCTCCCAAATTAGTAAGTTTATGCATAGACGCATACAGCACCTGGTACTAACAAATGGATGGTTAATATTTTCACAAACTTATGAATGTCAAGATTTCAAAAATAGTCATTAGCTTTTAATTTTTAGTAGTTAAAATAATTAACAATTTTCAATATTATTTTATTTAAACATATTCTCTGTCTATTGGTTTCAAGGATAGATTGACATATGATATATTTATTCGTTCTATCTGAAGTGCATCACCTCATAGATAAAAGTTCAAATATGCGATATGTGTGTCTACTATTGGAACATGGAATTAAGAAAGCTAAATGACATTTTACAACTTGCTTCTCTCGCTATTGGTGTCTATCTAATGGTTATTTACTTATTTCCTATATTATTATTTTGAGCTCCGTTGTAACAAAAAAAAACGTTGTCAATATTATTTAGTCGTTTGTAGATTTCAAAAACTTGTTTAAGAAAAGGAGACTTGATCCTGCGCAAATATTCCAAAGTGGAAAGTAAGGAACAAGAAAGATAAAATATTAGATGGAATGGACCATATATAATATACCTAAAAATGTTAAGAAGACGGTGAAGTAATCTAACAAACAAAAGGAAGAGGGAAGACAGACACAATTCTTATCCAGCTAAGACTATCCACAATCGAGCAAAATTCTCACGGTCCTTCTTTGAGAAGCGACTCAAAGGAGGGATCTTTGCACCAGCTTTGCGCTAAGGCATAAGAAAGGTAGCAGTTGCAGTTCGAGTTCTTCATGATATGAAGATTATCGTTGTACCTAAAGTCTCACATGTGCTACATTTTCTAGAGACGTCGAGACAAATCAGTTTGGGAAGAACATCCCAGCCTTAACATTTGTGGGTTTGGTTCCTTAGAATTTGGAACAATAACGGCTTTTGGATCGATATGATCCTAAGGAGCATTCAAACCCGCCTCAGCTGGAGGAATCTCGGATTGTCCATAAGGAGGATTTTCCGAAGGCGTTGGGAGCGATTCATAGCGACTTTCAACATCAATAACACTGCAAGAAGTACCAGAAGATGAAGCACCAAGATTTCACTTCTTGCGGAAGTTTTCAAAGACACTCATCGGGGAGGAATACATAGTGAAGAACGGAAGCGAAGATAAGAAGAAAGAGAGGCGATAAACTGGAATTTATAGGAGAAACATGAAAGAACAAACAATGGAAAGAATGAAATTTTGGAGGAAGATCTGGTTCGATAAGAAAAAAAAAAAAAATCAAAGAGACAAGCAATCAAAGCAAATAAAATCGAAGATAACTAATTCACAGGGATTTTGACTTCAATAAAGAGATGTCAACTTTTCAGATTTCTTAAGACAAGATTCACTTCAAACTTAAGTATTTTCTAGGCTTACTGTTGGGGTGTACATCCCAGCTCAGAAATTAAGGTCTAGTAAGCGTAAATCAAGGGCCTAGAAATCGAGTGAATAACATTACCAAAATAGAAGCACGGACTAAGTTAAGCAGCAAACTTAGATCCACACAAAATGAACGACATGGTCAAGCCTATGCGGACATACTTGATGTCCATTCTGAAATGGGCTAAAACTTATTCAAATATGTAAAAAGTGTTTTTTTGTAACTTATTCTAGTGGTTTTTAATATCTCTTTAACTCTATAGGATGTTGAATTTCAAAAGTGGTCACCATTGTACCATATGAATCCAACGTATAAAAAGTGTTTTGATTAGTAATAGTAATAGTTGAATCTACCGAAGTTAATTTTATTAAATACCAACAAATTAAATAGAATAAATGGAAACGTTACATATGATTTTGAACGATACAAGAAAAAAGAGGGATAAAAGACTGGGAGATCAGATTCTCTACACAAATATTCGACTAATTTCTTTACTAAATTTTCACTTGTTTTTTTATATTTTTATTATTGTAAAAAACTCCAAAGTGATAATACCGTTTATTTCTAGATTCTTACTCACATCGATAACCTTGTTCATTAATTAAAATTATTGCATATTTGTCCAATAAAACCTTTTTACTTTTTGTGTTATCAGAACGAATCCGATCTTACATCTATTCTGTTTACAAATTTTGACAGTTATAGTTTCTGTTACAATAAGTGATTATACATCATTAAAAAAAAATTTATTCTCCACCAATGCATTTAATATTCTCTCTCATGAATTATACAAGGATATCTTGTTTTTAAAATAAAAAATTGTTATTCTAAAATGGAAAAAGTTTTGTTATTTTTTGACACAAAATTTTAGATGTTATTTGCACAGATTTGCGAATAAATAACATATTTGTATAGGTATTTAGCAAGTATATGGTCTAGAGAGGTCTTTTTCTTTTGGGTCACAAGGCGAGAGAGGTATCTAGTTAAAGGAAAAAAATCAAATATTATTGGCTACCAAGTGGGTGAGATATAGTTTGGAATGTTATCAGTCTAGCTATTAGAGTGGTGGCTTGGATGAATACCACAAACAGAAAAATAGAAAGAAAGAAATATGAAATAAGAAGACAATATGTGATGTATGTAGAATCAGTTTTAGATTCTCGTACATCACTAGACAAGAAAAAGATTGTGGTGATGAGTTCACCGACCCGAGTTAATTCAACTACCAAGACACTATATATATCAGTTACAAGTAGAGGGTTAGTTCATAAGATACGAAGAAAAAAACTTAAAGCAGAAACCACCTCTTTGTGTTTAGATCAAAGATGTCTTTAAATATTAGAGATCCTCTTGTGGTAGGTAGAGTTATAGGAGACGTTCTTGAATGTTTCACGAGATCAATCGATCTAAGGGTAACTTATGGCCAAAGAGAGGTGACAAATGGGTTGGATCTAAGGCCTTCTCAAGTTCTTAACAAGCCAAGAGTCGAGATTGGTGGAGACGACCTAAGGAACTTCTACACTTTGGTTCTTAAATTTAAACTCTCTATTGTCACATTTCTTCTTCATTGCTTCATTACTCTTCTTTCTACCAATATACCTTGGCCATGCAGACCCACAAGGAGACCTTTGGTTAAATCTTTCATTTGTTCTATTTTCTTACGATTTATTGGTTTACTTCTAGAGATACCCATATCAAGAAGTATTTTACTTTCTTTCAATGTTTACCATAAGATGAACCCATGAAAACATTTCATCAAATCTCAATTAAATGTAAACAATTTTATATTATACCACAGTTCTCCTCTTTCTTGGTCTCTTATCTAAATCCCAGATGTTTTTTTTCAGAAATTTTTTTCATACTTATGCTTATATTTTGGGTAAGAATCTGGGTTTTTCTTTGTTCCTCCAAAAATTGAGATTGTATTTTTGTAATTTTTTTAGTTCTTCGATACATTTAAGATGACAAAAGATATCCGAGTTCGGCTATGCAAAAATATAATAATAATAAAATAGATGGTCATTTAATCAAATATATTTTTATGAATATGTGATCTCTGTTGTGGTATATTTGATGACTGTTTGAATAAGTATATTCAACCCAGGCTTTTAGATACTTCGCTATATATAGACATATAGCTATGACCTACCTTTTTCTATTCATTTTTTTCTTCATTCTTGTCTTATCTCATTTCTCAAACTTCAAAAGAAAAAAAAATTCTGCTTTCTTGATCAATTTGAGCATGATAATCAAATATTTTCATTCTTCTTCGTCTTATATTGTAACGGGTTTTAGTGTTGATGGGTTTAATGAAGGTTATGGTGGATCCAGATGTTCCAAGTCCTAGCAATCCTTACCTCCGAGAATATCTCCATTGGTTGGTGCACTAGTTCACCTCTTTTGTTCACCTTTAGTTATATCCTTAAACATGTTTGCTTTAATTAGATCATATAAATATATACACTCAACCACACATGGAAAAGGGATATGTATATTAATTGGAGACTATGACATTTAGTAAATCATTGATAACAAAACCAAAAATCTTCCTTTTGATAGACGAGGACATGTATAATCAGCTTTAAGAAATTGGTTTATAATTTTGTCTCCTAACAAAGCCTGTTCACCAAGGATAAACTGAAGAGATTTTAAAACTTTAGATATGTATATACGTTTTTTTAGCAGAGCTACACATTGATTCTATTGAAGTATAGGACATGACTTGTACTAAAATTTGTTCTTCCACTTTAAAGTTGTTTGTACGAACATTCTTAGCCTGATGACGTATCTTTGTGACTTGCAGTGACTAGGTTTCCTGTTATATCACAGCTACCACACAACACATCTCTTTTTTTTATTCTCAATTTATATATATATATATATATATATTAATATATAGTCTCACTTGTATATATGCATGCACCATATAAAACTTTCAAAGACTCGATGTGATTATTGATGCATGTTTTGGAGTCACTTACACCGAAAAACTATTGGTTTAAAATTACAATAGAACTAAGGATCTCATTAGCACCAATAGTCTATTAATTACGTTATTATCTTTTTGTATGAATCTTAAGTTTAAGTGCAATATCTTAAAAACCTATATGGGTACTCTTATTACAGGTTGGTGACTGATATCCCTGCGACAACTGGAGCAAACTTTGGTGAGTGTTATTCTACAGATTGATCGCTAGGCGATCGATAGAACAAATTCACATGTGTTTGATGATTGTTTTCCAGGCAATGAGATTGTGTCTTACGAGAGTCCAAGGCCCACCTCGGGAATTCATCGTATCGTGCTGGTGTTGTTCCGACAGCTCGGTAGGCAAACAGTGTATGAACCAGGGTGGCGCCAACAATTCAACACTCGTGAGTTTGCTGCGCTATACAATCTCGGCCTTCCCGTGGCTGCGGTTTTCTTCAATTGTCAGAGAGAGAGTGGCTGCGGAGGACGAAGAAGTTAGATGGGCTTCTTCCTTTAATTAATTTATATTGCATACTCTAGTGAGATTTATGCATCTATAGTATTATAAGAAGCATTTTATGATACGAGTAATGAACGGTGTGATAATGACTATAATAGTTTTATATGTATTAAATAATCCGAGGGGGAGAAAAATGAGAGTCTTTTTACTTATATGGTGTGTGCTGCAATATTTTATATTATTGTACATGAAATAAAGTGTTATATAGCTACGTTACGTATATTTCCTTTATTTTGATGCAACGGTATCTTAACATTTCCGAAAAGAGGGACTTGAAAAAACAGTCAAGTGGCATTTTGGAATCTGCTTTTTTTTTTTTTTTTTTACATTTCCATACTCGTTTGATTTTCTTGTGTTAAGATTTTCTTTTATTGATCAATACATTGCTAAATAATCATGATACAAGATATAGTTTATACTTACAAAAAACTAACACAAAAAAATATAAATTTATAAATAATCGGCGCAAAGACAACACTAATTTTACTGAAGATATACTGGTCTATTTGGCTATTGTCAATCACATACAAGAAAAGTTCCATGACTAGTTTTTGATATCGTCCATGATGCATTATATTTAATTTAAGTGTTTTCTAATCTTTTATCTATAAATATCACGACTGTAATAATATTTAAAATATGACAAAAAATCAAGTGTGTTGTAATTATTTAATTAATTTGTTGTTTAAAATAATTAAGCAGTCATACAAGAAGGTTTATGCTCGTAAACATCCGTGCTTATCTAAACCAAAAATCGTAACAGAAGAAGAGTTTGCATCCCAAAAAACTGAAGTGTCTAGTTTTAAAAAAGCAAAGTTATTTAGAGATAAAAAGCAATAGCAGATTGTCAAAAAAAAGGAGAGGGTGGCATGAATTTTTGGAAAAGAAATGGAATAAGAGAATATTATCATAAAGAAAGATTGATTGTAAATGTTAAAAAAAGATATTGATTATAGTACTATGAAAATAACATGTGTTCCACCTCTTGGAACATGGTCAATAGTACTATGAAAATAACATGTCACTATGCCAGTAACCAACAAAAAATAATTGGTCCACTTTTTCAGATTTCCACCACTCATACGGACAGTCTTGTCAAACCAATCAATACATTCCAACGTGTATGTCCATAGAGATGTTTATAGATTTGAATAGTTGAGAATATGTAATGCCTCGACTACTTTTGTTGGTGGGTCCATAAAATTTTAGTTGATTCTTGGTTTATTTATCTTATTTATGTTTGATAACTAGTTTAATATGTTCGAAATTTGTAAGATTTCTCGTTTATGTTTGTTTTTTTTTCTTCTTATAGTTGTAATCGTAATGTTTTTGTTTTTGTATTTTGTATATGATAAACGACAATGTGCACGTAATCTCGTCTTCGTTCGATTTAGCTTTTATTTGAGTTTTGAATGGCAATGATAAAATAAACTGTACGAACTAAATAGTTCAACAGAACAAGTGCAACAAATGTAGTTAGTACGAAACAAGCAATGGATAACACATGAAACAAAAAAAAAAAAAAACCAAACATGATAATTATCAAACTTCTACTTTTTTTCTTTGGACAAATTGTGCTTTGCAGTAAATTAATCTACGAGTTAGTCTTTTATTTTATTTTTGAAAGGCAAATGAATAAATTGGAGACACGACGATTTCTATTTAGTCACCCAAAAAGGTTAAGAAGAATTAAGGCAAATGAAACATAATAATTAATTTTCTAATTAGTCACTCACTAGTCACAACCATTCTTTACAACAAATGCTGAATGAAAAGAACATTTATTTTTAAAATTTTGGAACAGCATAAAACAATAAAAAATTTCTAAAATTATTTCCAAATACCAATAAATGCAGAGTTTACTAATAATAACAAGAGAACCAATCAACTTTTTAAACAACAAAATTTAAAATTAACTGATAATTTTTTTGTACTATTGTATTTTCAAATATTTAATTTATGTACAAAAATCAAATAAATAATAGTAATTTACATATTTTTAGATATCTATTCTTTTTTCTTATAAAGGTTTAATAAAATAAAAAATTGTAAAATAACTAATCATCCTAGGCCGATTAATGCAATTTTTAGACTTGCAAAAATCATCCTAGGCCGATTAATCCAGTTTTTAGACGATTTCTTGACAATTATGTTTTTTGCTGCCAAAACATTTAGGCGACCGTTTTTTTGAAATAGTACGCATAATATAGGACAGGTGGAAACAGTTTAATATAGCGATGGGACACTATAGTTCCTATCCTACAGATGGAACGTTTGAGAAACTAAACGACTAAGCGATCAGCATCTAAGAACTTTTGAGCTTTGGATAAACCATCGATTTGTATCTAGTTCCTAGTTCCTACAGATGGGAAACCAAAGCCATATATATGTACTCAGGCTAAGTTATATACGTTGAAACGGGACATTACATTCTAAACATTGGAAAGGAGAAGCTTGCTTGGGACTCTTGTTTACTATATTAGATATCTTTTTTCACATCTCGTATAAACTTTGTGTTCATAGTGAAACTCAAAAAGTGTCTATTAATTTTCTTTTGTGTTTATTTAATAGATAGATGTTCTAAACTTTAATTAAATTTGTATCGTATGCTCTAACAAAAAAAAACATATTTTATACATATAAGATGAGATTTTGATGATGATGTGATAGAAACAACAATAATTTGTCAACATTATCCCCTTGATAAACTCTTTTCTCATCCATCTCTCTGAATCTTGATGCACATACATTCATTTTTTTTCTTTGAATATATTGTCACCAAAAGACAGTTTTCTGTAAAAAAAAATAATATATATATTTTTCTTGGAAAAAAACAAAACTTTTACTTTTCATCTGATCTGTGAAGCTGATGTGTCCATCAAGTTAACACCAACCAAAGACCATAAAGAAGATACTAAAAAGACTATTAAAACCTTTGGAGAGAACCAACCCAAAAATATCAAAGACATACCAATCCAACCAGAAAGATTTAAGCTACAAATCAAATATTTTGATAAACTCAACTCATCAAAGAATCACGGAGAAAAAGAATTGGTTCAATATCTTACCGCATGATGAAGATGTTCAATTTTCCAAAGAACCTGAAGAAGACCAGCAGATTATAATTAAAAAATTTCAATCAAACCAGGATGAACCAAGTTGTAACCTAATTTGTTTTGGAAACTTAACCCTTCAGAGGCGTACAGCGAGTTGGATTCATGCAAAATTCAATTATGGTATAAAAGTTATTCAACTTTTAAACTAGGAGATATCCGACTTGCATTATTTGGAAGCTCACGGATTCAAGAAGATTCAAACTCATATTTGGAAATCAGGAAAGATATCTAAGCCTTCAGGAGACATATCCAACTGTCCAAAAGAGTCATCTATTACATTTCCATGCACCAGCAGACACAAAATCAGGCGGATCTCTTTGTGCTCAGATCTCTTTCTGCTCACACTTTCCTTATATGGCCGTGTTCACACTTGGTGCCATAACTCTCTAACGGCTAGTTCCTCTTTGCTTCTGTGTTTTGGCTCACTTATAAGACGACCAGAATGTTCTAGAAAAGCTCACCTATCCTTCAATTTGTGCAGATACAAGCAAATATCCTATTTTCTTAGGTTAACCAGATTTGCTCAATGACCCAATGACTAATTGCATTTAATTGTTTTGATTTTCTTTCTTACTTTACCTTTTTAGAGCATTGGCTTCCTCATGTAAGAGCTCTATATAAATTTTTTTCTCCTTTGTTCAGAATATACTTTGATCATTAAAAGTAAGAAAAATCGTTGTTCTTCGCAAAGTTGTGTTCTTTGTGTTTAGTTTGTTCTTTATAATATATGTGTGAAGATTCACTTTTATTCTTTAAAAACCACAAATCTAGGTTTGTTTGTGAGATTCATACAATTTTATTCGTTGATTGAGTGAGTCAATTAGTCTACAGATTGAGAGAGTCAATAACCTTTTCACCACTTCCATCTTTATTTCAAACAATTTCCGCTACAACTTGTCACTTTGAAACCATGTGATCAATAAATTTGTTAGAATTATTCTCGAACATACATTAAATGGAAATTGTACTTATAGAAATTCTTTAAAAATATTACTAACGAATCCCAAAAAATTTGATTTGGAGTCAATACACAAAAATTTAAAGTCATTTCTTAAAGTTACTCTCCATTTCTAAGTTCATAGTCTTGGCAATGAAAGGAAAATACTATTGTACCTTATTCCAACACATTTTTACAATAAATTAACATAAAAAAACGTCGGATTTACAAATAATAATTTTGTTATAATATTACAGGTAGATAACAAAAAAATGTGTTCACTTACCAACTTTTTGTTGCTCAATTCGTCGTTAGATTGAATCGATCGCTTTCATAGTAAAATCAATCTAATATGACAAATTTTATGTTTGTCGTAAATGTGTTGCTACGTACCAATTAATTAACATCAAACACTTTTCAATGCCAAGTTACTACAATTTATGTCATTAATTAGTGATAATTATTTTTCGTCGCAATAGGTCGTCACAATTCTACTGTTTTCTTGTAATATTAAATCTACTTTAAATGGATAATTTATAAACTAAAATCGATGTTATCAACAAAACTTGAATTTTCACAATTTATCAACAAAAAAATGTTGATCTAATATTTTTGGTTATTGTCAGAGCCGTGTTTCATGTTTATTAAAAAAGCATTTGTAAGCACTCAAATAATATATACATTTTAACACTTTATTATTTTTATTTTTTAAAAATCAGTGTAATAGTTAAAAATACTTTTTTTTCCTTCCTACACCCAAAGTAAAAAGTCAACACAAAATATTAGGAATTTTTTTATTTATAATCAGTTTATTATTATTATTATTTCTTATTGAAATTATGATTAATAGTCTAAATATTAAGAGCCATTGATGATGCATGATTTTCATCTTCAAAACTAATAAAAATTATCAACATGAGGGTAATTCTATAAAGGATAGTGATGGAATCAAGGTCGCTAGTTGTGTAACACTCTCAGCAATGATCACGAGATGGAATGAAGTTGATCAAGGATGGAACCTGTTGTAATTGGTTGGATAACTCTCTTTACAATGGTCTAAGCGTAAAGATGAATCAAGTGATGGTGGATTGTAGGTTGCCACAAAACTTATGGAAAGAGCTTTGATAAGACATAACCTTTTTTGAGATGGATTCTCTAAAAAATTCAAAGAAATGCACAAAACAAGTGTTTAACAGATCGAAAGGTAAAAATGATACACGGCCGAGGGGACTTTTTTTATAATGGTTCAAGTAGATTTATTCTTTTTGGAACTAGAATCAAATTACATAAATAAAAGATTCAATCATAAGACCTAAAATGAAACAAATTACACTGACTATGACTACTAATGAAAAGCAAAATAAAATGCAAAGATTTATTAGAAAGTTTGAATGAAATTCAAACAAACACATACCTTAGCCTCTATTTGTGGATGCTCCTCCACTTATGGTAAATGTTCTTGCTTGGCTTTGAGATTAATAACTCAAAAGGTGAGTTTTCTTCCTTTGCTTCTTGATAACTTGACGTGTGAACAAAATGGCAGTGTTTGGTCTTCTTTGGTTCTTGATAAGTGATAGTCCAAACGATGAGTTGCAAGTACAAACATTTATGTTGGTGTGATCTTGAATAAGGTAAGTTCTTTCTCCTTTCTTAGAAATGACAAACATTCTCTTGGACCGTCTTGTATAATATATGGTTCTTTTTGCTTGGTCCTTGCTCCGTGCTTGTCCTTAGAGTGATATTGATCCGGTTCTCCAAGTTGAGAAATGGTAAGTTGAAGTTGCTCGAAGATGGTTTCTTCTGGATGGACTTCTTCTTGTTGTAATTGTTCCACATCTTTGTTGAATTATTCCCTTAAAACTCTAGTTCCTGACTTTGTTTTTGGTCTATTACGCTAGGTACTTGTGATTATACGACCTCATCAAACAACAATAAAAAATGATGATACCGTTTAGTAAGATTGTTTGGCATTACTTATTTAGGTGGTTAAAATTTAAAATATTTCTAAATTTATAGAAAATTGAAAATTATTAACATTATGAGAAATTACCTATTTTAAACTAAATTTTCACGTCATGACTTTTCCTTCACGAATAATAGATCGGTATTTATTTCATCATAAATTGCAAATAAATTCAAATGAACTATTTAAACTTTCCAAAACGTATATAATTAAAATATTGACCGTAAGAAAAATTAGTCATCCGTTTACTCAGTTAATTCGACATCCAGAAATGACAACGTCTTGGCATTATCTTCTTAATTATCATTTTTTTGTAATAATAGTGTAAATCTTAAATTATATATGGTAATATTTCTGTGAAAAAATGCACAATGTAGGAAGTTAGTTTGAAATATGCCATTTTCTCAGAATTGGGTGTCTTAATTGATAAAGACTAAACCTTGTTGTTTTGTCTTGAACTGAAAAAAAATATATTACCAAATCAATTCTTTTAAGTTTCTCAAAATGTACCACCATATTTTAATACTATCATACTCACTAAAAAAATGTAATATCCTCATTATAACGGTCACCCACAACAGAACAGGGTAAGCCCACATGACTCCACACTCATTAGAATTTGTGTATCTATGATCATATTATAACTGAATCTTGATTGGTTTCAATATGATCTTCTAATATTATATGGTAATATGTTTTTCAGATTAAGACAAAACAATGTCGTTTAGTCTTTATCATTGAAACACCTAATTACTGAAATTACATGTTTTTAAACTTAACTGTTGACAAAAAAACTGAACTTTCTGTGTCATATATTTTCCTCCACGAATGTGTTACTATATATACTTTAAGGTTTATACAATTAATACAAATTTTCTTGGGCGAGTAGTTAAAAAATTCAGTTAATTGAATCCTTGTCAGAGTTAGATTATCTCAAGCGACAATTTTTTTTTTAAAAAGTTTAACTAAAAAGTCATCATTTTGGAAGATAATGTCACGTCATTGTCATGTCAAATATTGAGTCAGTTGACTAACTTCTGTTATTGTCAATATAAAATTAATTTAATAGTTTTAATATCTATTTTAATAATAAAATTTTGGTTCAAATATCAAATATATATTATAAATTTTAAAAGTAATCATCATATATTATTTCGACAATTAGGCATGTTTTGACAATTTTAGATAATTTATTTAAATTTGTTTTCAGTTTATCATGAAATAAGCATGAATATATTTTTGTGAAAGAAAAGACACGACCAAAATTCAGTTTGAAATCGACAAATTTCCCCTTCTGTTACGGTCAATATGCATTAGACATGTTTTGTAAAATTCAGATAGTTGATTTGAATTTATTTGCAATTTATAGTGAAATAGGTTCATATCTATTATTCTTCGAAGGAGAAGGCAAGAGGCAGAAAAATCAGTATAAAATAGACTGGACTCCCTATATTTCTCTTAGTGTTAGTGTTATTATTAAACAAAATTAATATTCTATCGTGCCAGTACGACTGTCTTCTAGCATTTTGGCATCTGATTAATCCGAATATTGAAAAAAAAACTGCATGGTAATTTCAGATATGTAGCATTTTTTATAAGAAAACTGGTGTAAGACTATATATAGACTATCTTTATAAAAATGTAGAAGCTATTAGTGGTGGATTTGTAATTTTTTGGGACGGATAATTATAATTATTTACTCTCTCCCTATTATAATCATACTTATTAATATTTAGAGGCCTTTTTTTTTGCATTGACCATTGTATGCTTTCTTAGAAAAATGGTAAATTACATAAATGTCAATTTTACCAAAAGCTAAGATATAAACCACAAAGAATTGAACACAATAAGGTATCATATCAACAGATTTGGTACATTCCCATCACAGATAACTTGCAACGAATGAAAACAAATGAATATGTATGAAAGAACAGTTACATCAATGAGATGACATGTAAACATTCACAGATAAATAGGAAAGTAATGAAAGATTTAAAGGATCTACTATTTGTATCTCATACATTTCAGATATAGATGGATTGATAGTTGGTGTATCGAAGGAGACAACATCGACCTGCAGAGGAGCTCACGTTGAGGGGTGGCCAAATTATTCGGGGTATTCGATCCATCTGATCCAAATATTTGGGTATTTGGAGTGTCCTGATCTTGATCAGAATATTAAAAATATGGATTCGAATCTGGGTATTATTTTTGTACTTACATGGATAATCCGATCAATCTGTTATGTTTTTTTTATCTGGTTCATAAGTCTCATATGTATTATTTTTTTTTTTTTCATAAATTACAAATATATAATAATTCTTAAACTAGTATTATTATTTAGTGATTTGAATTGTTTTATATTTATTTTAATTTTTTTCTTTTGTTTTTAGATTCAAGAGTGTAAATTTTCAAATTTAAATATTTATTTTATATAATGTTTTGATATGAAATTTTAAAAACTTGTTATCCTCTCCATTTTAAAAATTTATTACACTAATTATGTTTGAATACTAATACGTTTCGTACTTAGACCTATTCACGATACAATCACCATTCTATTTATGATAGAAACTCGACATTAAACAAAAGTATATATAAAAGATTAATTTTTAACATACAAATTTAAAAAACTCAATTTAAAGCTGGTTTTTATAATGAAATAATGAGCTATTATTAGTTTATTTATAATATCTTCATGGTAAAAATAAATAAAACAAAATAGAAAATCGTATACAAATAAAAATAAAAACAGAGGATATAAATTAGCTAATTAATATATTATTTTTTTACTACCGATTTAGTTTTGACATTGAATGAGAAGTATTATCTGCCGTTGTTGGGTTTTCTTTTACAACAAAAAATAAAAAGAACTAAATTTCTGTGGTTGTCACATTTTAAAGATGAATTTAGAGATTCTAATAATAAATCTATTCATTAAAGATCTCTTATTCATGTAGGGTGTTTTAGAAACTCCTAAACATTCAAAGTGGTCATTTGATTTGTTTATGCAAGTTTGATACATAAGCTGAAGCAGTTTTATTTTATGGGATCCATGAAATTGTTAGAAAAGAATTTTACTATGGGGACAATGATAAAACTGGACTTTTATATTATCAAAAATTTTAAACAATATATATATTCTTAAGAAAAAATTACAGATTAAAATTTTCCTGATGTTAAATAACTACGCACTTGTAATCAAGTATTTTTTATTATTTTTCTAAACGTGGTAATTCATCATTACTTTACTATGAAGTAGCATCGACATTTTTATGACATCCTGTTTTGCAGTTAATATCCTATTTGCAACTGATTAACGATAAAACTTTAGCGACAAATTATCAATATAATTTTTTCAGGATACCGAGCAATGATTTTTCAAAGTTGATGCCAGTTCGATGTTAAATTACCACGATTTCCTTCGTTTTTATTTTGCTTAGTTTTTAACCTTCGTTACTAAATCTATGTTGAAGTAACGACGATGAACAGTTTTCACTGAATTTTGTTAAAACTGATAAGCAAAACCTTGGATCAAAGCTTATTTGATTGATTGAGAAATGCAAAATACAAATACTCTAGAGTTTTTATTAAAACATGAAATGCATAACAAGAAGATAACAAGAACCACCGAGAAAACCGTGAACACATTTGACTAAGAAGTAGAACTTTAGTTTGACTCTATCTCCAAAACAGGCATCTCTAATTGCAGAGAATTGTTTTTCAAATTTGACTTTTTCAAATAACCACCAACTCCACAAAACATGCAATCTTCAGCAACATTCTTTCCCTCAAACTAAACGCTCTTAGCATTTAAGCTTGTTTCAAATTCCTGAACACCCAACAGCCGCCTCATCCTTTGGAACAAATCGAACTTCAATGGCTTTGTTAAAATATATGCGATTTGATTTTGTGTTACACAATGCACCAAAACAACTTCTTCCTCCTTTAATAGATCACGAAGAAAATGAAATCTAACTTTGATATGATTTTTTCTCCCATGAAAGACTGGATTTTTAGACAATTTGATTGATGAACTGTTGACGCAAAAGATTGTCAAACACTCCATCTTCCTTTGTTCAATGTACCCAAGTATACTCTTCATCAACAGACATTGCATCGCACATACGGAGGTATGCTCATACTCGCACTTGGTGCTTGCTTAAGCCTATAGAGCTCTTTGTTTAGCTTAAACACTTTGTGCTCTTCCCCTTTCTTCTGGTATCCTTCAGGTTGATCAATGAACACAGTCTCCTGTAGAACAACGTAAAGAAATGCACTCTTTACATCTAATTGAAACACACTCCATTTTCTTTTAGCTGCTTCAGCTATTAGGAGCCGAATGGTATCCCCCTTGCCACTGGAGCGAACACCTCATCATAATCAATTCCATGAACTTGAGCATAGCCCTTTGCTACTAGTCTAACTTTAAGCTTACTGATCTCTTTTATTTCGTTAACCTTTGTTTTTTAAAAACTCATTTTACACCTATATTCTTTGCTCTTTTAGGCAAATCAACAAGCTCTCATGTCTCGTTTCTTTCAATCGATTCGAATTCAGCTTCCATAGCATCTCTCCATCCCTTTTCTCTTTCGGCTTCCCTGTATGTAAGAGGATCTTCATCAGCGTCTTTTAACAACCGGCATTGCAAAACGTGTTCTTCATCTACTTCTTCTCCAACATAGTTTTGATGGTATCTAGGTAGAGCTCTCCGTCTCGTTTGTCCTCCTAACTCTCTCTATTCCTCAGCATTTTCCTAAAGAGTTATCAATAATTTCAACTTCTTATGTAACATCTGTTTCTATGACTCGTCCACTGTTTCTTCTTCGATATTCAATTCATTACTTGTTTCATCACCGTCTTCCTTCTCCCATTCCCACTTTGAATTCTCATCAAACACAGCATCCTTAGTGACAATGATATGATCTTTGATGGGATCATACATCTTATATGTTTTAGAACCTTCGCTTAGTCCCAGAAAGATGCATTTTAATCCATGATCATCTAGCTTCATTCTTTTCTGGCTTGGAACATGCGCAAATCCAACACAGCCAAACACCTTTAGGTGCTTGATATTTGGTTTGTCTCCAGTCCACTTCTCTTGTGGCGTCATTTCTTTTATCGCTGAAGTGGGACACTTGTTGAGAATATGATTAGTCCAGTGCACAACTTCTCCCCAAAAGCGTCTCGGCATCCTGTTCTCCATAAGTAAGCAACGAACATTGTTCATGATTGTTCTGTTTTTACGCTCTGCTATCCCGTGTTGTTGTTGAGTAAAGGCTGTTATTACTTGTCTCCTAATTCCATGAAGAGTGCAGAAGTTGTTGAACTCTTTAGATGTGAACTCCCCTCCACAATCACTCCTTAGTCCTTTGATCATTGAAAAGACTGGTTTTGAGCTATGGGACGTAGTATACGTTCGGAATGATGTGAATTCTCTTCCTAAAAACAAGTATGATGCTCCATTGTCCTTGCACCCTCATTTTTGTATCATTCCCAAGTTTCACCTTATCCATTTTCTTTTCATCCAAATCCGTGAACCGGCTGCAATCCCCTGTAATATGATTCGATCAGCCTGAATGCAGATCATGTTCTTCGACAAATACCATGAGTAACAACTCCTCCTTCTCTTTTGACTCTGCATAATTCGCTTTACTGTCCCAAGTTGGACATTCAGATTGGTAATATCCTAACTTGTGAAACCTAAAGCATTCAATCATAGCTCATTTACTTCTTCCTCGACCTTGTCCTCCTCCTCCTCTGTAGCTGCCTCCTCTGAACCCTTTTCCTCTGCTTTCGTATGATACTTTTAAGACTTGCTCTTCTTTAACATCTGTCTTCATGTGTTGCTCTTGAACAAGGAGGCTACTCTTCAGTTCATCAAGCGTCAATGTGTCGAGGTTGTTTAACTCTTCGATTTTTTGGTTAATGATCTTATAATCTTCTCCAAAATGGTATTTTCTTGAAGTGTTTCTCCATTCGTCCTCATCTTCTTTGCAATGGATAGATTCCGTGCAAAGAAACCATTGATAGTCTCCCTTTCTCGCATTTGAAGCATTTATACTCCTTTCGTAGAGCCTGTAACTGTTCTCTCTCACCTTTTGAGGAGCCTTCAAAATTTTGACTCATGCTTTCCCATATTTTCTTGCTTGTATCCATATCTAGAACTTCTCTATCAATTTATTGTAAGAGAAAGTTCTTAATCTTTTGATATTTGAGTATCTGCTCATCAAGCTTCTTATGTTGTTCCATCGTGGTTGTGCTGCCTTCAACTTTGCTGATTCCTTTTTAGATGAGTTCCCAATTTTCTTTGGAACAGATGAAATTCTCCATTAGTCGAGCCGAATGGTCATAATGACCATCAAATCTTGGTATGGCTGGAGCTAAGAGACCTTTCATGTTTTTCCCCATCTCAATCGCTCGCTCTCTCTTTATGTCGGTGTTTTAGTCTCTCTTTAATTTGTGATTAAGGCTCTGATACCAATTGTTAATACTGATAAGCAAAACCTTGGATCAAAGCTTGTTTGATTGATTCAGAAACAAAAATACAAATGCTCTATTTATAGAGTCTTTATTACAATATGAAATGTATAACAATAACATAACAAGAACCACTGAGAAAACCGTGAACACACTTGACCAAGAAGTCGAACTAGCTCGACTGTATCTCCAACATAGGCGCCACTAATCGCAGAGACTTCTTCTTAAAGCTTGACTTATTCAAACATCCACCAACTCTAAAAAACCTGCAATCTTCAGCAACAAATTTAATGTCAAACACTAACGAAAAATTTGCTTTCAATGCTGACCCATTGCAAGCTCGTCTTTGTAACAAAGTATCACTGATTTTCAGGATGCTTAAGAACCTCATGTCTTATTTTCGTGTGAATTAATAACCTTGAGTATTCAGTTTCAAGATTACCACCTGTTACGACTTGATCTGAAGAGATCAATCCGTGTATTCCTCTACATATTTTGTCTCGACAAATGGACTAACAGCCTGATTCTCAAAGAAAATTTAGAAAGAATAAGAAAATTTGGGAAAATAAGAAAAAGTGGCTTTCAATATCTCTTATATTGATAAAAAATATTAGATTATTACAAATTACAGATCTTCTAGGTAGTGAATCTGACCTATCCGCTCTTGGTGTAGCCCAATGACATCCTGGACATCCGGCCTGTAACATTCTCTCCCACCTAATTTGGCGATACTCGTTTCCGTGAATGCCTTTAGCTATTTTTTGAAATTCCACAAGTTCACTTCAGGTTCCCATGATGCCTCAAATTCGGATAGTGATTTTCCACTTGATAAGGAAGCGTGTTTGTTGAGGAATATCATGCTTCCAGACTACCTTTAATGTGAGCACTTCTTTCATTTCCTTGTCATAAGACTTGGTTATGATTGGTGGTGCACGACTGGACTGTCCACGACTTTCAAATTCCATGTCTTCAGCTTTAGCATGCTTACATGGAATACTGGATGAAATTTCCATGATTCATTTAGGTCAAGTTTATAGGATACCTTACCTATCTTCGCTGTTACTTTAAACAGTCCTTCATTTCTCCGGAGGAGTTCATTATGCATGCTTCTAAATACTTAGAACTGTTGCAGAAGGAGATTTACCAACACATGTTCCCCCATCTTCAAGTCCAATGGTCGTCTCTTATCATCAACCCACTTTTTCATGCATTTATGGGAATTCTCCAAAGAGACCCGAGCAAAATCTGCGTAATTTTTCCATGTTTGAACCTTTTTTTGTGCATCCGGACTCCATGTCTTGTTGTATGGTATTGTCATTGCATGAAGAGTTGTTGGCCAGTGGCCAGCTTAAACAGACTTTTGTCGTTTGCCTCGCTCCATTGTAGATTGTAAGATAATTGGACAATGTCTAGCAATTTCGCCCATTCTTCCTGATTTTCATTGATATATTTAAGAAGATAACATTCTAATAGGGAAATTGCTCGATTTGTTTGGCCATCTGTTTAGATTGTTGAGAATTTAAGCCTCGTCCCAAGATTTTTGAACAACTCCGTACAAAGCTTCCCGGTGAAACGAATATCACAATTACTTACAATGTTCCTCGGTGATGCAGAGGTTTTGCGTATCAAATAAATCAACAAAAACCTACAATGTCTATTGTAAGTAATTGAGGTTCGAATCCACAGAGAACCTAGAATTAGCACATTAAGATTGTATGATTTCGATTTAATCTAAAGTAATAGTAAATGGTTGTGGTTTTGATTGTAACATGAATCAAAAGCGAATCTAAAATAGCTAATTAAATAAAATAAATTTGACTCACAATTAAACTAAACGAATCATTTGAGGAAAGACATTGATTAGGGAATAATAATAAACTGATTGATCTTGCAGAGTTTTAATTAAGCTCTTCCTAGAAATATGAACAATATTAAATCAATACACTCTCATGTCATTGATCACTATGCTAAACAATCTTTCTAACTAAACTCTCATTTGGAAGATTAATCATCTGCATGCATTAATTTTTGGTTCAATTGATTCACTAATCATCCTAACATCATCTCTCAATGGCTAGGAATGAAAAACTCTTAAATGATTTGGTTCAAGAATTTCATCAACACCTCTCGGTTAACAAATTTCATAAGTTCTAGATTTGATTCTCTTAAATTCAGTCATCAAGAAGGATCTAATAACCTAAACATCAATCAATCATCATTTCATGCCTGATCTACCAATCCTTAAACCATTCAAAGAGATTTACTCACTCTTCATCATAGAGGAATAAAACGAATTCATAGAAAGATTAAACATGAATAATAAGATAAGGGATTAAGAATTTAGCCAAGATAATTCTTTGATTGTCTTAAAGAAGTTCTTCATAAATACAAATCTCAAACTCTATGTCTCCTCAACCACCTGGTGGCTGCAGTCTCTCTCTCTAATCTAAAACTTGCTAAAAATGACCTAGGGTTGGGTATTTATAGTTTGAGACTAAACCAATCTGACTAAATAAACTAAACTGGTTTAATTACAAAATTTTCTGCCAGATCATTAAATCGGATCGATCAATCCAAATATGGAACGATTGATTGTACAATGAATCAGTCGATCTTGGAGGGTCTTGGTCGATCTTGGATACTCCCGCAAATTTGAGCAGATGCGATCGATTGGTCTTAGAATGGAACGATTGATCTTGGTAAACTTCACTGCTCCTTAGCTCTTTAGCTCTTGCTTCATGCTTCATTTTCACCTCTACTCGAGTCCATTGCATGATCTTCATTCGAGAGACTACAAAACTCCTGAAAAAGACTCAGAACACTCCAAATATGCAAATGCATGATCATAAACACTAAAATGCACAAATGAGATAAACTACCCTATAATGATGCTATGTGAATGAAAATTGATGTTAAAACATATGAAATATGATATTAAATTAGCCTAATATACACCTATTTCAACTCCCCCAAACTTTTTTTTTTGCTTGCCCTCAAGCAAACAACTAGCATAGTGAGAAATATGATTTATTCTGAAACTCAAAGCCAAGTCATAATGGTTTAATTTTAAAATAAGTATCCAAGTTAGGAGTTCTATAACACAAGGTAAGCAAGTTTACTCAAAACTTTTAGCCATATCTATCGCAACTTAACTCAGATAAAACCTAAAATTACACAAGTATTCATATCAACCATCTCTTTTAACATTCATTAATTTCTAGATCGTGAATTATGCTAGGCATATTCAGCAAACTCATTTGGCTAAGGGAAATATCAAGAGTTAAAATGATCTCTTCTTCCATGGGTTTTGATGCTCAGTGTATGGATCTCTAAAAATAATTAGAATGAACTTTAGAAGAATGCTAAAGGTAAGTTCTAATAGGTGCATGTAAGACTAGATTCTCATCTACCCAAAATATAATACCCTCTTAAAACTATACCCAAACTCAAAATTTCCCTGAATGATCTTAGTACTTCCCTTTTCAAGGCATTGTTGTCTGTTATACCATTAAGATCAATCTAAAGCTCCCACAATCCATTCTTCTAGCACATTTACTTCTAGGAGAGGGGTTAAAATCTTAATCGATATAGTGGGTTTGGATTTTCTTATAGCTGGTTCTTGTCTAACTTCCTTCTTTTGTTTATATATATATATATATTTTTATTTATTTACAAGAACCTTTCAATCCTTTTTTTTTTTTTTTTTATACTTCTGATTCTCTTTACTAGACTTTGAGTCTTATTTTTCTCGTTTCCATTTCTCTCCTAAAGTGTCTTCTCCCCTTTTCTCTTTCCTTTTTTTTTAACTTCTAAGCTCATGAATACCCATTTTATATTCCCAGCAAGCTTTCACCTAGTCCTAATTGGCTCAAAATCAGTGATCGAAAACCACATGAGAAGCTAATCCTGTCGGCTTCTACCTAACACGTTCTACGAAGTTCATTCTGAAAATAAGGCCTAAAACTCTCACAAACTGGTGACATGGTCTAAATAAAAAGGTAGCCTAAGGGTAAATAAATAGTTATTTGGATCACAAAGAGTGGTAAAAATGATATAAGAGATTCAAATATGTAGTATCCATGAGTTTACATCCTACGCAAAGTATGATAATTCTAAGTTCAAATTAAGTTCAAATAGATAAGAGATGATATCAAATAAAAAATTGCTTCAATCAAAGTTAATCTAATATCAATGATTCCAGAAATGGATCAATCTTATAGTTTGATTAGCAATTTATGTATCATATAGCTAATAACTTGAGTATTGAATATATAAGAGCAATAGACTTAATAAAGGCATTTTCATCATAGTTCCATATGCAACTGCAATGCAATCCTAGATGTGTAACTAAGATACAATAAATCTAAAAATCCAAAATGCAAATAAGTACCATAGACTTACTTTACACCATTCCGGTGTTAAAATAAACTGAAAAAAATACAATCAAAGTATATACAATAAAAGAAAAGAAAAGAAAAGAAAAGAAAGAAAATACTCTATCAGTGGTCCTCAGGGCTGACGCTGCGGCACGGTCCGAGATGACGTCTGCGTCGGGGCAATCTGACGTCGGGGTCTGACTCGGTATCATCGGCGTCATCCTGTGTCCTGTGTCCAGCAACATTAGGAACATCTTCGGGTGCCTCAGTATACTCGATTGTCTCTCTAGTCTGGGAGCCCCGAAAGCAAAAAGGTGGCGACGGGCATATGATCCTAGCCAATGCTTCCCTATGCAGCATAGAGTTGTTCTTTGAGTGAGCTGGCACCACCCAATCCTGATAATCGTCAGCTGTAGCATCTATAGCCAGCAGGTCAAGATCGTACAAGCCGATATAAGGGTAAGAGCATACTCCCATCCGTCAGTTTCCTGTGACTGTTGTAGCTGCTGAGGCTTGTGACTCAGGACTCTATCGTCCTCCCGGTGATGCTGAGAAGTGGAGGCTCTAGACAAGCTCCCCCGTTGTCTAGACCCAGTGCTGAGGTCATGTAAGCACTCCGACAGGACAGTGAACTCCAGGTTGGCCCTAGAGGTGAGGGCTGTAAAATCATGGAGTGGGAGCTTGCAGAGCTGAGTGACTCCCTCGCGGTCCTGGAACTGGTAGATAAAACTCGGCTTGATGATGCCGCTGGTCCGGAAACACTGCTCATCAAAAAGTGCAATCTTGGTCTCGCTGGGTGTGGAACCAAGATTGTTCCCGTGATGCATGAAAATTGGAGTCAGTAAACTTCCAATTCGCTCGACCTTCTTGTTCACCGTTTTGAGGCCGCGAGTCTTCTTGGAGACCAGGTTCTCCGCAAATATAACACCCAATTTGGTGCACAGCTCTGAGGGAGGTGGACTGGTGTAGATGCCCCAAACGAAAGATGCAAGCCCAAAATGCAATAGCATCAGCTTGTCCGTCCTAATGGCCCGGACTCCTCCTTGGCATACAAGATGTTGCCAATGATCTTAGCGACCACACAAACCACGGGTTTCCGAATGTGGGTCAGCTTAGCCGCTCTCGACTCATACGACCTAAAACCGATCTAGCTCCACAGCTCCACGGCCTGAGGGAAGTCGGAGGGCCAGCTACAACTCTTTGCAGTTCTGTCGAACCCATAAATATCACAGAGCTCTCGGAAAGAAATGTCGTAGAAGACCCCGCTAGAGAAGTGGGAAAGGGTCCCTTCGCTAACAGCATGAATGACCCCATCTTGGTAGCGGAGCTCCACGGAGGTGAGGAACTGGCGAACTAGCTCATGGTATAGAGGGTGATGGGGTCATCCACGCCACACCAACCCGGTACTTGGAAGATGAGGTTCAAGTAACCCCTTATGTCTCACACCGCATCATGACCAGGAGCAGGGCTGCCCAAGGAGTGCAAGAAGAAGGCCAAGACCAAGACCAAGATCATGGAGTTGAAGTCAGAGCCAACCTAGCCCAAGCGCATGGCCGAGGAGAATAAAGGGAGACAGAAGCCATAAGCCAGCCATTTGACATTGATCAGCTGGATGTTCTTGACCAGAACATCCACGCACACAGCCTTAGGGATAATGTCTTGTGTGTCCTTACTATCCTTGAGTGAGGACACTTCTTAAGTCCTTAGATGATTAAGGTATTCTTTTTCTTTCTAAGTTTACCACAATGGGTTCTTGGAAAGATTTTTAATGAGACCTGAAAGTATAAGGCATCAAGCCTAGTGTCCAATTGGTTTTAATGTGGGTATGTCCATTTAAAATCAATTAGGCTTGATCCTATCTTTAGGCACTTGTTTAGCCTCTATGTTTAGTCTTGTCACTTGATTAAGGACTTAGTCTATGTGGGTTTAAGTAGCTGTATTGACCGCTGATCTTGTGGTCAACTAGGTCTTAATGTAGCCTATAAAAGGCAAAACTCTCTCTCATTTATGCAGACAAGTTTTAGAAAACCAACTCCCCCAAGTCGGCCGCCTAGGTCATTTCCTTTTCTTCCTTGTTTTTGAGTTAGTCTCCAAGAGAGGAAGATAAATTCCTTTGAAGATTGAGTGTGTCTCTCTTCAGGGAAGGCTGTATCCAAGCCATTCATAGCTTGGTGTGTTGCCCTCGTTGCACCGTTCGTTTCGACCCTAGGTTTGCTTGCGTACGTCCCACGTTCTATCGCTTCGTCCGTACCGCTCGATCGTGTCCATCACAACGTTCGTCCTCACGCCACAGCCGTTTGCCTGCTCGTCCTCACGTCCGTTCCCGTACGCCGTTCGCCCTACGTTCACGGCCGCTCACACGTTCGTTCCCCGTCCGTGACCCATTCGTGACCGATCGTACCTCTTGCCGTAGCCGTTACCCGCTGACCGTTCCGCTCGTTCATCCGGCCCTCCAAGGAAAGCATGGTGTGGCTCGTATCATTTTGGTATCAGAGCTCAAGTTCCTGCCAAGAAAGGTTGTACATTTCCATCTTTTAGTCTTAGGGTTTGTAAAAATGTTGTGTGCATTGTTAGTATGGCCTGCTTGCTTGCGTTTTAATCCTTGTTTAGGGTTGTTGAATCTGTGTGTTAGGTTATTTAGATTAGTTGTTAAGCTTGTTAGTCTGTGTTAGAATCCACCATTGTTGAAGCTAGCTGGGGAAGAAAGAGTTAGGTGTGGTCAAGGTTGCTTTTAACCAGGACCGTAACGTCCTTGGTCGGGTGACTCAGCCGGTGGTCCACCCGGGGTGATATCACTTTGTCCCCTGCGTGTCTTTGAATTTGAATTCGAAATTTTTCTTGTCTTTGGCGGTTCTTAAGTAGTTATTCCTGAGTAGTTATGTCTAAGCTTAATTAAGTTATTAGTTTGTTTAGTTTAAATTAAATAAGTAATTATCTAAGATCCTTAGTGCTAATCACTAGGTAATTAGCCTAAGCACCGTTAATTAGTTTGACTTTTTGTTTCAAGGTACCTGAGCTAAGGATGGCTGACCCAGCTTTAGCGGATATCCTGACCAGCATCCAGACCCAGCTCCAGCAGCTAGAAGACCGACTTGGCCGAGTAGAACAGCCTCAGCCTCAGCCAGCCCAAGCACCTCCACCACCTCAGCCGAGAGTCCCACCACCTTGGCCAGAACAAGAGATGGAGGGTCTGTCCGAGGAAGTAAAAGAATATGAGATTTAGAGATTTGTAGAATGAGAGAATGAGAGATTAGAGAGAATTAGAGAATAAGAGAAAATAATGATTTTATTAGAAAATGAGAATTATGAATTCTTAGTTACAAAATGTGAAGGGAGTAAGGTATTTATACTATTCTAGTCTAGGCTTGTTTGGATACAAGGATAGCCTTATACATAAATGGCTTACAAAGATAACATAATTCTATAATACAAACAAGCCTTAGACTCTCTCTTTCACAAACATACAAATCGCCATATAACTAGATTTAATGGCTTTCATAAATTCATCACTTTTTCTTCATTCCAACAAGAAGAAGCTTTTCCAACTCACTTTCGAAGGACAAGGCATAGAGAAAGGAGGCTACCTGAGGAGAGAGGCCATCACCACCCACCGAGAGCTCACTCCCCACACCTTAAAATATCTCCTCCCACCTTTGCCGGCAAAGTAGGCCCAGAAGCCTATCTGGATTGGGAAAGGAGGATGGACCATATATTTGATATCTATGGGTTTGAAGAGCCAAAGAAAGTAGCTTATGCAGCAGTTCAACTCACTGACCATGCCCTCTTTTAGTGGGATCAAGATTCAGCCAAGAGAAGAAGGAGAGGAGAGGAGCCGGTTAGATCATGGGAGATCATGAAGTTCATGATGAAAGGGAGGTACATTCCACCCATGTACCACAAAGAGCTCTAGAAGAAGTTTAGGAAACTTTACCAAGGCCAAAGGAGTGTAGAAGAGTACTTTGGAGAGTTTGAGCATTTGAGAGACCGGCTTGGTCTAGAAGATGCCGAGGAGACTCTCATGGCCCAATTCTAGGACGGTCTTCAAGAGAAAATTGCTAGCAAGGTGGAGATGTACTCCTACAATGATCTTAATGAGCTAATACACTTAGACACACAAGTAGAAAGTCAACTCAAGAGGAAGACCAGGACTAGAGCCGTGATCAACACTCCATGGAGACCAGCTGCCTCAGGCTCCAATCCGCACGCTTCCAGCTCCAATCTGGCTTTCACCAGACAACCTGACCGTGGCAAGGCAATATTCCAAGATGCAAGACCACCATACAAGCCTAGGGATACCACCCTTGCCCCAAGACCTGAAGTCAGAGCCGCCCCCACTGGACCCAAGACCAGAGACATCATGTGTTTCAAATGCCGGGGCTGAGGACATTATGCACAGGACTGTCCCAACCCAAGGGCTATGATCATCACTCCAGCCGGTGATTATGAATCTCAGGATGAGATGGAACCCTATGAGTAAGCTGATGAAGAGGATGATGAAGTAACCTACCCTGAAGTGGGTGATCTTCTGGTCTCAAGGAGAGTTCTAAGCACCATTCAAGAACCGGATGAGACAGCCCAAAGGGAGAACATATTTCACACCCGGTGTATGGTAAGTGGTAAGGTATGCTCATTGATCATTGATGGTGGTTCATGTGCTAATGTAGCCAGTGCATACATGGTAGAGAAATTGAATTTGGCAGCCACCAAGCATCCTGACCATATAGACTAAGGTGGTTGAATGATATGACCGAATTGAAGATTAGTGAACAAATCAAGGTTTCTTTTAGCATAGAAAAATATGTTGATGAGGTTCTCTGTGATGTAGTTCCTATGCAAGCTACTCATATTTTGTTAGGTAGACCTTGGCAATTTGATATGGAGGTTGTGCATGATGCTAGGACTAATAAGTATACCTTGATGATGAATAAGAAGCGGATTAGCCTAACCTCATTATTGCCTTCCCAAGTCCATGAGATGCAAATTAAATTAGCTAAGGAGAAATGCATGACTAAAACCAACTTATTGATTGTACTTAGTGATGTTAGTCGCTCACTCTTTGATCCCACTTTTCAAGTAGTTCTAATTGTCTATAAGGATTTGTTGAACATTGGGCATACTAATGCGTTATTGCCAAGGGAGATTCAAGTTCTTCTTGACAGGTACAAGGATGTTGATGTGAGCTAAGGTGGTGATGCAACTGTTGATCGAAAAGCTCGAGACCTTCAGAAGCGAATTAGGTGAAAAGAGGTGGATTGGAGGGACCACACAAGCTGCAGAAGACTTGTGATATACTAGGTGATTCTTCTTGGAACAAGAAGAAATCGTGGGCAACTCTCCAAGGGAGGTAGTAGCCGTCAAAGACAAAGTAGTCTAGGGTTTTTGTTCTTTAAAATTCGAGTTGTTTTGTGACTTGTAAGTAATGAGGCTTATATAGGCCTTGTGGTTACAACTTAGGGTAAACAACATGATGTTTACCCAAAACAACAAGTAGTCTAAATAAAAACAGCATGTAGTTCTTTTTGCTGTAGAAAAACAATGGGCTTAAGTCCTAATGACTTAAACATAAAAAACATGGGCTGAAGGCCCTAAACTTATACTTAGTCTAAATAAGAAAGAAATGGGATAGATAAGCCGCGTAGATGACTAAGGCCGAATTGACTAAGACTTGTGAAGGAGTCGGATTGTGTGAACAAGTCTTCGTCGTCATGCGCACTAAGAGTGTTGCCTCATTAAAACCTTCTCCAGAAAACCCAGTGGGACAAAACCGAACGTAGGAAAAAGAGTACAATTTCCTAGCACGTTTTTTGGTGTCTTTACCGAATGGTAAAGGTAAAGACACCGGAGGTGGAAGAGTCTTCGAGCAGGAACCTCCAATGCTCCTTAGCTGAGACGAACGAGTCCTGCTGATCTCCTGAACCGTCTGGTGGCTCTTCATCTGTGAGTTCCTGGACGCCTGCTTGCTCCATTAGCTGGTTGAACTTGTCTTCTAGAGCTCGAGCCTTGGAACGTGTCAAAGGTCCTGGTGGAACTCGTGGTACAACCTTTGGTACGATGTCCTCATCATTCCCTCCCTCTTCAGATGCTTTGGTCTCCAAAGCAAAGTCTTCACCTGCATCAAATAACTCCAAGTCAGCAACATTAAACGTAGTGGAAACATTATACTCACCTGGAAGCTCCAGTTGGTAGGCATTGTCGTTGATTCGCCGTAGGACTCGGAATGGACCATCTCCACATGGTGCCAGCTTGCTCTTGCGTCGTTCGGGAAAACGTTCGGGTCGTAGATGTAACCAGACCCAATCTCCTTCCTTGAAAACCACGTGCCTCCTGCCCTTGTTGGCGTGTTTTGCTGTCTGGGTATTTCTCCGCTCCAGATTTTCTTTGACTTCCTGGTGCAGGCGCTTGACATATTCTGCTTTTTCTTCTCCCTCCAAGCTGACAACCTCGCCAAGTGGAATAGGGGCGAATTCAATTGGTGTAGTGGGGTTGAAGCCGTAGACGATCTCGAACGGTGTCTTCTTGGTGCCGGAGAAGACTGCTCTGTTGTAGGCGAACTCGACATATGGAAGACATTCGAGCCAATTCTTCAAGTTACGACCAATTGTAGCACGCAACATCTGAGAGAGTGTTCGGTTGACGACCTCAGTCTGACCATCCGTCTGTGGGTGATATGCCGTAGAGAAAAGTAGTTTGGTGCCAAGTTTCTTCCACAGAACCCGTCAGAAATGACTGAGGAACTTAGTGTCCCTGTCGGACACAATGGTCCGCGGAATGCCGTGTAGACGAACGATCTCTCGGAAGAACAAATTCGCTGTCTGAATTGCATCGTTCGTCTTGTTGCACGGTATGAAGTGTGCCACCTTCGAGAAACGGTCGACGAAGACGAGGATGGAGTCCTTGTGATGGACTTGGGGTAAGCAAAGGAAGAAATCCATGGAGATATCTATCCAAGGAGATGACGGAACTGGAAGTGGTGTGTAAGGGCCTTAAGGATGCATCTTATACTTAGACTGTTTGCAGACAAGGCATTTCTCGCAATGGGCTTCCACATCTCGGCGTTGACGTGGCCAGTAGAAGTGCTCCTTGAGCATACTCAAGGTCTTGGCGACACCAAAATGCCCCATCAATCCGCCACCATGAGCCTCTCTGAGAAGGAGTTTGCGAACTGATCCGCCGGAAATGCAAAGACGCTTGTCCTTAAAGAGGAATCCATCAAACAAGTAGAAGCGGGTGTACTTGCCCTGTCCATGTTCCTTGAAAGCCTTCTTGAAATCGTGGTCTTCAGCGTAAAGATCTTTGAGCATTTCAAATCCCATAACTTTCGACTTCATGACCGAGATCAAGCTATGTCTGCGGGATAGTGCATCAGCGACGACATTATCTGTACCCTTCTTGTACTTGATGACATACGGAAATGTCTCGATAAACTCCAACCACCGAGTGTGCCTTCTCTTGAGGGTCGTTTGTCCTTTGAGGTGTTGGAGGGTCTGGTGGTCCGTGTGTATAACGCATTCTCGTGAGAGCAAGTAATGCTGCCAGGTCTGCAAGTCTCGGACCAATGCGTAGAGTTCTTTGTCGTACGTGGGGTAGTTTAGGGCAGCGCCGCTTAATTTCTCACTAAAGTAGGCAATTGGTTTTCCACCCTGTGTCAAGACTGCTCCAATGCCTACACCTGAAGCGTCGCATTCTACCTCGAAAGTCTTGTCGAAATTTGGCAATGTCAGGACAGGTGCTTGTGTGAGGCGCTCCTTTAACAGCTGAAACGACTTTTCTTGTTCAGGGCCCCACCTGAAGTCTTGGTTCTTCTTGATGGTTGCTGTCAACGGGCTGGCGATCGTACTGAAGTCTCGTACAAATCGGCGATAGAAGCTTACCAAGCCATGAAAACTCTGGACTTGGCTGGCATTAGTTGGTGTGGGCCACTCCTGAATGGCACAGATCTTTTCTTCGTCAACTCGAAGCCCTGGTGAGCTCACGACGAATCCAAGGAAGACGACCTGATCCGTGCAGAAAGTACACTTCTTAAGCTTGCCGTAGAGCTGCTCCTTTTGAAGTGTCGTGATCACTGTCTCCAAATGCTCCAAGTGGTCGGAATAAGACGCACTGTAGACGAGTATGTCGTCAAAATAGACCACGACGAATTTGCCTATGAATGGCCGAAGGACTTGGTTCATGAGACGCATGAAAGTGCTTGGTGCGTTGGACAGGCCGAAGGGCATCACCAACCACTCGTAGAGACCTTGCTTGGTCTTGAAAGTCGTCTTCCATTCATCACCTTCTCGCATGCGAACTTGATGATATCCACTCTTGAGATCAATTTTGGAGAAGATAGATGCTCCGCTCAATTCATCTAACATGTCGTCAAGTCGCGGAATGGGATGCCGATATTTAACAGTGATGTTGTTTATGGCTCGACAGTCGATGCTCATTCGCCAACTTCCATCCTTCTTCGGCACAAGGAGGACGGGGACGACACAGGGGCTAAGGCTTTCTCGGACGTAGCCTTGAGCCATGAGATCCTGAACTTGACACTCGAGTTCCTTTGCTTCCTCCGGGGTAACCATGTAGGCTGGTTTGTTTGGCAGCTGGGCTCCGAGAATGAGATCGATGTGATGCTCAATACCTCTGAGAGGTGGCAGCCCAGGTGGAATCTCGTCTGGGAATACGTCCGAATACTTGTCCAGGAGTGCCTGGACATCCGCAGGCAAGGCGCTGCTGGTGGCCTCGGATGCGCTCAAGACCTCCTGATAGAGCATGAGGACGAGCTGAGTGCCTGTAGTACTTGCCGCCTTCCTCATGTCTGCTACATTGATAAGGAAGTTCTCTTTTCTGGCATGCCGTGCACTTCTTGAGGGGACATAGGGGTCAGGTTGTACCTACGTTTATCGTGGACGAAGGAGTAGAAGTTTGTGCGTCCATTATGAGTGGTCTCCTTATCGAACTGCCAGGGTCATCCCAATAGGAGATGTCCACCTGACATGGGAACGACGTCGCACAAAACTTCGTCCTGATATCGTCCGATGCTGAAAGAAACTCGGACCTGGTCGGAAATGTACCGCTCCGTCTTATTGTTAAGCCAACGAAGTCTGTAGGGCTTTAAATGTTTCGTCACAGGTAATCCAAGCTTCTCTACCATGTACTTGCTAGCGGCATTAGTGCAGGAGCCGCCATCAATGATCAGAGAACAGACTTTTCCGAGGATGGTACACTTTGAATGGAAAATGTTCTCACGCTGCTCGATTTCCTCTTGATCTAGGCGTGAGCTGAGAACTCTCCTGATCATCAACATCTCGCCTGAATCAGCGTAGTCGTCTTCCCCTTCAGACATGGGGTCTGTTGTGGATGGGTCTTCTTCTTGCTCATCTGCTGAGTCGTAATCTCTGGAAGCAGTCAAAATCATGGTTCTTTGGTTGGGGCATTCACGAGACATGTGCCCTCTACCCTTGCATTTAAAGCATGTAATGGCACTGCTCTTCTGGGGTTGACCTGCGTTAGACGCCGGTGGATCAGGTCTAGAAGTGGTCACGGGTGCCTTGGTAGGCACATTGCTATCCACGGCTCTTCCTCGCTGTCGTGGGTCACTGGTGGAGGCAGTGCAGTCAAATGCCCTGGGGCCAGTACCCCAAGTACTCTTAGGTCGGATGGGCGCTGAGGACTTGCGCCGGTTGCTCTTCTCGATCTGAACGACCAGATGGAAGAGCTCTCCAAGGTCGTGGTAGGGTTGCAGCTCTATTTTTCGAGCTATCGACTCATGTAATCCGTCGATAAACTGAGCCATGAGGCTTTCTTCGGAGTCTTCCATTTCGAGCCTGTTCCGTAAGTGCTCGAACTCGTCGAAATACTCAGACACCGATTTTCTGCCTTGGGTAAGGCGTCTTAATCGTCTCTGTAGCTCTCGGTGAAAGTGAGGTGGGACATAGCGTCGCCTCATTATCTGAGTCAACTCGTACCAGGATGTGAGAGCACCCATTCTTGCTCTTCTGCGAGTGGCTAACTCGCGGTCTCACCATGCCAGTGCGTGGACGGTAAACTGGGCTGTCGCTAAGGTTACCTTACGTTCTTCGTCGTAGTGGTAATAGTCGAAGATTAACTCCATTAGACGTTCCCAGTCTAGGTATTCTTCGGGGTCTAGATTTCCCGAGAAAGGGGGTGGATTGAGCTTTATATTATGGTGGCCGGCTGGTTTCCTGGGTGCCGGCGGTGGCTCGTCGTAGTAGGGGTCTCTCCCTAGACCTCGATGGGACGCCTCGGGTCGATCATACTGGTACTGATGTCGATCTTGCCGGTGATGGTGGCGTGTATTCGCGGCTGGTGCGCGTACCGGCTCCTCCAAACGCTCAAGACGTGTCGTGAAGGTGGTCATCTGGGCAGTGATTGCTTGCAGCATCTTCATCACCGTTGGGTCGGACTGCCCAGGCGGAGACTCGTCTCGACTTGAAATACTTCCTTTTCCGAGGAAAAGGAAATTTCAGAAAAGTAAAGTTTCCTTTTCGGGAAACTTGCAGATTTTGGAAACTTTCCTTATTTGGAAAGATTCCAAAGATATTATTTTATTTATTTTATTTTATTTTATAAAAGAGAAAAAAAATATCACAAAGAAATCAGAATTAAAAGAAAATTTCCTAAGATACACAAAGGAAATAAAAATAAAAGAAAAATTTCCAAAGTCTAGAAATGGCAACCTAGATTATGAAAAATATCCTAAGGATATATTTCCCTAAACTAAGATATGGAAATATATTAAATACTAAATATCTAAGAGAATAAAAATCTAAGTATTTCCTAATTCCTAAAAGGAAACTAACTATCTATCTATTAATTCTAGGAAATTTCCTAAAACTAGCTAGACAGATTTCCTAAACTAATTTTATTGCCTAAAACCTTTAGGGAAACTATCTAATGAATCTAGATCACTAAGGGAAACTTCCTAAACTAAAACTACAATGCCTAAACCTACCAGAAACCTAGCCGCCTAACTAGTCGAACTAGGACGCGGACGCGGCTACACCTGGGGGGGCGCAGGACGGGTGGCTGCTAAGCGGATGCGACTTAACCTAGGGATGGTCTAAAACACTACGCAGGACAGGAGCACCAGACTAGCGACCCAAACACCGGACAGTGCTAGCTACCTAGGACGCGAAGACTGGACGTGACTAGGACAAGACTCGGCTACACGGCAAGACTAGCCTAGGATGCGGAAGCCCTAGAGAGTTATAGACGCGGACGCTAAGGGCTGGACGCGACCTGGTGACCAACTAACTAAGCAGCCCTAGACACGACACAAGTAACAAGACCTAGCTAAGACCTAGCGAGGCACACGACGACCTAACCCTAGACACACGCTAAGGACTTAAGCCTACACGGCTTGGACCTAAGGATGCGAGACAGGGAGGACAACTGAAACCTAGACGCGACCTGTGGGGCACTAGACTGAGAGGCGGCTCACGGCTTGGAGCACAAGTCGCGAGCACAAACACCTTAGACCTAGAACACAAAGCGGCCAACACAACCAACTGTCCTATGACTTGACAACTAAGAAACCTAACAAAGAACAAACAACACACAAATCCTTACGGACCAGGTATGTGAATGGTGTTCTATGTGAGTTTCTAAAATTTTCCTAGTTGATTTTAAACAACCTAAACAAGATATATTTTGTTTTTCTTTTCTTAAAAAAAAATTTCTAGCAATATCAAACAATAAAACAAGCAAATTTTCTTATATATATATATATATATATATATATATATATTTTATAAGATGAAACAAAAATAATGGAATGATAGAACCTGATTTTTTGTATTTTTTTGTGGATTGTTTGTGGTAGATGACTTGAATCTTCTCCTTCTTACCGAGAACCTCAAGGGGAAAGAGAAAGGAACAAAATCAAAAGCCAAAAACTGTTGGACAAACAATAACAAATCGCAAAAAAAAAAAAATGAACAAGGATAGAATCAACCTGATGTTGAAGAGCTTTTAGGCTCTAATACCAGATGATGTGAGCTAAGGTGGTGATGCAACTGTTGATCGAGAAGCTCGAGACCTTCAGAAGCGAATTGGGTGAAAAGGGGTGGATTGAAGGGACCACACAAGCTGCGGAAGACTTGTGATACACCAGGTGATTCTTCTTGGAACAACAAGAAATCGTGGGCAACTCTCCAAGGGAGGTAGTAGCCGTCAAAGACAAAGTAGTCTAGGGTTTTTGTTCTTTAAAATTCGAGTTGTTTTATGACTTGTAAGTAATGAGGCTTATATAGGCCTTGTGGTTACAACTTAGGATAAACAACATGATGTTTACCCAAAACAACAAGTAGTCTAAATAAAAACAGCATGTAGTTCTTTTTGCTGTAGAAAAACAATGGGCTTAAGTCCTAATGACTTAAACATAAAAAACATGGGCTGAAGGCCCTAAACTTATACTTAGTCTAAATAAGAAAGAAATGGGATAGATAAGCCTTGTAGATGACTAAGGCCGAATTGACTAAGACTTGTGAAGGAGTCGGATTGTGTGAACAAGTCTTCGTCGTCATGCGCACTAAGAGTGTTGCCTCATTAAAACCTTCTCCGGAAAACCCAGTGGGACAAAACCGAAGGTAGGAAAAAGAGTACAATTTCCTAGCACGTTTTTTGGTGTCTTTACCGAATGGTAATGGTAAAGACACCGGAGGTGGAAGAGTCTTCGAGCAGGAACCTCCAATGCTCCTTAGCTGAGACGAACGGGTCCTGCTGATCTCCTGAACCGTCTGGTGGCTCTTCATTTGTGAGTTCCTGGACGCCTGCTTGCTCCATTAGCTGGTTGAACTTGTCTTCTAGAGCTCGAGACTTGGAACGTGTCAAAGGTCCTGGTGGAACTAGTGGTACAGCCTTTGGTACGATGTCCTCATCATATGTCTTTCCAGAGGAGATACCAGCTGGTTTACCCCTTTGAGAGGCATTGAGCACCAAATTGACTTCATCCCTGGAGCACAACTTCCAAACTGTGCAGCTTACCGAGTTAACCCTGCAAAAGCTAAGGAGCTTGAGGCTCAAGTCAGAGACCTCATGGCCAAAGGTTATGTGAGGGAGAGCCTCAGTCCATGTGCCGTGGCTGTGCTCCTTGTGCCCAAGAAGGATGGCTTCTGTAGGATGTGTGTGGACTGCCGAACCACAAACAATATTACCATGAAGTCCCAAGACTAGATGATATGTTGGATGAACTCAGTGGAACAACCATCTTTTCCAAGGTGGATTTGAAGAGTTGATATCATCAAGTAAGGATGAGAGAAGGTGATGAGTGGAAGACAGCCTTCAAGACCAAGCATGGCTTGTATAAGTGGCTGGTCATGCCGTTTGGGCTCTCCAATGCCCCAAGCACATTCATGCGCCTCATGCACCATATCCTTAGACCCTTCATGGGAAAGTTTTTAGTTGTTTATTTTGATGATATACTGATTTATAGTTTTGCCTATCTGATCATGTGCTACACTTGGAACAAGTACTAGAAACCCTTAGGAAAGAACATATGTTTGCTAACCTAGCTAAGTGCATCTTTTGCACAGAAGAAGTTGTTTTCCTTGGTTTTGTTGTTAGCTCACAGGGTCTTAGAGTGGATCTAGAGAAGATAGAAGCTATACTTGGCTGGCCAAGACCAACCTCCATCAGCCAGGTCCGGAGTTTCCATGGACAAGCCAGCTACTACCGGCGGTTCGTGAAGGATTTCAGCACCCTAGCTGCACCATTAACATCTCTGATCAAGAAGAGCACCTGCTTTGAATGGGGAGAGGCTCAAGAAAGAGATTTCTTGGAGCTCAAGTACCAGATGACTCACGCCCCCATCCTTGCACTGCCCAACTTTAAGAAGAATTTTGAAGTGGAATGTGATGCCTCGAGAGTAGGTATTGGAGTGGTTTTAACTCAGGGAGGGAGTCCAGTAGCCTATTTCAGTGAGAAGCTGACTGGTGCCACATTGAGTTACCCAACCAATGACAAGGAATTGTATGCCTTGGGCAGGGCAATGCAGACTTGGCAACACTACTTGCTGGCCCAGGAGTGTGTGATCCACACGGATCATGAGACTTTGCAGCATCTCAGGGGTCAGACTGTTGTGAAGAAGAGACATGCAAGGTGGTTGGAGTACATAGAGACATTCCCATATGTGATTAAATATAAGAAGGGGAAGGACAATGTAGTAGCAGATGCATTGTCAATGAGACATGCTTTGATAGCAACCATGGATGCTAAGGTTCTTGGGTTTGAATGAAGACCTTGTACCCAGATGATCATGAGCTAAAGGCAGCCTATGAGGAACATGGAACAGGAACCTACACCAATTTCTTCCTCCATAATGGGTTCCTCTTCAAGGACAAGAGACTATGCATTCCTCAATGCTCAATGAGGGAGTTACTTATGGAAGAAGCTCACGGTGGTGGTCTTATGTGTCACTTTGGGATTGAGAAAACTCTGAGTGTCCTTAATGAGCATTTCTATTGGCCTAAGATAAAGAAGATGGTGACAACTCATTGTGATAGGTGCATCACTTGCAAGAAGGCCAAGTCTAGACTTCAGCCTCATGGTCATTACTTACCACTACCGGTTCCAACACTACCACGAGTGGACATCTCTATGGACTTTGTCTTAGGGTTTCCCAAGATTCAGCATAAAGACTCAGTGTTTGTGGTGGTAGACCGGTTCTCCAAGATGGCTCACTTCATCCCCTGCTCCAAGACTAATGATGCATCACAAACCGCAACCCTATTCTTTAGAGAGGTGGTGCGGCTCCATGGTATCCCAAGGTCTATTATGTCAGACCGGGACACAAAGTTCTTGTCCCACTTCTAGAGAACCCTCTGGAAGAAGCTTGGCACCAAGTTATTGTTCTCCATTACTTGCCACCTTCAGACGGATGGACAGACCGAAGTGGTGAACCGCACGTTAGGAGCCCTCTTGAGATTGACCATTGGGCGCCACTTGACAACTTGGGTAGAGAGCCTTCCTCTAGTGGAGTTTGCTTACAACTCAGCCAGACATTCCACAACCGGCATGTCATCCTTTGAAGCTGTCTATGGCCGCAATCTAGACAAACCTTTGAGCTTGACACCATTGCCCCCAGCTGAGACCATGGACCTTGAAGGAGAAGCTAAGGCAGCGGCGATGAAGAAGATCTTTGAGCAAGTACATGGGAGGATTGAGAAGAGGAATGATCAGATCAAGACAAGGATCAACAAGAAGAGGAAGCATCTTGTGTTCCAACCAGGATATTGGATGTGGTTACACCTAAGACCAGAGCGCTTTCCCAACAAAAGGAAGCATAAGTTGGATTTCTGAGGAGATGGACCATTCCAAGTGGTGGAACGCATCAATGACAATGCCTATATGCTCAAACTACCAGTTGAGTATAACGGGTCTTCCTCATTCAATGTGTCTGATTTGTCTCCTTTTGATGTGCAGGATGTTGGTTCTTTGGAGACCAAAGCAATTGAAGAGGGTGGGGATGATGGGGTCATCCAAGCCACACCAACCCGGTACTTGGAAGATGAGGTTCAAGCAACCCCTTATGTCTCACACCGCATCATGACCAGGAGCAGGTCTGCCCTAGGAGTGCAAGAATAAGGCCGGGACCAAGATCAAGATCATGGAGTTGAAGTCAGAGCCAACCTAGCCCAAGTGCATGGCCGAGGAGAAGAAATGGAGACATAAGTGTTGGAATGAAGAAGAAATGATGAATTTAAAATGGCCTTTATGGCTATTAAAAGCCGTGAGTTATGTGTGTTTAGGGAGGAGTGTCTAAGGCTTTTTTGTGTTTTAGTATTATGTTATCCTTGTAGCCATTCATATATAAGGCTATCCTTGTATCCAAACAAGCATAGACTAGATTAGTATAAATATCTTACTATCTTCACATTTTGTAACTAAGAAATCATATTCTCATTCTCTTAAATAAAAATATTCTTTTCTCTAATTCTTTCTAATCTCATATTCTCTCATTCTACAAATCTCTTAATCTCATAATCTTTCATGGTATCAGAGCCAGGTTGCATCAAATCTGGGTAAAATTCATCATTCATTCATTGATTCAAGAAGAAATCATCTTGTTCTTCATCCGTTTCTTAGTTAAAATCGAATGTCATCTTGTAATACAATTTCTGGCCAAACAACGACCTCTTTGACGATGAGTTCTGAAGCCACGCCAGTTTGAATTGCATCATTTGACCGAGGGAATCAAAAGTTACAAATTTTCTTGCAAAGGTCCGAGTGCCTCCATCGCGGACCTCCGTGTTTCCCAGGTCATTACGACGTCGATTCTTCTTCAAACAGTGTTTTTTTAAATCCTAAACTCAAGCCCTTCGAGTCTAGTTTCTTTTTAAAGAAAGCAGAACTCAATTCCATTCAGTTTAAAGGATGTTCTTGAATTTTTACTCAGAGACGTCCAAAATTGCCTATATCAAAGTCCTGGTGATATAATTCTAATTCTTTCTCAGTTTTCTTTAATTATTTGAATCTGGAAAGTTAAATAAGTGTCTTTTGAGGGTCTCCACGAAATTTGAGTTCAATCTAATAGGTTTAAGACTTCAAGATTGATTTTCTTGATTTCCTTGTTAATCTTTGAAAGATTAAAATTAGAATCTTGAAATTTAGGATTGTTTTTAATTCATAGAATTCAAATTTTTATTTGAATTTTTTTGTTAATAATAGATAAGGTCTGTTATTAGGTGGGTTTAATCTGTTCAAATCTTGTTGCAATAGTTGGTTAGAATCTGTTGCAGGTTGTTAAAGTTTGTTATATGCTGTTGGAGTTTTCTTGAATTACAAGAATTTTTTTTTATTATTTCTTGCACTTCACTCAGACACAAACTACACTTGTACACGAGATTTCCTGTCAAGCGCACACTCGCTTGTGGTACTTGCAGGTGGTAGTTGTGGATTGCAGGTGGTACGCACTTGAAGAACAAAGATCGTGACGAGTAATCCTCTCGTCCCGACCAGCTCTTCTTCCGACCGATCAAAGGCCGTGACGCTTCCAATCGATTGGTGGCCCTGGTGCACACAAGGACGTGAGGAATATCGTCCGTGTTCAAAGTACAAGCTCGTGTACCGGATTCTTGGATCACTCGTGGACCGGACTTGGCCAGTGCTTGGCTGCCTTCCGACCAGTGATCATTCCGACAGGTCTTCCTACAGTCCCGACCAATCCCCTGATTAACCCGATCAAGCGTTTCTCCTTGTGTCGTGACCAAGCGGCTGGCCGTGAGCTTCACACGTGACCAGACCTACTTGACCGTCCCTTGTCCCGGCAGGCTGACTCGACCAACTCTCTCGTACCAACCAGCTACCTATCTCGACCAACACACGGTCCACATTCAATCTTACAATCATGGAGATTCAAACTTCACTTAGAGCTCCAGTCGTTCTCCATGGAGCAAATTATCTCTTGTGGTCTAGGACCATGAAAACCACATTAGGTGGTAAAGGTCTTTGGAACCACATTTGTACAAATGGTATTGAAGAAAATGAAGTGGCTGAAGTTAGCTAGGCTGTGGCTGCTCAAGCCAAATGGTACCAAGAAGACCAGTTGGTACTTTCTATACTCCGAAATTCTCTTGCTAGTGATCTTTTAGAAGCTTATTCTTTTTGTGAAAATGCAAAAGACCTTTGGGACACTTTGAAAAAGGTGTATGGAAACACCACTAATCTTTAAGAATTTTTGAAGTGAAAAAGGCTTTGAATGAATTAAGGCAGGAGGATGCTGAATTCACAAAGAACTATGGCTCATTCAGAGCTTTGTGGGCTGAGCTAGAAATGCTAAGGTCAGCCACCATTGACCCACTTGTTCTCCTTGAACGGAAAGAACAAGATAAGGTGTTTGGATTACTTTTAACACTTAATACTACTTACTCATATCTTATTAAGCATATTCTCAGGTCTGATAAGCTTCCTAGCTTGGAGGATGTTTGTGCTCTAATAAAAAAGGAGCAAGGATCTCATGGATTATTTGGCAACAAGGCTGAATTGGTAACTACACACAAAAGCTTCTTCAAACCAACAAATGATTCTAGGAAGAGGAGACAAATATGTAACCATTGCAAGAGGAATGACCATACAAAGAAGGAGTACTGGATACTCCATCCTCATCTAAAGCCAACCTGGGCTTCACGGCCTCAGCAACTGACGGCCACGGCCAGTCAAGCTCACGGCCCTATGCCTTCAAAGACGTGTGGAAGCAGCTCACTTACTCACTTAGCCTCCACTAGTACCATGTCACAAGCATCTGACTTTGTGACAAAATCAGACTTAGAAGCTCTTATCAAGGCTATAAAGGATAGCAATGTGATGGGTAAAACTTTTCATGCTTTTTTTCAAACTTCTTTTACTCCTAATGCTCCTAAATCTTTGGTGGTTGATTCTGGTGCTTCTCATCACATGATTAGTGATCTAGGATTGCTAGAAAATATAGAACCTGCCCTAGGTAATTTTCTCATTGCTAATGGAATTAAAGTACCAATTAAAGGCATAGGAAAATTGAAGTTGTTTAATAAAGAATCTAAAACATTTTACATGCTTTCTTTTACTTTTAACTTGCGTTCAGTTAAAAGAGCTACTACTGATTTAAATTGTCATGCTATACTTGGTCCTAATGATTTCTATTTTCAGGATACTGAAACTAGTAGAAGATTTGGACAAGGAACCACAATAGATGAATTGTATGTGCTTGAAAACATGACTAGTACTAGTGAGTTAGAGGCGGCTTTTCAAGCAAGTGCATTTAGTACTGATTCTGATCTTTGACATGCTAGATTAGGACATCCTCATCCTAGAGCTCTTAAATTAATTGTTCCTGGATTGAAAAAACCCAAAGGAGTTGTGTGATTCTTGTATTCTTGGGAAGCATTGTAAAACAATTTTTGAAAAATCTATGCATACTTATGATAATTGTTTTGAATTGGTGCATTCTGATGTTTGGACATCTCCATTTCCATCTAGAGAAAACCATAAGTATTTTGTGACATTTATTGATGAAAAGTCCAAATATACTTGTGTTACTTTACTTAGCTGTAAAGATAGTGTATTTTTAAATTTTCAAGCATATGTTACTAATTAATACTATGAAAGTATTAAATGCTTTAGAACAGATACTGGAGGAGAATACACTAGCACCAGACTTCAAGAACATTTAGCCAAGCATGACATTGAGCATCAAACCAGCTGTCCTTACACTCCACAACAAAATGGAGTAGCTGAAAAGAAGAATAGGCATTTGATGGAAGTTGTGAGAACAATGATGTTCCACATGAAAGTACCCAAACGATTTTTGGGGATGCAGTTGTAGCTGCATGCTACTTGATTAATAGGACTCCTACAAAAGTCCTAGATGACCTGTCTCCATTTGAGGTACTAAACAAAACTAGACCCAATATTGATCATTTGAGAGTTTTTGGTTGTGTTTGTTTTGTATTAGTTCCAAGGGAGAAAAAGAACAAGCTGGACCCAAAGAGTACCAAAGCTATGTTCATTGGGTATTCTTCTACTCAGAAAGGATACAAATGTTATGACCCAGAGACTAGAAGAATCTTGGTATCTAGAGATGTTAAGTTCCAAGAAAAAAAGGTTTCTATGAAGAAGGAACTTGGGACCAATTTAAGGACATGTCATCAACAAGATCAGACCAAGCTGAATACTTGAGGAAGCTCTTAAAACCATTGGCATAGTCTCTCCTCCTTCTCAGCACACGGTCAGCTCACCTCAGTCAACGGTGGAACCGCGGCCTTTCACCCCAGCCGGACCATCCATGCCACGACATACCCTCCTTTCAGCTCTCCTGGTCTTCTTCCTCTTGAACATGGGGGGGGGGAAGAAGCATCTACTCATGTCCAACAAGACTCAGCAGGAGATGAATCAATCCTAGTCTCAGCTTCCAAAAGATCAAGGGATGTGCCTACTCTTGTTGAAGTCTTAGGTGAAGAAGAGGAACCTAATCAAGAAGCCCCTCCTACAGTGTTTAGAAGGAGCACAAGACAAAGGAATTCACCAGTGTTCTACAATGGGAATGTTGTGGTTCATCATGATCTCACTTACCTTCTAATCATGATGCTTTTATTTCTAGTCTTGATAATGAGCAGATTCCAAAGACATATGAAGAAGCTATGTCCAATAAGGAATTGAAGAAAGTTATTTTAGCTGAGAAAAAAAGCCATGGAAATGAATGGTACTTATGCTTCAGCTACTCTACCAAACGAAAAAGGGGCTGTAAGTTCTAAATGGATTTTTACCATTAAATACAAAAACAATGGTGAAATTGATAGATATAAAGATAGGTTGGTGGCTAGGGGTTTTACTCAGACATATGGTGAGGATTATAGGGATACCTTTGCACCTGTAGCTAAGCTTCATTCAGTTAATGTTGTTCTTTCACTTGCTACTAACCTTGAATGGGAGTTATGGCAAATGGATGTCAAGAATGATTTTTTACAAGGTGAGCTAGAAGAAGAGGTATACATGTCACCACCACCTGGTCTAGAGGAGGAGGTTGGAAGCGATAATACTCTCAGAAAAAGGTAGGCTATCTATGGCCTTAAACAATCTCCAAGAGTTTGGTACCACAAGCTAAGTGTATCCTTAATGGATAGAGGCTTCAAAAGATCTGAAGTTGAACATACTCTTTTTACACTAAAGAGTAAGGAAGGTATTGTTGTAATTTTTATCTATGTAGATGATATAATCATATCTGGTAGTGATAGTGTTGGTATTGCATCTACTATTATTTAAAGAGTTTCTTTGATATTAAGGATTTATGAGAACTTAAATACTTCTTGGGAATTGCAGTGTGTAAGTTCAAGGAAGGTCTCTTTTATCCCAAAGGAAGTATGTTGTAGATTTACTAACCTCTACAGGTATGATGGAAGCTAAACCAACCAAAACACCCTTAGAAGAAGATTATAGAATCACAACTAAGGGGGAGCTAGAGGAAACTGATTTTCATGATCCTAAGCTCTATAGAAAAGTGATTGGTAAGCTTATTTATCTAACCATCACAAGACCAGATTTATGTTTTGCTGTGAATCAGGTATCTCAACACATGCAAGGACCAAAGATGAGAAATTGGGAGATGGCACACATGAACAAGGTATATGGATGGGTAGCAATAAAATCACAAATGTGGTTGGTTATTGTGATGCAGATTAGGCAGAAGATAGGGAAGATAGGAGAAGTACCACAGGCTATTGTACTTTCATAGGAGGAAACCTTGTGACTTGGATAACCAAGAAGCAAAAGGTGGTATCATGCTCTAATGCAGTATCAGAATATAGAGCAATGAGGAAGCTTACAACTGAATGCATTTGGCTAAGGAAAATCTTGGAAGATCTAGTCGTGAAGTGTGAAGATCCTATCACCATCCACTGTGACAATCAGGCTGCCATACACATAGCCTCCAACTCAATATTCCATGAAAGGACCAAGCATATAGAAGTAGACTGCCACAAAGTAAGAGAGGTTATTGGGAAGGTATTATCTTATCTTGCTATACAAAGAGTGAGGACTAACTAGCTGATGTATTCACCAAGGCAACATCTCTGAAAAATGGTGCCTCTATTTATCCAAGACATGGCCTTATGACCATTACACACCAATGATCCCAACATGGAGTGTTATACTCTTTTTCCCTAGAAAATATTTTATCCTAATTGGGTTTTCCTTCTTTAGGTTTTTGATGAGGTAATACTTCATGGTTGCAAGCTTAGACATTCTTCATGTCTTATGCTTGAGGGGGAGTGTTGGAATGAAGAAAAAATGATGAATTTAGAATGGCCTTGATGGTTATTAAAAGCCGTGAGTTATGTGTGTTTAGGGAGCAGTGTCTAAGGCTTGTTTGTGTTTTAGTATTATGTTATCCTTGTAGTCATTTATGTATAAGGCTATCCTTGTATCCAAACAAGCCTAGACTAGATTAGTATAAATATTACTCCCTTCACATTTTGTAACTAAGAAATCATATTCTCATTCTCTTAAATAAAAACATTCTTTTCTTTAATTCTCTCTAATCTGACATTCTCTCATTCTACAAATTTCTTAATCTCATAATTTTTCAACAAGCCATCAGCCAGGAATTTGATATTGATCAGCTGGATGTTCCTGACCAGAACATCCATGCACACAGCCTTAGGGATAAGGTCTTGTGTGTCCTTACTATCCTTGAGTGAGGACACTTCTTAAGAGCTTAGATGATTAAGGTACTATTTTTCTTTCTAAGTTTACCACAATGGGTTCTTGGAAAGGTTTTTAATGAGACCTGAAAGTCTAAGGCATCAAGCCTAGTGTCCCACTGGTTTTAATATGGATATATCTATTTAAAATTATTTAGGCTTGATCCTATCTTTAGGCACTTGTTTAGCCTTTATGTTTAGTCTTGTCACTTGATTAAGGACTTAGTCTATATGAGTTTAAGTAGCTATATTGACCGCGGATCTTGTGGTCAACTAGGTCCTAATGTAGCCTATAAAAGCAGAAATCTCTCTCATTTATGCAGACAAGTTTTAGAAAACAAACTCCCCCAAGTCGGCCGCCTAGGTCATTTTCTTTTCTTATTTGTGTTGTGAGTTTGTCTCCAAGAGAGGAAGAGAAATTCCTTTGAAGATTGAGTGTGTCTCTCATCATGGAAGGTTGTATCCAAGCCATTCATAGCTTGGTATGTTGCCCTCGTTCTACCGTTCATTTCAACCCTAGGTTTGCTTCCGTACGTTCCACGTTCTATCGCTTCGTCCGTACCGCTCGACCGTGTCCATCGCAACGTTCGTCTTCACGCCACAGCCGTTCGCCTGCTCGTCCTCACGTCCGTTCCCGTACGTCGTTCGCCCTACGTTCACGGCCGATCACCCGTTCGTTCCCCGTCCGTGACCAATTCGCGACTGATCGTACCTCTTACCGTAGCCGTTACCCGCTGACCGTTCCGCTCGTTCATCCGGCCCTACAAGGAAAGCATGGCATGGCTCGTATCAGAGGGTACGCCTGATATGAGATTGTGTCCAGTTCTAACCGCTGTAATACGATGTTGACCTCCTTCCTAAGCGCACATGAAGCGTGTGGGTACCATCTCGACTCTCAGCAAGCTATTGTAGAATGTACAATGTTGATTCGTCCATGGATCACCAAGCCTGTAGTTTTGATATCTCGTCTCCCTCTGAATCTCTCTCAATATGGCACGCAGGACTATCTCTGTTCTCCAGTACGGCTCCTCATGCGGCGAGAACGGTGTGTTATCAGGTCGCGGCCATTGGTATGAAGTGATTTTCGGCTCGTTTGTAGCCGCATGACGAGAAAAGGATATTGTGGCCCTTCCTCGTTTCCTTTGTGTTTGTGCCCCTTTAGTCATATCTGCAAAAACAGCAAATAAAAATTTGATTAGAAGGATGTCAAAATTGGTATGAAGCCAACAATTATCGTCAACAAGATCGATCGGTCCAGGTTTGGATCGATCGATCCCAAAACCATATGGGCTAAAGCATGCTCACGATCAATCGTTCCGTAATTTGACCGGTCGATCTTAAATCTATACGAATTTCCATACGAGTTCCAAAAGATCGATTCATTAAAAACCGATCGATCGATCCACAGCAGGACTGATCGATTGATCTGAAACAGGATCGATCGATTGTTGTTTGCAAGATAAAACCTAATTCTAAATCTTCTAATTTCTAACTAAAACTTAGCAAAAAAATATGGGTTATGCTCCATTCAACCTAACAAAGCTCTATTAACCATCAATTCCTTCTAAAACAACCTAAAAATCATGATTTTTAAGGTTTTTCAAAATAGATACCGAAATGGAAAAGAGGGAAAATAGAAGCATACCTTTGTATATCAAAAACAGGATTGATAGAAATTGAAAGAGCTCTCGAATTCGTTCGGGATAGGCCCAAAAATTGTTCAATTCCGTGGAGAATCGAGGAAGTTATGAAGGTTTGAAATTTTTTTATTTTTTTCACAGAAAAATCGCGAGAATGGGGGGGGGGGAAGAAACCGAAATTTGGTTGTTTGATCTTTAAAATTGTGTTTTGTGTTTTAAAATCATGTTTTCGGTTTAAGTTAAGTGAAAACTGGACCGGTTTACTTACCTGGTTTGAGGATCGATCGATCGATCCTAGTTACTTACGATAATGTTGCTTGGTTTAGATCGATCGATCCGTCGTGGTTTGATCGATTTCGGTCTTTGATGGGTCACTCTCTACTTTTGTCGATTGATCGATCGTTGAGAAGACCGATCGATTTCGGTTATGGTCGGATTCTCTTATTGTTGTCGATCGGTCAGTCTGAAATGTACTGATCGATCTTGATTCTTCACGCACCCTTTTCTTTTGACACGATCGATCAATCGATCGATCGTATCTTGTATAGCATGTTGCTTGCTTAATCTGCGCATTAGACAAGACCTTATTTTCTGACCTGAAAATGAAAAATTCATAAAACCAAATAAAACTAGAAAGAAATGCAAAATTATGTACAAAGGATATTCATGGGATTGCCTCCCAAGTGCGCTTGTTTAACATCACTAAGCTTGACATGGTGCATCCGCTTGTTATGCGTAGGTGAGATCGAAGCTGTGTGGTAACATCATCACATCCTCCCAAGTAAGATCTGTAACCATGTTTGGTTTGAATTTGTGGTCGTCCACCATGAAGTCATCCTTGTTTTCCTTCAGCCTTCTGATTTTCTTACTCAACCTTTTTGTCCCTTTCCCTTCCTCCTGATAAGCTCCAGCTCTTTTGTGGACTGCTGCAGCGCCTGCTCGTGATGCTTAGTTGTCTGTAAGTTTGACCATCGAGACTTTTTGTAGAGGATCTCCAGCCAACATCTCCTCAAGCGGTTCACCAACCAATGCTCCAAGTTTTTCTATGTAGAAAACCTGAGTTTCTGTTATCGGTTTTCTCACCTCCTTGTCTATGTTAAACTTCAACATCAATAAGAGCTATAGCAGTAGCCAAAAATGGACGATATAAAACGAGAAGATCTTTAGGTTCTTTCTCCATCTCCAATACTACAAAATATGTGGCTACTGTAAAACCTTCTATCATCACTGGTAAGTCTTCAAGTAACCCCATTGGATACTTAACTGACCGATCAGCAAGCACAAGAGATATTCTACACTTTTTGAATTGTGTAAAGCTCAACCTCTTTGCAGTAGATAGGGGCATAAGATTGATGCTCGCTCCCAAATCACATAGACACCTAGGGAATGAGAGAGATCCTAAAATGAATGGTAATGTGAATCTACCTAGATCCTCTTCCTTATCCATGATAACTTTTGTCTGGATTATAGTTGTATTCTCTTGGGTAACCATCTCAGCTTCCTTAAGTTATTTTTCTTTCTCTCTGAGAGCTTCTTTCAGAGGCTCGGGAAACTTAGGATTCTTCAGAAATAACTCAATCAGGGGTAGAGTAAAAATGATTTTTGACAGCAGTTGTTCCAAAATTCTTTTGTGCCTGTCTGAAAATTCATTCTTCAATCTTCAAGGGAAACCAAATTTTGGGGTGAAAGGGATTCTAATTGATGTTGTTGTTGATGACTCATCCAATTCAGCACTTCCTTCCTCACTGTCCTCTTCAATGCTTATCATCAGCTCGTCACTTATACTTGAATCATCCCTACTGAGATTATTAGAAAATAGCTCTTCTATATTCTCCACTTTTATCATGTTGACGTATTCCTTCTGTTCAGAGTTAGATTTTCCAGAAAATGTACGTAATGGTTGTTCGGCTGTAGATGTCCTCAAACTTAGCTTGTGACTCTGCGTGATTTGATGCAATCTTGCACACAAATTTCTCTAGCTTTTCTTTTAATTGAGTTTGAGCTCTAGACTGCCCTTCCATGATCTTATTCATCATGCTTTTCATATCGTCTTGTTCATTAGCTTGAGGGTATGTGTTTTGTCTGTTCTGCCCTTGAGGTCGAATATTGTTATCTCCCTGATACCCAATTGCTGGAGATGATCCTTGGGTTTCTCTCTGAGATCTCCAAAGTGCATTGTTTTGCTGAGAAGAGCCACCATAGGGCCTGGGCTGGAATTGATGCCCTGGAAGGATCCTTGGTGGATAGTGTTGATGATGAGGGTTCTCCACATTGTTGGTCCTGTAAGAGAGGTTTTTGTTTATGTTGTTCTGGTTTAAGGGGCGGTTCTCATAACCTCCTTGGTAGTTGTTCTGGTTTTCCAAGTAGTTACTTTCTCTTGTTCCCCTTGATTACCATCACATCCTCCTTCTTGATGTCCATGTTGTTTTACATCAGCCTCTCCAATATAGTTGATGGTTTTTTGGTTCACCAGGAATACTTTGCTCAGTCTGTCAATCTTTTCATTGAATTCTCTGTATCTTTGGTTCTCCAAGTCTTAATCTCTCATACTTCTGTCATAGTCTCCTCTATAGCAGGCTTCACTCTGCGCCAGATTCTCAATCAGTAGTTCTCCTTGTTCTGCTGTCAGATTAGCAAAACATTCATAGCTGGCTGTGTCCAAAGCTCTTCTGTACTGCTCAACTGCTTATCTGTAAAATATTTCTAGGAGATTTTCTTGGGATACTCCATGATGAAGGCATTTCCTAGTGTAGTCCTTGAGTCTTTCCCATGCTTCATAGAGGTTCTCATGGACTCATTGCTTGAAGCTAATAATGTCATTGCAAAGTTTAACAGTCTTCTGCTTAGGATAGAACTTTGTGATGAACTTCTTCTTCATATTTTCCGAAGTTGAAACCAATTCTGATGACACATTCTTCTCCCATTGAGAAGCTTTGTTTCCAAGTGAGAAAGGAAACATGATCATTTTGATATTATCTTCTGGGACTCCAATCATCTTCACTGTTCTGCACAATATTTCAAATTGATCCAAGTGATCCAGAGGGTCCTCCAGAGAGAGCCCATTATACTTCTGGTTATGTGCCATAGAAATCAGGTTTGATTTCACGTCGAAGTTGTTGGCAGCTATGGTTGGAATTGTGATGCCATGCCTTACTTCTCTCAAGTTGGTTTCATCAAAAGCTCCTATTGGTCTAGCTACTAGTCTTCTCATGCCCTGAACCTGAGGTTGAATCCTAATTCCTTGTACACCCCCCATTTGAGGCTGTTCATTCCCAATTGCAGGTGGGTGATTGTTCCCCTGGTTTTCATAACACACTGTCTTGATTGATCTTCATGTTCCTTAGCTCGACTTTCTTTGGCTGCTTTCTTGTTTGCTCTCTCAGTAGAACCAAAATTAGGGATGCAATCAAGTGTACTACCTTTCTGACTCCTTCGTTGCATTCACCTGCAGAGGTGACAAATGGTAGACAATCTCTAAAGTTCAGTAATAAGTAAAAGAAATAAAACTCTAGTCTCAAATAAAATGAAAATTCTAATGGCTAGTTGCTTAGATTCCCCGGCAACGGCGCCAATTTGATGCAGAGGTTTTGCATATCAAATAAATCAACAAAAACCTACAATGTCTATTGTAGATAATTGAGTTTCGAATCCACAGAGAACCTAGAATTAGCACATTAAGATTGTATGATTTTGATTTAATCTAAAGTAATAGTAAATAGTTGTGGTTTTGATTGTAACTAGAATCGAAAGCGAATCTAAACTAGCTAACTAAATAAAATAAAATTGACTCACAATTAAACTAAACGAATGGTTTCAGGAAAGACATTGATTAGGGAATAATAATAAACTATTTGATATTGCAGGGTTTTCATTAAGCTCTTCCTAGAACTATGAACAATGTTAAATCAATACACTTTCATGTCTTTGATCACTATGATAAACAATCATTCTAACTAAACTCTCATTTGGAAGATTAATCATCTGCATGCATTAATTTCTCGTTCAAATGGTTCACTAATCATGCTAATATCATCTCTCAATGGCTAGGAATGGAAAGCTCTTAAATGACTTAGTTTCAGGAATTTCATCAACATCCCTCGAGTAACAAATTTTCTAAGTTCTAGATTTGATTTTCTCAAGTGAAACCTAGCAGTAAATTCAGTCATCAAGAAGGATCTAAAAACCTAAACATTAATCAATCATCATTTCATCCCTGATCTACCAATCCCTAAACCATTCAAAGGGATTTACTCACTTTTCATCATAGAGGAACAAAACGAATTTATAGAATGATTAAACATGAATAATAAAATAAGGGATTAAGAAGTTAGCCAAGATGATTCTTTGATTGTCTTAAAGAGGTTCTCCAGAAATCCAAATCTCAAACTCTAGGTCTCCTCAATCACCTGGTGACTGTAGTATCTCTCTCTCTCTAATATAAAACTTGCTAAAAATGACCTAAGGTTGGGTATTTATAATTTAAGAATAACCAACTCGACTAAATAAACTAAACTGGTTTAGTTACAAAATTTTTGGCCAGATCATTAAACCAGATTGATCGATCCAAAGATGGAACGATCGATCGTATAATGAATCAGTCGATCTTGGAGGGTTTTGGTTGATCTTGGATACTCCCGCAAATTTGAGCAGATGCGATCGATCGGTCTTAGAATGGACAGATCGATCTTAGTAAACTTCGCTGCTCTTTAGCTCTTGCTTCATGCTTCATTTTCACCTCTACTCGAGTCCATTGCATGATCTTCATTCGTAAGACTCCAAAACTCCTGAACAAGACTCAAAATACTCCAAATATGCAAATGCATGATCCTAAACACTAAAATGCACAAATGAGATAAACTACCCTAGAATGATGCTATGTGAATGAAAAAATTGATGTTAAAACATATGAAATATGAGATTAAGCTAGCCTAATATACATCTATATCACTCGGTAGCTCCCAACACTTAACCATGTTCTTGTAAAATGCATGGGCCGCGCCCTCTACTGTGCAATCCCTTGGAACACTATGAATGCTCCATAATTTGAAAACCAATTAATGATCACCATAATCAACCAAAATCCATCGGATGTTGGTAGTGCACTGATGAAATCCAAGAAAACTGATTCCCAAAGTCGAACTGGTATCGGTAGTGGTTCCATCACTTCCGCTGGTTGTCTATTCTTTCTTATTTTGCTGGTACACCAGACATGTTTTCACATAGAATCTATGTTATCTCGCATCTGTGGCAAAAAATGTACCGTTTCTACGAGAGCCAGTGTCCGCTTCTGTCCTGGATATACCGCCCAAATAGTGTAATGGCATTCCCAGATAATGTCCCGCTATAGATTTTCATGGTTCATGACGTCTACCCTTGATGTAGAGTACACCAACTCTTTGGCTGTAGGATCATGGTCAAGCCCCTCTCGGATCATTGGTCAAGCCCCTCATATATCTTTCCAAAATTTTACCTTCAACCTGGCCAATCGCAGCAAACTCGGCCTTCTAACTGAGTACATCGACCACTACGTTTTCTTTTACCAGTTTGTACTCCAAGAAAAAGTCAAAATCGGTCAAGAAATCTTGCATTTGTTCTTGTTTCGACGATAATTTTTTTTTGAGTCTGGAAGTAACTTATTGCCACATTGTCCGTCTCCACAGAGATAGAAACTCCAAAAAGATAGTGTTGCCAAACCCGCTAGTAATGAACAATCACTGTTATTTCCTTTTCTTATACAATATAGCATCTTTCGATATCATTCAGCTTGCGGTTCTCAAAGACTATGGAATGTCCCTCCTGCATTAAGAATCCATTGATAGCAAAGTCCAAAACATCAGATTCTATCTCGAAGGAGATACTGAAATCAGGAAGAGTGAGGACTGGTTCCTGGACGATGGCCACCTTAAGAGCTTCAAATGCTTCTTTACATTGGTCTGACCATTCTCTAGTCTTCGCCTTCTTGAGAAGGGTGGTCAATGATGCTGTCTACAGGTGTCTCATGTGTTCTTCCATAGATTATGAGTATACAACGATGACATCCATATAGGCCACCAAGAAATGGCCCAAGTAGGGTTGGAAAATTTGATTCATGAGTGTGCAGAACGTGGTTGAAAAATTCGTGAGTTCAAACGGTATGACCATCCACTCAAATGACCCATAGCAAGTGATGCACACAGTCTTGGGCTAATCCCCTTTTGCAATACGAATCTGATAGTATCCCTTCTATAGGTCCATTTTAGTGTAGACCTTTAAACTACCAATCCTTTCGACCAGTTCTGCAATCAATGGAATTGGATAATGATTTTTTATGGTTACATTATTTATCGCTCGATAGTCCATGCACATCCTAAAGGACCCATCGTGTTTATTCTTGAATAATACCAAAGCGGCGTATGAGGCTTTTGATAGTCTTAACATTCCTGTTGAAAGTAATTCATAGAGTTGCTTGTTTAGTCAACCAATTTGGAAGGATCTATGCGGTATGGGGCCATGGCAAGCGATTTAGCCCCAGCTCGATCTGATGATACACCTCTCTCCTAGATGGTAATTTCTCATGTAGCATAGCCGGTATCATATCTTTGTTCTGCTCAAGGATCTTCTCAATCATAAGAGGGATAACATATGCTTCTCCAAACTCATCATCCACCTTCAACACGGTGAGTTGGTTCCTCTTTCTTTTTTATTTTGGAAAGTTGCATGATCGAAAATTTCCTAATTTCTCCATCGCTTGTAACGTCTACAGTGGAAATCATGCACGTCGAGTCATTCTCAAAGATTCACACCGTGCTGAAGGCAGTCATTGGTATCACCGGTACTTATCTCTGAAAATCAAGGATTAACACTACCTTAAAATCATTCATAGGTACAAGAAGAAACTACACCGTACCTTTCCACACACTAAATCTCAACTGAACTCGATGTGCAATACAATAAAGTGGTTTGGCGGGTACATTCACGGCCTTGAGGCAACCATCTCTATTGGTCCATTTTAGTATGAGTCTCCATGCCTATTCCTCGGAAATGGAGTTATGGGTTACATTCGTATCAACCACACCTTGGGACTTGATAATCTTATATTTTAGTGGTTTTACTTCATCATTATGTACATGTTTCATAAAAATTAGTGAATATTTGGAGCGAAACATAGGTTTTTTATAGAGTTCATGAATTCATGTATCAATGGAGTGAAGAGTCATCTTTCGGAGGAAATTGGAATGGCATCATTTGGACAAATGAAATGAAATTTATGATCAAATTCGTGAAAAACCCTCGGGATCACAAGGCGATCGATCGGTCTAGCACATGGATCGATCGATCCAACACCATCGAACAGCGTCACATTCTAAGATAGACTGCAAGTTCGCGAAAAATCGATCACGACGAGCCAGTGTCGTACACTGGAACCGACCGCAACACATGGATTGATCAGTCAACCGTAGATCAATCGATCCCTTCATAAGGACCGATTGATCCGCTGCACAATTAAAGGCAATCATTTCCCGTATCGATCAATCCTGTTTCAGATGGATTGATCGCGTTAAAATTCTCCTTTTTATTTCATTTTGTTTCCTTATAACTGGGAGACTATTATTTTTCCAGGATATTAGAGGGGATTGATGATTTGGGCAGTAAGAAGAAGAAACCATAGTTTTTCCTTTTGCAATTTTATTGTTTGTTTCAATTGATGCATTTGATTACCTTTTGCAACCACATTCTCTAAACCCTATTTATCTTCAGTGAAGATGTTATCCCCCTTTTATTTCACTTTCTCTGCACTTACCAATATGTCTGAGTAATTATCTTAGATTCAGCCATGGATAGGATAGATCATTCAAGGATAATAATTACATGATGATATTTATGTTTAGAATTGTGTAAAACCTTCACTATTAGGTATGCTCAATGCTTGGATGAACTTGGAAGAGTAAATATAGGGTTTACGAAATTCACATCTTGGAAGATGATAAATGGGTTTCTTAGGTTAATCTAATTAATGAACCTTATGCTCCTAGGCAACGGAAGTAGTTGCTTAGGGCGTTTGGTGGGATATGAGATGAATCATAATGCTTGTTTAGTTTTAAGATTTGCAATAGAAGTTGATCAAATCAAATTCTAAACATAAAGATTTCTTACATGGAAGTGTATTAATCTATTCTTGATCTCATTTTCTAGAAATACAATTTAAACATTTATAATCTGGTATCATCATTTAGTCGTAACTCTTAGTTGTTGAACACCCAATCTATGGTTATATTACTTTTTATTATCATTCATAAGTACTTGAGGAATTTTGGGATATTATGCCCCTATTATATTAGTTAGCCCTCCTTCATTTACTCTTGGTACCTAGACACTTTAAAACAAGGCTATGCCCCAGGTCCCTTAGTTCAAGCTCCATCCTATATCCATTTGCCCAAACGATGAATAAGCTGCGAAAGAATGAGCTCATGTCTATCTTTGAACTTATTTGCTTTCTTGTTAGCATGCTTTCATAATTACACAGTTTAATTTTACCAAAAACCAATATTGAATTCCTTTTGCTTAGGATTTATATTCGAGAATCTATTGTGTTACTAAGCCCTTCATGTAGATTGTTCCCGTTTTTAGCTACAAATGACTCAACTGTGCACTTGCGGTTTCTATTCGGTAAACTCTTGAGAGTACTCTTTAGTACATCTCGAGTGAAACTCGAGGAGACAAAAATCTTCCATCAGGCCTCTTTCCCATCGATGTTAACATCCATGTATATCAATCCCTTGCACGCACTATTAGATGTTAGTGCCGCCTATAGGGCATTAAGTCGCTGTAATGATCCAGGCATGTCTGTCTCCTCGTAAGTAAGAGTTTCTTCGTATTCGATGAGGGATGACAATGACGAAATCTTTGTACAATTCCTTAAAGGATGTGGTCCTTAACATACATAACAACCGTTTCTCAGAACGAAATAGTGTTTCTTGGCTTCATACTCTTCTTGTCCTAAGCTCTTTCTTTGGTTTCGAGTGTAATTCGGTGGTGGTTGGTCTCTCCTTTCTCCATTCCACTTTACACCACTTTCTTTTTATAGGGTTCCAGTTGATATTGTGTGTAAAAATTCAAAAGAGATTCGAATGTTGTAATTGCTTCATATATCGACTTAGATCCGCGGTGCTAAAACTCTTTTTTCGCCCATCCTCGAAGTCCATCAATGAAACAGAGCACCAAGTCTTGTTCGGACCAATTGAGTATATGCATCATAAGGATTGTAAACTTCTTGACATAGTCTCGGATGCTACCTTTTTGCCGGAGTTCTCTTAGCTGCCTCCTTGTCTCATATACCACACTCTATGGATAGAAATGACGCTTCGGTTAAAATCGGTTTATTTTGACTTAATATGGACCTAAAATACGTTTTTATACAAAAAAATAGCCCAAAATGGATCAAAACGCGAAAACACTTTACTCTCTCACGAAATCGACTTGTTCTTGGTGAAAATTTGGGAATTTTTTTTCTTCTGTGCTCTATCTGTTTTTATCAACCCTACACTCAATCAACAAAGATATGCTTCTCTTTTGCCACTTTTTCAATTCGGCCCTTATGGAGAAAATCTCAAAAATCTTGGTTTTTATGTTGTTTTTAGGACGAATTAGTGGTAAAAATAGAGCTTTTTTATGTTGATTAGAACATTCTCTGAGCTTGTTTAGCAAATTTGGCTTGATTTGGAGAATTTTAGGATTTGTGTTCATAAAAAGAATTTGAAAAAGGGACAATTTGAAAATACAAAAAACTTTGTACATGAAATGTTGAATTGTGATCTTTGATGCTGAATAAGTGTGATTGTGGTTGATAAACGTTTAATTGATGTTTGTATATAGCAATTGCATTTGTTTATCATTATTTTGGAATTTTCGATAAATGTTAGCTTTGGTTTTTGTTTTTGCAGACAATTCCTTGATGCGGAGCACCACAACAGTCAAAGAAAGGAAAATGAGCTACTACTACTTCATCTTAGCCGAGAGAAGAAGAGGATGAGACAGTAATTTCATCATTTCCATGGCCCATACCGGATAACACTCCCTTCCTTCCGATGTTGATTCAACAGAATTTTGAGTTAATCCCACACACCACGATGAAATCAATACAGAAAACCACTACTTATCAGATGTACAAGCACGGTGACGCTTGGGCACATCATCATTGTGAGTTCTACAATGGTTTGCTGCGAGTTGAGATGGCGCCCACAAGATTCGTATGTGAACAGACATTGCAGAAGATGGGGATAAGAGCAGAAGTTCGGACAATGCTGTAGCGGATGGGTTTGGACCGCATTGCATATCAACCATACCCACTCTACCTGGAGCTAATACATCAGTTCCTTGCCTCCGCTGAGCTCCAATATGCAGATGGAGCCTTTCCAACAGCGTGTGAGGGCAGTTTGTCATTCTTCTCTAGCGGTATACGCTATAACATCTCTCTGCGGGATTTTTGTAATGTGTATGAGTTTGACAGGACCACAGAGAGCCGCCACTTTCCATCTGATTTACCTCAGGCAGCAGATATATGGAACCTGATAGTATCAGGCAGCTATGAGTCTCGTGGGGGAAGCTGACTCATATCCGGAACCCAGTGGTTCGCATTGTGGCAAAGATCATTGGTAACATATTATTTGCCAAGGAGGAGTCTGGAGCATTAAGGAAAAACGAGTTAATGCTGCTGCATTTTGGGCTACCATCGTATGTTCGAGACATCTACAACACCCTTCCACCATCCATACGGCACACTAACTTGGGTGCGATTTTTATGGAGAACCTGGTCTTTAAGAAGACACGAGGTCTAAACACGGTAAACAAGAAAGTGGAGAGAATTGAGGAATAAATGACTCCATTATTTATGCATCATGGGATCGACCTCGGCTCCACACCATGTGAGCCACAGGTTGCACGCTTTGATGAGCAGTATTTCCGGAACAGTGACATACTTAAGCCAGGTTTTATCTACCAGTTCCAGGACAGAGTTGGCGCCCTTCAATACTGCAAGCTCCCATCCGCAACTTTATTGTTTTGACATCGCAGGCAAACCTAGACTTCACCTCAATCATAGTTCCTCCAGAAGAACTCCTCTGCTCATAGACGCCGAGGCAGCTCATTCAAAGCCTCCACTTCACAGCCTCATATGGAGGATGATAGCGTACCTGATGTTTTTCCTTGGCATAGCCAGTCTACTGAGTACCTTCTGCCTCCTCTTTTTGGTGAGGATGAGCTCCTGCCTCTTGCTGCAGATGCTACTGATGCAGAGTATTGGGCTTGGAATGTCGATGCTCTGAGGAAGAACAACTCGATGATGCATAGGATATGGGTGTCCTTACAAAGATCAGATGCCCACTACCACCCTCTTGTTTCCTAGCTCCACAAACCTGCGAGACTGATGAGCCGACAGACTCCACTGCAGATGCTTTTGATGTTTTTGGACACTGGACATCCGATGGTGGCGATGCTGAAGATCTCCCCGATCCAGACGCTCGACTACCCATATGCAGACGTAGACCGAGAAAAAGCCGGAACGTCAGTCTAGACGATAATTTACACAGTACTTACTACATGTATCTTTATTATATTATATCATTTTGCTTCTTGTACTGACTTTTGTTGTATCTTCCTTCTGTTTTATTTTCATGTACGATTGTTTGAACTTATGAATTTTGTTTTTCTTTGTTTTCTCAACTCATTGTGCACTTGCTAAAAAAAGAGTCCATTTCTATTATTCATGTACGATTGCATTGCATTTGCATAGGAAACCATGATGAAAATGCCTTAAATAAGTTTATTGCTCAACTTATTAAGTTCAATGCCCAAGTTACTAGTTTTCTGATGCATAATTTGCCTGTTAAAATGTAAGATTGATCTATTCTAAGAATTCTTGATTTTAGATTAACCTTGGTTGAAGCATGTTTTGCTTTGATGCTATCTCATATCTAATTAAACTTAATATGAATTAGAAATTATCATGTTGTACGTTGGATGTGAATTCATGGATCTTATATACATACATAGATCTTTTTATCTTTTTACCACTCTTTGTGATATATGTAACATTTCCCTACCTTATCCTAACTTCTGTTCGAACCATGCCAATTATTGTGAGTGTTTTAGGCCTTATTTTCGGAATGAACATGGTAGAACGTGTTAGGTAGTAGCCGACAATATAAGCTTCTTATGTAGTCTTGGTTCATTCATTTTGAGCCAATTAGGACTAGGTGAGAGATTGATGAGAAAAAGAAATTATTATGTGTGAGTTGTGCAAAGATGATTTGGGAAAAAGAAGAAAGAGTAGAAGTGAAAAAGGGATCTGTGGAAAGAAGAAACAAAAGTCTAGTAATGGGTGTTGGAAGTTGATTAAAAATAAAAGGGTCTTTGCAAGCAAATAAAAAAAAAAAGAGACAAGAAAAAGAAGAGGAACACCCAGTTATGAATAGATCCAAACCCGTTAGACTTATATAGCTTTAATCCTTATCCTAGAAAAGAAAGAAGTTATAGAGTTGATCTTAAGGGCAGAAAAAGAAATGGAAGAGCAAAAAAGGGTAGCGTTAGGATCATTCTCAGGTCTAAATACAGCTTGGTTGTAAGTTTTAAGAATTGTATATTTGGATAGATGAGAATCTAGTCTTGTATGCATCTATTGAAACGTACCTTTAGTATTCTTCTAAAGTTCATTCCATTCATTGAGAGATCCTTATATTAAACATGATATAACCACTGGATGAAAGAATCACTTTTATCTCTTAACCTTTCCCTTAGCCAAATGAGTTCACTGAGAGCGTTTAGTGTGATTCACGGTTTAAGAGTTAATGAATGTTAAAAGAGATAGTTGATTTGAATGTATTATATAGATTAAGGTTTAATCTGAGTTGAATTGCGATGAGTATGGCTAAAATATTTTAATAGACTTGCTTACTTTGCATGCTAAAACTACTAACTTGGACATTGAGTTTAACACTTGACCATTATGGCTTTGGCTCTGAGTTCCCAAAAATTTCACCTTCTCTCTTGGTTTGCTAATTATTTGCTTGAGGACAAGCAAAAGGTAAGTCTGGGGGAGTTGATAAGCTTGCATTTTAGTGGTTTTACTTCATCATCGTGTACATGTTTGATGTGATCCTGACCATGATCGGATGTACGAATGACCAAAAGCTGAACCATGGACGATGACGAATGTCCTTATCATGGACCTAGGAATTCAATAAGTGGCTAAGTGGTCCAATGTGTGCTCTTTTTCCCTGTCTTTGGGTTTGTCCCACTAGGTTTACCAAAGATAGGTTTTTAATGAGGCCATTGGCCCACTTCTCATTCAGCCCATTTATTGAATTCTAGGCCCACTCTTTCCTCTTTTTTTTTTATCAAAAAATAGTTGGGAGTTAGGAGTTGGGATTTATCTTTATTGCTTTTAATCTTAGTTTGCTTGCATGTTCTTGCATGTTCTTGGATGTTGTTCCAAGCATGCAAGTCTTGCTTTTTTCATTCTATAAGTAGTACCCCCATTTTCTCATTTGTACTCATCGAACATTTTAAGAAAGTTTCTACTACTTTTAAATTTTTCGATCACTTGTTGGTGTATAATATCCAACTTCTCTTAAGCCCCTTAGGTGTGTAATATCCTAAGCTAACTTAAGAAACCCTTGTGTCTCTTTGGTGCGTCATATCCAAAGAACACAAGTCTGGTGAATCAAAGGTCTTTCTGCAGCCTTTGTGTGATCCTTCGCTCCACCTCCTTTGGCAAATTGAGCTCACGCTCGTTGTGCAAGGCTTATCCCTTTCCGGAACTTCTTTGTTTGCCAATTTTGGATTGAGTACTTCCGAGGATCTCATCATTTGGTATTAGAGCAACACACAAGCTAAGTTTTCTTTTTTCTTTTTTTTTAAATTTTCGTTTTATTTATATAAAAAAGTTGTTTTAATTTCTTTAAGATCTGTCTCATGTCTACATTTTAGTTCTTTCCAAAGAACTTTTGACTGGCTGTTTTGTTTCTTTTTAGGAAGGATGTGTGAACAAGAAGATGAATCTGACCACAAGATTGAAAGTAAACCAAGAAGAAGAAAGTCCAGCAACCATCAAGACGACAAATTGTTGGTTGATGCTATCATGTCTAGAATGGAGCAAGTAATTGACGCCAGATTTGATGCATTTTGTCCAAGAGTTCTACAAGACATGAAACAAAGGAAGCCACTATGGAGAGCAAAGAATAACAAAGGCAACCAAGTGCTAAACCAGATCAGAAAAGAGGAAAGCCCCACGTCCAACTTCAAGAGTTGCTCTCACAAACCAGGAGCCTAGCTGTTCTAAAAAGAAATCGGTTGTTCAAAGGACAGAAACAGATCAGCTACTCAAAATCTACAAAGGTATGAACGTCATTCCTAAGTCAAACATAGGTGCTGACGAAATCTTTGTGCACCATGACAAAAAGCAGATTCCTAGAGATGTGCCCATGGCTCTTGTGGAGAATGTTGAAACCTTCACTGAGAAAGAAAATGAAGGACCTAAGTTTGATACTTATGACGACAGTGATCAATTGGACCAAAATGTTTTCAATATTTCGTTTGTCGTGATAAAACCTTTGTCTTGTCCAAAAGAAGCTGAAAAAGTTGCAATCAAGAAGGACACATCAGAGATATGCCAACCAAATCTAAAGCAACAAGCTCAAGGTAATTATCTAGACTCCCGAAAACAAATGAAGCCTAACTTGCTTTCTATTGGTACATGTCAAATGGTTTTAAGAACAAGGCTTGACCAAGCAAAGGAGTCTGATGCTAACAACAAAACAAGCAGCTATCAAGATGAACTGACAATTCCCTATTTCCTTTGTGAAAATTGCATCAAGCACTGTAAGGAGTTTGATTTGGTTATGATAAACTCTAATTATTTTGTGTTGATTTATGCTCTAGAGGAAAAACGTCTTAGTCTAGAAAATGTTAAAGAATTTTGTGTTTTGGAATTTGAGTTTAATAAACTGATTCATTCCTTTGAAACACTTAAACTTGAGAACTTTTCTAGACAAAATGATAGTTTGTTTGATGAAATTTGTGATTCCAGTTTTGCTTTGAGTCTTAACTTGTTTGATAAATTGTGTGAGTTAATCAAGAAATGTTCTGAACCTCTTAATCCCTTTACTCTCTTTATTTTTATCCCTGATCACACAGATATGATTCACTTGTCTTTGTCAAAAGAGTCAAATGCAGGTTTTAGGGCTCCAAGGAAACGCCAAAGAGGAATTCAAAAGAGAGAGGAAGACAAAAGGTTCCAGCCGCCTGATTTGGACCAGGATACACCATCAAGATGTCAGCCTCTTCATCTTGATCAAACAAGCACCACCCGAAAATTATTTGGATTTGAGGACAAATCCTCTTCAGGAGGGAGGAGATGATGTGATCCTGACCATGGTCGGATGTACGAACGACCAAAAGCTGAACAACGGACGACCACGAATGTCCTTATCATGGACCTTGGAATTCAATAAGTGGCTAAGTGGTCCAATGTGTGCTCTATTTCCCTGTCTTTAGGTTTGTCCTACTGGGTTTATCAAAGATAGATTTTTAATGAGGCCATTGGCCCACATCTCATTCAGCCCATTTATTGAATTCTAGGCCCACTCCTTCCTCCTCTTTTGTCATCAAAAAGTAGTTGGGAGTTAGGAGTTGGGAGTTATCTTTATTGCTTTTAATCTTAGTTTGCTTGCATGTTCTTGCATGTTCTTGCATGTTCTTGGAAGTTGTTCCAAGCATGCAAGCCTTGTCTTTTTTCCTTCTATTAGTAGTACCCCCATTTTCTCATTTGTACTTATCGAACATTTTAATGAAAGTTTCTACTAATTCTAAATTTTTCGATCACTTGTTGGTGTGTAATATCCAACTTCTCTTAAGCCCCTTAGGTGTGTAATATCCTAAGCTAGGTTAAGAAACTCTTATGTCTCTTTGGTGCGTCATATCCAAAGAACATAAGTCTAGTGAATCAAAGGTCTTTCCGCAGCCTTTGTGTGACCCTTCGCTCCACCTCCCTTTGCAACTTGAGCTCACGCTCGTTATGCAAGACTTATCCCTTTCCGGAACTTCCTTGTGTGCCGATTTTGGGTTGAGTCCTTCTGAGGATCTCATCAATGTTTCATATCATTTAGTGATTAGATTTCATATGGATCGATCGGTTAACCGTAGATCAATCAATCCATACATGAGGACCGATCGGTCCGCTGCACAATTAAAGGTGATCATTTCCCGGATCGATAAATCCTGTTTCGGATCGGTGATTTGGGTAGTAAGAAGAACAAACCCTAGTTCTTCATTTTGAAATTTTATGGTTTATTTCAATTGATGAAATGGATTTTCTTTTGCGACTACTTTTTATGAACCATATTCTTCTTCAATAAAGATGTTATCCCTCTTTTATTTCACTTTTCCTTCAATTCCCAATATGTAATGATTACATGATGATATTTATGTTTAGAATTGTGTAAAACCTTCGGGAAAACGATCCAGATCCTCATGAGATTTGAGATATCTTATCAGTTCTCCCCCATTTTCGAACCACAATTTTTATCCCCATGCGACCATAGTTTTAGATCTATTTGAACCCGAATTTATATTTTTCGTCCTATTTCCCCATAATTTTGGTTAATCGTGGTTTTGTTATAGAATCGACTGGTTTAGGATTGTGATAGAGAGAGAGAGAGGCATTACTAATTGATTCTCGTTCTCAAAATCATCCCCGATTCTAAACCACGATTAACCGAAATTATGGGGAAATAGGACGAAAAATATAAATTCGGGTTCAAATAAATCTAAAACTATGGTCGCATGGGGATAAAAGTTGTCGTTCGAAAATGGGAGGGAACTGATAAGATGTCCCAAATCTCGTGGGGATCTGGATCGTTTTCCCTCCTTATTAGATGTGCTCAATGCTAGGATGAACTTGGAAAAGTCAAACTAGTATTTACAAAATTTAGACTTTGGAAGAGGATATACGTGTTTCTTAGGTTAATCTAATTAGTGGACCTTATGCTCTTAGCCTACGGAAGTAGTTGCTTAGGGTGTTTGGTGGGATATGAGATGAATCATAAAGTTTGTTTAGTTTTAGGATTTTCAATGGAAGTTGATCAAATTGAATTCTGAACCTAAATGTTTCTTACATGAAAGTGTATTAATCTATTCTTGATCTCATTGTCTAGGAATACAATTTATACATTTATAATATGAAATCATCATTTAGTCATAACTCTTAGTTGTTCAACACCCAATCTATGGTTGGATTACTTTTTATTATCATTCATAAATCGTTGAACTTATTTGCTTTCTTATTTGCATGCTTTCATAATTATACAGTTTAGTATTACAAAAAAAACAAAACAAAAATCAACATTGAATTCCTTTAGCTTAGGCTTTATATTCGAGAATCAGTTGTGTACAAAGCCCTTTCTGTGGATCGATCCCATTTTTAGATATAAGTGACTCAACTGTGCAGTTGTGATTTCTATTCGGGTAAACTCTTGAGAGTACTCTTTAGTACGTCTCGAGTGAAACTCAAAGAGACAAAAATTCTCCATCAAGCCTCCTTCCCATTGATGTTAACATCAATGTATATCAATCCCTTGCTCGTACTCTTAGATGTTAGTGTCGCCTGTAGGGTATTATGTCGCTGTAATGATCCAAGCACACCTGTCTCCTCGTAAGTATATAAGTGACTCAACTGTGCAGTTGTGATTTCTATTCGGGTAAACTCTTGAGAGTACTCTTTAATACGTCTCGAGTGAAACTCAAAGAGACAAAAATTCTCCATCAAGCCTCCTTCCCATTGATGTTAACATCAATGTATATCAATCCCTTGCTCGTACTCTTAGATGTTAGTGTCGCCTGTAGGGCATTATGTCGCTGTAATGATCCAAGCACACCTGTCTCCTCGTAAGTATGAGCTTCTTCTTAACACACATAACAACTATTTCTCATAACAAATATCATTTTTGGCTTCATACTCTTCATTTCCCAAGCTCTTTATTTGGTCTCGAGTGTAATTCGGTGGTGGTTGGTCTCTCCTTTCTCCATTCCCCCTTGAGTGGTTATAGGGTTCCGGTTAGATCCGCGGTGCTGAAACTCTTATTTTGCCCATCTTCGGAGTCTATCTGTGAGGTAGGATGTGGCCGCCTTGATTTTAACATCTCGTCTCCCATACCAAGATTGTCGAAGTATTGCTTCATTTTCAATATGAAATTCTCAAATTTCTTGGTATTTCGAAGCTCAACGTGACGGCCTTAGATAATTTACTATATTCGTGACAGTATTATTGGTACTTATATGGGCAACTGTCTTTTAGCACAACACAAGGTCTTCTTGCATTGTCTTGACACTCACCCGTAATGTGTGGACCGTCCCCATCATGTTCTCTTCAAATTGGTGGAATTTCGTCTCAATTCTACCCATGTCCTCCCTTATTCCTCTGATCAAAGTGAACACCGTGCCATAGAGTTCGGTGGTGAAGTACTCAACCCTTTCGAGTCTCTCCACCATTTCCATCACTGTGACGCCTAATACTCCAAGCTTATCTCGGATCCTACTCTTGTCACGCTTCTTTTTTGGCACCTCATGAAGACGTCACGTCTTCTCACATCAACACCATTTATGAATTCTTGAAATCCTGGATGACCCAAAACACAAGTTTTCGGATTTATAAGCGAGAGATTAAGTAATAGAGTGAATGGTTGGACATCTAAATTCCTCTATAGAGGTGGCAAAGGGGTCATGATAAATTCAGTTTTAACAGTCATATCAACCTATATAATGTCTTGTATCGGCTACCAAACAGGTAACTCAACATATTACGAGTGCGATAGCACACTTTTGGTGGAGAAAGAGGGGAAACAATCGTGGTATGCACTAGATGGCTAGAAAAAAATTATGTCACCATAAGAAGGAAGGTGGTCATGGGTTTAAAATTATTTAGGATTTCAATACAGCTATGATAGCAAAACAGATGTTGAGATTAGTGGAATAACCAGATAAATTGGTTTCAAAAGTATTTAAAGGTAGATATTATAAGAGTTCGGGGCCACTGTGAAAGAATAATAGATTTAGGTTCACCATTGATCAAGATAATAGAAAGAGAGTTTTAGAGGCAAGAGGATGAGAGAAAGGAATTTTTATTAATAATGAGAGAATGTTTTCTCTTAGTTACAAATGTGAAAGGAGAAAGATATTTATAATATTCTAGTCTAGGCTTGTTTGGATACAAGAATTGCCTTATACATGAATGGCTTCAAGGATAACATAACACAAACAAGCCTTAGACACTCCTCTTTGACATTGACAACTCACGCCTTTATACTTGGATTTAAAGGCTTTCATCTTTTATCATTTCTTCTTCATTCCAACACTCCCCCTCAAGCTTAAGACATGGAGAATGCCTAAGCTTGCAACCATGAAGCATTACCTCATTAATAAACCTAAAGAAGGAAAACCCAATTGGGACAAAACCTTTTCTAGGGAAAAGAGTATAACACTCCATGTTGGGATCATTGGTGTGGAATGGACTGCTTTGAAGCTTCTTATAAGTCTGGTCCATTTCTCCCCCTTTCTTTTGACTCCTTGTTTTTAAGAGGTGATTTTGATCCATCTTTCTCAAAGCTTTCAAGTTTAACCTGTTTCACATGCACATATACATGCATGTATCAATTCTCACAAGATAAACCAATGCATTATAATATAAGAATGATTTTAACTTCCCTTTTTATAAGAGTGGATGGCGGATTGGATGATATGATCTAGACCAATCTGGTTCTCTAAGAACTCCATATTAAAGTCTTTGGATTCATCATGATCACATGGTTCTCTTCTGGATTCATCATTATCACATGGTTCTCTTCCCTTATATGTGTAGGATCCACTTTGGCTAGCTTCATTTTGCTTCACTTTCTACTTTCAATGAGCTTAACTCAAGAGAATAAGATTGTAGAGTTAAGCTTTAGTAGAGTGAGCACACTTATCTCCTAATACACATTCCCACCATGCTTCCACTAAATGATGTAGGATAAGTCATGCTTATGATTGTTTTCCATCACTTCCTGATCTAAAACATCATAGCAACTCAAAAATAAAGATTAGTATTCCAGAACTTGAATAAGATCAATTCCGGTATCAAGTATAATATCTAGCCAAATTCTCAACCTAAAATCATAGAATTAAAGAACTTATCCTAGATAGAACCTTTCATGAGAGATTTTTATGTCCTGAGGTGATTCATCACTTTCCACCAGCTTACACCTTCTCTATGAGACTTGGTAGCTTGATGACCATTGGTTATATCCTCAGTTGGTGACAGAAGATTTGGATGACCTTATTCACAACCTCCATTAGAGAATCAGACTAAGCACACTTCTTGTGCTTACTTTCCAAGGCAATCATCTTGGAATGACCATGATCCAGCGTGGAACTTTGTCCATACATGAACTGCATGAACCGCATGAAAACCATCATAACAACACGGCCATGTACCATGTACCAGCGAGGCCTGACCAGCATCATGCGCCAACTTGTTAACTTGGGCCAGCTTCATGTGCTTCCTTGTCACGGCCATGTTGTTCTAGATTAGATGCTCATTTTCTTTCTCCCCCACAAGCTTGACACTAATAATAAGAGTCAAGTTTGGAAGAATGAGCATACACATAATGAATGTCTCAAATTGGTCGTCTTTATCCTTTAAACATAAAGAAGAACATTGTAAGTATCTGTGAAAAATTTTGAGAATTAAGAGATTTGAAGTATTGAAGAATATGAAGAATGAGAGATTTGGAGATTAAAAGTATAAGTGATGAAGAATTATAGAGAATTATGATGAATGTCAAGGTGAATTTTGGATCCATCTAGGTTCTAAATGCAATGTATAGTCTTCCTAGGTTCTCTTTCATCCTATGAACATTTCTAAATGAGAAAATTTAATCAATCAAGGAATAAGTAGAAGGTTTAGAGATAAGCCTTTGCAAAGACTTTTATAAGTCTTTGTGAGTTTCCTTCTTTGTGATTGATTATGATCTGAACTTGCAGCATGTGTGCTTTTTTGATTTTCTCTTGAAGCACACACCAAAGGTCACCTTACTCCATGGGAGAGCTGATTCATCACATTCCACCAGTCTTTCCTCTCAACTTCTTGTGGTGGCTGTTCTTGGTGGCCATTGGTTCTAACTTCTTCTCCATGTGCTGTGCCTTTTTTTCACTTGCTCTCTTTTGCCTTTTTAGACAATGAAGCAAAACATCAACTCACATCTTAAGTCTTTGAACCTGTTGAGAATAGGCAAATTCTAAACAAAAGATAGTGAGTAAAAGAGATTGATTAAGAGTAATCAAACTTAATTTTAAACACTGCCTAAGGACTTTTGGGTTCAACATGTCTTCTTAAACTTATTTTCCTAAGTAAAAGACAATGTTCTCTTCTTCTAGGATCAATGCAATTCATGAACAAATGATTCATCTAGGTAAACTAGGTTCAAAATGTCCCATTCTACCAATTTCTAAATACATGAACAAAATTCAATAGAATTCATGATTTACTATCCACCTAGATACCAGATTTCCTAAAGTTCTAACTCACACAACCATCAATGAAATCAATAAAATAGTTGGATAAGAGTTTAAAAATAGCCTGAATGCATAAGACATTGATACTAGGTCTTTGCATTTGAGTTTAAGAACTGGTTCTGATCTAGGCACTCCCTTTCATTATGTTGCTTTCAAAGTGCCTGCCTTTGGTGGTCCATTTCTCCCCCTTTGGAGCTGTATCTTAGATAGAATCAATTGAACCTTCCATCTTAGAAGGTTTTATAACCACTACCTCCTTGGTTGAACTGCTTCTTGAGGTGTTGATCTTCAGATCCTCGCTTTCATCATGCAATGCATTAATCGTGAATTACTCCTTCATCTTAGGAGACGGACCACAATTGCCCTGTGAAACTCATCATTGTGCAAAATAAAGGAGGATACGTGTCCCCCTGTTACCCATCTCACTTTAACAATACGCTTTTCAGTATAGAAAGACATAAAGACACGTGCAGAAAAATCATTTAGACTATCAACAGCTAAATCGCTTTCATGCCGTCAGCTCTAAGCTTTGCACCACCTGTTACAGCTGATGGTTCTCCTGCAGGCATCTGAAATATGAAAGCTTCAGACCTCTGCGAGCCATCGAATAAGCACCGGTGTCCACAGAAAATTAATTCATCACCAGACTGTAGCAAATTAATTCATCCCGACAAGTTTTCCGTTATACACGACATATCCCTTGCTTCCTGTGACCTCTATAATAGCTTGACCACTGTACAGAATTCCTGTAATCTGGCACAGTATTTTAGATACTGGTTTGATCCCAAAAGCACAATGCTTAAGAACTCTCCTTCTTGGGTCTGGGTTTGGGTCATTGGATAGACGAAGCTGAGTGATCATAATCCTCTTTAAGCGTAACTGTCCCAGCTACAGCAACCAAGGTCTCATATCCTTGCGTCTGATCTCCTTTCATCTTTCTTGTTAGTTTTCTTGCTGAGTAAATTGTGGAAATTGTTCGTCTTTTTGAGGTGGGTTCATCTTCAATATCCACGTAACTTGAACAAGAGCGTTTAGTAATTCAAAACCATAATCCTGTCCCGAGTACTTCTTCTTCTTCTTCCATCGTCATCTGTTCGTAGTTTGTTTCGCCCAAAGACCATTATGAGGAACTAAAGACTGAGCTTCCACGCAAACAAGATTAATTAACAGACACTTTCACAATGAGTAGTTTTTTGCTAATCAAGTCAACAACCTAACTCCCTTTAACTAACTTCAACCAACTCCTGCAACAGATTTTAACCAACTCTAACCAACAAAATCTACTTCTAACAATCCTTATCCAATTCAGTTAGATTTAAATCACAAAATTCAAATTTCAATACACCAATCCAAAAAAATTCAAGATTCCCTTATTTTCAAAATTTCACAGATTAATAAGGACATTAAGAAAATCAATCTTGAAGAATTAAACCTATCAGATTAAACTGAAATTTCATGGAGACCCTCACAAGACACTTATTTAACTTTCCAGATTCAAAGAATTAAAGAAAACTGAGAAAGAATTAGAATTATATCACCAGGATCTTGATACAAGTGATTTTGGACGTCTCTGAGGAAAACTTCAAGAAAATCCTTCAACTGAATGGAATTGAGTTCTTCTTTCTTTAAAAAGAAACTAGACTCGAAGGGCTTGAGTTTAGAATTTATAAAAACACGATTTGATGAAAAATTGACGTCGGAGTGACCTAGGAAACACGGAGGTTCGTGGCGGAGGCACTCGCGAAGGACTTTTGCAAGAAAATTCGTAACATTTTATTCCCTGGGTCAAATGATGCAATTCAAACGGTCTTTGCTTCAGAAATCGCCTATGTACAATCCAGAGAAAGAAGATCATCAAAAGGTGTCGTAGTTTGGCCGAAAATTGCATTACAACATGACGTTCGATTTCAACAAAGAAAAGGATGAAAAACAAGAAGATTTCTTCTTGAATCAATGAATGAATGATGAATTTTACCCAGATTTGTTATAACCTGGCTCTGATACCATGAAATAATAATAGATTTAGGTTCACCATTGATCAAGAGAATAGAGAGAGTTTTAGAGGCAAGAGGATGAGAGAAAGAAATTTTTATTAATAATGAGAGAATATTTTCTCTTAGTTACAAATGTGAAGGGAGATAGATATTTATACTATTCTAGTCTAGGCTTGTTTGGATACAAGGATTGCCTTATACATGAATGGCTTCAAGGATAACATAACACTAAAACACAAACAAGCCTTAGACACTCCCCTTTGACATTGACAACTCACGCCTTTATATTTGGATTTAAAAGCTTTCATCTTTTATCATTTATTCTTCATTCCAACACACTGGACCCCATACATGTGTACTCTCTTTCTTTTGGATGGAGAAGTATTTGTTCCGCTAGATTATTGGTTAAAAAAGTGAGTAATCAAAAAGGTTGAAACTGGATCAAAAATCTCAGTGTGGAATGATCCCTAGATCTCAGCCTCTCATCCGAGATCATCAACTTGCAAATTTTTGTTGTATCCGCCTACCTTCACGATGAAGAAACTAATTGATGACCATACAAATAAATGGAATATGCCATTATTGTAAGCATTCATAAGTATTGAGGATGTAAACATTATTTAATCACTTGCAGTGAATCTAATTGGACGTTCGGATACTAATGGATGATATTTTAACACAAAAACGGAAAATACACGGCTAAGTCGGGATATGAGATTGAACAACTCTGTCCAAACAATGTAGGAGATTATATTCTATACGGTTCAACTATCAATATGCTTCAGGCTTATGTATGGTAAACTAAATGTCTCCAAAAATACACCATTTTATTTGGAAAATAATCTCAGGGTGTGTCGCGATAGCCAAAATTTTAAGATTACTCGGCCTAAACTATGATGCACAATATGGAAAATGTGGGGTAGATGTAAAGACCATAAATTATGTCATTTTTTTATGTCCCCCGACCATTCAAACATGGGTTTTGCCTACTATCCCATCACATCAAGATGTCTTCCCAACAACATCAATTTTCACAAATTTAGATCATTTATTTAAGAAGTTACCGAACGATAGTCAAAATGGGTACTTTCCATGGATAATATGATATTTGGAGAAAAGTAGAAAATATAATCTTTTCAAAAACTTAGATACAACACCACATGAGATTCTACAGTTGGCAGAAACGTAAGCAAAAAGTTGGGATGACGCACAAGAATTAGAGGTTAATAATCTGCCTCCAGCAATAGTACCATGATTACCCTCTCCCCCACCTAATACAAAGTGTTGCAAAGTGGATGGATCCTAGAAAGAATCAGATATTTTACATATCAGGGATGCGTATGCAATAAAAATAGAATATAAGGTACATTGTTTGGTGCTTGAAATATACGATGTAGTCTCTCACCCTTACACGCGGAACTAGTTTCATATGTTTGGGAATGGAATGCATGATTTTGGTTGAGAGATTAGAAGTTGTATTTCAAACTGACTGCTTAGAGGTGATTAAGATGATGGCTTCACATAAAAAATGACTGTCCTTCTCAGTTCAATTAGAGGAGTTTGATAGCTGTAAGACTTATTCACAAGATCGAGCTGGTACAAATACCAAGAGAAAGGAACACAAGAACAAATAAACTAGCAAAGAGCGCACAGAGACTTGCTACAGCGGCGGTACACATGAGCGCAAATGCTACTGGTGTGGCTGGCCTGACAACCATTGTTTCTATGTTTACGTAGTATGTTGTAAAAACTATTATATTTACCGCAAATTGACGAAACCAGATATTCTGCTCCTCTTTCGGCATGTTGAGTTAGCTGCTTAAAGACTTACAAAATGTTATTAAGCATTATGTTGATTGCTTTGGTGATCTCATTGCTATATTTATGAAACCTAAATAATTTTTATACAATACCGACTTTACTATAATCAAATTATAAATATCATAAATTTAGAAATAACTTACCAAATAGTTCCCAAGGAACACTGTGGATCGAGTCTCTTTAACCGGTCGCATCCCGATTGGGATACAAATTCATTGATGCTCATAATTGTCCAAGCAAAAGACGGTGGTTGTATCTCTACACCGCTAGGGATTTGCAAAAAACTTGAACCACTGGAACGATAATGGCGGTTGGCTTGGCCGGAACATCAAAAATCATAATATTCCTTGAAAAATATATTTTAATTAATTTTTGAAATTTTAATCTTCTAGTAGGTAAGAAAAATCGCTAAAAAATCTGAAACACAATTCTACTCCTAAACATACATATAAATTACATAAATACAAATAATCAAAGAAAATTCAAATTTTTAAAAAAAAAATTATTCGGCAACCTAAATATTGTCAAACATAATTATTCCGAAAATCTTAAATACTCCTCAACCTAATTATCCCGCAAACTAATTAATGATTTACTTAAATATTCCGCAAATCCTAAATATTAGTTAACTTAATTATTCTACAAACTAATTATTCATTTACTTAATTATTACATAAACTATTAAGTAAATAATTAAAATAAATTAAAAACAATAAAAATACATTACTGATTTGCACAGAAGACAGATTTTCGGCGGTGGTGGCTTAGATTGGCGGCGACTGTTGCTTGAAGCGGCGGAAGAGGAGAGGATGTGGAATGGATATGAGGAGGAGGAGAGGATGCGGAGTGGAGAGGAAGTGGAGGAGATGAGCAGCGTGGAGAGGAGAGGTGGTGGAGAGGAAAGCAGTGGCGCGGAGAGGAAAGGAGGCGGAGGAAGAGAGGAGTGGAGCCACCCGGAGAGGAGAGGAGGTGGAGGAGGAGATGAGAAGAGAGAAGGCAGAGTCATTGGTGAAAGATTAAGAGATTAAGGGATTGCGAGATTTGGAGATTGAAAGAGAAAGATTAGAGAGATTAGCGAGAAAAATGAATTTTATTAGAAAGTGAGATTATTCTTTCTTGCTTACAAGTGAGGAGAGATATAACTATTTATACTAATCTAGTCTAGGCTTTTTTGGGTACAATGATAGCCTAATACATGTTTGGATACAAGGATAACATATCATTAATCACAAACAAGCTTAAATCACTCCCTTTGATAGCTTAGTCCACACGGCTTTATCCTTAGAGTCTGAGGAAATCTTTCTTCATTTCTTCTCTCGTCTTCATCATTTTTCTTCATACAACAGTCCTCCTGAAGCTTAGGTCATGGAGAATGTCTAAGCTTGCAACCATGAAGTATTACCTCATTAATAAACCTAAAGAAGGAAAACCCAATTGGGACAAAACCTTTTCTAGGGAAAAAGAGTATAACACTCCATGTTGGGATCATTGGAGTGGAATGGACTGCTTTGAAGCTTCTTATAAGTCTGGTCCATTTCTCCCCCTTTCTTTTGACTCCTTGTGTTTTAAGAGGTGATTTTGATCCAGCTTTCTCAAAGCTTTCAAGTTTAACCTGTTTCACATACACATATACATGCATGTATCAATTCTCACAAGATAAACCAATGCATTATAATATAAGAATGATTTTAACTTCCCTTTTTATAAGAGTGGATGGCGGATTGGATGATATGATCTAGACCAATATGGTTCTCTAAGAACTCCATATTAAAGTCTTTGGATTCATCATGATCACATGGTTCTCTTCTGGATTCATCATGATCATATGGTTCTCTTCCCTTATATGTGTAGGATCCACTTTGGCTAACTTCATTTTGCTTCACTTTCTACTTTCAATAAGCTTAACTCAAGAGAATAAGATTGTAGAGTTAAGCTTTAGTAAAGTGAGCACACTTATCTCCTAATACACATTCCCACCATGCTTCCACTAAATGATGTAGGGTAAGTCATGCTTATGATTGTTTTCCATCACTTCCTGATCTAAAACATCATAGCAACTCAAAAATAAAGATTAGTATTCCAGAACTTGAATAAGATCAATTCTGGTATCAAGTATAATATCTAGCCAAATTCTCAACCTAAAATCATAGAATTAAAGAACTTATCCTAGATAGAACCTTTGATGAGAGATTTTTATGTCCTGAGGTGATTCATCACTTTCCACCAGCTTACACCTTCTCTATGAGACTTGGTAGCTTGATGACCATTGGTTCTATCCTCAGTTGGTGACAGAAGATTTGGATGACCTTATTCATAACCTCCATTAGAGAATCAGACTGAGCACACTTCTTGTGCTTACTTTCCAAGGCAATCATCTTGGAATGACCATGATCCAGCGTGGGACCTTGTCCATACATGAACTGCATGAACCGCATGAAAACCATCATAACAACACAGCCATGTACCATGTACCAGCGAGGCCTGACCAGCATCATGCGCCAACTTGTTAACTTGGGCCAGCTTCATGTGCTTCCTTGTCACGGCCATGTTGTTCTAGATTAGATGCTCATTTTCTTTCTCCCCCACAAGCTTGACACTAAGAATAAGAGTCAAGTTTGGAAGAATGAGCATACACAGAATGAATGTCTCAAAGTGATCTTTTTTATCCTTTAAACATAAAGAAGAACATTGTAAGTATCTGTGAAAAAATTTGAGAATTAAGAGATTTGAAGTATTGAAGAATATGAAGAATGAGAAATTTGGAGATTAAAAGTATAAGTGATGAAGAATTATAGAGAATTATGATGAATGTCAAGGTGAATTTTGGATCCATCTAGGTTCTAAATGCAATGCATAGTCTTCCTAGGTTCTCTTTCATCCTATGAACATTTCTAAATGAGAAAATTTAATCAATCAAGGAATAAGTAGAAGGTTTAGAGATAAGCCTTTGCAAAGACTTTTATAAGTCTTTGTGAGTTTCCTTCTTTGTGATTGATTATGATCTGAACTTGCAGAATGTGTGCTTTGTTGATTTTCTCTTGAAGCACACACCAAAGGTCACCTTACTCCATGAGAGAGCTGATTCATCACATTCCACCAGTCTTTCCTCTCCACTTCTTGTGGTGGCTGTTCTTGGTGGCCATTGGTTCTAACTTCTTCTCCATGTGCTGTGCCTTTTTTTTCACTTGCTCTCTTTTGCCTTTGTTAGACAATGAAGCAAAACATCAACTCACATCTTAAGTCTTTGAACCTGTTGAGAATAGACAAATTCTAAACAAAAGATAGTGAGTAAAAGAGATTGATTAAGAGTAACCAAACTTAATTTTAAACACTGCCTAAGGACTTCTGGATTCAACATGTCTTCTTAAACTTATTTTCCTATGTAAAAGACAAGGTTCTCTTCCTCTAGGATCAATTCAATTCATGAACAAATGATTAATCTAGGTAAATTAGGTTCAAAATGTCCCATTCTACAAATTTCTAAATACATTAACAAAATTCAATAGAATTCATGATTTAATACCTACCTAGATACCAGATTTCCTAAAGTTCTAACTCACACAACCATCAATGAAATCAATAAAATAGTTGGATAAGAGTTTAAAAATAGCCTGAATGCATAAGACATTGATACTAGGTCTTTGCATTTGAGTTTAAGAACTGGTTCTGATCTAGGCACTCCCTTTCATTATGTTGCTTTCAAAGTGCCTGCCTTTGGTGGTCCATTTCTCCCCCTTTGGAGCTGTATCTTAGATAGAATCAATTGAAGCTTCCATCTTAGAAGGTTTTATAACCACTACCTCCTTGGTTGAACTGCTTCTTGAGGTGTTGATCTTCAGATCCTCGCTTTCATCATGCAATGCATTAATCGTGAATTACTCCTTCATCTTAGGAGACGGACCATAATTGCCCTGTGAAACTCATCATTGTGCAAAATAAAGGAGGATACGTGTCCCCCTGTTACCCATTTCACTTTAACAATACGCTTTTCAGTATAGAAAGACATAAAGACACGTGCAGAAAAATCATTTAGACTATCAACAGCTAAATCGCTTTCATGCCGTCAGCTCTAAGCTTTGCACCACCTGTTACAGCTGATGGTTCTCCTGCAGGCATCTGAAATATGAAAGCTTCAGACCTCTGCGAGCCATCGAATAAGCACCGGTGTCCACAGAAAATTAATTCATCACCAGACTGTAGCAAATTAATTCATCCCGACAAGTTTTCCGTTATACACGACATATCCCTTGCTTCCTGTGACCTCTATAATAGCTTGACCACTGTACAGAATTCCTGTAATCTGGCACAGTATTTTAGATACTGGTTTGATCCCAAAAGCACAATGCTTAAGAACTCTCCTTCTTGGGTCTGGGTTTGGGTCATTGGATAGACGAAGCTGAGTGATCATAATCCTCTTTAAGCGTAACTGTCCCAGCTACAGCAACCAAGGTCTCATATCCTTGCGTCTGATCTCCTTTCATCTTTCTTGTTAGTTTTCTTGCTGAGTAAATTGTGGAAATTGTTCGTCTTTTTGAGGTGGGTTCATCTTCAATATCCACGTAACTTGAACAAGAGCGTTTAGTAATTCAAAACCATAATCCTGTCCCGAGTACTTCTTCTTCTTCTTCCATCGTCATCTGTTCGTAGTTTGTTTCGCCCAAAGACCATTATGAGGAACTAAAGACTGAGCTTCCACGCAAACAAGATTAATTAACAGACACTTTCACAATGAGTAGTTTTTTGCTAATCAAGTCAACAACCTAACTCCCTTTAACTAACTTCAACCAACTCCTGCAACAGATTTTAACCAACTCTAACCAACAAAATCTACTTCTAACAATCCTTATCCAATTCAGTTAGATTTAAATCACAAAATTCAAATTTCAATACACCAATCCAAAAAAATTCAAGATTCCCTTATTTTCAAAATTTCACAGATTAATAAGGACATTAAGAAAATCAATCTTGAAGAATTAAACCTATCAGATTAAACTGAAATTTCATGGAGACCCTCACAAGACACTTATTTAACTTTCCAGATTCAAAGAATTAAAGAAAACTGAGAAAGAATTAGAATTATATCACCAGGATCTTGATACAAGTGATTTTGGACGTCTCTGAGGAAAACTTCAAGAAAATCCTTCAACTGAATGGAATTGAGTTCTTCTTTCTTTAAAAAGAAACAAGACTCGAAGGGCTTGAGTTTAGAATTTATAAAAACACGATTTGATGAAGAATTGACGTCGGAGTGACCTAGGAAACACGGAGGTTCGTGGCGGAGGCACTCGCGAAGGACTTTTGCAAGAAAATTCGTAACATTTGATTCCCTGGGTCAAATGATGCAATTCAAACGGTCTTTGCTTCAGAAATCGCCTATGTACAATCCAGAGAAAGAAGATCATCAAAAGGTGTCGTAGTTTGGCCGAAAATTGCATTACAACATGACGTTCGATTTCAACTAAGAAAAGGATGAAGAACAAGAAGATTTCTTCTTGAATCAATGAATGAATGATGAATTTTACCCAGATTTGTTATAACCTGGCTCTGATACCATGAAATAATAATAGATTTAGGTTCACCATTGATCAAGAGAATAGAGAGAGAGTTTTAGAGGCAAGAGGATGAGAGAAAGAAATTTTTATTAATAATGAGAGAATATTTTCTCTTAGTTACAAATGTGAAGGGAGATAGATATTTATACTATTCTAGTCTAGGCTTGTTTGGATACAAGGATTGCCTTATACATGAATGGCTTCAAGGATAACATAACACTAAAACACAAACAAGCCTTAGACACTCCCCTTTGACATTGACAACTCACGCCTTTATATTTGGATTTAAAAGCTTTCATCTTTTATCATTTATTCTTCATTCCAACACACTGGACCCCATACATGTGTACTCTCTTTCTTTTGGATGGAGAAGTATTTGTTCCGCTAGATTATTGGTTAAAAAAGTGAGTAATCAAAAAGGTTGAAACTGGATCAAAAATCTCAGTGTGGAATGATCCCTAGATCTCAGCCTCTCATCCGAGATCATCAACTTGCAAATTTTTGTTGTATCCGCCTACCTTCACGATGAAGGAACTAATTGATGACCATACAAATAAATGGAATATGCCATTATTGTAAGCATTCATAAGTATTGAGGATGTAAACATTATTTAATCACTTGCAGTGAATCTAATTGGACGTTCGGATACTAATGGATGATATTTTAACACAAAAACGGAAAATACACGGCTAAGTCGGGATATGAGATTGAACAACTCTGTCCAAACAATGTAGGAGATTATATTCTATACGGTTCAACTATCAATATGCTTCAGGCTTATGTATGGTAAACTAAATGTCTCCAAAAATACACCATTTTATTTGGAAAATAATCTCAGGGTGTGTCGCGATAGCCAAAATTTTAAGATTACTCGGCCTAAACTATGATGCACAATATGGAAAATGTGGGGTAGATGTAAAGACCATAAATTATGTCATTTTTTTATGTCCCCCGACCATTCAAACATGGGTTTTGCCTACTATCCCATCACATCAAGATGTCTTCCCAACAACATCAATTTTCACAAATTTAGATCATTTATTTAAGAAGTTACCGAACGATAGTCAAAATGGGTACTTTCCATGGATAATATGATATTTGGAGAAAAGTAGAAAATATAATCTTTTCAAAAACTTAGATACAACACCACATGAGATTCTACAGTTGGCAGAAACGTAAGCAAAAAGTTGGGATAACGCACAAAAATTAGAGGTTAATAATCTGCCTCCAGCAATAGTACCATGATTACCCTCTCCCCCACCTAATACAAAGTGTTGCAAAGTGGATGGATCCTAGAAAGAATCAGATATTTTACATATCAGGGATGCGTATGCAATAAAAATAGAATATAAGGTACATTGTTTGGTGCTTGAAATATACGATGTAGTCTCTCACCCTTACACGCGGAACTAGTTTCATATGTTTGGGAATGGAATGCATGATTTTGGTTGAGAGATTAGAAGTTGTATTTCAAACTGACTGCTTAGAGGTGATTAAGATGATGGCTTCACATAAAAAATGACTGTCCTTCTCAGTTCAATTAGAGGAGTTTGATAGCTGTAAGACTTATTCACAAGATCGAGCTGGTACAAATACCAAGAGAAAGGAACACAAGAACAAATAAACTAGCAAAGAGCGCACAGAGACTTGCTACAGCGGCGGTACACATGAGCGCAAATGCTACTGGTGTGGCTGGCCTGACAACCATTGTTTCTATGTTTACGTAGTATGTTGTAGAAACTATTATATTTACCGCAAATTGACGAAACCAGATATTCTGCTCCTCTTTCGGCATGTTGAGTTAGCTGCTTAAAGACTTACAAAATGTTATTAAGCATTATGTTGATTGCTTTGGTGATCTCATTGCTATATTTATGAAACCTAAATAATTTTTATACAATACCGACTTTACTATAATCAAATTATAAATATCATAAATTTAGAAATAACTTACCAAATAGTTCCCAAGGAACACTGTGGATCGAGTCTCTTTAACCGGTCGCATCCCGATTGGGATACAAATTCATTGATGCTCATAATTGTCCAAGCAAAAGACGGTGGTTGTATCTCTACACCGCTAGGGATTTGCAAAAAACTTGAACCACTGGAACGATAATGGCGGTTGGCTTGGCCGGAACATCAAAAATCATAATATTCCTTGAAAAATATATTTTAATTAATTTTTGAAATTTTAATCTTCTAGTAGGTAAGAAAAATCGCTAAAAAATCTGAAACACAATTCTACTCCTAAACATACATATAAATTACATAAATACAAATAATCAAAGAAAATTCAAATTTTTAAAAACAAAATTATTCGGCAACCTAAATATTGTCAAACATAATTATTCCGAAAATCTTAAATACTCCTCAACCTAATTATCCCGCAAACTAATTAATGATTTACTTAAATATTCCGAAAATCCTAAATATTAGTTAACTTAATTATTCTACAAACTAATTATTCATTTACTTAATTATTACATAAACTATTAAGTAAATAATTAAAATAAATTAAAAACAATAAAAATACATTACTGATTTGCACAGAAGACAGATTTTCGGCGGTGGTGGCTTAGATTGGCGGCGACTGTTGCTTGAAGCGGCGGAAGAGGAGAGGATGTGGAATGGATATGAGGAGGAGGAGAGGATGCGGAGTGGAGAGGAAGTGGAGGAGATGAGCAGCGTGGAGAGGAGAGGTGGTGGAGAGGAAAGCAGTGGCGCGGAGAGGAAAGGAGGCGGAGGAAGAGAGGAGTGGAGCCACCCGGAGAGGAGAGGAGGTGGAGGAGGAAATGAGAGGAGAGAAGGCAGAGTCATTGGTGAAAGATTAAGAGATTAAGGGATTGCGAGATTTGGAGATTGAAAGAGAAAGATTAGAGAGATTAGCGAGAAAAATGAATTTTATTAGAAAGTGAGATTATTCTTTCTTGCTTACAAGTGAGGAGAGATATAACTATTTATACTAATCTAGTCTAGGCTTTTTTGGGTACAATGATAGCCTAATACATGTTTGGATACAAGGATAACATATCATTAATCACAAACAAGCTTAAATCACTCCCTTTGATAGCTTAGTCCACACGGCTTTATCCTTAGAGTCTGAGGAAATCTTTCTTCATTTCTTCTCTCGTCTTCATCATTTTTCTTCATACAACAGTCCTCCTGAAGCTTAGGTCATGGAGAATGTCTAAGCTTGCAACCATGAAGTATTACCTCATTAAAAACCTAAAGAAGGAAAAACCAATTGGGACAAAAAAATTTCTAGGGAAAAAGAGTATAACACTTCATAATCATGATCAGTGTTGTGAAATTGACATGAGACCAAGCCTTGGGTAGATAGAGCCGCCAGTCTTCAGTGTTGTAGCCTTGGTGAACACATCAGCTAGTTGATCTTCACTCTTTCTATAGTAAGGTAAGTTGGTTCTGTTTCCAATAGTTTCTCTCCCCTTATAGAAATCTACTTCAATATGCTTGGTAGGCCTGGGCATTCGGGTTTCGGTTCGGGTTCGGTTTGGGTATCGGGTTTCGGGTATTTCGGGTTTAGAGGTTTAGGACCCATTCGGATAATTCTCTATTTCGGTTTGGGTTTGGTTCAGTATATATCGGGTACGGTTCGGTTCTAGTACTATATCTTAAGTCCAATTTTGTACCCATATACTTATCGGATTTGGTTCGGGTTTGGTTCCTAACTGAATTACCCAAATTGAAAATCCCGATTGAAGAAAACCGCAAGAAAAATGAAGAAAAACCCTAATAAAATATAATATTATATTTATTTTGGTTTTGTTACCCGAACCAAACCCGAAACCCAAACTACTTAGATTTAGGAACCGATCAGGTTTTTAGGTGCATCACAACAGAACCGAACCTGAACCCAAAGCCCGAACTACCAAAATTCAAGAACCAATCGGGTTTTTGAGAAGAACCAGAACCGAACTGAACTGGTTACTTTGGTTTGGGTTTGGGTTCGGGTTTTGGGTTTGGTTTATTTGCCCAGCCCTAATGCTTGGTTATTTCATGAAACACAGAGTTAGAAGCAATGTGTTTAAACAATTTGATTGTCACAATGGACAGTGATAGGAGATTCCAAGCTCATGCCAAGTATGTCAAGGAGGAGTTGCTTTAGCTAGATGATTTCTGTGATAAGCTTCCTCATGGCCCTGTACTCAGCTTCTGCACTAGAGCAAGATACAACCTTCTACTTTTTGGTCTTCCAAGTCACAAGGTTACCTCCTACGAAGGTGCATTAGCCGGTTGTGCTTCTCATATCTTCTCTGTCTCCTGCCCAATCTGCATCACAATAACCTACTACTTCTGTGTTTCCATTACAAGCGATCTATATACCTTGTTCATGAGTGCCTTTCAAGTATCTCAAAATGCGCATGATCATGTCCCAATGCCTTGTCTTTGGGTCTTGCATATGCTGAGCCACTTGATTCACAGCAAAACACAAGTCAAGTCTAGTGATGGTTAAGTATATGAGCTTACCAACCACTTTTCTATACAGTTTTGCATCATGGAATTTTTCATTTCCTAGCTCCCCCTCAGGTTCTAGCTTGTAGCCTTTTTCTAGGGGTGTCTTAGCTGGTTTAATTTCCATCATACCTGTAGAGGTTAGTAAATCCACAATATATTTTCTCTGAGATAAGAAAAGACATTTCTTGAACCTACACATTTCAATTCCTAAGAAGTATTTAAGTTAACCTATGTCCTTAATATCAAAGACACTTTAAATAATATTTAGTAGATTCTATGCCTACTTTATCACTCTCTGATATGATTATTTCATCCATATAAATGAGTATAACCACAATATCTTCCTTACTCTGAAGTGTAAAGAGAGTGTGTTCAACTTCTGACATTTTGAAGTCTTTGTCCCTTAAGGTCACACTCAGCTTATGGTACCAAGCTCTAGGGGATTGTTTTAAGCCATAGATAGCCTTTCTTAGCCTCAGTGTATTACCGCCACCTAGTTGATCTTCTAGACCTGGTAGTGGTGTCATGTACACCTCTTCTTCTAGCTCACCTTGTAAGAAAGCATTCTTAACATCCATTTGCCATAATTCCCAATCAAGGTTAGTAGCAAGAGATAAAACAACATTAACAAAGCGTAATTTAGCTACAGGTGCAAAAGTATCCCTCTAATCTTCACCATATGTCTGTGTGAAGCCTCTAGCCACCAACCTTGCTTTGTAACTATCTATCTCACCATTAATTTTATACTTAATGGTGAATATCCATTTAGAACTTACAGTTTTTTTTCCTTTTGGTAGAGTGGCTGGCGCATAGGTTTGGTTCTTTTCCATAGCTTGTCTTTCAGCTTGAATTGCTTCTCTCCACTCCTTTATTTCCATTGTTTCCTCATATATCTTTGGAATCTGCTCTGGGTTATAACATTTGTATCCATTTTGTGTAGAAGAGTATCCAATGAACATAGTTTTGGTACTCTTTGGTTCCACCTTGTTCCTTTGTACACCTGATACTAAAACAGAGCAAACACACCCAAATACTCTTAGATGCTCAATACTAGGCTTTGTTTTGTTTAATACCTCAAATGGAGACAAATCATCTAGAATTTTGGTTGTAATTCTATTGATTAAGTAGCATGCTGCTACCAAAGCATCTCCCCAAAAACGTCTGAGAACTTTCTTGTGAAACATCATGGACTTAACCACTTCCATCAAATGTCTGTTCTTCCTTTCAGCCACTCCATTTTGTTGTGGAGTGTATGGGCAGCTTGTCTGATGTATGATGCCATGCTTATGTAAGTGTTGATGGAACTTGGTGCTAGTGTACTCCCCTCCATTATCTGATCTAAAACACTTAATCTTGGCATTGTATTGGTTAGTCACATGTGTTTGAAAATTAATAAAAGCATCTAACACTCTATCCTTTGAACTAAGCAATGTGACCCAAGTATATTTAGACTTTTCATCAATGAAAGTAACAAAGTACTTGTGGTTTTCTCTAGAAGGAAAGGGAGAGGTCCAAACATCATAATACACCAAACCTAGAACACATGATATTTCTTTTTGCAATTTTTATTCCAGAGATTGTTAACTCTAAAGCTCTAGGGTGACGATAACCAAGTCTAGCATGCCAAAGATCAGCTTTGACATTGATATCTACACTATTTGCACAAGGTTCAGAAGCTAAATGCATGGACAAGTCTTCAAGCACATACAAGTCATTCTTTGTTGTTCCTTGTCCAAATTTCCTACTTGTTTCAATATCCTAAAAGTAGAAATCATTAGGACCAAAGATAGCTTGACAATTAAGATTATTTGTAGCTCTTTTAACAGATAACAAGTTATATGTGAATGATGACATATAAAAAGCTTTAGATTCTTTATCAAACAATTTAAGCTTTCCAATTCAATTAATTGGCACAATGATTCCATTTGCTATTACCACACTTCTTAAGGCAGATTCTAAGTTTTCTATTAAACCTAGATCATTTATCATGTGATTACAAGCGCCAGAATCAACAATCAAAAGTTTAGAAGCAATAGAAGTTTGAAAAGAATCATGAAGAGATTTACCGAACACATTACCAGAGCTAAAGGCTTTGAAGAGAACTTCCAAGTCTGATTTCTTGACAAACTCAGATGGAGGAGTCAAAAGAGGGGTTGTTGTCCTGTGTCCTTGAACCGGATTGTAAGACATAGGAAAGGCAGCAGTATGAACAGCTGGAGAAGGGCCCGGGCCGTTTGCTGGAGAAGGTTTGGACCTGTCAATGAACCAGCTTGGCTTCAAATCAGGATGAAGCACCCAACATTCCTTCTTGGTGTGACTGATTTTCTTGCAGTGTTCAAAAACAGACCGCTTCTTATTGGATTCAGCTGGAGCCAGTTTGAAGAAGCTCTTGTGGGCCACCATCATATCTTCTTTGTGGCCAAACAGCTCATGAGATCCTTGCTCCTTCTGAGTCTTAGAGAACACATCCTCTAAGCTAGATAGCTTTTCCTACCTAAGAATGTGCTTAATCAAGTCAGTATAGTTGGTGTTTAAAGTCAAGAGTAGCCCAAACATCTTATCTTGTTCCCTCCTTTCATGGAGAGTAATTGGATCAATTGTAGCAGGCCTAAGCATCTCTAGTTATGCCCATAATGCCCTGAATGATCCATAGTGCTTTGTGAATTCAACACCCTCCTGTCTAAGATCATTCAAAGCTTTCTTTACCTCAAAAATTCTGATGAGATTAGTAATGTTTCCATACACTGTTTTTTAAGTCTCCGAAAGATCTTTAGCATTCTCACAATATGAATATGCTTCTAAGAGAGAACCAGCAAGGGAGTTTTGGATTATAGAGAGTACCATCTGGTCTTCCTGAAATCACTGGCTTCGATCATCATGATCGTCTGAAGCAGCCCGTCTGAAGCAGTCCCTTCAATAGCTGGAACCACCACTTTGGTTACATGGCTCCACAAGCCTTGGCTGCACAAAGTCATCTTCATGGTCCTTGATCAGAGGAGATAATTTGCTCCCTGAAGTATGACAGGGGCCTTCACGTGTGCTTTTAACTCCACTAGACTTGTTTTATAGCCTGCAAAGAAGGAGAGTCCAAGCATGCACAACACGCGCTCCACTAGATGTTCAAGTGGCGCGTTTAACAAACGTTAAAAAGGTGCAACTGCCTAACAACCAGCTAACAACCACCGGTAAAAAACTTTAAAAGTCCTCTAATTCTCAACTAATGATAATACAGTAATCAAAATTTGTTGAAACCTTGCAACCAACTCAAAACCATTTTTCCCGCCAAATTTTTTAAAACACCAGAATTTTAACACCTTTTAAGTAAAACTTTCTTGAAGACTAAAAATCTTTGGATTACAACCAAACTTCTTGAAACCCTCCAAAATGTTCTTATCTAACTTCTTAACGTCCAAGATTCGAAAAAGATTGAGAAGAAATAAGGATTCTATCACCAGTGCTCCAAAGATGTTGAAACTGGACATGTTGAGGAAGATTGATCAAGAAAGTTTCAAAATGTGAAAAAGGGCAAAGCTTACCTCTTTAAACATCAACTAGACTTGTTCTAATTGAGTTTAGGATTTTTAATTGCTTTATGTGATGAATTTTTGAAAGAGTTATGCTCGTTGCAAGAACAGAGATTGCCGATGAAGCCGATCGCGACTCGATGAATGTAACTTTGGATTCTGATCACCAAATAAGGTAAAACCAGTGTAGGGATGATCAAAAACTCTTTCCTGATGATCCTTTTGATTTAATATGAGAAGAAAACTTGTGATCCCGCCAGAATTCAATGAAGAACACGGTGATCTTCGTCAGTAGCTCTCGCATGAAGGCTTGGGTGAGGGATTTGAATAAAGACCTGTGATTCTGCGGATTTAGAATGGAGAATCTGTGAATCCAGGCTCTTATACCATTAAAGATTAATAGATTAAGAGATTGAGAGATTTGAGGATTGAGAGAGAAAGATTAGAGAGAGATTAGAGAGAAAAATGAATTTTATTAGAAAGTGATATTATTATTTATTGCTTACAAGTGAGGAGAGAGATAGCTATTTATACTAATCTAGTCTAGGCTTTTTTGGATACATAGATAGCCTAATACATATTTGGCTACAAGGATAACATATCATTAACCACAAGCAAGCTTAAATCACTCCCTTTGGTAGCTTGGTAAATCACAATCTTTCTTCATTTCTTCTTTTGTCTTCATCATTCTTCTTCATTTCAACAATTGGGCCAGGAGGAGGAGGAACCGATATTCACGAAGAAGTTTTGCAGAGAAAAAGAGGAGAGGATTTGAGATAAATAATGTTTTTTGTCGTCGAGGGAGACGAAGATCTTAGAGGAAAATAAACCTGAAGTGATGAAAGCCAATGGTAGTGAATGTTTGCCCTAATCTATCGGTTTTCCCTCAGAAAATGGGGAAAATTCCAATGGAAATCCAACAGATTAGGGTGAACATCCACCACCATCAGATATCCCTTGAAATGTCTGATATTTTTTGATGAAAAACCAACAGGCTCCCTAACCCATCCGTTATTCATCGAAAATTAAGGTTTACTTTGACTTTTTGAGATTTTCATGTTCTCGGAATTTTAAGATTTTTAGTCATGATCTTTTTGATTTTTGGGTTTTTTGGGTTTTTTGAGCTTTCAGAATTTCAGGTTTTTTGAATTTTCGTGTTACCAAATTTTTTTTTACTTTGAGATTTTTAGGATTTTGAAATTTTTTGGTTTTGGGTGTTTTGGGATTTTTGGGCTTTTTGGGTTTTTAAGATTTCAAGAATTCAGGTTTTCGATATTTTTGTGTTTTGAGATTTTTGACATTTTAAGAATTTCTGGATACTGGGATTTATGGATTGATTTTTGGGTTTTCAGGATTTTCAGGTTTTGAGATTTTTGGGTTATCAGGATCATCATTCCGACAAATTGTAGTCCGTCTTAATGTTCATTATCCTATAGCCGATGATAACGGTGAATGACTTTCTCTACATCTGCTATATAGTTGATTATTTGCTGCCTCTAACATATCAAAAACCCTTTGTGCTTCTAAATTAGGATCTTCAATCCTATAACTATTATCACCCAATGGATGCATACTCTCTCTGAATGCATCATTCACCATCTGAACCGTACCGACAACTACATCTTCCTACATTTTATATTCTCCTAAGCTATCTGCAACATATGGTGTACTAGTTTTACCATACTAGTAATTTATTTCTCCATGTAAATATCAAATTATATATCCTTAGATAAATCCATTTTGATATAAATGATTTAAAAGTAAGTTAATCTTAACATTTCTATTATTCTCGCAAATAAAACGTAGAAAATTCGATCTTATCATTTTTTTCATCATGATTCCTTCCGACCAATTCCATAAACTTGAATATACCTCATGCATCATCATATTTTAGTATGTTGGCCTCGTCATTTATCATAGGCACATCCATCCAATACCGAAAATATCTACTCATCTATGCAAACTTTTTTGGTTTTTCTTTAAAAATTGTTTTGGATTTGGGATAAAATCTCAAAGTGTGTAAACGTATTTAAAATGAACTCGGACGTCAGAAATCTGTCAGAAATCTGTTAGAAATCACCAATCGGTCGAATCATCAAACCATCTCACCAAACGGTCAGCTCATCTAACCGTTCAAAATATTTCGACAGATTTCCAATGGCAACTACCGTCAGTCGGATGAAAAATCATATGGAATATTTCGACATACGTAAGACAGATGCTGGATGCGGTCAAAAATTTGTCAAAATATTCCAATCAGAATTCTGATGACCGATAAAACCGTCGGAATATTTCAACGGCAACTCCGACAGCTAGAATTCAACGGAATTTTGACGGTTAGAATCCGATGGATTCTGATTTTTTCCAACAGAATATTCTGACGGATCGCCAACCATGGGGCATCTCTTAACTTGTCTGAAAAATAGACTGTCAAGAATTCATTCATTGGATCTTAGAAAGGCGTCAATTAATGTTCATTGGATCTTACTTGATATTTGATCCTTTATGTTATGTCTCGATGAATTGTATTTTCATCTTTTTATTTTATTTTGCAAATCAAATATTTTGGCTTGTTATACATTTCTATCTTCGTGACAAAAATTTCTATCTTGTAACACCTTCTCCTCTAATGGAGTCTGAAACCATTAAAGTAATGAAATATGGTTTCTATTCTATGTAGATGATTTAATAGTAGCTGTAATCTTAGGTTATTATTGTTGATCTTCAAGTTGTATTTATCTAGATATTTCAATTGAAAGATTTTGGATTATTGAAATGCTTGTGTAACAAAATTATCCATAGGTAAGAATGGGATCTACTTATGTTGTGAAAACATATCCTCTATCCAAAGCTGGTTTTTGTTGGAACTAAACCAAAACTATTCCCACAATATCATAGCTATCGACTTGCTTTATCTATAAAGCCTTTTTGTCTTGACTCTTACTAGTGTCTAATTGGCCGTTTCATTTATTTTGCAGTAACACGACTATGTCTCATATTATATTCATACACTAGCACAATGTATGTAAGCCCTTACTAGAATATTAGGATGCAAGTATTCGGGTGCTAAGATACTTAAGATACGTTCTTTTTCTCTGTTCTAACACGGGTCTACTTTTGTATGGCTATCGTGATTTAGAATGGACTAGTTGCCTATTATGTTGTTGATCTCACTAGTTATGTTGTTTAACTTGGATCATCACCAATCGCCAATCGCTATGGAGAGTAATTGGATCAATTGTAGCAGGCCTAAGCATCTCTAGCTATGCTCACAATGCCCTGAAGGATCTATAGTGCTTTGTGAACTCAACATCCTCCTTTCTAAGATCATTCAAAGCTTTCTTTACCTCAAAAATTCTCATGAGATTAGTAGTGTTTCCATACACTGTTTTTAAAGTGTCTGAAAGATCTTTAACATTCTCACAATATGAATATACTTCTAAGAGAGAACCAGCAAGGGAGTTTTGGATTATAGAGAGTACCATCTATTCTTCCTGAAACCACTGGCTTCGATCATCATCATGATCGTCTGAAGCAGCCCGTCTGAAGCAGTCCCTTCAATAGCTGGAACCGCCGTTTTGGTTACATGGCTCCACAAGCCTTTGCTGCACAAAGTCATCCTCATGGTCCTTGACCAAAGGAGATAATTTGCTCCCTGAAGTATGACAGGGGCCTTCACGTGTGCTTTTAACTCCATTAGAATCGTTTAATAGCCTGCAAAGAAGGATAGTCCAAGCATGCACAACATGCGCTCCACTAGTGTTCAAGTGGCGCGTTTAACAAAAGTTCAAAAGGTGCAACCGCCTAACGACCGGCTAAAAACCACCGGTAAAAAAGTTTAAAAGTCCTCTAATGTTCAACTAATGATAATCCAGTAATCAAAAGTTGTTGAAACCTTGCAACCAAATCAAAACCACTTTCCCGCCAAATTTTAAAAAAAACAGAATTTTAACACCTTTCAAGTAAAACTTTCTTGAAGACTAAAACTCTTTGGATTACAACCAAACATCTTGAAACCCTCCAAAAGGTTCTTATCTAACTTCTTAACGTCCAAGATTCGAAAAAGATTGAGAAGAAATAAAGATTTTATCACCAGTGCCCCAAAGATGTTGAAACTGGACGTGTTGATGAAAATTGATCAAGAAAACTTCAAGATGTGAAAATTGGCAAACCTTACCTTTTTAAACATCATGTGAATTTTTCTAATTGATTTTAGGCTTTTTAATTGCTTTATTTGATAAGTTTTGAAAGAGTTATACTCGTTGCAAGAACAGAGATTGCCGATAAAGCCGATCGCGACTCTGATGAATGTAACTTTGGATTCTGATCACCAAATAAGGTAAAACCGGTATATGGATGATCAGAAACTCTTACCTGATGATACTTTTGATTGAAGATGAGAAGAAACCTTGTGATCCCGCCGGAATTCAATGAAGAACACGATGATCTTCGTCAGTAGCTCTCGCGTGAAGGCTTGGGTGAGGGATTTGAATAAAGACCTGTGATTCTGCGGATTTAGAATGGAGGATATGTGAATCCAGGCTCTGATACCATGAAAGATTAAGAGATTAAGATATTGATAGATTTGAGGATTGAGAGTGAAAGATTAGAGAGAGATTAGAGAGAAAAATGAATTATATTAGAAAGTGAGATTATTCTTTCTTGCTTACAAGTGAGGAGAGAGATATCTATTTATACTAATCTAGTCTAGGCTTGTTTGGATACATGGATAGCCTAATACATTTTTGGCTATAAGGAGAACATATCATTAACCACAAGCAAGCTTAAATCACTCCCTTTGGTAGATTAGTCCACACGGCCTTATCCTTAGATTCTACGACAATCTTTCTTCATTTCTTCTCTTTTCTTCATCATTCTTCTTCATTCCAAAAATTGGGGCAGGAGGAGGAGGAACCGATATTCACGAAGAAGTTTTGCAGAGAAGGAGAGCAGAGGATTTGAGAAAAATAATGTGTTTTGTCGTCGAGGGAGACGAATATCTTAGAGGAAAATAAACTTGAAGTGATGAAAACCAATGGTAGTGAATGTTTTCCCTAATCTGTCGGATTTCCCTCGGAAACCGGGGAAAATTTCAATGGAAATCCAACAGATTAGGGTGAACATCCACCACCATCAGATATCCCTTGAAATTTCTGATATTTTTTGACGAAAAACCAACAGGCTCCCCAAACCCATCAGTTATTCCTCGGAAATTCAGGTTTACTTTGACTTTTTGGGATTTTCAGGTTCTCGGAATTTTAAGATTTTTAGTCATGATCTTTATGATTTTTGGGGTTCTTTGAGCTTTCAGAATTTCTGGTTTTTTGGATTTTCATGTTAAAAAAATTTTTTTTTTTACTTTGAGATTTTTAGGATTTTGAATTTTTTTGGTTTCAAGAGTTTTAGGATTTTTGGGCTTTTGGGGTTTTTAAGATTTCGAGAATTTAGGTTTTTGATATTTTTGTGTTTTGAGAATTTTTGACGTTTTAAGAATTTCTGGATATTGGGATTATGGATTGAGTTTTGGGTTTTCAGTATTTTAAGGTTTTGAGATTTTTGGGTTATCGGGATCATCATTCCGACAAATTGTAGTCCGTCTTAATGTTCATTATCCTATAGCCGATGATAACGGTGAATGACTTTCTCTATATCCGCTATATAGTTGATATTTTGCTGCGTCTAACATATCAAAAACCCTTTGTGCTTTTAAATTAGGATCTTAATCCTATAACTATTATCACCCAACGGATGCATACTCTCTCTGAATGCATCATTCACCATCTGAACCGTACCAACAACTACATCTTCCTACATTTTATGTTCTCATAAGCTATATGCAACATATGGTGTACTAGTTTTACCATATTTGTAATTCATTTCTCCATGTAAAAACTAAATTTTATATCCTTAGGTAAATCTATTTTGGTATAAATAATTCCAAAGTAATTTAACCTTAACATTTCTACTATTCTCGCAAATAAAACGTAGAAAATTTGATCTTATCATTTTTTTCATCATGATTCCTTCCGACCAATTCCATAAACTCGAATATACCTCCTGCATAATCACATTTTAGTATGTTGGCCTCGTCATTCATCATAGGCACATCCATCCAATACCGAAAATATCTACTCATCTATGCAAACTTTTTTGGTTTTTCTTCAAAAAATGTTTTGAATTTGGGAGAAAATCTTGAAGTGTGTAAACATATTTAAAATGAACTCGACCGTCAGAAATCTGTCAGAAATTCGTTAGAAATCACCAATCGGTCGGATCATCAAACCATCTCACCAAACGGTCAGCTCATCTAATCTTCCAGAATATTCCGACGTATTAACAATGGTAACTACCGTCCGTCGGATCAAAAATCTTTTGAAAATTTTTGACATAATTAAGACGGTACGGTGGATGCCGTCAAAAATTTGTTGAAATATTGCAGTCAGGATTCTGATGACTGATAAAACCGTCGAAATATTTTAACGGCAACTCGGACAGCTAGAATTCAACAGAATTTCGTGGTTAGAATCCGACGAATTCTGATTTTTCCAACAGAATATTCTGTCGCCGGCCATCAAAATATTCCATCGTAAAAGCGATGTTTCCTTATCGTGTGGCATCTCTTAACTTGTCTGAAAAATAGACTGTCAAGAATTCATTCATTGGATCTTAGAAAGGCGTCAATTAATGTTCATTGGATCTTACTTGATATTTGATCCTTTATGTTATGTCTCGATGAATTGTATTTTCATCTTTTTATTTTATTTTGCAAATCAAATATTTTGGCTTGTTATGCATTTCTTTCTTCGTGACAAAAATTTCTATCTTGTAACACCATCTCCTCTAATGGAGTCTGAAACCATTAAAGTAATGAAATATGGTTTCTATTCTATGTAGATGATTTGATAGTAGCTGTAATCATAGGTTATTGTTGTTGATCTTCAAGATGTATTTATCTAGATATTTTCAATTGAAAGATTTTGGATTATTGAAATGCTTGTGTAACAAAATTATCCATAGGTAAGAATGGGATCTATTTATGTTGTGAAAACATATCCTCTATCCAAAGCTGGTTTTTGTTGGAACTAGACCAAAACTATTCCCACAATATCATAGCTATCGACTTGCTTTATCTATAAAGCCTTTTTGTCTTGACTCTTACTAGTGTCTAATTGGCCGTTTCATTTATTTTGCAGTAACACGACTATGTCTCATATTATATTCATACACTAGCACAATGTATGTAAGCCCATACTAGAATATTAGGATGCAAGTATTCGGGTGCTAAGATACTTAAGATACGTTCTTTTTCTCTGTTCTAACACGGGTCTACTGTTGTATGGCAATCCTATTCAGAATGGACTAGTTGCCTATTATCTTGTTGATCTCACTAGTTATGTTGTTTAACTTGGATTATCACCAATCGCCAATCGCTATGGAAAACAAGGAAGCAACCTGTATTCAGCCATTCTTTGGCAAAAGTGCAATTAAGAGGTATCTAGATCTGAATTGGTATGATAAACACTGTCTATTTAAGACAAAAACTGATAGCATGTGTTTGTCGCAGTTGTTGATATGCAAATTTCCAAGTTATGTTAGTGTAAATGCTAATGAAAGTTGGATTCCAATACTCATGACTAGTTTTAGTGTTTGTTTCTTATAAGATCATTCTATAAGACTTTACGTTCTCATGAAATTGCATTCAATAATTATATTCCAGGCCAGTTTATCTATAGAAAATTTATAATAATTCTTTTATCTGAGGTACTAATGGAGAATAATCATCTGATGCAACACTTAGTTCTCCAAGTTTTGGATAGTCTTATTTTTATGTGTTATTTTTCTCGTATACTTATCCGAAAGGATGATTGAATTGTCAGGAACATGAGCTATGAGTCGTTAACTGTGTGACAGAAAGGTAAAAAGATAGAAGAAACGGGGCCACGTAAATGGGACAATAGAAAACTCTTAACTTTCAAAAGTTCCACGTTGAGGCCAAAGAAATTGTCTTTTGGATGTTAAAAAATTTTCTAAACAAATTAATGATTTTATGATTTTTGTGTAATCTATGATTTTTCCATAGAAGATATATTATCGCTTTATTTATAGCTGCAGTGAATAAAAAGTAACCAAATATTCTACTTCACATGAGCAAGTTGATGATGAACTTTTTTAGGAAAAATAGAGATATGCAAAAATATTTGCAAACAATGATAACTGAATTTATTTTCAAAACAACTGGTGATACATTAGTAAAAGGATAACTTTATGTGTTGTCAAAAACTAAATACTTCACATGAATAATTTCTAAATTTTAAACAGGTCAAACTCTTAAGTTGAAAATATTAATTTATCAATTATCTTATTTCATATTTAATGAAAATATAATATTGTATATATATCCATTGAATCACATGTTATACATTTTTCAAACCAAAATAGCAAACAAATCAAGAAATAACATATCCGGACGTAACTCGACATATCCTGTAGTATTACTCAATAAAAAAAAAACTCTGCATTATGCCCGTAATTAAGCAAGTTCAAGAAGAAGAAAACATTAGCATGATGACCTTTTCAACGATAATTATAGTAGTAGCACTAAAATTGTGAGTATATATTAGTCGTTGTTTTTTTTTTCTCCACAAGTCAAAGTCAATAGTCGGTAACTCGGTACATATATATATCGTGACACTGATCTCACATGCATATACTAATACAATGAAAATAAGGTGTATAATTTTAGTTGTTAATATAAAATTAAAATATATATAATCGAGTAGGAAAACTTATTTTTATCATATTTTATATTAACTTAATAACTCTAATAACTATTTAGAAATTAAAAATCGAACTCTCAACCTTAGATTCTAATGTTTATTAAAATTAAGAAATCTTACCATATAAACTATCAACCTTAGATTTTATTGTTTATTAAAATGGAAAAATCTTACATATAAACTATCAATTCCGAACATAGGAAATTTTTTATAATGTTTTAAGTGGTAAAAGTATACAATTTTTTTTTTTGTTTTAGAAAAATAGTCTGAATTTTGGTCCAAAAATCTACCCGATTGAATATAATATGTTATACGAGTCAACGCCCACTATTAGTCAGGTCAACTCTAATACTATTCTTTTGGACTAATATGAAATGGCAAGGAAGTCGTGTGTTAGATTTTTTCCATAAGTAGGGACAAAACACTTATCTCTTAAATTCAAATCTCTAGCCATTCGTTTATTAATAAGTAATCTTGTAGCCAAAGTTGAAACCGTGTTCACTTGTCAATCCCTAGTTAGAAATGGTGCAGGTTCTTTAAAATGAAAATTAAATAGCAAAAAAAAGAGGTTTGGCTTTCTCTATATATTGATCACAAGACTTGCAATGAACAAAAATAAAACAAGAAGAAAAATGGGGTCGAAGTCGCCAAGTATAGCTGCAGTTGTGTTACCACTCCTTCTTATACTTTTCACTCTTTCCTCTCAAGCTGGAGTCGTGGAATCTACAGGACGCAAACTTGGTAAGTGTCTTTACATGATATACACACAGTATGATATTAAATAGTTAATGATAATAACGCAGAGTGCAAATTAAACGGGAAGTCGTTTTGTGTTTTAACGGTATTGTAGACTGAAAGTTGATTGCGTTCAAGGGAATATATGTGAAGCTTTCAACCCTTAGAAATATAGTTGAATGTCTAAAATAGATTTGGTGATGTTTAAGAGGTTCCTTCATCAAAACTCCTACATAAGATTAAGTAGATATGATGAATAACACCGAGCTTGAAATCGATTTCTCCACCTATGTAATTCAAACATCTCTAAAATATTATTTTGAACGTTAAAAATAGCAGCTGGGGGGTTTAGGGAAGCACCTATCATATGGACACCTCCTTCGAATTCATGTGGTGCTTCTTCAGCAGTATGGTATTTGAAGCCGACGAGACCGCGACCATGCAGACGCGCTCCAGGAATTGGCATCCCTGCTTCTTACCAATCTCCTTGACACTCACTTGTAATACTTTGTGGTTGCATGTCTTTGTGTCAGAGATTTGAAGTTATATGCAATAATAAACTGTCTGTGGTTTTCTGATTTGGTTTCTTGTCTATTAGACGACTGTGTGTTTCCTACTATGACTTAATGAGCGAACTAATAATGTTTATGGAAAATGGACCTGGTTGCCCTGACAATCTATTAGAATATTACATAAGTCAACTTACACTATTAGTCAGCTAAACTTTAATATGCTTCTCCACTGATATGAAATGAAAAGATGTCGTGTATCTCTTAAATATAAATCTCTAGCCATTCGTTTATCAAAATGGAATCTTGTAGCTAATGTAGAAACCGCATTCACTTGTCGTGATATAGAGAAACACATTTTGGTGATTAAAAAAAAATAGATTGGTGATTACATTTTACAATTCTAGTTTCGATTGCATCTCTTTTAAAAAATTTCAACGTTTCCGTTATGAAATTTTCATTTCGTTAGACTATATCATAGAAAAGATCGAGTGAATTAGTCAGAATCATTGACTTTAAAAAGAAAATAATACAGTGATTACTAATCATTATAAAATGTAGAAGAAAGTTGTTAATAAGAATGCTGGACATAGTTGTTTGAGAAAAACAGGTGAAACAGTATAAAGCTGTGGAAAAATGTTTCTGTAACTATTTTAATGTTTTAGTTGAAAAATCTAACAATTGAAGATAAAAAAAAAAAAAAATTTCCCTCAGTTCTGTTGCTCCGATGAATTTTCATTCATGAGATGTGAATTTTTTTTTCTGTAAAAAAAAAGAATAAAATACTCTATACTGATTTTAAATACAACAATGGTTTACTTCATTAACATCAACCACTAAAAAAACTTTCTGCTGATAGAAAAATATTTCCACACAAATTTTCTGCTGGAAGATTCTTTTTACCTCATTATAATTAAGGTAACATTTAAGTTTTGTTTTTCCCATATATGTTTTTTCTTAATTTTTGTTATATTTTTTATGTAATATATGAAAAGTATGTTAATAAATTAATCTGAGTATATATGTCAATATTAGTTTAGCAATAACGTATAACCATAAATAAAAAGTAGTTTGACTAATTTAAATTACAATTAAATTGTGATATTATAATTTTAGGTTAGCTATTTATTATGGTTGTAACAAAATATACCTTTCAAAAATTAAAACTTTTGTATGATTAGTTTGTCTATAATATATATAATATTTTAAAAATACTGTTTTAAAATTTTTGGTTGACATATATATAGTATAATTATTGTATATATATATATTTTATTACTAGTTTTAGAAAAGATAACTAATTCAGTTATATTCATTGCATTCGTATTGATATGTAAATATAATTATAAAACATATATAAATAGTGGGTCAGACTATTTTTCATTAAGGTACATTTACTTAGTGTTTCTTATATTATAGTTTTACTTAATATATGCATATATATTAAGTATTAAAATAAACTATAATAGTGGTTGATTAAATTGGTAATTATGATAAAAAGAAAAGTTAAAACTATTGACTTATAACATATCATAAACATTTAGTACATTGTAATTTATTTGACTTATATACAACAAATTATTTTTTTTATGAAATTATTCACTAGGTATATATTCTATATGTATGTATGATAACATAATATTCATAAAATGTGGGTAAACTTTTTAAAGTACTTTTATATATGAAACACAAAAATGATAACTAATCATTAGTACCAAAATAATAATAATACTATTTTTCATTTAATTTGTTTTAACAAATTTGTTGTTAAATTTGGATATTATCTTTTCAATATGACTTCTAATAAGCGTGTTGGACCATGTACGAAAAAATTAAGTTTAAAATATGTGAATTAAATTATTAGTATATATGATATGATAGTGTTTAGTAGTATATATATATTTCATTTGAACAAGCTGAGCTTGCAAAAGTTGACTATAATCCATATCGACTCAAAATAGCACATCAAAAAAGAATTATAAATGAATTATATATAATAGGACGGAGAAAAACGGGTGGAACATTGTTAAGAACAAAATAGATATATTAAAAGGGGTTCATAAATAATAGAATGAAGTGATATTCGTCACATACTGTTAAGAATTAGTAAAATTGTGTTTTCATCGAACGAGTGGCCAGCTTTTAGAGTTCATTTCGAAGAATTCATCCGAAGAAAAAACAGATTTGACAGCGTACGAATTACATATATTCAGCGGACATCAAATACAAGAGGAGATAAAATTGCACAGAGCGCATGAAGAATGTCATAAGAGATGGTGTATATCGATACAATTCCTCCATCTTAAGCATCAGATGTTTTTTACTTTTTAGAATTCAATCACAAAAAAATAATGGATGGACTTTATGAACATTATATGTGTGAGTGCAGATTATTAGATATGAGTTATATCTATGGATGACGGGTGGTGGGAGTTACGCGAAGCCGTATGTTAGGAATTATTACTAGTATTTTGTGTTGCTATAATTTTTAATTTTCTTGATAAAAGTTCTTTAATTACTACTCCATAAGATACATTTTTTTGCAGAAAAATTAAAAAAGTCAGCCTTGTCATTGTAAGCCACCAAAATATTAGGATGCAATGCAACATATGTATGAGTATCATGATGTATTAACTCAAAATATGTATAATGCCGATGGGGCACATATGAAACAGCATGATACTAGAATTGATATAACCAATGCTTTTGATTGTGATGGTTATGAAAATAATGAGATACCTGTATTAGAATGAATGAAGCTAAGAAGATGACAACGCCAAACATGAATTGAAGAGCCGACCATCTCCATATCAAAATGAAGAAGAAGAGAAGTGTCAAGCCATCAACTCAGCCTAGAAGAAGCTCATCACATGATCAAAACATCAAGAGGATGATCAGATGTGTGTATAAGAAGCAATGAAGGCTTAAGAGTAGATGTGCCAAACCCAACGTGGAATTCATCTAGGACGACTAAATTCCTAGATGACCAAGTATGGGACTGAAAGCTAAATTAGGGAGAAACCTTGGAACACTTCTAGGACGACTGGATGACTGAAGTCCTAGATGACCAAATGATCTTTACTAGGGACTACGGAGAAACCTCAAAATGTATCTAGGACGACGGAGGCCCGAGATGACGAAGAGTAATCAAACCATAGAGCAACCTCGAAATGCATCTAGGACGATGGAGGTCTGAGACGACTACTCGAATTTGAATTTTGTAAAAGAGACGTTGGTAGCAAGAAGACAAGAATGATGTCACTATCAGAGGAGCCTCTCCTCTGTTATAGACGTTACTAATAGCTCTACCCACTTGTCTTGTGATGTCTTAGCCTATAAATAAGTGTTGTAACTTATTCTTACAACAAAATATATATATTGTCCTTCTATACTCTCTATCTCTCTCTTAATCTAGCTTGTTCTTCATACAAACTCAGATATCATTCTAAACCCATAAATAATCTCTTACAATACACTCTTGTATTCCACAAATTCTAACATGGTATCAGAGTTTGGTATTTAATCAAGAAAAATCAGTGTCATCTCTTGCAATAAATCTTCCTAAATCTACTCACTCTGAGATTGAATAATCCTCAAAACCCAAGTGGTGCTGAGTTGTGAGAGATTAGGATCCTTTATTTTTCTAGAGAATTGTTCACACAAATCTTCAATTCAACCTCTCATATTTATCTTTATAAAATATTTCTCCAATTTTCTACAAATCTCCATTTTCGTGACACTGTTCACACCCAGAAATTTCAAAATTTAAATTTTAAAATCTCTTGCTAAAGCTTTTAATCAGTGGGTAAAAGCAAGTACCCACGGTTTTCTGTGTGTTCTTCCATTGTTCTCATGAACCCTGGTTAAATAAGTGACAATGAAGAGGAAGGAATGGTGGCTGTGATGAAGAATCACAAGGGAGAGAAATAAAAGAGTTATTGCCTATATTCTTTACCCATTGGTCTCTAAAGTGCATCCTTTTGGATATAAGACACTTAGAGAAGGGTTATGAGTCCTCCTCTCTTCTCTCCTCCCTAAACCACATTCCAAAATCTAAGTCATTTTTTGGATTTCAAAATCAAAAGTTTTCTTTTGAATTTTCAAATGTTTTATATTATCCATTGGACAATAGCTTAAACTATTGAGTATTTGTGCATTTCCTTTGTCAATGTGAGACATTTCAAGCCATAGTTAGCATTGATCCTCTTGGATAACAAACCACAATTTTCTTTAAAACCTTAGACAATGTTTTCTTGAAAGGTTTTGAAAACCATTTTGGAAATAACTTTAAATTTATTTTTCTTGAATGGCTTTTGTGTTTGGCTGATGGGCAAATTGTTTTGTTCCATTCACCTAACCTTTGTGTGACCTTCTTTGATGTGGTTTATTCTTGAGGTTACAAGAAACCTTTGAAGTGTGTTTTCCAATGCGCCCATTGATGTAAGACTGGGGAAGAAGTTGATGTCTCACCAGCATTGGTACTAAGCCATGAAAGCTTGAAAGCTATGGCCTGAAGATGCTTCCATACAAGCTCAAGAAAACAGAGCAAAACTGATGTGATCATGGACGTTGGACCGGACCAACCGGACGATGGAACGGACGCTGACCCAGACGTACGCAAGCATTAAGGCCAGGACGATCAACGGGACGCAGGCGTGGACGAAGAACTTGAGAATTCGAAAGTGTGCATGGAGGTTGGCCCAGGACGTAAGCATGGACGAACGGACGAACAGGACGCACGATCGGATGACCCATAGGATGGAAAGGATGGACCCCGTTCGTCCCGCGTGCATGTTCTCGACCCATGGGATGATGAGGACATCCGACCATCGACCCAAGCCATGACCAAGGTCTCGACCCAAGCTTCGACCAGACCATCGACCTGCGCCTCGACCAGGACTTCGACCAGTATCGACCTGACAACCCGCCGTTCGACCACGTCCTCGACCAGCCTTGTCCCGGAGCCATGGACCGTTTCACCTGGTCCCATGACCCGTTCTCGGACCAAGGCTCTTCAAAATTCAATTGGGTTATTCCTGACCCATTTCGTTTCTTATTCTTTCTAAATCCATTTTAATTATGTCTTTGGGCTTATGTGATTGGGATTAAGGGTCCACTTGGTTCTTTTTTCCCATGTGAAGTTTTTCCCTTTGGGTTTTTTCACATGGGTTTTTAATGGGGCCTGGTGCCTCTTTAAAAGGATCAAGCCCATAAAGCCTTTGATACAATTTGATGGCATTGCTGTTTGGCCCGACCCATTTCTCCTTTGTTGGCGTGTATTTATACGGTTTTGACCACATAAAATTTCGTTGGTCTTTGTCATTAATGCATGGTTGTTTGTGCCTTGCATGCATGAATCTTGACCATGCAAGTTTGAACTTCATTTGACGTGTATATTTTTTGGCCTTGGCCATTTTGTAACCTTAATCGATTTTTGAATAAAGAACTTTCTTTATAAGTGTTCTTGATCGATTAATCTCATTCTTACAAACCCCTTTCTAGTGTGTAGTATCTAGATTGCTAGTTTGTAAAATCCTTGTTTGGATTCGGTGTGTCATATATGGATCAAAGCAAGTTTGGTGATCCAAAGTTTCTCACCCCTTTGGAATCTCACTTTTCGATCCAATTTTCGATCTTTATCACCATCTCTTTGTAAACCCCATTGATTATCCATCATTCGCCGTGTCCAAAACCTCCATCTTAACCACTTCAAGAATTCTGCCTTGGCTTACCCTGTTGCCGATCTTGGTTGCGTGTGTTCTTCCCTACAAGGAACACGTCAAAAACTCTGTCCATATGAACTCTTGAAAAATTGGGGGAAGAGAACCAAGGAAAGCTTTACTCTTTTGAGTATTAGCATTAATACCTTGATGAATCCAAAAACCCCCAATCCTTTCTATAAGAAGAGGGAAGTGAACCTTGGTGGAATATGCATTGCATTTACGACCTTGATGAATCCAAAAGTCCTATTGAAAATCATACTCCGGTTACTTATTCTCTGGTTACTTATACTCTGGTTACTCATTATCTGGTTACTTAAACTATTTTCTATACTCTTACACTCTCTATCACTCACTAATTTTTGTTTTAGAATCTACCTATACTCAACAGGTTCAAAGGCTTAAGATGGTGGATGGTGTTTTGGCTTTATTGTCTCATGAAGGCAATGCAAGTTTGTTTGTTTGGCCAACTTATAAAGCTAAGATGGCAGGGGGTCCAAATCATTGGTGATCATTGGAGCTCATTCATTCAAGCTTGGCTCTATACTCTTATTCTCCGAGTCAAGCTTGTGGAGAGGAGACAAATGGTTTAACCAATGTTGATGATTCCAAAAGGAAGGCTATAAGAAGGCACAACACAATGCTTGAGATAAGAACAAATGGCCATCAAGCTTCAGAGACCACAAGACAAGCCCAAACTAGTTTAACCAGACTGACTTGGACATGGCAGACCAAAGAGGCTGACCGGAGGAAGCAGACCCAAGGTGGCTATGGTGGAAGTTCAAAGGGAGAGGCAAGCAGGTGGAAGGTAATGAATCAGCTCAAATGATGGGTGTTAGTGTCAAAATAGTGTCCTTACTTTTGGTGATTAAAGAAGTTGGTGTGTCCTTGAGTTTGAAAATCAACAAGGCACAAATGTTTTTCAGTTCAGATCATGGCCCAAGCCATGATCTTTTTGGCGGTATCAAAAGAAGTAAAACCGCATCCACCCAATAGACCACTCTTCTTCAATTAAAGGTTGTCTTCTAAAATCTACTTCCATTTCATTTTGTGTTAATTTCATTATCTTAAATTCAATTGCTAGTTCTCTCCATGGATTTCTTAAACTGTTGTGCATCTTACCCTTGATATTCCTCATAAGCCTTGATATTCCTCATGGAAATACTTAATCTTTTCTTCTTTATCTCTTGTTTAAGGATAAAGAAGATCATGAGAACCTCAAAGGCTGGAGAGCCTCAAAGAAGATGGAAAAGAAAGGATTCACTAGAGAAGAAATCAATTCATGAAGGACTAAAGAAATAGAAGACTTGGAAAGGAGCCTGTTTCAGTGTTCAAATCAAGCCAAGGTCATAGCTACATGAATGCACTGTGAAGCTATACTCTTTTTCCCTCATCATGGTTTTATCCCAAGAGGTTTTTCATGGTGAGGTTTTTAATGAGGTAGTCATTCGCGTGTTGCAATCTTGGCCTCTGGTCCTTATGGCGTCCCGACGATCAAGCTTGAGCGAGGATATTAGAGTGAATGAAGCTAAGGAGATGAGGAGGCCAAACATGAAGTGAAGAGCCGACCATCTCCATATCAAAATGAAGAAGAATAAAAGTGTCAAGCCATCAACTCAGCCTAGAAGAAGCTCATCACACGATCAAAATATTAAGAGGATAATCAGATGTGTGTATAAAAAGCAATGGAGGCTTAAGAGTAGATGTGTCAAACCCAACGTGGAATGCATCTAGGACGACTGAAGTCCTAGATGACCAAGTATGGGACTGAAAGCTAAATCAGGGAGCAACCTTGGAACACATCTAGGACGACTGGATGAAGTCCTAGATGACCAAGTGATCTTTACTAGCGAGCAACCTCGAAACGTATCTAGGAGGACGGAGGTCCAAGATGACAAAGAGTAATCAAACCAGATAGCAACCTCATAACGCATCTAGGACGATGGAGGTCTGAGACGACTACTCGAATTTGAATTTTGTAAAAGAGACGTTGGTAGCAAGAGGACAAGAATAATGTCACTATCAGAGGAGCCTCTCTTCTGTTCTAGACGTTACTAATAGCTCTACCCACTTGCCTTATGATGTCTTAGCATATAAATAAGTGTTGTAACTCATTCTTACAACTAAAGAAATATATTATCCTTCTATACTCTCTATCTCTCTCTTAATCTATCTTGTTTTTCATACAAATCCATAAATCATTCTAAACCCAGAAATACTCTCTTACAATACATTCTTATATTCCGTAAATTCTAACAACCCACAATTCAAAATATACCTCACCCTCAAATCTATCATTCCTCTCTTCAGACGACGACGGATTTAACACAACAGAAGCAGTAGAAGAAATACATGAAGTTGTCCCGACTAAGCCCGACACAAGAAATCCATTGTTACTAAAGATTTTTTAGCGCCAAATTCAAATGTCTGGTTTAGATTAATTAACCAGGTTTAGTATTTGTTTAGCGTCGGTTATATGTTTATTATTAATCGACTCACTAAACCATATACGATGTCGTTTTACTCTTCCCGATCCTGAGTTTAAAAAAGGGCGGGTTTAGGAGCAGAGTTAGTTAGAGTGTGAGAGTTGTAATCGAGTCGTTGGGGTTGCTGAGTCTGTAACTCGGAAGGTCTCTCAATTTTAGCATAAAGAAAAGCTCTGAGTACTCAGAGCCCCGGTGATTAGCATCCTTATCGAATTTTGGAAGGATTGTAAACACCGGATAAACAAATCTTCTGTGTCCTCTGTTCCATATATTTTCTTCTGCAATATTTCCTTTCTCATTCGCTTGATCAATTGATCAAATCTCAAAGACAAGCTAAATCGCTTTTGTTACAAAAGGTTTATTTTGTTAGTCAAGATTTAACAAATTGGTATCAGAGCCATTTCTATCGAAAAGGAAAAGAGGATCAAGTTCGATAAATGACGAGCGCAAAGGTCGACATCGAAAATTTCGATGGCGATGGTGATTTTTCAATGTGGAAGAGAAGGATGTACGCGTATCTCAGCGTGTCAGGCCTTAAAGATGTCCTGGTTCCGAAAACTTCATCATTAGGTTCAGATAATGAAGAAGAAGAAGAAGGAAAAGATTCGGATCGAATCAAGAAGAAGACTGCAGAAGAGGAAGCAAGACTCGAAAGGTGCGATAAAGCAAAGAACATAATCTTTCTAAGTGTAGGTGATCATGTTCTTCGCAAGATTGAAGAATGTGAAACCGCGACAGAGACTTGGGCTCTTCTAGAATCATTATACATGCCCAAGACCTTACCAAATCGAGTTCACGCACAACTTGAACTCTATGGGTTTAAGATGAAAGATCATCGCACAATCAACGAAAACATAGATGATTTTCTCAAGATAGTAAGGGAATTAAGTCATCTAAGTATTCAAGTACCGGAGGAAGTTCAAGCCGTTCTTGTGTTGAATGCATTACCCCAAAGGTATGACCATCTCAAAGAAACCTTGAAATATAGCAGAAACGTACTTAAACTAGAAGATGTAGCTAGCGCAGCTAGATCAAAGGAAAAGAAAACTAGAAATAGCTCAAGCACAAGAGCTAGCTCTGAAGGTTTCTTTGTGAGAGGTAGAACATAATGTAGAAGTTCTAGCGGAATCAAGAATAGACATAATAGTAGATCAAGATCAAAATCTGTTGAAAGGAAGAAACTGTGCTGGATATGCGGTAAAGAAGGACATTTTAAAAAGCAATGTTATATAGATGGCTGGACAGGAACAAGGGTAAACATCATACCTATGAAAAAGGAGAATCATCTATAGCCCGGGATGATGCTCAAGACTTAGCAGGACTTCTAGCTTATGAGGTGAATATATCGCAGGAAACTGCAGAACAAGATGAATGGATCATTGACTCTGGCTGCTCTTTCCACATGATACCAAGGAGAGACATATTTTTAGACTTCAAGAAAACAAACACAGGGAAAGTAAGAGTAGCAAATAACTCCAGTATAGATGTAAGAGGCATTGGTTCCATTCGGTTTCAGAATATTGATGGAACAACATTTGTTCTAAGTGAGGTGAGATATATGCCGGAAATAAGTAGAAATCTTATATCTCTTGGGACTTTGGAAGCGAAAGGGTGTGAATTCAAAGGATCAAATGGAGTGCTTAAGATAGTAAAAGGGTGCACCGTGATTATGAAAGGTCACAGGAAGGATCAAGGTAGTCTCTACTTTCTACAAGGACGGGCTAAAATTGCAGATTCCTGCAATGCATCAATCAAAGATATCAAGGACTTACCTGCAAAAGATTACACTAAACTGTGGCACAGTAGAATGGGTCATGCAGGTGACAAGGTTCTTAAAGCTTTAGCTCAGAAAGGATGTCTAGATAAAGAGAAATTAGATGAGACAGTGTTTTGTGAAGACTGTGTGTTTGGTAAAACTCAGAGAGTGAGTTTCAGTGAAGCAAAACATGTTACTAAAAGAAAACTAGACTATATTCATTCTGATTTATGGGGGTCTCCAAATGTACCTTTAAGTATTGGAAGGAGCCAATAGTTTATCTCATTCATCGATGATTGGTCAAGGAAAGTTTGGATATACTTTCTAAAGACCAAGGACGAAGCATTTGACAAGTTTGTTGAATGGAAGAATATGGTTGAAAATCAAACAGAGAAAAGGGTGAAGAAGCTGCGGACAGATTATGGTTTGGAATTTTGTAATCAAAGATTTGACCAGTTTTGCAGGGACGAGGGAATAGTAAGACACAAGACCTGCACTTACACTCCTCAACAAAACGGGGTTGCAGAAAGGCTCAATAGAAGCATAATGAACAAGGTTAGAAACATGTTGAGTGAGAGTGGACTTTCTAAAGGTTTTTGGGCAGAAGCAGCATCTACTGCAGTGTTTCTGATAAACAGGTCACCCTCATCTGCATTCAGTTTTGAAATACCAGAAGAAAAGTGGACTTCATCTCTTCCGGATCTGTCAAACATCAGAAGATTTGGTTGTCTTGTTTACATACACACAGATGAAGGGAAAATGAATCCAAGGGCAAAGAAAGGAATTTTTACTAGCTATCCTGAAGGGGTTAAAGGCTACAAGGTATGGCTTCTAGACGAGGCTAAGTTTGTTGTTAGTAGAAATGTCATCTTCAAGGAAGATATTCTTTACAAGAATAAGCTAAAGAGGATGTGAACGAGTCTAAAGATCCCAAGGTTCTCAGATATAGTGTAAAACAGAAAACTGCAGGGAACATGGTTCAAGGTGGAGAAACGTCAGAAGTTGATGAATCAAAAGAAGAAGATCAGGAAGATGAGATATCAGGAAATGAGGTAACAGAGGATCTAAGTGATTATCAGTTAGCTAGAGATCAATCAAGGAGAGAAGTCAGAGCACCTATAAGATTGGACGATTATAAAACTTATCCAGAGGATGAGGATATTGCAGGTTTTGCTTATCTAATCCTTGAAGATGGAGGTCGACCAGAACCACAAAGCTTTGCGGAGGCAGTGGAAGATCCAAATAGAGATTTGTGGATAGATGCAACAAACGAGGAAATGGTATCATTAAAGAAGAATGTTACTTGGAAGCTAGTAGATCCTGTTAAATTGCAAAAGGCTATTGGATGTAAGTGGGTGTTTAAGAGGAAAGCAGACATAAGCGGGGCAGAAGCTCCAAGGTTCAAAGCTCGTCTTGTTGCAAAGGGATACTCTCAGAAGAAAGGGGTTGATTACCAAGAAATCTTTGCACCAGTTTCTAAACATGTTTCCATCAGATTCCTATTGTCTGCAGTTGTTCATCATAACATGGAATTAGAGCAAATGGACGTCAAAACAGCGTTTCTTCATGGAAATTTGGACGAAACCATTTACATGGATTAACCAGAAGGATATATAGACAAGAAGTATCCTAATAAAGTGTGTCTTCTCAAGAAGTCTTTGTATGGGCTCAATCAATCGCCGAGGCAATGGAACACAAGGTTCCATGAGTTTATGGTAAAGCACAAATACCTTAGAAGTGAGTATGACATTTGTGTCTACAGAAATGAGCTCAATGATGGTACAAACATATATCTCCTTCTCTATGTGGATGATATTTTGATTGCATCAACAAGCAAACACCATGTAAGTGACCTGAAGAAACTATTAAATTCAGAGTTTGAAATGAAAGATCTAGGGGCTGCTAAAAATATCTTAGGGATGGAGATCAAACGTGATAGAGAAAAAAGAACTCTCTCTATATCACAATCCAATTATCTACAGAAGGTATTAGGAAATTTCGGATTAGATCTTGCAAAGGGGGTCATGACACCATTAGGAGCTCATTTTAAGCTTCGGTCTGCTATAGAGAAAGAGATTGCAGAACAGTCTCAGAAGATGAAAAACATCCCCTACCAAAGCGCGGTTGGTAGTCTAATGTATGCAATGATCGGTACCCGGCCTGATCTCGCATATGCAGTCGGTTTAGTTTGCAGGTTTATGAATAAACCATTGAAGGATCACTGGTCAGCTGTTAAATGGATTCTTAGATATATCCGGGGGAATACAGATATCAAATTATGTTTCACTAACAAAGGGAACTTTGAAATAGAAGGTTTCTGTGATTCTGACTATGCTGCAGATCTTGACAAAAGTAGATCAACCTCTGGGATAGTATTTATAGCAGGAGGAAACACAATAAGCTGGAAGTCAACTCTACAAAAGGTGGTGGCGTTATCAACAACTGAAGCTGAATACATAGCCTTGACGGAAGCAACAAAAGAGGCTATGTGGCTGAAAGAATTCATGAACGAATTAGGATTCAAACAGGAAACAGTGAAGATACATTATGACTCGCAAAGCGCAATTGCTCTGGCAAAGAATGCTGTGTTCCATGCCAGGACTACGCACATGGAGGTAAAATATCATTTTATAAGAGATCTCATTCATCTTGGACATGTGCAGGTCATGAAGATTGCAACAGATTGGAACCCAGCAGATATTTTAACTAAGGTGACACCAGTGGGTAAATTCAGAGAAGCTCTGCAGTTTCTCCGAGTTTCAAATAGCTAAAGGATGAGAAGAAGCAATAATTTATTCAAAGCTAAGCGAATTGCTTAGGGAGATGAGTCTCAAGTCTGAGGAGTATTCTCAGGAAGTTAAAGATGAAGATGCAGAAGTCGTCTTGCATAAGATGATCGAGAGGTGAAGTATTGTTTGAAGATAAATCCACACTCACATTTGAAGTTTGGTGCTAGGTGGAGTTTTGAAGGTTTTTTAGCGCCAAATTCAAATGTCTGGTTTAGATTAGTTAACCAGGTTTAGTATGGTTTAGCGTCGGTTATATGTTTATTATTAATCGACTCATTAAACCATATACGATATCGTTTCTCTCCCCGATCCTGAGTTTAAAAAAGGGTGGGTTTAGGAGCAGAGTTAGTTAGAGTGTGAGAGTTGTAATCGAGTCGTTGGGGTTGCTGAGTCTGTAACTCGGAAGGTCTCTAAAGTTTAGCATAAAGAAAAGCTCTGAGTACTCAGAGCCCCAGTGATTAGCATCCTTATCGAATTTCGGAAAGATTGTGAACACCGGGTAAACAAATCTTTTGTGTCCTCTGTTCCATATTCTTTCTTCTGCAATATTTCCTTTCTTAGTCGCTTGATCAATTGATCAAATCTCAAAGACAAAGCTAAATCGCTTTTGTTACAAAAGGTTTATTTTGTTAGTCAAGATTAAACAGTTACTCTAGTAGATAAAAGACACGTGCAACTCTGTATATAATGAGTCCTCATTATTTTTAGATGATGTTTCCGCAAGGAGTTGGTGATTTTCCCTTTATGTCCCTATCGTCAGCTGGTCAAATGATCTAAACTTCTGGACCTACTCCACTTTTTTCGGTAGGGCTTCTTTCGACATAGTTGGGACACCACCAAGACAACCAGGAAAAATGATCAGAAAAGAGAACTAACCATTCTCATAATTTCCGAACGCCAACCAGACGAGCTGTAATATTGAGTATAGAGTTGGTGTACTAACTGGATTCTGTATTCAACGTCGACATTTAAATTTTATGGATGACAACCAAAAAACTAGCCATCACATAACGCAAGATTTTGATATTTATATTAATTATTTTATATCAACTCTCGCATTCTGCAATTGTCTGTAAGCCCCATCGGCATCATATAAATGTTGAGTTGATATATACATCATGATATTCATACCTATGTTCACTACAAAAAATACAAATTTGACGACTATAAATTTAGTCGTCAACATTTACGACTACTTTGGTACTACATAGTTTTTTTTTAATGACTACATATTTTCAGTTGTTAATTGAATAGCTATTTTGCGACTATATGTAAAAGTCAGCCATTAGTCACTAATTTGGTGACTAATATGTGATTAATTATCAGACAGGAGATAACAGTCGGTCATTAGTCACTAATTTGATGACTAATATGCAACTAATAATCATACGGAGATAATAGTTGATCATTAGTCACTAATTTAACGACTAATATATTTAGAATTTAGTCATAAAGTAACGATTAATTTACCACTACATATCGGGCCAGCAACTGTTAGTTATTAGTCGCTAATATGGCGACTCCATGGACACTAAATGGTGACTATATGGAGACTAATATGCGATTAATTATACTTTGCAAACCGAATCAAATTTATATGTTTAAACCAACAAGTAAACCAGATCAAGAACCAGTATAATCCCCCCTTTCACATATAATATCCTCACCCTCCCTAAAAGGCCCTAATCCCTCGGATAAAAAAACATCTTCTCTAATTCGTAGTGCGCCTCTGAAACAAAGACGGATCGATCAGCATAGATGAGGAGATCGCGAGCCTGTCAAACCATAACTCTTCTTCTCTAATTCCTAGCTAGTGCACCTCTGAAACTTGACATTACTAAAGCAACTGGAAACCTTATGGCGCCGTTTTCTACTATTCCGGCCGCACAAAATTTCTTCATGAGAGGAGGATGTAACAGTCAGTATTGCTGATGTATTTCGTCTATACACTCTGATAATCACACTTTGAGTTTTCATCATGATTATGTTAATGAAATCTATGAGTTCGAACTTGGACAAAGTGGGCATTTTGGGTATGAAATGTTGTATGGTTTGAATCTTAGTTAAACGTTCAGTATCTCTATAATGATTTGAAGTTCGTGATATCTGTTCATTTGAAACTTTTTGTATGTGAGCAAGGAATGTTTTCTCATTTCAATGGAATAAGGTATGTGCTCTGTTTGGGTTAATTAGCATAATTTCATTCAGTCACGTGTGCTTGAGCTTGGTTTCAGTTGAGTTTTTTTTTTCTAGTTAATAAGAAACCAAAACATGGGGTTGCAAAATCCATTTTATCAAGCTGAATTTTAGTGTTGGTGTATTGACTCTGATGCTTTACCATTCTTCTCCAGTAATCACGAAGCCACTGGTAATGCTGAATCTGATATTTCCTCAGTCTTAGTGTGAGCTCAATCTATGCAATTTTTCAGATAGATCTTATACATATACAAACATATCAAAGTGGTAACTTTGGATTTAAGTTTGCTTCCGTTTTGATTCATATATTTCACGAGCTTTATTCAGTTTTAAGAAAATGTTTTTAAAACTAAAATTTGTTCTTTTTAGTTTGGTTACCGAAATTCAACTGTAAAATTAGATAAACAGATTCTATTTTAATTAACTTCACTTTTTGGGTTTGTTTTGTTTATTGTGGAATTTTGTTTGTGATCAGGTTCCTTATTTTGGTTTAGCCTTTTTATAAATATTATTAGTTTGGTTAACCTAATTATATTTGCTGTCCATAATTTAGTATCCTTATTTTATCATTATTATTTTTATCTATGCATACTCATATATGTGTGTGTGTTTGCATCTATTAAGAGGTCTCATTGGTTTGAGACAGATTTGGACTTTATACATTGTGTTCTTGTTTGCACGCATATGAAAGACACTAAGAGTTGAGACAAAAAAATCTGGTTTTGTTACAAGTGAACTCCATTTTCATCAACGTTTTTCTTTTGAGGTAACTATTTATTCTTCCTCTTTTTATATGTTCAAAATCCGGTAATTGAACTTAGTTTTGTTGATGTTTCGTTGTTAATACAAAATAGTTGTTGTAATTATAATATATTGTATATGTAAATATTAATGGATGTGACTAGATATTCTATGTAGGTTTTTAAACTTAAAACTTTTTTGGCATATGTATATATATACCACTTATATCATATACACATTTTCAATGTTTATGCAGCTTTAAAAGTATCACACAAAGAACACCATGCATAAGGTTAAGGTTAAGAGAGGACGAAAGAAAATAACCGTCCATAACAGTTCTCAGACTCCTGTTCTCATAGTTCTTCCGGGAAAATACCAAACATTTTACCGAGACAGTATAACTTTACGCCGGCAAACCACATTCTTCCGCATCAATCACAAAAAGCTGAAGGTCCCATTATGCACCAACAGTCTACGTCATCAACACCACATATCTGAAACTATCCATCTCTAGTAATGGTTTACCAAGACGCTCAGAGTCAGGAGGCTTCAATGTCTCCACTTCTAAACTCTCACCTTCAGATTCAAGACTCTCCAAGATCTCCACTAACAAAAGGTTTATTTTGTTAGTCAAGATTTAACAAATTGGTATCAGAGCCATTTCTATCGAAAAGGAGAAGAGGATCAAGTTCGATAAATGACGAGCGCAAAGGTCGACATCGAAAAGTTCGATGGCGATGGTGATTTTTCAATGTGGAAGAGAAGGATGTACGCGTATCTCAGTGTGTCAGGCCTTAAAGATGTCCTGGTTCCGAAAACTTCATCATTAGGTTCAGATAATGAAGAAGAAGAAGAAGGAAAAGATTCGGATCAAATCAAGAAGAAGACTGCAGAAGAGGAAGCAAGACTCGAAAGGTGCGATAAAGCAAAGAACATAATCTTTCTAAGTGTAGGTGATCATGTTCTTTGCAAGATTGAAGAATGTGAAACCGCGGCAGAGACTTGGGCTCTTCTAGAATCATTATACATGCCCAAGACCTTACCAAATCGAGTTCACGCAGAACTTGAACTCTATGGGTTTAAGATGAAAGATCATCGCACAATCAACGAAAACATAGATGATTTTCTCAAGATAGTAAGGGAATTAATTCATCTAAGTATTCAAGTACCGGAGGAAGTTCAAGCCGTTCTTGTGTTGAATGCATTACCCCAAAGGTATGACCATCTCAAAGAAACCTTGAAATATAGCAGAAACGTACTTAAACTAGAAGATGTAGCTAGCACAGCTAGATCAAAGGAAAAGGAAACTAGAAATAGCTCAAGCACAAGAGCTAGCTCTGAAGGTTTCTTTGTGAGAGGTAGAACAGAATGTAGAAGTTCTAGCGGAATCAAGAATAGACATAATAGTAGATCAAGATCAAAATCTGTTGAAAGGAAGAAAGTGTGCTGGACATGCGGTAAAGAAGGGCATTTTAAAAAGCAATGTTATAGATGGCTGGACAGGAACAAGGGTAAACATCATACCTATGAAAAAGGAGAATCATTTATAGCCCGGGATGATGCTCAAGTCTTAGCAGGACTTCTAGCTTATGAGGTGAATATATCGCAGGAAACTGCAGAACAAGATGAATGGATCATTGACTCTGGCTGCTCTTTCCACATGACACCAAGGAGAGACATATTTTTAGACTTCAAGGAAACAAACACAGGGAAAGTAAGAGTAGCAAATAACTCCAGTATAGATGTAAGAGGCATTGGTTCCATTCGGTTTCAGAATATTGATGGAACAACATTTGTTCTAAGTGAGGTGAGATATATGCGGGAAATAAGTAGAAATATTATATCTCTTGGGACTTTGGAAGCGAAAGGGTGTGAATTCAAAGGATCAAATGGAGTGCTTAAGATAGTAAAAGGGTGCACCGTGATTATGAAAGGTCACAGGAAGGATCAAGGTAGTCTCTACTTTCTACAAGGACGGGCTAAAATTGCAGATTCCTGCAATGCATCAATCAAAGATATCAAGGACTTACCTTCAAAAGATTACACGAAACTGTGGCACAGTAGAATGGGTCATGCAGGTGACAAGGTTCTTAAAGCTTTAGCTCAGAAAGGATGTCTAGATAAAGAGAAATTAGATGAGACAGTGTTTTGTGAAGACTGAGTGTTTGGTAAAACTCAGAGAGTGAGTTTCAGTGAAGGAAAACTAGACTATATTCATTCTGATTTATGGGGGTCTCCAAATGTACCTTTAAGTATTGGAAGGAGCCAGTACTTTATCTCATTCATCGATGATTGGTCAAGGAAAGTTTGGACATATTTTATAAAGACCAAGGACGAAGCATTTGACAAGTTTGTTGAATGGAAGAATATGGTTGAAAATCAAACAGAGAAAAGGGTGAAGAAGTTGCGGACAGATTATGGTTTGGAATTTTGTAATCAAAGATTTGACCAGTTTTGCAGGGACTAGGGAATAGTAAGACACAAGACCTGCACTTACACTCCTCAACAAAACGGGGTTGCAGAAAGGCTCAATAGAAGCATAATGAACAAGGTTAGAAGCATGTTGAGTGAAAGTGGACTTTCTAAAGGTTTTTGGACAGAAGCAGCATCTACTGCAGTGTTTCTGATAAACAGGTCACCCTCATCTGCAATCAGTTTTGAAATACCAGAAGAAAAGTGGACTTCATCTCTTCCGGATCTGTCAAACATCAGAAGATTTGGTTGTCTTGTTTACATACACACAGATTAAGGGAAAATGAATCCAAGGGAAAAGAAAGGAATTTTTACTAGCTATCCTGAAGGGGTTAAAGGCTACAAGGTATGGCTTCTAGACGAGGCTAAGTGTGTTGTTAGTAGAAATGTCATCTTCAAGGAAGATATTCTTTACAAGAATATAGAAACAGAAGCTAAAGAGGATGTGAACGAGTCTAAAGATCCCAAGGTTCTCAGATATAGTGTAAAAAAGAAAAGTGCAGGGAACATGGTTCAAGGTGGAGAAACGTCAGAAGATGATGAATCAAAAGAAGAAGATCAGGAAGATGAGATATCAGGAAATGAGGTAACAGAGGATCTAAGTGATTATCAGTTAGCTACAGATCAATGAAGGAGAGAAGTCAGAGCACCTATAAGATTGGACGATTATAAAACTTATCCAGAGGATGAGGATATTGCAGGTTTTGCTTATCTAATCCTTGAAGATGGAGGTCGACCAGAACCACAAAGCTTTGTGGAGGCAATGGAAGATCCAAATAGAGATTTGTGGATAGATGCAACAAACGAGGAAATGGTATCGTTAAAGAAGAATGTTACTTGGAAGCTAGTAGATCCTGTTAAATTGCAAAAGGCTATTGGATGTAAGTGGGTGTGTAAGAGGAAAGCAGGCATAAGCGGGGCAGAAGCTCCAAGGTTCAAAGCTCGTCTTGTTGCAAAGAGATACTCTCAGAAGAAAGGGGTTGATTACCAAGAAATCTTTGCACCAGTTTCTAAACATGTTTCCATCAGATTCCTATTGTCTGCACTTGTTCATCATAACATAGAATTAGAGCAAATGGACGTCAAAACAGCGTTTCTTCATGGAAATTTGGACGAAACCATTTACATGGACCAACCAGAAGGATATATAGACAAGAAGTATCCTAATAAAGTGTGTCTTCTCAAGAAGTCTTTGTATGGGCTCAAACAATCGCCGAGGCAATGGAACACAAGGTTCCATGAGTTTATGGTAAAGCACAAATACCTTAGAAGTGAGTATGACACTTGTGTCTACAGAAATGAGCTCAATGATGGTACAGACATATATCCCCTTCTCTATGTGGATGATATTTTGATTGCATCAACAAGCAAACACCATGTAAGTGACCTGAAGAAACTATTAAATTCAGAGTTTGAAATGAAAGATCTGGGGGCTGCTAAAAATATCTTAGGGATGGAGATCAAATGTGATAGAGAAAAAGGAACTCTCTCTATATCACAATCCAATTATCTACAGAAGGTATTAGGAAATTTCGGATTAGATCTTGCAAAGGGGGTCATGACACCATTAGGAGCTCATTTTAAGCTTCGGTCTGCTATAGAGAAAGAGATTGCAGAACAGTCTCAGAAGATGAAAAACATCCCCTACCAAAGCGCGGTTGGTAGTCTAATGTATGCAATGATCGGTACCCGGCCTGATCTCGCATATGCAGTCGGTTTAGTTTGCAGGTTTATGAGTAAACCATTGAAGGATCACTGGTCAGCTGTTAAATGGATTCTTAGATATATCTGGGGGAATACAGATATCAAATTATGTTTCACTAACAGAGGGAACTTTGAAATAGAAGGTTTATGTGATTCTGACTATGCTGCAGATCTTGACAAAAGGAGATCAACCTCTGGGATAGTATTTACAGCAGGAGGAAACACAATAAGCTGGAAGTCAACTCTACAAAAGGTGGTGGCGTTATCAACAACTGAAGCTGAATACATAACCTTGACGGAAGCAACAAAAGAGGCTATGTGGCTGAAAGAATTCATGAACGAATTAGGATTCAAACAGGAAACAGTGAAGATACATTGTGACTCGCAAAGCGCAATTGCTCTGGCAAAGAATGCTGTGTTCCACGCCAGGACTAAGCACATGGAGGTAAAATATCATTTTATAAGAGATCTCATTCATCTTGGACATGTGCAGGTCATGAAGATTGCAACAGATTGGAACCCAGCAGATATTTTAACTAAGGTGACACCAGAGGGTAAATTCAGAGAAGCTCTGCCGTTTCTCCGAGTTTCAAATAGCTAAAGGATGAGAAGAAGCAATAATTTATTCAAAGCTAAGCGAATTGCTTAGGGAGATGAGTCTCAAGTCTGAGGAGTATTCTCAGGAAGTTAAAGATGAAGATGCAGAAGTCGTCTTGCATAAGATGATCGAGAGGTGAAGTATTGTTTGAAGATAAATCCACACTCACATTTGAAGTTTAGTGCTAGGTGGAGTTTTGAAGGTTTTTTAGCGCCAAATTCAAATGTCTGGTTTAGATTAGTTAACCAGGTTTAGTATTGGTTTAGCGTCGGTTATATGTTTATTATTAATCGACTCATTAAACCATATACGATATCGTTTTACTCTCCCCGATCCTGAATTTAAAAAAGGGCGGGTTTAGGAGCAGAGTTAGTTAGAGTGTGAGAGTTGTAATCGAGTTGTTGGGGTTGCTGAATCTGTAACTCGGAAGGTCTCTCAAGTTTAGCATAAAGAAAATCTCTGAGTACTCAGAGCCCTGGTGATTAGCATCCTTATCGAATTTCGGAAGGATTGTGAACACCGGGTAAACAAATCTTCTGTGTCCTCTGTTCCATATCCTTTCTTCTGCAATATTTCATTTCTCAGTCGCTTGATCAATTGATCAATTCTCAAATACAAAGCTAAATCACTTTTGTTACAAAAGCTTTATTTTGTTAGTCAAGATTAAACAGTTACTCTAGTAGATAAAAGACACGTGCAACTCTGTATATAATGAGTCCTCATTATTTTCAGATGATGTTTCCGCAAGGAGTTGGTGATTTTCCCTTTATGTCCCTATCGTCAGCTGGTCAAATGATCTAAACTTCTGGACCTATTCCACTTTTTTCGGTAGGGCTTCTTTCGACATAGTTGGGACACCACCAAGACAACCAGGAAAAATGATCAGAAAAGAGAACTAACCATTCTCATAATTTCCGAACGCCAACCAGACGAGCTGTATTGAGTATAGAGTTGGTGTACTAACTGGATTCTGTATTCAACGTCGACATTTAAATTTTATGGATGACAACCAAAAAACTAGCCATCACATAACGCAAGATTTTGATATTTATATTAATTATTTTATATCAACTCTCGCATTCTGCAATTGTCTGTAAGCCCCATCGGCATCATATAAATGTTGAGTTGATATATACATCATGATATTCATACCTATGTTCACTACAAAAAAATATAAATTTGACGACTATAAATTTAGTCGCCAACATTTACGACTATTTTGGTACTACATAGTGTTTTTTTTGTTTAATGACTACATATTTTCAGTTGTTAATTGAATCGCTATTTTACGACTATATGTAAAAATCAGCCATTAGTCACTAATTTGGCGACTAATATGGGATTAATTATCAGACAGGAGATAACAGTCGGTCATTAGTCACTAATTTGATGACTAATATACAACTAATAATCATACGGAGATAATAGTTGATCATTAGTCACTAATTTAACGACTAATATATTTAAAATTTAGTCATAAATTAACGACTAATTTACCACTACATATCGGACGAACAACTGTTAGCTATTAGTCGCTAATATGGCGACTCCATGAACACTAAATGGTGACTATATGGAGACTAATATGCGATTAATTATACTTTGCAAACCGAATCAAATTTATTTGTTTAAACCAACAAGTAAACCAGATCAAGAACCGGTATAATCCCCCTTTCACATATAATATCCTCACCCTCCCTAAAAGGCCCTAATCCCTCGGATAAAAAAAACATCTTCTTCTCTAATTCGTAGTGCGCCTCTGAAACAAAGACGGATCGATCAGCATAGATGAGGAGATCGCGAGCCTGTCAAACCATAACTCTTCTTCTCTAATTCCTAGCTAGTGCACCTCTGAAACTTGACATTACTAAAGCAACTGGAAACCTTATGGCGCCGTTTTCTACTATTCTGGCCGCACAAAATTTCTTCATGAGAGGAGGATGTAACAGTCAGTATTGCTGATGTATTTCGTCTATACACTCTGATGATCACACTTTGAGTTTTCATCATGATTATGTTAATGAAATCTATGAGTTCGAACTTGGACAAAGTGGGCATTTTGGGTATGAAATGTTGTATGGTTTGAATCTTAGTTAAACGTTCAGTATCTCTATAATGATTTGAAGTTCGTGATATCTGTTCATTTGAAACTTTTTGTATGTGAGCAAGGAATGTTTTCTCATTTCAATGGAATAAGGTATGTGCTCTGTTTGGGTTAATTAGCATAATTTCATTCAGTCACGTGTGCTTGAGCTTGGTTTCAGTTGAGTTTTTTTTTTCTAGTTAATAAGAAACCAAAACATGGGGTTGCAAAATCTATTTTATCAAGCTGAATTTTAGTGTTGGTGTATTGACTCTGATGCTTTACCATTCTTCTCCAGTAATCACGAAGCCATTGGTAATGCTGAATCTGATATTTCCTCAGTCTTAGTGTGAGCTCAATCTATGCAATTTTTCAGATTGATCTTATACATATACAAACATATCAAAGTGGTAACTTTGGATTTAAGTTAGCTTCCGTTTTGATTCATATATTTCACGAGCTTTATTCAGTTTTAAGATTTTTAAAACTAAAATTTGTTCTTTTTAGTTTGGTTACCGAAATTCAACTGTAAAATTAGATAAACAGATTCTATTTTAATTAACTTCACTTTTTGGGTTTGTTTTGTTTATTGTGGAATTTTGTTTGTGATCAGGTTCCTTATTTTGGTTTAGCCTTTTTATAAATATTATTAGTTTGGTTAACCTAATTATATTTCCTGTCCATAATTTAGTATCCTTATTTTATCATTATTATTTTTATCTATGCATACTCATATATGTGTGTGTTTGCATCTATTAAGAGGTCTCATTGGTTTGAGACAGATTTGGACTTTATACATTGTGTTCTTGTTTGCACGTATATGAAAGACACTAAGAGTTGAGACAAAAAAATCTGGTTTTGTTACATGTGAGCTCCATTTTCATCAACGTTTTCCTTTTGAGGTAACTATTTATTCTTCCTCTTTTTATATGTTCAAAATCCGGTAATGGAACTTAGTTTTGTTGATGTTTCGTTGTTAATACAAAATAGTTGTTGTAATTATAATATATTGTATACGTAAATATTAATGGATGTGACTAGATATTCTATGTAGGTTTTTAAACTTAAAACTTTTTTGGCATATGTATATATATACCACTTATATCATATACACATTTTCAATGTTTATGCAGCTTTAAAAAGTATCACACAAAGAACACTTAAAGATTAAGGTTAAGAGAGGACGAAAGAAAATAACCGTACATAACAGTTCTCAGACTCCTGTTCTCATAGCTCTTCCAGGAAAAGACCAAACATTTTACCGAGACAGTATAACTTTACGCCGGCAAACCACATTCTTCCCCATCAATCACAGAAAGCTGAAGGTCCCATTATGCACCAACAGTCTACGTCATCAACACCACATATCCGAAACTATCCATCTCTAGTAATGGTTTACCAAGACGCTCAGAATCAGGAGGCTTCAATGTCTCCACTTCTAAACTCTCACCTTCAGATTCAAGACTCTCCAAGATCTCCACTTCGAAACTCTCAAGCTCAGAATCATCCATATTCTCAAGGTAATAACTTGCAATAATGATATCAAAATAACTATTTCTAGAATCTTACTATTCAAAATTCAAATAAAAAAATTTAAAAGTAAAAATAAAATGAATTTCATTAATAAATTACTAACTTAAAATATGTTATTACATGTAATGCTAACGAAAATATTTTTTTCAAATGTTTTGTTATGCTCTGTTACGTGTCCTTGGTTGATGAACAATAGTTTTAAAATTCCTGGACGTATTTCTAAATATTTCAATTTTCTAATTAACTAGACAGTTAAGCAAATAAAAAAGTTTTAACTGTCATTTAAATTTGTCCAAAATATTACTTATTTGTGGTAATACGTTGTTGATAAAATAATATTGACATCTATATTCATATTAAATTATTAACATATTTTTTTAATAATTACCCCAAAAAGCTGGAACGGTCCTGGTTGAACACAGAGCTTATAATCTCTAGAGGCTACTAACTCTCCAGGTTTTGATGGATCTGGCGGCGCTGAGGGAATTAGAGGCTATTAGCTCTCCAATCGTTTATGGATCTTTTATCTTGGGTTTGGATTTAACCTAAAAGGGATTGGATTCTCCTCAACACATGTACACAAGTTCACCATGTATGATGTTGAGGATAATCACTTTAGATTACTCTAACTTAATAAAGATTTATGTTCTTATGCTGAATAGGGAAAGTAATGAAAAATCAAGAGATTACTATGAGAAGCTTTTAAGATTTGATGGTGGCCTCCTTTCAATCGGCCACTAGGGTTATTTATACACAAAAATTAAAGCCTAATCTAATAAAAGCCTAATCTAATTAAAATAGAATGGTTTAATATCCTAATTATTACTTATACTTATTTACTTAGTTTAATTTAAGTATAATCTAATTTTAGGCCTAAATTAATTAAGATTATAATTGTAGAAGCCCAAAATAATTAAACCAATAATCTGACCTTTTATTTTCTTGCTCTTCTTGTTGGACCACTCTTTGGACCAATTGTAAAATGACTTCTTGTTGGGCCTTAGTCATGGATTTAATCATTGAACCTTGACACAACTTGATAATTTGGGTGGTCTGACTGAGTTCTCCTTCTTCATGGACCGGTACGAGTTCCTTGGGTTCCAGGCCAATTTCCTGGTTCCTGGCCGAGTTCCTGTTCGGGCCTGATGGGCCTGCAGCTGGAAACGGGCCTGAGTCATTGAGCAGGCCAGATTTTTGGGTTGGGCTGCGATCGTGGAACGGGTCGTGACTGTGTAAGGAGCCGGGCTGGTCATGGAACGGGGACGTGTCAGGGCCATATGGTAGGGGTGTGTCATGGTTGTGGTCGTGAAACGGGCTAGGCTGGTCGTAGGGCGGGCTAGGCTGGTTGTGGAATGGGTCGGGCTTGCCGTGGTCGTGAAACGGGCCGGTCTGGTCGTTGAGCGGGTCAGGCTGGTCGTGGAACTGGCTGGACTCATCTCAATCAGTACTTTCTCCTTCCATGCTTGAATCTTCCTCGACCAGATTATCCATAGCTTGATTGGAGTTGTTCTAGATCACTCCATTTCCTCCTCTTTTAAGAGGATTTGACCTCAAATCCAGATCATCTGCAACATAAGGGATCAAGTCAGAAACATTAAAAGTAGAATTTACAGTATACTTACATTGGAGAACAATTTGATAGGCATTGTTGTTGATTCTTTTGAGCACTTTGAACGGTCCATCTGTTATGGGCATGAGTTTTGACTTTCGTTCGTTTGGAAATCTCTCCTTCCTCATATGAATCCAAACCAAATCGCCAGGTTGCAGTACAAGTTCTTTCTTCCCCTTGTTTTATAATTGGCATATAGCTTTGTCTTCTTTTCAATATTGCCCCTAATCTGCTCATGTAAGGACCTAAAAAACTCGACTTTCTTCTTAACATCAAGGTTAGTCTATTGTTTAATGGGTAATGCAAACAAATCTAAAAGAGATAAAGGGTTAAAACCATATACAGACTGAAAAGGGGTAAGCTTTGTTTTTGAATGCACAGCCCTATTATAAGCAAATTCTACATGAGGTAAACAATATTCCCAAGTTCGAATATTCTTTCTAACAATCGCTCTCAACACTGTAGAAAGGGTCCGATTTACTGTTTCTGTTTGGCCATCAGTTTAGGGGTGACATGTGGTTGAAAACAACAACTTGGTTCCTAATTTTCCCCAAAAAGTTTTCAAAAAATGAATAATGAACTTGGAGTCTCTATCTGACACAATTTTTTTAGGCATCCTATGCAATCTAACAACTTCTTTAAAGAAGAGATCATCTACTATTGTGGCATCATCTGTTTTATGACAACGTATAAAATGGGCCATTTTAGAAAATCTATCAACCACAACAAAGATATTATCCCTACATTTCCTAGTTCTGGGAAATCCTAAAACAAAATCCATAGAAATGTAAATCCAAGGGTGATCAGGTATTGGTAATGGCGTATACAAACCTGTAGCTTGTACTCCTAATTTGGCTTGCTTGCACGTAATGCATCTAGAACATACCGTAGCCATGTCCCTCTTCATGTCAGGCCAATAAAAATGTTCATGCAAGGTGTTTAGAGTCTTGGCGACACCGAAATGCCCCATTAGACCTCTTTCATGAGCTTCTCTCACATACATTTCTTTCAGAGTACCACAAGGTAGGCATAAACGATTTTCATAAAACAAGAACCCTGGAGTTGATAGAACTTACCAGAGGCGTGAGTTTCTGTTACCTTATAGACTTCTCCAAAGTCTTGATCGTTGGCATAACACGATTTGAGATTTTGAAATCTCAGAAGTTTGGTTTCCATTGTGGATAAGAGAGTATACCTTCTGGAGAGTGCATCTGCTACCATTTTCCTTACCTTGTTTGTAGTGGATCACATATGAAAAGATCTCTATGAACTCAACCCACCTAGCATGCCTCTTGTTTAATTTTTGTTGGCCCTTAAGATGCTTGAGAGATTGAAGATCTGTGTGGATTACAAACTCCTTAGGCCATAGGTAGTGTTGCCAAGTCTGGAGAGCTCTAACCAAAGCATAAAACTTCTTATCATAGGTTGTATAGTTTAAGGTAGCTCTTCCAAGTTTCTCACTAAAAAATGTTATGGGCTTTCTATCCTGCATCAAGACAGCACCAATACCAATTCCAGAGCATCACATTTTATTTCAAAAGTTTTGTCAAATTTGGGAAGTACAAGCAAATTTGCATTAGTTAACTCCCCTTTAAGCTTGTCAAACGCCTCCTGTTAAGTCGATCCTCAGGTGAATCCTACGTTTTTCTTCACCACCTCGGTTAGAGGCGCTGCAATAGTACTAAAATCTTTCACAAACCTCCTATAGAAGCCAGCAAGTCCATGAAAGCTTCTGACTTCTCTGATGGTCTTAAGCGTGGGCCACTCTCTGATGGCTTTCACTTTTACCACATCAACCTGTATATCCTGAGAGTTGACAACAAAACCTAAAAGACCATGTTATATGTTCCAAATGAACACTTTTGTCTATTAGCATATAAACTCTCTTTTCTCAGCACTTCTAAAACTTGCCTAAGATGATCTAAGTGTTCCCCCATGTTTTACTATATATCAGGATATCATCAAAGTAAACAACCACAAATAAGCCAATATAAGCTCTAATAATTATTCATTAACCTCATGAAAGTACTAGGAGCATTGGTTAAACCAAAAGGCATTACTAGCCATTCATACAATCCTAACTTCCACTCATCTTCTTCCTTCATCCTAATTTGATGGTATCCACTTTTTAAGTCAATTTTCGAGAAGATACATGAGTCATGCAGTTCATCTAGCATATCATCTAATCGTGGTATAGGATTTCTATACTTAACTATGATGTTTTTGATGGCTCTGAAGTCCACACACATACGTTAACTCCCATCCTTCTTAGGTACTAATAAAACTGGCACTGCACAGGGACTTAAACTCTCCTTGATGTGGCCCTTCTACATGAGTTCAATGACTTGTCTCTGGAGCTCTTTTGTGTCTACATGATTGGTTTGGTATGCTGGGCGATTTGGAGGGGTTGTGCCTGGTACAAAGTCTATCTGATGTTCTATACCACGTATGGGAGGTAATCCCATGAGCTGATCTCCTGGAAACACATCCTGATAATTCTGCAAAAGCAGCTCAATTTCTCTCAGGATTTTCGGACCAAGGTTAGAAGAATTGGTCAGTATCTCTTTGCATAACATTAGTATCTTATATTGGCGATCATTTATAGCACTCATCACATCACTTGAAGAAGCAAAGAAATTGAAGTTACTTACATTTAAAGGCTCCTCTGCAATAAAAGTTATTGGCACCTCCTTGTCTTCTCCTTTTCTCTGCTTCAGCTGCATTTGGTTGTTATATACTTCATGAGGAGTGATGAGGCCCCGGACTGTGCCTACCGCTCTGCCGACCATGCTACCGACCCAGGCGGACCGAACCCGGACAAAGCCGTTCCTGTTGTGCTGACCGGACCCATAACTCGATCGAGGGCCAAGGCACTAGGAACCAAAATCAAATGTTATGTTGACCGTAGTATTGAGGTTCCTCCAAGGAACCACGAGCCCGTCGCAGGACCGGACTAAGGACCGGACCTCATCATCACGGTGCAACCTTAAAAGTTGCTTAGTTGTCGGATCTCCGACTCTTGCATCCTTACCATCACCCCAGGCTAAGGACACCAAAGACGCACTAAGGAATTGTACTCTTTTTCCTATCTTTGGTTTTGTCCCATTGGGTTTTCCGAAGAAGGTTTTAACGAGGCAACACCCTTAATGTGCACTCGGACTTGGGCTTAATCATCTCAGGAAGCGCACTGCTTATGCCATCTTTGTTTTCTTATTTATTTTTCTAAGTCTAGAACTTGGGCCCGTGTCAGGCCCATTAAGGCCCGCGGTCCAAGTCCATTATTTGAAATTCATGATGTTTTCATTTTAACTGCTTGTTGTTTATTTTAAACTACCTATTGTTTTTCTGTAAGGGCAGAAATCCTAAGACTTAGGTCTTATATAAGCCAAGTCTTTTCATTAATAAAAATCAGACTTTACAAGAAACAAAAAACATATTGTTACTCTCTAATCGGTGCCGCCTTCATCCAAAGTGTGGTCCCAACTCCCTAGCCTCACGGTTGGAGGCTTCCCCTGGTGTATCGCGGTTCTCTCTATCCCCGTGTGGTCCAGCAAGATCCACCCCGTTCCTGCGCCCGTCCGGTCGAGTCTCTCTCGTACCCGCGCCTCCACCAGTCCGCGATTGAGTCTCTCTCGCTGAAACTAGTCCCAGCACCGTACCGTGTGAACCTATCTTGGTTCATCTCTCGTTGGTGGCTCACATCATCTGGTATAAGAGCCCAAAGCTCCTAGTACCAGGTTGTGCCTATCCCCTTGTTTTAGTCTTTGTTTTCGTTTTTTTTTGAATGTTTAAAACTCCCTGCTTTGATTCGTTTCTCTCCTACCCTACAAGGTGAAGAGGCGCTGGATTCAAGTAAAAAAAGAAGCAAAGAAACCACCATAAGAACCGTTACTACAAAATAAAATAAAAAAGAGAAGAACTTGAATGCAAAAAAACAATCTAGGACTTGACTAGAAACACACACCTCACCAATTTCATATTGTTATTCGCGTGTTTCGCCATCTCCATTTAGCGTGAGTGTGACCCTTTTAAACTTAGGACTGCATAAACCTTTTAGACCGGTTAGTTACCCCGCGCTAGAACCTTTAGAACCAAACCGTGTAACTAGTCTCTTAGAGCCTTAGGCAACCTCTGTGAGACCCAATCAGAATAGGTTAGTTCCGAGGCCACCTAGCCGCCTGTTCACAGTTCTGAGCGAATCGCCCTAAGTCTTTTAAGCTAGTTTTCCTAAAAAACTTTTTGAAGGATACCTTTTCACTTAGGAAAGTTTCCCCTTCCTGCGTCTATCTTGCCTTCATATAATAGGAAAATATTCAGTTTAGGTCAGCCCCTTTAAGTTCTAGGAATATTTCCAAATCCGTTTAGGAAACTCCCCATCTTCAAATTGAAAGAATATGAGATTAAAAGATTTGTAGAATGAGAGAATGAGAGATTAGAGAGATTTAGAGAGAAAAATGATTTTATTAAGAGAATGAGAATAATAGTTTCTAAGTTACAAATGAGGAGAAAAATAGTTGTTTATACTAATCTAGTCTAGGCTTGTTTGGATACAAAGATTGCCTTATACATGAATGACTACAAAGATTTAGTCAACCCACGCCTTTATTCAAGTATTAAAGGCACTCCCCTTAGACTTAGTCAACCCACGCCTTTATTCAAGTATTAAAGGCTTTCTTCTTTCATCATTTCTTCTTCATTCCAACACTCTCCCTCAAGCTATGAAGCATTACCTCATTAAAAAAACCTAAAGAAGGAAAACCCAATTGGGACAAAATAATTTCTAGGGAAAAAGAGTATAACACTCCATGTTGGGATCATTGTTTTGGAATGGTCATAAGGCCAAGCCTTGGATAGATGGAGGTGTCATTCTTCAGAATTGTTGTCTTGTGAACACATCAGCTAGTTGATCATCACTCCTTGTATAGCAAGGCAAGATGATTCCTTTCCCAATAGTTTCTCTTACTTTGTGGCAGTCTACTTCTATATGATTGGTCCTTTCATGAAACACAAAGTTGGAGGCAATATGTATAGCAGCCTGATTATCACAATGGATGATGATAGGTTCTTCACATCTCACGGCTAAGTCTTCCAAAATTTGCTTCAGCCAAATGCATTCAGTTATAAGCTTTCTCATGGCTATATATTCTGATTCTGCACTAGAGCATGATACCACCTTTTGCTTCTCGGTTTTCCAAGTCACAAGGTTCCCTCCTATGAAAGTACAATAGCCTGTGGTACTTCTCCTATCTTCCCTATCTCCTGCCCAATATGCATCACAATAGCCACCCACATTTGTGTTTCTAATGCAACTCATCCATATACCTTGTTCAAGAGTGCCTTTTAGATATCTCAGAATTCGGTTTGCCATCTCCCAATGTCTCATCTTAGGACCTTGCATGTGTTGAAATAACTGATTCACAGCAAAACATAAATCTGGTCTATTAATGGTTAGATAAATAAGCTTACCAACCACTTTCCTACAGAGCTTAGGATCATGAAAATCAATTTTCTCCTCTAGCTCCCCCTTAGTTCCGATCTTATAATCTTCTTCTAAGGGTGTTTTGGCTGGTTTAGCTTCCATTATAACTGTAGAGGTTAGTAAATTTACAACATATTTTCTTTGAGATAAAAAGAGACCTTCCTTGAACCTACACACCTCAATACCTAAGAAGTATTTAAGTTCTCCTAGATCCTTAATATCAAAGACACTCTTCAAGTATTCTTTTGTAGATTCAATACCAACACTATCACTACCAGATATGATTATATCATCTACATAAATGAGAATTACCACAATACTTTCATTACTCTTTAGTGTAAAAAGAGTATGTTCAACTTCAGATCTTTTGAAACATCTATCCATCAAGGTTACACTTAGCTTGTGGTACCAATCTCTTGGAGATTGTTTAAGGCCATAGATGGCCTTCCTCAGCCTGAGTATGTTGTCGGCTCCTACCTCTTCCTCTAGACCTGATGGAGGTGACATGTATACCTCTTCTTCTAGTTCACCTTGTAAAAATGCATTCTTAACATACATTTTTCATAACTCCCAATCAAGGTTAGTAGCAAGTGAAAGAACAATATTAACAGAATGAAGCTTAACTACAGGTGCAAAAGTATCCCTATAATCTTCACCATATTTCTGAGTAAAACCTCTAGCCATCAACCTAGTTTTATATCTATCAATTTCACCATTGCTTTTGTATTTAATGGTAAAAATCCACTTAAAACTTACATCCCTTTTTCCTTTATGTAAGGTGGCTAGAGCATATGTACCATTCCTTTCCATGGCTTGTTTCTCAGCTAGGATAGCTTCCCTCTATTCTTTCTTAGTCATAGCTTCCTCACATATCTTTGGAATCTATTCCTTATCAAGACTAGAAATGAAAGCAACATGATTAGTACTATATGTGGAGCTTCTTGGATATGATCCTCTTTTTCACCTAAAACTTCAATAAGAGTGAGTACATCTCTTGATCTTTTGGAAGCTTAGACTAGAATTGATTCATCTCCTGCTGAGTCTTGTTGGACATGAGTAGATGCCTCTCCCCCCCCCCCCATGTTCAAGAGGAGGAAGGCCAGGAGAACTGAATATACCATTCTGCGGAATGGAAGGGCCGGCCGGGGCTGATGGCCGCGGCCTGGCTGGCTGTACCGCGGCTGGTTGTACCGTGGCTGGCTGGCTGGGGCTGGACACGGCTGGTACAGGAGCAGTGACCGTGGGCTGATGAGGTGAAACTATGCCAATACTCTCCAAGAGCCTCCTCAAGTTCTCAGCTTGGTCTGATCTTGTTGTGGAGATGTCCTTGAATTATCTCAAGTTCCTTCTTCATAGAAACCTTTGGATTCTTGAAATTTGACATGTCTGGATACCAAGACTCTTCTAGTCTTTGGATCATAACATTTGTATCCTTTATGGGTAGAAGAATACCCAATGAACATAGCTTTGGTATTCTTTGGGTCCAGCTTGTTCCTTTGCTCCTTTGGAACTAATACAAAACAAACACAACCAAACACTCTTATGTGGTCAATATTAGGTCTAGTTTTGTTTAGTACCTCAAATGGAGACAAGTCATCTAGGACTTTTGTAGGAGTACTATTAATCAAGTAACATGCAGCTACAAGAGCATCCCCCCCCCCAAAATCTTTTGGGAACTTTCATGTGTAACATCATTGTTCTCATAACTTCCATCAAATGCCTATTCTTCCTTTCAGCCACTCTATTTTGTTGTGGATTGTAAGGACAGCTGGTTTGATGTTCAATGTCATGCTTGGTCAAGTGTTGTTGAAGTCTGGTGCTAGTGTATTCTTCTCCATTATCTGTCCTAAAGCATTTAATACTTGCATTATATTGATTAGTAACATATGCTTGAAAATTTATAAATGCATCAAATACTCTATCTTTAGAACTAAGCAAAGTGACCCAAATATATTTGGACTTTTCATCAATAAATGTCACAAAATACTTATAGTTTTCTCTAGTTAGGAATGGAGATGTTTAAATATCAGAATGCACCAACTCAAAACAATTATCATAAGTATGCAAAGATTTCTCAAAAACAGTTTTGCAATGCATTCCAAGTATACAAGAATCACACATATCCTTTGACATTTTTAAACCAGGGACAATCAGTTCAAGTGCTCTAGGATGAGGATGTCTTAATCTAGTATGCCAAATATTAATGTCAATAATAAAATAACTAGTATTAACAGCCGCTTCTAGCCCACTAGCTTTAGTCATATCTTTAAGCACATACAAGTCATCACTTGTGGTTCCTTGTCCAAATCTTCTGCTAGTCTCAATATCCTGAAAGTAGAAATCATTAGGACCAAAGATAGCTTGAAATTTTAAATCAGTAGTAGCTCTTTTAACTGAAAGCAAATTAGAAGTAAAAGAATGCATGTAAAAGGTTTTAGATTCTTTATCAAACAACTTAAGTTTTCCTATGCCTTTAATTGGTACTTTAATTCCATTAGCAATTACAACATTACCTAAGGCAGGTTTTATATTCTCTAGAAATCCTAGATCACTTGAGAAGCACCAGAATCAACAACCAATGATTTAGAGGCATTAGGAGTAAAAGAAGTTTGAAAAGAAGTATGAAAAGTTTTATCCAACACATTACCATCCTTAATTGCTTTGATAAGAGCTTATAAATCTGATTTTGTCACAAATTCAGATGCTGAAGACATGGACCTAGTTAGAGCTGAGTGAAGAAAGGAGTTGGTACACGCCTTTGAAGGAACCGGAGGCTGGTACACGCCATGGCCGTGAGATTGTAGTTGCGTATGGCCTGTTGTGGGCTGTTGTGGCCGAGGAGCCCAGCTTTGCTTCAGCTCAGGATGTAGTACCCAACACTCCTTCTTTGTATGGCCAATCTTTTGCAATGGTCACAAGTTTGTCTCCTCTTCCTAGATTCATTTGTTGTTGCAGATTTGAAGAGGCTCTTGTGTGCAGCCACCAATTCAGGCTTGTTGCCAAATAGTCCATGGGATCTTTGCTCCTTTTGGATTTGAGCACAAACATCTTCCAAGCTATGAAGCTTATTAGATCTGAGAATATGCTTAATAAGATCTGAGTAATTATTTTTAAGAGTTAAAAGTAACTCAAACACCTTATATTGTTCTTTCCTTTCAAGGAGAATAATTGGGTGAATGGTGGCTGGCCTTAGCATCTCTAGCTCAGCCCACAATGCTCTAAATGAGCCATAGTGATTTGTGAATTCTGCATCCTCCTGCTTAAATTCATTCAAAGCCTTTTTCACCTCAAAGATTCTTAAGAGGTTAGTGGTGTTTTCATACACCTTTTGCAAAGTGTCCCAAAGTTCCTTAGAATTTTCACAAAAAGAATAAGAGTAAGACTCTAAGAGATCACTAGCAAGAGAGTTTTGAAGTATAGAGAGTACCAACTGTTCTTCCTGGTACCATTTGGCTTGAGCAGCCACAGCCTCACTAACTTTAGCAACTTCATTTTCTTCAAGGCCATTTGTAGAAATGTGATTCCAAAGACCTTTACCACCCAATGTGGTTTTCATGGTCCTAGACCATAAGAGATAATTTGCTCCATGTAGAATCACTTGAGCTCTGAATGTAGCTTGGATCTCCATGTGTTAGAAGCTGGTCGGAATGTGCTGGTCGGGACGCTTGACAAATGGTCGGGACGTGGGACGGCTGGTCACGCGGGATGGCTAGTCGCGGGTTCAGGTCAAAATTGGTCGTGTGGGCTTGGGCAGGGTACGTGTGCTAGAGTTCGATACCAGACATGTTGAAGGCTCCACGGACAGACATAAGACTGGAACACGGCACGGCTGGTCGAGGTTAAAACTTCTGGTCGGGACTGCAAAACTCGTCTGGCCAGATCGTGAGGACAAGACCGTATGATCCAAGACGTGTGACACAAGAAACCTTGATCGGACAGTGAAGGTTGGTGGCTTCTTGAATAGCTGGACAGGAACAACTTGGAATGTCTGGTCGGACACGGAACCAAGGATAAGAATGCAGATTCTAGCACGTGGCCGTGTGGAACAAAAGCTAATCCGAGTGGGATAATGGATAAGAATCACTTTACCAGCTCCAACTAACTCCAACCAACCTTGCAACAGAAGTCAACTAACTCCAACCAACAAGATCAACCTCTAACAGACCTTATCTTCACAACTAATAATGATCCAGCATCAATTTTTTAATTTTACCAATATACTAATAAAAAATTCAAGTTTCCCTCTAATTTCCAGATTTTCAAAGATTGGTAAGAAAATCAATCTTGAAGACTTAAACTCTAATGACTGAAACCAAACTTTGTGGAGACCCTCACAAGATACTTATCTAACTTACCAGATTCAAAGATTTGAAAAAAAAACTGGGAAAGGATAAGAATTTTATCACCAGATTCTTGTGTGAGGAGATTTCTAACGTCTTGAAGGAAAACTTCAAGAACTTCCTTCAAAAGTAGGATAATTGAATTTTGCTTTCTTTAAACAGAAACTAGACTTGAGATACTTGATTTTAAGATTTGTAAAATCACGATTTGATGAATATTTGACGACGGAATGATCAGAGGAACACGGAATTTCGCGGCGGAGGTACTCGCGGAGGTCCGATGCAAGAAAATTTGAATCTTTTAATGCCCATGGTCAAAGGATGTAAATCCAATTGGCGTGGCTTCAGAAATCGCCGAACAATCCAGAGAAAGCAGATTATCAAAAGCTTACGTGGTTTGACCGGAATTTGTGATCAAAATTGATAAAGAAAATAGAACTGAAAAATAGATTGATGAAGATGATTTTTTCTTGATTCAAAGATTTTAATGATGAATTTTGCCAAGATTGATATAATCTTGCTCTGATACCATGAAAGAATATGAGATTAAGAGATTTGTAGAATGAGATAATGAAAGAATAGAGAGATTTATAGAGAAGAATGATTTTATTAAGAGAATGAGAATAATAGTTTCTAGGTTACAAATGAGGAGAGAGATAGTTATTTATACTAATATAGTCTAGGCTTGTTTAGATACAAGGATTGCCGCTACAAGGATAACATAATACTAGAACACAAACAAGCCTTAGACAGTCTCCTTAGACTTAGTCAACCCACTCATTTATTCAAGTATTAAAGACTTTCTTATTTCAACATTTCTTATTCATTCCAACACTCCCCCTCAAGATTAAGATATGAAGAATGCCTAAGTTTGCAACCATGAAGTATTACCTCATTAAAAAAAACATAAAGAAAGAAAACTCAATTGAAACAAAACCTTTTCTAAGGAAAAAGAGTATAACACTCTGGTCCAAATTGATAACGCTCTGGTCCAAATTTTTGAGTTTTTACAGAATTGATAATAATAATAATTGTTATTATTGATCAACAAAAACCAACAAATACCCATTCATGGCTTAATAGATAAGGTGCTTGTCTTCTAATCAAGTGATTGTTGGTTCGAAATCTCACTGGATCTACATTAGTCAACCGACACTACAAGACTAATATGAAATGCCAGAGAAGTCGCGTATATGACTTTTCCCAAAAGAAGAGACAACACTCTTCTCGTAAATTCAAATCTCTTACCACTCGTTTTTCAACAAGGAATTTTGTAGCCAATATAGAAACCGCGTTCAAAAACAAAATACATTGGTGCATTTGAGTTATCACTAATGCTGGAAAGAATACCAGGACGCAAAGATCAAACAAAATTCGAACAAAAAAAATAGTATTTGATTAAATATCTAAACGAGTTTTAAATTTTTATAATCAAATAATTGAATCTGAATTCAAACCTAACCGAGAATCAAAATGTGTATCTAAAGTATCTGAAAATTCAAATATATTTCAAAATAACAATTATATTTAGGTTTATAATAATTCAATTTCTAAAATGACAATTATATATTTAAAGTTATCAGTTATTTTAAGAATGAATTAATCAAAACACTAAAAAAACTAAAATATCTAAAGATTTTGAATTATAAATTAGGGCTAAACAAAAAAACCCACAAATAAAATCCGAGAACCGAAGTTAGAACCAAAATAACTCGAACATCCAACTGATCGACTTTGGTTACGCCAAACCAAAATAATACCGAAGCACTAAAATTAGGCTTTTGGTGTCAGATAACTCAACCCGAACACGAAGCGAAGTCAAATAATATTTGGATACAAAATAGGACTTAAAGTGTGTTACCAGAATCGAACTTAACATGATATGTATCAAACTAAATCCGACATGAAATAGAGAAATACCCGAATAGGATTTAGATCTCTCATCCTAAAAACCTGAAAATCTAAAAAATCCAAACCAAACCCGAACCGAACGTCCATCCTTATTTATCACTTCTTTTTATATTTTTCCTATATATTTATATCACTATTTTTTTTTCTTTTTTGAACTTGAATATAATTAGACTTATGATTATATAAAACGCAACATAGAAAAAAAGTGTTGAATTTTTTTTATAAATTAACTAATTAAACTGAATAAAAGTTATATAAGCGGAAAAGAAATAAGATTGGATTCATGTGAAATTTTTAGCTTATGTTGGCTAAATGAAATGAGAACTTGTTAATTAGTTCTACATTGAACCTGTTTTCAAATGTTTTTATCATTTTATTTTATTGATTTCAATTTTTTCTGATTTGTAATTTTAATCCAAATTTTGGCAGTCCTACAATCTCAACTCAATAAATTTGATTCATGCTTTTCGCTTGAATCAGAAGGAATATTGCGAAAAATATTTACAAAATTGTTTTTAAAAAAATTACAAAACATTTTCTGATTGATCTATAACGATTAGTGTTCTTTAGCTATTCCATATAACATTTGATCTGAAAAGGACGATGAATGCATACAGAAAACAATATTAGTGAAAGTCTTTGATATGTTCACGAAATTTCTTCTAAAATGATCTTTGCGGTCTAGTAACTAGGTTTCAAAAATGCCTTTATGCCATTTCTGAGAATTACTATTAGTGAATTCTGAAAAAAAAATAGTTTTAACTAACTAATGAATTAAAAAATTTAGTTGCTTATTTGAATTATGTTCTCCAGAATGACTTTGTTTCTCTTTTGTGAACATATCAATAATGACTAACAGTGTTGATAATAATAACGTCAATGGGGTGAATGGAGGTTCAACCAGTAAGATGACAACCCTACCCAAGAATGGTCAGCCACTTAGAATGCTACCATCTCAAGTTCCATATGTTCCTAATTTTAAGCAGTGGCAGCATAAGATGCACTTCTTTCTGACTACTCTTGGTTTGGCAAGGTATCTCACCGAGGTCAAATCAGGATTACATGCAGACAATACTGTTCCACGAGCTGTAGCTAGCATTGAGGCGTGGAAGCATGCTGACTTCCTATGAAAGGTCAAAACCACCTGGTGGGCCAGCTGTTCAATGTGTACAATGTGGTTGAAACTTCCAAGGATGTATGGGATGCTCTATAAAAGAAGTACAAATACTTCAATGTAGTCTATGGTAAATTTGCAACAGAAAATTTTCTTTAACTTTGAGATGGTGGACTCACGGTTCATTATGTAGCAAGAGCCTGACCTGCAATTGATATTTCAAGAGGTTCTCGGATGAAGAAATGAAGCTTTGTGAGACCTTCACATCGAATTACTTAATTGAGAAGCTTTCTCCCGAGTTGGATAAAATTCAAGAACTATCTTGCATACAAGAAAACAGCCTTGATTTTGGAAAGTTTGATTACCAGGCTACAAAATAAGTCACTGATACGTGATATAGTTGGATTTTACAAGTTTTTATTCAGGTTTTTACTATTTTATGGTTTTAAAAATAAATTTATACCATAAAAGGTAGTTTTCTCGTATTTTGCAATTTTAGAGTGATATCAAGTAAAAAAAATTGAAAAAATGGAGACAAATCACATCAAGTCATAGTTCACCATGATTTCAAGATCAAAAATTTGGTTTAAGACCAAGAAACTCAACATTTGAAGATTTCTCAACAAGACATTCAGTACACCAGATGTTAAGCCTTGGATGGAGCTTTTCTAGGAACTTTATTGGGATGATTTTTGGTGGAAATTAAGCCATGTGAGTTAGAGTTAAGATATATATATTATCAAGTCATTTGAAGCTATGGTTGGAAAGATATTCAAGATTTAGTAAAGACACGTCTGACTGGCTACCAAATGAAACAACCAGAGCATAAGGTGGCCAACCTCGGACAATCATGCCAAACCTTGGCCACAACTTCACCTGCAACCGAGAGCAGCCACTCTACCATCCCAAGTCTTCAATTCTTGGCCAAAGACTTAAAACCTCGGCCAAAGACTATCTTATGACCAATGGTGGCTACTTTTAAGTGTTTTCATATTTAGTCATTAAACCTATACCCAATTGACCTACGAGCCTCTTGACTTAAAAGTACTTGCTTTTAGCCTTTTATGAGAGACGTTCGATCTCACCTTAAATCTTACCATCTTTTCAGACCTCATGCCATCGTTTTGTTTGTTTCATATGCATATATATGCAACAAAGTCGGAGAGAGAGAAAGGAAACAATTTTCCAGTCACTAAAGATTCACATGATGAAAAAACAAAGAGAAAAGATATCTGAGAAGGTAAAAGACAATTTTACTTCTTTAAAAGGTATAAATTTCATGTCTAAGAGATATATAGAACAGTAAACAATTTCCCGTTTGAAAAAAAAAGTGAAAAACAAAAATTTTACAATGGAAATTGGTCGCTAAACTAGAATTCTCAAGACTAATACAAGATCCAAGGAATACAAGAAATTAGATTAGAAGTTTTCGGAAGAACATCCAGAGAAAAACCTAAGTCTTGGGGGGCTATTTAAAAGAAGAAGTGACTGGGAAACTATGCACATCAATTGATCAATTCTCTCTTGCAGTTTTGCATAATATCATGTATCCATGGAGATTTCCAGTAACCCTTAAACACTCTTAAACCTCACTACTAAAATAGCCCTTTAATACCTAGACTAGTCTAGCCTTGATGATATTTTTGATGAGAAATCACTGGAACTATAAATGAATGCAGAGAGTCAGTTGATTTGAATGCAGAGTTTCTGTAGGTTGGAGTTCGAATGAGGTGCCAAAAAGATGAGATAATGCAGCACAAAAGTGAGCATGTTCTAATATGATTTCTGTTTTATGTGGTATGCAGAATTCGATTTACTAAGCATGGTTTCTGATGATTCTCGAGTTCCTAAGTTTTTAAACCTCTTTTCCTTACTAAGATTTTCTGTTTTTATAGAACAAAAATGATCAAAGTCTGAAGGAGTTGGTATCGTTGGATTTTACAAGTTTTTATTAAGCTTATGTAGTTTTTACATAAAATTTATACATACAAGGTAGTTTTTTTGTAATTTGCAATTTTAAAGTGATTTCAGGTCAAAATAACAAAAAAACATAAAATAGAGCCAAATCACGTCAATTCACAATCCACCATGATTTTAAGATCAAAGACTTGTTTAATACCAAGAACTCAAGATTTGAAGATTTCTCAACAAGACAGATTCAGTACACAAGATGTTCAGCCATGGATGGAGCCTTTCTAGGAACTTTATTTGGATGATATTTTGTGGTAGTTAAGCCCTATGGATTAGCTTTCATATGCAAGTGAAATCAAATCATTTAGAGATATGATTAGGAATATATTCAAGATTTAGTGAAGACATTTTTGACTAGCGACCACATGAAACAACCATAGCATAAGGTGGCCAACCTCTACCAATCATGCCAACCTCGGCCGATCATGCCAAACCTTGGCCACCACTTCACCTGTGACCGAGGGAAGCCACTATACCTTCCCAAGTCTTCAAGCCTCGACCATAGATTTAAAACCTCGGCCAAAGACTATCTTTTGACCAAGGGCGGCTACTTTTAAGTGTTTTCCTTTTTAGTCATTAAACCTAAGCCTAATTGACCTAGTAGCCTCTAGAATTATAAGTACTTTCTTTTAGACTTTATTAGAAACATTCTATACACAATTCGATTTGTATCAAAGGACACATGTCCATTAAACAATGTCAAAGGAATAAAGTTACTTTTAAGAGATTCAAGGAGTCACTACACGAAAACAGACATTTAGCGACTGTAAATATAGTCGCGTTTCAGTCGCCAAATTAGAGATTACGACTAATTTACGACTAAAAGAAGTAGTCGTAAATCCTTAGTCGCTAAAAAATATCGTCGCAATATAGTCATTAATACGCTACTGTAATACGACTACATGTTGCAGTCGTAATCGTAGTCGTAACCTAGTCGTACATATTTACGACTGCTTTATGACTATTTGACATTTAAAATCGTGAATGTTAATACTAGTTTTGCAGTCGTAAGATTGTCGTAAATATGCAACGACCGCTAGGCGACTACGCAGTACACGACTAATTGGTGGCTGTTATTATAAACGACTATTTAGCGACTGTATGTTTAAATGACTGTCTAGCTACTGTATTATTTTTCCGAAATTTGGATTAGTCATTACGTAGTCGTTAACTTGTAGCGTCTGTTTTGTGACTATGTTTGCAGAATACTATTTAGCGACTATCTTGTATCTGTTTGTCGACTATTAGTTGACTGCTTAGCTACTGTATGTGTTTAAGTCGACATATAGTCGCTAACAGTTAGCGACCTTTTAGCGACTACAACTGTTGGCGACAGAATTGCGACTGTGTAGCTTCTATTTGCAGACTATATGACGACTTCTTAGTGACTAATAGCATATATACATTTGTTTTGATGCTTTTCGGGTTTGGTAGGTTTTAATACGGGAATTATTGTTTGCATTAATACTTTTTCTACTACTAAAACGTGAAATGATATCAAACAAAACCAAAGATAGTAAAACATAAATATTAGCAGAAACACAACATGTTTGTTGCACACTTGTTACAACTAAAAAAAGAAACACAGAAACATAATAATCCAAACACTGGAAAGTTTAGTTTAGAAGAGTGAATAATGAACCTAAGCTGGTGGAGCTGAAGTAGGGGATGTGGTTGGTTCAGCTTCATGCGCTGCCATGAAATCAAGGAAAGCCGGATCGGTTTGTCGCAAATACTTTTCCACCAAGGACAAGTGTTGAAGCTTACCTTTTTGCTCAGCAACAACTCGAGCATGCTCTGCTTCACGGGCAGCTTGCTCTTCAATTTTTGTTGGGCTTCTTTTAGTTGCTCTTGCAATGCTTGGATCGATGCTGGTTCTCCCAATTGGTTACATGATCCTGTGAGAGTGCATTCAATGTTATCCTTAAGACTTTCCAGTCCATAAATATTGCCTCTTGAATCCTTTTGTGTGAACTGCAAAATGTTAGGTGAATATTTAGTCATATCAAAACAAATGTAGAGTGCGAAAGTAATGAAAATTTTACCTTAAGAAATATGGCTGTGTATTCATTTGTTGTGAACTCTCGTGCTCGAGAAGCGCCATCTGATACAGATGAAGTCTCTGCTTCAACCTGAGCCAACTTCTCTTGCAAGTTCTTCTCGTACGCTTGTACGATCTTTTCGGCCTTCTGATCGACATACGTACCATCTTTTCTGGTATGAGTCTTAATGAAAACTTCACCAAGACTCACTGGTCTTCCCAATTCTTCTTCCTGAAAACAAAAACAATATTACATTACTTTAAGTTAGCAATGTTTATAACTTATATATGAAAATTTATTACCATTTGTTGTTGGATTTGCTGATACGAAGTCGGCCCTGATAGGTGGATGTGAGGTCCGAGACCACTCCGATCAGACAAACGCGCATTGGAATAGATGCGACTCTTTCTCTTTGCTTCCTCGGTGTCCCAGTACTCCACCATCGTTTTCCAGATGCTTTCACTGATCCACGGTGGTCGCTCTCGACTTGTCCTAGCATTACTTATCATATCTTTCATACGGCGTTGACATATACTCTCAAAATGCCGCTGAACTGTCCCTGTGATCAACGGATCCCATGTGTGGGTTTTCTACAAAAAAGCAATTACAATTAGGTTAAACATAATAACTAAAGTAAACTTAGCAATGTTTATGATTAGAAACTTTACCGCGAACTCGAGAAAGTATCTTTCATGCCTATCACGAGGCACAATAGTCCAGCTATAGTAAGGACCGTCAAATTTGTTAGTAAACACTTTAGTAATTTTCCGAACTAAATGGTCTTTTTTATCACGACTAAACCTGCATCACAGAGAACAATATATTTAATGATAGTAAGAATGATGACTTAAAAAAAGATGTCATTGTCACATAAAGAAAAGAACAAATACTTCATGTTATATATCTTAGTTTCATTTTTTCTTAACAGGACTCGCATGCTTAGAATTTCATGTATGGTTCTTTGGCAAGAAATGCAATCACCAATCTCCATTAACAATTCAGTAATTGATATATTCCAGCAGCATATGCTAAAGGGATAATGCCAAAAAAAAAATTTAACAAATAAATCTAAGTTCTCAAGCTTATACAAACAAAACTATTCCACAAACTAAAATTTGTCAATGGTTGAAGATAACATAACAAGCTAACATACGCAGCGAAACTTCCCCTTAGTGACAGCAAGTGATGAATGCGAAAAGCTTTTAAAAGGAAATATGAAATATAAGTATATATGTGTTTCTTATTTTGTTGAATCATTAAAACGATAACATCATGAAAGAAGAGAACAAGTGCTTCAAGTTATATGTTCTTTTTCAGACCATGTTATTCTATAAAACGATAACATCATCATACGCTCTGTCCATAAACAAGACCAATTCCAAAAACCACACTACACCAAACCATCATGGCAACACAATGTAACAATGTATTTCCTATAAGTTTGTCAAACCACTTTAAACGAACCAAACCTAACAAACAAGATGCAAGTAATGTAACTAAAAACCATCAATCAAAAATGATGTAAACTAAATTTCAATCCTACCAAAATATCTAACTAAGCAAACGACACTTACCAAGTTGTGTTTGGTTTTGGAATAGGGGAGAGAACAGTTGTGAATTTCTCACGGTCAGGGACGCGCAACAGGGCATTGAACGCCCTCGCCGAATCTGGTTGTAGCTCAGGCAACAGTGATTCCGAGTCGTCATAGAAGTTGTTCCCTTGTGACGAGGGATGACTCTGGGTGTGCGAGTTATGGACTGGAGACTCCAGAGCTTCTTGCCGTGTAGTTGAATGATTGTGGGCTTCATGCATTGATGGAGTCGGTAAATCTTCTAATTGTCGATCGACCGTGTCCTGCAAAAGCGCCTCCGGTGGTGGATAGTTACGCACTTTATTAGCCCCTGACATTGACGTTTGCGGGAGAACACGCAGATGACCAGGCGGCGACTGAGGCTGAGGAATTTGCTCCGCCGGCGTGAAGTTGTAGTGAGGCGGAAGAGGGCTTCATCTTTTCCCGGAAGAGTTGATGACCGGAGCTTGCGCGATGTTGGGAAACGTCGCTCGCTTTCGCCCTTTGTTCGTTTTAGGCATTGTTCGCAATGAAGAATAAGAAGATTTGAAAGAGAGAAGCGATTGGGCGATTGAACAAGCAGGGTGGGTGAGAAACAATAGACGATCGATCGTTTCTCGATTGATTATCAAAATCGAACCTTTGGGGAATCGCCGCAGATTGAGTACTCGATTTAGGTTAAATGACATTTAGGATAAGTTGAAACCATTTATTTGGTTTCAATTAGAACACAGTCGTATAACAGTCGCCAATAAGTGACAACTGAAAATAAACCATAAAATTGTTATTCGGTTATCCTGGTTCTGTTATACCGGAAGTGTTAATCGTAAATTGTTGGTTTCAGTCGATTTGTAGTCGCCAATCAGAGGCAATATGGAAATAACCAAAAAAATTTGGTATCTATTTACCCGGTTATAGGAAAACAAAATTATCAAAATTTTGTTTCAATTAGACGGTATATAGTCGCCAATTAGACGCTTTTCAGTCGCTGATCAGACGCTGTTAGATTTGGTTTACTTGCATATACAACATATATATAAAATATGTAGTATGTTTTACAGAAGTTAGAACATAAAAAAGTTGATTGTTTAAACTTAAAACACACACATTATGTTATGATTTGAAAGTAAAATTACAATAAAGATGAAACACAAATTACATATTTAATTATTTGGTTCTTCTTCTTCTTCATCTGAAGATGATAAATTACATAGAAATTCATCTTCTGGTTCCGCATCCCCAACATAGTAATCTAGGTTTATTGGGTTTACTTCCGCTTCCAAAGTGTAGTACAATATGTTGGAATGAAGAAGAAGTGATGAATTTATTAATGCATTTAATTCTAATTATATGGCTAATTATATGTGTGTAAAAGGGAGAGTCTAAGGCTTGTTTGTATTATAATATTATGTTATCCTTGTAAGCCATTTATGTATAAGGCTATCCTTGTATCCAAACAATCCTAGACTAGAATATTATAAATACCTTACTCCCTTCACATTTTGTAAATAAGAATTCATAATTCTCATTTTCTAATAAATCATTCTTTTATCTAATTCTCTAATTCTCTAATTCTCTCTAATTTCTCATTTTCTCATTCTACAAATCTCTTAATATCATATTCTTTCATGGTATCAGAGCCAGGTTACATCAAATTTGGGCAAATTTCATCATTCTTTCATTGATTCAACAAGAATCCATCTTGTTCTTCATCTGTTTCTGGATCAATTTCGAACGTTATCTTGTAATTCAAATTCCGGCCAAACCACAACTCCTTTTGTTGATCTGCTTTCTCTGGATTATGCATCGGCGAATTCTGAATCCACAGCCGTTTGAATCGCATCATTTGGCCCAAGGAATCAAAAGTTACAAATTTTCTTTCAAGAGGTATTCGCATCATTGTTGTTGAATCTTGATAAGATTGAATTTGGTAGTTTTTAAACTGTTACAATTCTTGTTATTTGAGTTGTTAGGAAAGGTTACAGGTTGTTTTAGGTAGTTAGTGGTTGTTTTTTTTTCGCGCCAATTTTTTTTTGCTGGTGAAGATTTTTTTACTAAGCAATTTTTAATTGTTCTTGGTTGATTTCATCCCTGCCTGGCATATAATCTCTTGTTCTTCCAAGTTGTATTGCTTACCTGTGCAGGAATCAAGGCACTCTGTTCCAACCAAGAAGCAATCGGATTGGGACAGGCCGCGTGTGTTTAGTTTGTCCCGACCAGCAGCCTTTCGACCAGCCGTGACCAACCACAAACAGCCTAGTATCTTGTCCATGATCAAGCGACCGAGCAAACAGGGGATCAAGTAACCAAGCGACCACTTGATCTTTGTAACCAAGGCTGCCTACAATGGAGATTCAAACATCTCTTAGAGCTACATGGAGCAAACTATCTCTTGTGGTCCAGGACCATGAAAACCACATTAGGTGGTAAAGGTCTTTGGAACCACATTTCCACAAATGGCATTGAAGACAATAAAGTGGCTGAAGCATATGTACCATTCCTCTCCATAGCTTGTTTCTCAGCTGAGATAGCTTCCCTTCATTCCTTTTTAGACATAGCTTCTTCATATGTCTTTGGAATCTGCTCATTATCAAGACTAGAAATAAAAGCAACATGATTAGAAGGTAAATGTGCAATATTACAAACTCCCTGATCATGATGAACTACAACATTTCTTTGTCTTGTGCTCCTTCTTAAAACAGTAGGTGGAGCTTCCTCTTCTTCACTCAAAACTTCAATGAGAGTAGGTTTTGATCTTTTTGATGCTGAAGCTAGAATGGAATCATCTCCTGCTGAGTCTTGTTGAACATGAGTAGAAGCTTCTCCCCCCTTTGTTCAAGAGGAGGAAGACCAGGAGAATCAAGAGATGAGGAAGAATGTGAATCGGATGTAGCAGGGCCGGATGGACCAGCTGAGCCGGAAGGGCCGGGTCCGGTACAAGCGTGTGGATCGGCCGGACCTGAGTTGCCGCGGCTGTTTGCTACTGGGACAGGTGACTGTGGTGAAGAGACTGTGTGTTGGCCACTTCCTATTCCAATACTCTCCAAGAGTTTCCTCAAGTATTTTGCTTTATCAGTTCTTGTTGATGAGATGTCTTTAAATTGCTCTTAAGTTCCTTCTTCATAGAAACATTTTTCTTCTTGGAACTTTACATCTCTAGACACCAAGAATCTTCTAGTCACTGGATCATAACATTTGTATCCTTTTTGAGTAGATGAATATCCAATGAACATAGCCTTAACACTCTTTGGTTCAAGCTTGTTCCTTTCCTCCCTAGGTATTAACACAAAACAAACACACCCAAAAACTTTCAAATGATCAATAGTGGGCTTAGTGTTGTTTAATACCTCAAATGGGGATAGATCATCAAAGACTTTTGTAGGTGTCCTGTTGATTAAGTAGCATGCTGCTACAAGTGCATCCCCCCAAAATCGTTTAGGCACCTTCATGTGGAACATGATAGTTCTCACAACCTCCATTAGGTGCCTGTTCTTTCTTTCAGCAACTCCATTTTGCTGTGGAGTGTAAGGGCAGCTTGTCTGGTGCTCAATGCCATGTTTAGCTAGATGTTCCTGAAGTCTGGTACTAGTGTATTCCCATCCATTATCTGTTCTAAAGCTTTTAATTCTTGCATTGTATTGGTTAGTAACATATGCTTGAAAGTTTAAATGGATTTTTACTATTAAATACAAAAGAAATGGTAAAATTGATAGATATAAAGCTAGGTTGGTAGCTAGGGGTTTTACTCAGACATATGGTGAGGATTATAGGGATACATTTGCTCTTGTAGCTAAGCTTCATTCTGTCAATGTTGTGCTTACTGTTGCTATTAATCTTGAGTGGGAATTGTGGCAAATGGATGTCAAGAATGCTTTCATGCAAGGTGAACTAGAAAAAGAGGTTTACATGTCACTGCCACCTGGCCTAGAAGATGAGGTTGGAAGCGGTAATATCCTAAGACTAAGGAAGGCTATTTATGGCCTTAAACAATCTCCAAGAGCTTGGTACCACAAACTAAGTGTAACCTTAATGGATAAGGTTTTAAAAGATCTGAAGTGGAACATACTCTTTTCACATTAAAGAGTAAGGAAGGTATTGTGGTAATTCTTATCTATGTAGATAATATAATCATATCTGGTAGTGATAGTATTGGTATTGATTCTACTAAAGATTACTTAAAGAGTGTTTTTTATATAAAGGTTAGGAGAACTTAAATACTTCTTAAGAATTGAAGTATGTAGGTTTAAGGAAGGTCTTTTTCTTTCTCAAAGGAAGTATGTTGTAGATTTACTAACATCCACAGGTATGAAGGAAGCTAAACCAGCCAAAACACCCTTAGAAGAAGACTATAAAATCGCAACTAAAGGGGAGTTAGAGGAAGAAATTGATTTTCATGATCCTAAGCTCTATAGGAAAGTGGTTGGTAAGCTTATTTATTTAACCATCACAAGACCAGATTTATGTTTTGCTGTGAATCATGTATCTCAACACATGCAAGGGCCAAAGATGAGGCATTGGGACATGGCCATGCGAATTCTAAGATATCTCAAAGGCACACATGAACAAGGTATTTGGATGGGTAATAATAAGAACACAAATGTAGTTGGTTATTGTGATGCATATTGGGCAGGAGATAGGAAAGATAGGAGAAGTACTACTGGCTATTGTACTTTCATTGGTGGAAACCTTGTGACTTGGAAAACCAAGAAGCAAAAGGTGGTTTCATGCTCTAGTGCAGAATCAGAGTATAGAGCAATGAGAAAGCTCACTACTGAATGCATCTGGCTGAAACAAATATTGGAAGACTTAGCCGTGAAGTGTGAGGAGCCTATCACCATTCATTGTGACAATCAAGCCGCCATTCACATAGCCTCCAATTCAGTGTTTCATGAAAGGACCAAGCACATAGAAGTGGACTGCCACAAAGTAAGAGAAGCTATTGGGAAAGCTATCATTTTACCTTGCTATACAAGAAGTGAGGATCAACTAGCTGATATATTCACCAAGGCAGCATCTCTGAAAGTTGGTACATCAATCTACCCAAGACTTGGTCTCATGTCCATTCCATACCCATGATCCCAACATGGAGTATTATACTCTTCTTCTCTAGAAAAGGTTTTGTCCCAATTGGGTTTTCCTTCTCTAGGTTTTTAATGAGGTAATACTTCATGGTTGCAAGCTTAAACATTTTATGTCTTAAGCTTGAGGGGGAGTGTTGGAATGAAGAAGAAGTGATGAATTTATGAAAGTCTTTAATTCAAATTAAATGGCGAATTATATGTGTGTAAAAGGGAGAGTCTAAGGCTTGTTTGTATTATAAAATTATGTTATCCTTGTAAGCCATTTATGTATAAGGCTATCCTTGTATCCAAACAAGCCTAGACTAGAATAGTATAAATACCTTACTCCCTTCACATTTTGTAAATAAGAATTCATAATTCTCATTTTCTAATAAATCATTCTTTTCTCTAATTCTCTAATTCTCTCTAATCTCTCATTCTCTCATTCTACAAATCTCTTAATCTCATATTCTTTCACAATATCTTCAATTGTTGTCATCAATACCGCACTATCAGTATCGGTTTGACAAAGATTATCTTCTGTGTTCGCATATGCTACAGAAATGTTTCCCCTCGGATTTACTTTGACAACATTGAGCCACAACTGTTTCGGTTTCCTTGTGTATGGATACGGAATATAACAGACCTGATGCGCCTGAGAAGCTGTTTACAAAACATATTCAGAAGTTATAATAATGTATATATGATCGAATCATTTAAGTATGTATATATACGTACCTAGAATAAACGGTTCGTATTTTGTATATTTTCTCGATGAGAGAACGTCTGTGACGCCGCTGTTACTTATTCGTGTCCCTCTTCCAATAACAGGATCATACCAGATGCACTTGAAAAGTGTGATTTTCAGATTCACAATTCCTTCATACTCAAGTTCCATGATATCAGTTAAGATCCCGTAAAAATCCGCTGCATCAGATGCATCTGTGTAATTTTCACCTTTAACACATACACCATAGTTACATGTCTTTCGACCTGTGCCATGATTTTTTGTATGAAACAAGTAGCCACTTGTAAAATACATTGGCCATGTTTTGATCTTTTTCAATGGTCCATGCACTATCTCTTGAACCCATGTAGGAAATGGATTCGTAGCATTCCAATAAGTGACCTGTATATATATTAAAAAATATTAGTTTTTTGCTTAGTTATTTATGTATGTATATGTAGTTATAAAATGTTTTAGTTACATATTCTTTAACCCATGAATGATATTCATCAGCTCTTTTCGCAGAGAATTCTTTCTCGGTAAGTCCTGGATATTTTGTAGTTATAAATTCCTCAAACATCATATATTTGAAACATCAAAACAATTATTAAAAAACATAGTTAGTTTTATCAAGAATATATAATTACTATATAAAAGTCTGATTATATACCTCTAAATTGGTTGAAAATAATCACAATTTCGTAAAACATATGCATGTGCACAATTATAGTCTCTCTCAGAAAGCCATATTTCATGCATTTCTCCACTTGGACGACCGACGTGAGTAAATATAGAAGGTACTCCAGGGACCTGATATACGGAGACTTCACCTTCTGTGAATCTTGTTAACCTGACGAAACGAGTGAAAAGTATAAAATTTATCCAACAAAACATAACATTTGCTAATTTTAGCTTTATTGTTTTAAAAATTTACCTTGATTTTGTTTGTATATTTGTGGCAAAGTAGTTTTCTGAGAAATAAGCAATCTCGTCATTCATATACGATTCAACAATTGATCCTGCAGCATATCTTTTGTTCTTTGCTTTTCCTTTCAACTTCTTGAAAAACCTTTCAAAAGGATACATCCATCTATATTGGACAGGACCTCCTAATTCAGCTTCATATGGGAGATGTATAGAGAGGTGCTCCATCACATCAAAAAACGATGGTGGAAATATCTTTTCCAAATTGCATAGGATCAAAACTATGTTCTGTTTCAGAATTTGTACATGATCTTTTTGCAAAGTTCTTGAACATAAGTCCCGGAAAAATGCTCCAACACCTGCAAATATTGAAATTGGGTCATATTAATTACAACTCAAAATGAACGAACCATATTTATGTCTTGCAACCTTACATATATATAATATACATAATTAGTACCTGATAAAGCAATGTGGACGTTTCGGGGTACTAGGTCTGAGAAGATAAATGGAAGTAGCCGCTCCATAAAAACATGACAGTCGTGACTCTTCATGCCAATAAACTTTTTATTCTCCATATCAACACAACTTGATAAGTCTGCAGAATAACCATCTGGAAATTTTACCGCGTGTTTCACAGATTCCAACAAACTTATCTTCGCCTCTTCTGTTAATGTGAATGGCGGAAAAGGAGCTCTTCCTTCACTGTCAATATGTAAATGTGGCCGAGAACAGAATTTTTGCAAATCCAATCTTGACATGACATTGTCTTTTGATTTGCCCTTCACATTCATAAGTGTGTACATGATATTGTCAAAAAAATTCTTCTCTGTATGCATGACATCAATATTATGTCTGAGATTGAGGTCTCTCCAATATGGAAGCTCCCAAAATATGCTTTTCTTGTGCCAGTTATGTTCTTTCCCATACCCAGGCATCTTCTTCTCGTGACCATTTCCACCTACGTCTTTCATTTGTGGTGGATTTACGCTACACAAACGCTCGTAATAAACTTGCTCACCAGTTAAAAAAGGAGGCGAATATTCTCTCGATTCTTTTCCTTTAAAGAAATCTTTCTTATTCCTCCTCATGGGATGATCGTAAGGAAGAAATCTTCGATGACAATCAAACCAACACGACTTTCTGCCATTAGGTAGATAAAAAGACTTTGTATTTTCCATCCAAATCGGACAAGATAATTTACCATGGGTTGTCCATCCTGATAACATACCATATGCTGGAAAGTCGTTTATCGTCCACATCAGAACTGCTTTAAGATTAAAATTTTGATGCAAGGACACGTCGTATGCATCAACTCCTATACCACAAATTTTTCAACTCCTCAATCAGTGGTTGGAGAAAAATATTGATGCTTGCTCGTGGATGTTTTGGCCCATAATTTAGAATCGTAAGAAATAAATACTTTGTATTCATGCACATACCAGGAGGAAGATTATATGGAGTCAAGATCACTGGCCACAATGAATGGTTACGAGACATGCCAAATGGATTGAATCCGTCAGTGCATAATCCAAGGTAAACATTATGAGGTTCTTCTGAAAAACGGGGATTTTGTTCTTGAAAATATCTCCACTCTGCCGCATCAGAAGGATGACACATTTCTCCCTCCTTTGCTACGTGCTCGGCATGCCATCTCATTGCCGCTGCAGTTTTGTGGTTCTTATACATTCTCTTCAATCTATCAGCAATAGGTAGGTACCACATACGACTATGTGGTACTTTGTTTCTACAATGGTTTTGTTTTGGCTTCCATCTTTCTGCACCACAAAAAAGACATTTTTCTTCTTTCTCGTCTTCTTTCCAGAAGACCATACAATTGTTCACACAAACATCAATTGTATGATAAGGAAGACCTAAGTTACGCATCAATTTTTCTGTCTCATAATATGAACCAGTACTTTGGTTGCCTTCTGCTAAATAGTCCGTCAGAACTTCACACCACGAATCCACTGCCTTTTCACTCAAATCGTGGTCTGCTTTATTTTGCATGACTCGAGCAGCTAAGGATAACTGTGAGTGACCTTCCCGACAACCAGAGTATAGAGGTTTTTTTGAACCTTCTAACAAGTCATTGAATTTTTTTGACACTCTGATTGTCGGTTCTTCTAAATAATCAGGTTGACCCCAATCCTGATTATTGTTATCCGTAAAACTCACGTTATCCCGAAATGCATCATTCACCATTTGCACATATCTATCGTCCCAGGGAGAAATCTATTGTTCTTGCATACACTACAAGGACAAAAAAACTTACCGCCGTTATCTTGTGCTAAAGGCTGGCTGTTTGCAAATGTCATGAACTGCTCCACACCCGATCTGAATTCTTCCAAGAAATTTCCGGTAACTTCATCGATTCTCTTATACATCCACTCTCTAAAACTATTATAATTGTAATTTCCCGACATTATTAAATGAAGAAAAATTATATGTAATATTTAACTGAAACCAAAAAGTTTTTTTTTGTTTTTTTTTCTCTTTGTCATACGAATGGTAAGAAGTTGAGGAAATTCTTCTTATATAGAAAATTTTAGCGACTACGAAGCCACTACTATGCGATTACAAAGCGACTACAAATTATAGTCGCCTAATACCAGTATACCAACCCCAAAACCGGTACACCAACCCACAATATTTTAAACGTGATAATTGCACTCGTATTCGACGACTAGTTTATGACTACATACCGACCCGCCAAATTAGTAGTTATTTAGTCGCTAAATTTTCGACTGGTTTACGACTATATTGTGTAGTCGTATTTTGTTATCATTAAATTGGAATTCATATGTCTGCTTTCACCGACTTTCGAACTCAAGCAAACTTGAAATGTGCAATTTCCCGGTTACCATCTGAGCTATTGCTTATTTCTGGTATTATGTTCAATTTTTAAGAATATAATCATCTGTCGTAGCATAAGTAGGTTTAATACCATTGTCTAAATTTGATTATATCCCATTCTATTAATATGTATACATTAAAAACGAAATATAACATATCATACAATTTCCCAAAAATAAATATTAAATATCAGAATATGTTACATAATTTTTATTGTTACACTTATTTTTTGCAAGAAAGTAGATTAAAGTACACATTATAACAAAGGAAAATTAAAAACATATTAATTCTTAACAACAAGTACGCGCCCACTTCATTGACTGCCTTAGTAGGGCATAGTTATTTACTCATCAACATCAGAATCCGGAACTGTATGATATTCGTCCAAATTATTCCCGCGTTCAGCTGGTTTGTACTCAGCAACCATAGAATTAACCCATATGATCTGTTGACAAAATCTTCATCAGATTATTATAATGATAGTGAAAATAAGTATTCAAAAATATACCTTAACTATGTTACGAGCCACTATGTTCAGATATTTATACTTCCTCGCAAAACGGCAAACAGTGACATTCCTTAAAATGACAACAGCGCCTACAGAAATAGCTATTCTGTACTCATCGTTCCTGAAAATGTTCTGGTGCATTGTTCCTTCAATTTTACCAGACTGGTCCTTAAGAGTCACCAACATATCCTCAAATCCGTTTGGGGTTAATGTTGAGATTATACCCACTACCTAAATTAAAACAAGTTCGATACATTAGCAAATACTAGCGACTATATAGTTAGGTTTTACTACACCATACATACCTTGTTCACTTTTACAAATTCAGAAGACGGACATGTAATATCGGAAATCTGGATCCAAAAAGGTGTCGTCCAATTATTATAGGTACCTGCACATTCAACTGAAGTAATTTAAAAATAATTACATCTACACAAACATAACATGTAAACATTATATTACCTGCGAGGAAAATGAAATTCATTACAGAAGTCCACCGCAAACTGTTAAAGTCCTTGTCGTCCTGCTGTTGGTCATTATATACCTCACCAATTAAATGTTGTGTTGAACGTGGTTGTGAACTTTCTCCACGCAACACCATTGCGTCATGTGCCCTTTTTCTAAACAGGCCTTGTTGGACGGGTCGGCCAGGTCCGGGAATGAGGGGAACTACGGCTTCTGTTCGCTGGCTTGGTTGGAGAGATATTGTAGGCAGCGCATCAATGACAATCATTTGATCAAATGACGCTTCCCAACACTCATCTGATATAGGATTATTTGTGGTCATACTTGGAATATATATATATATATATATATTATTTTACTTATGAATAACTGCAGATTTGTTTTGTTGACCTGTCTTATTTTGTTGAAGTGACTATGAACGATTGTGGTGCGTGAGTTTTGAATATATAGACAAATATGGTGACTACAAAGCGACTATTTAGCGACACAATAGCGACTACAAGGTATAGTCGTTAAAAACCAGTACACCTACCCCAGGGCGATTTAAACGTGATTTCACCTAAATTTTACGACTTCAATACGACTTAATTACGACCCGCCGATTTAGTCGCAATTTAGTCGCCATTTAACTAACCAAATTAAATAGTCATAAAATTATCACAAAAATTACGACTATTGGACGACTACATTACCATTACCCCTAGCCGTCGCAAATTAGTCGCAAATTAGTCATTAAAACACACAGTCGTAAATTCGTCATTAAATTTAGCGACTATTTTACAACTACTTTATTTTTAACTAATGTTAGTCGTAATTTAGTCGCTAAGTTACGACTACATGGCCGACTTTTGTTTACAGTCGCTTTTTAGCGACTGAGTTACGACAAATAAGTTATTGTCTTAACCTAGTGATTATGCAGTAGCTATTTAGTCGTTGTTTTTGGCGACTAATAAAATAGTCGCCATCTGTAGTCGTTGTTTTGCTGTTTTCTTGTAGTGAGTTTTCTCAACCTTTGTTCAAAAAGTTTTTTCTGATTTTCTAATCCTTTTCTTTTCAATAAAAGTTATGATATCTTTCTTCTACTCTCTGCGATTTTTCCACCATGTCTGAGTAGTTCCATTGTTAGGTTGTGAGATTTTCATTGAGTACATAGCATGTTAGGTTAACGATTCTAGTAAGGTTCCATTATTAGAATTCTTCATCTTTACTTATTCTTATTGCATGAATCTAGTCTAGCTAACTAGAGTTATGATCTAGGAATTTTAAAACCACAAATGTGATGAATTTAAATCTCTGAAATAGTATTTGAATGAGTTAGGTGTCGTAACCAACGAAAGCTGAGTAGCAGAGTTTAGTGAATAATATTTACTTGATCAAGGCATATCTACATATTCCAATAACCAACAAAAGCTGAGTCTATTGATTTGTTAGGTATGGTATCCGGAACCACAACAGTAGAAAGGATATATAATCTTGTTTAGAATGTAGGAACCAATGAACCTTAATGATTGTTGGACACATTAAATACTACATTGTTGCTGTGCACTTGCAGTTGCGGTTTCTTCTCAAATTTTTTTTATCTATTTGATTCAAATTTCACCACATCAGTGACAAAAGATGGGTCAGTTCATACTCATGATGCGTGACTGAGTACATGAAAAAAGGGCAAAGGTAAACTAATGACTCACAAGGTTGTGTCAAACAAATTTCTCTTCAACCAACCACGAGCTTCATGATAAACTAATGAATCACAAGGTTGCTTATGTTATTAAATCCTCTAATACTTGCCTTGAATCATTAGCAGAATCACACAAGCGCGCGTCCCGCTGCGGCCATGCTGAACCGGCTAGTTTGGGATTTTTTTCTTAAGAATTTGCATAATATCCTAAATAAATCTAGAAAGAGTGGGTTCAAAATATTATTGGATAAATTTTTAAGTAATTGTATCTAAGTAGAGTCAATTGCTAAAATACTACTGATTTCAAAAGTATTGCTGAAATACTCTTCTGACATTTGTATTTGTATTTTTTTTTTTTATTATTAAGTTAAAGTATAAAATGACCAAAACAATATATGAGTTGATAAAAATTACGACCCATACCACGACCCATCGGGTATGGGTCTAGAGATCCACCCGGTTTAGATATTTTTTTTTTGTTTTAAAAAATCAGAGGGACCCACCACTCTTCCCTCTCCCCCCCTCTCCCCCCTCTTCCCCCATCGAACCCGTTTTCCTCTCCTCCTCCCTCACCTCGTTTCTTCCCCAATCTTCGGCCATTTCTTCATTTTTTTGTTGAAAACTTCGATTCTCAACCAAATTGAGTCTTCCAATTTGGTGAATCTATAAATCTCTAACCCTAAATGGCTCCTCCAAGAAAACGCAAATCTCCAGCCAAAGGGAAAGTCGGAAAAGGGGGAAAGAGGAGAAAGACTAGTCGGAATTACGAAGGCCCGCAAGGTGTTAGTCCCCCACGAGAGTTGCGGATGGTAATTTGGAAGCCTCCACATTTGCGTGAACCCTCCTCTCCTCCACCGTCACCTTCGCCTCCACCTCCACAATCGCCGGCTCCATCTGCTAGTTCACCGCCTCCAAGTCCACATTCGCCGGATCCAACTCCAAGTTCGCTGGATCCAACTCCAAGTTCCCCGCAGCCAACTCCAAGTTCGCCGGCTCCACCTACTCATTCGCCGCCTCCACCTCCACCTCCTCATTCGCCGCCTCCACCTCCACCTCCACATTCACCGGCTCCACCTCCACAATCTCCTTCTCCACTTCCACAATCGCCTTCTCCACCTCCACATTGGCCGCCTCCACCTTCAGCAAATCCGATTGAAGTGGGTGCCTCGTCTTCGCGGGTTCCTATGTCAGAGGTAAACCCTTAACATTTTTGGTATGATTTTGTTCTTGAATTGAAGAAATTGGTTGATGTTGGTAAGCATATTACTAAGTATTAATGTGTAGTGGTATGTTATATAAAAGAGTATTACTAATTATTCATTTGTAGTTGACAACCAATTCGCAATTTTGAATTGCAAGTTAGTTAACGTTAATATACAACTGAGTATTAACAGATATTAGTGTATGTGATTGTACAACTAGATTTCATACAACTATACCTTAGTATGCAACTGAATGTCAAAAGATACAACTAAATATAAATGTATAATTGAGTATCAGTTAATACGAATACATGTTATAGTACAACTGAGTATTGTTTTATACGACTGAGTATTGTTTGATACAACTGAGTATTGATATATACAACTAAACGTTAAAAATGTGTATTGATTGCAGATTACTGTGCCGTGTCCTCCGGGGAACTTATACTTCAAAAACACGGACTATGCTACAATCTGCAAGATAGCATCGAAGTGTGAAGATTTCAAAACACTGAACGAGATTGCGGCTCTAAAGGATGGACAAGAAGCGGATTGGTTTGCTAATCATCCCCAGTTCCAGCATATATGGCATAGAGAGAGGTCCCCAAACCATAAACTAATGGGAATGTGGATGCTTCTCCTACGCACAGTCCCCATGGAGAAGACAAAAATTGCTTGGTTTGCCGTTAATGGTGTGCCGGTCCGGTATTCTCTGAAAGAGCATGCATTGATTAGTGGATTAGATTGCCACGCTTATCCTCCTCATAAGGAAACACTCGGGGACTTGAGATTTGTGAAGCGCCATTTTAAAAAAACCAAGGATATTACGGTTAGTGAAGTGAGGGTGAAGATGAAAAAAATGGCCGGAAATGGAGAGCGACTGAAAATGGCGGTGCTTTTGTTCTTAGCAACTGTCATCAAAGGATCAAAAAGGTATGGCTTTATTGATCCTTTTATTCTTCGAATTGTGGATGATCTAAAAGTGTGTAGCAAGTTTCCGTGGGGGCGATACACGTTTGATGATTGTATCGAAGAGATTTTCCACATGATGGATTACTTCAAGGGTTCTGCTAGATCCACATGGTGTTTTCCGGGATTTATCATTCCGTTGGAGGTAATTCTCAATCATGTAGTTATTTTATTAAACATAGTGATACCAAGTTATACGCAATTATATTACTGAACATAGTGATACCAAGTTAGACTAATAAATTACTTGCAGCTTTTGGCATGTGAGTGCATTCCACAATTGGGACAGAAATTTCATGATGATGTCCCCAATGCTGACCCTGGATGTCCGCGAATGTGCAAGCGGAAATGGCGAACACAAAGGAGTGGTGGTTATCTTAAAGGGTTTCCGTTGGAAGAGATCAACGAAACACTTGGAGCAACAGAGGTACATAGTGACACCTAATTATATTATTAAACATAGTGATACCAAGTTATATTATTAAATATGTTGTAAACTGATTATTGGTTTTGCAGGCGGATGCGCAGAGAATCATTAGCATCTTAGAACCTGATGTCTTCGAAGTTGATCTACTATCAGACATCTTCGAAGATTATCTAGATGATGAAAGTGACAGCTATTTATCTTTAGACTGGAATCGGTGTTTGGTCGATGAGAAGCAAAAAATTTTTTGGAAGGACATCTTTGAGTTAGACATAGCTGGTCGAGGATTGGCGGCAAGAAGAGAGGGAATCCCAGTATTGGATGAAGCTGTTAATGAAGATGTTCTTCAAAATTTGATGAAGACAATGAATGACGGGTTTGAGAAGATAAACAAGAGGTTAGATGTATTGGAGAGAAGGGTAGAGCTAATGGAGAAAAGGAATGAGGGTGCGGCTGAAGGTGGTGAGGTTGGAGGTGATAATGGTGATGATGTGGTTATGGGTGAGGCTGATGAGACTGGGGCTGATGACACTGGGGCTGGTGAGACTGGGGCTGGTGAGACTGAGGCTGATGAGACTTGGGCTGATGCCGCTGGAGGTGATGAGGAAGCAGGGGATGAAGCTGCAGGTGATGAGGATGCAGAGGATGAAGCTGCAGGTGATGAGGATGCGGGGGATGAAGCTGCAGGTGATGCGGATGCGGGGGCAGAAGTAGTTGGTCATGAGGCTGCTGGAGATGAGGATAGGGGAGCGATTCCAACTCCTAGGCCGAGAACTAGGTCAAGGAAAACATGTCCTTCTAAGTTTGTCAAAAGTCCTTATGTTTAAATGTATGGTGAATTATGTTTCTGTACTTTGTTTGTGTGTTTGGTCTGTCTTTTGTTATGTTTATGAACTTTGTGTACTGAAGTTTGATTAAGTTTGATTAGGTTTTGAACTCTTACAACCGCGTATAACTGAATACGACTAGTTAAGAAATGATTTTTAAAAACAGGTTCGTTGTATAACTGAGTATAAATGATTATCAATTTGTATAAGTTAGTACAACTAAGTACAATTGAGTACAACCGCGTATCATGCACACGATGCATCTCACGCGCCTCAGTTGTGTTCACACTAGGTGTGTTCACACGGTCGTGTTCACACTAGAAGATGTGTTCACATGGACGTGTTCACACTACTTTTTATTAAAAAAACATTAAATAATTTGTGTTCACACTACTTTAAGGGAAAATATTATTAAATAATTTGTGTTCACACTAGAAGAGTTATATAGTAGTTGTACTCAGTTGCAGGAGTAGTATCCAATTAGACATAGTTGTATATTAGTCACTTTTAATGTTTTTTCAGTTGTATTTGTGATTTATGATAATTTCATTAGTTGTATCAACTACATAGGTTAAACAATACAAATTTAGTAGACGTTAACAGTAAAACATTTTCAAAATTATAAGATTTATGAAATTTGCATCCAAATGGCCAAACTTGTTAACATATCACATACATGTTTAAGATATTATAAAAGGCAAACATGTCATATTACATTTTTTATCCTAATAATTTAATAAATTCATTAATCGAACTAATAATGGTTATATTAATGGATTAAAGGCCATAAAACGTTAATCCCTAACCCTAAACCATAAATCCTAAACCCTAAACCCTAAACCCTAAACCCTAAACCATACAACATAGTTGTATGGGTGACACCCATTTATACTTTTTATTACATAGTTGGACGAGTAATACCCAGTTGTTTCACTCCCTCATGCCACTACTACTACTGCTACAGTCAAACCACGAATACAAACCTCTACCGTGACCACTTCCTTTACCTCGCCGATGTTCTCCAACTGATGGAAACCTTCTTACTTGGGGTCGTCCTCGTTTGGTGACATAATCTGGAGGTATGACAACCAATTCGCGTATATGGTCGGGAACTGTCCATTTAGACATATGAGGAACAGGATATATCGTTCTGTAATAAGCCAAAGCCCAGTTCGACATCCAATAATACTTGGAACACAAATCATGTATTTCCATTTCAGTGTACCTATTCTTTCTCGCTTCTGCTAGGGCAGCTATTGCATGGACACACGGGTACTTATCAAGATCGAAGCGCTTGCATGTGCAAGTTTTCATTTTCAGATCAACCAAGTGACTATTACCATCTTCTCCACGAACGTCTAATTCAAGGAAGAAACTGTTTAGCACTGTAACCTTCAACTTGTCTGCCTCAGCGCACAAAGGGTGCAGCATTTTCTCAATGAAAGGTACCAAAATCCCATCCTTGGTAGAATTCTGTCGGTACTTATTGAACCACTCAGCTACCTTTGTTACAATGACATCAATCATCGGCAGAAGAGAATATTTCCTTGCTTCTCTCAATACATTGTTAATAGACTCACATGCATTGCTTGTGTAGATGTTGTATCTATCTCCCGGAAAATAACATCTCGCCCACTTCCAAGTTTCTTTACAACTTTTATCAAGATACTCCCCGGCCGCAGGATACCTTTTCACAAAATCACTGTATCGTTTCTCAAACTCAGACACTGTGTACACTTCCGCCATTGCCCTGAAAGATTTCGCAAGTGCTTCTTTGTTAACATACGAGCAGCTTCCCTTCACATTCTGAGATAAATGATAGGTGCAATATCCATGTAAAGCTAGCGGGTACACCTCAGCTATTGATTTGATGAGACTCATATGTCTATCCGTCACGAACACTAGATCACCACTATCCGGTACTACTGATTTCAACTTACTGAAAAACCAAGTAAGGCTTAAATCATTCTCACCGTCAACAACACCAAAGGCGATCGGATAGTGGTGATGATCCGGATCTTGTGCGGTCGCAACTATTAGTTTTCCACCGAACATATTCTTAAGGTGAGTACCATCAACAACAATCACTTTCCTCATGGCTGAAAATCCTTCAATACTTGCTCCCAAAGCGAAGAATAAGTACTTAAACTTTTTATCTTCATCCAATTCCACATACGTAACAGTACCTGGGTTCAGCTTCTCCAACATGTACATATAAGAAAACAACATCTTATAACTATCCTGTGGAGAACCACGTACCTCTTCACAAGCTTTGTTTTTCCCTCTCCACGCAGTAGTGTGTGATACTTTCACGCCTAATTTTCCTTGCACCAAATCAATGATATTCTTCGTATTTGGTGTATCAAGACTTCCTGGAAAATCATCATGCAAAACGGAAGCAACTAACCGTGAAGTTCCACATCTTCTCTTTGAACTTGTACTTGAAGTTGCACGAGAACACGTATGAATGTTGTTGTACTTTCTGATTGAAAACCGAGTTGAATCCTTATGCCTCGCAGCCCGTAAATACCACTTACAACCTTTCTCTGCTCCACAACATTTCACCACATACCGCATTCTATCGCTATTCACAATACTATACTGAAAACAGTTCAAATGTCCAGCTTGTTCTACTAAATCTTGCACCTCTCCCTTGCTTTCAAATTCTTGCCCTACTTTCAGATTCATCCCATCTTCCCATTCTAGATTTGCAACCTCATCTCCTTCCACAGAAGGTGCAAACTCAGTAGCTTCATTAATAAACAAAGTATCCATCTCTCATCTTTCTTCATCATGTAAAACAATAGCATTATGTTCTGATGGCTCACTTGCAGATTGATTCATGTTGCCGTAATCAAGTCGGTAATTTTCTTTCACACTAGAAACCATGTCTGAACCACTAGCAACAAATTGGCTTCCTACATCATCTCTGACCGGTTTGTCATAAGTCTGATTATTAGCAACTTCCACATGCAACACACTTTTTGCATGATCTTCATACAACTCCAAATAACACAAAACACCATCATCGTCGGAGATATAGATAGGTTTCTTGGGATCCACTAAAAGTGGGATGTAACTAATTTTCATTGCAGTACTAACTTCGTCCACCCCTATCCTTTTGCATATATCTTCAACCAACAGCCGATAAGTGACTTCTCCACTTGCCTTTTTAATCAGAACAGCATGATGAACATCTTCTCTAGACATCCATACAACATCAACTCCCTTCCTTATATAATTTCCCGCATAATCAAAGTGCACCAGAGTCCGTTGTTTATTATTCATTATACCCTGAAAATAACAATATACAACATTACATTAATAGTTGTACTCAATTGATTTTCATAAAAGTCAAAATTACACTTAGTTATATTCAGTTATATAAGTTATACATCTTAGTTATACTCGGTTATACTCAGTTGTATTCGTTACAAATAATATGTGGTTATACTCAGTTGTATGCGTTTAGACATAGTTGTACTTATTTGCATACTCAGTAATATTTTTTATACACACAATATCGACCTACATTTCAACATTACATTCAATAACCTAGAAACATAATAGTATTCCTATTTACAATTGTATTTTTTAGTTATTCACAAAATCGAGCTACATCTTCTAATAACCCATAAACATAGTTGTATCCAGTTGTTCGCAGTTGCATTTTCTCTAATATATACAAAAAGAGCTGTATTTCACCATTCCCGTCACTAATCCACAAATGGACATGTAGATAAGTTACATTACCTTCGACACAGACCAGATATAGACCCTTCGCTCAAATCCTCTTCAAAAAAACGAAACTAAGAACAATCACCTTCAAGCTTTAAGCGCCACTTATTATGTGCTCTCTTTCTCTCACTTGCAGCTTTATTTTAGAAAAAATTCGTTCAGAATGGAAGAAGATGTTGACTAATGTGCTTCAACTTCATTTTTTCTCGTGAGTATGGTGAAGAAAAATTAAAACAAGTAGATTTGGTGGTTGAGTCGCAATGGAGGAGGAAGAAGAGAAGATTTAATTTTGTGGGGCCCACGACACCAACACTCGATTACACACGGACCACTCCTCTTCCTCACGTGCGACATTTTAAAAAAAAAATAATAATAAACAACAAAACAGCACGTGAATGGGGGAGGGTAAAATTTAAATTTTTTTGGTAGGACCCACCTCAAGAGTATTTTTGAAATGAAAGGACTGTTTTAGCAATTCTCTTCATCTTTTGGAGTATTTCAGAAATGGACTCATCTAAGTAACTACAGAAAATTTCCGTAATTTCAATCCCACTTTTGTAGTCCTACAATGGGTTTGAAGTTGCCACATATTGCTGCACATGTGTTACCACTGCTTTTTATACTTTTCACCACTGCTACAATGGGTTCGAACTCACCACATATTGCACGCTACCGATGTTGTACCGTGTCGAATTTGGGCTTGGATTTTGGTGAATATGTGCATTGGGTCCACAAAAGAAGTTTTTTTTTTACACATTCGTATTCCTATGTTTTTCCGTTAAGATTTTGTATAATAATCTAAATAAATCTAAGAAATTTAAGTTTAAATATTTATAGATAAGTTTTTTAAAAATTGCATCCAGATAACTACGAAATATTTATGTAATTTCAATCTCGATTTTAGCAATCCTACAATGGGTTCGAAATTACCACATCTCACTGCCCATGTGTGGTAACACTGCTTTTTATACTTTTACCATTTTATCTCAAGTTGTAGTAATTGAATCTATGGGCCGCAAATTTTGTGTCTTTACAGTATATACACAAAGTAGGATTTTAATGAAACAAATCTCTCAAACGCTGTTGTCATTTGAATAAATCTATAATGATGTTAGCATTTAAATTTGTGATTAACAACCCCTCTGCTACGTTACGAGAAAATATTATGATTTTCTTAAGAAATTTATTTTTGTAGCAACAATCTTTTTTCTTAATTGCTTTAGGCTACTATGAACAACCTAGGCGCGTCCAGTGGACACCACCCTCGAATTCTTGTGGAACTTCTCCAGCAGCAATACTGTCTTCGAAGTACTGGACCAGGCGCTGGCCATGCAGGCGTCCTCGTCCTCCAGTAACTATGATTCCTGTTTCTCATTCTCCTTAACGTGTCGTCTGGTGTTTGTGGCTATTTGTGTCAGAACTTTGAAGTTATATGCAATAAAGTGTGTGTGTTTCAGATTTGGTTTCTTTTATGAAGTGTCTAATAGTAGTGGTGATTAGACTAGTTTTCGTTACCTACTATGAATCAATGAGCAAACTAATACTTATGGATCAGAATGGGTCGATGATCTAGCTTTGTACGAATACATGTTATTTACTATCATCCTAAATTTATAATCTAATATAAACAAACCTCGTCGGAATCACTTCTAAAATTCATTGTCTGGAGTTCGAATCCAATACTCTGCAATGTTAAAAAGATATTAAAATTATTAGACTAAGTTAATAAATATATATATATATATATATAAACAAACCTCTATCATAATTAATTTAACCAATATAAATGTTGTACGGATAATGGCGAAGGAATTAATTACCCTGTGGATTTAGGTTAGGGTTAGAATCCTATCGACTATGGACCTTCACTTTTGCTCTTTTCCTTGGCCACTGTAAAATGCATTAAATAGCAAAATATTCGTTTTCTACAAGTCTTGAAAATCTACCAAAAAAAAAAAAAAAATCTATTTTTCTCAAAAAAATATTTGCAGACATATTGAATATTCTGAATATTCCTTTAATTTAGCAAAGGAATAGAGACAGTCAACTTGCGACTAACTTAGTTTTCGTCACTATTCCTTTCGGACTGAAGCCAATTCTCACCTTTTTTCAGAATCGAATGTCAGAATTATTGTAGTGGGCAAACCACTAAAACCAAAAAGCTGTCAGTTGAAATCTTGTCTTCAGAAACTAGAGATGTTATACTTATTTAAGAATTTTTCTATTGCATTCTATTTTTCCTTCAAAAATATTCATTTTTTGGAATGAGATTGAGATATTAAAAATGTTAATTTTCATTTTCTAATATTTTTTCTGTTGAAAATAGTCCTAGAATTAAATATATGTTTCATAACTTAGCAACAAATATTCTCTGAAAAATGTTGTCAAATTGGTAAGATAACTTAATATCACATAACTTCCAAATTAAAGAATTTGATAGCAAACAATATTGAGGAGTTTCTATATTTCCTCGAACTATTTTTCATTACTAATAAGTTGTTCGCACATAAAAACGATCGATTATATATCGTTCTAAAAGCATGAGAAATTCAAAACATTGTAGAAAATAGATTAGGGGATGGTTCAATATAATTGTTGTAGCAGAAATTATAACTGTCAAAATTCAAAATTGTTTAGAGAAACATTTATAACATAAATGCATTTTCATATTATAGACGTTTACTACAACTGATTTTCGCAAGTATGTATAGTGTGTACACACTAATAATTTATGGTGATTGTATATGTTGGAAGTAGTTAGATAAAGTCGTGCGATTTAGATGGAACGTCACTATTTAATTGCAATAGAATAACATAAGGGCAAGAGGATAATAGTGATCTAGGACGACGTAATAAAATCGAATTTAATATTCAAAGTAACAAGATGATATTATGTTGACAACTTCCATGATCGTCGATAGTGAGACCAATATTATGGTATAAAAGTCAACCTTTGAAAGAATATGTATTCAAACTTACCAGTCAGGTTAGTCATGAATCTTCTTGTCGAGTAAATATGAAATGGCAAAAGAAGTCGTATGTTGTTTTTATAACAAAAAAAAAATATTATATGTTAAGTTTTATTCTAAGCGATTCAAACCTATAATCATTATAATATTAAAAACGATTCTTGTAGATAACGTACGTAGAAACCGCGTTTCCTAATTAATAAAATAGTTGCCTTGATAAGGAAGTAAATAGGACAAAAACGGCCTTGCTCTATATATATATATATATTCATCATAAGACTTATAGTTGATCAAACCATGATGACAAAGAAAATGGGTCCAGCACATATGGTTGCTGTTCTGTTATCTCTTCTCTTTCTGATTTTAATACTTTCCTCTCAAGTTAGCGTCGTCGAGGCTACAAGCCGCAAACTTGGTTAGTATCTTTGAAATTTATATTACCTCACAATCATCTAGAATTAAGAAACAAAGCATATGTTAATACGTTTGTTTATATAAGAAAACAAATATATTATAGTCCTTTAACATAAACTTATCATACGAATTCGATTTGAAACTTGATGTCGTAGCATCGGGAAGACCCATCGTGTACACTCCATCGTCAAGATCGTGCGGAGCGTCCCACGCAACGTGGAAGAAGAAACGCGGACCCTGCAGACGTCCTCCAAGAACTGCTCCAGCTTCTTACCAATCTCCATAAGATCATAAGACAGTTTTGTTATGTTTGTGTGTCCAATCTGTTGGAACAATATATTAATAAGCATGTGGACTTATAATATATAGTTAAATGTGAATGAGAATTTGCTTAGGGGAGGTCTAAGATTTTTTGTAACTTACAAATTTTGGTATTAAAAACCAAATAAATTTGGCCATTAAATCTACTTGACCACCAAGCTATTCTTTTCCTATAAATAGCAAGCTACATAGAAAGGAAAAATCATCCATTCATTCTAAAAAAAAGCAAGAAAACACCTTAGACACATTTTAGATATTCTTTGAGAAGTTTCTTAAGTGTTGAAGCTCTCTTGAAATATCTTCTTGGTTGTTGGTGTTAAGTGGTAGTAGCTAAGGAATTCACAAGGTTTAACAGGTTCTAACTTTCTCCCTCTTTTACTTCTCTCTTTCGGAAGTAAATTTGTGTTCTTGAGTATATAGTAGATAATTAGCTCGTAGATTCAAACATGAATGAAGCATGTTTGTCTTAATATTTGGTTGTATCCTGGGATTCAAAGAATGCATGTAAACCGTCTCATTGCGGGCATTTTATTGAGTTAAGGAAAGGGATCATCCCGCCTCCAAATATTTTTTTTGCTTTTGTTTTTATGATTCAAAACCGAATTTTGTTCATATTCTTATTAAGTTATCAAAATAATTGTCTTGAAATCATGTCTTGAAAATATTAAATCTATAAACATGTTCATGAGATAATTTTTGGCCATATAATTAATTAATTATTGTTAGCTGTTATGATGGTCAAATGTTAGATTTAATTATAGAATTTAATATTATTAATTTATGTATATGCCATTATTATTTGTTGAAAATAAGTTACACCCACATAATGGCAATGTTAATGTTTATATGTACATGTCTATATTAATATATATATATATATATATATGAGTTTAATACTTTATTTCAATTTTAAGAAATAAATTGTATTGCAAATTGATTTTTCTAAAATCCGGTTTTATAAGGTTCTACAATCTTAACTCAATAAAATTCGCTTTTTAAACGGATTTGTTGTGTGAAAAATCGAATTTGCAAAAATCAAAGTTTTATTTTTGATTGTTGGAAAAAAAAAAAAAAATCGGTTTCAAGATTTCGTGACCAGATCAATCGATCCGGGTCTCAAATCGATCGATTCTTATCGGTTGATTGAGAGAAATCAAACAAATTGAACACCGAAACCGGTACCGCGGGTCAAGCGACCGATTGATCGCCAGCCGATCGATCGATCTCGTAAGATCGATGCTGTTAACCGAACAATATTTTTTTTTTTTTTGGCAAACGTTTTTTCAAAACCAAATATTAGTGGTCTAATACCATTTAATTTATTGGTCAAACGTTATTTATTTCAATACATAAAATATTGAAATATTATTGGTAAAACATCATTAAAAACTAATAAATCTTGGTAAGACGTTATTTAATACCAATCAATGTTGGTAAAACGTTATTTAAACCAATTAATTTTTACAATTAATTGTAAAAATGTTTTTTAAGAACCAATTAAATTGTGGTATAGCGTTATTAATTATTAATAAAACAAACTCTTAATAAAAACGAGTTTGTGATTTGGTTTTAATTTTTTAAAACAAACGGTTAAATCGCTAAAAAAATGATTAGTGATCGTGATTTAAAGCGCATATAGTAACATATACGTTAATAAATTTATGTTAGTGTTTTTGTTATAAAAACAGAAATAAGAAAATCATGGTAATGATCTTTTTTTTGATTTTATAAGATTTAATCCTATTAATATGATATGCTCAATTCAACAGTAATTCAAGAGTAATTGTTGATATTATTTTGTTATTGTACATTGTTAATCTAGAATATATTTTTTACTTGGTCTGATACTTGTTGAATTTTTCAACAAAATTTCAGAAGTAATTAATTTATTTTTTGACGATTTATTGTTGCATTCATTAATATGATTTCTGTTTCATTCTAAGCATATAAAAAATATGTTTAAAACTTAGCAAAAGTCATGTTTTGACTTATGTGCTGGAATTTAATATTTCAGAGATTTAATAATATTCTGGAAATTAATTGGATGATTATGCAAGTTATATGAATAATTTAAATTGTTTTATTTTGTCCTTGTATTAAATTAAATTGTTACTTTCTGAATTTAATAATTCTAGAAATTAATATTTAATTATTATGGATGTGCTATTGGTGATAAGTCTAGTGAGTCGACACATCAAATTCAGTTTGATAGTGGTCTGCCACATACGACTGTGCCAAATTCTGATGTATATCAGTGTCATGTGAGTGCCTAGTGCTATAAGCATAGGACTAATGATTGACAAAATTGATGGAGCTCAATTCATTATATGGCATGAGAATATTTATATCTCATTGACCATGCTGAAATTAGAGACGTAACTCAAAGAGGATAGCATATGCTTTCTCTTGAGAATATTAAATAATAAACCTTTGGGTTTAATCCACACTGATTTGTGCGATTTAAAATATTTACCCACTAGAGGAGGTAAAAAGTATTTTGTGACTTTCATTGATGATAGTACAAAATATTGCTATATTTACTTGTTACAAAGCAAAATGGGGCTTTGGATAAATTCAAGGAATATAAGCTGGAAGTTGAAAATCAACTAGATAAAATTATGAAAATAGTTCAGAGTGATAGAGGTGGAGAATATGAAGGACAGTTCGATGCATTTTGTAGAGAAAATGGCATCATTCATCAAACAACTGCTCCTTACTCACCAGAATCAAATGGAATTGCATAACGCAAAAACCGAACTCTGAAAGAAATGATGAATGCAATGATGCAAGAATCTGGCGTAACCCAGAACATGTGGGGGGAAGCTTTAATGACTTCAAATTATATTCTAAATAAAATCCCACACAAAGTGACGGGAAAAACGCCATATGAACTGTGGAAAGGTATAGTCCTTTCATACAAATAGATGAAAGTGTGGGGGTGCCTAGCAAAAGTGGCAGTACATGACCCGAAAAAGGTCACAATTGGACCGAAAACAGTTGATTGTATTTTTATCGGATATGCGCACCATAGTAGTGCTTATCGATTTCTGGTTCACAAATCAGATATCCTAGATATCCATGTAAATACAATTATAGAATCGGGAAATGCATCATTCTTTGAAAATATTTTTCCGTGTAAGGATAAAATACACCCTAAACGTACTAGGGAAGAAAGAGATGTAGGTGAAACAAGCAACTCTGCCATTGGTCTAGACAATGGAGAAAACGCTGAAATTGAACTCAGACGTAGCAAAAGAGCTCGAAAGGAGAAAAATTTTGGTGATGATTTTCTAATGATTTTACTCACAGAAAATGAACCAAATACCTTTTCGGAAGCAATGTCTACACCTGATGCTCCTTATTTGAAGGAAGCAGTCAACAGTGAATTCGATTCAATTATGCAAAACCATACGTTTTACATAACGGATTTACCAGAAGGGTTCAAAGCTCTCAGTTGTAAATGGATCTTTAAGACCAAACTAAAAACCGATGGGACTATTGACAAGTATAAAACCAGATTTGTGGTCCAAGGATTTCGTCAGAAAGAAGGTTTAGACTTCTTTGACACATATTCTCCTGTGACGAGAATAACTTCTATAAGAACTATCATATGCATCGCAGCATTAAGAAATCTGGAAATTCACCAGATGGATGTAAAAACTGCTTTTCTTAATGGAGATCTTGAAGAAGAAATATACATGAAACAACCTGAAGGGTTTGTTATTCCTGGACAAGAAGACAAGGTCTGTAGACTTTTAAAAACGCTGTATGGACTTAAACAAGCTCCAAAGCAGTGGCATGAGAAATTTGACAAAGTAATGATGTCAAATGGGTTTCGCATAAATGAATGCGATAAATGTTTGTACTTCAAAACTACGAAATATGTATATGTTATGTTATGCTTATACGTAGATGATATGCTTATCATTGGAAGTGACAACGATATTATAAATCAGACTAAAACCATGTTACATGGACAGTTTGAAATGAAGGATATGGGACTAGCTGATGCAATTCTTGGAATTAAAATCACTAGACATCCTGGAGGATATATATTATCCCAGCACCATTACGCTGAGAAAGTAGTTGATAGATTCAAGAACTATTCAACTGGAACCTCCACAACACCTGTGGATACCACACTTCACCTGACGAAAAATTCAGGTGCACCGGTATCACAGAATGAGTATGCTCGAGTAATCGGAAGTCTAATGTACTTGACTAATTGTACTAGACCAGATTTAGCTCACTCGGTAAATGTACTAAGTAGGTACACGAGCAATCCAGGGCACATCCATTGGAAAGCGATAACGAGAGTATTAAATTACTTACGCTTTACCAAAAATTATGGACTGCATTACGGTTCAGAACCTGCCGTGTTGGAAGGATATACCGATGCTAATTGGATATCAGATTCCAAAAACTCGAAGTCCACAAGTGGTTATGTGTTTACACTTGGGGGTGCTGCAGTATCCTGGAAATCTTCAAAACAAACAATGCTGGCTAGGTCAACAATAGAATCTAAATTCATTGCTTTGGACAAAGCCGCAGAAGAAGCAGAGCATCTTCGAAATTTTTTTCTTTTTTTTGGAAGATATTCCGATGTGGGAAAAACCAGTGTCATCAATTCGGATACACTGTGATAATCAATCGGCTATAGCTCGTGCTAACAATAGCATGTACAATGGCAAGTCACGTCATATACGTAGACGACATAAGACCATTAGACAATTGATCTCAAGTGGTGTAATTTCGCTAGATTACATCAAATCAGCTGATAACTTAGCAGATCCTTTTACGAAAGGTCTGATCCGAGATCAAGTATTGAAATCATCAATAGGAATGGGTTTAAAGCCTATAATTAAACGATGAAATTTGGCGGTAACCCCACCTATACTTTTTAGGTTCAAAGGGACAACTAAGTCAAATTAAGTCTAAGAAAACACTGTGAAACTTATGTTTCTACCCAGTTCCTAATAATGATAAACAGTGTTGTCTGCAAAATTGAGGGTAAGCGTAAGCTTTTAATGATTTCATCATATTTATTTCAAGGAAGTAAAGCAGAATACTTCGAAATAGAATACGAGAATCACCTGTTGAGTGTGAAATGGGGCCGTTTCTAGGAGAATAAGGGAAGGCTGTATTCTCCAAGTTCACTCAAGAAATATCAGGCATGTTCAAGGCCAAAATGAACACAACGAGAGAGCGAAAGTTCTACTAGAAAATATAACTGTGTTATATCTATTGTTTCAGTTTACACTAGAAATTCGGATGGTTCAAGACATCGTGTTCACCAACTGGGCTTGTAAACTCGATAGACTATAACAGTGATTGGTTCAACGCTGAAAAATGCAACCTTTTCATATACAGTTATTTTTCGCATATACTCAAGAAAGTCTTCTTTCAGCCTTAAATCTATCCTAAAAAGGTTTTCAAAAACATCCTCAGTGTTTTAGAGTCAATTCTATTCATGTGGGGGATTGTTGGAACAATATATTAATAAGCATGTGGACTTATAATATATAGTTAAATGTGAATGAGAATTTGCGTAGGGGAGGTCAAAGATTTTTTGTAACTTACAAATTTTGGTATTAAAAACCAAATAAATTTGGCCATTAAATCTACTTGACCACCAAGCTATTCTTTTCCTATAAATAGCAAGCTACATAGAAAGGAAAAATCATCCATTCATTCTAAAAAAAAAGCAAGAAAACACCTTAGACACATTTTAGATATTCTTTGAGAAGTTTCTTAAGTGTTGAAGCTCTCTTGAAATATCTTCTTGGTTGTTGGTGTTAAGTGGTAGTAGCTAAGGAATTCACAAGGTTTAACAGGTTCTAACTTTCTCCCTCTTTTACTTCTCTCTTTCGGAAGTAAATTTGTGTTCTTGAGTATATAGTAGATAATTAGCTCGTAGATTCAAACATGAATGAAGCATGTTTGTCTTAATATTTGGTTGTATCCTGGGATTCAAAAAATGCATGTAAACCGTCTCATTGCGGACATTTTATTGAGTTAAGGAAAGGGATCATCCCGCCTCCAAATATTTTTTTTGCTTTTGTTTTTATGATTCAAAACCGAATTTTGTTCATATTCTTATTAAGTTATCAAAATGATTGTCTTGAAATCATGTCTTGAAAATATTAAATCTATAAACATGTTCATGAGATAATTTTTGGCCATATAATTAATTAATTATTGTTAGCTGTTATGATGGTCAAATGTTAGATTTAATTATAGAATTTAATATTATTAATTTATGTATATGCCATTATTATTTGTTGAAAATAAGTTACACCCACATAATGGCAATGTTAATGTTTATATGTACATGTCTATATTAATATATATATATATATGAGTTTAATACTTTATTTCAATTTTAAAAAATAAATTGTATTGCAAATTGATTTTTCTAAAATCCGGTTTTATAAGGTTCTACACAATCTTCGTATAACACCATAATATTTTCAGTTATTTTCGTTGTTTTTTGGGGTCCTATATAAGAAAAAAGAAGAAGTGTCTGATCGTTTTCTTATTAATTTGGTTTCTCTTTCTTGATCGATGAATGTTCGTCGTATGTACGCTGTACTGTAAATTAATAAAAGTAACGTGATTTAGTTCTTAATTTAATACGAAAATAGATCACTGGTGATGTTTTGGACTATACAACAAGAGTTGTTTATTTAGATAATAACTTGAGATAGATAGTAGGATCTACTGAGGTCAAAGATTAACGAAATAACTTGTAGTTCAGTATTATTATTGTGTAGATAATCAATTTTAAAGAAAGATTGATAGGGGTTATGTACAAGTTCTTTTTTTTATGAGGTAGACAAACCAAATAAAAACTATTTAGTAATTTGAACATAAATTTAAGTTTTAAATAAATTCATTTTTTTCTTACATTACCTTTCATCTCTTAATATTTACAAGCCTACAATGTTTAAACAGAAAACAAATGTAGCAAATTTAACTTGGACCCTATTTATAATATTTTAATTTTATTTTTATACAAGCAAGTCACACTGTAACATACAGGGAAATAGCATATTTCAATTTATACAAAATTTATCGTGTTTTTTCCCACCTAAACAAATAGTAAGTGCTCTTTCATACTTAAACAACATAAATTTTTGAATTTTTATCCTAATTTAACATCATAACACAAAAACCAACATTAACTAACATTTTGTTAGTCAAAAGTTAAATCTGGATGAATCAGCATATACGCAGACAAATAATTGGTGTATTTTGCAAAATGACATCGTTTTAATGTAAAATTAATATAAAAATTTTCTCATCCATAACCCCTTGGATCAAATAAAAAAGTCTTTAACAAATTGTGTTTACTTATTAACTTATAAGCAAGCTTGTAATTAAACTATTCCAAATCAGCATAACATGATTTGAACTTGTTACCTTTGGAAGCAAATAGAAGAGTGTTAACTGATTAAATTGTTATGTTTTCTTAGATATACTACAAAACAAATATATATAAATTTATAGCTACAAAAATACAGGTGTTATGTAATTATATATATAAATAAATATATATACAAATATATAGCAATATAAGTGTAAATATACATAAATATATAAATATATTTCTATAAATATAGCTGTAGTGTGATTATATATATAAATAAATATATATACAAATACATAGCTTCATAAATATAAATATACATAAATATATAAATATATATATATATATATGTAAACATATATACCTATATAAATGTATTTATATAAATATATTTCTGTTAATATAAATATATACACATATAAATATATTCAAATAGCTATATATTTGTATATATATAATTAAAAATAGCTATATTTTTGTAGTTATAATTTTATATATATTTGTATTTGTAGTAGATTTTAGAAAACACAACAGCTTAATTGGTAAATATTCTTTTATGTGTTTTTAGAGGTAATGGGTTCAAATCTTGTTATGTTGGTTTTGAATACTTTAGTTTTGAACTTATAAGTTTATAACTAAATATGTTTGTAATATTTTTTAGAAAACATTACAACACAATTGGTAAATATTCTTTTGTTTGATGGTTATTGGTTTAAGTCCTTTGAATCACCTATTTGCTCACATGTACGTTTGACTCACCTAGATTTAATGGTTGATTAACAAAATGTTAGTCAATGTTGGTTTTTGTGTTACGATATTAAGCTTGGGTAAAAAATTTAAAAAAATTATATGTTTAGGTATGAAAAGCATTTACCATTTATTTAGGTATAAAAATGCACAATCGATTTTGTACATATTGAAATCGGCCATTTCTCGGGTAAGACTATCTCCACTGGCATGTTGAAAAAAAATTAACAGTTAACTCATTTTAATGGTATATATTTTGAACTATTTAATGATGGTATTTTGGTAAAACAAATTAATATTTTTTTTTTGGTGAAATAATGTTTTTTCTGTTTTCCTTTCAGTTATTTGATTTCAATTATTTCATTATATATAAATGATCTTTTTAAAAAATTTATAACAAAATTTATAATTTTTCATATCTATAAATAGACACTAGTTTCATAAAAAAAAATTTGATGCGTCGCGAGAGACGACAAAAACCCTTTGAAGAAAAAAAAAACCTACAGATCTCGTTGCCTCTCCGACTGTTCGGCTTGGAGGCGCCGGAGAGGGCTCACCTTCTGCTTCTTTTTTTACGTATCTCCTCTCCTCTTCTGATTGGTCAGTTTCTATCTAGATCGTGAGTCTTCGGATTCGCAGGCGGGAGGATGAGTCACTTGCGTGCTTAACGGTGGTGAAGACTGGTCCAGGGCATTGGTGGGTTGCTCGTTTTGATGGTTCTCCACGAAGCTCACTGTCTCGATCTCGGTTCCTGTTCGTGCTCGGCCAGATCGGCTCGTGTTCGCTCTTGGCTTGGCGGCGAAGGACGGTTTTGTTCGCTCGAGACACATGACGACAGAAGCTCCGGTGTTTTGACGAAAACGCATGTTCAGCGTTCGCCGCGATTGGCGGTTCGAGCGGTTGCGTTTGGCTGTTCGAGCGGTTGCGTTTGGCTGTTCGAGCGGTTGCGTTTGGCGGTTCAAGCGGCTGCGTTTAGCGACTCGAGCGGTTGCGTTAGTCATTTTGCAGCGTCTGCATTTGGCGTTTGGCGTTTAGCGATCGTGACTGCTTTTTTAGATATTTTACCTATATGAGACTTAGTGCGTTGTGGAGTTTTTAAGGATGAGAATCCATAGCTGTAGCTCTCTGATTAATGACAGTTTTTACTTGTTAACTCTCGGGTTTTTAGCAAGACTTAGTTTCTGTTTGGATACCATCTCCATCTCGTAGGAGGCAGTGCTTTGGGAATTTACATGGCACTCAAACTACAATTTTTAATGGCGGTTGCACTTTTTCGGATCGAAGTCCGACAAGGACAGGACCTAGAGCATCCAAAATCGTAGCCTGCGATGCTGTTTTGGTGGATATTACTATTAGCAATATACTGGCGAGTGGGTAATTTTGGGTTCCCGTTGATTCCGACCATTGCCATTTAGTGGGATGTTTCTCTTTACTTTGTTACTTTAAGCATATGTGATAGAGTCATCTATGTTGTCTAAGTTTTTAGTTTAGATGGATTAATTCTTAGGAGAATTAACTGAATTATATTGTCACTTAATCCTTTTATACCTCTTGGCAGTAATTTTGACGATGTAGGGTTTGTATTATACTATTTATAGGTATTTTTTATCATAATGAAAATGATATTTTGTGTTAAAAGAATAAAAAACACTAGTTTCGTTTGATTTGGACACATAAAAAATAAAAATTATTTTATCAAATGAATTCCAGTAATAACTATTTTTTACACCCAATACTCTACTAATCACTGTTTCGCACCCCACTGGAAGCGCTCTCATCTGAATGAATCGAATGGAGAACCTCTCTTTAAAGAGTCTCCTCTCCTAGCTTAACGGCGGCTTCAGTCGTCTCCGCAGCACTACCATGACCGGAATCTACGATTCCCATCTCCAAACCCTGATAACTTACAAAAGCTTTTTGAAGAAACCAATAATGTTGAAATCAACAAAAAAAATATTAATGTAAAGAATTTTTTTTTTCTTTCAACATTGTCATAACAAAAATTCAAGAAAGAATACTCCTAAAATTTCAAAACATAACACTCCTAAAAAAAAAAAAAATTTATTTTGATAGATTTCCTCATACTATATGAATTTTATTTTCCAGTAAACAGAAATATGAATCTTAAAGTGACGATACAAAAAGAAAACAAACAATCTCAAGGCTTGGTTGGCTCATTCGCCTCGTCAGCTGCTTCTTCAGCATCTTCAATCTCGCTCGCTAACTTCACCAGATCTTCGACCAGTATTTTGCCATCTAAACAAACATAAAACTTCAATCAGACTATCGCAATGCTAAACAATCCGAGAAATGAATTTACCTAAGTCAAGGCAACGATTGAAAGAGAATATAGAATGTAACCTTTATCTTTAGAAAGATTCTGAATAAGTTCTTGAATTCCCTCTTTGCCCAATGTGTCCTTTAGGTACATTGCAGCCGACGCAACCTCATCTGGACTTACCTTTCCATCATAATCTCTGTACCACAAATCCACTTTTAGTGCTCTTCCGATTAGCCCAAGGCGTGAAATAAATCTAAAGGATGGTTACACAGACCTGTCCAGGAGTCGCCAGCGGTTTCCAATCTTGTTATCGACATCATCAATTTCTTTTTCGAGTTTCTGGAGCATTGTCTCAACCTAAAGATGGAAGATATAGATTAAAAATTAACTCTCCATAGTTTATGAAAATTACAAAGATTTGACTTTTTTTTTACCCTATCTAACAGTGCAGAAGAAGTTTTATCAGCAATTGCTTTCTGAGCACTTCGGTCACTATCTTCTCGAGCAGCTAAATAAGCTTTCCTAGCTTCTTCCTCATCATCAGTACCACCTTTCTCTACCATGCTGTTGTATAGATCTACCTGTAACATAAGGAAGATAAATTTACTCAGAAAAAAATCCAAAGCAAAGATAGAAAATAGAAGGCAATGCAAAGTAGATTTACCTCCTTTTTAACTAGTTTCAGGAACTCTTCACGCTCCATGCTAACAGACTGGGATCCAAGTCAAAAGAAACGATAAGTATGAACGGTTTTTGTTAACTCTCAAAACTCTGATAGTGAAATAACTGAGAGTAGGTAAAGTCTCCATACAGATGCGGAAGCTAAAACTGCCAATGCACGGCTGAGCTCACAGAGCTGTTCATGTTTCTCAAGAGTTTTCGCTTTTGCTTGTTCATTAGCATCTTTAGCTGTAGAAGCCAGCATCTCGTCCAAAGCTATATCTTTTTGGCTTGAAGCGGACTCTTTCATCTTTGCCATTTCCTCCTCTTCTTCTTCCTCTTCCTCCTACATTCAGATGAATCCAAAGTAAGAAAAATAGTTTCCTTATGATATTTCATCAAGTTCATGCATGCAAGGACAAGTTTTCCATGCTCCACGATACGCAGAAAAGAGGATATGGTTCATTTATCAAGCTTTCACTTGGTAGGAAAAGAAAGAGAAAAACCTTGATTAATTCTTCTTGCATTTCTAGGTATTCTAACTTCCTCTTCCTTTCTGATACAGAATCTTCTGATGACAGAGCTGTGACCCCAACTGTGTCCAAAACCTCATCTGGCAGAGAGGAGAGAGTAGCTTGAACAGCTTCCTCTGGCTTGAGTTTCCCAAACATCGAGAAAGATCTGCGAGTATTCACAGGATGACAAATGCGGCAATGTCATTCATAAATTTTACGTATATAGTATTATATATCTACTGAGTGTAGCATGAAAAGCTTACCTAGAGAGAATTAAGAGGGATGATGGAACTGAATGGTTGAGGGACAAATCCAGCCAGTCAATTAACTGCAAAGAGTGAGATTAGCAATGACTTTTATCTCTAACTTCTACAATACCACGTAAACCAATACAAGATCATTCTTCTTGTTCACAAAGTGTATATTTGTTTAATACCAACTCCAGAAAAGATCGAATGCTGCATCATATTTATAAACGAGCAATAACCTGCTGTCTCATTTCTTCAACTGAGCCTAACTGAAGCATTCCTCTGTATCTGCAAGCTTGGCTAAGTTCAGCTTCTGAGAGAGACTCTACACCTTCAGCTTTGATCAACTTATCATCTTTTTTAATCCTACGAAGTCCAAGGAATGGCATTGTCCAACGATTATGTGAGAAAGATGGAAATAAACTTAGATAAATGAATAATTTGAAATACGTGTCTTGTAGAGTACATTGATACCCACACAGAGAAAAATATTGCAGGACTTATTGGCAGACATTTGAGACAAGAAAAATGGCAGTATGAACAGCGTTGAACTTACTCCTGTAATCTTTTCCGAAGCATATAACGTAAGTATGCATCAGTTCCGAATGGGCTAATACCCATGTATTTGCACATATTTACCAATCGAGGTCTGCAGTAAAGAAGATGATATATAAACAAAACAAGCCAAGACAGAAACAGTATCGTAATATATATATAGTTTTGACTAATGCGTAACCTGTTAATGTTATCCAATGTAAGCTCATCATTGAATAGCTTTGCAAAGCCCAAAATTTCATCATTTGAAACACCGACTCCCCTTCTGACCTGTACAATTGATTAACGAAGCTATCAGTCCATCTTGAATAAACAAAAGGAACTCAATTGTAAAAAATAAGAAGAAAAGCGAACCTTGTTCATGAATCCATCTAGATCTTCTGCTGTCTTTTTTATCTCTCCACTGCGCGAGGTTTGGACTTCCTTTGCCATTTCTTTAACAGTGTCTTGGAGAAACTTCGCATACTCCATCCTTGCATTTAACCTTCTTTTTAGTGCCTCCTGCAAAAGAAACGTTGTTATCTCATGCCTTCTTTTTAGTGCCTTCTTAACACTACTACACTAGAAGCTGATAACAAAAGTAAAATTTGTTATCTCATGACGAATATAAATAAACAGATGGGTAAAATTGACTCCTGACAGTCCTAGGCCAGTCTTCAAAGATGTAAGTGGCAATACTAAATCGTTTTAATGTTGATCTATCCAAATGTTTCTTCTGAACCTCAAGTGTATTACATAAAAAGAAGGGAATATCAATGGTAGATCCCTTTTCATAAAAATTCAGATAAGGCATTATTTTTAGTATGGAAGAGGCAAAACATAATTGAAAATGTGGATATATAGCTCATAAAGTCTCTCGTGCTTGGTGTCAAATAGCCATGCAAGAACTTCCAGTACTCCAGTCGGTAAATATGGAATAGCTACATATCTCACGACGCATCAAGAACAGCGAAGCAATAACATAGGTTTAAACAATACCTCTTCTTTCATCTTGTCCTGGAAAGTTGACGGCAGCATGTTTGGAAACAGCTTAAGAGCTACCGGTAGCAAGAACTCCATGAATGGGACAATAATGAAAACTGCAACCGGAACCAATCTAAAAATGTCGGCAGTCGTTCTAGTGAGTTGCTGTCGTTCCCTCCTAGATAGACCTTTTCCATTAGCAAGTTTAACAAGAAGCCTTACACTAATCCTGATATCAGCCCAGAGCAACTTTGTCCCCAGCCAGTAGTGTTGCAGGGTAGATTTAAATTCATCTTTCCAGTGAAGAAGCTTCTTGGCCCAATCTTCCCTGCAAAATAGATCATAAGTTAAATAACAAAAAATGCCATCAAATCGGTCACAAGCCAAAATGAAACAAAAAAAAAAATGTTAAACCTGCTCATCGATGCAATAGCTCTCAATGCAGGACCAATTCCAAGAAGAAACGACCGCACACGTTGCATAATGGATATATCAGATTTTTGTGATTCTTCCAATTTCATCGCTTTAGCTTTAGCTTTAGCCAAACTCAATCCCTCGACTGCTTCATCACACTCCTCAGGAGAAGCTTCTTTGCTTTGTGAAGTAAGCTTTTCTTCCTTTTTATCATGGTCAGGCTTGGTGGCCGTTGCCACAGATGACCACATAGATTGTCGAACCGATCTATAACCCAAAGGGTAAGGAAACTCTGATCTTCCAACTCCATTACTAAAATTTGGAGACTGAAGTAATCGACTTCTATGAAACCCTTCCAATGAGGCAATCGATTCTTTATTCTTGAGAAAAGAAAGCAAATTTTCATCTTTGGAATCAGATTTTTCAGAATCCAAACCCCTAATGTTCTCATATCCCAACTTTCCTTGCCGCCCAACGCTTGAAAGACATTGGATCGTGTTCACCTGTTCACTTAGAGACTGGACAATGTATTTCCTTCTTCGGAGAAGCGCTCTTGAAGCCATTTGCAGTAATGTTTAAGCTCTATACAGTATGAAACCAGCTACATAATAACAAAGCCGAACTCTATACGTTTCTGCATAGTGATTATACACAAGATTATTTCATTATATACAGATTATATGATGCTTGATCACTAAAGCCAACAAAATTTCAATACTCTAAGCAAGAAAATATGATTTTGCCACTGATAGATCATTCAAAAAAGCCACAAAATGAACAAACAATTCAGATTTTCAAACGGATTTTGTCTTACTTAGATCATCACAAAGCATTTTCATGAAATACCTAAAATCGTAAAAACATATGTGGAGGGAAGGATCTTCTACGCACTCGATTTTCACTGGGTAAAGCATTTCATGAACACTAGTAAGATTCCGAAACATAATCTTAATGAAAAAAACGGAAATTATACATGAAAAATTGATCGATTGCGATGAAATTAAGATGATGACACAAAACCAGAAATTCATAAATGGAATCGATTGCTTCTGACTTACATCTACAAAGAGGCAGGAAGAGGAAGGATCGATCAAACGTGAAAGAGAAACTCGAGAATAGTTCGAGAAAAGAAAAAGAGCGTCAAATGAATCGTCACTGAGCCCTGAGAAAGAAGAAGGATTCAACGAGTTTCTGTTGATTCTGACCGTTTTGTTTCGGTTCGGGTCGGGTCGGGTAGGATCGGTCAGGTCCAGTCCAAAAATACAAATACAAATGTCCTCCCGGCTCGGGATCTCTCCCGGGATGTTGTTTTATGAATATTCTTTTTTTTTTTTTTTTTTGCTGAAGATGAATATTGTATTTTGTAGTGTGAAAAAATATACAATCGAGATATTTTTATTAGATTTTAATTTTTTCTTATAAAAAACTTAACTGAAATTTGGTTTCTTGTAATTACCATGAGCAAGTTTATTATAAAATAAATTAGGATTCACATATATGTCGAATTTGTAATTTAATATTCTATGATATTTGAAAAAAAATTTAAAACAGAAAACTGAAAGAATTATAATAAGATCTTTTATTTTTTATTTTGTTTTTATAATTTGAAATCATGTTTAAAATTTTCATTTATTTTATTTGATTTCACATTTATCGATATTTATTTTGGTGGATTTGGCTGTTACAATTCAAAACATTTTGTTATTTTTTTAATAAATCTTCATTCTACGTTAGAATTGACATGAGATTTGACCAAGTTTAACTGTGTCGTTTATTCTGTGTGAATCTGAACTCGTTCATAGTTTCATCTTGTGTCTTTCTACTGCCCAAATATTTTTCACTCCATTTTTTGGATCATTGATTTATGTCTTATAATTTCTAAAGAAATATTTCCATTTTACCAATTAAACCCATATATTTTATTCAAAAATGTTTATCAACAAAGTAATTAACTAATTATACATAGAAAAATGAGAATTTGTTAGAAATACAAATATTTATTATACTCTTTATAAAACTATAAAAAATATTTTTAATAAATCAAATATCAAAATTTATCATCGAAAATTCTATGCTACATCAAACATGGCTTTAACATCAAACCTAGCTTGATTTCACTGTTGATCTCGTCGTCGTCGCTTGATCTCGTCATTGTTGTCTCAGTCATCTTTATCATCCAATAACATCGTAGTTTGATCTGGCTGTTAACTGAAAATTGTTGTTTTAATTGAATATATTTACGTTTAAGAGATCATGGATAACAATGTTTAGATAATGAGCAGCAATGTAACTGTCTTTTATTTTTTTTAAAATATTGTATATTTAAAAATGTATAAGCATATGATATCAATTTTGGAAAATAATATTCAAAAAATATATTTTTATAATTGTCTCTCTAACAATGGAATTAGACCACTATTTGTAGCACATATGGAAAAATTCTAATTATGGATAGCTTTTTTAACTATCTTTAAAATTTTATTTATTTCACGGGTAACAAACACAAAAACTGATAATCTAACATAAATTATACAGAAAATTTTCCAACAGCCATGATTTATATAGATGTAGTTCTATCTATTTGGTTAACTATATTTTTTTAGAATATATTTTTTTAATGTTGTTGTGAAAAAAAAAAAAATCGGGGTTGACCTTGAGGGCAAAAAATGAAGAAAAAAATATTTGACCGTAAGCGAAACGCTTCTTGAAGTTTTCCGGTTCTGTTAAGGCGCTATTGGTTAGTCCCTCAACCGATATTGAACCGAGGAGAGCTCTTGCGGAAGATCATTTATTATTTCATACATCCCTCATTTCTTGTAATTTCATATTCTCCACCCAAATCACCACTAAAAATGATAAATACACTATCCCTTTTTTGTGACCCCACGTTTTGTTTATTTGCAAAGCGAGCTCAATAAAATCTACAGAACCACATTCATGAAACACTCTTCGACAGCTAGAGAATTCACAAGACCTTTTACTTTCAGAAACAGTCACTCCTTAGCAACCCGAACAACCTGTTTACCAATATTTTTCCCGGAAAACAGCCCGACAAGTGCAGCAGGAGCGAGCTCGAGGCCTTCAGACATATCTTCGAGGTACACAATCTTCCCTTCCTTGTAATATCCTTTGACATGTTCAAGAAACTGTGGGAAAATATGGACGTGATCGCTCTGCAAGAAACCTTCTAATCTTACTCGTTTAGGGATCGCGTTGTACAGGTTGTTGATTCCTTGTGATGAGCTTGAGAGGCTTTGTAGAGACACCATTCCACAGAGCGCGATTCTTCCACGGACCTTCATGTTGAGGAGCGCTGCATCAAGCATGGATCCACCCACGTTGTCAAAGTAGATATCGATCCCCTCCGGGAAATACCTGTTAATAAGATGAAACATGTTAGCTGATGTTTGTAAAGTGTTGTTATCTCATCTTCTACAATGGGCAATCACCACCTAGCCACAAGCACTTAAAAAGAAATGAGATTTAAAGTATAATCGCAGAATCTTACCATTACCCATAAGTTATGTATTTTATTATGAGTGTGAATATAGTTGCAACCATTAAATTCAAGTTCATTAATGTACATTTCAAAGCATAGTAGGGATAAAATCATATAAGACGATAAGTTGCTTCATAAGAGACAGGGCAAGTGAACTTCCTGAAATAATTTCAATGAATCATACATGTTTCTGTCTCACAAAAACAATGACGGTATGCAGGAACAAATTTACAGTTAGGCATGTGTGGAAATAAGATGGAACGAGTGAGCAACCTATTAAGAACACTAACTCTTTAAGCTGAATTGTAAAATGTATTTACCTCTTCAATGCAGCATCAAGATCAGCCTCTTCCTTGTAGTTAAATGCTTCATCAAAACCAAGCTTGTTTTTAACAAGATCAACCTGAAATATGTCCCAAATCAGTTACATTCCTATCATCTCCATATAAAAGAATTAAGAACAGTTACTGAAGATAAGTATAGAGACTAAGTAATAATTACCTTTTGTTTACTACCAGCACTCCCAACAACGTAGCAGCCATGCAACTTAGCTAGCTGACCAACAAGTTGTCCTACTGCTCCTGAAGCTGCAGAGACAAAAACACTCTCCCCTTTTTTCGGAGAGCATATCTCATAGAACCCTGCATATGCTGTAAATCCAGCCATCCCTGTAAAATATGATCGATACTAAAAATTACACAACCAATCAGAAAACTAGACATTGTAAATAGTGATTCGAACTGTTCAGATCAAAGACATGACTGATTCATCTTCTGCTAGACAGAAGATGAACTGTACCAAGAAGTCCAAGATGATAAGAAAGTGGAATGTCATCGTCTAACTGAATCTTTCTCAACTGTAGCTCATTTGAGCTACCAAGCAAACTGTATTCTTCCCAACCAGTAATCCCGTAGATTAACTCGCCGGGCTTATAATTAGGATCATCAGAATCTATCACTCTTGCTAAACCGAACCCTTCAATACACTGCATCAAGATTAGAAAACTAATCTGTCATCAAACATGTTGAGTCATAAAAAAATGTGAAAAATTCAGTGACAATTGCTTGTTCTCTGGAAAAAAAAAGACAAATCTTACGAACTAAGCAGCAGATTTGTATACATTCACACGAACACTTGTATTGCCAAAATCTCCCTAATACGCGAATAAATTTTTAACAAATTCATCTTCAATCAAGAACCAAAATTTGGGTGAAATCGAGGTTATATAATAATACTTAACCAGGAACATATCTTATGAACTACCTACTAGATTTGTATACATTCACCAGTTCCGGTATAACATCGAACACTTGGTCGGCGTAATCTCTCAATTACAGCAATACATTGTTTAACAAATTCATCTTCAATCACGAACAAATTTGAGGTCCCAAAGAACAAACAATACCAAGAAAACCGAATCACAAAACAGATTCAATCCCCACAAAACAGAAAAACTTAAAACTCAAAACTCAAAATTAAGGGCTAAATCGAGTTTGTATAATATACTTGACCAGGAAGAAAAGGCGGGAGGTAGGAACCATGAAAATCGCGCATACGACCTCTCATGTAAGGATCGCAAGACAAGTAGAGATTTTTCACGAGGAAACTAGAGGATCCTTTTGGTGCCTTAAGCTCAATTGTCTCTCCGATCTTCACTTCCATGTCTGTTTCTGTAGGAATACCATCTACATAATTCTTTAGTATCACTTTCTTGTTCTCCACCACTGCAACTTCTTCCATTTTTTCTTCAGCGTTTGTAAATTCTAGTCGGTGATGGAGAAGAAGAAGATCAGTTTCAAATTTGCAATAGGGGAGAGTTTGGTAAGAGGAGTTTTTCTCGTTTGTGTGGGAGTGGATGTTTTAGTTTTGTTCAAGTCATTCAATGTACAATTATACATAGAATTAATGCTGAAATTGATGTATATAAAAATTTGGGACAAACCGTTTTTTTAAGTGTAAATTAGTGAAAATGATTGATTATTTCTGAAATTTATTACACAATTTTTAAATTTAAATTAATATTTTATAATATTAAATAAGATATTAAAACTATTATACTAAATTGATAAAAAATTAATTATAGGAAATCATGTTTTAAAATGATTATTATCTTTAAAATTTATTACACATATTTAGGATCTAAACCTAATACTCCATAATATTAAAGAACACATTAAAATTAGAGATGTTTTGCATATTAAGAGTGCTAATCTTTTATCGTCCAATGGAACTAGAGATTTATACAGCATATTTACGAAGATCTTAGATAGTGGGGACTTAAAAACCAAAAGTGCCAAAGATGAAACTGATTTTGAATGTTGGGGGACTGTAGAGAATTCAGACCATCTGCATTAGTAAAGTTCATAAAAGTTTCATAAGTATTTCTTTTAATAAAAAAAAAAAAATTTATTGTTTGAGACTTTCTTTGTACAATGGTGAAACCAAAATAGATTTCTAAAAATAAATAATAATTTGATTAATTTTTAAAATTATTTTGTAAAACGAATCAAGACCATATCACAATCACATAACCACCAAATGTCTAATAGTGCAAAAGATGAATTAATACCTCTAGCAATGTATTCAACATTGAAATTCTGGCTCATTTCATCACACTTAAAAAATATCTGATTTTGTGTAAATTTTCAATAACAAGGTATCAACCAATGAGTTGGTCAAAAAATAGAAACACAGTCATAAAAAAATCACATCTTGAAAAAGAAGCGAGTTTCTTTTTCTAAATTATTCAAACGCTGAGAAGAATCACCAGACATGTGACAGCATTATAATCTTTTATAGTGTTTGAGATACCCGCATAACTTGTCTAATTAAAATCCAAATTTGATACATAACTTAAATCTATACTCCTTTTACACATCCACTACGATTACAAAACAACTTGAAGAGAAGATACACTGATCTAGACGTTTTTTTCACCATATAAATTTCAAATTGAAGCTATTTCAGAGTATTTTACTGCAACTTAATCAAATGCTACAAATTGATGTCGTATCTGTCACAATTATATAGGAAAAAATTAAAAATTAGAGAACCCCAAAAGAATATTTTACACAAATAATCCAAATCCAAACCAAAACAATCCGGAAGAGATGGATCTGAGCTTATTTGTTGAGAAACTATTGGTCGACGACGGCAGAGACGCCGAGGAGTCGGTTTCCTATTCTCAAGAGGATTCAATGCAAACCAAAGGAAGCCATGGATGATGATGATGATGTTGTGAAAAATTTCAGAGAAAAATGGAAGAGATTCGAAGAAAAATGAAAGACTAAAAAAGAAGAGAAAAAAACAAAAAGATAAGAGACTTATGGTGAGACGTCTCACAGGTATCACTCCGTTGAGACGTCTTACGGGCTATACTCATTTTCTCAATTTAACTGTTAAATTATTAAGATTTTCTTTATAACATTTGTATTATTTAATCTTATTAATTATTATAAAAGTACCATTCAAAACTAAAGATAGAAAACACAAGAACGAAGTTTATAAAATAGGGTCCAAAAAGTTACAACACATGATACATTAGAAAGTCTTTTGAGAAGATCCCATTGATGTATGTCAAGGATTGTTCATGAAGAAGAAGATCTAGGTATAGAACTAACCTTTTCAAGAAGAGCCGTGATCTCGCTTTTCACTTTTGCCTTTGTCTCTTTTGATACTAGACCCCCTGATTTCTCCAGAATTGCAGTCATCATCAACAGATTCTACTTCATCGAATCCAAACTCGTCGGTGTTTTGTTCAGTTTCGGTACTGGACCAAGGTGCAATATTACCGGGGGGTATTTAGTTTAGCGCTTATCACTTTTGGCTGTAACCTGAAACTCACTAAGGTCTTATCAAATGGGTTATAACTTTCTTCATGCTTTTTGTTAGAATTTGCAGAATAAGATTAAAAGTTTAGGTGAGTTTCTGGATAGAATAAAGAACAAGAGAATAAAACTAAGAGAAAGAGAGATTAGTAAATATAAGAGAGTAAGCGAGTTTGTGAAGGATGAGTGTATTTCCTTAGATCTTATGAACATGTTACAATACTTATTTATATGCTACGACGTCACAAGGCAAGTGGATAGAACTATTAGTAACGTCTAGACCAGAGGAAAAGCTCCTATGATAGTGACAACATTCTTGTCCTCTTGCTACCAACGTCTCTTTTATAAAATTCAAATTCGAGTGGTCATCTCGGACCTCCATCGTCTTAGATGCGTTCTGAGGTTGCTCTCTGGTTTAATTACTCTTCGTCATCTCAGACCTCCGTCGTCCTATATACGTTATGAGGTTGCCTCCTGGTTTAACTTTCAGTCTCATACTTGGTCATCTAGGACTTCAGTCATCCAGTCGTCATAAATGCGTTTCAAGGTTACTCCTTGGTTGAATACTCTTGGTCATCTTGTACTTCACTTCATCACATCAGCCTCAGTCCTAGGCATGATCCACAAGCATAGCCATTATTCATTATCTCAATATTCCCCTCAAGCTTAACATTAGATGTTAGTAATGCTAAGCTTGGAAGTTGTCGGCCTTGTCTTAAGACTTTGGTCTTGGCTTTCCTTTCTTCTTTCTCTCTAATACTCCCCCTAAAGCTTGACCATAGGGGATCCAGAAGTCAAGCTTGGAACTTTGAAGAACTCTCTCATTAAAAACTTAAGCATGAAAAAACCAATGGGACAAAACTAAGCTAAAGGAAAAGGAGTGAAGCCTTCTTAGACTAGAGATTGGCCAGTGAGCCTATGAACCTTAGGACCATTTTGGTGGACTTCATAGACCCTGGATCATGGCCGCTTTGGTTAGCAAGTTAGAAAGCCTTCCTTGCTTCACCATCTTCTTATGTTTAGGTAGCTTGAAGTTTCTTCTCATAGCTGGTTCTTGTCTCCTCCTTTTTTCTGAACTATTGCTATTATCGAGGGTTGATATAATATCTTCCTTAGCTCATGAGCTCCAAATTGTACCTTGCATTAACTTGGAATGTTGCTTTGGAGTATTGGCTAAGTCTTAATCACTTTAGCTTATCCACTTGAAACCCTTACTCCATTCCTTTTTCCACCAGCCTTGCAACCTCCACTGAATTCTCCAGCTTGGTTGGCTTCTTCCTCCATTTTTTATTCTTTTAGCCTTTCATGAATTGATTTCTCTCATATGAACCCCTTTCTTTCCATCTCATATTTCTTTGAAGCTCATGGTCTCCTTCACCCTTAAAAAAGTGATAAAGAAGAAATAGTTTTAAATATATGCCATGAGGAATATTAAATGTTTAAATGTTCAATTAAAATTCCATATGAGAGAATCAATAATAGCAATTGGAATAAGGTATTGAAACAAATAAATGGGATAAAGTTTAGAGGTTAGCCTTTCGATGGAGAGAGGAAGATGAGTGATTGTGGAAGCTGTTTTAGTCTTCCTTGACTTGTCCATGGATAGAGAACCTTGTCCATGGATAGAGAACCATGACTTGAGTTTTGAAACATTGTGTATTGCTGATCTTCAACATCTTGTGCACATCCAATCTTGAAATTGGACAATATTTTGATACTAACACACATGCTTTGAGCTGATTCATCACGTTCCACCAGCTTTCCTGTCCACTTGAACTTCCACCATAGCCACCTTGGGTCTGTTTCCTTCGGTCAGCCTCTTTGGTCTGCCATGTCCAAGTCAGCCTGGTTAAACTAGGTTGGATTTGTCATGTGGTCTCTGAAGCTTGAAGGCCACTGGTTTTAATTTCAAGCATTGTGTTGTGCCTTCCTATAACATTCCTCTTGGAATCATCAACATTGGTTGAGCCATTTGTCTCTCCTCTGCAAGCTTGACTCAGAGAATAAGAGTATAAAGCCAAGATTGAAAGAATGATCTCCAATGTTCACCAATGCTTTGGACCACCTTCCTTCTTGGCTTCATAGTTTGACTTTTTTGTTAAGTAATCTCTCTGCTCCACCATCAGGAATATACATTTTCAAATATGCTCTGATAAGTAGACAACATCTTTCTACACTCAGGAATGTAATCTTCTAGAGTAGGCTGATGTGTAGTCCACTCAGGAATATACTTCTTACAGAGCAGTCTCTGATGTGTCTTCTTCTTTCTACACTCAGGAATGTACTCTTCTAGAGTAGGTTCTGATGTGTAGACACTATTTTCTACACTCCATACTTGTTATGTCTTCTTGAGACAACAAGTAAACTCCACACCCTCTTCAAAGATTGAACCTGTTTGAAACTTTTCGAAAAATTCTAAACAAGAGATGGTGAGAGCATATAGAATAATATAAGAATGAAGGAGAATTAGTAGCCAGAGAATGATGGAGGATAAATAATCATAGAATGATGGAAAATAAGTAACCAGAGAATGATGGAGAATAACTAACCAGAGGATGATGGTTTAAGGAGAAGGAAAGAATAGAGGAGGACGCCTAATCCTTCTCTAAGTGTCTTACATCCAATAGAATGCACTTTAGAGACCAACGGGTAAAGAATAAAGGCAATCACTCTTTTCTTTCTTTCCTTTGTGATTTTTTTTATCACTACAACCATTCTCTCTTCTTCATTGTCACTTGTTCAACCAGGATTCATGAGAACTCTGGAAGAACACACAGAAAATTGTGGGTACTTGCTTTTACCCACTGGTCAAAAGCAAAAATTCAAAATTCAAATCTATTATCCACTGGATAAAGCTATAATCCAACAGTTACAAGAAAACGTCTGAGAATTTTCAAAAATGGTTTCTTGGAGATGAAAGCTGAGAGATTGAATTGAAGAATGGTATGAACAGTTCTTAAAAAACAAAAAATTCTAATAACACCATTTTGTTTTGAAGATTATTTAATCTCAGAGTGAGTAGATTAGAAGGATTTATTGCAAGAGTAGGAAATGATTTTGCTTGATTCAAAACCTTTCTCTGATACCATGTTAGAATTTGCGAAATAAGATTAAGGTTTTAGGTAGAGTTTTTGAATAAAATAAAGAACAAAAGAATAAAACTAAGAGAAAGAGAGATTAATAAATATAAGAGAATAAGAGAGTTTGTGAAAGGATGAGTGTATTTCCTTAGTTCTTATGAACATGCTACATTACTTATGTATAGGCTAACACATCACAAAGCAAGTAGATAGAGCTATTAGCAACGTGTAGAACAGAGGAGAGACTCCTCTGAATAATGACAGCATTCTTTTCCTCTTGCTACCAACATCTCTTTTACAAAATTCAAATTTGAGTGGTCATCTCAGACCTCCATCGTCCTAGATGCATTTTGAGGTTGCTCTCTGGTTTGATTATTTTTTATCATATTGGACCTCCATTGTCCTATATATGTTCTGAGATTGCCCTCAGGTTTAAATTTCAGTCTCATACTTGGTCATCTAGGACTTCAGTTATCCAGTCGTCCTAGATGCGTTCCAATGTTACTCTTTGGTTGAATACTTTTGGTCATCTTTGAACTTCACTTCATCACCTCAGCCTCGATCCTGGACATGATCCACAAAGCATAACCATTATTTATTATTTCAATATTTTAACTGTTTCTACCGCGTCACCACTACTCACAAAAGCAACCACTGCACCACAAAATTCTTCTAAAACGTGTGTTCCGGAAGAATCCAAATGGCCAAATGCATTGAACGTTGACATTAGGTAGTTCCTTGGCATTTGGGAGGAACATTTCAAGATGAGAATCGTGATGGCTCTAGTTAAGCCATTAGGTGGCTCCTCTGTCTTCCGACGTCTTCTGCGCTGAGTAGGCTTGACTTGAGGCAGAGCCGAAGCTGGCTCTGTAGTGGCATGTGCAATTTCTTCTGCAGTCTTCCACTTCCTTCCTCTCGTTTTCTTCTCTGAGCTAGTTACATTGGTGAAAGGTTCTGCCCTCGTGAAGTTTCTCTCGGAAGCTGGCAGGTTGGAAACAAACACCGTTCTCGAGACTCGTACGTTAAAAGCGGAGTTGCCACCTGAAAGTTTAACATCATAGTTCTTGGTGTCTCCTCCTTTAGTGGGAGGAACTTGGGTGGACTTAAAGTACTTGGTTTTGTAAATAATCAAATCATGCAGAAGCTAAAACATATGAATAAACCCATTTAAATTATAAATTAAACAAAATAAGAAGTAAAATCATGTGGTCAGTGGTCACTTTTGAAATTATTAGATATGTTTTAGATTCGAATCTAATATTTTACGATATTAAAAAGAATATTTAAACTATTATAATAAAATGACAAAAATAAAATTAAAAAACATAGAAAAAAATAGTGTCATTCTACTACACAAAGTGAGATTGTTTGTGAAAGAGTTCATAGTCTAGTGGTAAGTGGGGGCGGGAGTCCCTCTACCTGGATTCGAGTCTTCGGTAGCACTTTAGATGATGGGAACATGTAGTGCAGTTGGTAAGTCGCTACTTCTGAATTTCCCAATATCACTTCACAGTCGGGGTTCGATCTTTGCACCTTATCCATAATGGATTACTTACATGTATGGATGTAGTATAACCACTGAAATAAGCGTTAAAAAAATGAGATTTTTTTTTTTTATTCACGATCAATTGATCAAGATTTTGCAATAAAATCCTCATAGTGGTTGCATTTTTCTTTTTTTTTTTGGGGGTGGGGGTCAACGATTTTAGAGTCTATTTATTTATTTATCTTATCAAAATAAATCTGGAAGTACTCATTTTACCAATATTTAATTTGATGATATATCTATTAAAACAAATCTTGGTTGTGGTTGAGTAGATTTCATATGAAGTTTTAAAAGAAGTTATTCGTTTATTTATTTATTTTATTTGAAAATTCTTATTAGATTTATAAATCTTTGTAAAGTTGAATGATTTATAAATCTACCAAATGAATTTTAATTATTATTTTCAAATACATATGTTTTCGCTCAGATTTACATATTTATATTTTTAACATATATTAATCATTCTAAATGCATGTAAAACTAAATCCATAAGTAAATTCGTACGATTGAATAACACCAAATTTTAAATAGTCTTTAAATTTATTAAATGAATAACAAGTTATTTTCACAAAGATTTTAAAATCATTAATCCAATAACACATAATTTTGCTTGAATTTCTAAATCCATTATTCATTAAATGATATTCTTATCATACTTTATTTTTTTTTCAATTTGAAACTTCATGTATCTAAAAAAGATAAGATTAAATATCCAAATCTGAAGATCCGAACCAAATCCGACCCGTAGAAATTATATTGAACTAAAACCAAAACTGACAAAATACCCAAACATATCATAAATTTTATATCCGAAGAATTGAACCCAAATTCGAACCAATTCAAAAATCGAATGGATATCCGAAATATCCAAAATGCAATTATATTTTTCAAAAATGTTAATTATATTCAGGTTTAAAATAACTCAAATATCCAACATTACAATTACAAATCTGAATTTATCAATTATTTAAAACTAAAATAATCAAATTACCAAAAATTGAAATATTTGAAAGTATATAGTTATAATTGTTAAAATGTATCCAAATTTTATTTGACTCTAATCCAAAACATAATAATAAAAAAAGATATACAGAAACACACACAAATGATGAGATAATCAGAACTCATAACATGAGCACAAATTGTTTTTCAAAATATGAAAACTTGAAATGAAATCAAATGAAAATTAAAACCATAGAATTTATTTTTAATAAAACATACCTTTTGTGAATGGCTAACTAGATTTGAGATCTATTTTCACATAGGAATGATTAACTAGATTTTATATCTGTTATCACATACATTTTCCCAATCTTTTTTTTTGTAGCAACGGAAATGGAAACTGCAGATAAAAACTTGAGAGCTCGAGACTCTTACATACTAAATAACCTAGATGAAAAATTAAAACGATGTCGTATAAATTGTGAATATATAGATCCCTAAACATATGAAGTCTGATTTTCATATATATATATATATATATATATATATAACTGATTTACAGAAAAAAAAAAGCAAAGGCATTTAAACTAAAAGTAAGAAAAATAAAAGCAAAGGCATTGATGTTACATTTCAATTCTTTAAAGTAAGTGCTCACTTAAGAACTACAGTTATGAATCTGTTGGACCTAAGTAAATCTATTGCTTAATTTTTCTTCACCTTCGATTTTGAACTACGATGAGTTCATCAATGCCATATATTTATGAAGCATTGGAAGGTGCCAATCCATATTTACTGGATCTATTAAATAGATAACCTTTAAATAGATAACAGACAATCCATTATATTTATTTGATTCACTCAAGTGTTTTGTCTTCTTTGAATATATCGGTTTGTACCATGTTTTTCAAAGATCGTGTCTGGCTGGACTTCGAGCTTTGGTAATAATTGACATGTCTATTTGCACATACATTATTCAAACGACACAAAATTAATCCCTCGCAAACAGGCTTTTTGTCCTGATTTTCCATATGACCCCAACTATTACAGGTTACGCAACATGAAGGTAACCATAAAAAGTTAACAAAAATCATGATCGCCGGTTCAGATTTTAAGCAGATTTTCTTTGGCAGAGACTTTTCTATATTAAAAACCACCAAAAGACGAGCCATGTCCAAATAAAATGAATACATCGCTTAGTCTTTTTATTTTGCTTTTGGGAGGCTCCAATGAGATTCCCAAGAAAAATCATACCCTTTTTTAGAGTATAGATACAGTGACATTTTTGAAATCACCCAAATCAGCATAGAGGACTACGAAGATTATGATATTTTGATGAACTAATGAGGACTAGCGCTAATGGGTAGTCCCTGGAGACATAATCATGGTTGGGTTATTTCTGGGATCCCATTGCTCTGTAAGAATCTACTACTGAGGAAACAATAAGAGCTATGATCGACGAACCTTTGTTGCGTCATTATATTTATTTAAACCAAATAAGAAAAGGAATCTTTTGACTTGGGAAAGCTCTTGAGACTCGTGCCAAGACGTTGAAGGTTCAAGCGCAGCTACTGTTGCACATGTTACCCTCAAGATGTTATTATATAAATAAACATCTTCGATACATTAAGAGATAGAGTTAGAGAAGTGATCTTTGAGAGAAGTGAGAATATTATCGCATAAGCTATACATAGTTCTCTGGTTTCACAAGAGGTGGTACAAAGTGAGTCGAAGTACTGGTGAAGGGTATTAGGCGGGTCACTTGTAATCTCTTGGTTGTATTATCTCTCTTTGATACTAATGGATTATGAGGAGAGTCTCGGCGAGACGTAGCCCACCTTGTTAATGAGGGTGAACTCGTTAAAGTCTTGTGTGTGCTCCTGCTCTTTTATTTCTTCTTAATCACTCATACGCTCTATTTCTCTGTTTCATTTTCTCTCCAAACATCAAGTTACTTCGGTCTTGGTTTGGTGAGGTCTCTCTCTAGGCAAGTCGACACCTCAGAGGTCAATAAATCTTATCAAAGTGGCATCAGAGCTATTGATTCATGTGTTCTTGGTTCAAATTGTTCCTCAAACCAGGAACCATGTCTTCCGCAAGAATAGAAGTGAAAAAGTTTGATGGACGGAGACTATACAATGTGGAAAGAAAAGCTAGAAGCTCATATGGACATCCTGAGCTTGAGTATTGCTCTTAAAGAAGTCAGTAATGAAAGCTCAGATCTAGAGGGAACAAAAGATGAAAGAAAGCTTGAAGTGCTAGAAGAAAAGGAAAAAGGCAAGAAGTACACTTGTACTAAGTCTAACGGACAGAGTCCTGAGAAAAATGAAGAAGGAGAAAACAGCAGCATCTATGCTCAAAGCTAACAATCTATATATGTCTAAAGCCCTTCCTAACAGGATCTACCTCAAGCAGAAGCTATACAGCTTTCGAATGACAAAAAATCTGTCAATTGAAGGTAACATCATGAATTTTCTTTATATTGTAGAATATTTAGAGCACATGGATGTTACAATATCTGATGAGGACCAAGCTATCCTATTGCTAATGTCCCTACCTAGGCCGTTTGACAAACTTAAGGATACTCTTAGATATGGTTCTGGTAAAACTATCCTACCTCCAGATGAAGTAGTTTCCGCCATTCATTCAAAAGAGCTAGAGTTTGGGTCAAGTAAAAAGAGTATCAAAGGGTAAGTTTAAGGTCTATATGTAAAGGAAAAAAATGAGTCAAGGGGCAGGAGTGAGCAACATGAAAAAGGAGTGAAAGCAAACAAGTCAAGGTCCAAATCCAAGAGTAAACGAGGATGTTGGATTTGTGGTGAAGAAGGTCACTTCTAGAGTGCTTGCCCAACAAGAACAAAGCCCAATACAAGCCAAGAGAACAGGGGATGTATAAGGGAGAATCATCAGGAAAAGGGAACCTTGTTGAAGCAACCGGGTTGTATGTATCTGAAGCTTTATCATCTACAAATATCCATCTAGAAGATGAGTGGATAATGGACACAGGGTGGAGTTATCACATAACCTATAAAAGGGAATGGTTTGAAGAAATAAATGAAGATGTAGGAGGCTCAGTCAGAATGGGAAACAAGACTGTAGCCAAAGTTAGAGGAATTAAAACCATTATAATCAAGAATGAAGATGGTATGACTGTTCCGCTCTCAAATGTTCAATATATATCTGAAATGGACAGAAACCTTCTATTGCTATGGAAAATACTACTCGAAAGAAAGAAAGTTACTTCTTTTGAGACATGCATGGCTTGTATTTGTGGGAGGGCAAGAAAGGTGGTATTTAACTTAGCCCAACATAATACAAAAGATAAACTCAAGTACGTTCTCATTCAGACGTATGAAGAGCTCCATTGGTGCTACTTTCTCTTGATAAATATCAATACTTCATATGATTTATTGACTATTACTCGAGAAACGTTTGGGTATACTTTCTCAAATCAAAAGATGAAGCCTTTTAAAAGTTTGTGGAATGGACAAGTCTTGTTGAAAATAAGAGCTAGAATAAGATCAAAATTTTCAGGACTGATAATGGCTTAGAATTCTGCAACCAAATATTCGATGGATTCTGTGAATCAAAAGGCATTCAACATCACAGGACATGTGCATACACGCCTCAACAAAATAGAGTTGCTGAACAAATGAACATAACGCTTATGGAGAAAGTAAAAACGATGCTAAGTGATTCTGTCCTACCGAAATGCTTCTGGGTAGAGGCAACTTATAGGACATCTTTAATGATCAATAAGATTCCATTATCGACTCGGAAATTTGATTTGCCTGACAAGAAGTTGTATGGGAAACTGCATGCTTTCAAATATCTTAGGAGACTTGGTTATGTGTTATTCGTATTTACTGATGATGAAAAATTAAGTCTCAGAGCCAAGAAAAGAGTCTTGGTTGGATATCCTGCGGGGGTCAAATGATACAAGATTTGGCTAATGGAGGAGAAGAAGTGTGTTGTGAGTCATAATGTCACCTTTCAAGAAAACACTGTCTATAAAGACTAACTACAGAAAGGCAAAGGACAAGAGACTGTAGAAGACGATCAAGTTGGATCGTATTTTGACTTAGACTAGGAAAGAGAAGAAGAAATCACTTCAGCAGAAGATCAAGAAGTTGTTGCTCCCACAAACTCTACTCTAAGTCCTAATCACTCCACTCCTATGAATAATATAAATGGTGATGATTCTGGAAAAGATGTAAGTTCCTCTCCGCTCAGTTACCATCTCACAAGAGACAGGGGACAAAGGAAAAATCAAAGCGCCGAGAAGGTTTGACGATGAAGATTACTTTTCTGAGGCTCTTTACACAACTAAAGATGGTGATGAAGTTGAACCAGACAATTACAATGAAGCAAAAAGATATAAAAACTGGAAGAATTGGAAGATGGACATGGACAATGAAATGGAATCCCAGATGAAAAACCACACCTAGACCACTGTCACCAGACCTGCAAATCAACAGATTATTGTCAGCAGGTGGATCCCAGGTGTTGAAGAACCTCGATTCAAGACCAGACTAGTTGCCAAGGGATACACTCAGAAAGAGGGGATTGATTATCATGAGATCTTTGCTCTAGTTGTGAAACACGTACCCATAAGGATATTACTCTCAGTTGTCGTTCAAGAGGATCTGGAGCTAGAGCGGTTAGACGTTAAAATTTCTTTCTTGCACGTATCCATAAGGGTACTAAGGTATATCAAAGGTCATGCATCAACCTGACTCTGTTATAAAAGAATTCTGAGTTCAAGGTAGTCGGCTACTGTGATACTGTTTATACAGCATATCCCATTAGAAGAAGATCTGTCACAGGACTAGTGTTTACTTTGGTGGAAACAATATTAATTGGAAGTCTAGACTATAACCTATGGTGACTTTGTTAATGAAAGAATATGAGTATATGTCATTGACTGAAGCTGTCAAAGAGTCTATATGGCTCAAAGAATTGCTGATACATTTGGATTTAATCAGAAGAGTGTGGAGATCTTCTGTGATTCTCAAAGTGCAATTGCTCTGTCCAAGAACAATATGCACCATGAAAGGATGAAACACATTGATGTGAAATATCACTTCATTCAGGATATCATATCAAAAGGAAATATGGAGGTTCTGACGATATCAACAGAAAAGAATCTTGCTGATATTATTCACCATGGCTCTGGCCGTAGGCCAGTTTCAAGCTGCATTGGACCTGTTACAGGTCAGGTCTGCGTGATAAAGGTCAGGGATCCAGGACAGGAATCCGGTAACTTGTATAAAGGTACTATCTATCTCTTTTCTAAATTTGCAGGCTATTGTCTTTGTTCATCAAAATATCATGAGAAGATTTGTGAAGATTATGATGTCTTGATGAAATAATGAAGACTAGCCCTAATGGTATGTCTCTGTAGAAATAATCATGGTTCATGACTATGACTACGGTTGAGTTATTTCTGAGACCCCATTGATCAGTAAGAATCTACTAGTAAGGAAACAGTAAGAGCTATAATCGACGAGCCTCCGTTATGTCATTTTATTTGTTTAAGCCAAATAACGGAAGGCATTGTTTGACTTGGGAAAACTCTTGCACCCATGCCAAGATGTTGAAGGTTCAAGCGCAGCTACCATTGCACATGTTACCCTAAAGATGTTATTATATGAATAGACATCTATGATACATTGAGAGATAAGAGTTAGAGAAGTGATCTTTGAGAGGTGATAATATTATTGCATAAGCTATACATAGTTCTCTGGTTTTACAAGAGGTGGTATAGAGTGAATTTAAGTACTAATGAAATGTATTAGACGGGTCACTTGTAATCTCTTGGTTATATTCCCTTTCTCTGATACTAGTGGATTCTGTGGAGAGTCTCGGCGAGACGTAGCCCACCTTGTTATTGAGGGTGAACTCGTTAAAGTCTATGTGTGCTCCTGCTTTTTTATTTCTTCTTAATCACTCATACACTCTGTTTCTCTGTTTCATTTTCTCTCCAAACATTTAATTACTTCAGTCTTGGTTTGGTGAAATCTCTCTCTAGGCAGGTCGACACCTCAGAGGTTAAGAGATCTTATCCAGAACAAATCAGGTCGTAAGTTTGAAATGCAAGTGATCCACTAGCTCTTCGACCATAAAATTATTATGAATGATAAGTTCATAATACTAAACTCCAAAAAAATAAAATATTTGGAAAAGAAAGCTGGAGAAAATGTTAAAAGAGTACTTTAATATAGAGAGCAAAGAAATGCAAAACAATGACTTAGGAAACCAAACAAAATTTTTATTTTCTTTTTGGTGATAATTATGAAATGTTATTATATTTATTTTTACCAATATTAAATTAGATGATTTTTAGAACTTCTATAAATTAATATTCGGTAAATTAATAACATCTATAAAATAATAAATCTATACGGTCCCGAGTTGGAAAATATAAATACTTACATAATTTAATAAAATAACAAGATAAGAATATATGTGAAATTTTCTATATAAATATATGGTTCCATCAATATCATCAATTGATAATTAATTTTTTATCAATATATATATATATATATAATTATATCTAAGAAAGTTCAATAAAATATGATTCTAATATTGGTTATTTTTTTTTGTAAAATTTCATTCTTATTTGAGTTTATTTCCAATATTTTTAGTGCATTAAAACTTATGGTGTTATCTTCCTGTATTGCATAAACTGTGAAACGTTCTAGATGAAATAACTTTTTTACTTGAAATTGGTTTTTAAAATATTTAAATTAATAAAGTAAGAAATTATAGATAAATAAAAATATGAAGTGTTAAAAAATTTCTTACTTAATAAAAATCTTTTTAAAAAAATACAAATTAGGAAAATATCTCTATAAATAAATAATTATTAATTTATTTAATAATTACTATCTTTATAAAATAATACAAAATTAAAATCCTAATATTATTAATTTATAGAGTTTTTATCGTATTAATAAATATTCGTTGATAGGATTTCATAGGAAGTTTAAATAATATTCTTATCATGCTTTATTTTTAATCTGAAATTTCATATATTTAATCCTAAACAAATAATAATAAAAATAAAATAAAAAATCACATGAAAGACTGACTAATAATTAGAAATCATAACTCATAACATGACCACAAAAAAGTGTTCAAATATTTGAAAACTTGACATAAAATCAAATGAAAATGAAAATTATAGAATTGAATTTTAATAAAAGATTCCTTTTGCGAATGATTAAATGGCTTTGAGGTTCATTCTTTCATGTGAATCAAAATTTCACTTAATGTTTTTAAAGATATAATGTTTTTTTCTTCTGTTGCGGCAAAACTGAAAATTACAGAGAAAATTTGAGAGTTTGAGACTTTTATATATATAAATAAATAATCTAAATAAAAATACAAAAATGTTTAAAAAACCATTTATTCTCAAGAATGAAAACACTTAAAACAATGGATCAAAAAGCAAACAAACCTTTTCTATTTTTTTGTCGATGATATTATTATTATTTTTATTTTTATTAATATAAAATTATGATCTATCTATAAAACAAATCTTCATTGACAAGATTTCATGTGAAGTTAAAATGATAATCTTATTATAATTCATTTTTTTATTTTTCAATATGAAACTTCATGTATCTACTCCTAAACAATGTATAATATAAAAGTTGAATACTCACTCCAGCTGCTTGCCACATCAGCACTGGATTGGAAAAATTAAGCAAGATAATCGAGGTTAGGGTTTAGATCAATGTAAGTAATACTTTCTATGCCCACTAGCTACTGATGAGTAACGGTTGAGCAGTCTCTTTTCTTATGATAGATTCTACCTTCTGTTTTTGAACAAATTTTTTGCAGTAAAAACTTTTAGTCATGACTTTCAAGTTCTATATTAAGTTTTCTGGGTGCAGTCTCATGTGACACACAAAAAGGTATTATCTTGGCTTTCAGGTTTCCATTTACTTCTTCCTGTCAATCTCTAGCGAAATTTCATATTTTTACCATTCTGTAGATTATCATTTTCGTCCCCGATTTTAAAAACTTCTTATTTACGGTACTTGAGAATTTAGTTGCTCATGTAATAGATTGTACAATGCCTCTATAATTTCTTTCTCTCTTTTCATATTGTAGACATTTAGTTTCGTTATTTTCCCCTCCAACTAAGTTCAATTTCTTGCATCAGTTAATTATGGTTCAATTTCGATGTGCATATGGGCAGCTTAAAAGTTTGGCTAAATAAAGTCTATTCTAATAAGCTTTGAAAGGTTGCTTCCGGCAGCAAAAAGTTAATAGCCCAATTCAAAATGGTTATCATCAGTTTACATATGGTCTAATTATGTTTAGTTCATGTGTCCATCCTTAGACAAATGGATGCATTGCTATGAATATATTGATGAAGTGGAACTAAACTTAAGCTCACGATGCTCTGAACATATTCAGTTTTTTTTCCTCCAACTAAGTATTTATTGAAAACAGATCGCATGTCTGATTTGAGGCAAAGATGCAAGTAATGCTTGCTTTTCTGGCCTCCCAATTGAATTAGTTCTATAAAAGTTATTATGTTATGGACATAATTGGCATATATCTCTCTGTAACATATAGATAAGATCAACCATCGAAACGGAAATGAGTTTTGGCATCCATAGCATATGGAGACCCTCACGTTATTTAGACAAGAAACTGTTCAGGCAACTCCAGGTAAAATTAGTGTTCTACACCTTAAACACACAAAATACATACGAAATACTCCAGATACAAAAATTATAATAATATCACTCAAATCGATTGAGGCAACCGCACATGAATTTCTAATTGGGATTATTACATCATATTAACCAAACTCAGATGTACACGTTTTATGCGGTTAGTTTGGTATTTATAAAATTACATGGACTATCTAATCACTTATGAATTTTTGTAATGTTATATCATTTATATAACTTGGTTATTTACTCGGTCAACTAAAAGTAATCAAAACTGTAGATAATCGTCGAAATGATGTGACATAATGGTGACTACTTCCGAAATTTATAACACATATTTAGGTTCAAACACAGCACCCCACAATATTAAAGGGGATATGAAAACCACTAGAGTAAGTATAAATTTTTTTTTTGTAAATAATCAAAATGAATTAGAAATAATTAATAACAACCAGCAAAATTCAAAATTCACTAATAATTTATAGGTTAGTGACAGTAGTTATTTCCATATATTTTTATATATTAAAATAAACTATACATTTTCATATGACGCTTTGCAAATATGATGTTACTCCAAACAATTAACTCCACACCTTACACATTAATTACCCATACAATTTTATTTATTAGATTCCAAACTTAGCCGTCACCTTTTTGCATTCCCCCACTTCCCATATCATAATCCTTGCATTTAAATAGATACAACATTTTTCCAGCTATAAATACATACAAAATATTCACTTTTTAATCCAATGTGATCACAACTCGCTTAGTTCACCTCTGTCAAATCAGAAATTTCGCTCCCAAATTCCCTCACTCTCATACACTTACTTCACCATGAATATAAGAATGACTGTCATCAAACTGATCCGTAGGTTTATGGGTTCATGCTCCTATTGCTTCCACCAAAGAGTGTATTCAGATTCCATTTTTCATTTAAATAAAAACCAAAATTCAGATTTTTCTTTATAATTGTTTAACTATCTCCAGAGAATGGATGAAACTAAGAAATATTAAAAAAAAGAAATATTACACAAAAGTGGAAAACAACATAAAAAAAAACAAGACCAAACCCGCACGGTGGATGACGACCGTTCAGAACGCCAAAGTCTGAAGTTAACTCTCTTTGGCAATGATGCTAAAAGACCATACTTCTTGTCTGTTAGAGGGTTTTTTATTTTATTTTTATAGTGTCGTGAAGTGAGTATTTAGGTCAATTAAAATTATATTTAGGAAAATTTTAAAATCATAGATATATAATGGCAGAATTTTCTATCTCGTATATGAGATTGGTTGGATGTTTTAGTATCCATGTTTGAATTATCGTGACTTTTTTTAACCTTAAATGACATCATTATCAGTAATAAAAAATAGAATTATGCATTAAAAAGAAAATACAAAACCAGCACATAACCCGCCCATAACGCAAACATTCACCTAGTTAATAATAAAATTAAAATACTATGCACATGAAAAACTGATAAAATAATCAGATATTTGAAAATAAACTTGACATGAAATCAAATAAAATTGAAAATCATAGAATTTATTTTTAATAAAACATACTTTTTGTGAATGATTAACTGGATTTGTGATATATTTCTTTCATGAGCTCAAAATCTCACATAAATTCTTTCAAGATATAATTAGATTTTTTTGCTTTTTTGTTACGGTAAAGATGAAAATTACATAAATACGTGAGAGTTAAAAGTTCTTTTATTTAAAAATAAAAAATCTATATGAAAAAAATAAAACGATATCGGAATCATGTGGCATAATGATGACCACATCTGAAATTCATGATAAATGTTTGAGGTTCGAATCTAGCACTACGTAATGTTAAATGAGATATTAAAGTCACTATAATATATTGACAAAGAAACGGTATAAATTATGAAGCTGTTAAAAAAATATTTTAGTCCTGAGAGAGGCAATGAGTTAGAAAAGCAAACAAATCTTCTTTTTCTTTTCTTTGTCAATGATTAAGAAATTATTTGATTATATCTGGGCAAAAACCATAAGTTAGCAAATATAATCCACATTGCAATTAAATTTTACATGCCACCTAAATAACCAACGAACTTCATAGAATTGTTTTCGATGCATTGACTGTTTTGGTCATTTTAATAGAAAGTTTCAACAATCAATAGCTTCTTTTTCTCTTTCTCTTAGATGACGCTCTCTTAATTTGCGCATTTTGGTCCAGAGAAAATAAATGGCGGCTTAAACTGACGGTGCTCATGATACGGCATGACGTTAAATAACACAAAAATAAACATAAAATAATAATATAAATTATGCTGATTTTAAGAAGGGATTAAAAGTCTTTGTATATATACTTTTGCTACTATTCAGTACTCTGAGCCTAAAACTTCAAAAAAAAATCTTGAAAACAAGCAAAGAAGGAGGAATGGATTCCTCAGAGAATGGTTTGCTCGAGGTGAACAACAGAGAAGATGGGTTTTTCCTAGAGATGAGGAGGCTCGTATATATCGCTGGTCCGATGGTTGCAGTAAATTCGTCTGCGTATTTTCTTCAAGTGATATCGATAATGATGGTTGGTCATCTTGGTGAGCTTTTCCTCTCGAGCACCGCCATTGCAGTTTCTTTCTGCAGCGTCACCGGTTTCAGCCTCGTCGTATGTCTCATTTGATCTCTCTCTCTCTCTGTTATGTTTTCCTTTGATGCTTTATTTATTTGATCAGTATATCGTTCCCACAGTTTGGATTGGCTAGTGGGTTGGAGACTTTATGTGGTCAAGCAAATGGAGCTAAGCAATTCAAGAAGCTTGGAGTCCATACTTACACAGGGATTTTCTCTTTGTTGATTGTGTGTATTCCTTTGTCTGTTTTATGGAGTTACATGGGTCATATACTCTTTCTTGTTGGACAAGATCCTCTGGTTTCTCAAGAAGCAGGAAAGTTTGCAACTTGGCTCATACCCGCTCTATTTTCGTACGCCATATTGCAGCCTCTTGTTCAGTTTTTCCAAGCGCAGAGTCTGATTCTTCCGTTGGTTGTGAGCTCAATCTCTGCTATCTGTTGCCACCTTATCCTCTGCTGGAGCTTGGTCTTCAAGTTTGGGTTTGGGAGATTCGGTGCGGCTATTTCGATCAGTGTTTCTTACTGTTTAAATGCCACCGTGCTTGCATTATACATGAAATTTTCTTCCAGTTGTAGCAAGAGCCGTGCAAAGCTCTCCATGAGTGTGTTTAAAGGAATGAGAGAGTTTTTCCGGTTTGGAATCCCATCTGCATCTATGATTTGGTATTAAACTGCTCTTTGCCTCTTGTGGTTTTGGCTATAGAGTCATGAATTTACATTGACTTGAATTGAATCTCTGTGTTTTTTTGATGTTGAGTTAGCCTCGAGTGGTGGTCATTCGAATTTCTAGTCATTCTCTCTGGGATTTTGCCAAATCCAAAGCTTGAAACCTCTGTTCTCTCAGTGTGGTATGTTCCTTACCTTGTAAAGACCTTTCGTGTTGGAATATTGTCTTTATAAACTCAGTTTCTTTCTTCCTTGTTTATTAGTCTATCAACAATCTGCTCGTTTTACAAAATACCTGAGAGTCTAGGCGCAGCAGCGAGGTTCTTGTTTCAGTACCCGTCATTGTTTTTTTCAGTTACGTAAAATGGGAACTCTCTAAAAACCTAAAGCCCCCTGTCTCTGCTTTTTCTTGTTTCCAGTACAAGAGTTGCCAACGAATTAGGAGCTGGAAACCCAAAACAAGCAAGATTGGCGGTCTACACAGTGATGGTTATGACAGGTGTAGAATCAATAATGGTGAGTGCAACAATCTTTGCTGCCAGAAACATATTTGGTTACCTATTCAGCTCTGAAACCGAAGTTGTGGATTACGTAAGATCAATGGCTCCACTGGTTTCTTTATCAGTCATATTTGATGCCCTACATGCAGTTCTCGCGGGTTAGACTCTCTCTCTCTCTCTCTCTCTCGTCATTAAGTGAATACTTTAGTGAAGCTAAGGATTGAAACAGGTGTGGCTAGAGGATCAGGGAGGCAAGATATTGGGGCTTATGTGAACCTAGCAGCATACTATCTCTTTGGAATACCAAGTGCTATTATATTAGCCTTTAGGTTTAACATGGGAGGAAGAGGACTCTGGGTTGGGATTACAGTTGGATCATTTGTACAAGCTGTTTTGCTCGGTCTTATCGTTTGCCTCACCAACTGGCAACAACAGGTTTGTAAAGTGAACGTAATGTCCTTTGATAAGTTGGTTTTCATGGTTTATTTTGATAGATATTGATTAATGAATTTCGAGAAAGTAAGTTAGAGTGAATGTGAATGTGAATGTGAATGTGAATGTGAATGATATGTATAAATTATATGGCAGGCTAGAAAGGCGAGAGAGAGATTGATAGGTGAGGAGTTTGAAGAGAGTAATGGTGAAGATATAATAAGCTAAATTAAAGACTTCAATCATTTCGCCATTTAATGTTGTGTTGGTATTGGTTTGTTTTTGGTGGAAATGTATTCAATTATAGTAATCATGAATTGAATGGTGCACTTGGGTGCTGAGCATCGATAAATGTTATCCATCTCAATCCATTATCTAACTCGTTTCTCTCAACACTAACTATAGATACTTTCGAATCATCATTTTCAGTGAAATGATCTTAACTTATCAGAAATTTTCGGTCCGCATGGCCTAAAGATCCACACGATCCATTCATCTATATGACCCAAAATTTCTACGCAAATACGCAATCCACCGGTCCACATAACCTAAATTTCCATGGAAAAACGCAATTTATTGGTCCACACACTTCACATTAATTGTGTTTTTTTTGTCAATTAAATTATCATTTAAATTTATTTCTATTAACATCTTTCTCTTATCATTATGATCATGTCTTAGCTATTTATAATTGAAACCACTTTTTCATCTAAACATCTTAATCTAATCATACCATTTTTACACCGAATCTATCATGCAAATGTTAAAAACATGAAAAACATTTTTCGAATCTTGTAGAATTATCTTCAAGAACAAAAATACAAATTTTCGGTAAACGCGCTTTACTAAGCCACATATTCTCGAATATAAAGATTAAACTATAAATTCAAAATATATAAATTTTTTTTTTTGTCATGAATCACATCCTCACCTTAGCTGAATCTAAATAGATTCGAAAACCCTGCATTTGCTAGCATTTTCGGCCTAGAATCATGCACTGTCGTTCAATACTCCTTCTCTTTCAAGGAACTCGTTTCTGTTCTAACTCTATCTAAGATTTTTTTTTATGAGTTGTTTAAAAAATAATAGTTCAAAGTTTTATATAGGATTTCGTGAACTTTCTCACCAATCAAGACACTTAATGATGTTTCCATTAATTTTTGATTCATCCTCTGCAGGACCTTAATCGATTTCTGCAGACCCGGTTTTCTTTTCTAATGATCATGCACTGACGATCAACCAAACTTGCGTTACTTGGAACCCACATTGCCTGACAGCTGAGTATTCCTTCAATGGCTTTGTGGTTCTGTTTTTTCTTTTCTTATACCCCAACCATTCCTTGATTATGTTGAGGTCACCTCAGCCCGGGCCAAGTCCATTTTAAGTATTCATGGAACATTTGACACTTAGTCAAAATCCAGCCTCTTTATTTCATTTTTAAACGATTACAAGTGTTTCAAAATTTAGAAAAATAATATTCTCTTACAGAAAAACTTCATCGAACCTTTTTAGATACAACTTAAAATTACCTCTATGCACTCCATCCGGAAACAAGCATCCATTAAATCTATAGCCATTATGTCCACATGGAAACTCACTTGTGGACTAACTTGCCTCCAGGGCATCATTCCTCCGGGAATAGGGTTGCCTCATCTTAAATCTTGCTTAAATTTTGACACAATATATTAGAGGATGCAAACTTTCATCTCCAAGTGATTTGAGGCTAAGTTAACGGTTATATTTGAAATGGAGCAAACAGAAAAACATAAGTGATCGAGCTACAGTAATTTTCCTAGCAAGGTTGATCACCTGTTCAATCACCTCCTCCGATATAGGTGTTTTAGGTGTTTTAAGAAAAAAAGATTATTCACATTAGTATATGTGTTTTAGGAAAAAGAGCTGGATTTGCATATTTTTGAGATTGGACATCTTTCCATCACCTAACGGTGTGCTTTAAATAAGGGCTTTTCCACCATCTGATCTTGCTCAAATTAATTTGGATGAGGATATTACTTTTCATCTCCAAGTGATTTAGAGAAAATATACAGTTATATATATGAAGATATATCCAAAATACTGAAGAATAAACTGTATGACGTCAAAATTAGAGTAAGCAGAGAAACATGAGTGATCCACCTAGCCAGGTTGATTACCTGGTCGATCACCTCCTCTAGAATTTTTCAGAAGAACCTGATCGACCACTCTCTCAATACAGAGGCTTAGTGATCGATCGATCACTAAATCTATAGAAATTTATCCTAACAACATCTTGTACCTATAGATATATAAGAGAAGCCACAAAATTAGAAGACAAAAACCTTTACATAGCCACCAAAAAAGCTTTTCATTACTTTTTTAGATTTATTATTTTTGTTAATTTATTGTTCTAGGAGAAGATTTCAGCCATTTGTTCATCACATAATTTTTAATTCTGAATCCAGTCTCTCTTTGGTTTTTGTTATATTTATCATGAGTGAGTAGTTTTCTTGTTAGGAATAAGGATTTCTAAAGAGGATTCATTCATGATTTGGAGATAGATTTTGATTTCTAAAATGCCTGATTTTATAGATATAAGTAATTCTCTCTTCCTTTGTGTTCTTAATGCATGACTACTAAAATTATCATTTAGCTCTGATCTAGAAAAGTCATTTTCATGAACATCACATAGTTGATTAGCCTGAATTGAATTGAATTGAATTGAATAGGATGTGTGATTAGAATGTTCTCGCTATTGCTAAACACATTTATTGAACATATCGAACATGTTTACATCTTTTTGTTGGTGAATTTATTTGCTTTAAAATATATGATTTGAATCTATTTTAGGCCATGAGAGAGTAACTATCAAATTGTAGTATTTCAAATTTTATGATGAATTATATGTGCTTATTTTTAGTTTCTAATATCCGAATAATCTAAATCATGAAGTCCCAAATATTATCTAAATGTCCAAAGTTTTCAATATATTTTTTTATACATTTTAAATCGTTTAGGCATTTGTATCCAAACCCCATAATTTAGCTCAAGTTTTAATTCTAAAATTATTACACACTCATTCTCTATGGACACGATCTTAAAATACTATATTAACTGCTGATTTCATGCAGCTTTATATTATGTATGAAAATCTCACACCCATCAATATCATACTATTTTGTCCCAAACACCAATATCATTTTCTCATTCACAAATAATAAATATCATTTTATCATCGGCTAATCAAATAATTATTACAAAATTGTATATGTTTAAAAGTATTTTTTCTCTCCAAATATATATTACGAATTTTATTAAATTATAAATATTCAGGTGTATCTCTAATATAATAATATAAAAATAAATTATAAAAGAACAAATTTACAGTTTTGACTTTATAAAACTTCATAGTATTTTAATATTTATTTCGAAGGACAGTAAAATATAAATCAGAATTAACAAAAAATTCATACATAAAAAGAATTACGAATAAAATTCTTTTTATAATTTATTAAATCGTTTTTGTGATACTATGTAATTAGTTGATGTAATATCCTTTTTTGTCGCAATGTTAGTTTATTCTTACAAAAAAAAAAAATTAAATAATTTTAGAGATAAAAAGGGTATATAACAAATTATTGAGTTTCATTTGACTTGATAAAGAAGTACATTTGGGTAATTATCTTGATTTTCACATGAATTTCATGTGAAAACCTATTTTAATGGGCAACAAATCGTTTGTCATTATCAATTCGTAGAGTCGGAAGACGAAGCTATTCGTCAGCTTTATAACAGTATAACCTCTTTTGATAATTGCAATGTCAGATTAAATTCCCTTAACAAATTAATTATGCAACAAGAAAGAAATGTATGGTCCAAATTTGTTTTCTATTTCTCTAAAAAAAGGCATGGACAACATTCAATACAAAACCAGTGAGTGCGTCTTTAATGGACGGTTGAGCTATTATAACAATAGTCGTAAAAATCATAAAAATAATTACAGAATTACAATAAATATATATAAGTAATTGCATTAATTTATAAATTTAAAATATATTATCATCCACACATGGTGCAGACGAATCATCTTGTTCATGTTATTATCTGATTCATAATACCTATTTTAAACTATTTTTTTATACCGCAAACTATCTATAAATTATAATATTAAAGTTACATAATTTACTTTAAATTCTATATAAAAATATTTTTGAAAACCTAACATATAATATTATAATTTGAAGTTTGGAATGATGTTTAATATTTATATTCTAAATATGAGTTTTTGAAACATTTTAATTTATTGATTGAATATATTAAAGAATATATTTATGTGGGTATTTAAATGTCTTCAAATTTAGATTTGGATAACGAGTTAGATAATCAGCAGATATTTTTTTGTAAAGATATTCTTTTTTGGTGTTGGATATGGATGCTAAACTTTTTTTATTCATAACGATCGGGTTAAGTAACAAATATTTTGAAATTTAAGGATATTCGTCTCATGTCCAACGTTACATGATATTATGTGTTTTTGTACTTCTCGTTTCTCTCATAAAGATTAATATTCACACCTAAAATAAGAAAGTGTTCAAAGTGAAAGAAAACCCTAATGTGGTACCAATTTAAAACTTTGAATTTAGGAGTTAGTAATGTTGGATCTTACACATGAACTCTGACATATCTTTACGAAACCTTATCATCTAGTCAAGTCCAAGAAAAATCACATTAATTTGTTAGATTTAATTCTCAAATTAGTGGCCATAAATAACACATTAAGAAGGGAGAATTACCTATAAATTGGAGACTAAAGACACCATATAGTGAACAACAATTTCTGTACCAGAAACCTAGCAATTTGTCTGTCTACATTTTGTAAATCTCATTGTAAAATTCTATAAATTATCAATTAAACATCATACACATTTTTGTCTTATTGTGTGATCCTAATTCATTAATATCGGTCTATCACTTTGATTTCTAACTATCAAATAAATCTTAACACGATTTACATTTGTATTCACCTGATTTAAGAACTCAGATTTCTCATCCACAGTTTTGCGCCGACTATGGGAAGTCATAAGTTTTCTAACTCCAATGTTAAAAGTAACAATGGCTGGAGAGTAATATATCACAACAAGATCAGTCTGATATATATATATATATTATGCTCAAGGATTTTCTAGCCAAGGTCATATTCAAACTACCAAGACATGGCTATCAAAACTTTGATAGAAGCATTTAAAACTTTGACAGAAGCATATCAACCAGAGAAAATCGCTTGTGAATAGAAGGCTTAGCTGCTGCCCAATATGCGTTAGAATAACAGAGTAATGAACATTGCTTTTTTAAAAATAATATTTTTATTGTTATTGAGTAATGAATAGTATTACTCTATATATGGTATACTAATGTTTATCCCTTCATTTTTGGACTGGGCCTTGTTTATTTAGAACATGATATTTTAACTTTTATATGATATTATTTTATACTTAAGAAAATATGTTATTCTTATGAATATTAATTTCAGAACTAGCTATTTAGATTATTTTTTTTTTTAAATATACATAGATATGATGACTAACTAACTTTTTGTTAATTTTTTTTGTTATGTCATGTAATATAATTTTATTGATACAAAAAAACTTGAATTAAAATAATATTTTAATTGTTATTGAATATAATTAACCAAATAAAATAATGGTTTAAAATCATATTTTAATAAATATAGGGGCTTAACTATAAATCCTCTATAATTAACTTGAAAAACAATATTCATTAAATATTCTTTTAGAGTAAAAAATAGAATAGAGTTGGAAAAGAACTTAGTTTTATTATGTAGTTACTCTATTTTGAAATGAAAATTGGTATCAAAAGTTGGAGAGATGCTCTTAGATTGATGACGAAGAAACCGTTGCAATTAGTCACAAAGAACCCATAGGTATTAGTCACAAAGAAACACAAATGATAAGTGTCTATCTATCTGTGGTAATTGGACAAAACTAAGTTTGTTATTATTCATATAAAATAGTTACGAATTGGTGGTAGTTAAGTTGTGGCAATTATAGACACATATTTAATCATTGCAATTTGTGCCAAAAAGCTACAACAAATTTGTGGCAAGTTGTGGCTAAAATTGAGACAAATTTAGTTTTGTATATTTCGTGGTTAATAGCTACAAATATTAATGTAGCAATTTTGTGGAAATAGAGCAATAAATAACCACCGCTGATCGATAGTTACAACGTCAAGGCTACGAATTAATATTGTGGCGGTTGGTTGGTAATGGCAAAATAGCCACAAAATATTGATCATTATCTACAGCATATTTTGTGACTATAACCAGTTTTTTTAGTGACCGAACTTAACCCTTTAACACTGAAATCATTCTCAGTATTCAGTCATGAATCAAATCCTTTATTAAGGACTAACGATTTTAAGGTTCCAATACTTAAAAATATATTCTATTTGAAAAAAAAAATGATGAAAAACAATTTATAGTTTTGAGTTGTTCCATCAGCCCTCGACAATCCAAATGTTCACCCGCGGCGAAAGCAAAAATTTTACATGAACACTTATTATTTGATATATATATGTATATATATATTTATAAAATCTAATAGTTTTAATTTTTCTAGTGCTCGAACTCCAGATATGTGATAAATTTCATAGGTGTATTATTTGATATTCAGTTACATAATATGTATCATTTATTATTAAATCATTATAATTAGCGTCAGTTATTATTGTAAGAGATGCTAGCTATATACATTTTTCTTGTAGTGTTTCAAATGGATAAGTTTAGAATATATGTATTGCAACAATGATCCGTTTATTATTATGTCAGTAATTACAACCATACGCTGTATACAAAGAATTATCTACAATGGTTACAAAGTATATAAACCCATAATATTTGTTGAAAAACTTACATATATATTTTATGTACGACTAATGTGATGTTTGATTTTACAAGTGTTGGTCAGGACAAACGAATGGAGTCCGATCAGAGACATCCTTTGGGTATAACCAAACCAAGTTGCTTACCAGAAACATTGGTGCAAGAAGTCTTTGCTGCTTCACCGTGATAAGTTAAATTAATTGCCTCCATTCGAATCTGAGTGCATGGGAATCCCTCACTACAATCCATCTTTATAGCAACTTTTGTGGCCGATGTTCCCATGATTCCACTGTATATTACATCGTTTATTTTGATTCCCGACTCCTGAAAGTTTATTTTTTCACATTATTTACTTATTTCTTAGAAACAATTCATACATGAATATTAAATTTATTATCTATTTAGGCTCTAAATAACGTAAAAAATATAATAAGAGTAATAGCACAAAATAAACAAATTTCGTGGTTTATTTGCAAAATCGGTATCGAACTCTTTTTACATATGATGGTCATTTATCGAATGTGTGTGTTTTTTAAAAAAATATCATAGCTTTCACGTTTTTTAAAATAATGTCATGTTATTTTATTTGATAACAGACTATTTTAAACAATATATAACATACATCACTTTGTTTACAAAAACTGGTATTTCATTTTTTTACCAATTTTTGGCTCTGCATTAAGCTCTATAAAAAAATCAGTAAAGGAGAAAGAACCTGAGTTGGGCAATAAGAGTCGCCAGGACAATAGTTCTGGTCAATGAGGATAGGATATGAGACGTTGACCATACGAGCCCCTAAGAACCGAACCCTCTCCACGAATCCTTTGCTACGACGCGGCCACGACTTTATCCTTAGCCCATTGTCCGTCCGTACGAACACTGCCTTTTTCACCGTCACATTTTCCACGCCTTGTTCCTCTAGGTCCTTCGCTAAGCTCCCAATGCTGGACATAATATATATGAGACGAAGACCGGTGCAATAACATTTGTAATATATCACGTTAGGTGACACTATCTATATACCTGATTCCATGTCCAGGACCACAAGTGATTCCATCTACCATCAAGTTCTTTGTACCGGGTCCGATGGAGATACAATCGTCTCCGGTTTTGATGGAAGCATTCCGGACCTCGATGTCAGTTGATTTCTGAATGTGAATGCCATCGGTGTTGGGACTATTATCTGGTGCTATGATTCGGACATCTTCGATCTTTATGTTTTTGCAACGGTTGATTGCTATGTGGAACAATTGGCTGTTCAATGACAATACCCCTTTGATCCTCACGTTGTAAGAGTCCATGAATCTCAGTGTCTGCATTTAATATAGTCATCTTATTTTTATGTTAGATTTTGTTTTTTATTTGTGTTTGCGTTTTCTTATGTGTTCGATATTAATTATAATAGAGTGTTCTTTTCCAAATAATAACGTCCTAATATATAATGGGACAATTAAGAAACAAAAATTAAAAAAAATTAAATTAATATATGCCAATTTTTCAGAGTTAAAGAAATACACAATTTCGGAGTTTATATTTACTGCTTAGGGTATATAATTTAGGACATTAGGATTTAATTTATAATTATTTTGTTAATTTTAATAATATATAATATTTTAATTATTTTGGTATAAAACATGGCATTTATTTTTAAAAGTCTCATTTAATATCAGAACAAAAAATTGTGGTAAACGCACACTTCAAATAAAAATAGAATAAAATAGAAAAACGAAGAAACTTTATTTTGCATACGGTGTTGCATTTACACTTTTGCAAAAATATATAATAAGCTTACCTTTTTTTCATTCTCTTTCTTTGAAGGAGAAAAACTTAACAAGGAATGCAAATGCATAAATTGGCATTTTAAGACAACCGCAGCCTCAAATTAAAATTATCGACCCGAAATAATGATTAAATAATACATACCGTTGCACCTTCAGGGCAGTTTTGACCATTGGCCTTGCAACTCCACAAGGTAGATCCCTTAGCATCAAAAGAACCTCCAAGCACAGTAACATTGTGAACACCAATAAAACTGAACCAATTTTCTTCCTTCCCAAGCAACCTATAATCTTGAGGCCCAATCATAGTTCCATCAATCCTTAGGGTTATCTCACGGCTTCTGCAACTTTCTCCTTCAAACCGAAGCTCCCGACCAATCAAATACCTTCCTTCCGGTACGTAAATCATGGCAGAGTCTTCCACTCGACACGCTGACTCCCATGCATCCGAAAAGGCTTTTGTGGCATCTACGACGCCGTTTGGTTTTGCCCCGAAACTCATAACGTTAAGACTTGTTCTTGCGTCACACTGAGCAAAATGGGACATAATTACTGTTATTAGAATGGCAACGACGTGAACAAAGCTTAGAGACGATGCCATTTATGTTCCAACGAAGGGAAATGTGTGTGTGTGTGTCTGTGTGTGTTTCTTTTACTATTATTGGACGATTTAAAAGTTCAAGAATGTATTTGCCGATGAAATATAATGATGAATCTATAAGTGTGCACGTGTATATATATATATATATACAAGGTTAAGGTTTTGGATAAAGAGAAGAAGGATTCTTTGTGGTTTAAGAATCAAAGCATGAAGCAGACGGCACGCGTCGCCATCAATATCTCTACGGTATTTGAAAACGAGTTGTTTGGTTTCCAAGTAACCTAGAAACCTCCGTACGTAACGTTGAGAAATCATTCTATCTTTTATAATAAGTCGAGTAAGTACGAAGTGATCCTTCAACTTTAATTGTTAGTTGAATTTATCATTATATCATCTATAAGCTATAGGCCTGATTCTGATTAGTAATTAAAAAAAAAGGTTTTCAACCTAAAGGATCTATCCATAAGACATTATAACCGTTATATCTGATTTTTTAACATACAGTTGAGAGGACCAAACTCGTTTATGGCAAACATGTTTAACTAGTTGAACATTAATTTTTCATAGTATAAATTCTATGGAAATATTTGTAGTTCTTGAAAAACAAATCTGGCTGCTTCTACATAAATATGAGGGTAGGTTAAAGAGAATCTAAAGAAACTTAAAAGAAATAATACTACAAGTCTACACTCTTGGTCATGAGAAAACATGTGTGGCTCGAGATCATTATAGCTTTGAACCATATGGATGATGATTCATGGAATAAATCTATAATTAATTTCTTAATAATTCGTTAAGAAATTCAACGTTCATTTTTTGAGCTTATCTTATGCTGTTGAAAATCCCTTCATGTTTTTGTTTATTAATTAGTATATTAAATGGTCTTTCTTCGTTTTTCGTTCCTTTTTTGAGCCTTACTTCAAGAGATCCATCATACATGCTTAGTTAAAATTTAAGCATTCGCATTGCTTATAAAAAAGTTTACAAAACATATTGATTAATCCTACCGTCATGGACCCAAAAAAGCCTCTCTTTAGGTTTAATTTCATCGCAACTCGCTTTAGATGACTTAAAAACACTTTAAATATCATGTTATGTGTTCACATTAAGAATCTAATCATCATTTATATTTAGCTGGTAGCTATATTACTTATTTAATTTTTACATAGCTATAAAATAATAAAACAAAGCACCAACGTTAGTGAAAAGCACCAAAGTTAAATATAAACGGTGATTTTGGTAGATAATTGGCAAAAGCACACACATTTTAGTAATTAAATTGTGCATCAATTGCAAGAGTTTTCAAAAATGGCATGTTATTACATAAAATAACATCATATATTGTAAAATGATAAAACCACACGAAATATCCAAGCTAATTTAAATAAAACATAATATACCCCGACTCTGCAAATAAAATAAAAAAAACTATCATGATCATTTGGTGGTATTACTCAATAATATAAATACAAATTCATTACTTGAGGTATCAGAATAAAGTTACATTACAAATCCATTACTCATAAGCAACATATTAGCCTCTAAACAAAAAAGGTAAGAAGCTAATCATTTTTTTCTCTATTTTTTTCCACACAAATGTACCATTAGAATCAAAAAGACAAGAGTTGCTTTTATCTCACTGTACACTTACAAAACACACCTCCGAGAGAGAATTGGCTCTTCTTCTATGGACTGTGCAAGTTCCTTAACTGTTCAACCACATCAAGTGTATTGCTTAGCTGTTGATAATCAGATCGATGAAGAGCGTTTACTTGTCCCGAGGTTTTCGGTCTATCATCGGAATGTTTATTTGCTGATCTACCACGAGGACAGTGACGCACACGGATTCTGTGGTTTTTTGTTTCGGTCGAGAACCTTCCGTGAACCACGAGGACCAGTATGACTTCCTCGTCTCTTGTGTCTTCACACCAAGAGTTCTGAGCAACACCATCTACAAACTCTTCTACTGTTGGGAAGACTTCGAGATGGACTGAAACCTCAGCTATTTGGTTTGGCTTGATTATCCCCGTTCCTGGAGACACCTGTTTACAGAAAATAAGCATTTAGTGAAATCGATTCCAAGGAAACTTAAAAGACCCACGACATGATATACGCAAAGGTGACTAGTAGGAAGATTTAAGATCGGTCTTGTTAGCGACTGCGATCAGCGACTGCGATTAGCAACTATTCGTTTGGTAATCGCAAAACATACGACTAACAACCAGCGGTTAATAAATTTTAAATCACTAGTTTTTTCGCAACTAAATTTTTTACGACTGCGATCTGCGACCACCGATTAAAAACCAGCAACTGTCAGACGAACAAACCAGCGACTGCAATTGAAACTAGCGACTGTCAAAACAGTTGCAGGTTACAGTGGTTGCTGATAAACGAACAGGGCCCTTAAGGCCAAATTTAGAAGAAAAAAAACCACAGCCATGATGTCTATCGTAATCTTTCGTTTATCATTATGGTAACTACTTGCAAATTTAACTCTATAAGCTCCTCGAAATCAAAAGACCAAGCTCACATTTCTAAGTAGGTGCTTTTAGGAGGTGCGAGTTAATTGTTGTTTCTTAGGATACACAACAATGAAAAAAACAAACTGCAAGCATGAACGAACAACTAACCTCAAGCCACTGAGGAAACCCGAAAGAGTCTCTTGCTCGGTGGTCGTGTGCCTGATCGTCATCCTCGATGATAGATTGACCTTCACAAATTATTTTAAAGAAAGCAATGTTCTTCTCGCTCTTATTCGTGATACGCAGAATCGTTGAATCATGATTTTGAAGAATAATATTATTAGTGCTGACAACTAATTCTGGAACCTTGCTTAACTCTCCAAGCATGACCTTGATCTTCTTATTCGAGTTTATGATGTTCCCAAATTCTTGTCTCCTAATTGATTCATCGACCCGGGCAATCTTGACACTAAATACACAGCGCACGGGCTTGTGGTCACTGTCTGTCACATCCATGCAGGCATCGTACCTTAGAAAAATATAGAATTGCAAGTCTTAATCCTTGCTCAATTCGAGGTTTAGAATCATATAGTTATAAAGGATCACATAAAAGCATGAATTACTCAAATCTGTATCTCAAGGACTCTAAAACCTAACTCTCTGATATTATAGAAGTACTCTTAATCTCCGCAAAACGAAGCACTGAAACTGATGAGAAAGAATGTCTCAAATGCCACATTTCTCGGTCCTAGAGGCTCATGTAGGATTAAGTCATATAAAGCCTGTGCAACACTTTCGTAAACCAGAATGTAGATACAGTATCCACTTTTCTAAAACAAGTCACCAAAAACAAGTGCAAGGTACATAATGTTTCTTTACTGAGTCATCATAGGCAGATTAGGCTTCCAAGAACATCTAAATGGTTGATGAATATTGCAATCAAAGTACCAGAACTGATGGAATTGAAAGAGAAAAAAAAATAGTAAGCTAATAACTTGTTACAGAAAATGAGGACTGACACACTATTCATCATCTGTTACTGATCTAATAAACATATGGAAAATAAGGTGATCCTGTATCTAGCATGCTTTCTAGTTTTAACTGTGAACTGACTCGGAAACCTACTTAACATAAAGCTTACTGTGATACAGAAGACACCACTGGACAATCCAAACTGCACTCAGCTCCCAACTGATTCTTGCTATCACGATATAGAATCCTATCACACCAGGCAGGAATCCGCTTCTTTTCCCCAGAATCATATCCTGCCGAAACAGATATTTAAAGTTCAAATACAGTTTCCGCAATTCAGTGCTATTTGATCCAAAATCCCTGGATATAGTAATATTATCACAGATCTAGCTTCTTCCCATTGACAATAATCTTGTGACCATATCACTGAAGCCACCAGAAAGTTTGCTCCCACCAGATGAGAGATAGTGTGAACGTATTTCAAATTCTCTTAGGTACATGCAAGGCTAAGCTACTATTATTTGTAGTATTTCTCTGTAAGTACTTCGATAAATCCACATTCTCAACTTTTCAAATTATTGACCTTTAGGTTTTAGGCTACCTATCTACAGAGAAAAACTTGGATGTTCACAATTGATAATGCTGTCAATTTTACTCTCTATTCTTAGAGAGATTTGGAACAGAACCTTGAACTATGATTATACATGGAAAATTACTAGAAGCAAATCACTGACCTGCTAGACCAGCTTGGTGCCTTTCAAACTTGTATGTTGGAGGGAACCTGATAATTGCTTCACGCATCCCTTGAAAAACAGTCCCAGCTTTCATTTCAGCATGTAGCTGGTCTTTTTCTCTTAGCCAATCAAAGCATCTCTGAGAAATGAAATCCCTTGTTTCATCATAAGTTATATCATCCAAGCGGTAATTAAAATCTCCAAGAAATACGGTCATGTCTGCCTCAGATAATTCAGGCATTGCTTCAACTGTGTTGACGCCCACAGCCTGTGAAAATATAGCTCTTAAACTTTTTGAAGAAATTACACATTACAGTCTCTGATAGATAATTATAGCAACTATAACAATCAAATGAAATACGAACATTTCCACCACGAGGCACTGAGACACCAAATGAAGCACCAGCTGCAATGGAGGAGACCAATAACAAGAGAGACCAATGAATAGGCCAAAATCGATAAGCCAAGTAGGCAACAGAGCATGATAGAAATATATTTCGCAGCATACCAGCTCCTGGATTGAGTGAGCTAGACTGGCGTGAGAAGGCCATTGTTCGATAAACATGGTCGAAGTCAGCATTCCGCCGGTTAACAGCTTCTAGGTGTGCAGCAAAATGGCAATTTACAAAGCACAGTATTCGATCATACATTCTGAGTCGCACACCTACCGCTCCCTAAAAAGAAAAAATTGTTCTGTAATTCTAGATATAAGATAATAAAGAAATGGAAATTGGACAAGAACCATAAAAGTTAACATAATGTTTGAGATAACCCCAAATATTTATTGTTGGTGATATAAGTGAGCAACTATTGCCAATAGGGCGCCATACCTTATTACCAATCGCTCGTCCAAAACCACAAGGAACCGCAGCAGCGTCAACATCTCCCACGTGAGGCTTAAGGTCATTTCTAACCCTGAAAAAATGTATTTCTTCTATAAGACTATAAACTTATCAAGTTCATTCAATACTAGCAAGTGAAATGGAAAACAAAATGCCCCAGATAGAAAGTATGCAGGATAGAAATTGGAAAAATAATTAAAAGAATAATCTCTGGAGAGAACACAGATAGGATAAGTAAAACCGGAATCTTTATACTCTCTCCTTAGTTTAGGACCAAATATTTTGAGAAAACCAAATAAAAATCAAAGAAATTTGAAGTAAGACAATTTTTCTAACAAGTTATTCCTACGCTGTTATTTAAGAACTGCTTTGTGGAAATTAGACAAAACGAGATTGAAAGAGAACATTTGGCATCTGAGAATTAAACAACCCAGATGAGCATAAATAACATGGGGTGTGCTTCAACTATAAAGAGAAATTGACTAAATTAAAATGAACAGACATAAGTGACATTAAATAAAAGTACTAACCATACACATATGAGCAACCCTGCTAGCTGCCTAGAGCCAACACGAACAAACGATGAACCCTCATCCAAAGTTTTCCCGATCATATCCATCCACCACTGACCAAGTAGACTACCCTCAAGTCCCACCTGCATTTTCAAGGAAACAGAGTCAAGAAAGCGCAATTTACAGATAGGCTCATAGCTCGTATAAAATTTAGCCCCCTAAACCAGAGATAGAATGAAAAAAAGGACGTGTGTGTGTGTGCGCGCACGTGTGCGTCTGAAGTTTTCTTTACTTGAATAGCATAAAAGCAAAACAAAGGCCACGAGGACTGTGCATAATGAAGGCCAATCAATTGAGGCAGTTAACCAGATTCTACTCTTCTCTGAAAGAAAGTCATTGCATAACTTAAATAGCACTGGTGGTGCATCAGCCAGAAGAGTGGCAAATGCCTTACGAAATACATCTTCCCCACGTAATATTAGGTGAACGACAACTTACCGTTTCTTTTGCTGCAGACATTGCAAGAACTCCTGCTCCCATTTCAACCTCTTGCAGTCCAACAACAACGATCTCAACTCCAGTTGCAGCACAGCCTATCCAAGATACAAGCGAGTCCGTTGATGCTTTCTCCTCTCCAACATTCCATGTACCAGTTAATATTTTGAGATTCTCAATCCTTGAATACAAAAATTCTTTTCCAACCAACTCAGCCCGCAATACATTGTCAAGGGGTCCTGGAGAAGTAACATTCCATCCTCGGATACCTCCATGATTCGCAAGTGTAAACAAATAACCACCACCGATAGCCATTTTTATTACAGGACCGCTATGAGCCACCCATCCTCCGAGCAGCTTTCCCTCAAGGTCCAATACCTGAACAATTCCATTGGAATAACCAATCCACAGCCGAGAACAAAAAGTGAACATGCAGACAATACCAGAGGACTGGTATGAGAACTCTTGCAAGCAATTACCATTCCCATCCCATCGCATAACTACACCGTTTGAAGTTCCAGTCCAAATAAGTCCATCGGCTGATATGACAATGGCCTCAGTTCTCCTACCATCATCACAAAAACCTCCTTTTGCTGCAGCACGGCGAACAGCATCAGCTGCTCCCATAAGGGCATTACGAGACCGCTGAAAGAAACCAAGAGAAGATTGAGTTTTCTCTTTCTTTGAAGAAATTGCAATCTTCATCTTTGCTTCTTCAGTCCCAAAATCAGGAAATACAGACGTATCATTTCGATTCTCGAGCTGCCCATCAATATTGAATACTTTGATCAAATACCTTGTGCGAGCATCCCTGCCATGAAATAAACAACCACAATACAAAAGAAAAATCACAAAGTTATATAGGTAAACTTTATGGTTGTGGCTAGCAATTAAAAAACTATAGATTCATTGACAAGAGAAATGGTAGAAAATAAGTAGATAACTTCCATTAAGTTTACTGTAGTAATGCTGCCATATTCTGGATCAGCAGACAAAAACGAGTATCAATCTTACCACAAAGCAAACGTCAGGGAACTAGCACTCCATACTTTTGCCCTTGTTTGATCAGATACCAGGAACGTAACATCCGACGTAAATGTATTAGCAAAACCATTGACCGAAGTCTGGCTCCTGGGGTCAATATACGATCTCTCTAAGGATAACACAGCCATGTGCCTTTTTTCCATCGTCAAAGAAAGAGACTTGCCAAGAGCATCCCAGGGCCAAACTTTAAGAGCGCCGCCCTCAGACCCTGACCATATATCTCCTAGATAATTGATAAAAAAATAGTCGGGTCATGAAAGAAGGTTTATCTATATCATACGAGAGGGTGCCGTAGTTCATTTATATTCTGAGATTGCTCCAACATTGACCAAAGAGGATGAAATAGAGATGCCAATAGGGAGTGAATGCTAACTTAACCAGATAATCTATCCACCCAAGGAAGATAAATCACAGGAAGTTCCGCCCAATATAGTAGGTAAAATTCTAAAGTGAAACAATGAAAAAATGAACTAGAAGAATCGTCATCAATCTTAATTTCTCATTACATATTAGCCATTTAAAAAGAAACCAAATTTTATCCTTAACAGCAGGTAGGTATTGGATGCTGGAATGAGGAAAGATAATGACCTGTTTATATACTTCCGAGCTACTACTAAATGGACACTCTAGCCAGCTTCTCTAGTGGAACTCGAGAAACCAAAAATATGTATTCATCAGCATAACAATCAGAATAGAGCCAAACAATTTATCCACAATGAGAAACTCGATGATGACATTTAAAATCGTTTTTCTTTCATCTTGAAAGACTATGTTAATACTTCCAATTTCTGCCTATAGAATCGCCTATTGCTAAAATGTCTCAGCAAGTAAAAATAGGAACTTAACAAACTCACCGTGAGCCGAGATGGCAATAGAGAGCACCGGACCACGATGAGCTTGCCACGACAAGGCTTCTTCAATGCCATGGTCATCTCTCAGTTTCCAACATCTAATCCTCCCGTCTCTATGCCCACTCCAAACCACTCTACTACCTTCATCACCAATCATACAAACAACCGAAGACCCACTCTCCATCTCCGAAGTCTCCTTATACGGTGCCGTATCCTCAAACTCTAATCCCCTTCCGCTTCCGTACAGTTCATCGAAGTCCCATACCTTTAATCCACCGTCCTCCCCTCCAGCCCACAATTGTCTCTCAGTACTCGTCATCGTCCTCACGAACCGCCCAATTTGACTTTCCCTTAATGGATGAGGTCTGATCTCAAGACTCGGCGGTCGATTTGGATGTACTGCAGACCTAATCGGAACCTTGAAGATCCCGGTTCCACCACACTTCCCAACGAATTCCGGCAGAGAATCGGAGCCACCACCGTCGTTCTCCGGTCCGATCCCGTCGAAATTGCCGTCCTCGCTTAGCCTCCGGTCAAGAAATTGGATCATGTAGTCGATGCGTTTGTTGCTGTCGTCGACGGAAGGACCGGAAGGGTGAGATTCGTCGCCTGAGGAAGACGCCGAGGAGTATGAACAACGGTTGAAAAGCGTGGACGGAGTTGCCGTCGCCGAGGAGAAATCGGAATCGTTGGGAGTGGTGTAGAAGGAAAATACGTCATCGTTTAGACCGTTCTGATGATCTCCCATGCGTTCTGGACTTGAAGTTTTACTTCAGCAGACTCGAGAGAGACGAAGTTTTGGGAACAATTTCTCAGACACTCTTAATTGTTGAGCATATTTCATTTGTACTCTTCTCATTTCTAAAATACTCTTCATGTGGACCTCATATAACATTTCACCATTTCTTCCCTCGTTACCCTCATCTATTTTTTTTCTTTTTATTTTTCATTTAAATAAACAATAATGAAAATTAAAAACAATCTGGTCTCATGGGACCCACAAAAACAATTTTTCTCTCTTCCTTACTATAATGATACTTTATGGGACCCACAAAAATGCATTTTTCTTCTTTTTCTACAGCCATTAACCTTCACCCCTTTTTCAACCAAATTTTCTCCAATTTCTTATTCTCTCCATTAATTTTTTATATATTCATCACATATTTAATATATATTATGTAGAATTATTGAATATTTAAGATTAAAAATTCGAAACTAGGAGAATTGAACCTTTTACATTTGAATTCAAAGAATTGAGAATAAACCAATTGAGCTGATGTGTTTTTTTTGCAAGTATTACAAACACATTAATATTTATAAACTCAACTAATTAATAATTTAGATAATCAAGTTTATAATTATAATTATTTTGTTATAGTATATTTATAATTATCTTTAGGTAATTAAATTATAGTATATTTATAATTATACTATATTATAAATATAATTATATTATATTTATAATTATCTTTAGTTACTTTTGGTTTTTTCTGGTTTTATGTGGATTTTTGTAGAATTTTGGTTATGTTTTTAGGTATTTTGGCTCTATTTTAGTTTTATTTGTTTTTATATGATTGTTCGTGTAACTATTTTTCACAAATACAATTAAGTAGTACAAATATAACTTGATACAATTATGTTTAAATTATACAATTGATAATTACGAATACAACTTAGTACAACTATGTGTATGTATTGAAATATTATTAAATTAAACGTTTTCACAACTATGTAATAACAAATACAAGAATACAACTGAATACAACTATGTAAATATCGTATACAACTGAGTTTTGAGAATACAACTGAATAGTAAAAATACAACTGAGTACGACTGGTCCTATGTATTACATGGTATTAAATAGTTCATAAATTGAAATATCTAGGTATTAATCGTATAACTATGTACTATGAAATACAACTGTATATTACTGGTACAACTTCATTGTAGGATGTAGAGTTTAGGGTTTAGGGTTTGGGGATTAGGGTTTGGGTTTAAAGTTTGAGTTTTATGGGTTATAATCATATATTTGGTATATTAAAACCAGAATTTATCTTATTAATTATGATATCTAATTATTATTCTAGAAAAAATGAAAAATAACATGTTTTAATCTTAACAAACCCTAAACATATATGTGTGTTGTTAACTTGTTTGATCATTAGTATGCAAATTGTTCAAAATTTGTAATTTTGAAAATTTATTATTATGAAAATTTTCTAATCCTAATTTGGTAACATAATATAGTCGGTACAACTAAGAAAATTGACTTCAAATATCAATATAACTGAAAAAACCATAAACTGACATTTATATAACTATGTGTTATTTATACTACTATGTACAACTATAGTGTGAACGCTTCTAGTGTGAACAAGTGTGAACGCATAATATTTATTATTATTTTATTGAATAGTAGTGTGAACGCGCAGGAGGGCGCGTGTGATTTAGCACGAGTCGTACTCAGTTGTATTTGTACTATTCAGTTGTATTCTCAAAACTCAGTTGTATACAATATTTACATTGTTGTATTCAGTTGTATTTTTGGTATTTGTTATTACATAGTTGTGAAAACGTTTAATTTAATAATATTTCAATACATACACATAGTTGTACTAAGTTGTATTCGTAATTCTCAATTGTAGAATTTAAACATAATTGTATCAAGTTATATTTGTACTACTTAATTGTATTTGTGAAAAATAGTTACACGAACAATCATATAAAAACAAATAAAACTAAAATATAGCCAAAATACCTAAAAACATAACCAAAATTCTACAAAAATCCACATAAAACCAGAAAAAACCAAAAGTAACTAAGATAATTATAAATATAATATAATTATATTTATAATATAGTATAATTATAAATATACTATAATTTAATTATCTTAAGATAACTACCTAAAGATAATTATAAATATACTATAACAAAATAATTATATTGTATAATATAATATTATCTAATATAATTATAAATAATTTAATTTAATTATAAATATAAATTATTTAATTTTATTATAATTTATATATATAATTATAAACAATTATAATTATAAACTTGATTATCTAAATTATTAATTAGTTGAGTTTATAAATATTAATGTGTTTGTAGTACTCGCAAAAAAATCACATCAGCTTAATTGGTTTATTCTCAATTCTTTGAAATCAAAGGTAAGAGGTTCAATTCTCCTAGTTTCGAATTTTCAATCTTCAATATTCAATAATTCTACATAATATATATTAAATATGTGATGAATACATAAAAAATCAATCTGGTCAAATGGTTTAAGTTACTTGTTTCTTTACTTGGGAATCCAAGTTTGAGCATGAAGTGTTGCAATTTTGCCAAAGTGGACCTAAAAATATGATTGGTGGGGCCCATCACTAATTTTTTTTAATTTTTTTTAATTTGACCCGGTTTGGATTTGGATTCTAATGGGTTATCCGATGGATCGCGGTATGGGTCGTAAATAAATTTAAGTGTATTGGTTTTTTAGTAATTACATAAATTTTAATTAAAAAATAAATCAAAAAAAAAATTATAAAAATAGAGGAGTGTTTGGGAAATGCTTTTAACTTTTAAGAGTACTTTAGAAATGGACCCGAAGTTTTGTTTCCGTAGCCTAAAAGATATTTTTGTGAAGCAAAATCGCAGAAATGCTTCAAACGTGTCACTGCGAACCTCTGATTTTTTTATTCGTCATTCAAATTTTATTATTTAAGGAAAATAGACAACTAACAAGTTTAATTACCTATAAAATACAATCTGAATCATAAACAAATCTATTAATTCGTAGTGTCAAAATTATTAAAAAAAAATTGGCTAACAAAATAAACTGAAAAGTGATTTGTCTTACTACGATTTAAAAAATTAAAATTAGAAGATTAAAACTAAGATTAATATAAAAGCCACTAGACTATGTTGACAAAAAAAAAACTAAAATTAATATAAATCTAATTTTAACTTTACACATTTTAATTTTAATTTTTCATAAACTTTAAAAAATTATATTACATTTCGTTTTACAAAAAAAACAATATTAATCTCAATCTAAACCAAAATCAATTTTATAATTTTCTCTACCACTTTCTTCCTTTTCTCTCAGAAATTATGGTTCTTCATAACACTATCCATCGTTCATCTTCTATTTTTTTCTTTTTTTTCTTTGTTTTCATCCTCCTCCTATTCCAATTTTTTTATATTCAGATTCTCTGGGACCTAAATGCATCATTCTCTGGAATTTTTTTAATTCTTTGTTGATGTTTAATGATACGAGATTGATTTACTCATTCGTAGAGGGATATAGAGAAGATGCAGATTTTAACTTAGAGAACAACGATGATGAACAATTTCTATTTTATATTCCTCTTACTACGGGTGCATATATCTATACCGTTATATTTGTAAGTTTCTTGTCTTAATGCATTTTCTTTTATGCAGCATCAGAGATTGATATGGGAGTAGTAACATGGAACCTTTTCTGTTTGGTTACTTGTAAAAATTTTGGAAATGATTTGATGTGTGTTATCAATCGAATGAATTAGCAATATTTCATGTGTATTGCTAAATTAGTTTTTTTTTAACAGCATAGTGATTTTAATATTCATTAAATATTGCAGAGTACTGTGTTCGAACTCTATACATATTTCGTGAATTTAATATTATTCTAATAAATTAGTTTCTCTTTATAAGTAAAGATATGGGATTGTTTATTTTAGTTTGTTTAGATCCTTTTTTATTCAACTAATAATGTAGCTTTGTCTTTTTATTTGGTCAAACTTTATTTTTGTTGTTGGCGTAATATTTTATTCACATAGTTTTTTTTTTATTATTTGCTCAATTATAAGTATTAATTTGGACTTGTTAAAACTTCCTTTTAGACTAAGGTATTACCCTCAAGTTTTCCAGATCAATAACAACAAACGATGTTTTGGACAGATTGGATAAAGTGCTGCCAAATGAGTTGAAAGAAGGAAAGAGAGATCCCATGTTTGTTCAGATTTTTGTAGTTCATGATAACTGTCTAGGTTATTCTACAAAACTGATACACAATTTCATATGTAGGCAGCTGATTAACGACAAAATACATAAGCTCTAATTTCTGTTTGCAAGTAGATTACTGCATTTTTTTTTTGCAAGAGTCTTGTGATCGTATCTTTTTTCAACTGTTTCATGTCTTTTTTTTCGCCTATTAGGATCTTTTTATGTTTTAGGTGGTAGAACTTTGGCATGTTCAACGTTTAGAGGGATACGTCATTCATCCTGAATATTTATTGGATTAATATATTTCTGATAGTGGTATATATTGCATCAGTGAATATGTGTATTTCCATATCTCTAGAAAATTTTTGTTGGTAGCATGTTTACAAAACATTTTCTTAAATCATACTTTCGACATGTACAAGTTTTTTTTCTCAAATCAATAAAACAGCCGAATTTATCATTTCTAACTGTAGATGTGTAAATGTTAACCTGATAAACAATAAATCTTTTAACCTTCTCAAATTTTTATCAATATTTTTCTTCACTTTAATGATTCTGTTTTGTGCTTAATGTTTTTCGCTCATAAAACCACATGGTTAAAATTTCTCTTATATTTCTAGCAAATGAATTATTGAATACTCTCTAGATAAATTTAATATAGAATTTATTGATACATAGGGTTAGTTGTCCTAATGTTGAATCTATATCCAGAAAAATGACAACGAGTCCATTTTTCGTATCAGCTTCATGTAGATATGTTCCAATGATTGTATTCATTTGGAAAATTTCGTTGAAACTACTCTCAAAATTGATAAACCTATATACTTGTGCAGCCTTTTCAAACAGCTAAACTCTTTGCACTGAAATATGTTACCACATTATTTAACTGAGTGGTGGATGCAAAATTCATGTTTGGCATGAGGGTAAGCATTATCAAGTGATTTAGCAATTGAATAATGTCTATCTGACACAAATGCTAAATTTGGTCATCAGCAATACCTACTTTCAGTTGTCTTAAAAATCACTCCCATGAATTTTCATTCTCAAAATCAACAATTCCAGAAACAATAGGATATAGATTAGAGTTACTATCTACAATTGTAGCAACAAGTAAAACTCATTTATATTTACTTTTTATAAATGTTTTGTCAACTAGAATCCCCCTCTCTGAATAGCCTTGTAGACTCTCACAAATTGACTAAAAGAAACAAATAGATGTTTGAATCTACCCCATTGTTTCGTAGTGAGTATGTGTATCTGGATTAGTTTTTTTCAGTATGTGCAAGTATTTAAGTATTTTACCAAAACTTTGCTTTGGTATACCTCAAACAGCAACAACTGTATGCTCTTGAGATTCCCAAGCTTGCGAATAAGAAAGCTCGTAACTATGCTCCTTAAACATAAACTGTATGATCTACATCTGGTTTTGGTCTTTTCTTGATACCCTTGTATTTATGCATAATCAGATTTCTAATTATTTTGTAGAAGTTGTTTTACCAAAATTGCTTTTCTTAAAAGGAGCACATGTAACAAATGATATTCCATAGTAATTCAAAATTAGTTAAATTTTAAAGTTATATCATATTTTTGATTAAATAGATTAATTTTTTAATAATTATTAAATTTATGAATTAATGAGTATTTAATAGTTAGATACCCGTAACCAACTGATCTTCTATTCTCAAAACCAAAACTTTATTGCATTCATAATTCATTATAATCTCTTTATTTATATGGTTTCCAATTTTTACTCCTAGTTAAAGATTCATAATTGAACATTCTTGTTTGTTTTTTTACAAACAATGAAACTTAAAAAACTAAAATCTCTCGAACATTTGGTTATCCAAACTGGTGGGATATGACCCATATAAGCCATTATTGATGGAAGATTCAGAGAATTTCATGCTAGACTGTCTTTATATTTTCTGCACATGGAAAAAGACTTATAATGAAGTTGTTGAAGAAAGTCTTACATCAGTTAAATTATTTCATATATGTTGAGAATGAGGGTCACTCCATTCGTTTAGACACCATCTTGACAAAATCTGAACAGTCTTTTATGAACGCAATGTATGATTGATGAAAAACTTTTTTACATTTCATAGCCCAGATTATGGGCCTCAACCTCTGCATCTTCGAATATTTCCTAGCTCCAAAGCTATTTTTTATATTTAATCTTTTCTAACGGAATCATCCCTGACATGAGAACTAGTCAGATTCTTCACAAGATCCATCAACATGATACCACCAGTTTTTATGAACCAACTTATCTTGCTGAGAGGAAATCCCTTGGTTAATATTTTTTTCCTGAGATTTTTGTGTCTTTCCATAGTTTCTTCTCGGTTTCCATCATTTCAAGAATATCATGAGATTCTGATCTAATTTTTGAAACCTTTTGCATTCTTATTTTTTCATAAGTATCAAATTATCCTAGATAAAAAATATTTGTATTATCTTTAGAGAGTCTCCAAAACAAATAGTACATGTCAAAGAAAAACTATGACATCGGAAAAAACCTAATATTATATAGAACCTTTGGTCTAATATCTGCATATTCCAATTTCTTGTATGAGGATCAATCAAATCACCAATATTAAGAGAAATTTCAACAACTGATTGCATTATAAATTGTTGATCTGAGACAGAGAGATAATATCCATGGATCATTTCACACATGAATAGAAATATAAATGAATGAACCTATTTCAACCCTTTTGGTTAGTCAGTTTTTATTAACCAAAAATCTAGATAAGATAATACTTCTCCATCTATCTATGTGATGAAGAATAAGATCTAAATGGATCTAAAACTTATTTAATTATGTAGCCGTTATAAAAAAAATTAAGATACATTATTAATATATTAAAGGGAAAAAAATAAAATTAAAGTCATGGTTTTAAAAATCCATATCAAAACAATCATCATATAAATGACATGAAAGAATTTTAATAACAATTTTTTAATTTTTGTCTCCTTTTTTGGGAGAAAGTCAAATGCAGTTTTTCATATACGTCACAGTTAATATCTTGAAAATTACCAAAAAATTAAAATATTTTATAAATATAGATTTTCTGATAATTAATCAAAGCTTTCAAATAATAATTTCGTATAACTATTTATGTTACTTATTTTCATTTGATTTTACATTAGCCGTCAATTGAATGTAACAAAAGATCCAAATAATATAAAATTTTAATGTTGAAAAAATATAAAAAAGTTTAATAAAGACGATGTCATTATTATATCTCAGTTCATGTCTTTATTTAAATTTGCAGTTTTGGAATCGGAACGCACTCAAATTCACTTAATTTGATCATTGTGCAGATTAACTCTGACTAATCGGAACTCCCAATATTCATAAATTGATCCTTGTGCAAATTCCCTCAAATGGTTTGACAAAAAACATCTAAACATACGAAAATAATTTTACAAAAATGAATCTAAAACATTGGCTACTTTTTCAAAATAAAAAAGCACATTACTTTTCAGTTAAGTGTTTAGTATATAAATGATTGGTTTTTTGCATTTTTAATTGTTTATTAAGATTACTAATTAAAAGTAAGTCAATTAAATATACCGAAAATGTCATAACATTGCAGAATAAAAGAATATTACGTAATCGATTTACATCCAACTTTAAATAAAATATAATACAAACAATATGATATTAGTATTAAGTACCAGTCTCCAGTTGACCAACCAAACGAAAATCACATCCACAATATCAATATTACCTGCACTTGACCAAATTATCACCAAAATCAATAACAAAAAACGAAAACAATCCTCAATTATTCAACTCTTTTTATCATACACTTATAGCTACTTTTTCTATAAATCTCAAATGAGTACAATAGTTTTAGCTATTGCATAATAATGGTATCACATAACATTATGAGACTATGTTATTAATTGTTTTCCTCCATTCATCTTTTTTTGGTATGATCTACTTTCTCATATAATTTTTTCTTTTCTCCTTCATCAAATACATATTTATATATATATATATATATATATATTTTTTTTTTAATCAGACATACTCGCTAACTTTATCAAAAGCTAACCAATACAGTACAAAATATTTACGTAATAAAATAATAGATTTCCTACTAGTTGTATGAAAATTCATTCTTCGCATTTCTAGTACATGGAATCATGGATCATGGACTAGCATAAATACATAAAACTTCTTTCTAAAGCTTAAAATTCCACAGAATTAGAAGGTAAAAACCGGGTATGCATGTAAATTTGTATATTATTCTCAACGTATATATATAATACTTATACATATATAGTATATTATCTATATTTCATACAAGTGATATTATATTTTTTGTTTTATAAAGAATCTCATTCCCTATTTTCAAATCAGATCTTTAAATAAAACACCACTTTTATGTCTATTAAATAGGAAAAAGAAATTATAAATACATTCATTAAAGGTATCTCATAAAAAAAAATTATCTATTTTTTTCTTTTTATGTGTAAAGACATTTACAAAAAAAAAATAGTACTGGTTTGCCTATAAATAAAGAGAGATATTTTCTAAGCTCTGAAGTAGGAGATTCTCCTTCATTTCTGCTAAAATATTTTCTTTGATTCTAAAACATTTTTGCTATTTTTTGTTTTTGCTGTCTCCGTGTTCTACTGAGAGGAAAAAAATGAGAGGTAGAGCAACAAAGATCGCCGGCGTTGCGCCGTTGTTTATGCTATTCATCGCTGGAGCAATCTCCGCCTTTGAGGACATCGAAAAGTTAAGGATTTGGCCATTACCGGCTGTAGTTAGCCACGGTGGCCGGAGAATATATTTAAGCGAACATTTCAAGCTTGTTACGGAGGGAAGCAAATACGAAGACCCTTCAGGGATTTTGAAAGAAGGATTCGATAGAATGCTTGGAGTTGTGAGGCTGAGCCACGTCGTCTCCGGCGACAGAAATTTTTCAGGCTCCAGTGGATCTGCTCTGCTTCAGGGACTCCACGTCATCATTTCTTCCTCCACCGATGAGGTTAGTTTCATTCATCCATTCACATCAACGAAGAAAGTCGTTTTTTTTTGTGTGAAAATGAATGTTTTGCTTACGTTTATGAATCTGAGTGACATTATTATTTGCATAGTATTAGATTTATTGGATATAAATATAAATCGTCTTTTTTTGAGACATGTCATTCTCACAAAACTTACAAGCATATTATTTTTCCTTTTTCCGAAATAAAGTTTGAATCAATTTGTCCACTTGTATTTTTTTTTTTCATGAAAAGAAAAAGAAAGTATATCCCTCTATTTTCTTATGAAATTTATTAAATTATTTTAATATGTTGCCAAAGAAAGTATTTCCCTATAATTGCCAAAAGGAAAGGAAATCCCTATACCAAAACCAAATAAAGCGAACACAATTTGGTGTATTTTTCAATAATTTATTAAGATATTGACTTATATTTAATATATTAATAAAAGTAAAAAGAAGATATGAAAAAAGGAGAAGAAGAAAAAGTTAAGCTGACAAGAATAAATATTCAGCTCTTTCTTTTCAGTTTTTCATCGACTTTTATGCTGAAAACCTTTTTCATTATGATATATATTTATACAAAATTGGATCTCTAGTTCACGCAATTTGACCGTGAGATGTACAAAATAATATGCTAGATCCTGTGATTATTTATTGGAAAACTCTCCACATATATAGATATTTATTTTTGGACGTAGATTGTATCGATTTTTATTTTTTATTTTTTATTTTTTATGTTGCTTGGCTTTGTTGATTGGTGTCTGGCGAGTTCGTTGTGTTGTGGTCCACCGAACTCACGGACATGCTCATTGATTAATTAAGGTTCTTACTCTTGGAATAAAAAATGGGAAAACATATTTTACATGAGTTTTGAAATAACTTCTTAACTAAAGACTTATTCTCTGTATATTGTTTTATAGAAATTAAAGAAAATATATAAAAATGCCTAGATATTGATAATGTTTTATCGTATGGATGATTAGAAGAATTATTTTTCTTTTGGAAATAGTACTAAAAATATTTTGATTTGTACATTATAAATAAGACTAATGTCTTTATATTTAATATATTACAAATCATAACAAAAATAGTACCTTTTTCACTTTGTCGTATTTGCGTTTTTTAATGAGTAAATTAATTCTGATTCATTACTTTAGTTTGCTTAAAAATAAAATATCGAGGCATGTGCTTTACTGTTAGATTAGAGTAGTATAACACGTTTAGTTAAGTGATAAGATTGCAGAGATCCATCCAATGTTTAATATTACATTCCTAGATCCAGATTTTAGTCAGATCATTCTTTTTGTTTAAGAATCCACATGACGTGGAAGAAATAACAATAATAAGTAGAACTAACTGGAAAAACCTATAAATTTATCAAGAATTAAGTGATAATAATCCAATGTTCATAATTGTTGAACATACGGATTAATTCTATTTATTTATTTTTTTTAGCAAATGCAAGTCTGGAAGATTATTATCGATTTTGTTTCTTAATCCTTCGATTATAAAAACAGTGACCTATTTTTAAAGGTTTGAAAAAGTTAAAAGAATATTAGAATATTAGTGAAAGATGATAATGATTTCATCTTATATATGTTTCTTTTGACTTGGATAGATTATCTAGTATTCTGACTCACACTCACAAGGTTTTAGCTTTTACATAAATTATTTGATTTTGTTTAATAAAAAAGTTTTATTTGATGTTCTGGTTATGAGATTAATCATCTGATCATTTGAAAAATTGCTAATTAAAAAAACAATGTTTGTATTTAAAACCCAATAGTATTGTTTAAAACAAAAATCTGTGTGATTCATGTGGTGCAGTTGGAATATGGAGCCGACGAGTCGTACAAATTAGTGGTTGCATCCCGAGAGAAGCCGTCTTATGCACAACTTGAGGTTAGTAAGTCCCACTCACCAACTAAAAAAACACTTTTTATTATCATTTTCTCTAACCACATATCCATAAAATATTTAAACGTAAATTCATCCTTATAACCATAAAAGACACCAATTTTTAGTATTTTGGTTTTCCTCTCAATTGCTCCCTTTTATAGTTATGTTCGACATCTAATCAATTCAACCACAAACTATTACACCTTAATATTTAAAAAATAAATAATTATATATACCTTAAGAAAAAGAAAAAATACAAACACTTTTATTTGATTTAGCACTTTTATTTCTATATAAATGTAAATATTTCATTTTATCTTGCGCCAATAATCTTATTACCTAACCACCTAACAGAATACCAACAATGTGAAGGAAGATTAATCTACCATGTCCTAATTTCCAACCCGAAAAAATTATATATTTAGTCGTCTATCGAATACTTTTTTAGTTAACAAAAAAAGTATTTTTGTTATTATATATAGTAATTTCTTATAAATTAATAATAATGAGATTATAATATTTTATAAAGTATTAAATTATTGAAAATTTAATTAGATTAACTAAAATAAAAAAAAATTATTTTATTAAAATATTAATTTATAATATTAGTTTATAAAGTTATACATTATATAATAGATATCCATGTAAATATGTAACCACACATGTAGGGACCTGATATGGTTGCCTCCACGTGAACTGCATTAACCATGATGGGCTTAGTGTGATCTTTTTCATTTTTTTCACGTACTAGAATACAAATGCATAAAGCACAAGTCGTTTGCTGTTTATGTGTCGAGTACTATTTTTCCAAGTTTTTTATTCCAGAAAATACATACACACATTATTTAGGCAATCGTACAAAAAAAAACATGAATAGATATAATTGTGTGATTCCACTAGTGTTGGTGGTCTCTTTCTGTTTGATCAAATATTATATGAAAAGTGAAAAATTCAATCGTGAATCTTGCCGTTGATATTTGTCTTACAACGCAGGCAAAAAGCGTTTACGGTGCATTGCATGGCCTACAGGTTTGTGTTTATTATTTTCTCCAACTTAGTAATCATTTTATTAGAGAACGATAATTAGTTATTGACGAAAATACATAAATTAAATTATAAATGCAGACATTCAGCCAGTTATGTCATTTTAATATGAAGAAAAAAGTAATAGAGATTTTGATGACTCCATGGAGTATCACGGACCAGCCCAGATTCTCTTACCGTGGTCTTTTGATCGGTAAGCAAGTTTTCAATTATTTTCAAATTAAATTGTACCAATAGTTAACTTGTTTTTTTAGTATATAATGGAATTTTAATATGTTCTGCGAAAAGTATTAAAAAAATATATTTATTGTGAAATCGATGACATATATGATATGAGATATTGTTTGTTACTACAGATACATCCCGACATTATTTGCCACTTCCTGTTATGAAGAACGTGATAGATTCCATGACATACGCCAAACTCGTAAGTTCTTAAGAGACTTCTTGATGATTCTATTTTGGTTGGTTGATGAATCTCATCACTTATATAATACTTTGGTTGGTTTGGGTGCAGAATGTGCTTCATTGGCACATTGTGGATACACAGTCCTTTCCATTAGAGATACCTTCGTATCCAAAGCTATGGAACGCTGCTTATTCTTCCTCTCAGAGATACACCTTCGAAGATGCTGCTGAGATCGTCAAGTATGTTGATATTTAAATGATATCTAAATATCTATCACGAATTCTAATTCTTATTAAGATTCTAACAGTTTCTTTTTTTAAAAAAATGTGATCTATTTAAACCATTATGTATATGTAGTTATGCTGGGCGACGAGGGATTCATGTTTTGGCTGAGATTGATGTTCCGGGACACGCTCTCTCATGGTAATTTCTTCGTGACCCTTTCTTCTTTTTGTATAATCAACCAATAACTCAATAAGGTCCATACTTAAAATCATAAGAGCAGATTCCATATTAATTTTCATTCTTATAAATGAAGGGGAAAAGGATATCCTTCCTTATGGCCCTCCAAGAATTGTCAAGAACCACTTGACGTGAGTAGTGACTTTACATTCAAGGTCATTGATGGCATTCTCTCTGGTACCAATCTTTAAAAACACTTACTTTCAGCTCAAGATTCATCATATAATATATGCGTAACGAAATGTTTCTCAAACTTTTTATAATGGAAATATTTTATTCAGATTTCAGCAAGATCTTTAAGTTTAAATTTGTCCACTTGGGAGGTGACGAAGTAAATACAAGTAATGAAACTCTTCTTTGTTTAACATGTATATCTTCTCTCTATAGTGTTAGTGTTAGTTCCCTATAATTTTGATTACATGTACTTCGTTGCAGCTTGCTGGTCTACAACACCTCGAATAGCCCAATGGTATGCCTATACACATTACTATAGTTCTGTAAAATTTTGTGCTTATGTTACTTGTACTATCTAACCTACAGGCTAAAAAAACATCGGAAGAGTGAAGCAGAAGCTTATGAATATTTCGTATTGCGGGCACAAAAAATAGCTTTGTCTCACGGATATGAAATCATCAACTGGTAAATTAAATACCCTTTCATTGAAAAATTAAAAAAAAAATGCTAATCAAAGTAGCTTTGTCGTAATTACTTCCATTTTCTCTAATGTTATATACTGTAGGGAAGAAACATTCAACAATTTTGGAAACAAATTAAACCCAAAAACCGTGGTCCACAACTGGTAAATGCATATCATTAATTTGAAGTACAAATTGTGTAGAAGAAGCGACACAACATTGAATAATACTTTTTTTTTTTTACTTGGTGAATCAGGCTTGGTACAGGAGTTGTTGAGAAAGTGACGGCGGCAGGTTTAAGGTGCATAGTGAGTAACCAAGACAAATGGTATTTGGACCATATAGACACTCCTTGGCAAATGTTTTACGCGAACGAGCCACTTGAGAACATAAAGGATCAAAAGCAACAAAGTCTAGTACTTGGTGGGGAGGTTTGCATGTGGGGTGAACATATTGATGCTTCTGACATTGAACAAACCATTTGGCCTCGCGCTGCTGCAGCTGCAGGTACATATATGTAACCATTTTCTTATAAATCTTGCATACATTTTGTATGCTAGTTAGCTAAATAGTGATATTATATTTTGTGTTTGATAGAGCGGTTGTGGACACCCTATGCAAAGTTGGCTGAAAATCCCGACAAGGTAACTACGAGGTTGGCTCACTTTAGATGCTTGTTGAATCAAAGAGGAGTTGCAGCTGCACCTTTGGTTGGTGGCGGACGAGTCGTGCCTTTCCAACCAGGTTCATGTCTCGCTCAGTGACGATGTAAATGGTTTAGATTGTCAAATATGTTACTATCAGCAGTAACGTGGCTGAGCACAAGCAACAGCCTGCTATCAAGTGAAACTCAATGATAAAATAGTTCAAATATTTTAATTAGAGACGTAAATTAATAACTTTTTGTCTTTATTTTACTAGATGACATTTACTAGTCGAAATTGTGAAAATCAAAGCGAATAGAGTGAAAATTTACTCATTACGGGTCTCCTCTCCTCTTCGTAAAACCAAAATTTTCTTTATTTTATAAACGATTCTCTATTATGTATTTATTTTGTCTTAAGTGGAATAATATTCACTCGGCTTCATAATAAGTAATGTATAAATATTTTTTTTAATGCATACTAAAATTAAACCTCAATTGTATTCTTAATATTTAAACTTATTAAATAGGGAAAAATTTACATATTTTTCTTAATATTTATGAAAAATAAAATCAAAACATGAACATTTTCTCAATAATACTTCTTTCAATAAAGGTCTAGGTATTCAGTTTTTTGTTCGGTTTCGGTTTGATTTTTTCGGTTTCTGTTTTTTATGTTTTTCAATATTAGTAACCAAATAGAAACCACCATGAAATATGATCTTTCAATTAGATTTTGGTTCGGTTTGGTATGAATAACAAATTTTAGAATCGGACAAAACTCAACATGTTTTTGTTTTTACCCAAAGTAACTTACTCGGTTCCAATACAAAATGGTAATTCTTGACCCGAAATAACCGAAAGTACTGGAGAAAGAACTCATTTTATCCAGATAAAACCTTAAAAACTCAGAAAAATAACTAACTCATACCAAAGTCACAAAAACTTCAAATTCAACAAGACAACAACAATAAGCAAAATGGCAAGTTCCAAAACAACAAAACACGAAAGACAGGATGAGAATAAACAAAAAAGCAGCAAGCCAACAACAAGCAACAACATCTTCTAGACTTCTACGCAAACCTCAAACTCAAAAGATGATCAGTTACAAGATTTTTATGCTAGTAGTTAACTAATGGAGTGAGAGTGAAAGTGATTAAAGAATGAATGAACTTCACTACCGAAAATGCTCATTCAATGAAGTACCTTATAAAGAGATTGTGTCCACAAAACATTCAAAAATCAGTCATCAAAGTTCTCTTGCGTCTCAAACTCTATAACATAAGTCAAAATCACAAAAATTAATCATCTATACAACAAGTGTAAATAGATTTTAAAGACAAAAAGTTACTTACCTCTCTCAAGTCGATCTTGCCAATCAATAAATAGCTTGTCCTCAGCTTTCATCTTATTAAAAGCCAATTTAAACTTAAGTGCTCTACTCAGCATTAGATCCATCAGGTTTTACAATCCAGAGGCAAAGTACCTCTACAAATATTGCCGGTGTCAACCTGTAAATCAAAAGAATTTAACCTTGGAGTAGAAAACCTCACATACGTCACAGTATTTCTGATTGCACACACAGAGTTGTCTACTTCTTATAATCCATCACTCACCACTAAATTCACATGAGCAGCACACCTCATATGTAGAAATTCACCATCGAACACAAATGCATCGTTACCCACTGCTCAGAATGAATCTTGAAACCTTTTCAGAGCATTTATGTTGGCAGTGGCATTGTCTTGTGATATAAGACGTTCTTGTAGCCGATAATAAAATTCCTTAACATCCAATTCGAATAAATCCAGTGTGCGGTAATGACCATGTAACCCACACCTATCGTTGGAGAAACCTAGATATATGTTGTGAGAGAAACCCGCTGCTTAGTAGAAGCAAAGATATTCCATATGTTTGCTTTCCACTCCACATACATCTTCACAATCTCCCTAGTTGATGTCTTTCTATAATGTAGACTGTACAGGTTACACGACTGCAAAGATATCTCCACGCAACACTTTCAATTAAAGAAATGGGTAACTCCCCCAAGACAATCATCTTATTAGACACCTGCTTGAAAACATCTTCAGAAATCTGTTGACTTTGAGCTTTAATATTCCGCTATACCTTGTACTGCTTGCATATAGTGAGATGCTTCTGCAAGTTTGATGTTCCTGATGAAGTCAGGATCAGCCATTTCTCTACCAAAGTAGTTGTATCTATATTTGTTAGCATTTGCAACAAGGCGCGTGTAGTGTTCCCAAGCAAAAGAACATGTTCTTGTGTTCTTCTTTCCCTTTGACCCTGAAGTATCTTTCTTTCTGCTGCCAGGTTAAGGAGACGGTGTTCTGAAATATTCATTTTTTCTCTCTACATCATTATCATTTTCGTTTTCATTTGACATATCAATGTTCGCTGGATCCGAAGAAGAACCCATCTGAAACATACAAAATTAAACTATGAATTATTCAGAAAATGAACCCAAGCAAATCCAATTTCAATATACGAAACAACGGCTAGAAAATGTCCACTCACGTCTAATTTGCTTCAAATATCAAAACCATTATTCACTTACCGAGAGCAAGGAACCACCGAGAACAAACATAAAATAAATTTTGAGGGAACAAATTGGAATTGGAGTCGATGCTATACAGATTACAGAAAATCGTTTCAACTGATGAGTAATTGAAGAGATTGGAGTTTAGAGAAGACGACAACAAAAAAGGAAATGGACAGAGTTTTTTTTAACACATCAAACTCTATTCATTCATTGATAAAAGACCTTAAGAGGTTACATTGTTTTCCAATATTACTGGGTATAATGAGCTGGGTAAAACATTATCAATTGAAGTATAATACATGAAATGGTTCCTCATAGACCGAGCAAGAAGGTCAGCTGCATTTCTGGATGTTCTTTTAACATGCAATATAGTAATTGATGGATTTGCTCTAAGAATCTCAAAGACATCATTAGTGAAACATGCTAGACTAGGCCGTTTCTCTGGTTCTTTGATTGCTGATATTAGGGTAGAGCTCCACTCTGAATTCCACATCAGAATAACCCATATTAGCTAAATAAGAAACTGTCCATCCTAATGCTGCTGCCTCAGCATGAAAAGGAGAGGCCAATTTAGGATACATTTTTGTCTCATATAGTCTAACAGATCCCTGATTATTCCTAATGATCCAAGCTATCCCCATTACTCTCGAATCATTAAATCAGGAAGCATCAACATTGCAAGCAATTATACCTGGAATAGGGGCTTTCAATTGGTCACAAGCCTTCGCTGTTGAGGATCGATGGTGAGTAGATTATGCAGCAGTGTTGATTGCTATTTGGTACCGGGAGCTGTTGACGTTCCTCCTCTTGCGCCTTACGTCATTCTGTCGCATTCTTGACATTCTTGTTGCTCATGTCCATATGATTATGTTGCTCGCCTTGAAAGGTGAGTTCATTTCGTGCTTTCCAGATTCTCCATAGGATCCAAGGCCAGAAGGAGAGGTCGTCCACTGACTGCGATGATTCCAAGCATCTTGCTAGATTAGCATAAATTGAATCATCCATTTCAGAGGTAAAAAAGTACCATGCTGGAGTGGCCAGCCATAATTCTCTCGCAAAAGGGAACTTGAAAAAGATGTGATTAGTATCATCCTTTTCATGTCCACATCTAGAGCATTCCAAGAATTTTATGAGAGACTTGCTTTTTAACTTGGCGTTCGTATAGAGGTTGTCAGATAGTATTCGCCAGAAGAGGAACTTGAGCTTAAGAGTAGTGGGTACCTTCCAGATCTCCGAGTAGAGCTTGTTTAAATTTGGATTTTGTGTCTCCATTACGTGCCCGTGTTTAGAATGGTGAGTATACCAGACTCGGTATCCTGACTTAATTGTGTAAGCTCCACTTGGGTGGTGGATCCATGAGAAAGGCGCATTAGGGGCACACCTACTTGGCTTTACTTGGCATATTAACACAATATCTTCCTCTACAAAAGCCTCTTCGAGTCTAGGAATAGTCCACTCATCACTTTGCGGTTCTTTGAAGACATCTATATGCACCATTGCAGGATCAAAAGTGTCCCTTAGAACTGGAGGTCTGGGTCGCGTGTCTGCGATCCATGGATCCTCTAAAATGTTGATACCATCTCCATTACACAAATTTCTCTGCATTCCCAGTTTCATCAGCTTCAAGGTTCCATGTATACTTCTCCAGGCGTATGAAGGTCTGGATCCTAGAGAGGCTGACAAAAAGTTACTGGTTTTGAAGTATCTACCCTTATAAGTTCTAGCCAGCAAACTATTCGGATTAGAAGCAATTCGCCAAATTTTTTTCCTTAGCAGCGCCTTATTAAAACCTTCTATATCTTTGAACCCTAGACCTCCCAAGTGTTTTTCTCTGCATATATTTTCCCACTAGTCCAATGTATGCTTCTTCCTGATTCATGGTTTTTCCACCAAAATTTTGCAATTACAGAGTTATTGGCCTTGGAGATTGTCTTCGGAAGGAGAAAACATGACATAGAATAAGTCGGAAGAGCTAGGACAACTACTTTGATTAAAGTTTCCTTTCCTCCCAGTGAAAGGTACTTTCCATTCCAAGAATTTAAGCGTTTGTTGACTCTGTCTTCTATAAACCTCATTATAGAGACTTTAAAGCCAACAAAAAGTTCTGGTAACCTCAGATTAATCCCAAAACCTCCCTCATTTCTTATGCCCGTGGTTGCTTTAATTTCCAGATTTTACTCTTTGTTAACTCGATATCCAAAGGTTATGCTAGATTTGTTGAGATTTATACGCTGTCCATAAGCCTCGCTATATTCCTGTAGCATCTTTGAGATCAACTCAACCTGGTTTTTTTGTGCTTTACAGAATAACAGAGAGTCGTCTTCAAAAAAGAGGTGGGAGATTCTGGGGCTTGATCTAGCGACTTGAATGCCTTCAATGTTGCTCTCAACTTCAGCTTGATTTATCCTCATAGCTAGCATTTCCGCACAACGAATACACGAAAAGGAGATAACGGATCTCCTTGTCTAACTCCTCAGGATGGACTTATTCTCCCATGCGGTTTTTCATTTATCATTATTTCAAAATAAGCAGATGAGATACATGCCATAATTCTATCTACCCAAGTGTCACAAAAGCCAACCCCCCCGCACGGAGTCTTCTATGAATTGTCATTCCATTTTATCAAATGCCTTTGTCATGTATGTTTTGCCATATAGTTAGATGATACCTCTTTATTCGTGTGGAGGGCATGGAGGAGTTCATGTGCAATCAACACATTATGGGTGATTAATCTACCTTCAATAAACGCAGCTTGATTCTCAGAAATTATAAGGGTCATTACTTTCTTCATTCTAGTCACTAGTAGTTTGGATATGACCTTGTACACAAAATGGCAAAGGCTGATGGGTCTAAACTCACCAATACGTAGGCTTTGCCACTTTAAGGATGAGACATATGCTATTGAAATTGATTCTACTATCCAAAGTCCCTGTTTCCATGAAGTTCAACACCATCTTAAAAATATTCTGCCCAACAACATTCTAGTTATCTTGGTAGAAGGCTCCTGTCATTACATCAGGCCCATGACACTTATTTGGATTCAAACCAAAGACAGCCACTTTCACTTCTCCCAGAGTTGGCAGTGCATTTAGCATTCGGTTTTGGTCTTCACTGATTATTGATTGCACTTGTGGCAACATCAATGATCCTCTGGTATTACTGGTGTACAGTAAGTCAGAAGTGTATAACTCCGTGAAATGATGCTATACCACCAGGTTCCCAATGTCGAGGTTCAAATATACCATAATGCTGAAAGATTAAGAGATTAAGAGATTGATATATTTGGAGATTGAGAGAGAAAGATTAAAGAAAAAAATGAATTTTATTATAAAGTGAGATTATGCTTTCTTGCTTACAAATGAAGAGAGAGATAGCTATTTATAATAATATAGTCTAAGCTTGTTTGGATACAAGGATAGCCTAATACATGTTTGGCTACAAGGATAACATATCATTAACCACAAACAAGCGTAAGACACTCTCTTTGGTAGCTTAGTCCACACGGCCTTATCCTTAGAGTCTAAGGCAATCTTTCTTCATTTATTCTCTTGTCTTCATCATCCTTCTTCATTCCAACACTCCCCCTCAAGTTTAAATCATGGAGAATGCCTAAGCTTGCAACCATGAATCATTACCTCATTAAAAACATAAAGAAGGAAAACCCAATTGGGAAAAAACCTTTTCTAGGGAAAAAGAGTATAACATTCCATGATCAGTATCAATGTTGTGGAATGGACATGAGGCCAAACCTTGGGTAGATAGAGCCGCCAGTCTTCAGTGTTGTAGCCTTGGTGAACACATCAGCTAGTTGATCTTCACTCCTTGTGTAGCAAGGTAAGATGGTTCCATTTCCAATAGCTTCTCTCACCTTATGCCAATCTACCTCAATATGCTTGGTTCTTTCATGAAACACATAGTTAGAAGAAATGTGTATAGCATCTTGATTGTCACAATGGACAGTGATAGGAGACTCCAAGCTCACGCCAAGTATGTCAAAGAGGAGTTGCTTTAGCCAGATGCATTCTATGGTAAGCTTCCTCATGGCCCTGTACTCAGCTTCTGCAGTAGAGCAAGATACAACCTTCTACTTCTTGGTCTTCCAAGTCACAAGGTTACCTCCTATGAAGGTGCAGTAGCCGGTTGTGCTTCTCCTATCTTCTCTGTCTCCTGCCCAATATGCATCACAATAACCTACTGCTTATGTGTTTTCATTACAACCCATCCATATACCTTGTTCATGAGTGCCTTTCAAGTATCTCAAAATGCGCATGACCATGTCATAATGTCTTGTCTTTGAGTCTTGCATATGATGAGACACCTGATTCACAACAAAACATAAGTAAGGTCTAGTGATAGTTAAGTATATGAGCTTATCAACCACTTTTCTATACAGCTTTGCATCATGGAATTTTTCATTTCCTAGCTCCCCCTCAGGTTCTAGCTTGTAGCCTTTTTCTAGGGGTGTCTTAGCTGGTTTAGCTTTCATCATATCTAGCTTGTAAATCCACAATATATTTTCTCTGAGATAAGAAGAGACCTTCCTTGAACCTACATACTTCAATTCCTAAAAAGTATTTATGTTCACCTAGATCCTTAATATCAAAGACACTTTTTAAATAATCTTTAGTAGATTCAATGTCTACTTTATCACTCCCTGATATGATTATGTCATCGGCATAAATGAGTATAACCACAATACCTTCCTTACTCTGAAGTGTAAAAAGAGTGTGTTCAACTTCTAACCTTTTGAAGCCTCTGTCCCTTAAAGTCATATTCAGCTTATGGTACCAAGCTCTATGGATTGTTTTAAGCCATAGATAATCTTCCTTAGCCTCAGTGTATTGCCGTCACCTACTTGATCTTCTAGACCTGGTGGTGGTGTCGTGTACACCTCTTCTTCTAGCTCACCTTGTAAGAATGCATTCTTAACATTCATTTGCCATAATTATCAATCAAAGTTAGTAGCAAGAAATAGAAAAATATTAACAGAGTGTAATTTAGCTACAGGTGCAAAAGTATCCCTATAATCTTCACCATAAGTCTTTGTGAATCCTCTAGCCACTAACCTAGCTTTGTACATATCTATCTTACCATTACTTTTATACTTAGTGGTGAATATACATTTAGAACTTACAACATTTTTCCCTTTTGGTAAAGAGGCTGGCGCATAGTTTTGGTTCTTTTACATAGCTTGTCTTTCAGCTTGAATTGATTATATCCATTCTTTTATCTCCATTGCTTCTTCATAGCTATTTAGAATCTGTTCTTTATCAAGACTTAGAGTAAAGGCAACATGAGAATCAGGTATATGAACTAGATTACATACTCCCTGATCATGGTGAACTACAAAATTGTTGTTGCAGTAGAATTTTGGTGGAAATCTCTGTCTTGTGCTTCTTCTAAGTACAACAGCCGGTTCCCCTTGAGTTATATCATCCTCCTTCCAAAGCTTGTAAAATATTAGGTTGAATATCCCTTTGTCTCTTTGAAGCTGAAACTAGTATTTCTTCTTGTGAATCATCTTGATCATGTGTCGATGTTTCTCCCCCCTCATGATGAAGACCAAGTGAGGATGGCCAAGTCTAGCTTGCCAAAGATCAGCTTTGACATTAATATCTACACTATTAGCACACGCTTCAGAGGCCAAATGCATGGACAAGTCTTGAAGAGGACATTGGAGCTTCGAGGACTTCAGACTTCTTCCTCCCGTGTCTTTACTATCACCAAGAGTAAAAACACCTAAAGTCATGCTAAGGAATTGTACTCTTTTTCCTATATTCAGTTTTGTCCCAATGGGTTTTGCAAAGAAAGTTTTAATGAGGCAACACCCTTAGTATGTCTGAAGTAGAATACTTCTCCGTCTACTTCAATAATAAAAAAGTCGTTATTTATTTATTTTATTTATTTATTTTTAGACTAAGTTTATTTAATTGGACCAGGTAACATGATTTTTATTTTTCTGTACTTAGGCTATTTAAAGTCTTTCAGCTAATAAAATTAGACAGACTTTTACAAAAAAAAAACTACATCAACCCTAGCTCTCAGAACAACTTGATTGGATTTTCAGGTTAAAAAATATTGGTGTATCACAGGTTCTCCACCTCTTGCGTGGTCCAGATCCCATACATTCTTGCTGTGCAATCTCTGGAAGAGTTTCTATATGGAGATCACAAACACAACATTGGTCCAGAGCTTCATCTGACGTTCATATGTGTATCATCTTTGTTATTAGAGCTGAAGATATGAATCTTCATAGGGAGTGTCTAAACCTATACTTTACAAATTTTTATTGCATTTAAATTCTATAACGTGAGGGAAGAGAAAAAAAAAGAAAATTTGATCGTAATGTGAGGGAAAAAAAATTTAATCGTGAGCATTAGGGAGGAGAGAAAAAAATTATTAGATTGCTAGGTTTAGGTATATTTTTTTTTAGTTATTTTCTAGGGTTTTAAAATATTTCATGCACATAGAAAACTTAGATATTTTTATCATATAGTTTTATTTGCATAATTTTATTATATAGTTTTTATTGCATAATTTTAGGTTTATAGGGTCTTAGTTTTAGTTTACTTTTTTAAAAAAAAAACTTAGCATAATTTTATCATATAGTTTTTATTTGCATAATTTTATCATATAGTTTTATTATTATTATTTGCATAAATTTAATATATATTTTTTATTTGCATAAATTTAACATAATTTTTATTTGCATTAATTTATCACATATGTTTTTATTTGCATTAAACTTAGACTAAAATTTTGTCATATAGTTTATTTGCATGAAAATATTTTATAATAAAAAATTAGGGTTTCTAAGTTTTAAAATTTGCATTAAAAGTTCATAGGTTAAGTTTATTTACATACTAGGTCTTTAGGTTAAATTTATTTGCATATTAAGTTCTTAGAATAAGTTCATTTGCATACTAGGTCCTTAGGTTAAATTTATTTGCATATTAAGTCCAAGATTAAGTTTATTTGCAAACTAGGTCCTTATGTTAAATTTATTTGCATATTACGTCCATATGTCAAACTTATTTACATATTTAGTCCTTAGGTAAAAATTAATTACATATTAAGTTCCTAGATCAAAATTATTTGCATAATTAATCCTTAGAAAAAATAATTTGCATAAGTAGTCCTTAAGTTCTTTTCTTATTCCGGTTCTCCTCGAGAGAAATGGAATGTCCGAAAAGTCGGACTCCGCTGACGTTAACAGTGTCATGTTGCACATGTTGACGAATCTGAGTAGCCAAATCCATGCTATGGCCGCGGGCATGGACCGACTAGGCAAACTCCTAGTGGCGATAAGAGCCGAGATCCCAGAATCAGCTCGTCAAGGAGTAGCTCGCGGCTACGGAGAACATCAAGCCCCACCACCGCCATTTTATGCTCATACACCGCCGCTACCACCACCATATCAACCACCACCACCGGAGTTTCAACCTCCACCGCCGCCACCACCACCCCCACAAGCTCCCGATGTTAAGCTTTCTACACTGATCTTTGCCAGAAGGGTGGATCCTGAAGCTTATCTGGATTGGAAAAGACGAATGAAACATATATTCGAATATTATAGATATGCTGTTCCGAGGAGAGTCGCCTTAGCTAAGGCTCAGTTCACCGACCATGCTCTTACATGATGGGATCGAGAATGTACCAAAAGAAGGAGAAATTGGTACAGAAACATAATAGCTTGGGAGGAGCTCAAGTATATTATGAGAAGACGATATGTTCCACCACACTTCCACCGAGACATGCAAAAATGTTTCCGACGTTTAACTCAAGGAAATAAAAGTGTGGAGGAATATTACGAAGAGTTCGAGCATCTGCGGAACCGTTTGGAGATCGAGGATTCTCTGGAGAGCTTAATGGCGCAATTTGCTGATGGATTGCAAGAGCGGATTTCTCGGAAAGTGGAGAGACATACTTATCATGATCTCGGAGAGTTGCTTCATCTAGCTATTCAGATCGAGCAACAGAACAAACGCAAGTCATCGACTATTTCTCGACCAAGAACTATCTGGAATCCAATTTTCAAACCAACAGAGAGGAGTAGTACTTAGTCGCCAGCAGACAACCGGTTTAAGGCCAAAGTGAGTGATTTCAAAAAAGCCCCTAGATCCGATCCTAGTACTTTTCAGCTGACGTCAACTACAACAGCTCCGATACAACGGAGTCGAGACATCCTTTGCTTCAAATGCAACGGAAGAGGACACATAGCGAGAGAGTGTCCTAACCAACGAGTCATGATTCTCACTCAAGCTGGAGAATACAAATCGCAGGATGAAGAAGAGGACGAACCACACCAACATGGAGACCAAGAGGACGTTGAGCACCCGGTTTTGGGGAGAGTTCCTGATGATTAGATGAGTTCTTAACTCGATGGTAAGTCTTGAAGTTGTTGCACAGAGAGAAAACATCTTCCATACTTGTTGCACCATTCAGGGTAAGGTATGTTCTCTTATTATTGATTGTGGTTCATGTACTAATATCGCTAGCTCTTATATGGTAAAAAAGCTCGGCCTGGAGAGAACCAAACATCCTCATCCTTACAAGTTGAGATGGCTTAATGATAAAGTCAAGCTTCACATATCCGATCAAGTCAAGGTCTCATTTAGCGTGAGACGGTACCGAGATCAAGTGATATGTGATATGGTTCCGATGCAAGCTGAAAATCTCTTATTGGGACGTCCATGGAAGTTTGACAAGGAAACCACACATAATGGATGAGCTACCTTGTATTCTTTTTAGCATGACAAATGCAGGTACAACTTAGCTCCATTGACGCCTCAGCAAGTAAGGGAAATGCAAGCGAAAATGACTACGGATGGAATTAAACGCAAGGAGAACTTTCCTATTAACTCCTGCGACATCCGAAGGGCCATCGGTAAGAAAGAATCAAATATTATTCTGCTAATGTTTAAAAAACTTCTGAGTGCAGATAAGACAGAAATTAAGTTACCGTCGGAAGTCAATGTCTTGCTGGAAGCATTTTTGGATATTTTTCCCGAGGAGTTACCACCTGGACTGCCGCCAGTGAGGGGGATAAAGCAAAACATCGACTTTATTCCGGGAGCACAGCTACCTAACCGAGTCGTATATCGAGTTAACCTGGAGGAAGCCAAAGAACTAGAACGTCAAATCCGAGATTTGATGGCCCAAGGATATGTGAGGATGAGTCTAAGCCCTTGTGCCGTTCTGGTTCTTCTCGTGCCTAAGAAAGATGATAGCTGGAGGATGTGCGTGGATTGTCGAGTTATCAACAATATTACTATCAAGTACCGGCATCCAATCCCGAGATTGGATGACATGTTAGACGAGCTCAGCTTTGACACTATCTTCTCAAATATTGATCTTAAAAGTGGTTACCATCAAGTACGAATGCGGGAGGGAGACGAATGGAAACCGCATTCAAGACTAAGCAAGGGTTATACGAATGGCTGGTCATGCCATTCGAACTTTCAAACGCCCCCAGCACGTTTATGCGTCTAATGAACCACGTTCTTAGACCATACATCAGTAAGTTTATTGGTTTTTATTTTGATGACATACTTATTTATAGCTCATATTATATTGACCATGTGACACATCATGAGACGATTATACGCACGCTTCAAAAAGAGAGGTTGTATGCTAACTTCAAGAAGTGCACATTCTGCCCTAACCGAGTTATTTTCCTTGTTGTGAGTTCGCAGGGATTACAAGTTGACGAGGAAAAGATCAAGTCTATATAAGAGTGGCCTACGCCGACTAGTATTAGTCTGGTGCGCAGTTTCCATGGTTTAGCGAGTTTCTATCTATGGTTCGTCAGAGATGTTAGTACTATAGCGGCTCCATTGACTTCGGTTATTAAAAAGAACCATGAATTCAAGTGGGGAGAGGAGAAAGATCGAGCATTCCAACTACTCACAGACCGATTTACCCACGCTCCGGTTCTAGCACTTCCGGACTTCAGCAAGACGTTCGAAGTTGAATGCAATGCATCTGGCATTGGAATAGGCGCGGTTCTAACTCAAGGAGGAAAGCCGGTTGCGTACTTCAGTGAGAAATTGAGTGGAGCTTCATTAAATTATCCGACTTACGACAAGGAACTATATGCCTTAGTAAGAGAAATGGAGTCGTGGCAACACTATCAACACGCCCGAGAGTGTGTGGTGCGGTCCTGGTTGTTTTAAAACCAAATGATCGACTTGAAGGAAGGTGGAATGGCGAATTGAGGAGGCTACTAGCTCTCCTTATGGCGGCGGTTGATTTGGTGAAGGATGGAGGCTATTAGCTCTCCAAGTTGGCGTGAATGAAAGGGGGTGAATGAAAATGGATTTTGATTCCACTAGCACAGGTTCTTCCTTTATAGAGTTATGGAATTTCACAGCAGATTACTCTACTCTTAAGTGAATGAGGGATCATGTTCTTAGGCTGAACAGAGAAAGCAAGAAGCAAAAGTGCTTTGAAATATTTTATAAAATTCGATGTCCATCTTTACAAGGGGGGTGAAGCCTTTTATAGGCAGAAAACCCTAACTAAATTATGCCTACAAAAGTATATTTTAACTACTTGATCCTAAATTTATGCTAACAAGAATATCTTGACTTATTTGAATTCTAATTTTATGCCAAATGATATCTATCCTAATCTTCTGGTTTAAATTAAGTAACTATCTACAAACCAATAAATTAAACCAATTGGTTGGTTTAATTTGAATCTCTCCTTCTCTTGAACTGGCGACTTTGACTAAGGCTTGAAGGGCCTAACTTTGGAACTTACTTCTGAATCTTGTTAATGGGCCAAGCCATAATTCTTCTAGGGCCTGGGCTTGGACCATACATTCTTCTTCCCCTTCTGGTCTTACATTGGCCCATTGTTCTCTTTATCATTCTTGGTCTTGTAGGTTCTTGAACGGGTCTTGGGCCATGCTGTCCGGGTCACCATGGTTCGTGTCGTATTCCCCGCCCGGGTTGAAGTCTAGTGTTTGGGTCGGGCCGTAGTTTGCGGTCATGCTTAGGTCGGGACCGGGTCGAGCTTCATAGTCCAAACCAGGTCGTGGGCTGTGGCCGGTGCCAAGTCTTGCGCTGTGAAACACGGACGGGCCGTGTTTGGTGCCGCGGAACACGGACGGGCCAGGTCTTTGGCCGGGTTCTTCGGGTCGAGGCCGGGGTCGAAGCCACGTCCTGCGCCGGGTTTTGCGGGGTCGAGGCTAGGATCAGGGCCGGGTTCTGCGCCGGGTTCTTCGCCAGCCGGTCCAGGACTTTGTTCTTGGTTGATAATACATGGTCCGGGTCCTCGTACGTGATCGGTGCCGGCTGGTCCAGGTCTGCGTCCTGTGTCGACTGATTTGGTCCTCAGTTGAATCTAAGTCCTTTGATGTCGCAAGGAGATCTTGCTCGTTCCCGGTCGCACCATCCCCTCATCCTTTAAAAGTATTTGACCTTAAATCCAATTCATCTGCAACAAAATGAATTAAGCCAGAAATATTGAAAGTAGAACTTATAGAATACTTACCTTGGAGATCTATTTGGTAAGCATTGTTGTTGATTCTTCGTAGGACTGAAAATGGTTCATCCACTCGTGGCATCAATTTCGATTTTTTCTGATTTGAAAATCTGTCTTTCCTTAAATGAATCTAAACGAGATCTCTAGGTACCAATACCACTTCTTTTCGACCTTTATTCCACTTCCTAGTGTACATCTTGGTCCTTTCATCAATATTTTTTTAACCTGTTCATGCAAAGATTTAACAAACTCGGCTTTCTTTTGGCCATCAAGGTTAGTCTCTTCTTTTAAAGGTAAAGTAAGTAAATCTAAAGGAGACAATGGATTGAAACCATACACAATTTGAAAAGGGGTCATTTTTGTTGCTGAGTGGACTGATCTATTGTAAGCAAATTCGACATGAGGTAGACAATCCTCCCAAGTCCTAATATTCTTTTTAATGACTGCTCTTAAGATGGTAGATAGGGTTCTATTTACTGATTTTGTTTGACCATCAATTTGTGGATGACAAGTTGTGGAAAATAATAACCTAGTACCTAGCTTTCCCCAAAGAGTCCTCCAAAAATGACTAAGGAATTTAGTATCCCTATCAAACACAATTGTTATAGGCATTCCATGTAATCTAACAACTTCCCTAAAGAACAAATCAGCCACTAAAACTGCATCATCTGTTTTATGACAAGGTAAGAAATAGGCCATTTTAGAAAACCTATCAACCACCACAAAAATGTTGTCCCTCCCTTTTCTAGTCTGAGGTAATCCTAATACAAAATCCATAGAAATGTCTACCCAAGGGTGATCAAGTATAGGCAATGGAGTATACAAACCAGTGGGTTGTACCTTAGATTTAGCTTGTTTGCACTCAATACATTTGGAACACACTTTCTCGACGTCTTTCTTCATACTTGGCCAGTAGAAGTGTTCCTGCAAGGTGGATAAAGTTTTGGCAACCCCAAAGTGCCCCATTATTCCACCTCCATGTGCTACCCTAACATAAAACTCTCTGATAGTTCCACATGGTACACACAGTCGATTATCACGAAATAAAAATCCCTTGAATTGGTAAAATCGTCCCTGGGCGTGAGTGTTAGTGTCCTTATACAACTCTCCAAAGTCAGGGTCATTACTATAACAAGTTCTAAAATGCTCAAAACCCAGTAATTTTGTTTCCATCGAAGATAAGAGAGTATACCTCCTTGAGAGAGCATGTGCTACAATGTTCTCCTTACCTTGTTTGTAATGGATGACATAGGGAAAAGTTTCAATAAATTCCTTCCATCGTGCTTGTCTTTTGTTCAGCTTCTGTTGTCCCTTAAGGTGTTTGAGAGATTTATGATATGTGTGAATTACAAACTCCTTAGGCCAGAGATAATGTTGCCACACTTGCAGGGCCCTCACTAGAGCATAAAGATCTTTGTCATAGCTAGAGTAATTAAGAGTCGCTCCTCCTAACTTTTCACTAAAATATGCTATGGGTCTTCTTTCCTGCATCAATACAGCACCAAAGTCTGGTAATACAAGTAAAGGGGCATTAGTCAACTTCCCTTTCAGCAATTTGAATGCTTCTGCCTGGGCTGGTCCCCAAGTGAATCCCGCAGTCTTCTTAATGACTTCTGTAAGTGGGGATACAATGGTACTGAAGTCTTTGACAAATCTCCTATAGAATCCAGCAAGTCCATGGAAACTTCTCACTTCTCCTATGTTTTTAGGTGTGGGCCATTCTCTGATTGCCTTCACTTTCTCCTCATCTACCTGGATACCTTGAGAAGTAACAACAAAACCTAAAAAGACTAGGTTATCTGTCCCAAAAGAGCATTTCTTTATGTTTGCATACAAGTTTTCTTTCCTTAAAACATCTAAGACATGTCTAAGGTGATCAATATGCTCTTTCTTGTTCCTGCTGTAAATCAAAATATCATCAAGATATACCACCACAAATCGTCCTATAAATGCTCTTAAGACATGATTCATTAATCTCATGAAAGTGCTAGGTTTATTAGTGAGTCCAAAAGGCATAACTAACCACTCATGCAATCCTCTGTTCCTGCTATTAGTGATTTCACAAACTCTAACCTTCAAGAGGCTCTGATACCACTTGGTGCGGTCCTGGTTGTTTTAAAACCAAAGGATCGACTTGAAGGAAGGTGGAATGGCGAATTGAGAAGGCTACTAGCTCTCATTATGGCGGCGGTTTATTTGGTGAAGGATGGAGGCTACTAGCTCTCCAAGTTGGCGTGAATGAAAGGGGGTGAATGAAAATGGATTTTGATTCCACTAGCACAAGTTCACCCTGTATAGAGCTAGGGAATTTCACAACAGGTTACTCTATTCTTAAGTGAATGAGGGATCAATGTTCTTAGGCTGAACAGAGAAAGCAAGAAGCAAAAGTGCTTTGAAATATTTTATAAAATTCGATGTCCATCTTTACAAGGGGGGTGAAGCCTTTTATTGGCAGAAAACCCTAACTAAATTATGCCTACAAAAGTATATTCTAACTACTTGATCCTAAATTTATGCTAACAAGAATATCTTGACTTATTCAAATACTAATTTTATGCCAAAAGATATATATCCTAATCTTCTGGTTTAAATTAAGTGATTATCTACAAACCAATAAATTAAACCAATTGGTTGGTTTAATTTTAATCTCTCCTTCTTCTGAACTGGCGATTTTGACTAAGGCTTAAAGGTCTTTTCTTTGGGACTTACTTCTGGATCTTGTTAATGAGCCAAGCCATAATTCTTCTGGGGCCTGAGCTTGGACCATACATTCTTCTTCCCCTTCTGGTCTTACATTGGCCCATTGTTCTCTTAATCTTTCTTGGTCTTGTAGGTTCTTGGACGGGTCTTGGGCCATGCTGTCCGGGTCGCCATGGTTCGTGCCGCATTCCACGCTCGAGTCGAAGTCTAGTGTTTAGGTCGGGCCGTAGTTTGCGGTCATGCTTAGGTCGGGACCGGGTCGAGCTTCGTAGTCCATACCAGGTCGTGGGCCATGGTCGGTGCCGAGTCTTGCACCGTGAAACACAGACGGGCCGTGTTTGGTGCCGCGAAACACGGACATGCCAGGTCTTGGGCCGGGTTCTTCGGGGTCGAAGCCACGTCATGCGCTGGGTTTTGCGGGGTCGAGGCTAGGATCAGGGCCGGGTTCTGCGCCGGGTTCTTCGCCAGCCTGTCCAAGATTTTGTTCTTGGTTGATAATACATGGTCCGGGTCCTCGTACGTGATCGGTGCCGGCTGGTCCGGGTCTGCATCCTGTGTCGACTGATCTGGTCCGGTCGTTCCTCTCCTCTTCACTCTGGCAGCTTTCTTCTTCATCTTCTTCCTCAGTTGAATCTAAGTTCTCTGATGTCGCAAGGAGATCTTGCTCATTCCAGGTCGCACCATCCCCTCCTCCTTTAAAAGGATGTGACCTCAAATCCATTTCATCTGCAACAAAAGGAATTATGTCAGAAATATTAAAAGTAGAACTTATAGAATACTTACCTTGGAGATCTATTTGGTAAGCATTGTTGTTGATTCTTCGTAGGACTGAAAATGGTTCATCCACTCGTGGCATCAATTTCGATTTTTTCTTATTTGAAAATCTGTCTTTCCTTAAATGAATCTAAACGAGATCTCTAGGTACCAATACCACTTCTTTTCGACCTTTATTCCACTTCCTAGTGTACATCTTGGTCCTTTCATCAATATTTTTTTAACCTGTTCATGCAAAGATTTAACAAACTCGGCTTTCTTTTGGCCATCAAGGTTAGTCTCTTCTTTTAAAGGTAAAGTAAGTAAATCTAAAGGAGACAATGGATTGAAACCATACACAATTTGAAAAGGGGTCATTTTTGTTGCTGAGTGGACTGATCTATTGTAAGCAAATTCGACATGAGGTAGACAATCCTCCCAAGTCCTAATATTCTTTTTAATGACTGCTCTTAAGATGGTAGATAGGGTTCTATTTACTGATTCTGTTTGACCATCAGTTTGTGGATGATAAGTTGTGGAAAATAATAACCTAGTACCTAGCTTTCCCCAAAGAGTCCTCCAAAAATGACTAAGGAATTTAGTATCCCTATCTGACACAATTGTTCTAGGCATTCCATGTAATCTAACAACTTTCCTAAAGAACAAATCAGCCACTAAAACTACATCATTTGTTTTATGACAAGGTATGAAATGTGCCATTTTAGAAAACCTATCAACCACCACAAAAATGTTGTCCCTCCCTTTTATAGTCCGAGGTAATCTTAATACAAAATCCATAGAAATGTCTACCCAAGGGTGATCAGGTATAGGCAATGGAGTAAACAAACCTGTGGGCTGTACCTTAGATTTAGCTTGTTTGCACTCAATACATTTGGAACGCACTTTCTCGACGTCTTTCTTCATACTTGGCCAGTAGAAGTGTTCCTGCAAGGTGGATAAAGTTTTGGCAACCCCAAAGTACCCCATTATTCCACCTCCATGTGCTTCCCTAACATATTACTCTCTGATTGTTCCACATGGTACACACAGTCGATTATCACGAAATAAAAATCCCTTGAATTGGTAAAATCGTCCCTGGGCGTGAGTGTTAGTGTCCTTATACAACTCTCCAAAGTCAGGGTCATTAGTATAACAAGTTCTAAGATGCTCAAAACCCAGTAATTTTGTTTCCATCGAAGATAAGACAGTATACCTCCTTTAGAGAGCATCTGCTACAATGTTCTCCTTACCTTGTTTGTAATGGATGACATAGGGAAAAGTTTCAATAAATTCCATCCATCGTGCATGTCTTTTGTTCAGCTTCTGTTGTCCCTTAAGGTGTTTGAGAGATTCATGATATGTGTGAATTACAAACTACTTAGGCCAGAGATAATGTTGCCACACTTGCAGGGCCCTCACTAGAGCATAAAGCTCTTTGTCATAGGTAGGATAATTAAGAGTCGCTCCTCCTAACTTCTCACTAAAATATGCTATGGGTCTTCTTTCCTGCATCAATACAGCACCAAAGTCTGGTAATACAAGTAAAAGGGCATTAGTCAACTTTCCTTTCAGCAATTCGAATGTTTCTGCCTGGGCTGGTCCCCAAGTGAATCCCACAGTCTTCTTAATGACTTCTGTAAGTGGGGCTCCAATGGTACTGAAGTCTTTGACAAATCTCCTATAGAATCCAACAAGTCCATGGAAACTTCTCACTTCTCCTATGTTTTTAGGCGTGGGCCATTCTCTGATTGCCTTCATTTTCTCCTCATCTACCTAGATACCTTGAGAAATAACAACAAAACCTAAAAGACTAGGTTATCTGTCCCAAAAGAGCATTTCTTTCTATTTGCATACAAGTTTTCTTTCCTTAAAACATCTAAGACATGTCTAAGGTCATCAATGTGCTCTTTCATGTTCCTGCTGTAAATCAAAATATACCACCACAAATCGTCCTATAAATTCTCTTAAGACATGATTCATTAATCTCATGAAAGTGCTAGGTGCATTAGTGAGTCAAAAGGCATAACTAACCACTCATACAATCCTAATTTTGTCTTAAAAGCAGTTTTCCATTCATCTCCTTCTTTCATTCTAATATGATGATTACCACTTTTCAAATCAATCTTAGAAAAGATACAAGACCCATATAACTCATCAAGCATGTCATCCAAACGAGGGATAGGATGTCTGTACTTAACTGTGATGTTTTTTATGGCTCTGCAATCTACACACATGCGCCAGCTACCATCTTTCTTAGGCACAAGCAAAACAGGTACTGCACAAGGACTTAAGCTCTCGCGGATGTATCTTTTCTCCAAGAGCTCATTGACTTGTTTTTGAAATTCTTTTGTCTCCACAGGATTGGTCCTATAGGCTGGTCTGTTTGGAAGAGTGGCGCCTGGTAAAAAGTCAATCTGATGTTCTATACCTCTGAAAGGAGGTAGTCCTACTGGCTGGTCTTCAGGAAATACATTCATGTACTCTTGCAATAGAAACTCAATTTCTCTTGGTATTTCCGGAGTCACGTTAGTACTACTAGTTAGTAATTCCTTACAAACTAGCAACATCATAAATTGTTGATCATTTAAAGCATGTTTAACATCACTAGGAGTAGCAAAAAAGCTGTAGTGACTTACCTTGGCAAGTTCATTGGCGTGTTTCTCCTGGTGGAAGGCCTTTGCTTCTTCTCTCCTTTGCTTCAGCTGCATCTGGTCGTGATGTACCTCTTGGGGTGTGAGGGGTACTAGTGTAATCTGTTTACCTTGGTGTTTGAAAGAATGTATGTTGGTAAAACCGTCATGGATGGCTTTCTTGTCATATTGCCAAGGTCTTCCCAATAGGATGTGACTGGCTTCCATGGGTAACACATCACAAGTGATCTGATCTTGGTACTTACCAATGCTTAAAGGTATTTCCACTTGTTCTGTCACCTTCATTTCTCCTTCCTCATTGAGCCACTGTAGCTGATATGGTCTAGGATGCTTGTGAATAGCCAAGTTGAGCCGGTCCACAAGTGTTTGACTAGCTACGTTTGTACAGCTCCCTCCATCAATGATCAAACTACACACCTTCTCCTGAATGAGGCATCGTGTGTGGAACAAATTCTCCCTCTGTTCCTGCACCTTAGGTTGTGTACACAAGGTTCTCCTAGTCACCAACAGTTGTCCTTAAACAGGATAAGCTTCATTTCGGTGTCTGATTGATCATCTTCTGATGTTAACTCTCCATTTTCTAGGATAAGCATAACCCTTTTGTTTGAGCATTCATTTGCATAGTGTCCAAATTCTTGACATCTGAAACACTTGATGTTCCTAGTTCTTGTCGGAGGCGTTTGGATTGCACGTCCTTTGCCCTTATCTTCACGTGGGTGAGGAATAGTAGGTCATTCTCTGGCCTTGACAGGCGTCTTGAAAGATGAACCTCCCTGTCTATCATCCTTGTTGTAAGGCGGCTTAGAGGTTGAAACATAGGGGTTCCTGGTGTTGCTCCTTCTCTTGTTTTGTTGTTCAATAAGGATGGCCTTATGGAGTAGCTCATCCATGTCCTCATACTCCTGCAACTCCAATCGATCATGAATGTCTCTATTAAGACCTCCTTGAAATCGTGCCATACTAGCCTCTATAGTCTCATATATTTCAGCCTTAATCATGAGGCTCTCCATCTCTTGGTGATAGTCCTCCACACTCCTTGTTTCTTGGGTTAATCTCCTTAGTTTTTGATGTAGATCTCTCCCATAGTGGACTGGAACAAATCTCTTCCTCATCATGGTTTTCATTTCAGACCAAGATGTGATTTGGGGTTCTCCATTGCGTCGTCTGATGGTAGCAATCTGTTCCCACCAGTTGATGGCATACCCATCGAATTCGGTTGCTGCTATCTTCACTTTCTTTTCCTCTGAATATTTTTGGCAGCTGAAAACTATTTCAATCTTCTTTTCCCATTCTAGATAGGCATCTGGATCATTCTTTCCTAAAAAGGGGGGGAATTCAAAGCTTGAGTCCTCCTAGGCTATTATCAAGTTTCGGCTCCTGGGGTTGGTATTGATCTCCACCTTCATCCGAGTACTCCTGGGGTTCCTCTTCATCTAGCCTGGTTCCTTGCCTAGCTCTCACCCTGGCGCCTCTCCCAAAGCGCCCACCTCCTCGGTTTGGTCTTCCTCCACGAGCTGGTCTACCTGCCAAAGGATCAACTCCATAGAAAAACTCATTAGCTTGGTTAGCCCTGTTTTTAAAAGTAGCTTGAAGTCTTCAGGTTATCTCATCCATCATGACTTTCATCTGCAACTGATCAAACCTATGAGGTTGTGTGGTTCCCTCCCCTCTAGGGGTTTCTTCATTTGGATTCTCCATTCTTCCTAAAAAAAACTTAACAAACTGTTAATTAAAACTCTCTCTCTCACTTCTATTTTGTGATCTCTCAATAGATAATTTTCTTGCTATTCCCAAAAGTTCAGATTATATCAAAGCCCAATCACCTAAGATCTAGAGCTATAACCTACTGTGATTAAGATAGAAAGATTGCAAGATTTTTTTTCGTCAGCTGATTGACCTTTTCCTAGCAGGGTTACTCTTCTGCTCTTTTTTTTTTAATTATAGATCCTTTTCTGAGATCTTTTTGTAATTCAGGAAATGCTCAGCTGACTTACAACAGATAGAAATAAAAGAATTTGTTTATAAAACTAAAAAAAAATTGAAAAGAAATTGATGGTGGTTTTGAAATCAAAGTGATTTCACAAACTCTAACCTTCAAGAGGCTCTGATACCACTTGGTGCGGCCCTGGTTGTTTTAAAACCAAATGATCGACTTGAAGAAAGGTGGAATGGCGAATTGAGAAGGCTACTAGCTCTCCTTATGGCGGCGGTTGATTTGGTGAAGGATGGAGGCTACTAGCTCTCCAAGTTGGCGTGAATGAAAGGGGGTGAATGAAAATGGATTTTGATTCCACTAGCACAGGTTCACCCTGTATAGAGCTATGGAATTTCACAACAGGTTACTCTACTCTTAAGTGAATGAGGGATCAATGTTCTTAGGCTGAACAGAGAAAACAAGAAGCAAAAGTGCTTTGAAATATTTTATAAAATTTGATGTCCATCTTTACAAGGGGGGTGAAGCCTTTTATTGGCAGAAAACCCTAACTAAATTATGCCTACAAAAGTATATTCTAACTACTTGATCCTAAATTTATGCTAACAAGAATATCTTGACTTATTTGAATTCTAATTTTATGCCAAAAGATATCTATCCTAATCTTCTGGTTTAAATTAAGTGAATATCTAGAAACCAATAAATTAAACCAATTGGAATGAAGATTTTGACTAAGGCTTGAAGTGTTGGAATGAAGAAGAAGTGATGAATTTATGAAAGCCTTTAATTCTAATTAAATGGCGAATTATATGTGTGTAAAAGGGAGAGTCTAAGGCGTATTTGTATTATAAAATTATGTTATCCTTGTAAGCCATTTATGTATAAGGCTATCTTTGTATCCAAACAAGCCTAGACTAGAATAGTATAAATACCTTACTCCGTTCACATTTTGAAAATAAGAATTCATAATTCTCATTTTCTAATAAATCATTTTTTTCTCTAATTCTCTCTAATCTTTCATTCTCTCATTCTACAAATCTCTTAATCTCATATTCTTTCATGGTATCAGAGCCAGGTTACATCAAATCTGGACAAATTTCATCATTCTTTCATTGATTCAACAAGAATCCATCTTGTTCTTCATCTGTTTCTGGATCAATTTCGAACGTTATCTTGTAATTAAAATTTCGGCCAAACCACAACTCCGTTTGTTGATCTGCTTTCTCTGGATTGTGCATCGGCGAATTCTGAATCCACGGCCATTTGAATTGCATCATTTGGCCCAGGGAATCAAAAGTTACGAATTTTCTTTCAAGAGGTATTCGCGATCGCGTTCGTTTCGAACCTCTACATTCCCCAGGTCATCTCGACGTCACATTTTTTTCAAATCGTGATTTTCAAAAGCCTAAACTCAAGCTCCTTGAGTCTAGTTTCTTATTAAAGAATGCAGAACTCGATTCAATGGAGTTTAAATGATTTTCTTGAAGTTTTCCTCAGAGATGTCCGAAATCACCTGTATCAAGATCCTGGTGATATAATTCTAATTTTTTCTCAGTTTTCTTTAATTCTTTGAATCTGGAATGTTTAATTAGTTTCTTTTGAGGGTTTCTATGAAAATTCATTTCAATCCAATAGGTTTAAGGTTTCGAGATTGATTTTCTTTAATTCCTTGTTCAGTTTTGGAAAGCTTTTAAATTGATTTCTTGAATTCATAAATTGTTTTAGTCGATTAAATTCAAATTTTGGTTGTTGAATCTTGATAAGATCGAATTTGGTAGTTTTTAAACTGTTACAATTCTTGTTATTTGATTTGTTAGGAAAGGTTACAGGTTGTTTTAAGTAGTTAGTAGTTGTTTTTTTTTTTTTTTTTGGCGCCAATTTTTTTTGCTGGTGAAGATTTTTACTAAGCAATTTTTAATTGTTCTTGGTTGATTTCATCCCTGTCTGGCATATAATCTCTTGTTCTTCCAAGTTGTATTGCTTACCTGTGCAGGAATCAAGGCACTCTGTTCCGACCAAGAAGCAATCGGATTGGGACAGGCCGCGTGTGTTTAGTTTGTCCCGACCAGCAGCCTTTCGACCAGCCGTGACCAACCACAAACAGCCTAGTATCTTGTCCGTGATCAAGCGACCGAGCAAACAGGGATCAAGTCACCAAGCGACCACTTGATCTTTGTAACCAAGGCTGACTACAATGGAGATTCAAACATCTCTTAGAGCTCCAGTGATTCTACATGGAGCAAACTATCTTTTGTGGTCCAGGACCATGAAAACCACATTAGGTGGTAAAGGTCTTTGGAACCACATTGCCACAAATGGCATTGAAGACAATGAAGTGGCTGAAGTGAGTGATGCAGCTCAAGCCAAATGGTACTAAGAAGATCAGTTGGTACTTTCTATATTACAAAATTCTCTTGCTAGTGATCTTTTAGAAGCTTATTCATTTTGTGAAAATGTAAAAGATCTTTGGGACACTTTGCTTAAGGTGTATGGAAACACCACTAACCTTTTGAGAATTTTTGAAGTGAAGAAAGCTTTGAATGAATTAAGGCAGGAGGATGCTGAATTCACAAAGCACTATGGCTCATTCAGAGCTTTATGGGCTGAGCTAGAAATGCTAAGGCTAGCCATTATTGAACCCCTTGTACTCCTTGAAAGAAAGGAACAAGATAAGGTGTTTGGGTTACTTTTAACTCTTAATTCTACTTACTCAGATCTTATTAAGCATATTCTCAGGTATGATAACTTGCCTAGCTTGGAGGAAGTTTGTGCTCAAATTCAAAAGGAGCAAGGATCACATGGATTGTTTGGCAACAAAGCTGAACTAGTAGCTGCTCACAAAAGTTTCTTCAGGCCAGCAAGTGATTCTAGGAAGAGGAGGCAATTTTGTGATCATTGCAAGAGGGATGGTCATGCAAAGAAGGATTGCTGGGTACTTCACCCTCACCTGAAGCTATCTTGGGCATCACGCCCTCCACAACAGCCGGTCATGCCCTCGGCAAGACAAGCTCACGGCATGGTGTCATCTAAGGCGGTTGTAAGCAGTGATCCTTCTTCACATTCAGCCGCCACCAACATCATGTCACAATCATCAGATTTTGTGACAAAATCAGACTTGGAAGCTCTCATTAAGGCAATAAAGGAGAGCAATATGATTGGTAAAACTTTTCATGCTTCTTTTCAAACTTCTTATACATCAAATGCTCCTAAATATTTGGTGGTTGATTCTGGTGCTTCTGATCACATGATAAGTGATCTAGATTTGCTAGAGAATTTAGAACCTGCCCTAGGGAATGTTTTTATTGCTAATGGAATTAAAGTACCAATCAAATGCATAGGAAAATTGAAATTGTTTGATAAAGAATCTAAGGCATTTTATATGCCCTCATTTACCTCAAACTTGCTCTCAGTTAAAAGAGCTACTACTGACCTGAATTGTCATGCTATATTTGGTCCTAATGATTTCTATTTTCAGGATATTGAAACTAAAAGATGCTTTGGACAAAAAACTACAAAAGATGACTTGTATGTGCTTGATAATATGGCTAGTTGTAGTGAATTAGAATCGGCTTTTCATGCTAATACATTTAGTACTGATTCTGATTTGTGGCATGCTAGACTAGGACATCCTCATCCAAGAGCTCTTGAATTAATTGTGTCTGGTTTAAAAATGCCTAAAGAGTTGTGTGATTCATGTATTCTTGGAAAACATTGTAAAATAGTTTTTGAAAAATCAATTCATAAATATGAAAATTGTTTTGAATTGGTGCATTCTGATGCTTGGACATCCCCATTTCCATCTAAAGAAAACCATAAATATTTTGTTACATTTATTGATGAAAAGTCAAAATATATATGGGTTACTCTTCTTAGTTCTAAAGATAGGGTTTATGATGCATTTTTAAACTTTCAAGCATATGTTATTAACCAATACAATGCAAGAATTAAAAGCTTTAGAACAGATAATGGAGGGGAATACACTAGTACCAGACTTCAGGAACATCTAGCTAAACATGGCATTGAGCACCAGACAAGCTGCCCTTAAACTCCACAGCAAAATGGAGTTGCTGAAAGAAAGAACAGGCACCTAATGGAGGTTGTGAGAACTATCATGTTCCACATGAAGGTGCCTAAACAATTTTGGAGGGATGCACTTGTAGCAGCATGCTACTTAATCAACAGGACACCTACAAAAGTCCTTGATGATCTATCCCCATTTGAGGTATTAAACAACACTAAGCCCACTATTGATCATTTGAAAGTTTTTGGGTGTGATTGTTTTGTGTTAATACCTAGGGAGCAAAGGAACAAGCTTGAACCAAAGAGTGTTAAGGCTATGTTCATTGGATATTCATCTACTCAAAAAGGATACAAATGTTATGACCCAATGAGTAGAAGAGTCTTGGTGTCTAGAGATGTAAAGTTCCAAGAAGAAAAAGATTTCTATGAAGAAGGAACTTGGGAGCAATTTAAAGACATCTCATCAACAATAACTGATCAAGCAGAATATTTGAGGAAACTCTTGGAGAGTATTGGAATAGGAAGTGGCCAACACACAGCCTCTTCACCACAGTCACCTGTCCCAGTAGCAAACAGCCGCGACAACTCAGGTCCGGCCGATCCACACGCTTGTACCGGACCCGGCCCTTCCGGCTCAGCTAGTCCATCCGGCCCTGCAACATCCGATTCACATTCTTCCTCATCTCTTGATTCTCCTGGTCTTCCTCCTCTCGAACAAAGGGGGGGGGGAGAAGCTTCTACTCATGTTCAACAAGACTCAGCAGGAGATGATTCCATTCTAGCTTCAGCATCAAAAAGATCAAGACCTACTCTCATTGAAGTTTTGAGTGAAGAAGAGGAAGCTCCACCTACAGTTTTAAGAAGGAGCACAAGACAAAGAAATCCACCAGTTTTCTACAATGGAAATGTTGTAGTTCATCATGATCAGGGAGTTTGTAATATTGCACATTTACCTTCTAATCATGTTGCTTTTATTTCTAGTCTTGATAATGAGCAGATTCCAAAGACATATGAAGAAGCTATGTCTAAAAAGGAATGGAGGAAAGCTATCTCAGCTGAGAAACAAGCTATGGAGAGGAATGGTACATATGCTTCAGCCACTTTACCAAAAGGAAAGAAGGCTGTAAGTTCTAAATGGATTTTTACTATTAAATACAAAAGCAATGGTGAAATTGATAGATATAAAGCTATGTTGGTAGCTAGGGGTTTTACTCAGACATATGGTGAGGATTATAGGGATACATTTGCTCCTGTAGCTAAGCTTCATTCTGTCAATGTTGTGCTTACTGTTGCTACTAATCTTGAGTGGGAATTGTGGCAAATGGATGTCAAGAATGCTTTCTTGCAAGGTGAACTAGAAGAAGAGGTTTACATGTCACCGCCACCTGGCCTAGAAGATGAGGTTGGAAGCAGTAAATCCTAAGACTAAGGAAGGCTATTTATGGCCTTAAACAATCTCCAAGAGCTTGGTACCACAAACTAAGTGTAACCTTAATGGATAAAGGTTTTAAAAGATCTGAAGTGGAACATACTCTTTTCACATTAATGAGTAAGGAAGGTATTGTGGTAATTCTTATCTATATAGATGATATAATCATATCTGATAGTGATAGTGTTGGTATTGCTTCTACTAAAGATTACTTAAAGAGTGTTTTTGATATAAAGGATTTAGGAGAACTTAAATACTTCTTAGGAATTGAAGTATGTAGGTTTAAGGAAGGTCTTTTTCTTTCTCAAAGGAAGTATGTTGTAGATTTACTAACATCCACAGGTATGATGGAAGCTAAACCAGCCAAAACATCCTTAGAAGAAGACTATAAAATCGCAACTAAGGGGGAGTTAGAGGAAGAAATTGATTTTCATGATCCTAAGCTCTATAGGAAAGTGGTTGGTAAGCTTATTTATTTAACCATCACAAGACCAGATTTATGTTTTGATGTGAATCAGGTATTTCAACACATGCAAGGGCCAAAGATGAGGCATTGGGACATGGCCATGTGAATTCTAAGATATCTCAAAGGCACACATGAACAAAGTATTTGGATGGGTAATAATAAGAACACAAATGTAGTTGGTTATTGTGATGCAGATTGGGCAGGAGACAGGGAAGATAGGAGAAGTACTACTGGCTATTGTACTTTCATTGGTGGAAACCTTGTGACTTGGAAAACCAAGAAGCAAAAGGTGGTTTCATGCTTTAGTGCAGAATCAGAGTATAGAGCAATGAGAAAGCTCACTACTGAATGCATCTGGCTGAAACAAATATTGGAAGACTTAGCCGTGAAGTGTGAGGAGCCTATCACCATTCATTGTGACAATCAAGCCGCCATTCACATAGCCTTCAATTCAGTGTTTCATGAAAGGACCAAGCACATAGAAGTGGACTGCCACAAAGTAAGAGAAGCTATTGGGAAAGGTATCATTTTACCTTGCTATACAAGAAGTGAGGATCAACTAGCTGATATATTCACCAAGGCAGCATCTCTGAAAGTTGGTACATCAATCTATCCAAGACTTGGTCTCATGTCCATTCCATACCCATGATCCCAACATGGAGTATTATACTCTTTTTCCCTAGAAAAGGTTTTGTACCAATTGGGTTTTCCTTCCCTAGGTTTTTAATGAGGTAATACTTCATGGTTGCAAGCTTAAACATTTTATGTCTTAAGCTTGAGGGGGAGTGTTGGAATGAAGAAGAAGTGATGAATTTATGAAAGCCTTTAAGTCTAATTAAATGGCGAATTATATGTGTGTAAAAGGGAGAGTCTAAGGCTTGTTTGTATTATAAAATTATGTTATCCTTGTAAGCCATTTATGTATAAGGCTATCCTTGTATCCAAACAAGCCTATACTAGAATAGTATAAATACCTTACTCCCTTCACATTTTGAAAATAAAAATTCATAATTCTCATTTTCTAATAAATCATTCTTTTCTCTAATTCTCTAATTCTCTCTAATCTCTCATTCTCTCATTCTACAAATCTCTTAATCTCATATTCTTTCATGAAGGTCCTTTTTTTGGACTTACTTCTGGATCTTGTTAATGGGCCAAGCCATAATTCTTCTGGGGCCTGAGCTTGGACCATACATTCTTCTTCCCCTTCTGGTCTTACATTGGCCCATTGTTCTCTTAATCTTTCTTGGTCTTGTAGGTTCTTGGACGGGTCTTGGGCCATGTTGTCTGGGTCGCCATGGTTCGTGCCGCATTCCACGACCAGGTTGAAGTCTAGTGTTTGGGTCGGGCCGTAGTTTGCGATCATGCTTAGGCGGGACCGGGTCGAGCTTCGTAGTCCATACCAGGTCGTGGGCCGTGGTCAGTGCCGAGTCTTGTGCCGTGAAACACGGACGGGCCGTGTTTGGTGCCGCGGAACACGTACGGACCAGGTCTTGGGCTGGGTTCTTCGGGTCGAGGCCGGGGTCGAAGCCACGTCCTGCGCGGGGTTTTGCGGGGTCGAGGCTAGGATCAGGCCGGGTTCTTCGCCAGCCAGTCCAGGACTTTGTTCTTGGTTGATAATACATGTTCCGGGTCCTCGTACGTGATCGGTGCCGGCTGGTCCGGGGCTGCGTCCTGTGTCGACTGATCTGGTCCGGTCGTTCCTCTCCTCTTCACTCTGGCAGCTTTTTTCTTCATCTTTTTCCTTAGTTGAATCTAAGTCCTCTGATGTCGCAAGGAGATCTTGCTCGTTCCAGGTCACATCAATGTGTCATTCACACCGATCATCAGACACTTCAGCATCTCAAGGGTCAGATAAAGCTAAAACGGCGCCATGCTAGGTGGTTAGAGTTTATCGAAATGTTTCCTTACGTTATCAAGTATAAGAAGGGAAATGAGAACGTCGTAGCTGATGCACTTTTGACGAGATACAACTTAATTTTGATCATGAAATCAGAGGTGCTATGATTCGATCTGATAAAGGAGTTATATTCAGTTGATGACGATTTCAAAGAGATATTCAAGGAGCATGGGAAGGGCGCCTATAACCGAGCTACTCATTCAGCCACTAAGATGTCTCCATTTAAGAATAGTGAGTTTCTTCCAGGATGCTATCCTCTTTCGGCATTCATGGATCTTGAGAGAAATATTTAGGATCTCACCGTTAAAGATTGTGTCTTGATGCTCCATATTCCAACCAGCTCTAACTACCTTCGCAAAACCCACGTTTCTTTTTCATCTCATATCATATCTAAACTGATTAAGCCTTTTACGATCCTCTCCTGCTAGAGAAACGCAGAAGGGGTTGTGATCTGACCCAATCCTAGATAGATACTCTGAGGACACTTTTGGGAAATCAATTAGAAAATGGAGGTTACATAAAGTGAAATTCAATTTACAATGTGTCAGTTCATCTCCTCTCGTACCAAACCAAGATAAAGTATTCCCCATATCCATGGGTTCAAGTAATCCACATTTGTCTATAAAAGACGTAAATGGGTAATAAGTCGATTGCGCTCTGGGTCTCCGTCCTCTTTTATCTCCATCACACGTAATTTCATTGAAGTCCCCCATAAGAATCCATGGGGCATTGCATTGAGTTCCTATGACAGTGAGATCATGCCATACTTGTTGACGTTCCCCATGGATTGGGTGACCATACACTCCAGTGAGGTAAAAAAACTTGTCTTTCCATCTAACCGAGGCATCAGTAAACCTTTATGTTTCTCTTAGAATAGATATCTCCACATCCTGCCTCCATAGCAGCGCTAAAACTCCACTTAAGCCCTACGGCTCAACGGTAGCTAAATCATGATAATCAATGCTTGGCAAAGAAGCCCAAGCTTATCCCTTCTATTCTTGGTCTCAATAAGGAAAATTAAACATGGATCATGTTGACCACACATGTCCTTTAGGTGTCGGACTGTCAAGGAATTTCTCACAACTTGACAGTTCCAAGCGGCTAACTTCATAGAGAGCGTGGTGGTTTCTGGATAACCACTAACCGTTTGGAGATTTGAGCTTGTTAAGGTACTGATGAGGATTGCATATTTGCTGAAGACAAATGATGGCAAAGATCAACCATCGAGGCATGACTCTGGCTTGAGCTGCCAACCAAAGCTAGGTCTTGAGAATCGCCTTCCTCTTAAGATATTTTTGTTCGTTTTCTAGATTGATTGCGCTCTGCACTGGTTGTACGTTTCCAGTGGGATAATGAATGTTCCTTCTCTTGGATCCTTTGTGAATTATCCTGTGATCTTCTTATGTGCAGGTATTCCTCTTCCTCTTATAACTGAGTGATTGCCTCAATTGCTCATGGGGGGGGGATTTTTCAGCATTCTCCATTTTGCTTTGATCCTCCACGTTACAACCAGAGATTAGCATTCTTTCCGATGGAAGCAAAAGGGGTTCTAATAATCTTTGGGTTTTTGGAACCCTTGTTATCTTTGCTTCTCTTGCTTCTATTAATCCCAAATCCCTGTCTATCCCGCCAACTGAAGAAAGGGAGGAGATTTGCGGGTTAGTTGTCGGGATTCTTTGGAATCTAGATTCCTCCTCTTCATGTGCTAGTCCTGTCTGAAAGGCTTGATATTGCGTCCCACCCACCTTATCTGGATCCACATGTGATAGAACTGGAATTTTCTTCTTCAAACGCCAAGCAATGGCAACCTTATTTTTTTCCCTTTACTGAACTATGAGCATTCGATTTCCCTTGTGATTGTCGTGGTCAGATGATTGTGCATTGTCCGGATGTACCTCTTAAGCCCGATGCAAGCCAAAAGTTGGACTGCTACAGTTTTGAGTTTGGGTCTGGCTGGAATCTTTGAGTTCCTTAATCTCAATTCCTTTTTGTCTTAATCTGTTTCTTGATCTTCTATTTGGATTCCCACTGTGAGTGTCTCTTGATTCCAGATTCAATTGAGAAAGCACCTCCTTACACTGATATTGATCGTGCGTCATTCTTTTGCAGGGAAGGCACAATTTCTGTAGCTTTTCGTACTCAAATTCTATGATCATCACCTTTTCTACATTAAAACTGACTGGCATTTTGAAAATAACTGGACAGAGTTTAGGAACATACTTTCACTGAAGGAGGAAAGAACAGTGACAGATCATGTTCCGACTAAGGTAAGAACAATATTACGATATGAATTGTGAATAACATATAAATATTACTAATGTATATTGTATGAAGTAGTCGGGTCCATACGTGTATCTATTCGGTTGAATCAAACCGACCCGAGAACCGCAAATATTATATATAGAATCTTATCGATTAATATGGCATAACAGAATATGAGCTCAAACGGGTAATTTGGATCGGTTCGATTCCGTTTTCCGATTGCAGTTTATATGCCCATGCCTATTTCATTGACAACACTACATTTATTTTATTGTCTAGCTACGACAATTAATGCTAATAATTGATTCATTACAACAATAACAATATAGTTTAATAAAATGATTGAAAGTGTCAAGTGTAACATATTATAACTTAAACTCAGCCACATAGTGAAATATATATATATGAATCTTTCTTAAGGCTTCCAGGCTTTAGGAGGTGGTGGGGCAGGAGGGTAAAGAGGAGGAACACCATTGAACATCGTGTTCTTATCGATTCTGTAGTCTCCACTGCTGGTTAAGGAAATGAGAGCAGCCACCAGACCTGCGTTTCCGGACAGAGTGGGCTCGCTCGCGTTGTAGTTGCTTCGTATGTCATGGAACTGATCGAATTTGTTTGGTCCACCAACCATAGCTCCTGTGATGTTGTTTGGATTTGGATTTTTTGTGTCTCTATACTTCAATCCTTCTCTACAGCTTCTTTTCTTCTTGTCGTTTGGGATTGTGGCTCCTCGGTGGTGAACGTGTCTTGGAAATTTCTTGCCGAACCCAACAATATAGCTCATTCTTAAAGGGTTGTCTCCAAGAATGTAATCAATCTGATCATTAAATGCAATACCAAAAAGAAATCAATTAGTAACAAACAATATCTCAAATGTCAAATCGTATACTCTATCCGTTTCAAAAGTAATGTCGTTTTAACACTTTTCACATACAATAAGAAATTGTATTAAAACATACCCTACAAACCAATTGTTAACTATGTTGTTCCCAAAAAAAAAAGAATCAATTAAGAAATTTGAATCATAATCTTGTACTATTGAGTTGCTCAAGCGGTATTTGGTACTTCCGGAATGTTTGCAAGAAGTAGGATCATAACTTGTAATTTTATATAAATAGACAAATGTATAACAAAGATATTTAGTTGAGGGTTTCTTTTGTTACAAATTTTCTTGTCTACTTGTACTTTTACAAAATAACATTTTTACTTACAATTCTCAAAAGACCTAACTCAGAGTTGAAGTTTTTCATTATGGACCTCCTAGAAAAAGCCAAGAACATTCTAATTTGTGGATATGGTTAAGAGAGATTTAGATAAATAACCTTTTTGGACTTCAGTATGCATTTTTGACTCATTTTAAGATTCATTTGCGTGAATAACAATTTTGAAGACAAAATACCGTTTTAACCTCTATTTAGGTGCCTACATAAAATATGAAAATTGGTAATATGTGGTGTACATAAAATCTAACTTAGAGATATGTAGTTGTGTACGTGCAATATAAAAAAATTGGGAACATGTGTGCGTGTACGTACAATTTATATGTGGAATAAAGCTTTATTCTTACCTGAGACTTAGCAAAATCCTTAAGAACATGATTGGAGACAAAGGTAGGGCCACAGTACCATCCAGGAACTCCAGTTGAATTCAAATAATCCGCAAACAAAGAAGCTAAGAAAGAAGCATGAGCCACATATTCAAGTGGTCTTGGTTTCCCCATGTTCAATTGTATAAGCCCTCCTGCACAATCTCTCAAAGTTATTGACGTCCTTTTCATGAGACACACAGAGAAAACAATGTAAATATAGTAAATAATCACCTGAAGTCTGGTTAAAAACATTGTACTGCTTTAGATAAGCACACATGGTGACACCAGTAGCGTTATGGTACCTATTGAGCATGTTCTCATAAGGAAAACCAGGATTCAAGAACAATCTATATCGAGTCAACAACAGCATAGCCCCAGGTAATTTGTTATTCCAGCTCGGTACCATTAATTCCGGTCGATTAGCAAAAGCTTTAGCCGTTTGAGGCACGCTTGGGTCCGTGGCGAGTTGCATATAAGTCTTGTTCCCAGTGGCGTAGTATAGCCACGCGCCAGCCCACATGAGTTCGTCGAACATACTTGTTGAGTTGTAGAAAGCTTGAATCGTTGGTTGTCCGTCTGAGTAGCGCTTGCGTCTGTTCTTGCTTCTAAAGAAAGGCCATAGAGTTTCTGCGCCTTTTATTAGCTTTTTGGCGTAGGTTGGTGTGTCGGTGAAGACGATTGAGGCGGCAGCTAAGGCGGAGGCGACTTCTGCACCGAGGTCAGTGGCGGAAGTGGAGGAGATGACAGGACGGTCGTAGGACATGTCTTCTGGTCTTTGCCAACAGTAGATATCATCTGGTGATTGTGAGTCTCTAAGTCCTCCACCAACCTAGAATTCATGGAAACAGGGGCTTGATCAAAATGGTTAAGGTTTAGGTTTTCTGGTCCGCAAGAGAGTATTGAAACAGAGCTGGATCATATAGTTAATATATAGGTTTCTTGACTGGGAAGTAATCTGTTTGATTGAATCCTGCTGGTTTTCTAGTTTGCATTTCATAAACGTACTAATATGTTAGAGCATATAAAGAAACGTAATAGGAACGAAATATCTTCCTTCTAGGGAAATATTTTTGATGTATATATACAAAGACCCCTATTTTGGGATTTCTTTTTGTATTGAAAAATATATGCATTAGATAAATTCTACACTATTTTATACACAACTGACATAAGTGAAAATCGCAAATAAATTGGTTTATTTATTATATATATTTAAGTAATTTAAGTTTTGCACGTATTTTTGATAATATCATATTATTTTACAAATAACATGCTATTTAAATAATTTAATCACATGCAAAATACCACAATTTATTAGTGGTTTTGCCATGATTTTCTATCAATTTTTTTTCTACAATTAGGAGCGATTCAGAATTTGAACACCCGACTAATATTCCAATGTGAGGGTAACGGGTAACTGTCGCGTAACTCATTCACTAAGTTTTTAATGGGTCTAAAGATTGATACTATTAATTCGACTAAACCAAGTGAAAAGTGTTAAATAATTCTACGCTTAAGAGGAATTAATCTCTGAATTGGACCTACATAAGTCTATTTATAAGTCTACATAAAAACTCCTCCTCAAGTGGGAACCGGTTTATATTTATATTTATAAGTCTACACCTCCTCCTCCAGATAATAAACCTATAGCTATTTAGCAAATTAACCCTATATTGAATCATATTCTACTATCATCTAAGACTTCCAACAGTTTATATTTCTATTGCCAAATAATAAACTATAGCTAACGAGATAATTTTCTTCCTTATACTTCCAATAAGAGACAGAAAAATGAAAAGATTATACTTATAACTAATATTAGTGAATTACGAAATCAAACGAAAAGAAGAAACAAATTAGAAGAATAAAAACCTGAGTGTAGATATGATCAAGGCGAGTTGCAGAATTGTTGAAAGTGAGAAGAAGATAGTCAGTTCCCCATTTGAGAACATCTCTCATGTGATCATACTCATTGATGGCTTTGAATTTGTGACCATACTCAATAAGACTCCAACTTAGCATTGTCATTGAGAATGCCATTGGAAAATGAAACTTGGTGTTACTTCCACCGTCGTAGTACCCTCCGACCAATCCTCCGACAACGTCTGGCAATCCATCCTTCAGCCCCGAATCTCCTCTCCATGAAACTCGATTGTTCTTTGGCAATTTACCCGCTGCGTCATGTTTTCATTATTCATCATTCTTATTTTTCTATATCATCAATACTAATATTTTTATAGACATGTCAATCACTACCACATCCTTGCATTTTTTGTTAGATCAAATACAAACTATATTCAAGTGATTTCTTTTACTCGATTTAGTTTTTGTGATCAGTTTGATATGAATATGATTTGAGTTTTTTTCTTTAAAATATAAATTCAGAAAATCTGAATTGACAAAATTAAGAATTTTTGTTATTTGAATTCAAATTAATATTATATATATATATATTTGATAGATTATAATATTATCGGTTCACTGATTCAAATAGTATTTTAAGAGAATGATAGACGCTAAACTAACAGTGACCTAATGCCTAATACTTAAAGCGTAAACAATCATTTATACAGTTTAAGATTTTATAAAATAAAAATATTTTTTTTTTTAATTTAACCTAATAAATTTAATATTTCTTTTAACATCAGTTCAAACTCCATATATGGATGATGAATTTTATAGATGACCACCATTATGTCACATGATTCTCACAAATTTTTAAATTATATATTAAATATATATGATATAAAATATAAAATATATAATTTATAAATAATAAAATTCATATTATTTTAAATATATGAATTACAATCATTTATAAATAATAAATGTTATATTATTTATTACTAAAATTTTATAATTTTTAGACAATGTAGAATATAATCATCATCACAGTTATACGAAGATCTAGCACTTAAGCACCGTCTATACCACGCCTTAGAGGATTTTTAAAACACTGATCCTAAGTTTACTCTTCACTTAATGTCTAATTTTTTTTAGAGACGTCAGTATTGAAAGAGAACAAAGTTTACGGAAAACACAAATTCCACCCGTGGGTCAACCAATTCTACAAATTAAGTTTCTTTTCTTCTTTGTTTTTTTTTTTCTTAAAAAGTTTTTGTTTTGTTATGAAATTATTTTTCTCAAATATTAAAACAGCGTTAGACATTACTTTATTGGAAAGCCAAAACAAGATGTGAGCATTACCAATAGCCAGCTCACGAGAACAAAATGGGAAAATGTGACCTTATAAGTAATTAGTCGGATAAACGTGTTCAAACAGATTTTAGTATTATTGGAATGTCAACGTTATGTAATAATCTTTTTGAAGCCTATCATCACCCTAACAGATGTTCATTTTTCTATCGTTATTCTTTTTTTATAATTAACATATTAATACGCTTGTGAACATGGAACTATTCAAACTTTCCTCACAATGGATTATTGACTTTTTATCAGTTAATTAGAAAACTACATTTCATACATTCCAAAACATTTTTTTATTATAATTTATAAGTAATTAACTTTATAGTATATTGTATCTGGAGATGTTTTACATAGACGGGTTCCTATAGAACTGGATGGAAAATGAACCATAAAATATCTAAATAATATTTGGATAAGTCAGATCAGAAATCATTTCATCTCTTTTTTTAACCAACAAAAAGAAATTCTTGTCATCTTGTTGAATTTATAGTTAAATAACTTATTTATTAAAAAGAAAGTTGACTATCATTATAAAGTAGCAAATTAAAGATATAAACAATGAATATCTTTTTTAAAAAAAGAACAAAAATAAACAACAGTAAAAAGGAAGACTTACATTTCTGGGCGTCGAAAAACTGAAGAGCCTTATGGAGGGCAAGAGTGTAATTATCTGGAGGAGGAGGTGTAGACTTATGACGAGGCAACGACTTAACGATGATGATCGGAAGAGCAACGACGAGGAACAAGACGACGATAGATCCAACGGTCCACATAAAAACCGTGCCGCTCACCGAAATACAACCTAGGTTTACATACTTCTTTCTCTTCTTCTTCCAGCCATCTTGTGGTGCAAGTAACCAGCTTTGTTGCGTCTCGTCCAATTGATTCCTCTGATTTTCTGCGGCGAGTTGCTGCGAATGGAGGGCTCCTCTGTCCCACTCCGTCATATTCCTCCGCCGCTCTTCCTCCTCGGCCACGACTCGGTCGCTATCTACGGCGTCGAGCCTCCCGCCCCATAGATTCCCCGGATGCATTTCTCTAAAGAGTCTTTTCAAGATTGGATGATTAGGTTTTCTGAAGAAGAAATATAGAACGGATCCAAAGAGTTTTTAGTTTTCCTTAGAAAAAAGAAGGGTATTTAATTTTGATTTATGATAGGTGAGAGGGATTTATTAAAGAGTGAGTTGACTAATAGGGTTTTTAGGAAATGGGGAAGGTGTTTCTATATTCTAGTAGAATCGGAATCGATTTTTTATTTATATTTTGGACATATATCGATTTTTAGTTTATACTTATTACTTTTATATCATTTAAGCCTTTGTTTCTGTAAATTATAATATTATGCAGCATATCTTATGCTTTTGCTATATGAAATTAGAAATTAAATCGGACAAGCCGTACGTAATTTAATCATAGGTGTTTCCTTAAATTTGATCCGGTTTTTTAATCCTGAACAAGATGTCAAAGTTCTTTGAAAATCAAGAAAATGCGACTTCGTGACTTAATATTAATATTTTGGTACTTGAACAAAAGAAATACTAAAATAAAAAGAAAATACTAAAATTTTGGTAGATGTCGTGGTTTGAAATATATATGAAGGCCAGCTTGGTGTCTACGTTTATTACTCACGTAATGAAAAGCTGCAGAAAAAAATAAAAGAAAATGCGCTGCTTGATGCTTTTTAGACAATATATCTATATAAAGAAAATGCGTTGCTATTTAGGGCTGCGCAAATAAACCAAATCTAAAACCCGAACCTGACCGATCGGTTCTTGAATTTTAATAGTTCGGGTTTCGAGTTCGGGTTCGGTTCTGTTGTGATGCACCTAAAAATCCAATCGGTTCCTAAATCTAAATAGTTTGGATTTCGGGTTCGGTTCGGGTAACCCGAACTAAACCGAAATAAATAAAATAGTATATTTTATTAAGGTTTTTCTTTTTTTTCTTACGGTTTTCTTCAATCAGAATTTTTCGGTTTGGGTAATTCAATTAGGAACCGAATTCGATAAGTATATGGGTACAAAATGGAACTTAAGATATAGTACTAGAACTGAACCAAACCTGATATGTATCGAACTGAACCCAAACCGAAATAGAGAATTACCCGATGGGTTCTAGATCTCTAAACCCGAAATACCTGAAACCCAAAATGCCCAGATCTATGCGTGTCTATGTCAGCTCTAAAAAGATGAATTCTTGACTCTAAACTTCTAGAAAAACCTATTGACAAAAACCATTATGCTGTGCCTCATCCCAGAAACATCATGAGCCCACTCAAAAGAACAACACGAGTCCAAGAGAATATCAAACCAAGAAAAATTCAATGTTTGTCATCGTTATCCAACAAACTTGTGATATCATCAGAAACATATGAATATATGCCAGTTCACAGTATCTCTTGCATAATAGATTTGATGTTCTTTAGTCATATTTGAATCTCGCACTATAAAAAAACAGAGATTTGGTGACTACAATAATAGTCGTTAAACAGTCACTAAATTGTGATTTATGACTATGTTATGACTAATTATTGTAGTCATAAATTAATTACGTAATCGTAATGTAGTTGTAAAGTAGACACTAAATTTTACTACTATGTTCTTGATTACAACTATATATGCAAGAACATTAGTATTTGTAACGTAGTCGTAAAATTTGGCTATTATTTTGCAACTAATTTGTGACTATTTGACGATTATTTAGCGACCACTATTTTTATCGAACTGTATTTGGTATTAATTTCGATTTGTATTGGTATTGATTTGTAAAACGACCAAAACCAAAAAATTCAATTGAAATGCAAAACAAATAATATCACAAATAAAAATATTAATAAAACCAAGATTCAAATACAAACATGTAATTTCATTTAACAATAAAAAACATAACCGATTTTATTAGCTTCTTACATTACAACCGAGTGTTGAATAAAGACTATTAATAGAACAAAAAAAACTACAAAATTCCCAACAAGGGATTGACTCTTGTCCTAAAGGTGCAGAATCAAAATTACGATAGTCCTTCCTCCAAATCAAAATTGTACCATTAATTAAGAAAAATTAGATGACTATCACCTTTACAATTAGAATTTGGTAAGAAGGAAAAACTCACCATGCTATACGAAGTACGATATTGGAACTAAGTGGAGAAAGAAATACACATAACGCAACCTGAAATTTTTCTTTGAAAAAACAATTATTATCATTAAACAAAAATCATTGTACATATAAAATTATAACAATATTATGAGGAATCCAAGACACATACATTTCTTCTGCTTCTCCTGCCAGCATTTGCACTCCCACTCAAAACACTGAAACATCAACAGATCAAACAATTCAAAACAGGACAAGATCAGAAGACTAACAGTTCAGATATTAAGCGAGATCTTTAGTCAACAACGAAAGGAGTTAATCACATGTGGCACTATTTGCTTCATGTTTCATGAGTCAGAAAGAACAATTAAAAAACATCCTATAATCCGAGAAAGAAAGTACACTAATACCATTGATGGATTTATACACTTAGAGTATAGTATAACATAACGTTAATTAACAAAGTGTTATAGTGCACAAGTTTAAATATTTCGCAGTCTTTACATATATACCTCAAGATATTGAACAGCTTCTGAAGATAAACCAACTGTTACAACATCTAAGCCAACTATGAAAAGAAAAATGTTCTAGTAGATGGATAAACTCAGATCTAAGTAAACGCAAATGCTAAACAATTAATCAAATTGAAAACCTTTTGTTGATTTGCTTGAAGGGATTTGTCAAACTCCTTAATCAACATCTCAATCACTTTCGAGATCTTGTCATGGTCCCCCGAAGAAGTTAAATTCTTCACAATATTCTCAAGCTATGATTAAAAGGGCAAAAGTTATATATCATCATTATCATCATCATCCCAGAGAATGAATGAGATAACACAGAAATTCCAAAAACCCTAAGACGGAAAGTTGAAACGCAAAGAAAGAGAAATGAGAAAAACCTCCAATATCAAACCTCAAATGCAGCATTTTTCCGCTTTTCGTAGAGTTTATCTGAAAGATTGCGATGAACAGCAGCCGGAATTGCAGAAAAAGTGTCTGACATGTTAGATGAAATCCAGAAAAGAAACCCAAATCAACCTTCTCCGCGTCAAAACCATATAATTAGTCATATAGCATATAATTAATAGCAAGAACCGTTAAACCTCATCAAAAGCTTAAACATCCATAGTTCATCTTCACCTAAAATTCGACGAGCCTTCTAAAAATGCATATTTTCTTCTTTTTTGAAACTTAATCTAGTTAAATCAGATGTAACCAATTTCTAGTGAAAAATCTTGAAAAAATCCTATAACTTTGGATAAATCGAAACACAAGTTAGAATCGACAAATGAACGATTTCGAAATTGAATCAGAAAAACAAGAACTGGGAACTTAATGAATCAGAGGGGATGGTTCTAATTGAAGCATGTTCAATGGATGAAGTGAAGAAGCATACCTAGTATCTTGGCGACGATAAGAGTATAAAAGCGGGAATCGAAAACTGAGAAGACGAATCCTAGAAGAAGCCCAGAAGGGAGAAAAATAACACGGAGTGATAGAAGAAGATGGAGGGATCGGCTAGAGAATCAAGCAGAGAGGAAGGAATCGGAAGAAGCCATGGGAGCTTTTGGAAATTAGGAAACCCTAAGCAAAACACGAGAAAGAAGGGGCTGAATTAATTTTATGCAAAGGGGTAAGATCGGTTTTTGGTTTGGTTTTCTTGTACCAAACCAAAAAAATTGGATTAGGTTTACAGGGTATAAGTAGTCACAAATTAGCGACTAATAGCCGATTACTGTCCCAAAATAAAAATAGTCGCATATTAGTCGCAAAATTAGCGACTGATAGTTGACTACTGTCTAAATTAGCATTAAAAATTACGGAATCGTAAATAAGTCACAATATAATCACTAAATAGTCGTAAATTTTGGCGACTAAATAAATAGTTGCCAAATGTAGTCGTAAAATCCTTATTTCTTGTAGTGTTTTGAAATGCAACTAGGACTACTCTCTTTCTTTTCATTAAATGTCTAGTCTTTTAAATATTAATTTATATGGTTTATTGTAAGCAAATAAGATAATATCAAAAATGAAAAGTGGTGTTCTTCTTCAATCTATTTTCTCAAGTTTTCATGGTATCAGAACTATGAAAAACTCTCAAGATTCGCTCACAGCTCCGACGCTCTCGCAGTGTGTAACACTTAACCTCAATGACAAGAACTACTTATTGTGGAAACTGCAATTTGAACAGTTTATTAACAACCAGCTTTTACTTAGCTATGTCAATGGAGATATCTTAAGACCTCCTCCAATCATCACTGTCAAAATGGAGATCAGCTGTCAGAAGCAAGCAATCCTGATTTTCTCAAGTGGGTGCATACAGATAAACTAATCATGGTTTGGCTGTTTGGTACACTCTCTGAAGACGCTCTCAAGAGCATCTATGGTCTCAAATCTTCAAAGGAGGTATGGTTTGGTTTAGCCAAGAAGTACAATCATGTTTCAGCTACACAAAAGGTAGATCTGCAACGAAAAATTCAAACTACCACCAAGATGCGTAAATCCATGGCTGAATATTTGGCTGAGATTATGAGTCTTTGTGATCAGCTAGATTTAATAAGCTCTCAAATCTCAGAAAACGAGAAGATCTATGTTGTGTTAAATGGTTTAGGAAAGGAATATGAGTCCATGTGTACTGTGATTGAAAATTCAATGGATTCTTTTCCTCCTCCCTGTCTTGAAGATGTTTTCTTTAAACAGACAGGATTTGATGACAAGCTTCAGGCCTATGATTCTTCAACTGAAGTTACACTACATCTGGCTTTCCACACTGAAAAAAGTGTGTCGTCCAACAACTACACTAGCAATCGTGGTGGTTATAGCAACAACAATCGGTGGTTATTCAAATCGTGGTATAGGTTTTAATCATGGTGGACACAGAGGCAGAGGCTCATGTTCTACTAGAGGATGTGTTTTTTGTTGGACCAAAATGTTAAAAAATAAATTGGACTTAAAACATAATGTTAATGTGAATGAAAAATAGGTTTACAAATTATACCTATTAAAAATAAATGGAACTTAAGAAAGTTTTACATTGGTTAAAGTGAACTTTTTTCACTAGCATATATAATGGAACAAAGTATTTAAGTTCAAAATGGTTTATAGGGAGAACCACAAGATCCACACGGGCGCACCATCACAACCGCCGCCGCTCGCTCACACTTGCGCTCGGATCCGATAAAGCCTATGAATTAAAGATAAGATTTGATGGAAACCCCACATACATGATTTTATAGGTTTAAAGGGACAACTAAATCAAATTAACTCTACATAAACACTGTGAAACTTCAGTTTCTATCCAGTTCCTAAAGATGACAAACAATGTTATATGCATATACAAATGTTAAGCATTGACTTTTAATGATTTCATATATTCTTAACAATGAAGTGAAGCAGATCACTTCGGAAAAAGAATACAAATATGGAAAAATCACCTTGTGAGTATGAAATGAAACCGTTTCTAGGAGAATAAATGAAATGTTATATTATCCAATTTTACTCACGAAAAACCAGGCTGTTCAAGACCAAAACAAACACAATAAGAGAACAAAGTTCTACGAGAAAATATAACTGCATTATAATTGGTGTCTAGGTTTACAATAGAAATCTGGGTGGTTCAAGACATCATGTTCACCCCCTGGCTTTGTAAACCCGACAGATATAAACACTGACTGATTCAAAGCTGAAAAATGCTACCAACTTAGATACGATTATCCTTTCGTTTATACTCATGAAAGTTTTTCTTTTAGTTTTCTCGATCATAAAAAGTCTTTCAAAGTAATCTTCAGTTTAGAGTAATTTATATTCATGTGGGGGATTATTGGACTAAAATGTTAAAAACCAAATTGGGCTTAAAACATGTTGTTTATGTGAATGAGAAATGAGCTTACAAATTAAAACCATTAAGAATAAGTGGAACTTAAGAAAGTCTCACATTGCTTAGAAGAAACTTTTAAGCAATGTGAGACAAACTATCTAATTTCAAAGTGGTTTATCGGGAGAACCAATGGATCCACATGCGCGTACCACCAGCACCACCGCCGCTCGCTCGCACTCGCGCTCGAGCTTTGGGCTTTGGAGCTTTGTCTCATCGTCGAGGAGTCCCTATTTTTTGGCGACTGAAACTGAGATCGATCGATCCGTCCTTGCGGGCATTTCTAGGATCGATCGATCACTCATAAAATCTGTGTGTTATCCACAAAAATCTGAGTCAAAGATTTCGTAACTATTTGGCAGATTTTCGGGATGTGCGCCGAAAAACGGGATTTTATCATGAAAAAACCCTTATCCACTACTCTCTATATAAAGAGAAAGCGAAAAATCTTGTCTATAAAGTTTGTATCATGGGATTCAATAAGCTTGTTAAAATTTTCATACTACATGCACTTTATTAACTTAAGGAAAAAGATCAAATCTTACCTTCATTTGTCTTTTCTTAAATCGTTTAATAAATAATGATTTTACAAATTGATCTGTTATTCTCATCACAAATATCAAATCGTATTTCTTATCTGGTTTTATACCTCATACAATCTTAACTCAATAAATCCGCTTCTAACAAATAGCTACAATCAGATTTAGGAAACATGATTTTTTTTATCAATTTGCAATCGTTTATGCGTACGCTGAAAAGCAAGATTGCAAAAAAAATTAAACGATCTCGAATCGTTTCTGCAAACACTAAAAAAACGAGTCTGCAAAACAATATCTAATGATTTCATATCGGATCGATCGATCTGGATTTAAAATCGATCGAACTCAAAAATCTACGCGAAAGTGATGCAGCGAGCTTTTAATTTGTTCAAGTGTTTTTAAACAAACGTTTCAATCATGTTTCTGATTATCTTTTCTTTTGTGAAACTGATGGCAACAAACACTGACGACGCTCTTGAAAACAACGAGGTTGTTGCAATGGAAAAGGCCAAGTCAACACAATTGAGAGAAATCCTCTGGAATGGTGGTACCACACAGGTGCTGCGATTCACATATGCATTAATAAGGACATGTTCAACACTTATCAGATATGCAACAATTATGAACAAGTTCTTATGGGCAACACTTAATCATCCAAGTTCACAGGACGTGGTAAGGTAATCCTGAAGCTGACTTCATGAGATCAAATTACTCTCACCAACGTGAAACACGTTCCAGACATGAGAAAAAATCTGATCTCTGACACTCTCCTCAGCAAGGCTGGATTATGCGCCAATTTTCATTCTGATAAGTTCGTACTTAAGAAAAATTGGGTGTATTTGGGAAAATGTTTTGTTAAGAATGGATTGATCAAATGAATGTAATGACAGTCATTCCAAAAGTTGTAACCAACAATTCAATTAATAGCAATGCTTCAGTTGCTTATTTGGTCGAGTCTTTTGATATTTTGCATGAACGGTTATGACATGTGAATTATAAATCATTAAACTAGTTAATGAATTCAAACCAAATACCAAAATGCAAATCATGTAAAGACAAATATAAAATTTGCGTACAAGCAAAACTTACTAAACGATCATCACCATAAATCTAAAGAAACACAGAACCTCTAGGATTAATCCACACAGATTTAAGGGATTTAAAGTATTTACCTACAAGAGGAGGTAAAAAATATTTTGTGACTTTCATCGATGACAGCAAAAAATACTGTTATATTTACTTGTTACAAAGCAAAAATGAGGCTTTAGATAAATCCAAAGAATATAAGTTAGAGGTTAAAAATCAATTTGAAAGAACTATTAAAGTAGTTCGAAGTGATAGAGGTGGAGAATATGAAGGACTTTTTTATGCATTCTGCAGAGAAAATTGAATCATTTATCAGACAATTGCTCCTTATTCACCTGAATCCAATGAAGTTGTGGAACGTAAAATTGAACTCTAAAAGAAATGATGAATGCAATGTTGCAAGACTCAGGCGTAACCTAGAACATGAGGGGGAATCTCTAATGACTTCTAATTATATTCTTAATAAATTTCCTCACAAATTGAAAGAAAAATTGTCATATGAACTGTGAAAAGGTACGGCTCCCTCATATAAATACTTGAAAGTGTGGGGGTGTTTCGCAAAAGTTGCAGTACCATTTCATTAAAAAAACACTGTCGGACCTAAAACAGTTGATTGTATATTCATTAGATATGCACATAACAGTAGTGCTTATCGGTTTCTGGTTCACAAATCAGATATATCAGATATCCATGTAAATACAATAATGGAATCGCGAAATGCGTCTTTCTTAAAAAAATATTTTTCTTCGTAAGGATAAGTTAAACCTTAAGCGGTTATGGAAAAAAGAGACACAAGCGAAGCAATCACTCATACATTATTTTTAAGAAATGAAAAAGACGCTGAAAATGAACCCAGACGTAGTAAAAGAGATCGAAAGGTACAAACTTTGGTGACAATTTGTTAATGATTTTACTCACTAAAAATGAACCAAACACCTTCGCTGAAGCAATGTCTACACCAGACGCAGCTTATTGGAAGGAAATCATCAAAAGTGAATTTGATTCCATTATGCAAAACTATACGTTTTACATAACTGATTTACCTGAAGGGTTCAAAGCTCTCGGTTCTAAATGGATTTTTAAAACCAAATTAAAAATCGATGGAGCAATCGATAAATACAAAGCTAGACTTGTGGTTCAAGGTTTCCGCCAAAAAAATGTTTGAAATTCTTTGAGAAATATTCTCCAGTATCGAGATTAACTTCAATCAGAAATCTCGTAAGTATTGCAGCATTACGAAATCTGAAAATCCACCAGATGGATATAAAAACTGTATTTGTAGATAGAGATTTAGAAAAGTAAATATAAATGAAACAACCTAAAGGGTATGTTGTACCAGGACAAGAACACAAGGTCTTCGACTAGTGAAATCGTTGTATGAACTTAAGCAAACTCCAAAACAATGACATGAAAATTTTGACAGCGTCATGATGTCAAATGGATTCAGCATAAATAAATGTGATAAGTGCATTTACTCGAAGACTACGAAAAATGCTTGTGTCATGTTATGTTTATACGTAGACTGTATGTTTATCATTGGAAGTAATAAAGATATCATTAATCAGACTAAAACCATGTTGTGTGGGCAGTTTGACATGAAAGATATGAGATTGGCTGATGTAATTATAGGGATTAAAAACACTAGACATCCTGGAGGATACATATTATCTCGAGAACATTATGCTGAAAATGTGTTTGATAGATTTAAAAACTATTCAACTGGGACCACCAAAGCTCTTCTATATACCACTCTCCATTTGACGAAAAATTCAGGTGCACCTGTATCACATAACGAATATGCTAGAGTAATCAGAATTATAATGTACTTACCAAATTGTACTATACCAGATTTAGCACACTCAATAAATACACTAAGTAGGTACACGAACAATCTAGGACACACCCATTAGAAAGCTATAACCAGAGTATTAAATTACATACGACTTACTAAAAACTATGGGTTACACTATGATTTATAACCGACAGTTTTGGAAAGATACATTTATGCCAACTGGATTTCTGATTCCAGATACTCAAAGTCAACAAGTGAATATGTATTTACATTAGGTGGTGCCACAATATCTTGTAAATATTCCAAACAAACACTTCTGGCTAGATCAACAATGGAATCAGAATTGTATTAGACAAAGCCGCAGAAGAAGCTGAGCAGCTTCGTAACTTTTTGTAAGATATCCCGATGTGGGAAAAACTAGTGTCATCAATACGTATACACTGCGATAACCAATCGGCTACAGCTCGTGCAAACAATAAATTGTACAATGGCAAGTCATGTCATATACATAGACGACATAAGACTATTAGACAATTGATCTCAAGTGGTGCAATCTAGCTTGATTACATCAAATCAGATAATAATATAGCATATCCCTTTACAAAAGGTTTAACACGAGATCAAGTCTTAAAATCATCAAAATGAATGGATTTAAAGCCTATAAACTAAAGATGAGATTTGATGGAAACCCCACCTACATGATTTGATATGTTTAAATGGACAACTAAATAAAATTAAATCTACATAAACACTGTGAAACTCCAGTTTATACCCAGTTCTTAAAGATGACAAACAATGTTATCTGCATATAAAAAGGTTAAACATTGGTTTTTAATGAATTCATATATTCTTACCAATGAAGTGAAACATATCACTTCGAAAAAAGAATACAAATATGGAAAAATCACCTTGTGAATGTGAAATGAGACCGTTTCTAGGAGAATAAATAAAAGGTTATATTCTCCAAGTTCATTCACTAAAAATCAGGCTGTTCAAGACCAAAACAAACACAATAAGAGAACAAAATTTTACGAGAAAATATAATTGCATTATAATTGTTGTCTAGGTTTACACTAGAAATCTGGCTGGTTCAAGACATCATGTTCACACCTGGCCTTGTAAACCCGAAAGACATAAACACTGACTGGTCAAAGCTGAAAAATGATACCAACTCATATACGGGTATCTTTTATACTCAGGAAAGTCTTTCTTTTAGTTTTCTCGATCCTAAAGAGTCTTTCAAAGTAATCATAAGTTTATAGTCATTTCTATTTATGTGGAGGATTGTTGGACCAAAATGTTAAAAAGCAAATTGGACTTGAGAAATGGGCTTACAAATTAGACCCATTAAGAATAAATGGAACTTAAGAAAGTCTCATATTGCTTAGAATAAACTTTTTCCACTAGCATATATAATGGATACACCTATCTAAGTTCAAATGGTATATGGGGAGAACCAAGAGATCCACACGCGCGCACCACCACCACCGCCGCTCGCTCACACTTGGGCTTTGGGGCTTTGGGGCTTTGGGTTGGGGAACGTCGTCGAGGAGTCCCTATTTTTTGGTGACTGAAACTGAGATCGATCGATCCTTTATTGGAATCCTCACGGACATTTCTAGGATCGATCGATCCCTTGTGGCGTGTAATTGCAGGATCGATCGACCCGAACAAGAATGATTGATCCCTTGCTACGTGTACCGGTCTAGCCCAAAAGCCCTCGTTGTTGAGTATACTTAGATACTACGTTCGCAGATTCCGAATTCGAGTGTAGCAAATTGGTCTATAAAAGTTATATCTTGGGATTCAAAAGATGTATGAAAACCGTCAGGCGCATTATTGAGTTAAGGAAAAAAATCAAATCTCTCATGTGTCTGTCTTTCATTAAATTGTTTTATAAATCATGATTTTACAAATTGATCTGTTATTCTCGTCACAAATATCAACTCATATTTCTTATCCGATTTTATAGATTCTACATTTTCAACCACATTTTCTGTCTTATTACAACAACATCGAACGTGTCAAATCTGTGGTAGAGGTTTTAATCGTGGTGGAAACAGAGGCAGATGCTCATATTCTACTAGAGGATGTGTTTCCAACAACATTTTCCATCTGATTCCAGCAATGTCCAACTTGTCAATTCTGTGGTAGATATGGTCATTCTACCAACAACTGTTACAATCGTTTTGATCCTGACTATCAGAACAGCGAACTGATTCATGCGCTTGAACAGCGAACAGCGAACAGCGAACTTGCCGCAATGCATGTTTCTGATCAAGAGCTGCTCTTGAACACGAGTGGTATCCAGATTCTGGCGCCACCTCACGTATCACCAACTCCTCTGCTCCATTACAGACTGCACATGCCTAACATGGTGCTGACTCTGTTATTGTCAAAAAACGGTCATTTTCTGCCAATCACACACACATTTTCTCAACTATTTTGCCAAGTTCTCAAGGTACTTTACCTCTAGAAGACGATCTGGTATGTCCTGAATCACAAAGTCTCTTTTTATGTATCTAAACTCACATATGATTATCCGTTTTTAATTACATTTGATTTTGATTCTGTTCGAGTAAAGGACAAGTGGACAAAATAGATCCTCACTCGCAGAAGCAGACATAAAGACTTGTACGTGTTGAAGAATAGTCCTTTTGAGGCTCTATATTCTACTAGACAACAAGTCGTAAGTGATGAGATATGGCATCACAGACTCGGTCACCCTCACAATGAGATCGTTCAACAACTATACAAGATTAAATCTATAATAATGAACAAGACAAGCACTCGTTTGTGTGGTGCTTATCACTTGGAAAGTATCAGTAGACTTCCCTTTGCCTCATTTAAATTTGTAGCAACCAGACTACTTGAACGCATTCACTGCGATCTACAGGGTCCATCTCCTGTTTTCTCTACTCATGGATTCTATGTTATCTTTGTTGACCACTTCACAAGATTTACTTTATTTATCCTCTCAAGAATAAATTGGATTTCTTTCTGTTTTTATTTTGTTTCAAAGTCTAGTTGAAAATCAACGTCGACAAAAGATTGCTATGTTTCAATGTGATGGAGGGGGTAAGTTTGTCAACATGCAGTTCATTAGTCATCTAGCAAGCTGTGATATTAAACAACTTGTATCGTGTCCTTACACATCACAACAAAACGGTATGGCTGAGCGTAAGCAGATACATATCACTGAGCTTGGTCTTACCATGCTCTTTCATAGCAAAGCTCCTCATCAGCTGTGGGTAGAGACTTTCTTTACAGTGAATTTTCTTGGTGATCTTTTACCTTCGTGGGTTACCACATATAAAAGGAGCCCATATGAGATATTGCATGGGAAAACTCCAATTTATACATCTTTTGTGTATTTGGCTGCTCATGTTATCATGTTCTCCGTTCCTATCAAAAAAACAAGTTTGATCCAAAGTCTTTGCATTGAGTGTTTGTGGGCTATAACGAGAAGTATAAGAGCTATTGTTGCCTACATACTCCAACAGGAAAAGTCTATATTAACCGACATGTTTTATTTGATTAGCTACGATTTTCCTTTCTCTGATGTGTACAGTAGATTTTAGTCTCAGAGTCAGTCGCCTTTGCTCTCAACCTTTCAATATGATGAATTTCAGAATGTTGCTCACATGTCTGATGCTAATCTTAATTTCACGAACAATACTCCGACAGTATTGTCTACTTTCAACCATATTGACAATTATGAGTTTACTATTTTAACTCCATCGGCATCCTTTAACGACTTTGGTTTGCCTACGCCAGCACCTTTGGAGTCTACTACAGCGTCTTCACCACTCAAATCTGAGACAGAAACTGAGACAATCTTCTCTGATTTTCTTCATCTGTCGCCTTCAACTGCTCTGTTATCTTTGAGTACACCTAAAGATGATCAACCTTCCTAAATATGCTCTCTTAACTATGGTAACACGAGCAAAAACGTGAATTATTAAACATATTCCTAAATATGCTCTCTTAACTGTTAAAAGCAACTATCTTGAACCAAAGCTATGAAAGATGAGGTTGATACTATACATGAAGTTGATGCTTGGGATTTAATGCCTCCAGATATAGCTGATCATGTATTAGGCTGCCAATGGGTTTTTCAAACCAAGCTTAATGCCAAGCTAAAAGCAAGATTAGTGGCTAAAGACTACGATCAAGAAGAAAGAATTGACTTTGTTTAAACCTTCAGTCCAGTCGTTAGCACAGCTACTGTGAGATACGTTTTGCAAGTTGAAACTACTCATAAATGGCCAATTAAACAATTGGATTTTACGTGGTGATTTAAAAGAGATAGTCTACATGATTCAACCTCCAGGATTTGAAGATCCGTCTATACTAGATTACGTATGCAAGCTCAAGAAGGCCATTTATGGACTTAGACAAGCCTTTTATGCTTGGTTTGACAAGTTCAGTCATTTTTTTTCTCACCTTTGGCTTTTTTGTAGCATGCATGATCCTTCTCTATTTGTCTATGCGAAGGGACAAGATGTCATGTTTTTACTTCTCTATGTTGACGATATAATCGAACAATAATAATCTGATTCAAAAACTTCTTGCCAGTCTTAATACATAGTTTCGTATGAAAGATTTGGGCCCCTTACATTACTTTCTTGGAATTCAAGCTCTCTGTCATGATAATGGTATGTTTCTCAGTAAAAAAAAAATATATACTCTGGATCTTCTAGTGAGTGCAGGCATGGCTGACTATGCTCCTATATCTACTCTGCTGCCGCTCCAACTTGACAAAGTTTCTGGAAAAGATGAAATTTTCCCTGATCCAACATATTTCCGAAGCTTAGCTGGAAAATTATAGTATCTGACATTAACAAGACCTGGTTTGTCAAAAAATGCATCAGCCTATAGTCTGTAATTTCAATCTTCTCAAGCACATTCTCAAGTATTTGAAAGGAACCTTTAAGATGGGTCTTAATCTTTGTTCCAATAAAGACTCTACACTTCGAGCTTATAGTGATAGTGATTGGACTGGTTGCAAGGAAACAAGACGATATACAATATAATTTCTTGTACTTTTCAAGACGATATACGATATACACGAGATTTTTGTATTTTTCTTGGTTCCAATATAATTTCTTGGTCTGCTAAAAGGCATCCTTCTGTCTCTCGCTCCTTTACTGAAGCTGAGTATCACACTCTCTCTGTCTCTCTCTATTGCTGCTACAGACATAAAATAGCTTAGTTCACTGCTGGACACTCTTGCTTTGCCTCAGCCAAAGACACTATAACTGTACTGTAACAACTTATCGGATGTGTATCTTACTGCCAATCCAGCTCTATATTCTCGATCGAAACACTTCTATGTTGACTACAATTACGTTCGCCAGAGAGTTGCTTATGGTGCCTTAATCTTTAAACAAATTCATGCAGCTCTGCAATTAGTTGATATTTAGTAAACCTCTTGCTCAGGAACCATTCTTTTATCTCCTGTTCAAACTTGGTGTCGAGCTTCCTCCCACCAAAAATTTGAGGGGGTGTATTGACAAAGACGACTCTGTTGTGCCTAGGCCCAGAAACATCACGAGCCCACTCAAAGGAACGACACAAGCCCAACAGAATATTAAACCCAGAAAAACTCAATGTCTGTCATTGTTATCCAACAAACATGTGACAACATTAGTGACATATGAAGCTATGCCAGTTCACAATATCTCTCTGCATAATAGATATGATGTTTTTGAGTCGAAACTTGTAAAATACAACTAAGGCCATTCTTTATTATGTTCACCAAAAAAGGTTATTTTTACAAAAAAAGGAAAATAGAAAATAAATTGACGATAGGAACACAAGTTCAACAATAGGGCAAATTAGTATTTGCACAGTAAAATACATTTGATAATCATAATATCAAAATGATATTAATACATGAATTATGAAAAATATGGATTTGCAGAGGCAAAATGCTTTATCTTTAGTTTTGAAAACGTCATAACGGTTGCATGGTATTCCGAATTCCAAAATACAGCTGCATAATTCGTATGTATCACATCACCCAAAATCATAAGTTTTCAAACTTATTTATGTGTTGTACTCTTATGAAAATAAAATAAAATAAAGAGTAGAAGTGAGGTCTTGTGTTTTTGAGTGTTTTTTTTTGTCAATTTAGTCTAATGGTTTTAATAACATTGTGGGGTGTTAGGTTTAAACCCCATATTTGTGTCATGAATTTCAGAAATGACCACCATTGTGCCACATGATTCTAACAATGTTTTTGAATGTTTATGACGCATGTTTTAGTTTGTTCTAGTTATTTTGGTTGCATTTAGACTACATTAAGGCTATGTACATTTGCAATAGTCTTTATCAGGTGGTGGAGTGTTGGCCTTTGGCAATTGGACCAATTTGGAGCTTGAAATCATGAAAGAGGAGATTTCAAGATGGTTGTGGTTTGTAGCGGTCGCTGTAGGCATGCTGAATTAAGCAAAGGAAATGGCAGTTGTATGTAGCGGTTTGTAGCAGTCGCCTGAGGCAAAGAAAAGTCAACGAAAGACTGTAGCGGTTTTTATGAACGGCCACGAACCATCCAAATTCAACCAGGTGAAATGGATGTTGGGTGTACTGGTTTGTACCAATCGATTGCGTATGTTAACCTGCATTGACCAAGCAGTTTTACCCAGTTTTTCTCTTGGTCAATCCATGATTGTTGGATTTGACCCAGTTCTTTTTTAAAACTGCTGTAAATAGGCTTTAGACCTAATTTTAGGGGGTCTAATCTTGTCTAATCTTTTTTTCTCTTTTGTAAATATAAACTCTTTTAAGAGATTTCTCTTTTTTATGCAAATTTCTCTTTTTATGCAAATTTTTTTAATTCCTTTTGCTTACTTTGTTAATCTCTTTCTTATCTCTTGAACATGCACAAGTTTATCATTGGTTTTAGTGCTTTCAAGAAGATTAATGAGTAATCCTTTTAAGCTCATAGATTAGGTAGATTAAGTAGATTATGTGTTGATTTAGGATGATTAGGGCTTAATCTATATTAATCCTTGCCTATTTGATCTGCTTGATTTGATCTTGCTAAATTATGATCTAGATCTTAGGTATTTTATTGCATTGAAAGTGTTTGATGAAATGCTTGAATGAATCATTTAGGTGATCTATCTGATTAGCCAATGTAACACTACACGAAAACATGCAATTGGCAACTGCACATATAGTCGCTAGTTAGTCGCTAAATGGTGAATTGCGACTACATTATGACTATATAAGGTAGTCGTAAATCCTTAGTCGCTAAAATGTTTTGTCGTAAAATAGTCGCCAATTGGCGACTATTTTACGACTTAATGACGTAGTCGTATATGTAGTCGTAGCGTAGTCGTCAAAAGTTACGACTACATTACGACAAAACTACGACTAAAAAATATGTATGAACAGAAGTAGTCGTTATGTGGTCGTAATATTTGGCAACTATTATGCGACTTTCTGATTTAGTGACTAACTAGCGACTGTTTAGTTAGCGACTAAAATAAGACTACAAGTTTTGGCTACTATCTAATGACTATTTTATTAGCGACAAATTTGCGACTACATAGTTTGGCGACTATGTTGCGACTAAATGTTTTAGTTACTACTTTGCGTCTGTTTTATGTCTATTTAATGACTAAATGGCGACAATATAGCGACTATAAGTTTGTAGAAAAACAATTTCGCCGTGAGTTTTTTGCTACTATTATGCGACTGTTTTACGTCTGTTCAGCGACTAAGTTTCGTCTGTTTGGCGACGAAAGTTTCTTACGAAAAAAGAATTGGTATTCTGTTTTGTCATTGGTATGTTTTGATTGTATACGATATACATTTTCGATGATTTATAGTTCTACGACTTACACCATCAAAAATAATGAACATCATAAACTAAAATCCACGTTTAAAACTAACAATGATAGATAAAACACCAAGTCCAACATCAAACATAAAAAAGGAACATCAAAAATGAAAGTTAAGTTATGAAGTTTATAGAAAGAGAGTCATAAGTAACCTAAGGAGCTGGTGGATGTTGGAATGAAGAAGAAGTGATGAATTTATGAAAGCCTTTATTCCTAGTTAAATGGCGATTATTTGTAAATAAATGGGAGAGTCTAAGGCTTGTTTGTATTATAGAATTATGTTATCCTTGTAAGCCATTTATGTATAAGGCTATCCTTGTATCCAAACAAGCCTAGACTAGGTTAGTATAAATACCTTACTCCCTTCACATTTTGTAAGTAAGAATTCATAATTCTCATTTTCTAATAAATCATTCTTTTCTCTAAGTCTCTAATTCTCTCTAATCTCTCATTCTCTCATTCTACAAATCTCTTAATCTCATAATCTTTCATGGTATCAGAGCCAGGTTACATCAAATCTGGGTAAATTTCATCATTCTTTCATTGATTCAACAAGAATCCATCTTGTTCTTCATCTGTTTCTGGATCAATTTCGAACGTCATCTTGTAAATCAAATTGCGATCAATCCACGACTCCAATTGACGATCGGCTTCCTCTGGAGTGTGCATCGGCGAATTCCGAATCCATAGCCACCTGAATCGCATCATTTGGCCCAGGGAATCAAAAGATACACATTTTCTTTCAAGAGGTGTTCGCGATCTCGTTTGTTTCAAACCTCTGCATTCTCCAGATCATATCGACGTCAATTTTTCATCAAATCGTGAATTTCAAAAGCCTAAACTCAAGCTCTTCGAGTCTAGTTTCTGTTTAAAGAAAGCAGAACTCAATTCCGTTGAGGGTGAAGGATTTTCTTGAAGATTTCCTCAGATACGTCCAAAATCACCTGTATCAAGATCCTGGTGATATAATTCTTATTCTTTCTCAGTTTTCTTTATTTTTTTGAATCTGGAAAGTTTAATTAGTGTCTTGTGAGGGTTTCTACGAAATTTCAAGTTAATCCAATAGGTTTAGGGTTTCAAGATTGATTTTCTTGAATTCTTTGTTCAGTTTTGAAAGGTTTAAATTTGATTTCTTGGATTCATAAAATGTTCTAGGTGATTAGATTCGAATTTTGGTTATTAAATCTTGATAAAATCGAATTTAGTAGTCTCAAATTGCTACAATTCTTGTGACTTGAGTTGTTAGGATTAGTTACAGGTGGTTTTAGGTAGTTAGTGATTGTTACACTTGATTTGTTGGCGCCATTTTTTTTTTTTTAAATTTGTTACAATTTTTTTTTACTTGGTTGATCATCCCTGTCCAGCATATAAGTTCTTGTTCTTCCAAGTTGTATTACTTATCTGTGCAGGAATTAAAATACTCGATTCCAACCAAGAAGAAAATATTATTCGGACAGGCTGAGTGTGTTCATTCCGACCAGCAGTCCAGGCCGCGTTTGTTGTCTCGACCAGCACACCTGATCACGCTTGCTTGTGTACCACCAGCTACTCGTGAGAAGCGTACCTAAGATTGTGACCACGCGTGACCAAGCAACCTTGTGACCAGCAGCCTTGTGTGTGACCAGCTGATCTCGTGATCGTATCGCCCACCCCGACCAAGTCGTGACCAGTGTGTTGTTCCGACCAAGTTGCGACTAGCCGGCTTCACACATACCTCGACCAAAGGTTCTATCTGATTTCTTACTCTGATTTACTGACCTATTTTGCCTCTTAAGTATGGAAATTCAGGCATCCCTTAGAGCTCCAGTCATTCTACATGGAGCAAATTATCTCTTATGGTCTAGGACCATTAAAACCACATTAGGTGGTAAAGGTCTTTGGAACCACATTGCCACAAATGGCATTGAAGATAATGAAGTGGCTGAAGTGAGTGATGCAGCTCAAGCCAAATGGTACCAAGAAGATCAGTTGGTACTTTCTATTTTACAAAATTCTCTTGCTAGTGATCTTTTAGAAGCTTATTCCTTTTGTGAAAATGCAAAAGATCTATGGGACACTTTGCTTAAGGTGTATGGAAACACCACTAACCTTTTGAGAATTTTTGAAGTGAAGAAAGCTTTGAATGAATTAAGACAGGAGGATGCTGAATTCACAAAGCACTATGGCTCATTCAGAGCTTTGTGGGCTGAGCTAGAAATGCTAAGGCCAGCCACTATTGAACCACTTGTACTCCTTGAAAGAAAGGAACAAGATAAGGTGTTTGGGTTATTTTTAACTCTTAATTCTACTTACTCAGATCTTATTAAGCATATTCTCAGGTCTGATAAGTTGCCTAGCTTGGAAGAAGTGTGTGCTCAAATTCAAAAGGAGCAAGGATCACATGGATTGTTTGGGAACAAGGCTGAACTAGTAGCTGCTCACAAAAGTCTCTTCAGGCCAGCAAGTGATTCTAGGAAGAGGAGGCAATTCTGTGACCATTGCAAGAAGGAGGGCCATGCAAGGAAGGGTTGCTGGGTACTTCACCCTCACCTGAAGCCATCCTGGGCATCACGCCCTCCACAGCAACCGGCCATATCCCCGGCTAGCCACCCTCACGGCCTGGTGTCATCCAAGGCGGGTGTCTGTAGCGGTTCTTCCTCTCATTCAGCCTCCACTAATATCATGTCACAAGCATCAGATTTTGTGACAAAATCAGACTTGGAAGCTCTCATTAAGGCAATCAAAGAGAGCAATGTGATGGGTAAAACTTTTCATGCTTCTTTTCAAACTTGTTTTACTTCTAATGCTTCTAAATCTTTGGTGGTTGATTCTGGTGCTTCTCATCACATGATTAGTGATTTAGAATTGCTAGAGAATGTAGAACCTGCCTTAGGTAATGTGCTTATTGCTAATGGAGTTAAAGTACCAATCAAAGGCATAGGAAAATTGAAGTTGTTTGATAAAGAATCTAAAGCATTTTATATGCCTTCTTTTACCTCTAATTTGCTTTCAGTCAAAAGAGCTACTACTGATTTGAATTGTCATGCAATATTTGGTCCTAATGATTTCTATTTTCAGGATATTGAAACTAGAAGATGTTTTGGACAAGGAACAACAAAGGATGACTTGTATGTACTTGATAATATGGCTAGTATTGGCGAATTAGAATCGGTTTTTCAAGCCAATGCATTTAGTTCTGATTCTGATTTGTGGCATGCTAGACTAGGACATCCTCATCCAAGAGCACTTGAGTTAATTGTACCTGGTTTAAAATTGCCTAAAGAGTTGTGTGATGCTTGCATCCTTGGGAAACATTGTAAAACAGTTTTTGAAAAATCTATGCATAAATATGACAATTGTTTTGAATTGGTGCATTCTGATGTCTGGACATCTCCATTTCCATCTAGAGAAAACCATAAATATTTTGTGACATTTATTGATGAAAAGTCCAAATATACATGGGTTACATTACTTAGTTCTAAAGATAGGGTTTATGATGCATTTTTAAACTTTCAAGCATATGTTACTAACCAATACAATGCAAGAATTAAATGCTTTAGAACAGATAATGGAGGAGAATACACTAGTACAAAACTTCAAGAACATCTAGCTAAACATGGCATTGAACATCAGACAAGCTGTCCTTACACTCCACAACAAAATGGAGTAGCTGAAAGGAAGAATAGACATCTAATGGAAGTTGTGAGAACAATGATGTTCCACATGAAAGTACCCAAACGATTTTGGGGAGATGCCCTTGTAGCTGCATGCTACTTGATTAATAGGACTCCAACAAAAGTCCTAGATGACCTGTCTCCATTTGAGGTACTAAACAAAACTAGACCTACTATTGATCACTTAAGAGTTTTTGGTTGTGTTTGTTTTGTATTGGTTCCAAGGGAGCAAAGGAACAAGCTGGAACCAAAGAGTACCAAAGCTATGTTCATTGGATATTCATCTACTCAAAAAGGGTACAAATGTTATGACCCAGAGACTAGAAGAGTCTTGGTGTCTAGAGATGTAAAGTTCCAAGAAGAAAAAGGTTTTTTTGGAGAAGGAACTTGGGAGGATTTTAAAAACATCTCATCAACAAGAACAGATCAAGCTGAATACTTGAGGCAGCTCTTGGAAAGTATTGGAATAGGGGGTGGCCAGCACACAGCTTCATCACTCCAGCCACCTGCTCCAGCAGCCCAAAGCCGTGGCTCGTCAGACCCGGCCAATCCACAGGCCTGCTCAGATCCTGGCCCTTCCGGTTCGGCGGATTCACCCAGACCAGCCGTGGCTTCTTGGCCTCTGTCTCGCCCAACATCCCTTGATTCTCCTGGGCTTCCTCCTCTTGAACATGGGGGGGGAGAAGCATCTACTCATGTCCAACAAGACTCAGCAGGAGATGATTCCATTCTAGCTTCAGCTTCCAAAAGAACAACACCTACTCTCATTGAAGTTTTGAGTGAAGAAGAAGAGGAGGCTCAACCTACTGTTTTAAGGAGGAGCACAAGACAAAGAAATCCACCAGTCTTCTACAATGGAAATGCTGTAGTTCATCATGACCAGGGAGTTTGTAATATTGCACACTTACCTTCTACTCATGTTGCTTTTATTTCTAGTCTTGACAATGAGCAGATCCCAAAGACATATGAAGAAGCTATGTCTATAAAGGAATGGAGGGAAGCTATCTTAGCTGAGAAACAAGCCATGGAGAGGAATGGTACATATGCTTCAGCCACTCTACCAAAAGGGAAGAAGGCTGTAAGTTCTAAGTGGATTTTTACCATTAAATACAAAAGCAATGGTGAAATTGATAGATATAAAGCTAGGTTGGTAGCTAGGGGTTTTACTCAGACTTATGGTGAGGATTATAGGGATACATTTGCTCCTGTTGCTAAGCTACATTCTGTCAATGTTGTGCTTACTGTTGCTACTAATCTTGAGTGGGAATTGTGGCAAATGGATGTCAAGAATGCTTTCTTGCAAGGTGAACTAGAAGAAGAGGTTTACATGTCACCTCCACCTGGCCTAGAAGATGAGATAGGAAGCGGCAATATCCTAAGGCTAAGGAAGGCTATTTATGGCCTTAAGCAATCTCCAAGAGCATGGTACCACAAATTAAGTGTTACTTTAATGGATAAAGGCTTCAAAAGGTCTGAAGTGGAACATACCCTTTTTACATTAAAGAGTAAGGAAGGTATCATAGTAATTCTTATCTATGTTGATGATATAATCATAACTGGTAGTGATAGTATTGGTATTGCATCTACTAAAAATTACTTAAAAAGTGTCTTTGACATAAAGGATTTAGGAGAACTTAAATACTTCTTAGGAATTGAAGTATGTAGGTTTAAGGAAGGTCTCTTTCTTTCTCAAAGAAAATATGTTGTAGATCTACTAACATCCACAGGTATGATGGAAGCTAAGCCAGCCAAAACACCCTTAGAAGAAGATTATAAAATCGCAACTAAGGGGGAGTTAGAGAAGGAAATTGATTTTCATGATCCTAAGCTCTATAGGAAAGTGGTTGGTAAGCTTATTTATTTAACCATCACAAGACCAGATTTATGTTTTGCTGTGAATCAGGTATCTCAACACATGCAAGGGCCAAAGATGAGGCATTGGGACATGGCCATGCGGATTCTAAGATATCTCAAAGGCACACATGAACAAGGTATTTGGATGGGTAATAATAAAAACACAAATGTGGTTGGTTATTGTGATGCAGATTGGGCAGGAGATAGGGAAGATAGGAGAAGTACCACAGGCTATTGTACTTTCATAGGAGGAAACCTTGTGACTTGGAAAACCAAGAAACAAAAGGTGGTTTCATGCTCTAGTGCAGAATCAGAATATAGAGCAATGAGGAAGCTCACTACTGAATGCATCTGGCTGAAACAAATTTTGAGTGACTTAGCCGTGGAGTGTGAGGAGCCTATCACCATTCATTGTGACAATCAAGCCGCCATTCACATAGCCTCCAATTCAGTGTTTCATGAAAGGACCAAGCATATAGAAGTGGACTGCCACAAAGTAAGAGAAGCTATTGGGAAAGGTATTATTTTACCTTGCTATACAAGGAGTGAGGACCAACTAGCTGATGTATTTACCAAGGCAACATCTCTTAAAACTGGCGCCTCTATCTACCCTAGACTTGGCCTCATGACCATTCCACACCAATGATCCCAACATGGAGTGTTATACTCTTTTTCCCTAGAAAAGGTTTTGTCCCAATTGGGTTTTCCTTCTTTAGGTTTTTAATGAGGTAATACTTCATGGTTGCAAGCTTAAAACTTCTTATGTCTTAAGCTTGAGGGGGAGTGTTGGAATGAAGAAGAAGTGATGAATTTATGAAAGCCTTTATTCCTAGTTAAATGGCGATTATTTGTAAATAAATGGGAGAGTCTAAGGCTTGTTTGTATTATAGAATTATGTTATCCTTGTAAGCCATTTATGTATAAGGCTATCCTTGTATCCAAACAAGCCTAGACTAGGTTAGTATAAATACCTTACTCCCTTCACATTTTGTAAGTAAGAATTCATAATTCTCATTTTCTAATAAATCATTCTTTTCTCTAAGTCTCTAATTCTCTCTAATCTCTCATTCTCTCATTCTACAAATCTCTTAATCTCATAATCTTTCAGTGGAGATGAAGCTGGTGGAGTTGAAGCAGTTCCATAAGCTGAACGGGCTGCCATAAAATCCAAAAATGCTGGATCAGTTTGGTGCAGATACTCTTCGACCAAGGATAAGTGCTGCAGCTTGTCTTTCTGCTCAGCCACGACTCTGGAATGCGCAGCAGCCTGTTTTTCAATTTTACGTTGAGCTTCCTTTAGTTGTTCTTGCAAAGTGACAAATGCAGGGGACTCTTCTTGTTGTTTTTGCTTTGCTGTGAGATCATTTATAGTATGCTTGAGGCTTCCAACTCCGTATAAAGTACCTCTTGAATCTTTTTCTGTGGACTGTGAAAAAAAAAGTTAAAACATAAATTAAAAACATCAAAACTCAATGTGAAGTATAAATGATTTTACTTTACCTGAAGAAATATAGCAGTATATTCTTCTGTTGTCAGCTCTCGGATTCGTGAAGCACCGTCTGAAATAGATGAAGTCTCTCCCTCAATCTGAGACAACTTCTCGTGCAATTTCTTCTGATAATTTTGTGTGATCTTCTCCGCCTTCCGATCGACATAAGTTCCATCCGGCTTTGTAGGGAAGACGACCCAGATCCCCACGAAAAATTGCACATCTTATCAAATCTCTCCCAATTTTTTTACTCTTTATAGATAGCCAGAAGAGTATATTTTACGATTTAATTAGCCACAAAAAAAACTTTTTCATCTTATTTCCCCATAATTTTAGGTTTCCCTGGTTTCGAATGAAATTTGTTTGGTTTACTAAAGTAACCCGAATGAGTACAAATTAAACCATGGTATCAAATGAAATCTTAAACCAGTTTCGCAAACCTGAAGGCGTACCAAATAAACCCGATAAATCCGTCATCCGTTAAAAAATCAAAATCGTTTCCCCTAAATCTCACGACGAACCCTAACAAATCAGGAAATCAAAATTATGTGTAACACCATGAGCGAAGCTTCTGCCGCATCTATTGGGTCTTTACATGGGCGTTATCGACGCGATATAATTCCAGACAAATGTTGATGCGAAAATGGGATTGTGACGAGGATTTCGAAGTCGGAGCCGAACCCTTGCCGTCGGTACTTCCGGTGTGAGCTCGCTCATGCTAATAAGGTAGTATGCGTTTAAAATTGGTCTCGTTTAACATTCGATAAGTTTATGATAGTATGAAGGGAATTGAATAATCGAATTTTGAAATTGTTTGTAGATGGTGAGTGACAACCACATATTTAAGTGGGTTAATGAAGCATTGGTATTTGACGTGAAGCTCAAAAGGGAAGTCGAGGCATTAAAGGAAGAGATAAAGGAGCAGCAAAATGTGATAGAAGCGATGTATGAGAAGGTGGAGTGTTAAGTTTAGGAAGCAAAAAAGGAAAGATCTATGATGATGAAGAAGATGGTGTTTATAATCGGTTGTGGGATTTTAACCATGTTTGGTATGAGTAACTTAACTTAGAAGGATGTGATCTTGGTCATGTGGTTCGTGTTGTTAAGTTTTGTGTTGGGTGGTTAGAAGGATGTGATCTCGTAAAAGAGGGAAGAAGACTATGTATGCTTGTTGTTGGTAGTGTTATGTTATGTATGCTTGTTGTTAGTGCAAGATTGGTGTTAGAATCTCGGGTCATTAGAAAGATGTTACCTCGTGTTGTAAGAATAAGACTATGTATGCTTGTCTCATACAAGTTATGTTATGAATCTAATATTGTCTGTGACTCGTTTGTATGTGAAACCAAGACAAAATCCTGTAAATTCATGTGACACAAGAGACAATTTAAGTATCCATAAGTTTGTTGAATTGAAACAGAAACTAAAAAATATAAAACACAAAAGCATTTTAAATTGTCATACAACATAGCTATTTTTAAAACATAAAAAGTCACACAAAGTGGGACCATTACATGTTGTCTGCAACTAAACACCAAAGGACAAACAAGTGGTGTTCACATTCCTAGACCTAGTCTTTAACAAAAAAACATAAAAACCGTCTCCATAGCCTCAGAAATGTACTTCAAGTTTGTGAATCATGTGTCATGCTTGCTCTGAAGCCTGCATCAAGTGTTTTTAATGAGACATCAACAAATAAGTCAGAGAAATAGGAAAGAAAGAACAAAGAATTTGTGGTTTTTACCTGAGTTCCTTGTTTATTATGAAACCTGCAATTGTGTTGATCCGATCCACAAAGGCCACAATGCATTACTCTCTTTTTTACCTTTTTTGACTTTTTTGTTGGTGACTCAAAAGCACCTCTCTTCCTCTTCTTATCGGCTTTCGTAACCTTGGACTTCCTTCTTGTAAACTGCTCTTCGAATTTTTCATTTTCATTTTCAGGTTCAGGTGGTAGATGCACATGACTACCCATTGATGCAGGCCAGAAATCAGGTCATCTCTGTGGCACAATGTCTTCCTCATAGTTTCTTCTCCAGGTTGAAGTTCTGAACCAGTGGCATACAAAATCTTCAACCGTGAACTGTTTGGCAATGATAGCTTCATAGGCGTGTTCGCAAGGGATGCCTGTGATTTGTTACTTCATACATGTGCATGTGTATCTGCTCAAGTTGACCCAATGAATGTTATCCGGCAGTGAGACTATGTACATACAGTTTGTACTGCTATGGACTACACATGATGCCGCAAGCTGATGCTCTTTTGCAAGGAACCTACTAACGTAAGGTGTGCAACTCCCTGAGACAAACACAACAAAAATGATAAGTTTCAATCTAAACAAATACATTGAAAACTTAAATTATTAAAAAACCAAATAATACATAGAATGGGATAAAACAGACCGTCTATCAATCCTAACCATGGCTATATGCCTTACCATCTCTAACATCGCAATCAATGGCTTCTCTCGAGCCTTGTTAATCGTATTGTTAAAAGACTCAGTGGAGTTATTCTCCACATCCCAGCAGAAAGACTCGAGTTTGTATAATGCTCTGCACCATGTCTCAGGCTTTGCCTTCAGCACATCCTCATACAACTTAGTATCGTATGACTGAATCCTGTCTAACCTCTGCTTGTATTAAGATTCATTATAACTCCAAGCCAATGACCAGAGAAGTGGCTTAAGTTGTGCTTTGTATGGATGTTTTGTTTTAAGATTTTCGTAAATATGTCTAACACATTTACATTGCTCAATCTTAGGAAACTCAAGCTCAACCGCTTTGATTAGTCCGTACACATACACAACATAAGAATCATTACAAATGCTTACTCAAAGAACACAATTTAAGTATTAACACACATACCTTTTGTCTATCCGAAACCATAACATATCCATCTTCATCTTCACATAAACCCAAATCATCCTTTAGATGTTTGATAAACCAACGCCAATTGTTAGTGTTCTCAACCTGAACTACACTCCACGCAATGGGGTATATCCCATTTTCAGCATCTCTACCTATGGCTACTAAAAGCTGACCCTTAAACTTAGCTTTTAAGAAGCAACCATCTAAACCAAGTAATGGCCTACACAACGCTTTCCAATTTTTCCTCAGAACATTAAAACACACATAAAACCTATTAAAAACATCTTCACCTGCCTCATTCGGAATTGTATCCACTTCTACCACAGAATCCTTATTCGACTCTAGAATTTCTGCTGCATAATCCCTAAGCCGAACAAATTGTTGCTCTGCCTCAGCCTCTACCCACCTAAGAGCTTTGTTACGAGCTGCTTGACACTATGGACGAGTGACACAGATCTTCCACCTCTCTTTTATTATTTCTTCAATCTTCTGTAGCATGTAATAATCCGGATCATCTCTAATTTTATCTAAAAAAAGTCTAGATATGACAGGGACCTTGAACAATTCACAATGGCCATTCAGGATACACTTATGTTCTTTCTTGTGCACTCTAATTGTCCATATCAGATCCTTAGGCAATGACGACGCATAAACTTTTCATTCACAAGAACCACCACCTACGCATTTGAATCCTATCTTATCTCTATCATACCTGTACTGTTTTATATTGTACCCAGTGTGTAAAGCGTAATCAACCACAGCTTCTTTGAATGTGACACCGTTGAAAAATGTCTGCTTTTTGTAGAGAAGCCCGTTTCCACGCCCGACCATTAACTCCTCTCTTGATTCGGTCGGCTCTCGCTCGTCGTCGCTGTCTGGGAAGACGTCGTGGCAGATTGGAGATTCTTTATCATTGAACTCCCGAGCGAGCCTTTCACAGTGGAACACATATCTTTTAACTGCTTTGTCATCGAAATTTGGAGTGGAGTCTTGGAAATTGGGAGAAGCGTCATCGACAATCGTAGGAGCATCTTCAAGGGGAGGAGGATTAATATCCACATCAAACAGAGTCATTGCCATCTACTTGTTTCTGGGTTTTGGGTGAAATCGATTTAGGGTTCTTAAGCTTAATTGGGGATTTTCTCTCGATTTTATTCCTCTAAAATGGTTAAATTCCAATTCGGGTTTTAATTAGGATTAGATAGATGAATCTGGATTTAAACATGGTTTATGATCAAACTAACGGTTAACAGGTTTAGTTATAGGATTAGTTAACCACGTTTTAAATTTTGATTACAAAATTAACTAAACCGTGTCATTAACCAGATATGGAAAATTAAATTTAAAACTTAGTTTCTGTGGGTTAATTTGTCTGTAACTTTGAAGCGGTGGGCAATTAAATCGTAAAATATACTCTTGTGGCTATCTATACAGAGTTAAAAAATTGGGAGAGATATGATAAGATGTGCAATTTCTCATGGGGATCTGGGTCGTCTTCCCGGCTTTGTATGTGTCTTAATAAAGACCTCACCAAGACTAACCAGTCTTCCCAATTTCTCTTCCTGCAATGTTACAAAATAAACATATATATGGATGTTTTATCAACATATATGTATGAAACTTTCATATGATACAAACTAAACATATATATATATATATATATATATAACTTTCATATGAAAGTTACAAAATAAACATATATATATGATAATACTAACCATGTCTTCTTGTATTTGTTGATATGAAGTCGGACCGACTAAGTGAATATAAGGACCAAGACCATTACGGTCAGACATACAAACGTTGGAGTAGATCACACTCTTGTGTTGTGCTTCTTCCGTGTCCTAATACTCAGTCATCGTTTTCCATATAGTTTATGTGATGCAAGATGGACGCTCTCGGCTAGTCCTTATGTTGCTAACCATGTCTTTCAAACGCCGTTGACAAATCTTCTCAAAATAATGTTGAACTGTCTCTGTTACCAACGGGTCCCAAGTCTGGGTTTTCTACAAAACAAAGACAACATAAAGAGGTTAGTGAAAATAAACAAACCATATATACAAAGTACACAAAGAAAGTTGTACCGCAAACTCTAGGAAGTATCTATCTTGTCTCTCCCGAGGCACGCAAGTCCAGCTGTAGTATGGACCATCAAAATTGTTTGTAAAAACTTTAGTAATCTTCCGAACTAGTTGTGATCCTTTATTGCGAGTAAACCTGCAAACATACAAAAACACACAAGCATATCATAACCATTACCTATAAATGAAGCAGAAACGAGAAACAAGTGAAGCAATATTTCATACCAAGTGGTGTTTGGCTTCGGCGTGGGAGAGAGAACGGTTGTAAACTGAACACGGTCAGGCACCATAAGAAGGGTATTTAGAGCTCTTAGCATGTCCCCTTGAAGTTCTGGCAAGCCATCTTGTTGGAAGTTGTTACCTTGAGAAGATGGATCACTCTGAGTTTGAGAGTTTCGAATTGGAGACCTTGGAGAGTCCTGACTCTGAGGTTGTGAATTTTGAAGTGGAGAGTTTGGAGCCTCCTGACTGTGACCATCTTGGTAAAGTGACATTGGAGGTGGATAGTTTCTGAAATGTGGTACAGACGACGTAGACTGTTGCTACATAACAGGACATTCAGCTTGCTTCGAATGAGTTGGAGGAATATGATTTGGCGGTGTGAAGTTGTACTAGCTCGGTAAACTGCTTGGTCTTCTGCCCAAAGAGCTCTCAGGAACGGGAGTCGGCGAATCATTGCGTACGGTTTTTCTTTTTCGTCCTCTCTTGATCTTAGGCATGGTATTCTTTGTGTGGCAGCGCTGCAAAAACATTGGAAATGTGAAGTAAATTATATAAGTGTTGCTGAAGCACCGTCTGATATTGCAGTTGTAATTATAGTCATAAGTTCAAGACGAAAAAAGGAAACAGTCTAACCGGGAACAAATTTTAAAATACTTTATAGTTTAGACTAATCTTTTAAGTATAATGCTAGACAAAAAATCTCAAGACGACTTTGACTATTGGCAGATGAAATGATCTTGAACCTAGATTTTTCCGAGTTTTCCTAGTCAAGCTTATAGCACTGCTTAAATGTGTGACGGTTTCAAAGATTGCTGACTTTAGTAATGAAACAATTCAAGCTCAGTAATATCAGAAACTGAAGCAATCAACTTACAGTGGGCAACATTCATTTTAATTTACTTACACAATATATTATATGCAAAAGTGAAAAAAGTAACGGATGAATTTAGTGACTGTATTAACACAAAAACATCCACAAAACGAACCTATATTACAGGCATTTTGGACATCTAAGAAGAGAAAGAAAAATGGTTACCTCAAAAATTAAACAAATATTTGTTGCATTGAGAATCCTATCGAGTAATAATGAGGTTTACTTACACAATAATATTCAAGTATGATCTGACAAAACATATTTCCACAAACCAAACAAAACTAAGACCAGACTACTAGATTGTAAGTATCAAGAAGAAATTACCGATGGTAGGAGCAAGATCACTAACGGCTCTGGAAATGAAGCTCAAAAGCAAACGGCTTTTACCAACACCAGAATCTCCAATGTTGAAGATCTTAAACGACAGATCATATCCACTTTGCCCAGAAGAAGATCCCAATCTCTACAATAAAAAAAAGTAATAAAAAACAACCCAAATTTGCTTCATCTTTATAAGTGAAATATTTTTTCGATCTGTCATTGTATGAAAAAAAAAACCGTAGAGAGAAAAAACAAGGTAGAAACCCAGGAGAGATCAAATGAAATCCTACTTAATCAACAACTAAAAAGGCGATTCCTTTTGTAAGTATCATCGTAACAGTTAGACATGTAAATACAGTGAAAGCTACAGAGGGTTCACCTGAGGCATATGCCATGTATCTGGAACGTGAATCGGTGATGCTGTGAAAATCTGCCAAACGAAAACCATTTGAATCCCAATTAGGTAAACCCTAAAACCACTTTAACAAACAAAGAAACAAAAGTTTCCTAAGGATCGAACGAACATATCTAAAACCTAAAAACCACTTATCAGTTGCTTTTCTAATAAATCACTGAACCCAAATGAAGGAAGAGATGACCAACCAAAACTGCGGTAACAGATGAACCCAGACGAACCCAGAGAACACACGATCGAACAGATTTTTAGGGAAGAAACTCGTTTACGGTTTCTTTAGGGAGGGGGAAAAATTTTATGTGAAGGGGGTGTGGGGTTATACCAGTTCTGATATGGTAAAATTGTTGGCTTAAAACAAAAAATTGATTTGGTTTACATGGTTTAATCAATCGCATATCATTGGTTATATATAGTTGCCAGTTAGTCGCCATATAGTCGTTATATCAGCGACTAAGGGCCGACTGTTGAACCCATCTGATAATTAGTCGCATGATAGTCACTAAATTAGCGACTAATGCCCGATCGTTGACCACATTTGATAGTTAGTCACACATTAATCGCATATTAGTCGCTAAATTACAACCAAATTACCATATTTATACATAGTCGCAAAATAGCGACTGAGTTACGACTAAAACTACGTTGTCGTAAAGTAGTTACCCTGTAGTAGCAAAGTAGTTGTCAATATTTGCGACTATAATTTTAGTCGCCAATTGCATGTTTTCGTGTGGTGTAAATTGATGTCTAGGGTGTATAGTGGCTATTAAGACCTGAGATTAATGCATTTTAACTTGTGATTAGCTAATGAGAATTCATGTTTATTGCTTGATTAGTGTAGGGTTAATGCCACAGGAGTGAATTAGCTTAAATTAGTGATCTTACCTAAAGATTAGCATTTGTATGATTAAAATACCATCCTAGAATAGCATTTGATCACCTGAGTCAACAACATATAACCAAAAGCTTGTTTTCATTTGATTTTTGTCGGTTTAATTTTAGTTGTTCATTGATTTTTCCTTATTGCTACTAAAACTCTTTGAAACTAAAGTGTTTAGCTTAGATTAGGTGAATGTCTAGATTTCTAATGTGTTAAGAATTTCTTAATGTGGGTTCAATCTTGAAGTGTTACACCGACATACCATTCGATTGTGGTAGTGTGCACATTAAGTTTGATTGGTGTGAAACACAAACATCAAGAAGATAGAAAAAGAAAAATAAAAAATTGTTGGTGTTAAAAATAATGAGAGAGATGAGACTTTTTTATCTCCATCTCGTAGTCCATAATGCTCAATTTATCTCAATTATCTTTGAGTCATTATCATCAATTAATTGTAGAGATTAAGACAAACAAAAAAAAATCAATTATTCAATTGAAGAGAAGAACTGAATTTTTTATCAAGTTTATTTGTTTTTTTGACTTGGTAAATTATTCACTTTATTACCAAATTCAAATTTATGTAATGATCATTTACAAAAATAAAAATTTAATGCAAAATGATAGGGTATTGATTCATATATAGGTAAATATGCGTTCCTCAACTGAAAAAGTTATTTTTGGAGGAGAAACAATGTGTTTATATCCAGTGATAAGTTGTGAAGACTTTAATCTGAACCCACACCTAAATCTGAACCTAAACCTGAACCCATCTTAGTTCGCCTTTGCACGCATGCATGGTTTAATATGATAAAATATGAGTTCATCCGTCTTTATATATTCCGAATTAAGGTGTTTAACCATCAATTTCTCCACAATATCCGTTATACCAAATTGGTACATTTCAAGCAATAAAATTAGGACATGTATTTCTCATTCAAACAAACTCCAATTTTGACATATAAATACACTATTATAATGTTTGCGGTGATGTATCCATCAATCTCATAATTCAATTATTTCTTTAGAATGTTGAAAAATTGACCGGAAATATACCGACGCAACTTGTCTTAAAATTGAATTCTAACTAGGACTATACTTGAACAAAACACGTGTATATGGAATAAAAAATTGGTTTATCAAAATCTTCGTGCTTAAAATCATCTTTGGAATATGTCACCAAGTCATGGTTGATCCTAGTATCAAAAAGACCATTATAATACTAACAGATTTCTCATTGATACAATTAAGTTGGTCTAACGTGTGGAAATTGTTGATATGGTGTTTTTGATTACGTTCCTTCGATTGGTAGTAAGCATCGCTTGGAATGACTACACAATATACAACTGCACATTCCTAAGGCACTTACAACATCAATCACATGGTCCAAAAAAAAGTAACTAAAAATCATACCAAATAATACTATTTGTCATCATAAACTAATACCATTCTCAAGAAATATGCACACGCTTGAGTAGCTTGTGTACAATTTACAAGTCAAGAGTGGATTTTCAAAAGCTCCAAAATAATTTTGGTTTTAAACATTTTCTAGTTAACTTATGTGGTTATAAACCTTTCGCAAGTAATTTATATAAGTTTTAGCTCAATATTTTATAATTGAGATCTTTTGGTCTATAAGTCCGTATATTTCTCTTCAAATTAATAATAAATTATATTCAGATATGGACTATAGACTAAAAAAATACCGATTCTTTTATTATATGTTATGTACAAAAAATGCTCAATATTGTATATGTGAATTTTCGATTGGCGTTGTTGCTTATTTTGTAATATGTGAATTAAATATTCAAAGTTTGAGTAAAATTAAGACAAAAATATATGTTGCTTAGATGACTATTATTTAAAAATTTGAATAGAATTTTGTAGTTTGGCTGAAACACATGAAAAATCACATTGAGTTATTAGGCTTTTCATTAGTTACGTTCTCTACTTGATGATTCGGGCTTGAACCTCTCTTTCCAAACTTCTTTTTATTCAAAGATTTAACTTATAAAATCGCATTTTTTATAGTTCACGTAACAAAAATTCATTTTAATTCAATTTTCATACCATAAGAATCTTGTTTTATTTTTTTTTCTTACATGTATTTCTTTTATACTTCTTTACCGAGAAAACACCATATTTTATTACGATGATTCTAGACAGTTAGCCTCAAAAGCTAAATAAGTTAAAACCATAGAACTAATATAAGAAAATACAAAACCAAGTCTCTTTCCACACAGATATTTAAAACATGTGATATGAAATAATAGAGAAATAAAAAAACAAAGAGCGTGTTTCAATAAAATTATCCAATTCTGAAGCCAAATTTGGCCATTCTTCATTTTCTTTAATCAACTTTACTAGTTGTAGATAATCCATCTCAAAATTCATAGCAGAGAATCCATTCTGAAAATGTTCTGCAGAGTGTTTGTTTTCCATTTCTTTGTACGATGATAGATGAGCTGATTAACGTAAATATTTGGATCCTCTGAAAAACATTTATCATTTGATGGTCGCGATGGATCATGAAAATTCAGGGATCAAACCAAACTCTTGTATTCTAGTCATATCTAATCTTTTTACTAATTCCTGTTTTCAGTAGTCTCCGAGTTGCCAACATACGCCACCATTACGATGGGGAGTTTGCATTGCCAACTTACATCGAAAGTATGTGCCCTTAAGAACACGAGCGAGTAGAGAAGTGGGATGATGGAGTAAACGCCACAGTTGCTTCACAAACAATGCGATATTAATTTTCTTAAGGTCACAAAAACCTAAACCACCCTTATCAGCAAAAAGAAAAATCTTTTCCAAAGCAATCCAGTGTTGACCTTTGTTATTTTGCTTTGTGCTCCACCAAAACTTAGCAATTGCACTATTAATTTTAGTTATGGTCTCTTGTGGTAAAATAAATCAAAATATATGTAGGAAGAACTAAGGCTATGAGTTTCATAAGGACCTCCTTTCCCCCTCCACAAGACAAGAATTTAGCGAACCAATGATCAATTATTAAGTCTGTCTCTGATGAACGCAAATGCTCGTATTTTTTAGCTGCATATCTTTTATTGGAGGCCCAAGTACATACACATAACTCCTTTAGTAATACCGAGAGTTCTTTTTAGCTCAGCCTTTGTTTCTTCTCCCACTTTACTTTCGAATAGGATCAAAGATTTGCAGTATTTAGTTGTTGTCTCGAGGCTCTGCCATAGCTATTAATGATTTTCATCAAATCAGCACATTGCTGGACATCCGGTTTACAGAAAAAAAAACTATCATCCGCAAAAAAATAGGTGAGAAATAGAAGGGCTAGGTTGCACAATTATTAGGCAACCTCGTGAAGGCTTGATGTTGCCATTTGGTTTCCCATTTAGTAAAGCTTTGATAGAAAACCTACCAGATACACCATTTAATCCATGAAACCCACTATTCAGCAAAACCAATTTCAGCATCAAAGCCTCTAAAAACTTCATACTACTTGATCATAAGCCTTATTTATATGTTTTTATGGCAATAAACTTCTATTTGCATATTGAGTTGGTTTTCACAGCATAAAATATCTTTTTGTAATAAAGATATTGTATATGATTGTATATGATTAGACGTCAAGCCATATTGAGTCTCCGATATAGAATCTCTTGAGCCGTTTGCATAAGATTTTATGGACGAAGTTCATACATCTCGTTCGGACTGTCCGTTTAGAAATATATTCATTTGATTTAGTTAAACGTCAAAAAATTCTGTCTCAAAAAAAAAAATTCTCACTGTATTGATTAGGCATGTGCATTCCGGTACTCGTTCGGGTTCGGTCGGTTCTTTTAGGTATCAGTTTTTTTGTTTTAAGTTAAAAATTCATTCGAGTATTATTTAGAATTCGGGTTGGGTTTGGTTGAGATTCGATTCTTTTGGGTATTTACTTGAAGAACCAAATTTTATCCAATATTAGTTTGAATATTTTGGTTTTAGTATTATAGTACCCGAATGTACCCGAAATAATAAAATTATCCGAATTTACTCGGATATTATAGTATCCAAAATAATAAAATTACATATATTTACCTAAAATACTAAAATTTTACGAACCAAAATAATCTAAAACACATTAATAGAAAGAGCAGCTAACACATATTACATAACTGTCCATAAACAAAAGTAAAATTATATTTGGTTCCTATAATTATTAATTTAGGTATCGGTTTGGTTCAAATATTACTCCATATCCTAAGTATCAAAAGATGAAATTCATTCGGATATTTTTAGAATTTGGTTCAGGTTTGATTCGAATATTTTAAATTTGGATTGAGATATTTTTAATTCGGTTCGGAGTATTTTGCACAAACCAAATATTGATGATGTCTTTGGGTAACACCTCCCAAACCTCACAAAACCGCTGGTAATTATGTCGGAACTGGCGATTTCTCGTAATTTATTTCTGACTTTTGTGAAGGCTGAATTAATCTCTGGAGTAACTTGCACGGTAAAATATCAGAGAGATTCTCCAAAAAATCTCATGGTCTAAATTAAGTAGACAAGTTTAGAAAATAGTCTGAGACGATCATTTTTATGCTTTGATTTGTTTCAGTTTAACTGATTTACTAAAAAAAATCTTTATCTCGAAAAAAGTTAATAAAAAGGAATGGTAAAAATCGAATTGGTAAATTAATTCACCAATTTCCAATTAATTTTTAGTTGAAACTCTATTAAATTCAATTAACAATATAAAACTAATGGTTTACTTAAAATACTTCGTTAATTAAACAAACTATTTTGATCCTTTTACATGTCACCATAAACATTCGGAATAGGGATGTTAAATCGTAAGACTAGTCAAAAAGTAGATAGCTCCATTAACTGTTCCTTCTAGTGTAACTATTCTTAGAAGTATCAGATTTTTACTATTTTAGTCTTACTTTCTGATACTTGAATGTTCAGGTAACGTTTTCAAAATTGAAGATGATTAAACTTTGTTATCACTAAAATTATATACAGCTAAAAACCTTGTAAGAAGCGTAGGCCCCGAAGTGTGGAAAACATTGTAATTCAAATCCAAGATAGTTTAAAAAGGATACGCAATGTATATACGATACAATAAGATAAAAATATGAAAATGATATAAGCCAAACATAATATTAAATTGGAGAGGAGGGGTGTTATCATCCATATGGTGTGAATTCTATGATTTTCGGACCCATTATTATAAACGAGGGAAGAAGACAAAGAACACGAAGACATGAAACTGTTCCACTTATAAATTAATAAAGAAAATTTAATAAAAAGGAATGGTTGTCGTTCGAAAATGGGTACGAAATAGTGTTGCAGAACTCTGCTCCAACAGTAATTACAACAATGCAATATACAACCACGACCCACTTGCTTCTGTTCATTTCCCATTCATGCTCTCTCTCCAAAATTGACTAATGTAAAATCTTATAAGATAATAATAACCATTTCTTCTCTGTGCACGTTTCTTCGTTAGGTTATATCTTACGTAAAAAGTTATGACCTACATCGGTTTAATCGCAGAGACCAACTAAATTTCAGTTAAGATTAATTTTAAACGACCACCAAAACCGTTTTGCTAAGGATGGCTAATCGAGTGTATAACTTTTGCTTAACCTAACTTTGATCCAAGATTTTCAAGAGAAGTAGTGTTAAAAAGAAAGTTTGAAATCTTGAAACTTTCTTAAACCAATTTTTTAGTACATAAGGTACAACTACAATTAAATGAAAGTGGTTGTAGTGTGTTTAATATTGTTGAGGATTCAGATATCAAAAAGTTATTACGAAAAGACACCATATATATTAATATGGAATATGTGAAATGAGTTTGAATAATACTAGGTTGGTAATGTTGTTATAAGAAAGAGGACACGTAAGGGTTTCTTATAAAAAAAATTACTATGATCAATTTTAATATATGCAAGAATCCGATATCCATACTCCATAGGCTATCTCGATTAACAGGAAGAATAACAAAAGGAGAAAAATAAAGAGCACCTACTAAACTATTAGGACATCTTGATTGTGTAAATTGGTTCGTGTGTCTTGAGATGTTCTTGAATGTTCTCCTCAATTATTAACATCGAAATGACTAAAAACTAAAGCATCTAAAAAACGGTGCCTCTGTCCCCAACCCAAATTCATCATATTGATTCATGTTTTTTTTTTTAAAAAACTTTTTTCTTTAGACTTCGGAAATACAAACTAAAATGCATAAAAAATAGAACCTAACCTTAAGGGTCTAACATATACATAATTTGGGGATGCTTTAGATTTTTATCGATATTAGCCTACTCACCAACTTTTTTAATAAGATTAAGAGAATTATTAATAAGAATTAAAGAGTTTGGTAATGTTGGGTTAACTCTTTTATACTCCATAACAAAGAAGGTGTTTTAATATCAAATATATAAACAATGGAAATGGCTTCTATAGTACTTGTGAAACCTCTTTAATGGTTAATTCTCTTCGAATTTCATCGTTACAAAATCGATATCCTTACCAAAATATATATAAATACAATGTTCTTGGTCTGTGTCGTAATTTTCTTGTAGAGGAAAATGTATAGATATAGAGAAGTATAAAGATATATATAGATATAGAAGAAAGAAAGAAAGAGTCCGTGATTACTTAATCTCTCTCTCTATCTTTCTATATATCGACACACCATAAAAGTTGTTCTTTCTCTCCGTTTCCTTAGCCTCTGCATCTGGGCGATTTTCTCTCTCTATCTCCCTACACCTTAGGGAGAGTAGTACTGATCCTAAAAACTCATCATCTTTCTATGCTTTCCTCTTTTCTTTCACTTATTTTCTTTTCTTATTTTTCTTTTAACTTTGCGCAAAACTAGCGAGTCCAAATAATAAAACACTTGCATGAGCCTAATATAATATTAAAATTTTGTTATAGACAGAGAGAGAGAAGATAAGAAAGAAGGTGACAGTAGATTCCTATTGATTTTTATGTAAACAAACATGGAAAAATGGGTTTGACCGAAGAAATTTGAGGGTGGTAAGTTTTATTACCAACTTTTCTACACTTATCATTAATTTACTCTTTTTTTCTGTATCTGTGATTTTTGTCAACCGTATCTTATAATATAATCGTATTTTAACTATAGAGTATAATAATAGTAATAACAAAATGCTTCGTTACTGTATGTAAATCCCTAGACAAAAAGAATAAGAATAAAAAGAGCAAAATTCTTCATCCCAAGATCCATCAGGATAGTCAGACTCAGACCCCATCTCATTTCCCATCTCTCCTTTTCACATTTATTTCCTCATTTTTCTTTTTACTTTTTTACATATATATATATATATATGTGAAATTGAAAGTTAATACATTGTTATTATTGTTGTTAAAGTCTATGCTAGGGTCCAAGGGTTCATTCCAAGATCCCCTCTTCGTCTCTTTTCTTTTCTTCTTAGAAACTCTCAACTTCATCACATGGAAATGAATTCCCTCTAGTACCACCAAATCCTATTACTATTGAAGGTATGTTTATAGTTATTTATTAGTATATGTTTTTAAAAAAAAATAAACAACATTAATTAGTACTAGTCTTATCATATTTATGAGCTCCTTTTTCTTACAAAATAATAGTATATTTAATTGAGTAAAAAATACTAAAAAATTTAAGCACAAGATGAGCTTTGCCCATCGAGAGCCTCAAAACCCAAAAGTCTCTTGTAGCTTCACGAGATCCAATCTTTTGCTTTTTAGTTATTAATTACATCTTCTTCCTTCTCTTCTCTCTTCTTCGTCGTCTCTCTCACACCTACCTATCTAAGCAACACAAAGAACACCAGTGATCTCATCTATTTTATTCCTTATAATTTCCTCAATTCATCCATAAGCATTCCATCTATAAGGTACATAATTAAATTTTTTTCTCTCTTTTGTTGTTCTTTATAAACATTATAATTTTTTTCAGGTTGTCTCTAGACTTGATACTTTTATAGGTATAGTTTCCAAAATTTGACTAGCAATCATATAGCTACAAGTGACTCTATATATACGCATAGCTATAGGTCTTTAGGATATGATGATCTTTTATTTCTTCCAAGTATGTATTTTATTTGCTGCATACCTTTTTGTTTGACTTTAGAAAAGCACCTTCATGTTGCTCATTTGTTTCCCCTATTTGTTTTCAACAGTTGGACAAGAAGGTTCAAGTGCATAAAAAAACTATATATATACATTCTTATATGTGTGTGTACATAAAGCTAGCTCACCAAATATCTTTAATGCTACTAATTAGAAAGTTTCCTCTTATTTCACAGCTTTTTTTCTATTCAACCCCAAATAGCAGCTTAGAGAAAGCAGAGAAGATCTCCTTTTACTTTCCCTCCAGAGAACCAGAATCCATATTTAAAGAGGACTTCTTTAATTTAGTCGCAGGTAAGCTTTCTTATTCTAGAGATTTCAACATCTCCAAATGATTTCTTTCCTTAATTTGTCACATATTTCATATTTATTTCATTACAGAAACCAAAAAAAAATTCTCCAAATCTTCAAATCTTATATTTTCACAATTGATATATAAGTTCTTCCTCGAATAAGAAAATGTTTTTTTCAGAAACACCTATTTTTTTTCTAATATCAATGGCGGCATTGTGTAGGGAGAGAGAGACATAAATCAACGTCATAAGAAAAAAAATGGCATCTTCATCAACAAACTCACCATGCGCAGCCTGCAAATTCCTTCGTCGAAAATGCCAACCGGAATGTGTATTCGCTCCATATTTCCCACCGGACCAGCCACAAAAATTCGCAAACGTTCACAAAGTTTTTGGAGCAAGCAACGTCACGAAGCTCCTGAACGAGCTTCACCCTTCGCAACGTGAAGACGCAGTGAACTCTTTAGCTTATGAAGCCGACATGCGTCTCCGTGATCCAGTCTACGGCTGCGTCGGAGTCATCTCTCTCCTCCAACATCAGCTTCGCCAGCTTCAGATCGATCTCAGCTGCGCAAAATCAGAGCTTTCCAAGTACCAAAGCCTCGGTATCCTCGCCGCCACGCATCAGAGCCTTGGAATCAACTTACTCGCCGGCACCGCCGCCGATGGAACGACTACAGCGGCAGTGAGAGACCACCACTATCATCATCACCAGTTTTTCCCTAGAGAACAGATGTTTGGTGGGTTAGATGTTCCCGCCGGTAACAACTACGACGGAGGGATTCTTGCGATTGGACAGATCACTCAGTTTCAGCAGCCGAGAGCGGCGGCTGGAGATGATGGTCGCCGTACTGTTGATCCGTCTTGAGATTTAGGGTTTTTGGTGGTTCATCATCGTTGATCTTGGCTTGATTATTGATGAATTTATGGTTTCAAAATATATAAATATATATATATATATTGATGTTGAAGCAAAACCAAAAATATTTTTAATCGTATGGTACGTCTCTCTTGATGAAATTAGTTTCAGTTATTATTAATATTGTCACTTAGATATATGATGATAGTGTCACTTTTGTATTTCTTTTCATTTCATGGACAACGGTTTTCGTTTGTTCTCTTAATTTATCTCATATAGTATAGTATTTCCAAATAAGTCGATTCTAATAGGGTCCTACGTATCTCCTGCAAGATATATAGACTTAAGTTAATATTGAGGTGATTTTTAATTAATGGTAAACGTCAAACCTCTAAAGTATTTTTAATATTTCACAACTAAATAAATCTGGAAAATTGAAGCAAGGAAATATACATTTGTAAATAATTACTTAAAAAGGTGTAACGTTCCTACTAGAACCAATTAGAAAAATGGTAAGTCAAAACAGGTTAAGAGCAAAACAATCTGATTTTGTTTTACATTTCTCTTCTCCTTTTTAAAACTAATGTGTAATTTTTTTATTAATATCTCACACTGGTAAATATTGTTTATATGTCACGAAATTATATACCATAGGATTTCTAGAAAAGTTAAATGAATATTAGTATTCAAATGTAGTTTATATAAAAAGAAATGAAAATATTTTCAAACGAGAAATTTGACATGAAATCTTGTAGTATATAAAATAATATTTGCAAGAAAAGAAATTTAATGTGGAATGTAAGATACACTGTCAGCGTCAAGGATAAGGATTTGATGTATGTAGGAAAGGGCTTAACGGAATACAACCTGAACAATGGTGAAACATCTTATCTCCGAGGGTATTATACAAACTAGCTCTTTCTAGGCTTTCTTCAAGTCTTGTTCATATATTTATGATCATGGCTCTGTATATCTTCTGTTTACAGCTATTAATACTAATTCTAACATTAACTCACTAGTACGGCTGAGACTGAGCATTTAATTTGTCACTGGTTTTAGGTTCGTTTTCTTTTGTAAGGTTTTCTAGGATTTTGAAATATACAACCCTATTTTAAATTTACAAAGTGTCTATTTTTGTTAAAACCTTTCACGAACTCTACACACATGAATCTGGTGAGGAAGACCTAACAATTATATGATTTTTTTGCTAGAAAAGCTATATTAATTAATCAATCTGAAAATTTTCACACATTTAAAATAATCATAAATGCATAAATATTTTATACAAAACAATATCCTATGACTCTAAACCAATAATAATTCAAGAAATTTAATTATTTTCAGTAAATACTTGTTAAAGTCTATCATTTGTTACCATTAATTAATTAGTAAAATTTGCATAAAAACATAATGCATTTTCATACAATTTTAAAAATGTATATTTCGTAATTAAAGAAATTTATTGTCATTAAGAAAAAATTTTAATATTTTCAAGAAATTATTAAGAAATCCTAACTTTCTTAATTTATTTATAACCGTGAGTTGATTTTCATTAAAAAAATAATCAAAGAAGATTTTTAATAATAAATAATATTAAAATGTAAATACTCGGAAATTCAATTTTGTTTGTTCTATTTGGTGAAAGGTTAAAATTTTCTGATTTTTTCATCTATAAAAATAAAAAATTGAAAATTTTTTATAACCATAAAAATATGATTTTTTTTGCTTGTTTAAATTTTGGCAGCTGCACTTAAAAGTTAATTGAAAGCTTATCATGTGGTTTTGCGTCTGATTTAACAACCTATTTTTTAGTTGATATACTAAATTTAAGTGAGTTATTTTTTTTTACGAAGAATAAGTTAAAGTTGGTTATGTATTTCTGGTTTATCTGTGCCTACAAAAATATATATATATATATATATATATAACAAACTAATAAGGAGATTGAAATCGAATGGTAAAAGCTTATCCAAAAATGAGTATTCTACTCATAATACAGCAAAATACTATTAATTTTTTTTCTCTGATTGCTTTAAAACGAAGGGAACATTAGCTAAAGACGCGTCTTTTTTTTTCTTTGCGTTTTACAATGAAACTGTATCTAGTCCATTGCATTATTTTTATCAACTAGTCAATTGCATTTAAGATACATAAATAACAATGATGATATATAGTATCTTTATTTACACTTTAATTGATCGATCTATTCATTAATAAAAATAATTAATGACAAGTATTGACACAATTCCCAGTGTTGACCAAAATCCCCCAAATTCTCAGAGTACTTTTGAAGAAACCCTAAAGTAAAGGAATTGTCAAATCATTTTGCTCGCCTTGCACCTGTCGCCCGCACGGTTGCATCATCTTTTCTTTTCTCATCCAAACAATAATATATTTATAAATAGTAGTTTTGTTTTCTTCTAATTTTTAGTTACTAAAAAAAGTTTTAACTCAAGCAATCCATCTAGACTTCCAATGATAAGAGCACTTCGAGCTTTGCAGATAATGTAAATTCAATGAGATAAATGTAGATCATATAAATGATGATACAGAACAGATGCAAATCAGACTGACTTAGCAGTCAATTAACCAAATTGTGTATTATTTTTCCGTTTTTTTATATTTGTTGTTTTAAATTTTTACATACCTAAACTCAATCTAACCAATAATAAAATATAATACAAAATATAAATAGTCAAAAAATATTAAGAATAATAAATTTTACATTGAAAACTGAAAACGATATTTATAAAAAAAAATTCATAAAACGACAATTAAACTAAAACGGAGGGAGTAGTAAGTTTCAAAGTTTTTTCTTTAATACTTCTTATATATCTAAGAATATTGATCCTCAAAGCAGTTTAACTTTATTGAATGTAATATTGAAGTTGCAAAACATTGCAAAATATTATTCAGGTCAATTGGTAGAACTTTTTTCCAATGAATCAATAGATATTAGTGCTTATATAATTATTACCAAAAATATCTTTATTTGGATTTGCTTTTTTTTCTTTCAAATAATAATATTGTTCAGATCAGATTTCGCATGTGCTGATATAGCTAGGTGACTGGGAAGATCGCATTCTTTCGACCACCGTGAGAGACACGTTATTGCACTTATAGCTAGGTGACTGGGAATCAGCTTTCAAATGCGGAAACTGCATGAGTATTTGTGAGGATGTGCTCTGAATAGGGGTTAGGGATGGCCGGTTAGTAGCTTCAAACCATTGTGGATCTTAGAAATAAAATGCTACTCACGGGAGGCATGTTGTGCTTTCCTGAAACAACAACATGTCAACATAATATCCTTAAGGAAGAATAAGAAGAATCTTCAATAATACTCTTTGATATACTAGTTATAAGAAAGATGCATGGCGCGATTAATAAGAGAATTAGTTAGCGGGAGATGAATAAGTTAGGTTTTGTCCCTTAAACCATATCAAAAAGTGATCCATGACTTATTTTTTAGTATGGTGAGTTTGGAGATATAGAAGCATAAATTAAAATGATTCAGGATTTATAAAAGTATTGAGGTTTTCTGCAAGGGGAAATATACTTGACAAATGAAGGTTTAATACGGCTTTAAGAGTGGGAGAAAATTAAAAAGAGGTGTGATATCAAAAACCGGATGTCAATTCCTTTAGAGTCATCTTTCTTCATTGAGCAAGTTTATATTGAAATTTTATGACTCTGGTCTGTATGTCATGTTTTTGGGTTGTGTCAACTCATAAACACGAGGAAGGCCTCAGAATGAGGTTCGGTACTCATTGAGGATCATCAACCATCTAACTTTTTCTTATCTCTAAATACCAAATTTCTTTCAAAATCTGTTAATCATTCTCAATAACTCAAACAAAAAACACAATTATTGTATAAACATTTTTTTTGGATGAATACAATTTTACATTCTGGAAGGTTGTGTCGTGCTTAGTTGTAGTATAATAGGCAACTGGTTGTCGGTGAATGGAACATGATACTGATAGCTTGGCGTGCCCAAATAGCTTATACGGTGGGTCACATACATTTTAGAAGAAGACATGTCCGGCCATCAACAATCTTGATTTTGTATGCATTAATCATCCTTTCAAGTTGCTTGGATCTTTTTGAAGTGAGAAATGTTTAAAGTGGAATGCTCCTAAACCAGAAATTAGAAAACTAATAATTAAGAACAGTGTCCAGGAAGCAAACAAGCTGATCTCACGGCATGAGAAGATGTGAATGAATAGAATCGTACTAGTAATTAGCGGAGACAATTTTCATCACTTGGCCACAAGAAGTCCGATTTCATTTCATATATGTTTTTTGATTATATGATAAATAAAGTTTCATATTAATATAAAATAGGAAAAATGTGTGAGAAGTGTACTTATCTTATAGTGTGATGGCAGTAATAGTAAGGTACAAGTTCGTGAGAAATTTTTCTTCCTGAATCCATCCAAAACCCAGTTTTGTGATCTTCTCAATTCACTACAAATTGTTTGCTTTTGGACACAATATCTTAAAGCTATTTTTCTGCGTCTCTCTCTCTATCTACCTCTCTCTCTCAACATAACAGCGACCCCCACATAATATGAGAGACAATGTTCATCCATGGGGCATGTTCGTATGTATATACGATTCATTTTTAAGATTTAAATTTCGAAAAATACAAAACTGGATGCAGTACTTTCAGAAAACGATTGAACTGTTTACTCAAATGTATATATATATATATATATTCCATGCTGCATAATGCATAATATAAAAGAACTTACCGTATTGCAAGGTGATGTATTCGATAATTTTAACTATATATATGTGACTTTTTTCGGAGAAGGTTAAGTTTTCGTTATGGAATAAATATTGATTTTGTTAAGTAAAAGTCAATTATATCTTCACATGTGTTATTGGGATTTGATCTGATAAAATTACAAGCCGAACGTTTGAAACGTTCCTTAGTCCATAATCAATTAGTCATGTTATATGTTACTTGTGATTTATCTCTTTTCTATTTGGATGATATGGTTTTCTTTTGCCATAAGATAACTAAAGTATATAACCAAAATTCGCATCCTTTTGTTAGTGTAACAACCCGCTAACGCAATTCTGACATGCATGATTAATAACATATTCATTCTTCTAAAGATTGATTCAATCATTCCAATATTTACTACGTAAAAACCGTAATATTTTGATACTAAATGCGGTTCGCGTAACGATATATTTTAAACATGATAACGGAACAAGCCATCCTCGGTTTCATCACTCTAAATCGGCAAAGGAGATAGTTAATCTATATGTATACAACGTATAACGTATAAGGTGTCTAAAAACTCATGCATATAACGTATTTATGTATACAAATTAATCTCATAAAGCAATGAATGAGTTAGTTTAGAGAGAGAGAGAGAGAGAGAGAATGAATAAATGCAAAAGCTCTAAAATAGTTAGGGGAGGAGAGGAGACTGTTAAGCAAGAAGGGTTTCCCAAAATAAGAAAGCCAAAGAACGAAATAGAAGAAGACAAAAAATATCGACAAAAAGGCAAATGAATAGTGGTGGTTGAGATATGAGCCTATTCCATTTATTGTTTATTCCTTTTTTATTTATTTTTCTTGGCTTTATATATTTGTGTGTGTGTGACAGATGGCTAAGGATATGTCATTTGAGATGGAGAGATCATCATCTCCCATTTATTACCTTCTCTTACTTTTTATTTGTTCATCGATTTCCTCAAATTTATTTACTTTCTTTGAATTTTGAATTTCGCATTTTTTGTTGGATTTTGAAATTTTCATTTTTAAGTCATTGATTCTATATTACTATAATTTATAGTACAATATTTGTAAACCATCAGAAAATATAGTTTAACATTTGTACTAAATCAATGTTAATCATGAACAAACTTAGAAGAATATCAATGTTTGCATTTTGTAGTATGATTATCCATTCTTTTGCTTCTCATCAAATTCATTGATGAAATATGAAACTGTAACACATTCATTCGTACATTGGATTTTGCTTACTTTTTTTTTTTCCAATAACAAGTTTAGATTACTATTATGGAATTAGTTTTTGAAAGATGTGAGTTTGTGGCACTAAATTAAAAGTTAAGAATGAACAGAGATCAATAATGAAGGAAGAATAGAGGAGGGAAGCTGCTTTGCTTTTCGCTCATATCACATCACGCACAGAATTTATCAGATGCTACTGATTTGAAAGACGTAGTCAAAATTATATATTTTATTTAATATAAATCATTAAAAATAATAGTACTATAAAAAAACAGAGGTTAAGATGACAATGATGACGTACTTTCGCAATGATGCTCTTTGTCTTAAATGCATCGCCACTGTTTTACTCTCTCTCTCTCTTTCTCTCTCTCTCGTATTGTAATTGTACCGCTGACGCAAACCGCATTCATTTTGATTTCTTTGTTCCTTTTGTCCATGTGAAGATGAAATGTTTTTTAGCTTCATTTTATTATTATATTGGCATACTAAAGTTTCATTATATTGTTTATACTACAGTTTGTTTTATAACTATATTGTTTATATTAAAGTTCCATCTTTAGGTGCTAATTGGACAGTAAACTAGCAATTAATTTATAAAATGTTTAGTCTGCATCCTACTTTGATCATTTTTTCAATTAACCATATATGGCTAATTAAATTCATGGCATTGTAAATGAATTGAACGTAAGAAAAAAGGTTAAACAGTAAAACATCATAACTAATCTATCATATAAAATTCATTTTGCAACTATTTGAAATCGTTATAAACTAAAATTAGTTGGAAAACAATCATATAATTTAAGATGACTGAAAACAGTCGATTGAATAATTGCTAACCATTTATTATAGAGATTGAGTAGTTTATATTAAACTTAATAACAATGACACAACAGATGAGTATATATAGCGAATATACAATCTAAAAAAATATTATGTAATATATGATATATACAAAGCTAAGATAATAAAATAATATTCAAATCTAAGATAATAAGATAATATCCAAACATAAAGATGATGTTTGTTATTATCTCTATACGCCTCCTCAATATGGACGATTATTCGAGAGTCCAACCTTGTATGAGTGAGTTTCAAGCACATCACAAGATCATGTTTGGTAAGAGAATTTGGGAGCTGATCTTTGGAGGAAACATGAGTAATTCGAAGAATTCTCGACTGAACCAGTTCGCGAATAAAGTGATAAGTAAGGGCCACATGTTTCATTTTACTATGAAACACTGAATTTGCACTAAGGTAAGTAACACCAATGTTGTCACAGTAAATAACAGGTTTTGACGTGGACTTCAGCCTGAGCTCTTGAAGTAAAGACAACATCCAACAGAGATATGTAGCAGTATCAGCGACAACTTTATACTCAGCTTCTATGGACGAACGCTCCACTGATTTTTGTTTCTTGCTTTATCAAGACACATGATAATACCCAAAATAAACTATATACGCTCTCGTAGATGTATAATCATCACGGTCGCCTCCCCAATCCGCGTCAAAGTCTCTTCATTATTTTGTTTTAAGAAGATACCACAGTCCTTTGTGCCAGAAAGGTAACGAAGAAGGCGTTTAACAGCTAGCCAATGGATGTTAGTGGGTTGGTGCATAAACTGAGACAGTTTATTCATTGCAAAGGCGATGTCTGGCCATGTGAAGTGGAGATACTGTAAGATGCCAACAACCTGTCAATACTCAGAGCCATCTGGAAGAGGAGTACCCGACGTAAGTTGTCGTGATCTGTCGTAACCATCAGAGAACTTACCGGCTTGGAATTTTTCATCTTGGTTTTGTGAAGAAAATCCGTAATATACTTCCTTTGATTGAGAAGCAAACCCGAGGGTGAATGAGTAGCTTCAACACCTGATATATGTGCATATTAGAGAAGTTTAACTAGTCATTTTGCATGCTTTGACATCATTTATACATTCATTTAGCCTCTTTTTAGAGTAGTTTGTCTAGTTCATGCCTTTTAGTGTTTAGGATCATGCATTTGCATATTTTTGGTGTTTTAAGTCTTTTTCAGATGTTTTAGAACCTTTTGAATGGAGGTAATGAAATGGGCTCAAGTTGAAGGGCAAACGACACATGAAGCAATTGATGGGGAGCTAAGGAGAAGCAAGATTCATCATGATCAATCGATCCTTTATAAGATCGATCGATCGCACTTACTAGGAGTTATAGGAGTTTATGGGATCGACCAGTGCAACAAGGATTGATCGATCGTTGACCAGACCAATCGATCCCAACCAAGAACGATCTATCTACCAAAACCAAGAATTCCCTGGAAGTTCCTCAGATCGACCACGTCAATGAATATCGACCGATCCCCAATAGGATCGATCGATCTGGGTTTTTAATATGGAAGAAAAAAAAATTGTAACTAAACTGACTTGGTTCATTAAGTCGGCTACGTTTTGTTTTAGACTATAAATTCTAAACCCTATGTCATTTTTCAGACAATTTTATTTTAAATAATTACACAGCAGCCAAAAGATGATTGAGAAGATCTGGTGATTTGAGTTTTGGATTTTTGGATAACCTCTTTTAAGACAATTGAAGAATCATCTTGACTAATTTCTCAATCTCATCTCTTTTTAATGATATTTAATCTAATTATGAATTTGTTTAATCTTTGTATGATCATGAGCGAATAATCTCCCTGAATGGTTAGGGTTTGGTAGATTACGAGTTTTAATATTGAATTATTCATGCCTAGGTTGTTAGATCTTCCTTAATTATTAAGTTTAATGCTAGATTTAGCTTGAGAGAATTAAATCTGGATATTAGAAAGTTCATCACCCGAGAGGTGTCTGACGAAAATCATGAACAAATCATTTAAGGAGCTTATCATATATGACCATTAAGAGATGATGTTAGGTTGATTAGTGGGCGATAAATTTGAATTTAATGATTATAGACAATTGATCTTTAGATGAGAGTTTAATCAGATTGGTTTGTCTTGCATGATGGTTTATCAGATGAGAATGTGTTAATTAAGTTATGTTCATAGCCCAAAAATATGCAGAACAACAACCTTACTGCATGATTCATGAATCATTGTTCCCCTAATAAGACCTTACCCAAACCGTTATCTTCGTAATTTTATTAATCAAGTTTTAGAATAGTAGTTATTTTAGTTTGGATTCGTGTTCGATTAATTGTTTTAAAACCAACCATTTATTATTCTCTCAAGATTAAGTTAAATCATTATAATCCTAGTGTGTTATTCTAGATTCTCTGTATATTGAACCTCAAGTTATCGTATGTGCCAATTGCATATCACTGCAGCACCGAGAACCATTAGGATACTAGATTTTTTAACAACAGGGATAAATGTAGCATTGAAGTTGATACCCGGTCATTGATGAAACCTCTTAGCCACTAATCGTGATTTAAACTTATTGACATAATCATTCGAGTTTTGTTTGATGCGACAGACCCATTTGTTGCCAATCAAGTTGTAACTTGGAGAAGGTGGTATGAGATCCCATCTTCTGTGCACAAGTTGAGAGTCAAACACACTAGACATTAAGTTGCACATCGTTTGTCCTGCAACTCTTGTGTTACAGTTTTCGGTTCATCTTCAGACAAGGACAATGCTGTCGCCATTAATGACACTGTTTAAGTTTGTGAATCCCATATTTTGCTCGCGTCTGCATCAAATGAGCATTATGTGCCAAAACTAGCAGTGCAGTAGTTGGAGATGTAGGAGAAGCACAAACCGGTGTGATTGATTCAGACAAAACTGCTTCAACAATATCTGAAACAGAGAGCATAGAATCATGTAAATTAGTCACATATAAAGAAGATAAACCTTGAGACTTGCATAGGTGCAGGAGAAGGAGGTTGCGCAGGTGAGACGAGTGGCTGCACATCAACAAATATGACAGGCGGACACCATGCAGAAGAGAAGACTTGACAACAACATGTGGAAGGGAAAGAACATGAAAGGAAAACTCTGTTTTGACAAAACAAACATGACGACTGACAAAAATATGAGCTATGGAAGGTTGAAGACACATATACGCGCTCTCACTGAGCGATTAACCTAAGAAGACACATGGCTGAGACTTGGGTTCTAATTTATGCTGATTGTATGGTTTGAGGCAAGGAAACCATAAGCAAAAAAAATCCTTTAAATCTGAATAATTCGGAGATGTACCAAACAAGAGCGTGAAAGGTGTATAGTTTGACAACGTGGAGGTTGGTAATCTATTGATGAGATAAATCGTAGTAGAAAGAGCATACGTCCAGTAGAGGCATCCCAACATGTAAGGTAAGGCTAGTTTCAACGATGTGACGATGTCTCTGTTCTGAAAACCCATTGTGTTCAGGTGTGTGTGGCGGGTGGTGAGGTGAGTGACGCCATTAGCCGCCAGATAGTCTTTAAGCACCAATAATTCACCATCATTATCTAATTAAAAGGTGATTAATCGTTTTTCAAAGCGATTTTCGACAAGAACTTTCCATTTAAGAAATATTTCTTTAATATCTTATTTGCGTTTGAGATGATAAATCCATATGTAGTGAGTGTAGTGATCCAAAATATAACATATTACTTATACCCATCAATGGAAACCATATAGATGTCCAAACATCTGACTAAACAAGTTCTAAAGGTTTGGAAGAAACAAAAGATGATGTAATGAAAAAAGGTTGTTTACGCATTTTATTTGAAAGGAATTCAGAACATGAAAATATTGACTTGCAGTCGAGAATAACTAAGGGGAAACTGCAAGTTATAAAAACTAAGAGTGTACGGATGGAGAATGGGGAACATACTTTATATGCGGCCACTCATACCCTCTGCTACATGCTCTCTCCATTACCACCGAAGTCCCTGAGTTTATGTCCTTCACCTGACAAATGTGGAAAGAATTCCACATAAACATGATTGTCAGAACACAGTTTGTTCGCGGAGATTCAATTGCGTGTCATTGAAAAATTACGTGAAAGGGAGAGAAGAGTTGCAGAGCTGGTGTTGAAGATTGGAAGCGCTGCACAATTTCCGATCTGAACATTGTCACTGCTTGCATAAGGAGAGTGAAATGACAAGTTTGCCAAATCAGAGGTGAGATGATGCGACGTTCCAAAATCTAGTTGACAAGAGTTGTTGTCATAAGCTGTCATTGCTGCATTATAGGCTTGATACAAATGTTGTGTCTAAGCTTGATTCTCTGAGAGAGAGAGAGACAATCTTAAAGAGAGAGACAGCATGTGGCGCTGTGACCTTGCATACCACATGCTTGACATCGACCGAGATACGGTCGACCTGAATTGGTGTTGCCGTAATGACGATTTGGTTGACTGCTATTCCTGTTTTTGTTGCTTGGGCTCCATTGTTGAGTCCATTGTTGAGCATGATTAGTAGTAATAGGAAATGACGTCGTTGGTGTAGTTATTGCAGTTAACGCAAGCTCTCTAGTGATGAGCTTTTCGTGAAGTTCAAAGAATGATATCACCGTATCTCGACCATGAATGGATTCAATGATCGATTTTTAGTCATTAATGAGACCTTCCAAGAAAATTTCTATAAGATCTTCTGGATCATACGAATGTCCAAGCAGAGCAAGAGCATCTGATTTTGTCTTGATAATTTGTATGTAAGTGTCAATCGATTGCGAGCCTTTGAAAAATTGCTTCAATGGATTTTTGAGCTGTTTGATGTGACCATGGGATGGATTGACATATGTGTTGAGCAAGTGTGGCCCATGCTTCAAGCGAGGTTGTTGGAAATACAATAATTGGTTGATGTTGTAGTTCAATCGAACCCATGATTGAGCTGAAGAGGAGACTGTCTTGTCAAGTCCACAAGATATAGTCTGGATTTGGTGCATCATCGCCGTTTGAAGTGATCTTCGGTGGAAGAATATCATTAGAGGCATATATGAAATGCAGAAGATCATATTCCTTAAGGAGAGATTCGATCTGAGTGCTCCAAATGAGGTATTTGGTGATGTTGAGTTTCGTATGTTAATTATATTAACTGAAAAAGTGTTGTTGTGTTGCCGGAATGTTGAACATCGACAGAAATGGACGAACTAGTCGACATTTGAAGAGAAGATTGAAAAAAAAATAGATTGATCGAGAGAACTCTGATACTATATAGAGATTGAGAAGTTGTTATATTGAACTTAATAACAATGATACAACATTTATAACGAATTTACAATCTAAAAGAATTTTATGTAATATATTATATATACAAACTTAAAATAATAAAATAATATCCACATTTAAGATAATATCTAAATCTAAGATAGTAATATAATATTTAAACATAAAAATAATTTTTGTTATTATCTTTATATTTATCATTAAATTATTGGTTTAACAATGACTAGATAGTGATGGCACCTTTCAGTGCAAATTTGAGACGAAGCTTTAGCCACTAACTTATCACAAATTTAGCAACAAAATAAAAAATTAAAGTCATCGCAAACTTACCGACCGGTTACAATCATAATAGGTTAGAATATCAAACGAGGCTTTTTCTCGAATACCTTCCAGCATTACAATTTTATCTCTTATACCTTCTTTTTATCTACATACCCCTTTCTATTTAATTTTTTTTTGAATTCCCATATTACCCCTGAAAAAAATAAAGAAAATAATTAAAAAAAATTAAAAAAATCCGAGGCCTTGAACTCTTCTCCATCGACCGTACACTCCACCGACGAGACCCTCTCCTCCTTCTCGCCTCCACCCGGTCGATCTCTCTCCTCCTTGATCGAATCAAACGAATCGAGGTCTCTCCTCCTCTTTGCTTCTCATCCTCTTCATTCGATTCGACCGCCGCTCTATTTCAACGATTTAGGTTGATCCTCTTTTAAATCCAGGTATTAGGGTTTTTGATAATCAAATTGGATTAAACGAACTTGATTCGAATAGTTTTAACAATTTTAGGTCGATTAGGATTATACATGTAATTGAATTGTAGTAATCTGTAAATCGGCGGAATCGACAACCATTTTTCCCGGTTATCTGTTTTTGCGATAGGAGAACTTGGTATAACTGGTGAAACTGGTAAAACTGGTAAAACTAGTAAAACTGGTAAAATTAGTAAAACTGTAGATAATTCGTAAAACTAGTAAAACTATAGATAATTCGTAAAACTAGTAAAATTGTGGATAACTATTTGTAGTGATTTAATTTTTATATTGTTTTGGCAGGATAAAATGAGCAGCAACATCATCTTAAATATTAAATGCAAATGTCGCATGTATAGTTTAATGTTGAAGTCATCAATGGAAGATATAACTTTATCGAATGTTGAAGTTAAGATATGCAAGAAGGTTGAGTTATATGAAAGTGCAGTCAAATTAAAATTAAGTTACATTCCATTGCTGGTGGGATGTGAGGAACCGTTTAATATTTTTGATGATGAAGATCTTTGTGTTTATCTAACCTCCATTGATAAAGATAATCGTAGGTGTATTTTGTATGTGAAAGCTTTGGCTATCATGGATGAAACCGAGCAAGCTTCGAAAGTGAGCAAAGGAATAAGCTAAAGAACAATATGAGTACACAAAAATGCATCAAAAATAAATGTTTCCCTCCAATGCTTGTCATTCAATCCAGTGATCTTGTACTCCTGGTTTGAGTTGCTGACTTTAATTTAAAAGTCTGCCCCTCAAATCAGGAGTACATGATCACTGGTTTGAGTGAAAAGCGTTGCATGAAACGTTTTTCTGATGCATTTTGGTTTGTGATTTTATTTTATTTTATTTAGACGTTTTTGAGTGTGATTTGATTTTGTATAACTATATAAAAGTGATTTTTATTATGTAATACTAGTAGTTTCTGAAATTTTCCAAAAAAATTGTACAATTGGTAACATATAAAAAGGAAAACGGCAATTAGATTGAAAATAACCAATTGAGGATGAGACCTCATTGAAGATCTACTTAATTGGCAGAATCGGTAAAACTAGTAAAATTGATAATTTAAAAATAAAATGTAATCAACAAATATAGGCAAATTGACATTTCATTATAAACAACTCAAATAATATCATAAACATATATTAAAGTATAACAAAAAAAATTATAAACAATTAGTTTAAAGTATACAAGAATATAGACAATAATCTCTTAATACTTTTGATGTTTTTTTATAAAGAATAGTGAAACTATGTTGAAATTTTTTTCTAAATCTAGTTTCAGAAAAATAAATGCATAAAACACTTGTAATTCTATGTTAATGAACTTTAGTCAACTGTAAACTATAAAAACAAAATTTTTAGTTAGGTAAAACTAATTAATATGAAAACTCCCAAAAGTACAAATATTTGCAGTTTTAGTAAAACTAATATCTTCACTATAACTATGTTAAAAAAATTTGGCGCCTCTCTGAACTTTTTTGGCGCCTTTACACATAGTTTTTGGTGGGCCTCTTCATTTTTTTTTTTTTGCTTTTCGCTCCACGCCTCTTTTCTTCTCTCCAAACTTCGATATTATCGAACCCATCAAACCCTCCTTTAAGTCCTTTCTTCTCTCCAAACTTCTTCTCTCTCCTTTCACACCTCTTTCTTTCCAAACTTCGAACTTTGATCTTCTCTCTCATTCTATCATATATGGACCCTAGCTACGAAGATGAGAAGAGGTGGAGGAAGCATTATGAAATGTTGTACAATATGGCCGATAGTGACGATGGGATACCGAAAGTTTGTCCATGTGGTGGAAAAATCTTCGTCGCCGATACAACTAAAACCGAATCCGGTCCCAGAAAGAAATAATTTATCTGCAATAAGTTTGAGGTTAGAATATTTGTCTTTTAGAAAATTATTAATGCTTTATAACTCATATATTCCAATATTTCTAGGATGATGAATCACATCGTAAAAAAGATTGGTTTGATGGTGTCAAACAAGAGATTGATAAACTAAACAAGGAGGTTGATTCCCAAAAATCTAAGATTAGAAGATTGAAACTTCAGATTGAAGTGTTTAAGGAGATTAAAACCTTAAATGAAAAGATGCAGTAGTAAAAAAAATGTTGTATTTTGCTTTCAATAAACTAAAATGTAGCTCTTTTGAGCATTTAAACCTTATATTTGCTTTTATTTGTGTTTGCTTTTATTTGTGTTTGCTTTTATTTGCAGTTATACTTTTTTAGGATAAAACTATTGTAGTTGTACTAAGTTCTACTTCTTTTAAGGTAAATTAAAACTATTACTTTTTGTAAAACCACAGTAAATAAGGATCGTTCATTCAATCCGGATCGTCCATTAATTCCTGCAACAAACAACAAACAGTTATTCCCAAGTTTTATCTGATACTTAAAAATTATCAATAATTTTACTTAGTTTTACTTTGTTTTAACTAGTTTTATCAGTTCTACGTAAACAACACATTATATCATATAGTTTTACCTAGTTTTACTAAGTTATACATATTATCATATAGTTTTACCTATTTTTATCATTTATACGTAATCAACATAGTTTTACAAAGTTATACATATATACCATATAGTTCTACGTAACAAACATAGTTTTACCTACTTATATATATATCATATAGTTTTACCTAGTTTTACGAGTTCTACGTGAACAACACATAGTTTTACCTCCATGAAGTTGCTCTGGGTGCGGTTGTTGCGCGCTCTGTTTATCTTCTTCTTCCTCTTTTCCATACATGATTTGTTCTCCTTTTCCTCTTTTCGGACCCACGTTCTTTCCTTCTTCGGATTCGTCGGACCATCGAGATGAGCGAGTAGAACTGAGTCGAATTCGAATCGGGAAGGAAGAGCTCATCGAAAACTGAGAGGAAAAGCAGAAGAGTCGGGACGAGGAGAGCTCAATTTTTTTTCGTCGACAAGAGGAAGATATATCTATATTTTTTAATCTTTTTTTTTCTTTATGTTTTTTATGACCTGGTGGATAATCCACCAAACTTGGGTGGGTGGATATAATCCATGTTTAACTTGTAAATATGTAAAACTTAGGTGGGTTTTAAGTTATTTACTACGTTTTTCGATTAAAAAATAATTCATTATAAATATAAATTATGTAAGAGGATATTTCAAAAATCATTTTTAGATTTAGGGGTATTCTAGATAATGCCTCGTATCAAAAATTATTTCTTTTTTATTTTGCAAAGGGGATGACGAATTTGCTGGATTCGAATTTTGGTAATTTCAAATGTAAATTTTAAAATGAAAATGAAAATAACATTGGTTTTAATACAAAAAGCAAACAATAGTATTAAGTCTTATCTTGGAGATCACGTAAAAAGTCTGAATAAACTGTTTCACTCTTCCTAAGACTTTCAAGCACTACAAGAAGTGAAGGCTATTCGGACAGCTATAAACGTCGGATGGTCATCGACAACAAGCTTTTTTCCGGCATTTTTTATGAATTTAGGAAATCATGATTCGTAGGAAAGTCTTCAGAACGTTGGTGAGGGATAAGATCTCTGGAATCACATAAAAAAATGTCGTTCGAAATTTCTCACTTTTATACAGATTATTCCGATGACATGTGTGCCGGACTATCATCGGAAATTAGCGGCGAGTTTCTGGCGGAGAGTTGGCAAGAAAATACCAATTACGCAGCCAATGAAAAATTCTAGCACCACCTTGTCAAAATGCCATCGAGGATTACCTATGAATTTTTGAGAAACAATAAAAAGAACAACAAATGCTTTGGAGAGTGATTCCAAGCTTTGATCATAGCTATGCAATTCTGCTGGAGTAGAGGATTCAAAAGAATCTTTTTCAAAGGAGATTGCAGAACCCTGGTGAGTTTGATTAATAAGGAAACTTTGGAGTTTGAGATGTTTAGTTGGATACGTGAGGTGTGGTACTGGAGAAATAAGTTCGAAGAGTCTCTAATCCGATGGGTACCATGACAAGAAAATAAACCAGCTGATGCCTTAGCACATATTAATCGTATTTCTATCATTCGTTACTTCCAGATATAATAAGTGATATTTTCTCCTGTAATTACTTTGATGCAATTACATAAGTATGCTGAATGTAAAGCTTGTATTCTTGAAAAAGTTCAACTAGTGAGTCAAAGAAGACTATGTTTTTCACATGTGAGTATTGAAAACACATGTCAAATGGTTAAGAAAAGTTTGGGTACCTGAGTTTTAGACGAGTATCATTGGATAAGCGAAAAATAAAGTAGATTATGATTAAGGTGTATGTTTCACTAAGTATGTCTGCATTCACAATGGATATGTAGTTTTTAAATGACTTTTAGCACTCAAGCAGAAGAAGATTGGTGGAAAATTTATCGAATGCATATTAGCACGGTATTATATGATTGACGATGAGCTTTTATATTAAGATTTCTGTTGGGTATAGGTAATGTATATGGTGAGCTTGAGTTGTAAAACTCTGTTAAAAAGGGATATAATGAAAGTGCAAACATTTTTGGAACAAAAAGTGACTTGTTACAACAACTATAGATTATGTCAGTTAATACTTGCATGAGACGAGGAGTTGAGATAAACATCAAAAAAATATTTGGAGTTAAATCAGGAGAAACGTGTAGTTGAAAATAATCATGGAGAAGATTTTTTTTAGGATTTATTCCTTTTGTTTTGATGGAGATATTTTTTTTTTTGTATCTAGGTGAATCTAGAGTGACGAAACCTATTGGTATATATATACAAGTGAGGCTTGTCCTGTTAGGGTTACCCAAAAATATTAGACAAAATGGTTGTTGCTTTGAATTGGCGGTAAAAAGGAAAGTATAGACAGGCAAGTCGAGTTACTTTGTTGGAACACAAGTCTCTATGTTGGAACATGGAGTGTTGCAAGACTTAGTGTTAAGTTAAAAATTGTTTGGTCATAATCTATAGTGTGTCGTTGGCTATGTGTAAGCTCAACTAAGAGTGTTGTAAACATTTTAAAATTAGTAATAAAGATAAACTCGGTGCACCGAAGTTTTGAAATTCTTGTGGTTCAAAGATCCTTTGATACACGCACGCACGGGTCTTAAGGATGACCGTTTATAATCGTCGAAAGATGGTCGTCTCAACTTAGCACCGGATTGGATGAAATTGAGGTTGGTCTACACGAAGATGATGAAATCATGATACACGAAAAGGGTCATCCGATTTGAAGAGAAAATTTCCGAACTCGAGCTAAGTATTCTTGCTTTTAGGCGGCGACCATTTGGCAAAAAAAAATACTAGGGTTTTTGTTTCTGAATTGTCTGTATTATACAATGAAATGATTTAAACTTTTATAGTACCTTAAATTTTATACAATCCACCATTATGTCCCATAACAAAGAGTCTAAAATAAAATAACAAGTAATTTATTACAAAGTTTGCGGCCCAAAATAAAAAAACCAAACGGGTCTAGGCTAAACATAAAGAAAAAGGGCTGAAGCCAAAAGGGAAATGATAGAGTCCTAATCCAGTTTGCACAATTGAATTGTTGCCTCATTAAAACCTTCTTAGAAAAATTCATTGGGACAAAACCGAAGATATGAAAAAGAGTATGATTCTCTAGCATTTTAGGTGTCTCATTCGAAAATGATGGTAAAGACACTAGAATTTGTGTTCTGTTGGCTTAAGAACCTCCATGGTTCATGGGCCAAGTCAAAATCGGGGCGGCTCCTCTTGGTCATACAGACGTTCGGACCTCAGGTCGTTGGGACAACCTCCAGAATGCGATCCACGAACTGTTTAACTTGTGACCAATTATTTTGGCCTTAGAATGGGTCATTAGTCCTTGTGGTATGTAGGGGACGGGAACCTGATATAGGTGCATATTAGGCTAGATTAATATCATATTTCATATGTTTTTGTATAAATTTTTTTATTCACATAGCATCATTCTAGGGGTAGTTTATCTCATTTGTTCATTTTAGTGTTTAGGATCATGCATTTGCATATTTGGAGTGTTATGAGTCTTTTTCAGGAGCTTTGGAGTCTCCCGAATGAAGATCATGCAATGGACTTGAGTAGAGATGAAAATGAAGCATGAAGCAAGTGCTAAAGAGCTAAGAAGCAGTGAAGATTAGCAAGATCGATTGTTCCATTCTAAGACCGATCGATCTCATCTGCTCGAATTTGCGAGAATATCCAAGATCGACCAAGACCCTCCAAGATCGACCGATTCATTGTACGATCGATCGTTCCGTATGTGGATCGATCAATTCAGTTTAATTATCTGGCCGAAAATTTGTAATTAAACCAGTTTAGTTTATTTAGTCATGTTGGTTTAGTTCTAAACTATAAATACCCAACCTAGGTCATTTTTAGCAAGTTTTAGAATAGAGAAAGAGACTGCAACCACCAGGTGATTGAGGAGACCTAGAGTTTGAGATTTGGATTTCTGGAGAACCCCTTTAAGACAATCAAAGAATCATTTTGGCTAATTTCTTAATCCCTTATCTTTTTATTCACGTTTAATCTTTCCATGAATTCATTTTGTTTATCTGTGATGATGAGTGAGTAATTCCCTTTGAATGGTTTAGTGATTGGTAGATTAGGGATAAAATGATAATTAATTGATGTTTAGGTTATTAAATCCTTCTTGATGACTAAAATTAATGCTAGGTTTGGCTTGAGAGAATCAAATCTAGAACCTAGGAAATTTGTTACCCAAGAGGAGTTGATAAATTTCCAGAACTAAGTCATTTAAGAGCTCTTCATTCCTAGCCATTGAGAGATGATGTTAGGGTGATTAGTGAAACAATTGAACCAGAAACTAATGCATGCAAATGATTAATCTTTCAAATGAGAGTTTAGTTAGAATGATTGTTAAGCATAGTAATCAATGACATGAGAGTGTATTGATTAAATTCATTGTTCATAGTTCTAGGAAGAGCTTAATGAAAACCCTGCAGGATCAATCAGTTTATTATCATCCCCAAATCAATGCATTTCCTGAAGCCATTCGTTTAAGTTTAATCGTGAGTCAAGTTTCTTTTATTTAGTTAGCTAATTTAGATTCACTTTCAATTCAAGTTATAATCAAAATCACAAACATTTATTGTCACTATATTAAATTGAAATCATACAATCTTAGTGTGCTATTCTAGATTCTCTGTGGATTCGAACCTCAATTACGTGCAATAGACATTCTAGGTTATTGTTGATTTATTTGATACGCAAAACCTTTGCATCAAATTGGCGCTGTTGCCGGGGAATCTAAGCAACTAGCCATTAGGATTTTGATTTTATTTGAGACTATAGTTTTCGTTCTTTTACTTATTACTGAACTTTGGAGTTTGACTACCATTTGTCACCTTTGCAGGTGAATGCAACGAAGGAGTCAAAAAGGTAGTACACTTTATTGCATCCCTGATCTTGATTCTATTGAAAGAGCAAACAAGAAAGCAGTCAAAGAAAGACGAGCTAAGGAACAGGATGATCAATCAAGACAGTGTGTTATGGAAAACGAGGGGAACAACCACCCACCCGCAATTGGGAATGAACAACCTCAAATGGGAGGTGTACAAGGAATTGGGATTCAACCCCAAGTTCAGGGCATGAAAAGACCAGCAGCTAGGCCAATAGGAGCTTTTGATGAATCCAACTTGGGAGAAGTCAGGCATGGCATCTCAACTCCAACAATAGCCGCCAATAACTTAGAGGTGAAATAAAGCCTGATTTCTATGGCACAGAATCAGAAGTATATTGGGCTCCCTCTGGATCACTTGTAACAATTTGAAAGGTTGTGCAGAACTGTGAAGATCAATGTAGTCCCAGAAGATGCCATCAAAATGATCATGTTTCCTTTCTCACTTGGAAACAAAGCTTCTCAATGGGAGAAGAATGTGTCATCAGAATTAGTTTCAACTTGGGAAAATGTGAAGGAGTTCATCACAAAGTTCTATCCTAAGCAGAAGACTGCTAAACTTCGCAATGACATTATTGGCTTCAAGCAAGGAATCCATGAGAATCTCTATGAAGCATGAGACAGGCTCAATGACTACACTAGGAAATGCCCTCATCAGGGAGTATCCCAAGAAAACTTCCTAGGAATCTTCTACAGAGGAGCAGATGAGCAGTACATGAGAGCTCTGAACACAGCCAGCTATGGATGTTTTGCTAATCTGACAGTAGAACAAGGAGAATTACTGATTGAGAATATGGCAAAGAGTGAAACATGTTATGGAGGAGACTATGACAGGAGTATGAGAGACCAAGACTTGGAGAACCAGAGATACAAGAAACTCAATGAAAAGATCAACAGATTGAGCAAAGTATTCATGGTAAATTAAAAAGCCATCAACTATGTTGGAGAGGCTGATGTAGAACATGGATATCAAGAAGGAGGATGTGATGGTAATCAAGGAGAACAAGAAGAAGTTAACTACTTGGAAAACCAGAACAACTACCAAGGAATTTATCAAAACCGCCCCTTCAACCAGAACTATAGAAAAATAACTTCTCTTACAGGAGCAAAAATGTGGAGAGCCCTAGGATCAGCACTATCCACCAAGGATCTTCCCAGGGAATCAATTCTAGCCCAGACCCTATGGTGGCCCTTCTCAGCAAAACAATGCATCCTGGAGATCTCAGAGAGAAAATCAAAGATCATCTCAAGCAATTTGATATCAAGGAGACAACAAATTTCGACCCCAAGGGCAGAACAGGCAGAACACATATCCTCAAGTTCAAGCTAATGAGCAAGATGATATGAAAAACATGATGAAGAAGATTATGGAAGGGCAAGCTAGAGCTCAGGCTGAATTGAAAGAAAAGATGGATAAATTTGAGCGCAAGATCGATTCAAATCATGGGGAAGCACAAGCTATGTTTGATGATATCTATTCCCACTTGAAAAATTTGGATAACCAGATCGCTCAGGTAGCCTCTACAAGCCGACGCCCAGCTGGATCTTTACCTGGAAAGCCAGAACCTAACCCAAAGGCTTATTGTAAAGCAATCACCCTAAGGAGTGAAAAAGAGTTAACCTCTAAGGAGTGTGGACAGCGCAAAGGAAAAGAGGTGATTGATGAAAACAAAAATTTTGTGCAACTAGAAGAAGTTCAGATTGATGAGAATGAGGAAGTGCAAAAATCTCAAGAACAAAAGAAGGAAAATGAAACAGAAATTGAGACATCAAAAAGTAAACTTCCACCAATCTATGAACCTAAGCTACCATTCCCTAGGTGTTTCAACAAACAGATACTGAATAATCAGAGGGAAAAGTTCTTAGCATTTATGGATGGTGTTCAGATCACTATGCCTCTGATGGATGTGATCAGAAACAACCCAACCTACTCTAGATTTTTTAAAGACATGGTTACCAACAAAAAGAAGGTGGAGGAAGATATGACAATGGTAAACTATGAATGTAGTGCCATCATCAAGAAGTCCTTACCACAGAAATTGGCAGATCCAGGCAGCTTTACCTTGCCATGTGCTCTTGGACCTCTCTGTTTCCCCAAGATCCTGTGTGATTTAGGATCTAGCGTGAACCTCATGCCTCTTACTATTGCTAAGAAAATTGGAATAACTAAATTCCAGAAATGCATAATTTCATTGATCCTAGCTGATCGATCAGTCAGGATTCCTGTTGGGATTATCGAAGACTTACCGTTGAGAGTAGGGGATATTGATGTACATACAGACTTTGTAGTTCTAGAGATAGATGAAGAACCTGCTGACCCACTCATCCTCGGTAGACCATTTCTAGCTACAGCTGGAGCACTGATTGACTGCAGAAAAGGAAAAATCAGTCTGCAACTGGGAGACACTATAGTCAATTTTGATATCAAGAGGATTATGGACAAATCTGACATAGGCAATCTATGTTTCTTGATTGAGACATTAGATGTGCTGAAAGAGGACATGAAAGATGAATTCAGCACTAATGATCCTCTGTAAGTAACCCTCACCCTGGAGAAAAACAAATTTGGCTATCTGCATGAGGATAGTAGACAATATGAGAGGTTGCTGGATATATGTTAGGTACTAGACAAAGAAGTGAAACCTCTGGATCTGAAACAAACATCGGAAGTTAAAGGGATGGATAGCAAAATTAATAAAGATTGCATCGAAGACTCATGGAATGAACTTAAAGCTCTAAAGATTGAGCTCAAACAACTTCCACCAGGGCTAAGGTACGCATTTCTTGGTCCAAATTCCACATATCCATTAATTATTAATGCTGAGCTAGGTGTTGATGAGATTGTCTTGCTACTGAATAAATTACGGAAATTTAGAAAAGCATTAGGGTATTCATTAGATGATATTACAGGAATCTCCCATTCCCTTTGCATGCATAGGATACATTTAGAAGATGAATCTATGAATTCTATTGAACATCAACGTAGGTTGAATCCAAATTTGAAAGATGTTGTTAGGAAAGAGATTTTAAAATTACTTGATGCTGGTATAATCTTTCCTATTTTTGATAGAAAATGGGTTTAACCTGTGCATATAGTTCCAAAAAAAGGAGGAGTTACAATAGTCAAGAATGATAGAAATGAAGTAATTCCAACTAGAACTATTAATGGGCATAGGATGTGTATTGACTATCGCATGTTGAACTCATCTATTAGGAAAGACCATTTTTCATTGCCCTTCATCGATCAGATGCTTGAAAGGTTGTCGAATCACTCATATTACTGTTTCCTTGATGGATACTCAGGATTCTTCCAAATCCCCATATAACCTAGTGATCAGGAAAAGACGACATGTACATGTCCTTATGGCACCTTTGCTTATAGAAGAATGCAATTTGGATTATGTAATGCACCAGCAACATTTCAAAGGTGTATGATGTATATTTTCTCTGACCTGATCGAGGTTGTTATGGAAGTGTTCATGGATAATTTTTTGGTATATGGTTATTGTTTTCGTTCTAGTCTATCTAATCTGTGCAGGGTCCTCCAGAGATGCGAAGACACCAACTTGGTTTAGAATTGGGAAAAATGTCACTTTATGGTGAGGAATAGTATTGTACTCAGTCATAGGATCTCTGCGGATGTAATTGAGGTTGATAAGGCAAAAATTGAAGTCATGGCCCAACTACAACCTCCTAAATCAGTCAAGGAAATTTTGCAGCTTTCTAGGACATGCTGGATTCTACAGGAGGTTCATCAACGACTTTTCAAAGATTGCAAGACCTCTGACTCGACTGCTATGCAAAGATACAGAGTTTTTGTTTGACAAGGAGTGTATGGATGCATTAATGCTCCTTAAAGAAGCATTAACTTCAGCACTCATTGTCCAGGAACCAGATTGGAACCTGCCATTCGAGATCATGTGCGATGCCAGCGACTATGCAGTAGGTACTGTTTTGGGATAAAGAAAAGATAAAAACTACATGTTATCTATTATACAAGCAGAACACTTGATGATACTCAGGCGAGATAAGCCACCACTGAAAAAGAGTTTCTAGCTGTGGTATTTGCTTTTGAGAAATTTTGGTCATATCTGGTCGGTTCGAAAGTCATTATACACACTGATCATACAGCCTCAAGGTACTTGATCAAGAAGAAAGACGTTAAACCTAGACTACTACGGTGGATTCTGCTGCTGTAGGAATTTGATGTAGAAATAGTTGACAAAAAGGCATCGAGAATGGAGTTACAGATCATCTATCGTGACTAAAAATTGATGAACACATCCTAATAGCTGACTGTTTACCTGAGGAGCAGATTATGTTCATCAAAAACATCAAAGATTCAAATTTAATCATGAAAGAAATATGCGCTGTTGAAGGAATAAAGAAAGACAGTCCCTGGTATGCTGATTTTGTGAACTACTTGGCATGCAGGAGCCACCAAATTTGGACAGCTATGATCGGAAAAAGTTCTTTAAGGAAGTGTTTCACTATTTCTGGGATGAAACCTATCTATACAAGCAAGGAAAAGACCACCTATTCAGACGCTGTATTCCAGAGGAAGAAGTCAGAGGAATTATATTCCACTGTCATGGGTCGAGTTATGGAGGACATCTCGGTACATTTAAAACAGCCACGCGAGTGTTGCAGGCTGCATTCTGGTGGCCTACATTGTTTAAAGATACCCATGATTTTATTTTCAAATGCGATGAATGTCAACGTCAGGGGAACATTGGGAAATCTTTGATGTTAGGGGTATAGACTTCATGAGACCATTTCTCTCCTCATATGAAAATCTTTACATTTTGGTTGCTGTGGATTATGTGTCCAAATGGGTTGAAGCAGTTGCAAGTCCAACCAACGATGCGAAGATGGTCATCAAACTGTTCAAATTGGTCATATTCCGGAGGTTCGGTCTACCAAGAATTGTGATTAGTGATGGAGTAATCACTTTATCAACAAAGTTTTTGATAACCTCATGCAGAAATACGGTGTACACCATAAAATAGCTTCTTCATATCACCCACAAACATCAGGACAGGTGGAATTGTCTATCCGTCAAATCAAAGAAATTTTGCGGAAGACAGCTCAAAAAGCTCCTAAAGACTGGTCCAGAAAATTGGACGATGCATTATGGACATACCGTACGGCTTATAAAACACCATTGGGAAGCACACATTTCAACATGCTCTATTGTAAAACATGTCATTTGCCAGTCGAATTAGAGTACAAAGCTATTTGGACGACCAGAGATGTCTAGTTCAGCTAGAAGAACTTGATGACATACGTCGTACTGCCTATGAAAACTCCAAGGTTAACAAAGAAAAAGCAAAAGCTTTTCATGAAAAAAGATAATTCGAAGGGAGTTCAAGGCAAAAGATAAAGTTCTACTGTTTAATTCGAGACTGAAACTCTTCCCAGGGAAGCTTAAATCGCGATGGTCTGGTCCTTTCACAGTCATAGAAGCACGACCCTGTGGAGCCGTCACTCTTCAAAATATTCAGGAGAACATTTCACAGTCAATGGTCAGCAAATCAAGGCATACTTAGCTGATTAAAAGGACACTTTCGCCGAAAAGATTCAGCTCTCCGACCCCACCCCCGCATAACAAGCTGATGCACCACTTCAAGCTTAGTGACGTTAAACAAGCGCACTTGGGAGACAATCCCATGAATATCCTTTGTACATAATTTTGTATTTTTTCTAGTTTTACTTGATTTTATGAATTTTAATTTTCAGGTTAGAAAATAAGGTCTTGTCTAGTGCACAGATAAAGCAACCAACGAGTTACACCGGATATAATCGATCGATCCATACCAACGATCGATTGATTACGACAAAAGAAAAAAGCCGTGAAGAATCACGATCGATCGGTCCTTTTTGGGATCGATCGATCAGAAAGTGGAGATAATAATGCATCAAGTTCCATGATCGATCATGGGACATAGTATCGATCGATCAGCTCTTGCAATAAAACCTGTGAGAAACTAGGACCGATCGGTCCATGTCTGGATCGATTGATCGTCTGTACAGGTAAGTAAACCGGTTCATTTTTCACTTAATATAAACCGAAAAATAAGATTTTAAAGGTAAGAAAACAAAATTTCGGATCGACCTCTCCCTCTCGCGATTTTTTAGGTGAAATAACAAAAAAAAATTCAAATCTTCATAACTTCCTCAATTCTTCACGGAATTGAAAATTTTTTGAGCCTATCCCGAAAGAAATCACGAGCTCTTTCCATTTCTATCTATCCTGATTTCGATCTACAAAGGTATGCTTATTTTTTTCCTCTTTTTCCATTTTGGTGTTTATGATTGAAAACCTTAAAAATCATGATTTTTAGGTTGTTTTAGAAGAAATAGATGGTTAATAGAGATTTGTTAGGTTGATTGGAGTATAACACATATTTGTTTGCTAATTTTTAGCTAGAAATTAGAAGATTTGGATTTAGGGTTCGTCAGACGCACAAAGATCGAACGATCCTGTTTCAGATAGATCGATCGGTCCTGCTGTGGATCGGACGATCGGTTTTGAAATGATCGGTCGGGTTATGGAACGATCGATCCTCAAGTTCATGATAATTATTGGTCTCATATAAGTTTTGACATCGTTGTAATAGAATTTTGGTTTGCTAATTTCACAGATATGAATAGAGGGACACAAACATATAGGAGACGAGACAAGGGCACAGCATCTTCTTCTCGTCCGACGGCTACGGATGAACCAGAAATGATATCCTACCCATGGTCGCGACCGGACAACACACTGTTCTATCTGGACGACGAGCACGATTAGAGGACAGAGCTCATCCCGTGCACTACAATGAGGGAGATTCAGCGGGACCTGCGATACCAAAACTACAGGCATGGTGACCCGTGGACGCATCGCCATTGTACATTCTACAATAGCTTGCTGAGGGTCGAGATGGTTTCCACACGGTTCATGTGCGAGCGCACACTTGAGCGGATGGGCATCAGGGAGGAGGTCTGCACTATGCTACAGCGGTTAGGACTGTACATGATAACATATCAGGCGTACCCTCTCTACCCGGAGCTAGTTCGCCAGTTCCTCGCCTCCGTCGAGCTCCGATACCAAGATGGAGTGAGGAGACCCTTTCCTACTTCTCTAGCGGGGTCCTCTATAAGATTTCTCTTCCGGAGCTTTCCGATCTTTACGGGTTTGACAGGACTGCAGAGAGTTGCAGCTGGCCCTTTGACTTCCCTCAGGCTGTGGAGCTCTGGAGCCAGATCAGTTATGGACCGTATGAGTCGAGAGCGGCTAAGCTGACCCACATTCGGAACCCCATGGTTCGTGTGGTTGCCAAGATCATTGGCAACATCCTGTTTGCCAAGGCAGAGTCTGGGGCCATTAGAAAGGACGAGCTGATGCTATTGCATTTCGGGCTTCCATCTTTCGTTAGAGGCATCTACACCAGCCCACCTCACTCAGAGCTACGCACCAACTTGAGTGTCATATTTGCGGAGAATCTGGTCTACAAGAAGACTCGCGGCCTCAACACGGTGAACAAGAAGGTCGAGCGGATTGGGAGTTTACTGACTCCCCTCTTCATGCATCACGAGATCGATCTTGGTTCCACACCCAGTGAGACCAAGATCACACTTTTTGACGAGCATTATTTTCGGAACAGCGGTATCCTCAAGCCGGAGTTCATCTACCAGTTCCAAGACCGCGAGAGAGTCACACAGCTCTGCAAGTTCCCACTCCGCGATTTCACAGCCCTCACCTCTAGGGCCAACCTGGAGTTCACTGTCCCGTCGGAGCTCTTACATGACCCCAACACTGGGTCTAGACGACGGGGGATCTCTTCTAGAGCCTCCACTTCTCAGCATCACCGGGAGGACGATAGAGTCCCGAGTCACGAGCCTTAACAGCTTCAGCAGTCGCAGGAGATTGACGGATGGGAGTATGCCCTTCCCCATTATACCGACTTGTATGATCTTGACCCTCTGGCTATAGATAGTACAGCTGACGACTACAGAGGTTGGGTGGTAGCAGATCACTCGAAGAATAACATCATGTTGCAAAGGATATGGGAAGCACTGTCTCGGATCAGATGCCCACCGCCACCTTCTTGCTTTTGGGGCTCCCAGACTAGAGAGACGGGCGAGTCTACTGAGGCACCCGACGATGTTCCTGTTGTTGCTGGACACAGGACACACGATGACGCCGATGATACCGAGTCAGACCCCAACGTCAGATTGCCCCAACGCAGACGTCGCCATGGACAGAGCCACATCATCAGCCCCGAGGACCATTGATAGAGTATTTTCTTTCTTTTCTTTTCTTCTATTTTCTTTTCTTTCATTGTATATACTTTTATTTTATTTTCTTTCAGTTTATTTTAACACTGAGACGGTGTAAAGTAATTCGGGGGGAGGGTACTTATTTGCATTTTGGATTTTGTACTTTTTAGACTTATTGTATCTTAGTTAGGCATCTAGGATTGCATTGCATTTTCATATGGAACTATGACGAAAATGCTTTTATTAAGTCTATTGCTCTTATCATTAGATTCAATACTCGAATTACTAGTTATATGACACATAAACTGCTAGTCGAACTATAAGATTGATCCATTTCTGGAATCCTTGATATTAGATTAACTTTGATTGAAGAATGTTTTGATTTGATACCATCTCTTATCTATTTGAACTTAATTTGAATTTAGAATTATCATACTCTGCGTAGGATGTGAACTCATGGATACTACATATACATATTTGGATCTCTTATACCTTTTTTACCACCCTTTGTGATCCAAATAGATATGTCCTTACCCTTAGCCTACCTTTTTATTCATACCATGTCACCAGTTTGTGAGAGTTTAGGCCTTATTTTCGGAAAGAACTTGGTAGAACGTGTTAGGTAGGAGCTGACATGATTAGCTTTTCATGTAGTTTTGGTTCACCCTTTTTTAGCCAATTAGGACTAGGTGAAAGCTTGTTGGGAATAGAAAAATGGGTACTAGTGAGTTTAGAAGTTGACTAAAAAGGAAGAGAAAGGGGAACGAGGAAAAGAGGACTTGAAGTCTAGTAAAGGGAATTGGAAGTGTAAAGAAAATAGTGAAAGGTTCTTGCAACTAAAAAAAAGAGATTAATAAAAAAAGGAAGTTAGACAGGAACCAGCTATAAGAAAATCCAAATCCGCTAGATCGATTAAGATTTTAATCGCTCCCCTAAAAGTAAATGTGCTAGAAAAATGGATTGTGGAAGCTTTAGATTGATTTTAATGGTATAACAGACAGCAATGCCTTGTAAAGAGACGGGCGAGTCTACTGAGGCACCCGACGATGTTCCTGTTGTTGCTGGACACAGGACACACGATGACGCCGATGATACCGAGTCAGACCCCAACGTCAGATTGCCCCAACGCAGACGTCGCCATGGACAGAGCCACATCATCAGCCCCGAGGACCATTGATAGAGCGTGTTAGGTAGGAGCTGACAGGATTAGCTTTTCATGTAGTTTTAGGAGAGAAAGGGTAACGAGGAAAAGAGGACTTGAAGTCTAGTAAAGGGAATTGGAAGTGTAAAAAAAATAGTGAAAGGTTCTTGCAACTAAAAAAAAGAGATTAATAAAAAAGGAAGTTAGACAGGAACCAGCTATAAGAAAATCCAAATCCGCTAGATCGATTAAGATTTTAATCGCTCCCCTAAAAGTAAATGTGCTAGAAGAATGGATTGTGGAAGCTTTAGATTGATTTTAATGGTATAACAGACAGCAATGCCTTGTAAAGAGAAGTACTAAGATCATTCAGGGAAATTTTGAGCTTGAGTATAGTTTTAAGAGGGTAGTATATTTTGGGTAGATGAGAATCTAGTCTTGTATGCACCTATTGGAACTTACCTTTAGCATTCTTCTAAAGTTCATTCAAATTTTTGAGAGATCCCTACACTGAGCATCGAAACCCATGGAAGAAGAGATCATTTTTATCTCTTGACCTTTCCTTTAGCCAAATGAGTTTGATGAATATGCCTAGTATGATTCACGATCTAGAAATTAATGAATGTTAAAAGAGATGGTTGATATGAATACTTGTGTAATTTAAGTTTGATCTGAGTTAAGTTGCGATGGATATGGCTAAAATTTTTGAGTAAACTTGCTTACCTTGTGTTATAGAACTCCTAACTTAGATACTGATCTTAAGATTTGACCAATATGACTTAGCTTTGAGTTCCAAAATAAATCATCTCTCTCACTATGCTAGTTGTTTGCTTGAGGACAAGCAAAAGGCAAGTCTGGGGGAATTGATATAAGTGCATATTAGGCTAGTTTAATCTCATATTTCATATATTTTGTATAAATTTTTCATTCAGATAGCATCATTCTAGGGTAGTTTATCATATTTGTGCATTTTAGTGTTTAGGATCATGCATTTGCATATTTGGAGTGTTCTGAGTCTTTTTTCAGGAGCTTTGGAGTCTACTGCATGAAGATCATGCAATTGACTAAAGTAGAGATGAAAATGAAGCATGAAGCAAGTGATAAGGAGCTAAGAAGCAGTGAAGATTACCAAGATCGATCGGTCCATTCTAAGACCGATCGATCTCATCTGCTCGAATTTGCGAGAATACCCAAGATCGACCAAGGCCCTCCAAGATCGACCGATTCATTGTACAATTGATCGTTCGATCGATCCAGTTTAATGATCTGGCTGAAAAATTGTAATTAAACCAGTTTAGTTTATTTAGTCGGGTTGGTTTAGTTCTAAACTATAAATACCCAACCCTAGGTCACTTTTTAGCAAGTTTTAGAATAGAGAAAGAGACGGCAGCCACCAGATGATTGAGGAGACCTAGAGTTTTAGATTTGGATTTCTGGAGATCCTCTTTAAGACAATCAAATAATCATCTTGCCTAATTTCTTAATCCCTTGTATTTTTATTCATGTTTAATCTTTCTATGAATTCATTTTGTTTATCTGTGATAATGAGTGAGTAATTCCCTGGTTTAGGGATTGATAGATTAGGGATGAAATGATAATTAATTGATGTTTAGGTTATTAGATCTTTCTTGATGACTGAAATTAATGCTAGGTTTGGCTTGAGAGAATCAAATCTAGAACCTAGGAAATTTGTTATCCGAGAGGAGTTGATAAATTTCCAGAACTAAGTCATTTAAGAGCTCTTCATTCCTAGCCATTGAGAGATGATGTTAGGGTGATTAGTGAACCAATTAAACTATAAACTAATGCATGCAGATGATTAATCTTTCAAATGAGAGTTTAGTTAGAATGATTGTTTAGCATAGTAATCAATGACATGAGAGTGTATTGATTAAAGCCATTGTTCACAGTTCTAGGAAGGGCTTAATGAAAACCCTGCAAGATCAATCATTTTATTATCATCCCCAAATCAATGCCTTTACTGAAGCCATTCGTTTAAGTTTAATCGTGAGTCAAGTTTCTTTTATTTAGTTAACTAGTTTACATTCGCTTTCAATTCAAGTTACAATCAAAACCACAACCATTTACTGTCACTTTAGATTAAATTGAAATCATACAATCTTAGTGTGCTATTCTAGATTCTCTGTGGATTCAAACCTTAATTACTTGCAATAAATATTGTAGGTTATTGTTGATTTATTTGATACGCAAAACCTTTGCATAAGAACCTCCATGCATGGATCATCCACGGTCCTTGGGTCGCCGTCCTCTGTCCTGGAGCGGCTCATGTCCTACTCATTTCTTCCCTTTTCAAGAATTTTGGTCTTCAAAACTACCTCCTCATCTGCTTCAAAAAGTTCTAGAAATTTTAAACTCGGTAGTTCCACTTGTAGGCTTTTTCGTTGATATTCTTTAGGACTCTGAATGGTCCATCTCCACGTGGTGAAAGCTTGTTCTTCCTCTTTTGAGGAAATCGTACGGGCCTCATATGCAACCAGACCCAATATCTTCCTTAAGACGACTTTTTTTCTTCCTTTGTTGGTGTGTCTTTCGTAAGTATATGTCCTCTTCTCGATGTTTTCCTTAGATTTCTGGTGAATCTTCTAAATCAATTCAGCCTTAGTCTCTCATTTCAAACTCATGACTTCTGCTGGTGGTAATGGCGTCAGGTAAAATGGGAAATTTAGGTTGAAATCGTAAACAACCTAAAACGAGGGCATCTTGGTTGCGGACGGTTGTATGCGAATTCCATGAATGAGATGCAATCAAGTCATGTTTTCAAATTCTTCCCAATTTTTTATCTTAACAGTGTAGATAACGGCGTCCTGTTGACCACCTTAGTCTGCTCATCAATTTGCAGATGGTAAGTGGTCGAGAATACAAGCTTCGTTCCTAACTTCTTCCACAACATCTTCCAAAATGGCTTAAGAATTAGTGTCGAGTCCAAGATATCGTCCTAGGTATTCCTTGGAGTCTCACGATTTCTTTGAAGAAGAGGCTAGTCGTTTGGGACGCGTCATTGGTTCTTGGCATACGTTATGAAATGAGCCATTTTGGAGAACATGTTAACGATAACAAAGATGGAATCTTTGTGGTTTATCTTAGGTAAGCCTAGCACAAAGTCCATAAAAATGTGAGTCCAAAGAGTAGTAGGAATCGGCAGAGACATATATATACCATGTAGATGGGCTGTAGACTTGGCCTTTTTACAGACCAATTATCGAGCACAATGGGCCTCCACGTCTTGCCTTAGGTGCATCCAATAGAAGTTCTCCTTCAGCATGATCAAAGTCTTGTCAACTCTAAAATTCTCTATCAAGCCTCCTATGTGCGTCTCCCTTCATAGCAATTCCCGGATCGATCCTTCTGGGATACACAGTCATTTGTCCATAAAAAATAAACTATCAAACAAGTAAAATCGGTGGTATGTGCCTGTCCCATGATCTCTAAAGATCTCATTGAAGTCCTCATCGTACGCATAGATATCCTTTATCATCTCGAACCCCATGACCTTGCCTTCCATGACCGAGATAAGTATGTGTCTCCAAGACAATGCGTCTGCCACCATGTTTTCGTTTCCTTTCTTGTATTTGATCACATATGGGAATATCTCAATGAAATCTAACCAACATGCATGTCTCCTCTTGAGTTTCGTTTTCCCCTACAGATACTGCAAGGTCTGGTGGTCTGTGTGTATGTGGTATAGTTTAAAGCCGCTACGCATAGCTTTTTATTGTAAGCCACGGGTTTGACTCTTTGGGTCACAACAGCTCCAATGCCTACTCCGGATGCGTCACATTCCACCTCAAATGTCTTGTTGAAGTCTGATAAATATAAGACGGGGGTGTGCATGAGCCGTTATTTGAGAAGCCAGAAGGCTCGTTATTGTGTTTTCTCCCCATTTGAAGTCTTGGTTCTTCTTGCTAACATATGTAAGGGGGTTAACAACGATGCTGAAGTATTTCACGAACCAACGGTAGAAGCTTGCCAAGATGTGGAAGCTTCTGATTTGAATGATGCTTGTCGGAGTAGGCCATTCTCGGATTGCAATGATCTTGCCCTCGTCAACCTGTAGTTCATTCGAGCTTACAAAAAAACCTATAAAAATAACTTGGTCAGTGCAGAATGTCCACTTTTTGAGGTTAGCATATAACTTCTCTACTTAAAGCGTTTGCATAACAAGCAAAAGATATGTTACATGATTATAGTAAGAAGAACTATAAACGAGAATATCATTGAAATAAACAACCACAAATTTATTTATGTATGGTGTAACAACATGGTTTAAGAGATTAGAGAGAATATGAGATTATGAGATTTGTAGAATGAAAGAATGAGAGAATGAAAGAGATTAGAGAGAAAGAATGATTGTATTAAGAAAATGAGAATAATAGTTTCTAAGTTACAAATGAGGAGAGAGATAGCTATTTATATTATTCTAGTATAGACTTGTTTGGATACATGGATTGCCTTATACATGAATGACTACAAGGATAACATAATACTAAAACACAAACAAGCCTTAGACACTCCCTTTGGATGACTTAGACCACACGCCTTTAATCTAGAATTAAAGACCTTCTTCATTCATCATTTCTTCTTCATTCCAACACTTCCCTTCAAGCTTAAGACATGAAGAATGCCTAAGCTTACAACCATGAAGCATTACCTCATTAAAAACATAAAGAAGGAAAACCCAATTGGGACAAAACCTTTTCTAGGGAAAAAGAGTATAACACTCCATGTTGGGATCATTGTTGTGGAATGTCATAAGGCCAAGTCTTGGATAGATGGATGCGCCATTCTTCAAAGTTGTTGCCTTGGTGAACACATCAGCTAGTTGATTCCTTTTCCAGTAGCTTCTTTTACTTTGTGGCAGTCTACTTCTATATGTTTGGTCCTTCCATGAAACACAGAGTTGGAGGTAATGTGTATAGCAGCCTGATTGTCACAATGAATGGTGGTAGGATCAACAAAGCTCACGGCTAAGTCCTCAAGGAGTTGCTTCAGCCAAATGCATTCAGTTGTAAGCTTCCTCATGGCTCTATATATTCTGATTTTGCACTAGAGCAAGATACCACCTTTTGCTTCTTAGTTTTCCATGTCACAAGGTTCCCTCCTATGAAAGTAAAATAGAATGTGGTACTTCTTCTATCCTCCCTATCTTCTGCCCAACTTCATCACAATAACCAACCACATTTGTGTTTCTATTGCAACCCATCAATATACCTTGTTCATGAGTGCCTTTTAGATATCTTAAAATTCGATTTGCCATCTCCCAATTAGTAGGTAAGTGAGCAATGTTGCAAACTCTCTGATCATGATGAACCACAACATTCCCATTGTAGAAGACTGGTGGATTCCTTTGTCTTGTGCTTCTTCTTAACACTGTAGGTGGAGCTTCTTGGATAAGCTCCTCCTCTTCACCTAAAGCTTCAATGAGAGTGGACACATCTCTTGATCTTTTGGAAGCTGAGACTAGAATTGATTCATCTCCTTCTGATTTTTTTTGGACATGAGTAGATGATTCTCCCCCCCACATGTTCAGGAGAAGGAAGACCAGGAGAGCTGGAGGGAAAACCAGAAGATGGCTGCGGATTGGATGAACCGGCTTGAGTGGATGGCCGTGGTCCAGCTGGATGTGCCGGTGTTGTGGCTGTGCTGAGACTGGATGCTGCTGGTTCAGGAGGCTGAGGCGTGGAGACCGTGGACTGAGGATGAGGAGAAAATATGCCAATGCTCTCCAAGAGCCTCCTCAAGTTCTCTCTTGGTCTGATCTTGTTGTGGAGATGTCTTTGAATTGATCCCAAGTTCCTTCTTCATAGAAACCTTTTGATTCTTGGAATTTGACATCTCTGGATACTAAGACTCTTCTAGTATCTGGATCATAACATTTGTATCCTTTCTGGGTAGATGAATATCCAATGAACATAGCTTTGGTACTCTTTGGTTCCAACTTGTTCATTTGCTCTCTTGGAACTAATACAAAACAAACACAACAAAAAACTCTTAAGTGGTCAATATTAGGTCTAGTTTTGTTTAGTAACTCAAATGGAGACAAGTCATCTAGGACTTTTGTAGGAGTCCTATTAATCAAGTAGCATGCAGCTACAAGAGCATCCCCCAAAATCTTTTGGGAACTTTTATGTGGAACATCATTGTTCTCAAAACTTCCATCAAATGCCTAATCTTCCTTTCAGCCACCCAATTTTGTTGTGGAATGTAAGGACAACTGGTTTGATGTTCAATGCCATGCTTGGAAAAGTGTTGTTGAAGCCTGGTGCTAGTGTATTCCCTTTCATTATATGTTCTAAAGCATTTAATACTTGCATTGTATTGGTTAGTAACATATGCTTAAAAATTTAGAAATACATCAAATACTCTATCTTTTACTAAGCAAAGTCACCCAAATATATTTGGACTTTTTATCAATAAATATCACAAAATACTTGTGATTTTCTCTAGATGAGAATGAAGATGTCCAAACATCAGAATGCACCAACTCAAAACAATTATCATAAGTATGGAAAGATTTCTCAAAAACAGTTTTGCAATGTTTTTCAAGTATACAAGAATCATACATATCATTTGGCATTTTTAAACCAGAAACAATTAGTTCTAGTGCTCTAGGATGAGGACGTCATAATCTAGCTTGCCAAAGATCAGAATCATCACTGAAAGAACTAGTACTAGCAACCGGTTCTACCTCTCTTGCAATGGTCATGTCTTCAAGCACATAAAAGTCATTTCTTGTAGTTCCTTGTCCAAATATCCTACTAGTCTCAATATCCTGAAAGTAGAAATCATTAGAACCAAAGATAGCTTGACAATTTAAATAAGTAGTGTCTCTTTTAACTGAAAGCAAATTTGATGCAAAAGATGGCATGTAAAAGGCTTTAGATTCTTTATCGAACAACTTAAGCTTTCCTATGACTTTAATTAGTACTTTGATTCCATTAGCAATAAAAACATTACCTAAGGCAGGTTCTAAATTCTCTAGCAATCCTAAATCACTAATCATATGATGAGAAGCACCAGAATCAACAACCAATGATTTAGAGGCATTAAGAGTAAAACAAGTTTAAAAATAAGCATGAAAAGTTTTATCCAACACATTACCATCCTTAATTGCTTGAGAAGAGCTTCTAGATCTGATTTTGTCACAAATTCAGATGCTGAAGACATGGAACTGATCGGGGCTGAGTGACAGTGGGAGCTGGTACACGCCATACCAGGGGTCGGGAGCTTGGACATGCCATAGCCGACACCTTGTAGCTGAGTGTGTCCAGCTGTGTGCTGTTCTCTCAAGAGTCGAGCTTGGCTTCAGCTCAGGATGGAGTACCCAACACTCCTTCTTTGTATGGCCACTCCTTTTGCAGTGGTCACATATTGGTCTCTTCTTCCTTGTTTCATTTGTTGTTGTTGGTTCGAAGAAACTCTTGTGAGCAGCCACCAATTCAGCCTTGTTGCCAAAGAGTCCATGGGATCCTTGCTCCTTTTGGATTTGAGCACAAAAAATTTCTAAACTAGAAAGCTTATCAGACATGAGAATATGCTTAATAAGATCTGAGTAAGTTGTGTTAAGAGTTAATAGTAACCCAAACACCTTGTCTTGTTCTTTCCTTTCTAGGAGAACAATTGGATCAATTGTGGCTGGCCTTAGCATCTCTAGCTCAGCCCACAATGTTCCGAATGAGCCATAGTGCTTTGTGAATTCAGCATCCTCCTTCTTCAATTCATTCAAAGACTTTTTCACCTCAAAAATTCTTAAGAGGTTAGTGGTGTTTCCATACACCTTTTGCAAAGTGTCCTAAAGTTCCTTAGCATTCTCACAAAATGAATAAGCTTCTAAAAGATCACTAGCAATAGAGTTTTGAAGTATAGAGAGTACCAATTGATCTTCTTGGTACCATTTAGCTTGAGCAGCCACATCCTCATTAACTTCAGCAAATTCATTTTCTTCAAGACCATTGGTTGAAATATGATTACAAAGGCATTTACCACCCAATGTGGTTTTCATGGTCCTAGACCATAAGAGATAATTTGCTTCATGTAGAATGACAGGAGCTCTGAATGTGGTTGAAATTTACATACTTCACAAGCTACCAGGGCCGGCTTTTTTATTGGGATGTAGCCGGTCGGGAAAGAGCTTGGAATGGTTGGTCGGGAATATAGTAGCTGGTCGAGACAGAGCTTGGAATGGTTGGTCGGGAGGAGCTTGGACATGGGACAGGAACGCGGGCGCGTGGAGGCCATGTGGAACAAGGTTTCGTGGGACACAGCCAGACCAAGAGAAAATCTGTGGATCACGCTCTGCGGAACACACTCGGATCCTGATTGGTACATGGGTGCGTGGACACCTAACTGTCCTTATCTTCAATCAACCACCAAAACCAACTCCTGCAATAGAATTTAACCAACTCCAACCAACAAGATCCAATTATAACAGTCCTTATCTTCACAACCAATGATGATCCAGCAACAAATATTGAATTTTACCAATATACCAATCCAAAAATCAAGTTTCCTTCCATCTTCCAAAATTTCCAAGTTTGATGAAAAATCAAGAAAATCTATTTTGAAGACTTAAACCCTTCTGATTACAACCAAATTTCATGGAGACCCTCAAAAGATACCTATCTAACTTTTCAGATTTAAATATTTGAAGAAAACTGAGAAAGGATAAGATTTTTATCATCAGATTCTTGTGAGAGGCGATTTCAGACGTCTTGAGAGAAAACCTTCAAGCACTTCTTTCAAAATTAGGAGAATTGACTTCTAATTTCTTTAAAAAGCAAGTAGACTCGTTTGGATTGATCTTAGGATTTGGAAAATCATGATTTAGAGAATATTTGACGACGGAATGCTCAGAGAAACACGGAGGTTTGCAGCGGAGGCAATCACGGAGGTCCGATACAAGAAAAATCGTATCTTTTAATTCCCGTCGTCAAATGTTGAAAGTCGAATTGACGTGGCTTCAGGACTCACCGGAGAAAAATATAGAAAAAGCAGATCGACAAAATATGCCGTGGTTTGGCGGGAATTCGCGATCAAAGTTGACGGACGAAATAGGAATGAAAAACAGATTGATGAAGATGATTTTTTCTTGATTCAAGGATTTAATGATGAATTTTATCCCAGATTGTTTTAATCTGGCTCTGATACCATGAAAGAATATGAGATTAAGAGATTTTTATAATCAAAAAATGAGAGAATGAGAGAGATTATAGAGAAAAAATGATTGTATTAAGAAAATGAGAATAATAATTTAAAATTTACAAATGAGGAGACAAATAACTATTTATACTATTCTAATCTAGGCTTGTTTAGATACAATTATTGTCTTATATATGAATGACTACAAGGGTAACATAATACTAAAACACAAACAAGCCTTAGACACTCACCTTAGATGACTTAGACCACACGCCTTTAATCTATAATTAAATACCTTCTTCTTTCATCATTTCTTCTTCATTCCAACAAGAAGAACTATAAACGAGAATATCATTAAAATAAACAACCACAAATTTATTGATGTATGGTGTAACAACATGGTTTATTAGACGCATATAGGTATTTGAGGCATTAGACAACCCAAACGGCATGACCAACCATTCATATAGATCTTTTTTGGTCTTGAATATGGTTTTCCACTCATCTCCCTCACGCATTATCACTTGTTGGTAACAGTTTTTTAGATATATTTTGGAGAAAATGATGGCTCCATTTAGTTCATCTAGCATATCGCCAAGCCATAGAATTGGGTGTCGGTTCTTGATGGTAATATTGATGATGGCTCGACAATCCATGCATATTCTCCATGTATTTTCATTCTTATGAACGAGCATAACAGGAACCGTGCATGTGCCCAGACTTTCACGGACGTATCCTTGTGCCATTAGTTTTCGTACTTAACATTATAACTCCTTAGCTTCCTTAGAATTAACTCGTTATGCAGGAAGGTTGGGTAATTGGGTGCCAGTGATGAATTAGATATTGTGCTCGAAACCTCCTATGGGAGGTAATCCGGTCGGCATCTCCAAAGGGAACACGTCACTATACATGTCTAGTTATCGGACAACCTCAGGTGGTGGTTGAGGTCTTGCGTCTCCTGCACTCAAAAGTTCTTTATAAATCATAAGGACAACACTAGGACCATTCTTACTAATAGCTCTGCGGATGACTCCGGGGTTCACGATGAAATTCTCTTTGTGTGTGCCCTTCTCTTTAGCCGTCTTTAGCTGTATTTCTCGCATTTTACGGTGACAAAGGTGTCAAATTGTATTTGCGTTTATCATGGACAAAACAATAGAGATTAGTCCGTCCATTGTGCGTAGTCTCCCAATCAAACTGCCATGGATGCACTAAAAAGAGATGACCAGCTTGCATCGGGACCACGTCGTATAATATCGGATCAGTGTAAAGGTCAATACTAAAGGGAACTTTCATCAGATCGGATATGCGTATTTTGGACTTATCATTGAGGTTCTATTAAGTACAAGCTTTTCCACCATGTACAAATTCACATTGTCTAGGCGGGTATGGGTTGTTCTAGCCGCTCCATCCTAGTCATAAAAGTGGTCACTCGGGCCGTGATTTTGGTCAACATCTGCATCATGGCTTCATGGTCGCCATTCCGATCTGATGCCTTAGAACCGGTGGACATATGGGTACCTTGCCAAGAAAGGGAAATAAAACAAATGAGGAAACTTTAAAATTCAAAGAAATAGGCAAGAAAGAGAAAAAGGCAAATATGCGGTTGGTATTATGAAAATTTTCTTCTTGTTATATATAAAATATTATTTGTAAAACTTCAAAATACAACAAAAAATGACAACATTCCTAAACTTGGCTACAAAATTTTATGAAATTGTAGATCGTCAGCCCTAGCAAATAAATAAACAAATTTCTGCACAATTAAGCAGGATGCCGCGAATGCTAGTCAATTAGGTTTTATGTTTTTTTTACCAAGGATGCAATTAAACAATACTCAGGATGAAATGCAAGAGGAATGAAATTTTTAGACTTGGTGAAATGATGCAGAGGTTTTGCATATCAAATAAATCAACAATAACCTACAATATCTATTGCAAGTAATTGAGGTTCAAATCCACAGAGAATCTAGAATAGCACACAAAAGATTGTATGATTTCGATTTAATCTAAAGTGACAATAAATGGTTGTGGTTTTGATTGTAAATTGAATTGAAGGCGAATCTAAACTGGCTAACTAAATAAAATAAACTTGACTCAAAATTAAACTAGACGAATGGCTTCAGGAAAGGCATTGATTAGTGAATGATAATAAACTGATTGATCTTACAGGATTTTCATTAAGCTCTTCCTAGAACTATGAACAGTGACTTTAATCAATACACTATCATGTCACTGATTACTATGTTAAACAATCATTCTAACTAAACTCTCATTTGAAAGATTAACCATCCGCATGTATTAATTTCTGGTTCAATTGGTTCACTAGTCACCCTAACTCCATCTCTCAATGGCTAGAAGTGAAGAGCTCTCAAATGACTTAGTTATGGATATTTATCAACTTCTCGGGTAACAAATTTTCTAGGTTCTAGATTTGATTCTCTCAAGCCAACCTAGAATTAATTTCAGTCATCAAGAAGGATCTAATAACCTAAACATCAATAAATTATCATTTCATCCTTTATCTACCAATCCCTAAACCATTCAAAGAGAATTACTCACTCATCATCACGGATAAACAAAATGAATTCATAGAAAGATTAAGCATGAATAAAAAGATAATGGATTAAGAAATTAGCCAAGATGATTTTTTCATTGACTTAAAGAGGTTATCCAGATATCCAAATCTCAAACTCTAGGTCTCCTCAATCACTTGGTGGTTGTAGTCTCTTTCTATCCTCTAAAACTTACTAAAAAATGACCTAGGGTTGGGTATTTATAGTTTAGAACTAAACCAACCCGACTAAATAAACTAAACTGGTTTAATTACAAATTTTCGGCCATATCATTAAACCGGATGGATCGATCCACACACGGAACGATGGATCGTACAATGAATCGGTCGATCTTGAAGGGTCTTGGTCGATCTTCGATATTCTCGCAAATCCGAGCAAATGAGATCGATCGGTCGTAGAATGGACCGATCAATCTTGGTAATCTTTATTGCTTATTAGCTCTTTAGCACTTGCTTCATGCTTCATTTGTATCTATACTCGAGTCCATTATATGATCTTCATTCGGGAGACTCCAAAGCTCCTGAAAAAGACTCAAAACACTATAAATATGCAAATGCATGATCCTAAACACTAAAATGCAAAAATGAGATAAACTAACCTAGAATGATGCTATGTGAATGAAAAATTTATACAAAAACATATGAAATATGAAATTAAACTAGCCTAATATGCACCTATATCATGAAACACACAAGCTAATATGTGAGAAGAATCAAATGACCTAATAGGCGGCTAAGCAAATCGTGTGGTGATGCAATGTTTTTTTTTAATGAATGAAATGAAAACAAATAATAAGCAACCTGATAAAGGTTGGATGAATACAACCTGATGGATAGGATCTTTTGGGTATACCTGGACATTCAGATAATCGGATCGGGTTTGGTTCAAGTATTTTTAATTTAAGGTTAAAGATCAATTTGGGTATCTTTAGTTCAGATCGGGTTCGGTTCGGATCCTGTTCTTTCAGATATCTGATAAAAGATCCAAAATTTATCCGATATTAGGTTGTATGATTTTGGTTATAGTATTTTAGTACTCATAAAACCTGTAATACCCAAAGTACCAGAAACACCCAACTATTATATTTTTTGCAGTATAAAAAATATCTGAATTTTATCTGAAATACTAACATATATTTATAAATGACAATAATCAAACAGAATGTAAATCAAATATGAAACATTAAAACATTGCAACATTCATCAAACAAGAAGCAAAGGTGAGAAAGGAAAACAAATGTGATATAGTATACATTCCATAATGTATTTTGAATTCAAAACATAAAAAGTGAGAAAGAAAAGCAAATATGAATGGCTGTCTTAAAGTCTGAATATTAGATGAACTCAACACTTGCTAGTATAAGACATGTTACATGAAAAGATCAAATTAGTAGTCATTACATAATACGTCAGTAACCAAAATATGAGAAACCATGCAATTTAAAGAGAAGAATGAGTAAATTAACCCTAAAACATAAATATTTGTAAATTAAATTTGGTTCCAAAAAATACTAATTCAGGTATTGATTTGGATCAAATATTACCTGATATCCGAAGTATTGGAAGGCAAGATCCATTTGAGTTTTTCAATACTAAAAAGTATATTCGTTCGGGTATTTTCGGGTTGGGTCCGTTTCGGGTATTCAGATCCGTATATTTTGCTCTGGCCTACTTTGAGGCTTTTGATACCAGATGATACATGCATGGGGTCTTAAGGAAGACTGTTTATGATCATCGGGACGTTGGGCTTGGTTGAAAGAGATGTTCGTCTCAAATTAGCATTAGATTATATACAATTAAGGTTAAACCACACGAGGGTGATGGACTCATGATACACCAAAAGGGTTGTCTGGTTTGAATAGAAAACTTCTGGACTTGGGCTAAGTGAGGCGACTGCCATTTGGCAAAGAAAAGTACTAGGGTTTTTGTTTCTAAATTGTATTTGTTATTGGTTAAAAGAATTATATTTTTATAGTGCCTTAAGTTTTACACAATTGACCATTAGGTCAAACAACAAAGCATATAAAATAAAACAACAAAAAGTTTATAACAAACCTCGCTGCCCAAAATAAAAGAACAAAAAAGGCCTACGCTAAAAATAAAGAAAAAGGGCCGAAGCCAAAAGGGAAAGGATAAGGCCAGTTTTAGGGCTTGTGAAAGATGGACTTTGTGAAGTTCTAATCCAGTTTTCACAATAGAGGTGTTGTCTCAATAAAACCTTCTTTGAAAAACCTACTAGGAAAAAACTAAAAATAGAAAAAGTATAATTCTCTAACATGGCTTTTATGTGTTTTACCCAAGAGTGATGGTAAAGACACCAGAAGCCGTGGTCTGTTGGCTTAAGAACCTCCATGGTTCATGGGCCAAAGTCAAAAACTCATTGTTTCGGGGCGGCTCCTCTTGTTCGTATGGACGTTAGGACCTTGGGTAGTGGGTCATTTGGACAACTTCCAAAATGCGATCTACAAACTGGTTGAACTTGTGATCAATTATTCTGGCCTTAGAACGGGTCATTGGTCCTTGTAGTACGTACGAACTGGAACCTCCATGCATGGATCGTCCACAGTCCTTGGGTCACCATCTGCTGTCCTAGAGCGGCTCTTGGTTCAGGAAATTAATTTGGAGACGCTTGGTATCTTATCTTCAGGTTCAGCGGATGTATTAGAAGAATTCATGTGCAACACAGTGACAGTGAGATCGAGCGAACACACAACTGAATATTATCGCAACAATAAGCAATGAGACAGTGGAGGAGGAGTAAATTTATAAGTTAGACGTATAATCCACACGTCAAAGGTGAGAACACACAATTAATGGGGTCTATCCTTAGAGGAGAGAAAGATTCAGAACGGAGAAGACGACGAACCAGCGGAGAGAAAATCTAGAAGCCATACAGATAGAGATACATTTGTTTTAATGTGTAAGCTTTTCATAATATAAAAAGAAACTGAGGTACTAAGGACAAAGAAAAGAAGTACAGGTACAACATTTCGTAATGAAACAAAACACCAACAAATTACAAAGGAACATACACTGTTATTGGAAAAAGAGATGGAGTGCAAGGGAGTTGTGTTCTTGAAGACATTAGTCAAAACACAGTTTTTTACTCGGGTGCCTGGAAAGGCTTGAAATCCTTAAGACTTTGTATGAGTCCTTGGACAGATCCGGCAGCAGCAACGATGGAGACGAGGAAACAAGCCCAGCTCAAGATTTTCAGCCATGTCCAAGTGAAAGAAAATTTCTTCATCTTTTTCTGAGCAATATGCATCTCAATGGGAAAGTAAACAGTCAAAGGCCAAAAGGAAGCTGCTCCAATAAGACCCAAGAAATCGTTGAAGAAAGGGAAGATCATTGCTACAACAGCGGTGACCACAACATATGAAGTCCTCCAAACTAATCTGAACAAGCTGATACCAAAACCACCACTGCAAGGGACGTTGATTTTGTACTCTCCTGTAATAAACTTGTTATCTGGCCAACGTTTTGCACTCTGGCTCTCTACAAATTGGAAAATTGGCTGGCAAAAGACTTGATAGGCTCCAACAAGATGCACGGCGATGCAGACATTGGCAAAGTCGATTAGCCAGAAGGGCTCATAAAAACCAAAACCGGTTAGGAAATTTCCAGGCGCATTATTGCCAAAGGCAGCATAACCGACACACCCGCATAACATGTAGAAGAAGGTCGTTGTGGATACACCCACAAGGCTTGCTCTTTTCATGGCTTTGTTCTCTGATGGTGGACTTGCTTTTAAGGTGTCCTGCCATGGTTTAGAGATGAACAGTTGTATTTACTTTAGTAACACAAAAATTTAGTTTAACTAAAAAGTTTACAATTATCTAAAAACATAACCCTCTATTGGTGAATTTTATGTTTTATTTAATCATGATTTTAAAAGTATATCATTTGAATTCGAGTGTTGTTAATTACTATAAGTTATTTTGTCCCGGTCTAAACAGTTTTCAAAACTAAACCATTTCAAATTTATTGTCGAATGAACATCCTATTTAATTAGACTCTGGTTTCCTCTCATGTTTTACTGCAAATTATTAACTATATTACAGTAAAAATTCTATAAATTAATACTATCAGGAATATAATATTTTATTAATCTATAGGGTTATTAATTAAACAAATTTATTTTTAAAATTTTTAAAAATATATTTTTATTTAAAAGAAGATGCACAAATCTTTCATGGTCTTATATATTGATCAATTTTAACCATATTTCTTCATTGTAGTAATAATAATAAAAAATGTAGTAGTATATTAAAATGAGTATAGTAGAAATCTTAATATATTTTCTTAATAGGTGTGGAATGTATATTTAAACAACATTTGAAATAATACGGGTGGAGTACAAAATAGCAGAACATTAATGGTGACAACTTGCCTGTATCTCAATAAGTACGGTTGAATAGGCATAAGCAAATGCGATGTCTCCAACCGCTTGGAACGTTCTCCATACTTTCTCAGAACCAGTTACATCAACTCCGACCGTAACTCCTGTCAGGGCCGTCCTTGCGTGCATACCGCCACCTTTGTTTATTCTTCAAAACCGTTAGGACCCACTTTTAAAAGATGAAATTAGTATAAGGATAAGAACGTTTATTTATTTACCGGCCACTTTAGCGATGGAGAGACCGACACCAATTGAGGCGTAAGAAAAGGACATTACGGCCGCTAGAATGGAGAGCCAAGAAAGGTTGTGGAAATTTGGGATTTGGCTAAGTACAATTTGGATGCATGCAAATATGATCATGAAGGGAGTGTTTGAAGTGGAACATTTCACGCTATGCCCATTCTTGTGGAAACAATTTGACCTCTTCACTGCCCTGTTTTTAATGAATTCTTAAAATTGTCAGTTTTAATGTTTTCTTTTTTATATATATATTTAAACAACTCATTCCTTAATAAATATAAATTTATAAAGTTCAAAAAATAATTATTATAAATTTATAATACACAAACTCAACAATCTTAACAGCATTTCCATCTGTTGCATACTCATTGTGAGTATCTTATTTATTAAAAAACTATTATTTTATTATATATTTATCAGATAATTAACTTTTAAAATGTAAGCCAATGATAATATGATACATATATTGCATAGTAAAACATTGTAAGAAGTTGTTCCTATAATCTTAATTAAGGATCGATTCTTGTTTCTTATTCTTCATTTTTATTTATTTTTTTATTTTAATAGTAAGAAATGGTTGAAAAAACTACCAATAGAGATGCTCTAAAAACATCTAACTTTTAACTTCGAAATTTTGTCCTCCTTTTGACTCCCACCCTCAACTAAATTTAATTTATGTTACTCTATACAATATCGAATAGCCTACAACAAAGAAAGACTTTTGGGAGTTTTATATAGCATATCTCTTACCTATAATTGCATTTGTCTTTTAAAAGGTAGAGTTAATAAAAAAGTTAGTCACTTTGTCTCGTCTTTTAAATTTTAATAAACATAGTTGGAAATAAGTGGAAAAAGGAGAGCTTGCTATTATTGACTATAAATCTCAAAGAAATAATGAAAGTGAAAAGGAAAAAAAAGTAATTAAGTAAAAAGAAAGCTTACACCATGCTAATCGACGCTGTGATTGTGTAGCCGATTGTTATTCCAATCAGATTCCCGTATTGAGCCAATCCACATAACATCACTTTTCTTCCTCCTATTTTTTAATCCAGCATCAATAAACCTATATAAGTTATTTTTGTTCTATATATTAATCATAGTTTTTGAGTTAAACTAATGAAGAAACTGTCACAGGAAGTCAAGTTGACATCTTTTTTACAAGAGAGTTGAAACCGCAACATTTTCCAATTGATATACTATTTTGTATTGAGTTTGTAGGAGGTGCCGATCTTATCAACCGTTAAGTCTTAAAGTTTCGATTGCTATTTTTTCTTTTTTCTTTTGTTAGTTCTAGATCTTCCATAACTAAACCACAGGATCCTTTTTCTTGTTATTTTATTAGTGAAAATTGTTAAAGGTAATTAGTAAGGAAAAGAGAAAGCATAAAAGTTAATCATTGGTGGAAGGGAGGGTATCTTTTGATAGTTATTACAAGTGGGATGGGGATAACGAGAAGACTCCAAGTGACGATGTTGAAAGAATGAAAGATCACATGGGATGGGAGTCCTAAACATGTCAATTTCAAAACATACTTTCACATGATATTTAATACAAAACATATATATATATATATACGAACATATGTTAACATGTAACCTTTAGTATGGTAGATCAAGTTTGAGTTGTAAGTGTATAACATGTAACATTAATGATCATTAGGTAAATTATAAATAATTTGGACCAATTTAGAAGGGAGCAAAAACTTTTGGAAACAAAAACCCATATGCAAGTTGTCGAAAGAAGTTCAAAATAAATACCGAAAATGAATTATTAGTATATAGGTGAGATTATATTTCTGAAGGATATCAAATTTATAAAAAAATAATAATAATAGCAAGATAGATGGAGAAAATGACCTAAGTAAGAGCGGACAACTTCCATGTAGGTATAGTTTCGTTTTCCAGTGACAGGATCTGGGGAACGATAACAGTCGGCAAGCATAGTTGATGTAAAGTATGTTATGAAGGAAAAGGCCATAAGTACGGCGGGTCCTGCCACCCATCCGAGCTGTGCAATTGCCCACGCCAGTGACAACACTCCTGACCCTATCACTGCTGTTATTATATGGGCGCTCCCCGTCATCCAAGTCCCTATATATTTCAAATCATCACACAAACTCTACTTTTTTCTATCAACTTAATCATAACCTAATAGTTTTAATATCTTTTTTAACATTGCGAAATGTTGAGTTCGAACTCTAAACATCTAAACATGTATGATAAATTTTAAAAATAATTACCATTATGCAACATGATTCTCGTTATAAACTTTACTTTAAACCATTTTAATTGAATTATACTAGTTGACAAATGAGATGACCCCATCCAAACTCTAGATTGATTAGGCTACAATGATTTCATACGCTAATTTATGCGTCTGTGTTTGAGCCTACATGCAAACAAAATAACTTTATGTATATTTTGCGGTTTCTTCTATAATTAACAACATCAAAAAAAAATAGTGTAACGTGCTAAAATTTATAGTCTCATTTGAAAAAAAAAAAACAAAATCTCATCATGGCATGCCAAGACAAGGCAAAGAAAACAACTGAGACAGACTTGTCCTTTCCATATGCACATATGTGTGTTCATGTTGGATGTATCATGACATATATAAGATATAGAAATATAACATGGAGTAACCTGTTCTTTTCTCGCGGCCATCATCGTCAAAGTTTTTGTTAATATCGCCACTCTTGTGATCTGTGAAGCTTTGTTCAATGAACAGGTTGTTCTTCTTCTCCATAGAGAGATTGCCTTTGTGCCTTATTAAAATAGGAAGAAAAGGCCAAAGGTAGTTTTTTTGTATGGAGGGTGAAGGACTCTTCTCCACTTAAATAGACAAATTACATTTCACGCCTAATCATTTTCTCTTTTTTTCTATTTCATGTATGTAGAAATTCCTCTTTTCTTTATCGTCTGTCTCTGTAGTTGATATATTTTATTAGTTTATGCCAAGATTCTATGAGATCCATTGATGACCAATAGATTGCTTGGATGGATTTTTTGTTAACAAATGCGATAGGCTTAGTCTCTTAGACCCATTTGTTTAACAATGACTACTGTAGGGGTTTTATGTTGATTTATAATTTACCGAATCATAAATTAAATTATTATTTTCTTTGTGATGGGTGGGAGAATAATTATTGTCACACTATCGGTGGCTCTCCTCTTTAGTTTCTTGGATCTTTGGTTACAAGGTCCACCACTTCTTCATTTTCTTGTCTTGATTCCGTAAAATATGAAGGATGAAATTTTCAATTCGTATTTATTTTTCCTTTTTATTCAGTCTTTCTTATAAGTATAAACTTTTTACAAATGTAGGGTAGGAAATTAATTATTTTTCCTTGGAATAATATTTTACTGACTCGTATAACCAACTAACCAAGTATCGTCAGTTCAACTGAAAAGTACCAAAAGAACAGTCTTGAGGTCATAGAATTGAGTGACACTTGGGATGCAACTACATTAAATGTTTTACTTTTTGATTTAGGAAGATTACAAATTTAGGTTCAAAAATTTTTGTTAATCCGAAAAAACACAAATATAGGTTTGTAAACCATAGTAACCTCTGACCGATAAAATATAAGACAAAAATTTATGTCATAGCAAAGCTTTTTACTGTTTTTGCCAGTTGGTGATGGCATATGTTCAAGATGTCTGTATATATGTTCATGTTGAATTTTGGGTTATCTTGTGATTGGTTAAGCTGATTTTGGTTTTGATGGAATAGTTCCGACCACTAGCATTATACGTCCGCTAGAAATGAACTTTCTCTGAGAGAAGGAATCATGAAAGTCTTCGCAAAGAGGCATACCTGCACATGTAGTATATACGCCATACAAGCCTATAAAGTCTTTGGAAGAGAAGAAATGAGGTTTTCTCCTGAAGACTCTCTAATGTCCAAATGAAATGGCTACAAAGAAAAACCGTTTATGTGATTTGGTGGTGGTTTGGAGTAAGACGTTATTTCCTTAACAAAATGGGATAAAAGCTTTCCCCTTATAGATTTAACTGTTCGAGTCTTTTTATGGCCATAGTCTTATAAGTCGTTGGGGTTTACTTATCTCAGCTTGCGAGGAAGTCTCTCGTTTGCCCCTGGCCAAAGTTTCCCTTCTTCTCTTTGCTCCATAGTATTTATTACCCATATATATGTGGGTATAAAGGATAACTGAACATTTTGGCTGAAAATAATATTAGTAAGATCTAGTCGAATTTAATTAATATTTCTAGCAATATTTGGTGGATTACTTTATGGTTTAAATAATTACAAAAAAATCTGAGAAAATAATAAATTAAAAATAAGAAAATTAAAAAATATTAATGATTAAATGTTTGGCTACTAACATTAAATCATTTCACTTATGACTCATGAGAATATTTTGAAAAAATTATCCACCTTAGTTTATTAGACATATGTATCATAAAAAGTAAGATTTTCTAATTGGAACATAACTCATTTATACCTTGAATTTCTCATTCTGTATACATATTTGTTGGAATAATACACATAGTTTAACTTATTCTAATGGATAAAGAAGCATGTCAAATATGGAAAAAGATATCCTAATTACTTGTTCGGATAATTTTATAAATGTGAATAAAAATTATACAAAATAAAATTTTCACAAACCTAACTTACCTATTACAAGATTTCATTTGATGTTAATGATGCCTTTTCCTTAAAAATCCATCTAATATTCCACTATTCCTTAACCTTCCCTCAGTACCTTTTACATCCTACTTCTTTATGAATCTATCGCAATTGGTCCAAGTTTTATGATCTTTTGTTCAACAACTAATTCTTATGTATAAAAAGTATCTATGTATATGAAAAACTTTGTAAATACAACGACAACAGAGTGTGCCAATTACAAAAGGGACTTTAGTGGGCAAAATTAATCTCGTTCATAGATTTTCGCTTTTGATTTTTCAACGGAACTTGGAGCCAATCACGGTGTTCCTTTTTATATTCCTTTCAACCAGTCTGATAATAGTTGACTTTGAGTGATTCTAATTTTTTTATGAATTAATATTAATAATTTAATAAATTAATAAACATGATAAAGTAATAAAATAATAAGATCATAAAATTTTAAAAATATATATACAGATATATGGTTATACTAATATCATTAAAGAAATCAACAAATTAATAATATTAGGATTATAAAAATTTATGAATTAAAAAGGTGATAATTTACAGATAAATTTATTAATTTATAGAAATAATTTTCTAATTCCTAAATTTCTATAAAAAATTTCATTTTTTTAGCAATCCATATTTTTATTTTTCTATAATTTTTTAGTTTTATATTTTACATGTTTTAGATGCAATACAAGAGATATCACTACAAGTTTTAATACAGTAAAAAATATTAGAAATAAACTCCAACAAGATGAAAATTTACAAAACAATAATCAGTATTAAAATCATATTTGATTAAATTTCTTTGGTATAATATAAACACATATATATATAATATAAACATATATATGTATATATTGATAATTTTTTAGAGTTATTAATTTATAATATTGATGGGATCGTATATTTAATAGAATTTTTAAATAAGTTATTATCTTATTATTTTACTGAGCTATGTAAATTTTTACACCAGCCAAACTCAGAAAATAATAACTTAATTAATTTATAGAGATTATTAGTTTACAGAGTATTAACTAATAGAAATTCTATTGTATTGCTTTCATTTCACAGTAAATATTTTAGAGAGAAAATTTTATTTTAAATTATATTATGTTTTCAACTTTAAAAAGAAAAAAATGATTATTTTTTTTCTAGAAAATACTTGTATTCTACAAATTTTTCTACCATTGGTTAAATATGTTTTATAATTTTTTTTACCAAATATTTTTTTGGGTGTTATTTTAATATATTTTTAATTAATTAATAAATTATATATTAATAAAATTTTGCAGTTTCAACATTATTTACGAACCTTTTTTCCATTACATTACGTTTTCTTGGTGATTAATTTTTGTGAATCAGAAAAATAATCTAGAGCAATTTAGGTAATAAAATTGACATAAAAAATAATGATGGCTATATTCAAGTATTTTGTGATAGTATTGTGTGATAGCTTATCTTTACTTGTGTTGTTGGCGCTTAAAATAAATGAAATAGCAAAAATATTAAGAATATTTCTGAAATTTATTTAAATAAATTGAAAAACAGGTTTTTTTTTCTATTCTTACTACCCAAATTTTGGCATCAAATTTTGAAAAGAGTAGTCACTCAGTCGATCTATTGCAATTCCCTTCAATTTACCTTTATATATTTGATTAGAAATAACATTTTTAACAAAGGAGCTAATTAAAACAGTTAAAAGAATATTAAAGAATTTTTGTTAGCATATCAAAAAAGAAATTTTTTTTTATATCAACAAAAATATCCTCTAATGTCAAATTATTATTGATTTTACGTAATATATTAACATATATCAAAATATTAAAATATTGTTTTTTAGCCGGATATAATAATATATATATATATAACAAGATATATTAACATATTACTTGATATATAAATATAAAGACAAGAAATATTAATACATATCAAGATATATTAATGTATAATGCGATATATCAATATTTACTAATTTGTTATTTTTAGTATTACTACATTTATATATATATAATTATAGAACCTTATAAAATTGAATTGTAGAAATATCAATTTATATCACATTTTATTTTTTGAAATTGAAATAAACTATCAAACACATATAAATATATATATATATATATATATATTAATATATACACATATATATATATACAAATATTAATATTGACATTTAGGTACCTTTATTTATTTCAGTAAAATAATTATAACATATATATAATTCAATAATATTAAATTATATAATTAAATATATAAAAAAAATTTGACCATGAATAATAAATTCAATATTGACCATGCAATTACTCAGATTATCAAGTGGATAGATCAATCCTGATATCTTACTGTGTCTTGCGATCGGTTCGATATGACATTCGATCGATAGGTCGCCTACCTGGTTAAAAGCATCAATCTTGCGAGATCGATCGATCGGCTTGCGATCGACCGGTCGCATGACCTGCGGTACCGGTTTCGGTTACAATTTAGCTGATTTCTCTCGAACGACCGACAATGATCGATCGACCTGAGGTCCGGATCGATCGATCCGGTCACAAAATCTTGAACCGATTTATTAAGAAAATGCTTGCAATGAGACGGTTTTAATGCATTCTTTGAATCCTAGGATACAACCAAATATTAAGACAACATGTTTCATTCATGTTTGAATCTACGAGCTAATTATCTACTATATACTCAAGAACAAAAAATCTACTTCGGAAAGAGAAAAGTAGAAGATGAATAATGAAGGAACTTCTTAAACCTTGTGAATTCCTTAGCTACTAGCACCTAACACTAACAACCAAGAAGATATTTCAAGAGAGTTTTAACACTTAGAAATTTCTCAAATAATATATAAGATGTGTCTACTGGTGTTTTATTGCTTTAGATTGAAGGGATGATTTTTTCTTTCTAGGTAACTTGGTATTTATAAGAGAGAAATAACTTGGTGGTCAAGTAGATTTAATGGATAAATTTATTTGGTTTTTAATACCAAAATTTGTAAGTTACAAAAATATTTTGACCTCCCTCTAAGCAAATTTTCATTTACATTTTAACTATTTATTATAAGTTTACATGCTTATTAATATATTGTTCCAACAATAATTATGTGATATTTTAATATATAATGTGATGAAGTTAGTATACGCTATACTTTTTATAAGTAGTTACAAATGTTGAGAGAGATTCAGAGAAATTATGGTCGTGATCCTAGTTATAGTGATGATGGTGGTGGTAGATATAGTGGAGGTGAATCGGCCAATAAACTTTGTTGCCTATATAAAGTATATAAAGTCATGTCTGTTGTAAAATAACTATTTTTAGTAACTAAAAATAATATTTATTTGTGATTATTATTTTGTTGTAAAATAAGAGGATAGCGTTATTAATCAAAGTGTTACAAAATTTGTTACTTATCTTTTGGATGCTTTATTGTTTCTCAAATTCTCCCTATATATATAGTTATATGTAGTAGTACAATTTAGTGACACATATAATGTTAAAACACTAAACTTATATAATAATTAGGTTAGTCACAATTTAGTGTTAAGGTGAGGTTAATGCCACTTGTTAATGCATCAACTATTCTTAGTGTTTTTAGATGATGAATAATTATCATGTATTCAACATTCTCCCTTGATTATCCATCATTAATTACCTCGATAAAAACCATATCATGCAAAAACCCTTATGGATAAAAAAAAAACATGATAAAGAAAAAAGAGTACAGTAGTGTAATCTCTCTCTGAAGTCATGAATCGCATAAACAACGCTTTTTAATTTTTTGAACGTGTTTTCTGAATGTTGTGGTGGGAAGCGCTTTTGTGAAGAGGTCGGCCGCATTGTCAATTGAACGAACATATTGAATGTCCATTTCTTGGTTTTTCTCAAGCTTTTGTATGTAAGAGAAAAATCTTGGTGGAATATGCTTTGTTCTATCCCTCTTTATATAACCTTATTTAAGTTAAGTAACACATGCAGCATTATCTTCAAATAACTTTGTTGGCTTCTTATTAATGGTTATTTTGCTTGTTTCTTGTATGTGTTGAGTCATAGATTTGAGTCATACACATTCTCTACATGCTTCGTGAAGGGCAATTGTTTCCGCATGATTTGAAGAAGTTGCGTCTAGAGATTGTTCCACATAAAGCCTGATCACAAACCAGGTATGTTTTTACGGTTGGAGGTACTGCAATCTCTTGGCTTTCACAAAGGATCTGATAAATATCCAACATCTGCAAAACCAACCAAATCAATCTCGGTGTTTCTAAGATAAAATAATCCTAAATCAATTGTACCTTGTAGATAACGGAATATATGCTTTATTACGTTTAAATGCCTGCGAGTAGGAAATGAGTTGTATCTAGCCAGAAGGTTAGTGGCAAAAGCAATATCTGGTCTAGTACAATTAGCAAGATACATAAGTACTCCAATAGCGCTCATATAAGGTACTTTAAGACCTAATATGTCTTCGTTATCGTCACAAAGACGAAATGGATCTTTGTCAATATTAAGTGATCGATTGACCATCGGTGTACTCAAATGAGTCATTTTATCCATGTAAAAGCGTTTTAAGACCTTCTTCGCATAATTTGATTGATGTACAAAAATTCTATCTCGAAGATGTTCGATCTTGAGTCCAAAAAAAAAATTTGTCTGTCCAAGATCTTTTATTTCAAACTCTTCTTTCATATGAGAAAATCAATTCTCAGTATTTGAGAAAATCCTTGAGCAACAATGCGGGCTTTATATCTTGTTACCTTATTTTTCTTAATTCTTATCCGTACAAATACCCATTTGTATCCAACCGGCTTTATATGTTCTGGTGTTGTGACAATATGTCCACAAACTTTTTTTTTATTGAGGGAGTTCAACTCAGTTTCCATGGTTGTTTTCCATTTTTCCCAATCATACCTTTTTGACATTCTAATATGGATCTTGGATATAGATCATCACATTCATGATCAATTTCTTTAGATACAGAGAATGAAAAATTTTCATCATCATCTTCTATCTCACTTCTTATCAATATTTTTTTATTGTGAGTATAATTTATTGAAGTTTCACACATTTCAGTGTCATTTTTGTCTTCAAGAATTTTCTATGTATATGGTTCTTCTGGATCATTTTCTTCTAATTTTTTTTTCATTCAGCTTTCCCAGTGTCTTTTTCTTTCGGGGATTTTTTTTATCACATTGGTCTCACCCTCTTTAATTGAATTTTAGTTTCATTTGCTATATTGCCATCAGTTTGTTCTTCAGGAACATTAATTCTTCATGGAATATTTGCAGCGGGTATATATGATTTTGTCATTTTTTTGTATTAGTGAATGCATCTGGTATCTGATTTGCCATATTCTGCAAATGCACAATTCTATGAACTTTTAGTTTACGTTGTTTTGTATGGGGATCATGATACAATAAAGATGGTGTGCACCATATAATATCTTTTGGTATTCTTTAATGTCTCCCCCTAACGATGGGAATTCACCGTCATTAAAATGACAATCGGCAAAACTTTCATAAACATATCACCAGTTTTCGGTTCAAGATACCGAATTATGCTTGATGATGTATACTCGATATATATTCTCAATCTCCTTTGTGGTCCCATTTTTGTTCATTGCGGGGGGGGGGGGGGGGGATATAGGGACATATACCGATCACCTGAGAAGTGAAAATTTCGTGATTAGACAGGATCGATCTGCACCCACGAGATCGATCGATTGATCAATGGAGAAAAGCCGTGGACAACTCGGATCGATCGTTCCGTATAAGGATCGATCGATCGCCTGTACAGGTAAGTAAACCGAGTCGATTTCATTTAAATTAAACTGGAAAAACAATTTTTAAAACCCCAAACTCGCACAAACAAGATCAAAATCGTATTCCCCTCTATTCCTCTCATCTCTCTCGAAAACACACATTCTCCCCAAATATTTCATCACACCATAACTTCTTCAAATCTTCATGGTTTTAAGTGATTTTTGGGTGTAATCTGATCAGTTTTTCGAGCTCTACGCATTTCTATAACTTTCAAACTCGATCTGTGAAGATATGACTCTCAATCTCCTCTTTTACAATTCGGTCCTAATTTGGAAAAATCAACAAAATCTTGAATTTTAGGGTGTTTTATGAGAAATTGATGTTAAATAGAGGTTTGTTAGTCTGTTTGGAACATAACTCGCGCATAGTTTAGGAGATTTATCTCACATTAGCGAAATTTGGGATTTGTGTTCTTCGTTCGAGTCACGATCGATCGATTTTCTTAGGGATCGATCGATCGAGTTTTTATAGTGTAGTCGGTCTTCAATTTTTTTTCATGTATTGGGATCGATTGATTGCATTTTAGATCGATCGATTGGTTTTCTGCAATAGACCGTAACAATCAAGGTTCGATCGATCCTTTTTTAGACCGGTAGATCGTGGATACGACTGATCGATCCTTGTATGCATTGATTGATCGTGTGGTTATGATCATCTCCTTTTTTCTAATTATGGATTTGTTTTTAAATTTTGCAGATATGGCTAGAGGAGACCAGACACGCAGGAGACGGGGCAAGTCCACTGCTTCCTCTTCATCTCATCAAGCGGAAACAAATGTCCCAAAGACCACATCATATCCTTGGCCTCGATCGGATAACACTCCATTATATCCGGACAACGAACAGGATTGGAGGACGAAACTGATCTTGCACACTACTATGCAGGAGATGCATCGTGATCTGAGGTATCAGAACTACAGACATGGGGAAGCGTGGACACACCACCACTGCACTTTCTACAACAGGTTGTTCCGGATCAAGATGGCACCTACCCGGTTTGTATGTGAGCGAACACTGGAGAGGATGGGTATCATAGAGGAGGTTCAGACCATGCTGCAGACGTATCCATTCTTTCCGGAGTTGGTGCGTCAGTTTATTGCTTCCGCTGAGCTCAGATACCAGGATGGAGCTATTCCAGCTGCCAGCGAGGGAACGCTATCCTACTTCTCCAGCGGAGTTCTCTATGAGATTTCTTTCCACGAACTTTGCGATGCCTATGGGTTTGATAGGACAGAAAATGTCTGCAGTTGGCCTTCGGATTTTCCACAAGCCTTTGAGCTGTGGAATTTGATAGGCCCGAGAGCCTACGAGTCCAGATCTGCTAAGTTAACACACATTCGGAACCCCGTGGTTCAAGTGGTGGCAAAGATTATTAGCAACATCTTGTTTGCCAAGGAGGAGTCCGGAGCTGTGAGGAAAGATGAGTTGATGTTGCTTCATTTTGGACTACCATCTTTTACATACGCCATCTACACTAGTTCGCCACCGACTATGCTGTGCACCAACCTTGGTGAGATATTCGCGGAGAACCTCGTTTCCAAGAAAGCATGCAGCCTCAACATGGTGAACAAGAAGGTTGAGCGGATCGGGAGTATACTGACTCCATTGTTTATGCACCATGGTATCGATCTCAGCTCCACACCCAGCGAGCCTAAGATTGCCCTTTTTGATGAACAGTACTTCCGAAACAGTGGCATCCTCAAGCCTGGTTACATCTATCAGTTCCAGGACCGCGCAGGAGTCACCCAGTTCTACAAGCTCCTTCTCCGTGACTTTACTGCCCTGACCTCTAGGGCCAATCTGGAGTTTACCATTCCGCTGAAGCGCTTGCATCAGCCCAGCACTGGGTCTTGACGACGGGGCAGCTCATCCAGAGCATCTACTTCTCAGCCCCACCAGGAGGATGACAGAGTCCCAGATTATTACCAGCAGCAGACCCAGGAGACTCATGGAGCCGCGTATGCTCTCCCTCCGTATACGGGAGAGTACGTTCCGTATAAGGATCGATCGATCGCCTGTACAGGTAAGTAAACCGAGTCGATTTCATTTAAATTAAACTGGAAAAACAATTTTTAAAACCCCAAACTCGCACAAACAAGATCAAAATCGTATTCCCCTCTATTCCTCTCATCTCTCGCGAAAACACACATTCTCCCCAAATATTTCATCACACCATAACTTCTTCAAATCTTCATGGTTTTAAGTGATTTTTGGGTGTAATCTGATCAGTTTTTCGAGCTCTACGCATTTCTATAACTTCCAAACTCGATCTGTGAAGATATGACTCTCAATCTCCTCTTTTACAATTCGGTCCTAATTTGGAAAAATCAACAAAATCTTGAATTTTAGGGTGTTTTATGAGAAATTGATGTTAAATAGAGGTTTGTTAGTCTGTTTGGAACATAACTCGCGCATAGTTTAGGAGATTTATCTCACATTAGCGAAATTTTGGATTTGTGTTCTTCGTTCGAGTCACGATCGATCGATTTTCTTAGGGATCGATCGATCAAGTTTTTATAGTGTAGTCGGTCTTCAATTTTTTTCATGTATTGGGATCGATTGATTGCATTTTAGATCGATCGATTGGTTTTCTGCAATAGACCATAACAATCAAGGTTCGATCGATCCTTTTTTAGACCGGTAGATCGTGGATACGACTGATCGATCCTTGTATGCATTGATTGATCGTGTGGTTATGATCATCTCCTTTATTTAGTTATGGATTTGTTTTTACTTCTCAGCCCCACCAGGAGGATGACAGAGTCCCAGATTATTACCAGCAGCAGACCCAGGAGACTCATGGAGCCGCGTATGCTCTCCCTCCGTATACGGGAGAGTACGATCTTCCACCATACTCCTCAGGTGCCACTGATGCTGAGTTCAGAGACTAGGTAGTGGAGTCTCACAGGAGATATCACTCGATGATGCAGCGGATATGGGAAACTATAGCCAAGATCAGATGTCCGCAGCCACTTTCTTGCTTTCGGGGACCACAAACTAGAGAGACGAGTGCATCTACTGGAGCCACAAATGATGTTCCCAATGTTGCTGGACACATGACACGGGCTGATATAGATGACACAGAGTTCAATTCAGATGTCCGACTGCCCAGGCGCAGACGTCACCTAGGACAGAGTCGTAGCGTTAGCCCCGAGGACTACTGATTTAGTAACTTTTCTATCTTTTGTTTCCTTTGTATTTGCTACTATTTTCTTTTGTGTTATATCTTCCTTTGATTTTACTTTTACACCAGGACAGTGTAAAATAAGTCTGGGTGAGAATATTTGTGTGCACTTACTTATCTTTTTTTATGACTTATTTTTAGTATGACTTATTTTTAGTAATTCATTTAGGTCTGTATTGCATTTGCATAAGGAACCATGATGAAATTGATTTAATTTAGTCTATTTCTCATTTTATTAGTTTCAATGGTTGAGTTATTGGTTATTTGATGCATAAATCGCTTGTTGAAACAAAAAATTGATCCATGCCTGGAATTTTTATTTATAGATTACCTTTGGTTGAAACATGCTTTGATTTGATGTCATATCTTATTTATTGGAACATAATATGGATTTAGAATTATCATGCTATATAATTGGATTTGGACTCATGGATTTCATCTATACATACTTGGATTTCTTTTACCTTTTTACCACTCTTTGTGATCCAAGTAGATTATTCTTTCCTTTAGCATAACGTTTGTTCAAACCATATTTTCTATTTTTGAGTGTTTTAGGCCTTTTTCGGAATGAACTTGGTAGAACGTGTTAGGTAGGAACCGACAGGATTAGCTTCTCATGTAGTATTGGTTCACTCTTTTTGGGCCAACTAGGACTAGGTAGGAGCTTGATAGGAAGGAAGGAATGGGTAACTAATATGTTTTGAAATAATAATATAATGAGATAATAAGGGTAGACACTTCAGGAGAGAAATGAATATGAGAAAAGAAAGAGACAAAAGTATAGTAAAAGGTATTTATAAGAGTGATAAAAACAATTTATAAGAAAGGTTCTTGCAAGCAAGTAAAAAATAATAACTAATAAAAAAAACAAGAACCAGCCATGAGAGAATCCAAACCCGCTAGACTTATTAGAATTAACCCTTCTCCTAGGAAGTAAAGTTCAAAAAGAACGAATTATGGAAGTTTTATGACTGATCTTAAGAACATTAAAAGAGCAGCAATGCATATTTAAGGGTAGAATTAGAATCATTCTGGGAAAAATATTTTTTTGGGTACAGATTTTCAGTGAGTAGTATATTTTGGGTAGATGACAATCTAGTTTTGTATGCATCTACTAAAGCTTACATTTAACATTCTTCTAAAGTTCATTCGATTTAACGAGAGATCCCTACATTTAGCTTTCAAAACCTATAGAAGAATATATTATTTTTATCTCTTGACCTTACCCTTAGCCAAATGAGTTCATTGAAAGTGTCTAGCATGATTCACGAGTTTTATAATTTAATGAATGTTAAAAGAGTTGGTTGATCTGAATGCATTGGGTAGATTAAAGTTTAATTTGAGGTGACTTGTGATGATCATGGCTAAAATTTTAAGTAAACTTGCACACCTTGCATTCTAGAACTATTAGCTTTGATGTTAAGCAAAATATTTGACCATTGTGGCTTGGCTCTGAGTTACAGAGAGCTTATTATCTCTCATATTTCTAGTCATTGGCTTGAGGGCAAGCAAAAGGCAAGTCTGGGGGAGTTGATAAACCTGCATTTTAGTAGTTTAATCAATCATTTTCCACATAACTCACATAACTTAGCCATCAGATTTCATATTTTAGGACACATTTAGGTTATATGCATTAGAGTCCTAGGATATTTTTCACTTTTTGTTTTCAGAGGATTCGAAGCAAGATAGGAGCGTTTTCTGGAGTTTATAAGGATACCGGTGGCTAGTGCAACGATTCAAGACTGATTGAGGACATGTCATTTGGAGGAATAAGTTAAAACAATGATCAAATCCGTATGATTTCTTGAAGTGAAGCGATCGAAGCACACTGAGATCGATCGATCGACTACCTGTCCAATTCTGCATCAATTTCCAAGACCGACCAAACGAGAGAGAGAACGATCAGTCAAAACTAGATCGATCGATTACCACCGGGATCGATCGATCCATCAACCCAAAATTTTTACGACAGATCACAGGATTTGATAGATCCCTTCGTCCGATCGATCGATCCCATTAAATATTTTATTTTTTATTTTGTTTGTCAAATAAAACAATTTTTGTAGCACCCTATAAATAGATTGTATTAGGAGACCTAAGGGCATCACGTTTTTTATCAGCCAACCAGAGAGAAAAAGAGAAAAAGAGCCTTATGTCTGCCTTCAAGAATCTATGTTGTTTAGTAAGACAATTGTAGATTTATTTCATTAAGGATTCTTGTATTCTCTTCATCTCTGCAATCTAATAATGTTTTTCTCATTTATTATTGTTTTCTCTGCAATTTCAATCATGTTTGAGTAGATCTTTTAAATTCAGCCATGGATATGATAGATGATTAGGGGAATGATGATCCAGTAATGATATCTAGGTTTAGAATTGTGTAATCATTCACTTTTAGATGTGTTTAAGGCTAGGTTGATCTCGGGAGAGTCAATTTAGGGTTTAGAATTCATCCCTTGGAAAATGGTAAGTGAATTCATATGTCAATCTAATTAGTGAGTCTTATGATCCTAGCCTACGGAAGTAGTTGTCTAGGGAATTTGATGAAAATTGAGATAGATGTTAAACCATGTTTAGTTTTAGGGTTTGCAATGGAAATTGATCGAATCAAATTCTAAGCATATGGTTTTTACATGGGAATGTATTAATCTACTTTTAATTTCATTGTCTAGGAATATAAATTACACATTCATGATTTATAGTCTTATCTTGATCATAACCCTTAGTCATTCTAACGTCTAATCCATGGTTGAATTGCTTCATTTATAATTCATTCTTAGTTAAGTTCAATTGCTATTTTATTTGCTTTACAATTAATTAGTTTAGTTTAGATCAATCCAAACATAATCAATTTAAAATCTCTTAGCTTAGACAAAATTCTCATAATCTATTAAGTTATAAGTCTTCTCTGAGGATCGATCATGTTTAAACTACAAGAGGCATTAATTGTGCACTTGCAGTTACTATTCGGATAAACTCTTGAGGATACTGTCTATCCAGCCGCCTGAGATAAATCACCATCAGCTTCCCCCTCTCCTCTATCCAGCCGCCTGAGATCCTCGGTGAAAGACAGTCCATCAAAGTTCTTGCATCATCTGGTATCAGAGCTTAAAAGCTTCTGAAAATCAGGTTGAATCTATCCTTTTGTTATTTGGCGATTTATTTGCTGAAATTTTTTTTTTTCTGATTTTTTTGTTTCTCTTTTTCCTTGAGGTTCTCGGTTAAAAGGTGAAGGAACCAAGCCTCCTACTACAAAAAAAAAACCATTTCTATCAATCCTTTTCTTGTTTTCACTTATAAAAAAAAAAGTGAAGTGTTTAGGTTGTTAATTTTAAGTAACTAGGTTGTTTGTTTCTTGTTAATTTTTGTTAAGACAAAAAAAGTGAAGTGTTTAGGTTGATTAAAACAAATTAGAGGTTTAGAAAACTCGCCTAGAGCACTTGTTTCATCATTGAAAAAAATTGTGTGCCCAAGTTACTTGGACCACACGCAAGTGTTCCATAGGTTTCTTCCTGCTTGCTGGTTTTCCTGCGTGTGTTAGAAATAGATAGGTTGGGGTTTGAGTCGGGTTGCCTTAGTCCTGCTTCAATCCGAGGTTCCAACCCGTGTAGTCCTGCGCCTCACGTTCCACGCCCTGACCGCGCCTAGGCTCCCTGCATCCAGCGAGTCATGTGTCTAGCTCTTAGGTTTATCTTTAGCTCCCCAAGTCTAGGACAGCGCTAGTGCTAGGTCCCCTTACCTGTATGGTTCCTCTTTGGTGTCTAGGGTCTAGTTGCGTGAGTACTGAGTCGAGTCACGTGTTAGGTTTAGGTGCCATCCGGTGATTGTCCCGTGCCTAGCTTTAGGTCCTTCCCTTCGCGTCTAGTGAGTAGCCGCTCGGTCTCGTGTTACCCTAAGTCTAAGTATCGACCCTTGAGCCCCCTAGTTCTAGGTTCCACGCCAAGAACCTCCTACACCGCACCCCATAGTGAAAAGCCTTACGCACCTCGCACGACACCACTAGTAACCCCATCCCGCGCCAACCCTACACCATTCGTGATAGGTAGTTCCTTTTTTCTTCCTTTTATAAGTAGAAAATATTATTTGCAAAAATATTTCCATTAAAAGGAAAATTTATTTTTCTGTAAGTTTCCTTTTTGGGAAACCTTTCATTTCTCGAATATTTCATTTTTCTATAAAGGGAAATATGTCATGTAGCGACGAGTCATCCCCCGGTCAGAAAATACAAGTAATGATGTAGCTTCTGCAATCTTTAACCGCCGAGATGACACAATAGCAATGCGCTTCGAGCGATTGGAGCATCCCCGTACCGAGCAGACAGACCTGAGGCGGCCCACCAGAGAATGGGCCGGCATCAGTACTACGACGAGCAGATGCCGCCACCTAGACAGCCCATGAGTCACCTAGACGTAAAGATGAACTCTCCTTCCTTTTCAGGAAAGGTGGATCCCGAGAAATATCTCGATTGGGAAAAGAGGATGGAATTACTCTTTGAGTACTACAACTACGAAGATCCCCGTAGAGTCGCTTTAGCAACGACTCAGTTCACTGATCACACACTGTGAACTACAGAGATTCTTCAGACGCCTGATCCAAGGCAGCAAAACGGTGTCAGAATATTTTGATGAATTCGAGCACCTACGTAATAGACTTGACGTGGACGAATCCAAAGAGAGCCTAATGGCCCAATTCATTGACATATTACATGAATCAATCGCCCGGAAGATAGAGCTACAGCCTTACCATGATCTTGGCGAGTTGTTCTACTTAACAGTCCAAATAGAGAAGTGCAACAAAAGAAAATTAGCCGCACCTTCTAGACCTAAAAGTACAGGAGCACCGGCTCCAAACCCTTTGATCGGACAGCTTCCACCAGTGACCCACGCTTCAAAGGAAAGGTCGTGGTCAGAAACTCGACCCTTAGAGCCGCCCCAGCTGCCCCAAAACCGACCGCCCCCACATCCACTCTGACTCAGCCTCAGCAAACCAGCGAGATTGTGTGCTTCAAGTGTAAAAGAAAGGGACACATGCCACGAGAATGCCCCACCCAGAGGACGATGGTATTGACAGCCTCAGGAGACTATGAGTCCGAGGATGAGCACGAGGAGGTCGCCCCTGCGACTCACCAACAATCTTACGAAGAAATATAATAAGCTGATTCCGGGGAGATGCTCATGATCCGACGAGTGCTCAACTCGAGATTTGAGCCAGAAGAGGTAAAGCAGAGAGAGAACATTTTCCATTAAAAATGTACCATCCTTGGGAAAATGTGCAAATTGATTATAGATGGAGGGTCCAGCACCAACACCGGGAGCAAATACATGGTTGAAAAGCTCGGACTACCCGTGACCAAACATCTTAAGCCTTATAAATTGCGATGGCTGAACAACAAGACGGAGCTGTATATCTCTGACCAGGTTAAGGTGGCATTTAGCATTGGTAGATACCAGGAGAAGGTAACCTGCGATGTCGTTCGGATATCAGCTGGACATCTCCTCTTAGGACGACCTTGGAAATTCGACAGAGAGACTACGCATAATGGACGGACGAACTTCTACTCATTTTTTCACGAAAAACGTCAATACAACCTGGCACCAATGTCTCCACACGCCGTGCAAGAGATGCAATCAAAGATGGCAAAAGACCAACATGCCCGCAAGGTGAACTTCCTCATCAACATTGCTCACATGAGAAAAGCAGCTCGTACGAAGGGTACTCAACTCGTTCTAAAGCTCTACAGGGAGATTCTGAGCACGTCTGGCACCGAGACCAGCCTACCAGCCGAGGTCCAAGCCTTATTAGAGAGTATTGCAGACGTGTTACCAGACGAGATCCCAACTGGCCTCTCATCCATTATAAGTATTGAGCACTACATCGACTTCATCCCAGAAGCTCAACTGCCTAACCGGCCTGCATATCGGGTCAACCACGAGGAGGCTAAATAATTAGAAAGGCAAGTTCAGGATCTTATGGCTCAAGGCTACGTCAGGGAGAGCTTTAGTCCCTGTGCCGTCCCAGTCTTACTTGTGCCAAAAAAGGAATGGAGTTGGAGAATGTGTGTCGATTGTCGCACCATCAATAATATTACAATAAAGTACCAGCATCCTATCTCGCGTCTAGATGACATGCTAGATGAGCTAAGCGGAGCCGCGGTCTTCTCCAAGATTGACATAAAAAATGGTTATCATCACGCAGGATGCGAAGAAGGAGATGACTGCTTCCAAGACCAAGCATGGTCTTTATGAGTGGCTAGTAATGTCGTTTGGCCTGTCCAACGCCCAAGCACTTTCATGCGCCTTATGAACCAAGTCCTTCGATCGTTCATTGATAAATTTGTAGTGATCTACTTTGACGACATTCTCGTCTACAGTACGACTTACTCGGATCATTTGGAGCACCTAGAGAGAGTCATCGTCACACTCCAGAAAGAGCAACTATACGCAAATCCAAAGAAGTGTACGTTCTGCACAGACCAAGTCGTTTTCCTTGGATTCATCGTGAGTTCACATGGACTCAAAGTGGACGACAAGATCAAGGCCATTCAAGATTGGCCAACACCGAAAAATGCAAGACAGGTCCGAAGCTTCCATGGGCTCACCAGTTTCTATCGACGGTTCGTCCGGGATTTCAGTATGATTGCCGGTCCGTTGACATCCACGATAAAAAACAACCAGGAATTTCGACGGGGCTCAGACCAGGACAAGTCATTTAAGCTGTTGAGGAGCACCTCACCCACGCCCCAGTCCTAGTTATGCCCGAATTTAACCAGACCTTTGAGGCAGAATGTGATGCTTCAGTGATCGGTATAGGAACATTCATGACCCAAGACAAAAGACACGTCGTCTACTTCAGTGAGAAGTTAAGTGGAGCTGCCCTTAACTATCCTACCTACGATAAGGAGCTCTATGCATTGGTCCGAGCTCTAGAGACTTGGCATCACTACCTACTTGCCAAGGAATGCGTGATTCACACCGACCATCAGACACTTCAGCATCTTAGAGGGCAATCCACACTTAAGAGGAGGCATGCCCATTGGCTTGAGTATATCGAGACCATCCCTTATGTCATTAAGTATAAAAAGGGAACGGACAACGTCGGAGCTGATGCACTATCCAGAAGATACAGTCTCATCTCTGTTATGGAATCAAAATTTATGGGATTCGAGATGATCAAAGAGTTGTATGCAGAGGACGTCGACTTCACTGAGGCCTACCAGGAGGACGGCAAGGGAGCTTAAGTAACTTCTATTTTTTTATCGATCTCTTTTCAAGGACAAGCGTCTCTGCATCTTGAGAGGATCAATTCGAGAGTTACTTATGAGAGAGACCCACGGAGGAGGGTTAATGGGACACTTCGGAGTCGACAAGACCTTGAGCATGCTCAATGAGCATTTCTACTGGCCTCACCAAAGTCGGGATGTGGACGCCCATTGTGCTAAATGTCGTATCTAAAAATGTGCTAAATCCAAGATGCATCCGCAAGTTCCTTATATGCTGTTACCGGTTCCTTCTGCACCATGGACTGACATCTCTATGAACTTCGTACTAGGTCTGCCTAAAATCAATCACAAGGACTCCATATTCGTTGTGGTTGATCGATTTTCCAAGATAGCGCATTTCATTTCATGTAACAAGACGAATGACGCCAGCCAGACTGCCGACTTGTTCTTTAAGGAGATAGTACGATTGCACGGCATTCCCATGACGATTGTATCAGACAGAGACACCAAGTTCCTCAGTCACTTTTGGCGAGCATTGTGGCGCAAGTTAGGGAATAATCTTTTTTTTCTACTGTGTATCATCCACAGACAGACGGACAGTCAGAGAAGGTCAACAAGACCTTATCACAGATGCTGAGGGCAACGATTGGACGAAATCTGAAGAATTGGTTGTAATATCTTCTGTATGTCGAATTTGCCTACAACAGGGCCATACACTCTGGCACAAAACGGTCCCCATTTGAAGTGGTCTACGGGTTCAACCCTACCACACCTATTGAGATCAATTCTATTTGGGAGACGCCATCAGCCTAGAGGAAAAATCAAAAGCCGAGTATATCAAGCGCCTACATGAAGAGACCAAGAAAATTTTGGAGCAACGAAACATCCAAAATACCAAGAACGCCAACAAGGGCCGCCGACATGTAATGTTCAAAGAGGGAGATTGGGTTTGGCTACATCTGCGATCAGAGAGGTTCCCCCAGCGCTGAAAGACCAAGCTTGCACCCCGGGGAGACGATCCATTCTGAGTCCTAAGAAGGATCAATGACAATGCCTACCAGCTTGAGATTCTAGGTGAGTATAATGTGTCTAGTACGTTTAATGTTTCTGACTTAGAGTTGTTTGATGCAAGTGAGGAGTTCACTTTGGAGATCAAAACACTTCAAGAGAGAGGGAATGATGAGGACATCGTCCCAGCTATTGCACCGGTCATCCCTCCAGGACCTCTCACACGATCTAAGAGAAAAGCTTTAGGAGATAAGCTCAACATGCTACTGGAGAGTGGAGCCCGTCAAGAACTCGGACCGACCGCATCGGAACCCTGAACGACCGACCCCGGTCCATGCGTGGTCGACTACAACCCCTTCAAGTCGGACAAGGAACAATGGAGGTTCCTTCTAAAAGACTCTTCTTCCTTCGGTGTATTTGCCATTTTCATTTGGTAAGGACATCAAAAGTCGTGCTAGGAAATTGTACTTTTTTCTTATCTTTGGTTTTATTCAATTGGGTTTTCCGAATGAGGTTTTAACAAGGCAATACTCTTAGTGCGCAAGACGGTGAAGACTTGTTCACGATTCCACACCATTCACAAGTCACCACCAAATTTGCCTAAGTGTTTAGTTGGGCTTTATATCTTTCTATTTATGTTTTATAGACTAAGTGTAGTATTTGGGCTTATGAGTTGTGTTAATTACTTAAGCCCAAAGTCCTTTAAAATTCGCCACCAATAAATAAACTTCTTGTTATTTTTTATTTCTTAAGAGGGTTAAACATCATGTTGTTTATCCTAAGTTGTAACAAGTCATTATATAAACATTTGAATCATTCATTGATAAAAGAACAAGCAATTCAGAAATAAAACAAAAAGACCTAAGATTTTGTCTAAGTCCCTATTGGTGCCGCCTCCAAACCTCCTTGATGAGCTTATCTTGTTTTTGAGCCCTTTCTGTCTTAAATAAGCATCAAAGAGAACTGTCACACAATTTTTTTGTTGCTCCGAGGAAAAACGAAAAATCTAGGAGTGGATCATCACTGGATGTTTTCCTCAGACTCGTTCTGTCAGCCAAGAAACTTCATCTCCGGGGAATCAAATTCAAACTTAGGAAGAACACAGACTCAATCTTAGACATAAGGTTTAGAACGGTGTGCTTTATATTCCTCCGGTAGTCATGGATGATTTCACCGACACGTTCTTCTTTAACTGTGTCGCATTTGAGCAGTTTTATGCAGATTCATCAAACCACATAACGAGCTACTTAGCTTTCATGGCGTGTCTAATAAACGAAGAGAGTGATGCAGCGTTTCTTAGCGAAAGAAGGATTCTCGAGAACTATGTTGGAACAGAGGATGAAGTGTCTCGGTTTTATAATAGCGTTGGCAAAGACATTACCCTCGACTTAGAGAGGAGTTACATAGCAGGAGTTAACGAGTATAGTTCTAAGGGATTCCACGTTTAATGCAGAGTTTGTTCACACTCACTTCGATAGTCCATGGACATTTGCATCATCATTTGCAGCGTTGCTACTTTTTGTGTTTGCGGCTTTGCAGGTCTTCTTTGCAGTTTATAGTTATTTCTGTCCTCCTAATGGAAATTGAGGTGCTTGCAGTATTAAAATGTACTCTACTTATGACTATCAAATGCGTTGAAAACCATAGCTAACGAAATCCCAGAACAGTTGTTTGATTTCTTATTCTTTTTCCTTGTCAAATAAAATGATGTTGAACCAAAAACATAACAAAATCATTGGGATTTAAACTTAATATAGAGAATCTATTTTTTCTGTGATAGAATCAGAATACAAAAGACTTAAGACGAGAGAGTGCATCAAATGCTATGGCGGGAGCAACAAACAAGGCCGAATTTCTCAAGTGGAGCTCTCTATTTTCTGTTTCTTAGCCTTCTCAATCAGAGGTTTCAACTGTTTCTTCTCTGCAAGAAGTTTGAGGAAGTTGAACAAAAACGGAATGTAGTTGTGCTTCCTCCTAATGTTCTCGGTTCTCCATTTCATGAACTTCTCTTCCTCCACTACAATCTTATCACTCACAGCCTCGATACCACTCTTCACCTCAGCAATCAACACCTCAAGTGCTTCTGCGCCGCTTTTGTCCACACCAGCCAACTCCTGCGACAGCTGTTCCTTCTGCCTTTGAAGCTCCTTGAGTTCCGCAGTGTAGATATCCTTCCTGTTTTTAATGACAGCCAAAAGATTGAACCTAATTTCGCTCTGTGAGTACCTCTCAATCCGTTCTTGGATCACCGGTTGAACCAATTTCAGCCATTCGATACCACTTTGGTCCCCAGGGCATGGACCAAGACTAATAGGTCCTTCCTTGAGACCATCAAGCTCGTACAAGACGCCATCCACAGGTATGTAGCTTATGAAATGGTAGACATCATCGTCTTTTGTAGCAGCTTTCTGTTCCTCTGGGACAAAAGGTTCAGGCCTTGCAAAACTGTTGTGAGCAGTCCTTATCGCCTCGCTGTTATTGATAGCCAAACCCTTGAGATCAGATGGAAAGTTCTTGGTGAATTCTTTCAGCGTCGATAGTTCAGGACCTATGTCAACCTCTGGAGAGTTTAAGAGGATAGACAGGATCGCTTGGGTTGCACATGCATTGTTAATGACCTATAAAAGTATAGAACGTTTAAGATTAAGGTTGAAAAAGAAAAGAAAAAACCCAATTAAACAAAATCGTATGCATTTGTTATCTATACAAACCTGGTTTGCAAAAAAAAGGTTAGAAACTGGATCTTGGATTGTTGGACGATCATCTTTTACCCCAGCTTGCCATTTGAAAAGAAAGATCAAACCATATACGGGTCTACAAGGCAGTTACATGGTTGAAAAGCATATATTAATAAGAGGATAGATATAACAGAAACTTAAGTTGGGGCAATATAATTTTAAAACGTAACTACACACCTGAGGTTATTGAGAGAATCAAGATCGAGGGAATACAATTCTTCAACCTATAGAACAAGAGTAAAAATCAAAATGGATTGGAATAATCCAAAACAAGTGCTAAAAGTTGACACAATAAATCCTTGCAATAGCCAATTTCATCTGTTACGGATGCATTTAGACATCCGAAAGGAACGAGTACGGATATAGGTATATGACAGAACAGAGATTAAATAACACAGACGATTAGTTCACTAGGTAACTAGAGAACATGAGTAAGAAAAAAATAAGAAAGTTCAGATATTTTCTTTCAGGATTAAGTTTACTAAACGTCACATTACACATAGCAACATTCATTGCATTGCCTGTTCCTATACTTCTTCTTCTGAGATTCTTAAGAATCAGACAAGACTTGATAATAAATTCATTCTCCTATCACCTTAGTCTACCTTCTTGTTGCCACACATCATGCAAGAATATGCACCACTCTATACCCCAACAATTGAAAACAAAAACAGATACACTAAAAAGTGTATATTACCTGCACACCTTTGACTTGCATTTGTTGAATAAGCTCTGTAAACACACCTGTTGCGTACATAGATACAAATCAATAAGCAAAAAACAAAGACTCCACCGAAGAATATCAATAAGTAAAAACTAAACAGTTATAGTGTGCAGAACCTTCGACGGGGATCTGAATATCCAAATACCAACACTTTTTTTATTATATAAACTCAAATATCATTCAAGTCAATTATGAATCATCCAAAATTTAATATGTTTCTTAAATCTCCAAAGCCTCAAAATGAACTCTTGAAAAATCAACAGAACAAGCTAAAAGAACCTTAGACACATGAACAATACTCCAGAATTTTCAAAGTTTGATACTCCCACATCTACTCAGAGCGCGTAATAACAACACTAGGAACATAAAGTGAGAATCTTTTCATAAAAAATCAAAATATATGGTAAATAGAACTAGGATTTACCATCGAAAAGCATCGATTTCAAGTTCAAGTCAACCACTCAATGAAGTGAGAATCAGTTTGCGCACAAACCCCACCACATATTATCCATCGGAACAGAAGATATAACACTATGAGGAGAAGACCAAAACGTACCAGGATCCGACTCGATCGTGCACCAAGACATGAAGAGAAACTAGATAGAGAAAAATGAAACGCCTTTTGAAACTTGCTCGAATCGAAGGGGAAAAAAATGGAAGTTGAGAGACGGATTTGGGATGCTCGAGATTCGCTTTCGTGAAATCCGATTTGGGAATTAGGGTTTAAACTTGGCTTTTTCACCAGATTTTATTTTGTTTTTGTTTTAAATAGTCTCCTCGTATCTTGTTTTTTTTTTTATCCGGGTTTAGTCTAGTTCGTGGGTTCGTAGTCCTAACGTAGTCTGTTTTTTTTTTTTTCTTTTTGTGAAAAACAAAAACAAAACAAAACAAAAAAAAATAATGGACAAACAAAATTAACGAAATTTCTGTCAAGACTAATGAATCATGGTTTGTATTTTTTTTCAACGAGATTATAATTATATTTATCTTGAAATTATAAAATCAGAATACAATGTTTATATTAATCAACTAAGAAACGGAATTATAAACTAAGCCTAAATTTACAGCTACTACTTTGAATCTTAATAACATTATTTGCAGCCAAACTATCCACAAAAACATCACATCTAACCAGGAATCTCAGCTCCATCAGCTTCAACTTCCCCATTTTGATCCGAACTGGTTGGTTAACTCTTAATCTCAGTGGTATATTCCCGGTTCTTTGTTGCTGCTCTCGTAATGTCGTCATCAAACCCGATGCATCCTGAGTTTGGCCAGTCATTTCTACGTATATCACTGTAGTATTTTCATGTCCCTGGTAGAATTTTGGCAGCGACCCTATAAAAATCACAAAAATCCATTTAAATTAAGACTCTGATTGGTGTTTTAAATAAAGAATAGCGATGCGATAAGAAGTAGTATTAAACCAAAAAAAAATTGTATCATCCCAATTTCACTAGCAAAACTTGAACCATGGTAGTACAAAATAAATTAATCCATTTCACAAGAAAGAAAAAATGAAACTGTTATGTTTCTCGTAACGCTATTTTTTGGTATCACCCGAATGATTTGTTGCTAAATAGTAAAAACGGTATAGTCATTTCTTCAAAGAGACAGTGAGACACCAATCAGAGCCTTATAATCAAGCACAAAAAAAAAAAAGACAAAATGAATAATTCGGTTTGTATCTTTTTGTTACAACAATAATTCGGTTTGTATAAAGTTTAAACCAACCTAATGTAGGAACCAAACCAAAGGAAAGGGAACCGGAACCAACCAAATCAACCGGGTTATACAAAGATTTTGAATTTATGAAGACTTCCTAAGTATAGGAACCAAATTAAAGCAAACCGGAGTAAACCAAATGCGAACGTACCATCGCTGAGTTTGGCTTGCATGTACCACACGGTAATCTTGCTCCCATCTTCATAGTAAATCCCGATCTTCTCGTTCGAATTCTTAGCGGTTATAGTCACGTTAAAAGCCGTGGACAAACTCGAGTCTTGGTTTTGTGCAAACCGGGTGAGCTGTAACCGGTCAATAGAGTAATCCGGTAGCTTTGGTTTAAAGACAAGGTAGAGTATACCAATCGTCGCGCCTGCTACAACAACAAAGAGCAAGAGAAGGCAGAGTGTGTAACACAGGCACCTGCAGCAACAGCTTCTTCCTCTCTTCCTCGGCGGAGCCAACGGTGCGAATGGTATGGAACGTTCCAGCCGTTGGGTCAAAGGGTCTTTAGTCGGGTCTCCGTGTTCTGATCTAGAGGCAGCACGTGGTACCAGAGGAGCCGATGGCAGCACCGATGGGGCTTCCGGGTCGTGGAACGGGTGTATTTTCGGGTGATAAGACATTTTGGAGAATCCTTGATCACACAAATAAGAAGAAGAGTTGTTTTGTATATCTTGTTTAGGGGTTAGGGGAATATAAGGAGATGTGATGTTGAAGTATGGGTTTTTAAAGTTAATATCACCTCTGAAATCCATGACACATGTCTGGGATTCGAACTCAACACTCCACAGTGTTTAAGAGAATATTAAAGCTACTACGCTATGTTGACAAAAAAAAAAGTCAAAAAAAACTTTTCAATGAAAAAACTATCTTCAAGAATTTATGTATTTGTAAGTTTATATTATAACCTATTTTGTTGAAAAACAAATGTGTGGTTTTTGTTTATTTGACTAATTACATAATCTGATTTGTTTTGAGATTTCAGGTAGCGGTCATATATGGAAATTGAATTTGATGTAAACCCTTAAAAATATCTAAGTTGTACTAGGGTCGGTAGGAAAGATTTTATGTAATTCATATATGTGAACTTGCAATAGATGGCAAAAAAAAATATGACTTTTTAATCTTTAATTTTTCCTTTCTAAATAAGGTTTATTTTTGCTTTTTAATCTTTACTTCTACTCTCTTCTCAAATACTATTTCTTTATTTTTCTTTCCTTTACTTGTTTCTTAATCTACAAAATAAAATTGAACACATGTACACATCAAATCGTTTTTTTTTAGAAAATAGCATACACACATATATATATAAAGTCAAAATACATTTGTTAACCTAATCTCCTTAGACTTTATGGATCAGTGTTCTCATGCATTCCGTCATGGTTCTCTTTTCTTATCATATATATCATTTTAACATGCTACTGGATTTTGTTTTCATTTAATTATTATTCGTCCAAATATAATCACATTCTGTATCCCCCCAACTATTACTGATGTCTTTTGTGTGTTGACTTTTAATATATATTGTTGTCAGAACATTTGAACAAAACTATCTAGAAGAGTATTCTTCTGTTCTTCGTATTAAAAACATGTACTTTTAAGTGGTCTTTTCGCATTTGATAATTGATATTAAGTTTCCTCATAAGTTTTGTATTCACTTATGGAATCAAAAGCTTCCAACAACATGATTTGAAAATAAAAAATCATCACACTAGAATAGCAGAAAGCTTGTGTTTGCGTTTTGGGAAATACAATGATCTTTCAGGCCAAAACGTTAGACAGAAAATATCATCGAGCCTTTGTTCTTAGCAGACAACTCCAAGACAGCAAGACAAACTAATCCAAATTGTTTACAATCTTCTCTTTGTTCAGGCTTTCTCGTACATCATAACTATTTTAAATCAATGCACGACGGGTTTCAAAGGATGAGCTCTCAGTTTCGAAAAATCCAGACTAGCATCGAGCTCCTGGTCCAGCTCTCCAATAACACCTCTGACCAAAATATGACGCAAACAATTGTAGCGTTAGAAAATCAATCAACCAATCGATGCTGGGTCAACATGAAAATGTGAGGCTGGGATTTTACATGTTGTCGCCTCTGATAATGTACAAACCCAACACAAGTTGTTGTACTCCTTCCTGATATATCAAGACAAGTAAAAGACCAACACATTAAGAAAGTGAAAAACATAGTAAGATGTCTCAATGCTCAATCAAACACTTCATGTTAACTTAGATGTGACTTTGTTCATGTTTGAGCCCACCAGACACTAATGGAAGTAACTAATAAGACAGTTAAAGACAGAAATCTTTTGAGACCATATAGCCTTCTCTGTTTCCTAATATGTCTTGGACAGACATAACATTATCTCTAAGTATCCATCATTTGAACTAAATCATATTTATTCCAAGTCAAAAGAGGTCCATGGTTGAGCCATTACGGATACTAATCCATCCCAATATCATCATGCCCTGACATACTCATTGTGCAAACAAGAAAACAGACGAAATATAAACCTTTGAGCTTTCAAGATTCTTTTCCATTACTTTACATGTTTTAGACAGAAACAACATGGAATCCGAAAGATGTATCTCCAAGTATCCATCATTTTGACAAAAGCATCTCTTGGTGCAACAAGAAAAGACACACGAAGCAAACCTGTAAGCATCTTCATGAAAACAAAAGGAAGTGTTCATGTATACACACTGTGGATAAAGATTTGACTTATCTAGACTAACTACAGCTTTGACAAATGAACTCACAATATTTTCCATTCAATTATGACATTTGAAGAATTAATAGCACTAATCTGTTTCACTGCAAGCTCCATTTCCATACATATAGTAGTTGCTACCCACACTATCTAATTTTAAGTCCTTCCATTCAGATGCCAATTATTTATTTATCAACCCATTCTCTTTAACTCCAAACAAAGTATTGCAGGAACCAGCATATCTTAAATGTACATTCCTTAATATTCTGTTGAAAAGATGGCACTACGCAAATAAATCAAGCAAGTAAATTATTAAGAAAGACGTACGACCAGTTAATGACCTAATACCAGACGAAGAAAGGTGCTCTGACAATGAAAAAAAGTTAAATCTAGAATCCGAGTGAGCTTGCACGTCTATCTTTCTAGACCTATCCTTTCACTACACACAAAATATGGAGACATTAAGAGTGCTAGCACATCAAAGAAACCTGACGAAAATGACTCCATGGCTAGGCCACTCAAGAAGACTAGCCATCAGGTCATAGACCGGCTAATAATAGTAGAGAAAAGTGTTTGCACCCATTTGATTTGAAGCTGAAGTTCAAATGAAATACTCAAAAACAGAAATATGAAGCTTACCTTTGTGGAAAAGACGCGTTCATGAGATTCATCCAGGATTATATTAGTAGCCTGGTCAAAACCTTTGAGAACTCCCTGAAATATTTTTTAAAGAAAAACAACAGTGTTCTCTTTGCTAAGTTACTTGTTTTATTTAAATCTAGAGTTCCAAACCAATATGACAAAAAAAAAAAGAGAATAATAACATACCACAATGTTGCGTCCATCGTTTGTAATTACCGAAATGATCTCTGCAACACAACCCAAAAGATAAGATTTTCAGACAACTCATGCGACAGAACATCAAGAAATCAACCGAGAATGCTGATTAGTGGGAACAAAAAGACAACTTACGATCGACAAGAGACTCAAGACCAGTAGTTGTCGCCATGCTAACAGTTCAAACGACCTGAAAGGTTACTTAATCGTTTCAGCGAGATTTCATCGAACAGTTGGTGGGCATTAAGGATCGCAAACAAAAATAAACAGAATCGATAGCAACTCGGATAAAAACTTTCGCTAAATTTTACATGAACCCAGAAATTACAAGAAAAACAAAAGATAATTCCAGCTTAATTCGACCCGAATCAAGAAAAATATCACAAAGGGAAGGAGCCGGAGGGAAACGAATATAAAATTGGTTCTGGCTCCAAGAATGATTAAATCGGAAATGTATTGAGGAAAACGTAAGAGGAAGACGAGAGAGAAAGACTCTACCTTTGCTGCTTCCGAAATTAAACCTTTTGCTTGACGGAGCTTCTGAATGTTAAAGCCCTAAAACTCGTTTCGTCACTGTTTTCAGCAAACTCGGGCGTGTTTTTCCTAGGATTTGTGTTGGTTCGACAATTTAAATAATTAATCTATCCGACAAAAAACAAATTAATTTATACGATATTTAAGAGATAAATAATCAGGTAAATTTGTCAAAATAATCAGGTAAAAAACTGCTAAAAGAAACCACCACAATTTTCAGTTAGATGATTTTAAAGTTTTGAAGAAAATAATTTATGATGTTTTTATTCGTTTGATTCCATATTGTATTAATGATGTGTCATTTTTATAACAAAAAAATTTAAACAACTAAAATTTTATAGAACGGTTTTGGTTTTGTTAAAGAAACAGGTAAGATAAGACTTTTATGAAAATTTTTATGAAAAGTTTTCATAAATTTTATGTCGCAAATAAGAGCTCTTTCTTATGTAATGGTGAAAGACTGCTTGAAATACTCATAGTTTCAAAAACTATTCTTATATTTTGTTTTATTGCAGAGCTATTCATGACCTGAGAACTGATCAGATTCTTTCAAATCTCCATTATCATAAAACTATCAGTCTTTATGAGTCAACTTATCTTGGTGAGAAGAAAATCTGTTGGTTATTAAAAAAAATTCTGAAATTTGCACGTTTTCCTATAGTTTCTGTTCTGCTTTTGCTATTTTGAGGATATTATTCCCATCTATAATTTTGAAAACTTTTTAATTCCTATTTTTCCATAAGTATACTATTATCCAAGGAAAAAAACTATTTAGACTATCTTTAAAAAATCTTCAAAACAAATAATACATATTTGAGAAGACCGATAACATTGATAAAAACCTCGGATTCGATGGAGTATTAGATAGAGCTCATGTTTAAATCACAGGGAGACATTAAAAAATAAAATTATTTATCGATTCTTTAATTGCCCCACACTAAGTACATTTAGTTTCACATTTTATCCTTCAAATTCTTTTTTTTTTACCGAAATACATCGATCTGCCAAAGTAAATATATAATTTTTGGAGGAAAATTAGTTTTCCATGAATAAGCCATAAGTTTTTTTATATTGGGTCTAAAATTTACTTTTTGAAATATTTATCTGGATACAGTTGTTTTACTTCATAGTTCCAGATCTTCATGAATAATAATCTCTTTTAGTATCTGCATATTCTACTTTTGAGCCTTAGGATCAATCAAATCACTGACAATCAGCAAAATGATCATAATTGATTAAGTTGAAGTTGTTGATATCAGGCGGAGAACTGATATCCAGAGTTATTCCATACAAAAATGAATGAGTCTATTCCAATCTTTTTGATTAGTCATTTTTTAACCAAAGATCTAGTTGATGTAATACTACTACATTTATATGATGAAAAATAATATCTGATTGGATCTACAGGGGTTGAATTCCAGAAATAACATCATTTGAAAATCATTGAAAATAAAGATTCCAAAAAATCCATTAAACACCAAAATTGTTTTGCCAATAAAGTGGTATTGAAATCCTCGATCACACAAATACCTAATCCACCATTTTCTTTTTTTCTGACATATTTTATGTCATTCCAACCAATGCAAATCTTTAGAATTACCACTATTACTCCACTAGAATTCCGCTACCACACTTGTAATTTTTTTTAGTTATCGACTAAGATAAATGAAAGCACGATATTACATGAGTTGGTAGTGCTTTTACAATGACTTAATCAGAATCTTATTTTTCTTCTTTGGACAATAATATAAGTGTCCACCCATTCACCCAAGTATTAAGCCTTTCATAGAGAAAGCTAAAAAATTGAGTTTATTCCCATCTATATATTTTAGGATTCCTAAATAGATTCACATCCCTCCAATATTGGATATGCCTAAAATTTGTTTCATTTTCTCTCAAACATGGTGATCCACTATATGTCGAAATTGCAATGAAAATTTAGAGAAATTAATTTGTTGCCGAGAAACTATCTCATAATTTTTAAGGATTTATAGAATATCCAAACATTTGTCTTTATTAGCTTGACAAATGAAAAGATTGTCATTTGAAAATTGACGATGTGATATAATGGGACTAGATCTCAAATATTTTATTCCCGTTATTAGTTTCTCTCATTTTGCTTTTCTAATATTAGTTATTAAAGCTTCTGCATATAAAATGAAAAGATATAGGGTTAAAAGATCTACCTAGTGAAGTCCTTTTTGTGGAACAATACAATCTGGGGGCTTGACCATTGATTGGAACTTCACTCTACTGATGAAATACATCTCATCATCTACGTGATTAATGTAGGTGAGACTTGAAAGGTTATTGAAATGTTTCAGCGACAGTTTCATTGAACACTTGGAGGACATTAATGATAGCAAACACAAATCAACATGATTTATAGCTATTAGGATCACATGCACACATTATAACATACAATTTCATCAAGCTATACATTCCGTGTTAGCAATCTATTAATCTTTTTTACATTCTCTTCCTTAATCAATTTTACACATTTTTACAACTCCAAAGGCTCGACTCGAAGGTACACATTTTAATCAATTTTACACATTCTTACAATCAGAAGATTCTCATCGACTCAAAGGTCCATATGATCTGAATATTCATATCAACCGAAAAGGTATACATTAGTCTATATCAACCGACAGTCTGAAGTCACACGATCCTAAATGTTCTTTACAGCCCAAAACCAACATACCCAATGATAAACAATAAAATCTATGAAGTTTTCGGTAGAATTTAGTTGGAGGCTAGTCAAAACCCACTCATGGTGGTTGTCCCTCTACTTTTGTGGCTCTTGTGCTTTTATAGGTGTAAAATCTGACTATGGCGAATTGGCTGAATGTTTTGAAAAAATATTTAGAGATTTGAAAAATTTCCCAAAATCTCGTATTAGTGTTTGATCGATCGATCATAGGTGATGATCTATTGATCAGCTCCTATGATTGGTCGATCATAAGTGGTCTTGGATCAATGGATTGATCAATCACTTCCCTCAAAGAAATTTTCAAAGGATGTGATTGATCCCTTGAACAGTCGACCTAGGTTGATCACCCAGTCAATTGCCTCCTGCTTTCTCCGTTTTGACTTATATAGACCAATTTTCTGTATTTTAGACATTTTTATATCTAACATTTAGATTGATCTCAAACTACTTCTAGATGAAAGCTAACATTTTTAACTATCTTGTGTCCAAATCTGATAAAAATGTGGTGGTCGGAAACCCTCCATTGAATGCAAAATGTATGGTGTTATTATTTTCATCTCATTTTGGTTCAAAACGTCCAAATTACCTAGAAAAGTCTTAAAACTCCAAAAACATAAATAGCACACTAAAACTCGTATTTTTCTTTAATAAAACTTACAAAATTCTAAGAAACTGTAAATTATAGAGTATATCAACTCCTCCAAATTTAAACTTTTGTTTGTCCTCAAACAAAGCAGACACATAAACTAGGAAAATAGGTATGATAACTTAGTAATTCATAAATTATGTTGAACACCATATTGACCATCACCATTGTAAACCACATAAAACATTATCAAAACTAGATAATATGTTAATGTACTCATCACAAACTTTGCAATCATCACAAATCCGGCTCAAAATCTCTTAGTCATCCAAATTCACTATTGTTGACTCCTTTAATTATTTATAGCATGAAGTCTCATTGAAAGAATATCGATCAAAGAACATGTAGACTCTTAATCTTTTTACACATGATCACACAAACAGCTTTGACATTTTTCTTTTTTACTTATTGATTTCTCCATATATTTTAAAGATATCATTTTTTTTTCTTTTGATACTCCATTTTTTTATTGAAAGAAGGAAAAGGAAAACGTACACTCATATACTTATTTTTTCAGGATTTGAAAAAGTGCCATAGTCAATATATAACCAAGTCCCAAGATGAGAAATTTGGAAGTTCATTTGGGCGTGGAACCTCCGAATGCTCCAAAGACATGAACTGTTTTTGGTAGATTGATCCACATGTTGCTTTCTACTTAGTAAAATCTATAATCAACTGTTATAATAATGGTCATTTTAAGAATTAGTGTAACAATGGTTAATGCCAATAAAAAAAAATCATAATTTCAGACTAATTTTGACTCCAAACAAAATTTATTACACATATGAAAATGTTCTCAAACAAAAAAAAAACATAAGAAAGAAATGAAAACGCGTTAGTGAAGATAGAAGCTCCCCCAAACTTGCTTCACACTATCCTCAATGTGATAGTAGTCAATCGACGGAGAGATAAAACACAAGCATAAAGATAAAAACAAGAGTATGGAGTAAGTGCGTAAAGATAATGTGTATGTGATATCATCTTTGGATTCGATAGTTTTTTTACTCGAAAAAAAAGCTCCAAACTCCTCTTGCGTGAACATGGCCAAAGATGATTCTTGTCGCTTTTTCGACATTTATGCATTATAAAGAAAAATTATAAAATAAGAAATAATCTAATTCAATGCACAAAATAGATAATTTTTCAGAATAAAACATACACAAGATAGAATTAAATTCAACCACTAGTTAGACAATCAAATTGTTTATAAATCTTGACGTTTATCTACGGTTAGTGGAATTTCATTGAACTGTAAATTATGCATTTTTTTTATTTTGTTTTAAGACAAAAAAGTTTAGGCAATAGTCTCATCATCAGCCATCTCAATAGAGTCATTCCATCACCAAATCATCAAAACTATTCATCAAAATTCTAAATATTAGTATTTAAACACTTGTTCTTCACAAAAATTCCAATTTTATAAGATAAATGTTAAGAATTCATTTTTTTCTATCAGTATGCAATTCTTAGCATGATTCCGGTTTAGCTTGACTTGGTGATACTTCTGCTAATCATAAGAATCAAAAAGATTGTCCCAATAAATCTTTAGTCTTTTTATGTCAAAATCGAAACAAGACAAGCAAACAGCACATAATATCCCATGGCAGAGATATATTGTTCATATTAATAAAGTTTATTGTAGGCTCAATGTATTTCTTGGAAGCTTTCTTCAATGGTTAGATGCTCAGGACGACTAAATGCACTAGGTGAAAAAATAAATTCAACCTTTTCTCTAAACAATCTTTTGAAAATTTGTTAACTTCCTATCCATATATCTAGTAGAATATAGTGTTCTCATTTTTAGAATCTAGGTTAACCTTAGGATTTTCTCTCTCATTCAAAATGAAGTTTACATCAAATTCATTTCCTAGGTATGATTTTTCAAAAATGGAACTAGATTCTTCAAGCATCCAAAAAAGAAGAATTGAGTTCATCAAGGCTTAGTTCTAGGTAGTTCCTAGCAAGATTTTCTGCTCTTAATGCAACTAATCTTTGAGTTTTATTTATCAATTTGTAGCATTCACTAATGAGATTAGGAGTTTGTATACTAATTATTATACATTTACATTTACGTTGGGTTGGTGGAACTAAATATATCACTTTTTTTATTTTTCTTTTCTCTATCACTACCTAAAGATCAGTAGATTCTCTTCCTTCATAGAATGATCGATGGGAGACAAGGTTTGTCCAGCTATACATTGCTACGTCATCTCTTCCACATGTCGTATTTTCCTGGTGGAATTTTCCAGTCCCACTTTCTATTTTGGTGTAAACACATTATTATCTAAACCATCATATGACTCATCCATCATTTTCAGTGAAGTGCTTGAAATACACAAAAAAAAAACAAAATGAAAACAAAGAAATCAAATAAAAATGAAAGGAATGCTAGACTAATCTTTATCGTAGTCAATATACGGTTGCAACGGCACCAATTTTATGATTAGTGCAGTTTTGTTACCCATAAAATATATGATAGTTGCAAGAATACAACAGACAATTTTAGAACTTTAAGATCAAATTCATGGAGGAAGATGGTTGCAATATAAGTTTTATCAATAAGGATTAAACTAGCAGAAAATAGAAGATTGAGTTTTTGTTGACTGAAATGAAACTAAAGCAATATTAAAACGCTTCAAATTCTTAAACACTCTTCATGTAGAGAGTGTTTGTCAAGAATAATCATCTTGTTTCTTAAAAACTGTTTTTATGGGTCTCTCTATATTTTCCACTCATTATTCCATCAATTACCCCTTCTTCTTTTTTCTTTTTTATATTTTTTATTTAATTATAAATCAACTCATTATTCACTCTCTCCTCCTTTTATTTAATATAAACAACTATTTTTGGGGGACCCACAAAAATCATCTTTCTCCTTCTTCCTTGGCCATTAACGTGCAACCACCCAACTCAACTTCATTTTTTTCAATTTTTTCTTCTTCTCTCTTTTTTCTCTCTTGAGTTTATACATGCACACTTGTGTACACTCGTCCGGAAAAGCTTTTTCGTCTGTTCTATAGCTCTGAAAACTCTCCGCCACTAACGTGGAGCTCCACTTGGATGATTTGTGGTTTTGGCGATTGAAGTCGATTTGAGCAGGATTTGAGCTATGGTTCTTCATTTCAAGTTTTGTGCATCATTTAAATGTCCGTTTCAAGGTTTAAATGAAGTTTAGTGATAGGATTTGAAATGTAGATCGTTTATTTATTACAGAGAAAGTACAACTGGATGTTACAAAAAATACAACTCAATACAACTATGTTGGAAATGTATAACTGAATACAATTGCATACAACTACGGGTTAGATTATACGACTGAGTATAATTATGGTAAACATATACAACTGAAAACAACCGAGTATTACTAATGTTGAATTTTATTGTTTTCATGTTATAATGAATCAAAAGCAACGTACTCTGGTACACATTGACTACGCAGGACATTGTGTAAAGAATGGAGATGATGTTGTATGAGTTTCAAGAGAAGATGTTCATCACGCTCTTGTGATGAAAAAAAAGAGACCTATATGCTTTTGGTTGAAGATATATGCAAGAAGATGAGAGTGGATGAAGTTAGGACTGCACTGAAATTAGTTACATACCATTTCTAGTGGACCCTAAGAAGCCAATATATATCTTGGATGATGAATGACTTATGTGTTACTTGGAGCTCTATGAAGATCATGCGAAAAGTGTGCTGCATGTGGAAGCTGTCAGTAATCAGAGCCAATTCATTGCAAGTAATTCAGACATGATTTCTAGTGCATGAGAAGATTATGGAAATAAAAATCAAGCTGCAAGTGAGCCATCAGAACATAATGTTATTGTTGTACATGATGAAGAAGGAAGAAACATGGATACCTTGTTTATGAATGAAGTCATTGAGGTCACACCTTCGATACAAGGAGATGAGCCTGCAAATCTCGAATGGGAAGATAGTATGAATGTGAAAATTAGTCAACAATTTGAAAGCAAGGCACACATGCAAGAATTAGTAGAGAGAGCTGGACATTTAAAATGTTTTCAGTATGCTGTTATTAATACCGATAAAAAACGGTATGTGGTCAAATGTTGTGGAGCAGAAAAAGGTTGCAAGTGGTATTTGCGGGCTACGAGACATGCTGATTCAACTTTCTTCTAGATCAGAAGGTACAACAACATTCATATGTGTTCGCATGCATCTTCTAGTACAAGTACAAGGAGAAGATGTGGCACAACACGATTAACTGCTTCTGTTTTGCATGATGATTACCCAGGAACTCTTGATACACCGAGTACAAATAATATCATTGATTTGGTACAAGGAAGAGTAGGAGTGAAAGTATCACGTAGTACCGCTTGGAGAGGAAAAAACAAAGCTTGTGAAGATGTACGAGGTTCTCCAGAGGATAGCTATAAGATGTTGTTTCCTTATATGTACATGTTGGAGAAGATGAATTCGGGTACTGTTACTTATGTGGAATTGGATGAAGAAAATAATTTTTTGTACTTGTTTTTTGCGTTGGGAGCAAGCATTGAAGACTTTTCAGCCATGAGGAAAGTGATTGTTGTGGATGGAACTCATATTAAGAATGCAGTTAGTGGAAAACTAATAGTTGCGACTGCACAAGATCCTGATCATCACCACTATCTGATTGCTTTTGGTGTTGTTGATGGTGAAAAAGATTTCAGTCTTACTTGGTTTTTTAGTAAGTTGAAATCAGTAGTACCAAATAGTGATGATCTAGTATTTGTAACGGATAGACACATTAGTTTTATCAAATCAATAGCTGAGGTGTATCTGCTAGCTCTGCATGGGTATTGTACTTATCACATATCTCCGAACGTGAAGGAAAACTGTTCGTACGTCAACAAAGAAGTACTTGCAAAATGGTTCAGGGCAATGGCAGAAGTGTAAACGAAGTGTGAGTTTCAAAAGCAATACAATGCTTTTATTAAAAGATATCCAGCGACAGGGGATTATCTTGATAAAAGTTGTCATGAAACTTGGAAATGAGCAAGATGTTATTTCTCGGAAGATAGGTACAACATGTACACAAGCAATGCATGTGAGTCTATTAGCGCGGTGTTGAGAAAAGCAAGGAAGTACTCTCTTCTGCCGATGATCGATTTCATTGTTTCAAAGATAGTTGAGTGGTTCAACAAGAATCGACAGAATTCTCTCAAAGATGGGATGCTGGTACCTTTTATTGAGAAAGAGTTGCACACTTTGTGTGCTGCGGCGGAGAAGTTGAATGTGACAGTGTTAAACATATTTTTACTTGAGTTTAACGTGTGTGGAGAAGATGATAATGTTTATTTGGTTGATCTGAGAATGAAGAAATGCACATGCAAGCGCTTTGATCTTGATAAGTATTCATGTGTTCATGTTGTTGCGGCCCTTATGGAAGCAAAAAAAAGAAATACACCAAAATTTAAATAAATGATTTGTGCTTCAAGTATTATTGGATGATGAATTGGGCATTGGCTTATGGCTTATTGCAAGACGATATATCTAGTACCTCATATGTCTCAGTGGATAATTTTTGACCATATTGCTGATATGGTTGTCCATCCTTCGGATTACGTCACCAAAAGAAAAAGACCCCAAGTAACAAGGTTTTCATCAGTTAGAGAACATCGGCAAAGGAGAAAAAGTACTTCCAGAGGAGGTTTATATTCATACTTTGATTGTAGTAGTGGTGGTAGTGGTATCAGATATTGAAACTTACTATGAATTATTGAGTATTACTCGTAAAACTATGTACTAGAACGTACAACTGTGTATTACTGGTACAACTATGATGTAGGGTTTTGTTTAGGGATTATGGTTTGGGTTTAGGATTTAAGGTTTTATAGTTTTAATCATGTATTTGGGATACTAAAACCAGCGTTTAGCCTATTAATTATGATATCCAGTTATGAATCTAGAAAAAAGTAAAAATAACATTTTCTAATCTAATAAACCCTAAACATATATGTGTGTTGTTAGCTTGTTTGATTATAAGTATGTGAATTGCTCAAAATTTGTAATTTTGAGAATCTATTACTATGAAAATTTTTTACTCATAATTTAGTAACCTAATGGAGTCGATACAACTACTTGTTATTTATATAGCTATATACAATTACAGTGTGAACGCTTCTAGTGTAAACAAGTGTGAACGCAGAATATTAATTATTTTTTATTGAACAGTAGTGTGAACACGCGGGGTGACACATGTGATTTAGCACCTGTTGTATTCAGTTGTATTATCAAAATGTAATTGTTTGCAGTTGTATTCAGTTGTATTATAAAAATTTAGTTGTATTCTCAAAAGAACAAGAACATTATAATAGAGTTTAACACCTAAAATAACACAATGTGAGTTTAACACCTAGAATAACACAATAGAATTTAACACATAGAATAACACAAAATAGTTAAACACCTAAAATAACATAATAGAGTTTAAAACCACAAAACAACACAATAGAGTTTAAAACCACAAAATATCAAGAACAATAAAAAACACATAATAGTTTAAGCATTAACAAAAGGGCTTTGCCTAAATTTAGAAGGACATTTTTTTCCTTTTCAGCCTCTTAGATGGACTAGAGCTGTCTTCATCACTCTCATCATCTTCACCACCACCACCACAACCATCGCCACCACCATCGCTACTACCATCAACACCACCATCGCCACCACCACCACAACCACCGCCATCACCACCAACCTCACCACCGCCATCACCACCAGCCTCACCACCATCGCCATCGCCACCATCATCATCACCACCACCCACATCACCATCACCTACATCACCACCACCCACATCGCCACCACCCACATCGCCACCACAATCACCATCATAACCACCATCACCATCACCACCATAACCACCAACATAACCACTTTCATTATCCTTACCCTCACCTTCAATCTTCTTCTCTAATAAATCAATCCTTACCTCTAGCGCATCAAACCTCTTGTTGATGTTGTCAAACCCTTCTTCCATCATCTTCATAAGTCTTTCATAACCCTCCACCACATCCTCACCCTCATCGCCAAATTTCTCCACTTCAATCGCTTATGGGAGTTTCTCTTCTCTTCTCACAGTCAATGCTCGACCAGCTTTGTCTAACTCGAAGATGTCTTGCCAGAAAATTTTCTTCTCATCGACCAACCACTGGTTTCAGCTCAGAGATAAGAAAGAATCTCCTTCATCATCTAAGTTATCTTTGAAAATGCGTGACAGTAGGTCTTGCTCGTCTATATTAGGTTCCAAAATGCTTAAGATTCTTTGTGCATCAGTCTGCAAAACCAATAGTCAGTCAACACATTATTAATACAAATAGGTATTAATAAATACAACTAAGTACATTTGTTGATCCCAGTGCTTCATTAATCTCTTCTAACGAAAATCCTTTAAGATAATTGCCACGTCTTTTTTTTCCGCCATTTTTGTTTGCACATTCTCGGACATCCACGTCAGCTGTGCGGTCATCTTTGTGAAACTTAAGTCCTAAGTCTGGAATGGCTTCACAAGCCAAAAGCTGCAAATCACTTACATTAAGCCAACCGTGAAATTTACTATAAGAAAATGAAACTATACGAAGAAGATTTACCTCCAACGGAATGATGAATCCTGGAAAGCACCATGTGGGTTTAGCAAATCCTTTGAAATAATCCCTCATATGGAAAATCTCTTCAATGCAATCATTAAAGGTGTATCGCCCATATGGAAATGTGCTACATGCTTCGAGATCATCCACAATTCGAAGAAGAAAAAGATCAATAAATCCGTACCTTTTTGATCATTTGATGATGGTGCACAAGAACAATAGAACCGCCATTTTAAGTCGCTTTCTATCGGGTGTCATTTTCTTCAGTTTTACTCTCACTTCAGCAACAGTTATTTTTTCAGTCTTCTTAAAGTGACGCTTTACAAACCTCAAGCTCCCAAGTGTTTTATACGCTGGAGGATATGAGCGGCAGTCTAATCCACTGATCAACGCATGTTCTTTCAGCGAATACCGCACTTGCACACCGTTAACCGCAAACCAAAACATCTTAGGGTTCTCCATTGAGACTGTGCGTAGAAGAAGCATCCACATTCCCATTAAATTGTGGTTATTGCTTCTCTCCTTATGCCAAATGTGCTGGAACTGATGATGATTTGCAAACCATCCCGGTTCTAGTCCCACTTATCGTCCATTCTTAAGACCCGCAATCTCATTCAGTGTGTTATAATCCTCACACTTATACGCAATCTTGCAGATTGTAACATAATCGGTATTTTTAAAGAAGAGTGTTCTGGGACCAGGCGACTCACAAACCTGTAATCCAAACACATTTCTAGTTAGTATTTATATATGTTGATACTTGGTTATATAAAAACTATTAGTTGTAGCGATTGATACTCAGTTATATAAAAACAAGTAGTTTTACCGATTGATACTCAGTTATACAAAAATATGTAGTTGTATCGATTGATACTCAGTTTTACAGAAACGTCTAGTTGTATAAATCGATACTCAGTTTTACAAAATCCTCTAATTGTATAAATTGATAATCAATTGTATTACGGTTACTACCATACAATACCAAATATCTTCAAATCAACTACTAATCTATGGTATAATTCCGCCTAATTCCGCCTAAAAGTAACTAAATAGATTAGGGTTTACCTCTGTATCCGCCGATGTGGAAGATACCGCCGGTTCCGCTGTCGAAGGTTCTGCTGCCGCCGGTTCCGATGCGGCAAATGTAGGTATGAAATCCATTGATAGAGATGGCGGATTTGGAGGAGATGGCGAATTTGGTGGAGAATCGGGGCTTGGAGAAGATGGAGGAGTTGGATGAGATGGCGGATTTGGAGGAGATGACGGATTTAGAGGAGATGGAGGCTTGGAGAAGATTAAGGGCTAGAAGATGGATGAGTTGGAGTATGAGGCGTCTAAACAACCATTCGAAGCTCTCTCGGCAGATATGTAGTTCGTTCTCTCGCCGAAGGAGGATTCGTTCTCTTCTGCTTCGCCGATGGCTTCTTCCTCTTCGAGGGTGGTTTCTCGCCGTCTTCCTAGTTTGCGGAGGAACCATTTCTAGGGGTTGGGAAGAAGATGCTGGATTTTATTTAGGTTGGGAGTAGGTGGTTAAGGAGTGTCAATTTCGCCGGAGAAGAAATCGGGGGAAGAAGGGAGAGAGAGGAGATATGGTCGAAGTCTCGGGGGGAGAGGGCGAGTGGGAAAGAGAGAGGGAGAGGGTGGGTCCCATGACAAAAAAAAAATTAATTTTTAAAATTTAAATTATTCTGGGTCGGGTCGGGTTGAGCGGTTAATCCGCTGGATCATGGTATGGGTTGTAATAAGTTTAAAAGGTGAATGTAATTTTGTAATTTCGCTATTTTTTAATTTTTTTTAAAAAAATCAAAACGGATGAAGAGTGTTTTAGAAATGTTTTTAAAACAGAAGGATTTTTTAGAATTTGTCTCTATTAAAACAGTAAGAAGTAATAAAAACTAAATGTTGAGTATCATAATTTTTTTAGGGATTCATGGTTTAGACTATTTATAATTCAACAACTATAAACAATCATATATCTTTTCATCTTACAACTTAAAACACTACAATTTGATAGTCTCTACTCTCTAGTCTAAAATTGACTTATGATATTGAATCTAAATCATATTCTTTTAAGTACAGCTAATAACACAAAGACGCAAACTAATTTAATATGTTCACTAGATATGTACAAAATCAAGATTAATATTCTAAACATATTTCCTATTTAATCCAATTCAGACTAATCAACGACTTTTCAATTTCAAGGTTAGGTGTACATGCTAGTAATATGCACTATGAACATAAGTTGACAGATGATTAATTTGATGCAATAAAAGTGTCACTCTAGAAATTAAACATATCTACCAAACCACGAATAGATCCCCTTTAGAAACTCTTAAACCCCAACAAAAGATCATTTAATCATGATAGATGATATTTCAGAATAGAACTACAAATTTGCATAAATAAAAAGGCTTTATAAATCATCTCTATATCCAGTGGTCATGGGTCAATGGACCGGTCGATCAATTCTCTTGGGGAAATTTCCAAATGATGTGATTGACCTTCTGATTGACTGACCTGGGTCGATCATCCAATTAATTGACTCTTACTTTCTCTGCTTGCTCCATTACGACGCCATATATATCATCTTTGAAAATTTTAGACATTTGTTTAAGTATAACCGTTAGACTGGCCTCAACCCATTTTTAGTGATAAACTCTAACAATCTCAGCTATTATGTGTTTGATTAAGTGGTGCGAAATACTCCATAGGATGCAAAAATTTTGTTGCCAAAAAGTTGCTCAGTCTCCAAGATGCTTGTTTTGATTTCCTTTTGGCCGACCTGTAAAAGCCTTATTATACATCAATACTCATTCTTTTCTTTATTGAAGATTTATATAAAAATCATACTAATAATAGTAATGTATGAGGTATATAGAAAACTTATTATTGAACTCTTGAAAGAAAATGAGTTTAAATAGGTTTTTATTGTGGACACTACATAAAGAAAAAGAGCGGAAAATTATATAGACTTAAAGAGAAAATAAGTCGCAATCTTTAGACTACTTTTAACGACTCTTGATCTCCAGACTTGGTCAAATATGACTCTTCAACTGCTTGGTTGGTTTCCTTGGCTTTAGTCCTGGATGCAGACCGGGCGATGGCGTTGTTTCCATGGCCGCTTGGTCCATCGCGAGCTTGTAAGTACACTAAGGCCATAGCCTTTACTTCGTTGTCCAAATGGCCCAAGTGGTCTACAACTGACTTAAGCAAGGGAATGGGTAACTTAGACAACGTCTTGGCTCTTGACCAAGTTATAGCGCCGGCTGGAACCTCGAGTGTCTCCGCTGGTTTAACTTCAAAGATGGTTATTCCCTCCTCGGCCTTCTCCTCATATTCAAGTTGGTCCATAATCACATCACAATCTATAAGTGTTTTCCAATTTCCTAACACTTTTGTAGAACCAAAAAGCTCTCCTAAGATGATCCAAGAATTTTGTCAATCCGCAATGACATAAACTTATTTTTCAATGTCGTTTGGATCAGTCCATGGTAATCGGTAAACAACCAAAAGCTATTGTTCTTCTTTCTTACCAATATGATTGATGCATCCCATGATGGACTACTCAGTCTGATGAACTCTTCTTTGAACAACTATTTTATTGTTTCTGAGACTCTACAATTCTTAAACTTGTGATGGTTGCCATTGATGTTTCATAACCCTTCTAGATCATGCGCTCTGCTCATAATACTATGAATACTAGAAAATTTCCAATTTCCTTAGAACACTAACTTCTCTTTCCTCGGCTAATGTCATTTCTTGCAGTCCCAACTAACTATATATTGTGTCAATCAGTCCACACCAAGTATTACTTTGTACCCTTCTTGATAAGATCTTGGTCAAGATCACAAACCCAAAACCAGCACAACAAGGGAGTAAGGGGGATAAGCCTTGCGCAACGAGCGTGAACTCAAGCTGCCAAGAGATGTGGGAGGAAGTGGTCACACAAAATCTGCGGAAGACCTTTGATTTACCGGACTTGATGAACCAAGGATATGATGCACCAAGGTTCAACAAGGGTTTCCTAGACGGGCCCAAGGATATTACACACCAAGAGAGAGCCTAGGAGAGAGTAGATATAACGCACTACTCGGTGATCAAAACTCTTAAGAAAGCAAAAGCTATTTTTATTAAAATTTTCGATGATGAGTACAAATGAGAAAACATGAGAATTTATAGAAGAGAAAAGGAAGACAAGCTTGCATGTTGGAGCAGACTCCAATGACATGCAAGCACATGCATAAAAACATTAATTAAAGCAATAAAGATAGAACTCCCATCCGCCAACTATCAACTAACTTCTTTATGAAGAAGTAGTTGGCAAAATGGATCGGGCCTTGGACAAACAATAAATAGGCTGAAAGAAAGTGGACAATGGCTTCATTAAAAACCTAATTTGGTAAACCCAATGGGACAAACCCAAGTCAGGGAAAAAGAGCACCATTGGAACACTTACCCATTCATTGTATTCCAAAGGCTTGAAGAAAAATAGATGAGGCCGTCCTTGCTTCATGCTGGAGCAAAATCTGGATGGTCTTGAGATAACCTCCTAGAGCATCCTTAAGTCTTCTGGGTTGAGCCTGGGTCATGGAACCGACTGATTTCGCCCAAGCGTCCATGTCCTTGTCGACCGAATCATCCGGATACTTTGTAGACCCGGTGAGGATCACATCATACCCTCCCTCTTCAAAAGGATTTGTCCTCAAATCCGAATCATCTGCATGGACAAAGAACAAGTTAATAGTCGCAGAATCATGTAGGAAAAAGGACTTACCTCAAAATTGGTTCACGCTTGGTTCTGGCTTATGCATGGTGTCTGGTGGTTTCTGTTTGACCATAATAAAGAGGTGGACGTCCAAGTTCTCAGTTTGGTCCAAATCAGGTTTCTTGAAATGTTTGTCTTCATCTCGTCGTTTGGTTCTTCTATTGTGCTTCCAAGCTACTCCAAAACCTGAAATTAGCTCTTTTGACAAAGTCAAGTGGGTTATATCTGTGTGATTAAGGATAAAAAGATATCTAAGGTCTTGGATCAATACAGCCTGAGGACATTTATGGACACATGAAAATTGTTTTCCAAACGTTTTCTGAAACAAGTAAATACTCAAGGCAAATTTAGAATCACAAATTTCAGTAAACAAACAATCCTTTTGTCTAGAAAAGTTCTCAAGTTTAAGTGTTTCAAAAGACTGAATCATTTTGTCAAACTCAAAGAAACAGAAAATTCTTTAACATTTTCTAGACCAAAGCGTTTTTCTTCATCAGGACTAACAAGAACAAACAAGTCAGGCAAAGTACTAATCACACCAATTTCCTTACAGTGCTTGTTGCGATTTTTACAAAGGAAAGAGGGAATGAGCGGTTCATCTTTGATTACTTTATAGCCACTTGTTTTGTTGTCAGCATCATACTCTTTCTCTTGGTCAAGTTTTGTTCTTAAAACCGTTTGACCTGTACCAACCAAAAGCAAGTTAAGTCTCATTCGTTTTTGGTAGTCAAGCTAATTACCTCGAGCTTATTGCTTTATATTTGGTTGGCATATCTGAGATGGATTCTTCTTGACTTCCAATTTTTCAGCTTCTTTGCAAACCAAAAGTGGCTGGTCCGTTTCTTTGAGTTGATCAACTAGTTCCACAATAGAACAACTAAGCTCCTGATTGGTGGTAAGAACTTCTGAAGATGATTGTGGAGCTTTGTTTTTTTTCCAGCTATTCTTCCAGTTTTTAAGCGATTCCTTAAGTGGATCATCAAGGTCGTACAAAGGCTTTGACTTTTCCAGATGTTGGTGAAGTTTGCTTGGACGGTGAGAATTGTTTTGTTTGAACTATTCCACGGCTTCATCACCATAATTTCTTTGTTGAACACGTCTTCCTTTTGAAGAAGGAAAGGAACGCATCTCAAATGTCTGGTAAAGCCATTCATCAACATAATAATTGTGGCGATCACATCTTCATTTTGTAGACTCCATGGGGCGCCTTTCATGCACTTGATCAGATCACTCACGCCTAGGTGGTTCATGGAACTGGTTTCATTGAGGTGCTCGCCTTTCATGAATCTGGTCAGACCTTCCACGTCTAGATGGGGATTCAAGTAGCTGATGTCGTTGATGGATGTAATTATGATCTGGGATAAGTGGTCTGTCCCATTCTACAACATAATCTCTCCAGTGGGAATGAAAAGAGTCGCGGCGAGCTCTTTGTATCTGATCCGGTTTAGTACTTGGTTGCCTTTGTTCTTCTTTGCCTTTCCATGGTGGTTTCATTTGTTTTCTGTCTTGTAGAACATCTTGACAAAATGCTTCAAATCTGGCGTCCATTACTTGTTCCATCCTAGACATGATAGCATCAACAAACCGCTTGTCGTTTTCATGGTTGTTGGACTTCCTTCTTCTTGGTTGGCTTTCAATCTTGGGGTCAGATTCATCTTCTTGCTCATGCATCCTTCCTGAAAAGAAAACACAAAACAGCCAGTAAAAAGTTCTTTTAAAAGAAGGTAAAGCGTAATTCAAACATGAAAAGAAAAGAGAAGGAAAACGAAAACTCAGCTTGTTGTGTTGCTCTGATACCACTTGATAAGATCTTGGTCAAGATCACAAACCCAAAACCGACACAACAAGGGAGTAAGGGGGATAAGCCTTGCACAACGAACGTGAGCTCAAGCTGCTAAGGGATGTGGGAGGAAGTGGTCACACAAAGGCTGTGGAAGACCTTTGATTTACCGGACTTGATGAACTAAGGATATGACGCACCAAGGTTCAACAAGAATTTCTTAGACGGGCCCAAGGATATTACACACCAAGGGAGAGCCTAGGAGATAGTAGATATGACGCACTACTTGGTGATCGAAACTCTTAAGAAAGCAAAAACTTTTTTTATCAAAATATTTGATGATGAGTACAAATGAGAGAACATGAGAATTTATAAAAGAGAAAAGGAAGACAAGCTTGCATGCTGGAACAGACTCCAATGACATGCAAGCACATGCATAGAAACATTAATTAAAGCAATAAAATGGAGAAGTAGTTGGCAAAATGGGTCGGGCCTTGGAAAAACAATAAATGGGCTGAAAGAAAGTGGACCAATGGCCTCATTAAAAACCTAACTTGGTAAACCCAATGGAACAAACCCAAGTTAGAGAAAAAGAGCACCATTAGAACACTTATCCATTCATTGTATTCCAAAGGCTTGAAGAAAAATAGATGAGGCCGTCCTTGGTTCATGCTGGAACGAAGTCTGGATGGTCTTGAGAGAACCTCCTAGGGCGTCCTTAAGTCTTCTGGGTTGGGCTTGGGTCATGGAACCGACTAATTTTGCCCAAGCGTCCATGTCCTTGTCGTCTGAATCATCCGGATACTTTTTAGACCCGGTGAAGATCACATCACTTCTACGGATAACATAAGTGAATTGTCCAGCATGTCCACTCCTACATCATACTAGATATATCTCGATACATTACACATGACTTAAATATTTCTTAGTGGTTGTATGAACCATTTTGATTCCTTCATCACATCCTCCTTAAAGATACTTGATACTCAACACATTTGTGATTTTTAAGTTAGTTCTCATTAATTTCTTGAAAACTTTTGAACACAAAACCACTTAGCCAATCTTGCTAATTGTTCCAACATTTATTACAAAACAAGCATTAGAAACCAACATTAAACTTATCCTTCACGTAAGACGTAGACTAGTAGTACATTTACATCCTTACCCTCAATTGCTATTTTCTAAAAGCGGTCATTCGGGACAAGATTGGCTTGGCATACCCCGCTATAATACCAAATTGAAACACTTCGACCCGAAAAACTTATAAATTTATTGAAATTTCTAAGTAAAAACATTAAACCAAATATTTTCATGGAATAAAAAAATTGCAGTCATAGTTAAGCAAAATGCCAATATTTTGTTAAATAAACATCTTAGTGAATACACAATCCCATAGATCCCTTACAATCTAAAGCCAACATACAATCCAAAGATTCGTTAAAGTCACATGACCCCGAAGATTCCTAAAGGTCTAAAGCCAACATTCTACCATATCATATGATTTTTCCATAATTAACCGGTCATTTAATTCCTTCTAACCTATCATGCTTCAATTTACTTAAGATAAAACCACATTTTAACCATACAAATTTCAACATAAACATGCAATCATCACACACAATCTAACATGCATTATCCTGCCACTTCCCAGATATGAAAGGGAGTAGAACAAAACTTTAACACCTAGGTAAGTCATTAGCACAACAAAAAGTTCCAACCAAATGTACATAAGAAAAGCTTTAAACCAACATAATCAATGTCCAAAAGGAAAGGAACACGAGGCTTTAACCTGGCACCAAGGCCGAAAAGAGATGCCATGAAGTACCTAATAGTTGTTTCCCCATCTTGAAGATGTCATCTTCTTTGTCTATTGAAACATGAATATGGTTGTTGGCTCTCCTATGCTTTTTCACAAAGTGAAAGAATTATACTTTGTGATCCACCTTTTGTCAAATCTGAATATCCCCTTCTTTTTGGATCCTCCCCATTGAAACAAAAAACGTGGAGGCTATGGTCTAAACTCACTCTAGGTAGGTATAAAGATTTGACAGCAGGAAACATTAAGTGTCAATCAGCATTGGCAACCACTCTGTCTAGTTTAAGTTAGACTAGCAGGAAAGACTGTACAATGATTTTCAAATTAAAACTAGAGAAAAGTCTAAATAAGAATTGGTATTTGTTGCAAATGATGCAAGTGATTTAAAAACAATGCAAAAACTTATATTAAAAATGTTGGGCATTTAAATAATTTTTTGAGGTATATGATTTAGATCGTTCATGCATCAAAACTAGAGGAAAATACATATTTTCACTTTCATAGCCTAAAAATCGATTTATGATATAAAAATAAATTATTCATTTTTATAAGCAACTAAATTCAACCACACATATATCCAAAGTAGGTGGCGAAAGCGGTCGTGGTCTGGTGGTAAGTGGGAGTGGCATTTGTCCCTCTCCATCGAGTTTCGAATCTCGCCGAAAGCACTTAAAGTGACAGGAGCAAGTGGCGCAGTTTTGGTACATAAGTCGTTACCTCTAAACTCTTATGGTCAAACAGTCAGAGTTATTCTCTGGTCTTATCCTAAGTGGTATCCTATCTTAGTTATATCACATATATGGATGTGGTGTAAAAACTACTAGAAATTAGCGTTAAAAAAATCCAAAGTAGGTGCAATATAGTCATTAATACATTTAGAATCAGTGTTACCATTCTAAACATACAGTCTATTCAATTCAATTCAATGAACCATGTGGTGTTCAAGCAATGACTTTCCTAGATCAGAGCTACATAATCAGTTTAGCAACATGCATTAAGAACATAATTGAACATAATATTACATCTATCTATATAATGAGTCACTTTATAAATCAAAATCTATTTACCAAGCCATGAATGAATCTCACTTAGATATCCTTATTTTCAACGAAAAAACTACTCATGATGAAATTAACAAAAGCAAAAACAATAGAAAATATTTTTTATTGAAATAGCAAAGAGATGAAAGTTCAGAATTACAACTTTTGTGAAGAACAGATGATTGAATTCTTCTCCCAAAGCAATAAAGTAACCAAAACAATAAATATAAAATAAAGAATGAAAAGTTTATTTGGTACAAGTGTGAAGGCTGTCTTCTAATTTTCTGGCTTCTCGCATGCTTTTATTGGTATAGAAGGTGGCTAGGAAAAAATGTTGAAGAATTTGGAAATATTTTCGAAAATTTGAAAACTTTCCTTTTTCTCGGACTGGTGATTGACCCAATCATGTCAGTTGCCCAGGGTCGATTATCCCTTGTTCCTCTGCTTACTCTACTTCAATGCCAGACGAACTAGTCTTCCGTATTTTGAATATTTCTTCAAATCTAACAATTAAATTTGGTCTCAAACCACTTTGAGATAAGAAACTATCCAATTTTGAGTAAGATCTCACTGAGGCAAGTCCTCCGTCAGATGCAAAACTTCTACTGCTAGGAAATTTTCTAAATTTGATTCTTTTTCTCATAAAACACTTTACAAATATTTTTTTTTTTTTTTGTCAACATAGCCTAATGGCTTTAATATCCCCAATAACATGCGGGGTGCTGGGTTCGAACCCTAAACCTGGTGTAATGAATGCAGAGGTGACTACCATTATGCCACATGATTCCTACTTTTACAAATATCTTTAAACTCTAAAATCACTGAAAAAATATATATTAAAAGTTAATTATTGTTTTATTAATTTTTTTTTTAAAAAAACATATAATATTTCTATTAAAAAGTACGAAACTATAGAATATATCAACTCCAAAAGACTTAAACTTTTGGTTTTCCTCAAAAAAGTACAGCATAAAAAGGTTTGAAAATATGGAAACACTAAAATCTTTGAAACTTTGCTTTATGATTCATGACCTACATACCCCATTAGATATAACCCACATTAAAGACATTCTCGCTAGAGTCAAGCATTCTCATCTCTGGTTCCATCATGCAAATTTTAGACCTACAAAAACTCAAGTTAGCTAGCTTCATACAATCATTAAATGTTTAGTGAATTTTCTCATTTCAAAGTGTAAATCGGATAAACGGTGCTATGTATTAAAGGTTTTTAAGATGTGAGACTTCCAAGTAGTTAGGATTACCTTAGTTCTCTCAAGGTGCTAGTTATTATGCAAAACAGTAAGAAAAATGAACATCTTGATATCCACACTTTCTAAAAAAAACACTCAAGTAATCTGTTAGTAATAAAAGAAGTTAAAATCCTAAAACAATGAAAAACATTTACTAATGGGTTGCCTCTTACGTTAAAATAGTTTAGCTCGACTTGGTAGCACATGTGCTAGTCATCAGAATCAAAAGCTTGGGTGAATTTTTTGTCCTTCTCTTGAAAATATAAAAAACAAAGCATACGAAACAAAACACAATTCTTCATAGCAACGAGAAAGAATCCATATCAAGGAAGATTACTACAGGCTCAAAATATTATTGGATGACGATAAGATGCATTGCTGGAAAAATAAAATCAACTACTTCTCTAACGAGTTTTCGAATAAGTAGTTAATTTCATCCTCATTTGTCTTATAGAATATTCTATTCTCATTCTTATATTGTCAACTTTAGGATTTTCCATCTCATCCAAGATGGTTTCTACATCAAGAGAATCTCCTAACTAAGATTTTTTCAAGAATGAAAGTAGATTCCTTTAGCATTGAAAAATTTAAGTTGAAATCATCATTTCTAGCTGAAAAATAATTAATACTCTTTTAAATATCGTTTTCGGAATCTTTTTTTGTTTTTGTATAATTGTTGTTTTCAGTTTTCAATGTAAAATATATTAGTTTTTAATGTTTTATAAATATTTTTATTCTACATTCTATTTTATTATTGGGTAGATTGAATTTATGTATATAATTAATGATGTTTTTGTTTAGAAAAAGTAAAAAAAAATTAATGTTTTTTTAATCTGTGTGCAAAAACCTAAAACGACAATTATAAAAAAACGGAGGAAATATCAAAGTTTATTTTTTGGTAATCCCTAGCAACCTTTTCTACTCTTAATGCATCTAATCTTTGAGTTTCACTTATTAAATCATAGCATTTATCAATGAGATTGAGAGTTTGCAAATTAGAAATTATATCTTCAATGCAAATCATTTAACTATCCTCAAAATTACATATTTCAGAGATTGAGTCATATATACTTTTAAGTTGGGTTGGTGGAACCGAATATACTACATCTTTAAATTTATTTGCTATATGTACCTCAAGATAAGTAACTCTCTTCTTTTAATTGAATGCTCAATAGGAGACAAGATTTTCAAAAATACATTGATATTTCATCCCTTGTCCATGTCTACTTTTCTGGTAGAGTTTTTCAAACTTCACTTTATGTTCTGGTTTAAGCACATTTCTCATAGAAATCATCATATGACCCATCCATGGAGTTTCTGATCATTGCCTACTTAACCACATTGCCTCTGAAGTTTCCCACAGCTGTGAGATCCCATATCTTGCTATCGGAATCCTCTAAAGGGAAAACATGTCATGAGGTCTAATCAAACCTATATATGCCGCACGACTTGATAAGGAAGATCTCGTGATGCTTTCCGTGAGCCAAGTAATGCAGTCTGACTTTTCTGAGTACCTCATTATATGCATCCTCGAATATCAATGCAAAGGGCGCCAAGAACAGTCACGTGAGGTCTAGAAAGTAGTGGTGATAGCTAGTCACGATTGTGGCAATACCCATAACCGCACATTCCCACTGGATCTTCCTTAACCCCGAGCTTCTCCAAATCATCCCTTCCATTGTAACTGGAAGTAGGCTGTTGTACAGTCTCGGACAGTACTTGTCCCACACTTTAACATTGCAATTCTTGTACTCTCATCTGTCCACAAGGTTGTTTTTGGATTTGAGTGGCTTTAAACCCATGAATGCATGGAGCTCCGAATGCTTTCTGTGTGAACGCAGCAGAAGAAAATGATTGATTTTTTTCTTCAACATTTTCGGCATTTTAATAAAAATTTCATAATAAGTAATAATTCAATCCAGTGCAGCAAAAAATGATTTTACAAATTAAAAACATATATAAGGTGGAATTAATTTCAATTAATAGCTAAAAACACTCAAAATTTTTTGTTGTTGAAAATTTGATGTTTATCTACGGTTGGAGGAGTTTTGGTAAACTGAAAATTATGAAACATTTTGATCCCACTGAATTAAAATAAACTCAAGTAATAATCTCATCAAAAATCATCTCAATAAATATTATTTCATCGTTATATCATCAAAACTAACCATCAAGAATCTAAAATCTACTTTTTAAACATTTGTTCTTGACAAAAAAAATAAATTATAGTATTTCACATTCCTAAGAAATTATAAACATGATTCCGGTCCTATCTAACTCTATAGACAATCTATAACAAGTTTCTCAATCAAAATAAGCAAGAACCCACAAACCCCTCTTCTCATTATCCACATGTGTGAAAAATCAAAATCCAGATTTCAAGATTTCACAAATCGGAGATGAAAATGGTATAAATAGAAAGAGCTCAAAAACTAATAAATTTAGAATAAAGAAACTTTCATATTAGTGTAAAATTGAAAAAAAATATGATTGAAAGAATTTTTTTATAAAATTTGGATAAAAAATCTGGGTTGTATCCATTATAAATATGTTTGATTAAATTGACACGGCCAATTCAACTCCCGATTCAATTATTTTTTTTTATTAAAAATCCAAAAGAAATGAAAAATTTATTGGGGGTGATCAATCAATCAATCAGAGTGCCTTTTTCGCATGTCCATCAACCTGTAAAGATCAAACAATTCCTTTTTTTAACATTATAACCTCTTGAATTCATTCTTGAAAACCAAATTCAATATGATACAATATTTTCCCTATTTGTAATTGGGACCAATCAAAAGGCAACTCATTGTTAATAGTTACATAATACATATGATACTTTTTCACTATATCCGCAATTGCATCAGCAGTCTTATTGGTTTCCCGTTGAATGAGTGCAATTTGATAGGAGGGATTTCACCTGGCTAGTGCTTGAATGTCTTGCAGATAGTTGTCTAAGCTGGGCCACTTATTCGGATCATTTACCGCTTTGTATAAATTGGAACAATCAATATGGAAATGCACATTCAAATATCCTATGTTAGCTAGACAGGTATAGGCCTCCGCATGTAAGGCCATAAGAGGTTGTGGGAATACCTTTGCTCTTATAAACCTAATATGTCCCATGGAGTTTCTAACTATCCAACCGGTACCAGAAACTAGATTCCTGGAAGTTCAAGATGCATCAACCTTACAAATTAGAGTATCTGCTATAGAGGTAATCCAACAAGTGACCCTGCTTATCACATTTGCCTGAATTGGTCTCTGCTCCTGTTACTGAAATGTAGCTGACAATGGTAATGGTGTTGGTTAATGCTTATTTTCCTTCACTTTAAACCATTTATCCGCATCTTCCATAACCTTTATACTTGTTTCCGAATGATCAAAATTCGTTCCTTCAAATAGGATATCATTACATGATTTTCAGGGGCTCCACATTATCCATGGCCAAAATCAAAGTTTCTCCTTTTTAGCATAATCCTATATACAGGTTGTCAAATTAGCATAAATAGAATTCTTGGCTTGCGGGACAAATAGAAACCATGCTGGCATAAACGCCCATATTGCTCTAGAAAATGAGCACATGAAAAAGATATGGTTCATGTCCTCCATCTCAGAGCCGCATCTGGAACATTCAGGTGTATTGATCAGTTTTTTGCCTCTCAATGCAACACTTGTGGGGAGTTTTCTCAAGATTCACCATAGGAGGTATTTTATCTTGGGAGATCCTTGTATGCTCCAAATCACCTTGTGGAGGTCACTCAAATTAGGGTTTAGCACTTGATCTCTGGAGTTTCTTTGAAGGATGTATTTATACAAGGTCCTGATTTGACCGATTACTTTCTGTCCGGTTGATAGATCTATGAATAGCTAGCCTTTGTATCATTTTTTCTTGGATTGATCTGGCAGATTAGTTTGCTTTCAATTTTCGAAAAAGCTTCTCTCAATCTGTCATTCATCAGATCCCGACTCCTTGAAATAATTTAAGCACTACCATTGTTGGTCAAACTCTTGTCAGAGTACTGGAGGTCTGGAGTGTGTTTCTACAATCCAGGGATCTTTTAATAGATTGACCTTGGTATCAATTCCAAAGATTCGTCGTAAGCCTAACCGCATTAGGCTTTGGGCTTGTTGAATTATTCACCATGGATATGAAGGTCTTGAATCGATTATGACATGTTTGAAATAGCGTCCTTGAGAGTTCTTGCAATGAGACTTTGTGGATTTGTATCGATTCTCAAGACCTATTTCCTAATCAGAGCTTGGTTAAAGCCTTTCATATCTCTAAACCTAGTCCCCTTTCATCTTTGGTTTTACATAAATTTTGTCAAGTCGTCCAATGAATTCTTTTATCTGTGTTTTGATTTCACCACCAAAAGCATGATATGATCTTATTTATGGTTTGGCAAGACATCGTATAGGTGTGTAATGCAAGAACTACAACATTTATCAAAGTCACATTTTTTGCTATAGAGAAGTATTTATTTTTTATGAATTGATTCTTAAATCCACTCTTTTTTTAAAGTACTTCTCTTGAAACCAATAAAGTCTCAGACAACTCTCTTAAAAATCCTATTTTTGCAATTTTTTTGAAACACTAAAATAATTTATTAGTAATAAAAGAAATTAAAACTTTAAAACAATAAAAACAGTTATTAATGGATTATCTCCTATTCATCACTTAGGAAAAAATTGTTTAGTTCGATCTATGGCACATGTGCTAGTCATAAGAATCAAAATATTGGTCTATCTTTGGTTCTTCTCATGTCAATATCAAAAGTAAAGAATACAAAACAACACAGTATTTTCCATTACACAGATAAAATAAAGAAAGTTTACTACAAGCTCAAAATATTCTTGAAATTTTTTTCAAGTAGTAGGATGCTCATGACGATCAAAAACATTTGGTAGAAAAAGAAAATCAACTATTTCTCTAAATGAGTTTTCGAATAAGTAATTAACTTCATCCAATTTATCTTATAAATAGTGTATTCTTATTTATATAATCTATGTCAACTTTAGGATCTTCCATCTTATCCAAGATGGGGTTTACATCAAATTTTTTTCTAAGTAAATTTTTTGGAGAATGGAATTAAATTCTTATAGCATCAAACCTAGAATCATCATTTAAAGCAGATAATATAATAAATATTAAGGTTATTTTTTGGTAATCTTTAGCAAGCTTTTCTATTTTTAATGTCTTTGAACTTTACTTATTAAGTCATAACATTCACCAGCGAGTTTGAGAGTTTGAAAACTATAAGTTATATCTTCAATGCACAAAATTTGCATATATTCAAAATTACAAATTTTAGAAATTGAATTATAGGTACTTTTAATCTGGGTTGGTAGAATCCAATATATTACTTTATTAATTTTATTTGTCATCTCTACTTCAAATTAAGTAAACACTTTTTTAAAAATGTTTGATAGATGTCAAGATTTGTCTTTTTAACTTCCCTCTCTGTTCTGGTATAAGCACATTCTCATTAAAATCATCAAATCTATGGTGAAATTTTTTTAACTCTACTTTTTGTTTTTGTGTAAGCACATTTTTATCGAAATCATTATATTACGTATTTATGGTTGTCAAGTAAAATATCTGAAATATAAAAGAAAACAGAAAAAAAATATTTGAATAATTTCTTGTTTTATACATAGAAGCAATGCTATCAATCACCATAACACCGCAAAAATTTGATATGTTATATTTTACCTAATGTTTTAATAACCAACCAATAACCAACCATTAAATTAATGCAAAAAGTATAGTATCTAAAAATCAAATCCACATAGAATAATAAATATTTTAAACATTAAGTTATGAATTATCATACATTTATTATCTAATATTTTATTAATTATTAAACATTATAAATAAATAAGTAAATCGTCTAATTTTCCTAGAATAGCAAACCATTTTACTAAAAGTTTCTCACTTTTAAAAGATATCAAAATATTATATTAAAAAAATTTCAACCAAATTGTTAAGGTTTTTAATTTTATAAACAAAATGATTCACTTGTTGATGATAGTTCTTGTAAATGTAATCCATTTTTCTCTCTTTTGTCGAAAAGTATAATGTGAAAAAATATATTAACAAAACACATAGTATTTGACGGTAAAGATAAGGAGAAACGAAATCCAACGATCAAAAAGTGAGGTGATGACAGTGTACAATACTGACACCATGCCACCGCTCATAATTGTGGAAAGTAGGGTCCCTCACTTTCTCTTCTCTGCTAAGCTTTCCACCCGGTCGGGTCGGGTCAATTCCGATCCACCCGGATTCTGACCGGAACTTACATCTGTCTCATATCTAATTCAGTGATAATTATCTATAGCTTGAACAATTTAATTTAGTCTAAAAAAATATTTAACATATAACAAATACAAAAATAGATTGGTTATAAAATAAAAACACATATAAGTATTTGAAATCACTTAAAAATTCTTTTTATAATTTCTGAGTTCTCAAAAATTTCCATAATTACTATATTTAAATTATCTATCTCAAAATTGTCTTTAACCCAAATTTTTTGAAAAAGTTTAAATAGTGATCTTTAGTGTTAAATTACTCGTTTACAATAATTTATTAGATTCCAACAAGTATGAAGATAGATATTTTATAAAAAATTACAATTTGAAAACTGTATTAAGTTCTTAAATTTTTTTAAATTCTTCACCTTTCATGTAATCACCACAATTACCTAAAACAATTATTTAAAAGTCGACAATTACCGATATTAATAAAGATTTTATAATGCTTTCAGCTATCAAATTTTCCGAATACATCTTATTATCAAAACTTCCAATTTAGATTTAATTAGAAATACCTCGAATATTATGTTTTTCAATCTGATTTAATTAGAATGACTCGTTTACGACCACTTATCCGCTAATAAGGATTTTATAATGCTTTCAGCCAATGAAGTTAAAACCAATATAAAATGTGTCTCTCTCTCTCTCTCTCTCTCTCTCTCTCTCTCTCTCTCTCTCTCACTCACTACAGTTCGAAGGTCTTAGACAGCGACGGAAACTGCTTCAAGAGATTTTAATGCCACGGAAAGCGAAGTGAGACAGATTTTCCTTATCTTCTTCCTCCTTCTCTCTTCCTTTCACCACAATATTTTGACGGAAAACATTTTAATCTTGTCTCTTCCTTGAATGTTCTTGCAGCTAAGTGTTCCAATGCGTACCCGTAGCGCCTTTGTTCTTCGTGCACTAAAGGTGTAAAAGACTGAGTTCGAGTTCTCAGTAAATGGGTTTGCTCTGATTCGGCGGTGAGAGAAGAAAGTGTGATTTTTTTTTTTGGGGGGGGGGGGGTAAGGAGGGAGAAAAAGGAGATGGAGAAAGACGAGTTTGTCTTGCTAGAGCTGAAGATTTATAGCTGGTGTAGTAGCTGGAAGTGAAGAAACTGTACGGAAATTAGGGTTTTGCTAATTTCTGTTTAGTGATAATTTGGTGTTTGAAGGAAGCAGATTTTGGGTTTTGTCTACTCTCTCTAAACATGAATCTTTCAACATCTGGGTTTGGTCATCAGAGTCATGAAGGTTAGTGAAAATTGTCTCTTGCTTGTTAGTTGCATTTCAAGAGTCATTTTTCTTGATTCTTGTGTTTTCTTTCTGTAACAGGAGAGAAGAAGTGTTTGAATTCTGAGCTATGGCATGCTTGTGCTGGACCATTGGTCTCTCTTCCATCATCTGGAAGCCGTGTTGTCTATTTTCCACAAGGTCACAGTGAACAGGTTCTAATCTTAATTATGGATTTTTAATTTGTGTTTTCCTCTTTGAGATTCGTTGCATTTAATGATGAAACTTGCAAAGAAGTTACAAAGCTAAGTAGCCTTTTTCTATTATAGGTTGCTGCTACGACTAATAAGGAAGTTGAAGGTCACATACCCAATTATCCAAGTCTACCACCACAACTAATATGTCAGCTCCATAATGTTACAATGCATGTGCGTAGTTAGTTCCCTGTCCTTTTCTCTCAATAACTGAAGTGGTTTTTTGGGATGTTGTGTTTGTAAGTACGGATTTTTTTGGTTTTGTATTTTTTAGGCAGACGTGGAGACGGATGAGGTTTATGCTCAAATGGTACTTCAACCATTGACACAGGTATCATACGAATGGTTTCAATATTTGTTACTAGAATCGGTTTGGTTAATCAACTGATTTTTGAGCTGTCATTGATTTTAGGAGGAGCAGAAGGATACGTTTGTACCGATCGAGTTAGGAATCCCGAGCAAGCAACCTAGCAATTACTTCTGCAAGACGTTGACAGCTAGTGATACCAGTACGCATGGAGGGTTTTCTGTTCCTAGGCGCGCTGCTGAGAAAGTCTTTCCTCCATTGGTAGGTACTTTTGCTTAGCATAGTGGCTAATACTAATACTGTGAGATATGTTCTGAGATGTCTTGCCTCTTTCTCCTTGCTGCAGGATTACACACAGCTGCCACCAGCACAAGAGTTGATTGCAAAGGATCTCCATGATAATGAATGGAAGTTTAGGCATATCTTTCGGGGTATGTTTCACTTTTCTTCTTCCAGTCGATCCTTTTAACTACATATAGTTGCGTCCCATGGTTGGTTTTTATCCTTGGTGCTGTGTAATACTGGCTGTGATAATTTTTATTTGGCTGTTAAAGTACGATCTTAGAAGAAGTTTTCTGCATATTGTTTGATGCAAGAACAGGGTTATCTATTTTGTTCTGTTAACGGAATGTGCCCCAATGCATGATCCAGGTGTTAATATCCTAAGTAACATTTGGTTCTAGGTAGTGATTTAACATGTATCTAAAAAGAAGGGAAGTGAGAAACAACTCAAACCACATCCTTTTTACCAGAAAAATTACCCATCGTAATAAGCGAATGTTTGGAGCTTTGTAGCAGAGTTTAGAAGATTACTTATTGGGGAAGTCAGGAACACGCTGATATGACAAGAGACCGTATGATGTTTCCCCAAAACGAAAAATTGTTAATGAGTTTCTGTTAAGTGCATATATTCAGTCACAATGGTCTTCTGCTCGCACTGCCCTTGTTTGGTTATGTTGGATATATACAGTTTATGCCTGCTCCTAGTTATATGATAAATTGACTGTTGAAGTCCCTTTTATGTTCTTCCTTTGCCAATTTCTTACATTTCTCTGGTGTATTTTTGCAGGACAGCCAAAGCGGCATCTGCTTACTACTGGATGGAGTGTCTTTGTCAGTGCAAAGCGACTTGTAACGGGAGATTCTGTTATATTTATCAGGTTTTACTCTTCCGTGGTACTCTCTTTTAGTTCATGATGATTATTGATTACCATATTAACCTAATGGCTTCAGGAATGAAAGGAATCAACTCCTTTTGGGAATCCGTCATGCCACTCGACCACAGACTATTGTACCATCGTCTATGTTATCAAGTGATAGCATGCATATTGGACTCCTCGCTGCAGCTGCTCATGCGGCTGCGACTAATAGCTGTTTTACTGTTTTTTATCATCCAAGGTTGAACCGCTTCTACTGCTTTTTCCTCAATATCTGATAAATTGTCCACTGATATTCTCCTTATGTTAAGGTCTAGCTCATCTGAGTTTGTGCTACCACTTCCCAAGTACATTAAAGCCGTTTTCCACACGCGTATTTCAGTTGGCATGCGCTTTCGTATGCTCTTTGAGACAGAAGAGTCAAGTGTTCGAAGGTAAAGTCATCTTGAAATGATTTTGATTCTAGCACTGTGAAATTTTTATCATTATGACACACTCACGTCAACTATTTCATATTCTGACAATGACTTGGTATTTTCCAGGTACATGGGTACTATAACTGGCATTGGTGATCTGGATTCTGTTCGTTGGCCAAACTCTCATTGGCGGTCTGTGAAGGTATTTCATATTTACACTCTTTAGTTCATTATAAAAAACCATTATGTGCAATAGTCTGAGGATTTATTCCTCCATCTTGTTTTAATAGTTGATTATATCTTTCTGTGGGATTTAGCCATCGTTGTTTTTGATACCTCTTCAGAAAATGCATGAAAGCCTGATAATGTACATAATTATTGATGTAGGTTGGTTGGGATGAATCGACAGCTGGGGAGAGACAGGCAAGGGCTTCTTTGTGGGAGATCGAACCTCTTACCACTTTTCCCATGTATCCATCACTGTTTCCTCTCAGGCTAAAGCGTCCTTGGCATCCCGGCGCATCGTCATTGCAAGGTATCAACCATTGGCCGCCGGATCTGTGCTACATTTTCTGCTCCCTTTTTACTCAAAGCATGCAAGCTATTAGATAATCATGCTTAGACTAACTATTGGACCTGGTATTACTTGAAACTTGAAAACATATGTGGGGAAGATAAGGTTAGAAAACCAAATTTAAGGCATAGCATGTGCAGAAAAGAAAATTATTCATTTAATGTTTTATGAGAAAAGTTGTTGATGGAAGCCTATCTTTCTCCATTTGGAAGTGTCTCGTGTGTAAAAATTTAGTTGTATGTGACTTCTAGATTCTTATGGCAGGTTATCTTTGATTGAGCCTTGGTTGTTTATCGACTTTTGACATGGTTTTTTGCTCATCAATAAACTTATACATTACTATGTTTTGTGTTTACTTCACTCGACTCTTAACACGTTGATGCTCATTGAGGGAGCCTTGGGTTGTTTATCGACTTTTGACAGGTTTTTTAGCTCGTAAATACTTATACATTACTATGTTTTGTGTTTACTTCACTCAGACTCTTAACACGGTGATGCTCATTGATTGACCATAATTTTTAATGTCGCTAAAAAATGTGCAGTTTAAGATGGAGAGTAGATGGAAAGTGTTTATGTTTATGTGTTATTCACTTATCTCGTGTCTAACAAATTTGTGACCCTTAGCATGACTATTTTACTAGGAGATAGAAACTATCGTTAGCTATTGCATTTTTTGTTCCTTGAAAACCGAGCTACTAGAGTGTTTGCATCCTCTTTTGAATGGGAAATCTCCAACTTCTTTTTTAAGATATATGAGTAGCCCTGAGTGATATCTCATCTGATAGTAAAATAGCTATATTTCTGTGGCAATCTGTTAACCAAAACCTGAACTTTCTGCTTAGGTGATTTACATATTTGTTGTAATGTTACAGATAACAGAGGTGACCTAACATGGCTTAGGGGTGGAGCTGGAGAGAATGGCATGCTTCCCTTAAACTATCCGTCTGCTAGTTTATTCCCATGGATGCAACCGAGGCTCGATCTCAGTCTACTAGGTACTGATCAGAATCAGCAGTACCAAGCAATGTTAGCAGCCGGTCTACAAAACATCGGAGGTGGTGATCCTCTGAGACAGCAGTTTGTCCATTACCAGGAACCAAACCACCAATATCTTCAACAATCAGCTGCCATCCACAGTTCCGGTTTGCTGCTTCAGCAACATCACCAAGCATCGTCACAGCAGCAACTCCCACGCCATCTTCTGCAAGCTCAAACCCAGATTCTGACTGAGACTTTTCCTCAGCAGAATATGCGACCGGAAGTTAGTAACCAAGTAGCTGGGCAGCCACAACAACCAGACCGTGTGTGGCAGCATTCTGATTTGCTTTCACCTTCATTCATGAAATCAGATTTTACCGACTTAAACAACAAATTCACATCAGCAGCTAATCAAGTACAGCAACAAAACTTGACCCCTCAAGGCTCTGGAGATAGTAGCAATCTCTTGAATTTTTCTATAACTGGTCAGTCTGTACAGTCTGAGCAATTACCGACGCAGGTTTGGTCTCATAAACACCCTCATCCTGAAACCAACGATTTTTCTGAGCCATTGTCTCTTCGACAAGCCTACGGTAGAGCATGTCCTTCTCTGGAACCTCCAAATACCCAAAACCTCTCTCTTTTTGGTGTTGATTCGGACTCTGGACTTTTCCTCCCCACCACCGTTCCTCGTTTTGGTGCTTTGTCAGCAGATGCTGATACCTCGTCAATGCCACTGACGGATTCTGGATTTCAGAACACTTTATACGGGTCCATGCAAGAAACTCCCGAGTTATCGCATGGGGTTGAGCAGACAAAGAACTTTGTTAAGGTGCTGTGTCAGTAAATTTTGACTTGTTTATCCATCCATTTGTTGTATCAACAAGTAAAGTGATGTTACATGATTCATATGTGCAGGTTTATAAATCTGGTTCGGTGGGGCGTTCACTCGACATCTCTAGGTTCAGTAGCTATCATGAGCTGAGAGAAGAGTTGGGTAAAATGTTTGATATCAAAGGGTTGTTGGAAGACGCCTTTAGATCAGGCTGGCAGCTTGTATTCGTGGACAAGGAGCATGATATACTTCTTCTCGGCGATGATCCTTGGGAGTAAGTAATTTCTCTTCCTCCTCCTTATGTTTTAATCGCAGACAGTATTTGAAATTACATAAAACTGTGATTGAAAATGGTAAAATTTTGTAGGTCATTTGTGAATAGCGTTTGGTACATAAAGATACTATCGCCGGATGATGTGCAGAAAATGGGTGAACATGGGGAAGGCAGCAACGGATCCTTCCCACAGAACCTAACCCATTTCTAGACAATTGAATCTATCTCGTCGGCATAGTTCTCATCCGCTCGTCTCTTTCTGTTACTTCTCTCACTTGGACGTCATATCTATGTATCATTTCGCAAGTTGGTTCTCAGAAGATTTAAGGGACTGTATTGAACGAACTGTCTTAAGCATAAGATCCTGTTTTAGCTAATGTTAACTCGTCCTGTCATCATTACAATCTTCTTTAGTTGTGTGGTAATGCCCTTTTGTTAGTAGTTGTCAATCTTTCAAAAGGTACAGCTCTACGGCACAATCGGACTCATACGAATGCCCAACGACGAATATTTCCGTGGACCACAGGGGTGCCACATGATGTCAATGGTGACTAAACTTAAAATGTATGTATTCAAAGAGTTTGAAAGCAAGATCTAGCACCTTTTGTCAACTAAAACAACAAAAAGAAACAGCCGGGCTTACCGGAATCTATATCAATACAACTCGAATACGAATCTGGCATGAGACAAGCTGACACGAAGGGACTAGAAGAAACCAACAAATTGCTAGACTAGACGATGGCAGGACCACTAACCAAAAGTTCAGAAGAATCTTAAAGACAGAATGGTACTAAAGATTACCTAATTGTTTCTCCTCATTTAAAACGTCAAGCTTTATACTCTACACATACAGAAAGATAACTAAACTATCATAAGCAATGCAAACTAAATCAATAAAAACCATAGATATCCATCCTGTGACCAACCTTGCGAGTCAGAACGACAACAACAAACAGAGTTTTCTAACAGAAACCCGAAATGATTACTTTGATTAAACCAATGTCTACATGATCAAAAAATTTCAGTATTAGCTCCTAAACTAGCCACATTGGTGTCAAGATAGTGAATAAATCTATGTAGTCAAGTATTGGTATATAAAAGTAACATCATAACCATATATAATAAACATCCGCTACACAAATCGTAAAGCACTGATATTTCATTACAATTAGGTTTAGATAAATCCATAAACATAGGTAGACAATAACGTAAAAGCGAGACACTCATGATGATAATATGCAGAAACTGAATTCACAAAAGGAACTTTTTTTTACTGTTTGGGTACTAGGATAAGAATAACCTCGAAGTTAAGCAGCTTCCTTCACAGGAGCTGGAGCTGGGATCTTGACGTAACCCAACTTCTTCAAGCTAGCTTCATCAGATTCATCATCCTCGTAATCATCTTCTTCGAAATTGTAGGTATGACGATTCACAACGAGAGCCCAAACGAGGTACATAGTCGCTGCGGTTAGGGCACCACATCCGACGCCGAATAAGAGAGCCATCACGACGCTAAGGATGTCTTTGGTACGATCTTTGAACGAATTGAGGTTATCGGAGATGAAAGGAAAAGATAATTGAGGACGATCCTCTTGGATCTGAGGCTTCTCGACGGCGGAAGCGAGGAATCCGTGGCGGCGATTGACGAAGAAAGGGACGATAGGGTGAGGATTGAGACGGCGGATTGTGAAGATGGTGACGAATCGAGTGGAGGAGAAATCGGATTCGGATTCGAGGTTAGGGTTTTCTGGGGTTATTGAGAGAGAATAGGAAGAGATGAGGAAGGTTTTGCAAGGACGAGCGGCGATGCCGGAGATTGAAAGGGAAGAGACAATGATCGCGAGGAGGAGGAGGTAAAATGACGACGCCATTGTTGTGTATCGTCTTTGACTTCTTCTTCCGGCTTTGAAACAAAAGACAATCTACCAGAAGATTCGGTGAACAAGAATATGATGATTTTTTTGTACTTTTAACTTAATTAAGAAAAAGTCCCTTTATTATCGTGTTTAACAATAAAGGTCCCTTAACGTTAGATGCATTTTTCAGTTAATTTGGATGATCGATAGTGACTGTTGGACCAAAATGTTATTAAATATATTGGATTTGAAACATGTTTTTAATACGAATATGAAATGAGTTTAGAAATTAGACCTATTAGGGAATAAGTGGAACTTAAGAAAGTCTCATATTGTTTAGGAAAAACTTTTTCTACTTACATATATATGGAACAAAGTCACTAAGTATCAAAAGTGGTTTATGGGGAGAACCAAGGAATCTACACGCGCGCACCATCACCACGGCCGCTCGTTCGGGCTTTGGGCTTTGGGATTTGTCTCGTCGTCGAGGAGTCTTATTTTTTTGCGACTGAAAATGAGATCGATCTCGTTCTACGTGAGATTCCATGATCGACCGGTACATTCTGGATCGATCGATCAGGTTCAAAATTTGATCGTTATCCGCGAATATTCCATTCAAAACGGTTATAACCGCTTGCGAAATTTTTAGGATTTCGCTGAAAGTCGGGATTTTATCCCGAAAACTCCCTAATCACTTTTTCCCTATAAATAGAGACCTAAAGCGATCATTCTGGGTATCCGAAGTATCCTAAGTATTCTGAGCATTCATGAAATCTCAAAAACCCTAAAAAAATTGCTTACTCTCTAAATTCACACTACGAGCGCTTTATTGAGTTAAGGAAAGAGATAATCTCGCCTTCTTTCTGGTTTTCATAAAATCATTTTATAAGTCGTGTTTTTACAATTGATATCTTCTTTTTATCACAAATATCAAATCGTATTTTCTTATCCGGTTTTATAGCTCCTACAGTGACAAATACACACCGTTAAAAGTGGTTGCTATAGCATTATGTAATGTTCTTTATAAGATCCATTAAAAGGATCCTTACATGAGATTATTTCTGATTCACACGCAGCTTTTATCCCAGGACGTCTAATCTCCTATAATGTTATAATTACACATGAGCTTATGCATTCCATAAAATTTCAGAAATTAGTTTCCCAAACTTATATGGTCATCGAAACAGATTTTACTAAAGCCTACGACAGAGTAGAATATAAGTTTCTTGAAGCAACAATGTGTGCCTTTGGTTTCTCTCCAGTTTGGTTAATTGGATCTTGGCCACAGTCACCTCTGTAAGCTATTTCATTTCAATAAATAGATGTCCTCAAGGTTTTATTACACCAGAACAGAAATTTTGTCAAGATGATCCCCAGTGTATTGTAACTTTATTTTCATGAAAGTCTAAAGATCTAAAATAATCAAAGAAAATTTAGATAGATATTAAAGATAATGTTGAATTTTTTATTTTATATATTATTTTCGATCTATCTAATTTTTTCTGATTTTTCTAGATTTTTCTTTTTTGATTTTTCTATTTTTTTTTTTGATTTTTCTAGATATGATCAGTTTTCTTGACCTCCCAATTCTTACAAAATTCCCTTATCGATATATTAGTTTCAAACCTGATCAATGACATCAAGCAATCCAAGTTCAAAATTTTAATGTTTACTTACGACTTATGGAATATTAATAGAGCAGTTCATCTCATCGCTAAAAAGGGTCTTTTAAACGAAATTTTCTATTATGGATCTCTTTATCCTCCCAATCGGTTAATTCAAACTTTGTATTCTGATTCTATACTTTCTATTTAATAAGATTCTAATTTCGTCGGGAAAATTTTTTTTTAGTGGAACTAGTTAAATTCTCTTGTTTTTTTGTTCTCTAGTCTATTAATAATAGTAAACCCAATTAATTTTAACGGTTGTGTCTTTTCATTATAATTTTATTCATCTGTTTATTGTAGCTTCTTTCCACTTATGTCTTTTGAACTTTATATAAAGGGTGTTTTGTTCACAATTTTTTTGTCTATCAAATCATCATATTTTCAAAGCTCCAAACCATTACAATTTTTTATATATATTTTCATCATACTTTTCTAATATGAGTTTGAAAAATGCATATACAGTGAGTGGTTAAATTTTTAAAAATAATTATACAAAAGCACTTAATATATATATATATATTTTTTTGAAATATTTCATTAAGTTATATTGATAAAAAATATAAATAGATCAAAAATCAATATATGTGGACAAATCAATGATTGATCATTCAAAAAACAGGATGTTTAATGTTCATTCTTTAAATAACAAGTTATATTATTTTTCATATGTTATCAAATTATGTAAAAACTATAAGTTGTATAATTAGGCAAGATATTTTTACAGTTGACGATAAATTTATTCTTTCGTTTAAAAATGCATGTGAAGCCAAAGTTTTAATGATAGAAAATAAAGAGTATTGTGAAGCATCATGTCATGCTAAATCTAAACAGTTGCGCTATTTACATGATTTGACGTAGTTCCCAGTTTCATTCTTTCAAACCTTTAAAGCATACGTTTTGGTATATTAAAAATTTGGATTCTCACATATTTATCATTTTATAGGTTTATGAACCGGTGTTGTTAGTCGGTTTGCAGCAAATGTGCTAAATTACCCGCATTATACTAAATGACGCTGGATCAATTCATTACTTGATCCGATTCGTCTTTCAATGTGGAACAACTATTAATTATCAATGAGTTATATTATAAAAATTACATCAATATTTATACGAGAACTAATGTATAGCAGCGATTGGCAATACAAATATGAACTAAATGGCATAATCAGGAATTTCTTAAAACTACAGGTAGTCCCGTTGGCTAGGAAGAAAACGGCAAGAAAACAGCTTCATCTGCCTGTGCTTAGATTGTCTGAAGCCTCGACCATCGTGGAAGCCAACCCATGACTACCCACCACTTGTTAGCCCTGAAGTCGTACACATGAACCATTTGGTCGTAACCATCATTCGTCTTCCTACCCTCCATCAACACTAAACATTTGCCGTCGTAAGCCTCTACGTTCCAATAAGCAAGCCTCTTTTAGTCCAGCACTCGGTTCCGGATCTGCCTCACGAAGACCCATTTGGGATCACTGAGAATATTCTCGAGGACATATCAGTAAATGACTTCCTCCGCCACGCCGATATCAAGGTTAGGCTTTTAGTTCCCTAGGCGGCAAAGATCGTTTTCAAACTTAATCCTTTGGGGAATTTAATCGGGATCAGTCGTACTTGTTCTGTTTCGGGGTTGAAAGCTACGATGCTTGAGCGGCAAGTAATCTTCGTTTCCGAATATCTCCATGAGTTTTTGGCGTTAATCTCGAGCCCATACCCCGACGAACAACTTCTCCACGACCAAGTACACAATCGAAACGCACAACACATGAGACCAGAAAAATTCAAGAATCAAAACTTCTTCGTTTGCGGCGCATAGACGATCATCAATCCAGGAGCAGAAGAAGGCCAGAGCAAGATCTCAAAATATGACACTCTATTGTGGTATCTTGGATTCTCATTGTGCTATCTTTTTTTGGTATATATGATCTATTATGGTGTCTTTGAGTCTCATTATGATGAGATCTATTTGTGTCGTATGTATACGATTGGAAGGATTTATTTGTGCAACGCATCATCGCCGGAGATCTATCCTCAAGAGAACCTTGTCCACGAGATGCCCATCTAAGCCGTCCATTATCTGAGAAATTAAGGGTTTTTGATTACTTCTTTGATGTGATTAATTTTATCTGCTTTGTTTTTTTGTCTATGATATCAATTGTTAGTGTATACCCACAATTCAAGAATCTCCACACGGACTTGAGATTTCTCTACTTGCGAGGATAATTCATACTTATAGAATATAATTTGAATATGTTCGATTCACACACAAACTTATTTTTTTATAAATACATACATCATCTACAATTTTTGCTTAATTTATACACCAACTGATCAATTTGATTTAATCATATATTGGCCGTTGATTGACGTGGATGGTAAATCATATACATAATAATATGGCGGGAATATTATGGAATGTTCATGGATTTAATAAATATACAAAATCTTCTATTGTTTAGAAAAAATATTTTTGTTCTTTCATTTACGCTTCAAACCTTGTGATGGAACATAGGTTGTTGATATGGCAAGATATCAAATATCATCATGATTTTCTGATCTTTTACTAAAAATCTTGAATGTTATTTGAAGATTTTAATGAAATTATTAAAAAGTGATGATCATTAATGAAATACCTTCGATCTCTTTCTTTTTCTTTTTCCTTTTGTTGAAAAAAAAAGTTGAACATAATGTCTAATATTAAAGTAGTTTTATATTTAAGACACAATCTCAGAAAAACATATATGATTTTGGTATTTAATAAAAATTAATAAATTATATATAAAATGCTTAGTCGTTGACTTTTAAGAACATTATTTTTTTTTTTCAGTTTTAAGAAACACTGATAATGATCGTAAATCAGTACTACTAAATAAAAATAAAATAAACTAAAATGTAAAACCGGTTCAAAAACCCCGGTTTAGAGAATATTGAGTCTTGACTATAAATATAGAATGCAAAACTGATTCGCTCTCTCTCACTCACAAAATAGAATCAGTTTTCTTTATTTCCCTTCTTAATCGCCGCTTATATACAACAAACCAAACCCTTCTTCTCTTTCTCTCTAGGTCAGATCCGAGTTATGGAGGTAGAGCGAGCGAAGAAAGACGACGATCTCAATTCCGCGGCGGCGACAGATGGAGGATCCGAAGAAGAAGTCTCCGTCGAGAGACTTTTCGAAGCGAGCCACGAAGTACCTCCACCGTGGCAGAATCAGCTCACGTTCAGAGCTATGATCGTCAGTTTCGTCCTCTCAATCCTATTTACCTTCGTCGTGATGAAACTGAATCTCACGACCGGAATCATCCCGTCGCTTAATATCTCCGCCGGTTTACTCGGTTTCTTCTTCGTTAAAACGTGGACGAAGATTCTTAACAAAGCTGGGTTTCTCAAACAACCTTTTACAAGACAGGAGAACACCGTTATTCAAACCTGCGTCGTTGCTTCCTCCGGCATCGCCTTTAGCGGTAACGTCTTTTTTTCTTCTTCTTCTTCCGATCAAACTCTGTTTTCTTAATTTTGATCTGTGAAAATTTTGGAAGTTTGAAGTGTGAACGCGTCAATGGAATCGTAACAGATTCCAACTCGCTCGAGTCACCGTCTCTAATTTATTATCTTTTGCGGCTAAAAACCTTTTTAGTTGGGAGATCTCTGTGAAAAAGACAGATTATACTTTCTATGGATATTTTCGAGATTTTATTTATTTTCTTAAATGAAGTAATAGTTTGTGTTTAAAAATTATAAAAAATTAAATTTATTACTCTTGTGATTATCTTGTGTTAGTTAGGTCCGCTGCTGCTGTCTTTAGGTTAATATATGCATATAATTTACATAATTATCTAAATTAATAAATTCATATAATAATTACCTAAATATTATTTGCTTTCATTAACGTTATATTTTGCTAATTTGTCATTGTATTTAATTGGATGTAAAATGCCAAAATTAATATCTAAGCGACGTTAGATTTGAGATTAGAGAGCATGTTTAGGAGATTGTTATAAAAATAAGAACATATCTACACGGCAAGTGATAAAGACATACGTGTGAGATTCTGATTAGGTCAAATCAATATTTGTTAGCATATGATTTTCGGCGCTTTATTAGGAAGTTCAGTTCTCATTTATAGTAAGTTAAATCCACCTTTAGTATTGACTTCTCACGGGATGAAATTGACAACTCATTGATAATGAGTGGAGTTAATTATATTTTTTTTAAAAAAACTTGATATAATATTGGAACTACTCATGTGTGTAAACATACTTGATGCATGGAGATTGGACTTTTTAAGTAAACAACTATTTTTGACCTTACGTGATTCGTTATCTTAGAAATCTTGACGTCAAATTATTTAATAACAGTTGACTTGTTATGTCCACCATGTGTGTCAAATAGGAACATGGAGTTAACGTAAAGTTGACTAGATGTACACACATGACATTTTATTTCAACTAATCAATAATCGGCTTAGTCCACTAGTTAAGTAGAGGGATTTGAGTTCTGATCATTAGATTTTGCTTTGGTTTTTAATTAAAGGAATCAATTCACATGTAAAAATGTTTACAAGAAACTAGTTAACTGATAGGTTTCTAAAGAGGAATATAACAAATTGGAGTAAAGCAAATATTTAGGATCAAAATGAGTTTTACTTATTAAATAAATGTTGGTGTTTGTTTTACTATATAAGGCTGGAGAGTTTATTGAAGAATATGGGAAAGTTTGAAAGAAAAAGATTGATCGACATAAGATTATCTTTTCCACAATCTTGTCACGAGAGATTGCTGTGAGTTCTGGACTTCTGAATTGATCTTGTGAGAGATTGATTGGAGGTTTGAATTTACAGAGATTGATTATCATAATCAAAGTAGTATTCAATATAGATATGGAAAGTCTATCGTTAGTGTGGTGAGCTCGGTTTGTTTTCCATATGCGTGCTCAATTACGATTGATTTTGGTTTCACGATCGTGAGTTCAATTTGTGATCATCTTGTTCTTCGCGATCGTTCTTGTTTCCTGGTTACAACTACAAGATCACCGTTATATCTTCGTCTTCGAGTTCACTCGGTGACTCGTTTCTTGTTTGTATCTGCTTTCTCTCGTGTTTGAATCGGGGAGGAGTTCAGTTCGCCGTCGTCTTATAGAAGAACATTTTCAATCGTGATGAAGTTGCTAGGAAAACAACATGTTGATCCAGCTCCTGATTCCGATGGTCCATGTCGTCCTCCATCCGATCATCAACAACGTTATTCAGATTCTTCAGCGTATCAACATCAAGTACATCCTTCTTTCTTGGAAAGAAACTAGGATGACTCTCTGCTAGGTTATTGATCTGTGAATTTGAATGTTGCATCTCGTGATAGTATGTTGAAAAAGTAAAAAGTTGTGCTTCGATGGATCACATACACACGACTGGCTGGTTGATATTAAACATTTTTTCACGATTGGGCGTTTCGTGAGAATAAAAATCTGGATTTAGTCACCTTATGTGTTGAAGGAAATGTGAAGAAATGGTTTGTTTGAGTCTTACGTCGTGGAGGTTTTTTCAGTTGGTTGAATTTTAAACAGCGCATAGTTCTTTGGTTTTCGGAATCGATTGGTGATAAACCATCTACTTGTTTGTTTTCCATCAAGCAATGTGGTTCTGTTTCAGATTACATTTATGAGTTTGAAGACCTTTCTTCACAAGTTGCGGGTTTAGACGATTCTCGAGAAAACGATATAGATCTCCACAAAATATAGGATATTGTATTAGATGCGGTCTATTTTTAATATCTTCCTCAATATCTATCAGTATATATTTAAAGATCTGATTGCACCGTGATTGATTCATTTCGTTTTAATTCCCCCTTTTCTTGGATTTGCTTGGTTTTGTTGTTGAACCGATGACAAACCAAATAAAACCGGTTTTAAATCAAAATCAAAACCAGTTTCGTAAACCAAATACCATTTTATATTTTTTTTTCTTTCCACTATTCATCATATTTTTCCTTTGTTTTTTTTCATTTTTCTCTGGATTTCTTTTTGTGTTCATTTTCTCCAATTTTATATGTATCATTTTCTTATTCTCTCATATTCCTCTTTCAAAATGACTAATGTCCGATACCCCTAAAACCTTCTATTCACCCCAAATTCCATCTCCTACCAAACCCAAAACACTTTGTCTCCACCTCTGCCTCCACCTTGCTCCTCGGCTATCGCACGCTCCATTTGAGCTTGAGATTGGATCAGCTGTCGCACGCTCTCCTTCGATCTCTCTCGGATTGAGAATTTTAGATCTCTAATTTTAATCATGCAAACTGAAATTGATTTTAAGTTTGATTTATTTTGGGTAATTTCTTTAAAAACACTAGTTAAAGTTTAATTTTAGGTTAATATGGTTTAATTTTAGGTTTAGGTTAACCGTGTTCATAATCTGGGTTATACAATCTGTAAACCGTGTTATTAACTAAGGTTATGAAAAATTAAGTCTAAAAAATTTGTTTTTGGGAGTAAATAAGTCTGTAATTTTCAAACAATGGACATTTAGATCTTTGAATATATACTGGTGGATATCAAAGCATAGGTTAAAAAATGGGTCGCATCTGATACGATGTCCCATATTGCGTGGGGATTTGGATCGTTTTCCCACGTTTCTCATTTGGAGAAGATTTTTATAATGGTCTTAATCATGAGGTGGAGGTTATTCGTTTGAAGGATCCTCAAGACCTTTAAGGATATATTGATGCAGTGCTCCGTATGGAGTCTAGTGCATTTTTTCGCATGGTAAGTGATTGTCCTCCGCCTACTAATAACTTATACAACGCCAACATCATTTTGTTAAGGCTGCACCGTCTGTGACTCATTTTCGTTTGCCTGACCGGTCTTGCTATAATCAGGTTATCTCGAGGGAGTTTCTTTTTATTTCACGTTCGTCTCCATGTCCACAACATCAATATTCGGATGCAGAATTGGACAGGTTGCGGAAAACAATTATGTTTCAAATGCAAGGCTCCTTGGTCTCGCACACATGAGTGCCCGAACAAAGAAATGCAGATTATTATGGTGATAAATGGGTTTGAAATGGAACTATTTGATCCTGGAGGTGATATGGAACAAGCAGAGATGTTAATGAACAACTTGGACCCTTCGTTAGAGCCGTAGGATGTGTTAGCCACTCGCCGGAGAGATACCGGTGGTCTGGACTTTCTTGTTAAGTGGATCGGTAAGTGTTCGGATGCGGATTCATGGGTGTCCTCTAAGGAGTTCGTGGCTAGTTTTTCCGCCTTACAAGTTTGAGGGAAAGCTTGGTTTCATTAGAGAAAGTATTGATAGGTTTTTGAAGAGGAGTATAATAAGCTTTTTTCCGTCTTACAAGCTTAAGGGCAAGCCTAGTTTTATTGGAGAAAGTATTAATAGGTTTATAAAGAAGAGTACAAGCTGGAGTAAAACAAACCTTTAACATGGAAATGAGTTATATATTAAATAAATGTTTGTGTTCGTTTTACTATATAAGACTGTTATATTTATTTTAAATAGTTTATCGAAGAATGTTGTAAAGTTTGAGAGAAAGAGATTGATTGACATGAGATCATCTTCTCCACAATCTCGTCATGAGAGATTGTTGTGAGTTCTGGATTTCTAGATTGATCTACTGATGATAAGTGATTGATTAGAGGTTTAGATTTATAGATATTGCTTATCATAATCAAAGTATTATTCAATATAAATGTGGAAAGTCTATTATTAACTATTCGATATTAGAGCTAAATAATGTTTTATGTTTTTCGTTGGATAACCATATGATGCTAATGAAAAAAAAACTAGGTTTAGCATATAATAAAATTCTGTTTAAAGGGGGTTTATATGTTTAATATGAATGAAATTTTGATGATACTGATTTGTTTCTGTCTTTATGTGACATTTTTAGACCCTCTACTTTGTGTAATTGTGATCATTATCTATATATGAAGATGATCAAGTCAACGTTGCTTGTTTGGTTTCACTTAATGATTTTGAGTTTTGAACAGGTGGATTTGGTAGTTACCTCTTTGGGATGAGTGATGTTGTTGCAAAACAATCAGCTGAAGCCAATACTCCTCTCAACATAAAGAATCCTCATTTGGGTTGGATGATTGGATTTCTCTTCATCGTTAGCTTTCTTGGTCTTTTCTCTGTTGTTCCCCTTCGAAAGGTACGTCCTTAATTACATACCTGGTCACGAACCATTTTAATATATTTTGTAGCTATAAGTCTTAATCTACTGAATTTTTCTTTCAGATCATGATAGTGGACTTCAAATTGACATATCCTAGTGGTACTGCAACTGCTCATCTCATCAACAGCTTCCACACACCTCAAGGTGCCAAGCTCGCAAAGTAAGAATCTTAAATTTTACTCATCACAATTAATATGATTCCCTTGTTATGAGTATTGATCAATTTCTTCTCGAATACACAGGAAGCAAGTGAGAGCATTGGGGAAGTTCTTCTCATTCAGTTTCTTGTGGGGTTTCTTTCAATGGTTCTTTACTTCTGGTGACGACTGTGGTTTTGCTAACTTCCCTACATTTGGTCTCGAAGCCTATAAAAACAAGTATGTTAACTTTTCACGATACACATATCGTCTACTTATGGCGAAATTACGATTTCATCTAAATTATTTTTGCTTATGAATATCAAAACAGGTTCTACTTTGATTTCTCGGCTACATATGTTGGTGTTGGAATGATATGTCCATATCTGATCAATGTGTCGCTTCTCGTTGGATCAATACTATCATGGGGTGTTATGTGGCCTCTCATAGGTGCGCAAAAAGGCAAATGGTATTCTGCTGATCTTGGTTCAAGTAGTCTCCACGGCCTTCAAGGCTACAAGGTATTACTCTCTCTCTCTCTCAAGTTCATTGATTTTTACTTTTTTTAATAATTACAATCTTGAATTTGATTGATGCATCAGGTGTTCATAGCCATAGCTATGATCCTCGGTGATGGTCTCTACAACTTCGTCAAAGTCCTAGGTCGCACTGTAGTCGGTCTATACAAACAATTCAAGAACAGAGATGTTCTTCCTGTCAACGACCGTTCATCACCAACCACCGTAACCATTTCTTACGACGACAAACGAAGAACAGAGCTTTTCCTCAAAGATAGAATCCCATCATGGATCGCTGTAACCGGTTACGTAATCATGGCCATAGTCTCAATCATCACAGTTCCACACATCTTCCATCAGCTCAAATGGTACCACATCTTGACAATGTACATAATCGCCCCAGTGCTAGCCTTTTGTAACGCCTACGGTTGCGGACTCACCGACTGGTCCCTAGCTTCTACTTACGGCAAACTCGCCATTTTCACCATTGGGGCTTGGGCTGGTGCAGCCAATGGAGGTGTCTTAGCCGGACTTGCGGCTTGTGGTGTCATGATGAACATTGTCTCGACCGCTTCTGATCTTATGCAAGATTTCAAAACCGGGTACATGACACTAGCCTCACCGAGATCAATGTTCTTGAGCCAGGCGATTGGAACAGCTATGGGCTGCTTCATCTCTCCTTGTGTCTTCTGGCTATTCTACAAAGCCTTTCCCGACTTTGGTCAAACAGGGACAGCATATCCCGCACCTTACGCCTTGGTCTACCGAAACATGTCTATACTCGGAGTAGAAGGATTCTCTGCTTTGCCTAAGCATTGCCTCATGCTGTGTTACATATTCTTCGCAGTAGCAGTGTTTGTGAACGGTGTAAGAGATCTCGTGGGGCCTAAATGGGCTCGGTTTATTCCGCTACCGATGGCTATGGCTATACCTTTTTACATCGGAGGTTACTTCACGATCGATATGTGTGTGGGAAGTCTCATTTTGTTCATATGGAGGAAGCTGAATAAACCAAAAGCTGATGCTTATTCTTCAGCTGTTGCTTCTGGTTTAATTTGTGGTGAAGGCATTTGGACATTACCAAGCTCTATTCTTGCTTTAGCTGGTGTTAAACCGCCTATTTGCATGAAGTTCTTGTCTGGCGCTACCAATGTTAAGGTTGATTCTTTCTTAAACCCTTCTTAATTCTTTTCTTTTTCTTTCTTTTTAATTTGTTTATTTTAGTTTTTTTCGTATTTTCTTTGTTTCTTTGTCTATCTCTCTTCGTTTTAATTGGTTTTTTAGGTCGTCCTCTGTTCTTAAGTTTGTGGCTATTTTCATTTCTACTCAACTATGTATAAAAAGAAGGATAAACTATTGGTTTTCTGTTTGCTCTTCTTCTCGTCTTACTCTTAATACTGATACACACATACTTCAAGAACAGAATCTAAGACATGTAATTGTATTAAAACATTCATATTTAAGTGAAATTGATACAGAACTTGCATTCTATATGCCACATTCCGAGTAAATCTCTGTTAGGACCTAATTTCAAATTTACACCAAAACAAAAATTGTACAGAGGAGATCTCTGAAACGTATTCGCCAAAAACACCAAAAGGCAGATTTGGAGGAACCGTGGAAGCCATGTCATAGATCAAGTTTGGAGGTAAGAAGATTCGCTTAAACGGTCTATTTCGATATCCTGCTCTTATTTTTCATCTTCCAGAGGATCCAGACTCGCTACAGCCACAGAAGAATCAGTGAGACTTTGATCATATGCTTAATGTACTTTAGCATCTTAAACAATTGTGCAAGAATAACGTACTTTGATGGTTCAGAAGTCATCATTTCCCCCAGCAAGGTTGACTGCTCCAAATGTCTCCCTAACGTCGCTTGCACAAACCACCGAGCTATTTCCTTTTGTAGACTCAACAGACCATCTCATGGGTACAACGATATCCCTGTATCAATGTGAAACAATCAGATGAACAATGCTCTACTTGTTACTACAAGTAGGAACGTTATGTCAGATAACTGTCACTCACCCTCTAGTACATCTGGTTCTGCACTTCTATCTCGTCTGCTGTATATTTCATATGATTTAAGTCTAGACGTTTTATAGCTTCGGGAGTATCAAATGATGGCACAACGTCCAAATCTTCAGAACTTGGACATAGTGAAACTCTTCCTTAAGAATGTCGACAGCCTAAATGAGCCATAGAACATCGTCGATCTTGCTTTGTTTTGACAATTGAGAGGAAGAAACTAGGTTGTCTCTCTGACTTTTCTTCATGAAGCCAACCCTGTGATATCCTTTCTAAGAAACTCTTAATTTTCCTGTAACTCTCCAGGTTCTGAATTTCTCCCACATGTTTCTTGAACTCGTCGCTGAAGCAAACCTGATTCACATGCAAAAATTCAGTCTCAAATAATGAAATTAAGCTAAAAGAACAAAAAGCAAAGTTCATTACCTTCCATTTTGAATTGTTCAGTGGCGTATCAAGATGGAGAAACTCGATTTTTGCAGCATCAATAGCCTGAGCTAATGACTTGTCTTCTTCAGCATTATGGAAACAGTTGCGTTTATTTGCGTCTTGTATCAGATTCCTCCACACAGACATGCTATTCAGCAAAGTTGCCTCATTTCCAAGTATCAACAAGCAGAACCTGTAGGGAAGGAAAACCATAACTGGATGACAAATATTCTTTTGCAGTAACTATAGGATCAAGGGATACGCGTAACTGCGTAAGATACCTTGCTCGAGTGAGTAATGCATTTGTTCTTCGGCGGTTTGCAAGAAACCGAACTGTTCCAGTACGATTGGACCTAACAGTTGAAACTATGATTATATCCTCTTCACCACCTTGAAACCCATCCACAGACCGAATGTTCAACGAAAAGAGTCCTCCTGCATCACCACTACGTGTTTCCTGAATCTTTTCATGAATTGCAAATATTTGAGCTTTATAAGGAGATATCACATCAATGTTTATGCGTGTTTTTGTTCTCTCCGAAACTGCATTTAAACATAAAACCGAGCTTCACTGTTCCAAAACCAGAGAGAGAACAACATTTTCATAGACTTAAACGGTTACCAACTATATTATATCAAAGATAGTTCACCTTGGAGAAGATTGGCTATTATAACCGAAACCACGGCAACCTCAACGTTGTTTTTCAGACTACGTCCTTCACCATATTGTTCTTCTCCATATGCTATGTTGATGAAAGAGTAGGAACCATAAATTTTTCCAGGAAGATATTGCTTTTTGTAGTTTCTTTGTCTAACCGTTGGAGCATCTTGAATCTGCATTCCGTAGAACTCTTTGTTTGGGAAGATACTTATCGACGGATGCATCCGGTATTGGATGTTTAGCAAGTCTTTCTTATGTCCAAGAATGGCTAATCTTTCAAATAGACTTCTCCAAATCCTGCCTCTAAAGCAATCTGTATTGTGTTATAGGTACAGGTTAGATAACGAAGAAGGCGAAGCTGGTTATTTACGCAAGCGAGGAGCATACCTGGCTTTCAACCATTGCAGGAAATTTCTCCAATCAAAATTGCATGCTGTATTCCTGGGAGCAGCAGAGGAATGGTTGTTTCACATTCTTTTAGTTGAGCAGCCTCGTCGATCACAAGAAGGTGTATTGGTAATCCAGTGTATAAACTTGCAGAGCATGATGCTGTAGAGAAAAGCAGGCAAGCGTGGCCTAAGCAAAGTTCTTTAATAAGATGCCTATCACCTTCACATGGAGGTGTGAAAATCTCAGGGATCAATCTTAATAGCTCTAGATAATAATCTTCTACTGTCACTTGTTGTCTGCTGAATCTGTCACTTCCTTCTCCATTAGTATCGAGGACCGGTTTTAGTCCTTCACCACTCACACCATCTGGTATAGCTAAAATTGTAGCATCTTTAACAAGGTCAATAGTTTCACATATTCGTGTTGCGGCTTGAGATGAGAGCAAAGCAGTAGGCAAATGTGAGCACAAACGTGAGAAAACAAGCTCCAGATCTTTCCTAAGTTCACTGAATCTCTCTGCTAGATATTCCTGAAATGATTTAGGACGTTTGTCTTCGTCCTGATAGTCAGAAAAAACTTGTTCCGCTGTGTTTTCGTTTTGTTTTGTCTTCTGATCGTTTCCTTTTCCAAGTATTGGTGATACTGTCCTTGTGGATCCTCGAGTAGACGTATCATGGACTCGATGGTAGCTCTCCATCCATAAAAAGGCATAAAACATGAGTAAAGCTTATCAACGCGCTCATCAATGAAGAAGTCAGCAAGATCTCTTCTTTCTTTGATCTTCATCCTGTCCCCAATCCCAAACAAAACTACATCTCCAAGACCGTAATTACCAATCTTCAACGATCTAGAGACTAGTTTCACAACTCTTGACGCCACTTCAAGAACAGAAACATTCGTTGGAGGACATAGACAGGGAATGCAAACTCCTTCATCATCACTGCTTCTTTGAATGACTGTTGAGATAAGATTCATGTTCCCACCTTCTAAACTAAGATGCAATGAGTTCCAGATACGAACGTTAGTGGTAATATTGGTCATATAAACACCAAAAAGGCTTTCTCTCTTGTCGTTCTTGTTCCTTTCAACATCCTCAAGAGGTTTCGAAGCCAAAACAGTGACAACATTAGGCCTGTCCGGATCTGCATTACACACCGTAGCATCTACATAAGCTTCATTAGAAATGTTGAAGCCATCAACACGATTCGGCCTTTTATACGTCAGCGCGACGAGATCTTTTGGTATCGATCGCGTAGTAGCCTCATCAGTACTCATTCCACTCAAATGCACTTTAAAGGAAGCTCGAATTCCGCGGTTGGCATAATGTAGCTTATTTCAACCACAGGGGATCGCAACAATGTCTTCATACTCGACTCTAAAGCGGCATGTGTTTCTTCGATAAGCGGAGGAATAAACCACTTGAAGTAGTCTGCGGTTGAGTCGAACACAGTAGGATTAGAAGGAGACGAGCAATCAGATTATCTTGCCTCTGAACCCACAAGAACAAACAAAAGGAAAGTAAGAGGCAAAAAGGATAAAACAGAACCTGTCCTTTATAAAGATCCATATTGAGTACTTCTTGAAGGGACCAAGATAGCACGAGATCGACCAAAATTCTTCCTTCAATACGCATTTTGTTACAGTTTCCCAACTCAATTTCGCACACCCTACAAGATTAAGAAGAAAGAATCGATTTTTAGACTAATCTCTTAACCACAACTCGTTACATCACAAACCCATTCAAGGAGTGAAACCTTAAAAGGCTCAATCTTTATGAAACAGGAAAATAGAGATTATTTCTAATCTAGAGTTTAATTATAAGAACTCGAAGATTAGGGAAAAAAATAGATTAGGAGATGATATGAAGATTAGAAAGTCACTTCTAAAACTATTAAACAGTACGGAAAGTGAGAATATAGAAAATAATATTGTGTTTATTGATGATGATAGCAAGAGCCAAAGAATTGTATTTATAAAAAAGTCAAGTTGGTTATATGCCAACTACTTAGACTTATCGATTTATTAAATAAATAGAGAAATTAAAAGATAATTAGAAAATCTTTAAAGATAAAGATGAAATAGATTTGATAAGGTTGTTATTGTTGAGTATCGGATAACGATACTGTAACAATACTCCCTCGTCGAAAGTATCCTTGTCCTCAAGGATCGAATGTAGGATATTTGTTGATGAAGTCTTGGTAATACTCCTATGTAGCCTTGTCCGGCGGTTCTCCTTTCCACTGGACCAACACTTTTGTGGCAACTTTGTTTTGTCTTTTTGTCAATTTCTTGTCCAGTATTGCCTCAGGTTCTTTGTCATGGCCGGTGTCACGTAAGCATTGTGGTAGAGTTGTCGTAGTAGAGTTTGGATTTGGGCAGAGTTTCAGTTGACTGACATGGAAAACATTGTGTATTGTCGAGCTGGACGGAAGATCGAGTTTATAAGTTGTGTTGCCGACTTTGTTTGTTACTTTGAAAGGTCCGTAGAAGTTGGGTGAAAGCTTGTGTGGTAATGCATGATTTTTTATGGAATGCTGGCGATAGGGCTGTAACTTAAGAAACATGTAATCCCCAATGTGAAATTCCCTGTGAGATCGCTTGGAGTCAGCATATTGTTTCATTATGTTTTGTGCACGTAAGAGATGAAATTTGAGGAGAATAATTCATTCTTCACGTTACGGAGACTGCGGTCTACCACTGCGGAAGTGATTTCGCCGGGTAAGTATGGAAGGTGAGTTGGGGGTGGTTGACCAAAAACGATCTCATAAGGAGTACTTTGTATGGCGGAATGATATGTTGTGTTATACCACCATTCGGCTAAGGGAAGCCATCAAGACCAAGAGTGTGGAGTATCAGCCATCATACAACGAAGGTATGTCTCCAATGTTCTGTTTGTAACTTTCGTTTGGCCGTCCGCTTGCGGATGATATGAAGAAGAGTATCATAGGTCAACACCATGAACACGAAATAATTCTGTCCACACATCGCTTAAGAACGTTGGGTCACGATCACTAATGATATCGCGTGGCATCCTGTGGATTTTGAATACCTGATCCATGTAGAGTTGTGCAACATCAAGGGCGGTGTAGGGGTGGGAAAGAGCTAAGAAATTTGCATTCTTGCTAAGTCTATCGATGACAACCAAGATGCAGTGTTTCCCGAGAGAAGGTGGTAAACCCTCAATGAAATCCATTCCAATACTCTCAAATGTCTGTTGGGATGGGTAGAGGTTGTAGTAAACCTGATTTTGCGGACATGTCGTACTTGTTACGTTGGCAAATATCACAGTTACAGACATAGTTATGAACCTCCGGGCTCATTTTTGACTAATAAAATAAAGATTTGATACGGTGTAAGGTTGCGTCTCATCTGGAGTGACCCCCAATTGCTGAGTCATATAGCCATTTGAAGATATGAAGTTTAACTGTTGGGTTATCTCCAACAACCAGCTTGCCTTTGCGTCTTAATTCGTTGTTTGTGAATGTATATTCAGGGTGAGAATTCGGGTCTGCTTGTAATCGGTGATAAGTTTACTCAACTGCGGATCCGTGAGCCACAAGTTTTGTAAGGAGCTGTAAAAGTAGTGATGCACTTGAGAGAGAGTGATCTGCAAAAGTTGTGATCCTGTAACCCGTGAAAGGGCATCGGCAACGTTGTTATCCGTACCTTTTTTATATTGAATATCAAAGGTGTATCCCATTAACTTAGACAGCCACATAAGTTGGAATGGTGTATACACCATTTAATTAATTAGAAATTGTAAACTTTTCTGGTCCGTTTTGATCACAAAAGGCCGATGAGCGAGGTAAGCATGCCATGATTGCACTGCGTGAACCACTGCCATTAGTTCTTTCTCGTAAACGGATAAACCTTGATGTCGAGGACTGAGGGAACGACTGATGTAACAAATTGGGTGGTTGTCTTGCATGAGGACTGCACCAATACCCGTGTTGGATGCGTCTGTTTCAACGACAAAGGTTTTGTCAAAATCTGGTAGGGTAAGCACTGGAGATGTAGATAACGCATTCTTCAAGTTGTTGAATGCAAACTCGGCGTCAGAGTCCCAAGTAAAGTTATCTATTTTCAGCAATTGAAATAATGGCTTGGTGATAATGCTGTAGGAGCGGATAAATCATCGATAATAATTGGCGAGACCCAAAAAACTACGTAATTGCTTTTGTGTCTTTGGTATTGGCCAATTTTTTATCATTGTTATCTTTGAAGGATCGGTGTTGACTCCAGCGTGGGAAATGAAGTGTCTGAGATATTCAATTGTTGTTGCACCAAAAGTACACTTAGACGGTTTGAGGTAAAGATGTTGTTGGCGGAGGATGGAGAAAACAATGTTAAGGTGATGTAAATGCTCCTCCCAAGAAACACTATAAACCAGTATATCATCAAAGAAAACCAAGACGAACTTGCGAGCGATGTCTTTAAAGACATGATTCATCAAACCTTGGAAAGTGAATGGAGAATTTGTCAAGCCGGAAGGCATAACAAGATACTCAATGTGGCCTGCATGAGTTTTAAACGCCGTTTTGTATACATCTGGAGGATGCATACGCAATTGATGAAAACCCGCTCGGAGGTCTAGTTTTGAAAAATATCTGGAACCGCCAAGTTCATCAAGAAGGTCTTCATGGAGTGGAATGGGATACTTATCTTTGATTGTTTGTTTGTTGAGTCCTCGGTAATCGACGCAAAGACGCCAAGAGCCGTCTTCCTTCTCACAAGGATGATCGGTAAGGCGTATAGGCTGGAGCTATGTTGAATGATCCCCTGTGATAACATCTCCCTTATCATCTTGTTGATAACATCTTTTTGTAAAGAGGAGTATCTATATGGCCTTTGATTGATGGGACTTGATCCTGAAACAAGTGGGATGGTGTGGTCGAAGCCTTCCCAAAAGGGAGGTAATGTACGTGGCTCGGCGAACACATCCTCGTATGACGCTAAAAGTGCTGATGGTAGAGTTATCTATTGCATTGATGTGAGAGAGTAGTGGTTCCGATTGAGAGTATTCGACGTTTGAGTCGTGTAGTTGTCGGACCTGGAGCATGGAAATTTGTGGGGCTTGCATCATTATTTTGTTGAGACGACTACCTTTGATCAATTTGGTTGTAGATTTATCCGAGCCGTGCAAGACATGTTTGGTGTTGTTTAGGTGAAATTCCATTCGTAGGTGATTAAAATCCCAAAGAATTGGTCCAAGAGTGGACAGCCATTGGACTCCAAGGACAAATATCACAACATGTTAATGGTAACATGCGTATTTGAGTTGTGAAAGAATAGCCCTGCATCTGTCATAAAAAGTTATCACATTTGTAGTTACTGATCATGTTGTCTCCATGGGCAGCAGCGACCGCCATTGGTTTTGTTTGTTGTAGAAGGATGCCAAGTTCTTTAGCCTTTGCTAGGTCCAAAAAATTATGTGTACTTCCTAGATCGATGAGGATATGCAACTTTTGTTTTGCACTTTGACCTGTTAAGCGCATACAATTGAACGTAGCAGACCAGTTTAGAGCATTAATTGAGAGGATGGGTGCTTCACAAGACTCGTCGTCAACGGCTGAGTTTGGTAATCCATTTTCATCATCGTCAGGTGGATCTGATAGCTCGTCGTTATCATATTCTAGAACATAAATTTGGGCTTTTCTATGCTTTAGGTGATGTCCAGGTGTGAATTTCTCATCGCAAAACATGCAAAGTCCTCTTTTCTTTCTTTCATGCATCTCCTCATATGTGTAGTTGTGTGGTTGTTTATCTGGTAAGTTTCGGGGAATGTATGTAGGTTTTGGTTGTAGGGTTTTGGTAGATTCAGTGAGTTTGTAATCAGGGATGAGAGGGAAATTGTTGTTTTTGTAATAGGTGTTATAACGTGATGGATTTGGATTGAATGAGTTTTTTTGTTTGGTGGTGGTATTGTGAGTAAGGTATGATTCATGTAGTCTGGCTATCCTGGCTGCTTCAGCGACATCAGACATCTGAAATTGTCTTGTATGCAGCGCCAATTAGGGATTGAGATTCGCTAGAAAAATGCTTAACGCATGGGTAGATGGGAGGGATAGTCTAGTGAGAGTGTTTTCAAATTTCTCGAGATATTCATCTACTGAATCTCCTGATTGCTTCAAATTGACTAGCTCCGATAAAGGGTCGTCGTAAGACTCGCTAAATCTTTTTGCCAATGCAATCAAATATTCAGGCCATGATGGGTAAACACCGTATCATTCCGTCATGAAGTTGTGGTGCCAGGTCAAAGCTTTTCCAGACATGTGTATTGTTGCGAGTTGGACCCTTGCATCATGTGGTGTGTTGTCCAGAGAAAAGAATTGCTCACATTTGTACATCCAATCACGCATGTGTGATCCGTCAAACACAGGGAAGCCAATTTTGGACAAGCGGTTATGAAAGCTGGAGTTGTTTGTCATGGAAGTACCACCAGATTGATTAAACTCTGTAGGGTGCGGCCCCGATTGTTGATTTTTGGATACATCAGATGATCGTTGTGTCTTTTGTATCGTTGAGAGTAGCATTGGATCTTGGGATTGTTGGATGGGTTTTTTCTGTGGGTCTCTTGGGAATATATCTGCTAACATATTAGTGATTCCATTCAACTTTTCGTCGATTCCAGTTTGGATTTCGTTGAAACGTTGATCGAAACCAGTTTTTAAGTTCGCTAATTCCGAACGCAATGCTCCTGCATCGTCGTGATGCTTGGTTTTTATTTCTTCGATTTGTTTATTCACCTCAATCAGTGATTGTGCTCTGGTTTCCATTAAAGAAGTTTTTTTTTGTAAGGTAAGATAAGGTAAGGTCACAGAGAAAGATGCTCTGATACCAATGAAACAGAAAAAGATGAGATTATTCCCAATCTAGAGTTTAATTATAAGAATTCGAAGATTAGGGGAAAAAATAGATTAGGAGATGATATGAAGATTAGAAAGTCACCTCTAAAACTATTAAACCGTAGGGAAAGTGATGAACAAAGAAAATAGAAAATAATATTATGTTTATTGATGATGATAGCAAAAGCCAAAGAGCTGTATTTATAGGAAAGTCAAGTCGGTTACATGCCAACCACTTAGACTTATCGACTTATTAAATAAATAGAGAAATATAACCGAAATAAAACTAGATACAAGTAAGTAAACTAGACACAAGTAAGTAACTCTATCACGCCAATTACAAACTAACCGAAATAAAAAAACCCTCAAGCAATGGTCAAATTCCCTGAAATCCCGAAACGGTTACGTATGGAGAAGTTTGACCAGACCCTGTCCTCTTTGGATCTGGATTCGATAAGACGCAATCACCGCAGATCTAATAGTAAATCATCGAGATGTCATAAGAAATCCTCGCTAGAGACTCTCCAATGAATCCGAAAGTCACTACCGAAGCTCCTGAGATCGCCGCAGCGGAACACCTAGGAATGAGAAAGAAACAGATCTGAACACAAGATCTTGTCCTCATTAGATCCAAGTTCGAATATGATCCTTCCAAAAGCTCCATCTATACAGAACCACCGACAGCATCACCCAGACGAGACAGCTTCATCACCGAGAGCACCGCCACCACCGTCTGTGAGTAAAACCACTTTGAGGACCACCGAAGAACTCTGCAACCATCACCAAGAAGAGGAAAAAGCTCAAATAAAAAGAGAAGGGGAGCCCTCTCCGGTACCGACAAAGAACACCAGCCACCAGAGAGACAACAGATCTGAAAAAACTGCTAGGTTTTTTGGGGAGGTGGAGTTTCCTTCAGGGGGCTAGAGAAAATAAAAAAGAGATATGTTTTATTGAGGGTCTAGTTTGTAAACTATTTACTTTTCTAATTTCAAACCGTTTTTACACACTACAATATTTAGCACAGAATTTTTTTTATACTAATAAGGAATGAGTTATGTTTATAATTGTTTTTGTCACACTTTTTGCATTTGGCACTTACATCTTGCTTCTGATGATGTTTAAGGTTGTGAATTCATTTAAAATAATTATGACGTAAGCGCAGAACAAAAATTGAGGGTTTAGAGGGTTTTGCATTTTCAGGAGCAAATGGAGAAACGAGAATGATCGTATATGACTTCAGGAAGAACTATAATAAGTTTGGAGCAATAATAGTGAGGTATATGATCATTTTAGCTGAGGAAATGTAAGTGTTGTATTTGTTATATAAGTTTAATTTTCTTCTCAATTATTCTTATTAAACTCAGAAAACTTGTCGGTTTTTTTAATCCATAGTGAAAGATTAAAAACTACCCTTGTTGATCCAATTGGTTTGATTTGTTGCTAAATCTTCAAGTCGCTAGCTCAGTCACCATCAAGTTAAGCGACACCAATTATCTTCTCTGAAAAACCCAGTTTGAATCGTTTCTCTGCTCTCAGAAGCTTATTTGCTTTGTCAATGGTCAAGTTGTAACGCCAATACCAACTCTAGTTACAAATGTCAACAATGTTATTGTCAAAAATCCTAATACTGCATTCGAAGCTTAGACCTTCACTGACGAGCTCATTAAGTCTTGGATCTTCAGCACTCTTTATGAGGAAGCTCTTGGTTTTGTTCATGCATTGCATACTTCCCATGAGGATTGGCTTTCTCTTGCCTCCTAGTTCAACTAAAGCTCTCTTGCACCAGAGTTTGTGTTAAGACGTCGTCTTCAACTCTTCTCAATAAAAGGAAATGAATTTTCTGCCTACTGTCGAGAATTTTGTATTGTCTGTGACAATCTAAGCTCTATTGGGAAGCCACTTGATGAATCCATGAAGATTTTCACTTTTCTCAATGGTCTGGGTCGTGAATATGATCCAATCACACAGTTGTTCAGAGCTCTCTATCTTGTTTTTCACCACCAAACATACAACGATGTGGTTCTTGAAGTCTCAGCCTTTGATGCAAAGCTACAGTCTTATGAACTTGTACCTGAAGTCACACCACACCTTGCCTTTCAGACCCAACAAACTGCAATCTCATACACATGACAAAGAGGCTGCAGTGGTTCTTACGATCGGTTTGGCAACAATCAAGTGGAGGCGGTTTCTCCACTCATGGCAGGGATTTATAAAAGGACCAAATTCTCCGAAATTAATAATTAAATTAATATTCTTAAAATAATCTAAAATGTTTTATTAAATAATAACTCAAAAATAATTTAATGTTAAATAATCAATCGTTATCCGTTTTAAATAAATAATAAATAATTCGGAAAATATTACTCACCTGAAAAATTGGAGAGGGGACGAGTAATTGGATTACCCAGTGAGAAACGAGTCTAAGGACTCTTGAATCCACCAGAATAAATTATAACAATAATCTAAAGCAAGTCCAAGGCTAAAACATGTAAATAATCATAGTGTCTAGAACACTCAAACATATGACCACTCAGTGGCACACACACAAACCATGGAACACGTTTTTATGCAGGACACGCCTTACATGACAAACGGCCAGATGAATCTTCATGCAGGGCATACCATACATGACAGAAACTCCTTCCCTTCACAAACACAAGAAAACATGCACATCCTCATGCATGGCACACCATATATGACAAACAGTCATGTGGATCTTCATGCAGGGCACGCCATACATGACAGACCATAATCACACCATATCTCAATCCCACATGATTCGAAAGTCCGGGTCAAAAATGCCACAGCATCACTCTCGAACCAACTTATCGCGAACTCTTAACGCTCGCATCTAACACAACACGTCAATACAACTTAACATGCTCAAACAACCAATCATCATACAAAAGTTTTATTCCTTTAATCTTATGGATTCTATGTGATATATATATATATATATTTGTTTACGTAATATATAGTTTATACAATCACAAACAATAACACGTCTATTGATAATTAGACCCGTTACATACATGTTTTAAACAAAGACTAAAACAAGAGATTAACGGTTATACGAATGAGCTAATGGAAACACTCGACGAATTCGTCACCTTAGCAACAGTAGAACGAACTTTCCTTTTCTGGAAACTGCCAAAAAGGAAAAACTTCCTTAAATGGAAACATGCCATAAATAGAAGTTCGAAACAAAGTGTGGACTACTAATATCCGACTGCTCAAAAACGATATCAGTAACCACTCGAAACCATATTCCAGATCAGAATGACTTCTAGGCAAAATTACTAAAATACCCTCATAACTTCAAACAGCCATAACTTTCAAACCACAGAGATTCATGAAAAACTGAAGGCAGATTCGGAATCAGAACAGCATGAACTATCACATACCAGAAAATTACGCAGATCGGAGATGTTTCAATTTTCCGGCGAACATTCCGGCGGCGATTGACGGCGCGTCCGGCGACCAAATCCGGAGCTTCCGGCGTGTCTGGATTCATCTTGGAAAGGTCTACAGTTTGATATGTAGATCGCTAAATCTGATATCATATGAAGAAGTTATGATCGAATAACCAAATCGGAAAAAACTCACGTCACGACTCTGACGAGTTGCGGTGCTTCTGACGACGGCGGATACTGTAGCGGCGGCGACGAATCTAAATTTTGGTAGAGCTTCGCTGGGAATTGAGTGTGTGAGGCAGAAGGGTTTTGCCTCTCCCTTTATAGACTTTAGGAATAACAGATGCCCTAGGGTTAGGCAATTGGGCCTCAATTTCGAACGGGCCTTGGACTGGGATGTTACAACTCTCACCCACTACAGGAAAATTTGTCCACGAATTTAAAACCAAGTCTTTTCCCTCTTCAGCACACCCAACAAACAACTGCGGATAATCCTCCCGCATAAACTGCTCAGGTTTCCAAGTCTCTTCACTAATCTCATCTCTTTCCCAACGGATTAAAACTTTCCACACATTTTTCCCCTGATCTTCTTTTTCACAACGCTGCAAGATCTCTCGCGTTAAACTCGGGGCTGTCAGATCCCGATTCAAATCCATCGGTGGCTGTGATAAAATCAACTCAGGTTCTCGAACTACTTTTCGGAGAACGGAAACATGGAACACATCGTGGAAATCAGCTAACTCTGACGGGAGTTTAAACTTGAAAGCAACTTCCCCAATCCTTTCTGTGATAACATATGGTCCCATGAATCTCGGCTTAATCTTCTTTAGCTTCTTGTAGCTGTCAGCTTCTTTGAAGGTTCTCATCTTCAAATATACTGAGTATCCTACTGCGAAAAACAAATCCTTCTTTTTTTTATCAGCATAATTCTTCTGACGATCATGAGCTTCTTTAAGCCTACCGCGCAATAACTCAACTTGTTTCTCTGTCTCTCGAACCAGATCTGGATACAAATCCCGTCGTTCTCCAACTTCTGTCCAACAAAGTGGAGTTCGACAAGGTATACCGTACAAAGCCTCATAAGGTGTCATCTTAATACTCGCATGGTAACTGTTACTTTAGGAAAACTCTACTATAGGCAAAAAATTTCCCCAACTGTCACCCCAATCAAGAACACAAGCCCGAAGCAAATCCTCAAGAGTCCCAATGGTTCGCTCTGACTGTCCATCTGTCTGTGGATGGTTCGCTGTACTGAGATGCAGCTTAGTACCCAAAGCTTTCTGAAAAGCCTGCCAGAAAATCAAAGTAAACTTTGGATCAAAATCTGATACAATGCTCACTGGAATACCATCTTGTCTAACAATTTCATCCAAATAAATTTGAACTAAAACCTTGGTCTTAACTGTCTTTTTGATAGCTATAAAGTGTAACGAATTGGTGAGTCTGTCCACTACTATCCAAATAGCATCATTATTACTTGTTGTCCTTGGAAGTCTGGTCACAAAATCCATGGTTACCATATCCCACTTCCACTCTGGTAATGGTAAATCCTGAAGTAACCCACTCGGGACTTGACGCTCAGCTTTAACCAACTGACAGTTCTGACACTGAGATACCCAAGTCGCAATCTCCCGTTTCATTCCTTCCCAATGGTAATAACGCTTCAAATCAGCATACATCTTATTGCTGCCTAGATGTATAGAAAAACAAGACTGATGAGCCTGACTCAGAATCTCTCTCCTCAACGCCTTAACTAGAGGAACACAAACTCGGTTCTTGTATAAGATAGTACTATCAGATGCAGTGCGATACCCAATCATTACTTTCTCGATCATCCTCTTAAGTCCTAAATCACCTGATTGAGCATCCCGAATCCTGTTAAGAAGATCACCTCGCTCCCACATCGCCAATCCGGTCTAGTTATCCTCAACTGATGTCACACACAACTTCATACTTGCCAAGGTATCAGCCAACTCTTGCATTTCCTTAATGCCTGAAACATCTGCCCTTCGACGGCTTAGAGCATCTGCCATCTGATTAACCCTTCCTGGGTGATAAGCGATGTTCAAGTCATAATCTGCCAATAGCTCAATCCAACACCTCTGCCTTAAATTCAAGTCGCTATGCGAGAAGATGTACTTCAAACTTTTATGATCTGTCAAGACCCAGACTTTCTCTCCATATAGATAACCTCTCCATATCTTAAGCGCAAAGATCACTGCAGCTAACTCAAGATCTTGCGTCGGGTAATAAGCTTCATGACTTCGGAGCTGCTTTGAAGCATATGCTATTACAAGGCCCTCTTGCATCAACACACAACCGAGCCCCATCCTAGAAGCATCTGTATATACATCATATGGAACACCCATTTGCGGTAGAACCAATACAGGAGTCTTAGTCAAACAATCCTTTGACTTCTGAAAACTCTTCTCACACTCTTCTGACCACTCAAATTTTACCCACTTCCTGTTAACGTGGTCATAGGCTTGGCTATACTAGCAAAACCTTCGGCAATTTTCTGTAGTAACCCGCCAAACCAAGAAACTACGAATCTCAGTAAGACTAACCGGTGTAGGCCACTCTGAAATTGCTACTATCTTCTGAGGGTCAACTGCTATGCATGCCTCGGAAACAACATGACCCAAAAATCCAATCTTTCTCTGCCAGAAACTGCATTTGCTCAACTTTGCAAACAAACGATGCTAACACAACTTATCCAATACTAACCGAAGATACCAACCATGCTCCTCTTCACTCTTGGAGTATATCAAAATGTCATCGATGAATACTATGACACACTTATCCACGTACTGCCTGAAAACATCATTCATCAACTTCATAAATGCTGCGGGCGCATTCGTCAATCCAAATGGCATGACTTCAAACTCGTAATATCCGTAACGAGTACGAAAAGCTGTTTTTCGAATATCCTCCTCTGCAACAGGTATCTGATGGTAACCTGAAGTCAAGTCGATCTTGGAAAACCAAGTAGCCCCCTGTAACTGATCTAGCAACTCGTCAATCCGAGGAAGAGGATACTTATTCTTGATAGTCACCTTGTTCAAACCCCGATAATCGATGCACAACCTAAAACTGCCATCCTTTTTCTTGACGAACAAAACTGGTGCTCCCCAAGACGAGCTACTGGGTCGAATAAACCCCTTATCTGTTAGATCCTCCAACTGTTTCCTCAACTCCTCCATTTCCGCGGGAGCTAAACGATAAGGCGCTCTCGATATAGGAGTGGTACCAGGCTCCAACTCAATTGTGAACGGCTCACTTCTAGGCGGTGGTGGTCCTTGCAAAGGCTCGAAAACATCTGCATAATCTGATGTTACTGGAATCATGCTGAGATTCAACTCCGAACCCTCCCACAATATAGATATAGTCGCCAAATAAGCTTTATTACCCTTAGCAAGTAAGTCCTCTGCATGAATCATCGATATAAGCGGAATACCGATTCTAGCTCGAACACCTTGAAAGACTAACCTCCCACCCTCTATCGGAATTAGCACTCTAGTGCGATGACAATCTAAGAACACCATATGCTTAGATATTCAATCCATCCCGAGAATAAATTCATAATAGTTTAACTTCATCTCGCCCAACTCTTCAGGCAATTCAACTTTATTAATTACCAACGGAACATCGATGTAAACTCCAGAGATCTCCATAACATATGAACCAGCCGTCTGAACTCTTTTCGCCCTAGGATAAATTCTAAAAGCACAACGAAAGAATATATAAGTAGGACAATGAGCTTTTCCCTTTGTTTTTTTTGTTCTGAAAACCACGTAAAAACATTTTCTCAGGACTGTTTATCCGGGTCAGCACCGATTTGACAAATCTGGGCTCTGATACCAAGTTGAAACGACCCAAATTCTCTGAAATTTATAATTAAATTAATATTCCCAAAATAATCCAAAATGTTTTATAAAATAATAACCCAAAAATAATTTAATGTCAAATAACTAATCGTTATCCGTTTTAAATAAATAATAAATAATTCGGAAAATATTATTCATAGGTACAACAGCTTCATTGATTTCAACGCTATTCAGACACGACGATATGCTCACCTGAAAGATTGGGGAGAAGATGAGTAATTGGATTACCCAGTGAGAAATGAGTCTAAGGACTCATGAATCCACCAAAACAAATTATAACAATAATCTAAAGCAAGTCCAAGGCTAAACATGTAAACAATCATAGTGTCTAAAACATTAAAACATATGACCACTCAGTGTCACACACACAAACCAGGGGACACATTTTCATGCAGGGCACGCCTTACATGACAAACGGCCAGATGAATCTTCATGCAGGGCATACCATACATGACAGAAACTCCTTCCCTTCACAAACACAAGAAAACATGCACATCCTCATGCATGGCACACCATATATGACAAACAGTCATGTGGATCTTCATGCAGGGCACGCCATACATGACAGACCATAATCACACCATATCTCAATCCCACATGATTCGAAAGTCTGGGTCAAAATGCCACAGCACCACTCCCGAACCAAGTTATCGCGAACTCTTAACGCTCGCATCTAACACAACACGTCAATACAACTTAACATGCTCAAACAACCAATCATCATACAAAAGTTTTAATCCTTTAATCTTATGGATTCTATGTGATATATATATATATATATATATTTGTTTACGTAATATATAGTTTATACAATCACAAACAATAACACGTCTATTGATAATTAGACCCGTTATATACATGTTTTAAACAAAGACTCAAACAATAGATTAACGGTTATACGAATGAGCTAATGGAAACACTCGACGAATTCGTCACCTTAGCAACAGTAGAACGAACTTTCCTTTTCTAGAAATTGCCAAAAAGGAAAAACTTCCTTAAATGGAAACCTGCCATAAATAGAAGTTCGAAACAAAGTGTGGACTACTAATATCCGACTGCTCAAAAACGATATCAGTAACCACTCGAAACCATATTCCAGATCAGAATGACTTCTAGGCAATTACTAAAATACCCTCATAACTTCAAACAGCCATAACTTTCAAACCACAGAGATTCATGAAAAACTGAAGGCAGATTCGGAATCAGAACAGCATGAACTATCACATACCAGAAAATTACGCAGATCGGAGATGTTTCAATTTTCCGGCGAACATTCCGGCGGAGATTGATGGCGCGTCCGGCGATGAAATCCGGAGAGTCCGGTGTATCTGGATTCGTCTTGGAGAGATCTACAGTTTGATATGTATATTACTAAAATCTGATACCGTATGAATAAGTTGTGATCGAATAACCAAATCCGGAAAAACTCACCTCACGACTCCGGCGAGTTGCGGTGCTTCTGACGACGGCGGGGACTGTAGCAGCGGCGACGAATCTAAATTTTGGCAGAGCTTCTCTGGGAATTGATTATGTGAGACACAATGGGTTTTGCCTCTCCTTTTATAGACTTTGGGAATAGCAGTTTTGCCTCTCCTTTTATAGACTCTCAATTTCGAACGGGCCTTGGACTGGGATGGTACAGTTTATCTCAACAAGTAAACTTCACTGGCTGGAGCCAATCTCAACCTTCACCGTCTTACAGATTGAACAATACTCGTCTGGTATGTCAAATTTGCGGTCGGTCGTGTTGCTTTAAAATGCTGGAATAGGTTTAACACTGCCTATCAGAGTGATGGTAGACTCTGGTGCTTCTGCACACATGACTCCAACAACCGCTCTTCTTCACATTGCTACACCTTACAATGGTCCTGAAACGGTTATGGTTGCAGTTGGTACTTATCTACCATCACTCATGTTGGATCCACTACTCTCACCACCACCAACTCAAGTAGTCTCCTACTTTTTGATATTTTTGTCTGTCTATCAATGCAGAGGTCTCTTCTATTTGTCTCAAAGTTGTGTGAGGATTATCCATGTGGAGTTCTCTTTGATGGTAATGCTGTATATGTTATTGACTTACAAACTCAGAAGTTGGTGACAAGAGAGGGACGTCGTAAGGGTCTCTATGTGTTGGAGCAACCAGAGCTTGCAACGGTCTATTCAAATCGACAGACTGCTGCTACTGACATCATTGGCTACAACATCTTTGTCATGCAAACTTTTAGGTGCTTCAACTCCTTAACACAATGGTATCTCAGACAGAAACACATATATTTAACAGAATTAGCATTATTCATGCTTTTCAGGCCAAGGTTTCTCTCAAATTATGAGTTGAAGCCTACTATGCAGCAAACTTCATCAGTAATTTGCTTCCTTTAAATCAGAAAAGTCCATCAAAAATCCTTCTATTTTTGGCTCTGTCTGTTACCCATGTCTCAAACCATTTACTCAACACAAATTTGAGTCTCAGTATTTGAAATGTATCTTTACTGAGCTGTAAATCACTTAAGTTTTGGTTTAATGAATCTTTTTCATCTTCTTTGGTTGATAATTAATATATATATACCAATTACGTCACCAAACATAGTAATATGTTGGCCATGCATACTGCATGGTTGGACCAAACATAGCCTCGACCTCGTTTGCCACAAAACTGTCTCCTTCAACATTTATACCACACACACATACATAGAATGACACATATGCCATATAAAGTTGAAGCATGGTTATGTGTGTATGTATGCACATAGGTTATCTATGTCAACTATATGTTTGTATGTATCGTCATAGGTTGCCCAACTCGAGATACATTTTAAGCTGTGAAGCTGCTTAAGAATAAAGCAAATGTCACAAATCGTGTGGGTCTTACAAAGTAAACTCTATTTCTAACAGAAAACCATTGTTCGATACACTGACCAAGTTAAAGATGTTATTTGACTAACTGTAGCTCTTTTGCATTCAAGTCTAACACTTGCTCGTGCTTCAGTCTCTCAAATTCTTATTATCAACACTAGGATATATCCTGCATGATGCGCAAAATTTTACTACAATATGTTACCTTTCAATTGTGACCGATATCATTTGTTGTAATTTGATTTCGTGGTCTCGTGCCTTGATTTTGGGATGGTTTGCTTTTACATGTTATAATTGAATTTCGTATGATTTGGTGTAACGTTAGAAAACTATTTTCTTGATTATTGTTAGCAAAATTGCTCGCATGGCAGCTCAAATATCAACATTAACTATTTTTGTTTATTAATCAAAATACAGCCAATTTGTTTGATATTGCTAGAGACTAGAAAACGAACCCATATATGTACATGCTGCGGTCCTGGTTGTTTAAAACCAAAGGATCGTCTTGAAGAAAGGTAATCTGGTTAAGGAGAAGGCTACTAGCATTTTTTTGGCAGCATATTGGTTGGAGGATGGATTGGAGGCTACTAGCTCTCCAATTAGGTGTGTATGACGATGGATTTGATTCCACTAGCACAGGGTCACTCTGTATAGAGCTATAGAACTTCACAGCAGATTACTCTACTCTTAAGTGAATGAGGGATCAATGTTCTTAGGCTGAACAGAGAAAGCAAGAAGCAAAAGTGCTTTAAAGTTCTTTATAAAATTCGATGTGTTGATTTACAAAAGAGGTGAAAGTCTTTTTATAGGCAGAAATCTCTAACAAGATTATGCCTACAAAAATGAATATTTTAACTACTTTATTCTAACAATAAAATCATAACAAAATAATTCCTAATTTTATGCCAACAGATTTCTTGGCTTAATCTATTATTCTGATTTAAATTAAATAACTATTTGTAAACCAATAAATTAAATTAAACCAGCCCAATTGGTTTACTCTTTTTGGCCTTACTTTTTCTTCTTAGACAGACCCAAATCACTTGGAGAATGAGTTTTCTTTGGGTTTTAACTTTGAGCATGATTATTGGGTCAAACCAAATATCCTTATCTTCTTGGGCTTGAGCTTGGGTTGGATCTTCTGTTTCTTGGGCCACCTGATGTGCTCCTCTCTGGGCCTGGTCCAACTCCATGTCCATGGGCTGCTTCTCCAGCTCCTTCTCACTTGCCCACACGACATTGATTGGCTGTTCCAAGCTTTCCAAGCCTTTTAAGCCCATGTTTTCCTTGTTCTGGTCCAGCTCCATCTGATCCAAATCGTCTTCATGTCCAGGTCGCTTAGCATCCTCATTGGGCCTTGCTAGGATCGCACTATCACCTCCTCGTTTGAAGGGATTTGACTTCAAATTCAATTCTTTTGCTCTGTCTTGGCACCACTCCTTGATCAAGAGCTCATTTGGTCAATAATCAACTTGTTTGTCCATACCCTGAATCCTCCTTGTTCTTGGAACAAACTCCATAACCTGTCTATCATGTTTCCTTTCAAACACTAGAAAACCCACATTAAATGTGCAACAGAAATAGACAACCGAATCCCCTGAGTTTAAGATCTTAAAAACAAGACTCAGGTTCCTAAAATCACCATCTAAGATAAGATCATAGATCATTCTAGCATTTTAACTCTTACTGGAACAAAACGTTTCTTTTGAACACAAACCAAACAAATAGATATCATTGCTAGCAAACAGATTGGATTGTGCTAACTTAGAAAATCTCTCAACATATTCAAATTCAGAACTTCTCTTAGCTCTAAGTAGGTCATGCATGTTCCTAAACCACCATTCTAGCAATGCAAATTCGTGTTCTAGGTTGAGAAAATTTCCAAAAACGTTTTTACTTAATGCAGGGTTCATATCACAAGTTTTTAAAACCCAAAAATTTTCACAGCACAAAGTTTCACAGCCTTTTCTAACTGATTTCAAGTTATGCAGCACTTTATTAGAGAAACATTCATCAATTACAAGATATGCATCAATCTCCACCGATTTATGTCCTAATGTTCTCATAATCAACTTATGACTCAAAGCAAACTCAGAACTCCCAGTTTCAGCAATCAAAGAACATTCTGATCTAGAAAACATTTCATGTCTAGTTGTTTCAAAGGATCGAATCATCTTATCAAAAATAAACCCAGAAACACAAACTTCTTTCACATTCTCTAAAAAAAATTGTTTATCTTCTTCAGGTATAACAATCACAAACAAGCTAGGTAAAAAATTCGGCACACCAATATCCTTACAGATTTTGAGATGACTTTCATCAGTGAAAGAAGGAGTTAAGAACTTGAACTCGCAGCTAGTTGTAGGCACCAATTTACTGTCCAAAGACAATCCCCTTGGTGATTCCTTCAATAGCTTCTCTTCATGGTCCTGCAAGGGAAGCTCATTGCTACTCGGTTGCACCGGTTTAAGATTAGTAACACTTATACAAGTATCATCTAATACTCTAGTTGATGGAACAGAGAAAATATATTTGTCAAGCTCACAGAGGTTTTCTTTTACCAACAGTTCACCTTCAACTAGTGATGTCACTCTTAGGCGAATTTGGCAATGGATCAGACATCTCCCTTTTTCCTCTAACTCCATTGGCGTCCTTAGCAACTTCCAGCATCTCCATGCCGCTGGCTGATGATGCTTTCTTGGGTACCTCTCCTGGTATCTCCTCCTCAATGTCCTGTGAAGAGAAAACAAGGCTACTCGGACTCACCGGTTCACAGATGGTTAGTTCTTTACAAATCTTTTTTCCTTAAGAATATAATCAATTTGAGAAGATGGTAGAAAACACTTAGATGGGATTGAGTCATTTAAGAGCTCTTCAGTCTCAAACAACTGCCTAAAAACTGTGGCTTCATTATGAAAATGTGATGTTTCTGAAATTTCTTTCCTTTCCTCATTGTTATTCTCAGCACTCTCCACAAACAATCTTCTAGGACTCTGTTTCCTGTAGTTACACATAAAATATTCATTAGAGAAATCTTTTAAATTTGAATTTTGTTTCTTACCTTTGCAGATTGGACTAAAATGATTTATTTCTGGCTGTTGGAAGGCCGGTTTCTCCTGAGAACACCTATGCTCATGGCGTGTCAACTTGGCTGATGATGTGCGTGTGGTTAATCTTTCATGTGAACTCCTTAGGTGTCTGTCCTGCACATAACCAAATTTATTATAATCTGAAGCAAACATCCTTTTCATAACAAATTTCATCTCAAACCAAGAAGCAATCTGAGTTTCTCTATTGTGCCTCCTTGTGGTTGCAATCTGATCCCACCAATGGATGGCATGACCACTGAATCCAGATGAAACAAGTTTGACCTTCTTTGCCTCAGTGTAGTGATGATATCTAAATACCCATTCTATCTCTTCTTCCCATTCCCTATAAGCTTCAGGATCAATCTTCCATGGAATGATGGAATCCCAAGATTGGATTGACGAAGGTACTCTTCTGTTCTAGGGCGACGATGGTGATAAAAATTAACTTCTCCTACTTTTCTGCCTGCAGAGATTGAAAAATCATGAAAATCATTAGCATGGTTAGTCCTATTGAAATCTTGTTGCAGCTTCCTAGTGATCTCAGCCATCATAGTCCTATTGAAATCTTTCACATTTTCTAAACTAAATTGTTTATATTCTTCAGGTGTAACAATCACAAACAAGATTGGTAAAGAATTTGGCAAACCAATATCCTTACAGAATTTGAGGCGAATTTCATCAATGAAAGAAGGAGTGAATGATTTGAAATCCAAGCCAGCTGTAAGCGCCAAGTTGCTGTCCAATGACAATCTCCTTGGTGTCTTCTATGGTAGCTTGTCTTCATGATCCTGCAAAAAAACTCTCTGATACTCGGTTACACCGGTTTGAGATTAATAAAAGCTAGACAATTCTCATCTAATACTCCAACTGATGGAACATCGAAAGTATCTTGGTTAAACTCACCCTCAGCTACTGATTCCTTAACTTTAAATGATTTTGGCAATGGACCAGACATATCTCTTCTTCCTCTATCTCCAATGGCATCCTTAGCAATTTCAAACACCTCCATGCCTTTGGCTGGTGGTACTTTCTTGGGTACCTCTCCTGGTATCTCCTCCTTAAAGTTTGTGATCGAGTCATTTGAGAACTTTTCATTCCCAAACAAGCCCCTTCTAGGAATCTGTTTCGATTTATCCTTGGAATACAAATGTTCTTAGCGCGTAAGCTTAGTCTCCTCCCTTGGCTGCTCCTCACGGCCTTAGACCTCTCTGATCTACTCCCAATAGTCCTCTCTTGTGAACTCCTTTGATGTCTGTCCTGCACATAACCAAATTTATTATAATCTGGAGCAAACCTCTTTTTCATAACAAATTTCATCTCAAACCAAGAAGAAATATGAGGTTCTCCATTGTGTCTCCTTGTGGATGCAATCAGATCCCACCAATGGATGTCATGACCACTGAATCCACTTGTTGAGTTTGATCTTCATTGCCTCAATGTAGTGATAACAACTGAAACACCCATTCCATCTTTTCTTCCCATTCTAGATATGCTTCAGGATCAGTCTTTCCATGGAATGATGGAATTGTAAGCTTGGATTGACAAGTTATTCTTCTGCTCTAGGGCGACGATTTTGATAAGAGTTAACTCCTCCTGTTTTTTCTGTCTGCAGAGATTGAAAAGTCATGAAACTCATTAGCATGGTTAGTCTTATGGCAATCTTGTTGCAGCTTTCTAGTGATCTCAGCCATCATAGCTTCACATTGGAACTGATCAAGATGAACAATCTGATCCACTGAATTTTTTCTTGCCATGAAGTTCCTGAAAAAAACTTAGCAAACAAATTAGAAAATCTTCTCTTTTGGTTCTCTCAGTGTTCAATCCTCTTGCTATTCCAACAAGTTCAGAATAGATCAAAGCTCAATCACCTAAGATCTAAAGCTATAACCTACTGTGATTAAGATAGAAAGCTTGCAAGATTTTTTTCGTCAGCTGATTAACCAACTCCTAGGAGGATTTATCTTCTACTTCTTTTTTTTTCTTTTTTTTTGATAGATCGATATTTTTTTGAATGATTATTTTCTTTGTAACTCAGGAGTGGCTCAACTGACTTACATAAGATAGAAAGTGTTTAAGATGAAAAACAAAACAAAACCCTAAAATCGTAAATGATATAAGTAAAATAAAGATGATCTCCACAAACCCTAACCTTGAAGTGGCTCTGATACCACTTGGTGCATTCCTGGATAGGTGATGAATCTCTGGATCACTTGGAGGGTGGCGATGAGATTGGATGCTACTAGCTCTCCAAAAACGTGGGTGGACTTCTCCTTAGGGTTATGGCTGACCAAAATGATGATTTGAATCTCCAAAACTCAAGATCACCCTGTCTATAGTTAAGAGATTCAGATTATAGCACCTACACCAGGTGATGGTCAATGTTCATAGGCGGAACAGAGAAAACACAAAAAAAAACCCAAAAGCTTGAAAGCTTATTTTTTACTCAAGGGGAAAAAACTGCCTTTTAAAGGCTGAAAACCCCTAATTACTAAACCAAAATGGTTTAGCTTACTAACCCTAATCATAATTAGTCTAATTTAAGTATTTTGGTTTAATTTAAGCCATCTAATTACAAATTAAAACAATTAAACCAGCCCAATTAGTTTACTTTATTTGGGCTTCTTTTTCCTTCTTAGCTAGGCCTGAGCCACTTATAGAATGAGCTTTCTTTGGGCTTTAAAGCTTCTCCTGGTCCAGCTCAAGATCAGACTCATTGCACAAATCCACATTATTCTTGTCCTTGTCCATTTCCAGTTGTAAACATTGATTCTCGTCAGAGATAGGTTACTTAATTTCCAATTCTGGTCTTTCTAGGATCGCACCGAATTCATAAAAATAACACTTAAATTTAACATTTAAATATTTTATCTCCAAAAAATATTATCATTTGCTCATTGGCAGATCATAATCTAGTATCTTATTAGAACATAAGCATAATATCGAACTAACTTTATCTCTACATGTTATTTATACTATATACCAATGCATTTTTTTAAATTTAAATATTTTCATTAAAGATAATAATCAAATCAAATTTTAATTAATTTACTCATCATATATTTTAATATATTTTTATTTTAATTACAAATGTATATTTCCTTTTACTATAAAAACTCTTATAAAATATTTTAAAATTTTATTTTTATAAAAACAATTACTAAGTAATTATTGGTAAAAATATTATAAATTCGTTTTTATTAATTTTTATTAAAAATAAAAAAAATAAAATTATATGATATTTATATATATATATATATGTTCCTAAGTAATAAACCAAATGATAAATATAATTAAATAAATTAATAAACTAACTATCTTTATTAATTGTATGATCAAATTAAATTTATTATATGCATAAAAATATAAATTCATATATTATTAACATTCATTGTTTTTAAAAATTAAACATTAAAAATTTTAATTTTTAAATTAATATATCTTTTTATTAAATTTATGAATGAATATTTTTAAAAATAAAAATATTTTAAATTAGATTAATATAGTTTTAACTTGATGAAAAAATTATTAAAATAAGTTAGTAAAATTTAAATTATTTGATTATATGATTGAATTGTAATTTATGATTTAAAATTAATAAGTTAATAAAAATACATATTATCCTATTTTGATTATTATTACATCAAACCGAATTTTTTTAATACAAAACGGATTTAAAAGATAGATTAATCTATATTATTTAAAAATCATAAATTTAAAAATAATGTGAGATAAATTAAATAGTTGGATTATTCTATTGTAACTCTTTTGTAGTTGTACTTATTTTAAATTTTAATTATAAAAATATGAAAAACATAAATAAATTATATATGAACATATATTGTTTTATCGAAATATATAATATTTTAACTCAATCCAATAATTAAGTTTAAATAAAAAAAAATTATAATGATTTTTTATTAAAATTAAAATATTATAAATTATTTAAAAGTATATTATAACATATTAATTGGACTAGTGAATAGATTATTAAATTTTAAATTATAATTACTCTTTACATAGTCAAAAGTATAATATATTTAACATCTTAAAATAAAGCTTTTGTTTTATTTACGGAATTTAAAATAAAAAAAATTTAAATATCTACAAATATAATAAAACTTGAAAATATTATTTTTAGTTTTCAAATATTATAACATTTTATTTTATAAAAAAAATTGATGCTAGTTAAAAGAATAAAATTTCATTTTTATGAAAGATAGATTTTAATAATAGAAATTATATGTTTAGATGATTTTAAAATGATTAGGGGGTTTTATGAACATAAATTATAATATTTAGGTGATTTTATAATGATTAGAGGGTTCTAAGAAGAGAAATTATACATTATGTGGTTTTATAATCAATTATGTAGTTTATGGGAAAATATGTAAAATTATATTAGTAAAATGGTTTTATGCAGCCATCCCTAAATAGAATGAACCATATCGTCCTCTTGCCATAGGTGGCTATGACAAATTTTGATAAACTCCGTTATGCCTTGAGTTAATTTCTGAAAAACTTTCATATGTTGAAAGTGTTTCTAAAACACTACTCCTTTACATTTTTTTACATTTATTTTTTAAACAAAAAGAATAGAAATTAAAAAATAACTAAAAAAATTAGACTAAAAATATTTTGACCCAAAAAAAAAAAACTGACAACAAAAAATAGACGATAAAAATTGAAAAAACAAATTTTGATCCAAAAAGAAATTTGACAAAAATTGATAAAATTTGACAAAAAATGAATATTTTTAAAAAATCCAAATATTAAAATTAGCAAAAAAAATTCAAAAAAAAAATAAAGGTTAGACTAAAATTGTATTGAGAGTTAATAGTAATATCAAATTACACATAGTTGTAAAATTTTCATTTTAAAGTATTTATATTTTTATCAATATCTTTAAACATTTTTATAGTTGTACAGATTACAATAGATAAATTAACTAAATTTATTAAACTAAATGGTGTTATAAGATAGAAAAATTAATGGAATTGAATATATTTTATATTAAAGTGAAATCAACTGTTATTTAATTGTGAATTTAATGAGAATCAATTAAATTCTAGTATTGTTGGATTAAATATTTGTTGGATATAATTTAAAATATATTAAAATATCTTGTTATTCAATATCTTTTTAAGTTTGTTAAATTTTTATTATAATAGATTATAATGTACTTTTTATACAAAGTAACAATATAATAGATTTTGTTTTACTTATATTGTTGATTGATAGTTGATTTGAATGAAATTTGATTAATAGTTGATTTTAGTAACTCTAAACGAATTGATACAACTACTAACTAAAAATCTATTTGAGCTGTTACCTTTGAGTTAATTTTGCTGATGTGTTCTCTTGTAAGTATTACAAACACATTAATATTTATAAACTCAACTAGTTAATAATTTAGATAATCAATTTTATAATTATAATTATTTATAATTAGCTTTATAAATTATAATTAAAGTATACTTATATTAGATAATATTAGATAATATTATATTATACAATATTTATAATTATCTTACTATAGTATATTTATAATTATCTTTAGCTAATTATCTTAAGATAATTAAATTATACTATATTTATAATTATCTTTAGGTATTTTTTGTTTTTTTGCTTTATGTGGATTTTTGCATAATTTTGGTTATGTATTTCGTACTTTTGACTCTATTTTAGTTTTATGCGATACAACTGAGTTTTGACAATACAACTGACATTTGAGAATATAATTGAATACAACTGAGTATAAATGGTGTTAAATCACACACATTTCGTGCACGTTCACACTACTGTTCAATAAAAATTAATAAATATTCTGCATTCACACTTGTTCACAATAGAAGCGTTCACACTATAGTTGTACATAGTAGTATAAATAACACATAGTTATATAAATGTTAATTTATGGTTTTTTCAGTTATACCGATATTTGTAGTCAATTTTCTGAGTTGTATTGACTACATTAAGTTACTAAATTAGGATTAGAAAACTTTCATAGTAATAGATTTTTGAAATTAAAAATTTTCAGCTATTTGCATACTAATGATCAAACAAGTTAACAATACACATATATGTTTAGGGTTTGTAAGATTAAAACATGGTATTTTTCATTTTTTCTAGATTAATAATTGGATATCATAATTAATAAGGTAAACACTGGTTTTAGTATTCCAAATACATGATTATAACCCATAAAACACAAACCCTAAACTCAAACCCTAATCCCTAAACCCTAAACCCTAAACCCTACAATGTAGTTGTACCATTAATACACAGTTGTATTTTATAGTACATAGTTATACGAGTAATACCCAGATATTTCAATTCCTGAAACCCTGTAATATCCACTAATACACAGTAGTTTCAATACCTGATGCCACTACCACCATTATTACAATCCAAGTACGTATACAAACCTTCTCTGGGAGTACTTCTTCGTCTTGGTCGATCTCCAACTAATAAAAATCTTGTTACTTAGGATGGTCATGAATTGTCCACATGCATTCCTAGTGTACATGTTATACCTATCTCTCGGGAAATAACATCTTGCCCCACGTTCTAAACATATTGCTCACATGTATTACTTGTGTACATGTTGTACATATCACCTCATTACTCGTTTTTTATCATCACAAGAGCGTGATGAACATCTTCTCTTGACACACATACAACATCAACTCCTTTTCTTACATAATGTCCCGTGTAGTCAATGTGTACGAGAATGTGCTGGTTTTGATTCATTATACATTGAAAACAATAAAATTCAACATTAGTTATACTCGATTGTTTTTAGTTATATACGTTTACCATAGTTGTAATCAGTTGTATTTGTTTGTCCTAGTTATATGCAGATGTATTATCTAACCATAGTTATAAGCGGTTGTAGTTAGTTGTATTGACGAAAATAGTTGTAGCAATCCGTACTCAGTTATACTACTCCAACATAGTTGTGTACAATTGTATTTTTATAACATCCAAATGTATTTTCTCTGTAATAAATAAAAACGATTTACATTTCAAATCCTATCACTAAACCCTGAAACGAATATCTAAATGATGTACACTACCTGAAATGAAGAACCGGAGCTCAAATCCTGCTCAAATCCTCTTCAAACGCCAAAACCAAAAATCAACGAGCTTGGAGCTCCATATTAATGGCATAAAAAAGTTTTCAGAGGTAGAGAATCGACGAAATGCTTTGACAGACGAGTATAGACTAGTATACAAGTATAAACTCAAGAGAAGAATAGGAGATAATAAGAAAAAATTAAAAAAAAGATTTAAATAGGTGTGTTCCACGTTAATGACAAGGAAAGAGAATAAGAATAATTTGTGTAAGCCCTAGAAGAATATTTATTATTATATTTAATGAGATGAAGAGAAAATAAATTGTTTTTAATTAAATAATAATAAAAGAAAAATAGAAAAAGTAAAATATGAAAAATGTTGTGAAAAATTTAGTAGAACGTACTTTTAGCTTAGCCACATGAAAAGTCCGATTTAATGTTGTCGAACTAGAGTAACAGAGTCAAACGTCAAGCCTGTGAAAGTTAGTGTTTCAGATTTACCGGGAACGGTGACCACTGTCGCTAGCTAGCAGGAGTAGCTTGTGGAATGTCGGAGAAGAGCTGCATCTGTCTCCGGAAATAGTGTTTCCGATTATAGTGGAGCTGATCAAAAGACAAAACCGTTTACAATGTGAAATGTTTCATATCACTTTACGCTTTAAACCGTTACTCGTATCTAACAAACACATTTTTTTTTGTATTCGTGTATTCAGTAAAAAAAAAAATTGCAATCATTTCGATTTAGTCATTGTTTTAGTTGTTGAATGAACCCTACAAAATCAAATATATCAATTGATTTGATTGTATTGGATATATCATATATATACTCTTTTCCCTATTGGTTGTTGTCTTTTCAAAGGTTTTTTTCGCAGACAAGCAAAATTGGACACGATATCGTAAAAGTGGTTCAATTGTTAAACAAACAAAGATTCATTTTAAATTGCAATAAAGAGCAACTTGGGACTGGTCCTACTTATGTCCACTGTCTCTTTGTGGACAACTTGATCCCCACCATCACTTAATGATTGATCCATTTTTTAACATTGTGAAGTTTTTATCGTTTCTATTCCAAAAATCAAATATGAATGATTGAAGTAGCTTATGGGTCTTTTATTAAATTGTGTTTTGATTTATTTCCAGTATAGTAAACTTTTTTTCTTTTCAACATCATTGTAATCTAATTAGTCACCCTTAATGGGTGTCACTAAATGCATTACGAGTCCCACATGTCCACATGCCTCCAATTAATAAAAATTGATTATTGTTTTTGATATATAATTGAATACAAGATCTTTCGATTATTAATGAGATGGCAATTATTTTGCCAAGAACTTCTATGCAAGTGCTTCCTCTTTTCTACTTAGCTTCTCCAAACAAACAAAAATCAATTTTAACTTAAACTAACATTTTGAATTTATCTCTACAGTTTTATTTGAGAAGTAGGTTTTATATGTGTAACACTTCGTTAATTTTCATAAATACCAATTATATAAATATTTTAATGTGGTAAAATTACTATGAAGAATTAAAATTATTAATATTTTTAAGTTTTTTCAGTTAATAAATTTTATTCCAAATTATTTATTTGGAAATAAAATAGGAAATATCTTAAAATCTTGGTAATTCTATTTGAAAATATGTTTCTTACGTGTCATATTCATGTTAATTCTCAAGAGACTAATTATATAAATACTTTTAGTGAATTAAAATTGATTTAGCAACAAATTTCTTTATCTATTATAGTCTAAATCAATTATACATATATGTATATGGTTTCTTTCTGAAAATGTTGCTTATTTTCTTAAAATAATTGAGTTTTTTAATAAATTATTTTTAAGTTATTTTTTGTCAGAAATTCTAACATTTATTTTTAATCAAATATATTTCTCAAATAACATAATAAGAATTAAAAAGAAAAAAATTAAAATAGTTTTAATATGATTTTATCTTCAAATAACTGAAAAAGAAAAAAATCATTAAAATAACATAACTCAATCTTTTTATATTATGTCTCTTTTCAAAAAAAAATTGTTTTTCTTTCAAATTATAGCTAACGTACATATCCCAAATAATTATTTATACATGTGCATGAGGATGAGTGAATCACCTAATACATATAATTTGCCAAAAAGAAGAAATTATAATAATAATAATCACGAATCATAGAGTTAGTTTATTTGCCAAAAAAAGCAATAGCTTTAGACTAACGAGTGTGAATTCATTTTCTTAGTTCTGATTTTACAATTTATTTAAAAGTTACAGAATACATAGTTCTTTATAGCACATTATTTTCTTATGTGAATATCTATTTTATCACATCAACCTAGAAAACATCAATTCTAATATGTGTTAAAAATTATAATATATTATATTACAGTAAAATGAATTATTTCGTAATAATTAATAAGTAATAAAATCGTCCAAAAAAAAATCATACCATATCATTATCATCAACTAAATTTTTCTCTAATTTATAGAAACAAACGGATGGAATTCGTCACCATCCATTAAAAGCTTTTTAACACATATAAACTAAAAGTTAAGTTGAATCAACCACCCATTTAATTATCTCTATTCAGAATTTTGACAATCCAATGACATTATCAAATTTCTAATGTCATGAGCTGTTTTCTATATTAATCACACATCTAATCAGAGCCATAAAATATTTAAAATGGAAAGAGCATGTTGACCAGAGAATAAAACCCAGGAAAAAAAAACAGATGGGCAAAATTGTCATTTTATCTTGATGAGGAAAAAAAATCTTTATTAGTCGGCACCAGCACTATAAAAGGCTTAGCTATCTGGTTTTCACGAAAACACCTCGTTGATACCGAATCTTTTTATTCTGTTTCACCTTTCTTTCTTCATGTTTCTCATCTTCTAGAAAAAAAAAAAATCCGATCAGAAAAAAAATGCACCGATCACGAAATTGCAAGATCTCTGGGAGCAACGCTATTCTCTCTTGTCGTCTTTCGATTTCTAATCTCAAAGTTTTATTCGTTTTTGAATCGTCGCTATTGAATAATTCGATCACGCGTTTTTACGATGAGTTGGTCAGATAAGCTTCGTTGCTCCTCCTCCTCCGATATCTGCAGATTCTCAAATTTTCTTTTTAATCGGATCGTTTAATTGATTTTCGGTTGCGCATTAGTTACCGTTCGTTCGTTCACGAATTTTGGAGTTCTCTCTGTTTCTTCTCTGCAATCTTCTATGGATAAGAAGATTTCGTTTCCGGATGATCTTCCTGAAGGTAATTGTGACTGTTGAGATTTTGCGGTTTTGATATTGTCTGTATTGGAATCATCAAGATAGATTTAACGATTACTTATCGATCTAGGATTCTTAATATATGTATGGATTTATATGCGTTGAGTCCGTTCACATATACTCTTACGTTTTTGCAATTGTTGGTTTATGTTTCTTTCCGGTGTGATTCAACAATGCTGCCTGATACAGGAATAGAAGAATCTTAGGGATAAGATATTTCATGTTTGATGTGTGTAGTTTCATACTTTTTTCTCCTTGATGAATTGATAGGTTTATGCATTCTAACATGTATAAACATTCAAGCAGGCACAATCTCTGCGCTTATGCAGAAGCAGAACAATGTGCAGCCTTCTGTCATCGTGATTGGCAGTGGTATATCAGGTCTCGCTGCTGCTAGGAACCTCTCTGAAGCATCTTTTAAGGTGACTGTTCTCGAATCACGTGATAGGATTGGTGGTCGCATCCATACGGATTACTCCTTTGGTTGTCCAGTTGATATGGGAGCTTCATGGTGAGTTTTGATTACTGCTTTTGTTTATTCATTGGAAAAGTAGTCAACATTAGCAGCCTCTGTTTATTGGAGATTTAGATGTCTGATTTTTAGTGCTGTTGGTCTGGAATGAAGATGTGATGTGTACGCTTTGAACGGCCTCTATGTTCATCAGCCTTCTAATCGTTTCTCAAACGTGGTCTAGGTTACATGGAGTCTCCAACGAGAACCCCTTGGCTCCTATTATACGCCGTCTAGGGCTCACTTTATACCGAACTAGCGGGGATGACTCCATCTTGTATGATCATGATCTGGAAAGGTAACCATTTCCTGTCTTTACGTTTCTGTATTAGTACATAGTGAAACCTGTTCTACTTAGCAAGGTAGTCTATTGTTTGAATACCGAAGGTGCTTGATCAAGAAGGGAAGAGTCTTAGAAATCTTGCACATAGTATCATTAATTTAAAACATGTCTAAGTATAATTTGGCTTTTCTTTTTCAGTTATGGGCTTTATGACATGCACGGGAATAAGATTCCGCAGCAGTTGGTCACTGAAGTTGGAGATGCATTCAAGAGAATTCTCGAAGAGGTAAACTTTGCATTTTCTTGATTAAATTCTCGAATTAGCATCCTTTGTCGCAATAGAAGTTGACATATGATTGCTTCCAGACGGAGAAAATTAGGGATGAAACTGCCAATGACATGTCAGTTCTTCAAGGAATATCCATCGTCTTGGATAGAAATCCAGAACTAAGGTACCGAGAACAGTCAATAAACATTTATTACTTCGTAAATTTACATACCTATATCAACCTCTGTTGTTTTCTTATATTATCTAGGCAAGAAGGAATGGCGTACGAAGTTTTGCAGTGGTACATCTGTAGGATGGAGGCATGGTTTGCTGTAGATGCGAATTTGATATCGCTAAAATGTTGGGATCAGGCAAGCGAACCATTATATTGTACATTTATAACTCTGCCTACTGTTCATGTTGTTTTAAGAATGGTCTATATGTGAAGTGTTTTAATCTGTTTATTAGTGGAAGCAATACACTTCAGAGGAAACTAGGAGAGCTCAAAGCTGTTAATTGTTGTGCAGGATGAATGCCTTTCAGGTGGCCATGGTCTAATGGTGCAGGGTTATGAGCCAGTGATCAGAACGATTGCAAAAGACATTGATATTCGCTTGAGCCACAGGTAACTTATCAAAGGTCATACATCTAATACATCTATCGTACTTAAACCTAATCACGTGTCTTTTGTAATTTGATTCACTCAGGGTTACTAAAGTATCAAGAACATCAAATAACAAGGCGATAGTCGAAGTTGAAGGAGGAATCAGTTTTGCTGCTGATGCTGTTATTATCACGGTGCCCATTGGTGTTCTAAAGGCAAATCTGATTCAATTTGAGCCGGAGCTCCCACAATGGAAGACCTCTGCGATATCAGATCTTGGCGTAGGCAACGAGAATAAGATTGCCCTGAGATTTGAAAATGTGTTTTGGCCCAATGTGGAGTTCCTGGGGATGGTTGCACCTACTTCTTACTCCTGTGGCTATTTTCTGAATCTCCATAAAGCAACAGGCCATCCTGTGCTTGTTTACATGGCTGCAGGAAATCTCGCTAAAGACCTTGAGAAACTGTCCGATGAGGCTACTGCAAATTTTGTAATGTTGCAACTTAAGAAAATGTTTCCCGACGCACCTGACCCGGTAAGAAATCATCATCATCATCATCATCTTATTACACAATCTATGTCGAGAAATACTTAAAAAGGTGTGTTATGGTTTTACAAACAAAACAAAACAAAACAAAACAGGCTCAATATCTCGTGACACGGTGGGGAACAGATCCAAACACATTGGGGTGTTACGCATATGACGTAGTTGGGATGCCGGAAGATCTTTACGCGAGGCTAGGAGAGCCAGTTGATAACATATTCTTCGGAGGAGAAGCTGTGAATGTCGAGCATCAAGGATCTGCTCACGGAGCCTTCTTAGCAGGAGTCTCGGCCTCTCAGAATTGTCAGAGATATATCTTCGAGAGACTCGGGGCTTGGGAGAAACTCAAACTTGTTTCTCTTATGAGCAATAGTGATATGCTCGAAACTTCAACTGTGCCTCTCCAAATCTCCAGGATGTAATTCATATGTACCTCTCTCTCTCTCTCTCTAATCTCTATCTTTCTTTTAGTTTTCTTTTCCATGTTCTCTGCTTAAAAGACAAGCAAGGGTTCAATTTATTTTTTCTCCAAATCTTACAATTATTATAACTTCAACTCTTTATAAATCAATTGATCAAAATGTTTAAATATTTTACTTTGTTATATGATTTGTAGTTACCACATCTTGTCGACATAGTTTACAGATATTGTCAATGCCTATGCTATAAGGTCTCAATCGATCCGCTACAGCTAATGCACCCGAGATCACTCGCCAGAGAAAGATACGAACTTTGGGCATAGTTACTCCATTGCCATCTGCTCTAAGGAGTCCACCTAAGAGCAGTTTTCAAACATAAGAGGGTCTATAACCCATTACACACTTCAAGAATTGTGGCAAATTTATCTTCCTTTGTATAAGCTGGAGAATAAAAATTCTCGTTCGTTAAGGATTTTTTCAGGCCTGTTTGGCTAACAAAGCTTGATTGAAATATTCCAAGTCTCTAATGCCCAATACCCCAGTGAATTTTACTCTTTTTTTCACATGCGTTTCACCAGAAATTTGTCATAGCACTTGTGATCTTTTGACAATGGTGCTTAGTGAGACAGAAACAGGACATCGCATACACAGAAATAGCCATCACAATTGACGTAAGGAGGACCTCTTTTCCCCCAAGAGAAAGGGTTCTGGCGAACCATTCATTAACTATTTTTGTTGAGTTTTTCTCCTATGAAAGCTATGAGTTCTCTTTTGAAGCCATTAAAAACTCCAAGAAACCCAAGTATTTCCGGATCCTCCTTAGTTTTCAATCCCCAAGAGGAACGATATGACTCTGCGCCTGTAAGTGTCTATTTCTACTCCAAAAAAGTAGCTGAAGATTTCTGAAAATTTATGTCTTGACCCAAGGCATCTGTATACAACTTTAAACTTCTCAAGAAGGCCGAACACTCGCTTTGCAAATAAACAAACTGTCATCCCCGAACAAGAGATATTGAATGAAGGGGACTTTTGATGAAAAACTCATACCAGTAATTTTTGTCCATATTTTTTAGCCTTACTCATTACATGAACCAAAGCTTCTGCACACGAAATGAAAAGAAATGGTGAGAGTGGATCACCTTGATGCAGCCCCCTCTCTGGCTTAATCAATCTGTGACTCTAGTCAATCAGTAAAACATAGTATATGACAGATCTCACACTAAAAATCACCCAAGAATCCATTTCGGATCAAACCCCGTCTTTAGAATCAACTCTTCTAAGAATCCCAACTCCACTCGATCATATGCTCTAGACATGTCTCTTTTTATAGAAAAAAACTTTCCTTAAACCTTGGACTCGTCCGTAACGTATGAAAATCTGATCTATCATAAAAAGATTGTCGGAGATTAGTCGTCCAGCGACAAAATCCCCTTGTGTCTGAGTTACTAGCTGAGATAGAATCATTTTCAGACGAGTGCACAACACGTTTGACACAATCCTTTATAACAGAACAAAAACTGATTGGTCTTAAATCTATCATGAGATACGGGTTCAGTTTCTTCGTAAAGAACACCAGTTATCATTTCCTTTCTTCCTCACTTTACTGAGAATCACATCCCGATATGTCATCCATCTTTACATCCCGATATGTCATCCAAACAAATAACCAAAAAGATAAATACACTTTGGTGATATAGATAGTCAAATCAATTCTCTTAACCTTTACGATGATGTTACAATTGTCTCCACTCATAGAGTACAACATCTTGGTTACGCACCAAGACTAGTCCCCCCAGATCAGAAATGAAACGGCCAATCGGCTCTGATACCATTTAACGCCCCGACTAGCTAACGTCCGGGGCCCAGGACCACTTTCTCAGCCCATGGGCCCATCCTCCTCCAGACTCTTAGCTAACGTCGGTCCGCTAAGAGGCTTGAGAGACTTATTTAATGATCATGTAACCACCATGTGACCGTTCCCAGAGCTTTGATCTCACTTACACTTTCACATATGTCACCTATCTTTTGATTGGTCCAGTTTCATTATACTTAATTTTGGAGTTCTCTAAGAAAAAATGACCATAAAAGTAAATACACTATAGTCAAAATAATTTTCTTAACTTTCTCACAAAAATCAGATGTTACACAATCGTTCAAGGTTTTCTTCATTATATGTTCACGTATCATCCGTTATGTGAGATCTACAACGTTCATGTACAGTTACATTTGTTCAAAGACCTATGGAGCCACTATATTTGGCTTATGAAAAAACCATGTTGCACAAATGGTGCGAGCAGAGCCATTATTTTCTCTGATAGGTTCGTATGGTGTTATCGGGACTATAGCAAAGAGACACCCGCCCCCATTTGCCTATTCATTCCATTGTTCACTCTATTTCTCTGCCCTTGTATCGGAGCCATCTTCTCATTTGCACTTTTACATTTCAAAAAAATCTACTACAACCCTAATTAATCTAGATACTCTCATGTTTAATGAAATATGTTATGTAAAAAGTGCTCTTTGTAAATATGCTAAAATTAATTAAAAACAAAATTCAAATGGCGTTTTCTCTTCTTCTACTAATAGAAAACGCGACGTCTGCTAATCGCGTTTTCTCCTCTTCTTTCACCTGACAACATGCTCTAAACAGGAGGAGCTAGAGCTCGTTTCTTTCACCATTGAGCTCTCCATCGTCACCATTGTATTTCTTCTGCCGTCGAGCTTGAATTGGTTTTTCATTTGAATTAGATTGAATTGGATTTAATTATGCATATTGGATTTTACCCATGCTATATGGATCGATTAAGACTATGCATTAAAAGTAAATGTATTGCAGTGTTTAAATTGTAGTAAATTGTAAGTAGAGTAGGAAAAATTCCTATTCAAGGTTTTGCGATATAACAACCAAGTAAAACTAGTATTATTGAAAATTATAGTATAACTAATAAAACTAGTATTATTTAATGAAATTATATTTTTAAGAATTTAAAATCATTATTTTGATATACAAGTTGGGTTTTTTGGGAAAAAGTAGGAAATTAGATTTTTGGAGAAAATTCGAAGTTATGACAAACCCGCCAAAAAGTTTATCTACATGTGCGCCAAAATTTGAAAAAATGCACAAAGCTATCCAGGATATAGTAGTTGTATGAAAATTATAAATAGTTATTATCTAACTCAAAAAGTGTTTTTGTAGTTTTACAGTTATTAAAAATCTATTTACATATAATTTTGAGTGTCTTATGCATTAAAATTTTGTGAAACTATATTTTGTAAATTTTTCATCACAACTTGGTTATTATTTATAAAATGACATAAAAAATATAAGAAGTATTTTGTTTATATTATTTGATAACAAACCAATACAAAATAATTTATGATTTTGGACTTAATCTACATTTTTAACATTAATTATGACATTTATAATGTCAATTTGTTTATATTCTTTGATAAAAATTAATTATGTTTATAAAATATAATTCTAAAATTATTGTCTTTCATCACCAGTTTTACCAATTATACAAAAAATGCAGAATTAGGTACAAGTAAAGTTAGTTGTACAAAAAATAATGTAGAACTAGGTATACAAAAAATGTAGAACTAGCTTAGTATTAAAAAATAATATAAAACTATATACAACTAGGATTATTTGTACAAAAATGATATAGAACTAAGTACAACTAGAGTTAGTTATACACAAATAATATAGAACTATGTACTACTAAAGCTATTTATACGAAGAAAATGTAGGATTATGTACAACTAGGGTTACTTGAAAAATTAATATAGAACTAGATACAACTAAGGTTAATTGTAATACTATACAAAAGTAAATGTAAACCTAGGTATAACTAGTACCTAGTCCTACATCGCGTTTTTTAAACCACTCAAAAATGGTTTTGGTTTTGTAAGATATGAGCTAAAAAAACATCTTCTTAAATTTTCCTCTAAATTTAATAGTGTAATCTAGGTGAACATTAGTGTATGGTTCACATTAATTTTTGATGTTGTATATGGAAAATCAAGTTGTTTTAGGTAATTTAGATGAAACAATTAATAAAAAACAACAAAAAGCAATGAGAAAAAAGTAAGATCAAGGTTCCTCACATTAGGTTTAGAATCAAGTTTCTTTGAGATGTGTCTATCTGTTACTAGAATTCGAAGTCGTTCTTTTCGTTAGGTTTGCTCTTTCATGGTGATATAAGTGCATACTAAGGAAGTTTAGCGAGTTATTTTGCACGCTTTGACATCATTTATACATTCATTTAGTCTCATTTTAGAGTAGTTTGTCTAGTTAATGATTTTTAATGTTTATGATAATGTGTTTGCATATTTTTGGTGTTTTGAGTCTTTTTTAGGTGTTTTGGGTCCTTTCGAATTAAAATAATACAATGGCTCGAATAGAGAGGTAATCGTTGAATAGAACGATCAATTGTTGACCAAAATTATCGATCCCAACCAAGAACGATCGATCCCAACGAAGAACGATTGATCTACCGAAACCAAAAATTCCCGGACGTTCTTCATATCGACCACGCCATTGAAGGTCGATCGATTCATCAATCGGATCGACCAATCCCCATTAGGATCGAACACGCCAATGTAACTAAACTGACTCGGTTCATTAAGTCATCTAGGTTTTGTTTTAGACTATAAATTCTAAACCCTATGTCATTTTTTTAGACAGTTTTACTTTGGAGAATTATACAGCAGCCAAAAGGTGATTGAGGAGATTTGGTGACTGAGTTTTAGATTTCTGAAAAGCCTCTTTTAAGACAATTGAAGAATCATTTTGGCTAATTTCTTAATCATTTATCTCTTTTTAATGATATATAATCTATTTATGAATTTGTTTTGTCTTTGTATGATTATGAGTGAGTAATCCTTCTCAATGGTTAGGGTTTGGTAGATTATGGGTTTCAATAGTGAATGATTCATACTTAGGTTGTTAGATCTTCCTTTATGACTGAGTTTAATATCAGATTTAGCTTGAGAGAATTAAATCTGGATCATAAGAAGTTCATCACCCAAGAGGTGTTTTATGAAAATCTTGAACATATCATTTAAGAATCTTATCATATTTGACCATTAAAAGATGATGTTATGATGATTAGTGCGTGATCTAAACCTGAATTTAATAATTGTAGACAGTTGATCTTTAGATTGATTTGTCTTGCATGATGGTTAACTACATGAAAATGTGTTAATCAAATTATGTTCATAGCTCAGAGATACGAAGAACAACGACATTACTGCATGATTCATGAATCATTGTCCTCCTAATGAAACCTTACCCAAAACCGTTCTCTTAGTAATTTTATAAATCAAGTTTTAGAATAGTAGTTTTTTAGTTTGGATTAGTGCTCGATTAATTATTTTGAAACAAACCATTTATTATTCTTTAGTTAAATCATTATAATCTTAGTGTATTATTTTAGTTTCTCTGAGGATCGAACTCCAAATACTTGCGATAGCAATCATAAACGTTTGTTGAATTTATTTGATACGACAAAAACAAAGTTTATTGACTAGCTCCACAATTTTGAAGCATGGAAATTGGTTTAAATTTGTGTTCTTTCTTCGTCTTGTCTTTATAGTTTAAGTTAGACCATGGTCATACTTTCATGCTTTAAAGCCAAGCAGCCATCAATTAATATAAACATATGTATTCAAACAAAAATTTATAAACGTTGTAAGGGTCAGCTGATTCCTCTTATCACCAAATAATTCCGTACCTAGAAACAAATATAAAATCATAAAGTTCAAACCCAAACATTCTTCTCTAAGTTCATCATTTTGATATTGATAATTTGATTCACTCATAGGTTCTTCATCCAAACTAGCTAAGGATATATTTTTTATTTTATTCTTGGCCTATTGGGAATATTTTCAGAAATTGCTATCGGAATCATGGCTGAGCAGTTGATCTGAATAAGACATACGCCATCAGAAGAGGACGACTTGGATATTTATATGAAAAAAAAATAACAAATGAACTTAAAATTGGACCGAATATATATGAAATTTTAATAATATAAATATATTATAATATTCCCGAACTACAGTATTAGGTTAAAACGTAATCCTATACGTTTATTTTTGATTAAAATATTTAATAAAATAATGCCTTTCCTTTTAAGAGCCGAAATATATATAAAAATTAAAAAGTATTATTTTGTAAAGACTTTAACAATTAATGATATGATATATGTTGTGATAAGTATATCAAAGCACAAATCTTGCATAGATATAGCTTTAAAGCCTAGAACTAACATGATCAACACCGCGTCGTTGAACTTTCTTGGAACCGACATCGTCTCCCATCGACTACAAAAGCCTTAGCGATGTCTCTCAGCTTAGACTTGAGGATCTTTCCTTTGCTGTACTGTTCTTTGGCAGCTCTTGAAGGAACACAACCTTCCTCGGACACATAAAATGCGGCATATTCTCACGGAAATACGCAATCAAATCTCTTTCTCTGGTCACGAATTCCTCTTCTCGGTGTCCTTGTCTAGTCTCAACAAATTTTAGAACAACAAACGCACACGGGGTTTCACCCCAAAGAGGATGAGGCATGGCCACCACAGCACCCTCGAGCACTTTTTGATTCTCGTAAATGACTTTCTCGACCTCGATACTGATATGATAATGTTTTTGGATGAATCAGACCTATATCTCACGTGTTGAGCCATCCGTGTTTAAAAGCTTCAGATGTTGCTTTAGGGTTCTTTAGATAACCTTTCATTACATTGTTTCCTTTGATGACGATCTATCCTATCGTATTCCCGTCGCGTGGGACACTCTCCTGAGTTTTCGTGTTTTTTACGTCAACGTCTGCTAGTGTTATGCTTCTTATCCCTTGCCTTGCTTTCAGCTGCATCTGTCGATGCTCTGGTAGTCTGTTTAAATTGTGTAGTAGAATTTTCATATCAATCTTTATAATTTTCAACATTGCTGTTAAAGCAATTTCTTTAACATGGTTATATATAAAATTGTAATATAGTCTGTAAACTCACAATGGTGATTATTACCTGTTCCATTCGTCTTGCCACTCACAAAAGAAAACGGGTCCGCTGGCCTTCGTAAGTCCATAGCTATGCATCACTTGGAACCCCAACTGCTCTACCTTCTTAAGAAGTGCAGCGGGTGGAGGTGAACCTCCGGTCAACACGTGAACAGGTCGGGACCTGTGTGACCAGTCATTCCGACCTCCTAGGAGAATTTTTAAGACTGTAGGAACACTAGCAAGTTGCGTCACGCCATGCAAACTTATGTTCTTGTAGATCTCTTGGGCAGTCACCTGCCTTAAGCAGACATTGGTGCCTCCACGCGCAGCCACGAACCATGTGTGCGTCCATCCATTGGCATGAAACATAGGCAAGGTCCAGAGGTAGACAGGTGAAATCCCCATATCCCAGTCTAAAATCGAGTTCAAAGTGCTCAAGTACGCTCCTCGGCGGCTAACCACTACACCTTTTGGGTCGGCTGTGGTACCAGAGGTGTAATTCAAAGAAATAGGGTCATGCTCATTGCGGACACGGAACATAGTTGCGGAAGAGGATGGCGTAGGATCTCCTCTACGGATGAGACCCTCGTAGTCTAACTCCTTGGAGGAATGTTTTGTAGTGGAATCCATATCGTCAATGAATATGATTAGTGGCTGAGGTATTGAGTCGTCAAACGGTAGAAGATGGAGGACTTCTTGGGTCAAAGGAGCAAACTCGTGGTCCACGAATAAGATCTTTTGGCTGGGCGTGGTGTAGGATGATGGCTATGGTTTTGGCGTCGAGACGGATGTTAATAGGATTGAGTACGCCCCCGGTCATTGGAATGCCAAAATGCATCTCGAACATGGCAGGTTCATTTGGGGCCAAAATCGAGACCTAAACAAATATAAATAATTACCATGCATCCTAAACAAAAGTAACGATGCTACAAGCAATTTGTAAGGCATCAATAAAGATAAACAAGAAAAGGCAAAGTTGTGCGATTCATATGCTATATTCCTGTGCTATATATATGTCATCATAATATCGTGAGAATGGCGAACGAGGAAATTAAACCAAGGATTAGCCATGCATAGAAAAAGAGAAAGTAGAGGGGAACACCATACGACGTCGTTCCGGGTGATATTAAGAGAGTGGAGAGCGGCGGCGAGACGACAGCAACGGTCATAGGTTTGAGGCCAAGTGAAATGAGTTTAAAGTTCGATTGGGGTAACATTCCGAAGCTCTCTTCAAGAACGTTATGGGCGTTAGAGGAACGTTGTTTGCTTCACATATCGCCAGAATATTAATCTTGTATGAGTGAGTAGTGGCGGAGCTAGGAACTTTTTTGTACCAGGGTCAGAAAATAATAAAAATAAAATTTATAAATTAACGAAAAAACTATAAATATATTTTATGATCACTCAAGATTTGAAACTTTTTGTCACAGTTTTATTTTTACATTTTCAAATATTTTTTTTTTTTACAAAACAAATAAGACAATCACTTAAAAACTGATCACCGATGCAATTCCGTAATACTGTCTTGATGATCTTCATTCTTGAAAAATCTATCTCAACAGTTGTGGTAGCAACATAAAAACTCAAAGCTAACTTCAAAAGCCTATAAACCAAAGGATGAGAAAGATGTTTCTGGTTTCTACCATCGCCCGCGATAGGTCTCCAAGATCTTTCAGATGAGCAAACATGTATCTTCTCGTACATTATCAATATAAATGTCGAGTTGCTGATCAAAAGATTTGCATTCCACACAACTAAAATCCTAGGATAAAATCTAGCCAATCTCAAAAACTTTTCTTTATCAAACTCACAGAATGAATAAACAGGACTTAATCCTATAAGCAATCGAGTAATTCAGAGTTTAATTCGCTAAATCGATCATTAAACTCTTAAAGCTGCATATCCAACACTTTATAAAAACCATTGACTTGGTAATGATGCAATTTGGTAATGTTGGTTTTTTTGCTTGGCTTCCTTGGATCGATGAATCTGTCTTCCAAATTAAGAATTTCAGTGTCTTGTTTCTCACAAAAAGATGAAACTTACTTCGCAAAAGAATCACATCCATCATCTCTGAACTTTTGTAGTTGATGCTTAGTGGATTCCACTAATGAGATAACATTTAGGATGTCTTAATTTTTTTCTTTGTAGTCCTATTGATAAATTCTCTGTTAGTCCTAACAGATGCATCATCAAGTGTAGGTAGAATACAAAATCAAAAGTGTGGATATATTTGCGGAGGCCATTTGCTCGACAAACTCAAGCACCTTACTCACAGAAGAAAACATCTCAACTAACCGCACCACCGTTTTATAATGAGAACTCCAACGTGTAGTTCCTGGTCTTGGAAGTGAAGACTCTTGATTCAGTCATTTTCCAGTCTTGATTTCACCATTCTCTACTCCCTTTTCAATTGTATCCCGCTGAACTTCTACCATCTTATCTTTTCTTTTACAAGAAGCTGCATCCACATTTACTAACACATAAATCTTATAAAAGAAATCTACAAGTTCAAAATGTTTTTTTGCAATTGCAACAATGACCAACTGAAGCTGATTAGCAAAACAATGTACATAGTTGCATGACTGCTTTCTTTTGAAATCAATGCTCTCAGCCCATTCAGTTCACCTCTCATATTTCATGCTCCATCACAGCTATGTCCTCTCACCTTCTTCAAACTCAAACTATATTTAGCAAGCAATGAATCAATTCCAGATTTCAAAGATGAAGAACATGTATCCTTCACATTGATAAGACCAACAAATCTCTCTTTCACTATATCATGTTTGTCAACAAAACGAAAAAACTATAAACATCTGCTCTTTCTTAGAACAGTCTGCAGATTCATCCATTAACAGAGCAAACACATCATGATCCATCTCTTGAATTATGAAACTAACTACTTCTTATGAAAATAAATTAACAATATCTTTTTTGAATTGGATGAGACACCATTTGATTATTTTCAGGAGCATTCTTCAGCACAACTTTGTTCACAATATCATTTTGTTCAGCGGTATACTTCACTAGTTCCAAGAAATTATCTTTGTTACTAGAATCCATTGTCTTATCATGACCACAAAAAGGTAATCTTTGTCTCAATAAGTATCTAGAAGCCTCGATTGAAGCATTTAATCTAATATGATACTCATTTTTTACGACATCAGTTTGCTTGTGCATAACATGTTTGACTGATTGACCTTGTCTCATCAAATTCTCACACTTCTTCGTGGCTATGTTGTTAAAGCTATTTATTGTTGCACCTACATGACCAGAAAATCTCTCAGACTTCCAGCAATCCCTCTGTGATAAATCCAATACTGCCACTCTTTTTTTGTTGAACAAATAACAACACAAGCAATATGCCTTTTCTTTCTTCACATTGTATTCCAACCAATCACCATACTGATCAAACCAGTAAAGATTAAACCGCTGTGGTGTATTTGCTATAAGTCGTTTAAAATTATAACTACGAGGTTGACAAGGTACTCTAGTTAAATACATGTGTCGTACCTCATCTCTTTGATTAGGATGATATTCTAATATTCATTTTATTTCACCGGGATCATACGACAGATCATTTAAACCAATATCTTTTGTTGATGGAGATTTTCTTTTCAAATTCAGAAATCGTTCCATTAGTTATCTTACCTTGTTAATGGCTGGATGCAGAGAGAGAGAGGACATAAGGAGAGAGACGCAGGACGACAGGAAGTTGTCGATAATTTGTTTTTTAAAGTTTTAGGTTTTCGCTTTTTTCAAAAATAAAAATAAACTAATATTTAATAGTAATCCATAAAAGTTGGGCTTAAATTAATATAAACCTAAGTTTTAATTCTTTAAAAACTTAAGCATATTAGTATCATAGCTAAATTTTAGTTTTTATCATAAATGTAAGCCCATTATGTTTTGTGATTATTTTTTTATGGGATCATTTTTTAAAAAATGGGATCATTCAATTATTTTATACACAAAAACAAATATTTTCAGAAAAAATGAGGTCAGCTGACTCCTACTCCCTCTTTACCTCCGTCCCTTCCTCGATGACAAATCCAATACTGCCACTCTTTTTCTCATTAAACAAATAACAACACAAGCAATATGCCTTTTCTTTCTTCACACTATATTCCAACCAATCACCATACTGATCAAACCAACAAGGATTAACCGCCGCGGTGTATTTGTTATAAGTCGTTTTTTAAAATTATGACCATGATGTTGACAAGGTCCTTTAGTTAAATACTTGTGTCGTACCTTATCTATTTGATTATGATGATATTCTAGTATTCATTTTCTTTCACCGGGATCATACGACAGATCATCAAAACCAATATCTTTTGTTGATGGAGATTTTATTTTCAGATTCAGAAATTGATCCATTAGTTATCTGACCTTAGTGGATGGCTAAATGCACAAAAATGACATAGGGAGAGCGATGCAAGACGGCAGGAAGTTGTGAATTTTTTTTTTTAAAAGTTTTAAAAGTTGTGAATTTAAGCCTATTACTATCATAACTAAATTTTAGGTTTTACAATAAACTTAAACCTATTATGTTCTGTTATTTTTTGTTGATAGAGTCAATTTTTTTAACTAGGATCATTCAATTATTTTCTAAACAAAAATAAATATTTTTAACACTACAAGAAAATACCCTATTTCCGACGGTCAAATCCGTTGGAAAACCGTCAGAAGTAAGTGTTTCCGACCAATTATCAATAAAAAAAATCCGTCGGAAATACAGCGTCGGAAATTTTCAACCCGTCGGAAATCCGTCCGTAATTACCGACGGATTTCTGACGTATATACGATACCATCGGTAATCCGTCGGTAAACACACATCCATCGGAAATCCGTCGGAATGAAGGCCGTCTGTAATTTATGAAATATTTAGACAGATTTCAAATGAATTACTGAAAAAGGCAGACCGTCGGATAGCCTTCGGAAAAACCTCCGTCGGATATCCGTCGGAAATCTGTCAGAAAATCGTTGTCAGAAGACCGTCAAAAATAATCCGTCGGAAATCCATCGGGACACAACCGTCGGACAGTCGTCGGAAATATTCCGTCGAAAAAATTCCGTCGGAAAACCGTCGGAAATCAGGCCGTCAGTGTCCCGTCAGAGGAGTGTTGTAATTATGAGAAAAATTAAAACTTTTATTTATTAAAAATATTTTACATAAAATTCATAATAATAAACATAAAAATAAAAAAAAAACCTAAGGAGGAGTGTTGTAAGAACTGAAAAAGACGTTCATCTCTCTGCCATCATCTGTAGGCGCTCCATATATTTTTGTCTTTGTTGCTCGAGCGTTTTAACCCTCTCTCGGAGCTCGAGGTTTTCTTCCTGAAGTTCTGCTCTTCCTGAAGTTCTGCTCTTCCGAAATCGCCGTATGATGGAAATGATGATGAAGACGAAGCTGAGCACTCTTTGGGCAACCCGTAGAGACGACCTTTGTTCTTCGGAGTTACCTTGAAAAAAATTTAAAGTTAATACAATGAATAATTACAATAAAAATTTTTTGAACTTTAAAATTCACTAACCTCATATGCAAACCCATTCAATTTTTCTAATGGAACTTCTGAATACAGAAGAGTTCCATCTTCTTGTGTTGGCTGAGTTTGCAGAAACTCATCCCCCAAACTTCTCACTTTTTGAGAGATCTCACGAGCAACTGGATCATCAATTTGACCAGTTTTCCGGTTGGTGTGAGCATCCTCAATCAGACGAAGTAGAGAAAGAGGTTGTCCATTCATTTGAAACTAAAAAAAAAATTAATAAATTAATAAGTTAATTATTTTACAAATAAATTATTTATTTTTCTTTCTTACCAGTTGCTCAGCTCGGGAAGCTTTGCTCGTCGCTCCAAGATTATGGGTCGCCATTCCTTTGCCCTTTCTATCGCTCTTGCGATTACTTGAATTTGTTGAAGAAATGACAGCCACTTATGGTCTCATCCAATAGTTGATGAGCGTAATCCATAAGTTCGGATTCTTGGTCATCTCTTTAGAGACTTTATCACGCTTCCACTTGTCCTTCCATTTGTTTATTTTTCTGGAGTAACACGTTGCCGCTTTAATGTTAAACTCCCGTCAAACGATGGCAGTTAGTTGCGGATCCCAAGTAAATTCTTGCTGTTTCAAAAAAAAGTTGAATTTTTGACTAATTTGATAATATTAATATGACTATAAAATTTAAAATTTTATATTTAATATGACTATAAAATTTATAATTTTATATTTAACATACCGCAAATTGCCGAAACCAGATTTCTTGCTATTCTTTCGGCATGTCCGAGTACATTGGATAGGGGTGTACTAGCATTTCATTAAGTATGTTGATTGCTTTTGTTATGTCGTTGCTAGATTTATGAAACCTATATAGTATTTAAAATTATAAGATTACAATTTTTTTATTTTTTAAAAATTTAATATTTAGTTTTACCATGTTGTAGATCCAATGCATTGAATGTTCAATTTTTTAGTCGGTCACGACCCGGTTGTGACACAAATTCTTCAATGCTCATAACAGTTGGAGCAGAAGCAGCAATCCTCATCGGAGATGATGGTGACTGTGTCTCCGAATCAGTCGGAAACTGGGAAAAACTTGAACCACCAATTCCGTATTGGTGGTTCCCATCTCCTGATTGTAGGAATCCGTCGTAATTCTTTTTTTAAAAAAATAAAATTTATATTACTAATAAATAATTGTATTTATAAACAGAACTATATTTTATGATTCCAATTTCATAATATTCCTATAATTTCCAACGGATTTACAAATATTATATTCCCTAAATTTTATATTACCATATCTAATACAAAGAAATTAAATTAATATAAAAACTTACATATTTATGGATAGATGGCGGATTAAGGAGATCCTTGAAATTTTTTTATATTTTCTGAAAACTATTTCAGAAGTATTTTGTATAGAAATGATGTGTTTAGAATTTTTTTTTATTTGTTTTGGATTGATGAAATGAGTTTGGCGAGGGTTCTATATATACTGAAAATGTCTGACGGATTTCCGACGGCAGCCGTCGGAAATCCGTTGGAAATTTGTCCAGACTTCCGACGGATTTCCTATGGACGTCTAGATGGCTTTCGGAATTCCGTCGATTAGTTGTCCAGTTTTTCCGATGGAAGCCGTCGGAAATATGTTTTGGCAGATATTTTCCGACGGATCTCCGACGACTAGTTGTCTCCGTCGAAAATCCGTTGGTTATGTGTTCGTGATACTTTCAAAATGCGGTGTCCCGAGAACTACTACAAACCGACGGATTTCCGACAGAGTTAACAAGTCGTCGGAAACCCGTCGGTTGTGTGTTCGTGAAATACTACATTCTAATGGATTTCCGACGATTTGTTGACTCCGTCAGATATCCGTTGGTTTCCTGATTAATTAAAAAAATTATTTTATTTTATAAAAATATCTGATTAATTTTAAACAATATAGAAAGGTAATTTATATCTGATTATTAAACAAGACGAAACTTAATATTTTACAAATTACAAGACTTGAAACTTAATATACAAATTACAAGACTTGAAACTTAATATTGTACAAATTGTATTTGATTACAAATGTTTATTAATCGGAATCATCAGATGAACCTTCAGATGGTATGGAATCAGAATCATCTTCAAATTCAAAATGAGATTGTTCGTCACCAATCTGTGTAGATCCAACAACAAGTTCAACGTCATCTACATTTTCTTCAATCTCGACAAAATGACTTTGTGGTATTTGTAAAGGATCATGTTTTGCTACTCCATAAATCTTGCCTCTTGGGTGAACTGCAGTGACTGTTATCCAAGGATCTGAACGGTATGTAGTCCGGGGATATGTTAAGTAACAAACCTGTTATTGATAAATTTTATTTGTTAAATAGAAAATAATAAATTTGCATAATAGTTATATTAAACAACACAATACATGATCTTGTGATGATAGAATACATGGATCATATTTTAACAGCCTGCGAGTTGAATGTATCAAAATAACTCCAAATTGGTCAATGCGAACACCACGACCAATGAATGGATCATACCAGTCACACATAAATATTGTACATCGCAAGTCTAACATGCCTGCATATCGAACAATCAATATCTAATTCAAAACACCGTAATACATTACATCACCAGATTTTGCTGAAACACTATAGTCCGATGTTGATTTGCTTCTACCATCTTCTTTAATTGAAAAGCATATCCCCTTGTGCAAAACCTTGGGTAAGAGGTTGCAGTAGTAATAAGACCATTTGCAATTTCGACCAACCATGTTGGTATGCTATCACCTTGTTGAATACGTTCAGAAACCTATGCAAATATAAATGATAACAAGTCAAATTATTAAAGATAAAGAGAAATGTCGGTTTTAATCTCGTATTTTAAAACTTACATAATATTTCAACCACGACGGAAACTCTATTTCTTTTATACCCTCAATGTCATTGTCGCTAATCCCGGGGTAATAATTACGTACAACTTCCATGTAGATACTGTACAAATATTATAAATTATATAATAACATAAATAGTATGAAATAAGTGTAGTCAATTTAAGATCAAAATAATTTCATACCGTTCATACTCGATAATGTCTTCACAATTTGTAAGAATATATCTATGCAAATGGGTCGCCTCTTGTGAAGGTAATTTACGTTTCTTTCCTTTGCCATATACTCGCCCAATTTGAGTAAATAACTGTGGTACATATACAGGATAAATGGCTTTTTCACCTCTATCATCATGTCTTGCATGCCTTCTACTTTTCGTGCGAACTTCCGAAGGGAAATAATATTTCGCAAACTATGAAACTTCTTCATTTAAGCTCTGTGCGACAATAGATCCCTCTACTTTACTCTGATTTTTAACTTTTTCTTTAGATGGAACATGTACCGTTCGAAAGGATACATCCATTTGTATTGCACAGAACCGCCTAGTGATGCTTCACGTGAGAGGTGAATAGGGATATGTTCCATGACATCAAAAAAGACGGGGGAAATATTTATTGCATATTGCACAACATTATTGGGATATTGAGTTGAAGATTTCGAATGCCATCTACTGTGAGAGTTCTTGAGCAAAGATCACGAAAAAATGACCCGATACCTATAAATAAAGTAATAAACGTTAATTTGGGATTAAAATATAAAATGAAATAATTATTTTAAATTTTACAATAACCTGCAATCGCGCGGTGGACAACTTTGGGAAGAAGATAGGTGAATGCAAAAGGAAGAAGACGTTGCATAACAACATGACAATCATGACTCTTCATTCCGGTTAATTTTCCGTCAACGAGATCAACACAGTTACGTAAGTTAGATGCGTATCCATCAGTAAATTTAACATCCTCTCGAATCCAATTCAAAAATGCGACTTTTTTGATGGAATCCAAGCGAAACGCAGGCATGGGACACCTTCCATTCGTCTTCACATGTAGAGATTTACGAGAACAAATCAGTGGCAAGTATAATCTCGACTTTAAATTGTCTTTCATCTTCCCTTTGATGTTCAATACCGTGTTCATTATGTTGTCAAAGAAGTTTTTCTCCACATGCATGACAACAAGACAATGCCTCAAAAGATGGTTTTCCGAATAAGGCAAATCCCAAAATATACTCTTCTTATGCCAGTTATGATGTTCCCCAACACCATCAACAGGCTCATGACCATTACCTCCACGGGAACGAGTTCCATCAGCACCAAAATCCCTAAGTTGTTTAAATATAGTACGACCAGTAACCTCAGGAGGTGGACCATCAAATACCTGCTTGTTCTTTGTAAAAAGTGTTTTGGACCGACGATAGGGATGAGCAGCTAGTAAAAACCTTCGATGGCAATCAAACCACGTTGCCTTCCTCCCGTGGTGTAACTGAAACGCATCGGTATTTTCTTGGCAATAAGGACACGATAATCTTACATGTGTTGTCCAGCCAGATAACATACCATTAGCAGGAAAATCACTTATTGTCCACATCAAAACCGCACACATGTTAAAGTTTTGGCTGGTTGCCACATAAAGCTTCAACACCTTGCTCCCATAAAATTTGCAACTCATGGATCAATGGTTGCAAAAAAATATCTAGTGCCCTTCTTGGATGATCTGGTCCGGGAACTAGAATGGACAAAAACAAAAATTCCTTACGCATACACATAGTTGGTGGCAAATTGTAAGGTGTTATAATTATTGGCCACAATGAATATTGTCGTTCATGCTTTCCAAATGGGTTGAAACCATCAGTACATAACCCAAGGTACACATTGCGATGCTCATAAGCAAAATCAGGATACACCGATTGAAAATTTTTCCACGCTTCTGCATCTGAAGGATGTGTAATCATCTCAGCGTCTTGACGATGCTTTGCATGCCATCTCATTGCCTTAGCGGTTCGTTGAGATTGATAGAGCCGTTTCAACCTATCTTTTAAAGGTAAATACCACATACGTTTAAATAGAATGAAAGCTCTACCACTTGATTCCTGAAACCGCGGATGACGACAAAATCTACACGTTTTGCGGTTTTCATCTTCTCTCCAATATATCATGCAATTTGCAATGCACACATCTATCATCTGATAGGGCAAACCTAAACAAGCTACAAGTTTCTGAATCTCATAGTATGATGCTGGTGAAAGATTATCTTCCGGTAAGATATCTTTCACAAAATCAGCAAAAGCATCAACACAATCTTCAGATAAATTATAATTTGTTTTAATATTCATCATCCTACTAGCTGATAATAATGGTGAATGACCTTCTTTACATCCGCTAACATATTAAAAAAATTTTGCGCATCTAAATTAGGTTCCTCAACCCGACACCTATCATCGCCAGACGGGTTAACGTTTTCTCTAAATGCATCATGCACCATTTGAAGCGTACCAACCACTACATCTTCCTCATTTCTATTTTCTTCTATACCATGTGGAAAACCTTGTGCACTACTACTACTACCATATTCAGAGTTTCTTTCACCATGTAAATACCAAATCTTATAACCCGAGGTAAATCCATTTTGGTATAAATGATTTCAGACTAACTCAATCTTAACACTTATATTATTCTCGCAAATAGAACATGGACATTTGATCTTACCACTTCTTTTGCCATGTTGATTTCTCCCGACCAGATCCATAAACTCGCATATACCTCGAGCATAATCATCTCTTAATAGGTTGGACTCCTCATCCATCATTGTTTCGTCCATCCAAGAACGAAAATATCTATTCATTTTTAGAGAACTTATAAGTGTTTGTAGAAATGTGAAAATGAACTGAAGCGTGCGATCATATATATAGTGAAAATTCCCGTCGGAAAGCCGTCGGATTTATGTCGGAAATGGTTATCGGATAACCGTCGGAAATCTATCGGAATGTACCAACCCGGCAGTTACGCACTTGTTTTTTAAATGTGTAAAATCCCCGTCGACGGATTCCGTCGGAAATTCGTTGTTAATTTCGGACGGATTTCTGATGGCACCTAATTTTTGGTACTCCGTTGGTAATCCGTTGGAATTTATTGACGGATTTCCAACGGATTAGCGGAAAGGGAATTCCGTCGGCTATTTTCCGACGGATTTCCGACATCGCCTTAATCCGATGTAAAACCGTCGGAAATCCGTCAATAATGTCCCTCAAAAATGCGTCGGTTATCCCCGTCGGTTATCCCTCGGTTATCTAAGAAATTTCCGACGGATTTTTGTCCGTCGGAATTTGCCGTTTGAAATTACGTGTTTTTCTTGTAATGTAACAGATTGGTGGGATCTCCATACTTCCTCTTTACCTCCATCCGCCTCTGACAGTGTGTGTGGGAATAAGGATATGGGAATCCATATTATATAGAGAAAGATAGTCACAAACTTCTAAATGGTTGAGGCTGTAAATTTAGGTTTTGTGGTTTTGGATTTTGTTTCAGTAGAATTATTTATAATCATTCAAAGCACTATATATTAATCTATATAAAATGTGATTTTCTGAGCCAATATATATATATATTTATATATTTTTGGATGTAGATTCATTTTTAAAGATATAACATGATTGATTTATAATTAGGCTGTAGAAATAAAAATTGGCTTTCCACAAATTTCACACCCCCTTCCAATCAAATAAATAATAATTAATTATATTACATAAATTTTGCAAACAAATTTAATAGAAATGTCAAAAAAATATATGGACATAAGAACAAATATAGTTAATATCTAAAGAATATATCATATGAAATTCTCTAGGCTTTGTACTATAGATATTAAAGCATAACAAGAGTTAGGAACAAGACAAGCCAGTTGAGTTGAGAGATTTGAGTCTAAGAATTCTTTTGAGTCTTTGTAATCCTTTGTAATCCTCTAAGTGTTTTTAATAGTAATAAAACTTTTCCTATTTTTTGTTAATTTAGTCTAATAGTTTTAATATCCTCTTTAATATTGCAGGTTGTTGGGTTGAAATCCCAGACATATGTCAGCTACAATTGTGTCACATGATTCCAACTAAAATTTTCTCTTTTAATAATAAAACTTTCTTTTTTTTACAACAAAAATTCCCCTTTAATATTTATATAATAAATGTTTGATTATTAACATTTTTTATAATTATTGGATTCAGTGTCGTGCTAAACTATTTGAGGGCCTGACGCTAATAAAAAATAATAATAAAAATTTAAAATTTTTTTTTCTAAATATTTTTAAAATTTTTTCATATATTAATGTTTATTTATTTTTATGAATACAAACACAATACATACATAAAATTTTTTTTGTTACAGTCGTTAAATAGGTTATTAGAAAAATTTAAGGAATAATAAGTTGAATTGATAATATTTTTGATATTATGTTTTAAAATTAATTTGTATTATGATAAAAATCGTAATATATGTTAAAATTAAGGATTTCAAATATTTGAGGGTCTATTATCCATATTTTACAAGAAATGCACGGCCCTGATTGGATTGCATGCAGGTCATGCCTAAAGTTTTGGTACTGACATTGCGTTATAACAGAAACATGACATGTAAAAGATCTTTGCTGCCAAACTAGATAATGCGATTATTTTTTTTTTTTTTTAAATGGATATGTAATGCGATTACTTCACATGTTAAGTGTGACTTGATGATCATTCCATATACTGAATCTATCTCCCTAGGTAATAAGATTTGGACATTGAAACCTGCGCACTCAAAACTCCACTCAAACTAAAAGGATTTGTGTAAAAATATATCTCACATTCATTTTTTCCCTTTTGAGTTATTTTTGAAGAAGGAAATTGCATAAGGTTAAGCGAACATGTGCTGCTATTACGTCGATGACAAAACCGAGTTTGACTGATTTCGAACTGCCTTTATTGCCTCTAAATTCTAATAGGTTTAAAGTTATGTTGAATAAAGCAATTGCATCCTTAAGATCTTTGGAGTATCATGTCAGACAAAGAAAACAAAAAAAATAAAAAAGTAAAAAAGTAATCATATTTTGCTCTCAGAAGTCTCATTAAACTCATACTAATGAAACATTTTTTCTTGTGTTTCTTCTTTTTTCTTATGTTATTTATCATCCTTTTCTTATAATAATATAATAATAATAAAATTTATTATAAAATATTAATTAAGAAATTTTGAAAGATCAGTGATGCTAAGTCTCAATAACCAGATGGCCGAACTTTAAAACTAAACGAATTAATTAGAACATGCAATCGAAACCAATTTTTTATCAAATGAACTAAGTTTTCACATTCAAACAGATGGCCGAACTGTGAAAGAATGGACAAACTATATAGTCATTGACAAGTACAAACAAATTTATGATAATAATTGGTTAAAAACATTAGGCACAAAATACCTGTCACATCGTAGAATGGCCATCCATATGCATTATTGCTTTTATTGTTCACATGCGTTTGTAATCAAAGAAGACAAGACAGATCGGTCACGACAGATCCGTTAAGACCTAAAAATTTGGTTTATGATTAAAGTATGTAAAACCTAAAAAGTATAAAAAATTATTTGAAAAGAGAAGAGCAAAACCATTTAGAAACTGGTGCTATTAATCATAGGTTTTGGTGTAAAGTATATATATTTATTTGAAGCATGATATTTTGAGAAAATATGTAAGCAAAACTATAGCAGATTCACAACTTCAAAAAATTCATATTATACTTCTTGATTATAAAGTTTAGTTATATATATATATATATATATAATTTTTTTAAACATATCCTAATACTTTTAAGATCTTTTTTAAATATCTAACATTCTTGCACATTTGTGAGGTTAAGACAATTCACAAAACATCTTACATTTCTAAAAATATCATAAAATGTTAGCTATCAAATTGAAGACAGACAAAAACATCTTTCAACTTTTAAACAAAAACAAAATAAAAATTTAAGTGTTATTATTAGCATCAGAAATGACAAAACCAACAAGACAAATCATAAAGCATTTTTACGTTAAAGTAAAAAATTGATTATTTAAGCGAAAAAAATAAATTCATCATTAGCATCAGAAACATAAATTTTAAAGTATTTAGTAATTTGTATAAATTTTTCTCTCTGCGACATTGCGTGGGTATTTACCTAATTTATCAATAATAAATGGAGAGTGATATTAGGATACATATTAGAGTTTTCATCTACACATGTTTAGAAACTCTTAGATACATAGAGCATCCACATCATCGATGGAATGTCCCACTTGGGATTCTTAACTAAACAATAATTATACTTTAACAGAATCAAGTTATTGAATTATCTTATAATATTTTTTTAAAAGTCGGATCATTGAAAAAAAAAAACATGTGGCATAGGAAAATATCTTATTTGAGAAACTATGAATATTTCCCACTAAAGATGCTCTAGACTTAAAGCCGAGAAGGAAGGCAATCAACATGTTTCTCTTTGCGCTGTTGAACAGTCTTGGAACTAACAGTACTCTCACCATGTACAACCAAACCGTTAGCGATGGCTCTTAGATTAGGCTTAAGTATCTTTCCGTTGCCGTTCTTTGGCAGTTCTTCCAAAAACACAACCTTCCTCGGACACATATAACGTGAAAGATACTCACGGCAATACTCAATAAAGAATCTTTCATTGGTGATCAAATCATTTTCCTTATCTTCTTGATTAGTCTCACCCTTTTTTAGAACAACGAACGCACATGGGGTTTCTCCCCACACAGGATGATGCATGGCAACGACCGCGGCCTCGATAACTTTATGGTGCTTGTAAAGAACATTCTCGACTTCAACACTGCTGATGTTTTCCCCTCCCGAGATGATGATGTCTTTGGACCGATCTTTGATCTCTATATGTCCATCAGGATGAATCACACCTATGTCTCCCGTGTTGAGCCATCCTTGTTTAAACGCTTCAAGTGTAGCTTTGGGATTCTTTAGATACCCTTTCATTATGCTGTTTCCTTTTATGACGATCTCTCCCATCGTTTTCCCATCACGTGGGACACTCTCGTGAGTTTTCGTGTTCTTCACGTCAATTTCAGATAGAGTTAAGATGCCCACCCCTTGTCTTGCCTTCAGTTTCATCTGTTGATCCTCTGGTAGTCTGTTTAGATTGAGTTATAGAATTATGAAATTAATCTTAATAATTTTGACACTCTTTATAAGTTAAAATAAAATTTATATGCATCCAATTTTATCCTTGGTGAAAAGTTAACTTTTGTATTTTGGTAAATGTCAAAGAAAGAAAAAGTGAAATTTATAGATTTATAAACTCGTACCAAAGATCACAAATTACCTGTTCCACTCGTCTTCCCACTCACAAAAGAGAGCCGGTCCGGTGGCCTCCGTAAGCCCATAGATGTGCATCACTTGAAACCCCAGCAGCTGAAATTTCTTAACAAGGGCAGCCGGAGGCGACGAACCTCCGGTAAGCACCTGAACAGGTCTGGACCTTTTCAATTGGTCAAGCGGCTTTCCTTGCAAAAGAATATTGAAGACAGTGGGAACACAACACATATGCGTCACACCATGCAATTCTATGTTCTTAAAGATCTCGGAGGCAGTGACCTGCCTGATACACACGTTGGTGCCCCCACGTGCTGCCACTGACCATGTGAAATTCCATCCATTGCAATGAAACATAGGCAGAGTCCAAAGGTAGACTGGCCCGGTCCCCATTTCCCAACACATAATCGTGCCCAAAGAAGCCAAATACGCTCCGCGGTGGCTAATTACCACACCTTTCGGATCGGCCGTAGTACCTGATGTGTAGTTCAACGAGATCGGATCGTGCTCGTTTTGAATAAGGAACATATTTGCGACCAAAGAGGATGTAGGTTCTCCCCTACGGATTAGACACTCATAGTCTAATTCCTTGGATGAAACCTTTTTAGGGAAATCAATCTCATCAATGAATATGACAAGCATGTTCAGTTTTAAGTCGTCACATGATAGTAAATGGAGGGTTTCTCGAGCCAAGGATTCAAAATTACGGTCGATAAATAAGATCTTAGGCTGGGCGTGGCGGAGGATTCCGGTTACAGCTTTTGCATCGAGACGGGTGTTGATAGGATTAAGGACAGCTCCAGCCATGGGAACGGCGAAGTGCATCTCATACATCGCTGGTATGTTTGGGGCCAGAACTGAAACCTAAACACACATTTATCACATGTCTCAGTTTGTTAAAAAGATGAGATTGTATTTATGTTGAGTTGGTAATTACTCCATCCATTTCACACTATGTTTAAAGTTTTGCACATATATTGTAAAAACATTTATAGCACATGATATACACTTTAAAAGACAAAACAGAACAAAAACAACAGAAAAAAAGCTAGTGAGAGGCGAGAGTATAAGAGAGAGGGTGACATACTACATCGTTCTTGGCGATGTTAAGAGAGAGGAGAGAGGCGGCGAGACGACAGCAACGGTCATAGGTCTGTGGCCAAGTGAAGCGAGTTTGCCCATGGATTATGGAAGTTCGATTTGGATAACATTCCGAAGCTCTCTTCAAGAACGTTATGGGCGTTAGAGCAACGTTGTTTGCTTCACATAACGCCAGATTATCCATCTTCGCCTTCTTTTTTAGTGTGTTTGTGTGAGGGAAGAGGGATATGCACAAGTATTATATTTATAGAAAGAGAGATCCCCTAACAAGTGGTTCTAAATAAGACAAAGTTGTAGAAATAAATGTGGCTAATGTTATTTACTATATAAAAGAGAAAACAGTCATTCAAATAATACTGAAATAAAGTGTTTTGGTAAAACAAATTATGAAATTTTTAATAAACAAAAAATACATATGAATTTGTGTTGATTTGCCGAATTTATATATCATTTTAGTTAACATTAACTTTCTTTTATTTAGAATTAAAAACTGTTACTTTGACTTTAAAACGAAATAATATTGGTTTTATAATTTTTGAAAATCTTCAATTTTTCCAAATCTCTGATTGACGATTTTGATTTATTTATTTATTTTCTCATTTAATTTTTTGATAAAATCAATAATTCGTTAAAGATAACAAAATAATTTTTTTTTGTTTTTTTATTTTATTTTTAAAATCATCTTTTAATTTATAATTTTTGGGATTGGAGAAATATGATAATAATTTTGGAAAAATAAATAATCAATAGCAACAAAAAAAAAATCTTAACAATACTTTAAGTATTTCCCAAAATTACATCTTATTTGATTATTAAAAATTAAAACATTAGTATATGGATAATACATGAATCCATGACTTTTGCGGAATGATGATTGTGATCACTAATCAAATGATTAGAACCAAGATGTTTGAGATATTTCTCAACTAAATCTTATTTATGTCTCTAAGAGACCTTTATGGTTTTTTTTCTTTATGGGTAGGTAGAAAACTCTTTGATTAATATGTTAAATACATTAACTATGTGTCTTCTTATATTAAAAACATGGAAATCCTAAAGTTCCACATTTTAGACTATTAATATTTCATTTATTCAGTCAAAATGTAAATTAATTTGTTTCAGTTTCATGAAATAAATTAGTCCATATAAATTAATTATTTTCAGTTTCATGGAATAAATTAGTCCAATATATAGATAATATAATAACATTGAATATGATGACCACTAAATAGAAATTGAAAAAAAAAATTTTAACAATCTCCCACTTTGATATCATATTCATCCTTAAGCAAATATATTATAATACTTTATGCGTGGATCCATATGCTATTTATAATGAATTTGTTTTTTAAACAATTTTGTCCATCACATTTACAAATAATGGAACAAATGCGATTTTTGATCATTTAAATATAATGATCAAACCACCATGATCACCATATAACAATATGAAATGACTTATATCAACATGGATGAAATAACATGTCAAATATCCTTTATTTATTCTGCAAAATTAAATAATTTAATTATATATATAGAACATATACATACACAAAATTTCTAAGCGATATATCATGATGTATTACATATAATCAATTTCAGTCAAATAATAGTCCATATTTGGACCAACTATTATTCATATGAAAATAAACTTTAAGATTATCATGTATTTATCATTATTATTATTTGACCAAACATTATATTCCTTTGGGATGACTAATGAATGCATAAATAATAATTATACAATTGATGTATTATTTTACCAAAACATTATCTTCTTTTGGGATGAGTAATGCTTTGGATAAATAATAATCAACAAACATCTCTTTATTTTATTTGGCCAAATACTAACATTCTTTGTGATGAATAGTATCTGCACAAATAATTTCTCACTGTAAATAACCATGATATATTTTATTTTTTATCTTTATAATTATTTACTCGAACACTATCATCCTTAGAGATGGTAACTATCCACATAAATAGTTAAAACAATATAAGATGACTAAAATTATATGATAATCATATCTTTTTATTATTATCTTAAGAGCATAATTATTTGGCCAAAACCTACATACATTTGGGAAGAGTAAATCTTGCATAAATAATTAACAATAAAACCTTAATATATATATTTTTCAAATAAAACCACATATATGTATAAATATATACACATAATTCCTTAAGTATATATACATATATCATAACCACTTGTTGAAAAATATTGCTCCAATAAATAAGTATTTCAAAAATATTATGACAATCTTGAATAAAATCAAGATCCATAAAACATTAAATCATGTAATATATCTTTAAACATGATATGTGCAAATCTTAATAATCAAACAAAAGATTATGGCTCTGATACCACTTGTTGAAAAAATAAATATATTAATACCAACAAAAACAATCTTAACAATATTTTAAGTATTTCTCAAAATCACTTCTTATTTGATTACTAAAGATTAAAAATTAATATATAAATAATATCTGAATCTATGACTTTTGTGGAATGATGATTTTGATCACTAATCAAATGATTAGAACCGAGAGGTTTGAGATCTTTTTAACTAAATATTATTTATGTCTCTAAGAGACCTTTATGTTTTCTGTTAGGTAGAAAACTCTTTGATTTAATATGTCGGAGACCTTAACCATGTGTCTCTTTATATAGTCAAAATTTGAGAATATCATAAGTCACACATTTTAGACTATTAATTTTCTATTTATTTAGTCAAAAATGTAATTTAATTAGTTTTAGTTTCATGGAATATATTATTCAATTTAAATTAATTTTTTTCAGTTTTATACAATAAATTAGTCCAATAAATAGCTAATATAATTAAATTGAATATGATGACCACTAAACAGAAATTGAAAAAAAAAATAACAAAGAACTCTATTATTTTTTGGACATTGCAAAATTTGTAAATTCAATTCGAATATAATTACAAATCTATTTATGGATTGCAGTATATTAGAGTGAATTCATATGTGATTCAAAATTGTACCTGATATTTTGATGATTATTTAAAATTTTAAAAAAGAAAAATTTAAACTCACGAATTAGAAATTTAGAAGGAAAAAAATAAAGAAAATGCTGAAGTTATATAAAACGATTTGGGTTTGTTTAAAAGTTAATACTAACGGTTATTAACACTAAAGAAATGAAAGTTAATGTTGACTAAATGATATTTAAATTGGCTAACTCGATATAAGTTAGTGTGCCTTCTAGTTTAGTAAAAAGATTATACTTTTTGACTAAAAGACATTAATTCAATATATTAATAATAGTTTTGTCGTATAAAAATGATCGGTGGCCTCGTTTTGTTCAAAAATGTTCCTTATCGTCACTTTGTGTGGCCTCGTTTCGGAAGATTTGGAATTCAGTGATATCTGCCTGTTACGTTTTCGCGTGATTCTTGCCGATTTGCAATCCGTCTAACCCAATAAGTTTTTTATCAATATAAATATATATATATTTTTATAATATGTATATGAATTATCAGAATCATATAATATAATAGTGGTCATTTCTAAAATGCATAATATGAACCAAACATTCTATAATATTAAAAAAAATATTAAAATCAATAGACTAGGTTGACAAAAAAATATATATGAATCTTAATTTGATGGTGTTACATTAGACAAAATGCAATAGGCCGTTAAAACTCGACGACAAATTTTTGCAAAAAATAATATAAAAATGTTAAAAATATATGTGGACTGAATAAGAACAAAGATAGTTATTATAAAATGTTGAATAAAATGTAAAATATCTAACGAATATATCATATGAAATTATATAGACTTTGTACTATAGATATCAAAGCATAAAAAGAGTTAGGACCAAGACAAGTGAGTTGAGAGATTTAAGTCTAAGAATTCTTTTGATTCTTCGTAATCCTCCAAGTGTTTTTAATAGTAATAAAACTTTCCTTTTTAATAAGAAAACTTCCCCTTTAACATTTATATAATAATTTTTTATTCTTAACATATATTTTTTTATAATTATTGGATTGGTGCTAAACTATTTGGGGGCCTGAGGCCAAACAAAATAATAATAAAAAAATTTAAAATATTTTTGCTAACTATTTTTGTAAATTTTTTCATATATTAATGTTTCTTTTGTTTTTTGAATACAAAAACAATACATATATAACTTTTTTTGTTACACTCATTAAATAGCTTATTAGAAAATTGTAAGGAATAATAAGTTGAATTAATATTATTTTTTATATTATATTTTTAAAATATTTGTATTATGATAAAACTCGTAATATATGTTAAAATTTATCAAATTATGGATTTCATATATTTGAGGGTCTAAGACTATTTTCCATTTTTTACAAGAAATGCACGGCCCTGATTGGATTGCATTCGGGTCATGCCTAAAGTTTTGGTACTGACATTGCGTTATAACAGAAACATGACATATAAATGATCTTTGCTGCCAAACTAGATAATGCGATTGTTTTTTTTAAATGGAAATGTAATGCAATTACTTCACATTTTACGTGTGACTTGATGATCATTCCATATACTGAACTTATCTCCCTAGTAAAAAGATATGGACATTGAAATCTGCGCACTCAAAAGTCCACTCAAACTATAAGGATCATTTTGTGTAAAAATATATCACATTCATTTTTTCCATTGAGTTATTTTTGAAGAAGGAAATTGGATAAGGTTAAGCGAACATGTGCGCCCTCCAAGGCTAGACCTTTCTTCATCATATGGATGCCGATCTTCAACATATCTCATTTTGGTTTCAAATTCGAGGCATCCCCATTCAAAAACGAATGGCTGTACATATTGGTGACAAGATGGGACGCTTTCTGGAAACATATTTTCAAGGTGATGGTGCGCTTCATGTTGACTATGTTCGAGTGCGACTAAACACCATTACGATTTCAATGGATTTTTAAATTTCATAACCAAGTTATGAGAAGCTTCACCGACATCAGGAGTTAGGGCTGGGCACACATACTTGTTACCCGCCCGACCCGTCCGACCCGCCTCGTACTCGACCCGTCAAGGTAAGTACTCGTTTAAAATAAGTCGGGTATCAAGTCCAGTTAAAGATTACCCGCAAGTAACAAGCCGGGTATTAAGTATTCAAAAAAAAGTTAATATCCGGCCCGTTATCTGCCCCGTACCCGTTACCTGTCCCGTACCCGTTACTCGCAAGTACCCGTCAATTATCTGTAAAATACCTGCAAAATACCCGTAAATACCCGCAAAAACCCGTTAAAACCCGCAAATACCCGCAAGTACCCGTAAGATTTGCAAGTACCCGCAAGTACAAGCCAAGTACCAAGGCAGCTAAAAAAAGCGGGTACTTTTTTAGGCAAGTACCCGTTTGGAGCAAGGCAAGTATCAAGCCGAAAATGACATTACCCGTTCAAAACAAGGCAACTATCAAGTCGGCTCAAAAAGGCGGGTACCCGCCCCGTGCCCAGCCCTATCAGGAGTGTCCCTTAAATGATCATATGGATCCGTCTGATGCTCCCCACGATGATGATGATCAATCCGAGGATCACCCACCATGTATCCCAAATCCTCGAAGTATTGCAAATTATGCTCCCAGTTCTGTTGCGGGCAATGCTGAAAAGACTCCCTCGGAGACTTCTAAGAACGGTCACAAACGACGAAAAACAGAGTCCTCTAACCCCATTTCGGAAATGTCCCTTCTCTATGTTGGAACAACATATTAATAAACATGTGAATTTATAATATATAGTTAAAATGTGAATGAGAATTTGCTTAGAGGGAAGTTAAATATTTTTTGTAACTTACAAATTTTGGTATTAAAAACCAAATAAATTTGCCCATTAAATCTACTTGACCACCAAGTTATTCCTCTCATATAAATACCAAGCTATCTAGAAGGAAAAAATCATCTCTTCATTCTAAGTGTTGAAGCTCTCTTGAAATATCTTCTTGGTTGTTGGTGTTAAGTGCTAGTAGCTAAGGAATTCACAAGGTTTAACAGGTTCCTTCATTCTCCCTCTTCTACTTCTCCCTTTCAGAAGTAGATTCTTGTTCTTGAATATATAGTAGAAACTAGCTCGTAGATTCAAACATGAATGAAACATGTTTGTCTTAATATTTGGTTGTATGCTGGGATTCAAAGAATGCATGAAAACAGTCTCATTGCGGGCATTTTATTGAGTTAAGGAAATGAATAATCCCGCCTCCAAATGTTTTTTGTTTTTGTTCTTATGATTTTAAAAACAAAATTCAATTCATGTTCTTATTTAGTTGTCAATATTAAAATGATTTTCATGGAAATGCATAATATTGAATCTAATAATCATGTTTGTGAGATTAATTCTTGGTCAAAAAATAAAATAAAATATTGTTAGCTTTTATGTTCTTGCTAATAATTATTTTGATCTTTCTTGAATTTAATATTCATGGTTAAATGTTATACTTAAATATATAATTCAATATTGTTGAATTATGTAAATGCTATAATTATTTGCTAAAATAACTTATGCCCACATAAATGGTAATATTAATGTTTTTACATATATTTGTCTATATTGATATATATATATATATATATATATATATATATATATATGTGTGTGAGTTTAATAGTTTATTTCAATTTCAAGAAATAAATTGTATTGCAAAGTGATATTTCAAAAATCCGGTTTTATAAGGTTCTACAATCTTAACTCAATAAAATTCGCTTTTTAAACGGATGTTGTGTGAAAAATCGAATTTGCAAAATAAGTATAATTATTTTGAATGTTAAAAAAATAAAATAAATAAAATAAATCGTTTCAAGATTTCGTGACTGGATCGATCGATCAGGGTCTCAAATCGATCGATCCTTGTCGATCGTTCGAGAGAAATCAGCTAAATTGTAATTGAAACCAGTACCGCGGGTCATGCGACCGATTGATCGCAAGCCGATCGATCGATCTCGCAAGATCAATGCTGCTAACTGGGTAGGCGACCGATCGATCGAATGTCAGATCGAACCGATCGCAAGACACCATAAAATAGCAGGATCGATCGATCCACGTGAGATCGATCGATCGCAGCATACAACTCCGATCGATCCTCGCTTCACAGTGACCGATCGATCCAAAAACGATCGATCGATCCCCTTCAGATCGATCGGGAGTGTAAATGCATGAGAAAAAAAAACTTTCCTGATATTACGAAGTGTCCACATCTGAAAACATGTTAAAAATGAGATTATAAATGAAGGTTTAACAGTGTAACAGATGAAAAACACAAGTAACAATGCTGAGGTTGCACCAATGGTGGCAGCTCAAACCACCCTTGTGTCAGTCAACACAAATGGGCTACTTCCCGAGAAGTTTGACGGGAATGGCTTCAAGAACTGGCAACAGAAGATGTACTTCTATTTGACATCTCTGAACCTAACCAAGTTCTTCAAAGAGGACAAGCATGTAACTCCCGAAAAAGGAGAGACAGACGCACATTAGCCACACTAGAGGCTTGAAAGAACTCAGACTTCCGGTGCAGAGGTTGGATCCTAAGCCGACTGGTGGACAACTTGTACTCTGTCTACAACAATGACAAATAGTACCCCACTGCTAAGCAACTAAGTCAAATTAAGTCAAAAAAATCACTGTGAAACTTATGTATCTACTCAGTTCCTAATAATGATAAACAGTGTTGTCTGCATAATAGAGGGTAAGCATGAGCTTTTAATGATTTCATCATATTTATTTCAAGGAAGTACAACAGATTACTTTGAAATAGAATACGAGAATCACCTGTTGAGTGTGAAATGGGGCCGTTTCTAGGAGAATAAGGGAAGACTGTATTTTCCAAATTCACTCAAGAAATACCAGGCATGTTCAAGTCCAAAATGAACACAACGAGAGAGCGAAAGTTCTAATAGAAAATATAATTGTGTTATATTTATTGTCTCAGTTTACACTAGAAATCTGGATGGTTCAAAACATCGTGTTCACCAACTGGGCTTGTAAACTCGATAGATTATAACAGTAGTTGGTTCACACTGAAAATGCAACTTTTTCATATACAATTATTTTTCGCATATACTCAAGAAAGTCTTCTTTCAGCTTAAATCTATCCAGAAAAGGTTTTTCAAAACATCTTCAGTGTTTTAGAGTCAATTCTATTCATGTGGAGGATTGTTGGAATAATATATTAATAAGTATATGGACTTATTTAATTAGGGACCTTATGATTAATTCTTCAGTGTTTTAGATTCAATTCTTTCTCATTTATGATTAATGGCAGTCCTTATGGAAACTTTGTACCAAGTAGAGGTATTCAACATGAAGATCTCTTGTCTCCATACCTATTTATTCTATGTGGAGACATAATATTGATAAACCCACATTTTAGCAGTTCTATTAGATCATTTTGTACATAATTTACATGAATCAATCATTATATTTCACATTTTAGGGTGCATTTAAGTTCATATGCATTAGAACTCTAGGATGTCTTCCACCTTCTGATTTTTCAGGAGATATCATGCAAGAAAGGAATATTTTGGAGTCTTGAAGTCACGGGCAATCGATTCAACAATTTGAAGACGGTCATGATGCATCAAAAGAAGGATCAAGTTCAAAGACGTTCAAACCCATTCTCCATCTATGCACAAAGAACGATCGATCTCCTCCTAAAACGATCGATCAATCGTTCACATGACTATAATTTGCGAGGATTTCCAAGATCGATCAAGAAGTCTGAAGAACGATCGAGCAAGTTTAGATCGATCGATACCCGTCACGATCGATCGATCTATCAGTTCAAATTTTCTACGATGGATCTAGGGATTGATCGATCCCTTCGTCCGATCGATCGATCCCGTAAATATCTCAATTTTTTTTATTTTTCGTTTTAGCTAAATAAATTAGGTTTTTGCAAACCTATAAATAGGTTTTTATGAGAAAAACACAGAGACGTTTTTTCCCAGCCTCCAGAGAGAAAAAGTGATAGAAAACCCTAATATTTAAATATGTTTTCTTCTTCTCAAATTGTTTTCTCTGCAATTTCTGTTATGTCTGAGTAGATCTTTAAATTCAGCCATGGATAGGAATGGATGATTAGAGGAATTGAGATTATGAGATAATGATTAAGTCTAGAATTGTGCAATCCACCACTATTAGATGAGTTTAATGCTAAGTTGATTTCGGAAGAGTTAATTTAGGGTTTATCGAATTCATACCTTGGAAGAGGAATAGTGAATCCACAGGATAATCTAATTAGTGAATCTTATGATTCTAGCCTACGGAAGTGGTTGTCTAGGTCGTTTGATAGTCAATGAGATAGTCGCCAAATGCATATTAGTTTTAGGATTTGCAATGGGAATTGATCAAATTTAGTTCTAAGCATAGGGGTTTTTACATGGGAATATATTAATCTATTCATAGTCTCATGGTTTAGGATTGAAATTTGCACAATCAAGATTTGAATTCATGTCTTGATCTCACCCCTGTTCATTCTAGAACCTAATCTATGGTTGAATTGTTTTCTTAATTGATATATTTCTAGTTTATTATTCATTTAATTACTGAATTTACTTTGTTACAATTTAGTTACGATTTCTATTAATTCATTCTCACCAAACTTTTAAATCGCTTAGCTTAGAATCGAATTCATACAATATATTGTGTTATAAACCTTCCCTGAGGATCGATCCCGCTTATACTACAAGAAGCATACTGTGCACTTGCAGTTATAAAATCGGATAAACTCTTGAGATACTCCAAGTATTCTCATGTGAAACTCGTGGAGATAAATAAATCTCTATCAAATATCACATTTGCTTTTTGTCGACGATTCCCTCTTTTTTTCTAAAGACAGATAACAAAAACAGTCAAAATCTATTTAAAATCTTTGATATCTATGGAAAAGTCTCCGGCTAACTAATTAATTTTGAAAAATCGTCCAACATCTTTAGGGAGCAAGTCTACCAACACACAAGGACTAGTATTCAACAGATTTTACAGATACCAAATGTGTGTGGAGGAAAATATTTGAAGTTGCTGAAGAGTTTGGCTGTAATAAGAAAGAGATGTTTTTTTATATTACGAAGAATGTCACCGATAAGATCTTCGGTTGGCAAACACATTTTTCTTTCTATTGTAGGAAAAGAGACACTCATCAAATCTGTTGCATATGGAATGTCGGTATACTCTATGAATGTTTTCAAATTATCAATGAACATATGATCAGAGATGGATAGTCATTTATCATGGTTCTTCTGGGGATCTACCGGTGAAAATCGTAAACTGCCTTGAATTTCATGGAAGAAGATGGCAATCTGCAAATCAAGAGGAGGACTGAGATTCCAATCCCTCCATAAATTTAATCAAGCCCTTTTTGGTAATAAAGCATAGAAAGTTCTTCACAGTCTTTTCTCTCTCCTTCATTAGGTTCTCTAGGGTCCCTAATGTTCACATGACAAAAAATCTCTTAGGAGAATCTCTAAAGTTTATTTTTCCTAAGAGACTCTTTGCCATGTATCATGATAGTCTAATATTTAATTAATAATATAATATTATAAAAATTAAGAAAATTAAATAAAAATGATAAAAATATTACTATTTTTAGAGACTCAAAGAATACTAATGCTGATACTCTAATATGAAATGCTGATATCATGCCCAAACTACAACATTTTCTATAGAGATTAGCTTCACGAGCGATTGCTATTAAGTCTAATTTACGACTTCGATGTATTGATGTTAATCCGATCTGATCATGGTGCTACTTGTCAGAAGAATCGGATATTCATGCCTATATCACATGCTCTTTTGCCTAATCGGTATAGCGCTTAGCAGGTCTCCCAGTATTTGCTATGAGTTCACAATCTTTATCCATTGTCGATAGACTTCAGGTAATTTTTAGTACCCTTAACAATCTATATCTTTCCCCAGATCAGAGGTTCTTACCAATATATGTCATGTGGAGAATTTGGAAAAGTCTAAATAGTGTACAGTTTGAGAACAAAATAATCAATAAAGAAGACACTCTCAAAAGTCAAGACGAGCACGAGAAGATGTTGCTGAATCGCTGAATCGTTAGTCCTTTAACTTTCATTTACCTGCACACCGGATACAGCAGCGATGAAACAGGTCAACTTATGGAAAAGTTCCTTTAACTCTATTACATAGATACAATCAACTTAGGGAAAAGTTCATTTCACTCTATTACCATCGTCTTCGATATTACATAGATACGATCAACTTATGGAAAAGTTCCTTTCACTCTATTAGCTTCTCATATCGAAAAAGGTCGGCTAATGTTTGTGCTGATACTTTAGCTAGAAAAGCAATAACATCAATTGTTTTTGGGGTCTTTATTTTGATTGTCCAGTCTTCCTTCGGCAATATCTAATATTTTATTCCATTTGATATTAAAAATTTTTAGCTGGCAAAAAAAATAATAATATACAGCCTAAACAAAATAAACTACATGACATGCTCTACTTTAATTTTCCTAGAGTGAGAAATTCTAATAAGCAACTGAGCGCTCTAATTTATAAAGTCTTAAAACAATTTATAAGTATATGGAATACAGAAGAAAATTTAAGTATCGATTCGAAAGATACTGAATAACATACCATGGTCATGAAAAAATACTTAAGCATGAATACCAAGATGGCTTTGAAATTTTATTAGATTGCATAATCAAAACGATTAATTACACCAATTAATGGATGGTCAACTGTTGTTAAAAAGTGATTTTTTATTAAATAATTAGCAGTATTATTACCAACTTTTTTTATAACATAGTTTAGTAGCTTTAATATTTTTATATATATATGCAGGATATTGAGTTTGAATCCCAGACATGTATAATGAATTTAGAGGTGACTACCATTATGACACATGATTTCTACAATAATATTGCCAACTTATGTAATATTTTGTTTAAAACTTCATAAATCAATAATTTTAAAACTTGCTTGTGTAGTGATGAAATTTTACCGGAACTCAAATGACTTGTAAAAAAAGATTTACATTAAATTGATTGGAAAAAAGGATGTGTGCAGTAAAGCGGTCCGATAGATTGTTTTCTGTTTTTTTTTTTTTATGGCCTTTGAGCATATATCCTTTTGGGTCCTTTAATGGACCAGATTCCGTTGACACAATTCACACCAACACATATCATTTTCAAACGAACCATTGGCCCCAAGGACATACTGGTCGAAATTTCCAAACTTTGCCAAACTATGGGTGTGTTCGTTTGTTCAGCTAGATAGTCTGTCTGGATGAAACTGAGAATCGATATTTGTTTACTGCAGTTTAACATAACATTTAAATGGATAAAACTCAGTCAGAAATTATGAAAAAATCTAGGTGAATCTTGATAGAGCATTAAGATGCAAATGATTAAGTCAAAAATTGTAAATCACAAAAAACCCTATTTAAATTATAATTTGAATACACAAAGTATGTCCAAAATTATAAAGTCTCAAATACACTAATTTATAACTATAATTCAATTAAAATATTTTAAATAGCGGGTTTTAATCAAAGTTACAAAATAATCTTTCAAAAAATATCAATTTTATCAAAATATTATCATAACATTTCTTTCTGTAACCATAAAATATTATTTTTAGCTAAAACATAAAATATGTTTTTCAGCTAACATTTTATTTTATTTTTTATTCATATAACCGTAAAATCACATTTTTCTGCTCAATCCGCTAACCATATTTTCTGCAAAAATTAAAAAAATCAAAAAATTGCTCAATCTGCTAAACCATATTTTATGCAAAAATTAAAAAAAATCAAAAAATAAGTTTTTTGGCCAAAATCGGAAAGTTATATTTATCTATCAAAACCAGAAAATTATGTTTTCCAATCAAACCTTAGAACAAAATTTTCTGCTAAAATTGTAACATATGTTTTCTCAAAAAACTACAAAACACGTTTTCTCACAAAAATATTTTTTTTCATCAAAATCGTAAAATACGTTTACCCGCCAAAACAGCAGAAATACATTTACCCGCCAAAACAGTAAAAAATACGGTTTTTTACCAAAATCGTGAAAACTGCAAAAATCATGTCTTCTACTAAAACCAAAAATCATATTTTCTACCAAAGCCACAAAAGAATATGATTAAACTAAAAATATGGTTCGATTAAAAACGTGTATATTTTAATCATCTTTTAGTAAATGCATGTGGATGCAGATGTAAGTTCTTAAAATATTAAACAAATAAAATTGCAACCATATGTTCCATCTAGATGTACAATTAAAAATAAAAACACATCACCCAGATAAATCATTCAGAGAGAACACCTAGACGGAGTAGATGTACAGACGAACAGGGACTATGCATGTTTTCGTTTTTACTTTATCAACCCATATAACGAGTCAAAGTCCTGCCATTCTAAGAAATTATTCCTAGTGATTAACTATTGTAACAAATCTCACACAAATATACTGTAAGTCTGTAATTAATACATTTAGTAAAATAACAAAACTAAAAAAGTTTTGCGATTTACTAATTACATATTCTATTAGTTTCATTTGGGTGATGATTGATTGTCCATCAATAGAGATAAAAGTTTATCATTAATGAATGGAGAATAAATAAGGCCACAACTTAGAGTTGTCAACAATTTGAGTTGAAAAAAATGTTGTGAAACCATAGATGTTGAGACTTCAGAGATTCGTAGATGCACAACTCACCACCGAGAAGTAAGGCAATCAACATTCTTGGCATCTTCAACAACCAAACCTTTAGCGATTTCTCTCAGCTTAGGCTTAAGGATCTTTCCATTGCCGTTCTTTGGCAGACCTTCCACGAACACAACCTTCCTAGGACACATAAAATGAGGGAGATTCTTGCGGCAATACTCAATCAAATCTCTTTCTTGGTCACCAATTTATCCCCTTGATTAGCCTCACCCTTTTCTAGAACAATGAATGCACACGGAGTTTCGCCCCACATATGATGGGGCATGGCCACTATTGCGGCCTCCAGCACTTTCTGGTGCCTATAAAGAACATTCTCGACTTCAACACTACTAATGTTTTCGCCTCCCGAGATGATTATATCTTTGGAGCGATCTTTGATCTCTACGTACCCATCGGGATGGATCACACCTATGTCTCCTGTATTCATCCATCCGTGTTTAAATGCTTCAAGAGTAGCTTTAGGATTCTTTAGATACCCTTTCATTATGCTGCTTCCTTTCATGACGATCTCTCCCATTGTCTTCCCGTCGCGTGGGACACTCTCGCGAGTGTTCGTGTTCTTCATGTCAACTTCGGCTAGGCTTAAGATGCCTACCCCTTGCCTTGCCTTCAGCTCCATCTGTTGGTTCTCTGGTAATCTGTTTCAGTTGATTAATGTTTATAATCTTAACAAAATTTAAACATTGTTCTATATAATTAAGTTACTATTTCGTCATCAGCATACATTTTTCTTTCTGGAAACTTATTAAACTTCTATTTTCTTTTGTTAAATTGTAAGTTTTTAACCTAAAGTAAATTTTTTATTTTATTTTGAAAATCAAAAAATTTCAAAGCTTGGGACTAACCACTATTCCTCCCAAATGTAGCACCCCTCTAATTAGTTCATTGAATAGCATTTTGGTGAAAAGTTAAATTTGATACTATATATATAGTCAAAAACTCGTACCAATGATAATTACCTGTTCCACTCGTCTTGCCACTCACAAAAGAGAACCGCACCGGTGGCCTCTGTAAGCCCATAAACATGCTTTACTTGAAATCCCAGACGTTGAACTTTCTTTACAAGAGTAGCTGGTGGCGATGAACCTCCAGTCAAAACCTGAACTGACTTTGACCTTTGTGGTAGGCTTAGAGGATTTGCTTGTAGGAGAATGTTGAAGACCGTAGGAACACAACACAATATGCGTCACACCATGCAACTCAATGTTTTTATAGATCTCTGGGGCAGTCACGTGCCTGATACACACATTGGTGCCGCCACGTGCTGCAACTGACCAAGTGAGATTCCATCCGTTACAATGAAACATAGGCAGAGTCCAAAGGTAGACCGGGAAGTTCCCTATTTCCCAGCCAATGATCGCGCTCAGAGAGTTCAAATACACTCCACGGTGGCTAACCACCACACCTTTTGGTTCAGTCGTGGTACCGGACGTGTAGTTCAACGAGATCGGATCCTGCTCGTTTTGAATACAAAACATACGTGAGACCATGGAAGACGTAGGTTCTCCCTTACGAATGAGACTCTCGTAGTCTAACTCCTCGGAGGAAATCCTTCTAGGGAAATCGGTCTCGTCAATGAATATGACCGAGCTCATAAGCTAGTAGTAGATGGAGGACTTCTTGAGCCAAAGGCTCAAAACTGCGGTCTATGAATAATATCTTGGGCTGGGCGTGGCGGAGGATTGCAGCAATGCATTTTGCGTCAAGGCGGGTATTGATAGGGTTTAGGACAGCTCCAGCCATGGGAACGGCAAAGTGCATCTCATATATAGCCGGTATGTTTGGGGCCAGAACGGATACCTAAACACACATTTATGAAATGTCTCATATTGTATAAAAGTGAACGTAATTCTGTCATGTTTACGGCACCCATTTATTAGAATCTTTTTATAACACATTAACAACTAATATACACTTACAAAACATGAAGGAATTGTTAGGCAGAGGCGAGAGAGAGAGTGAAAGAGTGAGTCTTTAAAAAAATATAATAAATGTATCGAGTCCGCAAACCTAGGCACCCAAAATTTTGGATCAAACTAGAAATAATAATGAACCACATTTTGGATTTCGAATAATTTGTCTACTCTTACGTACAAGTCTTGCTAAGGGAATACATCCATCAAAACTAGACAAGATACCATGTCAATACAATCGTTTTTCTTTTAACAAAAAAAAAAAAAGACAAAAGAATACAACCGATGAATATCGATACAAATCCGTTTATTGATTTTATCGTGCCTTCCCAATTGAAAGGGACAAAACTGCCGTTCGATGCACTAGTACTCTGATTATCTATAGATATTAATATCATATACCAAGACATCGAACCATATACAAACCATAGATATTAATGAGTTATGGAAGTAAAAGGAAGAATAATATATATATTCTCAAACTAGCACGCTCTACAATAAAACATAAGTATCCTTCTATAAATGATGTACTCATACCTACTTCCTCCGTTCTATTAATAGATGTTTTTAGAAAAAAAAATTTGTAGATTAAGAAGTTTAATTATTTTATTCTTTTAATTTTATCATGTCGGAATCATATGACACAGTGGTGGTCAACTATAAAATTCATGATACAGGCTATATTGACAAAAAAAAAAACTTTATCATAGTAACTAATTTACAATCTTTATTATTCATTATTTTTTAATAAATAGTGTTATCAATAAAGCTATTTTTGGAATTTTTTTGTCATAATTATATTGAAAAGTGAGAACGACACATAATTAGAAACAAAAAAAAGATGTATAACTACAATTAAACAAAACTAGAGGGAGTAATATTTAACAAAATATATTTCCTCCTGTTTTATTTAATTATTAATTATTATTTTTATTTTATTATTTGTCATTCTCACTTTTCAATATAATTATGGCAAAAAGTTTCAAAATAACATCATTTAATATAATACTTTATATAAAATAAAGGATCACAATTAATGATATCCACATCAAAAATCAATCATACACAAAAGTCAATATACCAAAAATCATTATAATATAATTAACACAGTCAAATAATAAACTTCTTAATCATTGAGAATTTTTCTAAAACGACCGTTAAATAAAACTGGAAAGAATAACTATGATTCTATATATTAGCGTCGTATAAGTAAATCCGTACTACAAAAAAAATCTCGATATTAGCACAAATTTAACAATGATTACGTTAATATCATTGCTTTCCTTTAAAATTCATCGTAATATCGTTCTAAATGCGCCCATGACAAGCAAATGACCCATTGTCGCAAAATCATTGTCATATATAATATTAAAACATAATAACAATATGAAATTAACCTTTAGCAATATTCATTTCAAAAATATCACTAAATTTAAACAAGTATTTAAAAATTCATTAAAAGTAGTTGTGATTATTACAAATGAATATTATAAATGGGTCCAAACTAATATTAGTGATGAGTCCAAATGAATATTTATCACAAATGAATATTATAAATGGGCCCAAATTAATATTACTAATGAACTCAAATGAATATTACAAAAAGATAATTATTATACAAAACCTAATAAATATAATCTAAACATAAAAAAATAATTAAGAAATAAAATTAATTATAATTATAAACAATAGAATATATATTTCATAACAAATTATGTCTCCGCAATTTGATATCCGGATTGAGTTTGGGTAGTAATGTGATCCTTCCAAAGAATCGACATTCTAAATTGGTAAGAAGATAATCTGTAACTTCTAATGTGGCTAAACTTTAAAAAAAAAAACAAGACGGTGGATTGAATGGTCACACAAGAGGTGCGAAAAACTCTTGATATTCTATGGATCGAATGATCCCATAAAAGATGCGGAAAAACTCTTGATATACCAACCTCAGCAGTCCTAAGGTATACACACTTAGTATTCGAAGAAGGTTTGGTCAATGGATATGCTCACCATGATCAAAGGAATGAGAATCACTTTCAAAGTTCCAAAAATACTCATAGTCTTATTTTTAATCATGATGGTTACAACTTATTATATGATTTCTAGCGCTAAAAACTATAATAATTTGAAAATAACACAAGACTAACCTAAAAACTAGGCACACAAATATATATATAATAACTCCTGGCCTTTTTAGACTCTATTTTTGTCATTCTTTTTGGCTCAAAAATAAAGTGACTATTTTGGGTTTTTCTTGGACTTGTAACATCATGAAAATAGGCTGGACCTGATATATAACATATCCAATGGATTTTTGAGGGTTCTCCATGTCCAAAACTTCATATATTAACCCTATAAGTTATCTTTGATTGTTGAAGATGCTATTTTTCCTTTGATCTAATTGATTATTCTATGTCTCTTTTTAATCATTTATTTTGTTTTCTATGATCACATCATCCCTTCCCCCTTTAGTAAAAGTTGTTCTCAAATTTGGATAACCAACGAGATTATAGATACAAACATAATATATATATTTTTCTCCTTTTTTTTCCTTTTAAATTTTTTTTCCTTTGCAAGTGAAAATAAATAATAAAAAGAGAAAATACAATAGAAGATGGATGAAACAAAATAAAGAAATGAGAAAATGATAGAAAAATAGAAAACAAACTTAGAATGTTGCTCTGATACCAAATGATGTGATCCTCCCAAGGCGTCGACACTCGAAGTTAGTAAGACGATAATCTATGACTTCTAAAGTGGCTAAACTTAAGAAAATAAGACGGTGAATTGAATGACCACACAAGAGATGCGAAAATTCTTGATATTCCGTGGATCGAATAGTCGTACAAGGGATGCAGAAAGACCCTTGATATCCCGACCTCAGCAGTCCTAAGATATACACACTTAGTATCCAAAGATGGTTTGATCAATGGATATACACACTATGATCGAAGGAATGAGAATCAAGTTCCAAATATACTCATTAAGTCTTATTTTTAATCATGATGCTTACAACTTATTTATATGATTTCTAGTAATAAAAACAAGAATAATTAAGTGCCTTAAAATAACATAAGATTAAACTAAAAACTAGGCACATAAATATTGTGGAATAATTTTTGGCCTCTTTTGACTTTATTTTCGTCTCTTTTTGGCAAAAAAAAATAAAGTGAATATTTTGGGTTCTTCTTGGACTTGTAATATCATCTAAATGGGTTGGACCTGATATATAACATATTCAATGGATTTATGAGTGTTGTCCATGTCCAGAACTTCATAAATTAACCAATTAGTCCATCTATGATTGTTGAAGATGCTACTTTGCCTGTGATCTAATTGATTGTGCAATGTCTCTCTTTGATCATTTTTGTTGCTTTCAATGATAACATTAGATAGGAACTGATTGGTTCTGAATCTTTTGGTTACAAATCTTTTGAACACATTTAGAATATGCAAGAATCATTTCTAGGTCGGTTTGGATATCAATTTTAGAACCGAATAATATCAATAATTTTTGGATATGGTTTGGTCCGAATATTTCTTAAGTTTTTGGTTATTTTTTAAGTTTTGAATATATTTTGAATCCAAAATATTCAAAACCCAAAAAACCCTAAGAACTCAAGAAAAACTAAAATAAATATCTAAAATTTGAAGATAAACCCTTAGTATCCAAAAAATAACTATATCATGTAATTTTCTGAGTTTATCGAGTATTCGATCGGTTTTTTGGTATGAATAGGAACCAGAAAATTCACTAGAATTTTAGTTTGGTTTATATCACTTCTAGGCGGTTTGGATCTCAATTTTTAGAACCAATAATATCCATAGATTTTGGATATGGTTTAGTCCAAGTATTTCTCGGGGTTCCAATTATTTATTGTGAGTTTTCGAGTATATCTCGAATCCAAAATAACCAAAAACCCAAAAAGTACCTAAAAGCTGGAGAAAATCTAAAACAAAAATATCTGAAATTTCAAAATATATCTGTAATATCCCAAAATAGCAAATACATATTCTTTTGAATCTTTCGAGTATTCGATCGGTTTTTGGCTAGAAACTGGACCATAACCTGTAACCACATCTCAGAATGCAATATCCAATAATATAATATAGCCATACTTGAACGAAGTTCGAACCAGTTATTTTTAGTATTGGTTCTTGTTTGGATTTTCGGATCAGGGTAAAATATTTAAGCCTACAACAAATTAACAAAACTTTCATATTAAACTGGTATCTTACACTTATAATTTTATCAAATTTATATCAACAATTGTAATTATAATTTATTGTATTATACCTACAAAAAAATAAAAAATTGTAATTATAAAATTTAAAATATAAATCAAAAATTTCAAAATTTAAATTAATTTTAAAAAATTAATTTGTATTCTAAACCAAAATATACTCGGCGGGTGAGGATCTAGTTTTTGTTAAAAGAAAAATTGTCGTTAAATACTTCAAACAAATGAACATTGACTAATGTTGCTGCAAAATAAACGAGACTATTTTGAAGTACGTGAACTACGTTATATATATATCTAACATCATTTATATATTAGTCTAATAGACAGAAAAAATACAATTGCAAAAAATTTAGGTATCGTACAAAAGCGATTTAATTGATACCTCATCTTTTTTTCTTTTTTTAACCCTAAATTCTAATGGTTTTTACATCACATCTAAACAGATATGTGATTCAATTAGAGTAGGATATCACTTATGATAAGATCAGAAAATAACTTTGACAGTTTGAGGTGATCATAAGAATTTCAAAATTAACGACTTAAGTATTAATACTGCGCCAATTGCTTCTATCACTTTAAGTGCGACCGGCAAGATTCAAAACTGGGTGGGGAGGGATAAATGCCACTCTCACCTACCACCAGACCACGACCGTTTTCACAACTGATATGTCATCTAATTTAAACAATAAATAGAATGCCATAAAAGAATAATTACATGTGTGGAAATTTTTATATATAAAATAATTTTTCTTTTTGGCACATAAGTAACACACATAGGTGGTGAAAACCAAAAATAATATTCATTAAAGAGGAAAAAACAAAAACTATTTTATTGAACAAAAATTCTAAAATAAAAAGCTAAATATTTATAATAAATTAAAATTATACTTACATTATAATAAAATGAAAACAACTATTTTTTACGAAATTGTTTTTCCATTTTTCGTGAATAACAGTAAATAGTTCATAATTTTTAAATGAAAAATCTCTTCTTAAGATTATTTTAGAAACATTTTATAACATTTTAACATATTTGATAAATATTTATTATAAAATTTCAGCATCTATATAATCAAAATTGTGAATATTTAAAACATTTTCTAAATTATAAATATTCTTAAAATTTTTATGAATTCATTCAAAATTTTTATGGACCATTTTTGAAGAAAATATAAACATTTTTTCAAAATAAATATATTTGATAAGGTTTTAAAAAAGTTTTTTTACACCTCAAAATATTTCATAATTATTTAGATATCATTCTAATATATTAATAATTATTTTTCTAATTTAAAGCCATTTTATGTATGCCATTTACTAGAATATTATGAACTTTTTGTAAAATTATACGAACTTTTCTGGGTGACTGCATAAAATCACCCTTACTAATATAACCCTATATATTTTTGTATAAGTAGGGGTGGTTTTATACAGTCATCCCAATTATTTTTGTAAAAGTTTGTTTTTTTCTAAATATAGTAAACATTTCTTAATAATTTAAAATTTTTGTTTACATTTTGATTCATGCATTAAAATGATTAGTAAACCATTCTAACATATTTATAATTAACTCTAAAACTAAATTGATTCCTAAATTTTAATAGTTTTTTTATTTATATGTTTAGTAAAATTTTAAGAACCATTTCCAAAAAAAATGATTAAATACTACCTAAAAAGGAAAAAAAATTGAGAAAAAAATTATGAAAAAAAATTCTGAAAAAAGTTTTTTAAATTTTTTTTCAATTTTATTTTAATATATTTTAGTTATTGTTTATGGAGAAATTACAATATGGTAAAAAGATATTTACAATCCAAAAATCCTATATATATGACTTTTTTGACAACCAAAGCCATCTCAAAGGGGAAGAGCCAATATGCCTCCTGGAGTAGGGATGCTTTCTTGAGTCGCGAGCTATCTTGACTGACATCATGTTGTCGGCCGGATTTAGATTATTCGGAAGCTGCCACTTTTTAAAAAGCTGGATTGAAAACTAAACTAACCCGAAAAATTTTCGGGTCACCGGATCGTTAATAACCCAAATTAGTAACGTTTTCAAATGTGATTATATTGTAGCTAATTCTAATTTTCAAATTTTAAATCTAACCTCAGAAAATACCATAGTGATTTATATTACCTGTTACATAATAATAGACTTTTGTGATTGATTATTATTTACTAATACATATACTATCCATATGGATATCTAGAGCGATTATAACACATTTAATTGTATAATACTTTTTTCAACTTTCTACTCAAAAGTTGAGAACCATATTTTAAAGAATTATATAATAAATATAAATTCTCCATGTGTATATATCTTTGAATATTTTCTACACTTCAGAATCAATAAATCAATTAATTTGTCATGCATTCTAATCTCACGCTTGGCATGGGTCGTAAATCATACAATGCTTTGCTTTGTCGTTGTTTGGAATACACAAACCCCATTTATACCCAGCATAAACCAAACTTGAAATAAGATTTTTTTTTCCGTTGATAAATCGTTTCAGTGATGTTGTTAATACGTCAAGATCGTGTTTTTAGTTAAAAACTAATGAATTAAAAATTTGTATGATGGTATTTTAAGTTTTATTTTAAAATAAATACTTTTTTAAAGAAAATTGTAATCTTAAAAAAATAAAAATCATCGAAATGAGAAAAGGAAAATATTAAATGAAAATAAAAATTATAAAATTTCAATATCATCTACTCACGTTTATAGAAAACAACGGTCTACATAAAAAAATAATTATTATATATTATTTTATATAATTTTGAAAAATTTGAAAAAAAGAATACCTCAAAACTAGTAAATCTTTTCCAAACCTACTCAAATTTCAAATCTCTTTACATTTTATTTGAAAAGGAGATATAAACCATATAAATATTTCAGATTTTTGATTATTTTGTTTCAATTTTCATTAATAAATCACTCAAAATACTCTGAAATTTATAGAAAATAATTTACTAAATCGCCAATAAATTTTTATTTATATTTTTAAACCCCACCAAAGCCACTCAAATATCTTCAAAATCCACCTAAGTTCCATCAAATCTGAAAACCTCCAAAAAACTTCTAAATCCCTAATTCAATAAACACCCTTAAAACAAAATACATAATTTTATTTTTACCCTCAGTTTAAATCTTCAATACTATTCTCTTATTACTAGAACTTTGGAGATGTAAAAATATTTAATGCACTAATGAAGATTCTTTATTTTATACGATCAGTAAGATCCTTTTATTTAATTATTCTTTTTTTTCTTGTGATGTGTTACAACTAACACATCATCTATGATCTAAGGTAGATCATGCGAAATTCGTAGATAGATGCTGATTTATGATGCTCTAAGATAGGTTGACCACCTATTTTCTAGAACCCAAAGCATTTCATGAACCAATTTTTTTTATTAAATATTTCAACGAACTGTAGTAGAGTAAACGTAGTCTAGTCAATGAGAATTGAGTTTATGTGAGTTTATGAGGTTACTCAACCTAATTCTATTGTTCACTATCTTAGGACTTGAAAATAAATCCAATTATCAAAAGAACGCTTTTAAAAAGCAAGAGATAAAAGAATACAAAAATCTATAATGGTTCATTATCCACATGAGAGATATTTTCATTTTTGGAGATGCGGATTTCATTAAGATCAAAGAAATTTAGAAGTTACAATATATCTCTCTCTTTATCTGATATTTTCTTTTGGATTACAAATTATCTAGATGAAAGGCGGTTACAAAGAATATAAATACGTAAGAAAAACGTTTAAGATAAACAAGTATAGGTATAAAATACATGTAATACCCATAATGAAACGTCCTGGTATATGTATGTGTTTAAGATGATAACATTCTGTTTAACATTATTTTTTTTCCTTTCATTTTTCTGAGCTTAAACTCCACACCCGCTCCAGTTCAACTTACTAAAACCAATATTGAGATTTGGCTTCACAACTCATTACACTAAACACTTAGATGACTAATGAGAGTTTATTAACTCTCGGTGATTAGTGAGGCTGGTCTTGAATCTCATGCTTAGTGATTCATGATCTTCATAACTCATTTGGTTAGCTTATTGTGTTGTGTTTATTGTATTCCATCATATAACTCGTATCGATTCTCTAGACCTATCATTAATTTAACATGTGCTAATCCATTCTAATACGCTTTTTATTTTGCTTAGTTCTGTTATCTTTCTTTTCTTGTTTATGTATATTCTTAGGGGAAAAAAAAACTCAAAACAACCCAATCGATTCATCTTAATTAACTTTGTTTTATTTTGAAAATTTTACTGTGCAATAATTAATCTTAAGTGATTTGAAATTACAACCTTCTCAGTTAACAGTGTACAGTTAAACCTCTATAAATGAATACTTTTGGGACAAGGAAAAAATATTCGTTTAGCAAAATTATTCATTTATCGGTAAATGAATATTTTATTAATTTATCGATAAATAAATTTTTATTCATTTAAAGAGTATTTTTGGACGTCTAGAAGCTTGAAGAATAATGAAAATTAAAAAATGAAGTTCTCAAGTAGAAAAATGAAGTTTTCTAAAACTATAACAATGAAATTTTCTAGATTTGATGTAAAATTAGGAAAAAAAAGTCTTTTAGTTTTTGAGATTCAATGTAACCTATATAAAAACAAGTCTTGGTGATGAATTGTATTACCTAAGAAAGAGGTAACGAGAATAATGTCGTTATGAAATTGCCTACCGACAATGAAATTATTGAGTATGTACTAAATTATAAAAATGATCCATAACCATATGATAGTAGCTTCATCAAAAAAGTATATGAAGCAGTAATCACTTTACAAAAATATTTTTTATAACACGAGCAAAATACTCATAAAGTTTTATTTGCGATATGAAAAATCAAGGATGAGATGAATTTTAGTAGAAAAAACAAAAAACTTTAGAATCCTTTTTATAAAATAATGACTTATTGTATGAATATTTTTTATTAAAAATATATTTTTAATATATATATATATCATATGAAATATGATGATTATTCATTTATATTTACATAAGGTCTTTAGAAGATTTCAAAAAAAATTATTCATTAACGCATTAATCGAGATTATTTATTTAGCCCATTAGCCCAAGTCGGAATCGGAAAAAATTATTCATTTGTCGAAGTTATTCATTTATCGAATATTTTTTTATATAGGTTTAATTGTACTTGTGTGTTAGAAAATCATAGTTTAAAATTAGATCACAATACTCATCTTCTATTAAAATAGAAGATCATTTTAAAAATTAACCATTAGTCATGTGTTATATTACAGACATTGCTACAGTTAATCAAAATATTAGAATTTCATTAAGAATAAATTTAGATATTAATATTATATTAATTAAATCTGTTTCCAAACAATCTAAAGATAATGAGTTCCAATTCTTTAGAAATTATTTTAAAAATAATTTAAAAATTAGAATAATTTTATGAATAAAAAATAGAAAATAGTTATAACTAAGTTCTTACATGTTATTCAGTCTAATTTGACATAATATTTTTATTTGATACAAAGTATATTAAATTGACGGATTAACCTATTATTATTTTTTATAAATATGAAATTACATTTATTTAAACTAAAATAAAAATTTATATTAAATAAAAAATTCTATAAAATAAAATAATACAACATATAATATATTGAAAAATTATATATAGATATATTTATTATATAAATAATCATATTATATAAATATAAAAGTAATTCAAATGATATAATGTCATAATCTATACCAATATAAAGCTTTTAACACATCTCAAACTTTATTTTTCATAAATATAAGGTTCATATAAAGTAAAAACATAAATAACAAATATACTAACGCTCTCATAACAAGTTAAAATTTAATAAAATGTATACATATATACTAGAAATAAAACTGTTAACATATTTTAAATTCCTACATTTACAAATATATTACCGAAAGAACTAAACATTAAGAAAATAATTAAAAATTTCCCGTCCAGGACAGGAAAAAAACTAGTATTCTTAAAACACATATATTTCACAGACTTTTGGTGAGGAGGCGAGGAGCCAATATATACAAAATTGAGCCAATAGTAATATGTGGCCACGATGAATATATTCCCTAAATGACGCGGTTGAAACTATGAACTTCAAAATGATTTTTTCTTGACTGCTAAGCTGGCTTTGTTTCAGGTAAACTTATTATACGTTTTTACAAGTTAGCTCAGGTGTTGTAAGAGGTGGAATACCAAGCTCCCGAAGACTTGAACATATCTAATATCAGAAAAGGATCTATACTCTGCTTCTGTTGAGCTCTTGGCTATTTTTTGGAGGACCATGAGATGATGTTTTGTCCCAAAATTGTGCAATAACCTATTGTAGAGCACCTTGTAGTTTGAAACCCAGTCTAATTACTGTGAATTTTGTCTAGTGTATAGTCATTGTCTTTATTAAAAAGATATTCCGATGGTGATATATGGTATCCTTAAAGTATCTCAATATTCTGTTTACAAGTGTGATGTCAGACATTGTGGGAGCATGCATCTTCTAACAAACGTAATTGAGTAAGTTGAAAGCAATTCCAACTGATAGCAAACTAACAAATCTTCTTCATACCTTTTTTAAGAGCTGTTTGGTGAAAAATGAGAGAGAATTTTATGTATGTAATTCAGTTTCCCAAAGATCTTTCACACAAAGAGTTTTTGTGCTTATTGAGAAAAGTAGAGAGCAAAGTGGAGTTCAATATATATCATATGATTTTGGAATTTTTCAATATATATTTATATATTATTAAGTTAGATTGGCTTCACACTAAAAACCAATTGATAATTTAGACTGATATCTTTTATATATTATTTAAAATATTTTATAATTTTCGATATGGAGCATTGTGTTCTAATAATCTCCCTCTAAATAATGTTTTTTTGGTCATATTCTCATAAATTTGGTCAAAGATCGATAGACCAATTTTAGATCGGATCAAATTATTGATCAAGTTGGACTTTATAGATGAGTTATGGATTAAGTTAGATAGACTTTACACTAAAAACCAATTCACAATTAATCAATATATTTTATATATTATTTAATACATTTTCCAATTTCCAATGTAAAACATTTTGTCCTAATATACGTATTAGCTTTCTACATTTTTTAAACATTGGTTCCCACGCTTGCATACATTTTGTTTTTGGGTACCTGCTTATGGTTCATTAAGATCAGGATTTTAGCGATTACGGATTCGGTTTATGAAGTGTTGCCCTGAAATTATCAGCTTCATTTGGAGGCTTCATCAAAACTAATACTGTATATAGCTAGGGTATTTTGGTTTATTCCGTGGTTATTTGACGATTTTCTAGTAGTAGGTGAGAAGTTTTCGGGCCTTCATCATAACGTCGCACATTCTTTTGCGTGATGGCCCTAATAATCTATTCATGTACATCTTTGGTATATGGATCCACTCAAATATATTCCAATATGCTCACATCAAAATAAAAATAAATTTAAAAAAGGTTGATCAGTTCTACCGAGAGGTCATATCGGTTAGTAACTAAGAAAAAAAGACACAACATCCCATGATGTAAAGCAGCACAGAATACATAGAATTCAGTTCTGTTTAGAAAAATGAAAAAGCAAAAGAGAGGAAAGCCCTCCTAGACAAATAGGAGTACAATAGAAAAACTGCGAAGCCATATGATATATTGAACTTCAATATTTAAATTATATAAGACACATTGTAGAAATAGCTAAGATAATAGCAAGAGAAAGCCCCAACTTCTTCAACATAGACCTATCTTGAACGCTCAAACCTTTTTCATCAACCATGCTTTTCTCGTTCTTCTTCTTCCAAATATTTTTTCTCACTACAGCATCTCCCATCATGAGTATTGTCCCCTGATCGTTACAATCGCCTTCACTACGTCGATTTTTGTTAGAGTTACCTCCTTGATTAGCACAATGCATCAATAGGAGCATATGAACGAAACCAATAACATACGCAAATCTTCTCCATGGTCCAAGAATTTTTGAGACGATGCTTTCAAGTCGCGGATTAATCTGCTTAACGACATGAACCTCCTCCATTGGAGTCATCTCATGACCACATTTGTCGGTACCCGTTGGATTTATATAAACTATAACGGTTTGAGATGGTACTATCTTTTGAAAGAATGTATTGGTTACCTGACGAGTTGTAACAAACATTCCATGGCTAAACTCAATTTTCTTGACCATCTCAAAACGCGGGGAACTAGTTGCGTCATGATCATTGTTGTTTATCTTGTCCGAAATATTGGCATTGTGTTCGTTTTCGGAGAACTCAAGTGTGTAAACATCATCCACATCTCCATTGTTGTTAACTCCCTCACCATCTCCAATGAAATAAAAATATAAAATTATTAGTAAGAAAAATCCAATAGCTCTATACCTACTCTAAACCTACTGTATGGAGCTCTATTAGCTATAACAGGGGGCATTCCATGGAAAAAATGCGACCCAGTGTCACGAGTCGAGTCTCGTTCTTGGGGACGGAACTAAATTAACTTGCTATGGTCCCCAACCAGAGGAGATTATAAGTAATTCATAAACAACAAAAGTCAAATGTGCATGGAACATATTGGTGAGAAGAAATTACCTTGGTGTTCATGTTCTTGATCATCCCTACGATAGCTCCAAATATCTTCTACAGGAACTACCGTTGAGTGTTCTTCAATGAAGCTCTGAATATTGAATTACAAGATGAAATTTAGATAACTCTCTCTCTCTATTCATGTTTTTGGTATGATTTTTTATTTAAAATTAATTAATTAGAGACAATGAACACCACTACCTTTTCTAGTTCCTTGCATGATACTCCTACCCATCTCAAGTTCTCAACAAGTCTTTCTTCCTTAAACCTCCCATCATTTACTTGCATATCTACAGCCTTCATGTTCGCCTCTACCCATGAACCTGAGATTTTTTCTCCCAAAAAGTTAACGTCATCATGAAAGTTTCCGGAAGCAGAAGAAACTTCCCATGAGCGTAGGCTGTTACGTGGCTCGTGGGAAGCTTGAGCCAATGCTATGATATTTCTCAACATTTCATCCGTGTCATTAGCTACATTGTTTCCCAAATATTCGCTATGTGCGAGATCTTCAACGTGAAGTGGTGGCGCTGGTGGCAACATACGATTTTGCAGTCTTGCACACTCTAACGCTATGTCAACCTATTATGTGCAGATAATTTAATTAATTACAGATCAGTTTGAAACCAAAATTTACGTTAATTTTCACCACCTTTTATTTCACATTTCTTTGAGATAATATAACTAAACATCTTGTTACCTCTGAGGGAGGATATGAGATTGTTCCATATTGAGAACAATATTGTGACTGTCCTGGAAAGTTGAATGACGTGTCATGCGACATAAAATGACTCCATTTTTTCTCTATCGTTTCCATATCCGACGAAGAAGTGTTACCGAGTTGAGTTAAGCCGTTATCGGGTGAGACCGGATATCCCGAGTTTTCTAGGTTTTCATACATTCCATCGGAATACAAACAAGTACTAGAAGTAGATTGTTCACTATTACTCGTTGCTTTTTTCAACTTCATGCCATGATGTTGTTCTTCTAACTTGGATGCTAAAGCACTCTTCTTGAATACTCGACAAAGTGCATAAGCATCCTGAAATGTTTATATATTAATTTAGATTAAAATAAAGAAAAAAATGTAAGAAACTATCATCTTTATTAAGTTTGGTTACCTACCTGTATGCCTGACTTAGAGTCACATTCTTGCTCTTCAAGACGGTACTCATGCATGACCCAATCGGTACGAGAGCCATGAGGCGCTCGTCCTCGATAATAAACTAACGTTTTCTTTGTCCCGACAGTCCGCGAATGTGAAGTAACTTTACGATCTTTTCCTGTGGCTTTCCAGTAACCGGCTTTTGTTGCCCGGTTAGTTCTTGATCCGTTGGGATATTTTCGGTCTCGAGGACTGAAAAAAAACCATTCCAGGTCTTTACTGGGGAGCAAGGACTTCCCTGTACGTAATTTTTGCAAAATCATAATTATAATCGAGAAAACATCGGAATTAGGTTTATTCAACAATAACTTTAAATACACTTAGGTGCCATAACATGAGAATCCAAAAGACTAAATAAAAGACAAATAAAGGGAACATTGTTTTATAAAACAAAAGTTGAAGGTGAATGAGAAGCTTCTGAAACCCTAAAGCAGATGTGAAATGTTGTGTTACTTTTTTCCTTTTTTTATCTTCTTACAATTTTTTGACTCGGTCTTCCAAATTTGTCTCACTATCCACCGCATCTCTCGATATTATTATAAGCCTTTTAAAGAATAAAGATGAGAGTGGGTCCACTTAAATTTTATTCTAAGATAAAGTAGGGATTGTTTATTATTTTTAGTTAATAAAGCATTCAAGTTCGATGCGTGTCTAGAGATACATAACTTGGTACGTAAAACAATTTTAAAAACTAGATGTTAGAAAAGAAAAAAAAATGAAGAAGAGAATTTGTCTTTGAAAATAATGTACATGAAGTGTCTCTTCTCTCTAGGGCTATCTTATCACAAGATTATTCTCACATTATACATTTTTTAGAAAATGAATCTGTAATTCGTTATTCTTAATTCCAAAAAAACTTGATCTTGCAATAATTATGCGAATCAAGTAAATGATATAATGATATATTAGAAAAGAAAGCAAATAGAGTTTTTTCGTTTGCTATGCTATATTGCCTCATATATTCCTTTAGAATGAGACACAAAACATGTCCATGTACAAACGATGTAAAATTTTAAATTGATATTTTCTTGATGTTAGATGATAAAATTGATTTGCATCTTAAGAGAACAATAATAAAGTGAAGAGAGATAAATACCTGGTAAATCCCAGGGCTCGCATTTGTAAAGATCAATCTCAGGAATTATCTCTAATTCGATCGTCCGACCATTAATCTTTCGTTTGAGGTAGTATATGACAAGCTCTTCGTCTGTTGGATGAAAACGGAAACCAGGAGGCATTGAAACAGGAGCCATATCTACTTCCTAGCTAGAAGTAAATGATAAAGAAATAAATTAAACAGATAACATATATAGAACTTGAGAAAGAGAAGGAGAAGCAGAAGAAGAAGAAGAAGAAGAAGAAGAAGGAGTGGGAATATAAAGAGACAGTTATATAAGAAAGAAAGGCGTAATATAAGGGTTTGAATTCGATCGATCAGTGGTGGAAATGTAAGAAAGACAAAAAGAGATTAAATTTATGTAAAAGAAGCTGGAAAAGCATTTTGGGTCGGTTGCCAATTGCAAACCCCACAACATATTTTGCACTTTATCTTTTCTTTTACTTTAATGTGTTTATTTTATTTATATTGTTTTATATATTTCCGCGTAAATTTGATTCTTATTGCCGTTCGTTTTAAGCTTTTTTATATATTTTGTTAAATATATTGAGAAACCACGTTTATATACATATCTACTTGTATCTTTTTGTTCATACATGCATTGATATAGAGAAAAAAATATTTGTCAAATTCATTTTTTTGGTCAATTTATTATAGTATTTTTTTAAATATTGCAGGATGTGGGTTCTAATACCATACATATATCATTAATTTCAGAGATTATCATCACGTGATTCTGATTCGTCGAATCATCAAATTCATTTATTAAAGACAATTTGATGTTTAATATTGCTCGTGAACCCATGTATATATAAAAGCTACTAATTAATCACAATATGTGATATGATTTTTCCACCAATAGCACGAGTTTCAATAACTAAACCATCAAGTTTGGTTGATAAATTTTTTTTTTTACCAAATACATACGTAACTTTTGTTTCGTTAACATGGAAGTTTCATGCGTTAGCCCATGATATCTCTTGGTCCACGACTAACCTTTATCATAGTTGTTACAGTTTAAATATCAAAGACTTAAATCTGGAAACAAAGGTCGTCACATTTAACAAAGATTCAAATCTGGAAACAAGAACTCAACCACTCACATATGTTAATTGTCATTGTAACTATTTTTTTATATTAACTATTGCTATCTAACTAATAGTTTTACATGTATTACAAATATATCTTCAATAGTACTGTTTCAATAAATTTGGATTTCATGATGATTCTTTTCCAAATTTCAAAAAGAAAGATATTCAGTTAATCCACGGGAATTCATTGATCATGATTACGTAGAGCACTGTTCATGGATATTGAAATCGGTCATGATTCTTGGAACTCGTTTTTTCTGTATTTTTACAATTATAGTAAACATGATAAAAAGGGATATGTATTTTATTAATTTATGTTAGTGTCATCGTTATAACATCATTCAAATTTAAATATTTCTTATACAATTTGTTTACAAGAAAAATGTTAAATTGAAAATATAGTTAGTTTGGTTAATGGGATACGAAATTTATTAAGAAAATGTTGATTAAAAATATCTATTTAGAAATAATAGAAATGTATATACAACAAAAAAAATTGAGGAAACTTAACCGCTATTTTAAAATATGTACTTACAGATTTATTTTCATTTGGTATACTTTTAATTTGACATAGCATTATATGATGCGCTACAAAATAAAAGGATTCCAAAATGATAGGTTTCACAATTGTATAACGAAAATAATAACTTATTAGATTAAATAGATGTCTACATTATCAAATATAAGATAATACTGAAAACAAAGGGAAAATTCTATAAAAATACTTCAACTTAATTTTGATAAAGTTTTTACTACCTCAACTTTTTTTTCTAACTAGTTAATATCCTAACAAATTATTTTTTCCCATTTAAATATATCAATTTTAAAATCATGCTCATATAACAGTTTTGATTTAGCGAAAGATAGCGTCCATTTTTTTTATTTGTAATAATAATCATTAATATTTAAATAGAAAATACGAAATTTCCCAAAAAACTTCAAAAATCACGAAAAAATCCAAAAAATCATAATAAATCTATAAAAACTATAAATATTTAACTAAAATATTAATATTTTAACTAAAATAATAATAAATTTCGTAAAAAAATTAAAATCATAAAAAATATTTAAATTTTATATGGAACATTTAATAAGTAAAATTTTATTCTAGGTTAGAGGAAAAAAATTAATTCTAAGTTAGTGAAATCAAAAATAATACTAAAATACAAAAAAATCTAGTAGTGGTTAAAATAAAAAAATTTCATAAGTAAAAAAAAAATTAAAGATTGAAATTTATGAATTTCAAAGTTTTGAATTTCATAATTAAATATCATATGGAACATTTCCCTTATCAAAATATCAATTTAAATTTTTTATATTTTGTAATTTTATAAAGTTTATTATATTTGAAATTAAAAATCAAATTCAAAATTTATTTTATTTAAAACTTAATAATTATATTTTCTAAAATCATATAAAATTTCTAAAATTTTAAAATATTTTCTAGAAACTTTAAAGGGTCTTTATCGTATTTTGAAGTTTTTATAATTTTTAATTTTTTTTTAACATTTAATTTTATTTTTGATTAAAAATTAATATTTTATAATTTAAATAAAATATTAACTTCCCAAAAAATTTGAATTTTTAATATATTGTTCTGAAATTTTAAAGATTTCTTATGATTTTTTCAGATTAATTTATGACTTGAAAATTTTTTTTATTAAGTTTATTATTTTTTATTAAAATATAGTTTTTTATTAAGTTTATTATATTTTATTAATATATTAATATTTTATTATTATAAAATAATAATTATATCGGACGTTATCTCTTTATTAAGCTAAAATTGTTAAATATGCATGATTTAAAAGTTGATGTATAAAAATAGATAAAATAATTAGTTGGTATATTAAATTGTGTAGCTGAGAATTAAAGTATTTAAAATATTATCAGAATTAGAGATATTTTTATAGAATTTTCCCTAAAAACAAATTTTGCCTATAAATTTTGTCTCTATTTTATTTAATCATGTGTCAAATGTACTTGCTACTTTCTTCTTCCGCACTCTTTCTGTGTTCCTTTTCTCTTTCAGTGTGGGAACCATGGCAAAGAATACTCTTTAGTCTACCTCATCTGCATGATCAGGTTTAAGACATTATTTAGGGATTAATCTTTTGCGATTGATACCATCAATTTTTATCGGACAAGCATCAGCCATGCAGTTTGGATTGCGCCTTATCGCTTAGCTTCTAGGCTCCTAAGAGAGACTCTTGCTTGGCGGCTACGTTTGACTTACATTTGGACCGTCAGGAGCTATAAGAGTCGATCCTCCATGGTTAACCTTGTTAACAAGGACCGCCTTCGTCGGGTCTGGTGCTTAAAGAGAAGGCTCGGACTCGCCACATTTTACGGTTTTCCGTGGATCCGAAGAGCTAGTTACGGCTAATCTCCCACTGGTATTGCTGGTTGGCCCACCTAGCTCTCATGCTACATGCTTCTTATGCATACTCAAGGGACGTTGCTGTCACTTGATGATGTCATGCTCTCCCCTTGAAGGCTTGAACCTTGTCATCCGAAGGATGTTTAATGATACTTAATGTTGTCATATCTATCGATCTTGCAAACCTACTTACTTTGGCGAGGTGACCAGATTTCTTCTGTAAATCTTTATACTGAAGATTTTGTAGTATCCCAATTTCATAGATATATAGTGCATGTGAAAAAATTTAAAGAATTAACTTACTTTTTTGACATCAGAATAACGGTAACTATAAAAGGTTTAATTATCCAATGTGGAGATGTTGTATTGCCATACATTGTTGCTGTTGGGAGTTGCCTTACAATACACGTAAGATTATCTCCCCTCTTGTTTGCTGCTCTTGGAATGCTCTTGGAATGTGCGCTGCACTTGAGTTGCAAAAATTGATTTGCTTTGCTTAAAATCCTCCACGTTAACTGAGAAAGCTCGTTATTCTTCTGGTGACGACACCATCTTCACTACATCTGAACAATCAGTTGTGAAAACTACGTCAAGTCTTCGAACCACCTTCATGCATTCCATTGCCCAAATTAATGCCTCTAATTTTGTATGTAATGGTGATAAGCTAGTTCGTGTATTTCTAGCGCCGAACAACACCTTTTCTGCTCGTCTTTTAGTAATAACCCATCTTGTCCGAAGAAGATTTCTTACTCTTTTCACGATACACGTGTGCTGTTGAGGTGGGGTTACACCATTGGTGTCCCTATATTGTGCATAGACCTCCATTGATTGAGTTTCAGTCCTTATGGTGACTTTAATTTTCGTCTTCTTTAGGAGTGCAATCACAATTTTGAAATTTTTTTATCATTTATACATTTTCATAAATACCAAATAATCATCGGAGAAAACCCTCCGAGCTTTCCATTGGTAACCTCGAGAATAAGTAATCAAGATTTCAGTAAATTGACTTCGTGGAGAAAACTTCTAGGTGTGAAAAAATATTAGATAATGCCCATGTTTGAACTGCCGGTGGACATTTGAATAATACATGATTTATTGATTATTCTTCCTCCTCACATCTGTCACATTGCATATCACAATGAATCCCATGTGACCTTAAATTTTTTGCAACCGAAACACACCCTGAAATTGCTTGTCAAATAAAATATTATATCTTTGGTGGACATCTTAGCTTCCATACTAAAGCTTGAAGGGAAATGACTGTCGGTCCATATCGAATAGTGTCCATGTCTGTGTCTGGATATATTTGTTCAATCATATAACCCGATTTAACCGAATATTTTCAATTTTTTGTAAAATGTCAACCCGTGGTGTCCGGTCTGCCGTATCGACTCACTGGTAATGCATGTATAAGGTTTACATCCTCTGGGCTTATAGTAGCTTCCAACATGGGCATGTTTCAGCTGCTAGCATGAGTTTTATCAGGTCATTAACCATGAATGTCAGAGGACAGATGTTAAATTTGAAAGATGCTGAACTTGGGCGATACTCTGGAATCTAAAGATTATTCTATACAGAAATGCTTGACCCAGTACCAATCCTTTTGATTAGTCCTTTTATAACCAATGATCTAGCTAAGATAATATTTCTCCATCCATATGATGGGGAATATGTTTTTATCAGATTCAATGGATATGTACTTTGAAAATATTAGCTCTTAAAGACTTGGGAAAATAATGATGTGAGGGAAATCCATCAATCTCCACAACTGTTTGACTAACATAGCTGTATTAAAATCCTCAATATTCTTGAATCCAAGAACTCCTTCCTTTTTATGACAACATATTTTATCTTCCATGCTAGCTAATGCATACCAAGTGAATTTCTGCCCATGCTCCACCAGAATTGAGCTATCGCACTTGTAATTTTTTTATTATCGTTTTAGGTAGTCTGAAGCAAGATATAATATATGTGGGTAGTGCCGTAAGAACATATTTAATCAGAACCTCTTTACCACATTTGGACAAGTATTTCATAGTCCATCCATTTACCCTCGTTTGTAACCGTTCATTGATAAATCCAAAATTTTTTGTTTTCGCTCCTCCAAATTTTCAGGAATCCCTAAGTATGTTCTTGTACCTCCTATTATGGTTATCCCTAGAGTACATTTGATCTCTTCTTTTATCGTATCTACATCTGAAAGACCGAACTGTAGAGAAGATTTAACAAAATTGATTTGTTGTTCTAACGCAACCTTATAATTTTTCAGGATGGTAAGAATAGCTTGACACTCATCTATCTTTATTCAGACAGAAGCATAAATTTTCATCTGCAAAGAGAAGGTGAGTGATAGCTGGACTGGACCATGCAATTTTTAATCATGCTAATTGTTTCTCCCGCTATGCTTTATTGATATTTGCAATCATTGCTTTCATGCATAAAATAAAGGTAAGGAGACAGAGGATCCCCCTATCGTAATCTCTGTTCGGGTCTAATATATCCCTGCGGCTGACCATTGATCAAAACCTTATACGATACTGATGTTATACAACTCATCATCCACGAAGTTCAGTGTAGCAAGAATCCCATCTTTAATAAGAGGTCATGTATAAAGGACCATTCAACCCGGCTGTAGGCCTTACTCATGTTCATTTGTATGGCTATGTACTTACTTTGACAACTTATTTTTCGTAGACCATGGAACATTTCATTTCCAGAGCAGTTAAAATATTATCAGAGATTAGTCTTCTTAATACAATGTTGATTGGGTTTCTGCTATTAATCTCGGAAGGTATGTTTTTAATCGTTGACATAAAACTTTTGATATAATTTTATACTTCACATTTCAGAGACTATTGGTCTCAATTCCGTCATTCTATTCGGTCGAGCCATTTTAGGGATTAAACATATGTTCGTCATATTTAATTGGCGATCAAAACAACCCGTAGTAAAAAAATCATTAACCAGCCTCAGAAGATCACCCTTAACTATTGGTCAGCTTGTTGGTAAAATAAGGCTGTCATTTCATCCGGCCATGGTACCTTTTTTGGATGCATCATGAATAAAGTTTTTCTTATTTCCTCCTCCGTAATTAATACCGTTAATCTTTCATTCCTCTGTTCCATAAAGAGAGAGGGGGCTTATCTCAAAAATTTTGCTATCTCTGCTGGGTTTGTAGAAGTAAATAAGGCTGTGAAATAATCAACTGACACTGTTTCCACCTCAGTTTTCTTTGAAACATATTCACATCTTTTGAATTATACAGGCCGATAATTTTATTTTGAAAAACAAATTGTGGTACTGTGTCAATTAGAAAAAAAAACATAAAAATATCACATAATAATTGCAGAATTAACAAATAAGTTTTTCAAACTTTTCATACTAACAAACCAAACTAGGATAGGATCGATAGTGGGTGTGGGATCCCATGAAACGTGACAGTTAATACATTACAAATGATATCATAATCGAACCCATATGAGTGTGGAGTCATTTGGGTTTATTTCATTAGGAGATGGTCTTGGTTTCCAACAAAGACATGTGGAAAGATGATTGTAATATCACAGTTCTAGAAATATAGTTGTACATAAGTCTGAAATAATTGATTTGTTTATCTATGTTATTAAAGTATACTTATATTTTTAATCACTTGTTCATAAAATATTTCAGAATTAGATGTATCTAACCGTTAATAATATAAAAATAAATAATCTGTTAAAAAGTTTTTTTGTTATCGTATAAATAAGAACAAATCATATAAAAAATCGTATAATAATTATAGGATTAATAAACAAAGTCTTAAATAAACCACACGATCCAAGAGTAAACGTGAAGGTTCACGGATGGTGGCAGTCAAAACTTTACAGATTTATCTAATGTGTACCTAGTTCCTCACATCACATGATGACATATGTGCATGGTGTGTTTATTCTAAGGTCGGCAAACTTCAAAGCTTGTCTAGTATATATATATATATATATATTAATATAACTAAGAATCTATACATTAGTATAAAAAACCAAAATACCCATGAATTACTCACGGATATTTTCGTGGATAACCCAAAAAATCCATGCACACCCACGATTACCCACGATGAATAGTATTCGGTTTACCCACGAAAATATTTGTGGGTGAACGTGGGTATTCTTGGATAATCATGGCAATTCATGGATAATGTTACCCACGAATACCCACGAAAATTTCGTGGGTAGTTATTGGTATCCACGAATACCTATGAAATTTTCGTGGGTACGTCATTAAAATCGCACTACACAGCATTCAAACCCAGGTTAGCTTGTATATTGTGTTTTTCACAATACCAGTTTATCTACATACTTCATATGTTAGTTGTTTTCAATTTTTTATATAATAGGTTTGATACATTTAAAGAGAATTTCATAAACTTTTCAAATTTACTTAAGTTATGTATATAAATTATAAAAGTGTCATATTATATATATTATTTTCGTAACAAAAATTATATATTTAAAATAAGCATCAACTAAAATATTATATTTTAAAAATATATTTTTATTGAAAATTAGGGAATATTAAACATTACATAAACATAATACAAATATAAGCTAATAAATATTAAATATTAGAATAAAAACATGCATATAGTTTATTTTCCACACACATATTCAACTAATATGACAATTATCAAACTAACAATTTATCATTCCGAGTCTGTAACTGTTTCACAATCATATTCAGTAGTATCTTCATCTTCTTCTTCCATACAAGGGCGTTCAGGTGGTTCATACGCCGCAATCATTGAATGAACTCCGATAATCTGTTGCAATAGATGTTTCAGGTTATGTTAATTTTTTAAAAAAAATTCTTATGGAAAATATACATTAACAATGTTGCCAGCAACTATGTTTAGTAACTTAGTGTTCATGGAAAATCGGCAAACAGTCACATTCTTTATTATAACCACAGCACCAACGTCCGTAGCGTGTCTGTACACGTCAATTGCAAAGATATTGTGGTGCATTGTTCCGTCGATATTTCCAGTGGGGTTCTTCAGGGTTACTAGAATATCTCCAAGACCATTTGGTGTCAAAGTGGATATCATAGCAACAATCTAGTGAACATGATACACATGACATAATTTTTAGAAATTAATAGGAAGATGAATGTAATTCTTACTACGTACACAACAAATACCTATTTCACTTTTGTAGATTGGAAATGCCGAGCTTCAATTCCTGCAATTTGTGTCCAAAATGGCACATTCCTGTTATTATATGAACCTAAATCCAAAAAATTAAAGTATTATCATTGGTCAATTTCATTAGAGTAAGCTATAATATAGAAATAAATGCAATAATTTGATTATACCTTCGAGAATCATGTACTCGAGAGTCAAAGTCCACCTAGAAGTATTGAAGTCCAGATCCGCAGCAATGGGCTCATTAATAGCCTCTTGAATGAAGTATTGGGTTGGGCGGCTTTGAGAACTCTCACCGCGCAACATCATCACATCGTGAGCTCTCTTTCGAAATAGACCTAGTTGTATTGGTTGAACAGGTCCCGGTATTTGTGGCCTCTTGAACTCCGATCGTTGGGTGGTTTGGACTGAAATTGACGGTGGAGCATCAATAATCGATAAGTTATCGTAAGGAGGACTTGAAGGTGTTGTGTCTGCTGGATTTTGACGGGAGAATCTGTTTTCCATATAGTAATTCCAGAGATCAGGATTTGCTATTTTGCAACTGAATGTTGTTTAAATTGAAATTTTGGAAATATAATTTTAAAAAACTAATCGAATGTTGTGATGTTTTCTTCTTGTAGGTGATTATGTCATTTATTTATAGGCAACAATTCAGTACTTATTGTAAGCATCCATCATCATCTGAGCCATTCATTGGATTTGTCGGCAAGCTTGCACCCTTTAGATTATTCGGCAAGATCTGAGCCATTAGATTAGTCGGCAGGATCTGAGTCGTAGGATTTGTTAGCTATATCTTAGTTGTTTGATTTGTCAGCAAGATCTGATCTGTTGGATATGTCGGCAAGATCTTAGCCTTCCGATTTGTCCGTAAGATCTGAGCCGTTTGATTTAATGGAAAGATCTGTGACATTAGATTTATCGACAAGATCTAAGCCGTTGGATTTGTCAGCAAGATCTAAACCGTTGGATTTGAATTAACGATCTGAGACGTTATATTTTTTCGCAAGATATGAGCCGTTGAATTTGCTTGCAAGATCTGAGACGTACGATTTTTTTTGACTCTGTAAAAATGGACTATATCGAGTTTTATTGGGATATTCAGAGTTTTGATATTATTGGGTTTTCAATTATATCAATGAATCTGATGAAATTCATTTGGATTGAAACTGGACAAATACCCTCAAATTATATAACATTATATTGCATACAAACATTTTTTATTAAACCAACAAATATTTTATTCATCATCGCTAATGGAACCATCCTCTGAACCTTAATTATCAGTTAGCTCTTGGTTAGATGTGTAAACATCATTTGTTGCTTCGTGCGGTAGATCATCAAAATTGTCCGCGTCTTCAACTATGTGTGAATCAACTCTCAGTAGACCAGATGCAGCGACAATGTTATGTGTCGAATCATCCTAAAATGCTGGTTGTAAACCAACAATAAATTTCGAACCCCTCTCGGTATGACTTTGGTACATGCTAACCATTATGTCTCATGCCTTCTAGTTACCTTAGGATATAGTATGTAACATACTTGATCGCACTGTTCTGAAGTAATAAAAAGATCATATCGTTTTTATTATTTTTTAGAGACTACATCAACTAGGCCTGAACGACTCCAACACATTCCCATCCCACTTGTAATATCATTCCAAAAACATTTGAATACAACCACCTTCAAACCGGCCCCTCCATCGAACTCAATCATTTTGATGTCCTCAACTGTCCCATACAACTCTGCATCAGTTGTTCCTCTAACACAAACACCAAAATTTTGTGTTTTTTTGTTTGCACTTCGACTTATGGTGCGGAAGAGGTAACCTCTTGTTGCATACGATGGCCACGAGGTGTACGCATGGTGTGGACCTTGAAAAAAATCGTAGAGCCATAGGGGTACATTTGCAAGGTTACTTCCATTATTCACTTGTATCATATAATACACATAATATTAAAATAAATGTTAATTTATTCAATTACCAAAGGTTTCAACGAATTACTTACGTAGTCTTTACACCATTGTTTGAAGTTAATGTCTTTAAATGTTTGAAGCTCATTAACAGACAAATTCAAATAAGTATTCCGTAGATATTCCTCAAATATCCTGTGTAGAAAATTATTATGTAGAATATCTTCATTAAAAATCATAAAATGTATTCAATGCAGATTGTACTTTTTATATGGCCCTAACCCGGGACAATTATTCATCAGAAACGTCTGCAAAATGTTGTACTCTTCATCTGTTATTCATCCCTTTGATAGTTTTCTAATGAACCTCCCCTTTTGTTTAAACATTGATGGGACATCGAGAAAATCGTACAAGTAAATGTTATCACCATGTAATTTTTCATTACTTTGAGTTAACGGTTTGTCAAGCCATTGCGCGACGATTGACCCTCCAATTTGGGCCTTGTTGCGAACCTTTTTTTAAGTGGTACATGTACCGCTCGAACAGATACATCCACCTATATTGGACGGGTACACCTAATAGTGCCTCATCTGGAAGATGTATTGGTAGATGCTCCATAACATCAAAGAAAGAAGAAGGAAATATTTTTTCTAAGTTGCATAATTTAACTGTAATATTTTCCTTCATTGTTGTAACATTTGCTTCCTTCAACGAAGTGGCAGCGATGTCTCTAAATAACAAAGTGATCTTTGTGTGTTTATAAAAAAACAACTTTTATGACAATGTATAATGAAGATATAACAATCTGATGTAAAAAATAATAATGAATATTGTATTTATTAGTATGTACCTGATATCGCGATATGCACAGACTTTGGTAGTAGTTCCAACAATGCAAATGGTAGAAGCCTTTTCAATGTGACATGACAGTCATGACTTTTTAGACCCAAAAGTGTCCCATTACTTTCGTTTACACATCTACTGAAATTTGAAGCATACCCATCTGGAAAGCGAACATCATTCTTTATCCAATTAAGGAATGATGATTTTGCTTTTCTAGACATTCAAAATATTGGAACATGAGCATTTTCATTTGGTTTAAGCTCTAGAGCCTTTCGATTGCATATTAACGCTAAATCTTGCCTCGATTTGATATTAAACTTAGTTTCCCCGGCATATTGAAAATGGTGTTTATAATATTATCGAAAAAAAAAATTTCTATATGCATAAAATCGAGGTTGTGTCTTAGCAAGAGATTTTTTCAATACGGCAACAACCAGAAAATACTTTTTAATACTAATTATAATATTGACCATAACCTTGTACCGTTTTGGATGGTTCGTTGTGTCCGTTGCCACCACACTCTGATGACATATGAAGTCAAGGTATACAGTTGATGAACTCTAATATTGTAATTTCAGGGAGCCACAACGGAGCTTCATCATGGCCTGCTTTTAAATTAGTGAATTCAACCACATTTCACCGGTACGGGTGATCGTTCCTCAAAAACATTCTACGACAGTCAAACAAACTATGCTTTCTCCCATTAGTTAACCAGAAAGATTTGGTTGAATCCATACAGTATGGACATGATAGCCACTCATGAGTCATCCAACCAGATAACATCCCATAAGCCGGAAAATCACTAATGGTTCACATCAATGCTGCTTTCATGTTGAAGTATTGGTGTGATGATATATCGTAAGCTTCAGCGCAATGTGTCAAAAGTTGTTGCAGTTCTTCACTTATAGGTTGAAAATACACATCTAGACATTTCTTCGGATGTGTTGGACCAGGAACCAAAATGGAGAGAAAAATGTATTCTCGATTCATACACATACCAGGAGGAAGATTGTATAGAGTAACTATGTCATACCCGATTCAATGTGCCTTCCCACTCATGCCAAGCGGATTTAAACCATATGTCGATATCCCAAGGTAGATATTTCTTAATTCAGTTGCAAATGCGGGATATACATTATGGAAATGTTTCCGTGAAGCTCCATCTAATGGATGGTTCATTCCTCCTTCATCGGCCACGTGCTCCGCATGCCATCGCATATGTCTGGCGGTTGTTTGACACTGATATAATATTTTTAAGCGATCAGTTATGGGAAGATAAAACATCCGCTGTTTAGCTATCTTTTTTCCTTAACCATTCCATGGATGATACCGATCTTCCTAGCAAAAACGACATTGTACGAATGCGGCATCTTCTCCCCTCCAAAGTAACATGCAATTATTCGCACATACATCAATTTTTTGGACTGGTAACCTGAGATCTTTCTTAATTTTTTTGGTTTCGTAGTACGACTCCAGAGCAGTATTCGGTCAGGGTTATATCATCTTTATAGTAGATGCGATATCGTCAACAGCTGACTCCGCTATATTGTATTCTGTCTTCCACCATAAAATACACGTAGCCAAATGACATGTCTTGGATAATTGCAACCCCCTCAGTTTGAACCGGCTCTGGATCTTGCATCTCTGATACACCACCAACATTTTCCATTGCATCGTGAAATGTTGGTTGTTGATCAACATGTGTGTGGGAATGATGATAACTCCATCTGTCGGCATCCATATCAAATTGTGTGGGATTTGAAGTTTCTCCAGCTTCCATGAAATCTTCTCCATGATTGCTCCAAACGTAGTAGTTGCCTTTAAAACCGGATGTAAGGAGATGGCGTGCTACAACTTTTGCAGATTGGAGTTTTCCGATTTTGCATCGTGCACAAGGACAACAGAGTTTCCCAGTGGCCTTGAATGATGGTTGTTGGCAAGCAACTGAATGAAAACATCTATCCCAACGGTGAATTCTTCAGTAACAGCATTTGTGAATGGGTCAAGACGGTGATCCATCCACCCTCTATGATTATTTGAAGAAGATATGGATATTTGGTAGAACCTCTGATAAAAGAACGAGATGCTGTCTATGAATCACTTACATATTCTTCTGAATTATATGTATCCGCGGGATTAATTTGGAAAAGTTATTTTGTAATTAAGGATAATTGGCCTTTTCTGGTGATAGAAAATATGGAAAATTATAAGTCATATTTACAATACAATGGAGTAAACATTTAGAGATTGTGTCGACCAGATCAGAGCCATTGGTTTTATCGTCAAGATCAGAGCCGTTAGAATAGTCAGCAAGATATGAACAGTTGGATATGTCGGCCAGATCAAAGCCATTGGATTTGTCGGTCATACCAGAGCCATTGGTTTTATTGTCAATATCTGGGCCGATACATTAGTCGGCAAGATCTCAACCCTTAGATATATTGGCAAGATCTCAAATCTTAGATATGTCGGCTAGATCTCAACCCTTATATATGTAGGCAAGATCTCAACCCTTAGATGTGTCGACGAGATCTCAACCCTTAGATATGTCGGCAAGATCTCAACCCTTAGATAAATTGGCGAGATATTAGCCATAGGATGTGGCGGCAAAATCTGACCCGTAAGATTTGTCAAAAATATCTGACATGTAGGATATGTCGGGAAGATCTTAGCCATTAGATATGTCGGCGAGATCTTAGCCATTGGATTTCTCAGAAAATCTTACCTATTAGATTTGTTGTCAAGATCTTAGCCATTCGATTAGTCAGAAAATTTTTTTGTATGTTATAGACGTTTCTGTTGTGTCAATTGACATTTTCGGTTCACACCGCATATATTTACATCTTGTCTTTGTAGATATTTACTAACATGATAAAATTAAGATTTTATAAAAATGTCAATAATTCCTCAAATAAACATGACATATAAGCTTCATCAAACACTAAACTGGAAAGTAGGAAATATTATAAATTACTACAACAACATGGATGAAGCAATATTATTCTTAAGAAGGGGTACACCACAATATCGCCCAGAAAGTTATTTAGTCATCCACATTAGAGTCTGGAACTATCATATATTCGTACTCATTATGTTCTTCGTGTTCATCTTTGTTTTCAATAGTCGCATGTTCGATTGGTTGGTATTCCGCATCCATAGAATTGATCCCAATTATCTGTTCCAAAAAAAATCAATTTCTTGTATTTACATAACTAAATCAGTATTTCAAAATATACTTTCACTATTTCGGAAGCCGTTATGTTCAAAACTTTATAGTTCCTAACAAACCAGCATACAGAGACATTTCATAAAATGACCACCGCGCCAACAGAAGTTGCAACTCTGAACTCGTCTTTCTTGAATATGTCATGGTGCATAATTTCATCCATATTTCCAGACTGATCCTTCAGCGTTACTTGCATATCTCCAAAATATTATAATTATGGGCTAATTTGGAGATCATACCCACAACCTAAATTTTATAAAGTAACAAATGTTAGTCATTTTCACACAACACTAAGAACAGACTTTTAACACCATATATACCTTTTTCACTATAACAAATGCGTAGAAAGGACGTTGAATGTCATCAATGTCTGTCCAAAGAGGTGTTGGCATATTTTTGTAGAGGCCTATGTATACATTCAATAAATATTCTTAAAATATCAAATTTGAAACACAATAATAACAACTTATCGTTAATATACCTTCCATGAATATGTAATTGTGAACAGAAGTCCAGCGCAAACTGTTGAAAACCATGTCGCCTTGAAATGGGTCATTATACTTTGTGCGAATAAAGTTCTGTGTTGAACGTGGCTGTGAAGTCTTGCCTCGCAAAACCATAGCATCGTGTGTCTTCCTTCTAAACAATCCTTCTGCACTTGCTCGACCAAGTCCTTGTAATTGAGGCCTGTTGGGTTCTGATAGCGGTGTTGGATGGAGTGAAATCATTGTCGGCACATCGATGACAATCATATTATCATACAACTCATCCCACACAACTTCTGATGAACGATTTTCATAACTCATAGTTCAAATTTATATTTATGTTTTTTTAGGAAAAAATAAACACTCGAAGGCTCAAATATATTGTAATTATTTCTCTCAGGCAGCCATTAGATTTGTCGGCACGATCTGAGCCATTGGATTTGTCGGCAAGTTCTGAGTCGTCGAATTTTTTACACGATCTGAGCCATTGATTTTTGGTTCAATCGGTTTAATTATAAGTTTAATGAGATAAAAGTATTGTTCAATTATTATCAAATGTAAACGATTCACTAAAAAATCATTTAGCTTTACTGGTAACCAAGTATATCTATCTTCTCACAACCCGAGTTCGAATAACTTTGGGTTTTTTTTTAAAATAGTTTTAAGAACTTATACGCTTTCGAAACAACTTATCATTATTGGTTACTTTAATAGGGGTAAAATCGTTATTTCGTTACTTTGACGATACATATTTTAATTTCTATTTATTTTTATAAATAAAGTCGCTCATAGTAAATGTTTAAATGTAATCTTAAAAACACTTGATGTCAATTTTGAAAAAGAACAAGTTTCGTCCAATGTTCCGGTTATGAGGGCAAAATTGTAATTTCTTAAAACTTTATACTCAGTGTTTTGATATGTATCACAGTTACTGTAAATAAAAGTACTCATAATGTATGGATAGTATTTATATATTACCGTTTGACGGGTTATGCATCATTCGGGTTTACGGTAAATAAGTATTGTTTAAGTATTATCCAATGTAAACGATTAACAAGAAATTCATTTAGCTCAACTGGTTACCAACTATACCTATAAAGGCTACACGCGGAAATTTTGTGGGTAACCGTTGGTTTTTAAAATTAACTCATGGTTACCCACAAAATGTCCGTGGGTACCCTCTTTTAAATCGCTGAAGTTCTTCTTCCTCTTCCACACTCGGCGGCGCATCTAGGGTTGCGATTTTCAAGCTCTCCCTTTACAGCGGCTGACATCTCGATTTGCTCCGTTTTTCTTGGCTATTGGGCGATTGAAATTCTCCTCCACACTTGGCGCGCATCTGGGTAAGATTTCTTTCTCCTATTTTCTCTGTAATTTTTGATTCTGTTATCTTTTTTGTTGATGATTTCGGTTTGTTTTAGATTACCATATGGGTTGAAGATACTAATAGGAGATTAGATCTGTGTTGGTTATATAGTTTTATACTTTTTAAACAAATTTGTATACAATTTGTGATGAAAATTGGTGTTAATATAAATTTGAAATTTTAGCTTTTTAATATAAATTTTCAGAACAGATTTAAGAAAAAAAGTTTTTTTAAAAAAATTTCAACCGTTTTCATATTAATTATTAATTAGTTTTTGCTAACAATTAATGACCATATTTTAATAGTATATTTTAATATGTAGCGGTCTCTAAACCAGAAGAAAGGTCGGGTGCGCGGCCTTGGGAGCGCGCAGACTCAGTTCTTTCAACCCATCGATCATTACCCAACCGAGGATGATGAAGATATTCGAGACGAAATTGGTGACCTGAGGAACAAGATAGGACGCATGGAGGGGCAGCTGGGAAGTGTGCATGGACAGCTGGGAGATGTTGTGAACAAACTCGATTCGTTGGTGGACAGACTCTTAGGAGGTGGGGGATCGTCATCAAGGAGTCAGCCAGCCGACTATGACCCAAGTCAGCTGCCAACGGTTTGGCTCAACTCCGATGAAGACTGGTAGTTTTTTTTTTAATAAAACTTTTGATTTTGTTGTTATGATTTCCGAAAAAAAAAATTTAAACAAGAAAATTTTATTATCTTTTTAAATTCAGTAATTTTATTTTTTTTATTAATTTAGAAATTTAATTAATTTAACACTAACAACCAAATTTTAAAAAAATAAATGCAATTTTAGTAATTCTACCCAATAATCATGGCTTTACCCACGACAAATTTTGTGGGTATTTGTGGTTGTACCCACAGAATTTTTGTGGGTATTTTTGGCTTTAACCACGAAAATTTTCGTGGATATTCATGGTTTTACCTTCGAAATTTTTATGGGTATTTGTAGGTTTACCCACGGAAATTTCCTTGCGTAATCATGGGTTTACCCACAGAATTTTCGTGGGTAATAGTGATTGTACCCACGATAATTTTGTGGGTATTCTTGGGTTTACCCACAAAAATTTTGTGGCTATTCGTGGGTTTACCCACAGATATATCTGTGAGTATTCGTAGATAGTTCTACCCATAAATTACCACAAAAAATCTTACCTACAAGGATATATCCACGAAATCTTTCGTGGTAATTTTGTGAGTTTATCCACGGATTACCATAAATTTTATCACATTTACCCACAAATTATACGTGGATATATAACATTTTTCTACTAGTGACAGTTTTTGAAATATGAAATATAATTCATACAATCTATTAACAAGTCAATAAATTACCATGAATCATGTTTTCTACTAGTAAAATATATATATATATATATATTTTTTTTTCCGGTGTTAGTCTTAGTATTCTAATATTTATATACACTTACTTACTGGACTAATTATAAATGTTTTCCATTTATTATAAAAACCACATGTATATAAATTACTGAGTTAGAGGTTGTGGATATAACTTTGGCACATGTCAAAGTCCTTGTTGATACACGTTGTGTGCGGTTTGCCACGTGCCAAGGCCTTACTTTTGGTGCTAGAACTACTTAAGTTATTGCTCACTTCAAACAATGCTTTTCCTTCTCATCAACCCATCTTCTTTAATTTTGTATGCCAATCGGTAATAAAACATCAGTTATCTAACAAAAATAACTGAGAGATAAATATTATCAAAAATAGTTTAAGAAAGTAAAAGGTGAATTTCTTTTAAACCATTTTCTTCTAATAATGGCGTTCAAATCCAACTCAAAAGTATCTTTCACTATTTTATACTTTATAAACCTTTCAAAATTAGAAAAACAATTTTATAATTTTTAGTTGTAGATAGATTATCAAAAATAAAAAAAATTATTAAAAAATCCGGATATATATAATAAATTTAAAATAAGATATCAATATTATAATTATAAAATATATAAATATATTTTAATATTTTAGTTAATATTATTAATCATTTATCATAATTTATATTTATAAAATATTTATATCAAATTTTTTCATAAATTTTTGTCTATATCACTATTAAATATTTATATATATATATAACAAACTATTTTTTTATAAATCTAACAGTAATTTCCATAAAATAGATATTTTTCCATTAAAATTCTTAATTTTATTGAGACTAAAAGAATGTAAATATTATACATATGATTTTTTTATTAACTATATTGAATTATAATTTCATATTTTTATTATAATATGAATTTGATAAAAACCTATATAATATATTTATATTGTTAATTTATTATTGTAGATTTTTTTTCCTTAGTTAAGCTGTCACAATTATTTCGGAAAACATATACGTTTTCAACCATAACACTAATTACATATTTTTGTATCTAAAAATCGCAAAATCACGTGTTTCTGTAAAAGCTGTCTATATAATCTACCAAACATATATGTTTCTGTTTGTTTTTGGACATGCTTTTAAGAGAACGAGATGCTTTGGACTTAGAGATCTTGACTTCTCTGCTGTGACTGAGGCTGTGATATTCTCTAAGGAACAGTAATAAATTGTCGAAAAAACCTGAAATGATTGTTATTTCTTCCGACGAAAGATTTACTCATTTGGCCAAAAACACATTTTTCATCCATCAAATAATTAAGAAGTCATTTTATCGTAACTAGTGTTTCTTTCGTAGCAAACACAAAAGCTTGGTAATTAAAGAGTGAAATAGGATCTCCATTCCGAAACGTTCACAATCGATGCAAACGCTGCAACCTGACGTTTCAAGTAGCAAAACAGGATGAAGCCAACCATTGCATTAAATATGATTGTGTAATATAGCTAAGCAAGAACGAGTCAATGTTACATGACTCTAACTACATTGATAATGTCAGTTTCTGACTTTATTCGGAATACACGTTATCAATTCAAGAACACCTTGCAAATAATGTTTAATCGATATGTACATAATTGAAATTGAACTAGAATTATAATTTGATAGTTTTCCAAATGATCATGCACCGGTTCCTTTGGCACCTGCACCACTTGCTATGGATCCTGCGGGTACTGTAGCGCCAAGTCACGCACCTTCATTAAGTGGTGCAGCTGCAGGTGCATTGTATCCTTTGAATCCTAATTTCTCACCAAGTGGTGCAAAAGTTCCTTTAAATCCTGATGCTATTCTAGCACCAAGTGGTGCAGCTGCAGGTGCATTGCTTCCTTTGAATCCTAATTTAGAACCAAGTGGTGCAGCTGCAGGTGCATTGCTTCCTTTGAATCCTAATTTAGAACCAAGTGGTGCAACAGTTCCTTGAAATCCTGCTGCTATTTTAGAACCAAGTGGTGCAACAGTTCCTTTGACTTCTGTTGCTAATTCAGAGCCAAGTGGTGCAGGTGCAGGTGCAGCGCTATCTTTGAGTGGTTTAGCCCCGTTTGCTATTGTGGTGGCCATAACCACTAGTACTACAAAAAGCATCGTCTTTGCTCTGCACAAATATACCATTTTTATTATTTTTTATTGATACTTTCAATTGATTTTTTATTAGCTTCTTTTTTTTTCTTTTCTATATTCTTTTTTTGTTTGTTTTTTTTTCTGGTTTGTTCTGATGAGTCGAGAGTTCATTTTATAGAGGAGCAAAGGAGTTTGAAAACCACAAACTCCACCTACCTAAAAATAGTTTTGAGGATTGTGTTTAATACATTACGAGAAAATTATGCAGGATCCTTTTGACTTGGTGCATTTTCTATTTATGGAGATATATGTATACATCAGATGTTGCAAAAAACAAATGTCTCATCTAACGATTGATAATCTGAGTTATAATATAGTTTCCGTTTGGTTTTAAAAGAAAATTAACCAATTAAATTTTTGTATTGCGGCTTGGCTTAGTTTGTTTTTCTTTGACTATTAATTTGGTTTGGTTTTAGATATATAGATTAAAAAATGTAACCAGTTATTGAATTGGTACTCCAAAATTTATTTTCAGGCAAAACCAATTTATTAATTTCAAAACCGTATTACAAAATTATTACACAAAACTATCAAAATTTTAACTATTTCATAAATTACGTATCAACTTTTAGAACTATTCCAAAAAGGATTGAAGTATTACCATGCAAATATTAAAAAGGCGTTTGAAAATTTTAAATTGTGTGTTGGTATTCTGATTATAAGATAAACAACTGTGATAAATACATAAGTCTAGTATAAATGAGAGCAAAACCCATTTCAACAATGTGTCGGATGATGGCGTTTGAGAATACCATTCTGCTGTGCTTTTGTTATTTATTGGATGATGTAGATATGCAATATTGGATCAAGTTATGATAGAGTTCACTAAACTCCGTAACTCAGTTTTTATTGGTTACGATGCTTAGCCTATTCAAATACTAGTTCAGGGTCAGCACTTTCATGGATCTAAATATTTTAGATCAAATATCTAGTGAAATACTCTAGACTCATGCAATAAGAACAAGTAAAGTCATAGATCATATTTCTAAACCATTATTCTATCAATCGAATTATGTTATTATGCAACCATTGGTTTCTTTAACCTAACAAATAAATCTACTCATACATGATGCAGAGAACATATAAAATCTGAATGTAAATCATCACTAAATACTCTGTAATGAAAAGAGTAAAAGGGAAAATAGTTTTTCTCTGTTTTGAACTGCAGAGAGAAATATCCTTCTTTCTTAAAATTCAAAGCAATAAAACTATCCTAAGTGTCGTGACTTGTATGAATATTTCAAGTAAATTTTGAGACTAAAAATAAGTATTTAATATAATTAAAGTCTTCTATGGCTTTGGAAAATGACAAAAGAAAATTTTCATTTTTATTGGTTTAGGACTCCTTCATTTGGAAATGTGTTTTGATGCTTTTAAGCTTCATTATAAATTGGTTATTATATGAGGCACAAACGAATCCTAAATTATATGGGCTGAATCAATAATAACTCTCTGTGAAGTTTTATTCTATGTCTGACAGATATGTTTTCATTAAATCGTATGTAATTCTTCAATCATAGCTCCAAATGACTTAATTCTACCGTGAAAGCTAATTCAAAGGATTTTCTATCTACTAAAATTAGACCAATGAATATTTCTGGAGGGACTCCATCTTAGCTCAGAGTTCTGGTACATCGAATCTGTCATGAGAAAGAAACTTCTCACTATGACATTTTGAAGTCTTAAGTGGTTGTTTTATCTTGAAACATGATTTAGTCCTATTATTATTTTTATTTTTCATATTTTGATTTTTTTCCTATAAAACCTGAAATAGAAAAAATACGAAAAAACAACTTTTAAAATCATAAAATCATGGCAGAATCATTTATTTTATTATAGAAAATCACAAGAAAACATGTAAAAATGAACTATGTTAGTGTATCCAACTCGACATGTGTATTAAAAATTTAGGACCACATAATATTGCACAAGTATGAAGCAACATTCATAATGTTATCCCGCAGGAGATGAATGAAGCTTTGACTAAAAAGGTATCTTAAGAAGAAGTGAATCAATGCATTTTCCCAATTGGTGGAACATGAGCTCCAGGACCTGTTTCACCGCAAGCTTCTATGAACAATAATGGGACTTAGATGGCCCTGCAGTTGTAGAAGAAAGCACCAGATTTTCTTATTAATGGTGAAGGGCCGTAAAAAGCCTATCGGTTGCATTTTATTGCTTACATCTTCTCTCTTTTGTCGATCTGGTTTCCGTATTCTTTTACGGGGTCTATTCAATGACATCTCACTTGTCCCGCATTGAACATGTTTCTGATTTCCCTGAACTTTATGATTGAAATTTAAGATTAAAGGTTTTTTTTCTTCTGGTTCGAGTCTACAGTCAACGCTTATTTGTCTGTTCTTCTGTCGGGTGTGAATTTGGTGACTTTCGACTGGCAAGGCTTTGTTCTTTCCAGATCAGTCAAGATTTGGATGTGCTTTTTGGGTTTCTATCTAGACGAATGTCGGGCGTTTTGGTAGAACAATGTAACCGCATCCGGAAGTTGTTTGTGGGCCTAGTAGTATTCTTTTTTGCCTGGTTATGAATATTTTGGTGTCTTAGTTCTGATAATGTGTCTCTCCTCATTACTAGATGTTGATGTTAACTTTGGTGGGCCAGGGCAACAATGGTAAATCATTTTGTTAGGTCTCTTCCAAAGTTGAAGATTTGTTAATTAGATGTAATTGTATATATGTTCAAGTGTATGTTGTTTTTGTGGTGGTACTTTATAAAATGACAATTTGAAAAATAAGATACTTTAAGATACATTTGGTAAATAAGTATTTTTGTGATGTAAAATACCTATATTATCTTTAATTAAATATTATTATCAAAAACAAAAACCAAAAAATAATACTAAACCAGTTTGCTACATTTTACTAAACCAAAACTTTTTCTATAATAATTATACATGTACAGAAAATTAAAAAATATTCTCTTCTGGATTTTTTCTAATTTTTATATATTTCATATTACTTGTTGTATACTTATGAAATAAAAGTATAACACCAAACTAAAGAGCACAATATTCAAAAATCTCATGAAATAAAACACCAAAAATTATGAAAAAGAAAATTTCAAAATATTGTAAAAGGAAAACAATAAGAAACCTCTAACATAAAAACATGTCATTGTTAAAAACTCAAACAACATGATTCATCAAAATGGTTTTAAGTTCCATTACTAAATAAGAGAATTATTGCAAATTTCTCTGTTGTGTTGAGTCCCATTGCATCTCGAACATTTATGCATTTTTTATCTTTTTTTTTATTTATATTTAAAAGAACACAAAACATTTTCTATCATATATATATATTATTTTTTTCAACTAATAAATCAAATATAATAGATGAAATATTACCTTAAATTCACCCTCTGATAATTTTCGCTTTTAAGATGTTGAAAAAACTATCGATTGTTTCTAAAATAAAATGAGGCAAGTAAATCTTGATTTCAATATTATTGTAAAAAAGATATTTTGTCATATAATACTTTCTTTAAAAAGAAAGAGAGATTTAGTAATATAGATAGATTCTAAATATTTTTCTATAAAAAATATATTATGATACAATATCTACTAATTTTTATAATTTCAAAATCTTATTGTTAAACCAAGTTTTTACATATCAATTAACCCAGTTAAACAATAAGAATAATATAGTCTTAAAAATTTTGACATGAAATCAAAAGTACCTTATTTTCTAATTACAAGCCCAAAACTACCTTTTGGCTAAGAAATATTTAAAAACTACCTATTTTACTAAATATCTCTTTATTTTCATAGGGCTTCACGTCAGGAGAAACTAGTTCTCCACCGTTTTTTTCCAATGTTAATCACTTTTTTTTTGTCAGTTGTGTTTCCTTTTTTTAGATTATTATAAAATTATTAGTATTAATTTAAATAACTAATTAGATGAACAAAAGAGTTTACTGTAGGATTATGTTTCATGGGTCTGTCGAATTTTTAATTCTACATTTGACTTCTCACAATGAGCATGTAAAAAAATAGTTTACATGGATTCAATTTTTTTTTAAAAAAAATGATATTCAACAAATTGAAAAAAAAATTGAAACCACAAATGACACATATGATTCAAACAATATATTATAGATATTATGCATGTGTTAAACAAAAAATAATTTTATTTCTCTGATCGCATAGATAGTTTTCTAGGAAGAAAAAATAAGTGTTTTTTACTTGATATTGAAATTTTTGATTTTTTATTCTCAACCTAATTATTTGAGATTAATTATCGTAACTTAATTTATTTTTATGTTCTTATATCAATTATCATCTTTGTGTAATTTATAAATAAAAATTGATTCATTTGATTTAGATACGAAAAAACGTTATTTTTACTATAATTTTTCTAATTATTCTCCTATAAACTCTTATTAAAAAATTTGAACATTTTTTTCTTGAAATTAATTTCAACAATAACCTTTTTAATATCAAAAATTATACTAATTATCTTCTTAATATCCAAATCCCAATAATTATCAACTTCATAATCCATCTTTTAACCAACTTCAAAATATCCCAAATTATAGTTTTTTACCAAATTTTCTCATATCCTAATTTGTCCACACTATCATTTATGGATTGATTATGCTATATTAATCTCAATTTGACGGGTAATGAAAATGTTTTAAATATTGGAGCAATTGAGTTTTTCGAATTTTAGAAAAAAAATGGTAATGAAGTTACTCCAAACGCAAAAGATTAAAGTTCTACATATCTGCACTAATTATACATGTTTTACAGCAACTGTAAGAACCACATTTGTTCGTTTATTCTTATTTCATGTGCTTTGTACTGTTTATATTTTCTAATTTTTTTGTCACTATACCTAACATGTAAACAAATTACTGAGTTTAAGGTTAGCTTTGGCACATGTGGATACAATGACTAGTCAGTTTGCCACGTGCCAAAGACTTACTTTTGGTGCCTAATCTACTTAAGTTTTTACTCTTTTCAAACAATGGTTTTCGTTCTCATCAATCCATCTTCTTTGTGATTTTTTATGTCAATTATTAATTAAACATCAATTAGCTAACAAAAATAACAAGAGAGATAAATGTGAGCAAAAATAATTTAAGAGAGAGAAAAGTGGATTTTTTATTGTTTTCTTCTAATAGTGGTGTTCAAAAGCAACTAAAATATATTTTTCATTTTATATACCCTAGAAACCTTTTAAAATTAAAAGAAAAATGTTTTTTTAGGATTTCTGGTTGCAGATAAATAACTAAAAATAAAAAATTCATTAAAAATTAGAATATATATAATAAATTTAAAATTAAGATATCAATACTGTAATTATAATTATACAAATTATAAATATATTTAATATTTTTTAATCAATATTATTAATCATCTATCATAATTTATATATATTAAAATATTTATATCAAAACATCTTTGATAAATTATTGTCGTAAGCACTATCATATATATATACAAAATATTTTTTTTAAAAAATCTAGCATTAATTTCCATATAATAAATAATTTCTCCATTAAAATTCTAAGTTTAATCTAAACTAAATACTATGTAAATGATTTTTTTAATTATTAACTATTGAAATAATAATTTTTATATTTTCATTATAATATGAGTTTGATGAAAACCTTTATAATGTATTTATATTGTTCATTTAATATTTAATCGGTATTTTATTCGCTAATCATGCGGTCTTAAGTATTTTGTAAACATACATGTTTCTAGTTAAAAAAATAAATAGATTATTTTCTCAAAATAATTTTAAAACTTCAACTATTGGTTTTGTTTCTTAATATATATAATCATTTCGCCAAAAACGTAAAAATCTCATTTTCAATCAAAATCATAAAATTAAAATCTTTCATCAAAACTGTAAAATCTTAGTTGCCTTCTAAAATCAAGAATAAGAAAATCACATTTTCGAATCAGAATTATAAAATTACATTTTTTTAATCTAAATCGCAAAACTACGTGTTTCTGTAAAAGCTGTCTATATAATCTACCAAACATATATGTTTGTTTTCTCAGACAGGTTTTTAAGAAGGCGTGATGCTTTGGACTTAGAGATCTTGACTTCTCTGCTGTGACTGAGGCTGTGATATTCTCCAAGGAACAGTAATAAACTGTCTAAAAATCCTGAAATGATTGTTATCTCTTCCGACGAAAGATTTACTCATTTGGCCAAAAACACATTTTTCATCCATCAAATAATTAAGAAGTCATTTTATCGTAACTAGTGTTTCTTTCGTAGCAAACACAAAAGCTTGGTAATTAAAGAGTGAAATAGGATCTCCATTCCGAAACGTTCACAATCGATGCAAACGCTGCAACCTGACATTTCAAATAGCAAAACAGGATGAAGCCAACTATTGAATTAAATATGATTGTGTAATGTAGCTAAGCAAAAACGAGTCAATGTTACATGACTCTAACTACACTGATAATGTCAGTTTCTGACTTTATTCGGAATACACGTTATCAATTCAAGAACACCTTGCAAATAATGATTAATCGATATGTTACATAATTAAAATTTAACTAGAATTATTATTTGATAGTTTTCCAAGTGATCATGCACCGGTTCCTTTGGCACCTGCACCACTTGCTTTGGATCCTGCAGGTGCTTTAGCGCCAAGTCATGCACCTTCATTAAGTGGTGCAGCTGCAGGTGCATTGTATCCTTTGAATCCTAATTTCTCACCAAGTGGTGCAAAAGTTCCTTTAAATCCTGATGCTATTCTAGCACCAAGTGGTGCAGCTGCAGGAGCACCAAGTGGTGCAGCTGCAGGTGCATTGCTTCCTTTGAATCCTAATTTAGAACCAAGTGGTGCAACAGTTCCTTGAAATCCTGCTGCTATTTTAGAACCAAGTGGTGCAACAGTTCCTTTGACTTCTGTTGCTAATTCAGAGCCAAGTGGTGCAGGTGCAGGTGCAGCGCTATCTTTGAGTGGTTTAGCCCCGTTTGCTATTGTGGTGGCCATAACCACTAGTACTACAAAAAGCATCGTCTTTGCTCTGCACAAATATACCATTTTTTATTATTTTTTATTGATACTTTCAATTGATTTTTTATTAGCTTCTTTTTTTTTCTTTTCTATATTCTTTTTTTGTTTGTTTTTTTTTTCTGGTTTGTTCTGATGAGTCGAGAGTTCATTTTATAGAGGAGCAAAGGAGTTTGAAAACCACAAACTCCACCTACCTAAAAATAGTTTTGAGGATTGTGTTTAATACATTACGAGAAAATTATGCTGGATCCTTTTGACTTGGTGCATTTTCTATTTATGGAGTTATATGTATACATCAGATATTGCAAAAAAAAAAGGTCTCATCTAGCGATTGATAATCTGAGTTATAATATAGTTTCCGTTTGGTTTTAAAAGAAAATTAACCAAATAAAATATTTTATACTTCGGCTTGGCTTAGTTTGTTTTTTCTTTGACTTTTTAGTTTGGTTTTGTTTTAGATATATAGATTAAAAATGTTACCAGTTATTGAATTAATTTCCACAATTTCTTTTCAGAGAAAACTAATTTATTAATTTCAAAACCGTATTACAAAATTATTACACAAAACTATCAAAATTTTAAGTATTTAATACATTATGTGCCAAATTATAGAACCGTTCCAAAAAAATGAAGTATTACCATGAAATTGTTAAAAAAAGCGTTTGAAAAATATAGATTGTGTGTTGGTATTCTGATTATAAGATAAACAACTGTGGAAAATGCATATATAAGTCTAGTATACATGAGAGCAAAACCCACTTCAACAATGTGTAGGTGAAGGAGTTTAGAACACCATTATGCTCAACTGCATGTGAAAGCTTGTTATATGTGGTTATGTAAAGAAGGAAAAGGTGAAAGACCAATACATTCATCTCCATTATCCATAAATTTGTATTGAACTCGATGTTCAACCAAGCTTTTGAATTTTTTGAAAACTTTTTAAAAATAAATAAATTCAAGGGATACAACCATGTGTATGTTTTGTTGTAAGTTTTCACTCAACCAGACTTGGTTACAAGGGCGTAACAAAAAAAAAGTAGTATATAGAGTTATCGATACTCAAGGAATTGTATAGCAACACTGCAAATCGTGGAGATGTCATGAAGCTAAAACTGTTAAGTATCAAAAGTATGAAAGTAGAGAGTAAGAAATCGGTTTTGTAAAGCAATTGGTGCAAGCGTTATGTTTTTAGGACAATCTCGGGAAACATGCAAAAAAACTAGATATGATAAGTTCATGGTCTTATGATCTAGAACTTAGAACATGATTTTATATTATTTACACTATCAGGACACTAGAAACTATACCTAACAAATCAATAGGCTGAGGATTTGTTGGTTACTTGAAGATGTAAATATGCATTAATAGATCAATTTTTGATAGAGTTTACTAAACTCTGCAACTCAGATTTTGTTAATTACGAACCTAGCCTATCCATATACTATTTCAGGATTCTTAATTCAGCACTTTCATTGGTCTAAATCCCTTAGAACAGATCTCAAGTTAATTACTCTAGACTCATGCAATGTGAACAAGTAAAACCAGAGATCATACTCCTAGCCATTATACTATTAGATCAAATTATGTTGTTATGCAACCATTGGTTTCCTATATCATAACAAATGAATTTACTCAGACATTACGCATAGAATATAGCAAATCTGAATGTAAATCATCATTAAAAATACTGGAATGAAAAGAATAAAATGGAAAATAATTCTTCTTTGTTTTGAAGTAAATTCTCATTTCTTAAAACCCAAACCAATAAAATTCTCATAAGTGTCGTGATTTGTATGAATATTTCAAGTGTATTTTGTGGTTTGTAAAGGTATGAAGAACAAGAGGCTAAAATCATGTATTTAATCTAGTTTAAGTTTTCTATGGTTTTGGAAAACGACAAAAAAAAAGTTTCATTTTTATTGGCTTATGACTCTTTCTTTACTTAGAATGTGTTTTGATACATCTAGGCTTCATTAGAATAAAATTTTGGGTCTTATATGAGGCATGAACAAGTCCTATGTGATATCGGCTGACTCCATAACTTATATCTCTATGAATTTCTCTTTTAGGCCTCACATATATGTTTTAACTAAATTGTATGTAACTCTCCAACTATAGCTCTAACTGACTTAACATATAAAAGCTAATTCAGTGAGTTTCCTCACCACCAAATTTCGACCAAAGAAAGTTATGGGAATGGCTCCATCTCATGTCAGAATTCTAGTACAATGAATCTGTCCCAAGGCTAAAATTTCTCTTCATGAGATTTTGAATTCTTAGCTGGTTATTTTGTCATAAAACATGATTTAGTTTTATTTTGTTTTTTTTTTGTATTAATTTTGATGTTTTTACCTAAATCTGATATAGAGAAAATACGGAAAACTACTTTTAAATCATAAAATCATGATAACATAATTATTTTAGTATAAAAAAATCATAAGAAAAATATGTAAAAATCAACTATATCAGTTTATCCAACTTGACATATGTATTAAAACTTAAAGACCGCAAAATATTATAGAAGCATGAAGTAACATTCATAATGTTATCCCACATGAGATGAAACGAAGCTTTGACTAAAAGAGGTATCTTCAGAAGAAGATGAGGCAATTCATTTTCCCAATTGGTGCAACAGGAGCTCCAGGACCGGATGGTTTCACCGCAATCTTCTATCAACAATATTGGAACTTAGTTGGCGCTGCTGTAGTAGAAGAAATACAATCCATCTTCAACTCAGTGGTAATGCATGATATGATATGATTGAAGTATTCACATTTTAAGTTTACAAGTTAGGACTATTCCACTGATATAATTTCTTAAACCAGATTGTGAATGATATCTGAATTGAAAAAGTCAATCCAATCACCCTAAAAAACACAAAAAAAACATAAACGAGTTTTCTATAAACTAAAAGGGTACGTCTAAGTATGTAACTCACAAACTTCCACTATGAACCCAAAGTGTTACAAGATTTTACCTAATGCAATTTCCTCAATATTTACATGATGTACACAATCAATACAGGATGAAGAAGAAAAAAATGAATAAAAATTTAGAAGCAAGTTATTTATACTATGTTTTTTTTGTTTAAACAACCTTTCAACAGTTTCTTTTTAAACTTATTTTGTGTTGGATTTTAAAAAGCTTGGCCCATTCATTTTTTCTTCTGATTTGTAAATGCGAGCCCAATTAATCAACCCCAATTTCGAGAGGAAGTAACCACGGGAAAACATTGCTGCTCCAAGGATATATAGTTCCCTAGCAGATCTGGGTTGCATAAGAGATATCGGGAGAATGTGCCGCCGTGAACCCACTTACCGTCTGGCCACACCCGTTACTTCAAATCTACCAAATCTTCGCCATCTCAAACCTAGCCAACCATATCTCCACTAGAAAAAGCGACTACAAGAGCTTGGAAGAGAAAGCGCCACCAGAAGTCATTCTCACAGCCACAAGAAGAGCACCTCAATCTGCTGTCACCACCTCGACGTCTTGCTTAACGCAACCACTACACATCGATTGTTACTTTCTTTTTCGGATGAAGCACTGTAGGTAGTAAAATATGGAGACAAGGTGCCTTTCACAGCGCCAAAGAATCGTCGGACACCAAAAAAACAAGAAAGAGATGAATATGTGACATGCAAAGTTTTTTATAAAAAGAATAAAAGAACAAGTAGAACAACACAATTAAATTAAAATATAATACTCCTAAATTCGTTGTTAAAAACATAAAAACAAACTTTATAATAGAAATACTTTCAAATAAACATCATATTATGATATGTTACTTTCCTTATAATCCCTGTCCTTTTTTTTCCATTCTCCCTTCTTCTATTCTCTTTGCCTTTGATCTGCCAACCGGCCTGAGACGCCTCCTTCAGCACTGACACCAGTATCCGTCTTGAGCTGTCTCTTCTTTTTGTAGGAGTTATAAAACCAGATAAGAAAATACGATTTGATAATTTGTGATATAAGGAGAAATCAATTTGTAAAAACACGATTTATAAAACGATTTTTATGAAATCCAGAAAGGAGACAAGATGTCTCTTTCCTTAACTCAATAAAGCGCTCGTAGTGTGACGGTTTTAATACGTCTTTTGAATCCCAGGATACAACCTTTTATAGACCGATTCGCAACACTCGAATTCGGAATCTGCGAACACAGTATCTACGATATACTCAAGAGCAAGAATTGTTTCTGAAAGATATAAACGAATATGAGAGAGAGATGAACCTTTTTCTGTGAATTTAGAGAAAGCAAAGAGTTTTTAGGGTTTTCGAGAATATAGAATTGCTCAGGATATTCAGGATATTCGGGGATTGCTTTAGCTCTCTATTTATAGGGAATAAGTGATTAGGGAGTTTTTCGAGATAAAATCTCGACTTTCAGCGAAATCCCGAAAATTTCGCAAGCGGTTATAACCGTTTTGACTGGAATATTTGCGGATAACGATGAGATTTTGAACCCGATCGATCGATCCAAATATCAGATCGATCGATCCTGTAGGCGATCGGTCGATACGGAATGTACCGGTCGATCCTGGAATTTCACGTAAAACGAGATCAATCGATCTGGTTTAGATCGGTCTATCCTAGACACTCACGCAAGAAACCATCCGTATCACGCGATCGAACGATCCAGAAGAGGAACGATCGATCCTGGAAATGTTCGCGAGGATGGATCGATCGATCTGGTTTAGATCGGTCGATCTCATTTTCAGTCGCCAAAAAATAGGACTCCTCGACGACGAGACATTCCCAGAGCCCAGAGCCCAGAGCACGAGCCCAGAGCACAGAGCACGAGCACGAGCGAGCGACGGTGGTGGTGGTGGTGCGTGCGTGTGGATCCCTTGGTTCTCCCCATAAACCACTTTGTAGCTTAGTGACTTTGTTCCATATATATGCAAGTGGAAAAAGTTCCTCCTAAGCAATGTGGGACTTTCTTAAGTTCCACTTATTCCTAATAGGTCTAATTTCTAAGTCCATTTCATATTCACATTATCAACATGTTTCAAGCCCAATGTGCTTAATAACATTTTGGTCCAACAATCCCCCACATGAATAGAAATGACTCTAGACTGAGGATGACTTCGAAAGACTCTTTAGGATCGAGAAAGCTAAAAGAAAGACTTTCTTGAGTATAAACGAAAGATAACCGTATCTGATTTGGTTGCATTTTTCAGCATTGAACCAATCATAGTTGATAACTGTCGAGTTTACAAGGCCAGGGGGTGAACATGATGTCTTGAACTACCCGAATTTCTAGTGTAAACCGAGACTACAATTATAACGCGGTTACATTTCTCGTAGAACTTTTGGTTCTCTTGTTGTGTTCGTTTTGGCCATGAACAGCCTGGTTTTTCATGAGTGAACTTGGAGAATACAACCTTTCATTAAATTTCCTAGAAACGGCCCCATTTCACACTCACAATGTGATCTTTCATATTTGTATTCTTTTTCCCGAAGTGATCTGTTTCACTTCATTGGGTTAGAATATATGAATTCATTAAAAGCCAATGCTTAACCTATATATGTGCAGAAAAACACTGTTGTCATCTTTAGGAACTGGGTAGAAATAAATGTTTCACAGTGTTTATTTTAGATTTAACTTGACTTAGTTTTCCCTTTGAACCTATCAAAACATGTAGGTGGGGTTACCATCAAATCTCATCTTTAGTTCATAGGCTTTAAACCCATTCCTCTTGATGATTTCAAAACTTGATCTCGTGTCAGACCTTTTGTGAAAGGATCTGCAATATTATCAGCTGATTTTATGTAATCGAGTGAGATTACACCACTTGAGATCAGTTGTCTAATGGTCTTATGTCGTATACGTATATGACGTGACTTGCCATTATACAAATTATTGTTTGCGCGAGCTATAGCCGATTGGTTATCACAGTGTATGCGAATTGATGACACTGGTTTTTCCCACATCAGTATGTCTTCCAAGAAATTGTGAAGATGCTCGGCTTCTTCTGCGGCTTTGTCTAATGCAATGAATTCTGATTCCATTGTTGATCTAGCCAGAAGCGTTTGTTTGGAAGATTTCCAGGATACCGCAGCACCTCCAAGTGTAAATATATAACCACTTGTTGATTTTGAGTTTTTGGAGTCGGATATCCAGTTGGCATCACTGTATCCTTCCAAAACTGCAGGTTCGGAACCATAGTGCAACCCATAATTCTTGGTAAACTTTATGTAATTTAATACTCTGGTTATAGCTTTCCAATGGGTGTGTCCTGGATTGCTCGTGTACCTACTTAGTACATTCACTGAGTGTGCTAGATCTGGTCTTGTACAATTTGTTTAGTACATTAGACTTCCGATCACTCGAGCATATTCATTCTGTGATACAGGTTCACCTTAATTTTTCGTCAGATGAAGAGTAGTATCTACAGGAGTTTGCGCGGTTCCACTTGAATAGTCTTTAAATCTATCAAGTACCTTTTCAGCATAATGTTCTTGGGATAATATGTATCCTCCAGGATGTCTAGTGATTTTAATCCCTAGAATTACATCTGCCAACCCCAAATCTTTCATATCAAACTGTCCATGCAACATGGTTTTGGTCTGATTGATGATATCGTTGTTGCTGCCTAGGATAAGTATATCATCTACATATAAACATAGCATGACATAAGCATTTTTTGTAGTCTTTGAATAAATGCACTTATCACTTTCATTTATGCTGAATCCATTGGACATCATTACGCTGTCAAATTTTTCATGCCATTGTTTTGGAGCTTGTTTCAGTCCATACATCGATTTCACCAGTCGACAGACCTTATGTTCTTGTCCTGGTACAACATACCCTTCGGGTTGTTTCATATATATTTCTTCTTCTAAATCTCCGTTTAGAAATGCAGTTTTTACATCTATCTGGTGGACAAGAAAATACGATTTGATAATTTGTGATATAAGGAGAAATCAATTTGTAAAAACATGATTTATAAAACAATTTTTATGAAATCCAGAAAGGAGGCGAGATGTCTCTTTCCTTAACTCAATAAAGCGCCCGTAGTGTGACGGTTTTAATACGCCTTTTGAATCCCAGGATACAACCTTTTATAGACCGATTCACAACACTCGAATTCGGAATCTGCGAACACAGTATCTACGATATACTCAAGAGCAAGAATTGTTTCTGAAAGATATAAACGAATATGAGAGAGAGATGAACCTTTTTCTGTGAATTTAGAGAAAGCAAAGAGTTTTTAGGGTTTTCGAGAATATAGAATTGCTCAGGATATTCAGGATATTCGGGGATTGCTTTAGCTCTCTATTTATAGGGAATAAGTGATTAGGGAGTTTTTCGAGATAAAATCTCGACTTTCAGCGAAATCCCGAAAATTCCGCAAGCGGTTATAACCGTTTTGACTGGAATATTCGCGGATAACGATGAGATTTTGAACCCGATCGATCGATCCAAATATCAGATCGATCGATCCTGTAGGCGATCGGTCGATCCGGAATGTACCGGTCGATCCTGGAATTTCACGTAAAACGAGATCGATCGATCTGGTTTAGATCGGTCGATCCTAGAAACTCACGCAAGAAACCATCCGTATCACGCGATCGATCGATCCAGAAGAGGAACGATCGATCCTGGAAATGTTCGCGAGGATGGATCGATCGATCTCATTTTCAGTCGCCAAAAAATAGGACTCCTCGACGACGAGACATTCCCAGAGCCCAGAGCACGAGTCCAGAGCCCAGAGCCCAGAGCACGAGCACGAGCACGAGCACGAGCGAGCGGCGGTGGTGGTGGTGCGCGTGTGTGGATCCTTTGGTTCTCCCCATAAATCACTTTGTAGCTTAGTGACTTTGTTCCATATATATGCAAGTGAAAAAAGTTCCTCCTAAGTAATGTGGGACTTTCTTAAGTTCCATTTATTCCCTAATGGGTCTAATTTCTAAGCCCATTTCATATTCACATTATCAACATGTTTCAAGCCCAATATGCTTAATAACATTTTGGTCCAACACTTTTTGCTTTACATTGCGTTTTACATTTTTTTGGGATTTTGGATAGATTTTTGAAGGATCAAGGAAGTTTTACCCAGCCAAAATGGTTAGATCTGTCCGGGTCTTTGCTTTTTTAAAAAAAAAGTTAAAAGCACCAGATTTGCTGATTAATAGTGAAGGTGGCTGTAAAAAGCATCTCGGTTGCATTTTTTGGTTTGCATCTCTCTCTTTTATCGATCTGCTATATCCTTTTACGGGATCTCTTCAATGACATACCATTTATCCCGCACTGAACATGTTTCCTATTTCCCTGAACTTGATGATTGGCATTTAAAATTGAAGCTTTTCTTTCTTTTGGTTGGAGTCTACTGTGAACGCTTCTTGGTTAGTTCTTCTGTCGAGTGTGAACTTGGTGATTTTCAATTGGTGAGACTTTGTTCTTTTCATATCAGTCGAGATTTGGATGTTCCTTTTGGGTTTTTATTCAAGAAAAATGTCGGGCGTTTAGGAGAACACTGCAACCATATCCTGAAGTTGTTTGAGGGCCTAGTAGCATTCTTTTTTTTAGTCTGATTATGAAGTTTTGGTGTCTTGGTTCTGAGAATGTTTCTCTCTTCATGTGTATCTCTTCATTACTAGAGGTTGATGTTAACGTTGGGGTCTGGGGGCAAAAACGGTAAATATGTTGATAGGTCTTCTCCAAAGTTGAAAATTTGTTAATTAGATGTATTTGTGTATATGTTTAAGTGTATTTTGTTTTATTGCTGTTTTAGTGGTGTTTGTTCTATTTCATAAGGCTTTGCGTCTGGAGAAACTAGTTCTCTGCCGTTTGTTTTAGGAGATATTCACTTTTACCGTTAGTTCTATTTTCTTCTTTTAGATTATTATAAAATTATCAGGTTTAATATAAATAATAAATTAGATGACAAAAAAAAGAGCTTACTATAGTACTCATGGGCCTTCACTTCTCACAATGAGCTTGGTAAAAAAAGGAAAACAGTTTACATGGATTCAATTTTGTTAAAAAATATTCAATAAGTTGAAAGACAAAAAATTGAGACCACAAGTGACATATCATTGTTTCAAAAAATATATTATAGACATTACGCATGTGTTAACCGAAAAATAATTTTATTTTTCTGATTGCATACATAATTTTATTGGATAGAGAAAACATGATTTTTTATTGTTTGTTGAAATTTGTAAGATTTTTTATTTCAATCTAATTATTATAAATTAATTATACTAAATTAATTTATTTTTATGTTTTTATATCAATATTAATTTTTGTACTCTATGAGTACAAACTTGATTAATTTGATTTGGCCACAGAAGAAACGTCATTTTCTTATAATTTTCTAATTATCTTTTTATAATCTCTTGTTAAAACCTTTCAACATGTTGTTACTGAAATGGACCCTAACAATAACGCTTTTAATATCCAAAAATCTACTAATTATTATTTTTACTACCCAAATCCCAATATTATCAACTTTAAAACCCATCTTTTAACCAATTTCAAAATATCCCAAATTATGGTTTTTCACCAAATTTTTTCATGTCCTCATTTGTCCAAATTATCATTTATGGATCGATAATGTCATATTAATCTCAACCATTTCTTTATTCTTAAAATTCGACGAATAATTAAAATATTTTGAATGTTGGAACAATTTGGATTTTCTATACAAATGACTCTTAGAGGGATGAACGGTGTTAATGAAGCTACTCCAAACACAAAAGATTAAATTTCTACTCGCCGGAAAACTCAAATAGATCACTGAGTAAAGTTTGGTGCTACTGAATGGATGGATTAATTATTAAATATACAATTGTGTTGGCATAAACAAAAAAAAAAGAATCATAATTAAGTAAAATTGATGAATATTGTAATGAGCATCTCTCATTTGGTCGTCTGCATGATAGATTTTTGTACAGAAGTCATTACAACTACATGAACCAAAAATTGGGCAAATGGATTGACGTTTACAATTACTCTAAGGCCTATGCCACAAAATGAGTGGTAGGAGAATGATAATATTAACCAAAGCATATGAACTATATTCAAATGATAAGAATTGGCATTTCAATTCAATGTCATAAACGTTCTCTGTCCGTGATTAACCACATTATGGTAGTCATGTAAGAGAAAATATTGGCTCTGGAAGTAGTGGATCTAAGAGAGCTCACTAGAGTGATGCAAGTGATTCTAAGTCTTTAGGATCTAATGTCCGTCAAATGGGGCGGATGTAGCTAACACAAAAAGGTAAAAAGAAAGGTAAGGATATAGCCTTGGAAATGGTCAACAAAAATTTGAATGAATTCAAACAATTCAATAAGCAAATTGAAAAGCCAAGAAACAAAAGGAGACAAACCAATTGATGAAAGAAAAGATTCAAACTAAAAAGATGAAGATATTTATGAAACTAACTGAAAAAATAATTTAATGACCAGAGCAAAGAGCAGTTGGAGAAGTTGACTCATGATCTTTTTGAAAATTAATTGTTCTCAATTCTAAAATGTACTTTATCACTTTATGCATTAATGTTGATTTGTCACTTTTCATCTTAGTGTTTGTCAAATGTATGTAAGTATTTTGTTATTTTATATTTTAATATTTATCAATGTAATCTATGACTTTTGCTTTTTAATGTGAGAATTGACCTTATCTTTTAATTATCAATATTCTCATATTTGTGTGGATTCCGTTCAAGCATTAAAATAAAGTTCAATTTTTATATATTAGTTAATTGCATGTCATACCTGTTTGGATTCTGTGGATTTAAACCAATCCATTTTTTTTGTTATAAATGAGAATTCACTTTTCTATTTGCTGAAAAAATATCACAAATCTCATTTTATTAAAAAAAAAATCCAATGGATCCATTAGAATTTCCTTTTGATACGGAAGCTTACAAAAGATAGTGCGATTAAAAAAAGGTATACCACCAATCGATTTAGAGAACGTATAAAAAAAAGGAAGACTATCCACATTATAACAAGAAAATATTTCAAAAAAGATCATGTAGTGGCAAAACAAAGACTGATTCATGACTACATTGCCTATCAACCTACTTATGATGATGCAATAATTTATCGGCGATTATGGATTTGAAAACATATTTTCCTTCAGAATGTTTAGGCCCTACCAAGCAGTGATAGCTACTTCACTGCCAATAAAGAAGGTATATATTCACTAACAAAATATACCATTGTCATGCAAATGGTAGCGTATGGCAATGAAATACATCAAAATAGGAGCTACTACAACATTGAAGTGTTTGCATTGATTCTGTAAAGAAATCATAAAATTATAAGAGCAAATATATCTTAAAGTTTTAACTCAATATGATCTGCAAAGAATTTTGCATGTTAGTGAGGTGCGGGTTCTCAAAGATGATTAAGAGTATTGAATGCATGCACTAGGAATGGAAAAAAAATTCTAAAGCTTGGAAAGGTCAATTTATTCGGAAAGATAAGAAAATCACTAATGTTATTCTTGAACCAGTTGTTTCTCATTGATAAGAAATATCTGACATGCCTTTTTTGGGTGTCCTGGACACATTGAACTATATAAATGTTTTAGATCGTTAACCACTGTTTGATGATGTTGGAATTAAGGAATTAAGTCCGACAAAACTGAGTTTCCTTGTTGCACCAGAAATTAACACACATTTTCTTATTTTTTGTGTGTTTTCTAGATTTAGTAACAATATGGTATAAATAACAAAGAAAATGTTCATTTACAACCATATGAATTTTGATGCTAATTCTTTTGAAAATACTCAGAAAATATATATGTATAACGTTTGGGCAATCATCGTATACACAAATGCATCACATACAAAAATAGATAACATCAATTTCAGACGTATGTATTTGTGTATGATTTACAAATAAATTATCAATTTTCTGATTAAAAGTTATAAGGAATAGATGTAAACGTAATGAATTTTAAAATGGATATGACTAACGAATATGTTACTATAATGTTAGTAATAGATTGTAGAGACCATTATGTATAGAAGTGATAGTTTTGTAAATTGTTCAATCCGGAATTATTTCATCAACTAAATTTATTAGTAAGTCGTTTTTACCATATACTACTGGTTCTTTTTAACAAATATATAAATTGTGCAACCCGAAGGTATGCCAATTTTTTAATAATGTATTTAATAGAAAATAATTACATAAAATAGTTTCTTAGTTGGATTTATTCAATACAACATGCAAATGACAAGAAAATTGAGAAGTTTAATTAAGAACTTAACCCCTATTTACTAATGAATATGTTACTATAATGTTAGTAAAATATTTTAGAAATCGAGTGATAGTTCTGTAAATTGTTCAACTCGGATTTATTTCATCAACAAAATTTATTAAGTATATCTTACCATATGCTACTGGTTCCTTTTGAAAAATATATAAATTTTGCAACTCGCAAGTATGTCAATTTTTTTAATAATGTACTTAATCAAAAAATAATTATGTAAAATAGTTGCTTAGTTGGATTTAATCGATACAACAGGCAAATGAAAAGAAAATTGAAAATTTTAATTAAGAATATAGCCGCTAGTCCTCAAACAATCTTTATAACCGAACTTAATCTCAATTGTCTCTCATCTTGTCCAGAGTACCAAATCAGATATTTCTCATTATTGAAAAAAACCAAAAGAAAAACACTTTACCAAAACCCTTTTAATGATAAATGATCACTATATATTTGTTTCCTACTTATGGAGGGATTTCGAACACAAAAGATTTAACTTCCAAACACAAAAGATTTAAGTTCCACTGGCTGCAAAAGCCCCAAATGGACCATTGAATAAAATTTGGTGCTACTGAGTCGATGAATTAACTATGGAGACACTGTTGTTGGCAGAAAAAAAAAGTGATATCATAGTTGGGTAAACTTGCTGAGTATTTTAATGAGCATTTCTCATTCGATCCTCTGTGTGATGGAGTTTTGTGCATAAATCATTACAACTACGTGAATAAAAATTGGGCAAATCCTCCCAAACCAGTTTGCATGTGGGATGTAGCCGATTGGGCTATAATCTTGCGGTCGGCTATCATCATGCGGTCAAATATCATATTGCATAATATGATTATTGAAGATTAAGGAGGTATCTATGCTCAACATTAGATCAAATATGATCGATCATAGCCAAGTGGTTCTAGTATACCACCATCATTCTCGATCGAGGTGTTGCATACATTTGCAAATCATGTACATGCTAGTTCCGAATTGCATGATTCAAATATATATTTCGAATTATAAGCATGTTTAGTCAAACACACATGGATAAAATTTGAAATATATTTTGATTAAAGAGATTTTTATGTTTTTATGTTTATTAAAAAGTTTTACTGTTTTTTCGTTGAATTTATTGTACTAAATTAAATTATGTATGTTTTATTAGTTTTCTATAATGCTTGTATTGTATTGCATTTATTTTTTTTAATTTAATTTAGTTTAATAGGAAATATTTTATTTTATAATTTGAAAACAAAATAGCTAATAATATAAAATAAAATAAAATTTATTAAAACTTATATAACTTTTAATTATTTTAGTTTAATTTCAATCGGCAATTTTATTAATATATAGTTACAAAATCATTATAAAATTAAGAATATGAAATAAACTGGTGAGATATAATACTGAATTTGATTAAACAAGATTATTATAGAAAATAAAAATAGAATGAATGCTGAATTATTAAGTGGAAAAAAATGATGTGGAATGTTAAAAATAAGAAAAAAATAGTGTTGAATAAATCAACTATTATATATAGTCTTGGATATTATAATAACTAGGACATTCTGTATAAAGTTCCATAATATGTCTTAATAATAACATTGTTATTAGACATTTAATTAATGTTTTTCAATTCATTTTTTAAAAAATAGAAAATTCCAAAAAATCAACAATAAATCTTCAATTTAAGGCATCTCCAAACTAAACCTCAAAACCTTATTTTGAGGTTTTATTCATTTCAAAAATAAAACGTAAAATTTTGAATAATGAAACTTGAAATTTCAACCTTTTTTGTCTTCTAGACTTTGTAATATATACTTTATAAATTTACCTTTTAACTGATAATTCATATATATTTCACATACATCTTTATAAATTTTAATTTTACATATAAAATTAGATGTCGACAACAAAAATTAAACAATAAAACTAAAATTTCTATATAGAAGAAATATTACATATCATTAAATTTTAAACATTAAAATATAAAATTACGTACATTTAATACAAAATAAATTTATGTGTGTTTTTTTTATTTTTATAAAATATAATATTATAATCAAACATATTATAATTTAATTATGTTTGGAATATTTTTATTATATGTATTTATAAATAAAATTAGGATTTTGGTTAATCTAATATATAATAGTTGAAAGGGAGGTCTTCAGTGATACATCAATATTATTGAACCAATATATTTTTAGCAACCAATATAATGTTAACATGTGTTAACAGTTAACTATTTGATCTAAAATTATTTTTATTTTAAATTAACTATTTGAAAAATAATTTAAGCATAAATATAAAATATATATAATCAAATTTTTTTATTATATATCAAAAACATATAAATATCAAAAATATAATGAAAATTTAATAAATTAAAATAAAATATACCAATAGTTTTAAAAATCATAATTTTAAAACATAAAATGGAATCAACAATTTATATTTGGAAATTTGAAAATTATAAAATAGTATATTAAAATTGTAAAACATTAATTATAATATTGAGATTTGGATTAATGAAAAAAGTATGAGTAATAAGCAAATATTTATAAAATGATGTATGGAAGAGATTGGAAAGATAATTAGAAAAAATATAAAAACACAAAAAATTAATAATCAAAATAAACATATAAAACATATAATTTATAACAAAACCTAAAACAAAATATGTATATCAGTCCATGTTTTCTCTTGTAAATAATTAAGAAAAAAATACAATCATATATAAAAACACATAGAAGCAGGTTGATAATCAAAATAAAAAAAAAAAATCTAAAAACAAAAACAAAATATGTGCGTCGGTGCTTTTTTAGTAATGATAAATGCTAAGATTTTAATGCAAAATACAAAACTTTTCAGATTTTCATTTTAAGTTGTCTCTAGAAAGAAATGTATGTGGAGAAGCACAAATTATAGAGGAAACCGAACACTCCATGTCACCGGCTCCGTGAATTGGCCCTTCCAACCATAATAAGTGGTACTGTCAGTTCATTAAATGCATCATATAAATTTATAGGATAGGCATCAGTTTTCACCAATAATAAAATAGAAAAAAAGGTTGATGGGAGCTTGTAACATTAGACACAGTCTTATTACATACTGAGTTCGAGATTTTTCTTTAGCTGGAATATATGATTAAAGCCTAACGATTCAAAATTTTTTATAACTAATTGTTCTGATGTAATCAAAATAGTTGCGGCGCCGAAAGATTAGTCATCATTATCTGAAGTTTAGTAAGTATAAAGTCAACTTCCATAATATCAAAATTATATATATTCTACGGGAAGCTCCCCTCCATTATGAATCATATCATCACTATTTTTGAATTGGTTAACTATTTTGTAGTTAATTTTATTGAAATTTGTCTAGAATGATCCATATCTTATAACTTATGACTAGACTAACCCATTCATATTTTGGTTGGAAACACTGGTGGGTTAAATACATGAAAACATGCATAATTCATTTTATTTACAAGTTTTCCATTTGAGTAGATAACTTCTCAACGGTTACCAAATTGAAGTCGTAACTGTTCAACTTTCTACAAACCCTTCTACAAATACACAATTAAAAAACGCAAACCCTACAAAAAAACTCTTCATCTTCGTCTTCGTCTGCATTCTCTTCTTGTGCTTCTCTTTGTTTTCGTCTTCTCGCTGAATTTCGTATTTTCCGGCTTCGTCATCTTCACCGAAATCTTTTCGTGTTCTCCCTTACAGGTAAGAATCAGTGGAGAATAACTATTTACTGCTGCCGCCGATACTATTTTCGTGTTATCGCAGACATATTTGTATTCACTGCAGAATTATTTTAAAGTTTCTGTTTAATTAGGTTAAATTATGTCTGGAAGTATCAGTAATAAACTGTAGTTGTTGTAGAATTGTTTAAGGTTGTCGCAGAACTATTTATAGTAACCACAAAATTATTTTGATTGTAATTAAAGAATTTGTTGTAATTACCTTCTGTGATTTGCAGAATATGGCCGCTTCACGCTACCCAGGTAAACTTTACGATGATGGAAAACCTCATTTTGAACTGAAGAGCATGAATCATTACTGTACATTTGGAAAATTCAAGACCGTCAAAAAATATATTGGTGTAGATGCGTGGGAGGCGCTGAAAAACTCATCTGTTGGAGTTATTCTGAAACTGGTGGACATAGATTTGACCGATAAGTATATATATTATGTCAGTATCGTTCATCACTTCATAACCCATCAGTTGTCAATCATCAATGACCATGAGTTATGGTCATTGATTGATGATCAGCCTATGCGATTCTTGCTAAACGAGTATAAGGAAATTTCTGGTCTTAATTGTGACCTATATCCAGAGGAAGAACCGGTAACACTTAAGCATATGAAGTGATGTGGAGAAAAATAAATGTCGCCCCAGGATGTGGACCTACATGGGAAGAGATAGCTAAGGTTTTGCCACGATGTGAAGAGTGGATTTTAGAGAAGATGATGATAGTAGGGAGGTTATGCATCTAGCATGTGAGGATTTATGGCATACATCATGGTTCCCGGATACCGTTGGAAAACGCAAAACGAGCGCTTATTGCTGACCTGTTTGAAAAATATCCTTGGGGTAGAACTGAATTTTGCAGTTTGATAGACTCTATCAAAATTGTTTCCATGAAAGGAAAAAGCTACATACTGTCTGGTTGCGTTCATGTTCTTCTGATATGGATTTTTGAGTCTGTTCCTGCGGTTAGAGATATTTATGGGATGAGGAGGGATTTGGTTGATGTGCCACCACTCTTTAACTGGCGCGGTAGTCGTCAACGTTTTAGTTTTGAAGAACTCATTGTTGATGAGAAAGCTAAACATCAAGAGGTATATAACTTAACAGTATTATTAGAATCTCTACTTTGACGTTTTTTGTGAATGGTTTACATGTTATCGTCGAGATAGTTAAAGGGTTTCCATGATTGATTTATAAGTTCGGGTGAGGCATATGTTTCCCGTTACATATGAAGATAGGTACCCTAAATGGAACAACAACCAATAAAGCTTGGATAGGAAGCTTGACAATATGCTTTCGGATATCATATCTGATCAGTTGGTTAAAGTTACTTGGACTGGTGGAAAAAAAAAAATCCTTAAAACGTAAATCATGTTTGGCTGATCAGCCTAACAAGCAAAAGAAGGAGAAGAAGCTAAAGTTTGAGTTACAGCCAGTTGAAATTGTAGAAGAAGCTGAGAATGTGCAGGGTATCAGAGGTTTGTTTAACTCAATTATTAAGATGGCGGAAGGTTTATCTGACAAGTTTGACAACTTGGAGGACACAGTATCTAGAATATTAGAAGACTTCGAGGCATTTGCCTCAACTGTGAAAGGTGAGATAAGAAACCTGACCCATGAAATAAAGCTAAGTCGTCCGACAAATGATGATGCCAATGTCAGCACTTCTCAAGGCAAGCAAGAGAAAGAAGATGATGCCGGCAGTAGCACACCGGCATGTGGTATTACAATGGGTCGCAGTAAAGCAAACCCTATAAATATACCAAATCTAGTTGACAGTTTTGATGATCCAGTAAGTAATACTATAAAATTCTGTTTCTACATTCTGATACGACATGATTACTTAATGTTTAACATGTTTACGCAGTCATGGCTGGTAGAAAAAGGTGAAGTTGCATCTGATGGGCTTGAAGTGACAAAGGTGGTGAAGAATTAAAAAAAAAATTCCACAGCGTAACACAGAAGATGATGATGTCATTGACATTACGTTACAGCGGAATGAAGAAGATATGCAGATGGCGCCAAGTCCTGGAGAACAGTTGGACGTTGTGTTGTTCAGGGTGGATGTTGTTAATCAAAAGGGAATGCAAATTCCCAAATTGGCAGATTGTCAACAATCGCCATACCTTCCTAATTCCACTGTCAAACGCATCATCCCAGGTGTGGTAAATTCTAGAAACGATTATGATCTGATGGCTCCAGTAGATGAAGAAAAATGGGAACGGTTTGAAAACTTGATGGATACAACTAAGTATGTATCACTGAATTAAGTATTGTATATAATTTAGTAATGTATTCTGTTATCTAACTAATATGTGTCCTATGTCCAGGGATGGAAATTTCGCAACATCCGGTGATTTCTTCATTCTGATCATTCTTCCTAGAGAGAAATGGAGTTTTAAAAAGGGTGAACCTAATGGGTGGTTGCTCGTTATGGTAAGTAATTAGTTATCGCTGGATTATTAATAGTTGTCGCTCAGTTAGTTGTAGTATTCGCTGAATTAGATTAAGTTATTGCTGATTTATTCATAGTTGTCACTCAGTTAGTTGTAGTAGTCGCTGAATTAGTTTTAATTGTCGCCTATTTATTCATAGTTGTCGCTCAGTTGTCGTGAAAGTGGCTGAATTTGTTTTAGTTGTCGCTGATTTATTCATAGTTGTCATTCAATAACTTGTAATAGTCGCTGAATTAGTTTTAGCTGTCGTCGATTTAGTAAATCACTCACTCTTGCCATTGTCATTGTTAACAGCACTTAGCTTAAGTACTGACAATGTTCCGTAGAACAGACATGCGTCCCGTGTCACCATTCCTGGCAAAGGTTGGCTTCATAGATCAATAGTTCATGAATATCATGCAACGAGATTTTAAAAGTACGAAGTTTAAGTCAGCCAAAATCTCGTTTGATGCACAATATTTGGACCACTTCAACGGAGTGTTACCTACTAGCTCAGTAACAAGAAAGAGATAATGGCACGATATTGATAATTTGTACGGCATTTTCCACGTAGGCGGCAATCATTGGGTTGCAATAGACATCAACTTCCCCCGCGAAAAAATATTTGTCTATGACTCAATACCCAGTAACACCACTGACAAGGTTCTCCCCGAAGAGATGCATTTTCTTTGGAAATGCATGCCGACAATATTAAACATCTGTGTGCCAGATACAGCACGCCGACGAACCAATCGGATGTTTAAGCTAAGTAGAGTGAAAAGGAGCGTTCCAATTCACAGAACCCAAGGACCCGGAGATTGCGGTGTATACGCTTTGAAATACGTAGAGTGTATGGCTTTAGGAAGGAGTTTCGAGGGGCTTAACGATGAGAACATAGTGAGTCTCCGACGTAAACTGGCAGCAGAATTGTTCGATGAAATTCTGGAAATAAGAGGAGACGCACCAGTTACGGCGACAGATCTCATACCCATTCGTGCCATACCACCTACAACTTCAACATCATAATCGTCACTTTGATTAATGTAATCTTCGATAATAATACGTTTAATTCTAGGATTGTACTCAAATATTTCTACGAGAACTATCGATAACTTACAAATGTTTGTTGCTTAGTTAGTAAATTTGTGGTAATTTGAAAAAATATCTGCGATAAGTTGAATGCAAATATGCGATAACTTGTAAATAAATTTTCGATAACTTGTAAATACATCTGCGGTAACTTGAAAATATATCTGCGATAAGTTGAATACAAATCTGCAATAACTTATAAATAAATCTGAGATCATTTGAATACAAATCTGCGATAACTTGTAAATAAATCTGCGGTAACTTGATAATAATTCTGCTTTTACTTGGAAATAATCCTCATATAACTTCAAAATATATCTGCCATAACTACAAATTACTTGTGGTAGTTATGATATCTTGAAAAAATCAGAATTGTTCAAAAAATTTAAACTTGAATAATTACACAGTTCTGACATTGAAAAGACATTATGAACTCCCAAATTGAAATGTTTACGCAACCGCAGAGAGATTACCTAGAGTCAACAGGCATGACATCGAAAAGACACAACATTTAAACCGCTTAGCGTACTTTGAGCCACGAGAAATGACAGTGAAGAGACACTTTAATTTAAACCTCCATTCACCCTAAACCGTCGCTCAGGACAACTATAAATAGATGATGTACCATCTCCGTTGATTGCAACAAAAAAAAAACTTTCTATCATATTTGCAACACTTTTTTGATTATCCAAATGGCCTCAAGTTTTTCAAGTTTCTAAAAAAAAAGACGGAATTGACCGTTGAAGAATTGAGGGCAGCATTGGATGACGCTGTCATGATGAAGGATCAGGCTAATCAACGCCTGAAATCCTACCTTCTTCTGGTCAAAGACCAGATGAAGAAGAAGGAAGAGAAGCACTATCTCCAACTCAAGTTGGAGAAAAAAAATGCTAAACTATTCGTCCTCAATAACATAATCGCGGACGGATAACAAATTTACAAGCGGCTCGCCAGGTCTACGCCGACCAAAGCGAGTGTCTTGCAGCGGAGGCAGACGAAGTGCAAATCCCATACATTGACTGGTTGAAGTTTGGAATACATTATATGTAATATTTGCACTTCTTTTCGTCTGTAATAATTTTTTTTATTAATAAACAAGTTATCCATTTCATCTCTTCCAATTACTCACACTCTTTTGCTTGCGTTATCGTATAACAAACTTGTGGTAGATGACAATAAGTCTGTGATTATAAAACTTAAACAAATAATGTCATTAAAAAATTGTGCACTATAATAAATCCTAAGAACAATATAAGAATACAGACATAGTGATGAATTGCTATGGTAGTTTACAAGTTTGATGGTTATGTCCAACTTTATTACAGTTACCATAGGCGTGTTGTTTTCGCGGCCTTTTCTTGTCCATCGCAATTTCTAAACATGGTTTAATTCTCGATTTTTTGGGCCGTCTTGGTTGTTGTTTAGTTAGAGGCGGAAAACATACATTTCTGGTGATATGTTCGGGTACTAGTATACTGAAATCCTTTGGCATGATTGTGGTAGCATATGCATTATACAAACATGAACGATGATATTATAGATGACAAAGAGAAATAAGAGATATATTTCTCTTTTCGGCTACCGCAATTGCGTGGTCTCATGGTATCTTCTCCAAGTCAAATCGACGACATGTACACGTTCTGTTTGATCCACCAACCAAAGTAACTTGTACACGTACAACATCAATATCTTGGACAGTCAAAATTTTTGACTGTAGGACACAGTCCTGGAATAACAAAATTATGGTTAGTCCAAATATTCCTATGTATGTATCACTACTATGATATACATTAAATTTACCTGTAACAATTTCTCAACTCCAGTAGTTAGGGTTGTCTGTAATCTCATAGCTGCGGTCCTTCGACTGTCAAACATCTAGTCATCATCGATCAGATTGCTTCTAGAAGTTGAACTATAGGCATTTTCCAAGCTTTGGATATGACATTGTTCAGGAAAATGAACATGTGTTCAAAGGCGTACATCAGCTCGTTTCAGATACGCATGAAGTGCAGGATGCACTTTTTTCAGCTCGTCAAATGGTCTCTGAAAATAACCAAGTCTGAAAGCGTATGCCGCCTTCTTCACCAAACTGAATATTTCTCTACCTTTAAAATGTACTAATATGTTCTTGTACAAATGATACGTACAGATTCCACGACTACACTTTCTATAAACAGTTGCAATTTCTTTCCCAATAGACTTATGCATTACCGAAATAATGGCTAACCCTTCATCATCAGGGATAACAGCACTGAGTTGCTCGAGAAACCATATCCATGATTCATCATTTTCAGTGTCAACAACAGCAAAAGCAATCGGGAATAAATTGAAATTACCGTCTTGACCTGTAGCTGTGAGGAGGGTCCCTTTGTATTTTCCTTGCAAGAAAGTTCCATCAACAACAACAACTTTCCGTATGAAAGGAAATCCGTTGATGTTAGCTGCAAATGATATAAAAAAATATTTGAATCTATTTTCTTCATCAACAACAAGCCATGTATGTGTTCCAGGATTTTCCCTTTTTATCATGAACAAGTATGTTGGTAGTAACTTGTATCCACTTTCAGGTATTCCCCTCATCAATTCGCGAGAATGTCTTAATGCACAGTATGCCTTCCAATATGAAATCTATACCATCCAAAAAAATGTAGATAAGTAACTTCACTCAGTGATCATTAAAAAAGTTGATTGTCAGTAATTATGAAATACCCGGATGAGTACATTGATTTGAAATCGTTTGTTCAGCGCATCAGCAACATGAGTTGGCAAAACGCTTTGTCCGACTCTACCGACATGTTGGGATCGTCCTGAACGCTCAGTTACGGAACATGTATGTTCCGAGACATGCTTTCGAACATGAAACTTTGGATAATCTCTTAATGTTGATGCTCGAACCTTCCAAGAGCATCCCTTCACCCAACACTTGGCAGTCAAAAGGAATGGTGTCGATTTATGAATATCGAAATCAAATTTTTTAACCACGGTTAGAATTTTCATTCTTATCACCAGCTGCTCTTTCATCTCATAGCATTGTCCGATAGCTAAATCCAAATCTGTCAACTCAAGTGTTAATGAGTTCGCAACATAACCATTTCCTTCACTAACAAAAAATAGTTATGTTCTCTTCTTAGGAGGTAATTTTAGATTCTCATGATCATCTTTATGTATCGTCCCAATCGCCTTCAAATTTTTATAATCTGCTTCTTCTTTAATCCCAGAAGCCTCCTCAATATTCACATCGTATTCTTCCTTCATCTCAAATGCTTCAAATTTCTCATCATCTAAGTCGGTTCCATCATAGTCATCGCAATAATCAAATATGGCCTCATTATCTTCATCACAATCTTTTTCCAAATTAAGTTCACCATTTCGAACTACATCTTCATTCTTATCATCTCTTATTTCAAACCGAAATTCATCTTCCAATGGCTTAATATCAATTTTTTTTCTTCAATTCCACACAAATTCGACGACAATAACGTTTGGATTGCCCCAGAAAAACTTGAAATTGCCTACAATTTATGATATATACCGGAGGTGTATCTTGAGACAATTTCTTCAGAATCTCTATGGGCAACATATAACTCAATTTCACGTCAAATTCTCTCTTATCCAAGCTAAAATCCTCAAACATCAAACCCATTAGAACGGCGTACTTCATACAAAATGCAGCTAATATCATTTGTGATCCTCGCTTAGCATCAACTACAAAAATCCATCGCTTCCTCTTGAACTTCCACTCTCCACATACCAATATAATATGCTCCACTATTGCTGATCAATTGAAATGAATAAGCAACGGTAGACCAATATATATGAACTCGGTATACGGCTTCTATGGGGACAATAAAATACAACCCTAATTTGTACAGTCAGTGTTAGTCCGAGATTATTTCTGCGACAACATACGAATAATTTTGCGAAACAAAATTGCGATTAGAAACACAAATCAGCGGTTGACAAAAACTGCGACAAAGTGAAAAAAATTATGCGATATTATTGTGCCATAACAACAATCAAAACTAGGACACTATAAACAGCGAACACATACAAATAATTTTGTGAATACGTAATAATAATTCTGCGAAACAATTATGCGAAATAATTCTGCTGTAACTACTAACAATCTACCGAGATAAAAACAAGCGACAACGTAAGAATAATTCTGCGAAACAATTCAGCGATAACAATAAACAAAACTGCGACATATTAAACTTGCGTCAACGCGAAAATAATTCTGCGAAACAATTCTACGATACCAACAAACAAAACTGCGACATATTGAACTGCGACAACACACTAATAATTCTGCGAAACAATTCTGCGATAACAATAAACAAAACTGTGACATATTAAACTTGCGACAACGCGCTAATAGTTCTGCGAAACAATTTTGCGATACCAACAAACAAAACTGCGACATATTAAACTGCGACAACGTAAAAATATTTATGCGGAACAATTCTGCGATAACAATAAACAAAACTGCGATATATTAAACTGCGACAACGCGCCAATAATTATGCGAAACAAGTTTGCGATACCAATAAACAAAACTGTGACATATTAAACTGTGACAATACACTAATAATTCTGCGAAACAATTATGCGGTAGATAAAAACTGCAACCACGTGACAAAAAATACAGCGACAACGGATCAATTGAAACGGCGAAGATGCATAATAACTATGCGATAAAATCTACGCGGTGGTTATCGTAATAATTTTGCGATACAATATTCGTATAGGGGTTCGACTGGGATTTAGAAATTTTGAAAGACAGTATAGTAATTAACGAAAAATATAAGTTATCGTAATAATTACATCTAATATATAGGTCAATACAGTTATTCTCCTTTAGTTTTATGATACAGGTTGTTGTAAAAAAAAGTTGTCTCTTGAAGAGAAACACGTGTGGTTTGGTTTGTTTTTGGAAATGTTCTAAGAAACATTGTCCCAACCTGAGTAAACCCTAACACCAAACCAAATTCCCACCTCTGGCTCTGATAAATTTTGAAGATATATTAATTTTTCTGAATTATATATCATAACTAATATACATCATTCATTACATTCAAAGTTTTGACAAAAAAAAAATTTCATTCTTAGTTCATGCTTCAGCATCATACTTGTTATAGACCAAAACTTGCTTCTCCTCCCACCATCTTTGTGCTTCCTTCTCTGAAAACCTCTTTCGACTGCAACCAAGATAAGCAACACTCACATTAACACTTACGCATATGTCAAACCTGATATAACTACTCCAAGCACAATTATATATTTTTACCTAAATCGTACGCGTTTAAGCGTCTTCTGACCGCAAGGTAAGGCCGTGTAAGTTATATATACACCGGGCTCGTATTGCTCTACTTGTTCTGCTGTCGAATCTTGTGTTCCATTTTGTAAATGCCCTGTTCTTGTTATAGCGGGAGATGCATCTACTAATAGCCTAATGTTGCTGTCACGGCTCGAGGATTTTGTGACACAATGTTCTACAACTTGTTTGTTTTCGGATTGTGAACAAGTCGTGGTGATTGGTGTGAGACATGGAATGGACATTGAATCATCAAAGATTGGCGAGACTTGAGAAGGATTGCACCCAATGCCGGTTTTAGGATTACTCAGTTTCTCCTTATTCGTTTGAAGCTGTAAGTACAGAGACAGAAATGAGAGATGAATTAAAGAAAACTATGTTTGATAATCTGTATCTTTACCCTTGAGGCCATAGCTTTTATTATCTCTTTAGCGGCTTTAGACTTCTCAGCTTCTTCTTTAGCAACTTCCGATGTCTTCTCGAGCTCTCTTTGGCATTCTTCGATCTTCTCATTACCAAGTTCACACTGCTTCTGGAGATTTCTTATCTACATTTTCAGGAAAATGGAAGGAATCTTTAGTGTGTAATATGATGCTATAGTTGCCGGTAAGAGAAAGTAAAGTACTTTACCTCCGCCTTTAGCCTTTCAATTTCTTCGACTAAGATCTTGTTAGACTCAGACGAGGTCGAAATCTTTGTCGAAGATGGTCGTCTGGATGGGACTGATAGATTCATAGGACTTGTCAAAGGGGGTGACATTTTATCGAAATGAAACAGAGAAGGAACAGAGACTTGTCCCCATCGAGGCTGTCCATCTGTATATCGATTAGCTTGTGGAAGACTCTGCATCTGATTCTCTGATTCGCTTTCTGTCCATTCATCAGATACCCTACGTGTAACTAACTGCATCTTTGGAGTATGATTCTCTATCTTAACATTCTTCGAAAACTCTGTTATTCTCCATAGATGATCAAAGCAAGAATCACAAACTCGAGAGAGCTTGCTTTTGTTCGGTGCCAACGAAGCATTTACCGCTTTCTTGCTACTACACGCGTTGCAGAACAAGAGACCACAGTTGTAACAGTTGTGTTTTTTCCGTGTGAATCCAAAAGCTGATTTGCAAGAACTGCAAGCGCTTTGATCAGTCAAAGAGATCTCTTTGTGTAAACAAATCGCAGCCGTTAAACTCAACCCGCATGCTATACTTTCCACCAACCTATCACCTAAAGACTCGACCAGAACAGGCGAATTTCTATCTCTAACGTCGCCTATTCCGAGTTGTCCGTTCGCGCCTTTTCCCCATGTATAAACATTTCCAAACGAAGTTAGAACCGCTACATGATTTGATCCCGAAGCAATGTCCTTAACGAATTGTCTTGTTAGATTTCCTAAAACCACATTTATCGACTTATCTTTCGCCCGTGGACATCCCAACTGCCCGTGGATCGAGCTTCCCATTGTATAAACTGTCCCTCTATTACTGAGTGCAACCGTCAAAGTCCATCCACAAGAGACTTTAGTGAAATCATGATCAACTAGCTCGGAAACACAAGTTGGCACGAGCTTTCTCTTGCTGTCCGTGTGTCCTAACCGTCCTTTATCGCCATCTCCCCAAGTAAACAACTTTCCGTAACTCTTAGCATTGTAATATTTCCGGTCGATGGCAGTTTCCACTACTGCAGCAGTGTGCCACGGTCCACAAGAGACGGATATTACCTTCATTCGCTTCAAAGATTCCACTTCTTTCGGTTTTGTAACACTCTCAAGGCTCCCATGTCCAAGAACTCCAAAGGTTCCACTACCATAAGTGAAAAGCTGACCAGAACAAGTCACAATGGCCGTGTGCCACGCGCCGCAAGCAACACTACAAACACTCAAAGATCCACCAAAAACATCGGATATTTTCCGAGTTAAGAATTGTCTTCCTGATTCTCCAATGGTTCCACCGTCGATTCCCCACAAGTAGAGCTCTCCGGATTCCGTAACAGCACATGTTTGATGATCACTACAAGCCACTGATCCAACGGCAACACCCTCAAGTGATTCAACGCGTTTTGGATGGTCAATGTCAATGTTAACTTTAAGCCCTAGCTTACCGCTGTTTCCATTGCCCCAACAAAATACTTCACCTTGTCTTGTAACCAGCGCAGCGTGTTTTGCACCTAGCGATATACTCTGTACATCAAACATGGTGGCGGATTCTAAAAGTTGAGGAGAGAACGCATCGGTCTGATTCTTTGATCCCTCGATAAGACCCGTTGTAGCTCCCCATATCATTATGTCTTTGAGGACATTGGATCTCGCAATTGGTTGAGTTATAATATGAGGAGGAGAAACAGAAAATCTCTGTGATGAATGCTTGCAAAGCTCTGAACCTGTCCGGTCACAATCTGAGTTCCTGAGATTATAATTTGTTTCATAGTAAGGAGAAACTGGACCAAAGCCATCAGAAGCAGCTGATTCAACGGAGTAGAAACTGTCTGAAGAACATGAAAACCCGTTCGATAAACACCTCTCCTCAAGTAACGTAGAAGGACTTCCACATAAACTGCGTATCTTCAAGAACATAACAATACACATCAAGAATCGAAACAATATATGAACGGTGAAACAAAAATCAAGGCAAGAAAGAGTTTTGGTTACCTGAGTGATGTCAGGGGTTTCTTCAAGGAGCCCGAGATTCTGTTTCCTGCGGATAAAACTCGCAGGGCTATTGATGCAACTTTGAGCTCCCCTGCTTGTCCGTAGATTCGCAGAAGATCTCGCATTGTGGTGCTTAGTTATCACGGCTCTAAGGCCTTTAAACCAAGAGTCTGCTTGTGCTTTATCCTTGCATATCTACATCACATACAAAACATTTTCAGGAACATTTATAGAAAGTGTTGATTTTCTTAAACACTTGCAACGTTACCGAACTTACAAGATCAAGAGTGTATTCTCCATTAGCATAAATAAGTGAAAAAGACTGCTCCTTTCGATCCGGTTGAGCTTGCTTCTGAAAGTTTGGCTAATAACAGGAGAGAAACATGTCAGTATCAGCTTTAACCTTAATGAACAAACAAAAGTTTATCCGCTACTTACCGTGATCTGTCCTCGAACAATCGTTATAACCGAGCTCATTCTTAATTGTCTCTCATCTTGTCCTGAGTACCAAATTAGATACTTCTCATCCTTGAAAAAAGTAAAAAGAACACAACTTTACCAAAACCCTTTTAATGATAAACGATTACTCTCTCTTTGCTTTCTACATATGGAGGGATTTCGATTGAAAGATCCAAAAGAACTTACCATGGAGAGTTTAAAAGGACAGAATTTTGGGTTTCCCCTTCTCCGACATTTCAGAAGTTGTGCACCTTTCTTCAAAGCCAAGATTGCCTGCAACAAAATGATCAATCATCATAACCAAAATCCTGCCAAAGATCTCGAATTCTGTGATAGTATATAAATACAGATCTCTAAATAGTTCGAAATTAAGTATGAACAGAGTCATGGGATCCTGAAAAGTGATTATAAAGTGTTCCAGAAAATCAGAGTGTATGAAGACAAAGAACTGGTAATGGAATGAACACAGAGTGTGAACAGTAATCTCTCTCGAAGTAAAAATGGAGAATTTAGGAAATGCATCAATTTCTTTATTTCTATAATCAAGAAATTGTGGGATAAAGTGGGAATCAAGAATCAGTGAGAAGAAGAGAAGAGAGAAGATTCAATGTAGAAGAATAAAATAAAATAAATAAAAGGTAGAGCAGAGAAAAATAGAAATGAGAAACATTCATCAAAACCTGTTCATCGGTTCTGTCACGCGGCACTGTAGCTGAGATTTTCTGTTCGTCCATAACTTTGTCAGAGAAGAAGAAGAAGAAGAAGAGAATTTGTGTATCTATAATATAATTTTCACCTCTCTCAGCTTGTAAGGTATTTATATTTTTATAAAAATCTTGATTTTTCCTAAGCTAAGTAGCTCAAACCACTGTAGTGGTATAATCATTAATTCAGTACTTTTTATTTCCTTAAATAACCCTTAATAAAGATTTTTTCACTGTTTATGCCACCGAATTTGCTAAATATATTTTTCTTACTGTTTTTTTCTTTTCGAAATTTTAAGTCTGTGATATGTATATTTAAATTCAAACACAATTTCAGAAGTTCTAAAAGATTCATTTTTAAAACTTAATTATAGTCCCAGGCCTAGGACCAAAAGCGAAACTTTCAACATTTAAGTAAATTAATCAAATATATTAATGATAATGAAATTGACTTAGGAATATTTTACCTGTTAGCAAAAAGATAATTACCTGTATATATATATATATATATTCTTTTTTACGTTGAAACTTTGAATTTTTAAAGTTCCAAAAATAAATTTTAACTTTATTTCAAAAATTTCATTTTTTAATTTTTGGTAACAATCAACTTAGTAATTTAAAATGGAAAGTATCAAAATTGTTTTTTGTCACTAAACTATATAGTTTTGTTTTTATTACTCCCTCCATTTAAAAAAAAATGATATTCTAGCTTAACTTTTTTGCTACATATTATGTGTTATTGTAAAATTTCAATGCAACTTTTAAAATAATTTTCCCTTTTTAACCTCATCAAAATTAATTGATTATATTTAAAGAAAATATTAAAAATTGTAATAATATAAACAGTTTAGGAATATCTATACTGCAAAGACTTCTTCAAAGAGTCATACCAAGAACACAAAACACAATGGCCAATAAATTTGCCCGCGGAGCCTGGATGCATGCGATAGTAATGGCAGTAATGGAGCAAGATAAATCTCATTATTTTTATTTTTCTTGTTAACAAAAAAAACAGTTTAGGAGTACAATAGAATTTAAACACTGTTTTTTAATTTGTATTAAATTTGCTAGAATGCCATTGTTTTTGAAATGGAACGAATATTTATTTTCTTTTTTGAAATGGAAGGAATATTTATTTTCTTTTTGTTAGAGATGTTTTGATTTTGTGTTATTTAATATTTTTTAATATGATTATATATTTTATAAGCTATAAAACTTTTAAACTTCATTATTTTTATTGTTTCATACGAATTCTACATTTTAACATATCATTTAATGCATTAAATATATTTTTTGTTAATAATAAAATAATGAAATAAATACATTAAAGGGGTTTTACTAGGTAAGATGGTGAGGTAGAAGTAACGTATACCTGATTAGAGCCTCTCTGTACTTCATGTTAAGTTGTCTATCTTCTTGTTGGTTATACGTGGAAGAAAATATATTTTAAAGTTTTTCACTCTATTATCAATATATAATTAATATTTTAAGAAGCTACCCATTTTTTAAAAACATTACTACTATCCATTCTTTTTGCAATTAAGATTGTAACTATAAGCGATACTCATTCAGAAACCAACGATATATAATGACTCAAACTACCAGATTGGTTAACTTAACCAAGGAGGATGTAATTTTTGTTACTTCAGTTGTTGTAAAAAAAAAAAGATTGTAACTAGAAACGTTTTCGGTTCTCTATATATTCTTTTAATTAAGAAATTCAAATAGTTAGTCCGTATAATTCCATAGACGCATATTTGGCTGGTATTAATCTTTTATCAAAAAAATAAATAAAAGACAATACGTTAACAAATTGTATTATAATCGTCATTACATCACAAGTCAGAGTCGGATTTTCATTTAAGAAAAAAAAAAGAATTGGAAGTTAAATGTTGTGATTTTTTTTTCCTTGACCGAAAAAATTTAACAGCTAGTCAAATGCAATTAATTGATATGATTTGGAAATGAAATAATGTGTGTTGAGGTGCATTAAGAAACTTAAATAGTTGTTAATTTTAAAACATCTGTTAAGAATAATAAAACAGAGGGGAGAGTTGCACGTGTGCACAAAACCACATGGGTTACTCTTTCAGTTTTTTTTTTCCCCTTAATTATTACTCTTTTTCTTCCGCAATTATTCGTTTCTCTTTTCTTTTTCCCACAATTATTAGTTTCTTACTAATTGCCTCTCATTTTTTTTGTCTTCTTTGTCTTTCTTTATTTTTTTAATTTTGTTATTTTTCCATTAGACAACTGGCATGAAGACAAGAGTACGACACAAACCCAACATTGTCAACCTTTTTTGTAAGAAACCAAGCAAACACATACAAACTCCACGTTTATTGCATATCTTAGATTTTAGCAAAACTAGAGTAGTAACTTTCTGATTTTCGTGTGGGCCGAAGAATCCAATGAAATTGAAACTTTTGATGCAATCTTGTTTTCAGTTAGTGTCAAAAAGAAAAAAATATTGATTTTAAAATGTTTCAAAGAATGAATCTTAATAATTATATTGTATTCAATGTATGATTATATTTCAAAATTAATAATGACTTTATCGTGGACACCAAACATTGTCAATCTTTTTTTTTTGGAAGAAGCCAAACAAACACATACAAATTCAACGCATATTGAATTGAATTTGTTGGACTATAGTAAAACTAATGTTGTAACTTTTTGATTTCATGTGGGCCGAAAATTCGAACGAACTTATGTTCTTGACGTGATTTTGATTTCAATTGGCGTAAAAACAATTGATTACATGTGTTTCAAGAATGGAACTCGATACTTAAGTTGTAACTGAAGGCATGATTGTTCAAAATTAATAATGATTTTATGTAAATCACAAAAAAAAACATTAGTAACGCACATTTATATTGGTTGACAAAATAAATAACAACATTTTGTTGATCTTTTTTTTGTCAACTCATTTTGTTGATCTTAACAATGAAAAAAAAATTATAATTTTCATATATAAATAAATCAAATTCATCATTTTGATCATTTCATGGCAGGACAGTTTATGTCCTATCACCGGGCTCTAGTCCCAAATTGACACATACAAGTAGCATCATGTGTATAAATGGTTTTAAACATAAATGGCTCCATAGCGAGAGTATACGTGTAAATTTTGAAGATTTTTGTATAGTCCACTACAGTGTAGGTTATATTTAGGAAGCATATAAATTATTCACCAAGTCCCGACTTCTAGTTCGGATAGTTGAAGAAGATTACTTGCAAAAATGTATTAATTTGTTATGATCCATGATTGAAAGAACACATGTGCCGAAAAGAAGAAAAAAAGCTCTCATGCAATATAAGAAAGAAGAAATTGGGTGGTCGATTTAGCACCATATAAACAAGTCTTGTTAACCTAAACAATATTAGTCAAAGATCGTATCGTATGAGTATCCAATGTTTGAAAAAGTACCTGTCACCTCTCACTGCCTTTTAGTTAGTAATCTAAATCACATTTGAAAAGAGTCCACCCCACTGTTTATGGGATTAGTATGTATTAAAACACTTCGGATAGGATATTTTATATCAGTTTTTAACTAATATTTTAATTAAAAAAAACAAAATAAAAAGAGAGAAAAAGAGAGAAACAATATCTTAAAGAGTTTGGTTTAGAGTTTAGAGTTTGGTTTAGAAACTCTAAACTATACATATCTATTTCATATTGATTCAACTTTTTTATTTAAATAAATAATTTAATTATATTAAACATAACAATATTTAATTTGTAAGATATTGAATGTTGAGTCTCGAACCATTGGACGTACTTAGTTGCGTACTAAATTTACTAAATACCTAAATGTAGTTTTTTTCAAAAAATAATTATTCTCAGTCGTTTCGATTTCGCTTTAAAAATGTTTATCTTTTCTCTTTTTCAGCAACTCAAGGTTTTACCGCTGCTTGCTTTTCGGCCAACTTTTGTTGGCTCTCAACTCCAGCGTTGTGCTTTTTGTTTAATTGTATGTGTCTTTTTCTTTCTTTTGTTTGGACACTGACAATGAAGTCGATATGGTCTCGTAACCGGTTCTAAACCTTTATTATCTGAGATGATGACAGATCGCTGAGCTGGTCCAAGGTTTTTTTTTGTGGTCGGGCTGGTTTCTTCTCAACGGTGGATCATATATTGGTGTGCCCTTTGGTCTAGTGCTGTTTGGCGGATCGATTGGTGGCAGTGATGGTCTTGATGTCGGATTTGGAGGTATCGGTGTTCTGAAGTTTTGGGCTTCTGGCTTCCGAAATATATATATATGTTATCCGTCGGTTTTGTGTATTTCAAAACTTATCAACATAACCAACAATAATTACTTTGTTGGTGTTCATATAGAAACAATTTTACGGTTTATAGTATTTCATTTATCTACAATTAATGAAACAATATTTGAAATAAAAGGGTATTCGTCTTTATTGAAAAAGGAAGATATATACTCCATGAGATATAAAATCTACAAAACATCAGCACACTAAGTTTTATCTTTATGAGGAGAGAATGCGGGCGAGTAATTTTTTATATATTTTTATATTTATTACAACTATCAATACAGTTTGACATTTTTTTAAAAAAAAAATATTTTTTTTTATTTTTGATGATCCTAACTATCAATATTATTCGTTTTTAGTTCTTCACATTAGTCAATAGATTCTACTATCACCATATGATAGGTATACGCAGTACTAGTCGTTTATCATTTTCTCTTTTTTAACAATTTAGTTTTCTAACAGCCGATCATGTCATGTAACCGTTTCTTCATTTTTACCTTGTTAGAACAAGCTAATTCTTGTTCCAACAATATATCCATTTTGATTAGTTGCTTCTTTCTTTAATTCAAGGCTTTACAAAATATCATTTTTCACCTAAAGTTTCACAACAATGCATTTATATATGTCTTTCTCTAGTCGATAATTCATAAAGAAAAAAGTAAAATTTTATTTTAAATATTTGCATTAAGAAAATAGGTTCCACTCTTATAAAACAAAGAAAATAACACAATTTGTACACACTTTAAGTTAACGACACTTTCAACATTTATAGAAAACGATACTTATTTTCCGAAGTAGGGAATATTATTGTTTATTGATATAAGTAATAAGTAATTTAAGCACATGGACAAGCGCTTCTAGGAATCACATTCATTCAATTGATAGTTTCTTGGAAACGACCTCATAAACTGAACCGATGCATGGAATCTACGTAAATGTATATACGTGCAGAAGACGAACACACATGCCCATGCATCCCCGCACACTCACACAGACAAACCTCTACGTATACATCATACACGTTGATGTAGTATGATGGCTGTCTGTACTTGGATAAGCTAAACTTAATTTAGTTATTTAAAATGGTATTTGAAAACTTATTATCACATTAAATCGTGCGCCGTTCGTATTTGTAAACCAATTTAAAGTTTAAACAATGATCACATTAAAACTCCTCAACCTATCATCATGCATTATGACAACAAAACTACTATTCACATTGTTTATATTTCTTTTTTTCATGAACGCACCAAATACAATTAAAGTAGACTGCCATCATATATATGAGAAGGTGGAACTTGGAATAATATCCCCAACTTACACTAGAAGTTCTGATCAACTTGCAAACATTTTCACCAAAGCAGCAAACTCGTGCAACCACATTTAGGGCAAGCTTGGCTTACTTGGTCTTCACCAGCCAAGCTTGAGGGAGAATACTAAAATATATTATATAGACTTCATCAGACTTTTTTTGCTAAATCCATGTTCTAAATGGCCAGATAAACAAAGTTCAGCCTAAGAGCATCAAATGCATATTCATTGGATACTCTACAACTAAAAAAGACTACAAATACTACAATCATGAATCCAGAAGAACCTTTTTGTCTCAAGATGTCAAACTTGATGAAGACAAAAGTTCTTATGAGGAAAAAGACTAGAACAAGCTAAAAGACTTGACCTCTTCAGGGTCTGATCTTGCTGCCAGCCTTAATATTATTCTGAAAAATCTTAATTTTCCAAAGGATTGCACAACAAAACCTCAACAAGCATCAACATATGTTCAAACTGATGATAAAGAGGTGGTGAATGAAGATGCTCAAAATGATGATTATCCCACCTCACAAGCAGCTATAGAAAACAAAGAATATGTTGAAGCTTGTTGAATCAAGAAGAGAAAGAAGAAGTGGCACATGAAGAAGAACATGATAAAATTGTAGACGAGTCTTAAGAAATAACTCATGAAGTGGTCATTCATGAGGATGATTCTCCTCCTAAACGTAGAAGCACAAGACTTAAGACATGTCCATCCAATTTGATCAATAAACAGTTTTGCTATAATAGTTATGCTATTTCTCATCCTATTCAAGTTTATTGTTCTTTGGCTAACCTTCTCTTTGATCGTCAAGCTTTTCTTATGAAATTGATTAGAAAACTGTTCCAAAAACTTATAAAAAAGCAGAAGACAATCAGACTTGGGATGTAGTAATTAATGAGTTTGGAGCCATGAAAAAGAACTATAATTGGGATGTGACTGATTTTCCTAAGGAAAAAAAAATAATTTGGATCCAAGTAGATTGTTACAATCAAATATCACAACAAAGATGAAATAGAAAAGCAAAAACCTCATCAGACTATATTAGATTTTACTAGATTTGTGTCCATCATTTATTATGTCACTCATAATTAACTTTAGCAGCCCATCTCTCTTCTTATTAATTATGGACAAAATTATAAATCTCTTCTCTGTCCTTCATGAAGCTAGTTCATTTATGTGTCATGAAGCTAGTTCATTTATGTGTCATGAAGCTAGTTCATTTATGTGTTTATAACAACTAGATTATATCTCTATAAATATATAAATATTTATACAAATTAAGTTAAATGAATATACAAATTATCTTTGTTCTATTCTCTATAATTTCTTTATTTTATTTAATCGTTTTATTTCTACATCATTTTTACATGTTTTTCATTTTTATTTATTCTGCCAGCTTATATATATCGCATATATATATATTTCACCTTTGTATTTCACTTTAATTAATAATTTTTAGATGACAAAAAAGCGAGAGTACGACAACCAATACTATGCGATTTTGTCTAGAACAACGAAATTAAAGATAGAGATAAAAGGCTACACTAAATAAAAATTGTTCCATTTAATCACGTTGTGGGTTAGGTAATAAATGATAATAGTATTTGAGGAAGATATGATTGGGCATACGATTACATTCGTCATACATTCAGTTTGTTGGGTCCCAATTAGGGGGAAAAAAACATTTACGTTTGTCATATTTTTATAAGTGAACATCAATTATTGTGGGAATAACGTTCGTGATTGTAACCTTATCAGTGGAAAAGAAAATTACTACATTTCAATATATATTGGGAGACTATCACCGGTAAATAAATAAATATATATATATATATATATATGCAAGCATATATTATAGTTGAAAGTTTTAAATAATTTGGTAGGGTTCATACCAAATCCTATGGTTCTAGGCCACTTGCTACTTCGACTTCTTTCGGGCATTATGAAGTCGCTTTGGAACTTGATCTCTTTGCTTTCCGTCTTTTTATTTGTGTGGTTAGGGTTTTAATAAGATTCTTTATTCTCCTAGTTAGGGTGGGTATAATTTCGGTTCCGTTTCGTCCTGTCCTGTTCTGTCCCGTATCCATTCCAAAATTCCTATTTCGTATGGGAATGTATTCTCACATGGGATAAATTTTCAATTCCCCAATAGAAACAGGATAGGACGGGTTGAGAAAGAGAATTACCTAAGTCCCCTTTGGGACAAACAATTTTTTTTTATATATATACTTATATTTTTTATACATAACTACATATAAATATATTATACTCAAATTCACCTAAAGTTTTAAAGTTTTAATAATAATATAATTATTTAGGTTTCAATTAAGTTTGATTTTGTTTTGTCTGTCAATTAGGTTTAATATAAATTGTTTTTTGTTTTTTTTTTGAAAAGAACCAGCCACATACGTGATACATGTTTTGTTCTTTTTTTTTCTCTTAACAATAAAAAGTAAATTCAATTTGATTAATTTATTGAGTATATCTAATTAGATATAATAGATTTTCAAGTTTCATCTTCTCTAATTTTGCTTTTTTAAAATTGTAAACAAAATGAACTCCATGCCCCTGCATCGGTGATGGATAAAATTATGTTTATATATATATATATATATATTTGTATCATGTTTTTTTATTTTGTTGTTGAATTTATTTTATTTCACTTATTGTGTTTTACATTTTTGTTTTTATTTATCTAGTTTGGATCATGGTTCAGTATCTTATAGAACAAGATTTAAATTTAATTTTATCATATTTTTAAAAATCATTTTTTCGAGAATTCTCGTTTCCGTTCTATCTCATCCCTTCCATCCCGTTCCCGTCCCGAATTTCATATAAGACATAAATGGGACATGTTTTTCTATTCCCGAAATTCCCGTCCCGTCTTATTCGCGTAAATTTCCGTTACGAATTCTAGTTTGCCCACCCCTACTCCTAGTAATAAAAGAGAGCCTTGTGTTGTAATTACTGTTCTTTTAGTCTCGTTAAAATACTTAATCTACTAGCTAGTAGTCTATAGTTTTCTACGTACCAATAATAAATCTTAAGCTCTATAGTTTTTATGATAGGAAGACATAAACATGATAAAATAGTCTTATTTTCCATCCTCAAGATTCAATCTCAGAATTTTGCATATTTTTCCTACAAGATTCTTATAATTCAAGTTGAACTACCGACCTTAGATAAACTAATAATATATATGAATTCTTAACATACATAATATATATTAGAATTCTTTCATAGTCAATTCTGTAGTATTTAATATTCCCGCAATTTTGGTAATCCAAGTTCACTACACCGATTTCAGAATAATCTCACGATTTGAAATCAACTAATAGATTTGAAGTTGGTTTATAGATTTTAGGTTCACGTGTTAGAAGTATTTGTAAATTGATATTACATTCGGACGTATTGACAAATATAATAAAACACGTGTCGTTTTTTCTTTTTAAATAAGTTATTACAACATATATACAAATCATGTAGATTCAAGTTCATGTTTTTACACTATTATCGTGATTGTGTGATTAGGCTGTCTTCCACAATATGGTTTTATACCATTTTCTGGTTTTGTCATTTGAATATTTTTTTCTATGAAAAATGTTTATACATTCTTGAAAGTTTTATAATATCTCTTCGAGGTTTTTCGTTTCGTTTTGGAAAATTATCTTCGCCTTTTAATGAGCTGTATAAAATGTTCATGAATATATTATAGGTTTTAGTACAGTTGTATATACCACTAAATGGGAGATATTTGTATCTTGTAAATTTGTAATCGTTTTCTTAACTAATACAAATAATTTACCAGTTAAAAAAGTCATGTATATCATTAATTCGTTGCTGCTATGATGTCGAATCTTCTGACGTTTCCCTCTACGTATAATTTTTGAACTTCATTTATATTTTATGATATAAAATAAAATTTAAAGATACAAGTTAGAAATAAATAAAAATATTAATTGAATTATCGTCAAAAAAAATTTTTTGGTTAATTTTTTTGGTTAACTTAATCTACTGTTTTTAATATTCTTTTTAACCGTTTAATATCAATTAGTAGCTGAAAGTTTATGGATTGATTATTTATCTGTTTTTGTTTCCAACCAAAATCTAACGAATAAACAGTAAAAATTGATAATTTTCTATAGTGAAATTATTAGCTTAGTATGATATATAATATAATATTAAATTATAAATGTAACTTGTTAAACTAATTATAACACCATACCAGAAATAGTATATTTATGTTGTTTTTTTTGTCAACAATAGATTTATGTTAAGTGTATTGATTTATAAACAAAATCAAATAGAAATTTAGCGCATTAAAATTGCTTGGTCTATATAAAACCACAAATATAAAGTATGTAAACACAAGTAAATGCAACTTGGTATACATTATAATAATATATCGACAAACATAGTTAGAGCTAGAACATGTGCCATTTCTGTATAATCGATTAGAATTTTTTATAAAAAATAAAAATAAAAAACAAATATGTGGATTTCAAATTTATTATGTAGTTCATTGTCTTGTTATTTGTGTGAGTATCACTATAGCAATTTGAATAGGTTTAAATGTAAGCTAATGGTTTACAGTTTCTTTTCTCTATCTTTGTGTTTTAAATTGGACAAATTAACCCAGGTTGAAATGTTAAAGTTGGAAAAATAAATTATAGTTTTATACATTGGAATAAAATTATAGCAAATATTTTCAGCACAACTATGACTTCTCTTGCATTTAGCTCGTCGGAGACATGTCAGAGAAATGCAGCAACTTTCTACCATGACTCTTAATGTTTGTCAAATCGGGCGTACCGTAATGTCTTGTTTTTTTTCTTCCATGGCCATGTGGCATTTATTATAACTGATTATAAGAATTGTTTTACGAATTTCATTAAAAAAAAAATTTGTGTGCACACACAAAAAAAAATTTGATTTCAAAATAGCTATTGTATTAAAGTTTTATACTACTAATGCAAATTCAATATCAAAATGATTCAAAATTTTCATAATAAAAAATCTGAAATTTAAATTAGAAAACTAAATAACCCAAATATAATGTTTTAATTTATTTGTAATTTAGCATAAAAATACTTTTATATAACAATTTATGCAATTTTTAACTTCAAATTTTATTTTGGATATAGAAAACAATTATTTTTGTTATTTAAAATATTTCTCATGAATATATAATAGCTGAACCAAACATAAATAAATCCAATTGGTATATAGATATGGCTATTACCGAACCAGATCTCTGTATGATCTATTGAAAATTTTGTAAAATATTTGTATTTAGTGATCAACTATTTAAAATATCTTAATTTTGTATTTTCTTAATTGAAAGTAGAAAAGAAAACCATTTTTATAGAGATTTATCTTTTCAAGCTTAAAGATGTGTTAATTTTAATTGGTTGCGGAGTCAATTTTAGATCATTTAAATATTTAAAACATTTAAATTATTTTCTGGTAGATCAATCCACCTACGATTTCGTACCTTGTATAATCTGCAATCATCTATTGTAATAACAGTTATCTAAGTATTAGTGCAACATGGTTAGTTCCAAAAAAATTATAAATTTTTTGACTAAATTTCTTTCAATTTTTTTTTTAGGAATAAAGTTGAAAATAAAAAACAAAACGAATAAATTTGGTAGTCAGTGATATAATCTCCCAGACTTAACTTGATCCCGATAAATAAAATCAAAATAAAAATAAAAAAATATAGAAGATAAAATATAAATTTTAGAGTGATGTCACCGATTTTAGAACCAAGTTTCACAAAAATCGATTTTGAGACAAACTGATTCTTCTTCCGGGTCAACTGATATGAGGCTTTGCTAATCAGTTCTAAAATCTTGGTGTATCTTGTTTCATGTCTTTGTGATTTTCATTGCACTTCTTTTGATTATTCTTCTTTCGGATGATATCTAATCACTTGTCAACTGTTCGGATGATATCTAATAAAAAAAACTGTGTTGTATATGAGAAGAATCCACCTCAGGTTGATTTTTACATAATCAAAATTTAGGCTTTGTGATATTCCAAACTTGTCATCTATAAAAATCTGCATAATCAAATTGTTGAAGAGCAATTAGTAGTTTAAGATATCATCAATTACCAATATAAATGTCTTCAATTCAATTCAATGCAATGATATATGATACAAGAGCATCATAATACAATAAAAAACAATTGAGAATAATTTTAAAATTTATTTAATCTTTTATTTATTGAATCTAATTATTTGTGGCAGAAAATCATAGTATAAAATTATAATTCTAAGTTCAATTTGTATTTTTTAAAAAAAAATCTATTATATCCATAATTTCAATGAATAAATACAATTTTCTAAATAAATTTCTTAGAAACTTAGTAAAACCTAAGCACAAATAAGAAGAAATCATACAAAAAGACATAAACTTGTAAATTAAAAATATAAAAATTCCCTTTCTAGGAGAAGAGAGTATGATAATTAAATTTTACTTTAAAATTTATTTAAACCAAGTTTAATTAAACGAAATTATAAACTTTTGAAACTTATGGATTTCAAAAAGAACTTTTTTTTGTTTGTATATATATTTTAGGTTAACAAAAATACTAAGGATTGATCGATCACTAAATTTTTGGGTCGATAGACTGGTCAATCAGGTTCTTCTATAAAATTCAGAAGGAGATGATCGACCGCAATTGACTTAGCTAGATAGATCATATTGCCCGATTGATCGAGAAGTGATCGATCAATTGTCTTCTTATTCGAGCTGCTGATGACTTTTTCTAGTCAATCATCAGTCCATTCAAAATCTGATATTTACTAATTTCTTTGATACAATCAAGATAATCCTAAAACATAAAACACTTACTAGTGGATTGCCTTCCATTCTGCGCTTATTTTCAATGTTTGTTACCTTGATTTGGTGGTACATATGCTAGTCACAAAAATCAAAAAAGAGTTGGGCCAGTGCACCTTTGGTCATTCTCTTTGACATATTATAAACAAGACACACAAAACAAAAGACAATTTTCCATAGCAGAATGACAAAATTCATATAAATGAAGTTTACTGCTAATTCAACATATTTCTTTGATGCTTATATGATCATGAGGATCAAATTCATTTGACGAAAAAAGAAAATTAACTTCTTCTTTCAAAGAGAGTTTTTAATAAACAGTCAACTTCATCTATGTTTATCTCATAGAATAGTATATTTTCATTTTTATAATCTATGTTAATTTTATTATTTTATATTTTATTCAAGATGATATCTACATCAAAATCATCTCATTCTGTAAGGTTTTTAAAGAATGAAATTAAATTCATCTACCAGTGAACATTTAAACTTGAGATTATCATTTAGAGCAGAAAGATAACTAATATAAAGACTTATTGGTAATTTCAGGCAACTTTTTCTATTCTTAAGGCCTCTAATCTTTGAATTTCACTTATGAAATAATCGCATTCATAAATGAGATTGTGATTTTGCAAACTATAAATTATATCTTCAATCCAAGGCATTCGACTATCTTAAAAACTAAACACTTCAGAGATTGATTCACACGTACCTTTAAGTTGAGTTGGTGGAATCCAATATATCACTTCTTTAAGTCTATTTGCTATATCTACCTCAAGATAAGGAGACTCTCTTCTTTCAATTAATGCTCGATGAGAGATAAGGTTTACCTTAATGTACATTGCTACTTCATCTCTCCCCCATGTCGGGTTTTCCTGGTGGACTTTTTTCAGCTCCACTTTCTGCTCTGGTGTAAGCACATCCTCAAAATAATCATATGACTCATTCATTGAGGTTCAATAGAAAAAATAAAATGGTACCCTACAAGGTATGAGGAAATCGATCCTCTAAATGAAAATAGTCGATAGAAAATATAAAATGATACCCTAGAAAGATAGGGAGATATTAACATGTAAGAAAGGAATAAGGAACTGTGTCAAGGCTGTTTATGAGACCAGGTGTTAAAAACAGTAAGATTCTACATGTACTTTGATCGATATTTTGTCGGTGAGACCTCACGCCTTAAATAACTAAAGGAGTAAAAAATGGTGAATTTAACTGACTCTCAAGGATTCGAGCAGGATTTCAGACGATTGCAAAACTTGTGGTAAGTATACTAACATATTATCTAATTTTGATTTTGTTTAATGCGGCTTACAAGGGTGATGGTCAATATGGATTTAGGGTTTATTGTTTATAATTTTTCTAATGACTGTGATTTTCTTAGTTTTAAACCTCTAATCCTGCTTTTTCATTTATTTTGTTTGAGGATAAACAAAAGTTTAAATCTAGAAAAGTTGATATACATAATTTTTTAACCACTTTAATATGTGTTTAAAAGGTTTTTAATAAAGAAACTGATAAGTTTTAGTGTATTATTAGTGTTTTAATATTTTGGATGTAATTTGAATGTTTTGGAAAAAAAAAAATGAAAACAAAGCATTTTGGAGATTTGCAGTTTTCTGACATCAAATGTTTTTTCATTATATAAAATTTTTTCCATCACTTGATCTTACTCAAATTTGAACATAAGATATTTTATATTGTTAGATTTCTCTCTAAGTGATTTGAGGCCAACCTAACAGTTAGATCTTAATATATGTCTAAAATAGTGAAAACTGATATGTATAGCATCAAAGTAGAGGAAAGCATAGAAAATGAAGAGTGATTGACATGGGTGATAAGTGATTGATCGATCTGTACTCTCAGTGAATTTCCAGAATAGAGTGATCGAATAGGTCATCAAACTAAAAACTAAGTGATCAACTGATTAGGGGTGTTGATTGACTGATCACCCCTTGTAATCAATCGATCAGGGGTGTTGATCGACAGATCACCCCCTGTGATCGACCAATCCCTGGTCTATAAAATAAGGAAAATTGCTAGATTTTCCCACTTATCAAGGTGAAAAATCCTAAGCATCTCATACACCCATAAAAGAGCAAGAGGAGCTACAAAATTGAGTTACAACCATCTTAAGTGGAGCTTGACAAACCTCCAACTACAAATCACCAAAACTTCATAGATTTTATTGTTTTTCTCTTTTTTAACTGCTTTAGTCATTGGAAGAGGATCTTATCTTTTGTATTTCAGTAGAGAGAAGCTTTTTAAACCCTTCTTATTTATGAAATTCTTTATATTGCTTTGATTTTTTGCGTGGCTGAGTAACTTTATGCTGGGTTTAAGGGTTTCTAAAGAAAATTTATTCATGGTTTGGTATATAGGTTTTATCGTATGGAGTGGCGATTTCATTAGATCGAATTAATCATATGTTTATTTATGTTCATGTTCTAACTCGTACACCTACCTTTGATATATGAAAGTCATAATCATAAACATCACATGATTGATTGGTCTGAGTTAGATTAGATAGGCTATGTGTTTAGAACACTATAACTGATTTTATACATATCTAATGAGCATATCAGACTTTTTTGCATCTTTGTGTTATTGAATTTACTTGTTTACAAGAATATGATTTATATTCAATAGGATAAGTCGGCTTTAGACCATGATAGTAGAATTATCGAATTGATGTGTTTCGAGTTCTAATGAAAAGACTTTTAATTACCTCTAGTTGTTTAATTTTGAATAATATGAACTATGAATCCTTAAAGATTATCTGACACCCAACAATTTGTTTTAGCAGCTTTATATTAATTTAATATTGCTTAGTTCATTTCAATCACAACGAAAAACCAAAATTTTGTTTTCTGCTAGCTTAATTCTTATCGATAAAGTTTATAATAGAACCTTGTTTCTCCGTGGATTTTATCATAAAATACTATAACTGAATGTTATCTTCTTGAAAATATTATATTTTAGGTTGCATAAAACTTGGGTCGATCACTTCTGCTTGCTCTATTTCATGGCCAAACAGATGAGTTTTCAGTATTTTGAGTATAACTTTTAATCCAGTCGACTGATTGAGCTCAAGCCACTAGAAGATGGAAATTAACATTTTCAGCTATCTTGTGTTTAATTTTGAGCAAGTTCACACCATTGTAAGTCATCTACCTAATGCAAATAAGTATTTTATGTCTGAAAATTATTCAATCTCCAAAATGTTTAAATCTATTCTGTTTTGCATAAAACACTTATATTTTTTTTGTAAGATTCTTAAAACTTCAACAGTATTAAAAATTTTGATATCCAACCAAAAGTTAATTATTTGTATTAAAATATATTAAATATTATTAAAAATGATAAATATAAGATATATCATATTAATACTAAAAGTTTAATACTCATAAGAGTCGAGTCGGGTAATGGGTATTTTGAAATTCAAGAATACCCAATTCAAACCCCAGCCCTAATGAGAATTAACAATGCAAATAGTGTTACAAATGTCAAATGACTGACATTTGATCATTTGACATGTGCTTGCTACTTATTATTAGTCCAGTGGTTATATAAGTGGGACCTGCAGCAATAAATAATATCATTTATGTGATCGTCGGGCTAAATTTTGCGTGTGCGAGGGATTTTGGCTACATGTTAAAAAGTTGGGAGAACGTAGGGTAGGCATTGTTCATATAATGTTTTTATGATAATAATTTTTTATACAATGTTCCCTTTCCACAACGAACATACACACAAGTCACAATGTCATGTTCGTGGTTAGGTATTATTAAGTGAAAACAGTAGCTTTTTATAGTTCCCCTAATGAATCCAAAACATTATGTATACTTTTCTATTCGGTATTTTTGATATTTCACATTCATATAATTTTCTCAAACCAATCTTAACGGATTCAAAACGTATAGCTTATAACCAATACGTCCCACATGTCGCTAATGTTACTAAATTATTAAAAAAGAACATATACATTAAGAAGCAAAAACAAATTACATGAAAAATAAGGTTTGTTTAGTATCCTAACATTGTAACTGAAATTTTTTTCAAGCGATTAGTAGAGCGCAAATTAAAAGTCTAGCCAATCGATTGGCGCAATTGGATTATTATAATAATTAAAAGTCCTTTGTGTTAGTGTTGTTGTTCACTATCTAGATTCAAATTTATATTTTTTTTTTTCCTTTTATTTTCTTTGTTAACCAAAAGGTTTAAGACTGAGATCTGTCTAATTTCTTAGGATGAATGTAGCTATAGAGTGAGTAGTTTATTTTGAATATTCAAATGAGGATGAATTATACTTTGTCTTCAAATTTTTTACCTCTAGGCTACTACCGCTTCTATATTGTATTTTGTTAAAAAAGAAAAGAGGAGTTAGAAATGTAAATTTTCATCGCTAATGACTAAGATCATTTTTATTGGTGAAAAACTTGAAAACATATTTTATCAATTTAATAATATTATTTTAATATAGTTTAGTTATATTATTAAATTATAAACTATAAAAATTTGAAATAATTATGTGAAGACAAGTATAATATGTGTCTCTCAAATAAGAAATGCTTTTTATTTCCTTTTTTTTTTTTTAATTTTTAATATGAAAATTTATCGATAAATTCTAATAAAAATATTTAAGGGAAAACGGACAATTCTTACATCAACACTTAAACCGTAATTTTATCAAGACCTGTATTCACAACTTGTCTTAAAACCTATCCATACTCATTATTTTCTAAATTACATATTTTAACTCTAAAAAAATAACTTATCATATGCAGACGTTGATGACCTGGCTGTAGTGTGATGAGAAGTCATCAAATTATGAATAAAAAAGTATCCGTAAATAACAAAACAAAATCATTTTAGTTTATATATATGAATTTTGACTTCGCAAAAGTGAGTGGGTCATAACTAATTTGCCTTAGGGCTTATCTTAGGGTTTGCAATGGATTTCTAGTTCCAATATCCATTTGCGCAATTACGAACGATCAGATGGGATGGGCTAATTGTTTGGGCCGAAAAAAAAAGTTTTATAGTCATCACAAATAACTAAATCAATTGAAAAAGTTAGATTTTTAATGGATTTTTCGTCTGCAACGCAAACTAAAACTGCTATCACAAAGAGGTGTATACTGAATATTATCTAAAACATATAATAATGATTTGATTAACTGAAACAAAAGAAGTTAGAACTGTGAGTTTGATTAGTAACTCTTTACTATTGTGGTGTGGATTGGGTGTGGCATGTGCTCCATTCTATATTAGTTTTTTTTTTGGTTCTTTACGTCATTAATATAGGAATTTTTATTTAAATATTCCTTAGTCTAGTCGTTAGTCATAATATGTATTCCATACTAAATAAATTTTTAGATCTGTCCCTGACTAACATTTTGTGTTTCTAGACGAGCATACACAAGTGAAGTTTTTTTAGCTTATTTTTGTATAATGTGCACTCGTTTGACAAAAAAAAACTGTAATTAAGTTTATACTATTGTTAATATGTCATTGAGATGAATCGGAAATAAAATGTGATAAAAAGAATCGCGGATACAATCTATTTCCCGTGAAAAAACTGCTGATGCTCCACCAATATATACACACAAGATCTTACAAGAAGCAAAGAACAGTTATTTTCCAGTTTTAGGAATCAAACTATAAATATTTTTATTTATATATTTATATTGAATGAGTTTGATGAAACCTGAAACGTCCACATCCAAATGGTTTGGATAATTTTTTGAGAACGTTAGGTATGGACGACTGTTCTTCTCTTGAAGAGTCTTTTCTTTGTTAACCATCAGAAAATAATCCATCTGATCTGTAAGACGACAATGACACTCTTAAATACACACATCCAATTTTATTTTTCCTTTTAAGGTAACATCCGATTTCTTTTATATATTACAAAAATAATGTAAAGCTAAACATAGATAAAATATAAAACTAAGTTAAACATATATATTCTTAAAAGTCACCATAATATATATTGTTTTTAAACGAGAACAGAAAATGGATGTGGTTAGGTTGTCAGCATCTTTTACGCAGATGGGGAATTTATAAAACAATATCTCCATCGGTGGACCACCAAAGTGCATGTGAAGTGACCACTTCTCTGCATTATGATCCAACTAATCCGTAACCACAATAAATACTAAACTATATGATGTTGTGTATATTTATAGGGAGATTTGGTGTAATAACTAGAAGCTTATAATTAATTATGATTGGATGGTTTTTATGGAGTTTGTGGTTCGGTTTGCTTAGTAATCTCAATTTTGGGTTGGACCGAGACTTTCAATTCTTGAAATTATGTAATTTGTTTTAAAGTTTTCTTTAAAGCTTTTGACTTTTTTCTTGTTGGATTATGGTTACAATTTGTTTTGTGTTTGGAAGCCGGCTTTTGTATCAATATATATATTCATATATTTTATCCAGTTAATATTAATTATATCATATAACAAAAATAAATATATTTATAAATATAGTTTTTAAATATATTTATTTTTATAGAAAGCAATAAGAAACCTTAATATATTGTTTAAGGTCATAAATTTAATACATTTTTGAGGTGTATGTTGAATAAGAGATTTAAAACAAGTATATATTACTATATAAGTTGGATATAGTAAAATAAAGACAATTTTTTTGTTTCAAAAAAGTTGATATTTTCTCGAGACAAAGGCGGTCGTGGGTTTGGTCGAGATTTTACACTTCTGGTTTTAGTTGATGGAACCCTTTGGTCTGGAGAGCTTAGGGTGCGGTTTGTTTCATCTTCTGATGGAGGTTTTGGCTGAACTTATTTTTTTCAAGACTAAACAGATATGTATTTACTAAATCGGATATATCTCTTCAGTAGCAAACTCAAATGATTTAAAATCATTTGCATATGAAAACTAGCTCAGGTAACTTCATATACACCAAAAATTATCCCAAAAAATTTTAAAGAAAAGTTTATATGAGGTCAAACTTATGAAAATTACATTTTTGAGATTTTAAAATTTTAGTTGATTATTTTGTCTTTAAATCAAGTCTAAATCGTGAGGTCTAATTCTTGTATTTCATTTTGCTATATTACATTATTTTAATTTTTTACATGTTTAGACCTAAAATAACCTAATTATGAAAAAAACTACTTCAAAAAATATATAATCACAATAAAAGACAAAAAAATTATAGAATATTTTTTTAAAAACATAAAAATCACATATATCATATAACATATGTGTGGCTGCCGTTCCATCTAGTTTCTCAAGAACATCTTTTATTTGGCAAAACGTTTACATTACATACCTTAATACCATAATGTGATTCGTCTTTTCAAACAACTAAAAATTCATCCCAAACAAAACTATAATATTACAAAATTGCAACTTCAATTTCTCACCGAAGAGTGGATGAGGTTGAAATATTAAATCCACAATTACATATCCAACACGATCTTTGAATTTGCTTCTCGGACCCTTCTTCTATAACAAGTGGCGGCTACAACGAAGATATTAAAGTGGGGACAAAAACGGAATAAAGTAATAATAATGGGGTCCAAAAATAATATCCGAAATTATAAAAATACCATAAATATAATCTCCCTCTCCTCTTCACAGACTTTTTCACCTACTCCAGTCATCAGCATCTCTCTCCTTCGACGATCTGTGTCTCTCGCCGGAAAACTTCTCTAGTTTGTAGATCACCGACGATTGGACTGTCCAATCTGATCGACTGAATCCGTACTATCTAACGAAAAACCATGGCGTTTGAGAAGATCAAGGTGGCAAATCCCATCGTCGAGATGGATGGTGAGATCTCCTATTCTCTCTTCTCTCACTCAGTCTCTCTCTCTCTCTCTCTCTCTCTCTCTCTCTCTCTCTCTGTTTTGATCAGATCTTTTCGATGATTCTCGATGCGAATGTAAAAAGTATCACCTTTCACTTGCCTAGTTTTTATCGAAGTTTCGTTGTTTCGCTCTGATCTGATAACTGGAATATAAGCATGTGTAAACTAGTTTTACTTTCATGCACGATTTAGTTTTGGCTTGGTTCTGAACGTGTATTACGTTATAGATCAATACAAACTGTAGCTCTGTTCATTGATCGATTAATCAAGGTTTATGATCTGACGAAAAATCTGGGCTCGTTTCAGTTTGAAGAGATTATATATTGGTAAACTATTTGATCTACAGCATCCGACCGGCGAAATAGTTTTTATATTTGATTAGAACACTCTCTGAGAATGTCCCGTCAGAAAATTGGACCGGCGTGGTGATTGTTCTGTCTCTTGGTCATAATTTCAGATTAAAGAATGCTGATTTTCCAGCTATTGATTTTGTTGACGCTTCGTGTGCTAGTTCCTTAGTCTTGAATTAAATCATTTGGTGATTTTTACTCACACTTTATGCTTCCTTGGTCTTGTGTAATAGGTGATGAAATGACCCGAGTTATCTGGAAGTCCATCAAGGATAAGGTACAAGAGCTACGTATTCTGATGCGTGTTTAATGTGTGCGCTTCATTTTTTTCGCATTATTACAAATTCGTTTTCTTAATGTTTTCAGCTTATTACCCCTTTCGTGGAGTTGGATATCAAATACTTCGACCTTGGTCTTCCTCACCGTGATGCTACAGATGACAAAGTTACTGTTGAAAGTGCTGAAGCCACTAAGAAGTATGTGTTTGAACTTTGAACATACTCTAATAGTCCTTGTGATTTGACCACTCAACGAATTTTTTTCCTTCTCCTGCTTCTTTGAGGCTAACTTATGTTGCATCTCTGCTATACTGTGTGTGAAATATTAATCTTCGACGCTTGTAATTTTTTGTTTTAGGTATAATGTGGCGATCAAGTGTGCCACCATCACTCCAGGTCTGCTTTAATAGAGATATTTTGCTATTGAGTTTCTTTGACAATGGTTTCATTTTACTAATTATTGATCTTTTCCACAGATGAAGGCCGTGTCACGGAGTTTGGCTTGAAGCAGATGTGGAGAAGTCCAAATGGAACCATCAGGAATATTCTGAATGGTAAGAAATTCACAATTATATGTTTAGCCTATCCAATATCATTCTCCGTTTCCTTACACTTTGTTTGTCTCTCACAGGAACTGTATTTAGAGAACCAATTATCTGCAAAAATGTTCCCAAGCTTGTCCCAGGTAATTATTGATAATGGTCTAGCTGCATTAACAATTTTATTGCGAAAGGGTTCTGAGAATATGTCTTGTTTTCTCCAGGCTGGACAAAGCCCATCTGCATTGGAAGGCATGCTTTTGGTGATCAGTACCGTGCCACTGATGCTGTAATCAAGGGACCAGGAAAACTGACTATGACTTTTGGTAAACTTATTACCTTTCAGAGGTCGTCTCGTTTGGGGCTGGCACTGTATAATTTTGAAATATCTTTCCGTTTTTTCTTTCCTATTCATCAGGTTCTAATAATTCTGTAATGTCTTTGATTTTCAGAGGGAAAAGATGGGAAAACTGAAACTGAAGTCTTTACATTTACCGGTGAAGGCGGTGTTGCTATGGCCATGTACAACACTGATGAGGTATACTAACACTTACACTCCTTCCAACTACTGTCAAAATTACTTGTTCTTTTGGAGATTGGCCTCCCAGATCAAGTTATATATGTTTTCCTTGTTAATATAGTCCATCCGTGCTTTTGCTGACGCATCGATGAACACTGCTTATGAGAAAAAGTGGCCACTTTATCTTAGCACAAAGAACACCATTCTTAAGAAATACGATGGCAGGTATGTGAATGTTAGTTTCGGTTATTTTACCATATATCCTTTTGCTTTGTCCATATTTGATGTTGGTTGCATTTTCGCTTTACTATGAAGATTCAAAGACATCTTCCAGGAAGTGTATGAAGCCAGCTGGAAGTCAAAGTATGAGGCTGCTGGAATATGGTGAGTCGACTCAGTTTTTTTTCATCCTTGGAATATCATGGTGTCTTATGTATGTTGCCTTTGATGGAGGAGGATCTAAATGATAAGACTTGGTTAGGTATGAACACCGTCTCATTGATGATATGGTGGCTTACGCTCTTAAGAGCGAGGGAGGCTATGTGTGGGCATGCAAGAACTACGATGGTGATGTCCAAAGTGATTTCCTGGCACAAGGTTTGTGTGATCCTAAATGAATATATCTGTCGTAGGCAACAGCTCCATTGCAACGCATTATTCTGTTATCTTGTCGGATTCACTAGGGTTTCGTTATGTTTCGTGTTAGCTAATAGTTTCTTATATTGTGTGTAGGGTTCGGGTCACTTGGATTGATGACATCTGTTCTGGTATGTAACATGATACGATCTCTGTTACATGTTCCCTTTGAGTTGTTGATTCAAAGTTTCTGCTTTTACAACGGTTGTGTTATCTTGATTAGGTCTGCCCGGATGGAAAGACGATTGAAGCTGAAGCAGCCCATGGAACTGTAACCCGTCACTACAGGGTTCATCAGAAAGGTGGGGAGACCAGCACAAACAGCATAGCCTCCATTTTTGCTTGGACTCGTGGACTTGCACACAGGTGACGAGAAAAACATCCTTCACGCTTAATATTGTTTTTTTAAAAGGAAGATGGTTATATAAACGAATGCAAATCTCTTTGAACAGAGCTAAGTTAGATGACAACTCAAAACTCTTGGAATTTACCGAAAAGCTCGAAGCTGCTTGTGTCGGTACAGTGGAGTCTGGAAAAATGACAAAAGATCTTGCACTCATCATTCACGGCTCAAAGTAAGTCCACCGTCTTCTTCTTCTGCCTTCATTCCACGTTTCTCATCAAAATTGCTTCAATTAATTTATGATTTGTCTTTTCGTTTTTTTATCTAGGCTCTCGAGGGACACTTACCTGAACACGGAGGAGTTCATCGATGCAGTTGCAGATGAGCTCAAATCCAGACTCGGCGTCAAAGCTTAAAAAATTTGGGTAAAATTGGACGGCTCAGTTCATCAGTCATAAGTGTCTATCTGGTGGGTTTGTGAGTGTGGTTGGGATTGGAAGAAATAAAAGAGAGAACTTTTGCTTAAGGGGGAATATTGAGAACGATTTGTTTCATCTCCTATAATATTTTCCAAACATTGTAACATGTTTCCCTTTTTATAATTCAGATTTCGAATTTTATTTGTCATTGATTATCGTAACTCTTTTCATTTGTTCGAGTTGAGGTGCTTTCTAGTGTATTGTTTTACCCGAAATACATACACTCTTCAGCTTATCAGTCTTGATGATACGTAGCCACTCCCCATCGCAAAGTTTTGTTTAACAAAATAAATCATATTTCATAGATTATGACAATAATGATATTTAAGTTTTTGCTTTTGTATAAATGTTGTTCAATGAGAGAAACAAACTTCTATATAAAAGATGTAGTTTTCAAGTATGGTTCGATTTCTAAAATTATGGTGCAATTTTTTATTTTGATATATGGATGATGAAAACTTGAATCACGTGTGAACAAATTTTTTTTTATATAAAAAAAAATAAACAGTAAAATTATGAGACACTATTGCAACGCATTCTCTTTGTGCAGAGGGTAACTAGTAATTTGGATAACCGGTACGCAAACATAAGCTGGCCTGGAAAGCATGCATGGGATAAAATTACATATGCGAGGTAAAAATGAGAAGGCTAGGCCTCATAGACTTTAGAGACTTCAACTTAGCTTTGATTTCAAAACAGAGCGGGAGGATTCTTCTAAATCCGCATTTGCTGCTTGCTAGAGTCTACAAAGCTAAGTACTTTCTCAAACTTCCTTATTATGTAAAACTTGTGCAGCGACATCCAACCATTCTTGGAGAAGCAAATGCCAAGGCAGCAAACTAATTGCCCAAGGAACACGATGGATTTTAGTGAATGTCAAGAACATTAAAGTATGGAAAGATATTTGGCAACATTCAGTTCCAATATGATACTGATTTGAAAGTATCAGAATTTCTTATTCAATGAGGTGGTGTGTGGGATAAAGCCAAATTATATCAACTAATGTAAGCAGAGGATATTCGGATGATCAAGTTTCTCAGGCCAATCTTTACTGCAGCTGAAGAGTTCATTAGTTAGACCTGTACTAAAGATGAAAAAGCATTTACGGTTAAGTCAGGGTCTAATCTCCTACGAGACAATGCTAAAGTTGAAATTATCTTGTAGTTCCGGAAGATGCATTTGAGTTTTTAAAAAGAAAGTTAACCAATACTCTTTTACTTGTATTTCCAGATTTCTCTAGAACTTTTTGCATTTGAATGTGATGCATCTGGAGTTAGAAGTAGGACAGTTTTGATGCAGAGAGGAGACCTATAGTGTTCTTCAGTGAAAAACTATGAGTAACAACTCTTAATTACCCTACCTATGACAGAACTCAATGCCTTGTGAGAGCTTTACATATGTGCCACATTACATGTGACCTAAAGAGTTTGTTATCCATACAGATCATGAATCCCTTAAACATCTCATAGGAAAACAGAAGCTGAACAAGAGACATGCACGATGAGTTGAATTCATCGAGACATTTCCTTATGTCATTCATTACAAACAAGGTAAGGAGAGTGTTGTGGCTGATGCCCTCTCAAGAAGTTATGCTCTCTTATCTTCTATGGAAACAAAACTTTTGGGTTTTGAACATCTTAAGTCTTGCTATGCTGATGATCCTGACTTTGAAATGTTGTACAAGGAGACTAACAAACATGCCCATGGAAGGTTTTATCAGTTCAAGGGTTTCTTGTTTTGTGACAGCCGCATTTGTGTACCTTGTGGAACAGTGAGGGAGTTATATGTTAGGGAGGCTCATGGGGGCAGTTTACTGGGGCATTTTGGTGTTGTCAAGATTTTAACCACCTTGCAGGAACACTCCTACTGGCCCAACATGAGGAAGGACGTGGAGAAGGTTTGCTCAAGATGTGTCCAGTGCAAACAAGCTTAGTCCAAAGTGCAACCCACAGGTTTGTACACCCCTCTACCTATACCTGAAAAACCTTGGATAAATATTTCTTTGGATTTTGTTTTAGAATTGCCTAGAACTAAGAAACGAAGAGATAAAATTTTTGTGGTGGTTGATAGGTTTTCTAAAATGGCATACTTCATACCTTGTCATAAAAAAGATGATACAATCTGAGTAGCTGACTTGTTCTCTAAAAAAGTTGTTAGGTTGCATGGAATGCCTAGGGCAATTATATCAGACAGGGATTCTAAGTTTCTTAATCACTTTTGGAGAACTTTACGGGGGAAAGCTAGGCACTAGATTATTGTTCTCAACAACTTGTAATCCCCAAACTAATAGGCAAACCGAATCAGTCAATCGGACACTCTCTGCCATTCTGCAAGCTATAATTAAGAAGAATATTAGAACTTGAGAAGATCTTTTACCTTATGTGGAGTTTGATTATAATAGGTCCATGCATTCATCCACGTAACTCACTCCCTTCCAAGTTGTATACGTATTTAACTCACTCTCTTCCAAGTTGTATACGTATTTAACTCATTATCCCTCTTAGACTGATTCGCGTTGCCTCTAAAAAAGCAGACTAATCTTAATGGCAAAAAAGGCCGAGTTTGTTAAGTCTTTGAATGAGCATGTTAAAAGAAATATTGGAGAGAGGACAAAGATGTATGCATGGAAGAATAACAAATGCAAAAAGAACTGATACTCGAACCAGGCGACCTCGTGTGGATCCATCTGAGGAAGGACATGTTTCCCAATGAAAGAAAATCAAAGTTGATGCCGCGAGTAGATTGTCCCTTCTAAGTGCTAAGGAGAATCAACAACAATGCCTATCATATTGATCTCTAAGGTAAGTATACTATAAGTTCTATCTTTAATGTGTGTGACTTAATTTCTTTCGTGGCAGATGATTTGGATTTGAGGTCAAATCCTCTCAAAGGAAGAGGGGATGGTGCGACCAAGGATGACCAAGGCTCAAGCATGTAACAAGGAGACACAGATTCAACCGAAGAGAAGAGTGAAGAGGAGGACGCCAAGAGTGAAGAGGAGGATGCCAAAGAAGGAAGCATTCACCAGGCGGCCCAAATAGGAGACTCTAGGAAGGAGGCCCAAGAATCCTAAGGAGCTTGTACAAACCCAAAATTCAAGAAGAAGAAACAAATTGAATGGCCCAAGCCCAAGCCAAAGAAGAATCATATCAAATGGACCATACCTAAGAAGTTAAGGATTTGTGGCTTAGCTCACTAAAAAGATCAAGAGTAAAGCACAAAGCAAGACCCTTTATGCCTTAGTCAAAATCTTGGGAGAAGGGGAAGAGAAGGCCAAAATTAAACCAGCCTGTTATTTTAATGTGTTTTTTTGTTTGTAATTAATCACTTAAATTAAACCAGATTTTAATTAAAATTATAGAGTAAAAAAATCGGACAAAATTAGAATTAGATTAGGATAATTAGACATTAAACCAATTTGGTTTAGCTAGGGCTTCTCCTTAAGGGTTATTAAATACTTCTAGCAGTCTCTTGTCACAACACCACCGATTTTAATCATTTTTTACCCAAATAACTTGTGTTATTCCTCTTTTCTTTCTATGTTCAGCCTAAGAACATTGATTCAATCACATAGGTAAAATGATCTATTGTGATCATCATAGCTTTATAATAGGGTGAACTTGTGCTATTGGATTCATAAAACACAGAGGCTACTTCCACTCCTTTTCTTGCCAAATTATATAAACTAATGCAAGCAGAGGACAATCCACTGATCAATTTTCTCAGGCTAAGCTTTACTGCAGCTGAAGAGTCCATTAGTTGGACCTATACTAAAGATAGAAGAGCATCTACCGTTAAGTAAGGGTAGTTTCTTTAAAGACAATGCCAAAGATGAATTTTCTCTCACTCTAATCTGTATTAAAGAATCTGAAAAGTATCATCTAAACCAAAAAGAAAGTTTCTGGTGGATATTAGTACATAATGGAGGCAATTAGAAGAAATCCATAAAGATAGATACCACATGTCTAATTTGTGGAGAAACCACTGAAAGTACTAATAATCTTATTTTTCAACATAGATGATGCTGTCATGGATGTATGAAAATCGATGGATCTTCTTGAAGATGCTAGGGAAAACGACCATGGAGGCTACTAGCATTCCTTGGTGTGGATGATCTTCTCCTTAAGGCTGTGGATGGCTAAAAATATTTTTTGTAAATCCAATACCACAAGTTCATCCCTCTATAGAGCTATGGATAATCACAGTAAATCACTCTACATGTGTGATTGAATCAATATTCTTAGGCTGAACAAAGAAAGAAAAGAGGAAGAACACAAAAACTGTGGGTAAAAAATGCTTAAAATTGGTGGTGTTGTGCCAAGATGCTCTACAAATATTTAATATCCCTTAAGGAGAAGCCCTAGCTAAACTAGATTGGTTTATTGTGTAATTACCCTAATCTAATCCTAATTTGATTCTATTGGTTTACTCTCTAATTTTAATTAAAATCTGGTTCAATTTAAATGATTAATTACAAACCAAAAATACATTAAACCAACAAGATGATTTATTCTTGGCATTCTCTTCCCCTTTTCCCACAATTTTGACTAAGGCATAAAAGACCTTTCTTTGTGCTTTATTCATTGATCCTTAACTTCTTGGGCATAAACCATTTGATCTGATTCTTCTTGGGTTTGGGTTTGTGCCATTCAATTTGTTTCTTCTTCATGAATTGTTGGGTTTGCACAAGCTCCTAAGGCTTCTTGGCCGCCTTCCTAGAGTCTCTTATCTGAGCCGCCTGGTGAATGCTTCCTTCTGTGGCTTCCTCCTCTTCACTCTTGGCGTCCTCCTCTTCACTCTCCTCTTTGGTTGAATCCGTGTCTCCTTGTTCCATGCTCAAGCCTTGGTCATCCTTGGTCGCACGATTCCATCCTCTTTTGAGAGTATTTGACTTCAAATCCATATCATCTAAAATGAAAGGAATTAAGTCAGACACATTGAAGCTAGAGCTTATAGTATACGTACATTGGAGATCAATCTGATATGCATTGTTGTTGATTCTCTTTACCATTTCGAAGGGACCATCTACTCACGGTATCAACTTTGATTTTCTTTCATTGGAAAACCTGTTCTTCCTCAGATGGATCCACACGAGGTCGCCTGGTTTGAGTATCAGTTCTTTTCTTCCTTTGTTCTTCTTCTTTGCATAAATCTTTGTCCTCTCTCCAATATTTCTTTTAACCTGATCATGCAAAGACTTAAAAAACTTGGCCTCCTTTTGGCAATCAAGATTAGTCTGCTCTTTCAGAGGTAACACAAATAAGTCTAAGAGATATAATGGTTTAAATACATATAAAAATTGGACGGGAGTGAGTTACGTGGCTGAATGCATGGACCTATTATAAGCAAACTGCACATGAGGTAAAAAATATTCCCAAGTTCTAATATTCTTATTAATTATGGCTCGCAGAAGGGCAGAGAGTGTCCTATTGACTAATTCGGTTTGCCCATTAGTTTGGGGATTACAAGTTGTTGAGAAAAATAATCTAGTGCCTAGCTTTCCCCCATAAAGTTCTCCAAAAGTGACTAAGAAATTTAGAATCCCTGTTTGATATATTTTTTCTAGGCATTCTGTGCAACCTAACAACTTCTTTAAAGAATAAGTCAGCTACTGAGATTGCATCATCTATTTTATGACAAGGTATGAAGTATGCCATTTTACAAAACCTATCAACCACCACAAATTTTTTTATCTCTTCCTTTCTTAGATCTAGGCAATTCTAAAAAAAACCATAGAAATATCTATCAAAGGTTTATCAGGTATAGGTAAAGGGGTGTATAAACCTATGGGTTGCACTTTGGACTTGGCTTGTTTGCACACGACACACATGGAGAAACCTTCTGGTGCGACCCAGAATGAACCTGATTCGGATTCAACAGAAGAGGAGGATGAAGAAGAGGAAGAAGGATAGTTTAAGATGAAAGCAGGACCTGACCCGACCCATGACCCGGCCCATGACCCGTATCCTGACCCAGAGCACGACCCATAGACCAACTCGGACCAAAACTCGACCAAGACCTATCCATGACCCAAAGATTCACCAAATAAAGGAAAAGAAAGTAAGACCCATGTACAGATCCAAGGAGAGTTGTGGTTTGGTCCATTAACAAGATCAAGGAGCAAAACCCAAAGAAATGCCCTTCATGCCTTGGTGAAATTCGATTTAGAAGTGATGGAAAAGTCCCACATTAAACCAACCAATTGGTTTAATTTAATGGTTTGTAATCACTTAAATTAAACCAAAGGGATTATGATAGAATATAATATCTTTTGATATTAAATTATAAATCAATTAAATCAAAGATATTATTGTTAGCTAGAAATTAGGAGAAATAGTTAAGATATGATTTTGTAGATATGATTTAGTTAGGATCTTCAGCCTATATAAAGTTTTCACCCCTTGTACAGAAAAGACATAGAATTTTATAAACTATTTCAAAGCACTTTTGCTTCTTGTTTTCTCTGTTCAGCCTAAGAACATTGTTTTCATTCACTTAAGGGTAGAGGAATCTACTGTGAAATTCTATAGCTCTTTGCAGGGTGATCATGTGCTAGTGGAATCAAACCCCTTCATCATTCACATCAATTGGAGAGTTAGTAACCTCTAATTAAAACCCTAATCACCGCCATCAATCACTTACCTACAAGGGAAGCTAGTAGCTCCCTTCCATTCAAAATCATCAATCTGCTGCCTAAGGAGAGCTAGTAGCCTCCTTAAATCTTCAACCCTCATTCCCTTCAAAGTCGATCCAGAGGTTTAAACATAACCAAGGCTGCACCAAGTGGTATCAGAGCATCTTGAAGGTTAGGGTTTGTGAAATCACTTTGATTTCAAAACCACCATCACTTTTTTCTTATAAACAAATTCTTTTCTTTATATCTGTTGTAAGTCAGCTGAGCCTTTCCTGAATTACAAAAAGATCTAAGAAAAGGATCTAATTTTTTTTTTTTTTTAAAAAAAAAATCTCGAAAACTTAAAAGAAAAAAAAAAAAGAGTATATAGCAGAAAAGAAACCCTGCTAGGAATAGGTCAATCAGCTGACGAAAAAAAATATTGCAATCTTTCTATCTTAATCACAATAGGTTATAGCTCTAGATCTTAGGTGATTGAGCTTTGATCTAATCTGAACTTTTGGGAATAGCAAGAAAATTCTCTATTGAGAGATCACAAAATAGAAGTGAGAGAGAGTCTTAATTAACAGTTTGTTAAGTGTTTTTCAGGAAGAATGGAGAATCCAAATGAAGAAACCCCTAGAGGAGAAGGAAACACACACCCTCATAGGCTTGATCCATTACAGATGGAAGCAATGATGTATGAAATAACCAGGAGACTTCAAACTATTTTTGAAAACAGAACTAACCAAGCTAATGAGTTTTTCTATGGAGTTGAACCTTTTGCAGGTAGACCAGCTCGTGGAGACAGACCAAACAGAGGAGGAGGGCGCTTAGGAAGAGGCGCAAGGGTGAGAGCTAGACAAGGAGTTAGGCGAGAAGAAGAGGAGACTCATGGATACTCGGATGAGAGTGGAGATCAATACCAACACAGGAGCCAAGACCAGATAATAACCTAGGAGGACTCAAACTTCGAATTCCACCTTTTTCAGGAAAGAATGATCCAGATGCCTACTTAGAATGGGAAAAGAAGATTGAGATAGTTTTCAGCTGTCAAAACTATTATGGGGAAAAGAATGTGAAGATAGCAGCCACATAATTCGATGGGTAAGCTATCAACTGGTGGGAGCAGATTGCCACCACTACACGACGCAATGGATAGCCCCAGATCACATCTTGGTATGAGATAAAAACCATGATGAGAAAGAGATTTGTACCAGTCCACTATGGAAGGGATCTACACCAGAAACTGAGGAGACTAACCCAAGGAACAAGGAGTGTAGAGGATTATCATCAAAAAATGGAGAGTCTCATGATCAAGGCTGAAATAGATGAGACTATGGAAGCTACCATGGCACGGTTTCAAGGAGGACTTAACAGAGACATTCAGGATCAATTGGCGTTGCAGGAGTATGAAGACATGGATGAACTACTCCACAAGGCCATTCTTATTGAACAACAAAACAAAAGGAGAAACATTACAAGGAACCCATATATGTCAAACTCTAAACCGCCTTATAACAGAAGTGATAGACAAGGAGAGTCATCTTTCAAGACGCCTGCTAAGGCTAAGGAAGGAGCAACTATGCCTTCCCCACGTGAAAACAAGGGCAAAGGACCAGCAACTCAAACGCCTCTCACAAAGACCAGAAACATCAAGTGCTTCAGATGTCAAGGATTTTGACATTATGCCAATGAATGTTCAAACAAGAGGGTGATGCTTATCCTAGAGAATGGAGAGCTAACATCAGAGGATGATCAATCAGAAACAAAAAGTGAAGCTTACCCTGTCCAAGGGCAATTATTGGTTACTAGGAGAACCTTAAGTGCACAACCCAAGATTCAGGAGCAAAGGGAGAACTTGTTTCACACTAGATGCCTCATCCAGGAAAAGGTGTGTAGCTTGATCATAGATGGAGGGAGTTGTACCAGCGTGGCCAGCCAAACACTTGTAGACCGGCTCAACTTGGTCACTCACAAACATCCCAGACCATATCAGCTACAATGGCTTAATGAGGAAGGAGAAATGAAAGTTACAGAACAAGTGGAAGTACCTCTAAGCATTGGGAAATACCAGGATCAGATCATATGTGATGTGTTGCCCATGGAAGCAAGTCACATTCTTCTGGGAAGACCATGGAAATACGACAAGCGAGCTATCCATGATGGGTATACCAACCGACACTCATTCAAACACAAAGGAAAACAGATCACACTCGTGCCACTCACACCCCAGGAGGTTCACCAAGATCAAATACAACTAAAACAAAGGAGAGAAGAAGCCAAGGCACTAACACCAGCAACACACGGCTATGAATCCACCAAGGTAAGTCATCACAGTCTTTTTGCCACTCCTAGTGAAGTTGAACATGCATTAAATGAGCAACAATTTATGATGTTATTGGTTTGCAAAGAATTGCTAGCTAGTAGTACTAACTCCGGAAATACCGAGAGAGATTGAGTTTCTATTGCAAGAGTACAAAGATGTATTTCCAGAAGATCAACCAGTAGGATTACCTCCTTTCAGAGGTATAGAACATCAGATTGACTTTGTACCCGGCGCAACTCTTCCCAACCAACCAGCTTACAGGACCAATCTTGTAGAGACAAAAGAACTTCAAAGACAGGTCAATGAGCTCTTGGAGAAAGGACATATCCGCAAGAGCTTAAGCCCTTGTGTAGTACCTGTTTTGCTTGTGCCTAAGAAAGATGGTAGCTGGCGCATGTGTGTAGACTGCAGAGCCATAAACAACATCAGTTAAGTACAGACATCCTATTCCTCGCTTAGATGATATGCTTGATGAGTTAGAATGAAAGAGGGAGATGAATGGAAAACTGCTTTTAAAACAAAATTAGGATTGTATGAATGGTTAGTTATGCCTTTTGGACTCACTAATGCACCTAGTACCTTTATGAGATTAATGAACCATGTATTAAGGGCATTCATAGGACGATTTGTAGTAGTCTATTTTGATGATATTTTTATTTACAGTAAAAACATGGCAGAACATCTTGATCACCTTAGACATGTCTTAGATGTCTTAAGAAAGGAAAACTTGTATGCAAACCGAAAGAAATGCTCTTTTGGGACAGATAACTTGGTGTTTTTAGGTCTTGTTGTTACTTCTCAAGGTATTAAGGTAGACGAGGAGAAAGTGAAGGCAACCAAGGAATGGACCACGCCTAAAAATGTAGGAGAAGTGAGGAGCTTCCATGGACTTGCTGGATTCTATAGAAGATTTGTGAAAGACTTTAATACCATTGCAGCTCCACTTACAGAAGTCATTAAGAAAACCGTAGGATTCACTTGGGGACCAACCCAGTCTGAAGCATTCGAATTGTTAAAAGGGAAGTTGACTAATGCCCCTTTACTTGTGTTGCCAGATTTTTCGAAAACTTTTGAGATTGAATGTGATGCTTCAGGAATTGGAATTGGTGCTGTATTGATGCAGGAAAAGAGGCCTATAGCTTATTTCAGTGAGAAGTTAGGAGGAGCAACTCTTAATTATCCTACCTATGACAAAGAGCTTTATGCTCTAGTAAGGGCCCTGCAAATATGACAACATTACTTATGGCCTAAGGAGTTTGTAATTCACACAGATCATGAATCTCTTAAACACCTCAAAAGACAACAAAAGTTAAATAAAAGGCATGCAAGGTGGATGGAATTCATTGAAACTTTTCCTTATGTCATTCATTATAAACAAGGTAAGGAGAACATCGTGGCAGATGCTCTCTCAAGAAGGTATGCTCTTTTATCCTCTATGGAAACCAAATTATTAGGTTTTGAACATCTTAAAACTTGTTACACTAATGACCCTGATTTTGGAGAGTTGTATAAGGATACTATTTCTCATGCTCAAGGACGATTCTATCAGTTCAAAGGGTTCCTATTTCGTGACAGTCAGTTGTGTATACCGAGTGGAACCATCAGAGAACTTTATGTTAGGGAAGCACATGGGGGAGGTTTAATGGGACATTTTGGTGTTGCTAAGACCTTAGCCACGATACAAGAATACTTGTATTGGCCCAACATGAAAAGAGATGTGGAAAGGATATGCTCAAAATGTGTCGAGTGCAAACAAGCCAAATCTAAGGTACAGCCCACAGGTTTGTATACTCCATTACCTATTCCTGATCACCCTTGGGTAGACATTTCTATGGACTTTGTTTTAGGACTGCCTAGAACTAGGAAAGGAAAGGACAGCATATTTGTAGTGGTTGATAGATTTTCAAAAATGGCTCATTTCATTCCATGTCATAAAACAGATGATGCAGTTTTAGTGGCTGATTTATTCTTTAGGGAAGTTGTTAGGTTACATGGAATGCCTAGAACAATTGTGTCAGATAGGGATTCTAAATTCCTTAGTCATTTTTGGAGGATCCTTTGGGGAAAGTTAGGTACTAAGTTATTATTTTCCACAACTTATCATCCACAAACTGATGGTCAAACAGAATCAGTCAACAGAACCCTTTCTACTATTTTAAGAGCTGTTATTAAAAAGAACATTAGAACTTGAGAGGATTGTCTACCTCATGTCGAATTTGTTTATAATAGATCAGTCCACTCAGCAACAAAAATGACACCTTTTCAAATTGTGTATGATTTTAATCCATTATCGCCTTTAGATTTAGTTGCTTACCTTTAAAAGAACAGACTAACCTTGATGGCCAAAAGAAAGCCGAGTTTGTTAAGTCTTTGCATGAACATGTTAAGAAAAATATTGATGAAAGGACAAAGATGTATACCAAGAAGAAAAACAAGGGACAAAAAGAACTAGTACTAGAACCTGGAGATCTCGTTTGGATTAATCTAAGGAAGAAAAGATTCCCAAATGAGAGAAAATCGAAATTAATGCCTAGAGTAGATGGACCATTTTCAGTACTACGAAGAATCAACAATAATGCTTACCAAATAGATCTCCAAGGTAAGTATTCTATAAGTTCTACTTTTAATATCTCTGACTTAATCCCTTTTGTTGCAGATGAATTGGATTTGAAGTCAAATCCTTTTAAAGGAGGAGGGGATGGTGCGACCCAGAATGAACCTGATTCGGATTCAACAGAAGAGGGGGATGAAGAAGAGGAAGAAGGACAGTTTAAGATGAAAGCAGGACCTGACCCAACCCATGACCCGGCCCATGACCCGTATCCTGACCCAGAGCACGACCCACAGACCAACTCTGACCAAAACTCGACCAAGACCTATCCATGGCCCAAAGATTCACCAAATAAAGGAAAATAAAGTAAGACCCATGTACAGACCCAAGGAGAGTTGTGGCTTGGTCCATTAACAAGATCAAGGAGCAAAGCCCAAAGAAAGGCCCTTCATGCCTTGGTGAAATTCGATTTAGAAGTGATGGAAAAGTCCCACATTAAACCAACCAATTGGTTTAATTTAATGGTTTGTAATCACTTAAATTAAACCAAAGGGATTATGATAGAATATAATATCTTTTGATATTAAATTATAAATCAATTAAATCAAAGATATTCTTGTTAGCTAGAAATTAGGAGAAGTAGTTAATATATGATTTTGTAGATATATTTAGTTAGGATCTTCAGCCTATATAAAGGCTTCACCCCTTGTACAGAAAAGACATCGAATTTTATAACTATTTCAAAGCACTTTTGCTTCTTGCTTTCTCTGTTCAGCCTAAGAACATTGTTTTCATTCACTTAAGGGTAGAGGAATCTACTGTGAAATTCCATAGCTATTTGCAGGGTGATCCTGTGCTAGTGAAATCAAACCCCTTCATCATTCACATCAATTGGAGAGTTAGTAACCTCCAATTAAAACCCTAATCACCGCCATCAATCACTTACCTACAAGAGAAGCTAGTAGCTCCTTTCCATTCAAAATCATCAATCCGCTGCCTAAAGAGAGCTAGTAGCCTCCTTAAATCTTCAACCCTCATTTCTTTCAAAGTCGATCCAGAGGTTTAAATATAACCAGGGCCGCACCACCTTCTCCACGTCCTTCCTCACGCTGGACACCAAAATGTCCTATTAAACTGCCCTCATGAGCCTCCCTAACATATAAATCCCTCACTGTTCCACAAGGTACACAAATGTGGCTGTCATATAACAAGAAAACCTTGAACTTATAAAGCCTTCCATGGGCGCGTTTGTTAATCTCCTTGTACAACTCTTCAAAGTCAGGATCATCAGCATAGCAAGACTTAAGATGTTCAAAACCCATAAGTTTTGTTTCCATAGATAAGAGAGCATAACTTCTGGCGAGGGCATCAGACACAACATTCTCCTTACCTTGTTTTTAATGAATAACATATGAAAATGTCTCAATGAATTCAACTCATCATGCATATCTCTTGTTCAACTTATGTTTTCCTTTGAGATGTTTAAAAGACTCATGATCTGTATGGATAACAAACTCTTTTGGTCATATGTAATTTTCTCTTCCTAGTTTCTCACTAAAGAACGCTATGCGTCTCCTCTCCTGCATCAAAACTGCCACAATTCTAACTCCAGATGCATCACATTCAATTTCAAAAGTTTTAGAGAATTCTGGAAGTATAAGTAAATGAGCATTGGTTAAGTTCTCTTTTAAGAGCTTAAATGCCTCTTCCTGCACTGGTCCCCATGTGAATCCCACCGATTTTTTTACCACCTCAGTGAGTGGTGCTGCAATGGTGCTGAAGTCTTTCACAAATCTTCTATAGAATCCAACAAGTCCATCGAAACTCCTAACCTCTCCAATGCTTTTAGGCGTGGGCCATTCCTTGACTTCCTTCAGTTTCTTTGTCCACCTGAATGTCCTGAGAAGTAACAACAAAAACTAAAAAGACCAGGTTATCTTTTCCAAAAGAACAATTATTTTGATTTGCATACAAGTTCTCTTTTCTCAACACATCCATAACTTGTCTAAAGTGATTAAGGTATTCTTTCATGGTCCTACTGTAGATCAAGATATCATCAAAATAAACTACCACAAATCACCCTATGTAAGCCCTTAAAACGTGGTTCATTAATCTCATGAAAGTACTACGTGTATTGGTGAGTCTAAAAGACATAACTATACATTCATTCATACAATCCTAATTTCATTTTAAAAGCAGTCTTCTATTCTATCACATTCTTTCATCATAATCTGTTGATATCCACTCTTTAAATCAATTTTATTAAAGATGCATGATTCATGTAAATCATGTAGCATATCATCCAAACGAGGGATATAATGTTTATACTGAACTGTGATGTTGTTTATGGCTGTGCAATCTACACACATGCGGCAGCTCCCATATTTTTTTGGTACAAGCAAAACCAGTACTGCACAAGGACTTAAGCTTTCACGGATGTCCATTATATAGGAGTTCATTGACTTGTCTCTGTCGTCTCCACCGAATTGGTTTCTGTAGGCTGTCGATTTGGAAGGGTGGCGCCAGGTACAAAGTCAATATGCTTTTAAATACCTCTTATGGGAGGTAGTCCTACTGGCTGACCCTCCGAAAACATATCCCTGTAACTTTGCTAAAGAAGCCCAGTCTCTCTCACAATTTTCGGAATAAAGTTAAAAGAGCTAGTTAACAATTCCTTGTAAACTAGTAACTTCATGAATTGTTAATCAATCATTGCATGCTTCACATCGCTAGGAATAACAAAAAAGCTGTAATGACTTACCTTAGAGGTTCCCTCCATGCTGGAAACCTTGAATGAAGCCTTGGCTTCTTCTCTTCTCTGCTTTAATTTCATATGGTCTTGATGTATTTCCTGTGGAGTGAGTGGTGGCAGCGTGATCTGTTTACCTTTGTGGGTGAACGAGTGTATGTTGGTGAAGCCATCATGCATTGCTCTCTTGTCATATTGCCAAGGCTTTCTTAACAAGATGTGGCTGGTTTCCATGAGTAACACATCACAAGTGATCTCATCTTGATACTTACCAATGTTTAATGGTGTCCTAACTTGTTATGTCACTCGAATTTCTCCTTCCTCATTGAGCCATTGTAGTGATATGGTTTAGAATGCTTGTGACTGGCTAGACTGAATCGATCCACCAAGGTTTGGCTTGTCACATTGGTAAAACTTCTTCCATCAATGATCAAGCTGCATACCCTCTCATGGATAAGAAATCTAGTGTGAAACAGGTTCTCTCTTTGTTCATGAACCTTAGACTGTGCACTCAAGGTCCTTCTAGTCACCAACAGTTTTCCTTAAACAGGGTAGGCCACGTTTTCTTCATCTGATTGATCATCTTTATATGTCATTTCTCCATTATCTGAAATAAGCATGACCTTCTTGTTGGAGCATTCATTAGCATACTGACCAAATTCTTGACACTTGAAACACTTGATATTTCTGGTTCTGGTTGGCGTGAAGGTTGGGGTTGGAATCCCCTTGCCCTTGTCGTAACGAGCTGAAGGAGTGGCAGAGGTGCCCTCTGTGGCTTTAGATGGCGTTTAGAACAATGATCCTCCTACCCTATCTTCTCTGACATATGAGGCTGAAGCAAATGGGGTTTTTGGGTTGGTTCTCCTTTTTTTTTCTGTTCAATAAAAATAGCTTTGTTTAGCAACTCATCCATATCCTCATATTTTTGCAACTCCAACTGATCTTGAATGTCTATGTTAAGTCCTCCTTGAAACCTAGCAATGTTAGCTTCCATGGTCCCATTAATCTAAGCTTTGATCATGAGACTCTTCATCTCTTTAGTGATGATCTTTCACACTTCTGGTACCCTGTGTTCGCCTTCTCAACTTTTAGTGTAGGTCTCTACCATATTAAAAGGGAACAAATTCTCATCATTGTTCTCTTCTCAAACCAAGAGGTGATTCAAGGATCTCCATTGCACCTCCTAGTTGTAGCAATTTCCTCTCACCAATTGATGGGATATCCATTGAATAAGTTGCTGCTAGCTTCAACTTCTGCTCCTCTGAGTAGTTTTGGCAGCTGAATACCAATTCGATCTTCTTCTCCCACTATAGGTAAGCATCAGGATCACTCTTTCCTGAGAATGGTGGGATCCTAAGTTTGAGGCTTCATAGATTCTCATCAGATCTTGGTGGGTGGCTTCTCCAGCTTGAGATCCCACACCACTATCATCCGAGTAACCTAGTGGCTCTTCTTCCTCTTGTCTAGCGCCTCGTCTAGAGTCCAATCTGGCGCCTCTATCAAAGCATCCTCCTATGGCTAATCTTCCTCAACGAGCTGGTCTACCTGCAAAGGGATCAACTCCATAAAAAAATTCATTAGTTTAGTTAGCTCGATTTTCAAAAATAGTTTGAAGTCTCATGGATATCTCATCCATCATAACTTCCATCTGGAGCTGTTCAAAACGATGGGGTCGTGCGACTCCCTCTTCTCTGGGTGTCTCTTCATTTGGATTCTCCATTGTTTCTGAAATAACTTAACAAACTATTAGATAAAATTCTCTCTCTCACTCGGTTTCTCAGTTTTTGATTTCTCTTGCTATTCCAAAAAGTTCAGATTAGATCAAAACCCAATCACCTAAGATCTAGAGCTATAAACTAGTCTTAAAGTAACATAAAAATATTGCAAGTTTTTTTTTTGTAAGCTGATTATCCAATCCCTAGCAGAGTTTGTCTTCTGCTTCTTTTTCTTTCTTTTAGTTTTTTGGATAGTTTATTTTCTTTGTTTTATTTTGTGATTCAGAAGAGGATCAACTGACTTACAAATATAGAAAGAGAAAAAATGTTTAAGAACAAAAAAATGAAAATTCGATCGTGTTATGGGGGGTGAAATCGTGTGATGAGGGTAAAATCAAGGTGATTTCTACAAACCTTAACATTCAAGCGGCTTTGATACCACTTGGTGCGATCCTGGATGTATGAAAATTGATAGATCCTCTTGAAGGTGCTGGGGAAAACGGCGATGGAGGCTACTAGCACTCCTTGGCGTGAATGGTATTCTCTTCAAGGATGTGGATGTCTAAAAGAATGTTTTGCAAATCCAATAGCACATGTTCACCCTGCTATAGACTATGGATGATCACTGTAGATTATTCTGCCTATGTGATTGAATTAATGTTCTTAGGCTGGACAGAAAAAGCAAAGAAAAAGAACACAAGTTCTCTGGGTAAAAATGATTAAAATCAGTGGTGTTGTTCCAAGAGTCATATGGTTGTTGCAGATAATAAACATGGCTGTTGGTTTAATGTATTTTTGGTTTGTAATTAATTAATTTAATTGAACAAGGTTTTAATTAAAATTAGGAAGTAAACCAATATGACCAAATTAGAATTAGATTAGAGTAATTAGACAAAACCAATTTGGTTTAGCTATGATTTCCCACAAGAGTTATTAAATACTTGTAGTAGACTCTTGGCACAACACCACCGATTTTAATCATTATTTTATCCAGAGAACTTGTGTTCTATTTCTTTGCTTTCTCTGTTTTCCAGAGTTTTTGTGTTTTTGTGTTTTTGGTTTTTGTTCTTGTTTTATATTTGATATTAACACACAATAAATTTGTGAAAGAGCATGCGTTTTATTAAGATATGTTTAAGTATTTATAGTACAAACAAAGCAGTTACAATCGAAGAGATGCAATTGTTGATGTTGCAGTTACTTGATCTTGCAACTCTTCGTTTAATATGCTCACAGCTCCATCTTTGTAACTTAGTGATGAAATTTTGATCACTCTCCAATAGTTCAATGACTCTTTAGTTTAAATCAAAAGATTTTTGTTTGTACTTTGTATATATTTACCGTTCCATCCTAGCTGTGGCTGCTACAAATTTTTTTATAGAAGAAGGAACTAGAAAGACAAAGAGTAATGTGGAAGCACATGATATCAAAATTGAAGTATTTTTTTGGCTTGGCCTACTAACAAGATCAAGGAGTAAAGCACAAAGGAAGACCCTTTATGCCTTGGTCAAAATCGAGGGAGAAGGGGAAGAGAAGGCCAAGAATAAACCAGATTGTTAGTTAAATATATTTTTAGTTTGTAATTAATCACTTAAATTAAATCAGGTTTTAATTAAAATTAGGGAGTAAACCAATATGACCAAACAAGGATTATATTAGAGTAAATACTAAACCAATTTGGTTTAGCTAGGGTTTCCCCTTAGGAGTTTCCCAAAGAAATCATAAAGCAAAACCTGCAACTCTTTGGATTTAATCCATTATGATGTTTGTGGACCTATGCAAACAGAGTTGATGAATGAAAGTAGATACATTTTGACGTTCATTGATGACTTCAGAAGGATGATATGAGCATATTTTATAAGAAACAAGTCTTATATGTAGGATCAAAGTGTAAATCACATCAAGAGATTAAGTACTGATGGTGGATGCGAGTATATCTCAAAGGAATTCAACAAAATAGTTTGGCAGAAGGAAGTAATCATTCTCTTATGGAAATGGCGCTATATGCTAAAAGATAAAAGATTACCAAATCGCTTTTGGGCTGAAGCGGTTGCAACTTCTATTTATCTACAAAACAGATTGCCAACTAAAGCATTGGAGAAATGTGTTACTCCAATAGAAGCATGGAGCAGGAGTAAACCAAGTATAAAACATCTAAAAACATTCGGTTGTGTATGCTATGTACACGTGCCTGAAGAAAAGAGAAGAAAGCTTGATGACAAGATGAAGCTTGGGATATTTATCGGTTATAGCAACAAATTGAAAAGATATCGTGTGTATCTACTTGAAAGTGACAAAGTAGAAGTTTTAAGAGACGTCAAATTTGACGAAGACAAAACTTGAAATTGGGAGAAAAGAATCTCTCAGATCAAAAACAGAGAAAAACAAAGAAGTCAAAAAGGTTTTGACTTAAATTCACAAGTGATAATGTGAGTGTAGCGTTTGATCGATTACATATCTCAAACAGAAGAAGGCAATATACACTAGTGGAAGGAGAGAAATAGGTTGGTCCAAGGGGATTGAGATCAATCAATGATCTAATACAACAAACAAAAGTTGTTGCAGAAACTGTAGGAATTACAGAGATGACACAAATTCAAGAAATATGCCTTATGATGACTGAAGAACCGCAAGCTCTAGATGAGGCTTTAAATGAAAGGAAGTGGGTAGAGGTAATGGAAGAAGTTTAAGGATGATCAAGAAAAACAAGATTTGGAAAGCCGTAGAAAGTCTAAACAACAAAAATATCATAAGTGTTAAGTGGATCTTTTGATTAAAGACAAATGCGAGTAGAGAAGCAATCAAGCACAAGGCTAGATTGGTAGCTAGAGGATTCACACAAGAGTATGGAGTAGATTATCTTGAAAAATTTGCCCTATTTTAAGATATGATACCATAAGAATTATCATGGCGATTGCAACACATAATAAGTGGACTTTGTTCCAAATGGATGAGAAATCAGCTTTTCTGAATGGATATCTAAAAGAAGAGATATACAGGATTTACAGAAGAAGAAGGAGAAAGAAGAGTTCTCAGACTTCACAAAGCTCTCTACGGCCTTAAACAAGCATCAAGAGCATGATATGGACGTATTGATGGTTACTTTACAACAAATGGTTTAAGAGAAGCATCACTAATCCTGCTCTATATGTGAAGAGGACTGCAAAGGATATTGTGGTGGTGAGTCTTTATGTTGATGAAATTATAATTACAGGAAGTAAAATGGAGATCGATGCATTTAAAGAAGAAATGAAGAATGAATTTGAAATGACTGATATGAGATAACTCAGTTACTTCCTTGGCATGGAGATTATTCAAATCAAAGATGGTATGTTCCTGAATCTAGAGAAGTATGCCAAGAAACTTTTAGAAAGTTTAGAATGGAGAATTGTCAAAGCGTCTCTACTCCTCTGGTTTCTCACAGAAAGGTTGAAGAAGATTTGAACGAAAGTTATAAAGATATCACAAAGTATAGAAATATGATTGAATATATTCTTTATCTTTGTGCTTCTAGACCCGATATCATGTATGCGAGTTCATATCACTCTCGCTACATGAGTTCACTATTGAAAAAATATCTTCAAGAAGTCAAGCATATGATGAGATACATCAAATAAATAATTGATTATGGTATTAAGTTCAATCATGTCAAAGAACCAGATTTGGTAGCTTTCTCAGATAGCGATTGGAGATCAAGTGAAGACAGGAAAACACTAGTGGTTATGCTTCACACTTGGTTCAGGAGCCTTCTGTTGGAATTCAAACAAACAAAAGATCGTGGCTCAATCAACCGCAAAAGCTGAGTATATTGCGGTATGTTCTGCAGCAAACCAAGCAATATGGTTGCAAAGACTTGTTAAAAATATACGGTTTGAATCAGAAGAAGGAGTGAAGATATTTTGCGACAACAAGTCTGCCATTGAAATAGGGAAGAATCCACTTCAACATCGTAGGAAAAAACACATCGACATCAAGTACCATTTCGTGAGAGAAGCTGAACGAGAGAACAAGATCAAACTTGAATATTGTGCAGAAGATATTCTAGTTGCAAATATTCTCACAAAATCTTTTGTTAAAAAGGTTTGAAAAATTACGTGAAGAACTCGGTGTACTGATGCAGACTTGATAAAAGAGGAGTGTTGGAGAGTGCACAAAATTTCATCACAAAGTTACAAAGAAGGAGTTGTGAACATATTAAACGAAGAGTTACGAGATCATGTAACTGCATCACCAATAATTGCATCTCTTCGATTATAACTGTTAGTTGAGTTAGTTAACTACTTTGTTTGTACTATAAATACTTAAATATATTTTAATAAAACACATGCTTTTTTACAAATTGATTGTGTGTTATAATCAAATATAAAACAAAAACAAAAACCAAGAACACAAAAAATCTAAAAAACATAATTTTGTTGTATTGTTGTCTGATCCATAGGAAAGAGAAGTTGTACTTCTTCTGCAATGTCAAACATGAACAACATCACTTAATGCATCAAATGTGGTTCAACGGTGTCTCTAAAATTGTATAGAAAAAAGTTACCTTTGATTTGTCGTTCAATCTCTTCCAGCTGTTTCCGTCTTTCAGCATCTGAATCTGAATCAAACAAAAAACAATAACAAAAAACAAATCTGCGTACGTAGGAGGAAAACTAAAAGTTTTTTGTTTATATTTTAACATTTTTAAAAGCATCCATAGATACACCAATTGCAGTAACAGGATCAGATCCAGGTTGGTTATTTAGACCACCGAGATGGGCTACAATCAAGAAAGACAAGCCAAAATTGTCTCATCTTCAATGTATAGATAGTTCTAACACAGCCAGGTTGGTTACACTCTCTTTCTTTATCGCTGAGAATAGATAATTGTATTAGAGAAATAGAAGCTAACGCAAATAAAAAGAACTAAAGAAGAAGGAACGTTCTGAATTACATTGATGATCTTCTTTTTCGACTGATATTGATACGATCTGTTACCATAAAAGACCCAAAGGCAATCATGGCTTTTCATTAGTCATACAAAATACTAAGTTCGTCTGCCAAAAATATTGTTTACACTCAAATTCTTGATCCACCAAATTCAACTTGTTTGTTGTTTCAAGAAGAATTCATGTGCTTTATATAGAGTCCATGATATAGACTAATCTCGACATGTTTTTATAATATAATGCATCATTACATCACTAGTTACGTAACATATATATATATATATATATATATATATTGTTTCTAATGATATTCAAAACAAAATTATATATATATTTATTTATGTAATATATTTCTTTCTGTATTGACTAAAAGTTAAAATAACATGTCGATTAACAGTATAGTCTAGTGGCTTGTAATTACGGTTCTTTTAAAAATCATGCTTATTAGTAGATTACTAAGAAATTAGCAGAATGCATATTTTACTAACTCGTAGAAAGCAAAATACACATTCTAAAGGTTGTAGAAGAGAATGAAAATTTGTTTTTAACATAAATTTTACCCCAAAGAAATTGTTAATATATTGGATGTTTCATTCATTATTTTTATTTTTCATAAGATTTTTTGGATTTTAAAAATAATTATTCGATTTTTATTTGATATATATAAGGGTAAAAATTTTAAAAATAGGTAAATATTTTTAAAAATATATAGAGAGACAATAATATTTATTTTGTGTTTTTAGAAAATTTTCCATGTTTGTATTACCAAAGATATTTTCTCTGCCTTACAGCGGCCGGATCTTATACAAAATTATTTTAATTTTATTTTGAATCATGTTGAGTTGAGGATTATCTATTACTTTTCAAATGAATTGTCAAAATAATTTTATAAGACAAAAGTAAAACTTATATATATATATATATAAATAAAGTTTATTTTCACTACATAAACATGTTATATATTATCTTGAGTTCCTATATTACTATTAAACACATTAATATTAGTATAACCAACTATTATCTAGTAGAGATTTAGGAGGTTACAATTTAAAGTCATGTTGGAAGAATTTTTTTTTTTTAAAAGAGAGTTTAAATACATTGTTTGGACTTCGCCCTATGGAAATATACGGACCTACAAACTCAAGCTTTCTAATTATTCAAAACAAATTATGAGTATATTCATTTACAAAAATAAATATTAATATATTCATTAACAAGTTAATATACTTTGGAAGTGCTTGTCATAAAATGATACATTACGCTGTGCACACACAAAAATGAAACATTACATTTTCTTAAGTTCTACTGCTAGTGCTAGCAATCAAAGTGCTTGTTTCTTATTTGCCATTTGAAAAACTTCCTTTAGATTATAGTGTTGTTTTAAAAAGCTGGCTTTTATAAATAACATTATAGTTAAATTTTAGCATCATTTAGTTTTCGCTAATATCCTCTCTCCTAAATATTTCTATTAATAATTTTAGCATTTTTTTAACAAATTCGAAATTACTTAAATAAAGGTTTTCCAAGAAACAAAAGTTTATTGTGCAGAGCCTTCAATTATGCCACAAACTAAAGTAGCAGCAAGGGAGAATGATAGATGAGAGATGTCACAATATGATATCCATCTAAGAGAGCTGACCACAATCGGCGACAACCACCGGCTTGGACGGCTTTCCGGTGAATGTTCCAACCTTCTCGATGGCCTTCACCACGTCTAAGCCTTCCACGACCTGGCCGAACACCACGTGCTTCCCGTCGAGCCAATCTATTTTGACGGTGCAAATGAAAAACTGAGATCCGTTGGTGTTGGCACCGTCGTTGGCCATGGAAAGGATCCCTGGACCCGTGTGCTTCCTCTCGAAGTTCTCGTCCTCGAACTTATTCCCGTAGATCGACTCTTCTCCTGTTCCGTTCCCGGCGGTGATATCTCCTCCCTGGCACATGAAATTTGGGATCACTCGGTGGAACGAAGATCCCTTGAAATGAAGTGGCTTCCCGTTACGTCCCACTCCCTTCTCCCCCGTGCACAGCGCTCTGAAGTTCTCCGCCGTCTTCGGAGTCTTGTCCGTATACAACTCCATAACGATCCTCCCTGCCGGCTGCCCACCGATCTTCATGTCAAAGAAAACCTTTGGGAACGCCATTGCTGCTGAAATAGCATAACAACATAAACAAAGATACAAGTGAGCTTTAATTTATAGATATAACAAAGCATAACAAACCTTTCATACTTGTAACTAGAGTTTCTATATAAGTAACTCGATTCCTCAACTCAACTAGAGCTTCTATAAAATATTAAAAATTAAAATAAAATAAAGTATATGAATACATTAAACATGTTCCCACTTCAGAATAGAACTCCAAAAATATCTATTATCTTTAAATAATTGATTGTTTTATAAACGAACTATATCAAATTAACCAAAGTTACTTTTTGTATGTCTATCCATCCATCTCTTTTCTAACCATTAGTTCTTGAAATAGCATAACAACATAAACAAAGGTACGAGTGAATTTTAATTTATAGATATAACAAAGCACACGCAACTAACCTTTCATACTTGCAATTTGAGATTTTAAATAAGTAACTTGATTCCTCAACTCAATTACTTCAGTTTCAGTTGCATTATTCTGAAAAAATGTCGAAGGAGTAGGACCAAGACCAACACAACGCACACGCCCATGGGGTTCGGCCCCAAATACTTGAGCGAATATATCATTTTCTGACGTATTTTGAATCATCTTTTCTTTAAGTTTTTCCTAATAGATTAAAAAATTAAACAAATATATATATGAAAATTATAAAATTAACATATAATTAAAGGGCTAGAAAAAACAGTTCCTCAATAAAATTACAAAGATCACAAGAACGAGGATAATGAAATTCATGATTAATACCAATTATAATATATATATATATATATATATTTATGACAATCACTTATCAGACAAAGTATAATACCCAGGAACTCCGATGACAATCACTAAAATGTCTATGATTCAAAATATACTATAACAGATCAAACTATCTTATAAACTCTAACTTTAGATTTCCCATGAATTTTTGAATCAGCCATAACACTTTTCACAATTATATATATATATATATATATATAGATCAGATATAAAATTTAAATTAAAGCATTACTCCAAATAATAATAGAACAAGAATCTAACCGAAAAATTTCGAGCTTCTTCAGAGACAAAGCTTTTATCAGATTTTTTTAGGCGTGACAACTCAAAGATTTTTGGACGGCTTGGACGTTTTCCCATTTGAAGAAGCTTGAAAAGTTTACCAAATGAAATCTGCTTAGAAATCTCCTAATAGTTAAAACAGTATAGAGAAAAACTTACAATTTCTTTAGATTTTCGAGCAATGCTTTTTTTTCCTAAAGTATGTGGTGTTTTATAATAGCTCCTACTTTTTGCATTTTGCTCTCTCACTTTCTGAAACTCAAATGTAACCATATCAATTACTCATAAACAAATATTAAATTAAAACTAAATACCTTTTTATATTACCTCTTTTTCATTATTAAACTGTATATGTACAAAGTCACGCCAAATTTCATCAGAAATTTCATGTGGGCAATTCTCTATAGTTTCTTCAAGAGTTTTACATCGATAATACTTGAACAGAGAATTTTTATAAGCTTTGCACTTCTGACTCAAACTTTTCATCACAAACTTCTTGTAATTCACATCTGAAGCATCAAAATAAAATCTTTTCTGCATATACATTTAAACAAAAAGAATTAGAGTGATTATAATAGTTGGATATTAAAGATACTAATATAATCAATATACCTGAATAAGTTCCCAAGCTTCATCCTTTTTCCATTTCTCTATTTTCCTCCAGTCCTCGTAGCATAAGGAATCTATGCAAAAACCAATGCTGAACTTTCCAAGCCATGTACCAAATAATCCTCCACTTCCTCCTTCAGGTTGATTATGTGGACCAAATTCAAGAATGACTCTTTTATCCTTCATTTTCCATATATCATCCGCAGTAAGATGTTCCTCTGATATATTTCCTTCTAAATCTGCAAAGAAAATACATCAGTGTGAACTAGGCCTGGGCATTCGGATAATCGGGTCGGGTTCGGTTCGGGTATTTCGGGTTTTGGGTATTTCAGATCCGAGGTTAAGGATCCATTCAGATATTTTTTTTTATTTCGGATCGGGTTCGGTTTGGATCCGGTTCTTTCGGATATTTGATAAAAGATCCAAAATTTATCTGATACTAAGTTGTATGATTTCGGTTCTAGTATTTTAGTACTCGTAAAACCCGTAATATCCGAAATACCCGAAGTACCCAAAATATCCAACCATTATATTATCCGAAGTATCAAAAATATATGAATTTTATCCGAAATACTAACATATATTTTTAAATGATAACAATCAAATATAATATAAATCAAATTTGAAACATTAAAACATTGTAATATTCATCAAACAAAAAGTAAATGTAATAAACAAAAAACAAATATGACAAAGGAAAGCAAATATGACATAGTTTACATTCTATAATGTATTTAGAATTTAAAACTACAAAAAAACAAATATGAATGGCCGTCTTTAAACTATGAATATTAGATGAAATCTACACTTGCTAATATAAAATATGATACTAGAAAAACAGATCAAATTAGTACTTATTAACTAATAAGTCAGTGAAAACCAACCAATTAAAGTTACAAAACAAATAAATTAGTAATTAACTTTAAACATAAATATATGTAAAATTGAATTCGGTTCTAAAAAATACTAATTCGGGTATCGGTTCGGATCGAGTATTACCCGATACCCGAAATATTGGAAGACAAGATCCATTCGAGTTTTTCAATAATAAAAAAGTATATCCATTCGGGTATTTTCGGATCGGATCCAGTTCGGATCTTCGGATCCGGATATTTTGCCCAAGTCTAGTGTGAACTCCTAAACTTTATAGTCTTTAGAAACTATATTTTGCTACTTACCTATAACCTTAACCACCCACTTTCCTCGCTTTCGCCCTTCTGTAACATCGTTTGTTTCTTCAACATGAAAATCATTGCTATCCATCTGCAAGCTCAAATAAAATAATCCAAAATGGTATTTTTCTTAGCTTTTGACAATGCAGAAACATAAAATTAAAAAAAAAAACGTAGTTAAAGAATGAAAAATTTATGATAATTAATCTCACATTTAAATAAAGACACATATCTACTCAACTCACAAGTTATTGACTAAATCCAATTCATCATTATCCAAACTATCTCAAACTACCTGAAAGCTGGGGATGCATTTTATTAAATAATTAATGTAATCACCATTATCAATATCCTCGAGTATTTAGGTTGGACTCATGAGTCCTAGGCTCAAGTGCTCAAACATAGACTTGCGATCTAAAAAATTTAGCATTTAATAAACATATAGACTTGTGATCTAGCAGCATAAATGATTAAGTCATAAACTAAGATGATTTGATTGAAGAGTTGTAATGGGGATCAGGCCATAAAGGCTAGAAGAACATCCTTAATCCCCCGAGAAAAGGAAAACTCCAAATGAATTTAAAGAGTAAAATTAGATATCAGAACCTTCTCAAGAGACGATGCTTCTCCGAGCGATTCGTTCAACGGATGACGAAAGTTTAATTTTTTTTGCCGGAGTCTCGTCCTTCGTTTACTTATGCACTTGAGAGAGTTTTATTTGATGAGAAGAAGATAATCGCAGATAACATAACAAAAGAAGAATTGTCAATGAAAGAAAGTGAAATTTAGTTTTATGATATTTTAATATGAAATTGTGTCTTTTATTAAATTATAAATTTATATCTTTTCTTATATTTGTCATTATTAAATTATGGTTGTAGATTTTTTACTTAAATTAAAATATTTATCTATTTAAAATCAATAATTTATCTATTTAAAATTGAATAAATAAATAAATTACATCTACCTCAAACAATTGTTTGACATCTTTTTAGAGTCACAGCACACCACAAGTGTGTAACCGAAGATCAAAATTAAATTTGATTGATGTGGGATCATGGCTTGATTGACCAAGTGTGAGAGATGAATGGTATCATTAATCGACTTGTTGACCTGCAATTGTAGAAGAGATATAGATAACTTGTGATGAAATTTAAATTAGCTTAAATAGTTAGTTAATTTGTACAAGAAATCACTTTGACATAATCTTTATAGATTTTGGTGATTGATTTTGAATTATGAACAATGTATTTTTATTATGAAAATTATCTGTTTTGTAATATATATTATTTCCTATTTTTATACTAACATATTCAATTAGCAAAAAACAATCAATTGCAATATGATACTGACTTGAAAATAACTGAACTGTATATTCAATGAGGTGGTGTGTGTGATAAAGCCAAATTATATCAACTAATCATATCGCTTTCGTTCTTTCTATTTTTTCATTAATTTATTGTCAATGTATAATTTTTGTCATTGTTCAGTTGAACATATGTGTATTGACAAATACTGAAACTTGATCAGCAGAAACACCTTTGACTTATTATGTCTTGAATTTTCAGGTGATAAGAGGTCTGCATGCATGTGTTGCTATGATTTGTTCAGACATCAATTAGAAATAGTTTGGTTATGCAGTTAGTAAAAGAAGACATGTTACAATGGTTGGACTTCGGGAATTAATCAACCCTGATGGTCTAAGAAAAAGTTAGTTGGAAACAGTTAAATTTACCTTCTGAATCTTGTTTTCTCTATAATAGATTTATCAAAAAATTTATTTGCTTCAATGAGAACATGTATGGTCAGCCATATACTTTTTTATAATAAATTATGTAGACCCTTTTAAACACTCATACGTCTGCGCAGTGTATATACCAAAATTTTGTATCATATTTAACAATCTTGTAGTAGAAGTTATACTTCATTAAACACATCTCAAATGTTGTCTTTTAAAATTTTGCTTCTGAAATGTTTTTACTTCGTTGCAATATCCACCAAGGAAAATCAAACTATTTTTTTCATGGATTCTTTCTTTTCAAACATTTTTCCATCATCACCATCAACCTCAACGTGTTTCAGATTATGTTTCAAATAATCATTTCTCCTAGCAGTTCTCAAAAATTCATCCGATTTTTCACCCAATTTTCTGTTTTCATCTCCATTAGTTGAATCAGCCGACTCCTTGTTCAAATCAATGCTTACTCTGTTATTTTGATTCGCAACGATAGATGTATATGTCACCCATAACCGAGTCGAAGCTTTCTTCCTTACATATCCAACAAAAATATTTTCCTATCATTTGCGATGATAATTGGGGGACATCCAACATTATTGATGAAATTGCTAGGTAAATAACAGAACTCAAGATTAACAATGCTCTGCTCAAATCCGAAGCCTTCTAATACCATGGCCATTAGCTCCTCTAGAGTAGTACTAGCCTCCAAAACCAATAATCTTATTCCTTTTTTTTCATCAATAATAAATCCCCATGTTTTAATGGAACATGATTTTCATACACCAGAAGTTGCATTAATATGAATCATAGCAATCCAAAAGATGAATAGATAAACCGAGTAAAGAAAAAAAATATGACCTATAAAGTTAAATAGAGAAGAAGCAAAGAAATGCAAAAAAAAAGAGAAAGAAGTTGCTGAAATTTTTGAAGTAGAAAAAAGAAAAAAGAGAAAATTTATAAAGATTTAGTGAGTATTAGTTACCAAAAATTCTAGATTTTATCAGATTTGTAAACAACACGTGGTAGAAGATATATTTCGCCAGTCGTAGATTAAAGATAAAAGCGCAGATTGTATATTCTGCTGAATGTAGAGTATAGAGGTATTGGTAGAATGGGTATTCCAAACTTCGTAGAACATTGAGCAAAATTTAGAAAATATTTTCTACAAAATTTCAGAACATAGAAAAAATAATAGAAATCATATTCTAGAGTGGTAGATTATATCAAATAGCGTAGATTCAGGTAGATTACTAAAAAACTAGCAGGATGCATATTCTACTAAATCGTAGAAGGTAGAATACATATTCTAAAGTTCATAGAACATAATGAAAATTTGATTGTTAATATCAGTTTTACCCCAAAGAAATTATTAATATATTCTAACAGATGTCTATTTTGTTATTTGTATTTTCCCTAAGTTTTTTGGATTTTAAAAATAATTATTTGATATTTATTTAATATATATTTAAGGGTAAGAATTTTAAAAATGGGTAAAGTATAGAGAGACAACAATATCGATTCTTATATATTTTAGCAAATTTTCCATATTTTTATTACCAAAGGTATTTCATGTGCTTTACAGATGCAGTGTCCTATATAAATTTATTTTAATTTTTTGATTTTAAATCTTGTTGAATTGAGGGTTACCTATTAATTTTCAAATGAATTTTCAAATAATTCAATTGAACAAAACTAAAACTTTATATACATGGTTTATTTTTAATACATAAACATTTTATATATTATCTCGATTTTCTATATTACTATTAAGTGCACTAAATATTAGTAAAACCAACAATAAATTGTCTAGTGATTAAAATTTTAGATTATCTAGTTGAAATTTAGGAGGTCTGATAAGTTTCATCAAACATACGTGAGGAGGAGCAAGACAGACAAGAGGAGTGAGGAGAAGGATGATCAAACGAGAGTTGGGGAACATGGAGCTCGTGAGCTAGAGGTGGAACGAGGTAAGCGGGAGCTTAGAGATCAAGAGCAGGAGCTGGAGATCTTGGAGAACAAGGATCGTGAGGCAGAGAAGCGGGGGAGCAAAGAGGAAGAAGATGGCGGGAAGAAGGGAGTTTAAAACGAGAAGTAAAAGACTGTTGCGGAATCAGCGGGTTTCAGGAAGCCCTGTTTTATAAATAAGAGTGGAGGCTAGTTTATTTCTTTTTATGCGGAGGATTGTTGTTAGCTCATGAGTCTGTGAGAGATCGCTATGAGATCTCTGGGTTAGCATCGGTATTAAGCTGATAGACTTTGGGTTTGTAATCAGAGTTGCAGACAATTGTTTCGTTTCTTATAAAATCGTATTATTCAGAAATCGTTTGAGCTGTCTACAATACAAGATTGAGATTCACTGTTCTATTGATTTCCAAGGTCTATCATTGGTGCGGTGAGCGTTTCGTTCGTCGCTTCTTCGGATTTGGGGTCATGTTCTCCACCTTGAATATGTGTTTGACGATCGGGTTTTAGATTGAGCTACATCGGAGTTCTCTGCGAGTTGTGGTTGTTTGTTTCTGGGTACAGCTTCGCGTTCTGTTTTGATTCGCGATTGGTGGGATCGTTGGGTTTCGCTTCACGTTGTGGGTTATTAGCGATTTGGAGTTCGGATCTGTTTGGGTTGATCACGCTTGGGTTTCTTCTTTTCCCAATCGTGATTTTTGTTCATCTCCGACTTTTCCTTTCTTCACGAGGGGGTTTCCAGGTTATGGTTCAAGAGTTGTTGTCGATCGTTGTGAAGCTTTGGGTTTTCACTTTCGTTTCACGTGGAGCACTCTTTCACGAACGGTGGTGTTTGATCGTCGCTTTTTTTTTGACTTCCATTTTTCTCAAGCTTCCATTCTCTTCTTCATTTTCATACTGTGAGTAACGGAACCATTCTCTTGCTTCATTGTTGGTGGCTTGAGATTGCGATTGTGTTACTGCGATGGATTGTTGATAAGTATTGCTTGCTGTGATTGAGATTGTTGTTGATGAATTGTGATTGAGTGTGGCTTTGTGTTGCTGCGAGAGATTGTGTTGGGTGTTCTTGGATTGTGTTGTTGCAGGGTGGTTTTCTTGTTGTTGCAGAATTTCGTATCATGGCTTCTCAACCATCTCCAATCAGTTCATCGACACCAGATGCTTCCCTTGAGGAGGAAGTTCCATGGAAGTATCAGATTTTGTTGCAAGAGGCTGTGGCAAATAAGCAATGATTTGAGTCTTTAGAGGAACAGATCAAAGCTTTGACGAAATTGATTGGGAAACAGCATGTGGCTTCGCCTTCGTATGCTTCTCCACTGTATTCTCCTTCTTTGTCGGGGTTCCCAGGCCCTGAAACAGCACCGGTTCGTGAACATGGCAGGGAAGAATGGTTGTTTGGAGGGCATGAGGATAGTGTTAATGTGGCTACTCGCAAGCAGATGGTTAAGAAAGTGGACATGCCTTCATTTGATGGAGTAAATACACATGATTGGATAGTGGACAATGAACATTTCTTCATAGTGGGCAGATTCCGAGAGGAGGAGAAACTTGATTTGGTTGCTTTATGTGTGGAAGGAAGAGTTAAGAAGTGGTTTGCTTGGGTTATGAAGCGAGGAGGTTTCCGTGATTGGTCTGACTTCAAGCAGAAGCTCACCCTTCGCTTTACGGAATCTATTGATACCGAGCCAAGCACAAGATTGTTCTCTATTCGACAAACAGGGTCCGTCGCAGATTATGTCTCTGAATTTGAGGAGCTATCTTCCCAAGTGAATGGGCTGGAGGATTCTCACTTGGAAAAGATTTTCTATGCGGGATTAACTTCAGAGATGAAAGAAGTCATAAGGATGAAAGTTCCTAGTGGATTGCCGGAATACATTGCATCGGTCCTGCACATGGAGACTAGTACATTTTGCAAGGTTATGGGTGAATCAGGGTCTCGTCCTCTGCCAGCAACGGCCAGACCCGTGTTTCGACCACCGGCGGCGCTACCAACGGTGAAAGCACCTGAGCGACCTCGTTTGGTTCAGGGTCAGAATGCAGAGGGAGGTCGTCTGAATCCTTTTGGTGGCCGCCCAAGACAGCAATATACAGATGCGGAGTTGGACAGGATGAGGAGAGAGCGCTTATGTTTCAAGTGTCAAGCTCCTTGGGCAAGGGGCTATGTCTGTCCCAATCGAGAATTTCGGGTTCTCACTGTTATTAATGGGCTAGAAATGGAGGTCTTTGAACCTTGGGGTGAATATGAAGAAGCTGCAGTTGGGGAGGAAGAACCGATTGTGGAAGTTCCAGCCTTAGCTACTCTTTCTCTCCAAGCTTTCATGGGAATCGATGGCCCGAAAACTACACGGTTAAGGGGTGTCATCAACGAGAGAGAAGTCATCATCATGTTGAACAGTGGTGCTTCGCATAATTTCATTTCTCCTGGGGTTGTTCACAAGTTGAAGTTGAAACTATATACTTCCAGCAACTATGATGTTTTGTTGGGTAATGGAGTGACAGTTCACGCCTTGGGACAATGCCGTGCGGTCACTTTTTGTATCAGTGAGGTCGACTTCACTTCATACTTTATTTCTCTTGAGCTGGGCAGCGTTGATGTCATACTCGGTGTGCAGTGGCTTGAGACGCTGGGTCTTTGCGAGGTAGATTGTAAAAGACAGGAGTTGTCCTTCATCTACCGCGGACGTCGGGTGATTTTGTTGGGCGATCTTACGCTACATTGTCCCTGACCTTCAATCAAGCCACAAAGCCCGGTCTGCGGTGCTAACCATAGCGGAAGGGAAGTGCCTTTGGTTATTGCCGTTGCGACATCAATGACGCCAGATTTAGCTCCCGGAATTGTTGATTTGATCACGCAGTTTGGCGATCTTTTCGCTACACCTACAGCCTTGCCTCCTATTCGAGGTAAAGAGCATTCTATTAAACTGCTTCCGGGAGTAACTGCCGTATCGGTTCATCCTTATCGCTACCCACAAGCGATAAAGGTTAACATGGAACTAATGGTGAATGAGATGCTGCAGTCAGGGATAATCCGACCAAGTGTGAGTCCATTCTCCAGTCCGGTCCTTCTTGTTGCTAAGAAAGATGGTGGTTTCCGCTTTTGTGTGGATTATAGAGCTTTAAACCGTGCTACTGTTCCGGACAAGTTTCCTATTCCGGTCATTGATCAGCTTTTGGATGAGTTACACGGTGCAACTATATTCTCGAAGTTGGACTTACGCTCGGGTTATCACCAGATACGCATGGTCGAAGAGAACATACCGAAGACTGCTTTTCGCACAGTGGAAGGGCATTATGAGTTTTTGGTGATGCCATTTGGTTTAACCAATGCTCCAGCTACCTTTCAAGCTTTGATGAATCAGATATTCAAACCATTCTTGCGGAAGTTCGTCTTGGTTTTCTTTGACGATATCTTAGTCTATAGCAAGTCTATTGATGACCATTTGGAGCAACTTCACCTTGTCCTCACGGTTTTAAGGGAACACCAACTGTTCGCTAATCAGAATAAGTGCTCTTTTGGAGTTGCACAAGTAGAGTACTTGGGCCATATTATATCAGCTAGAGGTGTGGCTACCGATGCACTCAAAACGCAAGCTATGGACAATTGGCCAACGCCTACTTCGGTTAAGCAATTAAGGGGATTCTTGGGACTTACAGGCTATTATAGCAGATTTTTGAAGGATTATGGCTTGCTGGCTCGCCCTTTAACTCAGTTACTCAAGAAAGATGAATTTCAGTGGTCTCCTTTAGCTCAACAAGCATTTGAAACCTTGAAGAAGGCCATGGTGGAGGCGCCAGTTTTGGCATTACCGGATTTCAGTAAGTTGTTCATAGTGGAAACTGATGCTTCTGGTTTTTGTTTAGGCGCGATTCTTATGCAAGATGGTCGACCAATTGCATACTTCAGCCATGCTCTCACACCAAGGGAAAAACTCAAATCAGCCTATGAAAGAGAATTAATGGCAGTGGTTATGGCTGTGCGGAAATGGCGCCATTATCTATTGGGTCGTCGCTTTCATGTCCACACAGACCAAAGGAGTATCAAGTTTCTCTTGGAGCAGAAGGAAGTGACATTGGAGTATCATCAATGGCTCACTAAACTTCTGGGTTTTGACTTCGACATCTTTTACAAGCCGGGTTGTGAGAATAAAGCCGCGGATGGATTATCTCGCAGCTTGGCTCTCTCCACTATGTTTTTTACAATGAAAATTCCGTCTACTTTACAGTGGCAAGACTTGTTTGAGGAGATTGCACAGGATGTGGATTTACAAGCTCGGATTCGTCACGTGCAGGAGCAACCGCCGGGTATAGGGAAGTTTGCGGTGGTGGACGGCAAACTCTGGTCTAAACAGCGGTTGGTAATCCCACGGACTTCTAAATTCATTCCTCTTATTCTCCGGGAGTGTCATGATGGTGTTATAGGAGGACATGCAGGTGTGTTGAAAACGGTTAAAAGGGTGCAAGGTTCTTTTTATTGGGAAGGAATGTATCGGACAATCCAGCAGTATGTGGCGGAATGTATAGTTTGTCAAACTCACAAGTACTCCACCTTATCTCCAGCTGGGTTGCTCCAGCCATTACCAATTCCCAACCGTGTGTGGGAAGACATTAGTATGGATTTCATTGAAGGACTTCCGACTTCTGCGGGTTTTAATGTTATATTCGTAGTGGTGGACAGGTTGAGCAAGTACGCTCACTTTCTGGGGTTTAAGCATCCGTTTACTTCTTGTGATGTGGCTAAGTCTTTCATTGCTGAGATTGTGCGACTTCATGGGTTTCCTCGGAGTATTGTGTCTGATCGGGATCGGTTGTTTCTGAGTTCTTTTTGGAAGGAAGCATTTCGTTTGGCAGGTACCAAACTACAGTATAGTACTGCCTTTCATCAGCAAACCGATGGACAAACAGAGGTTCTTAATCGTTGCTTAGAGACTTATTTGCGTTGCTTCGCTTCTCAGCATCCACGCATTTGGTTCCAGTTTTTGGGGTGGGCGGAATTGTGGTATAATACATCATTCCATACATCTTTGAAGACAACTCCTTTACATGTCATTTATGGGAGAGCACCACCGAGTTTGTTGCCCTTTGAACCTGGTTCCACTACCAATTTTGATTTGGAACAGTCTTTACAGCAACGGGATTTGATGATTTCTAAGTTGAAAGTGACTTTGGAAAGGGCACAACATCTTATGAAAGTTCAAGCAGACAAAGGTAGGCGCCATTTGGAGTTTGTAGTGGGGGAGTTGGTGTACTTGAAGTTGCGTCCTTATCGACAGCACTCAGTGGTTCGTCGGGGTAATCAGAAGCTCGCAGCCAAATTCTATGGTCCATATCGTGTTCTGGATCGTATTGGAGCTACAACTTACAAATTGCAACTTCCAGAAGGAGCTAAGATTCACCCGGTGTTTCATATCTCTCGGTTGAAAAAGGCTGTTGGATCGGGGATGGAGGCACAATCACTACCACCGGCTCATATGGAGAATTTACTTCAACCACCTACACCAGCCGATATCCTTGCTTCTCGTTATAATATTCATGGTGGTTTGGAGTTGTTGATTCATTGGCAGGATACTACTTCTTTGGAGGATTCTTGGATGCTTGCTAAGGAATTTCGTCACCGTTTTCCTTCTTACCAGCTTGAGGGCAAGCTGGGTTTCGTTGGGGGGAGTATTGATAAGTTTCATCAAACATATGTGAGGAAGAGCAAGACAGACAAGAGGAGTGAGGAGAAGGATGATCAAACGAGAGTTGGGGAACATGGAGCTCGTGAGCTAGAGGTGGAACGAGGTAAGCGGGAGCTTAGAGATCAAGAGCAGGAGCTGGAGAGCTTGGAGAACAAGGATCGTGAGGCAGAGAAGCGGGGGAGCAAAGAGGAAGAAGATGGCGGGAAGAAGGGAGTTTAAAACGAGAAGTAAAAGATTGTTGCGGAATCAGCGGGTTTCGGGAAGCCTTGTTTTATAAATAAGAGTGGAGGCTAGTTTATTTTTTTTTATGCGGAGGATTGTTGTTAGCTCAGGCGTTATGAGTCTGTGAGAGATCGCTATGAGATCTCTGGGTTAGCATCGATATTAAGCTGATAGACTATGGGTTTGTAATCAGAGTTGCAGGAAATCGTTTCGTTTCTTATAAAATCGTATTATTCAGAAATCGTTTGAGCTGTCTACAATACAAGATTGAGATTCACTGTTCTATTGATTTCCAAGGTCTATCAAGGTCACATGTTCAATTCATGTTAAAAGGAATTTTTTTTCCAAAAGAGAATTTAAATACATAGTATGGACTTCGTCCTATCAGAATGTACGGGCTTATGGACCTTAGAATCCAAAATTTATAATTATTAAAAAAATTAATATATTCATTTTTGAAAATAAGTATTAATATATTCATTAACAAGTGAATATATTTTACATGTGCTTGTCATAAAATGAAACATTACATTGTACATACACAAAATGAAGCATTACATTTTTGTTCAGTCTCGTCCTCTTCCTCCGGTCATAGATTTCAGTAGATTGTTTAGGTGCTTTTGCAAAAAAAAAAAAAAACAGTATGATCTAAAGCTAGTCTCTTCAAGTAAATGGTATTGATTGCGTATAACATCTACACGCTGAGTATTAATTTCTTCTGCTGGTGCTGGAAACTCGGTTTTGCTTTTTTCTGATTTTAGAAAATAATGAAACTTAGGTATAAACCTAACAAAGCTATATTTCAATCCCTCAATGGATTATGTCTCGAGGGCAGAGTCTCTGAACCAAGTCAGGGAAAACTTCCAAAGCCTTGGATTTGCTCCAGAAGATAGAAGAAAGAAAGATGAAACTGGATGCATTCATTTACAATATCATCATTATAGTCTTTGCAAAGATGGGAGCTTTGAACACGTACTAAACCTTTTCAATGAAATGAAAACAAAAGGGATCAATGTAGATGTTGTTACGTACAACTCTCTCATAGGATGCTTTTGTAACACCACAAGATGGGATGATGGTGCTATGATCACAAAGAAAATCACCCCCAACGTTTTCATATTCAGTACGTTGATTAATAGTTTTGTGAAAGAGGAGAAATTGTAGAGACTAAAGAATTGTACAATAAGATAATCGCAAGAGGCATAGATCCTAAACCATTACATATAGTTCTTTGATACATGGGTTTTGCATGGGGAACCGCCTAGATGAGGTCAACCATATGCTGGATCTGATGGTTAGCAAGGGATGCGATCCTAATATTGTGACTTATAGTATCCTTATAACACTCTCGTCCAAGGTTTTTGTGGAAACCATAATGTCGCCAAAGAAGTCTTCCATGAGATGGTTTCTCAAGGTGTTTATCCTGTTCTTGTGACTTACGTTATTTTCTGGATGGGTTGTGTGTCAATGGAGAACTAGAAGAGACATTGAAAATATTTGATAAAATGTAAAATAGTAAGATGGAACTTGATATTGGTATATTTACTATCATCATTCACGGAATTTGCAATACTAGTAGGGTCGATGATGCTTGAGATCTATTCTATAGGGTAGATTGGACCAAAGCTTTTTAGATAGGCTTTCTTGAATGTTTGGATCTTATGTGGAAGAGACAAAGTCCCTGTTAGTAATTTATGAAGTGTATTTGGGCTTATTAGTTGACACCAAGTTTGATTGTTGACATCTAAACAGAGCTTGATATCTTCTCCTTTTGATATCGCTTTCATTCTTTCTATTTTTTTATTAATTTATTGTCAACGTATAATTTTTGTTATTGTTCAGTTGAACTTATGTGTATTGACAAATGTTGAAACTTGATCAGTCAGTAACAGAAAACTTTTGACTTATTCTGTCTTAAAGTTTCAGGTGATAAGAGGTCTGCATGCATGTGTTGCTATGATTTGTTCAGACATCAATTAGAACAAGTTTAGTTGTGCAGTCAGTAACAGAAGACATGTAATCATGGTTGGACTTCCGGAATTAATCAGCCCTGATGGTCTAAAACAAATTAGTTGGAAACAGTTAAATTTATCTTCTCGTGTTGTTGAATCTTGTTTTCTATCTAATAGATTTATCAAAATGTATAAAATCGTTGCTACTCTCTATTTTATAGTTTGGTATGTGTAAGGGTCATTGTGGTTCTTCAGTTTTTTTCAGATTTTCTTAATTATCATTTGAAAAATTTCATCTAGAATTGTAATTTTTAAAAGCAATATTAAATCCATCAAAGCTAAATAAATTTTGCATCGCTTTTATAAATGATGTTATAGTTAAATTTTAGCATCATTTAGTTTTTCCTAATATCCTCTCTCTTAAATACTTTTATAAATAATTCTAGCACCTTATAAGAAAAAATTGGACCTGACCTATATAATTAGCATACAAATTTTGAAATGGCACTAAATATAAATTTGAGGTAGTTTATTACAAATGACTAAATTTTAAATTGCTTCAATTCAAACTAATGCAAAAATTTCAGTAACATCATTTCTTAAAAAAAGACACTGAGATAAAAATGTGATAAAACATTATATTTTAATAAATTCTATACATTTATTAATTTTTAATATTAAATATTAAAAATAATTTATAAAAAAAAAATATTCCAAATTTAAAATAAAATAAAATATATGAATACATTAAACACGTTCACAATTCAGAGTAGAACTCCAAAACTATCTATTATCTTTAAATAATTCATTGTTTTATAAACAAACTTTATTAAATTAACCAAAGATACTTTTTGTATGTCTATCCATCCATCCCTTTTCTAACCATTAGTCCATGAAATAGCATAACAACATAAACAAAGGTAAGAGTGAATTTTAATTTATAGATATAACAAAGCACACGCAACTAACCTCTCATTCTTGCAATTAGAGCTGTTAGATAAGTAACTTGATTCCTCAACTCAATTACTTCAGTTTCAGTTGCATTATTCTGAAAAAATGTTGAAGGAGTAGGACCAAGACCAACACAACCCACACGTCCATGAGGTTCGGCCCCAAATACTTGAGGGAATATATCATTTTTACTTAAAGTGATATCATTTTCTGACGTGTTTCCCGTATTTTGAATCATCTTTTCTTTGAGTTTTTCCTAATAGATAAAAAATTCAACAAATATAAATGAAATTTATAAAATTAACATATAATTAAAGGACTAGAAAAACCTCAATAAAATTGCACAAAGATCATGAGAACGAGGATAATGAAATTCATGATTACTACCAATTATAATCCCTTTTCAGAAAATTATAATACCCAGGACCTCCACATATTGATGACAATCACTAAAATGTCTATAATCCAAAATATACTATAACAGAGCAAACTATCTTATAAAACTTTAACTTTAGATTTTCCTTGATTTTTTAATCAGCCATAAAACTTTTCACAATGTTATATATATAGATCAAATATAAAACTTAAAAGAAAGCATTACTCCATATAATAATTGAACAATAATCTAACCGAGAAATATCGAGCTTCTTCAGAGACAAAGCTTTTATCAGATTTTTTTTTGGCGTGACAACTCAAAGATTTTTGCACGGCTTGGACGTGTCCCAGTCTGAAGAAGCTTGAAAAATTTACCAAGTGAAATCAGCTTACAAGTCCCATAATAGTTAAAACATTATAGAGAAAAACTTACAATTTCTTTAGATTTTCGAGCAATGCTTTTTTTTCCTAAAGTATGTGGTGTCTTATAATAGCTCCTACTTTTTGCATTTCGCTCTCTCACTTTCTGAAACTCAAAATGTAACCATATCAGTGACTCATAAACATATATTAAAGTAAAACTAGATATCTTTTTATATTACCTCTTTTTCATCATTAAACTGTACATGTACAAAGTCACGCCAAATATCATTAGAAATATGAAGTGGGCGATTCGCTATAGTTTCTTCAAGAGTTTTACGTCGATAATACTTGAACAGAGAATTTTTATAAGCTTTGCACTTCTGACTCAAACTTTTCATCACAAACTTCTTATACTTCTCATTTGAATCATCAAAATAAAATTTTTCCTGCATATACATTTAAACAAAAAGAATTAAAGTGATTCAAATAGTTAGGTATTAAAAATACTAATATAATCAACTAATTGATCTCACATTTAAATAAAGACACACAAATCTACTAAACTCACAAGTTATTAACTAAATAAAATTCATCATCATCCAATAACTGGGGATGCATTTTATTAAATAATTAATGTAATCACCAATATCAATATCCTCAAGTGGACCATCTAATATAACATAATCATTGATATCATAAAAGCATTTAGGTTGGACCATCTGCATCAGTGATACTTTTAGAGTATCATCTCTTAAAAAATAAATAAAAAATAAATAAAAAAATAGAAAATTAATGAGACTTGGTCTGAGAGTCTCAGTGGAAAGAGACTTAAGAGACGTCTCATCCTCTTTTTTCTCATTTTCCTTTGATTTTTTTTCTTTCCTCTCTCTTCTTTTTACTCTTTCAATAAAATAATAATAAAATTAAATATAATATTATTTATGATACTCATATAAGTTTCACCGTTGATGATGCTCTCAAGTGGCCAAACATAGACTTGCGATCTAAAAAAATTAGCATTTAAAAAAATGATGTCATAAACTGAGATGATTTGATTGGAGAGTTGTAATGGGGATCAGGCCATAAAAGCTAGAAGAACATCCTTAAACCCCCGAGAAAAGGAAAACTCCAAATGAATTTAAAGAGTAAAATTATATATCAGAACCTTCTCAAGAGACGATGCTTCTCCGAGCGGCTTGTTCAACGGATGACGAAAGTTTAATTTTTTTGTCAGAGTCTCGTCCTTCGTTTACTTATGCACTTGAGAGAGTTTTATTTAATGAGAAGAAGATAATCGCAGATAACATAACAAAAGAAGAATTGTCAATGAAAGAAAATGAATATGAAATTTAGTTTTTATGATATTTTAATATGAAATTATGTCTTTTATGAAATTATGAATTTATATCTTTTCTTATATTTGTCAATATTGATTTATAGTTTTAGATTTTTTACTTAAAATAAAATATTTCTTTATTTAAATTCAAAAATATCTATTTAAAATTGAATAAAATAAATAAATAACATTGACCTTAGACAATTCTTTGACATCGTTTTAGAGTTACAGCACATCAGAAATGTGTAACCGAAGATCAAACTTAAATTGGATTGCTGAGGGATCATGGCTTGACAGACCAAGTGTGAGATATGAATTGTATCATTAATCGACTTGTTGACCAGCAATTGTAAAAGAGATGGAGAAAACTTGTGATGAAATTTAAATTAGCTTAAATATTTAGTTAATTTGTACAAGAAATCAAATTTACATAATGTGTATAGGTTTTGCTGATAGGTTCTGAATTATGAACACGTATTTATGCACCTGTGAGAGAGTTTTATTTTATGAGAAGAAGATGGTTTCAGAGAACATAACATAAGAAAAATTTTCAATGAAAGAAAATGAAATTATGAAATTTAGTTTTTATAATATTTTAATATGAAATTATGTATTTTTTGGAATGACGACCTTAAAGAGTAGTTTCTATTTAGACTCTCTTCTAATCACGCCTTGGGACTATGCCGTTGCTCACCCAAAAGTATTCATAATGTTAATTAATAGCTTGAAATTTATGTATATATGACTTTATGTGTGAGAGATGAATGGTATATCATTAATGGATGGAGATAACTTGTGATGAAATTTAAATTAGCTTAAATAGTTAGTTAATTTGTACAAGAAATCACTACTTTGACATAATGTTTATAGATTTTGAATTATGAACACGTATTTGTATAATCTTTTATCAAATTTATCTGTTTTGTAATATAAATTATTTCCTATTTTTTATATTAATAGATTCAATATATATATATATTAAACTTCAACATTTTAACATCACTTGGAAAGTGATGCAAACGAACTTCACCATTTTAAAACACTTTAAAAGTGATGCAAAAATGAACTCCACCATTTGAAATCACTTCAAAAGTGATGTCAACGAACTTCACCATTTATAAAATCAATTCAAAAGTGATGCTAATTAAAATTATGTGTTTATGATTTTTGTGTAGCCCCTCTATATATTATTTGCCACTGCCAACTCCTTAAGAACGTAAATAAACGATGTCGAGAATCCCATTTTTACAAAATAGTTCTGGAGACGAGAATACGGTAGAGGATCATGCTCTGTACTCCTCCACCATCCACAAAGTCATCTTTACTATCAATGGAGTGCTTATCGGGTTGCTCCAGATCACCCCAACAAATTCACAAGTTGGAAAAGACAGGTTACGTGGTTTCTTGCTGCTCTCTCTGATCTACTTCGTCCTCCTAGTCTACGAAGTAGACTTCATTGGACACTTGAGCCATATCTTTGGCTCTCTCGCCGCCAACATGCTCGTCTCCCTTATTTTCCCCATATTCGCTCTCTTGGTTACTATTCTCTGCCTTTTCTGGTTCTTCTATGTTATGTACCAATCTTTTGCGAAATACAATGTCCAAAAGGATCTCGAGTCCGGAAATGTTAACCCATTGGAATAGTGCTTTACAGCCAAATACCATATATATATATATATGTTATTAAATCGATGATGCCGTTACCTACTTTTTATAATACAAAAATAAGATGAGAAAGAAAATACAATAATTAATGATTAATATTATATAAGTTGAGTTTGGTTTAACAACTAATATTTGAATAATTATACCTTTTTTTTACTTTGCTATAGTTTTTTCTCATTAGGTTTTCCTAAAAATGTATTTCAAATCAATAAGACTCTTTGAACCAATTTCAATAGTTTGAGATGGATTTGGTCTTCAGTCAGTCTCCAAGTATTTCCTAAAAATGCTAAAAACATTTTATCCAAATTCTTGTTCTGCAACGAGGAAAGGGCCAAAGTATACTCTTTAGGAACTGACCATCTTTCACATAGAAACCTTTATATATTACTTTCATACAGTTTAAGAATTTGTCTAGCTGACCATGAATGATGCTATACAAATCACCATATAGCATTTTTACTATACAACTAATGATGCTCAAATCACAACAAGCAATCATCTCATAGCAGCAGTATAACTTCACTTATTCGATCATCCCAAAATCGAGAAAGACAAGCCAAAATCGGCCCATCTTCAATAAATAGATAGTTCTAACACAAATACAATTAACATCTTTGAGACTATACCTTCATTTTCTCCGTTTATTTTCTCCATCATACTAGAACTTAGCAAAACACCCATTAATTCTTGATTTAACCAATATTAAGTAATCAACGTCAGAATAATCTTCATGGTTTGCCTCGGTTTCTTCAGACAGAGGCTACGATATTATAGTGCTCTACTCCCAACTGCTATCGCTTTCACTCTCTTTCTTTATCGCTGAGAATAGATAATGGTCTTAGATAAAGAGAAGCCACCACAAATAAAAAGAAGTACAGAAGAAGCAACGCAAATATATATAATGTTTCTAATGATTTTTAAAACAAAATTATATATATATATATTTATGTAACATATTTCTTTCTGTATTGACTAAAAGTTAAAATAACTTGTTGATTAAGAGTATAGTCTAGTAGTTTGTAATACCGTTCTTTAAAAAAAAACATGTTTATTGGTAGATTACTAAAAACCAGTAAAATATGCACTTACTCGTAGAATACACATTCTAAAGTTATAGAAGAGAATGATTTTTTTAACATTAATTTTACCCCCAAATAAATTGTTAATACTTCTAATGAATGTTTATTTTTCCTAAGATTTTTTGAATTTTAAGGGTAAGAAAGTTAAAAATGGGTAAAAAATTTTAAAAATGTAGAGAGAGAGACAATAATAATTTTTTTTCTTTTTTTTTAGCAAATTTTCTATGTTTGTATTACCAAATATATTTCCTTTGTTTTACAGCAGTGGGTACCTATACAAAATTATTTTAATTTGATTTTAAATCTTGTTGAATTGAAGATTATCGATTACTTTTCAAATAATTTTTAAAATAATTTAATAGGACAAAAGTAATTTTTTTTTTTATATATATATATATGTATATATATATATATAAAGTTTATTTTCACTACATAAACATGTTATATATTATCTCGAGGTTCTATATTATTAATAATCGCATTAAATATTAGTATAACCAACCATAAATTGCCTACTGGTTAATATATTTAGATTATGTAATAGATATTTAGGAGATTATAAGTTCATGTTGAAAGGAATTTGTTCTCAAAATAGAGTTTAAACACATAGTCTGGACTTCGTTTTATGGGAATGTACTGGCTTACGGAACTACAAACTCAAAACTTTCTAGTTATTCAAAACAAATTATTAGTATATTCATTTACGAAAATAAGTATAAATATATTCATTAACAAGTCAATATACTTTAGATGTGCTTGTCATAAAACATACATTACGTTGTGAACACAAAAATGAAACATTACATTTTTGTTAAGTGCTACTGCTAGTGCTAGCAATCAAAGTGCTTGTTTCTTATTTGCCATTTGAAAAATTTTCTCTACATTATAGTGTTGTTTTAAAAAGCTAGCTTTTAATAAATAATATTATAGTTAAATTTTAGCATCATTTAGGTTTCGCTAGTATCTCTCCTAAATATTTCAATTAACAATTCCAGCACCTTTTTAACAAATTAGAAATGACTTATAGAAAGGTCTTCCAAGAAGCAAAGGTCTATTGTGCAGACCTTCTACTATGTCACTAAGTTAAGTAGCAGCAACGGAGGATAATAGATGAGAGATGTCACAATATGATATACATCTAAGAGAGCTGACCACAATTGGCGACAACCACTGGCTTGGACGGCTTTCCGGCGAATGTTCCAACCTTCTCGATGGCCTTCACCACGTCTAAGCCTTCCACGACCTGGCCGAACACCACATGCTTCCCGTCGAGCCAATCGGCTTTGACGGTGCAAATAAAAAACTGAGATCCGTTGGTGTTGGCACCGTCGTTGGCCATGGAAAGGATCCCGGGACCCGTGTGCTTCCTCTCGAAGTTCTCATCCTCGAACTTATTCCCGTAGATCGACTCCTCTCCTGTCCCGTTCCCAGCGGTGATATCTCCTCCCTGGCACATGAAATTTGGGATCACTCGGTGGAACGAAGATCCCTTGAAGTGAAGTGGCTTCCCGTTACGTCCCACTCCCTTCTCCCCCGTGCACAGCGCTCTGAAATTCTCCGCTGTCTTCGGAGTCTTGTCCGTATACAACTCCATCACGATCCTCCCTGCCGGCTGCCCACCTATCGTCATGTCAAAGAAAACCTTTGGGAACGCCATTGCTGCTGAAATAGCATAACAACATAAACAAACATACAAGTGAACTTTCATTTATAGATATAACAAAGCACACCTTTCATACTTGCAATTAGAGCTTTTAACTCATCCATCTTCTCCATTTTGTTTTCTAAATAAGTAACTCGATTCTTCAACTCAATTACTTCAGTTTCAGTTGTGTTATTCTGGAAAAATGTCGAAGGAGTAGGACCAAGACCAACACAATGCACACGCCAAGGAGGTTCGGCCCCAAATACTTGAGGGAATATATCATTTTTACTTGAAGTGATATCATTTTCTGACGTATTTTGAATCATCTTTTCTTTGAGTTTTTCCTAATAGATGAAAAAATTGAACAAATATAAATGAAACTTATAAAATTAACATATAATTAAAAGACTATAAAAAACAGTTACTCAATAAAAATGCACAAAGATCATTAGAACGATGATAATGACATTCATGATTAATACCAAATATGAAAAAATAGATAATAAGTTTATGAAAATCACTTATCATACAAAGTATAACTCCCAGGGACCTCCGCATATTGATGACAATCACTAAAACGTCTATAATCCAAAATATACTATAATATCTTATTAACTCCAACTTTTGATTTCCCATTAATTTTTGAATCGACCATAACACATTTCACAATTATATATATATATATCAAATATAAAATTTAAAATAAAATATTACTCCACATAATAATAGAACAAGAATCTAACCGAAAAATCTTGAGCTTCTTCAGAGACAACGCTTTTATCAGATTTTTTTTGGTGTGACAACTCAAAGATTGTTGGACGGCTTGGATGTTTCCCCATCGCAAAAAGCTTGAAAATTTCACCAAGTGAAATCAGCTTACAAGTCTCATAATAGTTAAAACAGTTTAGAGAGAAACTTACAATTTCTTTAGATTTTTGAGCAATGTTTTTTTTTTCTAAAGTATGTTGTGTCTTATAATAGCTCATAGTTTTTCCCCTTCGCTTTCTCAATTTCTGAAAGTCAAATGTAACCATATCAGTGACTCATAAACATATATTAAAGTAAAACTAAATACCTTTTTATATTACCTCTTGTTCATTATTAAACTGTATATGTACAAAATCACGCCAAATTTCATCAGAAACTCCAGGTGGGCAATTCTTTATAGTTTCTTCAAGACTTTTACATAGATAATACTTGAACAGAGAATTTTTATAAGCTTTACATTTCTGACTCAAACTTTTCATCACAAACTGCTTGTACTTCTCATATGAAGCATCAAAATAAAACCTCTTCTGCATATACATTTAAACAAAAAGAATTAAACTGATTCTAATAGTTGGATATTAAAAATACTAATATAATCAATATACCTGAATAAGTTCCCAAGCTTCATCCTTTTTCCATTTCTCTATCTTCTTCCAGTTCTCATAGCATAAGGAATCTTTGCAAAAACCAATGCTGAACTTTCCAAGCCATGTACCAAATAATCCTCCACTTCCTCCTTCAGGTTGATTATGTGGACCAAATTCAAGAATGACTCTTTTATCCTTCATTTTCCATATATCATCCGCAGTAAGATGTTCCTCTGATACATTTCCTTGTAAATCTGCAAGGAAAATACATCAGTGTGAACTCCTAAACTTTATAGTCTTTAGAAACTATATTTTGCTACTTACCTATAACCTTAGCCACCCACTTTCCTCGCTTTCGCCCTTCTGTAACATCGTTTGTTTCTTCAACATGAAAATCATTGCTATCCATCTGCAAGCTCAAATAAAATAATCCAAAATGGTATTTTTCTTAGCTTTTGACAATGCAGAAACATAAAATTAAAAAAAAAAACGTAGTTAAAGAATGAAAAATTTATGATATATTCAACTAATTAATCTCACATTTAAATAAAGACACATATCTACTCAACTCACAAGTTATTGACTAAATCCAATTCATCATTATCCAAACTATCTCAAACTACCTGAAAGTTAGGGATGCATTTTATTAAATAATTAATGTAATCATCATTATCAATATCCTCGAGTATTTAGGTTGGACTCATGAGTCCTAGGCTCAAGTGCTCAAACATAGACTTGCGATTTAAAAAATTTAGCATTTAATAAACATATAGACTTGTGATCTAGCAGCATAAATGATTAAGTCATAAACTGAGATGATTTGATTGGAGAGTTGTAATGGGGATCAGGCCATAAAGGCTAGAAGAACATCCTTAAAACCCCGAGAAAAGGAAAACTCCAAATGAATTTAAAGAGTAAAATTAGACATCAGAACCTTCTCAAGAGATGATGCTTCTCCGAGCGGCTCGTTCAACGGATGACGAAAGTTTAATTTTTTTGCCGGAGTCTCGTCCTTTGTTTACTTATGCACTTGAGAGAGTTTTATTTGATGAGAAGAAGATAATCGCAGATAACATAACAAAAGAAGAATTGTCAATGAAAGAAAATGAAATTATGAAATGTAGTTTTTATAATATTTTAATATGAAATTATGAAATTATGTCTTTTATGAAATTATAAATTTATATCTTTTCTTATAGTTGTCATTATTAATTTATGGTTGTAGATTTTTTACTTAAAATAAAATATTTCTCTATTTAAATTCAAAAATATCTATTTAAAATTGAATAAAATAAATAAATTACATTGACCTTAGACAATTCTTTGACATCGTTTTAGAGTTACAGCACAACCGAAGATCAAACTTAAATTGGATTGCTGAGGGATCATGGCTTGACAGACCAAGTGTGAGATATGAATTGTATCATTAATCGACTTGTTGACCAGCAATTGTAAAAGAGATGGAGAAAACTTGTGATGAAATTTAAATTAGCTTAAATATTTAGTTAATTTGTACAAGAAATCAAATTTACATAATGTTTATAGGTTTTGCTGATAGGTTCTGAATTATGAACACGTATTTGTATATTTTTCCATGAAATTTATCTGTTTTGTAATATATATTATTTCTTATTTTTATACTAACAGATTCAATTGGCAAAAAAACAATCAATTGCAATATGATACTGACTTAAAAGTATCTGAACTGTTTATTCAATGAGGTGGTGTGTGGAATAATGGAGGCAATTGAAAGAGAGGCATAAAGATAGATACCACATGTCTAATTTGTGGAGAAACCACTAAAAATGCTAATCATCTTATTTTTCAACGCAGAGATGCCCTGAGAGATATGGTATCCTAAATCTTCTAAGAGAACAATTGTTACACAACTCATTATTTTTTGTTGATTTTGACAAAAAAATCAACAAAAGCAAGTAAACAACGAAGGATGAAAGCCAATATGAATGTATACAAAATGCAAGTATGCAAATATTTAATTCTGATTGTTGGTGTATATATGTATGTGTGTATGTATGTACTTGCATTCTTTGAAATCAGTTGATGCAGAATAACATTGACACAACATTAAATACGAAAAACAAAATCAAAAGATCATGCAGAAGAAAAGATTGAAGAGGATATACGTGCGAAAAGACAATTCCGTTCTCAGAAAGTTTTACAAGATCAACATAATTGAGTAAGCCAACACCAAAAGCATACTTGGAAGATTTATTCACTTTTCTTATATACAAGCTGTCATGTACTTGTGAAACAAAACATAAATTTATCAAACAATGTGTCCAGATCATACCTTAACAAAAACAATAAAATGTAGCTCTGTATGTGTCAATAGAACCAGGCTTGACTGCTTCAGTGCATCACTTAGTTTTGAAAATTCCAAGTGTGCCTTTTAAACTTTTCATCAAAATTATCATCAGCTGGTTTCGGAACATCTGCATAATGAAGAAAACTAAAAAAAAAAACTGAAAGGAAACAATTGCAATTTCAAGTGACCAGTGTTTTCTTCTACAAAACAGAGAACGTTATTAGTCTAAAACACTAAAAGACTATTTCTGTGAATCATTGATTCAAATGCAAAGTTATACAATATAAGTCAAATGCAAAGTCAAATTTCACCATAGATTTGTAAACCTTAGAAATCAGTTATCCTGTCCTAAGAATAGGACGATTCATCTGAAGCAGGAATGATGTTGAGGACACAGAGATGTACTCTGAGGACACAGAGATGTACTCTGAGATGGACACAGAGATGTACTCTGTCGTCTTACTACTTTAAGATTGGTTCATCCCCGTTCACTTGAGACATGTACTCTGAGAACTGCTTTCTTCCAAAACCCATATCAGTTCTTGTATTTATGCGAACGAAACTTGTCTGGTCTAAGCAGCGACAGAAATCTCTCTTACAAAAGGGAGATTGAGAAGTCGGATTTTTGATATTTAGATAGATGATGCTGTTGATTGTTAGCTAATTAGATTATGAAAATGAAAAATAATACTTAAGAATAATAGATATAGGAATCATAATTTGTAGAGAATTAAGAAGTTATTTAGTTATAGGGTTAGGATCAAATCGATCCCTATATATACAAAGGCTATGTGGAGATATGTTCTACAAGTCTTATTATTCGATTCAATAAAAGGTTGTTCTTCTCGTACGGTTCTTCTAATAAGATATCGAGATCATACGTTTATATTTGGTATCAGAGTTTGTGTGATTAAGAAAGGGACCGTGTGAAATATTTTCTTGAAAGCTTTTGATACAAGGTAACATACAACTTGACCTAGAATTGATCGCATGACAACATGGAAGGAGCCATCGTTGCAGTACCATGCGAGAAGGAGCCAAAGATCACATCAATTCAGTGTTCAATGGTCACTGCCACCATCTACACCGTGTGGGCGATGTGAATGAAGGTGACACTGAGGGTTCATAAGGCTTGGGAGGCAATAGAACCAGGCACTAAGAATTCAGAGAAGAATGATGCCGAACAGCCTTGCTCTTCCATTCTATACCGGAGAACCTGATCTTACAACTTGGCGAGTTGGGTTTGGCTCAAGCTATGTGGCAGGCGATAAAGCCTTGGCACTTGGGAGCGGATCAATTAGGGGAGGCAAGATTACAAACTCTTGTTTCAAAACCTGATCGCTTAACCATGGAGCAGAACAAAAAGAACAATTATTTTAAAGAGAGAATCTCAAGCTTAGCATCACGATTAGCTTCCCTAGGTCAAAAGATTGAAGAACATAAGCTTATAAAGCAATTCTTAAACAGTTTTCTGAGAAACAAGTATATTCAAATCGTTGTGTCTCTAGAGCAAGTCTTGGATTTGACTAGCACAGATTTTGAAGACATAATTGGAAGGTTAAAATCTTATAAAGAACGGATTGGAGGAGATGGTCATATAAATGATCAAAGCAAACTCCTATGAAAAAGCATCTAAAGGCGGTTTCAATGGCTAACAAGGAAGAGGTCGAGAAAACCATGGTTGAGGCAGAGGAAGAGCACGTTTCAATGCACAGCAAGAAAACAACGACCAAACACAGAGCAAGGAAAAGCAAAGGAAGGATTGATCAAACGTTTTTTGATGGTGTTGCAACAAAAGGGACACTTTGCTTCTTCATGTCGTGAAAAGAACATATATGGCCAAGAGACGAAGCTTGTGGATTCAGAAGAAGCCAACGCAGCCCTTTATATGCATGACCAAATATTCTTGAATGAAAAGAATATCTTGCCAAGTAAATACGAAGAGGACGAGGCAAATGATCTAAGTACTTGGTACTTAGACAACAGCGTGAGCAACCACATGACAGGGAGAAAGACTTACTTCACAGAACTAAGCGAAAACATTAGAGGAAAAGTTAAGTTCAGTTATGAATCATGCATTGACATCAAAGGAAAAGGCTTGATAAATTTTTGAAGCAAAGACCGGGGAACAAAGATTAATCCACGACATTTATTGGATTCTGGATATTATAAGTAATATCACCAGTCTTGGTCAAGCAACAAAATCATCATGCGAAGTAAGGTTAAAGGGAGACTTTCTTACCTTACATGATCCCGAAGGAAGATTGATAATGAAAGTATTTTGATGTCCTAACCGTATGTACAAGATACGATTTTCAAAAGGAGATTTGGAAAACTTTCTCACAAAGCCTGATGATGAAACCTGGCGATGGCATGAAAGACTTGGGTACATCAACTTTAAATCGGTGTCCCTCATGTCCAAGAAGAAGCTAGCTCGCAGATTGTCTATCTTCAAACAAGAGAAGAAGGTACGTGTAACATCCCAACCAGAGGCCCGTGCGAAATTGAGGCCCAATTGCCTAATCCTAGGGCATCTCCTCTTCCCAAAGGCTATAAAAATAGGCAAGGTCTCTTATGCCTCACACACTCACTTCTCAGCGAAGCTTTGCCAAATTTTGGATTCGTCGTCGCCGTTACAGTCCCCGTCGTCGTCAGAAGCACCACAACTAGCCGGAGTCGTGAGGTGAGTTTTTCTTGGTTTGGTTATTCGATCATAACTTATTCATATGGTATCAGATTTTATCGATATACATATCAAACTGTAGATCTCTCCGAGACAAATCCAGACACTCCAGACGCTCCGAATTTGGTCGCCTGACGCGCCGTCAATCACCGCCGGAAGGTTCGACGGAAAATTGAAATGTCTCTGATCTGTGTAATTTTCCGGTATATGATAGTTCATGTTGTTCTGATTCCAAATCTGCCTTTAGATTCTCGTGAATCGCTGTGGTTTGAAAGTTATGTCAGGTTTTCATTTAAGGAAGTTTTCTCTTTTTGGCAGTTTCCAAAAAAAGGAGAGTTTGTTTTTTTGTTGCTAAGGTCTAGAATTCGTCGAGTGTTTCCATTAGCTCATTTTTATAACCATTAATCTCTGGTTTGAGTCTTTGTTAAAACATGTATGTAACAGGTCTAATTAATAATAGACGCGTTATTGTTTGTGATTGTATAAACTATATATTATGTAAACAAATATATATATATATATATATATGTATCACATAGAATCCATAGGATTAAAGGATTAAAAACTTTTGTGTGATGATTTGTTGTTTGAGCATGCTAAGTTGTATTGACGATATGTTGGCCCGAGAGTGGTGTTGTGGCATTTAGACCCAAAATTTCGAATCATGTGGGATTGAGATATGGTGTGATGATGGTCTGTCATGTATGGTGTGCCCTGCATGAAGATTCACATGACCGTTTCTCATGTATGGTGTGCCCTGCATGAAGACGTGCATGTTTTTTTGTGTTTGTGGAGGGAAGGAGTTTCTGTTATGTATGGTGTGCCCTGCATTAAGATTCGTCTGGCCGTTTGTCATGTAAGGCGTGTCATGCATGAAAACGTGTCCCCTGGTTTGTGTGTGTGACACTGAGTGGTCATATGTTGTAATAGACACTATGATTATATTCATGTTTTAGCTTAAGAATTGCTTTAGATTATTGTTATAAGTTGTTCTGGTGGATTCATGAGTCCTTAGACCCATTTCTCACTAGGTAATCCAATTACTCATCACCTCCCCAATCTTTCAGGTGAGTCTGTCGTCGTACACGAGTAGCGTTGAAGTCGATGAAGCTGTTCTACCTCTCAATAATATTTTCCAGATTTATTTATTATTTATTTAAGACATATTTCGATTGGTTATTTTGATATTAAATTATTTTGAAATTATTATTTTATAAAATATTTTGAAATATTCTGGAATTATTATTTTAATTATTATTATCGGATAATTTGGGTCGTTTCAATTTGGTATCAGAGCCTAGGTTTTTCAAATCGGTGCTGACATTGATAGGCAGTCCTAAGAAAATATTTTTTATAAGTGGTTTCCAAAAAACAAAGGGAACAGCTCATCGACATGCTTAATTATTCTTCTGTTGTGCTTTTAGAATTTGTCATAAGGTGAAAAGAGTTCAGACGGCTGGTACATAAATAATGGAGACCTCCGGATTAGGGCTGGGCATTCGGGTTTTGGTTCGGGTTCGGTTTGGATATTTCGGGTTTCGGGTATTTCAGGTTTAGAAGTTTAGGACCCATTCGAGTAATTCTCTATTTTGGTTTGGGTTCGGTTCTATACATATCGCGTTCGGTTCGGTTCTAATACTATATCTTAAGTCCCATTTTGTACCCATATACTTATCGGGTTCGGTTCGGGTTCGGTTCCTAATTGAATTACCCAAACTAAAAAATTCCGATTGAAGAAAACCGCAAGAAAAAAATAAGAAAACCCTAATAAAATATAAAATTTTATTTACTTCGGTTTAGTTCGGGTTACCCGACCCGAACCCGAAACCTGATCTACTTAGATTTAGGAACCGATCGGGTTTTTAGATGCATCACAACAGAACCAAACCCGAACCCGAAACCCGAACTACCAAAATTCAAGAACCAATCGGGTTTTTGAGAAGAACCGGAACCGAAAAAAACTGGCTACTTCGGTTTGGGTTCGGGTTCGGTTTATTTGCCCAGCCCTACACCGGATTTTAGATTGATGTTTCGGTGGTAATTAATGAAGTTGAGTTGTCTGGAGAGTTGGTCGAGATGAAGCTAAACAATTATGAAGTTATTCTTGAGATAGATTGGTTATCTAAGCATATGGTGTTCTTGGATTGCTATCGCACTAGAGTGCTAATTCCGAGAGATGGTGGGAAGTTGGTCTTTCAAGGTGTTCGAACTAGCATCGCTATTCCGCTTACATCGATGATTCATGTAGATGACTTACTTGCTATGGGTAATGAAGTTTATCTGGCGACTATCTCTATAGTGGGGGGAGGTATCGGATTTGAATTTCAGCATCATTCCAGTAGCATCAGATTATGCAGATGTTTTCGAGCCTTTTGCAACGACCGCCACCGTCTATAAGTGAGCCGTTCACAATTGAGTTGGAGGCTGGTACTACTCCTATATCGAGAGCGCCTTATCGTTTAGCTCCCGCAAAAATGGAGGAGTTAAGGAAGCAGTTGGAGGATCTAACATATAAGAGGTTTATTCGACCTAGTAGCTCGCCTTGGGGAGCACCAGTTTTGTTCGTCAATAAAAAAGATGACAATTTTAGGTTGTGCATCGATTATCGGGGTTTGAACAAGGTGACTATCAAGAATAAGTATCCTCTTCCTCGGATTGACGAGTTGCTAGATCAGTTGCAGGAGGCTACTTGGTTTTTCAAGATCGACTTGACTTCAGGTTACCATCAGATACCTATTGCAGAGGAGGATATTCGAAAGACAACTTTTCGTACTCATTACGGGCATTACTAGTTTGTAGTCATGCCATTTGGATTGATGAATGCTCCCGCAGTGTTTATGAAGTTGATGAATGATGTTTTCAGGCAGTACTTGGATAAGTGTGTCATAGTGTTCATCGATGATATTTTGATATACTCCAAGAGTGAAGATGTGCATGTTTGGCATCTTTGGTTAGTAATGGATAAGTTGCGTGAGAATCGTTTGTTTGCAAAGCTGAGCAAGTGCAGTTTCTGGCAGAGAAAGATTGGATTTCTGGTTCATGTTGTTTTTAAAGCAGGCGTAGCAGTTGACCCTCAGAAGATAGTAGCAATTTCGGAGTGGCTCACACCGGTTAGTCCTACAGAGGTCTGCAGTTTCCTTGGTTTGACAGGTTACTACAGAAAATTTGTCGAAGGTTTTGCTAGTATAGCCAAGCCTATGACCACGTTAACAGGGAAGGGGGTAAAGTTCGAGTGGTCAGAAGAGTGTGAAAGAGTTTTCAGAAGTTGAAGGATTGTTTGACTAAAACTCATGTATTAGTTCTACCGCGAATGGGTGTTCAATATGATGTTTATACAGATGCTTCTAGGATGGGACTTGATTGTGTGTTGATGCAATAGGGCCTTGTAATAGCATATGCTTCCAGGCAGTTCCAAAGTCATGAAGCTAATTACCCGACGCATGATCTTCAGTTAGCTGCAGTGGTCTTTTCGCTTAAGATATTGAGAGCTTATCTCTATGGAGAGAAAGTCCGGGTCTTGACAGATCATAAAAGTTTGAAGTACATCTTCTCGCAGAGCGACTTGAATTTAAGGCAGAGGCGTTGGATTGAGTTATTGGCAGATTATGACTTGGACATCGCTTATCGCCCAGGAAAGGTTAATTAGGTGGCAGATGCTCTAAGCCGTCGAAGGTTAGATGTTTCAGACACTAAGGAAGTGCAAAAATTGTCTGATACCTTGGCAAGTATGAGGTTGTGTGTGACATCGGTTGAAGATAACCAGACCGGATTAGCGAGCTGATCTTCTTAACAGGATTCGGGATGTTCAATGAGGTGATTTGGGACTTATGAAGATGATCAAGAAAGTAGTGATTGAGTATCGCACTGCATCTAATGGTACTATCTTGTACAAGAACCAGGTTTAGTTTCCTCCAGTTGAGGCATTTTGGAGAGAGATTCTAAGTCAGGCTCATCAGTCTCGTTTTTCTATACATCCAGGAGCAACAAGATGTATGCTGATTTGAAGCGTTATTACCATTGGGAAGGCATGAAGCGGGAGACTGCAACTTGGATATCTCAATGTCAGAACTGTCAGCTGGTTAAATCTGAGTGTCAATTTCCGAGTGGGTTACTTCAGGATTTACCATTACCAGAATGGAAGTGGGATATGGTAACCATGGATTTTGTGACTGGACTTCCAAAGACAACAAGCAATAGTGATGCTATTTGGATAATAGTGGATAGACTCACCAAGTCGTCACACTTTATAGCTATTAAGAAGACGGTTAAGACCGAGGTCTTGGTACAGATTTATCTGGATTAGATTGTTAGACTGCATGGTGTTCAAGTGAGCATTGTATTGGATCATGATCCAAAGTTCACTTCGATTTTCTGGCAGGCTTTTCAAAAAGCTTTAGGTGCTAAGTTGCATCTCAGTACAGCGAACCATCCTCAGACAGATGGACAGTCAGAGCGAACCATTAGGACTCTTGAGGATTTACTTCGGGCTTGTGTTCTTGATTGGGATGATAGTTGGGGAAAGTTTCTACCTCTCGCAAAGTTTTCCTATAATAACAGTTACCATGCGAATATCAAGATGGCACCTTATGAGGCTTTGCACGGTAGACCTTGTCGAACTCCACTTTGTTGGACTGAAGTTGGGGAACGACGAGATTTTGATCCAGATATGGTTCGAGAGATAGAGAAACAAGTTTACTTGTTACGCAGTAGACTTAAAGAAGCTCATGATCGTCAGAAGAATTATGCTGATAAAAGAGGGAAGGATTTGGTTTTCGCAGTGGGAGACTCAATCTATTTGAAGATGAGAACCTTTAGAGGAGCTGACAACTACTGGAAACTAAAGAAGCTTAAGCTGAGGTTCATGGGATAATATGTTATCACAGAAAGGATTGGGGAAGTTGCTTACAAGCTTAAGCTCCCGTCAGAGTTGACTGATTTCCATGATGTGTTCCATGTTTCAGTTCTCCGAAAAGTAGTTCGAGAACATGAGTTGATTTTATCACAACCACTGACGGATTTGAATCAAGATCTGATAGACCCGAGTTTACCGCGAGAGATCTTTCAGCATTGTGAAAAAGAAGATTAGGGGAAAAATGTGTGGTAAATTTTAGTCCGCTGGGAAAGAGATGAGATTAATTAAGAGACTTGAGAACCTGAGCAGTTTATGTGGGAGGATTATTCGGAGTTGTTTTTTTTTAGTGTGCTGAAAAGGAAAAAAAACTTGAGCTTAAATTCGGGGACGAATTTTCCTGTATTAGGGGAGAATTGTAATATTTCATCCCAAGGTCAGTGCGAAATTGAGGCCCAATTGCCTAATTCTAGGGCATCTCCTCTTCCCAAAAGCTATAAAAAGAGGCAAAGCCCCTTCTGCCTCACACACTCATTTTCCAGCGAAGCTCTGCCAAAATTTGGATTCGTTGCCGCCGCTACAGTCCCCGCCGTCGTCAGAAACACCGCAACTCGCCGGAGTCGTGAGGTAAGTTTTTCCTGATTTGGTTATTCGATCATAACTTCTTCATACAGTATCAGATTTTAGCAACCTACATATCAAACTGTAGATCTCTCCGATAAGAAGCCAGAAACACCTGACGCACCGGATTTGGTCACCGGACGCGCCGTCAATCTCCGCCGGAAAAATTTAAACGTCTCCGATCTGTGTAATTTTCCGTTATCTGATAGTTCATGCTGTTCTGATTCTGAATCTTCCTTCAGTTTCTCGTGAGTCGTTGTGGTTTGAAAGTTATGGCAGGTTTTCATAAGGAAGTTTTTCCTTTTTGGCAGTTTCCAGAAAATGAAAGTTTGTTCTTCTGTTGCTAAGGTGAGGAATTCGTCGAGTATTTCTATTAGCTCATTCTTATAATAATCTCTGTTTTGAGTATTTGAAAACATGTATGTAACGGGTCTAATTAATAATAGACGCGTTATTGTTTGTGATTGTATAAACTATATATTATGTAAACAAATATATATATATATATGTATCACATAGAATCCATAGGATTAAAGGATTAAAAACTTTTGTGTGGTGATTTGTTGTTTGAGCATGCTAAGTTGTATTGACGTGTTGTGTTAGATACGAGCGTTAGGAGCTCGCGATAGGTTGGTTCGAGAGTGGTGATGTGGCATTTAGACCCAGACTTTCGAATCATGTGGGATAGAGATATTGTCTGATGATGGTCTGTCATATATGGTGTGCCCTGAATGAAGATCCACATGACCGTTTGTCATGTATGGCATGCCCTGCATGAAAACGTGCATGTTTTTTGTGTCTGTGGAGGGAAGGAGTTTTTGTCATGTATGGCGTGCCCTGCATGAAGATTCGTCTGGCCGTTTGTCATGTAAGGCGTGCCCTGCATGAAAACGTGTCCCCTGGTTTGTGTGTGTGACACTGAGTGGTCATATGTCTGAGTGTTCTAGACACTGATTGTTTACATGTTTTAGTCTATGACTTGTTTTAGATTATTGTTATAAGTTGTTCTGGTGGATTCATGAGTCCTTATACTCATTTTTCACTGGGTAATCCAATTACTCATCCCCTCTCCAATCTTTCAGGTGAGCTTGTCGTCGTACCCGAGTAGTGTTGAAGTCGATGAAGCTGTTCTACCTCTGAATAATATTTTCTAGATTTATTTATTATTTATTTAAAACAAATTTCGATTGGTTATTTTGATATTAAATTATTTTAAAATTATTATTTTATAAAATATTTTAGACTATTTTGGAAATATTATTTTAATTGTTATTTTTGAAGAATTTGGATCGTTTCAATATCTTAATGTTGTCTCATAGGAAAATAGACGTGGCAACCATTCCTGCAAGAAACAAATTTTATATCAACACAAAAGTTAGATTTGATTCATGGTGATTTGTGCGGCTGTTCTCTCCTTCTACCACAGAAAGAAATCATTACATATTTGTATTGATAGACGACTTTTTGAGATACATGTGTTTAATCTTGTTAATGGATAAAAATGAAGCTTTTGAGAAATTCAAAAGGTTCAAAGTATGGTAGAAGGTGAAACAGAGAGGAAGATACAAATGTTTTGAACCGATAGGGATGGAGAATTTACTTCTATCAAGTTTAAAACATTCTGCGATGACAATGACATCTCTCACCAAATCACTTCTCCTTACACATCACAATAGAACGATGTGGTCGAGCGACGCAATCGTACATTGCTAGAGATGAAAAAGAGCATGTTGAAAGCCATGAGAATGCTTAATTTCTTATGAGGAGAAGCAGTGAGGCACGCCACCTACCTGATCAACTGAGTGACCACAAAGGAGTTAAACGATCAAACTCCATATGAATCATTCAAATGACACAACCAATTTTGGAGCATATCAGAATCTTCGACTGGAAGGCATACCAAATTTCGATTGGTTATTTTGATATTAAATTATTTTGAAATTATTATTTTATAAAATATTTTAGACTATTTTGGAAAAATTATTTTAATTGTTATTTTTGAAGAATTTGGATCGTTTCAATATGTTAATATTGTCTCATAGGAAAATAGACGTGGCAACCATTCCTGCAAGAAACAAATTTTAGATCAACACAAAAGTTAGATTTGATTCATGGTGATTTGTGCGGCTGTTCTCTCCTTCTACCACAGAAAGAAATCATTACATATTTGTATTGATAGACGACTTTTTGAGATACATGTGTTAAATCTTGTTAATGGATAAAAATGAAGCTTTTGAGAAATTCAAAAGGTTCAAAAGTATGGTAGAAGGTGAAACAGGGAGGAAGATACAAATGTTTTGAACCGATAGGGATGGAGAATTTACTTCTATCAAGTTTAAAACATTCTGCGATGACAATGACATCTCTCACCAAATCACTTCTCCTTACACATCACAATAGAACGATGTGGTCGAGCGACGCAATCGTACATTGCTAGAGATGAAAAAGAGCATGTTGAAAGCCATGAGAATGCTTAATTTCTTATGAGGAGAAGCAGTGAGTCACGCCACCTACCTGATCAACCAAATGACCACAAAGGAGTTAAACGATCAAACTCCATATGAATCATTCAAATGACACAACCAATTTTGGAGCATATCAGAATCTTCGACTGGAAGGCATACGCAAGGGTAGAAGCGATCAACTTAAAGAAACTAGATGATTGATCTAGATCTCTCGTACATCTCAGAATAGAACCTGTATCTAAAGCCTATCGAGTTTATGGTCCTTTGAACAAGAAAATCCACGTTAGCCAAGATGATTTCTTTGACAAATCAAGCAGTTGGAAGTGGAATAGCTCGTGTGATGAAGAACAAGTCTAGAACCTGGAATGTTCACTATAGCTTGGGGGGGAACTAACGATAAAACAACTGACTATTTTTTTCGAAGAAGAAGAGGGTACAACGAACTACTCTCTCTCTGAGGATGATACTTTGAAGCCACAAAGAAACCCAACATTGCTCGAAGATGCTTCAAAGAGTACTGATGAAGAAATCAAGCCAATTTTAAGAAGATTAATCCGTGAAACAAGCAAGCCGAAGTATCAAGAGTATTATGTCTTATTGGTGGATGATTTTGGTGAGGAACTCGTACTAAGTATCGATGGAGAACCGAGTACTTATCAAGAAGCTATGGGATCGAAGGAATGGACGGATGCAGCTAAATCAGAGATAAATTTGATCTACAAGAATAAGACATGAGATTTAGTTGACAAACCACCCGATATTAAACATGTAGGACTAAAATGGATATTCAAAATAAAGAAAAATTCAGATGAAAGCATCAAAAAATTCAAAGCTCGGCCTGTTGCAAATGGATATGTCCAAAAATACGGAGTTAACTTTTACGAGGTATTTTCCCATGTAGCTCGATAAGAAACCATAAGGTTTCGGCCTTCCTTAGCTAAGACAGAGGGTTAGGAGATTCATCATCTCCTAAAATAAACGGTTTATGTGTACCAACCGGATGGGTTCATGAAAAGGGAGAAGAGCAAAAGGTTTACAAACTTTGAAAGGCGTTATACGGATTAAGACATTTAAGATTGGAACACGAAACTTGATCAGATTCTCAGAGGTATGCACTTTGAAAAATATTCTAAGAAACAATTGGTGTATCAAAAATCAAAGAATTTTCAAGAGTTGATAGTGACGGTGTATGTTGATGACTTGTTCGTCACGGGAACAACATTAAAAGTCATACGAGAATTCAAAGATAATAAAAGAAGCTTTCATGGAATCATGTAATCGAGCACACACATATACCTATGGATTCGAGTTTGAAATTACATAAGGCAGAAGACGAAGACGAGATAGACGCCACAGACTATCGAAAGATTTTTGGATGACTATAATACATGTTTCATACGCAACCATGAAACATATGTTGCAATATTTGCAACAATGAAATACATGTTGCAATATTGGCAAGGGACAAAAAGCTACAGACTCGATTTTAAGAGAAGCGGAGACAAGAAACTCATAGGGTTTAGCGACAGCAGCCACGATGTCAACCAAGATGATGGTAAGAGCACGGGTGGTCATGTCTTCTACTTTGTGTCAGCACCAATCTCTTGGTGCTCATATAAGCTTCCTGTAGTTGCATTATCTTCATGCAAAGCTGAATTCATGGTGGTAATAGAAGCAGCGAAGCAAGTAATTTAGCTCCAAGATCTCTTACACAAAGTGACGGGATATAAACATGAAAGTGTGACTTTGCTCATTGAAAATAAGTCTGCAATAGCCTTGACAAAAAAGTCTTGATTTCATGGCCGAAGCAAATATATTCACAAAAATATCATTTGATTTGAGAATATGTTGACACTGGAAAAGTGAATGTAGAGCATGTTTCCGGAGAAGAACAAAAGGCGGATATCCTAACAAAATTGTTAGCTCGGATGAATTTTGCAGAAATGAGAAGCTTAGTAATTGAAGACCTTCGTATATCAAGTGTTCGAATTAAGGGGAAAATGTTAGGTAATTCGATTAGGAAAAGAAAAAATAATACTTAACAATAATAGAAATAGGAATCATAATTCGTATAGAATTAACAAGTTATTTAGTTATTGGACTAGGATCAAACCGATCCTTATATATAAAAAGGCTATGTGGAGATATGTTCTACATTGTGTGACAATGGAGAACTAGAAGAGGTATTAAAAATACTTGATAAAATGCACAAGAGTTAGATGAAACTTGATATTGGTATATATATACTATCATCATTCACGGAATATGCAATGCTAGTAGGGTAAATGATGATTGGGATCTACTATATAGCCTCCCTCGCAAAGGAGTGAAACATAATGTTATAAAGTACACTGTAATGATTGGGGGATTATGTAAGAAAGGCTCGCTGTCTGACGCAAATGTGATGCTTAGAAAAATGGAGGAATATGGGATTGCGCCAAATGATTGTGCATACAACAAACTAACCTAGGCACATCTCTGAGATGGTCACATAGCCATATCAGCTAAACTTATTGAAGGAATGAAGAGTTGTGGGTTCTTTGCAGATGAATCCACCATAAAGATAGTTATGGATATGTTATCAGATGGTAGATTGAACAAAAGCTTTTTGGATAAACTTTCTTGAGTGTTTGGATCTTATCTGCAAGAGACAAAGTCCCAGTTAGTATTTTATGAGGTGTATTTGGGTTTATTAGTTGACACTAAATTTGTTCGTTGACATCTTAACAGAGCTTGACGTCTTCTCCTTTTTATATGGCTTTCGTTCTTTCTATTTTTCTTGGATTTACTGTCAATGTATAATTTTTGTCATTGTTCAGTTGAGCATATGTGTATTGACAAATGCTGAAACTTGTTAAGTAGTAACATTTTTGACTTATTATGTCTTAAAGTTTTAAGTGATAAGAGGTATGCATGCGTCTCTTGCTATGATCTGTTCAGACATCAATTAGAACTAGTTTGATTGTGCAGTCAGTAACAGAAGACATGGTTGGACTTTGGGAAATAATCAGCCGTGATAGTCTAAAAGAAGTTAGCTGGGAACAGTTAAGTTTACCTTCTCGTATGGTTGAATCTTGTTTTATCTCTAATAGATTTACCAAAATATATAGAATCGTTGCTACAGTCTATTTTATAGTTTTGTATGTGTAAGGGTCAATGTGGTTCTTGGAGTCTTGCCAGATTTTCTTATTTACCATTTGAAAAATTTCCTCTAGATTATAGTGTTGTTTTAAAAAGCTAGCTTTTATAAATAATATTATAGTTAAATTTTAGCATTATTTAGTTTTCGCTAATATCCTCTCTCTCCTAAATATTTCTGTTAATAATTGTAGCACTTTTTTAACAAATTCGAAATGATTTATAGAAAGGTTTTCCAAAAAACAAAGGTCTATTGTGCTGAGTCTTTTGTTATGTCACTAACTTAAGTAGCAGCAAGGGAGGAGGATAGAGGAGAGATGTCACAATATGTTATCCATCTAAAATAGCTGACCACAATCGGCGACAATCACCGGCTTGGACGGCTTTCCGGTGAATGTTCCAACCTTCTCGATGGCCTTCACCACGTCTAAGCCTTCCACGACCTGGCCAAACACCACGTGCTTCCCGTCGAGCCAATCGGCTTTGACGGTGCAAATAAAAAACTGAGATCCGTTGGTGTTGGCACCGTCGTTGGCCATGGAAAGGATCCCGGGACCCGTGTGCTTCCTCTCGAAGTTCTCATCCTCGAACTTATTCCCGTAGATCGACTCCTCTCCCGTCCCGTTCCCGGCGGTGATATCTCCTCCCTGGCACATGAAATTTGGGATCACTCGGTGGAACGAAGATCCCTTGAAGTGAAGTGGCTTCCCGTTAAGTCCCACTCCCTTCTCCCCCGTGCACAGCGCTCTGAAATTCTCCGCTGTCTTCGGAGTCTTGTCCGTATACAACTCCATCACGATCCTCCCTGCCGGCTGCCCACCTATCGTCATGTCAAAGAAAACCTTTGGGAACGCCATTGCTGCTGAAATAGCATAACAACATTAACAAAGATACAAGTGAACTTTCATTTATAGATATAACAAAGCACGCGTAACTAACCTTTCATACTTGCAATTAGATCTTTTAACTCATCCATCTTCTGCATTTTGTTTTCTAAATAAGTAACTCTATTTCTCAACTCAATTACTTCAGTTTCAGTTGTGTTATTCTGGAAAAATTTCTCAACACAATGCACACGCCCAGGAAGTTCGACTCCAAATACTTGAGGGAATATATCATTTTCTGACGTATTTTGGATCATTTTTTCCTTGAGTTTTTCCTAATAGATGAAAAAATTCAACAAATATAAATGAAACTTATAAAATTAACATATATAATTAAAGGACTAGAACAACAGTTCCTCAATAAAATTGCACAAAGAACATGAAAACGACGATAATGACATTCATGATTAATACCAACTATGAAAAAAATAGATAATAAGTTTATGAAAATCACTTATCATACAAAGTATAATTCCAAGGACCTCGAATATTGATGACAGTCACTAAAATATCTACAATCCAAAATATACTATAATATCTAATTAACTCTAACTTTTGATATCCCATGAATTTTTTAATCGACCATAACACTTTTCACAATTATATATATGTATATATAGATCAAATAAAAAATTTAAAATAAAGAATTACTCCAAATAATAATAGAACAAAAATCTAACGCTTTTATCAGATTTTTTTGGAGTGACAACTCAAAGATTGTTGGGCAGCTTGGACGTTTACCATTCGGAAGAAGCTTGAAAAGTTTACCAAGTGGAATCAGCTTACAAATCGCATAATAATTAAAACATTATAGAGAAAAACTTACAATTTCTTTAGATTTTCCAGCAATGCTTTTCTTATTGATTCTCTGAAAGTCAAATGTAACCATATCAATGACTCATAAACATATATTAAAGTAAAACTAAATACATTTATATATTACCTCTTGTACATTATTAAACTGTATATGTACAAAGTCACGCCAAATTTCATCAGAAACTCCAGGTGGGCAATTCGTTATAGTTTCTTCAAGACTATTACATAGATAATACTTGAACAGATATTTTTTAGAAGCTTTACACTTCTGACTCAAACTTTTCATCACAAACTTCTTATACTTGTCATATGAAGCATCAAAATAAAACCTCTTCTGCATATACATTAAAAGAAAAAGAATTAAACTGATTCTAATAGTTGGATATTAAAAATACTAATATAATCAATATACCTGAATAAGTTCCCAAGCTTCATCCTTTTTCCATTTCTCTATCTTCCTCCAGTGCTCGTAGCATAAGGAATCTTTGCAAAAACCAATGCTGAACTTTCCAAGCCATGTACCAAATAATCCTCCACTTGCTCCTTCAGGTTTATTATGTGCACCAAACTCAAGAATGACTCTTTTATCCTTCATTTTCCATATATCATCCGCAGTAAGATGTTCCTCTGATACATTTCCTTGTAAATCTGCAAGGAAAATACATCAGTGTGAACTCCTAAACTTTATAATCTTTAGAAACTATATTTTGCTACTTACCTATAACCTTAACCACCCACTTTCCTCGCTTTCGCCCTTCTGTAACATTGTTTGTTTCTTCAACATGAAAATCATTGTTTTCCATCTGGAAGCTCAAATAAAATAATCCAAAATGGTAGTTTTCTTAGCTTTTGACAATGCAGAAACATAAAATTAAAAAAAAAAACATTGTTAAAGAATGAAAAATTTATGATATATTCAGCTAATTAATCTCACATTTAAATAAAGACACATATATACTCAACTCACAAGTTATTAACTAAATCAAATTCATCATCATCCGAACTATCTAAAACTAGCTGAAAGTTGGGGATGCATTTTATTAAACAATTAATGTAATCACCAATGTCAATATCCTCAAGTGTACCATCTAATATATCATAATCATTCATATCATAAAAGTCTTTAGGTTGGACTCATGAGTCCTAAGCTCAAGTGGTCAAACATAGACTTGCGATCTAAAAAATTTAGCATTTAATAAACATATAGACTTGCGATCTAGCAGCATAAATGATTAAGTCATAAACTGAGATGATTTGATTGGAGAGTTGTAATGGGGATCAGGCCATAAAAGCTAGAAGAACATCCTTAAAACCCCGAGAAAAGGAAAACTCAAAATGAATTTAAAAAGTAAAATTAGATATCAAAACCTTCTCAAGAGACGATGCTTCTCCGAGCGGCTGGTTCGACGGATGACGAAAGTTTATTTTTGCTGGAGTGTCTTCCTTCGTTTACTTATGCACTTGAGAGAGTTTTATTTGATGAGAAGAAAATGATCGCAGATAACATAACAAAAGAAGAATTGTCAATGAAAGAAAATGAAATTATGAAATTTACTTTTTATGATATTTTAATATGAAATGATGTCTTTTATGAAATTATAAATTTATATTTTTCTTATATTTGTCATTATAAATTTATGAATTTAGATTTTTTACTTAAAATAAAATATTTCTCTTTTTAAAATCAAAAATATCTGTTTAAAATTGAATAAAATAAATAAACTACATGGACTTTAAGCAATTCTTTGACATCGTTTTAGAGTTACAGCACATCACAAGTGTGTAACCGAAGATCAAACTTAAATTGGATTGCTGAGGGATCATGGTTTGACAGACCAAGCGTGAGAGATGAATGGTATCATTAATCGACTTGTTGACCAGCAATTGTAAAAGAGATGGAGAAAACTTATGATGAAATTTAAATTAGCTTAAATATTTAATTAATTTGTACAAGAAATCAAATTGATATAACGTTTATAGGTTTTGCTGATAGGTTCTGAATTATGAACACGTATTTGTATATTTTTCTATGAAATTTATCTGTTTTGATATATTATTTCTTATTTTTATACTAACAGATTCAATTGGCAAAAACAATCAATTGCAATATGATAGTGACTTGAAAGTATCTGAAATGTTTATTCAATGAGGTGGTGTGTGGAATAATGGAGGCAATTGAAGGAGAGGCATAAAGATAGATACCACATGTCTAATTTGTGGAGAAACCACTGAAAGTGCTAATCATCTTATTTTTCAACGCAGAGATGCTCGGAGAAATATGGTCTCCTAAATCTTCTAAGTGAACAACTCTTACAGAAATCATTACAAGAAAATGTGGAATATATTTTGTCTTTGACAAAAAAATCAACAAAAGCAAGTAAACAACGAAGGATGGAAGGCAATATGAATATATACCAGCAGCAAGTATGCAAATATGTATATAAGTCTGATTGTTGGTGTATATATGTATATGTATATGCATTCTTTAAGTGGTTGTGAAGAATCAATAGGGAAGTCAATGGTTTTGAGATACAGTCATATTAGGCTTTGAAATAAGTCGATGCAGAAGAACATTGACACAACATTAAATACTAAAAACAAAATCAAAAGACCAGGCAGAAGAAAGGACATACCTGCAAACAGACAAAACCGTTCTCAGATAGTTTTACAAGATCAACATAACTGAGTAAGCCAACACCAAAAGCAAACTTCGAATCTGATTATATGCATAAAAAAAATCTTTGAAGATTTATTCACTTATCTTATATACGAGCTGCCATGTACTTTTGAAACAAAAGAGGAATTTATCAAACTATGTGTCCAGATCATAACTTAACAGAAACAATAAAATGTAACTCTGAATGTTTCAATAGAACCAGAAATATATCGCAAAAGGCATATTGAAGCGCTCTAATCCGGGAAAACTACCTCAGATTAAAGGTTTCCTACTCCCGGTCGAACCAACCGACCGCACTTGGTAAAAATTTCTTAAGTTAAATTTTTACTTAACTTTTTCTTAGCATTTTCAAATTCGATTCAGCGGAGCAGTGCATAAACGTGCAATAGATTTCTTATTATAAAAACCGAGGTTCTAGTACAACGATAAGTCTGCTAATAAACTAATACATCGTTTAAGTGACTAGACCCATTTATTCTACTAAGCCACCATCCTTTCCTTCCAGCCTTCGTCTCGCGTTCTAGCCATTGCGGTTACCTTCACGAACAATGTCTAACCCTGCATCCATAATGAGGCATAAGCAACAAATTGCTTAGTGAGGCGGTCATCCCGTCTCACACAGCTATGGTCAAGTAATCGAAAACAAGCAATACAATCAATAAGTCAATCATGCAAATCAGGCCGATATACTTTCCTAAACGTGATTCACCAACCACTGTTGGATCACTCACCAGGACGAGTCACACAAGACTCTCATATTCACGCTTAACACATATAACAGGACAAGGACAAGTATATTATATTAGACAGTCAAGCACTTATTGAATCCACACAAGCCAACGACCCTAGACCATAGCCACAGTCACGCACTCACCTTAGGATTTTGATGAACTGATAAAAATCCCACGTTCTGACACCTCTTGTCACAACTTCCCCAAACCGCACCGACGCGCGTCACACAAACCTAGCGATTTACTCAGAACACATCGACCAAACACTAGTCTCTCGATGCTTATAGTCCAGAAAGGTAAAACTCTGAGTTTATCGATGCTTACCCGGATATTCCTTAACCGAATGAACCGTTATCGATGATTACTCAGGTAACTGGACGTCTCTCGAACCTTTCTATGATAATCGCTTAACTTCCTCGAACTTTCTTTCTTTCAGAGTTCTAAGCTTTCATTTTGCTCACGCAGGGATTGTGAGGCCACCTGCCTTCTTATTTGTAAGGGAAGGCGGTTAGGATTTTCCTTTATCCGCGGCCCTTTTTATCCCTTCAAATATCCATCCGTTTGTTATGATATTAGCATGATTTCGAAAAAACGGTTGGGATTTAGAGCGAAAATCTCGGAAGTTGTTACCAACAACTTCGACCACTCAATCCCTTATCCGCTGGGAATAATCCCTTATCCTTTGGGGATAATTCATTATCCTTATCCTTCGGGGATAATTCCTTATCCTTTGCGAATAATCCCTTATCCTTCGGGGATAATTTTTTATCCGCTGGGAATAATCCCTTATCCGGTTGGGATATCACGAAATTTCTGGGGAACCTGTTACAAGGATATTATATATCCTTCCTTCCCAGATATCTTCGCCCATATCCCAAAATTCCCTTTTTCCCCCGCCCTTGCCAGTTTTGCCTTCGATCGCAGTCATTATAATTCTCCCCCACTTGGGTGGATTCGTCCTCGAATCTAGGCTTTAGTCTTTTTGGCCATAGAAGTCTCGACTTCTTGCTTGTTGAACCATTTGGGAAACTTTTCCTTCATGATGACTTCAAGTTCCCACGTGATTTCTTCTTCTCCAAAACAATCCCAAACGATCTGAATCATTTTGGTTTTTTTCATGCGGTCCGTCTTAACTCTTCTTCCCACGATTCGAACTGGCCTCCTTCCACAGTCAGATTTTCCTTTAAATCTGCTGGTGGTTCCACTATCATGTTATGTCTATCATTTATGTACTTCCTTAGCATAGAAACGTGGAACACATTGTGGAATACACTTAAGACTGATGGTAATTCCAATATATATGCTACTGGCCCGATCCGTTCCAGAATCTTATATTGACCCATATATCTCGGACCTAACTTTGCGGTTTGATTCGTTCTTTCCTTTCCCTTATAGGTGACCGTCTTAAGATAAACCATTTCCCTAACTTCGAATTCTAATTCCCTTCGACGTTTGTCTGCATAACTCTATTGTCGATCCTGAGCTTCCTTAATTTTAATCTGTAAAATCCATATTTTCTCAGTTGTTCTATCGACCAAGTCAGGCCCGTAAATGCTTCGCTCCCCCCACTTTGGTCCAACATAGCGGAGTTCAGCAAGGCCGTCCATACAATGCCTCATACGGCGACATTCCAATGCTAGCCTGATAGTTGTTGTTATATGCAAACTCGGCCAATGGTAAGTGTTGTTCCCACTTACCGCCCCAGTCTAAAACAGCCGCTCTCAATAAATCCTCAAGTGTCAGGATCGTCCGTTCTGATTGTTCATCCGTCTGTGGGTGGAAGCTGTGCTCAGGTTGACCTTAGTCTTAAGCCGCTTATGCAATAACTTCTAAACCGCCGACGCAAACTTAGAGTCCCGATCTGATATTATACTCGCAGGAACTCCATGTAATCGAACGATCTCTTTTACGTACAACTCTACAAGCTTCTCTGAACCATCTTTCCGATTAACTGCGAGGAAATGGGCGGATTTAGTCAAACGGTTCACAATGACCCAAATCGCATCTTTCTTATCACACATAGGTAGTCCGGTAACAAAATTCATCGTGATCAAATCCCACTTCCATTCGGGGATGGGTAATCTCTGCATTAACCCAGCCAGAACTTGATGTTCGGCTTTGACCCTTTGGCATGTATGACAACCAGCCACCCATTTGGCCACGTCCCGTTTCATTCCAACCCAATGATAGTACCGTTTTAAGTCTCGGTACATTTTAGTTCGCTCATGGGTGCATGGAAAATTTGGACTGATGTGCTTCTTTCAGAATTTCCTCACGCAACTGCTGATCCTTTGGGACACACACCCGACCATTCACCAATATCGTCCCATTATTCGATATCTGATACTCAGTATTCTCGTTTCTTGCTGCCTCATTAAGTTTCTTGTCAGCATTATGTGCTAGCCGAACGCGGGTTAACAGATCCGCATGATCGGCAGCACCTAAGCCCAACGGTTCCACATCATCCGTCAATGCGGTAAGGCGCAAGGTGTTTATCATAATGACAAGACTTTTCATGTCCTTTACAGCATCCTTGACTACTTTCTTTCGAATTAGTGCATCTGCAACCGAGTTGGCCTTTCCCGGATGGTAGTCAATGGTCAAGTCATAATCGGCCACAAGTTCCATCCATCTTCTTTGTCGAAGGTTTAGTTCAGACTGAGTGAAGATATACTTCAAACTCTTGTGATCCGTAAATATCTGAACTTTTCCACCGTAAAGGTAAGATCTCCAGATCTTTAAAGCAAATACCACAACCGTCATCTCTAAGTCCCGGGTTGGGTAATTCGTTTCATGTTTCCTTAGTTGTCTTGATGCATAGGCGATGACCTTACCCACTTGCATCAAAACGCACCCGAGTCCCAATCGGGATGCATCTGTGTATACTACATATGGTGCATCGAGTTCTGGTAACGCCAAAACAGGAGCACTCGTAAGCATTTCCTTTATCTTAGCAAAACTAGTCTCACAGTCTGCTGACCATGCAAATCGAACGTTCTTACCGGTCAGCTTGGTCATTGGCTGAGCCATGCTTGCAAAGCCTTTAACAAACCGTCTATAATAGCTGGCCAAACCCAGAAATCTCCGCACCTCTGAGGCATTTTCGGGTCTCGGTCATTCCGCAACAATCCTGATCTTTTCTGGGTCAACAGACACTCCTTGGTCCGAGACTATATGACCCAAGAATCCAATTTCCTTCTGCCAAAATCTACACTTGCTGAGCTTGGCAAACAACTTATGTTCCTGCAAATTAGCCAAAACCGTTCTTAGATGACCTTGATGCTCCTCTTGGTTTTTCGAGTAAACCAAAATATCATCTATGAAGATGATCACAAATTCATCCAAGAAATCTCGGAAAACAGTGTTCATCAACTTCATAAATGCAGCCGGTGCATTGGTCAATCCAAAAGGCATGACTATGAACTCGTAATGTCCATACCTTGTCCGAAATACCGTCTTTCGAATGTCTGACTCGGCTATCGGAATTTGATGATATCCTGAAGCCAGATCGATCTTAGAGAAACAAGTCTCCCCTTTGAGTTGGTCCAACAACTCGTCAATCCGTGGGAACGGATACCTGTTCTTTACCATAACTCGGTTCAACCCACGGTAGTCGATGCAAAGCCTAAAGCTTCCATCCTTATTTTTAACGAACAGAACCGGCGCTCCCTAAGGTGAACTGCTTGGACGGATGAATCCTTTCTCCATTAATTCACCTAATTGTTTCTTTAATTTGGCCATTTCAGTTGGTGTCATCCGATAGGGAGCTTTTGATATCGGGGCAGTTCCAGGTTCCAATTCAATAGTGAATGGATCCGACCTTTCTGGTGGTGGTCCAACCAAAGCCTGGAACACATCACCGAAATCCTTTACTACCGGAATCTCACTAAGCCCTATGTCTGGCCCAACTTCTGACGTTGTGATCGTGGCCAAATACGCCTCGCATCCTTAGTTGATCAATTGTTCTGCTTGAATCGCTGAAATGATCAAGCTTCCTGAGGTGGGTCGGATTCCCTGATATTCTAGAGTTGTGTTCCCTCTCTCAAACCGGATTCTCTCTCGTTGACAATCCAAATGGGCTTTATGCTTTCCAAGCCAATCCATGCCCAATATCACCTTGTAAGTTTTCACTCCGCATATGACCAAGTCAGCTGGCATGTCCACACCGCATACCATTATCGGAACGTCAAGCACCCTTCCAAAGGTTTTCATAGCTTGACCGTCCGCCACTCGGACGAGTCCGAGTTGGTCTCCAAGTTCCTTATGGAACCCACCTTTCCCAATCACTTTCGGGCTAACAAAACAATGTTTCGCCCCGGAATCAAACAGAACATGGGTCGGTATTCCGCCCATAAGAATGGTCCCTACAGTATCCCCTAAATCGCTAAGGACGCAAGCAGACATCTAACTTACTTAGTAAGTGTTAAGAACTTACCAGTGATCGGACGAGAAGAGCTGCCTTCTATCGTAACCTCAGGAAATTGAGAAGACCCGTGGTGTTCCACCAGTTGTATTAGCCGGTCTCTTAGCTGGTGGTGGTGGCGGCAGTCCTTCATTTGCCCGTTTTCCGGATGACTGCGCCAGCTTCGGACACTGAGACCTGAAGTGTCCCGGCTCACGACAATGATGACACACCCGATCACCAAAGTTATGTCCCAACTTTCGTGCCCCAGAGTACCTCTCCGGACAATCATCAATCTTGTGGTTCAGACTGCCACATCGGAAACACGCACCAGAAATGGTCATGCACTGACCAGAGTGTGTTTTTCTGCAACTTTGACATGCAGCTTGCACCGTCATTGTCTTGTTGCTCCTGAGACTCTTGTCCAAATTCCTCCTTTGGCCCGAACCGAGTCTCAGCCTAGCAGGAGGTACCGTGGCCGCTTTCCATTCCATGTTTGCTAACTCCGCTTCCTCCTTCAAGCCTATTTCCATAAGGGCCGCTACCTCTACCAGTTCGGACATGGAGTCGTATCTCCGAACTTGACAGCGAATGCGGAGATTGACTCGAAGCCCCCACAAAAACCGACTTATCAATGTCTGTTCATCCTCGAATTCACGCCCCAAAAACTTCATGAGAGAGTTATATTCGATCTCATATTCACACACATTCATTGTTACTTGGCGCAAATCGAGAAACGCACGTTGGCATTGGTCGAATACTTCTCTTGGGAAGTACTTAGTGAGGAATTCCTCACGGAACACAGTCCATGAATAATTATTGCGCCTTGTCTCAACCGTGGTCCACCAAGTGTGCGCGTCAACTTCCAGATAGTGGACTGCGATGTCCTTCTTATAATGATCTGGACATCGTATAGCTGCAAAGTTCCGTTCGAGTCTCGATTGCCACTCATCTGCCTCGATCGGTTTCGCACCACCCGCAAAGTACTTCGTACCAAGCTTACGCATGTGATCAGCCATCGTAAGGTACGATGTGATCCTCGGCTCTGGCAATACCTCATCATCTGCTGCCGCAGCGACCCGGTCATTTACCGCAGGCGGTGGTATCACCGGTGCGGGTGCAACAGGCACAGGTGCCGCAGTAGCAGGCACAGCAGCCGTCAATCTTTCTAATATTTGCCCCAACATCCCCATCAACTGGCCCAATTCGGTCTGAGGTGCAGCGGCTCCATTCCCAGGCACATTTGTCGCGTCACCTTCGTGACCATTGGTGGGGTTCGCACCATTCCCATCTGTGGTGCGATCCTCAGGAGCACCACCATTCCCAATCTGAGATCAAGTGTTTCTTACCATCTGCAACGATCATACAGTTTATTAAGTTAGCATAGCACTAACTTATACTCTAAAATATCATTTACCGCGAGACTGACTGGAAAGGATGGCTTAACCCACTAACCCGTTTATGCTTAACAATGTCCTAGAATCGACCATGCTCTGATACCAAACTGAAGCGCCCTAACTCGGGAAAACTACCCAAGGTTAAAGGTTTCCTACCCGCGGTCGAACCAACCGACCGCACTTGGTAAAAATTTCTTAAGTCAAATTTTTACTTAACTTTTTCTTAGCATTTTCAAATTCGATTCAGCGGAGCAGTGCATAAACGTGCAATAGATTTCTTATTATAAAAACCGAGGTTCTAGTACAATGATAAGTCTGCTAATAAGCTAATACATCGTTTAAGTGACTAGACCCATTTATTCTACTAAGCCACCATCCTTTCTTTCCAGCCTTTGTCTCGCGTTCTAGCCATTGCGGTTACCTTCCCGAACAATGTCTAACCATGCATTCATAAGGAGGCATAAGCAACGAATTGCTTAGTGAGGCGGTCATCCCGTCTCACACAGCTTTGGTCAAGTAATCGAATACAAGCAATACAATCAATAAGTCAATCATGCAAATCAGGCAGATATACTTTCCTAAACATGATTCACCAACCACTGTTAGATCACTCACCATGACGAGTCACACAAGACTCTCATATTCACGCTTAACACATATAACAGGACAAGGACAAGTATATTAGATTAGACAATCAAGCACTTATTGAATCCACACACTCCAACGATCCTAGACCATAGCCACAGTCACACACTCACCCTAGGATTTCGATGAACTGATGAAAATCCCACGTTCTGACACCTCTTGTCACAAATTGTCCAAACCGTACCGACGCGCGTCACACAAACCTAGCGATTTACTCGGAACACATTGACCAAACACTAAGTCTCTCGATGCTTATAGTCCAGAAAGGTAAAACTCTGAGTTTATCGATGCTTACCCGATATTTCTTAACCGAAGAAACAGCTATCGATGATTACTCAGGTAACTGGACGTCTCTCGAACCTTTCTAGGATAATCGCTTAACTTCGTTGAACTTTCTTTCTTTCAGAGTTCTAAGCTTTCGTTTTGCTCACGCAGGGATTATGAGGCGACCTGCCTTCTTATTTATAAGGGAAGGCGGTTAGGATTTTCCTTTATCTACGGCCCCTCTTATCCCTTCGAATATCCATCCGTTTGTTAGGATATCAGCATGATTTCAAAAAACAGTTGGGATTTAGAGCGAAAATCTCGGAAGTTGTTACCAACAACTTCGACCACCCAATCCCCTTATCCGCTGGGAATAATCCCTTATCCTTTGGGGATAATTTCTTATCTTTTGGGGATAATTCCTTATCCTTCGGGAATAATCCCTTATCCTTTGGGGATAATTCCTTATCCGCTGGGAATAATCATTTAACCTTCAGGGATAATTCCTTATCCGCTGGGAATAATCCCTTATCCGGTTGGGATATCGCGGAAGTTCCGGGAAATCTGTTACAAGGATATTATATATCCTTCCTTCCCAGATATCTTCGCCCATAATCCCAAAATTCCATTTTTCCCTCGCCCTTGCCAGTTTTTCTCTCGATCGCGGTCATTACACATATATCCTTAGACTTACATATAGTTCTGTGATACATGGGTTTTGCATGGGAAACGGCCTAGATGAGTTCAACCAGATGTTGGATCTGATGGTTTGCAAGGGATGCGATCATGCTATCATGACTTATAGTATCCTTATAAATGGATACTGCAAGGCTGAGAGGGTTGACGATGGGTCGGAACTCTTCTGAAAATTGTCTATGAGAGGAGTGGTTGCTAATACAGTCATTTTTAACACTCTCTTCCAAGGGTTTTGTCAATCGGGAAAGCTTAATTTCACCAAAGAACTCTTCCAAGAGACAGTTTCTGAAGGTTTTTATCTTGATATTGTGACTTATGGTATTTTACTTGATCGGTCGTGTGACAATGGAGAACTAGAAGAATCATTGAAAATATTTGATAAAATGCACAAGAATAAGATGGAACTTGATATTTGCATATATAATATCATCATTCACAGAATGTGCAATGCTAGTAGGGTTGATGATGCTTGGGATCTATTCTGTAGCCTCCCTCTAAAATGAGTGAAGCCTAATGTTATAACGTATACTTTAATGATTGGGGGATTATGTAAGAAGCTGAAGCAGATGTGATGCTTAGAAAAATGGAGGAAGATAGGATTGCGCCAGATGATTGTACATACAACACACTAATACGAGCACATCTCAGAGAAGGTGACGTAGCCACATCAGTTAAACTTATTGAAGAAATGAAGAGTTTTGGGTTATTTGCAGATGCTTCCACAATAAAGATAGTTATAGATATGGTAGATTGGACAAAAACTTTTTGAATAGACTTTCTTGAATGTTTGAATCTTATTTTCAAGAGACAAAGTCCTGGTTAGTAATTTATGAGGTTTATTTGGGCTTGTTAGTTGACAATAAGTTTGTTTGTTGACATATAAACTGACTTTGATGTCATTTCTTTTTATGTCGCTTTCGTTCTTTTTATTTTGTCACTGATTCATTGTTATAAAGTTATCCTTTTAAAACAGAGCTTGATGTATTTGGGCTTATTAGTTGAAATTAAGTTTGTTTGTTTTAGCTTCAGTTAGATGTTTTATAAAGCATTATGTCATGAACAAGATCTGCAACTTAATATGGGTATTATATCTCTGGTCCACGGTGTAGATGTTGAAGAAAAAATGTAAGCTTAATATCTCAACGCTGTGTTTTCTTATTACAGCGTATTTGGACTTCTTTTGAATTGAAACTACAGTGTGGATTCATTCTGAATTGAAAATAGAGTATTCAGTTTGTACTGAATCTAATATGTACTTGATATTCCAAAGGTTAAGGATCAATGAAGAGCTTGTAGGATTGTTTCGACAACTATTTTATGGTGAGTAACACACACATTTTTCTTGATTTGAGTATCATTTAGGTTCCAGAATGTCTTGTTTCCATTAAAATTTCTTTATTTTTCATATCATTTTAATCTGATCTCACTAACTTGCACGATAATCAACATAACTCTAGTCAGTTTAAAAAACTTGTGACGCTTTAGATATTAATGAATACTATGACCCTCAATGATCAGGCTATTTCTACCTGACCAGCCTGATTTGAGCAAAGGTATTGTTAACATCAACAAAAACACTCAAGGACCTAATAGTTCATGAATTGGGAGACTGTAACATGATTCTCCTACTTGTGATGAATCTGCATAAGAGAAATGGTTGACTAGAAGGTGAGCATAATTCACCATCATAAAGCTTTGGGATCTAGTTTCACTTACTATAAGATTAAAGCTTTTTATTGCAAAAACGGTTATAGCTAAAATGACATTGCTATATCTTGTTAAAAATCTAAAAAAATCATAGATGCGTTACATTAAATAAATAACATTCCAAAGATAAGAGTAAATATTTAAAAAGTTCATAAGGTGTTTTCGGAATAATAAGATAAAACCTCAAAAAAAATCACAACAATCCTGAAACAAACAAAAGCAATACTAAACCATATCACTGATGATAGCGATGATGGTGATGGTGATGGTGGTGATGATGATGATGAGAAACTCAACCACGTATGTTTCTTCCAGATATGAAACATCTCATAGTTGACATTATCTTGTTTTTAAGCATGTTCCTTCTACAAATACGGTCCCATTTATAGAAAAATAAAATGAATAATTATCAGATTTTGTATTGTTGAAAAATTATTGCCTTATTTTCATTGAATATAATATGTTATATAAGCTTTGTTGGAAAGTAATTCATAAGATTGTTGTCTTGAATCTTACACAGTCTCGTATATCATCTTACAGTCTCATATGTAGGTAATTATGATGTTTATAGTTTACTTGATTGATGGAATCATTCTAGATTATGGATGCAGTACTGGGAATATATGCTTTTGACCAGAGCCAAGTCTTTAGGTCTGAATATTATACAAATGTATGTTCTTTGGAATTTTCACAAACCAAAGCCTGGTGAGATGGTCCTTGAGGGTAATGATGATATTGTGTCCTTTATTAAGCTGTGTCAGAAACTAGATTTTATGACCATATATCTCTGGAGGCATGCATTAATGATTCTGTTGGTGTGATTCTAACGTTCTGATTCTAATTTTTTTACCACACATGTGGAAGATGTGCTTTTACATATAATAAATGTTCAATACAATCAAAATCATGTAGCACAATTGTTGTCACCTCTGAACTTCATGACACATATCTGGAGTTCGAACACAGCACTCCACAATGTTAAAGGAGATATTAAAGCACACACTAAGTTGACACAAAAAAAATGCTCAATACATGTTCTGCTCTCCAATAATCAGCTTGTAGTGTGCAATATTAGTCTAAATTTTATGCATTTTCAAACTCTGTAAGATCCATTGGCAGTGGGAACTAGCATGAAAAAAGCATTTTGTGTTTTGTGGGAGACTGAATGGAAACTATGAATACTTTTGTACGATTCATTCAAGTGAACATTTATTGTGTTAACTTGACTGCTGCTTTCTCCTTATTCAGCTCAGCATTTGCTCTTCCCTTCTTGTGTACTATGTCAAACGCATTTCTCATCTTTGTTCTCTTGTTGGGGATATCCTCTATATGTATCCTCCCCCCCTCCCCATATATATTATTTACTACCTTATTTTCCATTCTGAGACTGTTCTTATGCTTGTCGTGTGAAAGATGGTGGGATGTTTCTAGGGATATTTGCTACTTAATCTTTCTGCTATTAATATTTATATTGGCACATCATAAGCAGAATTAGTGATTATTTATGTTCATTATGTTTATTGATTTTCTATTGAATTTTTGTTTTATCTCCTTCATATTGCATAAGCTGTGTGTAATTGAGAAGATCTTTTTATGCATCTTTGTTTGTTCTAAAATTTCATAAGAAATTTTTTCATATATGCATAGGCTTTTGAGAGGGAGAAAAAGAAACATAAACAATAGCAGTAGCAGTAACAGCTCAACGAATGAATCAAATGTCGTATTTCACTATTGATATAGTTTTGTTTATGGGTTTGGATTGATTAGAATGAATTAAATTTCTTATTTTTATATAATTTGTGATTTATTTTGACTCTAACAATACAAAATACTAAAACCATAATTATATATATGAACATAAAAAATTATGAGGCAGATATGAGTGATCGCGGGCAACGAAGACAAAAATTATGAAGCACATATAAAATTATGAGACAAACAAGAGTGGCTGCAGAAAAGAAACACAAAAAAATTAAAGTGGCCGAGTGAAAGAAACACAACAAATTCTAAAGAACATATAAAAATCTGAGAAAGAAACACAGAATTTTGAAAATTGTGAGGCAGAATATAGTTTATGTGTTTTTTGCAATTAGAAATTTCAGATGATTTTGAGAAACTCGCAGAGTAATTTGCGGATTCATCTTAGCTCGGATGGACACGCAGTTAACTTGTATACCTTTTTTGCAACCTCAAATCCCATTCTAAAGAATAAGAGAGCTTGCATCCATGCTATGTATCATACTCTATATAATATCATTTGGTTTAGATCCTTCATTGACACCTTCATATCTATGCATCATCAGATTACCGATTGCTTTTGCTCAAGCTGTTTTACTAGAAATTGTTTAGCTTGAATGAGAACATGTATGGTCAGCCACATACTTTTTTATAATGAAATATGTAGACATTTTTTAAACACTCTGCATGAATACTCCAATTGCATATGTTATTTGTGCAGCGTATATACCAAAATTTTGTATCATATTTAATAATCTTGTAGTCGAAGTTATGCTTCATTGCACATATCTCAAATGTTGCCTTTAAACATTTTTGCATCCACTAAGGAAATCGAACTATATTTTCCATGGCTTCTTTCTTTTCAATCATTTTGCCATCATCACCATCAACCTCAACGTGTTGCAAATGATCATTTTGCTTAGCAGCACTCACAAATTCATTCGATTTTTCACCCAGTTTTCTGTATTCATCTCGATTAGTTGAATCAGTCGACTCCTTGTTCAAGTCAATGTTTACTATGTTATTTTGATTCCCGACGATAGATGTATATGTCACACATAACCGATTTGAAACTTCCTTATATATCAAACAAAAATATTCAGTTGCCTCTCATTTGCGATGATAATTGGGGGACATTCAACATTATTGATAAAATTGCTAGGTATATAACTGAACTCGAGATTAACAATGCTCTACTCAAATCTGAAGTCTTCTAATAACATGGCCTTTAGCTCCTCTAGAGTAGTACTAGCCTCCAAAACCAATAATCTTATTCATTTTTCTTCATTAATAATAAATCTACATCTTTTAATGGCACATAATTTTCATACACCATAAGTTGCATCAATATGAATCATAGCAATCGAAAAGATGAATCGATAAACCGAATAAAGAAAAAAATGACCTATAAAGTTAAATAGAGAAGAAACAAAGATATGCAAAAACAAAATATAAAGGAGTTGCTGAAATTTTTGCAGTAGAAAAAAAAAATAAAAAAGAGAAGATTTATAAAGATTTAGTGAATATTAGTAACCAAATATTCTAGATTTTATGAGATTTGTAACCAAAACGTGGTAGAAGGTATATTTCGCCAACTGTAGATTAAAGCTAAAAGTGCAGATTTTATATTCAGCTGAATGTAGAGAATAGAGATGTTGATAGAATGTGTATTCCAAGTAGAACAGTGAGCAAAATTTAGAAAATATTTTCTACAAAATTTCAGAACATAGAAGAAATAATATAAATCATATTCTATGGTGGTAGATTGCAAATAGCGTTGATTCAGGTAGATTACTAAAAAACTAGCAGAATGCATATTCTACTAACTCGTAGAAGGTAGAATACATATTATAAAGTTTGTAGAAGATAATGAAAATTTGTGTGTTTAATATCAATTTTACCCCAAAGAAATTATTAATATATTCTAACGGATGTTTCATTCGTTATTTGTATTTTTACTAAGTTTTTTGGATTTTAAAAATAATTATTTGATATATATATAAGGGTAAGAGTGTCAAAAATGGGTAAAAGTTAAAACAAAATGTATAGAAGAAATAATATAATCAGTATTTTTCTTATATATGTTTAGCAAATTTTATATGTTTCTATTACCAAAAGTATTTGATGTGCTTTACAGCGTCAGTGTCCTACATAAAATCATTTCAAATTTTGATTTTAAATCTTGTTGAATGGAGGATTACATATTACATTTCAAATGAATTTTGAAATAATTCAATAGGAAAAAATTAAAACTTTATATATATGGTTTATTTTTAATAAATAAATATGTTATATATTATCTCGAGTATCTATATTACTATTAAGTGCATTAAATATTAGTATAAGCAACTATAAATTGTCTAGTGATTAAAATTTTTAGATTATCTAGTAGAAATTTAGAAGGTTACATGTTCAAGTCATGTTAAAAGGAATTTGCTCTCCAAAAGAGAGTTTAAATACATAGTCTGGATTTCGTCATATGGGAATGTACGGACCTACAAACCCAAAACTTTCTAATTGTTCAAAAAAAAATATTAGTATATTCATTTACAAAAATAAGTATTAATATATTCGTTAACAAGTGATATATTTTATATGTGCTTGTCATTAATTGATACATTACATTGTGCATACACAAAAATGAAGCATTACATTTTTGCTAAGTGCTATTGCTAGTGCTAGCAATCTAAGTCGTTGTTTCTTATTTACCACTAGAAAAATTTCCTCTGGAGTTATAGTGTTTTTTTTAAAAACTCACTTTTATTAATGACGTTATAGTTATATTCTAACATCATTTACTTTTGCTAATATCCTCTCTTAAATATTTTCATAATAATTCTAGCACCTTTTTAACAAATTCGACATGAACAATATAAAGGTCTTCCAAGAAGCAAAGGCTTCATTGTGCAGAGCCTTCTATTATGTCACTAACTTAACTAGCAGCAAGGGAGGAGGATAGATGAGAGATGTCATAATATGATATCCATCTTAAAGAGCTGACCACAATCGGCGACAACCACCAGCTTGGACGGCTTTCCGTAGAATGTTCCAATCTTCTCAATGGCCTTCACCACGTCTAATCCTTCAACGACCTGGCCGAAAAACACGTGCTTCCCGTCGAGCCAATCCTTTTTGACGGTGATGAAGAACTGAGATCCATTGGTATTGGCACTGGCGTTGGCCATGGAAAGGATCACGAGACCCGTGTGCTTCTTCTCGAAGTTCTTGTCCCCGAACTTATTCCCGTGGATTGACTCCTCTCCTTCCCGTTCCCAGCTGTAAAATATCCTCCCTGGCACATGAAATTCGGTATCCCTCGGTAGAACAATGATCCCTTGAAGTGATGTGGCTTCCCGTTACGTCCCACTCCCTTCTCCGCCGTCTTCAGAGTCTTTTTCGTATACAACTTCATCACGATCCTCCCCATCGGCTGCCCACTGAGCGACATAAATTTCTCTTACAAGGAGAGATTAAGAAGTGGGATTATTGATATTAAGAAAGATGATGTTGTTGATCTCTTCCAGTCCATGGTTCAGTCTCGCCCTCTTCCTACAGTCATAGATTTCAGTAGATTGTTTAGTGCTTTTTCAAAAATGAAACAGTATGATCTGGACCTAGATATCTCCAAGCAAATGGTATTGAATGGTATTGCGCATAGCCTCTACACGCTGAATATTATGATCAATTTCTTCTTCTGGCGCTGGAAACTCAGTTTTGCTTTTTCTGATTTTGGAAAATAATGAAACTTGGTTATAAACCTGACAGAGCTATATTTCACACCCTCCTCAATGGATTATGTCTCGAGGGTAGATTCTCTGATGCAAGTTCGGGCAAACTTCCATGGCCTTGGATTTGCTCCGAAAGATAGAAGAAAGAGAGATGAAACTCGATGCATTCAATTAGAATATCATCATTGATAGTCTTTGCAAAGATAAGAGCTTCGACCACACACTAAAGGGATTAATGTAGATGTTGTTACCTACAACTCTTTTGTAACGCCACAAGATGGGATGATGGTGCATGGTTGTTGAGAGATATGATCACAAAGATAATTACCCCCGACGTCGTCATATTCAGTACGTTGATTAATAGTTTTGTGAAAGAGGGAAAACTTGTAGAGGCTAAAGAATTGTACAATAAGATGATCGCAAGAGGCATAGATACTGATACCATTACATATAGTTCTTTGATACATGGGTTTTGCATGGGAACCGCCTAGATGAGGCCAACCATATGCTGGATATGATGGTTAGCAAGGGATGCAATCCTGATTTCGTGATTTATAGTTTCCTTATAAATGGATACTACAAGGCTGAGAGGGTTGATGAGCATATATGTATTAAAAATGTTGAAACTTGATCAGCAGTAACACTTTTGACTTATTATGTCTTGAAGTATCAAGTGATTAGAGGTCTGCATGCATGTGTTGCTATGATCTGTTCAGACATCAATTAGAACTAGTTTGCTTGTGCAGTCAGTAACAGAAGACATGTTACCATGGTTGGACTTTGGGAACTAATCAGTCCTGATTGTCTAAAAAAAGTTAGTTGGAAACAGTTAAATTTATCTTCTCTTGTGGTTGAATCTTGTTTTCTCTCTAATAGATTTATTAAAATGTATAGAATCGTTGCTATTCTCTATTTTATAGTTTGGTATGTGTAAGAGTCATTGTTGTTCTTCAGATTTTGTCAGATTTTCTTAATTACCATTTGAAAAAATTTCATTTAGACTTATAGTTTTAAAAAGCGATATTAAATCCATCAAAACTAAATAGATTTTGTATCGCTTTTATAAATGATGTTAGAATCAAATTTTAGCATCATTTAGTTTTCCCTAATATCCTCTCTCTTAAATATTTTTTTAAGCACCTTAAAAAATCGACATGAACTATATAATTAGCATACAAATTTTGAAATTGCGCTAAATATAAATTTTAGGTAGTTTATTATAAATGACTTTAGATTTAAAATTTGCTTCAATTCAAACTAATGCAAGAAATTCAGTAACATCATTTCTTAAAAAGACACTGAGATAAAAATGTGATAAAAATTTAATAGATTCGATACAGTTATTAATTTTTAATATTAAATATTGAACATATTGTATAAAAATTAAAATATTCCAAACTTAAAATAAAATAAATTATATGAATACATTAAGCACGTCCAAAATTCAGAATAGAACTTCAGAACTATCTATTGTCTTTAAATAATTCATTGTTTTATAAATGAACTATATTAAGTTAAACAAAGTTAAATTTTGCATGTCAATCCATCCATTCATTTTCTAACCATTAGTCCCTGAAATAGTATAACAACATAAACAAAGGTATGAGTGAACTTTAATTTATATATATAACAAAGCACACACAACTAACCTTTCATACTTGCAGTTAGAGCTTCTAAATAAGTAACTCGATTCCTCAACTCAATTACTTCAGTTTTAGTTGAGTTATTCTGAAAAAAATGTTGAAGGAGTAGGACCAAGACCGACACAACGCACGTCCATGAGATTCGGCCCTAAATACTTGAGCAAATATATCATTTTTACTTGAAGTGATATTATTTTCTGATTATTTTAAATCATTTTTTCTTTGAGTTTTTCCTAATAGATGTAAAAAAATCAACAAAAATAAATGAAACTTATAAAATTTAACATAAAATTAAAGGATTACAAAAACAGTTATTCAATCAAATTTCACAAAGATCATGAAAACTAAATTATTTTAGTTTCAGTTGTGTATTCTGAAGATAGAAATGTGGAAGGAGTAGGACCAAGACTAACATAACACACACGCCCATGAGGTTCTGCCCCAAATACTTGAGCGAATATATTATTTTTACTTGAAGTGATATCATTTTCTGAGGTCTTTCCCATATTTTGAATCATTTTTTCTTTGAGTTTTTTCTAATACATGAAAAAAATTCAACAAATATAAATGAATCTTATAAAATTAACATATAGTTAAAGGAGTATATGATTGTTACTGAATGATTTATTGTCTTTGTTCTTTTGCAGGTTACGATGAAGTTGACAAAGAAACAATAAACGGTTCTGATTTCTAATTAACCGTCAAATTAAATATTTATCTATTTAAAATTAAATAAAATAAATAAATTAGAACAACTAAATTGACAAACAAACCATTTGACATCCTTTAGAGTCAAATCACAAGTCACCGAATCAAGGAACAAACCATTTGACAATGTCATATTTACTATCAATTGAGTGCTTATCGGGTTGCTCCACTTATCGGGTTGCTCCAGATCACCCCAACAAATACACAATTTGGAAAAGACACGTTACGTTACGTGGTTTCTTGGTGCTCGCTCTGACTACTTCGTCCTCCTAGTCTGCGAAGTGAGGCTCAGAAGAAACCAAGCTCTCATCTATCACTTCATTGGACACTTGAGCCATATCTTTAGCTCTCTCGCCGCCAACATGCTCGTCTCCCTTATTTTCCCCATCTTCGCTCTCGTGGTTGCTATTCTCTACCTTTTTCTGGTTCTTCTATGTTATGTACCAATATTTTGCGAAATACAATGTCCCAAAGGATCTCGAGTCCGGAAATGTTAACCCATTGGAATAGCCCTTTACAGCCAAATATCCAATCTTTCGCTTTTCTGATAGAATTGATTTCCACAAGCCGGAACTTGAAATCTAGTCATCAGCTAGTAATCCAGTTTCGGACGTTTTTATGTTATATATGTAAGCTTGTACTTTGGTTTTCAATGTATGATCCTGAATATGAAGGTTGAATTATAACAAAAAATTCTGTATGTTATATATATATATATATATATATATATATATATATATATGTGTGTGTGTCTGAGACTACGTGTTGTTATCAGTTCGATCCCGTTCGTTTGGTGCAGTTCTAAGAACCAAAAACAAATAAAGAATAGAAATTAAAACTAAAAATATGGGTTGCCTCTCATAAAGTACTTGTTTTAAGTCTTTCTTTGTATGTGTTTTAGGTGTTGATTGGTCTTAGAGAGCTCTTGTCTCTCCTAGCTCGTGTTATATGGGCCTCCTATGTGTGTCCTCCTTAATATTTTCATCAAACATCCTCTCTAATTTCCAATGACATACCGAATTAGTTTTGTCAAAAATCCGGGTAGTGCTGGGTGATAGAAGATCTCTTGTCAATGTTTGCAAGTGAGATTCTTGTATTATGCCACTCTATAATCGCTAAGCTGTTGCTAATAAAGGTCTTCCAAGAAGCAAAGGTCCATTGTGCGGATTGTTTATCTTCACAACTTGAAAGTTTGTTGAAACTTTAATTTGCAATTCCCAAAGACGAGAGGCACATCCACGACTTCACCAATCGACGTAGAGAATGAACCATCAGCAAGTCCTCTTATTATCTTGGATTTCTTCATGGTCTTGATGGCTCTCAAACGTTTTGCATCCTCTCTCGTCAAAAGGTTGATTCCAGCTCCGGAGTCGCATAGAGAATCATTGATGTAAAAGTTGTTGATCGAACATGGCACAAGAAAGCAGCTTGGATCTTCAATCTTTAGCAACGTCCTAAGCCTTGGAAGTGATTCTCTAACTTTGGTGGATAATGCTTCAATCTCCATGGTGTGAGTGGAAGTGTTCTCACCAAAGAGTTGAATTCATCAAGCTTAATCCATGTGTTGATTCGTATTGACCATAAGATCTAGAAGCAAACATTATTCCTTCAAGTAGAGTCTTGCCTCTGATTCTTGCTATAAGCTTCATCATCATGCATTGATCTTCAATATTTGTTTGAGCGCTATTTTTCACGTCATGTAGGGTGTTGTTATCATATATTTATTTTTAAAATTTTCAAATTATACCAAATACAAAAAAAATTATTTTATTATCGAATCGATGATGTGGTTACCTATTTTTTCCAATACAAAAATAAGATGAGAAGAAAAATACAATAATTAAAAATGATTAATAATATACAAGTTGAGTTTGTTCTAATAGCTAATATCTGAATAATCATGTGATTGTACTTTTTTTTTTTTACTTTGCTATAGTTTTCCCTCATTAGATTTTCCTAAAAATGTTTTTTTTTCAAATCAACAAGACTCTTTGAACCAATTTCTCCAGCATAACATTTTCATATAATGCTTGCAACACTCGAGACCTTTACACTTTTTGTGATGCCGTCGACTATTCGTTGATATAAAGTATAGATGGTATGTTTCAGCTTCTTCATTCCTTGAAAGAGTTCCATAAATTCTGCAACCAATAAAATAGTTTGAAATTTACAAACAATAGTTGAGTATAACTTATTATTTTTAGATAATAGTTTCCTTTTGCACCCAAAAAAAGATAGTAGTTTATTTACCCAGAATAAGACGTAAGCGAATGTAGCTCATTAACATCACAGATCTGGAGATTATCGACTTATCAACAAAATCTAGAAAAACAAAAAACAAAACCTAAGTTTTAGCTTCATCCTTGTAAAATTGAAAAGATAAGAAGCAATTCTCGGAACCATTTACCTGATTCAGAAATTGGGTTGTAGCCAAGCCCATATACTGCATATTTAGCATCAGCGAGTAGTCTCACACGTTTTGGAGCACCTAACTTCAAAGTGATTGATCTTATGAGTCCACTGTGATAGAGCAAAACCAAAGAATTAGTGCACAACGAAAGAAAGCCATGGATAAACAAACTCTTATCCAAATTCATTTACTAGTAAAACCGAGGATCGAGGATTGTACTCTGTTCGCAGTACGGTGAGAAAGTCATGTGGAAGGGATCCCCATGAAAGTTGTTACGTCTTCTAATCTCAGAAGCTTCAGCTCCTGTTTTAGTTTCTGCCTTTCTTGTATAGACATTACTTTTCCCAGTCCTAATTTGATATCACCAAGAAGATGCAGAAACAAGGAAGGATAAGACCTTTTGCACTGTCTACGGTCTAGTATATGTGACAGTTTCGATTTCATTGCAAAGCAATGATCGGAGAGAAAGTTCACACACAGAGATACCTTTCACTTGTTCTTCCGGTGAAAATGACAGGAAGAAATTTGGCATATTGTCCAACCCTAAACTGTGTTTCCAATTCCTGTATTTTGGTCGAGTCTAGAAGAATCAAAGCCTCCCACAACCGACAAAAGTCCCGCCTAAATCCTTCATCCAATGTTTTACAGTTCCCGTGGTCTAACAGAACTTTTTATCGAACTTTTGAGGGCTTCAACATCGTCAACCTGAAACCTAAGGAAATTCGAGTTAGTTGAACATCCAAGAAGTAGAAGCTACATGAACGATTTATAAGAGTAAATATATATATGAAATTTTAATTAGATGAGCGCAAAAGAAACTACAGCAAAGGGAAAAGCAAAATATATATAGCACTTTGACTCAACGACAGTCACGCATAATGTATATCAAGTATGTATTAAACAAAATTCAGATACGTATTTTTTTTTATGAGAACAAGACAAATATCTAAAATGGCCCATTGTTTTCTATGCGGTATAATCAATCTCAACTTTCTTTTACCAACATATAATAATTCTTGTAGGAAACTTAGGATTTTTCTATTTTCTTCGCTTTTGCTAAGCTTTCAATAACATTCGTTTCTAGCTTTTTCTAACAATTTCAATAGTTTGAGATGGATTTGGTCTTCAGTCAATTTCCACGTATTTTTTAATGAATAACGAGTAATTCAGATCTAGGATAACCAAGATTGCCAAAATAAAGAAAGAAAATGCCAACTCTGTATATAACCGTATAAATGATTAACAGTGTTGATCGTCATTACCTTGAAACCCTTGCAGAATTGCATTGTCAGGACTTGAGTGGTTGTGAACTCCTGAACATTAATATGGATGATAAGCTTAACAAAGCAAAATTCAGGGGTAAAAGATGACAGAAATTCTTTAGTCATACCCAAAACACTGTGGGAACAGTAATCATTTTATTATGTTTAAAGTTTTTGGCAATTCTCTCTGAATTGTTTGCTTCCTGTATAAAATCTGTAGACAAAAAGATTAAAGCAGAAATGATACATCAGATTCACTACAGAAAACAGTAAATTGATTAAAAATTGTTCCCGAGAAATAATGTAAATGAATAGACTATGTACACGTCTACACTCTACACCATGTGTACATATAGGGTTCAATTTTTTTGACACTTTCCGCTTCAGGTTAAATGAGAAAAAGAACACATGCTCACGATGCAGTGCTAGGCTCCAAAGTTTTAGGTTACTGACCAAGTTCCTGGGAAATTGACTTTACGAATTCATAAACCAGCCAGTCAAATCTGTATTCTGGAAAAATCTGCGAAGTGAAAGAAAAAGGACTCTAAGAAACTATAAGCGGCTGCATATGATAAACAGCCTATAAATAATCAAAACATGCAAACACAGTTCATGTAATTGCATCATTGATCTAAGTTAACACATTCCACAACAACACAAGCTAAGGTCATAATCACCGCAAAATTAATGAAGTTAGAAGCCAGTAATAGAATGAAGGCCTCATAATCTAACATGCACAACATTTTCCAACACTATCTCTACTAATCACTACCAAAAATTTTCACAAGGCAGCATAAACTACTGTAGTCATACATGAAAGTCCTCAAACTCCAAATCTAAAGCCTCAGAAACAATCATCAAAAATCTCATTGCCATCAAATTCCAGTACCCTAGTTCACTTAGTTATATGGCGTCACACGTCTCTTTCCTTCCTTTCATAATTTTTAACAACTTGTAAGAAAACAGAGGCATGAATATGAGGCAACAAGGAAATACATGCACCATTATAACTGATTTTGAAAGGAACGACATGATCATTGTATCCAACTTCATGTTCTGCTTCAATCCAGGGTATTGCACCTATTTCAACAGCAACAAAGAAGAATCATAATTAGAGTCTGGTGGATTAATTCTACCGAGCGAATCGCCGTATGCCCAATTTACATCTTAACAAGCATCATCATAAATGATGAAAAGTAAATAAGATAAAGAGGGGAACAAAAGAAAGAAATTATTCAAAGACCAATGAAGTATCTCAAATGAATGATGAAAGCATGGTCGAGTGTGTCAGAAAGAACATATGCAACTCAAAGCAATCATCATTGTGAGGAATTAACCTTTACTGCTACTTCCTGATGATCCTTTAGTACTGCATGATGTACTTGAGCAACTGATGCAGCCGCAATTGGTTCCTCATCAAAAGATAAAAATCTGACATTTTAACTGAGGGATGTTAAAATGTGCCTTGACATCTGGTGGATTTGCCTCGATACTCAGACTAAATCAGCATAAACATAGATGGTTTTAGAATAACTCTAATCGACTTACATCTCTATGAGATTTCGACCCATATTGCTCGTCAGAACGTGTTTTATATCTTGGAACTTACAAGGAACTGCCTTCAATGATTTTTTCAACATAAAAGAAAAATAGAATTAGAACAAACAATTAGAATCCCTTCTTCACACTGACAAAAATTATAATTCTCTAGTGAAAGAATATAATTTAATATTCATCAAAAGAGAGAAACACATAGAAACTTAATTATAATTAGTATTCACACTTGGTCCTGCAACGAGGAAAGGGCCAAAGTATACTCTTTAGGAACCAGCTTCAACGTAGCCACAAACTGACCAGCTTTTACATAGAAACCTTTATTACTTTCACACAGTTTAAGAATTCGTCTAGCTGACCGTGAATGAACCAACAAAATAAAAAAAATTACCATATAACATTTGTAATATACAAATTATGATGCTCAAATCACAACAAGCAATCATCATAGCAGCAGTATAACTTCACTTACCCGATCATCCATAAGTAGATCAATACATCAGAATAATCTTCTAGGTTTACTTCGGTTTCTTTCGAACAGAGGCTACGATACCGTAGTGCTCTGCTCCCAACTGCTCTCGCTTTCACTCTCTTTCTTTATCGCTTCTAATAGATAAATGGTCTTGGAGAAAGAGAAGCTACGCAAATCAAAAGAATTAAAGAAGAAAGAACGTTCTGAATTACATTGATGATCTTCTTCTTCAGCTGATATTGATACCAGCTGTAACCATAAAAGACCGAAAGTCAATCTTGGCAATAATACAAAATACTAAGTTCGTCTGCCAAAAATATTGTTTACACTGAAATTCTTGACTGTCCAACGTTAAAAAATCACTGCTTCCGTTAGCCTGAAAGGAAATTTCAAATGCATGCCAGTCAATTAGATTGATGCTCTTCAGTTTCTTCTTCCTTCGATACGTGTGGTTTATTTACCTGGCAAGAAACCTTATAGAAGCTTTACAAAACAAGACACATTGCTAAACCCAAATTCATACATTTCCTTCCCATCGCAGAGGTTGTCATTACAAAGACCAAACTGAAGACAATACCTTGATCCATCAACTTTAGCTTGTTTGCTGTTTGAAGAAGAATCATGTGCTTTTATATAGAGCCCATGATATAGACTAAACTCGACACCTTTTTATAATATATTGCATCATTACATCATTAGTTACGTATTCTTATGTATTGACTAAAGGTTGAAATAACTTGTTGTTTAAGAGTATAGTCTAGTGGATTGTAATAACGTTCTTTAGAAAGAAAAAAACAACATACTTATTAATTGGTACGGAAATACTCAAGAATTGTTCCTATGCATATGGATGCAAACATTTTAATTAAATTGTTGGTCGTTCGACCAAAATCAGCGTTATTGAATCAAAATACTGGAGAGTTGGGATGCTACAATAGTACAATTACATCCAAATTCATTAAAATATCAAAAAATAATGTGATGGATCGTCATTTAGATCCATACACGTGTGGAGTTTTCTTCATCCCAGTGTATTAACATTTATATATATTCAACAAACCCCATATTTGTATCCAAATATATATCTATTGCCTGTTATTTTTAAAAGAGCTCCTGTGTTTTTTTTCTAAGTCATGATGGATCATCATTTAGATCCTTCCTTTTTGGCTATATATTATAGCTAACTCTAATGAATTTCATGACATCATTCTTGTCTAAGAATAAAATGTAAATGGTTCATCTCTTTACGATACTTTATAATAAACGCTTGTTACATAAATGCTTCATTACCTATTTATCTTGCAACCTAACGAATAACGTTTACTCTAATGGCTTTCGCCTATATTACTAACAATTGCTTGCTTTTTCATTGTCACAAATATAAATTGCTTGCTATAACCGTAATATTATGACCAAAAGTAATCGATTTATTTGTGATGTAATCAAATAGGTACTAAAATTACATAACCAAAAGGTCCAAAACCAATCCTAATGGTAGTCGTTGTAAAAAACAATTTTAATGGTAATGTGATAATACAAGCTGACGCTTAAAAATACGACCATGTATGATTATAGGTAATATAATAATTGTATGGTGACATTTTCTTGTAGATATTTTACATGTGATAACGACGTTGTCGACTTAAAATTAAGTACGAACATATAAATTAAATAGAAGTAAAATAACCAAAGAGGATAGAAGACAGCAAATGTAGGGTCAATATAAACGTATCCTCGTCTCTTCGTCTCTTTGCATTATTCTTCCTCCTCTTTTCTCTTCTCACAAGTCACTACCAAAAAGATAGAAAGATGGTTCTGACTCGAACAGCCACGGCGAGTGACGAAAAGGTTTGCTCCACGTTCGGATCTCGCTATGTCCGCACTGCACTTCCCAAGTAATTAAGTGAAAACATGTTCTTCATTTTCTTATGCTTTATGAGTTTATTTGTTGATTAATTATGAAATAAATTAAAGGTATGAGATTGGTGAGAGTTCGATACCGAAGGAGGCTGCGTATCAGATCATAAAAGATGAACTGATGCTTGATGGTAACCCGAGGCTGAACCTGGCTTCGTTCGTGACGACATGGATGGAGCCAGAGTGTGACAAACTCATTATGGAGTCTATCAACAAGAACTACGTCGACATGGACGAGTACCCTGTTACTACTGAGTTCCAGGTCTCTCTCTCTCTCTCTCTCTCTCTCTCTCTCTCTCTCTCTCTCTCTCTCTCTCTCTCTCTCTCTCTCTCTCTCTCTCTCTCTCTCTCTCTCTCTCTCTCTTTACATTCTCAGTACCCTGTTAATTATGTGGTTGCTAGATCTCGTTTTGCTTTCTAGTATTATACCAACCAAATCGAAATCAACTTAAAATTTAGTTTGGAATGGGTACAATCGCGCAATGCTTAGAACAAAATATATGATTATTTTGATATAAACTTAAGTTTTGTTCAATTAAGTGTTCATTTTTTTTAAGTTGGATATCAGAAAAGTAAAACAGTTGGATTACAGAGTTAGAGATGGAGATAATAATGAAGAGTTGGAATTTATGTTTTGTGGAAGATGGAAAAATGTTGTTTTGATAAACCCATATTCACTGTTTTATTAGTGTTCGTCCTACATTTATTATTGACCCTTATAAGAGAAGACAAATTGACATTATTCATGATTTTTTAGTTCCTTTTTTTCTTGAATTTATCAAGAATTATGACTACACGTTTCTCGCTTTTATTGGCTGACATATCCAAGTTCTTAGACTAGTGGCCTTACAAACTTTCTACGTTGTTCTCTTAATCATAAATAACTATGTTGAGACTTCTGTCAAATTGTCATCAATACTCCTGGCCCCTTGATTGGGAACTTGGAAAAATATCACCTTCGGTTTATTTTAAAACCAATCGGTATATTAATCCGGTTCTTAATTTATATGAAATGAATGTATGATTAAAGTTTTAAAATATACAATTTTTCGAGAATCTAAGGTATGGGAGAAAAATATGGTAAAGCAGAATAATTGAGAAGAGCCGAAAGAGAAAGTTTTGTCGGTAACCTCTCATTGTTTGACACATCACCATATAAATTTCTTAAAGGTTTTGATTGGTCCACTCAATTTTTTTTTTATTAATTAAAAACACAATAAACATAATCGACTCAATATTCTTCTCACTCGTGGGTATAATAGAATATATACTTGAAAAGTGAAATGAAAGGAGGTTAAGCTATATTAGACGTAGCTATTACGCTACAAAACCATCCGTATACATGTCGTATAAAATTAACAATCATACATTTTTGGTAAAGACAAAAGTAAACATACATTTTTGAAAATTGAAATAGAAGATTGGAAAAAAAGAGAGATAAAAATGAAATAATTTTACAAAATGTGTTGTGATGAGAACTAGGAGGAGCCCACCACACCATTAAAATCTCGTGATGGCTAGGTCAATAGTCACATTGATTCTTTCATATGAAAATTAGATATTTTACCATAAAGTTGTACTCAGTTTGTTACCAAAATGGATAGGTGATGACATTACCGTATGACTTAGTGTGAATACGATACGTTCATAATAAAAGATCATATGATACTTTATCACGAATAATATGTTGCTATATTGTTTGTTATTATATAAGTTATATATATAGCCCGTTAGCAATACTATAATATAACTAACTTTACCAAATTGTTTATCTTTTAGTTAGGTAAAAATTTGAAAGATATATTGGTTGATTAATTACATAATTTCCTGATTCACTAATTGTAATTAATTTTTCATCGTTTTTTATCTTTATTCTTTCTAAATATATATATTTATATAATATAGAATGAGTCCTTGATTACTGAGGTTCTTGTTGTTGCTTATGCTCTAAAGAATTTCATCAAGAAAAGAAAAAAATAAGAGTGTTGAAATCTCATGTGACAATTAATGTGCATGAAATTTCATTTATCAAACGTTGATCTTGAAATCGATCCATTGGGCCTATATCAATCATGTAACTTCATTTTTGAATGATGAATGGTTACTTTTGTTGGCTACAAAACCTGTGCTCCTCTCTTTTATTTTTGTGCAAAAACTTGTGCTCATAAATGATAAATATTAATTTATTGGAAAAACAGAACCGATGTGTAAACATGATAGCTCGACTGTTCAATGCACCGCTTGGGGAAACTGAGACGGCCATGGGAGTAGGGACGGTTGGGTCTTCAGAAGCCATCATGTTAGCCGGACTGGCCTTTAAAAGGAATTGGCAGAACAAACGTAAAGCTGAGGGTAAACCCTATGACAAACCCAACATTGTCACCGGAGCCAATGTTCAAGTGAGTATAAATAATATCTTCATCTCCCTATTTTTACCACTTTAAGAGATAAAAATACATAATGTTCATTTTAAGAAGATAAAAACATTTTAAGAGAAGCATGATAATTAATATATACTTAATATAATGTTCATTTGTCTAGAAAAATATTCCAGAACTTGTAACATTTGTTCACACATAGATGAATATATTTTGGTTTAATCCGTTTATATTAAAGATTTTAGTTTCTATACGTTTTTTTTATCCTTTTGTATTATAGATTTTTTAGTTTTAATAGTTAAGAATTAAAAATTCATAAGAATTTGGCACTGGTTTCGGATTTTGTTTTTTAATAATGAATCAAGTATTAATCGATTTGACATGGTTTCCGTTTCGTTTTGGATTTGGTTTTTAACAAAACAACTCATCATTTTGTAATAAAAATTAAGTTCTGGTTCATTAATTTTTCCTTTTCGGTTCTACTTAAATTCAATTTCAGTTATTTTTTTTTCCTTTTTGTTAAAGAAAAGGTAAAAAAAAAATTCTAATTCAATGAAGGTCTAGTTCGATTTATCTAAATTAACCACCCTTCCTTCACTGTTTTGGTTACTTTAGAAAAGAGTGTGTAAAGCATAATCTAACTCATACAAGGTCTAATTAGCACCAACCACACACACACACACAAAAAAACACTTTCAGGTGTGCTGGGAGAAATTCGCTAGGTACTTCGAGGTGGAGCTAAAAGAAGTGAAGCTTAGTGAAGGTTACTACGTGATGGATCCAGACAAAGCAGCAGAAATGGTAGACGAGAACACAATCTGTGTCGCTGCCATTCTTGGGTCCACACTCAACGGTGAGTTCGAAGACGTCAAGCGTCTCAATGACTTGCTGGTCAAGAAAAACGAAGAGACTGGTTGGAACACTCCAATCCACGTTGACGCGGCAAGTGGTGGCTTCATAGCTCCGTTTATTTACCCTGAATTGGAATGGGACTTTAGGCTTCCTTTGCTGAAGAGTATCAATGTGAGTGGTCATAAGTATGGGCTAGTCTATGCTGGTATTGGTTGGGTTGTGTGGAGGACACAAAAGGATTTGCCTGATGAGCTCATCTTTCATATTAACTATCTTGGTGCTGATCAACCCACTTTTACTCTCAATTTCTCCAAGGGTATGTATCTTTCAAGTCTTGGACGTTTTGATATTTTATATATGATGTTTATGGATGGTTTTGTAGCGTGATGAACTTTTTTGGTTTGTTGTAGGATCAAGCCAAATTATTGCTCAATACTACCAGCTTATTCGTCTTGGGTTCGAGGTGAGTCTATCGAAACCAAAAAACTATAAATTAAGTGTTACTTACTGATATATTTTGTCTATTTGTGTTACACATGCATAGGCTTGATGTGTATGATGTGTTTCATTTGAATAGGGCTACAAGAATGTGATGGAGAACTGCAGAGAGAACATGGTGGTTCTCAGAGAAGGGATAGAGAAAACAGAGCGTTTCAACATAGTCTCAAAGGACATAGGAGTGCCACTCGTAGCCTTCTCTCTCAAGGACCATAGTTTCCACAACGAGTTCGAGATCTCAGAGATGCTACGCCGTTTCGGCTGGATTGTACCGGCTTACACCATGCCTGCGGATGCGCAACACATCACGGTTCTGCGTGTTGTCATTAGGGAAGATTTTTCAAGAACACTTGCGGAGAGACTTGTGGCTGATATTGTGAAGGTGCTCCACGAGCTTGATACCTTGCCTTCCAAGATATCCAGGAAGATGGGAGCAGATGATTTTGGAAATGTGAAAGGGAAGAAGATAGAGAGGGAGATGCTGATGGAAGTTATTGTTGGATGGAGGAAGTTTGTGAAGGATAGGAAAAAGATGAATGGTGTGTGTTAATGTGAAGTGTGTTGTCATGTTGTGTTTGTGTTTGAGATGTATTGTCGCCTAATAAAAGAGGTATATGTCAAAACTTATGGTTTGATGGAGTGGTGTGTTTGGTATTCATTTGAGGCAGTAATTAATTATGGATTCTATATATGTGAGCCTTTGTTTTATTTGTGAAAGTCTTAAAATGCCTTTTTATTTATTTCTAGTTCTCCCTTGTTTGATGTAACTGTGAAGCACGCAATTTAGTTCATACCTCATAGCCTCATAGGGTGTTAAATACGAACATAAGACCTAACTTTTTGGTACGTTTAATGAATATTTGGTATATGCTTATATCAAAGTCCAGACCAAAATGCAAATATTTAGTACGCATCCTTCAAATTTATGAGTTACTCAATGTTTCTCATAAATTAAACAAAGAAAAGACAACAACCAATACTTTATTATTACGCTACAGAAGAAATAAGCAACTGAGACCGCTTTATTATGCCTGCTTGTCTGAAATCAGGCTAGAGATCCTCCACTTTCACATGCAGCGGTTTTAAAGATTCTTAGAGAGCCTTGAGGATATCATCGGCGCTGGAAACCGTGAACTCGCCACCGGATTCAACTTTGGCAACAGTCACCTTGAGGTTGTCGAGCAACAGAGCAAATCTCCTTGACCTAACACCAAGACCCTTGTCCTTGAGGTCAAGCTCGAGTCCAAGAAGCTGTGTGTATTCTCCTGAACCGTCAGCGACAAACTTCACATGCTTGTTCTCTGGGTAAGTCTTTCCCCATGCCTTCATCACAAATGGATCGTTCACTACAAAAATTCGATGCAAATGATGTCGTTAATACTATCAAACCAAAAAGCTTATACAGAGAGTTGATTCATCTCAGCTAATACACAACAATTGATCCAAGTGTGTATCTATTATCTTACTCTGCTACCATTCAACTTGATCAGATCTGAGAAGAATACAAAAAGTCATAGAGATTGGAGATTCAATACTCACCGCTAAAGCAAATGATCTCATCAACACCCTTTGATTTTAGCTCCTCGGCTCTCTCAATGAATCCAGGAACATGCTGCATGCTAATTCAGGAAAAAAAATCAAAATTTTCAAATCGGATTCAAGGATCCATCAGGCACATGCTTCATGCTAATTTACAAAACCTAAAACTCAAACAAATCACAAATCGACGGATTCATCAGCATAGCATCAAACCCAAATCTCAAATAACATATACAATTCATAAGTAACAACTAATTTGAGGATAAAACTGAAAACCTAATCTGATTAAGAAAACATGAAAACATCAATTTCAGAGCAAAATTCGGAAAACTCCTCAAAACCCAGTAAGCCTCACAGATCTATTACAACGAAAAGGTAATGTCTGGAGGATTTTACCTGCAGGTGGGAGTGAAAGCACCAGGGACACCGAAGAGAATAACCTTCTTACCGGCGGCGAGAGAGTGAACGGAGACGGTTTGGAGCTGATCGTTCTCGTCGAAGAAGGAGATTGTTCCGTCTGGTACAACATCGCCAACAGCAATCGGAGCCATGGAGGAGATCGGCGGCTAAAGGAGCAAAAGGATTTGAGCGAAAGGAAGTGATGGTAAAACTAAACGAGTCTGAAGAGTTGGACTGAGAAAAATGATTATAAATAGGGCTCATATAATTAATCCGTGCTTTCAGGTATTAAATATTATCTATTGACTGTTGACCAAAACAAAAAAAATTATATCAACCATTGACTGATTTTAGAAATTAGGTTGCCATTTTGTTAGCTGTAAAATCTTGAACAATATTTAAAAATACATGTTTTCCAAAAAAAAATACAACAATTTATTTTTTAGTAATCATTGCCATTTTGTTAGCTGACAAATCTTGGACAACACTAAAAAATACGTATTTTTCAAAAATATTTGCAAAAAAATATGTATTTTTCAAAAATATTTTCCAAAAAAAATACATATTTTCCGAAAATACAACAATCTACTTAGAAAACATTGTTTGAAACGTGTTTTACACCAACCTGTCAACTTTCGAAACGATCGGTAACTGAGCTCCTTTTCTATGATGAATATAGCCAAGTCTGTCCCGGCATAATTTTTAGTTTAAAGCAAAAAAAAATATACTTTTGAGCTCCATTAAGGAAAAAAAAAACATTTTTAAAAAATCAATAAAATTACAAAACAAAAATTCGAAATGAAAACTTTGAGACAACCTACAAGAACACAACTACTACACAATTACTATTTGGGACGATTTTTTTGAAACGTCTCATACATATAGTTTTTGCATCAACCGGAAATTTCTATTTTGGGATGAAATAATTGATAAATGGAGGATACAAGACTCCTCCCGGAAAGTGGTTTATTCATGTATATGTGCAAGGTTACAAAACCTTAACAACTCCAAAAGAGATGAAAGTTTCCTTTCCTAAGGCTCTTTGATACTTAATTAGAGGTCAATCAATTAAGAGTGATAATTCGGGAAGTATATGTGAGTTTGTATTAAGAGTTTCATCCGTAAATCAGAACTTATTTCTGTAGAAAAGAGTTTCGGATTCCTTTTAGGATCGAAAGGAATGGAAGTGAAACTCTCACTTTGCTTGCTTCTGGACGTGTTTATTGAAGAGTGAATGTACTTCCTCCTCTCTATTTTCTTTTTTCTTACTTCACTTCAGAATATCTTCACTGTATCTCCGCTTCGCTTGTGAGTTTGAGACAGAGCGCACGAAGATTACCGCTTATGAAGATGAACTAGCAGGTCCAAGCAACCAAGACATTGACTTAAGGCATCCCAATTAAGTCATAATTTTAAGGGCATTCATCAATATATTAACAAACTTTAAATATGTTTATTTAAGAAAAATATGTCAATTTAAAAAAAAAAAAAATCTATTGTCTTCCTTTTCTAACAGCACGTGACATGATTATTTTTTTTGAAAATTTTTCTTTTTTTCTTTTAAAATTAGTTTTTTATTTATAAATAATAGTCAAGAAAAAAGTAGATTAGTTAGAGAAAAAAAACTTTTGAAATTCAATTTTTTTCATCTTCAAAATGTTTTGTTAAATAAAGTGGGTTAACCTATTAAAATACTTAATTTTCTTAAAAAGAATAGAATGTTATTATCCAAATACATGAATCATTTATCTCATATTGTTCATCATTCCTGTTTTAGTTGCTATAACATAATGAAATTTTTCAAAACTAAAACTTATAAAGAATTATTTTGCGATCTACTATATGATAAGAGAGATTGAATGTGTTAGTTTTTCTATCAATCTAGACAAATATGATTAAAAATCTCGACTATATGAATTTGATGAATAAGTTTTTGATAAAAATTGCAAGAAAGACTATATTCTAGTTTTAGACTTTTTTGTAATAGATTGTCTTTTCAGATTTTTAAAAATAATTGTTATTAAATTTATAATATTATAAATATATAAAATCATAAAAAAATGTATACAATAAAAAATCATTGGACGGGGGACTAGTATCATTTCCAATGACAGCTGATCATTTGCTTAAGAACATAGATTCTCGTGTAGGGATTAACCCGCGTGGTTTTACTTTGGCGCTTAGCGACGCAAATTGATTGGGTTTTCAAAATTACAACTGGTAAAATATATTCAATATTCACAGAGAATCTTTAAAGTAAATTTATATCCGTAAATATTTAGTATTTGATCAAACTTATGTCTGCATAATATCATTAACCAACTCTAGATATCCATCTATCTTATTAAAACACAACCATAAATATAACTAAACTTTATTCCTATGTGTTAATTACAATATATGCCAATAAAATTTATTAAATTTTAATACTATCAATAAGGATAACAATTTCAAATTAATTTTATTAATTTACTCATAATATCATCCAATATATTTTATTTTAATTATAAATAATTTTTACTATAAAAATCTTATAAAATGTTTTTAACCTTTATTTTTAAATATCTAACTAAATCGTAAATAAATTAAAATATTATATAAATTTCATTTATTTTTAACTGGAAAACGAAAATAATGTTTTATGATATATATATATGTTCCATAAATATTAAACCAAATGATAAATATAATTAAATAACTTAACAGACCAAATTTTTAAATTTTATATTATCAAATTTTATTATTAGATGCACAAAAGTATAAATTAATATATTTTAAACTTTAATTTTTCTTAAATAAATATTATAAAAATACTTAAATTAATATTAATTAATCTTAAATTTATAAAATGAAGATTGATAATGTTAAACTATTTAGATTAATATATTTTTAACTTTAAAAATTATTAAAATTAATAAAGGATTATATGAAGAGTTGAATTGTGGTTGATGTTTTTTATGTTTATAAATTAGCAAAAATAATTGATTATCCAATTTCAGTTGTAAAAACATCAAAACAAACTATGATCAACGTGAAATGGATAAAAAGATAGGTTAATTTATATTAACTAAAAGAATCATAAAAATTAAAATTAATGTGATACATGTTAAATAGACATATTATCCTATTTTAACATTTTATAGTTATATTATTTTAAATTTAAAATTTAGTTATAAAATAAAAAAAATATAGAAATAAACTTTATCTAAATGTTTCATCAAAGTATAAATATTTTAAATCAACACAAAATTAAACTTACATCACAAATTTTTTAAATTTTAATAAATTATAATATTATCAATTATTTTTAAATAATGATTTCGTGTTATAATCCAAGTTACATGTAGAGGTACACATTAATCAGATACTCTAGATTTTCATAAAATCTTGACCCACAATTTTGGTACCCAATTTAGATATGTAAACATTGGTACCTAAATTTCAGGTATTCTGAAAAATTTGAGTATCAGGCGAATATGTAATTCCGATCATTAATTCAATATACATATTAATAGCTTTAATAATCCTTTTTAACATTGTGGGGTGCTGGGTTCGAACCCCAGACATGTGTCATGAATTTCAGAGATATCCACCATTGTACCACATGATTCCGATGTATACATAATTTTTAAATGTATTTTTATAATAACAGAAAATTTAAAATGTTTCAAAATTTTGATATTTTATTATTCAAACATAAGTAAAATAAAACTATCTTGGATTACAAGTTTTAAAATTTTATGTCAAACTATTATATAAAAAACACGTTTTAAATTTTGAAATACAGCTCTTCTTGTACACATAAAACAAAAGAAGAAAATTAAAATAAATATAAAATAAAAAATAATCACTAATTAATAACACTAGTTAAAAGCAAATATATGTAATTTATGATAAAATAAAGATATGAACCTTATGAGTTATATAAGAAAATAATAACTGACCAGATTGGGTATCCATGTTAGTACAAAAATATTATCCAGATCCAGATCAGGATACGCTGGACCCGTAATTTTAATATTAGGATCCGAACACCCTGGATATCCAAATTTTTTGTTTGGATCTGATTGAATCTGAATTTTTGGATAATTTTTCCACCTAGAACATAGTATCAATTAGATCCTTGAACAAATTTTTCAGTTTAAATTGAAAATTACTTTTTACTATAATATCCAAATATATAATATTTAACATCCTTTAAAGGACCTCAACTTTTATTCACAAATTTAAAAAAATATAAAAAAGTCTAAGTCTCTACAAATATAAAAAAAACTAAAAAAATATTATTTCTAACATATTATTTCTCATATACATTTTAAATATTTAAATAAACAAAATTGGTGCGTATAAGTGTGAGTAAAAGTCTAATTTAATTATTTGTCATGAACGTTGGAAAAATACTGTTGTCATTCCATTCGAATCTGAAGATTTTTCCGGACACATCATGAAAAATGTTTTACCGACTTCCTATTCGATAGTCATAGTTGTAAGCACTTTGTTCATCTGATTTGGAATGAAAGTACGAACTTCGCTCAGTGCGTTAGTAATTTTGATGCTAACATAAACCATATATATTTTTATCAAACACATTAAGATATATATGAAACGTAATCATATCAATTTTATAGATAACCCATGAAATTATATGGAAAACGAGTAATGAAAGACTAAAGATTCATAGTAAAGCATCACCATTGTCTTATTCACATTTTATGGAGCTGTAAATGTGTCTGACAAAGAGAAGCGAAGCACCGAATCCAATAGTTCCAAGCTTGAGGAAGAAACCATAAGAAATGGGGAAAACGATCCAGATCCCCATGAAAATAAGCACATCTTATCAAATCTCTCTCATTTTTTTAACTTTGTATAAATAGCGACAAGAATATATTTAACGATTTAATTACCCACCAGAAAACTTAGTTATCATATTTCCCCATAATATTCGGTTTTTTTTTTGTTTTGAATCCGATTTGTTTGGTTTAGTAAATTATCCGAATGAGTACTAATTAAACCATGGTACTGAATGCAATTTTAAACAAGTTTTACAAACCGGAATACAAACCAAATAAACCCGATAACAAATGACTCTCTTTATTTTGTTCGATATAAACCCAGGACACGTGTCTCTCACCAAATTCATCTTCCTCTTCTCATCTGTCTTCTCCATAACTCACGCTCAACCGTCACACATGACGAAACCACCACTCTCCTTTGCGATATCTTCGCAGTCTTGTACGGCGTTAGCATCCCCCGGTCTCCGCTGCTGCATAACGAACCGTTTCGCTTCTGCTTCTCCACCGGACAAACATTCAGATCTGGAAAATCTTGTTTATCAGTTGCATCTGGTAAAAGAGATAACTTGAACACCGTCGTAGTAGCAGCAACACCGCCGTCGTAAATAGCCGATCTCTTCCTCCGTTTGTATCTTCGAGGTTACCACATTAACTCTCTTTCTCATACTTCCTCTTTCCTCTCTCGGATTTACCAGAGATATCGGAGCTGCCACCACTAGTTGTGGTGGAACAATACTTTCCGGCTACGGGAGAGCTACTTCCACCATTGCCAGCCGGTTTAGGAGCAATCGGACGGAACCAAAGCATGATTTTGTCTGCCATGGAGAAATCGTAACCGCCATATCTGGCTGTGCAACATCCTCCCCTACCGTCCATCTCTCTCTTCCTAGTTATCTAAAAAATGTTGAGAAGAAGAAGCTTTAATGAAGCTGAAAATGCTGAAGCCCAACCATACTAAGACCAACCAACTCTTTATTTTACAGAACTTCTTCGTTTACCTGAGCAAAAGAATCCTCAAGGAATGTGTTGGATCTGTGGATACAACAAGAGTTGGGTGTCCATTGTTGGCGAATCTCACAGCTAAAGAAGCAGCGCAACTAGTTTTTCCCACTCCTCCTTTCCCTCCAAGCATGTAGTACTTTCGTTTCATGCCGGAGACCATCTCGTCGAATTCTGAAACCGTCTCCGTTGGTCTAGCTACTGATTTCACTGAATCCAAAAATCAAAAGAGAAGCTGTTCGATCTCTCTAATACTCAATTCCATGTTTCAATCAGAAGAAGAACAAAAGGGAAACTTCAAAATTCGAACCTTGAAGCGAGTTTCTCTGTCAATTTTGTTTGATGGAGAGAGAGAGAATCGTCGGCGAGACAAGGAAGATTGTGGATAAGGAGAGAGTTTTTCGAGGCGAGAAAGAGATGAAGTCAATTCCCGAGAGGACAGTTGCTGGCGAGAACCTGGATTTGCATAGAGGAGAATACGATAATAGAGAGGAAGAAGAAAGAGATATCGCGAATGATGGTGGTGGTTTCGTCATGTGTGACGTATGGATTGGGGAAAACAGATGAGAAGAGGAAGATGAATTTGGTGAGAGACACATGTCCTGGGTTTATATCGAACAAAATGGGAATGAGTACCAATTAAACCATGGTATTGGTTTGAACAAAACCAATACCATGGTTTAATTGGTACTCATTCGGATAATTTACTAAACCAAACAAATTGGATTCAAAACCAAAAAAAAACCGAATATTATGGGGAAATATGATAACTAAGTTTTCTGGTGGGCAATTAAATCGTTAAATATATTATTGTGGCTATTTGTACAGAGTAAAAAAAAATGAGAGAGATTTGATAAGATGTGTTAATTTTCATGGGGATCTGGATCGTTTTCCCTAAGAGATGCAAGTCATGTAGCCAAAGAAGAACGAGACTTGCATTAACCCTGACATGTTGGTCCGGGCATAATAGTAGTAGAAGCAAAATGCGTACATTAGCAATCCCGTTGATCCACCGCACACAAACGATCTACAAAATGCCAATGCAAGACCATGAAACACTAACACAAAAAGAACAATACCAAACAGAGTTATAAGTAGGGATGATACCACGAGATTTTTTAGGCCTAAACTTTGAACCTCGAGCTCAAGTATCAGAGGATCATAAAGGGCTTACGACTCAAAATGTAGTGAAAAAAACAAGAAAAAACGAAAACTTTACCTCCACTACCATTCATGGTCTTCAGATGCAAGTTGGAGGTATGTCAATGCAACTGTGACGGAAGCAGTAACAATGACGAGAATGATGAAGACGATGAAGAGAATGCTATAGATTGTGTATACTCTGTAACCCCAAGCACTAGCAAATACGTAGTAAAGCTCGATGTAGATGGCAGTGAACGGAAGTAAACCAGCCATAGCCATTTGAGGAAATGTTCTTTGGTACCAAGATCATTGTGGAATTTCCCTTGGATTTTTTGTGGTTTGACAAGGAGCTTGAAAATCGCCATTGTTATTCTTCTTTCCAACAATAATTCCTAATATAATCAGAGGTGTTGAAACCAATGCCCAAATAAGGAAAACAACAACGATTGTTACAAATGACAATGCAGTGGTTGCTTGATAAGCTGTTGCAACAATGTTTAGGATGCAAAAAATGAACAAAAGAGGTCCAAAGAAGAGGCTTCCAGTCAACAAAATATTCATAACCTGTACAGACAAGATTCAGGGACATTATGAACAAGACTACAAGAACAACATCAAATGAGGACAAAACAGAAAACTTCATCCATACATACCCAATTAGTTTCTTGTAACTGACAGTAGAAAGAGGCAGAAGTATATCCTGCAATCCTGGAAGTGAGTGCATATATGACTACCAGTGCAGTTAACAATGTGCCCCGATTATACGGATAAAACACACCAAATAAAGCAAGCATAAAGATGAAAACAGCTCTGCAAAAACATATAACCTGCATTGTTATTACTAGAGAAGAGAAAAGAAAGTGCATATCCCCCAACCCAAATGCAGAAGCATACATGGTAAATAGTTGAGTCCCAGAACCAAGAGCGGCTGCTAATATCAATTTGTGTTCCGAGAACCTAAATACATCTCCATGGATTAATTTCCATCCAGTCTCTTCTTGTTCATCAGCTGCCTCTTCATCGTATGTGTACCTATTAAAAGCAAAAGAAGTAAAAGCTAGTATGAAAGAAAATCCAAATATGTATGCTTTAAGCTATCTTACTTGGCTAAGTCATTCTTCAATACTCGAACGAAAAACGTTACGAGTAAACCAGTCACGAGAAGAACTATAACACACAAATTAATGGTCGAGAACCAATAGTTATCCAAGCTATGATGCATCACAGAAGCCCTTGTGTACTTCTCCATTCTCTTCTCAAATGTAACTTCAATTTCCTTCCATTCAACTGTGTACCTGAAATCCACTTCCACTTCCTTATCCTTGGTCACATCCACAAGTGAGTATGGGTCTACTCTCAGATTAATTTCGATAAACCGGTCCGCATTGTACAAAACTTGAAACTTTAGATGATTGTAGAGATAATAATTGTACGTAGATGGGTCAGCATAGGTGTCCATGTCAATTTTTTCCGTGAATTCAAAGATGGGCAAGTCATCATAATACATCTGAAGTAGTAGTCTTTGGAGATGACATCTTGAAATTTGGCGGCTTCTTCTCTACTCAACTTCTTCTTGCATGCAACTACAAAGTCCTTGTTACCCAAAAACTCGAGTTTATAAGGTGCACTGACTAATCGATCTCCATTGAGAACTTCCCCAAAAGCTTCCTTCTTTTCATTAATAGGAGGTACAATAGATAATGAATGACTTAACTATCTAAAGTTCGCAAAACAGAACCAAGACATATCAAAAGAAAGAAATTGTACATACCAGATGAACAATCCGGAAGATCAAAGTATCTGTATGTTTCACTGTAACATCAAAAGGAGATTGCATATGCATAAACACAAAATCAACTTAATACAATGCCAAGATTTCTCAATAATATTCAAGAAATTAAATTGAAAGATGCCAACATTATGACAAAATCATTGCATTTTTGACCGTTTTGTTTACACTAAATATTGTGATTTATGCAATTTGATAGTGGACTATATATAGACTTCACAAGAAGCTAAGTCAACGAGAACAAAAAAACAAAGATAATCATTACTAATTTGCCATCACAACTCAGTTCAAATCCAGATAACAAAAGAAATAACTGAAAACAAAAGCTGAGACTGGTATTTGAAGCGAACTTTGGGTTGTGAAACGGACCGACTTTGTTGACATATAGGGGAACGTCGTCGCCGGCACGGTGATTGAACTCGTAGGATATCGCCGGAGCAATGCTGTAAAAAAAGAAACAAACTAAAACCAACGACATCATCATCTCCATCGATACTGATTACAACTAACAGAGAAAGAGAGTGAAAAAAGCTTTTAAGCACTTGACTACCTTTTCTTGGTCATAATCGGTTGGCTTGTTCCTTGTGGATCACATGTGTAAAACCTATTAGTATACTCACTAAAATAAAGAGTTTAGTTTAAATAGACTAAATACTTTATTAAAAGAGAAGCAAGATGGTCTTCCACAAAATCAACTTCACCATGGATATTTAAATACTATTTTTAAAGGATAATCATGCACACATAATACTGGTCAAGAGATCTTCGAAAAGACTAAAAAAAAAATTCCGTGTAAAATTTATATTTTTAAATATAGTACATATATTTGGGTTATGAATACTCTAAACAATAGCATAATTCTTAATTATTTATATGATATCAAATTATTAAGATATTATTTTTATAGTTTAAGAATAAAATATTTTAACTAAACAAATGGGTTAACATAGTATGTATATAATTCATGTTTAATTATTAAATATTATTTTATATGTTTAAATATACTATTTTAACTAAACAAATCGGTTGTTGTATATTATTCATATTTTTATCTAAATTTTTTTGATTTTAACATCAAAAGTCAAAATATAAATAAATTTTAGTTTTAGATTTTTAAAAATTAATTTTCATTTTTATAATTTTGGAGGGTTTTTTATTTTTTGGGGGGGAGGGATTTTCCTATAATTTTGCAAAAAAATTATTACTATTAATTATTTAAATATTAATATTTTAAATAAAAATAAAATTTAACGATATTTATCTCTCTGTTAAGTTGATGATGTTAAATGGATACAATTTCAAAAGTTGATATATTATTACAAAAATAAAGTTTAATTAATGTATTAAGTTGAGAATAAAAAAAAGTTAGTATATTAAATTGGTTTATTAAAATGGAATTTTCCCGAATAATTATAACTTGTTAAGAATATTTGTGGTGCCTACAAAGAAATTTGATTGGGGATAAAAGTCTAGAGATTCAGATCTCAATGACTATTACTTTGTTTCATAATAATTTAATTTATAGTGTATACCATTAATTGCTACAAATTTCTAAAATTATTTTGGGCTCCACGACTGGAGTAAAGCAATCAACGCGGCATGAGAGGAACCGGTTTCGGTTAAGGCTGATTCGGCTGCGTTCTTCATCGCTTTGGTTCTCTCCCTAACCGGACCCTCCTGCATTATCTCACCGACTCGTTTCTCGACCTCCGTCGAGGTCACAAAACCCGTATCCGATTCATTCATCGAAATTGCAATTTTGATCTCCTTCACAATCACCACTCTGTTAAACCTCTGCTCAGCATACAACGGCCAAGCGACCATCGGTACGCCTATATTCGTAGACCAATTGAATTAATTTTAACCGATCACTCTAAACATATATAATTATAAATGTCTATACACTTCATTTTACCTGCGCAAACCGATTCGAGAATCGAATTCCAGCCGCAATGAGTTACGAATCCGCCTACAGACCTGTGGTTCAGAACCGGAACTTGCGGAGCCCACGATTTAACGACCAATCCCCTATTTTGGGTTCGGTTTAAGAATCCTTCCGGTAAGAGATATGTCAAGTCCGGTTCTGTTCTGTTTCCTAACTCTGGTGGATTACGGATCACCCATAAGAATCTCTGCTCACTTCTCTCTAAACCTATAGCAATCTCCTTCACTTGTTCCTCTGAGAATAAACCCAAACTCCCAAAACAGAGGAACACAACACTCTGTTCTGGCTGTGAATCAAGCCAATTCAGACAAGAATCTGCGTTGTTACCATGGTTATCACCGGTTCTTCCTTGAACAATGAGCGGTCCAATTGGATATATATTGCGAAAACTGAGCTCTTCTGTTATTGCCTTGATGGCTCTGTTCTCTAAAACATCAAACGTATTGACTATGATCCCTGAAGACTTCGAGAGCTGTTCGCAGAACATTATAAAAGCATCGTAGACCTCATCATCGCGTTCGAGCACCGCCTTAGGCATGTCGGAGCCCTTGACCGGTGGAACACCGGGAATATGGAGTGTTTGAACGTCTTTGAGGTTTTTGCCGGCGGTTGTTTCGTGGATGATTGGGAGATATAAGGAAGCGGCTAGATAGGCGGCTCCAGAGGTTAAGAAATAGTAGACCGGAAAGGAAAAATCGGCAGTGACGTCTAAAACGGCGGTGCAGAAGAAGTCAATGATCATTGCACGGAGATTGAAGTTCTGAGTAAGTGAGGAAAGGGTTCGGTGGACATTTGGGTTGCTGAAACGGAGGATTTCTAAGAGGAGTGTCTCGTGGTGGTGGCGTGAGGTGGAGGTGGAGGAGTACGGTGTGACGTCGGGGAGGCGGTGGAAGGTGATTGAAGGAAAGGAGGAGGAGACGGAGGCGATGTAAGCGGCGGTTGATTCAGGCTGATAAGGCGGTGGAGCTAAGATGATATGGATGGAGAGAGATGGGTTTTGGGAGAGGATGAGTTTGCCCAACTCAACCATGGACACTAAGTGACCTATTGGTGGTGCTGGATACAGAACTATAGCATCTTGCTTTTCCATGGCTATTCAAAGGGTTTGTGAATTTGTTGTAAGAATGAAAACAAGAACTTAAATGAGGAAGAACGAAGAAGATATGATGATGATGATGATGATGGTGATATGGTTTACTGTCACACGGCTCTTTGATTGAGAAAGAGAATATGATGTTCAACTCTTTTGAAGGAAAAGTCATAAAGTCAGATGGACCAATTACTGATAATGGATTCGCTTCACGACAACGGAAACCAAAAATCATCTCATAAGATTAATGAATATATTTTCCGGAATATTTATTCACAAATATTGTTGAAGGAAAAGTTATTCAAAAATACAATTTAAATAACCTATCTTATGAAAGTTCAAAATTTTCCACCTGACAAACAATTTTAAACAACGACGCATTGCAGGATTCAACAAAAAAAAAAAACTCATCAACTACCATTATGTATCGTACAGTGAAAAATGATTGATGATTTCATTTTTTTTCTTTTTGAGAATATGTGAAATAAAAAAGCTTGTTTCTCTCCTTTCCAAAATAGATTATAATTGGTGTTCTAACCAAAACTGCAACTATCAATATTTATTAATAAAGATAATTTAGAAATTTGCACAAAAGAGAGATGATTTAGATGATTTAGACGATTTAGAAAGAAGTGGGGCAAAAAGATTTTTCAGTTTTGATAACTTCAATTTCATAATCTTTTACAAATCATGTAAAATCAAAAGAAAAAATAAGTTAAAATTAATAAGAAATTAGTCAAATATATGTATTAAAATTGTTTGTTCTTATCTTATATATTTATGTTGTTTTATAGTTTGATATCGTGTTTGACATCTTTATTTATCTTGTTTGATTCAGTGTTAAATGATATTTTCAGTGGATTTAGTCGTTTTTAGTCAAAGTGCGTAATTACTCATTTTATCCATTCTTAATTGATATGGAATTTGATCAAGTAGGTTTAACCATGTCATTTACATCGTGTGAATATGAATTGATTGTTTGACTTTGATCCAAACTTTCCACTTCAATAAAAAAATCCATATATTTGAACTCTAATTGAATATATCTATTTTTTTTATCAACATAGCCTAATAGTTTTAATATCCTCAATAACATACGGAGTGCTGGATTCGAACCCCAAACCTGTGTAATGAATGCAGAGATGGCTACCATTATGCCACATGATTCATATTATTTATATTTAAAGAATACAATTTAATAGTACAATTTAATTATGTTTAAAAAATATAATTTAGCAATATAAATATAATTATGTATATATATTAAAATATTATTAAACTTGGATGGGCCTTACTTGCGCGTTGTACATTCAATCTAACTTATACGGGTCCTACTTGCGCGTTCACAATTATGACGTGTTTACACTATTGCACTCTTATTATACAGTTGTATAATTGTCACTTTCATGTTATTTAAGTTATATCAATATTTTTAGTCACTTTTCCTAGTTGTAGAAAGTACAATAAGTTAATGAATTCACATCATAATAGCCAAAATAGTTAACAATACACATATGTTTAAGATATTGTAAGATTATAACAAGACATTTCTATATTTTATCAACTTGGAAGTTATAATAATTAATTAAATTAACAGTGGTTTCAGTATCCCAAATACATGATTATAATCCATAAACACAAATCCTAAATCCTAACTTTAAACTCAAAATCGTAAACCTTAAACCTTACAATGTAGTTGTATAGTAATATTCAAATACATGATTATAACTCATAAAACATAAACCATTAACCCTAAACCTTATACTCAAACCCTATTTCTTAAACCCTAAACTCTACAACATAGCTTTATCAGTAATACTCAGTTGCATTTTTAGTACATAGTTATACGAGTAATACTCAGTTGTGTCACTCTCTTATACCACTACTACTACTACACTCCCTTTGGCTACTATTACTAAACTGCTCTTATATACTACCACTTTTTCAACAATAGTGGTTTCAGTAACCCATATATGAATATAAACCCTAAGCTTCTTCACCTTTCATTGACGGCTTTTCTTCTACTTACTCTCTCTCTGCTCATCGTAACATTTCTTAACCAGAATTGCTTCAGGAAGCTCGTACTTCACACTCAGACTGTATTTCTCCATTTCATCACCATTCACATTGCAGTGTAAATGTCATACCCTAAAGCTTGATCCATGGTTTCAGAATGTGTCCTAGATGAGTTTGGACATAAAACATCTTACTGATGTCTGATTCACTGGCCATTTGGACATAGAAATTAGCATACTTTTACCCGCCAACAATAGTTTCACCAACAGGTGGTTCCACATCAAATACAAAGTATTTCACAATATGTCTGCTAGTGAGCATAGATTGAAACCTGGATCAAGTAGAGTAATGGTGCGGCTCTGGTTGTTTTAAAACCAAAGGATCGACTTGAAAGAAGGTGGAATGGCGAATTGAGGAGGCTACTAGCTCTCCTTATGGAAGCGGCTGGTTTGGGAATGGATTAGAGGCTACTAGCTCTCCAACTTAGGTATGTATGAAGATGGGTTTTGATTCCACTAGCACAGGTTCACCCTGCTTAGAGCTATGGAATTTCACAGCAGATTACTTTACTCTCAAGTGAATTAAGATCAATGTTCTTAGGATGAACAGAGAAAGCAAAAAGCAAAAGTGCTCTAAGTTTAATATGAAATTCGATATATGCATTTACAAAGAGGGTGAAAGCCTTTTTAAAGGCAGAAATCCCTAACAAGATTATGACTACAAAAAGGAATATACTAACTACTTTATGCTAACAATAAAATCCTAACTATTTAATTCATAATTTTATGCCAACAGATATCTTGGTCTAATCTATTATTCTGGTTTAAATTAAATGACTATTTACAAACTAATAAATTAAACTAATTGGTTGGTTTAATTTCATACTATCCCTTCTCCATAAATTCGATTTTAATCAAGGCATGAATGACCTTTCTTTGGGTTTTACTCCTTGATCTTGTTAATGGGCCAAACCATAATTTCTTGTCTTCTTTGACCTGGGCTTGGGCTTTACTCCTTGATCTTGTCACTGGGCCAAACCCTAATTCCTTGTCTTCTTGGACCTGGACTTGGGCCATATCTCCTTCTCCTCTGTTTTGCAGATCCTTGGGCCGTTGGTATTGCTTGGTCGGGCCTGGGTCAAGACTGGGTCGTAGGTCGTGGTTCGGGTCGTGGTACGGATCAGGTCGAGGACCGGTCGAGTTGTGGGCCGGATCGGATCTTGGGTTCATGGATGGGTCGTGGTCCAGGTCGGGTCTAGGTTCATGGGTCGCGGTTGGGTTATGGTTGGGTCGAGGTTCTTTGATCGTGGATGGGTCGTGGTCGGGTTGAAGTTCTTTGACCGCAGACAGGATGCGGTCCAGGTCGGGTTGTGGGCCATGGTTCGCGGACGGGCTGCGATTCAGGTCGGGTCGTGGGCCATGATTCCCGAACGGGCTGGGTTCTTGGCGAAGGTCTGGATCAAGGCTGGGCTGGATGTCGGGTCTTGCGCGTGGGTCGTGACCAAAGTCGGAGGCTAGGTCACGTCGAGAGCCAGGTCGCGTCCAGGTTCAAGGCCGGGATCAGACTCGGGTTTGACGCCGGGTCTTGCGCGTCCGAGGGCCATGCTTGGTTCGATGCAGGTTCTTTCTCGGTCGGGGACCTGGTCGGAGGCCAGGTCGAGGTTGTTCCAATCCTCCCTCTCTTCTTCACTCTTCTGATGTTTCGTGAAGGTCTTGCTCGTTCCAGGTCGCACCAAGTGATGTTATCAGAAACTTTTGTGCACACCACAAGCGGACCAAGGTTTCCTAACCCGCTAGCAACTTTCAAAGGCAAGCATACAAGATCCTCACAGAAATCGAGACAGATCTTAACAGAGAGTGTACTGGTAATTGTACAAGTTGCTCTTAATATAATGAGACACAAGTTGTTGTCTTGACGATACTCGATGGGGAAAACTTTCTGGAGAAACTCAACAAAGTTGTTAGCATGACTTTTATTACCAAATAAAAAATCAATCCCTTGATCAACCTGCTGGATTCTGATGGCACGAGAAAAAGCATCGTGCCTAAGAATCAACCGTTCGAGGTAAAAGAAAGTTCTTATGTGAGAAACATGCTGCCTAAGCTGCACCGATACAATCCACTGATCAGGGTTAGCCTGGAACATGGAGCACGACTCACACAGATTGTCTCTCACGCTATACTCCACAGGATAAGGCTGTTCAAGAACATCACCATTGAGGACCTCGGCCTGAATAATAAGCTAAGCTTCACTTTGATCCTCTTGGAATGAGGCTCAGTGCAGACGAATTCAGCGTTCTTCAGCTTAATTTTATTGAGATTCTTGAGCCTCGTGATTCATAAATTCAAGGGCTCTTTTGATTCCCATTGCGCTTTGATCCAAGTTTTGGGTGGCGTAACAACCGCACTCAGGGCAATAAAAGATCTAAATACTCTTCTGTAAACCTTCAGTGATGTCAACCTTGGAACGAAGACAATTCACACACATGTTTACTGCATTTTGTGGCAGAGGAACACCAAACTTGCAACACAAAACACTCCTGATGGTTTGTTGAACCTTGAACATCCATGATTGTTATACTGCCATCTGTTATAACATCAAGCAGAGATGATGAAATTCAAAGTACAAATAAGAAAAACCCTAGAAATCACGAATTATACATTGCAGTTATCAATTAGACGTAGCAATCCAATTAAATCCCGATGAGGCTAGGTTATATCTTTCTACAAGAGAACATGACCATCTAGGGAAGATTCATACGAAACCTTAAGAGAACAAAAAAGGCGAAGAACGATTAGAATCCAAGAAGCTTAGCTTATCTGAGCGAGTTTCAGAGATTTTGCGTCAAATAATCAACAAAAATCTGCAATGTCTATTGCAAGTAATTGAGGTTTAAATCCACAGAGAATCTAGAATTACACACTAAGATTGTAAAGATTCAACTTAATCTAGAAAAACAAATAATTGGTTTTGTTTTGTGACTGTCAGCTTAACTCTAATATAAACTAAATGAATTACTACTTTAAACTTGATTAATAAGATTGCTCAGTGAATGGTTTCAGGTAAGGTTTCATTAGGGGGACAAAGATTTGTAAATCATGCAGTAGAATTGTCATTCTTCGTATCTAACTATGAACATAACTAGAATAATTCACTTTCATGTAATTAATCATCATGCATGATCAATCAACCTATTAAACTCTCATCTAAAGAGCAATTGTCTGCAATTATTAAATTCAGGTTCAGACTACACACTAGTCAATCTAACATCATCTCTCAATGGTTAGAATTGAATAGCCCCTTAAATGACATGATCAGGGTCTTAATCAGACACCTCTCGGGAGATGAAACTCTAAAATCCAGATTCAATTCTCTCAAACTAATTCTGGCATTAAACTCAATCATAAAGGAAGATCTAACAACCCTAACATGAATCATTCATCCCCTAAATCTACCAAACCCGAACCATTCAAGAGAATTACTCACTCATCATTATAAAGAAACAAAACGAATTCATAGAAAGATTTAACATGAATAAAAAAATGAAGCATTAAGAGATTAGCCAAGATGATTCGTCGATTGTCTTAAGGAGGTTCTCCAGAAATCCAAAACTTAAATTTTATGTCTTCTCAATCACTAGGTGGTTGTTGTCTTTCTCTGTCTAATGTAAAACTTGATAAAAATGACCTAGGATTTGGTATTTATAAATTTAAACTAAATCAACCTGAATAAATAAACTAAATTGGTTTAATCACAAAATTTTGGCCAGATCATCAAACTAGACGATCGATCCAAAGAGGGACCGAATCGATCTGACAATTGATTGGTTGATCTTGGAGAGTCTTGGTCGATCTTGGAAGTGTCCGGAGAATCTTGGTTGAAGGTGATCGGTCGATCGATAACAAGGATCGACCGTTCCAAGGGGGGGATCGATCGGTCTAAATTGTAGAGGTCGATCCTGAAATCGCATAATATTTTTGTTGGAAAAGTGATCGATCTGTCTTAAGGTCGATCTGAGAAATGTTCGTAGAATCAGTCTGGATGGTGATCGGCCGATCAAGATGTAGGATCGATCAATCCTAGTTGAGAAAGATTGATCCTGATATGTTTGGTCGATCTTGGATATTTTCACAGACTTGAGTAATTGCGATCGATCGGTCTGAGAATTGACTGATCGATCTTGGCGAATCTCCTTTCTCCTTAGCTCCTTAACATTTGTTTCATGCCTCATTTTCACCTTTACTCGATTCCATTGCATGATCTCTATTCGAGAGACTCCAAAACTCCTGAAAAAGATTCAAAACACTTTAATTATGCAAATGCATGATCTTAAACACTAAAATGCACAAATGAGATCAATTACCCTAGAATAATGCTATGTGAATGATAAAATAATATTAAAACTTATGAAATTGAAGTTAAACTAGCCTAATATGCACTTATATCATATAAAAGGAAAACTGGTGAAGGCTTTTTTATTTTTTAAAAATTAGTTTGAATCTTTTTTAGGGTTGAATATATAAAAAGCAAAAAAATAAAAACAAACAAGATGTATTTGAATTTGTCTTCTAACACATTGGCCGACACTAATAAAGAAGTGTTATTGGATATAATAACTTAATAAAATTGAATATATTTTAAATTTAAAGTAAAAACAATTGTTATTTAATTATAAATTTGATGAAAGTAAATTAAAATATATAAATTTAAATACCCTGTTATTCAATATCGATTTTGTTATATTTTAATTTTAATATATTTTAATAAAAAAAACTATTTTGTTAACCCAGATACATGTCATAATCAGCATTATACCATAGTATTCCAATATTTTTAATAGAAAAACTTCCCAGTAAATCACCAATCTTAGTATTATTCTCGATAAAATGAACCAGAATAAAACCAGAGTAAGAAAACCAACGATAATAGAAACGCTAAAGAGATTATCACATCATCTTCACAACAATGTCAAATGTCAATTATAAAATTTATACGACCATCGAATTGATTCAGGTATTAGCTTTTAACCAACAAAAACCAAAACAAAACACGACTCTTTAGAGAATCTCTCCAGACCAAACCGACCAAAACTCATAAATCAAGCATTGTTTGTTCCAACTATATTTCCAGAAATAAGAAACTTTGCTTCTTGCTCTTTTTCTGAGTGATAATGATGAAATAGACGCCGGACAAGCCAAATTGCATTCCCTCAAAAAGCTCTTATAATCTACATGAAGTCGAAGTCGTCCATGGCATCATAAGGACCAGCTACTAGATCGTCATCGGCCTTATCTACAATAAGTTGTTTCTTCTTCCCACCTGATGGTCACAAAAAAATGGATTCACACTTCAGAATAAAGAATCTACAAAACTATAAGCCAAAGAGAAGTGCACATACCCGTCTTCTTTCTACCAGCAGCAGCTTCTTTCTCCGCCTTTAGCTTTTCATTTGCTATTGCTGTAACCGACGAAGCAACATCTTTAACATCTGCTGCCTTCATGTTTGTCACCGAAAGTCTCATGACTGCTTTGAGCAGCGCAATATAGTGATAACTTTTCTGCAACAGAAACCAAAGTACGATTTTAAGATGCCATCGTCAGAGCCAAGAGAAGAAAGTCGTAAGACGGAATGCAACATACCTCATATGGTTTAAGCCTATGAGAAATCATTTCAGCATATTCCAAAAAATCGCTTTCAGACTTGGGGATGAACACATCAAGGTTTCTCTCTTCACCCTTCGTTCCAAAGAGTTCAGCAGTTGCTCGGTAGTCCGCTTCTTCAACAAGCCTAGTGAAAGAAAGAAGATAATGTATAAGAACACACAGCCTTTGGTCTGTTTAGAAATCTTTTTCGTAACACAGTCAGACCCAAAGTAGAAGATTACAAACCTCTGCATGCGAAGTTTCTCAGAAATAGGATCTAAAGGTTCTTCCTTTGGTGCTTCTTTTGGAACTTCAGCTGCTTTACCCTTTTTCTCAACAGCTTTGGATGCTGCTTTCTTAGGAGGCACCTTCTCCAGAGCAGGCTTTGCAGGAGGTGGTTACACAAAAATAACAAATTCAAGTTTCAAAAAATTAAGAAGAGCAAAGATCAAACAAACGATGGAACTGAAGTTGTGATAAATGAATGAAAATAGATTTCCATAAGAGTAAAAACTAATGCTATACCGGAGCAGGTTCGTCATCATCATCCTCCCATGAGTCCTTAATTTCATTCTCATCTACATCCTCATCATCCCAGTTACTTTTAAGCTCAACTTTCGCTGGAATTGGTGCAATTTGTTCATCCTCTGAAAAAACAAAAGAACTCCAATCAATTTCCCACTTACAAGTGATTCAATTTTGTATTGTGAAACACATTATATTAACAAATCCAACCATTACTTCCAACAACTAAGAGGATTATAGATAATTATATTCATAAACATATAAAAGAGGTAACTTAAAAGCATAGTCTTACCCCAGTCATCCATATTTGCTGCTAATTACAAGCTGCTATCTGAATCCAACTGCTAACCTGCCAAGCCATATACATAAGTATCAGAATCTGTTGAAGCAGTAACTACGAAAGTGCAAGAATCTTATTTAGTCTAAGGATGCCTACGATGCAATGCCTTCTTGAAGCCGTTAAGAAGTGTAGTTCTAGCCGAAAGCAAGGAAAGAAAAGTGCAAAAGCTTCTTTGATAAAATAAGTTCCAAGAACTGTGCCCTTACAACTCAAGAGATCAATTATATTTACAAGACTCGTGAAAACCGACTTGAAGTCTTTTCTCCTGATACGTTTAGAAAAAGAAACACCGACTCCAGCAAATAAAAGGAAAGCTAAAACCAAAAAGAATCAGCCTATAGTGACAGATCAATCCATATAATCTAACACATGAATCTCCAAGCTCTTATTACAAAAAAAAAACTTAAATCTAAATAAGTTCGATAATATGCATAAAAAAAATCATATTGACACTAAAACAACATCTTTATTCTGCATATAAGGAGAAAACCGAAACAAATTGGTCATGGTAATCTACAATCAGATTGATATTCCTTCAATCTAATAACGACAAGGAATATCAATCGAGAATGATCTAATCACACACAGCTAAGTCTCAATTCGAGAAAAGAAACCCAGAAAACCAATCAAAAACACTAAACAAGAGTAATTAAATAGAAACCCACCAGAGATCAACCAGTTTCAAAGAAGAAACATTAAGATCTAAAAGCGAAAGCAGAAACTTTTGATGAGAAAACATACCGAGAAAAAAAGGCTGAATCCAAAAGGGTTTCAGCCGAGGAAGAGGAAATCGCCAGAAAGGAAAGGAGGAAGATGAAGAAGCGTTATCGCTGGATGAAATCTCCGATGTAAAGGATCGTGAAACGATACAAGTAAGAGGGATTTTAAACGGCTTGTGCGTGGTTTTGGTGGATTTAGGGTTTTTTTTTCCTTGTTAGATTTTCTATAGCCTTTCCAATTTAAAAAAATAAAAAATAATAAAGACAAAGCATTAAACTAGCCGAAATCTCACTTTTTTTTGTTTTTTCTTTGGTCTTTTTGGTTAGATTCATACGGTCGAACCGGTCACAGGTGTCCCAAATACAATCTTTTTCAAATTATAGGTTTTTTATTTTCCTTGAAATCTTAAATTGGTAAATCAACAACAAAAAAATGTGTAGTTTACAAGGGAACTAATGAGGAAAAAAAGATGTGAAATTTTTTTTTGTATTGACTTTAATAAACCTTTTTAACTATTTAATCTCATGTTTAATTCCTCTAAACTTATAAATCCATTACTAAATCCTTTAATTTTAAATTATTCATAGCTAAACCACATATACTATTTGTTTTATAACTAATTTCATAAATCATTAAAATATTTTTAATAATAATCAACTAATTATTATTTAACAAATCATTTTAATCCATAATCTGATCCAAATATGAATCGATCAAATTCATTCCGCTATAAATCCAGAAAATGTAATTAAAACCTAAAAACAAAAATTAAAAGCAAAATTAAAAGCTAAATTTCTGGGTTTTATTTTATTTTTTTTAGGTTTTAATTTTGGTTTTAAGTATATTTTAATGATTTTGTGAAATTAACTAGTTAATTGCTATTAAATAGATTTTGATACTTTTGTGAAATTAACTAGTTAGCATTTACTCATAATTCAGTCTAAATCCCTACATCCAAAAACCAAAATTAAAATCTAAAAAAATCAAAATATCAAAAATCAAAAGTTTATTAAAGTCAATCTTTTTTTTATTAACTTAATCTAATGATTTTTATATCCCTTTTAACATAAAAAAAAAAAAAGTTGGATTCAAACTCTAGACATGTGTGATAATTTCAGAGATGCACTATGGTTTAAAAAAACTTGACATAAAAAAATATATGTTTGAGAAACAAAGCAAGAGAAACGAATGTGCAATCTCATGCTAAAACATGCAAAATCGTTTCTCAAACTAACATTGCAAAAAGTCCTTCAAGTTTGTGAGAATTTTGATAGCGAAGTGAAAGAATACGGCTGCAAATAAACTTGTCAGTAAAACTAACCAAAGATGTCATATAGATATGTACAATTTATGATGTGTCGTTTCCTGTTCCTTTCACGCCACAGTTGGTAGACAACAATTTGGAGGCTGAGTCGAAGTAAGATGAAGTTCATATTAGAGGAGGTTTAACTCGTGAGATAAGCCAGAATATCGGACCAGTCAGAGGTAATGTTTGAGCCGATGAGCCTTTTGCATACACTAGTCTAGACCCTGCAACAGTATAGACATGCGAAAAAGATATGATCCCTCGTTTCATCACATTCTCCACAAAGTACACATCTCTGGTTCAATCCCCAAGCCCCCATTCTGACGTCCCTAGATAACCTGTCACAAATGCTAACCACAAAAATAAAAGAACATAGAGGTACGGCTTGAGGGAACCATGCCAGTATTGACCATTGAACTTGTTCACGATATATTTAAACCAGTTGCCAAATCTTGGTAGCAGATAAAATGGTTCTAGTCGCCATCTACATGCTTCCATTAAATGTCTCCCGTGCATCATTACATGGAACTGGAGCAGCAAGGATTTGGTCGAGGAGTGCACGCTGATGCCTTCCTCGACATGTCTGAATGCACCAAGAAGTTTACCGATTTTCCTATTGACCTCCAACACACTTTGAAGATACGTAATTACAGATTTGATGAGTTAAAGAGGGCCTGCAAATGATAAGAGACAATGTGTCCACGAGAGAAAATTATTCCTTATCTTGAGTGGTTCATAATCCAATCGCCATAGTACAACCCAAGAGGCCAAGATCAATTGAGTAAAACCGCCATAGTAGAGAAGTGAAGCTTCCTAGTAACGTATAAAGTTCAACACTTTAAATAGCTAGGAGCAGAGTTTGAGCTCGTGAACATGACCATATCTGAAACAGAATCCACTAAATTAAATTATGAATTATAAGCAAGTAAGAAGGACACTGAAAGAGAAATATACATATCCCTCGCATTTTCTCATTGGCAAACTAAGTATACAGTACAATCTCTTCTTAGATTTATTACATAGAACCCAAGATCTAATGGGTAAAACAAGATCAAAGAGATAAATCTAACCTTGGAGTAAAATTACAGAGCAAAGCTTTTAAAGAAATCAGGATCACGTTTAGCTGAATCTCCTTCAGTCGAAATCAGCGTAAACATATGGGATTTCTTCCCTCCAGCTTCGTTTACATACTCCAACTTCTCAACTTGAATTCTCTGAAAGTTCTTTGATCTGCTTTAAAGCTGCCATGAAAGCAAATTCTCCACTACGCCAAATTTCACCACTAAAACAAATACAGAAAAGGAAACCCTTTTAACCAGAATGGGATGGCGTGACATTAATGGAATGAGCAGCCAAACATTAGTTCTTGCTCCTTAACTTTATGTTTTCCATGGAAAATCCAAGAGACGACATGAGAACCTTACGAACAGCTTCAGGTCACAAATTGTTAAAACTCTAAAAGGATATATCTGTTGGTAACTTTTGGAAACTCAAAGTCATAATCACTCTTCTACTGGTTCAAGTCCTCTTCTTGGATGTTGTTCTTGAACTTTCAGAGTTGGTCTCTTTGTAGATTGAATGGGTTCCATCGTGTCTTGGAATTTCTATGAAAACAAATAGCTAATGAGATATGTTCTACTAAACCAAGAAAAGAGAAGTCTTTTAATGGAATTAATATGGTGATAATTGGCCTTGCCCGAGAACAAGTGATCTAGCCGCGCTTGAAGGCAGCCAACGTGAAAAGCCAGTTTTTCATTTCCCTGGATCCGATCTCCTTTGCAAGTTCAATAGCAATCTCCGTCTTAGTAACTCTCCCAAACAAAATTCTTTGAAGATCAAAATTAGAAAAGTAGAAGTTTGAGTTTATGAACATATCTGAAACAGCATCCAGTTAATGGACTTGAGATTGATATGTAAGCAAGAACAACAATGGAAGCAAATATTTGGATCCCTCACATTTTTCTCATTGACATCAAAATGGGAAAAACCATTACCGTAGTGAAATGAAGCTTTACAAGAAGTAGACACTAATGCAAAAACTAGGAATCAAGGTTCAATCCTCAAACACGAGTTGGGGTTAATCTTTAACTTTCATTAGAAAAAATCGAAGATAAAACAAAGTAGATTTATTTATTTCTGAATATGATGAGTTAAAACCATAATAATCAAAGATTTGAATTAATCTTTACCTTTCATCTACCTTAAGGCAACAAGATCAAACATCTTAAATTGCTTAATAGCAGAGTATTTGCTTATGGAACATGACAATATCTGAAACAGCATCCAGTTACTGAACCTGTGATTCACAAGAAGAGCACTAAAAGCAAAACAATCCATATCCCTCACAGTTCCCGGCTCCGGCCACTAGGGTCGAGCTAGGGTTACGGCGCCGTAGAAGACTTTTGGGGCAAAAGTGAGATTAACTAAAAGATTACAACAATGATGTAAATTTACATAAGTGGATTACTAGGCATGTTCCTTTGTCATTTCTTTACGCTGACATCAAGTATGTTCGTTTCAAGTAGTCGTGCTTATGTCATCGTTCATATCTCTGATTAAAGCGACCTTTCTCTGATTAGTTCGTGACCATGTTTTGATTTCAAATTAGATGCAAACAAGTAATCAGCAAAAAAATACTTACTCTACTAATGCTGTGGACGATTACGGTAATAATACATGTACTGTTGTACATGTGTGGACGATTACTGTGAGTCTTTTTTTTTTGTTTATCTTTTCTTTCTATGGTTTTGTTTCACTTTGAGTGACAAGTAATTTATATCTTAAATTGTTCATCTGTTACAAATGAGAGTTCTCGTGCATTAATAAAGGTTAGAAAAGAGTAAGAAAAATTGTTTCACTTTGAATGACAAGTATTCAATTTTAGTAAGATCATCCTAATATTTTAGAAAGACTTCTTGAATATCTAAGATGGTTATTTTAAACACTAAAAAATAATAAAAATTTAGGAATATTTTAAATAGTATTAACATCATTATTATACTAAATTGACAAAGAAACAACTTTCTAGAATATTATTTAATTATAAATTTAAACACACTTTTTAGGTTTTATAATATAGTGTTATTCAATTAATAATTATAAATCATGCTTTAAAATGCACGGTTATTGTATCTGTTATTTGTAAATTATATCTTAAAGATTTAAAGTTTGATGTTATTCAATTAAGATCTCAAATGCTCTATTTAAATTCATTGTTATTCAAAATTAAATGACTTTCAAAAAATTTTATATATAAAGTCATTAAAATGAATTTCAATAGAGTTTTGTGAGTAAATTATTGAAATAACAAGCTATATTATAGAGATTTTAGAATCAACACATGAATTCTTAAAATTGATATCAAAATTGTAAAATCTAGAGAATTTAGTTTAAATTTATGATTAAATTCCAAAATATAGAAATTATTTCTAGATATCAAGGAAAGATTCGTACAATTTTTAGTTAAGTTCGACATTGTTTAAGGAATTTTCTTATTTTATTTCGGCTAATCTCACTAAACAAGACATAAGTATTTGGGGATCAGAAGAAACAGCTTGTCTTCCATACATTCATCGTTTTTAGATGTTATTTTTGGATCAAAATATCAAACAATAAAAACTGATTATTATTGATTATTAAACAACAACCCAATGATTCATTATTGGAAAATAAAAGTAATTAACATTGCTTTTAGTTCTATATATCTCACATATCAGAACATGACTTTACACAATCTGTAACCTTTTCCACGTTTATATCTTTACCTGTTCATGACACAGAACAACAAAAAAACCACAAAGATTTAAATAGATGTTAACAAAAAGTTATAATATCGTATATAATATATAAACATAAGCATCGTAAAAATAGTTGATCTACCTAGAATAACAATATAAATTTATATGGAAATAAAAATATATGATTAAAACAAAAAATCTTACTCTTATCTTGAAGAGAAACACAACGAAGATTAACACAATCAATTTCAGGTTGGCTTCCACACTGTTTGGTACATATAGCAAGACATGCAAGTTTATTTCGTACATATGGACTAACAATACAAATGTCAAAACACCATTTAAAACATTGAAAAAAATGTTTGTTTATAGCTTCCGATTCAACTATAAAGTTTCCAATCGTCAACATCATCACCAAAAATACGACCATTCTTTTGCTCTCCATTTTTTTGAAGGATACAAAGATTTTCTTTTTATTTCGGAAAGGAGGAGGTTGTACGATATGACTTGCAAGGAATCAATTTATAGCAAGAGACTGAGAGTGTAAATGCACCCATCGATTTATATGGAATAATAATTACTGCCCCCCAATTCAGTTTTTTTTTTCGCCCACAGTCAAATTTTTTATTTCTTTTTCAAGGTCTTTAGTCTAATGACCAACATAAATTTACAAATCCATTTGTTTCCTATTCCATTCAATATACAATACTGAATATGTAGTTTTATTATTTGCAATTGATTTACACTTTAAAGTGCAAAGTAATTGTACACTCTATAAAATTTTATGGTCACTTTTTCACGTTTATTTATGTTACATTTTCTTTTAATTTAAATCTCTTTCAATATTTTGTTAAAAATGAATATATCTAATAAATATTAATACTTATTAAAATGAAAATTTGAAATTTTCTTTACATTTTTATTTATTTTATAACACATATATATTATTTTTTAAATGAGTATTTAATTAAAATATATTAATATTAATAAATATTGCTTCCATTAAAGAAAACAGTTACAATCGGAAATCCATTTATGTATATAATCTGATATACATTAATTTGAAGACCTTTTTTGACAACATATGAAGACCGTTACATTAGTATATTAATATATTAATATTAATTAAGTAAAATATATTAATATAATTTAATTTGAAAACGAGTATTTAATTAAAATCTAGTAATATTAATTAATTTTTGTTTCTATTACAACAATTTTGAAGAAAAGTTTAAACAGAAACAAAAAATGATTTTTTATAATTGCAAAGACAGTTACATTCGCAAATCCATTTATGTATCTACAATCTCGCACCTATAATTGTACATAAATAATGATTGATCTACAATCGAAAGTTGTTTCAGTAAAAGATCAAACAGATATCAAAATATCAATAAAGTTCTAAAAATTCCATTTTCTGGAAATAAAATCTTCACACACAAACGCTTATATACATTTCCAACTCAAAAAGAACTTAGTTTTTATAGACTTGTCACTAAAACCAATTACAATAAAAATGCATAAACCCTAAATCTGAGAATCGGTTTAAGCAGAGTTAGTTAATACCAACTTGGCTTTGAATGAAACTCCAAGCCAATCGTTAACCCCCGTTGTAATACCTATCAAGAACATCGTGAATCATCTTTGCAGCAGTCTCCGTAAGTTCTCCAACTCCATTGATTCTCTTAATCATCAAAACTAAACGTGACACAAACTCATACTCAGGCTCACAAAATCTCAAAGCTTCTCTACGCACTTTCTTCACCAACCTCACAAGCCCTTTACGCACAACCATCTCTCTTTTACGCACGTTAACCATTTCCCAAACCGAATTCACAATCGCGTAAACCGAATCCCAAACCAAATCTTTCCTCTCCAAATTTATCAGCTGTAGCATCAGATTAAACCCAGCTTCTAAAGCTACACACCATTCTTCATCATCACGATATGGATCAGACAACCCTTTTACGATCTTTAACTCGAGATTATTCTCCAACAATGGATTCAAGAAATCTTCGTCGAGAATTGTAGGCAATTCACTGAACATCAGTAGCAGTTTCTTATCGTTGAGAGAGAGGATGAAGAAACAGAGCTCATCCCATGGGATGAAATCGATGAAGATATTAACGGAGACACGAGATATGATTCTTGAGAAGAGTGGAAAGTCACAATCCGAGATTTCTTGCTGGAGAAGGCAAGAGTTTAGATGTTCTTTCATTTCGTCCACGACCTCTGTTTTTAATCCGATTCTAAACTCTTCGAGATCGATGAGAAGTGAATTGAGGAGTTTGAGGGAATAATATTTAATCAAGGAGCGAGAGGGAAACGTCGTCGTCAAGTATCTGTATGCTTGGAGGAGTTTCAGGGCTAAGAGATTCGGGAAATGCCTTTTGAAGGATTTGTAGAGAAGATTCCAAGATTTGTCTGATTCTTTTGCGTAGCAAAGAGTCGTGACGAGTTTGGTGATTTCTGTGACGTCGCGTGTTGCGAGAATCTCTTTTGCTTTCTTCGCGATGTAGAGAGGAGATGAAGTGACAGGAGGAGGAGGGTAAGACGAAGAAGATCCATCGTCGCGTCGACCGCGAGGGGAAGACATACTGATTTTCCCGAGAGAGCTTGAGGAAAATTGTGGAAATTTGAGATGAATTTCGGATTTTCCCGAGAAAATGCGAGAAAATTGTGTTCTTGGTAACAAAAGGATAAATCATAAACAGAAAGAGACTTGAGATTCGATGGATCTTTTTAATACATATTCGATTTGGTGACTTCGACGATTGTTGATTTTTCATTTGAAATGACCAAATTACCCCTTTAACATAATAGTGTGCGTTATTACTCTTTCACTGTTTCGCTAAAAGAGTTTCACGTGTTGAGCACGCGCTGATTTTTTCCTATTATATTTTTTTTTCCATGAAAAAGGAGTGGCCGAATGAGTATAAAATCTGAACCAAACCAAACCAAATTAAAATTCATTGATCCAAACCGGTACCAGTTTTTATTAAGACCTGAATTGCATAAAAATTATTTATTCAATCAGCCAAATTCAACAAAATTAACAAGTATAGAAAATAATTGTATTTATATTAGAATGTATAACTTCAATTAAATTTAATGAACTATTTTTGAAAAAACCGAGTACAAAGGCAGAACAAATAAATTGAAGAAGATAAAATAAAAATTTTAGCAAGGGCTCATGATTTGCCACGTAGAAATGCCTTCAAATCTCATCACTTTCATTAGAACTCATCTCAACCCTGAAGGAGTAAAGGATATCTGCAACATTAAAAAAAAAGAATGGGTGACAATACAGTGCGTTTTGGCCTTCTCGGATGCATCAGATTCGCATTAAAGTTCGTTAGAACGGTAACGCAATCCTCTAACACCGTTATCATCGCCATCAGCGATCCGTCCCTCGAAACCGCGACAACCTTCGCCGCCGCCAACAATTTATCGCCGGATACCGTCGCGGTTTACGGAAGCTACGACGAGCTACTCAATGACCCACGCGTTGACGCCGTTTACTTGACGATGCCGGTGACTCAGCGAGGAAAATGGGCAGTGGCGGCAGCAGAGAAGAAAAAGCATCTTTTGGTTGAAAAACCGCCGGCTCAGAACGCGGCGGAGATTGATAAGATCGTGGATGCATGCGAATCTAACGGCGTTCAGTTCATGGACGGTACGATCTGGTTGCATCATCAACGGACAGTCAAGATTAGAGAAACGATGTTCGATCCTGGATTGCTTGGAGACGTTCGCCACGTAAGCTTTGTCTTTTAGTTAAATATTGCAAGCTAGTCCGCAGAATATATTACTTGTTTAATTGACCCATATAATATTTAGAACGACTTAAACAACCAAAATATTTGGAAAATGTGTAAACTAAACCTCGAGATATCGAAATAGGCTTGAGCAGAGCAGTGCTACTTAGGCTTATGTTTGTGGTTTAGTATTATGTGTTTGGCTGCATGATATTAAAGATTGTCCCCAACTTATCGAACTTTCTTTGACCCATGTGTTATATATATAATCATATATGTTATGCAGATGTACAGCACGATGACGACTCCGGTACCGGAGCAAGTACTGGAGAGACTGACCAAAGAAGCAATGGGATTAGCCGGAGCCATTGGAGAGCTTGGGTGGTACCCTATAGGTGCAGCCCTCTGGGCTATGTCTTACCAAATGCCGACTTCTGTCAGGGCTCTTCCCTCAATCGCCACAAACTCTGTTGGGACCATCTTGTCCTGCTCTGCCTCCCTTCAGTTCGGTCCAACCGCAACCGCAATCGTCCACTGCTCTTTTCTCTCTCAACTGTCGACTGACTTGGCTATCTCAGGTTTTTATGATTTGTCTCTATCCCATAGGTTGAAATAGAATAGCAATAGTCTAGGGATGTTTCAGTCCAGATAAACAAAATGTAATCTTTGTATCAATATCAATTGTTTGAAATGGATGGTCAGGATCGAAAGGGTCGATACAGATGAATGACTATGTGATCCCTTACAAGGAGGACACAGCTTGGTTCAAGTACACAAGTGGCGCTAAGTTCGTGGACATGCACATTGGTTGGAACATGATGCCGGAGAAAGTTACGGTGGACTGCGGCGGAACGGAGGAGTCGCAGGAGACAATGATGCTGAAAGAGTTCGTAAAGCTTGTCCAAGGAATCAAGCGGGGCAATTCAGAGGCTGATAGATGGTGGCCAGAGATCAGTAGGAAGACGCAGTCGGTGGTTGATGCTGTGAAGAAATCTGTTGATATTGGTTGTGAAGTGGTTTACCTGTAAATCTTGTTGTCGAGATCTGTTTCTAATTAGATTATGATATTATACTATTAAAACAATATCATTATTTGAAAATAACATTTGATTCGCGTGTTATTTAAATTCTATATCACTGAAAATTAATTAGTTTACAAAAAGTTTATTAAGAGTAATTTTGGATATCAGCACTATACTAATTAAATCTGTGATTAAATCTGTATCCAAATAATACTTTAACTAAACAAGTTTCCAAACACTCTAAAAATAATGATGGATTCCACTTTTTTAAAAAAATTAATTTAATTTTTTAACAAATATTCAATTAATAATTAAAATTATTAGAATAATTTTATGGATTTTTTAAAAATAATTAAAAATAAATTTTATTACGAGTTATTTATTAAATTTTAAATATGCTAAAATATATAATATATTAACTGAATATAAATATTAATTAAATTTATAATCATATTTTATAAATATAATCTTAATACAAATGATATTATGTGCACTAAAATAATTTTTTTAATACATCTTAAATTTCAACTTTCACAAATATAATTTTTATACAAAATATAAATCATAAAACAATTAACTAACAATATTGTTCAATCCTTAGAACGGATTATAATTTTATAAATTATATAATACATTTATAAAAAAATAAAAATATTAATATATTTTAATCAACACCTTTATAAATATATGTCATCTAGAAAAACTAAACATTAAAAAAAAATTAAAAACTTTCCAGTCTTTTAAGAAGTATTAGAACCTAGTTTATTTTAGTATAATTGATACATTTACTAATATGGTAAAAACCTTTTAAAAGTCAAAAATACTAATTCATTCCGTGCATGTTTGTACATATATAATTATATCTACTATTATTAAATGAACTTTGAGAATAAACAAAAACAAAGTTTTCTGAGTATAAAAAAGAGTATTGGTTAAGTAAATGTTACACACAAAAAACACATATTTTTTGTATTCATAACACCAAATATTTATACTGAATTGAAACAGTACAAATGAAAAAACATATCTCTTCTTAAAAAGAAACAACACACAACCTGTAATTGCAGATTTTACATAACGGTTATAACTGTTTTATAACCAAACTCAAACTAAAATAATACTCCTTCTTACTTGAGTTTCGTCTTGACTCCTAGCTTCTCTCTTAACTCTTCAAACCTTGATGTTGGTAAAGGCTTGATTTGAATGTCTGCAATCTGAGCTTCTACGAGACAAAACTCCAAATAAATGATACTTTTTGTTCTGATTTACGCACAAAATGATATTTAATATCAATATGCTTAGTTAGTCTATGTTAAAATAGATTATTGCCAGTATCTATGATTGATTTGTTGTCAAAATAGATCTTTACGCCTTCTTGTGATGTAAAACCATCTCATTCACCAATTTGTGTAGCCAAATGGCTTGATTTGCTGCAAACATATGACGATAGACTCTGCTTCAGCTGTTGATTGTGCAACTTTCTTCTGCTTACTATATTGCCAACAAAACATGGCTGATTCTAAAGTAAACACATAGCCAGATGTGCTCTTCTTATCTTCAATGGACCCTCCCTAGAAGTTCCGGTTTTTCAACATAATGGAAATGAATTCCAAACTTGGTTTTTTCCTTGATGTATCTCATTACTCTTTTTGCTTCTTGATTGTGCTTGTTGAAGGGAGAAGACATGTATCTTGAGAGATAAAAAAACTTGCATACATGAGATCCGATCATGAGGCATACAAGTAGAGAAGTCCTCCCACAATGCTTCGATATTGGCTACTCTGCAAATTTTCCTCCTTCTTTTTGATTCTTTCTTTGCGGTATCAAAGGTGTGCTTACGCTTTTGCATTCATTCATTGCAAACTTCTGTAGAAGTTTATTCACATATTTTTCTTGTGATAAGAAAACTCCTTCTGCATCTTGAGTAATATTCATTCCGAAAAAGTAACTTAACTCTCCGAGATCAGTCATTTCAAATTCACGCTTCATATCATCTTTGAATATGTTGATGAGTTGCAGTTTATTACCAGTGATAAGAATATCATCTACGTATATACAAATTATCAGAACCTCTTCCTTTGCCTTTTTGACGTGTAAGGCTGCATCGTTTATACACCTATAAAATCCATTTTTCAGAAAATAATCATCATTTCGTCCATACCATACTCTTGGAACCTGGTTTAAACCATACAAAGCCTTGTGTAGCCTGAGTACTTTCTCTTATTCTCCTTCTCTAACAAATCCAGGAGGTTGAGAGACATATAATTCTTCTTGCAGTTCTCCATTTAGGAATGCAGATTTTACATCAATTTGATACAACTTCCAATTCTTTTTAGCTGCAATGACTAGGATGGCACGAATAATATAATTCCTTGAGACTAGATCAAAGGTTTCATTGTAGTCAACTCCATACTCTTGATTAAAACTTCTTGCAACTAACCTTGCTTTGTGTTTTATAGTATCTCCATTCGCATTGGTCTTTAAGCGATATATCCAATTCATGCTTATAATGTTTTTCCCTTGTGGTTTCTCGACCATTTGTCATGTATTGTTCTTCTCAATCATTTGAATTTTTTTCCTATATTGCTTCTTTCAACTCATTTGCATTTATTGCTTCTTCAAAGTTTTGAGGTTCTTCGTTGATCATCATATACACTTCATGCATATGTGTTTGCTGCATTATCTCATTGATTGATATATACTTCTTTGGTCTGTTCTGAGATTCTTCTTCTCTTTCATCTTGAGTGAGGATACATATGTCTGCTAATGGTTCATGATCTTGTTTCTCTTCTTCTTGTTGTTTATCTTCACTTATGAGATGATAATCTTCTTTACTTATTTCTTTTCCCAGTCCTAGTTACTTTCTTCATCGAAGACCACATCTCGTGATACTTCTACCTTCTGTTTTTCCAACATGAGTATTATGTAGCCTTTAGAATCGCTACTGTAAACAATAAATACTCCTCTTTTGGCTTTAACGTGAAGCTTCTTTCTCTTTTCTGAAGGAATATGCATGTATCATATACTTCCAAACACTCTTAAGTGTTTTTCTCGGTTTATCTCCACTTCACTTCTCCATTGGAGATATGTCTTCTTCAAGCGATTTGGTAGGAAGTGGTTCTGGATATAATTTGTTGTAGCTACAACGTCAGCCCATAACTTAGTTGGGAGACTTTGATCTGCAATCATCGATTGAGCCATCTCAACTAGAATTCTATTTTTTTCTTTCAGATACACTGTTTTGCTGAGGAAAATATGGAGTTGTGATATGTTTTTGAAAACCAGCTTCTTGACACATCTTGATAATTCATTTGACATGAATTCACCCCTCTATATGTTCTGATTTTCTTGATTCTCTTCTCAGATTGATTTTCAACCTGTGATTTGAATGTGTTGAATTTTGTGAAGACCCAACTCATTTTTATATAATCATCAATAAAAAAACGAAGTATCTGCTCCTACTCATTGATTCAGTTTGCATAGGACCGAAAACATCAGAATGTATTAGCTTCAATGCCTCGTTGGTTTTTGTCTGAAACTTCTTGAGAAAACTCTTCCTTGCTTGTTTATCCATTAGGCATGAATCACAAACCTCCTTGTGACTTTGGATTTTGGAAGATCATTCACAGTCTTCACTGTATGCATCCTTTTTATTTTCTTAAAACCAGCATGTCCTAGTTTTCTATGCCATATTTAGCTTTGACATCTTCTTTCTCACTTGCCACTAAAGCATTCATGTTTGAATTATTCCATTTGAATGGAAAGCTCTTGTTCTTCACCTTGATATTCACTATCCTTTTTCCTTGAGCATCATTGACCAAACATCTGTTACCTTTAAATAAGATCTCATATCCATTTGAAATCATTTGAGAAACATTTAGCGGATTCCTTGCTAAACAGCATGTGATTTCCTCCATTTCGCTGAACAGCATGTGACTTCCTTCAACTTCATCATCATCTGATCTTTCAATGCTTAGATTTTCTTTTTCACTTCCTCTGTTTTGCAGTTATTAGAAAAATGTCCCGATTTATTACATACAAAACATCTTCTTTCATCATTGGTTGATTGTTGTGGAAGAGCAGCTTTGTTCTTCTTCCTACAGCAATCACTTTCATTGTGATTTTTGCACTTACAAAAACTACATCATTTCGTGGTCCTTTGCATCTCTTTGTTTTCTTTTAAAATTAGAGACAAAGCTTCCTTCTTTCAATTTAACATAGAAGGCACTTTCTGTTGCTCTTTTTTCTCGAAGTTCTACGCTTTTTCATGCGTCTTCAATATACCAATCATTTTGATAACTAATAGTATGGTTAGATCTTTGATACTCTCTAACACATATACAATGTTATTAAAATTCGGTGGATGTAAAATCAGAATCTTATAAACTATGTGATAATTGGTTTTTGCTTCACTGTGAACCCGAAGTTAGTTTCCAATCTCGATTAACTTTTTGTGAAGGAGTTTATGTTTTCGTCTTCATTCATCTTCAGATTTTTGTATCCTCTCCTTAATGACTGCAACTTGATCATTCAAATTTGTAGAGTCCTTGGAATTCAATTTTCAGAGTATCCTATGCTTCCTTTGACTGTCAGTGCTATTCGAGGAAAGTTAATATCAGAGACAGCGGATAGAAGAATTTGCAAAGCCATCAAGTCTTTAAAAGATGCTTCATCATGCTGAGTTTTTTGTTGCAGGACTTCAGGGCTATGATATCCTTGTGCTGAGGACTGGAATTTCTTCTTCAACAATCTCCCACAGTTTCCTAGTTTAAAAGATTTTTTTTCATTTTATGCACTAGAAATCATACTTCTCACTATTGAAGATCGATGTCACAAGGTGTGATCCCTAATATCGGTTTTGCTCTGATATTAAGTTAGACTTATTCAAAAAGATCTTTGAGAATAATAAAAACAAAATTTTATGTTTTTGTTATTGTTACATCTAGTTTAGTGTTACTTGTATAACACTTATATATTCAATACTCTTTAAAAAAAGGCACACATATTTTTATTAAATCAAAACATAGAGTATTTATACTGACTGAAACGGTACTAATAAAAAACATATCTTTTCTTAATAAAACAAAACACAACCTGCAATTATAGGTTTTAGATAACGGTTATTACCGTTTTATAACCAAACTCAATTAAACTGACAGTATCTACTATCATTTGATGACCTCAGTTATTTTTTTTGTACCTACTAATACAATCGGTGCATGTTAAATTTGATTGTATCTATTAGATGTGTCATCAAATGATTGTTGGTGTCGGATCTCCTACAACGAATATGCCTATTGATCACTAAAGCTAAGAAAGTCCATTTAGCTTAAAGTATCAAAGAATCAATAGTCAATGTCATTTAGACAAATGGTTCTTGTCATATCTCACCATTAATTTGGTGACTAGTTTATCAATTAATAGTCTTAGAGATGTGTTTAGTGGTCATATCTCACACTAATTTGGTGATCACCAATTAGTAATCATGAATGATAAGTAATAAAAGGAAAAGATGTTACAAAGGACAGGTGAGAAAAAAATGTTTTTACAAAAATAAAAAATATGTTTTTTATAGTAAATAAATTCGAATTTATTATATCATTATGAAAAATAAGAAGAATAAATTTTTACTGAATAAAAATAAAAAATTTAGTTTATTATCTCATTATGAAAAATTATATATGTTTATTTTGTTGCTATTTGATAATTTTGGTGAAACATAGTTCAATCCGTTTCTCACTTTTACTAGAAATATGTATTTGTCTCTTTTCTAGTTATTTTTTTTTACTAATGGTATTGTTAAAAATAATATAGTTTAAGATGAGTTTTAAGCAAAACTATAACATATTCAAAACTTCAGAAACACACATATTCTACCTCAAGGTTACACAATCTAATTAAATTTACACAATCGACAACAAATTTGTTGCACATTTGTGAAGAACACAATTCAAAAACATCTTACAACTCTAGAAACAGCATAAATGTTAGGTCTCAAATTTCCATTAGCAAACCGACAAATTAAAGCATCTTAACTCCAAAACAAAAGCAAAAACAATTTTCAATTGTTATTAAATTTGTACTTAGAGAATAAGAAGCAAAAGCAATGAAACAAATTACAAAATCTTATTCAACATGAGTTAGAGAAATTCTAATTTCTAAACAAAGAAAATATGAAATCATCAGTAGTTATATCATAAACATAAAAAGAATTGGAATACTTGTAGCAAATATTCATAAGATTTTGTCCACACAGCGTAACGCAACGCAGGTATTTACCTAGTGGTTATTAACGTATTATTAACAAGTGCACACTTTTACACTTGATTTTAAAAACGTATCCCCTTTCGTTAATACACATAAGCAAACACTAGAATTGACTTCTTAGTCCATCAATCGATAATGACCAGAAAACATATTAGAAATGGTTTGTGAACCGCTCACTGTACATAATAGAGTTATGAAGCTCGTGCAAGCAAATTAAGAATTCAAATTCAAAAAGAAAAAAAAAAAAGATAGCTCAAAGCTTCAAGGTTAGATCTGGAAGAGAACTCTCCATATCCACTGCTTGTTTGACCTCCAAGTAATCCACTTTACTTTCACCTAAATTACCATTACCCGCTTCAGCCGCAACCGCATCCGCCGCTTGCCTGAAACTCCCCGGCCAGAGCAGCTCGGCCTCGTCGTCCTCCATGTAAAAAGGTAAGCAATTACTGAAATAACCCTGGTTATACCTGGCAATGTTTCTAATAATCGTTTCTGGTGTTGACCTTGTAATACCGAGGTCGTGGGACGAGGCATGCGCCCGGATTCCCAAAGTCCTGAACGATGTCATGTTACCGTTTCCGCTTCCATTTAGCGGGAGGCACGAGAGAGCGGCTGCTGTGGCAGCAGCGACGTAGGTGCTATTGGATCCTCTGCCAGGGAAAACCCCAGCGAGACCCATACGCATAGCACGTTTCGCGAGCGTTCTCTCGCGTTTGTGAGCGTTTTGGTGACCGCCAAGAGCCTGTGAGCTGTAAAACTTCCTTTGACAATAGTTGCAAGAGAAGACCCTCTTCGATACAGATGGTTCTTGTTGTTGTTGCTGTTGCTGCTGCTCCGGGTTGCTACTTTCGCTCGTGCTCGAAATTGGTAGCGTCAAAGAAGATGATTCAAGATCCAAATTGTTGTTGTTATTATTGAAACAGAGGCTAAGATTCAGAGAGATGGGTTTGTAATCGTCTCCGACGGGAGACAAGTTCGACGCAACTTGGCTACTGGTACTGTCTGAATGATCATGTTCTGATGAAGCTTCAATCTGGAGGTCTAAGATCGGTCTCATGATTTTGGCACAAATTTGACGGTTGTTTATCTTTTTTCCTGCAATGATTTTTTTTTTTTTTTTTTTTTGGAAAGAATGTTAAGAATGTCTAGATGAGTAATAATTGACAAGTTTGTAGAACTTTAAGAACTTTGATGCATGTCCAAACAAAGTCGATAATGTCTTCAAAATGTTCTGATAAAATTAATAATAATCAAGAAAACACAAGTGCGAGGAAACATTGGTGTGACTATAAATGGTCTTTGTGAGTAATTGACTAGACAATATCAGAAGAATCAAATTTAGTACTGACACATCCATCAAGCAGTCAACTCTAAACTAATAAAATTCTTTTATTTCTTACTAAATTAAAATTTAAATTTAAAATTAATCGAATTCCATTTTTTTTTTCTTTTAGCAATAACCTAAACAAGCCATTAGATTACTAGTCTGATCCAAATAAGTGTGTATTTCATTCTTGATTTTGCGTCTTAGACAGTGAAAAACGAAAAATAAAACACAGACAAATACACAACGCGACAAACAAAAAAACAGACAGACATATACAGTGAAAATATCACCGACAGCAAAATCAAATTACTTATGAAGCAGATCCATCATTTAAACCATTACCTGAGTAAGTTTTTTTTATTCAGTAAGATCTTATCCCAATAGATTTGTGGGCCGAAACAACCATACAATAACCAAATATGTAAATAGGAGGACGTTTATATAAATTTAGGGATAAAATATTTTAGGTATCCAATGTTTTCGAGCAAAACAAAAGAAAGAACGAGTTGAAACTAAATGACAATATTTGACTGACCCAAACCTTTTATAAAAAGTTTTACAAACCATACTAATAATTGTTAATCAATCATCAAAACTTATATGCACAATTTTGAGACAAAAGTTAATACAAGAACATTGAGGGAATCAGATTTCCAAAAGAAAAGAAAGAATACTCATACCTCTTAGAATGGTGAGTAGAGAAAAGCTTGGGATTTGAAGGAAGAACTGAGAGTTATGATCAGCTTTGTCTCCATCGATCACGACGGTAAGTTAGGGATTTAAAAAGAGAGAGAGAGAGAGAGAGAGAGGTTAATTGAGTTTCTGAGTGTTTATGTTCGGTTTGGGAGCACAAAGGAGAGGAAAGAAGTGGATTGTATAGTGTCAGATGATGGTTTATTATTATGGGAAAAGCTAAGGTTGCTGTGAGTGGGAACGGAGGGACAATGGTGGGACGTCTCACACCTAAGTCAGACTATATTTTTTTTTATATATATTTCTTCGGATAATTTTCTTTATTTTTTTAATTTTCTTGTAATTTATATATTAATTCATGTTGGTTCAGTTGGTTTCATACTCAGGGTCCACAACTCTATTACTTATTAATTAAAACTATGTTAAAGGTGAAAGTTGGCAATCAAATGCGGCCAATTGAATCAATTAGATGAGTGTGTTGCTTTAGTGTTATGGGATCCGAGTTCAACTCCAAGATGTTACATTTTAAAGAAAAATGATTTACCATATACTGATTCATCACAAATAGTATCTCTCCAAGTTAAAAAAGATATCATATCAAAAGTCTCAAGTTTTATCATTATTAAAATAGAAGTTGTTTGACGCATTTACAAGATCTGATAAATTATGTAAAACAATTAAATGAGGAAATTGAAGTTGAAAGAAATTCAAGAGATCTATGGAGATCAAAGAAAAAAAAAAAGGAAAACAAAGAATTTCATACACATTAGAATATGTTAATGAACTTTAAGCTATCAATTTTAACCAATTAGTCAAACATTAGTTGATTAATGGATTCCAAAGAAATTTAGTGTACGGTTTTGGTTGTGAACAGGCAAAAGATTGAAGATGGATTTAAATGCTTATAATATAGATTTAGAAAAAATTAAGAAGTGTTTTAGACGAATTGATGAGTTCAGAGTAGAAACCAAGCTGAATAAAATTGATAAATTCAGTTTGAGATTTTTGGGCTGAAATAAGGATTATTCAGACCAATTGAATTTCAGACAAATCTACTCATATTTCAGATAAGTTAATTGGAACAGTTAGGATTAAGCTCGTGAGTTCGGGTACAAGTCTTTTGGTGAGAATGATTACTGAACTAAAACATGCGAACATATTTTTGGATAAAGACGAGGAAATAATTACTAGATAAAAGTCTCAGACTGAATTGCCTTAGCAAAATAAGCGAGAACAGTTATAAAGGTAAAGACGCATGGGTAAAGGGTAAATACGTGTGCCCAAGAGGTAAAGATGAGCATAAACCATTATTTGGCTTACGTTGGTTCATTTAATAGTTGCAAAGATGGTAGATTTGATAGACTTATGTCAAATATTTAACGATGTAATAGTTTATTAGTAAAATTGATTATTGTATTTGAAATTTTTTTAATCTAAATTAGTTTATGCATGAAATTTTCATGAGCTTGTTTAAATGTGCAAAAATGTTAAATAATGAAAAAAATTAACAATCTGCCGAAACCTGACTGAAGTAGTCGAGTCAAAACCTTAGCCACAATAAGGGAATTAAGGTCAAAACACCATTATAGTTTCGAGAACAAACGCTAGCTCGTACTTCCATAAGCAATGCATGGGCTCATGAGTGAACCGATATGATTGTACCGGGTGAGAAGTGATCTCCGTTACTTTTTCTACTAAATTGTGCATCCTCCAATACTAAAGCTTCTCCAATTGCATGTTTTAAGATATTTAGTGGTTTTTAATCCAATCCAATAAAACTGTAATATTATAAAAGAAAATATGTATAATCATGTAACACAATAGTAGCTATTTCTAAAATTTATCAAGTTTTGCGATATTAAAAAATATTTTAATTAATATGCTAATTTGATAAAAAGTAAAAACATAAAAATGATAAATTTCTGCCTTCTGCAATATCTCCGTAGACACTTTCCAAAACAAGTAATCTAAATTAGTAAAAGTTGATGGTATTGTCTTTTACGTTCACGTTTACAATCTACAAAAAAAAATAATGATTACTAAAATATGTAAACGCTAACGAATTCTCTTGGAAATGCGAAGTATAAGTTTTGAATATTATTCGGGACATTGATGTGAGAGGTGAGATTATTGATTATGAGCAGTTCGCAAGTCTGAGATAAGACTCCAAAGTTGAAGTGAAGATCATCACTACACAGAAAGCATATCCATGTAGGACCACGACAACTAGTTCCATTGTTTTTTCGCAGTCTCCACTACTTACGTATGTTCTTGTCCAATACACATATTATTATATTCTCTTTACACAAATAATTCAACTTTATTAATTTCTCATATGGTGTATGTAGTTTCATGTGAAATTTCTAAAAATAGAGAATCTAAAGGTTTTGGAGTATAGTAGATGTAGGGTTTACATTCCTTCTTTAACAAGTCAACTATTCTTCCAAAGAAGTTTGAAAGGCTTAAAATTCTATCTTTTGAATCTCTTTTTGGAGGTGAAAGTGGGCAGGTTATTTGCTGCCGCTGCATTTACTGCATCATGATTTGATATGTTCAGATGATATCTTTTTTCAAATCAATTATTTACTCTGGATAACAAAAATGATGGAGACACAGTTCGTTGTATCGAGCCTAGAAAAGCATTTGGAACCCTTTTTAATGAAAAATATATGTATTTTGAAAATCATGTTAATTGATTTTATATATCGTTTTGGTATCTGCATCCGAAGGATGGAAATTTTTCGATTTTAAGAAATAGTAATATCTTTTTGGTTCTTTAATATAAATAAATCGATCGATATAAGCATTTTTTTTCATATCCATAGTACAACAATATATGTTCTATAACAAGTTGCTACTTGAATTAATCATGCCCTGGTTGGCATGTTGTTTTTTCATATATACTTTTAATTTTGATTATTGAAACTATATTTACATATTTAAAAAACCGGGTTTGAAACCATTTCATATATCGTGGTCCTTGTATAAATTATTTTAAGATTATGAACTAAAATTCGAGTTGTCATATAATGTTTTAGTTATGATGGACCACAACGAACGTTTTAAATGATAAAATTATATTTTTCTGCTAGAATGGAAGAAAAAAATAATAACTGAGAAAAAAATCATTTAAAGTTAATTTGTTAATCACAAAATAGAAAAGCTAATATATATGAATGTATTTTGATATACAACCGAAGAATTATAAGTATGGTGGTAACATCCCAACAAAAGATTCTTTATGTACTTTTGTTTTTCTACTTTTGTTTTGTCTCCTTATAGAAGGAAAAAAAAAAGAAAAGTGAAGTAGCTCCTCAGTGCATGGGAGGACATCTGAAAATTTTGCATTTTTATTTTCTATTTTTTATGTTAAAATTTTGAAGTTTCAGAACACTTATGATTCTTTAAAACTACTTGTCTTGACCTTTGATGTGCCTTGGTAGCCTCTCCTAAACCCATTGGACCTTTGCTTCTTTTATTTGTTTTTTGTTTGTTCTTTTCTCTCTTTATTTTTCTTATCACCCAAACTACTTTTTCATTTGATGTCTAATCACATAATCCGAATCTATTTCCACATTGTGTGCATAATTGACATCCGCCGTTTGTTCCCTTCTACGTCCAAACACAAGTCCGACCTTATTAATAGTTCTCTTCTACAGTACTACAGTAGCTACTATATGAAAATAGTCATTGTTTTGATAGTTCTCCCCGTTGAACCTTTGTCCATCCAAATAATATGTTTTGGTTTTTGAGGTTTTGAGTTCTTGTCCTCGGCCTAGAAAAGGCTATGGATCTAACTTCCTCAATTAACAAAATAAAATAAAATAAAAGACCCAAAGAAACTAGACAACTCAAATTTTCAAGTTTACAATTCTACTAGGCTATACGGCTTAATTGATTAATTATGCTATTAACAACATCATGCATTTGGTTGCTCTTCTTTCGTTAATCTGATGGTGTATTTGGTTTTAACATAATTAAAACACAACCTTTGTATGATGACTAGTTTATTTTACTTAAATTTTCTTTTAAAGGAAACAAAATTGGTTGTAACATCGCATTTTCCGTAAATTAAATTCTCAGTGCAGTAAATCATGATTTTACAACGAATTGTTGGAATATATTATTTGGAAAGTTAATGTGAATCATCAAATCTTTATGTACATTAATTGAAATATTTGGGAATTGTATGTAGATAGTACTTTTTTCAAGCTGCGAGAATTTTGTTTTCTGTTTGTTAACACATGTATTTGGGTTTTTCTATATGAGTTTAGTACTTATTATATATAATAATTTTTGTAAAATTTTTTTTCTTTGGTGTGTATGTTTAAATTTTGTGCAGATTAACAAAATCTATAGCCACATGCTTGTTCCCTTTTAGTAAAAACGTTCACTGTTTTATTTGAGGATTATTGATACTTTTTCCTTTAGTTGTTTATTTTATCGTTCCTGTCCAATTCCTTTTCCCACAAAGTGTTTTCATCTTCCACTTAAACTTTTTTTATAAAGAGTTTTAATATTACATGTCTAGTAATAATATTCTTATACATGAAAGGTTTGTTTTTATCAAAAATCTCTTTTGGAAAAGATGATAAGACGTGAAACGGAACTTTGAAGATTTGTTTTTTCGATAGGAAGATTTTTTCTTACATACTTAAAGTTTCAGGTGGTAGTATTTACTACTCAAAAGCTTTCCCAACTATGTGTAGAATAATAATAATATTATTATTTTTTTGTGGTTTTAATAATAATTTATTATAAGTATCATATCGTTACATGCTCTGTGCAAGTTCACATAGGAGTCTCTTTATTGCATGTGATTCTTGGTAAGTGTATTAACTTTTAGAGCCATATGAGACATCCTATAGAATTAAAGCCGTTTATTTTTAAAACTACATTGTTTCACATATCACTAAGAAACAAATATACACAGAGGCCAAGGATTAAACATTTATTAGATAATGTTGATAAAACAAACTTTTTTTTTTTTTTAGAATATGAAAATATATTAACAAAAATGTATAGACGATTTAAGAAGGCCAAAAATAGATTATTCTCTCATGTTTTTAATTTTGCAAATTATCTGCTATGTACCTAATTTTTGAAATATGATATCCACAATTGTAAGTGTGCTTTAACAAAAAAAAAAAGAGATAAAATCTAATAATCTGCTATGTACCTAATTGAAATATGATATACACTTACCATTGTGCTTTAATAATAAATAAAAAAAAAGAGATAAAAGCTGAGTTTTACTGAAAAATAAATAAATAAATAGTAATTAGACAAAGGATTATGGGCTGCGATTAAGGATTAAAAACAAACTTTGTAGGCTTAAACACCTAGCAAGTATGTGATCAGAAGGCTAAGCACATGGATGATTGCTCTCTCTTTACCTAGGATTATATTACACGACAAAGGAATAAAGTTAGGCTTAGTCTTAAATATTACTGATTTCAATAATTTGCCATGTGGAAGTTCTCATTTTTGTCTGACCAAACTAATGCACTTGAATGCAATGAACTATTAAAGTGGAGCAAACTTAAAACCTGTAAAGCAACACATCAGTTTCCATATAATGATATAATTAGACTATTACCCGCATCTTGCACAAGATAATATACTTGTAGTATACTTATAAGTTTTAACATATATTTTATTTATAATTATATATTTTAATATTAAAATGATAATATTAAAGTACAACCTAAACCAATTATGGTACATAATGTTTCATATAACACCAATTTTTTTAGATATAAATCGAGCAGTATATATTAATGTTGGTATATAAATCTCAGTCCAATAATATAAGTCAACTAAGAAACAGAATTAAAATCAGAGAAAAGAAGTGAAGCAACGAACTCAAACCAATCTTAAATGAACGAATTCTGGACTAAACACAAGGCTTATTCAAACTAACCATTCAATACGCCAAAGAGAAACAGCTAAATTAACGATTATAAATGCGGATAAAATGAGGATATTATACATATATTTGGGGTATTAAAGAAAAGGAAAAACAAGAGAAAACTAAACTCTTATACTTATAATTTTTTGTTCTTGCTCTTCTCCTAATCAGAAAACTAAACTCACTGGCTACCATTAATCTTTTTGGTGATATTCAACACGAGCACCGGGATTGACGATTCCAACACGAACAACCAGAACATTGACGGTAGTCAATGAGGCTAGACTTATTAAACTGTGGAATTCATACGTTTTATTGATACAGCTATAGGAGATTTATACAGAGAATAATGTGCAGAAGATGGAAAAGAGAATATACAAGAATATGCAATGAATGTGCAGAGTATAATCAGATGATATGATTTCGATATGCAGAGATGAATGAAGATATTGTTTCTATATTTGATACGCCCCCTCAAGATGGAGCGCCGTTGGCGAGTCCGATCTTGACTGATAGTTGTTGGAACTTCAAGCGAGATAGGGGTTTGGTTAAGGCATCGGCGAGCTGATCCGCAGATGTTACATGAGTAACGCGTACCTGTCCCGTTTGAACTAAGTTACGAACAAAATGATAGTCCAGGGCGAGATGTTTCATTCTGGAGTGAAACACCGGATTAGCAGCAAGGTAAGTGGCACCAATGTTGTCACAATAAATGGGAGGGGTCGTGGATGATGTTATGCCCAACTCTCTAAGGAGCGATGTGATCCAACACACTTCAGAGGCTGTAGCAGCCACTGCCCTATATTCAGCTTCCGTAGAGGATCGAGCAACACCTGTCTGTTTCTTAGATGACCATGCTATCGGATTTCTCCCATAGTAGACAATATAGGCACTTGTGGAGGTGTAATCATCCTTGTTGCCTGTCCAATCTGCATCAGTATAAGCATGAAGTGTAGGTGGGTTCGACCTGTGGAAGAAGATCCCTTGAGATTGTGTGCCCGAGAGAAATCGCAGAATTCTTTTAGCTGCGTTCCAGTGTACAACTGTGGGTTTATGCATGAATTGGGAGAGCTTGTTGACAGCATAAGAAACATCTGGACGGGTGAGAGAAAGATATTGCAGACTTCCAACCAATGCTCGATAGGATGATGGATCTTCCATGGGAACTCCAGTGTTGAGAGTGAGCTCTGTGGTGGGACACATTGGTGTTGGTACAGGCTTGCAGTCCATCATCTTGTGTTTGTATAAGAGATCTGCAATATAACGTTTTTGAGTTAGTAGCAAACCGTGAGGAGAGAAAGTTGCTTCCATTCCAAGAAAATAAGAGAGAGATCCCAAGTCTTTAAGTGAGAAACGGCGAGAAAGCGAGGCAATGAAGGTGTTGAGATGAGAGGTGTTGTTGCCCGTGAGGAGAATATCATCCACGTAGACGAGCATATATAAACGCACTCCTTGTTTGTTATAAATGAAAAGGCTTGCATCCGCCAGGGAGTTCTTGAACCCTGACTGAAGAAGGAATGTTCTCAGCTCGCTATATCACATCCGAGGAGCTTGCTTTAAACCGTAGATAGCTTTCTTGAGTTTGCACAGTGCCTCGGGATTGTCTTTGTTAACAAAACCCGGGGGTTGAGTCATATAAACTTCATCATGTAATCTTCCTTGAAGAAAAGCATGATTAACATCGAACTGCCGAACGGGCCAATTACTGGAGACAGAGACATTGAGAACAAGCCTAATGGTAGCTGGTTTGATGGCTGGACTGAACGTCTCAGTGTAGTCAATCCCAGGTCGTTGGTTGAATCCTTTCGCTACCAGCCGTGCTTTAAACTTGTCAATGGAGCCATCAGCCTTGCGTTTAATTGTGAAAACCCATTTGCAGCCCACGACATTCACTGGTTTTGTTGGATTAACGATATCCCAAGTCTGTTCACGTATTTGGTTATCAATCTCCACACACATTGCGGCACGCCACCGAGGATCTTTGAGTGCTTCAGCGACTGTGTTGGGGACCATGTCTGAACCTTTATGAACCAAAGCGCTGAGGTTGAGCTTTTGAACAGGTTTTGTCTGCCTTGTTGATTTGCGAACAGGGGCAGGCTGAATGGAAGACTGTTGCAGACTAGGTGCTGTTGCTTGCGTGATCAAGGGAGTTGGATCTGATATATTCGTCGTCGGTATCACAACGGAAGTAGGAGGTTGTTGCTGGTCCTGCAGTGACATTGGTGCAGTTGTTGTTGGCAGTTCAGCTACAGACGTTGTGTCTGCTAACTCAGTTTGGCAAGGTTGTGCCTCTGATGATAGCATATGTGGTGATGATTGCTGAGTGGATGGATGAGGAGTACTGATCGCCAGGGATGGAGTCGAGAGCGGCACAGTGGTTACGTTGATTACGTCTGCATATGTTGATGCTGTACTGTCTAACATTGACAAAGGAACACTCGTAATATTGTTAGACAGAGAGAATGGATATACGTACTCATGAAAGACGACATGCCTTGTTGTGTAAATTCTAGAAGTTGTTCTATCTAAGCAAACATATGCACTTTGTGTTGTAGAATACCCTATGAAGACACAAGGTGTTGATCTAGAATCTAACTTATGAGATGTATATGGTTTAAGCCAAGGAAAACATAAACAACCAAACACCCTTAGTTTTGAATAATTTGGTATTTGTCCAAAAAGTTTATGAAAAGGCGATTGCATAGAGAGAATAGGTGTTGGCATACGGTTTATCAAATATACCGCAGTAGCTAAGGCATATGTCCAATAGGACTTTGGCATTGAAGCATGAGACAAGAGGGTAAGGCCAGTTTCAACAATATGTCGATGTTTCCTTTCAGCAATACCATTGTGCTCTGGAGTATGAGGAGGAGTAGTAAGGTGAGAGATACCATTAGAAGCAAGAAAATCAGCTAATGCAATGTACTCTCCACCATTATCACTATATAGCGTTCGTAACTTAGACTGAAATCAATTTTCAACCAAGGCTTTAAACTTAGGGAAGACATCTCGAACTTGGGATTTACTTTTTAACGGATAAAGCCAAGTATATCTTGTGTAGTGATCTACAAAAATGACATAGTATTTAAAATTATCAAACGAAGTAAGAGGTGATGTCCAAACGTCAGTGAAAACAATGTCTAATGGGCAAGAAGAAACTAGTGTTGAAGTGAAAAACGGTTGTTTATGCATTTTATGAATGGAACAAGAATCACAAGGTTTATTAAGAAAAACATTCGTAGACAAAGGTAAAATTAAAAGTAGAAATAGTCTTTTGAAGAATAGGAAATGCAGGATGGCCTAATCTCGAATGCCAATCAGACATAGAAATCTTTACAGCAGACGCATAAGCCAACGAAGGTGACTTAATCGTGCTGTGTATTGGCCATTCGTAAGTGCCATTTTTAGGTTTGCCTTCCAAACGAAGCACCCCCGTAGTCAGATCTCTGACCTGAAAGTAAGTGGGAGTGAATGTGACCGCAACACTATTAGTAGAGCATAGTTGGAAAACAGAAAGTAAATTTTTGGCAAGGGAAGGTACACAAAGGACATTATCAAAAAGAAAAGGTTTAGTGAGAGAAGGAACAGAGAAAGAACCAGTGTGTGAGATTGTTTGCCCGGAACCATCTCCGAGAAGGACATCTTCTCCACCGTTGTAAGGTGCATGAAGTGAAAGATTTGCAAGATCCGACGTCATGTGATGGGAGGCTCCTGAGTCAAGCAACCATGTCGACTGATGTGAAGCAGGAGCTAAGGCGACATTTGCTCTGGGTTGCCAAGGCTGAGAATGAGATGGTGAAGTCCACGATGGATGCCGAGAATGGACAGTCCACTGATTTGGTGTGGATCCACGAACGAGACGAAATTCTGAACAGAATTTGGCACTATGCCCTTATGTGCCACACGCTTGACATCTTCCAAGGAAAGGACGAGGTCCACGACTCATATTGTAGTTGTTATTATATGACGTATTACCTCTGGTGTTTGTCTGTCTTCCATTGTGAGAGATACGTGGACGAGTCTCAACGACATTGGCGGTGATCGGTGAGACAGTGACTTGTTCTTCTTTGCACAGTAACATAGCTTCACGGTTGAGGAGCCTTTCATGAAGTTCTTCAAAAGGGATAGGAGCATCTCGTCCGTTGACGGCATCAATCTCCGGTTTGTAATCATCACTTAATCCGGAAAGAATTTGTTCGGTTAGTTCCTCTGGATCATAGGGCTTCCCAAGAAGAGCCAAATCATCTGCTTTCCCTTTAATAATGCGAAGATACTCACTGATAGTTTTCGTGCCTTTCACACATGTCTTGATCTGGTGTCGCAGTTGACGAATATGACCCCGAGTTGGTTTGCCAAAGGTTGACGCCAAAAGTGCCCAGATCTCACTCGTCGTGGTGGCAGTGGATACCACCGATTGAACAGGCAGAGAGATTGCGCCAATTAACGCACTATAGAGAAGGCGGTCTTGACGTCGCCATGGTGCGTGATCTGGGTTTGGGCTGATTTGTTCATCAACAATGATCGTTGGTGGTGGAGCCATGTTGGATTCATCAAGAAATCCATGAAGTTCATGGCCTTCAAGGAGAGCTCGGATTTGGCGGCTCCACATGACGTAGTTGAGTGAGGTGAGTTTAGTGATGTTGGACATGTTGATGGAGATAAGAGTGGTAGAAGGATTGGAGGAGTTGTACACTGTTGTGTTTGTTGCAGAAGAGTTATCATTTTGAGACATGATTACCAAAAGAAAAAGGACGTGTACAGGGACAGACGAAAGAAAGGAGAAAGAAAGAAGAAGAGTATGATAGAAGAAAAGAAAAAAAATCTCTTTACTGCTCTGATATCATATTAAACTGTGGAATTCATACGTTCTATTGATACAGCTATAGGAGATTTATACAGAGAATGATGTGCAGAAGATGGAAAAGAGAATATACAAGAATATGCAATGAATGTGCAGAGTATAATCAGATGATATGATTTCGATATGCAGAGATGAATGAAGATATTGTTTCTATATTTGATAAGACTCTTGACGTCGAATCGGATAAATCTTGGATCAATTATACCGTTAAATGGCCAAGAAAGCCATAACATGCGATACCACCAACATGAGGGACAAGCCATATTGTGACCTCTCTTCCACCACATTTTCTCCATCAAAGACAATACCAAAGGGCGATCGGAACACCAGAGTCAGGGAAAAGAAGGGGGCAAAACCAGTTTGGACAGCACATCGTGCATAATCATGATCAATTAGATGGCCGTTTTAGAGGAGAAACTCATCCTAGAATGTTTCCACCAAACTCTCACAAAGAAAAGGGAAGGATTAAGAACTGTTAGTTCAAGATTTCATCACGCTACAAGCGCAGCTCCAAAGATCGATCATGTAGCAGGAGAGACAAAGCGCAATACATTCACTGATAAGATCAAAAATTCACATGTCAAAGATGTTAGGAAAATAAGATTCCCCATCTATGAAGGAAACACAACCATAACATTTTATTTTTTTTAAAAAAAACATCAAGATTCAAACCCGGATCATCAGATAATCCTAATTTGAGAGAAATTAAGGGAGATAAAAAAAAGGATGGTAAAAAACAGATGAAGGAAGCATCATAACAGGCGGCATAATGTGAATGTTCCTAGAAACGGTTGTCATTAATTAGGGAGTTAGAACGACATGTATCATAACTCTTCTCTCAAATTGTAAATATTAAAAAAGAGGAACACGCCCTCGAAAATTCTCAAATAAGATGGATACACATTAAGGAGGAAAATATCTAGAACTCTGAATAAAGAATCTTGGAGTCTCCCATATAAAGTGCTCTCACCTCATACTACAATAAAACGGAGAAGAACATTCAAAAAAAAAAATTACTGAAAAAATCTCTTAACTTAAACTATTATACGGTAGTCAAAAAGTAGATATTTCTGGTTTTCACTCATACAAATATTTTTACCTCATACTACAGTAAAAAGGACTGGAGTGTTCTATCAGAATATACATTTCACTCTAACAAAAAATATATATATATATATATATATATGTGGAAATTGAAACTCCCACAACTAAATTTGTAAAGTAAATTTAGGATTTTGAAAACTCTCTAAGGATGAAATACACAAAAAATGAAGATCAGAAGAAGGTTATTTTTCTTATTACTATTTCGATAAGCTTTTTCGTATACAATTTTGACATGTTCAAGTTAAGCTGTAAAGAATAATTCTAAGAACAAAAAACGTAAATCGTGAAGAGATTTTTGTGGCGATTTCTAAGTTGTACAAGTTGTGTCTCTGTTCAAGTCTTGCTTTTCTTTACATAATGATGGCTTGATTAAGAGATTTCAAGAGATTTCTCATATATTTCCTTCCTTATTTTCCTCAGTCGCCTTTTGGATGATCCTGTAGAAAATATAAGAAACAGAGTAATTGAAGAAGAAAACTTTGGATTGAAAAATGATTCTCGATAATTACAACTGAGCTCTCAGCTCATCTTAAATACACGTAAGAAGAATCTTTCTAGGTGATGAGTCATACAGGTTTGTTACGAGTAAAGGATAAATTTTAGCTAAAGCAGTCAACACCTGCAGACCGAGAGAATCTTGTTTAAAACGGGAAGGAGACGATGAACAGCTAAGCGTTTGTCGTTTTCCATTTCTGAAGTTGGGCTTCGACTGTTTGGGTTGTGACGAAACGAGATTGATTTGGGCTTCTTTTGGTGTTGGGTTAAGCCTCATTTTGACATCCCCCTGCAAACTCAAGGTGGATGAAGGTCCAACGCCGAGTTTGAATCGAAGGTCTTGAAACGGTCGTCTGGCAAGAGGTTTTGTAAAGATGTCTGCGAGTTGTGATGAAGCAGGGACATGAGTTGTTTCGAGGTTTCCAAGAGCTACTTGTTCTCGGACGAAGTGATAGTCAATCTCCATGTGTTTTGATCTATTATGCAAAACAGGATTAACAGAGAGATGGACTGCAGATAAGTTTTCTCATTTTAGACGTGGCGGAGAGTGTTGTTTGATTCCTAAGTCGCGAAGAATGAATGATATCCACACTAGTTCAGCTGCTGTGGAGGCCATAGAGCGATACTCAGCCTCTGTAGATGAACGTGATACGGTTGGCTGTCTTTTGGCACACCAGGAGACAATATTAGAACCAAGATAAGTACAAAAACCTATAGTAGAGCGTCGAGTCTCTTTGCAGCCTGCCCAATCCGAGTCGCTAAATGCATGTAAGGTGAGCGAGCTGTCTTGTTTAATATGAATTCCAAAGTTCATAGTTCCTTTAACATATCTGAGAACCTTCTTTAGACACGCAAAATCTTCATTGGTAGGAGAATGCATCCGTTGGCAGATTGTATTGACAGAATACTGTAGGTCTGGTCGAGTAAGTGTTAAGTATTGCAGTTTTCCTGCAATCTTCCGGAAGAATGTAGGATCAGAGAAGAGATGAGTACCATATTCTGTGGTTGATAATTGAGTTGGAAGAGGGGTTGGCATTTCATTGCAATCACGCATAGCCGTTGTGATAAGGATCTCTTCTGCGTATTTGGTCTGATGCAGGAACAACCCTGTTTCTAGAAATTCTGCTTGTATTCCTAGAAAGTAGTGCAGTAAGCCCAAGTCTTTCATTCTGAACTGATTTTGCAGACAAAAGACAAAGTCCTGTAACAAATTCTCATTGCTTCCAGTCAAGATAATGTCATCCACATAGAGTAATAAGACTAGTGAATTACCCATCTGATGATAAGTGAAGAGAGATGGATCAGAGATGCAGCATTTGAAACCGAATTCCAGAAGGAAGTTGCTGAACTTGTCAAACCAAGCCCGAGGAGCCTGCTTCAACCCATAGATAGCTTTTTTTAACTTGCAGACATGATTTGGACGAAGATGATCAATAAACCCCGGAGGCTGTTGCATGTACACAGGTTCAGTGAGGTCACCATGGAGAAAAGCATTTTTAACGTCGAGCTGTTTGATTTTCCACCCTTTAGAGACAGCTACATTTAACACAATGCGAATGGTAGCTGTACGAACTACTGGCGAGTAGGTTTCCAAGAAATCAACACCTTCTGTTTGTTGAAAGCCTTTTGCAACCAGTCGTGCTCGTAGTCTATCAATGTTACCAGCTGCATCCAACTTAACCTTAAAGACCCATTTGGAACCAAGAATGTTCATACCTTGTTCTGGTGGAACTAGTTCAAACGTTTGAGTAACATCCAGTGATTCTAGTTCCTCCTTACAAGTATCAGTCCATCCTTCATCATTTAGAGCTTCTTCTATAGAGGTTGGAACAGTTGGGGTAGTAACTAGAAGAGCATATCGCGGGTTAGGTTTGTGAATACCTTGTTTAGATCGAGTCTGCATAGGATGAACGTTCTGAGAGTTCTGTGAGATTTCTACAGAAGGGACTTGATCACCATCTGAAGAAGGACTGTCCAAGGCAGGGCTGTTAGGATCTAACGGAGAGCTTGGTGTCATGGATGCAGAAGAATTAGACTGATCAGAGGCAGATTCTAGAGTAGTCTCAACACGTATCGGTAATGCAGGTTTGAAGAAGGTTACAGATTGTTATGGAGATGAGACAGTCGGTAGTGTAGGCATGTAACTTTGCTGCCATGACTGAAGTAACTTGGAAGAGTATTGAGGTACACTGTCATGATACTTATCCTTGAATGGAAAGGTAGACTCGTCGAAGATAGCATTTCTTGTAATGAAAACTCTTCCGGTTGGAGGGAACATACATCTATAACCTTTGTATTTTTGATTATAGCCAAGAAAAACACATTGTAGTGACTTTGGTTCTAGCTTATGGGATGAGTAAGGCTTCAAATGAGGACAGACTGCACAGCCGAAAACTCTTACGTGATCATAGGAGGGTTGTTGTTGCAGAAGACGCTCATGAGGAGTAACCATACCAAGAGGTTGTGAGGGAAGAAGATTGATGATTTGAGAAGCTGTAAAGAAGGCTTCTACCCAGTACTGAAGAGATACATGACTGTGATACAACATAGCAAGCCCCAATTCAACGATATGCCTGTGTTTCCGTTCCGCAAGGCCGTTTTGCTGTGGAGTGTGAGGACACGAAAGAAGGTGTTTAATCCCACACTTAGCTAGATGAGTCAAGAACTTGTTGCTGGTAAATTCCCCACCCCCATCTGACTGAAAAGACTTAATCTTCTTGGAAAATTGGTTTTCAACATAGATTTGAAATTGTTTGAAGATGTCAAAGAAATCAGACTTGAGTTTTAATGGGAACAACCAAGTGTATCTTGAGAAGTCGTCAACAAACACAGCATAATACTTAAAGCCTTGGAATGATACAATAGGTGAGGGTCCCCACAGATCACAATGTATCAAGGAGAGTGTTTCTAAGCTTCTTAAACCAGATAAAGAAAGGGTAAACAACTGCTCTTCGCCATTTGACATGGTTCACAGACACTTGAAACCGCTTTCTTATTTGAAACAGAAATAAACTTGTTTGCGATAAGATGATGAATAGCTTGATCATTAGCATGTCCTAGACGTTGATGCCACTGTGAAACCGAAGTTTGAGTCTGTCTGTTGGAGAAGAAAGCTTCAAAGTTGTCGGTTTCCAGTGAGTAGAGTCCATTAGACCTGCTTCCCTTTGTCAGAACTTTGAACGAATCCCTTTTCAGTACCAGAACCTTTTCATGATCAAAATAGAAGCCACAAGGATAGTCTTCACAAAGCTTAGAGACCGATAATAGGGAATGTTTAACAGAGGGTGAGACTAAAACATCATTGAGAGGTAAGCTACCTGAAGTAGATGCTATGTTGGTTGATCCAACGTGAGTGATCGGGAGATTGTTTCCATCAGCCACCATTATGTTTTCAGACCCATTGAACACTGTAACATTATCAAGACCGGTTGGTGTACTAGTGATGTGAGCCGAGGCTCCGGAATCTGGAATCCATTCCTTTCCTGAAAGGTCAGTGAAATGAATGGCTGCAAGGGCTTGAGGTATGTCGTTGCTTTGATAGTTGTTATCAAAACGATTATAACATTTTAATGCAGTGTGACCGGTGCGTCCACAGATTTGACAGATGGGTCGAGCTGTGTTGGAGTTGTTGGTGAAACCAGAACCAACTTGCTGAGAAAAACCTCTGCCTCTTGAAGAAAAGCCGGATCGTCCTCTGTAATTTCCTCCCCTGAAGTTGTTTCTGATCCTATGGTCACGAAATTTACTGACTTCAAAAGCGAGATGTGGGCTTATCTCCGGTGGTTGTTCGTAAGATTGCAGACGTGAATCAAAACCACTGACCTCTGAGACAACATCGTTGAAGGTTGGAGGAGGATATCGTGAGAGCGAGTGTTGAATGACGGTGTTGACTGGATCATATTCTCGGCCGAGACCATGGAGAAACATGAAGATTTTCATTGTCTCCTCGATGGGTTCTCCAATAGAGCTGAGTTGATCACACGTTGTTCGAAAAGCACGACAATACTCTAGAAACGTCTTCCCTGTTTTGGTGAGTGTTTGAAGGGAACGACGAAGCTCAAAGACACGACCAACAGAGCGACGGTTGAAGTTTTCAGCAAGGTAGTTCCAGATTTCATGGGATGTTGCAAAACCAACAACGCAGCCTAAAACTTCTTCGGAGAGAGTGCTGTATAACCAGGACTTGATAAGTTGATCGGTGCAGGACCAGGCTTCAAAACGCGGGTTCGGTATTTGGTTGACGACATCACCTTGAGCGACTGGAATTGTGGGAGGTGGTGTAATCTCTTGACCAGTGACGAACTTGAGGAGTTTTTGACTACACAACAGAGATTCTAACTGTGGTTTCCACAGAAGATAATTGCTATCATTTAACTTGATAGTTACAGCACTGGACACATGAATGCCGCTTGGTAACGGATAAGGATCGAAGGCATGCTCCATTGTTCATGTTAAGGATTAGAGCTCTGATACCATGTAGAATATATAAGAAACAGAGTAATTGAAGAAGAAAACTTTGGATTGAAAAATGATTCTCGATAATTACAACTGAGCTCTCAGCTCATCTTAAATACACGTAAGAAGAATCTTTCTAGGTGATGAGTCATACAGGTTTGTTACGAGTAAAGGATAAGATTTAGCTAAAGCAGTCAACACCTGCAGACCGAGAGAATCTTGTTTAAAACGGGAAGGAAACAATGAACAGCTAAGCGTTTGTCGTTTTCCATTTCTGAAGTTGGGCTTCGACTGTTTGGGTTGTGACGAAACGAGATTGATTTGGGCTTCTTTTGGTGTTGGGTTAAGCCTCATTTTGACAGATCCTTGGAGTGATTCTTAGGACAAACACGAGAATATGGCCAAGTTCATACGATGAATTATTTTTACCATGTTTTTGCCATTTTTTTATTTGGCTCGATTCATCTCTTCATTTTGGTTCGAACTGTATCCTTTTCTTCTTTAATTTGAATCGTATCTTCTTCTTATTTGGTTTGAATCGTACCCTCATCTATGGTTTAACTCGTCTCTTCATCAATAGTTTAACTTGTATCCTCGTCTTTGGGCTGATTCGTCTTCTCGTCATTGGGTCAATCCTTCCATGCTTGAAGACTTAGCTAAGTCTAATTCTCATACTTGGTCATTTTTAGTTGTTGATACCAAACAAGTGGATTTGACCCCAACAATGTATACAATTACATAATTTTTTATATTTTTTATTACATTATAGAGGTTCAAAACACGGCCCATCAGACAACAGTTAAGTCCCATGTCACTTGGATCAAAAGGGAAAAATCTCGCACTTTGGATTCAAATTTAAAGCATCAATAAAGACTCGATTGTCAAATTTAAAGTTTTAGGAAGGAAAGAGATGTGGTGGATGTTACTGTGATTGTCAAGGAGGAGGAGGAGAAAGCCAGCGAGTGGGTGATTGGTTCTTTGTTAATCTTCGATGACTCTTATGTAATTGTGGCGGGATTTTAATTTCGTCATGGTTTTAACGTCGTTTGTCGTTGTTGGAAGGTTAGTTGCGGTGAGATTGGGTGGTTGACCGGCGGTGGTTTAGGGGGAGAGACTGAGAGTTGAAGGAGGAGAGAGGGCAAGGAAATTGCAAAGAACGTGAAATGGTGGTTGAAGAAAAACATAAAGAGAACCAAGTTCTTTGGCTATGGCTGCTCTCAATAGTGGTAACTTTTTATAATTTTTGCGGGTAAAAAACAAGATTAGATAAACTTTTAAAAATTAAAAGAAAAAAACAATATCGTCATTTTAGGATAGTAATAAGTAAAAAAAAAAAAAACTCATCGGTTATCCTAATAGAGTAAAACAAGATCCATCCGTCTTAAGGCTGTAAATTTTTCAATAAAAAAAAAAAGAAAAAGAAGCAGATCTTGGGTTTAAAATTTTAGCAAAATTTATGGTACTCAATGGACTTTTACCCATCATTAACATCCTTAAAATTAAGGTAAATTAATCACAAAAATTTATATCCAAATAAAGATTTTAAGAATGAAAAATCTCACAAATATATAAAAAAATGAGCAAACTGATAACCATTTTTTGACTAACCTAGTTTCCTCCGTCCTTTGAGACCAACAAGGAATAATACAGTCACATATCATCTAGTGGAAACCGCTTTATAAAAATAAATAAACATAAAAAATGTGGAAGAATGAACTAAATAAGAAAAAGTTGGATAGAAAAGAAAAAAAAAAGAGAGAGAGACGGAATTGAGCAAAATATAAGCGTAAATGAATAAAAATGTAAAGCATAAATACAAGAAAAAATAAATATATGTTTTTTAAAATATTCTAGTGGAGTGAATAATAAATATATATATATATGATATACAAATCAAATAATAAAGTAAGCATTGTAATTTTAACTAACTAGAAAGTTAATAATCAACTAAATATGTAAAAATATTGTATTTGTAATTTTATTTAATTTACATGTGATCTGATTTGTTTTCTATTTTTTTTGTTTTTAATATTTTTTCACCGACTATAAAGTATTAAATTACAAAATTTATGTATACCAAACCTAATATAAATCCAAGTTGAGTTCTAAAAAATCACATTTAAAAGGAATTTTAAAATAAGAAATTTAATATTAAAATATTATCCAATTATATTGTTCTGAAAAACATATGAAAACCAAATATTAAAACTTTTAATAGGAGCAAGAAGAAAGTATTTGGGAAATATTTTTATCATTGACTCAAAAGAGTGAAACAGCAAATTGTATATTCAGCAACAAAAAATTTGATCAATTAAACTAACAAATTCTTAAAATTGTACGTTTCGAAAAAAAATTCTTGAAATTGTAGTCTTGAAAATACCTAAACGAGGCGTAGCATTCAAAGGATATGCATGGCTCTTGTGCCACCTGTAGGTGTCTCGAAGGTGTGAGTAGGATGACTGTGAGGGTAAACACAACATGCATCGCTTATATGAGGATCCCGTACGTGGAAGATGACACATTCTAGATTAGAGTACACTGGTCTTATACAAAACACCAAGAAGAGGTATCATGTTTATGCATATTGTTGATCAACAAGCAAAATAGTTATAATTATCTGTGTTTGCTTACTTGATTTTAATTGCTTTGATTTTCAAATTGAGTTCGAAGTTGAGTACCCAGAAGAATATATCACAACAATGATCATATCATGGAGTCTCATTTTCAACCTATTCTCAAGTGATGTGGCTTGAGCTTGTAACCTCATATACGAGATCTGACATGCTTGGTACTTTGGATAATAATAGCGGGAAATATGTGTTGAAGCCAAAGACCGGACTCGGACCAAAGCTCGTAGGATTCCTTGGAAGATCGTGCTCGTTGGAGCTCGTTTGTATTTGAAATCTTCCGCTGCCAAAACTGACTCTGACTATTTGTTCTTGGTTTCTATGTTTGAGGTTTTGTATTCGCTTTTGATCATTGAGCAAGAGAATTGTGTCTTACAAGTTAAAACCGAGTCATGTAGTATCATAGCCCTGACCCAGGGAATTTAAAAATTTTGCGCGTAAAGCTTCACCGGACCGTGAAAGAGTTTCTTAGATCGAAAATTGGTATTGGTCCTAAGAGAGAAGCTCAACATGTTTTGGACTCGAAGACATGCGTTACCTAAAACACGTGGTCAAGAAAATAATTTTCTGTCTAATGTTGGAACTTCATAAACACTTATGACTACCAAGCGCCTTTGGACATATTTGATCCCGTGTTACGTCTTCATCACTTGGCTAGCTATTTGTGACATGCTCTCAGCAAAGGCAACAATTTGTCGATGGGGTCACCTCGAACCTGACACAAACTAGAGATCACTTGTTCTTAGCATTTCTTGTAACATACAACTTAATTCACAAAATACATATTAGGAATATAATAATTTTGACTTGAGATTGTTATTCGTTTCTCAACTAAAGTCTAATCCAAAAAAAAAAACACTTAGTGTGTATGATGATGTGAAGAGTATGCATGAACCATTCCACGAAGGAAGTTCCTAAATAATTCTTTTCTAATCAATGATAACAAAATCCAAATTCGTTCCATACTTCCACATAGTAGTATGTTTTGTTGGTAAACTAGTAGAATGTATGTTACACGAACCAAACAGTAACTATTTTTTTTTTTTGTTTTTCTATAATCAATAAAAAAATGTCTTGCACTCAATTGAATAAAGTTGAATTCTTCATTTATTCGGATCAATGTTTTGAAGGTTTCACTCACTACCATATCATCATCATTCCCTAATTTATTACAAAGACAATAATTATAGTTTGAACTTATAAAATGATAAATTTTCTTTCTTTTCTTGTAGATCTGCAGAGAGCCATGTGCATGGGGAATCAGCTTCACCTGGTTTTTTCCCAAACACAGAGAAAAGGTTATTTTACTCCCATAGAAAGTAATCATAATATAATAGTAAAAATAAAGAATAAAGGACTTTAGATCATGATTCATGAGACAGCAACGAAAGATACATGTAGCATTTTGCTAAAAACAGACATATCCATTATTTAAATTTGCATATTAATTATCACCACATATTTTCATGTTATATATAATAATAACTGTTTCATTATTTGGTTTGTATTAATCTTTGTTGCCGCTCGTTAGTCAAGATACTAATACTATAATCGCTTCTTAAAGAAAGTTTGTTTTACACCTCTATGATTCTAAATTTTTTTTCTGGCTACGTCTTATTATATCTTTTAATGTTTTTTTGTGTGTGTTATATACGAATAATTTTGCGACTGCCAATCTTTTTTTCACAACTTTTGCACCCTTATGCCATTGACAGCCTAGACCCTCGATGTAGGATCTCTAAAAACTAATAAATAAATTGTTTAGTTATCATTTTGGTGAAGTACCGAATAAAAAATCTAAATAAATGTCATTTAAAATAAGAAAAAAATAACTATAAGCCTATAAAGTTAGTTTATTGCTATCCTTCCAAGACATTAAATATCCTCATGGTTAACTGGCAGAAAGATTATACTTCTTTGGGGAAATGAATCTCTTGATTAAAGTCCCAATTGGGGATTTACAAGTTACAACAATGTTTACTTAGTTTACACTTTATAAAACTAAACAGTATATATTTTACCATAGGTTGATTATGCAGCACAGTTTTGGCAGAAAACTTTTTTTCTTTAAATGATACAAGAACAAAATTGTTAATAGGTGAATGTTTTTTTCGATCGCGCTTTGGATCATATAAATGATATTATGTGAAATAGTGTATCACCAATTAACATAAAGAAAGAACATGCTATCTACAAAATATGGCGCGTAAAATAATTTTCTACTTATTTATAATTTGTAATCGCATATTTTTTTTTTGTTAATAACCATCAAAATTAGGCTATTTAGTGCATATACTCTACTTTATAATATAACTCATCTAAAGTTAAACAATAAATATTTTACCAATTCGAAAAGAAAACTTCATATATGTAATTTTTTTTATAGTTCTCTTTATCGTTTGTGTGAAGCATTTGACATCAACCCACTTCGTAGTCAATATTTCAACCTAAACCTCTTTATTTCGAATAACGTTATCACAATCCTATGATAATTCAAAATTTCGTACTAAAATAATTTTTTTTTTTAATGAGAAAATAAAATAATAATTTTGATGTATCTAATCTGTTACCAAACTGTCATTGGCTTAGTGGGGCAAACATCCCATGTGCAGCCTTCTTGGCTTCTGCTTCAGAGTTTCTTCTTCTTCTTCCTTCTCTCTCAATGGCCCATCTTCCCTTTTCCACTTTCATATCTCCATAATTATAACCAAAGCTTCAACTTTTTTCATCTCAATCTCTCTCTCTGTTTCTTCCTCTGTTTTATCTATCTAAGCTATGAAGAAAAGAAGAGCCTTTCTCAAGTTTTCGTTTCTCCTTCTTCTTCTAATTCTTGAGTTTTCTAAAGCTGATTCAGATGGAGATGCATCAGCTATGCTTTCACTTAAGAAAAGCCTAAACCCACCTTCGTCTTTCGGATGGTCCGACCCGGACCCGTGTAAGTGGACCCACGTCGTTTGTACAGGAACCAAACGGGTAACCCGGATCCAAATCGGGCATTCGGGTCTTCAAGGTACACTCTCTCCTGATCTCCGTTCATTATCAGAGCTCGAAAGGCTCGAGCTTCAATGGAACAACATCTCTGGTCCTGTTCCTTCTCTAAGTGGATTATCTTCATTACAAGTCTTGATGCTAAGTAACAATCACTTCGAATCAATCCCTAGTGATATTTTCGAAGGTTTATCTTCGCTACAATCTGTAGAAATCGATAACAATCCTTTTGCATCTTGGGAGATACCAGAGAGTTTGAGAAACGCTTCTGCTCTTCAGAATTTCTCGGCGAATTCGGCTAATGTTTCCGGTAAATTACCCGGTTTTCTCGGACCGGAGGAGTTTCCCGGTTTATCGATTTTGCATTTGGCTTTCAACAACTTAGAAGGTGAACTGCCGTTGGGCTTGTCTGGCTCTCAGATTCAGTCATTGTGGCTCAATGGTCAGAAACTAACCGGTTCGATCGATGTTCTTCAGAACATGACCGGGTTAAGAGAGGTTTGGCTTCATTCGAATGCGTTTTCGGGTCCTCTGCCTGATTTTTCGGGTCTTCAAGAGCTTGAGAGTTTGAGTGTGAGAGATAACTCGTTCACTGGTCCGGTTCCTGCGTCTTTGATCAGTCTTGAGTCGCTGAAAGCTGTGAACTTGACGAATAATCATCTTCAAGGACCAATTCCTGATTTTAAGAGCTCCGTTTCGGTTGATTTGGACAAAGATTCGAATAGCTTTTGCTTGCCTACACCAGGTGAGTGTGATCCTAGAGTAAATTCTTTGCTTTTGATTGTTAGCTCCATGGATTATCCGCTGAGGTTAGCTGAGAGTTGGAAAGGGAATGATCCTTGTACGAATTGGATTGGGATCACTTGTAGCAATGGGAACATCACGGTTGTTAATCTCGAGAAAATGGGTCTAACCGGGACGATCTCTCCTGAGTTTGGTTCCATCAAATCCCTTCAAAGAATCGTTCTTGGAATCAACAATCTTACCGGTACGATTCCTCAAGAACTTACAACGTTACCTAATCTCAAAACACTAGATGTTTCGAGCAACCAGCTTTTTGGGAAGGTTCCTGCTTTCAAAAGCAATGTGATTGTGAATACTAATGGCAATCCCGACATTGGAAAGGATAAAAGCTCTTTATCTCCACCTGGTTTTTCTTCACCTTCAGGTGGTTCAGGTTCAGGGATCAAAGGTAATAGGGATGGGAGAGGAGTAAAGTCGTCGGCTTTTATAGGAATCATCATTGGTTCTGTGCTTGGTGGACTATTGGCGATCGTCTTGATCGGTTTATTAGTTTTCTGCTGGTACAAGAAGAGGCAAAAGCGATTCACAAGAGGCGAGAGCTCAAACGCAGTTGTGGTACATCCGAGACACTCTGGCTCTGACAATGAAAGCGTTAAAATCACAGTCGCGGGTTCAAGTGTAAGCGTTGGAGGCATAAGTGAAACCTACACACTTCCCGGTACGAGCGAGGTAGGAGATAATATCCAAATGGTGGAAGCGGGAAACTTGCTAATATCAATCCAAGTCCTTCGTTCAGTGACTAACAACTTCAGCCAAGATAACATTTTGGGACAAGGAGGTTTCGGGGTTGTGTATAAAGGCGAGTTGCACGATGGAACCAAGATCGCAGTTAAGAGAATGGAGAACGGAGTGATTACTGGTAAAGGTTTTGCGGAATTCAAATCAGAGATTGCGGTTTTGACAAAGGTTAGGCATCGCCATTTGGTTACGCTTCTCGGTTATTGTTTGGACGGGAACGAGAAGCTGCTGGTGTATGAGTATATGCCTCAAGGGACATTGAGTAGGCATTTATTTGAGTGGTCAGAGGAAGGGCTTAACCCTCTATTGTGGAAACAGAGATTGACTTTAGCGTTGGATGTTGCGAGAGGTGTGGAGTATCTCCATGGATTAGCTCATCAGAGCTTCATTCACAGAGATCTCAAGCCTTCGAACATTCTTCTTGGCGATGATATGAGGGCTAAAGTTGCTGACTTTGGACTCGTTCGTCTTGCCCCAGAAGGGAAAGGATCTATTGAGACCAGAATTGCTGGAACATTTGGTTACTTGGCGCCCGAATATGCAGGTTAGTAAGTTACTTAGCCCATCCATTTTAATGTCCATTGATAAAAGGTTGTTTCATTATGATGATGTGCAGGTTTGTTTGTTAGTTATAGTTACGTTTTTTTGGGTTATGAGAATCTACAGAACTTAGTTAACGAGCCAATTCATTTTAATGCTTCAGTTTATAGTAAAGATTGTTTCTTGATGATGATTGTGATCTTGTTTGTTGCAGTTACGGGGCGAGTGACCACAAAGGTCGATGTTTACAGCTTCGGGGTAATTCTAATGGAACTCATAACAGGACGAAAATCTCTAGACGAATCGCAACCAGAAGAGAGCATTCACTTGGTCTCCTGGTTTAAACGAATGTTCATCAACAAAGAATCATCATTCAAGAAAGCGATCGACCAGACAATAGACCTCGACGAAGAAACCCTAGCCAGCGTTCACACTGTTGCTGAGCTAGCAGGCCATTGCTGTGCCCGGGAGCCTTACCAGAGACCAGACATGGGACACGCAGTCAACATTCTATCTTCACTTGTTGAGCTATGGAAACCGTCAGATCAGAATCCAGAGGACATATACGGTATTGATCTCGACATGTCTTTGCCTCAAGCTCTTAAGAAATGGCAAGCTTATGAAGGAAGAAGTGATCTTGAATCATCTACTTCATCGCTTTTACCTAGCTTGGATAACACGCAGATGAGTATTCCCACTAGACCTTACGGATTCGCAGAGTCTTTCACTTCCGTAGATGGACGATGATGAATGAGAATTCTTCAAAACCCCAGATTTGTTTGTTTTTTCTTCTGTATATTTTGTGTGGTCCTCTTTCTTCACTTCTCTCTTCACAATTATTTCATGTTTCTTGTGATACAAGTAACATTTAGGGTTTTGGGTTTCGTAACATTATTTGCTGTTTGTTTTGTTGATTTAAAAAAGGTGACGTGTGACCTCTGTGTTTGTGGAAATGGTATTGACAATGAGGTAAAGAGGTTGGCATTGGATTTATCTGCACATGCCTGTCTCTTTTGTTTGGATCTTCAATTTCTTAAAATATCTTTTATAAATTGACCACAATGATTACTAATTAACTGCAATAAACAATAGATTTCATTATTGGGTTAAATTAGGATCTGGTAACACAAGGTCACAATTACTAAGCTTTCCTTTTTTTTTCTTTGAATCACGCAAGTCAAGTAGGCTAGATGGGAACAGGTGGATTGAAAATAGAGATTCTCATTTACGTGTAAGGTTCAAATGAAGAAAACAGATCATTGATGCAGATTAAGCAGAGTTGATAGTGTAAATTAAATGAACTAATGTTTTATTGTTAATCTCAAATCGTTGATTTCACTTCGCCTTAAACTTGAAGAAAAGTATATAAAGATGTAGAAAATCCTAGATATTATTGTCAATATTGTATAGTTATGTTCGAGGATTGTATTAAGCGTGAGTTGGACATTGGGGCCTAGCAAATTATCAAAAAACTACTTAAAACTGGTTGGAGGTTTCAAATCAAGGTTCTTAACGTATAGAAACAATACGCTGCACAACCTTAAAGATTATATTCGCCCATGAAAATGTAAATATTAATCTTAACTCTACGATTTCATTTAAGTATTATTTGTACGCACATATAAAGGTATAATTTTTCTTATAATTATCCAATAACATATACTTGCTCAGTCCATTAATTAACACTCTCTTCGTTTTTAATTAAGTATCGTTTTACATCTATTTTTTCTTTTTAATTATTTGTCGTTTTCACTTTCTAATACAATTATTGTAAAAAAATTTAAAGATAACCTCAACCGAATTAACATAATTTATTAAAAAAAAGAATCATAATTAATGATATCCACATTAATTTTATTGATGATGTTAAAACAGTTAAACAACAAATTTTTTTAATCTAAAATATTTTTTCTAAAATGACACTTCATACGAAACAGAGGGAGTAGTGCTATAACTTACATGTGATTTTTTTATTGATGGAGAGCTGCAAATTTCCAATGCAATTGATGGGTCGCTGGTCCTTAAATCCTGAAATAGAGGAAGCCTAGGAGTTGAGACAAATGTTAGTATTTTTTTTGTCAAGTTAATCAGTGGCTTTAATATTTCTTTCACATCGCAGGATGATCGGTTCAAATCTCAGATATATATGATAAATTTTAGAGCTAAGCACCATTATACCACATGATTCTCAGAAATATTAGTATTTTATGATTTGATTTTTATGCATAATTTTTAGATATTTGGTTTATAAATCTAAAGAGTAATGGTATTTTTAGATATTACATCTATATATTATTAACCTAATAAAAATTAAAAAATGAAAAATTAGTTAATACTTATATTATTTGATTATAATATAAAAAATAATATTTATGTCATGTATCGACGATTAATGCAGCTTTAGATGCTTAAATTGTGAATTCTAGTATTGAGCAAAATATTTTTATATGGTTCCCATATTACAAATCAAACCTACTAAACTAATACAATATACAAATAGGAGACACACGGAAAGAAGCACTACGCCGAGAAATCAACAACACGAAAAACTTTTTACAAAATGATTATTTTTCTTTCTTCTTTTTTTTTGGGATTGAGACTAATTAAAATGGTTAGAACAATAAACATACATCTCGTATGTACTTTGGATACCCGTATAACTATTGAAGACAGTTGAAGTAACTAATTCCTAAAAGTTTAGGGGTGTTGAGAACAAAATTTTTCTTAGAGTTTCTTTTTTTTCATTTTTATTTAGTATAAATCCATTTGGTAGTGAAAAAGAGATTTTTAAAAGAAGGTTGACTAGGGATTTCTAGTAAAAACATTAGCTCCCCTTAGTTCATAATGACTTAAATGTTTTAAGATATTTGGTTTATAAATCTAAAGAGTGATGGTATTTTTATAAATTACATCTATATATTATTAACCTAATAAAAAAATGAAAAATTAGTTAATACTTATATTATTTGATTATAATATAAAAATTAATCCCTTCTGTCATGTATCGACGATTAATGCAGCTTTAAATGCTTCAATTGTGAATCTAGTATTGAGAAAAATATTTTTATATGGTTCCCGTATTACAAATCAAACCTACTAAACTAATACAATATACAAATAGGAGACACACAGAAAGAAGCACTACACCGAGAAATCAACAACACAAAAAACTTTCTTCAAAATGATTCTTTTTCTTTCTTCTTCTTCTTTGGGATTGAGACTAATTAAAATGGTTGGAACAATAAACATTAATCTTGTATGTACTTTGGATACCCATATAACTCTTGAAGACAGTTGAAGGGACTAATTCCTAGAAACTTAGGGGTGTTGAGAACAAAAAAAAATTTAGAGTTTTTTTTCATTTTTATCTAGTATGAATCTACTTGGTAGTAAAAAAAAAGATTTTTACAAGAAGGTTGACTAGGGATTTCTTGTAAAAACATTAGTTCCCCTTAGTTCACAATGACTTAAATGTTTTTAGATATTTGGTTTATAAATCTAAATAGTGATGGTATTTTAGAAATTACATCTATATATTATTAACCTAATAAAAAATAAAAAATGAAAAATTAGTTAATACGTATATTATTTGATTATAATATAAAAATTAATCCCTTATATCATGTATCCACGATTAACGCAGCTTAGATGCTTCAATTGGGAATTCTAGTATTGAGAAAAAGATTTTTATATGGTTCCTATATTACAAATCAAACATACTAAACTAATACAATATACGAATAGGAGGCACACGGAAAGAAGCACTACGCCGAAAAATCAACAACACAAAAAACTATCTTCAAAATGATTCTTTTTCTTTCTTCTTCTTTGAGATTGTGATTAACTAAAATGGTTGGAACAATAAACATCCATCTCGTATGTACTTTGGATATCCGTATAACCATTGAAGGCTGTTGAAGTGATTAATTCCTAGAAATTTAAGGGTGTTGAGAGGGAAAACGACCAAAATCAAACCAGACTATTTTGAATACGTTTTTTTATAAATAAATTTTGACACCATGCATTTTTTAACCTTAACCATTCTATTTTTCAAATTTCAAACTTCAATTATATGCTATTTACCTGATTTATACATATTTGTTAACGACGTTATAAGTCCGTTTAACTTTGCTGACTCCTCCGCCAATGTGTCCAAAACGACGTCGTTTTGAGCATATAAAAAAATTATTTAAAATAGTTCTTATTGATTTTGGCCATATAATTATGATTTATATTTAAAATTATGAATAAGTTTTTATTTAAATATTAGGTTAGGATATAAGACAATTAAAAATAATTTTAAACAATTAAAATTAATAACTTATATAATTATGATTTATATATTTAAAATTAATATTAAAATATATGTTAAATAATCAAAATAATATTTTCTAACTCCTAGTTAAAAAAATCAGAGAAACCTACAAAAATAATTAAAAACTTTGAAACTAGATTTTAAATTTCTAAAAAAATAAAATCTCTAGATAAATAAAAAGATTTTCAAAACAAATCTTAAACTAAATATAATTTATAAATGAATAAATTAGTATAATGAAAATATTATGTTTACCTTAAATACACTTAAATTTACCACACCTCTCTAAGTTATAGTATATTTATATTTTAAAATATTTTTGACTAAATCATGTTTCATAAATTTTATGTATTCTAATATCTCTAAATTTCCTATCACTCTAACTAACATATACTATATGTCCGAGTTTCATAAATTCCATATATTATAATATCTTTAAATTTCTTATATATTGTGTTATTATTCGTAAATGATATTTTCTGTCATAAAAAGATAGAAAGATAACTCTGTATATTTTTATCAAGTAAAAAAAAGAAATCATATTCTAAATAATTGAAAAAGAAATACTCATGGTGATTATCCTAGATTTTCTAAAAAGTAATTAAATATATAAAAAACCTAAATTTTCTGAAAACTATATATGCTAATTCTATGTTCACTTTTCCCCGTCATTTTTTGCTTTGTGAAACTGTTTTTTCGTTGATTTTCTTTTGTTTTTTTTGTTTCTTTAATGTTGATTCTGATTCTTTATTTTCATGTTTGAAGATGTTCGTGGATATATGATTACTACCGGCAATATCAACAAGGCAAAAATTGGTTAGTTTTATTTTTTAACCATTAATGTATTGTTATTTGTTTGATTTAAAAGAATTTTTTTTTGCTTTTGTTTCATTCGTGATAGTTCTGATTTTTTTTGTTTCATGTTTCAAGTTGTTTATGAAAATCAAAGAGCGGCTGCTCATCTATTTAGGTTTTAGTTAAGTTTCTATCTTTATATATTAGTCAAATTGCTTTTAATATATATCTTATGTGATTTTGTTATCGTGTAATTATTTTGGTTTTGTTCAAAATGAATCTTATATCATTTTTCATGTTTTTCAGTGTCCGTGGAGATAACAAAGGTTTCCACTGCCATCCCCTTTTAAATTGCCTATTTTTTGTAATAATTACGACTAAACCTAATTAGGAATTGAGTTTTTGCTTTTGAACCCATAGGTTGTCGGTGTTTTTTATATTAAAACCCTAATCTCTAATTATATTTAAAACCGAAATATTTTTTGTATATATATTGCTTCCTACTTTTTAGTTTTTATTTCTCTAAGTTTATCAATGGTTTTATTTTTCGATGTATCTGATTTGTGTGCTATTAATGCAGATCGTAATATAAATATATATCAAATCATTAATATGACAATAACATTGCTTCTACATGTGATTTACAAGATATGTCATTGTATATTAAATTTTCATTAAGGATAATAATGTCAAGTGGTAAAGTGGTGGTCACCTCTGAAATTTATGACACATGTTTGGGGTTCGAATCCAACACCCCCACGATGTTAATGAGAATATTAAATCCGCTAAGCTATGTTGACAAAAAAAAACTTAATATCTTTCGATATATTTTTTACTTTTAATACAAATGTATGCTTTCTTTTTTAATCATAACAAAATCTTATAAAATATTTTTATTATTTTCCAATTTTTTTAAAAAAATTAATTAATTAAATCTGTAATTATTATTAAAACATTATTATAATTTAATATTTAATTAAATTTGACTCTATAAACAAAAAATGAAAACACTGTGATATCTTTATATATATAAATACATGTACATATTTCGTAATTATAAAAAGTACAAAATCAAATGATAAATATAATAAAATAATTTACTACCCTAATTTTTTTATAAGTTATAAAGTCAAATGAAAGTAAATATACACATAAAACATCATTAATCAATGTAGTTTTAACATAGTCTAAAAGTGAATATTACAAAAAAATTCAAGTTGATTTTAATTATTTTTTTATATAAAATAAAGATTTTTGAAGTTAGAGATATATGTTTCCTTTTCTATTATAACAAAACCTTATAATTTTTTTTATTTTCTTTCAATTTTTTGAAAATAATTAATTAAATTTGTAATTATTTTAAAACATTATTATAACTTATTATTTAGTTATATTCTGATTTATTAAAAAATTGTAAACTTTAAGATATAAGCATAATTAAATTATTAAATCAATAAATATAATTAAGTAACTTAGAAAATTTATTATTTTAAAAAATTATAAATCAAACTAAAATAAATAAACACATAGAACATCACAATATCAAACTAAAGTAATCAAACTATAATTACTCTTACAAAGTGATGATCTTAGTTATTAACCCCATTTACGTACTATCCTGATCGTGGTAACGTCCAACTAATACTAACGCTAAGTAGGTTTTTTAGCAGAAGTTTTCAATAAAAAAAAATTATCATGAGTAAAAGAAGTAAACCATCAAAATTTAGGAATCTTACTAATAAAAAAAAATAATTTGTCAGAATCATGTGACACAATGGTAGTCACCTCTAAAATTCATGATACATGTCTAGGGTTTGAACCCATCACCCCTCAACATTAAAAAGGAAATTAAAGTTACTAAGGTATATTGACAAAAAAAAAAAAAAAAAAGACAATTTTGGGCTCATGAGACTAACCACATATCATCTAAAAAAAAACATGCTCTAAATCGTGCCATGTCAGCTAAACTTTTATGCAAAAACTTACAGTTTTGGAGACTATCCACGTCATCAAAATTTTTATTTGTTTTTCAAGTTCACGAATGCAGAGTTGCAATGTCGTATTTGTAAAATCTTGCATTACTACTATATGATCCTTTGGTTTTGGTTATTGGAAATCTCAGCTCTCGAGTGATTTTGGTTATGAGCTTTTACTGTATGATCCTTCTTTGTTTTTGCTTCAAATTCATTCAGCAAAAGCTAGGAGGTCATTCAATCTCTGACCATGAGAAGCTTCAAGCTGAGATGACTACAATAATTTCATTATATTTTAGGATAATATTTTTGTTTGTTAGGAAATACTGGTTATAAAGCAGTGAAAAATCGAATTTCGAACTTGATTCAGAAAAAATTATGTTGATGCAAATTATTTTCCTAAGAATCTTCTATACCGCTATCGACCATTGCAAAATTTAGATTGTTCTTGGGAAAGAAAAGATGAAAGGTAACAGTAGTGGTACAGCTATTTTGATTAATGTAAGAAGAACACAAGTTGCGTAATATGGTCTGGTTGGGACGTTGGTCGGAAGTCTAATCGGTGTGAAAAGAGTTAACCATCCATATTTTTACTACAACCGCAAGCATATTATGTTTAATTATTGTTGCGTAATATTCAAGAGGATCAAAACTATACTCTAATACAGTAGAACACCGAAGTTGCTGGAAAAAAAGCAGATCAAATTGTGAGTTGGAGTTTGGTGTTTCTGATTTAAAAAAGAAAGAAAATTATCGTAGTGGTAAGAATATGGATAGACTGATATCTCAAGAGAGATCAAAACAGGTAAGAACGTAACGTAATGTACAAATGCGCATGGTAGCGTTTTCATGCACCGACTGTTGACTACTGACTTATTTTTTTTTTTTTTTTTTTTTATTTTTAATAATACTTTCATTAAACAGCCAAAATACAAAGATTTAACAGAAAAGTGCTTAAAGCACTAACACCCAGCTTACTCAGCTAATCTAATCCACCACCTACGGCATCCCAAAAAACTCATACGAAGGTGGGATCCACAAAACCAAAAAGACCGAATCTCCGGCCACCTACTAACACATTACGATACTAAAAAAGAAAGGAAAACCAATACTCCAGCAAGGAGGGACCTGCTGAAACTAAGTCATGACAACGAGAAAGAGGGATGAGTTTCAAATGGATTACCCGCTTAATTTCTTCAATTACTTCCATTGCCGGTCGAGCTACTTCCGAGTGTACTCTGGACCTGCGTTCTCTCCAAATATGATAAATACAAGCCTGAAAAATTAATTTCTTTAGGAAAGCAATATTCTGGTCAGGAATTCTTGCTTTCAACCAAAGAACCTTATTTTCAAAACCTGCTGGAGAAGACAAGTGAAGCTTAGTCATGAAGTACTGCCACACTTCGCAACTATAAGAGCACTCAAAGAACAGATGATTCCTTGATTCTTCTCTTAAGTTGCAGAGGACGCACGAAGCTGGGACAGATAATCCCCATCTCCTTAATTTGTCTCGGGTTACCATCCTATCACGCACAGTAATCCAGCAAATGAAGGCATGCTTGGGAATCCTTCCTTTGAACCATACCTCCTTATGCCAAAACACATCACTTCCCGAATCAAATAATGCTTGCCATGTACTCACAGACGAGAAACTCCCCGGCTGCATTGACGGCTTCGGTTTCCACAAGTAAACATCATCCTCGTCTATATTCCCAACTATAGGCGGGTGAGGGAGACACTGTCTTAGAAGAGTAATAATCGGATGTCTCGATCTCAGCCGGTTGATCCACCATTCGCCATCCTGCAATGCGTCTGCAAAGCAGTTCTAGATAGGCCAGAGATTACAGGGCCGGCATCACCTGTTACTTCAATTAACGGGCCAAGATTTGTCCAGTTATCATACCAAAAGCTCGCTGTAACGCCTGAGACCACTTTACAAACCAGCATTTGATGAGCCAAATTTCGAAGCTTGCAGAGGCTTTTCCAGATCCAGCTTCCCTTTCTCTCAGGCGATAGCTCCCAAAAGATCTGGTTTCCTATTAAGTTTCTCCTCATCCAAGACACCCAAAGTGAACCACTAGCTGTGAAAATCAGCCAAATGAGTTTTAACCCGAGGACCTTATTCCAATCCGCCAATCTTCTTAGACCCAAACCTCCTTTCCTCTTAGGTGAGCAAACAGATTCCCAGGCTATCTTTGCCCCCCTAGCCGAGTTGGGGGCGCCAGACCAAAGGAAAGCGTTACACAAGCTCTCCAAACTTCTAATAGCTTGTTTTGGTAGAATGAAAACAGATGCCAAGAATGCTATAGTTGAGTATATTACCGATTGAATCAGCTGCATTCTACCCGCAAAGGATAAGTGCCTTGAAGTCCAAGAATTAAACCGAGCACCAATTTTATCGAGCAATGGTTGGAAATCTGTTTTCTTCATTTTTTTTGAAGATAAAGGTAATCCCAAATACCTTAAAGGCAAACTCCCCTGCGCAATTCCAAATTTGTTTGCCAATTCTCTGCACACTCCAATATCACCTCCATCAATCACCAGTTCCATCTTACTCCTATTTAAGCCAAGACCAGATAAAAGTTTGAATCTGTCTAAAATGCTAAGGATCCCTGAAAGCGACTCTTCAGACCCATCAAAGAAGATTAGCACATCGTCTGCAAAACTCAAGTGAGTAACTAGTGGAGCAAAACATAGTGGATGTGGCGTAAAGACACCGCCCGCTGCTCCTAAATCGAGCATTTTTGAGAGAACGTCCATGACCAATGTAAAGAGAAGCGAAGAGATGGGATCTCCCTGTCTCAAACCGCGCTTTCCTTTAAAGTAACCTTGAAGTTCCCCATTAAATGACACACTATACGCGGTAGTAGTCACACACTCTTTGATCCAGCCTGCTAGCTTTGTCGGGACCTCAATTAGTTCCAGAATCTTTAGCAAGAAATTCCAGTCAATACTGTCATAAGCTTTTGACAGGTCAATCTTCAAACAGCCTCTTGAAACCGGGCCTTGCTTATGGTAATCGACCACTAGCTCTGACGCCAGCAAAACGTTCTCGCACAGGAGTCTTCCTTTTACAAAGCCTACCTGATTTCTCTGAACTGCTTCGCTAACAAAGGGCTGGAGGCGTTGCTTAATAATCTTTGCAATACACTTATACAGAGTAGAGCAGAGAGAAATCGGACGAAGTGCTGAGATAGTATCCGCGCCAGGGGTTTTAGGAATTAGCGTGATTACCGTTGAGTTGAAACTTTGCAACATTTTGGAACTCACAAAAAATTCTCGGATAGCCTCTGTAGTTTCCCCACCCACTACATCCCAAGCTTCCAAAAAGAACTCTATGGGGAACCCATCTGAACCAGGCGCCTTATTCTTTGGCATCGCAAATAGAATCTCTTTTATTTCACCAACTGTTGGAATTGCTGTAAGCGCCAACGCTAGACTATGTGGGCATCGATACGTAACATATCTATGTTCCTCCTCTGATGTTAAGCACTGCACCGATGTATTATTCGAGCCAAACAAAGAACAGAAATAGTTTATAATTATGTCCTTAATATGCGCCTGATTGACTATTTTTTCACCTGAGTCATTCATCAAGTAGGTAATAGCATTTCTTGTTTGACGGTCCTGGACCGATTTAAAGAAGAACCTGGTGCAAGAGTCTCCATCACTTAGCCATCTAATGCGAGATTTCTTTTCATAGAAAGTCCTAAGGGCCGCTTCAAAAAATAGCCATTGCTTTCTTGCCACGAACTCTTCCCGAAAAAGAGAGTCAGAGGGTGCCACCAGTAAACGATTTTGCACTTCCTGAAGCTTATACAGCGCATCATTAGTCCTCTGTTGAATATTTCCAAAGCCTTCTTTATTAAGTACTTTACAGGCTCCTTTTATCGCTTTCAGCTTCTGTCTCAATGTAAAGAGTTTTGATCCGACCAAGGTGTCTCTTCCCCAAGATTCCTCCAACACTACTCTGAACCTTGGATGGGTAGAGAGAAACGAAAAGTACTTAAAGTTGGATTTTCGAATCAAGGACGATCCTGAACAGTCCAGAGAACATCGAGAATGGTCAGAATCTCCAGGAGCTTCAAAGTTAGCTTCAACATCAGGGAAGGCTTCACGCCAAGCTTCATTACCTAGGACCCTATCCAATTTACGAGTAATTGGATCATCCACCCTTCCGTTGGACCAAGTAAAGTAATTCCCCTTGATCGCAAGATCGCTCAACTGACTTTCCCGAAGACAATCTTGAAGCTCTGACATCCCACTCAGCGGTAAAGGGTAATATCGTAGTGAAAAGTGTTCAGAAGTGGACAAAATTTGATTGAAGTCTCCCAAAACCAAAAGAGGTTTCTCACTAACCGTAGACCTTTGAGAGAGCTGAATAATATCCTTCCAAGTTTGTCTCCTCTGCATTTCGCAGTTAACTGCATATACAAAGATTACCGTTGCATAAAATCCATTAGAAGGGTCAAAAACTCCACAAGCAATAAGTTGGTCCGTAACTGAGTAAATTATCAGAGAAATACTTGGATGCCATAGCACCCAGATTCTTCCTCCTTCTAGAATAGCATAATTTGTTTCAAATCTCCAATCCTGGGCAATATTATTTGCAATGGACTGGGCGTTTGCCTCCTTGATGTGTGTTTCCAGTAGAGCCCCTACCTTGAAGGAATTATTTCTCAACCAATACCTCACTGATCGTTGGCGAGAAACATTGTTTAGCCCCCTTACATTCCAACAGAAGATTTTCATTAAAAAACCATAGATAGCAAGGGAGACCAGATGAAGATTAATCCCGGAGAACAGACCCCACCGCAGTTGACTCGCGGTAAAGGTCATCCTTAGTGATTGGAGGTGACTTTTCGCTTAACGTTTTCAGCAGAAGTTGCTTTCTCATCTCTTTCCGGGAATGCTTTGAAGTTTTAACAAACCATAACTCGGGGTGATCTGACGAGTTAATATTAACACTCCTATCTGATGCCAGAAGATGGCGAGGGACTGTATTCATATCCTCCAACTCCCCAACCTTCTCTACCACCACTGAACTATTAGCGGAAACTTCTACCGAGGATTCCTTTCTAGGCACAGCACTTAGCTCATAACTATACTCCACCTCCCTTCTTTGAAGAGTAGGAGAGCAGCTTCTCACTTTATCTTTTTTCTTCGCCAATTTTCTAAGACTTCTAACCTGAGTTGCTTCTGACCTCGAAGTCGGACCAGCGGAGATACTCTGAATAATCTCAGAACTCACAGGATTCGTCGTTGGAGCAGGGCTCGGCTCGATAATTAACTCTTCCGAGGTAATAGGCCTAGGAATGTCCTTCTTAGCTTCCTCCTGATTGCATCTGTGTACTCGGTGACCAAACTTTCCACAATTACTGCATCTGGGTGGGAGGTTCGGATATTCAATCTTTATTCTGATTGAATGTCCCTTAGAATCCCTCACCTCCACCACCTCTGGCGGTGGTTGATTGAGTTGAATTTCGACTTTGATTTTTGTATCTACCAAGTGAAACGGGGGTAGACGCGACTTCTCGGTATGTAGCGGCTCTCCTATCGCGCTTGCAATGATGCTAATACCTTCTAAGGAGTATAATTGTGGAGGAACATTCTTTAGGATCGCCCAAGTATGAGCAACTATTAGATCCTGAACTTCAAGCGACGCATCAGGGGTCCACATCGCTACTGAGACTGCAACATGATCTACTTGCCAATATCCAATTTGGATTACCCATTCTCTAGTACGTTCCGACGGGATATAAACCAAGCAGGCAGATTGGGAGACAACCCTTACCGTGATTCTTCTAAATTTTCCCCAAACCGGATTGAGGTCCGCAAAGATTTTTGCTGGAGAAGGAATTGAGCCATGGAATTTCACTAGTATGTGATCCTTCCATAGACTCGAGGCTGAAAGCAAAACAGAATCCGGAGCTCTGACGACGGGGGTACCATCATCGGCGGAGAAAGGTTCAGTGACCTTCCGAAGGTTTTTCAGCGAGGATTTCAATCGCGCAGCGTAGGACACTCTATCTGATTGTGGAAGAAGTGAGGAAGACGGGAGGTTGGTGATGGCAGCAACGACCTCAGCTTTAGCTGTGATTCCTGCATCGAGTTGTGGTGGACTATCTTTCTGATCAAATTGACCGAGGCTTTCTGAATTTTTGGACGCAGAGTTTCCAGAGAGCTCGATTTTGCCCAAGATCTGAGATTTAATCTCAGGAATTGGAGAGAATGGTGAAACCCTAGACGAGCTCGAAGTCGCATGAAGAGTCGCCTTTTTTTTCTTTTTGGTTAATTGATTTGTTAAAATTCTTAGAAAATTATAAATGTAAGGATTTTTCAACAATTTCAATTATATATTTATGAATGTATTTTATACTTCGAAAAAAGAATAAATATCTAAATATTTATAGTTTTCCATATTTAAAAGATATTGAATACTAGTATTTGATTATCTCTGTAAATTCAACAAAAAAAAAAATAGAAAACTCAATTCTCACCCCAAAAAATAAGTTTAAACCTCAAACCTTTTTTTTCCTCTTTCCGCATTAGTTGTCAATTTCTCATACAAGTTTTTCAAACATTCAACGGTCAATTTTTCCGATTCCTAACAGCTAGCGAATAATTAATCATATGACATGAATAAAAACCTTCTCCATTTATTCTCATTATTTTTTTTCTCGTTATTTATTTTTCTCGTGATTTTATTTTCCTTTTACCCGAAACTAACTTTGACCCACTCGCGTTTCCAGAAACGTATGACTAACCATTTTTTTTATTGGGTCACACGTAGGACTAATCATTTATTATCACATTAATGTTTTCAGATTACAAAACATATATAACTCTCTCCCCACTTGTCTCCCTTCATTAGTATGAGACAGTCAAAGACTTCTTATAGTTTCTCTTTTTCTTATCGTTCTATTGTTATGGGACTTTCGTTGAGAATGAGACGGCGAGGAGGAAGCAAGAAGCAAGTACTAACTCCGGCGATTACTTGCTCGGAGGAGGAGGAGATAATGATTCCGTCGCAGTTTCAATGTCCGATCTTATACGATTTAATGAAAGATCCGGTGATTATCTCCTCCGGGATCACTTACGACCGTGAAAACATCGAGAAGTGGTTCGAGTCAGGTAACCAAACGTGTCCGGTGACTAACACGGTTCTAACCACATTAGAACAGATACCGAACCACGCGATTCGAAGGATGATTCAAGAATGGTGCGTCGCTAAAGGCTCAACGTTAGATCGTATTCCGACGCCGCGTGTTCCCGTGACGAGCCATCAAGCGGTCGAGATTTGTGGGAAGTTACTGTCTGCGACGCGGCGTGGGGATCACGTGGTGTGTGTCGAGATGGTCAAGAAGATGAAGAGATTAGGGAAAGAGAGTGAGAGGAACAAGAAATGTTTGAAAGAACACGGCGTCGGATTGGTTCTTTGCGTTTGTTTCGACGAGTTTTCGGAAAACGCAAACGCGTCAGAGCTGTTGGAGGATGTTTTGTTTTTGCTGACGTGGATGTTTCCGATTGGGTTAGAAGGTCAAGCTAAGTTAACTTCCAGTTCGTCGTTTACTCGTTTAGTGGGGTTTCTGAGAAGCGGTGATAAAAACGCTGCGTTTTTGGTGAAGGAGCTTTTATCTCTTGACGAAGCAAACGTTCACAAGTTAGCCACGATTAAGGGCGTCGAAGACGCGTTGGTGGGATCGATTCACGATTCTTCGTCCCTGAGTTCGATCTTCCACATGATGTCGGCTAAACCAGAGATAACCTCGAGATTTATGGAATTAGATCTGGTTAATTTAGCGGTGGAAATGCTTGTTGATTCAGAGAATAGCGTTTGCGAGAAAGCGTTACTTGTTCTAGACGCGATTTGTGAAAGTAACGAAGGAAGGACGATAGTGAGAGGAAACGAATTAGTGATGCCGATTCTGGTGAAGAAGATTTTGAAGATTTCTGAGTTTGCGAAGAAGAATTTGGTTTCTGTGATGTGGAAGATATGTAAAAATGGAGATGGTTCTGAGGTTGAAGAAGCGTTGCGATTAGGTGCGTTTAAGAAGCTTGTTGTGATGTTACAAGTTGGATGTGGAGAAGGGACGAAGGAGAAAGTTACAGAATTGTTGAAGATGATGAATAAACATATGAAGATGAATGCATTTTTTGATATTTCCGATTCTTCAATTGAATTTAAGCATTTAAAGAAGCCATTTTAATTCAAAAGAATTACTTACACTTGTATAGTTGAAACAACATTTTTTTTCTATCTAAATCATAGACAATTTTGATTCAAGAGACAAGAAAAAAACAAGCCAAAATATTATCAAATTTTCTGATTTTGTCAAATTATTTACTCATATTATGTCACTAAAATTTTTTAATGTCAAACTTAAAAAAATATATTTCATAATACTGTCTTACTATAACGACATACCATCTAAGATTCTCTAATCAAAACTCAAAATCAACATCATTTCTTTGTTAAAATCTTAAATTAATTGATCAAAGAAAAAATGTTATTTACAAGGGCAAATGAACCAGCGCCAAAGGCAATTACGGTCGTGTGCCTCTTTGGCTCTCAAATTTTAACGTAATAATCATCTTTTATCATTCTCCAGTCGTCTCTCTTATCGTTTTGGGTTTAAGAGATTGATTGTTACTTTATTAGCATTTCAAAATTTACGAAAAATATTTTAACTATTTTATGCTGTTTTAAACTTTTCAAAATCAAAAATTGTTTTTTACTGTTTGCAATAGTACATAGATAACTAATTAAAAATAAATAAATTATTTAAAAACATCAGTTAAAATCAAAATATGAGAATAAATTGGACACTTTTAAATTAATATTCATCAGCTAATCATAGTTTTATATTTATAAAGAAACTAAAGCAAAATTTTCTTGATAAATGTTTTATCAATCACTAATATATATATATATATATATATATATATATATATTAAATCATCAATCTCCAAAATTTTCTCTACTAAATAATTTCTCTATTAATAAACAAATTATATATAAACATTTTATCCAACAAATTATCCAAAAATTAAATATATATATATATAAATCATTCTCCAAAAATAAAAAATTCTCTATTAAAATCATTACATTCATCTAAATTAAAGAAAACTAAAAACAAACATACGTATAATACATACAGTTTTCATTATTAAGTATATTAAATTAATGTATAAAAATAATTTTATTTTATTATTTTTATAATTATATGATATTTTTTTATCTTTAACTTTGTATGTACATATGCCAGTCAACCAATCATAAATATTTTGCAAACTCAATTGTTTTCATTTGCTATGCCAATTGTATAAATTGTTTAATATGGCCTGAAACCACAACTATCCACGCCAACTTCCATATATGTAGTCGCAATCGTTTCATTTAACCCTAAATTTTATATTTTAGTTTGATAAGTTTGTGGTGAAATTTGGTTTGTAACTTCGTGAGTTTCATATTATCAAACTATAGTATTTTGGAAAAGTTTTATAAAAAGGATTTAAATTAAATGAGATCATTATTACCCAAACAATAAAAAATATAAATGTTAAATATATATATGTATATATATATATATAAATGTGATACTATTTATACTACTATTTCAGAATTATTTCTAACAAATAAACTCGACTTGACTTGTTGTATATACAGAATGCTACTAAAAAGTAAAGCAAATTTTATAATCTTATTAAAGGTAATTCTAAAAAAAGAATATCATATTAGTTAAAGCTGTTTCCAAAACAATTTAAAAAAAAACTCGAATCAATTTTATCTTATATTTTGCTGATTTTTTTATTTTTTTAAAATGTGACATTTTCATCATTCTCAAAACTATAAACATTTTTTTCTCCCTCTTTCTCACCTGAACACGGTTTTAAGTTCAATTGTGTTTTATCACTATCACGAGTATTTTACTTTTAGCGTATTTTAGCACAAACTGTATAGTAAGTTTATGTTAGTAAGCTTATGATAGCATAATTTAAATATCAGAAAACAGCTTTTTCAATATAATATCATAATTAAGTTCAGTTCATACGGAACTTACAAATTTGGTTAACTCATTTCTCAACTCATAAATTTTTGTTATCTTAAACATAAACTTAAAAAATTGGCTTATTTCTACATTGACCAATGATAAATGATGATGTGGATGACATTTCACCATTTATGTTTGAGTCAGACACCACATCATAATATAAAAAAAAATTATCTAATTTTTCTTCATTTATTCATATATTTAAATTAATAATCTGTTGGCAAAAAAATTAATTGTCAATACCTTATTTTATTAGATACTTTCAAGAATATTTTAAGTTTCTTTCAAGAATATTTCACGTTTCCTTCAAGAACATTTCATGTTTTTGAATAATATTTTATATTTTATAAATTTAATTTTGCACTTTCAAACGTTTTGTTTTTGCATACCGTTTTCACTTCCATACTATCTAGAATCTCACAAATAATATTACTGTTTTAAATTCAAAGATCGACTGTGAGACCATTGCACAATTTAATTTAACGTAAATTAGTTTGGTCATACTTACTAGAACACCATCATACTGTATTAGTATTTCTGTGTACATAAGTATATCTAAAATATTGACTTCAGATACAATTTATTTTTATCAATTTAATCTAATAATTTTAATATTTTTTTTAACATCGCAGGATAGCGGTTTTAAATTTTAAACATGTGCAATAAATTTCAGAATTGGTCACTATTGTACCATATGATTTCCACTGTCATCTACAATTTTGATAAACCATTATATAATTAGATAAGATATGTTTTTTTAATGCTAAGTGCAAGATTAAATATTACTTTTAAAAACCTTGTCAAATTAATATTAATTAATATTATTATTATTTATAAATATTAAATAATTAATTTAAAATAAAAATATAAAAATTTAAATTTTTGAATTTTAAAATTTTAAAATATAATATTTAATATTTATATTTTGATTAATTATTATGTGAAATAATAAAAAAGAAAAATAATAATTATTTTTTGGTGACATAATGGGTGACTTAAATATAAAGATGATGTGTCACCCTCATCATCATTTATGAATAGTCAATGTAGAAATTGATCAAATTAAATATGTGTACAAGAATCACAAAAACTACAAGTTGAAGAATGAGTTAACCAACTCTCAAGTTTTGGAAATAAACCGAATTTATAACTACATGTGAGGTATGAAAAAAGAATTTTCGGTAAGTATAATATAAATAAACAACTATATTATACATTTGAATAAGTTTGTTATAAGTCTTATATATGAGTTTGTTATAAGTTTTCTACACAACATATATCATGCTGGATTACAACACTTGACACATTATCTATTTTCTAGTGTTGTCTTTCATTCTTGGCAAAGATCAGTTCATAGGTCACGTTTTCATTCCCTTTCAGTACTACTACCCATTCAACCCAAGAACCTAAAAAGTCACCCTCTAAAAATCACTCAATTTTATAGAATTAACAACTTTTCTTCCATATCCAAAACAACAAAGAAAAATAAAAACTTTTAAAAAAAATATGGAAGCGATAACTATGTATATATCTTTTATTAAATCACAAAAAATATATATATATATATATATATAATTTGTCAAAGATCTATTTCATTAAATTTTCAAAAAGTATAATCCAACAATATGGAATAGAGTTTTGGCAAAATAAAGCATGATTAGCTAAAGAATGTCATAAAATTGACCTTACGAGGTAAATAAGTAAAAGATAGAGTATTTTGATTTGAGACTGCTTTATGTAAGTTAATAAAAATATCAATAATCTCAACAGTCAATAATAACACAATATGCGTCCCAATCCGAAACAACATGATTGTGGCAACATGTGCTATGCATAGAGATGTTGTATCGGGTAAAATAACCCAACCCAACCCAACCCGAGCCCAAAATGAGTCCGTTCGCTGCAAAACCTGATTCAAAAGAAAATGTTGGGTTTTATTACCATATAATGTACCCCAAAGAAAGCCCATGGATTCATGGTTTACCTGCGGGTACCCTAACTCTTTTTTTTTTTATTGTATGGATAGAACTCAGGAATTCAATTTGTATAATACTTTATATACATGTTTTTTTTATTTGAACAGAGAAAAACAAGATTTTAAAATTTTTCTGATAAATTATAATTCTTCTTTTCTAGTTTTTCATTGACTATACAAATGATAAAACTCATTATCATCCTAATAAAACATAAATTATAAATACATAGACCTTTAAATAAAATTTAAGTGTCATACAAATAAAAAACACTCTAAAAATCATATTTCTTCTTAATCTCGCATGTCTCAATGAAAAACATATATCACAAAGGTTATCCAAATATCCAAAAACAGTTAAGATCTCATGATTAGCAGCAAAATTTGATAATAAACTTATATTCTTAAACTACTTGCTATCGTTATGATATATTCCTTTCCATCATCAAATTTATCTTCAATATCACCTAAAATTCAACAATATGAATTAGTTAAATAAATACTTAATAAAATAATATATAAACCTAACAAATGCCTTATAAAACTTCAGAGCTCTAGCAAGCATATCACAAGGTGAATTCAAAAGTGTAAGTACATCTAAAGAGTACTCAGTTCCACTAATGATCCCTATCTTTTAACACATGCTGAAAATGAGTCTATCCTTGATCCAGATGCTTTGACAAATCTGACACTCTCTCGAATATTTTCTAAAAGAGCAGTATCTAACTGCAATCCTTCTTGCACTATGAGATTTAAAATATGTGCATACATCTAACATGGAAAAACTTCCTATCACATAACAACTCATTACTACTAATCATCTGAAGACGATACTTAAGGGTGTTCTACATACTAGTATTACTAGTAACATTATCCAAAGTCATGAAGAATAGTTTTCTCTCTAAGCCACATTCAAAATTTTACTAGCCATTTCTTCACTGAATCACTGGTATGTGTAGGTTTGACCTCACAAAAGGCTAGAATTTTGTTGTTCAACCTCTAGCTAACGTCAAAAAATGTGTAATTAAACAGATATAGCTCATCATAGTTTAACAAGCTGTCCACATATCTGCTGTTAAAACTCACTCCACCTTTGTGCTTTGCAAATACTTTTTTAAATATTTCTTTTTCAATTCCATATCTCTTATAGAGATCATCTCCAACAATTTCTCTAGATATATCCTGACAATTTGGATTCAAATACTTATTTCTAGCTTTTTCATACTCAACAAATCAGAAAGGCTGATCATGATAGATGATAATCTCACTCATCATAGCACAGTCTATGATAAATATGGCCTCTTTGGGCAACATTTCAAATGACGCTTTAAAGCCGATGTTCCCTCACAAGATTCTGTTACTATTTCTTACTACGAAGGATGCAATTACTCCTATGTTTGTCATCTTTCTCTACTCCTACTACCACAAACTCTTTCCAAACCTCAGATTTTTTTTTATTATTAGAATTAGGTACCTTTTGAATTGCTTGAATATGTTGCGTTTTACTTTTTATAGCAGCTTGAATTGCTGTTTCACCCTCATTCATTACCGTATACTCATTCTCAGTCTCAAGAGTTGTTATTGTCTCAAGTGAATGTGAATCCATTCTACAATTAAATTAGTCAAATCAAAACAACAAACCACATGTATCTTATGTAAATAAAGAAGTCACATAACCAGCAGCTAAAACTAGCATTCTCAACCAACACATTTTTTCCAAAAAAGATCAATAACAAAAAATAATTCTCATTCCAACCACGACTAACATGAAAATGGTAACTAACACCAACTGAGAAACATTATAAACTTTACAGAACAATGGTATCTAACACTAACTGAGAAACAACCAAATAACACTAGCAATCTATAATTATACTTCATTGCTATAAGCCTTATCAAACAAATAATTGTGGTGAAATGACAGATTATGTTCTGCTTCCATGACTGTAAGCTCTATCATACGTATAAGTTTTAGATCAGAAGGAGTGAACATATATTCGTGGTTGCTGGTATATTGGTAATAACTTTTTAAAAAATATAATATTGATGTACCCAAAATTACAAAATATATAAAAAAAATGCAAGAATAATCGAAAACAAAATCTACTAAAAGGCCAAAAGGACTTACCACAATCAGCTCAAGTAGTGAAATTTACGTTCTTCATACATAAATGAAGCAGCATAATGAATCATTTGATTTTAACTTCTGAGGAATTGTTAAGATTGATTCAAGGAGAAGAACGAAACCTTCTCTGATGTGTTAAATCAATTATTAATATTTAATTATTTGCAATCAATGAAATTTGGCAACTTTATGACATAACTAAGCTAGAGATATCACCCTTTTCAGTAAAGTTAAGATATCTGCAACTAAAATCGAGCACAACACTTAATAGGATCAACATCACATGGATCATACCTACCAAAAACGAGTCTCTAAAAAATGGAACAATATCATTTATAGTTTTTTTTAAAAAAAATAAAAATGTAGAAACGCCATCGTTTTAAGTTAGTAATATGTAAAAAACAATTCATCGAGTACCCTAAACCCCCTGTTCTAAAACTCGTCCGCATAGCCGATTAATCGGTCGAGTATTCGCTAGGCGATGAAGAACCGTGGCGAATAAGGGTGATACGATCGAGTTATACGGTGACTGTATTATTACTGTATAATAACGAAATACGGCCGTCTAGGCGATTAATCAGACGCATAATTTTTTTTTTTTTAATTATTTGGCACATTAATTAAAAGATCAGAAAAATGACTTATTAACAAAAAAAACTTCCCTTCTGATTAAAATCTTTTTTGTCTTTTGTTTGTCTTATTAAATTTTATATTAATTTATATATAAATATATTTAAAAATATTTAATTATATAAAAAAACTCCCCGAGTACTCTCCGATTTTTTTCCGATTTTATGTTAACTCGCTAGTCCCAGGTTGTTCGCACGCATAACGCCTAGCGAAATTTCGAACAAGGCCTAAACCTGATAGGATAATTTATAAAAGAGAAGCCGCATGTATTAAGCCCGTGAATTTATAGAACAAAAGAAGCAAATTTTGGGTTTAAAATATTAACAGGGTTTTGGTTACCTAATGAGTTTTTACCCATCATTAACATCTCTAACTATGCGTGATCAGTCAACAGTGTGTTAAGTGGTGTTAGCGGTTCCGACTTTTTTTCAATAAATTAAAAAATCATATTCTATTTATTCCACGTCATTTTTTATTATTTTAATATATTTATTATATACACTTAATTGTTGAATAATTTATTCTATATATTTATTATAAATGATCTTATAAAGGATATTATCAAGTAAGTAGCTCAGTGTTCTCTCTTATAAAAAAAATGTTATATTCATTTGATAATTTATCATATATATTATTATTATTTTTCTTTTTTTTTTCTTTTATGGGAGTAACTTTGAAGGTATTTAGAATTGGCCAGGCTTTAGGATTCAAAGTCGGGTTTGTTTTGGGCCAGGCTTTATGATTCAATGCCTTTGTTTCATTTCCAATAAAAAAGAAGTCCAGGTTTTCAGAGTTTTTCTAATATACTCTCATTTTGTGGAGTTTTTCTTACGCAATAGAAAGACAAAAATGCAGTCGCTCCAGAATCTACGCACTGTCATTTCACGCACATATTCAAATAATAACCAGTTATATTCTGGACAAACAGGGTTTTGAACCCGCGTCCTCAGGGTCGCACAACGAATACCCTACCATCTGTGTTAACATGTTTTCAATGAAATAGATTATATTTACTAATATAAAACCAGTAAAAAGGACAAAATCGTAATTTCTTACATTATAATTTAAAGAAGAGTATTTCAGAAGATCATGTGAGATTTAGGAGTATATTAGAAATTGATTCGTTTTCTCCCCTTTTTGTTTCATTATTGAAACAAACAAAAGATATGATTTATCTACAAACAAAAAATCAAGACTCCAAAAAATGGTTTACAAAATGAATTGTTCACTAAGGAAACTTTCAGAAGGAAACATCATCATTCCAAGACATCCCTCATCTCCGAAGTAATCATCTGTTGCTCCAATCATTAACATTTGATCTGGATTCTGAAACTCGTATCTCGGCTGCAAAACTTCCTCTGTTGCTCTGCAAAGTCATCACAGCAATTCGAACAAACATAAAGTGGAGGGAAAGTATCTGAATCATCAATTCCACAGCATCTTGTGTGCTGCCAAACCTCACAGATATCACATCCACCTTGAAACTTGAGTTTTTATTCCAAATCAACCCCAAATCATCTCACAGTCAAAGCAGAACAAGACTCGAGTCTTCCAAACAGCAAGTTCCTATCATCATCTTCCTTCAGCTCATCGATCTCATTCACCACAAAGTTTGTCAAGATGCAGTAAGTATCCCTGAAAGTTTCTTCAATTGCATGCTTTAGATCTAAGACTGTGGCTTGTGAAGAGACTGTGACTAATTCACCTGGAGGCAGCTCTGTGATCTGTTCTGATATCAAATCAATCAAACATGGATTGATACGACAAACAAATCGGAAGATTTTTTCATTGTTGTCCCATAAAGGCCACTCCTTTATAAAATGTTTGCTGTCTAGGACTACTTGAGCTGCAGATCTCACTGACTCAGATTTTGGGTAATTCAACAGCACATTTGTGTATAGTAAAAACAGGTCTCTATGAACATCAGCTCCAGATTTTGATTCAGTAACAACCCTCAAATGAATCACATCTAGCACAGGATCGTTCTTCTGTTCCATCACTTTCGTCGCATCATCAAGCTCCTGTATTGTGTAGTGAAGAATCCTCGTAAGAGGATTCACATAACATTGAACCAAAACATTCCCAACAATCACATCACTCATCGACTTCAACACGTAGTCTAGCAGACTAGTATCTCCAATATGCAATCTAGCTGAATCCCTAACATCATGCCGAGTCATACCGCTCTGCTCAGTGCTTTCATCTCTTTTAGTGCCTCCACAATTACTTCAGCAGCATATTCCAGTCTTCTCACAGGCCATCTACTTCCCAAATTAGCTGCCACAGTGCTATAACTCTTGTATCCCTGAGACTTCTCATACTCCACGACATCGCTTTTCTTCATAAACAACCTATTTGATCTTTTCTTCTGAGGATAATCCGTTGAGAGAGGAGGAGCTGCGTGATGCTTATTATTTTGAGGAGTATGAGACTTGATGATAAGCATAAACCGCAAGAGATCTTTGAGTGTCTTCAAATGCCCTTCACTCATTTCTCTGTAGTACCGGAAAACCTGTTTGATCTGTTTGCATTGTTTATGCTCTCTGAAGTCAAACTCAATCTGATCAAGCTCAAGGGAACCAAGAAGCTCTACAACATTCTCGTAATCATTTTTCGTCACACCGTAACTTCCTCGACAGAACTTGTATCCCCATCGGCCAAACCACGAGTGTCCATACGCCACTCCGTACAACAACCGAAGATCCAAAGATCTTTTCTTAGACAAATCCTCAACAGTTATCATCCTGCAAGAAGCACAATCATTCAATCTCCTATCAAAACCATACAAACACAAAAAGATATATGTTTAATTACCTTGCTCCGAGGTTGATACATATTCGATCCCAAAGGTCGACGATTTCTCTTCCGCACAAGTATCTCGATCCTCCTTCCCGACAATTGACGCAGATCAAATGACCAAACACATTAGTGTGAATCAGTCCATGTAACAGATGAGTTTGTAGATAAAAAACATCATCTTCTAAACACATACTCCACTCAGTATCAATCGGTATTATAAAATGATAATTTCTTTTTGAGACAAAGTGATTGCTCCATCCTGTAAAAAAATAAAATCACAGCTAAAGATCATTCAGAAACATCTCTTAAAGCAATCGTTAATCATTACCATGTACAGAGATCAATCCGAAATCCCCAATTTTGACATCTAGCGCGATGTATACTCATCTCAACCCAATACCCAGAATCACGATTAAACATTAACTCGTAAACCCAATTCTCAAAATCTCCTCAAAACACAAAATTACAGCGCATACTCAACTCTAATGCTATCGTTAACCATCTTTGGATCGATGCACACTCAGAATCTCAATTTAACAACAAATCGTAATCCCTAAACCGAAATAGATTCCAATGCGAAAAAACCCAGATCCTACAATCTCGTCAAACACCAATTACGATTGATTGAGACCTAATTATAAGAATCCGATTCCAATTCCTATAATCAGAAACGTGAATACGACTAAACCCAAAATCTGGAAAAAAAAGCAAAAGAACGACTTCTTCTTCGACAGTATAAAGCGGAATCACAGAGTTCTTCGCTTCGTGGCTGAGAAGCATACACCAAACAGGCGATCCACGGATGTTATACTCTTCAACCTCCGCGAGTTCCCGGAGAAAAACCCTAACGTTATCCCGGAAACTTCCGCTCCGATTAATCGGAAACTTTTCTTCTCCGAAACGTTGGAAATTATACACGTTCGGCTTCCGGTTTCTCTTCCGACAAGTCTCGATTATCGGAAGCGGCATCGTTTCGAAAGCAAAAGTTCGTTACTCTATGATCTCAAACCAGGATTTCTGAGATTCAGCATCGTTGAAGACAAAGATTGATCTTTCTCTCTCTCTCTCTATCTCTCTCTCTCTATATATATATATATATATATATATATATATTTATATCTGTGGAATTTACGCGCTACAAATTTGAAACGAAACGAAATCTGTGATTACGTTGAGAAAGTACCCTCGAAAATGATCAGTATTTACGTTAATGTGCCATCTCGTTAAGATCTAATGGTTCTAGATCGATTTTTGTTATTAGATGCATCTTGACTGTAAAATCTTCGTAACTATAAGTTTGTTATGCTCAACTTCCTCAGACCAGTTTACGAGTCTATTTCTAAAATACTCCAAATGTTGGAGAGAATTTCAAACATATTCTTCTCATTTCTCAAACACTCTTATGATGGGTCCCACATAAAACTTAAATTTTTCTCCCACGATACCCTCTTATTTGCCCTTCCTCGTTTTTTTTTTTAGTAATTTATTTGCACACGTGTTTCCCAACTTGAGGAAACTGATTTTTGGCACAAAATAAATGTGGTAGGGCCCACAAAATTAATTTTTTTCTTCGTCCTTTTTTTTCAATCTAGTTTTTAATTATATTTAACCATATTTTTCATATTCAACCTGTTTTTAACTTTTTTCACCATATTTTTCACCATAAAATAAATTATTTTTTAAATTCTTTTTCACCTTTAACTTGTTTTTAATTCTTTTTCACTATATTTTTCACCATACTCACAACAATCAGATTATGGTTTAAGATTTAGGGTTTAGAGTTTCAGATTTGAGGTTTAAGGTTTATGTTTATGGATGCATTATTGAAATCACTGTTAGTGCTATTACTTGTTATGTCTTTCAAGTTAATTAAAAAAAATATTGTTATAATCTTATAATATATTAATCATGTATGTGTATTGTTAACTACTATATCCATTATGATGCGAATTTTAAAAAATTTGTAATTTTGAAAATAAATTATTATGAAAGTTTACTGATCTTAATTTATTAACTTATTGTATTCGGTACAACTAGGAAAAGTGATAAAAATACTGATATAACTCAAAAAGTCTGAAAGTAGCAATTATACAATTATGTGTAATCTCATAACCGGGTATTACTCTTATAACTATGTTTTAGAAAATACAACTGTGTATTACTGGTACAACTACGTTGTAAGATTTAGGGTTTAAGGTTTAGGGATTAGGGTTTTGGTTAAGGGTTTGGGTTTTATGGGTTATAATCATGTATTTGTGATAATAAAACCAACGTTTACCCTATTAAATATGATATCTAATTATTAATCTAGAAAAAATGAAAAATAACATGTTTTATCACATAAACCATAAACATATATGTGTGTTGTTAACTTGTTTGATCATAAGTATACGAATTGCTGAAATTTTGTAATTTTGAAAATCTATTATTATGAATGTTTTTTAATCCTAATTTAGTAACCTAATGTAGTCGATACAACTCAAAAAATTGACTACAAATATGAATGTAACTGAAAAAACCATAAAGTGACATTTATATAACTACATGTTATTTATACTACTATGTACAACTATAGTGTGAAAAGTATTTCCAAAAGAGGTTTGTATTCGTACTTTGATTGTAGTAGTGGTGGTAGTGGTATCAGAGATTGATACAGCTATGTATTATTGGGTATTACTCGTAAAACTATGTAATAGAACGTACAACTGTGTATTACTGGTACAACTATGATTTAGGGTTTTGTTTAGGGTTTAGGGTTTAGAGATTAGGGTTTGGGTTTAGGGTTTAAGATTTTATGGTTTTAATCATTTATTTGTGATAATAAAACCAACGTTTAGCCTATTTATCATGATATCTAGCTATGAATCTAAAAAAAGTTGAAAATAACATGTTCTAATCTAATAAACCTTAAACATATATGTGTGTTGTTAGTTCATTTGATTATAATTATGTGAATTGCTCAAAATTTGTAATTTTGAGAATGTATTACTATGAATGATTTTTAATCCTAATTTGGCAACCTAATGTAGTCGATACAAATAATAAAATTGACAACAAATATCAATATAACTGAAAAGACCAAAAACTGACATTTATACAACTACTTGTTATTTATATAACTATGTATAACTACAATGTGAACGCTCTAGTGTTAACAAGTGTGAACGCAAAATATTTTTTTTTTATTGAACAGTAGTGTGAATACGCGGGATGGGGCCCAGTGGCGCGTATGATGCAACACCAGTTTTATACAGTTGTGTTCAGTTGTATTATCAAAATGTAGTTGTATACAGTTGTTTTCAGTTGTATTATCAAAATATAGTTGTATTCTCAAAACAACAAGAACATTACAATAGAGTTTAACACCTAAAATGTGAGTTTAACACCTACAATAACACAATAGAGTTTAACATATAAAATAACACAATAGAGTTTAACATATAAAATAACACAATAGAGTTTAAAACCACAAAACAACACAATAGAGTTTAAAACCACAAAACAACACAATAGAGTTTAAAACCACAAAACAACAAGAACAAAAAAAAACACATAAGAGTTCAAGCATTAACAAAAGGGCTTTGCCTAAATTTAGAAGGATATTTTTTCCTTTTCAGCCTTTAAAGATGGACTAGGGCTGTCTTCATCACCCTCTTCATCCTCACCACCACAACCATATAATATATATAATTTAATTTTATTATAGTTTATATTGATAAATTTAATTTAATTATAATATATATATGTAACTATAGACAATTATAATAATAAATTATTAATTAATTAATTTTATTAATACTAATTTGTTTATAATATTTACAAAAAACACATCAGTTCAATTAGTTAACTATCCACTCTTTGAATACAAAGATAAGACTTCAATTTTCCTATTTGCTAATTTTCAATAATTCTGCATTATATATATTAAATATATGATACATACATAAAACATTGATTTGGTCTAGTGGTTCATGTTACTTGTTCTTTTTTGTGGGAACTTAGGTTCAATTCTAGGTGTGTGCAATTGTTAGAAGGAAAAAATGTGGACCCTACTTTTTCCCACTTTTTTTTTTTAAAAATGTTGTATCCGAAGAAAAATGAGATTGGTGGGCCCCAACATGATTTTTTTATTTTTTATTTATTTTTTGACCCGGTTTGAATTTGGATGTAGACAGATTATCCAACGGATCGCGGTATGAGTCGTAAATAAGTTTAAGTTTATTGGTTTTTTGGTAATTGTATGAATTTTAACTATTAAAAAATCTAAAATAAAATTATAAGGAAAAGAGAGTATTTGAGAAATGCTTTTAAGTTTTAAGAGCTTTTTAGAAATTGACTCCCCGTTTACCCCAGTCAGTCAACATGAAAACCCAGTAAAAAATGAATTTTTTTTTTTTTTACTGTGTTTAGTTCTTTTTTAAAAATTTATATTTACTGTTAAATATGCATAATTCCCCCCCCCCTTCATTTAATATTATATTTTAAATCTTATATTTGTCAAATGATATATAGGTGTAACCTTTGAAATCACATTTTAATCCCTTTTGTCACCATAATTAATTAAGTTGGAATGTCTCAGTCTCATCATCAAGCACAATTTTGCGTTGTGTCACTCACTCACAAATGAAACACAGAAGAAAGAGTCTCTTGACACATCCTAGTAGATACAATATTGGTTTTTCAAATCGAGAACAATGAAAAACCCACATTTCAATCAAAGATAGATGGAAAAGTAAGTTGTAATAACATGAGATGTGGAACACTTCAACTCATAACTTATGTAAACTGGGATGTATAGATACACAAGCTAGACATATAATATCACGCTTTTGTATAGTTTGGATCATATTTCAATTTCCTCTGAACAAAAATATAAAGCATTGCAACGAATTACTACTATGATTATATTTTTCCCCCATTTAAAATCTTGTTATTTGGGTAATTGACTCTAATATTTTTATTTCAATACTTTTTTTGGCATCAAGTCTTTAGAATAATATAAAACATGACCTGTTTTTTTTTGATAAAACTAGTCAAATTAAAAAGAGAACTTGCAGCATTCCAGATACACAACCAGAACTATAATTTTACTTTTATATATATATATATATATATATGGAACTTTAAAAACCGTTCTTAATTAAAAAAATCGATTTCTCTCTTTTAAGGTAAAAAGAAGAAATTGATGAAAAAGACCAACAAAAAACTTGGTGACCACGGTATCACTTTAAGAAAAAGAAAATAATAATATAATGTTAATCGTTGTACATTTTACCGAGGCGTAATTTCTGAGATGGTGCATTCGTTATTCGACAACGATGATGATTCAGTATCACGAGGACTTCTTCTGACGCAATAAGCAGGCGGTTTAGGCTTACGAATCGCCTCAGTTTCACTCCTGAGCAACAAAACAACCCACGACATCGTTCGTCTGTCCTCACACGACAGTGTTTCTTGAACACATGTTAGGCCAACTGTTATACATCTTAAAACTATTATCCACGTCCGATTTGGTGAATCTCAAAGCTGAACACATCTGATTTTTCAGAGTATATCCCACCCATCACGTATTCTGGAGACATGTAACCACCGTAAAAAACAGAAAATTTAATTATTATTATGTCAAAAGATAATTGTATTATTATTTTTTTGTTTAGATAATGGTGTTTTGATCGCTTACTAAGTTCCAACTATCCTCCTCGTAGTAGCTTCCTCATCGTCGTCCCTTGCAAATATCCTTGCCATCCTAAAATCTGATATCCTTGGGATCATATCTTTATCAAGCAACATGTTGCTCGCTTTCAAATCTTTGTGGATGACCCTACAACCCGAGTCTTGGTGAAGATATAAAAGTCCTTGAGCAATACCCTTGATAATATTTAATCTCTTCTGCCAATTTAGCTCAGAGCTTTGGGTTTTGTCTAGAATCAATCACAATTTACTATTCACAACCAAAACTGGTTAACTTGTTCCAGTGACATTCAACCTTAGAATAAAGCTTATAAAATGGTATAATCGAGGCTTACATATTCCACGTATTCATAAACCAAGATCTTCTTATCTGAGTCAGCATAACAACTAAGAATTTGGACAATGTTAATGTGCTGAAGCTTTGCAATCAGCTCCTGTTGGAACAATATATTAATAAGCATGTGTACTTATAATATATAGTTAAAATATGAATGAGAATTTGCTTAGGGAAGGTCAAATATTTTTTGTAACTTATAAATTTTGGTATTAAAAACCAAATAAATTGGCCATTAAATCTATTTGACCACCAAGCTATTCCTCTCCTATAAATACCAAGCTATCTAGAAAAAAAAGCATCCTTTCATTCTAAAAGCAAGAAAACACCATTAGACATATTTTAGATATTTTTTGAGAAGTTTCTAAGTGTTGAATCTCTCTTGAAATATCTTCTTGGTTGTTGGTGTTAGGTGCTAGTAGCTAAGAAATTCACAAGGTTTAACAGGTTCCTTCATTCTCCTTCTTCTACTTTTATCTTTCAAAAATAGATTATTGTTCTTGAGTATATAGTAGATAATTAGCTCGTAGATTCAAACATGAATGAAACATCTTTGTCTTAATATTTGATTGTATCCTGGGATTCAAAGAATGCATGAAAACTGTCTCATTGCGGGAATTTTATTGAGTTAAAGAAATGGATCATCTCGCCTCCAAATATTTTTTTTGTTTGTTCTTATGATTCTATAAAATAAAATTTTGTTTAAGGTTTTATAGTTTATATTTGTTATTAAGTCATGTTAATCTTATTTATTATTAAATTATCAATATTCAAATGTTTTGTCAATGAATCATGCATTGTTAAATATTGAATATAATAACCATGATCATGAAAATTAATATGTGAAATATGAAACTATAATTCTTGGTCAAAGAATAAAATTAAATATTGTTAGCTTGTATGTTCTTGCTAATAACTATGTTAGTCACTCTTGAATTTATTATTCATGGTCAAAATGTTATACATTTAATATTGGTGAATTATGTAAATGCTATAATTATTTTGCTAAAATAAGTTATGGCACATAAATGTCAATATTAATGTTTGTATATATATATATAGATATATATATATATATATATAAATGTGTCAAATTCTGATGTATATCAGAGTGTCATGTGAGTGCCTAGTGCTATATGCATAAAACTAATGATTGACAAAATTGATGGAACTCAATTCATTATATGGCATGAGAAGATCTATATCTCATTGACCATGCTGAAATTAGAGATGTAACTCAATGAGGATAGCATATGCTTTCTCTTGAGAATACTAAATAATAAACATCTGGATTTAATTCACACTTATTTGTGTGATTTATTTACCCATTAGAGGAGGTAAAAAGTATTTTGGGACTTTCATTGATGATAGTACAAAATATTGATATATTTACTTGTTAAAAAGTAAAAATGAGGCTTTTGATAAATTCAAATAATATAAGCTGGAAGTTGAAAATCAACTAGGAAAAACTATAAAAATAGTTCGGAGTGATATAGGTGGAGAATATGAAGGAAAATTCGATGCATTATGTAGATGACATCATTCATCAAACGACTGCTCCTTACTCACCAGAATCAAATGAAATTGCAGAACCCAAAACCGAACTTTAAAAGAAATGATGAATGCAATGATGCAAGAATCAGACGTAACTCAGAACATGTGGGGGGAAGCTTTAATGACTTCGAAACAAACAATGCTGGCTAGGTCAACAATGGAATCTGACTTCAATGTGTTGGACAAAGCAGCAGAAGAAGCAGAACATCTTCAAAATTTTCTGGAAGATATTCCGATGTGGAAAAAAACATTGTCATCGATTCGGATACACTGCGATAACCAATCGGCTATAGCTCGTGCTAATAATAGCTTGTACAATGGCAAGTCACGTCGCATACGTAGATGACATAAGACCATTAGACAATTGATCTCAAGTTGTGTAATTTTGCTAGATTACATCAAATCAGCTGATAACTTAGCAGATCCTTTTACGAAAGATCTAACCCGAGATTAAGTATTGAAATCATCAATAGGAATTGGTTTAAAGCCTATGATTTAACGATGAAATTTGGCGGTAACCCCACATATACTTTCTAGGTTCAAAAGGACAACTAAGTCAAATTAAGTCTAAGAAAACACTGTGAAACTTATGTTTCTACCCAATTCCTAATAATGATAAACAGTATTGTCTGCAAAATTGAGGGTAACCGTAAAATTTATTAATTTCATCATATTTATTTCAAGGAAGTAAAGCAGAATACTTCGAAATAGAATACGAGAATCACCTGTTGAGTGTAAAATGGGGTCGTTTCTATGAGAATAAGGAAATGTTGTATTCTCCAAATTCACTCAAGAAATATCAGGCATGTTCAAGGCCAAAATGAACACAACGAGAGAGCGAAAGTTCTACTAGAAAATATAACTGTGTTATATCTATTGTTTCAGTTTACACTAGAAATCCGGATGGTTCAAGACATCGTGTTCACCAACTGGACTTGTAAACTCGATAGATTATAACAGTTATTGGTTCAACGTTGAAAAATGCAACCATTTCATATACATTTATTTTTCGCATATACTCAAGAAAGTCTTCTTTCAGCTTAAATCTATCCAAAAAAGGTTTTTGAAAAACATCCTCAGTGTTTTAGAGTAAATTCTATTCATGTGGGGGATTGTTGGAACAATATATTAATAAGCATGTGGACTTATAATATATAGTTAAAATGTGAATGAGAATTTGCATAGGGGAAATCAAAAATTTTTTTGTAACTTACAAATTTTGGTATTAAAAACCAAATAAATTTGACCATTAAATCTATTTGACCACTAAGTTATTCCTCTCCTATAAATATCAAGCTACCTAGAAGGAAAAAATCATCATTTCATTCTAAAAGCAAGAAAACACCATTAGACACATTTTAGATATTCTTTGAGAAGTTTCTAAGTGTTGAAGCTCTCTTGAAATATCTTTTTGGTTGTTGGTCTTAGGTGCTAGTAGCTAAGGAATTCACAAGGTCTAACAGGTTCATTCATTCTCATTCTTCGACTTTTATCTTTCAAAAGTAGATTCTTGTTTTTGAGTATATAGTAGATAATTAGCTCGTAGATTCAAACATGAATGAAGCATGTTTGTCTTAATATTTGGTTGTATCCTGGGATTCAAAGAATGCATGAAAATCGTCTCATTGCGGGCATTTTATTGAGTTAAGGAAATTGATCATCTCGCCTCAAAATGTTTTTTTTTGTTTGTTCTTATGATTCTAAAAACAAAATTCTGTTTAAGGTTTTATAGTTTCTATTTGTTATTAAGTCATGTTAATCTTATTTATTATTAAATTGTCAATATTTAAATGTTTGTCAAAGAATCATGCATTGTTAATATTGAATATAATAAACATGATCATAAAGATTAATATGTGAAATATGAAACTATAATTTTTGGTCAAAGAATAAAATTAAATATTGTTAGCTTTTATGTTTTTGCTAATAATTATGTTAGTCACTCTTGAATTTATTATTCATGGTCAAAATATTATACATTTAATATTGTTGAATTATGTAAATGCTATAATTATTTTGCTAAAATAAGTCATGACACATAAATGTCAATATTAATGTTTGTATATATATATATATATGTAGATATTAAAATATATATATATATATATATATATGTGTGTTTAATAGTTTATTTCAATTTCAAGAAATAAATTATATTGCAAATTGATATTTTAAAATCCGGTTTTACAAGGTTCTACAGCTGCATCTCTGTAACGAACTCAGTGATCCATTAAATTGACACCTCCGATAGTCTTTTACTGCAATCTCTTCCTGGTCAAGTAACCTTCCGTGCTAACACATTTTCTATTATAGAATGAAACTTTCCCAGTGAAAAACACGGGAAAACAATCCAGATCTCCACGAGATTTGGGACATCTTATCAGTTGTCCCCTATTTTCGAACCACAATTTTTATCCCCATGCGACCATAGTTTTAGATCTATTTGAACCCGAATTTGTATTTCTCGTCCTATTTTCCCATAATTTCGGTTAACCGTGGTTTTATGCTAATCGCTAACCCAGATTAATATAATGTTAACCAAAAACCTAATTATACCAAAAACATGTTAACACAAAACCACACAGATGCTTCCAAAGCTGGCGGTTGCTTACCACGCGCATTTCCTAAGCGCGTAGGATTTAACTTTTTCTCGATATTATCTCTCCTATCTCTCTCTTCTCGTCTCAGGATTTAACTTTTTGTCTTTTTTTTTTTTGGTTTGATCTCTAAACTAAACTTTTCTTCAATCTCTCCACAATATATTCGATGAACCTTCGTTTTTTCTTTTGATTTGATCGACTCGAAGGACGAATCAAACCCTTGAAGAGAGAAACCTGATCTTGAGGTTTAAAGAAAACCTGTAAAAGACAGGAATCGAGCTCGTGGCTAACTTTTTTTAATTCTTCCGATTCTGCTAATTAGCCATGAGACCGATTCAATCGCCTCCTGGAGTAGCTTCGCTGATGAAGAGTCGCTTGCGTAAGCGTCCGGACCTCAGCTTGCCACTCCCACACCGCGACGTGGCTCTCGCTGTGCCTCTTCCTCTGCCTCCTCCCTCCTCCTCCTCCGGCGGCAGCGGTTGCTCTGCTCCGATGTCGGGTTCCGCGATCTCTACCAACATCTCCGCCGCTAAAAGCTTATCCGAGCTAGAACGCATGAATCAAATCGGAAGCGGCGCCGGAGGAACGGTTTATAAGGTGATTCACCGTCCGACTTCCCGGCCGTTCGCTCTCAAGGTGATTTACGGAAACCAAAAAGACAACTTGAGGCGCCAGATCTGTAGAGAGATCGAGATCCTGCGAAGCGTGGATCACTCCAACGTTGTGAAATGTCACGATATGTTCGATCATAATGGCGAGATCCAGGTTTTGCTTGAGTTCATGGACCATGGATCTCTCGAAGGCGTGCACGTGTGGCAGGAGAAAGAACTCGCCGATCTATCTCGGCAGATTCTCAGCGGACTGGCTTATCTTCATCGCTGTCACATCGTCCACCGCGAACTGTTTTTTAATTTTGATAAATACCAGATTTATATAATACCAGATATGGTTCGGATCCTAAACCAGTCGATTCCATAACAAAACAAGAAATACAAATTCAGGTTCAAATAGATCTAAAACTATGGTCGCATGGGGATAAAAATTGTGGTTCGAGAATGGGAAATAACTAATAAGATGTCCCAAATGTCGTGGGGATCTGGATCGTTTTCCCAAAAAACACTAAATAAATTTTCCAATAATTATTACCCTGTAAACAGTACCGAAGCCCATTTTCTTAATTAATTTACAATAGAATGTGTGTGTGGTGTTTGAATTATGCATGTTTTGAGCCAGTAAAAAGATTAAGAAATCTAATCGTTTGTGGCTCCTTTTGTAAAACATTGTTTATAGGGGATTGCTTGTAAGGTTATCGATCATAATAATACATTCAACAACAAAAATATTTTGGAGAGCTTCTTTTAACGTTTCTAGATTAGACATGTTAAACTGCACCATTGGGATATCTACAATTACCACACACAAAAAAAGTTCATTCTAAAAAAAAAGATAGATTTTATTGGGGATATTAAAGCCACTAGGCTATGTTGACAAAAAAAAAAAAAAAAGATAGATTTAGTATAAATAAATTTCCAAAATGATCATTTCAAAAAAGTCTTAAATTTGTTTACGAAAACCCAGACTAAATTAATGTAAGATATAACTAACTTTGTGATTAAATTAATATTTGCTGATTAATATATTTTAAAACATATTTTCGTGATTACAACACGTCGAAAGAATGAGAAAGGCATTTGATTCTTTGAGACCATTCACGGCAATGTATATTAATTGGATGAGCGAATGCATCACTTCATCATCACTCTTTATCATTGTCAACGGTAACCTGTTGTAGTCAGTTTAATGTTACAAAATGATTACGGTGAAGTAATTTACTCTCTCCTTGGTTATTTGTTGTAGTAATGAACATGTTCTCTTAGATGCTATGGGCGTAACACCTGATGTGGCTGATTTGTTGAAGACATTATGTTTTTTTTTTCTGACGAGGAACTTAGACTCTTTTCAAGACATTGCAAATCTCTATGATGCTAATTTACTCAATTTAAGGATTTTAAATCGTCGGAATCATGTGACACATTGATGGTTGTTGGACAATCTCAACATTAGAAGAAAAGAAAACTTTCCTTAACAAGTTGGTTAAGAGAAACAGAAACTTAACAAATTAACTAAAAGGAATAATGTTAGTTTTCTTGTTAAGAAAAATAGAAGTTTGCTAGAATTAGAAGTTAGCTAGTTCTATATAAGAGATTATGGAGAGATGTTCCATATAATCTCAAGAGAAAAGATTTAGTTTTGAGTGAGTTTTTAAATCAATAAAGAAGAGTTGTTCTTTAATCTCTTTAACTTGTTATACTTTGAAAATATTAATGGTCACCTCTAAAATTTATGACACATGTTAAAAGTTTGAACATAACACCCGCGATATTAAAGGAGATATTAAAATCACTATGTTAAGTTGACAAAAAAATTTTCAAATGAACCTAAGAAAACAATTGATAATAGTTTTAATAATTTGAAAACAAATCCATATTTCATCAAAAATCGCAAAAACAGTTAATGGATTATAATTTACGGATGAGCATAAGAGAAACGTGTATAGAAAAAAATAAAAACCACTATATATATATATATATGGAAAAATCAATCAGATAAAAAAAAGTATTTAAGTTTTTTTTTTTAACTTAGTATAATAACTTTTAATATTCTATTTAATATTACAGTTTATTTCATTCCAATTTCAGACATATATGATAAATTTTAAAAGTTTCCATGATTATGTTCCACTAGTAAGTAGTATTTGAGTTTATATTGATGAGTATTAATTAGTTGAGTTGAAAGGATTATATGGTGAAGGCTAATAGTAACAGTCTGGTCCATTATCACAGCTCACAAAACAAGTGGAGTAGAATTGTAGAAGCATGAAGCTGCCTAGCTCCTTCTTTCTATTTTCCCCTTTGAGTTATGGTATCATGTAATGAGATGAAATAACATAAGATTTGTTAAAAACACGATAAACTCCATATTTAAAAACAAAAATATACACAGAAAGTTATAAACGATTTTGCCATTCACAAAGAAAAAGTGTATAATAGCTATCTAGTTCATATACTTTAAAATCAAATAGTATTGTCTAATTTTTGAATATTTTATATGTTGTGAGACAAAAATGTTATATTAGAAATTGAAGACATTCATGAACCTAGACATGGTCCTACGAATTAAATCAACATAGTTATCAATACAGTTTTCAGTTTCATTTGACAAAGAATTGATTCAATAAGACATATAAATGCATCGTATATCGTTCTAATGTGTAGGACAAACAAAGAGCTACGTCAACGCGTCTTATCGATTTCGGTAACTCCTTTGCTCAGTCCTCAATTTAAGTGGAATCCCTTTTGGTAACCAACCAATTAAAATAATATAGAACATAGTAATAAAAAGATGTAACCACCAAAATATTAGGAAAAGAAAAAACAAGTCCTCCGTTGTTTAATATGGAATTTGGAGAATTTCTATTAAAATGATAAAATATATATTAAATTTTAGTAATTGGTTTATTAAATTTTTTATTTTAAAATATATTTTAATATTTATTTACATCAAAAGTATTTTAACTAGTGAAATTTAGAAGATTTGTTATCATTTTAAAGTGTTTTGGTATAATATCTTAATTATAATATAAAAATTCAAAATTATAATTTTATGTAAAATTTTATAATGTTTTATTAAAATTATAGCAATTTTTAATTCACTTAAAATCAAATCATTCTAAATCCTCCTAAAATCCTTAAAAAAAATATTATCATAAATTTAAATTGTAAGTAATGAAAAAGACCAAAATCAGAAAAGGAAATCATTGTCCAAAATTTAAGAGAAACCGCGTTTCAAATTTCACATTGCTTTCGCCTCAAAATCTTTTGTCGTGTTCCTATTTACACCGTGTCAAATGCGTCCTCATCTTTCAATTTTAGAAATCAGCTTTTCTGAAATTTATTAAATACTTTATAATTGTAAAGCAATCACATAATATAATATAATATCGTAGATAGTAGATAGTAGATACATTCTTGAAGTTGTACTTACCTAACATTATCCAGCTACTTAAAAACTATATTTGAATCTCCAAAAGACGAAACCAGATTCATACCAAACCGAAAAAAAAATGAATTGAAATTTTGTTTTACTTAAAAATAGAAACAGAATTGATTAAACTCTGAACCGGAAACAGAAGCAGTAACAAATATGTAATATTTGAATGCGTGATAGCGATAATCATCAATGGCATCGACCAATGATGACGATCAGCAATATGTTTTGTTGTTCGTTCTGCATAATGTTGTTCATTCTGCAGTTGCAATTTGGACCCATGTTTTTGACGACTAACAACTAGATTTTTTCACATTTTAAAATTTCTATATTAACGATATTTAAATTTGGTGATGTTATAACGACTACAAGATAACTAAAATTTAATCGTTGAGCTTTTTTTTATCAAAATATTATAGTGGCTTTAATATTCTTAGTAACATTGAGAAGTGCTAAGTTAGAACTCTAAACATGTATCATGAATTTTAGAGGTGAACACCATTATACCACATGATTCTGACAATCGTTGAGATTTAATCACTAAAAACGTGCAATGTATTTATGACCACGAAAAATCGTAAATATAAAAACTTGCTCAGTTAATCCAAATCATCACAAACTCAACAAACAGATGAGTAAATTCAAGATTCAACAACAAAATTATCGAGATGTAAATCTTTATATAGAAATTCATGCCTAATAACAAGTAAATCAAAGATCTAAATTGAATTGAGAATCATTATCATAATATAAAAACTCCAAAAAGTCAAACATCAAACTTAAATTCACAAAGAATAAATAATATAGTCAAATATATGTGGTCAAATTTTGATGTTAACTGTGGTCACCTCTGAAAATTTATAACATATATCTGAGATTTTAACCCAATATTCCACAATGATAAATGAATATTAATGTCACTAGGCTAAATTAACAAAAAAAAATTGATGTTAACTCTAAAATAGATTAGATATTTAATTAAAAGAGTAATAAAATGTTTACACTAATAATAGTTGAATTTATCAAAATAAATATTATTAAATGTCAGATCAAACAAAGTAAATACAGACATTAAATACGATTTAAAAAAAAAAAAAAGAATTTATATACATACTCTGCTTATTTTATTACTACATTTCTATTTTTTTATCTAGATTTTTATAAAAAAAAATTCAAGATCATCATTATAAAAAATTAGTTATCTTTTTTTTACATACACTCCACTTTTTATTTATGTTGACAACTAAAAACATTTTGTGTTTTAACTGAAAAAATTTAAACAAAGTTTATTTGTCTTCATTTCTCTTTTAGTTCTTTCTCGTCTCATCTTATTTATTTTTTTAATTAATTTTTTTGCATATTTTTCAAAAATGTTATTTTACTTCTTTTCTTTGTGTTTCCATATGTCATTTATTTCTATTTACAAATTGACAGATTTCTGATAAACAAACATAAACATAATTCACAAATAATTATATTATTTCGGTCGTATGTTTGTCAACTCCTGTAAAAATTAACTTATAAATTTCAAAATTGGTACCAAGCCAAAACAAAAAAAAAAATATATATATATATATATATTATTTTTATAGGATATATCGTAATCGAACGTGTGTGTGTTAAGTCATAACTCATAAGTATATATAACACTCACATTCCATAGCTTCTTCTCTCCATCATCTCTCTCTCTCACAAATAACAAAATAAAATAAAAATGTCTCCAAATCCAAAACCTCTCTTCTTCTTCTTCTTCATCTTCATCTTCTTCTTCTTCAACTTTCCTTTACTCTCATCCTCTCTATCTCTCCACCTTCCCCTCACATCGCTACAACTATCTCCCTCCACCCCATTTGCCACCTCCCTCATCGCTCGCCGGAACCCATCTCCTTCGTCGTCTCCTCCGTACAACTTCCGATCAAAATTTAAATACTCAATGGCTTTAGTCATCTCTCTCCCAATCGGAACACCACCACAAACCCAACAAATGGTTCTCGACACCGGAAGCCAGCTCTCGTGGATCCAATGCCACCGTAAAAAAATCCCTCCGCCAAAAACTTCATTCGATCCGTCGCTTTCTTCTTCCTTCTCCGATTTGCCTTGCTCTCATCCTCTCTGTAAACCACGAATTCCCGATTTTACCCTTCCCACTTCTTGCGACTCCAACCGTCTCTGTCACTACTCTTACTTCTACGCCGATGGTACCTTCGCTGAGGGTAATCTCGTCAAAGAGAAAATTACTTTCTCAAATACCGAAAGTACCCCTCCGTTGATTCTCGGTTGCGCTACTGAGTCTTCGGATGATAGGGGTATTTTGGGAATGAATCGTGGTCGTCTCTCTTTTGTTTCACAAGCAAAGGTTTCGAAATTCTCTTACTGTATACCTCCTAAATCAAACCGTCCCGGTTTAGCTCCGACCGGTTCCTTTTACCTCGGAGAAAACCCGAATTCTCACGGGTTTAGATACGTTTCTCTGTTGACTTTTCCCGAGAGTCAACGCATGCCGAATTTGGATCCTCTCGCTTACACTATACCGATGATTGGGATTCGAATTGGTCAGAGGAAGCTTAACATTTCCAGTTCGGTTTTTAGACCGGATGCAGGCGGGTCGGGTCAAACCATGGTTGACTCGGGATCCGAGTTTACTTACTTGGTGGACGCAGCTTACGATAAAGTGAGAGAAGAGATAGTGAGAGTCGCGGGACCCAGACTCAAAAAGGATTACGTGTACGGTGGAACAGCTGACATGTGTTTTGTTGGATACCCGATGGTGATCCAACGGTTGATTGGCGATCTTGTGTTTGAGTTACGAAGAGGAGTTGAGATACTCGTTCCGAAAGAGAGGGTTCTCGTCAACGTAGGAGGTGGGGTTCACTGTGTTGGAATCGGACGGTCAAGCATGCTTGGAGCAGCTAGTAATATAATCGGGAACGTTCATCAGCAAAATCTATGGGTTGAGTTTGATGTAACCAATAGGAGAGTGGGATTCGCTAAAGCTGACTGTAGCAGATTACCGTGAGAGAAGTAGGTTCTATTCAGGTGCGGTCGAGTGTGGGAGCGTCGTCCGATGATGAGTTAATCGGACGGTACATATTTTAATATCAGTTTTGTATTGTGGGTCATCGGTGAAGCGACCTTTCATTAGGGGCTCTGAACAATGTACTACAATAATTAAAGTGATCACGTAGATTTTTATGGTTGTATATTATATGGTTTATATAACTTGTTACAAAATATCTATTATATTGTCACTGTGGTTTTGACTCGTGTTGCCAGAAATTGTGGATGAAGGGTAACAAGAGATATATAATTAGGTTTAAGAAAATTGAAACGGATATGGATTCATAATATATTATTTTTATAGCAACACTTATGTAGTATAATAAACCAAAACAATAGATCTACTTTAAGCCGATTGTCCACAAATGTGGCCACAAATGGACAAATATCATCGCATCACACAAGATCACAATAAACAGTTTTATCTACAGTACTGCGGAATTTCTGATAAATTTTGTATCGATATATGTTTTAGGAAACAAATTCCATATTTAGTGTATAGCCTTTAAATTTTTAACCATTTGGACAATGAACTTCCCTAACCAAATAATTATAAAACCTGTTTTTAATTTTATTAAGTTTTCCGTTCGAATCATATGATAAAATAATAGTTATCTTTAAAATTCATGACATATGTATCAGATTTGAATTTAATATCTTGTAATATTTAATGGAATATTAAAATTATTAGGTTAAATTGATAAAAAAAATTATTAAATTTTTCATTTTAAAGTATAGAAATTTATAAGGTCTTAAACTCGTGGATGTTATTTTGTCTAACACATAATAACTTAGTCACCAACTAGTCAGGGCAAGTGGCTGCAATTATTATAATTAACGTATAATTGAATGGAATGTGGAGAAGGACGAATTGATTGGTGTAGATATTATATAACTTGCTTGCAATGTAATCCTTGATTACAGAAATCGAAAATAATTTAAATGAAAAGACAAACAGGGATGGCTTTATATTTTATTGTCTCTGTGATATTTTACTTATTAGTAAGACAAACCGAAATCAGGATCACAACACGACATAAAATAAATATATCCATTTTTATTATTACAAAGCAAAAACATAATCTTCAAAAATTTGGAGAGAAGGAAAATGATGCAATGTATGAACCATAAAAACACATGCGACATATCAATTAGCACTCGGACAGTGCAGATGTATCGTCCCATCTCTCTATTGTTATAATTTAATAGTATTTCCAGTATTTCCTAAAATTGAATTGTATACCATCTACTTCTTTTTGTGGATATTAAAGAATATTATAAGAGAGTCGTTTTTCTTCGTTTGATAGTTATAAGATTTATTTTTTAGTTACTTTGAAACCTTTCAGCATCAATCCAAATTGAAGTTCGGTTCTCGGTTCTCGTGTATATGTATTTTGTTTCTTTGTAGAGTAAAAATCTTAAGTTTTATTCGTCTCATTTCAAATGTGTTTCTAACAATTCAAAGAGTATTGAAAAAAGAAGAATATAAGACTGTATAAAACAGATAAAAAAATAATGATTCGATAAAATCTGATATAGTTTTAAAATCAGATGTATAAAACAATTTAGAAAGAAGATTATAAAAACAATATAGAGGCATCATGAAATTTCTGTCTTTAACTCAATAAAGCGTTCGTAATATGATAGATTTTACACACGTTTTGAGTCCCATGATACAACCGTTTTGAGACCAATTTGTAATATTCGAATTCAAAATCTACGAATAAAATATTTACGATATACTCAAGAATTCTAATTGTTTCTGAAAGAGAAAAAATGATAGAAAAAGAAAGATGGATATTTACATTTTTTATTGCGTGAAATACAATTTTCCGTGTGTGACCCAGTATGTTAAAACTGCTCTCCCCGAATTCGTTTTATGGTGGAATTATGGACGATAATGTCTTGGAGATCACATTCCCTATAATCCACCCAAGAGCCCACGAACCACAGACAAGCGGTGGTGGCAGTATACGTGTGTGAATTATTTGGTTATCTTCTCATCACCCATGTATCAATTTAAATTTAACTACTTTGTTCTACTATTTATACTAATAAAAAAGTTTTCTCTAAACAATATGATACATTTTTACTTTTATTACTTATTTTAGTAGATCTAATTTTAATGTTCATTTTTCATTCACGTTTTTATCATCTAATAGGCTAAAGCCTTATTATTTGATTCAAAAATTTATATATATTATAGTTAGGAACTTTAAAGTGAAACTCAGATTTATCCTTAAATTTTGTAAAACAAAGATTTTTTTTAGAATTACGAATTTGAAAAATATAAGTCGCCATGAAAACCTTAAAAAAAACTAGTATTGGAGTGTAATAAGACAAGTATCAAACCAAAATACAGTTAAGATCTTGTGTATGCTAAGACAAAACAATTTGAGCAGTGCAACACATGTTTGATCGAAAAAAAGTAATAATAAAACGAAATGATAAGAAGACTTAACTTTGAATTTGAAGGAAAGTGTGAAGAGGGGCCGAAGATAAGCTGGTCAGCCTTAACTTTAAGATGGGATATGGCCAAGTAGCCGACAGCTTAGTTCCAACTCTTCTCCCAAACTCATCCTTTCTTTCTTTATATTATTCTCTTTATTCCCAACAATGACGTTCCTTTCACCCTTTTTCTTCTTTCCCATTTTTTGTTTTCATCATTATAGTTTATTACTATGAAAAAGGTTCTAATTTCAATTTCATGTCACTAAACCAAGAGTGATGCAGAACGGATCTTTCTTATTTTTTATGAAGATAAGATATATCCGTGCTGACTTCCTCACAAAGAAAAGAAGAGCAAGAGGTGTATTGTTTTCTTATGTAAATTTTCTGTCATAACAAATTTTCTGGTCCTAATAAGTATATTGCAAGGTCTTAAATTAGTTTTTGTATCTAAAAGAACCATAACATTTGTACAAAGATAAATGTAGATAAATTTTGTATACGGGTCTAAAAAAATGTAGATAAAATTAGAGAAAAATATAGAAAAACAAGAAAACTATATCTTAGCTCTCTTAGTCTGGTTATATTAAATACAAATTATGTTAATATATATCTAATTTAAGTAGAGAATTGTCGCAGATCTGAAAACAAAAAAGTCACGTACTGGGTGGCCCTCGTAATCAAATAACGGAAAGTAATTTGGTTTGACTCAATTGACTCAATGAACCATCATGCTGATTGATTCACTGAAGTGGGAATGTGTGGTGATGTATATTTCAAATTTCTTTTTCGACTAATTTTGTAAGTTAATGAAATTATTTCAACTTTGGACCGGCTAAGATGGGTTCCATTTGTCATTTTTATATGCATAGAAACATTAATATTATATGGTAGAAATAAAGTGTAGTTGGTACTCGTCATAAGATGGAGAAGGGTTGAAAAAAGAAGGGAAGATACATTATTGATTTTACGAACTCTTCATGCACTAGTGAGGCCACAACAAACCTAGAAAAAATTTGAATGAAATGACATTTTTCTTTACTTTATATGCATCTAAATATTCATATGTGGGCCTGATTGTAGTACGCAAAGTTTTAAAACACAAACCTACCAACGCACTGTGTTCATCATAAAATTTGAGTGAGCCATTGCTATAAAATTAGAGTGACCCAACGCACTGTTGGACATTATTGTGACACTTGCAATTAAATTACAATGAAAAATTTATGATACTTTCTGACGAGATGCACGACCCATATGTCCACACATTTATATATTTTGGTATGTATATTTTGATACTGTGGGAGTTTTGAATCTTCTGTCTATCATCTCTTCAATATCTTTTAGATATTATTTTGAGTTATAGAATAACTTTCTGTTCTAAAAAAAAGTTTGAATCTAGAACATAAAATAATCAATCCTCTTGTCTGTTACTAGATTACCGCGTCTTTGTGTATTGTAGATTCAGAGTTTTTTGTTCATGAAAAATAACATTTTAAGTTTTAGTTTGTGGGTTTAGATCTGCATTATCAAAATTATATATATAAAGTGATACAATGAATGTCTCATAGATAAACCGCATTTCCAGACATATAAGTTTTTCCATATTTTTTCTGTAATTAAATCCAAAATACTATTATATTCTCTAAGAAAATTGAGATAATATCTTTTGAATCAAAAACCTGGTGTAAGGTCCCAAAACAAAACAAAAAAAAGAATTCCAGAACATAACTAAGATGATAAAATAATGACCAATAGTATATACTTACGGGAAAAATATCATAATAAAACAAGTTATAAATCTATGAAAAATATAAATTCATAGCAGCGACAAATTATAATACAAATATAAAACTATTGCGTGTGGCTTCTAAATTATCTAACCACATGATTTTTATGAAAGTGACATGTTACAAAATTAGAATTTGTGTAAATGAAAAATAGCTCAATAAGAGATGAATTGTTCGAAACCGATTACAATGACGCAGTCTCAAACTTACTAACATTTGGGCAACCTTCTTGACGTGTTCAACATATCTTACGAGAGAGGTTTAATATATTTTTTTCCTTGTTTCAACATTAGGTCAATCATTTAATTTGTATAAGCCTAAATTTCGTAATGTTGTTGACTCATTTATAGACTATTTTTTTACCAGTTTGGACCACAATCCGGCCTTTTGATTTTATTAATGATATTGACAAAGAAAAATAAACACTTTAGAAAAATATCTTTATATGAGACTTCAGTGTCACAAGTGTACTCGAAGTTCGAACGACTAATGAATGACTAACATTAAACATTACCCTACTAAGGCCCAATATGTATTTATATAATTTGATGTCTAAAGGACCAATTTTTGGGGTGAAATTATGGTCGGGCCTAGTAAACAATATAATTCATCAAAAAATAATTAAAGAAATATGGAAAAAAGTGAATGAAATATATTTCGACGGAATGCACAACTATTTGCTACCTACAAGATATTGAAATTTTTTTCTGATATTTTCTGATGGATGCAAGACTATTTGTCCTTCAATATAATCTATGTATTCATTTGTTGATTTCGAGTCTCCATTTGCAGATTATAGTGTTATTTTCTTCGTCTGCTTTTATCCCCAAATGATGAGGACATCGATCCAGCTTCCAAGCCCAAAAGCCCACTAGACGACGCAGAGGCCCATCAAAGCCCATTTAAGCCAGATAAGGAACATTGGAGGTTCCTTCTTGAAGATTCTTCCACCTCCGGTGTCTTTACAATTACCATTCGGTAAAGACACCAAAAGACATGCTAAGAAATTGTACTCTTTTTCCTATCTTCGGTTTTATCCCACTGGGTTTTCCGAAGAAGGTTTTAATGAGGCAATACTCTTACTGTGCACGACGAAGAAGACTTGTTCACTCTGTCCCATCTTCCACAAGTCTTCAATGCGTTCTATCAAACTCCAACTTATGCGTCATTTTTATTAAAAATAAACTAAGTATGGTTTAGAGGCTTTTAAGCCCATTTGTTATGTTTTAATTAATTGTGGCCTTAAGCCCAATTTAATTATGTTTTCATTCTTTTGGGTTATTGGCCCATTTGTAATCTGAATAATTATAAGCCCTAGACTTAAGGCATTATATAAGCCTAAGTTATGAGTAATAATAAGATAGACTTTTCAGAAAATTAAACCTAGACATGTGTCTTACAAAAATCGGTGCCACCCTCTTCTAAGAGAGTTGCCGTGTTCTTCAGCCTGGGGTTGAAGTTCTTGGTGTATCACAAGTCTTCCGCAGCTTGTGTGGTCCTTTCGATCCATTCTATTCATCCAACTCGATTCTGGAGGTCTCGAGCTTCTCGACCAATAGTTGCACCACCACTATGCTCACATCACCAAATTCTTTCAATATGTATTTGTGTTATGCATACCACTTAAGCATTATCCTTCTAAAGCCCAATATATATTTATATAATTAGAGGTTTAAACTATCAATATGTTTGGTTTAAGATTATGGTCAAGCCTAGTGAGCAATACAAGTCACAAATTATTCCTCTTTACCTAAACTGATAACTTTTAAATTATATGTTCTTTAACATCATTTCTCCACACGAAAATAGTTACCCAAAAGAGCAGGAAAAGCACTTGCGTTCACGCTAATTACCATGTCCACACCAAAACAAACCTACAAATTTTCCTTTTTCTTTCTGATGATTAATTAAGCTTGCCAATGCAAACTCACGCAAGAAAAAACAAAATATTTAATATTAGCCATGCGAAATTGTGCATCATGTTTAGTTGATTCAACCCACTTTTAGAAAATACACTAATACAGTTTTGATAACTAATTATACCATAAGACTTTTGATACAATTACGCCCTTGAAAATTTTATATATCGTGATGCCTAATATCATCATCAGCTTTGGTTTGAGGTCAGGACCAAGCCTGCATTTAACTGGTGTTCAATGTTTATGATTAAGTAAATGCTCATTTTGTTTCATTGCTTGCTTTCACTCATAATGTTTATGTTCCTTTCGATTGGTTTCATTTATATAGTCATTGAAAATTTAGTGGACAAGCTTAAAAATGTTTACTTATAATTAATATCATATTGTTCTATATAACACACTATTAATAATTTTATTAAATTTATTATAATTTTTTTGTCAACTTAACCTAGTTGTTTTAATATATTTTTAATATTGTGGGGTGTTGGGTTCAAACTCCAGACATATGTCATGAATTTCAGATCACCATTGAACCACATGATTCTAATGAATATATTGTATTTAATAAAAAAATACTGAAATTAGCTAGAAACAATTGTTAAACATCTAAAATTTAAAATTAGTTTGTAAGGTGTTAAGGTATCAGTAAAAACGTCACAACCGACCTAAAACAAATTCGATCTTTTCTTTTTGTCATTTTTTTCCTGAACATGTACATATTTGACAATTAAAAGATGTACATATTTACTCAAACTGGTGAAAAATACAAAGCTAGTTCATAAAATACAGAACACTGAAAAATGTACAGATTAAAAAAAAATGTTCAAAAGAAAAATTTCCTTCAAGCCTAAAAAGTTCTCAAAAGTTTAACAACCCAATAACCACTAAAGTTAGCGACGACCAGTCTGAGTCTTGCCACTTGCTGCCGACCTGACCAGAGCCTCGGCTGCCGCCGCAACCTTAACTGTTCTCCGGCTAGCCTGAGAAGCCCGTAAATCCACGTCATCGCTTCTCCCACAAACCGTAGACCCTGGAGCCATCACAATCGTCATTCCCTTCCACAAACTTCTTTTGCTCACTTTTTTCATGGAATTATTGTTATCATTTTTTCTACTACTAGTAGTATTCTTATCATAGCCAATTCTCTTCTGCAACATACCATGATCATCACAACCATAATCATGATTATAATTATGATGATTATCTTCGTTCAGCCGGAAAACACTGCTCGAACTCACGGAAAAACTAGAATCATCAATATTAAGCCTCTTCGAGATGTTCTTGATCTCGTAAGTGTCAAGAAGACGAGAGTATTGCGTTTCTTGATCCCCACGAAAATGGTAATTTGTGTACCAAAGCGAAGACTTAGAAACCCTATTCTCGGCTAAAACCTTGTTCTCATAGAGGATCATGTTCTTCGTAGCTTCGATCTTGTACCGAGAAGGTCGAGGTGTTCTCGGTGCTCTTGTTATCTCAAACTCTTTCATGATCGGTTTACCTTCTTTCCTTTGATACCAAGCCCACGCCGCCGCCTTCACCACCGCCAAATCATCTCCTCCTTCGCCTCCATAAACCGTCATCGGACGTTTCTTCTTCCTCCTCTTGCTGTTGCTAATATTGTTCTCGGACATGGATGGGGAAGAAATGTAGTAGTTAGCGAATGGGAGCATTGTGATGATGGTTTTTGTGAGAGGGTGTCTGGGAGGGTTTGTGGAATTAGATTATGTGCAATTTGGGGAATAAATGTTAATAAATGGCAAAGGGAAAGGCTAAGAAAAATAATTGATGAATATATTTCATTTTTTTTTTATTTGTGTATAATAAATAAAAATGAGAAAAAGTAGGTGTGTTGGTCTTACTTCAGGGTCCACCAATGGATACGGCAATCTAAATTATTCACATGGAAAATGTTATTTTTTATTTTATATTAGTTGGAAGTGGATGTACATAGTGTATATCCTACGTATCGCCATTGGTCCCTCTACGTATATTTATATCGTGCATTATATCTCAATAAAGCATGGATGATGATGATGAAACTAATTAAAGTCCATGTTATGGACTACAAAAGTAGAATCTTTTCAAAATTAATTCAAATTGGAAAAAGTGGTTATTGCAAAAAGAAAAGAAAAATTACAAGACATATACAAGATTCAATATACCAATTGTACTTCACTTTGATAATATTATCTTCAATCATTCTATTTATACTTTGAGAAAGAATAACACGCATTGTCTTATCCTCCTCAAAGAACAAAGCTTTTGGTCCTACTGACTATCAAATGTTTTTTCTTTTTAAGTCAACTTGGCTTATTGTGGGGAGAGATTTTGTTCTAGACGTGGATGAAATGTTTATATTCAATGCCAAGACCATCTGGTCTGTCCCCAAAGCACATATGGTGGGGGATGATGCAAGTTATGGATGGTGGTATTTTGCCTAACCAAACCGGTTTTCTAAAAAACTAAGTTGTTCGGTGAAAGTAGGTATGGGCGTTCAGGTACCTGTTCGGTTTCGGTTCGAGTAATTCGGTTTTCAGTTTTTTCGGGTTTAGAGAATAGGAACCGTTCGGGTATTTTTTATTTTCAGTTCGGGTTCGGTTCGGTTCCACCCAAATTCGGGTCGGGTCCGGGTATCCATAATATATTTAAAAAATAAAATTCAATTAAATTTAAATAAAAATTATTTAAATTTTGACAAATATAAATTAAAATTTTTAGATATTTCAATTTTTTTGAATATTTGATTATTTTAATCTAAAATTAACTAATAAATTTAAATTTATTATTATAATTTGAGTATTCAATTATTATAAACCTAAATATAATTAATATATTTGAAAATATAATTATATTTCAAATATTTCGGGTACCTATTCGGTTCTCGGTTCGGGTTTGGTTTTTCGGTTATAAGAGTTTAGGAACCGTTCGATTATTTGTCAATTCTAAATTCGGTTCGGTACTACTTTTTCGGGTCGGATTCGGTTCGGTTCTTCGGGTCCGGTTATTTTGCCCAGGCCCGTAAGTGAAAGTGTTCTCTTCTACATGTTACTCCATCTCTTTTAACGGCAATTTTAAATGCGTTTTCTATGGAGAGAAAAGTTTTCACTTGTAAAATCACTTCTCCCCTTAAGACCATTGATATCTTGTCACATCAGTATGTACCTTTTCCATAAGGGAGAGTAATTGTCAACCTTGCAAATTTGGCTTCTTAGCTTTAGCTTCTGTGGACGATGTTTTTATAATTGCGGGTAAATATGTATCACCGACCCGTGACAAAAGTGTGGGTGAGGTGAGGTGTTAGAGCCCAAACGTGTTAAGAAACACTAACAACTTTTCTTTAAATCACACATAAAACCTTTGCAGACAAATATAAGAGTTATGGTCCCGACTGGCTCATGAGTAAGATGTAAGAGTTATGAGTACATAATACAGTGATAAGATCACGTGCAAGAAAAATCACACATATACACGACCAAGACAATAACCACTCCCAGGACTTATTACGACTTTACAGGATCAATCATCCACTACGATCTGTCATAAGTCACGATTGATTACTAGTTACAATAAAACATAAACTGGATCTAGGTCGGCTGAAAACTATGATAAACGAGTATAGATCTAAAATATATGAATTATTATTTATTATAAAAACATTACAACTGTCAATATTTGTAAATATGAATAACTTGAAGATTGGGATTGTCTAAAAACACAACAAAAACTTAAGGACTGGGTTGCAAATGCAATTTTCCGCTGTGTGCGCGAGCTAAGTATTAGGTATCTATTACGTTCCATGGACAAGCGCAATGCATTTCTTTCAAGTAGCTTGTTTATATGCAAATCTCTTGTGGCATTGAAACTGGACGACAATATTCTCGTCTGATGTTCCTCGTATTGCTTGTCTTCCCTCGTTGAAAACTATGCACCTTAGACGTGTGACTGTAAAATATATACTTCATTCATATTTGAACGGCTTTTATCCAATCCCCTGTTCTTGAGGATCTAGTTGTGGAAGAATATTGACGAGATTAGGGTAACGTCACTGTCCTTGCAGAGACTAACCCTAAAGATAAATACTGAATGTTATTCATATGGGATTGTGATAAACACCCCTTCTTTGGAGTATTTCAAAGTTACGGATAATAGTGATTGTGATAATGTTGCTGATAGTTATAGTATCTGGGATGGTTATGGTGATCCTAATGTATATATCCCCTCCTATGATATCAATACTGAAAATATGCCTAAGCTGGAGGAAGCATATATCGATTCTCAATTCCCCAATATCTACTTCTTTATCAAGAAGTTTATCACACCAATCACATATGTCAAGCGGCTATCATTATGTTTAGAGTTCTATGGGAGCAAGTAATATGTTTCCTTCTATCAAATCTCATATTAGAACACTAAACCGGATTTTGTTGAGGTAGAATAATTTTTTTTTTTTTGGCTCTAAGGGTAAATTTATTAAAACCAAAGTATCATTTTTACAGCGGAAAAAAGTAAAGAATTATAAAAAATAGATAGTGCTCTGGATCCAATCTTTGAAACTCCACAAATTAGGGAGATCCAAAAAAGGGAACAGGCTGAAGGAAGAAAAAGAAGTGAAGACCTAGAGAAAGGAGTAATGACTTAGGAGAAGTGGGTCTCCAAATGTGGCTGCCTCGTTAAAACCCCTATTTGGAAAAAAACCCCGTGGGGAAAAGCCAAGTAGGGTAAAAGAGTACAGCCGAAAGAGTCATCGTGAGAACCCAAAAGTTGGGGTATGTGACTGAAGACCGAACCAAGATTCCAACAATGAGGGAGAATCACTGGAGACGAAAGGGAGAAGAGCGATCAGTTTGGCCTTGACAGTTATCTGAATATCCCAAGCTATCTGTGCTACTGGTCTAGAAGAGTTGGTGTAGAGTCTTGAATTTCGCTCGCGCCATAGGTGAAACACTGTTGCCTGTAGAAGCAGGTGAGCGATAAACCTGATGTGCTTGTTGGAGGAGGACCGTGGAAGCCACTGCAAAAGAGATAAAATGTTCCGATGAGTAGGAATCATGTGAATAGTAAGTGACAAAAGTGAATAAGAATAAGAACAAGAGAAGAAGAGATGGTCCCTGGTCTCATCCTGATTGTTACAAAAGAGGCACGCTGTAGGGAGAATCGGCTGATGCGAGCTTTCGTGGCGAGTCTGTCATGGTGCGGGTATTGTCTTCAACCAACTTGAAAATGTGAAGCTATGTCAACTTGAAAATGTGAAGCTATGTTCATATCAAATAAGGTGGTCTTTGTTACATATCCGGTTGCTCAATGATTCTTCTAATTTACTAGAACTCGAGATCAGCCATAGTTATGTGGATACCAATACTTTTAGAGCTGGGCCGGTCTGGCTCACAGGTGGTCGGTCTACCATAGAATTTGTTATTTTTGAACTTGTTGAATAGTCTCTAAGATTGAAACATGAAAAGGCCTTTTCAGATCGTGTTATTAATACAAATATGAAGGGTTCACATAAAGGTCAAAGAAACAGAGCAAATCCTGATTTGCTCCAACCACAAAAACCAAAACCCCAAAAGAGATTAAAAGAAAGGCCACAAACCACAAACCCCGGCAGTATCAATCCGGTACAGTTGCTTAATAAACTGTAGAAACACACAAACTGGAAACTCAATCGAACCAAATTCAAGTGATTTTTTGGCATCTTTCTTCAAGGATTCCAAAGGATTGTAGTCTCTGCAATCATGGAAGTAACAATGTAAGGGTCCATGTTGGAAGCTGGTCTCCTATCCTCAAAGTATCCTTTCCCTTCTTTCTCTGTGTCACGTCCTACTCGGATTGATGCTCCACGGTTCGCAACACCCTTTTAACAAAGATTCATAAACATAAAAGATCAGTATACAAAAATGTTATCAACTCTTTACAATTTTTTAGAGCAAAATGTTTTACCCATTTGAAAGTGTTGATGTCAGCAGTTTCATGGTGTCCGGTGAGACGTCGCTCGTTGCCTTCACCATACGCAGAAATGTGCTCCTTGTGTCTCAGTCCGAGTTTATCGATTGCCTGCTTGATTATCTCGTATCCTCCTTCCTCCCTCATTGATTTAGTACTGAAAAAAAGCCATTTACCATTTTCAGATTCTTTTGGAAGATCAAATAGATAACGAGGTTAAGTTTCATGTTCCTTTTACCTGTAATTGGTGTGAGCACCAGCTCCGTTCCAATCACCAGGAATTGGTTTTGGGTCAAAAGATACAACCACACCAGCAATCTCTGTGATCCTCTGTTTTTTTCAAAACCACCAAAATTTGAATGTAAGTTTGTGTTCCATTAAGAATCAACAACAATCGAGAGTGTATGGTTTGATGATACCTCCAAAATGTAACGAGCGATCCATACTTCATCAGAAGCTGAGATACCAACCGATGGTCCGACTTGGAACTCCCACTGTCTCAACACAAAAAGATGATTTGGTCATTACGCTAAAAAGATTGAAACTTTTGGGTCATAGAAGTGATCTAAAGATTGAAACTTTATTGGTTTCTGAAGTAATACCTGACCAGGCATGACTTCTCCATTGATCCCACTGATGTTTATTCCGGCGTACAAACATGCCTTGTAGTGAGAATCAACAATGTCTCTTCCAAAAGATTTGTCAGCTCCAACACTGCAGTAGTATGGTCCCTGAGAGAGATGGTTTTTGTATAAACATCAGACACCGAGAACAGAGAATCGAAGAAGAAAAAAAAACGTGAAACCGGAATGTACCTGAGGGCCAGGGAAGCCACCAATGGGCCATCCAACAGGCCACTTCACATCCTTCTGCAGCAAAGTGTATTCTTGTTCGATTCCATACCTAATTTACAGAGAAAAATCAGCAATCGAAGACAGCAAGAAACCGAAATAGATTAACCAAAACAAAACAGGGGAATTTGGGTTGACCAGGGAACTTCAGCTACAACATCAGGGTTACTAAAGATCTGAGCTGCAGCATGTCTCTTGTTTGTAGGGATTGGTTCACCCGCAGGAGTGTAAGTATCACACATAACCTAACCAAACCGATAAAAAAACGTTATCTTTAACTGCTAAAACAGAACATGTGCAAGAAAACCAAAGTTTAACAACTCACAAGAATGTTGTTGCCTTTACGGAACGGATCTTTGAAAATTGCTTGAGGGCTAAGAAACACAAGCAAAAATAAAGACTAGTTAGCAAAAAAAAAAAAAACAAAAACAAAAGAGATGTGTTTGAAAGAAAAGTGATAAGTGTATTTTAAGAGGCCTTACTATAAGATCACTTCACTGTCTTCACCAGGAGCTTGTCCAGTGCTTGAACCATCATAATTCCATTTTGGGAGCTTCGATGGATCGGTCACAGGTCCAGGGAGAGTCTGAATGTAAACAAAACAGAGATTCAATCTAATCAAACTAGGAAAAAACATCAAAATCTTTCTCATTATGGGTCGATTTTTCATCGAGTTAAAGTCAAAAAAGATTACCCTGGCTTTGCTTCTCATGTCCATTCCAGAACCACCAACCCTGTAAAACCCCAAATTAGAAAAAGACAAAACACATAACTCTTTTTTTTTGTGTGGTTGAAGATGTAACTAGAAAGCTAAAAAACCAGAGAATGACAAAAACATTGTCTTTTATCCATTCTCTAGTTCTCCAGATAAAATGTTGATAAAATAACACAAAAGATCCAGAGAAAATAGGCTCACAAGGAACAAAAAATGTGTACAAAGATGCAAAAACAGAGGAAGAAGACGAACCATATGTATTCAGCGATGATTTTCTCAGTGGAGTCTGAGAGGTCAAGGTTAATAAGATCTGTAAGAAGACTCATGGTTACAAACAAGGAACAAGATAGTTGTTGTTTAATTGTTGTAATGAGAATCGGAAAAAAATATGGTTTTTGGTTTATGAGATGATGTTTTGGGTTTCGTGGTTGTAGGAGTACTTATAGAGCAACGAGGGTACATAGAGATTGAGAGAGACTCTGTGTTTACAAATATTGTTTTTTAAATTATAAAATAAAATATAATAACGCGACTTTTTCTTTATTTAGCCAACGGAATCTCGACGTGTTAAATTGAAATTATATAGTTTACTGATGATTCTTTTGTTTTTGTTTTCGTGAAGTCATTACCCAAAAAAAAAAAGTCTGATTGTTGACTTACTCTCTGGTTATTGTATATTGTATTTACACATTCATATATTCTAAGTAGATGGATAATTATGTTCGCGTTAAATTTTTTCGAAAGAGTAGGTGTTAGGGCAATAATAACTTTAGCATTTACAACGTAACCGTTCAGACTTAGGTGGAAATAAATATAAATAAATATTCAAAATAAAAATTGAATAGTGATCATTACAAATTCAGTGTCGATAATTTGAATAACTTTTCATAGAACAAAACTGTATAAGTAATTATTATTTTATACACTCTGAAACACCAAAGTAATAGAGTGTAACCAAAACTTTCAACCAAGATATTATTAAAAGAAAAAAAATGGGCAGAAATGAAAAAAAAAAATCGTAATAAGATTACTAATAACGAAAGAATAAATTAAAAGGCAGAACATTGTGCATGTTGTCCCAATCGAAGAGGATGAGATGAAGAACTGGTTGAACCGGTAGCCGGTTAAAAGACCAGTTGAAAGGCGATTGTACGGCCTGAGGACGCGTCGGGTCCACACCGCTTCCTCAATTTTGTTGCTAAAACGCGTCTGTCTTAAGCTGCGGGCCTCACCTCAATTATTATATGTTTTCACCGTTTCAATATAAATTTTTTCTTTTCTTTTTTAGCCAAAGATTTATTAATTAAGAAATATACGTATAAACATATTCCATTAAAAAGTTGAACAAGTATTATCAATACATCATTGTTGAGTTGGATTAAATGCTTGCCGAACTGATCTATCTGCATATTGATTACCAGAGCATTTCCATTTATTACATTTAATTGCAGTAAACATGTTATTCTATTACTCGAACGTGTTAATTAGTGATGGAGTTTAAGATATTTTATTTTTAAATTAATTTAATTTTATGAAATAATATAATTAATTATATTTTAAAACTTTATTATAATTAGTTGGGTTGTTTTTAATTATATTTTTAATGATACCTTTTTAATTTTTTTTTAATATATAGAATTTTAACCAGAATATCATATATATATTTTTTATTAATTTAATCTAATAGTTTTAAAATTTTTATTTAAATATTTGGATTTAAATATTAAATATATATGATAAATTTAAAAATTATTATCACATAGTTTTTGCCCAAATATCATATTTTAAAATATAAAGTTAACAAAAATATAAAATAAATACAGACAGATAAAAAAGATTCGGCTTTGAGAATCGTCCGCTGTTCTTTGTTGAATATATCTATTATTTAATTAGCTTATTAAATAATGATGATTATATGGTACTAAAAATTTGTGAGGAAAGCAAAGAGTGTTATCCTCTTCTACACCAGAGTTAAAAATTTAACCATCTATCTCTTTTTATATTCCCTCCATTTCTGTTTAATTATTATTTTAGATTTTTTAAAATAAATATCGTTTATGTTCTGCATTATATTTTATTGTTAAATAGATTGGGTTTACAAATGTAACTAATAATGTTTTTATTTAGAAAAAATAAAAATTAATATTTTCTTAATTTATGTACTAAAACTTAAAAAGACAATTATAAAAAACGTAAGAAATAATATTTTTTCGATTATTATAAAACTATCTTAATTTTTAAGTAAACACCTGACTTTACTCTCAACAATGGGTCGAGAATAAATTTGGATTTTAATTTTGGATTATCTCCTAATTATATAAAAAGACAAAATTGTATGGATATGCATTTCACCTTATTACTCGTATTACTATATTTTAGAAAAGTTTATTAGGGTCTAGTAAAATCATGTAATATTTTAGAAATTATGAATTATATATGTGTGTATATATATTTAAAATATAACAAATTTCAAAAAAAGCATTGTTTCATAAAATGGTAGATGTTAAACTGAAATTTTGTTGGTCGAATCGTACATGTTAGTATATAAACGCGAACAAATCTAACGTATCATAAAACTCAAGTGACTGTCACTTAATTTGATGCGGGTAACAGTTTTTGTTTTTGTTTCTAAAATAGATGTATTCAAATAATATATATTCAAATTAGTTAAAATTACATATATATATATATATGTACTAATATTACATTATATTCTTATTGAAAACGATAACTGCAGGAAGTTGACAAAGAAAAAAAAACAACGATATTAACCAGATTGATTATTAACCAGATTGATTTGTACCACCACAACAACTACAATGACCATTTTAATTACTACATTTCAACTCCCACGATAGCCATAGCTCTTTGCACCCATAACCACAAGAAATGATAGTGGAAACACAAAATAATAAAACTTATACGCATGTTTATTGTGCGTGCTTTTTAGAAAAAAAAAATCCATAATTAAAATGTTCTAAAATATAAATATATTTTTTCTTTTCTTTTCGATATTTTTTCCATCGACACTTTGTACTAGAAATTCTTTAATGTATTCAATATGCATGTGACTTAATTCTATTGATTTCTTTTTCTGAGAAGTACGGGAAAAGCAAAGTAGATGCTTTGATTTTTGATCGTACGTCTAATTTTTCAACTTACCAATAAGACCTTCTTCACCTTACCAACCAAATAGCCTCTCTCTTTTTTTTTTTTTTTTTCCTTTTTTCATTTCTTTTTGTGTTTTGTGTTTGAAAGTTGATATTTACGGAATAAAGCGTGTGGTGAAGGTCTTCTTTCAATGAGATCGAACATAACCTTTTGTGGATTTTTACATTTTGAGTTAACATGAAGTAGAAGTCAACATAAAAGAGACTCTAACAGATGTAGATGTTTCTGATCAAATTAAGCCAGTATCATACGATGTGGTATGTTCTCTCTTGGTCATGTCCCATTTAATATAAATCTTTAACAGTTAAATGGATTAGATCTGTAATTGATATTGTTCATTTGATCATCTTCTTCTGCGACCTACTTTGGGTTATTGAGAGTTTTTTTTTTCAATTTAGTGGATTGCTGGATCGATTCCGGCCCCTAAGACATAACCATCTCACATCGAGAGGTGATGAACTCAAGGACAACAATTTCTTGTGTTGTTTTTCTTTAGATTTATTACATTACAAATGAATGAAAGAAAGATTGAGAGAAGTCGCAAAATTGCTTAGTCCGGAATCGATCTGGTATTTGTTCGGATCATGGGATCATTGTCTTATTTTCGTGTAACAAAAAAAATTGGATTTGCGACCTAAATATTATTATGTACTTTGGAGGCAGCTATATAATTTTTGAAAAAGACTTTATTAAGCTAGTGGTGAATTCCCACAAGTGTTGTTTAGTTATGAAGATCGACCCATCTATAATCATTTTCTAAGCTCACTAATTGATAGGTTTTATTACAATTTTTGGTTTGGAACATTTACATTTTCAAAGTCAGCTCTACATCATTTAAAACTAATCCAGTGTAGATAAAACATAAACAGAATTTTAGTGCGGATGATCTATTTCTAAAATTGTATGGGTTGGTGTATGAGCAACTGTTTTATGCAAGCATAATTTTTTTAGGTAGAGGACAAACATTTATGTATAATACATATTTTAGTAAAAAAAACGAAGATCTGACTATACTTATGATATAGGATTAACTGTCTATAAATAGATAACGATCTTGTTCGCATCATACGTCTAAAAAAAACCCTACAAAAATATATACCTATTATTTTCAAAATTGTCATACTCTGAAGTCAGAACTCTTAACTATTGAATGTTTTTTAAATTCTTGATCAAGAAATATTTTGGTACAAATATCAGTATTCTTTAACTCAAAATGTTTTGACCCGCATGTGATTTATGTTAGGATTTTATATAAAAAATTAGAAAGGACTTAAAATAAGTTACAAGAGACATGAACTAATTTATTGATTTTAATTGTTTTTTATTTGTTAAATTTTATGTAGTTGTTTTTATCGATCGGAATCATGTGACATAATAGTGGTTACCTCTGAAATTCATGACATATATCTGGAGTTCGAATCCAACACTCCCCAATATTAAAGAAAATATTAAAATCTCTAGACTAAATTAACAAAAAAATTATTTTTATTGTTGAATATATAAATTTAGCTTAATTAAAGGAATCAAGAGAGAAAAAAAAAGAACACAATTAAAATAATTTGAAGGATTTTTTTTTTGTGAAAAATGAGATCGAAATTATAAGAAAGAAACAGAAAGAAAATATTTTATCAAAAAGAAAAAGAAACAGAAGAAGAAAATTTTGAGAAGAGAAAGAATCCAGAAGTTGGAAAGCTAAGCGGACCAATTAAAAAATAAATTAACTTACTTGTACAATTCAAACAGTTCAGTTTATTATTGCAATCTGCAATTTGCAATGTAGATGTCGACATTTTATGCGGTGTAGATGTGGACGTAAAATGTGTTCATTATCAACTGCAAATAATGTTTTTATAAATGCAATTATTATAGATACGATTATTGATGGTACAAAACCGTAATAATTCTACTGCGGTAAAAGACGGTGACACAATTGAAGATACTTGTTATAGAAGAAACTAACCATTAAAATTTGTAAATAATAATAATTAGATCGGACTTTTCTGACATCCCAACAATAATAATAGGAGAATGCAATACATCAAATTATGATTGTACGGATAAGATTGGTAAAATAAAAAAATAATAATAAAAAGAGTTTTAAATTCAAATATAAAAAAATATATGATTTATAACCACTTACTAGTTACATTTTAATAATTATTTTTAAATAAAAATATAAGTGATACATTTCAGTATACCTATCTGCGATATGTATTATCCGATCCTAGTTTTTTTTTTTTTTTTTGGATAGTGATTTTCGATATTCTAATTACTTTAACGTGATTGTTACCAGACTATTGACCTAAAATCAACAGATCAATCATCAACCAATTCAAAGTTGATGAATTATTTGTACAGCGACGTGTTGAAGTCCCTAAGCTGACTAATCGCATTGTTAGATTAATACACTATATTCCGTAGAAATATATAAAGAAAACATTGCCCCTATAATTGAATTATAGAATCTGAATCTCAACTAACTTAGAATATAGCTAAAGTCAGATTTACATGTCTACGGGTTTCTGTACGTCACATTTTGTTTCCTCTCGCGATCGAGCGGCCACATCTATAATGTCTATGCAATATATATATAACAATTACTTCTTTTTTTTTGGTTAAATGTATGCGAAGTAAAAAATACACAGCCGACAATGTAGAGTTGATAATTTGTTTTTTTTTAAAAAAAAAAAATATATCGTCTAAAATTTATCTGGGATTTAAACTCTCTATTTGGGATGTTAAAATATATATTAAAACAAATAAGTTAAATTGACAAAAAAATATATCGTATTTCAATTTATTACGATTTTATATATATTTTATATATTATTAAACTATATTTCTTAGATTGTATAATTAAATTCATTATTGGTCTCCTCATACATACGCAAGAAGGAGATTAAGGGACAAATGTTAGTCAACTTTGCCTTTTGGAAGAGACTTCAGCCATTGTCACTCTATTTAATCTAAGAAGTTAAGGCATTAATTTGGCCTTAAGTACACTTGTAAAGCTATTAACTGTAATCACTTTCTTTATATATCCTTAATCAAATTTTAGGTTTTCCAACTATATATAAATAAAAAAAAGTCAAAATTAATGTATATAGCGAATATTAAAGGACATACTAAATTGTTTCAATTATGTCAAGACGAGGTTATCAGCTTAGTCTTATATATCAGCAATCTACAAAATCATCATTTATATATGTTTAAAGCAATAGAAAAGCTAATTATTTTTTGGCCAGATATAATAAATTTGTTTGAAACTTATACGAAAACTTATACGCTCAAGTGGAAAATGAGGAGAAGCGAAGCCGAAGAGATGACCGTAAATACGAAATGCCTCATATGCTTTTGTGAAAACTTATAAAAATGGTATCAGTTTCCTAATTAATCGATTCACCACGTAAAAGTAATAGCCTCACATGGTTTGGTAGAAAATTTCTTAAAATGCCCATTATATTTAATACTAGTTTGATGGGTAATGATGAATAATATTGGTTGGTCAACTGTTCGAACCAAGTGATATTTTATATTATTCAACGTTTCTTGTTTCATCATCTATATGTTTTATGGTATATTTTGGATTGTCCTTAAGTCTACTATTACGAGAAAAAAGATAGTGCACAAAATCTACATCTGAGAAAACAATGGGTGATAAATTTTAAATATTTACATGTATTTATGGTATGTTTAATTACCAATAATATTATAAAACGAAAAAGAAGTTTACTATAAAATAGCTTAAAAGTAATTTTCTGTTCTATTTATATTATTATTTTAATTTTTTTTAAGACTTGACTTATAATTATTTTGGATATTTTTATCTTGTATGGTTAAAAACACGGTAAAATAGCAAAAGACAAATATATCTATTTTCATTCATAATGTATTATCGTTATTATCTGACAAAGTCGTTGGTAGCTTAAACAGAAAATTGTAATAATAGTAAGCAAATCAATTGTTATGAGTTTGACAGCGAACATGGATCCGACCGTCACCATATACATAAATTAATAAAATATTATTTTAATTTTAATACGATTATTTTAAACCATAAATAAATTCAGCTTACTTTCGTTTCAATGTCTATCCTCGTCAATAATTTACAGCATATGATTACGCAACTCATTACGCACATATAGGTTAGACAAATCACTAAATGTGTGCAATTTAGATATGTTTAACAAGAATTTAACCGAACCAAGCTGACGTTTTGAACTTAGTTCTAAATACATCAATTGAAATAATCTACTCTAGTCAGATATGAAATATTCAAAATGTGTTGGTTTCGTGTATTAGGAGTTGTTGTGTCTATATATCAATAAATATACAATGATATGTATATATATATATATTTTCTCTATAATCTAATATAGAATTTAGCCCATAAATGTTGCTAGACATATCGTTCGTATTCATTTTGATATAATCTAAATTCAGAACATCTTACAAAAAAAAAAATGCATTTAAACTCAGCGTCCATAAAAAAAACCAACTTTAGAAACAAATGGTATATGACTGTTGAATTTGGATTACAGATCTTATAAAATGCTCTATATACAACTCATCAATCTAAATAAACAAACTAGGCCATGATATAGATATAAATATATATATATATATTTGAACAATCATCGCAAACAAAATAATACATAAGAAGTGGCACGAAAAAATATATAATAAAAAGGTACGTTTGGTAACAAACAAATGGTTCTTGTTTTATTGCTCAGAGCACGACTGGACAAAAAAAATTTCATCATACAATATGATATCAAAAGTAGAGCAACATGCATGGTCACGCATCCAGGATAAATAAAAAAATCAAATAATTATCTCAATTTTTTTAAAAAAATCATATATGATTATACGATTGCTTTTGTATCGAAACAAAAGCAGTCGTCTCTTTTGGTGGAATCTTATGTGAATGACTTTTAGAACTCTTCTTGCCTTCTTTTTAATATGTGTGAGTGACGCAGTCTTTAGTTAACTGTTATAAATTAGGAAAACATTAATCGAAGGAGCAATGTTTTTATAGTAGAAACTTTTAGAAGATAGTGTTCATTATGCTTCCAAAAAACAAAACGACTTATTGTTTTTATGATACTCTCCCTTACGCATGTGGTTGTTCATTATCATTTTCTAGAGTTCTTATATAAGTGACGCAGTTGATTTATCCACACGTTAAATATTTTGGCTGTGTGATAAAATCTTAGACAAGTTGATTTATTATATATATATATGTATATTTAACGTGTGGATATACACAATTAAGTAACCCATAAAATGTATCGATGGTAGATGGTTTGCTAACTTTTTCTTAACTTTTAACTAGTCTTTATCACTGCTTTTTATTGGTTCTACTACTCGATCGATCAAGAACCACTCAGAATCTACTTTTACATCCGTTTCGATCTCAAAAAGATTAAAATCTACTTTAGTATATGTATGTGTTATGTGTGTGCACAGAGTGAGCATTGACTCAGTTTAGGTAATTTGGTGGACAGAGAGAAAAGATGAAACAAAGAAATTTGCCTATTATTAGTAGTATAGACTCATTCGACGGTTGATGTTATTCCACTTTTTTTTTTCTTTCCGTTGCATGTTACATCTTATCTTCAAGTATTCTACTCTTTTATTCATTTCCCATTTTTTACAATTGGAATAGTTTCTTATTTTTTTTTCTTCGGGAATTCACGAGTGTATTAGGTAAATAAATGAAACAACGAAAGTCAGTATAATTTAAATCACAGTGATTAAGAAGGTTTTTTAAATGCCGCAAAAATTGTCGATAATTCATCCATTCTTTAAATACACATGAGTTAATACCAAGATTAAGAGAGAAATGGATATGAGACTCTGTTTCTTAATCATATAGTAATAACTACCGAAAAACCTAAACATAAGAGCATTAGCATTGGTGATACTGGGTGAGTCTCTAAAAATAGTAATATTTTAATGATTTTTGTTTAATTTTATTAATTTTAAAAATATTATATTATTAATTAAATATTGAATCAATAGTAATATGACATGTGGCAGAAAGTCTCTTGAGACAATCTCTAAAGTCTCTTTCTACTGAGACGTTCTTAACCAAAAGTTTTTTAACTTTTATTTTTTATTTATTTTTAATTAGATGATACTAGTATCACAATTGCACATGCTCTAAAGGACATATTTATATGGATTGACAAGAAAAAACTTTAACAAAAAAAGTTGTGAAAAGAAAAGACCTACTTATAAAAAAAGTTCAAAAATCCTAAAATCATAATTCACTTAATCTTAACTAATAGATAACAGATATATAATCAAAGATAAGCTGCATCATTAGCACATTTACATTGACTCCGATTGATGACAAATTCAAATACACACTGGTAGAATCTTTAAAATATTTTTCAACAATTAATATTAATATTTTTGTTAGACCTTGAAGGTTAAAACTCTTGTTCTCACAGAAAGAGGGATTCTCACATTGTGAGCTCCACTGTCGGTCCATGTCAAGCTCCCAAAGTGATAATCAGTATTCACTCTATGAGTCGTGGAGACTTTCACCGTAAATGTAATCTTCTTGGTGTTAGGACCGAACTTAAGAGTATCAGGACTCACCTGCAGATTAATACCAAGAGGCGGTTCGATCACAGCTTTGTAAACCGAACCAACTGGTCCAACATTGGTCACGGTTCTGGTTATGGTGATCTCTTCACTGAGATATGGGATCGTGATGGAAGGCAAGTTGACATCAAGCATGGATGGAGTTGGAGAAGGGCAAGTGTAGATTTTTCTAAGTAGTATTGAGATAGATTTATCGTCGTAGCCTGCGGAGCACAAGTAATGAACATAATCTTCATGGCCCATGTCGTAGACAAGTCCCGGGTCTGCTACTTTCCCCGGATTCACGAGGCCGCCTCCGTAGTCAAACGGGTCAGCGAGTTTGCGCGGGGAACCCTCCGCTGCAATAGGCTCTCCCGATGGGTCCGTTTGAAATGCTGCAATGGTTATCAATCATTCACCGGTATTTATTTTGGAATAAGAAATAAACGCCGTAGGAAATAACTACATCGTTTCTTGGCAAGCAAGGAACATATATTTTTGTATAAATTAATAACTGTATTTTTTTACCGGTTGTGACGAGAGCGGATCGGATCGCAGCAGGAGACCAGTCAGGACGTTTTTGCCTAAGAAGTGCAACTATTCCTGACACGACAGGTGTAGCCATCGATGTCCCTGACATGAACTCGTATCCTGCCGCTGATGGTACGGCTGCAAGTACACCTGAACCTGGTGCTGCTATATCCGGCTGTACTTAAAACCACAAGCCAACTTAAAAACCGTGCGGAGCAGCTTGAATGTAAGAGATAAAAACCAAAAGTAAGTTAGGAGTTAGTACTTCACCTTGAGAATTGCAGGAGATATTGAATTGGGACCTCTAGACGAAAATCTTGCAACCTTACTCGCTGAAGGTCGGCCAACGAATGTCTTGGTTGGGCTGATCTTAGCTTTCGGAAATCTGTGGTAATTTAAAACAAAAAAGAAAAATCTATATTACATAATTCATAACTGGATTACAAATAGAGAAATGTAAAGGAGGAGGAACTTACGTGGTTGTTTGGATATACAATAAAATGTCCATTCCAACTTCATAGTCTACGAAGGCACAAGGGATATCCGCGTTATTCGGTTCGATAGCATCGGTTGGCTCTTTCGCGATAATGAGGCCAATGGCCCCTTTCGATTGTGCGAAAACATCAAGACCGTCTGTAAATGTGCCTGTTTGGAAGAAAAACAATATTTTTCCCTTAGCTTTACCGGCTTGAATCTCCTCTTTTGTCAAGTCGTCAAAGAAAAGAAGATCAATGAACCCGACTTCTTTTCCAGTGTATAGACCTTCTTGACCCTGAGAATGTCATCCCACGAAAAGAGTTCAATGGAACGGTTACAATTGTTTGTATCACAAGCAAACCATTACGTACCAGTATGGTTATATTGTTTCCAAGAGTGATGGGTGTGAAGAACTGTCTGTCCATGGTCGTAGCCGCCACGGTTATGATCCACGGAGCAACATTAGAGATGGTTTGAGAATGGGGACCATCGTTCCCACCAGCGCATACCACGGGAATGCCCTTCATAACGGCATGGAAAGCAGCGATAGCGAAATCACTCCTATCAACCTCGAAATCAAGTGGTACTTCGGATCCAAGCGAGACTGATAGAACATCCACGCCATCGCGTATGGCGTGATCTATGGCCTTTAAAATATCCGGTGTAAAACACTCCTCGTTATTCCAACACACTTTGTAAGAGGCTAGACGGGCCCGCGGGGCACTGCCTCTCGCGGTTCCCTGACCTAGACCGAAGAAGTTTGCGTCTGGGACAAAAGAACCCACGGCAGTCGATGCACAATGTGTTCCGTGGCCTACTTTGTCCAAAGGGGACATGACCTCTTGTTTTTTCGCCGCATTGAAAGTTCCATTGTACTTTTTGAGGAGACCCTTTGCGTAGTACGTAGCTCCGATCAACTTTCTATTGCAGCTCGATGCGTTGAACCCTTCTCCTGAAACACACTGTCCCTTCCAACGTGCCGGGATCGGTCCAAGACCGTTGTCATTAAATGACTTGGATTCTGGCCATATTCCTGAGTCTAGGATTCCTAGGATTGCGTCACTTCCCATATCGGTTTCATGGACGAGACCGGTTGGAGTGGTTGGAGTGAGTCCCAAGTAATCACTAACCCTTGTTGTTTTTAGCTTCATATTCTTGCTTCTCGTTACGTGAACAACATGCGGATGCTCTAATTCCAAACCCGATGTGAATATTTAATTAGTACTGTCTCTGAATTTGACCTAATTCATGTGCAACACGTTTCCTCAGAGAGAAGGATTTTAAATTTACCTGAGAGTTCCCTTGCTTGAGATGATGTGAGTTTCGCTGAAAAGCCTGAGAAACCATGTCTGTAACTATAAATCATAGACTCACGGGAAGCTTCTTTGCTGCATCATTCAGTCAAAACATTCAAATTTCGTAAACTAATATTTTCCACATGCTCATGATTGCTTACCTTCCAAGAAGCGATCCGAGAATATCATGATGTGAATCAGTAACAAGTTTAGGATCATCATGTAGCTTCTCACCCAAATGCACCGTGTAAATCTAAATAAACATCACCGATCGAGAAAATTAAAATAGCGAAATTATTTGTAATTAACGTCTCTCTCTCTCTCTCTGTCTTTTTTGCAGAAATATGAAGATAAAAAAATCGACCATTTACAACGTACATGGCTTTCATGATCAGCAGAAGAAATTAAGGCTATCTTCAAGATTAATACTAAACCTATGAACACAACCACAATATGCTTCCTATTATTTGATACAATCAGAGAAGACAACCCCATTTTTCTGGGTTTAGGAGTTGTTGTTTAGTCTGATTCTTTTTCTACAAGAATCTTCCAAGAATATTAGGGTTCTTATTCTTGAATCTCCTCAACAGTGTCCTCTATGATTGCATCCCAGAAGCATAATGATCAATGTATTCAACTCATCATGTATTTAAATTGAAGGTTTTGGTTAAGAATGTTGGTAGTTTTTTTTTTAGCTTACAACGAAGATAGGACATAACACCAAAGCTAAATTGTTAATTTGGGACTACTCTGGTTTATGGTTTGGGAAAAAAACGGATTTGTTTCTTTTTATATGATTATCGGTGTAGAATTGTAACAAGTTAAACTTAAAAACTGTTGTGTCATTATCTGTTAAAACCACGACTATAAGATAATGCAACTGGGGTCTTTTTCAGGTTTGTAAATAGAAAATTCAATAAGGTTTGATTAAAAAGAAATAATCTTGAGTAAATGTTTCCGAACTATACATCTATACTAATATTCATTATTATATCCCTGCGTGTTATTTACAAAGAATGATATTGATATCTATGATAACTCCTAAAAACTCATAAAATGGTAGTTTATACTAAACATCTATCTAAAAAACGTGTGAAACATGATAAGAGACATATAACCAATCATATATAATTATCAAGAAAATTTAAAAGCAACAAATTGTATTCCGTTTTTCAAATCCAGTATTCAATTCTAATAACCGTCAATACAAATGTTACATCATATAAATAGCATACTTAATTATATTTTGTTAGTGTAAATTTAGACCCAAAACTTTTAAGGATAATAATACAATAGTCAGAAATCCAAAGATGAGATGAAAGACATAATCGAATTGGAAAGGCACATGACAACAGTGAACTCAGGTTCAGACGATGTGAAAGACATGGTCAAACCCATGTGGTCCAATTTGATGTTAAATAAATTGAAGATTTATTCAAAAAAGTAATAAAGCGCTCGTAATGTTAAATCTACTTAAGTAAATATTAATAAATTTTAAAACAAGCAGAGTATATAGAAATATTAAATATGATTTCAAATTATAAAAATATGACAAAAGAAAAAAGACAAAGGGAACTACTTCTCGACAAACACACTTACTCATTTTGTTACTAAAATCTATTTGTTCTTTTGTTTTGATTCTTGTAAAAAAGCTACAATGTCTTCAATACTAAAAAATCATCTACTCCCATTTTTTTATCTCGTTTTCACACTTCCGTCCACTTACCTCAGTTTTGTCTCAATTCTTATGTATTTGCCCAAAGACCATTTTTTTATTTTATGTCTCCGGACGATTCCGGCTCTTGGAATTATTTCTATTTACAAATATCGACAGTTGCAATTACTGCTACAAAGTTTGGCGTTATTAGTCTAAACTTTAACAGAAAAAGACAATGACTAATAGTCAGAGCGTTCAAAAAACCATCTCCAAGTTCCTTGAAAAATAGCAAAAGGCCACGAAAGAAATGAAAGAGTTAATGAAGTCGTTGCAAACGTTACTCAGAAAATCGAAAGGTTAAACAGCAAGCAGACGACTCTATCACAAGCAATCACCAAGCAACGCTAAAAATGGTATGTGTGTCAAACTTAGTAGCCTCAAACACAACGCAAATACCTCCCTCTACGATCCCTACAAACGCGATTGCAGCTACTCTTGCAGGTGACAGAGAAACCAGAGTTGCGAACTTGACTGGAACAAACTTAGGGTTAAGCCCACCAAGCAATGGGCAAGGAAATCACAACATCGTGCTTCCCCCACCTGGAAGAAGTTTGAATCACATTAAATCTTTCCTCCCACCACCATCCGGCTTCCCACCAGTGTTCTCTTCCTTCCCACCAGATCAATGGGAAGTGCGGACGCCATAAACGAGGAAGAAGTGGTTCGATTCATTTTGGACCAAGTCAGATCGATTCCCAAAGAGAAATAGATCCCAGAAACCTCAAATACATTCATAGAATGTTCACAGAAACACAAGAAAATATCAAGGATGTATACTCGAGAGTTCATCATGCAGCAAGCGTATCACCAGAAATGAGCATGTTGTGGAAAAGACATAGAAGACTCTATTCTAGGATAAAATCGAGAACACTCAAGTAAAAGATTGTGAGAATGTGCAGGCTTCCATCCCAAGTCTCACCTAAATGTATTTGGGATCACAGTTGGAAGAGCTCACTTCAGTGAGTACTAGAAAGAAGCCGGGCTATGTAAGTTGTTTGCTGAAAACTGATGTGGTATGAGTTTTCACCTAACCAGCTAAGCGCACAACAAACATTTTGGTATAGTGTTAGTGTTAAAGATAGTTTCAAATTCTTCATCTTACGCCTCTGTTTCAAGTTGTGAGAAAGAGAGAGAAACTTGTTCTCAAGGGGAAGGTCTGACAAATGAGAAGAAGAAGAAGAACCTCGGGTTTTAAGGGAAGGTTTCTGAAATGTTCACTCTTCTGTACCTTTCTTCTTCCTCGTCGAACTACACGCTTTCAAACAACAGAGTGTACTATGATTCTCTGTACAAAAAGAGGAGACAAATAAGCAGACTTGTATTTCTAGCCGTTTTACTCTTGGCACAGATAACAAGGAAAGGGTCATATCAAACTAAAGGTGAACTTGTGTCATCGAGGTTTGTAGTCAAAAAGTCTTATTCTCTGCAACTATATATGCGTGTATAAGTGGTGCGAGAAAGCTTGAGGGGTGTGTGAGTGATACTGTGTAAACAAAAAACAAGAAGAAAGAACAAGTGTAAACAGATTCAGAGCTCAAGTTTAGAGCTAAGTTTTTAGTGGATTCCGGAGCTATCTCCGGCGAGACACAAGTCCTTTTCACAGGGACCAAACTTGTTAAATCTCTGGTTTAATCTTTCTTTACAAGTTCTTATTTCTTACATAATCATAAACTCACACAAATACAGAGAGTACTAAACTCCATCTCGCAAATTAGCTCAAAGTTTGGAAAGTTAGATAAGTTTCAAGGAGTAGATTTTTGAAGATGGCAAAAGAAGATGCACTTTCTCCTTACAACTCTCAATGTGGTGTATGTTCTAAGTATGCCAATGCCCACCGTATTGGAGAATGCCGAAGAAGAGTCTGTGGAGAAAAAAAAGAAGCAACTTAAGTGTGGAATTCACAAGAATTCTAAAAGGAAAGACAAAACCAAAAACAAAACATAAGGACAGCTCGAAAAGGGCACTTGACCGGTGATAAGTGGTTGATATCCGTTTTGTGATATCTTCCCTGACTTCTTCTATTTCCAGAATCACATCCAAGTATTACCATCGTAAGGTACGCTTTCGGTTGAAACGCTTCCGCATCGTTAAACTCTAACATTGGTAGCAGAGCACTTGGTTTCAGTTCTGGTATATTTGTTTGTTTCGTTCATAACTCTCTGACCATATATCGAAATCGAATGATATATTTCTATGCGTAGATAATATAATTATATTTCTATTGGTATATAGAACGCAATATTTTGCCAAGTGATCAGAGAGATATGTAAATTTTGAATGAACAGTTGTGAATATATACGCATCGAATATCAATCTGTTTGTTTTATTCATAACTATCTAACCATATATGATAATCATATGACTCTACTATCTGTGCGTAGATACTAGAATTTTCTTTCTATTGGTATATAGAACGCAATATTTTGCCAAGTGCTCAGAGAGATATGGAAATTTTTAACGAACAGTTGCGAATATATACACATCAAATACCGATTTGTTTGTTTCGACCATAACTTTCTGAAGAGATATCAGATTTAGATGATTTTTGTGGCTGTGCGTAGATAATAAAAATATCTTTCTATCTATATTTTTGGCTTAATAATCAGAGATTTATGGTAGTCGAAATTTTATGGTGAACAGATGCAAATATATATATATATATATATATATATATAAAATGCTGAATTGTTATTTTACTCATAAATTTATATAGAAATTTAGATTTTTCTTGATTTTGATATTCATGGATATATATTAAATCTATTTTTCAAATTATATATATTGCATGAATGATTTTGTTAATCATATATCACATGTGATATATGATAAGTGGATTTAAGTTAAATCAGTTAGATAAATGCTTATATAGCAAATTTGATGAGTAAAGAAATGGAGCAATAATTTTTTTATATGTTGATGATATGTTGATATTTGGTACTGTCTTTAGACAAGTTGAACTCACAAAAGAGTTGCTATCAACAAAATTTTCCATGAAAGACATGGGGGAGGCAGACGTGATTATAGGAATTCGAATCAAACAAAATTGTAACAAAATATCTTTAACACAATCTCATTACATTGAGAAAGTACTTAAAATATTCAATTGTGAGAATTTTTCTCCAATGAGCACTCCCATTGATGCGAGTGTGAAGCTTATGCCCAATACGGGACAAGCGGTATCACAATTAGAGTACTCTCAAGTAATTGGTTGCTTAATGTATGCCATGACGAGCACTAGACCAGATATAGATTATGCGGTAGGAAGGTTAAGTAGATATACTAGTAACCCGAGTACCCACCATTGGCAAGCTTTAAGGCATGTGCTCAAGTATTTGAAAGAAGCTATAAATTATGGTTTATCTTATGGTGAATTTCCTTCGGTCATAGAAGAATATTCAGATGCGAGTTGGATTACCAACTTAGAAGATCATTCTTCTACAAGTGGTTGGGTATTCTTACTTGGGGAAGGTGCAATTTTTTCATGGGCTTCCAAGAAACAAACTTGTATTACAAGTTCGACTATGAAATCTGAATTTGTAGCATTAGCGGCTGCGGGAAGAGAGGCAGAGTGGCTTAGAACTTTAGTCTCTGAGAACCATTGTGGCCAAAATCGGTGTCACGTATTTCTATCCATTGTGATAATCAAGCAACATTGGCTAAGGCCTATAGCCAAGTATATAATGGTAAGTCACGACATCTGGGCGTTAAACATAGAGCGGTACGTGAGTTGATCACTCATGGGGTGATCACTTTAGAATTTGTTCGGTCTCAACAAAATTTAGCAGATCATTTGACAAAGGGATTAGCTAGAGACTTGGTAAAAACGTCAGCTAAAGGGATGGGATTAAAGTTCATCTAAAATTTTAATTATAGGAAACCCAATTCCCCTCTAATATGACATTAGGGGTTGAATTCAATGTGGAAAGCCTATAATTAGAGTTTTGAAGCACAAATTTCATAACATCCAAAGGTATGTGCTTAGACCTGCAAGAGAAAGTTAGGTTGAAGTTTCTTCTTAATAGATTTTTGAAAAAGTGCATGTTGCAAGTGCATGACTAAAAATCTACCTATACGAGTGTGAAGTGTAGCCGCTTCAAGAAGTTTGGACTTTGCTTTGTATACTCTCGTGAACGGATATGGACACATGGTTTATAATAGTGTCAAGTATAAACACTTAGAATAGTGTAGAAACTTGTGTGTGTATTATCCTCATGTGCCCAAATGAGTTGAAAAGATTCAATCCATATGACATCTTGATTCTCGGGTGTTTGAAATGTGTAATAAAACTAATATGAAAATTCAATCGTTACGACATTTTCATTTATGCATGAGTTTTGTTTTTGTGTTTTGAGAATCAAAGATTACACTTATATGGGGGAGGAATGTTGGAGATTTAAGTGAAAAGTTGTCATTTACTAACAATTGCAATTGTTGGTTATTTTATAAATGAACTGTTGCAAACGTTCATAACAACTTTTGAACCAATATAAATAATTATTTCTCTGCATTGAAATGAAAGACAAAGAAAATGAATTTTTGTTTCTTTTGGTCAAAATCACAAAAACAAAACACAAGTTCTTTTTGTATCTCTTGTTTCTTAGCCTAGAACAAGAGAAAAACTTTGATTGTCTTATCCTACAAGAGATTTCGTGTAACCCAAGTTATTGATAAGGGTCGAAATACTCTTTAAGAAAAGTGCTCTCTTGCACGATTCAATCATTATCCAAGTTCATCGTTCTGTAACATTCCTTTTAAACAACATACAAGAAAAAAGATGGAGTTGACATAATTGGCTACTGCGGTTATGATTATGCTGCTGACCCTGATTGGAGAAGGTCAGTGACTGGTTATGTTTCTACAGTAGGAGAAAATACAATCAGCTGGAAGTCAGATTTACAAAATGTGGTGGCATTATCGACTACAGAAGCTGAGTACATAGCTTTAACTGATGTAATCAAATAAGCTTTATGGTTAAACGGTCGTGCAGCTGAGTTGGGTTTTGCACAAGAAAAATTTGAGGTTCTGAGTGATTCACAAAAGTGCTATTGCACTATCTAAGAATTCAGTTCATCACGAAAGAACAAAGCACATTGATGTGCGTCAGCACTTTATCAGAGATAAAATTGCAGATGGTGAAATTAAGGTAGAGAAAGTGTCAACAATAAAGAATCCTGCAGACATTTTCACCAAGACTGTTTCAGTGAGCAAGCTCTAAGAAGCTCTGGAGTTGCTCAGGATATCAAACCTCTAAGAAGAGAGGGTGGTTACCAGAGATAAAGAATCCAAGAATACTAAGAAAAAGGAATCAAGGATGAGATGATATTTAAAGTAAGGTGGAGTTTTGTTAAGGATAGTTTCAAATCCTTTATCTCGCGCCTCTGTTTCAATTTGTGAGAAACAGAGAGAAACTTGTTCTCAAGGGGAAGGTTTGACAAATGAGAAGAAGAAGAAGAACCTCAGGTTCTATAGAAAGGTTTATGAAATGTTCACTCTTCTGTACCTTTCTTCTTCCTCGTCGAACTATGCGCCTTCAAACAACAGAGTGTACTATGATTCTCTGTACAAAAAAATGAGACAAAGAAGCAGGCCTGCATTTCTATCTGTTTTACTCTTGGTACAGATAACAAGGAAAGAGACATATCAAGCTAAAAGTGAACTTGTGTCATCGAGGTTTGTAGTCAAAAAGTCTTATTCTCTGCAACTATATATGCGTGTATAAGTGGTGCGAGAAAGCTTGAGAGGTGTGTGAGTGATATTGTGTAAACAAAAAACAAGAACTCGTTAAATCTCTGGTGTAATTTTTTTTTACAAGTTCTTATTTCTTACATAATCATAAACTCTCACAAATACAGAGAGTACTAAACTCTATCTTGCAAATTAGCTCCAAAAAGTTTCACAGTTCGATTATCCATTCTCTGAAAATTATATGGTCGTATTAAAAATCATAAAGATTCTTCAAGGTAGAACTATCACAAAAAATGTCACTGGTGAGTAATCAAAAGCAACTAGCAAAGAAAGCAATAGAAGAAATCGTTTTTCATGACAGACACAAAACATACAGCAAACGATATGTATATAGTATTATAATCTAGAACTCAGACATAATTTTATATATTTCTATTATTGTGGCTCCGGACACTATAGGTAGCAAGTAATGAACATTAATATTTGGATTGTTTTTCCTTAAAATCAATGACGCAGGCCATTAAGTTCACCATTTGTATTACTCGCTCTTTCATAAATTTGATCTTATTTTTCAAGCTTAATCTATACTTAGCAAACATATCTTTATGGTTTGAGTGAGTTGTGTAGTTATAATTTCTAATGCTTCGTGGACCTTAAGATGATAAAAAAAAAAACTAATTCTACGTAAGTTTTACGATTAGTGAAACCTCAAATATTCCCCTTGTGAAAGGAATGAACTGAATAGTACTTAAGGGTTGATTCCACAAAAAAAATTAAGATTACACACTAGAGATGCGTCATATAAACTATTATAGCGAAAACATTTTTGAGATTTTTGTTTATAATGAAAGAAATGCAAAAAAGAAGAATTAAAATAAGATAAAAGTATTAGATCAATCAAAAGAATGAAGTAACATCAAACAATGATGCAAAATATTGAATTAAAAACCATCCTAGAACAAGAAATTCATAATTATGACAAATTCATTTCCATGACACCAATCACTTCACTAAGTAAGTAATTAACAAAAAAATTCCTTTCATAATCACATAATCAATGAACATTTGAAAAGAATCAATTAGTTCATTAAACACCCTAATCATCAGTTTCTTTTTGCTAGGCATGTAAAGCTCAATGTTTGGTTCAAACATTTTCACAAACATATTTCAGACATAAAATGTGTAAGTTCTAGATTTTGAGAAATAAAGTCAAAACTAGCATTAAGAACAACCTAAATGAAGGACCTAACAAGATGCAACCTAAATCATCACTATCTAACTGTCAGTTCATCAAGATCTAGCATACCCCATAAACCAACTGAAAACTAGCATACCCCATGATCCAACTAAAAACTAAGTCCTAAACAAACATAGAAACAAATAAAAGACATAAACATGAAAATAAAGGATAGAGGTGAATAACCATTTACTAGAGTGGCATGATAATATGAAAAGAAACCCAAAACATCAAGAAAAGGGTTTTGGATCTAAAACCAACTATAAGAAAAAAAATTAAGATTTTTATTGTTAATATATCATAGTGGTTTTAATATCTATTTAACATCGCGGAGTGCTGAGTTCGAATTCCAACATGTGTGATAAATTTCAAAGATGGCCACCATTGTGCCACATGATTTCCACAAAATTTTAAGGTTTAGATTTCATAAAAAAATATTTATATAAAATACAAATAAAACCGGATAAACCCGAGATAAATCGGGTCAAAATATGGGTCAAAGCTAATTAAAACTCAAATGTTGGCTTTTCTTTGGTCCGTAACGGCCTGAGCAAACCGCTATGGGTGGCTTCTGGGTGGCTTCTGGGTGGCTTCTGGATCCTCTGGATTCTTTATATAATTATATGCATCCAATAAATTGATCATAACTATTGAAATTCATCTCCAAAATGACTTTAAACCATTTTTATTGAAAAGCTAACTCAATTTATTATGCCGTGTCTAAAAATTGAGCTTCATTGGTGATCCTTAAGGCATTCATCTGAGTCGATCTTTCATGTATAGTTTCTGGATTCTGCATATTATCATTTATATCAGTTGGCCAGATCAACCGGTTGACCAATATAAACTCTTTCAGCTTCTTTTCCATCTTCTTTTGCTTTTTCTTTTTGCCCTCGTCTCACCTCCATTCCAATTTTCCATTATTCTATAAATCCAAAAACACTATAAAATGGACTCATAGACTATACAAGTGCATGAAATGCAATATATTACTCTAAACTGTATGACAATAAGAACCAAGACAAAAAATTATACATGAAAAGGACTTTAAAAGCTAAAAAGACTGAAAACTAAAGAAAACGAGTTTTATTTTCATGCACAATGTAAAAATATTGATGACAAAGAAAAGGTTTTTTTTATGTGAATAACACTAATAAATTTTATTTGATTGTTTTGGTTTTGTTAACAAATCGGAAAATAACTGTCATTTGCTTCATGTGAAAAGAAAAACATCATTAGTCCACCAATAGATAAAAACACCATGATCACTTTTTCAGTAATAGATTTCACAATTTCTCCTACAAAACAATGTACAGTTTTTTTCTAAATTGATGAAAAGTCATGTGGTTATTTTTTAGAGCATTTTTAAAAACAACTTTACTTACAGCTTCGTTCTGTTCTGCTTGTGTATTTCACGGCAATAAACTTCATCTTCTGAAGTTTTGTTTCTCTCTATATATTAAAATATTATAAGTAAATTTGTTTTTATTCATTCATTCAACCTAAAACAACGTTTTTACATTGACTGTAACTTTTTGTGCAAGAGCTGGAAGAAGATGTTGCGTGAGAGTTTTCCAGATCTCCGCTAAGTAAGATTATTGGAAGAAGAGATGGTCCCGAGATTCAGATGGGCCATTGCAAAGAATACATGAAGTGTCAATTCGTGGATTCCACTGCAAGGTCCGATCCATTGTGGAGATCCTATCGTGAATTGCTAACCAACTAAGAACCGAGTACTTCGGTGTGGCTAAAGGGAACCAGACACCTTTGTACCAGTCATTAGTTGGTTGCATAATGCGAATAAGTTTTTAAGTCTCCTTAGAGCTGAAGGTTGATTTGAATGAGTCCTCGTGTAGAACCTTATAAAACCAGGTTTCAGAAATATCAATTTGTTTCATATTCTATTTTTTAAATTAAAATAAACTATCAAACATATATATATATAAACATTAATATTAATATTTATGTTTCATAACTTATTTTAGCAAAATAATTATAGCATTTACAAAACTCAACAATATTAAATTACATACTTAAGTATAACATTTTGACTATGAATAATAAATTCAAGAATGAACAACATAATTATTAGCAAAAACATAAAAACTAACAATATTTCATTTTATTCTTTGACCAATGATTATAGTTTCATATTTCACATATTAATCTTTATGATTATGGTTATTATATTCAATATTAATAATGCATGATTCCTTGACAAACATTTTAATATTGACAATTTAATAATAAATAAGATTAACATGATTTAATAAAAAATATAAATTATAAAACTTTAAAAAGAATTTTGTTTTTAGAATCATAAGAAAAAAAAACAAAAAATATTTGGAGGCGGGATGATCCCTTTCCTTAACTCAATAAAATTCCGCAATGAGACGGTTTTCATGCATTATTTGAATCCCATGATACAACCAAATATTAAGACAAACATGCTTCATTCATGTTTCAATCTACGAGCTAATTATCTATTATATACTCAAGAACATGAATCTACTTCTGAAAAAGAGAAGTAAAAGAGGCAGAAAGTAGGAATCTGTTTAACTATTGAATCTTTTAGCTACCAACACCAAAAACCAACAAGATATTTCAAGAGAGCTTCAACACTTAGAAATCTCAAAGAATATCTAAATTAATTCTAATGGTGTTTTCTTTTGCAAAATGAAGAATGAAATGATTTTTTTCTTCTAGGTAGCTTGGTATTTATAGGAGATGAATGAAACTTGGTGGTCAAGAGTCATAATGATCAAATTTAATTTGATTTTTAATTACAAAATATTTGTAAGTTATGAAAATCTTTCATTTAATTTGATCCATAATGGACAAATTTAATTTGATTTTAACTCCAAAATATTTGTAAGTTATGAAAAAATTTTGAATTTAACTTGATCCCCTTTATACCATTTATTTCTTAGTGACTTTGTTCCATAATATATATTATTGGAAAAAGTTCTTTCTAAGCAAATTATTATTTATAATTTAACTATATATTATAAGTACAAAATTGTTTATTAATATATTGTTCTAACACCCCTTTCTCCTCCACAGCTTCACATCTTCACTCTAATTTATACCACGAGTAAGCAGAATCTGTATTTGATCTTCAGTTGCATTTAGAACGTCCACTTGATGCCTTCGTCACCACTGCAGCAACTGTGGCCTTATGCCCAGATCAGTGCAGCTTCGAAACCCTGTTAAATCAATCAGCTTTCAAATTTAAGACTTACACGAATTCAAATTATATGAAACTAATTCATATAAAAATTGTATGAAAATCACAATCTATTTTTCTTTTTCTCTCACAAGTTTTGTGTGTAACAAGAAAACATCAAAACAACACAAATTCTTATTTCTTAAGTTAAGAAATATTTACAAATGTTGTGGTGTATATATATAAGACAGACACACCTAATGATCAACCATTGCAACCCAAACACAAGAGTTGTGTTGGTTACTTGTGTTACAAGAAGAGGCACAAGTTGCATAAATTGTATCTCTTCGGTTAATGATTTATTTCCTAGTGTTTTTGGTTCCTAATTAAATAGTTTATGCAATTCTAAAGTTACATGATTGAAGTATGAATCAATTTTCAATACTCCCTCTTGAATCATGCTTCATCATCTTCGAAGTCACACCAATCTTCTCACGAAGTTCTTCAAATCTTGATCCGGTTAAGGGCTTAGTTAGTATATCAGCTAGTTGTATTTCTCCTGAACAATGCTCCAATCGAATTAGCCCTTCTTGAACTGCCTCTCTTACAAAGTGATACTTGATGTAGATATGCTTTGTTCTTTTTTGTTGAACAAAATTTTTCCCAATTGCAATTGCTGACATGTTGTCTTATAGTCAATCAAAAGTTTATATATATTTCTTGCTCTTTTAAAGGAGTTGAGATAATTCTTTATCTCTTACTCTGTTTCTTCTTTCTCTTACTTTGTAGAGAAATCAACACTTTAACATGGTAGCAGAGCCCAACGTGACTATGGCCTAAAAAGAGAAGAGAGTACCAAAACTTGAAGATGAGGAAAGAAGACAACATCAAAGTTTTCACAGAAAGCAAATTGATTTGGTAAATCAATTAAGGATGCATGGGAAAAAAAACGGACTACCAAATTGTCCAGAAGATCCTCATATCTCTCCCTGCATGATTTTACAACATAGTGGTTGTGGTGGAGCAAACAAAGGATTTGACTTCATTGCCGGTAACAGAGTTGAGGAACTCTGAAGGCACATGAGAAGTGTGTGTCGTCTCATAATATAAGCATTAACGAATGAGCATTTAATGTTTTACGAGAAAGAGAAGTTGTCAAATGTGACAACAAAGAGAAAAAAAATGGTGCAGATTTTTCTTTAAGAAAGAAAACCACACAGAATCGAATTACTGGAAAAAACTAAAGAAGGGTTCCAAGAATGATAAAGAATGCTCCAATTGTGAGATAACAAAAAAAAGACGTGAAGAAGATTTACGCACAAGACATCATGGAAACGTGATGGTGATCAAAACAGAGATGGAGGCTGCTCACCTAATAGAAAAAAAGGAGTATAATCTGGTTTGAAAAGCAAACCAAAGAAGCCGTAAAGAAGTTCACGCACAAATTTGGTGATCAAGAGGACACCAAAAAGGGAATGAGAATAAAGCTCACCTGAGAGAAGGGGAGTGGAAGAATGTTGCAAGAACAGCTGATGAAGAAGTGACGGAAGATCACAGAGAAGACATGACAAAACTCACATGGAAAAAATTTGAAGGAAACAAGGAAAAGATTGGTGGAAAAGAGGAATCCCAAGAGTTCATATGTCTGAATGAAAAACAATTGACAAGAGAAAAAAAAAGACTAACATGAAGAGAACTAAAATGTTACAAATTTAAATTAGGTGAACTACGAGACTGGTTTGAAGCCGAAAATTGTGATGAACTAAGAAAGAAGCTTATTGGAAGACTGAAACTCAATTAAGAGGGAGTATTGGTCAATAATTGAGTTTCGTTAAGTGTTGTGATTTTTTTGGTTTAAATTATTTTATTAGAGAATCACAAGTACGAAGAGACACAATTTACGGTGAAGAGACACAACTTATGGTATTGTGTATGTTTGTTATCTATATAAATCAATTTTATCTTGATGTAAATATGTTGTCTTTCAGTTGATTAAGAGTTTTCATATATTTTTTGTTTTTCTAATGGAAAAGATATAATTTTTTATATGTTACTCTATTTTTTTCATTTTTTATCCTGTAAAGAAACCAACACTTTAACATCCAAGACGGGACCATACATCATACCAGAAAAATGTTAAAATTCCATCTTGAATATCAATCTTTATGAAGTTAGGGTCCATGATTGGGTCCATTTCTGAATTCAGATGATGATGATGTTCATCCGAGGTCACTGCACGGGACCTCAATGAATATGATGAGATGATAAAAATCTGCTTTATGTTCGTTATATTGTTGGTAGGTTTTGTGAGGTTTATCGTGTAATGTTTTTAAAAACTTGTTGCTGTCATAACTATTCTGGTAAACAAATTGGGTGGAATGCTAAAAAAAGGAAAAAGTCCCAAATAAAACATGTAAAGTAACTATATGATATTTCATTTTTGTTTAAAATGGTAATTTGTTTATTTTACAACTGTTGTCTGTTACTTGGGCATGTCTATTTTTAGAATTTAGTTAATTAGTTTTATAGGTTTCAGCGTTTGGTATTTTCCCTTTTAATTATGATAACCATAAGAAAAGTTCAAGTAATTTGCTGATGCAATCAGAGAATCATTGTTGAGGGGCAAGATTCTTATTACCCCTTTACATATCTCTAAACCCAAAAATGAGGTACTTTTTTCTGATTGCAGATTCAAGTTCTAAGGCTTGTCCTCTGGTTATCAGTCTCGTGTTAATCCTGAACGGAGTGTTTGTCTCTGCGGCACAAGACAATGGCTTGAACAAGGTACGTAACGTTTTCTTGTTTTTTCCTTTTGTATCACGAAGTTCCGGGCCTCAGGTCCGTAGTTCCCTAGGGATGGAGACCAGAGCAAGTTAATTAGTCCCCTTTCCATCGGCAAGACTCGAACCTGAGATCTTGAAGCGTACACACTTTTTTGCATGGTTTTTAATTTATCATTTGAGTAAAGATGTTAGTGGCATATGAAAGATCTTTTTTTTTTTTTCGTTTTTGGTAATCCCAGATTCACATTGTCCACTTGGGAGCAAAGCAACATGATGCCCCTGAGCTGGTTACTAAATCACATTATCAGATTTTGGAACCAATTCTTGGAAGGTATATATATACGAGAATTGTAATTTATAGAACTTCCATGTTACGTGTAGTGTATACTCAATTTTCTCTTTTGTGTTTGGTGCCATAGCAAAGAAGCTGCCCAGAAATCAATAGTGTACAGTTACAGGCATGGTTTTTCCGGGTTTGCAGCAAAACTTACAGCTTCCCAAGCAAAGAACCTTTCAGGTACTCAAAATGTGCATTCACTTTATGTCATCACATGACCATATTAAGCTCAAACGAAATTATATCCATGGCAAAGTCGATTTGTTTTCTATCAGCGCATCCTGAGGTTCTTTGTGTTCTACCAAGTCGAACTCTGAGGTTGAAAACAACAAGAACATACGATTACTTAGGACTTTTGCCTAGTTCTCCAAAAGGTCTTCTATATGATACCCGCTTGGGCAGTGAAGCTATCATTGGCGTCATAGACACAGGGATATGGCCAGAGTCAGAGTCATTTAACGACACAGGTCTAGGACCGATCCCAAAGCGTTGGAAGGGAAAATGTGTGTCTAGTGATGGATTTGATGCTAAAAAACATTGCAACAAGAAGCTTATCGGGGCTGAGTTCTTCGTTGATGGTCTTGCTGACGTGACCTATGGACAATATGATTTCAATAGAGTAGGTGAGTTTAGGTCCTCTAGAGACGGTGTAGGCCACGGGACACACGCATCTGCAATAGCTGCTGGTTCTTTTGTGGCAAACGCAAACTACAAAGGATTTGCTGGAGGAACCGCTAGAGGCGCCGCTCCTCATGCACGTATAGCTATGTACAAGGCCTGTTGGGGAAATGTTGGATGTCTTACACCTGATATACTCAAAGCAATGGATCATAGCATACGTGATGGAGTTGATGTTATATCGATTTCAATTGGTACAGATGCGCCTGCAAGTTTCGATATTGATCAGAGCGACATAGCATTTGGTTCATTCCAAGCGGTAATGAAAGGCATTCCCGTTGTCTGTGCTGCTGGAAACGAAGGACCGAATGCTCAAACTGTTGACAATGTTGCTCCATGGATCATAACCGTAGCTGCTACATCCATGGACCGTTCGTTCCCAATCCCCATCACTCTTGGAAACAATCTAACAATCCTCGTATGACATATCCTCCTGATTTCCTTTTTTTTTATTTTATGATTTTCTTTTCCTTTTATATTATGATTTTGCGCTTTTCTTGGGGCGTAAGTTTCGTTCGAAACTCGATAGTTCACATTATTCTACTTCTAATATTGATTGCATTGTTTCAGGGTGAAGGTTTAAACACATTACCAGAAGTTGGATTTACTGATCTTATATTATCAGATGAAATGATGGAAACATCTATCACAGAAGGGCAAACTAAAGGAAGTATCGTGCTTGCGTTTACGCCAAACAAAGAAGCGATAGAAAAGGCGGAACGTATATTGAAGAATGGATGTGCTGGCATGATCTATGCACAATCTGTAGTTGATCCTACGGTTTGTATTGGCTCGAATGTTCCTTGCGCCGTCGTCGATTATGAATTTGGAACTGACATTTTATATTATATCCAGACCACCGAGTAATAAACAATCACCACGTTTTTATAATCATCAAATTTCTATTCTTTATTTTTTTCTTTATCTGACATATGAAAGATATTGATTTGGTAGTGTGCCCATAGCAAAGTTAAGCACTTCCAAGACTCTCATTGGTCGGCCTGTTGCATCTAAAGTGGCTCGTTTCTCTTGTAGAGGACCTAATTCAGTTTCTCCAGCAATTCTAAAGGTTTGTATCGTAATTATTAATTTTGTTTTTCTTCAAATATATTGATGCAAGCGTTGATCCAATTTTCGGACTCTGCTGGATAATAATGCAGCCAGACATAGCAGCACCGGGTGTTAACATTCTTTCTGCGATGTCTGGTGCGTATAAGTTCATGTCGGGAACATCAATGGCGACTCCTGTTGTGTCGGGAATCGTTGGGCTACTCAGACAAATCAGCCCTAGCTGGTCTCCTGCTGCAATCCGATCCGCTCTTGTCACAACAGGTTCTAACTCTACATCCATACCCGGGAATAGGGTTCTTTAGTTTTAGAAAAACAATTACCAAACTAATACTAAATCTATTAGATTGACTTGGTGCGGTTCTAATGGTCGATAAAGGTTCCAATTGAGTTCGGTTTTTAACCAAATATACCTTGTTTTCAAAATTATTGGTTTGGTATTTTTTCGGTTCGGTTTGGATTTTTGGTTTTTGGATAGGGGTTTTTGGTTCTGTTAAAAACATATTGGTTCGGCTTATCCAGATTGAACATCTCTACCAAAAATTGCGAAAAAACACTAAACATCTTTTTTTCTCATTGAAAATGAAGCATGGAGGACCGATCCATCTGGAGAGCCTATATTTTCAGAAGGATCAACACATAAACTTGCTGACCCGTTTGACTATGGAGGAGGCCTGATCAACCCGGAGAAAGTAACAGACCCGGGACTTGTCTATGACATGGGACTCGATGACTATGTTCATTACTTGTGTTCTGCGGATTACGCTGACACAGAAATCTCTAAATTACTTGGCAAACCTTATACATGTCCTTGGCCAAAACCATCTATGCTCGATTTCAACATGCCTTCGATCACAATCCCAAGTCTCTCTGGAGAGGTCACCGTGACTAGGACCGTGACGAATGTTGGACCGGCCGGTTCGGTTTACAGACCCGTTGTTGAGCCTCCTTTTGGTATAGAGCTTGAGGTGAATCCGAAGACTCTTGTGTTTGGTTCCAACACCACGAAGAATACATTTAGTGTGAGAGTGAGATCGAATCATAAGGTGAACAGTGGTTTTTATTTTGGGAGCTTGTGTTGGACTGATGGAGTTCACAACGTTACTATTCCTGTTTCCGTGAGAACAAAGATCTTGAGGAATTACGTTTGATCATCCTTCACTTGTAAATTGTAATTTTAGCTTTTATTTTATGGCAGTGTCGGTTAAAATTTTTTTTGATATATTTTTTATAATATTATAAATAAAATAGCAAATTTTTTTTTTAAAAAAATCTAATCTTATGAACGATCTATTACAAAATCATTTATCAAATTCACATAGTCGAGATCTTTTAACTATATTTGTCTCTATTGATAGCAAAACTAACTCATTCAATCTCTTGTTTGACATGGTAGATTACAAATAATTCTTTATATGTTTTTAAAAATCTTTTTTCTGCGTTAGCAACTGAAACCGGAATTATCAATAATATGTGATAAGCGATTCATGTATTAGATAACAACATTACATTCTTTATAGAAAATCAATTACTTCAATAGACTTACCACTTCATTTCGGTAAAATATTTCGAAGATGAAAAAATTGAATCTTAAAAGTACTTTCTCTTAACTAATTTACTTTTTTAACTATTAATTATAAAATATAAGAATAATTGAAAAAAAAAAGAAACAGTCCCCAAAAAATCATGACGTCACATGCTATTAAAAAGAAAGGCAATAGATTTTTTTGTTAAATTAATATATTTTTTAAATAAATATATTTAAATCCTATTAATATATTGATCTAGATGTCTTTAAAAATATATTTTTTTATGATGTTCTACACTTAGACCTGAGTTGTTTGGGCATTGAGCCAAGCATGTTCTATGGTAACGGTTAATGTTGGATCTTGAGATTCTTTGATGGATAAACCAGATCTCAGTATTTGGTTTTTACATATATCAGAAAGGCCAAAAAAAAATGTAGAAAGAATTTGTGCAAAAGATATCAATTTATCGGATCTTTTATTCCACTCATTTACTTCATATAGATTTAGACAATTATGATTAAGTATATAGGATATATAGAAAAAAAATTACATTTTTAGATTAGTCGTCGCCTTGTCGGATCCCCTCATCCGGCGACAGCGAGTCTGAAGAATGGGTTAAGTACCTCTACATATTCTCAAAGATGATATACTCTGAAGAAGACTAGGCATTCTCACATTATCTGTCATTACCATATTTGTTAATGTTTATATGTCAGGATATGGATTGGAGATACACATTTTACTTTCTCTAATTTCTTTGTTTATTTTCAATCTTTTGTATATTATTTCACTACTATCTTTTTCTGATATAATTTCTTATTATTTAAAATTATAATTGAAAGGTAATCTATTACTGTTATCCCTAACTACCCTCGCGTATTGTATAATCCCTTAAGCCTGTTTAATAGTATTGCCATTTTTTTACTACTACTCCTTATTGCTACCTTATGCTACAAATTGGACACAAGATGTCGAATGAATATGATAAAAAATAGTTATTTTATAAATATCAATATAAAAAATGAATTTGTAACTCTTCGTGAATTAGTTTAATATACATGGGATTTTTTTATTAGTTCTGATCAAAAAGGTTTTGTACACATATGATTGAATAATATATATATATATATTGCTCTTCTTCTTTGTAATACAGTATGATTAATTATATTGCTCTTGTTTGTTCTAATTCATCTGAGAGGTAAATAAGAATAAAATACCTTAAGCCGATCCATGGAGAAAGCAGGGTTCAAGATTCGTCTATGGCAAAGTTAACCATCAAATCTAAAACTACTGTGGTAACTTTTTGTGTTTAAAACCATGTTAAATTTTAGTTGCTAAATTGTTTGTATTTTATCACATAAAGTTAACAATCAAATCTAAAAGCTCTTTTGAATGGCATATACCGTATATATGTTTTATACACACGCGCACACACAAAACACAATATATAAAATTTAAAATTATCTAAAGATAACAAGAAACAAAGAAAATGAAGCTTTATTATCATATTAAGTTCAGATAAACCCCACATCCATAAATCTAACTAAGAAAAAAAAAACATAAGAAATGGCAAAAAAAAAAAAAAATGGACCACCTGTGTGTGAACCAGGATATGAAAAGGTTGAATAATAAATCTTAGTGCTCAAAATTTATCCTTACATTCTTTTTGCTGTCTTTAATCTTTATAGATAGGCTATAGATACACACACATGCATATATTTGTGTTTATGCATATATATATATAGGTGGTTGCCAAGCTTACCCAACGCTCTGCCTCCAACTTGCAATCCCTCAACGAAAGACAAAGACAGAGAAGATAAAGAAAGGGAGAGAGAAATTGAAAAACAGAGTATATGCTCTGCTTTATTCATTGATAAAAACAGTGTCTTTGAAAGAACAAGGAGGTAAGAGAGAAATGGGGAGACAACCATGCTGTGACAAAGTAGGGTTAAAGAAAGGACCATGGACTGCAGAAGAAGACAGGAAGCTCATGAACTTCATCCTCACCAATGGACAATGTTGTTGGAGAGCTGTTCCTAAGCTTGCTGGTCTTCTCAGGTGTGGCAAGAGTTGCAGACTTCGTTGGACAAATTATCTCCGACCAGACCTTAAGAGAGGTCTTCTCTCGGATTACGAGGAGAAGATGGTCATTGACCTCCATTCTCAGCTCGGCAACAGGTTAATAAAACTTTATTACTTTAAACTTTAGAACCAAAAAGGAAGTATTAAAAGTTTATGTTTTGATATGTTCTGTTTCTGATATGACTTTTTTTATGTGTAGGTGGTCAAAGATAGCCTCTCATTTACCAGGACGAACAGACAATGAAATCAAGAACCATTGGAACACTCACATCAAGAAGAAGTTAAGGAAAATGGGGATCGATCCTCTCACTCATAAACCACTCTCTATGGTTGCACAAGAAGAAGAAGAACCCATAACGAAGCTGCAGAAACCTATCGCGCAGCCTCTGGAGGAACCAACTAGTTATTGTCTTACCAAAGACTGCAACATCAAGAACATGTTCGTAAGTTACGATGATCAGTCTATGGCGATGAATCTTGAGTATGGCGTTGAGGAAGTCCCTCTGATTGATCCAGAGTATTTAGAGCTTATCTGCAACAACTCTGCAATGTCTTCATCCACGTCCACGTCTTCGGATTCCTCTAATGATTCGAATATCTTGAAGGATTTGCAGTTTCCGGATTTCGATTTGTCGGACTATGGTAATGATAGTACTAATATTAACAGTAATGGTGTGGACAACATTATAGAGAACAATGTGATGAGCTTGTGGGATGTTGATGACTTTAGCAGTTGGGATTTGCTGCTAAAAAATGATATTCCTCAGAGTTCTTCCACTTTTGGGTTGTTTTGAATTCATTTTAATATATAGACTCTCTTTGTAAAATTGAAATTATGAGGGGACAGAAAAACCTTAATACCACTCTTCACTCTTTTTCTAGGTGAGATTTTAAACAACGTTTTACTTGAGAGACATATTTTGTACAGACAAAAAGACTTGAGATAATTGTGTTTTTGTATCGTTACAAATTGTGTCTTGACCAGCTTCTGCTTTCTATTTTGGGTTCCATATATACTTCCATGTGTTAATGTTTACTTTCACTTAACAATGAAAAGGAAAATCGAACAATAAGAGCATTTATAGTCAGGAGAATGACAAACTATTCAAGAAAAAAATTTAGGCTGAGTCAAACCTAATTTTCTTTTTTGAATTGAATTTAAAATTTATTCAAGAACAAAAAAAAAATACTTTTTTTTACAACAAGTGCCTCAGTTTTTTTTGTAATGGGCAGATATTTAGATGATGTGCCAACCTAATTTATTTCATTCTGTAAAGATGTATTCTAATTATAAATTGAGCGGTAATTTGCTATGCCGAAGCAGAAATATACATAGATGTATATGAGCTACCAAGCCAAAGCTTCAAGAAGCTATTTTGTAAATTTTCTTTTAGTTTTTGTTGTGCCTTGTTCGTGATATCTATCACAGGTAATAAATAATAGAATAATAAAAAAATATCATTGAAATAATGAATATTATAGAAACATTTGTAAGTAAGAAATAAGGTAGCTCATAGACATTGATGCCTTTGTCTTCACTTACCAATTTTTTTGAAAAGGTTGCTTTGGCTTGTAATCTAAAACCGTAAAATACGAGTAACAAAGACTTCGATCCAACCATAACCAATACATGATTCATTTTAATTTTAAGTTACGAAATTCCCCTTTATTTTTACGTCTTTTTTGTTTTTTTTGGTCCTAAATTTTGACTTCAGACTATCATAAGCGATGCTTTAGAAACTTATACGCATGCAAATCTAATTATTTAAATAAAAGTGACGGCACTGTTGTAACTAGAGATTGGTATGACTTAGGGCATCTCCAACGGGAGATGTTAACAGAGTCTTTTATAATTAAAAAATAATAAAATTAAGAAACAAGGTGAGGATCGGTTCTCAAACAAGAGTTATAAGAGTTTTGTTAAGAAACTGGTGTTCAACTATTGGTTAACTTTAAAAAAGAAAAATTATTTAATTATATTATATTAAAATATAAATTTTTTTTTTTTTAAGAAACTTTTTTAAGTCTCTTGTGGTTGGAGATGGTCTTAGAGCCGTAGAGGACCATTGAATTATAAAATTACAGAACGATCGACTACGTTATTTATAGGAGAAAGCTTATAGTCATAATCAACTAACCTAAAGTTACATATTTTAGCTAATTAATAATAAGGTGCAAACCCAATCTTTTTCAGTTTCCATAATTCAGTTGAAGATCAATAAAGAAACTCCCAACCCTAAATGTTGTCGTTTTAATGTTTATACAAACTATAGTAGTTTAGTTTTATCATTTATGGCGCTTGTTGTCCGTAATCTTTAACAAATATCACATAATTTTACACAGTATCATGCTATTTGTATAAATAATGAAGACGAACAAAAAATACAACCGTTTTTTTTTTCAAATAATCATCTAACATATTGATCATATTTGTTATTGTAGATGTGGTGTTTTTAAGAATCTTCCCGAACTGACATTATTGAAGTTTCTAAGAGTTATGACCTACGAGTGGAGACTCATTATGAATACGGAATGATAGAATACGGAACGTCGAGTCAAATATTACTCGTTCTCGACGTCATGCTGACCTAATAATTTAATTATTTTATATTTTGTCGAATTTGAGATGGTGTGGTTATGGTCAAACTAATGTGGTTTTCAGAAATATATTTCCTTTTCTATATCCTATTAAAACCGCGTCATCATAGTGATTTGTATGATTGTGATATGACTTTTTAAAGCTTTGAAGGTGATTTGTTATTAGTTTAGTGGATATATTGATACTTGATTAGTCTTACAGAAAGTAACTAAATTGAGCTTTGAGAATGTTGAAACCTTATTGGTTGAGAGTATAAACAGCAATGACTTAAGTAATCCAATTGTTCACTTATAATTGGGGAAAAAGAAAAAGTTCCTTTTTGAAAGAAAAAAAAAAAGCGAGTGGTTGGTAGAAAAAATGCTCCTTAGGAGTCTGTGTTTGTGGAATGAGAGGAAGGCCCATAAGTTAATCATTATTCGAGAAAATTTTTGTGCCTTTCTTAGGGGTGTATTCGATTAAGGATTTTAGAATTTTGTATTAAAATAATAAATTTTATGTTATTTGATTTTCAAAGTTTTTAAATAATTTAATATTACTGATATAGTGATTTAAAATTTATTGTTATTAAAAATATTTTATAAACTAAATTTTAATTTTTTTTATGATTTTAAGATATGCATACTTAAAATTTTATTATTTTAGATAAGCTTTTAGAATATTTTAATATAAAACATAAAAAATTCTTTATTTTACCTTAAATCATCCAAAAATTAAAAATTAAATTTTCAAAAAAAAAATAAATACTAGATTGTATATACCTTTTATTCTGAAATTTTAGACAGAATCATTTAAACTGCTTCACTTATTTTGAAATTTTTTACTTATATTAAATAAGATAATTATTTTATCAAACCTGCTCTAGATGAAAACCCAATATTCAAATTACGATCATAGTGTGCGTGATGTCACACTTTATAGGAAAAAATTTACAGTTTCTGTTTTTTCTTGATCGATATGGAACAAAATGTGTAATCTTTGTATATTATCTTTTGAAATACTTAAACTTATTATAAAATTATTTATTCCACATCTGGTTTTCACAATGAATCATCTTAATATGTATTTGGAACATTTTTATTTATTTTAGATAAGAAGTAGTTAAAATTGTATAGACTTATGATATATATTTTGGATTTATTACTATATAATTACAAAATATTTATTTTATTTATAAGAAAATATTCATTGTATAAAACTCGTATAAACGTCCGTAAATACATCTAGACAATATACGATGATTCAGCGTCTGGCTAACACCTAAGATATTTGAGAACACTGATATTTTATATTATTAATATTAGAAACATGTAATTTTTTGTTAAAGGAAATGGAGATATCTCTATATCTCTCATCATGAATATTCCAGTGATCAATTAGCTGTCGGCACGGCTTCACTTTAAAACTGAACTTTTCACTGTATATTATTGTGAGTCTATGATGTGACGTTTTATCTAAAATTTTGGATAAATATGATTAGTGGTTATTTTTAACGAACTATTTCTATTTAAATAATTAAATCGAAAAAGCTTGAAATAAGGTTTAAAAAATGGGACACATGTCATGAAATGTGGTACATAGAAATACAAACTATTCCATATGTATCACTAAAGGTACTTTCTATTCTCCACCGAGTTCCAAACAGCAATGTAGACGGAAAGTTATTCTTTAAATATTTTCTCTTTATTGTTTCAATAATGTCTTTCTAAAAAAATGTTACGTTTAATGTTTTTGCTCCATATTCTTATATTAGTCATGGTCGGTGTATGCTCGACTGTTCATGTTATCTTACTGTTAAGGGCGGTTCTCGAGTTACTAGGCAAAGAAATAAGATCAGGTTAAAGGTCGATGTATATATTGTCCACTTGTATATGCAATGAAGAAATTACATGATGAACTAGAAATTTGTACTTTTTATAATAAATATATCCGTCCAAATTTAAATGATCCACGAACAAATGATCATCATTCACTGTTTAGCAGAAGTTATCTAATCTTCGCTTTCCATTGTCTATTAAGATCTCATAGAATATCCCATGTTGGCAAACTATATTTTTCCAGATTAAATGCTAGACTATTGCCCATGTTACAATAGCATAGGTTTCTCCTTTGATCCACGATTTATCTTTCTACTCTGGTCAAAGTGAGAACTAGGCCGATACAGTCCATTGACGATTGCATGAATAGGTATGGTACCGAGATGCGTGAGAGTACATATGTTGGCTTGTGAACATTCGTGCATGCTTCTCTGGCACTTTTCACACTTCCGTGAATATGCTTATCCGCCATCATACTTAGCTAGTAGAAACCCTTGACCTTTTATTTGGAGCACCATGGTTCTTCATCTCGAGTGACTTTCACATTTTCCACTATAAATACTTTCAATGATAGTTTTAGTTTTCTTCCCATAGATCCCTTTCAAATATGTTTTTAGTATTAATGACTTTGTAGTCATTCGTCAAAGAATAAATTTATTATGTCGTTTTCTTTTATTATTTATCTTTTTATAGTTTAAAATTATGTTAAATATGCGTCTTTATTTACTCTGTTTGATTTTGTATTTATTGATATTTATTTTGCTAAATCCAATAATTACAACACTACAAGAAAAAACCAAAATTTTCGACAGCAATTTCCGACGGACAACACACCGTCAGATATTTTCGACAGACAACACACCGTCGGATATTTCCGCCGAAACCAAAGGTAATCCAACGGACAAAACCGATACATTTTCGAAGGTATATTCCGACCATTTTACATAGGAATACGATATTGTCGGGATTCCGTCGGATATTTTTCGACGGAATTCTGATGCAATACAATTACTGGCAAACCGTCGGAAATCTGTTGATAAATTCCGACGAATTAGCGATAGATTGCCAGAAAATAATATCCGTCGGTAATCCGTCGAAAAGTATCAATGGATTTCCGACGGATGTCCGCCGACCTGGGGTTTACCCATTTAATAAACAAGTGCGTAACTACCGGGTTAGTACATTTCAATGATTTCTGACGGAAATCCGACGGAGTAGTCTGGCGGATTCCCGACGGACTTCAGACGATTATTTTCTCTATATATGATTGCAAACTTTAGCTCATTATCATATTTGTACAAACATTTATACATTATCTCAAAATGAGTAGATATTTTGTTCTTGGATGGACGAACCAATGATGGATGAGGAGTCCAACCTATTGAGAGATGATTATGCTTGAGGTATATGCGAGTTCATGGATCTGGACGGGAGAAATCAGCATGGCAAAAGAAGTGGTAATATCAAATGTCCATGTTCTATTTGCGAGAATAATATAAGTGTTAAGATTGAGTTAGTCTGGAATCATTTATACCAAAATGGATTTACCTCGGATTATAAGATTTGGTATTTACATGGTGAAAGAAACTTCGAATATGGTAGTAGTAGTAGTAGTAGTAGTGCACAAGGTGTTGCACATGGTATAGAAGAACATAGAACAGAGGAAGATGTAGTGGTTGATACGGTTCAAATGGTGAATGATGCATTCAGACAAAATATTAATTCGTCTGGCAATGATAGTTGTCGGACTGAAGAACCTAATTTAGATGCGCAAAATTTTTTTAATATGTTAGACGCAGCTAACCAACCACTATATAGCGGATATAAAGAAGGTCATTCACCGTTATCATCAGCTAGTAGGATGATGAATATTAAAACAGACTACAATTTATCTGAAGATTGTGTGGATGATTTTTGCTGATTTTGTGAAAGATATCTTACTGGAAGATAATCTTTCACCAGCATTATACTATGAAATTCAGAAACTTGTGGCTGGTTTAGGTTGCCCTATCAGATGATAAATGTGTGCATTGCAAACTGCATGATATATTGGATAGAAAATGAAAACAACAAAACGTGTCGATTTTGTCGTCATCCGTGATTTCAGGAATCAAGTGGTAGAGTTTCCATTTTATTTAAACGTATGTGGTATTTAACTTTAAAAGATAGGTTGAAGCGACTCTATCAGTCTCAACGAACCGCTAAGGCAATGAGATGGCATGCAGAGCATCGTCAAGACGCAGAGATGATTACACATCCTTCAGATACGGAAGCGTGAAAACATTTTCAATCGGTGCATCCAGATTTCGCTTATGAGCATCGTAATGTGTACCTTGTGTTATGTAATGATGGTTTCATTGGAAAGCATGGACGACCATATTCATTGTGACCAGTAATTATAACACCTTACAATTTGCCATCAACTATGTGCATGCGTAGGAAATTTTTGTTTTTATCCATTCTAGTTCCCGAACCAGATCATCAAAGAAGGTCACTCGATATATTTCTGCAACCATTGATCTATGAGTTTCAAATTTTATGGGAAAAAGGTGTTGAAGTTTTTGATGTGGCATCCAAACAAAATTTTAATATGCGTGCGGTTTTGATGTGGACAATAAGTGATTATCCATCTTATGGTATGTTATCTGGATGGAAAACACATGGAAGATTATCGTGTCCATATTGCCAAGATAATACTAATGCGCTTCAGTTACACCACGGGAGGAAGACAACGTGGTTTGATATATATATATATTACTCTTCTTCTTTGTAATACAGTATGATTAATTATATTGCTCTTGTTTGTTCTAATTCATCTGAGAGGTAAATAAGAATAAAATACCTTAAGCCGATCCATGGAGAAAGCAGGGTTCAAGATTCGTCTATGGCAAAGTTAACCATCAAATCTAAAACTACTGTGGTAACTTTTTGTGTTTAAAACCATGTTAAATTTTAGTTGCTAAATTGTTTGTATTTTATCACATAAAGTTAACAATCAAATCTAAAAGCTCTTTTGAATGGCATATACCGTATATATGTTTTATACACACGCGCACACACAAAACACAATATATAAAATTTAAAATTATTTAAAGATAACAAGAAAGAAAGAAAATGAAGCTTTATTATCATATTAAATTCAGATAAACCCCACATCCATAAATCTAACTAAGAAAAAAAAAACATAAGAAATGGCAAAAAAAAAAAAGAAAAAGAAAAAAATGGACCACCTGTGTGTGAACCAGGATATGAAAAGGTTGAATAATAAATCTTAGTGCTCAAAATTTATCCTTACATTCTTTTTGCTGTCTTTAATCTTTATAGATAGGCTATAGATACACACACATGCATATATTTGTGTTTATGCATATATATAGGTGGTTGCCAAGCTTACCCAACGCTCTGCCTCCAACTTGCAATCCCTCAACGAAAGACAAAGACAGAGAAGATAAAGAAAAGGAGAGAGAAATTGAAAAACAGAGTATATGCTCTGCTTTATTCATTGATAAAAACAGTGTCTTTGAAAGAACAAGGAGGTAAGAGAGAAATGGGGAGACAACCATGCTGTGACAAAGTAGGGTTAAAGAAAGGACCATGGACTGCAGAAGAAGACAGGAAGCTCATGAACTTCATCCTCACCAATGGACAATGTTGTTGGAGAGCTGTTCCTAAGCTTGCTGGTCTTCTCAGGTGTGGCAAGAGTTGCAGACTTCGTTGGACAAATTATCTCCGACCAGACCTTAAGAGAGGTCTTCTCTCGGATTACGAGGAGAAGATGGTCATTGACCTCCATTCTCAGCTCGGCAACAGGTTAATAAAACTTTATTACTTTAAACTTTAGAACCAAAAAGGAAGTATTAAAAGTTTATGTTTTGATATGTTCTGTTTCTGATATGACTTTTTTTTATGTGTAGGTGGTCAAAGATAGCTTCTCATTTACCAGGACGAACAGACAATGAAATCAAGAACCATTGGAACACTCACATCAAGAAGAAGTTAAGGAAAATGGGGATCGATCCTCTCACTCATAAACCACTCTCTATGGTTGCACAAGAAGAAGAACCCATAACGAAGCTGCAGAAACCTATCGCGCAGCCTCTGGAGGAACCAACTAGTTATTGTCTTACCAAAGACTGCAACATCAAGAACATGTTCGCAAGTTACGATGATCAGTCTATGGCGATGAATCTTGAGTATGGCGTTGAGGAAGTCCCTCTGATTGATCCAGAGTATTTAGAGCTTATCTGCAACAACTCTGCAATGTCTTCATCCACGTCCACGTCTTCGAATTCCTCTAATGATTCGAATATCTTGAAGGATTTGCAGTTTCCGGATTTCGATTTGTCGGACTATGGTAGTGATAGTACTAATAATAACAGTAATGGTGTGGACAACATTATAGAGAACAATGTGATGAGCTTGTGGGATGTTGATGACTTTAGCAGTTGGGATTTGCTGCTAAAAAATGATATTCCTCAGAGTTCTTCCACTTTTGGGTTGTTTTGAATTCATTTTAATATATAGACTCTCTTTGTAAAATTGAAATTATGAGGGGACAGAAAAACCTTAATACCACTCTTCACTCTTTTTCTAGGTGAGATTTTAAACAACGTTTTACTTGAGAGACATATTTTGTACAGACAAAAAGACTTAAGATAATTGTGTTTTTGTATCGTTATAAATTGTGTCTTGACCAGCTTCTGCTTTCTATTTTGGGTTCCATATATACTTCCATGTGTTTACTTTCACTTAACAATGAAAAGGAAAACCGAACAATAAGAGCATTTATAGTCAGGAGAATGACAAACTATTCAAGAAAAAAATTTAGGCTGAGTCAAACCTAATTTTCTTTTTTGAATTGAATTTAAAATTTATTCAAGAACAAAAAAAAAAAATACTTTTTTTTACAACAAGTGCCTCAGTTTTTTTTGTAATGTGCAGATATTTAGATGATGTGCCAAACTAATTTATTTCATTCTGTAAAGATGTATTCTAATTATAAATTGCGCGGTAATTTGCTATGCCGAAGCAGAAATATACATAGATGTATATGAGCTACCAAGCCAAAGCTTCAATAAGCTATTTTGTAAATTTTCTTTTAGTTTTTGTTGTGCCTCGTTTCTATCACATGTAATAAATAATAGAATAATAAAAAAATATCATTGACATAATGAATATTATAGAAACATTTGTAAGTAAGAAATAAGGTAGCTCATAGACATTGATGCCTTTGTCTTCACTTACCAATTTTTTTGAAAAGGTTGCTTTGGCTTGTAATCTAAAACCGTAAAATACGAGTAACAAAGACTTCGATCCAACCATAACCAATACATGATTCATTTTAAATTTAAGTTACGAAATTCCCCTTTATTTTTACGTCTTTTTTTGTTTTTTTTGGTCCTAAATTTTGACTTCAGACTATCATAAGCGATGCTTTAGAAACTTATACGCATGCAAATCTAATTATTTAAATAAAAGTGACGGCACTGTTGTAACTAGAGATTGGTATGACTTAGGGCATCTCCAACGGGAGATGTTAACAGAGTCTCTTATAATTAAAAAATAATAAAATTAAGAAACAAGGTGAGGATCGGTTCTCAAACAAGAGTTATAAGAGTTTTGTTAAGAAACTGTATTCACACGTGGTGTTCAACTATTGATTAACTTTAAAAAAGAAAAATTATTTAATTATATTATATTAAAATATAAATTTTTTTTTTTCAAGAAACTTTTTTAAGTCTCTTGTGGTTCGAGATGGTCTTAGAGCCGTAGAGGACCATTGAATTATAAAATTACAGAACGATCGACTACGTTATTTATAGGAGAAAGCTCATAGTCATAATCAACTAACCTAAGTTACATATTTTAGCTAATTAATAATAAGGTGCAAACCCAATCTTTTTCAGTTTCCATAATTCAGTTGAAGATCAATAAAGAAACTCCCAACCCTAAATGTTGTCGTTTTAATGTTTATACAAACTATAGTAGTTTAGTTTTATCATTTATGGCGCTTGTTGTCCGTAATCTTTAACAAATATCACATAATTTTACACAGTATCATGCTATTTGTATAAATAATGAAGACGAACAAAAAATACAACCGTTTTTTTTTTCAAATAATCATCTAACATATTGATCATATTTGTTATTGTAGATGTGGTGTTTTTAAGAATCTTCCCGAACTGACATTATTGAAGTTTCTAAGAGTTATGACCTACGAGTGGAGACTCATTATGAATACGGAATGTCGAGTCAAATATTACTCGTTCTCGACGTCATGCTGACCTAATAATTTAATTATTTTATATTTTGTCGAATTTGAGATGGTGTGGTTATGGTCAAACTAATGTGGTTTTCAGAAATATATTTCCTTTTCTATATCCTATTAAAACCGCGTCATCATAGTGATTTGTATGATTGTGATATGACTTTTTAAAGCTTTGAAGGTGATTTGTTATTAGTTTAGTGGATATATTGATACTTGATTAGTCTTACAGAAAGTAACTAAATTGAGCTTTGAGAATGTTGAAACCTTATTGGTTGAGAGTATAAACAGCAATGACTTAAGTAATCCAATTGTTCAATTATAATTGGGGAAAAAGAAAAAGTTCCTTTTTGAAAGAAAAAAAAGCGAGTGGTTGGTAGAAAAAATGCTCCTTAGGAGTCTGTGTTTGTGGAATGAGAGGAAGGCCCATAAGTTCATCATTATTCGAGAAAATTTTTGTGCCTTTCTTAGGGGTGTATTCGATTAAGGATTTTAGAATTTTGTATTAAAATAATAAATTTTATGTTATTTGATTTTCAAAATTTTTAAATAATTTAATATTACTGATATAGTGATTTAAAATTTATTGTTATTAAAAATATTTTATAAACTACATTTTAAATTTTTTTATGATTTTAAGATATGCATACTTAAAATTTTATTATTTTAGATAAGCTTTTAGAATATTTTAATATAAAACATAAACAATTCTTTATTTTACCTTAAATCATCTAAAAATTAAATTTTTCAAAAAAATAAATAAATACTAGATTGTATATACCTTTTATTCTGAAATTTTAGACAGAATCATTTAAACTGCTTCACTTATTTTGAAATTTTTTACTTATATTAAATAAAATAATTATTTTATCAAACCTGCTCTAGATGAAAACCCAATATTCAAATTACGATCATAGTGTGCGTGATGTCACACTTTATAGGAAAATTTGTACAGTTTCTGTTTTTTCTTGATCGATATGGAACAAAATGTGTAATCTTTGTATATTATCTTTTGAAATACTTAAATTTATTATAAAATTATTTATTCCACATCTGGTTTTCACAATGAATCATCTTAATGTATATTTGGAACATTTTTATTTATTTTAGATAAGAAGTAGTTAAAATTGTATAGACTTATGATATATATTTTGGATTTATTACTATATAATTACAAAATATTTATTTTATTTATAAGAAAATATTCATTGTATAAAACTCGTATAAACGTCCGTAAATACATCTAGACAATATACGATGATTGAGCGTCTGGCTAACACCTAAGATATTTGAGAACACTGATATTTTATATTATTAATATTAGAAACATGTAATTTTTTGTTAAAGGAAATGGAGATATCTATATCTCTCATCATGAATATTCCAGTGATCAATTAGCTGTCGGCACGGCTTCACTTTTAAAACTGAACTTTTCACTGTATATTATTGTGAGTCTATGATGTGACGTTTTATCTCAAAATTTTGGATAAATATGATTAGTGGTTATTTTTAACGAACTATTTCTATTTAAATAATTAAATCGAAAAAGCTTGAAATAAGGTTTAAAAAGTGGGACACATGTCATGAAATGTGGTATATAGAAATACATACTATTCCATATGTACCACTACCACTAAAGGTACTTTCTATTCTCCACCGAGTTCCAAACAGCAATGTAGACGGAAAGTTATTCTCTAAATATTTTCTCTTTATTGTTTCAATAATGTCTTTCTAAAAAATGTTACGTTTAATGTTTTTGCTCCATATTCTTATATTAGTCATGGTCGGTGTATGCTCGACTGTTCATGTTATCTTACTAGGCAAAGAAATAAGATCAGGTTAAAAGGTCGATGTATATATTGTCCACTTGTATATGCAATGAAGAAATTACATGATCAACTAGAAGTCTGTACTTTTTATAATAAAATATATCCGTCCAAATTTAAATGATCCACGAACAAATGATCATCATTCGCTGTTTAGCAGAAGTTCTCTAATCTTCGCTTTCCATTGTCTATTGCCCATGTTACAATAGCATAGGTTTCTCCTTTAATCCACGATTTATCTTTCTACTCTGGTCAAAGTGAGAACTAGGCCGATACAGTCCATTGACGATTGCATGAATAGGTATGGTACCGAGATGCGTGAGACTACATATATTGGCTTGTGAACATTCGTGCATGCTTCTCTGGCACTTTTCACACTTCCGTGAATATGCTTATCCGCCATCATACTTAGCTAGTAGAAACACCTTGACCTTTTATTTGGAGCACCATGGTTCTTCATCTCGAGTGACTTTCACATTTTCCACTATAAATACTTTCAATGATAGTTTTAGTTTTCTTCCCATAGATCCCTTTCAAATATGTTTTAGTATTAATGACTTAGTAGTCATTCGTCAAAGAATAAATTTATTATGTCGTTTTCTTTTATTATTTATCTTTTTATAGTTTAAAATTATGTTAAATATGCGTCTTTATTTACTCTGTTTGATTTTGTATTTATTGATATTTATTTTGCTAAATCCAATAATTACAACACTACAAGAAAAAACCAAAATTTTCGACAGCAATTTCCGACGGACAACACACCGTCAGATATTTTCGACAGACAACACACCGTCGGATATTTCCGCCAAAATCAAAGGTAATCCAACGGACAAAACCGACACATTTTCGAAGGTATATTCCGACCATTTTAGGAATAAGATATTGTCGGGATTCCGTCGGATATTTTTCGATGGAATTCTGATGCAATACAATTACTGGCAAACCGTCGGAAATCCGTTGATAAATTCCGACGAATTAGCGACAGATTGCCAAAAAATAATATCCATCGGTAATCCGTCGGAAAGTATCAATGGATTTCCGACGGATGTCCGCCGACCTGGGGTTTACCCATTTAATAAACAAGTGCATAACTATCGGGTTGGTACATTTCGATGATTTCTGACGGAAATCTGACGGAGTAGTCCGACGGATTCCCGACGGACTTAAGACGATTATTTTCTCTATATATGATTGCAAACTTTAGCTCATTATCATATTTGTACAAACATTTATACATTATCTCAAAATGAGTAGATATTTTTGTTCTTGGATGGACGAACCAATGATGAATGAGGAGTCCAACCTATTGAGAGATGATTATGCCGAGTTCATGGATCTGGACGGGAGAAATCAGCATGGAAAAAGAAGTGGTAATATCAAATGTCCATGTTCTATTTGCGAGAATATTATAAGTGTTAAGATTGAGTTAGTCTAGAATCATTTATACCAAAATGGATTTACCTCAGATTATAAGATTTGGTATTTACATGGTGAAAGAAACTTCGAATATGGTAGTAGTAGTAGTAGTAGTGCACAAGGTGTTGCACATGGTATAGAAGAACATAGAACAGAGGAAGATGTAGTGGTTGATACGGTTCAAATGGTGAATGATGCATTCAAAGAAAATATTAATTCGTCTGGCAATGATAGTTGTCGGGCTGAGGAACCTAATTTAGATGCGCAAAATTTTTTTAATATGTTAGACGCAGCTAACCAACCACTATATAGTGGATATAAAGAAGGTCATTCACCGTTATCATCAGCTAGTAGGATGATGAATATTAAAACATACTACAATTTATCTGAAGATTGTGTGGATGATTTTGCTGATTTTGTGAAAGATATCTTACTGGAAGATAATCTTTCACCAGCATTATACTATGAAATTCAGAAACTTGTGGCTGGTTTAGGTTTGCCCTATCAGATGATAAATGTGTGCATTGCAAACTGCATGATATATTGGAGAGAAGATGAAAACAACAAAACGTGTCGATTTTGTCGTCATTCGTGATTTCAGAAATCAAGTGGTAGAGTTTCCATTTTATTTAAATGTATGTGGTATTTAACTTTAAAAGATAGGTTGAAGCGACTCTATCAGTCTCAACGAACCGCTGAGGCAATGAGATGACATGCAGAGCATCGTCAAGACGCAGAGATGATTACACATCCTTCAGATACAGAAGCGTGGAAACATTTTCAATCGGTGCATCCAGATTTCGCTTATGAGCATCGTAATGTGTACCTTGAGTTATGTAATGATGGTTTCATTGGAAAGCATGGACGACCATATTCATTGTGACCAGTAATTATAACACCTTACAATTTGTCATCAACTATGTGCATGCGTAGAGAATTTTTGTTTTTATCCATTCTAGTTCCCGAACCAGATCATCCAAGAAGGTCACTCGATATATTTCTGCAACCATTGATCTATGAGTTGCAAATTTTATGGGAACAATGTGTTGAAGTTTTTGATGTGGCATCCAAACAAAATTTTAATATGCAACGAATTCCTACAATCGGAAGATGGCAATCATCAATATGGAATTGGTGGTTCTAGTTTTTCTCAGTTTCATACTGATTCGGAGACACAGCCACCATCTCCAATTCGGACTGCCGCGTCAGCTCCTACAATTATCAGCATTGAAGATTTTGTGTCACAACTGGGTCGTGATCGATTAAAGAAACTGGATCCGCATTGCATTGGAGGAACAACTTGGTAACATTAAATTTTTAATTTTATTAAAATTTCAAAATTTTGTTCTAATTTTTCTTAAAAAAATATATAGGCTTCATCTAGCAACGACACAACAAAAGCATCAACCAAATGCTTAATGAGATGCTAGTACATCCTTATCCAGTGTACTCAGACATGCCGAAAGAAAAGCAAGAAATTTGGTTTAGTCAATTTGCGGTATGTAACATGTCTAAAATTGATTTTTTTGTATTAAAACAGCAAGAATTCATTTGTGATCCGCCAATCACTGTCATCATTCGACGGGATTTTAACGCTAAAACGGCAACATGTTACTCCCGTTAGATGAACGAATGGAAGGAAAAGTGGAAGCATGATAAAGTGCCCAAAGAGATGACAAGAAAATCCGGATTTATGGACTGCTCTTATCACTTATTGGAGGAGACTGAAAATAGAAGCCATTTCAACAACAAATTCTACTAACCGCAAGAGCGATCGTAAGGGCAAAGGAATGTCGACTTATAATCTCTGAGTGATGAGCAAAGTTTCTTGGGCTGAGCAACTAGTAAGTAATAAAATTAAATAATAAAATAAATTAATAATTTATTTGTTAACTTATTTCATTTTTGTGTTTCTAGTTTCAAATGGACGGACAACCTCTTTCTCTACTTCGTCTGATCAAGGACGCTCAAACCAACAAAAAAATGGTCAAATTGATGATCCAGTTACTCGTGAGATCTCTCAGAAAGTGAGAAGTCGGGGTGATGAGTTTCTGCAAACTCAACCAACACAAGAAGATGAAACTCCTATGTATTCAGAAGTTCCATTAGAAAAATTGAATGAGTTTGCATATGAGGTTAGTAACATTTAAATTTTAATAAGTTTGTAATTGTAATTACTAACTATATTAACAAAAAAAATTGTTTTGAAGGTAACTCCGAAGAACAAATGTCGTCTTTACGGATTGCCTAAAGAGTGTTTTGCTTCTTCTTCATCATCATTTCCAGTCTACACTCATTTCAGAAGAGCTGAACTTCAAGAAGAAAACTGTGAGCTCCGGGAAAGAGTTAAAACGCTGGAACAACAAAGAGAAGAATATATGAATCGTTTGTGAATGGTGGAAGAGAGAATGAACGCATTTTTAGTTCTTACCAGACTCCTCCATAGATTTTTTTTTTTTGTATTTTTTTTATTATTTTGAATTTTATGTAAAATATTTTAATAAATAAAATTTAAAATTTATTTTAATATTTTATTACAAATTTTCAATTTTAAAATTTAAATAAAATATAATAATAGTTTATTTATTAAAAAAAATTAAAATAAATTTACAATTTAAAAAAAAAACACTTTTCTGAGGGATATCCGATCATATGTAATACTGACGGAGACCATTCCGACGGTTTTTCGGCGGAACAGTTTCTGACGGTTGATCGACGGATACTTTCCTATCAGAATTCCGACGGATGTGGTTTTGTCGGCAAGTCGTAAGAAATCCGTCTGAATATTGTAACATATTTTTGACGAGCTTTTTAATGGCAGATTTCTGACGGATATAGAAAACCGTCGGAAATCCGTCTCAATGTCTCAATTTAACGATGGATTTTCGACGGTTTCAAATTTTCTGATGCAATAGTTCCGACAGTTTTTTTGGATCGATAAATCGTCGAAAAACTTTTTTTCAACAGATTTTCAACAGATTTGTCAGTCGGAAATCATGCGTTTTCTTGTGGTACAAGTCAAACTGTTCACTTCGTAATTAGATACTAAATTTGACCACATACCATTCACTCTGTGTGGATCTGAGTTCACTGCTCAATTGTATCTCATACCTTTCCAATTATATAATATGTTATATTTTATTTAAGAACTTTTGTTATATTATTTATTACACCTGAAGTTTTGGTAAGGATTTACATTCATACAATATAATTTCACATAAGGTTTTCATAAAAGGTTTTATCTTGATCGGATATAAAACCAGCATGAAAAATGTCAATTAAAAATAGAAAGAGAAGAAAACAAAATTATTTTAAAAAATTATTCTGGAAAAAAAGATCAGGATTAGTCCGGCCATTTTTAGATGCCTAAAGCAGATTTTTTAGGATGTGAGATGTGACTTCTGATTTAAACTCTTTTTTTTTAAAAAAAAATATCTGTAAATATATAAATTGTAATTACGGTATTTGATCAGCGGTGAGCAGAAATAACTAAAATACATGTGAATTAGTAAGACACAGAAGAAAAATGGACAATTGCAATTCATAACATAAAAAAATCATACCAAATTGATCCCCAAGAAGCCTTAACCTAACCATTTCAATTCCAAAATTTTCCTATCTTTAACGCCAAATTTTAATATTTTGAAAGCAAAAACTTTATTACACCACAATGCCGAACAAATCAATTCAAAAAAAATCAGATCTTATTCTTAGGAACCTGAGCCATTCATAAAATCAGCCCTATAATATTTTTCACCTATTCTAAGTTATTTTTTTTCAAGTTTAACGTTAAATCGTTATTTATATGATTTAATGCTGTCTTTGTTGTGCAACGTACGTTCGTAACTCGGAATAAATTAAAGAAGTGGACACAGGTGGAGAGACATAACTGGATGGGGCAGGCAGATAATGATAATATTGTCTTCCATTATTGGCCCATCCAACATCTTTTTATCGTGACACATGATCACCTCTCCGTTCCTTGTATTTCCTTTTTATTTTATTCTCTTAATTAAGCAAATTACCTTTGAAATGAAAAGAAATATATATATATATATAATTGTCGGAGTGTAATTTCGATATAAAAATTAAGGTTCATTAAACATAAACTGAAGGTCCAAAACGAATTGAAAAGCATAGTCAAAATAGAAAGTTTAGATCGAGTCAAATAACAAACTCAAAACCATCACTTTTGTCAAACTTACATTTCAACTCAAAATAATTCTAAAATAGACTAGAAGATTATTTAAAAAAGATTAATTAAGCTCTTTGACAAAAACGATTAAATCTACTAAAACAAAAGCTATTAATACTAAATCAAGTAGAATAAATGCAAATATTAAATACAATTTTTAACTATAAAAACTAAGATAAAAAAATGAAAATGAATTACTGTTCCACACACACAACTCACTATATATTTGATTTTTATTTATTTTCTCTATTTTAATTTTTGTAATAAAGCGGTAAAATTATTAATATTAAAAAATCATTTGTCCCAGTTTTTCTATTTTTTGGTTTATTTTGTCTCTTCTTTCTAAAATTAAATTCTTGTATATTTATTCAAAAAGCTATTTATTAATACACATAAGACAGATATGTGAAGATCATATAATATAATAGTGATCACTTTTGAAATTCATCATATATGAATGAGGTGCGAATCCAACATCCCACAATATTAAAGAGACTATTAAAATTACTAGAATAAATTGACAAAAAACCAAATATAAATTTTAACAGTTATGATTTAAATTATATTAGTCACATAAAATCATTTATCTAATTTCAAAGTACTAATTAGAACATTAATAATAGTGAACACAAACTAACCCTCATAAAATAATTTCGTTTTTATTTCAGTTGTACATATCTTCTCTAGAGAATTAAAATTTGAATTTTTTTTATTTGCTTTATTCCTCGTATTATTAACTTTTTTTGCATTATTAACTTATTAAGTTAACCTGATACGTTTAAGACTAGTTAATGTGAAGATATGTCATCATTGGTCATGAAATTTTTCTCAAATGCAGTCTCTTAGTAAAGAAAATTGTGCCACAGAATTGTTTCTAATTGATACGATGGTCAAAAAAAAAAATCACCAGCAAAACAGATCAGAAAATTTGGAATAACTAGTGTTTTTTTTCATTAGTACGTAGATTAACAACTGGCACAGAAATTTTTTGTTAACTACAAATTAATTTGAAATGGTAATTATATAATAAATATGTAAGCTATACTAAAAAAGAGGAAAATAACTATGTAATCTGTTCAAAAAAGAGGTTAAGTATGTAAGCCACGAATAAACTATTGAAACAAAATTATAATAATTTTAAAACAATTTTCCAAATAAAATTATAAGAAATTAGGAATGATTTCACGAGTTGTATAAAATTTAAATTTTTTATAAAAAATAAAAATAATTGTTTATAAATATAGACTGAAATTTTTGTTGTTGTTTTATTTCAAGAATATATCTTGCCTTTTTAGCTCTGATATTTAAAAATTATTTTCGAACATGTTATATAAGTTATTTACTTCTTTTGAATGAGTTTAATTTCAATTATCAAAAAATTACTTCTCTTATTTATATTTAATATTAAATATTTAAAAACTAATAAGTCAATTTTAGAAATATATATATATATATAAATATTTTTCACATTGAGATTTTTTTAATATTCATATTAATTCATTTCTAATAATAAAAATAATGTATATTGTAACTAATTTGCAAAAAATTGATAATAAAAGTTTTTTACTGCAAATTAAATTATTGATGTTATTTGTTTGCTTTAGATTGTCCGTTTATATTGAACAACCACCATTTTTATATAACTAATATTGTCTTCTTTATATATGTTTTTATTATGACTTTGACATCAAATTTTCTTAAAATATCTTAGTTTAAAATAGGTATTGTGTGTAGTGTTTTGATCTGATTCTATCACAATATAATTTATTGGATTTTATTTTGTTAATTTCAATGAATCAAAATTTTTTTGGCAATAAACTTAATTATGTGGTCATTTCAAAGGTTATTTATTTAAAATGTAATATGATGATTTACTCATTTGAGTAATTCACTTTAGTTATTTGGAAATATGTTTGTTAATTCCTTTAGTTAAGTTTTATTCATGACTTATAAATTACAACTGATTTTAGAGAAAATATTAAAATTATATAAAAATAAGAGAAAATATAATATGTACAAAAATTTTGGAAGACATATGAAAGCATATAAAGTAAATAAGAAAAACAACTTATAACAACTTTGAAACAAATTCACAAAATAAAATTATAAGACATTAGAGGTAGTCTCATGTGTCATGTGAATTTAAATTTTCTATAACAAAATAAGCAACATTTTGTTTGTAATATTTAGTGAATTTTGTTTTCTATTTATTTTCAGAATAATATCTTATACCTTTAGCTCAGATATCTTAAAAAGATTTTTAATATGTTATATAGCTCAGAATTTATAATTTTATTTCAATTATAAAAAACAATTCTCTTATTTTTAATATTAAATTTTTAAAAAACAAATAAGTTAAATATTATTTATTCATTGCAAATTATTTAAAATATCAAATTTTTTTATTCTATAATAAAAATATATTATTTTATAACTGATTTATATTATATTAATAATAAAGTTTGTGACTGCAAATTAGAATATTGACATCATTTTTCAATTTAGATTGTCCATATATTTAGAACAACTATCGAGTTTTTTTTTTGCATAGCTAATGTTTGTGTTCTTTTTATATTTTTTGGATTGCAATTTTGGCATCAATTGTTTTAAAAAAGATTAAAATATTAAAAATATTAAAGATATTGTGTGTTATACCATCTAGCTAATAATATTGCAATATAGATTACTGAATTTTAATTTTTTAATTTAAATGAATGATAAATATTTGTTCACTATAAGCCTTCTTAATTGGTCATTTCAAAGGTAATTTATTTAAAATGTAATATAGTGATTTATTCATCCGAGTAATTCAATTTATTTAATCAGGAATATATTTGATTATTTTTATAGTTATTATTCATATTTATAAACTAAAGCATTTTTATGAGAAAATATTAAAATATAATATAAAATAAATAAGAATTAAATAGATACGTAGAAAAAAAAATTAGATGACACAAACAGTTTCTCAAAATGAATAAAAGATAGTAAAATAGTTTTATGTACAAAAATTCTAAAAGACATATTACAGTTTCTCATAATTTATCTATATAATTTTTTTAAAATATTAGATAAAATAATTAATTAAACATGGCGGCAGGAAATATTGGACCCACAATTTCATGACACATACGTTTTTTTCTTTTACCAATATATAACGATTTGTGTTGGTATTATTGATGCATCATCACTCAAATCCAAATATGACATAATTTATTATTGTTGGCAAAGACAAACTTCTAACTTTTTATTTCATGTTTTAAATGTTCTTTTGCTAGATTCACAGTATTGAAGATACAATTTTGTCAAAATATTCGACTAATCCAAAAAATAGTTCATGCAACCACATCACGAATAAAAATCTGAACCGATGCACATATGCTTTATGATATTTTTTTGTTGGATTTGGTTAGGATATTCAAAACAAAGACAAGTATTCAATAGACAATTCAGTCCTTTCTACAAAATTCACGATAAACAGAATTTACATGCATCATATTTTTAATGAAATTGTATTTTTAACATGGAGGACCATGATAAATGGATCTATTATTCATGTAAAGATTGTTTTGATTAATTTGCAGAAATTTGAATTTTCTAAGAATCGAACCACAAATCTTTTGATATAAAATATTTTTGTCAATCTCGAAATTAAAAGGGCTTCCACGCATTTTAATATATATCTTAATTTTGTTTATATCAAATTGGTTGTAGGTAAAACAGCTACTATAGGTTACTATAGGTTAAGTTGAATTAAAACAAAAATTTGCAATTTTCCCGTATAAGTGACCTGGACATTCCCGTCTCCGGCTGGAATAACCGCCGGATACCAAAACACCATTCCAAAGTGTTCTCCAACGTCAAAACATATGTCCACGAATCATTGATGTCTAAGAAAACTTTTATTTTGAGCACATCTCTTGAATTTTTGAGACTGTTGTTGTTGGTATTGGATCTTACTACGAAATTCGGCTCACAAAAAGTATAGCTGAAATATATGATCCATGTCAATTGGGCCGGCAGGAAAACAAAAATCACGAATCCAAAACCCAAATCAAGTCCAACCACTAACCCAAACAGACTCGAGAGCCCATAAGCTTATTACAAACAACTAGATGAAGAGAAAGAGATCATAAGTCTCTACAAAATCTTTCAATATACTCTCTTTTTCTTCAAGTGATTTTTGTCTGTCAGTATCTCTTGTAATGCATATTGATTGCAATTTAACAGTCATTCTCAAATCAATTTGTGAGCATTTGATGTAGGTTCGATATAATATCTGATGAAACTTTCTTTGTTTTACATATCGGTGTACAAGCCGGAATCGAGATATTACAAAGCTCGTGTTGACAAATGGCACTGATAAAACAAGAAGAACAAAGATGTGTGTGAATGGCGCAAATATATATAGGAATAATCTTTTATTGAGGAATATAAAGAGTAGTTGTGATCCTTTAACTACAAACAAATCGTCTTAAGAAACCATAAAAGAGATGGAATGAGATCAAGCTTTGGCGTTTATGCCATGTGGCGTCGTCTCAAAGAAGTTCAAGAGATATGTGCCTTTGGGTCAATAATATCTGGGTTTGACCCAAAACGTATTTGTATTTTTTTTAGCTGCTAAAAGATTATGAGGACACTTTCAGGAGCCTCAAATAGCTATTTTTATTAGTATCTATATTATCCATTATTTCTATTTATTCGATAAGTAAATTTTTTCCAAAATTAAAACGCAATAAAACATGAACTAAAAATTTAAAAATAAAATGAAAATATAAACAGGATATTAATAGAAATTTTTACTCAGTTAAAAAGATTAAAAAAGCATGAAATTCACAAATCACAAATCAATGAGGAAACCAAAGATTGCAAATCACTAATTCAGATAAGTGGTGGTGTCAGGTGTATGGTTTATAGAATACATCAGATAAATTTACGGGCCAATAATATGAAGAATGAAAGGTTGATTAGAGCTTAGAATATCCGACGTAGTCTTTTTCTATTAGTTCGAAATACTTATATGGACAAAAGACTATATGACAGTAGCCAAATTACTAGATTTGTACTTATTTTTTGTATTGATTATTGTATGAAGCTATGAAGTGGTTAAGGCTAAAACCATTTCCCTCCAATTCCTCTTTTATTTTTTGTTTACTTCGTTATTCTTACTTTTAAGCTAAATTCTTGCATTATGTATTCTAAAAGCCTTTCAATTCTTTGTTCCGCACAAGATGAATCAGGTTATCAATAAATTCATATTTACAAATTTTGACGATTACAGTTTCTGCTATAACAGTTTTATATTAGAAAGAAGGAATTAACTAGTCTAAACTTCAACATAAAGAATCGTAATGGCTGATGGTCATAACTTGCAAGGGACCATCGCTAAGTTCTTTGAGGAACATCGCAAGGTCATTGATGACTAAAATGAAAAAATTAATGATGATGTTGCTAATGTTAACTATAAGATCATGCAAGTAACTAGTGAACAAACAATTTTTTCTCAGGGCATCATGGAATTGCATTATGAAATGGCAGGAGTCCCAGCACAAGATACAATCATTTTGTCTTCTACCAAGGGTGAGTATGCCGTAACAGCATCTTCAACATGTTACTGCAGTTGGCTGAGATTAATGTTGCAGGAGTTAGGAGCTATCGGTGCTAAGGGCATTGATATCATGTATGATAATAGCTCAACAATCAAGTTATCAAGAAATCCGGTAAGAACAAACACATTTTGAATTTGGTTTTCTGCGGAACCTGATAAACTCACATTTTAGTAGTTTTAATAGATCATTTTGTACATAAATTTCATGAATCAACTAGTAGATTTCACATTTTAGGATACATTTAGGTTCATATGCATTAGAACTCTAGGATGTTTTCCATTTTTTTGTTTTTCAGAGGATACAAAGCAAGTTAAGAACGTTTTTGGAGTCTATGAGGTTACAGGTGGCTGATACAACGATGCGAGAATGATCAGAACCTGTCAAAAGGATGAATGGACTCAAATGATGATTGAACCTATACACCTCCTTATGTGAAGAGATCGATCGATCTCAGCCTTAAACGATCGATCGATCGATTATGTGATCGTGATTGCGTGAATTTCCAAGATCGAGCAGAAGGAGAGAATAACGATCGAGTAAGTTTAGATCGATCGATATCCGTCAAGATCGATCTACCAGCCCAAAATGTCTACGACGGATTCAAGGATCGATCGATCCCTTCGTCCGGTCGATCGATCTCGTAAATAACTCATTTTTTATGTCGTTTTAGTCTAATAAATCAGGTTTTTGGGAACCTATAAATAGGTTGTTTTAAGGAAAACCTAGGACACGTTTTATTCAGCCTCCAAAGGAGAAAAAGTGAACAAGAGCCCTAGGTCTTCCTTCAACAATCTATGGTGTTTAGTAAGACAATTATTGTTTTATTTTCTTAAGAATTCTTGTATTACTCAATCTCTGCAATTAAATTATGTTTTATTTGCCTTTGATTGATTTTTCTGCCATTTCTGTCATGTCTGAGTAGATTCTTAGATTCAGCCATGGATATGATAGATGATTAGGGGAATTGAAATCATGAGATGATATTAGGTCTAAGATTGTGTAATCCATCACTATTAGATATGTTTAATGCTAGGTTGATCTTGGAAGAATTAATTTAGGGTTTATCGAATTCACACCTTGGGAAAGGGATAGTGAATCCATAGGATGATCCGATTAGTGAATCTTATGATTCTAGCTTGCGGAAATAGTTGTCTCGAGAATTTGATGAAAATTGAGATGAATCTTAATGTTTGTTTAGTTTTAGGGTTTTCAATGGGAATTAATCAAATCTAGTTCTAAGCATAGGGGTTTTTATATGGGAATGTATTAACCTGTTCATAATCTCATTGTCTGGAAATGCAAATTACACCTTCACGATTCAAATTGATATCTCGATCTCATCCCTATTCATTCTAATGCCTAATCCATGGTTGGATTGTCTTCTTTATTAATATATTCTTAGTTTAATTCATTCGCTATCTTATTTACTTTGTCTTAAATTAGTTTAAATTACTACCGTCTCAACCATAATCAAACCTTAAATCTCTTAGCTTAGATAAGAATTCCTTTAATCTATTGTGTTACAAATCTTCCCTGAGGATTGATCCTGTTTATACTACGAGAGGCATAATTGTGCACTTGCAGTCACTAACTCGGGTAAACTCTTGAGGTACTTAGTACTCCCAAGTGAAACTCGTCAAGATAAATAAATCTCTATCAAGTTTTTGGCGCCGTTGTCGGGGAAGAAATTTAGCCAATAGATTTAAGAAGTTTTCTAAGACTAAGATTGTTACGTTTACTACATTCTTCTTGTCACTGACTTAGACTCGAGGATCTTTCTGTTTTGCAGGTTCATGAATTTGAGAAGTAAAGGACAAAAAAACTTGCAACCACTGATTCACGAGATAGGACACTTTGAGACAGGAAACCGTTTGAGAACTCTAAGAGAAAGACTGGAACAATCTCCTAATCCGAACATGGAGGATCACAGAGGAGAAGCTCAACACTTCCAACAAGAAGAACACCAAGGGCGTGGGATTGGTGCACTGCCTATTCCACAAGTGGATGCGAGAGCTCCTCGCAAGCGCATTGGAGCTTTCGATGAGCCTGGTGAAAGGATCATCAGTCTTGGCATTTCAACACCAATTGTTTCCAACAACAACTATGAACTCAAAACGAGTTTGATCAACATGGTGCAAGGCTCGAAGTTCTATGGTCTGCCTAGTGAGAACCCACTTCATCACCTCGATGATTTTGAGAGGCTCTGCAGGACAGGCAAGATAAATGGCTTTCCTCAGGATGCAATTAAGATGATGTTATTCCCATTCTCTTTGGGAGACAGAGCTGCTCAATGGGAACAAAATGTACCTTCGAGATTGGTCTCTACATGGGCTTTGTGCAAGAAAGAATTCATAAATAAATTCTTTCCCAAGCAGAAGACAACTAAGATCAGGAATGACATACAGGGACCAAATGAGTCATTCTTTGAAGCCTGGGATCGTCTGAAATGTCTGGTTGATTTGGGAGCAAGTGTCAGTCTTATGCCACTGACTGTGTCGCAGAAATTAGGGTTGACAGACTTTAAGAAGACTAGAATCTCACTGGTGTTGGCAGACAGGTCTATCCAGTATTCTATTGGTATTCTAGAAGACTTGCCTCTGAAAGTAGGAGACTGCATAATTCCCACTGATTTTGTGGTATTAGAAATGGATGACGAACCTACATACCCAATCATCCTTGGGCGTCCATTCCTAGCCACATCTGGAGCTATCATTGATGTGAAGAAAGGGATTATCGACCTGAACTTGGGATCCTCAGTATTAAAGTTTGATATACTGGAGATCATGAAGAAGCCTACAATAGAGAAGAAGGTCTTTTACATTAAGATACTGGAGGATATGGTTGAAGAGTATCTGGAGGAGTTAGCTGTTGAAGACTCTTCAATTAGCTCTTACCAATGAGTCTGCGAATTCAATAAAAATCAACGAGGAAGTGGAGCAGTATGAGCAGATCCTAGACTCTCATAAGCCACTGAAAGGAGAGATTAAATCAAAGTTGAAAGTTCTAGAAAATAGCAATGGTAAGACTAGCAGTAAAGATGATTGGAGTGAGGAGAATGCACCAAAGCTGAAACTCAAACCACTACCACCTGGGCTAAGGGTGCTTAAAAGATGCGAGGAGACGAACCTAGTTCTGAATTGGGAGAAGTGCCATTTCATGGTAAAAGAGGGAATTATGCTAGGACACAAGATTTCGGAAGCTGGGGTAGAAGTAGATAAAGCCAAAATTGACGTCATGACCAGACTCACACCTCCGAAATCTGTCAAATAAATTAAGAGTTTTCTCGGACATGCTGGTTTCTACAGAAGGTTCATTAAGGATTTCTCTAGCATCGCCAGACCAATCACAAGAATTCTGTGCAAGGATACAGAGTTTATGTTCGATGAGGAGTGCATGGCAACTTTCTTAAATCTGAAAGAGGCTTTAACAAGTGCCCCAATAGTGCAGCCACCAGACTGGGATCTCCCCTTTGAAGTGATGTGTGATGCAAACGACTATGTTGTGGGGGCAGTCTTAGGACAGAAGAAAGACAAAAGGTTGAATATGATATATTACGCCAGCATAACACTTGATGACGCGCAGACAAAGTATGCTACAACTGAGAATGAGCTACTAGTGATTATGTACGCGGTTGAGAAGTTTCGAACGTATTTGGTTGACTCTAAAGTAACAGTACACACAGATCATACAGCATTGAGATATCTACTAGCTAAAAAGGACGCGAAACCGAGATTATTGAGATGGATACTACTTCTGCAAGAATTTGACTTGGAAATTAAGGACAAGAAGGGGATAGAAAATAGAGTTGCGGATCATTTGTCTAGGATGAAGATTCTAGAAATTCTGCTTATCAATGACTCGTTACCTGAAGAACAAATTCATACAATCCAGATGCTTCAGATTGTAGACAGTGAGTTAAACAATCTCCTAGAGACCAATGTCGGTTAACTGAGTCTTCCATGGTATGCAGACTTTTTGCACTACTTGTCATGCGGAATCCCACCTCCAGAATCCAAGGCTACAACAAGAAAAAATTCTTCCGGGATGTCCAACAATACTACTGGGATGAGCCATACCTCTATAATCAGTGCAAGGACCATCTATTTTGAAGATGTATCCCTGAAGAAGAAGTAACAGGAATATTGACACAAAGTCATGGTTCTGAATATGGTGGACACTTTGCTACTTTCAAGACTGTCCAAAAGATACTACAGACAGGGTTCTGGTGGCCTACGATGTTCAAAGATGATCATGAGAATATCACTAAATGTGATGCATGTCAGCGAAAAGGCAACATGAGCAGAAGAAATAAGATGCCACAGAATCCCATTCTTGAGGTTGAGATATTTGATGTGTGGGGGATTGACTTCATGGGGCCATTCCCATTCTCTTACAATAACAATACATCTTAGTGGCAGTTGATTATGTCTCCAAGTGGGTAGAAGCTGTCGCAAGTCCTACTAATGATGCGAAAGTGGTCATCAAGTTATTCAAGAGCATAATTTTTCCTCGATTTGGAATTCCAAGAAACATGGAGTCAAGCATAAAGTGGCTACACCTTATCATCCTCAGACATCTAGACAGGTGGAAGTTTTGAACAGACAGATCAAAGAAATCCTTGAGAAGACTGTCAGAAAATCCAGGAAGAATTGGGCAATTAAGCTTGATGATGCTCTATGGGCATATAGGACTGCCTACAAGACCCCCATTGGCACCACTCCTTTCAACATGCTGTATGGAAAGAGTTGTCATCTCCCGGTAGAATTGGAGTATAAGGCATTATGGGCTACCAAGTTGCTTAACTTTGACATCAAGACAGCTTCGGAGAAATGCCTGATTGACTTGGAAGAACTTGAGGAAACAAGGCAAGCAGCATATCAGAGCTCAAAAGTCTACAAAGAGAAGACCATAGCTTTCCATGACAAAAGAATCCTGAGACGAGAATTCAAAGAAGGAGACCAAATCTTGCTTTTCAACTCTAGACAGAAACTTTTTCCCGGAAAGCTAAAATCAAGATGGTTTGAGCCATTCACGATCAAAGAAGTCAGATCTTATGGAGCAGTAGTCCTTTGGAATAAATATGGGGGAGAGTTCACAGTCAATGAGCAGAGGTGCAAACCTTACCTAGCAACCGAAGACAAGTGCGAGAACCTACAAGTTTCTCTCTCGGAACCTCTTACCGCATAAACTCAACAATCAGGTCGTCAAGCTTAGTGACGTTAAACAAGTGCTCTTGGGAGGCAACCCACATTTCTTATTGTACATATTGCTATTTTAGTTATTCAGGATTTAGTTCTACTAACTTAGTTTTAAATTTTGTAAGTTTCACCGAAGAAAAGACAATCGATCGATCGATCTCGCCGATCCAGATCGATCGATCTTTTGAAGGCTGAATTTTGCAGCAATATCTTGGATCGATCATACCAATCTGGATTGATCGATCGATGAAAAGAAAATTTATTCAAGAAAACAGATCGACCGATCCTTTTTAGATCGATCGATCCTGTAAAAACAATAGAAATGTCGTGACCAGCCAATATCGACTTGCTGAAAGGAGATCGATCGATCGAACCCAGGCGCAGACGCGGACCAGGACATAGTCGCAACGTGAGCCCCGAAGACCATTGATTTAGTAATTTTCCTCTTTTTTTGCTTTCCTTTGTACTTTTCTTTATTTTTACTTTATTTTGTACCTTCCTTTAGTTTTATTTTTACACCGGGACAATGTAAAATAAGTCTGGGGTAGGATATTTATGTTTGCATTCACTTTTATTTTCATGACTTATTTTTCATCATTCATTTAGTTTTGCATTGCATTTGCATAAGGAACCATGATGAAATTGCCTTAATTTGCTCATTTTATTAGTTTCAATTGACGAGTTATTGGTAATCTGATGCATAAATTGCTTGTTGAAACATAAGATTGATCCATGCCTAGAAGTTTTGTTTTTAGATTACTCTTAATTGAAGCATGCTTGATTCGATACCATCTCTTATCTATTGGAATAGAATATGAATTTAGAATTATCATGTTAGATAACCAGATTTGAACTCATGGATTTTACCTATACATACTTGGATTTCTTTTACCTTTTTTTTTACCACTCTTTGAGATCCGAGTAGACTATCTTACCTTGAGCCTAACATATGTTCAAACCACATTATCTTTTAGTGAGGGCTTTAGGCCTTTTTCGGAATGAACTTGGTAGAACGTGTTAGGTAGGAACCGACATGACTAAATTCTCTTGTAATTTTGGTTTACATTTTTTGGACCAACTAGGATTAGGTGGATACTTAAAAGGAAGAAAGAAATGGGTAACCAATGGGTTTTGAAATAGAAAATCTATGGGAATAATAACTTCAGGAGAGAAGGGATGGAAGAAAAATAAAGAGACAAAAGTCTAGTAAAGGTAATGGAAATAGTGATAAAATTTCTGGAGTAGAAAAAGGTTCTTGCAAAAGAAGTAAAAACAAAAAAAGAAGAAAATTAAAGAACCAGCTAAAAGAGAATCCAAACCTGCTAGACATATTAGAATTAACCCCTCTCCTAGAAAGAAAAGTTGAATAAATATTTTATGACTGATTTTAAAGGCAGTATAAAAGTTAGCAATACCTTTCTAAGGGTAGAATTAGGATCATTCTGGGGAATAATATTTTCTTTGGTATAGATTTTCAGTGAGTATACTTCGAGTAGATGAGAATCTAGTCTTGTATGCATCTATTGGAGCTTACCTTTAGCATTCTCTAAAGTTCATTCCATTCTTTGAGAGATCCCTACATTTAGCTTTTAAAACCAATGGAAGAAGAGATCATTTTTATCTCTTGACCCTACCATTAGCCAAATGAGTTCATTGAAGGTGTCTAGCATGATTCACGAGTTTCAAATTTAATGAATGTTAAAAGAGTTGGTTGATCTGAATGCATTGTATAGATTGAGTTTAATTTGAGATGATTTGTGATGGGCATGACTAAATTTTTTAAGTAAACTTGCACACTTTGCATTCGAGAATTATTAGCTTTGATGTTGAACAAGATATTTGACCAATGTGACTTGGCTCTGAGTTCCAGTAGGTTTGTTATCTTTCCTATTCTAGTCATTTGCTTGAGGACAAGCAAAAAGATAAGTTTGGGGGAGTTGATAAACTCACATTTTAGTAGTTTTAATAGATCATTTTGTATATAACTTTCATGAATCAACCATTATATTTCATATTTTAGGATACATTTAGGTTCATATGCATTAGAACTCTAAGATGTTTTCCACTTTTTGTTTCTCAGAGGATACAAAGCAAGTTAGGAACATTTTTGGAGTCTATGAGGTCACAGGTGACTGATACAACGATGCGAGAATGATCAGAACCTGTCAAAAGGATGAATGGACTCAAATGATGATTGAACCTATACACCTCCTTATGTGAAGAGATCGATCGATCTCAGCCTTAAACGATCGATCGATCGATTATGTGATCGTGATTGCGTGAATTTCCAAGACCGACTAGAAGGAGAGAAGAACGATCGAGCAAATTTAGATCGATCGATATCCGTCAAGATCGATTGATCTACCAGCCCAAAATGTCTACGACAGATTCAAAGATCGATCGATCCCTTGTCCAATCGATCGATCCCGTAAATAACTCCTTTTTGTTGTCGTTTTAGTCTAATAAATCAGGTTTTTGGGAACCTATAAATAGGTTGTTTTAAGGAAAACCTAGGACACATTTTATTCAGCCTCCAAAGGAGAAAAAGTGAACAAGAGTCCTAGGTCTTCCTTCAACAATCTATGGTGTTTAGTAAGACAATTATTGTTTTATTTTCTTAAGAATTCTTGTATTACTCAATCTCTGCAATTAAATTATGTTTTCTTTGCCTTTGATTGATTTCTCTGCCATTTCTGTCATGTATGAGTAGATTCTTAGATTCAACCATGGATAAGATAGATGATTAGGGGAATTGAAATCATGAGATGATATTTAGGTCTAAGATTGTGTAATCCATTACTATTAGATATGTTTAATGATAGATTGATCTTGGAAGAGTTAATTTAAGGTTTATCGAATTCACACCTTGGGAAAGGGATAGTGAATCCATATGATAATCTGATTAGTGAATCTTATGATTCTAGCCTGCAGAAGTAGTTGTCTAGAGAATTTGATGAAAATTGTGATGAATCTTAATGCTTGTTTAATTTTAGGGTTTGCAATGGGAATTGATCAAATCTAGTTCTAAGCATAAGAGTTTTTACATGAGAATGTATAACCTGTTCATAATCTCATTGTCTGGAAATACAAATTACACATTCACGATTCGAATTGATATCTCGATCTCATCCCTATTCATTCTAATGTCTAATTCATGGTTGGATTATCTTCTTTATTAATACATTTTTAGTTTAATTCATTCGTTATCTTATTTACTTTGTCTTAAATTAGTTTAAACTACTACCGTCTCAACCACAATCAAACCTTAAATCTCTTAGCTTATATAAGAATTCATTTAATCTATTGTGTTACAAATCTTCCCTGAGGATCGGTCCCGTTTATACTAAGAGAGGCATAAATGTGCACTTGCAGTCATTAACTCGGGTAAACTCTTGAGGTTACTTCTTAGTACTCTCAAGTGAAACTCGTGGAGATAAATAAATCTCTATCAGAACCAATGATCAGATTACAAACATCATAACTAAGCTAATCATGCTGGATCAGTGTGAGAAGCTTAGAAGTTTTCTTGTGATTCGATGGATGGAATATTAAACTGAAGCTGGTGAGTGTGTTTTTTTAGTTATGGGTTTATTGCTGTGTCATATTGGTTTTAGTGTGTTTGTTGTGTTTTCTTCAAAAAATAAGGGAATTTAGAAATAATGTGTTGGTTTCGTAAACATTTAGCACTAAGCATAATTTAGTTGTTTAATGGTTTATTTGTTGTAAAGCATGCTTAGATATGACTGATCTTCATACTGTTAATGCTAAAATATTTTTTTTCTCTCTCTTTCTTTCTATTTCAGAAATATTGTTTTTCTTCTTATAAACTTGAACTTGAATATATAAGTGATTGTGTGATTTAGATGGGTTTTTTGAACTTGAACTTTGGCTTTGAAAATTAATTTTTTTGGTTTGGTTTATGATTTCTTCTTCTTATCACCATCATCATATCATTGTACTTATTCCAAATTAGAGCTTTTATTCTGCGTTTTCTGTTTCTTTTACATTTTGCAAATCTGAGACTGTCTGCATTCATCATTCACAATACCTAGGGTTGTCAATTGGGCGGGCCATCCGCGGACATGGCCCAATTAATAATTTATTGGACACATAATTTTTTGGCCTATGTTGATTTTGTCCAAATGGACTTTGTCCAGGTTTGACCGTGGTCCATATTTGTCCAACCAAAAATGTCTGCGGACGTTTATGGGCTTTTCTAAAAAAAAATTTATGATCAAAGGAGGGTTTAATCGTTTCCTCTCCTCGAGCTCTCCACAAACTCTCGTCCTTTCCAGCGATCTCTTCTAGATCTTCCTTTCCGACGATGGTTACACCGGAGTAACGAGCTGAGGTAACGATCTCGACCAATTCCTTTTTCTTCCCCAGATCTCTCTCTCTCTCTCTCTCTCTCTCTCTCTCTCTCTCTCTCTTCCAGCGATCTTCTGTAAAATTTCATATATTTTGTTTGAATCATTCTTTTTATCATTACGTTCTATAGACCCATTTGTGATTTTTGACAAATCATGCCAGAATGTTGACACATCTTCTAGGCAATCCGATTCTTCAGATCAAACTGCTTCTAAACCTATCGGGTAAGTAGTTTATTGAGTTTGTATTGAGTTTCATTAAATGTTTATCTTTTTCACTTCATAAACCAAGTTAAATTTCTTGGAAAATACCTGAGCCTTAGCTTAGTTTAAAGATGCATGTGGGTTTGATAAACCAAGTTAATTTTTTTGGAGATGCATGTGGGTTTGATAAATTTTCTGCACTTGGTTTAACGCTATTCAAGAACACGTAAGTTTCATAGATTTCTCTATTTAACCAGTTTAGTAAAATGAGAATGTATTAGCATGTGGAATCAAATTGGTAACGAGCCATGAATATTCTGCTGCGCATGTTTTTCTTTGATTTCAGTCCTACATTTATTGGATGTGATCTTATATGTCCCCATTTAGTGATACAAGTAGATCAAGTTGGAAGAGTCTCATCAAAGTTATTATGCGAACACAGACACTCCCTCTGTGGTTTCTGATGCTTTTTCATGTCATTACCACATTTATAGGTCTTTATCGCCATTGCTGTCATCCTTGGTGATGGTCTCTATATTCTCGTTAAGATCTTTGTTGTCACTGTGAAGGAACTCTGCAACAAAAGCTCCAAACAACAACACCTAAATGTCCTTACCGACATTTTAGATGTGAAAGATAAATGATCCTGAATCATCTTTTGCATTTATATGTAATAGTCTGTCTTGAAACATATTCTTAAGAGTATCCTTCTGCGTTTCTTGATTCAGATAAGAGTTTTCTTCTGCATTTTTTTAAAGATACCATGTAGATTTATAGTAGAAACTTTTAGAAAATAGATTTCAACAGCCAATTACATTACTTGACCATTTAAAGTTTAGCCTCTATAAATTATCCTCGATACTTCATTTTTGTTTCTAACTTTCTAAAAATTTATAAAACGTAGCTTCACGAAAGAAAAAGATGTTTTGGATGAATGTTCTCCGCTTTATTGGTCATGTTGTTAATCTTGTTAGTATATCAAATTCTAGGTCTTGTTTATACTTTTGTTTTGTTTAATTATTTGGAAGTCAATGGATGTGTTCAATTGGACATATGTCCAATTGGTTTTGTGTCTAACTGGACATAGTTGTTGTTGGACATGTCCATAGACGTCCAATAAAACTTCATTTTTAACGGGACATGTCCAGTTGGACATATGTCCGTCCAATTGACACATCTAATAATACCTGCAGTTATCAGATTCAATATTGGATTTATATTGTAAAGCGTTAGACAAAGTCCCAAGATTTTACTTGGCTATACAACTGACCATTGAGAGAACATAGAGTTGATGATTATAGTTATTCAGTTACACTACATTTGCTTTTCATGGTGAACGCTCCTTCATCGTGTTTGCTTTTGATTTCTACTACGACCTGCAAAGTGAAAACGACCAAAATGTCAACTATAGAATTTTATAAATCGTAGAACTTTGTTTGTTTGTTTCGAAGAGTATTAGATTTTTAACCTGAGATTTCTTGTTGATGTACATTTTTATATGCTTCAGAACACATAGTACCAGCTCAGAAGAGTCATCATCATCATACTATCATATCATCATCGTCATATATAGATTTATTATGATGATAATGAGTACCAGCTCAAAAGATATAATACAAGCTCAAAAGAGTCATCATCATATCATCATTGTAGAAATTTGTAATAAATTCAAACTTAAATTGTATTCATTCGAAAAGAGATACATTGCCAATGCATGTTGCACACCTTTTAAACATAAAAGCGTACACTACATGCATGAGTAACTGACATGCAAGTTCAGCTTTACACTGTTCTTGCGGCCATGCTTGCTCTTACACTTCAGTCTAGTCTATTACACGTACTAGACTCTTTGACAGTTAACTACTAACTTCCTCATTACAACTTAAACATGAGAAGATTATGGTTTAGTTGACATGGGATTACTTGTTTGAGGCCCATCATCTTTAGTTGGGCCATTCTTTTCATTCGAATTGTTGCTCATTTCAACATCCCCCTTCAAGATAGGCTGGTGAGGATTCTTGAGGCCTATCTTGTCATGAAGGTATGAGCAAACATGTGAGGAGGTCGCCTTTGTGAAGATGTCTGCACATTGATCTTCACTTTTCACATAAGCAGGGACTATGCTTCCATCTTCTATCTTCTCTCGCACGAAATGACAATCTACCTCTATGTGTTTGGTTCTTTCATGAAACACTGGATTAGATGAGATGTGAAGAGCAGCTTGATTGTCACAAAACAGGGTTGTGGCATTGTTTACTTCAATTCTCAGTTCTCTCATAAGTCCTCTTAGCCACATAATCTCCTTAGTAGCGTCCTTCATGGCTATGTGCTCTGCTTATGCGCTAGAAAGAGACACCACTTTCTGTTTCTTGCTTTTCCAAGTGACGATGTTCCCTCCAATCATCATACAGTATCCAGTAGTTGATTTCTGATCCTCTCTGTCACCTGCCCAGTCCGCATCACAGTATCCCACTAGCTCATTGTTTCCATTCTTTTGAAACCAAACTCCTTTGCATGGACTAGCTTTAAGATAGCGTAGGATCCTTTCCACCATGTACCAGTGGTGAACCATGGGCCTTTGCATGTGTTTACTGACTTGATTAACAGCAAAACAAATATCGGGTCTTGTAATAGTTAGATAGATGAGTTTACCAACTAACCTCTGATATTGTTTGATATCTTCTCATGGTTCCTCATTGCCTTCTTTCTTGTATCCATCCTCTATAGGTGTCTTTGCTGGTCTACTGCTAAGTTTCCCAGTCTCACTTAACAGTTCTAACACATACTTCCTCTGTGATATGAACATTCCTTCTGACGAGCGGATCATTTCTATCCCCAAGAAGTACTTCAATTCCCCCAAGTCTTTGATCTCAAACGTGTCAGTCAAGCATCTCTTGGCTCTCAAGATTCCCTCATCATCATTGCATGTAATGATGATATCATCAACATAGATCAGAATTGCTACTGTCCCTTGTTCTCCATGGCGTGTGAACAAGGAGTGATCGGCATTAGACCTTTTAAAACCTTCATTCACAAGGCATCCACTCAACTTGTGATACCACGCTCGTGGTGATTGCTTTAGACCGTAAATAGCTTTGTGTAGTTTGCATACTTGATCATTACAACTGTTGGAGTCTACTCCCTCAGGGATTTCCATGAAGACTTCTTCCTCAAGGTCTCCATGAAGGAAGGCGTTCTTTACATCCATCTGCCACAAGCTCCAATCATTATTAATTGCAATTGAGAGTAGAGTTCTTACGGAGTGAAGCTTGGCCACGGGAGCAAATGTATCAGTGTAGTCTTCCCCATACACTTGAGTGTATCCTTTAGCAACGAGTCTAGCCTTGTGCCTCTCTAGTTCTCCTGTGCTAGTAAGCTTATTTGTGAACACCCATCTACATCCCACAGTTTTCTTGCCAATGGGAAGTTCTACCAAACTCCAAGTGCCATTCTTGATCATATATGAGAGTTTCTCTTCAATGGCTTTTCTCCATTCTGGATCAGCAAAGGCTTCTTCAAAGGATCGTGGCACATCGTATCCATCTACTTTAGCAATAAAGACTTGTAACTCCTTGGAAAGATGTTTGGTGGAGTAGACTTCTTCTAGCGGGTACTTGGAGTTACCTTCTGTCATTGGCCAAGGCTCTGCTTTGTTCTTAGATGGTTCTCCTTCTTCCGTAATGATTGTCATATTATTTGAGAATGGGCTTTTCCAAAACTAATCTGGAGGTACTCTTGTTCTGGTGCTTCTTCTAAGATTGGATGTGTTTTCTGTTACTTCCTCTTCAGCATCATCGCTTTGGTTCATAGGGTTTTCCACAAACTCTTCCATTTCATCACCCTCTTGACCTTCACCCATGTGAGTGGGATTCTCTACTAGATCTTGTAACCCGGTAATCACCATGTCAAGATCAGAATCATTTTGATCATTACCACTGAACCATTCCTCATCTTCTTCCCATTTCTTGTCGTCATAAAAGCTTTTCTCTTCCTTGAACTCAACATCTCTAGAGACATATACACGCTTGTCTTCTGGACTATAGCACTTGTACCCCTTTTGTGTAGTGGAGTATCCTACCATTACACACTTTATGCTTTTAGGCTCTAGCTTGTGCCTTCTTTCCTCTGGGACAAACACATAGCAAACACTACCAAATACTCTGAGGTGTTCTATCTTTGGCTTACATTAATTTAAGATCTCATAAGGCGATTTGTCCTCTAGTCCTTTTGTAGGCAGTCTGTTGATCAGATAAGCAGCGGTCATCACAGCATCACCCCAAAAAGTCTTTGGCATTCTTCTCCCAAAGAGCATTGTTCTTGCCTTCTTTAGTAGATGTCGATTCTTTCTCTCTGCCACTCCATTCTGTTGTGGAGTATATGGGCATGTTGTTTGATGTTGGATTCCATTCTCTTCCAAAAACTCTTTAAACTTGTGATTGACATACTCTCCACCATTATCACTTCTTAGAGTTTTGATCTTGGAGTTGTATTGAGTTTACACATAGCTTTGAAACCGCTTAAAAGCTTCAAATTCTTGACTCTTATTCTTCAAGAGTGTGACCCAAGTATACTTGCTCTTTTCATCGATAAAAGAGATAAAGTATTTGTATTGATCTCGTGAAGGAATTGGTGAGGACCATACATCTGAATGGATCAAATCAAAAACATGCTCATAACTACTAGTAGACTCTTAAAACATTTTCCTACAATGTTTCCCCAAAACACACACTTCACAATCATCTTATTCTCCTACAACATCAGGAGCTACAAGCTTCAAGACGTTTAAGTGTGGATGTCCAAAACGTTCATGCCACGGTGGTTTGTTCACTAAGGTGGCGCCAAAACCCCATTCATTTCCTCTTGTCACAATGTCGTTTCCCAACGAATAGAGCCCTTCACTCATAATCCCTTCACCGATCAATTCATCACTTTCATTGTCCTGAAACTCCACATCATTAGCACCAAAAACAGCCTTACAATTGAGCTTTCTAGTGAGGTTCGAGACAGATAGGAGGTTGTGAATAAAGGTAGGTGCATAATAGCCTTTTGTCCTTCTACCAAAGACATAAAGATCTCCTCTTCCACAAATACGGGAGTTAGCACCATTCGCAACATTAATGTTTCCATAATAAGGTCGAATATTTGATAACAGATTAGAATCACAAATCATGTTGTGAGTTGCGCCGGAGTCAACTATAATCTGTCTATCAGTTCCTATAGCTTGACTAGGACTACTTCTTTCCATCATGAGACACTTACCCGAGTCTGAAAGTTTGGAGATGCTCTTGATTAGAGCCTCCAAGTCTGACTTCCTTACAAAGTCATTTGATCCTCTGTTTCCCCATTGAGATCGGGAGGTATGCCCTGAGGTCCACTTCTTTGGCTTAAGATAAGGGTGTAGTACCCAACATTTCTCCTTGGTGTGACCCTTTTGCTTACAGTGGTCACAGTTTAGGGCTCGCCTTTCTTCAAATGATGATGGTCCCCTGACCATGTGAGCTGTCTCCCTTACTCCATGAAAGAGGCCTCTTGATCCTTCTTCTTTCTGGATTGCCATACACACTTCTTCAAAGGTCGGTAATTTTTCATATCTCAAGATATGTTTGATGAGATCTTTGAAGGTATCGTCTAGAGCCATTAGCAACCCGAACACTTGGTCTTGCTCCTTTCTCTTCTCCAGTTCTTGAACATTGAGAGTCGGTGGTCTTAGCATCTCCATTTCAGACCAGAGTGCCATGAAATCTCCAAACAAGTCTTTAAATGTTCGCCCTTCTTTAAATGTTCGCCCTTCTTGCTCAAATTTCCATACACATTTTGGAGTGTATCCCATAATTCCTTTGCGGTTTCTGAGTAGGAGTATGCCGCAAGGATAGATGGTTCAAGTGAGCTTTGTAACACAGCTAAGACCAGTTGGTCTTCTTGTTCCCACCGAGCGAGTCTTTCTCCTTCTTCAGCTTCTTTTGACTCATTTTGATCCTCACTTTCTCATTCTACCGTTGCTCTTTCTTTGGGTCCATATGCCTCAATGTGGTCCCAAAGTCCACGGCTTCGAAGGGCTGTCTTTGTGGTTCTTGTCCACAGAAGGTAATTGCTTCCCTTTAACATCACAGGGAGAGCGGTAAGCTTCAAGTTCTCCATTCTCTCTTACACTTGTGTTTGTTGATTGTCGGTTTTAAAAGGAAAAGGAAAACGATTTAAGCAAGTCTTAATGATCTTGCTCTGATACCATGTAGAAATTTGTAATAAATTCAAACTTAAATTGTATTCATTCGAAAAGAGATACATTGCCAATGCATGTTGCACACCTTTTAAACATAAAAGCTTACACTACATGCATGAGTAACTGACATGCAAGTTCAGCTTTACACTGTTCTTGCGGCCATGCTTGCTCTTACACTTCAGTCTCATAGGTGAGTCTATTACACGTACTAGACTCTTTGACAGTTAACTCCTAACTTCCTCATTACAACTTAAACATGAGAAGATTATGGTTTAGTTGACATGGGATTACTTGTTTGAGGCTCATCATCTTTAGTTGGATCATTCTTCTCATTCGAATTGTTGCTCATTTCAACAATCATCACAATATGTACGATGATGATAAATAATCATGATCATAATTATTTATTTATAAAACTTGTTAATTAATTAATTATTATTTTTCTTTTAGTTATATAATGAGTTAACTAATTTAATTATTAAATTATAAAATTAAATGAGTTCATAGTTTAACTAACTTATTTGTTAAATAAATTAGATTAACCCATAAACCATTTAGTTTTCAATTTATTGAGTAATAGGTTAGTTTGGTTTGGTTTAACCAATTATCATCATTATTAGACATATATTGTTTTTCTAACGTATAGCTTATAATTAGTGAAGATGACGCCGATGAGATGTTACATCGATGACCATAGTTTATTAGCTCTTTAGGATATTGTCTAGAAAAATTATCTTTAGTAGGCGATATATCTCTCCTATGGGTCAAAAATATAAAAAAAGGAATCAACTTATTAATCGATGATTTCAGATAATTCATAAATGTAAATGATGAGAGGAGGGAAGTAAAACAAAAGAGTGGCACGGCTACTTCGTTGTTACCCATTTATTTTGCTGTTCAATGTAAATTGTTATACTCCAAAAGTTGTGCTCTTAAAACTATTCAATTTTATAAAATAAATAAAGAATATTCTATATATTATTTTGTTAACATCATTTGCTCAATATATCCTAATAGCTTAGATTATTGTGTACATTTATTTTATTTTTATATAGATATTTTACATAATATTCAGTTCTAAGTTTCATTTTTAATACTAATATCATTTTTATTAATGATATCGTAATCTAAAAATAAACGTCAAATCACATGCTCAAACAATCAATTGAAATTCACATCAATCAATTTTTTTGAGAATTAATCATCTAAACTTCACTAAAAATAGTTTAAACTTAATTCTATAAAAATAAATTTAAAACGATACTCCAAAAATGATGATCTGATCCACAGAAAATCCAAAATTATAAACTAGTAAAACAGCCAGCCAATAGTAATATCAAACTTGAATATTATTACAAACTTGAATATCGGTTTTGGTTACTTATAAAACGACTTCAAATCCTGTCCTTTTCAGACCTGAATCTGCAAAAACGCAACCACCAAAAATACATTGAGGCCTTGAAAGTCTAACGAAAGAATATTGCCCTCCCACATACGCTGGAGATGGAACAAAAACGAAGCTCAGTGGCTAGCAGAACAGCTGCAGCACAACCATCTAGAGCGAACTGTTAATCTAAGATCATCGGCATCAAAGTCACGTCTTCAATGACTAAGACATGCGATGTCCAGACCGCCAAAAGTTAATCGTCAAACGCTAAACGTCAAGAAACAGTCTAAACGCTAAATGTAGATGTCAAACGTTAAACGCGCTAAACTTAGACACCAGATGCCAAACATCTAATGCCAACACAAAACGCTAATCACAAACACCAAACGTCAAGCGCAAACACCAAGGGTTAAAATGCCAACCGCAGGAGACAAACACAGACTCAAATCGTTTAGATGTCAAGCGCCTGAAATGCCAAACTCCCTCAAACGTTTAAAAGAACTCGCCGTGAAGAGGAAGGTCAACCGGAGCACGTCGCCGTTGCACATCATTGCCATACACCTCAGCACACCCGCTCCGCTAAAACCACATCCTCCAAACAACCTTCTCTACCAAACTCAAACAAGTTAGATCTGACCTATTTAAGGCTCCGATGAAGCTCCATCCATCTGACCAATTTTCTCCAATGAAACGCAGTTGTAAGCCGAGCATAGGAATGGCTCCGCCACACACCGCTGAGAGATGGAAAACCGATATCTCCAACAGAAAGCGAGCCAACTCTGAGGGACATCTAAGAGCCAAAAAAAGGAAAAAAGAGGAGGTCTTTCACGGTTGGAAAGGAAAACTGAGATCAGGTTGGCGGTAAATGGCTGGGGAAGAAGATGAGAAGGAGATATAATTATGTTTTTTTAGGTTTTAGTAAAAAAAGTCTACAGTACTAAGTTTCAATATTATACTCAATTTTGTTTGTTTTTTTTCATTGATTAACAAACTCAAGTTTCTAGGTTTTGTTTCCCACTGTACCTCTGTGACAAGTGACTGTGTAGTTTCTCTCTCTCTCTATCTATTTATTACATAGATTTTAGAAGACCGTTGGATTTTTTTGACCATTTGAAATCTCAAGAAAGGATATGAACCGTCCATTCGACTGTTACCTCAGTTTATTCTTCATAAAGTCGACATTTTTAGAACTCAAAACCCATAAATTTTTTTCTTCTTTGTTTCTTGTCTCTTTGGGTTATCTCAGATTCTCAGAATAGTCAGTCTCTTTCCATGGCTCCTCATCTTCTTCCTCTTCTTCTCCTTTCTTTTTTTTGTTCTTCCTTCAACTTCTCCCTCTGCTCCAGCTGATGAAGGTGAGTACATGTTTTTTTTTATCTTGAATCTCTGTTCCAGTCCTGGACCTCGAGTTTCAGATTCATATTTGAGGCTTAAACAAAATCTCCATTTATAGTTTTTGCATGTGTCGATGTTCGTCTAGAACATTAGTTACATTTCTTTAGTAATATACACTTCTCTCTTACTATTAACTAATTTAAAAATATTTAGCGTCAGATTATTAATGTTTTTTTAAAGTTTGTATATGTATTATTTGGCTTTATCTATCTAATTGATTGATTGAGTGGGTTTGAGAGAGTGGTAGGTTATGATATTAAATGTCTGTATGTGTTTGGCAGGTTGGCTTCTTTTTTTATTCTCTCACTAAAAAACAAGATTGGTGTTTTTAATGCCCCATACATTTCTTACAGGACAAATGTTTTGACTAGGAAACTGTTGTTTTAGTCAAGTTTACAAGAAGTCACTTACAATGGATACAGTTCTGTTTAGGAGTTTAATTCTTGTTGTATCTCAAATGTAGTTTAGGGTTTAAGCATATACAAAAACAAAGTGCAAATCTTGATGCTTAATGGTTTGTTTGAAAGTACTGAAAAGATGTAATATTTATGTGATTTTGTTAATCAAAGGTGCTATTTTTATCCAACAATTTTGCAGGTGCATTTATTGGAGTAAACATAGGGACTGATCTTTCTGACATGCCACATCCAACATAAGTTGTTGCTCTCCTAAAAGCTAAGCAAATCCGACATATCCGCTTATACGACGCTGATCCAGGGATGCTAATTGATCTAGCAAACACAGGGATCAAAGTCATAATCACAATACCTAATGACCAGCTTCTTGGCATTGGTCAATCCAACTCAACCGCAGCCAATTGGGTTAAACGCAATGTCATTGCTCATTACCCTGCAACGACTATAACCGCAATTTCTGTTGGCTCTGAGGTTCTAACCAGTCTCCCAAACGCAGCACCTATTCTAGTCAGTGCTATCAAAAACATTCATTCTGCTTTGCTCTCGTCGAATCTTGACCGTTTGATCAAAGTTTCTACTCCTTTAACCACTTCCTTAATCCTTGACCCTTTCCCTCCCTCGCAAGCCTTTTTTAACCTGTCTTTGAATCCGGTTTTAGTCCCATTACTTAGTTTCTTGCAGTCCACAACCTCATACCTAATGATCAATGTGTATCCGTACTACGACTACATGCAATCTAACGGTGTGATTCCTCTAGACTACGCGCTCTTCAAACCGATCCCTCCAAACAAAGAAGCTGTTGATGCCAACACACTTGTTCAATACTCAAACGCCTTTGATGCAATGGTGGACGCTACTTATTTCGCAATGGATTTCCTTAACTTCACAAACATTCCAGTATTGGTAACCGAGTCAGGCTGGCCTTCAAAGGGTGAAACTAATGAGCCTGATGCTACACTAGACAATGCCAACACTTACAACAGCAATCTCATAAGACATGTTCTCAACAACACAGGAACTCGTAAGCGTCCTGGAATCGCTGTGAGTACTTACATTTACGAGCTTTACAGCGAAGATACAAAGGCAGGATCTTTATCAGAGAAGAATTGGGGTCTGTTTAATGCAAATGGTAACCCTGTTTACATATTGAGGTTGACTAACTCAGGCTCGATTCTAGCTAATGATACAACGAACCAGACGTACTGTACTGCAAGAGAAGGTGCTGATCCTAAGATGCTTCAAGCTGCTCTTGATTGGGCTTGTGGCCCTGGGAAGATTGATTGTTCACCTATTAAGCAAGGAGAGGCTTGTTATGAACCTGATAATGTGATTGCTCATGCTAACTATGCGTTTGATACTTATTATCATCAGACTGGGAATAATCCGGAAGCTTGCAACTTCAATGGAGTTGCTAGTATCACCACAACAAATCCAAGTAAGAAAGAAAAAAAAAGCTTTTTTAATTATTTATTACATTGTGTAATACTCAAATCTATCCTTTTGAGACAACTACTTTGCGAAAAAAAGAAAGAAAACAAGCTTATTTTTTCATGATTTGTGGTTTCTTTGCAGGTCATGGTTCATGTGTGTTTGCTGGAAGGTAAATCATCCTAATTTTTAAGCCATTTTTGGTAAAGGTGTTTAATATTGGTTTAGTTTCAGGTGTATTCGGTTTTCAGGTTTTCAAGTTTTCAGTTAACCAATGGGTTTGGTACAGTTTAGTTTCGGTTTAGGTCTAGGCTCAGATTCTGATAAGAAAAAATGATGTCATGTTAGTCCACCGCATTGAACACTCGTATCTTTACTAGTAACATGTTGTAATCTTTGTTTGTTTTTCCGGTTGCAGCCGCGGTGATGGTAGGAACGGGACCTCTGTGAACATAACGGCGCCATCGTCGAATTTGACGAGTTCTGGAGTAGGAAGTGATTTGTATTACAGTCGGGGAATGTGGAGCATTTTGACAGTGATTTTGAACGTTGTTGCTTTCTTGTGAGAAACGTTTTTTTTTTTTTTGTTTCGGGAAGCTTTTAACTTTCTTTAGGTGGGAATTGGAGTTAGATTTAATGGTCCTTTTTCATTCTTTTTGATCTGTCACTCAAGAAAACATATTCTATAATTAGTATAAGTTAGATTTTTTTTTTAAATTTAGTCTAATGGTTTTAATATTTCCTTTAATATTATAAGATATTTTACTAAATTGATGAAAAAAATATTATTAAAGAAATTATGTTTTATGGAAAGTAAAATATAATGTTTATGGTAGAATATATACTTGGTAAAATGTATAGCAAACTTTAGATAGCATATTCTACCAAGACCAAGTTAAGAATTAAAATAACTAATAGAAATTATAGTCTACCAAATTGAACGTAGAACATACATTAACCAATAAAATTTATATCACAATTGGTGGATTATGCAACTGAATGTAGATTTTATATTCTACCATTATCAAATTATAGAGCAATGAAAACATAATCTACTAATTTGTAGATAGTAAAATATGAATTCTGCAATTGATAGACTAAATTTTTCTTTTTGAATATCAATTTGCAAAAAAAAAAAAATGTTTAAATTTTGTTTTCATGAGTGACTCTTGTTTTGTGGAATTTTTCCAATTTTTTTAGATTTAAAAATATTTATTCAGAATATATTATATATATTCAAAGGATCATGAAATCAGGATTTTGCAAAAAAAAAAGAAAGATAAAAAAAATAATAGTTTAGTTTTTTGGCCTATTTTCCCAAATTTCCTTTATTTTTTCTGAAAAAGAGAAAGTAACAATTATCTATTATTTTATCTATGTTGCCAAGAAAAAAAAAAAAGAAACAAAAGAACAATAACAGCTTTTCCATTTACATCCAATCTCTTTTAATTCAAAAACCAAAGTGACTTTAAAGAAAAATAAAAGATAAGTCAAAGCAGAGCATCCTAGCTAAAAACCAAACCAAAGCAGACTTCAGTAAATCTGAGGTATACGTCAGAGGGTAAAGAAAGACAAGAACATTAGAAAGTGATAAAGGACAGAACAATATGCAGAAATCTGCTTTAAGAGATGTTCATAGCTTCTGCGTGGTAGCTTTCAAGATCCTTGTCTAGTTCTTCAGCCGACTTCTCCACCGGCTGCTTTCTGCCTCGGCCGCCTTTATTCCCTCTGCCACCACCGGCTTGGCCTCGGCCTCTACCACGAAACCCGCCTCGACCACCTCTCACAACACCTCCTTGTTGGTTTTGGCTGCCACTAATAGAATAAAAATGATGTTATTACATAACAAAACCGCTGCATGATCCGCCAATTTGATATGAAAAGCAAGCTCGAGGTCTTCAACACGTACATTGGAAGGCGTCTAACAGGAGCTGTACTTCTTCCTCTCCCACCTCTAATTCCTTGTCTGCAATAATCAGACACTAGGTAAGTCTTTTTGTGAACGTGTGATCATCAAAAGAATATTTGTTGTTACATTTAAGATTCAGCACGTAATCTCAACTATTCGCCAAGAAATAGCTACATACCCAATGGAAACAGTCCTCTTCATGCTTCCGTTCAACCCGGTTACATTAACACGAGCTGCAACAGGAGCACCCTCATTATTTCCACCCAGAATCTCCAGTTTCATTGACCTTCCATCCAACAGTACATTGTTGTATCTCTTCATAGCTTGAAATGCATCACTTCTTCTCATATACACAACTTCCGCCGAGCCCTGTATCACAGCAGGACGGTAAAGAACAGATAAGACCAGAGCAAAAGAAAAAGAGAAAACAGAAGTTAAGACTTGGTTACAACTTACATTAGGACGCCCGTTTTGGTCATAGTGAATTGCAAATCTTTTCATCTCTCCAATGTCACCAAAGAGTTCCTATATCCCATAAGATTGTATAAACTATTTTAAGTTTTATCCTCGTAAAAACAAAATAACAAAAGGCAGACACAGAAGTCGAGGCTATACCCTAATATCTTCATTTGTGACTCCCTGATCAAGGTTGGTAACATAAACCGTGGTTCCGACTTCTATTCCAGATACCCCAACAGCTCTCATGCTTTCTTCAAACAAACCATTCTGCCATGGCAAACTCCTCTTCCTACGGGCAAGCTGTTCAGTAGAACAGATAAAGTCAGCTAAAAGGGTCCGTAGAATCTTGAAGCCACATTAATCAACAAATTTCTTGAAAGACGAGAGAAGCCACCCATTTGTCCGAAATTACAAAACCAGTCAAAGCAAAGAGCTCCAGGAAGAAGAAGTCAAGAACCATCGAAGGAGAAATGGAGTGAAACAAGCAATTTTGACCAACTTCATATGAATCTCACTGGTGATATCAGTCAGTCTCTGATGCCAAAAACAAAGTCCTTGGAGAATCAAAAACTCAGACTGCCATCACACTCCAGAGAAATTCCAGATATATCAAGAGGCACATCGTGAACTTCATGCATGGTGCAAATACCCCCAGTTTAAGGGATAAGCCATCATAGATCATATTTACTGTCAAGTTTGCTGAAATTACCCCCCCCAAACAACACACGAAGTTATCAAACCATATGACCCTACGAGGACTACTTAGCTTAGTGGAGCTCTTGACTAAAAGTACAATGAGTGACAATATCCTCCAAAAACTTGTGCATATCTATGCCTGTCGAAATCCTCAGAATTTAACCATATAGACCACTAATACACCAAAATAGCAGGACTAAGAAGAGGCTTCTCTAAGAGAAAATCGTCTCCAGAACTACATGTTAAAAGATCCTTGTAATATGAGAATATCCTCCCAGACGAAGTTTTGAATGCTAAAAGTGTGTCATCATCTGTACTAACGGTTTACGCATGTATGCAAAAAAAAACTGCTTCTCCAAGAAGTTAGAGACCCGCGTATGTCCAAGAACTTAGAGACCCGCGTATGAATCAGTATGCTTCGTTATTTGGTGTCACGTAAAGACAGAACATCCCAGATTTGTTAGCTTGCCTTGTTTATCGAGAAGGATGTTGGCCTAGCTTTTACAGCAAGAGGACCTTTACGAACAGGTCCAGCTCCGGTTGAACCGGGGTCTCCACGACCACGATCACCGCGGGAAATTCCTTTACCTCCAGACCTCTTAGCAGTCTTGCTCCTCTTGACGATTTCATCAAGAGTCATATTCAAAGAGTCGGACATCTTCAGCTCAATAAAATCAACCTGACCTATCCAGAAAATCTGCAATAATTAAAAATTAGTTTTACCAACACGATCAAAACAAAGATTCAATCACTAGTTCATCTCCCGGAAATATAAAATTCAAATCTATATACACAAATCATGGATCTAACGAGTGAATTTAAAGATAAAACAGTGAGATTCTGATAAAGGCAAATAAAATAGGAGAACTAATCGGAGGAAACGAACCAGAACCACTAGATCTGAAACGTAAACACGTTTCTCAAAAACGATGAACACCGAGAAAATAGAAACCAGATGCGGAGAAATAGACGGCAACTCTCAAAGCCCTAAGTCTACAGATTCCGACAGATCTAGAAACAGAGAAATTATCAAACCAGATGCTTCAAGAGGGACAAATCAAATGAACGATTGGCGAAAAAAAAGAATAGAAACTTTACCAGATGAAGATCAAAGGCAGATCGAAAAAGATGGAGAGACTGGCTAGGGTTTTAAGAAGGCTCATACGAATCGATTGTGGGATTAGGGATTTTTTGTAACCTCGTCTTTGAGAAATTTGACAGACAAAGGGAGGAAAAACAGCTGTTATTTTGACGGCTTAAGGGAGAGGTAAGGATAATTAAATAGGTCTAGGTCAACGGGGCACTTTTGTAAATAAAATTTGATGTTGGGGTGTTTTACGTCTTTTAGTTTTTTTTGTTAAAAATACTTTATAAGATAAGGACTAAAATTAACGGAAGTTTCAAAATAGCCCCCAAGTTTTTAATTTGGATATAGTCAACCTATTTTTTGTGCCAACCAAAATTGTTCATTCATAAAGAGTTATCAGTACATACATATTTCATAAGGAAATTTGGGAAAATTTTATAGATACATTATTGTTAAGTAATATGAATGACATGCCGAGCTAGTCTATGTGCACTTTGATTACATGAACGATTTCTATGAGTAAATTTGATTGAAGTGAACATTTCTTCCATTGCCTAATTGTATTGATGTAGTGGTAGAGTTTAAGGTTTGTCATATTTTTGTTGAGGAGTTTGTTTATGATGGTATTGTCGCCTTCAAATTCAAGTTTATTGTATCTCACGGACCAATAAGTTTGTATTTCCCATAATAGATCAGTACATTCTGCTTTCTCTATTGATATGTGATTTGAAATTTGCCCATTTCACATCACATTCTTGAAACATTCCATTACTGTTTATTATGATTCATTACAAACTCGAATCACGACGACATTTGTGGTGGGATGGGTCATATTTACATTTTATCCAGCCTTAACGAAGTCGTTTTCATTACCAATGTGATTGATAAGTACTATGTTGACTATAGTGTTTGCGAGGATGTGAATTTAGTTTGTTTTCCAAGTTAAGAAAATTATCTCATGACGAAAAGTAACTGTTACTTGTACACTGAAACTAGATAGAATAGTAATAACATGACAACATTTGTGAGTTTATTGTCGAAATTAATATATTTATCGGGTTTAAATTCGAGAAAAAATATCATCGAGGATTGCAGCAATATTCTTATAGTATTCTATTACTTTAGTTGCATCCCCATCTCTTGCTGCATAATCCATCTACAAATTTACAATTAAAAAGTTTTAAAAAAAAAAAAATGAGTATGTATGTAGTAGTTAGAGCGAAGTGAAGAAATGTACCTTAGTGATTGTATTGAAGAGAGATGAATAGAGAGACCTAAGAAGAGGTCTATCTTTGGGAAGCTTTGCTTGGATGATTAAATACAAATCTTGTTTCATGTTTGATGCACTTCTTCTTAACTCTTTCGCTCCTTCTTTCCACCTCTTATTTTCTATCATCTTCTCCTTTATCTCTTTTATATTTTCTGCACTTTTTCTTAATCCGTCCTATCAAACGATATTTATCAAAACCATAGATGCTAAGTATGTAAGCTTTGTGACTCTGAGTTTACGTAGCATCCTATAGATCATTTGTTTCATTTAGCAATATTTATACTGTTACCGAAAGAAAAGTATGTTATAGTCACCGGACCTGAGCAATCTCAACAGTGCGTTCGGGCTCGGGTTGCGGTGTCATGAAGCTGAAAAGGTCGGCAGCGTTTGCAAAGGAAGAGCGTTTGCGGTCAAGGAAAAACAGTTGAGCGATTAGTGTTCCTGAGATTGAGAGAAGAACATCTCTTCTTCGTATTCTTCTTGATGAATCAATAGAGAGTGTAAAGACAGAATCCACTGGCTCAAGAGGAGGGTTTGGATTGTGAAAGGGAGTGAAATGTGGTGGAGGCTTTGAGAGTGCCATGTCTTTCTGTTTTGAGTGAGCAGAAATCAAGATTGTAGATGAGAAGAAGATAGTGTTGAGGCTAAAATTGTAAAACAATAAGGAATATCATTTTATAGGTTTTTGTAGGTATTTTACCAAATTTAATAACAAATGGAAAATGCATACAAATCTTTTTTCAACTTATCGAAAGCATGATATTTGTTGATATAATGATGATATTCAACTATATGAATCTGTAGCCATGTAAATCTGTTTAAAAAACAAAAAAAAAATATATAGAATTCACGTGGATGTTCAGATGTAAAAATAATTCAGAAACAAAAAAAATACACATTAAAACTCAAGAAATACAAAATTTAAGGAAAAGTTAATAGTTACTCTAAAACCAGTTTATTTATTCTTTATATAAATTGCATAACAAATTTTCAACATCAGTAAGACACTTTATTTCATTATCCAGATCCAGAGTCCCCTTAATATATCCAATTTTTTGGATTGGATCCCATATATTTTACAATCCATAATTACATATTAAATATAATTTTTTTTTCTTTGCCAACTAAATTATTATTAACTCTAAATTATCTACAAACTTTATATTCTTTTACTTAGAATTTTTTTTTTCAGATTTCGTCATGGTCACTGTCTCCACCTTCATCTTCATCATCATTTGGTTTCTCCAAGTTCATCATAAACCTAAGTGAGTCTCCTTCTTCTACTTCCCATTGCTTCTTCAGCGCAATGATCGCTCTCGAAGCAGCTGCTGCAATCGCCGGGTTACTGTCTTCCGCGAGTCTCTGTTTTATATAATTTAAAGTCCATCAAACTTGTTTCAAGAATGGTCATCATCAAGATTTGCATTTCTCTTATTACCTGTAATGCTCCCATGCCTGCATTTCCCAACGTCCACATCGACGGCGCAGCTGCTAAGGCGTTAGCCAACGCTTTTCTACACCAAAATGACAACGAAACAAGAGACCCGGATTCAAAGAATGACCATACAATGAAATATTCGATGATTTTAAGATATGAAACCACGTTGGCTAATGCAAAATATCTCCAGACCAGAGTATGTCATTAGTTTTGGAAATGTTCTGTGAATCAAATTCAAGTTAACGCTATTAAGTGTTGGATTCGACTTACCCTCGCAACCTTAAACACTATCCATGTTTCCTACCTGAATGTTGTGTGTTTTTAACTTTTTACCTTGTATTGACGTCTGGAGAGCTTGAGCATTCAGCCAATAGAGATGCACTACTCTTACCATCCATTGCATCGAGGTCGATCAGAGTAGTCACTAACAATTCGAGCTGTTAAAAACCCAAAATAATATAACTATTTATGAAAAAAATTGTATAAGCTGGAACTAAAGAAAAACTGTAACAAAATGGGTATCATGGATCTTTGGACCGACCTCTTCAGGGTCAGTGTAGTCAATTCCATCGGCTTCTGAGAGCGCTGATGCCATACTCTTGTAAGCTTCCTGTTTCAACATCAAAAAGAGATCATCAGTGAGAAGGATACTTCAGAACAACACATTGTGTTTCCTAGTAAGTCAGACCTCAATAGCAGATATGCGATCAGATGAAACTTCCCCTAGGAAAAACTCTAGAGCTTTTCCATTCTTCTCAAGCGATATGCGGTCCGTGGTAACAGTTTCGGATGTTACCCTATTAAAATGACAACTTCAGATCATATTATCACGAAACAACACCAAAAAAAAAGCGTCAAGGATGTATGCTTCTTTCTTACAAGCTATCAACCATTGTTTGCACCATCATATCGTGGATGTTCTTGATGAACTGCAACCAAAACAGGAAACAGGAAGTGTAACCATAAGGGAAAGATGAATAAAAAACATCAATACTGTCCTGACAGTAACATCAGACTTTGTTTTTACCTCTAAAGCCATTAATGCATCCTCCATTGCCCGTTGTTTAGCACGGACGTCTGCTCGCCTTAAATCAGCCTGGAAAATAAGGGTAATCTCTCAACCGCTCGCATAACTTTCCAAAAGTATACAGAAGATGAAACAGATGGGTAAACCTCTAAGGCGCCGTCATTCCAATGCTTATCAGCAGCATTTTTCAACTTAGACTGGGCTATGTTTTTTAATATCTATGCACATAAACCAAATAAGAAAATTGAGAAAAAAAATAACTTAGCCCCAAGAATGGTCGATAAATGTGCATCTTTAAATGAGAGGATAAGCATACAGTAGCAATATGATGAAGGCGCTCGGCCTTTCTCTTGACATCACGATCTATTTTCTATGTATCTTCTCTTGCCCGAGCTACATACGCACAAGGCATGATTATTATGAAGTAATAGAAAAGGAAAAAAGTTACCAAAAGATGAAATATATGTTAGTGTGAAAGAGAACCAAATCTTGGATTGAGATAAGTATGAATCCATATAAGTGTGGGAAATAGAAATTAAGCTTTGAGCTGTTTTACAAAAATACACTTCCCTTCAGTAATTACCAAAAGTATGTCATTATATCATATCTAGATTCATCCTACAAAACACATCCTATATAGATAACATGTCTCAGAATGGTCCCTTCAACTTACCATCCAGTTTAAGGAACCCCGACCCAAGAATTGCAACGTCATGACGTGCACGAGCATCAAGTCTCATAATGCCACTGAAAAGAACAGGAACATAAATCATAACATATAAGAAACCTCTAAGATGACATGTAATGTACAATTCTTTAGATCCTAAAGGAAACGTTAAATAATGAGAAAATACCGAGATAGAAGAACAAAGTCACTACGAGCCCTTTCATTCACAAACTTAGCATCATTGGACACATATTCCACCAAAACCTGGCTTGAGTTTCTTTTTCTCCTTGGCATCACTTCCTTGTCACCTTCTTTTTGAACAATTTGGGAGCTGAAACATCACCAACAAACTTATCAGCTAAACAAAAAGCAGACCATTCGATCTATTGAAGCTAAGAGCCAAAAGGGCCAAACTTACGTCGGTAAATCAAGACAATCCTCGTGAGGTTTAGTTTCCGTGTCTTGAGACTTTCCAAGAAAACATACTGTAGAAGATCTACGAGAAGTAACAAAAGTGACAGGCTTTGTACAACAAAGACCTTGTAATTCTTCAGCAGACGAGCCCTTTTTGGGGGAAAACGCCAGCAAAACTCTCTGAGATCTTGAGGCATTAGAGCTCTTCGCTAAAATGGGACTCTTAGGAACCACTTTGCCCACGTTAAGAGCCATTGGGATAATAAACCTAAAACTTGTCTGTAGATATCGAAAATACAAACCTTGTTAATAAAGAACTGGACTTGAGGATCGAAGTTACCATTAGCGTAAATCAAAACTGATTTACATAAACTCTATGGCATCCAATTTTATAAATTCTAAGTATTCATTTTAGCGAAACAAAGTAAACAACTTTGAAATCAATTCGATTATAGGAAGACAAAACCAGGCAATTTCCACAAAGAAGCTGGTACATCAGAGAGATTACCACTTTCATAAAACTCAAATTCTTGATTGTAAAGGAAATCTAGGACAAACCCATCAAAGAAAAATCCATCATTTACGATAAATAATCGTAAAGATTGAATTTTGATTCAGAGAGAGCGATAGAGAGAGAGGGAGAGACTAACCTTGTGAAATAGACGAAGAAGAAAAGTGGAAAAGAGAAAATCCAAAGTGGAAAAATTGGGATAGGAGAAGAAGAAGAAGAAGACAGAGAGGGGGAATTATGGATGGGAGTGATGATTGTAACCACAAGGGTTACTTGTGGCCCAGTGTGATCCAACCATACCGTTGGTTTCTATTTCCAATCTCTTGTCTTTATTAGTACGGGCCTACTCTTTCCTCATTTTAATATTTTGGTCTCCTTTTATATACACTGTGAACCGACCGTGGGACATACTCTGACATTGGTTAGGCAGGTTAGATTTCATATAAACTTTAAAACTTTATAAAACTATACTTTTAATTACTTTTCTTTCCATGGATTCATGTGATTCAACCGTCTTCTGACTTGAGGGGTATGAAGATATACATAGACGTCATTTCAATCTAGGATCGTGTGATAACAGACATGAAGTGTGAAACTAAGTGTGACTGATTAGGAATCTGGATCCATGTAGTTTTTTTATAGCTAGGAGTCTAAGAAATCATATGAAAATGTGTAACGGCAAATGTGTATCACATGTGGATCACGAGGAATAGTAATGAGAGAGTCCAATACAAGTATGGAGTATCATTTCTGATTATAAAAATGGTCGAATTTTTATCAAATAATATATTGATCAAAAGATAATCTCGTCCTCCCATCAACCTGATTTATTCCCTCACTCTACTAGAAATAACTTTAGGTAATTATTTATATCTATATATTCAATAAAATGTATGCAACACCAAAACAGCTTTTTAGTTTGGTTCTAGATCATTTTTAAAATTTTATCCAAACATATTTATGAAATTTATTGTTTAAATGGTTTATAGCCACCTGTTTAACATTGTTTTACAAAGCAGTTCAATCGTTTTTAGTACATTGTTTCACTAGTATAAGAAATGTGAACCAATTTTCAATTAATTTTGAATTGAAAATCCATAAACTTAATATAGTATCATAAAACGTAAGTTATCTTGATTGACAAGGCGGAAGAAAGATAATCAGGTTGATGGGACGACGAGATTATCTTTTGATCAATATATTATTTGATAAAAATTCGACCATTTTTATAATCAGAAATTTTTTACTATTTTTTATCTATATCAATTTTTGACGGAGTTTATCTGATGATATTATATGGTCAAATCGGTCAGAAAAAGGTGTTTTCAATCATTTTCAGTCAAATATGGTAGTCAAAAATGGAACTATTTCTTGGAGTATGTGGAAAGAAAATCTATGACTAGAAATGTATGATTAATGCGATATAGTACATATATAAAAAATAACATAACTTTACATATAAAGAAATAATAGTTCAAAATAATTATATTTCCCCAGATTAATGGATTTTTTAGACTTATTATTCGCAAAAATTTTTAAAAGTTGGTATTAACAGAATTCGGATCCGTTGGTCCCAATAAGATTATATTCACCCTCATATGGATGGAGAAATATTATATCAGCTATATCTCTGGTTAACAAAGGACTAATCAAAAAGGTTGTAACAGGTTCAAACATCTCTGTATGGAATGATACTTGGATTCCAGCCCCTCGCCCGAGATCAGCAACTTGTAAATTTACAGTGTATCCAAATTCTTTTAAGGTTAAAGACTTGATAGACAGTGAGACAAATACTTGGAATATGCCCTTACTGGAAGCAACTATTATAAAGGAGGACGTCAGTATTATACAATCATTGACAATTAGTCGGTTTGAACTACCTGATACTAATGGTTGACATTTTACAAAAAAATGGAAAATATACAGTTAAATCGGGTTATTTGATTAAAACATTATATCCTATTAAAGGGGTAAAAGGAGTAACATATGGACCCACAACTACGATATTGCAAGTGTATGTGTGGAATCTAAGGTGCCCACCAAAAATAAAGCATTTTATTTGGCAAATACTATCAAATTTTGTTCCGGTAGCGGCAAATGTAAAATCTAGGGGTATAAGCTGTGATTCACTTTGTGGAAGTTGTGGAGAAGATAATGAAACCATTAATTATGTCCTTTCTGAATGTCCATCGGCTATCCAAACTTTGGGACAATCAAAACTTCCATCGGCTATCCAACGTCGTTGGTCTTTTCGAATCTACATTTTTTATTTCATAACATACCCAAGGATAACCCAGAAGGATACTTTCCATGAATTATTTGGTATTTGTGAAAAATAAGAAATGATAAGGTATACAAGAATTTGGATAGAAATCCACATGATATTCTTCTAATGGCAGAAAGGGAATGACAAATATGGGAGGACGCTCAAGGCTTACAAGAGGACTTATTTCGGACATACGACCGCATATGGAACCATCACAACAAGACATATGGATGTGTCAAGTGGATGATTCTTGGAAGGAACCGGAAAATTTCTCAGGCCAAGGGTGGGTTTCTAGACAAAATGGAGAAAACATGATGGTGGGAGCCATAAATATTAGATGTAGTCTATCGCCACTATATACCGAATTAGAAGCACTTATTTGGGCTATGAAATGTATGTATTCTTTCCAGAGATTAGAAGTGATATTCATCACAGACTGTCAATAATTGGTAAAGATGGTGTCTTCACCGGCCGAGTGACCAACTTTTGGAGTTCATCTCGAAGAATTCACCCGAAGCAAAAGCAGATTCGACAGCATATGAATTACATATATTCAAAGGACGTCAAACACAAGAGCAGACAAACTTGCGCGGGGCGCACGAAGAATGTCATTAGAGATGGTGTATATCGATACAACTCCTCCATCTTGGGCATCAAATTTTTTTTAGTTTTTAGCATTCAATATGTTGACAAAAAAAAAATACATTTCAAAGTTGAATTAAAGATTTTAGGGATCAATAATCAACTAAAAGAAACATGCATATATAAGTTTAAGCAACTCATAAATAGGTCTGGGTAAAATATTCAGATCCGAATACTCGAACCGGATCCAACCCAAAAATATCCGAATAGATATATTTTTTTAGTATTGAAAACCCCGAATGAATTTTGTTTTCCAATACTTCGGATATCGGGTAATATTCGATCTGAACCGATGCTCGAATTAGTATATTTTACCACCAAATTCAATTTTACATATATTTATGTTTTAGAGTTAATTACTAAATTACTTGTTTTGTAACTTCAATTGTTTGGTTTCTAACTGAGGTATTAGTTAATGAGTACTAATTTGAACTGTTTTTCTTGTAATATGTCTTATATAAGCAAGTGTAGAGTTCATCTAACATTCACGCTTTAAAGATAACCATTCATATTTGTTTCTTATTGTCATTTTTATGTTTTGAATTCTAAATACATTATGAAATGTAGATTATGTCACATTTGCTTCTTGTTTGTCATATTTGTTTCTTGCTTGATGAATGTTACAATATTTTAATATTTCAAATTTGATTTATATTATGATTGATTGTTGTCATATAAATATATGTTAGTAGTAAAATTCAGATATTTTTTATACTTTGGATAATATAATAGTCGGATATTTCAGATATTACGGGTTTTACGAGTATTAAAATACTACAACCAAAATCATACAATTTATTATCATATAAATTTCGAATCTTTTATCAAATATTTGAACCAAACCGAATCAAAAATAAAAAATATCTAAACAGATTATTAACCTCAGATCCAAAATACCCAAAATTTGATTCAAATCCTTATCTTTTTTTTTTGTTTTGTTATTATCTGTATTTGAGAACTATCCCTCTTTTATGATGTGATATAATTTGTGAATAGCTCAAGTTTGTAATCGATTCTTCATAGTAAATTGTCGGATTGATATGACCTCATATGTAGGCTAAATCACATCAATTACGTTGAATTGTGTGAATTCATTGGTCTTAAGTTTTATGTATTTAAGCTTTGAATAAAATAATAAAATAGTGTGTTCCAAAATTAGTCGTACACCTCACAAAATATATAATCTTATTAGAACTGAGGTAAGGATGTGGAACTTTATTTTTTTTATTTTTTTATTATAATGTATAAATATATAGACTATAGTAAAGTATTATATTTGAAAAATGTTATAATCTAAAATATTCAAAAATATTAATGTATTATACACATGTTATATTTATTATATTCATCATTCAATAATATGTTTGAAATTTTATCTATCTAGTATTATACATAATATTTTCAGAGTATTATACATGTTTTTTTGAATTTTTATTATTTCTTAACAACAAATATATTTGGTTGTATTTATAAATTAAAATTCTAACTTTCAAAATAATTTCATTATGTTTGAAACTAATAATATATAAAAACATATTTATATTTATTAGATAAATTAATAATTTTAATTTTGAATTGTTTTATAATTTATTTCATTTCATAAAATATTTAGTTTTTGCACTATTTATAACATTTTTATCATTCAAATATTTGTTTCGCATCACACATTATATTTTATTTACCTTTCAAATTTTATTACGTACAGTTTTTTTAATTCAATTGTTCATATTCCGTAATAAGTGTTTTTCTACAAAACCGCACTTTAATTGTACCACATCATATTATTTGCTTGATTTGAATCGCCTAATTTATGGTTACTATTCAGTGTCTTAATATGTGAGAAACATTGTTGGAAGCTGTTGAATTTTGTGTTCGATTGTTGTTTGTGAACTATTTAAATTGAAATCTTTTATAATAATTTTTAAGGCCGAAAATGTATAACAAATACGGATTTTTGAAAATTTAAAAAGAGAATATCATTCCAACCATAGATATTTATATTCTAACAAAATCTTACTATTGATAATATTTTTTTTTAAAAAAAAAAAAAGTCTCCAATTAGTATAATTAGGAGAAAAAAAATATTTACAAATAATTCTTCACCAGAATAGTATAGAAATGAGTAGTATTAGAACATAATCGAGTATATTGTGTTTTCTATGTATATCCTTTATATATAAATTTTTATCTATAATCTAGAAACGTATATCTCTGTAAGTTGTAATTAAGTTGAATATTTAAAACTTATTCAATGAAAGAACGAGGCAGACAAATCAACATGGTATTAGAACCATCAGCGGTTGTACCACCTACCGCACACATGATAACTCATTTTCAATAAGGAATCCATAAACCAAAACAAGTTCTATCTCTAAACACCACCACCATCTCGGCTTTACCTAAATGTTATACACAAGCTCTTGTAGATCCAAATTGGAATCCTTCAATGACAGATGAATATGGTGTATTGATTAAAAGAAAAAAATTGGAGTTTAGTCCCTACACTGCAGGTGCGGACATTACACTATCTCGTTATAAATCATGATTGGTTGTGAATGGTAAAAGTCAAGAATATTAAATTGATTATGACGAGACTGTCAGTCTTATAGTAAAGCCGGCAACAATATGAGCGGTTCTAAATTTGCAGTCGAAAGAAATTGGCTGGTTAATCAATTAGATGTGTAAAATGCATTCTTTCATGAAAACTTGGATGAAACAGTTTACATGCATCAACCACCGGGTTTTGTGAGCAAAGACCATCCATATTATGTATGCTTGTTGCATAAAGCTATTTACGAATTAAAAAAGCTCCAAGAGGTTGGAATGCACGTTTTTGCTAAATTTGTTTAAAAGATAAGTTTTGTTCAAAGTAAAAGTGATGCTTCACTTTTTGTTTAAAATGTCTTGTATCATATGTTGACGATATACTTCTAATTGCATCCTCTACATCTATGATGCAAGACATCATCGCAACATTGATATAAGTGCATATTAGGCTAGTTTAATCTTATATTTTGTATGTTTTAACATCATTTTGTCATTCACATAGCATCATTCTAGGGTGGTTTATCTCATTTGTGCATTTTAATGTTTAGGATCATGCATTTTCATATTTGGAGTGTTTTGAGTCTTTTTCAGGAGTTTCAGAGTCTCTCGAATAGTGATCATACAATGGAATCGAGTAGAGATAAAAATGAGACATGAAACAAGTGTTAAAGAGCTAAGGAGAAAAGAGATTCGCCATGATCAATCGGTCCATCCTCAGACATTGTAGGTAATTGTTGATTTATTTGACGCAAAACCTCTGCATCAAACATTGCAGCTCAAGTTCCCTATGTTTGATTCCGGTAAACTCATTTTTTTCCTTGGAACTTAAACAGAGTTTAACAAAAATGGAGTATTTTTGAGTCAAGAAAACTATGCTAAAGAGATTTTGGAGAGAGCAGTGATGAGTGGTTGTAAACTACTATCAACACCGGTAGACCTCAGTGCAAAATTAAGAGTAAATGCATGACCAAAAGTTAAAAATCCTAAGTTATACAGAAGTCTAGCCAGAGCTTTAAAATATTTAACTTTCACTAGACCTGATATATGTGTCGATCCAACAAATTTGCCTCCACATGCATTGATGAGGACATCGTACCAACGACTGCACCACAAGTTCCACCAGGACCACTGACACGCTCCAAGGCTCGAACCTTGGGAGACAAGTTCAACCAGCTAATGGAGAAAGCAGATGCCCAGGAGACCACGGATGCAGACCCACTAGACGGCTCAGGAGTTCAGCAAGGCCCGTTTGATTCAGCTAAGGAACATTGGAGGTTCCTACACGAAGACTCTTCCACCTCCGGTGTCTTTACCATCACCATTCGGTAAAGACACCAAAAGACGTGCTAAGAAATTGTACTTTTTTTTCTATCTTCGGTTTTGTCCCACTGGGTTTTCCGGAGAAGGTTTTAATGAGGCAACACTCTTAGTGCGCAAGATGACGAAGACTTGTTCACACAATCCGCCACCCTTCACAAGTCTTAGTCAAAACTTGGCCTTATCTCATCAACAAGGCTTATCTATCTCATTTCTTCATTGTTTATACTAAGTATAAGTTTAGGCCTTAAGCCCATATTTTTATGTTTAAGTTATTTGACCTTAAGCCCATTTCTTTCTACAGAAAAAAGAACTACATGCTGTTTTTATTTGCACTACTTGTTGTTTGGGTTAAACATCATGTTGTTTACCCTAAGTTGTAACTACAAGGCCTGTATAAGCCTTACTATTTACAAGTAATAAGACAACTCGAATTTTAACAAAAATAAAACCCTAGTCTACTTTCAAATCGACGGCTGCCTCCCTTGAGAAGCTTGTCTTTGTTCTTCTTGTGACAAGAAGAACAACTTGGTGTATCACAAGTCTTCCGCAGCTTGTGTGGTCCTTTCATTCCATCCCTTTCATCCAACTCGCTTCTAGAGGTCTCGAGATTCTCGACCAATAGTTGCACCACCACCAGCATGCACGGAAAGAAAACTTCCTCGTCAACATAGCAGATATGAGGAAGGCGGTTAGCACTACAGGCACTCAGGTCGTCCTCATGCTATACCAAGAGGTCTTGAGCGCATCCGAAGCCACCAGCAGCACCCTACCTGCGGATGTCCAGTCCCTATTGGATAAATACTCAAATGTTTTCCCAGAAGAGATCCTACCAGGGTTGCCACCTCTTAGAGGCATTGAGCATCATGTCGACCTCATCCCAGGAGCCCAGCTGCCAAACAAACCAGCTTACAAGGTTACTCCAGAAGAAGCCAAAGAACTCGAGCGACAGGTTCAAGATCTCATGGCTCAAGGCTACGTCAAAGAAAGCCTTAGCCCCTGTGCAGTTCCCGTCCTCCTTGTGCCGAAGAAGGATGGAAGCTGGCAGATATGCGTCGACTGTCGCGCCATCAACAACATCACTGTCAAGTATCGACATCCTATCGCGCGACTCGATGACATGTTGGATGAATTAAGTGGAGCCTCTATCTTCTCCAAAATCGATTTAAAGAGTGGATATCATCAAGTCTGAATGCGAGAAGGAGATAAGTGGAAGACAACTTTCAAGACTAAGCAGGGTCTCTACGAGTGGTTGGTAATGCCCTTCGGCCTGTCCAACGCACCAAGTACCTTCATGCGTCTCATGAACCAAGTCCTCCGGCCATTCATAGGGAAATTTGTTGTAGTCTACTTTGACGACTTACTCGTCTATCGTGCGTCCTATTCAGATCACTTGGAGCACTTGAGACTGTTATCGTAACACTTCAGAAGGAACAGCTGTACGCAAAGCTTAAAAAGTGTATCTTCTGCACGAATCAGGTTATTTTCCTTGGATTCGTCGTGAGCTCGTAGGGACTTCGAGTCGACGAAGAAAAGATTCGTGCCATTCAGGAGTGGCCCACGCCGACTAATGCCAGCCAAGTTCAGAGCTTTCATGGGCTAGCAAGCTTCTATAGACGATTTGTACGAGATTTCAGTATGATTGCCAGCCCATTGACAGCGACCATCAAGAAGAACCAAGATTTCACGTGGGGCCCGGAACAAGAAAAGTCATTCCAGTTGTTGAAGGAGCGTCTCACACGCACATCTGTCCTTACACTGCCGAATTTTGATAAGACTTTTGAGGTAGAGTGTGACGCTTCAGGTGTAGGCATTGGAGCAGTCCTGACACAGGGTGGAAAACCAATTGCCTACTTTAGTGAGAAATTAAGCGGAGCAGCGTTAAACTACCCTACGTACGACAAGGAGCTCTACGCATTGGTCCGAGCTTTGCAAACCTGGCAACAATACCTGCTCTCGAGAGAATGCGTCATACACACGGACCACCAAACATTCCAACACCTCAAGGGTCAGACGATTCTCAAGAAAAGGCATGTTCGATGGTTGGAGTTTATCGAGACATTCTCGTATGTCATCAAGTACAAGAAATGTGCAGACAATGTCGTAGCTGATGCATTATCCCGCAGACACAGCCTGATTTCGGTCATGGAGTCAAAGGTTATGAGATTTGAAATGCTCAAGGACCTCTATGCTGAAGATCACGACTTCCAGAAAGCTTTCAAGGAACATGGTCAGGGCAAGTACAGCCGCTTCTACTTGTTTGATGGATTTCTCTTCAAGGACAAGCGCCTTTGCATTCCCGGCGGATCAGTTCGCGAACTTCTTCTGAGAGAGGCCCATGGTGGCGGTTTAATGGGGCATTTTGGTGTTGCCAAGACCTTGAGTATGCTCAAGGAACACTTTTATTGGCCGCGCCAACGCCGAGATGTGGAAGCCTATTGCGAGAAATGCCTTGTCTGCAAAAGGTCTAAGTTTAAGATGCACCCCCAAGGCCCATACATGCCACTACCGGTTCCGTCGTCACCTTGGAAGGATATTTCGATGGATTTCGTGCTCGGCTTACCACAAGTTCATCACAAGGACTCTATCCTCGTCGTGGTCGATCATTTTTCTAAGATGGCACACTTCATACCATGCAGCAAGACGAACGACGCTATTCAAACGGAGAATTTATTCTTCCGCGAGATAGTCCGCTTGCACGACATCCCCATGACCATTGTGTCCGACAGGAACACTAAGTTCCTCAGTCATTTCTGGCGAGTATTATGGAAGAAACTTGGCACCAACTTACTCTTCTCTACAGCATATCACCCCCAAACGGATGGTCAGACCGAGGTCGTCAACAGGACACTTTCCCAGATGCTGAGAGCGACAATTGGTCGTAACTTGAAGAACTGGCTCGAATGCCTCCCCTATGTCGAGTTTCCCTACAACAGAGCAATCCATTCCGGAACTAGGAAGACACCATTCGAGATCGTCTACGGCTTCAACCCAACTACACCAATCAAATTCGCACCCATTCCACTCGGGGAGGTTGTCAGCTTGGAGGGAGAAGCCAAGGCGGAGTATGTCAAGCGCTTGCACCAGGAAGTCAAGGAGAATCTGGAACGACGGAACTCTCAGACAGCAAAGCACGCCAACAAGGGCAAGAGGCACGTGGTCTTTAAAGAGGGAGATTGGATCTGGTTACACCTGCGACCCGAACGTTTTCCACAACGGCGCAAGAGCAAATTGGCACCACGAGGAGATGGCCCGTTCCGAGTCCTGCGGCGCATCAACGACAATGCCTATCAACTGGAATTCCCAGGTGAGTATAATGTTTCCACTACATTTAATGTTGCTGACTTGGAGTTGTTTGATGCTGGAGAAGACTTTGCTTTGGAGACCAAAGCACCTGAAGATGGAGGGAATGATGTGGACATCGTACCAACAACTGCACCACAAGTTCCACCAGGACCACTGACACGCTCCAAGGCTCGAGCCTTGAGAGACAAGTTCAACCAGCTAATGGAGAAAGCAGATGCCCAGGAGACCACGGATGCAGACCCACCAGACGGCTCAGGAGTTCAGCAAGGCCCGTTTGATTCAGCTAAGGAACATTGGAGGTTCCTACTCGAAGACTCTTCCACCTCCGGTGTCTTTACCATCACCATTCGGTAAAGACACCAAAAGACGTGCTAAGAAATTGTACTCTTTTTCCTATCTTCGGTTTTGTCCCACTGGGTTTTCTGGAGAAGGTTTTAATGAGGCAACACTCTTAGTGCGCAAGATGACGAAGACTAGTTCACACAATCTGCCACCCTTCACAAGTCTTAGTCAAAATTCGGCCTTATCTCATCAACAAGGCTTATCTATCTCATTTCTTCATTATTTAGACTAAGTATAAGTTTAGGCCTTAAGCCCATATTTTTATGTTTAAGTTATTCGGCCTTAAACCCATTTCTTTCTACATAAAAAAGAACTACATGCTGTTTTTATTTGCACTACTTGTTGTTTGGGTTAAACATCATGTTGTTTACCCTAAGTTATAACTTCAAGGCCTATATAAGCCTTACTACTTACAAGTAATAAGACAACTCGAATTTTAACAAAACAAAAACCCTAGTTTACTTTCAAATTGACGGCTGCCTCCCTTGAGAAGCTTGTCTTCGTTCTTCTTGTGACAAGAAGAACAACTTGGTGTATCACAAGTCTTCCGCAGCTTGTGTGGTCCTTTCATTCCACCCCTTTCATCCAACTCGCTTCTGGAGGTCTCGAGATTCTCGACCAATAGTTGCACCACCACTACGCTTACATCATGCATGATCCGAGAGAGAGTCACTTTTAAGCTTTGAGAAGAATACTCCGTTACATTTAAGGTACGTAAAAACAAGGACTTCAAATTTCAAAATCACTATCGGATAAGTTGATTGCGTATTCTGACGCCGATTGGGCAGGCTGCCCTACAACTCGCCGCTCCATCTCCGGTTACTGTGTGTACTTAGGTGACACACTTCTCTCTTTGTTCTTCAAAACGTCAAGCCATAGTTTCATGATCAAGCGCTGAAGCAGAATATAAAGCCGTTGCAAATTCTATCTCTGAAACTTGTTGGATACACAACATTCTACTCGACTTACATCATCCACTTATTCAAGTAACTTTGGTCTTATGTGACAATATCAGTGTCGTATATCTGTCCAACAACTTTGTACAACATCAACAAACGAAACATGTTGAAATAAATATTCATTTTATGAGAGAAAAAGTTGCAAAAAGAGAAGTACGAATATTTCACATACCTGCTTCGTATCGGTATGCTGACATTTTTCCTAAAGGTTTAACTACTTCATTGTTCAATCAATTCAAGGTCAGTTTATGTGTAGTGTCACCACGACTTCAACTGCGGATGAATACTAGAAAATAATAGAGCATATTATGTTTTCTCTGTATATCATTTACATATAAATTGTTACCTATAATATAGAAACGTATATCTCTATAATTGTAACTAAAATTGCTATTTAAAACCCATTTAATGAGATAATGTGGTAGAAAGATTTACAAAAATCAACAAGTAGAAGTCATACTTTCTCTCAATTTTTTAAAACTTATTATTTTTAATTACTATAAATATTATTTTGGGATCATTTGGATAAATCAGTTTGTATAAAGAAATTGTTAGTACTAATAATACATAAAATAAACGGAAAAAGAAGAAAAATAAATTAAGAAACTTAAACAAATAACGAAAACTTGTCACTATAAATTGTTGAGGGTTGTTATGATAATTCTTATAGAAATATATATATATATATATTATTTTAGTTATTTTCATCTGGTTATTTAATTAATTATAATATTTCGATTATTGATATCAATTTATCTATTATTTTTTTCCATTCATTGTTATGCACTCTGTTCAGCTTATTATTTTAAGTTTATGAATTTTTTCTCTAAATTGATTTTTCCTTTACTCTTTTGTTTTTCCTCCTTGTTGTTCAATTTCTCTTTTTTTCCTTATATTTTTACTACACTACACTCACTACACTACACCTAAACAAAAGTGTTTAATTGTTCCTATTTTTTTTACCAGCACATGTATGGAGATTTTTTCCCATATCTCTATTTTCTTACCATCTTTAGTCTATTAAACTTATCTAGTATAATTTTATATTGGAAATGGAAAGACCACAAGTTCATGTACATACGCAGCTATATTGCATTTTCTTTTATTAAATATATACATCCGATAAAAATAAAAATAAAAGCTAGAGAAATAGATGCAAACACAAACAAAAAAAAAGCTAAGAGAGAAGTGTTAAACCCAACACTTGATAAAAAGCTTCAACGCCTTTTTGTTCCTCCTCCGTCGCTCTCCGCCGCGTCCTCTCTCTCTCTGAAAATCCTAAATCCTCTCGATTCGATTAATTCTTCCGAACAAGTAAGCTTCTTCGATTCTTCTTCTTCTTCTTCTTCTTACTACCAATCGTGATCCCGCATCCTCCTTTTGTTTCGTCTCTTCTTACATACGATCTTTCGTCGTTCTCAGAGTAAAGAAATTGATTAACCTAATTGTTCTTCCTCTCCTGTAATGCACGGGTAATTAAGAACCATTCACTATATAATCGCTTAAAGTTCTCTATTATGATTCGAATTCTTCTGTTTTAGATACTGATGTTTAGGGATGGGAATGTAAATCGTTGTGATGGAGTTTGATCAGTGACATATGAACCCTTATTTCTTGATTCTTTACAGTCTCACAGTTTGTAACTTGATTCATGATTTGACGTTCGTATCTGTGATGGAGTTTAAGGTGCATTTATTTGATGGAAAGATGGATAATGTTTTTGTGTTAATCTGATTCACAGGTGTGTGGGAGAGAGGGAACCATAAGCTGAATTGAATCAATCATATGATGGAAGTCTGCAATTGCATCGAGCCTCAATGGCCAGCTGATGAATTGTTAATGAAATATCAATACATCTCTGATTTTTTCATCGCGATTGCGTATTTCTCAATCCCTCTCGAGTTGATATATTTTGTCAAGAAATCAGCTGTGTTCCCTTATAGATGGGTCCTTGTTCAGTTTGGTGCTTTTATCGTTCTTTGTGGAGCAACGCATCTTATTAACTTATGGACTTTCACTACACATTCGAGAACCGTGGCGCTTGTAATGACCACCGCGAAGGTCCTAACCGCTGTTGTCTCGTGTGCCACCGCGTTGATGCTTGTTCATATTATTCCTGATCTGCTCAGCGTTAAGACCCGTGAACTGTTCTTGAAAAACAAGGCTGCAGAGCTCGACAGAGAGATGGGACTGATTCGAACTCAGGAAGAAACCGGACGGCATGTGAGAATGCTGACTCATGAAATAAGAAGCACGTTAGATAGACACACTATTTTAAAGACTACACTTGTTGAGCTTGGTAGAACATTAGCTTTGGAGGAGTGTGCGTTGTGGATGCCTACTAGGACTGGGTTAGAGCTACAGCTGTCTTATACGCTTCGTCAGCAACATCCCGTTGAGTATACGGTTCCTATTCAATTACCGGTGATTAACCAAGTGTTTGGTACTAGCAGAGCTGTGAAAATATCGCCTAATTCCCCTGTGGCTAGGTTGAGACCTGTTTCTGGGAAGTATATGCTTGGGGAGGTAGTCGCTGTGAGGGTTCCGCTTCTTCACCTTTCTAATTTTCAGATTAATGACTGGCCTGAGCTTTCGACAAAGAGATACGCTCTTATGGTCTTGATGCTTCCTTCAGATAGTGCGAGGCAATGGCATGTCCATGAGTTGGAACTTGTTGAAGTCGTTGCTGATCAGGTTAAGCTTTTGATATGTTCCTGTTCTTTTGTTTGGCCGTCTAACCTTCGGAACTCGGATTATGTCTGATGCTGATTGTATAAACTTTATCTTCTTTTATTCTAGGTGGCCGTGGCTCTCTCACATGCTGCGATCCTAGAAGAGTCGATGCGAGCTAGGGACCTTCTAATGGAGCAGAATGTTGCTCTTGATCTGGCAAGACGAGAAGCAGAAACAGCAATCCGTGCCCGAAATGATTTCCTGGCAGTTATGAACCATGAGATGCGAACACCTATGCATGCGATCATTGCACTCTCTTCTTTACTTCAAGAAACAGAGTTAACCCCTGAACAAAGATTGATGGTGGAAACAATACTTAAAAGCAGTAACCTTCTGGCAACTTTGATGAATGATGTCTTAGATCTTTCAAGGCTAGAAGATGGAAGTCTTCAACTTGAACTCGGGACATTCAATCTTCATACTTTATTTAGAGAGGTAACAACATTTCTTTCCTCTTGCGTTTCATTGTTTGTCTACTAGTAATGTCAAATTTTATAGTACTGTGGGTTGATTGATATTTCTGAATCTTGATACAGGTCCTCAATCTAATAAAGCCTATCGCCGTTGTTAAAAGATTACCCATCACATTAAATCTTGCACCGGATTTGCCAGAATTTGTTGTTGGGGATGAGAAACGGCTAATGCAGATAATATTAAACATAGTTGGCAATGCTGTGAAGTTCTCCAAACAAGGTAGTATCTCCGTAACTGCTCTTGTCACAAAGTCAGACACTCGAGCTCCTCCTGACTTTTTTGTGGTGCCAACTGGGAGTCATTTCTACTTGAGGGTAAAGGTTAGTATCTCTGGGCCCTTAAACCACAGCTGAACGTTTTTCTTAGGTCTTAGTTTTGACGATTGTTGAAATATAGGTAAAAGACATGGGAGCAGGAATAAATCCGCAAGACATTCCCAAGATTTTCACTAAATTTGCTCAAACACAATCTTTAGCGACAAGAAGCTCGGGAGGTAGTGGGCTTGGTCTCGCCATCTCCAAGAGGTTGAGCCCTTTTTTGAAACGTTTCTTTTCGTTCTGGCTTTCTTTTCTCTCCTCTGATATTGATAAAAATTTGCACATATGCATTTGATATGACAAGGTTTGTGAATCTGATGGAGGGTAACATTTGGATTGAGAGCGATGGTCTTGGAAAAGGATGCACTGCTATATTTGATGTTAAACTTGGGATTTCAAACGAATCTAAACAGTCCGGCATACCAAAAGTTCCAGCCAATCCCCGGCATGCAAATTTCGCTGGACTTAAGGTTCTTGTCATGGACGAGAACGGGTTTGTACAAGCCTCTTCCCCTTTCTCCTTGCCAATTCACTTAGCATGAAAGCCATATCTCACACCCGTGATATTAAGTCTTGTCTTTCGTTTTGTTTTATGGCCTTGATTGTTTGCTTTTACGTTTTCATGCTATAGCTGATTATTTTGGTCGCAGGGTAAGTAGAATGGTGACGAAGGGACTTCTTGTACACCTCGGATGCGAGGTGACAATGGTGAGTTCAAGCGAAGAATGTCTCCGAGTTGTGTCCCATGAACACAAAGTGGTCTTCATGGACGTGTGCATGCCCGGGATCGAAAACTACCAAATCGCTCTCCGTATACACGAGAAGTTCACAAAACGCCACCAACGGCCACTGGTCGTGGCACTCACTGGTAACACAGACAAATCCACAAAGGAGAAGTGCATGACCTTTGGTCTAGACGGTGTGTTGCTCAAACCCGTATCGCTAGACAACATGAGAAACGTTCTGTCTGATCTTCTAGAACATCGGGTTCTATACGAAGCCATGTAAAAGGCATTGCACCCAGAGGAGTGATTCCGCCTTCTTGCTTTTTCTCCACACCGGAAGCTGATGTTTCTCTGGTTAATGAGTACATATCGGAGATTGTGGAGAGCATTTTGGATGATATCATAAAAACCGAAAGGGAAATAACTAAAATAGAAACTCTGGACCGGTCTGTGTCGTGGCGATTTCGGTTTACGGAGGAACGAGATGTTGATAACATATACCATTTCATGTTACATGTCTGACCGGTATCGTTGTATCCTTATATATATATATAGTTAATGGACATTTGATGCGTACATGTATGAGATTCATGCCGTGTTATGACGTCACTTTCATTAAATATATTTAGAGGAATAAAAATAAAAATAAAAATCTGAAAATGGTTTAGTTTAGGGATCAGTTACTACATTTAACATATTTATTAAAACATAACTAATAACCAGAGTTTCCTGCTCTTCTCTCATGCGCCGCTTAGGAGGACAACAATGGCGTTTCTTTGTATTGATCTCGAAACGATCTCCAAGACTCACCCATGGCTTCTTCTCCTTCCACTCCAAAACCTATCCAAATTCCGAAGAAGAACAATTTCTCATCGACGCCATCTCCGAATCGTTACGAAACAGCGAAAACTGGGACACTCTCTCTACCAAATTCTCCTCCGTTGATTTCTCCGATTCCCTCGTCGAGAAAATCCTCCTCCGTTTCAAACAACCCGAAACCGCCAAACGCGCTTTAACCTTCTTCCACTGGTCATCTCACATTCCAAATCTCCGCCATGGAATCTCCTCTTACGCCGTCGCGATTCACATTCTCGTCAAAGCTCGATTAACCATCGACGCTCGAGCTCTAATCGAATCTTCTCTGTTAAACTCTTCTTCCGGTTCCGATTTACTCGATTCCTTGTTGGATACTTACGAGGTCTCTTGCTCTACTCCTCTCGTGTTTGATTTACTTGTTCAAGGCTACGCTAAGCTCAGATTATTGGAATTAGGGTTCGATGTTTTCCAGAAATTAACCAATCGTGGATTCTCACTAAGTGTAATTACTCTCAACACTTTGATCCATTTCGCTGCGAAATCGAACCGGATCGATCTCGTTTGGAGAATCTACGAGCTTGCGATCGGTGAGAGACTTTATCCGAACGAGACGACGATTCAAATCATGATCGGTGCATTGTGCAAAGAAGGGAAGTTAAAAAAGATTGTAGATTTGTTGGATAAGATTCATGGTAAGAGATGTTCTCCTCCAGTGATTGTTAACACGAGCTTGGTTTTCAAGGTATTAGAAGAGAATCGAATCGATCAAGGTATGAGTTTGTTGAAGAGATTGTTGCAGAAGAACATGCTTATAGATACGATTGGTTATTCTCTTGTTGTGTATGCGAAAACGAAACAAGGTGATGTGATGTCTGCACGACAAGTGTTCGACGAAATGCTTCAGAGAGGTTTCGATGCGAATGCTTTCGTTTACACAGCTTTCGTCAAAGTGTATTCCGAAATGGGTGATATTGAAGAAGCAGAGAAGTTGATCACTGAGATGGTAAACTCTGGAATCGATCCGTATGAAGAAACTTTTGATTTTCACATCGTCGGTTGTGCGAGATTCGGAAGAGAAGAAGAAAGCTTCAAGTATTGTGAGATAATGGTAGCGAGAGGGCTTCTTCCTAGCTGTTGGGCGTTCAATGAGATGGTCGAGAGACTAAGCAATATTGAGAACGTGAAACGTGCAAACGAAATCCTAACAAAGTCGATTGATAAAGGGTTTGTGCCCGATGAACATACATACTCTCATCTGATTCAAGGGTTTGTAAAAGGAAACGATATCGAACAAGCTCGCAAGATGTTCTACGAGATGGAATACCGAAATATCTCACCCGGTTTCGAGGTGTTTAAGTCGCTAATAGTGGGACTTTGCTCTTGCGGTAAAGTGGAAGCTGGAGAAAAGTACTTAAGAATTATGAAGACGAGGTTGATACAGCCTAATGCAGAGATATACGAGTCTTTGATTAAGGCATTCCAAAAAACAGGCGATAAAACGGATGCTGATAGAGTTTATGATGAAATGATATCAGTCAGATGATTCTAACCGGAACGTAAGCTTGTTTGTAGCTTCATTTGGAATTAACATTGATTTTGTATCAAGTTTAGTCATGCGTCAATGATCCAACTATCCTGTAATTGGAGTTTTCAGTTCTTAATTAAAGATAAATGTATACTTTGATGACAATACCAAACTTGGTAATAGGTTTTGATTGTTACACGCATACATACAGCTGTTAAACATTATATATGAAGACGAAGAAAGTGTAGATCATGGAGATTACGAAGATAAAAATGTGAATATTAAAATAAAGGAAGCGTTATATAGTTTATTTCATGTCATCTATAACTACCAACGTTTCTCTCATAAAACACACACAAAAAAAAAAAAACGATCATGAAACCTACGATCGTCATCATAGCAGAAATAGAAGCTGAAGCGCCAAGTTGGCATCAAAGATGCGTTATTAGATTCCTATGGATTCTTACGGTATATACTTCCGCACGGACCAAGATTAACATTAGGATCAAAAGAAACTTTGATGGGCGTAAAAGTCTTGGAGAGTTGAGGATCACACGTTTGATTTCCCAACGCATTACACAAACCCTTTAATATCGGTGAATGGCTCTGCCTCGGGACAAAGTTGCACATTCAAGATCGAGAAAACGTCTGGTTATACAGGCTGGTTTACTCGTCGCCTCATGAGGATGTTGATGTTGGCATGTACAAGATAGACGAGGGATTCAGACAGACCTGGAGATACGGCGGGAAGGCGGCCCTTTCCTCTTCAAACTCGTGAAATCTCGTCGATAAATGAGGAATCTTTTAATCATTTGTCCTATTTAATTATGGAATAATAGTTGAAAACAAATAATGAAATTCAAATTGGAAACAGTTTTGTTTAATAGGAATGATGAAAATGAGAATAAATATTATGTTCTAGATTTTTGATTTTGAACGTTATGATTTTAATATTTTATTAAACTATTTAATATTTATGTATTAGATTTAAGTTTTTTTTTTGTCGGAATCACATGGCATAATGGTAGTCATATCTGAAATCCATGACACATGTATGGGATTCAAACTTAGTACCCCTCAATGTTACGAAGGATATTAAAGCCAATAAGATACGTTGACAAAAAAAAAATTAAGTTTTTTAAACATTTACTATTTAATGTGACTTTGATGTTTTAGTATTTCATTATATATATACTTTTGTTATTATTAGGAAATAACTCACACTAACGCACGAGTTTTGTTTTAGTTTAAAAATATTTATATATATATTTTTAGATTTTTGTTTTTTCTTTAAAATATTTTTATGTATTTTTTATATTTTTATATTTCTAATAATTTGAAGGAGAAGCACTAACATGCAGATTTTGTTTTAATGTATTTTGTAAATGATATGTATTTATATGTTATTTTGATTATAATTCTTTTTCTGTTTTTATAAAAAAAATTGTTTGATTAATCATCTTTCTAATTTTTTATATGTTGTTTTAAAAATACTTACTTGTTATTCATACTATTTTATTCGTTCAAATATCATTATTACAAGTATTTTTAACTAGTTTGAAATACCATTTTGAATTTTTGTTAATTTTCTACATATATTTCAGTGATTATTTTATTTTTATGTTTTCAAAAATTTTATATATATTTTTAAAATGAATTTTGCTATTTTTTTATTTTATATTTATGTTTTTATGATTTTTTAAATATTTGAATAATCTTTAAAAAATTTAGATTATATAGTTAATTATTAACATATATTAAATTTATATTAGCTTTATAATGTCTATGTAAAACAAATAAATAGACCAATAAAGTAGAGCTGACGTGTCAACACAGAAAACTTTCCTTCAACTTTTATAATACAGATTCATATATATAGTAGATATATATATATATATATGTGATTTCAAAATATATATATGTTTTCTAAAATTTCTAAAAAATTCATTTTTGCATTTTTAGACGTTTCACTTTTGCATATCCTTTTTTGATTTTATTAAACTTATAAAAAACCAAGACTAAACAGATATATGTTTAGTAAATCTAGTTTAATATCAACATCTATGTATATTTTATGTTATTCATCCTACAACGTTAGAGAGATCTGAGCAAGGTTTCCAAGACAATTTTTTTTTTTGTTACTTTCTTGCAAAAGAAATCATTCACCATTGCTTTGTATACATGAACCAAGTGAATGAATTTTTTTAAAAAGTGTAAAGGAAAATTTATAATACTCATTTTCTATATATTGTTAAACAAATCTACTATTTAATAGAGTGTTATAATTATTTTAGAAAAAGCACACTATAAATCATGTATTTAGAAAAAAATGAATTTGAAAAAGAAACTCTAAAAGGAAAATATTTAGATGATAGATATCACATGTACATGTAAAGTTGTATAGGATTCTTTATTGTGAGAGAATACTTATAAGTAGTGTATCCCCACCACCATATATGTCACATGAAAAGGCATGTTATATTTTTTTTGGTTAGACAACAATTTTAATGGCCCTTAAAGTGTCTTCTTCTTCATTCTCTTATTGTTCTAAGCCTCTTATCTCGTCTCTTCTATTTATCAAGAAAAAGAAGGGACTTGCAAGATTCATCTTGATTACAAAGGAGATAGCTAGTAGTAATTTTTTTCTTTTGTCCACAAAACCATCTAAAACGATTCGGCTGACCAAATCTATAATACAAAGCAATTAGTAATTCAAATACAGAAATGTGGTATTTACGTGTTTTCATAAGAGTTTTGTCAGATTAATATATAATTGGTAGATTTATATATATCTTGAACGAGAAAGCACTATCCTGATAATATGATACGATACAAACCTAATGGCATTTTCTTTATGTTTTTACTCGGTATTTTTTGGCTCATATACACTCTGAGGAACTAATCATGGAGATGGAGTCTTAATTGGGTTCTCTTTTATTTTATATTCTTATATTTATGTAGACGATAATTAGTATTAACCTTTTTTTAACACACTTTAGTATTAACTAAACGGTAAAAAAATGTTAAAATGAATAAATAAATATTTTGTTTATGATTTTAATGGTCGTTATATGTGATCATATATATGTCGGTAGAAAAGTGGTTTCTCTAGGATTATACATCACTACATCAACATCTCAAAAGTTGTCACATGTATAGTTTTACAATTCTAAACAATTATCACAGCTATAAATAATTATAATATCTATCATTATAACGTTTACCCTTTGCCTCCTTCGCTTACAATATCAAACCGTAAACCTCGTATCACATCATCTAAATATTTATAATATCTAGCATGGTAACTATTGTTGTTTTTAATTGTAACAACGTTGATAATGATATTTCTTTGAAAAATAAAATCCGACACTTTAACCTCTCTGGTGTAAATTTGCTTATAGTTCTTTTTTTTATTTAAAAAATCGCCTTCTAATAAGTATAGAATAATATATTTTTATTTTAAGATGAGGACAAAAAGTAAAATTAATGAATTTCCGCCATATAATACGGATATTTAGGTGGCATGGAAATAGATTAATGTTAAAAGGACCACGCTCTATTCATGGTAGTCTATTCTGCAAATAGAGTTGAACAGACTTAACTAGATTGAATCTTGATTTGTTTAGTGTTATATACAATTTTCCATGTAAAAATTAGCAAAACATCTTCTAAAAACGTCAGATATTCAGGCTGGAAAAATGGAATCGATATATATTATTATTAATAAAAATCTTTTAGTACTCCGCGCTAAATTGTTTGTCTTTGTGTTTTTTGCTCAATGAATAAATTTGATATATATGCTGTTAAACTTGCTTTTAATAAAGTTAAATTCGTCGAGGTGGAAACAGACCACTCTTCCAGTGAGGATACTATATTCACTAAATCCGGACAGTCAGTTACCAATACTATTTCTGATCTTTGAAATGCATACATATACTTTATTATCTAAATAAGTGCTTCTAGTTCCATACGTAATGACGATTAAAAAGAATAATGATAATTAATTTTTTTATTTTTTTATTTCCCCAAAACTGTAACGTGGGTAATTAGACGTTAGAAAATAAAAAAATGTAACATGTTATTTTACTGTACCGTCGATGCATGTATAACAGAATCATGTTGAATATTTATTGTGTCTACAAGCTATCAATCTAGTATTTTATAACCGTTTTCAAGAAACATAACTAATTATTATCAAAAGAAACTTAAATAAAATGAAGTAAATGTGATGGATTCCCTTTTAATTACCAAAAAGCTTAATGTTGCTTACAAGTGTGCTGTCATTGGTGGAAATACCTAGTGGATCAACTTGCTTATTTCAAAATATATTTCTGGGTCTTGTGATTGTAACTTATACAAATTTATGATGAGCATTCTGAAATATGTAGGGTCTTCTAATAAATCTTATGTATCATGGTCGGTTGAACATTCAATTATATTGGTAAAAAGCGATTTACCGACCAAACTCCAATACTACCTCCAAATTATGTTTTCTTTGTGAGACACTGACACTGATGTATTCAAGATTTTGATCTTCAATTCCTTCCGGTAGTTTCCAGCAACATGTAATAACTTAATTAATGTTTGTTTTGTAAGACCTTTGACTACTAATTAACCAGATCAGCAGATCTTGTGTCGTTCGATGGACTTATCGATATTGTTTTTAATGATCTAGGAGCCACATAAAACGTATTAATGTCAATAGAATCACACTCTATTCATAGTTGCCCTCTCTTTAAATAGGGACGACTAGCTTTTAATTAATTAAATAGAAAAATGTCTACATCACTAATGTCACAATAATCATATTAAAAGCTAAACAATTGACAGAAAATATCACATTATATCAATCTTTCAGGGCGAGTCCCGAGATTTTTGTAATCACATACGAAATAAACAATAATTTTTAAAAAGAAATTAGAAATATATGATATTTATTTTGCAAAAATATGATACTAAAAAAATTTCAAATACTATAAAATTATAATAAATTATATATTAAAAAATATCAAAGGTTTGAGTTTTGAGAGATGGTAACTTTATAATGTTTGATGCGATAATTCATATCTCTCACATAATCCGATAATCATATTTTAATGTCATCAATTTTCTATAATCAATATAATTAGTGATCAACTATTTTGTATAATATCAACTTGATTTTCTTTTAATGATTTTTCTGAGTTAAAAATCTATCCACATATTGAAAAAAGAGGATTGGCAAAAATAAATAAAATATATGTGAAATATAAGCAAACATAATCAAATTAAGAAAAATAAAATAAAAAAAAATTATAATCACGTACTCTCTATATATATATGTGTATATATATACCTTTAAAATGGGTTCACAAGCGGTTGTCTCATAGACTTATGTTGAGGACAGGTTCTGATATTTGTTTGGAAGCCCTTATCTTTGAACCATTTAGTCACTTCTTATTGGATAATCCCATAATTCTAACTTGTTTTTACTGGTCATAACAAACGCATTTTTAGTCAAAAACAAAACTTTCTTAGTATTTTCATTGAATTGATCCGAAATTACAACTTCTAATTCACTCAGGTATATAAATAATTATCACGTATAGGACCACAAACTTTAAGAACTCTTTTGGAGAAAATAAAAAACTTGAAAAGCTTGTGAGTGATGATAAATCGATTGAAGATGGGGCAAAATGTGAGAGCGACAAGGAACGTGAGTCACATGGGACTACGGATCATATTATACAGCAAACAAGAGTCCCCACACCAACATGAATTGGTGTCATATGTATGAATGTGAAGGCCCAAAATCATCAAAAAAAGAAAGTATCGTCTCATGGTGGACCTCGATTAGGGGTAAAAATCGTAATATATTTTCTTTCTATTTATATTTTTCTTTGGCACCCTCGAATTATTTTTTTCCGAAATTGGCTATGAATCCTCTTTTTTGCCCCACCATAACAATCCAACCACTTTAATTCATTCTTAGTACAACAAGGGCTACTTCACTTTACCATTGTCTAGCCTTTTTCTATTTCATGTCAAAATCTTGACAATGCCTTATGACCACTTGTGAATCCAGATTAACCATATTGTTATCGTACATATTATATAGTTTGTTAATCCTAGCAAGGTCGCTGGGACAATATTTAAGAACAAGAAGGTTTGAGATATTGATAGCCACTGGTTTAGGAAACGATTTTTTCATCATTTATTATTTACTAAATGAGAATATCAATTCATTTGTTAGACGTGTAGCTCGGGTTTGCTCTATTGGTTCAAGGTACGGCATTGATATGGTGTCTATCGTTGAGAGGTTTAATCTTGATCAGTATCTTATTACACAGAAAGTGAAAAATCTTTACTAGAATACTAACAGGTAGCTAACGTACGTAAATCTATTACCGAAGACCCTTAAATACACGATTTGTATATCAGAAATGTTTTGTTTTATGATTTTTGGAGAGTATGTGAGTATATTTAACACGTCCCACACGATGAATGTGCATATGAAACTCCAATTAATATTGTTTGACCATTCTTGAAAGCGGTTTAGTGAGTGTTGTTGATAAGTTGTTTTTTGGTGGAAACATGAATAACACGAAGGTCTCCGCTTTTAATATCTCCCCATATATATTCAGTCGCTATGTGTGTTCTTCCGAGAGTGAAACACATAATATATCACAATAGATAACATGTGGTGTAAGTAATTGGATTCTAATTCACCAAGTAGGGAGTAAAGCCACCAATATTCCGAGAGAATGCCTTTACAACATAGCTGTATCACGTTTCGAAGTACAATAGGAGTTCTCATTGCCTCTATGCTGACTTAGTTGAGGACTCAAGTCTTTGATCAAAAACGTTTAGCAAGATGGAGAATGGTTTTTCGAACCAGAACATTACGGGCATCTTCTTTGTGACAACGTTTACTAGAACTCTTAAAGCTCTTAACCACTATGGAAGATGAATAATGATGTGTCAATAAGAAAATTGTGGAACTGTGGACAAAGTATATAGTTTTAGAGTTCCATGTACCATTTATGTAGTGCTTGTTTTATTTTTGAAGTGAAAAACATGTGGGTCGGTCTAAATTGATGATGCAACATGTAAACTTCATCTGACAATTGGCTTAAGCCAAAGTGCGTCATAACATGTAGTATATTCTATTTATTTATTCTTGTTTTAAATTTTTTTTTTTAACTAAGGATCCAATCTTAACAATTTACACATTCTAGAAAATGCAACAATCTTAACGTTTTTTACTAATATAATACTAAGAAATGTCTCTATTACTTGGCTTCTGAATTGTGATAATAAAACAAACGATGTACAATGATAACAACAAATAAGAAACGAATAATAAACAAAATAAACGAAACATGCAAAAATGAACATAGCAAAAAATAATTGAAAACGAAAAGTTTTTAGTTCAGTACTTTTTAACTATGGATATAACTCTCATATATACATATATATATAAAAAATTTAAAAATAATCAAACATAATATAAAGTATATACAGTAAATTTCCTAATCGCCGATGATTAAAATTTTCCTAGTTATTGGTTTAGTAATAAGAAGGAGGATTGGGACAATAATTAGTAGTGGTTGGCTTTATAAAATTGGACTTTTAAACCCAATTAAATTGGTTCTCTGCTTTACAACTTCCACATCTTAGTTGTTAATTCACTAGATTGTAATTTATACATACTCTTCTGAGTTGACGTAGAAACCTTACAAATCAGTACCATAAATGTTTATTTTTCTAATAATATATAAATAAATTGATTATGATACACTATAAATTGCGAATATCTCGTTGAACTAATGATGTCAGGTTTACAACAATCGAACTGCATTTTCTCGAGGGGGCATATTTTGAAATTATTCACTGAAAAAGAAGAGAGGAATCTATGAAATACAATGGAGTTTAATAATATTACAGTTAAAAATAGGAAAATAAAAGAGGTAAATAAATTTCCTTTTATAATTGCTTTAGATTGCGGTTGTACCACGGCTCTGCTCTTGCTTTTAAGAACTTGCCGGTACTAAAAATCTCATATACTCCAATAAAAACAGGTTCGGAACCCCAAATTTTTATAAATATTTAAATAATTGATTCAGAATTTTTTTTTTTTCAACATAGTCTAGTGACTTTAATATTCTATATGAGTACTAGGTTCGAACCCCAAATATGATGTAATAAATATAGAAATAACTATCATCATCATCATGCCCCTTGATTTATACAATTAATTCAGAATTAAAATCATTATTTTAAATATATAATTTTATTTTTTTCTTCAATTATTATGACACTCCCGTGTTTCTAATCTCCTCTGCTCTTTCCTTCTCTCTTTCTCAAATCTGAAGAAATCATCTTTTTAAGCTATAAATTATTCAACAAGTCAATTTTAAATTTAAAGTTTAGTCTCTTTTCGATGAAGAGAGAGCATAGCCACCGGGAAACGTCCGTCGGAAAAGTCGGGAGCTCATCAATGACGAAGAATAAGGAAGAAGCCGGCGGATTCGACGAGCTTCTTGTGGTTTTGGGTTACAAAGTCCGATCTTCCGACATGGCTGACGTGGCACACAAGCTTGAGCAGTTAGAGATGGTTCTTGGCGATGGAATCTCGCATCTTTCGGACGATACTGTTCATTACAATCCTTCTGATCTCTCTGGATGGGTCGATAGCTTGCTCTCGGATCTTAACCCGACCCGAGATCAAGTCAAACCCGACCCGGATTCTGAGTACGATCTCAGTGCGATTCCTGGCTCTGCAGCGTACCCACGTGGCAAAAGGACGAGAATAGGATCCGATTCGTCGACAACGACTACGACGACACAGTCTATGGTGGTTTTGGATTCTCAAGAAACGGGAGTGCGTTTAGTGCACGCGCTATTGGCTTGCGCGGAGGCTGTTCAACAGAACAATTTGAAGCTAGCGGACGCGCTCGTTAAGCACGTCGGCTTGCTCGCCTCGTCGCAAGCTGGTGCGATGAGGAAAGTCGCGACTTACTTCGCTGAAGGACTAGCGAGGAGGATTTACCGGATTTACCCTCGTGATGACGTCGGTTTATCGTCGTTTTCGGATACTCTTCAGATTCATTTCTATGAGTCTTGTCCGTATCTCAAATTCGCTCATTTCACGGCCAATCAAGCGATACTTGAGGCTTTTGCTACGGCGGAGAAGGTCCACGTTATTGATTTAGGGCTTAATCAAGGTTTACAATGGCCGGCCCTTATTCAAGCTCTAGCTCTCCGTCCAGGTGGTCCACCGGATTTTCGGTTAACCGGAATTGGATCTTCGTTCACCGGCGAGTCGATTCAAGAAGTTGGATGGAAACTTGGTCAGCTTGCTAATGCAGTTGGTGTGAATTTCGAATTCAAGAGCATTGTCTTGAATCATTTATCTGATCTTAAACCGGAAATGCTTGAGATTCGAACCGGTTCAGAATCCATAGCGGTTAACTCGGTTTTCGAGCTTCATCGCCTCTTGGCTCATCCCGGTTCAATCGATAACATTCTATTAACGATAAAGTCGATTAAACCAGACATCATGACTGTAGTCGAGCAAGAAGCGAACCACAACGGCGCCATTTTTCTCGACCGGTTTACCGAATCGCTACATTACTACTCGAGCTTATTCGACTCACTAGAAGGCCCTCCGAGCCAAGACCGAGTGATGTCTGAGCTCTACTTAGGACGGCAGATATTGAACCTAGTGGCCTGCGAAGGGGAGGACCGGGTAGAGAGACACGAGACACTGGTTCAATGGAGAAACAGGTTCAGTTTGGGAGGGTTTAAACCGGTTAATATTGGTTCGAATGCGTATAAGCAAGCGAGTATGTTATTGGCACTTTATGCTGGAGCTGATGGGTATAAGGTGGAAGAAAATGAAGGTTGTTTGTTGCTTGGATGGCAAACGCGACCGCTAATCGCTACATCTGCGTGGCGTTTCAATCGTGTGGGGTAATAATAAGATAACGGGAAGTGAAAAAAATGTTGGCTATATAGTTATTGCATTTTAATGCTAAAAGTCCCAGGTTTTCCAAATTTTAATGAACTTGTTTATTTTTCTTCCTTGAAATTTTGACCTTGCATGAATAACCTATTTGTCACTTGAGACGTCAAGCCAATGAAATCAATTTTATTTGTCACGTGCTCCCATTGATATCTTTTCTTCTGAACATAGTATTTAGAAAATAAATAGATTCGGTAGATAAAAAAAAAGAAAGGAAAAAAATTGGTAAAAAGGCATTTATTATATTTTTTTTGATGTGCATAATTTCACAATAAACAAATAATGGTCGTTGAAAGTCACGAATCCAATGATAAGAAAACAGAGATAAAATTGCAATTTTTTTTTTATGTATCAAATTCTAAAATTAATCTGGGTGTGCAGCCATTGACAATCTATGATCTGAGATTATATATTTGATTATTTTGTCGAACAACAAGTAGCGGTTGACAATTTATGGTCTGAGATTAATTTTTTTAAAAAAATTTTGTAAAATATTTTAATATTTTTATAAATTTTCAAAGTTTTTATGAAATTTATTATTATTGTTATTTAAAATATTAATATTTTATTATTAAAAATAAAAATAATGTATTTTATATTTCTGTTAAATTAAAATTTTTAAATGAGCATAATTGAAAGTTGAGGTATTAAAATAGGCAAAATAATTAGTTAGAATATTAAACTGAATAACGAAAAAATTGAAGTATTAAAAAGTTTATCGAAATTAACTTGAAATATTTTAATGGAATTTTCCCTATCCTAAAATTGATCTGCGTGTATAGCAATTGACAGTCTATGGTCTGAGATTATAGCTTTGATTCCTTTGTCGAACAACAAGTTGCGCATAGGATACTTTTTTGTCTTAGATGAAACCTGATTAGCTGAATCACCGAAAATTATAACTTCATCTGTTATTTACTTGAATTTAATTTTTTATTTTTTATTTTTAAAACTGCAAAATTTTAGATTAAAAATCACAAATCAAAATCGATTAAAATCAATGGAATAAATAATTTAAATGGAACTATATAGTAAATAAAACTTATTAAAAAAACTTTGAAAATGATTTCAAAAAGACAACATGAAATCAAAATTTGATTATTATATCGATCGTAAAATATATAGGTTTTAAATGATTTTTAAATCCCAAATAATAACTATATGTGAGACTGTTTGACAACCTCCGAAACAAAATCTACAACTTGTATTATATTCTCGAAACTTACTTTTAGAGAAGAAAATAAACATAAGAAATTTACTGCAATAGGTTATTCAACTCATGAATTAAATTAATGAAATAAAACATTTATTTATAGTGAATAAATTTCTTGTTTACACAAAATATTAATAATTTATGAATATTTTGCGTTATCGTATAAATAAAAAAACAGAAATATTCTATAAATATTTGGATGTAAATATTGAAAACCCAAGACTCAAAGCACAAGTCCAAGTCCGGCTTAGCATCGCACAGCAGCGGCGCACTTATATGTGTGGTTTTGCATAATGATCCTCTCATTATTTTATAGTGTTCCCCAAAAATATTGAGTTCTGTTGTGGATGTGTAACTATATATATTTGAACATTCTTTCCAATATTTTTAATGTGGGACATAATAACAAATTTTCATTTACTCTTAACCACACTTTCTAAGGTTTTCTCAAGAGTTTAATGATCCATTTTTTCATACCCATTCAATATTTAATAAAGCCAATGTGGCTTAAAATTTTTTCCAACAGGTTGATAATATATGGTCTGAGAATTTAATATGCAGAGATTATTGGTTTGATTCCTTTATCGAACAATCTGCGCATGGGATACTTTGTATCTTGGATTACGTCCATCTTTGATTACGGCCCGGGTTAAACCTAAAACCAAAGGAGGGCTCCGACGTTCAAAATCTGGTCTCAAGCTTCTAATTGATATGCCAATAATCTATTTAGTGATGTATATATGGGGTGAATCAAATGACCATGGTCTATGGATATGGAGAACGTTATTGCAATGATAATTACAAACATAAAAATTCATAAGACGCCTTCTGTTCTCAGAGGTCTCACCGCTCAAGCCACCTTGTTTCACATGTGGAAGCAGCGAAACAATGTCCTGCACAAGCACAACATCAGTCGCTCCTTCCTTCCACCATTTTCAAGTGCATCGACCGTGCACCTCGTAACACCATCTTGGCGTTTTTACCCATCTTTATCTTCATTTTATAATGATATTAACATTCTTAATAAAAAAACATCAAATTCATTTGAATGCAACTCCATGATGGTATGCGCCTATGTGATGCTCATTACGGTAAGAATCGTGAATCCATTAGAAAACTAATCGAAAGAATTAATATCCTTGAACGTGTTTTCGGTTTTTCAGTAGTATTGAAACTCATAATAACTATCTTTCTAACTCAATTCCATCATTGTAAGGGTGGTAAATCAATGATGAGATGTTTCAATAAGTGATCTAGAAGAAAATATTTTACGAAAAGAACTCTAATTTTCTCTCCAAAGAAAAAAAAACTCTAATTTAATTTGATATTGATGTATTGGAAAGGGATATCTCACGCTGTCTAGATTGGGACAAATATATATTACACGCATCATATCCCAAACTAAAAACTACTATACATAAAATGTGAATTTCTTCATTTTTAACAGTGTTAGATGTAAAACAAACATATGTCCTATAGTGATTTGTATTGCCGTATTGGTAACGTCGTTGCATCACCACTTAGATTCAAGCTCATATAATGTATTCCCTTAGTATTTAATTAATATATTTTCTATACATTCACATATATTTATAAATAATGTTTAAATGAATCTTATTATATACTATTCGTTTTGCAAAGAATGATTTTCTGATTTTTTTCTTGTTTTCTAAAGATAGATTATATATATATATATATATATTTATTGATTAATGATAACGAATTGAATATTTATTTAGAGTTATGGGAAATTATTTCGTATAAAAATATTTTTATAAGTAAGCAATAATTTGTTTTAATATGTGTGAAAACTTTAGAAAATCCATTATTTAGAAACACATGATTCTGAACGAATAATAATTCAATAAATTTAATTATTTTCAATTAATATTTTTTTAAGTTTACAATTCATTATCATTAGCTACAAAAGTATATATCTCTGAAAAAAACGAACAAACACTTCTTTTGAAAACCGAATGAGTGTAATATTGATAGAAAATTATGTGTTTTGTACTAAGAAATTTAGATGGTCTTTTAAGTATAAGAGTGTATCATTATTCATCAAATTCGACGAAGACGATTCACTTATACAAATTAGCAGCAATAGAGATATATAAGATGATAAAAACGATAAGTTTTCAACTAATTTCATGGCACAATATTTACAAGATTTATTTTAAGGGTTGCAGTTGGAACCTTGTAGGAGTAAGTTTCAAGTCTTCGAGTTCTAGTTTACAATCATAGACGTCTTATATAACAAAAACTATCGAATTTTATAGGTTATGGAGATTAGTTTGGGGTTCTCTTCTGTAAAAAAGGAAATAATAATGATAAATGTTTCATGAAATGGATTAATAATGAAGTTCTCTTGAGCATAATGCTAAGAGCAACGACTTTAAATTTGATTAGTTAAAGGGTCATTATCTCCTTGTTACGGAGGGCAGTGGTGTTTAAAATGTATTTGTGCTCCTTTGATGTTGATTTAATTAGCATTCACTACCAAATCATCGCAACCTTCAGACATGTAGCATTCTACATCATCTTAACTTTTTAAGAAAAGGATTTCGTAAAAGTTTTAAACCAAGATTTTTCTAAAGGATTTCACTAATTGAGAAAAATAAATTCTTAATTAATAAGTATGACTTAATGACACTTGTATATATATTAAATTTGTTTCTCTTTCAAACTTCTTAGGAGATAACACCTGGCCCTATTTTCTTTCACATTTTTAGCATAACACATTTTTAAGAAGGCAATTTTTTTATACAATTTCTAATATACACGCAGATTTATAATTCAATAAACCGTTTTTTAATTAACATTCTTTCTGTTTTTGAAAAGAATGTTAAATTTCTAATTAAAAAATCGTTTTTACAGTCAGATGCTATGATTTTGAAGCTGCTGAACTAAAAGAGTGATCTTCAAACTAGTGAATTTCTAATCCTAAATCAGTAAACAATGCTCTTCTCGAATCTCTTATCCTCCGTTGTCCGAATGGTGTTCAAGAGTCACAGTCTTGTCAATGAGCCTAACAAGTCTTATCAGTGATGAAGGTTTCTCTCCATACCTTCTCATGTTTCATCTTCTCACATAAACTGAAGCTTGGAATATATACATCATGATAAACATAAGAATGTACTCTTGTCTAGCGTCCAAGATGAAAGGGAGAGAACAGTAGACCAGTCGTTCGAATACCTTGCCTGCATAATTCCTCGGGCGAGTGCTTCCTACTATGTATCCACATGCAAACAAATATGTTCTCTAATCTCTAGTGGATGATTGCGTAAGACACATTGTGTACTTTGGTTCTGGTTCTATTTGTGAATCCTATCACCTGTTGATACACGGTTTTTCATTATAATCCATATGAGAATAGAGTACTTTGGTGTGGCATGTGGAACCAAATACATTTTGCCCATGGCTGCTGAAGATGGAGCTGACAAATCTGGTTCCAAGTATCGTGAGAGCTGAGTCTCTTATTGAATCTGTCTTCCTTACTTCTCCACAAGACCACATTAATCTTGCTTGCACTTCTCTGATTTTTCTATTCTTCAAAGATTTCTTCAAGCTGATTCATTTCAGAGTTTCTGTCTTTTTCAAGGACTTGTACTAGAGACATGTACAAATGAGATATGTACGCAACCGAATTACCTACAACGACGACTTAAAAGAGAGTATCTTCCATATAAGGTTACTTTTGAGATTTATGTAATTGTATAGTTTCATCCAATGCACGAACTTTGTTGGAAAATTTAAAGATTGAAGAATATTCAATATAAAATGCCATTACACCGTGTCAAAAGCTTTTGATATATCAATTTTTATTGCACATCAAGGGGAGACAGTATCTTTGTGATAGTCCTTGACTAGCTTTGTGGCTAAAAGAAAGTTTTCTATCAGCAGGCGATTTTTGACAGACTAATTTGAGAAAATGAACCTTGGGAGGAAACATTTAAGTTGATTTGCAAGGATTTTTGATATTACTTTGTATAGAACATTGCAGCAAGAGATTAGACTATAATCTTTTCTCTTTTTTTTTTATATCTTTTTTTCCTTTTTATCTTTGGTATCAATGCTAGTATTAGAAGAATTTGCTCCTTTTAATTACAACAAAAGAACTCACAGGTGTTGCAGCTCCTCTACTGTCTTCCTAACTCAAAATCAAATCTTCATTCTCACATTCAATCTCCATGATAATGTTATGCATCTCTCTGATTTTCACTGCATTGTACAATAACTGAGATGTTTTGTCTGAATCAATCGACCTTAGAGATAGCTACTCATTCATCTTCCTTTTGACTGTCTCTACAATCCGCTTCATTTTTTTTTTTTGTTGGGTATGTCACATGTGACCCGTCTTTTGACTTTGATTTACATCTTCAGTCAATGTTAGCATATTGATCCAGTCATGTGCTGTGTTTCCTATTATATTGATCCAGTCATGTACGTAAACATGGGTTTTATAATTATCCTAATCTCATTAGAAGTAGGCTAGGAGTCGATTGAGTTTAGAATCATATGTATACATATCGTTGATCTTTAGGTTTGTGAGGACATCTTATCATAAGCTTATTAATCAAAGAAGCTTATTGTTCTCTTCTTTTCTTGCTATCGGCTAGAACTACGGTTCTCAACGATCTCAAGAAGGCATCGCATCTTAGCTATTTTTAGACTAAATAAGATCTTTGCTCTATTGTAGCTATAGCTACATCACATATCAGGCTCATCCCTTCTATTCAACCAGTCTTACAAGAATGGAAACCAAAAATAGCTAATATAACAAGCTATTTTTACTATAGAGCTTTTCAAAGCACAAAGAAGCAAACTGCATCTTGTTTTGGTGGATCAAAGACACTACCACTACAAGAAAAGCACGTTATTACCGACGGCAGTTTCCGACGGACAAATATCCGTCGGAAATTTCCTTAAAAACCGAGGGAAAACCGACGGTATTCTGAGAGACAAATACTGACGGATTTCCGACGGTTTTACATCGGATTAAGGCATTGTCAGAAATCAGTCGGAAAATAACCGTCGGAATTCCCTCGGTAAATAATTTTCTGGCAATCCGTCGGAAATCCGTCACTAAATTCCGACGGATTTGTAACGGAATACATAAAATTAGGTGCCGTCGGAAATCCGTCAGAAATTAACGACGGAATCCGTCGACGGGATTTTACACATTTAAAAAACAAGTGCGTAACTGCCGGGTTAGTACATTTCGATGGCTTTCCGACGGTTATCCGATCATGTTTTCCGACGGAAAACTGACGGATTTCCGACGGACATTTTTACTATATATATGATCGCACACCTTCAGTTCATTTCACATTTCTACAAACACTTATAAGTTCTCTAAAAATGAGTAGATATTTTCGTTCTTGGATGGACGAACCAATGATGAATGAGGAGTCCAACCTATTGAGAGATGATTATGCTCGAGGTATATGCGAGTTTATGGATCTGTCGGGAGAAATCAACATGGCAAAAGAAGTGGTAAGATCAAATGTTCATGTTCTATTTGCGAGAATAATATAAGTGTTAAGATTGAGTTAGTCTGGAATCATTTATACCAAAATGGATTTACTGCGGGTTATAAGATTTGGTATTTACATGGTGAAAGAAACTCTGATGAACTATGATGGATTATGATGACAACAACAACATCGCAAAGAAGAAAAGTGAAAACAGAGTTTTCATGAGAAGATGGATTATGAGATTGTCCAAAAACTTCTCATATCTCTCACAGAGAGAGGTGACAACAAAGTGGATGTGTTGAAGCAAACAAGAGATTTAACTTCATTGAAAGTATTAGAGTCAAAGAAAACTCCAAAGAAGAGGCATAAAAGAAAAAGTCCAAGGAAGAAGCATGAAAAGAAAAGCTCAAGGAAAAGGCATGAAAAGAAAGCCCAAGTAAGAGGCATTATAGGAAAAACCCAAACAAGAGGCATGAAGTGAAAAGTCCATAACAAATGTGTGGTGGGCACTAAAAGAAAACAAGGGAATTTTTCGGCAATACTGACGGATAGCCGGTCGTCGAAAATATTCATTGGATTTCCGTCAGATAACCGTCAGTTATAGCTGTGAAAAATCCGTCGGAAAATTTTGGAGGTGATTCTAACGACTTTCCGACGGTTTTAGGAAGCCATCATAAATTTTTCGGAAATTTATGATGGCGTACCGACGGGCTTCATGCCGTCGGAAAAATACGAGGGTTTTTTGACGGTTGCCACGAACGGTCGGAAAAATTCTGAGGGAAATTCGATAGCTGACAAAACCGTAGGAAATATTCTGAGGGAAATCCGACGGCTACCCACATTGGTCAGAAAATTTTAGACGGTATTTTGAGGGCTGTTGAACCGTCGGAAATATTCTGAGGGAAATCCGAGAGCTGCCGACATCAGACAGAAAAAATCTGACCGTATTCTGAGGGCTGCTGAACCGTCGAAAACATTCCGAGGGAAATCCTAGAGCTACCGACATCGGTCAGAAAATTCTGACGGTTGTCGACATCGGTCGGAAAAATTTTGACGGTATTCTGATGGTTGCCGAAAGATATTTTGCCAGAAGATAATCTTTCACCAACATCATACTACGAGATTCAAAAACTTGTGGCTGGTCTTGGTTTGCCATACCAAGTGATTGATGTATGCATCGACAATCCCAGTCGATAAAATTAATGAATTCGTTTATGAGGTTAGTTATGTTTTCAATAGTATTTATATATATTAAATATTTTTGGAATATTTAATAGAATTATGATTTACTTTTATTTTTAGGTAATTCCCAAAGCTAAAGGTCGTCTTTACGGTATATCTAAAGACGGTTCTACTTCATCAAATTCATCATCCTCGTACTACGGCGGTTCAAGCAAATCCGTAATCGCATCACTAAATTAAAAGGTTGGAGAAACAACTTGAAGAAGATAAGGAAACTCTCCGTCAAATGAGAGATGAGATGTCAGAGTTTTTCTGGAACTTTTCTACTCATTAAAATTTCCTAATGTCGAATAATTTAAAATTTAAGTTTGTAAAACTTTAAAACGTTTAAATTTTAATCTTTTGTAACTTGAATTTAATATTAAATTTCTAATTTAAATATTTATTTTTTGAATAATATATAATTATTTTTAAAAAAATTAATACTAAATATTTTATTCTTTTTAAAAAAACAAATTTTTTGCCGGCCGTCGGAAATCTTTCGGTTTCACCGGCCGTCAGAAATCTGTCGGTTCCGCCGGCCGTCGAAAATCCGTCGGTTCCTCGGGCCGTCGAAAATCGGTCGGTTCCCCCGGCCTTCGAAAATCCATCGGTTTTGTCTGACCGTCAGAAATTCGTCGGTTCTGTCGGTTCTGTCCGGCCGTCGGAAATCCGTCAGTTCCGTCCGGCCGTCGGAAATCCGTCGGATCCTACGGCTGTTGGAAATCCGTCGGTTCTGCCGGCCTTATCCGTCGGTTCTCTCGGCTGTCGAAAATCTGTCGGTTACGGCTGCCGTCGAGAATCTCTCGGTTCCAACGGCGGTCAGAAATCCGTCGGTTTGTTTCTGACCTCTTCAAATCATTAGAAATCCATCAGAAAATACCGACAGATTTTCGACGATTGAGAATTTTCCGACACCGTAGAACCGACGGTCTGTCAATTTTTTGGGTCAAAAACGACTTTTTCCGACGGCGAACCGACGGATGTACGTCAGTTCCGAGTTTTTTTCTTGTAGTGGGGTAGAGAAGATCATAAAAATGTGTTTCTAGTTCCAGAATTACCAAGAATTTTTTTTAGTGTTTCTCAAATGATTTCAAACGGATATGAAGTTCTATTTGAAGGCAGTAAATGTCTAGTTAATGATTCTTAAGAAATAAGTTACGAAAAAGATATAAACTCAATTAAGAAAGAGTGTTAGAATATAATTGAGTTTTATGTTAATATTGTATATTTAAGTTAACATTATAATTTATTAAAATAATTATTTATAAATAGTCACAATCAAAAGATGGATTGTTATGAAAAGATGTATGTTTACATATAATATTGTGTTGTTTCAAAGTTTATATTATTATCATGTAAAAATAATACTGTTGTTCATAATAAAACAAATTCTCGTATTTTTGTTAAATGTTTTTATGTTATCTATAGATTTTCTACACAAATTTGAGGGATTCCCCATAGATTTTAAAATTTCAAACGACTAGAAATTCGGCTACTTCAGCAGATATGTTTACAGATATCTTTCTGTCGGAGAAAATTTCTGTTGGCAAAGAGAATCCTACAGATTCCCGACAGAGTGTTAAAATATTTCAACAGATTTATATTTTCGTCGAGAGTCCATCATAATTTTTCAGCAGACCAGTTTTCGTCAGAAATTTGTTTGGAAATCTCTTCGAACTTGACGACTGTATTTTCGTTGGGATTTTATTGAAAATTTCTCTGAATTTTACGACAGATTAGTTGCCGTCAGAAATAGATATTGTTTTCTTGTAGTGATTGTGAGTGAATATTGTTATGTCTCAATTTCTTTCACTATTTTGCTTTCGTTACTGGGTAAATATTGTTATGTCTCGATTTCTCTCACTATTTTGTTTTCGTCTTTTATCGTGAGTGCAAATCCTAGAGAGATCGTAAGGTTTTCACGATGTAACTTTAAATCGAGTAGATCGGAATCACAACATTCTGTGTTGTTCAAACGAATGGAACTAGTGCAGTAAAACAAGAGTTTTCAATAGATCCCATGATTCACAGGGGGGGGGGGGCAAGAAACTGAGATGTATAAGAAAAGTGACTGGAAAAAAAGGATAATTTAGTTCATATTTGCTGACTAATATATAATCTAAACTGAGGGCAATGTTGTATTTATTCTAGTTATAGAAGACATATACATATATGTACAAATTTAGGAGATCATAGAGCTAATACAAAATCACCAATCTCTCTTAATGCAATCATATTAAGTACATACTTATATCACAATCAAGTCATATATATATATATATAACACAATCCTAATAAAGACTAATTATTATGCATCCACCCTATCTCTATATTAAGTTCTAATTTTGGTGCATGAAAATACTGCGGCTTCGCTCTTGTAATCATATTTGTTACCAAACATTTATTGTACATTCACCTAATTTGTTAAGTGACATGTTTTTTCTTTCAGTACTGAAAGTGATGAAGAGATTAGTTAGGTGCTATGAATATTTTCTCCAGTCTAAATCAGCAGGACTAACTAGCTTATAACATGTTAAGCACAACAGTAAAAACATGATATGTGGATATCAAACATGCACGTCACTTCCCTATGCTTCGTCACGTGTATATAAATAAAGTCCTCCAAAGATTGGTGAAACCACAATTAATACAAACCCTCTTCCTCTACCCTTTACGTATAGATTTTATACTTATAATATTTATCTTTGGTCCATGGAGGGTTCGTCCAAAGGGTTGAGAAAAGGTGCATGGACTACTGAAGAAGATAGTCTCTTGAGGCAATGCATTGATAAGTATGGAGAAGGCAAATGGCACCAAGTTCCTCTACGAGCTGGTATGTTTTTTTGTTTTTGTTTTGCGCTCACACATACACACAACACACACACACAGATATATATATATATATATAATTAATGGCTATGAATATTTTATTTCTCTCTCTTTACTATTCGGGAAATGATTTAACATCGGGGCGCACAAAGCATCGTTTTTCTTTTTGTTTTAATGAACGAATCTTTGATTAATGCTTATTAAGGTTGTTAATGAAAAAATCATCTATTTTTTTGTTCATAATTAATTATGTCGAACTGAAACCAAGATCTATATTTAAGACTATTTTACTTACGTTGACGAAACGAAACTCAGCAAAATTTTCTGTACGTACACGTGTTTTTGCGTGAAAATAGTATATTATTTCTATTGGTGTACTTAGATTCTTCATGATAAAATTTTAGGAGACACGAAAGCAGTCTTGGTTCGTTCATTTTGGTAGGGTTAATTATATCAATTATTGGTTTTGTAGGGCTAAATCGGTGCAGAAAAAGTTGTAGATTAAGATGGTTGAACTATTTGAAGCCGAGTATCAAGAGAGGAAAACTTAGCTCTGATGAAGTTGATCTTCTTCTTCGCCTTCATAAGCTTCTAGGAAACAGGTTTATATTCAAGACATAAATCCAACTTTACTTATTATGTATATATCCAATACTAAGTCATATATATAAATATATCCAAATCGTTCAAATGCATGCTTAGGTGGTCTTTAATTGCTGGTAGATTACCCGGTCGGACCGCTAATGATGTCAAGAATTACTGGAACACCCATTTGAGTAAGAAACATGAACCATGCTGTAAGACCAAAATGAGAAAGAGGAACATTCCTTGCTCTTCTACCAAACCCGCCCAAAAAATCGACGTTTTCAAACCTCGACCTCGATTCTTCACGGTTAACAACGGCTACAGCCATCTTAATGGCCAGCCAGAAGTTGACGTTATTCCTCAATGCCCTGGACTGAATAACACTAATAATGTTTGTGAAAATAGTATCACATGTAAAAAAGATGCGGAGAAATATGAGCTCGTTAGTAATTTAATGGATGGAGAGAATACGTGGTGGGAGAGTTTGCTAAAGGAGAGCCAAGAACCAGAGGCTACAGCAACAGAAAAGTTGGGAACCTCCGCGTTGGACGTTGAGAAACTTTGGAGTCTGTTAGATGGAGACACTGTGGAACTTGATTAGTGTTACGACTGTTTGTATGTGTTTTGTGTTTGCACTTACTTTGAGGATTTAGTGTGTATTTGTTTCTAAATAAACAATTAATTTATGTTTGTGATTGTGTTTATATTTTTCAAAAGAAAAAGATATTGTGGTTTGTAAAAAATCAAAAGAGTAACATGAGTTATTACAATCAGAAGAAACTTTTGAAGCCAATAATATGTATTTTGGAAAATTATGTGGAATAAGTGTGTAGTTTCTGATCTATAATAAAATCATTTTGACACTTTCTCTACTGTTCTTCATTTTGTCAGCATTAGAGCTAAAGTCTCCTCTTTAAAGCTTATACTTTTTGGAATATATTTGACTAATTAACACCCCCCCCCCTCTCAAAAGTATGTGTAGTTGCTTTGAAAATCAAATACTGTACCATTTTCTTTTTCACTTCAGTAAATATTTTAAGAGAGAAGTCTAGAGACGAAGACTTTTCTTTTAGCAATTATATTATGTTTGACTGTTGTCGTCTAGCTGATGTCATCTTCTGCTCACTTGTGAAGTAATTTTTCGATGCAAGAAAATCCATTTTTTATTCCAACTTCTTTGGGAAAATATGTACCTTACGAATATAATTTGTTGACGTTGTTCAAAATGAGAACCACAAACCTTTTACGTAGTGTCCATCTATTATTTTAATTAATATGCAATTTGTTTTATAGATAGCAATGCAATACAAATTTTCTCTAAATTACAAGCCTTCACACATCCTAACCAAGTTTTAGCTGCCATTACACAATTATCTAGTAGTTCTAACCCTTTTTCGGCAGTGATTAATTAGCATAATAATTTATTTTGCAATGTATTTGCTACTAATAGAATTTTAACTCTATATTACGGTCAAATATAGATAGTTGAAACAAATACATGCCAAAAATTAAAATAAAATTTGTGCTAAATTTATGAGAAATTTTTTATATTGAATTTTCGAGCATATTATGACTTATAATTCAAATCTTATGAAATTTTTTAAAATTTAATATTTTGTTCGACTAGTATTGTCAATTATTTTCTCGCATCTAAATAAATGACAATAACCAGTTACGGATGTTTCAAATTCAGAACCGTTTTTGTAAAAGGTATCATCATTTTGTGTTGTGCGATCATATATTACGTAATCTAGATGAGTGCTTTTAATTTTGAATAAGTAGATATATGCGTAAATGTCTAGTTCTCATTATTGATTCTTTAAAATCTTCAGCAATACAAGTCCATATTTAAAAATATATTTCTTTTCGAGAACCATCTTTATATAAAATATAATAATTAATGGTATCTTTTATAACCCAAAATCACCTAGGTGAGAACAATATGTTGTTGCCTCGTGTTATAGTCATCAATTTAAATCATCTTCCATGTTCTAGGCTCAGTTTCCGCTAATTTAAGACTTTGTAATCTCCATACATCTTTTTGTAAACCTTATTATTTTATATTTCCAAATATACAAAATAAGCCAGAAGAAATTATGTTTTTAAAATATTTTTGGAAGTCTCAAAATATATAATCTAGATTAAAAAAAATCCTTAATGTCATTGGGTTAATTTTTGGTGCCACGGAAACCTGTAAAAGAGCCCAAATTTATAAGGCTTGTGAGTATTTTAAAAGAACGTGATTTGTTGACAAAAAAAAAAGAACGTCATTTATTATCTTCCATGCATACTGTATAACCCAATTTTTTTTAGTTCTCTAATTCGATGTGACCTACACATTTCGATTAGCTTGTCATATATTATGGAAGTATATATGCTTTCTAAATCTATGGAACCTTCAATTAAAAAAAAAACTAATTTTTTTGTTTATTTTGGTTAACAATGTTTTTTTTTGGGTGCTTACACAAAAACTGTTTAAAAATGTAATTTGTAATTCACTTGTTTCGCAAGTAACATCCCTTTCCGTTGGGTTGAACTATAAATGCATGGAAACTTACGCCATTTTTGTATCGGTGTTATTTGCTCCTCTTGGCCCCTTGTCGTTACTACTAGAAGTTATGGACCATTGCATACGTTTATTGCGCATTAGCTAAGCAATAGGGATATAACATACGGAAACGTATATATCAGTTTTGACAAGACTTGCCAACTTGTACTCATTGTAACCGTTATAATTGTATTATTTATTGATAGTGACGGATATTAATTACATTTTGTACGCATGTGCATGTGTAATACAATATATCGGCACGTTTCATGGGTTTTGCTAATATGGATGTTGGTATATAAATATCGTTATAAAAAAATAAGGGTATAACTGGTTTAAACATAATAAATGTAATGTGGTCTTCACCTCCTCCAAACCAGGAGCAAAGATGTAATGCCAGAACCTGGAAGAAGGAGCAGACCAAATCAATTTGGACCACACCAGTTTGATTTTCGAAGAGAAGTCAATCCCAAAAATTTGGACTATATTCATTCACCAAGAGGATTGAGAGCATTCAAGTCAAAGACATGGGAAAATTCAGTCTTGTAATCTACTAAGGAAAAACATATACGAGGTCGCGCCTAAATTGTGTTTAAGATTACTGTTGAGAGAACTCATTTCAGTGATATTGAAAAAGGAAGCCATGTTGTAGAAGCTATTGGCTCAACACCTCTCAGGCCCCAACTTGGATTGGTTTTCTCATTTGGAGGAGTGACTAATGGATCAACTTATAAATGATTAGTAAATCATTTTCATAAAACACCAAATGGTATTGGTTTTGGATGCGATATAAGAACAGATACTACATAAACTATTCAGACATTTTAAGCAAATACGACATAAATTATTGGTAAGAATTTATACCAGTTTATAAATGATTTATAAATCAACTTATGAATTCATATGTCAAAATATCATATAAATACTGAAATAAATATAGATTTTAGGGTTTCAAAAACTTTAATAAAAATGAATACAAATAATTTGAGGACATACTCAACACAAATCATAAACACAAACAAAGCTTTTTCTCCTTGACAAGTTCCACGAGAGGCCCCAAAAAACCACTATTTAAACCTCTTTAAATAGAAGAAAACGACATGTTAATCACAAATTTTAATTATGATGAAATCAAAGAAATTATGGAATCCTTACTTCACCGTTAAACTTGAGAGCTAATTCCCGAGCGGGAATGGCATCTGGTACCCACAGACAAAACTGGAGAAATCTTTTGGATTAGTCATATGTGTTTTTAATGAAAGGAGGGAATCCAAAGCGATAAGAATTGAGAACCGCTCCAGCTTCGGATACCTAATAATATCAGAATCTTAAACGATAATTTTCCTTGAAAATTGTTAACAAAAAGGGTTTTAAAACTCCATGTGAAAGGTGGGAACTAGGTGGCATAATATTAGTCACCTCTAAAACATAACACTTTATAATATTAAAAAAAATATTAAAATCAATAATTTAACTCGACAAAAAAAACTCCATGTGAAAGAATCCCAAAGTTAAAAGTCGAGAAATCTCACCTCATATTACGATAGAGGGAGTAGAGTATCTTCATCTGTCAATGGTAACATTTCAACCCCAATACAGCAAAGGAAATCGGATATTTTGGCCTTTCATTCACAAATATTCACCTCTAATAATACGGTAAAAGGAAAACCAAATATGTTCGAGGGCTCTTGCCTTAACTACAAAGGACATCACCTTGCATAAATATGCTCATTTAACACTGGTTAAAATGGAGAAGAATGTTTTCAAAGGAAGCGACTTTGTTAGTATGTTTATCATGCATCTCCTCAAATTGAGCTCGTGGAACAAACTCAGTCTCCTAGTCACCAAAAGAGTCAGAAGCCGTAGCACAGAGCTGGTTTAACATGTGAAGTCAGTTAAAGTTGCAACAAAATTTTAAGATAAAACAAAACCAAAAACCAAAAATAAATTCACCTGACGATAAGCAGCACTTGTCATCTGATATCGCTTTAAACCTTCTTCCCAAAAGAGCATCATGGTCCACAGGTCCTTGCAATCTATTTCGGAAAGAAATTATCATCAATGTCGTCAAATATTGATTTCATTTCAATGAAAATAGGAGAAGGTCCCAAGAATCTCATTGTTTTTACTCTGCTTCTGATTGGAGGATATTTGTTTTTGTTGACTTTCTTTACTTTTTCGGGACATAAATATTGCTACTTTAACTCCTTGTAACTCCTCAACTCCAGTCTTGATTTTGGAGTTTGAACATCGGTGGGCCCTTCCTCCATCTTCCCCTCATCAAGTTATCTCTTTGGAGGAGGAGAAGGAGGAACATGTTGGTATTGGTCCGCTTGTGAAACGTCTTAGATTATTAGATACTTTGGCCAAAGCTCAAGAAAAGTCATCTCTTGGAGCTCCTTCTGGACTACTTGCTTGGTCATATGGAGAAGGGCTTGCTCTGAACTTACCTTAGCTAAATTTGAAGTCAATTTTGGGGCACAGAAAAAAATATTCAAAAAAGTAATTAAGTCATGTAACTATAAACCATCGATTCCAATTAATTAAATACAATAAATATTAAATCAAGTAAAGTAAATTGAAATATTGTTGAATCATATAAGACAATGGAGGTAATCTTTTAAATCCATGAGACATGTTTAGGGTTCGAACCCAACACTTCACGATATTTAAAGAGATATTAAAACTAATAGACTAAGTTGACACAAATTTTGGGTTCGAACCCAACACCCCTCAACATTAAGAGGGATATTAAAGACACTAGACTATGTTGACAAAAAAAAATTGACAAAAAAAATTCAAAATATTAAATGCGACTTCAAATTGTAAAAGCAAAAGAAAAATTAGAGATGAGCACTTGATTCCTAATCTACAAACACCCACTCATTTTAAACTTGTTCTCTACTTACTTTTCTCTATTTTTATTATTGTAAATGTCTTGAAGCTGTTAACAACAAAAAAAATGTCTTGAAGCAAAAGTACCAAAAACTATTTACCTCCATTTTATAATGCTTGCTCATTTTATTTTTCTTGTTTTCAAGCTAAGTTCTTGCTTATTTGATTGCAAAAACATTCCATTATTTCGTATAAAATAATTTTTTTTCTCAAATTATTCGTATTTATACATTTGAAACTTATAATTTATGTTACAACAATGGACTTGTGATTAAATAGTGTTTTATAAATTTAAAAGATTATACGTGTTTTGCGACAGCTGGATCTATCAAATTCGAATATGTTCAATGTCGTATATGCAAATACTTTGATTTGGCGATGATTCTAAAGATTATAATATATGCTTTTAGCTAATGGTGAACCCATTATATTCAATGGGATAACGATGTATCTAAAGGATTTGGTCATGTTGGATCCTGGAAAGCTTAATCAATTTGGCAAGATAATTTATGAAAACACGTGATATAAACATCAACATTTTGCCATTAAATTGGAATCAATAATATTTTTTGTCTTCTTATCATTTATGACTGGTTTTAGTAACGTACCAAGAAAACTACGGTACATTTAGGGCCAACAAGAAATAAAATATACTTTGATTTATAATATAATTATTAAAAAAATTAATTCACAATTTTGATTTTAATAATAGAATAGCATTTTTTATATGACACATCTATTTATCCTTCGTAAGTACTATTCAAATCTAAAACGATTGACATAATGCAAATAACAATTGAGACGGTTGGATCCAACCATTGGGAGCAAGCTTATCCACCTTGAAAGTGTAATACAATCCCAACATAATGTTAATATTAAATTATTTATTTAACTTAATTTTGTACTGTTATACTTTACTTCTCTTGATAACTAGCATTAAATTAATAGTTCGTTGACAAAAAGAAATTAGTAGTTCTACCTAAATTTTGTAAAATTTGTTTATAAAAGAATTATATATATTGATCTAAAAATGTCTAAATAAAATAAAATATACCACAACATAATAAAGTATTTGACCTATGAGGAGAATGTTTAAAACCTTAGTCGTTCAAATCGAGTAGAGAAACAATAACCTCTTCCATTTCACCTTTGAATTAAGTGACCTATAACATCGACACGGAACAATGTCTCAAATGCTATAATCTAAGAAAACAATGTCTCAAATGCCATGACCAATATTTAAATGGACAAAGTTACTATTTTACCCTTATAACATATTATATATTTATGATTGTAAATGATACTAACGAAAACACGCTAGCGCAGATGGTATGACGTGCTCGCGCGACCCAAATAACCCGGGTTCGAGTCTCAGATGTGTAGTATAACTGGGAATAATTCGGATATCCAGTTATACTAGTACAACTGGATATCTAGTTGTGCTAGTTGTACTCGAGTACAACTGGTTATCTAGTTGTGCTAGTTGTGCTAGTTGTACTCGAGTACAACTGATTATCTAGTTGTGCTAGTTGTACTCGAGTACAACTGGTTATCTAGTTGTACTCGAGTGGTACAACTGTGTATAACTAGGGTATCTAGTTGTACTCAATGGTACAACTGGATATATAGTTGTACTCGAATAGTACAACTGAGTATAACTAGGGTGTATAGTTGTACTTGAATTGTACAACTGGAGTATTACTAACATCAGTTATACCGAAGTCAGGGATATTTCCATCTTTGTACCAAGGCCAGGGGTATATTTTCGTCTTTGTATCAAGACCAGGGGTATTTTCGGGTTTACATTAGTTGGAAGGCATTCCAGATTAAAAATGGCAGGTCAGATTAAATTTTCACACTTTGTGGCATCTCAGCCATTTCTCAAAGTCTGGAATCCTTCCTTTGAGAATGTTTGTCTGCAGCTCGAATGTGGCTTGACCATAATGTTGTAACTTCGGCATGTTGGATAAGTTTTAATAGTTTGCAGTTCAAAATATTTTTAACAAATAGTTTAAAGATAAAAATACTCTTAAATGAAAATTAGCTATTTATGTTAAGAATAAGAAAATTAAAATTATATTATGGAGGAGACCGTAATTTGGTTAAGGATAAATAAGTCATTGAATATCTTGGACAGTCTAAATAGGAACATTATGGTCAATGCCAAAATTATGATTCTATACTCTGAATAGAATTACAAAATTATAATTCTATACTCTGAATAGGAATAAGAGCTCTATTTCCCTCTATATTTGATCGTTTAACTATGGAGGAGACCGAAAGTTTCGATGATTTTGCATGGAGAATTTAAGTTTGATATGTCATACCTCAGGAAACTCACTATCTTAGGATAATAAATAAGGATGGAATCGAGATGAAGTAAAAGGCTTATACTCGACGGATCTTAAAAGAAGCGGGACTATACACTTGCAATCCTACTCACGTACCAATGAAGTTCAGACTGAAGATTTTGAAAGCACAAGAAGAACCTGAAGTTGATTATCTTTAAGGAACTTTAACTTATCATTTAATATTAAAGAGAGAATAATCAAGAAATATTGTTGGCTATAGTGACAGTAGTCAGAAGGCGGTTATCTTTACTATAAAATTGACGCGAATCAAGATAGCAAAATGAAAAGCTTGATAGGAATGCAAGACATGTCCGAAGACAAGTTGAAGCTTAAGAGGTGAATGTTGGATAATGATGAGCAGATTCATGCATTGAAGCAGTGATCTGTTTTTCCTTATTCTTTTTTATTTGTTTTCGTTTTCTAATTCAATATCCATGTAATTACGTATTACGTGATCTCTGTAATTAGGATGTAGGAGTTACCATTCTTGTCCTATATGTATGCAGTCCTGCACTCTTGTAAAACAGACAGAAAAGACATTGTTCTACATCTCTTGTTTAACTGATAAGCTTCAATAGCTTGCAGTCCAAGATATTCTGAACAAGTATATTAAAGATAAAGATAAACTTATATGGAAATTATCTAGATTAGTAAAAAGGAAAACTACTGCTTAAGAAGAATAGAAAAAATAATCACAGTTCTATACTCTAAATAAGAATATGAACTGTCTATTGTTATATATATAAAATCTATGGAGAGATGTTATATAAGACCTAAAAAGATGTAAAAGACCTTGAGAACAAGTCTGACACAAAGATTTGAGAAGTTTCTATGATAAAAAATTAGTTTTTTTATACAAGATACTATGATTATACAACATAAGCTTCTTCAAGGTAGAAATATGCGCCGTAGTTCAAGAAAATGTTTCGTGAAAAATAAAAGAAATCGAGTCTTTCTTGGATTGGAAAGCTCACTGTTTAGAAAGCTTTAATTCATCAACCTTGGCGGCATGACGCAGTATCTCTGCTTCAAGATCACACTCAATAGTTACTGCCTTCGCTCAGGATGAAGATAGTTCCTCCTCAAGCTTCACCGTAAACTCCAAAAGCATTCAAAGTCTCGGTTTATGATTGAACGATCACTTTCTTCTGGTGCAATACAAACCAAAGGGAGAATTTGCGGCCTTTGATCTTTAGAGAGTTTGTTAAAAGCTCTCTTGAGATAAGAAGCCGAAGTCAGAGAAGGAAGATTCATCCAATCACCTGACCAGATAAAGCATTTGACTCCACGAGTCAAAATTACAAGCGAAATGCCATCAACAACTGAATCCCCAGCCGAAGAAAAATAGGGAACAGTCTCGAAGGCATTTTCCTAAGAAAATTAATAGGCAAGCCTTACACCCTATAATAGACTCGGAAGGACAAGAGGAGTCTCAAGAGAAGGAACTGATGAATCTCCTTTTCTGCAACGATTATTAAGCATCGTCAACACAAAAGTAGAAATACAAAACCTAGAAAATATCGTTAACGGAAGATAGTGTTGTATCAATATATTAATAAGCATGTGGACTTGTAATATATAGTTAAAATGTGAATGAGAATTTACTTAGAGGGATGTCGAATATTTTTTTGTAACTTACAAATTTTGGTATTAAAAACCAAATAAATTTGTCCATTAAATTTATTTGACCACCAAGTCATTTCTCTCCTATAAATACCAAGCTACATAGAAGGAAAAAATCATTCATTCATTCTAAATCAAAGAAAAAACTATTAGACACATTTTAGATATTATTTGAAAAGTTTCTAAGTGTTAAAGCTCTCTTGAAATGTCTGTTTGGTTATTGGTGTTAAGTGCTTGTAGCTCAGGAATTCACAAGGTTTAAAAGGTTCCTATTTTCTCCCTCTTCTACTTCTCTCTTTCAGAAGTAGATTCATGTTTGTGATTATATAGTCGATAATTACCTCGTAGATTCAAACATGAATAAAATATATTTATCTTAATATTTGTTTGTATCCTAGGATTCAAAGAATGCATGAAAACCGTCTCATTGCGGGCATTTTATTGAGTTAAAGAAAGGGATCATCTCGCCTCCAAATATTTTTTGTTTGTTTTTGTTCTTATGATTTTAAAACAAAATTCAATTCATGTTCTTATTTAGTTGTCAATATTAAAATGATTGTCATAGAAATGTCATTGTTAATATTGAATCCAATAATCATGTTTGTGAGATTACTTCTTGGTCAAAGAATAAAATTAAATATTGTTAGATTTTATGTTTTTCTAATAATTATGTTGGTCATTCTTGAATTTATTATTCATGGTAAAAATATTATACTTAAGTATATAATTTAATATTGTTTAATTATGTAAATGCTATAATTATTTGCTGAAATAAGTTATGCCCACATAAATAACAATATTAATGTTTATATATATATATATATATGTGTTTAATAGTTTATTTCAATTTCAAGAAATAAATTGTATAGCAAATTAATATTTTTAAAATCCGATTTTATAAAGTTCTACAGATCTTCGATAATCTTCCAATCCCCACGAGCAGCGGACAAAGTTTTATGATGATGTTTGTTTGCCTTCATAGAGCCAAGATGCAAGATATCTCTCACATGAAGAACAGAACCCGCGTTGCTAGCTGTTGCTATAAGACCAATAATATGATGGAGAAAGCCTGGGAAAAGTTGAGATTAAAAAGAGGTTGGTTCTCAAAAGATACTTCGATAAAAGTTTTGGATTTGGGAATTGCAAACCACAATGAAGAAAGTAGAATTCGTAAGCACAATATTACCCATCTCTCATCCTTTCAAGATTTTCTCAAGTAGAAGGGATATTAATCTCAATCGCTTGATTGTAGAGTACATTCCATCTTTGGCCAAGAAGAATTCAAAAATCTTCTGAAATAATGGAAGACGCCATCTGAAATCGAAGTGAGAAGAGATTGAAAAAGAGAAAGATGAAGAGTTAAGTAAGTGGAAGATGAAAAAGTAAAAGTGAAAAGTCAACCGTTTTTGCCAGTTCAAAAATTCATGTCCAGTAAGACAAGAACCAGATGTCTGAAAATGAGGTGAAAAACATTACCAAAGCAGTAAAACATGATCAAACTTATGTGATCAGATCCGATGTCAATTCCAAAGTGACCTGAATGCTTATCTAAAAGAGTAAGAATGTGCTTTGACTTGTAACGGTTTAATCTATCAAAGTAAATATCAATAAATTTCAAATCAAGCAGAGTAAATAAAGATGTTAAACATCATTTCAAGTTATAAAAAAAGAATGATAAAAAAATAAAGACATAGATTCTCTGTACACACTTAACTAATTTTTTTTTACTAAAATTCTACTTACTTTTTTTTAAAAAAAAACAATTAAACCATCAATAATAAAGATCATTCCTCCTAAATATCTCTGAGTTTTGACTTCACTTTGCTAAAAAAAATCATTGTAATTTTTATGTTCCTTGATAATATTGATTTTTAAGTTATTCTTATTTATAAATTTTGAAAATTGTAATTTTTGCTATAATAATCATACATAAGTTCTAATTAATTAATTAATTCATCTAAAGAGAATATAAAGGGAAATAAAAATAAAAAAAAATGAAAACTATAATTGATGAACTAACCAAAAAAAGGCCAAAATAATATTTCATATTTAATTTACATTATTATCTGTTTTTTCTTCAGATTTTTTTTTTTTGTCAACCCTTAGATTTATACCACATCTTTTATTTATTAGCTTTTTTTACAGCAACATTAGGAAAAAATCCTTAAAAAGATTTAGATCATCAAACCGCTAGAAACATATCCACAAATATCATTGTTTATGGAAGATTTCGTGCATCTTGTGCTAAATTGTCCGTTTTTATGTTTTTGTTTTTTGACAACATCCATTTTCATTTTTTTCCATGGAATCTCCCAAATTTTTGATCAAAACTATTAAAAGTTCCCCAAAAAAATTCATTTTAAATTTTCTATAAAAATTAAATAGGTCAAAGAAAAAAATTGATAAAATTATCTTTACAGACCCTCGAGAACAAATAGTTTATATTCACGTAAATCAATAAATTACTTATTTTATTTAAAAGTACCAAAGTATTAAATTCTATATTTTCTTAATATGAAAATTTGTGATTTACCGTTTGAATTATATGTAGTATTAACTACTTATCATCATGTTATATTTTTCAAAATGTTAGTTTAGTGAAATGTGTTTACTCAAATGAATTTGTTTTAACTATCATTGTGTTGTTTTTTTAACAAACTATCACTCTATTATATGCTTTCTAGAAAGAATATCGAGTGAGGATCATGTGGCACAATGGTGACAATTTCTGCAATTCATCACATATATTTGTGGTTTGAACCAGCACCCGATAATGTTAAAGGGAACATTAAATGCCAATAAGCTAAGTTGACAAAAATATATATAAATATATAAAATATTGAAATCTATGTATTAACCACTATATTATTCTATTTGCAATACAACTTCATAGAATCATTCTATGTTTGAATTAGATTTCAAAATCATTTACTTATGGTTTATGGAATATAGTATAGTATAACATTCTATTTTATGTGATAATAGATAGTACTACATGTTAGTTTTCCAAAATACTATTATCATTTTAGAAAATCTATTTTGATTTTTAAAATTCAAACTTGCAGAAAAATGTGTGTTTTTATTGAGATTTAAAGATTATTTAATTTATATTAAAGTTTGAATTAAACAAGACGAAATAAATATTTTATTTATTAAAATAGTATATGACACAATAAAACCGAACAATCTAAACAAATAGATTTCTCTGTCATTTGTGTGAGGGTTAAAATAGTATATGACACAATAAGAACTGAACGATTTATATGATATTAGATATTCTTAATTTTAGATATTCTTAGATATTTTAGAACTCAACGATTAATATCCCTTAAACCAATTAGATTTTTCTTTAAGAGTTATGAAAATCTTTAATATACCTCTAATTTTCCTGATTATTTCACGTTGCCAAAACGGAATCATATATTTTCGGAGTTTACAAATTTATTTTTCTAGAAAATGCATTTTCGCGTATTTCTCATGCGTTTTTAAGAAATTCTAACTTCACGACGTTTTCTAAACGAATAAATTTCGGGTGGAATTTTCATACAATCTTGGATAAGGCTCCACGCACACAGCAAGTCTTACCATTCAGCTTTCTGAGCTATAACTGACCTATCAGTCAAATCGCATATAATTATATGAACAAAAGAAAACAACTAAACATAAAATGTCAAAACAAAAACACCTTATAGATGTTTTTTTAAAGAATCGATAGAATGAAAATTGTACATTTAATGAACAGGATCTTTTTTGTGTTTCTTTTTGTAGAATCTTATAAAATTGGATTTTAAAAATATCAATTTGCATCATATTTTATTTTTTAAATTTGAAATAAACTATCAAACACACATATATATATATATATATTAATATCTACATATATATATATATATTTATATATATTAATATTGACATTTATGTGTCATAATTTATTTTAGCAAAATTATTATAACATTTACATAATTCAACAATATTAAATTACATACTTAAGTATAACATTTTGACCATGAATAATATATTCAAGAATGACCAACATAATTATTAGCAAGAATATAAAAGCTAACAATATTTAATTTTATTATTTGACAAAAAATTATAGTTTCATATTTTATATATTAATCTTTATGATCATGGTTATTATATTCAATATTAAAAATACATGATTCCTTGACAAACATTTTAATATTGACAATTTAATAATAAATGAAATTAACATGACTTAATAACAAATATAAACTATAAAACCTTAAACAAAATTTTGTTTTTAGAATCATAAGAACAAAAAAACAAAAAACATTTGGAAGCGGGATAATCACTTTCCTTAACTCAATAAAATGCTCGCAATGAGACGGTTTTCATGCATTCTTTGAATCCCCGGATACAACCAAATATTAACACAAACATATTTCATTCATGTTTGAATCTATGAGCTATTTATCTACTATATACTCAAGAACAAAAATCTACTTCTGAAAGAGAGAAGTAGAAGAGGGAGAATGAAAAAACTTGTTAATACTTGTGAATTCCTTAGCTAATAGCACCTAACACCAACAACCAAGAAGATATTTCAAGAGAGATTCAACACTTAGAAAATTCTCAAAGAATATCTAAAATGTGTCTAATAGTGATTTCTTTGCTTTAGAATGAAGGAATGATTTTTTCCTTCTAAGTAACTTATATTTATATGAGAGGAATAACTTGGTGGTCAAGTAGATTTAATTGACAAATTTATTTGATTTTTAATACTAAAATTTGTAAGTTACAAAAATCTTTGACCTCTCTCTAAGCAAATTCTCATTCACATTTTAACTATATATTATAAATCCACATGCTTATTAATATATTATTCTAACAATCCTCCACATTAATAGAATTGACTCTAAAACACTGAGGATGTTTTGAAAAACCTTTTTATGATAGATTTAAGCTGAAAGAAGATTTTCTTGAGTATATACGAAAAATAATTGTAAATAAAATGTTGTATTTTTCAGAGTTAAACCAATCACTGTTATAATCTATCGAGTTTACAAGCCCAGTTGGTGAACACAATGTCTTGAACCATCCGGATTTCTAGTTTAACTAAAGACAATAGATATAACACAATTATATTTTCTAGTAAAACTTTCGCTATCTCGTTGTGTTCATTTTGGTCTTGAACATGTCTGGTATTTCTTGAGTGAATTTGGAGAATATAGTCTTCCCTTATTCTCCTAGAAATGGCCCCATTTCACACTCAACATGTGATTCCCGTATTCTATTTTGAAGTAGTCTATTGTACTTCCTTAAAATAAATATGATGAAATCATTAAAAACTTACGCTTACCCTCTATTATGCAGACAACATTGTTTATCATTATTAGGAACTCGATAAAAACTTAAGTTTCATAGTGTCTTCTTTGACTTAATTTGACTTAGTTGTCCCTTTGAACCTAGATAATATAGATGGGGTTACCGTCAAATTTCATAGTTAAATCATAGGCTTTAAACTTATTCATGTTGATGATTCCAATACTTGATCTCGGGTCAGACCTTTCGTAAAATGATCTGCTAAGTTATCAGCTAATTTGATGTAATCTAGCGAAATTACACCACTTGAGATCAATTGTCTAATGGTCTTATGTCGTCTACGTATGAGATGTGACTTGCCATCGTAAATAGTGGAAGAAACAAACTATTGTTAGCACGAGCTATAGCCGATTGGTTGTCGCAATGTATCTGAATCAATGACACTGGTTTGTCCCACATTGGAATATCTTCCAGAAAATTTCGAAGATGCTCTGCCTCTTCTGCTGCTTTGTCCAACACAATGAACTCAGATTCCATTCTTGACCTAGCCAGCACTGTTTGTTTCAAAGATTTCCAGGGTACTGCAGCACCTCCAAGTGTAAACACATAACCACTTGTGGACTTCGAGTTTTTGGAATCTGATATCCAATTATCATCAATATATCCTTCTAACACGACATGTTCTGAACCGTAATGTAGTCCATAATTTTTGGTAAAGTGTAAGTAATTTAATACTCTCGTTATCGATTTCCAATGGGTGTGTCCTGGATTGCTCGTGTACCTACATAGTACATTAACCGAATGAGCTAAATCTGGTCTAGTACAATTAGTCAAGTATATTAGGCTTCCGATTACTCAAGCATACTCATTTTGTAATACCGTTGCACCTGAATATTTTGTCAGGTGAAGTGTGGTATCCATAGGTGTTGTGGAGGTTTCAGTCGAATAGTTTTTTAATCTATCCAATACCTTTTCAGCGTAATGCTGTTGGGATAATATATATCCTCCAGGATATCTGGTGATTTTAGTTCCGAGAATTACATCAGCTAGTCTCATATCTTTTATTTAAAATTGTCCATGTAACATGGTTTTAGTCTGATTTATAATCTCGTTGTCACTTCCAATGATAAGCATATCATCTATGTATAAGCATAACATAATGTATGCATATTTCGTAGTTTTAAAGTACAAACATTTATCGCATTCATTTATGCGGAACCCATTTGACATCATAACTTAGTCAAATTTTTCATGCCACTGCTTTGGAGCTTGTTTAAGTCTGTACATCGATTTTACAAGTCTACAGACCTTGTCTTCTTGTCCAGGAATAACAAACCTTTCATGTTGTTTCATGTATATTTCTTCTTCAAGATCTCCATTAAGAAAAACAGTTTTTACATCTATTTGGTGAATTTCCAGATTTTGTAATGCTGCGATACATGTGATAGTTCTTATAGAAGTTATTCTCGTCACGGGAGAATACGTGTCAAAGAAGTCTAGACCTTCTTTCTGACGAAATCCTTGGACCACAAGTCTGGCTTTATACTTGTCAATAGTCCCATCGGTTTTTAGTTTGGTCTTAAATATCCATTTACAACCGAGAGCTTTAAACCCTTCTGGTAAATTCATTATGTAAAACATATGGTTTTGCATAACTGAATAAAATTCACTAGTGACTACTTCCCTTCAATAAGGAGCATCAGGTGTAGACATTGCTTCCGCAAAGGTATTTGGTTCATTTTCTGTTAGTAAAATCATTAGAAAATCATCACCAAAAATTTTATCCTTTCAAGATCTTTTGCTACGTCTGAGTTCAATTTCAGTGTTTTTTCCATTGTCTAGACCAATGGCAGAAGTGCTTGCTTCACATACATCTCTTTCTTCCCTAGTCCGTTTAGAGTGTATTTTATCATTACACGGAAAAATATCTTCAAAGAAGAATGCATTTCGCGATTCTATAATTGTATTTACATGAATATATGGAATATATGATTTGTCAATCAGAAATCGATAAACACTACTATGGTGTGTGATACACGCTCTGGTTGTCAGAAGAGCATGCAAACCAAAGGGGTTAGTGTTTGTGCCAACAAAGGAGATCCTCTCCTGGTTAAACACGAAGGGAAGCGATTTGGACCACACGAGGGATGAATGATCTCGTGATACACCAAGGTTCTTCGCGCCTGGATGCTAGATCAAGACAGAAGAATTTCAATTGTTACAGACTAAGGAAAAATCGACTAGGGCTCTGAAATTTGCTGTCAAATTAATTATGTCTGTCATTCCAAGGGAGGCTAAGGTTTTAATTACCCTAGCCTAAAAAAAAAACAAGTAGTTTTAAAAGAAAAAACAACAAGGCGTTCAAAACTTACACAAAAACTACAAACAGTTTAAAACTTTAAAAACCAGAAATTATTCTAAGTGTTGAAGACTGTTGTAGCTTGTCTTCATTGGAGGATCCTCATCTTCTGATTATTCCAGGGGCTGGTAAAAGGTTATTATCGTAGAACAGACTTTGTCTTGCATACTAGAGGTTTTGCCTCGTTAAAACCCCCTTCAGAAAACCCATTGGGACAAAACCAAAGGTAGGAAAAAGAGTACAATTCCCTAGCATGTCTTTGTGTGTCTTTACTCTATGGTGATATTAAAGACACCAGAAGATGATGTTTGACACTGGAGAAGCTCGCACGAGATTCTTGAAAATGGGTCTTCTCCCTTGCTGCTGTCAATGGCTGAGGGTGGACAAAGACTAGATGATCCTGGCTCGAGCACAAATTCTATTAGATGGTTGAACTTGTGTGCGATGGCTCTGGCTCTCTGGCGAGTTATGGGTCCATTAGGTACTTGAGGGATGATCTGCACTCCCTCTGGTTCAGCTGGTATTGTAGGAGAGTCGATGTCCTCATCAGTGTGCATATCCGATAAAAATACAATCAACTATTTTCGGTTCAACTGTGACCTTTTTCGGAACAGGTACTGCCACTTTTGCTAGGCACCCTCACACTTTCATGTATTTGTATGAAGGGACTATACATTTCCACAGTTCATATGACGTTTTTCCTGTCACTTTGTGTGTGATTTTATTTAGAATATAATTTGAAGTCATTAAATATTCCCCTTACATGTTCTGGGTTACGCCAGATTCTTACATCATTGAATTCATCATTTCTTTCAGATTTCAGTTTTCGCGTTCTGCAATTCTGATTGATTCTGGTGAGTAAGGAGCAGTTGTTTGATGAATGATGTCATTTTCTCTACAAAATGTATCGAACTGTCCTTCATATTATCCACCTCTATCACTCTGAACTATTTTTATAGTTGTGTCTAGTTGATTTTCAACTTCCAGCTTATATTCTTTGAATTTATCCAAAGTCTCATTTTTGCTTTGTAACAAGTAAATATAACAATATTTTGTACTATCATCAATGAAAGTCACAAAATACTTTTTACCTCCTCTAGTGGGTAAGTAATTTAAATCGCACAAATCAGTGTGATTTAAACCCATAGGTTATGTTGTTCTCTCAACTTTTGGAGATGGTTGTTTTGTGAGTTTTGCTTGTACGCATATTTTATATTTATCTTTACATAATTTGTAATTCAGAATTATGTTTAAATCCATTAACCGAGTTAATGATTTATAGTTCACATGTTCTAATCTTTCAATAGTCGAAGACTCGACCAAATAAATAACTAAATTATTCTTATTAATTTCAGAGCTTGTTACTTGTTTTTGCCATCTGTTAACACTGTTATACCATGAGTTAGAATCTCATTTTTTACATGTTTTAGATGCATTTTTAACACATATAGACACATTAAAATATCATAAAAACAAGTTTTCATGCATTTACACTCCTGATCGATCTTAAAGTGAATTGACCTCACGTGGATCGAACGATCTTAATTATTTGTTTTCTTGTGACCCGGTTCAATCAAACATTTGATCGATCGGTCGCCTACCCGGTTAACAGCATCGATCTTTCGAGATCGATTGGCTTGTGATCGATCGGTCGCATGACCTGTGGTACCGGTTTCAGTTACAATTTAGTTGATTTCTCTCGAACGACCGACAATGATCGATCGATCTGAGATCTGAATCGATCGATCCGGTCACGAAATCTTGAACCAATTTATTTATGTATTTACACTTATTTTGCAAATTCGATTTTTCACACAACAAATCCGTTTAAAATGCAAATTTTTATTGAGTTAAGATTGTAGAACCTTATAAAATCGGATTTTAAAAATATCAATTTGCATCATATTTTATTTCTTGAAATTGAAATAAACTATCAAACACTATTAATATCTACATATATATATATATATATATATTTACATATATTAATATTGACATTTATGTGTTATAACTTATTTTAGCAAAATTATTATAGGATTTACATAATTCAACAATATTAAATTACATACTTAAGTATAACATTTTCACCATGAATAATAAATTCAAGAATGACCAACATAATTATTAGCAAGAACATAAAAGCTAACAATATTTAATTTTATTTTTTGACCAAAAATTATAGTTTCATATTTCACATATTAATCTTTATGATCATGTTATTATATTAATATTAACAATGTGTGATTCCTTGACAAACATTTTAATATTGATAATTTAATAATAAATAAAATTAACATGACTTAATAACAAATATAAACTATAAAACCTTAAACAAAATTTTGTTTTTAGAATCATAAGAACAAAAAACAAAAAACATTTGGAGGCAGGATGATCTCTTTCTTTAACTCAATAAAATGCCCGCAATGAGAAGGTTTTCATGCATTCTTTGAATCCCCGGATGCAACCAAATTTCAAGACAAACATGTTTGATTCATGTTTGAATCTACGAGCTAATTATCGACTATATAATCAAGAACACAAATCTACTTCTGAAAGAGAGAAGTAGAAGAGGGAGAATGAAGGAACCCGTTAATCCTTGTGAATTTTTTAGCTACTAGCACCTAACACCAACAACCAAGAAAATATTTCAAGAGAGCTTCAACACTTAAAAACTTCTCAAAGAATATATAAAATGTGTCCAATGGTGTCTTCTTTGCTTTAGAATGAAGGGATCATTTTTTCCTTTTAGGTAGCTTGATATTTAAAGGAGAGAAATAACTTGGTGGTCGAGTAGATTTAATGGACAAATTTATTTAATTTTTAATATTAAAATTTGTAAGGTACAAAAAATCTTTGACCTCCCTCTAAACAAATTCTCATTCACATTTTAACTATAAATTATAAGTCCACATACTTATTAATATATTGTTCCAACATTTTTTTATTTAGAAGTTAGTGTATTGCCAAATAAAAAACTTCACAGATATCTCATACAAAAAAAAATATATAAAATGAGTAAAAAGGTCTTCCAGCAAATTATATAACCGATTAAATTGAAATACAAGGAAGTACAATCAACTTCAATCATTTTGAAGTATAATCAAACTTTAATCATTTTGAAGGGAAAAACAATTATTGTGTATGATTACCTTCATGGGATAAATCCAAACCGATAATATCGAAAGAAATCAACAGGGACACAAAAGGAGGACTTTTACATGAAGTCGACTTGACACCTTGCCGCTTTTATGAGATTCTGTCTCATGTGGAAAATTGTTCGTGGACGACGAGCATGCACGTTTGACGTTCATTTCCCTTTTTGTACAAAAGAAAAAATGAAACAAACTCTTAATATTTCCTTCAAAAACATGCTAAAAATATCAAAAAAAAAAAAGATCAAGTTTTTATCGTCTACGCTATCTTATTTCACGATAATATTTAAATACTTTGTTATAAAGCACACTGGTTTTACTGCTATCCCTCGCATAACCGTGAAATATGTATGGAAAAATAGCTGGTATAATTTGTATTTCAGGTAACATGCTAATATAATAATGTTTTATTTTCTTAAAATAGCGTAAAACCTTAACCATTTGAAGATATATTTGTAATCTAATTCTAAAAGTTATTTACCTCATGTCAAAAATGCAAGATTATTTATTTGATCAACGAAAACAATAAGATTATTAGTGCATATAATCAATTATTATATTTTACGGAAGTTGATCAGTAAATTTATCATTAAAAAGGAAAAACAAAATCAAATACTTTACCGAATTTCTAATTTTTATTTTCTTTTAACTTCTATGTTATTGGATACACACGTTTGAGAGTGCGGAGACGTAAAAAACTAACTGATGTGAACTCCGAAGAGGGCGACGTACGATGTCGAGACAAACAAATAATTAAAGAACTGTTCACATTCAATTCTCATGGACATAAGACATCTGTCTCTGTCATCTGAACTGACTTTTTTGTTAACAGTCTCTCTCTCTCTCTTTGTTATTTTGGCCCATTTTCGTAAGTCACCGTTCCATACGTACAGAGCATATCCAATTGAGGTTTTTTTCAGAGTTTTTTTTCTAAAAATTTAATATTAAAAAATTAAAAGTAGGATAGAGGTTGAAAAAAATTAAGAGACCAATTTTTATTTAAGAGTTTTAAGAATTGAGTTTAAAAACTCATATGACACTTATCACTTTTTAATTAGGTTAGACTTTTAAATAAATATTTGAATTAATTAAATTGTTTTTTTATTAAAATATTATTTTTATTTGTTGTAGAAATCTTTTTAAAGAGTTTATCTAATGGAGATGCTTTAAGACAAATACGGTGCTTTCTTCAATTTAAAATATTAAAAAAATTTAATGTATCAGATATTCAAAAAAACCTAATACAATATATTAGTGTAACTGGCGAAATAAAAAATAGTGGTGTGCGATAAATTTTAAATCAATACAAATAAAACAGTATAAAAGAACACAATAAACTAAAAATCTCTATAAATTAATAAATTTTGATAATTTGAAAATAAGTTTTTAATTTATTTTCTTTCTATAATTTAATATTCCTATAAGTTAAAATCTCAATATTAATAAAATATTATGATTTTAAATATAATTATTTTATAAAGATTTTATTACACCAATTTTATTTATGCATTTTAAAGTTTACCACCATCTTTATTTTTGATATCACTACTTTTGTACGATTTTTAGATACCATTAAGGTAATTAGGTTTTCTGGTAAGTGATACACTTTTTAGTATCATCATGATATGCCACTATTGAAAACGATTTTGTGGAGTTGTCTCTTACAGATTTTTTTATGCGTTAACCAAAGATGTTTGCTTTCAGGTGGAATAGTTACTGAGCAGAGGGTAAGGGTATGTCGGCTGAAGGAATGAAGAGTGGCCTTGTCAGTGAATCTGCCAGCAAAAATTCTTTGGAGAAGCAGTCTTCTTCTTATAATTGTATAAGGTGGCAAAACCGTTAGGCTTCCATGAGAGCTGGTGAAGGTAGAGAATAGGCTTTCTCGTTTTCCTTATATAATCGTTTAAGTGACAGAAAGAGCAGATGTATGTTTTTATTTTGGCATGAATCAAAAATCAAACTAGTTCAAAATCCTTGATTACATTCAAAAAGATGTTATTCTGTACAAATTGTTTTACAAGTGAAACTGAGACAACATAGTAAAAACAACATGGTATATCAGAGTAGAGGTTGACTCTGGAAGCTGTAGCGAACAAGAATGAGAATGCAGATGAAGAAAGTTCTGCAACGAATCATTACTCTAACCTTTATTGATGATGCAACTAGAATATTTTGGGTTTATTTCATGAAAGCAAAATCAGATGTGTTTTAAGCTTTCAAAAGATTCAAAGATCTTGTTGAAAAACCAAGCAAGCAGCAAAATCAAGAAAATCAGAATTAATAGAGGATCAGAATATAATTTAGAGAACTTCACTAAGTTCTCCTCCCACCAGAACGGAGATAATGGCATCGAAAGACAACTGAGAGCATCATTCTCCTCCTAGCAGAACAGAGCTTCAGAAAAAAGAAACAGAAGCGTGATGGCAATGGCTAAAGCAATGGCTAAAGCGTGATGGCAATGACTAAGCCATGCAATATGTCACTATAATCTGTTCAAAGTGAAGAAGGGTCCAAGAATGATGATTCAGAATCAAGTGACGATAAATCAGTTGAAGGAGAAAATGCTCAGTCAAGTCCAGATCCGGGAATTCCAGAAGAAGTCTTAAGCCAACTCAACAGAAAGATTTGATCCCTTGATGACATATTTCTTATTGCTCCATATGCAAACATCGAATACTTGGCTATAAGGATGTTCCAGCAGCTTCTAAGAAGCAACCTTGTTCGAAGAAGCAGCAAAACACATTGAGTGGAAAGAAGCAATAGAAGAAGAAATATAAATGATTAAAAAGAATCGAACATAGCAACTGGTGAAATAACCACTCAACAAAAACGTGGTCGGAGTTAAATGGATTTATAGGCTGAAGACTGATGCAAAAGGACATACAGTGAAACACATAGCAAGGTTAGTGGCTAGAGGATTCACTCAATAGAACGGTGATTATTTGAGACTCTTACTCCAGTCTCAAGGCAAACAATTAGACTTCTTTTTGCTGATACAGCTCAAAGAAAATGGAAAATGTTTCAGCTTGGTGTTAAGTAAGCTTTTCTAAATGGAAAACTAGAAGAGGAGATATATGTTTAGCAACCAATGGGATTCTAAGAAGAAGGAAAGGAAATATATATGTTCTCAGGCTTTACAAGGCTCTCTATGGATTGAAGTAAGCACCAAGAGCATGTCACAGGAGGATTAACAAGTTATTTCAGAAAGAAAATTTCAGAAAAAAGCGAAAATAACCATGCTCTGTACACAAAAGAGTTTCACGGGAAGTTGCTAGTCATATGCATCTATGTGGACAATCTCATAGTAACAGAAGATAATGATAACACCAACGAAACCATATCGTTCAACAACAATTTTCTTCCCAACATAAACATACCTAATGTTTCGAAACTCACCAGCACAAACTACATAATGTGGAGTTTGCAGGTTCATGATTAGTTAGATGTTTATGCACTTGCAACCTTTCTTGATGCCTCCACAGTGATTTCACCAACAACGATTACCACCGGTGATATTGTTACTGAAAATCCTAAGTTTGTTCACTGGACACGAAAAGACAAGTTGATCTACAGTGCCTTCCTTGGTGCTATATCAACGCCTATCCAACCTATGGTATCTCGGACCACCACTGCGTCTCAAATCTAGGAAAAGTTAGCTGCAACATATGCAAAACCAAGTGATGGACATATCAAGCAATTGAAGAACTACACCAAAAGCAATAAAGAACTATACCGAGATTCATGAACGCTTGCTAAATCATGAAGCCAAATTCATTGTGGTCAGGAATGTGCCTTCTATGGTCGTCCCAACCTCAACAAATGCAGTTCAACACCGTTCCCAACACAACAACTTCAATGTGCACAACAACAATAACATGAGGTACAACAATGATGCCAACTATTAACAGATCCAGCCCTTTAATTGATCGGAGCAAGCCTTACTTGAGCAAGGGTCAACTGTGTCATGCTCAAGAGCGCAGTGCCAAATGCTGTCTTCAGTTTCTTAAATTTCAGATTTCAAATTTTCATTAAATTAAAATTTTGAAATATAAAAATACAAATAGGTACAATTTTAATGGAAGTTATACTGAATTACTAGAAGGTTTCATGTGCCATGCACAGAAATAAGAATTTTAAAATAATAATATTAAAGTGAAATTTAGTTTATGTTTTGATACTCTTACTTGTAAGATTTTAACCTCATGAATTTAAAAATAAATGTGAAACCATAAAATTAAATAAGCTTAACAATTTAGAAATGTGATTAGTCATTTCTGATACCGATTGACTTACTGAAAAATGTCGACTGATTCCTTCAAGAAGCAAGGAATAAAACAATAAGCAAGGCTAATCTGATCACATACTCACTGATGAGTAAACAAACATATACATTGTCACATTCTGGACCAGAACACCTATAAAACTAAGTTACCTAATACTCAGATTTTTAAACAAGCATCAAAAAAGATTCAGACACTTTCAAAATCCAAATTAAAAACTGTAATGGAAAAAAGAGAAAAAAGACGTTTGCAATACATTGAACAAACAAACGAACGTTTACAAGAAAAAGTGTGGTGAAAGCTCGATAAAGTTCAATGAACACTAAACTTTAGAGATTCTTTTTAGATTACCTCATTTGGCCGTCGCCCGAAACACCATCAGGAGCAGTTGTAACCGACCTCTTCGAGAGATAAGAAGCAGGAGATGTAACTTGGTAATCGTTTGACTTTTGACTGTATACAGCCAGTGAGATGTAACTTGGTAATCGTTTGGTAGATGTAACTTGGTAATCGTTTGGTAGAATTTTTTTTTCAAATTCCCTTTATTGTATCTAGTATTTGTAAAAATCTTTCTAAATTCAAATTTGTTGGATCTAATATTTGTACAAATCCTTTTAAATCTTGGATTATTGAATTGTTCATCTATATAAATTATTTCAAATCCTCTCTTTTATTGAAAATAGAGATTTCATCAATAAAATCTATTAAATAAGACTTTGGAATTTAAAAGATAATTTTTAGTTAAAATTAATAAATAAACATACCACCTCTTTTTTTAACACAAATATCATTTTTCATTAATTATAAAACCTATAAATAGGCTATGATAACCCAATAATAGGCTAATACAATGCTAATACAACATAAAAATAGGCTAAACAAACCAAAATAGTCTCAAACAACGCCAGAGTCACTGCCAAAAACATAAAATCGTTAACTAAAAGTATAATTCAGTCAACTCTCCTAGGACTTAAACCATCTAAACTTCCTAAAAAAAGTTTAAATTTAACCTAGATGACTCTATCACGTTACAAGTTTATTCAAAAGAAAGAAAGACGACCCTCCAGAGGCAATGGTCGGATTCACCCAAAATTACAAAAAGCCAATCTACTGCTAGTTGTAATATCCACCAAAAAAACTAATTTGGTTGTGCCTAAAACATCTCCAGATCATGTCCTCGTCGGACCTGAATTCGCCAAATTGCATCCGTCAAAGAATTTTGGTGTTTGGATGTCGCTTGAATCCTCAAGCATAACAAGGCCGATAAACCGTCCAATAAACCAGCCCATGAAAATCGACCCAAGAGAAACCAGCCCAATGAGCTAATAATTGGCCCAGTTGGCCCATTAGAACCAGTTCAAATGAGGTCGGCCCATAAGCTGGCACAAATGAAGGCGGCTCATAAGCTGGCCCAGATGAGGTAAACAGCCCAAATGGAGACGGCCCATAAGCTGACCCAATAGGATCGGTCCAAAATGGCCCAATAGAATCAGCCCAGAAGCTTGTCCAATCTGACTCGAGGAAAAAGTTACCGCCAACCATTGCCACTGACCTCTACCACCGACCCAACAACTTCCAATCAACCTCCGCTTGAAGAAGCCATCGGAAGACTCAACGCCATAAGATAACCACCACCAGTGACCTTTCACTAAACCATATGCGTCCTCAAACAAATGGATTAACACGGGTACACCGTTGGATCGAATCCCACCGCATCTCATCTCGCCACAGCTCTGTCGAGACCAACCTGTCCGAGACCGAGGCGAATCTGGACCTGAAAGAGGCACAAAGGAAGTTCGCCAGCACGAGCGGCCCACCGCAGATCAACACCCTTTCTCATCCGGGAGACGGCGCACCTCGACGGTGACTCGTTTCCAATCCGGCGAGCACGAAAGCTCAGGGCTCGGAGAGAAAAAAAACCGGCGTGGTAGGTTAGGCAGGTCGGAGAAAAAGAAGAAGAAAAAGCTTTGCCCTCTCACGGTGCCGGCAAGCTGGACCGGAGAGGCAGATCTGAAGAAAACAGCTGTGTTCTTTTTTCGAGAAAGACGAGAGGGTATTAGGGTTTTTTTTTATAAACATACCACCCCTTATGATGGGTATATGAAATGTCTTTTAATTATAAATTTTTTTTAGTTCCCATCTTAAAAATATCAAAAAAATTAAAATAGTTGTAAAAAATATATTTCTTAAATGAAAAATATAAATTTTGAAAAATAAAAAAATATATATTTTAAAATGAAATTGTTTTTATTAGAAATCAAAACTATTAACAAAACAATATGGTATAAAGTTTCTGTTTTAAAAAAAAAATCTTACCAACTCAAAAATAAAATCTAATTTTTATTTTTATTTTTTTCCAAAATCGTCAATTTAAAAATTTACCAAAACCCTCAATATCTTTTAAAATCTTATCAAAACCAAACAACTAAATCTCTACCAAAATTCATTTAAATTCCAAAAAAAAAAATTAATACTCTAAATTCTATCAAAGCATCAATCCAATAAGTTCCTAAAAGACTAAACTCCAACTCTTTTTTTTTTGCCAAATTACCACTAATTTGCCATAAATTTTTTTGGAGTCTCAAATTGTTCGCAAATACTTTAAAATGTTAGTTACTTTAATTAATTAAATATTAAAGTAGCTAAGTTGATTTTTTTGTGCGGAAAGTAATTAGGCTATTTATCAATACTTTATCTTCTTCATTCAAAAAATAGTTAATATTCGTTTTAAATGTTTTAAATGAAATTAAGTTTTCTCTTTGGGATGATTTGTTGGACTTAATGAATTTTAAAAGTCTTTTAAAAATTTTCAATAGGGTGTTATTTTAGTCATAGATTTAAATTCAATTTTCTATGTTTTATAATCTTCAAGATTTAAAATTTTGATACTAATTTTAAAAGTCATGTGTGGGGATTCTAAAATCTCTGAAATATAACTTTTTGGAATTCATTTCAAATGACTCTCAATATAAATATTTTTAAAATTATAACAGGGTTATATTCAATCTAGGAATTAAGGTGATTTTTATTACAATGAAAAATACTGAATTATTCAAACATGAATTTCAAAAGATCTTATAAAATACTTTTAAAAGATTTTAAAAATATACTTTAAAATCTACTGTTAATGGAAATATTTTAAATAGTGGATTTTAGGAGATTTGCAGTGGTTTTAAAATGTTTTAATACAGTTTTTAGTTAAAAGTATTAAAAAAAATCAAATCACATAGTTTTGGATGAGATTCTGGAGTCTTTTAACTAAAATCATAACAAACTTTTAATTCACCCAAAATCATCTAAAAACTCATTAATAATTAAAATTATTTATTTTTGTCAAAAATATCAAATTATTTCAAATCTTCTTAAATATTAATTTGAGTACACCCCCAGCCCCCCCCCCCTCTTTAGTTTTCAATAACACTAGATTTTAATTGAATAACATGAAATTTTGAAAATTTTAGGTATAATCCAAAATATGAGAGTCAATAATACTAAGGGGGTGTTATACAATCATAAATTTAGACTGAATTCTCTAGGATTTATAATCTTCAAAATTTAAAATTTTGATATCAATTATTAGAATTTATGTGAATGGATTTTAAATTCTCTGTAATATAGCTTGAATTTTGTTTTAAATAATGTACTCATAAAACTCTATTGGAATTCATTTCAAATTATTTTGTATACAAAGAATTTTGATATAATATTTGAGCAAATTTGGGAATCTTGGATTTTAATAGAGTATTTAAAATATTAATTGAATAGCACCAAATTTTTTAAAAAAATTAAGGTATGATTTACAGAAAGAGATCCAATAACAATGGATTTTTAAGAATAATTTAGAATTATTAACTATTCTGGATTATAAAAATTAAAGAATTGAATTTAAATTTAGAATTGAATTACACCCACTAAAATATAAAACATGATTTGTAATCATTAATTAATGACATTTAATTATGGTTAAATTTAAATTCTATTAAAATCTATGATTCAAAAATATGTTTTTTGGATTTAATCTTTGTTATATGTGGTTTCTCTTGCTTGGATTTTTTTCCCTTTTTGGACTATGTATAATGTATCCAAAGATCATAATTTGTTAAGCCAATTTATGATTCTTATTTAATATTTCACCAAATATTATCAATATTAGGAAAAAAGCTAGAGCTTGTGAATACTATTGTTTTTCAGATTTTTATTTTTATAATCAATATTTTTATCGGTTTCTTTATACATTTGTATTTTTTATGTTTCTAATAATTTACAGGAGAAAAATGTATTAACTTTTATTTTTATTTAATTTAGTATAATTCCTGTTACAAATTATATGTTTTCCTATTTTTATTTTAATTATTATTTTTTATGTTTTTATTTTTTTTTAATTTTTTAAATGTCATTTAAAAATATTTACTTATTACACATACTTTTTCATTTAACACAATTTCAGTATTATAACTTATTTGATATACTATTTTCAATTTTGTTAATTTTTAACATATATTTTGTATAAATGAAACTGTTAACATCAAAATCGTATACTTTTTTCTATTTTTTGTATTATATTTTCATTATATTTTTAATATTATCAATTTTATATTTATATGTTTGAGATGTTTTTAACATAATTTTGGTTTTATTTATTTAATATTTCTGTTATAATAATTTTTATATAGTTGAATTCAAAATAAATAAACTTATACTAAATAGTTAATTGTTGATATTTGAACTTTTATTGGTTCGATAATGTTGCCGTATCAGCACTAAACAATTTCTTTTAATTTATTACTTTTTTGGATAAATTTTAAATTATGTATTCCTTCTGTTCTTTTTTATCTGTTGTTTTAGAAAAAATTTCTTAAATTAAGGAGTATAGTAATTTTATTTTCTTAACCTCAACATAATAATAAATTTACATTAACTACCTTATTCTTGTGATTTATTATTTTCTAAAAATAGTGTAACTAAATAATTTGAAAAATAAAAAAGGATGACAGATATAAAAAACAGAGGGAGTATTATATATAAGATAATTCAGATATATTGACAAGGAAATAGAGAATCGTATCGTAACTACTTTAATTCGCGAGCGAGAATGCGGGATACGTGGAGAAGTTTAAAGATCACATGGGATCGTGAAAGTGTAACCAATCCACACAACAGAAGATGCACATCATCATATATCGTTATTAATATTATTATTTTTTAAATGATTAAACCTTTCAATTAGTACATTAACCTCCCTAATTAATCCATACCCATTAGAGAAACAAAATAAAAAGATTCTTCTAGTTTAATCGATAACTTCTACTTAATCTTAAATCCTAAAAGTTAGAGTTATTTTTAAAATTTATTAAAACGTTAAAAAAAACAATTAACGCTTCCTTACCGTCATCGTGAACCGATTCGACGGCGAGATTTAGAATGGATTTGATCAAGCACCACCGTTAATCATCATCTTCTTAAACTCTTCAAAATTAACGCAACCGTCACCATCAGTATCCACTTTGCTAATCATCCTCTTACAATCCTGAATCGAACACTTCTCGCCGAGATTCTTCATCACCGAGTGAAGCTCGTTCGCCGAGATCTTTCCGTTACCATCCAAATCGTATAAATCAAACGCTTCCTTCAGATCTCGAGTATCACTATTATTGTTGTTTCCGTCTTCTCCTCTGTTGGTTTCGTCTCCGATTTGGAACAAAGCGACGAACTCGTCCATGTCGATGTATCCGTTACCGTCGAGATCAAACTCTTTCATCATCGACATCGTTTCTTCCGGCGACGCCGTAGGACTTAGTGCTCCGATCACGTCTTTAAGCTCTTCGATGGAGATTTTTCCGTCGCCGTTTTTGTCGAACCATTGGAATACTTTTCGGATGTCTTCCATTGATCCTAAGCAGTTTTTAGCGCCGTTCTTCGACATTGCAACAGAGAGAGAGATTGTAGAGAGAAAGAGAAGAGAGAGAAAGAGAAACTGAGAGAACAGACGAACGTGGTTGGTTATAAATAGGAGAGATTCAGGAGAGTGAAGAATGATAACGCGGTTTGTGAAAACGCGTGCGGAGTATTAATTCTGATTTTTTAATTAATAGGAAATCTATTTTATTTATTTTAAGTTTAGTATACAAGATTCTGTTTAGATTCTACGTAACTTTCCGTATTAAACTCTTGATAACTTATATTTTATATTTGAATATATATTTGATAAATATATTTAAAACAGATCTCGATAAAAAATATATATATATATATATATATGGTCTGTCGTTACAAAAGGACATATAATATAGCATCCTTTAACAAGTGGTGTGGACCAGAAAGTTGATGAGAGGAGAGCTGGACTGTAGTTTGTAACTATGGTATGCTCCGAGACCCAAACATGTGGAACCTCGAACACAACTAGCTAGCGACTCGGAAGCGAGGATGGTCAACGATCCAACTAAATGCCCCACTAGTATATATTTGTAAGTTAAAGGAGATAGTTTCATATAAAAACATAATATGAATTTCAATTAAGTCATCAAAAACGATAATCTGTATAATTTGATTTTGATATTTTTATAACTATTTGGTGGTGGCCTAGAGGTCCAAAAACTCAAAAATATGATTTAAACTTGTTCTCTTCAGTTAGAGTTTACTTCATCTTTCTCTAAAGCCCAACTTTCTAAATAATGTTTCGAGGAGTGACCATTTAACGTTTATTGTTATAGTATAACTTTAGTTTTTGTGTAGTAATAATTGGCATTGGTGAATTAGTTCATGAATGTGTCGTGATTATACCTATAGTTCGTGTAATTAGGCTCTTTTCCCGCAGAAGAGAAGGGCACAAGAAATAACATTTTCAGAGTTGAATTTTTTTTTTTTTTTTTGCGACTATTCTAGTTACCAAAATATAAAACATGCCAACAAAGAAAAAAACCCACAAAATAAAAAGATACTGTCGCAAATTAAATCTGTTAAAACTTTAAACTAAGCTCAATCAACAGATCGATTTTTTTTTTTTTTTTGATAGAGTAATAGGTTATATCACACCTTTCTTCTTACTTTCTCATATATCACTTAGCCATCATAATCTTGACAAACTCCTCGTAGTTTATCTGACCATCTCCATCAACATCAGCTTCACGGATCATCTCCTCAACTTCTTCATCAGTCAGTTTCTCACCTAGATTCGTCATGACATGGCGCAGCTCTGCAGCAGATATGAATCCGTTCTGGTCTTTGTCAAACACCCTGAAGGCTTCTTTGAGCTCTTCCTCCGAGTCTGTGTCTTTCATCTTTTTAGCCATAAGGTTTAGGAACTCAGGGAAGTCAATGGTTCCGTTACCATCCGCGTCCACCTCGTTGATCATGTCTTGGAGCTCAGCTTCTGTTGGGTTCTGTCCTAAAGACCGCATCACTGTTCCCAGCTCCTTGGTAGTGATGCAACCTGTTTCCACCAGTGAAAGATTATATTATATCCCATGACAGAATCAGATTGATATCCATATGAAACATGAATGAAACCAAGTCTTGTGAAAAATATATTTCGAACAAGTCTTCTTCAGCTACAAATGGCAGCAAACACACATGATTGTTTGCTTCTCTTAGGAGACCAAACATTTTCTGAGAATTTATCACAACAAAAACAATAACAAGTAGATTCGCTGACAGAATCAGATTGATATGCATACGAAACATGAATGAAACCAGGTCTTATGATAAATTTGTGTCGAATGAATCTCTTTGAGCTCCAAAAGCTATCAAACAACCAAATACATACCCATCAAAAGACGCCACAGAATTTTTCATTATGGAAAAACAATGATAGGAGCTAAAACACATGATTGTTTGCTTCTTTTAGAAAGCTAAACATCGTCTGAGAACTTAAACCTGCGGCAACATACCTCCTTAAACTGTGAAAGAATGACAATTTAAGACTTGATTCGTAGAAAAAAGTCGAAATAGTAAAGCAGGAGACATGATTTTTGCGCACACTTAGTAGCATTGATGCAATAAAGATGCAAATACACTCAAAGAGCAGCACATTTGAATACAAGCAATTGTTGAATCGCTGGCTCTGACCTAGTTTTCACTATTCTTCCTCTAGAGTGAGAACCCAAAGAGAAGTCAGATTTTTACTAGGCCAAGAATCCTCAATCAACACAAAGCAGCTTCGAAGAAACATCATGATAGAAAAATCACGCAAGATACAACATCAATCAAATGACTATAACAAGTAAATATCAATCAAATATCGGCAAGTAATGGAACAAACACGACATCAAAGAATAAGAGATCGAACACAGCAAAATCAGAGGCAAGAACGGCATGGTATCACCAAATCTAAAGCGTATCATACACTCAGACTCGAATATTTTTCAAATCTGAGGCCGATAAAGCACCGATCGCAAACGAAATCGGAAAAGCGACATCCAAATGGATTAAACTAGGAACGATTAGAGAGATAGAGGAAGATGAGACAAACCATCTCCATCCTTGTCGAAGAGGCTAAAAGCTTCCTTAAACTCAGAGATCTGTTCGTCCGTTAGCTGATCCGCCATAACTTTTTCTTCTACGACTTTTGTTTCTCGCTTCAGTGACGATATGCTTTTGTTTTCACAATTTCTAAAACTCTCCTCAAACTTAAATTTTTTTCCTAAATGCTCTTTCTTTTTCATTTTATTTTTTTTTTTGATTTTTTTCATACTTAAAATTTATATAATTACCAAAAAACCAATCAACTTAAATTTATTTACAATCCATACCGCAATCCACTGGGTTACCGATATGGGTCTAAATAATAAATTAAAAATTAAAAATTTGTGGTGGATCCCACCAATTTCTCTTCTTCAAATCAATATTCGGAACTCTTTTTTTTACAAAACCTTGAATTATTAAACCTAGATTCCCTTATAATAAAACAAATACCATGAACCACTAAACCAAGTCAAAGTTTTGTATATGTTTCACATATTTAATATATATAATGTAAGATTATTAAAAATTAACAAATAAAGGAGTTAAACTCATTACCAAAGAACGAAGAGTTAACCAATTGATCTAATGTTTTTTTGTAAATATTATAAACACATTTATATTTAAAAATTCAATTAGTTAATAAATTATAATAATAATTATTATTTATAATTATATTTATATATAAATTATAATTAAATTAAATTTATTTTATAAATTATGGCGAAAACTCCAACAATGGCCGTATCTTCAACAATTGCGACATCCTCAATGGTTACATGCTCAATAGCCATATAATAATAGTTGATTAGTAGTTGATTTAAAAAAATATGAATTGTATATTAGATAAAACTATGTAGTTTTTTTATAAATGAGTATTAATTAACCAGTAGTATCATTATAACTAAATATCAATAAATACAACTATATTTTATGATACAAATGAGTATAAATAGATATAATTACACGTTATTGTACAACTAAGTATCAATATATACTACTACATGTTATTGTACAACCGAATATCAATTGATATAACAACTAACAGAAAATATTTTTGGATTACATAGATTGCAAGATATTGAGCCACTTGCACCAGAACCTTTATTCTTTAGAATTTTGATTATATATTTATGTACTTTTGGCTTTATGTTGATGTTCGCGTTCACACTTGCACGTTTCATGTGGTTGGTCGATGGGAAGAAGAAAATTGTATGGCAAGACATCTTCGATGTAGACAAAGTTGGTCGAGCATTGACACTGATGATGAGAGTGGTGGTCAGGATGGTGGTGATGATGGTGGTAAGATTAAAACATGTTATTTTTCACTTTTTCTAGATTAATAATTGAATATCATATTTAATAGGGTAAACATTGGTTTTAATATCACAAATACATGATTATAACCCATAAAACATAAACTTTTAACCCAAACCCTAATCTTTAATCCCTAAACCCTAAACCCTACAACGTAGTTGTACCAGTAATACACAGTTATATTTTCTAATATATAGTTATACGAGTAATACTAGTTATCAGATTACACATACTTGTATAATTGCTACTTTCAAGTTTTTTTTAGTTATATCAGTATTTTTATCACTTTTTCTAGTTGTACCGAGTACAATAAATCAATAAATTAAAATTAGTAAACTTTCACTTTTTCTGGTTTTATGTGCATTTTTTCAGAATTTTGGTTATAGTTTTTAAAAAAAGTTTTGCTCTATTTTGGTTTTATTTGGTTTTATGTGATTGTTTGTGTAACTATTTTTCACAAATACAATTAAGTTGTACAAATATAACTTGGTACAATTATGTTTAAATTATACAATTGAAAAGTACGAATACAACTTAGTACAACTATGTGTACAACTTAGTACAACTGAGTTCTAAAAATACAACTGAATACAACTATGTAAATAACGTATATAACTGAGTTTTGAGAATACAACTGATTTTGAGAATACAACTGAATAGTACAAATACAACTGAGTATGACTGGACTAAATCACACGCGCCCTCCTGCGCGTTTACACTACTGTTCAATAAAATAATAATAAATATTATGTATTCACACTTGTTCACACTAGAAGCGTTCACACTATAGTTGTACATAGTAATATAAATAACACATAGTTATATAAATGTCAATTTATGGTTTTTCCAGTTATATCGATATTTGAAGTCAATTTTCTGAGTTGTATCGACTACATTATGTTACTAAATTAGGATTAGAAAACTTTCATAGTAATAAATTTTCAAAATTACAAATTTTGAACAATTTTCATACTAATGATCAAACAAGTTAACAACACACATATATGTTTAGGGTTTGTTAAGATTAAAACATGTTATTTTCATTTTTTTCTAGATTAATAATTAGATATCATAATTAATAGAATAAACGCTGGTTTTAGTATACCAAATATATGATTACAACCCAAAAAACTCAAACCTTAAACCCAAACCTTAATCTCTAAACCCTAAACCCTAAATCCCACAACGTAGTTGTACCAGTAATATAAAATTGTATTTCATAATAAATAGTTATACGATTAATACATAGATATTTCAATTTATGAACTCTTTAATACCATGTAATACATAAGAGTTGTACCAGTAAGATATTTTGAGATTAAAACATGTTATTTCGATATTTTTTAGATTAATAACTAGATATCATAATTAATTGAATTAATGATGGTTTCTGTGATCCAAATACATTATTATAACCCAGAAATCGCAAAATCTAATCCCAAACCCTAAACTCTAAACCCTAAGTCGTACAACATAGTTGTACCAATAATACACAGTTGTATTTTTAGTACATAGTTGTACGAGTAATACCTAGTTGTTTCACTTTTTAATACCACAACCACTAGTACCACTCTCCCTTCGGTATTAACATCATAATGAAAACAGTGTCCAGCTCTCTCTACTAATTTTTGTACGTGTCCATTGCTTTTAAATTCTTGGCATACTTCCACATAATTGTACATAATTGTATTTTACTAATAGGTAGTTATACTTTCTATGTAATACATAAAATCCAGCTATATTTCACCATTCCTATCATTAATCACTGAAACAGACATTTAAATGATACACATTACCTTAAATGAAGAACTGGAATTCAAATCCCGTTCAAATTCTCTTCAAATGTCAAACCTAGAAACTAACCACCTTGAAGCTCTACTTTAAAGATAGAAACAAGTCTTAGTCGGTGAAGAACGAATATAAATTCCTTGGCGGACAAGTGCGGAAGATTGCAGACGAGTGCAGATAGTATTACAAATCCTTTCACGTTGTTTGATGGAGAGAAGAAGAATAAGAAATTGGAGAAAATTTAGTTGAGAATGGTAGGTGTGGAGGTTATGGAAGAAGAAGAAGAATGCATTTTTGTGGATCCTATAAAGTTTTATTGTCGTAGGGAAGAGAGAGTGAAATTGTTTTTGTAGGTCCCATGAGAGAATATTGTTTTTAATTTTTTTAATTGTTTTATTTAATTGAAAAAAATAAAAATAAAAGAAATGGAGGAGGGTAACGTGGGGAGAAATGGTGGAAAGTTTAAATGGGATCCACATGAGAGTGTTTTAGAAATGAGAATAGTTTAAATAAAATACCTTCAACAATTAAGAGTGTTTGGGAAATTGACTCTTCTTTTCTCCGAAACTGTGTGTATAATATCTCAACGAACAAAACAAAAACAATTATACGACAAAAAGAAAAAGAAAAATTATTAAAACTATATGCTTCTCTTCACTTACTATAACTATTTCTCACAATCAGTTAAAAAAACATATAAAAACATTGAATTAATTTTGTTATCTTTTTATGTAAATCATGCAGAATAAATGTAAATTATACAGAATAAATGCAATTTAAATAAATCAAATCCTTTAGAATATAGAAATGGAAGCCCCTAGACCTAATAGTTGATAAAGAGTTCACTAATATAATATCAAGAAGTTTTGGATTCAAATCACAAAAATGTGATTTATAATTTTTTATATAGATTAATGAAGTTGAGATTACTAGAATTTGTAGTGTGGTAAATAGAATTATTTATCATGAAAATGGTAGATTTGTCTAAAATCTTCGATCTAACAATTCTAATATTTGTTGAAAAAAACAATTCTAATAATTTGTAACAGAATAACAGGTTATTGGTAATAATTATTGTTATTTGAGATGTTTAACTTTGAATTTCGATTCAATGTTTGATTGATATTTCGGTTATGAAAAAGAAATTCATTCAAGATATGGTATTGGATGGATTATTTTATTTTCGACTTAGATAGTTTGGTTAGTCTGGATTATAAGAATTATAAGTGTAATTGTTATTTCTATTAATAGATATTTATATTGTAAATAATAAAATAAAATAAATGGATATATATATATATATATTTTTATTTTTTTTTTATTGATGAAAATTATATATAAAGTTTTAAAAGTTTTTTGTTCCTAACAAAATGTTCGGGTGCTTTTTATTTAACAAGATAATTAGCAATCTTTTCAAACCATAGAAAAACTATTTTCTCTGTTTTCTCCAACCATATAATTTTTGTGGGATCAGGTGCTCTCATTTCAAGCGGGTGCTCCATCACACTGAAACTGATTGAATAAATGTGATCATCTGGAAGGTTGTCATCTAAATGACATCATCATCAACCTTGTCATTGATTTTTAAATTGAACTCTTGTAACAGAAGTATCCAACACAAGAGTCTGAGTTTTGCATTTCTTTTTGTGAACAAATATTTTAGTGCAACATGTTCAATGTGGAAAATTACTATGGTTTGTGTGGATAATCACCTTCAATCCAACCAAGTCATGGATTTCTGTGTGGACTTCTCAAGAGTGAAAACTATCACCAATAATTCTTTCTCAGTTGTGGCATATTAACACTGATTTTCATCAAGCATGCGACTGATATAGTAAATTACATGCAGCCTCTTGTCTTTCCTTTGATATAGAACTATTTCTATTGCATAATCATTATCATCAGTCATTACCTCAAAGTAGATATCAATCCAGTAGTTGAACAATTAGAGCACTGATCAAAACTCTATTGTCCATGTGAAACTCATTTAAGCAAGCACTGTCAAATTTAAATTTAACCTATTTACACATCAGCTGAGTTTTGAGTTTTTGCTATCTTGGAAAAAAACCAGCATGATCCAGAAAGCTGTTTATTCCTTTGACAAAATTTGGTGGTTGCAAGCTTATCATAATCTTGATCTTTGCCTTATCCTTTTATGCCCTAATACTATACCATCTACCATGAAATAACAATTCTTCCGGTTTATAAATTTAATATTCCAGTTGGGCTTAGAAACCCGCATCTGCATATTGATTTTAGGTCTCAATACAAACAATTCAGCCCATCCATATCTAAGATAAAAGCAACTCAGTAATCAAGTGTACCGAAAGCTTTACCGGAGATATGGCTTAACCGGGATTAATAATTCACAGAGAAAGAAGAAAACAGAAATACAAAAAAGAAAATTTTAAAAAAACTATTTGGTAAGGAACTAAATCTTGGTGAAATCTCACTATGTTAGCAAGGTCTCATAAACAAATTTATGAAGAAAAAAAAAACTACACCACCAAACCAGTCAAACAAGAGATCAAATTAGGAAAAAAAATCATTATTAACTATGTTTTTTCCGTAACTATTTTTTTTTTATAAAAAAGCTGTTATATTGTCATATAGCTAATTAACTGTCTTAATAATCACACAACAATTAAACTTTAACAGATACAAAATCTAAATCCTCTCTTTCGATTTAATGAAACATCATCATCACCAATTCACCATTGCCTTCGGTTCCTCCGCTCACTCTCAGTCTTATTTCGAATCTCTGCGTTTTCTGCTCAGATGGCTCTCCAAGCCACTACTACGTTCTGCTTCTCCGGTCCCATTCTCCGATCAAATCCCGACTCGTTGACTTCAAAGCGTCGTGTCTCCATTAAATCTTCTTCAGGACTCTCTTCTCCGCCGTTGCTCTCAGTTTCACGATCTAATGTCAAAGGTTAAACAGTTTTTTACTTGAATTTTCTGATTTTTTCCAGAAAATTCTCTTAAAATAATGAAATAAACAGAATTTTCTTGAACCCTATACTGCTCTGAGAGGGCTCATACTCTACTTGCTGCTTCTGGATTTAACTGTGTTATGTTACTTAACAGTGAAAGTCTTACGTGTGTATATAGCGTAGTATAATCATTAATAAGCTTTACATAACAAAGTTCAAATTTGCACATATATGAATTTCCTGAGAAGTGAATTAGATTGAAATACACAAGTCACTTGTATCTGTTCGCGAAATTTTTGCTTTTGGCGATTTGATGCAAGGAAAGATCAGTTTTTGAAGAGATGCAAGAAAAAGCTTTTGCTTTGTTCTGAGTGATACATTTTTATGTTTAAAGGAAGAGCATTTTCTAGTGATGGCTCAACGCAAGAGTCTCCCTCTGTGGTCTGTTTTGGAGAAATGCTGATCGATTTCGTACCAACGACTAGCGGTCTATCATTGGCCGACGCACCATCTTTCAAAAAGGCTCCAGGTGGTGCACCTGCAAATGTAGCCGTAGGCATTGCTCGTCTCGGTGGTTCATCAGCTTTCATTGGGAAGGTCAGGCAAAAACTGTGTTTCAGCTTGTAACACTAAAAGCTCTAATTTTTTAATTTTTGAACTATGTGTATGTTGTGCAACAGGTCGGTGAAGATGAGTTTGGTTATATGCTTGCAAATATTTTAAAGGATAACAATGTGAACAATGAAGGCATGCGTTTTGATCCGGGAGCCAGAACTGCTTTAGCTTTTGTGACTTTGACTAGTGAAGGCGAACGTGAGTTCATGTTCTATCGAAATCCCAGCGCCGACATGTTGTTAAAAGAATCTGAGCTTGATTTGGATTTGATTAAAAAGGTAACAGTGGACATTTTGTTATTACTTGAAACATTTACTTTTCTGGAAATATGTGGTTTCATCATATACTATTCTTTTGTGTTCGTTTATGTCTTCATTATATCCAACTTGTCCCTGCATCAAATCATTGTCAAGTGTTTGCATAATATAGCATGTAGCATTCACATATCGGTCTTTTCATTTGATTATTCCTTTGACCTTGTGGCAGGCGAAGATATTTCATTACGGTTCAATTAGTCTTATCACAGAACCGTGCAAGTCTGCTCACATAGCTGCAGCAAAGGCTGCTAAGGATGCTGGTGTGATTCTTTCATATGACCCTAACCTTAGGCTCCCGTTGTGGCCTTCTGCAGATAATGCTAGGGATGAAATTCTGAGCATTTGGGACACTGCTGATATTATAAAGGTGTCCTGGTCTATCTATATATATATATGTATTCATTTGGATATATTTATCTTTCCCTTTCCTTCTCAAATCTCAACTAAAACTTGTTGTCTCTGTTTAAACTTTTGTTTTAAGATAAGCGAAGAGGAGATTGAGTTTCTAACAAAAGGAGAAGATCCGTATGATGATTCTGTCGTCCGCAAGTTATTCCATCCTAAGCTGAAACTACTCCTTGTCACTGAAGGCCCCGAAGGCTGTCGGTACTACACCAAGGTATGATAAGTCACTCTCTTCTTTTTGTTTTTGATACACTTAAAAGTGTATCATAATGGAACCACGTTTCTTTAGTCTTGATACTCAAGGTTGATGGTGTGTGTTTTTTTTTTCAAATCTTTTCCAATTTTAGGACTTTAGCGGGAGAGTGCATGGATTGAAGGTGGAAGTAGTGGACACGACAGGTGCTGGGGATGCGTTTGTTGCGGGAATACTATCGCAACTAGCACGTGATCTCTCATTGCTTCAGGTAACTTCATTGATTATTTTCATTTTGGGTTTGAGCGTTTGATAAGCCAAGACACAATAAATCTACTCAAGGAAGTTTATTATAAACAGCCTAGGAGTGGATGAGTTGGTTAGAGAACAGTTCGTGAGGGCTCGATGTACAAGAATATCAGTTTCAAAGCTTTGTTCTTTATGAGAGTTATCCACATTTTCTAATGCTTATGACCACATAAGCTGAAAAACCCGAGTTGTTTGACTCAGGACGAAGAAAGACTGAGAGAGGCTCTAATGTTTGCGAATGCGTGTGGTGCCTTAACCGTAAAAGAGAGAGGCGCAATACCGGCACTTCCCACGAAAGAAGCTGTACTTGAGGCCCTACTCAAAGCCGTCGTATAGTATCAAAGTACCATATTTCTCTTCTGGTAAACAAAAAAAAAATGAGAAACCATGTAAGCAGAACGGATTTTCGTTTCTCAAATCTGTATTTGTTGTTGTTGTAACATAGCTGTTTAGTGTATCCTGATTCCTGGCATTGTTATTCTATGCTACTAGCTAACTAAACTTGCCTATTTCATGTAAAGTCAGGAGGTACCTTTGAACTTTTATCATTTATTTTATTGAACTAAAGATAATATACAGAACCAGCAGTGTCGGTAGCAATATAGAAAGAAGCAAAACAGAGACTAAGAATTACATATCAGAAACAGACCAAAGGTAAGCTTCTATTTCCGTTGCTTTCGTCTCATTTGTCTTGTTAAACAATTGGCTCTCGTGTCCGTTACTGCCGTCGACTCCTTCCCAGTGTCTTCCCGGTTTGATTTCATAGCGATTAGAAGCGATGAATCCTCTTGCTAGCCAGCTATGCCTAGTGATATTTTGTGGTATAACAAATCCAGTTTCCTTAATCTTCTCGTTGCCCCCTAGATCAACAGAAGATGATGGCTCGCTCTAGTTCCAGTGCTGCTTTTTCTTGACCAAATAAGCCATTGGATCTTTCCATCTAACTCTTTCCTTCGTCATTCGATCAAAAGCTCGGGAATCGGGATCATCCCTGGTCCGAACAAAGGGTTTCTCCTTCTCAAGCTCAAGTTCTTGTAGTCTTACTTCAGCTCCACGCTTCTAAGCTAAACTGATATGATTTTGGTGAAGATCACAAACTCAAAACCGGCACAACAAGGGAGTAGGAGGGATAAGCCTTGCACAACGAGCGTGAGCTCAAGTTGCCAAGGAATGTGGGGTGAAGCGGTCACACAAAGGCTGCGGAATTCCTTTAATTCACCGGACTTGCAGCACCAAGGATATGACGCACCAAGGTACTACAAGGGTTTCTTAGATGGGTCAAAGGATATTACGCACCAAGGGAGGATCTAAGAGAGAGTAGATATTACACACTACTCAGTGATCGAAATTCTTAAGAAAGAAAAGACTTTTTTATTAAAATTTTCGATGAGAAGTACAAATGGCCAAGCCATCTATATATAGAGAAGGAAAGAAAAAAGGTAGAAGGCTTGCATGTTCAGAACACATTCCAAGAACATGCAAAGCCATGCAAGAAGGGAAGTTAAGAGGATAACTCCCAACTCCCAACTGCCAACTACTTTATTTAATGCAAATGAGAGAAGAGAAAACGGGTTGGACCTAGAAATAGCAAATGAGCTTCATGAAAGTGATCCTTCAAGATTCCATCCAAGTCCAGAATGAAAGTGAAGTGATGGGTATGGGTTGATGAAGTAACCAAGAACATGTGGAAGTGTCTTGGTCTGGTTCTAGTCATTGGACCAAATGGAATGGTCCTTGGGTCTTGATCGTAGCTCGGGTCAGGCCATGGACGAGGTCGGATCATGGGATGGTCTGATGATGGTTGACGTCTGGTCGGGTCCTGGTCCTTGTACTGGTACAGAGTCGGGACGTCCGGGTACTGGATTAGGACGTTTGTGACGTGTTGCATGACGTCTGGCTTCATTATATGGACGTTTGTTGAGATGATTGGGTGGACGTCCACAACCTCCTTTGGCCCACCTGTTTCAACTTTAATCAGGACATCCGTAAGTCCGTCTGTGCTAAGCAGGATCACATCATCCCATCCCTCTTGAAAAGGATTTGCCCTCAAATCCGAACTATCGTGAAATTGGTTCAGGCTGGGCATTGACTGGTTTATGGCATTATGTAGTTCCTCTTGTACCTTTTCTGGTTGGTTTTCTTCATGAACATGAAGTGACTGGACCGTTTCTTTGATTTGATCCACCGGTTCTACAATAGAACAACTTAACTCCTGATTGGTGGTAAGAGCTTCTGAAGATGGGCGTGGAGCTTTGTTCTTTTTCCGGCTATTCATCCAATCCCTAAGCGCTTTCTTAAGCGGATCATCAAGGTCGTTCAAAGGCTTTGGCGTCTCCAGCTGTTGGTGAAGTTTGCTTGGTCATGCAGGCTTGTTTTGCTTGAGTTGTTCCAAAACTTCATCACCATACTTTCTTTGTTGAACATGTCTTCCCTTTGAAGAAGGATAGAGACGCCTCTCATATGTCTGGTGAAGCCATTCATCAACATAAGAATCTTGGCATTCACATCTTCTTTTTGGAGACTCCATGGGGCGCCTTTTATGCACTTGATCAGACAATTCACGCCTAGGTGGTTCATGGAACTAATATCGTTAAGGTACTCGCCTTTCATGAATCTGGTCAGGCCATCGACGTCTAGGTGGGGATTCAGGTGGATGATGTAGTTGATGGATATATCTCTGATCTGGATAGAGCGGTCTGCCCCATTCTTGAACTTCATCTCTCCAATGGGCTTGAAAAGAGTCGTGTCGAGCTCTTTGTATCCGTTCCCTGCGTAGTGTAAATGCTTCAACAAGACGATATGCTCTTTCTTCTGAATCGATCATTGTACTCAGCTTATTGTGTTGCTCTGATACCACTTGATATGATCTTGGTGAAGATCACAAACCCAAAACCGGCATAACAAGGGAGTAGGAGGGATAAGCCTTGCACAACGAGTGTGAGCTCAAGTTGTCAAGGGATGTGGAACGATAGGTCACACAAATGCTGCGAAAAGCCTTTGATTCACCGGACTTGCAGCACCAAGGATATGACGCACCAAGGTACTACAAGGGTTTCTTAGATGGGACAAAGGATATTACGCACCAAGGGAGGATCTAAGAGAGAGTAGATATTACACACTACTCAGTGATCGAAATTCTTAAGAAAGAAAAGACTTTTTTATTAAAATTTTCGATGAGAAGTACAAATGGTCAAGCCATCTATATATAGAGAAGGAAAGGAAAAAGGTAGAAGGCTTGCATGTTCAGAACACATTCCAAAAACATGCAAAGCCATGCAAGAAGGAAGTTAAAAGGATAACTCCCAACTCTCAACTGCCAACTACTTTATTTAATGCAAAGGAAAGAAGAGAAAACGGGTTGGGCCTAGAAATAGCAAATGAGCTTCATGAAAGTGATCCTTCAAGATTTCATCCAAGCCCAGAATGAAAGTGAAGTGATGGGTATGGGTTGATGAAGTAACCAAGAACATGTGGAAGTGCCTTGGTCTGGTTCTAGTCATTGGACCAAATGGAATGGTCCTTGGGTCTTGATCGTAGCTCGGGTCAGGCCATGGACGAGGTCGGGTCATGGGATGGTCTGATGATGGTTGATGTCTGGTCGGGTCCTGGTCCTTGTACTGGTACAGAGTCGGGACGTCCGGGTACTGGATTGAGACGTTCGTGACGTGTTGCATGACGTCTGGCTTCATGATATGGACGTTTGTTGAGATGATTGGATGGACGTCCACAACCTCCTTTGGACCACCTGTTTCAATTTTAATCAAGACATCCGTAAGTCCATCTGTGCTAGGCAGAATCACATCATAAACCTTTGCCCCATTCAAATTTTATCTCATGCTTTTTCTTTTGCTTAGATTTATCATACTCCCTCTTTGTTAAATGCTTCTCTGTGATATTGTCACGGAACACAGCTTCTGCGTTCTGACCAGTTAGCTTCAAATCCATGTTCTGAAACCTCAATTGTTCGTCTTCCTTAATCTTTCGATATTCACTTCCAGTGTCCTTGCCACTAGTCGATCTGAGAAAATCTTAATTATATTTATAAAACTAATTAGGAATTTCTTAAATCCTATTTTCCACTTTTTTGTCAATTTAGCTTAGTGATTCTAACATTCCATTTTTCTGTTTATTAAATTTATATCTAAATATACACTAGAATTAGGAAATTATGACATTTACTAAACACTTTTTCATTTTTTATAACCAAACCTATAAAATAAAATCTTAAATCGGGTTTCTCAATAAGAAAACCGATCATAACATTTCCTAAACCCCATTTTTCCTTTTTGTTATTTTTCTAATAACCGAACCGGTAGAATAAAATCTAGAACCGGGTTTCTCAATAAAAAGCCGATCATAAACATTTACACTGGGAAAGTCACTGATATTTATCTACACTTATCATCTTCTTCATTTCTTGCCTTCCCTAAAAAGATCATCGTCTTCAAGCTCTGTAACTCCGAGCATCGCAAGAGCAAGATGACTCTTCATCTCAGATTTTGTCCGCTGCAACTGCGGATAATAGTCGACTAAACCCGAAAGATTTGATTTTTTCCGGCTTGAAAACGTCCGTAACTCTATTTTCCTTTCATCTCCTTTCAGGATTGAAACAATCTCCTTCATTCCTTTTCTACGTGACTCCTCATTGATCACACAGGCTCCTGCAGCTCGGATCATACGCTCCATTTCAACCGAGATTTTTCTTGTACATGTCAGCCTTGGATCAAGCAACTCCTCTATAGCTTCCATCCCTCTATGCAACAACGGTTTCGCCTGCAAAAACCATCAACAAAACTATGTTTCTCAAGCAATCCAAAATGTATTCTTCTGATAAAACCAAGCCATTGATGCAAAGCGGTTATTAGACAAAACTGATTCTGGTACACAAGTCTAAGCCGTGTCAAGTTTAAAGAGGTTGATCCTCACTTGAACCAGAGTTTGTAGCTCAACCAAGCTTGACATAAATTTAGCAAGCGCCAAGTCACAAATTAAATGGCGTTTGGTTAGAAATTAGGATTCCCTTTCCACTTTTAGAATATTAGTAGGGAAGCTTGTGGAATCTAAGTTGCTGCAACTACCAAAGTCAATAGGTTGGTTTACTGGTAGGTATCAAAAAATAAGATAAGAGAATTACCCAAACTACCAAATTTTCTTCACCAGATGGTCTTCTTGTTTCAATTGGCTTTCGACCCGTTATTAGCTCAAGCAACACGACTCCAAAGGCGTACACATCGGTCTTGTCAGATATCTTGCCGTGTTGGAAATACTCAGGAGCTAGATACCTGCAAGAAGTTCCCAACTTGTTTGCATACTTTAATATCCATAAGAATGACTTTATGGGATCATAAGGTTTTCAAGCTAGATACCCGAAAGTTCCTTTCACGGTCTTACAGTGGAATGGAACCGAAGGTGCAGCTGTCCAAGAGGCCAACCCAAAATCACACAACTAAAAGAAAAATTCGAACAAGAATTGCGGTTAGACAGAACAACCTTAAGCTAATCAATAACCAAAAGGTGGTTCAAGTTTACCTACCTTTGGCTTTTTGTTTGAGGAAAGAAGAATGTTAGAGGGTTTGATGTCTCTATGCACAACGCATTGCTCGGTGCCATTATGTAAATAGACTATGGCATCTGCAATGCCTAAAGCGATCTTGTACCTTGCTGACCAAGGCAAACACAAGGAGACCTTCACGCCCTTCTTCTTCTTCTTATCTAAATTCAAAAGCGAGTAAAACCCGTCAATCTCTAATACAACTTGCAGTCCAATGATCGAGGAAAGAGAGGAGATCCTCTGAAGGGTAATTACCGTGTAAATAGTGCTCGAGGCTGCCACCAGAGACATACTTATACACCAAGAAAAGACCATGTTCGTGATCGATACAGAACCCTAGAAGAGGCACAATGTTAGGGCATTTAAGAGAGCTTGCAATCATCAGCTCTCTGCAAAACGACTTTGGAGATTCTTTATCTTCTTTATCAAGTCTTTTGATAGCCAAGGCTTTACGCCAAATCCCCATTGTGCCCCTAAATACATAGCTACAAGCGCCTCTTCCCAACACTCTTCCTAACAAAATTGCAACAGAGAATCAAAAAAATGCATCAGTACAGATAAACTGATGCAAATCAAAACTAATTTGAACCAAATCGTAAAATCTAAAAAAACAATGTAAAACCTTAATTTCCAAATAAATTTGTATTTCACTATACGAACGTTAACAGATGACATATCGAGGAAATTAATGAACAAGTTGGGTCTATATAACTGCTATTGAGCTAGACATTATATGTTTCGAGCGGACACAAAGAGGACTATTTGAGGTTTAGGGTTTACCTTTTGAGAAATTGCGAGTGGCTGTGACAATCTCACTGTAACTGAATCGGATCAAAGTATTGGCCACCGGAGAAATACTCTTCTCAAGCGAAAGAGCCGTCGATTTCTCTGTCTTCTTAACCTCATTCTCCAAATTCACCAGAAGAACAGTCGCCGGACAAGACGAAGATGATTCCTCCCTTTTCATCTTCTCCAGCTCCACCTGTGAGCAGAGACTAAACCTAAATGACGACTGTACAGAATAAGGGTCAGAGTCCATAAGCTTCGGTCCTGTTTCCTCCAAAAGCCAAGCTTTGTTGTGTTCATGAGAGCTCGCTCTGGTTTGGGGAGAGAGGAAACAAGCGAAACCCAGATCAAGAATCATTTTTTTTTTAAAAAAGAAGGGTTTTGATTACTGAAGAGATCTGAAGAAGATCACAAATCAAATACCCAGAAAACAAGAAGAAAAAGAAAAGGCAGAAAGAAAGTGACAACAAGAACTCTCTTTTAATTTTTTAAAAGTAGAAAATTGATTCTTTGAAGCACTTTTAACTTTATAAATGAAAGAACATTTTCTCAAGCAGAAGAAAAGATGAATTAAATCGTCAAATGTATTGTTTGTTGTTGTTGGTGTGATGTTGGAGCAAAGAAAAAAGAGTGGAGGGGGGGGGAAGATGATTGTGAATAAATTAATTATTTTGAATAATTGGATTACAGTTGGAAGAAGATAATTGGTTTTAATTAATTGTTTGAATAATTGTTAGAGCGATGCATTTTTATTAGTCTAAGAAAGACTAGTTGGTAAAAGCTGTTGTTAAATGCTCAAAGAGGGACAAGACCAGAGCCCACGACCACGAGAGGATGAGAGTCTGAATAAATTATGGAAAAAATTAGTTTTAAGTCATTTTTTTTTCTTTCTTAAATAAACTTTTGTAAAGAGTTACAATCAAACCAAAAAAGGGTTACAAACAAACCTAAAAAGGGTTACAAACAAACGAAAAGAGTTACAATCAAACTAATGTTTAAAGTGTCTTTGATATGGTCACCCTCTTTCCTTATTTTTCTTCTTTCTTTCTTCATGTTATCAGAAATTGAAGTCACTAACAGAAATCAAAAGGCCTTGCCCGTTAAAATATGGGTTTCGAAATATAAAGATTGGAATAAGTTAGAGAAATAATTGTAGGAATTTAATTTATACAAGGGTGTAATTTGAATAATTGTGAAGACATTAATATAAACATACGAACAGTGTATTCTAGTCAACAAATTTTTTTTAAACTCAAAATTGTTCCGCAGTGTGACGGTTAAATGATGATTAGAACCCCCATGATACAACTGTAATCTGTCTTTTGTTGGCATCACTCATATCAAAGGAAAAAGAAAAGAAAAAAAGTAGAGGATAAAAAGTTGTAGAAAATTATATGATTTACTTTAATGGTAATATATATGAGATTACCTTTTAATAATCTTGCCAAGAATGAAACTATGTCACAGTGGTATCATTGATTTTAACATATTTTTATTAAAGCTCTTATTATATTTCTAAGTTTTTTACAGCAATTTTATGTTTCAGGAGATAGCTTCTTCATATTCGTGGTTTTAAAATTATTACATATTAAATTAAAAAAAAATACTAAAATAGTGCATAAGAGAAACAAAACATGATCCAACCACATTTCTAACACAAAGCCATCAACCAAGATCCAATAGTACCGAAATTTGTGTATTTCTCAATTGGACATAACCTATATACCACAAGTCTAACCTTCAATTGAGTCATTCCCAGATTATTCTTTGTATTATGGTGGAGATGAAATCTTTTGACTTAGCTTTCAGATTCAAGTGTTTTCAGTTGGTTGGAGACTCGTTTTAGTTAAGACATATACATCTGACCTTGAGGAAAAAACTGTGTAGAGTTAAGCTCCCTCAGATCAAAACACCTCGATTCAAAGACATCAAGCCACATATCAAGGGAAATAACAATTCTCCATCGACTACAGACACATGCCAAGACCATGGGCCAAGTCTCTTGCACTCTTTTGTAAAATTTTTTTATTTTTTTCCTAAAACCTAAATCTAACCAACTTAGGACTTTTCTAACTTTATAAAAACTTGCTTTTAACCTTTTATTATTTTAGCACCGATGGAAACAACATAAGACTATATACATTATGGTTATATAATTGTTTATTATTATACTTGTTTTAAAAGATTCAATGAGGATTCTCACATTTGTGCAATGAGTTTGATTTGATCTTGTTAATAAAATTATGAATTCTTCCATGTCTCTCTGCATTTATTTTTACAATGTTTGAGTAATTTACTTGTTAAGTTGTTAAGTTGTGGAACTTTCAATGAAAACATAGCATGCTATATTAATATCAATTGTTAACTAGGGTTTATCTATTGGTTCTTCACCTTTATTTGTGTTCAATGTTGATTGCTAGAGTAGCTAACAAATAAACTGATCTCTAAGTAAATATGAACTTCAAAAGTGTTAAATATATTTTTTCTGAGATAGTAGTTGGTGAGCAATATATCATAACCAACAAAAACTGATTTACATTGTGAACAATCTTTAACGAGCAAGTTTTAATGCATGTCTCTGAATTTTAATCACCAAAGAAAGCTGAGGGTAAGAATGGATCTAATCAAATCCTAAAATATCAATATGCTTGCTTATGTTTATTTAAGAATTTTTTTTCATTGCTTAACTTTATTCTCTTTTTTTCATTGATTTTTATTGCTTTTATTTTACTTATTTTCATCAATTTATCAAAAAAATTCTACCTTAATTCAAATATTATAAGATTAAAAATGTGCACTTCTGAAATCCTCAATAATTTGACATTAAATATTACATCGTTTGTTGTTCATCTATAGCCATGATTTTCTTAAAGTTTTATTTACTCACAACTACGATTTCCAACGATTTCTCTAGGTTCTGTCTGAATTAGAAATTCCATCTCAGCTGTACAGGTAACATCCTGCTGGTTCAAATATCCTTATACATTATTGTTTGTTGTAGTAATCATAGAGAACTGGTGTTTGGATTTTTTTTCATGGTGGTATCACTTGTTTGTATTTAATACATTTACATGATATCACTTGGTGTATTTTTTATATATTTGGATATTGTTATTATATATCAATATATTTTTCTATGTAACATAGTTTTTAATAGAACTTCATGAAAAACATGCTATATAATATAATTTCGTGTTATAGCATTAACACAATTATATCACTTATATTTTCATGCATCTCAGTTTTATTGGTATATATCAATATATTTTTGTACGTAACTTGGTATTTGATTTGATTAAATTACAACACATAAGATGTTATTTATCAAAACTGCATAATATATCATTACCATATTATATCATTTTTAATCTAAAATTACATGCGCAATTTTATCAAATTACATCATATTTTATAACATGATATCTTGGTATAAATATTATATATCATTATATAAAAAAATAGAATGTTATTTATTCATTACGTGTTATATCATTAGTTTAACTATATAACAGGTTATATCATGAACAAATAACTATTTATTTAAAATTATATGTACAAGCATCATGATATTTTTTAATATTGCATGTATTTTAAGAATATAACAATAGCTTGGATTTTCACACAAATATATATATATATATTGTTATGCTAGTCCATAGTAATTGCAAAAATGAGAAAGATTGAAAATCAAATTCTCCCACTAAAATTTTAGTGAATTTTGCCACCTCATAACTATCTTACCTTTATTAATTTAATAAATAAAATATTATTTTTATAATTTTTTTTTAAAAAAATAGAAAAAAGTAAAAACACACTTATAATAATATTTATTTAATCTCATTTTGGTAAATAAAATATTGCAAAAATATTTTATTTGTTATTTTATGTTTGGTAGGATATTTATTATTCTGTTCCCTATATGTTAGAATATATATACTTCTTTTGCTTTTTGTTCTACACAGTTAAAATACATATTCTAACTATTGCTCTAATTCTAGTTATTGATAGAATACGTTTGGTTATATCCTATTTTTTTGTTATTTGTTCTACGTATATTAGAATACTTATTCTTTTTTCTCTTTGTTATATTTTAAATTTTGTTTTTGTTCTACGTACATTAGAATACATGTTATTATATCATAACTTTTGTTTTGATCTAGTTATGTTATAATGTTTACTTTTTTTTTCTTTTGTTCTGTGATCTACCTTAGAATATGTATTCTAAATTATTGTAGTTGTTCATCTATATTATATGTAGTTTAAAATTTATATTCTGTTTTTTTCTATCCATATTAGAATGTGTCTACTGAGTTTTTAAGTTATTTAGTTTTGAAATTATATGATCTACAAAACTCAAATAAACTGAATATTTTTTTTCTTCTAATTTTTTTTATTCTTTTTCCTATCCTTTGTGTTTCTCTTTTTCTTAGTATTTATAGTTAATTAGTACTATTTTTTAGCGTTTCCTTGTTTCTTCTTTATAATTTGCAAGAGAGATCAAATCAAATCCATAAGAAATTTTAATAAAGTGTGAAAGAAGCAGCACCATTTTCGACGTCATTAATTAGTTTTAATGGATCCATTGTGATACATAAGAACTCTGAATATCGGCTTTGAACAAACCTCACCTAACCTTATGTCTCCTCATACAAACATTCCACTTTCAAGTCTTTCAGTACAAATTCTTTCTCTTAAACCTGTTCCCCATTTTTTAAAATCGAAATTTTGCAACATAAACCGTTAAAAATAAATTGACCGAAGTCAAATTCCCTAGTTTGTCTAGCAAAGGTTACTCAAAGATCTGTTATATTGTGGTTAATATTTAGTTATTTTTATTTTTTTAATAAATTTAATGAATTATTTGTAAAAAAAAATTAATTAGATTTTATAAATTTAACTATTAAATTTCATAAAATATTTTCAAAGTTTATGAAAATATTAAATTTTGAACTTATAAGGCTAAAATTGAATTTATATTAATCTAAGTTTTAAAACATTTCCTAAATTTTAATCTAAATAAATTTTAACCCAGTGTTATTGGATTAAATATTTGTATGATATATTTTAAAATGCATTAAAATTATATTATATTCAATATCCATTTAATTTTTTTAGACTTAAATTTTAATGAATTTCAATGTAACTTTTATATAAAACAAGAGTAAAACAAATACAAAACTTTTCTTCTGAATTTTGAAATATATATTTTTTTTCTAAACAATAGAAGATCTATGAATTGATATCATCAAAAAAATTTAAAAATTGAGACTTTTGGCTAAATAGATGAAAAAAAAAATGTGATGAAGTTAATTGTGCTTTTTTAGGATTAAAAATTCACGTCCAAATAGATAAAAGAGAGAAAAGAAATATGGAAAAATGGATGTGGTCAACTTGTGCTGTAAATTTGAACCAAACCGAACCGAACATACCTAACCTAACCAAAATTTTTGGTTTTTAGTTTATGTTCGGTTAGGAGTTTGATTCAATTCGACATATTTTAAAATCAATTCAGTTATTAGTTCGGTTTGGTTTGGTTTGATCGAACTGATTGATTAACAGAATTTTATTGTAATTATTTTAAAATTAAATAACACTCAAACCAAACCGGTTTATATCAAAGTTATTATAGATTATGTAAAATTAGATCAATTTTAATCAGTATATTAATTTAACCAAACCAAAATAACCAAATTTAACCAAAAAATAAATGAATAACAGTTTATTTAAACCAATTTATCAGTTTTTTTATAAAATTACATAATTTGGTTATTTCAGATTTTAAACTCAAAACCAAAAACCAAACCAAAATAAATCCAGTTAATTTCACAAATGTTTTGAAAACATTGATTAACCAAAAACCAAAAAAAACACTTTGATTTGGTTTCGGTTAACCGAAGTCGCATGTCTGTGGTTAACATTCAACGTTAATGTAGTTTATTGTGATTTCTTATAAATCCATTAAAATTTATTACACATTTTAAAAAATTCAGTTAAATCTTTTAAAATATCTCTCATTATAATTACATTTAATTCCATATAATTTTTTAATCCAATAACACCTCATAAATATCTAAAATATCATATTAAGTTTATTTACAATGCATCTAAAGACTTTGTAGTCTATATATAATTATTTTTGTTTTTTCAATAATCTAAATATAATTTTAAATACAACGAACAAAGAATCGGCTATCTTTTAAAAAAAGAAAAAAGATATACCTAATATTTAGAATTAGGGGTGTCAAATCAGGTTAACTCGTCTTGTTTAACCTGCTCTGCCGGTTGAGCTCAGTTGCAGATTTATAGTGGATTGATCCGCTAAAATCTACGGATTTTAAATTGATATTCCTAACTTGTCCCACATCATTATCACAAAAAAAATGTCTACTATAAGGTTAGATACTCTTTATCTTAACTTGTTTCCATTGAAAAAAGGTTCTTGAGTAGAGGAACAATCATTGGACGAGCAGACGCAATTATTAAAGACGTGGAATCTCTTTGCATCTTGCTTAATCAGTTCTCTGCCAGTTAGATGTGCAGAACTTCAATATGTATTGTGGCAATCCTGGCGAATGCGAATATTAGTTTTCACAGCTTTGAGTTAAGGGGCCTTGTAACAAACGTGATTTCTTCTTTTTAGCCTAAAATCCTGGCAAATGTGTGTAGTAGATATGTCCAAGTGTCAGGAGCTTAACCCACTTCTTGCATTTGTGACTGCAAACTTTATCATCTTGTAGATTGTATCTATTTCTCGATGCATTGCTTAGGTTTTATTATTGTTTTATTTTTGAGATTTAATAAAGAAAAGTTTTCCTCTTTCTGTTTTCTTAGCTTGATTAACGTACAGATTCACTCGGATACTTTGATTAAACAAAATCAAATCTCAAAAGATTAGCTACAAATCTCTTGATTGAGCTGCATATCAAATTCTTAAACTATGCCAGGTTGGTATTAGATTTTTACTGCGCTCCAAAAAAAAAAAAAAATCAATGTGAGACCCAAAAATGGTTCCTCCGACAGATTAAGTAACACGTCAAGTCTTGGCTGATTTTCAATCATAGATGCAAAATCGATGTAGCATGTCTCTCAACATCGTTGTTTTGATGATCTTTTCCCTTTTATGTTTTAGGTTATTTTCCTTTAGGACATAATAATGGTTTTGCTTTTATTTATTATTATAAGAATAATGAATAGGGTCAAAATAAAAATTTAGGATTAGGGTTTGGATTTTATACAAATAGTAATCTTCTTGGCTTTGTAAACGAATGACTATTACTGAATATTAACAAAGAGATTTTATCTTCTTTCAATCCTTATTACAGCTAGAACTCAAGAGTTCTCAGAGAAATAGGAAAATTTAGATTCTTGAATATTCAGACTAAATAAAGTCTTTGCGTTAATTTTCACTACACCACTTTCGTCTAAAGTTATAATATGGTTTGGACCGACTAATGAGATCTTTTTTGTTGTCAATTCAATTATATTATTTCACAGTTCTCTCAAAATATGATTACGAAAATATTAAATAATTAACTTCTTTTGTTAAGACATTACGTGTTGAATGAGTTTGGGCTTTTCATATTTTATATTTAACATATAACAATATATCTGCTTCGCTGATTTTGAGCCTTTGGGTTATAGCGGGCTTTGTGATCTGGATCTTGTCGGTCCATAATGTTCTTAAAACTAAAATAAATCATTATTTTGACTAAATAGTTTTCCTCTAACAAATTAACAAATCTCTTGCTTTATAATACTGTATAGGTGAATTGCCGACAACGCAACAAACAAACAAAAAAAAAATTTATTTAACGATTTAAAATACAGTTGAACAAAACTTAACATAAATACATTATTTACACACTTAAATAAGTGTTAACCGGTTTGGTTGGTTGCGAATGTTTTATCTCAAACAAGACAGAATCATTATTTGGATAAAGGCAGAGGTGGTAATAAAAATAACACCATTCCAATATCAAACTATTTTCAGCTAAAACTAAGTTGGATTACTAAAAAAAAAATCTGGAAAGAATAATTAAACGAATATAGAGTAAAATAAACTAAGTTGGATTAATACACATGCAGTATATTACTCCAAAGTCGACGTGTCGACAAAAGAAATGAAAGTAAGAAGCAGCTTCGGAGGAAAAATGAATCATCGAAAACAATTGAAATATAAAAATTGATCATATATATGGGAATCAAAAAGACGTGTAGATTAGCGGAAGATACGGCGATGCTTTTGCTTCTATGTTCTTTGCTTCTCTTAATTAATAAATATTTTGTGGTTATATAAGTCTGAGTCCATTAATTTCACCTTATGCCAGCTAACAATCCCGATGAATTACTCATAAATATTGTAAGGCAACACTTTAATTTACATTCAACTCATTTTTTTAATGTCACTCGAAAAGATAATGATGTATATGATATGAGATCCATACGTTTCCCGACATTTAGATTTTTTCTATGCCAAATTTTAAATTAATTCCTAAGTTTACAGTGTTGATCATGTGCAGTTAACTGTGGTTAATTGTATTTGAAGACAATTTTCCACGACTTTTATTGGATAAACGCCAAATATAATGACTAAAACTGTCTGCAATAAATAACTTTTTTGTTCACACCAATTTTAAATTTTAATGGTTTAAAGTTTGGAGTGTTTTTATGAATCTTCTGTTCATAGTATAATCGCAAACCATAGTTACAAGTAAAAAATTAAATTTTAGAATATAATTTCCTTAAATTTGATTCATTTGACATTAAGTAAATATGAAAAAGAAACTAATGAAACTGAGTAATTCATCGTAATTTACCCTTAAAGGTAAATAAAATTTCTTTTCACAAGAATGTTTTTTAATTTCAATTAATTGAAAAATTAAAGAATAAATTAGACCGTGGTAAATCTTGTTGGTTAGAAATGTACTAGGTTTTACGATAATATAAAACAATATAACCTATGGTTTCAAACAATTAGGGCGGGACGAAATTTAGCTAGAGTTGTATAACAGTATAAAAAGGTATAATTATAGGAGCAAAAAACCATAGTAAATGTGGTTAATGAGGACGAAATGGAAAAATCGATGAAAAAGTATGGTAAAATAAAAACGCAATGAAACTATATATATGTAATTCATTACTAAAAAATGATAATAACTACAAATTTTATTTAATTGTTTTTTAAGATTATCTTAAAACAATAATATATCATTTAAAGTTTTCAAATATATTTTAGAATGATTGAAAAAAAAAAGAAATAGAAATCCGGGAAAAAAAAAATTAGAATGATTCATCAGTTAGAAAAGTGATTGTCATTATCCGCAACTGTCATAACAAAACGAGAATTAAGAATATTTTGTAGTGTCTCAATATACAAATTAGGATCCAACAAAAAAAACAAAAAAAAATATACAAAATTAGGATTTTTTTTTATATAATCGAACATTGGACTCAAATGGATCTCAAGATCTTGAAAGAACAGGGAGACATTAGGGTCAATATACGAAGGATTGAGACAATGACTCCAAAATAAGTAAATAACACACGTTTAGTAACCCCGGGACCTATATACGTTTTAGGCATGCAACCATTCCAGTATTGTTTTTTAAGTTAAGGATAATGTAAGAACTATATGCATTAATGACTTCGAAGCTTCAAACTGATAAAATTAAAGAAAAATCACGATTAATATTGGGTTTGATTTAATGCCAGCTTCTCTTTCTAGTCACCTAATCAAATTTAATAAAGTAAAAAAAAAAAACAAAGTATTTAAAATACGTCATCAGTTTAAATATAATATTAGACATAACCACTTATATAAACCTTTATCATTACAGAACTACACAAAAAACATTGTCTCTCTTTGCTTACCAGTAGACAACCTTAAAGCCAATTCTCATCAACGAGGGAACACACAAAAATAAACCCTAAAATAAACACTCATCAAAACACCTTAAACTTATTAGTGTCTAATGGCACTCGTTAATGACCATCCCAACGAGCCTAATTACATCTCAAAACAAAACTCCTCCTCATCCGAAGATCTCTCATCACCGGAGAATTATGGGTTGGATCAGCCGGAGGCAGCTTATGCCGGAGGAGGAGGAGGAGCTTCGGCTTCGAGCAGTAGCACGATGAATTCAGATCATCAACATAATCATCAAGGTTTTGTGTTTTACCCTTCCGGCGAATCCGTTGAAGATCACAACTCTTTGTTAGATTTCAACGGATCATCATTTCTAAACTTCGACCACAACAATGATCATCATGAGAGTTTTCCTCCTCCAACCATAAGTTGCGGTGGTGGTAGCGGTGGCTTCTCTTTTTTGGAAGGCAACAACATGAGCTACGGCTTCACAAATTGGAGTCAACATCATATGGATCTCATTAGCCCTAGACCCATCGAAACTCCGGGGACAAACCAAGGCCATAAAGACTGGTTATACTCTGATTCAACTGTTGTAACCACTGGTGCTAGACATGAGTCTATCTCGCCTAAATCCGCTGGAAATAAACGTTCTTATATGGTAATTATCAACGTCAAAATCTTTGTGAATAATTTTTTTATGACCGAGGATTATAGGCCAAGCATGCACAGACTAATTCCCGGAGCTTTTGTGAATATTTTCTATGAAAGATGACTTATGTTATCATTGAATTATGAATAGGGAGAGAGCACTCAACCACCTTCAAAGAAACCAAGTAACGGCGCGAACGGGAAAGCCAAGCCTAAGCCAACAACTTCACCTAAAGATCCCCAAAGCCTAGCAGCCAAGGTTTGCTTTCTTTACTTTTACAATCTTTTATATAAAACGGAAGAATGTCATTTTATCGGTTTTGTTAACTCATACGTTAGAATATTTTTTTCTTTCAGAATCGAAGAGAAAGAATAAGTGAACGTCTCAAGATATTGCAAGAACTTGTACCCAATGGCACCAAGGTACACATCTAGACAAATATTTATCTCAAAGTTATAAAACTATTAAATTAAGTGTTTTGGTAATGAGATGTCTTATTTCTTGCAGGTTGATTTGGTGACGATGTTAGAGAAGGCCATTAGTTATGTCAAGTTTCTTCAAGTACAAGTTAAGGTATGTTAATTATGACAAACATCCCTCACATTTTTCTTTCACGAGATTGATTGATTATATATATATATATAAACATACTTAATTTTGTGTATTGTAAGTAAAATATATTGTTTTAATCTAATATTTGTTAGGTACTTGCGACCGATGAGTTTTGGCCGGCACAAGGAGGAAAAGCTCCAGATATTTCTCAAGTTAAAGATGCCATTGATGCTATCCTCTCTTCATCACAACGAGACGGGAATTCGAATCCAATCACCAACTAATGAAGAAAATTACTCAACATTAATTACGTTGTCATAATATCGGGGAAAACAATGATTCTCTCGGTAACTTTCACGTAAATTTTATAATACCATCCAAAATTAAGTAACGTTAAATTATGTGAAAAATCGAGAAGTGCTTAATGCATCCACATCGAAGTGAAGACAAGAGGCATTGATAACACCGATGATCAGTCCGATATTGGGTCCACACGAGGATGGAATCTTTAACTAGTTAGTAGATAAGTAATAAAATTTAATATAATACATAAATATGTATCTTTTCTTTTCTGTATTTTTGTGTGTTTAGTCTACCGAATACAGATCTTGTAATGGAATTTAAATTCCGAGAAGTGAGTAGTAAAATTCTGCACTTTTGGATTTTTCTTGGGCCTTCACTTTCAGAGAATCTATCTGATTTGTCACCATTCTAGTCTATTTGAATTTTAGCTTGAGTGCTTTTTGACCAACATGCTAATCTATTTTAAGTTCCCAAATACATATACTACAATTATAAAATTCATTTTCACATTCTCATCAGCTTGAATTAATAAAACATATGGTAAAATACAACCAAAATTTCGATATATAGATGAATATTATATATATAAGAGGCAATTATAGCCATAAGAAAATCATAACTTATTAGTTTTTTTTAATTGGTGCTTTTAAAAAGAAAATTAACATATTCAACAAAAGCTATCTATCAGAAATCACCATAAAATAGAAAAAATAAGAAAGCAACAGAAAAACTTATAAAACAAAAAAGGAGTTTTTTTTGGTATACAGAAAAATAGTTGCCTGATTGAAAAATTTATTTAATATAAAGTAAACTATTTTTATTAAAATAATATAAACTAAAATTTACTTTGTGTGCAAGATAGAGACCAGGGGATTGTATATATCTTGATTGTTTCAAAGCAAATCTTTGCTATTAACCTTTCCATTAAGATATCCATATATTATATTAATACTAAGAGAATGCTATATATTTTACTTTGATGATCAAATAAGATTTGTGAATTTTAAACGCAATCGCAAAATACAAACGAACTCTTAGGTTGTTTGTGTTCTGACTTTGCGTTTAAGATTTGAATTAATTTTTGGTAAAAACATTAAAATTTGATTTTTATTTAAAAGCATATAAAATCATCGAAAGCAGTTACTCATTTCGCGATCAAAGAAGATTAACCATGATACACATGACCTTCTTTGTAGAAGAAATATTTTGTTATATATTAATTATTAATTGATTGGACGACATACCTAAAGATCTCGATTTAGCAGCCAAGGTCAGCATGGTGTCCTTTGGAAAAGATTAGGGATACGTGTTCGATTAAATTATTAACATTATTTTAATTTGAACTGATATTTAAATGTAAGTCCAACATTGTTAAATTAATAAACTACATGATTAGCCACATGGATAATCACACATTAAGCGCTGTACTTGTATTTATGTACTTCCGAGCTCCATCAAGTGAATAAGACAAACGAAGTTATTGGAACTCTAATCATTTATTTATTTTATACTGCATTAAGCGTTAATTCAATGATTACATATTTTTCTTACTGGATAATTATAGCCTTTTATTAATTTGTAATAGTTTTAGTTCTATTCCGTTTCTTAATAGAAAAACCTTTCACAAATTGTTTTTCTTCAAAAAAGTATCATTTTATATTTACAATATGATTTATCTTAAAATATGTCATAAATGAATTTTAATGGTTTTCGTATTGTATGTTTTTTACAATGATTTGCATAAGATCATATTTTGATTAATCGCAAAAAGTAACAAGTTGAGCTTAATCATTTTTAGAGGAAGTTTGGTTCATTAATTTAAACAGAAAATGATTGGTTCCAAAACTAGAAGGATATATAAAAAGGGGATTACGAGATATAACATATTTTTTTAACAAAAAACAAAAAAGATATAACATATTTTTAGCTTCAATTTCCTTATATGGCTATTAAAAACTACCTTTTTTGGTGTCAAGTTGCGGGTTCCTTCCAGTTCTTAATAAATGGTATTCATTTAAATTTTGAGTACTAATCATTTTTAAAAATACTAAATTAATCTATTTTATTTCTATAACTAGTACACTAAACTTAAATTAAATTTATTATGTATATTGATAACTCTAATGGAACGATAAATTTTGAAAGATAGACAATTATATGGTATAATTTAAGAAATTGAACAGTAATTAGTTGGTGATTTAACTTGTAAAAGTTTCGTATACTTTTAAAAAGATTCTATACATACAAACATGTTTATAGTAATTTTGTTGGTAGTTGATGCATTAGATAGTTCATTCATTTCATTGGATCATTAAGATGATACTTTTGCAAATCACCCTATATAAAACCTATATACCAACTTTTACTAATATTTATGTTTTTAACTAACAAAATTCACATAAAAATCCAGAATAAATAAACTTAGAAAAAAACAAGCTCGAAAATAATATTTTCTTAGGTTGCATGTGAATTTAGATTGTATATTTATGAGTACAATTCTAAAAAATGGTACATGCATAAAAACAGATTAATGGGTTTTTCAGGGTATAATTCACAGGCCAGCCAATCTTTTATCTCTCGCACTTGAAAAAAATAACATTCACATTCGATAAACCTATTTTGATTTATAGTAAATTGTTTTCACGTGTTATAAATTCAAAGAGTATGCATTTCACAGTGTGTCATTAAACAGAATTATGCATCTTCATCATGAGAGTCACATAATATTCTACGGAAAACTTAGTTTTTACTATATTATTCTTTTTCTTTATAATAAATACTCTAATCAGTTTATATTATTGCATTTCTCACTGTCACAACTCAAATTATGGTCCGTCATTTAGAAGATGGATACCAAAAAAACTACTATACTTTAGTGTTTAGATTTTTATTTTTATTTTTGTTTGAAAAAAGATAATCGAGGACAATTAAAAAAGGTAACCCTTTTATTTTCTATAGCTTGAGCTTGTTGACTGCGGCCCTTAAGCCTGTTACCGATACATAATTACAGGCTTATAATAGCCTAATTATTAACTAATAATTTTTTTACAAGAATCTATTGACGTCATCAATTAATTGATTTTGAGGATATACCTCTGGGAATTCTCCTAATATAATTCTCTTATTTATTGTTTTGATGTCTCCATAATTAAGAACATGAAATTTCATATGCGATTTTCAAAATATAGTTATAAATGCCATGCCACTTCAGCGTACAGTTTTACTTCCATTGTTTACTCGATAATAATTTGTAGTATAAGTAATTTAGTGGATAATATCGTTAAATAAAAGTATGAAGTTGAGCAAAAATGTGATGTAATATGACAAGCTATGTTGTCATGACAGTTGTCCCATGAATGATTTCGTCAGGCTTTAAATTAGATTGACTAGAGACAATTGTTGCAGTTTGTCAAAAATAAAGACTTTGTAAAAGGGTCTTAATTTGTGTATCGTTAATAAATTGTTTTAATTACGTTTTGCTACCCTAAAACTACATTATTATTATAAATTTTCATCCAATTATGTTGCCCGTTATAAGTTTCGATATTGATTTTTTTTTTTTTTTGGCTTTCTAAAAGCATGTAAATCTTCTCCAATCATTAATATGATGTTCTATTAATTAACAAAATATGATAATTTTAAACATAGTTAGAACATCTTCTAGCATAACATTAATAAGAAAAGGGAAGAAATAATTACTAAATAACTAATGAGGAAATTACATAAAGATAAAAATGCACATGATACAATTTAAATCCGAGCATTATATGTATTGTCATTATATGAAAGGAGTTAAAAACTATACATCCCCAAGTCGTATCCTACATATCGAATCACAAACAATGTGTCATTAAGAGAATGGCAGGCTGGATTTGTTATCATTCAGTATTAATTTAATGAACAACTATGATTAATAATTTGGAAGCTCCACGTGCACACCGATTTGATTAATACAACGTGAGCTTCGGATTAAAATACTAGTAAAAAGTCGATTTTTCCCTTTTCCTAATCGCAGTTTTTGTTTGTCATTATCGTTGTTTAGGGCTTCCTAATTAATTATTTTAATGAAATAATCCAAAACAGCAACTTCATCTTATCAGCTTGATGTGGATTGTCAAGCTTGGTATTTAATTTTTGTGGGGTTATCAAATTTTTGGGAGTAGTTTTTCATGCGCACAATACACAAATTTTATACCGAAATACACCAAAATATGATTGAAAAACTTTATTGTTAATAAACTTTGCATATATTTGTTGATTAATGAATTCAATAAATACACTCTAGATCAACCAAGTTAAACAATACTATTAATCCAAAGCATTCCAGTATTGCTTTGTCTATTTAAAACGTAAGAGGGGACCAATATGAATAATTAGTATCGATTCGTGTATAGAATTAGGTTCACATGGCAAATCACATAACAATTATAGTGTATGTTCTCGATTAATGTGGATGGTCCAAATGTTTTTAATTTCTTTCTGTAGTTATTTGTTGTCATTAAGAGCATTTATAGTTCCGAGTCCTTTATGAAGATTTCTTGCATTCTTTATTTATAATTGTTGCCGCATCTTTTAAAAATGGAAACTTTCTTGTATGATTTTTTTTGAGGGGGGGGGGGGGGTAAAAGTACGTTCTTGTATGAGTATGAATTGATTTTTAAATCTATAATTTTTAATCTCTGTAAGATATATATCGTTTGCTTTGTACAAATAACTGTTAGGATTCACCAAAATTAACAACTAAAATTAGGTTTAACCAAAATTCTCAAATCAAGTTAAAAAAAGGTCTGACCCAAGCAAGACCCGAACAAAGCCGGTTGGGACCCACTCGAACCGTTACTGATCTGCTGAGAGGACTGGACAAAAGCGCATCCAAGCGAACTGGACCTAAAGACCGCAACCCGAGCCGGGGTACAAACCATTCAGACCGACTTGAGCAGATTTCCGATAGACCAAACGAGAAAACGACCAAACCGTTCTGAACCAAAGAAGAACTAAGCCAATTTACTAAAACGAAATAAAAGTCATTTTTGGATCTTTTTCTTCGTGGCTCTTTTTAGAAATTTTTGATTCTTTTAAATTTACTTAATTAAATTTAGTTTGTGAGTTTTGACCTCCGAAAATCATAAATTAGTAAAAGTACAGAGTTTTGTAATAAAGTTTTGGAATGAAGCTATGTTCCTTACTTTAGATATCCATTTTTCCACACACATAATTCAGTTTAGCCACAAAGTTGTTTTGATTAATCTAGACTAGGACAACTAAATACAAACAAATAAAAGAGAGTTTTACTATATTAAGTTCTAAATTAAAAGAGAGTTTTACCTCATTGGTTAAATTCTTGGCTCTTGCCATCTCTCAAACTGCGGCCCAAAATAAAAGTTTTGGCTTGGTCTGATTTGTCACTTGTTCATTATTTTTTTACTAATTTTATGTTAAAATTATGGCCAAGTCTTTCTCAAAAATGGTTAAGATATATGAAGCTAAGGACTGTGTATTTCATACTGATTTAAAATTAACTCCACATATTCTATAATCTTAAAATTTTCATTTTTTATTCCGTTATGAAGATAATATTTTTTGTGGGAACCATTTATAAACACAAATGCGAGTAATGTAAAATCTTTCTATTATATCTTGGTTTTATATTACTATGATTTACTTATTAATTTAAAAATAAATATGAAAAGTACACAGAAATCTAGTTAAAAAATTTAAATATAGAAATATTCGAAAATATTAACTGTTCACTGACTTTTCATAGAGTATATAAGATTATAGCTAAATAACACTGACATTTAGAATTTTCAAACATGATTTACAGATATCAGATCTAACCACGCATAAATAATAGTGATTGTGTTTAGAATTATTCTATGATAATCCATCATTGAAATAAACCTGAAGAATTTACTTGACATAAATAAGTAAATTAATTTATATAATGTTTAGTCGAAGAATATAGTTATTAATCAAAGGATATTTTCAGTTCTGCTGGTAAAAGAAGAAGATAACAACTGTTTCGTTTTTAATCAAATAACTCATAGTTCAACAGATTCGATCCAGTGATCCAAACATTTATTTAGGTTCACCGAAATTATGTCAAAAAAAATCCACGATAGTTCAACTCGAATTAATCATTTCAGACAACTTGTATTGGTTTCTCAAGTTGACATTTTTTTAATTTAGTTTAATAGCTTTAATATTTCATAAAATATGGTGATGAGTTCGAACTTTAGATATGTGTAATGAATTTTAATATTGAAATATTAATTTGTATTTTATGTACAAATAATGAAACTTTAGTTTTACTGCCTTTTGTTTAATTAAATGAATTTTTAGTTCAAAATATACGTTTAAAAATTACTTAGATTCAAGTATTTTTTTATCTTCTTACGTTAAAAAATATTTAATATCTAAAAAGAAATAATAAAACAAAAGAATATATAGTAAAAATGGTCACAAAACTTTAAATTATATTAAATTTTACATAAAAACTTGAAAAGACAAATAAATGAAACAAAAATAAACTTCTAAAACATCTTATTTAATAAAATGGAAGAAGTATATATATATAAGAACAAAAAGACAATATCAAAGGCAAAATGAGCATCAGAAAAGTTTATCCATTAGTTACTATGAAAGACAAGTCATATATATATATATATATGTACACATATATACATATATATATAAATATTAATAGATAAAAATAAGGCCAAATAATCAATTAACAGTGATTTAATAATGATTACAAAATTTACGTAGGTTTAAACGATAGTCATAGTTATTTCATTACGATTTCAGTAAATATTTATAACTTGTGGATGTCCTCAATGAAAAAAATACTTTTATGTTTTACAGATTCCGGAGGTAAATTCGAAATAGACCAAAAAGTATTATCCATGTGTTATTTTACAATATATTTTTGTTACATATTATTTGATTTTTCAAATTCACCATTTAAGTTTAATTTACTTAATTATCTATACAAAACGGAATGGCTGCAGTATGTAATATATGTTTCCCATTACATAACTAAAAGGGTAATGAAGAGAGGAATGCATAATATATCTTATGAATTGAACAAGATTGCCGAAATATAGGTATATGAGAACGTGGCTACCAAAACTCTATGGGAAAGAATGAGAGACATGTTGATTGTCCTTTTCTGGCTTTACACTTTCGCGTAGATGCAGATGAATATATTTATAATTTATTGAGCATCTAGACGGATTAGTCCACTTGCGATCAAACCACCTCGTGGACTAAAAATAGTTAATGACTGTTTTTATAGAAAAGAAGGATTAGTGAACTTTTACATATATTTTAGACACTTTTGTAAGAGTGTTTATATGCTTTAACAACTTCGTGGAATAATAGTTTATGAGTGTCTTTGGTAGAGATTAGAGTGCTAGAAATGCAAATTTCGAAAATGCAATGTTAAGAGATGGAATAGGAAAATTAATTATTAGGGACAAAGTTATATATCGAAAATTGGAAAAAGGTTTTAAATAATATATAATGAATATGAGTCAGTTAATTTATTACTAATGGTTTTAGGTTTAAAATACATGTAACTTAATATAATATTAAAGACTGATCATGTTGTCTAACACATCCAAAATTAATTTGATACAAAATTGGTCCACTAAAACTAAATCCAATTCAAAAATTGACCATATCAATCCATATCTGATATTCCAAAATTAATGGTCAAAAACTTATTTTTTAAAGGACATATAAAGATAAAGTTCAACATTAAAAATTAAAATAAATAAAATAATATATAAACATTATGGATCAATTCATTCATTATAAATTGATTATGAATTAAAAACCTATATAATATAATAATAAATACATTAAATATGTATTCTTGCTTTTATTTTATACATTCGGTAAGTTCAATGTATATATTACAAGAACTACGTGATTCCCATGCATACATTATATATATTCCCTCAAAGTGAGAGATCAACGTCAAAGGCAGATAGATAAAACACGTACAATTTCATTTGAATATGTGAATAAAATAGGCTAAACATTTGTGCACATGGACGATCCCATATAAACCGGACTTCATACTTTTCCCCAACTTACTTCACTTTAATTGCATCTATCCATTATATATTATACCTTCATCAACAATTGTTTGAATAAATTTGAAAGTAACACACTATATATATATATAGTAACTAAATTACATTTAGTTTTTTTTTTAAGCTTAAGATTTCAAACTCTCGAAGTTTTGATAGGACTAATTTATGAAGGAAGGAATTCCAAGAGATTTCAATAGTCTTATAAGATAGTTTAATCTATCATTTATTTGCATATTTACTTTTTGTTGTATTTTAATCCAGTGTAACGATCTCTGACCTGAACTAGCATGCTGATGTCTAGTATGTTCCGTGAGATCACATTCTATACGTATATCTCAATGTTTTGTTTCAAATGTAATCTTTTTATAAATTCTTGTCAACAAATGTACTCTTATATATATATTATTTTATTTTTTTAATCGTAGAAGTTTCAAGCTTTCGATCTATAATCTTGTTAATACCAGAAATCAGTCTTTTAAAAATTCCAATTTGAAAAATAACATTCTATACTAAAAAGAATTTGAACTCAGGGAATAAAAAAAACAACTCACTTGCACTATCATAGGCTATTACACATTTGGTAACAAATGTATTATACGGGTTTGAATTCAAGTAGTGACACAATTATATACAACACTAGTAATACAAAATCACTAGACTATTTCTGGTCAAATAATCGTCTGATCTATAACGATGATCAAAACGATGTTTTTTGCATTGCAATAAGTGAATAAAAAAAAATTTTAATTAAAAAGTAATCATATTGAGATTGTCTTGCTAGAAGGTGCTAACAAATCATTTATGAGAAAGGAAGTAAACATTGAAAGCCACATAACGGTGTGAAGCATGCATGCACTATATCTTAGAAGAGAATTTATTTGTTTAATTTGAAATCCATGCATGTGTGATTTCACATGTCTTAAGAATTTAAAGTACTTCGGGTGCGTACTTTCCCTGCGTTATTTATATTATGTAACAGTATAACATATATTTGACTATACGAATCTTCTTACATTGTCTATATATGTGTCACCTCTAGATAAGGGATATGTAGTTTGAAATGCATCTGATTCCTAATCATAAAATAAAAAGAAAATTTACTATTGCCATTCTGAATATGGATCTGTAAATGAGAGTTATTATTAGATGCTTAATCACTGATTTCTTCAGATAAAAAAAATTGAAGGAACTTATTTGTCAGCTAAATTGATTATCTATATAAACAATAAACGAAATTATAGCCTTATTATTGTAGACATTCGCGTGAAGTTAATAAATGTTTCCTATCAATTCTCTTACCGCATATAAAAGTACAAATCAAATGAATGAAAACTATATATGTTAAGGTAAACAAGTTATTTACAAAACAGCCCGAACAGAGTCACTTGTTTGCGGAATCTTCCCGTGCTACGAATCACTCCTCCATAGATGTGAGATGAGCTTGTTAGTGGGTTTTACTCAACCAATTTATCTATGTTTCTCTTTTCTTCATCATACGTTTGTACATAAATCATTTTAGTTGATCCACTAAACTTAACATTTCAAAAAACAAAAACAAAAAAAAAAGCTAAACAAGTTATTACATCACTGATCTCCTCCTATAACCTTTTCCTAGGAGGTCAAGATTTGATTATTGTTGATCCTATATTTGAGCATCAACATCTCCTTCGCCTTCTCGAGCTCTTCAGATACAACATACCATGTGATCACCACGGTGTAACAATACTAACAAACAATTTTGGTCAAGAAAACAATACTAACAAACCACGTCCGTCCTGCACTCGACTTTCACCATTTAATCTAGAAAGGATTTGCACGCTCACCAATTTTGTTTCGGCCAATTGCAAATGGGCTTAGAAGGCCTCATCTTTGTTGTAATTTTCTTCATTGGATAGTAAACATCTTTATTATGGGCCGCATTTAACAAGCACAAGTCTATTAAATATGCACCATAACCTGATCGTAAAGCCATCGATATGATAGATGGATGTGATGGTCGTCTGCAATCATAGGCAACCAAAACTAATATTGATGCTATCCAAGACGTGATGTTATCATATAGAGACGAAAAACATGTGGTACATGCACAATGCACTAGAAAGTAGGTCCAAAACGAAATAAATCAATCAAACATGATTCATCCACGTAAAAAGAATCTGACTGACGATCCTACCATCTGTAACGTTTATGTATCTTTTTTCAAAAACCATATACATTGATTCTCATCAGAAAAATTGGATTCTAACACGTAATTTTCTCACTAAATATTATTATATATTTTCTCACGAAAATTATATCATATTTGACGCATAAATATATACTCTTTCTATGTATAATTTCTCATGAGACTTGTAAAAGTTCGTAAAATTTTACTAAATTTGTCTTTATTTGCAATTTTTTACTGAATAGATTCCATTTAATTAACAGACTGATGACATCATAATATGGTAGATCAAGAGTCATGATGACACTTGGGTGGGAATATGATGATAGGTTTTGCTTACCCTAATTTTAGTGGGAGAGTGGTGCACCTAAAGCACTCTACTATCTTTATTTTTCTTTCTTTGTTTGTTTTATTGTCATAGCAAAAGAAAAGACTGACTTCTCCACCCATAAAAGGTCGAAGATAGTTGATATGATAGTGATACCTTCACAGAAACGAGAAGAGTTTATAGATAAACGACAAATAATCTTCTTTTTCCCAAAAAAAATTATTAGAAGATTATAATTTTTTGGAATGTTTTAGTTGACGACTAAATATTATGAACACTACTCTAATCGGGGAAACTAGCCTAACTATTCTGACTATTGCTTGCCTTTCTCCTACCTAATTTTCCAAAATCACTAAAAGTCAAACTGTATACAAGTAGTTATGAGGGATTGTTAAGTGAAAAGCTAAAATGTTGTTAATTTTGTTGACATCACATCTTATGTTCAAATTCATGAATGTACAGTTACAGATCGTTGAAGTCTACATAGATTCCATGTTGAATTGATGATGTAGTTTAAATATTTAAGAAATCATTATACAAGGTGTTAGGATGTCTCGATGAATATGATTGCATGCAATGGATAAGTGGACAACCCAAAACTTTATACTTTTTCAAGTTTTGCTACAAAAGGCTAAATCGTTTTTAGATTTTTCTTCAAATTCTTTGAAATTTTTATTCTTTTTTTTGTTGATTGCATATATAATGATCGTTGATTATTTGGCTACTGGTAGGGTTGACGGCAGATGCCATGCCACACAACCATTTCTATTAGGGCCTATAATTTTCTTACATATATATCTTAATTAAAGTATATATGAAATGACTAAATTTTGTTGTCTAGTAATTGCTTTGAGTGGATAAAATGTAAAATTGACTTGCACTATCTACAAAAATTATTTTTGTTTCTTTTTTACTTCTATAAACATTAAGCTTTTATAAATGTACACACCACAATATAAATTTTAAATGACAAAAGTATTTTTTTTTTTTTTTACATTAATCGGAGATTAATCTGATTTTTGTTGACACACACGAGCAAACAAGTTCTAAATTATCTCAAAATTGCTATATAAAACGATATATACACTCGTACACATAAGACATGAGAATTACCACAATATTTATATATATAAGAAAAATAAAATAAAAAGGAAAAGAAGGAGAAAAATTGTTATATAAGTGATGATTATTTTCCCTTTCTGCTCCATAGAACAGGAAGCTCCCGTCCACCTTCTCCGGCGAAACTCACCTGCTTCTGCACATGTTTATTACTTTAATTAATAATAATTCCTTTCTTTGACACTTAGGAAAAAACTAATAATTAGCCAAATAAACCGACAAAGTATTAGTTGATGATCGAGGATCTTTATCATATATGAAACTAATTATTCATTAATATGCATCTATGTATACATATGTGATATGTATGGATGCACATTTTTTTGTATATTACGTACGTCATACTCACGTTTATAGATAAGTTAGATATACCCAAGTGGCCTAGTGGTTACAATAATTATTATTAATACACTCTAATCAAATGCTAAAGCAATGCCGGAAATTTAAATTCTCTTTCTTGTCTTGTACATTAATATAGAAACTCTACTCCATTAAACTAATAGTAAATTATTTGCTTAATTCCCTGATATAATACATTATTGCCAAAACAAAAGAAAAAAATATCGTAACAAGTATGATAGTTGACATTATTTAGAATATTATGAATAATGTGTCATCTGCTTATATAATCAATATTTAGATTCTATTCGATTAAATTGTCAGTTTAAATGTAGATTTTAGGTTAATTTGCTGGATATCCATATTTTGATATGTAACCTTGATTTTTTTTTTCTTTTTCATTTAAAAAAATAAAAATTAATAGTTGAGCTTTGACGCGGTAAAATTATTTTGACAAAAATTCAAAGTAACAACAAGAAAAAGTTTTGAAAGAAATACCTCACGTGCCTTAATCAGCCCGGTTCCAAGTTTTCGATGGCTGTCACCACCGCCTCTTCCGCCACCAATCTCGCCGGAGCTCTCCCTATAGAGACTTAAAATCTTATCGGCGATCTCAGAAGCATCGTGGCTCTCCTCCATAAACTTCGTAATCTGAGATCGAGGCAGCCTCAGCCTCACGCTCGTCTGACCAGGTCCTAGCCCAAGCCCAGGCCCATCTCGGCCGTCTGATCTAGCGATCGCGACGTCCGAAACCGTTCTCCGAGAGAGCATGAGCATTTCTAACCGCTCCTTCGCACCGACGTGAATTCCCGACATGACTCGCCGGTAAGGAAGCTTATTATCAGTTTCCGACGTAGTCTCCGGCGGAAGCTTCGGGAGCTCAACGAGAAAATACGTTTTCTTCGGTTTCAAGATCTGGCTCGGCTCGAGCGGTTTCGAGCGAACTCCAAAGTGTTTAACGGCTTCGGAGTCTAACAGAACGTAACCGGGATAATCCGCCGTAACTTCTCTCACTGTCACCGGAGTTTTAATACGGAAAATCTCGCCGTCGATTTTCATCACTTTCGCATTCTTTCTCTTTGCAGTTATGCTGTTTCCCATTTTCTTCTGCTTTTTTTTTTGTTATTAATGGATAATGTGAAATGCTGTCATAAAGCGACTTAGATGTAATAATATGTTGGATAGGTTTGGTTTATAAATATAAGTTATTAAATTATAGTATGTGTGAAGCTGTGAAATTTTATAGAGATTCGTTCAAGTTTTAACGAAAGTCTTTAACGTTGAAATTTTTCTTTTCATAATGTTTGAAAAGAATAATAATCTTGAATTTGTGGGTCCATGCAAAATTCGCAATACATTGATTAACATTTTATTAATTTTTTATTTGTTTGTTAGAGATATTTTTTTAATGTTAATGACTGTAACTACCGCTCGTGCTTTTTAGTGGTACGTGTTTTTCTACATCTCTCCGTGGATGTTGTGGCCTCTCTGCGGTTAACCTCTCCGGTCATGATTTCTGTGAGGCGTGGTGTGCCTTCTTCTCTCCACTCATGGCTTGCTATTTGGCTAAGTTTTGAGGAATGAACTTCAGGTTAACTCTATGAACCTTCAAATTTCTACTAATCTCCAGAGGTACAAAATATATAATAGTTCGCAAATGAAATTGAGGATTGAATGTATATTCTATATATACTCGTGATATTCATGACAAAAACAAAAATGATATCTTTCTTATCAATTTCCAAACGTAAAAGATGAACTATTACACAATCTTGATTGTTTGACTTTTAAACTCTCTAGAGTTTAATGGTTTTATCAAATTTGATGCTTACATGTTTCAACTATGTTTTCCTTTTTTTTACAAAAAAAAATAATTCTATTAAAAAATCAAGAATAAAAGCAATATATAATTTTAATAACATGAGCAACAAATAAAATTTAATAAAAACACATAAAAGAGTTCTTCAAACAACATATAATGTAAGTAGAAAACAATTACTCAAACAATTTATAGAGTAAATAAAAAACAGTTTCTCAAGCCTCAAACCTACAGTGGACAAAGCATTTGAAACATCTATCATGGAATGTGTGATCACGAAAATACATTCCAATATGCAGCTTTCATTTTGTCAAATTAGAAATTGGAGACCTTTATGCAAAATTGTATAATCAAGTTAGGAATAGTTTGGATATTTTAAAGAAATAGACTTCAATTCCATGATTACTATTAACCAATTCATGACTAACTACATGCCTTTGCGATCTTGGAGGCCCGGGGAGTAAATTTTAGTTGATTAATCGACTAGACCACATGGGGCTGGTTGACACGAAACAATTCACATCATTAATTGGGAGTATCTGAATCTTTGTTATTGGAAAGTTTGTTAAAAAAAATTAATACAAATCCAAACATAATTTATAAATTTACAAAGTGAAATAATAATTATTTATGGATAATAACAGATTTATTTAGAGGACATTTAATAATTTAACTACTATTTCAATTGATTTTTTTTTTTCACATGCTTCAACAAACATGATTTATTATTAGCCATAGTTGAATGTTGTATGGTAAGGTCTCCTCGAAATCAATCTCTCCCAAACCCTTTAACCTTTGAATTTGATAGAAGTACACGTATATGCCCCATCTAAAGTATGTTTCACTGAATTTACCAAAAATGATCACTCCACCTTATACATCTTGTTTGTTATAGTACTATAAAATTTGTCATTGAAGTGGAACTAATATTAAAATAGGTTTCTCAAGAATTGAGAATTGAAAATTTTGACAATTAAGTTGTTTACGTTTTAAATTTATACTATACGAAAATCTACACTAAATACATATCTTTTCCCTAACACCTTTTTATTTTTAAAAATAATTTTTTAGTGTTTTTCAGTCTATTTCTTCTATTCATATTTGACATTTTTTGATTAACCTAAAAATTATGAAAAAATGTTTGCTTTAAAAATACTTCGTTTAAATAGGATTGTGTAGTTAATGAGCTTAATTTTTTTTCTTGTTACCGTGTTATGTAGTTAATGAGCTTAATTTATAAAAATAGAGTTGTTTTATTTTTAAATCCGTTTATAAAATTATTTTTTGGACATTTAATAACTAAATGGACAAAAAGAAAATACTATTTATGATTTATTGGTAATATTTTTGAGTATTTAAAAAAATGAAGTTTTTTTTTTTTTTTTTTGTCAACATAGCCTAATGGCTTTAATATCCCTCATAATACTGAGGGGTGCTGGGTTCGAACCCCAGACCTGTGTCATGAATTTCAGAGGTGGCCACCATTGTGCCACATTATTCCGACAAAAGAATGAAGTTTAGAAAAATATATTCTCTATTATTTTGGATAATGCTACTAATAAGGATAGTATGCAAGGAATTTATTAAAAAGCAGTTTCAGATGATAACTGATAGTGGTTTGTTATGTGATAAGAAATTTATACATGTGAGATATTGCACTTATATCTTAAATCTGAAATAAAAGGGGTTTAAAGATAGCACTAAATCTCTATTTGAAGATCATTTTGATAATGTATATAAAACTTTTCAGAATTTCATAATCATAATATTATTATAATAATCTTTATTTTACAGGATCTCTTTGAATTAGAAAGATGTGTTGGAGCTGGTGTGAGCAACACAAAAACACTTTTGGATGTCTATTTGGATGAGCCGAGACTAGCATGAATTTTTTTTTCAAGATTTGGATGTTTTGAGCTACTAAAAAGATAATCATCATCATCTTAGTGATTTAGATAATCATCATCAATAATTTGTTCACCATCATAATACTATAATTACTTCATAATTAGTTTTTAGCATTGGATGTTGGGTTTTAACTCTATAGAGAAACCATTTGCTTCCAAAAAATATTTAAACTTTACTCACATTTGCAACTAGCTAAGCGGATTTACGAAAATAGGTTTATAGTTAGATGATTTTTTGAACTAATTTACATTTTGAATTGTAGATATCACATATAGTAATGACACTGGTATTAAAGATTTCAGAAAGCATCGAATAGTTCATGAATAAAAGGTTCAAAATCAAGAATTTGCTTATCCTTTAGTGATGTTTTTTTGTCGAATAAAAACTAAATATCTATCTAAACAAACCTATATCCTTTAGTGATAAGTATATCCCTTAAAATATATACTTATAGTATATCCCTTAAAATATATACTTATAGTATATCCCTTAAAAATTTGTACATATCCATTAGTGATAAGTATATCCCTTAAAATATATACTTATAGTATATCCCTTAAAAAAATTTACATATCCCTTAGTGATAAGTATATCTTTTTAGAATGTTAATAGAAAAATTAAATTAAAAAAAAATTAATCATTGAATTTATTTGTTTTATTCGTTTTGAGCGCCATTATTAGTTTTTTTGGGGGGATAATTACAGAGAGTGATGATGATATTTTTAAGATATAATTCCCAAAAAATAATAAGATAAAATATAACAAAAATAATGAGATTGATTGTAATCATATCTCAAAAGTTAAGTGATTGGAATAACAACCAATAATTGGAGTAATCATCGAATTGTTATGTTTTCTTAATTTGTGTTACAAATCATTTAAATATAGAGATATTTCTATTTAAGTGTTACAATATGTTCACTAGTATAAATCTATGTAACTATTCTCTTTGTAACATAACATAAAATGGAATACAAAGATGATTTGATTTGTTTTTTTTTCTTGTGTTTTTTTTATCAAAAATGAGATATTAAAATAAAAATATAAAACTAATCAAATAAAAACTAAAAAGATATTTTGACAACAAAAAACTAAAAAGATATCTTAACTGATAATCGAGAAAGTTAAAAACAAAAAACTAAAAAGATATCTTAACTGATAATCAAGAAAGTTATAATATTTTTTTTAGTTTTTATTTGATTAGTTTTATATTTTTATTCCATAATTTTCGAAAGAAAGTTAACAATATTGTGATTTGAAAATGCAAAATTTATGGCATTTTGTTAATCTCATAGCTGCTAAAAATTGCAAATTTCACCCGATAAATAGATGTCTATAATTACAACATTGATAAACTAATCTACAAGAAAACTGCTAATAAAACACAAAGGATCATATTTTTGTTAGCAAGCTTAAAAAATCTATTTATCAATTCTCCAGAGTTTGACTTTGCAACTCTCCAGAGTTTAATGGTTTTATCAAATTTGGTGCTTACATGTTTCAACTATGTTTTCCTCCACGATTTTTTAACACAAAAAACATTTCTATTAAAGACTCAAGAATAAAAGCAATATATAATTTTAATAACTTGAGCAACATATAAAGTCTAATAAAAACACATAAAAGAGTTCTTCAAACAACATATAGTGTAAGTAGAAAACAATTCTTCAAACAACTTACAGTGTAAATAAAAAAAAAAAACAGTTTCTCAAGCCTCAAATCTATAGTGGACAAAGCATATAAAACATCTATCATGGAATGTGTGATCACGAAAGTACATTCCAATATGCAGGTTATGTCAAATTAAACATTTGAGACCTTTATGCAAAATTGTATAATCAAGATAGGAATAGTTTGACATACTTTTTTTTGCATACGTATAAATTTTTGATTAATATGACTAACCTAAAAATTATAAAAAAATGTTTGCTGTAAAAGTAATTTGTTTACAATAGGTTTTTGTAGTTAATGAGCTTAATTTTTTATTTTTTCTTGTTACCATGTTATGTAGTTAATGGGCTTAATTTATAACAATAGAGTTGTTTAATTTTTAAATCCGTGTATAACATTGTTTTTTGGACATTTAATAACTAAATAGACAAAAAAGAAAATACTATTTATGATTTATAGGTAATATTTTTGAGTATTTGAAGGAATGAAGTTTAGAAAAATGTGAAGATATTTTGGATAATGTTACTAATAATGATCGTATGCAAAGAATTTATTAAAAGACAATTTCAGATGATAACTGGTAGTGGTTTTTTATGAGATGAAAAAATTATTTTAATAAAAGGGTTTTAAAGATAGCAGTAAATCTCTACTTGAAGATGATTTTGATAATGTATATAAAAATTTTCAGAATTTTATAATCATAATATTGTTATGTGAATCTTTATTTTACAGGTTCTCTTTGAATTAGAAAGATGTGTTGTAGCTGGTGTGAGCAAAACAAAACACATTTGGATATCTATTTTGATGATCCAAGACTAGTGTGAATGTCTTTTCAAGATTTGGATATTTTAAGCTACTGAAAAGATAATCATCATAGACTTATTGATTTAGATGATATGGTGCCTGATTTGTTCACCATCATATTACTACAATTACCTCATAATTAGTTTTTGGCATTGGGTGTTGGCTTTTAATTTGGTTCCAAAGAATATTTACGCTTTACTCATTGCGGATTTACTAAAATAGTTTTATAATTAAACGATTTTTTGAACTAATTTACATTTAGAATTGCATGTATCACATATAATGATGACACTTGTATTAAAGATGTCAGAAAACATCGAATAGCTCATGAATAGAAGGTTCAAGATCAAGAGATTCAAACATGCCATGAGAGTAACGGTATTTTGTTTGTATTTGAAACTTGTCATTTTTTATTAAAATTTTCTTGTTTGATGATGGAATTTAAAAAACATTTGTTTTTGTTAATGATGCAAGAATCTTGAGATGTGAAGATGTGGCAACATTATGTTATAATCTCTATTGTGTTTAAAATTTAAAGACGTTTTTGTTATAAATTTTTGTGTTTATGTTAATGAAAACGATTATGTTTTAGTTTTTAGGAGCCCGCATAATCAAATGACAAACTAACCCTATCTTCAAATAGAGATACTTAGCGCAAAGTGAGACTAACAATGTAATTAGAAAACCGTTTCATATTTTCAATTGAATTCCGGTGACTTGATAAATCTCCTATAGTTATGTAAGTTACTTTTACTGTATTTGACCCCAAAAGTTTACTTTTACTGTGTTAGTTGAGTAAGCCTCATGAATATGTGGCATCAGTTACTATGCTTCTCTGACTGAGATAGCTAAGCAGATATTTATATGACATATAAATTTTGATTTTATTGTGATTCCAAATACACAAGGCCACATTACATAGGATGTTGTGTTATGATGTAGATCTAACCAAATCAGTAAGATATAAATTGCAGGTTCTTGAATCAAACAATTCGTTAACATGAATATAGTTTTAGGCCTTTACTTCTAATCTACATTCATTTGTTTGCTTATTTGTTTTGTTATGTTGTTGTTGTAGCAAAAGAATGATATAATAAGATACGATTGGTACGATATAAAACGTAGTGGATAAGCGTCCGAATTAAGCAGTTTTGGAGATTAGACTGAAACGATTCAGTATACTAATCACAACCCAAATGGTTAACTGAAAACAGAAAGAGAGTCGCACAATGGGCTTTTGCTTCTACGATTTGAAAGAAGAAAATCTGCTGCATATTAAACAGTAGCAAGAGAACACATAGAAAGGTTAATGAAATATTTATTAAATGCAAATGTGTTTCACAACTCAGATTTAAGCATGTACATTAGCTGCAGAAACAAAGAAAGGAGTAACTGAATCAAATCTCTAGAGTCTAGACTATGTTAATCAATCAGCAGACCACTGCATTCGTAACCGACGGAACCGCAACTGCAGACATGACCATTGGCTTTGTCGAATCCTTTGCAGGCCCTTTTCGTGGTTCGGGCATACACTTAACATGAACTATAGAACCAGACTTGTTCATATTCAAGTAAACTGCATCTCTGTACATCCAATCATCTTCTTCATGGCTAAAGAATTCTTCCAACGGCTCCATGCATAACGCACACATCTTCTGGTTTTCATCGGCAGGCACCATGTGTTGCTTTTGTTTTTCCTCTTCTTTCGTCCCCTTTGTTTCTCCAAAAGCCGCTTTAGCCGCTTCGATTGACGCTCCTGTTGCTACACTGAGCCATAGAGACGAGCTCGCGAACCATTCACGCGATTTCTTCGGTTTCTGGCTCAACCTCGTAGTGCTTTTGCTCGCGTCTTTGGCCATCCTGTTCTTCCTCACATGCCAATCCATATGTTTACTATGCTCTTCTTGGCATTTGAATCTAACCCCACACGATGAACATTGCCTCGGCATATCAGAATACAGAGACTTAATCACAGATTCATCTCGCACATTAAGATTAATTTTATCAAAATCTACCCCAAGAAGACATTCGTTTTCCTTCTCTTTCTCATTGTTGTTAAGAACACTTAGTATATCTGCCAACTCTTTGCTAACAATTGGTTGTGGTAATGATTGTGACACAACTGAAACCATGTTTGGGTGATTCATCGGCATTGAATTTGGCAAATTCGTAAACGCAGGTGGTTGAGAAGTTTGGTTAGCATTAAACCGGACTCCGGTTATGTCAGGGTTAGTGTTGGGTACACAATTCGGAGAATTAACCGGAAAATTCGGCCGGTTCGGAACCCATTCGGGCAACGAATCGAAACCATCTAGCTTACGATAAGGTAAAGGAAGCGGAACCAATTGGGGATTAGGGTTAGGGTTTCCATAACAATAAGGTTTCTGATAATCATTGTCACAAAGAGCAAAAGGAAAGCTATTACTTGAATTATAATCGATCACATCACCGTAATTAGAAACCCTAGACACGTTACTACCATGATGATGATACAGAGGAATCCCGCCGCCAGGTTTAGCCGATTTGAATTGCGTTTGCGTCTGATGTCTAGCGCGTTTCAGAGGAGGCGAGTAACGCATCCGCTCCTCCTGAAAACCTCCAATTCTGCCGCCGCAACCACCGGGATTGTCGATTCGTCTCTTTAACATCGTTCCAGCGTTCCGACGGGCGTTTCTCTGATGAGCGAAGACTCCGTTTGATGACGACATATTAATTCTCGATTCGAAAACCGTATGAGTTTATACGAACAATAAGAACAATAAGAACCCTTGACAGAGAGGAGAATATTAAAAAATTAAACGATTGGGAAAATAGAGAGCAAAATAAACAGAGCAGGCAACCATATTCGTATATATAAAGGCTTAGGTCGGCTGAAAAAGTAAACCGCGTGAAAAGCGCGTTTCCGTCGAATAAACCACGCGGGTTATCTTTTAACTGGGCCGCGCTCGTAAAGCCCAATTTGTTAATGGATCTGATTGTGATGTACAACTTATGGAACTGGAACTGAAACTGAAACTGTATTGTCACTTTACATGGAGTACCTGAAGAACATTTTGAAGAGATACAGAACACAAATAGTGTAAATCTTATTTCATAGGTGTTTTTATCAACGGAGAATTACGGTTAAAGAGATTCATTGTTGGTGGGAATTTGCATATGTTTAACAATTTTGTGACTGCTCGTTGCAGATGTGGGTCCAGCTTTCAAAGGGATTAAGGTGATCCCTCCTGGAATTCACTTTTTATTCTACAGTTCATCGACCAGGTTCAAGTCTTTTATTGGGCTGCACCGATGCTGTACGTGATTTATTGACATGATGTGACATGAAAGTACATGGGCGCTAATATGTAATGTCTTGTCTCATGTACCTGCGAAGTTTATGTTTTCTCTCCTTAATCCAGTCTTCGCTGGTGTGATTATGTATCTTTTTCTTTCCGTGCACACGTTTTCTATGCTTCTCAGCTTCTCTATGTTACTCATTGTTCGAAAAATCACTGTGACGTCATGGGTCTTGTAAAACTCGTGTTTGCCTTCTCCCTTATGCAATTATTACAGTTCCTCAAAGTCATCTACCATCAACTAAAATATGAACTACAGAAAGAGAGTAATGGTCCTGAGATGGGCGTACTTGCACTTCTTGATGATTCTTGGTTAGCTTCAAATAGCTTTCTGCACTTGCTTTGCAATAAATCTCTGACTAGCTTTCTTTACATGTTTCCTTTGAGCGTGCATACGTTTCGGGAAGATCTAGAAAATTTGAGTTCGAACTTGCATTGCTTTTGAGGACTTTTTTGCATTGGTGGAAGAGGCCTCTGTAGCTGATGGAGATTTATTGTCGTGGGTATGTACAAAATTCTAAATAAACAGATCACATCAGTTGTCTCACCAACCCTTATCCTCATTTCTCATGAGGTTATTCTACAGAAAATTCATTTTCACACAGTGTCGTTTCTTCTACCTCGAGAAGAGACTAAGAGAAGAAATCGTATTATACCGAAGAATGTGGGGACATTACTCCAAACAAAATAAAGTTAGAAAGCAACAAAAAAATGAACTAAATTGACATTTAGAAACAAAGTATAGTTCACCTTCATAGCTTCTTCAGCTTTTGACCTCTCAAGCCATTCCAAAAAGCAGTTGCGTGGATCGCTTTCTTACCAGGAAGTTGGACTTCCAGTACCTCCAAAGCTGTGCCTCCTCCACAGGGAAACACCAACGAACCTTTCTCGAAAGTTACATAATCTTGTTCACCATTCAGGATTTCTGTATTTTGGCAGATTCGAGTGGTGAGGATCTTAAGCTCTAGCTCATTTTGCTGACCGCTTTTGTCATCGAGGACTACAACTTTAGTTCGTGTTCCCGGCCATCCTGCGAATGCACGAACCTAGACAGCGGTTTTACCTTTTTTCTGTTTATGATTACATACTAGTTGTTATGTAGAACAAAAGCTTTTTGGTCAAAAGAGAGCCAAGCTTCATCTGGAGCTATCTGTGCATCAATTAAATTAATTCCAGTCCAATATGAAAAATGATGTTTGTTATGCATTTTATCTTCAACATCGTTTTCAGTAGAAGAACCAAATTCCGAATCAGACTATGTAAGATCTCATACAGAAAACGAATGCCTTCGGATGTCTCTGCCTTGTCTTGTAATCATACAAGACACATGCAATAAATACCTTTGGAGCTAAGGTAGCTTTAGAATCATCTTGGGGAACTGCTTTTGATTTTGCTGACCCATCAAATATCGAGGGAAGTTCACGGATAAGAAGCTTCGACCCTGCAAAGTTTTTTCAGCATATATGAGCTGCGAAAATCCCTAAACCCCTAATCATAGAATCTGTAATGTTCAAATGCTGACTTGTATAAGCATTAGAGCCAATAGTTTACCTTCAGAAAATAAGAACGAGAGTAGTTCTGGTGCCTGCAAATGATTCAGTTGAATAAAGGTCATTAAGACTTAAAAAATATGTTAAGATGATCAGCTTATTTGAGAGATAAAGTAATACCTTTATTTGATAATCCACTAGGAACTTCTTAGATGCAATCACCGCCCCTGCATCTAACTTCCGCACCGTAAATGCTTATGACACTCCTGTTTCTTGGACACCATCCTAGAGCAGCCCCAAGTGTTATTGTGAAATCTTGAGTTCAATAACAGGAAGAGTGGAATAAGTTATTAGGTAAAAACTGCACCTATAATTCTCTTTGCACTGGAGCAGCACCACGGTACAGTGGTAACAAACTATGGTGTATGTTCACTGTCCCTAAAAATGGTAAATATTGACTTCAAACACACAAGCCTCTTTTGCAGTATAAAGAACCCGCATCTAGAATGTTCCATTAAGTAGCAATTTCTACTAACCATGTAGTGGAATATGGCAAAATATTCCCATAAGCTGTTGTAATACAAAGCTCAGGTTGCAAATCCCTTAGAGTGGATAAGAATGCTTCCTGCATACAACAAACACAAATTGATCACATGACATCTCGACAAGAAAGGAACCAATTGATCACATCTTTCTAAAAGCAAAGAGCTTGATAATGAGACAAAGGAACCTTACATCTCCAGCCTTTTCAGTGGAGAAGATGAGATCAGAAGGTAAGCCTTTTTCAAGCGCGTATTGCGCTACCGGTGAAGGCAACACTTTTCTTCCCCTACCTCTTCTCGCCGGAGGTTGTGTTACGATTCCTGCAACCTAGATCAAGCCGGAATCAAGCAACAAGATCTCACCACAACATGTCTCTTAATCTTGTTTCGTAGTCAAAAGGGCTAACAAAAATCAAATTCACAGCGTCCATAAACATCTTGTTCCCACGAGAAAGTTAATCATCAAATCAAAATCAGGAATGTTCAAATCTGAATTCCAATATTCAAATCCATTCATAGTAATGAAGAGACCTTCAACAACTGTATTACCTCGAAGGAAGAGTTTGGTGCAGCAGATGCGTCGAAAAGAGCTTCAAGCACTGTCACGGAAACCTCATTCGAAGAAATAATTGAATAGTCGAAGAAATCAGAAAAGGGTAAACCTTAAACCCATAAGTTATGTATAGACGAACATTGGTGAAATCTCTTACTTGAGGAGAGCCGAGGAATATGAGAGGCTTCTTCTTCGGAGATAGAGCTACAGAAGAAAGAGTTGCAGCGGCGTTGAAGCAGATGAAACGACGTAGCATTAGCGCCGAATTCATTATTTCTCCTGCTTCAATGGTTTCGAAGCTTCCTTAGTATATCGGAAACAAAGACGAGACGGAGGAGATAACGGCCTGTGATTACATTTTGGATTTAAACCGTTCCTACCCGAACTGAACCGAAAACTAATACATAACCAGAACCGAATTTTTTTAATTTCGATCTTGTTTTTTTCAGTTAAGATCTAATCATTGAATATTTAGAAAATATTATATTTCGATTATTCAATCAATTTTTATTAATAAAATAATTTTAAAAATATTTAGAAATTTCAAATATTCTGTAAAATATTTTTCTTTAATACTTTTGATAGAGTATTACTTTAAAAATATTTTAAAAACGTAAAAATAATATTAATATAAATAGCTAATTTTTAGTTATATTGTAACTTTATCTATCATAATGTTTTTTGCAAATATAGAAATTATGTGGCATAATGGTAATCACCTCTGTATTCATTAAACCAGGTCTGGAGTTCGAACCCAGTACTCCACATATTATTGAATATATTAAAGCTACTAGACTATGTTAATAAAAAAAAAATATTTTACAAATTCGTTCAACCAATCCAAAATAAAGGATTTTCTCTTCAAAAGTATTCATCACTATAATGTAAATTTTATCTTCTGCTGAGATCCCTCTCCCTCTTATGTCATCTCTTATATCATCACCATCTTTTAAAATAACATTCACCATAATCAAAACAATTGATGCATAATTTATTAATTCCATTTAAAAGAATAAAATATTGTTAATATATAATTATAGTAGATCTCGAGTTGTCTTAGTAATACAAGTTCGTCTCGATATACTAGTTATCTCAATAATATCAGTTTGTCTTCAAATCGAACAGCGTCCTAGATCATGCCTCCGGTATCAATTCAGCTGTATATATATTCCGGTTTACAATCACTTTTACTCCGCCATTCTCGCCTTCCTCTTCAACAACGGAAGGAAGTCGTTGCCTCTTTCGGCGGTGGCTGCTCGATGCTTCTCCAGCGAGGGCTTTCTCGGCTTTCATTTCTTTCACCATGGCTATTGAATTATCGTGGAGAAGTCTGGGTTTCAATGCGATTCGATTCGCTAAACAGAAGAAACCCTATGTTGAAAAGTATCATTTTGGATAAGTTTAATTATTGGACTAATGATCCAATAACCAACAAACCCAAATATTTGACCTAATTTCTAGGAATTTTCTAATATTGTTTTCTCATATCTCCATTTTTTAAAAAATTTCTAGAAAATACAAAATCTAAATATTATTATGAAAATATCTAGATAATTTAATAGAATAATCTAAATTTTAGAATAAAATTTATAAGATATTTTGTAATATGGAGACTATATGTTCCTCCATCCTCCACCACATTTATAATCAAATTTATATATAAGTTTAGAAGATGCTAAATTGTTATAAATTAAAATTTAAGAAATAAAAAGTTTTTTCTTCCCATTTTTTTTGGTTTTACAAAATTCTAATCGTTATCATTATCAAATATTTATTTCCAACAAAGTGGTACAAGAGCTAGAAGATTATGTAAAAGATGTCTTGTTATGGTATTTCCTTCTAAGTTCCAATGTTCATAAAATGCAATTATGACAATTGAGGTTTAAGAATGAGGGTTATCTTATGAACACATGACGTGTGAAAGATAATTGAGAAGAGCTCCAATGAAGCAGAAAATGATGGTAATTTATCTCAAACTCAAAAAAATAGTTTAAGAGACTCAAGGAAGAGAGACAAGGAGGCTTTTTGTCTAATCTATCAAGGATTATATGAAGACACATTCGAGAAAATTACAGGAAGAAATTCAGCCAAAGAAACATGGGAGAAGCTCTGAACCTCTTACAAAGGAGCAAAACATGTTAAGAAGGTACGTCTTCAGGAGAATTTGAAGTGTTGCAAATGAAGGAATGTGAATTCAATCTAATTACTTCTTAAGCTCTTGACGGTTCCTTAAAAGAATAGGTGAGAAGTTAGAGAAGGTGAGAATCATGGAGAAAGATCTTAGAACGTTGGATCCAAAATTCGAGCATGTTGTCACTGTTATTGAAGAAACAAAAGATTTGAAGACTATAACGATGGATCAACTTCTTGGATCATTACAAACCTATGAATAAAATAAAAAGAAGAAGGAAAACATTGTAGAACAAATACTTAAGATATGGAGTGATACTATAAAAGAAAGCGGTCGAAGTCATCAAAGTTGTGGTGGTGATCAATTCTGAGGAAGATGTTGTGGTTATGTATATGGACGTGGTTGGAGGCCCTATGAAGACCATACTAACCAAAGAAGATAAAGCTCATCAAGAGGTCGTGAAAAAGGAAGTCCAAAATCAAGGTACAATAAGTCAAATGTTAAATGCTACAATTGTGAAAAATTTGGACATTAACTTCCGAGTGTAGAATCCGAACAACAATAGAGTTGAAGAAAAGTCTAACTACATTGAATAAATAAGCAAAGGAAATGATATGTTACTGATGGCTTACAAGAAAGATGAACTAGATGAAGTTCATTATTTATGTTAAACAAAGACAATGTCGTCTTTCCAAAATATCTTTTTAGAAATTATGATTTATATTAACTTTTCAGGAGTTTTGATTAAGGATCCCATTGATCCATACATTTTGATTAAGGATCTCATTGATCCATACGTTTTGATTAATACATATGGGTATCTTAGTAACAGTATAATATTCACTTATATCACAACATATTTTTCATAATTCAATCGAATACTTAGAGTTTTCAGGAACATAATTTAATATAGTCAATTGTGTCATTTGAGGATTATACATTAAGATATATCTATCAAGGATTATATCCTTCAGGATTTTCAAGTATCATTATAGTATATCGTATAAGTCAAATTATTTTATTTCTAAATTAATAAGGAAGTTGAAAGTTATTGTATCCACCAGATTATGTATTTTCATAATTAATCTTATATTCATCTTTGTCTTACAATAATACATTTATATTATACATGTTTACATATTTACATGTACCGACTATTGGTCCAAATACGTTTCTCTTTCTAAGAGATTTTAATTCTTTGCTATTGTTTCTTTCGAATTTGGCCAATCGTATACACTTCAATAGACTTTGTTTCATGATCCTATTTCTCATTCATCATATCAACTACTATATTGGATGAAAATATATTACTAACGTCGATTTGCTTATGGTTCCACTTTATATCATACATGATATTACTTATTGAGATGTCTTCATTGTCTCAGGTACCTAAATTTTTTTTTTCTGTTATGTTAATGATCCTGATTAGTAACATGCGGAATGGCAGAATCTCCGCAAATATGTTGCCAATCAAAAAATTTGCGAAATCGCGTATGAAACGCAAAAACGCAAGTCTGCGTTTTGCTGACAAGAAATACAAAAAAAATAATTAAACAGAAAAGTGAATGTGGAATAAATTTTTTGTGGAATCAAATTTTTATAATTATTTTATTATATAATAATAACATTTTAGAATTCTAAATAATTACTATTAAATTTTTAAATTCTAAATATAGTTGTTTTACATAAAATTATTTTAAACATTTAGTTAAAAACATTTAAATCAATAAAAAATATTGAAAAATATTAATAGTCACACTATATTAGATAGATACAAAATTTGCATAATTTGTTTAGAAAAATCAAATGAATTATAACAAAAAAACTTTTAAACATCTTATAAAATATAATAAAAAGAGTAATAAACAAAACTATGATATTTGATTTTTCAACGTCATAAGATATATGATTTTTTAACTTTCCACTCGAAATGATAACTTTGTAGATTTATCAATTTCAAATTGATTCACATTTTAGAATCAACAACATACCCTACTTAGGTCATGTAATATATCTTAGATCCTTCTAACTTTTAAGACTTAAAGAGAATATAATGCATCAAGAATTTTAAATTGCATTCTCATGGGCAATAATATATATATGTGCTCTTCTGGAGCATCCATATATTTCTTCTTCTTAAAAATTCAGTTACATCTCTTGTACCGTACTCACACTTTCATCTTTAGATGAGAAAAATATCTCTTATTGATTACCATTTTAATTTTCTTACTTCTATTGAAAATATAAATTTTTGAAAGAAACTTTTCAGTTTTGATCTTGACCGTAACAATATTAATATCCATTTTCATGTCTTTTTACCACTTTATAGCCATTTTAGTCACTTTTTGGTTAATACTATTATTGTGGTCTTTTTCTTTCTCATTATAAGATGTTATATTTTCTTTAAGAAATGGACCAAAACCAATTGGACATGATTCATGATTTTTCATCAATAGCTATTATTTGGCACTTTCTTAAGGATACAAGATATAAGTTTAGAATACTTTTTATATCTTTTTTATTTTCTCATTTCTACTGAGAATATAAATTATAAAAAAAAAATCTCTTCAGTTTTGATCTTGACCTTGATAATATTCATATCCACTTTATAGCCATTTTAGTCACTTTTCGGTTGATACTATTAGTGTAGTCTTTACCACTTTATAGCCATTTTAGTCACTTTTGGGTTGATACTATTAGTGTAGTCTTTTACCACTTTATAATCATTTTAGTCTTATTTCGGTTGATACTATTAGTGTAGTCTTTTTTTACTCGATGTCACATTCTTTTCAAAAAATAAACCAAAATCAGTTGGACATGATTCATGATTTTTCATTAATAGCTCATTATTTTGTACTTAAGATAAGGAGACAATATATAAATTTAGAATAATGCTTATATCTCTCTTTATGTTAATGTCTCTACAACATAACATTACTTGCATGAAAAGTATGTATTATCCAACATACATACATCTTCAATATTATGTTTACTAGAATGCCAATTTGAAAGTAATTCTTAACATATATAAGAGTTATAAACATACTTAAATGCAAAAACTCATAATGAGTATGCATAGGTAATGCATGTTACATTCATGTTACATTCTAGTGATAATACTTTTGTTTAGATTACTCTAAAGAAATTGTGAATCTTCTATGATAAAATATATAATATTAGAGATAATGGTAATTCAATATAATCATTAATCAAATTATATTATATAAACATCTTATTAATTTAAGATAAAATAATACTCCTATAAATATCATCACATTCAGTAGTTCTTTATTATCATGTCATTAAAAGGTTTTTAACCAGATAATTTAGCTAACAAGTCATATCACACGTGCCAGTTTTTTTCTAAAAAATTATCTAATCGAAATTTATTTGAAAAAAAAAAATATCAATATAAAGCATGACAAATAAGTAGTACTTATCTCGATAGAAAAAAAATAGCGGATATTGGGAATCTGAAATCTCACATGGAAGCATTTTATGTTTCGGAGATGAAAAGAATCCCATGCCAAATCTCATCATTTATAAATAAAAAACACATCTAACCTTGAATGGTACAACATTTTGCTCATAAAAACATGTCCACCACGTTAGTATTATATGAAATAATTGATTTCAAATTCAATTTTATATTTCAAACACTAAAACATAAAAAAATTGAATCTATTTAAACAAACAACATTACGAACGAGATATTAAGCAACATAATTTAGTTCTCCAAAAAAATATATATATATTTTTGACGGATTAATATATATATATATATATATATGTTTGACGGATTAAAAATAAAAATATTTCAACACACTAACTTCACAAATTTTATCTTTTTTATATGCAATCATTCTGTATATAATCCCCCTTAATTGGTATGCTACACAGCCGTTAAAAAAAAATTGAAATGCTACATACATTCCATTATCCAATTTGGTATTTGAGAGTTTAAATTTTTGACTCAAAATCATTATTTATGAATCTGATTCTATTACGAAGTACAGATGTCTCGTTATGGTTATCAAAAAGGGGGAAAAACAACTCAAAGAAACTCTAGAATCTAAAGAAAGCATCAAACGAAAAACAGAGCTCAGAAACCTGATTCTCGTCAAAGCAAGACAGCCTTGAGCATTGGTTTTTCTTGAAAAACGAGAGCATAGGAGGTATCATGAGCATGATTCATGTTCTCAAGCTGCTTAGGGCTTTGTTTAAACTGAGCAGAAACGCCAAAAGGTTACACAATACTCTCACTCGCATTGGCTCGTTTCGCAATCTCGTCTCGTACCGGAAACCGCCGTTACACATACACCGGCGAAGCTTCTGAAACTCTTCAAATGGACACTCAGAATAAGAATTATGGATTCAGACAAGAAAATATAAAATTGCCCTTATTTTCTTGATTAAGTGATAGAGGAAGTGTCACCATTGGTTACGGACACATAATTTTGACTATTCCAAACAAAACATAGAGTATACATATCCTCATTTCATTTCAGGACAGAGACTGAAGTTGACAAAAGGGTTAACCAATGTCCACTAGATTTTTGTCTTTAAAAAAATATTGTTAAATGGTTTTCTACTCAACAATAATATCTTAAGCATCAACACGTGAAGATTGTTTGAGTCCGACAAAAATAAGAGTCACTGTTAAACGGAAGCAAACATAGACGTCGGCATATTATATGAATTTAGAGCATACTTGAACGTCCTTCTTGCGTTACGTTGAAATGGTCTTGTTTGTGAAGTTGAATAGCATTAGTATTGCAGATTCCCTGCAATTTCTTAGAAAAAGGGAACGGGAGAACAATTCAAGACTGAAGTTTATATCCTATAAGAAAAAGCCTCAAGGAGACGAGAGAAAACTCATAAGAGAGACAAATTAGAAAGAAAAAACGAGAGAGAGAGAGAGATAGATAGAAGATGAATGTGCAGGGTTTGTTCTTGGTGGCTATTTTCTTCGCTGCTTATACTCAGTTGGTGAAAGGGCAACCTCAAGCTCTCGACAAGTGCCAACGGAGATGCGGTAATGTCACAATCGAGTTCCCTTTTGGCATTTCTTCAGGTTGTTACTATCCTGGAGATGATAGTTTCAATATCACTTGTAACGAAGACAAGCCACATGTCTTACAGAACATTGAAGTGAAAAACTTTTATCACGACGGCAAGCTACGTGGTCTACTTACTCGATCCTTTGTTTGCTACGACGAGCAAGGAAACGAGACAGTGACCAATACACGTAATATTACTCTGGGTAGTTTAACTCTCTCTGCCAACAACAAGTTTACTTTAGTTGGCTGTAACGCTTTCGCACTTCTAAGCGCTTTTGGAAAGCGAAATTACTCAACTGGATGCATGTCATTGTGCGATTCTCTCCCGCCGACAAATAGAGAATGTAATGGTGAAGGTTGCTGCATGATTGACGTTCCACAGGATAGCTATAGACTCGAAATTGGCCCGGGTCGCTACAAGGACTTGACTTCTGTGCATCACTTTAATCCTTGCATCTACGCATTTTTCGTCGAAAATGGTACGTTTAACTTCAGTTCTTTAGAAGATCTTACAAATCTGCGGAATGTCACAAGGTTCCCTGTGGAACTGGATTGGTCTATTGGAAACAAGACATGCGAGCAAGTTGAAAACGTAATATGCGGTGGGAACAGCACATGTTTAAATTCTACTCGTGGAGAGGGTTATAACTGCGAATGTTTAAAAGGTTATGAGGGCAATCCATACCTTTTAGAAGGTTGCCAAGGTACCTCAAATTTATTACTTTTTTTCTCTTTTTCTTCTTTAGTGTGTTTATTGTTTTCCTCATACATTTCTTGTTGCATCTTCTTGCCTTCTTTTTCCTCGGGCCAGACATCAATGAGTGTATCAATACTATACCTAACTGTTTGGATCCCAGCACCTGCGTAAACACCAAGGGAGGCTTCCTTTGTAATTGCCCATCTGGTTACCACAACGTTTCCCCTACTAGCTGCAAGCGTAAAGAGAGGCCTCAATACTTTAGATGGACTCAAATTTTTCTTGGTAAGCTCCCATCACTGGTTCTGGATTTTCTTGTTTCTTAAACAACTCTGCTTTAATATTATACGTGTAATGTGACCAGGAACCACCTTCGGCTTCTTGGTCATCCTGCTTGGCGTTAGCTCTATGCAACGTAGAATGAAGCACCGGAAGGACAACAGGCTCCGACAACAATTCTTCGAGCAAAATGGCGGCGGCATGTTGATACAGCGACTCTCAGGAGCAGGGCCATCAAATGTTGATGTCAAAATATTTACTGAGCAAGGCATGAAGGAAGCAACTAATGGTTATGATGAGAGCAGAATCCTGGGTCAGGGAGGCCAAGGAACAGTCTACAAAGGGATATTGCCAGACAACTCCATCGTTGCTATAAAGAAATCTCGTCTTGTAGACAGCAGCCAAGTAGAGCAGTTCATCAACGAAGTGCTCGTGCTTTCACAAATCAACCATAGGAATGTGGTCAAGCTCTTGGGCTGCTGTCTAGAGACTGAAGTTCCCTTATTGATCTATGAGTTCATTAATAGTGGCACCCTTTTCGATCACTTGCACAGTTCCTTGTTTGATTCTTCTCTTATATGGGAACACCGCCTAAGGATAGCTGTAGAAATTTCTGAAACTCTTGCATATCTTCACTCATCTGCTTCTATTCCAATCATCCACCGTGATGTCAAAACTGCTAACATTCTCCTCGATGAAAACTTAACTGCAAAAGTAGCCGACTTTGGTGCTTCAAGATTGATACCTATGGATAAAGAACAGCTCACAACTATGGTGCAAGGCACTCTAGGTTACTTAGACCCAGAATACTACAACACAGGGTTGCTAAACGAAAAGAGCGATGTTTATAGCTTTGGGGTAGTCCTCATGGAACTGATCTCAGGTCAAAAGGCATTGTGCTTCGAAAGACCACAACAGTCAAAACATCTGGTGAGTTACTTTGCATCTGCCACTATAGAGAATAGGTTGCATGAGATTATTGTCGGCCAAGTGATGAACGAGTATAATCAGAGGGAGATCCAGGAAGCAGCCATAGTTGCTGTTGAGTGTACAAGAGTGATGGGAGAGGAACGGCCACATATGAAGGAGGTAGCTGCAAAGCTTGAGGGCTTGAGAGTCACAAAAAACAAACATCAGTGGTCGAATCAGTATCCTGAACCAGAAGAGGTTGAGTACTTGCTCGGTGTTGAAATTATATCAACAAGAGGCGAAACCACTAGCAGTGGCTATGACAGCATTAAGAATGTTGGATTATTGGCAATTGAAGCTCCCCGCTGACAATTCAATCCAGCTCTCACTAAATGCCTTGGGATCTTGACCGCTGCCAGATTATGTTTGTTATGAGTGAAATTCTTACTCTCCTCTTTGTCATGATAAAAATGTAAAACTAGTGTATCAAACATGGCAATCAAGAACTGTCTTGTGTTTTTAGATCATTGATCATTGTGTTTTTAACTCCCTTGTTTGTATATGCTACACTTCAAAATCAGATTTGGTATTATAAACTTAAAAGTTCATAAATCTGTTCAGAAGATATCATTATGGTAAAAGAAACAACTCACGTAAGAAATTATAGCATCTAAAGAACGCAAAGAAAGAAAACAGAGCATGTTGTGATCAGAAACCTGATTCCTAGATTCTTAAAAAGCACCACATTCTTTATTTCCTGGCCTGGTTCATCATCAATAATTCTTGGTCAACCAGAGCACATGATTGGTTAAGAGACGGGGGAGGACTCATGAGCATAAGTTGTGTTCTCACATTCCTTAGGTCTTTGTTCAAACCCATTAGAAACGCGAAAAACTTTTCTTTTCTCTTTTGCCTCTTTGGCTCGTTCCAGCAATCTGGCATATACAACTGCCAAAAGCATTATCACAGTTAAGGATATGAAGTTAGTTGTGATAATGATCATGTGATCAATAGATAGAGTTTATCTTCTATATCATAGGATTCGTAACAATGTATATACAAAGATGTAAAAAATTGAATGAATGACACAACAGAGAACTCAGTTTGACATGGTATCAGAGCCAATTCTTGAGTCTAGATTGGAAAAGAAAACTTTCCGGTAAGGGAACAAAGCTTTACTTTTTTGGAAAATAAAGTAAATTACGATATTATCATTGTCTCAGGGGCATCTCATCACATGACAGGTGATATAAAATTGCTCACCAATATATCTACAATCGGAGCATGTCCTATCACTTTACCAAATGGATAACTAATACGTCTTGTGCTCACTAATGTGTTGTATGCACCTTGCCTGTCCATTAGTCATATATCAGTTGCTCAATTGTCAAGAGATATCGCTGGGTCTGTGCTCTTTACGAAAACGTTTGTGTGATACAAGACTTTGATTAGTGCGAATGAAGAGCGTGATGGGGTCTACCACTACACTGACAGTGTTACAGTTCAAGCTGGTCATGGGGGACGACTCTACACTTGTGAACTATGGGATTATCCTAGGTCATCCATCTGCAGATGTTCTTTCTAGTTTATCGCATGTTGGTTGTTTGATTTTAACACAGAGAAAACGTTTATCTCTCGTGATGTCATTTTGTCATGAAGACAAGTTTCCTTATTTTGATGCTACTGCATCAGCTGATTTCGGGACACACAAGATTCTTCGACGCCCTTGTGTCATCCTGTGGTATTTGATAAGAGGACATCTGTCACTCTACTCCTTTGGTCGAATCATCAAGGGGAAGTTGATTAAACAGTCTTTACTTCAATTCACGAAGAAACAGAACACTACTCTGCTGCTGAAACAGAGGATACAGACCAGCAACCTACTGCTTCAGTTACAGAGGAACTTGTATGGATTGAATGAATAATAAAGCAGAGACTTCAGTTTCACACGCATACTCCAGCATGGTATGATATTAGATTATGAAAATTTCTAAGTTTTTTTAAATCTCTGTTTACTATTCTATTGACAAATCAACATAATCAATCACTAATCATCTTCATAATTCGAGTTTTAACAAGTATTAGAAATTTTGTGCTTAAGTGAACAATGACGCCATATTTCGTAAATCTTAATTAAGGAAAAAGTATCAAAAGAAAAACAGAGCTTGTTTATTATCATGACCCTGCTTTCTTCATTCTTCACAGCATGATCACTGTAGTCATATTATGGTAACTGTTCATTATCGATTCTTCTTTAGTCGGGTAGTTAGAGATGTCTTTAACACTAAAAATATCATTTTCTGATGGAAATAACTGTAAGCATAAAAATCTTCATTACCAAGGAGAATACAGACCCGACAAAAGCTCCAAACAACGAACCCTCCTAAGGCATCATAAAAAAATTATATTTTTATGGACATCATCAATATATTTATAATAGGTTTTAAATATGTTTATTTAAAAAAAAAATATATGTTAATTAAAAAAAAAATATTGTGACTTCCTTTTCGCACATGACATGGTGTTTTTTGTGTACAAATGATATTTTTCAATTAATTTATATTAATAATTAATAACTAAGAAAAAAAATATAGATTTTTTTCCTGTCAATTTAGTCTATTAGCTTTTATTATCCTATTAACTCTACGGATGTTGGGTTTGAACAGAAGTGATCACCATTATGTCATGACAAATATAGATTAGTTAAGTGAAAAAAGGCTTTTGAGATTCAATTTTTTTTTATTTTTCAAATGTTTTACCGAATAAATTGGGTAAATCTATTAAAATATTTTTTTTTTTGAAAATATTGGAAAGTTGTTATCGAAATACAGAAGTGTTTATCGCATATTATTGATCATTCCGGTTTCCGCTGCTACCGCAAAAAAAAAATTTCAAAACTAAAAATTATAAAGAATTATTTGCGATCTACCATATCACAACAAAGATTAAAAGGGTTAGCTTTACTATCAATCAAGATAAATATGGTTAAAGATCTCAACTATGTTAGTTTGATAAATGATTTTACTTCAAAAAATGCAAGAAGGACTATAATCCAGTACTAATTTTTTTTTTGGTAATAAATAGTTTATGAAGTTAGTTTATTTTAAAAAAAATCCTATTTTATTTATAATATTATAAAAATATAAAGGTATCAAAAATATTTTCGTCAAAAAGTCATTAGATCGAAGCTGGAAGTAAAATGTAAAAAAAAAAATAATAATGGAAATTTAACTTGAAGTCAGCCTTTGACTTTTAAATAGAAAATATAAGGGTAACTTTGTGTATGGAGTTGTACATATATGTTTTTTTTTTGTCAAAGGAAAACAGAGCTGTTTTTCCTATATACTGCATTAAGGTTGACGAAGACGGAGTTCAACACCAATGTCCACTACTCTTTTTAAATTACCAAATGGTTTTTCTATTCAATAATAATAATATAATTAAGCATAAACAATTGCAGACTGTTCTCTCTCCTCTATGTCGATTTAAACGCACGCGCGATCATTTTTTTTTTTTTTTTTATTTCCTGCCGATTCTCCTCAGAAATCTGGTCAGCTCTCACTAAACGATTTCTAAAATCACAGTATACAACGGATTAGCAAGCTCTGACAAACAGCTTCATCGATCACATGGCCTCTTTATATTTTCATTTCGAGACAATGTTATTGTGAGATCTTTCAAGTGCCCACTGTTCATATATCTGATAGCTCTCCTTCCTTTCTTCCTTTGCTTTAATTAAACGAAGTTTATAAGACTTGAATTCTAGAATTTATCATTAAGTAAAGAGAACGAGGATACATACTGTAAATTCGAATTACTGAACATAACACATCTTTTTCTTCTTCTTTTTTTGTCAACGAACATAACACATCTTTGAAACTAATTAAAAGAGAAATAGCGTCATTTAAATGACTATGAATATTTTATAATCAATTTTCCAGTAACAAACATGTTTTTTTCTTCCATTAACATATTTTCCATAATAGATGTTTTATATATAGAATGTTCTATTTTAATGTTCTATTAACAGTAAGTGAAAATCAAAGTTCCTACTTCCACGACAGATTAGAGGTGAAGTTTCTTGACCAAACTATGTTTTTGGTCACCATATAACGGTTGGAACCTGAGTTTCATGTTGTGTTTCAAGAATTGACATCTCAAAAATCCTCTCTGATGGTGGATCTTGTGTGCGAGTTTCACTGACTACTGAGAAGCCTGAATAACCCTAGCAGTTAAAATTGAGTCTTAAATAACTTTTCTTTTCTTTATATAATTTCGTTTTTGTTTATTTTTATTTTTCTTTATTCTCTATCAATAATACGAAAGGGTGGAAGGGATAATGGTTTAAAATATTTAATTGTTTGAATAAAAAAGGTATCATTTTTCCAAAAGTACAATAAGGGTAACTATGTATAAGAATACAACTTTTTAAGAATAAAAAGTAAATATATTACTTTTTAGAAATATTTCTAAATATATAATATCCAATAAAAATATTTTCCAAAAAAAAATCGGTAAATTTTGTCTAAAAAATAAAATTATAAAACTAAAGTAGTAGTTTAAAATATCGATGTTAAAAGTGATACTAAAATTACTAGGTTAAGTTGATAAAAAATAATAATTATCATTATTTGAGATGGAGAATATAAGATTTGGTCAAAATCAAATAAAAATATTTTGTATTTAATTTGTAAATTTTGTAAGTATTTTTAAAAAAAGTTTAGAGTGGTAGTAGTTTTGAAAAAGGGTGATTGGAAGATAGTATTTTTTAAAAAATTACTTTCTTAACACTGTTAATTAAAACTCAAAATGTTCTTTAAAATTGTTTAACTCTTTAGAAAACAACAAGTTATTCAAACTCCCTTTGAAACCGATCAATGTACCTTCTGTGCTACAAAATAATTTTTTTAATTTTTTTTTTTGGCATTCAAATTACTCCAAAGATCTATCCGAAAAATGGTACAAACACAGTAAACACCATGTTTATAGTTGCAGCTAACACATTTATCATAAAGAATTTTATAAGAGAGTAATTAAACGCTGCAACAACATTTCTATTCGCCAGTAGCAGAACCATTCTGTATCATCGAGTGCTCGCTGGGCAAGTTCTTATCATCTTTCTTGGTTCCTTCAACTTTCCAAAGATCCCAGACTTTAGTTTTAGGTGGAGGAGTACCATCTCCAATCGGTGCAATTAGTCCCGGTTTACCATCATCGATTACAGCGTCTATCAAACCATACTCTTTCGCCTCCCATGGATTCAAGAAATTATCACGGTCTGTGTCTCCTTCAATCTGTAAAGGAATAGCATTAGGTTGAAACGAAAGAACCTTGTAGAAGAAGAATGTCTCGTTCATACCTGTGTTTCGGGCTTCCCGGTGATTCTAGAGAAGATTTTGTTTAGTTTAATCTTGTGGTACATCATTTCTCTTATGCGTATGCTCATTTCCGTTGCCTACACATTCAAGGCTTGTCTTATCAAACATTCGTTAAGTAGGATAGAAAAAAACGAAACCCAGAAGCATGAAACAGATCAAAAGTATCGTACTTTGCCTCCGGCAGTACCAAGTGGCTGATGGATCATAACTTTAGAGTTAGGCATGCAATACCGTTTCCCTTTTGAACCAGAAGCAAGGAGAAACGCGCCCATGGATGCAGCTAGCCCTAAGCAAACAGTTGATACATCTGCCTTGCATTGTTTCATTGCATCATATATTCCCATCCCTGAAAGCATTTCAAAAGAATTGAAAAACTGGAGATCCACAATAGTAACGATAAGAATATGGCGAGATGGGGAACGAACCAGCAGTGATAGAACCACCAGGTGAATTGATAAACAGCGTGATGTCTCTCTCTGAGTCCTCAACATCTAGTAACAATAGCTGACTAATGACCAAATCTGCTGTCATATCATCGACCTGGAGAGTATCAGATTCAAGAAAAACTTGAGTCGTCATAGAACAAGAACAGAGCTTATCTCCAAAAACTCTCCTCTTTTCTAAGTCTCATCAAACAATTTATCGATTCGATTAAGTTACCGTGCTTTCTACTTAAGATCAAATGCTCCACTAATCTAATTCTATCAGCACAAAACAATCCAAACTACATCAACTGCACCAATAATAATTTCTAATCAGCACAAAACAAATTTTTTGTGCATTAACACAGACAAATCTTTACATAATCAAAGAGCTAAAGAATATGGTAATCTTTCTGGGTACTAGTCACTATACAAGATAAATGCAACATGAAAATTCCAGAAATACAAAGTTGGTTTAGATTTTTTTTTAATTCATTTGAAAAAGCTCAATAAAGGGTGAAAATTTGGGAACAAACCTGAGAACCCAGGAAAACGATTCTTTGACGGAGAAGCATGTTTGTGGTGGAGTTCTTCGAAACTGGGGAGACGAGAAGGCGACTGAGAAATGGAAGCAACGGAGAAGCTAGACACATCCCAGTTACTAGATAGGGTTTGTCTGGGTCCAGACAAGTTAATCGAAGACCTAACGCTAAAAGGTTTCGCTCTTTTAGGGATTCTCAGGTGACGGCTTGGGAAATTCATTTGTTTCCCTGAGAGAATCGGACTGAAAAGGAAAACAGGGTTTGAGGTAGAAGACGATACGAGATTCAAACTCATCTCCATTTCATTTTGGTTTCTGAAGTTTTTTTTGTGTTTGATTGCTAACTAAACAGGATGAAGCAAGTGATGGGGCTATTTCTGGAGAGACATCGTTCCATATATTCATTTTGTTCTTTACTAATCTCGAATGTCTTCTAATTAATGTAAATTTAAAAAAAATTTGGTATTTGTATAAATACAAAAATATTTTTGATTTCGGTATAACTTATAACTAATATAATTGGATATCCTAATTATTCTCAATTGTTACTAGTACGAATTATCCGAAACTGAAAATTCTTTCTAGTAGAACCAAACGTTGCCGTATGAAGTACGAACTGAGAGAGATTTGTATTTTTTTTTTCTTCGACATATGAGAGAGAGATTTGTATTACTACGTGTATGATTCTCATTCTATATAACCAATTTTTCTTTCATAAATCTATCATAATCATATTTCTGAAAACCTATAAATTTACAAAATCATCATATAAGTCTATCAAAATAATTTACTGTAACCATTACTGATTCCTGCTAACTCAAAATTATTTGCAATATACAAAATAAATCTACAAAATAGATTAAACATATCACTAAAAAACTAAATATTAATAACAAATCTATATCAATAATATCGAAATCATAATTATGTGACAAAATGGTGGTTATTTCTGAAATTTATGATACATGTCTAAGGTTCGAATCCAGTATTCCACAATATTTAAAAGGATATTAAAATTATTAGGCTAAGTTGACAAAAAAAAAAAAATTATACCAATAATAAATTTATGTCAAACAAATTAAATTTACCATACAGTCTTAAACCTAAAGATTAATAACAAATCTGTCATGATACCCAAATTTATGTCAAACGAAATAATATATATTATTTAACAATTTAGCAATGATAGTTTTGTATAAGGCAAACTTTTTTTCTTGATAGTAAAACTGTTTTTTTTAATTAGGTTATTCTATTTAATAAATGTTAAAGATTATTAGTAACATTCTTAACATATGGTATTGTATAGTAATAAAATGATTTTTTGGGTATATTATAGTTATTGTCTAGGGCTATTCTAAGATCGGTTTAGTACACCTCTCCTTCTTTTTTTCTCTTTCATATTAGTTTAATTTTTCAAAGTGTAGAACAAATGAATAAACCACAAGATTTGGTTCAGTTTTTATAATTCAATTTTGGATCAGATCAGATTATCCAGATTGTAATCTCTTTCACATACTTGAAACCTACGAAAAGAGTAAAGTAAACACTGATAAATGACCAAACCCATCATTCATCAAAAGTTTCTGAAAATAAATTTAGATGTTATGAGAGCTCCCAAAAGCACATGAACAAGTCATTGACACAATAAAGAAAGATGAGGAAAAAAAAAAAGTTCGGGCATTATGTTATGCAAATCCCCCCCCCCCAAAGAAAAACCTCAAACTGTTATCATTTCCTTAGAAAAGCAACAGTTGCCACACGAGATCCTACAGACCCACCAAACATGAACGTCGGGTATGTCCTAACGTGGCTGAGATACTCAAACGGAGGATGATCAATTCTGCTCGCAGCTTCCGAGCCAGAGGAAGACACATTGGTGGCGGAGTTTCCATCTCCAGTTAAACTTGATTTTCTGATGTTAAAATTCTCCACTTCTTCCAAAAGTTCGTCTTTTGTGTTGTTGCACGACGTGATAACCTTGACAGGAAACAGAAACAAAAAGTTTAGGTAACATAGAGACAGTTTGCTTAAGGGTAACAGTTCTATGGCGAGTAGATAAGGAAATTTATAGCAGCTTAACTAAATATTTTCATGAGTCGAGAAGCTATTACCAATATTCCACCAGGAGCAACCAGCTTGGACACTGAATCCCAATACATAACTCTGAAAACAGACAAATGGGAGTGTCAGTGGTAACCCAAACCAATCTAATTCACCAGACCAAGGATCAAAATAAGTGTGCTTGGTAACAGAAACCGTGTGGTAATTTTCTATAAAGGAAATCAATCTAAGGAGGTACCTTTTGACAGGGCCATCAGGATGCAAACCAATGGCATCTAAAGTTCCTTTGTCCATTACCAGCTTGAACTGCCGTTCCAATTTTGTATCGAGGATATCATCAACCTAAGAGAGCAAACCGTTAGTTCCACAACGTATAGGACCTTGGATCTATTTTTTCATATACAATTTCAGTTATGTGATGTTTATTACAATTGACACAACTAGTTGAAAGAAGATTTTGTGTTCTGTATTACTAGATGCTAACTGTATGTAACCAACATAGCCCATTCCTTGATTAAGGTCAGTTACCATTTTCAAGAAAGAAGATATATACACAGGAAAAACAGCACTATTGAGCTAATTATAGCATTTGGGACGTTTACGAAGGAAGAATCCTTGTGGGTTCTGCAAACCTTTTCGGTAATGAAGCTAAACAAAATCATACCATGAAACGTATATTTGGGAAACCATCACGTTGGGAGAGATGTTGAGCGAGTTCTACCGCTCCTTCGCTATAATCAGTCCCGGTTAAATCAGAGAACCTGAGCCAGAAAAGTGCAAGGATGACGAGATTAATAATATCACGTAGAGTCTAGACATAAGATTCTGGTGGGACATGCGCTGGAGTGTATCTGTTTTGTTCAAGTAAAAATTATCAATGATAAAGCTTAACTGCAATATCACATTCAGGATAGCTTGGGCTCCCATAACATTAACGAAACAAGCTCGAGGGTAAAATGTCTTAACCATACAGATATAGCTTTTCACTGCACAAGGGGGACTTAAACCTCGAACAGAGGCTGACTTCTGATCATATTACTCTATATAATCTGAGTCTTAAAAGAAACAAAAGAAATGAAAATAAATTGACAGGATTCTATACTTCATTTCTATACTATCTTCTATGGAACTTCTCTTTATCTTTACAAACAATGGTTCTTTCTATGTGAAACAGCTTCAGAACATAAATTCATCAAAGTTTACTGTGCCGCAGAGACTCATATCCCCAAAAGGTTAGTGATGTACGGCCACCATCTAAGCACCCCTATAGAACTTTGAATTCATAAAATTGATTCTGATACTTTTTGATAAAATAACCTTATGCCAATATGAATTGTGTGCTAGAGTGAAAAATTAATTCAATAGAACAGCTAGGTAGAAGAGAAAGCCAGTACATAAAGACATGACGATAGCTTGTTTATTTAGAATCCTACATGATTCTAAACTTCTCAGACTTACCATGGAAAAGGGTGAAAAGACAAGATTATATACAGTAACAATACATACTTAAGCAATAAAACGCCAGAGCATGAAAAAGGTTTAAAAGCTCACCCCTCCTTAGCAAGTTGATGAAGGAGTAAGCCATTTCCGGTACCCAGGTCAAGCACATTCCAGCTAGACAAATACTTGTCAGCCTGATCATTCACCTCCGTTTTGACACCGTTGTCAGAAACAGACATCTCTCGTTGAGAGATTTCAACGCACAAGTCTTTTGTCCAAGAAGTAACAATTTCCATGACATCATCTCCAAACCTAAGGTTACCAAGAAATGAAAGAAATTAATCAACTTCCATTAGCTAATGACCAAGAAACGAAGGATCTTATCTTTCTCAAGTTCCATAACCAGAGATATAAATGAACGAATCCTTACCAAACTTCGCCGGCATGACCATGCTCCCTGAAATTTGTGAGCTCATCCGAATAAGCTGCGTCCCAATAGCTTTGGAGACCAAGCATTGACTGTCCTCCATCAGCATCTGGCTCTTCCTTATCAGAACTGTGCACAACATTTCAATCATCAATACTCAATAGATTCAAATTAACTAGTGGAAGTAAACCCTAAGATCTGAAAAATCAATACGACATAGTTCACTATTCCTTGAAATTTCCATAAAATGTACATTTTTCCTGACACCAGAACCCCAATTTCTCATTCTTATCCGTATTCTACGTTTACCCAATTTAAATTTCCCGTGAACAAAGCAAAAATTGCTGAGAAAAGCAGGAAGCAGACGAAAGCTACCTGTAATCTGAAGAGACGCGAAAGTTTGCGGAGGATAGAGCCTCGGCGGCGTCGGCGTGGCGCTGATCGTCGTCGAGAGTGCTTCCATACTCGCTCTTGATAGACCACGAATCCGCCGCAACAGATCGATCATCGTCGGAAGCCAAACTATCCGTCGTCACCGCCGCCGCTCTGGCCTGTTGCTGAGGAGTTGTCTCAGGTTCCTCCGGTAGTAATCTGATTCCCGCCATGAGATCAACGCCAGGAAAAGGGGGAAGAAAGTACGGTTGCTCTTTTGACGCAGTCTGATAAAAGAGACGATGAAGTTGAAACTCCTACTTCGGTTAATCCTCACTTATTTGTATATTCTTCTTCCTTTTGTTTATTTACTTTTTAACCATATTATTTATCATTTCCAAATAACAAAAAAAAAACTATCTATATTTATACATTTGCTGACATACTAAAAATTGACTGTTAAATCTATTATTTTCATTTTTAATTATTGATTTTAAGGGAAAATATTTTAATGGTAATATGATACTTTTTATTAATTTAATGAAAAATAGAAAATAACTAAGTATTCTTTTCCGCTCTAAGCTTATATCCATTTCATGATGTTAAAAAAAAGAAAGGCTTATATCCATTTCATTTCTGGTACGTGACCTTAAGTATGACATGGTCTTTATTCTTGGCTCTCATTCATTCGATGAAACACCAAATTGGTAGAGATCATAGACAAAAATCAAATAGAGTTTATACTACATTTACATTTTTACAAAGGAACCATAGTTTAATGTTACAGGTTTTAATGCTAGTATGAGATGGATACCAAATCCCAAGCAAGTTATAGCCCTGTCAACCACATAACTAGAAAAATACAAGGCTCTTACGAAATCTATGAATGACGCTATTTGGTTAGCGTATATAGGAAAGGAAAGATAGATCTCAAGTCTCGAAGTGCAATTTACTCATCTTGAAAACTATGCACTATTAGAGAAATTGAAACTTGAGTGTTGGGCAGTAGTCTTGGGCACGAGTACCAGTTACCCAGACCGTACTTGTTATCCGACTCGTGCCAGCTTGGTTTTTCAGGTATTTGTTACTCACGGGTCAAATAAAGCAAATTCAAATGAGTATGGATCGTTGTGAACTTAACTTTGGAGGAATGAGAGTGAAATGTAAACATTCGAACTTGCGTTATAAACATTAGCTTAACTGATTCATTTTTTGTAGGTTTTGACCGTATATTGTTTAGTCACTTTAGTCATAAGTGTGTAATCACTAATGACTAATGAAGTAATGAGAATGAGATTAAGCATGACCATGACTTGTATTGTAAGTTTGTAAGTTGTTGTTTTTGTAGTTAACTCTCATATGAGAATGAGATTGAGCATGAAAGGTAACTCTTTTTGTTTTCAACTTGTATTCTTATATTTTTAAGATTATTGAATAATGAATTGTGTTATTATCAATAGTATGTGCAGTATTCAGTATTCGATGTATTTGAAGCGGATACTTGCAATTTCAAGTATACATATAAACATATATTTTAAAAAAACAGGTAACAAGCATCAGATTAAGTTACCAGCAAGTAATAAAATTTTAATGAATACTTGAAATAACAGGTATTTGCAATAACATCTAACAAGGATCCAAAAAAATATCTGTCCAAAATGGATTAAATATTAAATATACCCAAAAAACCTGATATCTAACCCGTGCCCAAACCTATGTTGTTGCTAAGATCATTAAAAGTCTTTTAAATAATTGTTTATATTATAATTGTCTTAGAGACATATCATAAGTCTCGTGTGTGAAAACGTATCACTTGGTTTTAGAAAAAATCTTTTATTTTTCATTTATTTTTATTTGTTATTTGGAAAGAAACTTACAGAGTTTCTAAGATGCATAGCATTCCTGAGATTTTGAGAGTCTCATCCCATAAAAAAAAAATTAAAAAATAGAAAATTAACTCATTTGAGTTTGAGACTTCTCACTATACTCTTAGTTTTGAGACGGTTTTTAAGATTTTTTACTTTTAACTTTTGTCTCTTTCCTCTTTTTAATCATTCAATATAATAATAATAAAATAAATTATAAAATATTAAATATGATACTCATCACAATTTCAAAGATGTTGATAGTTTAAGACCATCAGCAACCCTTATACTATATGCGTCTCATCCATAAAAAAGAAAATAGAAAAACAAATAAAAAGTAAAAAAACCCAGACTTCGAGACAAAACGTCTCATTCCAGCATATGTGTTGAGACGGGTTCTTATTTTTTCCTTCATGTTTTATCTTCAGTTTCTTCTCTTTCTCTTTTTTTAATATAATATTAATAAAATAAATAATAAAATATTAATATGAAACTTTAAAGAGGATCAGCGATACTGATGCTCTAAGGTTCATTGTTTAAGCGACGGCCTACAAGTAAAGCAAAAGTTACTAGTATATTGATGTTGTTAAAACGTAGTTTCTTTTTGCTAAGAAAAAACACTTGATCACAGAGTTGGCCTCTTCTTCAAGTTCTCCTCACTTCTTGCTTCTGTTACTTGGGTAAAACATATAGAAGAAATTGATTCAGCTTGTAGCATTGTAATTACATCTGATTATATTGAAAGATGCAGAGAATCTGCCGATGTACTCTTAGTTTTCTAAAAGATGCATAGAAATATTGAAAAAGTCACACGTGTGTATGTTATAGTATATATTCGTAAATCCAAATTTTAATAAATTAAACTTCTGTGTTAATAAGAATTTGAAAAAAATTATATGAACATGTATGAATTAAATCATCGTTAAATTTCAGTTTAATTTTTTTCGGATGAAATATGGTGACCTCAACTGGAGAAAACAAAAATTAAGTAGAAAATGTGATATCGTTTGTTGGTCCAAATCCCTTTCACCAATGTTATTTGCAGGTGCTTACGGTTGTCTTATATCAATTACATATATCTATGGAGTTAATTGGATCTGAAAAGAAATCACATTCTCATACAGATCTTGAAACATCATTGAAAATGGAAGTAGAACAACCATATCTCTCAGGGTCGTTGTAGGTTTCTCAGTTGTTTTGGTTGTATTTCTCATGCTATTGGCAGATGATATTCTCCAGCTTTCTGTAATGAACTTATCGATCAAGTGCCCATCACATTTTGCATGTTTGCATTTATATAAAAATCTCCAAGCCGATTACTACAAGGCATAAAATAAGCAAAAATAGTAAAATTCTTTCTTGATCTATATATATATATATATATATTTTTTTTTTTGTTGAAAATTTGCAACAAATTTATAATGAATCATATTTAGCTATGAACCTTTAACAATGATTTGAAATCGTCACAAATCTATTGTAATTTGGTTGCAAAGACTTTGTAATGATTTCTTCCTTTGCTATAAAATTTGATTTTTTTTTTTTTTTTTGTAGTGTTTGAAAACGTATGGGCTTATTACCAGCCTACAAGATGTCTTCATGCTCAGACAAAGCCAGGTACAAGTTATGCATGTGACGATAAGCAATGCTACAGAAACACAAACCAAACACTGAAACAATAAAATATAAATACAAATCAAAATATCTTAAAAATGTGGAAAATCATAAATATGTGAATTACCAAGCTCTGTTCCTTTCTCGCCATATGTGATATAGTGTGCTATGGAGCACATATCTTAACAGAAATTGATTGAGGTGATCTAAGCTGGTATTGGTTATAAGCATGACTTGTTCCTCCCAACTTTTCAAGTACTGGGGTCAATGTAATTCGCTGGGTTTAATTTTTCCAAATCTCCTCTGAGAATTTGCAAGCAAAGAAACAATTTCTTTCCTCTCCGTTCTTTGCCATAATTACAGTTATTGATGCTATCTCCCATTGATAATATGTTATTGATTGTGAACTATATCAGAAACGAGTACTTAAGCGTAGAATGATGAAACCATTAGCCTTTGTAACAGTTTCTTTCAGGATGCTTTGTGCGAATCATGTTCCACGTCTCTTTCGTGATGAACTTAATTACGTTTGAATTTCTCCTCAGAGTATCGCCATAACTGAACATCATCTCTCACTGCCTGTATGTGGCACTATATTAGAAGCATAAGCCATGGAGCATATTCCTACATTAAAAAAACAATTTGTTTGTAGTTGTCATCGCATGTTTATTATGTGTGTTATTTAATTTTTAGATTGTCTTTTAACTTATCGTTGATAATATCATGTTTCAGGTGTAAATCACTCTTTTTGAGTAGAATCGATTTAATAATTTTGGAAATTTTTATTACTACTAAATCATTATCCACTTAGTTTACTATAAACTAGGAGTTGGCGCAGGATAATAATTTCTTTTTTAAAATTTATTTTTATTTAAAATGAAATTATATTATTATATTTAAAATTTAGCTTCATCGGTTTTAAAATAATAAAATCATAAAATTAATTATTTTTAATTTGTTTTTTTCTCGATTTGAATTAACTATTTTTCAATTTTATTTTATTTAAATTTAGTTAAAATCAGTAGAAATTAAATTTTGCATTTTTAAAAATAATTTTTTGTATATTATGTTTTTATTTAATGACATATTTATATATAATGTATAATTCTAATAAATTATAGTTTTCAGTTAATATACATTTAGCTGATAAAAAGTATAATTTATTAATTAACCAAAAATGATCATCAAGATACTTTATCACGATTAAATGAAAATAAGCTTTAAAATTTCAATTTACATATAGTTAAAAAATTTAAGTACAATTTTAAACATGTTAACTATGTACAAAATTTTGACTTATGATTAGGATTGTCTTGGTTTGTAATTGACAGCAAAGTCCTTGTTTGTCACACTTGTAATTAAAATAATGTGGACAAAAATTATACATATTTATATAAAATTTGATATAGTTTCTATCTTAAGTTGATATAGAAACTTTGCTAGATTTATAATTATATTATTACTTTATATTCTTTTATACGTGATAATATATATGATTTTTTAAAAAAATAAAAAATAAACATAAATAGTCATAATGTTAAAATTACTTCAATATTAAAAGTAAAGTATTGCTATTGAAAAGATAATTATAATGTCTTTCCGTATTTCAAATTCAGATGAAATTTTTATTTTTTGTAGACGGATGAGATTTAACATGCAATTTTTTTTTAAAAAAAAAATCATATTTAAAAACATATAATATGGAAAATTCGTGAATAGATATATTAATCTATACCATGCCAACAAATAATATTAAACAACAAGATAATCACAACATGCTTATTATATGACGAAGAAGAAAATGATTGCATAAATTAAATGTTCACACTCGTAAGCATTTGTTGACGGACAAATGTTTTATGGATCATTGTAATCTTCTTTTAACGTCGATTTGACCTAATTTTTCTGTTAACAACTTTTTAATTTATAGTAATTATTATCATAGCACGTTTATTATGTTTTGGAAAACTCATATATTACACTATGTTTTTGGATTATTACTTAAGACTAAATAATGCAAAACGAAGACAGCGCACAGTAGGTACTAGTAGGTGGCTATTATTATTAGTATATAAAAACCATATATGTATGTTTAATTAATTAAATTAATCATTTTTTATCTTAAAGCAAGGAAATAGGACGAGGCATGTTAGTATAAATATGCATAGAAGCGTCCATAAAGTATGAATCAAGAAAAGAAGAGAGATAATGGAAACTACTCCAAAATGGATCATGGTTGGCGGAGAAGGTCCTGAGAGTTACAACCAGAATTCGTCGTATCAGGTAAATTATATAAATGATTTGAAACATTATTATATATGATTTATGTTATGTATGTAGGCATGTATTAACAATTACCTCTTTTTTAATTTTTGGTTATACAGAGAGCATTGTTGGAATCCGCAAAAGAAAAGATGAACGAGGCTATTTCGGCCAAACTGAGCCTTGATTTGATCTCTGATCGGTTCAGTGTGGCAGATTTTGGTTGTGCGAGTGGACCTAACACTTTTGTGGCAGTCCAAAACATAATAGATGCAGTTGAAGACAAGTACCGCAAGGAAACCGGACAAAACCCAGAGGAGAACATCGAGTTCCAAGTGCTTTTCAACGACTTTACCACCAACGATTTCAACACTCTTTTCCAGTCACTTCCTGAGGACAGAAGATACTATAGTGCTGGTGTCCCAGGTTCCTTCTTCGACCGTGTTCTTCCTAAGCAGAGTTTTCACATAGGAGTTATCAATTACGCATTCCATTTCACGTCCAAAATCCCCAAAGGGATCACGGACCGCGACTCTCCATCGTGGAACAGAGACATGCATTGCACTGGGTTCAACGAAGCGGTCAAGAAAGCATATCTTGATCAGTACTCGGCCGACACCAAGATTCTATTAGATGCCAGAGCCGACGAGCTCGTCCCCGGGGGATTGATGTTGCTTTTCGGATCGTGTCTAAGAGACGGAGTTAAGATGTCGGAGACTTCGAAAGGAATAGTGTTGGATTCTGTCGGAGCTTCTCTTAACGATCTTGCACAACAGGTACATACATATTCGGAGGTTACCTAATTAAGACAAAACGTACTATTACACAGCTAATATCTTCTTGTTTTGATAAAAAAAGGGGGTCATCGAACAAGACAAGGTGGACTCTTTTAGCACGCCACTCTACTTTGCAGAAGAAAGTGAGTTGAAACAAATCATAGAAGAAAACGGAAGATTCACAATCGAAGCATTCGAAGATATCATTCACCCAAAGGGGGAGTTTACACTAGACCCCAAGATTTTGGCCGTCTCTTGCAGGGCCTCCTTTGGAACTTTCCTATCCCAACAATTTGGAGAAGAAGTCTTTACGAAAGTCTTTGATCTCATCGAGGCCAAGCTACGCCAAGAGCTTCCTCGCCTCCTGAATGCCAAACCCGGAATGCAGTACTTAATCGTGCTTCGAAAGAAGAACTAATGGTTTACTCAGTGTTAATTTGAGTTACCATTATTGTTTCTCTTCTTCAGTCTAATGGTTGCTTTGTTTTCTTCTTCTTCTTCTTCGCTGCTTTGCCAGCGTGTTTGTATTATCTGTCCTACAAAATAATAAATGGCTGTGTTTGGTGAATGGTATATTTTAATTCAATATTTAATTAACTGTGTATATCCCGGACGCTGATACATATACGGGCGTTTTTGGTGAATCATATGGATCGATTATAATGTCGGATCAGACTATCTTTTAAAAGATTTGTTATAGAGTAGAGATCCATTGAAAGACATGATAGACATGCATGTGCAAGTAAAGCAAGACATGCACGTGACAAGACATGGTCTTCAGTTTCGACAGTTTGCTAGGCCGGTTCTGCTTGATTGTCATGTCTTGGGCTTGGTCGGTTTGGATATATGCCTGGGTCATCCGGTCTCGGCTTGGGTCAGGTGTTGGTTTGATTCGAGAATTTTGGCTAGGTCTAACTTTATATTTAGTCGTTCTTAACTATCGATATGATGAGCTGGATTTTGATCACAACAGTTAATTCTCCAGCTGGTCAGATTCAAGTGTGATGATGACGAGGTAGAAGTAATCGTAAGCGAGATCAATGGACTAAACTTTTTTGTTGTGAATCACAAAACTGTTTTTTTTTCCGAAATCACCTAACCAGTTTATTACAAGTCACCAAGCTATTTCTTCAAAAATTGTCTAGTTGTTTTGTTGTATCCAGTTAGTTTTTAGATAAAAATTATCAAATCAGTATTTTGGAGAAAAAAACTGTCGAATTAGTTTTCAAAAAAAGTTCCAAAACAATTTTTAGACAAATGTTGTCGAATTAGTTTAAAGATTAGTTTAAAGTGTTGCGCAAAACTACAAGCACATGACAGAGAACCTATTCCAACGTAACATATTGAAATCTTTTTCGTTGATAACTGGTGTCTTGTCACAATGACAGGTTTATTATATTCTTTAAAAATCATTACATTTTGTAAGTTATTTTAGTGTAAAGATTAAATAATGCGAACCAAAAGAACCATATATAATGCTTTTTAAGCTTCATATATTGCTTAGTTATAAGCATGAAATATTGTCGGAGCTTTTCTTAATGATCTTGATCAAAAAGTACATACTTGAGTCGTAATCTAAGGTGCATATATATACTTAGAAGAAGCGGATACGTAGAAGTGAAATTGTATTTGAAAATTAAACATAAAATTTAATATAAAATATGACATTGAGTAAACAGGTGTGGTATTATAGCTCGAAGTTCGCTGATGTACCCAATTAATTATATATCTGAATATCTCTTTTTTCTGTCGCCAAAAATTGCTCAAGCAATCCTAAGTATTTGCCTCCTCCACCCTGCTTAGAAATTCCCAGCATACATTCAGTCGTTCTTGTTTATTTTCTGGGATGCGAGAACCAACCGTTATTATCAAATTTTCTTGGTTAATTTTCACATCTTACGAAGTGCTGCACAATTTGTTTCATTTTCACGACATAAAACAAATAATCATCCACAAAAAGCAGGTGAGTGATAGCAGTAGTTGATGACTGCAGTAGTTGAAAAACGCGACAAAATTAATTATACAAATTTAAAAGAATCGAAATAAGAACCAAAAAGAACCAAAAGAACAAATATATAAAAATGATTTTTACCGCTGTTTAAATAAGCTTTTTATAGAAAAAATTGTTGACAAATTTTTTTGTATAAGTATTTTGTAACAGACGGAATCATATGTTTAAATAAGCTTTTTTAGAAAAAATTGTTTTGATAATTTTTTTGGTATAAATATTTTGTAACGATCAAAATCACGTGGCATAATTGTGGTAACCTCTGAAATTCATGATACATGTCTGAATTTCAAATCCAGCACCCCATAATATTAAAGGGTATATTAAAATCACTACGTTAAGTTGATAAAAAATGTATTTTGTAACATATAAAATTTTTTGTACAACATTCTATTAGATAAAAAGTTGTATCCTTTTTTGAATATATTTTTTACATAAATACCGCTTCCAAAAAAGATATTCTTATATTTTTAAATTTTGCTTATATCTTTTTTTTTTCGATAAACTTTACAATATACATTTTATTTTCTAGGGCAAACTAGAAATATGGCTAAGTCAGCCCATCGCCTTGGTCCATATTGTCTCCTCACATAACCTAATTGATTTGCTCGATTTAATAAGGTTTGGTCGGTCACAGTCTTGTTCGGTCGCGGATTGCTCGGTTGTAATGGAATTATCAAAAAAGAAAAGAAGAGTGAGAAAAAGAGTGGGATCGATCATGTCTGCTACTCCGCAATGGATCATGATTGGCGGAGAAGGTCTTGAGAGTTACAACCAAAATTCCTCATATCAGGTTTATATATAAATGATTTTGATATCCTAGATGAATCTGAAGTCTGATTAGTATTAACAATCTCATGGTTAATTCTGTTTTATAGAGTGCATTGTTGGAAGCCGCAAAAGAAAAGATGAACGGGGCTATCTCGACCAAACTCAGCCATGATTTGTTATCTTTTATCCTACAAACTAATAAATGCATTGTTGCAGTTTGAAGTTTTCATCACCTTTATCATTTGATCAAAACAAAAGTTAACAAACATCCGGTTTGCATCAAAGGTGCAACTCACCTGTGCCGACAAGATCCTCTGTCAGTATCGTGTAAGTATAAGTAAATTCGACGAAGCATACAAATTGATGAGAATACGAACACGAAGAATGTTACATAAGAACTATGTATTATGCTCTAGTAATAATAAATTAAAAAGTATATCTATAAAAGTTCCCTTAACGCAAAAGTAAATATAAATTCCTTAAATAAAAATATAATGTATATACATATATATATATATATAATATTCATCAATAAAATTAGTTTTATAAAACTAAGAAAATCTAAATATAATATTCACAAATATCTAAGATATTATTGTAATCAGATTTCAATCACTTTGGGTAATACATACTTTTCTCGGTTAAATTTTACAGCAGATCATGCAATTTATTCGTGGTAACATGTATGAAAGTGAACTCGTGCGTCTTCAAAAATATCAAATTTATTCGTCGACGGGATATTTGACTGTCGGGTTATATCCTCTGTAAAACACGACGATTAGGTCAATTTGGCTGTAACATCTAGACGTCATTGAGAGGAAATCTATAGAACTATCAAATGTGTGGGAGCCTAGTGATAATACAAGAAGTTGATTTTCTTGGTACTGTGTATTTAGGTACTGTGTAGAGAGGATTATAGATCGAAGGTCTGGAACTCCCATAATTTTTTTTAAATAAATAGAAAATATCCAGACGTCATGTCATCGATTCATTGGAAAATATAGAACCTAATCATGTACCTGCATCATGATAGTCTCGGATCGTTTCGTCCTCACGACTAGAATCATTATCACAACCATCATATCATCTTCATCATGATAGTCTCGGGTCGTTTCGTCCTCACAAATAGAATCATTATCACAACCATCATATCATCTTCATCATGATAGTTGTACTCCAATAAACTAGAACTTGTACTAGTGAATAGAAAATCAACAATAAAAGTTATAAAAAAATTAAACAAGCCATTAGTAGGTTTCTTCCTTGTCATTACGAACTGTCCTATCATCAGGTTGACATATATACATATATTAGTATACTACGCATATTAACGAAAACAATTTTAATATGTTACGTCGGAATATGTTCCTTGTCACGTGCTTGTAGTTTAGCGCAACACTTTTAAACGGAGCCAAATTAATTAGGTTATCTGAGGGGACAATTTGAACTAAGATGATAGGCAACTTACTTTTTTTAACTCTGCCAGATTTCTCGTTTATCTTAAAAACTGAAAAAGTATGATGTAACGATTGGAAATGGTGTTCCAGCTATCACTCACCTGCTGATTATTTGTTTTATGTCGTGCAAATGAAACAAATTGTGCAGCACTTCGTATGATGTTTAAACTGTAGGAGTCCAATTCCGGACAGAAAACTAACCAAGAAAAATCGATACAAACGGTTGGTTCTCTTATCCCAGAAAATAGACAAGAACGATTGAATGAATGCTGGGAATTTGTAAACAAGGTGGAGGATGCAACTACTTAGGATTGCTTGAGCAATTTTTGGCGACAGAAAAAAGAGATATTCAGATATATTATATATTGGGTTCATCAGCGAACTTCGAGCTAGAATACATGGTTTTTATCGTCTGTTCGAAAGGACGTGCTACTGAAATCAGTGGCTATTACCACACCTGTTTACTCTTTTTTTTTAACACCATAAAACTTACTTCATTAAACGAAAGGCATGCTCAATATACTACATGAGTGTCTCACCATTGACAATTGGTTTTAACCAACATGGTGTCACATTATCAATGAAAGCGAAGTAAACAGGTTTGCTTCTAATATTCCTAGCTATTGTGTCAGACAGATATCCTTCTATGGAAGGCCAGTTAGAAGGCTCCATAATAGCCTTACATAAGTTAGCACAATCTGTCTGAAAGCAAACGCTTAAGAGTCCCATATTCGAAAGGCAACGGCAGGCCCATGCTAATGCAGCAGCTTCCACATGGAAAGGAGATGGAAGCACTGGATACACCTTTGCACCCAAAAGTCTAACATGATCAGTTCCATTCCTAACTATCCATCCAATTCCAGAGCCTAAGGCTCATTTTTTCTAAGACCCATCTATATTACAAAGAACTTTACCTTCACCTGGAGGTTTCTATTTGATGAGACTATATGGATTTGCTCTTTGATGATCAGGTCCCTTATTCTTCTGAAATTGGTTCGGTATCTCTTCTATTGCAAGATCTTGTGAGTTTGCTTCAATTCACTCCCTTGCACTTTCTCTCACTTGAACTCCAAGGTCAGCTGGCTGCTGTAGAATATTTTTGAACACGTATCTGTTCCTCCATAAACATCTAGCTATGTTCGCATAAATGGAGGCGTCTGTCCTGGGTGCAAAGAGAAACCAAATCTCCGTCGATGCCCAAACCGCTTGCGCAAATGGGCAAGTGAATAGGATGTGATTGCCATCATCCTTCGGTGTTCCACAGCGTTGACAATCCGAATTATTGACTAATCTACGGTTCTCCAAATTATTGTCCGACACAATTGAATTAGTAAGAATGCACCACACATGTTTACAAATGTCATATTTTATATTAAAAATCATGTTTAATTTTCAAAATACAATTTCACTTCTACATATCGGCTTCTAATTTTATATATACACCTTATGTTACGACTCAAATATGTACTTTTTGATCAAGATCATTAATAGAAGCTCTCACAATATTTCATGCTTATAACTAAGCAATATATGAAGCTTAAAAAACATTATATATGGTTCTTTTGGTCAGCATTATTTAATCTTTACACTAAAATAACTTACAAAATGTAATGATTTTTAAAGAATATAATAGACCTGTCTTTCTGACAAGACACCAGTTATCAACAAAAAAGATTTTAATATGTTACGTTGGAATATGTTCTCTGTCATGTGCTTGTAGTTTTGCGCAACACTTTAAAATAATCTTTATATAATAGAGATTAATCTAAAAAATTGAGACAAGGAGCATCTGAAGCATATAATATTTAAATCCAATAAAAACTGGAATGAAGGGCATTTGTTAATCACATAATTATGAGATTTAAAAATTGTTTTGGAAATTTTTTTGAAAACTAATTGGACATTACTTGCACATGCATATCTTTCAAAAGATAGTCTGATCTGCATTATCGATTCGGGATATACACAGTTGATTAAATATTGAATTAAAATATACCATCCATATCATTCACCAAATACAGACATTTTATTATCTTGTAGGACAGATAATACAAACACGCTGGTAAAGCAGCGAAGAAGAAGAAGAAAACAATGCAACCATTAGACTGAAGAAGAGAAACAATAATGGTAACTCAAATTAACACTGAGTAAACCATTAGTTCTTCTTTCGAAGCACGATTAAGTACTGCATTCCGGGTTTGGCATTCAGGAGGCGAGGAAGCTCTTGGCGTAGCTTGGCCTCGATGAGATCAAAGACTTTCGTAAAGACTTCTTCTCCAAATTGTTGGGATAGGAAAGTTCCAAAGGAGGCCCTGCAAGAGACGGCCAAAATCTTGGGGTCTAGCGTAAACTCCCCCTTTGGGTGAATGATATCTTCGAATGCTTCGATTGTGAATCTTCCGTTTTCTTCTATGATTTGCTTCAACTCACTTTCTTCTGCAAAGTAGAGTGGCGTGCTAAAAGAGTCCACCTTGTCTTGTTCGATGACCCCCTTTTTTTTTATCAAAACAAGAAGATATTAGCTGTGTAATAGTACGTTTTGTCTAAATTAGGTAACCTCCGAATATGTACCTGTTGTGCAAGATCGTTAAGAGAAGCTCCGACAGAATCCAACACTATTCCTTTCGAAGTCTCCGACATCTTAACTCCGTCTCTTAGACACGATCCGAAAAGCAACATCAATCCCCCGGGGACGAGCTCGTCGGCTCTGGCATCTAATAGAATCTTGGTGTCGGCAGAGTACTGATCAAGATATGCTTTCTTGACCGCTTCGTTGAACCCAGTGCAATGCATGTCTCTGTTCCACGATGGAGAGTCGCGGTCCGTGATCCCTTTGGGGATTTTGGACGTGAAATGGAATGCGTAATTGATAACTCCTATGTGGAAACTCTGCTTAGGAAGAACACGGTCGAAGAAGGAACCCGGGACACCAGCACTATAGTATCTTCTGCCCTCAGGAAGTGACTGGAAAAGAGTGTTGAAATCGTTGGTGGTAAAGTCGTTGAAGAGCACTTGGAACTCGATGTTCTCAGCCGGGTTTTGTCCGGTTTCCTTGCGGTACTTATCTTCAACTGCATCTATTATGTTTTGGACTGCCACAAAAGTGTTAGGTCCACTCGCACAACCAAAATCTGCCACACTGAACCGATCAGAGATTAAATCAAGGCTCAGTTTGGCCGAAATAGCCTCGTTCATGTTTTCTTTTGCGGCTTCCAACAATGCTCTCTGTATAACCAAAAATTAAAAAAGAGGTAATTGTTAATACATGCCTACATACATAACATAAATCATATATAATAATGTTTCAAATCATTTATATAATTTACCTGATACGACGAATTCTGGTTGTAACTCTCAGGACCTTCTCCGCCAACCATGATCCATTTTGGAGTAGTTTCCATTATCTCTCTTCTTTTCTTGATTCATACTTTATGGACGCTTCTATGCATATTTATACTAAGACCATCAGCATCGATGAAATGCTGATGAGTATCATATTTAATATTTTATAATTTATTTTATTATTATTATAATGAATGATTAAAAAGAGGAGAAAGACATGAGTTAATGGAAAGAAACTTTTAAAGAACCGTCTCAAAACTAAGAGTGGAGTGAGACGTTTCAACCTCAAACATGATACTTTTCTATTTTTTAATTGTTTTTTTATGGGATGAGACCCTCAAAATCTTAGGGATGCTGATGCTCTAACATGCCACGTCCTATTTCCTTGCTTTAAGATAAAAAATTGATTAATTTAATTAATTAAATATAAATATATGGTCTGTGCGCTGTCTTCGTTTTGCATTATTTAGTCTTAGTATTAATCCAACGTAAACATAGTGTAATATATTTGTTTCCCAAAACATAATAAACGTGCTATGCTAATAATTTCTATAAATTAAAAAGTTCTTAACAGAAAATTAGGTCAAATCGACGTTAAATAGAAAATTACAATGATCCTAAAAAGATTTTCCCGTCAACAAATGCTTACGAATGTGAACATTTAATATATGCAATCATTTTCTTCTTCGAAATATAATTAATATGCATGTTATGATTATCTTGTTTAATATTATTGATCGACATGATATAGATTAATATATATATATATATTCACGAATTTTTCCATATGATATTTTTAAATATGCATTTAAAAAAAAAAAAATTGCATGCTAAATCTCATTCATATTTAAAATAAAAAACATTAGTTTTCCCTATTCAGTAGCAATACTTTACTTTTAAAATAAAATAATATTGAAGTATTTTTAAAATTACAACTATTTATGTTTCAAAATATGAATATTTATTTTATAAAATTATATAAGACATTATAAAATGATATAAATAACTTACATTAACAATAACGGTTGTAATCATGCATTTGGTGCTAGTCTATCCATTATTGTGTTGTTTATGCGTTGAACAAAAATGTGTTAAACAAATTTTTGCATCTCTAAAATTTCTCCAAGTGAATTGATAAAGAAGGCAATTCCAATGATTTTGACACCAATTTCACTAGTTCCAAATAATCTGTTGCGAAAATGTCTTCCGAATGTTGATATACAATCTTAGATTCCATAACCTAAATGAATGCTCTGAATTTATTATGCAGTGGGGGAGAGGCTACATCTTATATTCCTTGTCCCCATAGTCGTCCCGTCGGCCCATTCTTGTCATTAACTTTCGTCTTCTTTTCATGAGCCATCAAAATGACATCATTGGCTAGTCTGACCAAAGTGGGTATTCCAAAAGGCATGTGGTAAACTCAATTCAGAAAAGTATTCCAATTTTTCATGAAGCATTTAAGAAAGGCACCTAGAAATCCTACAAGATCAAATTCTTATATTTGTATTTGGTTACAAGCTGGATGTTCATACATTTTCTAGTATTTCTGGTATATTAAAGATTTCCTAAAACATTAAAAAATTATCCAAAAATTCAATTTATGAAGCATTCTTATTAGTTTAGAAAGACTTTCCAGAAATCTTAAAATATCAAATTCTTTCTTAAATATGTATGTTTCGTTCCTAAATGTTGACATTTTGAAGAATTTGTACATTTATGGTTAATGGAAAACACATGTTGCAGAATCCACTCTATTATATAGTTCATATAAACTCACAAGCAATATTAAATCCCAAAAATAAGAAAAAAAATTGTTTGTAGAATGAATTTGTAAAAGTTCAGAAAATGCTTCCTCAAACATATGAAAGCCTTCCTAAAACGTCTTTGTTATTTTGCTAAAATATAAAATAAAGTATAATTTGAGAAGAATAACTCATAATAGGTGTGACTGTGTTGTGTAGCCATCCTCCCACATATCAACTGCATAAATCATATAGCAGTTTTGCATGTATTCTTGTTATGTCCTCATATGCCACATGTTCTGCACTTGTGTGATTGTGATTTAGCCCATGCTTCTGGTGAGGTGAAAACTAATGGATAATCAGTCTTTTTTTTCCAATTTATGATATTTCGAAGTCTTTTAAGAGTGGCTTTGTCTACTCATCCTCAATTTTAGGCCTATAGATTTGTGGACTTGAAATATATACGGGCCTTAGAAAAGCCTTTGGTGTCAACCACTCGAGTGGGTCTTTATCATTTGATGACTGTGTTGGATCAAAATCGGGTACTGAAGAATCTTGAGATAGTTGACCAACTTTTTTCAGAAGGTATTCTTGTGTACCCAATTCCATATCCAAATCATAAGTCTTAGTTAAGTTTACTCTATGTATATTCTCGAACGCAACATTTTCAGCCTGCTAATAGAGAAAGACTAAAAATTCTTTAACAACAGTTTTTAACAATGTGACACACTTATAAGTAATGACAACAAGATAGACTTTTGTTACAATCGTTCAAAGATCTAAATTGAACGTCCAAAGATCTAAAGTTACAAAAAACACTTAATATGTTACAAACATATTACATTAAAGAAACTGGTTACAACATTCCATTTTGGTAAACAACAAATGAGACTTAAGAGTTTTGTTTCTTGCTTACCATTCTTTTTGGTGAGAATGCTCGACATAGTAAGGCTTTGAACTGGTGGATGGGTCTGACTCTCTAACTGTAGATAGAGTGATAGAATCCTTGATTTGCGCAAGCTAACTCTCTAATTTGTCAAATTTGTCTTCATTTGTTTTGTCTAATTTCTCCTCCAAAAAAGTAAGAGAATCATGAAACAAACATTGAATGAAACTGTCAACTCTATGTGTTGCTGCTGATCATTAGCACAACAATTATTGGTTATAAAAGATATATTATTTTAAAACAACTACTCACCTCCGATCCAAATGTTTTTTTTCTGGTTGAATGATCTCTGTATATGTTACCCTTGAGCTCCTGACCAGATAGATCTAGGACTTACTGTGACATCCACAGTGATTCTTTTGCCTAATATAATCCCGAAGTCCGAGTTTCCATAATCCAAATCTGAAGTGCGTACGAGAATCCTTCTAGAACATAGCTTTTAGGCTGAATCAGTTTTACCTTAGCTTTCATGATCACCTTCACTAGATCATCAAAGGCATCAAAACCCCATAGATAAGTCTGTAGCTTCTTTAAATCCATAATCAATTTAATTTAAGTGTGTGAGATATAAACCTTCTCATTCTTTGGCATTAGCAAACCAGCAATAACACACAAATACGCTAACCTCAACCTGTCCACACATGTCCATTTCTTAGCAACTTTAAGGTGCTTATCCTTAATCGTCTTAATGCTAATCTTACCATCGCTCTTTAGCAACTTTCTCTAAAAACCTTTATCATCTACCCATTTTTCAAAAGACACACTTGCCATCTTCTTTGTACTTGAGCCCAGTTATTATATAAAGCTCGATCTTCTATAGAAAATTGTAGAGGCCTTCTAGCAAACACAAACCAGAGCTGATATTATTTAGCCGTGACAAGCTGCCTACATAAAAAAACTGTGCAACAATTTCCTTGAATATCCTAAACCATTTTCATGGATTGTCAGAATCTATGCAAAAACAGGGTCATTCTCATATATATATCCTCCAAAATTTCAAGTTGTTTATCACTAATGTCTGATACCTATCCAGTTATAATGTTGACAAAATATTGATTGATTTTGTTTCCATGTTTTGTAATATTTTTTTTTTTTGTCATGAGACCAATCCAGATTGGTCAAGCAATTTGTAATTAAAAATTTGTAATACCTAAACAGTATATTTTTAGTGATATTTACAATTTTAGTTTTTTAAAACAAAATTAGCCATTGACAAATTATTTTACAGCTTAGTTACGAAAATGTATATTTTATTTTAAGAAAAAGTGTTAGTTTTCAAAACTGATAAAACAAGCATCGTTAAATAGTGTATTAAAATTTAGGTTAGTTTCCAACAACTATTATATAATACAGCTGGGTTTGGCTTTACAAGATATTAACACCTAAACACCCCTTTCCATGACACAACAGCTTTGGAAAATATGACATCTCACCATCTTTGTGACATGTCATCAAGTAATGGGGAAACAAAACCAAAGATCACTCTAATCGAAACTATCAGTTTCATCTAATTTTTTTTTGGATTGATTATTACAAAGAAATCAAAGATCACTCTAATCGAAACTATCTCGATGCGGAAGCAGGCGACAACGATATTGCAGAGCGTAAGGCAAACTTTATTTCTCATTATGATAGTGGACCTCTGTGTAGTATATGGTTCAAAGGTGCATTTCATCGTTGGTGGTGTTAATGAAGTAATTTGACGATGATCTACTTATCAGATGCAAACTGCTACTACAGTCTTACCGTGTTGACCTTTTGTTTGGAAGCATTGACACATCACCCTTCAAATAAATAGAGAAACAAAATTAATTTTCAGATTTCTTCTATAAGTGAGTCGTATCCAGAGAATCATTATGGTTTATTAAATCAATGGGCTATAAAATGTGAGTTATTAGATCTATTGGACTCTTAATTACCCTAATAAACTATACAAATATGTGACCGAATATTTTTTTTATTTGGTAACTGGTCGTATCATTCTCCTTTCTTTAGGCTCTTTCAAATCCCTAAAACATAAATTATCTTCCGAAAACCAAAGCGACATAAACAAATTGAATGATTTCCTGTTATAGTTCAATGTAATATTGAATAATTTAATTATGTGAACCTGCATGATGTCTTATGTTTAGCCTCTGATTCGATTCTGATGTATCATCTAAAAGAGTAATTAAGCTTTTATTGCTTGGTATAACCTGTACGTTCTCTTCTTCCATTTCAATAGAGTTTGAATAATTACTAATAAATATGGTGGCTACTTGCTCATCTTTTTTCATCAATATCTACTCTGTAGAGGTTTAGGAGGTGTGTTTGACCCAAAATAAAAAGAAAAAGGACATCGAGGTAGTGGTTTACGTTACACACTTGCAAACAAATTTGTGAGGTACGTACTGATCAAAGATAAGAAAAATCCTTATGTTTTGATTTCTTAAGACAATGCCACGTCTTACCTACATGAACTTGAGACATTGACTAAAGCCTCTTCTTTGTCTGCTGAAATTTTAAGTTTTGCTGATTGATCATGAGGACATTGAGGGTCTTTTCTGTGTTGCTTTTGGTTATTAATATATTATCCAGCCCACGTCTGAGAACTAATCTAAAAGTGTAAAGCATCTTTTTTGAAACAAAACTGGTTGGGTTTTTTTCCTGGAGAATCATATAGAAACAGAATTGATTGCTGACACCAATGTTGTTCCAGGAACCATAGTACAATTGTACAAACATACCGTTGTAATCGTACTTCTAAACTGGTTTACATTTTCTTACATCTGTTTCAAGGTGTCATGCTAATACAAATGGTTATCTTTCATATTTGAGGTTCTTGATACAATTATAAATGCTTCTTTGGCTGTTTCTTTTTTGAGACATAAGCATGGAAAAAGTGAGATATGAATAATTTTGAGGTTTAAGTTACATTTTTGCTTTGTATTTGCTTCTTTTGTTTTGCTTAACGTTTCTTAACTGATAATTTTTTTTTAAAGATTTTAGTGACAGAGACAAGGATGAGCATAACAATGACCTATAATTTATACATCAAATTAAAATTCAGTTTCATCATCTGTTCTATTCCGTATGAATTCATTCCGTTAAATTGGTGCTATTGATGTTGAGTTTTGTCCGGCTGTACTCAGAGATTCAAAGATGTTAGTCGGTTCAGAGCATGGATCTTGCTCATCAATAGAATACTAAGGTTGCTCCTCTCTTTGTTATTGTGATGTCGGCCTTAAGGTTTATACTTCCAGCTCTCGGGAGAATGAGTGCCGTTGCTACCCATAACTCAAATCAAGGTGGTTCTGGTCAAAGATTCTTACGTCTTATTTTAATATTTGTTTTTATGTTACGACTTTTTTGTTAACCCAATTGTTTATTTGGTTACTGCAGTGGAGGCTTTAAATTGAATTTTCTTTTACAACATGACTACATTTTCTAATAAATCTTAATAAGATTACCTCCATTTATATCAAAATTTATCATATCGATGGTAGAGTTATGTTAAATAGATGCCAGAATAAGATTACCTCAATTTATGTTTCCTCAAAACATTCTAAGTATGTATTTTTTTTTTTTCAATAATAAAATATGCTGTTTTACTATGTGTTTTCAATTTTTATAAGATTAAAAATCTTAAAATAATAGATTTATCAAAACATTTATGATAAAACATATGTACTTAAATTTCAACATATGTTAATTCATAAAACACCGGTGTATACGCGGAAATTTGTCTAGTTATATCAAAATGTGAATTATTTTTTAAATCTGGTTTTTATTTATGCATAAAGTGTGGACAATAAATGAAATGAATAAAGTGTTTCAACATGTGATAATAAAACATGTAATTTTTGTTAACAATAAAAAAAAAATTAAGAAAAATTAATAAAAAATTAGCGCATCCACAACGGTGGAGATGAATTTATGTAAACCATAGTTGATGTTGTAGATCTTGCTCCTCGTGTTAGTTTGTCCGCTCTCATGTTTGTTTTTCGTGGAATGTGTGATATTCTTATTTTTTCGAAGCTAACTGTTGATCTCTTGAATTCTTCCAGTTGGACTGCAAATACAGCCACTCCTCTGGTAATGAAACCATATTTACCACGTCTAAACAATCTTTTGCGAAGACTACCTTCAATCTATGAGCTGCAATTATACAATCTATTGCAAAAAAAAAAAAGAGATTTCAACTCCACATGTAAAGGAGACACCGATTTGGTTGGAAAAAAATCTGGATTCGATGGAATCTTTGATAACACTCATATCTGTAAAGCTGGTGGACAATCAAATAGGACATGATTTATTGATTTCTCTTCTGTCCCACATCTTCTGCAGTATAATTCACAATTAATTCCCCGTAATTTTAAGTTTGTAGCAATGGATACACATCCTGAGAGTGCTTGCCAGATGAAGTGTTGTATCTTTGGAGCACATTTAATACTCCATACCATGGCAGGGAGTGCCATAATATTTGGACCATATAAATCTTGTTTTTGACCATTATCGGGAAATCTCTGTTCAACCCAGTAATCCGACTTCACCGTATATTTTCCATTTTTGTAAAATATCAACCATATGAATCCGTTCTACCAAACTGACCTATGTCCAAAGATTGTATAATACTTCCATCCTTGGGAACAATAGTTGCGTCCAACAGATGTGTATTCCAATACATGGTCTGAGTGTCTATTAAATCACTAACCCTGAAAAAATTAAGATAAATAAGAAATTTGCAAGTTGTTGATCTTGGGCGAGGGGTTGGGATCCAATGATCATTCCATACAGAGATGCTGGAACATGTACCAACCATTTTGATTTGTCATTTTCTTACCAAAGATCTAGCTGAGATGATGCTCCTCCATCCATAAGATGGGGAGTACGACTTTGTTGGAACCAGTGGGTTCAAATTACGGAAATACCATCCCTTAAAAACTCGTAAATAATGAATCTGGTTCTTCTATCAACCTCCATAGCTATTTTGCCAATATTGTTGTATTGAAATCCTCAATGCTTCTAAAACCAAGTATTCCCTCCTTGTGAGAGCATAGTTTTTTCCAAGACATCCAATGCATCCCGCCACTAAAACCGTTTGAACTCCACCAAAAATTGAAAAATTAATTAACATAATAATATCTACTTTCTCCAATTAAAGAAGTTATTATTCAAGCGTGGAACAAGATCAAATTAATTATGGTCATGTTCGTTTATCAGTCAGTTCGACTTGCGACTGTGACCAGCGACTTCGATCAGCGACTGCAACCTGCGACTGTTATGATGTTCGTTTGACAGTCGCTAATTTTGATCGCAGTCGCTGATTTGTTTGACAGTCACTGGTTTTTAATCGCTAGTCGCAGATTGCAGTCATAAAAAATCAGTCGTGGAAAAAATTAGCGAATTAAAATTTATCAATCGCTGGTCTCTGCGATCAGTCACAGTCGGTGATCGCAAGTTTTGGTACTACTAAATGAATAGTTGTTGGTCGCAGTCGCCAAGACAAGACCAATATAATAGAGATTATGCAGTCATTTTAGAATTTTGTTCTAAATTTTGAAATGTCTGTGTTTCCTATTTTCTAGAAATTATCTTTATCTGGATTTGGATCTGGATCTGGATCTGATCTTAATGAAAAGACTTCTTATATGTTCGTTTTACTCTTAGTGTTTTATTATTCACTCGATTTATTGCGATTTGCATATCTCTATTCTAAATTGTTCGTATTAAAATATCGAAATGCTAAAATATACTCAAAATTGTTGACGTGTCTTTGATTTGAGAAGAGGATAAATATGGTTTTCCTAAATAAAGACTTACCCAAATATCATACAGTACATGCATATAATCAACACAGTAGGAGCACATTTTATCCTTAAAAGAATTTGATTCAAGATTCATATATATATCGCCATGACTTCCTCAAGGTAAATAATATTTTCTTGTCTTCACACTTTTTGTGTATCAGTATATAGATTTAAGTTATGTTCATACATTTTAGGAACTCTAAACATAATAGATGCTGTGGGACAAAACATATTACGCCTCTTCCTTGATTAGGAAGTAAAATCAGTTAATTTTTTTTGTTGGTACTGATTTGAGTTTATTTATCTACCACCACAACCCTGTTAAAGGGTCTTCTACTCTATTATACAAGTTTTATGCGTTACAAAATGTTTTTCTTATTTGAATAATGAAAGAAACAAAAATGGGTTAGTAGTACTGTAATATGCAAAAAAATAAATGAATAAATATATATAAAACTCGTCGGCGAAATTAGCGTGCGTGGAAAATATGCAAGTGAAACGCGGAAGGTTCCTACGTACGACAAGGGATGTGGAATATTAAAAAGCTTTTGGAGTTGCAAGTCGTCGGTCAATACTGGCCTACGGGTTTAACAATTATATATGAGAATATATATATAAATATATCACTTGCCCAAATTAGCAAGACCAACTTAACTCACAAGAATCATCACACTCGCAAGATACACAGAGATCGAGAGAGAGAGAGAGAGAGAGTAAGAGAGATGGCTCCGACGTATACGATGGCTGGAGGCAAGGGTCCGAACAGCTATAGTCAGCACTCAACGTATCAGGTTAGTTTTTTGTTTCGGGTCGGTCAAAAATACTTTGAAAAAAAATATGAATCTTGTTGAATAAATTGTTTTTTAAAACTATGCACCTTGCTAATATATTATTAGATATTTAAAATGAATGAATTTGGAAAATTTAGAGCATATCGTTTTCCCGGAGATAACAAATTTTGTTGCTGTTGAATAAATTAATAGTTTTGAGTTAGCATTGAAACTATGAATCTTATAAACATATTGTCTACTCATGATGGAATTTGATTATTGTAGAGAGCGTTGCTTGAAGTTGCAAAGGAAAAGATCAGTGAAGCAATCTCCACCAAACTCGAAATCAACTCAGCATCCAATCGCTTTAACATAGCGGAGTTTGGTTGTTCCACTGGACCTAACACGTTCCTTGCAGTACAAAACATAATAGATGCTGTCGGACAAAAGTACTGTAAAGAAACTCAGAAAAATCCAGACGATAACATTGAGTTTCAAGTTCTTTTTAACGACCATTCAAATAATGATTTCAACACTCTTTTCCAAACACTCCCTCCAACCAAAAGATACTTTGTCGCTGGAGTTCCCGGTTCTTTCTTTGGCCGTGTTCTTCCCCGAGACAGTCTCCATGTGGGACATTGTTCTTACTCGCTTCATTCGTTGTCCCAAGTTCCTAAAGGAATCGCGGATCAAAACTCTCCTGCATGGAACAAGGACATTCATTGCACTGGATTCTCGGAAGAGGTCGCGGAAGCATACCTTGATCAGTTCAACATCGACATGGGAAGTTTCTTGAAAGCAAGAGGAGAAGAACTCGTGTCCGGGGGATTGCTATTTCTTCTTGGATCATGTCTACCGGATGGAGTTAAAATGTCTGAAACAATGAAAGGAATGCTTCTTGATCTCATGGGGAAATGCCTCAATGATGTAGCTAAAGTGGTAAGAATATTTTAGCTCACATCCATCATTAATATAATATATTTCTTTTGTAGTGCACACCACGGTGCAAACACATTCTCTTTAATATGTTATTACACTTTTGAGTCATTGTTTTGTGTAGGGATTAATCAACCAAGAAGAGCTGGACTCTTTCAATTTTCCAATCTATCCGGCGCACGTTGCGGAATTCAAGAGAGTCATTGAGGATAATGGGTGTTTCACGATAGAAACGTTTGAGAAAATTAGTCATGCGAACGAAGAATTTCCTTTGGATCCAGAGTTCTTGGCAACCTCAAACAAAGTTACATTTGGAGGAGTTATTGAGTCGCGGTTTGGTAAAGAAGCAATGGAGAAGACAATGGAGCTTTATGAGGAGAAGTGTGCAGAGATACTTCCGGAACTTGCCAATGCCAAATCCGGAATGCAATATTTCATAATGCTTCGAAGGAATTGATTCCTTGATGATCAAATGATAGATCGTTGATGTTTATCCGTAAGATTACTGAGATGCTGCGATGTACCGAATAATTGTTGTCAATTGGTTTGTTCTTAGATAAATGTTTCTTGCACTTCAAAAACTTTATATACATCAAAGTTTCATGCACTATAAAAACTCTTTGATTCTACCAACTTTTGGTACTTGTGATCTTATTGTAGCCACCATTTCATTATTATGAAGCTTTTGGCTGTTAGAGGGAATATGTTTGAATGATACCGGTAAATTAGCAGATAACAACAAATCGTTTGATATAAGAGATTAAATATTTCCCCAACTTTTTTTTGCGAAAAATATTTCCACAATTTGCGAGTCAAATGTGCTTCCAATCAAGGCTTTAAAATATTAAAACTACAAAATTCTGCAATTAAGTATTTTACAAAATATTCTCCTTTTTTGTCATTTATTAAGGCTATTAATTTTTAATAAAATATCTATTGTTTAATCGATAATATAAATAAGATGCAAATCTAGGGAACCTTTTCGGATCATTGATCTAATAAAATATGAAAGTCTCACAGACCAGATGACTAAAATATGGACAAAGCTTTCGTTTGGTAGGTAAGATATTATTTGGGTAAAAATATGTAGAGACATATTTATAACGTGGTATTCAGATATATCATAAGAACTCCAATCAGATCTGTAATGAACGGTATACTAATTCTTTTTTTTTGTTTCTAAAATGTGATTCTTCTTTTATTTAACAGCTACAATATTAACCACATTAATCCGTCTTACCAATTTAAAATGATTTCAGTTATACATTGTTCAGTTAGTAAAACATCACCAAGTTTTTTATAAATTTTTTTTATAACTATACTATAATTTATGATCAACATAAATGTGAAGAAATTATTAAATAAAATAATTTCGAGAAAAAGAAGATTACTTACCAACAAGTTGGCGATCTAATGGTTTTGAAAGTATCTAAAGTTGATAATTTGATCCTATTTGGAGAAATGATTTACACTTTAAACATAGTATTATCAACAACTGATTCCAGATATCAGAATATACTTTGTTGGGTGTTTGTAAGTTTCCAATCCTATAAAAATATTTTATGATGTAACAAATGAAACAGTGAACTAAAAGTTAGAGTGATAATAAAATACATTATGTAGACCTTTTTTGCATGATGATGACAAAGTGTAATATATATGACCAATCCCATGGAATCAAAGGTTTCGATTGGTAAACTTTGCGTAATCGACAGAAAATTAAAAAGTTATAGAATAATTTAAAATTATGGATGAGAATTGTAAAATAATTTTTTTGTGATTAGATAGATTTTGTGGAATGACAGAAAAAATTAATATTTAAAAACAAAATTTTGTTATATTTTAAATATAATTTAACATACCATAAAATATTAAAATTATGACAAATAATTATTCAAATTATTTAAAATAATAAATTTTAATATTTTAAAAAAATTAAATTATATTTTTGTTGTAAGCAATTATTTTTATCCAATTTTAATACATTTATAATATATAAAAACTATTGAGTACGTAAATATAAATTATTTTAAATAAAATTTCATTATATTTTATATATTATTTATTATCATATTATTTATTTAGAAATATAAAAATTAGGAAAAAGATGGCAAAAATTGCAAGATTCCTCTGCGAACCGATAGTTGTTGCTGATTTTGGAAATACCTTATCATTAATCGCCTCTTCGACCCAAAATTATATGAACTTTCCGCACCAAACAACGGTCAACATCGTCCTCTCCTTGATCAGTTTTTTTTTGGTACTGATTTGAGTTACCTTTTTACAACCACAACCCTGATAATGGGTCTTCTACTCTTATATACAAGTTTTATTTATGCGTTTGTAAGAAAACATTAATAACAAAAATATATATCCTTACTAGTATTAGTGTCATGTTAAGGGTCTTCTACTTTAGTATTTATACAAGTTTTATGCGTTACGAATGTTTTTATATGAAAAAGTTTATGAAAAACAAATTGGGTTAATGTAGTGTCGACACAAAAACATAAACTGGGACTGGAGTCAAATAAATTATGCTTCCATATATAATATGCAAAAAAAAAAAAAAACTTATAAAACTCATCGGTGACATGAGCGTGCGTGGAAAATATGTAAGTGAAACGTAGAAAGTTCCAACGTATGATGTGGAATAATATAAAGAAAACATTAGGAGTTGCAAGTCGTCATTTTTCATGCATCGGTCAACATTGGCGTACTGGTTTAACAATTATATATGAGAGTATATATAAACACATCATTTGTACAAATTAGTAACACCAAATTCACTCACAACAATCATCACATTCGCAAGATACATATATAGAGAGAGATGACTCCTTCGTACACGATGGCCGGAGGTAATGGTCCGAACAGCTACAGTCAGCACTCAACGTATCAGGTCAGTTATTTTGTTTCGGTCGTTTGAAAACACTGTAAAACTGTGGCTCTTGTTAAATTCTTGTTAAAGACAATGAAGTTTAAAAATAGCATATCGTTTCACTTAGATATTTAAATGAAAAGTTTATGTAGTTTAAATATTTATGAAGTTAAAGAATTTTAATGATATGTAGCAGATCGTTATCACTGATCTAACCCAATGGTCTTTGGGTTAAAATAATAAGTTTAATGTTAAAGTTCCTTAACAGTTAATGTTTTATATTCCGCTATGAGTTAATGTGAAGCATTGAACATTGAAATCTAATACACATACTGTCTGTTCATGATGGAATTCGATTACTGTAGAGAGCGTTGCTTGAAGTCGTAAAGGAAAAGATCAGTGAAGCAATCTCCACAAAACTCGAAATCAACTCAGCATCCAATCGCTTTAACATAGCGGATTTTGGTTGTTCCACTGGACCTAACACGTTCCTTGCAGTACAAAACATAATAGATGCTGTGGAACAAAAGTATCGTAAGGAAACTCAGCAAAATCCGGACGATAACATCGAGTTTCAAGTTCTCTTTAACGATCATTCAAACAATGATTTCAACACCCTTTTCCAAACACTCCCTCCGACCAAAAAATACTTTGTTTCTGGAGTTCCCGGTTCTTTCTTTGGCCGTGTTCTTCCTCGAGACAGTCTCCATGTGGGACATTGTTCTTACTCGCTTCATTGGTTGTCCAAAGTCCCTAAAGGGATCGCGGATCGAAACTCCCCCGCGTGGAACAAGGACATTCATTGCACTGGGTTCTCGGAAGAGGTCGCAAAAGCTTATCTTGATCAGTTCAATATCGACATGGGAAGTTTCTTGAAAGCAAGAGGAGAAGAACTCGTGTCCGGGGGATTGTTATTTCTTCTTGGATCATGTCTACCGGATGGAGTTAAAATGTCTGAAACAATGAAAGGAATGCTTCTTGATTTCATGGGAAATTGCCTCCATGATGTAGCTAAAGAGGTAAAAATATTGTCGCTCAGATCAGTCACTAATAGATTACTTTCTTGTCGTGTAAACATATTATATCTTAGATTTTCTTACTCTTTTGCATCATTGTTTTGCTTAGGGATTAATCGACCAAGAAGAGCTGGATTCTCTCAATTTCCCAATATATCCGGCACACGTTGCGGAATTCAAGAATGTCATTGAGGACAACGGGTGTTTCACCATAGAAGCGTTTGAGAAAATTAGTCATGCGAATGAAGAACTTCCGTTGGACCCAGAGTTCTTGGCAACCTCAAACAAAGTTACATTTGGAGGAATTCTTGAGTCACGGTTTGGTAAAGAAGCAATGGAGAAGACAATGCAGCGTATTGAGGAGAAATGTCCAGAGATACTTCCACAACTTGCCAATGCCAAGTCCGGAATGCAATATTTCATTATGCTTCGAAAGAATTGATCAAATGAAATATTTGTGATGTTTGTTGTTGTCTTGCACAACTTTCTTTTTTGTTAAAAATAATGTTCGTCCGTAAGATTACTGATCGAGATGCTACGATGAAACCAAATAATTGTTGTCAAATAGTTTGTTCCTAGATCAATTTTTAATGCACTTCAAATTCTCTTTGATTCGAGTACAATATACAAGATTTACTTTTATGATTTCCATATATGAAATCTATCCAAAGAAATTTCTAGATTTGATTTAATTCAACCCATACAGTTTTTTAGAGAAGAAGAAAGAAACACTAACCTTGATCCATGCTTTATTGGTCTTGTAAATTCAACACTTCAATGTGATTTCTTTGATGAACAAATAACCAAATCCTTCTCTTCTCTCTTATTAATGACACTTAATAGTAATTTATGTTATTTATTGTTCTTCCACACTTTTTATACAAATGTTATCGTGTTTATATTATAAATGAAAAAGACATAATGAAAGGACTCATCCTTTCGTTTAAGTGACACATCTTTTTCGTTAAGTAATTGTCATTTAACTATTTATATAGTATTATCACATATAATTATAATTTATTATAGTACTATTTATTATTTATACAAATCATAGAGAAGGATATAATCTATAAAATAAGAAAAGAGGGTTATCAATACACCCAAATTCGAATGACTTAATCGAAACAGATCCATTATGGTATGGTCTTTTATATTAGAATTCACAAAATTAATATTTTAATGAATCTTAAACCTTATGATTAAATTTAAAGATACATAGGTCACATAGAATATAAAATATTATTACATTCTCTCATCGGTCTTTCTGTCAATTTAATGGTTTAATACCTTTAATGCGCACTTTTATATTACCTTAATAAAATACGGATTGATCGAATCATGGCGGGCACTAATTATTAATTAAGCAACATGATCTCTTCTATGTATCAAAAATCAATTACAACTCTATAATGTTCTTTAATATTTTGAGAAAAACTTAATTTTGTTTTAAATAATCATGTTATCTATGAACTATAAATGTGGCACATACCTAATGATAACATACTTAATACACAGAAACATAACCTTTAAGTGAATTTATAGTGTCATTCATTTATAATAACCCTTCTATAATCAAATCAGCAAAGCTTTAACTATAACATCAAATGATTCTGGCCAATGAAAGCTTTGGGTGATAGTTTTTTAGTTAACGGATCTGCTACCATCATTTTCGTTTTTATGTGTTCAAAAGACTCTATCTTTATGTATGTCTTTGACAGACATTTACTGTAATTTTATGTGTTTAGTATCTTTCGAATATTTGTCATTCTCATCGGTCTTTCTATTAGGCATAGGCATTGGGTTATTGGTTTGACTTCGGTCGGGTCTTTTGGGTTTTGGTTAATTCTGGTTTAGGGTTTAGATATCCATTTAAGAACCGAGGTACTATAGGTTCGATTCGGTTTGGGTAATCATCAGTTTGGTTTGGTATGTGTAATGAACTTAATAACTAATAAAACGCAGACAATGTTATGATTTTGGTTTGATATGGTTATTCTATAACCAAACTACCCAAAAATACCCATAAACACAATTGAGCTTCCTCAAAAGCATCCAGAACTAGCAAGATTTTTGTAGCAGATTGATCCAAAATTTAAATTAATCATTACAACAAAACCAAATAAAAGAAACTGGTAACCACAAAATAAATAAAGTTATGAATCATAGATAGAGAACCATTTGAAGTAGCAAGTAGCAACTAGAAACACCAAAGGAAAATAGATAAATTTCTAATTTATGAACAAAGATAGAGAAGTACAAACTGACAACTGCAAAGATAGGAGAAAAAACTTAAAAGGAGAAACAACAACATGCAACAACATCTTGTCACCCTACGTTTCTTCTCATTATGTCATGATCGAATATGCAAGAATCTTGCATAAATTTTTGGGAGATTTCTGATTTTGATCTTTGAAATGTTATGGACCTAATGTCGAAACTCGCCTATCTGGATATAGAGAAATTTGCTAGAAATAAAAAAATAAAAGGGGTTTTCTAGCATCTGGTCCAATTTGCTCTAGCGGTTTTAACAAAATTAGCTCTATGGATTTAATGATGCCTAAGTTAGTAATGGAAGAGAGATGTTGTTTGTAGAGTTTGGATACTTCTGTCTTGACTTTGGAATCTCGTATGTAGAGTTTGTTATCCTTGAACGTAGCTGATAACAAGTCAATATGTAGTATGTAGACTTTGGGATGTCGTATGTAGACTTTGGGATGTCGTCGTAGCCACCTTAAGTTGTTATTTCTTGAATCCTAACCACAGAAGAAAGAGCTTAGGAGCTTGCTTGCTTCTAACAAACTATTTATCTATGTTCTTTGTTCTTGATGTTAACAAGATAAATGGATGTTTTCCAAATACAGTTTTAGTCGTTTTGTTTCAAGTATAGCCAAATACACTATGCCATTCGATCTGGTTTTAGTTAGTTGAGGTTGGTTTTAAGGCTGATCCGAGACCTACAATTGGATGTTATTTAAAACATGACCAAACTTGAAAGGATATTTGAGTAGTTTCTAAGATTAAAGAGTACTAGACTAGAAATATTTTTAAGTGTATAGCTTTCGATGGTCTCAATGATCTTCGGAATGTTGAGTTTATCTTCCTTAAAGCTATTGAAGAAGTTTTTTGTGTATTGAAAGATTTCCTTAGTTTTGTGTTTTTGGGTTGAAGCTCCATATATTTATGTTTGTACTTTGTTTCAGGGTTCTAAACTGATGGATAATGAAGAAGGACCTCCTCTTATTTTTGATGGGCAATCTTCAACAAGTGCATCAGCATCACAATCTAGAATGCTAGTAAGTTCTTCTAACCATGTAAAAAGGAGTAGAAGATCATCTATGTGGAACCAAATTGCTATAGAAAAATATGATAATGGGAAAAAAAGAGCTTACTGTAAGAAATGTCAAAAAAACTGATGAGGCCCCGGACCATAACGACCGCGCCGACGACCCACGCGGACCCGAGCCCGACCCAGACCGTCTCGACCGCTTCCCCGACCCAGCGACCGACCCAAGCCACCTAGGTACGGACGTATCCATCCCACTCGTGCTGACCGGACCCATAACCCGATCCAGAGCTAAGGCGTTAGGAACCAAGATCAACCGCTACGTCAAACGTTGTCTTGAGGTTCTTCTACGGATGTCCGAGCCAGGCCCAGGACCAGAACAAGACACGGCCCATTCATGGGAATTACTTAGTCGGCGGAATGCCGACTCATGTGTCCTTACCATCACCCCGGGATAAGGACGCCAAAGACGCACCAAGAAATTGTACTCTTTTCTCTACCTTCGGTTTTGTCCCATTGGGTTTTCCGGAGGAGGTTTTAACGAGGCAACACCCTTGGTGTGCAATTCGGAATTGGGCTTCACACAGATCCACGGCCAAGTGAATGTTTTTTTTTTATGTCTTATTTTGTCTAAGTATGGGACTTGGGCCTGCGACCAGCTCTTATGGCCCGCGACCCAAGTCACTAGAATGCCTCGTAGTTTTATTTAAACTTCTTGTTGTTTTCTTTAATTTAAAACTAAATGTTGTTTGTGAGGGTAAAACCCTAAGACTTAGGCATTATATATGCCAAGTCCTTTCATTAATAAAAATCAGACTATTACAAAAGAAAAATAAACCTACTTCTAAGTTTTTCAAATCGCCGCCTTGCTCCCTAAGCTTGGTAGCTGCCGACTTGAACCTAGCCAAGTTTGAAGTCTCTTTGGTGTATCGCGGTCCTTCCCATAGCCGTGTGGTCCAATTCGCTCCACTCCTCCATCACCCGCGCCTAGACCAGTCGAGTCTCTCCTGTTCCAGCGCTGCTTCCCCACGGATTCGATCGAGTCTCTCTCGAGCGGTCCTGCGTCCGCGTCCCAAGGAACCTCTCCTGGTTCCCTGACGCATTTGTGCCCCCATCACTCAGTCCATGCGTTGTACCTGTCCTACTAGTGCCTAAGAAAGACGGATCATGGAGGATGTGTGTTGATTTCCGAGCCATCAACAACATCACCATCAAGTACCGGCACCTGATACCACGACTAGACAACATGCTAGACGAACTAAGCGGAGCTTCGATCTTTTCAAAGATCGATCTAAAGAGCAGATATCAGCAAGTCTGCATGCGAGAAGGAGACGAGTGGAAGACGGCGTTCAAAACCAAGCAAGGACTGTACGAGTGGCTTGTCATGCCGTTCGGACTATCCAACGCCCCGAGCACCTTCATGCGGCTAATGAACCATGTTCTTATACCGTACATCAGTAAGTTTGTGGTTGTCTATTTCGATGACATTCTGGTCTATAGCTCATCCTACTCCGACCACGTCACTCATTTAGAGTTGGTTATACGAACACTTCAAGAGGAGAAGTTGTATGTCAATCTAAAGAAGTGTACGTTCAGCATTGACCGGGTATTTTTCCTAGGTTTTGTCGTAAGTTCACAGGACTTACAGGTGGAAGAGGAGAAGATTAAGGCCATACGAGAATGGCCCACTCCCACGAGCATCAGCCAAGTCCGGAGTTTCCACGGCTTGGCCAGCTTCTACCGAAGGTTCGTCCGGGACTTCAGCACCATCGCCAGTCCTTTGACCTCCGTGATCAAGAAGGACCGGGCATTCAGCTGGGGACCCGAGCATGAAAAGGCCTTCAACTTACTCAAAGACCGGCTCACTCACACCCCGGTTTTAGCCCTACCGGACTTCCAGAAGACTTTCGAGGTGGAGTGTGACTCATCTGGCGTCGGGATCGGAGCCGTCCTAACTCAAGGAGGGAAGCCAGTAGCTTACTTCAGCGAGAAGTTAAGCGGAGCCGCACTCAACTATCCTGCCTACAAGGAGTTGTACGCCTTGGTTCGAGCCATGGACGTCTGGCAACACTATCTTCTTGCCAGGGAATGCGTCATCCATACAGATCATCAGACGCTACAGCACTTAAGAGGCCAGACTAAGCTGAAAAGGGGACATGCACGATGGCTGGAATTTATCGAGACGTTTCCCTACGTGATCAAGTACAAGAAGGGGAAGAAAAATGTCGTCGCGGATGCGCTGTCCCGAAGACATTCCCTGATTTCGGTCATGGAAGGCAAGGTCCTCGGATTTGAGATACTCAAGGACTTATACGCAGACGACGACGACTTCAAGAAGGCATCCCAAAACGCAGGTACTGGTACCCAGTCACGCTTATATTTGTTTGACGGGTTCCTTTTCAGGGACCGGAGATTATGCATTTCGAAAGGATCGACCCGAGAATTAATGAGACATTTTGGTGTGGCCAAAACCCTAAGCCTGCTTAAGGAGCACTTCTACTGGCCTCATCTCCGACGAGACGTCGAGGCCCATTGCAGCCGCTGCTTGGTCTGCAAACGGGCTAAGTCCAGAGTTCATCCCCACAGATTATACATTCCTCTACCTATCCCTACTACTCCTTGGACTGATATTTTCATGGAATTTGTGCTAGACTTGTCTAAGATCAACCACAAAGATTCCATTTTCGTCGTAGTAGACAGGTTCTCAAAGATGGCTCATTTTATCTCGTGTGCCAAGACCAACGACGCCACACAAACCGCAAGCCTATTCTTCCGGGTGATTGTACGGTTGCACGGTATCCCCAGGACTATAGTGTCCGACCGAGACACTAAGTTTCTCAACCATTTTTGGCGGACCTTATGGAAGAAGCTTGGCACAAAATTGGTGTTCTCCACGACTTGCCACCCGCAAACGGATGGACAAACCGAAGTGGTGAACCAGACGCTGTCCACCCTTCTCAGAGCTACCATCGGACAAAATTTGAAGTCCTGGCTCGAGTGCTTACCGCTGGTCAAGTTCGCTTACAACCGAGCCGTCCACTGCGCGACCAAGAAGTCCCCGTTTGAGATCGTTTACGGTTTCAACCCCTTGTCACCAATGGAGTTCACGCCCTTACCCCCAGCTGAGATTGTGAGTTTAGAGGGAGACAGCAAGGCCGAATACGTTAGAAAGCAGCATCAAAAGGTCAAGGAGAATTTGGAAAAGAAGACGGAGGCCTATGCTCGACAAGCCAACAAGGGGCGTAAGCAGACTACACTAAAGGAAGGCGACTGGGTCTGGCTACACATGCGACCCGAGAGGTTTCCCCAGAAGCGCAAGGACAAGCTAGCACCAAGAGGAGACGGACCATTCTGAGTCCTATAGAAGATCAACGACAACGCATATCAACTCGAACTGCCAGGTGAGTTCAACATTTCCCCAATATTCAATGTGTCTTACTTGGAATTATTTGATGCAGGTGATGATGCTGATTTGGAGACCAAACCACTTGAAGAGGGGAGGGATGATGAGGCCCCGGACCATATTGACCGCACCGACGACCCACGCGGACCCGAGCCCAACCCAGACCGTCCCGACCGCTTCCCCGACCCAGCGACCGACCCAAGCCACCTAGGTACAGACGCAGCCGTCCCACTCGTGCCGACCGGACCCATAACCCGATCCAGAGCTAAGGCGTTAGGAACCAAGATCAACTGCTACGTCAAACGTTGTCTTGAGGTTCTTCCACGGATGTTGGAGCCAGGCCCAGGACCAGACCAAGACACGGCCCATTCATGGGAATTACTTAGTCGGCGGAATGCCGACTCATGTGTCCATACCATCATCCCGGGATAAGGACGTCAAAGACGCACCAAGGAATTGTACTCTTTTCCCTACCTTCGGTTTTGGCCCATTGGGTTTTCCGGATGAGGTTTTAACGAGGCAACATCCTTGGTGTGCAATTCGGAATTGGCTTCACACAGATCGACGTCCAAGTTAATGTTTTTTTTTATGTCTTATTTTGTCTAAGTATGGGACTTGGGCCTGCGACCAGCCCTTATGGCCCGCGGCCCAATTCACTAGAATGCCTCGTAGTTTTATTTAAACTTCTTGTTGTTTTCTTTAATTAAAAATTACATGTTGTTTGTGAGGGTAAAACCCTAAGACTTAGGCATTATATAAGCCAAGTCATTTCATTAATAAAAATCAGACTATTACACAAGAAAAATAAAGCTACTTCTAAGTTTTTCAAATCGCCGCCTTGCTCCCTAAGCTTTATAGCTGCCGACTTGAACCTAGCCAGGTTCGAAGTCTCTTTGGTGTATTGTGGTCCTTCCCATAGCCGCGTGGTCTAATTCGCTCCACTCCTCCATCACCCGCGCCTAGACCAGTTGAGTCTCTCCTGTTCCAGCGCTGCTTCCCCACGGATTTGATCGAATCTCTCTCGAGCCGTCCTGCGTCCGCGTCCCAAGGAACCTCCCCTGGTTCCCTCACGCGTCTGTGCCCCCATCAAAAACTATTTATGGTTGCCAACTAGTGGAAAATCTAATTTAAAACGACATTATGAAAAATGTTCACTATCTCTGGATATAGATAGAGGGGCAGTGAAGATTGATGAGGAAGTAGCTAGAGAGAAATTTATTTTTGTGATTTTCAGACATAATCTTCTTTTCATTGTTGTCGAATATGAAGAACTTACGGATTACCTTACTTACTTGAATCCAGAATATAAGTGTTATACTAGAAACACTGCTGCTGCTGATCTGGTTAAAACTTGGAGAAAGAAAAGCAAAAACTGAAAGTTGAGTTAGGAAATATTCTTAGTAAGATATGTTTGACTTATGATTATTGGACTACTTTATTTAGATATAGTTTGGTTTACACACCGGGACTAACATGTGTCATATCTGATCAGTTAGATATATTTTTTATCTTTTTTGTTTGTTTAAGAGTTTAGCTAAACCAACACATTGTTGGTTTGTGTAGGTGATGTTGTTTTTTTATGATTTTTAATCATTTGATAAATTTATGTGTAAATATTTTTATATATTATCATGTAAATATTCTGTATATATTATATTTTGTCATTCACTAGACCATAATTTTTCAAGATTAGTGAAAAGTATATCTATGTAATCAAGGTAATCATTTTGACACAACGTTGAGTTTCAATTTTTTTTTTCATTTTCACTCCTCTATAAGTAGACACCTCCCGCCAATTCAGTTAACCGGTGATAGCCGGTTACCTTCCCAACAGCGACCGGTTATAAGAACACCACTCCTAAATTGAATCCATTTCCTTTCAATTCAACTAGAATCGCCTCGCCCACCAAATTTGTCCATCGAGGTTTCTCGTTAATTGTTTCCTGCGAAAATTTTCGAAAACCCTAATAACTCCTCTCTTCTTCCTTCTACGCTTTTCGTCCGATTCGCGAAGACTACAAAAGGAACTTCGCATCAGGGGGTTTCTCAGGAGTTGGAATGAAGTTGTTTCGAATCTAGGGCTCTTCTCCAAGTAAGAAGCTTTCTCGATTTTGGATAATGAGCGCCATCAACATCACCAATGTCACCGTATTGGATAATCCTGCGCCTTTTGTTAGCCCTTTTCAGTTCGAGATTTCGTACGAGTGCTTGACATCTCTCAAAGACGGTAATCTCCACTTTCTCCTTTCCCTAGAAGGTTTATGTGGTATTCATCTGGGTTTTATCCGTCTTCTATTTGATGATTTGCTCCGTTTATTGGATTCTTACTGATTCTTTTGAAATCCTTAGGATGATAAGAAAAGGGTTTGTACTGTAATCGATATATGACCTTAAGCTTGACCCTGTTTATTTGGTCAGGACTCAGTCTTTTTTTTATTCTTGAGATCAATTTATTGCTGTGATTTATTACCCATAGATATATCATAATATTGCTCTGTGTGGTTTGATATCAGTTAACGATTCAAGGAGTAACTTGAAGCATAAAGAGTCATGCTCTATATAGTTTGATACAGACTTTAACTTGGGGGTTTTGGGATGCTTGGATACTGGTTTTTGAAACTGGATTTTGCATCTTTGTTCTGTGTTTGTCCCTGCTGTGTATGATCTCTCACAAAAATTTCTGCTAAACTATGATAGATCAGAAGCTATATCAGAAGTTCTTGGTTATCGAGTCTTGTTGTCTTATTAGTTTGTGAGACTCGGGAACTATGCAGAAGTTCTTGATTAACGTAGTGAGTTTTTCTTTTGGGGCTACTGGTTTTCCCCAATAGTTGTTCTCAGAGTAGATGTTTTACCTAGATTAGTGGTTTCATATGGTTATAATCTTGGAGGTGTTGGTTTGTAAATAGGTTTTGAACTTTGGCTCGGTACGCTATGATTAAAATAGATAGATACATTAGTTTTTCAGCATTCATGGATCCTGGATTTGCCTGGAATATATTATAACTTGATAAGATATGTTTCTGTTACTTATCTTTCTGCAATAACGTCATAGAAGCTAGCCATCTACCTAGTTTTGATCATCTTCTTGTAAGCAATATCAAGAAAAATGTTTCTTTCAACTAAGACCCGAGCTTTGCATTTGGTACAGATTTGGAATGGAAACTTATCTATGTAGGCTCAGCAGAAGATGAGACTTATGATCAAACTCTAGAGAGTGTGCTTGTGGGGCCTGTTAATGTTGGCAACTACCGGTTTGTATTGCAGGTAAACATATGCATTTGTTTTACACTCGCTACAATTGTGGTCTAGCAACAGTCTTAATCTATCTCTCCATTTACTTTACAGGCTGATCCTCCAGATCCATCAAAGATCCGCGAGGAAGACATCATAGGTGTCACGGTGCTGTTGTTGACATGTTCTTACATGGGTCAAGAGTTCTTGAGAGTTGGATATTACGTGAACAATGACTATGAAATTGAGCAACTCAGGGAAGAGCCTCCAACTAAGGTTTTGATTGATAAAGTCCAGAGGAACATACTCTCCGACAAACCTAGAGTAACTAAATTCCCTATAAATTTTCATCCAGAAGATGAGCAAACTGCTAACGCTGCTCCTCCCCCTCCTGAACCATCTGATGAACAACCTGATGTCAATGGCGAATCCCAAGTTTCGCCTGACCAGCGACCAAATCCCCAGGAGTCACCCCAGGAATCATGATTCTTCCTAAAGCCAAATCGTTGAAATTCGATGAGAACTATCGTGTCCTTGTCTCCAAAGATCTTGCCTTTTGCTTCTCTATCTCAAAACATTATCTGCAATTTTGCTGTGCTTGTTTGTAAGAGGCTTTAGGGAAGTGGTTCTTGACATGTTTGAGTGTTTTTGTTATTGGGGCAAAGATTTAGTTGAAGCAAAGCCAACATTTCCAAAACAAGAAAATGTTCCGAGTTTGAAAATCAATCTACTTGTTAGATTGTGTTCGAATGTAACATGAAGGACTCATTCCCTACTTGTTCAAAATACTCGATTTTAAGTTAGATATATTAACCAACTAGTAAGATTTAAAAGAGTTTTTCAGATATAATAGGGTTGTTTTTGATAATTTTAGAAATATGAGGTTCGTTTCATAAAATACTATAACGTAAGAGTAAAATTAAAATTAAATCAAACACCATAAAATTGCTTTAACTAGCCCTCGTATTCCCCTTCCTCGAAGTGTTAACAGTAACCGGAGAAGAGAAACCCGATGTCGAAATCCGGCGAAAATCAACCAGTTGATCGTTATCTAAGACGCCAAGTTCTCGGAGAAGGAACATACGGTGTCGTTTACAAAGCCACGGACACCAAGGTGAATCAATCAATCAAACCCTTCCCCACTTCAATTCCCCCAGATTCAATTCCATATTGGCTTGATTTATATATCTTCGATTTTCGTTTGTAGACTGGTAAGACTGTAGCAGTGAAGAAGATTAGGTTAGGAAACCAGAAAGAAGGGGTGAATTTCACGGCTCTTAGAGAGATTAAGCTGTTAAAAGAGCTTAATCATCCGCATATCGTAGAGCTCATCGATGCGTTTCCTCACGATGGAAGCTTGCATCTTGTTTTCGAGTATATGCAAACGGATTTGGAAGCTATGATTCGTGACCGTAACATCTTCCTTTCTCCTGGAGATATCAAGTCTTATATGTTGATGACATTGAAAGGTTTAGCTTATTGTCACAAGAAATGGGTATTGCATAGGTAAAATGAAAGCAAAACTCTTTTTTTTGCTCGTTCATATGTTTCTTCTCAGTGTCTTTGAGTTACAGTAGCTTTTAGGTTGGATCTTGATTTGTTTTCTCCATTGTTAGGGATATGAAGCCTAATAATTTACTGATTGGAGAGAATGGTCTGTTGAAATTAGCTGATTTTGGTCTGGCGAGAGTTTTTGGGAGTCCAAATCGGAGGTTTACTCATCAGGTAATCGATACTTAGCTCTATACAATTTGATGGTCTTGTGTTTGAACTGGCAGCTAGATTAGTCTAGGATTTGTAATATAAATCTTTGGCGCTTTTATTGGAATGTTCTGTTGGAGCTGAAGAATTGATACAGAGCGTTGAGAAGACATCATATGTATTTGATTCCGGTTCTTGCATACTTATGTTTTTCGGTTTTGGTGAGGTGAAAGATTGGTGGTTACCAGTCACCAGATACCCTTTTGTCGATTATGGACGTATTGAGATTTTTAAACTTTAGACGATTCTGAGATTGATTGGTTGTGTAGATACTCTTTTGGTTTTGTTGAATTTGCTTGTTCACAGTGGAAGACTCCTAAACGTTGGCTTTCATCTAAACCTCTTATTCACACAGGTATTTGCTACATGGTACAGAGCGCCCGAGTTGCTGTTTGGGAGTAGACAGTATGGAGCAGGAGTTGATGTCTGGGCTGCAGGCTGTATCTTTGCTGAGCTATTACTTCGTAGACCGTTTCTACCGGTAATGTTCTAAACTTTTTGTACTTTATGTTTCAAATGATCTTTGCTCTTCAGTACATCTCCTATACTTCAGGATTGTCTTTGATATTAGCAGTTGTCAACATCTACTTACAAAGCGAAACCTTTTTCTTTATTCTTCATTGCTTTGCTTTCTTCAGGGTTCTACTGAGATCGATCAGCTCGGAAAGATTTTTCAAGCTTTTGGAACTCCAACACAATCTCAATGGTCTGACATGATCTATCTCCCAGAGTACATGGAGTTCTCCTACACACCAGCTCCACCACTACGCACCATTTTCCCTATGGCAAGTGATGACGCTTTGGATCTTCTAGCCAAAATGTTCATCTACGACCCACGACAAAGGATCACAATAAAGCAAGCTTTGGACCACAGGTTATATAGTCTTGAAAAAGAAACTCACAGGACAAAAAATTCAATTTCATCTATCTGATATCATGGGCTTTTTCGGCAGGTATTTCTCGTCTTCTCCATCACCAACTGAGCCAGGGAAGCTTCAGATTCCGGCTTCAAAAGGAGACGCCCTCGAACCAAAGGCCTCTGGGCAAAACCAACACGGAAATAGCCCGGCTGTGCTATCACCTCCTGGAAAAATGAGGAGAGTGATGGGTCCTGAGGGATTCACCTGAAGGGATTCATTTGTGGAAGTGTATACAATCCATGGCTTTGATTGGATTTTTGCAAAAACACTAGTTATGAGTTTTGTAATGCCTTTTTAGTATACCAATCAGATCATGACAGAAAACAAATGGCAAAAAATCATACTTCAAGATAGAAAAAGACGTTGAAGTCAAATCTTTTTACATCGTTATTTCAGAGTCCGAGTATAATATCTGTTGAAGTCAAATTTCTCCAGAACTGCCAAAAAAAAAGTATTCACCTGATCTTGAATAACCCCTAAATTTGGTATAATAGAAAGGGAAAAGAGGCATATGTGGAAACCGATTACGGTGAGATGTTCGTAAAGAATATAAAAGAAAGAGAATGTTATTGTTTGTATTTTGTTTTTCAAAACATTTTCTAAAAAGCTTTTTCTGAATATTAGTAAATAATTTTTTTTGGATTTTTGTAAGAAAAATTTCAAAGTCATCAATATTAATAATTATTTGTTCTCATTGTCTTTCAGTTCTCACTTACCTTATTTCCTTCGGTTTTTAGCTAAAATTATTACATATTTACCTGAAAACATTCTTATTACTATATATTTTCAAATAATTTTTTATCTTCAAGTTATTCCTATTTATAAACATTGATTGATGTAATTTTTGCTAAACCATATATGTATATATATATATATATAATTTTTACTAAACCAATCAATTATTTTCAATAAGAAATTATTTCATTATAATGATTTAGAAAATATGATGATATGTGTAACGATCGTGTTTTGCGGACTGATCTGAGACGATCTAAAGTTAGGATTGAGTTCGAAATTTCAGTTGGAGAATAAATAGAGGTTCTATGGACAAAATAATGATTCTTTGTGGAAAGCTGAGCTAAACCGAGCTAATAAACTCAGTGAGAGATTTTTCGATTCAAGTGACGATTATTCGGACAAAATGAATTTTTGGACTAGTGGATTGGATTAAGACAAGGAGTTAGACAGATTCGGATGACAGTTGGCTTCAGCTTGAATCTGCAGACTGATTGCTTAAGTATTTTGGCAGGAACAATTATTAGACCAAAACGTGGACAGATTGCTTAAATGAATAAGTGGGAACGGTTATCTGATCAGAATGGCGCTTCTAAAGAGTTAATTCATGTGGAAACGGTTGCTGGTTTGCGTTGTTCATTAATAAGAGTGCGAGATTGGTTTTGGGTAGTTATCGTGAGGTGATCAGCGACTGACCGTGATCGAAAAATTGTTGGATTGGTTGTACTGTTTTAAAGGATCAAGCGCAAGAGGTGTCAGGGATCAAGCTTATTGAATCCGAATGACTAAGGTGAGTGTGTGAGGCTGCATTTCTAGGGATGTGTTCTTGCATAGATTCACTTAGTCTTAGATTGCTAGGACTATTCTGATTATTTGTTTATCTGTATTCTATGATTTTTTGGTTTGGTCTTGATGATCAATCCTATTCATGTGATAGTCTAGAACAGTTTCGGCGTTTAGAGGCAGGTGTCAATTGGTTGAGCCTATGTCTAACTGGAAATGAATTTTTATTGGACGTCCATTGATATGTCCAACAACAACTATGTTTAGTTGGACACAAAATCAATTGGACATATTTCTAGTTGGAGATATTCATGGACGTCTAAATGATTAATTTAAACAAAAAAAAATATAAACAAGAACACCAATAAATACATATAATTTTTTTAGTCTCTAGCATGTATCAATAAAATAGATCAATGCCTATGAAATCATGATTCATATAATCTTTTAGTAAGGCAAATTTCAACTAAAAGTTCCAAATAAATTTCACTTAAAACTTATTTCTACTCAGGAACATAAATCGTAAAAATCCGAATCACATTAAGATAAATCAGTAAAATCATTCGTAAACAGAAACAAAAACCAACTTAATTGCGATCATTCAAATGAAATACAAAAACAAAGCAAAATTAATCCAAATACAGTTCCAAATAAATTCTTCATATATGAAAAGAATTCGTCGAAGAATAAACCAAAACAACTTTCAAACGATAACAAAGAACCGTAAAATCAATAAACTAGCGAATAATTTTGATCCAATTTTTATTTTTATTTTAGAGATCAAATGATGAACAATAACATTAAAACAAAAAAACAAAAAAAAATCGAACAAGAAATCACCTTCTAGAATTTCTGCATGACACTTGATCGTTGGAATTTTTTGAATTTCTATCTTGATTTATCAGATATTGTGATCAAAATCTCAGAAGAAAAAATAGTTTTTCCTAAATGTATTTCTACCTAAAATTTTAAATAATTTGGGATGACCAATGTTCAAATTGTCCAACCCATTTTGTCTATGGACGAAGTTGGAATTAATGCATACTAACCCGATTTGAATATGGACTTGTCCATAATATGTTAATAACGTATTGGACGTACACAGTCTATGGTCCGCCCACTCATTTGACAGTTGTAGACACCTATGCTTGCTAATGTTTGATTGGTTGCGCAAAAGACTGCTCGCACCATAGTTAAGTGTGACAGATTATCATTTTTATTAAATTGTTTATATTTTTTGTGGATGCAAGAAAATCAAACCTGCGAAAATAATATGAATATTTAAGCCACAAAACCAAGACAATGGAAACAAAAATGATGGCATTAAGATATATTTAATTAAGTATAATAATGTAAAAGTAGTAAGACTTTACTATTGAAACTTTGATTAATCTATTTAAATCAGTTGATACATTAAATGATTTGTCTAATAAACGTGAAAATAATTTAAAGTAAAGAGAACTTGAAAATGATACAAGTTAACAAAATCGACCCAAAATTCTTATTCAAAGGAAAATTGTGGAAGCTTGTTAAAGACAAAACGAAAACTATAAATAAGAGTAAAATTAGTTTTCTGCAAATCTGTTTACAATAGCTTGAACTTAAGGTTTCTTTTTTTTTTTTTTTTTGCTACTCTGAATTTATAGTTTGTGACTTTTATGGTTTATATTTTTGTTTTCTCTGAATTTTTCATTGTTAGCATTGATTACATTATTTTGTATTTTGCTTTTCGATCTTCTTACTATTTAATTAGTAGGTAGTAATACAGTTAACAATGTTTTTAAAATTTCGTATCAATTTTTTATGAGTATTCCGAATGGTATTGTGCTGTATATAATTAATCTGATTTTTTTTTATTGTTTGCATGTACACATAAGATGGATAGGTTAGTGAAGTTGATAGGTAGAATATGGAAGAAGTCTGATTCTGGTGATTTGAAATTTCTAGCTTTTTCTGAAACCATCTTTTAAACCAAATATGAATTTGGCCAATAAACATAAAATTAGAAAAATGGTGAATATATACTTTTTTCTATTTGTGTTCCGCTCTTCTATTGGAGAGTACCAATTTTGAGGGGAATCAAGATTTTTTTAAGTTATTTTTTTAGGGTTCACTAAAATTTAAATTACTACAGTTTTATATTAAATAATTTATTTGTAGACGAATCTAAGATAATTTATTTTTATTTCATTAAAGTTATTGTAAATATGAAGTTTGTGTACACGTGATTAAAGTTTGTTTAACATCGAGGGAAAAAAAGAAAATAATATCTGTCAAATAGCTGTGTTGTAGTGCAATCTGCCACTACGCACACGATCACGATGTCAGAGCCCATTATTATTACGTTTTGTCAACAAATTCTGTTTCTTTATTTATTTATTTTTTGAAAATCTAACCAAGAAAAAGTAAGCAAATATAACCCCCACAAAAGAGTAAGGAAATAAAGTAACTCTATATATATATAATTGGTTTCTAAGTTCAGTATTAAAATTTCAGAAATTAATAATATAGTATATTTTATTAATTTAACGAGATATTAAAACTATCAAAATAATAATTAGATTAAAAGTTTAATTTAAAACCAAAAAAATTGTATTAACTCGAAGATTAATTTATTAAATATTAAATTTATATAAATTATACTGCATAGTAAGAGATATTTGGTTAAATAGTTTAAAACATTATATTTTTTATTAAAAGGATGTCAATCTTTCATAATTACTAAACTAGTCATTTTATCTATTTTATCATTTTTCATTTATCAAGTAAAAATATAATTACAAAAATATTATTACTATTTTTTATACGTAAACAAAAGTTAGATAAATAAACATGCCACAAAATAAGTTTATCACGCTAGTTACATTAGATTTATTTAGGACTGATAATTTATTTATAGAATGATAAAATGATTTATTCATTTGGCAGATTTGTTAGAAAAATATTATATTTAATATTAGAAAGATAGACTTATGCTGTAAACTTTTTTTTGGATGTGTTAGAGATTTTTTGGTTTGGTAGATTTACTTGTTTAAGGTGGAAGTTTTTTTTTGGGATGATAAACTTATTCTTTGAATGGTAGATTTATCGTTATCAATTGATATATATTTGTGTGATGGTAGATTAATTTAGTCGTGATAAATTTATTGTTAGTAATAGTAAAATTATCACATGTGATTTAGATAGGTAATGATGGTAGATTTATTGTGTTTGATGCTAAATTAAATATTGTGTTAGAAATTTGAAAACTTTCCAAAATTGTTTTCATAATTATCTCATATAATAAACAGAGTTGTTTTGAAACAAATTTATTGAAATGACAAAAAAACATTATTTATTTGCAAATGCATAAATAAAACACAACCATTTTAATTCACCATTCTGCTCTATATGAACATGTGACGACAATATTACTATTAGTCTAAACTCTGTTTGAACTTACACTTTAATACATAGAATTAACACCACCACACGATAATTTTGTCTAGAAGAAAATTCTTGGCAAATCATTTTTTTTTTCATTTTTTCATTTTGTCGTTGTAAAACATATACATGCAAAGATGTTCCAACGGATGTAATTATTATCAAACTAAAAGTTTTACTAAATTAAAACTTACCCATTGGTGTATCGGATTTGTATTATTTAATATAAATCTTATTTTATGATTCATCTTAATTCTTAAAAATAAAGAGCAAGGAGAGAAATGCGTGAGAAAGAGAAGAATAAAAAATACAATAAGAAAGAATAATTAAAATTTTATCGGATACCGTAGTCTTTGTAGGTGATATTCGTCTTCATCTAACAGGAGAATTATCCTCCTAATCCAATTGTAGTTTCCAATTATATAAGCATGGATCAGTTTTTTTAATTTTCGCATTAAATTCACGATCTTGCACAAAAATCAAACGAGAGTCAATAAAGTGGACCTGCATATGGAGTAGAGTGGATCTCTAAGTATTGAAACTTGTGTTACTTAGAGATATGGAACTGAGGTCCATTTGGCCTCTCAGCACGCTCCAATTGTTATATAATATATAATAAAGTTGGAATGTGATATATATATATGTATATACATACTAGGATACAATATCACATCGTGAGGAACCGCCATCCTCAAACGGAGTCAGCCGTCACCACCACAGCCATCTCCGACAAACAACACCACCCAACAAACCAGCGAGAATAAACAGCTTCTCTAAGCTTTGACCTAGTCAATCGACAAACCCGGTTTAAACTTTCCACCGTCCTCTAGTGAAGCCTCTACCGAGTCTTCGCTTGAACTAGGACGCCGCCATTGAGCTCACGTTGCTGATTAGTCCCCTAGAAACCACACCTCTGTGTCACAGAGAAGAAAGAGATCGCCTCCGGAAACCACCTCCACACTCACCTCTCATCATGAAGATAGAAAGAAGGGGGGAGGTCCTCTCACGAACCGGCGAGGCGTCGAAGCGGAGAGGACCGCCGTTCAGAAAATGCTCGAAGAAAGAAAAGATGACAAGTGCGTTAGATGCACCAATGTTGACATCATATTGATAATGATGAACGTATCTGGGTTTTTCAAATTTGAATGATCTGTTATGGATATTTCCTAACGATGAACAAGCATTTTGCATAGATAATCTATTATCTCTAGAGAAATAAGAATAACAAAATATATAATAATTTCCAAAAAGTTTAAAATTGTAAAGAAAAAATCCATGCTGTGAGAAAAGGTTCAATTATATTGCATTAAAAACGGGTAATTTGATAATCGATTACTATGCCTAAAAAGGATGTTGGTGATATAAATACATTTTGGAGAAATTTTATTGATGTAAATAGTTATTTAATACATTTTATATCTCGCTTATTTCACGTGAGAACAATACAAATATAAATACAGACAAGGTAGCATGAATGTTCGTATTCTTTCTTTTGATACTTTTCATGTAAGTTCTGTACCATCTGTTTGATTATCCGATGCTTTATATTGTTGGAAATAAGTGGGGATGAATTTGATTTTGTCAAATTTTACAAAAGTAAACAAAGTACGTTATATGATAACCAATTGACCATTTGTGATTTTTCAACATAGTATGTAATCTGAAATAATTTAAACAGATGAGATGATATCCTTGTATAAATAAATGATCGTACATCAATAGTTATAGAATGAAAAACTGTCATTAGAGTACTGAACTAATGCGTTTTGCCAAAAAATAAAATAAAATACGGATTTCTGAATAAGCCAGAAAACAAACTTGTGTTGATTTAACCAAATTTTGTATTATTTTATTCATCATTAACTTTCATTTGTTTAGTGTTTGTGACCGTTAATGATAATACTAAAATTAATTGATGTTGTTATTTATAACCTTCAGAATCCTTAATTTTTTTTCTTAATTCTTAATTTTGTGTTCTTCATTTGTAAAAAAACTTCTCTAAAATCATTAAATAACATGTAAAATTTTGAATCAAAGATTAGTTCACTCTCAATTTTTACATTCCAAAAGTAAAGTTTTAATTAATTCAAATTAAAGATTCAAATTTTAAAATATCTAAGAAAATAACAGAATCATTATCATACTTTTCTAGTCCAAAAGGTTAAATATTTGTGTAGTTCCATTTAATGATCGTCTTCTTTTTGGAACAATTCCATCTCATTTATATAAATAAATGGGTATTAATCGATAGTCTTTGTGTCATTTAAATAAACTCTCTTAAATGATTTAAATGATTTTTCAAATCACAAACCATTAAAAGGTTTTTTTATAATAATGAACTTTTTATACGTACCATTACAATTATTTAGTTAACCATTGAGATCGCGAAAGAACCTAGAGTTAATGTATATTTTCTACCATTAAAAGGTTTTTTATAGACACACTTTCTCCTAAAGTTATTACACAATGACACTTTTAAATACTCCATAAGAAATATGTATTGTACTTTTCTCATATGTTTCAAAGTAGGGTTGACTTTAATAAATCCTTTTAACTATTTAATCACACATTTAATCCCTCTAAATTTTTAAGTTCATTACTAAACTCTCTAATTTTAAATTATTCATCACTAAATCATCTATACTATTTGATTAAAACATAAAAACCTAAAAAACTAAATTTAAAATCCTAAAAAAACTTAAAACAGTAACTCAAACTTAAATTTTATGAGTTTTATTTTAGAGTTTTTGGATTTTAACTTTGATTTTTTTAAGTTTCGATTTTGGTTTTTTTTAATTTTTAACGTATCAGATTTGGATTGGATTATAAGTAAATGCTAACTACTTAATTTAAAAAAAATTATTTAAATCAACTTAATAGCAATTAAGTAGTTAATTTCACAAAATCATTAAAATTTACTTAAAACCAAAATTAAAACCCAAAAAATACAATTAAAACCTAAAATAATTTCAAAAAATCATCAAAATCTAATTAGTATCAATTAACTCATTAGCATTAAATAAATCAATTTTAACAATAATCTGACATAAATTCAACATTCTACAAACAAAAAATACAAAATTAAAAAATAAAAAAACCAATATTAAAACCTAAAAATTTTAAATAAAACCCACAAAATTTAGGTTTTAATTTAGGTTTTTTATGTTTTATTTTAGTTTTCTGGGTTTATAGCGCATTAGACTTGAATCGGATCAGATTATGGATTAAAGTGATTTGTTAAATGATAATTAGTTAATTTCTATTAAGTAGATTTTAATAATTTTGTGAAATTATTTAGAAATCAAATAGTATATGTGATGTAGCAATGAATAGTTTAAAACTAGAGGGTTTAGTAATGAAGTAGACAATATAGGGGGATTGAGTAAATGATTAAATAATTAAGGGGGTTTATTAATGTCAACCCTTCAAAGTATAAATTTTTTTAACTAAAAGTAAAAGATATAAAAATGTCCTTTCTTTTAGAAAAATATCATTGACTGTATAAATTTTTTAAAAAATTCAGCCAATTAGAAATGAAACTTTATGATACAATTGATCACAATTATCAATAAATTTTAAATTTTTCTAAACGTAAAAATAATTCATATTTTAAAACATAAAAAACCCTGTTAAAAAAAAAAACATAAAAAACCTCCAAAACATCTGATATTTTAAAGAAAAATTAATTGTTTTAATAGATTCATTTTCCTAACTCTCCACTATCCTTTACTATATAATTACTTTTTTGTCAAAATTTTATTTATTCAGTTTTTTATTTTATTTTTATATTATTTTCTTCATTTTTTTATCTTTTGACTTAATTACTATTAGATATTTTTGCTGATTATTATTCTTCGTAAGATTATAAATTACGGATTCATTTCTTTGTTTTTTTTTTAAACTTATTTTTTCTTGCTAAATTTTTTTATTTCACTCCTAAATCATATTTTTATATTTTTAATAGATATCAAAACTTAATTTCATCTAGAATATTTTTAGAAAAAGTAAATCAAATATTTTTTCACACTAATCTGCCATTACTATATTGTATATGTCGTCTCTCAAATATTTTCATATTCTTTGAATACTTTCACGTCCCCAGATAGATTCGTTGTTTTGTAATGTTATATATATATATTTTTTATAAGTTAATAATTTATGATGTAACTATAATAATTTTGTATTGATTAATATTTTGATGCAACTATAGTTATTATCTTAATTAAGTAGCTGCTAATGTTCTATTGGTATGCTACATACTTGGTAACAATATTAACATTTAAGGTGTCCACCATATTTCATAACGACATTTGGTCATATTCGAATCATTCAAGCTGTTTACAATATTATGTCTCGGAATATTTGGTCATATTCAAATCACAATTCTTTTTCACAAGATTCATCTCATCTCTGTCTTTCAGTGTAAACTATTTCAAGTCACAATGTCGTCTGAATATTAGCCCGATAAACATGTGTTTTGTGTTAGCTTGGTAAACTAAATGGATGGAAGTTGATTTAGAGAAAAGGAGCTTTGTGTGTTCATTAGTATCGAGAGTTTGTTGTCCATGGGGATATGTTAATGTCAATATGTTTTTGTAAGACATATCAACCGTCCTCTAAATCATGTCTACTGGAACATTTAGTTATATTCAAATCACAATTCTTTTTCATGAATTTTTCTCATCTTTGTTTTCAATGTAATCTGTATAAGTGGACAAAAGTTGATTTAAACTTTAAAGAATAAAATCTTCGTGTGCCCACTGGTGTCCATAGTTTGTGGTCCATGTAGACCAATCTAAGATGTATTCTACGTTCCAACTTCTTCATATCCAAACCACATGTAATTAAAATATAATAAGATAAGTGTTAAATATCGAAAAAGAATTATAATTTAAAATATAATTCATTTATTTTATGTTACTCAAAATAATGAAAAAAAAATTAATAAATGGAGAAAAATTGAAGAAAGTGGGAAAGTTTAATCGGAATGAGAAAAGGAGAAAAAAAATATGATGGGATCAATAAAATTATCTTCATCTCAACAGCAAGTAAAACCAGCTAACTAAACGTACGACCAGATAAATTCAGATCAGATCTAACTAAATAAACTCTATTTTTATTTGTAACTATTTACACATTCTAGTTGAGAGGTAAATAAACTGTATTAAAAACAATAAACAGTTGTAAAAGTTGTCTCAAGACACCAAAATGTCATTTAAGTTTTTAAGAGAACTCACAAAAGTGTGTTATAATGTGAGAATTAGGTCACCCACCATTAAACTAAAATTATATTTTGGTTTCTAAGTGTTAGGATGCGACGTCTTCCTACATGTGTTTAGTTGATGTTCTGCACCGATGTAAAGTACCTTTCCCTTTCAATGATTGATTTGAGACGACAAAACTCGGAGACGATTTATCTTTCAAAAAAAAAAAAAAAGTCGGAAACGATTTTTTCTTTTTTATCGGGTTGCCATTTTAAATAAATTCGACCCAACTTGCCATTTTTTCTAACCAGAAGCAAGATGAAGAGTCTTGAAACTCCATTACTGGTAAAGACCAAACAATCAGAAGAAGATGAGAGAGAGAAGATAAGATGGGAGAAGATGAAAAAAGTTGCTTCAATGGCTGCTCCAATGGTCGCCGTGAACATGTCTCAGTACCTTCTTCAAGCAACTTCTACGATGATCGTCGGTCACCGGAGCGAACTCTCCCTCGCCGGAATCGCCCTTGGAAGCTCCTTTGCTAACGTTACCGGCTTTGGTGTCCTCGTAAGCAAAATTTTTTTTTTTGTTATGATTTTCTAATAATTTCTTTTTATAAGATTGGTATAATCATTTTGTATACAAATAGTTTGGACTTTCAGGTGCATTGGAAACACTATGTGGCCAAGCATTTGGAGCAGAACAATATCACAAGCTTGGATCCTACACTTTCACTTCCATGGTTTGTCTCTTGATTATCGCTTTTCCGATTTCGATTCTATGGATATTCATGAACCAGATCCTGATTCTGCTTCACCAAGACCCTCAAGTGGCAGAGTTAGCAGCTGTTTACTGCCTCTGGCTCATACCAGCATTATTTGGTTATTCGGTTCTCGAGTCGCTGGTTCGATATTTTCAGTCACAAAGCTTGATCTTTCCAATGGTATTGAGCTCTCTAGCTGCTCTTGCTTTCCATGTTCCTCTCTGTTGGCTAATGGTTCACAGATTCGAGTTCGGAGTCAAAGGAGCGGCTGTGTCTATAGGTATCTCATACTGGCTTAACGCGGTGTTCCTCTGGGTTTACATGAAACGCTCTCAAACGTGCTTGCAAACGCGGATTTATATGTCCAAGGATGCGTTTCTTCACACTCAAATCTTCTTTCAATTTGCGGTTCCTTCTGCAATGATGTGTTGGTAAGTATGTGAAGATTTATAGAAATTTTACCGTAAATCTAATGGTTTTGAGTTTGAGATCTTTGATTATTAAAAAAAGAATATTCTTGTGGATCTTTCTCTGTATTTTCTTTTTTTTGTTACTTAAGTTTATAACACGTTTTTTTTTGTTTCATTCAATAGCCTTGAGTGGTTAGCTTTCGAGGTGATAACTTTGCTGTCTGGTCTTCTACCTAACTCAAAGCTGGAAACTTCGGTTATTTCAATTTGGTAATGTATCGAACCATAAAAAGTATATATACATATACTATTTCTGCTTACCTTTTCTTTTCATTTTCTAAGCCTTGATTCTTTTGGATTTGAATAGCCTCACGACCTCTTCTTTGCACTACAATTTGGTAAATGGAATAGGCGATGCAGCGAGGTTTGTTTTTACTTAAATGCTATTAAATCTTGATTTCCAGACATTTTCATGTTCAAAGGGTTAATGTTTCATTTTTCGATATGGTTAGTACCAATGTGGCGAATGAGCTAGGAGCTGGGAATCCGCGAGGGGCTCAAGATTCTGCTTCAGCTGCGATTATAATTGCAGCTGTTGAGTCAGTCGTCGTGAGTTCTACTCTCTTCTTATCTCGGCATGTATGGCCTTATGCTTATAGCAATGTGGATGAAGTAACTCGCTACGTGACCGAGATTACCCCCATTCTTTGCATATCAATCCTCATGGACAGCTTCTTGACTGTACTCTCGGGTTAGCCTTTCTTAACCATCCTCTCCGGTTAAGGAACCATGCTTTGTGATCATCACCCGAGTGTTTTCATTTCTGTTTAGGGATTGTGAGAGGAACAGGGTGGCAGAAAATCGGAGCTTATGTGAACATAACTTCTTATTATATCGTTGGTATTCCTATCGGACTTCTACTGTGTTTTCATCTTCACTTCAATGGGAAAGGACTCTGGGCCGGTTTAGTCTCAGGATCAACACTACAAACCCTGATCCTCTTTCTTGTTGTTGGATTCACACATTGGACCAAAGAGGTAATCAAAACCGCTTAAACTGCTTTGTTTTTAGTTTCTAATCATTTGTTAAAGACATTGAGCTAATATTTGTTTCTACTTATTTGGGAAAATTTGCAGGCAAACAAAGCTAGAGAGAGAATACTTGATGAGAAAGTGTGGAGACAAGACTCATTGGTTAATTGAAGAAGAAGAATTTGGAGTTAATACTATGAGTGAACATTGAGTGAATTTGTTCAAGAAACTTCAACGGTTTTGGATTTTAATTTTGTCTAAGGATTTTTATATGATACCAGAGTAACAAAGTTTAAACAGATACCTCATTATATATCTATGAGAATTTTTGTCTCCTCATCTACAAGATTATGATTTCCTCTAGGAAGAACCATCTGGTACTTCAAAGAGCATTTTACTGTCTTTGGAACTCTAACCAACATGTTCCTAGCCTTAGAGCTATACAGCTGAAAGCAGTTATCTGGATGTATAATCCCTTAGATTTTGTACACCCTTTTCTTTTTGAAGGTGATTGTAGTTTCACCTAAGCAAGCGTTGGAGATACGAGCAGAAAAGGAGAACTCCAGATAGACAAACACAATAACGATGCTTGATCCAACAGTTGGTCTTCCGTGACATGTTTGTGTATCTATAAAGGACTTCGATTTATAGTATGTGTTACACTTCTGCAGATTGCTATAAATTGATTCTCAGACTCCAGCTTTGTGTTGCCAGTTTGTGTGAGATGCAGATTGTTTTTCTTGAATGGAGAATATAGCTGCAGACTGTTTTTCTTAAACTGTGAATATAGTTGTGTTCAATCTTACACCATTTCTAATTACTGGCTTGCCGAGTTAATATTTTTTTACCTCAACATAAAAGTTTATGAACAATCTTACTACAATTTTGTTGTATATTTATAATTTTGTTGGTGCTTTTAAAACACCAAATATAAATTTGGATGTTTGAGTATTGTTTCAAATGAAAATTTATGTATTATTTAGAAACAGATGTTTGAAATTATAAGTAATTTGCAACATAAAAAACTGAGTGTTTTTTAAAAATAAAATATTTTATTTGGCAAATGTTATCGATATGTATATATCGGTTATGTGTTATTTGAAAGCACGAGGAATAAAATATGATATATAATATGGTAGAATGGGGCAAAAAAATAAATAATAAAATATATCTCTTTTAGTATTCACGAGCCTTAAAAATTTATATATGATTTAAAATATTCTCATATCCAAAAAGATTTTTGCAACAACATTAGTTTTTTGTAAATATAGATTACATTTCAACAAAAAAAAATTTCTTTGGACTATTTATTATTTATAAAATTATCAAAATGATTTTTTTTTAAAAAAATTATATTAAAACCCTGGAGAAATTTTCTTAATGACATAAACAAAAGAGAAAATATGGGAAAAACTCAAATATCTGAGGTGTAGAAAATCTTTCCAACGACATTAGTTTTCGTAAATATAAATTACATGTTTTGTGTATTACTAAAGACAATACAATATTTTTTTTTCCTTGGACAATTTTGTTATTTATGCAAACTTAATAATGAAAAATTTTCAAAAATTTGGATCGAACCCAAAAGAGATTCTCTTACTTATAGAAACCAAAGGGAAAATATGAGAAAAAACTCAAACAATAAAGATACAAAAATTACCGTTTTACCAATTCAACATGGAAGAAATCAAAAAAAAATTATGGTCAAAAGTAGGTTAATAACAATAATGAAATAATAGATTTGTTGTTTAGAGATCATAATATGCAGTGCAGTCTTTTTTCATGCTGAGTTGGAGATTCTGGTATGGTAAAAGAGTATATGCATGTATTTCATATAATATATGTAACTTTCACAACTGGCTGCCTGAATATGGTGATTATTGTGTTTTTATCAAAGGAGGGTCCAATATTCATAACACATATGATAGAGTTTCAGCAAAGAAAAACTTTTTTTATTACGTTCAAAATCTTATTTGTTGTACGGACAACTAATATAAAGATAAATAATTTATCATGAAACACACTAATTGTTTTTATTAGTTATAATTTATGTAGATACGATTAATAATTTAGTTAGCTAGATCTTTTTGAAATAAAAATAAAAACAAAAATAATAATTAAATTTTAATAGTTGCTCCGACAAAGAAATAAGAGATGAGATGCCCAATTGTTCGTAAGTCACACGAGTCAAGGTGAGTAGGTAGATCATAGTGGCGGACAACACGTGGAGACATTTCCCAATGGAGGAGCAACACATGGTCATTTCAGATTGAAGGTAATTAAAATCAAATATATCAACACCATTGACCATTCAAAAATGGAAGTGTGTTGTTCATATAAATATTTTGTTGAACCTCGAAAGACGAGTGCAAATTAATATTCTGTTGAAAAAATGAAGAAATTGTAGAAATTATAAAATTGGATAGAAAATACGATTTGAAATTTGTGATGAGATTAATATATTAATTTGTAAAATTATGATTTAATAAAAAACAAAAAGAGACGAGATAAAATGTATGTAGTGTGATGGTTTTCACATGTTTTTTGAATTTCAGGATATAACCTTTTATAGACTGATTCACAACATTCGTATTTGGAATATGCGAACACAATATCTACGATATACTCAAGAATAAAAAATCGTTTTTAAAAAAGAAAAACGAGAAAGAGATAAAGCTTAAACTTTTTAGTGAATTTGGAGAGACTGAGATGATTTTTAGGATTTCAGGGATTTATAAATATTCAAGATATCCAGATTGTTCACCTGAGTTCTCTATTTATATAGAGTAGTTGATATGAGGTTTTTTGAGATAAATCCCGATTTTCGGTGCAGTTTACAAGAAATCCGCCAAGCAGTTACAACAACTTTGACTGGATTTTCGGTGCAATTCCCGAGAAATCCGACAAGTAGTTACAACAACTTTAGCTGGATTTTTGTGGCTAACAACCAGATTTTGAACCCGATCTTTGATTTAAAAAATCAAAAATTCCACTTATTTTAATGAGTTTTAATTTTATGCTCATTTCCCATTCACATTTACCAACATATTATAAGTCCAATATACTTATTAATATTTGGATCCAACAATTCCTCACATGAATAAAAATGACTCTAAACTGAGAATTACTTTGAAGACTCTATAGGATCGAGAAAACTAAAAAAATACTTTCTTGAGTATAAACGAAAAGATAAACGTATCTGATTTAATTACATTTTTCAGCATTGAACCAAATCAGATACAACCCCATTTCACACTCACAAGGTGATCATTCATATTTGTATTCTTTTTTCGAAGCGATCTGCTTCACTTTATTGGTAAGAATATATGAAATCATTAAAATTCAATGTTTAACATTTGTATATGCAGATAACACTGTTGTCATCTTTAGGAACTTGGTATAAAAACTGCTGGTTCCAAAATCAGAAATGCAGTTTTTACATCCATCTGGTAGATTACCAGAAATGCAGTTTTTACATCCTTCTGGTAGATTTCTAGATTTCGTAATGCTGCAATGCTTACGAGATTTCTAATAGAAGTTAGTCTCGACACTGGAGAATATGTATCAAATAGGTCTAAACCTTATTTTTGGCGAAAACCTTGAACTACAAGTTTAGCCTTGTATTTATTGATTGTGCTATCAATTTTAATTTGGTTTTAAAAATCTATTTACAACCGAGAGCTTTGAACCCTTCAGGTAAATCGGTTATGTAAAACGTATGGTTTTGCATAATGGAAGCAAACTCACTTTTGATGGCTTCCTTCCAATAAGGTGTGTCTGGTGTATATATTGCTTCAGCGAAGGTCTTTGATTCATTTTTAGTGAGTAAAATCATTAAAAAATGTCACCAAAAGGTTTTTTCCTTCTGAGCTCTTTTACTACGCTTGGGTTCATTTTCAGCGTCTTCTCCATTTCTTAGAGATAAGGTAGGAGCGCTTGTTTCGCTTGCGTCTCTTTCTTTCCTATTCCGCTTAGGATTTAATTTATCCTTAGAAGGAAAAATATATTCAAAGAAATACGTATTTCGCGATTTCATTCTTGTATTTACATGGATATCCGATATATATGATATACGAGATTTCTAATAGAAGTTAGTCTCGACACTGGAGAATATGTATCAAATAAGTCTAAACCTTATTTTTGGCGAAAACCTTGAACTACAAGTTTAGCCTTGTATTTATTGATTGTGCTATCAATTTTAATTTGGTTTTAAAAATCTATTTACAACCGAGAGCTTTGAACCCTTCAGGTAAATCGGTTATGTAAAACGTATGGTTTTGCATAATGGAATCAAACTCACTTTTGATGGCTTCCTTCCAATAAGGTGTGTCTGGTGTATATATTGCTTCAGCGGAGGTCTTTGGTTCATTTTTAGTGAGTAAAATCATTAAAAAATGTCACCAAAAGGTTTTTTCCTTCCGAGCTCTTTTACTACGCTTGGGTTCATTTTCAGCGTCTTCTCCATTTCTTAGAGATAAGGTAGGAGCGCTTTTTTCGCTTGCGTCTCTTTCTTTCCTATTCCGCTTAGGATTTAATTTATCCTTAGAAGGAAAAATATATTCAAAGAAATACGTATTTCGCGATTTCATTCTTGTATTTACATGGATATCCGATATATATGATATACGAGATTTCTAATAGAAGTTAGTCTCGACACTGGAGAATATGTATCAAATAAGTCTAAACCTTATTTTTGGCGAAAACCTTGAACTACAAGTTTAGCCTTGTATTTATTGATTGTGCTATCAATTTTAATTTGGTTTTAAAAATCTATTTACAACCGAGAGCTTTGAACCCTTCAGGTAAATCGGTTATGTAAAACGTATGGTTTTGCATAATGGAATCAAACTCACTTTTGATGGCTTCCTTCCAATAAGGTGTGTCTGGTGTATATATTGCTTCAGCGAAGGTCTTTGATTCATTTTTAGTGAGTAAAATCATTAAAAAATGTCACCAAAAGGTTTTTTCCTTCCGAGCTCTTTTACTACGCTTGGGTTCATTTTCAGCGTCTTCTCCATTTCTTAGAGATAAGGTAGGAGCGCTTGTTTCGCTTGCGTCTCTTTCTTTCCTATTCCGCTTAGGATTTAATTTATCCTTAGAAGGAAAAATATATTCAAAGAAATACGTATTTCGCGATTTCATTCTTGTATTTACATGGATATCCGATATATATGATATACGAGATTTCTAATAGAAGTTAGTCTCGACACTGGAGAATATGTATCAAATAAGTCTAAACCTTATTTTTGGCGAAAACCTTGAACTACAAGTTTAGCCTTGTATTTATTGATTGTGCTATCAATTTTAATTTGGTTTTAAAAATCTATTTACAACCGAGTGCTTTGAACCCTTCAGGTAAATCGGTTATGTAAAACGTATGGTTTTGCATAATGGAATCAAACTCACTTTTGATGGCTTCCTTCCAATAAGGTGTGTCTGGTGTATATATTGCTTCAGCGAAGGTCTTTGGTTCATTTTTAGTGAGTAAAATCATTAAAAAATGTCACCAAAAGGTTTTTTCCTTCCGAGCTCTTTTACTACGCTTGGGTTCATTTTCAGCGTCTTCTCCATTTCTTAGAGATAAGGTAGGAGCGCTTTTTTCGCTTGCGTCTCTTTCTTTCCTATTCCGCTTAGGATTTAATTTATCCTTAGAAGGAAAAATATATTCAAAGAAATACGTATTTCGCGATTTCATTCTTGTATTTACATGGATATCCAATATATATGATATACGAGATTCATATATATTAAGCTTAAATTCAAATTTGATTTTCTTGGATATAAAAATCTAGAATCTGTTCAAATATTTTATTAGTTCTAAGTTTGACTAAGTATCATTTTTTCAGATCAGATTTAGTTCAAATTTTTGGATTTATATATTTTTCTCAATCTTAATCCAAACTTTGAAAAAAATCTAAAAAATTTTAAATTTACAAAATCTTTAACCAAAAATTTAAAATAAGAATCTTTCAACAAAAAAACTTAAGTATTCAAAGTTTAAAATCATATTAAAATATAATGAAACTTAAAATATATTATATGTTGATGTGGAACTATAAGGATTATATTATATGTGAATTTTCTCTAAGATAACATTATAGATATATATGTAATTATTTGAGGAATACTGGCGCCGATGGTTCTGCAGGTTAATCCGTTTGTTTAAGTCTGGCGATCAGCAAAAGGAGCATCGTTGATGCACCATCTGAAGATTCGAAGCGGTAAGGTTTCGTCGGCGGTGTTGATGAAGTCAACTCCGGCGTGGTGTTCAACGCGCGATGGACGGCCACATATCAATATGTCATCCCTCTTCCGTGTATTTACTAATGGTTTGGGCCAATTATAACTCGTATATCAACTTCGCCTTATCCACTTTCAATGAAAAGTCGACAAAAAAATAAAGTCGCAATCCTCTTTCATCACTTGTCTTTTATATATAACTGCGGCCAATATATACAAAACCCTACCCTTTGAGCTTTGATTGTTTGATTTTGTTCGATCGATTTCTTTTCCACGCTTGCAGCGACCATACTTGCTTCAAATCAAATGGCGGCCATATATTTTGCTTTTAATAAAAGAGAAAATTTGGAAAAATATTTTTAAATCAGATTATATTTCGAAAACTCTACTAGTTTTTATTTTTCAAAATCTACATTTATATATAAGTAAAATTACTAAACTAATCTAATTAAAAAATTATAATTTAATATTTTATACTGAAATTTTTACAGTAATAAAAAATAATAATTAGATAATTACAGTAATAAAAACACAGATTAAATAAATGATATTTAATTAATTTATATATTTAAACTATAAACTGTATAACATTTGATTTTGGTTAAATATATATATATATATATATATATATGTTTTTGGGGTTTTTCAGTTCTGAGTTTTAAAGCTATTAAAACTGAGATTAATGATAGATAATTTTCAAATAGTTGAAAAGTTATCCAATTTAAAATAAAAATAATTAACAATTAAAAATAATTAACAATTAAAAATAATTTTATCTTAAATAAATTAATCATAATATTTACAGTTTAAAATTTAATTTTCATTTATTAAAATATAGGACAAGATAATCTATTACATATGAACAAGTATAGTTTTTTAAAATAAAATTAAAAAATGTATTTTACAAATTTTAAACCTAAAAGAGGGTATTTTCAAATTATCCCCTAAGAAAAATCATTTACTCACTTTAGATTGAAATTCTGATTGTTTTTTATATGTTTTTATGGTGGTGTTTCAAAATTGAATTTCCAACTGTCACATGTTTTAATTTATATATACTATCAAAACAGAATACTCATAAAACTAACTTTAACTTACATGTTATATTACGATATACATAATTGGAAATATATAGGTTTATAGATTTTTATTAAGGTTATTTTATCATTTTTAACATCACAATATAAAATTAATTTATTAATAATATCTTTTAGTATCTATCTATATTTTAAAATATTTATTTCCTCTTTATATTATAAAAAAATCTTACAAAAATCTTTTTAAAAATTTGTAAGAAATAATAAAATAGTTTTAAATTATTAAATATTTAATTAAATAATTTAATATATCATGTATTTTAGTATACTAATTATCTTTATAAATTATAAAATCGAATTACAGTAAGCATACACACAAAAGAATACAAATTCATATATTTTAAACATATTTCCAAAAAAAATATCATAAAAATATCTACACTACTAGAACATGAAAAATATATGGAATTAACCTATAGTCATATGTTATATTACTTAAAAAGCTATTGGACATATGTAACTTTATTAGAATCTCATTAAAAGTAATTATAAAAATAAAATTATATTAACTAAACATATTTCTAAATAATACACTAATTAAGCATACTGTCCAACAATCTAAAAATATTAGGACTCATTTTTTCAACAATTTTTGTTTTTAGAAACGTAGTCGCAGCTAAAGCTTCTGCGATTGTCGCAATCATACTTGCAGCTGTTGAATCATTTACCATAAGCTCTTCTTTGTTCTTCTCAAGGCATATTTGGGGATACGGTTACAGTAACATACCTGAAGTGATTTGTTACGCCGCAGGGATAACACCGATTCTCTGCTTTACACTTGACTTCATAGTGAAAAGTCTCTGGATTGGTATTCTCTCTGGATGCAGTATGCAAACTCTTACTTTACCTCATTACTACATTCACCGATTGGACCAATGAGGTATGTCTGAGTCAATTGTTTCAAACGTCAGTCTTTAAGTTTGGCGTTTTTATTTAAAATTTTCAAAATATTATTGTGTACAATTGATGCAACGTATCACCGGGTCTACTGTCTCGGCTTTTCGATAACGTTTATGTATTAATGGCGTTCCTTGTCTAGAAGAATTGCGGGTTTACTAATGAATTATTCAGAGCTTTTACAAACATTTTTACTCAGAATTACTCGGAGCTTTGAATCAATGAATATCGGACTTGTTTACGATAACGTTGCACCATATTAGACGTAAAAGCAAAGCGCAAGCACAAACAAACAATCCTATACCGATCTTTGCTCCTGACTAGGTTTTGCATGTAGTCAATGTAGAGATAATAGAGGAAATTACTGATGAGTGATGACTCTTCGGTTGCTTGACGACCAAGAAACATCTCTGACCAAACAAGGCTGACTTTATATTTAGATCCTCTGTTATTTTTTTTCTACATTTCCCACGGTATTCTATTAATTTATAATGGAGATCAGAAAGAAGAGTTTAATATTTACCAAGTCAATGTTTATATTAACTGTCCGACAAAATCTCAGATTCTACTATCGTTCTATATATATATATATATATATATTGGGTCTTTGTTTTTATTTATTTTGCATGTTCATTTACCAGTTTTTTATTTCTCTACAGATTTTTCGATCCATCAACTTGTATTGACTTTGTCTGTAACCATTATCAAAAAAAAAAGTCTAATCTACGATGGAAAAGGGTTTCTCCATGGTGCGGAGGGAAGACAAAGAAGAAGATTACAAAAATGAGAAATCTGCAGCGATGATGAAGAAAGTGAGCTCCATGGCTGCTCCAATGGTGGCAGTTTCTGTCTCTCAGTATCTCCTTCAAGTTATCTCCATGGTTATGGCCGGTCACTTGGACGAGCTCTCTCTCTCAAGCGTCGCTATTGCCACTTCTCTTACCAACGTCACTGGCTTCAGCCTCCTCGTAAGATCTCTGTCTCTGTCTCTCTCTCTCTCTCTCTCTCTCTCTCTCTCTCATCTAAGTTGACTTCGATCACTAGATTGGGTTTTCAGGCGCGTTAGAGACATTGTGTGGACAAGCTTTTGGAGCAGAGCAATTTAGAAAACTTGGTTCATACACTTACAGCTCAATGATATGTCTTCTCTTGCTTTGTCTCCCAATCTCCCTTCTTTGGGTTTTCATGGACAAACTCTTGGTGCTTTTTCATCAAGATCCTCTCATCTCTCAGTTAGCTTGTAGATACTCGATCTGGCTCATACCGGCCTTATTTGGATCCGCTGTTCTTCAGTCGGTAACTCGCTATTTCCAGTCACAAGGATTAGTTCTTCCTCTCTTCTTGAGCTCTTTTGGAGCTCTCTGTTTTCACATTCCCTTTTGTTGGCTTCTTGTCTACAAACTGAGATTTGGAATTGTCGGCGCTGCTTTGTCGATCGGTTTTTCGTATTGGTTCAACGTAGGTTTGCTCTGTTTTTTTATGAGAGATTCTGTTCTGTATCGCGAAACCAGGAATCTTCAGGCGCAAGAAATATTCTCGAGCATGAAGCAATTCATCTCTCTCGCTATTCCCTCTGCTATGATGATTTGGTAACTAAATTTTCTCTGTTTCTTGATTGTGATCTTCAAAGAGTGCTTAAATCTCTATATCTCTTTTGCGGTGTAAGTAAAGCCTGGAATGGTGGTCATTTGAACTTCTGTTACTATTATCTGGACTCTTACCCAACTCAAAACTCGAAACATCGGTGATGTCCATATGGTATGTGCATATATCCCTTTGTAAAAATTATACATATATATATATATAGCTATTTTGATATTGAATTTCAAAAAAATGGCTTTAGATTAGTATGTAAGTGATATATGGGTCATTGTATTCATTAGGAGACACCCACTTGGTGTCTAGAGCAACCCAAATGGACATAACTGATCCAAGAATGTAATTCTGTCCAACCCAAATGGACGAAAAGAACCATTATCTTAAAGGACCATGTTAGGAGATACACATCGAAAATAAGAAGAGATCTAATTTAATATATAACTGATATAGGAAATGTTGGTACTTGACCCACGTTCTGTCTTTCTTGTTTGAGCAGCCTCACAACTTCAGCTCTGCATTACGTTCTAGTGGATGCAATAGGAGCAGCCGCAAGGTTTAGTACTAGATTACCAATTGTTCGTAAGAATCTATTTTTTTTTGTGAAATGTTCTTAACCGATGTCTTGTTTTTATAGCACACATGTGTCCATCGAGCTAGGAGCTGGAAACTCAAAGGCAGCTCGAGCAGCGGCTAATGCTGCACTTTTCCTCGGCGCTTTCGATGCTTGCTTTGTAAGCATCACTCTTTATAGCTATCGGAAAACTTGGGCGTATATCTTTAGCAACGAGAGTGAAGTGGCTCACTATGCAACACAAATCACATCGATTCTCTGCCTATCAATTTTCGTCAACAGCTTTACTGCCGTGCTCTCAGGTAAACGAGTCACATCAAATGGATGCAGTAGAATATAGAGACGAATGTAGAGAAATGATTGTAGTTATTGCGTGAATGCCAAGAAACTAAGTTTATATGTTCTATGCAAACACTGCCATTCTTCATATCCTTAGGGATCGCGAGAGGAGCAGGGTGGCAACATATAGGAGGCTATGCAAGCTTAGTATCATATTATATAGTTGGTATCCCGGCGGGTTCGATCTTATGTTTCTTTGTGAAATTGAGAGGAAGAGGACTTTGGATCGGTATATTGATAGGCGCTACTTTCCAAACGATTGTTCTTGCTCTTGTCACTTTTTTCACCAATTGGGAACATGAGGTATAACTTTTTCTTCTCTTGTTACTCATCTTTCTCCTTCTCTTATAATTAGTGTTTTGAATTTGGATTTGGGCTCCAGGCAATGAAAGCGAGAGGCAGAGTATTGGAGATGACACCTAAAAGAAACCAAGAAACAAAAATCATAAAAGAGGATGCAAAAATTTTACTAAGCTATATTTCAGAAAATGTGTAAACCCATATTCCCATTAATTTGAAAATTTTATGATTGTTTATTAGCGTTTTTGTTTGTAATTTTAGGTGATTTTCTGCACCTTGTGTGGGATTAACTTTTTTTAAAAAAAATTGATAATATTAGTTTATTTAAAGGTTGACATGTACATGGTCATGGAGCGTCAATGTCTTCAACAACCAATGAATTTGGTTATGGTCTCTCCAATGCGTAATCTAAATTTTTCATCGTGCTGACTTGTGAGTTTTGGTCTCCCCATCTATGTAGAAGCTCGATTTCTCGTTGTATTGGTTAATCATGTCTATGTACAAGACAAATCTATGCATAGTGTACCAAACGAGCGGTCACTGCTCGCGGCAGGATTGCACATTTGCTCATGGAAACTCTGAGCTCAGGAGACCTAGGGAGCCTTCGTTAACAGGTAATGAATGGTGGAAAATTTTTTATGAATTTAAAGACACTAAAACCTTGCAATGACATTTGCATCAAGAACTCTGTGTAGTATTTCACTCCTAAGGCTTTCTGAGTTAATCAGCTCATTCATAGTTACTCAAAACCTTCCACCTTCTCAACTATTTTCTCTCAGATGGGCATTATATTAGGATCTGCTCCACCTTGGGATTTTATTAACTCAAAACAGATATTTATAGATCATAGTTTTAATATGTAAAGGTATAATACCTAACCATTTAACCAAAAAAACTACCAAACCTGATTATGTTTGTACAAGACTATTAATTTGATTGTGCTGTTTTTTTCCCTGGTTGGTTTATGGTTCAGTTTTGATTCTTTTTGTAAACATTTAGACCATCTACATTTATGATACTTTTAGAATATCAACTTATCTAAAAAACAAAAAAAATATAAAGTCATATTTTTTTGTTGAGACGTGCATAGAGATTTTAGAAATATCTCATACCATTATGATATTCTAAAGTATCATGGTTATGCTTTTATTTCATCACGAGTTTGACAGGCCTACATCGTGGCAACCATAAATAGGAAAATTCCAAACCTCGCGATCTGAGCCTTGGTCATTGATTATCATGTCAAGCTTTTAAAGAAAGTCAAACCTTAATTAGTCAAATCAGATTAGTTCTATTTAAGAATTTTAAATAGTGGGAACAAAGAAAAAAAAAGGAAGAAAACAAACAATGGAAGATCCATTACTGGTAAATTCTAAGAAAGAAGAAGTAAAGAAGATAAGATGGGAGAAGTTGAAAAGTTGCTTCAATGGCAGCTCCATTGGTGATTGTAAACATATCTCAAAGCCTTATTCAAGCCACATCTCAAGAATTGTTGGCCACAAAATCGAGATCTCTTTAGCTGGAATTACTCTGGCCAGCTCCATCATAAATGTAAACTGTTTAAGTCTCCTAGTTAGTTAATAATGGGCGGAATATTTAGAAAAATTAAATAAGATCTAAAAAAATAAAATAAAAATTAAACAAATAAAAAAATCTAAAAAAATAAAAAAAAATATTTAGAAGAATCAAGAAATATCTAAAATCCATAAAAATATAAAAATAGGAAATTAGCCATTATTTTTAATATATTATTTCATATTAATATAAAAAATTAGGTTTATTGAAATCATTATATAAATTTATGCATAATGTAATCTTATTCTTATGAGAGTCTAATAATTTTTTTTCTAAACATCTTTGTATGTTTTACTCTCATCAATTTATCAGTTTAAATTGCTAAAACTCAAATTGATTAAATATATTTTTATTCAAACTTATCATTGTGTTTCACGTCTGGTTTCCAGTTAACTATGTTTCTGCCCATGGGCGGATCTATGAATTATTTTTATCCGGGAAAAATTATAAGATTTTACTAAATAACTTTTTAAAATTGAATTTTCTACAGAGATATTATTAGAAACTTTTACAAATTTATACTAATTGTGGAATCATCAATTGGTCATTTTCAAATCTAATAACATACAATATTAAAAGAAATATTAAAACCAATAGATTAAATTAATAAAAAAAATTATACTAATTTCAAAAAATTTTGATGGGCAAGTGCCCCTCCCAAACTGGCAAACTCAACGTACCATTCTGCCTAGTGGATTTTGCATGCAGTCAAAGCCCAGATGTAATATTCTGCAATCTGCACGACTAGGAGGCATGGCCCATAAATAATTTCTTTGCTTGAACATCAGAGCCGTGCCTAGAGATACAAAACCCCAAATTGGTCTTTAACAATTCATATAAAACAAAAAAGTAATCATTACAGTTCATAATTTTAAAAATGGTTATAAAGACATTATGTATTAAATTCTCCTTAAAATCTGCAAAATTCTACGTATCTATTATTAAGATAACGTCGCGTCTTTAGTACATTGAATTAACATTGTCAAATGTCAACGACCTGGCCTTTATATTTCGTCAAAGTTTTAATTTGGATCCAATTTCGTTGACTTTTTTCATTTGTAACAATTCTCTGAAAAAACTTTTGACCGAATCAATGGAAAAAGGTTTTTCGTTGGTGCCGAAAGAAGAGGAAGAAGAAGGAGACCATTATATAAATGAGAAATCTGCAGATCAAACGAGTTATTTGTCAACAGAGTCGATGAAGAAGGTAAGTTCCATGGCTGCTCCAATGGTGGCTGTGGCTGTTTCTCAATACCTCCTTCAAGTTATCTCCATAGTTATGGCCGGTCACCTGGACGAGCTCTCTCTCTCCGGCGTCGCCATCGCCACTTCTCTTACCAATGTCACTGGCTTCAGCCTCCTAGTAAAATCCTCTTCTTCTTGTCTTCTCTCTCTATGAAATTTAATTGGCATGTACATTGCAGGTTGGGTCAACCAACTTAACACCAATATTCAGTTTGGGTTGGCAGGTGCGTTAGAGACACTGTGTGGTCAAGCTTTTGGAGCAGAGCAATTTAGGAAAATCAGTTCATATACTTACGGCTCAATGCTCTCTCTTCTCCTGTTCTGTTTCCCAATCTCTCTTCTATGGGTTTTCATGGACAAAATCTTGGAGCTCTTCCATCAAGATCCACTTATCTCTCAATTAGCTTGTAGATACTCGATCTGGCTCATCCCAGCTTTATTCGGATACTCTGTTCTTCAATCTATGACTCGGTATTTCCAGTCCCAAGGATTGGTTCTTCCTCTCTTCATGAGCTCTCTTGGAGCTCTCTGTTTTCACATTCCCTTTTGTTGGTTTCTTGTCTATAAACTGAAATTCGGAATCGTTGGAGCTGCTTTGTCCATTGGTTTTTCGTATTGGTTTAACGTAGGTTTGCTTTGGGTTTTCATGAGAGACTCTGCTCTGCATCGCGAAACCAAGAATCTTCGGGCGCAAGAAATCGTCTTGAGCATGAAGCAGTTCATCGTCCTCGCGATTCCCTCTGCGATGATGACTTGGTAACAAAACCCTCTGCAACTTTATCAAATTGATAAGTTTAAAGCTTCTTGCTTTTGATATTCAATGGATCCTTAACTCTAGTGCTTCTTGATCTTTGAAGCTTCTCTTTTTTTTTGTTTAAGTAAAGCTTGGAATGGTGGTCGTTTGAGCTTCTTATACTATTGTCTGGACTCTTACCGAACTCGAAACTCGAAACATCTGTGCTATCCATTTGGTATTGCGCATTTATATATAACACTTTCTACAAATTCTTATATAAGACCCTTTTGTTTCAAACAAGCTTTTGATCTTTTAATCATGATTTTTGAACAGCCTAACAATGTCTTCTCTGCATTACGTTCTGGTGAATGCGATAGGAGCATCCGCAAGGTTTTATAGACTTTCAATCGATTAAAAGAATCTATTTTTTGGATATTTCTCTGAACCATTGTTTTATCTCATAATAGCACACATGTCTCAAACGAGCTAGGAGCTGGAAATCCAAAGGCAGCTCGAGCCGCAGCTAATTCTGCGATTTTCCTCGGTGCTATTGATGCAACCATAGTAAGCATCACTCTCTACACCTATCGAAGAAGTTGGGCTTATATATTCAGCAACGAGAGTGAAGTGGCTCACTATGCAACTCAAATCACACCCATTCTATGCTTTTCCATTGGTGTTGACAGCTTTCTCGCCGTGCTCTCAGGTAATCAATTCATATCAAATTAAAAGTATATATAGAGTAGAATGTATAGACCGAAGCATTGCTGACTGAGAAGCTCCTAAAGAGATGACTGCCATTGCTACTTGACGACCAAGAAAGCTAGATTTATGTGTTTTTAAAACCCTAGAATTCTTGCTTCTTCAGGGGTTGCTAGAGGAACAGGGTGGCAACAAATAGGAGCTTATGCAAATATAGGTTCGTATTATCTGGCCGGGATCCCACTGGGTTCGATCTTGTGTTTCGTCGTGAAATTGAGAGGGAAAGGACTTTGGATCGGTATATTGATAGGCTCTACTCTACAAACAATTGTTCTTGCGCTTGTCACTTTCTTTACGAGTTGGGAACAAGAGGTATACGTTTCTTTTCTTTTCTTCTTATGACTAATCTGATTTCTCTTCTTGGTATTGCTAGAATTTTGAATCTTGTATTGATTTGGGTTTTAGGCAGCGAAAGCGAGAGACAGAGTAATCGAGATGACACCTCAAGGCAACCAAGAAACAGAAAGCATTTAAAAGAGGATCTATAAGTTTTACTAAAGGATATTTCAGAAAATGTGTGAAATCATATAAAGTAAGTATGATGTTGTTCCTTTTGTCAAATTTTATGTATGTTGATCTGCATTTTTAAAAAATGTGGATTCACTGTATACACAATATTGAGAAATTGAGAAGCAACAGTTTTATATATAAAAAAATATTTTATAAAAATCATAATATTTTACTTTAACAAAAAAAAAATCACAACATTTTATTGAATTTTTAAGGAAGTTTGAATAAAATTATCAGAATTGCGTCTGTTATTGTCACTTTAAAAATGTTTTCGTAAGTTGCAAGCTTTTTATTTATCTTACAATGATGTGACACATAGCCAAATTGTATATTTTTTTAAAAAAATATTTTATATTTTTATTTTTTATTACTAACATATTATTTTGTCATTGACATGTTCAAATTTATCAAATAAAATTCTTAAAATTGATTTATAATATTAGACGCCGGCATAAAATCATAAAGCTTAAATTTTTCATAATATGATTTTATTTATGTGAGCGTTTCATTTATCAAATAGATACCCTTAAAATCTAAACCAAAATCCTTAATTAATCTTGTGTAAAAAATAACATGTTACACAAAAAAGTGATTGATCCCAAACAGTTTAATTTAAAATATAATTCTCCAAAAAATATGTGTAACATCATTATAATTTACCTAATTATGTTATTATAGTTATAGTTATTGTCGCTACAGTTTTTTGCATAGCACGGAAATATACATAGTAATATAATAAAAAAGTATAAAACAGTTAAAACTACAGATGCAACTTCAATTAAACCTAACTAAATATATGCCTATCATGTATACATTCCATAATATGATCCAAAACAAGAACATTCTCCAATAGTGATCAAGGCGAAAGAGGCTTCTCTCATTGATATTTTCTCCATTGTTTTGTTTGTCTAGAGAAGTCAGGGTAGTTCATCTGCCCCTTTTTTCCTTTGGTACTTATCCATCGAATCATAATATATAGAGCGTAAAACTAGACTATTCCTCATGGATATGTGTTAGATAGAGAGAGATAATTGTCTAGTCCCTATGCCGACATTTAAAAAGTCATCGACACCATGCATTCTAACATTAATTTAAGGACTTCGGTACTAGACTACTAGTGACTAGTATCGAAATTGTGTGCTTGTAGCTCTAACATGTTACACTTTATTTTCAGTCTTTTTATGTATATTTCATAAATTTTAGTGACTTGAGTTACAATACATAACATCTAGATACTTATAAATCATTCAGCCTTTTCGACAATAAACATATTTATCCAATGAGACTCTAAGTTAATAATGACAAATGCAACTGAGCCGCTTTATAAGCCTATAACCAAAGTGTCAATACCTCGTGACTAGAACATGCTTAGGTATAGATACATATATCATGACCAACCGGAATAATACAATAATTGATTATTGGTATTACAGAAACCAAACTGGTGTTCTGGCCTTTACAATTTCATAATTGCTTCAGTCAATAATGTAATTAAGTTTTTTATATGGGTTTTTATAGAAGATTGTTAAATAAAAATATGAAACAAAAAAGAAGAGAAGGATTAAGCAAATAGAAAGTGATGACAGAAGGCTAGAGAGCACAAAGGAGTAAGATGCAAAGAACTGTTCCATATTGTATCTCATCATCTGTGCTCTCTATCTTCTGTCAACACTATCAATACCTTTCAAACCATTGAAAATTCGATTTTGGGTTTACAATTGAAAATAAGTATGGGATATTAAAAGAACCAACCTCTTATGGACATCAAGAACTTGACAATAGTATGTGATTTTGGATTTTATAGCAGGGCTATATATAAGACAACTATACGATATCGATATATGTATGTGTGTAGAGAATTACCGAAAGAGTTGTTGATGAGATGATGATAGGTGGAATTCTTGAAACCACTATTTATAGACGCATATAGAGCAGCGATATGGTTTCTCCGCTCCAGGTGCATTGATCTGTTTGATTCACAAGTTTGGAATAATGGTGTTACTTGCAAGTAATTGGTTCCTTTGGTATATACGGCTCTTAAATTCTCTTCCTTTTTGAAAAAATAGTTAATTGTGGAAAAATATATTATTCCCGGTCAATGTTCGAGGTCAATCCTTTTTTGGAGTTATATATATATATATATATATATATATATTAATTTGATTCATGTTATATATAATACACTAATAAGCGCAATTCTTATATATAATAAAGTTATATCTTTTGTTTTGCTCGAGTGTAACGTTGTATTTCATCCAAAAAAAACATCTTAAAAAGAAAGGAAAACAATCGTTTTCCTTTTATGCATGTGAGAGTTTGTAAATAATTTAAAAAAATGAGCCGGCAACAAAAATTCTTTGCCATAGAAAAAAGAACCTAGAAACAAGAAAGAACGTAAACAAAATTGTATACTTAATTAAGCGAATGTGAACCAGTTGCGCACTAGATCACCAAAATTTGTTTATGTTCCTTTTGGCGAATATTACATCATGAATCAGACAACCAATAGCCTTTAAAATAGCTTGTGTGGTGGAGACGACATTGTTGTGAAGCCTCTTGTTCAATGGTCGTAGACAATTGCAGGAGCAACGAGGCGGCTGATAATCCTTAGAGAACGATCATTAATATAAAAGTTCCAACACCAACCTAACATTGTATATTTAATCGGAACTCCCAAACATTATAAGCTTCAATCACATCAAGAAAGCTTAATAACATTATACTGTTTCTTAGGGCTAAAACTAGTGAGACGATCTATCTGTCAAGAATTTCAGGCGCCATATGGACGGGAGACGAACTTTGTCTTCCATATTTATTCTTTTTTAAATAGACATATTAGTCAGTTCTGCAATTTTGCCAACTAACTATACATACATATATATATATATATTATTAAGCGGTATAAGATGTCTTGTTAGGCAATTCATCCTAAACATTTTAATTTACACCTAAATTATTGATTAAGAAATATAGACACATAACTTATAATTGATTATGCATTTCGGGTTCAACATGATATTGTAGAAAATATTGAAATGAATATGAAACTAGAACTATTTATGAAATTAATGCATTGAGAACTAGCCAACAAAAATGATTTATTTGGAGAGAGAAGATGAGTGAAGATTAATAGAAAAGAAGTTATAGTAAAACATGAAACATTTGATGGTAGAACCAAACCATTTTTAATAACAATAAATGACTTATTCTAGAAAATTACATTAAAATATAAGTAGATGGTTAAGCTAAAAATAATATTTATATTATTATTTTGATATTGACTACTGATCCATGTAGATTACCCTTCGACTATAACGGAAATCGAAAATTTTATATACCCCAACTTAAGATCTAGTTAGTTATTGTGCTCATACCACTTTACCACAACTTGATCTACAAGTAGTGCTAAAATTCTTAGCCTTACTCTTTCTCAAATAAGATAAAAAATATAAGCAAACCCTAATTTCCAATATTATTTTCCAACATCTTTCGTTGTCAATCCGACTCGACCTTCGTGACTTGCTGCCGCTTCAATGTCCACGCAGATGACGACCCTGGCCCTGTAAAAGAAGAAATCCAACTTCTAGATAAAATTATGGAAATCGCTTAATCAGGTTTATTTGTAATTCGAATCATGAATAGAAAGACAAATCCTTGAACAAAGTTTCATCAATGTTTTTTATATATGTATAGTGTCAAAGAAACTTCATAGTTCTAGTAAAGAATCAAAAAAGTAAAAAGAATTCGTTTAAACATCAATATTTTATTAGAAGCATAATATAGAATTGAATAGTTCTACTCGGTGATATGAGTAAAGAAATCAAGTTCTGTTTTATATTTAATTATAAGGAAAAAAATTACATAAGCTATAACCCTTATTTCAAAAAGAAAAAAATCACATAAGATATATAGAGAGAGAGCCAGAGACATAGAGTTCGTGAATCTGAAATTACCAACGCGAGCCGAAAAACACCTGCCGGAGAAGTCAAATAATCGTTAGCGCTGCCAAGAAAAAAATTTCCAATATATTTCAGTTTGTCCATGAGAAGATGGCTTCGATATAGCCGTGAGACAATGATGGTACGGTGAGACTGCAAAAAGTAAAGTTGAGTTAGCCACGAGAAAAGAGATGATTGAGAACGGTGTTTAGTCATCGTTTACTACATTTGGGCGATATCGAGTTAAAACGGATCATTAGCGTGAATCAAATTATTTTAAAACCCTCTCTTGATGAGGTATAACGTAAATATATGTCTTATTTATTTATTATCCCAGGTTCCATATACTTGAATTCTCCAAATTAGTAAATATATATAGTAAACATTATATTTTGGTATTCGTAAAAAATATCTTCTATGTTATCAAAAGCCGGATGAAAAAGAGCGGTCCTTGATTCTTCTCAAATACTTATTTGGAATTTAGAAATAATTTTTTACTATCAATTTTTGTTAGATGCATGTCTTATACTACAAGTATTTTTATACTAGCTATATATTTAGGAAATCTCACTAAATTTAATTGTTTTGAAATCTTATATTAACAAATTGTAATTACTCATAATATTCCATATGTGTATATAGAATGTATGGTTCGATCTCATTTTATCCTCTATTTTTGTAAACTCTATAAACAACATTATTTCTATAAAAGAATTATATAGTCAAACTTTAAGAGCTGTAAGTGGGTCCATCTTCAACTCATAGTCCTGTAGACATATTAATTTTAATGTTTATTCATGTTTTATTTTTTTTAAACATTTGTTTTAGGGTTTAAGGGCTGTAATTTTTTCTTGTTAGATAAAAATTAGAGAAACAAAAAAAAAGTCTAATGACTAATTAATTACACTGTTATTAATTAATAACTACGTTTCTGACCAAGAAGATTCAAATTATCTGTATTTTTTGTTTTGTTACCAGTAATCTTAATTTACTATTAACAAACTAGCAAAGAAAGTAAAAAAGTACATGGTTCGACTCTCTTGTCTTGTCAGACACTTGCCATAAAGAACTTCTGGGTCAGTAAATGGGGTTGACTGTCTTGGGTTTCCTTCCGTGTTATTATTATATTTTTGGATCATACGCATCTGTACATGTTATTTCTGGCAAATATATACGATACCTTCTAGTGTAAAAACATTTCACACATTCAGTAGTACTAAATAAAAATACACATGCATGAACTGATGTACATTTAAAGAAAACCTAAATTTAAATAACAATACTAGAAAGAAAGGGGAAAAAAATCTAGGTTAGTTCAACAAGTTGAGCTAAGAACTTCTTAGGAGCAGAAACTCCGGGCCCAAGTCTAAGTTTGCATAGTGGGAAAAGAACTAATTCGCAAAATATCTAAATGGGTCTTAGTTTCTAGCAGAACCGCACTAGATTATATGGAAGCTATAGATAAATTTTATATTAAACGTCTTATTGATGTTGTAAGAAGATTATTTGAATAAGTAGGGTTGCAATTTATATATATTGAAAAACAAATATTTTATTAAAAAAAAAAGCAAATTTTAAATGGCGGTTCATGAACATATACAAATTTTCACGCTAGCTAAAAGACAGCTATGGCCCATAGTCAGAACGAAACATGAGTTACTAAGGGATAAGAAAAAGAATATTAGGGTTAATACAATTTCTTTTTGTGGGTGTATTGAGATATGGATGATGGATGCAAGGAGAATATATAGCCAATAGAAGGATGAAAAAGGCTAAAGAGGGAACAAAGAATCTGAGACAAACAGTGGCTTAATTCTTATCTCTTCATGCCTCTTTGAGAAAAGCATCTTGTTACTTGTCGCTTCCCCATAGCTTCTTCCTTATTCTCTTTTACTTTCTCAACCCTATCTCCATTCCTTTTCTATCATTCCACTATTCTCCACTCACTCCATTTCTTTTATTATATATGCAAACATGTTCACAGTTACATATTTATACACACATATATCCTATAGTTATTTGTCGTTTTATAATTCTATTATATATACTAATGTGACATTTCAACACTAATTTTCTTTTCAAACAGGAATATTTATATTTGCTAGTATTTTGGAACTAAGTATATCACATTCGTAAGGTTGAGTGGTTATTTTCTTCGTTAAACTATAAAATACGATTAATAGAACTAAGTAGAGCCACTTAACTTTTATTTCATATAAATAACGAGTTACAAGATGATGTAACTGTAAACACATGTAGTTAGATATAATATTATAGCATCAATTATATAACTTTAGTTTTAGTTAATTAAAGATGTATATGTAAATATTTATCTATAGACTTGTTTTGGTCAAGCCAAACAACGCACATGCAATCTTATCATCTATACAACAATCTAGAAAAAATTATGTTGGAGTGAAGAATACATATAGGTATATCTAAAAAGAAAACTAATCTCTAAAATTATATATTAGATGCAAAGCATTTTCCTTGATTAAACAAAGCTGTGATAGTACGCCAAATTTATACCCAAATTCATTGTCTTTTGTTCTACAGATAATATATAATATGATTGGATATAACAGAGCCATTCCGGTTTTTATTTGTTTTAACAATTATAACGCGAACCATGGTCCCTGGACAGATTTTACGAAGCAATATTATTGATATCTTAGGGTCCTTCAACTCTCGTTCAGTCATTATATGAGAACGAGTGTTTCCTGAAATATAGTTTCAGACTCTAGAGTTAGTTTCCTACATCCACATAATCTCATTTAATACAAGAAAACAGACAGAATTAGACAGTGAAATCTGTCCGAAATCCATCAAATTCAGATTTTATTAACAATTTTTCAACGAATTTCGTCGTCGTCTGATCTATATTGTTGGAAACAGAAAATTTATTAAAAAATTAATTTTTGATAGATTCTTAACAAACGTTTCTACAGTCTGAACCACCATCAATTGAAAATGTACCCGTTAGATTATTGTTAGAAATTTTTTTGCAAATATCAAACAGACCTTGTTGGAGGGGTTATTTCCAACAAAAACCTTGATTTATTGTAGTTTTTGAAATAGTTTTTCAAAAATTAATTTTTTATCCAATCAAAAATTTTAAAATTAGTTTTCTTATAATTTAGGAAAACTAGATTTAAAAAAAAACTATCCATTTTGAAAAAACCAAAATCCATGTTTTACTAGTTTTATGATTTTTATATTTTTATTAAAATTATTATTTAATATATATTAGTATATTTAAAAATAAATAAAAGAAAGAAAGTTAAAAATAATAAAAATTCCGAATTATTAAGAATTAATAAAAAAACCATTTGGTATAAAAAATCTAGTAGAATAATTATACAAATAATTCATATTAATAATTTTTTATAAAACTATCAACAAAAGTAACATAATTTAACTATTTAAAAATCATATACATATTTTTATTGATTATTTTAGTATTATTTATAAAAAATTTGAGTTATTATTTCAATAATTTTTATTTTCTTAAAAAATATAACTTATAAAATAATTGAAAAATAAATAAATATATAGATAAAACCAAAAACTAAACTAAATCGCCAATCAAGTTTTAGAAAAACTAAATATAACAAAATCAAAAACTAAAAATTTTAAAACCAAAAACCAAAAACTAAAACCATGTAAACGATCATTACTTTATATGCTTCAACTTTCACTTGAACCATGTTTTTTAAAATAAAATTATTCGAATCCGCTTCTCTTTTGTATGTCCGATGTTTTGTAGGTTAATTTGGCAATGCTAGCTAGAAACTTATATAAAGACGTGTACATAACGCTGGAATTGGATTTATCACGTGGTGATATGGTTCAATATATTTTGAATAGGTTAGTTGAAAAACCAAAAGAATGGATTTAAACAAAAATTAGAAGTTGAAGTAGAAGTGACTATTGCAGCTCTGATTGAGAAATATATATGGGTTTTGCTCCTTCGCTAATCACAAAAAAAAAAAACCTTAAATGTCGAGGAAAGAAATACTTAATGAAATAGGTTAGTTCATGACGATTAACTAGTTTCGAAATTTTGGTCGTCGGTCAAAAAAGAAACAATTGGTATTATAATATAAAAATATACCAAAAATTGGATTCTCGAACGTGATGTAGCAGAATCTTATGCAAATCACCCTGTAGTTTTGGTGGCTTTAAATCAATTGAGATACTATGAGCCAACCAATTAACTCTCGAAAGGTGTAATGGAATTAAACTAGAGATAATCGATGTGATTGAGACTTTCTCAATGTGGAATGTGACAAAGATAATTGAGCGTAGAAGTTATATTTGTCTCCAGAAGCCTCCAACCCAACTACAGAAGCCTCTTTATGTATAAGCATTTTATATTAAAAATAAATAATAAAAACAAGAACAAAACTAATTTGCTAGTACGTGCCCATGTAGAGAAACCTTCGATTGCGCTAAAAGCTATCCAAGACTGTCCCAAACACCAAAAGATTAATCATATAAATGTTTCAATATCGGAAAATGTGGAAAGAAACTTGGAAACTATTTGTTTGTTATATGAAATCAGAACATTATTTTTTTTACTCTACTTAATTTTTATTTGTTATAGATGAAGGGGGCTGAATGGGTAATTACACCCTTCAAAACTATAATACATCGTACAAAGCTTATCACGATATTTTTAATTTTTAGCTTAGTATTTAGATTTTTGAGTTTTGTAAGAAAATTTGATTCTATATTAATATATAGACATTTAGTTTTAAAATTTTCTCCAATATTTTAACATGTGGTAGGATTTTGGAATGTTTCTAGAGAAACGATAAAACTTAAATCAAAACTGAGTTTGGTCCAACAATAAATATAGTAAAAAAAACTATAAATTAATATTATTACATTTTAAAAAATTTATTATTTTATAGAGATATCATTTTATCAATAAATTAATAATTAGTAATTTATAGAATTATTAATTCTAAATCAATATAATGTATTCATTTTGTTGGATAATGTCAATCTTCCAGTTTTTGCTTAGATAGTTAACGTTCATTGAGAGATAATTTTGTTCAACATTGCAAAATTCTCTACGGAGATATCATTTCAAATAATTTAGAAGATGAAATAAAACTAAATTCATAAACTGGAATTTGTGATCAATAATCTTAGTTATCGAAATAGAATGGATGTCAATAGTTTACTCAACTATCCAAGTGAAAATGATATATGTTGAATTTCAAATTTAGAAGAAATTGCAACATATATTCTTAATGTTGATGATGAAGTTAAAGTCGATATTAAAGAACTTTTGCAAGCAGTATAAGGAAGAATTTATAGCTTTTAAAACTCTTCACAGTTTTTGGATACAAAATGAAAAAAAAAACATTAGGAGTTGTTGATGTAATAAAAAAATATGAGATGAGCTCTACACATATTCAAATTTTCAAAAAAAAACAAACAACACTAGAGTCATATTTACTAAATTATCTTACGTAGAAGATTTATAATTATTAATTTATAGTATTGTTAGAACCATATATTTATACATGGGCTTTAAAAAAGTTATTATCTTATTATCTTATCAAAGTTTGTTACTTTTTACATTAATTGAGACCAAAAAATTATTATTTTATAATAATTATTAATTTATGACAGTTTGGCTGTAATTAGATTATTTGTACGTACGTATTTAAAATTGAGAGTATTTATCTATAATGTAGCTCTGTATGGATTAAAAAAAAATGAGAGTATTTTCATTTGATCCCATATCTTTATTTTGTTCACGGATATAAACAAAAGAGTTGAGTAATATTTCAACATAATAACTGAATAATAAATTACAGAGTAAATAATAAACCATGTTTCAAACAACCCATGTTTGGTTTGAGTGTCCACCAGCCAAATACTCCTTTCTTAAAGCTTCCCCAAATCTTTAGTAGAAATAGCAAACCTTTTTGGAGGATCATTAAGTCTCCTCAAGTTCCTTATCGAAACTTCACCATCCTCACGATAGGATCTCATTTTGTTAGGCCTTTGATGTTGCTCTGTTCTTAGTATCTGGTATAGCTCCTACCAGCAGTATTTTTTAATATCTCATTCTCCTTTTATCGACCAAAATCAGAAATTTATATTATGTTCTAGTCGCCCTTTTTATTGCTGCTGGAGAAAGTGTTTTTAACTGTGATATCTAATATGGTTTCAAAGTTAAATAAATTTAAAACGCCAAAACTACAGAAATAACTGATATGTCAGATGAATACCAGAATTCTGTTAAGTTCTTGTATTACCCATATACAATTTGATAGTAATACTTATATAATTTGATAAAAAAAAATTAGCAGAATAATATAATGAGTGATAATTGGCTGCAGAATAAATTGAACTGGATAAATTTCTGTTTAATAATTATGAAATTCTGAAAGCTATTTTTACTAGATTAATTACATTTTTTTCAAATTATATTTTTAACATGCTAGTCTTACCGGAATTACATTTCCAAAATATAAAAAACGTTATATTATGAATGATAAAAAAATAATAGCAAAATTATGTTCATAAAACATATAATTTTGGTTGAACAAACTAAATAACAATGAGATTAAATGGATTTTTTGAAAAAAATCTTGAAAAAGTAATTTAATTTATTTAGAAAAATTATGTTTTCAAAACATATAAATGTAATCTACTTATAGTTGAACAAACAAAATAAACTGGCTTATAATTCAATTAAACCTACTAGAAAGAATGAAAAAAGAAAAGATGAAGGTCAAGACATCTGTCACATATATTACATATATCACTCCTTCCACTATTATTTTTTAAAGACTTTTAAAAAATTCAAAACCATCAAAATGGATAAACGATAATATTTCAGAGAACTGATGAAAAACTTGGAACTGAATCCAAAACCCGTGAATATATTTAATTTTTTATGTAAGATCAGATCGCATCCCAGGCCCGGCCCAAGGTCCAAGCAACCAAAGCTTGGGCCTAAGGCATCACAAAAATATTATATTTTTAAGGGCATCAAATGGATCAATATATATTTATGTATTGGGCTTTAACTATGTTTATTTTTTAAAAATATGTCAATATAAAATAAAAATCTATTGCTTTCTTTTCCTAATAACACTGGGTTTTTTTTTTTTGAAATGTTGTTAAGAAAAATGTAGATTAGTTAAGAGATTTTTTTTAGATTCAATTGTTTTTTCATCTTCTAAATGTTTTACTGAATGAAGTGGATAATCATTTAAAAATATTTGATTTTCTGAAAATAATGGAAGATTATTATCCAAATACATAAATCGTTTATCGTATATTATTCATAATTCCAATTTCATTTGCTACCACAAAGAGAAATTTTTCAAAACTAAAACTTATAAATAATTATTTGAGATCTACCAGTCATAAGATAGATTGAATGAGTTAACTTTACTATCAAACAAGACAAATATGAATAAAAATCTCAACTATATGAGTTTGATAAATTATTTTATGGTAAAAATGCAAGGAGTACTACTATTTTTTTGTAATAGATCATTTATGAAAATAGATTTTTTATAAAATATAATTGTTATTTTATTTAAAATATTATAAAATATAAAAACATCAAAAAAATTTTTGCTTAAAATATTATAAAAATATAAAAACATAAAAAAAATTTGTGCTTGTGGCATCAAAAATCATTGGACGGGCGCTATCGCATCCTAGATGATTTGTCCACATAAATCATGTGTCTGGACAATATTTGTATTTACTGTTACATATATATAATCTTAGTCAATGGAATATTTTTATTGATAGAAAAAGCATCTCCAGTACCTTGTCGATTGATTGATGGTCTCACAGGGACTTGATAAAATTGTTGCCAAAAGAAGTATCGAAGAATAAAAAATATTGTGTGAATGGGCGTCATGTCTTTATTCCATTTTGGGTGGGAATCTTTAAAAGAATTGATCATCTTCTTCTTTGTATTCGACATTTTTTTTCTTGATCTTGGCATTACAAAGAGTCTCAAAGACAGACTCGCGTCGTTATAATATCTTTGGTTTTTTGAATACCTTCAGGCATATTTATTCTAATATGGAAATTTTCAAATATCAACTCTTGACCCAAATCAAATCGTTAAATTGTTAAGATATGTAGTGATATTTATTGTATTTTATGTTTGATCCTAAACAAAATATTTTTGGACAGAAAAAGATAGGAAGATTTGTTGAAACAATTTTAGACATTATGTTTTTTTTAATTAAAAAGATGCCAATGTTTCAAATTACTAAACCGGTTTCATATATTTCTTTTATTAAAAGTTTTGTTGACAAAAAACATATCTACAAAATATAATTACTTTTGTGACAAATAGACATAAATTAAAGAAAAAAATATGCGCCAAAAAAATATATCATTTTAGTTATGGTATATTTATTTAAGGATTACTATATTTATATATTGACTTATTTATTAGTGTGTAAGTTTGTTAGAAAAATAATAGATTTAGTACTAGAATGATATACATATATATATATATATATATATTCAATTTTTTTTAATATGGTGTAGATGTTTCGGAGTGGTAGATTTATTTGTCAACGATAATGAAGTTGTTTTTGGATGATAGACTTATTGGCCGAACGGTAGACTTATCTCATATATTTATTTTGTATCAAAATAGATTAATTTAATTATATATATTTTTGATTAATAGTGGTAGAGTTACCACTCATGACTTAGATATATAATCAGAGTAGATTTTTTTGTGTTTATTGGTAGATTACACTTGTGTAGTAGATTTCTTGTCATTGAAGATAGAGTTACTCGTGGTTTGGATATGATATTTGATTTATTTGTAGTACTGACATAATTATAATAAAATAGTATACTTATTATTTGTGGTGGTAAAGTTATTCAATTTTTTAGAGACAAAAAAGTTATTTAGTTTTTATCAAACTGATGGTAGATTTGTATATTTACATATAATGATACTAAATTTGTATTCTTACATACAATAAAAGTAGATTTGTATATTTACATTTAATAATGATATAATTATATTTACAGACGGTAGACTTTTATGTTAACTTATATATACATACAATAAATTTCTAATACAAACACTGATCCATATACAACTCATCTAGAAAACAAGTCAATATACAAAATTACCATCATCAAAACAAATATACTTTGTCTAAAAATCTTAAAAGAATATCCTAAAATGAATGTACCACTAATGACAATGTATTTTTGCATACTACAAATAATTCTACCATATAAACTTTGAAAAAAATGCCAATGTCATTCGTAAAATACCAATCACAAACACATGTCTAAACAACAATCGCCAAGGCTAATTGCATATGTCATTTTTAAATGCCGATTACAAACGTATTTTAATATAAAAATTTAAAAAGTAAATTTTGAGTTTACATTAAAATTTAATTATTATTTTAAATGCCAATAGTAATTCAGCTATTAAATAGGAAAAAAAGAAGGATCATATGATGTTAAATAAATTTTTAAAAATGAATTGTTTTAATAATAATGCAACTTTCTAAAATTCTTTAAATATTTATTTCAAAAATTTATCGGAAAAATTATGTAAACTAGGAAGACAATAACTTAATTCAAGGGAGAATGGTTGCCTGTATAACCTATTTTTTTTTATCTTTAACTCATTTAGTTCATGAATTGATTACTATATTAGTATTTACAGGCACACGGTGATTAACTTTTGTACAATAAATTTTGTAATGATTGTCTTGATATTATTAGAAATTTTGTTTAGGAAGGTTTATTGAACAGATGATTTGGTAATATTTGAAAGTTTTAAAATTTAAATAAATTTTTAATATTTTGGTAGGGATTTAGATGTACGGTTTTGGAAAAATTTAAAAATTTGAAAAAACAAAAATTATACTAAATCATCAATCTAATAAGCTTACTAGAGATGATATGTTGATCTCGGATATTATTGGATTTGGTATTCACTGTTAAGATTTGAATCATAAAAATCACCTTCAGAAAACGATTTTAAAGCGAGAAATAATAAAAAAAAAACATACGTCCACTTTCCACCATTACCAATTTCATTATAATAGAATTTTCTCTTTTTGGTCTGTCGCTCTACAATAACAAGAAACAGTGACAACAATATAAATAAAGAGAAACCCTCTAGAGTTACCAAGCATATGTCTAAAATACTTGAAATATCTTTGATTAACTATCATCAGCCTTAAAAAAACGTAAGGCTATTCATTTTCTTTTTTTTTTGTCAATAATCAAGGCGTAATGTTTAGGAGTTCGATTCTAAATACATGTTAATCCTTTTGGTGAAAATTGTTATTTCTGAGAAGAACAATTTCCTTTGTTTTTATTTCTTTTGACCGTTCTTGGCCCGTTGTGATTTTATATCAATATATAATATGATTGTGACGTCACACTAAATATAAAGATATCCCTGACCACTAATTTGTATCCCAAAGAGGTAAATCAATCTTGCAAAATAGGTAGATATCTCCAAAATTAAAGTTGACAGAACAATTTTTTATCTAGACAAGAATAGATTGAAAAATCCGTATATACCAAAGGAACCCAAATTAATTACAATATTATTCCAAACTTGTTGCAAGAAAAAGATCAATATTATCCACTAGAGGTTTTTTTTTTTTGGTAGTAACCAACATCTTTAAAGGTTTAGGAGGCTTTGATATTGTTGACAGAAGATAGAGAGCACAGATGATGAGATGCAATTCAGAGTAGCTTCTTTGCATCATACTCCTCTGTGCTCTCTAGGCTTCTGTCATCACCCGTTATTTTCCTTAACCCATCGTATACACATGCATGATTTAAGTTCTAGTTGAAACTATAAAGAATGCACAGTTAAGCCCTAAACATGTTTCCATAAAGAGAAATTGAACTTGCATGTTGTTGCAGATCATACGTTCTAGTTTGAATTCATATATTGCCTAAGTTTCTCTATTGAGTTGTCTGATATTCAAATCTGGTTTGAGAGGTATTTTAATCAGGCTTCATCCAAATTGTTTGTTAGAGTGAAAGATTGGTGATCAAACTCTAATTGATCTAAATAATGAATGTGATATAAGAGCTCTTTGGGTTCAAATATTTATAAAGCGGATATTACTTTGATATTGGAATTGTTGTGGTTTTAGTTTAGTTTACACTAAGTAGCAGTATGCGAACACATTGACGACTTTAGCACAAACCATTAGGCTTAATATTCCGATCTCAAAATTATTGTTATAATCAAGAAATATACATATTACGGAGAAGAAAAGTAGGTTAGAGTTACAATTTATATAGTAGGACGTTTCTTAATTTCTATCTTAAAGAGCCCTTGAATTGATTTCAGAAAACAACAGCTGTTGAATTGTTACATGGCTAAACACCAGTTTTTTTTTTTTTTTTGAATGATGTAATAATTTTTTAACGATTTTTTTTTATTTGATTGTCCTTATAGAAAATAATGAAATTTCTTAGTTTCGGTTACATTATATTATAGTGAAACATAAGGAGTATTTTATTCTAGAAATCAAACTAGTGTTATGAAAATCAAACCAAATGATGAATCGGTAAAATATATGTCATGGATCAACCCAATTGAACAGGTTCGACCAAATCGTTAATAATAGTTATATATATATATATGGTAATATCACCCCAACGTAAATAATTTGTGGATATATTTTATTATTTTTTTACATTTTGTAGTATTAAGTAGTTCAAAATTTAACTGTTATATAAAAATAAAATTTTAGAGATCCATTATCTTTTGTTTTTCTCCCAAAACCGAGGTCCATTTTTTTAATTATCCATTCCTTTCTTGTTTTCAAGTTTATTAAATACTTCTTCAGTTTTTATTTTTTTTGCATACCTATTTTTTTTTTCCTTATTTCTTGTCCAGTTACAGATTTAAATAACTCAAAGCAAATCGAGAAAAAAAAATATAGTTGATTTACAAAACACCAAAGAAAATCATAGTGGAACTATATTAAATTTGTGAACCGGGTTTTTTAACTGAACCATGTCACCAATTTTAACGGTTTTCGACACATTATACTGATCCAGTACAAATCTGGTTTTTGAATCAACCCAAACTCGGCTAAAGGGACGAGTCACAGCCTGATCGGTCCAGTTGACCAGTCCGGTTCGGTTTTTCAAAACATTGCATCAAACATCGCATCAAACATAGAGTCATACTATAAGTTATACTTGAGACTTTGTGGACCATCGTTTATAAATATCATGCGCATCCGCTACTCTCGCCACACCAGAAGTTCGTACCATTTAAAAGTCGTTCTGCAGGCCTCTGTTTACGAAATCGTAACACAAGACTGTACCGACATGTGACTGAACTCTAAAGAGTGCTCGTCAATAAGATCAAACACAAGACTGCACCGACATGTGACTACTTTCCTCAACAGATTAGGCTAAAAGATGTAATGTATAAACTCGATTTGATCCAGGACTTTGAGACAATACATCATTCTCATGTATAAAATAGAAAGGATCACCAATAATCATTTACTCACATAAGTAATTCTTCATCAAGTACAACATTGCGCTCGAGTTTTGGATAGTGAACAGTTCTGATCTCAAAACGTTACAAGTTAAAGGTCTCACTGTCCAGTTACGCCGGAAAAACCAAACTCACGTCACCAAAGCTCATCTTTCCGGCAGACAATTCTCATTCTTCATGCAGACGCTTTACCAATTTATAATTAGAATTATCTTTTAAGACTGCGTATGTGTATCATGAGCTCATGAGTTGTTTCCGAGATCTGAATACAATCAATATATAATTAATGCTCAACCCTAACACATGACTAGATGCAGAGCCTATGTGTGCACACACTCGATAACTCCATCAATCCTCTGATCTTGAAAGCATATAGGGGTAAGAATTGGCATATTTACCATAACAATACTGCATGCTTAACGTGATTTCACCTGGTAAGAACGAGAGTAAGTTACCTGATAAGTTGGACAGGAGACAATGCAATTCCCGGAGGTACCATGTTGATACGCATATCGTAAGTAGTCAAAGGTCTCCTGCTATGTTCGCAAAAGCATGTGAATACTTCAGAGATACCACTCTGTGCCTGGATGCATGACTCCATGTGCATTCAGGCTTGGAGTTTAATCCCGAAGTACTCACATGCTTTTACAAACACGTCAGGAGTGATTGAAACTTATTTCATCCATCTAGAAATCTCATCATGCAGTACTTGCTCTTCAGTTCTTTGATGTTGCCGCAGACTTGTGATATGATCATCTTAAAAAAAGAACAACAAATGACAGATCCTAGAATCAACTCGCAAAAAAAACAAACTTATTGAATAATCAAATATCAGTGTGGGTGTCTTCAGAAATGATTCTGATTTCAGAAACTTAAAAGCTGGATACAATTGCGTTTGTTGACTCAAGCATACACAGTGAACCAAAAATATGAATGGAACATTAACCCCACTGATCTAGAAGGTTAAGAGAACAAAAGACAAGAAATAACACCCAGATGTGAGATGCTACGTTAGAGGCAACAAACTATGTTAAGCAGTAAAAGATATTTAGAAGAAGCACTAATGAGCATTAACTTCCAGATAAGTTCACTACCTAAACCGGAAAACAGAAAACTCTGAAAGAGGCTAATAATTTTTTTGGTGGAATCATATCCTGACTCTGACTCTACAACAAAGCTATAGCTCGGGAAGGCCACACATCTCGTATAAAAGCATGATAACTAGAAGTTAATACTATAACAGGAGACCTAAATATGAGGTCATGGCATGCATCTATGCAAAAAGTTCTATAATTCTATAATAGGAATTGTTATTCTGAGCAATGGAGAATGCATCTATGCATAAAATTCTCTTGTACAACTCTCGTGTCAATCTTTAGCAAGGACACATCTTCTAGATGTAATGATGCAAGTACCAAGATCAAATGTAAGTCACAACCTATATAGAATAAGTTTTACAGGTTTAACCAACCCAAGATCGCATAGAGTAAATGATTTATCGTTATTGCAACTACAAACTTCAAAAAAAAATATGATTACTCCTGTCCATGGTCAAAATAAACTGAGATAAACAATAGAGAAATCATCATCCAAATGAAAGAAAAAGCTCATCCAACTAGATTGTGTTAGTCTTGAAGATTCATAGCGTTAGTAGCCCAAAGACCTTCAACGAACTTTATTAATCAAGTCATTAACTTTATTATCAGGAGTGATTGAAACATATATCATCCATCTAGAAATCTCATTCATGCACTACTTACTCTGAAGTTATTTGATGGGTCGCAAACTTGCGATCTCTTTATCTTAAATACCAACAACAAATGACAGATCCTAACTCTACGTAATGGAGCATCCAGTGGCAATCTTTAGCAAAAACTTCTATAAATGTAATAATGGAGGATTAACCATCACGCAAACCCATACAGTAAATGTTTTATCCTAGGCACGATAATGTAAAACACTGGTACATTCAGACGACCAGGTTAGAAAGGGCATAGGCGTAAAACACGGAGCTAAAATTTTGAGCAGCAAAATGCACACAAGATTCTTTTTTCTGGTTTAACTTTTGCTAGAATCTACAAGGAGAGTCAATCCTCAACCAAAGACTCTTCTAATCTGGGGCACTGGTGAAACGTAGTCCCTCTCTTAGGCAAAACTTTCTCTAAACTAAAAAATGGCCAAAATGTCATGTATATTACTGTCAATAACCTAAGTTTTAAGGCACAATATTTACTTTCTCGTATATCGAAAACACTCGAACAAAGTAATTGACACAAACCAGTTAGTGCTACGGCAATCACCAAATTCAACCAATAGAGAAAGCATCCTCCAAATGAAAGGCTACGCTAACCCAACTCGACCTTCTTAGGCTTGAAGATTCATAATGTATTTTCCATCTAGTAGGTAGCCCAAAGACATTCTATAAACTTCGTGTAAGTTGAAACAATTTTTGCAAAAGAAGTAGTTATAGATAAACTAACACATGCACATCCTATGACTTGACAATGCTTCTCAGCGTAATGAGAAAACTAAGTAGTGACAACTTCTAGTCACAAACTCGTCAAGAAATATTTTCCTCCACTACAAAAATGGTAGAGATAACACATCGAACATAACTACACAAATCACGAGTACCAAAAAAACAAACTCATCACAACAAACCAAGTTAATCCATTCCCATGAATGCATTACTTCAACTCTCCAGCGTTTAAGATCAACCAAATATTATACCCAACACAAAAGTTCATAATGTACTTTTGCAATACTGCTCATACCACCACAAGGTCAAGAAATTAATTTTACAGAACATAGAACAATGAATCAGTAATATGAAAGAAAGTTGCATACTTTTGCATAAAGTAAAAAACTTTCATCAATACAAATTTGACTTGTTGATTCTAAAATCCATTTCAAGTTCTTTCCTGCTTAATCCGAGAAATAAAAACTTTGCAAAAAAAAAAAGAGAAGCAAACATTTCTTCATTCTCCTTTCATCATCTCCATCTCTAATTATATTCCTTTAATCGTGTCAACATTATTTAACATCGTTCCCTTCTTTATTCCTATCCAAATATGTTCCTCCCCCTTTAAACGTATTATTCAATTACCCAGAAAAATTACGATATTTATAATAGGTATCAAATCTGTACAAACCACTAATTATTATTACCCTTTTTATTATGACCTTTATTCTTCGCAGATCAGCGAGTGAGAAGCATCCTCTCTTGATCGGTGAGTGAGTGACGGAAATGGCAACGGTGGCCATAAGGACACGTGGCTCCGGTGACGATCATACGGCAAACCTCGGTTTTGTAGCGTGGGTGCCTTATCACCGGACGGAGCTCGTCGATCCCGTGAGCGAATTGGCAGTTATCGCCGTAAGGACAAGCTCCGGTTTCTTGCCATTTGTTGCAGAGCTCCGTCTTCGTCATCCCTTGACGGTAAACCTCAAGCTCCAATGCATCTCTCTCCCCTTTTGTGGGCACACACACCTTTTGTGATACCTTCACAGATTTATAACATTTTACAAATAAATTAAAACTGACAACTAAATGGTGACCGATCTTTTTAGATATTTCAATTTTTTATTTTGTTATTCATTTTTGTTAGATATTTTTTTTGCTGAAAATTGGATTAAATAATAATAATAAAGTTTAGGAGTGAGAATTACCGAGTCGGAGCCAAGTTGACTCGTAAAGAAGCTGAGCTGACTCGTTTGACGACTCGCACCGCCAGATCCGTGGCTTCCCTGGTTCATCATCTTAAGATATCCCGGTGAGCGAACGGAGATGCTTTTAGGCAACGAATTTCTCTCCGGATTGCTCCTCCTCGCAGAACGACAATGCTTATAAGCCCCAGCTTCAGCTTGGCTACCGAAATCGGAGATCTGTTGGCGGTTTTGGCGGTTATGGACGGCCGGTGGAGAGATGGAGGAGGAAGATGAAGTAGATATGTGGATAAGCTCGAGGAGATCAACGTTTTCCTGGCGGAGTGCGTCGTTTTCGTGGCGAAGCGAGTCGAGTTCCGTCATTAGGGATTGAAGACGGGAGATGCAAAGCTCGTAATGCTCGTTGAGTTCGTCGTACTCAAGGATGAGCCGTGCTTGGCGAAGGCGGTGCTCTGTGGTGCTATCAACGCGAGACGGAGGAGAGGAAGAGGACGGAGGAGATGGAGAGAGGGATAACGAACTCGGGAACTGAGAATCCGGCGAGAAAATCGAGTTGTAAAGCGACGCGAAGCTTGCAGCGAACTCTTCCTGGTGGTGTTTGTTGTTGCTTTTGTCAGATTGCGGTGATAACGGCGGCGGTGGCGAGTTTAGCGCCGTCACACATGCCAGATCCGTTACAGTAGACGCGTCTTTCTCCATTTGCGATTTGAAGAAGCTTCCTAAAGAAGATTGTTCAGAAATTGCTAAATCAATCAATCAAAAGGACTGGAAACTCGAATTCAGAGGATAATCTGCGATTGAATGTAACCTAATATGTGCGTCAACGACAACGATTCCGATACATCTACAAAATCTCCAAAAAGTCAAAATCTAAAACTAAAAAAATGGATGATCTCGATGAAATCTCGTGTGTTTCAACTGTAATCATGCTCTGGTTTGATCGTAGAAGACGAGAAAAATACATACTTTGATACAAAACAGAACGAGCAAAACCTAGAGAGAAGGAGGAATAGATAGAGAGAGAGAGAGAGAGAGAGAGAGTACCTGAATATAGTTGAAGTTTGGAGAAGCAAAAGAGAAAGAGCGGTGAAAGAAAGATGAACAATGCTCTGTAAATGTGTATATATACACAAACTGTCAAATACAAAACCAGAGAGGTGAGGAAGAAGAGGAGTTATAGATCATATGCGGGAGAGAACGAGAAGCTTATTCCACTCACTCAATTCAGACCGTACGATGAGACGATCTAAGGATCTCCTTGTATTTAATTGGTTAGCGAAGTGTTTCGTCGTGTGTAAGTAATCCACAGAAGAGTATTCCACCTACTTCACTTTCCCGCCTACTTCAGAACCGTTAGAGATGTCTAACAAAATATTAATATTTTATTACGTACATAGCTTCAACAACACAATTAGTGTTTGCAATCGCTCACACAGACAGTGAGAAAATGATTGATATATTCTTTTTTGGTGTTATGAGATAAAATACCATGATATTTGTTAAATTCACAAAAACTGTTGCTTTTAAAAATCACATTCGATAAAATTTAACAACTTATTTTTACTATGTTAGGGGAGAAATTTTGCTTGTCACTAAAGGGATTTGTAATTTGGAGAACAAAGTAGTAGTGATGTGTTTTTAGAAAGAAAATAATAAAAAAAAAAGAATTATACTTGAAATCTATATTTAAAGTTTGGTTGGACCAATCATTAATAAGAATAGTTAATTAACTGATGATGAAGAAAATTAAAATTAGATGTGTTTGTTTAGTTTCACGACCGTAGTAAGGTAAGGAATCAAAGTGAGTTTGCTTCAAGAGTACAGCTTTAACTAACTATGGTCCCTCTTCTTCCTTGTGTATATACTTCAATCTAAATCTATCGTTGTGGCTAACTAACTAGCAAATGTTTCCTTCGTTTCTAACCCAACAACCTAGCCGGAATTACGTTCTTACCCTTTTCCATTCAAATATTATAAAGAGCAATATTAGTAATTGTCTCGTTTATTTAATTAATAGAAAGTTGGTAATATTTAAATTATCCAATGGGCCACTTAAAAGTGGTTTTAAGCCCAATACATTTGTAGATAATACAGTCCATTGATTTTTTCTCACTCAGCAATTCACAATCGCAAAACAATGAGATCAGATAACCTCTGGACCAGAAAACTAGAAGCCAAAAAAATCGGGAAATCTGAGTTTCCGGTTATCAGATTTCTCCGGGGACACATCGAGAACATCAAGGACAAAACCGGAGGTCCCGGAATCGGCGGCGGAATAGGCTGCGGCGCTGGACTCGGCTTCGGACTCACCGGCGGGCTCGGGTTAGTCGCTTCTGAAGGGTTTAACCATTCCAATGTGGTGTTTGGCATCGGTGTGGGTTGCGGTATCGGGGTCGGGTTTGGGTATGGGTTTGGAGTTGGCGGCGGGTTCAATTTCGATGACATTGGAGATAAATTGACCTATGGGAAAAGCTCAGATTCCGGGTCGGGTAAAAGATTTGTAATGGATTATTAAAGACATTTCTGTTAATTGTTTATTTTCAATTATAAGACTCTTCCTTTTTGTTATTGAGTTCGTACTTGCTTGAATTTTCTTTCATAGCTCAACGTAATATCACAAATTATAAACATAAAAGTAATGACTATTTTACAGAGTTTTTTCATATTATTAACTTAATAAAACATGCTTCGGTTCAGATTCCGGGTCGGGTATAGGATTTATGATGGGTAAACGACCTATTTTCCCCTCAGAAATATTATGTATTAACACATCCACACAAAAGTTACAGGATCATTCTATTTTTCGAAATTTGTGAACTTAATTCTCCACAATGTTAAAATTCGAAACCTATTTTACATACTCTTGTAGTCTTGATAGTTTTACTGGTTTGCAACACAAACCTGATATGAAATATTTAAACCGGTGTCCAGACCAAATTAAAAACCTGATCTTGAATCAAAAATCTGATCCTAATTCTAAATCCATATCGAATCAACCTCAATTCTTACCCATATCGAATCGGATTGCTGATACAGCTCGATGAAATCCTGCAACCTTGAAAAAACCTGCAATTTTTAAAAAAATCTGCAACACAAATAAAAACATAACCATAAACAAAGAGAGACATTAAGCCAAACTGTTTTCATTGATAGAAAACTTATACAAAGACAGCCGCAAAATATACCAAAATAGAGCCGACACAAATAGACTAAAACAGCCGTAGAAGATAGACACAAACCAAGTCCTAAAAGCTGAAATATTGGTCCAAAAACAGCTGCAAAACAGGTCCAAAACGAGACAAAAAACCAGTCCAAAACCCACCAGCCGCAAACACATCTGCAATTCCCAATGACAACGTCTAGTTAAGCTTCAGTTTGAGTGACAATACCTTGTGAAACTTCAGACTGAGATAGTTCTTCACCAAGAAAAGTCTGACAAAACAAAGAACAATAAAAAATGCCTTATAAGTACGAATAACAAGAGAGAAGATACATTAATATACATACAAAAAGGACTATGCGTTGTACTTCCTCTCCTTCGTCATCTTCATCAGTATCCGAACAGACATTATGCTTGATATGAGACTTGTCAACTTAATCAGCTACTGCTTCTTCGATGTTGTAGTTAATCTTCACCATCGGAATCAACATCAGGAGGAATGGATTCGAGAATCACGGATTCAAATTCAGGAACTTCATGCCAGTCCATTATCTCCATTGAATCAGCCATAAGTGTACTATCTACAAGAAAGATCGAAAATCAGTTCATCCTCCACCATCGACATTGAATTCAGCCATGAGTGTACTACCTACACAATTAACTCGAACCGAAGACCAAGATATGTCGCATTACCTGAAGGAAGACTTCGGCGCTGGGGAACAAGGAAGATTCGCCGGAGAAGAGTTCTGGCTCTGTATATTAGGATTCGTCAAGCTCAATTTGGAGATTTTTTAGAATCTCAAATTTTGAAATTAATTCGGAACACTAAACCGCACTTTTAGAGTTACTAAACCGGTTTAGTTTAAATTAGGTTTTTTTATTTTGGTTAACCTGCCCTATTCGGGTTATTATATAGTTTACTTTCATTTTAATTGGTTAAGCTTAATTTGTTATATACAGTAAACCATAATTAATTGTGGTATGTGTGGATGTTGATTTCAAACTTTTATATTTTGTGTAAATATATGTTTTAAACTTTAACATTGTGGGGAATTAAGTTCACAAAATTCAGAGTATGGAAAATAGGATAACCTTAAAACTTTGTGTGAATCTGTTAATATATAATAGAGAAATAGATCGTTTATTTTCAATCAAAATCCTCTTTCTTTTTACATAGCTCACCGTAATCACATAAAAATATATTAACGATTATCACACACAATTCAACATAATAACTCAATAATTCTAAATCGAAGATACCAACTTCTCGAAGCTTTCAAAGACAATCCTCATCAGTGGTCTTTTATCTGGGATCTTTTGTACACAAGCCAAACCGATCTGGATCACTTGAATCATATTTTCTTCCATATCTCTATCCCGAGCCAAAACCGGGTCAAGAACATACCAAACCGGTTTATTTCTCTTACTAGCCGACTCAACCCTCATAACCAAATCCGTCTCCGAACTATAACTCTCCATAACCGGAGATTTTCCAGTTACCATTTCGAGTACCACTAAACCGAAGGAATACACGTCCCATTTCTGAGACGGTTTAGTTATCTTGGAAACTTCAAGAGCTTGGTAATATGATTCCCTTGAGATAATTGGTGAACTTTTCTCCATCGGAGACATCTGATCCGATTTGATCTCTGAAGAACGCATGTCGACGATGCGACCTAGACCAAAACCTGAAATTTTCGGTTCAAGATTCGGTCCGAGAAGTATGTTGCTGGAGTTTATATGTCCATGGACGTATCTTTTGGGACTGAACTCGTGAATGTAAGTCAATCCTTTTGCTATTCCTTTCAATATTCTTAACCGAACCGGCCAAGATAGTTGTTGCTTGCAGGACAAGCTACCAGGTCTACCTGTTATAACTTATATATGAATCAGATTGACTATAATATTCCTAACTTTGACAATATGGTCTTACTTAAATATTTAAAAATTTACACGATAAAATTCTAAAATTTACCATGGATTGCAGAACCAAGGTCGCCATTTGGTATGTAATCATAGATCAGGAGTTTCTCTTCTAGAGACCAGCAACAAGCTCGGAGATTCAAGACATTCGGGTGCTTGATTTTCGCCATTGCTTCGACATCAGCAAGAAACTCTTTGAGCCTTAGCCAACCCTTATCTTCCAATCTTTTAACGGCTAACATTAATCCGTTTTCAAGAACAACTTTGTAGACAAGCCCGATCCTGCTCTTTCCCAGAAGAAAGGCCGAGGCTTTCAAAAGCTGGTCGAGGTCAAATTCGATTTCCGGGTCCATTGGAATGAAGACCTGTTGAGTTTTGTTCTCATCTAGCGCTTTGGATTCTGAGTTTCCAGTCCTGAAACAAAGAAACTCCTGCTTTGTCTTCTTCTCTGAATGACATGTTCGGTTATTTTGATCTTTGTCCGCACGAGCCGCGGATGCTTTTAGGAGATAGTAGATGAATAATGAAGCAAGAAAAATGATTCCAGCGACTGTACCTCCGATGGCTGTAAGGAGGATGCAAAATCTAGATAGATGTTTGGCTTTTCTTGAATACAGTTGAGAGGGAACTATCTGTGTGCTTCTTGTGGTACAAGAAATTTTTATGGGTAATCCACAGAGGAAAGGGTTCCCTTGAAAAGCATTTGGACCGGCATTCAAAAGAACGTTGAATTTTGGTATTGGACCGCTGAGATTGTTGTAAGAAAGATCGGTATACAGAAGCTCCGGGAGATCTCCAAGACTTGTTGGAATCATACCTGAGAAGGAGTTATGAGAAAGATCAAGAGTGCCTTTGAGATTCCTCAGACTTCCTATATCTTCGGGGACCGATCCTGTCAAGCGATTGAAAGAAAGATTCAGCGTCCGAAGATGAACCAAGTTAGAACCAAACCCGGTTGGAAGATCTCCAGAGAAATCATTGTTGCTAAGAACAAGCGTTTTCAGCTTCTTGCATCTAATAAGCGACAAAGGGATCGAACCGTTGAAAGAATTTTTTGAAAGATCCAAAGTCATCAAACTCTTCAAGCTACCTATCTCTTCTGGAACTAACCCGAAAAACGAATTTCCAGAAAGCATCAAGCTTTGAAGCCCTTTTGGTCCAAAGAGTTCCACAGGTAACTCCCCTTGGAACTCATTGTCTCTGAGGTTAATGTGTCGAAGGGATAAGAGTGTTCCAATGGAAGGATGAAGAGAACCCGAAAGGTTTTTGTTGGGAAGACGAATAGAGACAATCCTCAGATCATCATTACATGTAATCCCTTGCCAAAAACAAGGGTTCAAATCTGAGGGGTTCCAGTTGGTAAAGACAGAATCTTTCTGGTTTTGTAAAGATTGCTTAAAGGAGAGAAGAGCAAGACCTTGATCGTTTAGAGAAGCAGCCATGAAAATGAAATGGGTTAGAATGAAACACAGAATGAGACATAATTGAGCCATCTCTAGAGTAGAGAGACAATTCTGATTTGGGTAAAGTTTGGCCCCTAAATATCTTAAAGAAAAGGAGAAAGTAACAAGCTTTAATCAAAAAAGGCTGATTTACCCTGGTCTGGCCTAGTTTTCAAAGTCAACAGTTGTAATTTATTTTCAATTCTAACAATTAAAAAAAATTTGTTTTTTTGTTGAATATCATAAAGAATATTTGTAACTGAATATATTTCTAAGGAAATTATATGTCTAATGTAAAAGAACTAGCGGCGATTGAGGCGATAATTGGAACAGTAAGGGCACGTAATGTAATGAGGAACAGCTTTCTAGTTTCTAGTTGTTTAGTGGTGGGGAAATTGTATTGACACTTTGCTTCTAGATCTTAAAGTCAAATCTCTATTGTGGCGGTCAATTTTTAGCTCGATATTATATAGAGAGATCCTATGGTATTCTCCATTTATTTTATTGCTAACTAGAATTTTAATTGTTTTTTTTTAATTCATTCCTTATAAATCAGTTTTAGTTTGATTTACTTTGGTTTGGGTGTTCTAAAACCGAATGATTATGAAAAGAAAAAAAACGTTGGTTCATTTTCAATTGGACTTTGGTTTGTCACTTCGACTAATTTAGTTCGATCCAAGGGTTCAAATTATTTGTAAAATAATAAAATTACTAAACTTTTATAAAATGCATTATCTTATCATTATTAATATACACCTAAGTATGTCTAATGCTAAACAAATAAACCAATTACAAGTTACAACAATGTGAAACTTAAAATGCAAGCAAAAAACACTCAGTCACTACAACAAGATAAAAGTAAAACTTCTCATTGTTCTATAAAGATGGCTTCTCTCTTTTCCGGCTAAAAATTTTGGCCAAGTACGGAACTTTCTTCTTCTTGATTATAAAGTAACTTGGAGTCCGTCGGTTTCCTGATGAGTATCTTCTCGTATTCCCTCCCTTAACCGGATTGAATTTCCCGCTCAGCCTCACCGATCGTCTTACCGGTTTAGGAGAGATCAAGTCTTTGTCTTCTGATTCCTGCTTGAACTTCTGAATCTCGTTCTGGACCAGTCTTTTTATTGATAGCGACCTCTGCATCCTAAACGATTCCCTCTCTTCTTCCACCATTGTTTTTCCTCTCTCTCTCTTTAAAGTTTCCGTCTTTATCAAAATCGCCTTAGTGCTTGCCTTCAGTGCTTCGACCCACGCCGTTGCCGCTTCCACTTTCTTCTCTGCAGTTTATTCCGCGTGACAAGCTTGTCCACTCAAATACTCGTATTCGAATCTCGTGATTGTGATTCTTGAATTACGCCGAGAATCCATTTCTCTAGTTTCTATTGTTTGCTCTACCATTGATTCAAGCTTCTCGAGCACTAAAGCCTCTACCTGCTTCGCTTTCTCAAGCTCATCTAACTTGGAAAGCAACTCTTTTTCCTTTCCACCAAATCCCATTTCGGTTTTCTGTATTTCACTCTTGATTATCGTTGCTTCTTCTTTAAGATTAAGCTCTTCTTTCTTTGCTGCTTCTTTATCATTCTTTAGTTTCTCGAACGAACATGTTAAATTGTCATCCAGAGAGCTGATTCTTTCTTCATCTGGAGATACTGCTTCTAACTTACCTTTTGCCATGAGCAGCTTCGTATTGAGTTTCTCGATCATTACATCATCCTTTTGTATGATCTTATCAAACCGAGGTGTTTCTTGTTTGGCTTCCTCAAGTTCTTGCCTCAACGCATCTATTATATTGACGAGACAAAAGAGCTTAGCGTTAACAGAAGCGAGTTCCTCCTTCTCCGCTTCTGTTGCTTCCGTAACTTTTTTCAAAACCGATAAATTGTCTTTTCCTCTTTCGAAAGAACGGTCCTTGGATCTCGACATGATATCATCCCTCTGAACCCTACTCTCCATGTCCTTGACAAGCTTTAACTGAGTTTCTAACATCTCAATGTCTGATAATGTCTCAGATAACACATTCTCATACTCCTTTGATCTCTCGATCTCTTTCATCATTTCTCTCATTCTCTTTTTCCTTTTCTCCAATGACTCAAACACTTCCTTCCTTTCCCTCTCTCTCTGCTCTTCGACCTCTTTACGTTCTTTCAAAGCCTCCATCTTTGCCAATTCAAACAAAACATGTTCTTCGTTTGCAACATCAACCTCTAACTTAAGACTCTCCAGCAACTTCAAATTCTCTTCCATTTTAATTCCTAACTCCACGACTTCCTTCTCTGCCACAACCTTCTCTTTTAAAACATACGCTACATCAAGCTTTAGCTTACTCAGTTCTTGCTTCACATCCTCTAACTCTCTCGTAATTTGAGCGTACCTACCATTTCCATCAATCTTTGACTTCTTCACAGCTTCAATATCTATTATCCGAGACTTCAACCTGCGATTCGACTCCTCTATTCGTTTAGTTAGCTCCTGTACTATCTTCTTCGCCTTGCTTTGTTCAGCTTCTGCTTTCGCCTTTGCAGACTCAGAAGCTCTTCTGCTCTCTCTGTACATACCAAGCTCTCTCCCTGACTTATGCAAGTCCTCCGCAACCGAAGGAGACGACTGTTAACAAAACAGAGAACATAGAAAACCCATCAAAATCCAAACTTTAGCAACCTAAGAGCATTCTTGCAAATTTTGCATCTAAAAACCGATCTTTGGTCTCACCTTAACTTCTTGTAAATCTAGCTGAGGAGAGACGCTACGAGTAGCTCTGTGTCCGTACATATTAATGTCCACTTTCACTGATCCTACTCTTCTTCCTTCACCTAAATTCCCTTCGGCCATTAATTTGTTCTTTCTCCTGAAACACGGAAGAGTTTAACTAGAATCTCAAATTGGAAGATATACAGTTAAACCTCGATAAATGAACCTCGACAAATGAATAAATTTTGTCGGTTCCGACTTAGGTTAATGAGCTAAATAAATATTTTCGTAAAATGCATTAATGAATATTTTTTTTGAAATCTTTAAAAACCCTATGTAAATATAAATAAATAATCATTACATATCATTAGAAATATATATATATATATATATTAAAAAAAAACTTAATCAATAATGTTCGTACACTTATTCTTTCTTTTACAAAAAAAGATTTTATAGTATTTTACTTTTTTCACCAAAATTCATCTTATCCTTAATTTTTTATATCGCAAACAAAACTTTATAAATATCTTGTTTGTATTGTAAAAAATAGTTTCATAAGGTAATTGGAAGCCATCAAATTGAATATCAAAAAAAGATGATAAGAACAACTTTTTTTATTGATTTTTTTAGAAATTCTCTCCAAATTAAACAACTTTTTATAGTCTCTCTATCACTTTCTTAGATGATAGAATTCATCACCAAAACCTATGTTTATACAGATTACATTGAATCTTAAGAATTATAAGACTTCTTTTTCATTCTATATCAATATAGAAAACTTCTTTATTATAGGTCTAGAAAACTTCATTTTTATATTTTTTAACAACATCTTTTTTCTAATTTGCATTTTTCAAACTTCTATATTTGCAAAAATACTATTTAAATAAATAATTTCGCTAAACGAATATTTTTTCATGGTCCCAAGAGTTTTCATTTATAGAGGTTTGACTGTACCAAAAAAAATCTGGCAAACAAATTTCAATATTTTCTTAAAAAAATAAAATTTACCGTCACGACAGAGTGACTACATAATCCTTCCAGAAACATATAAATTTAAGTTCAAAAATCGGATTAGCGATGACAAGAAAGGGAATGTTTAGAAAGATTGTTGTTATGTGTAGCAGAGAATAAACGGAAGAGAAGGAGAAGATGATGATTGGCTCACATCGACTATGCTTTGTTATTATTTTTGTTCTTAATGAAAACATTAGTAAGACTTTATGAAAGTTTGTTTCTTCTGGACATTGATCTGAGACCAAGGATACCACAAGTAGCACAAACATATATGACATGTGAAAGAACGCCAATAATAATTTTAAAAGACAAATTTGAGTATTCTTCTATTTACACAAGAATTTTTTTTAAACATTCTTTGATTTATTAATAAATACATGTTATTACACTGACATATAGCACTAGATATTTCCATATTAATTTATATTTTTATTTTGAATATTACACGAAAACTAATTTCCTAAATGACAAACACATACAATTATTTTATTGATCTAAATATTTTTATTTATATAGAATATTCAATAGCATAATTGTAAGTGATTTTTTTGTTATTGAATAATCGTTTTTATGTAGAAATTTTTTAAAAAGATATATAATTTTGATAAATTTTGGTTTAATTATAAAGAAACTTTCTAATAGTAGAAAAAAAATTAAAACTAATTTTTAACATCAGAAAAACCAATTTTCAGAAACTCTTAAAACTGTTTTGTATTAACTAATTAGACAATACTAGTTTTATATATTATGAGACTTTTAAAGTACAAAATATACATTTTAAATTAGATTAGATAAATTGCTAATTGCTACCAATCCAAAAGAGTTCGAACTCAACACCAGTTATATTGTTCTCTCCGACAAATATAAATTATCTAAAACGTTTAGCAAATTAGTGGTATATAATTAACATAAACCATTGTTGAAGGAAGAATCTAAACACTGTGTGATTGTTTGTTATTTTATGTTCTTTGCATATAAAATAAACGAGATAACAAAAATGTTAAAAAACTACTAGCATCTCTGAACATAAACAAAAATCATTTTGTTTATGTTCTTCCATAAGATCCAGAAGATCCATGGGAAGGCTCTTCTTATCTCCACCTGAACTTTCCCACTTACTCGGCTCTAGAACAAAGAACATTGTTCTGGTATCATGCGTATCGATTGATACACTGTTTGTCTGTATCGTGTTCACATAGATCCACAAGGATGTCTCTCTTTCTTTAATTTTTTTTTTCTCATCCTAATTCCTGAAACATGGTGTCATCTTCTTTTTCTTCTCTTTCTTTGTTACAAAAATATGGTTATTATTTTAACACTTGCTTCGATTGTTAAAAAGGGACGTTTGTTTGATATGCTGCATGCTAATTATATTCTCTATGTCCAATTTTTCTATTTGAGTTACTGCAATCAGTTGGTTTTCGGTATTTTCTTTGCTTATTGTTTGATTAAACTTAACATCAATTGCCTTATTTTTTTTCTTGTTGCTTGGTTTATTTTGAATTACAAAAGGAATTTCATTGTAAAGAATGCATCCTTTTTTTTTTTTTGAAGTCTATGCCATATATATGTTTTCCATTTCGTTCTCTGGTGCTTTGGTACTGCTCATTTCAGTCATCTACACTCCCATACTATATATTAACCCAAAAAAACAAGTTAGAGATTATAGCCATTTTTTTGCAACAACTATATTACAAATTTACACATTCGTCTTCATCTATTCTAGTGGTTTTGAGTCGATGTGTCTTGTTGTGCTCAGTATACAGCATACTTTTCGCGTTAGAGCATCCACCTTATGGTTTGAACGTCTTGGAATGTAATTGAATTTTACATCCATGAATGAGACTTTATATCTGGTGAGTTCTTCCAAATATACTATAAATGCGGGTCATTCTTCTAGCGAGGTTTCCAGTTTAAGTAAATATGAGCAATCAGTGGCAAAGACAACACATAAACAATTAAGCGCAATCATGCATTCTATTGCCCAAAATAGGAACTCCAGTTCTGCATGTAGAGCCGAATGACTACATCAACAAATTTTTGCTTCAAACCATATTTAATCTGATATACATATCCATCTTTGACCAGAAAATCGATATATTTCATTCCATGACACATCTACCCAGCATTCCCACATATATGTTAGTGTCATGCCAACACGTGGAGTCGGTTGTACATATTGTAAGACCTCTTTTCTCTCTTGCGCATTCTGCCATGATTCCCATTATATTACTGCCATTCTTAAGATCTCTTGGGGATTTTTGTCCACATTATTATAGAGTTTATCATTCATACTTTTCCACAAATATCAAATAATCTAAGAGTAGTACGTTTCTGATCCATCTTCATGTATGTTTGTAATAAGGTAATTAATATTTGTAAGAATCGAAGCCGTAGAGAAAATTTCCTGATGGGAGGTAATGGTAGATATCTCTAGTATCATGTGATATAATGGTAGATATCTCTGATACAATGGTAGATAGACATGTAGAAATCATGTGATATAATAGTAGATATCTACAAAATTTATCACACATGTTTGAGATTTGAATTTTGCATTCCACGATATTAAAACAAATATTAAAGTTATTAGGCTAAATTAATAAAAAACAACAAAATGAATTTCATTAATTGATAATTCAAAAGGTGGAATCCAATCTAATAATTCTGAAAAATAATAATTTTGAGAAAATAATAATTTTGAGAAAATTATAGTTTAGATCTAGGCAAAATATCTGAGAATCAAATCAAAATTGATCCAAATTGAGAAATACTACACTAAGTCGGAATCAATTTAAATATTCAGACGAGATCTAAATTTCTATATATATAAAAAAAAATTAAAACCAAATTCGATATAAACCAAAAAGTGAATAAATATTTAAAAATACTTGAAACATTAATAAAAACATAAAATAATATTATTCATATAAATATCTGTAATAATTTAAATATAAAAAATTAAAATTATAAATTTAAATATATTAATTATTTTGGATAATTCAAATATTTTAGAGTAACTTCAGATAATTTTAAATAGTTTAAATACAAAATACCAAAACTGAATTATATATATAGTTATTTTTTAATATATTCGGATATAAGAAATAAATCTAAGCCAAAACTACAAATTTTAAGTTTTTTAGTCAAATATCTGAATTGATCTAAGAAAAATACCAAACCGAATCAAAATCAAAATTTAAAAATATCCAATCGGTACCTAAATTTTTAGTATCAAAATATTAAAAACCCAAAATACCCATTCACCAAAATATCCAAACCATGAATAAGGATCCGAATTCCGAAACTTAATAATAGTATTGCTTTGCAATTGCATCCGTCCCTTGATTCGCTGTATTATAGTAAAATTATAATGTAAAAAAGAAAAAGAAAAAAAAAAAGCAGAATGTACGACACTCGTTATAACTGCCACGTGTAGCCTATCTTCTTCCAGAATGGTGCCGGTCCTAGTCACATTATTCTTTTTTACCTTCCACTATGAGCACTCACACGAAGCAAAGAATCAGCTTAGATCGAACAAAACAATAACCAATCCTCTACATGACCGACACAGAAGAGAAGGCAAAACTCTATGTCTCTGCAGAAATTCAAGCTTCTCGCCACTCACTGCAGCACCGTCGCAGAGAGTCCGACTCGTAGTCCGGTCGTCCATCTCCGTCGCCGTAAAACGCTGCGTTTGTTACTCACCCGATCTTCGGATCGGTGGCGTTCACCGGAGATCCAAAATAACGCCGATGAATCGACGGGATCCGATGGCATAAGGAGCGTTTCCGTGAAGAGAGATAAGATCCGATCTCGACGGAAGCTCAGGGAGCTTTTCGTCTCGTCGCCTCCGGTGGAAGAAAGCGAACGTGGCGGCGGCGATGCTGGGAAGGATGCGGAGAAGGCGTTACCAGTTAACGGCGTTAATACTAACGGAGGTATTGGGGAAGAGTTAACGGGTCGACGTATGGGCTTTAACGGCTCATTTAGGCCCATGTTATCTGGTACATTTCGATGTAGGTTACTTCGAAGAGCTTGGCGTCCCGTTCTTGTAACTATTCCTGAACAATGAACTCTGAAGCAAATAAAAAATTAACCATTTTTTTACCCGATTGTTTAAAGTTCAATTTCATATGTAACTTTTGTTTCCTTAAGAGTTCTATCCATTTCTCGTTCTTGATTTTGGTTTTTTATTTTATTTTATTCTTGTGCATGCGTTTGTGAACAGTGTATTTCTTGGTCTAGATATGTGTCACTGCAAATTTTAGTGAAAATTGCAATAATTACTTTTTTTTTTGGGGAATAGACTTTTGATTCAAAAAAAAAACAGAACTAGCAACGATTGGATTACCCTATAAGTTCTAGGATGTTTTCAATCAGATACGACGACGGTTCTGTTTGGTTTGTGATTACGAAACCAAACCATTAATAATTGAGTTTAGGGAACCTTGAGGGGGACGTAACCATCGTTGTTTATTTTGAGATAAAGAGTGATTAGAGATGATTGATACTGGCAAGATTTTGCGTCAAATATATGTCATCTTTAATGTATCGAGCTTTGAAAAGGCACTTTGGGTTTTCCAGGAGACGCAATGCTTACTTTTCCGATATAACTTGCCTTGGTAATTTAAAACATGACATGAGTAAACAGGTGTTGCAATAGCCTTTGATTTTATTAAAATATATTTACCAGCAGGCGATAGAAAACGTGCACTCCAACCCAACGTCCGCTGATTAACATGTACTTTTTCTTCCTTCCAAAATGTTAGGTAAACCTAAATATTTGCCTCTTCCACTTTGTTTAAATATCCCCAAAGTATGTTTTTGACGTTCTTGTCTATCTCCCGGAATGCGAGAGTCAAAGGTAATCATCGGTTTATATTGATTTATTTTCTGCCCCGACCATAGTGCTGAGCAGTTTGTTTGATTTGCACGACAGAGAAATAAAGAATGATCTGCGAAGTGCAGGTGGGTGGTGGATTGAACTCCATTTCCAATCTTAATGTTATTGATCTTTCCTTTCTGCACATTAACTTCTAAAAGATGGTTCATAATATCAAGGTAAGGCGATAAAAGATCACCTTGTCGTATCCCATGTTCTGGTGTAATATGTCCTTGTGTTAATTATAATCGAGTAGCTAACTGAGGTAACAGTAGCCATATTCCAACTGATCCACGTTTGGGAGAAACCAAAACGCACGCATTGTTTCCTCTAAAAATTTCCATTCCACCCTTTCATAAGCTTCGCTGATATCTGTTTTAACGGTCATATATGTTTGTGAAACTCTTTTTCTAGCTTTCAAAGAGTGCATTAGTTTATGTGCAATAATAACGTTATTAGAGATCAAACGTCCTAGAAAAATAGGAGCTTGGGAGTCAGAAACAATGTCATTAAGAGACCATTTTTAATCGCATGACCAACAACTTAAAAATAATCTTGTAGTGGACGTTACATAACACAATTGGTCTATAATCCGAAAGTGTAGCTGGTTTAGTATTCTTAGGAGTAATACAAATGTTTGCATGGTTGAGGCCTTGACGTAACGTCGAAGTACGGAAGATTGTACGTACCTCTTGAATCACATCATTCACAACTATGTCCCAACATTTCTGATAGAATCTTGCAGTGAGACCATCAGGACCAGGGGCTTTATCAGCCCCAGTATTACAACAGTGTTGTATATTTCTTCATATGTGAATTTCCCGGTAATAGAAAATGACATCAGTTAGTGTTGGTTTAAATTCGGAAAAAAATTGAAGGAAGAACACATTGTTGGTCACTTTTATAAGCCTTTGTGAAAAACGATTTAGCATGGTTGGCAATACTTCGATAGCCTTTGTGAAAAACGATCCAGCATGGTTGGCAATACTTCGATAGCCCTTGTAGATGTTACCATCCACATCTTTTATTGAATGGATTCTGTTTCTTGAAAAATGAATTTTCGTACAAGCATGATGGAATTTAGTGTTTAGACGCCAACACATAAACCAGTTATTTTGGATTTTATGAAACCAAATATCGCCAAGTTTCAGCAGTTCTGTCGCAATCCTCAACCATGGATGGACTGTTTACTGCAGGCGGATATGTAGATAGTCCAGCAACCATACAATATGTATGATACACATCAGTAAGGGTATGGATCTCTGTACGATTCTCTTTCAGCGCCTCCATCGTTACCGTCATGGTCGTCAGGACCGTTGTCATTGTCGTCAAAATGAAGGGGATAATCCTTCACGTCGTCGGTAAGCATACCACTTCGAGTGCAGAAGTGGTTAAATCGTTCATAGCGAAACTTGAGGATAATATTCATTGAATGAACAAGGTCCTCTCGATTCATTGCTTCCTCTTATTAGAAGACAACCCGTCCAACAATGTCTTCTCCTAGACCCCACATACGAGGCATTTGTCCCAGTAAGGCGTGCATATTCTGCTTCTTAGGATTGAGCAGAACACTAACAATCGAGAAATGGTTTGCTTGTTGCAGAGTAGTTGGCAGCTGCGTGACTCAAGGAGGAAGACAAGGCTGAGATGATCAAGGCTGAGATGATCAAGGCTGAATAAGTCTGCACGTGGGAGGAGTCAACCGAGTTTGTAGGAGTACGTTGGCGCCATTTTAGAAATGAATAAGTTTAAACACCAAGTCATTAGACTTAGTGTTTTTGTAGCTAGAGTGTTAAGTTTTAACGTTCATGTTTTGTAAAGCTTCTCTATATAAAGAAGCATATGTACTTCGTTTAATTATCAATGAAAACAGCTTTGATCACTGCTCTGTAATACAATCTAACAATTGGTATCAGAGCAACTTCACTTAGTAAAGAGAGAGAGAGTTTCAAACAACTAAGATGGGAGAGAGCAACATGCGAGGCTTTGTTGCACCTGCAATACTGAGATTTGAAGGATACTATGATCACTGGTCTCGGCTGATGGAGAACTTCATCAGGTCGAAAGAGTATTGGGACTTGATCGAAACAGGGATCAACACGCGTGAAGGTGTCACGCTAACGACCGAGCAACAAAAAGGAGTAAACGAACAGATACTAAGAGATAGGAAGCTTAAAAACTTCCTGTATCAAGCAATTGATCGAGAGATTCTCGATACCATTCTAAACACAGACACAAGTAAACAAATCTGGGAGAGTATGAGGCAGAAATTTGAAGGCTCAACCAAGGTCAAAAGAGCTCAACTCCAGGCGCTACGCAAGGAATATGAAATGCTGCAGATGAGAGAAGGAGAATCGATCAATGCCTTCTTTGCAAAAACGCTGAGTATTGCAAAGAAAATGAAGGTATACGGAGATACACTCAAAGAGAACACCATCTCAGAAAAGATATTGTGGTCATTAACACCAAAGTTCAATTATATCGTGTGTTCGATTGAAGAATCTAACAGTCTAGACACAATGACATTAGATGAACTTCAAAGCAGCTTTTTGGTCCAAGAGTAGAGAATGAAAGGAGACGCTGAAGAAGAACAAGTCTTGAAAGTCTCTTATGAAAACAGAGGAAGAGGCGTTGGGAGAGGAAGTTACAGAGGAGGACGAAGCCGTGGCAGAAACAACCGTGCTACTATGGAATGTTTCAAATGTCACAAGCTGGGACATTACCAATCAGAGTGTCCAACTTGGAATGATAAGGCTCATTTCGCTGAATAAGAAGAGAAGGAAGAACTCCTACTCATGGTGCATGATGACACGCACGACCCTCAGAAAGAACCAGTGTGGTTCTTGGACTCGGGATGTTCAAACCATATGACCGGGGATCGAAAGTGGTTCACGAAGTTAAATGAAAACCCAATGCACATGGTGAGATTGGGAAATAACACAAAGATGAGAGTACAAGGAGAAGGAAGCATCAAGCTGATTCTAGATGACAGAACTCTCATAATCTCGAACGTATATTACGTTCCAGATTTAAAAACAAGTATGTTGAGCTTGGGGCAACTTCAAGAAAGAAACCTCTCAATTTTGATCAAGGGCGGAAGCTGCAGAGTATACCACGACGACTTGGGAATAATCATACAAACCAAGATGACAACAACCAGAATGTTTTTTCTAAAAGCTAAAATCCAAATTGAGTCATGCCTACAAACGATAGAGAATGAGTCAAGGTTATGGCACAAGCGATTCAGTCACTTAAACTACCAAGCCTACAAACTTTATCAAAGAAGAGGATGGTGACGGGACTTCCGGAGATTGAGAAGTTTGAAGGTGTTTGTGAGGTATGTGCTAAAGGAAAGCAGCACAGAGAGACATTACCAAAACGTTCGAACTGGAGAGCATCAGAGAAACTGCAGCTCTTTCACACTGATTTATGTGGACCCATCACGCCGACCACTTCTGGAGGAAAGAAATATATACTCACTTTCACTGATGACTTCACTCGAAAAACTTGGGTCTACTTGCTGGAAAGGAAGGATGAAACCTTTGGTGTGTTTAAAGGTTTCAAAGCAATGGTTTAAACTGAGACGAAGCAGAAGATAAGAGGTTTAAGGAGTGATCTTCACATCCAAAGAATTCAATAAATTCTGCTCATCCCAAGGAATTAAAAGGCAGGTCACAACAGCTTTTACTCCACAGCAGAACGGGGTGGCAGCGCAAGAATCGTACAATCATGAACATGGTACGCTGCTTACTCATAGAGAAGAAAATGCCAAAACGCTTATGGGGAGAAGCGGTGAACTGGACCAACCACATCCTCAATCGGTGTCCGAACTCTGCAGTATTGGAAAAGACTCCACAGGAGTGTTGGAGTGGAGAAAAGCCAAATATTGAGCACTTAAAGGTGTTCGGCTGTGTGGGGTTCACTCATGTTCCAAGTCAGAAATGCACGAAACTAGATGACAGAGGTCAGAAATGCGTTCTTCTGGGGATAAGTGAAGGAACTAAAGGATACAAGATGTATGATCCAGAGAGTAATCAACTTGTGGTGACCAGAGACGTAATGTTTGATGAAGAGCAAAACTGGGATTGGGAAAAGGGTCAGAGTATAGAAACAAGTCATGAGTTGATCATAAACGAGGAAGAAGAAGAGGAAGGAGACACATAACTGCAGACATAAGCTCTGGAAACCACACCAGGTACAGAAACACTGATGGAAGCTCCTGAGATTACATTGGATAGTGAAGAACAGAGAGAATCGGGAAGGAGAACCACACGTTAGAGAGCACCTCCTAGATATCTTCAAGACTACATAAGTGGAGATAAAGAAGATGAGGAAGGTGAGCTACAATGTCTGGTTCTAAATGAAATACACGATGATCCATTAACCTATTGGGAAGCTGCGAGAGATAGAAGGTGGAGAGAAGCCATGGAAACTGAGCTAGATTCGATAGAGAAGAATAAGACTTGGGAGTTGACTAACTTACCTGAGGGGGCAAATAAAATCGGGGTCAAGTGGATTTTCAAAACAAAGTTAAACGAAAGAGGAAAAGTCAGTAAGTATAAAGCGAGACTCGTAGCTAAAGGATACTCGCAGAAACATGGTGTGGATTATGAGGAGGTGTTTGCTCATGTAGCTCGGTGGGACACTATTCGGTTGTTCATGGCAGAAGCAGCTAAGAGAGGATGGGAAGTATTCCAGCTAGACGTGAAAAGCGCCTTTCTCCACGGTGTGCTCAAGGAGATCGTATACGTTGAGCAACCTGAAGGTTACAAGAAAGAGGGAGAAGAGGATAAGGTTTACAGACTACAGAAGGCGCTCTATGGCCTTAAACAGGCTCCAAGAGCGTGGTACAGCAGACTTGAGGAGTATTTCGAGAAGGAAGGCTTCATGAGATGCGAATATGAGCATACCCTGTTCGTAAAAACAGAAACTGAAGCTGAAGATGGGCTGCTCATCGTAAGTGTGTATGTCGACGATCTGATATTCATGGGAAACAACTCCAAAATGTGTGAAGATTTCAAGTCATCCATGAAACGAGAATTTGAAATGACTGACATGGGAAGAATGCGGTATTTTCTAGAAGTGGAGGTAGAGCAGGGTAAGGATGGGATCTTTCTATGTCAGAAGAAGTATGTTGCAGAACTACTTGTGTGTTTCGGATTAGATGATTGCATTCCGGTAAACAACCCCATGGTTCCATGTACTAAGCTGTCAAAGGATATGGATGGAGAATGCGTAGATGCATCATTGTATATGCAAATGATCGGGAGCTTAATGTACCTTACAGCTACACGTCCGGATATCATGTTTGCAGTATGTTTCTTGAACAGGTTTATGGTGCAGCCGAAGGAAGCACATCTAACTGCTGTCAAACGTGTTTTGAGGTATCTCAAGGGGACAATGAAAATGGGGCTTATGTATACAAATGAAGGGGAAGGCAAGCTTAAAGCTTACACAGTGTGTTCAAAAAAACAGCCTGTGGTGACACTATCCTCAACGGAGGCAGAGTATGTGGCGGCTTCTGTGTGTGCAACATAGTGTTTATGGATGAAAGAAGTACTTGGAAGTATGAAGCAAATCAAGATGGGATGTATGATGATACTCTGCGACAACAGTTCCTCAATTAAACTATCTAAACATCCAATCTTTCATGGGAGGACAAAACATATCAAGGTCAGATTTCACTTTCTTAGAGATTTGGTGAAGGAAGAAGAAGTCAGCTTAATTCACTATGGAACCCGAGATCAAATAGCCGATATTATGACCAAGCCCTTGAAGCTTGAAACATTCCAGAAGATGAGAGGACTACTTGGCGTTAGAGAGTTTGAAACAACCTCCAATGTCAAAGACATTGAGCTTGGGGGAAGGAATGTTGCAGAGTAGTTGGCAGCTCCGTGACTCAAGGAGGAAGACAAGGCAGAAATGATCAAGACTGAATAATTCTGCACGTGGGAGGAGTCGACCGAGTTTGTAGGAGTACGTTGGCGCCATTTTAGGAATGAATAAGTTTAAACACCAAGTCATTAGACTTAGCGTTTTTGTAGCTAGAGTTTGTTAAGTTTTAACGTTCATGTTTTGTAAAACTTCTCTATATAAAGAAGCATATGTACTTCGTTTAATTATCAATGAAAACAGCTTTGATAACTGCTCTGTAATACAATCTAACATTGCTCGCACTGCTTGGACGCACACAGATTAAGGCAGGGTAATCAATGTGCCTTCCACACCAAGATCAATGTCTTGCATACAGTTTCAGAGATTGTCGCTCACTAGTTGGAAAATTAGGTAAGTGTCCGAAGAAAAGAACTGAAGAATCGGGGTATTTAAAAGGGAAGAAAGACCATTGAGGTTTTAGAAACGGTTTCATGAACAAGGTCTGTAACAACCAAAAACTATCACAGTTCAATGGAAGGAAACAGACTGTTTTGACCCTTGATAACTGGAAGTAAACTTTTGGAGAAACACTTTTGTGAAACAAAACATAACTGTAAAAATCGCCATGAAAATTACGAAAAGAAAGGGGTGTCATTTTTTTCTCCTAATACCTTTTTTTTTACCAAAAATGTTAGAATACATGACATATTAGAATATCTTTGGTGATTTACTAGACTTTTTCTCAACGATTTACTTCCAGTTATCAAAATTATTCTATTTAGAGGTCTTTTGAATGCATTCTCACTTTCTATCTAAATCATAGAAAATATAGTCTAGATTTATGCACTTCTGTCTCCTTGATTCTTTTATTGTATGTTAATGTATAGCCCCGTTTAGCATGCTTAATAATCTCCTATTTGATTACTGCATTATTTATTTTAGTTGCACATATTAGGATTAGACAAAATTCCGTCAAAATGATTATAAAAATAGAAGTATTATAGAAATGAAATTTTAGTCCCTCAAAATCCGTAGTTATTATTTTTAGCAAAAAAAATTTAACATACTTTCTATTATTTTGTACAAAAGCATTGTTGTACATTAAAATATACAAAAACTTTAAACTTTTTACTAAAGACATAAACTTTGAACTTTCTACTCCCTTCGTATTATTATATAACCAAAAGTACTTATTCCCTTCGTAACATTTAATGTTTTAGGGAACAAAAAAGTTAGATGAGTTTTTCAATATTTATCTATTTTAATTATTTATATTCTGCAGATTGTTTTGTCATTGGTTGAATTGTGTTAGTTATCATTGATAAATGAAATTTTAGTTTAGGACAAAACAAAAATAAATGATTTTTATTCTGTATATAAAAATATTAAACATCATTGATCATTTATTCCTTAAACATCACTCATTCTATATTCAATTCTGATACCTTGTGTATTATTTTGTCATAAAAGATATTGAACCTTTTTATCAAAAAAATAGATATTCAACCTTTTTCATTGATTTTGCCAAAAATCACTTAAAAAATCTTCTAGCTCATAACTTTCAATAATCCCCAATTTATTTTTATTAATAAAGAAATCTATAAACGTCATGTGTGTTTTTATTTATTTATATATTTTTATTTATAAAAAAAAATATTTAAAAAATAAAAAAAATCGCTGCATGGCAACCTTCATCCACCTAATATTATTTGCTGATTTTGACTTTTAGGAGCTTTGTCAAAGGGATATTCTCAACCTTTCTGCCATTTCTGCCATCGTTCACACGCGCCGCCTCTGTTATTTCACGCGCCGCGGTGCGATTCAAATCCAGTATCGGTTTCCTCCTCTCCTCTCCCTTTTCATCCATCCTTTTTTTGCTCAAGTTTCCTTTCCTTCTCAATTTTCTATCTTACGATTCGATCTTTGTTATTTTTTTTCTGTCTTTGTCTCCATAAGATCTCGAGAATCAAAAGAGGATTCAAGGGTTTCTGCAACTTTGGAGAAGGTATAAATTTATAAATTAGAAGATCATCGTCGCATCATCATCTCGTCTTAATGGGAGGCGTTACTTCATCGATCGCTGCTAAATTCGCTTTCTTCCCACCAACACCACCGTCCTATGAGGTAATAGCCGACGATAGCTGCGGTGGACGTCTGTACATACCGGAAATCCCACGACGCGATGATGTCGACATCCTGAAGCTCCGTACTCGTTGCGGCAACGAGATCGTGGCGATTTATGTCAAACACTCCAAAGCTAATGGCACAATTCTGTATTCTCATGGTAACGCCGCCGATTTGGGACAAATGTTTGAGCTTTTTGTCGAGCTTAGCAATCGCCTTCGCGTCAATCTTATGGGGTAAGTCTCTCAATCTATCTCTCAAGTTTCTTCCATGTTTGAAATCCAAAATTGTCCAAAAGGAACAATTGTCAAATTGTTAAATGCTTTTATGCAGTTTCGCAGTCTTGAGTAAGGGATAAAGTTTGTGCATTTTCAGCTGAATTGTTTGTGCTCTTGTTATAATATATTGATATTAGAATCATTCTCCGTAAAAATCAGTGCTTTCGTTTCAAAGTTTGAGTCTTTTAAATCCTGAGGCATTAAATCCATACCATTTGTGTAATGAAACTTAATAACTTTAGGGATGCGTCAATTTTACAGTCACACTTTCCTTTTGCTTAAAGTTACCAGAAATAGGATCTATTGCAACATTTTGTTATCATGACTTAACTATGTCGACTCTCTTTTTGTGTTTGATTCATTTCCACCTAAAGGTTTTATACTTGATTTGGTATGATTACTCTGGTTATGGTCATTGTTGTCTAATCCGTCCATCGGTTTTCCTTTCCTAGATATGATTACTCTGGTTATGGTCAGTCTACAGGACAGGTAGAATCCCGATCTTACTACGTATTATAATAAGCCATTATACTTCCTTGGATTGTTTCTTATTGATATAGGACTTGATACTTGAATCAGGCAAGCGAGTGTAATACATATGCTGATATAGAAGCATCGTATAAATGCCTCAAGGAGAAGTACGGCGTAAAAGACGATCAACTGATATTATATGGTCAATCTGTTGGTAGTGGACCTACGGTTGATCTAGCCTCGCGCACACCTAGCTTGAGAGGCGTGGTTTTACAGTGTCCTATTCTGTCTGGGATGAGGGTTTTGTATCCGGTGAAATGCACATATTGGTTTGACATATACAAGGTGATTTAGGGAACATGATAATTTTGTTTCTGGTTACATTTTGTAGCTGCCGCTCACTTGTGCAATTCCATGTTTTTTCAGAATATTGACAAGATCAGCGCAGTTACATGTCCTGTATTAGTAATCCATGTAAGTGACAATATCATATCTTTCTTTTGTCTGACTACTTTTGTTGTGTTGGCTTTTGTTGCCTCCCTTTTCATTATGAGAGTGATTGGATTAACAGCTCTCCTCTCAAGAAAGGTTGTCATGCAATTACCTTGGAAATTATTGAATACAAGTCTCTAAATTATCTTTTTGGTCTTTCAGGGAACTGCGGATGAAGTAGTTGATTGTTCTCATGGAAGACGGCTCTGGGAACTCAGCAAAGAAAAGTATGAACCTTTGTGGATAAGTGGAGGTGGACACTGCGACCTTGAACTCTATCCAGATTTCATTAGACATCTGAAGAAATTTGTTGTATCACTTGCCAACAAACAAGCAGAGCAAGCCGCCACAGGGTTGGAGACGTCAGGAGGAAAGTAATAAGCATGATAAATCCGAAATGAGTGTTGATATGTGTAGAAGAAACAAAAGGTCTATAGTCTGGTGACACAATGGGTCAATCTGGAATGTATACAATATACTGAATTTCATGAATAAATATATTTACTGCTTCTTTGATTTTATAGGATCTAAGGAGTTTTCTTTCTTTATGTGACATTCATGGAACATACTTCTGTGTAAATCGAAATACTCTCTGAAAGCGTAGAAAATTCTTGAAGAGGCGCTGCGGGAATTTGCAAAACAGGCCTCGGAGGGAGTTCATGAGTCTCCAGGTTTCCTTCCATCATCTCTACCACTCTGTTCATCGGTGGGCGATCTGATGGGGAAGATTGTGTACACCACAAACCCACTAATGTCATCTTCTTTGCTATCTCCTCGTCTTCACAGGTGATTCCATACTTGTTAAGCCTTCCATTGTCTCCCTTCTCAAGATCCTTATAGATCCATTCTGAAAAGTATACTGAGCTTGTGCTAGATGCAGTGACTTCAGTTGATGTTTTGGTCCTTGCCCCTATCATCTCAAGAACCAACATTCCATAGCTATACACATCTGACTTGTAGGAGACTCTACCGTACACTCTTGATAACACTTCAGGTGCAATGTATCCTATCATTCCTCTCGTGTCCAGTAGTGATAAGATGCTTTCTTTTCTTTCGCAGAGCTTAGCAAGTCCAAAGTCTGAAACTTTGGGGCAAAGATTGTCATCCAAGAGTACATTCTCCGGCTTATGTCGAAATGTGCAATCTTTGTTCTGCATCCATGATGCAAGTACTCTAGACCACGAGAAACGCCTAATGCGATTCCATATAGTTCCATCCAATCCATATTTGATGACCTCTTGCTTGAGATGAACTTATCAAGAGATCCATTTTCTAAAAATTCATAAAGAATTGCTCTCTTGGTACCCTCAGCACAGAATCCTAGCAGGGTAACGATATTGACATGAGAAGTTTTGCTCATGCTTGCAACTTCGTTGAGGAAGTCTTCACCATTACCCTTTGTATCCTTCAAGACCTTCACAGCAACCTTGCGGCCATCACAAAGGGTTCCTTTATAGACAGTTCCAAATCCTCCTTTCCCAATCACTTCTGCAAATGACTTTGTAATTCTTTTTACTTGCGCGTAGCTATAGTGTTTCAGTGGAATAAGGGTCTTTAGATTAAGTTGTCTAGGAACATCTGATGTCTTCCTTCGCCGGCTGATAATACAGAACAAACCTCCGGCCATAAGAATGATGGCCACGAATCCAAAAGCATACTCAATTGCTACATATGAACACAAAAACAAGGTTTTCATAAGAAAATTATGCTACTTCCTATGGTGTATGGTAATCAAATCGGGTGTCCTTAAAGAACATGAAAAGGGTAAGCACCTGCTTTTGCGGGAGTAGAGAGGCCTGACAACAAGAAAAGGTGAGCCAGAACATTTTTCGTTACTAGAAACTAAAACTTGCCATTCAATGAAGTTTATTTTGTAGCGGAATTGATGTAAGAATGTAGGGAAGATCCAATCAAAAGGTGGGAGATTAAGGAAGGGAAAAGAGGTCATTTTTGAAAAAAAAAACTTACCTTTGTTTTTGCAAGTACGGCTATGCGGGTGATCTATACAATAGCAGACGAATTCGTTTGAGCTATGCTTATGTCCACAAGCACCCCCAGAGTCCATGCACATCAAACATTTTCTGTTAAGTCCAACCTTGAAGCCCTCTTTAAGAGACTTCTTTAGGTTATCTCGAGTTGTATTTTTCTGCAGTGTGTTTAGCGCTGGTCCAGAGGCAGGAACACTGACGTTTCTTTTGCACATTCCACTGAAGTCTTTTAAAAGGCCACCAATTTCGTGAAGTAATGGAGACGAGAGGTTTGTTGTCACATAGTAACTTTTCTCATCATTTTCAGAATCAAGATCTCCAACGTAAGGAGAAGCATACTGTGGAAATATTGGTGGGTATTCATAATAAATCGTCAGCATGTCGGTGTCACGAGGGAAGATAAGGAAGTTTTCGTTGAACAGCGCGTTTATTGGGTGTTGAGGACAATAACAACCGATATAATCTGATCTGGCTAATCTTATGACACGAGTGGTATAGTTTGCTGCAAAGATCCTGAACTTAACAGAACATATGCTAACCTCTGCGACACTTATGTTACATTCGAGCTTGAAGTCAGGGTAGCCACAGTCTTCTCTGCCAGGTATCAGAAAGGGTACAAGAGACCACTCTGATTGCCGCAGTGAAACGGGGTACTGCAGCGTCTGTGAAGCTCATCAGCTAAGAAAACAAAAGAGGGGATCACAAAGAGCATCCATATAATTCTATAAGACATTGTTTTTTGTAAGAGTTGAACTAAAGGAACCAAATTAAAGTCATGTTCTTTGACATTTCTACAACCTAATGGAAAAATATCCATTCTTTACAAAAGGTGGCAGCTCCAAGGCCCTTTCTGAGTATCTAAAAAATATTGCAGGAGAGAATTGAAAGCAAGACCATTCACTACTGAAACTGACTGAATGTTAAGTTTATATATTTGAATCACCTTCTTTAAGCTCACTAGTAAGCTATGTCTAACAGTTGTAAATAAACAGAGGAATATGTAGCCAAAAAAGAGAAATAAGCTCGGAACAGATTTCACTTATATAAGGATTGGTCTGGAGGATGAGAAAAATTTGTTAAATAAGATCTACTATCTTTATGTTCATCAAGGTAATTGATCCTACGCTTACTTAAACTGCAACTTCAATATAAAGTGTTGAAGTAGATGACTATGAAACGATGATAATGTATAAGAAACTCACCATCAGATGATGAACATTTTTGACACGCTTTTTCATCGATCTTCACCTTCACTTAAAACCCTTCTCTAAGAACACTTTCCAAATGTGTCAAATTCAACTCTTTCTCTTCCGGAAAGAAACTCTTAGGAACGTTAATTGTGAAACTTCCACTGCAGGAAAGTTACCACAGTGTCACATAAACTAAGGTCTGTTTTATTTGAAGCACATGAAAGATGGTGGAATAAGGAAAAGAGGAAGAAAAAGAACAGACAAGAATTATGGAGATCATAGTACATGATAAGATTTGATCTACTGAACCGTGTGTCTTGTGTTGAGTGGAAAAACAATTGAGAGAGAACGGTGAAGTCTTAAGGCTGTATGCGAAAATAAAAATGTACTTTTATGAATAATAAAATGATAATAAGTCTAAATGACACTAATTAATATTTATATTTTATAATAAATAAAACGCAAACTGTTGAGCAAAATAATTTATAAATAAAAATATAAATTAAGATAGATGTTGAAAATTTAATTTAAAATTGTAAATATTAAAAATGCAGTATCTTATAAAAAAAGTAATGGATTTTAAAATGATCAAATAAGTATAAATGAAACTAAAATAGATTAAAAACAATAAAGATGTTTTGTAAAATAAAAATTGAAAAAAAAAATGAAAAATCAATGTGCTTTGATTTTATGGGAGAATTATTAACAAGTATAAGTATGGCATCATAAGATTTATATACAATGGAATGACATAAGTGAATTGTTCTTTGGCACGGCCGTGGGTGAAGGTCGTGACGGACTAAGTCAAGGAAAGGTAGTCATAGATACAGAGAGACTTGGAGTCACTATTGGTTGACCCTGAATTGAGATAGAGAGTCAAAGAGATCATCGAAGTTTCTTCTTTTTTTCCCAAAAACATTTTCTTGGAAAAATAGGTAAATCATGAAAAAAAATATTATTTTGCAATTTTTCTTTTCTGGTTTTGTAAATTCTTCACTAGACATGAGAGGGACTTGCCGGTTAAAGTCATACTCCTAAAGACTAAATATACGCACAGAGTGTCATCGAACTAAAAATCATGCTTTCATTGCTCTAATCCCTGAAATGCGTTTGTTAATACCTGAAAAATAATTTCTTCTCTGTGTCTAAATGCCTCCAGAGAATTGAGAGATTAACTCTAAACACTAAATGAAAGACCCTTAAAAATATGATTTAAGTTTCATACTTCGTCATCTGTGTTCTGATCTTCTTCTTGATGTGGTTACAAACCCACCAATGAGAAAGATGACACCACAAACCCACTAATGTCATCTTTCTCATTATCTCATCTTCTTCGCTGCTGATTCCATTTTCAATAAGCCTTCAACTGCCTCTCTTCTCAAGATCCTTATATATCCATTCAGGAAACAATATCGAGCTTGTGCTAGAACCAACTTCTTGATCATCGCTCTCTTTGTTCCTTGCTCTGGTTACAGTGATGATTAGTACAATAATACTTAAGCTTTTTAGTACAAACGCAGTTTTGGACAAGGCCAAATAGATTGAATCTCTTGTTGTCTTTCAGAGAACTGCAGATGTTGTAGTTGCTTGTTCTCATAGAAGACGGTGGGTGGGAGATTTGGGAAAGGGACAAAAGGTGGTACTTGTGGAAGAACATTTAATTTGGAAGTTAGAACATGTAGGAAATAAATCTTACCCTTGTTTCTAGTACGATCCAAGTTATAGCAGATGAATATACTTGAGCTCCGATTATATCCACAAGCACCCGCAGAGGCTAAGCACGTCGAACAATCTTGGTTAAGTCAAAGCTCGAAACCCTCTTCAAGAGCCTTCTTTAGATTATCTGTATTTAAAGTTATCTGCAGTGTGTTCAGCCCGGGTCCAGATGCAGGAATACTGACGTTTCTATCGCAAAATCCCCTGAAGTGTTTAAAACGCTACTAATTCCTTCAAGTAGAGGGGAAGAGAGGTTACTCGTCACATAATATTTTTTTTCTGTCATCATCATTATCACAAGCAAGCGCTCCAACATTTTTAGAAACATACTGTATAAAGTCTTGGCTGCAGTCGTAATAAATTGTTAGCAGCTCGGTCTTAGGAGCAAGTGGAAGGACATTTTTGTCGAATGGCACATTTGATGGATTTTTTGGGACAAAGATCGCCGATGTAATCCAATCTTGCCAGTCTAACGAAACGAGATTCATAGTTCGCCTCTAAGATTCTGAACTTCACAGAGGAGAAACTAACCTCTGCGAAACTTGTGTTGCATTCGACCTTGAAGTCGGGGTGGCCACATCTTATATCCAGAAAGGGTAATAAAGGATCTGATCGCTGCAGCTGAACCGTTAACTGCAGCGTTTGTGAAGCTCATTAGCTGAAAAAAAACACAAGATGGTATCACAAACAACATTCATACGATTGTATAGGACATAGATTTTGTCGGGGATAGACACAGATTGATCATAATGTTGGAGATCATCCAAGATCGTGTAGAATTGTCAGAAATTTAGCACTCATTTATAGACTTATAATTGTTTGATCAAGTTGAAATATGGACACAAGATCACCACTTGAACCAACTTTCATTTGGTTGATGATTTAAATTTATTTGAGCTATTGGTTAGAAAGTTATGAATTTTTCGTGAAGATATGTCATTTTGAAGAGTTACTAACGTATGGACAGCGTTTGAATTAGAGAGCAAAGAATGGACTGATCTACCAAAGATATCAACCGATCCAGTTCCCAAATCAAGATTAAAAACCCAACTTCGACATGTTTCTAACACAAGTTCGATGTACTTTCCTGACTGGGACTATAAAGATTTTAAGAAAAGAAACAATGGAAGGCTTATCAGGAATGGAATCAGCATCGAAGAAGAGGAGATAACAAAGAGGAATATACTGGTGGGTTCTTGGTGTATGAAGTCTTCCCCATAAGATGGCTCTCCAATGAACAGAGTTGCAGAGATGATGGAAGGAAGTGTGGATACTTTTAAAGCCTCTCCTAAGCATATGCATGAAATAAATGAATTAAAGTTTTTTCCACACGGTTGCAAAGTATTTTTAAGAGTCAGTTAATGAATCATTTCATCTTGTTCATACATGTGCCAAACATTTCATCACATATTGATGGAGCGTAATTTGGTATAACTATTTTGATAGTATCTTACAAATAGTCTCCTTACGTTTTTGAGAATCGGCCGATCATATGAGCCTACAAAAATGATATGTACTCATAGATTTAATGAGTGACAATAAAGATCCTTCTGGAAGAAATATACCTAGTCAATTTAAATTATATTATAATAGGGTTTTAATTTTCAACAAATGCGTTGAGAAGAATAATTCCATAAATATTGTTAGTCCAAAGTGTAGGTGTCAATATCAACTAGAAACTTGCGTTTAGTAATAAATCGAAGCTAGAGTAAAACAAATATATGCATTTCATATTGTAAATTAGTGAATTTCAAGGTAAGAGGAGAGAAACCATATCAGCATATCAATTCAAAGTTCAAACTAAACAACTTTATCAATGTATTTTTTCAAAGATGAGTAATCTGATCCTTCAATAGCTCGGTATTTTGTACGTAGATTTAAATATAACCCGGTATACACTTGATTTTAACTACATGCATGTACGATACATGTTCTGAATTCGAGTAGATCGGCCTCCGAAAATTGAAAACAATTGCAAATATATTTGTCCAAATTAGAGGGTAGAAAAAAAGAGAGAGGCTTTTCAAACGAAAAGTGAACATAATGAATGATTAATATTAGAGTCATTAAGTGTTTCTCTAGAACGTTAACATCTTTCTTCTCTACTTAAAATCCCTTAGCGAAAGAAACATAAACAAAATTTGTATTAAAAAAAAAATAAAAGAAACCAAATATTGAGATAAAATCTTTGTAAATTGAAGGTTAGGTAGGAGATTCACTGCAAGAAGCCAAATAAGACATTGCAACGTAACAGGTTCTGATAATTTAACTGAAGTGCAAGTTTAGATATTCCTCATCTTTTGTAGAAATTTTTTTTTGTAAAACAGCAATTTTAAAATATGTAATCAGGAAAGCAATTTTGTAAAATAATTAGAAAAATAAAACTAATCTTTGGAATTGAAAGAAGAAGAAAAAAAGATGGGGTGACCCACTTGGTTAGGTTCTCAGCGACTTTATGTTTTTGTTAGAAGAAATCTGGAACTGATGCACTTGCAAAAATAGCTAATGTTGGAACAAAAGTTAGCACTGGCGTTGGAACAGAATCTGGAAGATTACGAAGCAAGTTGACGTACGTATCCTTTTAACCTGACATGGACATAACTTGTGGAAACTGAGAAAAGGTTAGAAAATTGGAAATAAATTCCTAGCTATTTTTGAAAAGTTGTCATTGATATAAGATGAGATAGATCTATTGAAATAAACTAGGGTTATCATTTATATAAAAGCATAATACATGCACATCTGATGTAACCAACGTATTAATCATTCGCAGCCACAAACAAAAAAAAAAATTATTTGAGTTTACACTCTCTTTTTATCTGACACGGCCTTCAAATTTCACATATATGCTTTCACCATTTTCACATAGTCTTCTATGTTGAATTAAAAGAAAATTAATAAATTGTCATGAATCCCCGAGGATAAATTAGTGGTTCCTGCCGGTATTTGCGTTATGTGATACATGCACGTAGTATTAGTTACTACAATCTAGTGTTATATACTCAGCAAGTATCATAAATTTTTGGTAACAAATTAATGGGAAAAAAAAAGAATCATCATTTCGTCGCTAATATGTTGAAATTATAGCGAAGTAATTTATTATCACATTTTGTTGGTTACTGTAAGTCTACAATGTTACAACTTACAATTTTACTATAATTATGTTGCTATTTTTTATGGCGATGGAATTTCCCTCGCAATTTCTATTGCTATGTATTTCTAGGCTTTAACTGGTTGTTTACAATAGAGTGATTGTTTCCTCTAATCAGAGTAAAAAGACTTGTTCTCTTCAAACTATACATAATTACATGTCCGTTCTATTTGTTTTTGTCAAAACTATCTAAACCGGAAGTTTGGCTTCTGCAAGTGGTTACTGGAAAAACGATCAAACCCTAGTTAATAATATTTAATACTTAGATATGTAGCAAATATCAAAATACCGTAAATAGATAAATAAGAAAACCTAAAAAGGAAAACAAGGAAGTTTAGGTAAATTAATCCAATGTTTTTTAGGTGTAAAGGGAAATAATGATTTAGGTTAATTCAATTGTCAACTAAACACAAACTCGCAAAGTGTGAAGAAGACAAGATGGTGACAAGTAAAGTTTCCAAATATCTTAAAAGCAAAGGTCATGCATGAGTTCAGGGGGGTAAGGAAGTAGAGGCTTAGTTAATTAATTAGGTATTTTAGGTAATTTAAAATGGTTAATCAATATAAAGTAATAATAGCATTTAAAAAGGTTTATTGATCAATTCATAGGGTTGTAGTTAGTAAGATCCGGGAAGATCTTGCCATGTCTAAACAAATACATATTTCAACGTCAATCACGCCAACACTTCATACTTGATGTTAATCTATTGCCATTAAAGTATTAGTGGGACCTCAATTATAACTCGCTTGATCATACATAATGCATAGATCATTATATTAAGATGGTAGATCAAAGATCTATTCAACAAATTTGTTATCTTTATTTCATCAATATTATAAAAAATAGTAAAACAAAATTCCTTTATGTCCAATCAACTAATTGATCGGTTCAAACCGGTGACATGGTTGAACTTAAAAATGAATAAGATTAGGAATATGCTTATCTATACTAAACTATAATTTATAGATCTATACTTTACGAGTTATGTAGACCTGAATAGCTTTGTATCATTGTTATGTGTGTATTATGTTTACACATATCATTTGACAAACAGTTAATCATTTATACATGTATGTATAAACGCATTAAAGACGGAAACTAAAGCATCGAACCAATTAAAACGATTGTAACATATTTGGAAACAAGCCATAAGCACTCCATAACAAAGTGAGTGGACCAACCTAGACTCCATAATTATTTCACTTGTGATTAAAATATAAATAGTCCATTCTTAATTATAAATAGATGCACATGCAAACTCAGGGTTGAAGTCTTTAATCTCCTCTTTCCATTTACAAAAAAAAAATAGAAGACTTGTAAGTCTCTCTCTCTCTTTTAGCTGTACATACATATATGGCTACCGATACATCCTCTTTGAAACTATTTGGCATAAACCTTCTTGAAACGACCTCGGATACAGATCCAACGCCCGAACCAAGATCCGGAACCGAATCCGAATTACGGAAGTACGAGTGTCAATACTGTTGCAGGGAGTTTGCAAACTCTCAAGCTCTTGGTGGTCACCAAAACGCTCACAAGAAAGAGCGTCAGCTTCTTAAACGCGCACAGATTCTAGCCACTCGTGGCTTGCCAAGTAATGACAACTTTCACCCTCCCAGCAATCCGCTTCTCTCCGCTTTCGCGCCTTTGCCTCACCTCCTCTCTTCGCCGCATATGATGCTCTCTCCTTCTTCCTCAACTTCTAAGTGGCTCTACGGTGAGCACGTGTCTTCACAAAACGCCGTTGGTCCCATGTATTTTCACGGTGGATCCGGAAGAATGGGATTTTACGGCGGTGGGATGGAGTCTATGGCCGGCGAAGTTAGGGCTCACGGTGGATCTTTGCCGGAGATGAGGAGGTTTGCCGGAGAAAATAATCGAAGTAGTGGAGTCAAGTTAGAGAATGGTATTGGGCTTGACCTCCATTTAAGTCTTGGGCCATAATTGATATTTAACTTGGCCCAGTCCAAAAATCTGTGAAATACTACTCGGATTTGAGTTTTATAGAGTACCTATTTCTTCCTTTTTAATATTAATTTCAGTTGAAATCGGTGATTATATTTTTCTTACTTTAACAGATTTCATGTTCTATATATGCGTTTGCTTTGTTATTCTATTGTAAAAATTTTATGTGAATTTTCTTCCCTATTATTCTGTCAATTTTGGTTCAAATTAGTCATTGAGTATATGAGAATAATGTTGAAACAAGTTGATTAGCTAGTGTTAATATCTTTTGAATTTGCTGGAATCTGCTGCGGTCTGTTCTAATCTGTTAAAGTCTATTGAAATATTTTAAAATTTATTGAAGTTTTTTGAACTTAATGTGTGGACCCATTAATTTTTGGTTTAACATATATATATATATGGGCATATTAGATTTAGGTTTAGCATTTATATATGATTTGTTGTCCATTAGCAGACAGATTTTTAAAATTTTTAGTTCTCAGGTTTTTTAGTTCTCAAATCTCTTTTAACCTTAAGTAGCTAAAAGATTTGAGAATTAAGCACTTTAAAAAATATTTAGCATCCATAATAAAATCTATCTTTGTCTGTCTGTGGATGTAACTAAATTGGTGAACCAAGTTAAATCTATGATTATTTATTTTGTGTTTATTTATTTGTTTATGCATTATCTTATGACTTCCGTTATAAAAAATGGTATCATATTTTAGGTTTATAACCTAATGAAAAGATGTCTGGAATGAATGTGAAGATCTAAAAGTTTAATGGAAGTAACAGTTCTAGTATCTAGCAGATCAGGATGCATGCGTTGCTGAAGCAACAAAGAACATGGACATCACTGTTAGAGAAGCCGATCGTTTCCATTGAAATGGAGGTTTTGAAAGAAAAAATGTTGTCACCAATTTTGTTGTGTTTCACAGACAAAATAATCATTGAAGTGTCGAATAAAACAACGACTATTTGCTTTGCAAATGCAGGAAGGTACTGGACTTCGAGATCACCTTGATAGTTTAAATATGATATTATTGGAGCTGCGTAATATCAATCTTAAGGTGGAGGATGAAGATGTTGCCCTAATTCTATTGGTATCTCTACTGAATTCGTTTGAGAAATTTGTGTAATTGTTCATTGGCAGCAAAGATACAGTCAGTCTAGAGGAAGTTATGTATGCGCTTCATAGCAGGGAATTGCACCATAAGACATCTAGCTCAGGAACATATAATCAGGTTTCGGATTTTTAGTTAGTCATGGTCAGGGCTATGGAAATGGAAAGAAATTGAAAGATAAAAAGCCATTTTCAAAAATTTCTAAGCCAGGAGATATTTGCAACTACTGCAAACAGAAAAAAAAACATTGGAAGTCAGATTGTCCAAAGAAGAAAAGGCAACAGTCTAGACACACTCAAGTGTGATGATGATATTACTCTTGTTGCGCATGGACACACTCATTCTTACGATGTGTGGGTTCTGGATACAGGGGTGTCCTACCATATGATTCTGATGAGAGAGTGGTTTGCAGAGTATGTAAAAGTACATGACGACTATATTAAGATGGCAAATGATTTTTCCTGCAAGATTGATGGAATCAGCCCAATCAACCTCATGACTCATGATGGTAGATTATGCACATTGAACGAGGTTAGACATGTTTCATCAATTACAAATAATTGATATATGTGAGTCTTCTAGACAGTAGAGATTTCAAATATTCGGGTGAAGATGGGATTCTGAATGTTTACATGGGTTCTGATGTGATTATGAAAGATTTCATGTGTAGCTCTATGTATTTGCTGAAGGGTTCTATAGTTGCTGGTTCAAAAATGTTGCATCGCCAGAGATTCACGAGGAGGATATGACTAAGTTATGATATATGAGGCTTTGGGATATGAGTGAACGTGAGATGCAGATTTTGTCAAAGCAAGATCTTTTATGTGGACAGCATGAGATCTTGTTACAAGCTATTTTGATTCTGATTATGCTAAAGATGTTGACAGCATGAGATCTATGACTGGTTATAGCGATTATGTAGTCAACGATGACTCTGTCTACTAAGACAGAGTATATGACATTGACAAAAACTGCTAAGGAAGGAATCTGGCTGAGAGAATTGGTTAATGATCTTACTCTATATCATGATCAGGCTATAGTATATTGGGATAGTCTGGGTCCTACTTTTAGCCAAAGATTATGTTCATCATGAAAGGACCAAACATATTAATGTGAGATATCATTTTTTGAGAGATGAGAATATGATTCATTAATATTAGGACAAAGTATATTGTTTTCATTGATAATCTAGAATGCTACTACAATTTTTTAAGATCTGAAAAAATTGAAAATCATCTTCTTTATCCTGATTGGATCCCTTTTAATTTAGTCGTTGTTAATTATATACTTTTATAGGTTTTTTTATTTCGTTATAAGAAATGAAGAAAGTTGAATTTTCAATATCTCTTTAATACTCTTAGGTAAAAACCAAAAAAAAAAAAAATCATAGACATCATAGATTACATGTGGCATACGTTTACCCACAAGTCTTTCACATAAACTGATGTTTAATTCCATGATTTTATTCGGTATTTGAGAAAATTCTTAGAAACTCTGTCTTAGGTAATCTCAACAATATATTTAAAACCAATTTTTTCAAAAATTGAGAGTTTTACTAAAAACCAAATATGAATCGAAACCAAATCCGAATCAACCACCCGTAATAGATTTGATTTTATCTTGGATATGAATATTAGTACATCGAAAAACCAAAACACCAGAAAACCTGATCCGAAATCAAATTGAAATCTGGATTAAACATGTTTGTTAGCAGTTAAACTTCAGCAGTTTTGTATAATTGACACTAAACTTTTTTTTTATCAATTTAATGTAGTGATTTTAATATTCTCTTTAATATTATAGGGTGTTGATTTCGAAAAATCTATATATGTATAATAAATTTCAGAGGTAACCACTATTGGATTACATGATTCCAACAAAGTTTTGTTCGCAACTCATAAAATCAGTTAAGTTGACCAAAAAAATCAAAAAGGTTAACTAATCCCTTTTCGCTTGAGAGAACATGTTTCAAACGGGCCAAAACTTGCGTTTCTTCCTCGAAGCCACTTAGCCATTCTTCTTCCGAATCGTTAACGCAAAGAAAAAGTCTATTGGGCCTTGAAGATATACAAGCCCATTTTTATATGGGTTAAACTTTCAGGTCGTTGGTAATAAGGTTAATAAGGTGATTATTAACCCAATAAGAATTGAAAATTATAATTGTCGCTTTTTTTTCGTCAGTCGCTTTACGAATTAATGACCGTTTGATAGAGGATCTTTTGGGCCCCACAAAAAAAAAATAAGACCGTTAGAGAAGCAAAAAAAAGTAAAAAGGGTAAAATCGTCCATACAACAAAATGTTTTAGGAGTCCCCTTTCTTTCAATCAGACCGTTACAAACGAAAAGACAAAATCTTTGTGAAGAAGAAGACGACACACAGTGCGAAAAAATCAAAAACCTTGAATCGAGATTTTGATCCATCATTAATGGAGGATTCGATTTCAAACCCTAGTATGGAACATCTGTTATTTTCCGTAGATCCAATGTCTCTCTTACTTTCTCAAAACTCCGATAACAACAATCTCTACGGCTTCGAGAGAGGACCCAGATACGGAGAATACGCGAGATTGCGAGAATCAAAGCTTCGACTGAAGCGAGAGTATGAGAAGATACTAAAGGAAGAAGAAGAGAGGTTTTTTGGCGGAGATCTGGCGAGGAAGAAGCCGGCCACGAAATATACGAGATTCGGTTTTACAAGAGAAGATGAAATTGGGGTTGGGGTTTCGCCAGAGAAGAAGAACAGTAAACAGACGAGATTTGGGTTTAGTTATGTTCCGGCGCCGGCGGCGAACCCTAATCCGCGGAGACTGTCGTCGTCGTCTTCATTGGCTCAGTCGGTTCCTGATTTCTCCGCCGTGATTCGTAAGGAAAATCGTCGGCCGGCTAACTCGAACTTGCTTCACCGGAGAACAGAACTCACTCCGCCTCCGTCTAAGAGCAGAAACGCCTCCGTTTTCGCCGGATCGGCTTCTTCTGCTAGAGGAAGCATGAGTGCAGGAGAGAAGAAGAGCAAAGGGATGATTGGGATGGCGCGTAAGAGCTATGCCACCGTCGAAGATCTGAAGAAAGTAACCATGGCCGCAGCTTCTGCCATAAATGGCGGAGGAGGAGGAAGGAAATCAATCGGCGGTGGTGGTCGGACTATTCTAGGTTACAGACAAATCTACTGATCTCTTTGTCCCAATCTGGCTCACACAATTTGATTGTTTCTTCTACGATTTGATTTTTTTATAGGTTTTGATTGATAAAGATTGTTCCTTTCTTTTCTTATTTTGGTTTGTTGATTGATAGATTTGTGATGGAACAAAAAACTTGCGTAAGCTAATAAATAAGATTCTAACAAGCATTCATATCGTTGAATAGCTCAATGAAATGTTGAATTACACAAATGCTATTTTGAAAAACATTATCTGATGGGTTCTAAAAGAGATCCATTGCTAATTCTCCCACCAAACACCAAAGGATCTCATATGCAATCTCTGATCCAAGTCCACACAAATGGGTTTCAAGATCCATCCATTTCTCCATCTCAATACTGATAACTTCATCCATACCAATCCGAGCCAATGCTGCCCATTTTGGAACTTCTTCAAGAACACCTCGAATCAACCCTGATGCTTCAGCACCCGAAGGCTTTAATCCGCAGGAAATGTTTCCTTCTTCCAAGTGTTCGATCATGGCGTCCACAAGGAACCCTCCGGTTATTCCAGGGAGATTAACCAGATTATCAGAACGAGCTGCGTAAATCATAAGTTCGTCGAAGAGTTCTGGTACAATGAGGTAGTTGTCTTGTTTAGTAGTAGTAGTACAAACCAACAGCTCGGTGTGGATTATGACTACTCTTGCGTTGGTGAATCTCTGTTGTGTTAATATGAGACCTGTGTTGCTTAAACAGCGCAGGACGTTAGAGACATGGTTGACCAGACTGGCGATCGCTTGATAATTACCATAACTTGTTACGTTCTTGAACAAAGTTGCTGAGTCTTCAAGAACGTCCCAAACGGGTTCTATTGGCTCTAGAGGCAGCCTCATCTGTCCTGGAACTACAAATCATAAAGGCCGTTTCAGGTTCAGGTTTCAGATACAAGAACTTTAAACGTTTGTTCAGAAATTATAATACTGTCCAATAAATCTTATGTACCTGAGATATTGTCGAAGCTATTCGAAAAGCAACTCTCGTTAGAGAAAGATGCATCGAGAACAGAACCCGGACTCGTGTACTCACTGTTTGCATTTCCAATGGAACTCCACATCTCTGTTTTTCCTTTCCTCTGCAAGAATCAAGAACGCAGAATGAATAGAAGATGAGAAATACTAAAATGTGAAGTCCTTGCAGATTTTAAACATACCCGACAAGCTGTTTCTGCGTACGACATATCAACATCCCGGGTATAAGGCTGCTCGTGTGCTAATGAAGATAGCAACTCATGGAGAATCAAAGAGGCCGGTTTATTGGGCAATGCACTTCCTCTTATGGTTTCATCTTCTTCTCGAGAAGCAAATTCTTTCAACTTTTGCTGAATTAAACCTACAGTACTGGCGTCAAGTGGTATTCTTTTCTGAAATGGTATTCTCAGGTTTCTTTCACCCATCTGATTTGGAACACGTTGAACTCCTTTTCTCTCTTTGGTTTCTCTACAACATTGGCTATAGTTTCTATGAGGAGAACAAAGTAAAAATGGAGCAAATGCAGCTTCATTGCTACCGTTGGGATCATGACTACAAGCGCAAGAGCTTTCACCATCTAGTCGTCTTGACACTGGACTCATAGAGCTACTTCCTCGTCCGTGACCACTTACACAAGCTAGCCTTCTCTTCCGTGACGAAGTGCTTAATCCTGATCTATTAGAAGACTCCTCAACTCTAGTGTGAGATTTTCTCTGCAGATTCAAATCAGAATTTTCAAATTTAGCTTTCGAGTGATGACTCCTGCTAGTTGAACCTCTATTACAGGCAATAAAGTCCTTCTCTTTACAGTTGATCGCATTTACAGGTGAAGAACAACCTCTTTTGCTCGGTAAGGTGTAAGATTGAGCTACCGGAGGAAACCTTGCCCTCTGCAACACCTGATTGTGAAAATCAGATCTGTTTCTGACACCTGGCATCGCCATTTCATACTTCCCTTTAAAGTCATAACGAGCACGGTGTAGAGCTTTCCTCTCCATTTGATCAATACAACCTCTGCCTTTACCAGAGACAGACACAGATGGTTCTTGATTTCTCCAAAAGACATTTCTTTTACTCCGTTCAAAGGGCGTTGATTCAGAAGCACACGCCATGTTCTTACCAATTTCTTCAGCTACCGGACTAGAACCATGGACATCAACAAAGCTACCACAGGCTTTACAAGAAGCAACACTGTCATTATAACCGCGTTGAAACTCCATTGAATCAGGTGAAACAACAACTTCAACTGGCTCTTTCCCAACATTTTCGCACCTTCTAATGCTCGAAGAGCCTGGATATGCAATAGCGTATTTTGCATTACTCTTTCCCGGTTCCAGAATCCTAGCAGCAGCATTGATCAACCTAGAGTTACGTCTATAAAGCCTCGGGCTTCTAACAGGAGAAGCCAGTTTCTGATGCTGATGATGATGGCTATTGTACTGATGATGTTTCCTTACTCGGGTCAAAACGTTCTTTATCTGCAGTGCGTCTGATCCAAACTTCTTCACCATAACACGCCTATCACACACTCCTGTTGTTCTCTGCATCTTCTGTGGCCTAGACTTATCAAAATTATTTTCTTCTTCTTCCTCCCCATCAAACAAATTGCATCTATCGTTGTCCTGAATCTGCGAATACGACTGTTTCTTCTTCTTCTTCCCTTTTTCTCTGTGATTAGATGGTATTGATTCAAGTCCCATCAAACGTGCTACCAAACTAGGAGATCTCATTTCATTCTTTTTAAGCTCCACAACTTCACCTCGATTCGGGAAACTTCCTCTGTTCTCATCATCAATCTTCAAGACAGGGAGACATAAATCAACAATTTTAGTTCACTGCTACTCAAATCAAACTAAAGATTTCAACTTTAACAAAACGGGGAAAATAATCACCAGGTTAAGCTTAGATTTGAGCATTTTCTCATTCCCTCCAAACCTCTTAGAAGCTTGTTTCCCTGAGAAATGCAACAAGAATCTCTTTCATTTCAGACACAACCGTAGATAAACTAAGACACTGAGACAGAGAGAGAGAGAGAGACGAACACTAACCAGGAAGAAGTGATTTGCGAGAAAAGAGCTTCTTTTTAGCGAAGCGTCGGTTCCAATCGAAGAGCTGGAAGAAAACGCCGACGCAACCGCCGAGTCGATTTGGCCGTTTCTCAGTTATGGCCGCACACGGCGCCGTTTTATCCACCATCTCCTGTAACTCTCCCGTCATTACCACGAAACCCTAACCGACAAGGCTCAGAGAGATCGAAAACACTGAAAAAAGTCTCCTTTAGAGACACATTGCCCAGATTCCATAACTTGAAGTCACCGGAGAAGAACAATCATTCTCCTCGACATAGTGAAAGAAAATCTTGACAGAATCTGAATTCAAGCTAAGGATAAAAGAAAAATACTTCTTTTGGAGTTTTCGTTCTGAAAAAGAAAAAAAAAGAAAAAGTGTCTCAGCTTTTGTGAAATTTTGGAGCTCGTGAAGAAGAAGAAGAAGAAGAATCTCCTTAAGAAAAGCAGAGAAGACGAGTGTACATGAGCATTATCGATAGCTTAGTTACGAGAATAGGGAAAGAAAGGAGACAGTTGGAAATCAGCAAAACGACAAATGTATAGTGGAAGAAGAAAGAAACTGTGATTTTTTTACAAAAAGAAATCATTAGAGCTTAAAAAAAGAAACTGAGCTTAAAGAAGAAGATAAAGTGTTTGTCAAAAAATGGGACTCAATGGGTAATATTCGCAATTGGGAGTTAGAAAGTGTAACGAGACAAATGCAAAACGATAGTGACGAAGTGACTGAAAGAGAGATGAGAGATTAAAAATCCTTTATGAGTGTTTTTACTGTGATTCTCTCTGCTGTAACTGGCAGTGAAAGGGGCTCGAGAGAGATTGTTTCAGCTTTTTTTTTTATTGCAGAAGAAGAGAGAGAGAGAGAGAGAGAGAGCATGCGCACGAAAGGTTAGGCTAGAGAAGATAAAGAAATGGTCGAGGAGAAAAATGAAAGATTTATTATTTTAATTTTTTGGTATATGTTTAGGGAGAGTGATGAAGCTGTATGATCGAATAAGGTTTTTGTTTTTGGGATATTAGAAACGTAAACATGACAATAAGGTGAAAGGTTCGAAGGTTCTGTTTCTCGTTTTTGACGAATCCAGTTTCATCCGTAGTCCATTTCTCAGTTCCAACTCTCGCATCGGTTTCTGTTTCAAATAGAAAACAAACAATTTGTCACATTCAACTGAGGACACATAGCGGAAGAACCACACAAGTCCACTTATCGAGCATAGACGGATAAGCTATGACTGTTCTCAAAAGTTTTTGTTAAAACTATGACGGAGAATCCTCCATCCGCTCAACTACCGTCATCACAAGATTTAGAATTGGCATGAGCAAATGTGAGGGAAACGAACTTTACAAGAAAGAGATTGACAAAGGCCAGATCAAGTTGGTGCAAAAACCTATATAAAAGTTCCAATCTCACTTATGTAGTTTTCTAAGCATAGTTAAACACTTAACAGAGAATAACTAATGTAGCTATTAACCTTAACGTGGACATATTTTTGACGAAGGCCAGATCAAGTTTTTTTGGAAAACCATAAAATAAAACATTTCAGAAACATAAATTTTTCGGAAACTGACGCAAAAAGTTACAAGACTTTTCCATATATTTAAAAAATAACCCAAAAAAATTGAGAGTGTAATAAGACAGAAAAAGCAGAGTTGCGTCTTTGTCTCTGTCTGACGATTCTGAGAAGCGTCACGGACAAATAACCCATACACGCTAAGAATCTCTACCACATCCCCACACTCACAGTATCAATTATTTTCTTCTAGTGATATATACACATACAGTAAATATATATAAAAATAAAAAAAAACTATTTTGTTTAGCTATATATTGAAAATTGTTAGTAACACAACTGGTTGAATCGCCGAAGTCGAGACAATTTCTAAGGGAAACAAAAAGAAGCGGTTTCAAATTTTGTCATAATTGAAAACTATAGTGAAGCAAATCTTACTATTTGCGAAAAGTAACATTTTGACCAACATGAATTCCTGAGGGTTTCTCTAGTACTGTCATTTGATTATAAAATTCCTGAAGCAAATCTTAAAATGATGGTGATTTTTTCTATTTTTTATACGAACATTATAAGTTATTTATTTTTAATTGAATATATGATATATATTATAATAGATGTTACTTTTTAATGTGTATTCTATACTTACTCAATAATTAGGATCCGCTATCACAATTAAGGTTGGACATAATACTTGGAATCCAATATCAAACCAAAATGGATGGTTCAGATCTAGTTTGATTCCAGATAAATAATTGATCGAATTTCTTAAATCATTATTTTGGGTTTTGGATAATATTCAAACCCGAACTAATACCTCAAGTAATATTAAACATACCTGAATTTTTAAAATAATAGATGGATTAAATGTTTGATATAGATTTTATTTATGTTATTGGATTTTGATTATGGTACAAAATACATAAAATACAATTCAGGTTTTTGAGTATTTCAAGTAAATTATATATTCGGAAAAAATTAGTGTTAAAATTACTAATATTCAAATAAATATCGGATGTAATTCAATTTTTTAAGTAAATACCTACAAAAAATAGATCCAAACCAAATTCTAAAAATACTCGATTGAATTTTCAACCTAAAAACTGAAAAACCAATACTCAAAATATGTAAACCAAATCCGAACTAAATACTAATATGTCCAAACCTAAATATACAATAAATAAACATGTCACTTTTAGGTATATATAGATTTTTATAATCTACATATAATTTTAAATTTTTTTATCTAAATTTCATAAATAACATGATTGTTGGTAAATGAAAGAAGTAGGTTACATTACTATACTTTGTTTTTTTAAAAAACATTTGAAAACATTACTATACTTTGTAGAGGAAGATATATAGATACATAAATAATTGTATAGAAATAGCTGCAAAAGTATTAAATAGCAAGCTATTTAGTATTTAATGGTGTTATTTGATCATAGATAAATTCAATTCTTTAAATTTTTAAGAATAAAATTATAATATTAGTTTTTAAAATTTATGTGTGTGAATTCTAAAATCTCTGTAATATAGTTTGGATTTTGTTTTTAATAATTTACTCAAAAAAAAATTCATTGAAATTTACTTCAAATAATTTTATATACAGAGATGTTAAATAAAATTTAGTTTTGAATAACACTGGACTTTAGTAGAGTATTTAAAATTTTAGTTGAATAAAACTAAACATTAAAATATTTTAGTTTTTTTTTTGACAAAAAATATTTTAGTAAATAAAAAAATTAAACAGCATTGGATTTTAAAGCATGATTTATAGTTGTTAATTAAATAATATTGGATTGCAGTTAGATTCAAATTCAGTTAAAATCTATAACACTGTACTATGATTTCCGAATAAAAGAGTTTTGCCAATATATGTTGGGCTTTGGTTTTATGAACTAAAACTTTTCTAAGCCCATGTGTTTCTCTTTTTGACGAATAGATTTTGTAAAATTGCTAACCATTACATTATGGATTTTTAGACTACAGCTTTACGATAATCTCAAATTTATTTAACAAGTTATCCTGACATGTCCATATATGGTTCAAAAACACAATATACAACAAATATTTAATCATTTTTGTTCTTGCGCATAACATGGATAGACCCAAAAGCGGTAAAATGTTCCGATATGGGATAGTAAACATTTATCGAAATAAAGTTTGAACAAATGTAAAAACAAAACTTAACTTGTACAAATACTTAAACGGGTGTTTTTTCAAAAAAAATATATATAAACCTACGGTGTAGAACAGTATCTAGTTTAGCTTCTTTTTTTTTTTTTTCCTTTTTGAGCAAAGTTTAGCTTAACTTTTTTCTTTTCTTGTGCATGTAAAAAAGATGTTGTGCTTTGTTTTTACGAACCAAACTTGTTTTCATGCCCATGTGTTCCCTTTTTGACGAATTGATTTTCTATTTTTGACGAATTGATTTCCGATGTAAATCTGTTTATTCGAGTCAAAGGGGATTAATCAAATAGTATATTGGAAGGTTAATGAAAATTTTGCTGTAGATTATCTTCTCCTCGACCTTTAGAAACAGAAAAGCTAAACGCATTATCAAATGATCTCAGTCTCATTCTTAAACATAAATTAATACTCTCTAAAACAAAAATATTATAGCATATGTTAAGTTTTGTCACTTATAAGATATTCTTCACAGTCTAAGGTGGATAGATCCATTAGCTTAAAACAATTATATCAAAAGCAAGATTGGACCACATGCTTTCTTTCCAGTTCGTGCCATAGAAGCAGTGAAACAACTCAACCTTACATTTTTAAGCTATTCAAAAGTCTATGAGTTTATTCATGCACGTGGTTTAATTTGGACCAAATATCTCTGCAGGTTGAATATTTGTGCATGAGAACATTTAATTAATGATAATTTAACTCAAGTAGCCTCTCTCTGTGCTTTGTCCCTTCCATGATTGAAGTTTTGATTGTTTCTTGAGAATAAAAACCAAACCAAGTCGATATCCATAAAACCAAAACAAAAGCAAATTTCATAAAATATGAACAGTACTATGAATAATCTTATATCAAATAAACCAATATAATGAACAAAAAAATACCGAATCCTATCGAACTGAAACCAAATCTAGTGCAATCAAATCAAATGGAACCGAATAACCTTGTTTTTAATTCATCATAATTGAATATTTTAAATAAAAAATATGAAAAACACATTTAAAAAAAATATGTATATATATGATAATAAATAAAAATTCATATTACTTTAGTTTTTATTAATCTTTTTAAAAACTGAATCGAATTTGAACTGATCGAACAAATTTATATTGTAATAATTAATATCATTTATCTTCAAACCCCGAAATTTTTTTTCAAAAAAGTAAAAGTCTAAACCTGAACCGAATTAAAAAAAAAAAAAATCGAATGCTGAAGTATTTTCAATTGCGTGGAAAAAAGCTGTGTCTGTTGCATGTATACTGTATTGTGACTTTGAATTAAGGCCAAGTTGTATTGAGACAGAGATTTTCGTTCCGTTTATCTTGCATAATTCTGAATTTTATTTTTTGGGACAGATACATAAATCTGAACTAGGAATTGTATTTCATAATAGTCCACATTATTTGTTGCCTAAAAAAAATCCGTATCGTGCTTGATTTAAATGCATGAGTTGAACTTAATTAATTAGCCTGTTCTGATATTATTTCAGCCCATATTATTCTTGTTCCACATGAGTATATATATATATATATATATTACTTCTCGTTTACCATCTGTTCGAATGAGTGGTACTATGACTATCTGACCAAGTCTTTCGGCTTTGATGAGAAGTGAGTAAAATCAAAAGCTTTAACAAGTAAACTTAGGTTTTCGTAAACTTACATACATAAATGGTTATTTCCCATATAAATTTAAAACTCAAATGTTGTTGTTGTTCTGGCGTTTCTACAACATTGAAGCAATTTATCGTCCAATCATGTGGTTCTTACCAAATTTTTTCAGTACCAATCAAATCAACTTCACCACTTCAATTGCAAGGAATTAATTGTGGCAGAAATTAACAGAAGTTCATAACAAATTACCATGTACATGAATTTTATTGAGAGGGACACAAAAATAAAAATAAAAATAAAAATAAAAAACATAATTTCTTTTTTTAGAAAAAAATAAGTTTTTTAAAAAGAAAAGGAAAAAAATAAAAGCAAAAATTAGTGACAACCAGAAGAGAATAGGATTAAAGTGTTTTTAGTGCCTTACAACCATGTTGCGGATTATAATTGTCATCAATACTTCCTAGTCTTAAAAGTGATCTAATAACAGTTTCACAGCGATAACTACATTCTACATCTTTTATAATATAGGACCATTATTGCGAATTCAAATCCCAATTTTGTAAGTAAGTCAAGATCAGTTTTGCTTTACAGAAAAAATTTAAAAGGATTTTGTAGTTGGAAAATGAGCCACAACTTTGGCCCAAATAAAAAATAACCTCTTTTCCCATTTTTATATTTTATCAGTTTAATTCCATATAATCCTTAATACTTCAGATTATTTACAAAAATGTCATTGTTTTTTTGGTGAAATTATGCAAAAGACATGAAAACTTATCTAATTTTTTTTCTTATTTACAAGAATATCATCATCTTCATATCACCAAAAACAAAGATGTTAATACTATTAAGTCTCTTCGGGTTAGTATTGTAGTTAAATAGATTTCAAAATAAAGTCTCCTTAATCTGAAGACACTTTATTTTTTATTTGAATTGAGACTTTATTTTTTTACGTTGGTTGACGTAAAGCTAATCCTTTCATGTGAAGTCTCCTTTCCAATTTAGAAAAAGATTTCACCTGAAATCTCCTATTTGACGCAAACTGCCTATAAAATCTCTTGATTTTTGCTGACACTTCAGATGAAATCTCTTCAATTTGTGAATTTGAGGAGACAAGTATCCTCAAAAAAGTCAAAATTTTAGTCAACTATAAAACTAACATATTTGTCTGCTGACTACAAACGAAGTTTCCCTCATCAAAATCAAAGTTTTAGTCAGCTGCAATGAAAAAGGGTGTGTCAGTCAAGGGAGAGGATCACAGCTCAAGTGATCTGACAATACATGTCAAACAAAATTTCTCAAACAAGGAGACGCTAATTTTGAATTTACGATTGACGGCTGTAATATCAAAGTTTGCATTCATGGTATATAAGTCAATGAAAACTCTATATGTGGCTACATATTGTGTGAGAAGTTGCAGAGGGAAGCTACGAGCAGCTGTGAAGAATGTATCAAATACTTTCTGAGTAACAAAGTATTTGACAATTCACACATGTTCAGTTGCAGATCGAATGGATGAAGGTAAATGCAATTCACCAATATATATTGGTAGGCTATTTATACAGCGCGTTGGTATAATCTATGGAATTACGCCAAAGCATAACAAAGATTTCATGAGGTTATGTTTGGTATGAGTCTGGATTATTTTACTTCATATCGAGCATTAACATTTGCACAATAACTAGTGAGGGGATCCGCAGAAGATGGTTACAAGAAGCTGCCTTCTTATTATCGTTTACTCTAGATATCAAACCCGGAAAGTGTCACTGGTTATGAACTTGATAAAGAGAACATGTTTAAATATTTTTTCATAGCTTATGGAGCATCGATAGCTGGTATTCAATATCTCACACGAGTTATTGTTGTTGAGGGGACTAATCTAACTAGGAAATGCGGAGGCAATCTCTTAGTCATAGCTGCTTAGGATAGTAATTTCCAGATTTTTCCTTTAGCCTTTGGAGTGGTAGATTTCAAGAACAATAAATCATGGAAATGGTTTTTTACCAAACTCACAACATTTTTTATAGATTAATATCCATTGGTGATAGTTTCTGACAGGCACACATCCATAAAGAATTCTTGTACTAAGTTTTTCCTTTGGGCGACAAGAAGGATATGCTATTACCATCTCTAGTGTAACATAGTCATCAAGTTTAAGGGGAGAGATCTTATGTACTTGGTCAAAGGCATATGCACATATGTTTCTTGAGTTCAACCGATACATGGAACAACTACGACATGTAAATCCTCAGTTTGTGACATACTTGGAGGAGGCTGACATGAAGATATAGTCACACGTACTCTTTCTGGGAGATAGATACAACATAAAGACGAGCATCATCACGAAAATGATCAATTCCATACTTAAGTCCGCATGAGAATTTCTTGTTTCATTTCTATTGGATTTTATTCGAGAGAAGCTTGAAAATTGATTTTTCAAAAGACGAGAGTATGCATTATTTCTTACAACACCCATACATGTGGAGTTGAATACATATTGGCCATTCGTGATTTTTTGTATGGCGGCGTACTCGCATAATATATATCCAACAAACACTGATTTTCAACAAGCCAATGAAACAGGAAGATGTCTCCCTCCAAAGGTCAAGTGGGATCCAGGTAGGCAGAAGAAATCCAGATGAAAAACTTGGCTTGAAGTCGCAAAAATAAAAGGCAGTAAACCGCAATAGCTACACAAAACATACATTCACGATGCAAACAACCAGGCCATACAAGACCGGATTGTGTAAAATAACATCCTACATTTGTGTTGTTGTGATCATCAGTTCATATGAAGTCTCATATACCTATTTCAGTTTAGTAAAATCTTTTTTCTTTCCAGTACGGAAAATTTCTACTGAAGTCTTCTATACACATTTCAGAAAGAAATTTCATATGAAGTTTCTTTCATACTTCAAACAATAAAAATATAAATTTTTATTTGGTATTTCAAATTATTTTATGCAAATTTAATTTACATAACTCACAAATATTTATATATAAGTTTATAAACTATTTTTTATTTAAAATATTTTTTCCCTTTTTAATTTAAGTTTACGATTTAAATTATGGAGGAAGTCTCCTCTAAGCATTTTAAAAAGAGACTTCATATGAATTCTCCTTCATATTTCAAACAACAAAAAATCTAAATTTCATTTGCTACATCAAATTGTTTCAAATTTATGCAAAGTTTAATTTACATAACTCAAAAATATTTATATATAAATTATATAAAGTAATTTTCATTAAAAATATTTTTTTCCTTTTATAAATTTAACTATACAATTTAAACTATAGAGTAGAATTCAAAAAAAAATAAATCTAGAAATGGTGTTTTATAAAGAAAAGAAGTCTTCTCAGTGTATTTTTATAGGATTTTCAAACTTTTCAAGACTAAAATCAAAATTGTTATTGTCATTTTGGTTTTTATATTTGAGCATAATGGAAATGACTGTTATTTCACTATTGTTTTAGGTTAATTTTGTATTTGATTAAATAGGGATTTACTTTTGTATTTATAGTCCAATTATGAGACATTTTCTGTGATTTTTCCTTTGAAGTTTTAACTGACATATATGATTAACATCGGTTGAAGAAACTGTAAATTTATGTAACGTTTGCAGATAAACCCTTGCATATAATTATGGTTCCAAATCCTCTGTTTTAAGAAATGAGTTCTTTCATATTTCCTATAAACTGGTGAGAAACCCTCATTTTGTTTCCAATCATGTTTTTTTGGATATTAAATTCCAATCATGTTTCAACACAACTAATAAAGTTATAATATAAAATATGACTGAACAATTGAATAGTTGTCAACTTTCCAATCTTAGCTAAATGTTATAGCTTGAACAATATAAAGTAAAACAAAAACATAATTACACTTGAACGCAATAATTAATTTGGATGTCTGTATACTTTTATTGAAATTATGCTTTAGTGAATTATTTATATGCTTCTTAGGCATAAAAATTACAATATTCAAAAACAAAACAGAGAAACCAACGTTGACACGTTAAGTAATCAACCTTCGTAGGCGTAGATCTCGTGCTCCATGGAAGTGCCTTTAAGCGCTTGTTAATGACTCAAATAATAACAACGCCGTAAGCCCTTGTCAATGACTATCTTGATGCAATAACAGACGCTAACGTACATCGGTACATGTAATTGGTGGAAGTCGAACTATTGAAAAAAGTTCGATACGAGATGTGTGAACTAACTAGTGTATGATTAATTGACTATTAAGATCGGTGAAGTTTTAAATTTATATTCATTTTTAGCAAGTTTAAACCGTAAAATAGTGGCACGATTTTAAGCATAACTTTACATGGAATGATAAGAGGGAAAAAGTAGATTTCACGTCAATTATTTATATTTTTTCCTTTTTCTATACGTTGCTTTTGTGATAATTCACATTAATTGGTAGTAGTAGTACACTCCATGTGAGAAATTTTCAAAAAGGAACAGAATAGGACAAGCTCGAAAGAGAATTGTTTACCTGTCACTTGACTTGTTGCACTTTCTAATTGTATTTGAGAACTCTAGTATTTTTTTTATTTAAACATTAATCATTAACTAGTCAATATTAAATTACTAAAATTAGTTTAGTAATAGACCAAGTCAAGATTATCTATATACCTTGTGCGGCAAAATTGAAAATCAATCATCTTTTCAATTGAAAACGTCTGTCTCGTAATTGTCATTCTCTTACAATTATAGTGCTACCAACTGTAGATGTATTAAGTTCTAACTCGTTAGTCTTTTCTTTCTTCTTTATTTTTATTTTTATTTTATATTTCAACTACTAAATGTAAAAAAAAAAAAATCAACCACTAATTTAGATTTATCCAAGTGAACGAATCAATTTAGAATCATTGATTAAAAAGTTGGAACGACATGGCCGGTTGAAACCTGATCCACAAATTTTCCAAGCAAATTAATATTTTGATCCACTAAAACTAATTAAACCCTTAAGGAGTTGACTAATAGTTTTTTTTTAGTTTAATGTCCATTTTTTTTGGTTATAAAAATATTAATTTTCTGAATTATGTGGTACAGTGGTAATCTGAAATTCTTGATACATGTTTGAAATTTGAATTTAATACTTCGCATTCCGTAATGTTAGAAAATATTAAAACCAATAGATTATATTGACAAAAAAAATCAATCAATACGAGATAAAAATAAGAAAATAAATAATAGTTTGATTCAAATTAAAAAGCATATTTTATATATTTGTAGATAACAATTTTTTTTTATTATTTCCCGAGGATTACGAGAAAATATGATTGTAGGTTGTTTATTCTGTCGTATTTTTATATTATTCATGTGATACTCAAACTTTTTTTAATCGCACTCATTGTAAAATAGTATGTAAATAAAAAATTTAAAAAATGATCGAGTATCATTTTAAAACAATCGAATATCTGTTTTTCACTAATTAAATAAATGCGCGAGATAAATAAAACTCATTTTATGTGCCCAACCTAAAATACTAATAATGCTAATGATGTGTAGCAGCCTCTTGAAATAAAATAAAAATATAGATTTAAGCTTTGATAAAGACAAACTAACAAATCAAACAAAAAACAATAACACCACAACAATCTAAAAAAAAAAGACTCAAAGAAGTTGGCAATAGGACCCACAAAACACACTGTCAGAAAATCTTCAGAATTTCAGAGAAAGAAACAGAGAAGAAGAAGAAGAAGAAGAAGAAGAATCAAACAGTAAACCCAGGAATATATAATTCTTACCAAATCAGAATCAACCTATCTCTTCTTATTCTTGTCTCTTCCATTTCCAGAGAATATAGAACCCAAACCAAACAAGTTCGCAGAAGGAACCATGTTTATAATCGGACTCACTCTAATTCCACCTCCATGGCTACCGTAACTGTAACCTCCGTAATTCTTCTTCAATGGCGGTTTCTGAAAACTACTGTTACTCGATGAAGAAGAAGAAGATGACAACGATGATGATTGTTGTAGCTTTAAATGCTCTGTTGTGTGTTTCCTCGAGCTCTGTTTCGGTTTGCTCGACGTCGAACCGGTCGAATTGCTCCGGTTTAGTAACGGTAACGGGCATAAACTCCGTCCGTAACTACTTCCGCAGTTTAAACTACTGCTTCTCTTAAACCCCCAAAACGACTTCGTATTAGGTTTCTCCTCCGCTATGACGACGTCATCATCTTCTTCTTCAACCGGTTTCCTCTGTTTTCTAGAGTCCAGTTTGGTCGGTTCCGGTGGATCGGTATCAAATCCCTTTTGACCCGAATTGCGTTTCCCGGGTGATGGTGATTCGGATTTCTTTTTCTTGATTTCGGTCGGTAAGATTTTGCCGTTGCGGAAGAGCTCGTCGGCAGACCACGAGCCTTGGTCGAAGCTTTCGCCGGAATTGACGCCGCCGGGAATGCAGAAATCGAAATCGACGCTTGAGTTGAGACTCGACGTTTTCGAATTCGGTGATGATCGTAACGGACGTTTCTCGATCGGTATTGCATCGGATTGGCAGAAATCACGAGAAAATGAGATTCTTGGACTCATGTTAGAATTTTCCGATAGAAGATCCAGCGCCATCATCACTAATTTCGAAGAGATGTTCTTGAGAGTTGTTGAATGTTTCTGCAGAAAAAAGAGGATGGAGAGACAATAAAGAGAGAGAGACGTGGAGTGAGATTTGGGGAAGAAGGTGAAGGCGGAACGATGTAAATGATTATATTTTAATTTATATTTCTTTATAGGTGAATTTAAAGAAATTTAATTTATTTATTTTTGATACTATTTAGTAGTAAAAATACGAAAATAATAAACTGGAAAAAGAGAGGAATAAAAAGAAAAAAAAAATGCTAATAGAAGAGGGGACAGAGAAGCATGTCTCTTGCTACATATCCACATGCATGGGCTAAAAAAGGATATATGTTGGTTCTTCACTTTGTACCTTTTATTTTCTCTATGGTATAATTCTTTTTAATGTATATCTTTTAAATTTTCTGTAAGAGAGGCAGAGGCTATATGGATTATGAATTTGGAGAGATAATGATATTTTTTTCTAAACGCCACCCTTATTGGATATATAATTTGAAGTCTCTTCTAAAATCTCATGTTACTGGATATATTATTCTTCAAAATTAAATTTACAATATTTCTAAGAAATCTGGAGTTATTCACAAGTTTTTAAAGAACGAAAATTATGAAAATTTTCAAAAATACATGTATTTAGTTAACTATATACATCAACCTTAAAACATTTCTAGATAAATTAAATTTTTGGAGATAGAAAATTAATATGATGAATATATTTTGAGTTTTATGTGTGATAATATAATGTATTATATTCGTACTCTTAATTTTTATTATATTTTTGTTAGATACTAATAGCCATCTACACCGTTGTCATTTACGATAAATTTTTCTTTATTGCCGTTTGACAAATTCACTCTTGGTTTTATTGACAGCTCATAAAAAAATGAGAAGGCACATAAAATATTTTGATCCTATCAAAACCCAATCAAATCTAAAGCCAATCCAAATAATCTAAATCAAATGACCCAATAATCCCCAACCCCATTAATTTGTGTATTGAAGACTTTGAAGTCAAAAGACATATGCGCAATGTATGAATATTTAGAGTCAACGTTGAGATTTGTGTTGACTAATGTGATGAATCATTGAATGTAGACTAATGGTGCAAAGTTCACCGACCCGAGACGTTTAACCAACGGATGCTAAAGTTTTGTCACCAACTCTATCAAATGAAAGAGATATTTGATAGAGTTTTGTCACATATTTGAAACAAAACCAATGATGTGAAATTGTGAATGTTTGACGTGTTTACTAAATCTAATTAATTCACCATTCAAGTTTTTGCATCATTCATTTGCAATGACTATACCGACCATACTAAACAGTACCAACTACTACATTTTTTAAAAAACCAAACACATCTATTATACGATGCTTTTTATGCTTAGGAAACACATCTATTCTACGATGCTTTTTATGCTTAGGACCTAAACGGCTAAAACAGATTGTCTTATTATTAAATTTTTATACTTTTTAACCTAGTTATTTTGTCTTTGCTATATAAAATCTATATTATTGGGATTCTTGAATGGTTACATGATATAAACTTATTTATAAAGTATAGGAATAAAAGATACGGTGGCATTGTTGATATCTCCAAATTAAACAAACAATACGAGCAGACACATGTCAGATACATATCAAGAATATAAAACTTTTTATGTTAGGCCATAATACAATCCGTTGTTATCCACTTTTGTAAGTTGGATATGAATTGTATTGTATATATCTAAGATTTTGTTGTGTTTTCTTTTTTCATATTCACTAATTGTGGTTCGCTCCTTTATATATATCTAAGATTTGACTTTCACTTATTTGGTTCCTTTGTATGTTTCTTTAAAGTGTAATTTAAAAACACTTGTTTACTCGTATTCATCATCAAATCTTAGTATTCTAATCATGGGATTATTATTTTGTTTTGTGAGAGAAAAGTCCAATATTAATATTGGATCAGATGAGTCATGCAGCGTTGCTTTCCATCAAATTAAAATCGATTATTTCTTAAACTGAAAGTAAGAAACTGTTGTGTGATAGAAAGAAAAGAGAAAAGGAGACTTCATATTATCTAGAGCACGAAAGGGAATTTATAAAATAGCATATATTTTTGAATTATATGAAAACAGAAAAACAAAGTAAGCATGGCCATGGGTCCGATGGCTACGTACTTACCTAAAACGAAGAAAGCCACTAAGAGAAACTGAAGGGTTGAGAAATGGTCCACGTTTCACCAAAACCTTTCTTTTTATAACAATTGGGTCGCCCATGAGCCCACCTGAGACCAACCCGACCCGATTGGATCCAACCAAGAATTGTCTACTCCTCTTGACCACTTTGCTTATTTTGGCAGCTCTTGATAATACTAACAGGAAGCTGTCAAATTCGGTTAGGGTTTGGTTATGATGACGGACCTATGAAATATCGAATTTTTCTGATCCTATTAGACAATAAAGATGGTCCAGTCCGACAAAAAGCATTGGTTATGTTTTGCTGACAAGTACCGAACTGTTTTGTTCAGACCAAAAAAATAATCAAACAGCTTTGTTTTCTTTAGAAATTGATTATAAACATTATAATTTTTTTTCTCGATGTATTGATATATCAATATGGCTTGATTGGATCAGGTGGAATATTTATATGATTTCAAATCTCTTTTTTACCAGGTTAATGATTTTGAAAAATGTACTTAAAATCCTATCTTAATTAGGGTTGCATTTTTTAAACAAATGTCTAACTCATTTATTACGTAGTATGATATTGTCGTTTTGATTTTATGGGAAACCCACATTTTTATATTATTTTCCAAAAACTCTCATACTAGCTGGAGTTGAACTTGACTTAATTATTAGAACAACTTTGGATATACAACTTTTACTCATATGTCAACAATTTTTTTCTCAAACCGAGAACCACGAAATTTTTGGTCTCACATTCAGAAAAATCTATTAGCCATCTTGTTCCAATGTAATCACTAACGGATGTTTTCACCTGACTTTTAACATAGTCAGAAAGACTTTCGACTAAAGACACCAACACTTGTTAATCGCGACTTAACACCTACAAAAGCTATCTTTATCTATTCGATCTGAAAATATTCTGCAGGTTGAGTTAGTTTTTGGTTTTATTTTATTTGTGTTTTTCTTCAATCTTGAATCTTTAAGAAATGCAAACAATGCTGCCTTTCTGAGATTCTTTACTCCTAGGAGTGGTGAAAATATGTGAGAGATAATATTTGAGCGTTTTCGGAATAAACATGGTTTCCAAAAAAAGAATTAAACGCTTTTAATTAAGGTTCTAAATCCAACTCCTCTTTTGTCACCTTCTGTGAGATTTTGACTTTGATATAATGATGACCTTGTAATTAATTCATTTTTTCATACGAATCAATTTCGTCTCTATTCATTTTAACTCTTTTTTTTTGACAATTACATCCAGAACTTTCATGCTGTATTTCAACTGACTATATAATAAATCGATAATAAAAAATTCAGTAATGAAGTTAAATTAAAGAGAAATTCATATTCAACGTTAGTCTGGTGATATACAAGAGGTCTCCAAGACCAAAAATCAACTTCACTCTTTTTAATGCAAAAATAATGTTGTCTCTTGTGATAAGAGTGCTTCAAAACTGTAAGAAGTGACGTATTTTTCCTATGTAAACTAATCCTGAAATTTTAGAAAATATTTGAAGTAAATAGCTTTGACAAGGCTTAATTTTTTAGATATGGCAAGAGATAAATGTGTTCAGACGTGTGATATATGGAATAAATTGTATTCTTACCACTAAAGTAACAAAAAATATTATTTTTAATGTTTAATATATTCTGAAATATAACAACAAAAAGGGGATAATATATTGCACACAATTTTCCTTTATAAGTTAATGTAGTTTTGATTTTTTTTTTTGTTTACAGCTTCATAGTGGATAGAAAAACATGATGAGTTAGTTATACACTTTGATAATTTTTGAAGAAGATAGATTTGATCAAAAAAAGATGATGAGACATTGTTGGAACTCATCGATAGATTTGATCAAAGAAGAGTATCCATCTCCATAATTGATTTGTGGAAATTACCATTATACATATTCATGATAATTATTTTGTCATACATTTAAAAACTATTTTTAGCATTGTATATTATTATTTTAACTATTATATGTTTTGTTAAAGAGTTATATTTATTTTTAGTGCGCAAAAAAAATCAGTAATACATTTAACAGTTTATATAACTTATCATTTGTTATCAATCTAATATATTATTTATCGTGTAAAACATCAAATTAGATATAAATTTATATGTTTATGTATGATACAATAATTATTATCCATTACAAAAACATATAGAATAAATTAATGAATAAATTATAGAATATTGTTACATGGTTAGTGAGGAGCACATTTTTGGTACGCTAAAACGAATTTTATTGACTCGAAACATAATATTTATTTTTAATGTTTCCTTTGTCATTTTTTTTAATCCGAGTCGATTCAATGGCCTTATCCGTTTGTGATTAGCGACTGCGACTGGTTGCAGCGATTAGCGATTGATAAAATTTAAGTTGTTAATTTTTTTTACGATTGATTTTTTTCGACCAGCGATTGAAAACTAGCGACTGTCAAACGAATAAATTAGCGACTGCGACTGAAACCATCGACTATCAAACGAATATCATAACAGTCGCAGGTTATAATCACTGATCGTTGGTCGCAGTCGCATGTCGCAGCGACTCATAAATAAACAAAACCAATATATATTTTTGTTGAAATCAAACCCACGAAGAAAGTCAGATTCACTGAATAAATAAATATACAATTTGAAAATTAACTGGTTAATAAGTGAGTTAAAGAGCAAAACAGAAAGTTAAAAATAAAAATATTTATGTTTATTTTATATAATAGATAATTTATTTATAATATAGTTTAAGATGTTATGTTAATTTGAACCCAATTTGTACTGAGTTGACTCAGGACACTTGTGTCAACTCACTTGAAAGCTTTTTCCAATCACATATATCTCATTTTGGGAGTTTTTGATGGATGTTTGATTTACTGAGTATTTGTCATAATTTTTTTAATGACTATTTCTTTTTAGACAAATTATATTTGTAGATGTTTTAACAATTTTTTTAATATATGTATTATATAGTTTATTATATCTTAACACGCTTTGAGGGTGGATAACATTATTTAGTTTGCTTTTTTGTTTTTATGATTTTTACTTTTTATGAAAATATATTTATTGAAGTAAAAAAATGAGTCCATCTCCATCAAAATTTCTTAACAATATTTTATTAATAGTTTTAAAAAAATTTCTTTAAAATTGGTTCTTAAAATTCTTATTTAAGAACTGTTTTATAAAGAGTTTCTTAAGTTTTAAAATTTTAAATTATTTTAATATTAAAAAATTATTCTATGATACTCTTAAAAGCCTCTGTTGGAAATGCCCTATCTTGATAGTTTTATATTGGTGTAGATAATTATATTATATAATTTGCAATAACTTGTATTTATAGTATGATTATATAATATGTTTACAGATTTTAAATATATATATATATATATATATTATAAACTATATTTTTGTTATATTAGTTTAAATGAATACAATTCACATTTATAAAAAATAAAAGTAAGTTACCCCGTCAATTTAATATGCGTCATATCATATAAAAACTTTTTGTAAAATTTGACAAAACAACCCGCAAAAACCTAGTAATAGCTATTTTCAGAGTTTTTTACAAAAATATCCAAAGATTTTTAATCATGTATTTACTTGTTAAATTCATTTAAATTAAGAGAAATCTTACCAGATATCATTTTTAAATAAGTACTTTTAAAAACTACCAATAAGCTAAAACCTTTTCAAATATACTATTATTTTAGGGGGGGGGGGGTAGGTGATTATTATACTATTAATGAATATAATAAAAAGTTCTAATTTTCTTCCACTTTCGTTGTTGTCTCACTCTTTTCAATGTTCACAATTCATAATTTTTTCGAACCTTCTCTAGAAGTTATTCTTTTTAATGTTCGCTATCAACCGTATTCATATCAATCACTGCTGTTTTTCACTTTCAAACCAATGATCAAGATCTAATTTGGATATGATTTGGAAATTAAATAGGATATGAGGGTTTTTGTCTTATTTCAATAGATTGCTCTAAATCAATTGTCGAATGTTTGAGCTTCAATTGTTTTTTTTTTTTTTTAACACAGCTTCAATTGGTTTAAATGAGTATGAATCACTATAAAGGATTTTTCTATGTTTTACATACTTTAATGTTTGTTTTATTATTTTGTGGAGAATATGATAATTAAAGGAAAAATATATTAAATCTGCACTTAGAAACCTTATATAAGTAACTTAAAAAGTTTATAAATGGTTAATAGAATATTGGTTCAGTTCCTCTAACTAGTCATAAAATTTATAACCATTTATGTGTATATATTTATAAATTTATAGTTGAGCTAATTTTCTATTTGAATAATTTGGAATGGATTTAAAGAGAATTAGAAATCTTGGTATAAACTCTTATAAATATACATTTATATGATTATAAATAGATTTATAAAATTTTGTAAATGAATTTATAAGTCCAGTGAGTTTATAAACTATTATAAATGATTTATAAATTTTATAAATTTCACATCAAGTATGAATTTATTAATTAAGTTATATAGTTTTTATGACTATATTTTATAAATGTACATTTATACGATTATAAATATAGTTATAGACTCTTATAAATAATTTATATGCGTTTAAAAAATATTTATTAACCTTTTATAAATGGTTTATAAATCTTTATAAATAATTTATTATCAGTTATAAATAATTTATTGTCAGTTATAAATGATTTACAAATCATTATAAATGATTTTATAAACTCTTATACCTAGTTTTTACAATTTATAAACCCTCTAAATATACACTTATATTATTTTAAAAGGTATTTTACAAAACCATATAAAATATTTTATGATTAATAGGAATTAATATGATTTCTCTACTTGTTCATTTGTGTAAGGTTTTATAAGACTTCATAACATTTTTATGGTTTTATAAAGTTAATAATTTTGTTTTTAATATTTTATAAATCTGTTTTATAGAGTTTTCTAAGGTTTTAGTGTTTTTGTCAAACTTTTATAAAATTTTATAAATCTGTACAAAGAGTTTAATTTGAACAACGAATGCGGCAAGAAGAACACGTTTGACGATGACGATAACATCTCTAGGCTTGATCCTTGCAAAAACTCTGAGATAACCAATGTAATTTGAATCATCAGACCTTATTAAAACACATAATTTATGCGATTGTCAATCGCTGATTGAGCTCTAACAATTTTTCTCTGTTATCAAACACAAATCAGATCAAAGCAAATCAAAATCTGGAAAAATTATATGAGACAATACAAAGATTTTGAAAGAAAGTGATATCAAAAATTTAGAGAAAAAGATTGACAGATATGGCGAAATTTAACGGAGAGGGTTTGACGGAGACAACCAATTTGAACATAGGTGGAAGTCGAAAATGACTACAAAGCTGAAAGTAATCAATGAAAATTAGTTTAGGTTATTTGTAGGTTATATTTTCATTCAGCAAATCATAGATAATTGTTTTTTTCAACATAGTCTAGTGGCTTTAATATTTCTCTTAACATTGAGGGGTGCTGGATTCGAACCCCAGACATGTGTCATAAATTTCAGAGATGACTACCATTGTGTCACATGATTCCGACATTCATAAATTGTTTAGTCATTAACTTTTAGAAAAATGGTATAATTATAAATGACTATATTTTATTGTAAATTTGAAAATTATATCCAGAAAATTGTAGTTTTGCAACTCCAATTTATAATAAAAGCAAAATATTGTTATAAAGTGAAACCTAATAATTTTAAATTGTTTGAAAACATGTTAATTTAATATATTATTTGGAAATCGATTAGTTAGTATAATGATGCTTTCATAATATCCTTAATCAAACTCTAGAAAAATTATATATGTCCAATTACAATTTCTTATAAAGGTTTATAAATTATTTGTAAGAGTTTATAAAATCATTTATAAAAGTTTATAAATCTGGATAATATAAGCTTTGAATCATTTATAAGAGTTTTCTAATAGTTTATGAAAGATAATAAATCATTTATAAGAGTTTATTAATCTTTTATAATGGTTCATAAATCATTTATGAGTGTTTTCTAAAATCATTTATAATGGTTTATAAATCTGGACAATATAAACTAATATCATTTATAAACTATTTATTAAGGTTTATAAAATTATTTATCATGGTTTATAAATCTAGGAAATACAAGTTTTAAATCATTTATAAAAGTTTATAAATACGAGCCAATATGTACAATATTGATGATTTAGGGTTCTCCTATTATAAAAAAAAATTATTTATAAAAGATAGTGACTTATTTATAAGATTTTATAAATTATTTATAAATGTTTATATATTATTTATAAGGGTTAATATATCATTTATAAGAGTTTTTTTTTATCAATTTAGCCTAGTGACTTTAATATCCCTTTAACATCGCAGAGTGCTGGTTCGAACTTCAGATATGTGGGATGAATTTCAGAAGTGACAACCATTTTACGACATAATTCTCACACATTTATAGAGTTTATAAATAAAAAATTTGAACTTAATTTTTTTTATAAAATGTTATAATGTAGTTTATAAATATGAGTTTGAGTATATATTTAATATCTTATTCTCTAAATCATCATCTTTTCTGCCATATCACAAAACAAACAGTAAAATAACTTAATCACACAAAAATCTTTTAAACTGATTTATACTCATCAAAACCAATCAAAACCCAAAAAAATGATTTGGAGCAATCTTTCCAAAATAAAATGAAATAAGAGAAGATAGAAGAGAATGAGTAAAGAGAGTGAGTATAAAAAAAAAAGAGAAGAAGATATTAATAGCGCTGGAAACAAAAAAGAAAGCAAAAATTAATATTTTTAAAATAAATTGATGTTTTTAATTAGATTTATTGAAGATAGAATATTCATTTACCATAATAAAATTAAAAGTATTTTGATAAAGTTTACTATCGTAGTTTTTTTTTGTTAATTTACCCTTATACCACATGTAGTTTTTTTTAACACTTAAATACCACATGTAGTTTTGATGAGTGTTTTTTTGTAAAATGGTATTTCTTAGAATTTCTTTTATAAATAAATAATGTTATTATGTCACATTATTGCTTGCTTACTAATTTATCTATTGGTTTTCTAACTAATTAACTCTTAAATAGATTAACCGAAGATATAAACTACTGTCAAAATAAATAATACGCAAAAATAAGAAAACTAAACGCGTGATTTGGTCAATGTGGTCATGGATGGGTCACCTAATTAATTTATTGTCCCTTAATAAGATGAAGTTGTAATAATTTTCTCCTAATCAATTTACTCAAAGAAGAGCATTGGAAAGAAAAAATGTCAAAAACTGAAACCAATCAAATTCGTCCATTTTTTCCCTCTCTTTTTTTTTTCTCCCAATCACCTTCAGATTCCGGTAGAAAAGAAAGAAAATTTTTTTGTCACCGGAGTTTCACCGGAGTTTCACCGGACTCTAAAAGATGAATACGCCGAACTGGGGACTCCGGAGTGTTGGAACAGTATATTAATAAGCATGTGGACTTATAATATATAGTTAAAATGTGAATGAGAATTTGCTTAGAGGAGGTCAAAAAATTTTTGTAACTTACAAATTTTGGTATTAAAAACCAAATAAATTTGGCCATTAAATCTACTTGACCACCAAGTTATTATTCTCCTATAAATAGCAAGCTACTTAGAAGGGAAAAACCATATTTTCATTCTATAAGCAAGAAAACACCATTAGACACATTTTAGATATTCTTTGGGAAGTTTCTAAGTGTTGAAGCTCTCTTGAAATATTTTCGTGGTTGTTGGTGTTAGGTGCTAGTAGCTAAGAAATTCACAAGGTTTAACAGGTTCTAACTTCCTTCATATTCTACTTTCCTCTTTCAAAAGTAGATTTTATGTTCTTGAGTATATGGTAGAATATTAGCTCGTAGATTCAAACATGAATGAAGCATGTTTGTCTTAATATTTGGTTGTATCATGGGATTCAAAGAATGCATGTAAACCGTCTCATTGCGGGCATTTTGTTGAGTTAAGGAAAAGGATCATCCCGCCTCCAAATGGTTTTTTTTTGTTCTTATGATTCTAAAACAAAATTCATGTTTATGTTCTTATTAAGTTGTTAATATCAAAATGATTATCTTGAATTCATGCTTTGATAATATTATACTAATAATCATGTTTATTAGATTAATTCTTGGTCAAAGAATAATATTAAATAGTATTTAATATGGTCTTGCTATTTAATTATATAATTAATATTGTTGAATTATGTAAATATTATAATTATTTTGTTGAAATAAATTATGATTACATAAATGTCAATATTAATGTTTCTACATATATGTATGTATATATATTAATATATATATATATATATTTATATGTGAGTTTAATAATTTATTTCAATCTCAAGAAATAAATTGTATTACAAATTGATATTTCTCAAATCCGGTTTTATAAGGTTCTACACGGAGTTGTTGTAACCGAAACCAGAACAGGTTCCTCATCACCATCGGAATCTTCACCGTCGTTATCCTTGTGGTCAGTTTTTTCCATCTAATGTCCTGAAGAAAGAGTTTAAAGTTTGGACCTTTAATTTTTCTCTTCGATTCAATTGAAGATCCGAAGGGTTTATTATGTAATCTAGTCATAAGGGTGTCCGATTGTAGTGTTTTATACAACTATTGACTTATAATTTCATTCAAAGTTTGTGACTTTTGGTGTTTCTATATTCGTTCTTGTTCTTGAAGATCTTTACAGAGATTTATTGGGTTTTTGGGGGTTTTCTACAGCTATGGAGGACATTTCTTTTGACTCCATTTAAACTAATCACGGTGTTTTTGCACGAAGCGAGTCATGCTGTTGCGTGCAAGCTTACATGTGGAGATGTAAGTAGCCTCTCTCACTTCAACTACTTCTTTAATGAACTAAAAAGGGTATAAAACTGATTTTAGGTTGAACCCCTGATTCAGTTACCGAAAGGTTTGCTTTACCAATGATGTCTCATCATTCTCTCTGGACATGACTGTTTAGCACGATCATAGAGTTGGCATCTTGATTCAGTTTGCAAACATGAATTGTCTCCATCGATATGAAAAGTTATGTTATAATCCACATTTGGAACTCAGACTAATTGTAGGTTCCTTGAAAGTTCAAATGTGGTCAGGGTACGCTTTGGTGAACTGAATAAGAACTGCGTTTACAGCTTTAGTTCTTATCATAGTTTTGATGGCGTATCTTCTAGATTGATTGCTGCATTTGACTCTAGATTATGCAAGTATTAGAAAGAAAAGACGAAATCTATAGACTTTGCGTGACAAACACTGTGTTAAAGTAAAGGCACTGATATGTATAGGTTGCTCCTATCGTCAACACTTCATCTTCTCTCTGTGAATCTTCAATTTGATTCACAATTTGCAAGGTCGCATATAATGTGAATAAAGTATTCCTGTTATTGAATGTCGTCAATTAATCACCTTCTTATTGAATCTAAAAGGTGGAGGGGATGGAGGTGAATGCAAATGAAGGAGGTTCGACGACTACACGTGGTGGCATTTATTGGCTGATCTTACCTGCTGGCTGTAATGCATAATCTATCTCTCTCCTTTATACAAATCAACAACAAGAAAATTCAATGAGATGTTCATTTGTTAATGGGTTTAAGTGAAACACTTAAAAAGGCTAAAAGTGTTACCTTTTTGTTGTTGTTGAATTGGTTATAGATCTTGGGTCATCATTTTGGGGAATGGCTTTGATTCTTGCATCTACCAACGTGCTTACAGCAAGAATAGCTGCTGCTGGTCTAGGTTTTGCTCTATTCATCGTCTTCTTCATTGCCAAAAACGTAAGTCAACTTTTTTTTTTCTCTTTTATCTCCTTGAGACATTAACATTCAATTTTGACAGTGGACGCTTCGAGTTCTTTGTATAGGTGTGTTATCTCGTGATTCTGCTTGTTACATTTTCATTTTAAGTACCGAAAATCTGGTTGATAAAAAATTATAACAATCAGGGAAAAAGTTTGTCAGGTTTCATAGTTTTCCTCGCTATCATCTGGGTTCTACAAGAGTTAACTACTGTAAAAATACTCCGTTATGTCATTCTATTCATTGGTAAATTACCTTAAAGCTCTAAATATTTCTTTTACTAGGAACATCATTCAGTTTCATCTTCTTTAAATAAAAGCCGAATTCACATTTCAGGTGCGATGAATAGCTTATTCTCAGTTTACGGTATGTGTTTCCTTTTCTCTCATGAACTTCACTCAAAGTTATGAACTTTATGAACGATAAGAGAGTCTCATTTTGTTTTGAGTGAAATGAATATTAGATATCTACGATGATCTGATATCACGGGAGAGTCCATTCAAGCGATGCTGAGAAGTTTGCAGAGATCTGTCCTTGCTGTACTGGCTGTGGCTGGGGTGTTATTTGGTTAGAAGTCAATCCAATTCATTACACAATAACTATCAAGAATCACAGAATGTAAAATTGAAAAATCTTCTTTTCTGACCTATTTTCAGGGGTATGATATCTTTTGTGTTTCTTTGCGCATCGCTGTATCTTGGGCTAGTGATCCTATCATGAAAAGGTATTCTTTGGTTTGGCTTTCTTGTTTTTGTTACTCACATTTCTTGTTTTCAACGTTTCATCCATTGAATTCGAAGACGTCTTCTAACAGTAACCCTTCAATCTTTATGTGATTCCACTCCACCGTAATTCTCTTTCTTTTTATCTTCTTCTTTTGATTTCTCAATATGCTTTGCAAATTTTCAACTTGTATTGTATTAAACTTTCCAAAACCTTTGGTACTTGGATATCCATTGCGGAGATATACTTTATATTTTACAAAAGTCATTTCTTTTGTTAAAAGGTATTCATACAAAAGTTTTGTAAACTTCAAGTTATTTACACTAAAGTTTTTATGTAGTTTAAAGAGTAAACAAACTATTGAGGATGAATCTTTTGTGAGTAGGATATAATTTTGATGTGGTACTCATTAGTAAGTGTCATTGTGATATTTATACATTTTCCATATATGGAAATATAAAATTCAAGAGCATTATTCAGTGAGATCGTTGGACGTCTAGATCTTTTGGAGTACCCAAAAATGGCAAGCACATGCAAACGGCATGAAAGACTCTAAAGACATACAGATATATATATATGTCACCTTTTGAGAGCTCTAGCTGAATATATGTATCTAAATTTTCAGCCAGATCTTGTGAGCCTAAACTTTCAGACCCATTGATCACAGATTAACATTCCTATCTTACATGTCACTCCACGTGGAATCGACCAAGCACTAGCAGACAGTATTAGTAAAGCACGACTACACCAATTGATATGTGTTTGTCGCAAGCCCACCTCCGATAGGATATGATGCAACATTTAAGATGATTGCCCGTACGGCCGTACCAAAATCTATCTTTGTCACGTCTCATCTGGCGAAAGAAAACTGTAACTGGATCAGATGTTGTCTTACAGTTAACACCTTATCACGCGAAAATCTAATTTATGAACATGAATCATAGAATCATCTTTAAACACACAAAAATAAACCTAAGAGATGAGAAGAAGCACCCCTGCTCTCCTCTAAATAGCACACACCACACATTGATGTTTGCAGAGATCCGGATTGGACTTACATATGGCGCCGTTCACGTCAGTATTTTGAAGTCATATATACCAACATTACTTATTTTTATAATTTATAACTTGGATTTTTAGATAAATTGAAACTCGCTAATAGTAAATATATGTGTGTACACACTTTTTTATATTCGAAGAAAATGGTGTGGGGGGGGGGGATCATACACTTGCATCGCTATTAATGTTTCTTCTATATCAAACCAAGTGATAATAAAATATAAAAAGGTTATAATGTTGGCTTGTAAATAAAGTAAGAAAAATTAAATTATGTCATTTCAGAAGATGAAGTATGTCAAATGTTAAATGGATCGTTCATACTTTTCATGAGAACTTCCACAAGGAAGCCATTGACTTCTACCTTTCTCAATTTCCAGCTTGACCCACTTTTTTTAAAAAAAAGTTATGAGAACTTTATATATAAGATATTTAAACTACATTTGAAGAAAAAATTAATTACCTTTAATTTGTGAACGAAAGTTGAAATAACTGGATTTGAAAAAAATTATTACTAAAGTTCACGTAGTATTATGGTAGTTTTTTTTATAAGAAAGAGCCACCTATAAGAAATACTGATGTGGCAAGCAATGTAGAGGGACATATTCTACTTTCATATAGAAAATTAGGTTCATTCCAAACTAAAAAAAATTAAAAATAGGTTCACTCCATATCTATAAATATTTAATTAATAAATAATGATAAGAACAAAAAAATTGTGGCAATTTTGAAAAAAGAAAAAACAATTTTTTTTTAGCATATTTTGACTCGTGCGGATCTCAAACTTTTTTTTTTTCTCAAATTCTATAATTCCAAGTAAAACAATATAAAAGAGTTCTCAGCTTATATTCCAAAAATGGTCTTTACCTCTATTTTTTTTTTTTTTTTCAGATTTCTCCTCCACATCTACTGATAAATATGTCTTAATAAAAGCTTCTTTTTTTTTTCTTGCTCAGAGGTAAGTACTTTTCCTAATTTAAGTAATTCCTGTGAGAGTTATTTGAGAACATTTTTAAAATCAGTAAATGCATATCTTTACATCTACACAAGAGTAAAGAAACTGTACACATATTGACTCAATTGCTTCTGAATTTATATTACAACTTTCATATAATATGATTAGAGTTTTAACCCTCTTAACAAGGAATAGTATTTTATATAGCATAGAAGAAAAGCCCATCATATTATATCATCTTCTCTGATTCAACGAGCAAAATAAAAGGCCGAAATGGCTGCACATGCAATCCAAACGAACGGCCATGATCGCGACAAGTTAACCGTCGTAGAAGGGATCCAACGGTTGAGATGCGCCGTGAAAAACTACGAGTGGGGCAAACTCGGACCGGACTCACTTGTTGCGAGACTCCAAGAGGCGAATTAAGGGCACCGAGTCGACCCGGCGGTTCCTCACGCCGAGTTGTGGATGGGAACTCACGAGTCAGGACCGAGTCACGTCGTGAAGGAAGAAGAATTCGGGTCGGGTCATGAAGGGTCCGAATGCATGGTTACGTTGAAAACGTGGCTTTCGGATAATCCGAATTTACTCGGGTCTAGAGTCGTGGACAAGTGGGGATGTGATCTTCCTTTCCTCTTCAAGGTATATATTTATATTTCCAATCAATTTAAGACTTTTATTTTCCAGTTCTGTTTATGGTCAATTTTTTTTCTTTCCGAATTGTTTTGATCATCAGATCCTAATCAGGAATTGTTTTGAGGATGTTACGTTTTGACTCTGTTTTTCTTATTAAAATTTAGATTTTTGTGTGTTTTGAAAAAGTTAAAACATATAGGTTTTTTTTGTACTTTCAGATTCTGTGTAAGGTCAATCTCTCCGCATTTTTTTGTTTTGTTAACATATATAGTCAATTTTACATTTTCGAAATCCTTGGTAAATAATCATAATATATTAGGTTCTCACTCTCATGAGGAATTTTTGCTATTTTGACTTTGTTTATCTGGTTTAAAAGTTAACATAGAGATTTGATATCTTATGACAAGTGTGTTTGGTGTTGAAATGTGAATAAAATTAGGTTTTGTCAGTGACAAAAGCGTTGTCGATTCAAGCACATCCAAACAAGGCCTTAGCAGAGGAATTGCATAGAGAAGATCCTCTTCTTTACAGAGATGCTAACCATAAGCCTGAGATTGCACTCGCAATTACTCCTTTTCAAGCTCTTTGTGGTTTCGTATCACTTAAGGTACACATTTCAGTTTCTTTCTTTCTCTCTCTTTCATCCTCTCCATAACTCTAATTGGGTCGGGTTTTGGTTTAGATCACTTCGGCACTATTCAATACGAAATTACAATCGGTTTAAACCAAAATTTATACAGTAAATATTTCAAAAAGAACTACAATAGCAGCTACAACCAGTCAACCCCGAAATAGATTTTGATTAGATGTGACTATCTACAACTGTAGATTTTAAAAGACAACTGATGTAGAAATTTTACCTTTAACATGGTGATTGCGACTAAAAAAATTTTCTTTTGCTGAATTAAAAATAAAACTATTGCTTGAAAAAAAAAAATTTGGCTGTAAAAAATATTAGGAGTTGATATAAAGCTGTAAAACATCAAAACTTGATTAGAAGAAATTTATCTATAAAATCTTTACAATCTTTAAAGTTTCCCACATAGTTATACTAGGGCTGACAAAATATTCGGATCCGAAGAACCAAACTGAATCCGACCCAAAAAAGTAGTACCGAACCGAATTTAAAATTGATGAATAACCGAACGGTTCCTAAACTCTTATACCCAAAAAATCGAACCAAATGGCTACCCGAAATATCGGAAATATAATTATATTTTCAAATATATTGATTATATTTAGGTTTATAATAATTTAAATATCTAAATTATAACAATAAATATAAATTTATTAGAATATTTAATATTAAAATAATTATAATATTCAAAAAATTAAAATATCTAAAAAAATTAAGTTATATTAATTTTTATTTTTATTTAAATTTAATTAATTTTTATTTTTTTTAATATATTATGGCTACCTGGATCCGACCCGAATTTGGTTGGAACCAAAAACCCGAACCAAAAATAAAAATACCCGAACGGTTCCTATTCTCTAAACTCGAAAAACCGAAAAACTGAATTATCCGAACCGAAACCGAACGGGTACCCGAACGCCCATACCTAAGTTATACTCTTTTTTATATCCAAAATAGCTGAATCTAAAGAACAATAAATAAATAAAAATATCAGAAACTTTAGATTCAGTTGAAAATTAATGATAACTAATGAAAAAATGAAACTGAAACTATACCAAAAACATGCATATCATACTAATTATGTTTTAATTTGGTTATTGTTATTCAACAAAAAAACTGAACCCTTCCATGGTTTATAACTTTTTTCCAGTTTGATTTGATTTATTTTTGGAGTTGGTTCACCCTGGTTAATTTCATGTTGCATTACAGAGTTGAACCGAATAGTTTGATTTTGATATGGTTTAGTTCACTTATTTTGCCTATTACAAATGCTAAAACCAAAATTGAACCGGTTCTGTGCCGCTATTGTATTAACTCAGGAGCTGAAGGAAGTGATCGCCAATATACCAGAAATCACAGAGCTCGTCGGAAGTAAAACTGCAGATCAAATCTTCACCGTCAAAGAAAACGACGGCAACGAGAGTACTAAATCCGTTGTCCGTTTGATCTTCACACAATTAATGTCTGCAAGTAACAATGAGACGAAGCAAGTCATATCTAAGATGAAGATTCGTCTAATCTCGGAGAAAAAACACTGTGAACTATCGGAGAAGGAGTAGTTTTGGAACTAGAGAAACAATACACAGGTGACGTAGGCGTCATCTCAGCTTTCTTTTTTAACTACGTCAAGCTTAATCCGGGAGAGGCTTTGTATTTAGACGCAAACGAGCCACACGCATACATCTCCGGTGACTGTGTAGAGTGTATGGCGGCTTCAGACAACGTTGTCAGAACTGGTCTCACTCCTAAACCCCGCGATATTCAAACGCTCTGCTCTATGCTTACCTATAAACTGGTAACTTTCTTTCATGTTAACGTTTTGGTTTAGTTTGTAAAACAAATACCGAAATTAGGCCTAACCAAAACCGATTGTTTTGTTTTCTTTGTTTGGTTAATGATTAACTGTACCGGAATTTTTCTTAGGGCTACCCGGAGATTTTGAAAGGATTTCCTATGACTCCATACATAACGAGATATCTTCCTCCATTTGATGAGTTTGAAGTGGACCATTGTGAACTTCCTACAGGGAAATCGACGATTTTTCCGGCCATCGCGGGGCCGTCAATATATCTGGTTATAGAAGGAAAAAGGAAACTGCAAACCGGTTTATCTCAATTGTTGGTTAACCGAGGAGATGTTTTGTTTGTTCCGGCTTACAACAAAATTCACGTAACAGGAGAAAGTGATGTGATGAAGCTTTACAGAGCTGGAGTCAGCAGCAGATTCTTCCAAACACTGTAGACAAAGTACAGATACATATATATTTGATTTGTTATCTTAAATATAACCTTATGGATCAATGCGCTGACGTAATCATAGTCCATCTTGGTCCATGTTCTTCAACCCCAATGGTCCATTGCGTATTAAGGGTTCAAGAAGTTGTTATTTCTCTATTAACTTCTGTTTTTTTTCTTTATAACCGATTTTATATGTAAAATGATTACAAAACAATGTCTGTTTTCTTTTTCTTATTGCGGTGCAATCATCAGCTTCTCCTCCGGAACCAACAAAACAATGTTCTCTAAGGCTATACTTCTCTTCGCAAAGGAAGCCCACTTAATAATTCTTCTTAACCTGTGATGTTCTTATATATATGGCTTGATGAATACCCGCACTAAAAGCAGATTTCGCACCTCAAAAAGTTCTTTTTGTTTTTGATGTATATGGAATATGGTTGTTGGTTAGCGATCACCTATGTTTATATTGCAATTCCCTACGTCTTTCAAAATGTCTCTATACTTTGTCGTACACATAATACATGTTGAAGCGCACAAGATGGGAACAAGTCACGGCGTGCATGATATGAATTTAGTTTCTTTCCTATGGACTAGTGGAACCACTTGGTAGGAAGGACAATACCTAGGCGATGCAAATCCATTGATGAGAATATTTCAGTCTCATACATTGTATTGCAGATCTTTATGCTCTTCAAGAACTCTCTAAAAGCAAGAAAAGTAGTGAAGTCTTTCCTTTGGCGCTAATCAATATTTTGAACAATGTTGTTCCGTAAGAAAAAAAAAATGAACCTCTTTTATCGTTTCTCTTATATCAAGGCCAGTACAATTTACGTTTGTTTAGTGTTTAGATAGTGAGTCTCTGTGACTGATTTGGGAAACCAAATTTGTGTGTACCAAATAGTAACCAAGTAGGAGGGGGTTTTTACATCAAATCAGAAACCAACTTCTCTATTTAGTTAATAAACATTTAACAAAGTTAGTGAAAATAGGTTTTGGAGTTGAAAAATTCAGCAAAAACCTAAAAGTAATAAACATATTGGTAATACCACAAAAGCAAAAACCTTGTCTCAAGTTGTTTGATCTCAATTGATTTTGTTAAGAACTTATTCCACTACAAACTCGTTCTGTTGTAATTTAACCGAAGCAAAAGCAAAATGAACTATCTCAATCAAAAATCTTTATAAGCAGTATAGAAAGACATTGCTGAGAGACCAAGATAACCGGTTTACTTGCACTGATTGTTGGTATTTGATGTAGAACTGCTGGTTAAAGCTTTGGTTACGAAATGAGAAATGATTCCAACCGGACAGAAGAGAAGGCAAAGTGAAACCGAGTGCCTCGTCTCGATCTTATTCTCTAGCCCATCATTGAAAACTTGCCTGCAGTGAAAACACAAAACACACGTTCTAAGAAAAATGTTCGATTCATATAATATAAATTCAAAACCAACATACCTTGCAGCAAAAAGATCTATAACAAGAAGATGAATCCAAGCAGAAGCAAGAGTCATTTCACTTGAGAACATTTTCGCTATTCCAGACAACTGCAGATGACCAAACAAAAGAGAGGAAAACAACTACAATGAAACATTGTTATAGATTTTCTTGTGTTCGATGTTTCGGATGATTGAGGGGGGGGGGGGGGGGGAAATGAAACCTCTGGCAACAAGTACTGACTGGAAAACATGTATTTGAGCGTATCAGGTGTCCAAGAAAGGTATAACAAATAAGCATATAATAAGCCTAAGACGATATACGGTATGCTACTCTCCATACACTTCTTGGTCTGCACAAAAAGAAACACATATATTCAATTCAGATGAACATTTTTTAGTACAAGATGTTGTAAAACTGCAACAAAGAAAAGACTCACAATTTCAGCTTTTGGAGCTACAACCATTAGAGTGTAAAAAGGAAGAACCGCGGTTGTTCCAACCGCAAATACACTGCTTGCGATCTGAGAAGTAGCTAACCCTGAACATCAACATGTTTCAGTCTGAAATCACAAGAGCTAGAATCTCGAAAAAGTTTAAAGCTTAAAACTTTCTTCAATGTTTACAGTTAAGAGACATTACATGAAGCTCGTACGCCGGAGGCTTTCTTGCGAACAACGGAGGACGCATTCGTCGAAACACTAGGGAAAAGAGCGATTCTTGATCCTCCGATGAAGCTCCAACGATTATGGAATTGAATGTTTGAAGAATCAACGCACACTCTAGACTTGATATTGCTGAGAGAAACACTTGTTGTTACCAAGCTCTTAGCTACAACGTTGCGATTCATCATCTGTATCACCAAAAAATGAATCAAATCTAATGAAAAAGCTAAAAACTTGATAAGGACATTAATACTCAGAATCTGAAATTTACAGACAAAGACAGGACCAATCGAACTCACACGGAGTAAATTCAATTTATATAAAATAAGGGTCAATAGCCATCAACTGGGCGATTTGGATTCAAAAGATAAAAATTTAAGGTTATCCATAAGGAATCAGAACTATTCGGAATAGTTAGAACCAGGACATAGAATCTAAACCGACAGTATCCAACAACTGTACATACATACATACATACAGATACATATATATTGGAGAATAAATTGGAAAAGGAAGAAAAAGGGTATACCAAGAGAGATGAAGAAGACAAAGAAATGCAAGAAGAAAAAGCCATCTCCGATTCAAGTTTTCTGAACTCTTTGACAGAAATTGACCCTTCATTAGCTTCTTCAACGAACTCTATTTATATACATTTCATTTAACAAATTTTAAGTTTTTCCACTGAATACAAAAAAGGGGAAGTGGAGAAGAAAGCCTTTCCGTCACTCTTTCTTCCTTTCCAAAGTGTCGACAATTATACTCGTCACTTGTGGCTTTTTGTGCCTTTAGTTTTCGTAAAAATACTTTCTTTTTCTTTTTTTTTTTTAAAGACTAATTTACTTCGATTTCTATAGTTTTATATTGCTAACGATTTGTTCTTTTTGGTTATAACTAGAGACTAATTCTCATAGTTTATAAACGTATTGAATATTTTGTTATTTACCATGATTAACATCGGAACGAAAAACCCAAACTCTGGTGTTTTAGAAGAATTGGTAACATGGCTAAAACAATATTATCATTTCAAAGGAAATTTAAAATGGCTTACTCAAAGTGAATATAGCTGGACAAGACACAAGTCTAGTTTCAGGACAGAACAAGACAAGAGTGAGAGTGCTACTTCTACTCAGCAGTGGTTGTGGCTTCTTCTAAAGACAAAAGTTGGTGTTTCCACCATTACTTCGGTTTCACTTGTATTATATATCATTATATTTTTATTTAGTTTTTATGACCTTGAGAATTGCAATAAGGGAATTAAATCTCTTTTTTTTTTGTCAATTAAGTCAGTTATATATGGGGAAAAATGTTGCCCAAAAAGATTATATATATATATATATATATATTGGGCAAAACAAAATAAATATAAAGAAAAAGATAAATGAACACGTGGCTGATACTCATTGTTTGAGAAAATAAATAGAGTAAAAAGAAGTATAAATTGGGTGGGCTATTTGGTAATGATAACTTATGTCTATTAATGGGCCTTTTTTGACCCACCCCACTTCCGTTTTGTTTGGTCACTCCCACCCAATTTGTTTATTCAACAATAAGAAACACATTAAAACAAAAACAAAACTTGGTATTTTCTCTCAAATCTTTTTAGTTGGTATATGCGCATTTCGATGTATTCGATTGCGACAAAAACTCTTGAAAAAACAAAATGTATAATTCTTAGATGGTAAAATCAATCGTATTATTTTTTTCCTTTTTTTGAAGATTTTTCATAACATATTATACTTCTTAACAGATACTTTTACTTAACAACAATTTATTTATTAGTAAAAAAAATTGTGTTTTTACTATCCATCCTACTACAAAACTAGCAAAACAACGTAAAGAGTTACATATTCACTCGATATAGTTCCAACAATGTTTATATGTGAATTTGTGCTCGAACAGAAATGTATATGATCCACAAGATCCTTGAATATACTTTGGTTAGATACAAAAAAAAAAAAAGAATATTCGAGACTCTTATCTACAAAGCCTATCCTGAAGAAGGCACGTCCACGAATGTTTACATCATAGATTTCCAGTGGGGCCATCTTTTACTTCAAGATATTGTTCAAAATTTCTTCTACACCTCAATCATGTGACAAAGGTTTTAATGTTTTCAAATAATTACTTCATTTCGATGACGACACTTGTTTTTCTTTTTGTGCAACTTCAATGACGACAAGTCAAAGATTAAATACACTTAATTTTACAGTTCTACATCTTTGTAAATTTCATGTTCTTAAGCAGCATTGCCATATGTTTTCCCATTTGCATATTTCAAAATCAAAGATTTATAAAACATTACATATTTATTTCATCAGACATTTGAGAATCCGATAGAAAATGTCTCGCAACCCGGAAAACAAACGTTAAATCCGGAAATTAAAACAGATTATAAAAAGAAAAAAGAAAAACAGATGATAAAATCAAAGGTGGGGGGGAGGAGGGGAGATAAAGTTTTGATGTTTACACAAAGCAATGAAGTTGTGAAATTAAGCACCGGTGAAGCTTGGTGGCTTGTAGGCGATGAAACTGATGCACTGGACTTGACGGGTGTTGTCGAATCCGATGATCCTGATGAAGGCGTTGGGGTACTCCTTCTTGCACTCTTGCACTTCCTTCAACACTTGTGCTGAGTCAGTGCATCCGAACAAGGGAAGCTTCCACATTGTCCAGTATCGTCCATCGTAGTATCCGGGGGAGTTTCCGTGCTCACGGTACACAAAGCCGTGCTACAAAACATATTATACAAACCATAAATCGAGACTCCTAATTTTCATTTTCTACAAGATAATATGTTTTAGATATAAAATCTCTATAGGACCTCTAAGCATAGTTTGAAATGGTTACAAGATTCATATGGTGATTATCTAAAGCTTAATACCATCTAAAGGATCTAGCTATTCTAAATATTTATAAATGATTTTTTTTTTTCAATTTTTCTTACCTCCAACTCGAATTCAACACAGGGAATCCACTTGTTGCGGATAAGGTAGTCAACTTCTTTAGCCAATTCAACATCGGTAAGGTCAGGAAGGTAAGAGAGAGTCTCAAACTTCTTCTTACCAATAGGAGGCCACACCTATTTTTTTTTTACCAATCAACAAAAAAAAATATTAGTTTTATGTAATTCAGAAATAAAACCTATCAATTTGTTATCGTGTAGGAAATATGTATGACCTGCATGCAGTTCACTCTTCCGCCGTTGCTTGCGATGGAAGTAATGTCAGTGTTGGCCTTGCGGGTCGCTGGGAAAGCAGCGGAGGACTTAAGTCCGGTGAATGGTGCGACCATTGTGGCCTGAGCCGGAGAAGCGACCATTGTAGCGGAAGAGAGCATAGAGGAAGCCATATTGCCTTCTCTTTTTTCTTCTTTACTCTTTGTGTGTGACTTAGGTTTTGCTCTAGTGCTTTGGTCATCTATATATAATGGTATCAACAGTGGAAACAAGCCGTGGAGTGATCGGAGGGTTGAGAATCTAGGAGATTGGAGTGGAATAAGATTTAGACCGTTGGATTTTTGAGTGGATATGTGTGAGGTTTAATTACATGGTAACGGCCACAAAGGCTAAGGAAAGGTGGTGATACCCTTATCGGCTTGAACCGCTATAATTATGCCACGTGGAAGATAATTTCATGAATCTTATCTTTATCTATGAGTGAAATGTGTGATGGTGGTGCTACTCATTTTACTTTCCGGTGGGTTTGGCCCCTTCCTTTGGGGGAAATAAATATTTCTACTTTGAGGCTTTATATTTTCCTCCCTATTTATCTTGGATTTGGTTACATATTTTAGAATGATATGGTGAGGCCCAAATCAACCTTGGATTGAGTTAAAAATTTGGAATGATATGGTCAGGCCCAAATTGATAATCTGAAAAATATGTAATCCTAATCTAATGGCAATTGCTGTGAAATGCCAATTTACTAACTAACCATTTATTTAGTTGTATATTCTATTGGTAAAACTGTAACAGAGAAAAAAATGGGTTGACGAAAAAATGGAAAAATATATCACTAACTACTAACAGGGTGGTAACGTGTGGAAACCATAATTTAGATATGAGGTTTGATTAATTGATGCAAAGTTTATTAGAGGTTCAAGTTAACTTTTTAATGAGGTGATTTAACTATTTTAAGTAGACTTGCATTTGTCAGAACTTTTCATAACTATTTTTATAGATAAATGTGTTGATCAAATATAATTAAGATGAATGATTTACTGACTTTTTAATATATTTTTATGTGAATGAAGATACGATAATATAAACAAATTAGAAAGAATTGGCTAAATAAAACACATCTAGAATGGATTTGTTTCATTAGAACCAATTTGCTTCAAATTGAAGGATTAAGATTTATATTAATGTAAAACCAATTGTTCCCCTATAAATTCGTTTTTAATTTTTCATAATATTTTTAAAAAATTAAATTTTATGTTTAGTGATATATTTAATTGTTAAAATTGTTTAATAATTAATTTATTAAAAATTAATTACAAACAACTAAATATAAAATTATAAATTTTTTCTCCTCTTTTCTTCTTTTTCCTCAGTTAATTGTCTTTTTATCTTCAGCCATTCAGCTTCTGACTTAAACTCTCATCCTATTTGTCTCCGTCCTCCTCCTTATCTTATTTGTTGTCATCTTCGTTTAATTTCAGTTGATTATTTTGGTTGGTGAATTTTGTTATTCTTCTAGTTGATTTAATTGAATTGTTGATAGATTTTGAATGTTGTGATTCAATGTTGTTGTTTCATGACCTGAAATTGATTACTTGTTTGTGTAGGGATATAGAGAGCAATGCTTCAGAACAACTTCTAATCTTTGTAAGTTTCTTGTTGTTGTTTCATGACCTAATTATTTGGTTTTAGCCCACAATCCCGAAACCATGGAAAAATGCTAGCCCCTGGGTTTGAATTACTTAGTTGTTGATTTTTATTATTGATTTGCTCCTAATATCATGGAACTGATATTTTAAAATCGTACGATGACGTGCTATACACTCGCGGTCGTATGGATGCCCAACCCTACTTTTACATTAACATTTTTTTGGCTCTTTCGTTTATTTATCTTCCCAATATATTATTCCTTTTGGACATTTTTGAATCGCATCTTCACCTATCTCTCCTCCATTTGTCGTTCTTTTTTTTCAGTTCAATGCATCATCGACAAGAGTTACCACCTTTTATTTTAGACATTCATGGCTTTTTTTTTTTCCTTCTTGATTTGGACTCTTCTAGCTTCACTTTTGATAAAATTCGGGAGAAAGAGAAATTGATAAACAAAAGGAAGAGTTAACGTTGGATTCTGTATCAGAAAAGCTTCCATGCTCCATATATAAATATTTGTACATACTATATGATTATGCATAACACGACAAAATATGTATTCGTATGTTCATATTTTGTATGCATCTGTTTTTCAACTTATTTATCTATGCATCTGACATTATCCTAGACAACATTAAGGAACAGGAGCATGATATCAGAACCTGAAGAAATCAAGTCCCATGACCATGGTCCCTTAACCAGAACAAAGGCCAAAAGTTCAATTAAACCATTGGAAGACTACTCAGGCAAATCCAAGCCATGTCCCATTCATAAATAAATTAAACCACACTAATTTTATATATTGTTATTAAAATATATCACTAAAAATTAATTTATTAAAAAACTAGTCAATCTTTAAAACTACACGGATATCACTATACATACAGATATAACAAAAATATGACATACTGATATTACTATTAAATTATAGTCACTTAACTAATGATTAAATTTATTTTTATCATTTATATATAATAAATATTTGATACAATAATTTATTAAGAATTTATTTTTGCAACTGTTTTGAATTTAGACAAATTTTTGCTACTTGAAAACAACATTCCATATAAATTAACAAAAGAAATATCTCATATATATAAAAACTTTAAAATTTCGACATTATTTAAAAATATGATAAGTATTTCAAAATTCCTTTAAATATGTATATTTATTTTTCTGATAAATAAAAAATGATTCAGATTTGTAACACCAACTAATTTTTTTTTTAAAAAAAAATAACATCACTATATTATCCAAAACCAACTATCGTTTTGATATATTTTTTTGTTTCAGTTTTCAAGCTTCTTTCATAGACGAGGACAGTGCTTGTATATCTAGTTTTTTGTCGCATGATTATGTTCATAATTTAATAAGTTATTAACATAATAGTGGTCAACCATGTGAAGGTCGGCCAATGAGCAAGAGGTAAGGCCAACCTTAACTAGCAACTGCCCAATATTGTTAGATAAACAATGTCGACCCAACCTTAAATACTTGGAATAGATTATTTCAGTAATCCCAATAATTAAAATTGAAAATATGAGAGTGAGAAGGAAACTCTAAAACCACGTTGACCAAATCGGAAACTAAAGGCCGGAAAGATGAGCCAAAAAAATTGTAAGTGGAAAAACCAATGATGATGCCCATAAAAAACAAACAAAACCGGTTTAATTCCTACATCAGCACTTTTTTCCTCTCCAGAAAACCAGGAAATTTTGTATATAATTAAACCCTAAATAAAGGTATAATAGGTTTGAGCTATGACTATGTTTGTTATTTAATTGCCAGTTTTTTCTCTATTGAGAACTTATTGCCAGTTATTGAAAAGAGATAGTGTTCATACTTCATACCTCACAATTTATTTTAAACCTTTAACTAAACATATATGTTATAAAAGAATAGAAGAGTTTCTTTTGTAGTTTGATAGGATATTAGGAATATTATATATATATATATATATTATATCGCCAAAATTAAAACGAACTTCAATATCAATCCATTAAATAAAATTTCCTTTCTTTTTCACATTAAAAAATATTTTTTTCTCATACATAACCAGTTCGAATGTAAATTTATTAAAATTAAAAAAATTTCTTTAAAAAAAAAACTATATTTCATTCTTTTTACAGATAAGATGACATTTTCATACGGATAATATAATATTTAAAGTTTTAAAATCCTATTGTTGAAATTTTATAAAAGAAATCTGGATACATATTTCCTATTTCTTTAGTTGTTTCTAGCAAATGAGAAGCAAGTATATACCACAATCAGTTAATCTTCAAAATAAAAAGAAATCTGTTAATGTCATAAAAAGATATGTCAAAACTGTTATGTTTAGAGTTTTTTTTTGTAAACAAATATATGATTGTAGCTAGATTGCATTGTGTCTTTTTAAAAAAGAAATAACTAGAATAGGTTAGACATCGCCATTCAATGCCAGTTGTTTTAGTGTAAGAAAACTACCGAGTTTAACATACGTAGACACTTTATTAATTTACTTTTTCTTACAACCGTTATTAATTTAGTTTAAAAGTAGAAAAAAATGAATTTATCAAAGTGATTCCATTCAAATATTTTATTAGTAGGTCACTAGAGATGGAGCTACATAATGTAGCCCGCTCACGAAACGCGGCGACTCGACGCGACCACACTTTTTACATTTGCATGCGACTTTGAAGTTCGAACCTCTCCTCCCTATATTTCCCATTTTGCCCTCTTCTCTTCATGTAGTAATTCTCCTTTTCAAATTCACCTTCTCCAATTATTTTGGCAGATCATAAAACTTGGGTCAGATGTAATAAATTATATATATATAAAAAAACGTTTCACTGGTTATTGGCCGATGTGATCACGCGCAACGCATGAGCGTCGGCGACAAAAATATTGTTAGAAAAAATGAAAAGAAATTTGCATTCTATAATAGCAACAAAACGATGGAATTTAAGAAAATGACAATATATTTTGATGTTCAAGTTAACAAAATACTAAAGAAAAGACGCTTCGAACAACTTTTCTGTGAATACAATATTGTGGAACAGGTTTAATTGTATAACATGTTTCTTACGTAATATTAAAATATAATGAACTTTTTATTTCTGCTGTATAAGCTTGCGATTATTATCTTACGATTCTACATCATCATCTAACGTGTTAATTTTTATTATATCTATCTAAAATTATTTTCATAAAAAATTCAGTAAAATATAGATAATGATTAATTATACCCAAAATTTTACTGCTATGTTTTTATCAAATACTAATAACAACTTAAAAATTGTCACGACCTAGATAAAGTTATATATTCATTGCAACTATCAAATGTACTCATAAGAAATGCAAAGCCAATTACGGAATTCATATACTTTTTTGTCGCTTTCGAAATTCACCTAAGAAAAATACACTACACGTCAAGATTTGGAAAAAAAAAAAATATATACAACAACAGTGTCCGAACTTTGATTCAAGATCTCTCCGACCAAACCTATCTGCTTCGTTTCTCTGTTAAATACCTCTCCTTTCGTCTAAGATCAGGACCGTACTGTACTTTCTTCTAACCCGAATTAAAAAAACATTTTTCTCCTCTCATCTTCCTTAAGAAAATGCGTATGAGCTGTAACGGATGTCGAGTTCTTCGGAAAGGCTGCAGTGAAAACTGTAGCATAAGACCTTGTCTCCAATGGATCAAATCCGCCGAATCTCAAGCCAACGCCACCGTCTTCCTCGCCAAATTATACGGCCGTACCGGCTTAATGAACCTCCTTGGCAGTTGGCGCTGGTCCCGATCACCTCCGTCCTGGTAAATTATAATAGATCATTCCTTGTTTCCAAAAACAGAGGAATCTGTTTTTTTTTCTCTATCATGCATCTTATAATGTTATCATCCCCTGTTTTTTTGTCGGAATGTGAAAATTTATTGCTAAAAATAATATTTACTAGAACAAATCTGAATGAAAAACTGACTTCTGAGCTCAGAAACAAAATTTCGGAATAAAGAAAGAAATGTTAAAATGGGTTTTGGAAAACATAAAACTCTGTTTCTTTCTTATACATGCATCTGAAAATGGGTTATCGATTTTTGCAGCGATATTTAGATCATTGTTGTACGAAGCATGCGGAAGGATTGTGAATCCGATTTATGGATCCGTCGGAATATTATGGTCCGGGAATTGGCATCTTTGTCAAGCTGCCGTCGAGGCGGTGATGAGAGGCTCTCCGGTGACCCTAATCGCCTGCGACGCGGCGGTTACTGGTCAAGCTCCTCCTTTTAACAATAACAAGCTCTCTGACATAAGACACGTGTCAAGAGACGAGAACGTAGGGAAGAGTCGGTGTCGGTCGAGCCGTGATGGTGCATGCAAAGAAGAGAGAAACGTCAGGTCGTCGCTTAGTCATGAGTCTTCACTGAGTCATGAGTCGGCGGTGGTGAAGGATGAAGAGAGTATAGTTTCGTCGGAGGAGACGACGACGGACGAACCGAGTTGGATCGGGCTTGAGCTGACTTTGGGGTTATAGCCGCCTGTGGCACGTGGGAGTCACGTGGTTGTGCCGATTTTTTTTGTTTTGTTAATTTAGTCTAATACTTTTTTAATATTTTTTAATTTTGCAGATTTGAACCCAACACAATTTGTCATGAATTTCCGACATATTGTTCTATGCGACGATGAGCACACGTGTTATATTAAGCTCGGACTCGTGTGCAGGGAGTGATTTGAAGGTTAACCAAACGACTTCAGGCTTCAGCAATCTCTGATAAATAAATGCAGAAATCTCCATATAAAGATTAGAGGCTTAAGAAACCAACCAACTCTCAAAATTTGTTAGGATCTACTTTAAAGGCTTAGAAGCACATTTGTATGTGAACCAAACGACTCATGAGCTACATGTATCTTAGATTTTTGTTCTCAAAGGATACATATACAGTATATGTACAACAGGTGTGGACCGTGAGGTGATGGATTAATTTGATAGAGAAGATAATGAGTTTATTTAGTTAATTGGGTCCAAATATTTATTCAACCAAAAACATGGCCCAAACTCTTTGGGACTTGAGTTCTATTATTATTCATTTGTCATTCATTCGTCCTTCTCGACTTGTTGTTTAGGAAATAGGAACGAGTGGTTCTTTTTATGGGAATTATGTAGCAATTACAGTTACCTCTCAAATTTATTATATTTAAAATTTAAATTCAATATTTATGATATTAAAAAAATATTAAAATAATCAAGTTAACTTGACAAAAAAGTAGTATTTTTTATGTTAACAACAAACAATTTTTTCTTTTTTGAATAGTCATAAAACCACTAATCTTTTTTTTTATCAGCCATTAAACAAATAGGGTTTTCACATTTCATTTAATTTTAAATTCTTAAATCTATGGTAAATAAAAAATGTAGACATTTAAAGTAATGTGAAAATATGATTGAATGAAAATATTTGTATTTTGATTTTCTGTTCTACAACTATCGTACACTATATAGTTTGAAAAAAAGATATCTCACAAACCCCATTATAAACCCAAGTGACGATATAGTGTCGACTAAAAACTAATGTGCTATAAATACCGATCTTATCAACTTTGTTTACATAGTAGATTTTCTAATTTAAAATGTGAATTTTGTTTTGAAATCAGATCATCCGAAAATATGAGTTGGATAGAGTTATTGTTGCAACAATGGGATAGTGGTGATTGTAAACAGTGTCAGCGTAAACTCAATCTCTAGGCTAGTTGGTGGGATGACATCAGCCGCATGATTTCAGAGAAAAGATCACTCCAGTGTGATGATAACTTGATCACTTTCAATTCGGCATCAAGTCATCGGTTAAAATTATGTGATTTACGAGTTGAAAATGGCCAATATAATTGAACCATAGGTTGCAGTTGCACCAAAGTGTTACCGGATGTACGATTTTTGCTTCGAAATCAGAATCGCAAACTTTCAAAACTGTGATTGTATAAGCGTCATGAAAATGTGATTCCAAACAAATTTCATTTTGGAAATACGAAAAAAGCTTTTGTACCTTTTCATTTATAAAACATATTAGAAATTTGGCGTTTTCGTTTCAAAAGCTGTTGATTATAGGTGTAATCCAATCTCATCCTTCATAAATTTGTGTAGTAATTGTTGTTCGTAAAACTATTTATCATAAATTGATCATCATTAAATTTAATAGGATTAGATTAAATACTTTTAATGCTGTAAAAGACGATACATGTTGACACTTTCACCATATATCTCTTTTATGTTTTAAAAAAAAATCATTTCAACGCTTCCAAAATATGTCGTTATTACATAACCACGTATGTATGTTCAATTTAAAATCTTATCTTAAAACAGTAAACTTAAATTAAATAATAGAAAAAGTTTTTTTTTTGCGTCTAATCATTATTGAAAGGATATATCATATGCAGAAACCAAAATGGTGACCCATGTACACAACTGCAAAAGTTATATTTTAGTCATTTACCATGTAGAAAATGATTGTTTAAAATGTGTACATTGCATACAAAATTGCAGCACAGCTCCACCACACCGTTACTTCCAACAATGATACTGTAAAAATAGTGCTACATTCGTTTTTTTATATATTTTTTTGTTAGTTATTTGTTTTCTTAAGAGTGAATTGGCTAAATGAACATAAACGATAAAAAAAAAACCTGACATCTTTGTGCATATAATTAAGCTTATAATCATAAAGGAAAGTGAAATGTTCAAATTGCGTTCCTTTTTAACTATTGCTGTGCGCACCGCATGTTAGTTTAGCGGCTATATGTTATTCATTTGATAGATGTTATTCATTTGATAGATGTTGTCTGGATAGCTACTATATACTTGTTGGAATTATATATTAATAAGTAATTTTGGACTTATAATATATAGTTAAATTGTGAATAAGAATTTGTATAGAAGAAATTTTTTCTAATAATATATATTATGGAACAAAGTCACTAAGAAATGAATGATATAAGGAGATCAAATTTAAATTCAAAGATTTTTATAACTTATAAATATTTTGGAGTTAACATCAAGTTAAATTTGTCTATTATGGATCAAATTAAATTCAAATATTTTCATAACTTACAAATATTTGTAATTAAAAATCAAATTAAATTTGATCATTATGACTCTTGACCACCAAGTTTCATTCTTCATTTTGCAAAAGAAAACACCATTAGACATAATTTAGATATTCTTTGAGAAGTTTCTAAGTGTTGAAACTCTCTTGAAATATCTTGTTGGTTTTTGGTGTTGGTAGCTAAAAGATTCACAAGTTAAACAGGTTCTAACTTTCTCCCTATTCTATTTTTCTCTTTCAAGAGTAGATTTTATATTCTAGAGTATATGGTAGAATGTTAGCTTGTAGATTCTAACATGAATGAAGCATGTTAGTCTTATATGTTTGGTTGTATCCTGAGATTCAAAAAATGCATATAAACCGTCTCATTGCGGGCATTTATTGAGTTAAGGAAAGGGATCATCCCGCTTCCAAATGGTTTTTTGTTCTTATGATTCTAAAAACAAAATTCATGTTTATGTTCTTATTAAGTTGTTAATATCAAAAATGATTGTCTTGAATTCATGTTTTGATAATATTACATTAATAATCATGTTCATTAGATTAATTATTGGTCAAAGAATAATATTAAATAGTGTTTAATATGGTCTTGCTATTTAATTATATAATTAATATTGTTGAATTATATAAATGTTATAATTATTTTGCTGAAATAAATTATGATTACATAAATAACAATATTAATGTTTCTACATATATGTATGCATATATATTAAAATATATATATATTTAAATATGAGTTTAATAATTTATTTCAATCTCAATAAATAAATTGTATTGCAAATTGATATTTCTCAAATCCAATTTTATAAGGATCTACAATACTAACTATGCAGAGAGAACGTCTATTCAAGAATGAATCAAACAACTATTAATGGTGCATTTAAACACATGTACTGAATTCAAACATAAAAGTAAAACTGATCCGCTGTCATGGCATCAACAACTTTATCTAGTAACCTAGAATTCTAAACGATTGTTTGAACTTAAAATTTTAGACAAACATTATTGAACAAATTTGATTTCTTCACGATTCGAATTAACATCAACTGTCGTTGGCTAAGGACAAATCGCTCATTTAAGTTCTTTCGTAGCAATGTATTACACTTTGATAAATATATTGAACCTAGAATCATAGATTAAGTGATAAATTCATCAGGACATTAATATTAACTTTATATAAATACAATTGATTGATAAAATCCTATCTATGTTCAGTTCATTGACTCATGAATTCTTTTGAAATCCTTAACTTAACTAGAGAACTACTCAGACAAATATAAATAAAACACAGCAAGAGATGAATAAAAATCAATAATATAATAGATAAATAAAAAAGGGTGTTTAGAAATATTCTCAAAGGTTGTAGAGATCATTTTCTCCAATCTCAAAAAATGCTAAAGTTCTAAAAATCTGCGTAAAACTAGGTATGAAAGTGACAAGAAGTGATATTTTCTAAGAGAAAAAGTAGAAAACTAATGCATTGCATGTCTAGAAAGTGGCCGGATGATTTTTGGGATCTTTATGTCAAAATTAGGTAAGTTAGAAATCTTCCTCTTTTTAATCGTCAGGTTGGGAGTGACTGTTCCATCAAGTGGAGTTCGCCTGGAGCGATTGCTCTACTTTGGAGCGATTGCTCCGAGTAAGAATTTTGGATTTTTACTTTATTTTGACCTTTTTCTGTTCCAAAAGCTCCAATTTTCATACAAAACCTCCTTCTAACTTGAAATAACTAGATAAAAACTAAGAATTCTGATAAAAACTAAAAAAAAAACACGAAAACAATGGTCAACATATCACTAATATAAAGAATTTTATAGTCCCACTCTTCTCTTTGGGTCAGTTGGATTCATTGATACTTACTTCGAAAAGGTTCCTTCTGGTATGTAAATGATAAATCTTCATTAGACTCATGGATTTAAAAGAAACAGTTGAAGTACACTTAACTTGCATAAACTTTCATAAAAGTTGAGATACACACTGGATCATCTACGCCATTTTGGTATGATGTGTGGACGCCGATAGAGAGACTAATCGAGCTAACAAGTGCTTGATGCTGTTTAAACCTGGGAACACAGATTCATACCTTAGTGGAAATGGTTTTTACAATGCAAAGAAAAAGATATCACATAGTCAAGATGCTCAATCTAATTGAAAAAAGATCCAAAATCTATGTCAGAGAAGAATATCACCAACAGATGATGTGAGATTTTGGAGAAGGAGATAGATTTATTTTTAAACCAATTTTCAGCTCTAAAGAGACTTGGAAACTCATTCATGTATGAGGATTGGTATAAAGGTATCTGGTTTTTATATGCGACACTCATATATTCTGTTCTCTCTTGGATCGCAATACATAACAGTCTTTCTACATAGTGTTGGGAAGCAAGGTCAAACCAGTATTACCGCAGGTTAAAAACATTTTAGACCTTTAAAATCCAACATGTATAAGAGCATCTCTATCGGGAGAAACCCACCTTAGTTTCTTATTTACAAAAAAATTATTATTTTAATATAAATTTATCTTCAACCAATAAAATGTTGATATTTTTTAGAACCCGTTTCTTCATAAATTCTTAAAACTCCTAAATAAGAAACGCTTCCTAATTTATCTATACTCTCTCTCTTGCTTTCCTATTTTTATATTATTATTTTTATTGAAGAAACTCTTTTAGCATCCCCTCGATGGAGATGCTCTAACCCGCAAAAAAAAAAATTAGAGCACCTCCATCGGAGGTTTTAGATAGGGTTCTTAATAATATTTTAATAAAAAAAAAAGAAAAGTACCTAAACAAAAAAAGAGTCGTTTCTTATTTAGGATCTTTTAGAACCAGGTTTAGAAACCCATATGACATGTGTAGGTTTTTGATTGGTTCTATTTTATTTATTTAAATAAATATTTTAATTATATTAAAAATAATATTATTAAAATTTTTATATACTCATTTTTGAGTATCCACTGATGGAGATGCTCTTATATCCGCACTGACTCAGCATGAGTTTGCAGATCACTCACGTGACCCATAAATATTTTAATAATAATAAAAACTAATTTATATATATTTTAATTAAATTATTGTTTTTAGTACTAAAGTTTAAGTATTATAAAAATGAATGCATATATTTTTTGAAATAAATATAAAAAATTAATTATTTAATACATATATATATATTTATTTTTAATTTAATAATTTTTTTTAATTTTGCGGGTACACACCAATCTGCGGTGTATATTATGCCCACCCTGCCTGTAAAATATATCAATCCGCACCTATCGTATATTTAAAATATTTGAAATTTGTCGACCCGCATCTAGCCCGTGGCGGGTTTATCAATACGGGTCCCTCACTCTATTTGTAAAGGAGACCGCGTCTTATATTGAAATTCACGAGGTCTCATGCGTTCTATACCAAGACCCCTTGGTGACACGTGACCATCTCTACTTTAGTTGCAAGTAATCGGAGGAGATGTAGAAATGATTCACTCAACAGCTTCTTGCATCAAACTACACAACTCAATGGAGCAACATACTGGAAATCATTGTTGACTCATCACAAGATAAACTTCGTCTTTCTCTGGGCTACAGTTCACTCTATATGGCGGGAAAGAAATGGGAGAAGACATGGTGAACCTCCTCTTTCTCCATCTCGCCTTATACAATGCATAGACAAACAGATTCTCTTCAATTTTGTTTGCTTCTACATGAAACTTAGCCTTTGGTATTTTGTTTAGTCTTTTCAATAATGTTTTCTTCAAATAGCACTAAAACAAGTTATAGTCATTTTAAAAAATGTTTATTTGGTTGAATTAATTTTACATTTATTCAAAAAGAAATTAATTATTAAAAAGTAGAAAACTTGGTCTGACCAGTCGGGCCTGGTTGAACCATGACCCAAAGGTATAATCTGGTTCAACGTCCGGTCCGGGTTTTATATCATTGCCAACGTAAGATCTATCTATATCATAGCCATATTTTCTCAATTCTTTCGTAACTACTACTATTTATCTTTACTACATGTAAATTTTAACCTATATAAATATTAATTCTTCAAAAATCAAGTGGAAGTATATCGGAATCGATCGACATATCTAGAACCAACATGGCTAATTGAAAAAAATAAAGAAAGAGAATCATTTGAGGTCATGGGCAATTGGCGAGAGGAGAACGACCGTGTCATGAGGCCCGAGTGTTCTCTATTTCCCGAGTGATGGAGAGTGGAGGGATCGGGATCATGTTGTAAACAGTTACTACAATATTATCCAAATATATAGTAATAAACATTTTGTTTTTTGAGCAATATATTGTATTTTACTATTTTAAGGTTTGAAAAGGAAAATAGATGACCAAGAGCAATATTTTGTATTTTACTACAATATTAATCAGTGTGGTTTCCTCTTGGCTATTGTAAACGTGGTAAATGGCAATAAAACTCATTGCAAAAATCGTTTCAATTACAAATTAAACACAATTACTCTATTTATACTCATTGCAAAATTGAACACAATTACTCTTCATTTATACTCATTGCAAAATCGTTTCAATTACAAATCACTCAAAATTCAGTACTCTATCAGGAGGCTTGATAAGATAGGTCTTCCCCTTTACGAATCCAATGGCTCCAAAATTAATTGAACTCCATACTTAGGTTTTATAGTAAGCACAACTATTGGAGCATGTCTATAGTTCTCCGATATTTTGAAACTGAATTTGGAAACAAGCATTGCTAATATTATCTTTGCCTCCATTATTGCAAAATTCTGGCCAATGCAGTTCCTAGGACCAGCCGCAAAAGGCATGAAATGACGACTAGACGCGAAATTTCTAGTAGAAAAGCGTTCGGGGTTGAATTCAGTCGCATCTTCCCCCCATAATTCCTTACTATGATGAATCGCCAGGACAGGGATCCATATAGATAAGCCTTTAGGGATGATTAGGTCGCCGAGTCTTATGTCTTCAAATGCCATTCTTGGTAGAAGAGTGGCAGGAGGATACAGTCTTAATGACTCGTTTATCACTTTGTTTAACTGTTGAAAATTTTAAAAATAAATAAAGATAAGTTAGTTGAATATTCTATTATATAACCTTATTAAGAATCATATCTAGCAAATTTGTTAAGTGCCTTATGACTCTTTCTCAAAGATCTTTTACTTAGTTTTAAGAATTGCCTTTCTTTCAAGCTGTCAAAATCGAATCATTAGTTAATAAATGATTTTGTTATTTTTTGCAGTATTTTATGAAACGCATGTTGTAGTGCTAATCTTTTAAACAAGTTGGCATATTTTATTTAAATATTTCTTAGTTCCATTTTAAAGGTGGAAAGCCAATCCATCATGAGTCTGTCTATCTATCTAATCTAAAGCAATGCTAATTTAAATATCATCTTATTCTAATAAGCATCAGTTCCAAAAATAAATATCTAAAACTGGTGTTGTGTCATACATGACATGAATTATCGGACTTTGAACTACATCTAATCAACAATTAACAATTTTTACATTGTTGTTTATTTAATTTAAATAATTTACAGGGAAATAAATCAATAAAAATTGCTGGATATATATAGATATATTTGTGGATATATGTATATAGAATAATAAAAATTAATGTATTTTTCCCCGTATACATATATCATTGAAAGTTGACCAGATATGTACGAGATTTAGTTACGGAAGAAGCACTATAACTTAGTGGCATTGCCTGTAGTGTGTTGAATGAAGGTAGTACCCCACCCGCACCCATAAAAAAAATGGCGTTACAAAATAAAACAATTTAAGAAAATAAAAGAAGTGATTGTGATTCTATCCCAAATATCGACCAAAGTCAAAACTTAGTCGACATGTGTATACTGATGCATAACGCATATAAGACATTAACAGGTATGTTTCAGTTATATTGATATATTTACTCTTTGTTTTGTTTTGTTTTTTTTTTTGTTTGAATTAAAGTGTTATAATATTGCTCTTAAATTTTTAAATTTCATATTTTATTATAAAATACTTTTGTGAGTTTATTGGAAAAAAAAACACGATGAACTGTCTCTTTCCATTATTATATGGGGGCTTTAATCGTTTTTTTAACAGAAAGAAATACCTTTTTTAATTGGATTTAATTGGGCAAGGAGCGTCCATGTGATTTTTTATTTCTTTTTATAACTGCGTCCATGTGATTTTGTCCGTCTAGCGCCAAGGATTTTATTACGTGGTGATAGAAACCATTTGTTCCATTGAAAGAAGTTTTTTTTTAGAAAAGGAAAAATGTAAGTGTGAGTGAAAAGAACGTACCGAGGTAAGACTTGAGAGTTGTTCCATGGAGGGGACACCGTCTTGACCACAAACTTCCCGGACCTCACGACGGACTTTGTCCTGCCACGTGGGATTATGAGCAAGGAGCATGAGGGTCCACGTGAGGAGAAGAGAGGTTGTCTCATGACCAGTGAAGAAGAAAGTCTTGCACTCATCCATTATTATCTGAACATTGAGGTTGTTTTTGTTGCGATTCATCTGGTTCAAGAGAAGCCCTAAGAGGTCGTCCCCGTAAGAGCTACTCCGACCGATCTCTACATTGTCTCTCCGGCTCTCTATAATCTCCATCAAAAGACGTTCTACGTCCGTTTTCAAACTCTTTATCTCTCGATTGTATTTGCTCGGTAGAAACCTATAAAGACACAAAGATTAATTACACGTTGAGTCAACGTTTTTTATTACGATAATAAAGGTCAAATAGTTGCATGCAATCTTTTTATTTTGGCGCAAGTGAATCAAGAATTACTGACCATGTAAAAATATTAATGCTTTTATACTCATTTCCAGTGTGTTATTTCACTTTTAGTTTAATAATGTAAATACTGTTGAATTAAAATTTCATCAATTTGATTAACCCTATAGAATTCATTTAAGTATTTAACTAAAACCATATGTATAAATATATTGTAGAATGGTTATACTTCCTCTGGTTTAGATTATTTATCATTTTCGAATTGTTTTCTTTTATTTTAAATTAAGTGTCCTATTAGATTTTCAATGCAGAATTTTATGCAAAGTTCTAATTTTATGTCTATTTATATGTATTAATAAAAGAAAAAATGATGTAGTGTATTAATAAATGATATAGTAAATTTTTTAATATGTGTGAAAAGATATTTAAATTAAAATGGAGAGAGCATATAAGTTGTAGTTCAACACAAATATGTTATTAATAAAAATTTCACTAAATCACATAATTAAAAGGAAAAAGAGGGAGTATATAAATTGTAGACTCAAATGTATTATTAATAAAAAATTTACTAAATCGCATAATAAATTAAAATCCTTAGACGACATTTAAAATGAAATGGAGGGAGTATATAAGTTCAGCACTAATATGTTATTAATAAAAGCTTACTAAATCGCATAATTATTTTATGGGAATTATATCAATCATATCCTAAAAGCAGAAATAGAAGAAGAAGAAGAACTCACCGGCTGCCGGGAATACAGAGAAGGCGAGTGGACTGAGCGCAGAGTCGCTGAAGGACAGTGAGTAGACTGAAAAGCTCCATTCCTTTGTCGTAACTGCTTCCGAACTCCGTCCTCGATATTATATCCGCCGTGAGCCGCCGCATCTCCTCTCCGATCTCCACCTCTTTATCATCTCCTCCTCTTTCCTTAACTTCCTTCCTTAGCTTCTCCGCCATCATCCTCGTGCATTCCACCATATGCTTCGCATATCCTTTGAGTCTATCACGTGTGAACGCAGGAGCTGCCAAGTGGCGCTGCTGGTGCCAAGCCTCGCCGTTGGCCATGAGAAGACCACGCCCGATAAACCCTTTAGTCCCTTGCTGCTGGAGCCACGATTTTCCGGTGACGGAATTGTGCTTCGTCAGCAATTCTTTAATCATCTCCGTCTCCGTCAAGCACAGTCTCGGCTCCGTCCCATTCCATAGTATAAATCTCTTCCCTGCAAATGGGAATTTTCGTGATTTCACAATATGACATGGCTTAAATGTATGTATCCCAATGAAAAATGCATTGTACGCATGTCCAGTCTAGAGCATATATTGGCAAATGTAGCCATAATTTAAGGCTTTATTTTTTTGACGTCAATATTCAAGAAAAACTAATTGAATTTTAAATAATAATAAAAACATACGTAAGAAAAAATTATTTTTAATCTTACACACATGACATCCAGAAACGTTGGACCGGGGTACGTACCATATTGTTTGGACCAAGCGACGTAGTGAGGGAGAAGACGAGGAACGATATTGTGGTGGATGGAGGCGCAATGATCGGAGACAGAGTAAGAAACCATTTTGGAGATGTCGATGATGTTTCCGGTAAGGAGGCGAGGATTTGGGCCGGTGATGCCTTGACGTTCCATTAACTTCTTGATGCGTCTTGGTGTGAGGAAGTAAAACCAAATGGAGTCGTATAGGACTCTTAGTATCAAGGTCATCACTATCACGAGGACATACTTTACTAAAACAACCATCATTTTCCTCTCTTTATTTTCTTTTATTTAAAGAAGAATGAAGATACTGAGAGAGAGAGAGAGAGAGAGAGAGAGAGAGAGAGAGAGAGAGAGAGAGAGAGAGAGAGAGAGAGAGAGAGAGAGAGAGAGAGAGAGAGAGAGAGAGAGAGAGAGAGAGAGAGAGAGAGAGAGAGAGAGAGAGAGAGAGAGAGAGAGAGAGAGAGAGAGAGAGAGAGAGAGAGAGAGAGAGAGAGAGAGAGAGAGAGAGTTTGGTGAAATGTAGGGCACAACATTACTGAATACCACAACATGTATTTATAATGCTGCATGTTGGACATAGCTTTTGTGCTATATAGCGTATACAACTTTCTCACTGACCAAAAAAATAAAAAATATTTTTCTGAACTAGATATCTCTAAAATAGTTACGGTATTGTTATTATAATTTAATCACTGGTTTATATATATATATATATATTAATTTGAAAACGAAGGATCCGTATTGTTTTATGTCGATTTACGTTCTTTTATGATTAGAAAGAAGATTGCCGTCAATTAATAAAGGAAAAGCAGTGATGGGTAAAGATTGCGTATCTTGGGAATGAATATGAAAATCAAATGGAGGTTCTGTGCATTTCTACAATCTTAACCTAATAATATTCTTTTACACTTATTATCTTCATTTACTTTTTCCTTTTGGTTACCGTAACAACCGGTTAATTGAAGGATTTTTTTGAACATATTTTGTAAACAAACGAAATGACACAAACCTTGAATAAGCAGGTTTATATATATATATATATCTCTTTCACGTTGAATAGAACACAAACTCCCGATGAAAACAAAATATTTTGAAGGCTAACATCGTACTTGATATAAACCTATAAGTCAAAAATATATAAACCTATCGGTTTGTATTAGTATCCTTCCTCACTATGTCTATACGGAAACTCAAACCCATCATATGTATGTTGGTGACAACAACAATATTGACAGCCCCTTCAGAAACATCTGATAAAATTAAAATCATAGAGAGAAGATTAGTATGATCCATACATAAGGATAACACACAAATTGAGATAGGTCTAAATTATTTTTGGTAAAAAAAACTTTGTGATCCCTTAAGTTTTTTTTTATCAATTAAATAATTTGGTGATTTTTTTTATAACTTTGTCATTTCCCAAATTTATGATATATATATTTCTTTAGTTTTCTTATTTCAAATGATTTCGTAAATTTCTTAAATTTTATACAAGAGCATACTATAATATGTTTCTTCTCCTCTCATTTTTAGAGTCATGTTGAATCTACTATTAAAACAGAATAATCATATATAATTAACTTTCTATTCACATGTTAATTACATAAAATACCATTCAATTTTTATTTTTTTTTAAAAGATTTTCATAAAGGACAAAAATGTTAAATCACTTTTTAATTAATTTAGTCAAAATCTTTTTATTTTATTTATTAAATATATTTCTATTTTTATTATAACAAAATCTTATAATTTGTTTTTTACTTTTTAGATAACTAATTGAATTTCATAATTATTATTAAAAATAATAAAAATTAATTTTGATTCCATTTTAGTTTAAAAACGAAAATGAAATTTCTTATGATATTTTATATATAAATTTCATAAATATAAAACAAACATGATAGATATAATTAAATAATTTAATAGACAACTTATTTTTTAAATTATACATGATCAGATTTAAGTTATTATATGCACAAAAATATAAATTCATATATCTTTAATATAATTTGTTCTTAAAAAGTAAATATTGTAAAGTAACATATTTAAATTAATATTAATTAATCTTATATTTATAAAATGAAGATATATAAATTTATAATATTAAAATTAGATTTTAATATAGTTTTAAATTAAAAAAATAAAGCATAAAATTAATAAAATTTATATTATTTGATTATATGATGTATCAAAAAATAAAGCATTAAATTATTAAAATTAATTTATATTTTGACCAACAAAAAGGGTTATTAAAACAGATTATTCTATTTGATGAAAAATATCACTAAAATTAAAATCATTGTGAGACGGTTGATATAGACAAATTATACTATTTCAACTTTAATATAATTATATTTATTTAATTATAAAACATTAAAAATACAAATAAATTAGATATTATTTCATAAAAATATAAAATCTTTTAAATTTAATATAATACATATTAAATTTATATCACTTAATATTTACAATGATTGTTAAATTAGAAATAAACAATAAAAATATATAATGTATTGAACACTATTGATATAGATATTTATTAAATCAATAATCATACTATAAATATAAGAATAATACAAATGATATAATATTTTTATCTACACCAAAATAATTTTTTAACACATTTAAATATTTAACTTACATAAGTATATATTTCACACTAAGTAGAAAATATAGAAACGAAGACAACTAATAAATACGTCCATCTTGAGATAGAGATAAAATTTGCTAAAATATTTAATACATTTATACCAGAAATAAAATTGTTAACAAATTAAACATCAAAAAGAAAATTAAAATTAAAATTTCTCGTTATTAGGACAGGTAAGAATCTTGTAATTCATTAAAGTGTGAGACTTCTATCTGGCAACTTCGATATATTTAGTTTGAAGAAGATACTACTATATCCGAATTATATCACTTATTGAGTACATCAAATGGACGAATCTAATGATAATTAGAAAGAAAGAAAAAAAGAAATCTAGCGGATCAGTTTTATAGTGACAACCAATCGATATCATTAGATACATCAAGATTCCATTTTAAATAGATAACTCAAAATCTAATAATAATATAATTTAGTCAAAGATTGCAGAATCAAGAATTAGAAAAGACGATCACATAAACCTTAATTCAAAAATCAAAGCTAGGAGTGGATGTGAACACGGCGACTGAACATTTCTTTTTCTACAACGTGCAACACAATCCCATCCCATGCCAAAACTTGTAGGATAATCAATCCCCATAGTATTAGTAAGTTTCAAAAGAAGCTTCATAATTTTATTTGCTATCAGTACAGACCCATTTTGTTGGTAAAATTAACTAATTAATGATCATTCTCTTTTCTTTTGCATAGTATTATTCGGTAATCCTTAAACAAAAAGTCGGTAAACAATAATATTTACTAAAAAAAACATAAACCGATAATTGCTTCTACTAACTACATTGGTTCTTATTTGGACTATTTTCATAAAAATCAAAATCCTAATGCTGTTCCAAGAGATCTAAGAATTCACAACTTTTTGTTGTGGTGCTAACAGCTTTGCCATGTTCATAATCTTAAAGGGCTTTTTTTTTGTAATTAAAATAAATTCAAAGAAGATCAACTTTTCAACTCAGGAGAAAAATCGATAACGGAAAGTATGAAGCAGAGTCGTATTAATGATTAAGAGTCGATGACCAAAAAAAAAGGTGATAAGGGCCCATAACGAATGCATGTGACAAAGTATTTGTTTCTTCGTTCCTCGGGTCAAAAGAGAAATAAAATGATGAAAATGAGGAATAAAAAGAAGAAGTAGCAATTGAAGTTGTGTGGGCATTCCAAAGAGAAGAGAAGAGAAGCGAAGAAGGCCTTCAATAAAGATAAAAAAAACAAATTGAAAAAGTGGACGTTTTGTTACATTTCAAGTATTTGACAGTGTTTTCTCAGGACATCACCAAGTGTTCTGTGTAAGGAAGGCTTCGAGATCTCTCAGCACAATGTAGTATGGGAAGGGGAAGGAATCCATAAATGTCATTTGCTCCAGAGTTTTCTCCGTTTGTATAAATTCCTGTTTACAAAATAAAAACAGTTTTTAGCTTCATGACAACTAGTTTCAATCTCATATTTAAGGCATAGATAGGAAGAATTAGACATACCTTCAAATCCAGGACAGATTGTTCCATCGACAAGTAGATATACCAGATTGAAGATTGGTTATGAGATTTTCTTGTTTAACTGTTAAACCTGAGATCATCTTGATACCAGATTATGTGTTGAAAGACTGTCCAAAATCATGTAACATCTTTATGCTTCCTTTCTTTTCGAAACTTGCAACCGCCAAGCTTCCCATCTCAAGCTGTGACATTGCTCGGCACACAGTTGCCAAAGCTCTAATAGCAAAATCACCACATCCACTTTCCGACATGCTACGTCAGTCATCCACAGCAATTACAACCTGGTAATCACTCTTGTTTGGCTTTGTCCTCCTCAACCAAATTTTATCTTTCCGATAGTGACTTGCTATGTATGGAATAACCTTTTTCATGTTGATCCTTTTACCTGTTCTGTAATCACCACTGAGCTTGCTAGTAAGTGTGGGTTCCAAGATAAGACGCAGCTGCTCAGCCAGCTCCTGAGACGGTTTCGCAGCAAGCAACTCACATCTCCTCCAAAGAATACTTCTGGCATTAGGATCAACCTCATTATTCTGAATGTTTTCCGAGTCCTTATGGGGTCACCTGCATCCAGTAAGGATTACATGCATCTTCCCCCAAGGACGTAGAGTCCATCCTGCTGTTACCATCACCAACATTCTGGATAGTAGAAATCTCTTGGTGGATCCTATAAGGATTCACCTTGTTTTGTTGAGATGTAGATGACTGGCTCTGAGGAAATTCCATCTTTGTGAACCAGAGTCCACACCAGAAATATTATCATTACAGAAGTTTGGTTTCATGTCTTCTGACATGACTTCTTTTCCTTGTATTGGTTCCGTTTCGGATTTCTGTTCAAGATCATTTCCAGGATCTTCTTTTTGGGGTGATTCAGACACATCTTCAGCCGTAGCCTCCATTGTTTCCTCATCAGGCTCTTGCTTTTCTTGATCATTTTCACCTTCTTCAGGATGCTTTTGATCTTCTGGACAAGGTTCTTCCTGCTCATCTTCCTTTCCATCTGTTTCGTCAGTCTCTATGACATTATCAGTCTGTTCATTGTCCAAATCAGGAGTTAGTCCAGATGGATCTGCAAGTGCTTCTTCTTTGTTCGGGATTTCATCTTCTAAATTTTCTCCTAACATACTTTTATCCAAGCTAATTACAACTGATCTGCTAAATTTTGGCTATATACATTTAAATTGGTAACTTTAATTCATTTTTAATAACATGCATTTCATCAATCTTAAGTTTGGATAAAACAAGATAAGCCTATATTAAATGAATTCATTTCTACATCTCCCTTGATTTTTGGACCAACTTACAAGAAGTAGAATTGTTACAATTGACTTTACAAGTTGACATCATTCATTGAGAGTCCTTTTCGATTCCATAATATATCAGTTGAGTTCAAATTTAGACAATCTTTTAGTTGTGAAAGCCGAGGAACTTCAATTGGATTAACATTTGTCGCAGAAGCTCTTGTTATATTATTCAACATTATATCCAAATCTGATTCGTAATCTTCTATTTGGGTTGCTTCTTCTTCTACAGAGATGTTTGCATTGACAAAACACCTACACTAACATAATAATATTATTACAATAATCTTTAACAAAATTATTAAGACATAAAGAACGTCACATGTAAACTAACATAATCATATAAACATAACAAAAATCTAGCTGAAAACAAATCGTAGAATAATAAAATCAAACTATATAACTAAAAAACAAATATCAAACATAAAGCGACGCATGAAACATATGGTCAACTGTGGTGGTTCGAGAATAATTAACATAGAATATAAATGATAATCTAAGTACATAAACACTATAAAATAATGATAAAATAAAGAGATTACCTGTGTTTTTAGTCAAAGAACAAGACTGTTTAGCAATGTGATAATGAAATAATTTGTTAATGATATATACACATATATGTTCACGTGAACATTTTTTTGAAAACCATATATATATATTTTGCCTTATAAATATGTTATACATACTTCGCATTCAATCACTCACGGTAAATGAATGTGGTACATGATTCCGTGAATGAGGCCATTAATGATTACACATGTGGTAACTTCGAGGTCTCTCTGCACAGAAGAGTTTCGATGACGATCACTCACGTAGTCTCGCGGAAGTATCTTTGTAGAATATATTTTTAAAAATTCCTAAATTTTCTAAAAACTTGTAAAATGTAAGAAAAATATTTAATCAAATATGTAAACTTTAGTGTAATATGAAAATATATTTTTAAAATTTCTTTTTTTTACAGTTCGACTTTCAAATGTAAATTAAAAGTTTGTATCATACAAGAATGTATTCTATTCAAATAAAAAATGAAAATTTGAAGAAAAAAAAATAACAAATAATAAAGCAAGATAAAAAACGCAATTTTTATTCACGAAATTATTATAAATGAGATATTATTAAATTAGAAAAAAAATTTACATAAAAATATAATATCGCACGTCCAACCGGGAGTTAATTTCACCCTTCATTTTTTATTGTCTTTTTGAAATTTTGGCTTAAGTTTTTTTTTTTTTGTTTATGGCCCGATTACAATTGTATCTACTGCCGACAACTGAATTTGTTAAATATATCTCAGATATGTTAAAACTTTTTTTTTTCTAAAAGCAAATATGTTAGATGATTTACTAAATTATTTAAAATTTTCAAAACAAATAAGATTTTGTATCGGTTCTAATTCAGTTCAGGTTTGTTGTTTGGTTTCAGTCTTTTTAATAATAAAAAAAGATATTGTAACAAAAATAAAAGTTGTATAACCTCTCAAACTCAATTGAAATGAGGCAGATAGTTATATAACCTCTCAACCTCACAGCTCTTTCACGAAAGGGAAAAAAAAAGCTTTTATCGTATTCGTTTTCTAATACTTAATCCTCCTCGCTCTTATTTCCAGCCATTGTCTTATCCGATACATCAACATCAGCTCCGACACGGCCCTCCAGTGGCCTTTCTAGCTGTTGCGGTTCGAGATCATCTGATGTATCATCTAAGGCTGGCGAATCTGCTTCAGCTGAAGGAAGTTTGATATCAACTCCAATATTTACAAGTTCAGAACTCTTACGATTCTCAACTGAATCTTCGTTCAATTCAACAAGATGATCATTGGATGAGGTTTTGTCATTCTCCCTTGTAAGAGCTTCTTCTATGAGGCACGACTCCTCTTCGACCCCTTTGCTGTTGTCAACCAAATCTTCTCTTGTGGTGTCAGCAGCACGGTCAGATGTAAGATGTTGATCATCAGTTTCTTCTGCAAATGGTGAACGATTTGTCTCATTTGGTTCGTCATCCTCAATAGAAGAGCTTCCAGGAAAGCCTGGCTCCTCTTCAGCAATACTTTCTGTCTTTGGCTCTGGCCCTTCAAGATTTGTGGAAGCAGGAAAAGACTGGAAAGTGTCCCAATCATCATCATCATCTTCATCATCTCCATCCTCATCAATTTCTTCGTCGATTCCACTTTCTACGGTGCTAACCTGATTGACTGATGTTGGCACAGTGGACGATGTTTCTGCTTTGAACATATCAGTAGAAGAGGAAAATTTCTCAGGTATTGCTACCACAGGTGCTGGTAATTTAATATCCATTGGTGAAACCAAGGATTTTGGCTTCGGAAGGGCGCTATCTTGATAAACGGAAGCACGGATAATATCCTAACATCAAAAAGATAAGCCCATCAATTAACTAATTTTGCAGGAAACGTTAACTGATTCTATACAAGATAAAAGTTTGAATCACCGAGAAAAAAAAACAAACAAACGGATAGCCAAATTTTGGTTGATAAAAGGGATAGGCGAGTTAAATCAAATTGCATGCATTCAAGAACCTGAAGCTGCTGCCGGTGTGTTGTTGGCAGCGACAGCAAAACATCCTTAAAGTGAACAGCTGAAGAAGGCAACTGAGCTAGATGGGAAACAAGCCGCACAGCTACAGTTCTTAACTCGAGGACTTCCTGGTATTGATCCATGAAAACCAAAAAACTAAGAAATTTACTCCTGCATTAAGAGGAAGCAACAAGTTTCAAAGGTTGCAGATTTACAGGCCGGGATAGGAATGAGACCTGAGAAATGCCATCTGAAGTTTTAGAGAAAACCACAAGAATGGATTCAAGGAAGAGGCTCATGAATCCCTTCTGAAGTTCATCAACATTTGAGTGTGTCTGAAGTAGCATTATGAACCGCAAGCATTCACCAGCTATAACGACCGATTCCTTATTCATAGGTTTCTATCCAAAAGAATAAGAAACAAGTCAGTTATCATAGTTTTCTAAATATAAAACAGGTCAGAATTTCTCTTTTCTGTTGATACTGGAAGGACGAAACGAGAAAACAACCAGAAGCGCCCTCTCCATCAGACTGAAAATATCTCCAATAAGTTCCCCAACAAAGAAGATCACAAAACTTTTCTCCTCTGTGTTGTTGTAACGTTGTACCAAGCTTTTTAGCACTTGTAACGCAGTAGCTTGAACCTGCATATTTTTGAACCAATACTGTTAAGAGCTTGATAACTAATATATGACAAGAAGGAAAGTCTCAGTTACCTGCACATTGGAATCTTTAAATACTGCTGCTATACTAATGTGGCAACTCTTCAACACGGCAATACAGAGAGAATTGGTCTCAGTTTCATCTCCTGGACAATCAAACTCGTAGGCAAACTTAGCCAGTGAAAAAAGTTGTTCCACACAGAATGCAAGCTTCAGCTGAAGAAGCTTGCGTAACCCTGATCTCTTGTTGTCCAGAAGATGGATACCGTCGATACAATCTTTAGTCAGATCACCAACCATGTGCACACAAGCACCAAACATTGCTCTTAGATGGACACTACTACCGGCAGCAACATTAGTGGCATCTGTAATAAACGATTCCATTAAACAGCGTCCACAAACTTTTTAATGTCCCAAAAATGGAAACAAAAGCTTTCAGCTGCAGCACATCAACTTCACTGTTCTGCATATGCAACTTCGGGGATCTCATAAAGCAGACAGAACGCATAATGATCCATACTTAATGAAAGGGTGTACCATCAAAGCGAACCCAACGTCTTTCAGAAATTTACACCATCTGATAACCACCACTAATCAGCCTAGTAGACAAAAAGTTAACCTAGTTCCATCTCTAAAACAACTTATTCTGTTCACTCTTTCAAACTCTTGGCGATGCAGTTCTATTTGAGCAAACGCCATAGTGTGTAAATATTGTATTTTGTATATGCTTCATCTAAGAATAAGGTTATTGTTTCGACCTATGTAGCTAAAATGATAATGTCCCTTATTTATCATATTATCACATTAACTGTGGATTCAATTTTCATACCAGTAGAAGGTTTTTGTGACGATGTTCTGGTAAGCTTAAGCAATAACTCATTGGTGGACTTTACAATCTCAAGAGCTTTTGGTAGGTAGGCGTCCGTTGGGACTTGCCGGATGCACTTGTACCCACTTAACAGTAACGCCAGAGGTGCCGACATCAAACTATACTGCATCACACCAGCAATCATCTGTTAGATGTAAAGAATGCAACATATAAACATATCCAGAAATGAAACTGATAAAGCAAAAATCCTTCAAAGTTTCAACGTCACCTTCAGCTCAAAACGTGTCACTAGTGTCTTTATGGAGATAAATAGAGGAGACAGCAAATTATCCCAAATGTCATCATCATCTGGCGGAATTTCATTATGCCTGACAGAAAAGAATAAGCCTTTATTATAGTTTCTTCCAGATGAAATTTCCCTTGACATGATTTTTCAGGTTCAAAATAAAGAGAACTGGACATAGCTTCCAAAGATCTCCTGGTAAGTGCGCACCTGTGGAGAATTTTGAACAAGTACCCCAGACAGAGTTCAATGGTCGAGTAGGCAAACTGCTCACTTTCAAGAAAATCTTTTGGACAGTTTTGCGAAATCTGTTGAAACGTGAATAACAAAATTATACCAATAGTTGCATATTTTCTGATGAACAAGGCATATACAGTACTAAAAATTTAATCAGAAATCAGTTGATACGAGGAAGCTCATCTAAAGGTGGTATTATGACCATGAAATATGTAATATTTGTTGCTATGCCTATGGCAGCGTAAGTGATGAATGATATAATAATTTCTCCTACAAGGGATAGAAATAAAAGCGAAAAAGAGCAGAACTAAAATTTTCAATGAGAAGCGATGGTTTCAGTAAAATCAACAAGCCATGTACCTGCTGTACTACGGATATTGCAAGGATATCCCATGAACTGTCCATATAAAAGGAATACGAGAAAACCTGGATGAGTCACAAAAAGAAATTAACATAATCAGAATAGTGAATAACTAACCAAAGCTAACAGCCTATTGCGCTTGGACATGGATAAAGCAGAAGCCAGTCAGGAAAAATAAGAAAAATGTGGGGTGGAGTAGATCTGAACAAGGCACAAGATATTATGTGTTCGAAAGAGGAAGTATGTGATTGCTTCAACCAATATTAAATCTTTTCTAGCTAATAATATAAGAAGTACAATCGAATGGTGTGAGACGAATTTCAAAGGAGATAAAATCTTTGAGCACCTACCTGCAATACTTCTTGGCAGAGATCTATGCTAAGAAAGCCACTGGCGAAAAATCTTTCAGCAGAAAGTGATAGGAAAACTGGTAAAACAATTTCATATAACTTTAGGCCCTGGAACGAAGATTCCTTAATGCTGGAGTCTCCACTATTTTGTATTTTAGCTGAGCCAAAAGGTATTATTTGTGTATTAGAGACTGAATGCATCGCCTGAAATAAGACAAGTATAGCGAAGCCCCATAGAAACTGATAATCTTCAATCTCTAGGGTGACCATGCGATGTCTAGATATTAAGGACCTATCAGAAAATCCTTCTACACTAAGATTCACAGGAATCGCATCCAGGACCAAAGCTTGCAGGATCACAGGCCATGCCTCTTCCAGACAAGGCTGTAGCCTTCTTGACACAGTATGTGGTGGGATTTCATCTAAGATTGAGAACTGCTGCAGCAAGTCAAAAGATCTAATTAGAAGATAGGGGAGCACAAGGATAGAAGTGTCCAGCTAAAAAAGAGAGAAAGTAGTACTGTTAAGTGTTAACTCACATTACTTTTGAGGTTCTGAAATAAGCAAACATAACTGTATCCCCTTAAGACCTGAATCCAGTACCTCCCAAGCAGGTCTGAACTCTTGGAAAACAATGGCAATAGCGCTTCAAATTCTACTGGCACCTCACCATGGTGTTTCCTCAAGAATGTAAATATGTAACACTTAAGCGAGGCATGTGCAGCAAGAAGCCTGATCTTGATCTACATTGCAAGAACAAGACTACTTAGTAAAGCCAAATGAAATACAAAAATTATACGTCTTGTTGCTTATGCACCTTGCTTGTGACCCATTCAGCAAATGAAGGATAATATAATTCGTTGAAGTCATTGAGCGGACGTGAAAGTAGAGAAAATATGCGTTTGACTGCAACTTGATCACTGCTTATTATTCCACTGGTCATTATCTGGAATGATTCGCACATTAATTTAGCATCGTAAGGGCACAAAATCTGAAGGAAAAAGCATTACAGATGTCATGCTCACCTTTGTGGCCAACTGTAACCCAGCTTCCAGAAGAACAGGGCCAGAATATGCATCCAAGGCAGTACGAACAGCAGAAACAAGTTGAGCCTATTATGTTCAACTGTGAGTAACTATTATGTTCATTAAAAATCTTAAATCAATCTTTGTTGGTTAAGAAATAATTTTGCATGGGAAGCACCTGATATTGTTCAAGCAGAAGATGTCCAGGAAGTTCAGGGTCGGCTACTAATTTGAACTGCAAAAGTATCACACAGTTATAAATTTTTTTTTTCTGTAAACTACCACACCAGATCAACAAGGTGAATATGACTTGGAGGCTAGCAAAATCTTGGCCAGAAACACATGTTTTGAGGCAAAGAATGGGTGGTGGGGAAAAATAATCGAAGAGACGACTTCGGAAGAAAGAAAAATGAAACATAGAAAAGTGTGGAAGGAATGATAGAACCACATGTAACTACCAGAAAGTCTCACCTTATCAAGAATTGTGCTAAGAAGTCCAACTCCAATCGGCCTCATGTTTTCAAACTGAATAGTGCTTATCTGACGAATTTGGTACACCTTGTTAAAATTCCCTCTGAGCAATTTGCAGAATACTTCAAATGGCGCTATAAGAAGTTAATTCTTTTTCTTTACCTGATAAGCAAGAGATATCAGCTCTTGTAGTTGAAGAACTAGCCAGTCACCTGAGCTTTGTCTATCGGACGCAAGTTTCCTTGCCAATGAAAGATCAAAATGAGCAGCATCCTTTCCTACAGCCTCTGGCAAAAGACTCAAACACCTAGAGTCGAAAAATCAGTTGGGTTAATTTAGCTAAAAGGACATAACTCAGAACACACACATATATATTAGTATGCAGTTTGACTGAAAGCTACAACCATTATCTTATCAAGTGCTCTAACCGAAAATTAAGATTTCATCTAATAATGGCTCAATGCTGAAACCCTTTACGAACTTGTTGAAAATTGCTTCAGCATCAGCATACACTTTCGAGACATCAGTTGAAATTTTACTTTTCATCAAGTTCTAGTTACGCTCAAAACCTATTCCGGGGCATTCGTTAAAAATATTGATGTCAAAGGTATTGACTAGAGGGAGGGTAATAAAAGCATCCGTCACTTACTCAGCTGCAAAAACTCTGGTTCTATATCTCAAGGCTTTGTCTTTGTCAGGATTGGCACGTAAAGATTTCCCACTAGAGTTAGAAACCATGTCTTCATCATCATCTCCAAGGTTCTCTCTTGCGCTAGAAGGATCATTTTCTGTACTGTTCGTTTCAGCACTTCTTCCAGCGGATGCTGCAAGAGCCTGTCCGCACAAAAACTTAATTTATATCGACTATGGGAAATTGAAGGCAGACCTAGATATATCATAACAAATGAAAATTTAAAATTAACAGAAACATTTTGAACAAAATGGCGGCCATCATGAGGAAACTAATAAATTTACATGGTCTTATTTTAGATAGTTCATACTGCAGCAACGGAAAGTCCACAGAAAAGCAATAAATTTGTACGAACAGCTATTACCATGTTGCGGCATATCGACATCCATCGAGATGGGCGTGATGGGCATGTCGCATAAAGCAGGCGTATCAAGGTACTGCGGATCAGGTTCCCAATCCTACAAGCGCACAACAATTCCAGTCCATCAATAAAGCAAGATAATCAAAAACTTACAAAAGGACACAACATTTCCATGAGACAAAAAAACAACAGAAAGAACAATTGCTTACTCAGAATCTGTTTCTTCGTCCAACATCTGAAATAAGTTACCTTCTATCTGCTCATCAATGATAGAAACCTAAAACACAAGAATCCGATAAATTCCAGGGTGCAATATATTCCAAGCCTAGAAGATTCTGGAAAAAAATCAAAGCATGCTGTTTACCGGGTCTTTCTCAATCAGATGACGAAGAGTTGACACAGAGAGACGCCTAATTATTGGCTGTTATACAAAAGATATAACTAGTTTTTATCAGGGGAAGCCCTTGAAGACGGGCCTATGCAAAGAAGAGAGAGAAAAAAGAAAAGACAAACCTGTCTTGATGCCAGTGTTAGTAAGAGATTCTTCACGTGTGAATGCACTGAAACAGCTTGTGGAGCAAAAAGAATAAGCTGCTGGGTAAAACAGACGCTCCTGAAAACATTTAGATGTAAAAAACAATTAAGCTTGATAAAGATTGAGATCATTATACTGTAGTCACACTGGATTAAATTGATTGTGACAAAGAGAAGCATTCACATACTCAAGTAGTGTCGGAATTTCTTGCCAAGAGCTAATCTCTGCAATAACAGACTGCAAGAAATTTATTTAGAACGAGCAAGATAATTTTTCTTACATACATATGCATGCATTTCCTTTACTCATCCAACAAGGCCAAACACAGGATACATCATTTACTAAAATATAAGGTTGGAAATTTTGCAGCATTCTTGTAGGAGAATTCAAAACTATCTTTAGGACGAGCAAACCATGGATTTTTCTTTTGCTGAAAGACAAGGTTGGAAGGTCCAGAGTAGTACCTTGCAGCGTGAAAACAGAATGCTGCCAGGAGAAAGCTCAGGACCAAGGACAGCAACAATAGCATTAATAAGGCGTCCAATGCCTTGAGAAAGATCGATCCATCCACTTTCTTCACTCAATAAAATGTCCAAGGCAAGTCCTAATGCTGCCTAATAATGCATACATAACGAGAATGATAACTGAGACAGTGTTTGGGGAGAATCAAATCAAGCTCCGGTTATCAAATCTAATAAAGCACCTTATATAAGGGTGGCTAAATTTATTAAACATCTTAAAAGTTACAACTATTGAACTGTACCAGAAAATTTCTCTTTGCCACGCAATATCAGATTCAGGTAATAGCCAGGTCAACTCATTTAGCCAATTTATGCTCTTAATTTCATTTTAGATTGACAACTAATCAAATACCAACAGCCGGAACACAAAAATGAGATTTTTTAAAACCAAACGGCAAGATTTGAAAAGTGTGCATTGAAACGAAAAGTTTGCCTGAACATGAGATACGAATGATAAACCAGCAGCTTCAATGGTCAGAAGAAGACCATGCAAGGCCCAGATCTTAAGACCAAGAACGGGAGTTTTGGCCAGAGATGAGAGTGAACTAACAGTAGCGGGTACTAAGGTAGACAATGCCATTCCTCCGGCACTGCAGGCCATGTACAAAATAAAATCAGAGTAGCTTTCAGTATGTAAAATAATACATATCTGCAAAGATGGATGATATTTGAATTAACTGCTGTTATAACATCACAACCAGATACAAAGTAACCTACTTTTCAATTTATTGACATTCACCACATATTAAACAAAATATTCAAGTTAGAAGCCAAACTCCACCTGTAATGGATGCAGCCAAGTGCAAGAGCAATGGACCCACCATAGTTTGGATCTGTTATCCCACTTAGGTCGTCAAGAAGCACTCTGGTCTATTATCACCATGCCAAAACATATGTGAGAAACGAAGGAATTTTTTTTCAAACTTCCTATAACTAAGGATAAAACGTACATCTAGACCAACAAAACTAGTACCGAATTTTTTTTTTTTTATAATTAGGCAATAAGCAGAGACATGGTATACACTAAAGTAGGGTCCCATAAGCATCCAATATTAAGGAGCATGAAGATAGGTTCACAAAAGATATTTCTGTATAGAAGCATTGTGGACAGACCATTCTTGCTGTAGAGACGTCATTTCCAAGACGAGCTAGGAGACCAAGACCCTCACATGCTGCCCTGCGTTGCGACGCGCATATGTCTCCCTCTGTTAAAATATTCTGTTGCAAAGAGAAACATCAAAATGATACATATCACATAAGAATAGAAGTTAATCAATTTTGAGACTAGGTTCATAATTCTGAAGTAGCATCTTTATTTGAAATCAAATACCTGAAAAATGGCTTGTCCTGTGCTTAATACCTCTGTCCCCAGTTGCTGAGGACGTAGAGCATGCAAAGCCTGTAAGAAATAAATTTAACATGAAGTTCTGAATGTAACAGAAACATATTATCTTCCTTTCAACAAGAAGCAAATGATCTGAACTCAGATACAGTTGATATTTTTAGCACAGTAGTACAACCCCTCCATACTCAAAGAATAGTACTTTGATTCATTACTTTATCAGCTTTATATAAAGACCAAAATGTGTAAGATCCATCCTAGAATGTTAAGTTTTGTGTATTTTCTAGCATTCTAAATCACCTGAGTTCAGCCGGCGGTATCCTACACGAGGTATACAAACTCACCAGAACATGGTTGTACCTTTACCATACAACTATCTTGACTAATCGTTTTACTACGGTTCGTTAAATCGCACAAAACTCGTATATAGTTATTGGGGGCACCTTTAATCCGGCAAGAAGACCCGCACAGATGTTAGTCAAGCTGGCGGTACGCCATTGTTGCTTCTTTCCAGCTTTCATACACTGTTGTATGACCGAGAGAAGTGAGAGCATCCCATGGGTATCCTGAGAAGAACAGGTTAAAGTTACTTCAGACTATGAAAATGACAAATGTTATAGCAAACAAGGACCTATCTGGACATATAATTATCACAAACCTGAGAAGCAAACATGATACCAAAGCAGAGAACCATCTGATTCACCAATGTCTTTTTCACAGTCTCTGGCTTCATGATTACGGAAATTTTGAATAAGAGTTGAGCATAAATAACAACGACAAGTCTGTAGCCAGACAAAAAATACCGCCATCACTACGGACAAATTGTCGCCAAAAAGTGCATCGCGCTTACCAGAGGAAAACTAGAAACTTTACTTTCCCATACACTTGGTGCTAGACCATCTTCCCCACCTTGAAAATAGCGAAGCTCATCTTCAAACCAATCCCTGGATCAAAATTCATACAAACTTACATCTCCTTGGGGAGGACTAGATCTCTACGGCGTGATCAAGAATATGTGAGGAAACAAATGCAGCAGAATTCCTTAGGGAATGCAAACTATTAATACAGAAGAAGTTTCAGGCACCTGCCAGGAATCCAAGGACCCAGCCATGCATCTCTTTTGTCGAGGAGCGCTTTCAAGCACGAGCTTTCCTCAAATCCAGAAGGATCCCTTTCATTCAAACAGACATGAAGGAATGACTATTCAGTGATTAACAAAGAGATTTATCAAACCATGTCCTTAGCATACATTTATAAATGTATTTCAGATATAAGACCAGCTAGGGATGAAATTAATCGTTACCTATATGGTGCTGTGCATAACTGAATAATTTGCTGATGCTCACTTTTATAGGCCAAGGGATCTGGGATGGATTGATAAGCTATCAATATTCTTATGATCAGCGTGTCGACCAAAGTTTTGACATCAGGCAACCGTTTGTTGGCCATTGCCGATACATAAGACAAAGCACTGTTTCCAAGAAAGAAAATATCAATTCACTCATCATACAGGTAAAGGATAAGAGAACTTACTATCAAATGAAAATAGCTGAATTGTAAAAATTGGCAATCACAGGGAGACAAATAACTGTATGAAGCATCAGTAATGTCATACCTACGGAGGTTTGCCAGTACTGGTTGAAGTAGAATACCATCCTCACAAGAGACAAAACGTCGCACAAAAGCTGTGAGTGCGTCAACTGCAGCAGACCATACACTACAAGAAAGAGAACACTGATCATTTGATTTTTATAAAGAAAAAAATCGTAGACTCATCACTTTTGTTGCTCTTGGACATGAAGCAATCAGGGAGAACTGAGGACTCTGCCCTCTCATACCAGCTATTAATGTGTCAAAAATCAAGTAAAAGAGTATGGGGATTATGAACGAGTTCAATTATAAAGGCATGTGTATTGTTTCCTGATTGTCAAATGAAAGATAAACATGGTTCGCTAGTCGCTACCAGGAGCTAAAACAAGGCTTAATGCATTAAGGGACACTTACCTTAAAGTAGATTTTAAATCTGCGTGTTGTTTGATCAACTGCTCCGGGTTTCCAGTAAAGACGTCAGCCCACAAGATTAGAATATCAAAATCTTGGTCCCCAAACTCCTACATAGTAGGATTGCATAAGACAATGCACGCTCTGGACACCGCAGTTGAAGAAAAGGATGAAATATTACCTCCTTTGGCATAGAATTTAGCAGCGATGATAACAATAACCATCCAGCTTCCTTTTCACTTGAGGCGACTGTGATATTTCTCCTGGATTCTGTTAGCATCTTCTTTGAAACTTCGAGCACTGACCTTGGCAATCTGTGAACAAGAGATTACAAGAATTTTGCAATTGGATTAATTGAAGTCCTGAATTGGCTTTTTCAAGCAAGTCATGGCAGGTTGAAAACTATTTTGACTATCTAGCACAAAAATATCCTCTGTATTTTTCATGCCACGCAAATGGTTTATGAGCACGAACTGGTTTGACTAGAAAAGGAGGAAATGACAAACTCTCAGAAACTACCGAAAGTACTACGAGTTTTAGGTTCATCTAGTTGTCTAGGGAAAGAGCAAGGTAGCAGTTTACAGGGTTAGAGGGAAGATTTCTTCATCGGCTCACAGAGATAACAAATACGATACATGCAAGAATCCATTGCCCAACGACAATAATTTGTTGGCACAAACATTAACGTTGAGTTTAAAGTGAAACAGGAATAAGATGTGATCATGTGGGAGCTATGATTACTCTTACCTAGAAGGATAACCAAGAGAGAGTCCAGGAGAAATGGAGACTAGAGCTGCCAAAGTTGCTGCTTGCCCATGCAAAGAAGCAAGATCAGTTATCAATTTGCCTCCCTACAAAAACGAAATGATGAATTATAAGTGATTCTCCGTCATGAAGTTGTTTCAATTAGATGAAGGCCAAGGACGCCATAAACATATAAAAGGAAAATATGATGTCTAACATGTTATAAAGATCTTTTTTCATTTTAACATATAAATTTTCACTGATAGACTTTCTTGTTTTGCATTCATGACAGTATATTCAGTAGAAATATATGATACAAATGCAGCAGGCCATGCATGTGTGATAAATATATGGAATAAAAAATACCCATGTCAAATTCACAAGAGACTCGAAGAAACATAAACATGATATCATTATACTACAAAATACAAAACCAACTCAGTATATTACCTTTTCAAAGGATAAACTTTCCCGTAAAGCATTGACACTGGTTACAGCATAAGAAGTCAACCCACCAACGCAGGTGGGATCAACCTCGGCCAAAGCACGTAAAGCTAAGGCAGCCTCAACACGTACCTGGAAAAACCAAGTTTAGTTTTGCAAATTATGCATTTACAATTTTCCTTGGGTTGTCATTTGACCCAATGTACCCAGATATCATGTTTGCATGACAGGCAAGCTGAGTCTGAATATTCAATATATCAAGCTACTACATTCAGAAGAGCAAACATAAATTACTGTGATAACGGCCTCTTCCAATCCTCTATTTCTATGCTTGAAGGATTTGTTTACCTACCTATTGGTTACTGTGGTAACGGCTTATTCCAACCTCTATTCATAAACGTTTTGTTTACCTAACTTTTGATATATAGACTATTTTAGCAGATAAAATAGCTTTCCATCCAGTAGTACCAAGAAGTAAAAACGAAACATTATGTGCAATCTTAGTAATAAACAAGAAACACGTATATGAGGCAAAGATATGTGAAGGCTTACAAGAAGATTAGAAAATTTAAGAATCAGAATGCTGAAAAAAATATAATTCTTTGATAAATGAGGCAAAGGAAATAATAAGAGATGAAAAGAACTCGTGTTGAGAGTAACTATTAAAAAAAAGATATGTGAAGGCTTACAAGGTCCAAAAAATGTGACAATGCTGCACCCACTGTGTCATCAAAAAAGTCCCTGAATTCATGGGGAACCTGTAAGCATGGAAATAATAATCGAGCTTAAAAGTTTTATTATTAAAGTAAAGAAAACAGAAATTTCATGACAAAATGAATCAGAAGTGTTTGCGCCAGTAGCAGCCTCACCTCTCCCAGTGTTTTCAACGTGTATGACAAAGCCCGCAAAGCAACAATTTTCATTGATGGACTAGCATCTGTAGACTGAAGCTGCATTTGTTTCAGAAACAAAAACATAACTTACTCAATTAAGATGTAGAAACACCAATTAAAATCTTGAATATATGTAGCTCTGACTTGCAGAGACAAAGAGTGGTTCAGTTAAACTGAAAAACCTGCTTTCCGAGAAAAACGGAAAAGCTTCTCTGGCTTGATTCCATCATTTGATCAATTATGCCAACCCGTTGGATGTAGAGAACACATGCCTTTAAAAGTGAGAATATAAATTAAGAAATTAGATTTAAAAGAACATCACTGGTGTTTTCATAAGAGTTAGCAATGTCTCCTCTTTAACTTCAAGCTATGCAGAGAAAAAAAAAGAAGAAAGAATGATTCCCAGAATAGCATTAGAGTTGCAAGGTGATATATTGATAGAAAGAAGTATGTATGAAAATTTATCCAGGAAAAATGACAAGGTTAGAATTGCCAGAAAATGAAAGAAGTATCACGTACCAGTGCATGGGCATCAATTGAGGAGTCACCCCGCAGCATGTCCATGACAAGCAAAGAATAGTCCTGAAGCTCACTATCTGGATCCAAATACCTTATCCTATTGGCCTGCAAAATTCAAGTCAACAATTTGTAAGTTTATAAGGTCATGGTGCCAAACTGAACATATGTATGTACAAAATATCGTAGATAACAAGACTCTAGGAATAGGTTCACTACAAGAAGCAAAATGCAGGTCTTATGATATGGCGATATAGGCAGTACGCAGATATAACCCTTGATAACTATTAGTGTGATTTCCGAAAAAGGGCCGTGTCAAATTTTAAGAATAATATGTCTCATTGTCAGACTGAAATGCAAAATCTAATCAACTCATAAGAGCAACACATTTTTTCTACAGATTCCAGCGTTTGTTTACCTGTAAAAAGAACACCCATGACAGTGCCAACCCAAACCGCTTGTTCCTTGAGCGTGATCCAACCGCTGCGATTTTCATAAGAATTAGTGCTTTGCAGAAAAGATAAAAAGATCTACTGCAATTAGAAAAAGAAAATGTATATATATCCCAAGTCTGGGTATTAATGAACCAAACAAAAAATTTATAAATATGTCATCATATTGTCAGAATGGCGTGCAATTCTGTCTCCAATGACTCATAACACTACCTTTTGTGAAAGGTATAATAAGATGCCTCTGCAAACCACCTTCCAGTTTCTTTGCTGGTGGAAATGGACCTTTACCTCTAGGTTGGACCTAACAAACAAATCAAATTCCATAAACACACAAAATTGTGAAGACAAGAAGGAAGCAATTTACTAGAGAGATAAGTTTACATGCGCTTCAGGATGCATTCCTAGCGCAAGCAATGAGCCCAAAGCCTCAGAAAATGCATCGCGGACAGATGATTCCGAATCTTCAATACCCTACGTCAACAGATGCAAACATATATTCAGAGATAAACATCAGCCACAAAGAGAACGAAAGAAGACCGAGTTATGCAGGATTCACTAGCACATAAACCTGACCTTAACACAGTAAGATGCTAAAGTATCAAATTCGCTAGTACCAAGACCAGGTCCTCCAATGTTGGAAAATGCCTTCAAACAACGAGCAGCAGCAATTCTCACTACGAATGATTTGTCCAAGGTGGAAAATCTTGTGATCAAACGGTATGCTTCTGAGTACGCAGTGGCAGCGGCTGTACCACCGCAGCCTTCCAAAGCATTGTGAAGCAAGATAAAGGCTTCTTGTCTCACAAAATCCTGAAAGCAAGGGAAACGAGATAGAATTAAATCAATAACTAACAGCTGAGTATACAGGTAAGTTTTCATTGATGTCCGCAAGTTTCTTCACAAAATTCTAATGATAGCTGGGTGCAAATAAATTCAATGATTGAAAAACTGAAAGATCAGATTCAGAGACTAAGAAAAAGCATTAATTGGTTTATACTTTAAACCATATCTACTAGAGATATTAGGAGTCGGACACAGTAACAATGGTTGCAGAGCTTCTGCCACAAATCTATATCTATTTGAGATTTTCCCAGCGTATAGTTCTTTCTAAACAATCCAACTGGGGCCGATGACAAAAAAGATATGATCCATTGAGGTAGATTACATATAGTTATGATAAACCAATCAAATTTACTCTTCCAAATGGCAGCAAGAACATAATGAATCGTAAAGTTAAACCACAATACCTCGTTAAACTTTACTAATTTTGTGACAATAACTGTTGTTTCGAACAAGCCAGAAGTAATTTTTCTCCCAAAATGACGGTACAGCTCCCCCAAGCATTGGGCAGCACCTAGAAAAAGATTGTATCTATAAACTTAGGAACATAAGACCAAATAAACATAAGTAGTAACCAAGCGAATGGATGAACTTCATGAAATGTATGGATGCTTGCTGTGCTCAATAGAATGCATACCAAACAGCCAAAAAATGCGACATTTCTGTTCTGCTTAGGAGGGTGACCAATATTAATTTTTATTCCAAAACATCACCATAACCTACGCTATTTAAAATATTAATGAGCAATAGCTCAACAACAGTTTCCCAGGTTACAGCCTACCTGCAACTCGCTGAGGATCACTCCGCTTCCCATCGGAAAGAAACCCTTGTAAACTGCTAGCTCTAGAGTATATGGAGATACTATCACCATTTAATATAATTTTCGCCATAGCCACTGACGCAAGATGTCTTACCGGTCGCCGAGCACCAAGAGTAACTAGAGAATACAAAGCATCTTCGCATTTTCTTTGCCATACTAATATAGACTCCTGACATACATGATCGTTGAGAAACAATCAGAACACAATCAAGTCTCCAACAAACACCAACTACAGAATCATTCTTATATGTAACGTCCCTAGCCAGAATTACATTCTCACAGTGTTCTAAGGAATCAAATTGAACCTGAATATAATTTAAGAAATGAAAGTTGCATAATGAAAGCTTCACTACTGTGGACAATCTAGAACAAATGGAACGCAATGGCCGCTTCTGGAATTAAGAAGTGTACTAGTTGATCTCAGATCAATGCGTATGTTAACGCTCATTTAAAAAAGACTCATCTTTCCACATAACTCTAACTTATCAGATGCAAAAATGACGACAATGAGCATTGTCAAGCGAAATGGGCAAATATAAGAACGATCAAACGAAAAAAAAAACCCTGTTTTGAGAAACTGGAAGAAAGACCTTAGGCTCTTCATCGAGTGCGGAAATAAGATCAGAAAGGATCTCGAAACAGAGGAGAGGGTCGGGGTTTTTCTGTGATGCTGACGCCACAATTGACTCGAGCTGAGCGACGAGAACGCCGAATCGCGACAGAGGAACGTTGTCGGTCACATTACTCTTCGCCATTAGGACTGTTGAAGCAGGAGATACATAGAATGAACCAAGCCCAGTGGAAGAGGAAACCGAAAGACGAAGAAGAAAGAGTAGTGAGACAAAAGCGTCGGAATATAATTGTTTCAGATCTATCGGGGTCGGAGAAGAAAACCCGGCCTTTGTTTCCGGGTCGGGTAAAGATTAACTAATCAACCCACCCGATCTTAGTCGGGCGAACATTGGCATATATGGGCCGGGCCAGTAGATCCGCTTGGATATTTCAAAATCGTTTCGATTTTTCTTCCACGACGAGACCATTTTTTTTTCACTCCTGAAAAGCTGGACGTCGTTTAAAAAAACGTACGCCGCCGATTGCTGGTCTTCCTCTCTCTCCGCCGCGTAATCTATCTTAAACAAGCTCATACTGTCGATTAAATCGTACCAGTAAGCTTATTCGATTATCCTCTTAGACCATTACTGCTTCAAAAGTACCCGTCGATCTCCTAGTTGTTCCCGTTCTATTGTAGAATTTTGTAACCTAGTTTAGTCAGGATTCAATCGGATATAGTCGGGATCTAATTGTTGCTTCGAGTTGTTACCGGTGGCGCAGAATCCTAATTCGGCCCTGAATTTGTAAATCAATTGATCTCCGAACTTTATGATCTGATGAATTTTCTGTTGCCTATAGATCAATTTGACTTGAATGGTTCTACTTGCTTACTTTGTTTTGCAGCAGCTTTTTTGAACGTGTGTCATCGATTCTTTCTTTCTTATGTCTTCTCAGTTTCATAATTGAAGCCTTTTGATGGGAAGCAAAGGAAGAATCCCTCCACCTCATCATATGAGACGTCCTCTTCCAAGTCCCGGTATGGCTCACCCGGAGGCTTTTGGTTCCGGTATGCCGCCTTCTGCTCAGGGTGCGTTTCCTTCCTTCAACATGTTGCCTCCACCAGAAGTCATGGAGCAAAAATTCGTGGCACAACACGGGGAAATGCAGAGACTAGCGATAGAGAATCAGAGGCTTGCTGCTACACATGGTAGCCTGAGACAAGAACTAGCAGCAGCGCATCACGAATTGCAGATGTTGCATTCGCAGATAGGATCGATGAAGTCCGAGAGAGAGCAACGGATGAGCGGTCTTGCAGATAAAGTTGCCAAAATGGAGACTGAGCTTCGGAAGTCTGAGGCTGTGAAGTTGGAGATGCAGGAGGCACGAGCAGAGGCACATAGCCTGGTCGTGGCGAGGGATGATCTTATGTCCAAAGTGCATCAGTTGACTCAGGAACTTCAGAAATCTCGTTCAGATGTGCAGCAAGTACCAGCTCTGATGTCCGAGCTTGATGGTTTAAGACAGGAATACCAACAATGCAGGTATTCGTTCTAATTCTTCTTCCTTTTGGTTGTAAGTAGGATATGAAAATAGGTACGGAAGCTTCTGATATTACAAACTCCTGGCACTGCACTACTAAGTTTGTCAGACTTTGCATCTTTCTCTTATGACAGTCCCGATGACTTTTGGTATCTGATTCTGCAGGGCAACATATGACTATGAGAAGAAGTTTTACAACGACCATATCGAGTCACTTCAGGCAATGGAGAAGAACTACATGACTATGGCTATGGAAGTACAAAAACTTCAAGCACAGTTAATGAACAGTGCAAATTCGGACAGAAGAGCCGGTATTAAATTGTTCTATTTAGATTCATTCCTCCACAAACTTTTTCAGTAATTTAATAATTCTATCTGTCAATCAAATGAAGGTGGCCCTTATGGTAGCAATATCACTGCTGAAAATGACGCCTCTCAGAGTGGAGTTGGTTACTATGATGATGCTTTTGGTCACCAGGTTCGTGAGTTTCTCTCTTTGCAAGCCTTTTTCTAGCTCGTCTTGTACTAGTATGTATCATATAGCCACAAATGCAACCCACTATAGTTTTCCGCATGTATTGACCATCATGAAAGGTGAAGAAACCTATACAGCCAGGTCTCAAAACCTTTACCAATTACCAGAGTATAAGTAGAAGGATGAGTCCTAGATTTGTTTAAATCTTTGCTCTCTGCTTGGAATAATATGTAAATGTGCTTGAGCTTTATATATTTTGTTTCTTTTGCAGGGTTATATCCCTCCACCAGCTGCCGGTACCGCAACTGGACCAAATTCAGTAGTTGCTCAGTTCCCTTATCCAGGAGTAAATCAGCCAGGACACTTCCCTCCAAGACCCGGTTACTACTTCCCAAGAGGCCCTCCTCCTGGTTCATATGACCTAACAATGTTAGCCGCAGGACCACACGGCGGTCCGTTCCCGCCTGGATCATCCAACAATACGCCTTACGGCTCTGCTGCAACAACTGGTCCACGCCGAAACCCTAGTCGCAGATGAGGCCACCACCAACCGAGTACATAGTAATAACTCGCCATCCTCATCCCTTCTTCAACTGTGGGGTTGTTGCTGGTTGTGATTATATATATGGGTCAAGAGATGAGAGAGAGAGCTTGACTTGAATTTGTAATGAGACAGTTTTGCACAAGTTTTGCGGACAATTAACCGTGGTACTTTTTTTAACTGAGTCTTTATTGGACGTTGCGGTTAAACTCTATATATATTATGAATTTCATATATAGTTACCATGATTTGGACAATTAACTGTGATACTTAGAGATGTAAAATGGGAGAAGAGAGATTAAAAAGAAAAAAAAATTATTAGACCATCTCTAATGGCCAGATACTTCAAAAAAATTATTAAGAAATAATAATATTTTAATATAATATAATTATATAATTATTTTAGAAAAAGTTAACCAATAGTTAACTGAATGGTATTTTTTGCAAATGGTTTGAAAAGTAAATAGTAATATGATCATCATATGGTCAATATATATACTCTAAGGTTGATTAAATCAAAATGCCTATTCCTTTTAAATATATTTTTTGTTAATATATTGTGGATTATATAAGAAATTTTACTAATGAAAATTTAAATTTATGAAAATTTATATAAATATCATTGCTTTTAATAAGGATATTTTCTCTCCTCTTTTTTTCCCGTGAAAAAATTCCCTTTTCTCTTTTAGCAGTCTCCTTTTTTAAAATATGTTGCCTTTCTGGTGGGTGGTGTTCCTTGTTGGCACCGGAGAGTGGGTGGTGTTCCTTGTTGGCACCGGAGAGTGGGTGGCGTTCCTTGCTGGCACCGGAGAGGGCTCCCTTCCTCTTCTTTCTCTGTAACTCTTCATCTTCTTAGAGATGGTGACGGAGATCTTTGATGGTCTTCATGGCGGTCCTACAAACGAAGGGTGGTGGCAGTAGTGACGAAGACGTCTCGTATTGGTGATGTTGTCGGTGGTTCTGTATAGTTGGGGCTCTTGGAATGATCATATTCGGACTTGGATCTAATGAGAACAAGATCTTGAGTTCATATATGTTTCTTTTCCTATCCCTCGGTCTGATGTGGAGGTCTTAGGCACTTCGGTAGCGACTTCGGGATTCGTTGGAGAGTCTCCGGCAAGGATTTCTTACGATATCTTTGATATTGATGATTTACTAGTAGATCTACTGTGGTTACGTCTTAGTGAATCCACATTCGACGAGGACAGGGTCTGGTCAAGCTTCTTCATACGTAACCGCTTCAAGTTTTTGATTCTAGAGATTTCAGAGAATCTGATCATTGCTTTTTAGAGGGTCACTTTTATTTTAGTTGTTTTGTAATTGACGTGATAGAGTTACTTGGGTCAAATTTAGATTTAAAAGTCTAGACTCTAGATCGTTATTTCTCAAGAAATTTAGACTATTTTTTAGTGAAGTTTTTCTTTAATCTTTATGGTTGTAACTTTGGCATTGTGTTTAGATATCATTTTAATGGAAGATGGTACAGTTAAACCTCTATAAATGAATACTGTTGGGATCAGAAAAAAATATTTGTTTAGTGAAATTATTTATTTATTGATAAATGAATATATGAATCATTTATCGATAAATGAATTTTTATTCATTGAGATATTATTTTTCCAAATATAAAAACATGAAAAATGCAAATTAGAAAAAAAAAAAGTTTCTAGAACTATAAAAAAAAGTTTTATAGAATTAGAAAAAAAAAATTCTATATTGATATAGAATTAGGAAAAAAAAAGTTTTCTAATTCTTTATTCAATGTAACTTATATAAACACAAGTTTTGGTGATGAATTTTATCACATAAACATCATCTAAAAAAATAAAAAGATAAGAAATAGTTGCTTAGTTTTGAGAAAGTTCCTAAAAAATCAATAAAAAAGTTATTTTTATAATCTTGATTGACATTCAATTTGATGGTTTTTAATACGTAACTATTTTTTATAACACGAACAAGATACTTATAAAGTCTTATTTGCATTAGGAAAAAATCAATGATGAGATTAATTTTGGTGAAAAAAAACATAATACTATATTTTTTGTAAAAGAATGAATTATTGTATGAACATTGTTAGATTGAAATTTTTTTAATATATATATATCTAATAAAATGAGATGATTATTCATTTGTATTTATATAGAGTCTTTAAAGAATTTAAAAAAATTATTCATTAATATATTTAGCGAAATTATTCATTTAGCTTATTAGCTCAAATCAGAATCGAAAAAATTTATTCATTTGTCAAAGTTATTCATTTATTAAACATTTATTTATCAAGATAAACTGTATTTGTGTTAAAAAAAAAAATAATAATAATAATAATAATAATAATAATTACAACATTGTTTTGACCAAATAGGAGATTTTAACTCTATTTTTTATCAACTCGAGATTTTAATTCGAAATTCGTATTTTGTAGTACTCACTACTCATATATTTCAAAACGGGTAGAAATCAAATGACTGTGGTTCGAAACTGTTTATCCGAAACTAAATTTTCAAAGCTGAAAATTTTAAATTCCCGCCAGGCTCGCATCTAATTTGCGCTTCTCCTTTAGTCATTTGCGCCAATTTGTTCTTCGTCTTTACATTTACAAACCTGAGAAGAACGGGAAGAGGGTAAAAGAGAAGAAACTGAGGTAAACGAAGAGACATCTGCGACAGAATCCCCCAAAAAAATGAGATATTCGCCGCAAACCCTAACTAATTAGACCAGGTAATTCTGCTAGAATAAAGAAATCGGAATTTCTAGGGTTTCATTGTTCGATTTATACAAAAGGGTTTTGACTTTAAGTTTAGGGTTCAGCGATTCTTTCCGTTCATACCACTCCCTAATCCATCAGGTATATATTCTACAATTTCTAATACCTCTGTCGAAAACCCATTTAAAGAGATAAGAAATCTCAATTTCTGAATAAACTGTTGCACGCCCAATTTTTGGTTTTACAGATTCTGTGGCTATTCTAGGTATGGAAAATGTGGTTGCAACTGTCAGTGGTTATCACGGCTCTGAGAGGTTCAAGCTCATCAAACTTATCTCCCATTCTGGAGCAAGTTATGTCGGGGCAATGTCAAGATCCATTACACATTTGGTTAGTGTAAATTCTTCTGCTTTTGATGAGATTAGCTACTATGGAGAAACGAAGTCATACCCTTTTGCTTTATTGGTTTTATATGTGTGTAGGTATGTTGGAAATTCGAGGGCAAAAAGTACGATCTTGCTATGAAGTTTAATACAATAGTAGTAAATCATCAATGGGTGGAAGAATGCATAAGGCAAGGGAGACGAGTCCCTGAGGCGCCTTACACTTTTGAAAGGTTTGCTAATTACTGTTCAGTCTTATTTGAATGTGTAGGATAGCTTCTTGGTTCCTAAAAAATGATTGATAAAGCCTTCCAAAAATTTCCTTTTTTTAGTGGGGAAGAGGTTGGACCGTTGATGGTTGAACTTCCTGCGGATTCTGGGGAAGCAAAAGTCACTAAGAAAGTGAAAAAGGCTGTTGAAACTTATGATAAATACTTTGGTAATGGTGAAGAAAACAGGAGAAGCGGCCGCACTTCTGAGCTTGCTATTTGGATGGACTCTGTCTTGTTGAAAGAGGTAAGCCTCGTTATCTTATTGTTTCTTTCCTTAGATGCAAGCTGAATCTGGAAGCTTACAGCTTTGAATTCTTTATTTTCCACCTATAAGTTTAGTTTTTTATTGAATTATGTAATAGTACAAACGTTTTGTGTTGTTTATGCATCCAAAAGATCAGAGTTGCCTTATCAATTTGCATAGTTTCTGTATCATTTGAAAGATTGATGTGATAGTAGCGTATCCTCATCAGGTTTGGTTTTTATATTTGTGATATAGCTAAAAAGATTAGCCATAGGTGGTCGAAAGAAGCATTTGAATCTGCACGAAGAAAAAATGCTTACTTGCATCAACGTTATGTGTTTGGTAGCATAAGTTTGTTTTTTTCTCTAAGCTCCGTTATCTCTTCAGAAAAATACAGAAGCAAACAGACACTCGGTGCGATTAAGAACAAAGCGATCGAGTAATATATTTGAAGACAAGGAAAATTCTGACGTGGCGGGATCTTCACGGAAAGGAAAGAGGCGGTTAGTAAAGCCACGCTCGTCCATAAACCTTATCGACCTTGATTCTGATGAGGAAGCTGATAGTAACTGTCATGACATTTCTGATGAGCAACGAAGAAAGGCTCAGGATCCTAGAGAGCCTGATGATGAAAATGCGATGGACTGTGTTTTAGAACAAGGAGAAACATCAGCTGTTCGACATCCCGGAGACTCTGCACAAAACTGGGCTGCGGATGAAACAGAAGAGTCTGAGAATTGGAATCATTCAGCTGTATTTAAACGCCCGAGATCAATTATTGCAGAGAGAAAACGGCCAGATGATGAATCATACTTCAACAAACCCAATTCAAGAAAAGAAGAGACCGAAGCAACTCAGGTGGTTTCTGCGCAGGTTTCTTGTGTCATATGCTGGACAGGGTTCAGTTCCACTAGAGGCATTCTCCCTTGTGGACACAGGTTTTGCTATTCGTGCATCCAACAATGGGTAGACCGTTTGGTTAGTTATCTTGTCCAGACTAAATTAACTCCTAAAAATGATATTGTCATGATACAACTATGAGATATATCTGCAGGTTTCCGAAAGAAAGAAGACAACGTGTCCATTGTGCAAGTCCAATTTCATCACCATCACAATGATAGAAGATGCAGGATCTTCTGATCAAAAGATATATTCACAAACAGTCCCAGACCCATCTTCAACAAACAACACTCTTGTACTACTCCCTGTAGAAGAAAGACAAGGTTTCAATCCACTGGTAATTGCCATCTATCTCTCTCTCACTTAAGAAAGAAACCGAGTCTTTAGTTTCTATGCGCTCTTGTTCTTGATTGCAACATTGTTCTTCTTGGTTTTTTTGGTGTGGCTGCAGTCTCGAGCTTCAGCTTGCAGCAGATGCTACCTCAGTGAGCCAGAGGATCTTCTCATTAGATGTCACCTCTGCAATTTCCGGCGGATCCATACTTATTGTTTAGACCCTTATCTGGTTCCTTGGACCTGCAACCATTGCAATGATCTTCAGATGCTTTACCAGCGTCGTGGCTACTAAAAAATGGGACTATTAAAGATATATACCATTTATTTATGGTTTTGTCACGAATATAGAACGTGTTTAAAACTAGTTTGTGATAATATTGTTCTATTTTCGTTGGCATGAAGTGAATTCGGGTTAGGGCTGGGTAAATAAACCGAACCCGAATCCAAATCAAAGTAACTAGTTCGGTTTGGTTCCAGTTTTTTTCAAAAACCCGATCGGTTCTTGAATTTTGGTAGTTTGGGTTTTGGATTCAGGTTCGGTGCTATTATGATGCACCTAAAAACCTGAACGGTTCCTAATTCTAAGTAGTTTGGATTTCGGGTTCGGTTCGGGTAACCCGAACTAAACCAAAATAAATAAAATATTATATTTTATTAAAAATTTTCTTCTTTTTTCTTGCGGTTTTCTTCAATCGGGATTTTTTAGTTTGGGTAATTCAATTAGGAACCGAACCTGAACCGAACCCGATAAGTATATGGGTACAAAATGGGACTTAAGATATATTACTAGAACCGAATCGAACCCAATATGTACTGAACCGAACCCAAACCGAAAGAGAGAATTACCCGAATGGGTCCTAGACCTTTAAACATGAAATACTTGAAACCTGAAATGCCCAAACCGAACCCGAACCAAAACCCGAATGCCCAGGCCTAACTCATGTGAAGAAAAAATGGATGCTCTTCACAAGCAATACAAATGTTTAGAAACTGTTAAAAGTTTTTATCTTTTAAAATAACTTCCGCATCAATTACAAAATAGGGGTCGCACATAGAATCGAATTCGAGCCAAACTCCATAATTGGAACCAAATGGAATTTGTGTGTAAACTGATCAATACCAAACCGAATCTAAATAGATACTGTAAGAATGATCATTGCTTTGGCACAAAGAGGATGGAGTTTACCAATTGTATGTTAAATCCTCATTTTTACATGGCAAACTAAAAAAGGATGTATTTGTGGAGCAACCTCAAGATTATGAAGTAGCAGAGAAGAACCACATGTTCTATAAGCTGCTATGGGCTGAAATAAGCACCAAAAAGTTTAGTTTTGTCGTATTGAAACTTATTTTGTCAAAAAAGATTTGAGAACAGTTTTAATGAATATATGGTGTTTGTCAAGTGAAAGAGAAATAAAATATTGATTGTTAGCATTTATGTTGATGATCTCATGTTCATAATTGATGATGAGAAGTTGTTAAATTTTAAAGGTTCTATGAATGATGAATTTGATATGACAGATTTGGAAAATATGAGATACTTTCTTAGAATCAAAGTGATACAAAAAATTGACGACATCTTTATATGTCAAAGAAAATATACTGGCAAATTGATTAATAGATTGGAAATGTAAAATTATAAATCAGTTTGCAAACCAATAGTTTATGAACAAAAAATTGACCCAAATGAAACTAGTGTAAGATATCGATTCAAGCAAATGGTGGGCAGTTTAATATATCTTACTGCGACATGTTTCTGATGTAATGTTTGTGATAAATCTCTTTACTCGGTTTATGGCAAATCCCACTCAATTGCATTTTGCAACAACAAAGAAAATCATACGGTTCTTGAAGGAAACAATGGATTGTAAGATATTGTACAAACAAAGAGAAAAAAAATGATCTCATAGGTTACACCAACAATGTCTATGCGAGAGATATAGATGAGCAATTACACAACCTGGTATGTGTTCTTAATGAGCAGAATAACTATAGTATGGACTTCGTGGAAGCTGTTTATTGTAACTCTTCCAACTATTGAAATAGAATATATGGTATCACCTACATGTGTTTGTCAAGTTATTTGGATGAAAAAATACTGAAAAATATTAGAAATAAACAAGTGGGAGAAATGATGCTCTTATGTGATAATACATCCATCATGAAAAGAGTTATGGACGGGAGATCAAAACACAAATGAGGATTCCATATTATTTTTTGAGAGAGTTAATCAAGAAGATATTATCAAACTTGTTTACCACAACACATAGGAATATCTATTAGAATTAGTTGAATATTGCATCATTCCAAAAAATCAAAAAAGGGTTTGGGATGGGTATTGTGGATTGAACTCTCTATAGAGTTTAGTTCAAGTGAGGGTTTGATAAATAAGTTTGCACTATTTAGGAAAAAATGACTATGAGTTTAGAATGAGTCAATTCATGTTGAGTTACAAATTAACTAGTCGGTAATTGAGTTAGTGGTGTTTGAATCCGTTAGGTTAATTAGTAATGTTTAGATCTTTATTTTTGTTATATACATTTTTATAAGTATTATAAAGAAACATTAAAAGACATTTAATAAAGTTAGATTACTTAAATGTAATTTGTGAATTTCTAAACTAGCATTTGTAGTTATATTTAAGATTAGGGTTGGACAAAATACTAACCCCAAGATTTAAACCGAACCCAAACTAAAGTACCGAATGAGTATTTGAAATATCAAAACTACAATTATATTTCTAAATATAATAATTATATTTAAGTTTATAATAATTCAAATATCCAAATATACGATTATAAATTTAAAATTAACAGTTATTTTAAGATTAAAATAACCAAAACACTAAAAATTTGAAATATTTTTAGATTTTGAGTTATATTTTAGGTCAGAGAAAAAAAATTCAAAAAATAATAACTAACCAAAGTTAGAACTGAACTCAAACCGAACCCGAATGATATTTGGATACAAAATAAGACTTAAAATATGTTATCAGAACCGAACCGAAACCAAACTTAACTAGAAAAATATCTGAATGAAACATAAACCTCTCATCGCTAATATCTGAAAAATTTGAACTGAATCCAAACGGGATTCCGAACATTCACCATATTTAAGATCATCAATTAATATTCTACATACTTTATGCCAAAATTAACATAATAATATAGTTTATATTTTTAAAAATTAACAAAATAGTCTAAATTTAATAAGAATTGCTATAGGTTTTAGTTTGATCAGATTAATGCAATTTTAATAAAATAATCAGGTTCTTCTATACATGGTTAGTACATATTATGATACCGTTGATTTTCACATCCCGCCATGGCCCCACCACCCAAATAATATATGATTAATTTTATTTAGAGACAAAAAAAAAACCTCTACTCGTCGTCTCGGTGTTTCTTCTCCTCTCTCACCAGATCGCCTCCTGTTCTTTCCTCCTTCTTCCTCCTCGCAGATCCACCGTCGTTGTCCGATTATTTATCCCGGTAAACGAAATCGGTATGTAGATGCTTCGTGGATCGACTTTCATTTCAGTTATAATAATCTCTGTTATCTGGATTGGTTTATTCCGATGTTTTGATGTAAATTCCCAATATTCAAACAGATTTACGCGATTTTTGTCTCCTAGATTCCGTTTCTCGGTGAAAAAATAATCACCCATTATAATCGAGAATTATGTTCGATGGTCTAGTTTCGTTTCTCGTGACTTTATGATCTCTGATTATCGAACTGACTCCTCTGCTTTGATTCTGGTTAATTGTTCAAATACTTCGATGCTTCCAGTAAAAAGGGAACGTTTATTGTGACATGTGATTGGATCTATGTTTTGTTAAATATTGTTTTCTACTTCTCTGTCATCTTGTTCAAGATCAAATGTTATCGAATATCTATGGGGACTGTGTTACAAATGTTACAATCTGATGTTTTTTTCCTCTTGATTTGTATCCTCCAGTGTAGCTCTGAGTATCCGACAAGGACCACAAATTTTCAAATTTTTGGAAAGAGTATCAATTTCTTTTTGAATTATGGAACATCTTCCTGTTGAAGTTGTTGGAAACATACTGTCACGACTCCATGGAGCCCGGGATATTGTGATAGCTTCTGCAACATGTAGGAAGTGGCGTGAAGCTTGTCGGAAGCATCTTCAGACGCTTTCTTTCAATTCTTCTGATTGGCCATTCTATCGAGACCTCACAACTAATCGTCTAGAGATCCTCATAACTCAAACCATCTTCCAAACCACGGGACTGCAAGGCCTTTCCATTATGTTGGATGATGCGAACATGTTTTCAGCTGCAACTGTCATTGCTTGGCTTATGTATACAAGGAACACCTTGCGCCGGTTGTCTTATAATGTTCTTACCACTTCAAATGTCAACATTCTTGAGATCTGTGGGAGGCAAAAGCTAGAAACTTTAGTCCTAGCGCATAATTCGATCACCGGGGTCGAACCAACCTTCCAGAGATTTCCTTGTTTGAAATCCCTTTCGCTGAGTTATGTCAGCATTTCAGCTTTGGATCTTAACCTTTTCCTCAGTGCATGTCCGATGATCGAGACTTTAGAGCTAGCGAGTCTCGAGATTGCAATGTCGGATGCGCAAGTGACGATTGAACTGAGCAGCCCGACGCTGAAGAGTGTTTACTTCGATGGGATTAGCTTGGATAAATTCATCTTAGAGGCTGATAGTATCCAGTACTTGCACATGAAAGACTGTGTCCTTGAGTTCTTTGAGCTTATAGGAAACGGGACCTTGAAGCATATCAAGCTCGACGATGTAAGTGTCATACATCTTGATATCATGGAGACTTCCGAGAGCCTTGAAGTAGTTGATGTCAACCACTTCACCATGGTATGGCCAAAGTTCTATCAGATGATCTCAAGATCACAGAAGCTGAGGAAACTTCGTCTATGGGATGTGGTCTTCGATGATGACGAAGAAATCATCGATCTTGAATCCATTGCCGCTGGTTTCACTCAACTGACCCATCTTTCGTTAAGCTACGACCTAAAAGATGGAGCTGCTCATTATAGTTTGCAAGGGAACACGCAGCTGGAGAACGTGACTGTATTGGAGCTCGGATGGACTGTCATAAACGATGTTTTCTCGATCTGGGTCGAGGAGTTGCTGAGAAGATGTCCAAATCTGAAGAAGCTGATCATTTATGGGGTTGTCTCAGAAACCAAAACACATGGAGATTGTCAAACTCTGGCGACATTCACATGGTCTATTGTTCAACTCATGAGGAAATACATTCATGTCGAGGTACAATTCGAGTACGAGTAATTGATACTTCTTCCCGATGCTGTTGAAAACAAGTTGAAGTATGTAAAGATTGCGATTGGATTTTTTTTTTGCAAGTCGTTCTCAGGTGTAAATGATATGTTGGTTCTCTCAGTTCCTTTATGTATCACAATGTTTGCTTCTCAGACCGGAATTTAACTGGACCGATGTCACTATAACAACAGCGGATCCCTATAACAGGCGTTACTTTTACGAGAATCGGAAATTTGTTGGCAAACTGAACCGAACCGATTGGTTTTTTAGATTTCGACCGTGTCAAATGCAATTTGTTTGTTTGGAAAAGTCACTCCAAATAAAATTCATTTTCTCATTATATATATTTGCAAAATACAAATTCATATCCCCAACACTAACTGTATATGTTTCCTGTTATTATTTTTGCTTTAGATGCTCAAGGTTTTTAGTTTCATTTGAAAAAGAAAAAGCATTAAATATAAACGCAAATTATCGACTGAGACCTTCTCTTCAGTCTTCATTTCACTTTAACTCTAATCTCCGAAACCGAGTTACTGTGAGTTCAAAGTAAACCGAACGTTGAAACCATTCTTTGATGGACCATCCTTGACTAAACCGACAGTTAATATATATCTCAAGTTTGAAGAGTTTTTGAAAAATAAATTAACACAAAAGGATCTCTGTCAGAGCCAAAAGTCCATCAATCAATCCTCAATTCTATCAGACTAAATTCAAATAAATTAACTCTCATTAACTTAAAGGTTGAAAAGTTTAGATGGGAACAAATCAAAATAATATTTGACTCGAATAAGCTTAGATTGAGGATGGCCGATCCAAATGACATATCTATCTCACACAACTTGTGGATTGTATGGAAAACATACCATGTGATCAATATATAGCATTATGATATCACGGAAGGTTCATTTTCATCTGTCTAGCAGTTTCTAATTTCTTCTTAATTCTTTTATATTTGTTGTCTTCTTCCCCAATTGTAGAGGTTGTTTTGGGTTTTGTTAGATGCATCTAAGATATACTATTTTGTTCTCACATTGTGTCTGTTTTTTGTCATGGTCCTCTCCTCACACTATTGGATCTTAGTGTTGTGTAATATTATTCTCTATTTCTTGTCCTTTTATACTGTCTGGCCCCAATCTCCATTCCTTCTTCAACTCCATGAGCTTCTATCGATGCTCTGCATCCTTCATATAATAGTATTTAATACATTTCTTCTTTTATATATATATATATATATATAAATGGTAACTACTATTAAAACTAGGGATCGACAATTTAATATATATAAATTGAATTCATTTATGTCATAATTGAATTACAACTATTAGGAGCTAGATTCGTGAATCTCAGATATATGTACAAAATCATATTATTTTTGGTTATCTAGAATCCTATATCATTAATTGTAATTAAAGTAAATATAAAAGCTTAAATATATAAAATAAACATAAATTTAACAGTATAATTTTTTTAAAGAAAAAAATAGAACTCTCAAATATCTTATAAGAGAAAATAAGAATCATATTATTATAACTAATACCTAACAACATTTTTACATTCAAGGTAGTCAGGTTCAGTTTGGTCGGATTTCTTTTGTTCAGATCCAAATATATAGTTCCAATATATCCTAAAAATTTTTAACCGATCAGAACGGTTTATGGATATATACCGAATATTTCAGTTCATCCTAATTAAATCCCACTCATGGACATATATGTAAAACAGAACTATAATATTGTAACTGTATCGATGTTCACTCTATCCACCATATTTAATATATTACAAATGAAAAAAAACAAAAGAAGAAGAGGATTTGGTATGTAAATTTTGGTTTGTAGTAATGTAGAGGCATAGGCATGCATGTCTCTTCACCTACTTAAGAAACATCTATTATGTCTCAACCTCTTTTTTAGGTTATGAAGAGTCAATTAAACAGCGATACCATTCATGTTTACGAATACATCAACCTTTTTACAAACGAAAAGAAACTCCTTAATTGTCAACTTTATTTCTCTTCATTCTACACGTTAAACCAGAAATTATGATTTATAATGGATTTGTATGAATTTAACATTTTATCTATATATTTAATTATGTTAAAATTATATGGTATAATGATAGTCATCTCTACAATTAATAACATATATTTGGGGTTCGTATCCAAAAACTAATATTCAGTAATATTAAAGAGGATATTAAAATTATTAGACTAAATTAACAAAAAAAATTATATCTCTAATACTTTTAAAAAGAACTCAACCTTAAGTTCTGTTGGTGTTTATCGATCTGTCACTGTGTCACATGCATTCATATATTCTTAACATTGGTATTAGACCGAGAAAAACTATATAGTACCGACCCTTAAAAATATAGTTAAACATTTGCGTTTTGTATGTCAATTAATTAATATATTTTGACTATTCTTTAGAAATTAATTTTGTTAGGTTGAGATACAGCAGACGTACTACTGACAATATACAACAAAATCCCGATAAACTGTTTCTTGATTGTGATATTTTACCATACAAAGAATAATGGGTAGAATTGTGACAAGAACTTGGAAACTGTTGGTTGAACAACAAATCAAAAATATATCTAATGTACAGCTTTGAGAATTTACCAATCATTCTTTAATTAATGATGATCTTGGGGTCAGATTTTATACCTAATTTATATTAGACACATGACAAGATAGTTTGTATGTTCGAGTGTAGCCGCCATAAAATCCAAACTAACAAGCATAGAGATAAGGAGGAACACTACTCCAACAAACATCCTTGAATATAAAAGAAGAATGAAGACTATCGGAAGAAGTAAGTGATTTCTCATTCTAGAATGACACAAAGAAATATCAAGAAGAGAGTTAAAATCCCACTCATATTGCTTTCACAATCTACTCAAACATTTATAAACAGAGAAGGTTTGATCCACGGACTAAGTCCTCACTCAAAATCATATGTATGGTTGATCCATGCATGTCCGATTTTGACATCAGAGAATCTTGTGAAAGGAAATCTTTTACTTCCCTTTCACACAATTTTTAAGTCCCCTTTTTCATGTACGTGATGGATAAGCGACCGGATCAACATACGTAAGCCATCTCGGAGGTTTCATGTACGAGATATCCTTATTATTTTGTTCCGGACATATAATGTGAATGAACGTTATGGTTATGAAACTTTTTTTTTCCAAATGTCTTTTTCTATTGGTTAAGAGCTGTTTTCAGAAGTGGTTCTAAACAATTGTGATCGTGGCTAACTTTTAAGATACTTTGAAGTTTGAAGAAGGGGTTTCTAAGACTTTTAAAGACGTTGTAAGAAATCAAAAAGGGAATTTATCTAATTTTAGAAAAAAGTAATTCTTAAGATTTTCAAAAGGGACTTGGATGGTTTAGAGAAGGTTTTAAATGGTATGCGTTTTGTTTCTCACATGAACAAAACATAACCTTGCATCTCTTAGTTGGTTATGTTCCTTGTATGAGCTTAGTAGAACATTCGAAAACATATTATTCTCTTTCACAAAAATATATAAATGTGACAGTGGAAGAGTTACAACGGAAGACTAGGCCACTAGGAACAAGGGAGACAAAAACATCTTAATCTAACTTTTTTTGGTCATAGCTGTAAAAGTAACTAAACTATTAGAACAGTTGCGCTAACATCGTAAAGGAATTACGAAATTGAAAATTGAAGCTTAATTTTTTTTATCATTCTTTTGTTGAAGTTTTTGAGTTATATTTTTTAAGATCAATGATCCTCAATTTAGTTTTTGATTCAAAATTTCAATTTTTATCTCCCATATAAAAAAAGAGAAAGGCCACTTGGCTGATAAAAAGAAATGTTTCATCAAATGAAAATCATTTTTCACTTATTTTTTATATATTTCCAAAATATTAGTATTTTCTATAACATGGTTAAGAATATAAAGGTATACTATGTTAAAAATGGAAACTCAATAAAGTATACATATTTTTTAAACAAAAATACTAACTTAGTGAGTATCTAAAGACCATTAATGTTGAATTCACCTAATCATTATCCATCAGTCAAGATGAGATCCATCACATGACATATTGACATCATCCATATAACCTTTCACACATACATACACACGTACAATATTTTAAATGTATATGTATAAACATATGCGTACACGCAAATCCATATGTATGCATGAATATGTTTTTGATGTTGAAAAGATGAAATCAGAAAGCATAAGTTCTTGAGGTGGGAGAGTCGGCAATTTGAAGAGTTTGGTGGATAATTTTGTGTGCCTTTCTGCTTCTTAACTCAAATCTCATACTGTCACTCTTCTCTATCTTCTCATACGATAAAGATGATGATGATGATGATAATGATGATGATCTCTTCAGCATTTTTAGACTCGTCTTTATCTTCGACTTCAAGCCTTCCACAATCTTTCCCAATCTCATCCTCACAACCATCTGACATATGGAGAAAAATTAATTAGATCTTTTAGATTCCAGAAATCAATTGTAGATTTATGTGCTTGATGTATGAACCCTATATGTATTGATCCAATCGATTACTATATATACTCACTTGTAGGTAAAACATCAACTCAACAACTTTATACAAGATACCGTATCGTCACTTGATAAAGATTAATCCAAAGGAAAAAAATTGAGACGGATAACATTTTTTTCTTGTAATTTATCAGCATGACGAAAATTTTGAACTAGCTATATATTTACTTTTACGAGTGTATTTTATACGTATATGAGTACATCTACATACATGCAATTGGGTGTATTTTGTTTTTACAAAACTCAAGATGAGGATTTAAGGAAACAAGAGTCAAAAGAGAAACATGAGAGAGAGAGAGAGAGAGAGAGAGAGAGAGAGAGAGAGAGAGAGAGAGAGAGAGAGAGAGAGTTGAGAGATATCGAACCTCTTTGAAGTGTGACCTGGAGATATTAGAGATGATGAAAATGGAGAATGTAGGAGAATATACACACACATATATATATATATACATATATGTTTGTGTACATGTGCTGGGAGGCTGATGTCAAAGGTTGTGACTTGTCACTATGTGAGTCTCGTGACCTTATTTTTCAATCTTTAACGGATATCCTTTTTCTTAAAAAAGGAAAGTATATGTATGGTTGATATTTGGGTACGATGGTTTGGCTAGTCAAAGATTCAGATTTGAAGCATCACAAAATCTGATTTGATTTCATACATTATGCATCTTCTTGTCAAGTGATGTTTTCCTAATATTAAAGGTGAATGCCAAAGAAAGAAAACTGAAAAGAAAAAAACAAATTTGGAAAAATATCAGTAGGGGAAGATTTTATTTGGAAAACTACACATGGTGAAGTATTTTAATTCGTATAAAATAGTTAGAAGAATGAAACAACATCATTTTATGGTCAACTGTTCAACATACATCCATTAAAAAAAATCCAATTGTATTCTCAATGCCTCAGGTACGAAATCAGGATAAGAACTCGTCTCTTGTAACCGTAAATTATCATATGAAGTTCCCCTTTGATCGTGTTCGTCTGAAATTCTGTACGGTTATTGGTATAATTTGCTTTAACGTTAGGTCTGAGAAGTTGAGAGTTATTAACAGAGCTGAGGAGATGGTACTATATATGGAGTGATACAAACTCTTGTAAACTAAATGTTTTGAGTTGTGGGTTTTAATAGACGTTGAGTTACATGAATGGTCCAAGCATTTGTACGTATTGCCTCCTTTGTGGAAATAAGTAGTTGCAGAGAAGGACTAGTTAGGCATTCTAAATTTCGTAATATAGAAATATGTAGTCACTTTTGTTTAGTGTGTTTCCATCAAAACATTTAAAGTAAAAGAAGTGAGTTCACTTTTCCAGTTTATGTGTTTCTTTTATCTAACAATATCTTATTTACTTGATATGAGTTTTAAAAAGCCAACTAGTTGTGGCAGATTCATCCAGGCGATGATCTTGTTATTTATTGTAAATTCTTCAAATACTAGTCTAAAATAGAGTAATCTATGGAAATTATGTGTCATAATGGTGATTAGTTCGAACTCATCACCTGTTAAAAAAATATTAAAATTATTATATTAAATTGACGAAAAAAACAGAAAAAGTCTAAGATGAGATCTTTCGACGATGATAAGAAATGTAATGTTTAATTATTAAGAATAAAAGCAGAATGGAAAATGGTGTTGAAGCTAATTGAGTTGATCCGAGCTATGCTAAAATGGTGGTTTAGTGTGAGTAGAGCTTTACAAACTTTTGACTATTCACGTGGAACTTACTAGAGATACTTCAGTTTGTCTGGTTTTTCAAACTTTTATTTGGGGTTATAAGGTGACAACAATTGCCCTGATTGGTAACTTGCGGAATCCGCAACAATTTTGCTAATTAAAAAAACTTGCGGAATAAAAAAAAACGCAAAAACGCAAATTTGTGTTTTGGCTGAAAAAATACAAAAAAAAATTCATTAAGCAGAAAAGTGAGTATATAGTAGATTTTTCGCAGAATCAAAGTTTTATAATTATTTAATTACATAATAATAACATTTTATACTTCTAAATAAATACTAATAAAAACTTAATTATAAATATAATTATTTAATTACATAATAATAATATTTTATACTTCTAAATAAATACTAATAAAAATTTAATTACTAAAAAATATTAATAGTCACACTATATTAAATAGATACAAATTTGCATAAAATTTAAGAAAATCAAATAAAGTAGAACAAAAAAACTTTTAAACGTCTTATAAGAAAATATAATAATAATTAATAAATTTATTTTATAATAACTAACCCTATTATAATTTTTAATAATATTGAATTAGCTCAATTATAATATTTATTTTCTTAAATAAGCATAAAATTTAAGAAAATCAAATAAAGTAGAACAAAAGAACTTTTAAACATCTTATATAATATAATAGAAAGAGTAATAAATAAAACTATGATATTTGATTTTTCAACTTCATAAGATATAAATATACTAAAAATAAGTTGACTAATTACGATAAAAATTAAGTTTTTTCTAATAATATTTAACTGGTTTATTTTTATAATAACTAGTTTAATTATAATTTATAATAATATTTAATGGATTCTGTCATTCCGCAAAATTTATCCAATCATAAAAAAAATTATTCAGCAATTCTCATTTCACAGGTTTAAATTATCCATAGTTTTTTTTTTTTAATTTTCCGCAATTCCACAATTATTTAAATGTTACCAATCAAAGTCAATAACTGGCTATAACTTCAATAGGGCCGAAGAGTTGTTGAGCCAATCTATCCGAGTTGTTTAACCTCAGTCGTTACAAATTACCTAATAATTTCACAAAGATGATGAAAACAAAATGAACTTGTAACAATTTTGCTGAACCACACCACATGACACAAGTCACCTTTGAAAACTTTGACCTATATATACGGGCCGCCATGTTTGGGCCACATGGGCTTTCTCTTAACAAAGCACGCACAAAATGATGCACTGGGGTACTATCGGATGATTTTGTCGATTGCTTGGGCGGACCAATAAAAGCGTCTCTTTTGAATCCCCACAGATCTATCATTCATCGCCATTCTTCTTCTTCTTCTTCTTCTTCTTCTTCTTCACTCTCGTGTCTGCCACACTTTCGTTTCCCGTTGATAAAGGTAAAGCCATTCTTCTCTATCGTTTCCTTCTTCCATCTGCTAACCTTACCTCTGCTTTTTATTTCAGTTATTTTAACCAAAGGATTTGGAGATTCGTGTCGTTTCATATTCCCTTCAATTTAGATTTTTTATAATTGGGTTTTACTCATTTAATCTATTATACGTTTCGAATTGAGGTTATAATGAAGATTATTGGGCTGTGCTGGTCACTTTTATTGCCAACTCTACAATTTTGAATCTTGTTACTTGAAATTTTCCTCTTTTCAGTGAGTTTCACTTTTGGGTTTTTGGGGAAACAATATGAGCTTGGTATTGAATTTACTAGTTCGAGCCTTTTTCGCTTAAGAAAAAGCTGGAGTTTGTTTAGACTGAGAATGGTTTCTTCATAATTTTTTCAATTACATTCGCTGTATATTGGGATTTTTAATGCTGTTTTGAGTCTTTGGAATTTAAATTATATATTTTTTAGTTTTCGCTTTGCTCATGCTGATTATGTTGCTTTTGTTATGCAGGGTCATTTTTGTGGATGATTAATGAAACTTTTCTAGGATAGAATACTTCAAGTTTTATTCTTTTAAAATGACAGCTTCAAGCTGCTCTGGTTTAGAAGGACAGAAAGATGACCACAATTCTGGTAAAAGGGCCTTTTTTAAAATTTAAAAGGCATATTCTTTCTGTTTAACTGATTCAGGAAGTTATAGAGTCCTTTTTTCTTTCTTTTTTTTTGTTTTAGTATAATTAAGGATGAGGTCTCCTTTGTGAGACTTGTCCAACATAGAGAGAGCTTTTAAGGGTTTATCAGTTTTCAATAAAGTGAAAGATTTATGCTTTCTTTGGCTTTTTTGTTATTTGATTGTTTTAGTTTCAAGAACGAAGAGCTTTTGGGTTTCATTTCTGTTTGTGATTCTTGACTCTATCAGACATGGAGGAAGACATGGATCTAACAGAAGATGATTTCAGAAATGTGTCTGGCCAGTTTTCAGGGGAAACATTGACAGCGAAGGTCAGAGATGCTGTCAATGTCAGTGTTGAAACCGCGAAAGTGGATGTTAGTTGTATCCTTTTTTTTTGTTCTTTTATGATTCAAAAATACTTAGGGATTGACATGGAATTTTGAACATGTTTCTATTATCAAGTGCTCTGAAACTTGAATGCATGTGATTACGTTCTCTTTCTTTTCTTTTCCGTAATTCTCTGTGTCAGCTAAAACTGGTTTTAAAAGAGCCAGGACAACCTCTAACGAACAGCAACCTTCAGTACATGTTACTTATAAACACTTAACAAGGTTAGTTGAAAAGAAGACTCTTAACTTGACACCACAAGTAACTTTTAACATTTGAATGCTCAAGCCTTACTGTCATTATAATGATCGTTTCTGGTTCTACTTGTTTTAATTCTTGTTGTCCTTCATCTTTCAGAGCTAGTAAGCAAAAGCTGGAAAGTCTATTACAACAATGGTCAGAATGGGAGGCAGAACAAAGTTCGTGTCTTTGGCAATCTGATCAAGATCAAGAACCATTACTAGAATATGGTGAGGAGACATATTTTCCTGCTTTGCGTGTGGGATTGCAGAAGACATCATCTGTGGTGAGTGAAAATGTCGCCAAGCATGTAGAAGCTTTGAAGTTTCAGTTTTTTTTCTGTAATCCTTGTTGATAGAATTATTCTTCGTGCATGTGCAGTCATTTTGGCTCGACTACAAAACTGGTCACAATTCTTTGAAGCAGTTTGTTCCAGTGGAAAGTAGCACTACTCCTCTTTATAACCGTAAATTCACAATTGGTTTAGATTCAGCAGATGGCTCAAGTAACGTGGAAGGGTACAGAAATGTAGATTTGTAGTATCTTTCTTAATCTGATTTTGTCTTCCATTGTGACATACTTTAGCATTTATCTTGTGCATTCCTTTGAAATTACTTGTCTTTACTGTTCCAGAGGCTTGGAGATTATTGATGATGATCCTCCACGTTGCTTCAACTGTGGCGCATACAGTCATTCAATGAGAGAATGTCCAAAGCCTTTCGATCGATCAGCGGTTACTATTGCACGGAGACAGCATAAAAGCAAAAGAAATCAAACTCCTGGTTCTCGTCTACCGTCCCGGTATTATCAGAGCCCTCAAGTTGGAAAATATGACGGCTTGAAGCCTGGCTCACTTGATGCAGAGACACGTCAGCTTCTTGGTCTAGGGGTAATCTTTCAACTTTTCTTCTCTTGTATCAGAAATTTTCATTAGACCAGAGACAATGAGCTTTCTGATTAAGCAAAAATTGTTATGTTCAGGAACTCGACCCTCCTCCATGGCTTCACAGGATGCGAGAGATTGGGTATCCACCTGGATATTTAGGTAAGCTTCTCTGCGATCATCACATTCACCATGCTAATCATCATCATACCAAAGGCATCTTTGTTGTCTCTGTTTATGTATCTGTAGGTGTTGAAGACGATCATCTCTCTGGAATCACTATATTTGGTGAGGAAGAGACTAAACCAGAAGAAGAAGAAGATGGAGAAGTCAAGGCTGAGGACGGTGAGATCTTGGAAGTAGCAAGCTCTTCAGAGCCGCAAATGAAAATGACAGTTGAGTTTCCCGGGATTAACGCACCTATCCCGGAGAACGCAGATGTGTGGCTATGGCAACAGAGGAAAAACACAGGGCATGCTTACTATCATGATCACCATTACAGAGGCGAAATGGGACCTCCAGGTGTTGAACTTTCGTTGAGTTATCCTCCAAGGTATGGTAACATTAAATACGATCACGGGTTGGGTTCAAGACCAAGAAGCCCTGGCTTTGAAAAATCAGAATTAGAAAGAAGGTATTATTACTCTTCGTATGATCAAAATCTGAGGTAGAGAGAGAGGATAGTCATTGATCTATATAGACGAGTGAATGTGGGATATATATATTGTATTGTTTAGGGAACAATTTTTATTTTTTCGATTTCGCTGTGACGATATTTGTGTTAGAAGTGAAACCTCCATGCTACCATGCATGGTTTTTATTCAGGGGAGGTTTCATGTTGTAACATTTACATTAATGTGGAGGTTTATTATTTATTAGTTTTGTCTCTGTTCTAGAATTAGGGTGTTTATTCGTTTAGATTTAGTACATTAATGTGGAAGTTTATTAATGTATATAAATACCAAAAGAAAATGCTATTACCCGCTGGTCAAATCCGTGAAGAGGACGAACAGATCTTCAAATCAGAAGAAGGGAGATGAGAAGAGAGAAAAACAACTAGGTTTGTGAAATTCACCTAGAAATGGGATTGGAATGATAGAAGACAGAAGAAGTTCAGAAATAAATCCAAGAGTTACAGATACAGTTCCGATGGTTGTTGATGAGCCGGTACAAATCAAGACTCATTCGACGGTACCTGTGGCTGCAGTTGAAAACGTGACAGAAAAGTTAGGCCGAGGACACAGGGAACGTAAGCAGAGCACTCGTCTACATGACTATCTTCTTTACATAGCACAATGGATTATCATCACGGATCTTCCTCCGGGGAAGAAACAAGGATCCTAAGGAAGTTTATATCTTTGGACAAACTTGCAGGTGTGTGTGTCTTCACTGTTATATCTCTCTGCTTCTTACATATTGTCTTCTCATGTAAGTTTCTGTGCAGACCTTGGAGTACGTGATGCTGATACTACCAAACAGATGAGGAACTGAAAAAAAGATCCGCGAGTCTCGTCTCGTGGTTACTTCTGCATGGTTTGTCACCTTTATTTAATGGCTTTTTATACCTTTGTTTGTTATCACTTCTTAGACTTGAATGCTAGATCTTTGGTTTCGAGTTTCGACCAATTGCTGTTTTGACATGTAAAAACATACAGTGGACTTGGACAACTGTATCAAGGTCCAACGTTAGCTACTTGTAGTCATTTATCGTATATTTTTGGTTACAGTTCTTGGGACATTGAAATTCTGGTTAATACAAGCAATGCGGCTTTTCGTGAGTATGGACACCATACAGTCGCCCATACGCTCTTCCTGCAAGGTACAGTGTCCGGAGATGTTTATTGTCAACTAAAATTGAGTACACTTTGATTCGTGTGGCTTTGGCATTATGGTTGTGTTGTACTGTTTCATGGCTTACTTACCATCTCTTATGTTGTGTAATATTTGGAGGAAAATCAGGACATAGACCGGAGTGATAAATGCTCATATGAGTGTTAGACGACTCAGCAAGGATGGCACAACAATACTGATAATCTTCATATCAGAACGTGAATATCGCATAACCTCCAAATTTTCAAGACTTGAACAACGAAATAAAAGTTTAACAACAGATTCATCGTCTTTGTAGCACACTCCGTAAATGTGTAGTCGTGTAGAGTTCTAAGGGACTTGAGACAAACCGGAAATGGAACATCTACAAGGGTACTAGGACCGAGTTTCAAGATCTCTAGTGTTCCACAGTTATATAAGCTTGTAGGAAATCTGAACAGCTCATCGGAGTAAACTTCGAGTTCCAATTTATGCACATGAAGTCCAAACGTAGCTCCCATCATTATTTCTGAAGAACTGGAGCCTAGTTTGAAAGCAAACACGTGCAGGACATTCTCCCGAGATCATTTGTGGCAGTGTGTCAAAACTTGAGATTCGGCATCATTTTACAAAGAGAGCGACATCGTTTAGACAAAATACTAGTGGCTATGACATCTTTTGTTGGAATTAAAGACAATATGTGAAGACGCAGAGCCTCACTGATCCTGTCCTCATTTCTCAAACTTCAATGAGTTAATGCTATACAACAAGATTTCTTTCTGGTTGACTATAGACTATTACTTAACTCCGTCGTTGAACAAGTTTTGCATATAAAAAAATAAAAAAAAAGTTTGCTAAAGTCTCCGGATACAATCTCCCCTGTTTATTCCAACATCACGTTATCAGAGACAGAACCAAAAATAAACCACAGAAAGTATTCATCAGCACCCTGATCACATACCTAATTCGTCAAGTTCCTGCAGCCAAGCTTCTAGATAATTTTCCATTTTCTTCATCTCAGACCGAAACTATCCTACAATGGTTGAAGTTTATACAATGCTCTGATCCCTTGTCTCGAGCTCAGACCGAAACTGTCCCACACTAGTGATAGTGTTTACGATGTTCTTTTTCACCTTAGCCAACTGATGTATGAAGCAGCAAGGTTGAGGGGGCTCAGGGATGGAATTTTCATTTTCAGTGCGGCAAAACTGTGTGAAAGGTAATCTCTCTCTCTCTCTCTATCTCTCTGTCTCTGTAATAAATTTCGGTTTCTCGATTTTGCTTATGTTAACAAAAACCGATGCAGAAGAAGAGCTGAACACATAATATGAATGGCAAAGAGAAGCATTCGCTGTCAAAGGTTATAATAAGCATTCTTGATTAAATTGATTCTCTTGTTTAGGGATTCAAATAAGTGAATGTTTCTCCAAGTTTGCTTAACTTCTACAGTTTCAGGTAAACGGCATACAATCTACAACAACAGAGGATAATGATGTCATCCTAGAAAACAGTACGTTCGAAAGCAGACAAGTGTTCTTAAGTTTTTCTCAGAAGCATAACTTTAGCTTCGACACGCTCCGACGCGCCAAGCATTCTTATATGATGATACTTCACCATCTCCACACTTTAAAACAAGCATCATCGCTCTCAGAACTCCAGTAGCCTCTTTCAAGTGACCTGTACGACCTTTACTACTCTTGCTTGATTTGTTTGTACCGAGCTTGCACTGCATGCTATACCAAGAACACAGTCCTTCTTCTGCTTCATCTCTTCCCAATAATCCCTTCCAACCACGGGACACCGCCTAGAACCGTAGGGGTGAGTATATGTTCTTGAAAACAAACCGAGCTTTACTCTGTTTCTTTCTTTTTCTTTGGTTTTCATATTTGACCCTTTTGCTGAATTACGCAACTTACTCGCAGGCTCTTGGGATATTAGATGCTTTGTTGCATGCACATACGTGCCGTCCCACGGCCACTAGTTCCTGCTCTTACCCAAAATGCAATGATGTTAAAACATTATTCAATCACAGCTTAGTGTGCGAAACCAAAAAGCGAGGAGCTTGTAAGATTTGCATCCATTTCGGAAGATGATAAATATTCACGCATACCATTGCCAAAATCCCAGTTGCACCATACCACGCTGCAGGTAATTTTTCATTGGCTTTCTTATGATTTTAGTCGTCTCTGCGACTTCTGCTTTTTAACTTGATGCAACTCTCTTGTGTTCTCAGAGATACGAAGGAGCACTTCATTAGGAGTGGTTTGAAGCTCTAAAGAAGAGCCAAAGGACTTAATTTGTACATTCCTTGTGATTGTGATGATTATAGAAGAAATTGTACAGATCATAAAACCTTTTCTTACATCAATACTATTCGTTGTCTATTTCTGTCAAAAGTGATCATAGTATTGTTGTCCTTTTGTTTTTGTTAAGGATCCTGTTAGTGTTCAAGAGAGAAAAAATCAGTTTTCCAATGATTTTGCTTGTTGATCTGTTTATCCTATTTGTGTATCATACATTATTCCTTTTGATATTTAAAGCGATTCATGATAATAGTACTTATCTCAGTACCGTACATACCTGAACTTAGAAAGTTGGAATTTTGATAATTTTTTGTTCACGTTTGTTTAACACAAGATGATTTCCCAAGATTCTTCAACGCTCAAGTGACAATAGTAACACATGAATGGTCGGAAATTTGGGACACGGGAAAGAGAAAAGGGGTTGAGTATATAAGATAGGTCATAAGACGGTCTATAGCTTAATTTGCTGCTTGAGTAGTCGTAAAAAGAGAGATTTGTTTCTTCTGATTGGATCTTGCTTTCTCGTTTCGGTCAAGATTTGGTATTCACTTCATTACCAATTGAACTGCAAATCTTCCATCCCCCTATCTATAAGGTCTCACTTCATCTGAAGTTAAAATCCATCACACTTTATCTTCGAGCCCGCTTTATTTGTCACATGGCTCACATCTAAAAATTGATGAGTCTTAATCTTTTAAACATGCCAGAGAAATAGAAAAAAGACGAAATAAATAGATCAAATGCAAACACTGTGGTTACAAGGAGGCCACTCTCCTAAAATCAAATAATCATCTAAAACAGACCAAAAGAATTGAGAATTATCCTCTTAACCAGATAGCAACTAAGTGGTAGAAGCTAGAAAGGATACACTACATTTTGGTGAAAAAGACCCACACGAAGTTACACCCACAAAAAAAAGAGAGGAAAAAAGAGTATCCTAAGATAGCTAGAGATAAAGAAGCAAACACTAATATTTTCAACAGATGGTCTTCAACATCATAGGCCAAACTACATCCTGATCAAAGATGGGGCTACGTCGTTAAGAAAGTCCAGAGCTTCTTACCAATGGAGACTTTCCCGGGATGTTCTGATTCCGATTCATCTTCTTCTCCATCGTACTCATTTCCAGAGTCAGCCCTTTGAGGTGTTTTGTTCACATCTTCTTCACTCATTGCTGCATTCTCGCCTATTCTTTTGGGCGAACCAGCATCTGTATCCTCAGAGTCTGCCATGGCTTCACGCTATTGTAACAGATAATTGAAATAAACAGATTGGTTAAGCAAGAGAATTCGAAAGAAAAGGGAAAAAAACAAAGTGCAGCTTTAGTTGTGAGAGAATTTTACCTCCACCACATTCGTGCTTACTCCATTATCGCTAACAACAACGCCTACTGATGCTGTCGCAGTGGTTTGAGCACAGTTAATACCCCCATCTTGTTGCACTCCACCAGTCTCTTCATTCTTCTTACCAAGTGCGGTTTTTCCAGCCACCCTAATAAACCAAATGTGAAAACAGCTTATTAACAGCCTGAATAGAAAGAAGAATAAGCAGCTCCAACGCATTATCCTCAGGGTCTGTGTTTGAAAGTAAATGGGATTTGAAGTAACCTTCTAGGTCGCCGGAGATTATATCTTCGTCCCACCACTTCTTCTTGTTGTTCTGATGCAACCTTTTGCCGCCTCTTCCCACGCTGACGTTCTCCTCCGGTGACACTTTCTGATTTCCCATCACTCTCGTTACCATCCTGCTCAGTAGTACAAGTTCTCAAAGAACCCATACGTCCACGTTTCCGTCCATTCTTTGAAGCTCCTTTATCAGACCGACCAGGTTCACCCATGCTTCCATCATTTGCTTTACCAGAGTCCTCAACGTTCTCTGTTGAATCATCCGGCTCATTGAATTCTATAGATTTTCCATAGATAGCTTTAGCATCTTCGACAACAGCTTTGACAGAGCGAGTTCTTCTGACTCTGGCTTTCCCTCTTATGCGTGATTGACCATCAGCATTTAGATTAGACAAAGAATCTGCAGCAACTTCTTGAGCCTTGCTGTTGATGTTGCTTTGATCCCCGTCTGAGTTTGCATTGGTGACTTCGACTTCTCTTGTGTCGCTTTCAGATTGGGCCTGAAGCATAGTTGATGGCCCACTGTTCACGTTAGCTTGCTCAGTAGATTGAGGTTCTTGGTCAGCAAAATTCATAGCAGCAGAGGTTTCTGCCATTTTTATCGGGGACAGCTTAAGAATCTTTGAAGTACATTTCCGGAGCCATGACACTGTCCCACCGGGAACTGGCAATCCTAAGGCGGTCGCACTTGGCGATATATCCCTCATTTCCTGCCGTGGTGCTTCGTTCTCAAGAATGTTTGCCAATTTTGACAAATTAGGCATTTCCAGGTTGTCACTTTCAGGGAGCGCGAGCTCTGAAAGCAGTTCACCACAAGGATTGCAGTTCCTATTATTTTCCATGGAAGAAAGGAAACGATTTCTCTCGCTAATAAATTGTTCCCGCTGTTCCTTTAGTTTCTTGGTTAAGGCAACAAGGTCATCAACATCTTTCCGAATTTCTGTCTGCTGCTCTTCAAAATGTTTTTTACTAGCATCAATTTCTAGCTTTTCTTTCTCTATTCTCTGCCTATCGATCTGCACATCCGTCATTTCTCTTCTGGCTACGTCTCTAAGGTAATTAATATTGCTCATCTCCTTCTCTCTCTCTTCTTCAAATAACTTCTCTTTGGCTTGCAACTTCCTTTCTCTTTCTTCCAATTTACTCTGTATATCAGACTCGAGTTTCCTTTTGAGCATTTCAATATCATGAAGTAGTTGACTTCTTTCGCTCTCAGCTTTCTTAGAGATCAACGAACGCTCATGCTCCATAGTATCTGCAAATGAAGCTTTTGCCACTTCAAGAGCTTCTAGCTCCCTTTTCATGTTGTCATTTGCTGCTTGCTTTTCTTTTTTCAGCCTTTCTTCTTCCAAGTAACTGTTTCTCTCTATTTTTTCTTTCTGATCTGTTATATTCTTTAGTTCGGTCTCGACCTTAGCTTTCCTCTCATCAAGTTCTTCCCATTCTTTCTCAAAACATTCCCTTTGGGCCTTCAGATCCTCGACCTCTTTCAAAAGCAGCTCCTGTTGAGACCTGCACTTTTCTAATTGCTCCTTTAATTCGGTTTGCAGACAAAGATACTCGGACCTCTCCTCCTCAGTAACTCTAAGCCCTTCCTTCTCTTTGTGAATTTCTGATAGCCGTACTTCATTTTCTGCCCTTATCTTCTCGACTTCAGCAATAAGATTAAGAATGTTTTCTTTATCCTCGGCCAGTTTTCTCTTCTCAGTTTCCAATGCCTTCTCCTTGCTTTTCAAGCCTTTCTCTCTGCCATTTATGCCTTTCTGTCTCAATTCAAATTCTTGTTCTTTTTCTTTATGCTTCTCCAGTTTCCTATCTAATGCTTGTTCACGTTTAGCAACTTTCTCTTCCATGTGCTTCCACTCAGCCTCCCTCTTTTCCACTTCAACAACCTTGCTCCTCAAGCTGTCATCAATAGATTTTCTTTTCTGCTCCACTTCCAACTCAAACTCACGCTGTGCTGCCTCCAATTTAGCTTGGTGTTCATCAATTAGTTGCTGAACTGCAACCTGTCAATTAGCCAAATTTTATTTAAAAAAGTAGTACAGTCAAAATTCAGAATGCACATATGTAAAAACACAATGACGTGATATCAACCTTCTCAAAAATATAATACTCTACTAATACAGATAAAGAATATTGCATTGTAGTGGGTCATCACAATAACTGCAAAAAAAGTAATTGATAAAACATATGAAAATTTGCAAACAAACAAATCGAGATGGAAATTGAAAAGTTTTCCTGTCTAGAGTAATAAGCTCAGAATGTGACAAAATATGTAATCAGTTGCATAGAGACCCTCTGCTATAGTCAGCAAGATACATATATATTTCTATAATTTAGAGAGAGTGTGAGGGAGAAAGGGCTTGCCTTTTCTCTGGCATCCAGTTTTTCTTGCATAACTAGTAGCTCTCGCTCTTTTGTCTCTATGGATTTCTTCAGCACATCAGTTTCCTGCAACCAGAGGAAGTATGTAAATGAACAAGATTCCAAGCACTTTGAATATTAATAAAATGCTGCAAGAAAAACAAGCAGCTTACTTGCTCCCTTAAAGCCAGAGCTTTTATCCTCGAGCTGACATCTTCTTCTTTTTTCTTCAAAGCAAGGTTAGCAGCATCAATCTTCTTTTGTGCCTCTTCAAGTTCTTTTCCTTTTTGTTTGATAATCTTATCGCTTTCATTTGCCCTATCCTCTCTTTGTTTTACAATCATTTGAGATTTAGCAACTCTTTCTTCTCCTTCATGCAACTTTCTTTCCCATTCACGCGAGTCCTCCCTCTGCTTTGACAAAGTTGCCTCATCTGCTTCTCGTCTGAGAAAGAAAAAGCAAAACAACTTGAACCAATGAAGTCACCCCCTAATGAGAATCAAGGAAGCGACACAAAAATAAATTATTCAACATACAAAAAGGATACGTACTCAGCAATGTAGGAAAATCGCTCCCTTTGAAAAGAACTTTCTCGAGCTTCCACTTCCTTGGACTTCCTTTCCACCTCTGAACTCTTTCTACTAACTTCAGCAAGTCTTGCATCAACAGCACGAAGCTTTGCCTCAACTTCCAGAGATTTTTCTTCAACACTTCTGACCAATGCATTTGCCTCCGTCAACTTTGAGTCAGCTGTAAATTTGATCTCTGCGTATTCAGAGCGTAGTTCCCGCAGAGCCTTCTCCAGCTGCATCAGTATCAAAAGTGACTCAATTAGAGAAAATATATGCATATTGGAACAAATATGCCTGAAATATTTGGTAGGTAACTGTAAAATCTCCAAAAGGAACAGAACTATTATATGTATACAGAAAACGCTATGCAGAAGCAAGAGGAACGCAAAATCAAAAGGAACTGGAAAACATAACGAACAGTATAGAACTTGAAAAGTTGGAATCTTACATCAAGTGCACATTGTTTCTCAATCCCCAGAGCTTTCCTCAACCCCTCTTCCCGTTTCTCAATATCTGCTACAGCAATCAGAAGCGCATTGCGTTCTCGCCTAATACACTCGTTTACATCTTCAAATTCCAGTTGAAGCTCTTCATATTTAGAACTCCACTCCTTTTTCTCGAGCAGAAGAAGACCCATATTGTGCTGGTATTCAAAAAGCTGTTTAGCAGAACAGCAAATCAGCACTTACTCAAAAATAAAAATCATAAAATCAACCAAGTAGATTCACTAACAGTAAGAATTATTTACAGTTAACAAATTTCACGTCCATAATTTCAGGTGAAACTAAGCCATAATATTGGTTACAAAGTCTCCAAATTCTTAAAGATCCTATAATATCACGTGCGTTGCAATTCTGAGACGCAAATCTTGAAAGAGTAAACATAAGAAACTTCAGGCGACCAAGTTATTAGGAAATGATAATTATAATGCCATGAGCTGTAAATCGTACGACATTCATTATCAGAAAGAGAAAAGTAACCAACCAAAGATCAGAGATTACAAGAAAAAAATCCCCCCACCTCTTTTTCAAGCTCTGAAACTTTCTCAGGCAATCTTCTTGGATCATCGTCGTACTGGATCTCACTGAATCGACCCTTAACTGGGGTCACCATGTCTGGACCCTTAGCATTCGAATCTGGATTTGTCGCTTTCGTTGGAGTAGACCAACGTTGCCACACCTTCAAAGGTGTGGACATCTTTTCCAATTTCTCAGAAACACCAGAATTCAAAGAGATCTCTCTGAGTCAAACAAACCAAATACAAAAAATAAAAAATAATAACTTTCTCTCACCGAAGCATTCGAACAACCTTAATTCCGAAATTGAACTCCGGAAATCGAAAACCCAGATACCAAAAACTAAAGAACGATCTGACTTCTGACTTCACACACTCTCTGAAAATTCCGGTAGAAGAAGAAGAAACGGATAACAAAAGAAGAAAAGAAGGCTTATCCTTTTTCTCCTTTTTTTGATGGCTCCGGATTTAAACGGTGTTCCTAAATTCCGGTACCGAAACTGATTTGAAGTCCGACAACCCCTCTAAGTAACCTCTCTCTCTCTCTCTTCTCTATGCTGGAACCTTTTTGTGTGGCTCGCGCGGGTCGTTTCACGTTCTTTCTCTTTTTTTACTTATATTATAAATGTGGACCCCTAACTTTCTCTTTATTACATTTCCGGCCGCCGTCTTAGTTATTTGCACGAAGGTTCCTAAGGGTATATTTGGAATTTTGGATTTACAACGGTTATGCGCTGCAAGCCTGCAAGTGTGCAACTTTATGGTTATGACGAAACTACCCATCACGATGAAGAGTGGTTTAGACTGTGACCAAACGTGGTGATTCTGATTCAGTAAGGGTATTTTTAGAGTTTCACTCACTGATTGAAAAACAATAAAATCGGATCATTTAACAACGTTGATAAGATAGTTATTGTATGCTATGGTTACAATAAAGTGAAAATATATCAAGATTTTGCTATAATCTTTTTTATTTTCTTTTGGTTATCTAAAATTTGTATAGAGATACAACTAAATTCTGTAGTGTGGAATTATTCTGTCAAGAAAAAAGAAAGATTGAGCATCTATAGAAGGCGAATGTGCTTGGACCAGAGGTTTTAGAGCAAGGTCAAAGGAAGGAAATATGAAGTCTCTAATGTAAAATATAAACGTTTTTGTAAATAATATATTGAAGTATATACATAAATGAAATACATGATCCCACTCTAGTGTTCGAGCTTGAACATATTGGGTCAGATAAACAACTGCATACATCGTATTTTGGGTGGATAAGACATGGCTTTAATAGCCTTCCCTTTATACAATTTTTATAGCTTATGTAATTAAAAGAAAGCCTGTATAAATGTGATTCTTTATTCGATTGCATTTAATTTTGAGCTCTTTGTGGAACGTTTTTGCATGATATAAATGAACGTTGAGATAGATAATGAATCAAAAAGGTGAGACACGATAGACCCGTATAAGAAAATAACACGTATCTCTCAAGACTTGCAGGGACGAGACGTTGCATGCATGCCCCTATAGCCATTTATTTGTGGCAGTGAAACACGTCGACTTCACCTTATGCAGATATGCTCATCGCAGCATCCACATATTATGCTCTAATATTTAATCGAAAAATCATATCCAACAATGTGATTATAAAAAACATGTACAATTTCAATTATAATAAAGAAAATAAATTGCACTACATGATAATGAGCTTTTGAGTCCAAATAAATAAAATGGATACACACACATTTTGAACATTTTTACCTGGCTGACTTATATATTGTGGAATATGTTACTTATTTTGTAACATATTATATTTGTAGTTATAAAAAACATATTATATTTTTATGTAGATTAATTGGTTTAATAAAATGTTGTTTCCGGTATATAAATTTACAATATGTTTTTTAAATAAAGAAAACATAAGTTACTTTAATAATTTTTAAAAAATAAATTTACAATATGTTACTTTAGTATATAAGTATCATTTAAATTATAAGTTATTATTGTATTCATCTACAAAAATATTATAGAACATTGTTTTTAATGATACAACTAATTAAATTACAAGTTAAATTCATACCTAAATTTTTACTAATATTTTTTTTTATTTGCTAATATCAACTTAATAAAAAACTTTACTTTTGGCATATGTTATATTATTACTGAAAATTTTGATCAAATTTTAATATACATGATGAGGAATCCATCAATTTAACTATTTGAATCATATATGATTATAATGAACAGTTTCATGATGTAAGTATTTTTGTAACACTGACAAAATATATCCACGATGAATTGTTCTAGCTGCACTACATTAACGATAGTTTGTTGTAATATATGAAAATCAAGATGATGATTTTACCTACAATGTTTTAAAATTCATTAATCTACAAAAACTGTATTTTTCTGAAAATAATTTGGTATAGAAATCGTTATAATTTTAACTACAAAATTAAAGGACTTTATAATTTTTATTTACTATATAAATTTATTACTTTCATCGTTTACTAAATTAGTTTCACAAAGAAAAGAGCACGTGTACGTTGAAAAATGGATAATACGAAGAAAAAGGAATAAAGGAATTAAAAAAAAAAAAAAAAAAGGAAAGAAAGCCAAGGTGGCTAAGAGCTGTGTGCATATGGGGGCGTTGTAGTGTTTTGACGCAAGTTTATGTTCTGTCTCCACGTGACTCCCATCATTCTCAATGTTCGTTTTTTAACTTTCTCAAAAAAAAAATTTCTTCGTATAATTGTTTTTTTCTTCCTTAATTTCTGGCTTCTTAGTATAATGGTACTTCGAAACATTATTCAAAAAAGGCTAATCTAATATCGGCTACTCAAAAAAAAAAAAAAAAAACTTAATGAGTCGTTGCAGAAGACTAGTCAATTGTGAGCCAAAATTATTTGTTCAACGGAAGAATGTTGTTCTTACTTCTTAATATGAAAAGGAATATTTTTTTTTTGTTGTTTTTGTCAATATATTGATTACCAAAGAATAAGAAATTGAGGGAAGGGAAAGTATGACAATATCTTGAACTAGTTTTCTTATTACCTTTAAAGAACTGTATAGGCCCCTAAAGTGTATAGTAGTCATTGTATACAAAGTATAACTTATGGATATACTTTGGTCATTTCCGATGTTATGATGAAAACACACATTTTCTTTTTCAATTCAGTTTTGGATCCAGAATCCTGGAAACAAAAACATATTATTATGTAGAAAATCTACATAAAACATGCAATGTAACGAGTAAAGGAAAGAAACTAAAATGATTAATTTGATTGTGGGTATTGGCTCCCGCCATCTTGATGGACGAATATAGAAATGAAGATAATATAAGTGGGTTGTTGGCTCCCGCCATATTAGTTAGACTCTCCTCTCTCTTTTTTTTTTTTTAATAATTACTACTACATGACAAAATCATGCATCAGATGTTATTTTATATCTACAAGATATCCATTTAATATGATTATGCATATGTATATAAAAATGGATGATGATACAAATAATTTTTACTTCTTTTTTAAATTTAATTCTGATACTAAGATACAAATCAATTCTCATCATATTCTAATATTATCATTTTTATTTTTCTTACATTCAAATTTTATTTTCAAAATTAGTTTTATAGATATCAAGTCAAAGAATAAAAATTGAAATATTTATAATTTTATTTAAGATATCTATTTTTGTATAGCACTAATATTAATTTTACAAGGTTAATTATATAAATATTTTTAACAAATTAAAACTAATTTAACTACTAATTTATTTTTCTAATTATTATGGAAAAATATAATTGTACAACCATTATATGATTTTCTAAAAAATATTTCAAAATGTGATAGTAAATTGAATATTTTAAATTACTTTAATTAACTATTCGTAAATTCATGATAATTTTAATTTTCTTTTATAAAAATCTTAATAGAATCTAAATCTACTATTTCAATTATTATGACATTATTTATTATATTTATTGTTAAAAATATTATTATTTATCGTGTCATATATATTTTTATTGGCATAAAATATGTACTAAATTAAGTTCATATATTAATTTTTTTTTAATGGAAGTAAGACAATTAGTGTTTATTTTCTATAATAAATAAATATATAAATTTAATAAAATTACAAATATTATTTTATTAAGTAAAATTTAAGTATAAAATATAATAAATAAGTATAAATAAATAAATTTAATACAATTTAATACAAATAAATAAATTTAATAAATTTAGATAAAATATTAAAATAAGTTTTTAAAAATTTTGCTTTTTTTAAAAAAAAAACAATTTGATTAGATTTTAATTCCGCGCAACACACGGATCAATTTCATATAATATTAGAAAATAATATACTTTTCCATTTTTATGTTTAAATATGTGCTACTATTCAAATTAATTACAGAGATTTTAAGAAAACATTAATTAATTATGCTAAATATTATAGATGCTGTAAAATATAATTAAAAAGGTAAAACATCATCAATAAACTTAAACCAGCATTGTAATTATTTTGTGAGAAATTTATCCAATATTCGATCGTTTAGTTATTTCGTTTCCGTTAAATCTAATATCTAATTTCAGGTTTTTTAATAATGGAACTATAACAATCCTTTGTTATCATAACCTTTTTTCAGCAATAAAAATAAAGAAAAGGGTATAGTTTTATTACAGAAATTAATTAAAAAGCATGATAAGAAGTGAATGGAGAGTTAATGGGCCTACGTGAAAAGAACGTTCGATCGAGTTAATAGCGTCATGAGGCCTCCTCTATGGAATTCCTGGTGACCGTTGCTAATATATTTAGTTTTTCTTTTGCTTTTTTTTTTATTTAGAGAATAGACGAATAGTTTTTTGGTTGGGAATCAATTTTTTAAGACGATGGCGTGAGCGTGACTGAGATTCTAATTAGAGTAAAATTTTGTCAGCTGACGAAACAATGTTTCATTTCGTTTCCTCTCAAGACATCACCAACTAACCCAAGGTGGTTTTAGCGGAAGTTTGTTCATATCTTAAGAGAAAGAGATTATACATCTTTAATCTTAATTTTCATAACTTTATGGTCTCAATGGTAAGCATGAGAAAAATTAGTCGAAGAAACATGAATGGAATGTAATGGAAAAAAGATGATATAGAAATATTTTGCTCCATTGATGAATATAGTAGAATTGATCATGAGGTCTTTCTTGGAATCACCTAACATACTAGAATTGATTGACCATATTCATTAGTCGTCTCATCTGATTTCAAACTTTAGGTCAAGAGATAGTAGAAGTCTAAGTCGATTAAGTTCATACACGATCTCACTTTGATTCATCATTCAAAAGCTAAGAGACATGACATCCAATAAAACCCACCCATGAGGGGGCCTTACATGAAACTTGGGGCAACCGGGCCCTTTGAGATGCCAAGACGAACTTCCATCCCGTGGTGGAAGTCTACCGGCTTGAATGTCTCCGAGTCACGAGGATCTGCAAGGGATGAGAATACTAGTTTTAGATAACATATATCGAAATTTTAAAACCCATAACACGTTTAGACCCCTTTCATTACTTAATCTGGCCTATTGGTGTCACAAACATCATACTTACTGAAAAGGGCTAACAACTGTAAAATACCATCAATTTGATGCTACTGAGATACCATCAATTTGGTGTCCACTGATCTAGAGAAGTGAATGTAGCATAAAGAAACATGCAATAGGAGTAAAGGACAATTACCATTCAAGTAATCCTCAAAACCAAAGTTATCAATGGCTCCTGTGTAGACTTCTAAACCGAGCATTGACGATGGAATTGGTCCAGGAGGTCTTTGGAACCTAAATAATTCACAAAGAGAAAAATGATACATTGTGAACAGGACAACCAAAGATTGTTTTTCACACCTGCAGATCATGCAGCAAACACTTTCCACCCTATGCTCCCCAATGCACACATACATTGTTTCAAGTTTTAACCGAGCACAGGGCCCGGCAGTTAAATACCAGTACACACATAGTACCAGTAATGCACACAATTATCAAATTGCCAATGAAAACATGAATAAATGGGATCTTATAAGTGTGTGCATCTAAATTTAAACCATAAACTAGCTTCCAAATGCATTGATTCAAACATATAACAAAATCTTCATGTACAAACTCTTAGCTTCCAATATTACAAATGATGAACATCAATCTGATCTAGTCCTACAGATGGTATTGATCTAGCAGTGTTCCAACACTAAGTAGTAATCTACAGAGTCAGAGATATTTTCGAAAGCACTACAATTACAGCAATCTTACCTTGCGAGAATTTGCCTGTCCATATCCATCTTCAATGGAAGTGCAGTCCCGTAGGTATGCCCAATGATCGTCTTCTTCATCGCCTCGTGCGATCTCTTTCCCTGAAACCGAAAACAATGTAATTGATGATCCATGATGAATGATGTAGGAGCAGGTAAAAAAACCCTACTTTTCAGCCAGTGAGAAATCTAGTAAGATTGAAACCCCAATTGCTACTCAAGTGTCGCGAATCAAACCCAAACAGCAAACATGAGAAGCAGTAATCAACTCTTCATGCCATAGAAGAAACGCAGAAAGCTAATCAAGCACACTTAAGTTCCTTTCTTAGCTAATTTCTCAATTCCTCGTTCATCTCACCACACTTTCCCGAGAAACAATCAGATTCGATCAGTAATCGAAAGAGAACCAATATTAGTCAGGACAATCAGATGAAAAAACCAATAAAGAAGATTAAAAACTCGATTTTGGGGATAGATTACAGATTCGTAAGAGGATTCGAGTGGGTGAGATCCGACGATGTCGCTCTTAACGCCGTTGAGGCCAAACCGGAGAGCGTCTTTCTTGACACCGCCGATCTCATGAGCTATCTTCTTGGGAGAATCCATATTTTTCTTCCTTCTTTCACCTCTTTCTCCTTCTATGTTTCGCTCTGGTTTCTCTTCCTCTTTCTTCTAGCTTCCTCTGCGACTTTAGGGGCAAGCAAAGTAGTAAGAGACGAAATCTTATAATGGGCTCTCTCATCAATAAGCCGGACTCTAGGCCCACTAATATTATAATTTGGCCCATTTTGTTTGGCTTCAGATACGTTTGTTAAACAGTCTCGATTTCCAGTGAGTAATCTCTTTTTGATATATATCGTCAATATATATACTTACAGATATAAAACAATCTTCTTCACACACACCAATAAAAAGAAAGAATTATGGTTCAATTTATTTTTCAATTTTCATTTCATAAAGAAGCAAGTCTTTTTTTTTAAAAAAAATTGGTATGCATTTCATATTGTTATTATATATTTTCAAAGTTAATAACCACGAATTAACACCATTTCCACACAAAAAAATTAAGTAGGAGTGTAATGTAAATCTTCTTCTTAAATTTTACTCGATAACTAAATTGTAAATCAGTAAATACTACTAAACATTAAACAAAGACGCACCCTAAAGATTGGACGCAGTGGAGGTCCAGTCAAAGGTCAAACTAAATAAAAAATAATTAAATAGTACCACAAAGACATTGTAAAAAAGATTCTGAATGAGTATTGAAATGAGCTATTTCGGCGAGTTTATTTCATAGGATGATCTGACAAATGAAATTATATATAATAAAGTTACTTTCACTTTTCAATAAAATATTTTGAGATAATCAGAGTCCAGGCATTTGTTAATTAAATATTGTAGAATATTCGTAGGTACTTAACTAGTCTAGCTAGCTAAGTCTCAATATTAATGTCAGTAAATTCTTACTCTTGCTTTGAAGAAGATAAGTAAGAAGAAGAAAAAACAAGAATTAATATATATATATATATATATATATATAATAAAATGTAATGAAAAATTGCAGAAGCAAAATTCGAAAATGCCAACAAATCTATTACTGTAGGTGAGGTGGCCACATTAGACCGACCTAAACTGAACGGAATCTGACTTGAACTATTCAGTAATCAAACACTAGATCGATATATTTAGCGATAAGTAAGAAAAAAATATATACAAAAACAAATATATATATAAATACAAGACTAAGGGCATCTCCATCTAAAGTTCTTGTAGAGTTTCTTAATACTTTTTTAATAATAAAAAAATGAAAAGAAAGAGAGAGAGTTAAGAAACAGCTCTTAACTAAGAGATTTAAGAAATTTTGTAGAAACTGTCTCTTACAGTTGTCATCATGTAATTGGTTTATATTTTTAAAGAGATTAAAATTTAATTATTTAATAAATATATATTAAAATAATATATTTTTAATAAGTAAGATACTCATTTTGAATATCTTACCAATGGAGGTGCTCTAAGGTTAAGAACTCTAGTCTTTCCTCGCTTTTATATATTTCTTCAACATGACAAGATTGTCTTCTCTACTTCAGAATGCTTTTCTGTTTTGAAGCAACGACGAACTACTTTTAAAGGTATCACTCTCTCTCTCTCTCTCTCTCTCTAACTCTATATCTCAGCTGCATTAGTTTTGCTTTTGTATGTCCTTGTCTGAATTTTACAGAGCATTTCTTTCATTGTTTTTAGTTCCTTACAAGAATTGCTTAGTGATTCTATCTAAACGCACAAATTAAAGCTTTAAGATTGATTCGTATAAATATGTATGAGAAAATGATACGTGAGTCATTCTAATATATACTGTTTTTAGGGTAACAGATTTTCAATGAGCTTCGTAATGATTAAGTATTTTGTTTATATTCTGAAAGGGTGTACTTTCTATTCATCCATATTTCTTAAGCAATGCTATATGGGTAAATTTCCAAATAAGTAAATGTATAAACAATTAATTTATGCAAATATTAGATTAATATAAGAACTTGATGGATTAAACACGTACATATCAAAGAGAAACCCGTTAATATTGCGTAAAAATCCCATAATCTACCAGACGCGAGTTAGAGATCATAGTTTCCATATCCATTTCTTTTGGATTATTTAATTGGACCTGTGAAAGCATTAAGTGTGAATTTTTTTTTCTTATTGTTAAAACAAAATTAACGATTTTCTACAAAAGTTTGACGAAGGTTATCACGTTGTTAGAGCATATACCGTTTGTAACATATATATATATATACATATATGTTCCTCTATGTATATATTGTTGTTCTTTGTGGTCCGTCATGCATTTTTTATGGTATAGTTCGTTATTTCACCACCAACAAAAAAAAAAGTTTTGCTATTTTGTAAAAAACGTTAGAGGAGATCGGCTAATTAAGCTAAAATTGTTAAATATTAACATATATTTGAAATCATATATCTTGATTTTTTTCCGTCTCCCACACATTTTCAGATTTAAACTTGTATTAGGTTATGATACCACGGCAACATAATATACTAGCTAATAAACTATTAGTGTCGATAGCTATCTTGATTTTTTGAATGACTTATGGTCACATTGTATTATAGAGTTGAATAGCATTTGAAAATTTCCGACTAGATTCTAAATTACAGTTAGAATGAATATCTGGAAGTGGTGAATGTTTAAAAAGTTTTCAAGTGATAAGCGATCTAAAGATCCCAAAAGCCACACTTTAAACGCCATTAAAAACCAACTAATATATAAGATCGTTATCTGAGCAAGAGAATAAATATACATCTATAGACAATTATTCAAAACTAAGATCCATCCTCCACATATTTGGATGGCCAAAAGCATGCTTCCACAGTTCACACACTAGTGGTCAGTTTCATTTGAATTTGTAATTTTGCTTAATATATCAAACATTACATGTGTTGTGTGGATACTTGTATATGTGATCCTCAATATTCATCATCATGCATGTGTAATTATGTGGGTCCTAACGGAAATTAGGGTTTGAGGAAACGAACCTAATATAGAGCTTTATGTGAGACATATAAACTGTAAATTTCTTAGTCTTAATTAAGACTGTTGTGTGTAATACCTAATAGAATTATGAATCTTGGACTGGGCTGGGTTTTACCAAATATATATATCATTTGCTGATTCATCTTCAAAAGGTTATATATAATTAAAATACCAGTTGAAAATTGCAGCTTACAATTTTAAGGTAGACAAACTAAATCTTTAAAAAAGAAATGACAGAGAAGATCAGATAACATGTCTAGAAGAACACAAATAACCATAAAATTTAATATACATTCAAGAGTAATTAAGGATTATTTTGCCTTACATGTTTAAATAATTTTATGCCTAGTGCTCCGGAAATATCAAGATTTATGGGAACCCTGCCAGATAAAAACAAGAGAAAGAAACATATCATGGAGTGCAAAGACAGTTGAATCATAATTTAGGCTAGAGAGGAGTCTTGTATCCAAACTTTACCTCTGGGGAAACTCGTGTTGGTGACTGCACAAAAGGATTGATTCATAAAAGGGCTTTGACCATAATCAAAATCCAAGTTTTGAGGCAGAATGGTATCGTAGTTGCCGCTAGAACCCTGACCTTTTAACATAAACGTCCCATAATGCTGATTGTAACTTTGATCCATATTCGTGGGAAGATTTACCTTCGTCTTGGTTAAGATACATTCTTGATTATCAAACTCTTGGATTGCTTCCTTGTAGAAAGAATGTGTCATGTCTTCTCCTTCATTGAAGATTACAGACCTCTTGAATGGGTCCATGATTTCAGTTTGTGTGATCTCGGAGACGGTTTCTGGATGATCATAGGTCATCTCTCTTGTTATTTCCTTTGACTTTCCTCTAGCTGTGGCTCCTGATCGTTTTGAAGATATGTTGCTTAATTCAATCTTCTTCTTTCTCTTCTCTGTCTTCTTGACCTCACATACCACTTCTTGTTCGCAGGAATCGGGGCTCGAACGATACACAAATCTCTTATCACCATCATCATCTTCTTCTTCCTCTTCTACATCACCCCCGGTGTTTCCAAAATCTTCATCATTGTTGTTGAGCTTTTTTTCTTGAACAAGCTCTTTGATGGCTCTTCTTGATTTCTTGAGAAGCCAGTCCAATGTTGTACTGGCTTTATCAAACCCCAACATATCTTGGAGATCAAAGAATTGGCGAGCAATTCCTATAGAAAGCCTTACCCTCCTGTCTCTAAGACCTTGTGCTGTGTGAATCTTGCTGTGTCTATCTTTCTTCACCGCCTTCTTGATTTCTCTCGACACCTCAGGAATCTCGAAACCTTGCTGATTTACAGCACTGTTTGAGTTAAAAGACATGTAATCGTTCAGAGACTCAGGCACAGCTGATACAATTTGGCCCGGAGATGCTGTTGACTGATGATTGTAGGGATTACGGATGATGTCTTGATGGCCAGAGAGTGAAGAAAGGTAAAGAGAGAGAGGGTACACTCCACTGTTACCATTATTGTAATCATTGTTGGAAGAAGACATCACCGAGCTTAAGGGGCTTCAGGAATCAAGAATCAAGAACCAAGAATCAAGAATTTGCGTTTTCTTTTAGAAACAAGACCACAACTTTCACATTTATCAAAAAAGAGAGAATCAGCTAAAAAGAGGAAAGAGAAAAGAAAAACCCAAAAACAAGTGAGAGAGAGAGAGAGAGCGTAGGCGTCCAATACTGATTTCTGACACCAAGACAAAAACTGCTGTAGAGATATTAGTGGTGGATACATGAGAGATGTGTAACAAGAAACTGATTAACTGTAGAGTGACGACGACATGATTTAGTATCTGTTAATAGAATATCTGCTTGCAAAAGATGATTTTGGGTCTGAATTAGAAATATCGTTTTTTCCTCACTCAATTTATACAGGTAAATGTTTTCAGCCTAGGGTTTAAATTTTTTAGGGTTTTCAATTCCAGATCCTATACTGGTTAATGAGCTTATATATTTGGGAATTAACCTGAAACTCAACTCATCTTAGAAAATACTAAGGTACCTTCGTATGTAGTCATGGCAATGGCAATATCTACTGGTCCTGGAATAATAAAAATAACAACAGAAAACGACCTGTGAAATGGATCCGTTTCCATTTCGATGATAAACGTTACTGAATTCAAAGATGTTGAATGTACAGTATTTTTTCTGGTCCGGATCTCGAATAAGATCTGCTTTTCATTCTATTTCTTTGTTATATAAAGATCTGCTATTCTTTTGTCCAGCGGTCCTTTAATTTTATCTGAATGGTTACTACTTGCCATGAAAATGAAAATTCAACTCTTTTTTTTAGAGGTGAAAGTTTTAATCCGGAATAAATTGTAGTATGTATATAACATAAACATTGTCCCTTTTTTTAGGGTTTTGTCAAAAGAGAAAAGATGCTTTAATGTGACATGAGTTGGTTCCCCCTTACGATTACATAAAGATTGTGAAAGGATTTGTCGTTTTCAAATTTTCATTTTGACGTCCTTAGCCATTAGTCACGGCGTGTTCTTATTTCAGTGGAAACAATCTACATTTATTTGTAAAACCACACAAAATGTAATGTTAAAGCAAATTATATCATTTTAAAAAATAATTTGAAATACAATAGTTTAAAAGGGTAAAGTTGAGAAGTTTTTTTTATAATTTAAGTTGAATATTTCATAAATTGAGGAAATAGGTCTTAAGGTTAAGAATTTAGGTTTGAAGACGAATTAGAGTTAGGTTTTAGCTTATAGTTTTTAATTTTTAGTTTTTGGATTTCGATTTTAGTTTTTAGAATATCATGTAGGATTTAGTTCTTTTTTTTTGCAACATCATTGAAAAAGAAATTAAAAGGGCATAGCTAACCAAACTGCTGGGGATGTCAATATAAACCATGGCTGATGGGAGACGCCATACACTTATTCCTAGATTATCTGAACAAGCAACACCGTTTTCACAAATTATTTGAAAAGTTGAGAAAGTTTTATGTGTGTTTTTAAATATTTTACCATACAATAATATAAATTCTTTTAATTTTACAAATAAACTTAGGGATTGTCGGAATCATATGGTACAATGGTGGTCACCTCTGAAATTTATAACACATGTTTGAGATTTGAACTCAACACATTGCAATGTTGAAAGAGATATTAAACTTATTATGCTAAATTGACAAAAAAAAAGTATTAAATTTTTTCACTGAAGTGATTAACATAAAGATTACTCCATTAAAAATATATTTTCAGTCGAGCACTACAAAAATAGTCAATCCCAACAGTAATATATATTTTTCTAAACCAATATATCAGGCAATATAGTTTTGTTTATCATATATTTAAACGACAGAAACTTTGATTATAGTTTTTTTGTTTATTTATTAGAAATATATTTATTATTGAAATTATTTAGTGTGTTGAACGTTTACCTTATGTAAATAAATTGGTTTGTTGACAAAAAAAACATTAGTTTATGTAATTTAAAAATAATAATATAATCAGGTACAACTAAAATTTTCCTTACGAGTTAGGAGGAAAAGGGAGAAATAAAACAATGGAAGATGGGCTCTATGGGTGTAATGATGGGCTGCTGAGATGCTTTCAATAGAAAATTTAAATAACCCAAATAGGTTTCTTTTTTTTTTCTCTCTTTTTGTCGTAACACAAATAGGTTAATGCTTAAATATAAGGGACCAATTATTAACGAATCGTTTTGCAAACTAATTCCAAAATGTAAAGTAGGAATGGAGAAATGATTTGGAAGATCCACACCGATTTTAGAAGATCTGTCGAGTATTTTTAAAAATATTCATGATCGTGGATATAAGTGATACTATTAGCTATTATGATGAGTTATGGATATTCTGGAATCTGTCTCTTCGTATTTTGATGTGTTGACTAACTTTTCGGAGTCATCTCTTCTTGATTAAGTGTCTTCGTATTCATGAATTGTATTGTATAGATATCTTGTCCTCGTCATCGTGAATGTAAAATATATACTCCCTCTGTTTCTAAATAATTGATTTTTTAGGTTTTTCACACATATTAATAAATATTAAATAGTTATATTAATTAATCATTTGTTAAGTTGTAATCATTGTGTACATTAAATAAAAGTTTTGACTTATAATAAAAATGAAAGAGATTATGAAACAAAATCTAGATTTAAAAAAGCTAAATTTGACTTTTTACCTTTAATTTAGCTTACATTAATTAGTTTTTAAGTATTAATTAGTTTTGAAAATAGAAAATGCATTAATTATATCTAGAAAATCAATTTTTCTGGAACAAGAATAAAAATTTAGAAAATCAATTATTCAGGAACGGAGGGAGTACATCTTTACTCATACTCAACAATAGCTTGTAAAAAGTATAGAGGTACATGTATAGGTAATCTCTTTGATTATACGAATCTGACCGGAAAATAGATAACAATGATTAAAAATAATATATATTGTATAAAATCACGTTTTGAAGTCCATGTACAGCTTTACAAATGAATGCTAAATCTCGAAATTATTCAGAGTGTCGGAACTTTGTAGAATATGCATTAGTTCTTTATTTGATTTAACCTGAGTTTACGTATTAATCGTATAGGGGTTTTAGAAATCCGAATGATCCATACCTAACTTGATAGTCTGAAGAGTGTGTTAAACAGACAATAATGTGTCGTTGAAATAGTAGCCTCTACACATTCTTTGGTCGCTATCTCTATCTCAAAATCGGGTAAACAAACAAGCTAGTAATATATTGAGTATTTTTATTTTGTGATAATGAAAATATGATACTTGAGAAAATAACGATGGAGTGTATTCCATTAAGCATTTGGAATTATTTGACTATTATGGCCGATTTACCAGTGGAAAAAAATTGTATTACATCAAAGAAGAGTAAATTTTGACATATATAGCCACTTTTATCAATTTTTATTAACTACTTGGAGTGTTATCGTGATATTCTTTATAATCAAAATTAAAACGTTAAAATACTTGTAAATATGTATAGTTGGTTGACCAAATTTGTCTAAAAATAATTAAAAATCAAAGAAATCTTTTTGGCAAATATACAAGGGTTTTAATGAATAAACGCATAATAAAAAAATATGAGGTAAATAGTTTTTATTTTACGTATAAAGTATTCCATTTTACAAAAATTATGAAAAGTGACAAATAAAGAATTAATAAAAAATTATTATCTCCAAATATATTTACAATACCATTTTGCTATTTTCTATCAACTCTAACAATTACCATTATTTATTAAATCTTTATTCGTTGTCATTTACCTACTTAATTCACTCTCCCATGATTATTTCAAAATTACCAAATAGAGTCAAAAGTTGACCAATTACAAGCAAACCACTCACCAACTTTCAAAGCTATTGCGTGTTTATCAGTATACGCTTTCTTCCACGATTCGCCCATAGCCCAAGCAACCAAAGTTTAAGTTTATAGCATCATAAATTATTTTTTTTTTTAATAGACATCAAAGAGTTATAAAAAAAATTCAAAATTTTTTATAAAAAATCAAAGATATAAAAATAAATTTAACATAAGACATTAAAATTTATTGGACCGGTGATGTTTTCTTCTACATCTTATACATGAATCAAAGTAAGCTTAGATCAAAGACAAATGTCTATGTATCTTTTTCACACATTTATTACAGTATCATACATTCATTCATACTCATTTAGCTATTTTAAATAAGTTTTCGAAGATCCACCCACTTGAAATTACGGTAACGGACAATTCAACCTACATAGTGTTAAGAGTTTTTTAATATTTAAAACCTACATTGATAAGTGTCTGTTCAATAGAGAATACAATTTAATAATATAAAATTGGAATACTTTATACATGAATAAGGAAAATTTTACGAAATATCTATCGACTTTCTTAAATTAATCACTACTATTCGACTGCTGAAACAAGTGATTAGATTTCGTTAAAAGAATGAAGTATGATATTAGTTATGTATGCTAAGTGCCTAAGTTGCTAACTCTTTTTAAACAGTCTTATCGCCAAAAGGCGATGAATCACCGGACCTCTTCATTTTTCAACCATAACTATCCTAAATCGCTCCTTGGGTCTAGGACTAAAATGTCTAAATTGATCGTAAGGTGTGGGTGGGTCCTATTGAAAACGCAAATAGGAGATGATGTGGCGATCGGATCTGATGGTGTATGGGTCCAAGAACATTGGCCTTTGCCCGTGGGCAAACATTAAAGCTGTCATCACTAAGAGTATGCTTTTACTGAGTCGCGGCATGTTCTCATTGGTCAGGCTTGAATATCTTGTCAGTTCTGAATAACCTCAAGTAATGCATTGTATGTAATGTTTCATTACATATCAATCAGTATATCACCCAAACTCGGAAATAAGACACAAGGCAAAACAGTAATGACTAAATGACTCTTTCTTTCTTTCTTCCTTTACGAATCATGTCTTGTTATTTTCATGAAATGCCCTTTTCTCTCCAGCAAGTTAGTGATATACATATACTTGTTTTTCTAGAAGAATAAATAAAACGTCAAACTATTGTTAATGTAAATGAAAACAATCGCATTCAATAATTTTGTTGAATTTAAGTCGGTAGGCCCTGACAAACACATGTGCTTGAAGGTTCAAAAAAAGGGGCAAGATATGAATTTTTTTGATATGATTGATACTGAATTTCCTTTCATATTCGTAAATGCCAAATTAGCGAAATAGTTATCAGTTTTTTTTTCTTTCTGAAATTTTAATTACCAAAATAGTTATTGGACATCACTTTGAATTCGATATATGCGTGCAGAGTGTCTGAGTACGTACGTACTAAATAATGTAATTCTGTTCCAAGTGTTAAAATCATCTTTTGATGAAACTACAAACCAATAATCAAGAATAATAAGTATTAAGCACACAATAACAATGATATTTGGCATCTTTATTATTACGGGCTAAATAATTTATTATTATTCTTAAATATCAAAACATCAAGAAACAATAAGCACAATAATAAAAGTAGCAAAAGTGTTAAAATCATTTTTTGATGAAACTACAACCAGTTATTATTGTTATTGTTGTGCTTAAGACTTGGAAGTATTGTCGTTAAATATCAAAACAACAAGGAAGTCTTGGAAGAGAGTCAGCGAGAGAAAATAGATTTCTCTAGTTAACAATTACTCTATACGCATTTACAAACTATGATCATATTTTTCTCTCGATCCTTACTTTATATCAGACACTAATATCAAAAAGATGATCTAGTTATTCATTTCCATGCTACCTAATTCAAGAAAAAAAAACGATTCTCTAAACTCATATTCGAATAACACCTTTGAGATATCAGCATATGTCATTCATGAATGTTTGGAACCCGTTACATCTCCGGCTCGCGAACTCATCTCACATCGCATATAGCCACAAAGATCCAATCCCTTTCTTCGATCATATATATAGTTGTAGTACAATTAATAAAAATAGATGTTGTGTGCAAAATAGGCTGTCTAGTACTGATGTGTATATGTAGAGGAGCCGCAAGTGTTTAGTCATGCCAACAAATGAGCATGACCACACATCTTCTGATGATGTAAAGCCTTCCCTTTTGCTCTCTCAAATATCCTCCTAGCTTCTTGCTGCATGAAGTCTTCTTCTTGGTGTCTTTCATGATGACAAACTTTAGCGAGAGAGAGAGAGAGAGAGAAGAAAGAGAGTATGTGTAAGTGAGTGGTAGAGAAAGAGATTCCTGCGCACATAAAGATGTTGTGCAAAGAGAGTAAGACTTAACTTATATATACTCACATACATGTACATACATCAGACCCATTATAGATAATAACAAATAAAGAAAAAGAAACAAGTAACAAGGGAACTGTACCCCATACTTTCTCTTAATCATGCATGATGCATAAAATATTCTTTTGTATATCAAGAAAAAAGGAACTTGAGATGTAAATTAGAAACTAAAATAATTCTATATCTCTCTCACTATCTTAATTAAGGATGTGCCATGTCAACATTTCTAAGAAGTAGCAAGATTACAAAGGAATCTAAGCAACCCCACGCGCATTGTGTTCTTTTCTCTTGTATGATACTTTAGAAGCTGTCCTTGTCATCGTGTGTTGGATTGATTATCATTGACATCTCTAACCCTTCGTCAAACTCATCAACCTAAGATTTGAATACTTTGATTATTAAAATAATTAACAACCGCTGATTCATTAGTAAGAATTACTAATATATTTTAAATAAGGTGAGATTATTAGTAGGGAAGACTTGGGTACTCACTAACTCTCAACACTAATCTCCCCTAGAAAACATTGACTATATGGATTCAAATTTAACACAAAAAAAAAAACTGACCCAACCCGACAATAAACAAAATAACCTGACATCTTAACTTATAACTGAGAGTGAAAATCAAATTAGGAAAATTATTGTTTTAGGATATGTCGAGTAGGCTCGTGGATTGGTTAGGGCTTGCGGATATCTGGAAATAGAGGAGGAGGATGGTGGAGTAATAGAGAGAAGAAGAGAAGGTATGGGGAAACCGAGGAGGAGAAGAAGAGAAGGTAACACAAAGCAGCAGTGTCAACTTCGCTTTTGAGGGGCAGGACGTTTAACGATGAAGTCAGTAATCTGGACAAGTAGTCTGGGGGATGTTGAAGTCAATCATTATTCATTTGTTATAAACTAGCAATCTATGTAATGATAGTTGATTTGATGATATGATGGGTTAAACTAATTTTAACGAGAAAAATAGTGTTAAAAATGATAAAGAAATAGTTAGAGTTTGTTATTGGTAACTATTAATTAAAACGGTATACCTATAACACTTTATTGGCCTATGGGATCAATCCTTGTTGGTTTGCCGGTGCGCTACATTAGAAGGCTTGGAGACTCATTTACTGGCTTTCTAAATCATTATACGGTTTTTCTGTGTTTTGTCCCTATGTCTATGTTGGCTTTGTTCGTTTATCAGTTGCTGGCGTGATCAGCAACTGCAATCAGCGACTGTTCGTTTGATAGTCGCAGAACATATGACCAGTGATTGCGACTGGTCGCAGCAACCAATGATCAACCAATGATTGATAAATTTTCAGTTGTTAGTTTTTTTTGTGACTGACATTTTGCGACTACTATCTGCGACTAGCGACTAAAAACCAGCTACTGTCAAACGAACAAACATGCTAATGCGATTGAAACTAGTGACTTTCAAACGAACATCATGACAGTCGCTGGTTGCAGTAGCTAGTAGCAGTCGCAGATCGCAGCGACTGATAAAAGAATAGAGCCGTTATCAAAAATCAATTTTCAGATAAACCATTAAAATCTTAAATTATTATAGTTTAAACACGATTAATTCTAAATTTTTTTTTTCAAAAAAAATTAACTAAAAAATAAAAACTAATATATATATATATATGTAAATCAATTATTTTTAATTTCTTCATATGCATTATCATATTCCAAAATTGGAATATTTTAATATAATATAAGGATGCAGTAAAGGATTACCAATCAAATCCGATTTGTTTGTTGTTATTGTTTTTTTTTAATAGTTATAAACTAAGAAAATATAATTAAAGTTTTTTTAACAGTTTAACAGTTGTTTGTTGTTGTTAGAAACGTTAATTCTGAAACTTTTATATATATATATATATATGATTGAAAACTTTTATATATATATATATATATATATTCATCAACATATGACCTCAAATTACAAAGAATTCTAAATTTTGTGAAAGAAAGAAAGCTTTCAATCATATATACAAATCAAGAGATACAGCTGTTAACATAAATCATACTTATGACATCAATAAAAAGAAAGCTAATACAAATATTTAACAGCATATTGTTATAACCGCAACAAGCTCACAAGGACATGGTAGCTTGGGTTAAATGGTTTGCAAATAAAACAAAAAATGACATCCAAGATATTCCATTAGTACTGATACAGTAGTAAAATGAATTACCCGTTTACTCGTTTGGTGTAAGAATGTGTTATACGATGCACGTGATTAGTTGCACACGAAGCCCGACGGGCCATGAAGATTTCTAAAGATTCTCAAGTTGATTATCTTTTACTAATCCTATGCACATTGCTGACTAGTGAACATTTCTTAAATTACAAAGTTACATATTGTACTCTCTTGTCATTTTCAACTCATAAACCTGTTTACCGTTGCTAATTTGAGAATGCTAAAGACTTCAAGTCAACTCATTAGTATATGTCATTGACTTATTTCTAAACCGTTGTTTTTATTACGCGTGGGCTTGATTGAATTCGTTTGTAATCTTTGCTCCATAATTTTTTAAAAAAGTACCTATCACAACTGTGTGGATTGTAGTATTAATTGCTTATTCAAATTTTCTTTTTTACAACATTTTAGATCATAGAAAATGATTACAAACTAATTAACCAGTTTGGAAGAGACGTGCTGATGTGATTCATAAAAGAATGAGATTTCCATGTACTACGCGCTAATTTGTCTGCCATCATGTTCTCAGCCCGTGGAATATATAATTCTAATAGTGTGGAAGTTGACTTTATATCTATTAAACTCCTCCATATATACAGAAAAAAATGGTCAATCCTCCGGTGTCGTGACAATCTTGCCCATATCGGAACAGTCAGTGGCAATAACAACGTCGAATCGCTGAGCTTTGGTCATGCAGTCCATTTACATATTAGAGTCTCAAACTCAGCATGTAGTGGAGAAAGACTGCATCGAATGTTCCGAGCTATAATCAACATTTCTTCCATCATATTATTGGTACAAATACATCATTGTCCTGTAAATTGTTTATTCAAATTTAAACTCTAATATTCGTTATAAGTTATTAACCTTTTTTGTCAACTTATCATAATAGCTTTAATATCTCTTTAAATATTGTGAGGTGCTTGATTCGAATTCTAGACATGTGTTATGAATTTTAAAGGTAGTCACCATTGTGTCACATGATTTCAACTATTCGTTATTAACTTTTACTTCTTAAAATTATAAACTATGTACTGATTTAAATGACAAGATTAATCAACTAAAGTCAAGCACAAATAGGAGACCTCAAAAATTAAAAAACTATGAAGAGACAGAACATTCTGTTGGTGTTAAGATATTGTTGTATGAAAAGAGGTATTGATTTTTTGTAAAGCTATTTAAATTTATTAATTGTCAAAAAAAAAATAAGTATATAAAATTTCACAATAGAAATGACGTCTTTGATAAAACAAACACACAAAAAAAGTTAAAAATATTGTTCAACTTTCTCACAAAATTAAATTTCGTTCTTGTATATATGAACAAAATGATTAGAGATTTCACTAAGTTTTTTTTTGAGTCGTAACCATATTATGTGGGGACATAAAAGCCTCTAATAGGAGACAATGCCATTAAACTTATCGCATTACCACGAAACCTCGGATCCAGACAAAACAATCCGAAGCATTCTTGTCTTTTTACTTGTTCATCTAATTGTAGGGTCTATAGATTATTTAAGGGATTAAATTAATCTAGATCAGATAAAATAATCATTTAATTAATTTAGATAAGAAAAACACAGCATGTAGTTTAATAATAAAACATGTAATGTACGGATGACTACCGGTCGACATGTGATAATCCCGTGAAGGGCATGCTCTTTGCCTCTTATAAGGTGGACAATGGACTCTACATTACTTGTTAGATACATTTGTATAATAATTATAAAACTTTTGTTTCAAAAAAATAATAAATTATAACACTATAAATAATTGAGTAGTAACTATTGTTGTGGGGAGGGGTCTAATTGTTTGTGATACATGTTCTTACTTCAATCAGTATTATTTCGTTTCAAAGTCGTATATTTTTCACATAAATTCTGTTTCTTAAGTTAATTAATTAGATTACGTATCAATTGGGTTAAGTAACCTGTATGTAGAATCTGTTCTCAAAAGTATTTCAAAATTCGAGATAAATCAAATCGGATCGAATTTTTTCAAGATGGATTGCTTTTAAATATTCTGAAAATTTAGATGTGTATCGGTCAAAATTTGGGAGAGAGCAGACATGTTACCATAGCTTCTTATTATGAGGGAGGGTGGAATTAGTCAAAGATTTCATGGGAAATATGTTCATTCTATGAGATGTGGGATCGATTAGAGGAAGTGTTTTTGTTTTGAGGTCTTATTCGTGTCCATATGCTTTTTTTTTTGTTTTCTATCCGTTTTAGCTTGAGGTACATCACAAGTCTAGATACACATATAAATCATCTTAAAACGTTTAGATAAAATGTGATGTGCATAACATTGGAGCTAACTGAAAAGGAAGAAGATAAGCCTAAACTACTAATCATCTCGGAGCCATTCTTTACACATTACCGGAGCCAGAAGCCTACGGGCTACATAGAGAGGTTCCTTGAAGATGAAACTGATCGAAGGAACCGATGAAGATCCTGAACCAAAGATGTTGGTACCATAATTGAAGAGTTTCCTCATTTGAATCCAAGGGACAAGCAGCCTTGTTGTGTTTATCCGGAATTTAATATCTAATCCAATCTGTTATCTAATCCGATTCAGTCTAAAAATTTGAGTATCTAAAGAGTTTGGATCTAGATCTGAATATCAAAATTATGTATTCCATAGATCCAGATCCATATCTGAATATAAATTAAATTTGATAAAATATATCCGAATCTTGAATAATACATTACATAATATTTATTTTAATCTTAAAAAATCAAATTATAATAAAGTTTAATGATGATTTCTTTTTTTTTAAAAAAAAAAAAAATTGGCACATAAACCCATATTATTGGAAAATATTTATTTTTAATTTTTTAATGTTCAATTCATAAACATTTTAATTCCTTTTTATCTAAATAGATACAAATTCAAACATCTGACGCATGTCAAAACCAAAATCTATTATGAAATTTAGAAACTATCTGGTTTACGTAAAGTTTCATCTTTATATTTACTTCTCTTTTTTGGTAAGATTTTTTTTTTGTCAACTTTGGTAAGATACATTTCTATATTTAATTTATACTTTGGTAAGATACATTTCTTTGTCAACACTTTCAACTTTCTCTAATCAATTAGTTGTGACTAAAAATAAAAGAAGAAAACTAAGTTAGATTATAACTGATGTTAATTATATTTATGGAACAGCCAAGATTGAGGTTTCCCCATTATAATAAGAGTTTGAGGTATAAAACAAGCATATCATATAACAGAATTAAGCCGAACTGAACGAGAGAAGCCAAGATAACAAAAGAGAAGAAATGAGTTAAACTTTTCAGACTTCTGAAAATTCCATGATGGCATATTCTCATTATTTAATTGATTTCCCCATTTGCATTCTTTTGTGGTCACATCAGTTTTATCCTACAAAATAAAAGCAAGAATTTATATTGTCTCATGCCCAAGAATTTGATTAATTTTAACCTTACAAATCCATATATCTATGAGAATTAGCTCACCTATTAGCAGAGATATACTTCTCAATCTCTTGTTTCTGCTCAGGCTTAAAAGCTAACCATTTTTCATGTGGAGATAAATCATCAAATGTTCCTAGATCTGTGCATGAATAAAAGGATGAGATTAGGAACACTAACGCATAAAAAACGTATACAAAGAGTTCAGTAAATTTCACACCTTGAAGCAAAAACTTTGGTTCTTCTTCAAAACACTTTATTTTCCAGAGAACAAGACCATCATCATTCAATAGGATCGGATCGGTTCTAACCGCATCACATCTTTGCCTCTCTGCAAACGAGTTTCATCAGGTTAAGCATGAAACACAACATTTGTAAGACCATAGATAATAAAGAGTCTTTAAGGGCATTTAGATTTACTTCTAGATATCATGCCCTTTGCCTCCAGCATCTCGCCATGAGCTTCTTTAGCTTCAGCTTTTATTTGAGACAAAATTGCGTGATGCTCTTCAATGGACAATGGAGCTCCATTTCTTTCCATATGGGCTTTGACAAGATCACCTTGCATCTTCTGCCTCAGCTGTTTCTCCTATGATAAGAAAAAACAAAGTTCAAACTTTAGCACAAATAGTTTTGATAATTTACTATCATCTTGCAGATTATAGAAATACCTTTTCCTTTGCAGCTGCAGCCTTTTCTTTTGCTTCTCTTTTCTTTGTTTCAGACTCCGTATTGTTCTCCATGAAATTTCTCATTGCCCTGGAATTTTTTCACACAAGTGTGTTAAGTCCTAACGAAGCATAAATTGCAAGAAAAGTGAATATAAATACATACAATGTGCTAAGTGATTCATCACATAAGAAGTTGAGAAGCTTGAGCCTTGTTGATGCATCCATCTTCTTATACTCAGAGACACCAGAACTGAAAGTTTCAGGTTGGAAAACATCACTCAAAACTCCTGATTGCAATAGGCACTCTCCAAGAGAACTGAACCAAGTGCTATCAGTTGCACTTAGAGACAAAGATCTGTAACAATGATTCAAAAGCATCAGAAATAAGAACATACATATAAATACTTAATTCAGGGCAGAAGTAAAAATACTCATACATATATCTATCATGTGATATTAATTCCAACAACTGGATCATCATCGGGATAACAGAGCAGTATTGTTGTCTCTTTGTGTTACGCCCAGATGAAAAAAACTCAGAAACAATAGATTTAGCTTGTCCTTCCTTCAAATCAAGAGCCTATCAGAAAAGTCCAAAATGAAACACAGATTAAGAGTAAACAACCCAAGAAATGATTACAAATGATAATTCAATTTACCAGTACCTTTCCAAAGGCTGTACAAAACTCAAAAAACTGCAATACATTTCCAGTTTCTTCAATGGGTATATCAATGCCTGAGACATTAGTCAAGCTTATACCATGAGGAAGTTGAGCCTGAAACTGAATTTCCTCCTGTTTCACTTTGTTAGTCGCTTTGGGTTTCTTGATCTTGCCAGCCGCTTTGTTGTTCTCCTTGGCAACATCTGATTGATAACATTAAAACTGTTAGTCTTAGTCTCTCCGTTTTAAGATAACTTCAAAGCACACAGACGCCACTTGTAGCTTCAATGGAAACATCCTCCTGCAGAAACAATATAATCAAATAAGCATCATATAAAAATATGAAGCTTTAGATCTCAAAAACCTTGAATAATATAGAGAAAATACCAGCTTTGCCTTTGGAAAGCCGGTTTTGATCTTATTCAAGGCTTTCTTGATCTTGCCCCCCGCTTTGTTGTTGTCCTTGGCAACATCTGATTCATAACATAAACACAGTTAGTCTTAGTCTCTCCTTTTAAAGACAACTTCAAAGCTAACAGAGTCACTGTTGCCACTTCCACCTTCACTGGAAACATCCTCCTGCAGAAAGAATATAATGAAATTAGCAAAACTAACACAAGAAAACGAAGCTTATATCACAAACACCTTGAATTGGAGAGTGTTTCACATCAGTAAAAGATAGAGAAATCAAAAATACCAGCTTTGGCTTTTTCTGATAAAGAAAGTTATCAGCGCCCTCAACTTCTAGAAGCTCAGAGACTGATGCTAGCCCACTTGCTTTAGCTATGTGTGCCAATATTCCTGTAGGGTTTTGGCCTCGTTTCTTCCTGTAAAATCCTCACACAGTTTACCTCAAAGCTCAAATCTCAAAGCAGTCAAGATCCGAAAATTTACCTGCAGAAACTGCAATTGCAGATGTCTCTGCACTTAGGACATCGCCAATCATTAATGGTTGCTACCTCTTCTGCCTTCTCACCATATCTACTTATATATCGGATCAGAAACACATAATCGCAAGAAAAAATATATATGATGGAAGAAAAGGAAAAAACGAAATACAAGCAAACCTGTTCAATAAGCACTTATGACAATAATTGAAGGTACATTTCTTGTCCTTCTCCATGACCTTGCACGACGCAACAAAGTCCATCGTTTTCTGTCGACACTGCAAGAAATAAGCCAAAATAGAACAACGATAATCGCTTTAGCATATAACAAAGGAAATTTCAAGGAAGATTGGGAATTTTCTGAAACGAAATAATGAAAGTCAAGAGTAGTTGATGTTTTTCACCTGGTGACAACATTTCCCATTACTAGAATCGTAAATTCTCCCTCCGATGACTCGAACGCCCGGGTTCGTTGTCCGCTTCGATGGTTTCGCGTCATCCAAAGCCATGGCAATGAGTGAAGAAGAAAACCCTAGAAAGAATAAACTTTTCAATTGGGTTTTGTCAGAATCTCAATCGCTCGCACAAGCAATTTAGGAGAAAGGAAGACAAATTTTGGAGAGGGAAAAGGAAAATAGCATTCAAACTTCTTTTAAAAAAAAAGAGGGAAAACAAATGTTGAGGAAGGAGAAAATTGCCGCTTGTGTTTTCATTTGCAGGTGTTCCCTAGGCCTGGACATTCGGATAATCGGATCGGGTTCAGTTCGGGTATTTTGGATTTCGGATATTTCGGATCTGAGGTTAAAGATTCATTCGGGTATCTTTTAATTCGAATCAGATTTGGTTCGGATTCGATTCTTTCGGATATTTGATAAAAGATCCGAAATTTATCCGATACTAAGTTGTATGATTTCAGTTCTAGTATTTTAGTACTCGTAAAACCCGTAATATCTGAAATATCCGAAGAACTCGAAATATCCGACTATTATATTATCCAAAATATCAAAAATATATGAATTTTATCTGAAATACTAACATTTATTTATAAATGGCAACAATCAAACATAGTATAAATCAAATTTGAAACATTAAAACTTTGTAATATTCATCAAACAAGAAGCAAATGTGACAAACAAAAAGCAAATGTGACAAAAGAAAACAAATATGACATAGTCTACATTCCATAAACATAAAAATGAAAAAATAAACAAATATGAATGACTGTCTTTAAAGTGTGAATATTAGACGAACTCTACACTTGCTAATATAAGACATGATATAAGAAAAACATGTCAAATTAGTACTCATTAACTAATATATCACTAAGAAACCAAACAATTAAAGTTACAAAACAAATAAATTAGTAATTAACCCTAAAACATAAATATATGTAAAACTGAATTCGGTTCTAAAAAATACTAATTCAGATATCGGTTCGGATCGGGTATTACCCGATACCCGAAATATTAGAAGATAAGATCCATTCGGATTTTTTAATACTAAAAAAGTATATTTATTCGAGTATTTTCGGATTGGATCCGGTTCGAATATTCAGATCCGAATATTTTGTCCAGGCCTAGTGCTCCCTTTCCGGAAATTCTAAGCTCTTTGATTTGGATTGTGTTAATCCCAATTATTATTCGGACTAAGATACTTTGTTTTCAGATATTTGGATTTTAAATATTTGTCTAATTATTACAATTTAGATCCACAAAATAACTAAAAAATATAAATTAAGATAATGATAAATTCACATATTGTATATTATATTTTTTTAAACAAATTATTAAAAATTAATTTTTTATTTTCTTTAATCTTAATATATTTTAAAATTATAAATTTCTCTACGTAATAAATTTGTATTATTACAAGTCTCTGTGAGATCATCTAATTTCCAATTTAATGATAGATATGTTAGAAAGAAAGAATTTTTTTTAATGTATACAGAGTGAAAATACTCTTCTCATTCTTTTCTTTCTTTCAAAGTTTGGATATATAAATATATTCTCTTTTTTTCTCCTTTTTCAGAGTTTGGATATACGTTTTATCACATATTTTATTTGTTCTTTTGTATAATTCATATCATCTTATTTCAACGACAATAATGGTATAAGTAGAACTAATATACAAGACGCAAGATGAGATTTATCCTGTAGAATAACTAGACTAGATTTTTGAAAAGCAAATTATTCACTTTGAACAAATACTCCCACAGAGAGATACTAACTGATGTAAGACAAACAATCCCTCTTTCCTGTTTCTCTCATAGCTATGAAATTAGCCACTTTGGTGCATTTGGTGCCTCCTTTCTCCTTTCTCTTCTCACTCCAGTTCTTTGAGAAAGTCGATGTTGTCCACAAATACCTGTAAAAAGCCCACAAAAGTCAGCAACTCAAACACGATTAGTCAGAGCTCTTTCCGTCACAAATATGATTTAATCTCATTCAACAACAAAGATCTTACCGACTTCCAACCATCGGGATCCAAACACGCGGTGATCTTCGTGCTTATACCTGGTAACGGACCAGGCTCCCTCGTGATTTTCCCACCAAACAGTTTCACAGCCTCTGCTGTTTTGTACACGTCATTCGTCCCTATTGCAATCTGACAATAATTTTTTTTTTACAAGTTAAAACTATAGCTAGCCTCCACATAATATGAAAATTTTGAGACACGGGATGTCAAATTCTCTTACCTGAGCATAAGCATTTCCTTTATCATATTCCGTGACACCATAGTTATATGTAAGCTCTAGGACTGGAAATTTATCTTCTGGACCATATCCCATCATAGCTATTGTGTACTGCAAATAACCACTTACGGTAAGTGAGTTTATACCCAAAGGAAAAACAAAAACAAAACCAAAACCAAATGAACCGAACAAACAATGATAGTAGGTTTTGCAATTTTAAAACTTAATAGAGAAGACCATACATATATAAAAGAAAAGCATACGGCCACACGGGTAACAATTAGATCCGTGAGGCATTGTAAGTTACCTTGTACTCTGGGTTGTCTCTTGTGCGTAGAAGTTCCATTCCAAAAGCCTGTAGGAAAGAAAGAACAAATCATCAGAGGAGAACAATGCGTTCTGATCAAAGAAAAAGAAAATATATCAGAGATCAAACATTTATTGTTCCGGCTATATAAACTCTCACATCTCAAAACAATTTCATAGGGCTCACCTTCTCATAGAACTTTATGGACCTGTCGAGATCACCAACACGGAGCATAACTTGGCAAAAAGGTTCTGGTGTCGGACCTCTTTCCAAGAGTTCAAATTTGTAACCATCAGGATCTTCAATGAATGCAATTACAGTTTTGCCACCTTTGACAGCACCAGGCTCCCTTGTTACTTTGCCCCCTTTGGCTTTTATAAGCTCTACAGTTTTCGACACCTTTTTGGAAAGAAAGTTAACTTCTTAGAAATAAGACACATGAAGTGAAAAGATTAGAGTTAAAGGTAAACACATAAACAAGAAGGCTCACATCGTCAACGGCAATACCAAAGTGACCAAAACCTGCCCCGATGTCGTACTTGTCAACTCCATAATCTGGAAACAAAAGTACACTAAGAAGACTATGCCAACCTTCTTAACATAAAATGCATACTCATTGAAGTCAAAATAACTATAGTATTTTGGTGATTGAAACAGATATGACTTACTATAAGTGAGCTCAATCACAAAGTGTGAATCTTCAGGTCCATAACCAAGGAAAGCATTTGTATATTTTTCTTCTGGTATATCACGCTTGCGCAGAAGCTTCATTCCAAGACATTCGGTATAAAATCTGCAGAAATTAGAAGGTTCAGTTAATCTTAATGCTAGCTACTCTACTTTAGATATCACATCATGTTCACAAGAAATCAGCTCAAGTACTTTATCGTCCGGTCCAAATCGCCAACACGATAAACTACATGAAGCATTCTTCTGTTGTCATCTTTCACCCACTTGAGAAGATCATCTTGAGTAGTAGCTGTGCTTGCTTGAGCAGCATTTCCAGATTCAGCTACTCCTAAGCAGCTAGCACTTCTTCTCAGAAGCTTATGAGTATTCGTACCAAAAAGCTTTAATTGAGGAACATCTGAAAAAAAAAAAAATTGAATCAGCAAATGAACAAGAATGATCAAACACCCACTGGAAACATATATATATATATATATATATATATATATATCTTACAAACAAAAGAGTAAAACTGAAACTTCTTCAAGAGCATCGATAACTGAGTACTGTATGAGAAGATGATTAAACATGAATACGAAACGGGATAGAACCCTATTTCCAGATTTCAGTAATCAATTGAAACAGTTATTGATCCCAAATTCTCTCCTCTATCTGTCTCGCTCGTGTAGTCAGCGATTGATGATAAATCTAAAGGTGGAGGATAATTACGGGAAGAGAGAGGGGAGAAAGAAAGGGTGGTGCGAGAGAGATTCCGAGAGAGGAAGGAAACGGGGAAGCGAGGAGATGCAGAGAAGCAGCCCAAGGAAGGTCGGATGGTGGATGCCATGGGAATTATCCTCACCATCTTCCTCGAGAATCCTTGAGACTCAACAAGTGCGTTTATGTACGCGTCACAATCTTGAATCTGTGGTGATTGTGATTCTGAACCAAGCGGTGGTTACCTTTCCTCCGTCGGAAGTGAAGCCAACGGTGAAGATAAAGCTCCACTCCGTATTTTTTTTTTGTGTGCCGAATTATAAAAATAGAATAAAATGGAGCAATCACGTTTACCTTTATTTTTTAGTACAGAAATAATTAAATTGTATGTGGAATTAAATTGTATTAGAAAATAAAATTGAACGATTCTCATAAATTTGCACATCAATCATTACACCAAATTTGGGGTTCGAATATTAACTATGTTTGACAAAAAATGAAAAAAAATTCTAATTAAGGGTCTATATCAATCCAGTGCCTCTTGCTAAAAAAAACAAAATAATTAATCACGACATATTTGACACTGTGATATTTAAATTATAAGATTTTGGGAATTAAGCTTTTCATTGGATCAAGTAATTAAAGTGGAAAAGTTATGTTTACTCATACTCATAGAACTGGTAATTACTCATGTTCATGATATTTTTTTCTCAAATCTTTTATCTCAGTTACAAAACAATTTATAGTAACTATAACAATCAAAATAGTATATTCACATTATTAACAAAAAAATGGTTCTATCTTGCAAAAAAGTTATTGGTAAGGAAAAGGGTTAAATTAAAAAATATGGTCATCATAATTTATACTCAGTAATAAAAATCACACGATTTGAATCCATTCTCCAACGCTTGGGACACCATTGTAGACGGCATAGAGAAGATAGTAACCAGGAGGAGCAACGTTTCCACTGGGAGGAGCAACGGCCTGAATCTGATGAAAATCGCCATTCTCCTTCTTGACATCAGAAATACCCAACAAGAGCAACCTCATGTTCATTGATACAGCATGTGTAGTAAATGGTGGTGCCAACATTGTAACCATGACATTCTCCTTTGCCACATTTGCTTGTTTAAGCTCGATCTTTACGTTAAACATTTGTCCATACTTGATCTGTTTGGGTGTGGCGGTGTTCACAATCTTTGGTCTCATATTGGCAAGAGCCGGGTCGAGATAAGGCGGTGAGAATTTCTCGATGCGTAGCTCGGTCGGGTACTCAACGTCGTACCTGTAACCATCGTTGGTGTTGCTGCCACCGACAAGAACTTTACCGTCAGGGAGAGCGACTGCGATGGAATGGTACATGCGGGGGATAGTGGAAGCAGCGAGCTCTTTGAAACGTTTGCCTAATGGTTTGTTAGGCATGTACAAGATTGGTGAGAAATTTGGATCTTTGGCTAAGCCCCAGCCAGAGGTTCCACGTTTTGCACCATTAACGATGAGAATTTCTCCATTGGGAAGGATCACAGTGTCGCTCATGACACGGGGCATTGGCATCTTCTCTGTTTTCCATACAGGCTTAGCAGTGTTGATGCTCATCCTTGCGCAATCTTTCAAGGCCGCATCGAAAATCTTCTTCTTCTCAGAACGGTAGTATCCATCTTGTTTGGCGCCGCCACAGATAAGGACATCAGCAGGGATGACAGCAGGATTTTGGACGAAGAGGCGGATGGGGAGAAGAGCCGAGGAGGCAGAACCAGGGTAGTTACGGGCACCACCTGGGAGCTGAGGGAACTCTTTGATGACTTTATTGGTTTTCGGGTTAAGAAGAATGGAACGATTGTTGGCGAACATGAAGAGGTTACCATCGGTGTTGAGCCAAACAAAAGGGTAAAGATTGTTTTCTTCTGGATCATCTGTCTGTCTAAGAAGTTGCGAGTCATAGAGTTTCTTGTTGTTCATTCCTTCTGGAAGGATATACTCATAGTTGAGAGCGTCTCGGCCTCCAACAACGATGAAAGTGCCATCAGGGAGAGTGGCTTGTGTTGAGTACCATCTCCTTGCAGCCAATGCCTTGGGATACTCCACCCATCCGCAGTTTTCGCATGAGGCAAGGTATCTCGCCGTGTTTGCTCCTCCTTGGAATCCTCCAGTGCTTACCAAAGTCCCGTTTACAGTTAAACCTCCTGACGAACACCATGTATCCGTTGAAAGCTGCCATATTTTTGCACAAAGATAGTTAGGACAAAGACATTGTTGCATGTTAGGAACCATAATATTTTTACACATGTAATTAGGGTACTCACATACTTGTAATAAGAATAATAATAAATAGTAATATTGTTACCGCGAGAGGCTTGATGTTTCCGGATTCGATATCGATGAGGACAGAGTGAGCCCAACAATCAGCTTTATTATTCTTTTGGTCATAAACGTGGCAAGGTACGCCTGGAGGGAGCTTGATCTGCGAGATTCTCCAAATGGTTGCATCGTAAAACTGAACTTTGTTGATCAATGGTAAAAGAATCGCGTGCATTGCGGATACGCCAGAGTTCTTCAGGAATAACTCCCATCTTCCGGGCCAATTCATTTCAGCACCTTCGGCGATGGCGCCGCCTCCTTTACCCTTACGTTTTCCTGCTTCCGGTGGTTTTAGCTCGGCGGCTTCACGTCTGCTCCCACTCTCTGTGCCATCTGATGAACCAAAATCAGCTGAACAGTTGTTTACCTCTGACAAGGATGGTTGAAAAAAGACTGCCAACAAAACAATGACAGATAGTTTCCATAACAGTCTCCTTGAACCTCTCATTTTCTTGACTTTATTTTTCTTTCCACCGTTTTTTGGCTTGGACGATAAGAAATGATGTCTCAGGTTTAATTGGATGATGATTGTTTTGGAGAAGAAGCTCATACTTTTGGGATTTTATAAGCTTAATTTTTGTTTATTTTTGTCATTTCTTATTTTTCTTTGTTAATGAGTGGTTAGCAAATTATTTCCTAGATTCATTGTCTTTTTTTTTTTTAAGTGATTGTTTTTATGATCGGCTCTGTTTATTTACATGCGTATGGCAATCCTTTTTTTGCTCTGTCTGTTTAGTATATATTTATGTTAGGCTAGTTTTTCCTTTTAAATGTTCGGCTAGGTTCTGCTGATGCAACATATACTTTTGACGAAAACCTAAAACTTATAATGATTTCAGTTGAGAACCAGTTTATGAATATTTTTTTCTGCATCACTGATCTCAGTTTCATCCATTAATTATGAAAGTTTCTATAATAGAAAGTTTCTATCATTCATTCTTGGGTTTGCACTATTTTCTACCTTTAAATTGTTTACTGGAAGTTCCTAAATTCTGAAGATTAAATACTTCACCAGCCACTAAACCAGTTCAAAGAAATCTTTAAGACATTACATTTCTTGAGAAGACAAAGACAGTACATATATATGAACCAAACATGAGTTATGTTCTGATTTTGTTACACAAAGCATAAGGTTTTACCAAGAGCAAAAACAGATAGGTTTGTCGTCAGACTTCAAACTATCCATAATAACGGGCACAAACCTTACCTCTTACGCTCTGAAGCGTCACAGTAACAACAGACTCGATTCTATTGGTATCAATTAGATCAGGCAGAATATACCACAGGGTGTAAGTAACTCCATTGAAAAGCCGACCTTATCGGCGCAGCAGCCAGGATTGAACAGAACAAATCCAGATTCTAACATAACGGCATGAACTGCCATAGCCAAGGTAGTACACTCACTGGTCGTATCACCAGATTTCCCGAAGACACAATCTTATTTTATTTAGAGCTTCATTGTTCTACAAGGTGAAAACTCAACAGTAACCAATACAGGATAAATGAATACGTAGGAAAATGGAAATACATTCATGGTTTGGCTAACAGAGAAATCTCAATCTCTTGAAGTGTTTTTCCTTTAGTTTCAATCACGTTCCGCTTCACGAACATCACCGCCATTAAACAGAACGTCGAGAACATCGAGTACAGTAGCCGAGGACCAAGCTGCTCAAGCAACCTCAGAAAGAGTAAACCCACGAAGAAATTTATGACCTGAACCAACAAAGTTAAGCAACGTTATGAACCAAAACAAAAAACACAATTCGCGAGATGATTAAAACGAGAAGTTCCTCATTACCCAATGCACTGACATGCAGAAAGCCATAGCTCTTGCTCTGATTCGACTTGGGAAAATTTCAGGGAGGAGTAACCCTGGTACTGGACCAGCTCCTAGGGCGAATGATAGCACAAACCTACATCGGAATGACAAAGTTGCATTTAGAACAAAATTATCAAAAACAATTTTCAGTTTTGACAGACACTTACACAAGAGTGCCACCAACTGATAAACACAAAGCCGAAAAATGTGGTAAGTATGAACTTGTAGCACCAACTTGAAGTGCCATTGCTGCTGCCTATACACATCAAGATAAAAATTCACATTAGCATTGATAACAAGAACAAAAGGAAAGAAGGCAAAAGCACAAATAAATGTGCAACACACCATGCCTATAAAACTCCAAAGGAGAAGAAGCTTTCTTCCTACTTTATCCATCAACACCATCGCGATTAGTGATCCTGATAATCAGAACAGTGTTAAAATCCAAGATCCATATAACTGAGAAGTCAAAGGAAAAATAAGTATAAGAAAAAAAAAGTCGAGGAGAAGGTTACTGTACCCAAGAGGTTTGAAATTCCGACAAATATGTTACCCATGTCCGATGGTACTCCGGCACTTTTGAAAACGGTAGAAGAGAAATAAAAAACAGCATTTATACCAGATAGCTGTTGCAAAGCAAACAGGGTTGATCCAATAAAAACAACTGCAAAAGGAACGAGTGAATAACAAAGTACTATACAGGAAACAAATAGACACAATATACATGTTTGCAGTTACTTTCCCAGGGGGAAAAAAAGTTATGTACCTCTTGAATGCCGACCATATAACAGCTCCGAGATGGTCACAACATCTGGCTCATCCGCTTTGTCTAGTTCTAGTTTGTGTAATTCTGCCATCGCTGTTTTCACATGAGACCCTCCGAGCAGCCTCTCAAACTCAGATTCGGCTTCAGCTATCTTCCCTTGCTGCATAAGATGATGAGTTTTTCAAAGTTAATAATCACCGAGAGGAAAGGAAAGAGGAGCAGTATTGTAAATTAAGTGCAGTTTTCAGGCTCAAAAACGAAAGAACATTGGTGTAGAGTTTAGAAGTCTCTGTGATGTTTATGCATAGTGTAGAGTTTAAAAGTCTCTGTGATGTTTATGCATAGTAAATTGAGGTTGACCTTGAATAGCCACTGGGGAGACTCGGCACAGAAGAACATCCCTAAAGCTAGTGCCGCAGCAGGTATCGTTGATACCCAGAAACAGACACGCCACCTGTGTACCATAATGATATAGATGATCATAACTTCTTAAAATATGGTAGAGAGAGTCGTACCAAAAGTTGATTCTACTAAAGATTATGATAGATCTTACTAAAGACGACCTTTCTTACCAACCAGTTATGCTATGGACTGGAGTCCCTATAAACAGGGCTGCCATCAGTCCCAGACATGTAGCTATCTGTATGAAGCTGCCATATGTTCCCCTAACAAAAGCTGGTGATACCTACTCAAAATTTGGGAAATTTGCATACGAAGTCAAGCGGCTTGAAACTTGTAGCAGAGTAAGATCCATAATCAGTGCTTCGGGCTCTACTTTGATATACCTCTGTCACATAGAGTGCTGCCACAGGTGGCCCAAGACCCATGCCAGTCCCAACCAAGAATCTTCCCAAAAGCATGAAAGCTAAGCTATTGCTAACTCCACTGAGAAAAACACATTTTAGCATAAGCAGCAAATCAAAGTAATGGAAACAACATCAACTACTGCTAAAAAGTCATAATATCGTGATCAACTCCTGTTAAAGAATATATATTACTGAGTGGGATCAGAATAAATGGGGGAGGCTTCAGAGATGGTAAGGTTGTTGAGTTACCAGTGGTTGGTTTTGGTGCCTGAGAGGAGTTGGAAGAGTTTAGGGATCTATACAAAACCCTGGATTACTGGTTATTTAATTTGGTTTGCTAGATTTATCTTTCATTATTCAGTACTTTACGTCTTTTCTTTAATAAATACAAAGAAAAAGAAAGAGAATCGAATTCTGGACCTAACATATTGTAACCCTGAGATAACATATATTAGTATTGGTACTAGTAAAATTTTGGTTAGACGAAAAAGAAAGCGACTTCCTTTTATGTTCTCAATGTCACAAGCGTAATAACATTCCCTTGCTGGGCGCTTTGATCTAACCAATTCGCAAGTCTAGCTAAAAGAAACACTAGACAGGAACTTAAATAAGATCTTTTGAGGAGATAGGCTAAAGCCTGGATACAGTTTATTAAGAATAGAGCTGAAAAACGTATTACAAGCATTGCAGTACGAGGGGAAAATTCTGAAAGGGATAAAACAATTTTACCTTAGAAAAGCACCCAAAATCATAGGCAAAGCACAAAGCTGAAAGGCTCTCCGTCGTCCAAGTCCATCTGCAGCTCCCCCGCTGAATAAAGATCCGATAAATGCGCCACCAAGACAAACACTAACGACCAAGCCTTCACATAGGAGCCAACATAAGTTCCAAAAAAAGAGTAGATGTGATGAGGACTAACAAAAAATATGCCATGGAAATAGAAAAGCAGAATTAGTAATACCTTCTGCTAATGTATCACCACTGAAGCCAAGGTCAGAAGAAATGCTTTCAAGAGGTTCATTAACAACTCTGTAACAAGAAAACAAAAAAAAAGTTTGAAGAAACTCAACACAAGTCATTGATAATAATAAGATTGAAGACAAAGAAGAAAGACTTAAATTCACCAACCCTAAGTGGTAGCCGAATAAGAAAGACGAAATTGTAGCCACAAGGACGTGTGGGAGAGAAGAAATCCATGGAGGATTTGTGGTTTCTGTTTCCTTGTTCACGTCATCCAGTAAAAGACCTGAAGATAAAGAGAAAACGCTAAGAAAATTTTCGAAACTGGAAGATACTTGAAAAGCCCAACAAGTTGCTAATTTTATATACTGCAATTGAGAATTTAGTAATGAGTTATAGAATATGCATGTTCGTATGTACGAACCTGAGTTTTCTTCGACGTCAACCATTGGTGAATAATCTCTCGATGACGTTCTCTTGTACATCGAAGAGGATGTCTCTCGAAGCGAACCCCACATGCGGCAGCTAGTAATTGTAGATCGCTTGATCTAACACTGTGTATGATTCAGATTCGAACAAAATTAGAACTCGTTTATACAAACACTCGAGCAATCGAAGCTAATGATTAGATGCAGCGAGAATCATTACCAAACGCAAGTAGAAACAATCAGGGGTAAATATGAACAGATGAAGACGAAATCAAAAGCAACGGAAGAGGAAAACATACATATAAAAGTAAGAATCGCGGAAGCTTCAAGAGGAAGAAGAGAAAGCATCCGTGAGCCGAAGTCGCTAAAGTGCGCTTGGGTTCGATGGAGAAAGACGACAAGACGGTGTGGTGCTGTTTGTGTTTTGTTTGTTTTGCTTAAATTAAAAGATACGCACGTGTCACCTCAAGCCTCATAAATTTTTTTAGATTTTTCTATTTCTAGGTTACGTCATCATTTCAAACAATCTCATGATTTTAGCATTTGACGGTGTTAATTAATAAACAATTATGTGAATACTGTGACATTTTAAATATTGTTTGTAGAAATATACTTACCATTATCCTGCGCTAAATCGTATATCTGGACATCATTCACCGTATAATCCCTTAATCCATGGGTAAATTAGCCAATCATACTTGCCTCTATTAACTTCTTGTCATGTACACCATCATTACCGACATAAAATAAATAAATAAAAAAGAAAGAAAGAAAGCGATCACAAATTTGTATTTACTTTGTTGTTTTTTTCTTCTTTTACAAGAAAAATCCATTTTAAGCTATTATTAAAGTTGTGTTAAAAAAAAAGGCTATTATTAAAGTTAGCCACAATTTACAAACACTCACTACTAATAACAGCTTTTCTCACTTGGTTTCTTCTTCGTCTTCACTGCAACTCTACAAAACTACTTCACTCTTTAAACTTAATAAATCTACAGACTGTTATTATTAAAACCTCTAAATCCACAGTTTTTTTATGTTGTTGCATGTCTTTTCCTCTCAAGGCAGTGAAAACAAATTGTCGTATTCCATATCAGCTATGTCGAACAACGCATCATCCTCCTCATCACCACCATCTGTTCCTAATGTCTCTGTTTTTCCAAGCTCAGCCTTCAAAAATAAAAAAGATTCATTCAAGAAACACAGCCAAACGCATTCATCGTTCCGACACTGACTTATTAGTTGTATACCTATTATCAGCTAGGTTCTTATCGCTTTATCCTCCTAACTTATGTATTCATCTCTTGCAAACTAGTACTCACCTTTGTCTGACAGTATCTCTTGAGCACGCGGTGGTATTGCTGGCGAGCCTCTGGAGAGTTAGTCATCGATAGAACACGAGAGAAAGCCTCGTTCACTGCTCCGTCTACTTTCTGCTTACGAAACACTTTGAGAATGTCTTCATCTTCACTGTCCTCTGTAGTTTCTACGTCTTGCCTAAACCCTTTTAGGCCAACACCTTTTCTTCTCCACCTGAGTACAACCTTATCTAGAATTCCTACTGCCCAGCAGATAACCTTGTAATGCTTTCTTATTTGGTAACCTCGAACATGAGCCTGCCAGAAATAGAAGATTATAAAGAGCTGCAAGGAGACACCAAAGGCTAATGAGAAACAACTGTAATCATAGTAAAGCTGTTAAGATACCTGTATCTTCACAACTTTCTGGCGCTTCGCCAGAAACTCTTTTCGACCTTTATAGCCACGGTACTTCTTCTGGATAGACAAAGCTGCTGAATTGTAGTTTCGTACATTTCCAAACGCTAGCTTCGACATGGCTGCGATCCCTTCGATATCTGCATAGATCCCGTATTCTTGATAGCAAGCAGCCATAGCTGCTTCTCTCTGTTGTCGCTTTCTGAATGAATGTGCACGAAATGCTGCTTGGATTCTCGCAGCTGCTTGAGCTGCGTTTCTCAATGCAGCCTGCGAATGTGGATCATCATTATCTGGAGGACTTCGTCCCAAGATGGAATTCACGGTCATCTCTGCTTGCACTTGAGCAGAGTCTAGAGAATTTTCGGTTTCCTCAAGTGTGAGCGACGAGAGATGATTTGTTAACGCCACCTCGGATAAATAACCCGCGAGACCCTTGTGGCCATTAGAGGCAGCTATCGAAGCTGCGGTTTTACCAGTCGGGTCTTGCGTATTGGGATCAGTCACTGCTCCAGCTGATGCCCCTGAAGCTATAAGGGCAGCCACCATTTTTTCCCTAACACAGCAAAGACAACAGTATGGGTTACTAGATTCAATTGAAGCTATTGTCTAACAACGATGCCGCCTATAACTAGATTCAATTGAAGCTATTGTCTAACAACGATGCCGCCTATAAACTCTTTATGACATTATCAAGAGAAAGCAATCTTTTACTTATGATGCTAAAACAATCTCTCACTCTATTCAAATAAGAAAAGTTGAAATGATGGTGTTCGGCTACTGTTTATAGGCTGCTCACCTCCCAAAACGCGCAGCCCAATGAAGAGCGCTCCATCCTTTGATATCACGAAAATCCACACTGACTCCGAGACGAAGAACTGGATGGAGAGCCCACTCGAAGCCAAGGCCTGCAACTATATGAATAATGCCTTGTTCTTTCTTTGATAAAGAACATGATGTTTGATCTTCATCTTGGGATCTCGAAGACAGCCACGCATCCAGTTTATCTTTAAGCAGTTCTTGTAGAAGCCAATCAACAGTACTTGATGATGTTGCAGTGCCATCTAGAATCGTGTCAATGATATGGCTCCATTCATCATCGTCAGCTTTCAGTTTCTTCAACTTATCAATGCTCGGTTCTAGGTTACTTTTCCTATCCGATAGAAGTGTTTGCACAAACCTTACAAGTAATAAAAGCTCATCTCGACTGCACCTAGAGCAAGATGTGTCAGGCTTATCACGATACTCGAATTTCCTTATTTGACTACAAGAGAGACGATCTCCAGAAGTAATGCATAAGTTGACCTTTCCAGGGCCACATGGAGGGGCTTCGCACCGTATAACACCTTCCTTAATGATCTCAAAAGGAACTTCAGCGCTTCCAAACATGCAAGACCATGTTGATTCAGTTGGATCACAGAGAAATGATCCAATGATTATCACCTGCATTGTCAGGATGAAAATCCAATTAAACACCAACCGTTTATTCTAACCAGGCAAGAAAATAACATCATTTTCTGTATATCACGTATAAGAGTAGATTTATGCACTCCCACATAAATCAGAATCTCAACTAAATATTAAAAAGATGGTGTAAGAGATTATACCTTTGTAGTTTCATTCGCGTAACCCCACTCTGGTGATACGTCCTGGATAGTAAACTTTTGCTTATGTGAAACTATCGGTCTCATTTCTTGCTCGAGAGGTAGCCCGATTATCCCTTCATCATCCATCATTCTACTGCACTCGCCATTATTCTCCGGAGTTCCTAGCTCAGGATAACAAGTAGGATGTTCGAAAGAACCAAGTTCTTGAGGCAACAACAATGTGCCTGAAATTTAACACAACTATAAGAACTGAGCGAAGTTAAACAGGGCATGAAGCCTAACAGTATTCTTTAGCAAAGCAGATGCCATACCTTGATCAGCCTGGTTGCTGTAATTCCAGTTAGAATCTTCCTGCATTCCAGGTGGCAATCCTTTCGCCAAACTTGGTGTGCTTCCTTGCTTTTAACAAAACAGTAGATAAACTTTTTACTTATTAATTTGAAAAATCTACTCTTAGATTCCTAGTGTTTTTCTTTTTCTGAAAGTTAATTAACAGATACAAGATAGTCTTCCTTGCTTGATCGCACATTTCATTTAATTATACGAGAGAATTACCTCAGAGTTAAGAGCTATAGAAGCCTGACATGCCTCCAGCACTTCTTTCCAAGATTCAGACTCTTGATCGCCACTCCCTCCATTACCACCTGTAAGAAGAATGCGTTTACTCTTCCTAATAACCTTATCCAATACCGGGTATCGACAATATCACACAGAGACAAAAAGGAAGAAAGCATGACAAGACTACAAGGGTATGCTGAAGCTATACAGTCTGCTACAATGAGGAAATAGAAAGAAAAAAAACTGAGTACCGAAAAACCAATGCTTTATAACTTTGGCGTACCTGAATCATTCTTTACGAGCATGAGATTGTTAGAATGATATTCGGCTCCAATATACCCTCCGTAACATCTCTCTAGTCTGTTATTCTCTGGTCTCTGATGTCCAGTTGCTGGTTGATCAAGGTGATTGATGTCCTCAGTACACTCTAAAGATAAGAGACTATCCAAACTTTCATTTTGACTGTAGAGTGGATCTACCGTACTTTCATTATATTGGGCTCCAACATACCCTCCATAACATCTTTCTAGTTTGCTATTCTCTGGTTTCTGATATACAGTTGCTGGTTGAGCAAGGTGATCGATGTCCTTACTAAACTCTAGAAATTGGAGACTATCCAAACTTTCGTTTTGAACGTAAAGTGGATCTACAGTATTAACAATATCATCACCGAGACTCAGTTGTTCCTCAAGCCTCTTTATCGCCTGCCTATTTTCAAACTCATAAGAACTTCCACTGCCCTCCGGGGTCTCGACTCCGTTACTATTAAAGAAAACTTCAGAGTTAACATCTGTAATGCCCGGCGAAGTAGATGAATGCTGCTGATGTATGTCAGTAGAATCACCAATGTAGTGACTGTAGCTTGCATTCTGAGTCCCAATGGAGCTTGGACTTGAAAAGAGAGTCGAAGCATTCTGTGAAAACTGCAAAACAGTTCCACTAGTTTGTCTTCCCTGAAAAGTTAAAGCCAACCATAACGTCATACAATGAAACCCAAAGTTCCGCTTATGGTATAACAAACATAGCTTATAGGAGAAATTCACCTCTTTTCCGTCACTTACATCCCTGTAATGAACAAGGACAATATGGTCGTACACCCTGATATAAAGAGCAATAAACTTCATGTGAGAAAACATTTCATTTTTGAGTAACTTGTAAACACAACAAATTAGGAACAATAGAGTATAGACACAAAGGTATGAGTACATCACTCACGGATCTAGCATCCAGTAGATACGTCTCTGAAAAGTAGGGTCATGCTCTCCATGCGCATAATAACAATTCAAAGCCTCAACGTTACCCACCTGTTCACAACACACACGTCAAAGAGTCATTAACAACCTTAAAGAACATATCTAAAGTTGCAAAAAGACAATATCTTGGATACACATACATTAAGGAAAGATCCCAAAAGACTGGAATAATCTTAACCACAAACAAATTAACATCTAAGAACCACCAAGGGAGCAACAATTTGAAGTTAACTATCCCTAAAACTGCTTAAACAACCTTAAGTCGTTCGTGAGCTTCTGCGATAGCTCTACCATCCTTCTTTCTCCGCCATTGATGACCATCTTTACGGAAGAATTTAAGAACCCTTTTATTGAAAAGAAACAAAGATCCACCTGAGACAGGAAGTTGAGAAAAAAACCTTGTATCAAAATCAATTTCGTTCAACTCATACCAGTACAGAAAGCAAAGTCAAACTTACTCGTCGGCTTTTGAGGTGCCTTATGTGTTAACTGGTATCTTTCATGATTCTGCAATATGAAGTGCACCTCAGGCGGTTTCAACCAACGAGTCTGAGCGTCTTGGTACAGAGTACTAATTTCGTATTCTAAACAAACAAAAAAACGAAAGATTTAGCCTTTTAGTTATCGGAAGACACCAAAAAAAAAAGGAAAGGTTTAGCCTTTAGTAATCGAAATACGCAATTTTTGAGGCAAAAGGGGAAATGGAGAAAACCCATTTTGTGTCCAGAAACTCACCGGACTGCATAATGATCTGGGGAATTTCCGACGAATTGAAGTAGTTGATCAATCAATCTACGAAGCTCGACACAAACATGAGGATCAGTTTGGTCTTCGTTCCTAGGCTGTTCGCAATGATTGATCGGGATAAGGATGGCGACTAAGAGACCAAGAGAGAGGTGCGGTAAAGAGTACGAACGATAAAGAAGAAGAAGAAGAAGAAGAATAAGAAGAGGAGGTGGATAAAGATTTAAAAACGAAGAAGGTGTAAAAATTTGACTATGGACTGACCAAGATTCTCTGGGAACAGTCGAGGACGCTTCCGACAGATAGCCACGAAGATGGATGCTAAGCCAGGTAAGGTGATCCTGTGTGGGGATATCCATATTATCGAAGCGAAACTATTGGTTAATAAATAATTGATGTCCACGTGGCGAATACTCGAAATTAATTAATTAATCCCTGTCAAGATGTCGTTGTCGCAGCTAAAAGAAGCTATGGAAGGAAATTACGGAATAAGCCCGAGTCTCGTTTGACTTTAATAATTTAGAGACTAGAGAGCACGACGACAAAATTTTAACTTGCCATTGAAAATTTTGAGGGTACAATTGTCATTATCGTTAACATTCTTCTTCTCATATATAATTTTTGTTTCCTTTCTTGCCGACGTTATCATTTAGTAAACTATGGATGATATTTGTTCGATCCAAAATTAAGAATTTACATAGATACACATAAATTGAGAAATTATTAACTCATCGGTTCAGTGGCAAAACTGTGATATTCGAAAATGTTGAAAATGCTCATTATATGATTTAAATGCTTTCATACACAAAACACAAAAATGTATATTTTCTTTCTTTCTTTCTTTCTTTCTTAAGATTCTATTTTCTTTGTCTCTCTCTATCTTAGCCAAAAATCCCAGAATTTTTAAAAGTTAATTGATTTTTAAATTAAGATTTTTATTTACTTGAATTTGTTCAATTTTTTTTGTTTAAACGTTTTATCTCCATCATCATTGAACTACACATAAATATATAATTATAAACATTTTTTTTCAAACAACGATGAAATCATAGTGTTAGTGTTGAAAACGATGAACCACCGAATAAATCAAATGAAAATAGATGGAGAAGAAATAAAATATATATATATATGTTAAATTCCTAAAAGTAATAATGATAAAGACGATACTCTCATAAAAACAGTGATACTTTTATTTTGTTGTTTTAAGATAAATCCGTTTATAAAACAAAATTATATCACTTCTCATATGTAAATATATTATGTTATTTTCTTAACAATCTACATTTAATCGTAACATACTATTTATATCAATTACATACACTAAACAATGATATATGTTCAAACAACAAATTATTTTTATCAGTAATGTAGTGGAAAATCCTTCTTCATCATGTCTATAATTATTTAATAATAATGTTCTAAAATATGTTTACCCAAAATATATAAATATATCACTACAAAATATATTTTGATATTTATTCAAAGTAATTTACATTTGCTCGATCATAACACAGGTTATTTATTTATTATTGTAATTGGTATAAATAAGATGAAGCTATAACATGTCATACATAAATATAAAATAAATAAATGCTGGCGAGGGAGACATTGCGTGAGAGAAGACCAGATTTAGTTTGAGTCTTGACATGAAAAGAACAAATGGTTGTGCAGCATAACAGTCTGAAGATACCCACATGCTTCCATTGCAGCATTAAGTTTCTCCACTTACATTCCCAAGTAGTCTTCCAGATTATGTCATAGAAAAGAAAATCACTGACAAAACCCGTTCTGCTTTGGTCTTAATCTCTTCTCATGTATAGATACCATGAGGGCTTATTTTATGTTATGAAACACATAAAATTAAAGCTTAGGTTAATCCATGCCATGTTGTAGAAGTTGCATCTTCTCCATTTTTACCAAATTTTTGAAATGAAGTGTCAAACGCTAATTTAACACACATCCTCATCGGATTCGGAAAAACGACATCAAAAAGCAATCTCACGTGCATTCTCTTGGATAATTGATTTGGACTGAAATAGTACACTTCCAACACGTAAACTCAATCACTCCCAGTAATTATTCAATATGATGACCCACCATAAAGGTTTATTCTTTTATGGTGAGCATTTACTACTATGCGCTGGACATTTTCAAATTTACTACTATTCTAATATTTTATTGACCAAAGTACTTTTTTTTTTTCTTGTCGATATAAAAATCAGGGTAAAGAAAAAAACATATGTTGAATAATGTCATTTTACTCTCAAATCAAACTAGAGACGTCTAGTTATCTATCGTTAGTTGCAGAAGAAGCAGTGGATCAATTGGTGGAGTGTTACGTGTGAGATTAAGCTAGTGAATGAAGTTAGTGGAATTGGTAAAAGTAGAGAATATGTTTTGTTATATCCTTTCTTTTTAAATGGTATAAGAACAACTAGTGTAAAGTCTTGGAAAAATCAAATGGTGTTCGAATTATCTTTTACTAAAAACACAATTCTCTAAAGATCCCGATACAGAGTATTTCATAATCAACATCTCAACAAAATCAGTCGAGAAAAAAAAGATAAGAAAAGAAACTTTCATATCACCGACAAGATTTCGGTCATAAAGTATTTCTAGATTTGTTGATGAATTATTATTACCCATAATGCATAACTAAGAGCATCAGCATTGGTGATACTGAGTGAGTCTCTAAAAATAGTAATATATTAATGATTTTTGTTTAATTTTATTAATTTTAAAAATATTATATTATTAATTAAATATTGAACTAATAGTAATATGACATGTGGCAGAAAGTCTCTTGAGACAGTCTCTAAAGTCTCTTTCTACTGAAACTTTCTTAACCAAAAGTTTCTTAACTTTTATTTTTTATTTATTTTTAATTAGATGATACTCTCAAAGTATCACCATTGCACATGTTCTAAGATTTATTTTTACTGAGTAAAGGTTTAAATTTACTAAGTGGAGTGGAGCATTGAGTTTCACGAACCGTAATTTGTGATTACATCGATTTTCTACTTTTAAATGCAACTTGAAAGACCCTTACATGTATTATGATTGATTTTTGGGTTGTGGACAATCCTTTATCCCTTGTTGGGGATTTGCTGAATCTATCTTTCTAAGGTTGTGTTGAAATACTTATCAATCACTTTGCTATATAATCTCTTTAACTGTAACAATATTTGCCAAGAATACAATATGGAAACCAAAATCAGATGTTGTTACCAAGGTGGATGGAACATTTGTTCATCCCTTGAAAACAAAGAGAGAGGAGGAGTAAGGTGTAAATGTACATGTAGATTTACTGCTCTATTTCTCATTCTCACTTATTAGTCACATTACAAACACATACGATGTGAAGCCATGTATCTTTTTATGACTTTGGGATATCTTTGCTTCTCCTGCCTTATGTTGTCAAACCTATAAAATTCATCTTTTGGAATTGCAGGAGGTAAGAAGGGAAATGGAAGCATCTGCGTGCACTGAGGTTGGTGGCTCACATTGATTGCTCGGTGATAGATATGCCACCAACTTCTTGATTTTCTGTTTTGTAAATGTTTTAGAAAAGTTTTCATAATAGTTTATAAAATTTTAATAAGAATATGTAAATCATGAATTTATTTATAAATATTCAAAAGAATTGAAGGTGATCTCTTTTTCTTTATATTATTATTCCTGGCTGGCGAGATCAATATGAGCATGTTTAGAGCTGTAAGAAACAAACTTATAAAGGTGAGTGTATAAAAACTAAGTCAAAATGTTTTTGTTTTTACGACTACCTTCCTTAGAAAGGCTATCGTTGTGGACATAAACTCTTTTAACTATTTTTTTTTCTTTCTCCTGCATTGCAGCACAATCTCCGAGACTAATCGTTGTATTCGATCCCTTGAGGATGAATTTTTTTCAACACTCCACGACAAACCTGAACTTAAACAAAAATTTGGGTTATGTATTTTATAAAATGCATTATAAAACTTTATAAATTTCTTTGTAAATAGTTCAAATATTTTCACTATCTCTTTCATCTCATCCATATTCTTGATTTTATCATGATGTAGTTATAAAATCATTTTTTTATTCTTAAAGCATAGATATAAACAAGAAAAATACCTTCAAATAGACCACACTAAAGTTTTTGTTCCAAAAATAGACTAGAGAAAAAAAAAGACAAAACAACATTCATAAAAATTACAAAGTCTTTGTACCCTCATTTTCACATATTATTTTGTTTTAGAATATATTTTTATTATGATAAATAATATTATTATAATTAAAAAACAAAGTATAAAAAAACAATTTTCTAATTTTCCGAAATATTTTTTGTTTTGTTTTAAGGTTTCTAGAAAACCTTATTAAACTAGTAAGAATATTTCCTGAAAATTAGAAAAATCTTCCAGAATTAAAATATCAACAATTATAGCAAGTGGCATGAATATCTAACTTTTATGCAAAGAGAAATATAAGAATTTGATCTTTTAAGATTTCTGAAAAGTCTTCCTAAACTAGTAATAATATTTCTTTAAAATTAAAAATACTTTTATGAATTAAATTTTTGGATAAGTTTCTTGATGTTTTAGTAAGTTTTTTCTTAGTATACCCATAATATTAATAAATGGTCTGAATATCTAACTTTTAGGTAAAGATAAATGTAAAATTTTGATATTTTAAGGTTTCTGGAAAGTTTTCATAAACTAATAAGAATGTTTCCTGAAAATTAAAAAGCCTTTATGAACTGAAATTTTGAAAAAAAAAAGTTTGGAAAATAAAAATTTTGAAAATAAATGATGTATAATTTAATTTTAATAAAATATTTATTTTACTTTAAAATTTTAGTTTCTTAAGGATTATTTATACTTTTTCTTGTTTAATAAATGTTATTCTTTGTATTTATTCTTTGTGGTCTATTTATGTTATAGAAACATATTTTGCCTATTTAAGAGAATTGCCCTATAAACAAACAAAAATAGATTATATATAGTTTTATAAGATTTTACAAATTATAAATTCATACAAAACCTAATAAACATTAGACATATGTTTATAAAAGAGTTTAGAAAGAAGTTTACAAAATCATATAAAACCTTTTAAACTTTATAAAACCATATTAAACATTAAACATATCTTTATAAAACCTCAGGTTGGTTATCTGAAGAATTTCATGTCTTCTCCACATTTTGAATTTAGATAGGTGCCTTGATTTTGTACTCATGAACTGTTGGGGGTGACATATTTTAAAGGTCCTCAGAGTCCAAAGCCCACTGCATAGAGGAATCGGTGTTCATAATATGTCCTGGTAAAATATTTGTGAACATAATTCAGGGATTTATAACGAAAAAACTTAGCTTTTCAATACTGTGTTACAGGATTATTAGCCAACAGTCATGAAGAAAGCGAAGAGAAGAGCATTAAACTTGGCACCTGGAAAGTACTGACTGCAGCAGATTGAAGACATGGATGTTAGAAAGTTAGGTCAAAGGTGTTTTGTTGATAGAGTAATTAATTAAGTAGTGTTATTCAATCATAGATCTTAACAGAATTTAGATTCAACCACAGTTCAATGTTATTCAATGAACAATTTCAAATCATGTTTTTCAATCCAATGTTATTGGATCTTTTATTTATAAATCATAACTAATAAATTTTAATATTTGGTGTTATTCAAGTAAGATTTCAAATATTATATTAGATCTAAGGTTATTCAAAACTAAATGACTTTTAAAACCTTTATATATAGTCATTTGAAATGAATTGTAATAATAAATTATTAAAAACACAATCCAAATTATATTGTAGAGGTTGACAAAAAAAAATTTATATTGTAGAGATTTTAGAATCTTTACACAGAATTTTTAGATTTAATATCAAAATTTTCAATCTTAAAAATTATAAAACTTAAAACATTGAGTTTAAATCTATGATTATATTTTCTAGAATGGCGTAGATTACATGTAATTTTGAAAATGGATTTACCAAAGGATGTATTTCTCAAAAAAAAAAAATCTACCTTTAACTTTTTTTTATAAAACGATAATATAATTAACCAGCTTTTGCAATAAACTTAAGTTTTCAATTATCCTCTATGTCACGGATTCATAATTTACAACGTTAAACCGGAGCAGCTGGCGTCTTAGATTTCAAAATTTTCTGACTCTCCTCGAAGTATTGGTTCGGATGGTTGATACCAGCATCACACGATGTACCATAAACAGCTTCAAAGGTCAATGTGCAAGCAAGCTTTAGTATTGTTGAGTCCCACATGCATTTAAAGAAGACCAAATTAGTTTTGACCCAAAAAAATCGTAGAAAAGATTCAAGGTTCAGTGAGATGTAAGTTAAAGATTAATCACCTGATAATGTTTGTTCCGCACTTTATCCATTACATCTTCCATGCCACGAGAACTCAATCCCATTCTACCAAGTGCTGCTCTCAGGTTATCCTCACTGTCATTTAGCAGCAGAATGCATGAGATACATTACTTTCAGAGTTCATCTAACGATTCATACATCTTTTCTTAAATTATTTTTTTTCGCTTCAGAGCTAGACAAAGGCAAATAGCAACAACTTCTGCTGAACAAAAGACGCAAGCCACTTATTTTCGCAGCCCTCAACTTGCTTCTGCACATATCTATATGTTAAGGAGTTTACGTTTCTCTTAGGATATCCTCATTTCCCTAATACTATAGCGAAAGCTCAAAATGTGTGCAGCTGCTACCAACTGTTGTTATCCAGCAACAATAAGATATGCGGGTTGGTAGATACAAAAACCTACATTAAAAAATATAATGCTTTCCCAATTCTTTCATAGAAAGAGAGCAGATTTTACTAAGCAAACTGACCTGAAATGTCGATAAGGACAGCCATGATGATCCCCAACACCAGGAGCTGATGAAATGATCTTCTGACAAGCATAAGGGGTATAATCCTGAAATTGCAATGTGAATTTGGTATCAGAAGCTTACCTGATGAAACTCATCACTACAGCTCTCGTTGACATAAATAAAATTTATGAAACCGTAAGCATCTTACCGTTCTCTTGCCTTCCTTCCCGTAGTTATGGCGAATGGCGTACGCGTACTCTTTATCGAATTTCTCAGAGCCAACCTAAGAATAAAAAGGAAAAATAAAAGAAGTATCTATAGGTCAGTAGTACTTAGTTTCTGCAGACAAAAGTCTACCCCTTATCTCCTTATTCAAATTTGCAAGCACACAAAAACATGGGTGAAAAGGGTGCGGACCATGAAAAACTAGCTTCTTTTGAGAAAGTTGTTCTAAACTGGACATAGTACACATTAACCTCTAGGAGAGACATAAAACGGATTTGAAAACTTAACAGATAAAACATTTGCGAATCAAGTTACCTTTTTTGTGAATTCTGCTCTCCAAAATGCTAGGGCGTCATCCAGCTTCAGACCCACACCCTACACGTCGATAGAAGACAAAGCATAAGAAAAATTAACCGGTGCATGTTTACAAGATGTTTGACCAATTGAAAATTTATAACGTCTACCCTCAACTCTTAATGTGAATATATGATAAGGGGGATAGGGATTAACGAGAAACCTTCAAAAATAGACCCAGTTGCATTCTTCCTCCATGTTTTAGATGATGATCTTCTCGAAGCTGTGTGTGTAAACGTTCGCATATTACAGTTGCATGGGAGTAGGATATGTAACTAAACAAGAATAAAAGATATGAAAGCCATGAAGCAACTTACTTTTTCAAATAGATGCCTCATACAAAGTGGAAAGGAACTCTTGGAAACTTGATCAATATCCTTAAGTGATATCTCAGCGTACTCAGTTGACTGTGTAGGAAAAATAACAGCTTCAATGATTCCATATCTATGAATGTATATAACAAGTTTCAAAGGACGATCCTGACCTGAGAATAATCGGGACCCAAGTAGCTTGTAGATAACGCTTCTACTATCTGAATGATTAACAATAACTAAGTTAAGGAAACAAGGGACAGTGAATAAAGCAGTTGATTTCAGTCCAAGTGCTTACTGGAGTTAGTCTGTCTTTCTCTCGCTCTCGAATGGTAGTAGTCCATTTTCTGCAAACAAAAAGAAAGTCTTGTTAAAGCAAAGTCCGAACTAAAGAGTGACACGTATAAGAGGAACGTTTAGATATTTATATAACCAGGGAATAACCTGTTTGTCAGAATGAGGGCCTTTGATATATGAGATCGAAATTGTGTGACAACAAGAGAAACCAACTGATAAGAGAAATGAGGAAATCCGAGTTATCGAAGGACAAACTATTATCAACTGAGGAGAAGTTATGTTTTGAAGTTAGAAATGGAAACCAAGACTTACCTGACTGCCAGCAACAAAGGCATACCCTTTCTGTATAAATACTCTCCGGCCAGCTACAAGGTCAGGAACCTCTTCAAAAGGAACCTTTTTTAAGAGCAATTGAATAAGATAAGTGAATTCGTAGCTTTTGGTATATGAACATATACAAAAGAAGAGGCAGTCCTACCTTGTAGTATACGGCTTCAACTGCAAAGGATAAGACGAGAAACTTTCCCTTAGAAAAAGTACAAGCCTTACTACTAAATAGCTCAGAGATGAAGGTAAAAATCATATCGAAATGCAACAAAATTCATCTATGACTAGCTATTGACCGACTCTCGGAAAATATATTTTCTTAAACTCAACAGGCACGCCGCTACTGTGTTATGCTGATACTAAAGGATAACATCACAACATGAAGTTTGATGTGAAAAGAGATCTGAGATTCAATGTGATCATTACCGGTAGGTGAAATTTGACCCAGTGAACGTACCACTCGCCCCAACCTCTCCTTCAAACCCTGCAAATGGTCAAAGATCTATTATTTGGATTCTGAATAAGCACCAGAAAGAAAGCAAATACACCACAATCCTGAAAATATTCAAGGAAAATAGAACTCTAAAGGTTCAGGTGCAGCTTTCCATAGGGATCATTTATACTCTAAATAGTAAGAAGTAACAGTTACCTCAAGTTCTGCTCCTGTAACTGCCTTATACGGTAATCCAAATTCTCCCACGATTGCTCTCTGTGAACAAGAAGAGAAAACAATTTTTAAACAGATACATCCTAATGCTAACCAACCAAAAGAAGAACAAGTACCTGTGCTTCAAAGTTCTGAAGCCGGAACCTATGTCGGAAAAGAGCAGTTTCCATGCTAAGAAACCATTTCTTCAATTCATCCCTGAAAACCAAGAAAGAATTAACTTTGGAAAGAAAAACAATCTAACTAAGATAGACAAAACCGACATAAAGGCAAGAAAGAGCTTACGATCTACAATAAACGAGACGTAAGACGAAATGGGAGATTATATCCTTGTTGAACATTACAGACACATCCGAATGTCTCATATGTTCTTTCCACAAAGTGTCTACCTACAATCGAAAATCAAACAAGAAAAACGAATGGGATTGAGATAACAAACAATATAGAAATTGTCACTAGCAATCGAATTTCATGAACCTTACCAGATCATCCATTTCCATAGGGTTTTTCCCACGGGCTAATCCATCTGAAACCCCTTTCAGAACTATCACCAAATAACAAAATTTATCAAAACCCAGACAAATTTCTCCTCGAATACGATACATAAAGAACTAATTTTTAGTTAATCTGATAGAAACCTCGTAGGCGATCTATGGCGAAGAGCTCGAATTCTTCTAATCGGACTTCCATCGGTGGAGCTGTTAGATACAGCGGAATCTTGGGATTGAAAACGATGTCGTTGGAGGATGTTCGCTTCTGAGATCGAATCACCTCCATTTCTAGATTTTACTTTCTTCTTCTTCTTCTTTCGCCCATCTCTGTGTGTTTCCTCTCGGCAGCACTTGAAGTACAAAGCGCGCTAAACCAAAAAGGTTGCCGAGAAAAGCGCGGGAAAAGATGCAGGCTAAAGAGCGGGACTTTCATTGTTGGGCCTATTAATGGGCTTCTGTGAGGAACAATATGAGCAGAACAGAACCCAGAAGATAAGAATATACACAACCACTAAATGCTGTCCAGAAAAGAAAAAAATAATAATAATATGCATCAACCAAGGTACCATATTATTCACCACATCTTATAATAAAAATCCCTCAGAGAGAATGGTAACAAAGGGTGTTGGACATCACAGAAAGTAACCTGACCCCTCATGGAGATAGAAGGCTCGACATGGGTGAAGACAAAGATCGTCATCGTCTTAGTCATCATCATCACCAGCCCTTACGTGCAGCTCCCAACTGGTTAATACATTGATCTACGGATTGACTTTAATGACATGACTTCGTTTTTTGTTGAATTATTAGCATTTGTTTTGTTTGTTAATATAGGTGTAATTGATCTGACCCAATCCATGTCGTTATTTCATGCCAGTGGTTTCCCCATGTCTTAGCGTTTCATTGGATATGCATATTTTAATTTCCCAATTCCTTCTTTTGTTTCTTATATTTAATGCATTAAAACCACGAATATGATTAGTGACGAGGAAGAGTTAATCCGACTTCTATAATAAAAAACAAAACTAAGTAAAGTATAATAATAGTGAATTGACACGGAGAACAAAAAAATCATTCTTTGTGTATTGTCTTTGAGTTAAAGAGTTAGAAGTCTTCTTACAATACTAATTAAATCCGTGGAAAAAACTTGGTTGTTTTTGAACGGATTTACATATACAAATAATAATCCACATGTTAGATTTTCAAATGAGTGAATATTACAAGAAATTTCTAAATCCTATAAAGATTTCTAAATCTTGTTGAAGTACACGAAAGAATGACATTCACATCCTCCCTAAAGTCAAAATAGACTATTTTTTCTATATAATTGTCTATTTTGTGTAGATGTATCTGCATAATGTTTTTTTTTTTTCCAATCATTTTGTATTATGTTTTTCATCTTAAAGACATCAATCACTTTTCCAAGTTACTTAATTTCTAGAATAAACCTAATATTCTTTACAAAATAAACCTACCCTGAAAACAACAACCAGTTGCACCCCGAGATAGACTCCAGTACCCGGAAAGATATCTTGAAGTGTTTCTAATTTGACGAATATGGTAATAACGGCAAGAAAAAACGACCAGGTGGATTACAAAGAATGTATAACCAAAAGTGCCAACTAAGATCTCAGGATGTAAACAGGACGGACCTGGAGGAGGATTCTATAGCAAAGATCCATAACGACCACAAAGTAGATAAAAACAAACAATTTATGCATTAATACAACACAGCTAACCCAAAGAGAGGCAAAAGAGACAAATGCATAGAAGCAACTTGACGACCGCTGCAACATGGACGACCTGACGCAACATTTGACTGACATTACGACACCCGCTGGATCAGACACCCTTCTTTACCCCCAAACATGTCTACGACTCACTGGATCAGACCACAAAATTTGAAAACACACACCGTTCAGAGATTTTGGACATTCCTCTCTAAATTGGGTTTTCATAATTCTAACATAGTCGGAGATTGCGTCAATTTTTTCATAAAGAAATAAATAACCGCTGCTTTCACAAGACATAAATCTACACAGGATGATACATCTGCGAGTCTTCGAGGCAAACAATTTATTAACAAATAGATGTCACCACATAGATACGTCGCATGACAAACCTGATCGTTCTCTTCTTGCGTCTGGGAAGGAGATTCATTCGACTGATCCCCTGGTTTATCAGCTCCACAGTTTTGCCTGTTGCATTTGCTCCTGAACGGATAATTTATGTTTCCACAGTTGTCACACTTCCAGCTCCCTTCCGGTGCCTTCTGTTCTGATAAACAACACATGTCTCTATGTCAGTCTCAAAGGTCACGAAGTAAGCCGCAATATCTAAGATATATGAGAAACTTACTGGAGCTTTTATCTGCGCTTCCACCTTGCTGCAATTACAAGATTCAAAGGTCAGAAATTACGAAAACAATCCCAAAATTGATCCAAATAACCCATCTACATGATTAAGTAAGCTGTTTATTGGATACCCAATTTTTATATTAATGTTAACTGTTCTGTATATTATACGGTCAAACTGAAACAAAATCGGCACAAACCTGGGGCCCAGGCTTTGGAGTGTTGCACTTTCTCATGTTACATACAATTCTGAAAGAGAAGTTTACATTACCACAATTGGGACATGTCCAATCATTATCACGAGTTGAATCTGTAAACGAACATAACTGAATATATCAAGTTGACTATGACAATCAAATATATAACTTAACAGCTGACACGTTCTAGAATGGGAAAAATCATAAATAGACTAGCAAATACCTCTCGTTTGTGATTTTTCATCCGGAAAGTACCCGGGTCTTGGCATCTGCAAAGAATGGCTCACACATATTGTTAAAAATTTCAGCTCATATTACAAGCCCCAACGACATATAAGATTTTGAATGTGATCAGAACCAAGCAGCTAACTGTTAATACATACCATGGCAGCGGCGGCAGCAGGACCCATGGCCATCCCAAGGCCGTACCTGTCCATGGGTGGTGGAGGCATGCCATACATGCCACCTGGAAGAAGAAATGCACCACGCAAATAAGACACAGGTAAAAAGATGGTACCTGAAAGAGCCAAAAACCAAAAACTGAGAAAAAGAAGATACATACCACTTCCCATCATAGATCCACCAAGGTATGTTGGTGGTGGTCCAGACATATGCAACGGTCTGTAACGAGCTCCAGCAGGAATTCGGCTATTATAGTTAAAATGATAGGGCGAACCTCCAGAAAAGGGGACGTCATAAGGAGGCATAGAAGAGCTATTAAAGAGAGAGGATCCATATGGCGAACCGCCCATATATACTGGAGGGGGACCCCCAGATCCTAAATATCGCCCTGGCGATGAGAAACTTTGTGGAGGTTGCATAGGTTTGGGAGCAGACTTCTGTTACAGATATACAAAAAAAAAAAAAGAAGGCCATCAAAGGTATGTAAATAATGAATAGAGAAAGCCAAGAATCCAACGATTGTTTTGCTAAACCAATTCCTAAATATGACTAAACACAAACTGTTTCAAAGCGGAAAGACATATATATGATATTGCAATACAAAGTGACTTGCTCCATTGTGATCTGCAGGTCTAGGCTGAGTGCAATTACGCATGTTGCAAGTTGTCCTGAATGAAAAATTGACATTGCCACAACTGGGGCAGGTCCAATCATCTTCTCTGCGTCCTCCTATCCACGACCAAAAGAACAAACCAAACAGCTATTTACATTTGTAGTATGAGAAACACAGTTTGGAATCTAAAATAAACATTTACTATTATCTTCCAGTATATGGATAACAGTCAAAAGCATCAAATAAACTCGAATTTGTCCGAACTATACTCTTCAGAACACAACCGTGTAGCTTAATGCCGTACCGTCAGTTCTAGCACGCTTGGCTGCTGACGAATTTCTGTTGTCTACCTACAAAAATCAGAGGAGATAAGTCAAATTCACCGATCAAACGACACAGAGATCAGTGATAAGAGGAAGGATCTCCAAAGACTAATTCAGAAACGCACAATAGTCGCTCAACTGAAATTGAATGAATCAATGTGGTTCTGGTTATTGTAATCTTAGAATTGATCTCAATACTATTTTTCAGTAAATCAAGCAGAAGCAAGAAGCTCCGTCTTGATTCAGTGTTAGATCTGCGGTATTCATTCCCAGCAGTATAAGACGGGACGAACAAAGAAGGTGGGCACAGTACCTGAGACATAGCGGCGGAATGGTCTGCCAAGTAGCGACAGATGCGGAGAGGGAGGCGGCACGGCGGCGAGACGTCCCTCGGCGATTTAACGTTTACCTAAGATTAAACTTCGACGGGAGGAGACAGAAGAGGTGAAACTAGCACAGGATGGTTTTATAATTTAACGAGCCAATTCCATGAAAACTTACCAAACAAACTAACCTTTATTTTGTGAAAATTTACATTTTAAACCATTATAATTTTTATACTAACATAATTGAATAATGTTTTTGACTTTATATATATTATATGTATTTTCTTTTATAGTATAATATGTATATTTAGTACTAATATAAATTTAATAATTGGTCAATTATATTGGATCTGCAAAAGAAAAGGTAACATAATTATTTATTTTCTTTCTTTTTTGCGTCTAAGATAATTATTTCTATATATATTATTTCTTTTCTTATATTAAAATAAATTAACCTTATAAAAATATTATAATATAGTTTATAGAAATTAAATTTATAGAAAGATCATAATATATATAGAAATTCCATTAGAACATTTAGAAAGACATGTTAAAAAAATATTCAATAGTTAAATTCATAGAATGGCATGTTAAATAATAAAAATGATTTGGATTAAATATTGTTGAATATTTTAAAAACTAGTTGTATCCGTAAAAAATAAGACAAAAGAAGACTTATGACACTCTCTAATTGAAAGCAAAATTCTTTTACAATAAAATAAAGATTAAGTTATGTATTGTTTTCTACTGGTTGTTGAGATTTTTAGATTTCTTTCTTCCAAATCCTTTGACATTAATTATTTTATAGTAGACTAATTTTTATATATATTTTTCATATCAAATATATTGAAATTTATTTCATTGAATTTTAGACATAAAAAATCATTTTTATAAAAGAGATTTCTAGAATAATTTTTAAAACTCAATTACTATTTATCTTTTTAACTGTTCAAAACATATTAAACTATGTTTTTCAACCAAAATTTTTTATACCGCCAATTATCCAAAAATCTCATTCATATTCATCTCAGTCATACACTTTTCATTTTACTTTAATAGATAACAAGATTGTTTCGAATGATGAAGCAGTTGAATTTTTTTAACTTTCGACATAAATGGCTCTTGGATAAGCAGTGTAAATGAAGCTATTTCAAAGGCAAAAGATTCTACTCTTGTGAGAAAATCCAAAATTGGACCACTGAGTAAAATTTGGTGCTACTGAGTGAATTAAATATGGAACATATAGCGTTGTTGGCAAAAATAAAAAGGTGAACCATATTGGGGTAAAATTGCTTAATACAGTAATGAGCATTGTTCATTTCAACCTCCGCCGGATGGAGCATCATGCAAAAATCATTATAATTACATGAATCTAAAAATAGGTAAATTGGTTGGCGTTTATGACAATGATAAGTATATGCAACAAAACGGGTGGTTATAAATTGATATATTGGCAAAAGCGCATTAGTTAAATTCAAGTTCTAACAAAAGTCATTTCAATTTAATGTCAGAATGGTATGTTGTTTGTGATCAACAACATAATGAGAGTCATGTATGAGCAAAATACTAGTTCTAGAAGCAGTGGATCTAAGAGATCTCGTGAGAGTGATGCAAGTGACTTCAGCTCGTTAGGATCAAGTGTTTATCCAATGGGAAGGGATACAACTAAAAAAATCAAGAGAGAAACCTTTGAAATGGTCAACAAATAGTGGAATTAATTCAAATAAATCAAGGAGCTTAGAAAGATTGGATAAAATAACTATGAAGCAAAAATAAGCAAACCAATTGATGAAAATAATTCCAGATAAGAAGATGTAAATGTTTATGAAGCTAAGTGAAAAGAAGCACTTCGAGCAAACAACTGTTGGAGAAGTTGAACCAATATCTATTTAAAAATTAAGTGTTGTCAAGTTTCTTTGTATTATGTCTTTTCAGTTTTAATAATGTGTGTTCGTCTCTTTCAATTTTAATAATATGTTTGTGTCTTTCTGTTATAATAATTTTATGTCAGTCTATTTTTGTTTTTATAATGTGTATATCTCTTTATACTTTAATAATGTGTCTGTCTATTTCAGATTTTAATGGGATAATCCACTATTTTTCTATATATTACATCAATAAAATGATTGTTTGGAGTCTGACTATTTTAACCACTTGACTTCTCATACATGGAGAGTGATTTTTCCATTCATATACCAATAACACAAATCTCAGTATTAATGGATCATTCAGAATATTCTTTGGATATTGAAGCTTACAAAATGTATTATATAATTTGAAGAGATGTATATTGTCAACTGATTTAGGAAACATCTACAAAACATAGAGAAAGACTATGCACCTCTTAGCAAGAGAAAATACTTGAACAGAGATAATGTAGCAGCAAACTAAAAACTGATTGATGACTACTTTATCAGTCAACCTACAGATGCAATGTTTGTCGGTGATAACGTGATTCCTTCGGATCATTGAGAACCTATCAAACAGTGACAACTGTTTCACCCAAAAAATTGACACAGCCAATACAAATTATATCTCCAGTAGCAAAATGTATCACAGCCATGTGAATGTTAGCATATTGTTTCTCAGCCAACACGGTCAATGAATATACCAAAATACAAGGTACTCCAACATTTGAGTGCTAGAATTTGTAGAGGAATCATACAATTGTACGAGTAAGTGTATCTCATAGCTCTAACTCAAGATGTCCTAAAAAGAATTATGCATGTTACTGAAATGCGAGGATTCCTAAGATGATCGAGAGTATTGATTACATGCATTGAGAATGAAAAAATTGTCCAATGACATGAGAAAATCAATTTACTCAAGGAGGTAAGAAAACCATCACTGTTATTTTTGAAACAAATGTACATCACAAATTGCACGCAAATCTAGTCAAAAATATAGGCAAATTCATAATGTTTCGTGATTAACAAGATTTTTAAGTTTCTATGTGTGATTGTAAGAATTTTTTGTTTGTGAATTAAATCCATTGTACTTTGTGGTTTATTAATTATGTATTGTGTTTATTATTACTGTAATGTATTATATTTTAGTTTTTTGTAATTTTAGTTTCTTAATAATGATGATTTCTATATTTTGTCTTTATTACTTGCAAAAACTAAAAATTTATTTTTTTATTACTTAATTTAATTTTATTTGATCATTATTCTTAATTTGTAATCATAAAGCTATAAATTTAATTAAAGTATAAAACAATGATGGGGTAAAGTTTTGAATTTTCTTAAACAAAACTATTCTAGAATGTAAAATCTGAATGAATATTGAATTAATAGGTGGAAGAGGGATAATATGATATGGAGTGTTAAAAGATAAAAATTAGGATGTTGAAAAATGAGGAAGTCGTGTTTGCAATGTACTGATTAGATTTGGTCAAAATGGTTTCTACATCAAAGAAGGAGTGTTGAGCAATCTCAGCATATATTAAACAATTCAACCGACGTAAAACTTTTTCAATAATTACATTATAGCTCTTGTTCCACGTACACAAAATACAAATACTAATAATTTAGCATGAAGTGTTCGGAGATTTTCATCAATAATAATTTATGTGGTTTTTTTTTCAATCGGTTTGGTTAACCAAACCGTTTTAAAGATTTAGTTTTCTTTTATGTTTTTTGTCGTAAGAAAAAAACTATTATATATACTTATATGTTATATCGGTGTGCAAATTTCAAAAATGGTGTTATCTAAATATTAATTTTAGCTAAACTTAAAGTTAAAGTAATTATTGTTATTTAATTAATAATTTCAAATTATATTTTAAAATTTAGTGCATGATTGATGCGCTTAAAATATTTGTTTTCAAATTAGAATTTAAGTATTTAGTGAATTCTATGTCAAATTTATAGTTTTTTCAAGATTTTATTCAATAAAAAATATTGAGAGATCTTAAAATGTAGATTTTTCATAGAAAAAAAACATATAGTTACAGAAATAAAAGCTAGTTACAATTATTTGTTTGTATTCTTAGATTCCCAATTGAAGATTCTAGTTATGTGTAATTCCGTATAATTTAAATGGATATGCCAAGTTCTTTACCAAAAAGGTACAAACACAAAACTATATATTTTCTTATATAAGTCAATCAACTAATAGGAATGGTCCCTCAAATAACTCTTATACTGATTACATTTATAGAGTTAGTTGGAACAAAATCATAACTGCATAACACCCCTTAAATGTTTTTAGGTGTTGAAATAATTACTCTCTTTATAATCTTAGTAAGATAGCTTTAATCATCTAGTGGTGCTTAAAATGCTAATTATAAGAGATTACTTTTACTTGCTTTCCCATTACACACCATTAAAATTCACACATTTGGTTAACTAGACGTAATGATGTTTGTCTTGTCCTAGAAAAATGTGTGTTAGCTTCTTTTGCATTTTTTATCGACTTAGCTTCTCCAAGGAGTTTGTAATATTGATTTTCTCAAAAATTAACATTAGAATATACTTATTTTGTTCTTAATTAAATAGCATTTTACATTTATTTTTATTTTTTATTATTTATCGTTCTCACGCAATTATGATAAAAAATTTAAAGATAACTTCAATTAAATTCACACAATTTATAAAAAACAAAATAATCACAATTAATGATATCTACATTATTTATATTATTGGGTTAAAACATTTATATAACAAAATTTCTTAGTCTATGAGAATTTTTCTAAAATTATACTTAATAGAAAACAGAGGGAGTATTAACATTTAATTTGTAGATATCTCAAAATTAGGAAAAAAAGTTACCAAAATCTTTCATTTAAACTTTTTTAATATGGATTAACCAAAATTTTGAGATACATACTCATCAGTTAAATATTAATATAATTTAAATTATTTTGAATTCCCTGTTAATCATGTTCTTAACCGGTTCTCATTATCTACTATGAGTATGAAATATATGTATTGCACTATAATTGACAATACATAATAGATTAAAATTTTATCAAGCATCAACTATTAACTATTTTATTTAATTAAAAAAGAACGCGTTAGAACTCAGATTTTGTTTTAATTTATGAATAGTTAAATAAATTTTTAAATTTATTTTGAATATCAATATTATCTTATGTCTTTTTCTAAATTTTATCTTCTTTCTTTTATATGATCACAATAGTTCATCGAAAACAACAAGTGTTAATGTGTAGGTTTTGTTTTAGTTTATGTATTAAATAATATAATTTAATATCTTTATTACGGTTAACAATATATTCTTACGCTTTTATTTATTACATTTTAATTTGTTTGATTTCTTACTATCATTATTTCAGTCTCTTTATAACATCATTATATATATATATATATTTAATTATTTATTTTGTTTTCATACTATTTTTATTTTTCCAAATCTCTATATGTTAATATTTTTATGATGTTTTTAAATTAAATCTAGATTTATTTATTTTAGATTTATGTTTTCATTATTTAAAATAGTTTAATTCACATTAAGTATTTTCAAAATTAAATATTTAATTATATCACATGCTTATTTATATATTTCATATGAACATATGAATTTATATGAAGATATGCATTTAAACCTTATATACTATGTAATATTTATATGTTTATGATTTTTTAAAAATGTATTTAAATTTTAGTTATTTTATATTTAAATTTTATTAGTTTTAAAATAGTTGAATTCAAATTAGGTAATTAATTATTGATACATACTAAATGTTTATTGGTGTAATAATGCCGCTGTGTGTGTCAGTGGTGGAGAGATCAATTTCAACTATTATATACTAGATTAGATAATAAAATTTATAAAACATTTTAAGGTAAGTGTGACCCCAAAAAAAATATTTAATAAATGTATATTTATGTATATTCATAAGTTTTTTTAATCAGTATATGAAAATATCTAAAAAGGGTCATTTTCTATCCATGTAATAATATAATAAAATATGTATTATATATTATAAAATATAGTTTTGTACATACATCTGTAAATAAATCGTTTTTAACATTTATATATCTTCAGTAGAGTTTTCTTTTCATTATAATTTTTGATAATATTATTTCTGACATTAACACTAAGTCTGTATTATATATTATAAAAAAAAAAATTTGTATATACATCTGTAACTAAATTTTTTTTGACATTTATATATCTTCAGTATTGTTTTCTTTTCATTATAATTTTTCGATAATACTATTCCTGACACAAACACTAAGTATGTATTATATATTATAATATAATTTCGTTCATACATCTGTAAATAAATCGTTTTTGACATTTATATATCTTCAGTAAAGTTTTCTTTTCATTATAATTTTTCCGATAATACTATTTTGACATAAACACTAAGAACTTACCAAATTATAAAATTTATTACTCATAATGTTAACTGCGACAAATGTTTTCTTACAATTACTATTTTTAATGTTTTTCAATTAACAATTAATTAAAGCAATAAAATCAAGATATCTGACCAGTAAAGATTTATTTATAAATGAAAAGAGTAAATTAGATAATAAGAACAACGATGATGCATCAATCAAACGGGCAATGATTGAGACCGACGTGCTTCACACTCATTGACTTCTTAGCATTATTTCTCCACCTTCTCATCTAATCCCATCTACCTTGTATAACTCGAGTCATTACAATCTCTCGCCAAACGCAAGAAAAAACGAAAAACATAATCAATCATGATTCAAAAAGGTGCAAAGCACACGCTTCTAGAGCGACCATGGTTCATCATAGTTGCTGTAGCTGGTCTTTTAGGTGGCGCACTGCTCATCACGAGTTTCATCGGAGCTACGGACAACACTTTATCACTATGTTCCACGGCTAAGACGATGGCGCAATCCACAGCAGAATACTCAGCCACACCAATCCAGCTCCAATCCATCGTCCACTATGCGACCTCACGCACCGTCCCTCAACAATCCTTCGAGGAGATCTCAATCTCCTTAGACGTCCTTAAAGACCGTATACCTTGCAATTTTCTTGTCTTTGGCCTGGGCCGCGATTCCCTCATGTGGGCCTCCCTCAATCCAGGTGGCACCACTGTGTTCATGGAGGAGGATCCTGAGTGGATCGAGGCCGTCCTCAAGGATGCACCGTCCCTGAGGGCCCACCATGTTCAGTATCGGACCCAACTCTCTCAAGCGGACCGTCTTCTCGCGACCTACCGGTCCGAACCCAAGTGTTTACCCGCCAACGCTTTCCCGATCCGCTACAACGAAAAGTGTCCGTTGGCGTTGACTTCACTTCCTGATGAGTTCTATGATACCGAGTGGGATCTGATCATGGTTGACGCACCAAAAGGGTACTTCGCAACTGCGCCAGGGAGGATGGCAGCCATATTCTCCTCAGCCGTCATGGCACGTAACCGGAAGGGTGCGGGCACGACGCACGTTTTCCTTCATGACGTTGACCGCAAAGTGGAGAAAGCTTACGCCAACGAGTTCCTATGCGAGAAGTACAGACTCAAATCCGCTGGTAGGCTTTGGCACTTCGAAATACCCAACGCCGCTAACATGACCGATCAGCCAGGGGACCGGTTTTGCTAGATTACGCCGATATTCGATTCTTCCTTACTTCTTTTAAATTAAACACCGCATGGTTCGGATCATATTTAAAATCGCTTATTCTAAATACAACTATCCAGAAGGCTTCTCATTAAAATAAATCATATTACTCTTTGGACATTGGCATAATTTTTGGTGAAATTTAAAGAATGGATATATGCACTTTTTCGATGTGATGGGAAATGTTTTAGGTTCCATATATATTACCTATATCAATTATATTTTGTTCATTATTGTCATGTCATTCATGAATACGCTTTTTGTATCGCTAGATCGACAGTCACTATTATGACATGTGCTGTAGAAAATTATTGAATGAAATATCTAGGTATTTTTTTACTTGAAGTGCAACGGCTTGTTAGTCTTGGACATCAATGTTCGACCTGGATGGTTTCATTTTTGCAAGTTATTAAATTTATAAGTTCCTAAATGATCCTGTAAGTGCACATGTGTGTATTTTTCATTGTTGTAGTGCTAGGGAGTTATAACTTCTATCCACTTAAAAGACAGATCTAACAAAAAGGATGAAATTAATTTTAACTATGCTAAAACGTTTTTTAAAGATTTATATGCAAAACTCAACTTAAAGTAAAAAATTAAAAATGATTGCTATCAACTTAAAAGACCTCCTACATGTTCCGAGATTGATCACCCCAAATGATTATTACAAAAAAAAATATAGCTATTGAGATGTAACAAACCTAAGGATTCCAGGACCAGTCGACTATTCTAAATCTAAATCTAAATTTTTTAAAAATGACTATTCTAAATCTTATTCTAGTTCTTATTGAAAGATATATATGGGCTCTGTGGGCTGACTTCAGTCAACCAATAAATGGGCTTGTAGTTCGCAATAGGTCTCAACTATTCATAAGAACCATCTGGGCCAAGATGTGTTCAACCCCATCTCAAAAGATCTGTTGGCTACGGTTCGCGAAGAAAGGAAAGATAAGGGACATTTTATATTATATTGTTTCTCGAAGTTATTAATTAACTCAGATACGTGCTAATCTTATCAATCAGTTTTCACATATATAAAATTAAAAATATAGCAATTCCATGGGATTTTACAAAAAATCAATAATTTAAAAGAAAAAATAGTAAGTTAATATATAAAAATGAATTGTATAGTAAACTAAACCTATATAAAAATGATTATAATTGTTATTTAAAAATATATTTTTTTTTTCAACATCATCTAGATTATTTATTCAATAAGTTGCTTAAAAATGGTCTAAACTGATATTTTTCACGGATAATTTGGTACCTTTAGAAAACGAAGAATGATAAAATATATAAGTTTATAGATAGAAATTCTTAGGATATTTTTATATTGGCGGAACGAGAAAAAACAATGTGGAAAGATGCTCAACAGTTAAATGTCTGACATTTTAAAGTACCTTATCCTCAAATGGAACCACGACTACAGTGTATGTGGTGATGCCAAGTAGATGGATCTTAGAACGATTCAGATAAATACTCCAGACAAGGATGATTGTGTACGAAAGAAGGAGTGGAAGACTTAATGCTCCGAGCTAGAAATATTCGAAGGAGTCAGACTCCATTACACGCAGAGTTGGAATCGTTGATCTGAAAAATGGACTGTATGCAGGGATTACAAAGATCAGAAGTTGTTTTCACCACTGATTGAAGTGATGTCTTGAAGATGGTGACTTCACCAGAGGATTGACCGACCTTCGCAGTATATCTGGACAAGCTCAGCAGACATAAAAGTAGCTTTGATGGTATACGAATCTCATACAGACCAAGGACAGTTAATACAAAAACATACAACATAGCGAAAAGTGCAAGAAACATCCAAGAAAAATGGTATATGTTAAGTCTCTGCTCCCTTATGATTATTACGACCATTATAAAGTAGTCACTACTTTGTTGTCAAAAAATATATACAATATATAAATTATATATTTGTATACAAATTATAAAATCAAACGTAGTAATTAACACAATCAAAACATGTTAATCAGTCGAATAGATTTTGACATATATATTTTTTTATCAATTAAAAACAAATATAATAAAAAAGTAAATCTAACTGAAAATCAAAGTGATTTCGTGAACCTTTTACACTAGCTTTAGCAGCTCTATCACAACTATAAAAGCTCCTCTATCTCGTCTCAGTGAATTCTTTTTACAAAAATTTCATGGAATCGACACTGTTAAACAAAAATACAATAAAATAAATTATTCTAAAATACTAATTCATTTGGACTCTTTTGGACTAATGTGTGCTAAATATCTACAAACTTTAGGAAGATATGTGATAAGGTTCTTGCCCTCGATAATGTGATCGCTATGAAAAAGGATGTAGTTTAACCCGTGGATCAGTATATGAATCTTGTCTATCCTCGGAAAAACTTATAAGTTAGTAAATAATTTTATCTTGTTTTACTTTTTTTTCTCTAATTATTTAATGGTTAGGAGAAATAAAAAGAGTTTGAAAAGTCTCTTGAAACAAAGAGAATTAACAATGCATTATCAGTGTTGGTTAACGTGATTATTGGGTTATAATTTTGACATTCTCTCTTAAGTCATAATGTTTATTGGGAAATCGAGAAAGATGGAAAGATTCAGTCACTCTCTTTCGGTTTTCTGCTATTCAAGGGAAAGAAAGCATTGGCAAAGTCAGAAAAGGGTCCATTGCAAAAATAGGATGAGTCAAGTCCACGGTAGAAGGTAGTATACAACTCTCCAAGAAAACTTGGTCTATGGTAAATCATTATGATGAAACTTTTACTGATCATAGCTAGTTTTTTCGTCCACATCTCCAATAACTCCATCCCATTTTTAACTTAGTCTATGGTAAATCATCATGATGAAACGTCTATTGACCATATCTGGTTTCGTTGTCCACATCTCCGATAATACCAGTCCATTTTTCGTGGTATTCTATATATGTATTATTATTAAGCGGCCAGTAAGACTCTTTTTCCTATGTGTTCTAAAGCCTTGGAGAAAAAGATTTAAAGAGTGAAAAGAAATCACATTATATGCTTACAAGATGATTCTTCAACCATATCACCTCTTCCCGTCTCGCCTGCTTGTTATACATCTCTACAATCTAAGTCATTAATGGTATAGCACCTCCAACATCAATTAATTTTAAAGAAAGCTCAACAACTAATTTTGAGTTAGAAATGGTGCTTTTAAAAACTGATATAAAATTGTTACAAATTAATCAAATTTTTTCTGCTTTTTTCTTTAGTTCAAATGGGAATCAAATTTGCTTCAAGCTCACCAAATGATGAAGAAAACTACTCATAAATCACAAAGATATTCAGATGTCAAAGTGAATACAAGTTTTTAAAGGATGATTAAGTTTATTGCTCGATAAATTTGTTAGTAATTGGCTGCTTAGTTTTATGGACATTATAAATAGTACATCGTGTTAGAAATAATTTATTTTAAAAAAATTACAATTAGAGTGTATTCGTATGAATTATGTAGCATAATGATATATATATCTGAAATTTATCAATAATATTTGGAATTTGAATCCAGCGCCTTACAATAATAAAAGAGATATTAAAATCAAAAGGCAAAAAACTATACTGTATTTTGAGTTTATCAGACTTGACCCACAATGGTTACATGCCGTCAACTTAAAAGAAAAAAAAATTGAACCTAATAACAAACACATTTCTTTAAGAAAATCTCAAAAGTTACTTTTTGAGAATCAAACTCAATACCATAAAACCAATAAAGCTCCACGAAAACACAATGCCACACCCAAGATTTCAGAAATTGATGCTTTTAAACACCACTTTGTTGGGCTTTAGGCAATTAAACTGGGGTTTAATCGACGGAAGAAATAAAACCACTTTCATTATAGAAGCAACGGATGTTCTAAACGACTCGCTCTGATAAAGACGGGCATACTCAAAGCATTGACTTGGCACAACTATATATACTCAAAATTTGTAATTTTGAATTTTAGTAATTTTTAAGTTTTGTGTTACATGTAAACTGTGTATAATGTATGTATTGGATTAGTACTTGGGCTTTCGTTGATGAAATCATTGGATTAGCACTTGGGCTGTAATTATGTTATATGGTCTTATATATAAGTGGTAATGTTATTGTTATTATATATGCATCTCCATATATTATTATATCCATGTATGGTCTTACGTTTGTGGATATTTAAAATTACTATTTTCAGTTTTCGTTCTCTCTTTGTCGCCGTCGCTTAACTCGTCTTCTCTATTTTATGTAATCTTGCATCACCGTAATTCATAGTTACCCAACGAAAATGAATATAAGTTTTCTGAGTTCTTAGCTTAAAATGTAATCATGGATCATTTACTATTTTCCTATATATATATATATATATATATATATATATATATATTTTATCGTTGCTGACGGATAATGGGTAGATTAACCATTTGTCAGTGAACCTTTATAAAATAAAGTGTCAATAAGCTATAGGAAATTTTACAACGAAATAAGTCGTAGGAAATTTTTGTCGACAACATATTTTATTTAAAACTTCGGTTGGAGTGATTCAAGTCTTATAAGATTGTCGAAAGACTTGCAAAGGAATATGATTGGCTAGCTTGAGGATTTATGACCTATATATGCTCTTCGTCTTTGTACTAAAATGTCATCTCTTAAACTTTCTTGTTTTGTTTTCCTCATATGCTTCTATGAAAAATGTGTTGAATTTATGACTAAAATGCTGAAAACATCTAGGTTTAGACGAATCTACCTGTAAATATCATCTGAAGCTCATGTGAAAGCTGTTACAAACGGGAACGATTACATCTCATTTAACCAGCTCCCTAAAAGCATTTTTTGATAACTCCTAAATGCAATTAAAAGTAGGTTGCATGAGATATGGACGTGAACTATAATAATTTAGTCAATTTCAAATAGAATAAGAAAAATGTAGATAGATGTCTGCAATGAATTCGACAAAAAAATCAAAATATTATATAAGGGAACAATGAACCAGGACTTGATATTTCTAATTGCAGGTTGCGTATTTGTATTTAAATTTGGCAATTTCTGTCGTTATCACTAAGAGTTAAAAAAAAAAAAAAAAACTATTGACTAAGGATGAATAGGTTTCAATCATAACCAACCTTTTGTTGTTGGAATTACATATTTCATATTATCGAAATATTATCTATTTGCTCACACATCACAGTTGTGTAATAATATATTATCTTGGCAATGGAGGTAGGCACAAACACCAAAAAAAATCTATACTGTGTCGGGTTTAATTTGTCATTGCTAGATTGAACATATATTTTTAAGAAATATTAATTTGATGCTAATTAACTCGTCATAATTCAATGACTTCAACATGAAACTATAAAAAACGAAATTTCTTACAAATTAACGCAAACGTAATTTATTACAGATTATTAAGTGGTCATTTGTCATTAAATACTAACATTTAGAAGAAAAAAGATATTGCACCCATTACTAAATCTAAAATTTACTGGTAAAATATTTATTTGCAAAACAAAGGCGGATAGACGGATTGTAAATATTTTTATTTATCAATTTTAAGTGTTTGCTGAAAATAAAATGGATTTTCATTCTTTTTATTAAAAAAATATCATGTTAATTTACTTTAATGACTCGCTCCTCCGCATGTTATTACGCTATTTATTTAAATTATTCACGAAAGACAGTATTTATTGACAATTTTGCCACTATATATGTGTTTTTGCCAGTTTGGGATTTATATTAAGGCTTAGTAAAGAGCCCAAAAAATATTATAAGTCAAGACATATGTTTAATTAGTATATTAAGGTTTAGCATGCAACTGATGACCGACTACTCCGCATGCCACTTACACATTTTTCACAAGGAGACAAATGGATATACTAACTAAATGAATACACGAATTAATAGTCTTTATCAAAAGGACAATGTACTCAAATAGTTAGTAGAAATGAAATCACCAGACTTGTGATAAGCGTTCGATTATCTAGATCGAAATTAGATACCGACCATCTTTCTTTCTTTCTATTTTTTTTGTCAAAAGTTGAACAATGAATTAAAATTTGAACAAAAGTTGGATTATTTTAATGAAAACTTAGGGCAACATTGGCTTGTAAAACTAATTATTCTACGGCCTCTCGCTTTCAAACTCAGATCATAAGGCCAAAGTTTAAAAGGCGGCGGCTGCATATGTCATTTGCATATGCATTTAGCTCTAGTTGTGATTGCAAATAGATAATATATATTATAGTTCGGGTCAACGAAATAAAGATTAGTGAGTAGATTAAAGTTAGATGAAAGGGCACTCTCAAGCCCTTCCCACGCAATTTGTCTGATTTTCTGTCCCATCCCAAATTGGTTAATCCCTTCCGAGTCTCATGCATAGGATTAGTAAACTAAATTATTTCAAAATCATAAATTTATACCGTTATTAGTTAATCTTGATACGTCTGATAAGCTTTGAACTGAGTAAACGAGAAAGAGTGCGAAAATAACTCTAATAACTGTGTTTTTTCTTTCAAAATGAGACCAGACAGTAAGAAAGTGAAGCTGTGTAAGTAGCTTTAAACGTGCATGCTATCATCTCGTGTGTCTGCTCCAACAAAATAGCCAAGTATCAATCGATTTTCTCGTAAAATATCAGTCTGAGTAATGATGTCTCGTAAAGTATCGAAAGTATCAATCCAGAGTATTTACTAGCCCTGTGATTACCAGCCTGAGAATACCGATATGTGTTTCAAATTATCATTTCTTTAATCTACTGTTTCTGAATCAAATTTTCATTAATTATCTTATTATTTTTCAATGCTAAATTTTGGTGTTTGTGGGATTATATCATTATAATAATTCCTGACACATTTTATATAAATAATTGTTTTTAGATATTAATTTTTTTGTCAATTTAGTAAAGTGGCTTTTAATATTTTCTTAATTTTGTGGGATGTTGGATTCGAACCTTATATATGTATCATGAATTTCAGAGGTGGTCACCATTATGTCATATTATTCCAACTTCTAGATATTAATTAGAAAGGGAAAAAACTGCCTCTACATACCTAGTGTAGTTTCAGCTGACCTTACAAAGAAATGATTAATAAATTTTGTCGTAGGTTCATATGACGCGAATGTATATATGTATAAGAATACTTTTCAAGTGGTTGATGAGTTTAGGTTAAAAAGATATAATTTATTTATAACGGCAGCGCGCGAGGATGGTCTGTGCCAAAGCCAAATTTGATTATTAGAGATAAGAGTATTAATTAAATATTGTTTGGTGTTACGTTTAGTAAGTGAGTACAATTTGGCGGAGTGTGCATAGAAGTTACTTACTATCTAGAACATGTTACATCAAACCTGAAGGTTCCATGCTTAGAAGGCAAAGCGGTTCATGCCTGTGAAAAACAAAAACAAAAAAAAAAGAAACTTAAAACTTAGGTGAGCAAAGTTTGACATCATATGTATTATGTTTCGGCAAATTTGATTAACTTTAAGTGACTAGAGAATTTCGTGAATATATAAGAAATTAGCAGACCAATCCATGAATAAACATTTTAAAAAAAAAGAGTTATCCTCAATTAATATCAAAACTTTACAGATTAATGGAATTTTACTACCCAAAAAAAAAAAGTTATGGATATTTTCTTACCATTACATTGTCAAAACTTTTAGTACTGCATACAGTAGTTCATGTATAATTAATTTAAATGGAAATATGTTTCTTTTTTGAAAATGAGAAAATTAGAGGATAACTTAGAAGGAGGTTAAGTTTATTCACTTATCATGCACGTAAAGGTTGTCCAAGAAGTAGCAGGCACTAAGCAATGTTTAAGAGTCTTGTATGGAGCTTTGGTTTTATGATCACGTTCTTGTGAAAACCCTAATTTTAACTTTTCTTAATGCCGTTGATGTACGTCTTCAATTTTCTCAGCCTCTCTACGATCATGTGACCATGTTTTCTCTCAATGTTATTATCCCAAGCTTTCCTTAATTACTACTTTTCTCTTCTCTTACGTAAAAATAAAATAAAAGATGGGATATTGTAGACTAGTCGTTTCACTTTTTCCCTCGGTCAACAAATCGTTTGTTTATATAGTAGTCCTCATTTAAGTTTAAGAGCTTAAACTAAAATTATAAATAATTATGACATTAGAAATTGATGCATATATCCATTCAGATTTATAATGGTTATGACCAGGACTGGTCCTAATGTTTTTTAGGTATAAATCAAATTAGACAAGTTTATTTCTGGACCGAATATCTGATTTTCCACTTGATATTTGATAATACTAAATTTTCACAATATATTGCTTATTTGCATTGCATTGCAATTTTGAACACAAATGATGACCAATGGACCCATATGTTTGAGCTTAAATTTTTATTTTTATTTTTATTTTCTATGTAATATTAGAATGGAAAACTCAAATCAAGATTCCTTTCAGAAAAATTGTACCCGTTAAACCAAAGCCTGGACATTTTCTTCTTTCATCTTCAACCTCATCCACTCAAAGACCACTGCAATTTCGGGTTTTGCTGAAAGGGTTATAAATATCTCAACCACACAAAAGAAACAAAAAAAAAAAAAGAGTGTAAAAAAGTACATAAATTTGACTTTGACCCAAAAAAGAAGACTTCTGTACATAGAGGACAGTATTATTAGCAAGTAGCCAAATTATTTGAAGTTGGATTCGATAGAGTTTTATTTATTTATTTATTTATAAAAGTAAAAAGACAAGAGTAACTATTTTTTTTTTAAAAAAAAAAAAGAGAGTAAAGGGAAATGAATCAATGATGAACAGAGAATGTTAAGATGACTTAAATGTTACTCAAACATAAAGTGAAGGAAGCACGCCTTCTCTCTTCACCTGTCTCACATTTTGTACCACTCTTCTCTCTTTTCTGTTTCAGATATATATCCATGGGACCGACACTTACTTTTAGTTTTCAATTTTTTTTAAAAAAATCTAAGTACCAATTGATTATACCAGACCATATCAGCTGCTTCCAGATTGTATCGCAATTATTTCATTTTTATGTTTGGAATTTAAATTATTAGAGAGATAGATGGCCACAACGTTAAGTTATGTATTTTGTTTCCTTCCTCTTAATCTCATTAATTATTAATTGGTTCGTTACGCTAAATTTTCACAAATCCCCACTTTTACCTTCCTTCATATTTACATATATATATATATATATCATGTATACGCTTAATTAAATCAATTTTAGTGTGGGCTTAAATTCCCCATTTATACGTTATGCCAAGAATTATGCATCCGTGTTTCTGAGTTTAGCATTTCGTAATACTTTCAATAATTTACCTTTAAACAAAAAAATATATTTTTTTACTCTTCATGCAACATTAAACAAAAAAAAAAACATCGTTTCTCAAATTACTTACCAATTTTACTAACAACCACTTCTAAATTCAATACTTGTATTAAAAATCCAATACATAAATATCTTATAAAACAATCTTAAACATCCAAAAGAAAATCGAACATAATTAACTCAAATCTAAAACAAAATTATTAAAATAAATATTATTGTTCCAAAAGACTTGACATCACACTAGAACGTTTATTTCCACAATTTTAATAATATATATGTAAAAAAAAAAAAGAGAGTAAGTAATTTGAATTATTCAGTGAATATATACCCAAAGAACCACGAACTGAAACAGCACAATATAACAAAAACAAACCATAAGTTGATATCACATTGTAAACATCACCCCTAAAAAATAGTCATTTATCAAACAAAGCTTCATATACTTTTTAATATCCTCGTTATTAGTGTCCATATAGCCAATCGCACATATACTCAGTTGCTGCTAAATGACATTTCCACTATCCGCCAAAACGACATTCAGGATCCGTCAAATCCTTCCCTTCACGACTATGGGCGTGATCGTATTATACTCGCTACAATTTTTACATATGAACAATTCTCATTTATATTATTAATATCCATAATTATCATTCAAATATTAACAATTATTTTTAATATTACTAATTTATATATTAATATACTTTTTCATTTCAATACAAGTTAACAACTATATCTAACTCTTATAATTTAAACTGATAATAACAAAATAAAAATAACGATTAGATTAAAGAAAAAAAAAGACACAATCAGTTATCACATTTACTTATATTGATGAAACAGATTTGAATCTAAAAAGAGAGAAATAAAGGATCACACAACCACAAACCTACACTCGAAAATCAATGAGAAGAATAGAAGGGAATTGGTTTAGAGCCAAGGAGAGTATATGTACATCAATTATATACGTAGTGCATGTGCATGTGCATGTTAAGTGAAGTATACCGTTCTTGTTCCGGAATTCTTTTAAATCCAAAACCAACATTTGGTAACATTTTGAACGACAATAATCATTTTAACAAATGATTTGTCAATGTTTTAACAAATTAAAAGAATAGTTAATAATATCTATTGCGAATCGACAAACGAAAATCATCTATCCTTAAATTAATGTAACACTTTGATTAATGCAAAGTATTCATTTTATAAAAGAAAAGTATAAATCAGCGAACCTTTGCATTTTGGCAAATTCAAGAATCACGCTTCTGGTATTCCTTCTGCGCAAAAGATATTTCAATTTCACTTAATCAGTATATACCCAAATAGTATTATAAAAAGAAGCTAATGCATGCGCTATGTCGATCATCTGGATTGTTTATATTAATTACTGCACAAGATACATATATACACACACTGACACACATAAGTATTATATTAAATACGGTGCATAGATTTGCACGTAGGTTACTGCATGTGTGGGATACTTCATCTTCCAGGAACAAATGTCTCTATATTGCCTTTCAAATAAAATAAAACTTAGTTGTATATATGAAAATGCATTAATACTTGGAACCTACTTGATTGAACTATAAGTTAATAAGGATACTTATTTTATAAAGATCTTTGGTTCCACCAACTCATCTTTTAATCAATCTTATATTCCTCTCTTACCCGCCCAATCCATTTCCTCTCCTACTAGACACGTTAAAAAGATAGAACCAACCTATTAACTTTGTTTTCATGCTTCAAATTGTATTATTACTACGTGATCTTGAACTATCGTTTCTTACAACTTAGTTAGAATGCTTAATGAAATTATATGGTATTGTAATGCAATTGATATTGGACAAAAACTTGAAAACATATCAAGATTTTAAACCCGGAATACTTTTTTTTGTAAGTGAATAGAATAGATGCACGGTAATATAAACGAGATCGAATTCACAAACTTAAAACCAAACAATTAAAGAATAAGTAATAGGACCGAGATTATAACTAGTGATAGTTTTATTGGTAGGGGGAGGGAGTTTCTGATTTATAAATTAACAAATGTAAAAGACTAAATGTGGATGGTGATGATCGGTTTGTGCAAGGTGTCTCCTGATCGGTATTCACAAATCGGTATGGCTCGGCCGTGGGGCAGACCGATTTGTCACTGGTGTTCCAATACCGGTATTCCAAACCATATTCATCTCTCCTACCACTTCTTCATCTCTCGGTAGAATGACACACGTTCGCTAAAATAAATTACTAATTAGTTTCTACGCTTTCTTTTCATGGAATTTCTTTTTATAAATATAAACATAATTTTTTTCCAACTATCTTCAGAATTTACAATGAGTCAATGATTAATCTGGTTTTTAAAATAGTATCATTTAGTTAATGTTTGATAAAGATTAAAAGCACGGAGATTGCAAAAAAAAAAAAAAAAAAAAGAGAATGACAAAAGAATTTTAGAAAATGAAGGATTAAAATGTATAGCAAATAGCAAGGTAGCGTGTGAAGAAATGGCCGAGGGAAAATGATAAAAACAAGTCACGTGATGTAACAAGAGAATGATAAAGCTCTGTCGTTCTGGCCCATTTTTGAAGCAGCAAATCACGTGACCGTGGGAGATGAAGATGATCTTCCTCATCACGTTTTCACATTGTATTGCCCTTATCAACCAATATTTCGTACGTACGATAGATTTTTGCATCAAAGACATCCAAAATGATGTTTGTTTTGTAATCGTGCTCCGATCTAACTAGGATATATATTTGTCTTTACCTGGTTCTTACCATAGTCAAGCCAATAACCTAACAAAAAAAAAAAATGTTACAAGCCTTTATACGGCTAACTAAAAAGTTATAATTGAAGCTGAAAACAATTGTATTAGAAGGTTCTTAGAAAAATACTAGAATTTATTAAGTACGTAATTTTAGATAGTTCAGAAATTTACTCAAAATATGTTAAAATATTTTATGATGGTTTCTCAATTATTTGAGATATTTATTCAATAAATATTTTTTATGAAATATCCAAGCGAGAACTTCCCAATATAGATGTTCTAATACATTTTTCTATCGATCGAAGTTCCTATAAAAAAATTAAACTCTAATTAAAAATATAATCATTTTCATTGTAATGTCTACTCTTTATTTTAATAAGACACTGTTGTTAAAATAGTGATTCATCTTTGGATTATGGATTTAAGGGTATATTGCTTTAATGGTACATTTTTAAATCTATGTTCAAAAGAATTTTAATATTGTATTATAGTCTTCAATATTAATCATCAATAATTATGATGATTAATTTTTTATAATCAACTATATAGATTAAAAGAATATTCGTATAATATTTACAAATAAAACGTTATGTTATGAATTTGCTTGTATTACTTTATTTTGTGTTAAAATTTGCATGATATAATATTGTTGTTGTATCAATTTTTTTTAATGTTATAATATTTATATATATATCAATACTTTGGCTTTAGTTTGAAGATGATTTTTTAATTTTATATGTGATAATTAATTTTATATAAAAAAAATATAGTTATACAGAAATGAATATAAAATTAAAAAAATACTGGTTTCACAACTGAAATCTTAAAAATTTAAGGTTTAGAAGAGTTTTACCTAAAAATCTGAGATTTCAAGAGTTTTTTTAGACAAGAGCTAATTGTACGCTTGGCAATGTTAAAAAGCTTTTTAAAATATCCGGTAACTAACATTGGAACATTACAAAATAGGAAATATACAAAACATGCATGTATTTGTTTTTTAAAACAGGACATTCATTTGTTTTTTATAGGTTAAATATAGTTTTTGACCAAGAGGTTAGGTTACGTATCTTCACATATTATCATTTAATAAGATCAAAATTAATGACTTCAACCCTTGACCTTAACGTATCAACACAATACATGTCACGTGCGTGGCATCCCCTTGGTACACGTCACTGCAGTTACGAGGCCAGCTTTGACTCGAATCCGCATGCGTCAAGCAACAACATATATCTCTCTCTCCCTCATTCTAATATCTAGTATAATATACGTCTTATGTAATTTCTTTTTTCTGCCTTGGGTTAATTAACTTTAGAAAATTAATTCTATTTAAAGTAATTACTATTTTTGACAAACCAGATACTACTTAACCAACATTTAATGTACCCTAAGTTTGTCCCGTTGCCAATAAGGAAGTTCATTAATTAAATCCCATCATTTTACGTCAAGACTGAGGATAGAGATTGGCGAAGTTCTAAGTTAATTGAAATGCACATTTTCGCGGGGCTAACTTTGAAACTAAAATATATATATTTATTGTTTCCAGATGAGTCTTATGCTACCGCGTGAGGTTGCTTTACTTGTTTTCTTCCCAAAAGTTGTTATAAAATCTGCATTTAAAAAAACATTTTCAGAGGATCTGTTGGTTATAACTCTTACGTACTTTTCACCTTTTGCATGCATGGCCAGTATCTCTAAAAAGCTGCAATATATATTTTTAATTAGGGTTTGTTCCTAACAACACTCCATACCTTTTTTCGTATTCATACGGTTTATATACGGCCAGATAAAAAATTACGTGCGTACAAATACATCTGTTTATACGAAGGACACGTACTTGCCTTGTACGTATTTTTCAAACACACGTGTGCGCCTTTGTTATTCGCCTGCTCCACAAACTCCTTTTACATGTTATCGCTTGAAGAATTGTAGTATTTCTCTTTAGGAAAGATCGGTTGTGACCATTTTTCTATCTTTTTCCTTTTTCTAAGTGATAACAGACGTATATATCGTCCACGTATGATTTGATCTCCTGACGCCGTATTATTCCACGTGTTTTTATTACTTAAAAGGCGGATTACTTTGCAAAATGACCGTGGAAAGAAAGGTAATTAGGTAAATATGCAAATAAATGAAAATCGATCATTTTAAGTGCAATTTTGACGAAATTATAGTTCTGGATCGTGCAGGTTTTGGTGCTATTTTTATAAATCACGTGTGATTATGAAGGTTTAATTTTTTTATATAAATAGCATGGACGAGACAATTAATGAATGAAAATATATATCCTATAATATTATGTATCATCGGAAATAAGATTGCTATCATAAAAGTAATGTTTTTTTTTGGAACAATATAACATTGTAATTTTACACTTTCTCACTTGAGGTGATTATTTACTATTATTGAATAATTTTTGTGGCCACTTGAGAAAAGAGTTGTTGTGCTGAGGGAAAGAAGACACGTGGCAAAAGGAGGAGAGGAGACGTGGAGCAGAGGGAGGGAACAAGAAAAGATCTGTCTACAAACTTCCCAGCACCAACAAATTATTGTCCCGCGTCCTAACGGAGAACTGATTCGATGATCTTCTTCGTTTAGTAGAGTGAATGTCTCGAATTCTCGGGGTCCTGCCTTTTCAATATTTCGCAAATTACGTGAGAGTTTTATTATCAAAACGTTTCTTTTTTTGGTTTACAAATTCGTTTTAGATCATTTTGTAAAAATATATAAATTGTTCAAGTATAAAGGAAGGTGGTAGAAATTGTAAGATTTGGAGATTTTATATTTCAAGATTATTTTCAAAGGAAACTCTTCTAAATTTGAATATAAAAAGGAATTAACTGAAAACAGAGATATGAAGTCAACAAAAATCTGAAACCATGTTCCAAAAGATAAAAAATAAAATAATATAAAATTATAATCTTTAAAATGTTTTTAAATTTTAAGCGATTGTACAAGTGATGAAAATAATGAGATACATTCGATATTCTCTTTTTTTTTTTTTTTTTCTTATCACAATCTTTAATTGTTAATTTATTACTCTAATATATATCGATATGCATGAAGTTGTTTTGCTTCTTGTCCACTAATACATTTTAGTAAATGGTAATATAGACTGATATTTTAAAATAAAAGTAATCTTTAGTGTTAATAAAGGAGAAATATTATAAAAACTATGAATCAAATGAATTGGACATTGCTAGCGGAACAAACACAACTAGTATGGGATGAATGAGATAAACGGAATAAAAGGTGCGGAATATATAGTACAAAACATATATAATACAAATTAAATGATGATATAACCGCAAAAATTATTAAAAATACATAAATCAATTTTAACCACGTACGTCCCGATCGGATCACTTAAGTTTTGTGACGGTGGGTGGTAGGAAACACAAATCAAATATGATATATAACAAAATAATTTAAACTCGAAATGAAACATAACAATTCTATGTTTTAGTTATAAAATAAAATATTTGTAAATCCGTATATATATAATTCTATTTCTATAAAAAAAATAGAATAATAGAATTGGATTGGATAACTAACAATTCCTCTACTTGATTGAAACGTATAATTTCTTTGTAGTACAATGTATTAAAAATAAATATGAGTAGCTTGAAGTTGTTGGAATCACGTGGTGGCCTCACCAACAATCAAAGCGACATAACCGTGAAAGTCGAGGTGGCAGAGGCGAAGCAAAGGCACGTGATACGGCGGCCAGAGTGGTAATGGAGGACGGGACGCCTTCACTTGGCTATGGGTGCCACGTATTGACCCTCTCTACTTTTTCTCCGGACCTGTCTAAATTTTACGTTCATTATGTAATCTGGTGAAATGGATCAATCAAAATCGTACCGTCTTATGTAAAAGATGTCAGTTGAAAGTACCCCTAATAAATTCTGAAACACCATCATCATTAGGCCTGCAAACTAGCAACAAAGCCATGCATTTTTCTGCATTAGACCACACATATAGAAGCAGAAAATGTTAGGTGGCGTGTGGGTTAGGACAACATACATATATTAGCTAATTTAAGTATCTTACTATTGTAAGGTGACTAGATTTTGTTTCTTTAGCTTTAAGGTTACTTAATTAATAACATCCCTAATAACATCCCTAAATATCCATTGTGGATACAAACCCAAAAAAATGCGAGATCACGCCATGTCTTCTGAGTTAAGTCTCAACCATAATATCATATTACATGATTTTCACTTATAGACTCTTCTTTGGTTTTACCAAGCATATATTTTGTAATCAATTTGTTAAAAACCAACAAATTCTAATAAGTACGTAAAAAATAAAGGGGTATACGAAGAAATTAATTGACGAAAAAAATTGAAAAAAAAACATACTACAGACTACAATAGGATATACGTCATCCAAAGAAACCAAATACAAATAAGAATGGAAATAGCAGTAATGCCAATGGTTCACGGTTGCGTAGTTTGAACACTCCACTGAGCTATAATGCCAATTAGAGCTCATGCATGCAATTACAATGTCGTTGCAGCAATCGGGTCCCGAAACGGCTAAATCAAGAACTAAGTGGGTGCCATCTTCTTTTACCAAACGAGAGAAGGGTCTAATCAAATCTATAAGCTCTTATCATTTCCGCTGGACGTTTTCTATTAACTTAAATCGTGAGTACGTATTTTCAGTAGCTGTCCTTCTTTTACACTATCTACCTGGACTACTAAAAAATATATTATGTAAATTTATGTATTACCGATTAAAATGTAATTATTTAAGCTCTAACAGTTCATTTGTGTGGTATCATAAACCTGGACTCAATCTTTAACAATAACATAAGATGCACTATTAGTAAAACTAAAGTATATGATAACTAGTATAATATTAACATGATTTTCAATTCATATATTTACAAAAACTCTTATTTTATATATGTGTGGCTACATGGGGTTTTGTTTCCTTTCCATTCTCATTTGCTATCTAATTCAAACATGATCATATCATTTTTGGCTAATTAAGTAAATGATAATATCTTTTAGTCTAAAGGAGAAAATCAAAGACAAAAATAATATTAAAATATGGATATCCCCTTTCGTTTAAGAGAAGTAACTAACAACTAAAGCTTTGGATATGTGTAGATGGACGAAGGAACTGTGTAGATTTGTTATAAACGGAAAAATTACGTGTAGATTTTTTGAGGATATATTAACAAGCAAGTCTCAAGGTCAACTGGTAATCTTGTACATATATAAATTTTATATTATTTGAGACGTATCCTATTTGTGCACAAACTAATGTCAAATCCTGTCTGCTTCATAATTATTAGACATTCCACAAAGGCATATCAATTCTCTCAATTCTTTTTTGTTCGTGTGGAAAATATATTCTGAAAAATAAACATAAAATCTGATTGATACTAAAAATAAATAACAATAATAAATAGTAAGTGATAACGAAATGATTAGAGTAAGTTAAAAAAAAAAGAAGGTAAAATAGAACAGTAAAAGGTACCGATATTAAAATAACATTGCCTTGTTGCTAATTTTTAATATAATAATTGGTATATGTAAACGTTGTGATGCGGTGAAAAAATCACTAATAAAAACTATAGTGTTTCAACATAATTCTGTTTTGATTTTACTCCTTATTTCTCTCGTCATTAGACTTTTTGATGATCCTCCCACTGCATAATTTTCCCGTTGATGGCCGACCAAGTTGGGAGAAAACAGAAACATACCCACAAAATGACAAATCATATGCAAAAGACATACAAGAATTCATATTACATAGTTATTGTTATCGTATTTAGATGCTACTATTGATTTCTTTCTCTTACGACTTGCGAGATTGATGACAAGAAGAAATAGGAATCAATTAAACTAGAACTTATGAGAGAGTACCGATGGGGAGACATGTGGATCCCATACAAAGAGGCATAAAGAAGATGACTGGTCCTGGTGGGTCGTGGAGATTCACGTCAATCAACTAGCTTAACCAGGCCTCCAAGCTAACGCCGGACGAATCGGTTGGCGTTTTAACCCATTATTTAATCTTCTTGTTGACAATCACTATATTAAAGACCTAATTACTTATATTAATGAATTACCTTTGTAAATCACATGTCTTTTCCACTTTCCGACTTTTTATGTCGTATAAAAGTCAATTTCAGATTTCATGTACTTCAAATTTTTAAAAGATATACTTGAATGAGAGTTTAGCTTAACTAATGAAGTAGAAATAAAATTTGGATTATCGCATGCTGTTGAAGTGTTAAACGATTCATAATAAAGTAGAGGTGACATTAAAACGCACTAAAGCATTATACTGTTATACTCCATAAATGTATAAAATGAAAGACAGAGAAAAAAATAGAGGCGTGGGATGACTTTTCCAATAAAGCAAAAGCAAAGACAAGTTAATAAGAGAGATATTAGATGGGTTAATTTTCTTCTTTTGTTCTCCAAGAAATTTATTTTTATTTCTGTCTGAGTAAAGAATTACGGAATGCAAAATAAAATGTAAAATCACAGCCGCCGATATTTCACGCTTCAGAGTCCACCAGTGTAAAATGTGAAATGGCCAACTACAAAAACTATGCATGCTGGTAAACGTGCATAACTACTGAATTATAAACGATAAAATAAATATAGTTATAGATTTATAAATAGTTATGGGCTCTTCATTGGTAAACGTACAGAACAACAAAACTTAAGTTATGGAATGAAATAAACATTGTGGAATGAAATAAACATTGTGGAATGAAAAACTGTGAAGTAAAATTATCAAAAAGTTATGTGACTGGATAAATTTGACAAAATTCAGAATGTAATACAGAAAATACTAATATAGACATAAGAAATCATTAGTTTTAAGTAATGATCCAATACATTTGGGTTCTCTTCCTATATTTATAAATAATATTAGAAGTATATCAAAGATAACTAAAAAAGGTAGAACATTTTAGAGTTTATTACAAAATTTATCTTAATTTTACATTATGCACTATTCAGTAAATCTTTAACAATACAATTACAATATATATATATATATTATTTTTGTAGTTAACATAGATATAATTTTTTTTGTGACATATAATGAATACATGTAAACTATCTTACTAAATCATTTATATATCAAACATTTCTTATTTTACTTTTTATATACTATATTGTTTTGATCTTACAACTAAATCATATGTGTGTTGAAAAAAAAAACTAAATCATATGTTAGTAAAGATATTATTTTCCATTATACTGAATATATATATTTTTAAAAATCATATTTCTTATATTAATTTTTTTCTCTTTTTAAGATCCAATTTTTTGTATAAAAAATAATAAAATCATTAGAATAAGTTTTAAAAAAAATCCAATTTTCAAAATCGCCTTCTAAAATTTAGGCGTTTGCATTAAAAGCAAAACTATGATGTGGCAGTGAAGACTAGTTTTCCACTTAATTTGTATACAACTTTTATTATTTTCTATAGATAAAACTGTAAACGTGATATATTTTAAGTAAATATTCTTCATATTCCCAAAATGTATTTCTAATTTTCATTTGTATATTAAAATGTTATAACTTATAAAAAGATAATGACGACTATATATTAAAACCGAAACTCTAATATTGGAGGCAGATTGGCATGATAAAAATGCAAATATGACTTTTTCTTCTTCTTTTGAGACAAAAACAAACTATTTATTTTGTACCTTTATTTTTAATAGAAATATAAAGAACTTAAATAGCAACTAAAAAAAGGTAACGTCGTGAAGGAGAAACGGCAAAAGTAAAAAGATAAAAAGGAGTAACCGTTGTAAAATATCATTGGCTGATTCTTTACGTTTGACCTCTCTCTCTCTCTCTCTCTCTCTCTCTCTCTCTCTCTCTCTCTCTCTCTCTCTCTCTCTCTCTGCTATTCATAAGTTCTGCCTTAGTTTGTTACCCAAACTTCCACTCGCTCTTCTCTTTCCCTTGTAACTTCGTTCGTAACACGCGCTGCTTCTTGGCGAGTTCCACGGTAAAAACAATAAATTAGAGTTAGTTTTTTTTTTTTTGGTTTTTTCCGAAGTTTGTTTCTCCAAAGCTTTCATTTTTATCATCTCTGTAAATTAAAGATCCATTCTTGCTTCTCTCTCCGCAAGTTTCTTCTTGAAGCTACGAGAGAAAAGAAAACAAAGCAGACGTTGGGTCAACGACATTTTGACCGGAAAATACGACAAAAGTACAAGGGTACAATAGACATTTTCAAAACACTCGCATACGTATGTACGCATGGAGAAGAGAGATACAACTCAACCACTTTGTATATTTATAAGCGAAGAGATTAAAGAACAGAGATTGAGAGATAAGGGGACCAGAAGAGTGAATAGCTTTGTAATCCTCAAGACAGATAAGAAGATTATGTTTCCCGTAAGAAAAACCAAGAGAGTTTTCTACTCCGCCGGTGCCGGAGACGGCGGCGTCTTTACGTTGGCAAAGAAACGACGAAGATGTCTTTCTTCTATTTCTTCTCCTGCTCCCGAAACTAAAGCAGGACCCGATTTGCTAGATTCAATACCAGACGATCTTGTTGTTTTAATCCTTTGTAGACTTGCCTCTACATCTCGATGTCCTGCTGATTTCATCAACGTTTTGATGACGTAAGCTTTCCTGTAAAAAAATTGAGTATAACCTCCTCTTCAATTCGTACAGAGCTCTTTTGTCTAAGTGATAATTGGTTTGTGTAACAGATGTAAGAGATTAAACAGTTTAGCTACGAGTCCTCTTGTTTTGTCGAGATTGTCTCAAAAGGCGATTGCCGTAAAAGCTCAAAATTGGTCGGAAGCAGCTCACCGGTTTCTCAAACGCTGCGTTGACGCCGGAAGTCTCGAAGCTTGCTACACTCTCGGAATGGTTTGTTGAAAATTAAATCACTTAATTTCCCAATTAATTTCTTAAATATTTTCTATTTTTGTCAAATTTCTTTTTTTTTTTGTTTAACGTTTTGTCTTGTTTCTAAATTTGGTGCAGATTCGGTTTTACTGTCTGCAAAACAGAGGAAACGGCGCGTCGCTGATGGCAAAAGCAGCGATAAGTTCACACGCGCCGGCGTTATACTCTTTAGCCGTGATTCAGTTCAACGGAAGCGGTGGTTCTAAGAACGACAAGGATCTTCGAGCCGGTGTGGCTCTATGCGCGCGTGCTGCTTTCTTAGGACACGTTGACGCGCTACGTGAGCTTGGTCACTGTCTCCAAGATGGTTACGGTGTTCCACAGAATGTCTCCGAAGGTCGGAGATTCCTCGTTCAAGCCAACGCTCGTGAACTCGCGGCCGTTTTATCTTTCGGGACCGAAGGTCGGTCGTGGCTCACTTTATCACAGCCTCAAATCCATAATCCCAACCAAATCCATGGTTGTCCGTTGCTAAGCGATTTTGGATGTAATGTGCCAGCGCCGGAAACACATCCAGCGAATCGGTTTTTAGCGGATTGGTTTGCCGTTCGCGGCGGAGATTCTCCCGGAGATGGGTTGAGATTGTGTTCTCACGGCGGATGTGGACGGCCGGAGACGAGGAAGCATGAGTTCCGGAGATGTTCCGTTTGTGGCGTTGTGAATTACTGCTCACGCGCTTGTCAAGCACTTGATTGGAAACTCCGGCATAAGATGGATTGTGCTCCGGTGGAACAAGATGCCGCCGATGACGGAGAAGGTATCGTTCAGATTGACGGGGATGTTAACGGTGATAACGTATTGGTGCCTATGAGTTAACGGCAACAAGTAACGGCTGCTTTAATTAGACGCGAGTTGAGGTAAACGAAGCTCTTAATAGTTTCGTTTTTTGTTTAATTAGTGGAAAGATTAGGATAAAAATATTGCCAACGGTTAGATATGGGCGTTAGAGTAAATTTTTGTATTTTTAAACTATTGTAAAGATGAGTATCAATGAACGGCTTCTTGGTTATGTTTTTAATTTAGTTTTACTTTTCTTCTTTTATTATTAATTGGGTACTTAATGTCGCAAGGAGCTTACTTTTCTTAAAGTTTCGTCTTCCTTGGCCCGTTTCTAAGGTAGAAAATTTGAGTGAAGTTATATCTCACGTTCAATCGTTTTCTCACGTTATAATTCTTTGGAACATAAGACGATTTGTTTGGTCATTAAAAGGTTTCCTAATCTATGCTTAAATACAACAATAAACGATAGATGCGACTAGGCAGACAAGGAACTAGCAAAACATGCAAAACCATGGCCCGCACCGTGTCTATTCAAAGACTACGAATGCTAGATCATTCTAATAACATGCCAACAATATAGACACGAAAGTATTTTTCTTATGGGGAAGATAGAAAGAGAGAGTCTAATCCAAATGTTGACATTTGAAAAATCTTGATCCTTATCTCCTATTTGTCATGAATTTCTAACGGTTATTTATACATAATCATACATGTGCTCATTGGTTAGGTTTGGGTTTATGACATACAATATATACTGTTTGTCGGGTCCTAAGACACCCTATGTAGTAGCACGCAAAATCCAAGTGCAGGGCCTTCTCTGGAAGTTTGGAGCTTGATATGACACTCCAATATCTCTCTTGCTCTCTTATCTATTTTGTTTGTGTAAAAAAAGATGATTTGAGACTTTAAATAATAATTACATGAAAATGAAAAGAAGAAGCTTGGTCAACAAGTAGAACACCCAGCAGTCTCCGAGCTCTCCTGTAACTCCTCTTTCTCGAAACTCTATACGATGTCTTTTTTTGCTTCGTTGGGAAGTTGATTTAAGTTGATTTTTTTTTTCTCGTCCAAGTTTAGATGTTTTGATAGTTCAGAAAGACTCAATTTGGACAATCTTTTTGTACATTTTTCATTCGCCAAAATTTTACCCTCATTTTATTTGCACAACCATAGTCATATTCCGATCGCGATTTATCTCATGGATCACTGTAGAACAATCCACGTCTTTTCAGAGTTTTGACTAAATCTCGTTATAATTTGAACGTCGGATTGTTTAATAAGGTATGACACCGTTGTTTTAAGATTTTCTCATGTTTATGATTTTGCTTGTGATTTGTCACCCTTGTGTTCAAACCTGATTTGTATTTTTTTTTTTTTCAGTCAACATATTATATTAACTATAAAAGAGCTTTCAGAAAATTTGTAAAATGTAGCTTTAACTTGTCGCGTTCCACAAAAAAAATAATATTAAAATTGTTCCACGTCAAGATATTCAAACTGTATGAGAGATGAAACTATACTCCCATATATATAATGGATATGCTTTCCAAGAGTCTGTTGTGTCTCGTGTTAATTTATTTTCGTTTTTCTTGGGATCGGACAGGTGAAAACATCGTCGTACATTTTTTTCGTTGTTTTATAAATTCGTCACAAATATTTATCAAAAACTATGTTCAAATCTAAAACAATTATGGGTCAAACGAAGTTTCATTATAGATTTCTAATGATTTATTTCGGAAGTATCACAATGATATTGTTTGTATAGCTTAGGTATCTTAAGACAAAAGTTAGTGTATGGTTTCTTTAAAAGATTCTCTCAATCATAGTATCCCTCTCTATTTACACACTAGATGATATGAATATTTATAAAATAATTTATTTATTTGGTTATCTTGGTTTTATTTGTTTTAAGTTTTAATTTATTTTGTAGGTAATGTATATGTATAAAAGTAAATGAAAGATTTGTTTTAAATAATTGTATGTTGTTATTTTAACTAGATCTGTGATTTTGAGTTTAAAAATTAGAATTCGGTTAGATTATTCATTTTATGGATATTAGACTATAATAACTTTTGCGAATTGAAAAATATTTTTTTTTGGTTTTAATCTACTAAAATCAAATTAAATTTGTTAATTATATTTCACTAACGTAAATATGATCATTAAAAAAATAAAATTTCAAATACTAATATTAATAAAATGTTAAAATGTTTTTTTTGTTATTTATAGAAACTTAATTTTGAATAAATATTATTAATTAACAAAAAACTAAAAATATATATTAGCATTAGTAGTTAATCATAATAATTTTAATATTTATGTAATTGTTTTTATAAAAATTAATGTCAGCATGATACATAAATAATTAATTTTTCATATAATATATATGGAACATGGCAATCAGATACTTTATTTTCAGACATATTTTGAAAATTTGTTTACATGCTTTATATGGAAACACAAATATTTTTTTTTTCAGTTTTAAGTTCTGATTTTTCTTTACCGCATTTTAAGGTTGATATGTATTTGCATAAATGTTTATATTTAGACACTTTCTCTAATGAACTTGACGCATTTTCGCTAGATGGTGGGCATCTTGACCTAATAAATATAAGAGATTACAACTAATGAGGGACCGTTTGAGAGCCATCTAATTCAAGATTTTGGTCATACTAAATCCGCACGACAATAATTAATAGACACATGAACGTGTCTTGATAATTGAGATTTAGCTTTCAAAAGTAAAGTTGTATCAGCAGGCAGCAGTTAATAATTATAAGTAGTGATTAAATTATAAATTTAAGGTTAATGGGTGACAAAACATCATGGGGTCTGCGATCTATGTAACTCTCTTTTTTCTTCATTATTTCGTGCCTTTTTTTTGTTACTTTTCGTAATTAAATTAGGAGGACCGGGAAATCTTCACTGCAAATCAAAGTTTGGATTAACATAAAAGTTTAACGTTTGATTTGAATAAATGTGGACCCTTTTTGATACGTTATTGTCTCCACAACCACAATATTAGCATAAACAAATTACAAATCTTTGATTTTATTGGCCCATCATCATTGGCTTGTACACTTTACAGTTTGCGTTCAAAATCATTATTGCATTATATTATTTTACAACTAAACTACAAAGAAAACACAATTTGTTAGTAATATACTTTTAAAATATTTCTATCGTATACTAATTAAATCTTAAGTTTGTAATTTAAGAAGAAATTTCTAGACTATTAAAAGACATTTACAAGGAAATTTTATGATGAAGTTTATATCCTCAAATGATTTTGTTGTCACATAACGATATAGAAAAAAACAAATTAGGGAGGAACAAATATTGAGGAGTGGCTTAGTGGGAGAGAAGATGAATTTTGAGTGGAGTGGGATCGTAAAAAAAACTTTATACCCACCAACACACAAAGCATTTTTTTATTTATCTAAAAGTCTATTCCAAATAAAATTAAGAAAGAAAAAACGTAACAGCGGAACGAATAATTATCAACAGAAGAAACATAGCTTCGGTATTAATGGATTCATTCACCTTGGACGAATCGTTCTCGTGACAAGAACTAGGGAGGCCTTCCTGTCCGGGACGAACAGGGCCGGATTATTCAGCAACCCATCTCTAAATGAAATGCCGTTACCGGTTAGTAAGCTAGTGACTACTAAATATGCATAATACATTCTTTCATTTTCTTTAAACCTACTATATATATGTGTGTTCTTGAAGACGTACGTAGACGAATATTATGTTTTGGACCAAAAGAGCTTGCATTAATAGAATTTTATATCATGAATATGTATGTATTTACTAATTTAGTGGGTCGAAATTTTCTGAATCACCTGCCAAAGTTGACTCATTTAATAAGTAGCTTCTGTTGCAATCAATTAAAATTTCTCCTGGACCATTTCTGTTCATTTACCTTTTTTGTTTTGGTGGGCGTCAGATAATAAATGTATTTAAAATATAAAAGTAAATGTATCAGTTTAATCAAAACAAATTGAATAATTAAAAAAAAATTGAATAAAGGTGAGGGTGGTGGTCCAAGAGGCCCAGCCTATTTCATTTAATGTGTTTTTTTTTTTAAACACGAAAGACTATTATATTGATAGAACAAATGTAATACATTACACCAAGTCTTTATTAACCTAATGAACTAATAATAAATGAAGCCTATTATTAATAATAGCATAATATAAGGGGCAAAATTGAACAGATTTAGCGATCGCATCAGCCGCTTCATTCGCATTTCTTTTAATTAAAACAACCGTGAAAGTGAGATTGAGATGCAAAGCCTCCTTTATATTTTTTAGTAAGTTTACAAAGCTAGGCCAAAACTCCCAAGCAGACATATCTTTAAACAAGTTAAGAAAATCGATCTGAAAACACACATTTGAACATCCCATGTTCGATAGACATTTCATAGACCATGTGATGAGATCCTCAGAAGGGATTTAAACCCAAAATCAGCACACAAGGATGTTTCAGAAAGGGATAGGCCTTGCACAACGAGCGTGAGCTCAAGTTGCCAAAAGATGTGGAGCAATTGGTCACACAAAGGTTGCGGAAGGCATTTGATTCACCGGACTTGTGTTCTTTGGATATGACGCACCAAAAGAACACAAGAATTTCTTAATCAAGCTTAGGATATGACACACCTAAGGGGCTTAAGAGAAGTTGGATATTACACACCAACAAGTGATCAAAAATTTAGAAGTAGTAGAAACTTTCATTAAAATGTTCGATGAGTACAAATGAGAAAATAGGATACTACTTATAGAAGAGAAAAATGCAAGACTTGCATGCTTGAAATAACTTCCAAGAACATGCGAGAACATGCAAGCAAACTAGAATTAAAAGCAATAAAGATAACTTCCAACTTCTAACTCTCAACTACTTTTTGATGACAAAAAAGGAAGAAGGAGTGGGCCTAGAATTCAATAAATGGGCTGAATAAGAAGTGGGCCAATGGCCTCATTAAAAACCTATCTTTGGTAAACCCACTGGGACAAACCCAAAGACAGGGAAAAAGAGCACACATTTGGACCATTTAGCCATTTATTGAATTCCAAAGGACATGATGAGAACGTTCGGGTCGTCCATCGTTTTGGCTGTTGGTCGTTTGTATGTCCGTCCTTGGTCAAGATCATATCATCCCCTCCCTCTTGAAGAGGATTTGCTCTTAAAATCCGAATAATCTTCTGGTGGTGCTTGTTTGATCAAGATGAAGAGGCTGATGTCTTGACATGTATCCTGATCCAAATCAGGTGGCTTGGACCTTTTGTCTTCCTCTCTCTTTTGAGTTCCTCTTTGGCATTTCCTTGCAGTCTGAAAACCTGCATTTGACTCTTTTGACAAGAACAAGCGTATCATATCTGTGTAATTAAGGCTAAAAAGGTATTTGAAATCTTTGACCAGTTTAGCATTTGGGCACTTATTATCACATAAAATTCTTTTTAAGAACAGAGTAAGCAAAGATGTACTTTTGCTAGCGAAAAAATTGAAATGTGGCAACTTAGAAAAATGTTCAACAAAATCTTTGTTGGTTCCATCTAATTCTATTCCAAACGTTTTTTGAAACAAGTCAAGACTCAAAGCAAAATTGAAATTACTCACTTCATCAAACAAAAAATCTTTTTGCCTAGACAAATTTTTAAAATCAGATTTCTTTTATGACTGAATTATGTTATCAAAAACAGATTTTGAAACACAAAATTCTTTCACATTTTTCAATCCAAATTGTTTTTCTTCATCAGGAGTAACAAGAACAAACAAGTTAGTCAAAGTATTAATCACACTAAATTTCTTACAGTGCTTGTTGCGATTTTCACAAAGAAAAGAGAAAATGGTTGGTTCATCTTTGATCAAGAGATAATTTCCATCATAATTATCATACTTGGCTTTTCCAAATTCCATAAGCTCCTGATGTGTTGCCTTAGCTTTGGATGGACGTTTGGTTGATCTCTTAGGATGGTTCTTTATGACGTCCTTAAGTGCTTCCTTCATCTTCTTGGAAAAATCGGCAACAAAAGATTTTGTCCATTGCTCAAATCTGGCTGTGATATTTTCTGCAATTTTATCTGGATCAAGCATCATTCCTGAAAAGAAAACACAAAACAACCAGTCAAAAGTTCTTTGGAAGGAACTAAAATGAAGACATGAGACAGATCTTACAGAAATTAAAACAACTTTTTTTAAAGAAATAAAACGAAAATTTAAAGAAAAAAAGGAAAAAAAAAAACTTAGCTTGTGTGTTGCTCTGATACCAAATGATGAGATCCTCGGAAGGGACTTCAGCCCAAAATCGGCACACAAGGATGTTTTGAAAAGGGATAGGCCATGCACAACGAGTGTGATCTCTAAGTTGCCAAGGGATGTGGAACGATTAATCACACAAAGGTTGCAGAAGGCCTTTGATTCACTGGACTTGTGTTCTTCGGATATGACGCACCAAAGGAACACAAGGATTTGTTAAGCAAGCTTAGGATATGACACACCTAACGGGCTTAAGAGAAGTTGAATATTGCACACCAACAAGTGATCAAAAATTTAGAAGTAGTAGAAACTTTCACTAAAATGTTCGATGAGTACAAATGAAAAAATGGGGTACTACTTAAGGGAAAAAGGCACGGCTTTCATGCTTGGAACAACTTCCAAGAACATGCAAGCCAACTAGAATTAAAAGCAATAAAGATAACTTCCAACCCCTAACTCCCAACTACTTTTTGATGACAAAAGAGGAAGAAGGAATGAGCCTAGAATTCAATAAATGGGCTGAATGAGAAGTGGGCTAATGGCCTCATTAAAAACCTATCTTTGGTAAACCCAGTGGGACAAACCCAAAGACAGGGAAAAAAACACACATTGGACCACTTAGCTATTTATTGAATTCCAAAGGACATGATGAGGACGTTCGGGTCGTTCATGGTTTTGGCTGTTGGTCGTTTGTGCGTCCGTCCTTGGTCAAGATCATATCACAATGCCAAACCTGCCGCCTCCGCATGTAAAAGCGATGCTAGATGAGGAAAAGTTTTTGCTCCAAAGACTAACTATTCCAAGGTAGTTCATAAGAATCCAGCTTGTTCCTGTCACCCCCGATTTCTTATTCCAAGAGGCGTCGTAGTTACAAGTGAATGTACTTGGGAGGGAAGGGTTCCAGCGTGGTACTAAGTCGGAAGGCTGTCGAGCACTTGCAGACTTGTAGGTAGCCTGTTTCTCCAGTTTTTGTTCTTGATTATTAAACCACTCTTCTGCATCTGTCATCGTTTTTTTGCCACTAAGAGTGTGCAGTGATCTGTTCCCTCAAAAGCCCACTTATTTCTTTTCTTCCATAGGTTCTATAATGTCCACGGCCAGAAAGAGAGTTCGTCTTTACCAATAGTTCTTTGAAGACACTTGAACAAATTTTCATAGATTGAGCCTTCTGCTTGAGGTGCAAAAAGAAACTATGCCGGTGATCCTGCCCATATCGTGCGTGCATATGGACATGTAAAGAAAATATGATTTCGATCTTCTTCATCAAAACCGCAGCAAGGGCATTCCATCTGGTTGAGCAATCTTCTTTTCCTCATTGAGGAATTGGTGGGTAAGGTATTGGAAAGTATACACCAAATCAAGTGATTGATTTTAGGGGCCGTCTTCACCTTATGAAGAAGTTATTGAGGCTCGGGTTGTTAAATTGGCAGATTCCATTCTTCGTCCTCAAATTGGTATACCGCAACTTATAACCAGATTCAACTGTATAATTCTCATCCAATTGATAAATCCAAGTAACAGGTTTAGTAACCACCCGCTTACTTGGCACTTTCTTAGATATCAACTCACACTCGCTTTCTGGGAACACTTCTAGCAACCATGACATAATCCATTAATGTGATCCCAAATCCCTGAGATAGTCAATATCAATACTGTCTTTTATAATGTTGTTCCTAAGAACTGAAGGTCTGGGCAATATATCTATCACCCATGGGTTCTCGAATAAATTGACAGCAATACCATTTCATGTGGTTATAGTTGTCGCTTTAGTCCAAATCATATATATATATATATATATATATTGCATATCAGAATCAAACATTCTTAGTGAAATCACAAATGTCATAGGTGGTTTTGGTTTTCTCATCACACAAAAAAATTTCTTCTCGATGATCATTTTTTTCAATGTTTTTTGTTCAATGTGAATTATCTCTATATAAGCGTAAAATATGTATGTCTGTGTTTTTTTTTGTTTAAAATTAAGTATTGAACCCGGATAATCTAAATTAAATAAAATACAACTGATCTAAATATTGTAATGAGTTTTGATATGGTTTTATTTTAGACTTAACATCCGATTTAATCTCTCAGACGATAGGATTATCAGTTGGTATCAAACTTCCATCAAAGACTTGTTTGTAAACATATTTGTACGAGTCAATCAAAAGATAAAGGCTCATTTAGCCAAAATTGTCTGGCATTATACTGGCTTTTCTTGCTTTGAAGAAAAAATATATGTTTAAAGTATTATCTTACTCTCTCACTATCATGTGGATGGCTCTAAACTCGTTCACAGATCAGATAGTATTCTGCATCGTCGCAATGAAATATTTTTTTTTATTTTTACTTTTAGCATTCGATCTTAAAAAACCGTATTTTTGTGATGGTTTAGCATATATTATGTTTATATTGAGTATACTCTCTCGGATATAAGTTAGAAGAATGAAGACTCCGGTCGAATCTTCAGATAATCCCACCAAATTTCTGTTCTTGTAAAGACTTGATCATCTTCATTGCATCTCTAGATTCGTAATAGAGAACTTCATTGCATCTTGACGCGTTTTGTTTCTTTTTTGCAGAAGCAATGTAGTAGATTTCTCTTTAGCAAGTTATCAAAAGTTCTACATATTGATCAATAATAATCAATTTTTTTTTTCCGCTCTGTGAGGTAAGAAAACCGCAGTAAAGACACAAAACTGATATGGTTCTCCATATCTTTGAGAACTCCTTGCAGGACGTAAGATCCAAAAACATGTATATATATAATAAAAAATATAAGTTGTAATTAAAAAGAATACATAATAAAAATTATATAAATTGTAGTTAGAATTTCAGTTTAATAACAAGATATCATGACAAATCATAGCATTAAACATCATGCAAGAGATGACGTAGATGCTGATATTAACAACTAATTAACTGAGACAGACTAGTCAGGCCATCTCAATTTTTTTTTTTAAAAAAAAACGCTTATAATGCAAGTGAATACATATGTATTTTGTGTTACAATCCCACATTAAATTCATGCATACATGACTAAAGTCAACATTCGTCTTAGGAACATTATATTTGGTTGAATATGGATTCAATAATATTCGTTGTTTTGTCATTGAAAACATGCTAGATTTTGGCCTATGATGAATGAATTATAGTGTGAGATAGGTATGAACATTCGGGTACCCGTTCGGGTTCGGGTTGATTCTTTTGGATAACAGTTCTTAAGTTGAAGATCCATTTAAGTACATTTTAGAATTCGGTTCAGGTTCGGTTCAGATCCGGTTCTTTCGAGTATTTACTTAAAGAACCGAATTAGATCCAATACTAGTTTAAATATTTTTGGTTTTAGTATTATAGTACCTAAATCTATCCGAAATACTAAAATTACCTGTATTTATCCGGATATTAAAGTATTCAAAATAGTAAAATTACATAAATTTACTCGAAATACTAAAATTACTTAAATCAAAATAATTTAAAACATATTAATATAGAGAACCACCTACATAACTCTAAAATTCATAAATAAAATAATATTATATTCGGTTCCTATAAGTACTAATTCGGATATCGGTTCGATTCAGGTATTACTCGATACCCAAAGTATTATAAGACAAAACCAATTCAGATATTTTTAAAATTTGGTTCAGATATGGTTCAGATATTTTTGATTTGAGTTCGGTTCGGGTATTCGGTTCCGGGTATTTTGCTCAAACATAGTGTGAGATGTTGAATCTTTATAGTTTTATAGTCAAAAAAATTAGTTATGGTAATGGCGATCAGAGAACATCATTAATTATATGCATTTTTTGAATTTAATTATATGTATTTAAAAGGGTTAAACTCAATGCTAACACGAAAAATAAATTGAATAAAATTGTGTCTCGCGTGTGTTAAATGAGACAAATACCTTAGGTCATCAATTTTGTTTCTAATTTTAAGTGCCAGCTTTTTTTTACAAAATATTTATTTTGAAATGATATATGATAATCTGTTGTGCAATATATTTGAAGAATACTAGGTCGTTATATAAGTATATATGTATATATATATATTTTGCCAAACACAATTATATCAAAGACCTTGTGAGGTTTTAAATTATACTTTTTCAAAAGTAAATTATAATAATGCTAACAATAAGTACAAAAATATAAATAACAGTATTGTATATATTGGAAAAAATAATCACATATTTGACCATTTATTTTAGGCCTGAATATATTTACAACATTATGTATTATAAAAATTACTTAGAATGATACTAATTTTTTTTTAAAAATTATTTAACTAACAGTCTATAAATTAATGATACAAATTGTTTTAAAAAGATATGTCATCATGTTTTTCTAAGATTATCTATGAGATTGCGATTATAATTTAACACAACCATTATAAAAACACAAACTAAAACCTAAACTTTAATTTTTTTCTCTCTTTCTCTTTATTCTTAATGCCGACCCACTCTTTTTTTTTCCTATTGAGATTAAGTCACTAAAAACAATAGTTATCAATTAAGCCTGAGCGTTTGGGTATTTGTTCAGTTTTAGTTCGGGTAATTCGGCTTTTTCAGTTTTTTTTGGTTTAGAGAATAAGAACCGTTCGTATATTTTTTATCTTCGGTTCGTGTTCGGTTCGGTTTCATCCAAATTTGGGTCGGATCCGGGTACTCATAATATATTTTAAAAAGAAAAATTAATTAAATTTAAATAAAAATTGTTTAAATTTTGACATATATAGCTTACATTTTTTAGATTTTTTTTGAATATTTTGATTATTTTAATATTAAATTAACTAATAAATTTAAATTCATTATTATAATTTGAATATTTAAATTATTATAGATCTAAATATAATTAATATATTTGAAAATATAATTATATTTCAGATATTTCGGGTATCTATTTGGTTCTTGGTTCGGGTTCGGTTTTTCGAATATAAAAATTTAGAAACCGTTTGGTTATTTGTCAATTCTAAATTCAGTTCGGTATTACTTTTTCGGGTCTTGTTCAGTTTAATTATTCGGATCAGATTATTTTACCGAGCCCTATTATCAATTCTGCAAGCGTACTGCCACATCTGCATCCCTATTGTTTATATTTTTTTCATGCTCGCTCTTGTTCATCTTCTCTTTTAACGTTTTTTTCCATCACCACAACCATCTTTTCATTTAATTGTCAAAAAAAATTTATCATGAATTTAAAACTCCACATAATCTTACATATGGATGACATGCAACAAATAAAAAGAAACTTTATCATACACATTTTAATTTCCCTTAATATCCTATACATTAATTATTATAAAAAACTTAAAGCAACATTCTATATCTAAATAATTACTAATTTTGTATATATCCTTTATATTTTAATCTCAAGAAATATCCCTAAATACCATGAACTTAAAATTTATGGTGAACAGTACCATGAAACCTTAAAAGCTACACAAAGACTAATATTTAACTTACACAAAGATTATTTTAAATACATAAATATTTGTTTCATAAATTGATTAATCGTATATATAAAAATTTGAGATTTATTGTTTAATTGATTAATTGTCTTTAAAATTGTGTAATAATTGACTAATTGTCTTTACAAAATTGTGCAGGCTACTTTATTAAATTCACGATCTATTTAGTGTTATTTTGACAATCAATGTATTTAGTTATAAGTCTAATTAGTAACAATCACATGCATAGCATTACAAATTATCAAAACTTCAAATTAGTACTTTCTAAGCTAAAAAATATTATGTCGGAATCATGTCGCATAATGGTAGTCACCTCTGAAATTCATAACATCGATTCGAGATTCGAACCCAGTATCTCTCGATGTTGTGAGGAATATTAAAGTTATTATGATATGTTGACAAAAAAAACTAAAACATATTCTTGAATCAAACCGACTACGTGACTTAATAGATATAGGAAAAACATGATCATATCCTGGTTATTCTATAGTTGTAGGATCTTTAAGTAAAAAAATATTTAGGGATGTCAACCGAATATCTACAGTCAATGTTCACATCCCACATCTCTATAGTGATTTTTATTAAAGATGAGATTGCACAAGTTTATTGATTGTGATCATTACTTGATTAAAACAGATATTTGGTAGATGCGATAAAAGACAGTCGTTAAGGCATAAGTTCTAGTAGCATATATAGATGGGAATAATTATTTTTTGATGTTTGATGATTCTTTAGTTTTTGTCCTTTGTAGAATATTAAAATTAGGTAATAATTTATTAGTCTCTTCCCTTTCTCTCTTCTTAGGATGGTTTGTTTTGTGTAACAAGGCTATGAACTAAATCTGTGCATTGCATAAAGAAAGTGTGACATTATTCTTTCTCATATTCTTAATAATTTTTGTGATGATGAGATTTTCAAGATTTGAGGTAGAACAACGTAAAGATTGAAATTTTAAGCCTTTAGCCCAAAATATGATAGTAGTAAGGCCAGATTAAATCTGTGCATGGGCAGTAGCGTATATATATATGAGACTTTTATTTGGGAAGTTGAATCGGGTTGGCATAATTTTTATCACGGCGTTGCGCGAAAACGTGACATAAACCGTGTGACGTTTCTAGAAAAAAACGTTTTGTTTCCTCGTTTCTAAGTACAAACAACATGCAGTTTCTGTTTTCTCCTTCATCACTCGCTCTGGGCCTCGTTCTATTAGAAACTCTGACCATCCCAAAGCAAAGCTTCTTTCCTCCTCTGAGTTCGTATCTAATCGTAAGTTTCCTTTGATTTTAAAGGGTTTGTGAAGTTCTCAATTACATCTTCTTAGGAGTAATCAAGTAAAGAAATTGATACACTCTAATAATCGTTGTAATGTACGGCTCGTAGAAACTTAACCTAGATCTAGATTGGGAGTCTAATTTGACTGTGATGTTTTAGGTTGCAACCAAATTAATGGAATCGATGCATCAAATTTGATATAAACCCTAATTTTGAAATCAATTCTTGAGTAGTGTGTGTTTTCAATCGCAGTGATTTGGGGAAGGAGATGGGTTTCATAATGGAATTCGCGGAGAATTTAGTGCTAAGGTTAATGGAGGATCCGGAGGTGAGAGACAGGAAAGCGAGAGAGCACATATATGAGATGCACGAGAGGTGCAAGAAGATTAAGGAGATGTGGGCATTACCTATTCGTCCTTATGGTTTCTGGACATTCGAGCGTCACAACGCTCAGCTTCGTTGGGATCCTCAGATCAGTCAGGTTGCTGGTCGAAGGGATCCTTATGATGATCTCCTTGAGGACCACTCTTCTTCTTCTTCAAACTAATCAAACTTGGTGAGTTATGGGTTTTCGAATATGGGCTATCTTGATTTTTGGTAGTTGGCTTAGCCATTGTAAATATTTTATGTTCAGTAGTGTATCCTTTGTACATCTCTTCTCCTTAGCATATGTGCTTGGAATCTGCAGTCTTTCTTCTTACTTTTTAAGTTTCAGCTTCGTTTACTTCTATTCTTTAAGCATTGACTAGCTGCTGTTAGCAAAAGGAACTCAATTTTGATCCATGTGTTTTGTCTGTTGCAGAACGAAGATGTGTTATGATGCTGTCTCGCAGGATGCATATGTCTACCTTTGTTTCTTTGGATGCTTGTTACAAACTCGAATAATATCTCTAAGACTTGTTTACAATTGAGAGAGTACGTTTACAATTGAGAGAGTACTCATTGTTTCTTAGTAAAGTTGTTTTGATTCTCCATTTGCAACTTTGATATGAATATAGTTTCTGAATGACAAGTTTTTCATGTTCTTTAAAGTTTTGTTGCTCAATATCATCTCTCGTGGTTGAAAAAGATAAACACACGCATCACATTTTTTTCACCACCAAGAAATGAAACAGTTGCTAAAACTGCAAGACCAAGTTCTGCGATCAAAGACGTAAAAGAGTGGGCCTAATAAGATCATTTACACAAGTAACCAAACCCAACAACCAAACTCTCCAAAGGCAACAAAATCACAAATGTTTCAATCTGAATCCGAATCAGACGACGATTTAGTTCCATCAGTAGTGGTGGTGGTAGTAGTAGCAGCATTAGTATCTCCTTTCTTTTGCGCGGCATCTTGTTCCTTTTTATAAGCCTTAACAATGTCATCAACAGGGACCAAGGGAAGATAACCAACCACAGGGTATCCCATCTGGGTCATGTCCGTCACCAAATCGTTGTACACACCAGACAAGTTTGCAGCCACGGGCAAAGCTTTGTTTCCCACTGCATGAATTGGTTTGTACTGGTTGAGTTTAGCCCAGACTCTAACCGAGTTAGTCACAACGAAGTACTTGTACTCGGCTGCAGCATATTTAAAGACAGCTTTGGGACCACCGGTACGAGCCTCTTTCACACAGCTTTGAGCCTTCTCTGTAATCGTCTGGATCAATACATTTGCTTGACTTACTACTTGCTTAGCCATTGGAGGAGCATGCTTATCAAACTTGTTCGAAACTTGACCGACCTAGAAAGTAAACAAAGTAACGACTTAGCCACAAAACTAAGAAATCGTTTCTAATCAGGTCATCAGATCTACAAATTTCCAGGGGAAAACGATGCTAAAAGGAGAAAACATAGCAACCATATGATCGATACAGCTTATTTACAATACACAAACCGTCGATTTCTGGGGAGATCAAGAACATGGAAGAAAATTTGAAACCTTGTGATCTAGAAAGACGAGGAGAGTATCTGGAACATCTTTGAATTTGTTGTAGACAGGGGTGACGACGGAGGTGACGGCTCCTTCCACCTTTCCCACCGCCGGTTTAAGAGGACCGGAGTTTTGCTTGGCGTAATCGTAGAGATTTGAGAGGCTAACAAGAACCTGGATCGCCGCAACTCTCACGAACCATAGGTGCTTAAGCTCTAGCTCGTTGCTATTCTTCTCCGTCTCCATCTACAGCAAAGAAACAACCGCAACATATGAGATCAGATTGATCTTTCCTCGAAAAGAAGGAAGAAGAAAGTGATGATGATAATCTATTACCTAATTTTCTTTTTCTGCGTTTGAGCTCTTTCGATTTGCTTCAGAAATCTCGCGCTGTCACTAGTGCTCTCTATATTGTGTTAAAGCAGCAAAGTATCTTCACATCACGTTGAGGATTGCTTAAAAAACGAAAGGGATGGACTGATCTAACGGTTGAGAAGAGATCTGGTGGGATGGGGCCTGGAAAGAGAATCCTTTTCTTGAATGTCGTGTCGTGTGTGGATGTTTCTAGGATGTTTAGCTGTGGGCTCCGCATGACGTAAGGAGATACCGACAAGGACACGTGTATACATGCGATTGAGTGGTGATCGTGTAAAATCTAATAAGGTTTTGTTTGAATTAGTGGTTACCGAATCAAATTCTTGAAAAGGAAATAGTTCTATTTCATTACTATATTTGAAGGACTCGGAGCATTAGAGAAACAATGCCGGGGAATCCACGATAACTTATCATGAATGCAATATATATATTATCTTCCCAAAAGCCATAAGATATATTAATAAGCATGTCAAATTATAGTAAGAGAATAGTCTGATGGCAAAAGGGGAAATAAGCAAATAAAAAAAGCAAGTGGCCGTGTCTGATTTGGATTATGGAGTAGCTACACATAATAACATTACCCCTAAGTAATAAAGCAAGTGACCTTTGATGCAATACTTCTCATTCATCACAATATATAATACTTAAGCATGAAAATAGTATAGGAAACTCAAGTTTTAAAAGCTGAGATAAAGTAATAGAGCGAGTGTATTGATTAGGAGAGGATTAGGATTATGCAGTTTGATAGATAAACATCGTAACCACTGAAGAAGGAGGTTGGACTTGTGCTGTCTTGATAGAGGTATCTTCAATTAACCTGAGATTTCTGGCGCTTCGAGTACTGCAGAATTGGCTCTCTCACCTGAAACAATCACAAGAACCAAAATGTCAGTCTCTCTCAGCATATAAGTTAAAGCTAAAAACATAGGAGAGTATGTGGTTTAGTATAAAGAGACCATGCTGGTTTTCCTGCAACGCCTATCCTGTGAGGCATGGCTACAGTTTGTCTCAGCGTCCTTGCAGTTGTTAGAAGCTACTCCATTTACCGCAATGCTCTCCCTCGAAGCCACAGGCTGAGCCACAATTACCAAATTAGGAACACTTAATAAGAGTCACAACAAGATATGTCTGTTCATTCAGTGGTGTGATTTTAACCTGTGCCTTAATGCTCGTTGGAGTGTTATTAGCTTTGGAGATGGTCTGTTCACTTAGAACAGATCCGTTCTGAGGCATTGCAGATCTTCCTTTTGTACGTGTCAAGTCTGATCCTATGGAGTGGATGCCTCCACATGTGGATACATCTATTTGTTTCAAAAATGTTTTTGTTTGGACATCAAAATCGATTACCACATCTCAAAAGTAAAACTTGGGTGTGAACAGAAGTGTACCTCCGGTTACTTTTGCCTCTAGGCCGTTGGTCTTGTTTATCGGTTCGTTAACATCCACATCCTGTGAAAGCATTTACATTAGAAAAAGCTGTTCCAAGGATTTATTTAAGTATTAAATTACCATATCGTCTGTGGCAAGAATCTTTCTGACTTCACTGAGCTTCCTCTCGGTTAGACTAGAATGAATCACACGCTTCCCTGTATATACAGATTGCATCAATGGGGCAAACTTATGACCAACAAAGCTTGAAATATTAGGATCTGAACTGAGACAGCAAACCTAGCCTGCGGTTGCTAGAAGCTTCCACATAGCCGTCTTGGGTCATCCTGTCTAATAATTTACGAACAGCGGTCTGATTTGCTTCACCCTCGAGCATGTTGTGGAGCTTTGAAATGGTCACATATTTCATTGGAAGAGAGTGGTATAGAGCCTAACCAAAAAAACCATTTTGTTAATGATGGATCTTAGGACCAACTTTTATGTATCTATATCCTTTTTGCCTGTGTATTAAACATAGAGTATTAAGTCAGAGTCTCTCACTTTCATGTACATGTAGTCTTCAGGAGCCATAGTTTTCTCATCATTTGGAGCAATCTGACGATCAGCTTCATCTTTCACAAAGGTGAATTCGTTTCCTGGTGTCTGGTGATATTTTGGGTTTAACTGATGGTCAAAACAGATAAAAAAAACAAAGAGAATGAAATCAAATCAGTACGATATGATGATCAGTGTACCTTATCTCTGTTTTTAATGTACATGTCTTTCCCCGTTTTCGAAATAACTCCTTCTTTCTCGAGCTGATCCATGATTTCTGAAAGTCAGGAAACAATCAGTTAGTAGAAGAAGATAGACTATGAGGTTCAAAGTATAACTGTAGCAAACTGCAGATTTCATCATTATATGATGCTTCAGGGATGCTTTTTCGTAGTGACGTTCATCAAGCCTCGCTTTACCTTCAGATAGAACCTGAAATAATGAAAAAAAGAGTGGCTTTGGTTTTAGAAACGGCAGGAACTAAATATGCAAGAGCTCAGTGACAATTTGTAAGGTGGAAATGAAGAGGAACAATTCATTACAACTGAGATATCTGGGAAGTTTGAAAGAACATCTGTGAGCTCCAGAGTATCGAGGTGACGGGAGCTGATCCAATCCTTCACCCTTGCTAACTTTTCATTTTCAACAGGTTCCTGTGTGTAATCTAGAAGCATTCCAAAGAAAGGTAAAATGAAAACAAGATTTTCTGTTCCGTGAGTTCAAAAGTTTGAGCTAACATTTATATATTTACCTTCATCGACCTCTCCATCATCATTGTCTTGTTTCTCTGTTAGATTATCAAGTTTACTCAGTTTAGTGAAAAATTTACTAGACTGGCATAGAATACTAGGATTTGTAGTCACGATTACCTACTGCAGCAACAATGAATTGGTTTTCTTGAGTTTGACTGATCTGGAAACGACAATGAACATTACTTTTTAGGCACAGCAGAGTGTGATGCACGTAGGGTGTCATGACCGAGTAAATAGTAGATGAGTAAATCAAGACTTTGTTAACCTCGCTATTTGAATCAGAAGGATGGTCATCATGTACAGGATCATGTCCTGTATTCTTCCCATCATTTTGCATGTCCTCATTTTCATCCTCACAAGGGTCAAGCACGCTCTTGACCTGCACAGATCATCCACAATGGATTGACATCAAAAGATAACACTTACGTCTAGCGAGTTGCATTTCTTCAATCACATTACCTTTAACGTTAACACGAGATGTTTGCTGTTAACATTTCCAACTTCCATTCTCAGAGGATTCTTTGTCCATACATACTGAGCTTCATCTTCTGTACATCCCCTAAAGAAAGGTGGCTCGTAATCTGGTGGCTGCAAGAGTTATTATATGAAAGAAGATCTATTCAAGCTGCATTATCGTTATAATATCACCACAATTCATAAAATTAGGAAGGCTATAACCATACTGTCACATCATCGTAGTACAGAAGCTTCATCACTATGGTGCGCTGGAGCAGAAGCAAAAAGAGTAAACTCGGTCAACAGCAATTGGGGAATTGATGTAATGGAATACCCCTGAAGGGTAGTTACAATATTCATTACCTCATCTGGCATTTTGTCGAGAGTCCTCATCAACTGAACTAGTGTTCGAACCATTTTGCAAGCCGAACTCCTGATTTCGGTACATACATGAAAAATTATAAAGCATGTTACAGAACATTAAACCATAAAGACCTCAAAGTAGGAAATCAATATCCCAAAAGTATACCTCATCTGATTTGGGGTAATGTCAGCAGTGGAGTTGAAAGTTCCTCCATGTTTCTTATTTCCAGTACGATTGATGTTCATCATGACATCTTGGCTATTAGAATCCGAATAGCTGAAAGAAACTGCAGTAACACAGGCTCTTCATTAAAATCAATAATAGGCATTCCATATTTATGAACAGGAAGGTGTCAGGTATCAATTAATCTGACCATCTACCAGCTAACCACACTATTATCAAGCTAAATATTCATCTCGCCACAACTTACATGAATATTCCTCAATCATCGGACCATCCACTGTTTCACAGATGCAGAACATGAGCGTCTTCAAGTATTTCCTCTGCAGCGCATCGTAGACACCTAGATTCCATCATTAGGAAAAACAATCAACAAAGATAAATAAGGATACAGCTAAAGGATTCGTGTAATGTCTAACTCCTTGTTTTAGAAGACCTTTCTCCATCCAGTCAATCAATCGGCGAGATTCAGCGTCCATAGGCATTAGCTTCTTGATCTTCATATCTGTTTCAAAAGCATCCGCCAATTTTTATATTCTATATTTAGCGAAATTGAGCCCGAGCTCTAGAAACTTCCAAATTCAGCGTCTCACCTAACGCAGGAACCGATTTATCGTTGAAATACTTCTCAGGGAAGAGGCCTCTGATGTAACTGATGTTGAAGATAGCAATACGGAGCAAATTTCTAGTCTATTTCAACAAAAATGAAGAACAAAACGAAGACGTCAGTGTCAAAGATCTACGACGTCGGCTGTTTAACGCGTATTAACGAAGAAACAGTTCACAATTTTTCAAAATCAAGCAACAAAAATAATGTATCGCAGTGACGGAAAGAAGAATCAAAAGAAGAGACTAAATCCATCTATAGATGATATACGAAAGCCAAAACCAGATCAATCTGTGCGAAAATCATCAGGAACGAACGATAAATTTCAGTAATCCATAAGAAACAAAAATAGAAAGCTCGATGATGGCGTTTGCTTACCAGAAGGAGCGAGTCCTGTTCGGTGATCTCAGCTTCCTTCAGCTTCTGAAGGACTACCTAAGGGAGGAAAAAAAGAAACACGAAATCAGATTACGAGAACTGGAACGGAGCGACAACTCCCCTGGCTAAGAGAAGAAGGCGGAGAGGAGAAATCGATGATCGGCGTGTTCCGCTCACCATTTTTGCAGAGGTATGAAACGGAGAACGTGCTTCGTTTTGCAGTAATCTCAGAGAGAAAGAGAGATTTTCAAAAAAGAAAAAAATGGAAATGGAAAAAAGGGAGTGTGAGAGTCTATGCTTAAGCGAGTTTGAAGTTTATAGCCTGTAGTACGAAATGCAGAAGGATATTTAAGGGTACTGTTGGTATTTTGTGAAGATAGTAGGGGCAATATCGACCAATGATGTCTAACGTCCTATAGGCTAAAAGAGTCACGAACAAGCGCTAACAAATTAGTTGCTCTGGGTGGACCCCGCCATAGATTTCGAATTTGTGCGATATTGTTTTGGAAATTTATAAGAACAGTACCTCAACTTTATGAAAATTAAAAACAGCCCAACCTCGGATAACCTCAATACTTTCGTGTCGTCACATTAAGTGAGAAAAATGACAGATTTTTGTACATAAAACATGTCGTTATCCAAATTTAATTTATTTTCTTATTTTACTGTTACGTTATATGTTAAAGAAAATGTCAAAAATAAAAACAATATTTTTATATGTTTAAAATAACAATAAATGTAGTTCATAGAAAATATAAATACAAAACACAAATAAAAGTAATTGGTTAGAGACATATATATTATGTAATTAATATATATTTTTTTTTTAATTTTTATCCACTTTGTCGTGAAAAAGGGACAAAATGAATTGATTGATGTATGTCATAACTTGTAAATGATATGTGCATTGTGTTTGAAAATGATATTATCTTTGCACCTTATTCATGATGGAACACTTACCTGTATGAATATAGTATAACCACTAGAAAATGATATCATTAGTAGTGCATCACAATTCATTGACGTATTTGAAAATGATATCATCCCTATATCTTATCCACGATGAATCACTTAGGATATGGTATAACCACTGGAATAAAATTAAAGAAAATAAAATAAAAGTGCAGATTGCTTATAAAAGCTTAAGAGCACTTGCATCCTTAAAACTTAGAGAGTATCATGTCAGAAAAAGAAAATAAAAAAAATTAAAAAAATACAAAAGTAACCATTTTGCTTACGAGATGTCTCACCAATATCATATTTACGAGACGTCTCACCAATTGTTTCTTCTTTTTTTTTCTTTCATCTCTCATCTCTCTTTTCCTAAAATATAATAATATTAATTATGAAATTTTTTAAAGTTCATGGATGCTGATGCTCTAAGTGCCTGGCAATGGCTTATATCAAACTTGTTCACTCGTCTCGCGGGTCGGACATTCCTAAAAGATTGACCTCTCTGTGTTTCCTTCTTTGAGGTTGTCTAATTCTAAAGTAGTGACAACAAGAATTTGATTTGAAGACTAAGAGAGAAGAGAGAAGGAAGGCATATCTTCGATCCTGAAAACATCATCCATCATCAGCTCTCTTTCGAGCTGCGCCCTCGTACATCTCAACACATCCTACACCATCCATCCATCTCATCATCATCATCATCATCATCATCACCACCACAAGCATGTATTTATTGTACATATCATAATGGAAACACAATTGCGACTCACGTTAAATTCCATGTAGGTGGCGTTCCTGTCCAGCCATTGTTTGTCCATTACCGCAAAGGCCACGCAGTAAAGCAAATCAAAGGCCCATTCGTTTTCTAGATTTTCCGAAACTTAGTCAAAAGTCAAAGTAAGCAAAGAGCCATGATCGAATTATCAAAAAGCATTTTACCTGATAGCATTTGTGAAAAAACCGACCGCACAAAAGTCTTAGGCTTTGCTGCACATGTAGTAGAATAAGAAACCAGTTTTGCTTCACAATCTAAGGCGATACATTAATGGAGAGTAAGTGAGTGGGGACACTCACAAGCTTCTAGGTCGAGCATTTGCATTATCATGAAGGTAATGTTAACACCAGCTACAGCGAATGGATATTCCCAAGCTGCTCTTTTCCCTGCTTGTTTCTTCAACAGACGCTGAAACGAAGTCTGCACCAATGGAACCCAGAAATTACATAAAGAGGGTTATGACTGTTCTGAAAGTAGAGAGTGATGAGAGTTAAGTTTACCGAGAATGTCTTGGCAAAGAAGAGAAGATTCTCCAGTGATATGAATCCACCTCCTCTGATAACAACAGTCATAAAAACCAAATTAAGCACTATTTCTCGCATGATCTATGTTACTCGAGAGAGCCTCTCGAACTTAACCTGAAATCAGTGGATGGATCTCTTCCTTGCCATCCCATAGCTTTCCACTGATCTGAGATTAAAGCCTCAAGCTTTTCACCGGGATACGTTGCTGACCACAATGCTCTCAGTGCATCCTGATGGTCAGGCCGCGATGCATCAAAGTAATTCTTCATTCTCTTCCTCAGCCTCTTCAGTCTTTCTTCCTGAAAAGGAAAACCCAGTCAGACTCGGATAAATTGTTTTATTAAAAGCCAATTAATGCAACTGTTGTTTTCCATTTTTGTTTACCTGCAATGGTGTCAAGTTAGAGAAGATGCGTACGTAAGCTCTCTTGCGGTAGAAGCACACACATGTTAGCCTCTTCTTGATTCTCCAACTCGGCGTGCCACCACAACTCGAATCATCTGCATCTGCATTACTCAGCCCTACATAAACAAACAAGAACACATCAAGATTACGAGGAACTAAATTTTAAAACCCAACAAGAACATGAAGCTAGCCTAAGGAAGGTTCTTTTAACTGCTCTGTTGTTCATAATTAAGTTTTCTAAACAAATTGGGCTCGAGAATTACATGAAAGCATCTCATACTAAGTACTACGAACTATAGAATAAACGTAGCTTCCACTAGAACTGAAGCTTCAAAACACACTTGGTCAAGTGATATGTAGATGAGGATTTCGAATAAAACTTCTCGGTTTATGAATATAGAAAACCGAGCAGAAAGCTATACCATTGGTTCAGTTTGGTACGGTTGACTTGGGTTTTGCCAAAAAAAAAAAGAAAAATCATATACAAGATGTCCAAAAAGAATAAGCATTTAATCATTTCTGTTCAGTTTGGGTTTTGTTATATTTTGCTCGGATATGATCCCAAATCGGTTTGTTTATTATGTGTTCAATTTTTGGATCAACTTTTGTTTTCTGGTCAAAGAAAACATAAAAGATCTTCAACAAAAATAAGGATTATTCATTTCTGTTTAGTTTGGGTTTGGTTCAATCGGTTTATTTGTGTTGGGTTTGATTTTTGGATCAACTTTATGTTATGGTTCTGGTTCGGTTTAGATTGGTTAATCTAGAATGGACACTCCTATAATGGTTACAAGTTACCTAACAATAGACCTATAGAGAATAATAACTCTAACCCTATTGTCATATAGAAACATTATGAGTAGCCTTTAAAAGTGAGTACCAATAGCCCTCTACTTGAGTTTATAGAAACTTGTCAACATATGCCTTAGAGGCTGATTTAGATATATGGGGACCAAACACAAAACACGCGAATATATATATTTTAGATCGGTTTATACGAAGTTTAAATCCTATAATTAATCCAAGAGGTGTTAAATTTAGCCAACGACCACAGATCTACTTGAAGTTTGACTCACGTGGCAGACCGATTGAATCATTCACGGATCTCCAAAACCCGCCCGAGTAAACTAAGAGCATCTCCCCTTAACTGGGACACCTATTATTAGGTGTCCCTGTAAAATCCAATGAACAACCGATACGAATTATTCACTCAAGGACCCACACTTAGATTATGATTCAGACACGAAATGAAGCCGATGCTCCCTTTAACTGGGACACCTAATAATTGTGCCAAGAAGAAGTCCCAAAACATCACATATACTTTAAAAAATAATAATAATAATAATATCACTATACTATATGAAAGCATATAATAAAATTATAAAATACTAATTTCCTTGTAGATAGATTATTTTGGTTATCACTCACACAGTCGCCAGTCAAATATACTGTAGATAGCCCTTCTGCTACACTTAGCAGCTTTGAGTGAATGAAACATCACCGAAAACGACACTTAACTTATACCCAGAAAACAAATTTACACACTTGACGCAATCTGCAAGATTCAGGCATTTACACACTAAACTAAACTAACTTGGAAATTGAAGATTTAAATTTTGGAAGGTGATCATAAGAAATCAGAAAGGATGATTAGATGGTTGGGAGAAATTTCATTTTGGTTTCCGTTTCTAAAAAATCAAAAAGAAAAATTAATCTTCAGCATCGGATGGGATCTAATAAGGAACATAAATCGAAATGAATAAAGATCAAACACGAAATGATAGATTCGGCGTTACCAATTATAGAAACGGAATGTAAACAGAGAAAACGTACCGGCGGAGGAGGAGGCAGAGACGTCAGAATGGGCGGCGTAACTTCCGGCGGAGGAGGGAGGTGAAAGATGACGTGTCCCGACACATGAAATTCTGACAACTCGCATCTCTTTTCAGATATTCTTCTCCAGATTCCGGTTGTTTTTTTTTGACGGAGAGAACGTGCCTGTTACTACTCTCTTGCTCGTCAGCTTCGGCGACTGTGAGTTATTTATACAGAAATTTGTTTAGTAGAATGACGCATATGCCCCCTCATCAGGATCTAAAGATATAATTGCATCAAAATTTTATATGCCAAATAAACACATTTTATTTTTATTAAACCATTTTTGGGGTGATGATTAATCCCATGACTCTCCACCTTTAACCGGTACAATGTGATTACGGACCAAATGGTTGGAATTTTCGGTCCAAAACATTGGTGTCATATATCTCTAGTGGGTTTAGAACAAAACAACAAGAATAAGAAAGGAGAAGCTCTTGTTTCCACTACAAGTTTACAACAATAGGAACGCTCATCTCAAACCTTGAAAGATATAAGTATCTGGTTATATAAAAAAATGATGTCTTAGAGTATGTATATGCCTATAAATGGATCATGAAACTCAAATGTAACAAAAGAATTAACTAATGTACAGTATCGGAAAAGGCTTAATCTTGAGAAAAATTTGTCATTCAGAGCCACCAATCAGGGACTTTCAACCTCCGGTTTCTATGTACAGCGAGCTTGACACTTGGGATCTTGTGTTTCACCTGTCTCCACAACATGTTTACTGCATCTTCTCTCTTGGGCGGGTACTGAAATTCGAAATGATGAGATACATTCTTCAGATTTTCCCACATTTGCAGCCATTTCTCCTTGGGAAACTGGCGGAGGTTGTCGAGGATGAAGCCTGGTTCAAGCGCCTCTTTTACAGAGAAGAAGATTGAGAATTCTGAGTAGTCTATCTCATCTTCGAAGGGCAGCTCAATTTTGTCGCTTATGATGACCGGAATGCAGTGACTGACAATGGCATCAAATAAGCGGCATGAAGATGGAGTGTCTCCAGCTGGATGCAGACAGAATTTTGATGATCTCATCCCTTCCATAGACTGGTGACAAGCAAGGAGAAGAATTACTATCACAGTGATAGGTTCAACATCATAAAATCAGCCTACAAAATGAAGAGCAAGAAGTAACCCATACAAAGACCAACGATAGAAACCTTACATTTTGTTAAAGAGTACTGATAAAATTCGCCTAAGCATAAAAGCTCCCCCAAAACACTCTTAACACCTAAACACATGAAGCACTATCCTAGTTATACTCATTGACAAACTGCGTGGACTCCCTCTCAATAAGGACTTTACCCATATGAAACCTTGTCAAGACTAACACTTTGATATGAAAGGGATTAGTTATAAGAGAGAAGAGCTTACCACTTTGATGTTTTGTGTTGTTGCTACACTTTTCTCATAGTGAACATCAGAGTTACCAGCTAGTAACTTTTCCAACCGGAGACGGATCTTACCTTCAGCTTTCCTGACAGTATTCCCGCGGAAGTAAAGAAGCGTGTTACGAGCCTCAAAGGGATCCGGAGTATCATCCTCAACACCATCCTCTGTGAAGGACTCAACAACATGTACATACGGTGAAACCACGTCTTTATCCAGACGTGCCATCTCTCTTGGGTAACGCCCAAAATCCACAATGATGAGGATTGATGCATTCACTTGTTGCCTTAGAAATCTGAAAGCATTAGGATGTGTCATCGGAATTACATGGTCTCTACCACCTGAACGTTGCCAATACTTGGAATTCTCAAGATATTCCATTAAATCAACCTGAAACAACAAGAAAATGCACCGAATCAAAGACCTTTTGAATCCAATTCTTGACGACGAGTAGAATCAATACGAAACAAATAGTGCAAATCGCTAATCTCTCGACATTCAAGAAGATTACGCGAGTTGCTCTACTGAATTCTGTAACTCGCGTAACTCGCGTAATTCTTAGTTTCTAAATTCGATTCCAAAACACTAAAATGGTCTAAAGAGCATAGCTATTGGGCGATTCATCACGCGTTCATAAGAGAAAAAGTTTGCAAATTGTCAACGAATTTGACCTTAGCACATCCATAAATCGCCACAAAATATTAAGAATTCCACAACTGCGATCAAATTTTACCTGTAATTGCCGGTCAAATTCCGTATCTGGATCCGTCATGTTCTTCCCGTGCGTATTGAAGCTCAACGAAGAAAAGAAAGGTACGTAGAACGCATCCGCCAATTCCGGATCAAAAACCCTAACGGCCTCTTTCTCTTCGTCGGCGCCGTGAAGAAGCGAGGCCATGAGCCAATACTCAACGCTGTGCTGCCGCTTGATCCCAGAAGTCTGGGGCCACGAAGGGAGATTCTTGCCGGTGATAGGCTCAACATCAGAGCTCTGAGAATCCATCATCGCCACATTAAACTTTCGTGGGAGATCGTACATGAAGACACGGAGAGGTCGTCCGGTGGTGCTACAGGGAGAGGCTTTACCGGACAGCGACTGAAGCTGAGAGAAGTAAGGTGTTGGATCGACTGTACCCATGAAGATTGAGTAGGAAGCAATGAGGAAGAGGAAGAAGACGATGATACATATGGTTTTGCCGTACATTTCTTCTTCTTCGTCTGCAAAACAGAGAGATTGATGAGATTGGATCCAACGGTCTCTCTCTATTTTCTGTTTGTTGCTTGATTGCAACGAGTTTTGATGAAACGTACCGAGTCATAATAGATTAAACAAATATTCTTTCAGTCATTATTATTTAAGTTTTAAGGTTTAACTAGAGTCGAATCCCATTTTTAATCTGAAAGTTTCTAAATTGTGTATTACAAAAAGAAAGCAATGTTAGATTTTGAAATCTCGCAACTTCTACGTGTTTCTTGTTTTTTTCGATAATAAAGTTATACAATGTGGTTAGTGGTGCAGATGGTTTCAACATATAGTCGATTTTGTAGGTTATATATTCAATGGTGATCTATTTCGATTTGTAGAATATTTTTGTCTCTAAAAATTGTAGTTAACTGATTTTGAGGTCACCGAATACATGTGTAAATAGACTCATTTAAACCATATAAATATGCAAAATAGAGGTTTATGTGTATCAAGTGAGACAATTCTATTTCGTTAAATCATTAAGTCATTTGGCTTTAACCGACACACCACCAAAATAGTTTTATACGTAGCTGGATGTTGCACCATGAAGCTTAACAACTGCGAGTTTTGTCAATTTCGATTCCACGAATCATATGTTCGATCTCACTTTAAGAAATAATATTTCATATACCGTTCATCCGACATTCTTCACACCAACAATGTCAATGACTAATAATTTGTTAGTGTTTTGATCCATTTATAAATATGGAACTGGCCAACCTTAACATTTCAACCCTTTTACCTGTTCTCGCATACAAAACTATTTTTGAAGCTGTCACATCCATAATCTTTAATTATTTTTTGTATTTTAAATCTAATTATACTTTATTTATAGGAAAAACTTATTAATTACCGTATTCATATTACCAAAGTTAATTTATATTACCGCGAATTTGTTCTAACATTTCCATAGACTTATTTTTATATTATCGCAGATTTACTAGATTTATTATATTTATCGAAGATTTATTTTTACAGATTTATTTTTCTATTATCGCAAATTTATTTTTATTGCTGATTTGTTTTAGATATAGCTGACTTTTTTACAACTTATTTTAACGTAGCCGCATATTTATTTTAGGATGAATTATTCTAATGACCTAGATATTAACTTTAATTGTCTATATAAATCATATATTTCTTTAATTATTAAACTTTCTTTCATTTTTTTTTAAAACCCATCCGTATCCTTATTGAAACGTTTATAATAATGTCATCGCATTCATGTTATCGCAGATTCTTTTACTATAGAGTTAATTTTTTTTTTGTCAACTTAGCCTAGTGGCTTTTTAATATCCCCTTAACTCTGTGGGGTGCTGGGTTCGAACCCCAGACATGTGTCATGAATTTCAGAGGTGGCCACCACTGTGTCACATAATTATGACACTATAGAGTTAATTTATGTTATCATATTTGTTTACGTAGATTTATACTCACGTTTCTACAGATTTATTTTTTATGTTATCACATATTTATTTTCTTGTATATTTATTGTAGTTATCACAAATTTATTTTTGGAGACTTATTGTAGATTTACGTTGCCGCAGATTTATTGTAGATATCACAAATTTATTTTTGCATACTTAATTTATTTTTGCCACAAATTTGTTTTAGTTATAACAGACTCTTTTGCAAACTTAATTTACCATTGCCACAAATTTATTAGCTATTGCATATTTTTTTTATCTTTACGTTATTGTAGACTTATTTTTGATGTAGATTTATTTCATTTATAGCAGACTTTTCTAAAGACTTTTTTAATTATTGCCAAATATTTATTATCATGTAAATTTATTATAGTTATTGTAGATTTATTTTTGCAGACTTATTATTATATTATCGCCGACTTATAACAATTATAAATAAATGTGTGACAAATTTGTTTCTTCCGGCTAATTTGAACCGTTCGAGTTAGGGTTTTCAATAGTCACCATCGACGCTTTAGGACATGGAGTTCATCTAGATTTACTTTCCAGATTTTGTTCAGATTTATTTTCTAGATTTTATTCAGCTTTAGTGTTCAGATTTCGTTTCCAAATTTTGTTTAGATTTAGTTTTCAGATTTTGTTTTAGATTAAGTTTCGAGATGTCGTCCGATTTTTGTATTTACAACAACACAATCAATTTTTTTTTAAAGTAAATTTTTTAAATGAAAAATTTGTAAATTATAGCAACAATACATGTTTTTGTGTCTATTTACCAAAAAAATTATAAATTGGAAAAATGAGTCAGTCTAGTAATAAATATTAAAATATGAGTTATTCTAAGAAAAATTCTCTTTATTTTAGTTATTGCAGATTTATTTTTGTAGACTTATTTTTACGTTATCACATACTTATTTTTTTTGCGAATTTGTTTTAATTATATCAAACTTTTTTTGCATATTTATTTTATCGTTGCTGCAGTTTTATTATTGCGCAGGTTTATTATAGTTATCGCATATTTATTTTTGCAGAGTTATTTTTACGTCTTCGCGTATTTATTTTTGCTGTGAATTTTGTTTCAGTTATAACAGTTTTTTTCAGATTTATTTTACTATTGCTGCACACTTATAAACCTGCAACTGAAAATAAGTCCGAAAAAAATAAATTTGTGGACGTTAAAAATAAGTCCGCCAAACCTATTAATAAATCCGCGACAGAATTATTTTTTGCAGCTAATCTGAGCCGTCTGACATAAAGTTTTTATTAGTCATCCTCGACGCCATCAGACCATAAATTTTATGATTCAGTTACGATCAATTTAGAGTATGTTTTTGTTTATTTCTATAATCTCATTAAATCTCTTTATTTTTTTTAGAGATTTCATTCAGATTTAGTTTCGTTACCAGATTTAGTTACAATATTCGGTTTACATATTTCGTTCAGATTTATGTTACATATTTTGTTTAAATTTAGTTTTTTAGATTTAGTTTTTAAATTTAGTTTATAGATTTAGTTTCCACATTTTGCTTACAAATTTAGTTGAAGATTTTTGTAAATTATAATAATAATGCAAATTTTTATATAATTTTATCAAAAAATTTATAAACTGAAAAAATAAATTAGTATAGTAATAATTATTAAACTGTGGATCATTTTAGACAAATATCTCTAATTTTTATATATATAAATATAAACATTGACTATTTCTCAATACATAATTTTATTTAATTTATCGGTGGAACAAAATATTTAATCTGTTATAAAACTAAGATTATATTCTATCTAATTATAATTCGTACATTTTTTTTTAAATATTACACTATTTTATTGAGAGAAAACATAAACATGTATTGAGATAATGCAATGTGACATGTAATGGAAAAAAAATGAAAAAATATGCTTCAACACAAACAGTCATGGGAACGTTATTTCATAGCGTGTCAGACCATACCAAATAAGGAAAACAGAAAACGCATTTTTGTCAGCTTTTATTTTATTTTATTTTGTTATTCACCTCAAGTTGAAAACAATATCATACCACTTCTCTAATTAAAACTAATGCACCAATTATAAGAATCATATGACATAATGGTAATTATTTCTGCATTTATTACATTAGGTCTGAGTTTCAAACCCAGCATCCCGCATGTTATTAGAGATATTAAAGTCACTAGAATATGTTGACAAAAAAAAAAACTAATGCACCAATTAAGCCTTGTTAATTTCTAATATGCTAAGCAGACGAAAATACAAAAATTAGGAAGAAGTAGCTAAAAATTATACAATCTGCATTTGCTTCATCATATTCAAAAGTCAGAAAAAAGACAACAATGTCACTTTAATATTAACATGTGTCCATACACATGCAAAGTCCTTCGATTTATGATCCCACCGTTTTTTAAAAGTCTAAAGATAATTCCAATTCAAATGATTTCAAAATCTTTCAAAATTAATTATACCAAATCCGAATCTATACTAATTGAACAATAAACACGAATCTTTTAGATTAAAAGAAAGGGGCAATTACGAAATTGATAAAAACGTGAGGACTTTTTAAGTAACTTTTGGACCCACTTTCACCGAAAAACATTTTTCTCTCTTCCTCTCTCTCTCACACTCAGCGTCAGCGACGGCCCGTTCCGTTTCACCAAATTTATAATACAAAACTTGATCCATCATTGTTTTTTCAGTACGATATTTTTCGATTTCTCGATTTGAAATTCACAGTGATGGCGTTTTGGAGGCTGAGCTCTGGCGATGCCACGGGTTTCAAGTTCCTCTTCTCAATCGCATTCATCTACGCTTTGATGGCAGCGATTGCTTATTGCATCCTCCATATGAAACATATTTCGCCGCTTCCCTTGGACGCGCCTCTAGATCGGTTTTCCGAAGCTAGAGCCGTCGAACATATCCGTGTATTGGCGGAGGAGATCGGGGATCGTCAGGTGATTCGGCCTCGTTTTCGTCTCTCTCGCTCTCTCCTTAGCAAAGCCTTCTTTTTTTTTTCCTTTTTCTGATCCTTTAATGGTTTTGTAGGAGGGACGACCTGGGCTTAGAGAAGCTGCAACATACATAAAAGCTCAGTTGGAGATGGTGAAGGAGAGAGCTGGGCCTAATTTAAGGTTCGCTTTTTTTTTTTGCTTCTCATTTCAATATGTGATCTTGACATTTGAATACGTAAACTTTTTGACCGAATCAAAGAAAAGTGGCATCACGAGATGTTTAATAAATGCTGAGATTCAGCACTCCAACAACATCTGTGCACTCAATAAATATATTTATTGATTCAAAGCTTTTTAAAAGAATGTTCCTTTTTTCGATGAAGCTGAAAATGAATGTTTATTGTGTAGGGTTGAGGTGGAGGAGACTCAGGTGGATGGCTCCTTTAGCATGATGTTTCTTGGCCACAGCATATCACTGGGATACAGAAACCATACTAATATACTTATGCGGTATTGTTTTGTTAACCCAAAGTATACAATCTGAAATTTTAAAGTATTTTGTAAAATTTGTTCTAGCCAAATTGCAGTTGCCCTTTGCTGGTTAAGGCAATCTGCGTTCAATTTTTTTTTGGTGTTCTGAACGTGAAGAAAATTAAGGTCTATTGTGTTAGATTTCCGGTTTCTATGTATTTTTCAGGACACTTTACTGTTTGTATTTATCATTCACTTTTGGGCCTTCCTTGTTTGTGTTATTTTATTCAGTTATTTAATAGTCTGCAACATTGAATGATTGTGTCCCCACTTATTAATGCTAAACAATTAACTATTTTTCATTTCCTTGCAGTATTTCGTCGATGCATTCTCTTGACACCGATGCATCTGTATTGATGAATGCACATTATGACAGCACTGTAAACTCCCCTGGAGCTGGTGACTGTGCGTCATGTGTAGGTGCGTTTGGTACATAAAATCTTCAGATTATTCTTCTAAACCACTTTATCATGGCTTCGTGTCTCTCTATTTGCAGCATCACTGCTTGAAGTAGCAAGACTGGTAGTGGATTCTGGCTGGGCCCCACCCCAACCTGTAATCTTTCTCTTCAATGGTGCCGAAGAGCTTTTTATGCTGGTAACACATTTATGGTGCTTCGTACTCAATCGCATGGAATGTTGTTTAATGAAATTTTGTCTTCTTGCTCTTATTAGATTTTGTGATTGGTAAATAGGATGAGGTTTATATTATACTCCATATGATGAAAATAAGCTCCTACTTTACATGGTGGTGTGGCTTTTTGTGGTGTGTTTAGGGCTCACACGGCTTCATGACGCAGCATAAGTTGAAAGATACCATTGGAGCTTTTATAAACGTGGAAGCTTCTGGGACAGGGGGTGTTGGTAAGATCTGACCTATGTTTTATGAATATTCCCTAAAACACGTCCAGCTGGTGTGAAAGTAATAACGAAAAAAAACTTTTTATTTATGACAAGGTCCTTTCGCCGATAATCTCTTCCTCTACATGACAATAATGTTCTGAAGTTTGATCTTTTCTAGTCTTTTCTGATGATTGAAACAAAAACGCTTATCTTTAAACATCTGTCTAGACCATTGCCTTTAGTCATATAGAAGAACTTCTCTTGCAACATCCTGTCTCTAGAAATTCATGCATACACATTCATTATCCTTTAGACACTAGGCATAATGTGCATTAGGCTTATTCGTGACAGTATCAAGTCTTTGCTTGTCAATGAGTATTGATTTTTACGTTTCTATTGTGCCAATTGCTCGTACATGACTCGATGTTAATGGCTGACAGATCTGGTCTGCCAATCAGGGCCTGGCTCATGGCCTTCCAATGTCTACTCTCAAGCTGCAGCGTATCCAATGGCGCAGAGTTCTGCACAGGTCTCTCTCTCCCGCTCTTTCGCTTTATGACAGACACGGACACTCACACTCATCTGCTCTTTTTGTGCCAAGTGATAGTGGGTTCAATGATATATTGTATCCAACCATTTTGTTTCTAGTACATCTGTGGCACTGACTAAAAGTTGTCCTGTGAATTTTCCCAGGATGTTTTCCCTGTAATTCCTGGTGACACCGATTACAGAATGTTTGCAGAAGATTATGGCGACATTCCCGGGCTAGACATTATCTTTCTTCTTGGTGGTTACTACTACCATACTTCGTTTGATACAGTTGACAGAATATTGTATGCATCATTTTGGTATATATAATTATGGTCGTACTTTTCCTTACTGTTGTTTATTATTTAGTACGACCCTCGTTTCACAGATTATCTTTGAACCAGACCTGGAAGCATGCAAGCACGTGGAGAAAATTTAATCAGTGTGCTTAAAGGCTTCACGAGTTCTTCTAGGCTGAAGGTTGCTAGTGAAAGAGAATCTCTTGACGTGGATGCTAACAGAGACATAATTGAAAGAGCTGTTTTCTTTGATTACTTAACACTGTTCATGGTAGGTGCTTTTGACTCTGTTCATCATCTATTTTCATAGCTTGTTTACAGTCTCTTGACAAGCTAAATCATAAATCTGTCAGGTCTACTATCCAAAAAGAGTGGCCATGATACTTCACAACATTCCAGCTGCACTGTTCCTTTTTGTTCCTTTCTTTTTGTATATGCGGGACCCTGGGATACACCCTTTGTTATCAATCTTCTGGGCTTTCCTGAAAGGTAAAAATATGCAATCTTTTATTTTCTTAATTTTTTTTGGTTATCATGTACTCTTTTCCTCCTTGTGAGATGTTTTGGAGATTTAACATTTTAAATCGTTGCCTGATTAGGACTTATACACCATACCGCTGGGGTTTTACTTGGTGTCATAGTCCCTCTTCTCTTTTCAGTCATCAGATTGTTCTTTGCTGATCCCATGAGCTGGTTGGTTTTATACCTTGTTACGTTGTTCCCCATTTTATTTAATGCTAAATAAAGGTGTTTAAACTGTTGAGATTTTATTGGTGGGGGAGACTCACAATGGTTATTGTGGAAATGCAGGTTTTCTCATTCATACTTAGCTTTCTTGATGTTTATCCCCTGCTCATTTCTTGGTCTTTTACTTCCAAGAACTATCTCTGATCGCGTCTCACATTGTCAAGGTGTTTCATCCAAGAAGATTATGAAAGTGGTAAGTCCTTATTCTTCCTCTTGCCTCAGTTGCATCCCTGCCTATTGCTAGAAAATGTCTTTTAACAATGATGTTGTAGGAAACGTCTGATGAAGCAAGGTTTTGGGGAGCATTTGGGTTCTACGCTTCTGTAACTTCGGTATGCACTTTTTTTCTGATCAGTTTAGTTTACACCTTACCTCAAAATTTTATGATTTGTTAGACTGATCCATGACTAACTGGAGAAACGTTTTCAGGCATATTTTTTCGCTGGATTACATGGAGGATTCTTGACATATGTCATCTGCGTTTCTATGCTATTGGGGTGGATTGCTTTCAGTTTATCTGTGAATTCCTATGGCTATGATTCAATCAAGTAAGACTTCTAGTCTTTCACTGAATTATTAATGTTGTATGTAACATTATCTAACTTTTGTGACGTTGAGGATTAATTTAAATTGAAATTCTTCTTGGGTATAGGACAACAAATCTTTAACCAATAAGATCCCTGTTCATAAATTTGATTTAAGAAAGTACTCGAGATGTCTACTGATCATTCTCTAGTTCTATGTTTTCTAGACGACATATCGTTTTTCTACACTGTTGTTTGATAAAAGTTCATCTCATCCAGGTCTCCCATGTTTTATGTGATAGCTCTTGTTCCATGCCTTCTGTATTCTGTCTATTTTGGTGGTATTCTTGCATTATTATTGATTGAGAAGACAGGAATGATGGGCGCAGTTCCACCGCCTTATGGTTAGTGTTACCGAACTCGATTCTTTCCGACAGCATCTCTGGTTCAGTTAATCGATTCACCGTTAAAATAACAAAATGTTTGTTGCGATGGCAAGTCATTGCGTAAGATATTTACTGCACAAGATCTTGCTTTGCAGGTTTTTATCTCGCAGATGTAGCAGTAGCTGCAGTCACTGGAATTGTCACTGGCTTGTGTGTGGGACCAATAATACCAATTTGTGATCGTTGGCTAGCCAAATCTTCGATATTGAAATTCTTGCTGCACTTTAGTGTGGTTATGTTGGCGCTATCATCACAGTTCTTTCCTTATAGCAAAGATGCACCGAAGAGAGTTGTACTCCAACACACATTCTTCTCTGCTGGTAGCCATTGCGCATTCGATATGAATCTGTTATCGTTTTTTATTGCGTTTTCGAAGTAAACTTCTTTTGCTGAAATGAAGTAAATGTTTTAAATGTGCCTTTGCAGGTGGAAATAAAATCACAGGCTCAAGTTACGATTTAGCTGTCATTGACTCAAATTCTATGGAGTTCATTTTTAAGCATGCTCCGGAGGTGGCAGAGGGACTTCATGCTGGCCCTTCTTTTTCATTGGTAAACGCTGAAGTGTCTCCACAGGAAACTTGGTTGGTACGTTAGTTAGATTCTCTCCTCCTTGCATGCTGTTGACAAGATAGTAAGTGTTTTCAGTTTGGAGTAAACAATTGTTTGGTATCTGCAGGCACTTTTCCCTATTTCCTGTGTAGTAACAACAAATGGGAGGTTCCCTGCCAAAGCGAACAAAATTTTGGAACGCTATAGCCATTTCCCGCACATACAAACTCGTAAACCGCCAACAACATTTGAAAATGGAACTCGCAGGGTTCATCTGGAACTCTCTCTGGGGTTAGTTGGATTAACATCCCTAAAAATGACACCAAAAAGAAGCTTCTTTTGGTCTTGTTTTGCTATTAAGTATTGCCATATTTAATTTGCAGCTCGTTGGAGGAGATCTGGGTCACGGTTCTCAACATAACCGGGCCATTATCAGGATGGTCTTTTGCAGATGGGAAACCTTCAGGTCACACGAAGTCCTCTTTAGACGTTTTCTCTGGTCCATTTACTAAAAAAACCGTAAAACCAAATTGGTCTCAACTTTGCAGCTCCTGAACTCCCATCCGGTGGTCCTCCATCTTACATATTGAGACTGAGTGGCAACAGCAGTGAGAAGTGGATCTTCTGGTTAGAGGTAACACCAAGCTTTTCTTATATGTTCTAAAAGCCCTTTAATTAGTATTCGTTTTCCAAACGGCTAATTCCAAGTTGATTATGGCAGGCTAATAGCGAAAAAGAAATGAGAGTAGATGTAGCTGTTCTTGATCAACGTCTTGATGAAGAAACTAGACATTTAAAAAGTCTTTTCCCTGGATGGTCTGACGTCATTGCCTACTCTAGCTTTCTTTCTACTTACTTCTTCTAATCAAAAACTATACTTTCCTTTGTGTTTTTTTTTCCTTATTCAATATTAGAGAATATGTGAAAATGAATAAATATTAGAGAATAACCCGTTCTTAGCACGGGACATATAGTTCAATGTTTTTTGTTATTTATATATAGATATTTATGGTTTTAATAAGATACATGAACGATATATGTGATAATGATTTATTTTTGTTGATATAGTAATTGTGTCTAGTGACTTTAATTTTTTTTTTGTCTGAATTATATGGTATAATGGTAGTTATTTTTGAAATTTATGATATATGTTTGATGTTCCAATTGACAAAAAAAAAAAAACTTAATTTTTTTAATTTGTATATATGTAAATTTATAATTTGATTGATGCAACTTGATTTCTATCTTTTTGTTTAGTTCTTTTGTTCTCCAATAAAAAGCACTTCGAGGTTGCATCAATTTTTATTCATCATCCTTGCACTCTGCAGATAACTTTGGCTGCAACGCTAGCAATTAGAGCAAACCACATTTAATCCATCGAGGACAAAAGTTACCTAGAAGCCTAAAAAAGTCCAACAACATCAACCAATTGTGTTAACTGTCATCATATTGAGTATTATTCTTTATTTCCATTTAGCTTGCTTGATGGTATTAGAGAAAGCACGATATAAAAATCGTGTATGGTCGTTTGGAGCAAAGTGAGAATCTGAGTCAGTCTAACAACATCTAATACAGTGGGGTTTAATGGGTTAGTGATTCTTGTTTGAGGAAAAGATGTGACCTTTTTGTGTTTTTGGTTCGAGATTCTCCGATTTTTCAGTATTGATTGAGTGGCGGAATGTAATTATTTTAGCGACTAAGAAACTAATCAGATACTCCTCGGTGGATCTTTATTGTCACATACATTGTTTGTCCTGTACATTTAGGCTTTAGCTAAGGTTTTGTGTTTGTTTAATCTGACGTGAAGCCATAAAGATTGAAACTGTTAAAAAATTAGAGTCTGTTTGTTTCTTATAGTTGTGAATTCGGAGAATATCAAAGTGCTTCCGGGAAAGTCATCGTTTATGCCTATTTTAGTTTCTTGAGCTTCTTTTTTTTTGTCAAGGCTTCTGATAGTGAGTGGTTATATTCTCTGTGTGGCTTTGCGTGTATCAACCCACGTGTTTGATTCTTGATTTTGGCTGGATTTGTTGCATAGGGGCTTTGGCAAGTGGATGCTTAAGATCAAGAAAGAATACTTTGATATTTGGGATGCAAATTCTGAGCAAGAAGATTTACCTGAAAATTGTGTCAGCTATATCTAATACCACATCTGTTCACATGATAGTATCAATGTAATGTGTTTTTATGTAAAGGTGCTTTTTATTCTGCTCAGGGAATAAAGCCAAGGGAAGAAAACGGTACATTTCACAAAGAAATTCTGCAGCTTAAGCATTATTAATATCGTTGCACTGGTTAGTGTAGAAGTTTCTTTGTTCCTCCACAGTGTAGTCTTTAGTTCCCCATCAGTAGACCATTCTTCAGGACCTTTTTTTTTGTTTACTAGAGGGACTACGAATGGGAGAGAATTCATGCGTAAACAAGCTCTTATGGATGCTGCTGACGCGAGTTGGCTCTCACACGCTCCTGTTGCGTATGGATCAATTACATTCCCAATTTCTAATCTGTCGATTCTGTACCTAAATCATTGCTTTCTTATTTATTCTTCCAATCTTGTGACTAGGCCTGAGAAAGGAAAAGGGAAAGCAGGACTTGGAAACTCTAAGAGGGAGTGGTATAGTGGATGGATCTGCATGACAACACTTATACAGAAGGGATTAGTGGTGAAATCTAGCAACCCAGCGAAGTAAAAACTCATTTAAAAAAAAAAAAAAACTATGCCTTATGTATCTTGTCCCTTTTGACTTATATTATGTGTAGAGAAGTAGACCTTACCTTGAGATATAAGATGAGATATTGTTTTTTGTTTCCACAGGTAGATGCTGACAGGTGAAGGTCGGGAAGTAGCAAATGAATGTATCACGAGATCTGTATTACCTTCACTTGACATCTTATTCGATGATGAAATGGATCCTGGACAGCAAGCAAAGAAAACACCTAATCAAAATTTCAACTTCTCTTGCACTATGAGAGAAGAAGAACCATATGGCTATCCGAGATCTAGGGAACAATCGGCCGTTCCAAGTAATATTCTTTAAAAGGTAGTCCTTCAAAATGGTATTTGGAGCTTCTGTTTTCTTTCTTATACAGTGTTGCTTGGTGGTGGTGGTGGTGGAGTGAAAATATTTTGTTTTAATTTTTGTATTTGCTTCAATAGTTTACACCGTTTGGTTATTCTAAGGAACAAGTCGTTGCTGCATTCAGAGAGGTTTCAGATGGATCTCAGGACAAAGATCCATCAACTCGCTGGTTCTCTGTAATGTGCCATCTTCGTCAAGCAGAAGTTTACAATCCCTGTTCAGACTCTCGAAATAGAAGAAAAGATTCAGCAGGACCGTCTAGAGCACAAACTTGTATGGTCTTTAGCAAGCATATACTCTAGTATCCTTAGTACTGCGTCTGTTAAAAAAGGTTGAAAGTCTTCATTTTTATGAAGTCTTAGCTACAAATTTACAGGTGAGGCTGATCTTGATGAATCTCATGCTAAGAAGTTCCGCTCTTGCAATGATGGATACACCTTAAAATCATGTTCATCTGGTTCGAGTCATGCTTTGAAACCCTGCTCATGTTCTGTATGTAACCATTTGCGTTCAGTAGATTATTATTAGCTTTATTATTTACGATCAGCAGCAACTGCATTGCTAATTATTTGTTCGCTATTGTTTCATGGTTACAAAGTTACTTTCAGATGGAACCCAAGGAGTTACAAATACTACATGCCTTCCTCCTCTTACATTTGGAGAAGCGTTTGCAGAAGCATATCAGGTGATTTTGATACTCGATGACAGAGAACAGTTTTCCACTAAGGGGTTCGTGGAATATTTAATCTTCCTCTGCTCATTTCCTTTGATATCAGCTTATACTTATGAAGATGTGATAATAGTTTATCTATGTTGTTGATAATACTTAGAAAGTTAAAACCCATATCTTCTTATTCACAGATCACGATCCAGGAAAATAGTTGATAACATATGCTCTGATTTCAAGATCAAGATTGAGGTTTGCAGCATTTTTTTTCCTGGATAGATGACAACAGATTCTGAAGTTACACAAATCAACTGGAAAAGATGGTTATTTAATCTGTAGGTTAGACGATTACCAGTAGGGGATTGTATCTGGATTACTCGGCATAAGTGCCTTGGGACTGAATATGTTCTGGACTTTATTGTTGAGAGGAAGAACAGTGATGATTCACGCTCCTCCTATAGAGACCAGAAACTTAGACTTCAGGTGTGTACGTGAATGAATTCTTAACTCCAAATTTTTTCACTTAATCTATGTTTTGTTTTGAAAATCTTCTGAAAATGCTTTATGCCGATCATTGCAGGGGATCTAAACCAGTCTGATGCAGCAGAAAGCATTAAAACAGCGTAAGCAGAACATTAAAACCGTAATGCGATCTTGTATCTTAAGTTTTTAAGTTTGGCGCATTAATAGATTGACAAACTGAATTTCGTGAAAAAAGAGAGGGAAAAATAAATAATTTAGGTCGGTTTCTCTTCCCTCTATATAATCAACCATTCTCTCGAACATTTTCAACAAACCCTAACCCTTTCTCTATACATAAACGCATAAGCGCATACGCAAAAAAAAATTCCATAGTTTTCGTCTACACTTAAAAAACCCCTAACCACTCTCTCTGTCTTTTTCAATTCCTCAATGATGACAAAAATTTCTAGAACAACCAGCTTCGTCATCGTCTTTCTCTTGATCACTTTCTCTTCGTTATCTTGTGCAGCACGTATTCGTTTTACTTATACTGATCGCATGAGTGATATCGTCGACAAAGACGAGAAGAAACTAGAAGACCTTCTCGAGAGATCTGTTCAGATGGAGAAAGTTTCAAAGCCACGTCCTGGCCACTACCCTACCACGGTTGAAGACCACGTCAATTTCTTCATGGAATCTGAGCCTTTCCCTTATCCCACGATGATCCGTAACGTCGAAGCTTCTCTCCGGAGGATGCAGTGAAGCCAAAATCAATAAATCTCAAGATCTTGTGTTTTTTTTTTCGCTCAATTTAATTCGGTTGTAACAAACCAAACAAATCATAGTTTTTCTTAGTTTTATTTTATTATTGCGGACGTGTTATGTAATATTAGTCTTTTTGGATTTGGTAAATATTACTTTCTTACTAGTTGGAATGATATTTATGGTTAATACATGAGTTCATCATGATCTGCGTATACACAAGTCCTTGTATATTATAATAGGCTTTTTGTAGGGTCATCTTTTTCCAAAAAAAAAATTAATCTAAAATTTATTATTTAAAGTAGATAATTTTCCTACACACTAGGACTGGGTAAAATAACCGGACTCAAAGAACCAAACCGAATCCGACCCTAAAAAATAATACCAAACCAAATTTAGAATTGACAAATAACTGAACGGTTCCTAAACTCTTATACCCAAAAAACCGAACCTGAATCTGAACCGAACGAAGAACCGAATAGGTATCTGAAATATCTAAAATAAAATTATATTTTCAAATATATTAATTATATTTATGCTTATAATAATTTAAATACTCAAATTATAATAATAAATTTAAATTTAAATCTCGATAAATGAATATTTGATAAATGAATAAATTTTTCCGGTCCCGACTTGGATTAATGGGCCAAATGAATAATTTCGCTAAATGTATAAATGAATAATTTTTTTGAAATCTTTAAAAACCTTATATAAATATATATATATATATATTAAAAAAAATTTAATAAATAATGTTCGTACAATTATTCATTATTTTAAAAAAAAATTTGTTTATAGTATTTTGCTTTTTTCACCAAAATTCATCTTATCCTTGATTTTCTTTTATCGCAAACAAAACTTTATAAATATCTTGCTCATATTTTAAAAAGTAATTTCGTAAGGTGATTGGAAGCCATCAAATTGAATATCAAAAAAGATTATAAGAAATTTTCTTATTGATTTTTTGAAACTCTCTCAAAATTAATCAACTCTTTATGGTCTTTCTATATCTTTTGTATGTGATAGATTCATCACCAAAACTTATGTTTATATATGTTACATTAATTTTTAAGAACTACAAAACTTTTTTTTTCTTCTAATTCTACATCAATATAGAATTCTTACTTTTCATAGTTCTAGAAAACGTACTTTTCATAGTTCTAAAAACTTTCTTTTTCTAATTTGCATTTTTTCTAATTTCTATATTTGCAAAAATACTATCTAAATAAATAAAAATTAATTTATCGATAAAATGAATAATATATTTATTTATCGATAAATAAATAATTTTACTAAACTAATATTTTTTTCTAGTCCCAAAAATATTCATTTATAAAGGTTTTACTATGTTTTGGTTGATGAATCTAATTACATTAATTTTATTTGAATGTTTTAATTTAATTTGGTATAGTTAACTAAATTGTTTATTAATTACGTCGCTGGTCGCCTAAAATATGTGTGTTTTATCCTATCCTATTAGTGATAACTCTTTGTCTTATAAGAGTAACTTTATGTACAAGTAGATTCAACGAAGCAGAACAGTGAAATAGTAATGTCATCTTAGCTAAGATTTTGATTTGGATTTTGAGTTTTCAAGTTTGGATTTTTTTGTTTTTTGTCGACTGGAGGATTATAACTGAATTTAAGTGAAAAATAGAGAAAAAAGAAACAAATAAGGTCTATGAATAAACACATGCATACATACACACTGAAATCACAAAACCATTATTTCGACATTGTTCAACAAACCTTTATTTTCTGTACAATAAACGCACACGCTCATATGCAAACCACTTCTCTAAAGTTTCTCTCTTATACCAAAGAAAACCCTTATCTCTTTTCCTTATATAATAAAGGCATACTCAAAAACCAAATTTCTACATTTTTCATCTTCACCAGAAAAACCCTGCCACTTTTATGTCTCTTTCTATTATTTAACGATGACAAAAGTTTCTAAAATATTCAGATTTATTATAGTTTTCCTAGTGTCGGTCCAATAATTTTTGGTGCCCTAAGCGAAATTTATTTTGATGCTTTTATATATTTAAAATATTATAAATAAAAAAACTAAATTTATAAACGATCTATTACAAAAATATAGTATTAGAATATAGTTTTTCTTGCATTTTTTTGTCGCAAAATCATTCATTAACTCACATGATCAAGATCTTTAACTATATTTGTCTCGATTGATAACAAAGTTAACTCATTCAATCTCTTTTGTGATATGGTAGATCACAATTTTTTTAAATAATTTTTAGTTTTAAGAAACTTCTTTTTGCGATAGCAACTTAAACCGATCTTTTCAAAAAATCAATTATTTTAATAGATTTACCCAATTCATTCGGTAAAACATTTGAAAGATGAAAAAATTAAATCTTTAAAATCTATAATTTGTTATCTTTTTTCTTAACTATTAGTTATAAATATAAAATTAATTAAAATAAAAAAAGAAACATTTCTATAAAAAAAATCACTTAATGTGCTATCAGAAAAGGAAGACACAAGATATTTTTTAAAATTAACATATTTTTAAAAAATAAACATATTTAAAATCCATTAAAATTATTGATTCATGGTTTCAATAAAATATGATTTTATTGTGATGTTCTAGGCCCAAACTTTGGTTGCTTTGTCCGGGACCGGCCCGCATTTTCCTTTTAATCACTTTCTCTAAGTTGTCTTGTGCGGCACGTACTCGTTTTACTCATGTCGCATGTCTAATACCATCGACAAAGACGAGAAACAATTACAAGACTCTTTTGAGATATTTGTTCAGATAAAGAAAGGTTCAAGCCCACATCCTGGTCGCTACCCCACCACCGTTGAAGATCACGTCAATTTTTTCATAGAATCTGAGTATCAATATCGTGTTTTTTTTTGTTTACGTTCTTAAATAATTAAAATGAGTAAAAGTTATACATTTTTGTGTAGCTGTTAATATAATACAAAAACTGGAAACGATAGGCAAACACCGTATTCTTTCAGTTATGCACTTCCTAATTATATGTGTTTGTAAGTTTCACCAAGTTCTTTGAAGCCTTAAACAGACACCAAATGCATTATTTGATTAATTGAATCAATTTCTCTTTAGTATTGGGTTTATGAGTTAATGCGTCATTGGTTTACGGTTGTGTTACTTGTGTACCATGTTAAATTTCATGGCTCATGACTCAAATTCAATTAATGCATTCACTTATGTTGTTTATGGATCATTCTAATTTGTGATGTGAGATCCGAACACGAATTCCTTCACCAAAATTGGATCGGAGATTTTGGCCATTGTGAAGAATCTCAAAATTCTTCACGGAGATATATGATTCAACTTTTCAAAATGGTGACTTTTATCAAATTTTATTCCAATAAACTCTATTTAGGGATTGATTTGTTCTCTCATTAACATCTTTAAACATCCTTAAACATCTATGAGCGATGTGTGTTTTTGGGTAATAGTAGTTGTTGGCGTTTAAAAACAATAACGCAAAATTAAAAGTTTTTTCTTTATCGTGGACGAATGGATAATTAAATAAAAATTATGAAAACAAAATTCATTTAATTCTTATATTTATAATAAAATTTTAAAAATTAAGATTTGTATTATAATTACAAAACGTATGAACAAACTTATGAACAAAAAAATTGATACTTTTTAATTTCTTTCAATAGCTATCTATAGTAATTTAATATTTATAAAAAATTTAAACTAAAATTTTGTAAATGATTTTTTTATCACTAATTTTGTAAATAGATTTTGTTTCAATCACTAATTATATATATATATATATATATAACAACTAAAATTTTCTAAATTTAATATAAATTTCCACAAAATATACAATTTGTTATTAACATCACAGTTTTCATCCAAAAAAGTATTATACACAAATTGCTTTTTAGTAATTTTTTTGTCATTAATTATGTTGAATTAATGATTTTCTATTATCATAATAATATAATTTTGATACTTTTAAGAATTATGTAAGATATTTATATTATTAATTTGTTGTTTAATCGTTATTATATATACTAATCAATTAGTCATAAATATATCTAAATGCATTTTTTTTGTAATGGCTGCATTCATCATATAAATCACAATTTAAAATCGCAGTAACTCATTTTTGCAAACTCCCTTACATGTATTCTCTTGACAGCCACTACGCATAAACTCGTCAGACCCATAAATCAACAAATTATACAGTGATACCATGTTATTTTCATAGGTTTTCCACTAATATTAAACCGTGAAATTCAGCAGTTTTTGGTCCATCTCGTACCAAAGTATACTATCAGTCAGAGAAAATAGACAATTAGTCAATTGTCATGTCATAAAAGAGTCTTCACAGTTATTAAAACGAAAAGGGAGAGAGAAGAAGAATAGCCCAACACAGTCTTAACGGGTTATTTTGGAAAGCCCATGGAGTTATTTACTAGTGACAAGAACAGGCCCACTTTGTTTGTAAACTTAGGGCAATTAGGTTTTCGCTATTCTAAGGGTTCATGCCTTTCCCCCTATATAAAGCCTCTACATTACACATCTCTCTATCAGCTAATTCTTCCCTTTAGCCGCCATGGTAAGTTGCTTAAGCTTCTCACATCATCTCTCTTCTCATATCGCAGAGTTAAACTAAGGGTGATTTGGTTATTCTGCGTTGATATTTTCTCAGGTGAAGTACTCGCAAGAACCCGACAATCAGACCAAGTGTAAAGCTCCTAAAAAAAAACTTTATCAGTACCGTCTTAATCTTATGTAATCGACTTTGTGTCATTTTATTAATTTTTTTTCTGTATCTTTGCAGCTTGCAAGGCTAGAGGATCCGATCTTAGGGTCCACTTCAAGGTATTGCTCACAAAAACATTCTCTCTTGTCTTTTTAGATTTCGATGTAACGATTAGGGGAATGGTAGTTTCATCTGTTCTTATCTAGGCAAACCTGATTGAGAAAAAGCAGAGTTCTGTTGCAATTTACAGATCTCACGTAAACTTCAGGGAAATTGAATTGGTCATCGTGATTGGTTGAATCTAAGTTTATTTTGTTATAACTAAAAGGTTCAGTACATGATGGTACATTGATCATAGGTTTATCATTCTAAATTTTTGGTTAATTTTTATGTCTAATTTTGTTGAATAGTTAACATGTAACCTGGTTAGATAAAGCTCTCGTATATGTCTTGAAAACTAGGGGCATTGTTCTTGGGTGAACCTGTGTACAATTTTAGTGATTAATGGTTCAGTAAATGATGCCACATTTCTATTACTGAGATCTCAAATCTTTGTTTGTTTTCTTATTCTGTAGATTAGTTCTCATAATGTTTTGTTTCCTGTCTGGTTATTGAATACAGAACACTCGTGAAACAGCGCATGCCATCAGGAAGCTACCATTGCTCAAGGCGAAGAGGTACCTTGAAGATGTGATAGCTCACAAGCAGGCAATTCCCTTCACCCGTTTCTGCAGAGGTGTAGGAAGGACTGCTCAAGCTAAGAACAGGCACTCTAATGGTCAAGGACGTTGGCCAGCAAAATCTGCTCAATTCGTTCTTGATTTACTCAAGAATGCTGAGAGCAATGCTGAGGTGATTATACCATTTGTTTTAATTGATGTGTTGAATCGTTTTAGGAGTCTGCCCTTTTTTTCTTTTCTTTTTTTTTGCTAAAAATGCAAATGCATTATGATTCTTCAGGTGAAAGGTTTGGATGTTGATGCCCTCTTTATATCACACATCCAAGTTAACCAAGCTGCAAAACAAAGGAGAAGGACTTACCGTGCTCACGGAAGAATCAATCGTACGTTTTGAGGTTTTGTAATTGACTTTCATTGGTGTATGTTTTTCTCTTGTATGACTCATTGGTTCTTTTTGGGGTTGCAGCTTACATGTCAAACCCATGCCACATTGAGTTGATTTTGTCAGAGAAAGAAGAATCCGTCAAGAAAGAGGTAATAACTCTGATCTCATCCTAAATCCAGGATTTAGCGTGTTAATAAGAGTGGTTTTCATATTATTATGTTTTTGATAATTGTAGCCGGAGACGCAGTTGGCAGCCAAGAAGAAATCAGCCGCTTAAGCTTTCGTTGTCTTTTAATTCTCCTTTTTGTGTTCTTGAAAAAGATTTTGTTCCCTTTTCTCTCGATCTTTGCAAAGACAATGGATAGATTTTCTTGGATTTTTTTGTTCAATGTTGCTGTTATGAAATGATTTATGTTTGGTTAGTAGTATTCATTCTATCTTAATAGTTGTGCTAAATTTATATCTGCTTTTTAGGTTATTAGTTTACTCTTTACTCTCCAGAGAAATATGATGTGACGTTTTAAGGTTTGTAAAGTTGAATAAAAAAGTGTGGAAATCTCTACCTTCTCAGCTTATACCAAAAGACTTTCTCATTTACTCGTTCCCTACGATCGTACTTTTTCTACTAGACTTCTCTGTGGAAATAAACATAGTAGTCGACACTCGACACTGTCTTCGTGCAACTTTCATCATCTTTTTTCCTAATTCTCAATGGCTTGGACAACTGGGTCGTCTTCTATGTCCAAGTCGTTGTCTTCATCTTTGAACGCGTCTAGCTCAGAGATCATTGTCTGTTTCGCCTTGTTCCTCGACTCTCTCTTCTTAGGCTGTAGCCGTGGCTCAGCTTGTTTCACACCCATGCATCCGACATTATACCTGTGTCAACGATTCCCTGATTGTGGAATGAGCACAAACCTCACGAAAACACAGGGAAGTGAATGTTTTGTTACTTTCAGCAAACTAGGCTGGTTAAAGGCAGGAGTATCAGCGAGGTATCCACCTTCAGAAACCGGCAGTAGACAGTAGAGATACATTTCGGGTTGTATGTTTACCTCTACCACTTCTAGTTGAAACTTCACCAACTCGCTGATCTTCAGACCACTTATCACCTAATATCTGAAATATGACAAAAAGGTGAAGTCATGAGGATATGGTTCAAAAACGTTTAGCTGTAGAATGGAATTTTGCACCAAAAACCCTTACAGGCTCAAACCAATTCTCGTCTTCAATCACACCACCAGAGTAACTTCTCAATATGTTGATCAAGCTCGACTTTCCAACACCACTAGGTCCAACAACCACAGAAATCTGATTCCTCAGGATGAATGCAATCGCATCAAGTCCGTCTTTGGTTCGGACACTGCAAAACAATGGTTCATAGTTCCATCTACGCAGTCTTAGTTTCCAGGATTCCAATTCCTGCAAACAAAGATCATGTCTCTAATCAAACCCTGGAATGGAGTATGTAGCAGCAAAGTGGTCATGAACCTAGTAATGAACTGTGCAATTTCTTCATGGTTACCTCTTCGGTGATGAGTACAGATTTGTTCAAGGCAAGAGTGAGTGGAATTCCAGTGGATTCAGCTTCCACCAAGAACCTTGTGAGTGTGAATGGCTCCCGTTTCGGTTGATCTAGAGAGAAAAGAACAAGCAAGTGATCAACATTTTTTAGGATATGATATTAGTTTAATGTATTTGATATATATAAAGTTATCAAAAATTATATTGTAAGTGAGTTAACATATTTTTTTGGTTTTATAAAATTTGTTAATACAATTTTAAAACATTATTTAATTAAAAATGTATTACATAGGGAAACCGGAAATGTTATAATGAAACAATCCGCACGTCTTTATGTGGAACAGGTTGGTAGAAGGAAAAAGGTGGATGATATGTGTATGTATGTATGTACATAAAATATACTCCAATATAATTTAGAATAAATCTTCAGTATACTCCAATATAAATTAGAATATTGGATAGTTTTTTCTTTTCTTTGCCTTACTAACTGACGTGGGTTTACGTGTTCACACAGCTAATTTATTTACTTCTTTTTTTTCCGATAAACGTAGCTATAATCAGCGTTTTTTAAAATTATCTGAGCAAAATAAAATGATTAAAATGGGCTTGACCAGGTTTTATTAATTATGAATAGTTGTTGCGTCTTACTGGTATTGGTCATATTCCAAAAGTATTACTTAATTAAAAAATAAAAAATAAAAATTATGAGATTTTTATTTAAGAACATCAAAATAGGATCTAGATTTTAGAGATTGTTTTCTACTATGTATCTTAAAATTATTGGTTAAATTTTTATTTAATAATATAATATTTAAAAAATTAATAAAATTATATTAAAATTGTTTTTTTTTAAAAAAAAAAACTCAAAAGATGGATGCTGATGCTCTTAAAGGGTTTGTATGGTTCATTCAATTTGGACTTGGAGTGAAATAATTGTAATTGTGGAACAGAAAATGTTGTAAACTGTTAAAAATATATCAATTCCATAATCACCGGCTCTCCTTCGTATTCGTTAAGCGAAAACGTGTCAATATAAAAGGAATAGTTGATCCGAAAGCATAGATTGTAATCAAACATAGAATATATTACTTGTTAGCTATATTAACCTCGGATACAAATTACTCTTTCCAATGATCCTATAGATGCACACATTACTATTATATAACCGGTGAGGTAAAATATTTATTCTCACCAGTGAAATGACTTTGATTAACAATTATGGTGTGTATGTAAGGGAGGTTTCGGTCTCAATAGTGTATATCTTTATATACTGGCAAAGTAAACAAATCATTAATCACATCAAAATTAGTACTAAGGCAATACTAAAAATATGCTTGTTCATGGTTAAGGACTAAGATTTATTTTCATATACATTTATTTTTTGAAATCATAATGCAATGCAACCAAAACCCTACCGCATTTGTTGCTATGGACTCAAACCAACTTCTATTTAAAAAATGATAAATACACATTTCATAAACGACACTAGTATTTTTTTTTTCTCTATCTTCGGGACTATTTTTTCCCCAATAACTTGAAAAATAAATGGTTTATCAAAACAATGACCACAATATATAATCTTATAAGTATACAGCTAACTAGTTAAATAACATTAAATAAAAGAATTAAAATATACCTTGTCAATATCGACGTGGTATATATTGCATGCTATATGTTAGTGCAACACTGTTAAATCCGTTAACCAATTTTGTATACAACATTGTTTTTTAGTAGTGATTTTATATAAAAAAATTTGAAACTTAGAAAAGAAGTTCGATGAATAATATTAATTTACGTACTGAAGAAAAACTATAACTTAAAGTGACCCCAACAAAAAAAGAATATTTTTTATAAAAAATATCTGGACATAAATGAGTTAATTATCTAATATAATAGTGTTTACCTTTTAAAATAAAAACATGTATTTATTTTTTGTTCGTTGTCTGAATAAAAAAACATGTCTCCTGTAAGTATAAAGAAAAAAGAGATTGTGATGGGTGAATGTGACGAGGTGGTGACTAGTTGACATTATTATCTTACGGCGATCCACCCTATGCTGCTTCCTGCCTCTGATTTTGCTATATAATTCCTATTCTCACGCTCTCTTTTAAATCCACCTTTATTATTACATCTCTCTCTCTCTCTCTCTCTCTCTCTCTCTCTCTCTCTCAATGTTATCTTCTCTGCACCAACTTCAACGCATCACGAAGCACAGAGACCCATAGAAACGACAAGGCTCCCTTTTCTCTCGGTAACTTTCATCTTTTATCCTTTTCTCTGCTCCTTCTTTCCGCCATTTTCGCTCATTCACTCTTTATATGTCTTATTCATTTGGTTTTCGATTTTAAGTTTCCTCTTTGGCATTGAATCATCCGCTTCAGGTCTGTCACCATCCTATCGAATTTGGAAGCATCGATCTTGTGATCTTGGCCAACTCTGGGATTTTTTTTTTCTTGAAATATCAAATTTTTGTTTGATTTTTATTTTCAGGAAATTAATTGATAGCCATTCAAATTGCTTTTTTTTTTTTTTTTTTTTTCCTGATTTCGTGTGGTTATCAGCTGCTTGTAACTCTCAAAATTGTTCTTTTTTTGGAGCATCCTATCTCTTTGTTTTATGTTGATTCTCCCGATTGCTTGGTTCTTGACTTCGTTCAAGAATTGACTTATATGAAAAAAATTTGCAGAACATTCGCAAATTCTGAGGATGGATGTTGCGGGTGGCTAAATCTCCTTCACTAGCATGACCTTTAATGGTATGTCTTCTTTCTTTCTCGTAACTCTCTATGTTTTGGGAACGTGCTGTTGACAAATCTTTAATCTTGTTTTGGTAGATACAGAGATGTGTCTGAGAAGAAACAACATTAATTTAACGACAATCTTAGATCCTAACATCTGTAGAAACGAAGCCATTGGTATGGAATATGAATTAGATTGGGCTGGACATCATCATCATTCATCAGTGGTCACTGCAATAGCCTTCTTCTCCTCTAATTTGTTTATTCCTTTGTCTTTGAAAATCCCTATACGTGACGGATTTCACGAGATTCTTCAATAACATTTTCATACACCAAACCTTACTTTAGATTGAATTTTTTTTGGGAGATTTATCCATCTCTCTTGTGCAAAAGATTAGTCAAAAGATGCTGGTTGTTGTAAGTGGGAAGAAAAGGATTGTAAATCACGGCATGTGTTTCTCGAAAGAAAATCTTGATCTCAGTTCACGGTTGTTGTCTGAAAATTTCCGGGACGATCCTTTGATCCCGGGATTGTCTGATGATGTGGCAAAGCTGTGTCTGGCGCTGGTTCCGCGTGCTAGCTTACCTTCCATGGGACGTGTCTGTAAGAAATGGAGGTATGTTGTCCAGAGCAAAGAGTTTATTACTGTCAGAAGACTCGCCGGTATGCTTGAGGAGTGGCTCTATGTCTTAACCATGAATGCTGGAGGGAAAGAGAGCCACTGGGAGGTGATGGACTGTCTGGGACATAAGCTATCATCTCTTCCACCAATGCCTGGTGCTGTAAAAACAGGGTTTAAGGTGGTTGTGGTTGACGGAAAATTCCTTGTGATTGCTGGTTGCACTATGATCAATGGTTCTCATGTTGCATCTTCTGATGTTTATCAGTTTGATACTTGCCTCAACAGGTTCGTCAGCTTTTATGTTCTTAATTTCAGCATCCTTTGTGAACATTGATCCAATGATTAAGTGGATTCATACATACGTTTCAAACTTACAACATTTTGTTTGATTTTTGAAATGAAATCAGTTGGAGCAGACTAGCTGACCTGAAGGAGGCTCGCTATGACTTTGCTTGCGCTGAGGTGAATGGGCTTGTTTATGTGGTGGGAGGTCACGGTGTAGACGGCGAGAGTCTGTCGAGTGCAGAGGTTTACGATCCAGAGACGGGCATTTGGACTTTCATAGAGTCTCTGAGGCGTCCGAGATGGGGATGTTTCGCTAGCGGTTTCAATGGGAAGCTCTATGTGATGGGTGGGAGATCCAACTTCACGATTGGTAACTCAAAACTTGTTGATGTGTACAACCCTCAATGCGGCTCCTGGTGTAGCAGCAAAAATGGTTTAACTGTAAGTGTTTTTGAGTCTTTGATCATTGAGTATGAAATTAAAGTTGGTTTCTCGTCAGATGATACTCATGATAGTATGTTTCTTTAGCTTGGTTTTACAGTATAGCGACTATTTCTAAGATTTGGGTGCTGGATACTTTTGCAGATGGTCACAGCTCATGTTGAAGTAGGAAAAAAGCTATTCTGTATCGAGTGGAAGAACCAGAGGAAGATGTCGGTCTTCAACGCAGAAGACGATACTTGGGAAGTTGTGGCTCTTCCGCTTTCAGGAAGCTCGAGGGCTGGGTTTCAGTTTGGTAAGCTGAGTGGGAAGCTTATGCTTTTTTCGTCTCAAGAAGAAACCGGTCACAGCACTTTGCTGTATGACCCGGATGCTCCACCAGGCAGGCAGTGGAAAACATCTGAGATAAAACTGTCTGGTTCCTGCGTATGCAGCGTCACAATCACAGCCTGATTGGATCTGATTGTTGTTACATTTCTCCATGATCCAAATTCAAAGAGAGCATTGAGTTAATACACTGATCTCATACACAGTTTGAATAAAGTGGAGTGTGTGTTTTGTTTGAAACTGCTAATAGTGTTGCGGTGTTTCTCCACCATCCCTTTGTTCCTTGTAACATATGATTGCGTTGATTTATGTTGGAAGTTGTTTTTCATTCAATAAACGTTTGATTTGTGAAGGCTATTTTTTCAAAACCGATAGTTATTTATTTACTTATGTTCCTAAACGATGATATATGTAAACAGTATATCGTCTTTTTTTCTTTGATTCATCTATGGAAGCATCTCCGCTCAAGATGCCCAAAGTCCTAGTACCTCATGTAACGTTTCGAAATTGTCCAAAACCTGGATAAGAATATGGATATTAGTCAAGTCCACAAAAAATCTGTGATACAGAGAAGCTACAGCTTCTGCTATTATATTTGCCAACTTTTGATAACGTACACAATTCTGGGACATAAATCGACCAAAGTTACATCTGTGACAGTCCGAGTACCTCATGTAAATATGATGCATATTCATCTGGTCTGAGAAACTAATAAGCTGGAGTTGATGATAAGCTTAACCTGTATTCTGATATTCGTTTCTCGGCTTTTTCTCCTTCCTTTAGTAATCAACACCCAAGAGAACATCAATTTTTGAATATTCTCAATTGCTGAAATCTTACTGCTACTCCTGAATGCAAACCTTCTTGTACAGATCTAAGGTGGTAACGGGTAAGTATATGCTAATTAGGTACTAATCAAGGTATATCAGATTTTCAGATGAGTTTCTGCACTTCCTTCTTCATTGTTCTGACTTCTGAGTAAACTATTGAGTGTGACTTATAGTTTCCATTTTGCATTATCACTTTGCACCATGAAATCATCAGTAGACTATAAAACAGAACCTACTTCCTCAAAAAGGCAAGTCAGTTGTTTTACTCTTATGTAATGCCGCTGCTCCAAGCTTTGTTTGTTAACAGTGGAGCAAGTCTTGTCTTCTTTTCTATATCCAAACAAAAGAAAAGGTCATAGTCTTTTTATTCCATAAAAACTGCAAGATCATATATTCATATTAAAATGAGATTACTGAGGTTTTGATACTACTCCTGAGATTGATGTTCTGCTTAATTAACGACTGTAACAAGAAAACCAACGAGACAAGATGATCAAAATTAGTTTTATATAATTCTAAGATGAGACAATTAACAACATAGTTACATTTACCAAAAGAACAGATATTAATGATACCCAAGGATTTGAACAAGTTAGAGTTTAAAGATTATTAACCCCAAAAGATCTGCTCATCACAATCACCAACAGTATTAACCATCATCATCGGCTCTGTTTGTGTTGTTGTTTCTTGGGTCAGAGCCACGGTGTTGTTCTCTGAAGAAAACAAGGTCGTTTGTGAACTTTGATCCAATGATTGAGCGGATTTTAGACAAAAGGTTTCAAATTTAGAATATTTGGTTTGAGTTTTGAAATGAAATCAGCTGGAGCAGGCTAGCAGACCTGAAGGAAGCTTGCTATGACTTTGCTTGCGCTGAGGTGAATGGCCTTGTTTATGTAGTGGGAGAGTATGAATATAAAGTTGGTTTCTCGTCAGATGATACTCATCATAGTATGTTTCTAAAGGCTCCGGGATCGGAATATAAATCGGTCAAGACCACAATAATCTGTGATGTGAGCTTCCAATATATTTGCCAACATTTGATCGTAATTTGGGCATAACGTAACAAACATCAGACAAAAAGTTGGATAAGTGACAGTACGTTCTCTATAAACCAACCATGAGCCAATATGAAAAAAGCCATACATCAAAATTGATCTTCTTACTAACATATGTTTGTATTTTCAGCTTTCTTTTTTATCGACTTTGAAGAAGGGATTTCAAAAAATAGGATACTCTTCGGACATTATTAACAAGGTAAGCGCAGACCAGCCGGTGAAGAGACGCGTGCCTTTGCCTGTTCCCTTATCTTGATCATATTGTTCCCAGATGTACCCTGTCTCGTAATAATTTCTAACCACGTTCCTATATTATGTGGCATGTTTCAAGTTAATATCAGCCAAGACCTCTATCGCGGATACCACGTGTACATGTATGTATATACCTTATCAAATTGCTCCTTAGCTCCTTGTAAATTGCTCTTGCCTTTTCGCTATATGGCCCATCTACTGCATGAAATTTAACACAAGGTAAACCAAATGTATATGATGTAATAAAAAGTAGAGGCCTTGTAGAGCAATGTCACTCTTCTTTACTATATTGGAGGATAGAAAAGTGCCTATAGAGTAATGGTGCAGAGATGAAAGAATCATGTAGTTCATGTTCATCCATATAGGACCTCTCCAATATGGTGCATCATGCTCAGTGTTACGTTTCATATACATTGAACTGCACCCAAACAATGTTCTTTCTTATCATGGAATAACTAAATTTTTCTAGTGTGCTCGTTCTTGTGGGCTCACCTGGTTTTGGCAAGCGAAATTAGTCCGTAGTCACTCCATAAGATGCTCCTGTCTGAAATGAGATCAAGCTGTTTCTCGAGGATTGGAGACTCCTTTGTCGACCAAAAATATGTGAAGGTTTAAATTAAAAAGTAACTGGTCCATAAAGGTTTCAAAGATCACGATAATGGATTAGATGTTAGCACAAAAACTCACAGGTGGGATGATTCTAGACATGAAGGGAAAGAAGCTGACATAACCCACTCGAGGAACCAATGTTAGCTTCGGTTTTCCAAAAGTCTTCCTTACAAGCTGTCGAGATGGGTGACCATTTTCTGAAAGCACCTCCTTCCATATTAACTTAACCTGGGGATTAATCGACGCAACATGTGGTTTAACGAAATGATTAAGAAGCCAACGTTCTTCTTCTCTATGAATTTTTTTATAATTAAGCCTATTAGTTTATGAAGCTTCTCTTACTTTTTCTGTATGATTACCAAAGTCAAAGTAAGCCCCATGGTCCTTATCATAGTGCATCTGCGCAGAAAATAACCGGGAATGAGAAGAGAGTATGGTAAGAACTAAGAAGAAAAAGTTAATGCGATACTCATTGATAAAGAAATCATATGTTCTATAATCAGGTAGTATATATACCAACTACAACGTCATAGTTAATGAAAGTGAGAAATTCTTTGACATCAGATACAGAGTAGACCTCATTCAGAAGATCGAAATTTGAAAGCAACTTGGCAGTCGAACTGTAATCCTCCTGCAGGGTTTACGTCAGTAACATATGAAGGAAAAAATAGGGGAGACAGCCCTTTACTTTCCAGCTTGTGCTAACCTTTGAAAATTTATCTTCTTTTCCTAAAAGCTCTGTGATGGAATGCATACAATCTGCAGCGAGGTACATCCAGCATCTAAGATCAACATGTCGCTCATCTTCACTTGGGTGCGAAGCCCGGGGATAATCATCCAGCCCCGAGGAAAGAGTCTGAGGGAGATATAAGACATCACATTCATCTCTGAAAATCTGTCAATTGAACTGCCAAATCCCCAGATCAAAAACTAAACAAAGTAGCAATCCACACACAGCAAAGGAAATCTGAGACATCTTGTCGCTAGCAAGCAATTGCAATTTTATGAGAAACCAAGAAATAGTACCTTAGGGTTAAGTTCTCGAGTCGTTGTGTTGTCTCTGCCATGCCAAAAGTAGCTTCCTCTCTCCTTTCCTAGTGAATCAAGTCATGAAAAACATAATATATGAACTAGCCCATTTTAAGCATATCAAGACTGTAATACCAGTTGAAGACAAGCGCTCTCACATCTAGTGATCAAGATTAACAACTAGTAATCCAACTGTAATTGATAAACACTAGTCACTTGAGATACTACAAACTCTAAACACCGAGCAGTTGAATGCTAAAAAGATCCTGTAAATCTATAAACGGATTTACACCAGAAAACTAGAGGATAATCATGTTTTACCAGTCTGGGAAGTGTTAAACCACTGGAACCATGCATCTAAGCGTACAGAAGCCCGCTCAAGGAATGACAATATTTCATCCCTTTCTGATGCGATAAACTTCTCCGTCTTTATACCATCTATCAGATCTGGAAAAAAGATTGTCACTACATGGAGTTACATTCATTTTGAAACCTTTTTCTAACTTTACATAAATAGGTCACATTTTCAATCCAGAAACTGAGTAGCAAGGTGAAAGCACTCATATCATCTTGGCGACAAAGCTCTAAGCATCAAATTGTAATAGGAACATAAAAATTAGTAAAACAAAAGACGGAAGCTGATAAAGAGATTTCTGATTCCCTATACCTCATGAAGTGCTGGTCAAGGATTGGCATTACAATAAACTTAATTTTTATGGCACGAGGGCTTGCATGAAACAAAAATTAGAGCGGTGATCAAAAGACGGATTCTTACCACGTATCACGAAAAATAGTGTTGGTGGATTGCCATTACTCGGGAACTGAACTACGAACTCCTCTGGAACCTTACTGCAGTTAAAGAGACTATCAAAAACAATTACTGCAATAGCCATGACTATTACGGTTAGTGAGAAAGTGTAAAATACCTCAGAGCTTCAGCACCCAAGATTTGCTCACGTGGAATCCATCCATCTATGTTCAATAGGTCTAACCAGTGTCCAACGATATCCAATGTTATACGGAAATCCCAGCGCCTGCTCAAAGCACACAAAACACACTCCCACGAATGATCAACCAGCGGGATGATTATAGCTTGTAAGACTGTAATAAGATATTTTCTTCAAAAAAAACGTAGCTTTCCAGAAAATTAATTTAATAAACAACCACAATAGCATCATATCAAAGAAATCTTCAACATACAATGATCAATAAAAACATACCAGATTAACAATTGATGGAAACCTTCATCCCACAAGAAACCCCTAGGAAAAAAAGGTCGGCTTGGAACAGCTGTGTAGAGCTCGGCTGGCCAATATAGTAAGAAGTTATCCCAGCTTTCAGGCTGCAATAGAAGGTATTAATTGTATGATTTTGTGAGAGGTCCAGCCTAGTTTGCAGATGGGAAGGACATAAAAGGAATAAAAAAACAATAAGCAGGACGGAAATACTTGCCTGAGTGCTTTTAGGAACATAAATTTTTGATTGACCATAGAAGTAACCAATGCCACCAAGCATGTTTGCAATTGCAGTCTTGCCAACCCCCAATGTTTCTGAACCATGCTGGAACCATAGGAAACTGAGATGAGATCCTCATCTCTTCCATGAACATTTCTATGAACATCAATTCGGATAGATGCAAAATTATCAACTATATGACAACATATGCTCGCCATTGAGAAGAAACAAAAATGCACGTAAGCAGAGAGAGAGAAGAACTAATCCTAGTGGAGAAGAACTAATCCTAGTGGAAGGAGATTCTGAACGGTAACGAATGAAAGTGCTACCGTCAATACAGTAAGTTTTCAGCAATCTCTATTTTCGATTACACATCCAGACAATACTGGTAGTGGAGATTATTTCACAACTACATGAAGATCATCCATCACACTAAACCTCTGGGTGTTTAAAAATCATCTATTAGCATGGGTAACTGAAGTCTGTACATTTTCATTCAAAAAAATTAGCAGCATACCTCTTCAGAAAGGTTGAAGCATTCCGTAAACTTTGCTTCAAATTCTTTATGTTTTTTTATTAATATATCAGAGAGTGGTAAACCTACATGAAATATACATATAAAACTTAGCGCAGAAACAATAAAAGTATACAAAATCAACGATATTAGTGACTGAAACTAAGCCTATGCTGTCAAAAGGTAAAGGTATCTTCCATACTCAAACAGAAATGCAAGTGACAAACACAAACTACGATAAAGAAAATACAAACTCATCACTGATGAAGCTTAGTAATAACAGGAGGCTTAAGAAACCTGTGAAACTTGTTAAACGCTTTTCCACGTTTGAACTTTCTCCTCTGATCCCAGAGACGAAGGGAATATCTATCGTAAATGGAAGCTTCCCAGATATCTGTATGGCAAAAGATATGTTGACACTGGCCACGGTGAAAATTGATCATAGATTCCATAGAAGTGAAGAACATTCGTTTCATTTATACAACATTATACACACATACATCTTCATTAAGACTGATTACCTGAAAGATGTAAATGTTGGAAGAATCCTCTGATGTGTCAGAGAGCTGGAGTCGTCCAAACTTCCTAGCCTGAAAACATACAAGCCAAGAGACATTTAAGCATTGCCATCTTTATAGAAAAAAAAATATAATACCTTGGGCCCATTCAAAATGAGTTGTGAACTGGACAAACTAGCAGACCTGCAGAGCGAGATTTTGCTGAACTAGATCAGACATATTATGTATGTGATGCGTCTTGAAACCAGAATAATGTGTCTCGAGCTGATTCTGCAAATGAAGAACAATTGTTACATCCAGATGAGCATCACGGGAAGAACATACGAAACACAACGGAGAAGGTCAAATCACACACAGATCCACTTCCAGCAGAGAGAGCTGCAAAAATCCTAAGATCTCTAAAGAGCACTTAAATCACAAATTACCTGTGATCTTAAGTGTATCTGCCAGTCTCCTACATCTTCACGTGAACCCGAAACCAGGAGAGAGGTCCCTTGAAAATCTAAAGCATCTTGGCTTACATTTAGAACATTGCCACCTTCATCAGCTAAATAAAAGAAGAGATGTGCGCTTCTATTTGCATCATCATTCAACCTAGTTCAATGTCAAGGTAAAAATAACAAACTTTGTCACTCCACAGTGCAATATGAATACCAATACTATCTATAACCCAAAATAACAAAGATAGACACAAGTGTACAATTACCCTTTATTTTTTACATCAATCCGAACTGACCAATCCCCTCCATAACCAAAGCTATCACCTTTGGACTTGACAAAACTTGTCTCCAATATCATATCGTTTTCAACCAGCTCTTGCCGTCCGAAATCCCGTCCATTGTGTTCTCTCCAGCCAAATGAGCTTAGATCATCAGAGTTTTCACAGAAATGCCGCATAACATACATCTCGTCTTTGACACCAAGCCACATCAAGCCAGCTACCAGGGACTGTGGAGTTCTGCAATGTCATGTATGTACCAAACTTATTTGCTTGTACAAGAAGGAACCCAATTTCACATATAACGAGAATCGTTACTCTCCATTACCTCGCACGAACTCCAAAATAAACATGAGGACGATAAGTTCCCCAGTACAAGCTCTCCTTGTGCTCGCCATGGAACTGGTACATATACAATTCAATTCAATTTCTCACATGAAGAAGAAGAAGGAAAGATGCGAATCTTCAGTGTAAGATTGGTGTACCATAGACAAATCCATGAGTTTCGGAGAAGGAAAAGGAGTGATAACCCTAGGCTTCTGAGACTCGTTAACAACATTCCGATTGATGACGAAGTAGATAATTGGGATTCGACTTGAAAGCGCCGATCGACTCGAGTTCCTTGCCTTTGCCTCGGCGGATACTCGAGGATTAACGAAGCGAATCGCCGCCTTCATCGGTGCCGGAAGATGATGAGTTGATCCGATGACGCGCGCTTCGACGGCTTGCTCCGGTCATGATCGGAGATCACTGAAGCCAGGAGAGTGAAGGTAGTGAGGGTTGACTTTGACCAATCGTGTTTGGTCTCTAATTAAACTCGGAGTAATAAGAGCATAAGTCGTTATTTATTTAATTTTATTATTTTTAAATTATTATATTATTAAATAAATATTAGAATAATAATACTGAGACAGGTGACAAAAAGTTTTTATACACAGTTTCTATAATCTCTTCCAATTTTAACTAAAAATCTAGTAACTTTTATTTTTTATTTTCTTTTAATTAGATTTTATTTTTGAAGTTTCACCTCATAACGACTTAATTAGATTTAATTAGAGAGGTCACAACATAACGAACACTTTTTGTTATTTCCGGACTTGTTAAGAAAGAAAAAGGATATTACGAAAACCCTTTTGAAAAAAAAGGAAATCACAGTGAATTTTACTCGCAAGTCACAACACAACATCTTCAGACTTACGTAGATCAAAACTGTATATATAGAGGCAATGAGACAGAGTGCAATCTTACTGTCACAACATAACGGTCACTTTTTGTTATTTCCTGAATCGTTAAAGAAAGAAAAAGGAAATTGCCAAAACCCTTTAATAACAATCCTCTTCTTCCCTCTCGCGCATTCATTCCCCATGTGTTGTGTTGTTTTTTGACATTTTTCATTTGAGTTTCCTTTCCTTTTTATTTCGTGTCGATCTCGTTACGAAATTGCAGAAATTTTGTTTACGAATTTCATCATACATTTTTCATTTGAGTTTCCTTTCCTTTCCTATTTTTTTAGTTTGCGAGAATGACGACGACAAAGACTTGCAGGGCCAATTTGTCGGTCAGAAAAGATACCATCTTCAAGAAACCTTCTTCTTCGTCTTCTTGTTCTTTGTACAAAAGACGAGAGACGACGGTTCTCAAGAAAGCGTACGAGCTCTCGGAGCTATGTGGTGTCGATGTGTGCATCATCTGCTACGACCGTGAAGGAAACCTCGTCAAGACGTGGCCTGAGGACAAAGCCAAGGTTAGACTCATGGCCGAGCGATTCAGCAGATTAAACGAACAAGAAAGGAACAAAAAAAGCACCAACCTCTCACGGTTTCTGAACAAGAAGATGATCGACGAGAAGAAGGCATCTCTCAAAGAAAACGACAACAGATTCTCGCAGAAAGTGTTAGAGACTGAGATTTCCTTGGAAAATCTTCTACAGATATTTCAAGAAAAGCTTCGACAACGTCTTCAAGTACCCCAGAACGATAAAACTGTGGTTTCAACGGATATATCTTCTAATTCATCGCCAAGTGTGGATCATCAACCATTCTCGAATCATTCGAGTACCGCCGAGAGCCCTGGTGATTTATCCACCGAGTGGTCGTCGCCTTCGTTGAATCATCCCAGCAACTTCTCAATCCTTTTGTATAACCATGACAATGGTACTTTCACTCAATTGGCCAATTCTTCTGCTCCACGCTTTGAAGAACCGGCGATTCCGGATAGTCAAGATTACTTGGGATTTATTACTTGGGGTCAAGGCATGAGAAGCTGCAACAACTTTGATCTTCACATGTCCACAATTTCTCCTGTTCCTCCGATGCAGACACAAACCCCCACTTTTCCAGCAGTTTGATCATCAGTTTATGCAGACACAACCTTTTGGAAATCCGACACCATCTTTTGGAATGATGTTCTCTCAAGTCTCCAAGAACTGATAGTTGACTAGGTCAATCACTTTATTATCTTTCTGTTTGCTATATTGTTAATTGAGCCTCATATTAAGTTGTAATTTTGGAACTGTCCGTTTTTCCAAAGTCTATATGTTAAGTTGTGCAGTTTTGTAATTGTCCGTTTTTACCTAAGCGTAAATGTTAAATCTGAGAGTTCCTGCACAATCTTGGCTCTGTTTGTTTTTTTTTTTTTTCATTTTTTCCATATTAATTTAGGTAACTCGTGTTTTAGCGTTTGTTTACCATGTGTTTAGGCAGTCTTGATCATTTGAATTCTTTCTTTCTTCCAGCAAATCCTCAATGCTCTTCACCGAGTGGGCTGCACTATATCTGAGCCGAGGCCAACACTTACCTGAATATATAAATGCAGATCAGATGTTCGACTAAATGTCTAAATGAACTTTTGGAATGTGATTTTGTTTATTTTTTAGTCAGCCTTCTTTTTGCTTGGACGTACCAACTTCAACAAAGACGTTTTGTGTGTTTGTAGTTTCGTTGTTTAATAAGATAAAGATTTTGGTGGCTTTGATGATATTGTTAGATAAACTGGGTGATATCTATGTACTATCAAAATATGGTGTAGTTATATCATTTTGTTTTTTAGCTTAATAGTCCTGTTTTCTCTCTGTAAATGAACACTTATTACGTCAGAACGTCAAAAGAAGTGTGAGTCGACACTTCATAGTCATGTTATCTCTTTTAAGCTGAATACCTGTAGCCTTGTATCGAGAAGGCTATTCTAGCTTTGGTCCTGGATGCAAGTCCTGTGTAGAAGGATTTTCTGAAAGGTCCTTAATATCTAGAAATCATCCATCAAGTCTAGCTAGAGGTTGAGGACTATTAGTTACTATGGGGATTCGCTCTACTTGACGTGTTTCAGGGGATGCATCCATCAAGTCTCTGATACGCACGCAAGTAATACCTTTTGGCCCAGCTAAAAGTAGAAACTTAATATGAACTTGCATTACCAGTTTTCAATTCTCTTTTCAACAGATTTCAGGTTCCGGGGAAAAGAAGAAACCCGGTGGGAGAAAGTCCTGCAATAAATTCCGATCACTGTTTCGGCTGTGACTTTAAGGTACAACCACGAAATCTGTGTTGGTTTTGCAAAATTAGTGTTCTGCATATATTGGAAAGAATAAAATCAGATGGAACAAATGGATTGTGTGTGTCGTTTACAAGAGAAGTAAAGGTCAAGCTTGTGATGCTATTTATCTGATGTTTTCCGGTTTAGTGAAAGTTTGGTGTTTTTAGAAATGTGGGAGGGGAGCCTTGGTAGCGAGAGTTCTATGTGATTATGGTGGCTACGTTTTGAGTTAAGGCTTTAGATTTCTTGAAGAGAATTGCAGAGTTAAGTATGAATCTTGAACATAAAAATCTGTTAGAAGGAAATGTTTTAAGTGTTCTACTTAGTTAAAAAATGACTTAGGTAAACAGGATCTTCAAAACATGGAAAAGTGATAGTCGAAGAAACTTTAAGGATGAAGAATTCAAGTTGCTAGTGGAGGCATCGTATCGTTGATAAGGACTAGCTCATATATAGCTTATCATGAGCATCAAAAAATAGATTTATGAGCAGTCAAATGAAGGAGCATTTGAAGGTAGTTATGGCAGAGGCATGTGAAGATTAGGCTGGTATATGGGAAGATTGAAGAGGAGGCAGGCTTTCCTGGAAGCTATTCTATTCAGGATGATGAGTTAAATGAGATAAATAATTCACTACTTGCAGAAGAAGCTGATGATCAGCATCTGCATCTGACAGTAAGAGTTCTGTATCTGAAAATATTGGAGTGAGTATCAAACATATCCTGAGATATACGCGAGACAATCTTCGCTAGAAAGCCAACGGCAAACGCAGCCGCTATGTTGTCCTTTATAACAGGGACAATGGTGATAAGTTGATAACTGTTTGTGTACTCTCCGCTGGAAAGCCAACGGTGGAGACTTTGTCGCCGTGCGTTCGAGTAATATATGTAGTTGGTGGGGTTATCAATCACGACATGACATCGAGCGCTTCAGAGTCGACTGTAGATCTCTCACTGTGCAACCCCTCCCGAGCATGACTTTCTTCATGTCTGAGACAATCGCTGACATCATCGACGGAGAATGTACGTAATTGGACATCATTGCGGTATTGGCTTCGAAGTCGAAGGTGATGGTGGTGTTCAATACAGAAACACAAATGTGGGAGCCTGGGATGACAAAGCTAAGAGCGTATGATCCAGAGCAGAGATGTTCACGGTTATAGATCAAGTGAAGAAATCTCTGAATCGACGAATTTTGTTCTGTTAAAATCAAGATTTGAGGAGGAAAATATATAGTTGGCGTCTTGGCGAGATCAATGGAGAGGTAAGAGATGGGGAACGAGAAGATTCACAAGGAAGTACAACAGACTGAAGATGTTTTAGAAAAGAAATGATCTTTGATTTAGCAGAGATTCAGTAGGAGGGATCCTTTACATTTTTTTCATTCTGAAACATCAATCCAGAAAACACAGAGATTCACACTGCTCACTGAACAAAATGGTAATGTGCTGTACTCCTATCTATACACACATATCGACACGTCGTTGTCGAAAATGCTTCTTTGATCACAACATATGAAACATAAGCAATCAACTCCGAGGTGATGATCGACAGTAATACCTCAACTCATGGGGTATAGTTTGTTTACTGGTTTTTGAAGTGATTTTCCGGCAAGGTCAGAACCACTCAACCATGCATTTAGGGTAAAGCTCACTCTCATTTAGGGTAAAGCTCACTCTTTGTTAAACCAAGTTTATCACTAGGATTTGCACAGTCAAAGTCCTTCGGAAGATTTTTTGTCAATGAAAAACGTAAAGGCCCCCATACAGACTTGGTAGGCTTGTTGCTCCTAGAGAAGCTCCTATTCTTATTCTCCATCACTTCACTCGTATGTAAATCACTCTTTCTGTATCTCTGGTATGAATTTTCGCTTGAAGCATTTAAAGTTGAGACATTTGGAACATCACTAGAGACTTCCGTGTCAAGAGATTGTTTGTCCGATGAAGGAATAGGATCTTGGCTATCCAGATTAGTATGTAAAGCTCCTTTTGTCGAACTCCCGAAGTCTAGTTGATCCTCCTGAGAATCAAGAATGTCCTGACATTCCTTTTGGGATTGGCTCACATAATCTGTGCTAGCCATTTCAAGAACCTTGATAATGGACGCTAAAGGAACCAGAGGACTAAGGATGATTTCCCGGAGAATTTCATCATCGGAGTTTATGTCCTCTGCAGCCTGGGATGAGGCAAACCACTTAAAGAGACCTAACGCTTCAGCATCTTGTATATCGGCAGGTGTATCTCTGTTCGTCCGTGTTTCCATATATGCATCATTTTCCATTGATGCTTCTCCACTCCTCTCATCACCTGGGGAAAGATTTTCCGATGCAGGGAACTCACTTCGTGTACAACCCATATGATTCAAAACCTGCAGATCCGTAACTTCAGGTTTGGCATGCATATCTGAACCGGCTGAAGATACTGTAGTAGGTTGCATATCAGACGGAGACAATCCAACTTCGTGATACATTTCTTTTAGCATATTCTCAAACCCAATATAATGTGACATAGTCTTCAGCACATCAGCTGCAGAGGGTTTGCCAGGATCAGGAGGTATAGGGGCATCATACATGCCAGTCCTTTCATACTCCTCCTGAGACAACGGTGACAAGGCTGGGTAAGGGAAGGCCAACTTAATATCTTCAAAGTATAAAGCTAAGAAAGTTAGGATGAACCTCCCAAATTGCCACAAGCGACTGAACCATCGTAGTATCAGATTGGGCTTGTGAGAGAGCGTTGTACATTTTAAATTTTTGATTGAGAATATCTACAAGAGAAGAAGCTAGTTCAAATTTCTGTTTATACATAAAACAAAAACAATTATATTTCGTTTCAGGAAAATTACCAATAATAGTAGCATCTCCCTCTAGTTCACAGACTCTGATGTCTGTAATGTTGACTATGCTGGCTCCGGCTCAACGGTGTATCAGATTCTTCAGAGAGATTCCACATCCATTGACCCGGGATTGTTGACAAGCTCCAAACAGGGAAACTGACGCTTGCATCAGCACTTGAATCTGCCTGCTACACTGTATCAGTGTTGTGAAATGAAAAGAAGATAGAAACTATCAAACAATATGTTGCCAAGCTTCAATTATTTGAAGATCTACCTTTGTATACATTCATCTAATACCATACTAATTTATAAACAAACTCTTTGTTCCCACAAGATGTTAAAGCTTAGACAAAAATAGGAAAAAAATAATTAAACAATAAAATAAATAAATAGAAAATTGAACTCAGTGCTGCAAGAATGGATGTCTAAATCATCCCTCACCAAGTAGCCTGCACCTTAATAATGATGAGTCTTTTGGTAAAACATTTGGTTGTTAATTTGTTCAAAAGATTGTGAACCCCACAATTGTTGGCTCTGTTGGTTTATTAGTTGTTGCGACTTGCGATTGTGATTAGCAACTAGCGAATTCAACCAGCGATTGTTATGATGTTCGTTTGACAGTTGCTGGTCGCAAATTGTAATCGTAAAAAGTCAGAAAAAACTAGCAACTTAAAATTTATTTGATGCGAACAGTCGCTGATCACAAACTCTGCGATTACCAAACTAACAATTGTTGGTCGTAGTCGACCAGTAAACGAACAAAGCTAATGATATACCTATGCATGTAATTGTTGTTGTAATACTTACGATTAGTTATTACTTGTCATCAAGTTTTGGATTGGCTGAAAATTGTTGTTGTTATCTACAATTTCCATATTATTATGTGTTTTCAGAAGTCCCCACATGGTAGTTGTGTGTCAGTTAAAACTGTGCAAATTCAAAATTTCACCCATTTTACAATGCGTTGTATGCGTGATTAGTTAAGTTTGTTAAAAGCTTTCTGTTAGTCAATATTTAAACCTTAAACTCAACCACTATATTTTTATATTTTCATCTTAAAATTTATTAAATCTATCAATTAGAAAGACAAAAACATATATACATGTATATGTATATATAATGTTAACAATAAAAATACATAATATATATACAATAAATATAAAAAAGCAATGATGAGAAACTAACCTTCAAATTGGCTACCTCCGAAAGAATGTATAACTTAATGGTGCTTCGAATAACAATGTTGTACTATGGTACCGGTAAATATATTCTAAACATTGATGTTTATTATTCAAATTTATTTAATTTCATGTAATATATGATTTAAAAGTTAATATGTTTTTGGAATCCTTTCATTCATTTCGAAAAAATTGATTTTTGAAGTTTGTGAGTAATTTGAATCAATCTCTTAAATACGTTTTACAAAACACAATTTTTGAATAATTTAGCATAAATATAAATCTGAATAACTATATAAATCATAGTTATATTGATTATCAAATTTAGAGGCTAAATATTTTATTTTTATTTTTATTCAATTATACTCTACTTTACTAATATTCAAAGATCTCATCACCACTCAAAAAAAAAAAATTGTTTACATCAGTTATTTTTATATATTTACATTAGTTATAAACTGATGTAAAAAGGGATTTTACATCAATTTTGAAAATAGTGATGCAAATACTTTATTTAAACAATTGTTGCAAACAATCTCCAAGCCAATTCAAGACTTGAGGAGAATAAAAATCAACCTAAACTATTACTCTATAAACTCTCTAAATTATTACTCTATGATAGTACCACAGCATAATTTGAGTTTCGATCTAATGATCAAATTATTTTTCTTTTTCTTCTAATTCTTAAAGTTACGATGTTTCCAAAACTTATTCCTTTTAACTAAACCATAGCGCTCTAGGCCATTATGCTTCCTCTAAATCTTATTCTCGTTTTATTTAACCCCAAAAAACAAAAATTGTTGTCTCCATTTTCAATAGTCATTAACATATTATCAATTCGATGTTGTTTTCTTTTCTCGACATGGTCCTTAAATATGATATGATTTTTTTTTGTTCTTGGCTATCATCAATGATCAATCCAATGAAACCCGAAGTTACTCGACGCGTTCTATACTGCAACATGTTCGCGAATGGCCTTGATTGACCGGATTGGTCCCAAAACTCCCAACCTTCTTCAAAAGATGTAGATTTTTTTTTATAGATGTAAAATATGAATGCTAATTTGGAACACTGCGACATTTCTTATAAGTATATTCCATTTGATTAAATTTTCATCACAAATAATAATTATTCAACAACAACAAAAAACAGATCGACGACTGGTTCCTAGACTCCGGAGTGACTTATGGGCATTTCGTGTAAGAACTATTGGAGAGATATAAAACAAAAAATGGACCCAAACGACAAAAAAAAGAAAGAAAGAATATGGTCATAATTGAATCATATTTTGTCGATGTTCTCGGAGACGTTCTTCATACGTGGACGAACTTCAGGGTCACCTTCAGTACAAGCAAGAGCAAGATGGAAAACGGACAACACTTGTTGCTTAGCGTGAACTTCTTGAAGCAACATTGGATCAACCATATCCGAGAATGGAGTCTCCTCTTCAAACCCTTTCCTCACCCACTTAACCAAATCCGGCACCTCAACAACCACCGTGGACGACGAGGATGAGCTTAGCGGCGACGAACCCGGCGACTTCCCCGTAAGAAGCTCCATAAGCACGACACCGAACGAGTACACGTCCCATTTCTGAGTAGGCCTGCTTCCAGGGAGACGAGCCTCAGGGGCTTTGTAGCCGTTGGATCTATCTGATGGTTTGATAGAAGTGTAAGGGAGAGCTCCGCCTAAGAAACCGCCGGCCGCAGAGGAGGAAGATGGTTCGTTGGAGGACGAGGATGGCGCGGTGATGGTGATGAGACGTGTGAGACCGAAGTCGGAGATGTAAGGAGTGAAGGAAGAGTCGAGAAGGATGTTTGAAGGCTTGACGTCGCCATGTACTAGCTTTCTTGGGCTGCATTCATGTAGATATGCTATTCCACGTGCCGCTCCTTTTGCGATCTTTAGTCGCGTTGACCATGTTAGGCTCGGTGATGGTTGACCATTCCTCCCTATTAAATAAAGGAACCTATAATTAAAGATTGATAAATGTAAACTACGATACGAAAAAGACGGGTCAACTGGAGGATCCAGAGAGGTGGGTATGTAGAATTATTACTCTTAGCCTACAAGTCATCTCTCTCCTACTCCAATGTAAATAGCTCATCATTGTTTTTCCCCTCCACTCTTTTTTACTTATTACTTCTACTCTACTACTGTACCCACACTAAAATCATAATCCTTAAATTGTAGAATTATACCACAAGGCATGTTTCTTTTACTTGTTACTTAAACTATACTATTTAAAAACTAAAAACAAAAGATGCCTATAAGAGAAAGAAATCTTGGTCCAATTTTTAACAAAAAAAACAGCGAACGGATCGTTGTTTCAATAGAATATTGGAGTGTGTGCAGACAAAAGAAAACCAAATTTAAAAAGAAAAAAGAATATTCGAGTGTCTAAGCTTAAAGGTCAGTTGATGGGATCTTCACCAGACAATGCAAAATCAGATTTTGACCCGACAAACAGATTAATCTCAATCTGACGTCAACATGACAAAGTCAACCTAAAATTTTTTATGGTCAATTACTTAGCCTATCACTCGGCTCAGTAAATTAATTCGATCTGGAAGACATAAGAAATCTCCAAAAGAGAAGTAAAAAAAAGGCCAAGTAGTAGGTAAAGTAATGTTTACCTCTAAGTGCATCAGCTAAGCTGCCATTATTGACGAAGTCACTGATCAAGAGCTTCTCATCAGGAGCCCAATAATAAGCTCTTAGCTTCACCACATTAGGGTGCTTCACCTTCCCCATCGCTTGGACCTCCGTCACGAACTCCTTATATCTCTGTTCTCCTCCTTCTCCAAGTCGTCGTACAGCCACCGGAACTCCGTTTCCGAGTACCACTTTGTACACTATCCCTAATCCACTCTTCCCCAGCACATACGCAGAAGCTCTCAGAAGCTCGTCTAGCTCGAACGAGAACCCTTTATCGATCGCTACTAGCTCTCCTTCTCCTTTCGTCTCTGCTCTCTCGTTATCTTCTGCTTCTGAATCGTCTTCTTTGGGGAATCCAGAGATGCAGCAGCACGATTTTCCTTTCTCGAAACCACCACCGAGTTTCTCCTTCCCTGTGCAGCTGCATCCTCCTTCTGAGTCTTTTTTCTTCCAGTACAAGTAAACTATCACCAGTCCAATTAGGGCTACACTCGCGGCGTCAGCCACCGATATCAGCACGATTAGTCCCGTGTTTAGCCCTTTTCTTGAATCGATATTGTTCCCCGGCGATTTTCGAGTCTCCGGTGAGTTCTGGTCGGCGTTTTTGCAGGATTTCTGGAGAGGGAATCCGCACAATTTCGGATTGTTGAGGAATGCGGTTGGTCCTTGGTTAGAGAATGAGCCAGTTTGAGGGATTTCTCCGGTCAAATTGTTGTTCCGGAGATCGAGAGAGACAGTGACAGGTACGTTTCCTAGGGATTTGGGGATTTCGCCGGATAAATGGTTGAAGGAGAGATTGAGAGTACCAGAGAGGGATTTGAGTTCTCCGAGATTTTTAGGGATCGAACCGGTAAATTCGTTTGAAGAGAGATCGAGCTGAGCGAGATTCTTCAGCTCCGGCCAGATTTCTCCGGGAATTTCGCCGGAGAAGTTGTTGGCGGCGAGGATCAGTCGCTGGAGCTGTTTACACTTGGTGAGATCCGGAGAGAGAGTTCCAGAGAGAGAATTCTCCGACAAATCGAGGTTCTGAAGCCTAGGGAGGGTACAGATCGAAGGAGGCAGAGAACCGGATAGATTGTTTCTGTAGAGGAAGAGACTATGAAGCGCCGTCGCATTGAAGAGCTGAGTTGGGATCGAGCCGAAAAGCTCGTTATCGTGGAGATTGAGACGGCGGAGGTAAATAAGCGAGCCAAGCTCCGAGGGGATGTAGCCACGGAGTTGCTTTCCGGCGAGGGAGATTCCAACGACGCGTGAGCCGGAGGAGTCTGAGATGTTCATACAGGAGATGCCGGTCCAACGGCAAGGATCGGAGTCATTATCGTTCCAATCGGAAAAAGCGGAGGAGGCGGTGGAAGATTGATCGACGGCGGATTTGAGGGAGAGTAAGGCGAGACCGTCGGGGGAGAGAGAAATAGAAGGAGACGAATTGATTAGAAGATGGAGAAGAAGAGAGAGAATGATCATTTCTCTCAATTTTGGATTTTTCTGTTTCTTCTTTACTCTCAGAGTTAATTAACAGAGAGTGAAGGAAGGTGACGGAGGAGATTGGTTGGTCCTTTGGAAGCTATTTATTTATGTTAGTTATACCCTTTTTTATCATATTGTAATCAATGATTAATCACAATTTCAACAACATTATATCAATTTTTCTGTAAATAAATTATGCTACTAAACAAATACTATTTTTTAGGACGAAAACTTGTATCTTACAACTAGTTTGTTAAGTCTTGTTGTAATATGTATTCAAATTCGATAATGTGCGTGTGTAGATTGTTAATAATAAAAATTATATATTATTTACCTTTTTTTTAAATTAACACAACCCATATTTTAATAATTATTTTTAAAAAGTAATTGGATTCTATTGGTAGCACAAATTTTTTAAATAAAAATAAAATAAAATTAGTAATGATGAAAAACGTAAGTGATGATATCGCTAATTCTTACTGTTTTTATTATTTGTAATTAACAGATTGATGATACAATCAAACTCAATCTCTATAAACTTCTGCTCTTAAGGATGTGTATATTTGATGATAGATCGGTTTCATCATTTTCTACTGACTGTTGGGACTATAGTTGTGACTATTAGACTTTGAAAAAGGTTTAAAAAGTATGACATGTGGAATTAACTGCACCCGATTGATTTACTTTACTCAAAAAGAGAGGAAAAAATTGTCACAGTAGTCCTCACAAACACGAATTACAAGTGTAGATTAGGGTAATTAACAGAGGGATTAAAGTGAAGGGACTAATAACAAATCAAAGAGGTACGGAACATAAACGTATTAGTAACTCCTTGGGAACTGTTACGGTCCCTCACTTTGCCGCCAAACCAAATTCCCTGCCTTTGACACGTGTTCACACTCTCTCAAATTCTCTAATATCATAGGAACCTTTTTTATTATTCTACTTGAGTATTATAAACTTTTTATCATTATTTCAACTTTGCGACCTGCGTTTTCATACAATCTCTTTTCCTTAATCAAATAAATTAAAAGGAATTTTGAGTAATTGACATAATCAAATTATACTATTATTTGGGCTATGTTGTAAATATCACCTTACAATCATTAAAACATGCTTAGAAGCAAATGAAGGTAATATAATCTATGATACTATCTTATTTGAGGTTAATTATGAGATGCAACTTGGAAAATGAGACTAAATCAATTTATCAAAATATCTAGAGTGTGTCTACTCCTATCATATATTAATATCATTGTTGCCAGTATCGAAAGTGGCATCCATACACATTTATTTCGTTTTGGTTGGTTTTGGTCAAGTTCAAATTTAGTTCAGATCCAGAAATAGAACCGAACTAATATGGTTATTTATCATTTTGGTATGGATCCCGACCAATATACGCAATCGTAGGTGTAACATGTGTAGTAGTTCGATTTGTAGAATTGACCAACAAATTGCCCTCACGTGCTACCATACATATATTGTCTCGGTACGCTGTGAACATCAGAAGAATCATACATTTTTTTTTATATAAAAATGGGCATATATATGGATTTCTACGTTTAATCATGATTTGGAGTGATCTATTATAATTTTTACACCAAGATTATTAATGATGAGATCAGCATATTGGAAGAAGGTGATGCACTCATTTTTGTTTTCTTTTATGATGCACTCATTGATTCAACCATTTCGATGAGTTTCTCTCAAGAAACCGTAATCCTTTTGCTTCGCATCCAAGTCATATTATTTTCTTATTTTCTTTCTGATTATTTTTCTATGTTGTATTATTTTTGCTCCCATGTTATCATGAGGCAGACCCGATTGTATCATTAGCTAAACTTAGGTACGTGTAAAGTTTTATATGAAGATATCGATGAATAACATAATAGCGTGTGCAGTGCCGTGCCAACATATTAAGACTGAAGCAACATAATAAATTGACTCTTTCCAATTTTTGGTAACAGATAAATGAATGATAGTATTGTCCAAACTCGTTCTAAAACTTTCTCAGACATTCATATTATATTTTCATTGCTAGTTTCTTAATTTTTACCAATGTTCTTGCTATTGCTTACAATTACTTTAATTCATATAATAATAAATTTATCCCACCTATTTTACTAAATGGAATATTTTTTTTTGTCCCATGCTAAATGGGTTTAGTCGAGTGTTATTTAGTACTCAACCTAATTAGCTATGACTCAGATTACATTGAATTTAACATATTGACACTTGTATAAATCATCGATAAGTTGAGCTTCATTTTTTTTTTTTTTGGGAAGTGGTTTTCATTCAAATTAAAACAGTGTCCGCAAGACCTGATTTTGCTAAGGCATATGCATGACAAGACAATAGGTCTCTCTGGTTTGGTGTATTGGAATAAGATTATCACTTTTCTTAGCTTTGTTCCTTTTGTCAGTATTTAACTGGTTTACAATGTTCCAAGTTAGGAGCGTCAGGCATGAAGTGATGAATTTGGTTCTCTCAACACTCAAGAACCCGACACTTGGAAAAAAAAAAAGATAAACTCAAGCTTGGTAAGATGGTTTCCTCTGCGCTACTTTATGAGAATCTGAGGACAGGAGTTCACAACTCTATTGATTTAACCGAAGGTGAAGCTATATCTTTTGAGTAGGTTTAGTTCAGCAGCAGGTTTTTACGGTGAAGTAAAATGAAGTTGCTTAGCACGAGATTTAGCAGATTATAGGGAGTATCCGCATTTCGTGTACAAGGTTAGGACACAGCAAACGAACTTGTCTTACCCTTGTGCGTATATTCATCATACCCATCTACAGACTTAACAGAAGAGAATCTCCTGGACCCAAAAAACCAGAAAACTACACAGAAGAGTATCCAAATCGACGGCGAATTTTACCACATTCCTCACATGTGGAGAAAAAACTAGACTCGTTCTCTGACACAAAATCAAGTTCCACATCGGAACTATGAACCACAATCAATATTCACTCAAAACACGACAAAAGGAAGTCCAGAAACTCATCGGAGTTATACCACAATCAATATTCCTCTGGTTTTTCCACTCCATGCAGAACAGCTTTTTTTCATACTGTAACATGAGCTGTGACCATATGCACACGTACGTACAAGCACCCAAATCTTAACGATAGTTGCTAATACTTCAAAACCAAGCTGAAGCAACATACTATCATGAATATCATCTGGCGAGAAACCAACTTTAGATTCATACTCAATGATCAAAGACTTAGACTTACAATTAAACCGTTTTTGCTGCCACACCAGGAGTCGCATTGAGGTTGTACACATCAACAAGTTCTGAGTTACCAATCGTGAAGTTGGATCTTCCACCCATCACATAGTGCTTCCCGTTGAAGCCACTAGCGAAACATCCCCATCTCGGATGCCTCAGAGACGCTATGAAAGTCCATATGCCCGTCTCTGGATCATACACCTCAGCACACGACAGACTCTCACCATCTACCCCATGACCTTCCACCACATAAACAAGCCCATTCACCTCAGCGCAACCAAAATCAAACCGAGCTTCCTTCAGGTCACCTAGTCTGCTCCACCTGATTTCATTTCAACAATCAAAGAAAATGTTCTAAATTTGAAACTTCGTTTATAAAATCCACTCAATCATTGGATCAAAGTTCACAAAGGATGCTGAAATCAAGAACAAGAAGAACATGTTGAGGCAAGTATCATACTGATAAACATTGGACGATGCAACATGAGAACCGTTGATCAAAGCGCAACCAGAAATAAGAAGGAGCTTCCCGTCAACCACAACCACCTTAAATCCTGTTTTTGCAGGACCGAGCATCAGTGGAAGAGATGATAGCTTATGCCCCAGATAGTCCATCACCTCCCAGTGGTTCTAGATATAGATCTCTGCACTGTGGCTTGAAACAGGATGATGGACAAGCCAGTGAAAAGGTTTTAGAAAAAAAGGAGAGCAAAACAGGAGCTTATGCCTACAGCTGTAAATCCTGGAGGTTTCACTGGCCCAAACTGACAAGATCCAGGGACAGTAACTAGGGAGAAACAAATGTTTGCACTAGACGAGCAAGAAGATTCTTCACTGTTAGAAATAGTAAGAGGTGTCAGTATATATAAAGCATATGAAACACAATTAGAAAGAGAAATATCGTAGATGCTAACCTACGCAAACTAAGGCTGTCTTTAATTATCTTCCTCAAGTACAACGGATGATAAAATCGATGGATCAAACACTTTTCAAAATCAAAGTCCAGTCCGCATGAGTTTAGAAATGGCTTGATGCATTTTAAAGATCTGACTTACGCTTCCTAAGCAATACTTGTATGATCGATGGTCCTTTCTAGTGAATCTAAAGAAGGAAGATTGAAGAATATACTGAATAAAAAGGCTCAGGATGTTTCCAGGTAATCCCTGGAGACCCCAAGGTACAGAATCACTATATCCATGGTGTTCTGCAGAATAACGACTCTCAGTGTAATCATGTCCACAATTCATGAAATCAAGGTTCAAATTCTCCTCTTGGCGAAAGTAAGAGTCATAAGAGAAAGGCACAGTAGGAGATCAAGTCTAAAAGACAGATCATGATCTCTAAGACCTATTACCTTACGGAAAGTTAAAAATTCCCCACCACTCTCTGTTCTCTAAGACCATTTATCTTCAACTGAAAATGTCATGTGAGCCTCAGATTGACCACATTCTTCCACATTTGTTGTGTGATCATCACCAATCAAATCAAAGACAGATGACTCTGAAATTTCTATAAGATCTGAAAAGTTTCATTAGAATAAAAATCAAGAGGATATACATGCTGAAAAAGAAAACTTGAGCATGACGTTACATGAAAGCAAAAAAAAATCTGACTTGCCTCTTTCAGAAAGTAGGTTCTGCTTTATCGTTTGATGAACTTCCTGCATAAACACACTTGCAACATGGGCAGAATAGGACCAGATTTTCATAGATGATGAGTTTGGAGACCTTACCTACTCCGGAAATGCTGACAAAACAGGAGAATGACTCTAACCCAAGAAACAACAACACAAACAAAGCCGATGATGATGGTTAATAATGTTCGGTGGTTGTGATGAGCAAAGCTTTTGGAATGCTCTCTATAACGACGACGTGTTTGGTGCGAACACCACCAATAATGAAGAAGACCATTACATGATCGACAGTAGACAATTTTTGAACGAAGAAGAGATTGATTTTAGTCAGCTCAACAGCTTGAATAGTTCATGATTGATGTGGTTGATTTGTTTAATCCTTAGGTATTACTAGTATGTGTAACGATGTTGTAAATTTTCTCATCTTGGAATTATATAAAACTTGTTTTGATCATCTTATCTCGTTGATTTTCTTGTTACAGTCGCTAATTAAGCAGAACATCAGTCTCAGGATTAGTATCAAAACCTATGTAATCTCATTTGTATGAAAAGAAAATCATCTTGCAGTTTTTATGGAATATAGAAAAGAAGACAAGACATATAACAAACAAAACTTGGGCAGTGGGATTACATAAAAGTGAAACAAGTGACTTGCCTCTTTGAGGATGTAGGTTCTGTTTTATAGTTTAATGATGAACTTGAGCAGATTCGTAGATCATGAGTTTTTGGAGACCTTACCTATTCCTCAAACGTTGTCTTTCAGACTGTGGAAATCAGAATCCAGATATTCAAATAATCATTTGCCTAGTTAACAAGTGATACAAATAGAAAGAAAGAGCAAAATGGAATTATATGTTATGGTGCAGACTGATAATGCAAAGAACTGACCTATCCAGCAGAGAAAGCAGGAACGATGATGATTGTGCTACTTTTTTGCCGAGATCCGAATGAGAAACTGAAGTTACACAAAAGTGAATTAAGGACGCAGTGAAGATTCCGTTGACAAAAGCGAAGGGGTCCAAGAGTAAACAGTAGAGACATCTCTCATAGAAGAAGCTCTTACAAAAGCAAGAACGACAACCTCATCCGATGACCATCTTGTTGAAATGAAAGAAGAATCAAATGAAGATGAAAATTATGAGAGTAACTTTTTAGTGTTAAATGTTATGATGAATGGTAATTCCACGTTACAATACTACCACGCTAATCATCTAGTAATATATTGAATATGTCATCTGGAAACACTATGGAGGCTCGTTAACCAGTTTTATTGGGACGAGAAGAACAATTACGATGCGGCTTAAAGCCAATGGTTGAAGTTGAAAAGAATGTTTATTTCTGAGATCGATGTTTGTTGTAAGATTTTGTAATTAAGAAATAACATTTATTTTTAGTCTTTTCATTGTTTTTGAGACATATTACTTCTCTCGGCTCCCCCTGCTCGCTCGCCGTCCGGTAAAAATCTCTTACTGCTGAAGGCAAGTCAGAGTCTTGCTCTTCTCTTTCTTATTTAGGCTTTTGTTTGCTGCTTTGTGGACTGAATATATATTATCGGATTCTAACACTGGGAACTCATTTATTTAGCTACGAAATTGGTTGGGCGATGTATATCATCTCTGCTATGTTAGAACATCCTTTTGGTGTTTGGTTCTTGCGCAACAGTTTGTTCGACAAAATTACCCAATGAACATTATCCCCTCTTTGTTTCAGGAACAATTCTTGTGTTCCAAATTTTGTCATGACGAGCCTGATATAGTTAACAGCAGAAGAAGCTGCAAAGAACAGAGGGAAAGTTCTTTCCATGTACCGAAAATTACTGAGGAGCATTAACTCACCGAAACTGCAACTCAGTTACGCTGCAAGGAGATTTCAAAACACAACATTGCCGATCTCATCCGTACCGGTGAATATGCTCTTTCCCAATTAAAACAAGGCAAAATCCCAAATAACATTACCCAGTATTGACTATCGAGGCACTTTGTTGTTTCCATTGGCATTTCGTCATCCTTAGAGCATACATTTTCGTTTATTGGAAACCTTTAAACATTCAATCGACTTTACTATACGACGTTCTGGTCCAATGAAGTGTGAACAAATTACTGATTGCTGAATGCCCAACAAGCTAAGTTAGGAGTCAAATATTTTAACATACAGATGGGTCAGTTGTCCAAAATTGGCTACGAACTCATGTAAACTATTAATAGTAAGAATTGTTTTCTTTCACAAATCCAGGGTTTAACAAAATTGCTGAATTGTAATTCGACCAGAACATACTGGATCATATTTTAAGATTCTCCCAAAACTTGCATCAGGAAATTATCCGTTCTAAAACTTTTACTAGTCAATGAAATTGCTCTCTCATCCTGAGTTCGACCCCTTCTTCTAGCTTCTGAGCTTTTTGATTTCCAATCTGTGTCCGTCTCATAGCTGAATAAAACAGAGAAAGATGAAGTATCATATGTCACAACTTGTACAAATTTACTTTAATGTCTTCGTATGTTTTATGGAAACGTGTGTTCTGAAAAGAAAAATCTCACATTTAAGAGCTGACCCGGCAAGACATGTAAGCCTTGATTTAGTATTTGTCTCGGCTAACGGTTTAGCATTCTCTTTAGCCGCCATTCGCATGTCCCAAACACGAATGATCCCATCAGAAGATGCAGAAGCAACCAAGTATGGATCTTCTGATGCACCATCGCTGTCATTCCTGGTAAGCGCGACGACACCTTTGATGCGAGCTGGGTGAGCATCTTGTATGGAATAAGCAAGCTTCCCGCTATTTATGTCCCAAGCTGTTATGGCCCGATCCTCACCAGCTGTAAACAGAGTCCCACTCTGTTGCAAATTAAGCAAACATTTTAGCCAAGGAATAAAATTTCCTGAATCAAAACCATCACCATTTCCAGTAATAAAACTTCAACAGAATATCAACAAGTAACCGGAAGAACTCTATTGATCCAAGGAACTAGTTTTTGGGGGCTTTAGAATGGTGGGCTCTTTTTCCAAATTCAAAACTACAGCAACATAAACTAAAACAAAACAAGAGTTCCACTCTGAAGCAGATTGAAGAAAAGAAGCAAACATTTAGTATTGCAATTTATCAACCTCAAATCAGAGTCTAGGACTGACTACTAAGATACTCTTAAATCAGACTCTTTTCGTCGCTTCAAGAAGGTGGGCTCTTCTGCTTTTTACATCTTGAGAACATAAGAACAAGCATTGAAAAGAAACAAGAACAGCTCTAAAACCATCTTTATGTAGCATTAAACAAACATAAAAACCGACATGCTTGGTGAGGAGATTTTTCTGCCAAGAATCTCAAAGTTACTTACTTTAGACATGATTTATCTGCCAAGAATCTCAAAGTTACTTACTGTAGACATGCACAAATCTTATTGAGAAATTGAAAACAAGTTGAGTACAAGTTAATTTAGAGAGAGAGGGAGATAAGTAAGAGAAAATCTCACATCTCCAGGAGAAGCACAGAGTATACGCTTGTGGCTAGTATTGTCGAGCTCGAGAAGAAGCTTGGCATCCTCTGATTGATGAACTCCAACTTTACTATTCACCACCATGAAAAACCTTTCCCCACTCGGATCGAATTTCACAAGACTCGCTTCGTGCCCTAACCTGCAACAGAAACTCCTCTTTCCTCTCACGAGATTCAACATCGCAAAGCACTCGTCACGGTAAACGGCCAAAGCGAGCTTCCCAGAGGGATGAATCGCAAGATCGTTGACCGCTTTCTTATGAGGACGAAAGGACTTGAGGAGAACGAAAGGATCGGTGTCGAAGATAGCGACGGAGCCATCAGCAGCAGCGGAGATGAGATTACGAGGAAAAGAGAGTGAAGACGGAGTGTAGAAGGAGAGAGCAGTGATGGAAGCGGTGTGATTGTGGTCAAGGAGAGAGCCGAGTGAAGAGGCGGAAGGGAGATCGTAGAGATGGATGGTATCGTCGGAGCCGCCGGAAGCAGCGGCGGGACCGGAGCAAGCGACGGTGGTGATTGAGGAGATGTGGGAAGGGTAAGAGAAGAGAGGGGAAAGGGTTAGCGTTTGATTGTCGGCGTCGTGTTTTGTGGGTTTAAGCTTGAAACCCCATATAAATCTCTCGTAAGAACCTGCAATGATGCTCATTCTCTCTCTCTCTCTTTCTCTGCTCAAAGTAAAGTGTTTGATTGAAAGCTATTAGGGTTTTAGGATTTTATCAATCGATTTACTCGCTTGTGTTTTTCAATAAAATGGAATCATAATCAAACCAGACACTAAACCGATTAGATTTCTGGTTCATGGTTCAAACTTGTTTGATCGATTGAACCGAAATTATATATTGTCATTAGTTAACTAGTTTGTTGTTTTTTTTTTATCCAGAGTATTTCATTTTTCTATTACCAAAGTTATATGTTTTTTTTTAGTTTAAAGAAGTTAATCCCGCTAACGGCTAAGGTTTAATTTGTAGGATGTGAAACGTTAGGTTTTAAATTTTGCCCAATTTTTTTGTTGAATTTTTTTTAGATTAAATTTTAAATCTTAAAACAAATTTTTTTGTTTACATTTTCTAGAGATTTCTTTTTCTCTTTTAAATTTCTTTTCAAGTTTCAACGTTATTATATTTATAGACGAAGTCTGCCATAACGAGCTCACATCTCTCGGTGCCACGCGCCGCTTTCTGCGAACTCCACCAATGTCATTTGATGATTTGGTGGAATGTGAGATAAAAATGCTAAAATGAGATAACGTAATTTAACTGACAATTTGTATATATTTTCCACTAACTTTTTTGATGAAAAGCGCCAAAACATACACACTATTTGCAACCATAAATCTAGAAAAGGTTAACCACAAACTCTAAACTCTTCAAAGGGTTAGTGTAATCCCACTAACAGAATAACCAAAACAAAATTTTAAGCAAAATCAAAAATTAGAAAAATCAGAATTTACTAAACAATTATGAAAACGCACCTCAACTTCCTGAAACTAGAAAAAAGAAGAGTCAAATTTAATTTATGTAGAAAAAAGAACCGTTCATTAGTCAATTAAAATATTAATAAAATCACGGTAATGCCGTTCTGATTTTTTTTTTAAATTACACAGGGTTTTAAGTACTACCACTCGAATATCCCCTTCTCTCTCTCTCTCCCTTTCATTCAATCCATGTATCGATGTAAAGAACAAAAACCCTAATTCCTCACTTTAATTCCTCTTGATTGTTAACCTTTTATGAAGCCTCCGTGGCCGGTCTTAATATCTCCTGTATGTTCTGTTCTGTTCTTCGGTTCTTTCTTTTGGTTGTTGTTATTGTTGCTGGTTCCACACGTGTTCTTCGCAGCTTTATTTTTAGTGGTCTTTTTGCAAAATTCGTGTTTCTATTAATCGTCGATTGTTCCGGTTTTTGTGGAGCAGACAGTTTCCTCTGAAGCCATTTTTTAATCCTTGTACTACGCAGCTTTATTTTTAGTGGTCTTTTTGCAAAATTCGTGTTTCTATTAATCGTCGATTGTTCCGGTTTTTGTGGAGCAGACAGTTTCCTCTGAAGCCAATTTTTTATCCTTGTACTACCGTTATTGCAATTTTCAGGATCGATGTCTTGAGTAACTTTTCTGTTTTTTTTTTTGTATTCTTATCTGGGTTAAGATCCTTTCTTAGAGCTAAGGTAATTTCCGTAATCAATTTTGATTATTTTTATTTGTTTGTTTACCCAATCAATGATTCATTGTTCGTTACCTCAGAATTCAGAAGAAAGGCAAGATATTTCGTAAGATAGTTTCATGATATTTTTGTTTCTTGGTACTGATTCCTTCTCCGTTTCATGTTTCTGGAAATTTTTTAGGTCAGAGTTCCCAGGTGAGGGTTGATTATGGATGTGACCGAGCTCGAGGAGAATCTATTCGCGGCTAGCGATGCCAAGGTTCGTTTTCCAAATGAAATGTTTGAAATCAATTTTAAAATTAAAAGGGACTTATAATCATATGCGTCTTTTTGGATTGCTTTTGTTTTTCGATGTTTAGGGCTAAATCTGCAAAAAGAACTTTTCTTAAAATAGTAATTGGGTGTCTTAGAGAACCATTTATTCATTATCTGACTTTAAGATGCTAGCTTTTGTGTGGAGATTTATGGTCTTGTTCTTCAATAATGTGCTCTATGCTTATGCTAAAGCTTATGTTTATGGAAACGCAGTTACATGGAGATATGTGCAAGGAACTATCTGGAGTTCTCTGCAAGGTACTCTCAATCTTCCCGTCGTTGGAAGGAGCAAGACCTCGTAGTAAATCTGGGATTCAGGCCTTATGTTCTTTACATATTGCACTTGAGAAGGCAAAGAATATTCTTCAGCACTGTTCTGAGTGTAGTAAACTTTACTTGGTGAGTTTCCTCTCTCTCTCTCTTTTTGAACGAGTTTTACGCTTTCTCTTTTGTGTTTTTGTTTCTTTAATATTTTTTCATTTTCCAATCTAAGCAGGCCATTACAGCGGATGCTGTTCTTTTAAAATTTGAGAAAGCGAAAGTTGCTCTCATCAACAGTCTTAAACGTGTTGAAGATATTGTTCCTAGCTCAATTGGGTCACAGGTAATTTTCATTCAGTTGCACGTATTTTCATTGTGATGATTAAGACAGGTTCATTTGTATTTTGGTACTGATGTCCCGAAAATAAGCCTCAATGGATTTTTTTTTTTTTTTGGCTTGTTGAATTTAGAGATCTGATTATTATAGTTTTCTATTGAAATTTCCTAGCTGAGAAGTCTAACTTTCGATTATGATCACTTCAGATTTTGGAAATTGTTGGTGAACTAGAGGACACTAGGTTCTTGCTTGATCCATCAGAGAAGGAAGTTGGTGATCAGATCATTGCACTACTCCAACAAGGGAAAAAATTTGACAACTGTAATGACAACACCGAGCTTGAAATTTTCCACCGCGCAGCTACTAGACTCAGTATCACTTCTTCTAGAGTGGCTCTGGCGGAACGACGAGCTCTAAAGAAACTAATTGACAAGGCACGCGCAGAGGAAGACAAGCGTAAGGAATCAATCGTGGCATATCTTTTGCATCTTATGAGAAAATGCTCCAAGCTATTCAGAAGTGAGATTTTGGATGAGAACGACTCTCAGGGTTCAACACCATGTTCTCCTACTGTTCAAGGTTTTAATGAAGATCCTGGAAGTGTTCATGGGTTTGGCCGTCAGCTATCTAGGTTTGGTTCTTTGAACTTCAAGCCCATCAACAGTCCGAAATCAGGACAGATGCCCGTTCCACCTGAAGAACTGAGATGTCCCATATCTTTGCAACTTATGTGTGATCCTGTCATTATTGCTTCAGGGCAAACTTATGAACGGGTCTGTATTGAGAAATGGTTCAGTGATGGGCATAATACTTGCCCAAAGACTCAACAGCAGCTCCCACATCTCTCCTTAACTCCCAATAACTGTGTTAAAGGTCTTATTGCGAGCTGGTGTGAACAGAATGGAACCCAAATCCCTAGTGGACCGCCGGAATCTCTAGACCTCGACTACTGGAGACTAGCTCTCTCTGACTCCGAGTCCAACTCATGTAATTTGAAGGGCATACAAATTGTTCCTTTGGAGGAGAATGGTACTACTGTTGTCGAACGGCAATACACAGAAGAAAGTTTTGTGTCTGATGATGATGATGATGAGGATATTAACATAAATGTACTTGAGAGATATCAAGATTTATTGGCTATCTTAAACGAAGAGGAGGACTTGGATAAAAAAGGCAAGGTTGTAGAAAAGATCAGGCTATTACTGAAGGACGATGAAGAGGCCAGGATCTTCATGGGAGCAAATGGGTTTGTTGAAGCCTTGTTGCGGTTTTTAGGATCAGCTGTAGATGAAAATAATGCGGCAGCGCAGGAAAATGGAGCTATGTCTTTGTTCAACTTAGCCGTCAACAATAACAGGTTAGTCCCTCGTGTTCATGTCGGTAATAACAATAACAGATTGTGACTTTCTCATTACGTTTTATGTTTCTCTTTTTCATGGTCTGCAGGAACAAAGAATTGATGTTAACTTCCGGGGTAATTCCGCTGCTGGAGAAAATGATCTCTTCTGAGTCCCAAGGTTCAGCGACTGCGCTTTATCTTAATCTTTCATGTCTTGAAGACGCCAAGCCTGTGATAGGTTCAAGCGAAGCAGTGCCTTTGCTTGTCCATATTCTTCAGGGGGAAGCTGAAAACCAGTGCAAGCTCGATGCTCTTCACGCGATCTACAATCTGTCCACATATTCCCCCAACATTTCTGCTCTCCTTTCATCTAACATCATCAAGAGCCTCCAAGGCCTTCTCGCATCGACCGGTGAACATTTGTGGATCGAGAAGTCATTAGCCGTATTGCTAAATTTAGCTTCGAGCCAGCAGGGTAGAGACGAGGCGGTATCATCACAAGGCATGATCAGCAGTCTAGCAACAGTGCTAGACATGGGTGACACGGTAGAGCAAGAGCAGGCTGTTTCGTGCCTTTTGATTCTATGCAACGGAAGAGAGTCTTGTATCCAGATGGTGCTACAAGAAGGTGTGATACCATCATTAGTGTCAATCTCAGTGAACGGGACTCCACGAGGCAGAGAGAAGTCTCAGAAGCTTCTAATGCTGTTCAGGGAACAGCGGCAGCAACGGGACCAGCCATTACCAAACAGAGATGAGCTACCACCACAAAAGGAAGCTCCCCGGAAATCTCTCTCAGAACCAATGTCTGTCCATGGATCAGCTTCAGCTCCGGATTATGAACCGAGAGTTTTGTCGAAATCGATGTCGAGAAGAAAGTCGTTGACAAGACCGTTCAGTTTCTTCTGGAAGAAAAGCTACTTGGTTCGCTAGTGAGTGAATGACATGTACAACCTTTGTATGTAAAGCTTTGTTTTTTGTTATTTCGTACAAGTTACAAAACGTCGGCACATAGAGAAGAAGATATGTACAGGCCCCATTGTGATTACACTCGATTTTGCTGCCTTTTTGGTTAGCCCAAAAAAATGTATATCAGATTAATAAAATAAAAATTATAACATAATTACACAAGCCTCTTCTACAAAGCATCCTTACTGAGTTTATTGTAGCTTCTTATGTTTAACGGTTACTTAGAATATGAAATCAAAGAAATGAACAGAAAAAATTATAAAGGTCTATTGGTTTGTGTGCTAGTGTATACGAATCCGTATATTGCATGTTGTTATGGAAAAAAAAAGAAAGAAAAAAGAGTAAAAAAAAAAAACTTAAAAGAGCTCAGGTGGTGGTCGAGTATGAATCATCAGAACGCGAACATGTGACCGAATCGGCGCTTCTGCTATTTCTTTTCATGGGATTCTGGATCCAACCAGTCTCAGATTGACGATTGGGAAAGCGAGCAGTTAATTTCGATTTCAGATTCGATTCGATTCAATTAGGATCTCGGGTTCGGATATTTAATTGTCACAAACTTAACCAGGTTTATATCTAATTCGAATATATATTGGTCTAGCTCGCAAAAAATTAATATATATATATATATATATATTTATATGCATATGGCCCATTGGTTATAATTTATAAAACCTATCAACGGCCCAGTATCATGAGCATTTCCAGACCGTCCAGAATAGGGATCTCAAAACTTGTGAGGCAGTTTGTAATTATTGAAAATCGTGGGTAATTATGTTAATACCGAAAGTCATGGGGTCATTTGGTAATTACCAAGAGTAACGGGGTATATTTGTAAATAGGAAAACTTGTTGGGTCATTTTTTAATTACTAGAAGATTGGGGGCATGTGTTATTACCCAAAGTGTTGGGGCGATTTAGTGTATTCCAAAAGTTATAGGGCAATTTTGTAATTACCAAGAGTAACGGGGTATTTTGAAAATACAAAAACTTGTGAGGCAGTTTTGTAATTATTGAAAGTCGTAGGGTAATTATGTTGATACCCAAAGTCATGGGGTCATTTGGTAATTACAAAGAGTAACGGGGTATATTTGTAAATAGGAAAATTTGTTGGGATATTTTTTAATTACCAAAAGATTTGGGGCATGTGTGTTATCACCCAAAGTGGTGGGGCGATTTAGTGTAATCCAGAAGTTATGGGGCAATTTTGTAATTACCAAGAGTAATGGGGTATTTTGCTAATACGAAAACTTTTGCGGCAGTTTTGTAATTATTGAAAGTCGTGGGATAATTATGTTAATACCGAAAGTCATGGGGTCATTTGGTAATTACCAAGAGTCACGGGGTGTATATGTAAATAGGAAAACTTGTTGGGTCATTTTATAATTACTGAAAGATTTGGGGTATTTATGTTATTACCCAAAATCGTGCCGTGAATTCCAGAAGTTATAGTTTTGAATTACCAAGAGCCTCTGATAGTAACAAGATATGGGATCATTGATAGTTACGAAAGACAAAATATCAGATTTACTTTCCAAAAAAACAAATATAAAAAATCTTAATCACCCAAAAAAAATGGAATTCGAATCTATGACACACGCTTTTGGGCAATTAGAAAGATCAAATGAACAAAAGCACTATTTTTGTGGGAAGTTTTGAAACACGGACTGTTCAATTTAATTCAGTTTAATTTCTACCCAGTAAGGTTTCGTCCGGACGTTCATTCGTGGACTTAATTACTGCTTCCTGATTGGATTTGGAAAGAAGGTTTTGCCGCGGGAGATCGAGAAGTTAGGTCTTCATCAAGCTGGTTTTCTTGCTCTTGGTTACACTGAAGCTGTTGCACTCTCAGGTACTCCTCTTCTTCCATTTTTCTTTTAACGGAAATTATTGCTTATGATTCGAGTCTCTGAGTGACACGTTTCCCCTGGAAGAGTCTAGTTTCGACATATGTTTACTACTGCCTCATGATTTGAATTGTTTTTGATTGTGTTCATGGACTTTTGCATTTTCTCATAGTTTTCACGAGATTGAATTTTTTTTTTTCGAATATTACTTATTCATATGCTTCGAAAAAAGTAAAAGTACAGGTTCTTGGTCTGTAGTTCTTGTGTTTGTATCATGTATCCCCAAAAAAAACTGGTTTACATAAGTTGCGTTTCAAGTTAGTCGTAACTAGTTAAGGTGTTGTAGGTCGAAGGGACATTTCTTGATGGTAAAAAGTTAATCACCGTTCATGAACCCATTTCTCGTGAAAACGGGAACCTTGAACTAGTTCTGCATGGATCTTTCCTTCCAGGTTCGTGGTGTGATCTTTTGCCATATCATGCTGCTTTAAGTGACATATTTTTTTTATGAGGCATCGTGAAGAAGTAATTATATTGTTTATGTGGAGAGATTATGATATGATTGTGGCTCGTTTTCAGTCCCTTCACTGTATAAATTTCCAGAAGCTCATGAGGAAGTAATTCCTGGCGATATAAAATATGGAAATGGAAGTATAATAATAAATCATGGAAGGAAAGTTGTAGTCCTGAAAGTCGTAAACACAGGAGACAGACCAGTATTAATTTTTCATTTCAACTCTTAATGGTTTTATAGATAGAGATAGATTCACGAAATCCGTTATACTTAATCAAAATATATATATAGAGTAGTGATAGCAAAACCATCATCTATAATGTGGTCGTGTAGGAAAGGTAAATAAGCTATAAATTTAAAAGTAAAAAGCTTCTGCTACTAGAGGAGGTGATGGTAAGTAGGAACAACCTTTTGATGGACCCTAATTTATTTAGAGGGTTTATGAAGCATCTAGACAAATTGTGTAAAAAAATTTGGTGTTTCTTTCTTGCTTGATTTTCATCTCACATATTCTTTTTTAGCCTTGTGTTCATCTGTCTATACAATCCAATCGATGAGAGCTCTGTTACTGACAACTGATATAGGCCATCTAAGACCTTGAAACATGTCATTCATCATTTTGCACATACTGGCAACAAAAATCAATGGCTACATATCCAAATTGGTAGCAGAGCTTTGGTAAAGTTTCAGAAAAAAATTCAAATACTCTTGTAATGAACTATTCAATATTTGATCACCTGGCGGGCTTAAGACAAGAGAGAAGTCCAAAACCTCACGATTTGATTGATTTGTGCTTTCAGTAGCTCTGCCGCATTATTGGCATGTGGAATCAGTCAAAAGGTTCCATATGAAATGTGGTGAATGATCAAGGAGTAATATTGTTGTACATGAGGATCCATTATAGAACAATAAAGTGGTGTCTCTTTCTTTTCTTTTTAATGGCATGGAGCCACTAGTGGACTTCCATGGTTCTTGTGGCCTTGTGGGGTAATAAGCATCTACATCATTACATTAGCAGAACAGATATATTGTTATCTTCTTCTCCTATATTAAATGGTGCGTGTCACCATCTTATTCACGTTTAATATCTTCTTCGCTTTTGCATTTGGAGTCATTTTAACAACTCATTTCATTTTATTTTCATGGTTCAAAATCAGTCATAATGGATTTACGAGTTTTACCAGGTTTCTGATCTTAAAGATATCAAATTACTTGTCTTGTGTATCCGTATTTTGTTAGTTGTTATTTTCCAAAGGAAGTAAAGTGAAGTTAACCGTTTGTAAGTCTTTGTATAAGAACAAAGCTCGATGCATTGAGAATTTTATTATTTTTTAAAATAGAAGGACAAATAGTTTTACAATTTCTGCAATCTTATAAGATCAGGATGACCAAAATAAAAATAAAATAAAATACAAGTACGAGATCATACATAGCTGGAAACTACGTGAATGCAGGCTTGGGTAAAGATAACCTTGATGTGCATTTATCCCTATATTTTATTTATAAATTATACCTTCGCCGATAAGAGATATGTCCACGAGGAACATATTATATCTCTGTAGTCTATATTATGTTCTCTTTTTTTTCATTTTATTTTATTGCACAAAATCAATAGTTTGGTTGGCATAACATGAATTCAAAGTTACAAATATAAAATGCATCTCCAAGTCATTGTCTTTGTGCATATACGGTTAGGTCACAACTGACCTGTCCACACGGTTCCTTTATATTAATTCAGATTTCAGACAAGGTCTAATAAATTTAATGGATATGACAATTATTTGTATCAACAAGCATCCAATAATTCTGGAGAATTATATTTATAATAGGTTATTACCATAGTGGTTGTCAATAATTGACTATACATCGTCTTCTCAAAGTATCTACCGATTAGATTCCAAGGTATTATTATTGAGAGATTTGAGGATCGTCCAAGGAAATCGCCAAATTTAATAATTTGATTATTTTGTTGATCAGAATCACAAGAGCATGTGCTTAATTAAATTTAAAACCTGTATAATGTAACTAACCTAGAGTTAAACAAACCAAAAATAAAAAGTTAACCTAGAGACAGTCAATGCCCATGAGTATATGCATGTCGTTGGGGTGTTTTTTTAAATCCAATCTGTCTTATATTGGAAAGAATAGGGAAATAACAACTTATGAAAGAGTATGAACTTTTAATATATGAGATAAAAATATAAAAATATTTGATTTAACATAAACTTTTCGGAGAACAATTCTTTCTTATATCAAAAACCCATAATAGAAATATAAGCATGTAATAAACGACTCTGAATAAGTTATTTTTATTCTACCATAGACATTTATACTAGTATTGATAGACCCGGATTTTAATGGTTCTTCCAGATTCCAGATGATTGAGTAAAACTCTTTGGTATGAGATTATAAATCTTAAGCCATATGTGGATAGGTTTTGAATTATATTCTGAATTGTAAATCTGCATACAAAAAGATGCTTATGAATTAAGATAAAACACACATGATTCTCTAGCTATCTAGATATCCGAAATCTATTACATTAAGATATCAAAATTCGTTTGAAAGACTTTGCTATATGATGGATTTGTGTGCAAGAAAATGATAGTCGTACATGTTCTTTAGGAGCCAAGTGCCAATGACAAACCATCTCACCGTTGTATTCGGAGATGGAAGCCATGGCTTAGACCATCAAGATCATCATTTGGAACGGATCCTATGTAAACATTTTGGGACGGACATCTGTGAATTTCAACGCAGTTTGACCAACTTTCTCCTGTTTTCTATATAAACTTTTGGGTCAATTATGTATGGGAAAATTCCATAAAAAATTCCAACTCAATTAATTATTTTGCTCATTTTAATATATCAATTTTTGATATCACGTCCATTTAATATTTTTGACTTAACGACCGTTATTTTTTAATAATAAAATAATATATTTTAATCAAAAATAATAAATTTCATAGAAAAAACTTTAAAAGGTCATAAAATCTGATAAAATTATAAAAATCTCTAAAATTCTAAAAGTTCTTAAAAAAATGACGTTAATATTTTATGATAAAATTATAAAAATGACGCTAATTTTTTTTTTTAAATTTATGAAATTTTATTATTATTTGATTAAAATATTAATATTTCTTAATTTAATTAAAATATTAGCGTCCTTAAAAAATTATAATTTTTCAAAAATATTTTTTTATAAACATTAGAGATTTTTTATGATTTTAACAGATTTTTATGATTTTTTTAAAAAAAATTATGAAATTTATTATTTAAAAATTTTGACAAGAGATAACAACAGTTAAGTATAAAATTTTAAATATGCATGATATCAAAATTTGATGTATTAAAATAGACAAAATAATTAATTGTGGTATTAAAATGGGTAATGAAAAATATAGGTTATTAAATAGCTTATTGAAATATAATTAAAATATTTTTATGGAATTTTCCTATTATTTATAGTCTTACCTTTTGTAGGAATTCGTTTAGTTTGAAATTACATTGTCTTTGGATTGGAAAAATTAGCCCTATGACAATCGATGATCTGTTTATAAGTGTTGTAACACAAATTGTAACTGACAATATTTATAAATAGGAATAATTTGGAAGACGGAAATTGTTGGAGAAAAACAAAATTAATAAGTTTTTGAGTAAATATATAAAAGTTTGAGACAAAAAATGAGGTAACTGGAGGGAAGTAAAAATGAAAAAGAAATGGGAGTAAATAATTTATAGTATTGATGATTTTTATAGTACATTTGTAAAAATTAAGATAAAATAACAAATAGATTTTAATAATAAAATAAGTTGAAATTATGTTAAAAGTTTCAATAATAAAATAATTTCTATCATTTATCATGTTTTTATAGTTCGCAATTACGTTTAAAATTTTTATTTATTTCGTTTGATTTTGCATTTTGGTGAATTTGAATATTACGAATTAAATATTTTATTATTCTTTTTAAATAAGTTTTAAATCACTTTGAAAATGATATTAGTTTTGACTGTATAGATTTGATTGTATTATTCATTTTTATGTGAATATGTGCTTTTTATCTTGGCTTTGATGATGTGTTTATCCACTTTAATAACATCTTTTATCTCATTTTTAGACTTTGATATCATAGACCTAAATACACATACTTAAGTTCGAACTTCATTGTTCTCCATGTCCATTGATGTTTGTTCTTTTTTTTTTATTCCGTTGATATTGAGTTTGTCAAGATCCCATAAACTTCCATGCCGCTTATCCCACTAAATACACGTGGCTTTTAACTTGTGGAATCTGTAACGCACGCGCTCTTACACGCGTGAGAAGGACACATCCCAATTACGGTGAAAATGAAATGACGACACTCACTCACTCACGATCAAACAAATTCTCCTGACTGAAAAAAATAAAATTTCTCGTCTGAAAATTAACCAAAACGCAATCGTTTTACATGTCTAGCACGAGGTCCACGAGCAAACGCTTCTCGTTGGTGTTATTTATTACATCTCTCTCTCTCTCTCTGTCTTGACACTACAAAATTCTAAAAAAAAAGTACCAAAATAAAATAAAAATGTTTGTAGCGTCTCCGGTGAAAACGAACTTCTACGGCGGCGGCGGCCTAGTGAGATCTCCGGCGTTGCCCGTACTTCCACGGCTGCGACAACACCGAATTCAACTTTCCAGACAAATCCGGGGAGTGATAAGCCGAGAAGAAAAGGCGGTGGATCAAGAAGATGGAAAAAGTGTAAACAAATCACTCGTAAGTAGCTCTTCTGCGTTTCCATGGCAGAGATCTAAGTATACGGGAACAAAAACGGTTATGGCGGTTGTGAAGATCAGGAAGAAGATGAGAGAGAAGCTAACGGAGAGGCTTGAGCATCAGTTAGAGCTTTTGATGAAAGCCATCGGTCAAGGGATGTTGATTCAGCTTGTTAGTGAAGAAATCGATCATGGTTCGTTTTCTCTTTCTCTTTTTAACTTTTTCAAAATTTGTTCTTTATATTCGATTTGTTTTTTTTTTCTTTTTCTTTTTTGGATTATTAATATAAATCAGTTTATCACTTTTTGGGCTAGAGAACAAAAACAAACACATTTGTTCGTTTCTTCGGATCGTTCTTGATTTTTCATCCTTTTTTGGATTTATATTATAATTAGCTATAGATTCTTGCTTTGGTGCTAAACTCAAGATCTCGTGCATAATTAATGATATTTCCATGGTTATTAGATTTGATTAGTGGTTGTTAATTAAAGGACCTATCAGCCAATTCAATTCTTATTCTCTACCTCCGCAACTAGTTGATCACTATATTGCAAAACCGAATCTTTCATCTTCCTGGCTAGATCTGACATTTTTTTAATTTTTGTACTCTTTTCTTAGATTGCTTTGTGTATTTTTGTGCCAGATCGTCAAAGTTATCAATCTGGTTTTTCCTTTTAGTATTCTCTGTAATTCTACTATAAACTATAATTTAACAAGTTAAAAAATGTGTGGGTTTAGTATATTAGACTATAATTTAACAAGTTAAATAAGATAGAAAAAAAAGAGACTTTACTTTTCATGCCTTTCCTTTTTTTGTGTTTTTTATATGGGTTTTTTCAAGTCCATGTCTCTTAATATTTTTAATTGCAGTTAAAAAAGGGATCTCAATAACGTTTGACATTTACCAACACATGCTTCTTTTCTATTCAATGTTACGGTTTAAACTTGAATGGTGACACAATGTTTGTAATCATTTATTACAGAGACTGGTTCAGGTACAAGGAGTTTAGAAACTCCGGTGCTCGGGCTACCTAAGGCTCGGAACGATCCCAGATACCTGGAATTCACAGCCAACTTCTCTGTTCCGACTGAGTTTGGTAAACCAGGTGCTATTCTTGTCACCAATCTCCTTTCCTCGGAGATTTGCTTGTCGGAGATTATCATCCGTGACGGCAGTGACACCATTCTCTTCCCTGGAAACACTTGGATCCATTCCATGAATGATAACCCTGAAGGCAGGATTATCTTCAGAAGTCAAGTGAGAATCTTTCTTCTTCTTCTTATTCATTGAAGTTTTGATTTTTTGTTCTTAAACATCGTTTTGCTAACCTGTGTCAACTTATTCATCATCATGTTGTTTCATTAGCCGTGCTTACCTTCCCAGACTCCGGCCGGGATCAAAGAACTACGAGAAAAGGACTTGAGGAGTGTCCGTGGTAACGGAAAAGGCGAGAGAAAGCCTCATGAGAGGATTTATGATTACGATATTTACAACGATTTAGGCGATCCTCGTAAAAAAGATCGAGTTAGGCCTATTCTCGGTGTCCCAGAGAGGCCCTATCCAAGACGTTGCAGGTCTGGCCGGCCTCTCGTTTCAACAGGTGATCAATCTCTTTCTCTCACTTACTTTACATAGTAGTAAGTATAAGACATTGTTTTGGTTTTTGACTTAGTAAAATCAATTCAGATCCACCGTGTGAGAGCAGAGGAAAGGAGAAGGATGAGTTTTATGTTCCGAGAGATGAAGTTTTCGAGGATATCAAGAGAGACACTTTTACAACTGGGAGATTAAAGGCTCTCTTTCACAATCTCGTGCCATCTATTGCAGCTGCATTGTCAAACTTAGACATTCCTTTCACATGCTTTTCAGACATCGACAGGTTATACAAATGTGACATTGTCTTGAGACCTACCGAGCCAAAAGACACAGGCCTTGGCGGCTTTTTTGGCGGTTTCGTTGATGGGATCCTCAACGTTGGGGAAACGCTACTAAAATATGACACTCCAGCCGTTATAAAATGTAATTTTATTCATTCTTGAAATTGTCTCATTTCGGGTACCATTATTCTTGAAGTACATATCATGTATTTTCTGGTTTGGTTGTTCAGGGGACAGATTTGCGTGGCTGCGAGACAATGAATTTGGACGTCAAGCTCTTGCTGGTGTAAACCCTGTCAACATCGAGCTTCTGAAGGTATGTTTCATTTTACCATTTCTAAATCAACAATATTCTGTGAGAGTTTTCTGAAATTTTTTTGTATGTATTGACAGGAGCTGCCAATTCGAAGCAAGCTTGACCCGGCTCTATATGGATCTCCAGAATCTGCTCTCACAGAAGAAGTGATTGCTCGAGAAGTTTTACACTATGGGATGACTTTGGAACAGGTTTAGTAGTGTTACAAAAATTGTTTTATAGAATCCTCTCATCTTGTTGATCGCGAGACTAAAAGGTTTAATGTATTTTTGGATGTAGGCGTTAGAGGAGAAGAGATTGTTTCTCCTGGATTACCATGACATGCTCCTGCCATTTGTAGACAAGATAAACTCCCTCAAAGAGGATCCGAGAAAGACATATGCTTCGAGAACAATTTTCTTATATTCAAAGGCTGGTGCCCTGAGACCGTTGGCTATAGAGCTCTCGTTGCCTCCCACACCCGAGAACGAGAACAAGTTTGTTTATGCTCACGGGCATGACGCTACGACTCACTGGATTTGGAAACTAGCCAAAGCTCATGTCTGCTCAAATGATGCTGGTGTCCACCAACTAGTGAATCACTGGTAACTTAAGTTAATTGAACTTTGTCTTCTGTTTGATTTGTAGTCTACATTGATGTATGAAAAGACATATTTTTTGTTTTTGTTTTGCAACTCTCAGGCTAAGGACCCACGCTTGCATGGAGCCTTACATCATTGCTACTAACAGACAATTGAGTTCGATGCATCCGGTTTACAAGCTGCTTCATCCACATATGCGCTACACGCTAGAAATCAATGCGCGTGCACGTAAAAGCTTAATCAATGGAGGAGGGATTATCGAAAGTTGCTTCACTCCCGGAAAATACGCAATGGAACTAAGCTCTGCAGCTTACAAAAGTATGTGGCGATTCGACATGGAAGGACTTCCTGCTGATCTTGTTCGAAGGTTAATAAAAAAACAAACACTCTTTTATTTGGTCATATGTCTCTTTCTCTAATGCGGTATGACATCATTTACAGGGGAATGGCAGAGGAAGATTCTTCAGCGGAATGTGGTGTGAAGCTTGTGATCGAAGATTATCCGTATGCAGCAGATGGTCTTTTGATCTGGAAAGCCATCAAGAACTTAGTTGAATCATATGTGAAACACTTCTACTCTGATCCCAAAACCATAACCTCTGACTTTGAGCTCCAAGCTTGGTGGGATGAGATCAAGAACAAAGGTCACTACGACAAGAAAGATGAGCCTTGGTGGCCTAAACTCAACACAATGCAAGACTTGTCCGAAATCCTAACCAACATAATATGGATCGCCTCAGGACAACACGCAGCCCTTAACTTCGGGCAGTACCCGTTCGGAGGGTATGTCCCGACCCGACCTACGCTGTTGAGGAAACTTATACCACAAGAAAATGACCCGGACTACGAAATGTTCATGAGAAACCCTCAATACAGCTTCCTAAGCTCTTTACCGACACAACTCCAAGCAACAAAAGTGATGGCGGTACAAGAGACGCTCTCGACGCATTCCGCTGACGAGGAGTACTTGATCGACCTGAAAGAAAATCAGAGACGTTGGTTTCAAGATGAGGAAGTGGTTAAGTATTTTAACAAGTTTTCGGAGGAACTTGAGGAGATAGAGAAGAAGATCAATAAGAGTAACAAAGATAAGAAACTCAAGAACAGAACAGGTGCTGGAATGCCTCCTTACGAACTACTTATACCTACTTCACCACATGGAGTCACTGGCCGTGGTATTCCCAACAGCATTTCCATTTAGTGTATGTGATTATTATGTCGTATGGGTTTTTTGTTTGGTGGGTAGAGTCTGTATCTGTAGAATGATCATATATGAGGATTATTACCTTTTTTCTTCTTCTTCTTTCAATGTATGATGATAATAATGCAAGAAGGTTCAGTAAACTCACACTCACTCCTACTTACCCTTTTTCGTACTATGAAACTAGAGCTAGGGTTGGTCTTGAAAACTGTCGTTAGAAACATTCGTATGGGATCACCATAATCGTCTACACAAATCACTATGTATGTTGCTTGTCATCTTGTGCTGTCTTTGTGATCGCAGTAACTTTCCACAATTACTGTTCAACTCTAATTCCAACTAACAATTACTGTTCAACTCTAATTCCAACTACTACCAATAAATATGAACTTGTTACCTAACCCATAAAAAGACCCATATTTTAATAGCATAATATATCACAAATCAATTTCTGAAGCAGAGAGTTTAATTTGGAGAAAAAGTGACGTTACAAGCAGTGCACCTATGAGATCTTATAACTGGAATTTAGATATGGGCTTCATGTTCCTCGTATACTGCCACACACTATTTCATAGATCAGACAAATACTATATGTTATATGTTATAAGACGACGACCTCGGTCAAACGCTGCAATGGCTAGATATGTTTCTGACGCTCCTTGGGTTTAATCAATTGTCTACACGAAGCCTTGTCTTGTCTTGGATCGTGCTTTTGACGATTGGTTTAGTGCTTCCGGTGACAGTGTTGGAGCTAGGGCATTGTAAAGGGTGTGAGAGATATCCGTACAAGAGTTTCGAGCTCAGACGTGTTTGGCTGGTGTCTCTCTGCTTTGCGTTTCCCATAATTTAAGAAAGCATCGGATTAGGAAGTTTTTGTTCGTCGACCAGATCAGTGGTCGAATGGGTCGGTTCAAGGCTCAATACATTCAGCAAATCTCGGTGATTCTTCTACTGTTTTTGTTTCTGCATTTCAGATTGGATTAAGAATTGTGTGATGATACTGGATTGATTGCGAAGGATCATTGGTTTATACAAGCACATCCGTTTGCGTCATTATCTCTCCAAAATAAGTCACAGGTTCCTCATCTTTCTGCTTCTACAGTTTTTGGTTGTCACAGCTAGCCAGTTTACTATACTCTTCCAGACCACTGCATACAGCGGCGCATCACATATATAAACGGTGGTGATATCGCGGTAAGTCAACATCTGCTTCTTCGTCGCCGGTTAATGATCGTATTATACGGTGATGTTAAACTTGGAACGATATGTTTCAGGTCTCGGCGCAGCATCAGGTGCAGCACCATTTCTAGTGTCATGACATATCTCCAGGCAACAGTTACAGCTTGAATAGTGCTATTCCGAGAGTCTATTTTTAAAATACTCTAAATGTTAAAGATAGTTTCTCAAACACTATTTTCATTTCTCAAACACATGGGTCTCATCTAAAAAATAAATTTTACTCCTCAAATATAACTCCACTCACCTTCCTCATATTTATTAATTTTTTTTTTATTTACAATTTTTTTTCAAACGTGATTCCTTTTGGCACACAAAATAAATGTGGTGGGCCCATAAAATTTAATTTTTTTATTCATTTTCTTTTGCAATCTCAACCACCATCAACATTTGTTTAGTTATTCTTCACCATATTCTTCACCATACTCACAACATAGTTTAGGATTTATGATTTATAATTTAAGGTTTACAGTTTTAGGTTTATGTTTATGGATTATAATCATGCATATACGTTATTGAAATCATTGTTAGTGCTATTACTTATTATGTCTTTCAAGTTAATTCAAAAAAAAATCTTGTTGTAATATTATAATATATTAAACATGTATGTGTATTGTTAACTACTATAGTCATTATGATGCAAATTTTAATAAATTTGTAATTTTAAAAAGAAATTATTATTAAAGTTTACTAAATTAAATTTATTGACTTATTGTACTCAATACAACTAGGATAAGTGATAAAAATACTGATATAACTAAAAAAATCTGAAAGTAGTAATTATGCAATTGTGTAATCTGATAACTAATATTATTCGTATAACTATGTATTAAAAATACAATTGTGTATTACTGGTACAACTACGTTGTAGGGTTTAGGGTTTAGGATTTAGAGATTAGGGTTTTGGTTAAAGGTTTGGGTTTTATGGGTTATAATTATGTATTTGTGATATTAAAACCAGTGTTTACCCTATTAAATATGATATCTAATTATTAATCTAGAAAAAATATAAAAATAACATGTTTTAATCTTACAAACCCTAAACATATATGTGTTGTTAACTTGTTTGATCATTAGTATGCGAATTGCTGAAAATTTGTAATTTCAAAAATCTATTATTATGAAAGTTTTTTAATCATAATTTAATAACCTAATGTAATTGATACAACTCCGAAAAATGACTACAAATATTAATATAACTAAAAAAAACCATAAAATAATATTTATATAACTATAGTGTGAATGCTTCTAGTGTGAACGCAGAATATTTAATATTTTTTATTGAACAGTAGTGTGAACGCGCGGGAAGGCTCGTGTGATTTAGCATCAGTCGTACTCAGTTGTATTCGTACTACTCAGTTGTATTCATACTACTTAGTTGTATTCAATTGTATTTTCAAAACTCAGTTGTATTCGTTAATTACATAGTTGTATTCAACTGTATTCTTAAAACTCAGTTATATTTTGACATGCTTTCCTTTCAGCCTCTTAGATGGACTTGAATTGTCTTCATCACTCTCACCACCACCATCACCACCACCTCCACTACCACCATCACCACCACCACCACCATTACCACCACCACCACCATCCTCACCACCACGACCATCCTCACCATCACCACCATCACTCTCATCATTACTGTCAATACTCGACCAACTTTGTCTACATCGAAGATGTCTTGCCAGAAAATCTTCTTCTTTCCATCGACCAACCACTGGGAATGTGCAAGTGTGAATGCCAACATCCACATAAAGTCAAAAATACCTAAAGACATAATCAAAATTCTGAAGAATAAAGGTTCCAGTGCAAGTGGCTCAATATCTTGCAATCTATGTAATCCAAACATATTTTCTATTAGTTGTTATATCAATTGATATTCGGTTGTACAATAACGTGTAGTAATATATAATGATACTCAGTTGTAAATTAACATGCAGTTATATCTATTTATACTCATTTGTATCATAAAATATAGTTATATTTATTGATATTTAGTTATAATGATACTACTGGTTAATTAATACTCATTTATACACAACTACATAGTTTTATCTAATATACAATTCATATTTTTTACCAATCAACTACTATTGTATGGATATTGAGCATGTAACCATTGAGGATGTCGCAATTGTTGGAGATGTGACCATATATATTATCTAATATAAATATAATTTAATTATAATCTAGATAATTTAATTTAATTATAATTTATATAAATAAATTTAATTTAATTGTAATTTTTATATAAATGTAATTATAATTATAAATTATTAACTAATTGAGTTTTTAATACTAATGTGTATAATATTTACAAAAAAAAATACATTAGATCAATTGGTTAACTCTCTATTCTTTGAATCCAACGATAATGAGTTCAATTTTTTTATTTGCTAATTTTTAATAATTTTATAATATATATATTAAATATGTGATAAATATACAACAATTTTGGTTTGGTTGTATAGATGTGTGCATTTTTTAGAAAAAAAAAGTGGTGGAGCCCACATTTTTTTTTAAAAAAAAATTGGCTCACATATGTTGATTTAAAGAAAAAGAGATTTGTGGGCCACATCACAAATTTTTAATTTATTAATTTATCCCAGTTTGATTTAGATCTATACTAGTTACCTAATCTATACTAAATAAACTTAAGTTTATTGATTTTTTAATAATTGTATAAATTTTAGGTATAAAAAAAATCAAAAAAATAATAAGAAAGAAAGAAGAATATATGAAAAAGAGTTTTAAGTTTGAGGAGTATTTTAGAAAATTGTTCATTCGGGCTATAGTCATGGTAAAATGTCAAAATCTTCGAACGAATACACATGCATAAATGCAAGATAAAGCTTTCAAGGATCCACGAAGAACTGGCTGATTTAAAGAAAAGCTTACACAAGTCAACTTCCCAGCAAATCCTTTTGGACCTTTACTTATTGTAATGAAAAGCCTAACAAAGCGTTTCAAGCACTTTGCAGTCAACAACAAAAGATTGGATATACAGCAAACAGAATACAAAATAGGGCTAAACCTTTTTTTCAGAGACCTTAGGATAGTTTATTCAGCGGTGTTACGAGTACACATGATTTACTTTATTTGCAACCATGAGCTCCTAAGCAATAAAAAAGTAGAAAGGAATTCAAAGAACACTGTTTTCCCTAAATACTAAAGACAATAATATTCCTGCAGGCCCAGGACAACCACCTGATCTTGGAGAACCATTTATACACGATTTTGTGCGAAAAAGGGAAAAAAAAAACAAGTTACAAACCTACAAACGTCAAGACTATATATTTACCTTGAAGAGATTCATTGGCAACCATCTTTTCTTCTTCAAAGACAAGACTGTCACCTCCACTTCAACACCAGTGTTTCTTGCAATCACAATGTCAATATTATATATAAAAGAAAAAAAAACAGAGAGTCGATTAAGAGGAGTGTAGGTGAAAAAATAGGTTCTCTCCCTCAATAGCGGTAAAAAAAATGTCAATATTCATAATACTATGCTAAATACATATGTTTCAGTAGGAAATGAGTTTTTATTGTCATGTCACACCTTCCAGAACAAGCATTGTCAGAAAGCTGCAGCACTACTAACTGACCAGCCTAGCTTGTGAACACATTAAACCTGCAAGGAATCCAGCTGGCGATAGGAGGAAAATCATCTTTCACAAATCACCATGGACCCTCAAAATGAGTAAAGAAAGTACAAATGATAGTCTGAGATACAAATGTTCCAACCTCCGCTTAAGCAGCAGCCCTCGCCTAAAGTGTGGTAATTCCAAGGTATATGAGAGCATCAAGGTTGGATACCAACTACCATCTTCAATCGGTGAGCCACACTTCAGCCAAACAGACCACCAGACCCAAGTTCGGTTTGTGTTAATTCCTTCCTACGTTGCTCTTCCAGTGGATCAGGACTCTTTACCATCCTCTTCCCACGCCTTGGCACAGAAGAAAAAGGTTAGAGACAGAATTAAAGTCAACCAGTGAGCATTTCAGTTCAGATAAATCCCTGCACCTGTCTTGGGCATGTTGAGCAGGGAAAGTAGGCATGAAATCTTTGGATTTTGGCAGAGGGACTTCACGGAACCATTCATGCTTAATAGCAGCATCAACAGTTATTCTCTATAAAAGAAACCCCACAGATTCAAAAGTCAAGAAACAATCAAGGTGCATACTGGATAAGCATACATGATATTTATATCATATATATTCTATTACCCTCTCAGGATCGTATGTAAGGAGTTTGTTCAGCAAGTCAAATCCAGCGTCAGACAGAACTGGTGAACCAGTAAATGAAGTGGCTGGAAATTTCTTACGTAATAGATTATACCTGAAAAAAACAAGGTAGCGGTGATGAGAACGACATAATGAAAAGCCGGAAAGAAAATTTACTAATGAGCCAGAATGTCAGACCACATCACCTAAAACTAGAAAGCCTGGGAATAACATTAGAGAGTTTCAGCAAATTTATACAAAGGTTATCCTTGCACAACAGCTGAATATTACAAACACTTACTGATGCTTGACAAAATTGACCTTGACTCCAGGCAGCTTGGAGAATCCAGGCCAAATTGATTCATTGGGAGTACCCAGGATTCGGAAAATCTGTAAATTAAAAGAAGCAATAATTTAAAAAGCTGAATGTGCTCCCAGGATGGCTGGAGATCCATGTCAAAACCTATGTTTGAAATACCTTGTCAAGTTGATCAAACTCAGTTTTACCATTGAATAATGGCGCCTTCGATAATAGTTCTGCCATGATACAGCCCAGTGACCACATGTCAATGGCTGTAGAATATTGTTTAGCTCCCAAGAGAAGTTCAGGTGCCCTAGGAAAACAAATGCAGTCATTAGGCTTGGTCGTGGAGGAAGTGATAATTGCTAAAAAAAGAAGGGAGAGTCAACACAAGGAACAAAACAAGTAAAAAAGTTGAAGAACAAATATTTCCTAATGTGCCCAGCTCTTAATGGGCCATTCTAAGTGATGTCCAAGCAATTACCGCAAAGGAGTTCGAATTCAACAGCTACACTGGCATATTATGAACACTAATCCCAAAGTGGAAACATATGGATCCAAGTCAGCCTCAACACTAAAGTTAGTGGTGTCATTTGGAGACAGAACTTTTAGTAATATTGATCATAATCTGCAGGTATAATAAAGGGAGAACGGTATTGTACAGCTATACCCGAAAAGACAAGTGGCACCCGAGGTTATACTAATGATAGCCAAAAAATTATGGGAAAGTCACACTGGAACTAAATCACAAATGCAAATCCAGAAACTACAGCATTTTTCTAAACTAGAAAAGGGTAAAAAGGGAATTTACCTGTACCAAAGCGTAACAACCAGATGGGTATACGGCTTCAGCGGGCTGCCATATTGCCGAGCCAAACCAAAGTCACATATCTTCAACTCACCCCGATTGTTTAGAAGCAGGTTAGATGTTTTCAAATCTCGATGAAGCACCCAATTGTCATGAAGATACTTGACTCCCTCTAAAAGTTGAAGCATTAAGCATTTAACTTCACTTTGACTAAAACGCTGCTTCATTGTCTCCATCAATGCTTTAAGATCATGTTCCATATATTCCATCACCATAAAAATGCTATCAAGACTACTACCCACAACCACCTCTTTAACATCCACTATTGATGGGTGATGAAAAGAAAGAAGTATGTTAATTTCCCTAAGAGCAGTCAACGGAAAACCTTCTCTTTCTTTTTCCATCTTCACCTTCTTCAAAGCCACAATTTCGCCTGTCTTCTTATCCTTCGCTCTATAAACAACACCATAGGTACCTTCATCTATCTTATTTAATCTCTCAAACTCATCAACGCTTCTACAACCCTGGAGCATGTTTATACTTCTCAGCGGAGTACCAGCAGGTCCAGGTGTATCATGCCGAACATATTCGTCATCCGAATCTGTTTCAATAAGGCTGTCACTAGTATTTCCTCTTCTGTGCTCCTCCTCATCTATTTCCATATTGTCACCCTTGACAGCATCTTTCTCCGCAATATCATCTCTGCCTCCCGGCAAAGGATGGTGCCCCCTTTCATCGGAATCAGATGATCTATAACCTTCCCTCACAAACTCCCCAACCTCAGGCGTTAAAGACTTATTGCGCAATCTCCCCTGAAGGAATTCCACAGGAAGTGGTTTCTTCCTCCTATTTATTCCCACTTCTACTATTTCACCTTCGTCAATTGGAGAACTGTTGCCATCAGCCCACTTAGAGGAGGATATATGCCTTGTTGGCAAGTTTTCCTCATCTTCCAAGTGGGTTGGATCCTCGTGTTTGCCATCCTGCCCAGCATTTGATGATTGTTCTACCGCACACAAAGAAGATATCTCTACCAGAGATGACAAAGAAGGCACAGAAACCTCACCAACCGGCGGGCGATCTTGATGCATGTTACTCTCTGTAGGCGATATACGAGAGTTGCCATCACAATTGACACTCGGTGACTGGATTGACCTCTTAACTAGTGGTGGTGGGGAAGGAAGAGGAGTGACCTCCACAAGTTTTTCATTTCTACTCAAAGAACTTCGTTCATGTTCATCCCTGTCCCATACTATCGGTGAAAACTTTCTCCTCTTTTCTACAGGACTTTGAGCTCTATTCTCTACCTGCTTCACAACTCCATTATCTTTCACCACTGATTCAGACTCCACTAAATCATCAGACCCACTCTCACTAGAGATTTCACCTGGTTCCCTATCCACAGACCTAGCTGAAAACGCGCATCTTTTAGGACCATGATCAACAAAGGCATCCCTACTACCTGGATTGCTCTTCAATGACCTATATCCATTGTTAACCATATCTCTCTCTTGAATATCTCTCTGTCTAGCTCCGGACCTAATCATATCTCTATCTTTACTACTATCCCCATGTCTTAATTTACTAACCCGTCCCTTTACATTATCAAGGGCACCGTTCCTCGCATGGTCGTAATTCTCATTGGAGTACGCACTTTCCCGCCTGGAAAATCTAGAATTCGATTCTTGGCCTCTCAGTTCATGATCAGGATATCTAACATTCCTCCCAGCCGCCATACAGACAGTTCCAATCTTAACTTCAGTGACACAAGGGTAAAAAAAACCCCAAAATCCTATTTCAAACGGACTCCCAAATCTGATATTCGGCGAAATTGGAAATAAACGACCAACTAAGTGACTATCCGTGTTCAAATCAGAATTGGAGAGAGTAAATTTCGAGATGTCACGGAACAAACAGCTACTCGTGATCAAAATCGCTTGAATTGAAGCAGAACTTGTGATCTGAACCGCGAAACCCTAGAAATCGAAAGCGAGACCTGCGGATACCGATGAAGAGAGGACGAGACGAGAAAAAAAGCCAGATATGGGTAGAGATTCGGTTAGGTGAAAAGTTCCGATTGAGGATGTGCTACGGGTGGATATGGCTTTACCGTCGAGAGGGAACGAACTATGCCGGAGAGGGGACAGAAGGGGCACCTCTCGAGTCGAGAGCTTAATAAGGACGTAATCGTAAAACTAGCTTACCGATTTTTAGTTCTCTTATATCAATTTAGTATTTAATTTTCCCCCTTCCATTTTATTTGCTTTGCTAAAAGGAGCCCCTCAATTCTAATTAAATTTACGTTACGTGTCTTGATATTTTGCTATACTCGTTTGAATATGAGTGGTCTCATATCCACAACACTAATATAAACCACTACAATATTCTAAATTTTTATTTAATAAACATTTTTAATTTGATAAAAAAATTCAAATATATTCAATTATTAATATGTAAATATTGTGCGACAACTTTTTATTTGTTATTTAAAACAGTAATAATTTTTCGACAAATAATTTCATTAATATATCAAATTAACTCTATAAATCAATATAAAAAATTTCAAAAATTTTAATGATGTTTTCTCAAATGAAGTCTTATTCATTAACGGAAAATTAAGTCAGTTATTATCATTTTTTGTATTTGAATTTTTTTAAATGCAAATTATGTGTATCAGTTAATAAGTTTTGGCTAAAACTTGTAATTACACACACTATAATAAAACATTTTGCTTCCGTTTGAAGTTTTGAATTTTTTTTTTTAAAAAAAAGAAAGTTGTATCAAAATTCTTTTGTTTGGCTTTCACTTTAAATCTCCTTAATTTCAACATTTGATATTGTTTTCGATTGTTGGTGATGGTTTTCTTTTTTTTATTTTAGCAATTCTGTAATAATATTTAAATTTTTTAAAAATGTCATCTTCTCCATAACCAAATATGTTTTTCTGCAAATAAAAAACATTAATTGTGGTGAAAAGATTCAGATCGGCCGCTTAAACCCATACAAAAATAATAACCAGAAACGACTGAAACCCATATGAAAAAAACTCGAACCATAATCCTTCAACTTTCAGTGAGACCTTGACTAATACTGAGACTTCATGGCTTAATTACTTGAACTCACGCCTAATCTCTCCAATATTTCTCTTCTATTCTATGTACGTCTTTAAACAAAAAGCGTTACATTTTGTTCGTTAGTTATTGCATCACTAAATCCATACACGATTACATTCTAAAGACAATAATGAGATAATGGCTACCAACATAGAGAGAAAGTGGGAATCTTAAAAGAGAAAGAAGAAGGCAAGTGGCCGCTTCTCCTTATATAATCAGCCCTCTCCGATGTCCTCACCGCCTTCTCGTTCAGCTTCGCCTCTGCATTTGCCCTCCTCTCCTCCGCTATCCTCTTTGTTGCGGCCAGCTTGTTCGCCAACTTCTCCTCCGCCCTCGCTTTCATCCTCTCTGCCTTCACCTATACACATTCACATGTTATTCTTAATCACATTAAACCGGAATTCTTTAATTTTCAAAGAAGAATCCGATTAAATATAGAATCCAGACCAACACCAAAACCTATCCACAATGTATTTGGTTTTACGAAAGACTGAAAATACCGAAATCTCGTAATGAACACGTGTAATTTACTAATGATAATCTTATTACCTCCATTTTTTTCATCTCCATCTCCGCCTTTCTCTTCTCATGATTCTCCCAAGACTGTATCTTCACTTCCTCTCTTTTATACCTAATTACACTCCAGCAAAAGAAACAAAAAACCAAATCTCAAACATTGATATAATAATCACCGATTAAACCATCCAGTAATTAATTAATTACTGCTAATCACCTAGCCATAAATTTGGCTCGTTCTGCTTCATCCCAAGCCATAGCTCGAGTTTCCATAGCATTCATCGCTTTATTATTATTATTCTTATTATTATTATTATTATTATCTCCAAATCCAAACTTCTCACTATTATTACTCGCTACGCTTCTAGTCTCCGTCACCGTCACCACCTCCGTGGCCATCCTCACCGCCTCGCCTCCGTGGGAAACCCTCACCGGTGACGTCACAGGGCTTCTCCCAACTGGCGTTGTGGCTCGCACAGGCGTAGCTGTTCTAGAAGGCTCTTGGCTTCCGATCGGAGACATCTCAGTCCCCATGTCCCTCACACATACCGATCGAATCATATCCGTCGGATTAATACTCTCTTTCCTCCAAACCGAACCACGTGATTCTCCACAGTCTACGTTCTTCGTCTCTACCTCCGGCCTCCCCGCCGCCGACTCTCCATCGTCGTCGTACTCCACGTACTGATCTTCTCCTTCGCGTTCTCTCTGTGAAGCAGAGGCTATGAGTCTAAGATCATCAGCGTTTGAGTTTCTCGGTTTACAACTTCTAGAGTGTTGGTTCTTCTCTCCACCTCCTCCGCCGCCGCGAGCGAAACCAACGCCGGAGAGCCATTTCTGAGCGTCATCCCATTTTGACGGTGCCGGTTTCCCCATGGTGGACCGGTGGTGGTTTGGTGTACGGTTTGCACCTTTCTGAAACTCAAAACCGATATTACCATTTCCGTTCGAAATCTCCGGCGTAGCTGGTCCAAGCCATCCTTTGTTATCTTTCACCCCTTGAGATCTCATTCTTCTCAATATAAACAAATGAACAGTAAACAGAGTATCAGGAGCAATATAAGGTTTTATATAGTATCCATTAAAAAGTAATGGATAGAGAAAGAGAGATGACTTCAAGGAGGGATCAAAAGAATATAAGAAGAAAATGTGGCGAAACAATCAAAGAGTCGTCACTCTCGTAGACCCAACTTGATGATGTGAGAGATCTAGCAGAGAGTCATTAATGCCAGATGGGTTGTTGTAGAGACGAGAATGATAGTCTTTAAAACCCCAATTATTTCTGTTTTTTTTTTTTCTATCGTACCCCAAAGTTTTTTGTTTTTATATTATGGAAAATAGTTTAAATGGGGTTTTTTCTTATAATAATACTCAGATCTGGTCCGTGAAAATGCTATAGTACTGATACTAGTTATCCGCCTTTGATAATAGTGTAAATGGGGTTTTCTCTTATAATAACATTATTCTATTATCGAATGTCATTCAACTACTGCTTTTGTATCCTCATTTCTATCCAACTCATTATACATATTTTAAATTTTTTATATATTACAGTATTTGAATTCACATAGCTATTCAAATTCATTATAAGTTTGGTTGGTGTAACATAAACAACTATGTCGTTTTAATAGTTACCAATCAAAAATTTCATATCAAAAACTTTGCATTCATCATTTTTGAATCGTTTTTATTTACCACTATTTTTTACAGCTTTGTATTATTCCACAACTGTCTACTGTTCTTTTGATCTAAAATACATAGTCTGCTTTAGATCATTAATCTGACTCTAAATCTTGGAAACATCCAGACAACACTGTATTCTATTCTCGAATGGCAGAATCATATAGCCACACATTTTTTTCCATTTTAAAAAGAATAGTGTAAATGGGTTTTTTTATAATAATGCTCAGATCTGATTCGTCAAAATACTGCCAATACTGTAAGAAAAAATAGTGCTATGAATCATGTGTACGTGGGGAGAAAGTAACTGAACAATCACCATTACACTAATACTAGTATAGTGTTGATTAAATAAAGAGAGTAGTAATAATGCAAATGCAATGGGAACAATCACAAACGATTAGGAGGAATCTCGGGAGAAGCAAAGAGTTTAGGAAAAAGTTAAAACTTCCAATGTAGTTCCCGAGAAAGTTGTACTTTTTAACGGTAACTTTAGAATCTTTGATTAAGATATTTAGATGAAGGTAGTTTTGCAAAGATAGTGACACGTGTACCGGTAGAGATCTTGGAAGGAGCGGCGAGAGATGGGTTTTGTCGGTCCGGGTTGGGGGAAAACCGGGTCCCGGTTTGACTGACAAACTCACGTGGTCCTTGACTGTCCTCCCACTTACTGATTGTGGACCGTCTTTTGTTTTGTTTTATTATTATGCTGCTGTTTTTGTTTTTTATTAACATAAATTAGTGGTTTTAATATTTTCATATCTGCTTAATTCAAACCCTAAATCTATATCATGAATTTCAGAGATTACTACAATTGTATCGATTCCAACTATTATGCTATTTAACTTTCATTTTATGTTTTTGTTAAATTTTCTAATTTATCAAAAATAATTTGCACTGGATATCGAATTGGAATGGACTAATGTATGAGTAAGCAAGTAACAATAAATGATGTTAGTAGTTTAATGAGGAATTAGCAAAATTTATTTCTCATATTTCCTTCAAAATGTTTAAAAAGAGATAGTTTTTTTTTTTCTTTTGTCTTCCAATCGAATATTAGTATTATCTTAATTATTGTACTTACAATATATATACATATATTTGGATTTTGTTATGTTATCATTTTTTGCATGTTTGCAAAGGATATTCTAGTCTGAAGGAAGGAAGTCAAATTTCGGACGTATTGAATGAATTTCGTTTTTCTTGATTAATGTTTAATTCTTCTTTCAAAAAGGAATAATGTTTTTAACTTCTCCAACTCCAAGAGAAACTTAGGTTGTTGTGAAGTGAAGTTTTTCGTATTGCTTGAAAAATTGGGTTGTTAAAGATTTATTCGATCATGCTAATGTTAATTTTAATTTTGATCTTTTACTTTTAAATTTAAATTTTGTTTTAATTTTAATTTTAATTTGAAGTTCCATTTTTAAATTTCTATTTATTTTAAAACTTTTTTATAAAAATTTGGATAATTTATTGATGTTATATGTTTTGCAATCGTGTAACTGATCCCTACAATTCAAAGTTCCAATCACTAGTTGTTGCAACTTATTTGCTACGATTGAAAATGAACATGACCTTCCCAATAACTTAAACCAAGATCAAGAAGAGTACACCTCGACACGGTCTAAGGCCGGCCTTTGGACCAAGCGAGGAAACCATGGGTTTGCGCCTTTGCGGCCTCCATTTTCAGCCGAATTTTGACTAATTTCCGAGATTTTTTCTTTTGTTGCAAAAGTTAAAATGATCTCTTCTAATCTTTATTCTCTTTATCATTCTCACCAAGATTAAGTACATGTTTCTCTCTCTTTCTCAAATTTCTTCTGACATTTCCTTCAAATTCACTAGGAAGAGTAAATGTTATTTTTAAACTATTGCACTTCATGGCTCTTATCAGGAGAATCCTTTAAGGTCACAAACCTCTATATATATTCTTGATCATGAGTCTTTGGGACTGGTAATCTCGGAGCGCCTACTGGTCGGAGAAGACAGTATGTTCCATCTGCTAATCAAGACTGCCTCATATGTCGTCTTTGGTTAATATCACTATTAGAAGAATCATTTCTGCTATAGCTAATGCCACCTTCAAAGTGGCAGAGGTGACATAACTTAATGTAAACTAATATATGTGTTTAATGAGCCAGAAGAACTAGCGAAGATCAGCATTAGCTCTAGAGGCTTGTATGTCGATATAGTGGAAGTTAAAAGGAAATGACCCTCCTCAACGGGTGGGATATCAGGCAAAATTTTGAAGAGAGAATTTATTGCTTGACGCTGTTTTGGATTGGACCCTCCTCTGGAATTTATCAAAGATCCACTCCAGATATAGAGCTTTTCATAAATTTGAGTTTAAAAGTATTGATCCTCCTTAATCTAAACTGATCATACTCGTTTGTAGTTCAAGTTACAAGCTCCTCTTTGACCACTTCATAGATCTGTGTAATGACATTTTCATGTTTTCTTTACAAGACCAAACCTATCTTGTCAATGATAAGAACTGAGCAGCGAAAAAAGTAAAAGAGAAACTAGGGTCAATGAAACCCAGTTTCCAGAGTCCATTTGCATGTCATGGCTATTTCAGCGACATACCAGTGGCTTTCACACACGATGGAGCAGAAGAGGTGAGCTTGTGCTGCACCTTAGGCTACTTGGCTATTAAGGTGACTAAGTAGCCAACAACTGCTGTGGCAGTTCCAAGCAATCCACCCGCAATGACCTGATGACACCCAAACAGACATGGTTCAGGTACTGACCACAATCAGTCTCTTACTTTGGTCTAACATGAAAGCCGTCTCTAAGTCCCTATTGATCTGAGCTGCCTCAATTTGCATTACTCGCTTACCTGTGGAGGGGTATGACCGAGAAGTTCACGCAAGGGTCTGCTTTCAGCGAGGGGATGCTCTGCAGGAAGTTCATACACAATCTGATTGAGAACCTGGAAATGAACAGAACCAAATCAGTAAAAAAAAACAAAAAGAACAAAAAAAAAAACACAGATTCTGACACCAAGAGAAAACAATCAAATCAAAACCTCAGCTTGGCGTCCAGCATGTAATCTTACACCAGTTGCATCATACATCACCTGCCACAAAAACACAAAATCCCTTACTATGTAATCACCCCCTGAGCCTGAAGCCTTAACCAATAAAACTGAAAAGGAAGGTGATTTAAGTGAGCAAAACATACAATGGATGTGAGAATCAAAGCGATTGCGAAATGAGATCCTCCAAAGCCTTCTTGTAAACCAACAGCCATAGCTAGAGCTGTAACTGTTGCTGAATGTGAAGAAGGCATTCCTCCAGACCCAACAAGCCGTTTCAGATCCCATCTCTTTTCCTTATACCTTCACAAAACTTGTCATTCAAAACTCAGTTCTACCTGATGATCGCAAGTCAATAATCGGGAAAATCTTTATCTAAACCAATCTCAGAAACTACGGATTTGTACAATAGTCTGATCAAAGAAGAACATGGAAAAATAATAGAGTAATACGCGCAAGTAAACGTACCAGGTGGTGAAGACTTTGATGAATTGTGCGATGGTGAAAGCTAAAACGGCGGAAATCAGAGGGTAGTTCGTGAAAATCGAGAAATAATGGGAAGAAGAGGAAGACGTAGCCACCGATTCCTCCACTAGACGATGATCGATGGATGTCATTAGGGAGTCAAATCAATCACCGAGAGACCTCTGCTAGAAGAACAAGAAGATACAGAGACGACATGAATCCATAAGACGAACCTTTCCGTGTGAAAAATCTCTTCTTTTTGATCTCTCTTCTTCCTCAAAATATTCCGGTTCTATTTTTTTTATTTTTATTTTTAACTAAGGGAGGACAAAACGTATTTATAATCGAAATATTTATCTTATAGATTCTGTTTCCAAGAACATTGTTGTTATATTTTTATTTTTCCAGTTGTCCAGAAAAAATTAAAAATCGACTATCCGATTTAAAATTCAGAACTTGAGTGTATATTCACAAAATATACCATGGGAAATGAGAGTATATATATACCATTAACTTAATTTTATTTATTGATTGATTCCTGATTGAGCAGAATATGCTTCTTTGTTTGCAAGTTTGCGAAGGAATATGCTTTTTAGGCTTTAGACAAATAGCTAGCTTGCTGCATTGAGTAATTTCTACCCGAGATATACACAATTTTATGTATGATATATTATTTAATATGGAAGATAATTCTAGTTTACCGTAAAGTAATTAGAAAAATACTTAAAACTATAAAATTCTGGAAGCTAAACCATACCTTAGAAATTGCACTCCATATACAAAAAAACACATTAATTAGAAAATTGATATAACCACTATTCAGATGCTATGCATTTTACATTAATCCGATATTAATCTTATATAGTAGCTATAATTTATTAGTAAAACATGGTACAAGTGATGTTATGCATATTGAATTATAGGTTATATAAACGAATGAGATAGATTGAACTGTAATTTCTCCACTCTGACATAGATAATCTTGAAAATATCAAAAGATTATATCCATTTTTGCAAATAATGTTCTTGTTGTATATTTTTATAAATGATTTTTATTTTATTTTTTATCACATGATCAAATGGTCTAATAACCCCAATAATTATGTGGGGATAAAAATTTAACTCAGAATTTTAGTATCTATTAAAGTGAAAATTTTACCATCTAACCTATCAACTCCTCACAAATAACTCAATTAAAAAATGCATTTATCTCTTTAATATTCAATAATTATTATTTTTACTGAAATAAGAAGCAAAAATCGCACCACCGCATTAACCGCTCAGGTCAATCGCGGGACATTGGACTCGTTAGGTTTAGCCCAATCGTGGCCGTTTCGCAACCGCACTAAGCTCATGTTGGCGGCTCTTCGATCTCACTGCTCTTCTCTTCCCTCTCTTTTCAAATCACCAACTTCACCGTCATTTCTAGATCAGTCATGGAAGCTAGGGCTTTCTGCTTCGAATCGCATCTTCGCTTCCTCTCCCTCGTTTTCTTCTTTTGCTGGCGCCCGTGATATCTCAGAGGCTATAACGGTTCCCGAAGTTGAGAAGATACTCGCCGACGTGAAAGCAGATAACGTGATTGTGATTCCAACGCACAATCAGTCTTGCTGGGCTGATGTCACAATCATCGCCACCGGAAGATCCGACTGGCACTTAAAGAATATCGCTCAGGCTCTGATCTACAGGGTACTCATTTCACCTTCTACTTTTTGCATTTCGTATTCGTTGATTCATAGGAAATATGGAATCCGATACTTGAGTCCTCAATCAATTATTTGGATAGCGTTATTTTGTGAATGAAGATGTTCAATTCTCGATATAAGAATCTACTATATGGGTCATGAGTACCTGTTTTGAGAGTGATCATTGGTTTCTTACATTCTCTGGCTTTGTTCACTAAACAGGCTAAGCAGAAGCAGATCGGAGCCAAACATGTAAAGCTTCCTTCTGTACAAGGGTTCGATAGCAAGTGGATTGTCATAGACTACGGTTCGTGTTCATTCCGCTGCGTTGTGTTGTACCTAGAAGTCTTGATTTCATATTTCATGCTTTCAGTTTCTATTTGAAATTGTGCTGGCTGTAATTATCTTTCTCTTGATGCAATTTCCCCTCCTTGTAGGAAAGTTTATAGTCCATGCACTTGATGAGAAGGCTAGGGTTTACTTCAATTTGGAAAGCCTTTGGACTACTGAAGCATCAGCTAATGATAATTCAGATAATGTAAACAATTTACATCTATTTTTTAAGGCCTTAACACAGATCTGGTGTAGATTAGTAGTCCATATTGGTTACTGCTAATATCGTGATTAAAAGCTGAAACTTTTTGCTTGGGGTGTGTCTATACATCATCCAAACATTGGAGGTGGGAGATGGTATTAGGAAGTATGTCTATTTCGGAGATGGGCGAATTTAAATTATGTAATGCCTCGTTGATACTACAGTAGTATGATAATATGGGTAGGACTGTCTCTCGAGTAGTTGATTGATTAAACTAACCAGTTATTAGATCTCCACCTCATAGCTACATGCCTCTCCTGCTCTCCTTTAGGATTTATTTTCATTTATCAAAAGACAGTAGTGAATTCTAAAATCGTTTGTATCTTTGTTGCTCTTTACAATGTGGATTATTCTCTTGCGACTAGAGAATCTCTTTTAGGATTAGTTTACATTTAGGATCTCTAAAAGTTTGTGAGATGTTATCATATCTTTGTTGCTCTTTACAACAGGCATTATCCTGTTTGTGTTCATCTGCCCATTGATCCGTCGACAAAACGAATGAGTAGGCTTGTAAGCCTAGGTTAATAATGTTCGTATTGATTTCCTTTGTTGCTCGTCGATTCAGTTTCCAACTAAATCTTTATTTTGTTGCAGGACCAGGAACTACAAAACGCTTTTGTAAAGGTCCGACCAATAAACAACTCCAAAAAGAAGAAACCGGCTAAAGTGAGTTCTTGATCCGCAAAAGCCACTGTCCCATTGACAAACAATTTTTCATAAACATATTAAGTTTCATTAAGGATATAATCCTAGACGGGTTAAGAATAGGATTATGTATTTCTCTATCTAATATTTCCTTTCTAAAGAAAAAGGAACTAATCTGTCTTTGATTCGTCCACTTGGCTAATTCTCTTCCATCTCAAAAGGGAAAACGAATTTAGGCATCCATATAATAAAAGTTGACCAACTTAGATCCTCAAAAAAAAGGAAAACGATTTAGGTATATGTCAATCTCAACATGGTATCCTCTTCTTTGTCTTGGTCTTCCTCTTTTAAGAAATCTAAGAAAAGAAGAATTTCTATCGATTCTTTACCAGAAGAACTTCTTGTGGAGGTTTCTTCGTGTGTTGCAGCTTTTAGCTTGTCAGCGGTTCGTAATTTCAGATTAGTTTCGAAAACGTTTCGACAAACCTGCGATGAAAAATATGTAATTTCTCGACTTTCCCTCCACCAACTCCCTCTTTTCCATTGGTCTCACGACCCCGAAAGGTTCTCTAGTTTCTTCAAGAGATGTCGGAGGAACGGAAATCCCGAAGCCTTGTACCGGAAAGGACTTATCAACTACTTTCTAGAGAACCAGAAACAGAAAGGACTCAAATATTTAACTAAAGCTGCGGAAAAAGGAAACAAAGAAGCAAACTATGTTTATGGACTGATCCTAATCTGTCGCATCCCTCAAGGTAAGCAAGAGAATCACCTTTTTTTTTTGTAGCCTCAGGTTATATAATAATATTAGAGGCTAACTTTAGAGTTCATATTTAGTTGACTTGGCTTTGAATGCACATGCCCTTGATATTTTGTTAACCAGAGTTTTTTTTTCTGGTGCCAACAGTTTCTTTTGTTATTAATATAGTTTTATAGGTCCGACGCATATTGTGTATATTTGCGTTTATTTTGTGCGAAGCGATTTTTGATATGCTTTGTGTCTAGAAATATCAGGGCCGGCTTTGCTTGGAGGCGAAACAAAACAAGAGGGTTTCAAGATCTTGTCTTCTTTAATAAAACCGTTGATGTCAACAACATTGAAGGAGCTGGTAAAACTTCGGGACAAGATTAGAGACAGCATTTGGTGGCGTGGAACACCGGTGATGAAAGAGCTTAAAAGAGCGTACGTTCGAGAAAAGTGTGAGTGCGATGGCCGAACCAGGAAATTCTTAGCATATAATTGTGCTTGGCATGGATACGGTGAGGAAAACTGTTAGAACCATTCAGTGGCTTGTGTTACAAGCAATTGTTTACAATAATATATTATTGATACAAATCGAAATAAAACAATAGAAAAACGAGATTACTGTTTTAGATGACAATCGAAGCATGCTATGCAGTGTCCTTAGACAGAAATTCACCCTTACTTCTTCAAGTCCTTGGCGTCCGCCTAGAGGATACAACAATTAACAGTTCTTCACTGCCGGATTTGATATGAATGTTATCAGAATGATATTTGAAGATTTTAAATGTTTATGATAGTTTTTTCTGTGTTTTAACAAGACCAGGTATGTCCCTTTATATAGAAAACCAAGAGATATTTCGAATGGATTCAAACAAATGGCCACAAACGAAAGAACACAAGTGAAAGGACACATCATTTGGTTCAGATACCCCAATAATACCCCATATTTTCTATTCAAACTCTAATAATACCTCACATTTGAATAGAAAATAAGATTTTTATTCTGAAACGTCGATAAAGTATGCATTGAATCGGTGTCTTTTATACTTGAACCGTTCTTAGTGTTCACTTATCAGATTCACTTTGTGAGATAGTGAACGATGTTCTTGAACTACTCACGTTTTATAGTAAACCAAGACAATAAGCAACACACATACCATATCTTTCATATTTTAGTCCTTACGGTTGTGTTCATTTCGGTCCTGAACATATCCTTCATTCATGAGATGTTTAAAGAAACTAGCCATATTGTTTCTTATAGATGCGACCCCACATCAGTCTCATATAGGTAATGTTAATTAAAGATAGTCTGTATCTATCCCACCTTTGAGGATATCAGCATTAATAAGAACATATTTGTTTATCCCTTAATCGTCAATGAATACACACTTTTGTTCAGCATAGAAATGGGTAGGAATTGTGTTTATCATCTTGAGTTTTCTTTAACTAGTTTGCCTATTGAACCATGACCATGGGATCTCCAATGTTGTCAGGTTAGGTTTCCATCAAGTGATAACTCATTGTATTGACATTAAACCCATTCCCCTCGCTGTGAATAGTACTTGCTTTCTATTAAGGCCTTTAGTCAAAGGATCTGCAATATTATCCTTTGATTTCACATAATCAATGGAAATAATTCCATTTTTCAGCAAGTCACGTATTGTATTGTGGCGTCTCCGTATATGCCTTGATTTTCCATTGTATATTTGGTTCTTAGCTCTTGTAAGAGCTGTCATACTATCACAATGTATGCACACGGCTGTTGCTGGTGTATGCCATAACGGTATTCCTTCTAGGAAGTTTTTCAGCCATTCCGCTTCTTCTGCGGCTTTATCTAATGCTATAAATTCATCTTCCATAGTCGATCGTGTGTTTACGGTTTGTTTGGATGATTTCCAAGAAACAGCTGCTCCTCCGAGGGTAAACACATATCCACTCGTAGACTTACTATCTGAATTGTTTGGAATCCAGTTAACATCACAAAAACCTTCCAACACTATAGGATATTTTGTATAATGTAAACCGTAACTCATCGTATATTTTAGGTATCTCAATACTCTAACAAGAGCAAACCAATGATCTTTTCTTGGGTTGTAAGAGTACCTACTTAAACGACTTATTGTATATGCTAAGTCTGGTCTAGTACAATTTATAATGTACATCAAACTTCAGATAACCTTAGTATATTCCAATTGAGACACACTTTCACCTTGATTCTTCTTAAGGTGACTAGATGAATCAAATGGAGTTACTACTGAATTGTCATTGAAATGACCAAATTTTTTTAGAATTTTCTCAATATAATGAGACTGCGTCAAGATGTAGCCTTCCAAACTTCTTTGAATTCGGACTCCAAGTATTACATCCGCTAGTCCCAAGTCTTTCATATCGAAACAAGAATTGAGCATCTTCTTGGTTCGATTTATGACATCTTTATTTGTTCCCAGAATCAACATGTCATCAACATATAAACATACAATTACATATGCATCTTTGTATCCTTTTACATAGACACATTTATCGCATTCATTGATTCTAAATCCGTTTGATAACATCGTCATATCAAACATTTCATGCCATTGTTTTGGAGCTTGCTTTAGTCCGTAAAGAGATTTGATCAGTTTACGAACTTTTCTTTCTTGACCCTTAACGACAAATCCTTCAGGTTGCTCCATATAGATCTTTTCATCTAACTCACCATTTAAGAATGCAGTTTTCACATCCATTTGGTGAATTTCCAAATTGTGAATTGCTGTTATTGAAATTAACGTCCGTATAGACGTAATTCTTGTTACCGGTGAATAGGTGTCGAAGTAATATATGCCTTCTTTTTGTCGATATCCTTTGGCTACTAGTCGAGCTTTGTATCTCTCTATAGTACCATGTGGTCTCATTTTTCTCGTAAAGATCCATTTGTGACCTATGGTTTTATGACCTTGAGGCAAATCTACTAATTTTCATGTATTATTTTCCAATATGGATTCCATTTCATTTTGAATAGCCTCTTTCCAATAAGGTGCTTACGAAGATTCTATCGCAGCCTTTATAGGTCTGAGGTTCTCCTTGTATCTCAAAGGTCATAAAATCAGGTCCAAAGTCTTTGGCAATTCTTCCTCTTTTACTTTTCCTTGGTTCAACAATTTCTTGTTGAATGTTTGAGGAGTTCCCGTTATCCGAAGATAAATCTCCATAAGTTCTTTTCGTAGAAGATGTTTCTTTAAAAGGAAAAATATTCTCAAAGAACTCTGCTTCTACAGATTCGATTATGAAGTTTTTAGTTATATCTTCAACATCAGATTTATACACCAAACCATTCAGTGGCTTGCGTTACAAGCAATTGTTTACAATAATATATTATTGATACAAATCGAAATAAAACAATAGAAAAACAAGATTACTGTTTTAGACGATAATCGAGGCCTGTTATGCAGTGTCCTTATACATAAATTCGCCCTCATTTCTCAAGTCCTTAGCGTCCGCCTAGAGGATACAACGATTAACAGTTCTTCACTGCCGGATTTGATATGAATGTTATCAGAATGATATTTGGAGATTTTAAATGTTTATGATGGTTTTTTTTTGTCTTAACAAGGTCATGTATGTCCCTTTATATAGAAAACCAAGAGATATTTCGAATGGATTCAAACAAATGACCATAAACAAAAGGACACAAGCGAAAAGACACATCTTTTAGTTCAATACCCCAACAAAAACGACATGAATACTTCTTCTGCTTGTGAGTTTTGTCTGTGGGATCACGAAGTTGAACGTTTTTTTTATCATATAGAGTGACTGATGTAATAAACTAAATTAATTAGTAAAGAGTTATTTTTGGGTGTTTACTTCTTTGGATACATCCATACGAGTAGCTAGGACTAAATAAAATAACGTTCATCTCCCGGAAACTAGTCGGTGAATGACCAATAATGCTCGTGAAATTGACTTGGTCTTGACTCATGGAGACATTGTAAGTGCAATAATGATGATAAAGATATTAGAATAAACTTGATAATATTAGGATTTAGAAACATCCATCTTCTGACAAAATAGAAGTTATTGATCATTATGCGATAGTCTCAATAACAACAACATTTTTAGCACAGAGATAGGCAAGTGAAGCCATCGATTAGGGTCTCATATTATATGGCCACAAATTAAGTAAGAAGAAAGGTTACAATTCTTTTCGACAAATTAAAAAATTATGAAAATTAAGGGGCATACCATTTTTCACTTGTGTTGAGCATCCAGAAACATTGGACCAGCCAGCAGAAGATATGTTGAAACCCTAGACATAGATTCTAACTCCTCAATCGTATTCTTCTTCTGTTCATCTTCAATATTGCAGAGTGAATTCAGTGACATTTCGGCCATCTTTAAACAGTTGGACATTTCTAGAATGTATCTTATGACTTCCTTTTGATATTCTATTCCTGCATATCCTTTCCATCTAAAGACCTCAAGATGAGACGACAAGCATTAGGAACAGAACTCGGTTGGTTCCCTAAAACTGGAACATGTTGACTCTCATACCCACTTTCAATTGATTTGACCATCAAAACTTTTAGTTTAGAACAATTAAAGAGCAAAACCACAAGTGATCCACAATAATCTGGGCCAAATCGACATATGCTACACTCTATAAGTAGAGAGTAAACAGCGTTACACCATGTAATCATTGTAGAAGCTGGACATAGCTTAATATAATCGTTCCCAAAAGGTCAAGGATGTCAAATTATATTAAATCCGGGGTGTCTATAACCAAAGACCGATCATCATCGTCTTTTTCAAAGAAGGTATCCATAAACGTTAATCTCAGTAAAGAAGGGACTTTCACAGTGAAATTTCTCTTACCATCCACATAATCATTTCGAAACACCCTCAGACGCTTGAGAACGGGGAAACCTGATAAAAGCCTGACATGATACTTTTCGTTTTTATACACAACAGAGATAAGATCAAGGTGGTGAAGTGATGGGAGCTAAACCGGACAAGGAACATCCACAAGAATCTTGTCCAAGGGAGACAATCTCGTAAGTGTTTTACAAGTGTAAAGGCTCTTGGGCGTTATAGCCCGCTAGCTATTCCAAAGGAGTTTTAACTTTAGCTCGCGACGCAGCGATCAAGTGCTTTAGTAACCAACTTTGCAACATCAACATCAACGGGACATTGTGGACCGAGTTCCATACACAATTTTTCTAGTAAAAGTGCATTTGTGATATCCCATTGACTCGTCAAGAAACCACCAAACACTCTTGCTTTTAAAGTTTTGCGTGTCTTTGTAGACAAGCTTAGGCAACTTTGTCTAGATAAATCTCCATCGTTTAGACAAAAAAGTGGTGGCCACAGCATCTTTTGTCGGAAAATGCAATAATATTTATTTGAGTAGATCGTCGGACAACGCACTGATTTTGTCTTGGCCCACCTATCTCTTCAATTTATGGAGAAGGTTCGGCTTCCGGCATGGTTAAAATTTTAACCCTGGCTAGATCCCTTGTTGCTTGTCAGCATCTCTGTGAGAATAGCTTCTCACCCAAGAAAAGGAAAAAAATAATTTGTATAATACAAATAGTTACAAATAAATTCTTTTAATTATTAGACTCCAATCTTTTGAAATTCAGCATGGGGAGATTAACTGTACATCTTTCCGCGTAAATTACTACATTACATATAATGGTAACATGGAAATTGAGAGGAACCAGAGGCTTTTTATTATATATAAAATAGCAGAGTTAGCCTAACATATTGCCGTTTCTGTTTTAAATAGAGATAATAGAGGCATGCATCGATTCTGGACCGCCCTTGTAGGTAAGCTCAACAAAAGTACCTGCACCTTCTCCTTTCGCAAGTCTTTTACACACACACACTTGGCTTCATCTTCCCCTTCCCCAATGGATAAAACCTTCACAACATTCAGTAAAAGAAATTCAGTAACTCACATCACAATTTCTGAATTTGATGGCACTTTTAACATACTGACTCACCTTCACGAAGTACCTCATATCTGATGGAAGTAGGAGAATGTCCGGGATTGATGAAATCTGCAGCGCTTGAGGAGCGAGTGAGGAATCATAAGGGAGGCTCTCGGGTGGTGGATACAGAGGATAGTAGCTGTTTTCATTACAATATACTTTTTTTTAGTATTTTGGTAGTAGCTGAGAATATAGTTTGAATAGATAGTTACAGTGCTATACCTTCTTTGACGAAGGAGATGGCTAGCGAGTCTGGACATGCGATCAGTGGGGACTTCACTTGGGTTTCTCGACATCTCCTCCCCACTCAGCTGCTTTAGTACATCCACCGTGCAGCAGCCTACCTTCACCTGAGAATCCCCAATTATGTTTATGTTTTAAGGACTTTGAGAGTTGAGAGAATATGGCTTAGAAGTGAATTTTCACAGTGATTTTATTACCTGGTTTGCCTCAAAGGTCCCCGGGTTTGACAGACTGGTCACCTGTATGTATGGGAGAAGAAAAAGAAGAGAACGCAGTCAGTATATCTGCCTGTGAACGAAGAATTCAGTAATGAAATGAAAAAAAAATTGTTAATGAGAAGAATCAAGTACCTGAAGTTCGAGATCAGGTATGTGAATGTCGAATGGAGGCTGTTAATGCAAGGGGAAAATTGTCACGTCAAAATAGTTAAGAGAAATGCACAAAAGCGAGAAGGGAGGTTTTGAGAGAAAAACAAAAAGCACCTGTGGGAATATGAAATCATGGTTAGCATCGCGGATGGATGGTACCAGAACCACTCGTACTTCCGGACCCATGAATTCAACATAATCTTGCAACTGCGAAATTCAAAAAGAAAAACATTAAGATCTTTGTTTATTACAAAGTTGGTGTTGAATATATCTATTGTTCTATTCTCAGTACCCTCCTGATGACTTCCACTTGAAATATCTCACTAAAGGTGGCATCAACAGTTCCTTTCTTAATCTCTGGATGCTCAGAATCCACAAACGGTCCAAGCTGAGTTAAAAAAAAAAAAACTTAAGTGCCCCCAAGACACAATCACACATCACATATGTAGTCTATAGAAGGTCATAATGAATCTTAGTTACTCACCAGCACAAGTAACTGTGGTGGCTTTCTTTTTGCATGGGCTAGTAGCTCATTCAGTGGCTCAAACAGCAAGTTGTCTGATGTGGTGAATGGTCCGGATGCAATTATCTGTCAAGATAAAGACCCTTAAGCATCATTTCCAATCCCAAACTATAAAACAGAACAGATCATACATGCTTGCACACTTTTCAAATATCACCCAAAAAAAGGGAATACAACATACTAATTTTGTCTGGTAAAATCAGAAACTAAAGGAGCTCTAGTCTACACAGTTACCAGCCTAGCTAACCGATAAAGCAATGTGGTTTCTAAAATTCTCAACATTTTGACCATGTGTGTATATATGTTAGGAAAGAAATGGCCAACAAATAACAACGGCTTCCTTGAAGGCAGAAGAAATTACTAGTGCAGCTCTCTTGAGATGAAGAATGGCATACTTACAAATGAAACCTCTGATTTTTCACGAGATTCGACAGAAAGAGTTACGACCTCCTCATCCAAGTTTTGCTTCTTAGCAGGAGGTAGATCCACGTCAGCAGTGAGTGTTAAAGGAACTGTGTCTAGCAGCTTGGATGCAGTAAGATAATGTCCACTAGGATTTTGTCCTTCAATGCCGACTATCTGCATCAAATTCAGACCACCTCCACATGAATATTAGGTGTCTTCTGTGGAAAAACTAAATGTTGTTTATCATTAAGCTATCACCAGGCCAGGAAAAATGGAGAACTGATTTAGTCTGTTCAAGTCCAGTGGAACACGTTATCCTGAAGTCCGCTCAGCACTGCAATCATAGAATTTGTTGCCATTAGGATGAGGAAACTCGGAATTTTCGGGACTAAGTGCTTCACTTGTAATGCCATTAACTAACTTTAATCATTTATACCTACGTAGGACCACAATGTTCAAATTCCGGTATCCAAATTTTCATAAAGCATAGGCATCTGGATATGCAACTCTTTATAGAACAGGATACTATGCCATATTTTGAGTTACCTGCTCTGCAATAGAATGGACTTGTCATTCAAATGCCCCTCTCCATCACAACATATCATTCCCACAACAAATATACTTCTCTGAAGCAATCAGTAGCACAATGTAAGCAAACTCTATACCCCAATGTTAACTTATCTGAATCCAAAGTAGTGTGTATAATAACGAAAGCTACCTGTGAAGCAACAGCTGGATCCACCTGTTCCTCATATAACCCCGAGGCAACAAATGCATCTGCATGCCTTACGATCCGCTTCTCGAGTGCATTAAATCTGTCCTCAGTTCTGTCATACATGAACCTACAACCTGGTTCAGGGCCTAAACCATTGACTTTTAGAGAACATCTGTGGCTTGTCTGAACTCTCTTAATGATCATATCATCCTCACTGTTTTCTATGTCATTGTTGTTTCCATTCTCTGCCTGCACCGCCACATTACCTATGTTGAATTTCACCACAAACTTTTCGACTCGTCGCCCAAAAGGAGTCACATGTCCAACTGACTTCCCAGTAGAGTAACCGTAATCTCTCGATCTGCTTACTGAATCAAATGGATTCGGAAGTAAACGTTGAGACTTGTTTGTAGGGGTAGTGACAATCTCATCTGCTGTATCTTCTGGAATCCCATCCAAAAGCCTGGATCAAAACAGTTTGTATGTCTATTCAACTAAAAGTTGATGCAAGAAAGAAGAGATCTGACAAAGCACTTACATGTCTACATCTCTGTTTGAGTAGATATGCAGACCAGATTCCTCTTTCATTATAGATTCTTTCTGTTGATTCTGTAGATGCAGTAGAAACCCATCCATTTCATCCTTATTAACAGTTTGATCAATACTTTGTCTATTACATCCAAACACAAATAAAATGTTTAAACTCAATCCATCACCAGGAAGAAAAAAAACTTAATTCTCTCCTTCTCCTTCCCTACTAGCACCATAAATATATGCCTTAAAATAACAAATATCATGGGGCAGCACAGTCACTAACACAAACCCATGAAATTTTAAGCTACACAATATACTTATAAACATCAATAGAATATCTGTGAGCATCAAAAGCATTGAATTTTACAATGAATTGGGTCAATTTGCGATTGCGAACGAAAATAGGGAGAGTTACCGATTGAGATGATAAAGTTCCCAACTCGAAACGAGTTCAGAAGGCTTCAGACTGTAGTTTATGCAGAGAGTAACACCTGAAAAGACGTCAGAAAAATAGATAACTCAAATTTCGTGATTTGGAGAACGACAAAAGATTGGGCAAAGTGAAATTAGAGCGAATTTCGCTTACATCTCTTAAGAATCTCCTCTTCTTCCACAAGAGCAAAACCGCTACGGCTAAATTCTTTCTTAATCTCCTCATTTGTCGCCATCTCTCGCTCTTTCGACCTCTCAGTCTCTCTCTCTCTCTCTCTCTCTCTCTCTCTCTCTCTCTCTCTCTGTTGTGGCGACTGGAGAAGACGAAAGGAACAGGCGGGAAAATGTCTGATTTTGGGCGGGATGGCTATTGCCTTTTGGTTTAGTGGGCCGGACTTTTGAATGGGCTTTCGAATTTTCAAAGCGGGAATATCCTATAGGGGAGTATTATTTTCAACTTCTGGTTTTAACTAACCAAACACTTTTTATTTTTGACAAGCATCCTATAGAGGAGTATCTTTTATATAAAGTTTGGTGTCAAATAATTAACATGATCGACTTGAATCAAGTTATTCGATCAGATGTTGTTATGTGTGATATTTTAATTAGATAAAAAGAAACAAATAATTAGATTTTTTAAAATAAAAACAAAAAAGGAAAATAATTAGATAAAAATAATTAAGATAAAAAGAAACAAATAATTAGATTTTTAAAAAATAAAAACAAAAAAAGGAAAATAATTAGATAAAAACTAACTCTGCATGCAGCAGGGCATACGGAAGATCGCTTAGCCGGCCGCATAAAAGGTTTAACCTATTAGACGTGTTTTTATGGAAGACAGCAAAAAAAGATAGATGAGAGAAAATGCGCAAGAATCTGCTCACATGGAGTATGTGATACTCACTCTCCCATAAATACGTCAACATGTGAAATGATAGTTTTACCTCCACTTTTTTTTTTAATCATAGGAGGAATCCGAAACATTTCTCAACAGGAAAAGCTCTGATCTGCAGATGAAACTCTTGATTAAACCCACACACATTTTGCGAATCAGCACTCTCATTTGATCAATATCTGATTTAATCATCAATTATTCCATCCAAAAACAGATATTCATGGTTGATACAAAAGTCATACGTATGAGAAGGCCCAATAAAATTGTTATGAACATTAAGTTTATTTTTTAAAAGTTAATAATTGACATAATCTTTGATCCTCATATGTGTTAGTTATGTCAAAAAACCTTCAAATTAGATTAAATAATGAAAATAATATTTTTTTTGTATTGTTTAATATTGATAAAGAAAAAAAAATTAAATATGAGTATTTGTGATTTGCTCTATTTTTGACTAGTATCTAATTTTATGATTTGCTTTGCTCTAGAAATACATACAATACAAAACTTGAAAAAAACATAATGTTTATGAAAAATATTAGTTTATTTTATTAAATACTATAAGATATCAAATTAAAAATAGAAGAAACCAGCTAATTTTTGAAAATAAAAATAGAAAATAAGCATGTGAATAATCAAGACAGTCGAAAAGAAAACCAATGTTTCGTATTTAAGAAAAAGTAGTTTCCTTCAGTTACATGCCATAAAACTTGTTCCGAATCAAACCGATTTGATTTTTGATTCGGTTTATTCAGTTTATTAACTCAAATGAAAAAAAATATGTTCACAAAATAAGTCTAATAAGTCCAATGACAACCCTTTATAACTAAAGCCCAAATTAAAAGAAATTGCCAAGACCAGAAAAAAAACAAAAAAAACGAGAAAAGAAAACAAACAAAAAAGAAACGAGAAAAAAGAGATATCAAGATCTAGGTTTTGTATCAGGCGGAAGAGATCGAGAAACCACAAAGTGAGATGGAAAAACCATCGCTAATCTGAAAGAGAAAAGCTGCACCTGAAAAATTGCTGGGAGACTGGGAGTAGTGAGATGGGGACTTCTAAGTCACCTGAGGAAGAAAGTCTCCCTTGCTCAACTTCTTCAATCTCTCTTTCGGCTATCAAATCCATCTCTCTCTAACTCCTTTCCCTCTGTCGCTCACTCTTATCAAAATCAAAATCAAAATCGATTCTCAACAGAACATGATTTGGAGGAGAAGGGGATATATAGATATAAGGAAAAAGCCCTCGAGAATTGAAATCCGAAGGAAAAGAGAATCAAGAATTGAAATCCAGAGGAGAAACACGCATGAAAAGATTTGTTAACACACGTAGGACAAGAGGCGTAGGAGGTGAAGGTTGAAAAAATGAATTAGGGTTTGGTAATGTTGTTTGTATATACCGGTTTAGTTAATTAAATCCGATCGGAATCCGAATACCGAACCGAATAAACTGATTTCAATTTGGTAATAAAATCTGTACTGTTTGGTTTTCTTCACTAATATTAATCGGTTTGAAACTCAAATTTACTCGATTTAAACGATCCGGTTTATTCGGATTAAACCGAATGTCCATGAACTAGTTAAAACTCTAGTTTAAACATATTTTTGTCCGCTTAATAAACAAAAAAATGTATAAATAAAATACATATTTATACTAATTAATAAATACTAAGAAAAACATTAGTATAAATTTATTGTTATTTATGAATAATTTATAGATCGAAGTGGATATCCTGTCTTTTTAAAATTAGTATTTGTGATTTGATTTGTTTTAAGAGGATACTATATTTGAGTATTTGCTTATATCTGGCATTTTTGGATTGAATCAAATTAAATATTAGAGCAAAGCGAATCTAATCGATAATTTGTGCAATCCTATCCAAAACCATGGAAAACATATATAAAATAGGCCAGCAAACAAAAGTTTAATAAATTCGATATTAATTGCATATGTTGTTGAAAAAGAACTAACAAAACTATTTTCTATTGATAACATGAGGAAGAATTATGAGGTAGCTCTAATTCTCTAGATTAGAATTTATAAAGGGTTCTTCAATATATACTTTTTAGTTTCAGTCATTATTATATAATTTATATATATATATAATACATATACAGCAATAAAAGAGAAAAAAATTATAGAAGCAGCATCAAATCATGTTTTTCTTCAAATCTTCGCGTTTCATTTGGATGTCCTATCTGACACGGTATTCCAAAGTAACACATGACTCTTCAAATAATTCGTTTAAGAGAAGAACTTATAGTCTTTCGCAGAAATAATGATGGTTCTCAGGCCACCAATGGGAGCTACGATCGTCAATATAATGCCTACCACTATGCACAACTGCAAATTTCACATAACCAAACAACAATTTATTGTCAAATTTAACAAAAGTAACTAAAAATCATATATATAGTCGAAAATGATGAGTAAAAGGAAGATACCCAGTTAAGACACCAAGACAATCCATACTTCTTTGGTTTCTTGAGAATCAGCCACATGATGCATGGTAGCTAATTATAGGAAAAATAAAAAGGGTATCAAATAATTTATTAGCTAGGTTTTTCTATGACATATAATAATAGACTTAATTTGTGTATTAAATTACTTACGTAGTAAGTTGTTGGGGCAAAGGCGAATCCTCCAAAAAAGCCGAGTAATCCACCAAAAAACGGAATGCATATGGCAACGAACATGGTTAAAGCTGTGCTCCATCACGTAGTCCAATGTTAAAAGTTCAGATTTTTATTTTATGTAAAGAGTATTTTATTCAATCTGAAACTAGAAAAAAAAAGACCTTACCAACATATAGAGTTCGAGTGATGAAACGGAGTTTGAAGGAAGGATCAAACATCATTTTCTTTACCAAAAAGGTTTCGAGCATATCAAAAACCGGCATTGCGAATATCTGATAGCTTCCAATAACATGGATAACTACGAAGGCGTTAGCTATGACGATAAGCCAAGTTGGTTTCTCCAACGACATGAGGATATTGTCGTCCACATTGTTTCCAAAAATGTAGTAGCAAACGAATGCAACGGGAAAATAGCAGATGGCGACCACGATGTAGGCAACAACCACTCCTCTCCACATTGGGATCTTAGATGGTTTTTCGGGTGTTGAAGGAATAGTAGCTTGAATCTCCAACACAACATTGTGACCCGCATACGCAAATGCAACATCCCCTAGTGCGTTCATGAAGTTGAATACTTTCCCTGAGCTCGTCGAGGCTCTAAAAGTATAGTCTACATCTGGTTGAACCCCTTTCTTCAACGATGCTCCCCAAGCGATTGTCGAGTAGCTGCATATATTACAAAGTAACTCATACTAAGAAATCTCATATTAAATATAGGTTACGTACCGTAAAGAGTACGTAAATGGAAAACCTAAGTTGAAATCTAATTTGTGATGAATGGTTGAAAACTCATAAACAACATAGAGCCAATTTTTATCAGATTATGTCATCATAGTTGTATTTATAAACTTGGTCTAACCTCAAGGACATAACGGCTGCAGCGAGGGAGATGGCGGATATGGAGTTAAAATTAGGGAGGTGAGAGAGAACAAAATGTACCGAAGCGAAGATCATGATCCAAAAGGAAGTTCTTATGTCTTTGCAATCGGTGCAAAGAAGCTCATGAATTTTTTTCAATGACTTTCCTCCCGTCACCATGTACACAATGTTCACACCTACTTCAACAATTAGCTGTTGTGGCACCACAATCCATAGTCCGAGCTTCTCTCCAAATGCGTGCTGACCCAGCTCGTGGTACCTATCGAACCTCTTCCCTGGAACCATCTCGTGCATCTCCACCATTTGCCATATTGTGTAAAATGTTATTACCCATGACAATATCACGATTGTCACTCCAGGTCCCCTGCCATCAAAATTATAAACCAATCAGTAATTAAATAGTAGTGGTCAGTCTCAAACTCTTTGTAGATTCTGTGCAATTTGTTGTTAGAGATGTGGTAACATTTAAAAAATGTTCGATTAAACTTTTTTAAAATTATTTAATGATATTTTTTTCTTTTTAATCGTGAATTTTTTCGATTGCTTTAGTTACATATTAACAGACGACCCTACTAATCAGCTTGGAATCATCATTAATCAAAAGTGAAAATGTCTATTGCAAGTGTGTTTGAAATTAATATGATATATAGTACTAGAGATTTTCTTGAGAGATCTTTATAAATATAGTTAATCAAATTGAGATAGCTAGTTTGGGTATATATATATATACCATCCTAGGTTGGACATGGCATAGGGCAAACTGAGTACACCAGCACCGACCATGGCTGTGACATTGTGAAACGCAGAGTACCACCATTTAGCGTTTCTTGAAGACGTTATCGGCAACCAATCGTCGACATTCTTACCCTCGCTTGAGGACAATTCATATTTCCCCATATTATTTCTTCCTCTCGAGTACTAACAACAATGCCTACCAAACAGGAACTGAAACCGACAGAGGGAGAGAAAAAGGCAATACACAAAAGCTATTGTGAGAATGATGAGAGTTACAAAAAAAATGTAAGAGCAGGATAATTCTTTTTCAAGGTGGTGAAAGAGGCACAATAACAACACCAAGGTTGTTATATTTGTGCCTTGCAATGATAAAAACTGGTCTCTTTGGATTTCATTTATACAACTATTTTGTTCTATTTTCTTCATTTAGTTAGTTAAAAATAGAAATAATGTGTGGGTTGTTTGTTACATTTTTTTTTTCTTTTGGGATAAACAGGTTGTTTTGTTACCAATACGACAGGTTAGTTCGTTTCATGCTTCATAAGATAGTCATGAGGTGGGGAAGCCTTTCATGGGAATGTTGTGGTGTATGTTCTTTACTTACAGCTTATACCACTAAGGGACGTTCTTTGTATTTTCCCATATATTCGGCGTGGAGATTTTGGTTAAGCCAATGCTTCTTCAAATTCATGAATTTCAGTTAAAGAATGTTTTGATATTATTAACCAAAATATCAGTTAAAGACTTTTATTTTGTTTCATCCATGTTTTGTTAGTCAATGTCTATTTACCTTTTTTTTTTTTTTTTGCAACTGTTATATTATATTACTAATTTAGGACGGATATAACAAGTTACAGCCCACACCTTCCTCTTTTAATATACATGCCTCACAAGCAACCATATCAGCCGTCTTCCACCGAATCTAGCAATTGTGAATGCTTCTATAATGCTATAAGAATGTACACATCACCAAGTTTCACCAACTATATATGCATCACCCAAAGCAATAATACCCCACCCGATATCCAACGATCCGAGACTCGAAGATTTCGAATAATATAAATACTTTGCTATCTGAAATGGAAAGAAGATTCTAAATCTGGCACAAAGACAATAAATCTTACGACAACAAGATTAAATATGAATCGAAATCAAACTTTTCGATTAGCAGTTTTACTTGAGCGTCGTAATATTCTTGTAAGACTTCACATTAATTAGTGTACTAGTTATTTTCGATCCTTTGCAGACTCGTGCGTACAGGTTAATTTACTCCCTGATAACCGATAATTCCTAAAAGAAATTGACGAAAAATCCAAAATCCAAACCATCAGAGAGATATATAACCGGAAATCTATATCAATTATTATTATTATCGTAAATATTTTACTAAAAAAAATAAGACGGAAGAAGTTGCATGAGTTGTTTATTATATTAATAAAACAACTATTTTATCTGTGATCAAATTATGTAAGTGATGTATGTCAGTATGTAGAGTTTATAAGATATAATTCAAGAACAATGATGAGATTTGTTTTGACTTTACAAACTAGAAGCGTCAAGGGCCCTGTAACCTGCGGAATGTTCCGCAACAATTTTGCCAATAAAAAAAACTTGCGAAATAGAAAAAAAATCACAAAAACGCAAATTTGCGTTTTGGCTGAAAAAATACAAAAAAATTTTCATTAGGCAGAAAAGTGAGTATGGAGTAGATTTTCTGCGGAATCAAAGTTTTATAATTATTTAATTACATAATAATAACATTTTATACTTCTAAATAAATACTAATAAAAATTAATTATAAATATAATTATTTAAAATACATAATAATAATAACATTTTATAAATATAACTATTTAATTAAATAATAATATTTTATACTTCTATATATATACTAATAAAAATTTAATTACTAAAAAAATTAATAGTCACACTATATTAAATAGATACAAATTTGCATAAAATTTAAGAAAATCAAATAAAGTAGAACAAAAAAACTTTTAAACGTCTTATAAGAAAATCTAATAATAATTAATAGATTTATTTTTGTAATAATTAGCCCCATTATAATTTTTAATAATATTTAATTAGCTCAATTATAATATTTATTTTCTTAAATATGCATAAAATTTAAGAAAATCAAATAAAGTAGAACAAAAGAACTTTTAAACATCTTATATAATATAATATAAAGAGTAATAAATAAAACTATGATATTTTATTTTTCAACGTCATAAGATATAAATATATTTATTATAAATATACTAAAAATAATTTGACTAATTACAATAAGAAAATTATGTTTTTTCTAACAATATTTAACAGATTTATGTTTATAATAATTAGTTTAATTATAATTTATAATAATATTTAATAGATTCCGCCATTCTGCAAAATCTATACAATCATACAAAAATTTTATTCCGCAATTCTTATTTCGCAGATTCTAAATTATTCTGCAGCTTTTTTTTAATTTTCCGCAATTCCGCAATTACGCAACTGTTACCAATTAAAGCCAAGATGTGAGACGCGGAAAAGACTCAAAAGAAGTAAAAACGGAGTCAACTTAAATTAGTCAAAGCGAATAAAACGGCACGCATTTTTTTTTGGGCTTAAAAAGAAGGACGAGAAAGGACTTGGGTCAGTTAGGGTTTTATCTTCGCTCGTCGCCTGCAATTCGTTTCTTCTTCATTTCTTCGTATTCACGCTTTCTCAGGTGGTTGCTTCGTCTCTCTCCTGTTCGGCTATATTTCTTTTAGCTTATTCATTGGGCCATGGCTCCTTCAAGATGGATTAGACCCGAGGTACGTATACCGATCTCATCTCTCTCTTTCTTACGACTATGCGTTTACATGTAAATCATTTTCTTATCGATCTGGTTCTTACTTGGGGGTCTCCTTCTCTGTTTGATTTAATTTCTATGTAAGATTTTTTAACATACGAGAGATTCAAGACTGATCTCACATGTTTGTGCGATTTGTGGATCTGACCCCGTAGAATTAGGGTTTAGTCTCTGAGTCGTATCGCGTTATGGTCTTATCACAATAGAGTTAGTGGATATGTTATTCCTTGAAAGCATACAGAGATTCTGTATATGAGAAACATTTTGTACATGAGACGAGAGATTCAAGCCTGATTTTATCTGGTTATGTGCGATTTAGGCATATGACCTAAGATTTAGGGTTTTGCGGCCGGTATAGCTATTCGTATCTCTTTTTGGCCCATAAAAAATAGAGTTAGTGAATTTTTTATTATGTCGAAAGAATACATCGATTCTGTATATATACATGTGATATAGTAACCATTTCGTCCACCAAATTGACTCGCAAAAAAAAAGAGATTTCATGGGTCAATTTGATGTAATTAATCTGAAATATGAATGAATAATATTTGTGTTTTTGTGGCTTCTTCAGGTGTATCCTCTGTTTGCTGCAATGGGAATCGCTGTTGGCATTTGCGGAATGCAACTTGTGAGGAACATCTCGACTAACCCTGAAGTCAGGTATATAGACACTTTGACTAATTATGAGATCTCTAGATATATAATTAGTGGAGATCTCTCTACCATCTGTTCATGACCTCTTTTAGTTATGTGTAAGTGTTTTGTCTCTTTTCTGAATTAAAGATTCAATTGTTGTTGATTTATAGAGGTCTTTATAGAGATTTTTTATCCTTTTTTGTGTGTGTTTTGTGTATGAAAGGTCCAAGATTTATTTGGGTGAATAATATGGTAACAGGGTGACAAAGGAGAATAGGATTGCTGGTGTGCTAGAGAACTTTGAAGAAGGAGAGAGGTACGCAGAACACGGTCTTAGGAAGTTTGTGCGCAACAAAACTCCACAGATCATGCCCTCTATTAATGCCTTCTTCTCTGACCCCAAGTACTGAAAGTAGAGTTGTGATGTTTGGGGATTGATCATTTGACCTGACCTGGTCATGGATGAATTTAGGAATAAAAACATTAGTGGTGTTTTCGTTTTTGCACCATGTTTTCCTTCTGTTTCTTGGTTTGTATAAAACCATCAGTTAAAACATCTTTATGAAGGTTATGATGAATTTCTGATCAATAATATACGGAGGAAATCGTGTATAACGTTCTCTGGCGTTTTGATTACATACATATTACGTCTCAATGTTTTTCCATAACTTTCACCTTATATATTTATTTACTTGTTGAAAGTTCATCTAAATGAGATAAACTTAGAAATTAGTTAACCTCCTGAAAGATATGGTTGACATCAGTGTTTTGCTAGTTCAACTTCTTAGTTCGTTAAAAAATATTAAAAACGTTTTTAATATTTTTATTTATAAAATTAGTTAAAAAATATTAAAAGCATGTATCCGTCGGAAACCTGTTGAACCATCGGAAATCTGTTATAAACATTCCAACGGATTAAAAACGATATTTTCAGACAAGTTATCAATGATTTTATTCTGACAATTTAAAATACCGACAGTTTTCCGAAAGACCACTTTTTCAACGGACAACACTATCTGACGAAAAGCAGTCAGACAAATATTACCCTTAGAAATCTGTCAAAAAATATTTTTGTAGAAAAGTAAGCGACAGATTTCTAACTGTATGCGTAACCTATGAATTGCCAAGGAAGCCCGAAGCCGTTTCCGATGGAAATTTCAACGTTGTAATATCCATCAGAAATCCGTTATAATATTGTGACGGATTTCGACGACGTCAATTTTTTTGATGCTGTAGTTCGGACGGATGTGACCGGAATCGTCCGTAGAAAATCGGGTGTTTTATTGTGGTACCAGCCCGCTCTCTTTAGAATGCTGTTTCCGTCATTCCAAGATAAGTTTTTGAATATTTTGTATGTTAAAGATAAAAGTAGCTAGGAAGAAGAACGATGTGGTAGCTTACAAAATTTTCATTATCTTCGATGAAGAAACCTGAAAATGCTATATCCCCAACTGACCTTATATGCATGATGATAGATTGTCATTCCGAATGTCCATTATCTAGTTTCTTGATGACCGTTTTCTTGTATTCGTTTTATTCGGAGATTGAGATGGGGAACTAATGCATGTTTAGAGGGTCATGGACTCACTAAGTATTCTTATACCACTATTTTATCTTGCAGGATACCATAGAAAGGTGCCTTACAGGAACGCATCGGACATTAAGTGAGCCAGAGTAGAGTTCAAGTGTTTTTGTAAAATACATAATGTTTGTGTTATGTAGGCTTTGGTATGAAAAGGATATGCATGTATAGTAATTTGAATAAGACCGGATTTCAAATATGTAAAATTTTATGTTTATGAATAGAATCTGTGAGTACTAATGGTCTTTGATTCGTTCTAGGATCAAAGTTGGACCGTTTTCAATCCCCCACATTATGGTATCTTTAGGCCGTTTATGTCTAATCCGGTCCAGGGATGTTATAGTAGCTTATTAATCAATTAAATATCCAACATTAAACCCATTAAGCTTTTGGTTTTTGAAGTATTTTTCACAAGATACTGCTTACATCTCCTTCACACGCTTTACTAGAGCCACCCTTGGACTTCCACCTCATTTACTTTCAAGATTATTAGAAAATATGAAATTCAGAGGACTAAAGAAGTAAGCATGGAGAGTACAAAACTATGAGAGTTCTCGGTCTTATCAGATCAAAATCATGGCTACCAATTGTTTTCTCCTTTTAAAATTATCCAGTATTTACGGCTCAGGATGTTGAATTTATTTATTATAAGATAATCATTTTTAATATATATTATGATACATTTTTATAGGCACAAATATGGAAGATTCCTTTCCTTCTAGGCACTGTCACACTCGTAATTCAAGATATGGAGACAAGCCAACCTAATCAGCAATATTTAACGAGGTCCCAGTGATCAATGTTGTAGATACTGTAAAAAGACATACTTGATCATGACGAGTTCTGATTAAGGTGGGTTTGAGAAGCTTATTCTTTTTATTTTTATTTTTTCAAAATTAGTCCATTGTATTCTGACTAAAAAACTTATAACAATGAAGAAAAATGAGTTATGGTTTTACTTTGGCGGACGACCAATGAAATTCTCTATAAAAATATTTTATATGGTGATATGCCTGAAATGTAACAAAAAATGATACGATAAATACAGAAATCAAACATATGATTAGTCTAAAGTGAATAGTGGACATACACTAAAGGACCTACAAAATTAGCTACACGGCACAACTAAAAAATTCATTGGATGAGAGGTTTCCATATACCAAACTGATACTTATCGAAGGTGTATTAGAGACGCTCATAAGATATTGCTATCCTGACATCAGTTCAAAATACCAAGAAATTAAATGTGGAAAATAGCAAGTATGATTTGCATGAATTTTCCCTAGTTTTATATTTCTAAATGTTGGCATATGTACAAGTTATACAGTTTGCGTTTATCTGGTTGGATATTTTGTTGTTCATAAAGCTTTTTGCATTTTTAAAAGTTTGCACAAAATTGGCAAAATAGTAGTTTGAGATGGCCAACTTGATCATATTATAATTCTTGAAAAACTTCTATGTAAATATATAGTTCCAACAATATCATAAATTAATAATTATATAAACTTATGTATATATAACTAAAATAAGTAATTAAAATATCATTCTAGTGCTGTGTGTGTGTGTGTTTTAAAGCTAAAGTAATCTTGTTATTGTTCATCTCTAATTTTAATTTTTCATCAAAAATTCTTATTTTTTTTATCTTTTCAATCTAAATCTAAAACTTAATAAAAATTTAGTTGAGAGGGTGATTTTTCTACACATAATTGCTTTCAATTATATTAATATATATAAAAGATTCGAATCCAACACCCCTAATAATAAATAAGATATTAAAATTCTTAGATTAAATTGAAATTAAGTTTATTATATAAATCATTAGTATTGTATAAAAGGTTCTAATTAAGTTTTAAACAATAAATTATAAAAAAAAATAATATTAAAAATACTTAAAGAAACCTTTCTGGTGTTGTTTTGGTTGTGTATGTTCCCTTTAGAGACCTCTCTCGTGTTTGTTATATGTAATGTGATTTGTCGATGAAATAAATAGTTCAAGTACCGTCTACGATATCTATATCTTCTATTTCATCTTCCCCGGCTCGAAATGTCGGAGCTCTCTCCCTGAAGTTTGGTTCTGGTAATATCATCGAACACCTTGTGCGCTTTTGGGCTACATATATTATTTTTATATACGATTAATTTTCGCTTTCTGGATAAATGGATTCTTCAGAATTAGGAATGGGACTGATGCTGATGATCGCTACATTAGTTCTGCTTTTCATGGATGAACTCGTGGGTTTAACGGGCAAAATTGAAACTCAAATCACAAACTAAACACTACCTTCTCCTTTCAATTCTATAATTTTCGCTAATGGGTTTAGTTTGGTTCCCTCGGTGATTTTGTTCCATTTGTATGTCTTGTTTTTTCTTCCAGTTTCTGAATCTGTTTGATGCCTTTAAGTTCAAAGATTGCTTTTTTCATTATTTTTGGGAAGAAGATTCCAGGGTTTTTCTGGGATTTTGAAACATTTTTTGTATTGAGAAGTATACCATACCTCTGATAATAGAATTGAAGTAGTTGGAATGGGTTTGATAAACTTCAGTATATATGTCTACAAATGATTCCTCTATCCTTTGTAACAGTCTGTGGTTTCTGTAGGGTCTTGAAGCCAAATAAAGTTGCTTTCAACACCATGATTATTTCACCTATGAGGACTTGCTCAATCTCCGAGTTCCACACTCTTCTCCATAAATCAAGCGCTTCGGTTTCATCAAGAAAAAATTTGGGGAAGAGAAGTTCACTGTCCTTTTCCTCCACTGCATTACAAGTCATCTCTCAAACCAGCTTACCCCTTGTTGTTGTTCATCCCCGTTCGTCAGTAGTTGTGTCAAGCCATCTCTCCCCATCCGATATCCCTCAGAAATCAGAAGAATGGTTTGCCTTACGGAAAGACAAGTTAACCACAAGTACATTCAGTACAGCGCTCGGCTTCTGGAAGAAAAACCGGCGTTCTGAGCTCTGGCATGAGAAGGTATATGACTCGGAGTCACGAGTCGTGGATGATTCTGCACGGTTTGCAATGAACTGGGGTGTACAGATGGAATCAGCTGCGATAGAGAGGTACAAAAGAATCATGGGATGTGAGGTTGGCTTAATGGGATTTGCTCTTCACTCCCAAGAGCAGTTTCACTGGCTTGGTGCTTCACCGGATGGAGTTCTTGATTGCGGTATTCTAGAAGTGAAATGCCCATATAACAAAGGGAAAATCGAAACTGTGTTGCCTTGGTCCAAAGTGCCGTTCTATTACATGCCTCAGATGCAGGGTCAAATGGAGATAATGGACCGTGAATGGGTCGACTTGTACTGCTGGACACGGGACGGGAGCACGGTTTTCCGAGTGATGAGAGACCGAAGCTATTGGAGAATCATTTATGAGGTGTTAAGGGAGTTTTGGTGGGAGAATGTGATTCCTGCAAGGGGGGCTTTGTTGTTAGGGAAGGATGATGCAGAGGTGAAAAAGTATGAGCCAACATCTACGCATAAGCTTACTGGTCTTGCCATCGCTAAAAGCATAAGTTTGGCTGCGGAATCAAAACTAGTATGCAGAGAAATATCTGATCATGTCGAGTTCTTTTAGATGAATTTTAGGAATCTCGTAATATCTTTTAATTCGAGAACCGAAGATTTATATTGTGTAGTTATGAAATTGGTTAAATCATGTAACACAATTTAATCAGATATATCAAATTATATTCTAGACTATCTGGAGATCAGAGGGTTCTTTGGATGTGAAATGTTTTCATTGTAAAAATAGGTGAAGACAGTTAGACCAAAGATGGCCTAATTTCTAGAAAGAAAAAAACAGTTGAGGGCAGAAGATTGATTCTCTGTGCCAACCAAGCAGATGACCAAAGACAGAGAGGAATGTAGGAAAATAGGAGTTGGTTACCAGTAATAAGCCAGAAGAAAATGAGAAAAACTGAAAACTAATAGAGACAAACCAAGGGCAATGAACCAGAACAACAAATCTACAAATAAGTAGTTGAAGATGTTCCGCTAGGCTAATGTTTCTTTTCTTTTTTTTTTTTTTCAACTAGGGCAAATGTTTCTTTGATTCTGAAATATCTGCAAGAAGAGAAAAGATGGATACGGGGCTATCGTGGGCTGATCAATGGGATTATACAAACCCTGACCCTCCTCCGAGTTCGACAAAAGAAGATAAGAGCAAAAAGAAAAAGAAGAAGAAGGACGAAGATGGAAGCAAAAGCAGTCTTGGGAAGACCATACTTGGGTTCAAATGGATGAAGGATCTCCGCAAGAAATCTGATAAGTGATTAGTCGAGAGAACCAAACCACCCTTTCATAGGATGTATATCTCATTGATTCTTGTAATTCTTATGTTTAATCGAATCTTTTTCTTCTTCTTCAAGCATTTTTATTATTAAGTATTTCATCTTTATTCAAATATAATTATTAATGCAAAGAATTCACTCAAATGCAAACGAGAAATTAACCAAGATATTTAATGGGTCGAAGACAACCAAAACTTGATAAATCCAAAAATAAAACAATGGAAAACCAGCTCTTGTGTTGTGATTTTATGTAGTTCACCTTTTTTGGTTTCTTAGAAAAGAAAGGTTACGTCAAAAAAAAGAAGATAGATACTCTAAAGGTTGTTTCGTTCATCTCCTAGACTTCTTTTTTGAGGCCTTTGAGGAAGAAGGCTTGGAATGATCGGCAGCTGCACTCTTAGTGGTCGCTTGGTTTGACTTTGAAGTTGAAGGAGCTGCTTCTTGTTTATCTTGCTTGGTCACTGCACCCTGCGAGCCACGGATTTGAGCTGCTCGCTTGTCCTTTCTCTTGGGTCTGTAACTTGACCTCTCCCTTCTCGGAAGCCACCTCTCAGGGTCCGGAGGTGGACCCGGGTTTGCTGGATCGAATCCTTTGGGATACTTTGGCTTTCTCTTCCTCTTCCTCTTTGCCTTCTCTTTGCTCTTCACTTCTTCCTGCATCGCTGAAGCAGCAGCAGTAGCGCCTTCCATGGGTTTTGCACCAGAGGTCTTTTCTAGGTTATCCACATCAACAGCCTTCAACCCGGGCAACGGCTTTAGCTGTTTCTCGTAAGTTTCTGCTTTCTCGACATTGACACGAGCAAGTGTAGTCACAAGACCAACCAGAGCATCTGTGCTTTTATGGTTTTTCACAATCTCCTCGTATAGCCGTGAAGCCTCCTCTTCTTGACCATGTCTGAGCTTGAAGGAAGCAGCCTCCGACATCAATATGCTAAGCTTATTGTTCTCAGTCATCGAATTTGACCACCATTTAATTGCTGAGTCAAGAACAGCAGCAGCACCATCATTGTCCCCAGCTCGCTCTTTGAGGGCGACGATGGTGGCAACAGTTGCAGGAAAATGCTGGATATCAGTTATTCTGGACAGGGACTCTGCTGCTACATGAGGATGACTGGCAGAAGCAGCAATTTGTGCCCTGGCCAAGAGAACCAACTTGGACTTTTCCGGCAACTTTTCAGCACACTGTCCCAGAAGTTCTTCAGCTTTGGCAGACTTGTTCTCTCTCACCAAAACAGCAGCTTGAAGCAATGTAGGAATAACGCTCTCAGGAAACAGGCCCGGCAGTGCAGCACAAAGTTCTCGCGCCTGTGGTAAAAGATTCTTTTAACTGGTCAAGCGGAATATGCAAAGAAGAAAAAAGAGAGATATAAACTAGAATTCAAGCTAAAAGGACCTGATCCATCTTATTTGCATGGAGGAGCAGAAGGACACGATTGGCATATATAGCTTCCTTATGTTTCTGTGAAAGCTTTGCATTAAGTGTTTGAGAAAGCTGAAAGTTTTGGGAATCTTTTTCTTGTAGCCGATCAAGCTTCCTCAAGCCATCAGATATATCTTTGAAACCTTTCAAGGCAATAAGATTATTCACAGCAACAGCAAGTGACGATTCATCGGCCAGGTTTCGTTTAATGATGTCTACATAAGAGCTAGTAGATTCTTGATTTTGTCCACGGACCTGATAAGAAAAACTACGTTACCAACGACTGGAAGATATCCTGACAGGAGGTTAAGGGTCAAGACGAGCAGCATAAAAATACCTGTTGGACATATGCTAATTGTACAGCAATTGGGGCAAGCTCATTCTCAATATCCTCATCAGCAATACCGTCATCTGTGAGGATTTCCTGACCAATTCTGTCTCAAACCAACAGTATTTTTATCAGGAACTGAGTAGATTGTAAAAGACTTGTAAAAGCAGTAGTCAAATAAACAATATACTTGAATTGTTGGTAAAGATACAGATGACAAGAAATCATGTATACATCCCTACTTACTAGATTGATGTGATCAAAAGCATGATGTTTTACCACCCAGTAAGGTTCAGTATTAACGACTAATTAACCAAATTACTTATTCTATAGAGTACAGCTATCCTAGAAATATTATGGCTCATAATTCTTAAAAAAATAGAGATTATATACTGTCATGTACCTCCTGGCAGCCAGCAAAAGTTGTTCTGCATCAGCGTAGTTATTGTTTTCAATCAAAGAGCAAGCAGTGTTAAAAGCCAACTCAAAGCTACTAGTTGGTTTGATCCTCCAAGACTCCAATGCTCCTTGCACTTGAGAAGATTTACCAGCTGAAACCAAACCGGCGACAAAATTGACCTCCGCCGATTCAATCTCAGAGTTCTGCAGATTCTGATACACTTTCCCGCAAGCATCTGTTTTTCCCAGACGGTACAGAATCTGAGCCTCCAAAAGCGAAGTCTCTGAATCTCTCTCTCGACCTCTTAAACACACAGAAGCTTCGTCTAGCTTGTTTTGACGGTATAAGCAATATGCCTATCACGAGAACAATTCAAAGCAATAGAGAAACTATTAGAGCTAACAACAATTTTTTCCAGCAACCCAGATGAGAATTCCAGTAAATCTAAGCATTTAACTGTAAAATATAGAGATAAAATGTAGTTCGATTAGTTTACGAAAACTGACCTTTTGAAACCCTAGATCGATTGGAAGCTTATCGAACGACTGAATGACGGAGAGAGCATCATCGATCTTATCTTGTTTTACAAGAGCCACAACTTTGCATCGGATCGCATCCTCATCGGTAGGTGCAATCGACAAAACTGAAACAAAATCACGGGTTTCAATTTCACCAAAATAGAATAAGACTTAATAGGAGGAGGGTCGTAGAATCTGAACCTTGATCAGCGACCTTAACGGCTTGTTCATATTCGAATCGAATAATATGCCTATCGAGAGTAGTGAAGAGATCTTCGATTGCAGGAGGAGGCTGTGAAGAAGTCGAAGTTTTGGGTTTTTCTTTCGATTTAGGAGCCATGGCTTTGGTGAAATTGGGATCCCAGCTACTGAAATTTGCCAAGGGTTTTCTGCATTTGTTGTCTTCATCGTATGGATTACTGCTTAAGATTTGCCGAAGACGATACTCATGGGCTTTTAAATGGGCCTATGGCATGATCCATTTTTTAGCAGATTAAGTGTTTTTTTATCCAGTGTTCGAACTTTAATTCTTTCTTATTTTATGTGAAAACAAGTAAATGTGATTAAAGAAACTAGTTTATATTCTTTCCACCCACTGCTTTTGATTATTTCGTGTCTATTATTTCGAGCTTAGGCAGAAAAACCAGAGTTTTGATTTTCTCAGCATACTCTTTGGCGTTAAAGAGATTTGTGTTTTCCTTTTTTTTTTTTCCTTTTTCATGATCGCTTTATCGAACATACTCATGAATGGTAGGGGTGGGCACGGGTCAAGTATCCGCTTTTTTGGATAGGCTTGATATCTGGCCCGTTACCCGCAAGTAATTTTTTTCGATTCGGATTTGACACCCGCAGAAATAAGTATCCGTAAAATCAAGTATCCGCAAAAAAATTAATACCCGTTATCCACTACCCGTTACTCGTTACTCGGTCCGTTACCTACGGATACTTGCGGGTATTTGCGGTTTTTTATGGGTTTTTGCGGGTATTTACGGATATTTAACGGGTAATTGACGGATACTTGCGGGTAACGGGTATGAAGCGGATAACGGATCGGATATTAAATTTTTTAAAAAAGTTTGATACCCGACCCGTTACTTGCGGATAATTTGTAATTGGACTGGATACCCGATCCATTTAAATGAGTATTTGGCTTGACGGACCGGGTACAAGGCGGATTGAACAGGTCGGGCGGATATCAAATACTCGTGTCCACCCTTAAATTGAATGGAGCATCTTCTGTTTCTTATTACATATTATAGGTTTCTCAAACCCAAATTGGGCTCAAATATACACACACTTCGGTTATATTTGATGGCAAAACAATATTTCACAAGGATAGTTATTTTTCCGAAAGAAAAAAACAGAAAACATAACACATATAGCCCGTGAACTTGTAATATGACTCCTAAAACCCATTTAGCTGAGGGCCGGCTCTGCATATATCGGCTTTGATTGGTAATATTTGTGTAATTGCAGAATTGCAGAAAATTAAAAAAAAAAACTGTAGAATAATTTAAAACATGCGGAATGAGAATTGCGCAATAATTTTTTTGTGTGATTGGATAGATTTTGTAGAATGGTGGAATCTATTAAATATTATTAGAAATTATAATTAAACTAATTATTATAAAAATAAATCTGTTAAATATTATTAGAAAAACTTAATTTTCTTATTATAATTAGTCAACTTATTTTTAGTATATTTGTAATAAATATATTTATATCTTATTACGTTGAAAAATCAAATATCATAGTTTTATTTATTACTTTTTCTATTATATTATATAATATGTTTAAAAGTTCTTTTGTTCTACTTATTTATTTTCTTAAATTTATGCTTATTTAAGAAAATAAATATTATAATTAAGCTAAGTAAATATTATCAAAAATTATAATGGGCTAATTATTATAAAAATAAATCTATGATGTATTATTAGATTTTCTTATAAGACGTTTAAATTTTTTTTTGTTCTAATTTATTTGATTTTTTAAATTTTATGCAAATTTATATCTATTTAATATAGTGTGACTATTAATATTTTTTAGTAATTCAAATTTTTATTAGTATTTATTTAGAAGTATAAAATATTATTATTATGTAATTAAATAATTATATTTATAAAATGTTATTATTATGTATTGTAAATAATTATATTTATAGTTAATTTTTTATTTGTATTTATTTAGAAATATAAAAATATTATTATTATGTAATTAAATAATTATAAAACTTTGATTCCGCAAAAAATCTACTCTATACTCACTTTTCTTAATGAAATTTTTTTTTGTATTTTTTTTAGCCAAAACGCAAACTTGCATTTTTGCGTTTTTTTTTCTATTTTTTTGATTGACAAAATTGTTGCAGAATCACATTTTTAAACGTGATTCCGCCATTCCGCAGGTTACCAATCATGACCATCTTATTTCTCTTCGTAGCCCAATAACCACTCCATACCTTTGTTTCTTCTGATTACATTTTCTAAAGATACATGAAAATGTTTTGTTTGGAATAATTTATAAATAATGAGTCGAAACATTATCTCGTCGTATTTATATGACATATATTTGAGTTTGAAAATATTAAAATAATTAGATTAAATTAACAAAAAAAATTATAAATAGTGCCAAACTCCGAAATGATTTAACATATATTCCTGCACATTGCGAATAAAATGCTTGAAATACTAAATAAAAAAGTATCAAAACTGAAAGTAATAAATTTTGTATTCCAGAAATAATAAATGAAAAGAAAATGAAGACAATTATCAAAAATATTTAACGAAGATTTTTCCGTCCGTCTCACATTCAGCTTTGGGGCCATGAGCGAGCGAGGGACACTACAGACTAGGCTTTTCCCTCCCACTCCCAGTTTATTTTTCCCGAGAGAGAAAATAGCTGAGGAAAATGACAGAAAACGATGGAAACGACAAGAAAAAGGAAGGATCTAATCCTAAGAAGCTCAAACTTGTATTGTAACCTTCACCGGAGCGGCTGGGCTGTTGGGACTCGCCGTCTGTTTTGCCATCTTCGCTTTCAAGTATCTCAAGGAAACATCCAAGAAGAAATGTATTCTCTCGCTCCCTCTTGTTTAGCTCGTGTTCCTTTTCTGTTTTCTCTTGGCTTGATTCCGCTTTTTCTGAGTTCGTATCTGACAATGCCGTTTTTTATTATTTTTCTTTGAGATTTAGGTTTCCTAGGTGTGATACTGTTTACGTTAACCTATCGGCGAGAGAAATTCTTGATTTGGCTGACGAGATTATCTCCAAGTCCACGAAAGTTCATGATGCTGTTGCTTTGGTTCCTCTAAATAAAGTATTTGAAATTACTGGAAATTGGAAACTCACTCGAATCAGCTTTTGTGGAATAAACGAGATGACTATGGAAATATTTCTTACTTGATTGTTGGTTCTTGTAGCTCTCTTATGATAATGTTGTATTGCCGCTGGCAGAACTTGAAGCAAGACAACTTCCTCTTATACAATGCTGTGTAGTTCCTAAAATGTCATCTCCCCAGGATAGTGTTCGTAAAGCCAGTGCTGAAGCAGAGCAGAAAATAGACGCTCATATTCTGTCCTACAGGTGTTTGTGGATTTTTTGTTTTACTGTCTTGGACTGAGATGTGATGGCATGAAATGCTGTTTCGTTTGAAATTGATGATCGTATCTTTGCGCAAGCTTATCAGAAATCGTGAAGATGTTTACCGGGTTATCAAAATTTATGCTCCTAAGGGAGAGTCAATTGCCCCGGAAGGTAAATGCTACCTACAGTGTCGGGTAAGGAAAACTTAATCATATGCTTTTCACTGTCTCAGACATTACTATATCACATCATCATGGAGTTAAACCTCTCCCAAATTTATAGAGTTCCTTTTGCTGTCGCAGTGTAGTGCCTTAACCAGACACAAATCATTCAAAGAACTGATATTACAATACAATAGTTGTGTAAATCTGTCTTTAGCGTAGTTGTTACCAGTTCCAATTCCGCTTTAACAATTCTACAATTGGTTAGTCCATGACGTTTATACTATTGTTACTTACTTAATTTACCTTACTTGTGCTGTAGAAAGCGGATTGGCCAGCCTTAATTGTTTAATAACATGTCAACCTGTGAATAAGAAACAATACTTATTTTTTCTACATATGTAACAAATCTTTTGAGGTTTTCTAATCCTCATGGACAAGCAAATAGCACTCTTGTAGGGTATGTCCAGAGGTTTTGTATTCATGGTCTTCCTCCAGTTGCTCTAATAGAAAGCGGATGGGATACTGAAATTTATTTCACAGCACATTTGCTAGAGTTGCTCTCAGACTTGTGTTGTCTATACTAAACTATGTGAGTTGAACGAATATATTGATTTCTGTTTTATCAGTGACAGGTTAGAGACTTCGAGCACAATGGTCTGAACCTTACTGCACCAAAAAGAGAGGACGTGGATAGATTGAGAAATGAAATTGATGAGCTAAGCTTGCGATACGTTCAGAATCTAAATGAAGATAGTTCTTGTCTCTTTTTTTTCTGGGCTGAGCTTGCTGGTTTGCCTCTAGAATTTCTTCAGGTGTTTACCCTTAATGTCATTTAGATTACGCTGTCACATGCAAATCTGTGACCTTTTCTGTCTCGGACTTGACTTTTTCTGAATTATTTCTCATTTCTGCACTTCCTCCTGCAGAGTTTGGATAAAACTCCAAATAAAGAATTCAAGCTCACCTTGGAAAGTAATCACAAGCTCACCTTGGAAAGTAATCACGTGGCAGCTATTCTAGAGTTATGCAAGGTAACAATTCCCATGTACCTTTTTAATTGCCATGCCACAGTAAAAAGTGGAAGTACAGTAACTTGCCAGTTCTTGATACTGGCTTTTTATAACTGGGAACAATTTCATCATATCTCTGTGTCCAGGCCAGTACATTCGAATTTGTCTTTGAACATATTTTGGCTGTTGTTTTAAACTTTGCAGATAGCCAAGACAAGGAAGACAGTGGCTATGGCATATGGAAAGAGATGCGGAGATGCCAATATTCCGGTGTTACAAAAATTGGTACTTGCATGTCTATTCTAGAAACCCTTGACAGAAGCCTACTGCAGACTTCAAGCAGCTGACATCTTACTATTCTCGTCTCTGTAGGTTCAGTCGCGCCATAGAATAGCTCGCTTACTTGGTTATGCACACTTTGCAGATTATGCTCTTGATCATAGGATGTCAAAGACATCAACAAGGGTTTGTGAAAGATCCTTCAAGTTATTAGTTTATCATTCTTCATTATCTCATTGTACTGACGCCCTTCTTGTGTCCAGGTGATCAGGTTCCTGGAGGACATCTCTTCCAGTTTAAATGATTTAGCTATTCGAGAGATTTCCATTTTGAAAGACCTGAAGGTAAATATAATGTTGGTATTTCATATAATAGGTGATGCCTTTCTCAATACTTAACTTGCCGGGTTCTGATATCAGAGGAAAGAAGAAGGGGAGCTTCCGTTTGGTGTAGAAGATCTTTTATATTATATAAAGAGGGTAGAGGAGTTGCAGTTTGATCTTGATTTCGGAGATATCCGACAATATTTCCCTCTCAGTTTGGTCCTTTCCGGGATCTTTAAAATATGTCAAGACCTTTTTGGTGAGTTTAGAGTCTGTACTCTTATATCTTTTGGGGTCTTAATATTTGTTTTTTCCTTGTTTTAATGTGGCTTGAGGATATTTACTATTTTTTTTATTTCATCCTCGTTATACCTTGCTGACCAATCTTAGATATCTCTATTCACGTATAAAAATTGAGGAGGCTACAGAAACTGATGTCTGGTATTATGATGTTCAAGCTTTTGCCGTGTTTGACACCGGGTCTGGAAAGCTTTTGGGTTATTTCTATCTGGACATGTTTACAAGGTCCATCAGCAACCTTAGCTTATCATCCGCTTCACTTTCAGAGCCTCCATTTTATTTTTGGTCGTGAGCATAATTTGTTGGACAGGGAAGGGAAATTTAGTCACAGCTGTGTGGTGGCTCTTCAGAACAATGCACTGTTCTCCGATGGTGCATGTCAGGTGACAATCCTTTATCTGACCTTTTGTCTGGAAGTGTCATGCAGTTCAAAAATATAAACAGAAACCTATTCTGGCATTTATTTTGTTTGTGTTTCTGTCCCTAGATTTCCGTGGCGTTGCATATTGCACAGTTTGCAAAGGATGTTGGTGGTGAAACTATGCCATTGGGATTCTCTGAGGTGGTTAATCTTTTTCATGCGTTTGGCCATGTGGTACATGAATGAGATTTGTTACTTGGAACAGTAGAATAACTTCTGTTGTATATGTTTTGTATATTTCAAAGTTTGTTTTGAACTGATGTTCCTTGGTAACCATTGGCAAATAGGTCCAGCATATCTGCAATCGTGCTTCGTTTGCTAGATTTTAAGGCCTACGTTTTGAACCTGACTTCCGGGAGATCCCTTCACAGTTATTGGAAAACTGGCAAGTAAACTGATATTTGTGTTATTCTTTGTGTATTAACACAAATCCTTACTGATGGGTTATGATTCTGGTATCTCTAGGTGTTACGAGACTTTCACCTTGAAGTTGATATCAGGTTATCGTCAGGTGAGTGCTTTTCTCAACAAAATTTGTTGACAATTGTTCTTTGGTCGACTAGTCATAATAATTTGGTTCAACTGTTCCTGTCGCCCTTTTAGACTGTGACTGGTTTATTTAATTTGATGACTTCAGGATATCACAAAGCCACTTGTTGATGAAGTCTGCAAAACACTCAAACGTTGGCGATATTCATTCTCTGCACTCAAGTCGCTTCAGGAGATATTATACTGTGAGACATCAGTAGATTGTGTGTGGTTCTTATTATTAGTTAACCAAGAGACATTTTAGCAGTGTAAGAAGCTCATGATAAGTTACAATGTGGTATCCGACTAATAATGCTTGAAACATTGATGGTCAGGTCTATTCGATCAAAAAATATATTCGGACGATGATGCGGACTTTCACCAGCTTATCAGGAGTCTTCACCCAAAGGTAAAAGCAGAAACTGTCAAAGCAATCTGGTTTATTTACGGCGGGTAAGTTGTCTTAATAGGTAGTAGTGTCTCTCTGTCTATAGGTAATGTTAGGGCTACCAGTGGTGGAAGGAACAAACCCTGCTTCATGTTTCCCACGTGCTGTAATTGGCTCTGAAGCTACATGTTACAGCCGTTTATGGAGTGAGGTAATGATTGATTTTTGCATTTGTGTTAATCCGCGTTGATTGATCTTATGATTTTTAATCTGAGAATCCGATTATTTATTTCCACAGGTGTTTGCTGCTGATATATTTGCTGCACAATTTGGGGATGGGCATCCGAATCTGTATGCGGGCTTGTAACGCCAGCTTTTCTTCTTAAGGTGTTGGCCCCGGGAGGAGGCAAGGAAGTCATGGAACTTCTCACCAGCTATCTTGGAAGGGAACCATCAACACAAGCTTTCATCGATAGCAGGACAGAGTATAGTTTGTGATATCTGCGCATCTAACATTAGGATATTCTAATGAATCTGTCGGCTGCTGTTTCGCGGAGCTGAACAACTTTTTGGTGATGTCGGAGACATCCGTTTATTGATGTTTGTTAATGAGCTGAGAGAGCCGAACGATTTAGTTGTAATTATTCTTCTTCTTCTTTTTCTACCTTCCTCTGCGTCTACGCAGTCCAAACTCAGATTACCAACCAAAAAAATCCATCATCGCACAAAAATGCAAGTCAATCCGTAATATAGTCTTTGTCCGTATATATAACCGTGTATAAATATCGAAACACAAACGATAATCATCAATTAAAAAAGCCTGTAATATATATATATAAAACACAGGTCGAAATGTCTTTGCTTAGTTCTGTTATTGTTGAAATGGTTCTTTTATTGATCTTACGAAGAAAAAAACAGAGTATGTACGCGGAGTGGTAGTGAGTAGTGATGCATTTAACGGTGCTATGTCTTTGCTTGGTTTATAAAGTTGAATATTTTGCTACGGCTTCACAAAACATGATCGTGATTAATATGTTTTGATTTGGTTTAGATTGGAATTAATATTTATTTTTAAAAACAGTTTTAATAAATTAATTATAAAACAAAATTTAATATAAAATTTTCAAAAGATTATGAAAATTTAAAATTCAATTTTATAAGATTAAAATAGGATTTACAATAAATTAAATATTAATCTTCTAATTTTAATTTCTTAAATCTTAATGGAACAAATCACTTCTCAATTTGTCTCTTTTATCCACTTCTTTCTAATTATAACCATGATAAAATTGAAATTTTATACTTATTCAAACCAAACTATAATTTTATAAAACCAAATGAAACTAACCAAATTAGTATATTAAAAATGCAATACTAAATATAATTATATAATAGTATGGGTAGAACAAAGAGAAGCTTATGGAATATAAATTCTAAACTAAGTTGAACATAAATAAAAAGTTAGAACAAGTTACAATATGTATTCTAAACAAGATATAACATAGAAAAAAAATTAGAATATATATTTTAATATTAAATAATAAAAGTTAGAATAGAACAACATATATTCTAGTCAAAAGATACAAGAAAGAGTAAAAGTTAAAATATGTATTGTAACCTAACTAGAACAAAAACAAAAGTTATATAGAACCAAATGTATTTTACCAACAGGTAAAATTAGAACAATAGTTATAATGCGTATTCTAATCTATGTAGAACAAAAAAAAATAAAAATTAGGATATATATTTTAAACTACGTAAAAAAGAATAGCACATATTCATCAAACCTAGAACAACAAATAATATTTAAATATTTTATTTTCCAAAAAAAATTCTTATGAATGTGTTTTTATTTTTTTCTATTTTTAATTTTTTTTATATTTCAAAAATAATTTTGTATTTATTAAACTAAATAAGGATAAAATAGTTATTATCTGGTTCGATTTTAGGTGTAGAAATTTAGATTTGGGTTTGAAAATTTTGATTTGGTTGTAGAATTTTGCCAGCTTTGTTTCTACGTCAGGTGGTTCAAGCTGGTACATATAAGATAATAATATTAATAAGTGGCTATATGACTTTCCGGTTTACGGTTTCGGATCAATTAAACCGAATAGTACACGTGGCACGCCCCAATGGATATTTTACGATCCACGAAATCATCATCCCCAAAACCCGCTGCACAACGACTCAGTGGTAATCTGGTGCTCAATGGAGGTGAGTATGTCTCTGAACGCGTTGGCTCGGCTTCCATTGAAGAACACGGGAAGACTCGAAGAGGTTAATTTAGCGAGACATTCGCTGTTCACCTCGAGAACGCCATGCCGAGAGACGGCGCAGCGAAGGACAGTTTTTGTGGTGGAGGCGAAGGGAAAGAAAGGTATGGCGGCTCGTCAGTATCAACGTACTCCTCCTCCCATGCCTAAGATTGAAGACGACGGAAACCCTAGATTCGTTATCTTCATTCGTATGGCCAATGTTCGTCTCTCCCTCTCTATATCTGTTCACCACTTTGGTTACTTGCTTGTTCAAGTGGAATAGTTCCTTCATTTCCAATTTGGAAAGTTATAGTTTCGATGATGGTTTGTGGTGGCTTGAAAATTTTGACCCTCCAAGACAAATTACAGATTGCAATTGTTGTGGTTTCATCTATGCGACGTTGTTCATCAATTCGGCTCTATTTGTAAGTCTTGTTGTGTAAAGTGTTTTTTGTGACATGAACAGGTGTATCTATGGTACCCTCTCAGTATAATAGCTGGGGGTACCACTGCCAAGATCATGGTTGCTGCAAAAGATAACCTCTTGGGGAAGTATATCTACAAAGACACCATTGCTAGAAATATTGCTGCTGTTATTTACAGAGTAAGTACAAGAAGCTGCATATTATTTAGTTGTTGTAGCTGTGTGGTCTGATTCTACTTTCTAATATGTGTCTCTTCTAGATGTGATTTCTGATTGTTGTCCTCTTCAACAGGATGAGAAGGAGATACAAAAGACAGCAATAAAGCAGCATCGTGTCTTGCGGACAGCCACAGAGTTTCGATATGGCTACAAACTTGTTGTAATGCTCTGGAAACTTTTGTCCTCAGTTGTAGAACCTTCTGAATTCTTTAAAGGACAGATTCTGTGAGACCATAGGGAAGGTTGCTTGTTTTTTCTTCCACTTATTATGTCTTCATTATACATTCAGGAAAATGGAAACATGAGAGCTGCACTTAGTACCTCAGATGTTATCGAGGTGAGCTATACAACCACTTTGAGATCAGCACTCAAATTCCATACAGTGTGACAAAAAGGTGCATGTTTTTCTGCTAAAACATTTGAGTTTTATCCTGAAATATCACAGCTGCCAACTCAGGACCAGCTTAAAACAGTGTTCGACAAAGTGAAAGACTTTTTTGGGGATGCAAAAGGGTCATTCGGGAAGATATCATCGTTGAATCCTGGGACAGATGGAGAAACTGAAGAAAGCCCTGATGAGAAAGCCAAGCAAGTATAAACAGGTAACATTCATTTCTCTCTTCATATTCAGTAGGATTGTGGTGTCTTCTCACCAAAAATGGTGTGAATTTATTCTCCAGGTTCCAAGGCTGAACAATTGACACTTGATGGGCTGATTCCTAATGTCTCAACCGTCTTAATATGGGATGCAGAAGGTCACTGGATAGAACGAAGATGCCCGCTATTTTGTGCACATTTTTCTTTATACACCTATCAGAGAAACAGTTTCTTTCAAATCTATTGTAACATATAACTTATTGTGTCTGTAGATTTGTTGAAAGAAAGAGCTGATGGTTACAGCTTTGCGAGTTCAACTTTTCATAGACATTGTCAAATAATAGTAGTGGAAAATTGGAAACTTATCACTGTATATTTCCAAGAAATCCTTAACTAGAATCGTGGAGTAGATATTTTCAAAAGCTTCATGAAGGCGGCAATGAGGGAGAAGTTTGCAGTGATAAAGTAGAACCTCCCTGATCGGTCCAGTAGGTAAAAACTCTAGCTCTGTGCACTACTGACAACATCCGATTTTCTGAACATTGCAATATGTTGTAGCTTCATATTTGTTGGTTATGAATGAGCTAGAGCTCCATCAGATAACCAATCGATTGCCTGCATGGGATTCACTTGGTTGGAGATGTCAGATACTTCATAACTCTCAGTAGTTTCCCATCTTGGATTTGGTGGCATCTGTTAGATACTTTGGATGAAAAACTTTTCCCAACAATCATTTGTGAATTTGCTCTAAAATTGTGAATCTGCTCTAAAATTGTGGCACTCTCACATTCTTTGATCCTAGGGTTATAGGACAGGTTCCCAACGGAGGTGTTAAGCGGATGATTGATACGAATGCCCTATGTGTAGGAGGAGTACAAGATCAGTTTCAAAAAGGATCTAAAGGTGTGGAATGAGGAGAAAACTCTAAGTTTGCCAATAGATACAATATGTAAAGATCTTATTCTCAAGATATGATAGGTCTAGTATATTCCTACCAGGAGCAGAAACACGTGAAACGGAAAGCTATGTAACAGTTTGAAGATCTTAAGCGACGGTATGAAACATGTCGTCTTATAATTGTGGTGTAATTAGCCTATGACACTCATGGATTATTGTACATGCATTCGATCATGGAAGGTTCTTGGAAAGCAAGATTATTACCAGGTATACCCACAAAATCTTTCTGCATAACTCCCACCAATATACGAAAAGAAGTTAATGGAACAAGGTCAAGATATGAATAAACCTTGGTCTACCATGAGGGAATACTCGTCCGGGTCGGACAGCCGCTCATTTCCAAACCAAAGGTGGGGTGGGAGTTCAGATAGGAGAGATGGACTACTACTGTAATCTTGAAACTGATGGAGTCCGGTGTTTGCAAAGAAACGCTCGCCTTGAAGCCAACTGAAGTCTAAGTCAGTGTCGAAAGAACCCGAATGATGTGATTCTGGGAGTTCCCAGTTCAAGCTTCTCAGAATCGACTCTGTATTGTTGGTCACGTGTGAGCTGAACTCCTGCAGCTTCATGCATGAGATGGCAGAGGGAGCGGACAAGTCCATATCTTGGAGGGTTACAGTAGGGCTCTTGTCTTGTCGCATGAGAAGCTCATCCGCATTCACACAAGTTCCTCCTGCTGGGTTCTCATAAGAAGGCTTCATTTCCTCTTCCATGAGAGACGGTGCAGAATTTGCAACATAGGAACTTTGACTTGGTAATGGTTGTTGCTGGAGAAAGTTGTCCTCATACAGAATTGGAGGCTTCGATTCAAGTGGATCTGGAACATCATTCCATGGAAGCAAAGAGTCAAAAGCACTGGAGGAAAGAGGAGGATCAAAACCTATACGCGTCTTTTTCGCTTTTGGAGGCATATGAACATCGCTGTTGGGATCAGACACTGAAGCTGAAACAAGTGGCTTTGGATCAGTCTCTGTTGCTTTATGGAGCAGAGAACTGCCCCCAGAGAATGAATAGCTGCTCTTGACAGGACTTTGGTGGCCTGTATTAAATTCGGTATCTTTTGGAGGTGAATCCATATTCTTCACTACACCAGAATAACACTTCAGCTCCTTTTCTTTTTTCTCTAATCTGCTCAGGTAAAGTCTGTATTTCTACAAAAACAGAAAAAGTGACAAAAAGCTTAATCTACACTTCACTTCCCTATAACGAGAAGGTAGTAAAGTTTTACCTGAAGGTGACTTGCGACATTTTCTCTAGTGAGCCATGGAACATTCATGAGGTCCAATATCTTCTTGGGACCAGCTTCTGTCAAACACAAGAGACCGAAAAAATCACGGCTCTATAGAGAAGACATGATAAAGGGAGGGAAGGGGAAGAAACCGAAGCCGCACAACGTACTTACTGTGATCGCATCCGATCTGGTTAACCGCGTTAACAAACTTCTGGTGAAGCTCAAAAGACCAAACCACTCTGGCTTTCTTGGAAGAAGATGGGTCACTCTCATCCTGAAGAAGCTTCTTCTCAAAGTCAAAGTCTTTTCTCCTTTTCCCAAAAGAAACATCTTCACCTCCTCCAAGAAAATGTGCTTCATCGTTTCTGGTGATCCAATCAGTTCCTCCTTCATAGCAGCAGCCTTCGATATCTCTCACTTCTTGAAGCTTCTTTCTCAGAACATGTTGCCATATGATCTTCAGCTCCTTCATTCTTATCGGCTTCAACAGGTAATCACACGCTCCGTGCTGTACTCCTTTCATCACTCTGCTTGTTTCACCATCCACCGACATCACTGTAAAGCAACAACACAATTAATTGTTTATTTATTGCTCAAGATCATTCCATGATCTGCTGGAAGAGAAGTCTCACTTATGACAGGGAGATCCAATTCAAGGCCAACGTGCTCAAGGAGTTTAAATCCGTCCATGTCGGGCATGTTCACGTCGCTGATCACGATGTCATATCCGTCTTTACGCTCCCGCAGCAACCTCAGAGCTTCTCTCGCTAACCCACAGGTAGTGACTGCGAACAGAGTTAATTCAAAAGCAGAGGAAATTAAGGAGACGTCTCAGGTGGATTTGGAATCCAACTGTTGAGGAATAAGTTTAAAACAGAGATAAAGAAGAAAGAACCTTCGTAAGAGCACTTCTTGAGCATTTTCTCGAGAATCTTGAGCCAGGTTGGGTCGTCGTCGACCACAAGAACTCTGAGACCGACGGGAGAGAAGCCTTTCTCCATGTTCGCCGGCAAAAGAAAGAGAGAGAAGAGAGAGAGAAAGTGGTGTGTGTGAGTGTTCTTTTTTTGGAAAGGAGGAAGTGGGAGTGGGTTTTTGTTTGCGATGAATTGTGAAAAAGATACTCTCAGAATATTTGGCGCCGTTTAGATAACGGTCACTGGTGGCGCACGTTAGACTATACCTCTCACATATCTCTCTGTTTTACAGAACGAGGCTTAAAATATAATTTTTCTTTTCATTTTGTGGATTGCTTTCGGAGAAGGAATTTTGTTCGGTCTAAGTTCACTGCAGAAAAAAAAAGTTGTTAGAATTCATATTTTGTTCTCTCTTTAGATTTGTAAGTTGATGTATTTCACTGCTTATTATTCCTCCAATAATGTAACTCCTCAAATTGTTCTTAAAATATTGCCATGATAATATTATGGATTATATTACTTACTCTGTTTAATTATTATATTTAACTATCTCTATACCTTTTCTTTTAGTATTATAAACATAAAATGGTTCTATAATTTTAGAGAAACGATAAATCTATACTGGAAAGTTTTACATGCATTACAATCATCATGTAAACATGGAATTCCAATTAACACTTTTATTTTGTAGCATTGGAAAATATTCGATAACTTTGCATCATAGTCTCCAAAAATATTCATTCTTTGGGACGTTGAACCTCATATATATACAAAAGAAGCTTTACATGTCAACTACTAAACCAAGAAAGTTCAACAATTGTATTGTTTTAATACATACACCATGTAGCATGTAACAATTTACTTCATAAAATAAAACAATCTAATTTTTTTCAACTATTAAAACATTCTATTGCGTAACAGAAAAAAGAGAAAGATTGTATTCATAATAACTATATAGATTTCCTTACCCATCGCATAAAATTAATAACTAAGTCAATAGTTACGATAAAATTGTGATCATGTACTTAACTCATGCTATATGATAGTCTGAAATAGATTTTTTTGTCAACTAGTTTTAATATCTCTTTTAATATTACAGGGTGTTGAATTCAAACCTCAACATATGTCATGAATTTCAGAAGTGGTCATCATTGTACCACATGATTATGATAGTCTAAAAAAGATTATTTAAACAAATTCATCGTAAATTTGGGACAACCAAATTTGTTACAAATTTGTGATGTATTTATGGTGTTATATTTGTATGTGAACAAAAAAAAAAGATTATTACCGAACTGTTGTTGGTGAATGGGAGATCGAAGGTGTGTTTTCTGTTGGAAAGCCAATTCACATGAGTACAAATAACGGTTACAAATTTTTAAAACATTGGTGAGATATTTCCTGAAAACGTTCCCATAATCAAATGAGAAATTGATCATGTGACTGGCTACGTACGGGAGGCAGGAGCAGAAACATAAAAAGATAGATCGTCCAATACTAGTCAACAAACGATTTGTACTTCGATCTGTCCTTTGATAGACTATTTCTAGTCAAAAGCTAGAACGAATGTTTTACTTTTATTAGAATTAAACGTTTAAAGATGAACGTAAAAGATACTAAACGTTGAAAAGAAATTTATTATATAAATATATATATAGAGATATAAACTTAAGTTTATATATCTAATATATATATATATAGTAAAGACAGATTAAACTGTTTAACCCGCGACTTAGACATGGATTCTTAATATGCATGATCCGGTTGACATCGTGCCGGTTAACACTTAACCCTTGATATGTTTGATTTCTCTAACTCCTTAAGACTTCAAATGATTGACTTTTATATTTTATTGGAAGAAAATTAGTAGAACGACAAAAGAAGAATAAAATGAAAATGGTACACAGCTTGTCATGCACAAAGCTTTATTTTTGTTTTATGGATGAGGACGTGGCCTGTGGAGACTTGACAAACCACAACAGATACCTCAATTCATTATTTTTCTCTTATTCTTTTTATAATTATAGATAGATATAAGACAGCTAACTAATTGCCCAACCTTTTTTGCCAATAAGAAAAAGAAAACGCATTATAAATTTTGATAATCAGTGTTATCATTTTGGGTGTTAATTATTATTTTGGAGTTTGTGGATGTGCACAGTACACTAGCCATGTATATGTTCATGGGATTAGCAACGAGGTAGGCACGTGACCTGCATTTGAAGAAACAACACCTCGTCTCAATCACTTTCATCATGATTATTTCCAACTTTACTTTTGGTAGTGGTACATATAATGTTTTACAATGTTCTAAACAAATAGTGTAGGCGGCTGCCTCGGTCTAGACAACAACTGAAGCTATGGCGGTGATCAGATATCCCGATTACATACTATGCGGCAGAGATAGATCTAGGTCGTGGGAGGATAAGGGTAAATGACACTTTGAGCATCATATGTATTTTTATACCCGCAAAGTTAAGAGTCGAGATACATACATGTTCGTGGATCATGGGTCAAAAGAAGGTAAATGTAACCTATCACCAAGCGGCATTAATACCCAAAGAAACATGATTTTTCATTCTTGAGGAAATACACTGTCGAACCACTAAACCCAACGTTAATTACTTAGTGTGTGTATGCAATTATTTGACATGAGTATTTGGCTTTAGTAATTTGTACACTAATTTCCCGATTCTCTAACCCCGAGGGAAAGCAGTCACTGCGATGATTCAGTGGGTCTATAAAGATTAACGAAATATATAGATTTCATAAAACGTAGAAGACGTACGTATTTATCTGTTTCCGTACGTATTTGTTGGTACCTCTACTTAAGATAAAAATATGACATGAGTTTTGTGTTTGTGCATATATATTGGCAATAAATTAAATGAACTATAATGTATAATATATAATAGATATATAAGTTATAATAATGCGCCACAAAAGATGCACTAAGGTTGGATTAGACCCACACACCCCAAAGGGAAAAAAAAAGGATGGTAGAGTCATTTCTCCAATCACCTGCCGACATTTACACTTGTTGTGGTCAAATTGTAAATCCCTAATTTGGAGAACGTCTCCATCATGTTGTCTCGTGTCATCTACGCTGCTTTGGAACATTAATCATCAATCATGTGCATTTAAATCAATGCTTAATGCATGAGCCTTCTAATTATTCGGTAGCATAAGTATAAAACCACTACCAATGAACGTTAATCGTTCATTTAATTGAAGTTTCTCAGTAGTTTATTCGTCACCATTAATTATAAAATGGTTTGATACTTCGAAGTAGTTAAAAGAGTTTTAATTATGTAACTGTTTGGATGATTTTTTTGGAAATGTTTTTTTAATTAAAGATATTTGTTTTTGGATAGAATAGCTGGTGAGTGAAGGGTAGGTGTTTGTGCTGGAGAACGAAGACTTATCTAGTTTACAGGTTATCAAGACTTCGTGAATTGTTTTATGTGTGTGATATCAGACACATGAAAAAAAATAATTTTATAGTTTTTCGGGAGGGAAAATGTGATGCTAAAGTCAGCTATTGATCGATTGAGAGTGATGATTTATGGATTGTGTAAGTTTGTAGAAAGAGTTTCATTTGTAAATCAGAATTCTTATATGTTTACGAGAGTTTATGCTAGTCCAGATACAAAAAAATTGATGGATAAAATCGTCCAAATTTGCTAGGGTTAAATAATTTGAAATCAATGACTGTTAATACATCCATCTCTGTATATGTACATATATAATGGTGGTTATCTCTAAAATTCATGACACAAAAATCTAGCACCTTTTAAAGTTAAAAAGATATTAAAGTTGACAAAAAAAAAAACACCCATACATCTTTTATGTATGTGTGTATTTATTAGACTACAATTAAAAGAAAATAAATAAAGATGCTTATTTTTAATTTCAATACTATCTACTGTGATATTCATATAAATTTCTTTATATTTTTAGTCAAATTCTGTGTTTAAAATAAATTATTTTTCTTATTCAATTATGTCAAAAATACATAGGAAGAATTTATTGGTGTACTCCTACAAATATTTTGAAATATGTAGACTCAAATTTTGAGTTCGAAAATGAAAAAAAAAAATTGATGGTATGATATATAAAATATAAGCAACAAATACTCAATAACATATCAAGATTTTTATATAACATGTTTTGGAACGGTACTGTAACATGCTTTGATCCTACGTCTAACAAGATGTATGGGTTTTGATCCAAAACCTTTTAGCCATCCAAAAAAAATCAAAACCTATATTATCAATACATAATTTTTTAAAACAGGTTATTTTAACAAATAGGTTTTGATGGTTTTAATTAGTGTATAAAAAGCTAAAAACACATTTTTTATGAAACAGTCAACAAATTTTAACATTCAATCTGTTAGAAACAAAGAGAAAAAAATACTACTTAGTTCAATAAATATATAATGTAAACAATAACTAAAGTCGATGATACGTTTCAAACGCAATGAAAGTTGCAAAAACAAAAAGAAAGTTATCGCAATATTAATATAGTTTTTGTTAAGTGTTTTTTTATTAAAAAAAAACTAAATAAATGTTCAACGAATAAAAGCATCGCAATTACTGCTACGTGACTTCGCACTTAAAACTTATCAAACCCTCTTCAATAGTATTAATTATATTTCTATAACTCTTATGATTCATTGAACCATTAGCCCTACTGATCTACTTTAAGATATTCTACAAAATTTAAACCTCATGTACCTACTTACATATATTTTCGAAGCTATAAATAAATGGGCAATCTACAAGTGTTTCGTTTTATAAGTTTTTTTATTGACTAATTATCTAGCTAATCGTAGATTGCAAATGGCTAAGGCTTGTTTTGGAACGAGGACTTTGATTCATTTATGGAACGACTTTCCTGGAGCCAATAATTATTACATTATAATTCGTTTGCCTCTAAAAGTCCTATAATTGGTTGCGACTTCAACAAGCATAAAAATATATATATAAAAACCATTCAGCTACACATGATACCTTTTGTTATTTTGAGATATTTATCTATATAAATTTTGCATTAAATGCATTTTATGGAATTTCAATAATCAGAATAAAGTTCAAACTCAAAGTTTGTTTCTGAAATATGATTTGAAAACCAATACGATCTTTACTAAGTTTTTAAATATGAGTCATTCAAAATAATAGTTCACCGTAATTAGGCATTTAAAACATACTAACTACAAAAATACAAATGACAAGTTATATATCCATTTTTTGCGATAAACTATGTACCTAACTATTATTACAAATTGTAACTAAGACGATTATACATTCAAACAAACATACAAAATTCAAAATGATTCTAAATATATATTATTATTATTATTATAAGTATTATAAAAAAGTAACTAAATGGAAAATGCCCACTAACAAAGTACTTTATCCCACAAGGAGAAATTAACAAATATTTACCAAAAGAAAAGGCGTATGTGTATGATTGGTGACCAACAAATTGGAAGGATCAAGATAAATTTCGCCCTTCTTATCTTTTTGGCGGACACTCTCTCCTTCTTATACTTATTTTAATGGAATTATTTTTCTTAAAATATTTGGTTTTTACAAAATCCTTTAAATATATAATATAATAATATGTGTGTATAAAATATTAAAAACCCTCACCTACCATACTTCAGGTTATTTGATTTTCACGAATTTATTCTTTCTTCGACCTTTCTCATTTTTTTAATAAATTGGTATAGATACCTGATATTGATGGATAACTCACTTTACTATACAATAGTTAGACAAAATATCTAGTAAGCCTTGTGTAAAAATTATGAATATTGTCTTATTTTTGTTATATAAAAATCTGTTTAAAGACCATCAACCAAAGTGGATAGAAAAAATATATTTGATATGTTCATCCAAAAACATTACATTAAGTTTTGATTACAGTTTTTATCTAACCTTTTTAACTAATGGAAAAAGATAATATTTTGTTGATATGCCAAAAGTTTACAACATATGAGCTTCAGTAGTTTGTTTTCTTGTAATAAAACATATTTGTGTACTTTTCCCCCAGCTTATTGATGTCTCTAATTAACTTTCTCTTGGAATAAAATGTTAATCGTTTATACAAATAATGTTGCATAATGGAGAAAACTCTCACACCTCATCATTTTAGAGCATATGAATTGATATATGTATATCAGTTAATTCAATATATAAAATTAATTAATTTGAATTTGATCTCATAAATAGTAGCTCAATAAAATCAATAATTTTAAAAAAGTTTTACAATTTATCATTATTAACTAATAAAAATACATTGAAAACTTAAAAAACTATTTTAAGCAATTTTTATTAAATACTTAGTTTTTAAACGGAAAGAGTATATGTTATTATGTCATTAATAATTATCATTTATGACTCCAGGAAATTGTTTTTTCTCTAAAATACATATATATATATATGTTTTTGGTTATGGATGTAAATACTATTAAAAAAGGTTTTACATAAGAACTTAAATCCTACTACTATGTTTTTTTTTTTGTAAACAATCCTACTACTTTGTTACATTATCAAAAAAATATAAAAACAAAAACAAGAAAAAAAATTAAGATTATCGTCGAATCCAAAAATATATTTAATTTTCAAACTGTAGCATATGCCTTCGTGATGTGATGGTGTTGTGGAGCTCTCCATAGATGTTATTTCAATCAAAAATGCTAATCCTTAGATCTAAAATCATTAATTCAAGTTAATCCACTTCTATTGTGCTAATCTTATACTAATTAAATAATTAACATCAATCTTTATTGGAAATTACAAGATAAGTATGTATTAATCTCAAGTCTTAATAACCACTAAACATCTTGGACATCAGTTTTCATTAGCTAGATTCCTAAAGTCTAGATTATGATTAGCAAGTTCAAATATAAAATTAAACAAATCAATCATGAATCATCCAGATTAAACCTTAACATCTTAGATCAGCATCTAAAGAGCTGGGTTGATCCAAAGAAAAAGTAGGTAAAATGTGTTGAGTCAACGCGGGTCAACGCACGGATCTCCAAAGATTTTAGGACGCCAACGGTCAGTAAGGGTCGCTAGAGAAGCCGCTGAGTGTTCGAAGCTCTTCTTTAAGACGCTAGCAACCTGCGAGGGTTGCTAGAGTGGTCCTTGAGGAGACAGGGATTCACCTTTAAGATGGTCCCTCGCTGAGTGTCCGGGTGTCTTCTTTAAGACGCTGATGACCGTCGTCTGTCGCTAAATGGGTTGCTGCATGCTTTAGAATGAATTCTCAGCTCTTTTCCGCATCAAAATAGACACTCCAGAACCTGTTTAAGACAAATGCATTTGTATACAATCCTACATGATGCTTAAATGTAACTAAAATGGTCAAAATGGCTATAAACATGTACTTAAAGCAGTTAAAAACATAGGATAACAGAAACATTGTGACATAGATTGCTAGCTTTCTAAGGATAGAGAGAGCAGTGGGTAAGTGCAGCCTTATCCACGAAAAAAGCTCAGCCCATATGTTGCGAACGGTTAAGCTTTGTGAGAACTAATCCCCAAAATGGAAGGTGGTATCTAATTTCCTTTTATCCTGAAGCATAATCAACAATCTGTCGAGATATTGAATCCCCCGGAAGCTAGTCTAAGTCTTGTAGATATTCTCATCTGGTGAGCGATCCACATGTTGAAAGCATGTTTTTAGAAATCTCCTTTGAATAAAAGAGCAGATCCATTCCTTTTCTCAGCATCAGACTTATGCATCCCATGTAATATAACATGTTAAAAAAAGTTATTGTACCATAAAAGTATGGAGGTTAATTTATATCTATTTTTAAAGTGCTATAACATGTGTACTAATTATCCATTTCTCTTTCCAAACTCATCTTCTACATTTTTTTTTATATTGATAACATGTTAATTAATATACTGAAAATAACAGTTTCTGAAACAAAGCTCGGCGAAGCTATAATGTTTCAAAAAGTCTTAAAAAAAAAAAACAAATTGAAACAAGGGTGTAGAATGGTAATCTAGAACGTCAATTACTCATAAGAGAACCAGAGAGAAAGCAGATTCTTAAAATGGTTGCGATGCATCCGGGCCAGAATGATGTCCTTGGTGCATCTATCAATGAATGCAATTGAGAGTAGTGATAGGATTTGGAGAAGGACTTGACAGCCACGCTAAAAGATCAGACCGAGACGACGGAGAACCTGATCCCATATTAGTTTGCTGAAGTAACAAAGGAGCAGGAGATGATCTTGAGTCTCAGTATGCTGATTACACAGACCACATATGATAGGGGGGTTTAAGCCCCCAAGCAACAAGTATAGACCACACCGGCAATCTATCAAGCTGAGCGACCCAAAATGTGAAAACATGCATGGAAATGAACCTTTTATACCACACAGTTTTTGTCCAAGGCAAGCTCTGATCCTTTGGTCTAAGATGATCCCACGTTTGCTTGGTCGAGAAGGTATCTTTTACAATTTCCATCTGAAATACCGAGAACATCCAAAACATAAGCATACTTGGTGTCAGATTCAGTTATGAGATTCATCTGTTCAATTGAAAGGTAACTCACAACCACACAAAATTATGCAACTATCCATGCACTTCAAGGAAAGCTACCTTCACCGTTTTAGCCTCAACCTCCGATCTATAGCCGCCTCTTTCTTTTCTCTACCATAGCCGCCGCCTTCTCCATGTATATTACTTCCATATCCAACTCAAATATGCTCTCTTGTCCTTCGTCAATCTTCTGTTTACTGAAAAGGTGAGAGCGATAAGAGAGAAAAAAAAATAGTAGAATAGAGTTATAAATATAATATAGTGATGTGAGCTATCCTTGTTATAGAATGCAATACATAATTATTATCTCTAGTATTTTTTTTCCAACAGATCATAATTATCATTATTATTATCTCTAGTATTGTGTGGCAAATGAAGTAAAAAAAAAAATTGTGACACAAAATAGTTTCTTGAAAAATGTTATAATAGATTTATAAATCTTTGAGGAAATTTTTGTATTTAGTGGCCTTGGAACCGTGGTGGATCAATATTAACATGCAAACGTTGAATAGTTATCTGATTGATTCAAATTTCATCTCTTTCTTTGAACAAATTAAGACCTAAAACATCGTGAGAAATTAGGAAATTGGACTGTTCAGTTATATTGTTTGAAACCAACGAATTCTTTGCAAGGCATAATAAAGTTTTTGGAAGTTGCAGAAGCTTAAGGAAAATACAAGGATGAGATGCCAAAGTGACCGGAGAAAAACCTAGAAGAATCTACGTTTAAACCTTTTAATGGTCTGAGGATCGAGTTTTAACGAATCGACTCGCCTCGGGTCATGGGATGCTGCCAATCGTCTTTCATGAAACCTTCCTCATTGCATGACAAAAAAACGTCCGTAGATATTTCCGTCCGTCGTGGCGGCAAACGTAGTAATCGGCACCACCGTCATCGAAACAATAATGATGGCGGTGGTGGCGGCCGCAGGGGATGGTATTTTTCCACCGTTCCGGACTTGTGCGAGTTCTCCGCAGCTGATCTTCGTGAAGCCACGAACAATTTTAGCGTAAATGCTGTCGTATCAGTTTGTTCCGACCAAACACCAAATGTTGTTTACCAGGTTTGTTGGAACAATATATTAATAAGCATGTGGACTTATAATATATAGTTAAAATGTGAATGAGAATTTGCTTAGGGGAGATTAAAGATTTTTTGTAACTTACAAATTTTGGTATTAAAAACCAAATAAATTTGGCCATTAAATCTACTTGACCACCAAGCTATTCTTCTCCTATAAATAGCAAGCTACCTAGAAGGGAAAAATCATCCTTTCATTCTAAAGCAAAGAAAAACACCATTAGACACATTGTAGATATTCTTTGAGAAGTTTCTAAGTGTTGAAGCTCTCTTGAAATATCTTCTTGGTTGTTGGTGTTAGGTGCTAGTAGCTAAGGAATTCAATAGGTTTAACAGGTTCCTTCATTCTCCTTCTTCTACTTTTATCTTTCAAAAGTAGATTCTTGTTCTTGAGTATATAGTAGATAATTAGCTCGTAGATTCAAACATGAATGAAGCATGTTTGTCTTAATATTTGGTTGTATCATGGGATTCAAAGAATGCATATAAACCGTCTCATTGCGGGCATTTTATTGAGTTAAGGAAAGGGATCATCCCGCCTCCAAATGTTTTGTTTTTGTTCTTATGATTCAAAATCGAATTTTGTTCATGTTTTTATTAAGTTGTCAAAATGATTATCTTGAAATCATGTTTTGAAAATACTGAATATATAAACATGTTCATGAGATAATTTTTAGCATATAATTAATTAATTATTATTAGTTTTTATGTTCTTGCTAATAATTATGATGGTCAAATGTTAAATTTAATTATATAATTTAATATTATTAATTTATGTATATGCCATTATTATTTGTTGAAAATAAGTTACACCCATATTGTCATAATGGCAATGTTAATGTTTATATGTATATATCTATATTAAAATATATATATGTGTGTTTAATAGTTTATTTCAGTTTCAAAAAATAAATTATATTGCAAATTGATATTTTTAAAATCCGGTTTTATAAGGTTCTACAAGGTTTTCTTAGAAACGATAGAATCGCCGTTAAAAAGTTCTCCAAATCAACATGGCCTGATCCTAAACAATTCGCTGCAAGTGTTTGAAAATCCGTCCAACTTATCCAAATGTTGTTTTAATTGTTTGTTCATGAACGAAAAGCGTGTGGCCTAGTGGTTTGTTTGAGTGGGCAGAGAATTCGAACCGTGGGTCGATGTCAGGGATCGAGTTCCTTATGAAGGTTTCGGCTCAAAACTAAAATGTTTTATGGTTATAAACTGTTCTCTTATGCAGGCAGCAGCTCGGGCTGTCGGTAAAATGAGGCATATGAGACTTGTAAATTTGATAGGTTATTGTTGTGATGGAGATGAGAGGTTACTTGTTTCAGAGTACATGCCCAATGACACCCTCACAAAGCATCTATTTCACTGTATGAATATCCCAAAATTATTTTCTTCATTCACCGTTCGTGTTTAGATGTCTTTACTTGGTTGACAAGTACTTGAATTTTTTAATTTCTTTCTCGAGTTATAGGGGAGAAACAAACCATGTAGTGGGATATGCGATTGAGAGTTGCACTTTATGTAGCTGAAGCTTTAGAATATTGCAGGCAGAGTGGACACAAATTATACCATGATCTCAATGCTTATCGAGTTCTCTTTGATGAGGTAACACCATTTGCACATTTTTAGTGGGTTTTGTGAGAAACAGACTAAGATTTTACTGTCTGACAGAATGGCAATCCCCGGCGATCATGCTTTGGATGGATGAAAAATATTAAAGATGGCAAAAACTTCAGCACGAATCTTGCTTATACACCGCCCGAATATCTTAGAAGTGGTAACGTTTTGTATTCTTTCCACTGCTATTTAGTTCTTAAAACATTATCAGCTTTGCACCCTTGTGGCGAATGATGTATATATAATATACGGTAGGTTCGTTAATTCCAGAGAGTGTTGTCTTCAGCTTTGGGACGTTTCTTTTGGATCTTCTTAGTGGCAAACATGTCCCTCCAAGTCATGTGAGTGCCTTTAACTGCATTCTTCTCCAGCAAATTGGTGTTGGTTCTGTTTGTAAAATGACATTGTCTTCTATTGCTGTCTCTCTTTTCAGGCGGTTGACACAGTTCAAAAGCAAAACTTACTTGTCTTGATAGATTCACATCTAGAAGGAAACTATCCAGACGAAGAGGCAGCCACTGTATTTGATTTGGCTTCCAAATGCCTCCAGAATAACCCAAAGGACAGGCCGGAAATTAAAGATATCATCTTAATTCTTGCTACACTTCAACACAAACTAGATGTTCCCTCCTATGCAATGCTTGGAATTTTGAAAATCGAAAACTCCGAAACAGAACCGCAAAATTCTCTAATTTACGATGCATGTCACCGTATGGACCTCACAGCTCTTCATCAGATTCTTGAGGCAACAGATTACAAAGACGACGAGGTTACTTGTGAGCTCTCTTTCCAGCAATGGGCTCAACAGATCAAAGATGTATGGAACACAAGACAACAAGGCGATTCAGCTTTTCGAAACAGAGATTTCCAATCTGCTATCGAAAAATATACTCACATTGATTCTATTCACTTACTCATGATAAAGTCCTGAATTTTGCAGTTCATAGAAACAGGGATCATGATCTCTCCCACTGTTTATGCACGAAGAAGCATGTGCTACCTCTTCTCCGACCAGCCAGATGCAGCACTCCGAGATGCGATGCAAGCATAGTGCGTCTATCCCGAGTGGCCTACTGCGTTCTACCCTCAGGCCGTGGCACTTGCAAAGCTGAATATGCTCGAAGACTCAGCTACCATGTTAAAAGAAGCCTCGATCTTGAAAGATAAGAGGCTCATTAACTGAACACATTGCATTACATTACAACGTATTTGGATTGAGAAAAAAAGAAGAAATTTTTGTGTATAGTGAAGAATAGATATACGAACACAAATGAAATATATAACATTTCACAAATTGTCAAGATATTGCTTCAGAGCATTCTGTACAATCAGATTATAAGTATGAGTATTAAAATTAATGGATGAAAGGTGGAAATATGAGCTAAAGAGAATATATAGGTGCATCTATATGAAGTTGCAGCCACTGCAGTGGCAGAATTAACATAATTTAATAGTTTCTAACTTAACGAAGTAATCTGCACAACAATTCGTATAGTAAAATTTTCATACGGATGAAATCCAAGTAGAAATAGATTGTTTTACAAAAGAAAATATATACGCACAGGTATTGGTCTACTGAACATTAATAGCTAGTGGTATTTGTAAGCAATGTTAACTTTGGATTTGATGAATCAAGAAACATACAATTCGGCTTGGCCGTCAATAAAGAGACTCATGAACTCTTCGCGGTCAACAGTTTCTTTCTCGATCAGGAGTTGCGCAAGCTTGTGTAGGATATCGATATGAGTTGTTATAATCTCTGTTACTCTCTTGTACGCTTTCTCCACCAGCTCTCGAACTTCAGCATCTACGATATCCGCGGTTGCCATTGAGTAATCTTTCTGCGAAGACATCTGCAAAAACATTTCATGGAGATAAGAAACAAACGCTAATGATGAAACCGAGAAATCAAGTTCATTTAGCAATATACTTGTTGGATTTCCACCAGGGCCACCAACTGCAACTTGTCCAATCTTTTTGCTGAACCCAAACCTCTCGATCATTTGACGTGAGACACCTGCATGAAATCATTTGATGCTCCAGTCGTCACATTCTCACCCCCAAAGATCACCTCCTCTGCAACCCTGAGACAAGAGAGAGATGGTTTTAACACAACCAAACCCTTTGTAAATTCTCAAAACCTGGCTTTTTTTGTCGAGGCCATTACTAACTAACCTTCCGCCAAGTGCAACAGCCATTTGATTCTCGAGGTAGCTTCTACTGTACAATCCAGACTCGAGTCTTTCTTCGCTCGGGGCAAAAAAAGTAAGCCCACCAGCTTGGCCACCAGGAATGATGGAAATCTTGGCAACCGGATCATATTCTGGCATGAGAGCACCGACTAGAGCATGACCGGCCTCTGAAAATTCAAAATTCACTTAAGGTACTCAGAAAACCAGATCATCCCAGCTAATTTCAACATATAGTTAGAAGAAATAATGCTAACCATGGTATACAACAAGTCTCTTCTTTTCATCAGAGACAACAGCATTCTTCTTCTCCGGTCCAGCAATGATCCTCTCAAGGGCATCAGAGATTTCGTCCTTGCTTATCTCCTTAAGCTCACGCCTGGCTGCAAGAATCGCCGCTTCATTCATCAGGTTCTGTAGGTCAGCACCAGTGAAACCGGGAGTCCTCCTTGCAACCTTGTCAAAGTCCACATCTTTACCAAGTGCCTTTCCCTCTAGAATGAACCTACAATGAAAACCAAACCACATCAGGCCTATCCACCGTGACCTGCCGATCAAACCTTCCAGGCCTCAACAGCGCTGAATCGAGAACATCCGGTCTATTTGTAGCTGCCAAAACTATCACACCAGAGTTGCCAGAAAACCCATCCATCTCAGTCAACAACTGATTAATCGTCTGTTCTCTCTCGTCATTTCCTCCTCCCATCCCAGCTCCTCTCTGCCTTCCCACAGCGTCAATCTCATCGATGAAAACAATGCAAGGAGCTTTCGCTTTAGCCTTCTCGAACAGATCCCTAACTCTAGACGCACCCACACCCACAAAAAGCTCCACAAACTCCGAAGCCGCGCAGGAGAAGAACGGCACTCCAGCTTCTCCAGCCACCGCTCTGGCCAAGAGGGTTTTACCCGTACCGGGAGGTCCAACTAGCAAACACCCTTTAGGAATCTTAGCACCCAATGCTGTGTACTTGTCTGGATTCTTCAAAAAATCCACAACTTCCTGCAACTCCAGCTTGGCTTGATCGGCACCAGCAACATCTGCGAATGAAACACCAGTTTCCGGCACTTCCTGGAACTTCGATTTCGAACGTCCGAAATCCATCGGACCACCTAAACCTCCAGGGCCACCGGGACCTCCTCCAGCTCGCCTGAACAGTAAGAAGAGTCCACCAAAGGCCAAGATCGGGAAAATCAAGTTTCCGATGATAGTGAACAAGTCGTTACCGGAAGATTCTCCCTCGGAAACGGATATATCGACTCCGTTCATGGCTAAGATGTCGATAAGATCCGGATCGTTCGGGACGACGACGGAGGCACGGCGGTTATCTACGGCGGTAAGCTGAAGAACAGTACCGTCTTTGCTGAACCTGACTCTCTCTACTTTACCTTTCTTCACCGCGTTTAGAAACTCGCTGTACCGCCATTGCGTTCCCTCCGGAAGATCCGATGATGATTGGACTTTCGGGTTAGGCCCCGTTATCACCTGGTTCTGACTGAACGGCTTCACTGCTTGAGCTTCAACAACGACGGTTTGAGTAGCAATAACCGGTTCGTCGACAGCTAAAGCTCGCGGCGACGAAGAAATCGATGAGAACAGAATAGCTGCTAACGCTACTCGCGACGGCAATGACTTAATGGGTTTGTCTTCGATTTGCAGAGCTGATCGAGTAATCTGGTATTTTCTAAAGGAGAAGGGAAACGAGGGCTTTGTTGTGGTTTTAGGTGTGGGAGATGAAATTATGATTTGAGATCCCAAGCAATTTGAAGAACGTAACGAGTTAGAAGCTATGGACGCCATTGCAACTCTGCTTCTTCTTCTTCGTCGAGACTGTGATGAAGCAAAATTCGAATTGAATTTAAGAGAGAGAGAATGAGAAACGAGGAAGAAGAGACGGTTTTTATATTATTTTTCTGAATTTTTGGAGCCATATCCTCAAAGGCCTTGTTTCTGGTTCGTCTACGTATGCGATTTCATATCCAGAAGTTAAGTGATTACAAAAAAACTTTTTTTTGTTTCATCTATATAGTTAATATAGTTAATGTGGTACATTAAAATACACACTACATTACATACAGCAAATTCACATTCATATATGTGACAATAGTAAAGTCCAATGGCTCAAAAGATGGAAGCTTGAGCCTTCAAGAAGACTCACCTAGCAGCTGGAGCTAAGCTGTTTCTTGAGATTTCAGGGCTCTCTATCTCGAGGAAGCTAGTGAGCAAGGTCTTACGAGATGATTGCGCCATTGAGCTGCTAGAACTCGATGACTTGAGCCCGTTATCGTTTCCTCTCTCGATCCTGACCGCGTCTTGTATGGCTACTATCACTTCCTGCATCCTTGGCCTGCAATGCCCACGCTGCTCAATGCACTGGTTCGCCACCTCTGCTACTCTCCAGATTGACTCAGTCTTCACGTTGCCTAATATACATGGATCTATGATCCCGCACACATCTCCTTTACGGATCAGTGATCTTGCCTGTTGGTGAACAAGAAAAGATTTGTGGTTTGTGAATCTTGCACGTTCTTGAACTGTTAAAGGTGAGAACTTTTCGAATGGAAAGGAGATGTAAAGGAGTTTACCCAGTGAACTATATTCAGTTCAGGACCGAAATCTTCCGCTGAGACTGGTTTCTTTCCAGAGAGTAACTCAAAGAGAACAACGCCGAAACTGTAAACATCACTCTTCTCAGTCAGCTGCTGACTAGCATAATACCTGTAAACCGATGCCGTATCAGTCAAAGTTCATAAAAATGAAAGACTATTTTCTATAAAGGTTGTGTTATTAGAACAAACGCGTACGTCCCGATCTGGGAATGTGCGAATTCGATCACAAACTTTAAGAAAGCGTAGATCTATATGTTGGAGGAAACATGAATAGAGATTCCGGTGAGTGACTAGCTAAAGTGGAGAAGGAAAGAAGTTGCTTCCGTCCCAAGTAACCGTTTTGGATCATAGCCATGAAAATGCCTCAAACGATAGAACCCGCATACAACATTGATAATGTGCTAAAAATTTATTTGAGTATTTATCTCGAACATACAGCATAAAATTTTATAAAATTTATTTAACTTCATTTAATTTTTGTCGGAATCATAGTCACCTCTGAAATTAAAAGGATATTAAAATTACTAGGTTATGTTGACAAAAAAACTTCATTTAATTTTAAAAAAAACTAATTATAAAATTTTGAAAAACAGTTTATTAAAAACAGTTTAATTTATTTATATTACTTTTTGTTGAGATTATTATAATTTGAATTATATTATATTTATTTATAAAATTTATATATTAATTATTTTAAATTCTCCCATAAATCTAAACACGGTACTATCCAGATGAGATAGCAATCTAACAAAAAAATTAACTACACTTATTAAATCTTGCAAAAATTTCACCTTTTACACACAACAAAGACTACAAATGTCTGTCCTTCCACTCAAAAATCAGAAATCATAGAAAAGGACTAACAATCAAGCCTTCCCAAAGAGCTAGTTGTCTATAAAATCACACATTAAATAACAAGAGCTTCCTCTAGCCTATACAAATTTTGGATAAAGCAAAGCTGATTACATTATGAATATAATGGGAAAGAAATCATAAAACCCATCATTTGACCATCATATTGATAAATTTGATTAGTTTATATATGAAAGGAGAGTAAGGCACGATGCGGTTCTTCTTCGTGTGTGTTGTCAAATGTCTTCATGTTTCCCATTAACGAATAATATGATATATATGCATTGTTAACCAATCCTTTATTATAATCACATATCAATTTTGGGTATGTTGTTCCATACCGTTTATTGTCTCTTACGGACTATGAAGTTGATTTTACAAGTGCTAATCCGAAAGTAATACTAGACAACGCCTCATCGGAATCACGGACGAAAAGGCCAACGAAGCATTCAATTTACTAGGACAAAAGTTGATCCAATGGGCCACAACGACAAATCTGTTGAAGACGGTGCCGGGATAGAATGTTCACCTTTCGAAGTATCTTTGACAGGAGTACCACACTCACTACTTGTAATACTCGACCAAGCATTAAAATGCGATGTACAAGGAATTGCGTCTATCTCAACAGCTTAAATCATGTTTTTTTGACAAAATAGACATCAAATCAGACAACCTCAATGCCATAGCACACATCCATCGGTCACGTATTCTCATGATTCGGACACATGCATCCTCCTATATGTAAATACCTCCTAATTGCTTTCAACAGAGCAGACCGGGCCTTAGATCGTTAGAAGATTCGTCAATGAATAGAGAAACAACATACTCATCGTGTCATTCATTTATGCGACGCCATTAATTAAGTTTGTAAGAGATGTATGAAGGGACGATTGAGATTATTCCTTGATACATCTTTTATCAAATTCTATGATCAATAACAATCATTTTATTCGTATCCACCTTCCAGAGAGCTCCAATTCCACTAAGCCACATTCTTATTCTCCTCAAAAACTGTATGTCATTCATTTACCAAATTATTAGAGGTGCCAATAATCACTTCTTGGCTGACATCAAATAATGTCAGTTCTCTGATCACTCACATTGTCATAATCATAAATTGAACAATCTAGCAAATCCCAAAAACCTGTTCCAAACATTTTCCTTAGTTTATTTCACTCGTTAACCCTGCTTTCACCATTTGTATCCTTGCGTTTGAATTGCAAAGTCACCATGTGAGCTTTGGGTTTGTCATTTTCATATTTGGCTTGTAAAACAGATATGTCAACATCGGAGGTGCCAAGTTTCATATTCACATGGACGAAATTTAAGGAAGACGACACAAAATTAAATAAAATAAAAAATAAAAAATAAAAAAAGGTGAGAGACTGAGTAGTTAATTCCGGTGGTTTTCTGCTCATCTACTTCTATCCACCTTCGTCTCCTTCCTCCGTATTCAATTCTTCTTCCCCACTTCCCATCTCTCTATCTTCTCTCTCTCTCTCTCTCTCCTTAAAAACCCTTAATTCCTCTCTTCATTTCCAAAAATTTGAGTGAAAACCCATTTCCTCGATCTTCTCATGGAGATCTGTACTTACTTCAAATCTCAGCCCACATGGCTCCTCGTTCTCTTCGTCCTCGGCTCCGTTTCCATCTTCAAGTTCATCTTCTCTTTCCTCAGATCTTTCTATATCTACTTCCTCCGACCCGGAAAGAATCTCCGGCGATACGGATCCTGGGCTCTAATCACCGGACCCACCGACGGTATCGGTAAAGCTTTCGCCTTTCAGTTAGCCCAGAAAGGGCTTAACCTCGTCCTCGTCGCTCGTAATCCCGACAAGCTGAAGGATGTCTCCGATTCCATTAGATCCAAGTACAGTAACACCCAGATCAAGACCGTGTTGATGGATTTCTCCGGAGATATCGATGAAGGTGTAAATAAGATCAAGGAGACGATCGAAGGTTTGGAGATCGGGATTCTGATCAACAACGCTGGGATTTCGTACCCTTACGCTAAGTACTTCCACGAGGTCGACGAAGAATTGCTCAATAACTTAATCAAAATCAACGTTGAAGGAACTACGAAAGTTACTCAGGCTGTGTTACTCAATATGCTAAAGAGGAAGCGAGGAGCCATTGTCAATATGGGCTCTGGTGCTGCAGCTCTTATCCCTTCGTATCCTTTCTACTCTGTTTATGCCGGCGCCAAAACGTAAGGAATCCAGATCAAGACCGTTCTCTGTTTGACCTGATGCTTCCAGTTGTTTTAAGCAGTGACATTGTTTGTTTGCATGTTTGTTTTTTCTCTATCTCAGGTACGTGGATCAGTTCTCAAGGTGTCTCCATGTTGAGTACAAGAAAAGTGGGATTGATGTTCAATGCCAGGTGAACTTTCCTGAATCATTGCTGCTTCGTTTTGCGTCTTTGGGATGATTTTGCTTGAGATTTTCTTTTGAAACAGAGAAATGGAAATTGTCCTTTTTTAAAAGAACTAAAACTGTAGAAGGATCATAGGTTAAAGGTAGGACTTTGCTTGAGATTCTATATGAAAATAGTTAAGTAGATGGCATTGCTTTCAAAGTGTATCTTTGTAAGAACAGAAGTAGGATTAAGCAATGAGTAAAACCAATCTTATCTTTGTAAGAACAAAAGATGGTAGTGCAGAGTGATCATAGGTTAGGTAGGAAGAATAGTAGTTCTTGGCTTATCAAAGTTGCATCATTTTCCCCTTTGGAAAATAATTAAGTAGTAAATTTAGTTCTGTCTGACAATCATGTTAATGTGTAAAACGAAGTTTCTTGAATCCCTAGAAGACGTTATTCTGTATCTTTCATGGTTTCCTGACACTGTTTCTGTGTATGGAATGGAGACCTGATGATTTTTGTTTCAAAGCTTATTCTAGTGTTACGATAATTGGTTCTTTGGAATGAGGAACCATTGCATCGCATTTCTCTTTGCTGAATACTTCTGTGATGTGAGATCTCGTTTCTGATTACTTTTTGAGGCTTTGTATGTAAAAGAATGTCAAAACTAGAAAACTAGGGAATCTGTTTCATGACCTTAGATGCTTAAATGTAACCATCTTTCGGGTGTAGATTCCTTATGCCAAAGATTATCTTCGAATTGGTAATAATCTGCGGGACTTTCCAACTCTGTTGTAGCTCACTGTGTAGTTGTCTATTACCAAAGCAACTTAATGGGTAACACTGCCCAATAGCTTTTGGTTTCTTGATTATATGGCTAATTGGGTGAGTGTTTTCATAGGTACCCTTGTATGTTGCGACAAAGATGACGAAAATAAGAAGAGCATCTTTCTTAGTGGCATCTCCAGAGGGTTACGCAAAGGCAGCACTGCGTTTTGTAGGCTATGAAGCACGCTGCACACCTTACTGGCCTCACGCGCTCATGGGTTTTGTTGTCTCTGCATTGCCCGAAAGCGTTTTTGAATCCTTTAACATTAAGAGGTGTCTCCAGATCCGGAAGAAGGCTCTGCTTAAAGAATCCAGTAAAAAGGAATAAAACTTTTGAGGGTTTAAGTTACTGCAAGATCTTCTTCTTCTGTAGTTGGTTTCTCGAAAGTGTCTGTTTAAAATCTTTGCAAGACTTGTACGCTTTAGTTTCCGATGTTCCCAAGATTGTTTCCTTATTTAAAAATTAAAAACCCTAACGTACACGAATCCATTTCCTGTCTGTTTTTTAATTTATTTAAATAAAATTGAATGTTGGAAAGAAAAAAAAAATAAATTGGAGAGCATTTGAATATGTTTTGCGTTTCTACGAGGGTCTTGTCTCTGCTTGGGTTGGATCTCGGAACAGATTACAAAGCAGTGGAAATCTTGTTATGCGCATAGTCTAATTAATATAAAATAGGAAAAAAATCCGAAAGTACTTTGAGGAATTTTTTATAATAATTATATATTTTTATACATAAATTAATGTAAAATTTATAATAATATCAATTTAGACAAATATTGATTTTTCCAATTTACAATTAATAGAAAAAGAATCCACTCAAAAAATGCAAAAAATATTATCTTGGTTTTAAAAATATATACAAAAAATAATAAAGATTAATACTTTGTTCTTCAAGTAATTCATGTTCTTCTGTAACAACGACATAATTATCTTCAGTTTGAGCCATACTTCCCTCACCCCATATATCATCTTCACTGACTACGTTCCAAGAGCTACCATCTTGTGCAATTCAACAAAATTGTAGTTAACTTCTTTCCAGCAAGATCTTGGAGAACTGAAACTTGAGCTAGCTCTATTTTTTTCTAAAGTAGTGACATTCAACTCTAGATTTGATGAAATCATGGAACTGTGCAAGAAAATCCATCACATATATATATTCTCTCTGAATTAAATTTTATGCCAATCAGTTAAAGAGCATAGACGACTTAAGCTATCTTTTTTTTTTCATCACAATCATACGAAGCAGAGGGAGTGAGGTATATAAGCGTACTACATCGGCTTCAGGATCTTCTGGATCCCGAAGAAGAAAACTATTCTTCCCTCTCCGGTGAGTTTGTTGAACACATCAATTCCATTAATAGTTAACAGTGAAACACACGACACGAGGTGACTAACGGAAGGTAAGGCGGGTCCATCTAAACGTTAATCTTGAGCCGAACCGCGAGTTAAAAAAAGAACTCAACAACTAACCATCGGTTAGTCAAACTCTCGAGTTTTATAAAATCCTCCGCTGGTCAATTGAAGCCAAATCAAACAAGAAAAAAGCATGTACACGCACATGCACCATAGTAACGCCCCAGAATGAGAACAGTCGAAGGAGACTAAAGTGATTCAAATCCATTGAGATCATGTATTGATCTGACCAAATGCCTTAATAGGTTAATACTAGTAAATAATAATACCACATCTTCACTTAAGCTTTTGTACGCGATAAATGAGATTACTAGGCGAAACTATTTTGTTGTATATGCGTCGTTTTTACACATAATATTAATACTCCAATTATTATTTGGTAAATGTGTACGCATTCATTTATGCATATTTCATTGGCATTTAGTTGTACCTTAGAGTTTGTAAATTGTAGTTTTCTATTAAATCCGATAGCAAGAAAACATGCAAAATTGTGACATTAAAATCATACAATACGATAATGATGGCGGTTGAAATCTAATATGTGGTTAAAAGTGAGTATATATGAGGCGGATTAAAAACAATAAGTATATTTGTCCAAAATTTAACAATAAAAATCTGTCCATAAAACAAAGGATTAATTTTACATTTTGAATCACAGCGATAATAAGATAATTAATCAGACCTCATTTTATTGAGTTGGTTCAAAGCAGGCTGCAATATATTGTATAGAACCCAAAGCAGAGCCGGTGCGATCACGAATAACAACAACTGTCCCCTGTTGTCTCCACCTTTCGCCGCCGCTTCCGCCACCGCCGCCATCTCGTTAACCATACTTGCAGAGGCCTCCGGCGGCATAGTCAAAAGCCCTGACGCAGCGAGACTACCACCGATCCCGAGACCCACGACGACTCCTTTGCTCGCTCGCATCTTGTTGATCTGGTTAAGAGCTGGCTGGAGGATGTTGAAGAGGACCCATCCGATCGCCGGGACGATTGGGAGGAGAAGAGCTAGGCCGCGATTGTCGCTACCTTCCACCGCTGCCGCCGCCGCAAGCTGAGCAATATGGTGAGCGGCGAAAGCGGGTTCGGAGTAGCTGAGGGCAGAGAATACGGCTCCGGCGAGGGCGGTGCTAGTGACGGCGAGAGAGACAGTGGGTTTTGGTGGGTTTGGGAGGGAGAGGAAGGGTTTTGAGGAAGAGATGGGTTTGGTTGGGTTTAGAGATTTAGGAGGAGATGGGTTTAGGGACATGCATTTTGCCGATGTCGCCATTGTCGCCGCCATTGATCGGGGAGAGAGGAGATCTGAGGAGTGAGTTTGTGAGATGGGTTTTTGGGAATATAGAAGAAGAGAAGGAAGATCAATGGAAGTGAAAGGCTTCTGGATACTTCTCTTATCCAATGGAGAAGAGAGTTAGATTTGAGCCACAGATTCTAAGTCACACTCTCCTTTTTCTTATCACTTCCATTCTTTTCCCTCCTTTTTAATTTACTTTTAATTTGTATTAAAATGGGTTAAATTATATGGATTAATTCAATCTAATTCAACCCATAAATTTAATAGATTGAAAATTTAGGTATTAATGAATTATTTGAGTTAAAATGAGTCTGTGGACACTCAAACTGAACTATATTTATCTTTTACTTTTAAAACTTAAACCCAACCAATTATATTATCATCATCATAATCAACATCATCAAAATTATTAAACCATCATCATATCATATCATTATTATATCATCATCATTATCATAATTAAAATTTTCAAATAATGGTATTTTCCATTAGGATTTGCAAAAGCTGTTCGACTTTTAAAAAAAACTAAGAAATAACATTTTCCTCGATATTTTTCTTGGTTAATGTTGATTTATTATTTGGTGCTGACTGTAAATGGGTTCTACTTAGTTTATTTGACGCTATTCTATCATAGTATTTGCCATTTTGTGGTCTTGTGCTGAAAAGCATCCGAAATGTTAGCCTCTTTATTCAGCATGGAGTCACAACGATCATTACAAAAAAATTATAGATGTTGTACCATTGTTCTTAATCTCGCTAGAAGCAAGGCCTTAGGATGACTTGGGTCTAATGAATTAAAATAAAATCAAAAAAAAATCAGAGAGTACTCTAGGTGAGTTTTTTTTTTGATAATGAAATATTTTTAAATATTATTATACATAAATTAATGTAAAATTTATAAAAATATATTTTTTATTTTTATCTACAAACAGAAATATATAATAAACATGTATGACATAGATGAAGTGATCATTCAATCTCGTGGTCTGGTGGGCATTTTTGTTATTTTTTTATATTCTGCATTTATAAAAAGTTCATCATCATTTATTATTCTATTTTCTTTGATTTTACCTTTTCTCTGTTTCTTTTCCAAATTCCATTTCAGATTCAAATCTTGATATTGTAAATTCTGAAACCACATGGTCAGATCTTGTGTCACCAATAGTAGATCCAACAAATCTGATTGAATTTTTGCCCTAATTATCAATTGCAGTATCTTCTGAAATTGTGGAGTTTCATTCCTCGAATAAATGTAGTTTTACTTTGGTTTAAAATCAAGGTTTAATTTCATTTTGTATTTATTATGTTTTGTCCTTTTTGTACGTGATTTTCTATTAGGTGTTTTATTTCAAAGATATTTTTCTTTTATGTCAATTTTTTTCTCAACAACTTTACTTTATCCATCGACTTTTTTAATTAAATCATATTTCAATAATATAATCTTAGACAAAAAAAAAACACAAAGCTAATGACAAATAGCAATAGACTTGTGTTGCTAGCCGTTTATCAAATATATGACCATGTGCTTGTTTGAAATTATGAAGCAAATTCTATTTGTGTACTTTGTCAAGACCGTATCTTTTCTTTTACTATGGCTTTATATAGTTTTTATCCAATTTCGATTTTAGACGGATGAAACTGATATCATATATGTCATCTGTGATATTTCGCTTTTGCTAATATGGTAATGTATTTCAAGTGATCATTTACTGCATTTGGAAGGAAATGAAAGTATATGGCCATAGAAAAGTATATTCTTCATCTTCCAGTCTCATCAAATTCATTAACAATCACGTACAAAATAGGTTATCATCAATTACAGATTTGGGAGACATCAAATACGAGACAAGCTTTGTATTTTGATTTGTCAGTTGATATTAATTAAAATAAAAAACTCTTTCATTCTTTTTATTTGATATTTAACCAAACTGTTCAAACCATTTCTAAAATTTTAACCAAAAGATGCACAAATATAAAAGATGGGTTTTTTATAAGTTTGAATAAATTTCACATTTAGTTCAGAACAATGGACTTGGGCTCTGTACAAGTGGACTTGTAAGAAATGTATTTGCATCTGTGGACGCTGACACCTAATCGTTTTTGTGGAAAACGTATAGATATATAACACTCCAATCCGTTCTTCGTTTCCATAAAAATAAAAAATAAAGGAACAATCTTTTTTATAGAAATTCACGGAGAATGAACAACAGATTCAAGTCCCTTCCTTTTCCTTCTCTGTAAAATCACACCGCAAAAACAATTGCACAATCTCTCTCTCTTTTTCCTCTCTTTTGGTCCAACTTGTGAGTCCCAAAGTCTGGTAATTTTTCCCCTGAAACCATCGATGTGATTCTTTTTGGTGAAAATTTTATGGGTCTCTTCTGATCCCTCTTCTTCTTTAACCTTTTCTATATGCTGATGATCCACGATCGACGATCACGATCTCCAAGAACATAGAAATATTATGATTCTGTTTGGTTTTTTTTTTTTAACTGATCGCTTAATATAATACTAACCATTTTGATTCTCCTTTGCCGTTGGTGGTTCTGATCTGGGTTTGTTCTAACTATAGATTACTTATGTTTTGTGTGAATCTAATGATCTCGTGTTTATAGACTACAATTTTCGACCTTGATGATCTCTTTTTGTGATCTTATTTGCTTAAACATGAAGCAGCATTTCTCTCGACAATTTCCATCGCTCTCTATTTATCACGATCGGTGTTCATCACTACGTAGCATCAAAGGTAGCTTTTTCAACTAGATTGTATATATGTAATATTAAAACACTGAAGCTTTTGGCTATATGGGAGTTTAGATCATAGGACTGAACAATGCACTACTTTAATCGTATGGTTTTGCTGATATTTAGTGAGTTATATAAACATTTGGTTGGGCTCTGCCAAACCGGAGCAGTGCCCAATGGATACTACTACAACATCAAATGGTATTATCCCTGCTGCTACGTTACAACTCCATAGCATGCCCGAGAATCCAATTGCGGCAATGGAGTTGCCAACTTCATTTCTGTGTCTAAAACGCCACTGCTTTGGTAATTCTGCTCCTGGAGAATTCCCATTGGCTTCTTGTCCTTCCATTGTCCTTCATGTCCTCACAACATGTAATTTGGGTCCTCGGGACCTCGCGAAACTCGAGGCAAGTGATGATGCTCTTTCTTGTTTTCGTAACTTCTGATTTTTTTTTTTTTTTCATGTTGGTTGATGCTATTCTGATTGGTTTATCCGGTTTTTCTCAGGCAACATGTTCGTTCTTCAGGAAGCCGGCAAACTTTTCTCCGGACCTTGAACTCTCTATTTCAGAAGTTGCAGCTCTGGACCTTTGCCAAAAGAGGGCGATATTTAAACGCATGGGAGAGGAAGAACGCCAAGAAATCAAAAGGAAATGCGGAGGCTCGTGGAAGCTTTTTCTGAGGTTCTTGCTAGCTGGTGAATTAGGTTGCAGGCGGGAGAAATCACAAGCACTTGCTGGTCCTGGTCATAGCATTGCAGTGACATCAAAGGGCGTTGTGTACTCTTTCGGATCTAACGGTTCAGGACAACTCGGTCAGGGAACCACTGAAGACACTTGGCAGCCTCGACCAATCAGGTTACTCATTTTCTCTGATGACTCAATTTGGCCTAATCAAAGGTTTGAGGTAATGTGAGGTACATTGTGTTGCAGATCACTTAACGGGATCCGGATCATTCAGGCAGCTATTGGCGCTGATAGAACAATGTTGATCAGTGATGCTGGTGAAGTTTATGCCTGTGGAAAAGATTGTTTTAGCGAGGCTGGGTTAGCAGTCGAAGAAACTAAGATCATCACCACTCCCCAGCGAGTCAAGTCCTTGACGGAAATCTTTGTGGTTCAAGCCGCGATAGGTAATCACTTCACAGCGGTTTTGTCTAGAGAAGGCAGAGTCTATACATTATCATGGGGAAAAGATGAGAGACTCGGTCACGGAACCGACCATAAGTGTGTGTTGCCTCATCCTTTGTTGGGCGCCTTGGAGAACATCCCGGTCGTGCAAATATCTGCAGGCTTTTGCTATCTCCTTGCTTTAGCATGTCAGCCCACCGGAATGTGAGTCCCTGTAACGTTTGGGTTGTTCTTAACACGGTTTATATGTTCTTACTATTGCTATTTTCTTGCTTCTATGTAGGTCGGTGTACTCTGTTGGATGCGGTTTGGGTGGGAAGCTTGGGCATGGTTCTGAAACCAGTGAGAAACAGCCTCGCTTGATAGAGCAGTTTAGTCTCTTAAACATGGAACCGGTTATGGTCTCAGCAGGGGCATGGCATGCTGCTGTAGTTGGGAGAGATGGGAGAGTCTGCACGTGGGGTTGGGGCCGGTTTGGCTGCTTGGGTCACGGAACCGTAGAGCCAGAGTTGTCTCCCAAGGTCGTAGAGGGACTAAAGGATGTTAAAGCAGTCCACGTTGCCACGGGAGATTACACAACCTGTGTTGTGTCAGATGATGGTCAGGTATACTCATTTGGCAGTGGCGAATTTGCCAATCTTGGTCAGGTAAGTCTGTGTATTCTTGTTTTCTTGGTTTCGGAATTGAGACAATGGTCTTGATATCATTTGGGATTTAGCAGGGCGATGTGGACGAGAATACTCTGACCCCGAAGCTGGTTTCGGCGTTGAAGGAGATAAAAGAGCGTGTGGTTCATGTGAGTTTAACAAACTCGGTTTCCTGGGCTGGTCATACATTTGCAATGACCGAGTCCGGGACTGTCTATGCGTTTGGGACCGGTGACAGAGGGCAGCTCGGGGTGGAGCTGGGTGATAACGTGATGGAAAGAGCGGAACCGGCGAAAGTTGTCGGTATTGATCTTTCTTAGAGATTTGGAATAATCATCCTCTTAGTTTAGGTTTGCATCACCATTGATCTTGACTAATCTTTAAAGACGTGGTTGTACATAGTAACAGGAAAGTAATGACATTTAAGATGGTTATGGTTTCTTCTTTTGTTAAATGTTTTTTTGGTTATTCTGCTTTGCAACTTTTTAGCGTTTACATTTTGGCGCGTTTAGCGTTTTGTAAATTGCAGTTGATGACATGTTACGACTTACGACTCTCAAGTACATGGATCTGAAAGTCTAGGGGAGGGGTACGGTCCAGGCCCAATAGAATTAGATTCATAAATACCTAAACAATGCTAAGCTACACATACCCATCAACATTAGTTGTACAATTAGCAAAATGTAGAGTGCATGGCTGATTTGAAGTAACTGATTCTGGAATATAGAAAAATTAGGTAATTGTTATTCTACTTGTTAGAGAACTGAAAGAAAATGAACGGGAAAAAAATTGGCATTTGTAACATTAGATTGATTCTAGGAACCTAATTTATTTTTGGGATATAAGTCAAAGAGTCCATATACTTGTTTTTCCTTTGGGTCTATTCGGTTCTTTACAATTCGAGGTCTATTTTGTCGCTCACAATCTTAAAACAACATATGTTACCAGTTACTCAAAGGAAAGGCCGAATTATTAATTGACAAGAGTTGATGACATGTTAGTCTGAAATCTTTCATATCGTTTCCAATCTGATTTGGTTCGAATCCCTATAGTTGGAGTTAAGATGTGATTATGTGACCATTAGATTAAGAGATAAAAAAAGAAAAACTGCTCTTTTAGTTTTTGTCTCTTAGATTGATCAAGAAAGAAACAGTTTGTTTATAGATTAGTTACAATATATATGCTTAATCATCACATTTACTATATAATTATGACAACTCGTGTAAAGGTTATATGATGATTTAAGATGATAATCCTCATAATTATCTAGGAAATTAGTGTCATTACTTAATATACCATTACAAAGATGAATCATTAGAGTGGGTGACTATAATTTTGTATTGATGATTCCATAGTGAATCACACATGATCCAATCATTTGGGGGTTTGACATTTCCTTAAGTAACGTTTTGGTAACTAAAATTTCCCTTGCTGCTTTGCAATCTGTCGCTCGCATACTATATTTATTGACTTATATTGATCCATAGAAATCAGTTTTAGCATTAGAACTGAAAAGTATACTGAAACTTGGAGAGAATGTAAAGCTTTGATTACATGAATTTCGGTATAAACTCTCACTGAAACCCAATATTAATTCAAGTGGCCAATCCCGTGATGTGTAAATTACTAAAATTATCAAGTACGTATATGTGTTGTTAATGGGTCGTCGGGACTTGGGACACCTTAATTACACCCGTAATGATTATCAAGTACGTATATAAATCATATACTTATTGATAAGAAGTCATCAAATTAAATGCTTGACTTTATGATAATCGAACAAAGCTGTTAAAAGTTTATTACAGGATATCTTTTGTCAACACTTATATTTTTTTTTAAAAAAAATACTACGATAGAGGCCGGGAAAAGAAAAAGAATTCATGGTAAGAAATGTCAATAGAGATATGAGATCAATGATTATATAAAGCTATCATCATGATGAGCACATGGCTTCAGAAAAACCATGTGACTCCCTCTTTTGTGTCAACATTTCTCCAGGTTCATAAATAATGTCCATACTACATATTTAATGGTTCATATTTTTTACATTATAGTTCGTAGTTCGTTTGTAAGAACAGAGTTTAACATTCTACTGTTCAGTATAAGAATATTGGTCTAATCATTTGTATTTCTCAATAATTAGGATGCATTTTCTTGTATTTAAATAATTCGTTTCGTCGCTTGTCCAAGCCATCGCGTTCCGCGTACGTATATGGACCGTGGATGAAGACTAATCATCCGCAGTTGAAGACAATATAAGAATATACAGTAAAAAGCTAAATTTAATATGCTTGATTACAATTTATTAACCGAAATCCATTCATAGAGTCCATAAAATGGCTAATCAATTGCGATAGAGTATATCGTACGTAAGCTATCGTATCAATTGTCGTTATATATTCTTTAATTTAGGCAATTGTATTATTTTAATTCTTAGTGCATATTGGTGATAAAAAAAAAAAGCAAATTAATGATCGGGCATGGGTAGAAACTAAGTTCTCAGTAACTTTAATGGCCTAATTAATTCACGTAAATTAATACTACAAATTAGGTATGACTTTATTAGTTGAAAAAAAATGATGACAAAATTTCTCATTATATTAGATGGAATGAACAGAATCGTTCTGTTTGACCACATAAAAAAAAAAAACATTGGATTCTTGGTAACTAGAAGAGCTGCAATGTTATCACGGTATAATGCAGCAGCGTGAGGAGAATTATACCAAGACCATAGGCAATTGATATATATATATATATAAACAATCTAGCTATCATGTAAAATTTGACGAATGTTGGTGACTGATAACAGAAAAAGCAAAATTATATTTAAACAAAATGAAAAATTTAAAATTTAAAATATTCTTGATAAAGTCTTTTACCAAAAAAAGTAAGTAAAAACGTGATTTTACTATGAAAAATATATTAGTATTCTATAGTATATTAGTATTCTATAGTATTGCATGTGTATATTCATTTATATAGCGATTATGAAAAATATAATTATATTAACACCATTTCAAACAACAACAAAATCTATGAGATGAAAGCTTCTTTCACTTTCATAATGTCATTCTGACTATTTTGTTTCACTTATCCAATATGATTATGGGATTACGCTGTCTATAGCAAAAATTAAGAAACTAGGAGCATATAACCAATCAAACTACGGTTTTTTTTAAATCTGGTGGCGCGAGAATGACCGGTGCATCGTAGATCGGAGGGGTGACGGTGGAGGGCATGTTCGTAATGAACGGTCGAAACGCGACCCATGAATGCAAAAGGGTGTGACCAGACAAGGCTAACATGGACGAACGTGACCTTTTAAGTGATTTGCCACGTCAGCCACTGTCTCTAGTCCAAAACCAAAATCGGTTTCCGATTATTGGATCTGAAACCGGTTCCGATGATGTCCTACTACGATATCATACCTTTTTTGTCAGAAATTAATTAAGTTTATGAATAGTGTTAATTTTGTGAGTCAGCAATAATTGGTGGGGTCTATTAAACCATTGTCCTAATTAACTCCTAATCATTCAACAAAAAATGTGTTTTCGATTTCGAAATGGAAAATTTCGGAAAACATAATTCGAGATTATTAAATAGACCGACAAATGTAAACGTTTGTAATTTTTTTTATTTGAAAGCTATATAATGTTTAAATCTAACGAGAGGTGGTGCGAAAGTAAAGAAACAAAAGATTGAGAGACCTGATCAATAACTAAGAAGACATGTATTACCGACAATATACAGGTACGTAGCAACAAAACAACAACAAAGAAGTAATATATATATATATACTGTGACAAAATGTATATACGTTGCAAGGTTTGTGGAGTTCTTTTAACTATAACAGAGACTGTAAAGGTTTTAAAGTTGTTGCCAAAAAGGAGAAAGTTTACGTTACTTTGTATAGTTAGCATCTGATGGGAGTGTATTCAATCATGTGACATTTAACCCCATATTTAACCATTTAGTGAATGTTTCATACGTCATGAGGTTAACTATTCTCTTTAAATTGATGAATCATATAACAGTGCCGGCCTCAAATCATATGCACGTAAAAAGAATTGTTGTCCCTTAATTGTTACAAAACTTAAGAGATAACTGAAATTGATGCCTCTAAAATATCTAAGAATTTTGCTGTCTAAAACTCTTGTTTTACAAGAAACCTAAAAAAATTAAGATCCTTATACACCCAACAATATAATAATATATCGCATATTATATGACATTTTTAATTTACATACTAGTCGTGACAAACCAAGGAAATCAGACTACGTACGCTGTGTAAAATTATCACGTTCGTATTATTAAGAAGAACATATATATATATATATATATATACTTTTAAATTAAAGATTTGGCCACAAGAGAATTTGGTTTGATTTTCCTCATTATTCGTTTTATTTATTTATTTTTATCAATACTTTTGTTTTACTAAAAAGTCACTTTATTGCACATAAAAACAATTAAAGGGATTACAAAAGGGGGTAATTTTTTTTTGTTCTGGTCACAAAAAGCATCCGTAGTTACTTTAAAGAAAATTAGGCGTTAATACGTAATTACGTACATATGTTATCGTAACATAACTGTATGTATTCATTCTCTTCAAGTAATGACTCGAACTCAAAACAACCTTTTTTTTTGCGGCACCCACTTGCAACAATTTTTTCGCAAATCCATCACGTCCCTTAATTTTAGAAATTGAAACAAATTCAGCATTATTATGTAATTAAAAAAGTTTCCTCTTATTAAGAATTGCACCACCTTTGTTTGTCAAAACATTATTCTTAAAATATGCACATTATATTATCCACTTGACATGTGCTTAAAATATCAGAGATAAATTGTACTTGGAATTTGAATAGACATAACATATCCAAAACGATTGTATGTATTTGTACTAGATTTTTTAGTATGTGGTGTATACTCCGTTGTATACGCAGTAACCATTTAGAATCAATGTGAAATAATGCACGCCGGTTTAAAGAAAAAATGGTAACCTAAAGATTTTGGCAAGCTATTAAACAATACAACTCAGAAGCTCACATGAGCTCCCATAAATAATTATAAAATGAACCAAGTTAATTTTAGGTTTTCTCTATCATATTCCTAATCGATACATACGTATTTTTTTTAATCTCCTTTTCAGTATAAATTAAAGAATCTGAAAAGAGTGGCCCTTCATAATCAAAAACCCAAAAGTTAAGGGGAAAAGATTTTTTCTATATAAAGAAGCCAAAGCCTCTATCACCATTTTATCTCATCACCAAACAAAAACATTCAAATCTCATAAACATATTATTAAATAAAATCCTGTTGAGAGACAATAAAGAGAATGACACTTATTCACTTGTCTCTCTCCCTCTTCTCATGTCTCCTCCTTGTCCTAGCTCCGACCTTCATCGCCTCCACTCATGTCTCCGACCCCGAACTCGTAGTTCAAGAAGTAAACCAGTGCGTAATCTTTTTCTACATCTTCTAGGATTTAAAAGTTTGTACTGTTGAACATCCAGCATTTTAACATTGTTGTGTTTTATATTTGTAGGAAGATTAATGCGTCTAGGAGGAATCTTGGTGTCCTCTCATGTGGGACCGGAAATCCAATCGATGACTGTTGGAGATGCGACCCGAAATGGGAGAAGAATCGACAACGACTAGCCTATTGCGCCATTGGGTTTGGCAAACACGCAATCGGCGGCCGTGACGGCAGAATCTACGTGGTGACCGACCCGAGCGACAAAGACGCGGTTAACCCTAAACCGGGAACCCTAAGACACGCAGTGATCCAAGACGAGCCGCTATGGATCATCTTCGCACGTGACATGGTCATCAAGCTGAAAGAAGAGCTGCTCATGAACTCGTTCAAGACCATAGACGGCCGTGGAGCGAACGTCCACATCGCCGGCGGTGCGTGCATCACCGTCCAGTACGTGACCAACATTATCATCCACGGCGTTAACATCCACGACTGCAAGAAGAGAGGGAATGCTTACGTCAGAGATTCTCCGTCGCATTACGGGTGGAGGACGACATCTGACGGTGACGCCGTCTCGATTTTCGGTGGGTCCCACGTGTGGGTTGACCACTGCTCGTTGTCTAACTGCGCGGACGGTCTGGTCGACGCGATTCATGGATCTACGGCTATTACGATCTCTAATAACTACTTGACGCACCATAACAAGGTGATGCTTTTGGGACACAGTGATTCGTACACGAGAGACAAGAACATGCAAGTCACCATTGCCTTTAATCATTTTGGTGAAGGGCTTGTTCAGAGAATGCCCAGGTAAATAAAGTTAACATTTTTGTAGAGTTTTGCTAAACAAGTCCTTGAATTTTCTAAACATTCAACCAAGAAAAGGTCCTTGCAATTATATTATTTGTACTAAAGCCCTTTAACTTTGGGATTTGGCAGATGTAGGCATGGATATTTTCATGTGGTAAATAACGATTATACGCATTGGCAAATGTATGCAATTGGTGGGAGTGCAGCTCCAACTATAAACAGTCAAGGCAATAGGTTTCTTGCTCCCAATGACAAAGTCTTCAAAGAGGTAAATAAGAACTAATTTTATAATACATATTTTCTATTTTAGTCAAATATATATACACATATGAGAGTATTGACTTACAACTTTGTGATTTGAAAAAAAAGGTGACTAAATACGAAGATGCACCACAAAGCAAATGGAAGAAGTGGAACTGGAGATCAGAAGATGACTTGTTTCTAAACGGTGCGTTTTTTACGCCCTCGGGTGGAAGAACCTCTTCGAGCTATGCCAAGGCTTCAAGTTTGTCAGCTAGACCATCCTCGTTGGTGGCTTCCGTCACGGGCAATGCTGGTGCTCTCTATTGTAGAAAAGGATCTCGATGTTAATCCGATCCATCTACTTAAATTATATTGCACCTAATTAAACAAGCAACAAAAGATGTGTTGGTCCTCCTATGTCAAATTTTCGTTTACCCTTTAGTTTTATTATGGGAAGGGTTAAAGTTGTAAGTTGGATTTGATGTGTATACTTAAGTATTGTATGGATTCCCTTTGGACCAATGGGTTTCTTTTAAACTTTTTGGAGTAGGGACCAATGTCTGTTGTGGTGGGAATATGTACAAGTGCTGCAAGATTGTTGATTCTATATTTATATTGTAATAAAAATGTAATCAACATCTTAATTATCAACATACGTTTGTTAACAGTTCTTACATGTAAATTAGCGCATATATTTGAATCTTGATGGTCGAGGCAACAGAGACACTAATATAAACTAATAGACTACATATCTTGGTCTGTAAAGTAACGGTTTATAACAACGATCAATGGATATTGTAGTTGAGATGTAAAATATATTGTGGCCTAGTAGAGAATATATTCTTATAGTTATCACGGTTGGAGTGTAACATGGGCATATCTAATTTTTGGGATGACATTAAATTTGTCTGTAAGATCTGTAATAAGTGAGAGAAGTAAGTGTGTTTTTTGTGAATCTGACAAAACCAAAAAAAAAAAACAGAATCTCCACCAATTGGACCAGATCTGGATCTTGCTCTTGTGTTCCCGAGACGAGGAGAAATTAAATTCGACGTTGGACAATTATTGCAATCAAAGGAGAAGGAAACGAATAGCTGCAGTTTTTCAACGTGACTTAGGTTGTGCAATAAATGTTGCTTCTATCTAATTAATCATGTGACGAATGTAGTAATAAAGTTCAAAATCGCCCGACCTCACGGATTTCAATTTAATTTTGAGTGAGGATCATATAATTCTCCTTGTGGGATTTAACTTTGTCGGTGGAGAATTATTTCTGTTTTTGTTTATTTGAGATTGTAGACTAATTTAGAATAAATACACTAATTGTGATACCATGTGATAGTAATTTTTTTTTTTGGAATTCAGAATAGGACACAACCTTCACGTTTATCGTAACTTGTTCCTATGTAAAAGGAGAAAAAAGCAGAAAGAGTCATGTTTCACTTCAAATACATTTTAATCCAAAGTTTAATTCAGCTATAATCCACTTTTCAGAGTCTTTTCTTTTATAATCAATTCATGCGCAACAGTGCTAAATCCAAATGATCAAAATTGTTTTAACCAAACAAACAAACAAAGCTTAATGAGCATTCATGTACATTGTCGGCAGAAGACAAAAGGTACAGAACGTTATTTGACTTTCAAGCCAGTAAAATTTTGAGACGACCCACCAAATTTCTTACTAACAAATCGTTACAAACCAATAATTCCTCAGCTCCATTAATGTAGGACCTGCACAACTTCATCCTCTAACAGTTCTGGTTTCTTATTCATAAATGTTCATCGCTTTGATTGGTTTTAGTTTTACATGAGCCAAAAACTCAAGTCCATGAAACAATACACTTACTAAGTCTTTGAACGTCACAAAAATGCAAGCTGGATAATCAATCAAAATCAGCACACTTTACCACAGCGGAAAATTATATGTGGTATGTTCTTACATAATACGCTTGCGTGAAAAGGACACAAACCAAACTGAATGTTTGGAGTATCTCAAACTGAGAGAAAGACATCATTATCAGTATTCAGATGGGGAGATTATGTCATTGATCTTGAGTATCATCTTAACCACTTGTGTTGCAAGTAAGATCTGCTGCTGCTTCCCGATCAGCGTTTCAAACACGTTTTGCTCTCTCATATCGTTTGTCCCTACGTCATTGCAATATATCCGTTAGAATGGAATGTTCTCCTGAATATTCAACAACAAAACAATTCATTTTAAAAAAAAAACTTACTCCATGTCTTTCTGTGACAAGCCAATATAAATAGTAACAAGACAAAATTCATCATCACTTACCTTAATTTGCTGAGATTTTACAGTTGAGAGTGTCTCGATGGGCTGTAACCCACTGTTCTCCGCAAGAGCCATAGGGACAGAGTCCAAGGCTTCAGCAAAAGCCCTAATTGCATACTGTATATAGGAACCACTATATATCTTAAACACTTGAGCTTTGTGTATATCCAGAGAGAGAAAGTAGAGATATGGCTTACCTGTTCAACACCAGGGTATTTATCAGCAGCTGCATCAACTGCAAGGTAGCAGACAACCTCAGCTGCACCACCACCATATACAATTGAATTGTTGCGGATTAGATTTCGTACCACACACAAAGCATCGTGGATACTGATCATCATCTTGTTATCTGCCACACCGTAAAAATAATTATCAGACCAATCAGTTATGCAATATCCTGTACAATCTTATCTTCACTACATATCTCTAGTGATCAGCTTCACAGACATAACACAGTAATAATTATAAGAGAAGGGGACATAGAAGAAGTATAAGTTCCGCGCATGTACCTCCACGAATGAATATGGTAACAGCTTTTGAATTTGCACAATGTTCAATATATAGCATACGCTCTTTCGTTGCCCCAAATGACTTCTCGCGAACCAAACCAGCCTAAACATGATGTTTTATAGCTGCCAATACATTTTGGTTGCCCCTACTGAAAGTTATCATACATGAAATGAAAGATGCTGGTTCTGTATAAAATAAATAATCATAGAAACATTCCCATGGAGCAAGAGCAGCATTCGCATTAAAAAAAAAAAAAAACTCGAATCAAATAAAGATGAGATCCAAATTGAACAAACTAACTGATGGTGACGTCTCCGTCGGGACCCTGAAGCATTTTGTCCATGAGCGTCGGCTTTTCCAGCGGCGATGTTGCCCTTTTGAGCATCGATGCTCTTAAGACGAGTCTTTTGATCCTGCAGTCTTATTATGAAGAACGGCCGGCCATACTCATCGAAAGCCAACGCCATTTCCGAGTCTTCACCCCCGCGACTCGATTCGCTAGATATATCGGTTCAAATGGCAAAATGGGAAGAGCTTGAAGAAGAAGAGTGTGGAAGCTTTGAGAGTCAAAACGGTCGGGATCTGGTTCTGTGTAAAACCCTAAATCGATACTAGTTACAAGAGATCCATAAAATCAATCAAGCTAATCGAAAGACGTATAATGGACTGCGTGGGCCCTGGACCTATGGCCCAATCTATAAATTAATTATCCTCCGTCTCACACCTTCCATTTTGTATCGTGTATCGAGTTAGAGTTTAAAACTTTAAAGCTAACACATGTACATTACAGTACTTGCAGCATTTAATTTCCACAGAAATTTCGTAATTGTCGCAAGTCCTAAGTATTTTCTTGTTGCTGATGCAAACACTAGTTATAGTTGGTATATAATGTTTTTTTTTGTCGACAAATAATATTAAAACTATATCAGTTTGATTAACTGTGGAAGACAAATATTGTGGATGTAGACTATTTGTTTTGAGAGTTGTTTTGCACTCGATGTCAGGTTATCCGATCTTCGTATATGATGTTATAACACTTTTTTAATAGCAATAATACTTATATAAAAAAAAGTTTGGCGATCCAAATGTGATAGAACAAGTCATATAATAATTTGATATATACTACACAAGGACCAAGAATCCTTTCTTGTTTTCCCTGAATTTTTGTATTATAATTAAAGATGGCAAAAAAGCCTAATTGATACACGATACCCCATTTTAATCTTATATATTCAAAATTCCACAACCCCACAAGCATTTGATGATATGAACATCATTTTTTAAAATAATTAAATATAAATTGTACTCAAATAAAAAAAAAACCTTTATCATATGCGGGATTTATATTATATCGAATTCTCAAAAGAAGTAGAGGATTCTCCGAAATTCTATGGATTTGCAGCAAACCACTTAACTAGCCCTTCATCATACGGATCGTTCCCTGCTTTCCTAATGGTAACCAGTCTATTTTGAACATTTTTTTTAACATGAGACGGTGATTATGATAGTTCTCCGTACCAGCAATTATTTTTAATTTGATAGATAGACTTCAAATATGTATTTCACAAGGATCATTGTGTAACGATCAAGATCAGCTTTATAGAGAATTTCGATGAGTTGATTTCAGGCTCCGTTCAGGCCCGAGCAATCAAGGCTAAGTCTACATCATTATTAAAAATTATATTTTAAAGATATCAAAATTATAGATCAATATATTTTTAATGATTTATAAATATATTTATTTGGAAAATATGTCAATTTTTTTTTAAAATATCGTTTCTTTTTTTAATAGTACGTTACGTGGTGATTTTATTTGATTTTTTTTCTTTTTAATTAATTATATATTTATATTAATAATTAAAAAGATATAAATTAATTAAGAGAAAAAAGTCTTTGGGGATTATTTTTTGTTCATCTTCCAAATGTTTTACCTAATTAAGCGGATAAGCTTATTAAAGTACTTGATTTCTGAAAAGAAATAATAATTGTTATTTAAATACAAGAATCTATTATCATATTGTTGATTCCGATTTTAGTTGTTCTCGCGATTTTTTTCAAAACTAAAACTTAAATAAAATTATTTGCGATCTAGTATGTCACAAGAGAGATTGAATGAGTTAGTTTTGCTATCAATCAAAACAAATATGAATAAAGATCTTGACTATGTGAGTTTGATTAATGATTTTGTGGCAAAAAATGCAAGAAAAACTATATTCTAGTACTATATTTTTTTTTATAATAAATCATTTATAAAGTTATATTTTTAAAACAATAATTATTATTTTATTTATAATATTAGAAAATATGTAAAAAAATCAAAATATTTTTACTTAAGATATCAAAAATTTGTGAACTGGGGATGGTTGATTCTATACCTTAAAGTATGATGATATGAACAGTTACGTTAAATTATCCTAAAAATAACACATCAAACCCTTTAAAATTTGGTTTTATATAATATGGGCAGTAGTGAGATAAGGTAACTATTAAAAATATATATACTTTTCTCTTTCAATGAATCATGTTAATGAATCAAAAAAATTGTTTGTTCGTTATTGTTTTAAATTTTGTTCTTTAAAATTATCGAGAAAAATACTATAGAGGATCTTAAATAATATATGAGTTTTGTGGGTTTTGTGGATTTCAAATAAATTTTAGTTTATGAGTTTTGCCTTTTTGGTTCAAAAAGAATTATGCTTTCTGCCGACTTTGTTTCTAAAAATATTTATTTTCTTTGTTGGTTCTGTTTTTCTTTTTAGGCTATTATAAAATATATATATTTCATATTTAAAAAAAAATTTAGATAACAAAAAAAAAATTAAATAATATATAAAACTTATAATATTTTCACTTGAAACTTCTCTTTTTTAACCGCTATAGAATACTGTTTATGTAATAAATGAAGAAGAATATGGCATAACCATGACAAAACAAATGACAGCCTAAAAACAAGAAAACAGGTAACAATAACATTCTTTAAAACAAGGATTTGCGTCGGAATCATGTGGCCACCTCTGAAATTCATGACATAGGTCTGGGTTTCGAACTCAGTACCCCTCAATATTATGAGGGATATTAAAGCCATTAGACTATGTTGACAAAAAAAAAAAAAAAAATCAACGATTTGCTCAGGGTCCCTCATTGGTCTATCCTCTAACTCAATCCCCACTATACATCGACGCACACATATATGCATGCCATACGTTTCTTATGCAAACACACATATACAATTCCACACACTTTCTAAGCAGATATTATTATCGTGTCAATGTATCATTCCAAATCCTAATCATCTTTAGGCTTCGAGTTGATATGGTGCGGGGCAGGATGAAACAAGTCCGAGACGGGCCAAATAGTAAGATAGTTATAGATATATATTTCCGTTTTGTAAAATTTTTAATGCAAGATAAAAACAATTTCACGGTCTAGATTATACAACAATTTCAGACAAAAATCTCTATGAAATGAACTTACCGGTTTTTGTGGGTTTAAAATTTTAATTGCCGCCTGTATGAGATTAACAGGACAAAAATATTTAAAATTATTATTTAGTTATACTGTGCACATGTATAATTTCAGGTCGAAATATTAGACAAATAAAAATTATAAATTGAATATAATAATTATATATTTTTATAATAAACAACTTAAAAAGTTTAAATCCTTAAACAATTTAGTTAACCATACAAGTAAGAAAACTCATATAAATTATTATTGATGAAAGATTTTGAACATTTCGTAATAAATTGTCTATCTTTGTATTTTGTGCACGTAGGAAAAAGATTATAATAAAGTTGTTAAAAAGTCATATATGTGTTAAGTTTTTTAATGTGCTGAAAAAGCTAGCCACTTTATTGGTTTATAAACCATCTTGACCAAATATGAGAAGTTCGTTACGAATGCAATGTCTGATTGATAAAAAAAATTTGTGTATTCCATAACTCATATTTGGGCTTCAAATACATGGTGAGAGGTTGTTTCGAATATTCTTAACTCCCAAAACTATTTTTTATATTATATATTTTCTTTTAAATAATTCATGAGTATAAAACTGATCTCATTCTCTTCAAACTCCATCAATATAACATCGTTAGTCCTTATGAGCCAATTTATCTTGGGAGAGGTAGTTCTTTGGTTAGTTTTTTTTTCTTCTGAAATTTGTGTTTCTTCTACTAGTTTTCCATTTCCACCATTTTGAGAATATCCTGAAGATTTCCATCTAGAACACTTTTTCATTCATATTTTTCTATAGATATCAAAATATTGAAGAGGAAATATCATTTGTACTATCCTTTGGGAATCTCCACAACCTTTGAATGGGCTTATGCTCTCCATTAATCGATTGTTATAACAAAAAAAATGAGAAAACCGATGACATTGGAAAAATCCTGGATTTTGATGGAATATTAGATAGAATATATATTTGAATTGTTGAGAGACACTAAAAAATAACATGATTTATAGATTTCTCATATGCTCACACCAATTACATTGTGTTTCAAAATTTATCTCTCTGAACCTCAAACTTTTATCACCAAAATATATATTTAATCTTTAGAAGACATAATAATTTTCCAAGATAAAGCTATTCTACCTATAGCCTGATTTTATTAGATATTTAGAAGACATTTTCATGAACAATAATATGTTTAGAAGATGATTATGAAAAAATTTAGAAATTGTTTGATGAAATAACTATAGCAACAACCATCAGTTAGGAATGTAGGCATCATATTTAGTGTGAGTCATTTAAACTTATTGTACTTTTTTGGCAGTAACATGCATTATACATGTTTAAAAGTTTGTCGTAATGATTTGATAACACAAGATGCCATTTATTTAGTATCTAAAAATTAACATCATTTTGCTTGATATACGAGATTGTGGACATTATCCATACTATAATTATATAAAAAAGTCTTTCTCAAAATAATCCAAAGGACAATGTAGAAATCTTAATAAAATATATCAAACAAAAGGCTAGAGCAGGCTAATTTGGCTAAAAAGCAAATTTGAATGTTTCTGAGAGAGTGCCTTTACATCGGCTAACTAGACCAACACCACTCCTGCATTCTTCGATTTATTACGTGAAAATGTATGTTGTTCTACAACACTATACATTTATAAACTAAATTTGTACTTAGAGAATGTATAGGCCGATAGATAGTTTTCGTTTAGATGGAGAGACCTGACAAATCGGCCCATGAACTTTTGCGGTGAAAATGTGGAACACGACAATACGACCTAATGCATCCAAATCCAAATTATATACTATTATACATGGATAATGACACCCAATTAATAGGAATATGTGTTCTAGGTTTAAAAGTTTAGGTTCATTTGTTCTTTGAATCATTGAAAAAGTGGCATAATTTGTTTTTAAATAAGTTTGTTACACAGTGTTAAAATTGGTTCTTAACTATGTCTGGTTAACTGGTTATTAAGCTCGGTTAAGAAGTCATTAATTGTTGGTGGTTATTTTACTCGATTAAGTCCTCACTGGAAGACCAAAAACTAAGCTATACTGATTTGTTTTCAACTTTCAATGTCTTAATTAATCATCACAGCTATTTATGAAAGTGTGATTTCTAATACACAAAATATTGATTGTTGCATAATGATTGTAAATCATACATGTTTCTAATATATCACATCATCAATAAACAAAAGTAGTTATTATTACATGATCTGATAACTATATAAGAGACATTTACATATGTTTTTAGACACGTTTTTACTTTTACCTTTCAGTTTTAAATACTTTGAACTATTTGGGTATTTTAACTATTGTGTAGGCTAATGAAATCTCTATTTTACTTTCGAATGAATAATAAATAGTTAAACAAGTAACTGAAAAGAAAAGAAAAAAAGACAAAATGTTAGAATCCAAGTATTATATTTATCTCTTCTTCCTCTTGCCATTGTTATCCTTTCATTGATATAACAATTTTGCAAACATCATCCAAATCTGCCTGAACAATTGAGACTAACCATGAAAATAGCATGTTGTCTATGGTAGCAAAATACAAGAGGTATAATAGGGCTGTCTTAACTATCAGATCGACAATCTTATTCGCACTTCTCGTAGTTAACATAATACCGAAAGTGGGATTGTGCATCAAGGTAGCCTTTATATCACTTGTATAGTGAGGTCTTGATGTTTTGCACCGTTCCTTCTAACTTGTTCCGATTTTATATTTTTCTCAAATTAAATATTTTCAAAAACTAAATGTTTTTTAAAAAAATTTGGATTTTGTTTTTTTTGTAAAAATAATGGACTATGTATTTGACCAACTTGAAACAAGATAATATTTTTAAAATTTCTGATTTTTTAAAAACATTTTTATCAAATATTTATTTTCAATTTAATGGTTCTCCATAGTTTAAAAGGTACTCTAATAACTGACCTCACTTATTCAAGATCCAGACAGATATATAAGTTAAAAACAGAATAGAAAAACTATATGCATGTAAATTTAGTGAAATATTTCAAAACTCCCTTATTTTCTCCAATTGAAGGTAGATATATTGTACTTTGGTTATCTCTAGTAAAAATTAAAAGTAAGTTTTTAAAAATTTCGGCTAAGCATAGCTTACAGTCATATCCTAAATAATTGAAGTTTTTGATTTGCTTATATTTAATTAATTAAAATTTCAGAATATTACCAATTGAGTAATATTTTTGATTTTACCACACCACCAGATTTTACAATTTTAGCCACTTTATCTTTAACCGCTTTCTCCCAAACCGCTAAGAAAACTTATAAAAACACAAATCGGCCATCCTCCTAGAGGGTAAAGTAGTAAAAGTCCAAGACGAGTGAGAGTATAGACACCATTAGATTAAAGAGCCTTGACTTTTGATAAAAAATTAAAAATGAAAACAATAATAAAAATCTCTGTAGAATAAAACAAAACCCAAACTTTCTCTTTTGCTCTTCCTCTCTGCAACAAACTAAAGAGAGAGCGAAAGAGACGAGAAAGTACGATCACTGAGGACGATCAAGCGTCCATCACTACCAAAGTAGCCGTTACCGGTCACCAGAAAACCCAGTTCCTTTAAACTCCTCTTCCTCCCCGTTAAACCGCCATGTCAGTCACCGGTTACCCTGGAAACCTTAACCCAACAGCTCCGGAGTTCATACCGGCGAACCTAAACCCAATTCCTTTCTTTGTTCCGACCAGAATATACCTCCCCCTCCCTCCTCCTCCGCCGCCTTACCCTCGTTTCGCCGGAGCTCTTCCTCCTCCTCACCTACCTCCGACATCGTCAACGCCGACTAGAGCCGTGGTGCTGTTACCGGTACCAGCTGACGTCAGCGAGTCGTCTATTCGGCGGGACCTGGAGGTGTTCGGTGAGGTGCGTGGAGTCCAAATGGAGAGATCAGATGAAGGAATCGTGACCGTTCACTTCTACAATCTGAGACACTCACAAAGAGCGCTGAGGGAGATACGCGAGCGTCACATGAATCAAGAACAAATCCGTTTTGGCCGTGGTTACACGGCGGCTCGTGGACTTGTCTCCGGTAGAACTGTGTGGGCCCATTTCGAGTTTCCACATGTCAAGGCCGTTTCCGAAGGGTACAATCAAGGGTCGCTTGTGATTATGAATTTGGAACCCACCGTCTCTTCCACATCTCTCCGTCACATTTTCCAGGTTTATGGTAAAATAAAGCTCCCGACTTTTTGAGGATTTTTTAATTTAAAGACACTCTTTTTTGTTCTTTTATACGGATGTTAATTGGTTCGCAGGGGAAGTGAAGGAGTTAAGAGAGACGCCGTTCAAGAGAGAACAGAGATTCGTTGAGTTTTACGACGTCAGAGACGCCGCATTAGCCCGGCGTGAGATGGACGGAAAAGAAATCGGCGGGAAACAAATCGTTATCCAATTTAGCCGTCCCGGTGGTTTTAACAGAAAACTCTTTCTCGCCTCACGCTTCAACAAAAGCTTCCTTTTCAACCACAACCCCCATCAACAGCCAACGCCGTCTCAACCGCATTATCATCGTCAGCTACCGACTCCGGCGAGTCAGTTCAGAAGGCGAGAGACGGTGAAGGGGAAACCTTTCAAAGCGGATTTCTCTTTGGGTGATAATCAACAGTACGAGCAACAACACAATGACAATAACAATAATAAACGGTCTAAGAAGCAAACGAAGAAGAATATTATCAGCGATAGTTACTTCATTATAAACGAAGACGCCATTGCCTCCACCGAGTCTGGTGGTTGCAGAGAGGAACGTACCTCCGTGATGATCAAAAACATCCCTAACAAGTACACGTAAGCATAATAAGACTCTTTTTCAAAAATACTTCTGTGATTATGATGGGCATGTGCTCGGACAATAATGTCCAAAAACGAGGAAAGACTTTGTTTCTGTTTTTATTTGGGTTTGACGAAAGTCAACAAGACTCTCCGGATATAGTGTAGGTCTTATGTGTATATGTTTCTATTTTTGTATACTTATGGCCCATGTAGATGGAAGATATGATCGACTAGTCAATTTCTTACAACATGGTTTTCCAATTACAGCCAGAAGATGTTTTTGAATATGCTGGACACACATTGCAAGGACTGTAACGAAAAGATCATCAGCGAGGGGAACAATACGCCCTTGTCATCCTATGACTTCATCTACCTCCCAATTGATTTCAGGTAATAATATCACTCTCGATTTTTTTTATTTGATTAGTATAGTAAATTAATGACTAATGGGCTAATTATAATTTGTATTGTTTTGTTTGTTTGTTTGGTACTATAAGCAACAAGTGCAGTGTGGGATATGGGTTTGTGAACATGACAACTCCTGAAGCTGTGTGGAGACTTTACAAGGCCTTTCACCATAAACATTGGAGAATCTTCAAGTCAAAAAAGATCTGTGAGGTCACATATGCTCGAGTCCAGGTACAAAACAAACAAAAAATATAATCTTTGGTATATTACATTGTTATTAAAATAAATAGTTTCAAAAATATAATCTTTGGTACATTACATTAGTTGATTAAAATAATTTTTTTTTTTTTATTGGGAAAGGGAGTTGAGTCGTTGAAGGAACACTTCAAGAACTCGAGGCTGCCAGGAGTAGAAATGGAGCAGTACATGCCGGTTCTTTTCTCGCCGCCGCGTAACGGGCGGTTGCTGTCGGAGCCCATCTCCATTGTTGTTAACCTCGGGATCAAACCAGTGGAAACTAGCTGTCGCTCTCGTGATGAAACCGTCATAACATGTTCGTCTGCCGACAAGACGATTGAAGGAAGTGATGGTTGCCTTGGCGAGAGAATCGAAAACGGCGGCGTTTCGGATGACGAAAGCAAAACAGTAGTGAAAATTTAATGATGTTTCGGCTTTTAGGCGGCGATCTATATAAATATAGCTGTATCGATGTCCTTTCATGTCCTCTCTCCACTTTTCTTTTATTATTTTTTCGTTTCGAGTTTGTTTGGATGTTTTATGTGCAAACATCGTTTGGTTTGTAACTTTTGATGTGAAGTGTATGACAACTTTTTTTAAAAAGACGAATATTAAGGTTGTACAAATGCCACGTGAGAACCTTTGTCATCTAAATTAAGGTTGTATATTAAAAGATTTTTTTTAAAAAAATTTCTCAACTAGGGTTCGTTCCACGCTATGCGCTGCTGTTTTTGTATATAAGTCTATATTTTTGTTTATATATTATAATCTAAAACTTAATACTCTTTTGGTTATTTTAATTTATTTATTGACTTTTGATCAATAGTAACTATTGTTTTTTTTTGTTTAATCTTTTGGGCGGAAATAAATTGACAACAAGAACGATAATGTGAATTTTAATGTCCAAAGGTGACAACAAGAACGATAATGTGAATTTTAATGTCCAATTTAGATTCTACTGTAAGGGAAGTTAGGGTTACTTCTAAACTCTTAGTAACCAAGTTCGTTGCATATCTAGGCGAGGACAAATATTAAAATCTGTAGTGTCATGTGGATGGATTTTGGAAAAAATCAGAAGAGTTTTTAGGTCAAAGATGAATATCTGCAAAACATGGTAACGAAGACATGTTGATCGGGGCCAGAAATATTCGGTGTAGTCAACCATCACTACATGCAGAATTAGAAGCAATTATTTGGGCAATGCATGTATCTCAGAGATCAGGAGTGATATTTGCAACCGACTGTCAGGACTTAGTATGGTGTCCTCACCGGAAGAGTGATCAGCTTTTGCAATCCACTTCGACGAGTTCAATTTAAGCAAAAGCAAATTTGACAACATACAAATTAAATTTATTTCTCGAGCGAGAAACACAAGGGCAGACAACCTAGCGCGGAATGCCATAAGACTTTCATCAGCAATGGTGCATATTGATTCGACTCCTCCAACTTTGATATCTAACGTTTTTTAGTTTTTATCCTTTTTCTTATGTTAACAAAAATAAACCATTTTGAGTTTCTCTATATAATTAGATTTTGATAAGCATTGGTAGCCTTTTAATGAGCAAGTTCTTTTTTAGAAAATAAGCTAGGAAACTGTGATATAGTTACGGAGAAGGATAAGTATGATAGATTATTAATTTTATATGGTATATGTGAGATAATCTACACAGATTAATGTACATTTGTGAAAAGGTTTTTATGAAATTGTTACGAACTTCACTTCTTAACAAACTTATCGAAATGTGCTTTTTAAAATGTTTTTGTTTGATGTTTATATTTTACAATCAATTACGAATCTCTTCCAAACCGAAAATAAAATAAACCTGCGTAATTAAATAATGGTTTTATTATGAAAGCATGCAACAAAGTTATGGCTGTTGGACTTGCCTTTGTTGTTATTATTCATGCAAACTGAAAACAAAATAATGGTTTACAGTTTCTCAATTTACTCTTGCTCCGTAAATGAGATCATACTGGCAAAAGAATGCTTCCACTATAAGAGCTAACCTTCGATTTTGTTTTGCAAAATATCGTGACTGCATAATATAAATTTAAAGGCTGAACGGATTATTAAAAACGGAAAATAATATATAGATAGAAACATAATTTTCTTGGATTTGAATGAATGCATTAGCTCTTTTGTAAGTGTCTGGTTCATATGACCTGGTATGAATGCAGTTTGTGAATCCGATATCAGGAGGTGTCCAAGAGCGGCTTAAGAACCAGAATTTTTGAAATAATCTAATGTCTTGCAGAGCCTAATGGGATGATAGTCAGAAAATGTATTTGGACGATCAGGCTTTGGAATCAGGGAAATGTTAGTATGATTGATTTTAGGATTCATCTTTGATGTTTGTGAAGAATGTTTGAACTTCTTCTATGACATCATCCCCCACAATATCCCAACGACTTTGGTAAAAACGTGCATTTAAACCATGTGGTCCAGGTGCACGATTAGAACCATTAGAGAGGACTGCCACATTAATTTCTTCATATGTGACATCTTTTGTAAGTGTCTGATTCATCTCATCTGTAACTTTACATTGGAAGTTATGACATATAGCATCTGGAGTCCCTTTTACAGTAGAAATATTCATTATAACTTCCAATAGCTGAGTCGCTTTTATATATGATTCCATCCTCATCCTCAATGATATTAATTATGTTTCTTGAATAACGACTTTTAGTGCAGGCATGATAAAACGTTGTATTTCTATCCTCAATGACTGTATTCTCTCTGTAATGTGCTGCTCTCCACATCTGTTTTGTGAATTCCATCCTTTGCAACATAATCTTTAATGTCATCACAATCAAGTAGTCTCTTGTTAAAATGAAACTTTCTGTTGCCTGCTAGAAGTAGACATTATTCTTGTGATTATAGACCTATGGTCATAACCATACAACTTGAGAACTCAGCTTCGAGAAACAATCAAGCCACTCGGTCTTTACTGCAACCCCATCCAACAACTGAGAATATTGTGTTTGTATCGTGTTCCAACCCAACAAAGTCTATCTCCTTTGTATCTCATATCTGAGAGGTTATAGAGACTACACATATTACGAAGATTTTAAAATATTCTCTCATCTCGTATTCTTCCTCTCTTTTTCTTATCATTTGATAGTATTTTATTAAAGTCACCCATGAGAATCTATGGTCCTATGTTCCAATCTTTTTTATTCTCTCCCTTAGGATATGACGATGTTTTGGATTTGGTTCACCATAGAAACATGATAAATCGAAAGACAGATAATTCGATATAAATTCAAGATCCAACTACCTTACATCCCAGTACAATTTTTTAATAAACACTTTCTTCTTCAGAACAAATTTAAACCGCCCCTTTTACCAATAAGAAGGACATTGAAAACATTGCCATAGCCTAATCCTACAGCTAGATCACATACTACATTACAACTACTAATAGTTTCACAAATAATAAAGATATCTGATGATAAGTTATGACATATCTCTTTTAGTCCCGGTTTGGTCAGCAGTTTTCTTAGGCCTTGACAATTCCAGCTACATATCTTCATGGTGACAATGGGGGTACCGGGAGCCCACGCCTCTGTTAAATCTTTGAGTGTTAGAGCTTGATCCCTGAGACTCCTCTCAGCGCTCTCTCTTGCTAATCAGGCACAGGTCCATCTGGTTTCTTTGGTGTGGTGGGCTTTGCAGAGTCTCTATTGCTTGTCACTTTCGTTTAGTCAGCTTTTTATAAGCGTTAGGCCCATCTATGAAGTATTTTTCATGAAATATGCCAATGTTTATCCTTGCTTCCTGATGATGGATTTCCTTTGTTTCAATCGGCTAGTCGACAAGATCAATGATATGTTATTAAGACATAATGTCCCATATCAAAAATTGAAAGGGATCCTAAATAATATATAAAAGATATCGGTTAATTTACTAACTGCCAATTGGTTTTAGTGGAAATTCATATAACTTAACGTGATACGAAAATCTGATCCACACAATTCAATCTGATCTGATCTAAAATTGGTAAATTGATCATTGTCCAAATATATCGAGATTAATGGCCAAAGAATTATTATCTTGAGGGGCATATTAAGACATAATGTCCCACATCAGAAGTTAGAAGAAATTTTAAGTAGTATATAAAAGATAGGGGTCAATCCACTAATTTTCAATTAGTTTTTAGTGTGAAGCCCAACTAAGTTAACATATATTCCTTTATTGCATTCTCCTCTCTTACTTGGTCATGTTCTGCATCTTGATTTTGGTTGTTGTCATCATCTTTTTCTGTGGCATGAAGATCATAATGGTCATCATCCAAACCTTGAAGAGTACAATCCTTCTTTTCATGTGTAAGCATCTCACAATGTTGACAAAAACTATGAAATCTCTCATATTTGAAAGACAGAATTATGTTTTCATGGATATCGAACTGAAATTTTCCTTTGGAAGCACAATGGATGATTGGAGTTCCATAAAATTCAAACACGGAAAAAATTAACACAGTTGAAATTATCATCAAAGTCGACGTCCTATGCCATAACCCGCTTTATCAGCAAGAAAGAATGGAAAAAGAAATCGCCTCAAAAATTGTTTGTGTAACCGCCATTTATATTTTATTTAGTTTTATTTTCTTATAATTGTTTTTACCAACAATAAATGTTATTTAGCATATTTGGTGAGCATTATGTTGCGTTGCGAGATAAGTTTTTTATGTTACGTGGAGATTTTGCTTAGTTTTGAATACCGTCACTGACTCACTGTTATAACGCCTCAGCGTCATTGTCGGAGTTTGGAGGCGGCGATGCAGTAGAATAAATGGTACACATTAAGGCGGGAGTGCGTTTACAAATCATCAGGTCATTATAAATTTATAATAGTATGTTTGTTTTCACAGAAAGTGACAATTATTAATTTTTTTTTTGGTTCAGAAAGTTACGGTGAGCTTTTTACTGTTTCTTCATGGTCATCCGTTGTTCAGGCCAGTTTGCTTTGTGTGGCGATAATATCATAATCGCCGAATTTCTCCTAGTGAGAGTTTGACGAGACCTTGTTGTAGTTTGGTTAATAAATAATTGTTTTAGATAACCGGTTCACTATAACCAACTAAACCGATATCTAAAATTTGGCAGTAAAAACAATATGATGAGGAATTTGACTATATGAAAAAACAATTCGTGAAGGCACAGCATGGTCGTAGGGAAGATTTTGGACCAACAAAGTATTCAATTGTTCCAAATTCCAAAACAAACGAAGACCTGTCAAATGCCATTGACACATACAATGGTAAACCATATTGCGGTTATGATGGAACGATCACGAAGAAGAATTACTAAAAAAATCAAAAATCTGAAAATCAATATCAAAATTGAAAAGAACTCTTCCCGTTCAACTTCTTTATTTCCATTTGAAACTTGACCGTTTTTTCTCTACTTACTTAGCCAACACGAACTGGATCTGACATCTGAAACCTCTTTGACTTATACAAGGCTGAGGAAGACAAAAGCAGAGCAAAAAGCTGATACTTGTGCACTAGTATTTCATTAGTTGAGCAGAACAACAAAGATGAAGCTATTATTCATGATCATCCCACATTCAAAAGCATATATGGTATTGTCGTTTTATGCAAACTCCATTTTGATTCGAAAGCCAAAACATGACTGAAGAAGATCATCAGGCAAGAGGATCCTCCTCTCTAGCTTGCCGCAGCAGCTCTGCTCTAACCCGCTTTACCTCCGCTTCTTTCTCCATTCTTTCTTGCTGCATATAAATACGTTTTTATTTGTTATCAGATCACTTATCACAACTTCATCAAGTGCAAATCAGTGAGAGCTTAGCTCCTAATCAAGTGCAATCACCAATCTCTACTCAACTCCACGAAGATAAAATCTGCTGTTTTCATATCCCTTATCACTACTAAATCAAGTGCAATCACAATCTCTATTTGCGCTTTCACAATTTAAAAAAAAGAAGAAAACACATCAAAGTAAATAAATCAAACACAAGTTAAGCTTAGCTTCTAATCATCACATCTTACATGACGAACTGTCAAAATCTAATCTGATCTCAATCGAAGCATAAAAGCCATTATCTCCATAATCCAACATTACATAATCATGGTAAAAGCTAAAGAACTAGTATTGTTGTAGGGCTATATACTGCACCATTGAACAATGCTATCTATCATCAAATCAACATAAAAACGGATTCCCCTTCAAATCGAGGCAAATGTTGTTCAAAATGGTAAACCCATCTATAACAATCGAAAAATACGACCAATTTGAAGATAATTATACCAAATTCGATAAGCTAGGGTTTGACCTCAATCCCAAATCCAATGTCATATTAACTCGAAAGCGAAAACAATTCATACAATTGACGCCCAAAATTACGAAAAAAAAGTGTCAGATTTCAGTATTGCACACGAGGAGAAAGAGAATGAAACCTTTTCGTCTTGATGAAGAGCGATCCAGACATGAACTTTGTCCATGGATTGCCAGAAGGCGAAAGCAGCCAATGTCATCCCAAAGTAAGTCAACACCTTCACCATTTTTTAGTCGGATTCTCTTCTCTTTGCCGTAAAGCTTTTTTTCTCGGCGTTGTTTGAAAAAGAAGAGTCGCAGATCGGGAAGAGGCCCTGGATGTTGTTGGATGGTGTGTTAAGGGGGTAAAGATCTAGTGCGGAAAGATACACCTAAGTACTGTGTTACAACCGTATATTGGATCGTCTATCTTGGAAATGTCACGTGTCGTTAAGATATACTTCATATTACCTTTTATATCACCACTAGAGATTATTTGATCAATACCAGAACATCTCCAAATAGCTTGAGCATGTGGGCAGTCACCTAATAACCCGATTGTACTGTAGACACATTTTTTTTCCAAAAGCCCAAACATAGATATCACATTTGGAGCAAATCTAGAAAGCTGAATTAGCTTTGCAAGCTCAGCATCCTCAGGTGTTAACGTTCTCTCCAACATATCAACATTCCATTCCGTTACACCTTGTTTCATGAGACTTGTAACTCTCAAATTAAACAAGGATTGTTGTTCCCTCTCACCGCACTTCGTCGAGGTCTTGTTGGTCAGACCACACATTTGTAACCTTCCATCAGCAATTTGAACTCTTAAACCCTTAAGGAGCAAGTTTTTTACAGTTTCTTTTAAACTCCATTGCTTTGTCTCTGACATTGATTCCATCGAAAAGAATCTCAATGTCTTTTCAAAGAATTGTATAGGATTTGTAATGCGTGTGTTGGAAGATGAAATCGATAGCGAAGAAGAAGAAAAAGAAGAAGATCATCAAATCTGTACAACCCAGAAACGTTTTGCCTGCGATGGTGATTTGTATCCGGTGATCAACGATCACAAACCCAAATCATCGAGGAAGATATTAGAAATCAAGTATCTGTCGCTGAGGCAGATATATTGCACGACATTCAAACGTTTCGTTCTGCAATAGCTCGGGTCGAAAAGTACAGAGGGACTAGAAAACATGTGGAACAAAGACTTGATTGTCAATATCGACGAAAAGTTGCTGGAGCACTCGATACTTATCTGACTGCAGTTCAACAACGTGCACATGAAGAAACGCTCGTAGAGAGGCTGTAATGCAAGCAACGATCAGAGCCGAAGGAGATGCTGCAGTCAAACGTGCACAAGAAGAAAAAGCTCGTGCAAAGGCTCTAATGCGAGCAACAACGATCAGAGCCGAAGGCAAAGAAAAAAGCTGATAATCAGAGAAAGGCAGCAAATGTAGAATAAGAAAAGATTGCGGAAGAGAGAGTTGTTAGTAGTGAACTTGCAGAGACATGGAATCATCCGCATCAAGCTGCAGAAAGTGCTTTGACATAGTAGAAGCACATGTTAAAAAGGCTCCAAAATTTGGAAGCAACGAACCAATTGATAAAAAATCGAATTCAAAGAAAGACTTTAGCAGCTTGTAAAGGAATGTGGCAAGGGTGATAAAACAGATCTGCGGGACAAAGGATAACATTATTGCAAAGATCAATGAAACCCTCAAAATATTCAAAGACCTTTCTTGTCTCGTTTTCATCAGTATCGCAACTTCCGCAAAGAAGATGGTTTCCGCTAAGCAAAATCCATACGCCTGCAGCAACGTGATCGTTACGTGACCTCTAAGTTTCCACAAGCAATAGATATTGTTCTTGCTGAGTTCCACAGAGCTTGCATTTACACTGTCCCCAATCATGATACTGTAAACTCATCGTCAGATCAGCCAGATTGGGACTCAGACGCATATTATACACGCATAAACTCTATTATGAGACTCTAAGGTGCACTTGTCTAGACAGATATTCACGGAAACATCCATGGGAGCGAGCATGGATGGGCTTGGCTTGCTCGGTTCCTTAACAAAACCACAGCACATAACAGAGCAATCGCAACGGCCTTAAACGCATTTCTCCAGACCGCAGGATTTGGTCTTCATCAGAGGAATAAATCGCAGTTTTGGAAAGCTGTGAATGTTGTCAGAGAGCAGAAAAGGACTCTTCTGATCTACAAACGATCACTGCCGATATCAAAGCCTATTTAGATGACCGGATGTATTTCTGTGAACCGCAAGGAAGAACTAAGCAGACGGATGTTTTGTCCAGGGAACAACAAGTATCATTGCTGAGTAGCAGAAGATTGAGTCTTCTTCTTTGTTAATTTTATTGTTTTAGTTTTGTACTTTTGCAAATAAGTAACTCATGTTCCATTTCCTGATTGTTGTTGGAAAAGAATTGTTTGGAAGCTTGTATCTATCCTTATTATTAATTAAAACGCAAATTGTGTTTGTCTAAAGAAAAGTGTGTGATTTCTCTTATATGTGTTCTCTAAATCCAGTAAATATTGTTCCAAACTAAACATCTATGATTCTGATTTGGAACATCTTCGAACTTCATACGGCTATGCCTAGAATAAAAACTATGTTTGAAACATGCGTCAGTATAGTTACAGCTTGTCACTTCGGTTAAACTTAAAGTAGTTTGATTCCATACATTTGATTTTCTTGATAACGTCTTTCACATATTGAAACTTTACCTCTATAAAGTAAACAAACAAAAAAAATCTCCATTAATCTCATCAACAAAAACTCTAACGAAAAAGTCTAAATCATACATGAACAGGGTAAAGGATTTTAGTCAGAATGGTGGGGAACATGGAAGACGGTGAACTTCATGTTGTGGTTGGTTGAACAATCACCATCATGCTCCTCCAAGGCAAATAAGTAAGGCTGAAGTTTGTTAAGTGCAAACTTCAAGCTTTCTTCGGATCCTTTATTCGTTGAAGCAATCTTCTTTGCATTCTTGATGTCGCAGTTCATGCAACTTGGACATGATCAAAGACTTTTTATAAGTCAGAGGCTTTCTCATCTTCTTCCTTCTGACATGCAAACCAATAAATTGTTGCAGCGTCTAACATTCTGGAATAACCTTGTCTTGGCTTTTCAGAACTCCTTTCACTGAGTCAAACAAAGTCAGTGTCATAAATTAACTTTGCAATTTCAAATAACCTCAAAAGGTGTCTCAAAATTACATATATATTTTTTTGACAGATCTTGTTCTAATGCTCTACCAGGGAAGTCACTAATATTCATCAAATACATTTCCCACCTAACAGGAGAAAGCTATAAGTTCGAAAGAACATTATCGTGAAAGGATTTAGATAATAACTGAATTAACGAACGATGTTTCTAGGCTTAACAAGAATGAAGAATTCTGAAAGAGGGACTTTATACCTGGCCGTTTAGTTCTAACATGGGCCTTAGAAGAGAATGTGAGATAAGCAAACCCTTGTCGTCTACATCTGTCTCTGTCCATTATCACATTCACTAACAAGAAAGATGATGGATCATTCGTATGTAAACTCTCAAAATTGAGATCTATCAACAACAGAAAATGATCTAACTTGAAGATCTTGCAATCGAGCACCGTTCATTACTCTAGCAAGTAATGAATAAAAAGACATCTAATGTGCTGCACACAGTCTAGCATCGCGTCATCATACACATCCAAACATACAGACACAGTCAAATCAATATATGGGTAACATCTATTGTGAGATCATATTCTATCAAAACTCTCTTTCCTATGAATTGGTCATCAAAGGATATAAACACAATCAAATCAAAATAATGGTAATATAATGGCATATAATGTAATTATAGATTTTATAATTACTTATATAAAAATTGTTGCAATCTTTCTTTTAACTTTTTCTTTCCTTCGTCAACTTTCTTAAAAATCGTAAATTTTGAAATTGATATCCTATCTGATCGATCTCCAGGTATCTTCTTTCTCTGCAGTTTCCTGATTCGCTCCGGAGATCTCAAGTTATCTCACTTTCCAATCTGTCGCATCTTCGGAATAGTAGCAAGTTTTGATTTGTTGTTCGATTGCCATTTCAATTGATTGATTTAGAAATCTTGTTTTTTCTTTTTTCTGTTCTTGAGATCTTTGGAAGCTGAGGAAGATGGGAGATTCGGAGTCATTTGTTGGGGGATATTGGAATGGGTTAAAGGATTTCTTCGGGGAGAGGTTCTCTTTCCTGGAAAATTACACGAGGTTCACCAAACGCAACACACCTCTTCCTTCTTGGTCTTCCTCCGACGTCGACGACTTCATAGCCTCCGATCCAGTTCATGGACCCACCGTATTTTCCTCTCTCTCTCTCTCTCAGTTTGATGTTTATAATCCATTATCTATGTCTCGGGATTCACTCCTTGTGCTCTCTCATTGCTTCTGTTTGTCTGTGATATAACAATTCTACTGTTGATGGTGGGTTCACGTTTAAACTATCAAACATTTTAGAAAGAACACAAACTGGAATGTGGTGGTATTTTTTTAGCCATAAATTTTGAGTCTCACCTGTAAGATATTGGCTGTATCAAAAACTGATTAGAGTATAAGAGAGAAGAAGCTGGAGATTCGGAGCTAAAGAGAGTAGGGAAGATTGTGCCAACGTTACATTGGGGAATCCAGTTTCATGTTTTGGTTCATTAAGAAATCAAAAGAGTTCTTATCAAAACTCTAATGTAGGATCATTTACACTCTTCTGGGGGCTCTTTGATTTTCTTGCTCAATTTCAGCTTATACGTACGTATTTTGGTATTCTTACTGAAGATATAATTGACGTTTTAGTCCTCAGCAAGTTGGCTAATAATGTGTTCATCCCTTTCCAGCTGAAAACTGCTAGGGAAGCTGCGACTTTTGGTGTTACTGGAGCTGCACTTGGAGCTGTATCTACTGCTGCTTTTGCCTGGAAATACTCGAGGAGTCCACATGGTAACACTTTTTTTCTCTGGGAAATAACCATTTAATCTTTGATAAAGTTAACTTCTTCAGGAGTCAAGTAAATACTTTGTCCCATATTGATAAAGCTTGGAAAGTGTTATGCAAATAAAGCTTGCAGTCATCGTGGGGCTTACATGTTGCCAAATACTGTTTCGAATTGATTTTGTATTTTTCTTGGTAATTCCGACACCTCTATAACTGTTACTGGTGCGACAGGTGCTGCATTGTCGTTCTTAGGAGGAGGTGTTTTTGGTTGGACCTTTGGGCAAGAAGTCGCGAACCACACGCTGCAACTCTATAAGTTGGACACAATGGCGGCTCAAGTTAAGTTCATGGAATGGTGGGAACGCAAATCTCAAGGTAGGACTTGAATCCCAAAAACAAAGAAACCGCTTGCTGCTTTCTTGTCCAAAGTGTCTTGCAAACAGCTTTAAATGGTGATTAGTTCATCCATTTCCGGACTTTCTCTTTTGCAACCTTTCATGTTCCCACTCTTGGTTACATGTTTTCCTTGTCCCAATAATCCAACATGCCCCATGGAATGTTTTGAAAATTTGAGGAAAATGAATTGAAAGAAACCGAATGGTCTCGTTTGGATGTGGATAAGGAATCTTCCAGTTTTTTTTAAGAATGAAAAAAGTGTAATCTTCCAACTTATAACAATTAAACGTAGTGAAATGTGGCCAAGTAAAAACATTCTATGGGAAACAGAACTGTATCCAATCATATTATTCAATAGGAGAGTTTAGATTTATTTATTTGTTGGAACGAAGCAAGAGTCAGAAAAAAATGCATATTATTGTGGGCCAGTGATGTTAAGGTAACAGGCCTGTGAGTTACTGATAGGCAACAAACTTCTTCATGGGCCTTTTGCATTTCTCGCACGTGACAACTCTCATCGTTGACGAACCTTCCTCACGGAACCACCACCGTTTGACTCTGTTCACACGGCTTCTCCTTTGAGATTTGAATTGCCTCCGTGAAACCCAGTCCCGATCCGTACTCCCCCCACCGCAGGATCCGCCTCATCGTCTCCGTCAGTTTCTCTCCTTCAATCCGGACGATTTTCTTCGTCTCCACTGGTTCCTTCCCGATGACGGCCCAACCCTTGTGTTCACTGTAATCGAAGTCTAGTAGTTCAGTGACTTCTTCAAACATGCGATCGGGTTTCGATGATTCGATTCGTTTGAGTTTTGATCGTTTAATGCTTTCTAGTCGTAGCCAGAAGAGCTGTTGTATAGCTGGACTGAACAATATGGAGCTCTCGTCCATGGCTGATTCGGAGGTAATTGTTCGTTTACTGAGGTAAACCAGCTCAAACTTGAACCCTTGATTTTGAAGTTTTCGTGCTAGTGACTTAATTTCGTACACCCAATCCGAATTGTCGCTTCCAAATAGGCAAATTTCTCTCCCTTCTTTCACCTGTGATTCATAGAGTTAGAAAAATTGAAGTATTGGTTTCACAATCTGATGCAAAAGAATGGAAATTTTGACACCAAATTTGAAGTACCCATGTCTGAAATGCAGGATGAATGCCATCAAGCAAGAGCTGCAACGACCATTCATTATCTTCTTCCCAAAGCTCATCTTCTCTGGAAACTGAAAATGGATATGCCCTAACACCCCAAATCAATACCATATCCATGGCATTCATGTTCACAATATTCCCATTAGAATCCATCACAACCACAATTGTCTGGCCATCTCGATAGGGCCATTCTGTTCTTAAAAAACTCAGTACTGTGGAGCTCATCAACCATGGCCGCCTCACTGAGATCCATGGTAGGGAATTAGAGAAGAAATTGAAGGTTTCCTTTTCTTCGTCTGTCCATTTTTTTGATAATGGTAATGGAATCCATAAGATTTCGTAGTTTTGTTCTGTGTTGATATTGGATGGATGATCATATAACTGTTGAAGCAGGAAGTGAAATGGCTTTATGGGTAAGAGTTCTGGCTTTGATAATAGCAGCAGTATTACCTTTTCTTTCAGCTCAGTTATAGCGATTTGCCATTGGATGATAAAGTATATTGATTCAAATGAATAATGCTCTTGCAAAGGTAAAATCACAGTAACGTACGACTGTTCATGAAAGGTAAAAGAATCAGTCTATGTATCGTCATACTGAATGCTGCACTGCATCTTTATTTAACTGTGATGGGATGTATGTAGAGGATGAGAATTTAAAGTAAATGATAAAAAAAAAGAGACAAAAGAAAAGAAAAACAAAAAGAAGAAACATAGAAAAACAAAAAGGATGGTTCTTTGTACCTGTCTAGAGTATTGTTGAAGTAGCACATCATCTTGTAGAGAAAAAAGTAGTTGGAGAACCTCTTGGTTGTCTTGATGAGTTTCTGTGTTAATATACTTAAGCCTTTGATAGATTTCTTCCTCTTTAGACATAACAACAGAGAAGCAACATCAGTATTGCATTTTACAGAAGCTGTGCTTTTGGAACTTAACATCAGAACATTTGTTTGTGTACTGCATTCTTCTACTTGCTTTCTGAAGCGGGTATGCATGTTGCGCACCCGATATCCCAAACTTGAAAGTTCCCCTGCTGCTCTCCTTGATTCCGTTGCCTGAGTATTTCAGAGAATTCTTAGCCATGAGAAAACTCATTGTTGAAATGCTAATTGTTTTTCATTTTGTAGGGAAAACAAAAGAATACAAAAATGCACCTGTTGGGGCTGCTTGAAATAAGGGATCTGCTGCAGGCATGCAAGTGCACTTTTGACGATCCGGTAAGTAGCCAAGTAGATGTTAGACATGGTTTCTCCCACAATATTGCTGTCTAGCTTTGCTTGTTTTAATGGACGTATTTGAAACTCAATGGTGCATTTGGTTACGTCCAGCATAGCTTTAACGAGCAATCTTAGAGAGTTTAGCCATGGTCTAAACTTGTTTCTCTCGGTAGGCAACTGGTTGAGTGTTGCAATTGATGCTGCGACGGGATTACTAAAGGCTAGATGAATTGGTAGCAATAGTCCTCCATATGTTTCAGCGAGGGCTCCTAGTCCTAACACAGCTTTTGCATCCCATCTGTATTCTTTCAGAAGATCAAACAAAACCATTGTTCTTCTATGTATCTCATTTTCCCCCATGCATGGACAAAGCATCTGCAACCTCAAGAGTTCGAAGAATTCCGGCCCCATGCATTTTTACAGAAAGAATTGAATTGAGAAGAAACGATGATCTGTTACCTGAGCGGAGATTCTGGAGATAGCGTATGGTAGTGTTTCATTTATTCAGAAACTTCAATGTTGGTCATACAGTTCTCTGTCAGAAGCGGCTTAGAAACCTGAAAATTAGCGGTATTTGTTATTGGCAAGCATCTAGACATGTCTCTGAAGAATAGAAGAATCCAAAGGGATGGAGAGCTCACATCAATTTGCAGAACGAAGCTCAAGATGGTTTCGACTTCTTGAAGCAGCATTTCGGAATCAATCCAGCGACCGTCTGGATCATGGGTACGAAGTAGCTGCTCAACTATGATGTCTTCATTCAGAGCAGAGATGTTGCTTGTGGAATTCATGGCGATGGTTCTTTTGAAGAGACTGTACTCTGTATCTGGAGTTACTAACCACAAAGGATGTCTTGTCTCTTGCTTTGCGTGATGCGTGATAAGACAATAAGTAGGGTCTGTGATACTGAAGATTGTATAACAATCTGACTGGAATCTTATACAAAGATTTGAAACATAGCTTTATCTTTTCCGTTGTAAATTCTTCATTTCTTTTTCACTGTGGCAACAATTTTCGTGCTGAAGGGCAAGCGCTTGATTATTCTGGTTATCCAAATGATAACTGGATTGATTCTCATGAGCCTAGAAAGCTCCTAGTTCCAAGAAAAAGGTTGCTATCATTGAAGACTAAGAAAAGACTTGCGTTCAGGGGAAAGTATATCTAATTTTTCTTACACAGTGAACAGTGAAAAGCATTAGTTTGAGAAGCATCAGATACGAAACAAAAAAGCATTCTAGTACGAGGCATTGAAATGGAATTCGTACTCTCTTTGATAAAAGCTCATGAAACATTTTGCCCTTGTACCATTAGATTTCTGAGACGAAAGGTATATGTGTTGTTTGAGACTTGTGTACATACATCATGGGAACGAACATTCAACAAGACTCTTCAAAGAAAAGAGATTAACTTCTTATGTACAAAATCTGTAACACGAGCCTCTGTTGCAACAAATCACAGATCCTTTATTTACATGTCGCGCCTGACGAGAGTCTGCTGTGGGTTTGGCATGTGCAATGAGAATGCAAATCTGAACAGATTATCTACAAGCCGTGATTAATTGAAAAAACATTCTAACAAAGTAGAAACAAATGCTAGGACACTGGTCATATCTCCACCACCATTGATGAGATCGAAAACTCACTCGAGCTGTGATCAGATCACCTCGGTCTCCTTCAGCTCTTGAGAGAGTTATCCTAATAAAGCTTGATACGAACCGAGATTGAGCTCCGGCAAATAGGGCAAACATGAAGGTCTTCCCCACATTCTGAGCAAGTCTGTGCAATAAAAGAAAAGCAAAGGAAAGTTAACGGTTTTGTTTGAAGTGCGATCCTTGAGGTAACTCAGGGATAGTTCAAGATCGGAAATGCACCTGATGACCACAATTGAAAGCCATGTTCTTTGGTATCACTAGACATATCGGGCAAAGCTGTTGATATTTCATTCATCCAAACAAAAACATGTGATTAGCGACGTTTCTTTCTTTGTCACCCATTTATATGCATATATACCTGGCCATCATTGCGAGCATTTGAAAATGGTGCAGTGGCGGCAACACTACTATCATATGGTTGTGGTGTTCTGGTCTGAAAGCTGGTTGATCGAGAAGTTCTTGGGCTGTTGCGCGTAGATTGAGTAGCATAAGTTGGTGGTGGAAGCGCAATCCTGTTTGGACAGTTTCCAGTTCTTCGTCTGCATATTCGAAACAAGGAAAAGAGTTTAGTGATTATTAAATTCTGTTCATAGCTGCTGGAAATATTACAGTGATGAACTCATATATCTGAAATCACTCACCCTAGTAATCCTAGCTCGAGGGTGGCTTTGTACTGAGAAGGGATCTCCATCAACGCGGAAAGAGCAAACTCTGCCTCTTTTCTTGCTGGATCAATGTTCTTTGACATTATATTCGTGAAATTCACAAACTGGAGGATTCATATTAAAACAACAAAAAAAAAACTGTTCAATTGATTCATTTGCCAGGACAAGTTAAACACTATTGCGGAAAGCTTATTTGGTTTTATTACCTGGAAATTGTCAAAGGCACGAGCGGGGATGTTGTCATCAAACTGTCTCATGGTGTCCCAAGGGCCATCTCCAACACCAACAAGAACTATTGACAAAGGATACTCACTGTAGCAGAAATCCATCACAGATTAGAAACACGCAAAGATCGACAAGAGAATGAAATTGGATTTTTTTTTTTCTCAGAAGAAATGGTATTATTACCTTGCTCTAACAATGGCGTCAATGGTCTTCTGCTCTTGTGGGCTGACTGCCCCATGCTCTGTATCAACACTTCTTGTCACCTAACACAATAAAAAGCTCGAACCGTAACTATATAAATGTCTGAGAATGTTCATAACTGAACTCTAATACGGTTCCAACACAGTGTTCTTTACCTGTCCATCAGCGATTATGAGAAGAACATGGTATTGGCCTCCACTTTCTTCCACAATCGTCATGGCCCTTTCGATGATGGGTGCAAAAGATGTTGGACCTGTTACAAAACCAGCAAAAAGATCAAGAAAAAGTAGAGCAAGTGTAAGAACACAGACAGTAGAAAACGGTTTCTTTATCTCACTCAACCTGCAAGGCGAAGCTGGGGGATAATCTCTCTGTAACACATGAGAACTTCTTCAAACCCGTTACAGAATGTATCATTGGGATTGAAACTGAAGACATCCTGGTCATGTGTTGTAGCTGTATAGTAAAATCCGAACAAAAAACAACCTTAAAATCTAATACCACAGACTAAAGAACGAACTTGGCAGATTATCAAAGAAAAAGAAAAAACCGGGTCTTTAAGCTTATTACCATCTCCAAATCCATAACAAGGGATCAAGTTATCTTCATCAAAAACCGATAAAGTCTTTCCGATGATGGAAATAGCTTGCTGATAAGGGTTTGGAGTTGTTCCAATGTAATGCAGGCTCTTCCTACCGAATGATCTCGCCCCTAAATCAAATCAATAGATTCAACTTTCTGACCAGAGCAGCATTTAATTAAACCTAGACTCAAACATTGGCCATGGCCATACACTGGAGATAGTAACTTTTCTAACCTGTCCACTCGTTGCTCTTTGTGACATCAATACCAACAATCAGATTCGAGGACTCCAAACCGGCATGTGAAAGAGCAGCAGTAACCTGTTGAGAGAAATGAAATCAAACAAAACACCAATAGAGTGAAACTCACACAAACCAACACAAAAGTGATGAATTTCAGTATATCGAACCTCATCGATGGAGCGGTAGTTATCACCAATCCGTGAATACTTCCTCTCAAGATTCTTCTGAGTTTGCCATCGAGGATTATAGGAGGCTGCAGGACTTGCAGATGGATGGCTTGGTGTGTGATAGGAGCTGTTCTGGTCTCCGTAATGACCCCAAGAAGAAGCAGACGAGCTCGCAGACGGGCTACGAGAATACCTCCGACCGCTTCTGCCTCTGGTCGGGTCTTTTGAGCTGCTTCCTCCCATCACAGACAACCAAATCCAGAACAAGATGAACAAGACAATCGCCTGCAACACTTCAAGCATATGTCAAGTCAGATAACACAGAAAAAAGTACCCTTTTTATGAATGATCCACACACAAATATATATAAGAGAGCTTCTTGAGTTTGATTTATGATGGGTTTTCAGATATCAGTCGAGAAGACTTTTAAACAAATCTCAATTTTGGTTTTTTCCCATCGAAAAGTCTTCTCCTTTCACATTGTTTTTATCGGTAAATTTCACATTGATTACATAGATTAAACTAATATACCAGACAGTCGCTTTCAAGGAGGACTACAGCATCGCCGTGAACTACAAGGAAACTCTGATGAGAGATTTTCCGGCGAGAAATTATATATTAACGGGAAACCCAATTCGGAAAATTTCAGGAAACAAGGAACGAGTTGACTGATTCAAACGTTGCTTGCTTTCCAAATTTCCATTGAGGTTTAAAGTTTAAACTAATCGAGAGAGAAAATATTAATGAGCAGACGTTAGCTGCAAATGCAATCGAATCCGCCAAATGATTTCTTGTGAAGTTGATTTTCACTAGAAGAACATATAATAGTTTAATAGCTTTAATATCTTTTATAATATTGAGGGGGTGTTAGATTTGAACCCCAGACATGTATCATGAATTTTAGAGGTGGTTATTATTATGCTACACGATTCCGACAAAAGAAAATATAAAATTTCTATGTACGAAATACAAATGTGGCATTATATAAATTTTTTTTATCAATATAGCCTAATGACTTTAATATCCCTAATAACATGCGAGATGCTGGATTCGAACCCCAAATCTGGTGTAATGAATATAGAGGTGACTACCATATGATTCCTACAAGTTTTCTTTTTCTTTATATAATAATATTGTGAAATCATGTTATTCTTATTAATCCAATTACCCTGAATTAACATCATTTCATGTACCTTATTTATGGTATATTCAGTTGGTTACTAACTTAAGATATCAATTTTTGTAGAGATACACAATTATAAGAATAACAACACTAAAGACACATAAAAAATATTATTTTAGTTCATATGATTTCTTTTATAATCCAGTTCTACAATTTATTTTACAATATAATATTTTATTATAACTTATTATTAACAATATTTTCTGACATTTAATTTATAAATATATAGTTAAGAATGCTTTACATTCGTCATTTGAATATATATATAGTTATATAATATCAGATCACATTACTTTCAACATATATATTCAGTGACTTTTGTACAAAAATAAACTTTTGAATAATATCTAAATTATATTGTTTTAAAATACTTGCAAATATTTTTGGGTAATTTTGTTACTTTTATTTTTAATGTAGTGAAAATTTCAGTTATTTAGTTGAAAATATTTTAAATTTTGTTTGTGAAAACATAAAAGATTTTGAATGTTTCTTATAATTTTACATATAAAGCTTATTATAATATAATTCATATCTGAAATATACTATTCAATATTATGAGGGTTTAAGGTATTGGGCGAATCTTTTTTAAAAGTCAATACTAAAATTTAAGTTTAAGACAAACGAAAAAAACGCCTAAAGAAAGCAGTAAATCTACAGATCGGCTGTTTGCAAAAGAATCCAAATTTTTGCATAAGACCCATAATCATTTATACAGTAAAAACTATAAGATTCCCACAAAAGCTAGTTTTTTTTATGTCTAAAGACAAAAATAATTCTAATTAGTCTAAAATGTCAAAGATAAATTTTTCTATTTCAAATAAATTTGTATATTTTAAAAAAACATTTGTCTAACTAACTATCAAAATAATACTATGAATGAATGTAGGATTGATTGTATAACCACAATAGAGATATGCACAACATATGTGTTAGAAAAGTTAGAAAATAAATCTAGTTTTTTCTTCTAGATTGTATCATACAAAAATAAAAAAATGGCAGAAGTATCAAGTATATATGATAGTAAACTTGATCAAGTGTTAAATACATGCTAATTATATAGATTACGAATAAGAGTTTAGTATATTTAGATGATTAGCAAAGTTGATTAAGGCCTTGAAAAAAGAATCTGTCATTGATTCATCTTCTAGAATTGAGCCTAATTAGACTTTGCATCTTGATTTAAACATTGTTTGTGTTTGTCTTGGTTTCACTCTATATATGATCCAACGCTTTATTTCATCTTTGATTGAAGCGTTCTAACATCTCACTTGCTTTGTGTCTTAATTTGCATACTTTGCTTAATCATCTTGTTTTTTTTTTTTTTGCTATTGCATGCATGCTTTTTTTGGTTTGATTTCACGTTTCTTCAGCTTAACAATAGGAATTTGAAACCACAAAACACACAATGTTAGTCCTTCTTGGATGAGTTTGAATTTCGTATTTCTAGTGCGTTTTTTAATCTTGCATTTGTTTCACCACTCGATAATTGTTGTAACACCTGTTTTAAATATTTATGGATTCAAATATCTAGTTATACTACTGCGCCTTTCATCGTGCATTTGCGGAGAATATAATTGAGAGTTGAAGTACATCAATGAATGTTACACTCTATTTTCTCTAAAGTGCTAAAACGAAAACCTTATATATTTATTATTTATGGATCATAACGGAATTAAAAGATATCAATTCATGTGTTATTTTAGAAATCAAAAGATTCATTTCTTTATGAAAATAGTTAATATTTATTAAACGCTTTTTCTTTTTACCTTTTCGATATACGAAACGGAATCTTCTCACTTATGTCTACTATATTATTGATATCCCAATATATTTTTATGATGGAAAATATACACAAGACGAATTGTTTTTTCTTTCTTTTTCGGATACGAATTGTCAAAAGATACATAATGGAATTACAGAAGAAAAAAAAACAAATAATAAAACTATTTTTGGCCGGGACACTTGAGTGTAACCGTACGACAAGAAAAACTACTTTAAATTATTAAACTATATAATTTTCCAAGTCTCTTTCCGACATTATGGGCTCTAAAGAATACTCGAAATATTTATTTTAAAGAGAAACTAAAAAAGTTCTATCGTGGAAATGGAGGGGGTAGGTCGAAAGAGAAAGCGATGCACGTGCCATTTAGATTGGTCACTCTAGAGGTGGCGTTCATTGTATCTTCTCCATTTAATCAAATGATCAAAAAAAACACAAAAAAAAACATTTCGTTTCTTGTTTTGCAATCATCTATCTCGTGAACTCATGCTAATATACAGCCGCTCTCTTTGAAACTGGTTCTTCAGTTGACTAGGTCGTGTTTGAATCATTGACTAAACTCAGACTCGGCCACTCTTTCAAATCAGTCCATTATGTAAACAAAATATTACTCCTATATTTTAGCTTATGTATACTTAGACCACAAATCCAAATTAATTTTAAAAAGAGAGATCTTAAAATAATTATGTCTCTGCTTCAAATATAGGTCTCTGCTTCAATGTATTCTTTAAGCAGAATACTCAAATCTTCGGTCTATTATCTTTGTAAAGCAAATGAAATACAAGTTATTATTAGATGATAAAACATGTGTACCCTCTTCAAAAGTAAATCATTCTTTTAATGTTAGATTAACCGACAGACCTATCGAGATCGTTAGTAATTTTGTACTCTATATCACACTACATTCTAGTCATTTTAATCCAAATATTTGAAATATCAAGTATAATCAACTCAATTGGAGTTTTACGTAAGCATCCAAGTACGTTGGATTTGCTTTGGACTAAATAAATAAAGCAATGCAAGTTGGTTATTGAATATACCAATAAGATATGATTGATAATTTGATATACAACTCCAGAGACCAGAATGATATTTTTTCTCGCCGCTATATATATATTTTAAACTAATTTCAGTCAAAAACTCAAAACATGTTTACCACTTATCTTGACTAGTTAACTTACATGCACTAGACTTCTTCTTTTCGTTGAAGATATATTAGGGGTTCGACCTCAACTCTCGAAGGGGTAAAAATATCACTGAAAAATTCTATTTCGATGGTTTATTAGATCTTGAGAATAATTCATAGACCGTCTTTAGTTCCCAATTCATAGACTGTTAAAGACATGTTTTTGATAGAGTTCTCCTTTTTCGGATTGCCGGATGAAACAACTTTGGATCTGTTTAGTGAATGTCATTTTAGTCTTTTTTTTTTGTTCTCTCTTTTTGACTTTAATGCAGTTTCATATTTTTAAAAAAAAATTCCAAATTTTTTACCGATTGTTTTTGTTTCTATGTTTTTTTTTGTTTTTTTTTCTATGAGCCCAATCTTTTAGATCAAGCAAAGTGTTAACATATTTTATTTTGTAACACCTAAACATTTCATCTGTAATGAAATCTAAAAAAAAAAAATTTTAAAAAAATCTCAATTCACAGGTTATTCCATTTATTTTATTGTTGTTCAGAGAAATACTAGTTTCTGCTGGCCAAGGTTTTTTGTAAGTAAGTAAAAAACTTCTCCTTCCAATGAAATTTACTTTGATATAAAGAAACGAAAAAAAACTATGTAGGTGAAATTAATGCACAATACGTTTTGGACCCAGGGATAAAAACAAAAAGAAAATAACACGAAGATGCGCAAAAAAAAAAAAAAAATTGTATTTACTTTCGACCACTAAAAGCCACGACTGTCCAATAAGACAACATTTTTTTTATAATTGCCTTATTTTACACAAGCTAATTTTAAAATGGATATAATTATATTTTTAATTTTTAATAAAGTCACAATAAATTATTTAGAAAGGAAAAAGTAAATTTAAATAGGTGGAAATCCTTTTCTTCATAATCTCTTCTACAAGAAAGGGAATATAATCAAAATATGCAGAAAATCATTCTTTTCCAGTTTCCATCCTCTCTGTGTCACTAATTAATTAATTATCACTAATTATGATTTTTCAAGTGAATGTTTTAATATTTTAGCATCTTATTTTTGATAAATAGCATCATACTTCTTTTTCTTCTAATGAATATCATAATTCTAATAACATTGATCCCCTACTTAATATCATTTGAGTAATCATTTGTTCGTATTTGCATTTTTATTTTGAATATGTATTTTCAGATAAAATTATAATCTTAAACTCTGAAGCACAAGTTTTTTCTTAATTATATCTTGATTTATAACATAAATGAAGAAAAAGAAAATCTGTTTGTGTTTATATTTTTGTGACGTTTGGTATTAGTATATAAAATAGATTTGATATAAAAATAAAATAAATAATATGTTTGAAAATTATCTAGGTAATATAAACAATGTCAAAACAAGATTGATAAAAATTTTAAAATATTGAATCATTTTTTCTGTAGGCAGAAACAGCGAAAACAGTTTAATATATAGAGAATCATAGTTTTGGCGCGTTATAGAAAGCTCTTTCCTTTTCTAATCGCATCTTATGCGTTATTGAAAGTTTTTGAAAGAACGGATGCCAATTATTGACAAAAAAAAAAAAAAATGGAAACGTTTTCTTTTGTGTTACTATTATTTTGGTGTCAAATTAGAATGTAAGCTTAAGATAATGTATTATTAAATTTGTTCTTTTTTTTGGTTAATTTAACTTATAATTTTAATATCGGATATTGAGTATATGATGAATTTTACAAATGATTACTGCCATATTATCATTTAAAACAAATTAAAAATAATTAAAAAATAAGAGAACAATAGTTTTGGCGCGTCCTATAGAAAAAAGCTCTATATTTTCTAATCCTCATCCTTTCCTCTCTCCGTCGCGTAGTTCAAGGAGCTTTTCTCTGATCATCCTTAAATATCTCTCTCCCTCCCTCGTCTTCTTCTACCTTTTGACTTCCATTTTTCAGGATTCCTCTTGTAACGGAAAATGACCACTTCATCGTCTTTGAAAGTCCTTCCTTCTCCTCCGCTGATTTCTACCTCAAGGACAACTGTAAAAGCTTTTCCTTGCACTAAATTTTCTCCCAAACTCCTTAAAAAGATCAGCTGCATGCACGATTCTAACATCAATCTTATCTTCGGCTCCCAACCGAATCCAAACGCTCCAAATCACGAGTTCCCTGTTTCTTTCGCGACGGTTTCCGTTGAAGCCCCCCTGGGAACAACGACAAGCTCGGCCGACAAGCTTCGCCTCCTCGTATCCGAGTTCCGGTCCTTAACCGAACCGATCGACCGAGTCAAACGTCTCTTGAACTACGCGATGGATCTAGCTCCACTCGACGACTCGGCTCGTGTTCCGGCGAACAGAGTTGCGGGATGCACGACTCAGGTATGGTTAGAGATCAAGATGGACGAGTTAGGTAGGATGAGATTTAGAGCAGACAGCGATTCTGAGATCTCGAAAGGATTCTGTTCTTGTCTTATCTGGATCCTCGACGGTGCTAAACCAGAGGAAGTGATGGGCGTGAGAAGCGAGGACTTGACGGAGATGAACGTTGGTGTTCACGGGAAGGTCCAATCGAGGGTTAACACGTGGCACAACGTGTTGATGAGTATGCAAAAACGGACCATGGCTCTTGTTGTTGATGCTGACATGGCGCACCGGGAAGGAGACAGACCAGCAACTTATCAGCATGATCTTTTGTTTGATTATGTCAATGGAAGAAGTTACATGGAATCTTCTAAGGTTCATCATGGATACTCCATTTCGCTGCTTCCTTTGGATTATGATTTCACTATATGAAATGTTGTTTCAGTGTTTTCTTTAGAATGTTTTTTTTTTGTAAAGCCTTCTGGAACATAAATTGAAAGTTTGTGTTTCTGTATTTTGCAAATTTTTAGTTTGATAAGGATTACGACCTTTGGTTAGTAAAAATTAGAGACAGGTGATGAAGACAAAAAAAAAAAAATGGTGATAGACTATTCCTAAATTAAACCACGGATCCTCTTCCTCTTCCTCATCCAGTTTTTTAGTTTTTCAACAAATTTTATTGTTGCTGTAGATTTGTTATACACATTTATTATATTTATTGCAAATTTATTTTAACATTATTACATATTTTTTTTTGTGAATTTATTTTATTTATACCAAATTTTTTTTTAAAATTTATTCAACTTTTACTGTAAATTTATTATCGCGCATATTTGTTATAGTTATCACATATTTAATTTTTTATTTATTTATACGTGATTGCAGAATTTTTTTGCTATAAAATTATTTGAGTCATATTATATTTTTTGGAAAATTTATTTTACCATTGCCATACATTTTTTTGGCTAATATAGACCGTCTGATATAAAGTTTTCTTTAATCACCATAAACATCATCGGATCATAAAATTCATTTTTTTACATTATAAAGTATTAATAATCGATTTTAGGAATCATTTGTTTTCTATAATTTTATTATATCTCCTCATTTGTTTTGAAGATTTTTTTGAGATTTAGTTTCCAAATTTGCTTTCCATATTTCTTGTATTATGTTTTATCACATATCTAGTTTACAGATTTAATTTCCAAATTTGATATATTATATTATATATTTAGTTTTCAGATTTAATTTTTCTATTTTTGAACGATAACAACTTTGTAAATTTTTTTTCCAGATTATAAGATTTAGTTTCCTTATAATTAATTTTTTTTTTTCAGATTTAATTTACAGATTTAGTTTTTCTATAACTGTAAATTATTTTTAGATTTAATTTTTAGATTTTGTTTTTATTTCTCTATAATCAAATTTTTTAATATTTAATTTCCATATTTAGTTTCTAGATTTAGTTCCCCTGCAATCACACATTTTTTTTAAAATGAAAAATTTGTAAATTGTAACAACAATAACAATATATGTTTTGTGTATTTTTGCCAAAAAATTATAAAAAACTAACAAATAATAAGTTAGTCTAATAATAAGTATTATAAATATAATACTTGAACGTTAGAGAATTCTCAAATAACATCAGTGCATCACAGACACTACTGTTTCTGGATTTTGTTAAGTATTTGCTGGTTGTACAAAATAAATTTTCCAACTAGTGTTTCTAAACATGTTCTAAATTAATATTTTCGCAGAAACGATAATTAATACTCTTTTTTCCTTACATCTAATAACTAATATAATAGAATGTTTTTTTTGGAATTTCTTTTTAGATTTTTGATAAAATTGTTATTTTTTCAATTTCTCATGTTTAGCTTGCTGTTACTTTTAGTTAGATACTTATAATTTCTAATTAGTTTTAGTTTTTTCTAACTCAAGGTTTTTTTAAATCAGACAGTTGTAATTTGTAGTTTTTAACATTCAAACGAAATCTACTACTATGTTGAAAATTAAAATAATGTTTAAAATTATAAAAAAGAAAATTATATATGTATGAGAAATTATAAATATAATAGAAAAGTACAAATAATTTTCTATTATTTATGTAATACATTTTTAAAAAGAATTCTAAGTCCGCCATTGTAAAAGTTATATTCTTGAGCGAGCAGTCACCAGCAGCCCACCGATTATAAATATATGTACAATATATGTAAAATATATATGTGTGTTCGGTTACAATTCATGTTATGACATTATGCTCTCAACCGAAAGATGATTATAGTCCATCTAGCCGAAAGATGATTATAGCCTAGCTCAACATCGAGTTCCTTGGAATGCAAATTGCAAATGGACAATTTGCACTGCAAGCCCATCTAGCCGCAACACTGCTTAATTTCCCTGACGAAAACTTCACAAAGAGACAAGTTCAACAATTTCTTGGAGTAATCAATTATGTGAGTGACTTTATTCCGCAATTATCGCAGCTAACAAGACCACTCCAAAAGATGCTGATAAATAATCCACCACAGTGGACAACAAGACAAACATAAGCAGTCAAAAGGCTAAAGCCAGAAGTGCAAAAGCTATCTCCTTTAAAAATTCCCTCTAGTAGAATACGTGTACTTTAGACTGACGCTAGCGACAAATATTAAGGAGCAATATTATTCGAAGAACTAAATGGAAAACGTCAAATCTGTGGATATAAAAGCGGACGTTTTAAAGATTCCGAGATGCATTATCACTCCACGTTCAGGAAATCCTAGCGGTCAAGAAAGCCATTGAGAAGTTCGAGTTCCATCTGATTGGACATAAATTTCGCATCAAAATGGACATGTCTTCTTTCCCGAAGATGTTACAATTCAAGCAGAAGATAGTCCCTCATCAACAGTTACTACGCTGGAGCGAATGGTTTTCGAAGTATGACTTCGAATCGTCCTATTTAAAGGGTTCGAAAAACACTCTAGCAGATATGCTCAGCAGAAATCTGCCCAAAAAAATTCAACTGATGGCAAACTCTTCAAATGTAGCAAGAAACTACTATGATTTTGAAGCAAATATATCCTTAGATGTGAACCATAGATATTTACCCTTAGATGTGAACCTCATCAAAAGAGGAAAACTGCACATATACCCTTAGATGCTGAACCCGACACACGAATACTCGATTTGGAAGAAGATATGGAGTTTCTTGTCTTGGCTTCTGCTGGACTTTGGGATGTTATGGATTGATAATGAAATATTTTGTTTAGTAGACTTTTGTGCAGTTTTCTTTTCTTGATGAGGTTCACATCTAAGGGTATATTTGCTTCGGGTTTAGATGCTGAACCAGACACACGAATACTCGATTTGGAAGAAGATATGGAGTTTCTTGTCTTGGCTTCTGCTGGACTTTGGGATGTGGTTAGTAATCAAGAAGCAGTTGACACCGTGTTGCATGTTCAAGCTCAGAGAAAGACGCCTAGAGAAAGCGAGGACGAGAGTTTGATCAAGGGGCTTGTCAATGTAAGTCCATCTTCAAAACTTCGGCGAGTTTCGCTTGTCAAGCAACGAAAAGAGTTCTTGCCAGTTCAATCTCCCAGATGTGCCAAATCCCTAAGTCACTACCTCTCAGAGAATGAATCACCCTACCATGAAATCGGGAGTCCACCTTCAGAGTCACGGAAGATCACAGTGTTGAAGCGAATAAAGATGAAGTCCGAGTCTTCTTGGGCCAAGGCGGCTTCCAAAGAGCTCGTGAACCTGGCCGTGAGTAGAGGTAGCATGGATGATATCACAGTGATGATTGTAGATCTCAACCACTACAAATGCTGAAAACCCTTATCACCCTTCATATACATATGCTTGTATTCTCTATGATATTTCATATCCTTTGCAGAGTTGATGATTATGTAAATTCTTGTTGACAATGATGAACCTATCTCACCATAAATCTTATTGCCATTTTCAATAAGTTCATATCAGTGACAGCCAAAATACAGGAGTCTCAGTTTTTGAACAAACTTGTTTCCTTTCACTAAAGAAATGAACTCATCAAAACGAAGAAAAGCTTTTCTCTTCTTCTTGTTCTTGTCACTGCCTGTAACAGGCCATGCTCAACCCAGTTGCGATCTTATTGAAGATGAATTTGTTAGCAGCCTGTGTGAAGTGCACACCGTCCCAGATGACAGCCTTGTCAGGCTCATCGCACGGCTTTCCAATGTAAATCTATTTGCCTTTCACAGTTATCTTCTTCCCACAACCAATCTTATTGTTGTAGTTGTATTTCCCTCCATGGCCACAACAAGAAACCAACGATCTCTTGAACCCGTGAACCTGCGCGTGAACGAACAACTCATATTTGGCAGAGTAGACATCTACGTAAGTAATGGCAGCTTCAGACAAAGAAGTTCTAAGATCGATCAGTAATTGAATTTTTGAGCCAAATGGTTCAAGGGAGAGGCACATTCGTGTGAATCAAAGTCTGATGCTTTAATCGGAAACCTTTCGATCACATACGCTAAGCAACCGATAGGTCCTGTGTTGTGAATCCAGAAGTATCTCCCTCCTTGTTTGTAAATATTCTGTCACCAGAAAAAAACACAGTTAAGATAATTACCTAAGCAAAAGCATTCATTGGAACAGCGTATGAAACAGAGAGGCCGACCGTGACAGCATTCTTAAACTGGCTGATGATTTCAGGAACATCGGCGGTTCCAACTTGTTCAACAGTTTTATTGGCGAAGTAACCAGCGGTGAGATCGTTTTGACCGATGTCAAAAGTGTACAACGCCTGAGAGAAACTGTCGGCTTCAGGCAGCATCGTCTTATAAATTCATCCTGCGACATTTTGAAGTGGTGATGATTAATATACCATTTTTCACGTTTTTTTTTTATAATATGAAAACGCTATTTTTTACCCTTCAAAAGTTTTTGAACTATTATTCCACCATATACACTTTTTTTTTTTTTTTTTGTCGTCACCACCATATACACTTAAACCTCTATAAATGATACTTTTGAGAGTATGAAAAAATATCAGCTTAGCAACATTATTTAATTATCTATAAATATATTATCTATAAATAAATATGTACATCTAGAAGTTTAAAGAAGAAAACAAATTAGAAAAAAAAAGTTTTCTATAATTAGAAAAATAAAATTTTCTAGAATTATATAAAAAAAATCATGATTAATGTAGAATTTGAAAAAAAAAAAAAAATTATAGTTCTTAAAATTCAATGTAACATGTATAAACACAAGGTTGGTGATAAATTATATCACCTAAAAAAAGTGTAGACAAGAAAAAATCGTTTTGATAGAGTTTCTAACAATCAATAAGAAATTTTGTTTAATTTGATGGTTTCTAATCAAAAATTAAAGTCATCAACAAAAAAGATATTTGAGTGATAAGATAAGGAGAGTCATAGGTGAACATAAGAAGGAACATCTAACACTTATGCAAAAAGATATCCAACCAAAAATTTATAACCTCTTTTTTTGAAAATAATTATTGTATGAACATTGTTGATTGAAAAAAATATATTTTTTAATATATTTTTATATATATATATCTAATAAAATGTGATAATTATTTATTTATAATTATATAGAATATTTTAAAAAATTAAAATAATTATTCATTAATGTGTTTAGCGATATTATTTTATTGGTCCATTAGCCCAAATCAAAACTAAAAAAAATTATTTATTTATCAAAAATTTATTTATAGAAATTTAACTGTATTATAGTGCTAGAAAAAAACATAACTAATCTAGTAACACTAGCTATATAGCGTTCTATGTTTACTCTGTAGAAACTTATTCAGCTAAAGTCTATTCAATCATTTGATCATTCCGCTATTACACTATTCATCTAACGTATCAGTCAAAGACGTTATCTCATAGATACAATCAGTGAGTGAGTGAGAGGGTCGTACAGCGACTGCGAACTGTTTGTGATCTGTTGTGGAAATTGGAGAACTGTACGAACTGAACATCGAGTGAAAATGGACTGAATCCACTTTGACGATTTGACGAAGAGTGGAGTTGAGAGCTCTGATGGGAGATCCCGCAGTCGCGAAATTAGCGCCGTGGCTGAAGTTTGAACCAACCGAGTCTAGGAACGCACTTAGATATGGCAATCCAAGACTCTCAGCTGTGTCAAAAAAGGGAGACAAATCACCAAAACGCGTCAAGTTTGATAAGAGTATCAATTAATCAATTAATTACCAATAAAGTCACCGTCGCAGTACCTCCCGGCGGGTGAACCGAAGAAAGAAGCGCCGTGAGGAGGACCAGCCTGGCCAAAAGCAGTGGAGAGACCGCCGGTATCGGAGTTAGAGTCACCGAAGTTGAAGAGTGCTGGGAAATAGCATTGAGCATGCGCTGATGATAGTGAAAGCAAAGAGAGAGAGCAAAGAGAGACGATATTATTGACTTCATATTGGTAAAGCACAAGATGTAATGAAGGATCCTAAGAAAGTAATACAGTTTCAAGAATGCAACTCAGTCACGGGACTTTTTTTTTTTAAGACCAAAGACAAACTTTTTTTTATAACTGAAATGCTCTATGAGCTACATTACTAACACCATTAATGTAGCCATGTGCCAACTAGGTGTCACTTGATCAATAGAAACAAAATACAAGAGATGTTGAGTAATCTTTCTAGTTAACAAATCAGCCTCTTTATTCGTCTCTCTCTTGATAAACCTCATAGAGAATGATGCATTTGCTAATAAGATAGAGCTTAATTCTAAAAGATATGCGTCAAGAACTGGTCAGTCTTTCAGATTGTTTATGGCTAAACATAAATTTAGACAATCAGTTTAGAAACAAATGTGTGATAGACTCATGTTGGACATATATTTTGCAGCCCATATGCAGCTTCCGCGTGTAAAGGAGATAGGAGCTGCGGATATATCTTTGATCCATAAAGTCTAATCTCACCATATTTGTTCCTAAGAATCCAACCAATACCCACATAATTTTTATCCTCCAAAAAGAATATAATAAAGATTTAGAAATGCAAACAAAAAAATACGAAAATTTGAAAGAAAAAAAAATCATATTGTAGAAAGAAGAAAATAATTCTTAAATCATTGATTCCAAATTACATATCTATATACTATATGCACACATCTTATCATTGTCTTTGTTATAACCGCGGGATCTCAAATCCAATAAACAGGTATTCATCTAATTTCTGAGAAAAAATGGCTAATATTTTCTGTATGTTATTTTATCCAATTATGCACCTTCTAACACGAGGACACGACACCGTTTAGAGTTAGTCGATTTGTGTGTAAATTGCAAAGCGTAATATATCGTCTTCCTCGCGGAGTTTCAGTCTCAGCCACAAGTAACTCCGACTGTCGTCTTCCGTAGTGATGCTTCTTTCTGCAATCGCTTCTCAGACACTTGTCTCATCCAACCCTAATTTACTCTTTTCCAATTGTATTCAAAGCACTAGACCTTCCAATTCGTCTATTAAGCTACCCAATGCGTCTTCGTCGTCGTCATCGTCATCATCTTCCATATTTACCCTTCCCACACGCGGTCTCCGTTACGTGAACCACACCGTATCCGATGGAGCATCGGAGTCTGGAGGCTGCGTCGGAGGAGAGACCATGGTGGCGTCTGCCTCTGCTATCGCTTCCGCGATTCGTGGAGCCTCAACAACGCCGGTGGAGTTCACTCAGATGGTTGAAAAAGACCATCTCAACACGAAGATCATCTTACCAAGTCCCGATTTCCAGCGTCTTTGCCTCGAGCAATTGGATCTCTTTCGTAGAATCGTGGATCCAAACGCAGTCCTCTCGGTGCGTCTCTGTTCTTCTTTATCCATTTTCGCCGGAAAAAATACAAATTGTTCCCAAATTAATTCGGGGTTTTGTTTTTGCTGTTAATTTTGGTTCAGATATATGTAAGACCAGCTGGTAGCTACGTGATGGATCGATTGGAGCTTCGTCGTGTCACATGTTACCCAAGTGTTAATGCTGGTGACGTTGTGATCTTAGTCGGAAACTTTGGCATCCCCGCCGGTTTGCGAGCGGCTGAAGCATCACTTTCCAGTCAACAAGTATGTATTCGTTCTTCTTCCTCTGCAAATTTGCCTAAAACTCGAGTTTACTTATCTTTTTTTTTTATGATAGGTTGAAGTTGTGAATAAACATAGAGCAGCAGTATTTCCAATGGTGAAACATCCATTTGTTGTTGGTTTCTTGGTTGCTGAATTACCAGTAGAAGCTGAGGAGGAGAAGGAGGAAGAGGAGGAAAAATCGCATGGTTTAGACCATTTTCCTTCACCTGAGGAAGCTTATGCTTTGCCTGGTTCAGCTAATACAAAATCACCGAAAGTTAAACTTCCGTCTGTTAAGGTGTTCACTGCAGAACAGAGATCATATGCCATTAATATTTCACGGACTCTCGCTATGGCATATGTCATGGATCAGGTTGTCTTTATGTTCCGTTGGGTTTATGCTGTCGCTTGTCTGTGTACCTATCTTTAGTTCTAATTTTTTATCTTATTTTTTTTTAATGGACATGTTTAGAAAACAATGTTACTTCAACAGTCATCTTGGCAAAACAATGTGAGGATGAGTAAGCTAGTCGAACAGGTACGAGCCACATTTTTGTTAACTTAACACACATTGATATTAGTTTATATTGAGATTTTTCTTTCCTGCTTTTTGGCAGATCCGTGGTCCGCTCTCTACCATCAGGACATTAAGTAAAATGCTCTCAACTCATACAAAGAGAAGTCAGGTTCTTCCACTAACATTTGGCGAGAAGTGTTATTGTCCCTGAATCTTGCATTGTGGTACTGACCTGGGTTTTTGTACCGTGTAGATCTCACATGATATTGTCGAAGACTTAATAGTTCAAGGCGAACAAATAAGAGATACCCTTCAAGAACTTCAGGATGCAGTTCACTTAACAAAGGTTCCACCTTCTCTTACTTTGTCTCTTTTCATAACTCCTTTTTCAGTTGTCTTCAAAAATCTGCCTTAGATGCGTTGATCATCGAATTTCTTACAAACCACACTCCTCGAATTTGAATTGCTTTTCTGTTGTTAATTCATTAGCATTTCGTTTTTTTCAGGCTAATATAGTCCGCCACAACGAAGAAGCCTTGAAGAAGATAAACAAAACGCATAATGAAACAATGAGATCAAACTATTCCGGTGACTATGAGCACAAGGACTCCACTGATGGGTCACAAATCCCAAGTATACGCCTTTCCCTCGGTTCTGGATCTGATGATTCAGAAATGCCCATGCCACCTTTGGCCCTGGCACCCTTACAAACGCACAACATAAGGTATAACCTCCCGAGCCATAACTTAACGACTTATTACAAAACTCAACTTGAAACAAAACGCTGGGAGGGCTTATCTCTTTCATTTATGTCAGGAAGACCGTGCGACATTTCTAATGTGCTTTTGGATATGGTGGAGACTGTGAGACCACTTGCCCTTACTCAGCAAAGAGTGGTGGAGCTAGGAGAAAACTCAGCTTCCCTGCAAGTTGCAGTTGAAGAACCGGCTTTAAGGCAGGCTCTGAGCAACCTCATTGAAGGTGCACTGTTGCGCACTCATGTTGGAGGAAAAGTTGAAATCTTATCGACTAGAGCTCCAGCTGGCGGTAGTCTGGTAGTAATTGATGACGATGGTCCTGATATGCGCTATATGGTAAACGAGACCAAACTTATACTCTGCTGCTATTTAATTCCTGCTTCTATGTCTGAGAACTAGGAATGGGCAAACGTTACCCTATTGCTTCTTAACACAAAACTGTTACATCAATGCAGACGCAAATGCATTCGCTAACACCATTTGGAGCAGAACTCTTGTCGGAAAACATGGTTGAAGACAATATGACATGGAACTTTGTGGCTGGTTTAACCGTAGCCCGAGAGATCCTGGAGAGTTACGGATGTGTGATCAGGGTTATATCACCTCGCATCCCCGATGCAGCCTTAGGAGCTGGCGGTACTCGTGTAGAGCTCTGGATTCCTACCTTCACGGCGGCAGTATCTGAAGCTAATGAAGCATAGATTTCATTTCCATCGAGTATTTTGCTTGCCTATGTGTGGTGAAGCCAATGCATAGTCTATTTTTTGTGATTGATTGATCAGTGTGTAATAACAACTTAATATGTACATAACCCAAAGAGTCATATCTACATAGGTAGAGTTTGTGTTGTAACATAAATATATAGTTCTGTTCTTATGACAGCAATATAGGTAGACTTTGTAACGCAGACTTGAACAAAACTGTTTATTACATGCACGTATAAACCAGAAACACCATTTTTAATTTGTTTTACCAAACACAATTTGTAGATCTTGAATATGAAAAATGGTGAAGGCAAATGGTACTTCTTTATGTTGTGTAGGCTTGTGTTTCGTATCTGAATGCAGAATTAACGTATCACTTGTTACAAATATCAAGAGAAGAAGCTCTTACGAATATGTTAATCTCAATATTACCAAAGCGTAAATGAAAGAGAGTGGTAACATAACAAAAAGTAATTCGAGATAAACAATATATATCGTGCACTTACATAATTTCAGTGATTTGACGACGATTCTAACACAATTTTTTTCATCTTCCACTATATAGAGAAGCGTTAAATACAATCAGAAATCATCGTAAGTTTACGTAGATAAGAAGAGAAAACACATACCAATCTCAATCTCCATCTCTTATAGTCTCCTTTTGTTGTTTTCCATACAAATATTGATTCAATTTTTTTTTTTAACGTTTATCCTAGTGGTTATACCACATCTATACATATAAGTGATTCATCATAGATAAGGTTTAGGGTTCAAACCCCAACTCTCAAAATATAAGTGATCCATCATAGATAAGGTTTAGCGTTCAAACCCCAACTCATAAATGACATTGGAAAATTCAGAGGTAGCGACTTACCAACTGCACTAATTGCTCCCATCACTTAAAGTGCTATCGGAGACTCGAACTCAAGTTGAAGGATTCCAGCCCCCAGTTACCACTGGACTACGAACTCTTTAGCTAATTCTAAGTTTAATGATTCTTTCATTAGCTAATGTAAGATAATTGTCCTTAATATTATTTATTTATTTATATTATCCAACCGTTAAAATATTACATTTTCAACTAGATATTAGAATTTATCTTGTAATGCATAGTTTTCTCCATTATTATATAGTCTCTAATCGTATTGGTTTTTAATAACCATCGATTTTTTTACCGCACCTTCTAAATTTTTTCACGATTAATCGATAATAAAATAAAATAAAAAACAAGTAAAGAAAGTGTGGACCTCTCATATTTAAGAAAGTGGACTCCTCAGTTTGGTAAGAAATCCACATTTATTATAGTTTGGCAACGCTATTAGCAAATACATTAGTCAAACTTATTGGTCTTCAAATCGCGGAAAAATATAGCAAAATGTCATAAAATGGTATTATGAATTTAGGAAAGATCTTTTCTAAGCTAAGCTTTTTATGTAATTCGCATCTTTATATTTTCTTTTGTTTGCAACAAAGAATATGAAAAATAACAATTTGAAAATTTGTTTACATTCACATATACTACATAATATCAAACAGTATGTGTAGAATTGGATTTATTAGTTTCATGTACGGAGATGCGTGTCGTGTCGGCCCTCAATTGAATTTGATTGTCGTGCGTACTTTTACGCGCATTTGAGTTAAGCCAATCAGATCAGGACACTTCTTCGTAAAGTCGTTTCGAGTTTGGATTTTTCAATTTCAATTTCACCATTCTAATTTTATTTATTTAATTATAAAAGAAAAACATGAATCAGCTTTGAGATTTGAGCTGTTTCGGTGTCTCCTCTCCTGCACCTAAAACAAACGCCAGCAAAAAATCCTCTTTGAGTCACCATATCAAAACCTAAGCTGCTTTGAATTTTCTCAGGGAAAAAAAAGGTTGACGAAGACGAAGCCACTAGCGATAAGCGTTTTCGAGAAATTATTAATATTCGAAAACGCAAATTTCTCCTCTTCTCCTCACGTTTTTGTTGGCGTTCTCTGGGGTTTGTCTCTGGACGAGACGCGATCACGGGCTTTGAACACCTCTTCTTTGGTTTCTGTGCCAAGAGGGCTTTACGGTTTGTGTGGGTGTGAAGCGATTTTCTCGTGCTTACTGATTAATCCAGGTTCGTTTCGATTTTTAAAGTTATGTTTTTTTATTTCTTTCTTTCTTTTGTGCGTATTCTTTCTTGTTTCTATCGAATTCATAGGATCATTTGAGGAAAGCGTATCGGTTTGGGAATTTGGGTAACGTTTGCGTTTTCTCTTGATGTTTTAACACGGCTCATTACTTTAATGGCTGCTTTGGTTTGTTTTCGGAAATTGTGCTGTCGTAATCCCGGGTTTAATTGTGATTTTCTGTCTTGCAATCTAAGCAAAGTGTTCTGTTTTTTTTTTTTTGTTTGTAAGACGACTTGTTCTGTGATCGATTGTAGTTTATGGTTTTTTTTTGCGTTTGTCAAAGGGGAAACACATGATTTCTTGCTTGTTTGATAGCATTTGCTTGCAATTGTGATGATCGAACGGAGAACGATGTAATAGAAGTAAACTGTTGTTTTGACTTTTAATAGATTTATTTCTCATTTTAGGTTTGGTCAATAGTTTGGTATTGAAGTCTTTTCCCCATGGTTGGTTTAGAAGCACTATATTATATTCATCTGTAGGTTCTACGATAATGACTTACTTTATTGACCAAAGAAAGCCATTTTAAAAACCGTGATTGATGACCAAATCTGCCATTTATAAGGGCAAATCCTAGTCTGTATGACCATATGTGTCTATTTCAAAAACCTCATTTTGCTGCTTTAGATCACGACTCACTGTGCTAACCATTGCAGGTTCCTGGCTTCTTCGCTGTCAGGAGGCCAGAGAGAAACCCAGTGAGTGACTCCTGCATTGCATGCTACACATACAATCAGTATTTTGGAGAAGATATGGGAATCTTTTCACGCAGGTAAAGATCTCGTCTTTTTGCTTTGAAAAGGTTTATGTGATGAATTCTTTTCATAGTTTTGAAGGTCACTGACTAATTTGGTGGGTTTGTAAAGAGGTACAGAGAAGCTTAGTCAAATTATGATCTTGTAATTTCAGTTCGATTAGTAGGAAATCAAAAGATGGAATGAAGATCATTGCAGCAGCATTTTTTGGTGTAACTTTTGGCTTTCTGATTGGAATATCTTTTCCATCATTATCAATCACTAAGGTTGTATAATCAACCTTTATCTTTCCGCTCTGTGTTTTATCATAAATTTCTGCCTTGTTTTATCTTAGGAAGATTTTGTTCTCATATCCAGGTGAGTCTCCCAACAAATTTTCTTCCTTCAAACGATCTCTCATATATAGAGGAAAAGGGTTCGGCAATTGCAACTCCAGATAGTCATAAATCTTGGTCATCATCGAAGAGTAACGATAGCAGCTCATCCGGTCCAATCGATAAATCAAAGGCATGCTTCTACTCGTTTATTTATGACGTTGAATGTTTTGGAACTTTACATTATTTTTACAAGTTTGGTATACCCTACCCATTCATACTCCAATATGCTACTGGTATTCACTTCATGGACTATAAGACTCTAAGGTCTCCCAATGATATAACATACTTTTGAGGATTCTTATTAGTGCTGGTCTTCAAAACAGGGCATAGACGAGGTTACCAAATTAACAGATAGATTCTTTATGGTTTTATATACTTGAGTCATGATTTCACCTTGCCAAAGTTGAAGGATCCACATTTCTCCGTCCATGTTTTCATGTTTCATTTCTGAGCTTGATGCAGATATGGGTTCCTTCAAATCCACGTGGTGCTGAAAGATTGCCACCGGGTATAATTGCTGCTGAATCAGACTTCTATTTGCGCAGATTATGGGGCTTACCGCATGAGGTATGCGCTTAAACCATATTTTATATTTTCGTTAAGTTTTGATATCAGCAAACCATTCTTTTTAGCTGTGATACAGTCATAATATACTAAAATATCATGATCAGATATGGTATGTTATTCTGCCTTTCTTGCTTCTTCAGGATTTGACCAGTCAACCAAGATACCTCGTGACGTTTACTGTTGGTATTAATCAGAAAGAAAATATCGATGCTTGTGTCAGAAAGGTTAGTTCATTCCCTTTGTTTGATATTTTGCCTTTTGATATCACGTCATATATGATTTGTCGTCTTCTCACAGTTTTCAGAGAACTTCACTATTCTCCTGTTTCATTATGACGGCCGAGTAACTGAGTGGGATGAGTTTGAATGGTCGAAGAATGCTATACACATTAGCGTGCGAAAGCAGACAAAATGGTATCTACAGTTTATCAACCTCTTCTTTTTTAAATTCTGTTTGGTAGAGAATATCTGGTGATGTTTATGACTACTGACTCTCTTGGCACCTTGATATATGTTAGGTGGTATGCAAAGAGGTTCTTGCACCCTGATATTGTAGCACGATATGATTATATATTCATCTGGGATGAAGACCTTGGGGTCGAGCATTTTAATGCAGAAGAGTAAGTTTTCTTTTTAAAACCTTCACATGGGTTTATTATCTTTTTCTTGCTTCTCATTTGCAACGACAGTTTCCTTCCATTTCATTTGAACTGTTATCATCATCTGAATTATCTTTTTCCAGGTACATAAAGCTGGTGAAGAAGCATGGCCTGGAGATCTCCCAACCTGGCTTGGAACCAAACAAGGGGTTAACATGGCAGATGACAAAGAGAAGAGGAGATCTTGAAGTCCACAAGTATGATAGACAAAAATCCCCCAGATTCTGGCCATCTTTAGTTTTCTGCATAATGATCTTTACGAAATATCGGGCTTTGAATTGATTCAGGATAACAGAAGAAAAACCTGGATGGTGCTCAGATCCTCATCTCCCTCCATGTGCTGCGTACGTATAAGAAACCTTTTTTCTGCCTGTTATGAGTTGATCTTTCCCTGTAACAAGAACTAACCAGTCTCCAAATTTTGTGTGATTGACAAATGCAGATTCGTCGAGATCATGGCTCCTGTATTTTCAAGAGACGCCTGGCGATGCGTGTGGCACATGATCCAGGTTCCTTATTTCATCATCTGTTTGTTCATTGTTCATTCATCTTCCCTTTATATCTGGCTTCCTGTCAGTCTTACCTGTATGCCTTACCTTAACTTTTATAAACAGAATGATTTGGTTCACGGTTGGGGACTTGACTTTGCACTCAGAAGATGTGTTGAGGTACGAAAGGGACACATGAAGCTTGTTTTATCACTCAAAAGACAGGTTTACTTAGTTTTAGTTATCTCATTTGTTGTATGACGAATCTGCGTATATTTTACACCGAAATGCAGCCTGCACACGAGAAGATAGGTGTAGTAGATTCTCAGTGGGTCGTTCATCAAACTGTCCCGTCCCTTGGCAGCCAAGTAAACTCTCTCTACGTCCCATTTTTTTCCTCTTCTTGATCTGACATTAACTTCTTTGCTCAAAATCCATTTCTCTTTTGCTTGCTGTAGGGTGAGGCAACAGATGGAAAAGCGCCATGGCAAGGGGTAACAAACTTTTTTAAGCTCTCTCTCTTGTTGTAATTGTGTGATGTGAGCAAAGACGCATAACTTTTGCAATAAGCGACTTTAATGTGTTTTTGTTTGTTTGTGTGGTTTTGCAGGTGAGGGACAGATGCAAAAAGGAATGGACCATGTTCCAGAGTAGAATGGCTAACGCAGAGAAGGATTATTTCAAATCCTTACAAGTTGAAGGTTCCTCCAATTCAACAGCAACCACCATTTAGTAGGTGAGTTGTTAAGTAGCCAGGCCGAGACGCTGACAGATTCAGTTTACAAAGTGTCTTGCATTTACATATAGAGTCTGTATATGTTAATGTAGTGGATGCTCATATATTTTTAGCTCACAACAAAATCTGAATAAACAAAAAAGATGATGAATGTCACAATCTTGATCTATTATAGGATGTCTGCATCCAGTGGCTTGTGATGTATTCAATGGTTAAGATTGCGGGTTTACTTGATCTGCAAGTGAATTCTTAATTGAGGAAAATATCAGTGCTCTTAAGATCATGCTGAATTTCTTGATTCAATCAAAATCATGGATTAGACATTAGTGGCTGGATCAACATTAAGAAACTTCCACTCTTCCTCACATTAACATATTTCACTTATATCTTTGCGGTTAATGCGGGTCTGATCCCTAATATTTAGCTTCCAATTAATATTATTTGAATTTGGTTTAATTTGTGTACTTCTTAGCACATTTTTTTCCAAGAAATTTCTCAGTCTTCGAAATTCCAACATTGGTTCGCTTAATTATTTCCCCAAGTATAAGAACACCCATGGTTGTAAAAAATGACTTTCCACATTGGTGATTCAACTCGCATCTGAATACTTTGAAAGGACCCGAAGAAATCTGACAAAATAAACCATAATTTACGGTACTTTTCAATTACTTAAAGCATCCCTCTTAAGACTCGCCAATGTTGAGTAGTAGGAATATTAGTCTAATACTCAACCTTCTTACAACAAAATACTATATTGAGCCTAGTGCTATTCATAACATACCTTCAACAACCAATTACTTGTGAATATTCGAGTTGTGACATTAGTTGTCTCGTATTAGGCATATGCTTTACACTCACGTCCATAAGAGTGCTTACTAGAGAATAATTATCACAATTATCACAATTAAACTTCCTAAGCATTTTCTCAATGTACTGATATTGTGTTAAAGATAGTTATTTGCTTTCACTCTTGATCTGAATTCCAAGAATCACATATACTTTCTCGTATCTTTTGTGGCAAAATTTGATGATACAAACACATTTGTAAAGTGTCAAATATCAACATGTCATCAAATGTACAAACAAATTATTACTCCATTACAAGATTCATCAATTTTTCTATATAATTTAACTTGAATCCACTCGATAAAATAACCTCATCAAACCTATTATGCCACTATTTAGGTGATTACTTTAGTTCATACAATGAATACATCTTATGCTCATTATCAGGCATAATAAAACCTTTGTATTGCTTTATATACATCTCTTCTTCCATAACACCATTAAAAAATGTCATCTTGACATTTATTTGGTGAATCACTATATTATTAATCACCGCCAAAAGTAATCAATAACTTTATTGAAGATATATTAGCAACTATAACACATGTCTAGAAATAATCAATATATTTTCTTTATTAAATCATTGAATAACCAATTAAGCCTTGAACTTGTGGATTTATTCATCAACTTTCATCTTCTTTTTGAAGATACACTTGCATCACAAAATCTTGAAACCGAGAGAGATCCAATAAGATGCTAGAATGATTTCTAAAGATAGAGTTCATCTCATCATTTATTGCTTATGTCCCATATGCAATGTTTGAGATTTCATTGTCTCACTAAATATGCTAGGATAATTTTGAATATGATATCAATAATAGTATTGGAAACCAATCTCATATCTTGACCCCTCACTTAGATAATTTTGAAAATCATGATCTAAAGATTTTTCAATATTCCCTCTCTTTCTCTTACAAAGATAGCTGACATGTTAGGAGGCACTAATTTTACGTCACCTTCCTAAGTTCCACTTGAATTAGAAACTAAATTCTTTGATATATGTATGCATAAAAAATGATTTTCATCAAATATTGCATCTCTTAACTCATGTACGGTATGAACCGATACAATCATTAGATTTTATGACATCAAATCTATAAAAATTTATACTGATCAACATATCCAATAAAAATACAATCATTACTTCTTTCTCTTAAGGTTTCAATTTTGAATTGGAAATAGTTTGACGGCAGTCCTACATTTTTAAATTTGAAGATAATAATAGTTTAGTTTTTTTTGTACCAAATTTCATAAAGGATAATCTTATTCTTTTTACTAAGAATTCTACTGTGCAAATAAAAAAGTTTGATTTTATTTTAGTGAAAGAAATAACATTTCTCTAAATATAAATAGAGAGGAAACATTTTTTATTTAAGAGTATAAAATAAAAATAAATTTAAAATGATTTTCTTTCGTAATAAAATTCAAACAAAATATAGAGATGAAATGGAAATGCTTTATCCAACATATACATGCTTTAAAAACTCTGCATCAGTCGATAGTTTTTCCAAACCGTGAGACGTTAAGTGAATGTCGATGTTTCCTTTTTCAATTCCCGAGTAAAAAATGAGTTTACCATCGCTGGTATTTCCATGTCCACCTCAAACCGCGATCGGTTTACCCCAACCGAAATCATTTCCATACACATCAAACCAATGAGAGCTAGAAACACCTATAGAGTTACTCTTAGGCTTAGCCAAATAATTTAGTATTTTCGGTTTCTTCACCCAATTCTCAGCGAACACTTTGAATTCTTCATCCGTTTGTGACCCCACACTTTTGTTTATTTGTAAAGCAGCCCAACCCAGCCCATTGTTAAGTATTTCTACGGCAGTTGTCGTCGCCGTTGTGAATCCGACCACATTCCCGAAACACTCTTTCTCAAGCGGAGGGTTTAACCTTCGTCTCATATATTTTTATAAATATATAAACTTAATCAACCCACAAACTATAATGTGAAACTTATTATCTCGTTGACAAAAAAAAAAACATGTTATATCAATTGAAGGAGGAAGAAATTATTTTGTGCACCACCGAGCTTTGCGACGGTATCGACGAAGCGATTATGGATACTGACAGTCCAGTACTAAGCAACCAATCTCTTTTTTTTTTTTTTCTGAACCAAATTCACTTACCAAATAATATAATAGATTATTATTTTCTAAGTTAATTATATAATTAATTATAAGAAAAATGAACAACTCATAAATCATGAGAGTTTGGAGCAAAGAAAAAGAAGAAAAAATCTTGATCACACAGTTCGAATATCTGTGTAAGAACAGATGAAGCAATAAGGAGCAAGAAGTGATAGAGTGTTTGTGTTGTGTGTGTAAGGAGGCGGAGGAGTATTAGAGTTGAAGCTTTTGTATATTTCTTAAGTGAGAATTACAAGGTATATATACAGATGCAGGTGAGAGTCGATGTAGATATAACAGTAACTCATTCAGCAAGGAGGAGTTGAATGAGTTAGTGTCCTGTAAGCATTTCTTTCACACAAGGTTGTCCTCTATAATAAAAAGTAGATGTTACATGATAATTAGGACACAATCACATATTATACAATCTACATATTCTAGATATTCTCTATGCTATCCGAAGATGAACAATGAGTGAGTTTTCCATGAGGGAACTGGATGGTGGTGGTTATATCCACTTCCTGAATTTCATGTGCTCTAGTTTGATAAAATTCTCTGCTTCTTTGTCAACATCCTCATCTTTTGCCATCCTCTCGCTCTTCACCTTCCTCAAATGATGAGATGACACCTTCATCACGTTACTCAAGTCTTCATACTCCATAACTTGATTCGGTTTCTCAGCCATCAAGCTCCTGTGATGGTGATGGTGATGGTGATGATGATTGTGGTGATGAGCTTTATGCTCAAGGAAGGTCTCAAATACCATTTTTATAATAACAAGTCTTGTTTTCTCTCCTCTTGTTGCTTGAGATACATTTCAAACATCAGACGTACTATTATATAAGACATAATTTAGGATTGAAGTCTAACGATAAGGCTGAATCCGATACCTTTTTTTCTTTTCCCTTTTGGAACAAATGTATAAATTTATTGGCCAACGTTTCTGGGGCCTTTAAATGTATATATAGATCACACACGTCTATTGTTGCATAACTTTATGGTTTAATATTTAACAACAACAAACGATAGGTACACATGACGACTAGCTTCAACAAGAACGAATAAGAACAATTTAACATAGAAAACATGAAGAGGTGGGCCAATGGGATTAGAGTATAGTTGCCACTTGCTAAGGTATATATGCTCATGCACAAACAACAAAATGGTAAACGGGAGTAACTGTTGGTTATTCGAGGCACTATATGCCTTTAATAATTGATCAAAATGGCGTGTCTTGACCGCAGCTTTAGCAAAGAACATAGGAAAAATACATGTGGCTATGTTTCAATCTAAGGCCTATCTTCGTCGTGAAATGGTCTCTTCAATCATGCATGTTGATGGAAATTGCATCTAATGCTTGCAAAGTTTGAAGAGTCTCTCTTAACACAGACCACGTAAGCTTGAGGGTGGCTCTTTGATCCATCCTTTTTATGAAGACTTTAAGTCAACTTCTATATTCCTCAACAGTTGAGATATTGCTACATGGTTATATGCCACCAACTATTTTGTATGAACGGTGTATTTTATTACTCTACATCGTTTTATCACAATTATTATATTACTCTACATAGTTTTATCACGAATATTATACTCTACATCATCTTGTGAAATCCAAAAAAATGTTATCAATGGCCGTTTAGCCACGCAATCACCGACTCGATCAAAATCGAAATAACCGATCTATAAACCAAACTATATTTTAATATGGTTTAAATGAATTCACTTTTTTATATTTGAAGAAAACTGACTTAAACCGAACCGAATCATAAAGGAAAAAACGATCTTAAACAATTCTTAAAAAAAAATAATTAAGATCTAACTTTATTTTTTTATTATTAATACATAATAAATAATAATATTATATTAATTTGGATCTTTTTTAAAAACTCACTCAAAATTTTCCCAAATAACTGAATTTTGAGAAACTCAAACAGTATTATGTTACTTTTTATTTTCTATTATTGTTGAAAAACTCTGAGAAACCATTCTTGGAATTGGAAGTTCTCTAATACAGTATACCATAAAAAACTAAATTTTGTGCAATCAAATCCCTCAACGTGCAGGGGACAATCAATGATAATACTTGCATCAATTTTTTTAACATAAGCAGCAACAACAACACTCCTGAGTAATCATAGGTACATCAAACAAGAACACTTTCTTTCTTTCTCTTTTTTTTTTTTTTTTTTATTTGTTAAAAGTCACATGTTTGGTTTTAGTACGACACTGAAACATGTTCATCACACACGCATCTTAATTATAGTTTTATTATTTGGTATACTTCACCATTATTATTATTTTATTTTGAACCGGCAGAGTAGTTCGGTGCAGTCAGAGTCCCTTACTCCCCCACCCGACCTTGTGGTGGCCGGCGCCATTGTTTCTGACTCGCCAGTTCTCCGAAGCCTTGACCACTACTGCATAGCCACTGCCACTGCCATGGCTGGGGTTCATGTAGACATGATGTGGTGGAACCTGAGGAGTCATAAGCCTGTCATGGTGTTTAATCCCGTGCTGCTTCATCCCGTGCGCACCGTGCTGCTTCATCCCGTGCCCACCGAGTTGCTGTATCCCGTGCCCACCGTGTTGCTGCATCCCGTGCCCGCCCTGGTATGCATCTTCATGCCTCTCCTGCCATCCATTACCCATATTTCCCTGCAAAATTACCAATGGTGAGACACAATACATAAATTATCAAACTTTTTAATAGGAGGGACAATTGGTGGATTTGCATATGACTTATCATGTCATAACAGATACCAAAATATATAAATCAGATTCCATAAATAAAATTATATAATTTTATATAAAAATATTTCAGCATAAGTTTCAGGACTTCTAAATTTGTTTTAGACACCAGTCAAAACATGTACGTAACCTAGTGGTGTGTACTACGGTTCAAACCCATATAATGCATGTTATTCAAAAAAATGGATTAAGACACTTTTAAAGAATATTCAATTATGTACAACATAACATGATTAGTTAAGTTGCGACACCTTAAAAGATAGCTTACATTGTGGTGAGGTTGAGCCACCGGAGGTGGGGGCATGAAGTTCATATGAGGTGGCTGTTGGTGGTGGTTGTTGCCGTGATGTGGCAACACAGTAGTGTGGTAGTTCCGGCTGCTCTTATAGAACTCCTCCCCGTCTGAGTCTGAGTATTCTTCATCACAGACAGGCATGTGAGCCATGGGTGGACGGCCGTGGTTGGACGGAAGCCTCATGTGGTGGTCGTAGTGAGCTTTACGGTCAAAGTAGCCTCCTTCTGACTCCTCATGATGCTCCTTGTGCTCCTCGAAGGCGTAGCCGCCGCTTCTGTGGTCCATGTGGCCGTACCCGTGCCCGTACCCTCCGATAAGTTTTTCAAGCATTTTTTCTTTATATATATACTTGTCTTAATTTTCTTTGATATAGATAAGTGAATGAAAATCTTTCTGGTGTCTCTATATATGTACAAGTCATGTAGTGTAGTGGTAATTTAAAATAGTGTTTGATATGATTCCCTCTGGAAATTTCTCTGATATCATCATGATATTTGGCTGAATCGTATTCTCTTTTCTACCACCACCATACCGAAAGTTGAGTAGACATATTTGTTCTGATTCCGCTCGTCTTTTTAATTGACAAGTCCAATTAACGTGGGAAATTCGAATTCTAAATTGACTGAATATATACAAGTGGAAGGATAACAATCAAACTGAGATTAAACCTACTCTAGTTCTATTTATTACGTACGGATTTTGATTTTGGTTTTGACTTTTTATTTTTATTTTGGTTTTGTATTAAACTCGGCAATCAATTCTATTTTAGAATTCGAACATGAAAAAAACCTAAATATAACTCCCTTTGAAATTTATAAAACCCAATTGAGAAAATACTCACAGAATAAGTGAAACAGAAGGAAAAAAGAACACATCACAATGTTAGGAAATCTTCTCCAAAATAACTCAAGGTTCATAGATTTTCTTCCAAAACTTACAATTTTTGCAAATTAGATTCATCATAGAAACACGAAAATAGGGTTTTCAAGCATGTAAAAATTATTCCTGGTCAAAATCTGCAACCCGGTCGGACTCCCAAAATTTGGTCTTTACTATCTGTTTGGTTAGTTGACTACCGGCCCATTTATCTTGGGGAACGTTTGTGAGACATGGACCGGATTGGACCGGACTGGACCGGGGAAGTGTTCCTCTCCCCTAACTTCCACATTTTGTTATGAAAAAAGTAGACCCGTCTTTTTTTTCTCTGGTTTTGATAATCTTTTCTTACTCCATTTTGATCTATAACTCTGATTCAAAACTTTGATTAACAACTACAGTAGAACTCTATATATTAATAATAGGTAAATTACTTTTAGTTGGACCAGAATTTGCATAATTGAATTCTAGAAAATAAGAATGCTTTCAGAATTGAATTTTTGGATAAGTTTCTTAATTTATAGTAAGTTTTTTAATATATCAATAATACTAACAAGTGGTCTGAACATCTAACTTTTAGGCAAAGATAAATGTAAAAATTTGATATTTTAAGGTTTTTGGAATGTCTTTCTCAACTAGTAAAAATGTTTCATGAATATTACGAAGAACTTTTTGAATTTAATTTTTGGATAAGTTTCTTAATTTTTTAGTACATTATTTTTAATATATCAAAAATACTAGCAAGTGGTCTGAACATTTAATTCTTAGGCAAAGATAAATATCAAAATTTGATATTATAAGGTTTTTGGAATGTCTTCTTCAACTAGTAAAAATGCTTCATGAATATTACGAATAAATTTTTTTGAATTGAATTTTTGGATAAGTTTTTTAATGTTCTAATAAGTTCTTCTTAATATACCAACAATGATACAATGGTGGTCACCTCTGAAACTCATGACATAGGTCTGGGGTTCGAATCCAACAATCTGCGATGTTATGCGGGATATTAAAGCCACTAGGCTATGTTGATAAAAAAATTATATATATACCAAAAATACAACTAAATAACATGAACATCTATTTTAGGCCAAAATAAATGTAAAAATTTGATATTTTAAAGATTTTAGAAAGTTTTCCTAAACTAGTAAGAATACTTGTTGAAATTAGGAAAGTTTTCCAGTATTAAATTTTTGGATAAGTTTCTTAATTTTTAGTAAGTTCTTCTAAAATAGGCAAAAAAGAAAATATAAAATTGTTTTGTAAGACCTTCCTGAAAACATAACAACTTTCAAGTAATCGTCTAAATCAACAAAAAAACACTTGCTTAAAAATCGATAAACATATATTGATACAAATGTCTTCATGGCAAATCGTACATAGCATCACCAACATACTTCTCGAGGATCTGGCACGCTAGCTTGTATGCATTTCCATCAACAATCTTGGACATATTATTTATTTCCCAGTGAGTGGCATTCAATCATTTTAAAGACAAAAATACCACAGTGGCCGCAAAAATTGTCTTAGGAATACCTTATGGTTTCTCTACTTGAAACGGAATCAGAACTTTTGTACCTAATATATGTGAAGTTTTTTTTTATACAAATACTTAATTTTAGGAAGTTGAACACATTTATGAAACCTTCCTAAAATATACAAGTGTAAAATTTTGTGTAGATTTATACAAAAACCGAAATTCATGTAGTCATATTACACCTTTAAGGAAATCTTTCTAAAACATATAAATGAGAACACTTTATAGCTATTTGTAAGAGAAATTTTCTTTTATAAAACTACTCAAATTTAGGAAGTTGTCCAACACATTTAGGAGAACTTCTTAAAACGTATAAATGTAAATTTTTATATATTTATAGAACTCAAATTCAGGAAGCCATATTATATTTTAGGAAGGTTTTACTAAAACAAAATTAGAAACAAAAAAAATTTTTGATTAAAGATTTGAAAAAGAGAATTTATGAAACAAATATATTTCAAAAAAAGTTGTAAAAAAGTTTTCTAAAAAATTCGATTTATTCAAAATTTTATTTTAAAATATATTTACAACTGAATAATATTAAGTTCTTATTTTTTAGATTTAAAAATTTATTTGGATCTCATAAATTCATATATTTATAAGTTGTGATTCAAATTTGTATTTATAAATTGATTTAGGTTGTTGACCAATTTTTTTTTTGATTTAGATCAATTATATCTAGAAAGGTAAACAAAATAGATTTTATGGGAAAATACAGTTTTTTAATTTTGTTGGAAATGTGATATCATAGTTTTCAAAATACAATTATGTGATTTTGACAAAAAAAATCAATTTGGATTTTTGGAAAAATATAATTTTATACTTTTGGTGAAAAATATAATTTTGCGGTTTTGGTGAAAAATATGATTTTGCGGTTTTGACAAAAAATAAGATTATAGTTTTAGTTTTTTGTGATAAAAAGGGATTTTGTAGTTTTAGCAAAAAAATGCTATTTTACGGTTTTTTGTAAACAATGTAGTTTTGTAGTTTTGGGATAAAAATATGATTTTACGATTTTGGCAAAAAAATGTATAGAAAATACAATTTTAGTTTTAGATAAAAAAACGTAATTTGTAATTTTAAAGAAAAAATCCGATTCTTTAAATGTCTTTTGCAAGATAATTGTAAAGCATTATTTATTCCATGTTTGTTTGTTCATATGGAATTTGCATCCAAATGCTCCATCTTCATAATGGTGTATTCACAATTTTATCTAAATAATGCACCAATCAAATATTATTTCACAATTTCATCTAAATAAAACATTTGAATGAGTAAATGAATATGACTATATGAAAAAAAAATAAGTTATTTATAAGTTGTGGAGCAAAATTTTCGAATGGATGTTATATGTTTCAAATTCCTGACTTTAAAGATAAGTAACTTTTCACAAAAACAAGTTAAGTTCAAGAAACAAATAAATATTAATTTGACCTTAGCTTCTTTTAAAATTTTGAAGTCTATACCAAATGTTTTAGTTATATTCTTTTTAATGGCAATTTAATCCTTCATAATAACTAAGGATTGCCCTCTTCGCTTTAACGATGATGGTGACAATGATGAGGCGAATGGGACAGGTCCAGATGGTGGGATCAAAGTTATTGAGAACAGTGTCGTAAATCAACTGGATTCACTGGCACTGGTTCAGGATGGTTTGGCCAATATCTGAGCTGCATCGTTGAGTGTGGAAGCAAGGATGGCTAAAGGAAAGTGGAAGAGGATGAGTTCACTGAAGTCTATGAGACTTGTGCTCGAGAAGTCAAAGGTCTCAACAAGAGAAGGAGATAGGATGCCAAGGAGTTGTTATCCTGTTAATGCTGATGATCGGGTGGTCCTGAACCCGGTCAAGAACAAGGATGATAGTGAGAAATCATTGAACTTTGGTTCTGTCAATCAAATAATAAACAGAGGTGCAGGGGGATCATGTACCTCCACTATCTTCATGAGGATATTCTCTAGGAATTGTTAGGGCCTAGATGGGTCTGCAAATCTAACGTGAACTTTGTTTAATGTGGTCTGCAAGTCTTCAATTTATAACTTGGTATCATATACTATATTTTTTTTCTAATTCAAACTCATAATCAGGCGAATCTTATATGGATTAACTAAAATCCATATTGATATATAATGCAATTTATTAGAAATCAGAGTGCATAAAAATAGTATACATAGAAAAATTGAACGTTTTATCTATCGGTTCCCAAGAAACAACTTGATTAGATTGCATAAGATGTAACATATATGTCCACACCAAAGTAGAAAAAGTGCTATAATATATTTCAATAATAAAAATTATGAAAAATCAAATTCTAATAGATATGCATCGCGAATTTATATGTATTTTTTTATAATCAGACAAATATTTCACGTCAAGAAATTTTCAATGTATAAGTATAATAAATAGTTTTTTTTTTTCATTCTTATATGCTGCTTCAATAATATTCTCACATTTTCATCTGGTGGTTAATTATTGACAAATTAACTCAAACATCTACACACAAATTGCCAACCACAATAATCTTAACGGTTACTTTTTTTTTAATAATTTCTTTTTCTTTGACAAAAAAAAACATCTCTTTCCAACCAATTCACTAACTAACAATAATTACAATCCACGAATAATGCCGCAATTAATTCTTTTAAATACCTCTTACTCATATTCAAAAACCAAAATCTATGTATTAATGTCATCTCTAAGAAAGAAAAAAAAATAGTAAAACATTACCCCGCGCAGAGCACGGGTATCAAATGTCTTATTCTTTAATGAAATAACACAAATGAACATGTATTTTGTGTGCAGAAAAGGAAAAATAATTCTAGTTTATCAATCTGCCCATTAAAATAATTTGACGAATTATACACTTACCATTTTGGTTATCTATTTAAATAACCGTAAAAACTGATTAGAAAATCATTATCTTCGTAAAAAAAAAAATAATTCTTCTCATATTTGACTTATGTGTTTAGAACTACTGTATAAAACAAAAATTTAGTTACATGGATGCATAAATATCAAATATGTTTCATATAAACTTTAAGAACAAAATAAAAAAAAGAATTATGACATTTTTCATTATCAAAATGATTCCAAACAACTTAACTAATCACATATTATAAATTCATTTCCTTCACAAGAAAGACAACAAATGTGGCTAAATCTAAACAAATAAGATAACAAGATCTATTTATTACAAGAAGTACAAAATCCAGCTCAGCTCCAATCGTGGAGGATATCTAATCGGGACAAAACGGGTTCCACATCCAAAGGGACCACCAGAAGCAGCCGTTGTCGGCTGGACACCCAGTCGGGTTACACTAACAACTTGTAAATCAAAATAAAATCAAAAAGTCATTATAATCTTTCCCTGCTTCTTTCACACGTAGAGTTGACATCAGGATAGGAACTTCTCACGCTATCCCCAAAACACCCTTCATCAAACCATTTTAACTACGAAACTGCCACCGGCCCCTGTGACCTTCGTCCTTAGTGGCCACTGATTGATCCAAGACAGTCTCTCGTCACACTCATGGGTAGACAATACCGACCGGAGCCGTGACGGGTTTTATAAATGTGTCCCCTCAACCACTGGTGCTCGCTTGGGGAGTTTAAAGGTACCAATTCTGACAACTCATGGGACATTGTTGTTTGTATCATAAGTTCTATGTTTTTGAACTTAGCCATATATATCAATTATCTTTGGATCTATCAAAGACAAAAAAAAAAAAAATTAAAAAAACTCCAATTTTTTTTATATATATATACACTTCTAATTTGTTAATTTGGATCAGTTCAACACACACACACACACACTTCTCCTCATTTGGTAATAAAAACAACGAGCAGCCTTCTTCTGCATCATCTCTCTCCACACTGTAAGTTTCTAATTTTAAAAAAAAAAAAAAAATCGTGCAAACTATTAGGCTGAATGTACTGTCAAAGACTTTTATCTTGAGCATGATCAAAACAAAACAAGTTTTTAATATTTGGTTCATGAGTTTCTATACCTTTCGATGGATGACATTTTACCGGTTGAAGTGAGATGCTGTTGACATTGTGTGACGGGGAAGCTTAATTGAGAAAAGGGATATATATATATATCTTTCTTCAAACCTACGACTTCTACTAATATTGAGACTATGTATATTATTAATCTTTTTTTCTAAAATTGAAATAATGAAATAGCAACCTCGATGATTGACTGAGCTTTTCATGTTTCTCTTTCTCGACCGTTTTATAATAAGATTGAATCGGAGAGGTGATATATTATTGTATATGTCAGTGTATGTAGTATTTTTAATTAAGTGAACCATAGAGAAAACTCCACTTAAACTGTTAAAAGTGATCAGAACATCAAATATAGAATCTACTTCTCTAGACTATATAGTTGATGTTAGGCTCCCTAACTTTTAGCATTGACCAGAATTTACATAATTTTATCTTGTATTGTGTAGATATATAAACTTTTTTCTTTTAGCAACTTCAAAAGAAGGTGTAAACTACAATCTGCATTATTTCAGTCAAAAGTAATTATTTGTATAGAGAGATGATCAAGTTTAACATTTTGTCTTTCTCTGAAAAGTAATTGTCTTTCAATGGTTTGCATATTAGCAGGCCTCCACTTTTCTCTGTTAAGAGTTAGCATATATGGGTAAATTCAGTATTTCTTATATATATATATATATTTATGTAATACTCGAATTATAAAATGTGAGGAAGAAAATTAGACATTTGTTATTTGATGTATATATGCCTACATCTATGTATACTTATGATATTCATAAATGCATATATTATCCCAACTTTTTTCATAAAATGTGTACACTCATTAAAGACAATACGAAAAAGAGGTTATTGTCGATTTCATTGTCGCACTTTGATATTATAACCCCTTTGATAATATGTGGTGTATATACAATATGGCTGTTTAAAATTCAAACTTTATTTTAATGATTTCATTATTTTAAATCAAAATCGTAAAGTAGTTATATGAAATGTCAACAATTTCAAATGTACTTAAGAGGTAACAACGATAACATAAATGTAAACTATACTAATTAGTAGATGTGAGGAAGAGGATTGGATGGCAAAGTGACACTACTATCTACTATGACTTGGACGTAAACCGATGTGGACCATGCACTACACTCTCGTTAATGTCATGTCATTTTCAAAAATATATGCGTTATATTTATATAACCACACTAATAAATAGTCAAAATAATAATCACAATTGAATATATCAAATAATATTCATAGGTCTTTCTACTATTCTTCTAGAGTTATAGGTCTACAAAACATTAGTTATCATGTCTGTTGGAATTAAATACGTAAAACTCAAACCACAATGATTATTTTGTTTGCAAAAAGTAAGGGCTTTGATTTTTTATAAGTTACTATCTAACACTAAAACTTATAGTTATTTTGCATAATCGACATATATCAAATGTAATGTTTCTTCATCTCGATACCACTATATATAAAGTTGACGTAAAGAAAACTTTTGTACCACCATATGTTCAATACAAAATCTAACATATCGATATCCCTCTACAAATATATAGTGAGAAAAGTATGACTCCGAGTAAAAAAACTCTTAACATATGAAATATCAATATACAAATCTTAAAAAATGTGTTTAACAATAAAAAATATATGGAGAGGCAATGATGAGGAAGATAGAAGGTGGGATAAGCAGAGAGGCACGTGGGATTGGCGATTCTCCTTTGCGCGCTGGCGAATGGCCTAAGCACTTTATTTTAACCCCAAAAACTTTTTTTTTTAAAAAAAGATCATTAAAAATAATCCCACTCTGTATATAGAATTAAAAATCCAAATTTTTGCATAAAACAAAGAAAACCAAAAAAAGTTGAAAAGTAGACCACTCTGCTTTCTTTTGTTTCTTCTCTCTTTAACCTTTGAATGATTGGTGAAGAGGGTTTTCTGGGAAACCGCCTCTTTCTCACAACATTTTCTTTCTCAAAACACAAAGAATTCTCAAGGCTGATGATCTGAAGAGTGTTGTTCTGTTTTCAACCAAGTGAGCTTTTCTTATTTCATGTTTGGTTTATGCATGGAAAAATGAGGAAACATTCTTGTTATATCACTAAGGTGTTTAGTTATCCAAATTCTATCTTTATCCTTTTTTTTCTTTTATTGCATTGATTTTGATTCTTTTTGTTTGTATGTCCATATCAGAATGGATATATGGAATTTGATTGAATGGACATGAACTTTAGTGGTGGCCTCAGTTTTTCTCTTTTATTTCTTACCCATTTTCTTTTATCTATATATCTAACTAAATCACTCACCACAATGACAAAATTCCCTACAGAAACAAAAAATCCCTCTTCTTTTTTCTCCCAACAAAAAAAAAACTCTGACAAAACTTTGATCTGTTTTGTCTCACTTGCAGACAGGAATTTTGTCAGGCTTGTTTAAGGAAGGAACTGTTCTTCAGGCTTTGGAGCCTTAGAAGAAGAAGAAACACTTTTGGAGTTTGGCCATTATGCAGATGAGTTTCTGAAGATTCAAGAACCTAATCAGCATCATAGATAAAGCCATGAAGTTTATGAAACTCGGATCTCGTCCTGACACTTTCTACACTTCAGAGGATTTAAGGTAAATAGTAAACCAATAGTAAAAAAGAAGAAGTTACAAACTTTGGGAAAAACTAATTTTGTTGCTTGTTGTAGATGTGTATCTTCGGAAGTTTCCAGTGATTTCACAATCGAAGTGTCAGGAAGCAGATATCTTCTTCACAAGGTGACCTTTCTTCCTTCTTCTTCTTCATCTTCGAGATTACTGTTTCGCTTTTAGATTTTACTTAATGGTCTTTCTTCTTGTCTACAGTTTCCGCTGCTCTCTAAATGCTTGAGGCTTCAAAGTATGTGTTCTGAATCTCCAGAATCAATCCAACTTCCAGAATTTCCAGGAGGAGTGGAAGCGTTCGAGCTCTGTGCCAAATTCTGCTACAGAATAACAATAACAATCAGCGCGTACAACATCGTAGCAGCGAGATGTGCAGCAGAGTATCTTCAGATGTCAGAGGAGGTTGAGAAAGGTAACTTGGTGTACAAGCTTGAGGTCTTCTTCAACTCATGCATCCTTAACGGATGGAGAGACTCCATAGTCACTCTTCAGACCACAAAGGCTTTTCCTTTGTGGTCTGAAGATCTTGCCATCACTAGCAGGTGCATTGAGGCCATAGCCTCTAAGGTCTTGTCTCACCCATCAAAAGTTTGTCTCTCACATAGTCATTCGAGGCGCGTTAGGGACGATGATGCTTCCTCTAACAGAACCGCTGCTGCGAGCAGAGGATGGTGGGCTGAAGATATTGCGGAGTTGGGGATAGATCTTTATTGGAGGACTATGATTGCCATTAAATCTGGTGGCAAAGTACCCTCGAATCTTATCGGTGATGCGCTTCGAGTTTACGCCTCTAAATGGCTTCCTTCCTTGCAAAGAAACCGGATATTAGTCGATAAGAAAGAGGATTCCTACTCAACTTCGGAAACGGATTCTTCAACGAAGCATAGGTTGTTGTTGGAATCTATTATAAGCTTGCTTCCTGCTGAGAAAGCTGCGGTTTCTTGCAGTTTCTTGCTTAAACTCTTGAAAGCAGCTAATATCTTAAATGCTTCCTCGTCTTCGAAAATGGAATTAGCGAGAAGGGTGGCTCTGCAGTTAGAAGAAGCAACGGTTAGCGATTTGTTAATACCACCAATGTCCTACAAATCTGAAATGTTGTACGATGTGGACATTGTCGCGACTATCTTGGAACAGTTCATGGTCCAAAGGAAGACAAGTCCACCAACAAGCCCTCTGAAAGGTAAAAAGGGAATGATGGATAGAAGAAGAAGATCTCGTTCGGCCGAGAATATCGATCTTGAGTTCCAAGAGAGTAGGAGATCGTCCTCTGCCTCTCATAGCACAAAGCTTAAAGTGTCTAAGCTTGTGGATGGATATCTCCAACAGATTGCTATAGATGTGAATCTACCGCTCTCAAAGTTTGTCACTTTAGCTGAGAGTGTCCCTGAGTTTTCAAGACTTGATCATGATGATCTCTACAGGGCCATTGATATATATCTTAAGGTAAACTGATATCTCCATTCTCATCCTTGTATCAGTTTGGTTTGTGCTTTGTAATTTAAGACAACCAATCATAGTCATTGTTGTGTTGTTACAGGCTCACAAGAATCTTAATAAATCAGAAAGAAAAAGAGTTTGTAGAGTATTGAACTGCAAGAAACTGTCAATGGAAGCGTGTATGCACGCGGCGCAGAACGAGATGCTTCCACTGAGAGTTGTGGTCCAAGTCCTCTTCTATGAGCAGGCCAGAGCCGCTGCAGCTACGAACAACGGTGAAGTCAAAATGACAGAACTTCCAAACAACATCAAAGCACTCCTCGCCGCACACAACATTGACCCTTCTAATCCAAAAGCAGCCGCTTTCAGCACGACTACTAGCATCGCAGCACCAGACGATCAATGGAGCGTCTCTGGTCTCAAATCTCCCAAATCAAAGCTCTCAGGGACACTGAGAAGCAAGCTAGCTGAAGATGAAGAGTTAGACGAGAGGTTTATGAACCAAGACGGAGGAGGAAGAACTCCGTCTCGATTTAAGGCTTTCTGTGCAATCCCTGGCCGACCCAAGAAAATGTTTAGCAAGTTTTTGTCCATCAACAGAAACTCCAACGACAAAAACTGAAAAAAAAAAAAAAAAACAGAACTGTTATTTTAGATCTTTAGAGTTAAAGAAAGAAAATGTTAAATCCTCTATATCTCTATGTAACTTCACAAATGTTCATTTAATCTCCAAATTAAAAATGTTAAGGATTCATATTACGTGTTTCGGATCCAGAAGGTCAAAGAAGAAAATGACCAAAACATTATAGAGTTGTCTGAAACAGAGCAGCCTGAGGATTTTCATGTTTGTTTGTATATTCTAAAATTCGTGGAGAGTGAAGTCAAATCTTCCTTTCTGTCTTGAAATAATCTGTTGTCTGCTACTTGATTTAATTAGGATATCCCAATTTATCGTATTCATATAACAAAAAAGATCTTGTTCATTAGTCAGTATGGAAGAGTTTTACATTTTTATAAGTTTTAAAGTATTTAACACAACATTTTTTTGGGTTAAATTTCGATCTTATTCTAGACAGAATGAATACAGAATATCTTAACGGCCTTGGATTTGATATGCAATTAAGTTTAGATATCATGATTCATTTATATAATAATGTCAACCACTATACCTATCACATGGTCTTCCTCTCACTAAACACGTTTCCAAGCTTTTGTACTAACTTCCAATATATTTTCAACAATTCCTGACATCAAATCATCCATGCATGTCACCAAATTTATTGTATAAATCCAACCTAATCTGTCCAAATTTCATCATGTTGATACTTAACTTTTGTCAAACACCATTTATGATTATTTTATTTTTTTTTAAAAAACAAGTATGTTACAAATTTGGCTACATACTATGGGTTTGAACCAAAGTAGTAACATACCGACGTCACTAACATAAACTATTAGACTACATGTTATGGTCGTATGAGTTTTTATAAGTTACGTTCCAATAGTTCGTGAAGATATATCAGACTCGTTTATATCTTATTGATCTAATCATTTTTATCAATAAGATATCTTTATTGATATAATCATTTCTTTATAATATTGATAAGATAAAATCAGCCAAAATTTGTAATGTCGACTTTATTGGTGTTTTCACATTTCATATAAGAAAAGGGGGGAATAAAGCACCGCCCAAATTAAAGATACAAAATGGCTCTTCTTGAGAAAACGATTTCGACTGTTTTTTTTAAACCTTAACCAACGAGCATTATATGATATGCATTGCCTCTTACCACATTTTATAACACCTCATCATTGCTTCTCTCTCAATGATTGATTATCACTTTTGAGAAAGAATAAAATTTCAACCACTTGTAAAGTTGTTTCCGCTTTGTGTTCTTTTGAAAGATGAGTCATGTCATGACTGATGAGTAGTTCGATTGATTTGCCAATCTAGCACCATGCCTTGTCTATATTGTAATTTTCTCATTAATTTGATTATTTGCCCTTCGACATGTCTTAAGAGACCAAACTATTTATGGTCAATATAACCTTTGAATATATAAATGGGACCTTGTTGTATAAAGATTTCGATCTTTAAGATATATATATTTTTTTTATTTACGTCGATATCTAAGATATTTAATTAAGGCATCTTTCATATTAATTACATATGTAATTAAAACTACGGTTCAACTTCAATCATCACTCTACTCATTGACCCTCGGATATGCACTAATATTTCTAATATGAGCAGCTTCCTCAAACTTGCATCTTTAAGGATAGCATCGGGTCTTCTTTTAGTTGAGGCTACGGCTGTGTTTGGTTTTATGATGTGGTCTTGCTTCCTCTTCTGCGTTTGGAGGATTCACTTTGTTTTTGGTCTTTTTTTTTTTTGGTTTCTATGGTTCTTCTGAGCATAGTAAAATTACACGTGTATATTTTGTTTTCTAACAAAATAAGTTAAGGCGTAAGCATAACAAATTTAAAAGTAAAATTGTACAGACATATGTTTAAGAAGCCAACTCCCCATCTATATTTGATTAAATTACAACAAACAAGAGCAGTGCCATGGATTCATCAATGAATCTATTAAGCGGCTCTAGGGGAATCGGATGGCTTAGACGGAGCGTCATGTAGAGCCGTGGCCTCGATACTCTCGGTACCTTGTAGTGAAAGAGTCTGGTGGATCCTACACCGAAATGAACTGGGGTGAGTGGTTGTTGAGCAAAGGCAGTTTGTCTTGGTGATGCTTCTTTGACGGGACAGCCCATTGGAGGCCACTTCCCGCGTGGAACTGTCATCGCCAGGAATCTCAATCATCATGATCCTTTCGTCGTTTTCCATTTGTTGCACCTTCTCCATTTTCTGGCTTTCATTAACAAGCCAAGAACACTTATTAAGAGTTGTAGTAATATTAGAAACCATTTTTTTTTTAAAAAAACAACATTTTTCTTCATGCATTTTATCCTAAAAAAGAAAAAGTTTATAGTAGAAATGTTAAAATGAGTCTGAAACCCGTTTAATAAATAGGTGGAGTTTAAATGGACGGTGTTAAATAGGCGGTGTTAAACAAAAGTTTTAAACTAGCATACTCCTTTAAATCAATTTATTAATGTGTTTTGAAAAAATATAAATGGGCCACCGTTTAAGCTAGCAATTAATTTATTTTTAACAACAATTGGGCTACTTTAGTAGATACGATAACTATTCATGGGCTTGGTCTAGAAGTCCATTTTATTGGAAAAAAAGGCAAAAACAATTTTATGAATAGGTGCATGAATTTGGGCTTTCTAAATTATTTAAACCATTTGCTTTTGAAGTCAAGGGCTAGCTTCTAAACTTAAACACGATGTGGACGAATCTCCATCCAACTTTGAATATCTTTTATGATGCTGTAACTATATATTATATCAGTTTTGTATAGAAGAAAATGAATAAGTAGTGAGATAGAAAATTAGAATACTCTTGTGATCTACAAAAAAACCTACAACTTTATAGAAGAAAATGTAGGGGTGGAAATAATTTCCGTCCCGTTCTGTCCTGTTTGGTTCTGTCCCGTACCCGTTCTGAAATTCCCGTTCTATATGGAAATTTATTTCCATCGTGGGACAAGTTTTTAATTCCCGATTGGAAAGGAGACGGAACGAAATGAGAATGAACGAAATGAGAATGAGAATGAACGAAATGAGAATGAGAATGAGAATTTCCAAAGTCTCGTTTTGGACAAACAAAAAAAATATATTTTATATATATTTATATATTTTATACATAAATATATATAGATATATTATAATCAAATACATCTAAAGTTTAAAGAATAATATAATTACTTAATTAGATTTCAATTAGGTTTGATTTTGTTTTCTCTATCAATTATGTTTTATATAAATTATCTTTTGTTTTTTTTAGGTTAATATAAATTATATTTTGTTCTTCTTTTTCAAATAATCAACTACGTGATACATCTTTTGTTCTTATTTTTTCTTAACAAAAAATATAAGTTCATTTTGATTAATTTATTGAGTATATATAATTAGATACGATGGATTTTCTAGTATCATCTTCTTTAGATTTTATTTTGTAAAATTGTAAACAAAATGAACTATCTACCCTGCATCGATGATGGATAAATGTATGCTTATATATATTTGTATCATCTGCTTTTAGTTTTGGTGTTGAATTTTATTTTTATTTTACTTATTGTGTTTTACATAATATTTTTATTTATCTAGTTTGAATCATGGTTCAGTATCTTATAGAACATGATTTAAAATTTAATTTATCATATTTTTAATATTCATTTTTCTGGGAATTCCCGTTCAGTCCCATCCTGTTCCCGTCTCGAATTTTAAATGAGACATGTTTTTTTATTTCCGAAATACCTGTCCCGTCTCATTCTCGTAAATTCTCGTTCCGAATTCCCGTTTGTCCACCCCTAAGAAATGTATAGATTCTTTGGGTAATCGAGTTAATTTAGTTTGAAATGAATAGGTGAATGCATGAACTCTTAGAGTTGTGACACGATTTATTATACGAAAGGTTTTAAGTGGTTTACGAAGGTAATTAATTATTCATTAGAATATGTTTTTATGTTTAGTTATGGACATTAATTTAAATATTTTAGATATCATATCTTTTAATCTAAAAGATATAAAAAATAGGAATAAAGATGTGTCTCATATAGCAATTTTTTTTTTGAAAATTTGAATTAAAACTAGATGGACCTAAACGTGTTTTTGAAATTTTGACAGACTTAAACGAACAAAACCTAAATAAGAAAAGTTTAAACAAATGATTTTAAACAAACTTTAAACGGACAGGATTCACCCGTCTTAACATCATGATTCACTAAAGTGTAGTTATTAACCATGAGCTAAAAAAGAATTACTAGACAATGATTAAAGAGAATATGTGATACCTATTAGTTTTACATTCTTTGATGCACTAAGATTTCTACTTTTTTTAGGAAATAGATTCTGGATTTTCATTTTTATTTTTATTTATTTTTCTTGAAGTAAATGCTTTTACGTTTTTAGTATAAGTTAAAATGAGATCTTGTTTGTGAAACATCCAAGCGAGAGTGAGTTTAGAGTGTTATCGAGTTCCACAAGAGAAAAAATGTTTTTTATATTTCCTCTTGGCTTTGCAAAGAACAATGTTTCGACATTTTAAAAAAAATTGTTTCCACATTTGGTGTTTTATAGTTCTGATTTGTTTCTCTTTATTAAAAGAAACATGAATATTTTTCTTTTTTAATTCTAAATTTTATCAATTTGTCCGGACTAAAGACGAACTCCTAACAATATGACTAAAACATGAATATTATAGAAATCGGATACGTTAAAGAAAGATGACGAGATTTTTTTGCGAAAACTTAGATGATATATATGCGGGATAGAAGGATGTTAAAGATACAATTTTGAACCTAGCAAGAACGGTGTGGCTACATCTCAACAAGACCATTGAAGAGGTGGAAGCTAAAAAGAATGGGAATCGCATATAAAGAACAAAATACAAACTCCTAAGAATATGTGATTTTTTGCAAAATGTAAAATCAAGTTTTGATGGATTTTTTTTTTAATTAATTAAAGGGGTTTCACAACCAAATAAGAGAAACATTCATAAAATAAAACCACACCAATATACATCTTACAAGAACCCAGCTTCATAAAATACGTATTGAAATAATAAGGAAAAAAAATATATATAAAAGATTTGAGTGATTTTTACATTTTCAATATACATTAAAACATTTTTTAAATCTTTTGTAATCAGTTGTATTCTAGATCTTTTTAATTAGTTGAATTTTTTGAAGCTAGGTATTAAAATAGGTTTTAATATAGCAAACACAAAAAAAGTTTACCTAATTTCTGTGATTTCTTTATTTATATTTAAAATCCTTAAACATCATTTAAGATAAAATAGAAAAGATATAAGGTTTAAAAATTCTATGATTTTCTCATATTCAAAAAATAAAACCTTGCAAACACATAAACACACCAAACTCTACAATTGTGTAGTCTCGAGCAATCGAGTGCCAACTTCATGGACGTCAAAAACAAGGCACGATTTTATGGTATGGACAAGACACAAGAGTGGGGATGAAAAACAAAAAAGAACGTAAAGGGTAAGTTTCTTATATTATTTAACGACAAAAAGAGGAACACGAGTCTAATGCGTCTAATTGACCAACGACTTGAGTCCACATGGCAGCCTTTTGACCTCTCAACGTTCAAAAACCGACTCTTTCCTCAGTTTTCTAATATCAACCTTGTTAAATAAAATGTCAAATTTTGTAGAAATACGTAGGAGCATCTATTTCTGACACGTAATTGCATCTCACCGAAAACACCGCCCTTGTCTCATTCTTTCACGTTTGTTTATAAACAGAGAGATAAGATGAAGAAAGAGTAGTCGTCTCTTCGTATAATAATATTCTCAAACCAATTCGGCGTTGCTCACCGACCTGATTTCTCTTCTACTTTCATACACAACTCGTGTCGTCTCTGTTAAACAGAACAGAGTTATAAAGGGTTTTCTTTGTTTGTCTCGGGGTTTGCGTGGTGGAAATGGAGAACAAGACCAATCATGGAAACGAGGATGGTCCAAAACATAGCCAAGTGGTGAAGATAAAGAGAGAATTTGAGAAGATAAGGCAGCCATCTCTGCAACAACCGGAGATGAGAAGGGTCCTCGCCGAGATCAAGAGTCAACGTTCACGTTCACCACTCGGCTTAGGAGAGAGATCTATTTCTGTTGGGAATTGATGTTACATGGTTGCCTTTGTAATCGACAGATAGTTAGAAGAAGAAGAAGAAGAAGAAGAAGAAGAAGAAGAAGAGGAGGAGTTTCTTAATAGTTGCAGAGTTTGTTGTATATATGTCTCCATGTAAATACGCTATTGTTTGAATATGATCGATAAGTCTCCCTTCTTTGCAGAGTAAACACTTTTTTTTTTAACTTCTTGTTTGATTTACCTTACTCTGGTATCCATAGTAGACGCCTTAGAATATGTAGATTTTCTACAGACCTTAAAGGTCAGTCTTACTTCGGGTCCAGGATCATCCCGATAATAATTATAAGAAAAAGAAATATAACGTAAGAAAGTAGCACAGGAGAGGGATCGATATAAACATAGAACAAACAAAAGCAAGAGCTTCCTCAAAACAAACCAAAAACTCTATTGAAAACACCAACCAAGGCACGATGTATGAATCTGGATTTACATGACATGTATGTGAGATATTGTCACTAAAGAAAACTCCTTGAGACAAAAAAAAAAAAGAAATTGTTTATTGACTCGACCTGCCAGAGAACAAAAAGCCTTGAAAAATGAAACAAAGCACATATGGAGCTTATAAGTTCTCTTGTGTCAAAGATGATCCAATTTGAAGCATTAGAGGATAAACTGGACTGAACTCTTTGTCCCCTCTCGACCTGATCTTCACTGCATAATCATCCAATGTCGCTTTTATCCCTTTCCAGATCTGATCCTCTCTTTGGTTATCAAGCCACAGTGAGTACTGCTTAGGACTCAGTCTGTTCTTCTGCATCGGTGACTCTAACTCGTCTGGGCCTCTCGTGTAGAGATGATGTAGGACGATGCTCGGTGCTAAATCTTGGATGAGATGAGATGATCCCATTTCAGATGTTTCCAAGAAAATTAACGGCCTAAATGCTCTAAGAGCTCTGTACGGTGCACCGAGTTGCTCCACAGGGAAAAAATTCTGTCCCACCGTGAGTTCTAGCTCGGCCATGTCTCTAGCCATCCTAAGTTTTCCCCATTCTGAAAGTGGTCGCACGAGGGAAGCATGCCTGATGTAGAAGATCAAAACCCTTGAAGCCATTTGTCTTGCAAGCTTAGTGCAAATTGATTCTGTCCCTGCAGTGTTAGCCGTTGCTGCGGAAGGTAATAGTCTAGATAGGAACTCCCTGCGGAAGTGAAGAATCGATCTCTGCAACTCCTCCATGTATGCGGAAGTGTTGTTGTCCAAGGCAGCATCATCAACACCAAAGTTTTGATCGTGGATTTGAAGAATGCATGACTCCAGCTGATCTCGCATTGCTTTAAACAATGGTGTAACTGGCTCGCATGCCGCAGCATATATCGCACCCAGATGAGGAGACAATACATCAGCAGCGATACTGGGAAGGTCCGCTACCATGGATGAGATATGCGTGTGGATTCCTTGCAGATGCTGGCATAATGTGAAGTTCCTGATCTGTGTTGAAGTTGCAGGACCTGTTATCTGACGCGTCTCAGGGCCTGTAGAAATCTGCCATATAAATGTAGCTGCGTTACATGTCAAACATCAAAGCATAAATAATGGTCTAACTTCTCTGTACTGCTTAACCCCGATTATAATATCAGCCAAAGTAGCAGCTTATACATGTAAATCTTAGTAGCAGGGGTAAATGTAGCTCTACTTTCCTTCATTTCTGTCTGGTGTTAGGAGGCAACTATATTAGCCGCACGAATTATTACTTTCTACCCATTCTACCCTTTACATCTGCATGCAACCTTATAAATTCGTAACTAATGAAACACATTGTATTCAAGCAGAACTTGATACCATACTCTTCAGAGTTTATAGAATCCATACTCAGTGTGATATGAGAATAAGAAGAGGACAATGGGTACCATATACCACCAATTAAGAAGAAAAATAGACGAGAAAAGAAGTTCAGGATACCTGGCACTCAGCTCGTTGAGCTAGGTTACTAAGGGCCTTGCCTATCTCACGCACAACTAGAAGAGTCAAACGACCATCTGGATGAACAGCCTCAATCTCGTCTTGAATGTGTGATAATAGCTGCGAGATCTGTTCTTTGGAAGGTAAGCTCCCACGGCTCGACATAGGGAATATCGAGTTCACAACATCTGACAAGCGGCCAAAGCATAGGGATAAGAACGCAGTCTGGAATATTGCAATGCATGAAACCAATTGTTCTTTCCTTTCTGAATTAATGGCAGGTAACACTCCTTTCACATCGCTGTTGCGGGAAATCCTTTCAAGAAGATTTTCTATCATAGACACGAGCTTCGGATATCCCATGGTGAATATTTCTTTTACAAAACTCGAAGCTGTGAACGCAGACTTCATTTGGCTAGTAAACGCCTTCACAAGTGCATCCCAGACTCTATCAGTTAACATAGGATCACCTTCCTATCATATATAAACACTTCATGTCAGCAATAAACCCCAAAAAAGGCTGGAATCTAAATTAATCAATAGCCCTGACATCACAGAAACACATTCCAAAGGGTTCATTTTTATGCTAAAAACTTGGAAGGATCATCTACTAAAGTTGATCAAACATCAATCATGCTCACTAAAAGTGACAAAAATCTTCTCATCCACATCCAAGAACACTCTCTCTTTCGTCCAATAATCTAATGCAGCTTAAACTAACGACTAAAACTCTGGGAGCCTAAGATTCAAGTAAAATTTCAATAATTCCTTACCTTGATGACTTCGTCAAGAAGAAGGACATGCGTAAAAGGATCCCTCTTCTTCGACAATACACGCTGCAAATGCCACACAGCGACTACAAGTGAATACAACTGTTCCATACAACTCGCCATCCTCTGCCACAGCGCCTCCCTAACCTTAGCCCCGCCGCCAATGTGCGGTGCTCCGCTAGACCTAATCCCTCCTGGCCCGAACCCACCACCTGAGCCAGAAGAAATCGCTTTCATGTCCATAGCAACGCTCACACTCTTCACAGCCATGCCCTTGTACTTGTTCACCAATTGATCCACCGTATGCTTCAGCTCTCCAAGGTTATAGAAAACCTGCAACCCAGTTCCCACTTCGGCTTGATTCAGCCCTTCCATGCCTCTTTCCAACACTTTGATCGCTTCGGATCTCAATATCTCCCCAATCTCGTTGACGAACTTGATTTCCTCGTCGATAACGTCAATGCCAAATAGATCGTACTCTTTACACATTGTTAAGATCTCGAAATGGAGCTGTGCAGCTTTGGTGAGATCGATTTTTTGTGGATCCGAAGAATCCGTGAGATGGCGAAGCTTCTTGGCAAGACGTAGCGTACGGACCGAGTGAGAAAGCAACTCTGCAGCGGAGTGAAGATTCGATAGGTGAATAGATTTGGAACGGATGGAGCGTAGAGGTTCAGATAGATCGGATCGGACACGGAGGATAGAAGATTGAAGGGAGGAGACGGAGGAGCGAAGAGAGGAGAGAGAGATGTCGGCGTGGGAGAGAGAAGATAGCTGGGAGAGCAATTCAGGGTGACGAGATACAACATCGTGACGGAGCTGCGAATCAAGGAGAAGGATGGCTTGGTGGAGACGCTCGGCGGTGGAAGCGGGAGATCCAGAGGAGAGAGCGGCGGAGGAGAAAGATGAGGAGGAGAAGGAAGCAGAGAGAAATGGGGCGAGAACGGGATCGTTGGCGAAAGAATGTAGAGGTGAAGAGGAGGCAGAGGAAGAAGTAGACGGTGGTGGTGGTCCGGAGAGTGAGGAAGGAGGAGGATTTTTGAAGGTTGATGGAGACGATGATGGTGAAGAAGGAGGAAGTGACATCATCATCTCGCTCGTTTCTTTTTTCTCTTCTACGAGTCCGTCGCGCGTCTTTCTTACTTACGAGTTACAAATTAAGATTACTAAAACTTGTTTAAGTGTGCAATGATCACCATAACCAACCAGACCAATTTTTTCCATCTTAATTTGATTGACAACTTTTAAATCCATATATTTATAATTTGATTGTAAAAGTTTATACTAAAATGTTTATAACTTCCTAAATCTCAAGACTGACTCTGAATTGAGATAGACTTCTTTCACTTATTCTAGCTCGTAATTCACTTGGATGGGTTAATAGATGGATCGACTTGGATGAGGCAATCGTCCTTGATGTCGGTTTAGGAACCGGTTTGTCGTGTACCGGACTTTGTGTTGTCTCTAATCCTTCTACTGTATTAACTTTAGAATGAGAAGAATATTCACAAAAAGTTGTTAATTTTTATCTGAAAGTGCTACATCAACGAATTTCCCACAACACTAATAATCTGTGTTTAATTAAAAAGTTTACACAAAAATAAAACCAAATCACTTAAACTTTTGTGTCACCTAGGCATATGAAGGCGACTTATGGGGAGACGTGTCAGTATGTAATTGGCAAGCATCGTCACCGTCTTTCTTTAATCACGTCAAAGCGTACGACACATGCCACTCATCTAAACGCCGTTACCAAAACTGCGTTCTGCGTCTCGACAACAATCCCCTCTCCTCTGTCTCTCTGCTAGTCTGCTCTCCCATTTTGTGACTCCATTTTTTTCTGAATTATTTTGCTTCCTTTTAGGTTTCTTTTTTTGTATATGTTTTCGCTTCGTCTCTTCTTCATTGTTCCTATTGCGTCTACGTAAGACAATGGTGGTTAGGTCCACCGGGAGAAAACTCTCGTTTGAGATTCTCAGCCAAAGCTGCTCCTTTGACGACGACACACTTCCGTCAATTCACCGATCCAGCTCAGATCCGATCAGCGGAAACGACGCTGCGGAGTCGCCTAGGGACTACGGGAAACGAAGGAGACACAGGAAGAAGAAGCACAACAACAAGGCGGCCAAAGTCGAGACTATTCCGGAGAATGGCGATTCTCAATTCTCGGCGATCGCCAACGGCTCCGTGGAGGGTTCGAGTTGGGCTTCCTGCGATTTCGGAAATTCCGAGATCGATGGAGAAAGAGCGATTTTTGAAAACAGATTGAATTACTTTGGCGGTGGCAGTGCTGGTGGTTGCGTCGTAACGCAGACTGTAAACCATACTGGGTTCAATTTCGGCGAGCTAAGGCAGAGGAATGTTAACGGGAGTGTCGACGGGAGTAACGATGAGAGATTCTCTGAGACCATGACTTCTGATAAGAAAATATACGCGGAGGAGACCTGTGCGGAGCTAAGCTCTTCTGAGAATCCTCCGTTTCAGGAAGTGCAGAATCAGTTTCCAAGAAGTGAGACCAATGGGAATGTAGTGACGAGATTAGACACAGCAGCTTCTTTGGACTGGAAACAGCTTATGGCGGATGATCCTGATTGTAAGTTCCAAACTTTTGTTACTCTCTTCGCTTTGATTACCTCTAATGCGTTTATGCTCGACTATAATGTCTGCTATTCTTGTCATTAGTTCTTTCTGCTGAGACGAGGTCACCTATGAAGTACTTTATGGGGGAAATTTATGGTGGGGTCTCATTACGGAGCACAACGACGTCTGGGAATGATATCGAACGCGAAAGAATATATGATACAATCTTCCGCTTGCCATGGCGATGTGAAGTGGTAAAATTGGCCCTCCCCTTCTCTTACAGATTGTAACGTTTTTTAGTTTAGCCATGGTGTGTTACTTATCTCTAACTTGATAAGTTTCTATGGGTGGCGATGATTTTTCACATTTTAAAGAATTTCAATGCAGCTTATAAATACTGGCTTTTTTGTCTGCGTCAACTCATTTCTGTCATTGTTGACAGTCATGCCAATAAGAGTCCTGCTGATATTCTGGGGTGCTTTTAAGAATAGGTGAGTCATTTTTAAATCCTTCCTTGATAATTATCACGCTTAATATGTTATCAACTAGTCTGTATTACCATAATGTGGATCTTTGAAGCAACTTTAATATGCCTTGATCATACTATTCGATATACACCTGATTCTGCTGTTCCCTTTGTGAGGAAGTAACTTAGTTATATTTGTGGCAGGCAGTTCAGGAGGCCTTCCTCATCGGAGATTTCTGATCTTGCTTGTTTTCTAGTTTTGGCTTCCGGTACCATCCTTCTTGGGAGAACAGGTGTGGTAAAAAGCTTTTGATTTGCTTAAACTTGTAATGTATTTAATGTTTTATCTATCAAAACATCTGCAGAGTTGCATAGGGGATTACTTAATTAGTTAATGTAGATGGACAATAAAAGTATTTCTGTGAAATAATGGATTTTTCTGCTCAGCTCATCAAAGAGATGAGGAAATGGATTCTCGAAACAGTTCTCTAATTTGTTTCTTTTTGCTTTTATTGTCTCTCTTTGTTTTTTTGCACAGATATCAGCCTAATTTACCACATGATTCGTGGTCAAAGTACCATAAAACTATATGTGGTTTATAATATCTTAGAGGTAATGTATCACCCTTTTGTTGTATGTTTATTTCAGTTTTCTTCCTTGGGTCTCTTACATGTTTTTGTCGGTAGTTCACTGCTTCTGTCCAGTGTACCTTCTTCTTTATCCAATTGGCACTAATATTATATTTCAGATATTTGATAGACTCTGTCAAAGTTTTTGTGGAGATGTTTTTGGGGCCCTATTTAGTTCCGCAGCGGCACTGGCTATTTCCCCTCCAGAGAAACTGAGATTTTGTACTTGTAGATTCGGTTCGGACCTGGCATTAACTATGGCTGCGTCAAATATCCTCATTAATTGATTGCTAATTTGATTTCTGTTAGCTACTTTCACATCTTTATTCTGTCGTGTCCTTAACTGTCTTCACTTCTCCATTCATTCATTCTGTTAGCTCAGGCAATTACGTTGTCAACTTGTATTGTTGCTCACAACAATGCCTTGTTGGCCCTTCTGGTGTCAAATAACTTTGCTGAGATCAAGAGCAGTGTCTTTAAGCGTTTCAGCAAAGACAACATTCATGGTCTAGTATATGCGGGTAAGCGTTTACTCTATTCCCTTTCTGGAATTTTTCTGTCTTGAATAATAATATTCCTCCTACAGCTTTGATCATCAGCTTAATTCTTTTTCAACCACCTTTGAAGATGGGGTCGGATTGAGACTGTAATTCCAGCTTTTAACTTTGGTTCTTGACTGGTATGTTATGGTTTCCTTACAATTTTTCTACCAGATTCAATAGAGAGATTCCATATATCTGCGTTCCTTGTGTCTGTTTTGGCTCAAAACATTCTCGAGGCTGAAGGTCCATGGTTTGGAAACTTTATCTACGTAAGTGTTCTTACGTCACTGGTATTGATAAATTACATACAAGTCTCTTTCCAGGTGGCTCATAAGTAATTTTACTTGGACTCTGCAGAACGCTACTATGGTCTTTTTCTGTGAGATGATGATAGACATCATCAAGCATTCATTTCTTGCCAAGTTCAATGGAATCAGACCTATAGCGTACTCTGAGTTTCTTCAAGCTCTCTGCGAGCAGGTATAGATGATAAAAGCTTCTCCCTCCCTCTCTCTCTCTCTCTTGTTGTTCCATTGGCCCTATAAAATTCCATTGCTGTGTCGAGTTTTGTGTTTCTTACATCCATTTATCCTTCTCTGGTAATCCTCTTTGTCAGACTTTGAACATTCGCCCGGAAGATAGAAAGACAAATCTCACCTTCGTTCCCATTGCACCCGCTTGTGTGGTATATTCCTCTTCCCTTTTTGACCTAGAAACTCATGAAAGACAGGCTTGTGTTAAGTCAAAAAGAAAAAAAAGATTGAAATAAGCGAGTGTTTTTGGGCTTCAGGTGATCAGAGTACTGACTCCAGTATATTCAGCACACTTGACTTACAGTCCCCTCCCATGGAGAGTGTTGTGGATGGTCTTTTTATTTGTCATAACATATATAATGCTCACAAGTCTCAAAGTTCTCATCGGCATGGGACTTAGGAAACATGCAACTTGGTACATTAATAGATGCCGAAAGCGAAACTCCTCCCATCTACACAACGATTAGCCTGACTGAGAATTAAGAAAGGTTTGCATGTGGTAACACCTCAGCATGATGGAAGTTGCAGGAGAGTGGAGGAAGCGGGTTCCACTCAACTCCTATCGAATGTACAACTTTGTTTTGGGCTATGAGATCATCGTTGTGATCTTATACATGTTTAACAGTCGATGAAGCGATTTTGGTATCGTTAGGCAAATATATGTACAAAGAGACCCCATCGATTATTTGGCAAAACAAAAGCTAGAAATAGCCATACTCTTCTTCTTCGTCAGAGGACAATAAAATAGTAATACTCTTCGTCCATTAAGTTGTATATTTCATTAAAACATGATCTAGAGAGATAACTGAGAAGATTCGAAGGATTAATTCTTTAGATCCTGGGCCAAAGTGTTGATTGCCAACTTCATACCAGCAGAAAAGTCAGTGGGAAAAGTTGTTCCAAAAATATAATTTCCACCGTAAACATGTTGGATCTTATCCTCGCCGGTATTATATCCCTCGTTCGGTATGCATCTTTCATAACCAGTTCGGTTTACAACCAACACATTGACTAATTGATAATCGTACCGGAACACTGCAATGCAACATTACACAAATGATACCGTTATATTTATAGCCATCGGAACCATAACCGTAGCTGATGATTGAGCCATTTGGGTTAATTGAATGATGATGGCTTAGACCTTTTTTATTTTTTTTGTAGGAGACATATGAATCTTTGATTGTTGAAGACATGAATATGGAACGATACCGTTGATGAGTAAATCAAAGAGATTTTAATAGGTTTTATAGCGGCAGTGTTATCATTGGCCATACTTTCTATTAAGTAGGGCTGGGCAAATAAACCGAACTTGAAATTCGAACCCGAACCCAAACCGAAGTAACCAGTTTGGTTCGGTTCCGGTTCTTTTCAAAAACCCGATCAGTTCTTGAATTTTGGTAGTTCGGATTCGGTTCTGTTGTGATGCACCTAAAAACCCGATCGGTTCCTAAATCAAAGTAGTTCGGATTTCAGGTTCAATTCGGGTAAACCGAATTAAACCGAAGTAAATAAAAATATTTTATTTTATTAGGTTTTTTCTTCTTTTTTCTTGCTGTTTTCTTCAATCGGAATTTTTTAGTTTACGTAATTCAATTAGGAACCGAACCCGATAAATATATGGGTACAAAATGAGACTTAAAATATAGTACTAGAACCGAACCGAACCCGATATGTATAGAACCAATCCCAAACCAAAATAGAGAATTACCCGAATGGGTCCTAGACTTCTAAACCCAAAATGCCCAAAACCCGAAATATTCGAACCAAACCCGAACCGAAACCCGAACGCCCAGGCCTACTATTAAGGATTTCTCATTTATTTTATAGAGACTTAAAACAATTTCCATACAGCTTATTTTTTTTTCCGTCTATTACATGATTTACGTCATCATAATTTTTTATACTAAATCAAAACAGTGAATATGTGGCTATTAGTTATAAATTTTAGAAACCTAATTAATCATTTCTTTATACCAAATTTGATTAATTTAAATATAATTTCAAACTTGAAATTTTAACTTTTGATTAGTATTATCTAGGTTTTGTATTTGTTAAACTACACTTACAATTAATTTTGTTAAAAATATAAATATTTATACAAAGTGTTGTTATCTGTAATACCTTATGTTGATGTAAACTATTAGCTATATTTTAATTATATTTTAAGTTTTATTGATGGTGATCTATATAAGTTAACACCTTATTTCAACAATCTTGCCAAAATATAAATCTTCTCCACGTAAATTTGAGAAAAATCATTTCTCAAATAATATTTATGATATTTTAAAATTTTAGTAATAATAATATATTAATGGTGATATATATAAGTTAATATCATATTTCAAACATTTTGTTAAAAATGCAAATCTATATAAATGATATTGTCCATGTAGCAATTATTTTTTGTCATGTCATAATTGTTTTTTTGAAATTATATCAATTTTTGAGAATAAATGTATGGTAATGATACATTAGCAAGAAAATCACTTTTCGAATAATCGAATTATGTTTACGAATTTTTAAGATTTTAATAATAATGATATATTATGATTTCTTTTAAAATAGTGATATATACATGAGTTATTTCTATATTTCAAGAATCTTATCAAAAAAAGTTTTTTATATAAATGATAATGTTTATGTCTCAATTACCATGATGTTATGTTATAATTTGTGAAAATTTATGTTACTTTTTATGATATTAAATATGATGATAATATTAGAATTTTTTTTAAAAATTTCACTTTTTAAATAATGTTAAAAGATTAATAAAGTACGAAAAATAACTTATAAAACATAAAAGTTATCAGATAATATTTTATTGATGGGAGAGTTTTTGACTGAATGTGGTACAAAAACAACTCATACAATAATAATACCACTTTCAACTAATTACTTCTTTTATTTGCTTTAATGGCCATCTTCAAACCGGCGGAACAATCAGCAGGATCATATGTCCCTATGTAATAGCTAAAACCATACGGAAGTTGGATCTTATCGTCACCGGATGTGTACTCTTTCGCTCCATCGTTCGCTATACATGTTTCATAACCGGTTCGATTTACCACCAACAAATTGCTTGTCTGATAATCATATTTGAATTCTGCAATGCAACACCACGTTACATCAATATAAATCTATTGTCTTAGAAGGATTTACACTTTTAATTAGAGTTGGTTCGATGAACCAAAACAGGTGGATTAAACCAGTTTGGACTCTGATTTTGGTTGGACTAGATCACTATTCTAACATACCACATTAATCTGATTATAATAGATTGGACTGGACTGAGCTGATTTATCCAGTATATCCTCCCTTATGCCACTAGACTATTAATAGATTTATATATCAGTTGATAATATTTTTTTCGGTATCAATACATACCCAGAATATCACCAGCGTAGAAGGTTTTGCCTCGTGCCCAAGTTTCCATCGGAATAACCGGGTCCCAACCATCCGCGCCTCCGACAACGTAGGTGGTCGGCTTTTGGGCATGGGTCACGTCGTTGGCTAGAAACAAACATAAAACCGTCATGAAAATAGCCATCGGTACCATAGCCGCAACATATGCAATATGTACGAATAATTGAGCCATTTGGGTTAAAATTAAAGGTTCTCACTGAAGTAGCCAATACCTTTGTGTTTATATATATAATGACACTTACTGATATATATTATTTGACTTGACTTGTAAACATGGTTATGGAAGAAATATAAAATATATATATATATATACAGGATATAGTCTATGGTAGTGCATACTACAGTTTTGTAAAGTTAATATCTTAGTCAAACGATTTTGTCCTTTTAAGGGATTTGTGGATTGCATATTATAACTATATTTTGTTTGCAATTTGTTGTAATAAACTGATAAATTCTTCTTCTGCATTATTTGTTATTCTTTATGTGATAACTAAACATTAGTAATTAATTAAAGTCCATCATTATTTTTTTTGTTTACAATAAGCTAATATTTATGAGTTTTTTAAATTTTATTAATAATGATATATTAATGATGATATATATGAGTTATTACCATATTTCAAACATTTTGTTAAAAATAAAAATATATATAAATGATATTGTCCTAGCAATTATTTTTTTGTCATGTCATAATTTTTTTTAAAATTAAAAAATATATCATTTTGTGAGAATAAATATGGTAATGATACATTAGCAAATTTGAGAAAATCACTTCTAGAAAAATGTTTATAAATTTTTAAGATTTTAATAAAAATGTTTGGAATCATGTGGCATAATGGTGGTTACCTATGAAACTCATGACAAATATATGAAGTTCGAACCCAGCACTCCGCAATGTTAATGAGATATTAAAGCCAATAAACTAAGTTGACAAGAAAAAAAAATTATAAATTAAAAATGATTATATATGATTTCTTTTAATGGTGATATATGAGTTATTACTATATTTTAAGAATCTTATCAAAAATATTTTTTTGTATAAATGATAATGTTTATGTCAAAATTGCCATAATGCTATGTTATAATTTGTGAAAATTTATGTTATTTTTATGAAAATAAATATGATGATGATATTAGCAAAATTTTTAAAATTTTCACTTTTCAAATAACGTTAACAGATTAATAAAGCACAAAAATAATTCATAAAACACGAAGGTTATCAGATAATATTTTATTGATCGGAGAGTTTTTAACTAAATATGTTACAAAAACAACTGATACAATAATAATATCGATTTCAACTAATTACTTCTTTTATATTGCTCTGATGGCCATCTTCAAACCGGCTGAACAGTCAGCATGATCATATGTCCCTATGTAATAGCTAAAACTATACAGAAGTCAGATCCTATTGTTACCGGACGTGTATTCTTTCGCTCCATTGTTCGCTAATCACGTTTCAAAAGCGGTTCGATTTACCACCAACAAATTGCTTGTCTGATAATCATATTTCATTAAAACATGATTTAGAGAGATAACTGAAAAATTTCGAAAGATTAGTTCTTTAGATCCGGGGCCAAAGCGTTGGTTGCCAACTTCATACCAGCAGAAAAGTCAGCGGGAATAGTAGTTCCAAGGATATAATTTCCACCATAAACATGTTCGATCTTATCCTCACCGGTATTATATCCCTCGTTCGGTATTCATGTTTCATAACCGGTTCGGTTTACAACCAACATATTAACTAATTGATAATCGTACCGGAATACTGCAATGCAACATTACACAAATGATACCGTTATATTTATAGCTATCGGAACCGTAGCCGTAGCTGATGATCGAGCCATTTGGGTTAATTGAATGATGATGGCTTAGACCTTTTTTATTTCTTTGGAGGAAACATATGTACATGTGAATCTGTGATTGTTGAAGAGACCTGAATATGGAACGATACCGTTGATGAGTAAATCAAAGAGATTTTAATAGGTTTTGTAGCGGCAGTGTTATCATTGGCCATACTTTCTATTAAGTAGGGCTGGGAAAATAAACCGAACCCGAAACTCGAACCCGAACCCAAAACGAAGTAGCCAGTTCGGTTCTGTTCCGGTTCTTTTCAAAAACCCGATCGGTTCTTGAATTTTGGTAGTTTGGATTTTGGGTTCGGATTCGGTTCTGTTGTGATGCACCTAAAAACCTGATCGGTTCCTAAATCTAAGTAGTTCGGATTTCGGGTTCAATTCGGGTAAACCGAACTAAACCGAAGTAAATAAAATATTTTATTTTATTAGGGTTCTTCTTCTTTGTTCTTGCTGTTTTCTTCAATCGGAGTTTTTTAGTTTGGGTAATTCAATTGGGAACCAAACCCGAACCGAACCCGATAAATATATGAGTACAAAATGAGACTTAAAATATAGTACTAGAACCGAACCGAACCTGATATGTACAGAACCAATCCCAAACCAAAAATAAAGAATTACCCGAATGGGTCCTAGTCTTCTAAACCCAAAATGCCCAAAACCCGAAATATCCGAACCAAACTCGAACCGAAACCCGAACGCCCAGGCCTACTATTAAGGATTTCCCATTTATTTTATAAAGACTTAAAACAGTTTCCATACAGCTTATTTTTTTTCCGTCTATTACATGATTTACGTCATCATAATTTTTTATACTAAATCAAAACAGTGAATATGTGGCTATTAGTTATAAATTTTAGAAACCTAATTAATCATTTCTTTATACCAAATTTGATTAATTTAAATATAATTTCAAACTTGAAATGTTAACTTTTGATTAGTATTATCTAGGTTTTGTATTTGTTAAACTACACTTACAATTAATTTTGTTAAAAATATAAATATTTATACAAAGTGTTGTTATCTGTAATACCTTATGTTGATGTAAACTATTAGCTATATTTTAATTATATTTTAAGTTTTATTGATGGTGATCTATATAAGTTAACACCTTATTTCAACAATCTTGCCAAAATATAAATCTTCTCCACGTAAATTTGAGAAAAATCATTTCTCAAATAATATTTATGATATTTTAAAATTTTAATAATAATAATATATTAATGGTGATATATATAAGTTAATATCATATTTCAAACATTTTGTTAAAAATGCAAATCTATATAAATGATATTGTCCATGTAGCAATTATTTTTTGTCATGTCATAATTGTTTTTTTGAAATTATATCAATTTTTGAGAATAAATGTATGGTAATGATACATTAGCAAGAAAATCACTTTTCGAATAATTGAATTATGTTTACGATTTTTTAAGATTTTAATAATAATGATATATTATGATTTCTTTTAAAATAGTGATATATACATGAGTTATTTCTATATTTCAAGAATCTTATCAAGAAAAGTTTTTTATATAAATGATAATGTTTATGTCTCAATTACCATGATGTTATGTTATAATTTGTGAAAATTTATGTTACTTTTTATGATATTAAATATGATGATAATATTAGAATTTTTTTAAAAAATTTCACTTTTTAAATAATGTTAAAAGATTAATAAAGTACGAAAAATAACTTATAAAACATAAAAGTTATCAGATAATATTTTATTGATGGGAGAGTTTTTGACTGAATGTGGTACAAAAACAACTCATACAATAATAATACCACTTTCAACTAATTACTTCTTTTATTTGCTTTAATGGCCATCTTCAAACCGGCGGAACAATCAGCAGGATCATATGTCCCTATGTAATAGCTAAAACCATACGGAAGTTGGATCTTATCGTCACCGGATGTGTACTCTTTCGCTCCATCGTTCGCTATACATGTTTCATAACCGGTTCGATTTACCACCAACAAATTGCTTGTCTGATAATCATATTTGAATTCTGCAATGCAACACCACGTTACATCAATATAAATCTATTGTCTTAGAAGGATTTACACTTTTAATTAGAGTTGGTTCGATGAACCAAAACAGGTGGATTAAACCAGTTTGGACTCTGATTTTGGTTGGACTAGATCACTATTCTAACATACCACATTAATCTGATTATAATAGATTGGACTGGACTGAGCTGATTTATCCAGTATATCCTCCCTTATGCCACTAGACTATTAATAGATTTATATATCAGTTGATAATATTTTTTTTCGGTATCAATACATACCGAGAATATCACCAGCATAGAAGGTTTTGCCTCGTGCCCAAGTTTCCATCGGAATAACCGGGTCCCAACCATCCGCGCCTCCGACAACGTAGGTGGTTGGCTTTTGGGCATGGGTCACGTCGTTGGCTAGAAACAAACATAAAACCGTCATGAAAATAGCCATCGGTACCATAGCCGCAACATATGCAATATGTACGAATAATTGAGCCATTTGGGTTAAAATTAAAGGTTCTCACTGAAGTAGCCAATACCTTTATGTTTATATATATAATGACACTTACTGATATATATTATTTGACTTGACTTGTAAACATGGTTATGGAAGAAATATAAAATATATATATATATATACAGGATATAGTCTATGGTAGTGCATACTACAGTTTTGTAAAGTTAATATCTTAGTCAAACGATTTTGTCCTTTTAAGGGATTTGTGGATTGCATATTATAACTATATTTTGTTTGCAATTTGTTGTATTAAACTGATAAATTCTTCTTCTGCATTATTTGTTATTCTTTATGTGATAACTAAACATTAGTAATTAATTAAAGTCCATCATTATTTTTTTTGTTTACAATAAGCTAATATTTATGAGTTTTTTAAATTTTATTAATAATGATATATTAATGATGATATATATGAGTTATTACCATATTTCAAACATTTTGTTAAAAATAAAAATATATATAAATGATATTGTCCTAGCAATTATTTTTTTGTCATGTCATAATTTTTTTTAAAATTAAAAAATATATCATTTTGTGAGAATAAATATGGTAATGATACATTAGCTATCGGAACCGTAGCCGGTATTATATTCGTCGGTATTATATCCCTTGTTCGGTATGCATGTTTCATAACCGGTTCGGTTTACAACCAACATATTAACTAATTGATAATCGTACCGGAATACTGCAATGCAACATTACACAAATGATACCGTTATATTTATAGCTATCGGAACCGTAGCCGTAGCTGATGATTGAGCCATTTGGGTTAATTGAATGATGATGGCTTAGACCTTTTTTATTTATTTGGAGGAGACATATGTACATGTGAATTTGTGATTGTTGAAGAGACATGAATATGGAACAATACCGTAAATGAGTAAATCAAAGAGATTTTAATAGGTTTTGTAGCGGCAGTGTTATCATTGGCCATACTTTCTATTAAGGATTTCCTATTTATTTATTTTTTTGTCTATTACATGATTTATGTCATCATAATTTTTATCTAATCCGGTTTATTAAGTTAAAACAGAAAATAAGTGGCTATTAGTTATAAATTTTAGAAACTTAATTAATCATTTCTTTACACCAAATTTGAATTGAGTATAGTATAATTTCAAACTTGAAATATTAACTTTTGATCAGTATTATCTAGGGTATGTATCTGTTAAACTACACTTACAATAAATTTTGATAAAAATATAAATATTTATACAAAGTTTTGTATCTGTAATAAGTTATGTTGATGTAAACTATTAGCTATATTTTTAATTATATTTTTTAAGTTTTTTTAATGGTGATCTATAAAAGTTAACACATTCTTTCAACAATCTTGCCAAAATATAAATCTTATCCGCGTAAATTTGAGAAAAATCATTTCTCAAATAATATTTATGAGTTTTTTAAATTTTATTAATAATGATATATTAATGGTATATATGAGTTTTTACCATATTTCAAAGATTTTTTTTTAAAAAAATGCAAGTCTATATAAATGATATTGTCCATGTAGCAATTACTTTTATGTCATGTCATATTTTTTTTTAAATTATATCATTTTGTTAGAATAAATATGGTAATGATATAGTAGCAAATTTGAGAAAATCAATTCTCCAATAATGTTTGTGAATTTTTAAGATTTTAATAATAATGATATATATGATTTCTTTTAATGATGATATATATATGAGTTATTACTATATTTTAAGAATCTTATCAAAAATAATTTTTTTTATATGAATGATAATGTTTATGTCACAATTACCATAATGGAATGTTACAATTTGCAAAAATTTATGTTATTTTTTAGTGAAAATAAATATGACGATGATATTAACAAACTTTTTTAAAAATTTCACTTTTCAAATAACTTTAAATGATTAATAAAGTATAAAAATAACTTATAAAACATAAATGTTATTAGATAATATTTTCTTGATGGGAGAGTTTTTGACTGAATATATTACAAACATAACTCATACAATAATACTACCACTTTCACCTAATTACTTTTTTTAGACTTTTATATTGCTCTGATGGCCATCTTCAAACCAGCAGAACAATCAGCAGGATCATATGTCCCTATGTAATAGCTAAAACCATACGGAAGTTGGATCTTATCATCACCGGATGTGTATTCTTTCCCTCCATCGTTCGCTATACATGTTTCATAACCGGTTTGATTTACCACCAACAAATTGCTTGTTTGATAATCGTATTTGAATTCTGCAATGCAACACCATGTTACAACAATATAAATCTATTGTCTTAGAACGATTTACACTTTTAATTAGAGTTGATCCAATGAACCAAAACAGGTGGGTTAAACCAGTTTGGACTCTGATTTTGGTTGGACTGGATCACTATTCTAACATACCACAATAATCCGATTATAATAGATTAGACTGGACTGAGCTGATTTATCCAGTATATCCTCCCTTATGCCACTAAACTATTAATATATTTGTTTATCAATCGATAATATATATTTTTGGTATCGATACATACCGAGAATATCACCAGTGTAGAAGGTTTTGCCTCGTGCCCAATTATCCATCGGAATAACCGGGTCCCAACCATCCGCGCCTCCGACAACATAGGTGGTCGGCCTTTGGGCATGGGTGACGTTGTTGGCTAGAAATAAATATAAAACCGTCATGAAAATAGCCATCGGTATCATAGCCGCAACATATGAAATATGTACGAATGATCGAGCCATTTGGGTCAAACTTAAAGGTTCTCGATGAAGTAGCCAACACCTTTGTGTTTATATATATATAGCATAATGTCTATAGTAGTGCATACGACAGATTTGTAAAGTTAATTTCTTAGTCAAACAATTTTTCCTTTTAAGGGATTTATGGATTGCATATTATAACTGGATTTTGTTCGCAATTTGTTCACCCAAAAAAAAACTGAATTTGCAAATTCAAAGAAATTAAACTGATAAATTCTTCTTTGACATTATTTGTTATTCTTTGTGATAATTAAACTTTAGTAATTAATTAAAATCCATCATTATTTTTTGTTAACAATAAGCTAATAAAACTAAAGGCCGGTATTGTCAGGCCGATGTGCTCTATTACTGATGCGTTGCTCCATGCGCTTCAAGCAAGTTTGTCCGTCATTGTATTTTGTGTTATTGGTATGGTTGTTATCGTTATCTTTTCAAAAATGTTTTTGCAGTGACTATATTCCTCCAGATGGATTGCAAATGCTGAGATAATACTCTACCAACCATAAGATGGCGAGTACGATCTGATGAGATCCACCGGATCCGATTTACCAAAATATCGACTCCTGAAATTTTTTGAGAATAAAGACTCCAGTGAATCCAATAATCTACATAGTTGCTTCTAACATAGCTGTATTAAAGTCTTCTATTTTTTGAAATCTAATGACACCTTCTTTCTTATGGCTACATATCTTGTTTTATGCCATCTAATGCATTTTTCTGTTATTTCCTTTCTAACTCCACCACAAATTTGCTATTGCCACTGTAATTTTTTTTTTTTCGTGACCGTTTTAGATATCTGTAACATAATATTATATGTGTAGGTAATGTTGTTAAAACTAATTTTATTAAAACTTGTTTACCTCCTGTCAAAAAAATTTTCAAAATCTTTTTTTGTATTAAATGCAAATTATGTATTAAGAAATCTTTAAATATTTGTTGGTGAAAATACAAAGTATATCTTAATTATTTGGAATTCCATACCAAAATCAAGCAAATGGAGTTACAGGATGCAAATCATGAATCAATAAACTCTCTTCAGTTTAAATTCTCTGAAGTGGTACAATGGGTTGAATAGGGCACTACATAATTTGATAATCATATTCGATGAATAAACCTATAGCTCTCAGCGAGCAGGTATGGATGATATCAAGTTTCTTTGTGGTATAATTCGTTTTTCCTTCTGACTTAAAAACTCTTGAAAAGCTTGTGATATGTCAAAAAGAAAAAAATTAAGATTAAGTGAGTGTTTTTGAGCTTCAGGGGATGAGAATACGTACTGACTCCAGTATATGCAGCACACTTGCCTTACAGTACTCCCCTCCCGTGGAGAGTGTTGTGGATGGTCCTCTTATCTGTATTAACGTACATAATGCTCATAAGTCTCAAAGTTCTCGTTGACATGGGATTGAGGAAACATGCAACTTGTTATATTACAGATGCCGAACTGAAACTCACATCTACACAACAAGTCAACAACTTGACAAAACTACTGAAAATTAGGAAATGTTAGTTGTTATGTTGCATGGACACAAGTTTTTTTTTCTTTATATTGTTTTCATTTTAGAGTTGGACTTTTTGTTTTGTTTTGAAAACATAAGGAAGCGTTGTAGAAATGTGAATTCTAAAAGTCTTAATTTGGTTGACAAAAAAAAGTCTTAATTTGAAAGCAGACCGAAACGTCTGATTCCGTTATGGAAACAATTCAAAAAAAGAAAAAGAATCATGCATTGCCTTCTTAATTAACCAAATAATTTCATATTTTCATAACATTAAAAGAATCGTAACTAGTTTGAATTTCGAAAAATACGAGTCGTTCAAAATTTTCTATAAATATAGTTATATTTAATATTTTCTGTATTCTATAAAAATAAGGTTTAATATATATGTTTTTTTATGTTTCATTATAATACTACATATGAAAGCTATTTTGTCTTTTCATACCTTTCATCTCTTCGATTTTTTGTTCACAGCACTATTTACAAAACATTAAAAAATTTATCTCTTTTTCTAACTAATAAAAAAGAAACTAAAAACAAAAAAAAACGTCATAAATATATCTCTGCTTAACTCTCTGACTTGCATCCCTATTCTTCTCCAATTTATTAGATTTCCAGTTTACACTTTTGTCGATTCTCCGCCGCCTGAGAATTCCTGCGACAATGTCGGTATGCGTTCTCGATTCTTCGCTATTTTTGTTTGCATCAATTTCTTAGATTCGGGTCCAATTCTGTGTTTCTGCTTTTTCGCTATTTTCAGATCTTATTTATAAAAAATTGCGTTTTTTTTCTTCTTCTTCTCATTGCATGTGCCTACGTTTTACTGAGGATTCAGATTTCTGCTAAATCTTCAACTTTACCGTTCATTGATCTGATTATACTTATGGATGAATAAGTCTTGAGATCTCTTTACTGTGTCGGTTACCTAAACAAGCAACTGACAAAAATAAAAACAGAAACTTTTCAGTTCCGAGTTTTTTTTTATTTTGCCCTATTGGATCTACAGTTTCCTGATTCTGTTTCAAATATGCTTAATTTTAATCAAATTCGAAGGAAGTCAATAGATTTAACTTACTCTTTGATTCTTGGAGTCAATCTCATTTCAAAGTTATTGGCTTTTTTTGTCTTTATGAATTGATCTCTCTCCACAGGCTGCTTTCAATCATTCGGATCAAACTCAACACAACATTCTTATGGATTCTCAGCCAACTACTTCTCCTGTAAGAACAATGTTTATTTCCCAACATTATTTTTGTTTCTTCACGGTGTTGAAGGATTTTATGAGCTTTTCATATATAGTTTAAGATATCTAATCATGGCAGTGTGTGAATGTTGGAACAATATAGAGAAGCCTTGATTCGATTCATTTTGGTACTTGTTGCAGGTGAAAACTGTGAAGATTAGCAATGTTTCACTCAATGTTTCGAAGAAAGATATCAAAGAGTTCTTTTCTTTCTCTGGTGACATTCACTACGTCGAGATGCGAAGGTGAAAATTCAGTGTAATTCTCTCATTGCAGCTTTACCTGTTGGATAAATGTTTACCAACATCTAATGTTAGTCACTTATCACAGTGAGACACAAGAAACTCAGCTTGCATATGTTACTTTCAAGGATCCACAAGGGGCTGAAACTGCAATGCTCTTAACGGTATTTCTTATGGTTTCTTGTTGGCATATGTTGCAGTGTACGCTGTCTCCATGTAATTACACTACTTACAGTTTAAAACTTTCCTTTAGGGAGCTGTCATTGCAGATCATCGTGTCAGTATTACTCCTGCTCTGAACTACGAGCTACCACAAGAAGCTCTTGCACTTGAATCGGTAAAGCCCAAAATGTCTTTTGCTTTATTGGTTAATTTCAGTTGTCATGTTTGTCTCTTCTGTTGTACCAGGAATATTCATTTAATGGTTTCACTGTCAAGAAAGCTGAGGATGTGGTGAACATCATGGTGGGAAGGGGTTACGCTCTTGGAAAAGATGCGATGGAGAAGGCCAAAGCTTTTGACGACAGACACAACTTGGTGTCAAACGCTTCAGCAACCATTGCCTCGCTTGACAATAAGATGGGTCTGAGCGAAAAGCTAAGCATAGGAACTACTGTGGTGAACGAGAAGTTGAGAGAGATGGATGAGCGATATCAAGTGAGGGAGATAACAAAATCTGCTTTAGCAGCTGCAGAGGAGAGAGCAATCAGCGCTGGAACAGCTTTAATGGCGAACCCTTATGTATCAAGCGGAGCTACTTGGTTTTCAAATGCGTTTGGTGCAGTGACAAAGGCGGTTAGAGCTGACAACGGAGAAGGAAGAAAGGAGATTATCCAACTTGGTGACACTTCACCTAAAGCTCCTGCTGTAGTTCCTGTTAGTTCGGTTGATGCAGATTTCACCAAAGCAAGTTTCTAAAATTGCATTTCGGACTCTTCATTCTTTGATATATTTTCTGTGCATATATGTTACATTTACCTTTCTCTGATGTCATTGCACAAGAAAAGATAATAGACATAAACCTTTAAAAAGGTGTTTTGTTATTACATTCAGACAGCATTTGTCCTCCATCAAATAAATTTTCATCGTGTTAATCGATTCAAGAAAATCAAGCAAATGGCTTGCAGGACAGTGAGAAACTGAAAACTGCTGTGTGTCTCAGGAACTGAGTTGAAGAAACCTCCTTGCCATTGGATGCGTAGCTTGAGAAAGCTCATTGGGTTTAAGAACTTCAACAATCTCCCCATCAACAACAAGACAAACTATATCTGCAACTCGCTGGATCTGCTTGATACTGTGAGACACAATCACAGTCGTAATCCCTTTCTGCTTCTTCAGTTTCACTATAACATCCTCAATGTTCTCTGTTGATATCGGATCCAGAGCGCTCGTTGGCTCATCCAGAAGCAACACCTCAGGATCGTTGGCTAGAGTCCTTGCAAGTGCTACTCGTTGAGCTTGACCCACAGATAATTCCGCACCAATCTTCTTCGCAAACGAAGCATCGAGGTCCGCAAGACTTAGCAGCTTGTAAACCTCTTCTTCACTCAGCTTCTCCCCTCTCAGATTCGGACCATATCTCACATTATCCGCAACAGTCCCTGTGAGAACCAAACGTATAAAAAACCAAACATCTGAACAACAGTTATAGAGTGTATATTGGTTCCAAATTCCACTAATCAACCTATGAAACTAGAGTAACATTTTATCTCAATTGTAATCATATTCCAAGAATCTAATCGCTCAATGACAATCGGAAGAATCGATTACCTTCAAAGAGAACAGGAAGCTGGAAAAGCATTCCGACTCTACGACGTAGAGTGATGACGTCGATGCTCGTAATGTCTTCTCCGTCCAAGAAAACAGTCGTCACCGGTGGCTCCCAGAGACGGTTTAGAGATCTCAAAAACGTGGACTTTCCGCTTCCACTTGGACCAATCACACCAACGACCATCCCTTTGGGTATATCCATCGACACACCTCTCAGAATCAGAGATCCGTCATCGGAGACTCTGGTCAGATCTCTTACCCGAATCTTCGGTTCTTGACAAGACAAATCGTCCACGTCCAAAAGATGCTCTCGCAACGCACCATCGGATTCGCCAAAAGGCATCTTTTTAAGTTTTTTCAATTTGATGAGCAAAAAAGTCTTGCTTATGACATTTGAGCCATATGTTACAGAGATTGGGAATCAGTCAAGTGATAACGACAATTTAATATTCTCCCACTCACAATTTGGACAAATTCAAGTTTTTGAAAACCAATATAGAAAATTCTCAATCTTTTTGTCAACACCACTTCCTTCAGCAAGTTAAAAAAAAAAAAAAAACAATTCAAGGAATCTTCGAAAGATGAAATCTTCAGTTCAGGTCTCCAAAATGTTCTTGTTTTGTTTGCTACTTGTGTAGAAAGTAAATTCTCAATAGACAAAAAGTCAAATGTTTTTTCAGTAAAGACGCTATAGCATCTTCAAGGATAGATCCGGTGAAAGATAATACTCCAGAGCCTACTTATGTTGTTCACTATATACAAGTTACATAACAAAAGTTCTAGATATGTTCAAAAACTCATCCTTTTTCTGGTTAATGTTCTGCTATTCATTTGAAGCCAGCAATACCATCTGCTGCGTCAGAATCTCAAGATTCCTAGACCTCTCTGGAGTAAGTTGTCCAAAATCAAAGTCATCTGCTTTCTCCATTTCTTCTTGTATCAGCTTGAGCGTACGGCTCTTGTCTAATTCCATCGTTTCATCCTCCTCCTCCAATGTCAAATCATCCTTTCCTTTCTTCACATTCTTCTCCTGCATCTTCTTCGTCTTCTTCTTTGAAGGGTTCAACAACAAAAGCTTTTCCCATGCCCCATCGTCATATAGATCAGGTATGATCAACGGCACATGATTCTCATCCAAGCAGAATTTCAACATATCCGCGTTTCTCAAGAAATCATTTATGTCGTTTGAGCTTGACTTTGCTGTTCCGTCTGATTGTGGCTGGTATGTTACTAAAGGAAGACTATTTGAGTTTGATTCTCCTTCATCTGTAACTTCTTCTAGAATCGTTGCTCCGCCTTCCGCCTTTCGCCAACCGGTTTCCTTTGGTTGAAGCAACTGAACTAAGAGACTTGGATTCTGCATAACCATGACCAAAAACGAAAGCATCTCCTGTTGACTCTCTTCCATTCCTTGAACTCTGTCTTTCAAGTGTAACATTTTCGTGTCAGTAATCTCCTGGTACTGCCTAACTTTGACCAACTCCTGCGCCAATGCGTTCTTATCGCCTTTTAAGATATCAACTTCTTTCCACAGTTCACTTTTCTCGGGATCTTCCTGCGAAGTATCAGTTGTATATTCCTGTTTGTAAATGCATTTGCTCTGATGCTCACTACTCTGAACATTCTTCCTCCGGATAACATTCTTTAGCAAATCCTTTCGACCTCTGACAAACCCGTCATTAGCAAACTCCCAACGATCTGCATCAACTTTTCTAAAACCCTGAAACGAAAAAAAAAAAAAATCACAAACGTTACTCTCACTACACCACATCCAAGAATCAGGCACATGTACACAGAGATCGTATGGACCCTTGATCAATGAAATTCTAGAAATATGACAAATTACCAAGGTGAAAGAATATTCAACATACTCTAATTTATTCTCTTCTAGATAAATTAGAGTATCATAGGAGCTGAACATAACATCTTTATTCATGCTTCACACCCATTTCATAATCTCTAATCAAGAGATTGACATCAAGTAATCAAATATCTCTAAAATCTATCCACTTTATAGAAGCAGAGAAACAAAAAAGTTAGAATCCTAGCCCATGATTAGAAGATTTCAAGTAACAGCAAAAAAACAAACGGGCGTTTCAAGAAAATAGCACAAAACGTATACAATCCTTGATTCTGATGAGAGCCAATTCTAGCAAAATTGAAGACTGAGAGAGACGAGAGAGACTAACGTAGATATTGAGCTGACGGATAAAGCTAGAGAGATTTCTGTGCTTAAAGTATTTGGGCAAGAGTTGAGCAGAGAAGACGGTCGTGTCCAAGATAACAAAGCTGTTATCTCCATTAGTACTCCACGAGATGATGGAATCAGTTGAAGAATCATCAACCATCTCGTAGCATTTCCTAAGGAACGGCGCCACTGAAGAAGACGAAGACGAAGACTCAACACCGTCCGACGATTTCACCATACCCCGAGTCTCGAGAAATCTACAACTCTGATAAAATTTTGAATTTTGAATTCTGAAATCTGAAACCTAATTCCTTTGCTGCGATTAAGGAAAATAACAAGAAAAAGGAAGAGACTTTGGGATTTTGGGTACACTGGGAAGGCGATGAAACTTGTGCGTAGGGCAAAGGATCGCTCTTACAATCAAAGGAAATTTCAAGGAAGAGAGAGGTTTTGTCGCCAAGTTTAGATCTTTTTGTTTTTGTTGTTTTTGACCCGATCTCTCTCCCTTATAGGCCTTTTTGTTTTTGGTGCAAACCCTTTTATGCTTATTTTAGTTAATTTACATAAAAACCGACATTTTTTTTTTTTAAGACAAAGCAGATATTTACACCTTTACATAGAAATAAAAATTTGATAACCAGCAAACCAATTCGAATTTGATAGAAACATCAAATCAAATCCCCATATGTATATACGATGTTATGAATTAGCAAAATTAAATCTAAAAATTAGGAACAAGTGTTATAAAGTAAAATGTTATATATCATCTTTCATATATATTTTAATGTTTTAAAAACCATCAGTAATCTAATGAAACTTGAATAATCCGATCATCGATCAGAGAGGTCTCCATGTAAACTATATTATAATGCATTGAGGTTCACGAATTTTTTTTCCAAGGCATTTGCTATTTGCTTTAGAAGCAAATCCCTTCTTTTGAACTCATATGTTTCGTTGTTCATCTTTGAACTCAGATAACCACTAAACAAGAGACTGAGTGGCAATTGAGATGGGGGCGAGATCAAAATGTTAATTAGAAATTGAATCACACGCGTCTGGCATATCAGAAAGGTCCTGATAAGATTTATCAGAATATCAAATTAGCTATTAAGAATATGGGTTATTATGGTAAGGAGATGAACAGACGAGGGTTAACAAGATCTTGAACGACCTTGTCTTCTGGGCAATACCCCAGGAAGACCAGCATAGACGAGCAAATGTGATGGTTATCTCAGGATCCATCATAGAAGACGACCAACATTACGTCAGGTCTCTTCGCTATTTGAGATCGTTAAATAACAATATCTTCTTAGCACAGCCTGAAAACTTACCAAACCTTGCTGGTGAAGTATCAGGATTGCTACTTCGTAATGTAAGTGAAGTCTGGCTTTGGAAAAGCCTAGCAACTGGACAGAAGCCTATCTACAGAAGCGGAAGCTCAACAGATGTTGACAATGCCTCTGCTTGTAGTGGAAGCTCACAAGGTGTTGACGCATAAGCGGATGAGGTTTAGGGTCACAACGACGGAAGTAGCTGATGCAGGGTTCGATTCACTGAGTGGGCACTATTATTGTTTTTCATTTTTTATTTATCTACTTATAGTATTAACTGGATGTACGTATATCATTTTCTATCGATGCTTTTAAAGATTATGAACGGTACAGGCTAGGGAGAGATGTATCATGCATTACCTAACAAAGGGATTCTCAAGAGCGAGGCTCTCAGACAGGTTTTAACTTACTAGAAAGGATCTGTGATTTTTAATATACACTGCATGATATGTTATATTTTATGTTTCGTGATGGTGACAGTATATCATGGAAACGACAGCGTACCCAAGAGAGCCCGCATTGCTCAAGAAACTTCGGTATGCTACAGTCGAGAGATATGGAAAATTTTAAGTCTTATAGTCCATCACACCACTATGAAATAGAGCCTCCGTTTCTTAAAATGATGTTCTTATTGAATGCACAAAGACTTGGGAAATTTGCAAAATTAATTAATTGCTCATATACTATAAAAATATGTTAAATTATTTTATTGAAAACACATACACATCGAGTAATATGAAACATTGAAAAATTTATAAAACATCGTATAAAGTAAAATGGAACGAGTAAGATTTGTATATTTATAAACGCAGAAGCGAGATGGGAGTTCCGATTGATGAGGGTCTATTTCTATCGATGCTTGTGAAGTTGATGAACGCCAAAAACACACTAGAAATCGGTGTTTTTACTGGTTACTCACTTTTCACCACGGCTCTTGCTTTACCTAAAGATGGCCGTGTAATGATTCTTCTTCTTATTAATCATACCTGCAAGAAACAATGGTTCTTGTTATCGATCATGTCGCAGTTAAATAGTATCAAAAGGGGGCTTTTTGGATGCAGATTACTGCGATAGACATGGACAAAGAAGGTTACAATATGGGACTAGAGTTTATGAAGAAAGCAGGTGTTGATCACAAGATAAATTTCATCAAATCAGATGCTCTTGAGGCCTTAGACCAACTGTTGAAAGGTGTACGTAAACATTGTTCTTACATGTTTCTTTTATAAGATGTTTAAACGAATTTATCTCGTATTATTTGATTTTTGTTCCCAGTTTTCTATGCAGCATTGAAGTTTATTTCACTTAATAACTTTTAGTATTGATTAAACGGGTGTAATTAGTAGATTCGGTCTAAGCTAATATACACTTTTTGGCTAATGGTTAAAGAGAAACAAGAGTTTGGTTTTGCATTTGTGGATGCTGACAAGAGTAGCTACGAGAACTTCCTCGAGAGGCTGCTTAAGTTAGTGAGGGTTGGAGGAATCATTGCGTTTGACAATACCTTGTGGTTTGGTACTGTGGCTGAGGAGGAGAGTGAAGTTCCAAACCATATGAAGCTATATAGAGAGGCTATTATGCAGTTCAATAAGAAATTGGCTACGGATTCTCGAGTTGAGATCTCTCAAGTCTCCATTGGAGATGGTATCACACTCTACAGACGCCTTGTGTGATGAAAGCAAAAACCTACCAAGTAATCAAAGACCAAAGTATGTAATAAAAAGAACTGATATATGCTACTATAATTGGCTTCGTCTTTTCTTTGTAATGGTCTGTGTGTGCTTTGACTCATCTTGTTGCTTGATACACTTTCAATTTACTAAGAATGTTCCAATTTGGAAGCGTGTTGTCATATTTCATTATCTGCGGCGAAATAGAAAAACTGTTTAAAATTTAAGGACTTATTTGATAATGGTAGATAAGTTCATTTCTTTCGGAATAATATTGAGAAGGTTAAACTTTGAGGGTTTATTTGACAATTGTAGATAAACAAACTTCCGCATTTTTTAACGTTGAAAGCGGTCAGATTGATAATACCTGGCAATGGCGGCGAATCTGATTCGATTTGATTTGCATTGAAAACTAGAGAGCCTCTTTTTGACTCTTTCTCTACAGATCTCTTCTTCTCTCACTTCAAGATCGCTATAAGTCTAACCCGTTTCCAAGTGAGGATTGTTCGATTTCGACTTTTGTTTTGTTTCGCTGTTTCTACTGATTTTTAGATTTCTGGGTTTGCCGGAGATGGGGTCGTGTCTCCGTGCATTTCCGATGATGGGTTATGAGAAAGATTTATCCTTTTGCTTTGTGTAGGTGGATCGTTGAATTGGGTAAAGATTGTGTATCTTGGGGTAAACTGATTTTGCAAGTCAAATGGCTAAGAAGGAGAGACCTAGACCAGAAAAGTTGTCTGTTTACCTTTATATACCTAATATTGTTGGTGGGTCTTTCGATATCTCGTCAGCTTCTTTTATCTTCTTCTTTTAGCGTGAGAGTGATTATTGTGATTATTATTAAATTGCTACAGGGTACATGAGAGTTCTCTTGAACTGTGTTGCCTTTGCTGTGTGTTTCTCTAACAAAACACTTTTCTCGGTGCTCTATTTCTTCAGGTGAGACTTAATCTTCTAGTTTCCTGCAACTTCTTCTTTGATTTTATCTTTCTATTAAGTGTATTGGGTAATGGCGTAATACTAGTCTTCTTTGATCAATGTGGATCTACAGCTTTTGTTGTGATGCTGTGGATGGCTGGTGCGCTCGTAGATTCAACCAAGGTTTAAGAACTTCTTCTCTGTTGCTGTAAACTGTATCGTCTCATGTTTAAGAAATCAACTTTTCTTTGCACAAGATCCTACCACTGATCAAGATTGGAACTGTATCGTTGCTAGTGTTTAGATTCAATGTAGTAGACTCCTTTTTCATTCCAATGATTTTCATTGTGATTCTGTAAGTCAAGACATACCTTTACTATAATATGTAGGAAGCTAGAACTTGACTCTCTTCTCTTTCTTTCTTCCTCAGTTTCAACATTTGGAGCTGTTCTCGACATGGTCACAGATAGGTGAATCTTCTTCTACATATATGCGAGGATCAACCTACTATCTGTTTAATAAATTTCTAACATTTTTTTGCTGTCATTTTGGGGAATGTTCTTTGTTATAGAGTTAGCACGGCCTGTCTACTCGTGATTCTCTCTCAAGTCTACAGGTGAGGATATTTTTCTGTATCTTTTTCCCTAGCATATCTGGAGTTGGAGTAGACTGATTTCTTCTACCTTACCAAATGCGTTTTTCTCCCATCTTTAAATAGGCCTAGCTTGGTCTTCCTTTCATTGCTGGCTTTAGATATTGCTAGTCATTGGCTGCAGATGTACAGGTACGCTAATTTACTCTTTCTTATTGCACTGTGAAATCTTCTATATACTTCTTAATTCTCCAGTTTTTAACCGGGAACTTTTAATACTCTACTCGCAGTACGTTTCTAGCAGGGAAGAGCAGCCATAAGGATGTGAAAGACAGCACAAGCTGGCTTTTCAGACTCTACTATGGAAACCGGATATTTATGTGTTATTGCTGTGTTTCTTGCGAGGTGATTGAAATTTGTCTCCAAACCGACTCTTTAAATCCATGTTAATCCTTTAAGATGAATGATGTCTTCTTAGATGCAAAATATTTCCAAACGTGCAGGTTCTGTATATCATCCTTCTTCTCATTGCAAAGAACCAGACCGAAAGTCTCCTGAATGTTAGCTCCTCCTTCCCTCTCGTTTAGTTTAGCTCTTATTTTCTACTCAACTACTAAGCATGGCTCTTCTCGTTGCAGGTCGTAGTTTCCACTTTAACTCAGATTTCACCACTCTCTTTTCTTCTAGCTTTGACATTATTCGGTTGGTCGATGAAACAAACCATCAATATCATTCAGGTAAAGCTTACTTTTTTTCGTTGCCAATCTGCCACGAATCCCTACATTGAAAGCTATTTTAGGTATCTAATTGAATTTGCGCATTTTTCAGACGAAAACAGCTGCAGATGTCTGTGTACTGTATGATATAGAGAAGCAGCAGAAACCTTGATGTTCCTTTTTCTGAACTTGCAACTCTATTTTTTTGTGTAGAAACATGTTCCTATGTTTTAAACGAGATAAGGAATATTGATTTGCCTTTGACGTAATTTTCGTTTGTAAATATAATCTGATTACAAGTTAAAACTATGTTTTATATATTTGATTAAAGTTTTTGAAGCAGCAGTGAGTCGGATAAAGGACACGTCAGCATTATCTCGTTTTTGGAAACGTAAGGTCCAAACTTAGATAACAAACACGAAGCAGTTCTTGTCACCAATCGACCATTGTTAGCCACTGAAATCCTCAACTTATGAACCACACCAAAAACAAAACAAAAACGTAGATAAATAATCGTACAAAACCGACCGTTGGATCTTCCTTTTCGATTTCAAACCACAAAAATTATACTGACTGAGCTAAAAAGCTGAAATTTTTTAAAGCTAAGGTCCTCTGTTTCCAAATTCTCTCCACAAACACTTTTTCTCTTGACGCTTCTTTCTTCTCTCTGCCATGGCGAAACCGGTGGCGATTGAAGTGCATAATCCTAATGGCAAGTACAGAGTCGTCAGCACCAAACCGATGCCTGGCACTCGCTGGATCAACCTCTTGATCGACCAAGGTTGTCGCGTCGAGGTAAATTCAACTCAATTCTTTCTAGTTTCTACTCATCAAGAATATTTACTAATTTTGAATAATTTAAATAAAAGTTTGTCTTTTTGAATGATAGATATGCCATTTGAAGAAGACGATCTTGTCCGTCGAAGACATCATTGATCTGATCGGAAACAAGTGTGATGGAGTCATCGGTCAGGTAATGAAATGAAAGAGATTAATGTCTATTTATACCATATATGAAAGTAAAACCGGTTGAGTTTTGGTATAGTTGACGGAAGATTGGGGAGAGACTCTGTTTTCAGCTCTGAGCAAAGCCGGAGGGAAAGCTTTTAGTAACATGGCCGTCGGTTACAACAACGTCGATGTTGAAGCCGCCAATAAGTACCGGATTGCCGTCGGTAACACTCCGGTAATAATAGATTGTTCGTTTTTCGGTTTTCAAGAGAATTAGTTGAAGGCGGCAAGGGGTTATATTCATATTGTTTTGTTTGAGTTGGATAGGGAGTGTTGACTGAGACGACGGCCGAACTAGCCGCTTCGCTTTCCCTGGCTGCCGCAAGAAGGATTGTTGAAGCCGACGGTTTCATGAGAGCTGGCTTGTACGAGGGATGGCTTCCTCATCTGTAAGATCACCGAAACTTTCATGCTGACTTCTATGCTTCTTCAATTCAAGAACTTGAGAACTTAAGAACAAGAACTTGTCTTTCTTCCACAGTCTGTTTTTTTTAGCTTCTGAAGTAAATCAAGAAGCCGTTTCTAATCAAGTCTTTGGAGCCTATCTATTCGTAAAATTGGAAAAGCTAATATGACTGTTTGGTAGGTTTGTGGGGAACCTACTTAAAGGTCAGACTGTGGGAGTTATTGGAGCTGGACGTATTGGATCTGCGTATGCTAGAATGATGGTAAGCCTCTTGCAATGACATTTTTAAATATGATCCATAAAAGCTTCCTATTTTGATATCTTGATTTTAAAACAGGTCGAAGGGTTCAAGATGAATTTGATCTACTTTGATCTTTACCAATCCACTCGTCTTGAGAAATTCGTGACAGGTACTTACAGTTTCTTTACAATTCTCTTTCTCTTCTCTTAAAGTTTATATATGTTTAAGACAATGGTCATTTTCAGCTTATGGACAATTCTTGAAAGCAAACGGGGAACAACCTGTGACATGGAAACGAGCTTCGTCCATGGAGGAGGTGCTACGAGAGGCTGATCTGGTAACTAAACTTCTTTTGGTAACATTTTCAATGTATCTCTCTTAGCTAGAAACTGAACTAGTTGTGTCTGAAAAAAACAGATAAGTCTTCACCCTGTGTTGGACAAAACCACTTACCATCTTGTCAACAAGGAGAGGCTTGCCATGATGAAAAAGGTGACTTTGGTTTCTATTTCTCTTGATCCCTCTTATTATTGATCTTGTTCTGATTGAATTGAATTGCGTTCAGGAAGCCATCCTTGTGAACTGCAGTAGAGGTCCCGTAATCGATGAGGCAGCTCTTGTCAATCATCTAAGAGAGAACCCAATGTTCCGAGTTGGTCTTGATGTGTTTGAGGTACAGTCATATTGCGCCATGATCAACCCAAAACTTTTATCATTTTTTTACAAGTGTTTGTTAAATAACTTTTTTTCAGGAAGAGCCTTTCATGAAACCAGGGCTTGCTGATATGAAGAATGCCATTGTTGTTCCTCACATTGCTTCTGCTTCCAAGGTTGACAACTGAAACATTTCTTGTGTCTCAAATCTCAATAAGAAATAAATAGAACTGACTTAATATCTTATAATGATGATGACAGTGGACTCGAGAAGGAATGGCTACGCTTGCAGCTCTCAACGTCCTCGTATGCATTCCCATTCCAAAAAACCTCCTTTTATTTAGTTTATAAGAGTCAAATGACTAAATTTTGATCATTTTCTTCTGAAAATGTTCTCACAGGGAAGGATCAAAGGGTACCCGATTTGGAGTGACCCGAACCGGATCGACCCATTCTTGAATGAAAACGCTTCACCGCCCAATGCCAGCCCAAGCATCGTCAACTCGAAAGCTTTAGGTAATGCATTCCCACGAAAGCTTTGATTGTTTCACTCACCAATTTCTATGTGTAAAGAAAAACATTTCAAATGCAGTTTACTTACAAAATATACTAAAATGTAAACGCAAACAAATAAACCATATAAAATCCACTTATAAAAAGTTTCTCATTAGCTATTAACTACTCTAATATACATTCTTTGGGGGGTTTCAGGATTACCTGTTTCGAAGCTATGAGTTAAGTATGAAGAAGGGGAGATTTGAAAGAATGCTTACTTATTAGTGAATATCTGAAGGTGTGAAGATATGTTTATGTATGTATACAACAACCATGTTGGATCATGAATCACTCTTTTAAGTGTTGTTTGGTGTTATACTGTTGATGAGTCTTTCACCTACCTTACTTTTCATGTGTCTTTTGGATTTCCCACAGGCATTCTATAATCCATAAAGTTGGTAAAACTATATATATTTTCTAAGACTTCTGGTGAAGCCATTCGTTTATAATATGAGAATTTGTGGTCACCGATACACCATTCATTGCGAGAACGTAGCTAATATGAGTTTTCTGACCGATACAATAGCAAGACGTGTACAAAGAGGATATGTAAAAAGAGCGTAATGGTCTTGTTTTGGCTTCTGTTAATGATCCATAGTATTGAGGGTCTGATTCATCAAACTATATCAATCCTGTCTTGCTATAACTTTAAATGAGCAGATGTGGATACATGATTGCCTCTCTTCTTAGATCTTCTTATGTCCTGAGCAATCTTTAGAACTGTTCTTGTAATCTTTTCCACTTGCTCCATACCTTCAATGGATTTGTTCTTGTTAACCTCTCACATTAAACTAAGAAACGAAACTAATTTCTTCTTTACTGTAGCAACTTCTTCTTGAGATTGGAGATACTCAGCTGAAACACAGCTAAAAGCACACAAAAGAGCAGTAAAAGTTACCAGCATCATCGTAAACAGGCTGTGAATCCACAACACATTTCTCTGATGGACTTGACACACGACCATCACTTCCGTTTCAAAATCCCTCGTCTCTACTTTCAAGAAACGCCTGGGATCTACTAATCTCAGCTCCATCTCCAGGGCCATGGTTACTTCTTTCAAGCAACGCATCGGATCTACTAATCTCATCAGCTCCATCTTCAGGATCATGAACAAATTATTCTGGATCAGCCATTTGTGATGTAACTTGATCAATCTCTTTGCCATCAATTCTCAAACCCTCTTGCCCCTTACAAGGTGATACTCCATTATCCTTCTCACTGGATGTTTCAATAATCTAATCAAACAAGACAAATGTACAAACATAAACCTTAAAAGCCTTTAGAGTGCTCATCTAAAGTGAAATTTGAAGCAATCCAAAAAAGCCTAATACCAGTTCCATAGCACGTTTTGGCAGGCAAAGAAGTTTGCTTTTAATAAAGGGTAAAAGATTCCACTTTGGAAGTCCCGGTGCACCTGGTTTTAGTTCCAACAAGGGTATCTACGAGAAGAAGATTTGAATCGAGCAATCTAAGTAGTAGAAAAGACCAACATGAATAAGCCAGATGAAAAAAGAAATGTAGTTTTAAATCATTTGTACCTCATCCAAGATACATTGAAGTACATACATACTCACAGCTCTTGGACGAACCAAACTTGATCTTTAACTTATCATCAGAAACAACATCTTCACTAGTTGAAGAATCAAACAAAGACGCTAAGCATCTGAAAGCAACCATCTCATTGGTATGTTCACCAAGATAATTAGGAAGCTTAGGACCCATTTCAAAGACATCTTTGTTGCAGGAATAAGATTCTTTGCAATTTGTGTTCTAGTTGTTCAAATAAAACAAACAGAAACTTTTGCTGAGTTTGATTTGTGAGTTAGAGAAGAATCAAGATCGACACAAGAATCACGTATTCGTGAAAAGCTAGATGAGAAAATAAGAAAGAAGTTGTTTTTTATTTCTGAACGAATTGATTGTTACATAACGCAGAGCTTTTATATTGCTCTGATATTGAATCTTAATGAAACCAAATCGTAACTAAATTACCAAATCGATAAGCTTTGTTACTTAATAAATGCAACTAATCTTATCTTGCCAGGTGTCACACTCATTTCCTGTATCAAATCTTCCCTGTCGAATAACCTTGACCTCAAGGTTTAACCTCTGGAGGCAATCTTTTTGGCTTTGAGAACGCCCCTTCGTAATGCAACCGCAACTTCCCTTGTTTTTTAGCAAGTTTTGTAGCTTTAATATCTCTAGGGATAAATGCCTCTCAACAACATTTTCTTCTGACCCCATTTGAATTGCATTTCTAAGGTTCTAAATTTCCACGTAATTGGTCATAAAGCTTCCAGCCATTGAACCCCTAACACCATGTCACAACCTCCCAAGGTGATTATCATTAAATCAGTTTCAAACCTCTGATCATGGAATTTCCAGCCAAACCCATCTATTTTGCCTTTGATTCTCAACTTTATTCCATCTGCCACTGTCACTCTCGCGAGACCTACGTTTTGAATTTTGCAGTTTAATTTGGCAGCTGTCCCTTCATCAATAAAGTTGTACGTAGAACCAAAATCGATAAGAATGTAGATGATGGAGTTGTCATACTGTCCATAAACCTTCATAGTGGTGTAATCTCCTACCCCACTGACCGCATTAACAGAGATCTTGGCAATGTCTATTACTGCCTCTTCTTGACGAGTCTCCTCTTCCTTTGATGCAAACTCATCCTCATCGATCTCAAACAAGTACAACTGGTTCTTTTTGTGTTTTGTCAGAAGGTGTTCTCTGGAAAACTTTTCGTCACAATAAAAACACAACCATTTTGCTTTCTTATCGGCAATTTCTTCGTTTGTTAAAAACTTTCTGCCGGTTGCGTTGGCATCCACTCTTTTCACCTCTTGCTCCTTCCTAGCTTTCATCGGGGCTATGTATGGGCTGTTACTGACAACGTTTCTGGATGTGAGGCATGTCGCTTGTGACGATATGGTGGGATGGGCTTGCTCATACAGTTTTCCTAACATCAAACAATCCATCGTTGCTTTTGGCATGAACATCCTTATATGCATCTGAGTTTCAATCCTCAAACCCGCTAAGTATTGGCTTACCAAGTACTTTTCGGGTAGATTAACTCTCGTTTTTAGCAGCTCAAATTTGCCATGATAGTCCACAATTCCATTTGTTTCTTGCAGCTTCTTCAACTCTGCTATCAGATCATCTAAGACCTCGCTGAATCGTCCCAATAGCTCTGCTTCATAACTGTACCAACTCTTGCATATGCTACTTCCTGAAAAGGATTGGCATAATGATCGGTACCACGTCGCTGCTGCTCCATCGAAATGTATAAAAGCTAATTTCACCTTTGTTATCTCCTCTGTTCCATCCATTTCAAAAAATTGTTCGACCTTGAAGATCCAATCTTGTACGCAACTACTGTCAAACCTCGGGAAATCTATTTTAGGAAGTCTCGTTATCCCTGCGTAGGATTGATTGTTGTTCCTTGCATCCTCTTGTCGAGAGTATGTTGGTGCGGTGGAATTAACCTCGGGTTGGAGGCGAGTTTGTTGTGCCGGGGCTACCCAGTTTTGCAGTGCCGCCAACACCTCCATTTTAAACGCTTGAAACTCCTCCTTGGATATGTAACGCTCGTCCGCCTCCACGACGATCTCTTTCCCTGATGCCTTAGCTCGTGTTACCATGATAGCCAAGAAACGAAAGCTCTAATACCACTGTTGCAGGAATAAGATTCTCTGCAATTTATCTCCTTGTTGTTCAAATAAAACAAATAGAAGTTCTTGATGAGGTTGATTCGTGAGTTAGAGAAAAATTAAGATCGACATAAGAATTATGTGTTCGTGAAAAGCTAGATGAGAAATAAGAAATTTTTTTTTTTATTTCTGAATGAATTGATTGTTATATAACGCAGAGCTTTTATATTACTTTGATATTAAATCTTAATAAAATCAAATCGTAACTAAATCTTATCTTGCCAGGTGTCACACTTATTTCATCTATCAATCTTCACATAGAGAGAACAAAATACTCTCAGAAAGTGGGAAAATATAGAATCAAAGAAACAGAAAACTGATGGCAAATTTGTCAATTACCATGAACCATCCAGAGCTCAGTTTTGAATTTCGCAAAATAGTCGATAATCCAATCTAGTTATCGAGTTCTGGATTCTCGGTCATAAAGCGATCACATAAACTGTCTGATTACGATGGATCTTTAGCAGTAGAAAGCTCTACCGTAGACGCCATCATCGACGAGATAGGCTTTATCGAGGAGAAACGAGACCGCCAATTTTGCAGGCTTTAAGCACCATTAATAATACTATGGTAACGAGAAAGATGGAGAGTTCTCCTAAGAAAATCCCATAAGATCAGGCCCCCAGGCCCAAGTGCTAAAACCCGAGAACATTAGACAAACTTGTGGGCTCTCCATTAATAAACAACATACCGATCACATGCATGAGATTAAGTTAGATTTCAAATGAAGGAAAACTCATATGCTAGACTATAGTTATTTAATGTATTGTTGATACTTAAAGTTCATCTCAACCAGTTCCAACACTACTTTAATTTTTAAGTCGATTGCTTTCGTTCTTGGGTTAGTGGCTTTTCACATTTCCCAATTTAATACTATATTTTCAATAATCAAGATATACAATCACTCCACACATAGATTACAATGTAATGTACCAATACGGTTAACCACGAAAGTATAAATTTACTGTGTTCTATATTCGTTTGAGTTTGGTTCTAATATATTAAAAGTATAACAAAATAAACCAAAATGTCATTAATTTAATTTTTAGCATTCTATAGTTATCTTTGCAGAAAACATACTCAGTTAAAAATACATTTTATGCGCTCATTTAGTTCTGCTATTTTACTAGTTATCTACTATCAATTAAGTTCATCGCTTACTACATAGATTGTGGAGGAATCAACAAAGACGCATTGACAGAGATAAAAGCAAAACAAAAACAAAAAATTAAGTAGGAATCAATAGAGACACATTGATTGAGATATTAAAAAAAAAAAAAACTTGTTTATTCTTATCATATATTTTGGCATCTTTTGATTTATTCTTGGATATTAGTACAGAGCATCTCCTTTGGAGATCAATGGGCATATTTCATAGTACCTACGATTATCTATTTATTTATTTGATTGGCCAATACATACGATTACGTAGTTTTCTCACGCAAGACTTAATAAATATAATTAGCTCAACTTCAAAGAAATAATATTCTTTTTATTTTTTGAAGGAAATAATATATTTATTGTAGTTCTCTAAGTAGTAGCTAGCCTACTAGGACCACTGTAATAATAATCACTGATAATTCATTATTAGCTTATATATATAAATATTAAAACATATATGCAGTAGTCCATTGAATGTGGTACAACGGGAGTGTTTGAGCTCAGATGCTGCTTTCAGTGAGTAAAATCAATTGTAGTAGAGAGGTTAGTTTGTTAATTAGTTTAAAAATCATCGATATTTATAATTACCAAAAAAAAAAAAACTATTAACTCCACTACGATGAAGATTCTTCCTAGTCTATATCTTATAATACTAAGATTTTTAATTCTTAAAAAACATGATCATTTAAAGTGGTGTCAAGTAAAAATTTAATTGATTTTACAACTAATATTTGGTTACGTACAGTCTTACCCTCTCTTTTTTTTAGGATAATTTTTCTTCCATAAATTTGTTTCTTCACTTTTTCTTTGTTCTGAAAAAGCATCGTGAATATAATAGCACATTTTTGTATTATTTGTTTACTTGCATACGTATGTAAATCACGTGTATATATGACCAAAACATATAGTTTAGTGGTTTGTGTTATTATCATCTATATATCACTACTCCGATTCAATCCACATTATATATATCGGTGACAAAAAAAAAACTGATTATATGTGTGTGTCTATTCAGTTTTATAGGTTTCTATCTCAACATATATGTATGTGCTCTCCCTATGGAAGAGTGATTCCAATATAAAGTATTCAAATTATTGTTAAAATGGATATAAAATAAGCACTACAGGTTAAGTGCATGGCCTATATAAATGATAGGCAGCAGAGAGTCTATACCCAAAGTATAGAAGAAAAGGGCCAAACTAAACTATAATGGGGAAAGTAGAGATTGTTCTTAATTCACTTCCTATGAGTGGAGGAGATGGCCCCAATAGCTACTCTAAGAATTCTCATCTTCAGGTTTCTTTTTCACTTGAACTCATTATATATTATTTTCACTAACTTATTTTTTCATATAAAATTGTTTAAAATGTTGGAGTTAATGTTTTTTTTGCAACACATACTTATTTATATTCATGTTCATTTACAACAACAAAAAAAGTATGTTCTACAAGGTTGAAAATTTCATAAATTATGAAGATGAAGTATTGAAAATATTTCATTTTCTATTCTAAGACACGTTAGAAAACGAGATAATTTAAGAAATGATCAGTCGATTTTTGAATAGACATATAAATTGACTGGCTATTCGGATCACTTGGAAGCCCATTACTTCAAAGGAAAAAATAGAATTTGACTTCATTTTCATAATCTCTTACATGACATTCTTTTAATCAAAATTAACTTGGTTCCCTTGTTATGGAGTACTTTTTTTAGTAAAGAATCTTCACTAACGATTTTAAAATGCCTAGAACTCATCGAGCCACACAAAAAAAAACACTGAAGATTACTAGGAAGGCTTCATTGTCCTGCGGAAAGCTAATCACTAATTAGCTAAACATAGAGGAAACTATATTAGTTTTAGTAAATCTAGGCTCGAGTAAAATTATGTTTTCTAGGAAATAGATGATTTCTATTGGTTTGGATTTCATCTCATCAATGCAGCAAAATACCTTAATGTCTTATTAGTCTGGAAAGATTTGGTAGCAATTTTAAATGTTTTAGGTTTTTCGGTGATGTATGGTTTGTTCGGAGATTAAAATGTGATTTAGTTTGGTCTATCATCAAACTATTATAATCTTCGACTGCTTTTGATGTGAACAGAGAAGATCAGCGAGTTTGTTGAAAGAGACAATAGACAAATTGATAATGGAGAAACTCGATGCAAAAGCCCTAATCTCTGACTCCAACACTTTTCACATAGCCGATCTTGGTTGTGCGACTGGACCAAACACATTTTTTCTCGTCGAAGACATCATCAAATCCGTTGAAACCACTTTAGAATCAAACTCCACAAAACCAGAGTTCCTCGTCTTCTTCAACGACCTCCCGAATAACGACTTCAACACTCTCTTCACCTCTCTCCCTCCAGACCGGAGTTACTTTGCGGTCGGTGTCCCGGGTTCGTTCTATGGCCGTGTTCTTCCTGAATCCTCCGTTCATATTGTAGTGACGTTGGGGGCCACGCACTGGCTTTCAAGTGTTCCAATGGAGGTCTTGGACAAAAGCTCCAAGGCATGGAATAAAGGAAAGGTTCACTACTCAAATGCGGCGGAGGAAGTGGTGAAGGCTTATGAAGAGCAGTTTGGTCGGGACATGGAGAAGCTTCTAGAAGCTAGGGCTAAAGAAATAGTGAGTGGAGGTCTTTTGGTTGTTGGAATGTGTGGGATTCCTCGAGGAATGCCTTTCTCCAATCTTGCCGACAGTATCATGTATACTTCCATGGCTGATGTTCTTATTCAAATGCAATCCCAGGTAATTCTTCATAAATCATCTCAAACATATGAAGAAAGTCACATTTAATATTGTAAAAATAGTGATGCATAACTAGAATTACTCGATACATCATACCAAAAGATGCGTTGATTACTCGGCAAAAGCAATATCCCGAGCAAACCTAATGGATATGACATCAGGACCGTATTATAGTATGTGTAAGTAGAACAGTTATCCAAAGCAAAAATAGAGATTTCTTTATATTTTTTTTGTTAATATTAGATAAAAATTGGGATCCTTATTCAAAAAGAAAAATAAAATTGTACACAATAAACATAGATTTTGCACAAGACATTCAACTAGTTTGAAACAGTCGTATGACAACTCGTACATTGGTTGCAATTTTCTTATTTTGGTTTATCTACTCCTACATGAAGAGATAACAATGGCAGTTTAATTAAGGTATACATGTCTCTCTAGTTTATTACCAATAATGGGTTTATGAATTGAGTTAAATGAGATGGGCATGTAGGGTTTAATCAGTGAAGAGCAAGTCGATACCTTCAACATACCGATCTACTCGGCATCGCCTGAGGAGGTAGAAGCCTTGGTAGAGAAAAATGGCTGCTTCGTTGTCGAATCGATGGAGCTGATGGACCCCACGGCCTGGCTCAAACGGCCAATGGACGTGGAGGACGTGAGGCAATGGATGGTTTGCATAAAGGCCACAATGGGATCTCTCTTCATCAATCATTTCGGTGACCATCTCCTCGATGACATCTTCGACCGTCTCACCACCAAACTCGTTGGACTCACCGAGAAGGTGGAATCTAGTTACCGTGAGAAAGTCATGTTATTCTTTGCCTTGAAACGAAAATGAAATTTTTAATTGGCAACTCTTTTGTATGTGTGTTTTTGTTTAATGGTTCGGATTGGTATAATCCGGTTAAGGGATCAATTGGGTATAGTTGTGTGATTCCCTATTATGTAATGTTGGTTTTTCTAAGTCTTTGTATTGTTTGTGTAATTCAATTTCAATAACATTATTCATTTATATAAGTTTTTTTTAATTTCATAAACTAAACTATGATACCCTCATGTTCATTTACACACGAAAATACATTTAATACTAATCAATAGTTTTTTTTATTAAACAAAGTATATGATTATCAAAACTCAAGTATATTAACGTGATTTTCTTCCCAACAAAAGTTTGACGTAATGAATTTGGTGAATAATTACCGATTAGTTAGGTAAATGATAGAAACATATAGTTTAGTCGGTTGTGCTAGTGTTATCCAATGTACCATAAACTTGGATTAAAACTCAATTATATGTTTGTATGAGTTGTTAATGCCAACAACAACAAAAAAAGGTGGTCCTGTGGCAAAAATAAAGTAGGTGGTCCCCGAATATATTTATAGTTGACGAATATATTTCAGACTAATAGTCTAATAGACCTATAAAAATTAATATATACAAATAAAAACATAAGTGCTGAGAATAATTATGCATCATAGTTATTTAAGCAATTTGTCAAAGTGTTAATAACCCAGAAAGTATTGCAGTTGCAGTTGCAGTTGCAGTTGCAGTTGCAGGTTGGTAGTTTTTCAACTATCTTCCTTTACTTAAACAGATCGAGCGTTCCTTTAATTTATATAGTAATTAAATAGCCTTTTAGAATTTTGAAAATCCACTAACTTTTGCTTCTTACGCCTTGACATAACTCATATTTAAATTTGAGAAAATGCATATGTGAGTTATAAAGACAAACAATAGTAAGTCAAAACATATATGTTTCCATTTGATCATCATGTATAATATGAACATGCATGTGAATGCCAGATTAGACTAAAGAAGCTATGAGGATAATTATACATCCTAGCTTCCTAGGCATCGATCCTGCGACACTTATTTATTTATATATACACTCACACATCTTCTTCTAATGATTTGTCCCTTTTAAGGAATCTTGTCCCCATAAATCAAGTCAGGCAAAAAAGTAAAAAAATAAAAAATAAATCACCTAATATACTTTATTAAGGGATAAAAACGAATTTAGGGAGATAATAGTATATATATATGTATTTATAAATATATCTTAACTTGTGGAAACCCTAATTCTCAATTAATTTATATTGTTCACGTTAAAGCACATGCAGTACATCAATCATTTATTTTATTTTGCTTAGAACGATTTAAAATCAATTTCATATGGGAATAAATTCGAAACATTTTATTAATTTGATTATTAGAAAGTTCAGATCCATAGAACTTTAACTTTCAATACAATGTGCGATCCACCATGATACTTGCAGTGACCAAAAGTCAAACTTGGCTATCTTGCACTTCAGAGTTCAACTGATCACTGAACATTTGGATATTACCACTAGTATTAATCTCGCTCTCGTTTGTTATTGTTTCATATTCATAACTTTTATTACACAGTGATGATGACAACACGAACCTATTAAAAATAAATAAACATAATAAACCAATATTAGACTTGGATTAGTGGATGATATTTTGGTGAGATAGGATGTAATTACCATGTTTTTTTTTATCTTTAACAACCGGAGGATTCCAAACCGGAGCAATATGATAGTGGTCATTTATTAAATTTACAAATGCAGCATGATAGGATTCCAAATTTCAGACCATATACCTCCATTTCATGATAAGTCTTCAACCAATGAACCACAATGAATGTCCTGGGAAACCGCCAACGTTTGCTTGGGGACATAGCACTTGCGTTGTTGGACGGACTAGAGTATTGGTCCTAGGTGGCCACACCGGTGAGCAATGGATACGCAATGAGTTACATGAACTCTGCGTGGCTAGCAGCCAGGACTCGGACATGTAAGCATTTTTGTGTTTTCTTCTCCCTTTGGTCGGTGGTTTTGTATCTGTTATGCATTCAGCTAAAGGAGTGTACATAGTAAACTTAGTGATCGTTGTACGTTTTAGATATTCGTGTAATGTTAAAAAGATATTGCTGTATGAAGGTCCTATATTATATTTCCTCACTTACCACGTACCGAACAACAACCAAAAGATAAAACATAGTAAGTGAGCTTGGAGATCTAAACAGAGACATGTATGAACAAAACCAAAAGTAGAAATAATCACACAACACCTCAAGTAGAATGAAGAAGAAACCGAAGAAGTGTAAGTACACAAGCTCCAAATACGAAGCTAAAAAACCTATACAGCCCAGACAAAATACTTATGTAGGATAGAAAATGTTATACCAAAATGTCAAACATCTCTCCTCCTTCCTTTTTTCCCGGTCATCGCTAAGTAGTGTAAGCCTATCTAAGTCAGAAAGCATACTCATCTCTCTTTTTTTTGGTGGTTGGTACCATAGATTGCATTCTGATGAGTTCTCTGGTAATACAATAAATCACAAGAGGATGTAAAGAAAACAAGTGAAATAAGAAGATATAAGGTTTAAATTGAGCTTCAAAAGCACACCAGCCTATAACGGGTTTTGTTTAAACTGATACGTCCACAAGAACCAATCTCTTCTCTCATCTCATTGGGTGCTCCTCGTTAACCCACTTCGTCCAGCAGCTCTGCAAAATAAGACAAAGTTTAGTCGGATTTTTTATACGATGATAATAGATCAAGTAAACTGTGCTATCTCAAACTTGTTACAATCTTAACTTCAACGATTGCAAAAAATTGCAACTCATTGTAGAAATGGATAAAGTGATATTCGAAATTGCTATATACCTTCCAGCAAGAATCTGGGCGGTGTTGGATGAGGTCTTTGTGTTTGAAGACATTTTAGCTCTGTTATCCTGACCTTTATCCACACGCATTGCAGCAACCTCTTTCTCCATTGCAGCTACTTCCCTTCTCATCTTCTTCGCTTCAACCTCCATTGCTTTTGTTAAAGTTTCAACCTTTTTTGCTAACATCTACAATAGAATATCAAAACCACCATTTACAAGGATGCCTTTTTAGCAATTTTTCGCAGATTCAGAAATGTACCTCTATGGCATCATCCTTGTCTTTGAGGCTTTGATCCTTCTCATGAGAAAATTTTCTCAACGAAACTACTTCTTTCTGTAGTAAATCATACAAAACCCCTGGGACATTGTCTTCAGTTGTTGGTGGAGGGAGTTCACTTGGTGGCTTCTCCTCTGAATCTTCTTTCCAGGCACTAGGTGACTCTGATTCTTTCGCTTCGTCACAAGCCTTGTTGAATGAATAGTTCCCAGGTCCGTTTAAGAGTGGTTTGCCTCTGTCCAATGATCTTGTGCCTCCATCAAATGACTTAGATGTTCCTTTAGCATTCTTCAATACCGAGGTGGAATTAGAAGTAAAGGAATTCCTCATCTGAGAAGATGGACATTTCTTTGACAAAAAGCCATTTGATGCGAACTTTTGTAAGTTATCTGATCCACCGAGTGACTGCCTGCGAGAGGGTCCATTACTCATGCTTCTTCCCTCAGGTGTGCTCCTTACGCTGCTGCCTGAGGTGCCTCTCAATGTCTCTTCAAGCACTTTCAGCCGTAGTTGAAACTTGTCCTGGAAGTAATAGTTTACATCTAGTTAAGTTAAACAATATCAAATGTTAGAAGATAGCTTAATGCGTGAATAAGATGAATACTTTCAGTTGTGCTTCAGATTTCGCAGCTCGATCTGATATTGCAAGCTTATCACGGAGTTGCTGCATTTCTCCCTGCAAGAAGAGTGTTAAGAGATGACTATGCAAGAATTATGCTTTCTCACTGCAAAGAATCCACAGTCCAGGAATTTTGGAGAAAGACAATCATATCAAAATAAACCTGTAGAAATCTTCTTTCTTCAAGCCATTGCTTCACCGGCATCACTTTATCATTACCATCCTTCCATTCATTTGCAACCACTGTCGCAACTCTGTTTGCTGTAACCTTTGCACGTGCAAGTTCCCGGTCGAGAGTTTTTCGTTCTTCCTGAAAACGAGAGCAAGAAATATTCCGTCATCAATTGGAAATTTCATAATAAAAAGAAACTAAAAAAAAATTCTTCGTTTTTCGGTATCTTATGAAGTGTGTGTAATTACATTCATCTCTTGAAACTTCCGCTGATAATCCCTAACGGCATTTGCAGCAGCACCACCAGCAAGAACAGCCTCTTCCAGCTCCCGTACAGTCTGAGTAAGCTTTTCTACTTCAGCAACCTTTTGCCTGTGCATTTTGTCTAGAATTTTGTTTTCTTCCTAAAGCATCAAAGAGATAATAGGTAGTTGAGAAACAATGCGTGATGGGTAGAACCATAGAAGGCATTCCAAAGGAAAATTAAATAGTTACAAGAAATAGGATGATGAGTATTGCACCTGACAGATTTCTATTTGTTTCATCAACTCTTGGTTCTTATTTTGAAGATCATCAACTAAAGCAGCTTTTGCCAGGGCAGTTTGAACAGTCCTCTCAGCATCAAGTAGGGCTGCTTCTTTTGATTTAGTGAGACGATCCAAGGCTCTGTTATCTTCTTGAAGCTTACCAATCTATGCAGACAACATCGTAAATGTTCAATGTCCGAATATGCTTAAGTAGACAGAACAAAATTGTAATTTAAACGAGCGGAAGATACCTCAGAGCGCGCAAGCTTAAGTTCAGCCTCTAAAGGGGCTAGAATGGCTTCAATCGGAGGCATGTCATCATCTTTTTGGGCAGCATGAACCCTTCTTAATGTGGCTTCAGCAGCAAACTGAGCAGCCATGGAGGCCTTCTTTTCATCATTGATCTTCCTTATTTCTAGATTCTGCAACAGAGTTGATAATCAGATGACCCGCAAAATCAAAAATAGGAAGAGGAACAAGAGCGATCTTAAGGAGGGATTTCGAAAATTACTTTGCCTTGGAGAAGCGATTCAGCTAACTTGAGCTTCTCCTCTAACTTAGTAAGCTCATCGGTAAGCTAGATTTTCAAAGAACATGAGGGAATGTCAGCTTAGGAGGAACACGAACTTGTGAAACTGCTTAGACCACGAAAGGAACAAAATGTTCGAAAAGGTATGGGTCACAAATCTCATCAGCTATCAGAGAGTCAAGAACTTAGATATGTTATGGCCATTGATGGAAACTAAAGGCAAAGTGATGATGATTCATGACAAGGAAAGTCTGAATCTTCTTTAAACAACATTGCCATATCATTCCAAAATGATAAAACTTTCTAAATCCGAAAACAAAATTAGAAAAATCAGAATTCAACACAACACCTCTTCAACAGCTTTCTCTCTCTGCCTCTCAGATAGCCTCAACGCTTTGATCTCGGCGTGTGCTTCGCCTAATTCTCGATCCTTATCTGAGAAACCATTGAAGAAGTTAAAAAAAAACTAGAACAAACAACAAATTAGATCTGAATCGACACAACAAAATCACTAGATCGAGCAGCTATTTTCGCACCTCTAACTTCGTTCTCAAGCCGATTAAGCTCCACCTTCACTGGATCCGAGCCATGGAGCAGAGTGATGAACTCATTGTCGGCGGCAGCGTCGAAGCTAGGCCTAACCGGTCTCCTCCTCGACGAGCTTTTCCCTGCTCCGCTGCTCTCCTTGTAAGACGCCGACACCGTCAGCGACGGATAAGGCGTTGGAACCGCAGGCGTTTCAGCTGACGACGCTGAGAAACCTCCGTCGATCGAAACATCCGACATCTCCGATCTGATGATTCCTCGATTTTTTCCCTCACAAACACATCCAAAATCCTCAGGATCCAAAATGCAATGTATAGAATACACCACCAGATGCAGACAAAAATAATAGAGAGAGAGTAGTAGTAGCCAGCAAGAGAGCTTTAATAATGCAGATTTCTAGAGAGAGATAGAGCTCTTGGGATCCAAATGCTCTCTCTGGTTTTCAAATCAGAGTCCCACGGAGAGAGAGAGAGAGAGTGTGTGTGTGATGCTAAACCTAGAGAGAGAGAATGAGATAGTTTCAGTGATTCAAACTAGAGAGAGAGAGACGAACGAAGACTGGATTAAGTGAATTAATCAAACCTTCACTTGATCAAAGCACTTAAGTAAGAATTAATATGTTACATTATCAGATTAGTCAATAATCTTAAGTAACAAATATAGACACTACTTAATGATCTATATTCTTTGGTTTCTTTTAGTAAAATGCTGATTTATACATATCGGTGGAGAGTTAATTGTCTTGGTTGTTTAGTGATGTGATTAGTGAGAAAAGCTGTGATTAGTCAAAGATATTCTTTGCGCGTGAAAGGAGGGAACGTGTAATATGTCTATTTCTTTTTTTTCTTTTGGGCAACTACGTGTTCAATGTCTATTGTCTGGTGTCTTAATATCTTCATTTTTTTTTTCTTTTCCAAGGGATATTCAATAATGTATGTTTTCTCTTTTTACATTTGATTGCTTTTCTATTAACTAAAATTGAATAGAAATATCAAATATAATGAAAATCGTTGTTACCAAATATATATATATATATATATATATATATATATTTTAGTTAGTAGTGTTTTAAAACGTTTGGAGATACTCGTGTATAGCTTTTTATTTGATACATGATGACTAGTCGAATATTTATATTTGATAAAATAAAGGGAATGACAACAAAGTTCCCATTTATCTTACGGCTTACAAATGACACAAATCATTTTTCTGTTTCTCTACTCTATATACCAAAGAAAAAAAAACACGAACCAAAGAAAACTTAATAGATGAGAATGTGACAGGTTCCCTCTCTGCAACTTCATTCTTGTTCATTACCTTTGAGAATATTGAACTTACACAATGGACATGTAGCATTCATTTTCAGCCATTTCACGATGCACGTCGAATGAAAATGGTGGTTGCAAGGAAGTGTGACCAGCTCTGTTCCATCTTCATATGAACTCAGACATATACAGCAGTCCTACAGAAATTACCCCCATTAAAGGAAAGCTCTGAAACTTCAGTTTCAAATTCTCTATAAAAAATATCCACGAGATAACACTTTCGAAATAACAGCTTACAGCATCTTCTGCCAAGAGGACTCGTTCGTTTCCTGAATACTCAGTCCCTGCCTCGATGGGGATCATTTTCCCGCCACCGTCACTTTGCTTTTCACCATTGTTCATCATCTGAAACTTGTACTTGGGAAGGATGCTGAGATCTGCTTCTGATGCACCCTCCTGAACACATACATAAAAGGCTGTTTATTGATTTCATTTCTTCCAAAGGAAAGTTAATTTGTCATTGAGGGGTTGCTGTTCAAATCTGTACCTGCCCGGCAACGGCATAAAGAAGAGCGATAATACAAGGGAGGCAGCAACATAGGGCGATCCCGATAAGACATGCCAGCACAACGCAAAAGACGGCGAAGAACACATCAAATGCCAGGAAAACAAAAGTCAACCTGAAAGCATTAAACTTTATCATGTCATTACCAATCAGCTAGAAAAAGGAAACATGAGATCAAAATGATGATGAGAGTTTTTCAGTAAGAAACTTTGAACAGATCAACCCATACCAGTACAAATGCGATGCATTTTGCAGAAGGATATCACCACCAGATACAAGCCAGTAGAAGCCAACAATCCACCAGACAAATGATATTATGGTGTTCATTGATTCGCAAGTCTTAGTGCTGAGAAATACGATGTTGAAATCTTTAGTGAATGATTTTACTGAAGAACAAAGCAACACAAACAAGAAACTGAAGACATTAAGATAATGGAAACAGCTTGCTCTTCTCTCCATACTAGCCTCCATGATCAGTTGATCACACACAATTTCAATTTACATCAACTGATGAAAAGAGTGCAGAATATGATTCTTCTTAGGATACGCCTTTTTAAGTTAAAACTTTGTATGTTCCAACCATGAAAAGAAAAGTAATAACTTTGAAAATGGACTAATCTTCTTCATGCTTTACCAAGGTAAAAGTACTCTTCAGTATAAGCATGACACAGGAAAGACAAGATGCATTGTCAGGTCTGGATAATGTCATAAATATCTATCTTTGGCTAGGGTGATAGAGACACTGATGATAGCAAGTAAAGATGCTAAGACTAAAAAAGAAACCAAGAACAAAACAAAAGAAAGGTTTCATCTGTGTTAACTCAATTCAGATTTATAAAAGTCAATCAGTAGTTGAGAAAAAAAAAGAAGGATTGAGAAGCAGAGAGCTAACCTGAGGATCCTCTCATCACCATCTTCATCATCGCTATCATGACTACGTCCATTACCAGAACCTTCCCCAGCTTCCAAATCGCCACCTAGCCGGTTCGCGTTCCTCTTCCTAAACTCCAACCACACAAGCACCACATGAACAAGACACTGAAGCGCGTAACCACAGATCCAAATCCTAATCGGTACGTTAGGCTTCTCTTCCATGAAAATCAAAAGCATCACCACCGCAACAACCACAAAAGCAGTGTTCCAAAGCATATCAAGAGCCACAACAGGTTTCGAGTATCCCCAATCGGCTCGTCTCTCTTGGAGCTCCTGTGCAGCCGTCTCTCTTACAACCATCGAAGCCCCTCGCCGACCTGAAGCTCGACCTAACAGTACAGCGATTATAGGCTGACGGCGTCGCGGAGATTGGCGTGAGCGGAGAAGCGGTGTGTTCGAATCAGACATGGTTGGTGAACCGGAAGGAGATTCAGGTGAAGAAGAAGACATGGTCGAGTCTGTCTGAGAATGGAGAAAGTTAGATAAAATAAATCTAGGGTTTGTTTTCTTCGTACCCACCACTCAAACAAGCTCAGAAACAGAAGGTCAAAATAGCGAAGAGCTACTTCCTTTTCTCCATTAAAAACAAAATAATTGATTTCGTGAATCGGTGATTCATTAATGTGTTAATTGTAGCTTTAAATAAATGTGTTGGATCATAGTGTTAGAGATATTTGGATAGTCAACAATTGGACTAGTCGGTAGAAAATTGAGATTTAGTATTTGTCGAACCGTTTGGTTTGTGAGACCTTCCCTTCGATTTAGAGACTTTATCATCTCCTCTAGAATTTTGAGACTTTGTCACGGTTTCACCGCCGATAATACATCTCCGATTCTGATTTCACTAGGAAACAAATGCCCACAAGCGCAACAGTGATTCAAACAAGCTTAAGATCAGAAGAAACCCAAAAGGCCAAAACTTTCACATAGCAGAGACCCAAAGCCTGAAGCCCTAAACAAGCACTCGATCCGGATTCGTTTTTTCGGAGTCCGACTTGGATTCATACTCGAGAAAGGAGAGAAATGTCGGAGGGAAAGAGAGAGCACCCGAGATTGATTCTGCACAATTTCCTCTCGCCGGAAGAGTGCAAGGAGCTCGAGTTCATACACAAGAGCTGCAGTACTGTTGGGTACAGACCCAATGTCTTCTCCACCACTCTGTCTCACCTCATCGCCACCAATTCTCCTCACCTCATCATCCCTTTTGTCTCTATTCGAGGTCAGAATTCTCCACTTCCCTTTTACATTTCCAGTGACATTCCAAGTAAATGCATTTTCAGTCCTTTGTCATAATTGGTTGTGTTTGAATAAACAGAACGGTTGAAAGAGAGAATGGAGGAAACATTTGCGTGTGAGTATGAGCTGTTCATTGAATTCACAGGTTTAATAAGGTAACTAAGTAGTTTTGTGTCTTTCCCTTAGTTAACGGAAAAGCCGAAAAGAAAGATGTGATGAATGCTTTTTTTTTTCTTTTGGTTTTGAATCAGCTGGTGTAGAGGAGCTAGCATTGGGTGGCACAGTGATGATAACAGACAATATCTGAAACAAAGGGATTTCTCGGTTCGTGTTCACTCGTTTTTTTAGTCTATACGTCATTGTCGATATGAGGTTTACGTAAATGACTTTGGTTTTAAGTTGGTTTGAAGGCAGTTTGTTACTTGAATAGCTACGGTAAAGAATTCAAAGGCGGGCTTTTTCGTTTCCAGAGTGGTGAACCAGCGACAGTTGCTCCCTCGGTTGGAGTAAGTATGTCCTTTTTCAGTTGGCTCAACGTTTACTACTCAGCTTTTTCAAGCTTCTTAGTTGAAATCTTGAGTTTGGTGTCTTGACCAGGATGTTATCATGTACACAGCTGATGATCGGAATATTCATTCGGTTGATGAGGTTCGCCTCGTTAAAACAGCCTCCCTCTTTGTTTGTTTTTATGACTTCCATGTAGATGTAACTGATAGATGCTCACAGGTAACAGATGGAGAAAGATTGACTCTTGCAATGTGGTTTAGCCGGGATTCATCGCATGACGAGGATTCCAAGCTTGTTTCCCGTCTTTCCCAATGCACATCACTTGAATTTTGCCTTCCTTTGCCTGCTTCCACTAACATGTACTGGTTCTGCCCTCATCAAGATGCTAATCAAAACATAGGTTTCGATATATGCGTTGCGAGGTTGCATCTTCTTGGTTTAGACGTACATAGCTTACAAGACAAAGATCGTTTTTTGGATGCCTCTGATCAACTCATTGGGCCTCTACAAATAGCTAAAGGAAAAGAACTGCTCACCCGGAAATTTACCAACATTCTTCATGCTCTTCAGGTACTCTCATATGTTAAGCTGATCTTTACATGAGTTTCTTCAAGGCCGTGAGTTATTAACTCTGTGCCCACGGCTATAGTTAATTTCTTGTTAAAGTGCCACTCTTTCGTCATATATAATCAAATGCTTTCTATTTCCTTTCTGATTTGTTGGATAACAGGTTGTTCAGTTCTACCATTGGAAAGCTTCTGAGCTCAAAACTCCGAAGGTCGAAAGTGACCCCGTAGAAGAGGTGAAAGCTATGTCCCAACCTCAGTTGGAAACTATCAGTGCCCTGAAATCAGTTTTCCTGCCAGACGAGGGCCTTGTAACCACAATGTTTGGATATTCATGCTTCAATGAGGACCGGAAGGATTCACTTGACTTGACGGATATATCAGCCGCGATTACCTCTTGGGAAGAGTATACTTGTAAGCTAATTAAGGAGCTATTATCATCCTTGCCTCAATGGAAAACGTATCAGACCATACACAAAGTCGACTCCGATTAGAAAGTAATCTCGAGTTACCTATGAATTGAGTAGTTAACAACCTTGAAGTGATTACTCTTGTCTGCAAAACATAGCTTCTCAAGTTCTTAGTTGCTCTTTGTTTGATCTGCTATTGGATCTCTCCGGCTTTTCTTTTCCGGTTCTAACTCCCTCTGCTTTTCTGTTTCATTTCCTCCCTTTTTGATTGTAACTTACATATAAACATATTATACTCTCCCTTCAAGATTTTTACAAGAATGATTGTATGATACGGATATATAAAAGTACGCCTATATAATGTCAGATATAGAATCTCAATGTGAATTTTTGGGTATATATAGATAGAATCAAACGTCGGGGCCTAGAAGAGAGAGGAGAAAAGTTCTGTAATGACCAGTTGTATCAGAATGAACAGCATTGTACAAAGTCTTCTTGTATCTCTTGCGGTACTCTGAAATGATGTAGTGCATATCCACCTCTGCTCTTGTCACCACCATTCTTATCAACGCCGTGTCATCTGTTCCTAATCCTTTCATCGATTTTCTCAGCGCCTGCGGTTTCAGTTGTTATGCCTTAAGCTCTAAATTCTAGAAAAAACTATCTCTTGTGGTTTAAGAAACATGAGATAAGGTTTACCTTTGCGAAATAGAAAGAAGAGTTTTCAGCACATTGTAAAATTGTCAAAAGGACGTGCTCGAAGTTCCCGCGTGTCTCGTCCCTAATGGCCTATCAAAATCAAAGAAATTTGAACAAAATTTTGGAAAATCAAATTTCTGATGGGTATGAATGAACTATGAAGGGTTTCTTGACTAAGAAGTTTCTGACTCTTAATTATTACCTTTCCAAGTTCTTTGCCGTACATTGAACGGTAAGTAGATCTAACAGCGACCAAATGAGTCCTACTTCGATCTGTGAAAATCTGAATCAACGTCTGGTCATCGGATTTATGTTTCCTCGCAACCGCCTTCTTGAGAACCCTAGCGTCATTCTCTACGGATTTGTTATCGATCTCCGGTCCTTCATACCGCGTAGTGTTCAAATACGCGAGCAAAACCTGTTATATAAAGATACATGTCAATGTCTAATATTATCTTAATCAAAAGAATCGATCACGTAGAGACATACTCTTTTGTGATTGCCAGAAGCTTCTGATTCAACGTCTTGTTCGAGTCTGGCACCGAAAGTGTTGAAGTAAACCTGTTTGATCTGACGAAGCTGAGAGCCAGATCGTGTACATATAATCTCAGCGACCGCTTTGTGATCAGTCACGGCTCCTCTCAATGCGTGTTTCAGTATTGAAGCGTCTCGCTCCACTGCTTCAGGCATCCACAAAAGAACGGCTTTCTGAAATAAATAAAAAAAACGTTTTCAAAATTGTGGGAGTAAATCATATTTCTAGATGAATAACGTTTCTTGTAAGGCCTACCTTGAGATGACCGTGAAGCTCGGATTGGAGACGTTTCCGAAGGTCGTCTGAGAATTTGGTTTCGTATTCTTGTTCGATGAGAGCTCGTTGCGTCGCATTGCGGTGAGCTAAGATGTTGATGATTACCGAAGTGTCGCATCCTCTTCCTGAAAATTTGCAAAAGATTAATTAAATGTGACATAAAACTTGTTAAACCATATAAAATACCTTTGAAGGCCTTAAAGAGCTGGTCAGCATCGACTCGAGGAGAAGGTACCGTCATTGGTATTTTCATTGTTGCCATTTTTTTTCTTTCGTCCTCAATAAAATTCAAAAGAAGATATTGTGTAGTTATAAGATCTTTCTTCTTCTTAATTTCTTGTGTTTTGTTTTCTTTTTGTATTTTCTTGATCTTGTTTTGGATTTTTTGTTGTCTTTTTTGTTGGTGGTAATTTGTGGATGTTGAATAGTTTTAGGGAAAATGTGTTTTACCTTGAAATATGCCAAGGAAGTGGACATTGGACCTTGGTTTCAGGAGTTGAATTCTCTGTTTCGTTCAGTTAAATGAGACTATGGATGCTTTGATGCATATTTCACACAGAACTTTGTATAGGGTCCAATATTTTATATTTCATATTCAAATAAATATCATATCCGTAATTCACTATGCCGGACGAAAAAAAGAAGATGGTAAATATATGTTGTGTTATATCTCTTATATATCTACTAGGCAAACACTCGCTGAGTCATAATATAGCTGGTATATTTTTAATATGTAAAATAAGAATAAAGAGATTGTGAAGGTAATTCAGACATGGGTACTAAACACCAGTTCTTCGTTTATATAATTTGTACCTGCTTGACATTATACAGAGTAATTAATGAATGTAAGAGACAAGATCAGAACCACCAGAAGTCGAGACCTTCCAAAGGGTTCAGAAGGTTTCCACTGAGGGTTTTTCTATTCGATTTAGAAACAGAGGGTCAAAATTACAAATTAAGAAAAACTAAGATTTTCAAGGTTTATTACAAATGGATGTGGTCACTTTCGGAACTGTCATTCTCTTCCCCTGCATCGTCTGCTTCATCACCATTGAAGGCTCCTGCTGCAGCCACCGCCGCTATTCTTAGTCTCCCTGCATTTTACGGGAAACTCTTTCTTACGTCAGATGTCGTTCTCGCTGACAAGACTCGTGGTCCCGCTTCTGGGTTTGGTGCTGTTTCTGGATCTGTGCGTAGTAACTGGATTCTCTCAGTCAACGCCGGCGCGTGAGGACCACGTGCATCATCACGGAGGTGGGTGTAGTCATTCGCATGATCACGATCATCATGTTAAGAAGGAGGCCGTAAAGATGAAGTTGCCGGAGGAGCTGGCCGAGGAGGAGGATATGAGGTTGTGTGGGTTTGGGCCTTGTCTTCATCACGATCATGATCACGATCACGAATCCAGTTCTAATCTTTCTGGATTTGGTAATTGCTTCACTGAATTTTTACAAATTCGTAGAGGAATAATGATTTTAGAAAATGTCACAGGATCCGTAGCTAAGCAAAATCGTTTTTCCTTGCTAATTTCATGATGATTCGCCCCCTCTTTTAGTCATCTTTCTCGAGTTATGAAAAATCTTTGGTGATGATTAATGATTAGAATTTTCGTTCTTCTTCATTTTCTTGCAGCATTGTGGCTTAATGCATTGGGATGCTCTCTTTTGGTTAGCTTGGCGTCACTCATTTGTCTGATTTTGCTGCCAGTTATGTTTGGTAAGAAAATCTGTGCGGAAACTACGAACCAAAGAAACCTTGGTGTTGATTGTCATGGAGAAAATGATCAGTTTCCTTTATTCATATGCCATAGTGTGTTCATGAGACTAGCTGTTTAAGTCTTTTGTTGTAACCAGTTTATGTTTCAAACTACAGTTCAAGGGAAGCCAGCAAAGTGGTTTGTCGATGCCCTGGCACTGTTTGGGGTAAGTCATTATATACACATGTGTATATATGATACTTCACTAGTCTCTGTTAATTCAATGTATTGGTTTATCAGGCAGGAGCTATGTTGGGGGATGCTTTTCTTCACCAATTGCCCCATGCTTTTGGTAATGGACACAATTATCTGATCTCTTTTTAGTATACGCACTGTTCTATGATTTGTTTAAGCCTTCTCATTTCGCTGGCTTTAATATTCTCCTGTTTTTCCTTGTTGTTTTACGATTGTGAATTTCAATTCGGTACCAAGAGATATCTTCTGAAATGCAAAATCTATTGTGTGGCAGGTGGTGGTCACTCTCACTCGCTGGATCACCATGAGAGCCATGGCCATCATGATCATTCTCATTCAGATTCGCCTTCACACTCACATTCTTTACAAGATTTGTCTGTTGGATTGTCTGTTCTCGGTAAGTATCAAAACACTTTCCCTTTTGTTTATTGAACAACATAGTTTGACAAATCCTACACTTCAATTTAAACATGATTCTTGATTGTCTAGCTGGGATTGTGGTCTTCCTTCTTGTGGAGAAGTTGGTGCGGTATGTCGAAGAAAACTCGTCTGGGTCCAATACTTGGGGCCACCATCATCACCACCACCATGCAGGCAGTAAGAAACTGAAGGATGAAGTAGATCATAACAACGTGGACAAGCAATGTTCCTCTGGTGCAATTGAAAATTCATCAGAGAAAGTCTCTAGCGGCTCTGAGGATAGATCTCTCCGTAAGGTGAGAACCAGCACTTCCATGTCAATATTTCCATCTGCAGCAGATGAGTTTGACTTGAATTCAAAAAACAAGCTAAGAACAAAACTATGGAACACATTCATTTTGGTAGAAAAAGTTCTGTTTTAAAATCTGTGTTTAATGAGAGATTTAGAATACTTAATATGGCACCTTTTGAACTATGAGCTTCTATTTCTTCTGTTAATTTGGAAACGTTTGTTCTTTGAGCTTCTACTTGAAACCCGAAGTAGGATTGATATCTCTTATGGTTACTTAGTTGTTTTTTTTCTATTTGGGCAAACTTAATTGCAGAGAAAGACTTCTGCTAGTGATGCTGTTGATAAATCACAATCAGGCGCAGACATTACTTCCGATGGAAAATTGGACAAAGCTGAACTGGTGGAGAAGAATTCAAGCCTGGTATTCGGTTACCTCAACTTGTTCTCTGATGGTGTTGTAAGTACGTGCTCCTTTGTCAATTATTAAAGAAACAGCTTCCTTTGGATGACAGAAGATTACATAAGAGATGCTTCATCTGAGAAGATAAGATTTCTTCCCCGTTTTTTTTGTTGTGCAGCACAATTTTACTGATGGAATGGCGTTAGGAAGTGCGTTTCTGATCTACGGATCAGTTGGTGGATGGTCAAGAACCATGTTTTTACTTGCGCACGAGCTTCCCCAAGAGGTCCCTACTCTATTTCCTAAACAAATTTGATTATGTGTTCAGAAACAAATAACCCCACTAAGAAGGTATCACAAGATAATACTTGCAGATAGGTGACTTTGGGATTTTAGTGAGGTCAGGCTTCACTGTAACAAAAGCACTCTTCTTCAACTTCCTCTCTGCACTCGTCGCACTTGCAGGAACTGCATTGGCAAGTCTTTTACATCTGAAAACCTGGCAGATCTCTAGAAATATTGAAACTGAACTAACTCTAGGGATGTTTTTCTTGTCTCGGCCACAGGTTTTGGTCTGGGGAAATGAACCCGGACAATCATCGTTGATTGAGGTAGTAAATGACATATCACATTGGTTCGATCTAGTAACGTTAATCTAAATGTTTATATAATATTTGGTGGGTGATTGAAATCTTGTAGGGATTTACAGCGGGAGGATTCATATACATAGCGGTTGCTGGTGTTCTTGCGGAGATGAACTACTTGGGAAAATCAACACTTAAAAACAGTGTGTGCCATTTGTTGTCTTTGATGCTTGGGATGAGTGTTGCTCTTGGCATCTCTCTTATTGAATGATCTCTCATAACAATTGCTATGTAACCGGATATAGACATGTCCCAAGCTTGGGTTACAGGAATTCTTCTACACTTATGGCAAATTTCCTGTGGTCAGATGGACGTAGTCTCTTTATTGCAAAACAAAATGAGCCAAAAACGCATCACCAAAACTAGGTATAGCTTTGCTCACACACTTCCTAGAAGAACATGGACACTAAAAGCAAGTAATATAATACGAAAGTGATGATTTGACTCTACGTGATGGAGCATCCATTAGCAATCTTTGTCAAAACATTCTACAAATGGAATATTGGAGGATTGACCATGACGCAAATGCATACAGTAAATGATTTATCACTAGTGTAGGTACAAACATCTAAAAATGATAATATCCTGGGCACGCTCAAAGAGTCAAGATGAAACACTGTACGTTCAGAAGACCAGTTTAGAAAAGGGTGTAATCCTATTGACAAAGGGTGCATGACTTGGTGTGCATTCAGGCTTGGATTCTAGCTACAGAGAACCCACAAGCTCTTACAACACACATCAGGAGTGATTGAAATATATCTCATCCATCTTGAAATCTCATTCATGCAGTACTTGCTCTTAAGTCATTTGTTGTTGTTGCAAATTTCTGATATGTTCACCGTGGATACTTGATATCATAGTGTGGATTTTTAATGATTTTGATTTCAGAAACAGAAAAAACCAGGCAACATAAATTCACAGAAATGCGGAAATGACAAAAAACAATTCCATTTACCAAAAATAAAATATCAAGTATAACAATTTGTTATACTTGATATTATAGAAAATAGAACACTGACTAAAAAGAATAGGTAATTGGATAAAAGTCTTACTTATTTCACATTCATTACGAAACTAAAGTCGTTCGGATGCTTTAAAGAAGTTATTTTAGCATGAGTGATTAATGGTGGCACCATGTTTAATCGCTTTTTCTGTTTTCTTTCTATTGGTTATTAATATATATTAAATATAAAGAATTTGCAAATAATATTTGATATAATCAAATTCACATTACATAAAATATAGAAACGAAATAGTTTATCGGTCTTACATTGATGTGGTAGTGAACAAAGAGCAGTAAAACAATATAAATTTAGAAAAATCATAGCAAATATATTGTTTTTGTGAACAAATCTTTCGATCTTTTATACAGCACCAACAATCAGTTTCAACAAAACCATATCCACAGTGGGCAGGGGCACATTTTGGAATAATCCTTGGAATATATATAGTTTGATCGAACTCTCTATATCTCTAACATCTATCTGCAGGGCTACACATTTGAAACCACATATCATTAACCAAACATTAACAATTGACAAAAAAAAAAAAAAAAGAAAGAGACAGTTCTTATACATATATGAAGAAACTTGTACATACATTGATGTAGAGCAAAGAGAGACAACATGAATATCATATGAAAGTTGTATGTGAAATCATCTTTTTTATTGTCTTAGATGATTTAATGATGTGTTTCTCTTTTTTAGTTATCTTATTTTAATTCAGTATGTTATGTCTGTTTTTATAGCCAATTCGCCATATTTTTCTTGTGCTGCTCCTAAGATGCAGAGAGATATTCAGGATTTATACGATTTTGGTTCGGTTTAAAAAGATGCAAGAATGTAAACGTAACAAACCGGTCACATGTGCCAGCTTTTATTTTTTTAATCCTTTTTATTTAAATTGAAAAAGGAGCGGTTATAACGGTGTAACGGATGGTAAAGGGACGAAGAACTCAAAATAGAGAAAGGAGATTTACACAGAGATGACTTTTTGTTCTTGAGGAAGACAATACAGAGAAGAAAAGAGAGAGAGAGAGACGAGGGAGGGGGCTTGACGATGAAGCTGTGGAAACGAGCTGCGGCCGCAATAAAAGACAGGAAAAGCTTATTAGCCGTCGGATTCTCACGGCGAAATTCATACCGGAACGCGGATCTCGAAGCAGCCATCATCAAAGCCACCTCCCACGACGAGTCCTCCGTCGACTATTCGAACGTCCACCGCGTCTACAAATGGATCCGGGCTTCTCCTCTCAACCTCAAAACTCTAATCCACGCGCTATCCTCCCGCGTCAACAACACGCGAAGCTGGATCGTCGCCCTCAAATCCCTAATGCTTCTCCATGGTGTCCTCTGCTGCAAAGTCCCTTCCATCGTCGGAGAGATTCGCCGTCTTCCTATCGACCTATCCGATTTCTCCGACGGACATTCGTGTCTCAGCAAAACCTGGGGATTCAACATCTTCGTTCGAGCTTACTTCGCTTTCCTCCATAACTACTCTTCCTTCTTATCCGATCAAATCCACCACAACCGCGCCAATCGAAGATCGGAGAAAATCGATTCCCTGAATCAAGAGCTCGACAGGATCCAGAAGCTTCAGTGTCTTCTCGATTCAATTTTACAGATCCGCCCTATTGCTGATAACATGAAGAGGGCGTTGATCCTAGAAGCCATGGATTGTATCGTGATCGAAAGTATCAACATTTACGGTAGAATATGCAGCGGCATCATCAAAATCCTTCCAACTGCTGGCAAAACAGACGCCGCCACGACTCTGAAGATCATCAACAAAGCAAAGTCCCAAGGAGAAGATCTCGCTCTCTACTTCGACTTCTGCAAAGGCTTCGGTGTCTCAAACGCCCGAGATACGCCTCAGTTCGTCAGTATACCAAAGGCGGAAGTAGAAGCGATTGAGAAAATGATCAAGAACGTCGAAGAAGATGAAGTAAAGAAAGAAGTAGTCGTAGAGGAAGAGAAAGCAGTGGTAGTTTTGGAGAGACCGAGATTGCAGACGATCATCACTGATAAATGGGAGATTTTCGAAGACGAGTATTGTTTCCAGAAAAAGGCGATTCAAGAATATCATCAAAATCCTCTGCCTCTTGTAGTGTCGAACCAGTACACGATGCCAGATTTGATTACGTTCTAGAGAACATACAACAAATCTGGATGAGATTGAAATTGTTTTTTTTTCTTCCCCTGGTTCTGGTTCTGTACATAACACAATTTTTACCAGTTTCTTGAGTAAAATTTTTTAAAAGAGGTACATTTTGAGATACCTACCGAGTTTGATTCTGAGCTCAGAACATAAGCTTTATAACACAAACAAAATTTGATTCAGAATCTAAAACAAAACTCAAAAAAGGAATATTTTGACAAAGGAGAAAGGTTGGAACTTTTATCTGATAGTGACAAACTTATTGGTCCCATGTTTTGCCCAATGAAACTTCAAATCAATAGGATTTGAAAAATCGAAACCATCCGCAGAGAGTTTCTCAAGAACTTTTCTAAAGGCACCTTGGCTCATTTTCCGTCCGGCAATACGAGCACCGCGTCTTTTGGTGCTCATTGGCAAAGGGTACATCGAAACATTGGTGGTACAGCACGCAGACTGCCATCCCCCACAACCCCACCTGTAACACGGTTGAGGTAACCCGGTACACGAGCAAACCGGAACTGGTAAGCAACCGATATCCATAGAAACACCATTTATAACCATCTCTATGCTCTTCCTCAAAGGACTTCTCTTTTGCAATCTCGGAGCATTACTGTCCTTCAGCTTCCTCTCTTTCTTCGCCTTAGGAGAGCCTCTCTCTCCACCACCGCAATGCCTTCTCATGAGAGACTCATCGATTTTGCCCACCTCTGGTTTAGGGATCTGCAGAAGCTGCATTGGCTGAGTCCTCAAAGTTTCTGGAACTAAAAGTGTGTGATGATTTGAAGGATTAGGTAAGTTGTTGAAGAACTTGCTGTCTCTGTGGTGGTTTAACCAGCTATAGCTCATGAAAGGTGCATCAGAGACAGTGTTATCACGTGGAAATGATATGACATTGCTGCTGCTGCTGCTGCTACCACCACCACGATAACCATTATTGGGGGTTATAAAGTTTGGATTCTGAGGGTAGAGAAATGGCTTCTCGTTTCGGTCTAGGATACTTGGTATTAGTTGAAACCCTAAATTCGGTCTGAACTGAGACGGCTCGTAATATCCATAATTCCGATTGCTCAATCCATCTTCATCCATCGTAATAAACTTATGCAAAACAAAACACACTTTTTTTTGTCAAAAATCTTTACTTTTTTGACATGGGTTCTCAATGTAGAATCTAAATCATCCATGTTCGAGTAACATTCCAAAATCTAAGATAGTTTCAATCGATAATCCCCGAATTTTCAAAGAACACAACTTTTTGCAAAAATGAAATCCAAACTTGGAAAACTTGAATTAATTCCAACTGACTTTAAGAATTAAAAAAAAAAAGAAAAGCCAACCAAGTTCAAGGGTTGGAAGAAGAAAAGAGCAGAATTTTCGTCAGATTGGACAATATGTTTTATTAGGGTTTCGCAATCTAACAATTTTCCAGGTACAGAACAAAGTATTTTAACAGAGGGATCTAAAAAAAAGCATAGAGATATACGTAGAGACAATGGAGAACAAAAGAGGAGGCAAAGAGTACAAATACTTTATCAAATGGAGAGAGGAAACTTACCGAGGATGGTGAAATCGATCTTTTAGATTTTTTTTTTTTTTTTGAGAGAGAGAGTGAGAGAACGGAGGGGACGGTGGGAGATGGTAGAAAGGATGAGAATGATACTATTTTAGTATCTTTAATATACTTTTACTCTCTTTTTTTTTGCTGTATATTAATATTAGAAAAATTAGCAAATGCATATATAAATTTTATAAATAGATTGAGTAAAAAAAAAAAAAAAAACGTATATAGGGCTATACCACAAATTTGATGTTATATTGTACAAAGCTCTATCAGCAACTGATTTCTAACCTTCACCGGTATCTCATTTTTAGGAACTTGACCATGGTACTAGCCAAAATCTGTGGCTCATTGTTCTTTTCAAACACTCTTATTGATGATTAATTTGGTGTTACAAGTTATTCAATGCTAGGCTATCTATACTTCTTTGCTAGATAGTCCAAATTGTTTAAGGATTCAAAATTTTAGAGTGTTTAATGCAATGATAGCCTAGCAAAATCACACTTATATTCAAATATCAAGTGAAGATTAGCACATTTAAAAATATTATCATATCACTCTAATTATTTGTTTATTGACAATAAAACGCAACAAAATCAATTTTGGATTTCAAAAATGAGCACACAAAAACATGTAACAGATTCATGATATTTTTAGACTGAAATACAAAATCAACTGATTTCACAAAAATAAACTTGGTAGCTCACATAATATGCAAAAGAAAAAAAAATTCAACTCTCGTATGAAAATCATCGATCTTACAAGCAAAACTGAAGATCAAACCATCTTACAAAACAACCTCAAAACTATGTTTACTTGTTAATTTGACAGACAAAATTGAAAATCAAAAACACAAAAAAATATCTTATATACAGACAAATAATGAAGAGTAGAGTTGCTTTTTTGTAGAGGTAAAGAAAAAGAGTGTTAATTTGAAAAGTAACATTGTCTTTAGTAAACAAAAAAAAGTGTAGGAATTAGAAAGGAAATGTTGTCTTAAAATACAATGGCCATAAAAGTTAAAATATCTCCTATGTGATCACTTACCTTTTACCACATATGTTTTCTAACTTTCTTTAATGGCCAAGGCTTTATGGACCAAAATATACTAAAGGTTTATGGTTATTGCATTTCAATAATCAGTTAAGTTGTTGTGTTGTGGTAACGCTTGTTTTAAATGTGTTTATTTAATGAACTTTTTCTTCTTACTAGGGTGAGAGAGGATATCAGCATCCACAAAAAAAGCTACATTATTGTGTCTACCAATCTTTGAAAAAGGCACTGTTCAAGCACAAAGGATTCTACTGTGGAATAATACTTCCCTTGTGTAAGGTATGTGTTTTTTGCCAGTTTTTTTCTTATTTTGATCCTCCTTGTATTACAATTCTCTAAGTAACTTGCATATTTTTTAGTCTGGAACATGCACTATCCACGAAGCTGTAACTATAGGGAGTATAAGACAGAAGTTTTCTCTATTCCTCAGAATATGCCAAGCTAACAAGGATTTACCGTCATCTTTCTGAGAGTTTTTGCCAAATTATTGAACACACAAAAAAAAAACAAAACAAAATTATTCTTGTACATGAACTGTAGCGCCTCCTTGGTATGTTTGGCGGAGATGGAGTTTCTTGGCACAAGAAGGTAAATGTAGGCTATACACTACACGTATGTACTCATATACTATATATCGTGTGCCCTTCTTCGGTTACATTGTATTTTTTTGTGTGGGTGTGCAGTTGCTTCATAAAAGTTATTATGGAGAAGAAATATGCTCTGGCTCATCTCACTTCTTGAGATTTTGTAAGGAGACAAAAGTTATGCAGGTCATTTGGCACCAAACTCTTGTCGCCTTTGTGCAATGGTAAGGAAGAAGAAGAGTTGTTCATTTCAGGCACAGTAAGTCGGCTTTTGCCTATCATGTTAAGTGTTAACCTCTACTTTTGCAGGTACAAGCATGAACTAAGAAAGGAAGATAAAAAGAGTCTCACAAGTCTACTTGATAAGCAAAATCACGAACGTATGACCACTTTCCCTTGTCTAATCAAAATTCTTTAAAAAAAAAAAAAACCTTTTTTCATAAGACTAGTGAAAAGCTAAGAACGGTCTTCCAATTATCGGCACTTGAGTGAACCTTTTTTTTGTGTGTTAAATTCCTATTTATGCTAAGATATTATTACTAATCTAGGTACAACATTTTAAGAGAGTGAAACAACTAATAAGAAAATAACACGAAGTTGGACTGCACTTTCTCTAATTACAGTCACTATTTCCCAAACGATTCTCCCACCTTTTCAATCTCAAAACGACGAGCATATGAACGAAAATTGGAGGTTTTGGTGAGAATTGGGGAGACATAAGAGGCTTTAGTATCCATTTTATGCAAGGTTGTGGTGAGGAAGCAGATACGGTGCCGGATGAGACGACGACCAACATTAAATGTAGTTCATACATTATAAAACATGTAAGTTATGCGTAAACACACGCGTACACACACACACATCCACAAATTGAGGGCATAGTGATCATGAAAATATTATGTATATTGATATATCAAAACTGAACTAAGATAAGTGCATATCATTGGCTAACAATCCCATCTTCCATGAGAAGACTAAGCATATTAAAGGTAAATTGTCATTATATAAGACATGCATTTAAAGATTATAGCTATATCATATATCAAGACAATAGAATAATTGGCTGACATATTGATCCAAGAGGTTAGAAAATCAACAATTCAAATACTTATTTAATTAGCAAATCAGGCATTTGAGATCTCCATGCCCCAATTTGAAAGGGAGTATTAAGATTTGTATTTATGATTCGATTGTAGTATACTTAATATGATTGCATAATTAGTGGAAATCACTGATTATATCCATTTCAGTTTATATAACTAACGTTTTTACGAACCAAGAACCATATTTTCAGAATATCCATGACATGTACGTAATCTTATGGCTTGTGCTAGTATTGTACTATATTGTTACTACATCATTCAGATTCAAATCCGCACAATACAGATTGTTGCAATCAATTATAAAATTTAAATGTCTCTTAATTAGACTTTTCAAATTATTTAAATATATTTACTTTGACAAGCATACTTAAATATCTGTTTTTGTTTTGATTAAGGAATGCTAACGATGTTTCTCTATATGTAATATATGTGTGTTGACTTCTTTTGACATGGAATGTTTATAAAGAAAGCAATAAGGCTGATGAGAAATCGCTATCAATCATAAAATGGTATGGCCAAAGCAAAGACTTTAAGGATGTACCATAGGTTTCGAACTTTTTAAAGACTAGTACTTTCTCATAATACTTCCCCGACCAAATATATATTATTAAGCAAAACAAAAATATTCACAATTTATAATATATTGCCAAAAACAAAGTATTCTAAAACATATTCCACTAATTATGATATGTTTTTTTTAACATATTCCACCTGAACCCAATTCGAGTCGAAAAAGTAGTATTGAATCAAATATAAAATTAACAAAATATCTGAACGGATTTTAAACTTTTATAATAAAAAACTAAACCCGAACCAAGAATCTAATGGGTATTCAAAATATCCAAACTACAATTATTATTTCTAAATATAATAATTATATTTTACATTTATAATATTCAAATATCCAAATTTACGAAATTATCAGTTATTTTAAAATTAAAATAATCAACACAGTAAAAATTAAAATATTTAAAAAATTTGAGTTATAAATTAGAAATTGATAAAAAAATCTTTAAAAATATCAAAAAACCAAAGTTATAACTGAACTCGAACCGAACACGAATAATATTTAAATACAAAATGAGACAGAACCGAACCAAACTCAAACCAAATTAGAGAAATACCCGAATGAAAGCTAGATCTTTCACCTCAAAAACCCAAATATCCAAAAAACTCAAATCAAACCCGAACAGGATCCTAAACGTCCACCCCTATATTCGAAAATGTTGTACAAGCATCGATCTCATATTCCCATTAACACGTTAATATAAAAATTACTAACTTCTTTAAATAGGAAAAAAACACTGTTATTTACTAACAGGCTTATAGTAATTGAAACAACCATAAAATTGTGTATTTCTGAATAATGGCGAGTTGTATTATACAGTCTTAATAACATTTTACAGCAGTTTTTTTTTTTCAACCAAATTTAAAAGTAGTTAATGGGTTGCACCTAAATCTCACAATCGTGTTTTGCTCATTATTTTTTCCTAAATAATTATTTAAACTTTAGAGGCCATGAGAATTTTCCACATAAAATAATTGGTAACATTATTCCTAGCAGATTGGACGCATAAACTATAGTATTAGCATGTCGACAGAAAAAACCAAATTAATAGTAAAACAATTTTTATTCTACACACAAATGAAATAATGGACATCTAGTGATCACATTAATTTCTAGAACTTTTATTAGTAACTGATACTTTTCTGGAACATGCCAACAAATATTACTGTTAGTATAAAACCACTATCCGGTCACTATCAAATGAAGCATTCTCAAAATATATATTTATATTTAAGAAAATAAAAGTACCACAAAATCGTTTATAAAACATTCATAAAGACAGTTGACAAAAAAAACATTCATAAAGACATCTTTAAATCAATTGTAAAAAAATCAAGAAAGCTTTAAAATAACATATAAACAGCATGTGGAGTATTTATCTATACCAATTATTTTACAGAATATATTCTATAAAATCCAAATTTAAGTGCAGACAAAGCGTCGTCGTCCCTGGCCGAGCCACTTAACTGGACACTCGTTCTTTTAGCACACTTTATTTGTCGCAAGTCGTAACCAGTTGCAACTTAACATCACAAATCACAAAGTATTACTCCCTCTGTTTTTATTTAATTGTCGTTTTACAACTTTTTTCTTGTTTCTAATTATCTGTCGTTCTCATTTTTCAATACAATTTTTGTTAAAAAAATCCAAAAATAACCTTATTTAATATAACTCTATTTATAGTAAATGAAGATCAAAAACCAATTATACCCAAAATTAATTATACTAATAATCATTTATGATAAGGTTAAAATAGTCAACAAACAAAATTCCTTAATATACGAGAATTTTTTTAAAACGACAATTAAAAAAAACCGGAGGGAGTATAATTTATCGAAAAAGGAAAAGAAAGTAGGGTTCGTGTTCACCATGTATGCATAGATCCGTGAGCATTAATAGGCTCAGTCTATTTTATGAACAATTGAACAAATTCAAAATGGTGACAATTTATACAAAAGCTACATATAAGAGATGTAATAATGAAGAAAATGTGAAGGCAAAATTAGATCTGGGCACGGGTATTTGATACCCGCCCGACCCGCCCGGCCCGCCTTGTACCCGGTCCGTCAAGCCAAGTACCCGTTTAAAACGGGTCGGGTATCAAGTCCAACTATTAATTAGTCGCAAGTAACGGGTCGGGTATCAAGCCTTCAAAAAAAATTCAATATCCGGCCCGTTACCCGCTCCGTACCCGTTACCCGCAAGTACCCGTTAATTACCCGTTAAATACCCGTTAAATACCCGTAAAAACCCGCAAAAACCCGTAAAAATCTGCAAATACCCGCAAGTACCCGCGGCTAACGGGCCGGATAACAGGTAACGGGTAATGGGTAGCGGGTAACGGGTATTAACTTTTTTTGCGGGTACTTGCTTCTACGGGTACTTGGTTCAACGGGTATCAAGTCCGGATCAAAAAAAATATTACTTACGGGTAACGGGCCGGGTATCAAGCCCACTAAAAAAACGGGTACTTGACCCGTGCCCACCCCTAGGCAAAATAGATGAGAGTAGCGAGTAGGGTAAAGGCTTACACCGTCCATGTGGCCATAAGATTTGGCAATACTTTCTATGAAGATTATGACATAGAGACAAAGTCACTTTTTCTCTCTATAAATTATTATTACCAAAAAAATTATAACTATTTTTATTCTAATTAAGTCTTTATGCGTTGTCAATAGAAGTTTTCACTTCTTCATCATTACTGCTTGGAAAGCAAAAAGCCAAAGGGTCCGATTCCATGTTGTCATCACTACTCCCTCCCTCTTAATAAAACATGATTAATTAGCTCTCTTTTTTTTCTTCTCATCCTCTCCTTTATTCGTATTTCTCTTTTTTCTAAAATGAATCTCGCATCTAATCTTGCTTTTGTATGATCACATCAAATATCACTCACTCTCGTGGAATACCTCATCTTATTAAATTATATAGTATAGCCACAATTTTCTATCGAATTAGCGTTGATTCATAGAATCCGATTATGATGATAGAACAGTAGAAAGATAAAAAAATAACGATAAAAGATAGTCATAATCATATAAGTTAGAATCAGTATAATATACTTGGTCGTTTTTTTGTCAGTTTAATATTTTTAATATCTCCTTTAATGTCGTGAAGTGATAGATTCGAATTTCATATATGTGTAATAAATTTGAAAGATAATCACTATAGTGATTCATGATTTTTTTGAAAGTTTATTTTGTTTCACAAAAAAAATTGTTTTATAGTTTTTAGGATTAAATCTCAGTTTTATTTTTATTATTTAAGTTTATCAATTATTTTATATATTTATAAATGGCATAATAAAAATCTACATTATTTTTTAAAAAAATTTACGTAAACAATATCAAAATAAACTCTTCATTAAAACAATAAAATAGTAACAAAAAAGTAGTGGAAGCTTTATTGAATTTTTTCCAATAACTTTTTCTTTCTTTCATTAATAATCATTGATAAAAAAAAAATTACCCACAAAATGTTAACAATCAAATTCATTGTCTAAATAAAATTATAGTTAATGTAATAATACGATCATAAATTTTTATTTGAGAATCAAAAATTTATATATATATATATATATTGTTTTTCAGAATCACATATTTATATCTAATAGGAATAGATAAGAACAAAATTTTAGAAAAATTTATTATTTTAAATTATTAAAAATAATATTTTATATTTTTGGCAAGAAAATACGATTTTGTGATTTTAGCATATTTATATGAATTTTTATTTGCAGAAAAAATAGTTTAGTTTTTTAAAAAAATATTTTGTGAGAAATAGTTTTGACAAAATATTATTTTATTGATAAATATAAAATATTATTGTAATAAAAATAATAAACATAAATTTAGTAAATTTCTATTGTATTGAAATGTATTCTAATGTTTTGGTTTTTGAGATACAAAATCTACATCCAAACTCTACTTTTTAAACATTTTAATTATCTAAATTTAAGATGTAATTGATTTTACAGTACATAAAATGTAGATTTTAAAATGTCCAAACAAACAATATTTGAGTATTTGCATCCAAATACAGCATTTAGATACTAGCCTAACTTAATATAAAAAAATGAGCTAAATTTTGTGTTATGTTCTGTCTTGTTTATTTTTCAATTTTAAATTTTTGTTATATAAAAGAATACATTTTTATGATAATTCTTATTCATTAAAAGTTTATTTTAACCAATTTGAGACATGCAATTATTTTTCAAATCCTAATTTAATAAATTTACAAATCTAAGATTACAAACAGAAATAAATACAATTAAAAAAAAATCTGAATTTAATCTAATTAGGATCCCAAAAAATAATTTTGGTTCAATTCAGAGAAATTGCTACAAACCAATATACTCAAAAAACAAAAAAAACCAAACAGATTTAATATATTTATCCAAATTTATAGGTATAATAACAATAAAGTAATTTAAAATATTTTTTTAAAAAAAAATTATACATATAAACTATAAAATGTTAAAATTTATAAACAAATAAAAAAAAATATTACTCAATAATTATAATTTAGTTATTTCATTATTTTTATCAGTGCATGAGAACAACACATAATATTAAATAAAATAACATGTTATTTATTAAAAATATCCGCAAATTTGATGATATCAAAAACATATACGATGTCAGAATTATGTAGCATAATGGTTGTCATCTCTGAAATTTATAACACATGTATGGGGTTCGAACGCAACATCTCATAATATTAAAAATATATTAAAATCAATATGATAAATTGACCAAAAATAAACGTATACCACTTTTTATTCATCTATTTTTGCAAACAAATGACCAACATATAGTTATTTAGTACATATTCTATAGATAAAGAGAGTAGGTGATTATTATAAACAAATATATTAAGCAAGAATGTGATTGCGGAGGAATGATATATATCCAACTTAGAAAAAAAAAAAAAGCATTGCATGTGATGAGAATCCATCTCCCCATCCTCCCACCCATTCTTTCCAACTCGACCCTCTCTTTTCTCTTCTTATTAAAGTATCATCTTCTTTTTGTTTCTCTATTTCTTTTTCATGACAAAATAAACTTTAAAACAAAAAAAATTACTTCAATTTTCTTACAGTTCCACTTGGTTAGACAAATGCCCTTTAATGAGATGGTGGACTTTAATATATATGTTATTTATACCTACAACACACACGCACTTACACTTTATATAAATAATTGTGTTTTTTTAAAAAAGAAAATCCTTTCGAACATATTCCAGATCTATAATTTTTCTGTTTTTCGTGATTTTATATGGGATTGGTCTCTGCTAACCCCAGATCTAACTCTATGGTTTGTATTCGTGTACCCGCAAGAGTTTCTTGTAAAGAAAAACTCTACTGTGAACTTTCAGATTGAAGTCTTACTCGTAGACACAATATCCATAGTTGATTAAAATCTATTAATTACTTTTATAAAAAAGGCATATAAAATATATGAGATGATGGCCCCACATTGTATATTTGTATATGTACGGAAACATGAACTGGGTATATGCATCTGTCTTATTTTACGAACAAATATTTTCATGTCCCTCTTTTATATATAAACCAGCCCTAAAGGCTACACATACATTTATCACCATTAGAAAACATGTACTCTAACATCAAAATTTTCAAGATTCCCATTCGATTTTCACCAATCTTGTTTTATTATTTATCATGAAAAAAGGAAAAAAAAACTTAACTCAATCAGATCGAATATTTTATGATATGAAATAATAATGACTTGTAATTGTTTTATTGTGAAAGGGGATGTTTTTTTGTTTCTTGTCCAGATGCTAATGTGGGCTCCAAACTCCTTGTCCCAATCTCTTTATATGTATACAACATTTCTCTGCATATATATGTTTTGTGTTTGTAAATAAACAGTGTAGAGATAGAGAAGAGAGAGGAGAGAGAGAGAGAGAGAAGTTCATAACTACTCTGAAGAAGATTGAAGCACCAAAGACCATACAATGCATTTCTCCATCTAAGGTGAGAGGTCAATGAAACAATTAACAAAAAGTTGAAAGTTTTCATCTTTTCTTTTTTTTTTGTTTTCCTAGAAAATTATAAAAAAAAAGATGGAGAGTAAAGGGAATAGAAAAGCTTTTCTCTGTATGTGATGAAAAAGATGATTTCAGAAAAACAAAGCCCTTTGCTTCTCTCTCTTAACTCATCTTACTTTTCTTCTTCTATTAGTAAAGATGTAAAACACAATATTCTCTACACCAAATAAATAAGGGAAAAAACAATCTCTCCTTCTTTCTCCTACATGAAAAACAAAAGATTCCTCAATTTTGTTCTTATTTTTCGTTAGTCACAGTTCTATACACTTTCACTATAAACCAACACTTTCTTCACATAAAAAAAAAAACAAAAAGAGAGATTTAGAAACCTCATCCGATGATAGACTACGAGAGAAGCAATAACACCAAGATCATCAACCATCATCGGACTCCTCCTCCGTCTTCATCTTCCTCCGATCTTCTTCCCGATGGTAATGGAGCCGCCGTGACACAAAAGAGGAAACGACGTCCCGCCGGGACACCAGGTACTTAGCAATTATGTTCATATTTTTTTCCCTTTTTTTTAGATTTAGCACCAGGTATCATCGATTTTTTTCTACTAGTAAATTCTTGAAAGTAATCATTTCTGTTGTAAAAGATTGACTTTGGTTATAATTCGGTTCAAATTTGTGCTTTCTTAATGGTTTCTAATCATATTTTACCGGCGGCGGCAGATCCGGAGGCGGAGGTGGTATCAATATCTCCAAGAACGCTACTTGAATCGGATCAGTACGTATGTGAGATATGTAACCAAGGTTTTCAGAGAGATCAGAATCTACAGATGCACAGGAGACGGCATAAAGTTCCATGGAAGCTTCTTAAAAGAGAGACCAACGAGGAAGTGAAGAAGAGAGTCTACGTTTGTCCAGAGCCGACGTGTCTCCACCACAACCCGTGTCACGCCCTTGGTGATCTCGTGGGAATCAAGAAACACTTTCGAAGGAAACACAGCAACCATAAGCAGTGGATCTGCGAGAGATGCTCAAAAGGCTACGCTGTTCAATCTGATTACAAAGCGCATCTCAAAACCTGTGGCACTCGTGGGCATTCCTGCGATTGCGGCCGCGTTTTTTCCAGGTTCCATTTCTTAGAAACCCTAACCAGTGGCAAAACTGATAATATTAGTTTTTTTAATAATATATTTAGGAGATATATATTCGGAATCCTTAAAGTAAATCAAAGAATGTTTTTTCTAGTATGGCGTGTACATGTTTTGATTATAGATAATGCACACAGATCTCGAAACAAGCTTACTAATGGAAGCTGAGGTTTGTTTTGACTGCTGTCTGAAATATTTTAATTAATTAACTAGGAACTATGTTTTGATTATATATTTGAACTTACGTTGACCCCATCACTGATTTCATTATCGCACTTTAATTTGTTAAGTAGATATATTCTTAAAGTATATACCATACTAAAACTCAAAGTCTTGCATCTCATACTCATGATATATATAATCCAAAAGATACCTAATTCCACTAACTTACTTAATTTTATATTTTATTTGTCTGTTTGATGCATAACAGTATTCCTTTGTGCTTTCTATACTAGTTAACTATATATACACTCTTCTACAGAGTGGAGAGTTTCATAGAGCACCAAGACAACTGCACCATGCGCCGATCTCAACCCTCCAGCCACCGTTTACAACAACAGCAGCAACATACCGCAAACGCTACACAAACCGCTTCAAACGTTGACCTCACCGTTGATCCTATATTGCCAGGGCATCCTTTGCTAAGACAATCTCCACCGTCCAATCAACAACCACCCGATTTGCTCTATCCTTTCGTCGGCGCATGCGCTACTACTGGTAGTAGCATCGAACTTCAGCTACTTCCATCGCGGGCTAGTGCTGATGAGACCAGCCTTAGTCTGTCGATAGGGATGGAGACGACAATGTCAAGCTACGAGAAGGGAGAGATGAGCTTACTATTCGGAGAAAGAGAGGAAGCAATAAGAGAAGCGAAAAGGCAAATAGGGATTGCGGAATCGGAGTTTGCTGAAGCCAAGAGAATAAGGCAACATGCAAAAGCTGAGCTCCACAAAGCTCAACTTTATAGAGAAGAAGCAAGTAGGAGGATTGGTGCAACGATGATGCAAATCACTTGCCATAATTGCAAGAAACACTTTCAAGCTGTTGCTGCTTCGGGTCCTCCTCCTCCCCAGCCGCCTTGTACCGATGAGAGTACGTCTCTTGCCGTGAGCTATGTGTCTTCAGGGACTACCGAAGGTGAAAAAGCGAGTGATAGAGCGTCGTCATAGACCTTGAAAAGAGACACAACAGAAACAAATATTCTTCCCTCTTTTTGTTCTTTAATTGAAATTGGAGATGATCAGTTGATATTCTTTGGGTTTTTTTCATATAAATTCTTGGTTTGTTTTTTTTTTCTCAAACAAAAACTCAATAAGAGAAGAGTTTTGTTATATGAAATATGTGGTTGTCCAATTAATACACATCAAAACAATCTTTTGTCCACCTATTCTTTGAGCAAAATATTTCCAACTGTTTCCCTAGATTTAGAAAGTGGAACAACTAGAATCCAGAGTTAAAAAGTTGGTATTGTTCTAAAAAAATATAAAAAAATATGGTTGTAAAACCAGAAAAATGAAGTAGATTTTAGTTTTTTATTAAAGTATGTTTAATATAATATGATTATTAGTTTTTTTAGTACTAATTATTAAACTGTAGTTAATTACTAGCTTTACTTTTTATAAATCAAGATATTTTATTAATGCTATGTTTTTTTTTTGTCAACATAGTCTAGTAACTTTAATATCTTCTTAAACAATGTGGGGTGTTGGGTTCGAATTTCAAACATGTGTTATGGATTTCAGAGGTGACCATCACTGTGTCACATGATCTCGACTACTAATACTATGTTATAAAGTGTATTTAACATATAACAAAATGATTTGTGTTAATGTTTTTTTTTGTGTTAATGTTATTGATGTGTTACATCTAAATTCAAAATTTTATATACATTTTTTTTGAGAACCTGCATAATACACCGCCTAAATCTCTCCATATTGAGGTTGTTGACGTATAAAACTCTTTTATATGATAAACGTTTTTTGTTTTTTTTTGTCGTCCATATGGTAAACGTTTACACCGCTTCAAATCTCTCTAGATATTGTATTTATAGGTTTCAAATTTTAGGTTCAACTGGTTTCACGTAAAGATACCAAATCGGATCTAACAGTCAATAATTGTTTGAATAACTTATCAAGACATTTATAAAAAATACTAAAGACTAAAGGACGAGATATTATTTGGTGCGAGTCATAATTACGAATTAAACGCTTGCCTGGTTACCATGTGGGCTTATTGAATACTCTAATAAATAACTTCCTCTAAGGTTATAATTATGCTTCACTCTCTATGGTATTTAAATGTACCATATGAAATGCATTATAAATGTCGCTTTCTCACAAAAAAATCACTTTAATCATTTGAATTGCATATAACCAGAGAGGGGTATGTGAAAGCAAAACATTTGAAAGTATGGAAGCATTTTGTTAAAAAAAGTTAAAGAAGCGGATATTTTACGAGAAAAAAATAAGAATACATCAATTATTAAACCATATTTAAATAAAAAATCACAAAATTTAATACATAAGACTAGAGATTCAAATTACCTGAATTTTCAAAAAATTATAAGTTTAGAATAATAATTTACATTCTTTCAATCTTTAATCTAGTTTAGTTTTATTAGGTTAAGAAAATACCAAAAATAGTTTATACTTATTATTTACTTTATTAGACTTCAGAATTATAGTCATAAAAATTATAATAAACACTTATAAACGTTTCCAACTTAATTTGTTAGGAATCACGATTTCATAAAGCTTCTTCGCATTTCAATTAAGACTAGGATTCATAATCAATTCCGAAACAAAAATAGATTTAGATGAAATTTTTATGTAACCTAACTATTGATCAGTGTTCTTCTTCTCACCGACTAATTAGCAACTAAGTTATTATCCGCACTCAATGCGAGATGAAAGTTTAGCCCTTAATTTTTTAATTCGAAATATAAAAGATAACTACAGGGTTTTACTACAAGTCTGAAGGGTCTACTAGAAAAGAAGTCAGTTATTTTACTGTAATTAAAATTTACAGTGAAAATCACTGAGTGCTCTTTTATATAAGAAATTGTTTATATTCTTTTTCGCTGTTTTATTAATGTTGTAATGATTATTGACTGAGCAGGGTTGGTGAAAGAATATTCAGAGTTGAATAGTTGATTGTTAATTTTGTCAACAAAAGAAGCGTCTTCAACTTCAAGTGCGATATTGGAGTGTGATATTATACAGAAGGACATGGACTGCTTCTGATGAAGTATTTGGTTAGTTCAGATTCAACTAAAGCTATTTCTTTTCTTTTTACAACAATTTAAGTACTTTTTTATAGCTTCATATTATAGAAAAACAATTTAAACCTTTTTCATTTACGGTCAGGGCTGTCTTTTTATGGCCTCTGCGCCAATTTTTTGTGTGAAAATTCTGAGAAAATTAGATAGTTGAAAATAAAGACATAAGTAACTAATTTTTTTTTTTTTTCAATAGACACCATTAGATTAGAGCATCTAAATGAAGTTTATATTTTTGTAAGTTTGTGGTGGCTTATCTCCAAAAGTATAATATCAAATTCAACTTCAAAAATTTTTGTACTAAAGTCTTTACTATTGATCACAATCACTTTTCAGCTCATTAAAAATAACTAACATACATTAAAGAAATATTACAAGCAATATTAATCAATAAGATACATTTCCAAGTGATAAATGAATTTTCTATTTTTTATTTGTAGATTACTAGATAAATCAAGTATTTTTGCTGTGTAAAATTGTCTTTAATGTTATGTAATATTTTTTTTATTAATATTTTTTCTTTCATTTTGATGTATTAATTTGATTTTATATGTATAATAAAATTTATAAGGATATATATGAGATATAATATTATGAGTAATATATATATATAAGATAATGATTTTTATATCCAATTGACCGGAGCCTGATCCGTATACATATTATGACAAACCATTACCCAAAACAGCTAACTCTGATATACAAATGAAGGAACTAGTGGAATTGTAAAAATAGGCTCTTTTGGAACCAAAATCAAATATTTTTTGTAATTTTCTTTAAGCAGACTTGTAAAATTGAGGGACCGTGTGCTATAAAATGGAAGAAATAAACTCAAAAGTACTCATCCATTCATGTAAAATATAAATCAATGATGTAAAGGGAGAGAAAAGAAAAGTCATTTTCAGAGCAGAACAGAAGAAGTGGGTGTGGTTTCCTTTACACGAAAAAAAACGAAATGATGAATAAAAAAACATAAAAACGCCATGATTTTCAGTGCCAAAGTTTTGAAATGGTTAAGAGTCAGTCATCAGTCTCTTTCAACAGACCCTCTTCACTCACTTCTTCTCCTTCCTTTTATAAATCATCTTTATAGGTCATGTCACATCGTGACGACACAATTCTTAACTATTATTATTATATGATTTCATTTCCTTGTTACCAGAAATATTTATACTCATTGGACCACTCTAATTTTCCTTTCCCAAATGATTTCATTATCTATATTCCGCCTTTAATTTATTTTTTAAAGCTTTTGATATAAGTTGATAAGATAACAATAAGAGATAGCACTAACAAAAATGTCAATTCTTTGATTTGTAAATGAGAGTAAGGTACAACTTACTTTGTACCTCTTTTCTGTAACAATAAGAGATAGCCATGCAACTCTTTATCTCCATCTCCATATCGTCTCAGTGAGATATAACACTGTTTTTTTTACTGGTATAACGTTTCCAATCAGAATCATAGATGATAATATGATTTGTATTGAATCAATACAATGTCACCAATTAAACATATAATTAATAGTTTTAAAAACATGCTAAATGCAATCTTCATATAGAAAAATAGACATTCAATGAAGAAATGGGTTTTACTGATATTATGTAGACCATAACATTTAGGTTTACTGTATACGGGTGTATATATATCATTTCTATATAATTAATACGTTTTTGAGAAAGATAAGTTATTACATTTTTTTCTTATTAACCGGAGAAATCTTTGGCCGAGTTAAACCATCCATTTTCTTTTGTTAGTAAACAAACCATTTCTGTTATCGATTTTCAAAGTAAAGTGTGGTCTATCAACTTACATTTTTGTAGTTAAATATAGTATAGTTTTGGTGGTGTCAATCACATGGATTGGTTCGTTTAGGTGGTTATGTCACATGATGCGACATAACAAGTATACAAAAACTGTTATCATTTTGCTCATGCATATCATCTGCATCGCAAGTATTCCGATATATAATATGTTAACAAGAAGTACGTACGTGAAAAAAAAGAAAGAAAGAAAGCTTCTCATACGATTGAACGATAACGCTAAATTATGCAAAAAAAGAGAGACAATAATGCTTAAATATCTCAAAGATACCGACATCCATAAAAGTATATAGCTTTATTATACCTCAAACTTTTAAAAAGCCAAAATGTTTTTTCCTCCTTTTTTCGGGTAATAATCAATTAAAATGACCTTCTTTTGTCTCTCTTCTTGATAACGCTTTCGGCTAAAGTTTTTTTAGATTCGAAATTTATAATGAATTGCTTCTCAAATGAAATGGATAAAGGTTTTTAAGAACATAAAGAGAAGCTTTATATGCATTATCCAAATAGGAAGTGAGACTCATTTCTTATATAATAACCCTTTTCTTCCCTAGACCATTTGTTTTAAATATTTTTCATTTGCAATTTCTTCTTTTCTGGTTAATACCACTTTTTGCACAATTCCAAATCAAAGTCTCCTTATATTTTTTTTTGTTCATTTGTTCACAATTACAGTCACCCTCCTCCATTTATTGATTCTGTAATTTGCCTAAAATATTGGGACAGGACAAACTCGATAGCGACGAGTAAAAAAAAGTGAGAAGGATAGTACGAAGCTCCCCACCATTTTAATTATTGACATTTCATGCCCAAGTAAATGATTCACTTAACACAAACGAAAAGAGAGATCGTGTTATTCAAAGAAATCAATCATAAAATTTTTATGAGATAAGTCTGAATACTTTCATCAAAATTAACGGCACGTGGAATTTATAAACAAAACGAGTAACCAAATGAAAACAATTAAAAAGTTACATTGTTCATGATTCCTGAAGACGGTGTCACTGAGCACCACTTATTATCATGATTCATATTATTCGATGAATAACTATAATGACCTATATATTAGCTGTATTTATTTAGATAACTTATTTTTTATATTAATTATTAAATACTTTTCGCTTTTTTAAAAACTCACTCGCATCCCTATTAGGAGGTTGTAAAAAAAACTTTATTATGATATAGCTACCGCATTCATATTGTTGCAAATTTTTTTTGCAGATTTATTTTTATGTTATCGCAGAATTATTTTCACAGAATTATTCTCAAGTTGTCACAAAATTATTTTTATGTTGTCACAGAATTATTTTCTCACAGTTTTTTTGTAGTTATCGCAGAATTATTTTGCAGAATTATTTTTATGTTCTCGCCTAATTATTTTCCACAGTTTTGTTGTAGTTATCGTATAATTGTTTTGCAAAATTATTTTATATTATCGCAAAATTATTTTTTCACAATTTTGTTGTAGTTATGGAAGAATTATTCTGCAAATTATTTTTATGTTGTCGCAGAATTATTTTCTCGCAGTTATTTATGTAGTTATCGCAGAATTGTTTTGCAAAATTATTTTTATATTATCGCAGAATTATTTCTCATAGTTTTGTTGTATGTTTTGCAAAATTATTTTTATGTTGTCACATAATTATTTCTCATAAGTAGTTTTCGCAGAATTGTTTTGCAGAATTGTTTTTGACTTTGTGGCAGATTTAATTTCTGGCTGTTTGACGTCACACTTGAATGTTATTCATTATTTTTTGCTTTTCTCTTTCATTCATATTTGTAAATTGTTTACTGGATATCTAGATTTAGATTTTGTATTTTTTCTTATTCACCATTATCTTTAAATTCAATTATTTCTTAATAAATAAAAAGTTTATATTTTATTTTAATACCCAAATTCATCATTTTTTAAACTCTATAAATAGAAATTTGTTTTATTTAATTTGGACACACAAAAGAATCATTTTTTTAAGATATGAATCCTAATAATTAACTTTAAAATATTCAAAAATCTTCTAATTATATATTTAACTAATTATGTGTATTTTATATTTTATACGTGTAATATTGTACTATGTATTTTTAATAAAAAATAAACATGTTTCATAAAAATTAAATGTGTTTTAACAAACCATTAATCTGTCTTTGTAGGCTGTATGACGTGATACATGAATATCTTTCATTTTTTGTTTTTATCTTTCATTGACACTTGTAAATTGTTTATTGGATATTTAGATTTTGTGTATTTCTTATACATCCTTATCTTTAAACTCAAATATTTCTTGATAAATAAAAAAGAAATTTAGATTTTATTTTAATACCAAAATTCATCGTTTTTAAACTCTATAAATAGAAATTTATTTTATTTAATTTGGATACACAAAAAATCAGTCTTTTTAAGACATGAATCGTAATAATTAACTATAAAATATTAAAAAAAATTCTAATTATATATTTAACTAATTATGTGTGTTTTATGGTTTGTTTGTGTAATATTATACTATGTATTTTTAAGAAAAAAATATGTTTTATAAAAATTAAATGTGTTTTAACAAACTATTATATAATATAAAAATAAAATGAGTGTTAAATTAGAGCTTATGTGGAAAAGAGAAAATATGATCTTGAAGTGAAATTATCATCGCTAATTTTTTTTGTTAAATAACAAATAACAACTATACAAATTTTTATGTATTTTAACCAATAACTTTTTGAACATAATAAAAAAATATCATTTTAATAATATATGGTAAAATATAAATCATTTTAAGCAAATTTCAGTATTCACAATGATGTTCATGTAATTTATACCAGAAAAGTTGCATCAAGACACAGTAAAAACGAGTGAACACAATGCTTCTTTGACCATCAAGGGAGCAAATTAAAACATATCCGAGTCAAATTTCGCCAATGGTGAAAGCATAAAAGGGGTTCACAAAGTCAAAACCCTTTTTGTGTTTGTTTTTGAACTTGTGGAAACTACGTTTGTACTTTTGTACTTAATCATACCATACAACTTTCCTGAAACCCGGAATCAAACAAAGGGTTTGTCTCAAGCTTGTGTAACCTCTCTCATCTACGAGGACCTGGGCTTTGATTAGCTTCTCTATTTCTACGTCTCCTAGCTGAAAGTCCTAGTAGAATCCTCCCTTGTCGCCTCATTCGACTTGCCAAAGAGTTACTATGCCTATCTTCCTCTTCCTCCTCCTCTTCTCCAGAGAAATTCATCTCATTTGTTCCACGGTGGGTTGTCAAGTCATTCGAATCTGAATCAAAGCGTCTTGTCTGATTCCTTGATACCCCAACAGCATGCATCATAAGGATAACATTCAAAAAATTCCTACCAAATGCAGTATCATTCCCTCCACCGTTATAATGATCACCACCCTCGTCTGAACCTGAGCCGTTGGCGTTGTTCCTTTCTATAACGTAATCCCCATACACCGTTGAACCAGGCATTGTCGACATAATCGTGCTGATAACATCATCCCGGTCATGCTCTATCTCAAGCCTTCTCCAATTCTGCTCCACATCAGGATCAACTTCACGCGGCCTTGCACAAGGGTGGTCCATTTTCATGTGTTTCCTCAGCTCTTTGAAGGTTCCAGCAAAAACACAATCTTCCTGCATACAGATCCTCTTCTTGAGATTCAAAAAGTCCCGCGCAGGCTGCACGATTGTCCAACCTTTCACCTGGCCTCTACAAAGTGGGCATGTGAGATTTCCAAGCTCAGACTTATTGATCGGTTGATGAGACGTTGACTTTAGTTTAGCTGACGCTTTCTTGTACTGATCTAAGCAATTGGAATATCTGAAACTGGTACCACACATGTAAGGACGACATCCCTTGTCATGAGACGAGCAGAGGAGAAGAACAGCGTTGTGCGGACACTCCATGCAAACTGAACATATAACATTCTCATAGTCCCTTTTCTCTAGACACTTTGAACAGTCTTTTGCAAACATTTTCCTTATGACATGGCGATTAGAAGATTGAAATTTGTATGGTCTGGCTCTGATCCGTCTCGAATGATTCCTGCGTCTTGTCCTTATAGCTTTGGCCATAATCTCAAAATCACACCTGTACAAGTAGTACATTCAATTAGCAAAACAATCATATACATAGTTTGTAACAATACTAACAGATGTCTTTTCTTGGAAATTGCAGATATTTTGCGATTGAGCATCCAGCAAACAACATGCATCGTAGCAGTATGCCAGTATCCCACACTGGAACTATGTAATAAAGATGAGACTCAGATAACCAATCTATAACAGATATTTCACAACCTTGCATCAATAGCAAAAAGAAAACAAAAAGAATCACAGCGAAAAAAAACAGGCATTAATGTCAACAGCCGTAACAATATAAACCATCCAAAAAAGAAATCATCCATTCATATATCACTTGAATTGCATAATAAACAAATCATCCATGGTGATAATACAAAAGAAATCTAATGAAGCTGAGATCAGAACAATGAAGTTCATTAAGGAAAGATCAAACTGACGAAGCAATGTACCTCTCAGTCACTAATTTGTAAGCTTACAAGGTGATTCAAACTTCCAAGATGACACAATGGCTAAACTCCAAGCAACCAAATCCAAAAGTCATGAAAAAAAAAAAACACAGATGGAGAATCAATGTATAGACCCAGAATAACTTCAAAGACCAAGTCGGATCTAAGCGAATACAAGTTAGTAAGATAAACACAAAGTGAATTTAAAATAAAACCGAAGATGTGCCAACGTGTTACTGGACAACCAAAAGGAACGTGCTTCACCGAACACTCAAGCGACATGACAGTGAATCAATTATTAAAATCATACCATGAATCTAATCCACATGGAGAAAATCAATTTTAACATATCTCAGATCCAGAAAAATTTATATAATATGTAACCCAAAAAATAGTATAGTAATAATCTTCTCGATGATTCGATCTTTAATTCCCCAAAAACAATTCAACAAAGTTTCAACCACTCGTGAACCAAATCCGAATTTTCCAGACCTAATTGAAATCGGAAAGTCATAGTTACTAAAATTACAACCGCATAAAATTCAAAGTCCCAGCCAGACCTCTAAATTCGAATCCAAATCCCATAATTTATATCAAGGTCTCCATAATCTAACAGGAACCTAGAAAAAAATCCGTCGAAAAAACACCAAGATCGCTAATTATGCGAAGAGCGTATAAACGAAAACGCAACAGAGTTCACCTTTAGGGGATGAAGATTAGGGTTTGTAAAGCAGAGGCCTGGTCGAGCGAGACAGATAACGAAGGTAAAGGGACAAGAACGAGGAAGAGGAGAGCGAGTGGGGCTGCGAGATTCGCGTGGAAGCGCCACCACGGCTCCACCAAAGCTCTGGATTCGGAGTTTTTCTTTCCTCTCGCCACGTGTAGTGGAGCTATGACCTCCACGCGTCCTTCGAGTTCTTAAAAGTGACGCGCCAATGGATTAAGCCTTTTTGGCCCATAATATTCACGATTGGGCCTGACCACGTAGTTATATTCCCTAGTTTTAAAGTAGTTTGTAGTGTCCATCACATCAAAGTTTTAAAGGCAGGAGTTTCGATTTTTGATCGTGAAAAACACTTATAATTTATATTTTATGAATTAATTATTATTATAAAATACTATTTTTTTATATCGGATAAATGAAACAGATAATTTTTTTGAAATTTTTATATAAATATATGATCACTGAAAATTAAAATGTTTTGGAACTCATTTCTAGTTTTTCTTACACATAAATGGTTATTGGTGTTGTTTTTTCAATCTGCATTTAAAAATTATTAAAAAAATTTAAAACTTTTTTATGCATATGATCTATTATCTTCAAACCATGACTGAAAATCATGTAATGAACTGAAAAAATGAATTTGTAAAGGTTTTACTATAATGAAATTTTAAGAAATTTTTAAATAATAAATGAATATAATTTTTTTCTGAACAAGTTTTAGTGTGATTAATGACCATAAAATGAATTTTTTTTTTTGAAATTAATGATAAAATTAAATAACTAAAATATAAATGAATTTTGTTGAAAATACTATTTATACAAGAAGTAAGCATTGTTAAAACAATAATTTCAATTTTATTTAATGACAAAATAATTTTAATTATTTTTCCTCATTCTTCCTCTTTAGTTTTGATGAAGAATAAATTTGTTCAATAATTTTTCTAAAGGAATGAATTTAGAAGAATGAGGAGGAGAAAACATGTATAAATTTTGAAAATAAATTCCTTCTAAATGGTGTAAGTATATATTGAGAAATATCATATTTCTTGTAATTCTTTTCCTCTAGATTGGTTACCAATAGTGTAATTTTCTAAATATTTGAAATCGGTGCACTGGAGAATTAATCTAACTACCTAGCTAATAATAATCTCTCACATATATTTATGATATTTTCATTGATTTGATGAAAAATTTAAATGATTCTACATGTCCTCTCAAACTCAAAAAAATGTTGATGAAAACAACTTGAGACATACCGTAGATATTAACAAAATTAAATAAGAAGGAACAAATGATTACGTATGAAGTTGAACCATATGATTGGACAGAGTTAAAAGTAGATTGTCAATGTTAAACGATGGAAGGAAGATACCTCGACGAATATTATAATACAATATGAAGAGAGTGGAACAACCGTTTTGTCGTTTCAATTAGATCAAAGTATATATATATAGCTTGGCGATTAAAACGACGCCTTGACCGACTTGACCGCAGATCATACTTGAATGGTGGTAGCTCGGCTTAGCTGTCTTGCTAAACAAATATGCTTTTGCATTACTTAGGGCTGCCTTGTCACGCATCCTCTTTTTCTCAAGGATCAATCCTAGTCGAAGAAACCTAATTAGAGCCTGAATATATGGCTGAGGCGCCGCTTGCTCTCTTGTCCCACGCTTCCTCTGCCAAATTTTTCATTTCGTTACTATACTTTATGATATGATATTCTTTCTTTTTATATATTTATGTATCTTATTTAACAGGAAAGTTCTTTTTTTGGTAAGATAAGTAAAACTCATGCATATATTTTTTGAAACCGCATAAGTAGTTTGACTTCTCGCTTATGAAATACATGGATATGAAGCATCATATTGTTATTATGTGGACATGTTAATTCAAAGTCGATAAAGTTTATTGGTCTTCTGATTATATGTAAAATATATATATATATATATATATGATTTTATATTTTTATTTATCATCAATTGCTTAATTGAGATTAGAAAGTTATAAAGTAAAATTTTACACATTCATTTAATTTATAACTGCAAGACTATGTGTTGTCTATTCAATTTATATTATCTTCTTTTTTCTTGTTAATCCGTTGAAAGGTAAGTTCTTGTTATGAAAACTGTTGGCTAGCCTAGGAAGTTCAAGATTTTATACTTGTCATGTGGACACTAGCTATCCTAAAAACGATGTCGTGTAGATAACTAATACATAGTTATTAATTGAGTTTATAATCTATTCACGAGTTTGAATTTGGCGGTAGAGAGATGACTATCAAACTTGTTCTAATTTCTAGTCCAACAAAATTATGTACCAAAGCCTACATTTTAATTGTAAAAAAAAAGGTGTAAAACCAATGTGAGATAAGATTATGAAAATAATAAAAATTGAAAGTCTTCTAGTTGACTATTTTAAGATCCGATCCCAAGGCAAACTATCTTGTTCTGGAATTTTTCGTACTAGTTTATTAATTGCAAATTTGAATTTCACGTTAGCAAAAAAAAAAAAAAAAAAATAATGATATCACATATAATGGATTATATTAACGCACTAACTAAATTAAATTAAATGGCTTTAAATATTTAGTAGAGGGACATAAATAATATAATTCGACGTTCTCGTTTTCAAATTGTGCACCAACACGTACAAAGCTTAATTAAAAGAAACCAACTTCGAATATCTCATACATATTAATATCTATTTACAATTCAACCAACATCAATTACATTTTTTTTTTTTTTTTTTATCAACATAGCCTAGTGGCTTTAATATCCCGCTTAATACTGCGGGGTGCTGGATTCGAACCCCAGACCTATGTCATGAATTTCAGAGGTGGCCACCATTGTGCCACATGATTCCGACACATCAATTACATTTAAAATTTGAGAAATCTTCTTCTTATTTATTTATTATTTTCACGCTGAAATTTATTTCGTTTTTAACATGCATCATATGAACGGACTTTTCTTAAGAAGTTGCACAAAGATCGTAATTAATATCCTCACTACCCAAGCAGGTATGTGTAGCATGAGGGCTGCGCGAATACAATTCCATGACACCAAACAAAATTCCAAACTATGCATATAGTTTATAAACACATCAATGACAAGTTGAAAAAATATATACATCGATAGTCTTCTGTATTTCACATGGTATGATACATGTGACGGGAAATTTCCTGAACCCTAATGCGATAATATAAAAATCATCGGATTTATCCATGATTCCATGGTACCTCCGGTTTAATTATTTTGAAGGCCAAATAAGCGCTTTTTATTCCAACAAGGATTGGTTTTATCTTAACGATAAACTGATTATTTAAAGAAAGTCAAAGCTAGCTTTAGATGCGTACGAGAGTGAATTATACATATAGTAAACGAAATTCTGATCAGAAAATGGAATTTGACTTTAGCACTTCAAAGTCCAAAAGTTAACAAACAAATACAGAGGTTTGATCTTCATCTCCATTAATGGGCATGGATCTTTCTCTCAAGCTCGAGAAAGAGAAAGATGAAGAAAGATCGAATCACAGCTGTGAGAGGGAAGAAGAAGAAGATGATGATGATGACGATGCTAGTGAAGATAAAGATGAACAAATGGTGAAAGAAGACGAAATTGAAGATTCCTGTTTAAGTTCAAGAACCCGAAAAGAAGAAAACGAACGTGAAGAGGTACTTAAGATATTGAATATACATCAGAACATTTTGTTTGAAAATATGTTAACATCCATGGATCGAGATCAGCTCTTGCAGATGCAGATCGAGATGGAACATGTGAAAGAAGAGAATACGAGGTTGAGGAAGCTTGTAGAGCAAACCCTTCAAGATTGTCGTCAGCTTGAAATGAAATTCCCGGTTATCGATCAAACCAACAAGATGGTGAGAGAATCTTGTATATTCATACACGTTAATTGCATATGAAGTGGTGATAGTTAACACTTAGCAGGTATATATAAATATAACTTGATGTCTTTTTTTTTTAACTTAGGATCTTGAAACGTTCCTTGGGGTACAAGCCAAGGATCGGAAAAGAGGAGTCGAAAGATCTGCTTCCTTGACTTTGGTAGACGGAGAATTAGGGCTTTCACTTTCTTTGCAGAAAAAGCAGAAACAAGAAGAGAACAAAGAAGCTGAGTCTAATAACAAGCAAAGATACAATAGTAGCAGCATAATTCAGGGACAAGAGATAAAGACGCAACGTGTCATAACGTCTTCTCCGGGGAATAGAAAGGCCAGGGTCTCTGTGAGAGCGAGATGTGAAACAGCAACGGTAAGTTTTTTTTATATATCCGATCTTAAACTCAATTTTGGAGACTGGATTTTAGAAATATTTGTATAATTAAGTAAATGTGTAGATGAATGATGGATGCCAATGGAGAAAGTACGGTCAGAAAACTGCGAAAGGGAATCCATGTCCAAGAGCTTATTACCGATGCACCGTGGCTCCAGGATGTCCCGTTAGGAAACAGGTAAGCTCTGAGAGACGTGCAAATGCACATACCCCCAAATTCTAGGATATTATAATTTTGATAAAATGTACTAAATAACCCAATTTTAATATTATTTTATTTACAAAAACATCAGATAAAAAATAGTAAATTAAGTGATTCATTTGCTCTCTTGATGGTCAAAGAAGCATTGTGTTTACTCGTTTTTACTGTATATTAAAAATAATTGACATAAACATCATTGTGAATAAGCATGAATCATGATGATGAGTGATGCGCAGTGACCACTCTCTTCAGGAATCATGAACAATGTAACTTTTATTTTATTTTACCTCGGTTGCTCGTTTTGTTTATATTATTTTATGCTATAGTATTGGGGGGCCATTTGAGATCAAAGTGTTTATTTTTCTAACAATATGCACTTTTATTAGATTTGAATTCAGGTGATAATATTAGTATAAATCACTAAAATTATGTGTCATGATCCTGTTTAGTGTCTATATAATTTTTGTTTTTATATGCTATGTGTGTATAGTTAATTGTGAGTTGTTGCATTTGTGAAGGTGCAAAGGTGTTTCGAAGACATGTCGATATTGATAACAACCTACGAAGGAACACATAACCACCCACTTCCTGTCGGAGCAACAGCCATGTCTTCCACTGCCTCCATTTCTCCATTCTTGTTACTCGATTCTAGCGACAACCTCTCTCATCCTTCCTATATTCAACAAAATGGCAGCAACAATCAATCAATAAGAAGCTTGATCAACTTTGATGATCCATCATTTAGAGGAGGAGATCATGTTTCATCTTCCCAAAACCGATTAAGTTGGATGATATAGAATTTCCCCTTCTCTCATCATTTTTCTTTGGTCCCATTTCTTATATATAATTGAAGTCGCTAGTATGGAATTCTTGTACTTTTTTTTTTTTTTTTTTTTTAACATTTACGACTCTCGTATATACAAAATTGAAAGTTGAAGATTGTTTAGTTTCGTTTAATGTTCACTAATTTTTAAACGTAAGGTTAAATTAGCAAAATAACAAAGTGACAAAAATATAACCAAAATATCTTACACATAACATGTTTTTTTCTCTAACCCCGTCTGCCTTATAACATGTTAGTTTTTTTTCAAAAACAGCTTATTATATTCAACCCAAGTGAAAGTATTACGCAAAAAAAAAAGAAAGAACAAAATTCATGCTCTAAAAAGGTTTCTTTTGGGGGTAAGGTAACAAAAATGAAAAATCAAGTCGGACATTTTGATCTTAATATGTTAAAAAGAAATGGGTACCAAAATAACACACCAAATGATCAAAAGATTGCAGATACAAATCTGAACACTATCTTCCATAGAATCATTTTATACACATCGCTTATAAATTCTCCAAGAACATTTAACTAAGTTGATCAATCTATAAACCTTGTCAAGAGGGTTCTGAGTTTGGAGCGAGAACCAAGACTACTCCTTTCTTAATATTATGCACTGTTTCAACATCCGGCGTGGTGATTGAGGTATTTGGTGTTACGAAAGAATCACATTTCTACAAACTTCGCAACGTGTGATGAGAAAAATATATAGTGAGCTCTTTGTTTTCTTCCTCCAGCTTCTTTTAAGACAATTTACAGGTAATTAAGGGAAACCAGATGATTTCCTCAGTCACCCTGAAGGCTCTTGCTTCATATGGAAACCGCCATTTTGCATTGTGTTGAATGGTATCGCCTGGTACAAATCGAGGGAACCAATGTCATTGCTATCGCCAAAGAGATTCAAGCGAAACTAACAAACAGCATGTGTATACGATCCTAACCAAAGTCCACTTAAATAGAGTCAAAAGATGAATAAACTTCTCGAACTGTTGGGAAGCAATTATTCTTATATGCTCTAGATAGACTTAGCTTCAAACCAAAACATTCATATATACGCAAGCTAGTTAGAAGCAGAATAGTTCTATTTTTGAGCCATTTAAACCAACGACTTAAGGTTCAAACTTCAGTAGGAGTCAAAAGTAACAAAACGAAGTGATCATGTGGTTATCCGATATATAAAAACAATGGACTTTTAATGCAAAAGTGAGCAGCATAACTTACCAAAGCTGAATTGCTCAATATGGTAGCTGAGAGATCACCATTGATCGAAACCGACAATGGTGGCATCTGGCTCATCAAGCCAGGCATATTATTCATGCTGCAAAATTAAGACATCAGTTGACAAAGCTCCACTCAGTTGTTTGGAAATGTTAAAAGTATCAGCTTACTCATTTTGGATGGTGATAAGGTTGTTCCTTGTCTGACAAAAGAGATCTATGTTATCATGTACCTGTTCATAATCATCAGGAGGGAGCGATTTTAGCAAGAACGCATTTGCATTCTTTTCAACAAGTAATCTAGAATTTACCTTATATGAGGAGAGATTAGCTCTAATTTGACTAAAAGCTCTTACATTCTGTTCTAAGAGATTGATTGCATGGCCACTTAGATCTGAGACAGAAAAACGAAAGAATCAGTTAAAAAAAGGCAAGACTAAAGATTACTGTGACTTCAACTATACTCCATAAGAAAAAGAGGTTAAGGGGATCATCTTTACAAGGTAACAAGATCAGAAAGATGACTTCAACATAGAATTTCAACCCAAAAAAATTAACATAGAGTAGGCATTATACTCCCTTATTAGGTGCATGTCATAAATAATCTCAGAAATTCCTCTTCGCGTCAACATGACGGAATTATTTATGGATGCACCCTAGAGAAGGACAATGAAGCTAAGAAAATTCACCTACTTCACAGTCTATGTGTAAAGGTTTCTTCTAAAACTAAACTACTTTATAGAGACGCGGTTTTGCTGATATATAAAATGCCCCTACAATCTTATTTATCTAACAAAAGAAGACTAGAGTCTAGATAAACGATAGTTGAATCATTATTAATAAACCAAGCATTAAGAACGTATTGCCTCCTTTTGAAAACGAAATATGATATGAATGAGTGCATATTAATGAAAATGAAGACCTGGAGCTGGTAAATTCGGATAAAAATTTCTCAGATAAAGATAGATGCTAACCTTCACATGTAAAATGTTTACTGGAGCTCGTAAAAGGCATCAAGAAAGGGTATGAAGCCATGGAATCAGGCAAAACAGAAGGTATGCTCGAAGACAATTCAGCCTGCTTATCCTGAAGAAATATAAATATTTTAGAAATCTGCCTTATAGAAAAGGTACCTTCGGACCAAAACCTCAATTTATCAAGATATAAAAGATACTTCATCTCATTACTAGCAGCATCTTTTGATCTAACTTGATCTCAAATAGCAAAACAAAAACAAAAAAAGTCGCTTTTATTAGAGGCGTCACTTAGCAAATTGAACAAATGGCAAGAATCGACAACATACCTTGCTAGAACTTATTCTTTTTCCAGAGTTTAATTCTTCTGCTTTTCTTCTCTTTCTCTATGTAATACAAAGTCAGTGTGTTAGTGAACAAAGACTAAAGGTAAAAGTAAGAAGCATTCTGCAGATAGAAGAAGATTTTGCTAAAAAACCCAACCCTCAAAGACTAAATTTCCATCTAAGGCAAAGTCCACCACAAATAAAATCTAAATAAAAACCATTTCATTATGTTTAGTTTAAGAATCTCTGTTTTCTCTATTATATGTATGAAATCGGAACAGGTAAATACTACACCCTGTGTGTCATTTCCCTAAAGGTTATACATACTTAACAGGACTGGAGACTATATAATGTAGTCCAAAACTACTCGGACAGGCAAAGTGGTAATGCAACTTTAACATTTTTTCTTTGATACAAATATAACAAGGTATAAGCATAGAACTATAAGACTGCAAAATGGTTACAAAACTCCAAAAACAGTCGAACAAAAACTTTACACAGGCAGATAGATAGGTGAAGAGAGCTTTACCGTCATCCATCTACACCGCAAAGCAACATCTCGAACGGTTTTGTCAGGTAAAGTGGCTGCAATTTTAATATACTTCACGATACTTGGCTTATCCTTATATCTGCAAAACAGAATAAACTCCTTCAGTCATATCAACTTCAACAAATGAAAACCATCTCAGCCTCATTGGTAAAAAAATCACATAAACTCACTTCTCCAGGCCATCCTCCAATTTGAATTGCTCTTCAGTAGACCATTCACTAGCCAAGGAAGTATCTAGTTTGAGCCCAGAAACCGAATCAAGAGAAGAGTTCGACGAATTCCCAGTTTGAACTAACCCAGAATTAGCAACATTACTAATCATATTCATCCCCAACAAGGAACCACTTCGTCCTAGGTAAGGACCCATCGGAATCATCTCCGAAGAACTCGAAGATTGGAAATTTATGGCGTGACAGCTCATCATAGAACTCAAAGACTCCTCGTGACGGAACCCAGAATTAGATCGTGTAGCCATCCACATAATCGAAGAAAAACCCTAATACCACCATACACACCTCTAAACCCTCACCAACCCCTAAGCATCAACTAAAAAGGAACAAACTTTAAGAATCGAAAACAAAATTATCCCAGAAATCAAACCCCTAAACTAAACAAAACCCATGTTAAATTCGAGCTTCCTTGATTTCCAAGAGATCCAAAGCAAAACCGGAAACCCTTTGATCGGATATAAAAAGACAAACCTTGAGAAAGCGAATCATCTTACGCCATGGAAGAGAATAGGAGTAAAAACTTCAACTTTGTTTAGCCGCAGTCTTTTTGTGTGTGTGTGTGAATTCTCTTAAGAAGCCAAAATTGTTTTTGTTTACCAAATCACCAATTATTTGCCTCTCTTTTAGTTTGTGGAATTGCTTTTTCAATTTCTCTCTCTCTATTAGAGAGCAGCCTTCTTCAATGGAGAATTTTTAGAGAAATAAAGGGAGAAAAATGGAAAAAGTATGTCTCTATTGTTGTGTATTATATACTTGAAAACGTCAACTTTCCACTATTTTCATGGTTAAAGGATAAACTCAAAATTAAAATCCAAGATTAATACTACCATTATTTTTCCGAAATAAAAGGAATAAACTGTGAAATGGAAAAAAGGATTTTGACTAATAGCAAAGATGGAATAAAAAATAGATTCTCTTCCCAAATGAAGGGAGGTAGTTGAAGAACATATATTCAGAACATATATTCATTTGGTTTTGTTTATATTTATAATTAATTGTTTGGTATTTACAAATTATAATCTAAATATATAGAAGGTCGCCAGATGCCTTTCTTCTACCACAATTTTTAGCATCCCGATTATTATGGGATAAACATATCCGTTCTACAATGGTTCAATTATATATGCGATAATTGAGTTTGCAAATTTACAATTAGTATATGTTCAATTCTAAAACTTTTAGTTAAGATAAAATCTATTAAAACTAGAAAGATAATCTACGAGTTACATTAAATTATAATTTATATTATAGGAATAATTTGTTTTATATATTTTTTACTTTAACTTTTACTTCAGTTAATATTTTTTATAAAAAATTAAATTACTATGAATTTATGAATATATTAAAATAGGTAATTTATTACATTTTCTATGATTTTTAAAACTGTAAACAAAGCGTCTTCCTTTGTGCTATTAAGATTGTTCACCATACTTATTTTCATCTTATATTTTATTTTATTGATGATACATAAATAAATATAAAGCTATAAATATAGCTCAATTAAATATTAGATACGAAATATATCTCAATATATATTTTGATTTAATTTTATTGTTTTATTAAATATATATCTTTTAACATAACATGAACTAATGAAATATGCAACCAACACCAAATGTATGGATCTTTGAACAAAACTTAATGGATTTTATTTTTCGACTTTTTATTCTTACAAAAGTTGTAACATTTGGAATTTTGAGTTTCTTCTAAACTATTAGACAACTATCATTTGATTCAAAAAAAAAAAAATTCTCAAGCATGTCTTTATTTTAAAGCATAATATAAAATCATATTTTTGGGAGTATGGTACAAACTGATATGTATGTTTTTTATACTGACATTTACGCATTGTGACTATTTATTATGTTAATATTTGTTTAGTGTTTAAAATGTATATTGTGTTCTAAAAATATATTATAACAATTTTATATGATTTTGAAGAAAGTTATTTATAACTGTTAAACTATTAACTCTTACATTCACGAATAAGGAAAAAATTACCTAATTATTTTTAATTTTATAAAAAAAATTTAGATAAATTTGAAAAAAAATTAGAAATTTTAAGACTCACTTTTTTACATAGTTCTCCCTATTTATAATCATGGTATATTATATTTTTTCTTCTATTATTCCTCAATAATTTTGTTTATTTATTTGATTTTTGTACTAATTTACATATTTTGGCTTTCTATAATTTAATTATCAAACTTTATTTTAACCAAAAAATTATAATATTTCTTCAAATCTAAAATAATGTAAATAACATAAGGTATTTATTTTTAATTTTTTATAATTCATTAATGAAATTTTAATTTTAAAGAAATTTCTATCCAAAATAAATAAATAAATAGATATGTATGTCACTTTTTAACAGTCTATTCCATCATTTCAAACTAACTTATATTTATATGTGAATTTTGCTGAAAATAATTTTCTTTTACCAATCAAATTTATCCAATTTTAAATTTATTTTATTAAATATATATTCAACTAATAAACTTTAAAAAATATAACTATTTGTTTATTATCACATTATATTCATTATTATTTGTTATAATCATTTAAGTATATTATATTATTTTCTCATAAATTTATAATTAATTTTTACATCAAATAAATAAGAATAATATATATAGAGAATAAATTTATATTTAAAATGATTAAATATAGTGAAATAATTGATTTTATTAAGATTTGAGAGATTATATATATTTTTCATAATATACAGCAAATTTGAAAAAGAAATATAAATTAATATTTAAATTTGAAATTTAACATGTATAATGTAAGTCATAAATGTATATTTATATTAATTTAATATTTTGCATTTTTAATGTCATAAACACATTCTAATATTTTAGTAGAATAAATTTTAAATATTTTTTTGTTAAAAATTTAGTTATATATATTATTTTTGAAGTAAAATTTTGAGTAGTTTCTATCTTATAATATTTTAGTTTTATTATATTTTACTGTGATTTTTTTTATTTAATTATTTTGTTTAATAGTTTTTTAAAATCTATATAAAATAGAAGTAATAATCATATTAATATGTATTAAATGATACTATTAATTAAATATAGTGTTTATTTTTTTATTTTTACTGCTGATGTGGATATTTTTTTTTTGTCAACTTAGGTAGTGGTTTTAATATTTTTTTTAACATTATGTGATGCTGAATTCGAATTCTAAATATGTGTGATGAATTTCAGAAATGATCACTATTGTGCTATATAATTTTTACACTGATGTGGATTGTTAAGATTGAGAAAAAGTGTCTAATTTTATTTATGATTAGGTTTTTTTTTTAATAATTAATTGAAAATTATTTCATGAATATTTGTTTGATGGTATGCTAATTGATAGTCTTTAATCTTTTTGTGTGGTTATTTAGTCAGGACAATCTTAGACGAAGATTAACTTTTTTAAAGTGAGGGTTCTTGCAACCAAAGGATCTACAGACAACCAATAATAATTAAAATTGTATTGAAAAAGTAATTTATATGCATATGAAAGCAATTTATATGCTTATGAAAGCCATTTATTTATATGCAGTGAATAAAAAAATTTCATGGATTTATGGATGGACACTGACTGGTTCATATAACATGGGTGGTAAAATGTTATAAATTAATAATTAGTAATTTGAAAAAACTTAATCAAAGATCATTTTAATTATATTTTCGTGAATTTTTGTTGTGATTAGAGTTTATTTATAATATTTTTACTAAATTAAAACTTCCAATGTTATTTTGTATTATATTTAAAAACTGTGAAAGATTCTAAATACAATAATTATTTTATTAACTGGTTTTAAAGAAGTTTAAGAATTAAAAAAATATCTAAATACAATAATTATTTTCTTAATTTAAATAAATATTTTTAAAGAAGTTTAAGAATTAAAAAAATATTTCTATACAATAATAATTTGTTAAATTATAATTTTATCAATAAGTTAATACTTTGTTAATTAATAATTTTTACAATTTTAATATTATTAATTTATATAAATTTTACTGTATAGTATTTCGTAATTTAAATTATTTAAATTCATCGTGTTATGTATACTATTTGGATGTTTTAGTCCTATTTTTCTGTATATTTCTTTTTCTGTTTTCTCATGTGCCGCTTCTTCAGTTGCTTACGTGCGTAGTTCGTTGGCCTGTAACGGCGGGAGAAATCGAAGGTTGCAACTTGTATTATTCGAATATTATATATTTATATTTTCATATATAAGGGTTCATAATAGGCCCATTAAATAACTTTTATTGTGCTTCCAAGTCTCATTAAATACAGTAAAATCATGAGATTGTGGGCAAGAATCAAACGATGTCCTCTTGGCGTTGAAACTGAACAAATTTAGAGCGTATGTGAGATGGGATACGAACAGGACGGTACTTGTTGTCAAGCCACACAGCTGTTCCTTTTGCCTCCAATATAGGCTGAATATATATACAGAAGGATCCAAATCAGTAGACAAATTAGAAAATAAGATAAAACTAATCAACCAAGACAAAAGGCTTATAATGAGAACTTCACCTCTTGATTTGGAATTTTAAAGATGAAATGATCAAAGTAAATGCGCGCCGCAGATGTCCCCGATATCCTCGCTTTCACCACAAATTTGTCTCCGCTCTGGTCAAAGCGATGAAATGAATATACATATACAACACACTGAGATTGATACAATGAGAGCAATGTTCAAGGAGAAGAGGGGACAGGAGATTACACGTAAAGGTGCAAGGAACTTCATTGTCAACTCAGAAATGGCCAAGGCTTCACCAGAACGGGCTACTTCATCACAGTTGATACCGATACTCTCCAGAAACTCGTGTCGACCTTTCAGTCGAAAAGATGTAAACAAACAACAGATGGTACGATGTTGACACATTTATCCGATCATTGCTTCTGTTAGGACTAACGAGCTTGTGAAATTCATATGACTCTACTACTTACTAGCAAGATCTACATCAAATATTGCAAAGAAGCTACATGTGGTCAGATAAATGCAAGAGCAAGACTCTAAAACGTACTAACAAGATCTTGATTCCAATGCTCTTCAAGTTATAGTAAACCACATATACACGAATGTTCCCATTAAGCTCAGTAAAAGGAGCAACTTTGATCAGACAGTCCAGATTCTGAAACTGCCCTTTGACAATAGAAATGTTCAACATTGTAAAGCAGCAAGAAACATTGTATAAATCGAATTAAACTAACCGTGTTGGCAGTAGTTTGCATAAACAGCATTGTTCACAACACCAAACTGATCCAATTCATAATCACGAACTTTGAGCTCAACCTCATGGAACCCACTCATGCTGCTATGTCGAAAATTGTAATTACGATTTTGGATCATTTAAAATAATATTTACATCACTGAGCTCTATCTAGCTTAAAAGTAACAACAATGTGACCTTAGAAATATCGCAATTCTGATCGATCTTCGTAAATCGCTACCAAGAAATTTCGAGAAAATAGCGCAGCTAATTTCACTGCAGAAGCAAATGAAAAGCGAAAGTGAAAGTAGAGAGATGCAATTTACACTTTGCCCCCTTTGAGATCGAGAAATGCGAGAGATTTTAAGGTCTTTGCGCTCCGGAGAGGCAAGGTAAGGGGTCGCCTACACGAATAAGGGAACACCACCGGCCGCGGAAGTAGATTGGGCGATGATGCCGTCATAAGCATAGCCGGAGCCGCCGTGCCGGTAACCTGAAACATTCCAAATGTGAAAGTTTTATGAGTGACGATGATTTGCCAAATGTGTGATGATGTGGTTACGTGTTTTCAGCATTTTAGTTCGGGAAAAGAGATTATTTTTTTTCTTTCTGACAATTGGTTTCAGTTTGAACTGAATTAAAACCGAACCAAACCGAACTAGTAAATATCCAACCGAACTGAATTAAAACCGAACCAAACCGAACTAGTAAATATCCAACCGAACTGAATTATTGTTACTTTGTTAGTACCCGAATGGCTCCTTATTTTTAGAACTAAACTAACGAATAGATATCCGAATAATTGAAATATGGTTGTATACTCATTGGTTTAAATCCAATGAAGCCTCAGCTTTGAGGATCAAAATCTGGAACAAACGCATTGAACTATTCTGTGAGAGTAATCAAACAGATTAATGCTGTATATAAATGCTGAATTAGGGCTTTCTTCACAGTTCATTGTCTTTAAAGTTTTTTCGTCAAAGGCTTCCAATGACAAAATCAAAACTGTGTTTCAAAAGCTTTAGGTGCTAGTCGGAGCCGACGGTATAAGATAATACGCCAATCATACACTTAAATATGTGTGTTGACCAGAAAATAAATGTTTTAAAAATAATAATGCATCAATCACACTTAAAAGACGATACGGCTTAAAAGGTCATCGATGCGGATGGTCTTAACCACCCACAACAGTAAACACGACGACACCAAGAAAAGCACACAACACAAAAAACCACAAATTTCTCCACAAAGAAACCACTCTCAAGTCTCACCAAATAATTACGTTGCTTCATTATTCTTCAAGTAGGTGAACTAATTGTTTCTGGTGGTCGTCATCACCATATCCGAACAGATCATACTCTGGATCAGATATCAGATAGGAGGGGATTTGTCGCTGAAGAACCGTGCAAGAACCTTGTCTTCGAGAACCCTTAAAGCCTCAGCAGAGTTTATGCATATAGGTGTCTTGTACTGAGCCATAGAAGTACCTCGAGAGACAAAAAAATCCATGAGAAAATCAAACGTTCCTTGGTGCACAACCCTTATCTCTAGAGCTCTAATTGGTCCATCTTTTCTCCTCAAGCGCCTGTAAATACTACTCAATGATTCCTCCAGGACACAACAACATTCCACCAATAGCTTGTTATCAAGTTGTAGAACGTTAGTGCTATTGTTGAGTTTGGCTTTGAGTTCCAAGTAAAAAACGTAGTGACCTGGTCCAGTGGAGATATCAGCATAGCATGTGAAGCCTGTCAAAATTAAATATGAAGATTCAAGAACGACTGTTGCACGAGCCAACGCCTTCAAAAGATCTTCTTCAGTCGTTGGATCTACATGGACGCTTAAAACCGTATTTTTTCTACATACGAATCTGAATTGTGGTGTGTTATTGTAAAACCCAGTCACCTGTAAAACATCTCCCATTCTATATCTGTGTAAACCTAAAATGCAACAAAAATATATTATAAACAATATTTTTTTAAAAACAAAAAGAAGTAATTTCGATTTAGTTAAGTATAAGTACAATTCAAAGGGACTCTACCGGAATAGTTTGTGACCAAGGGCTCATAGTAACGACCTAACTTCACATTCACAAGATCAAGAATCTCGCCCGTGGTTCCTCCATCGACATCAACATCTATGAACTCGAAATATGACATATTGGGTAGAAATGTGTAGGACACATATTCTGGTTTGCTTAGAGGTTCCAAATTTATCCCGAAAAATGCTTCAGACGATCATAAGCTTTGGAAACTAGAGGCAGTTTATTAGAATAGAACTCCAGTGCTGGGATGTGTTGAGCCATAGTTCCTGTAACATTAGCTTCAATGCATTTGGTATTGGGCCAAAGTCGTGAAATTATACCTTGCCAAGATTTTTGTCCGCTGCACTCGTGTTCGATTAGATCTGCCAATTTAGCATTTGGCTCTCCAAGGATGATAGAGACAGAGTCTCTACAACTAGGGTCGGTGATCCAGTCGCTGACATGACCAAATCTGATATTACTAGACAACTCTTTCCAGTAATTTTCAAGAAAATGGATTACTTGAACCAAGACAGAAGCGTATATAGCACCTATACATACAACCTCGTCTCTCTGGACAAGACCACAAAGAAGTTGACAGTACATACTCTGTTTGGCATCCGGACACAGTATGATCTCATCGGAGCTTGTACTATTATTTGCTGGGCTCCTATAATATTTGCTCTTTATGAAAATCGTTAAAACGGGAGCAAGAGGCAAACCACAAGGAGTTTTGGATATCGATTGAGTGAACTTAATTTCATCACCTTTCCTTGCTTGAAACCATCGACATGCCTTTAATATCAACCAAAAAAAATATATACACTACAAGAAAACAAGCCGGAAACTGACGGATTTTCCGACGGACAAAGTTCTGTCGGAAATTTCCGACGGATTTCCGACGGAAAATGCACATAAGCAATTTCCGTCGGAAATCCGTCGGAAATAAAATCCGTCGGTAACCCGTCGGAAACTTTCCCACGGATTACCCACGAATGTATCCGTCGGTATATTTCTGACGGGTTACCGACGGAATGTAGCCGTTGAATATTACCGTTCGAATATTACCGTTTAAATATATACGTTACATGACCGTTTAAATATATCCGTTGAATCCGTCGGAAATCCGTCGGAAATCCGTCGGAATACGTCGAAATTTCCTTATAAAACACATCGTTCCTCTCATTTATAATCACAATAACAAAAACTCTCATCTACAAACTCTCTATAAAAATGTCTTCTTCAGATCCTTTTAATTATTTTCGATCATGGATTGACAAACCTCATCAAATTCCAGAAACGGGCTTACTTACTGATGAATATAGAGAAGGTGTGCAAGAGTTTATGGCACTTGCGACTAACCAGAAGAAAGCAAGGAAAACCGGTAAAATCTATTGTCCTTGTAAAAAATGTCGGAATCGTAGATTAATCGTGATAGATGAAGTATGGTCACACCTTTATTGTCATGGGTTTGTGTCGGGTTACAAGATTTGGTATAATCATGGCGAAAATGATACGATGGTTAGTAATTATGGTAGTACTAGTGAACAATATGTTGGAGATAGTACTATTTTAGTAGAACCGGCAGTAGAGGTTGAAAGTATCGTAGGTCATGTTCAGATGGTGAACGATGCATTTCGTGAAAGCATGCCATCGGTTGCTGAGTATGGAGATAGAGGGGAAGAACCTAATGCAGAAGCTCGAAAATTCTTTGATATGTTAGATGCTGCTAAAAATCCTTTATATGGTGGGTGTAAAGCTGGACATTCTCCTTTATCAGCTGCAACTAGGCTAATGGGTATAAAGACGGATTTCAATTTGAGTGAAGATTGTGTCGATGCAATCGCTGATTTCGTGAAAGACATTTTGCCAGAAGATAATCTTGCACCGGCATCATTCTATGAGGTAGAGAAACTTGTTGCTGGGCTTGGGTTACCGTATCAGATGATAGATGTATGCATCGACAACTGTATGATTTACTGGAGAGAGGACGAAGGTCGGACGACCTGTCGTTTTTGTCGAAAACCTCGGTATAAGGAAACAGGTGGACGCGTGTCAGTGCCATATAAACGGATGTGGTATTTGCCGTTAACAGATAGATTGAAGAGGTTATATCAGTCAGAGCGGACAGCAGGAGCAATGAGATGGCATGCAGAGCATACGATGGATGGAGAAATTGCTCATCCCTCAGACGCAAAAGCATGGAAACATTTTCAATCAGTGTATCCTAGTTTTGCGTATGAGTTGAGGAACGTATATCTTGGCTTATGTACTGATGGTTTCAACCCTTTTGGGAAGCACGGGAGACAATATTCATTGTGGCCGGTAATCGTAACACCTTATAATTTGCCGCCATCTTTGTGCATGCGACGAGAGTTCTTATTTCTTACCATTCTCGTCCCTGGACCAGAGCATCCGAAGAGAGCATTAGATGTGTTTTTACAACCATTGATTTATGAGCTACAAATGTTATGGGAGCATGGAGTTCAGACGTTTGATGTTTCTTGTCAGCAGAATTTTGTCATGCGAGCGGTACTTATGTGGACCATTAGCGATTTTCCAGCATATGGCATGCTATCAGGATGGACAACGCACGGAAGGTTATCGTGTCCGTACTGTCAAGATAACACAGATGCGTTCCAATTGAAGCACGGACGCAAAACGTCTTGGTTTGATTGTCATAGGTGTTTCCTACCAAGAGATCATCCTTATCGGCGTAGCACCTCATTGTTTAGGAAGAACAGGAGAGTAAGTCATGGTCCACCTCCAGAATTAGATGGACAATATTTATTGGATCAGTTCAGAGACTTTGGTGCAGATAAGACCGTTGATTGTGGTGGTAACGGCCATCATCCTGTTGATGGTTGTGGCAACATACATAATTGGCACAAGAAGAGTATTTTCTGGGATTTGCCTTATTGGAAAAGGTAAGAAGCGGAGACTTTCAGCACAGGAGCGGAATCATTTGCACATGTATATTCTTACAAACTGCGACGGCATTGATGAATATGAGAGGTATAATTACTATTTTTCAATTTATTTTCCTTATGGTTCTTTTACTATATATATATGTTAACGTGATGATCTCTTTAATATCATAGGATTTATATGGCATATCAACGTTTTGCATACTCGGATAAAACAGAAGATGAGTTATTGGAACGTAAAGAAGCGGAGTTCGCACGTTGGTTGAGAGATTATGTAAGTAGTTTGAACACCTTGTATATATAATGAATGATTTATTTTACTAAGTTTATATTTTATTGATACAGGTCACGACAGAGATGGCTAATGGACAAACATTTCCCACGTGGTTAGAAGAAATTATCCGTTTTCCACTAGCCAACGTGCAATCACATGTGAGGTATAGCTCACGGGGGTATGCCTTTAAGATTCTTCGGGAAGATAGGAGTGTGACAACTTCAGATTACGGTGTATCCTCTCAGTCCGGTGATCTAACATACTATGGTGTCATACGTGAGATTTTTGACGTTCAATATCCGGGAATGCTCGGTTTGAGATGCGTTGCATTTTTATGCGACTGGTACGACCCATTAGTTGGAAGTGGTGTAAGACACGACCAATTTGGTGTTACATCAGTACATAGCAGAAGGCGGCTCCAAAAATACGATCCATTCGTACTTGCTTCACAAGTAGACCAGGTTAGTTTTTTACCTTAAATTTTAATTTTGTATTAACTTTGTATGAATTTTAATTTTTAACTTTATTATATTGTGTAGGTTTGTTATATTCCCTATCCTCGGGTTACAAACAGACATGACCCGTGGATTACTGTAACATCTATAAACCCGAGAGGCAGGGTCAGTGGGGTGTCCGAACATGAACCCCTCCAACAAAGTTTTGTAGGTTTGGGTTCAATCGAATATTCTCTTGAGGTGGACCTTGTTGTTGACTTCACTGTACACACGGACGATCAGGTGTTTGACGATTCAGAGGAAGATTTGGAGGAATTCGAGGAAGCTTCCGATTCAGGAGACTCAGATTACTCATCATCGGACGATTCAGAGTAGTAGTTTGTTTGTAATGTAAATGACTTTTTTTTTTCAACACTTGATATTTGTGCACAATTTATATATTTATTATATTTGTCAAAATGTTTTTATGTTTTTGTTAATATTATATCTTCAATGTTGAACTTACAGGTGTATTTACATGTATATGATATATATATATATATTAGATTTTAAGATTAAAATTTATGAAAAATAAGGTGTTTACAAGAATTTGAAAAACAAAATTGAATTTTACAATTTCCCACGGATTTCCGACAGATCCTGAATTTTTTTAAAATCCGTCGGAAATCCGTGGGAAATTTCCCACGGATTTTTGACGGATTCTGAATTTTTTATAATCCGTCGGAAATCCGTGGGAAATTTCCCACGGATTTCCGACGGATTCTGAATTTTTTAGCTTTCCAACACGCGGCATATACGTGCCGCCTAAATTATCGTATATTTCAGAATCCGTCGAAAATCCGTGGGAAATTTCCCACGGATTTCCGACGGATTCTGAATTTTTTAGCTTTCCAACACGCGGCAAATACGTGCCGCCTAAATTATCGTATATTTCAGAATCCGTCGAAAATCCGTGGGAAATTTCCCACGGATTTCCGACGGATTCTGAAATTTTTAGGGTTTTCGACACGCGGTCAAATGCGCCGCGTATCGAAAAAATTAATTAGGATTTTCGACACGCGGTCAAATGCGCCGCGTATCTCCTTTTGTAGATCTCTCTCTCCGCCAGCCACCTTTCTCACCGCCGGCCACCACTTGTCACCGCCGGCCACCTCTTCTCACCGCCGGTCATATCCTCTCCTCCACCAATGTGAGTTTTTTTTTTGATTTATGATTTTAATTTTACATTTAAAGATATAGAATTATAGATTTTAGATTTTAGAATTGTAGAATTTAGTAATTAGAATTTCAGATTTTTAGGAATTATTAATTTAGATTTTAGGAATTATAATTTTAGATTATAGTAATTACAAATTAGATTTTAGATTTTTAGAAATTAGATTTTAGGATTTTTATAATTTTAGATTTTAGAAATTACAAATTAGATTTTAGATTTTTAGAAATTAGATTATAGGATTTTTATAATTTTAGATAGGAATTATAATTTTATATTTTTATTTATATGAATTAGGAATTAGAATTTTAAATTTTAATATATTTATATTTTTAGATTTTAAGAATTATGAATTATTTTTTAGGATTTTTATAATTTTAGATTTTAGGAATTATAATTTTATATTTTTCTTTATATGAATTAGGAATTAGAATTTTAGATTTTAGGAATTAGAATTTTAAATTTTTCTTTATATGAATTAGGAATTAGAATTTTAGATTTTAGGAATTAGAATTTTAAATTTAAATATTTTTAGATTTTTAAATTTTATGAATTAGAAATTATAATTTTAGATTTTAGGAATTATAATTTTAGATTTTAGGATTTTTAGAATTAGAATTTTAGATTTTAGGAATTAAGATTTTAGTTTTTAGGAATTTTAGAATTTTAATATTTTATTATTATAGATTTTAGGATTATAATTATTTTTTTTAAATTTTTAAAATTTTCTAATATTTTGTTTTTCTTTTTTTTCAGGAATAACGAAGACGCTTTACAGTTGGGCAGTGGCTCACAAGGCCGCAGATCTCGGGGTGTGCGGATTTCTCGGGCCTCGCCTTCTACCGGAAACAGCTCGGGAACCCATGTTCCGGAGTCTCAGCAGTCCGCTGCTCGGAGCAGGCTTACCATCGAAGAGCTAGTCCAGCAGCCTAATCGTGGTCATTGCATTCGTCTCGACCCGAACTATGAAGATGGTACTTGGTAAGTAGTTTTGATTGTTATTTCAATTTTTTAAAATGTTTAAATTTTTTCTAATGATTTGTGTTTTAAATTTTTGTAGGTTTAAGGTGTCGTCTGAGATCACAAAGGCGATTCTACGGATGCTCCACAACCAGTTGGAGTTTCCGTACCCGAGGTACAAGGACATGCCGAAAGAAGAGAAGGACACGTGGCACCGAACTTTCGCGGTAAAAATCTTTTATATTTAATTATGTCAATTTTACTTTTATATAATATTATTATTATTATTGGTTATGCAGCAAGACTTCACGTGGGAACCATCCCTCACGACACATGTACTTGCCCAATTTGACAAGTATGCCGCGCGCTCGTATTCCAGCCACATGTATGAGTGGAAGCAGCATTGGATTCTCGGCAAAGATAAGCCGAAGGACCTTGAGGACGACGTGTGGCAGGGATTCTGCCACTATTGGGCGAACCCAAACACGAAGAAGCTCTCCGAGACAAACTCGAAGAACCGGAAGAGCGACCGAGGTGGAAAGGGAATCTACGTTCATAACGGCGGTGCGAAAACCGTCGAACGAGAAGCAATGGAAATGGTAAGTTTAATTTTAATAAACATAATTATATTTATGTTTATTATTATTTATTAACAATATTTCACAGGCGCAAAGAGAAGGCGTGGCTCCCGACTATCTCCGCGTGATCGAACAAAGACACACCAACAAAAAAACTGGTGTGATCCAGGATCAGGGCATGCGTGAGGTAGTCGAGAAAAGCAAGAAGAAGAAGGAGGATCGACAGCAAGAAGTTGGACTCTCGCAGCTTAATCTCGACGGGTCTTCCTCGTCGAATGAGCTACCCCGGGAAGAGATCAACGAGATTGTTCTCAGTGTAAGTTTTCACAACTGGAACTTGTATTCAATAAATTTTTTTATAAGATCATAACTAACAACATTTTTTTTTTCATAGGAAACTCGGAAAGTCAAAGGACGGTTCGCTGGGTTAGGCGGACTTCCGACTCAGGAGTCGTCTTCTGCTACTCCGCTGTTTACGCCGCTCAGGTACAGAGATGAGATCCAAAGGCTATCACAGACGGTCAGAGAGCGTGATGCGGAGGTCGAGGACCTGAAGTCCGCATACACCACAACTCAAGAAGAGCTCGCCTCCACCAAGTCTCAGCTCTCTTCGTTGCAGCAAACAATGAAGGCGGCATTTCCGCATCTTTTTCCTCCGGATGACTAGTTTTTTTTATTGTAATTTGAATAATATTTTATTTATAATAAATTTCATTTTCAAAATTTAAATTCATTTGATTTTAAATTTATTTACAAATTTTAATTTAATAATAAAAAATAATTTTTTTAAAAAAAATGTTTTACAAATTCCGTCGGAAATACGTCGGTAACAATCCGTCGGAAATCCGTCGGTAAAAACACCGTCGGAAATCCTTCGGTAAAAACACCGTCGGAAATCCGTCGGTAAAAGTCCGTCGGAAATCCGTCGGAAATAACACCGTCGGAAATCCGTCGGTAACACCACCGTCAAAAATCCGTCGGTAACAGTCCGTCGGAAATCTGTCGGAAACGTTGCCGTCGGAAATTCCGTCGGAAAGTATTTCCGTCGGAATTCCGTCGGAAATTTCCGACAATTTTCCGGCGGCCTTTTCTGTCGGAAATGTCCGACGGATTTTCGACGGATATTAATTTCCGACGAACTGTAATCGACGGGCAAAATCCGTCGGAAATCCGTCGGAAAAGCCTTGTTCTGACGGATTTCCGACGGATTTTGCCGTCAGGTTCCGCTTGTATTCTTGTAGTGATAATCCATCTTCGTCATGAAAGCGTCAAATACTATATAATTTGTAATTGATTAATTTCTGTTGGCAACACATAAAAAAAGGAAGCATGTAGAAATTTATTACTTGGACATAACGACCGAAGTTAGGGCAAACGCGAATCGCATATTCTCAAAGAAGATGTTGTTCGCAGGAAATATCTTTCGAATCCCACTTGAAGTTCCGGAGCTAAACAACCATTAATTACAAAAACTCTTTGATTCATCAAAATCTTTCATTTGTAAAATAAGAAACTCTTGTTCATTCAATGATAAGAAGGTGTATACCTAATCAAAAACTCAGTAATGGGTTCGCCCGAAATGATATCCGAGGGTTCTCCGTTTGCGACACGATCGATATAAGGCTTAACATCTTCATAGCTCACCACCGGTACGTTCTTCTTGAACAGCTTTTTGTCGGAGCTACCATGGAGAAAACCTCGGAGGTATTCTGTGTTTGCGTTAGCTTTGAGTATCTTGGTCAATACATCCTCTTGTATTTGCTTCGCATTTGACGTTAGCTCTTCAAGAACTGTGAGATCAGAGGCTAGACTCATATTTGTGTTTTTTTAGATGTCTGATTCACTACCCCATATCAGGGGTTTCTTTATAGCGATGCAAAAATATTTAAAAATGTCAAGTTTGGAACACGATTTGATTTGTATATAGTTTATACAAGCTAGACTGGAATACGCATGACGCACATATAAACAAGATTTGACTATCTGCCAAAAAAAGTCAACAAGCCAATAATAATAATAATGAATCAAAATAAAAGCAATAATACAGATTCTGCGAATCTCTAAGTCTGAGAAGCTATCTTTATAACGATATAAACTTACAAGGGTTGGCAGAATACTGGAACCCGAAGATCCGAATCGAACCTGAACCAAAAAATAGAACCGAACCAAACCGAAAATCGAATGGGTATCCAAAATATCCGAACTATAATTATTATTTTCAAATATAATAATTATATTTAAGTTTATAATAATTCAAATATCCAAATTTACAATTATAAATATGAAATTATCAATTATTTGAAGATTAAAATAATCAAAACATAAAAAATTAAAATATTTAAAGATTTTGAGTTATAAATTAGGGATATGTAAAAAATCCTAAAGAAAAAGTCAAAGAACCGAAGTTAGAACCGAACTTGAATGGTATTTGGATACAAAATGGGACTTAAAGTATGTTACCAGAACCGAACCAAACACGATGAGAACCAAACCAAACTCAAACCGAACTAGAGAAATACTCGAATGGGACTTAGACTTCTCACCCCAAAAACCCGAAAAACCCGAACCAAACCCGAACGGGATCCCAAACGCCCATCCCTAACGTGAAGCATTTGAAATTATTTTAGTCGTCCCTCTACACAATCCACTAGACCAAAAGTGGTACAACATTGAAGAATCTAAAAACAGAGGAAAGCGAAAACTCAAATGGGGCTTCATATCCCAAAGATATGTAAATGGACTAATGGATAGGACTAATGACAGAACCAGATAATAACTTTGGAATGCATCTAGGATAACTGAGGTATTAGATGACAAAGAGTAAACAAATCAGGAGGCAACTTTAAAACGTATATAGGACGACTAAGGTCCTAGATGACGAAGAGTAATCAAACCAGAGAGCAAACTTGGAATGCATCTAAAACAACGGAGGTCCGAGGCGACTACTCGAATTTGAATTTTGAAAAAGAGACGTTGGTAGCAAGATGACAAAAATGCTGTCACTATCATAGGAGCTTCTCCTCTGTTCTAAACGTTACTAGTAGCTCTACCCAATAGTCTTGTGATGTTTTAGTCTATAAATAAGTATTGTAACATGTTCATAAAGATCTAAGAAAACATAATCATCATTATATACTCTATTTTCTCTCTTATTCTTCACTCTAAATCTAGAAACTATTCTTAAAAATTCTCAAACCCTTATTCTCGTTCCGCAAATTCTAACAATGGAGCTCCATAGATGCAAAATAAAGGCTCATCATGTTGCCAACTACTCCCTAATTGGGAACATCAAATAGGAACTGGCTCAGCATAGAGAGGTTGAAAGAAACACATCGCGACCCGCTTCTTGAGAAGGCAATCGCTTCGAGTTTTATATATCGTCAAAACGGACACATTACAATAGAAGATTTACATAAATGTAAAGTATCCCATGGGCCATGGCTATGTCCAGGAGATAATGTATCCACTGGAGTTGAATTTAAATGTTTTAGGCAAGACATTTGAATGTTACTTATCCTAGTCTTTTGACTCGTGAGAACTGCAATGAGCCATTGCCTCGGCTGCTAATGGACTAGCGATTGGTAAATGGATGCTGAGCCCTTTACAATTTGCTTTTCTTCATTGTTGTGGAGTGACCATCCTATGCTTGCTTCAGAGTGTGACAACAACGAAAACACAAAAAGTTAACTATGAATTTATAAAAGTAAAAAGATATCAAGATAAATGAGTGATATCTAGAAAAATATTATAATCCTTTATGTTTCATTTCAAAAATGAAAAAAAACTCATAAACTCCCATTGATTCGAATCGACACGTAAACGAACTTGTTTTTTTGCTTTTCAATTAACATATAAATGGCCATTAATTCAATGCACAAATATGACAGATTCACAGATAAAACTGAAGAAAAACGAGGGAAGAAGTAACATCTGTTTGTATGTGAACCCATTTGGTTTCACACAAGATTCATTTCCTAATCAGGAAAAAAGATTCATTTGACCTTTAAAAGGTTTTCACACCAATACACACATCTTCGTCAACAAAATCTCCGGATTTATTTCATCACCATATACTATACAAGAGCCCAATGACAACTCAACCATCTCCTAAGACAAAAGAAGTACATTTCACAGAACTCTTAATGGCAAAACAAATAGGGTTACTATATGTAGTGATGATCATCGCTGCTTGGTTTCTTTATGTAGCACCTAACATCCATGCTTGGGGAATAGAAGGTCACACCATCGTCTGTAAAATCGCTCAGGTTTTTGATTTTCATATTCTGCATCTTTCAGTTTATAATCAAAATAATGTAATAACTAATAAGCCAGAAGAAGAACAGACTAGGTTGGATGAAACTGCAGCGAAGGCAGTGAAAGAGCTGTTACCTGAATCTGCAGAAGGAGACTTGTCAAGCTTATGCGTTTGGGCTGATCGTGTCAAGTTTAGATACCATTGGTCTTCTCCTCTTCATTACATCAACACTCCTGATGCATGTTCCTACCAATACAATAGTGAGAGTTTTTTTCATAACCATCAAAACATAAAAGTGAGAAGATTTCAACCACATTTTCTTATAGGGTTTTGTTTGTTTTTGGGTCTAAAGGGGACTGCAAGGACGAAGATGGAGAGAAAGGAAGATGTGTTGCAGGAGCCATTTACAATTACACTACACAGCTTCTCACCTACAAGACTGCAGCTGCATCAAAGTCACAATGTATCTTCAAAACTTATCCACAACATTTCCCTCATCTTCTATCTCCCTCACATATTCTCTTCTTATCTGTTTTTCTTGCCATCAGACAACTTAACAGAGGCCATGCTCTTCCTGTCTCATTTTATGGGTGATATCCATCAGGTATTATCATAAATTCGATCGAGATTACCCGTTTCTTATCTGAGGTATGTCTTAATAGAATAGTTGTAAAATGCAGCCTTTACATGTGGGTTTTGCTTCGGACAAAGGAGGGAACACCATCGAAGTGCATTGGTACAGGAGAAAAGCTAACCTTCACCATGTAAGAAAACAAAAAATAAAAAAGAGACTTGACAAATGCATATATAAATTTGAACATCAGATATCATACTACAAAGTTCTAAAGCTTTAGATTCACACAGATTTGGGATTCCAACATTATTGAGACTGCTGAAGAAGATCTCTATAAGTCTGAGCTAGAAGGAATGGTGGATGCAATAAAAAAGAATATAACGGTACTCATAAAGATCATTTTTACCTGTATGCTACAATACAAGGAGCTTGTGAATTGTTGATATATTTTTCAAAAAAAAAATGCAGACAGAATGGGCAGATCAAGTCCAGCGATGGGAGATTTGCACAACAAAGACAGCATGCCCAGACATGTAAGTCAGATACAAGATTATAGTACCTTTGAGTAGAAACGATTGTTCTTCAAGCCAGCAAGAAACTAGAGTTAACTCCCACTTGCTTTCTTCTACAGCTATGCATCCGAAGGAATTAAAGCAGCCTGTGACTGGGCATACAAGGGGGTAACTGAAGGAGATACACTAGAAGGTAAAGAATTCACCCAAAAAAACTATTGAAGATTCACAAAATAAAAAAAGCTAACAAGAACATAATGTCTTCTTCGCAGATGAATACTTTTATTCACGTCTACCGATAGTGTATCAGCGCTTAGCACAGGGAGGAGTGAGACTGGCAGCTACCCTAAACAGGATTTTCAGTCGAAGCTGAGTTTATAGCTTGTGATCGTTTTAAGTTCTTTTTCCTGTCTTCGTATTAGATTATAGAACTACATATTGGAACAACAAAATTGCAGAGAAGAGCACCGAAAAGCTCGTTCTTTATCAAACAAAATATATTATGTGCACTCTTCACACAGTAGTATACAAGTAGAGCATTATTATCAATATGTTTACAACACAAATACAGCAAACCAGGGTTCACGAACTCTGTCGAGAGAAGAAGGGTCTTCAGGCTTTTGTCCTCACCACAAGAACCGGGCACTTAGCCTTATTAACACAGTAATTGCTAACACTTCCAAGGAAAGTCCTGTCCACACGCACAACACAATAAAAGACACATTATTATCATCTTCCAAAAGCTTAACTCATCAGAGTTAAACGATGTAGTTTGGTATACACACCTTTCTAGTTTCCCTTTACCATGGCTCCCAACTATAAGCAAATCAACACCAAGCTTCTCAACAGCTTCACATATAGCTTCTTTAGGACTTCCAAATTCCATCACCGTCTTGGGGGTAACCTGTTACACAACCAAAACAGGTACTTGAATCGCAAGATATGACACATGGAAAAGCGAGCTGTAATACAAAGAGTGGTGTTGAGGTGAGCACAGACCCCACTCTCAGCACAAATTTTGGTCCCTTCATCAAGCCGATTCAAGGCGGCGTTCTTATAATTCTGTTGCATTGAGTTTATCAGCTCCATCGCTGCAAAATAGAATAAAACACTCAACTCAATTTCAACACTAGTACCAACGTTCCGCTTGTGCACGCGCGTGTGAAACCGAACTTCATAAACAACAAATGAAATCGTCCGGATCGATTGATAAGGAAAAAAAAAACAGAAAGAGGAGATGGAGATGATGAAGATACTAACGAGCGGCGCCATATGAGGAAGCGTAGACGGAGCTGAGATCAAGTTGAGGCTGGGCGGTGAAGAGGATGATATCGGAATCGGCGAGGCTATCCTTGAGATACACGAGCGTCCAACGGAGAGCATGTTTACTGCAATCGCTCTCATCCATCGCTACCATCACTTGCTTCTTCCCGCTTTTCTCCTCTGCCATGGTTTCTTCGTGTGATCGTCCGATGACCAAAAGTAAAATATTAACGAGTTTGGTTATTTCTTCTTAGAGAAACAGAATAAAGGGGGGCGACGAAGCGTTGAACGACGTGCCGATCACGTGTCGATCCAGAAGCCCACGAGGCTCTTCTGGAGAATTCAGTTACATGGGCCTGGTCCAACTTCGATTTTTCTGCAAATAATTACTATTATTTTTTCAAGGTTATGAATAAATTAATTATTATTTTTGTTTAAAAAACTCGGTTAAAATGGAATTATGTTTCGAACTAAATTACAACAAAAAAAACTCGGCTAAAAGCAAGAGGTGGAACACACCAGTTAGACCTGGACAAAATATTTGGAATCAAATATTTAAATCAAATTCAATTTTAAAATATTCAAATTATATATAAATCAAATTTTAAAACATTTGAATAGATAGTCTTTTAATATTTTGAATATCAGACAATATTCAAAATGAATCGATGTTCGAATTAATAATTATGAAATCTGAATATAATATTATTTTTGTTTATTAATTTTAGAGTTATGTAATGTTAGTGGTTCTGTTTATTTTGTTTGAATAATTTTATTTCTGATAAATTTAAGTAATTTTATTATTTTAGATGCTACAATATTCTGAATAATTTTAGTAATTCAAATATATGCAAATACTATAATATTAAAATTAAAAATATTCAAATTAGATTTTTTAAATAAATATCCAAAAAAAATTGGATCTGAACTAAATCCGAATTTTAAAAAATATATAAATGAATTTTTAACTTAAAAACTAAAAAACTGAAACCCAAAAAAAAAAACAACGGATGCCCTTCGTCTTCTATCACGCTCCTCTCTCTAATCGAACTAAAGTATTGCGCCAAAGTACGTATTTCAACTTTTCTTATTGATTTATTTTCAGATATTTCTACCTCCCTTGAAAATCTATGCTTTATTTGTTCTGTGTTTGGCCCATTATGGTTTTCAAATCTCAATTGAAATTTCTTTTGCTGATGTCGTTAATTCTTTGATGTGTCTCTGTAATTTTACTAAATGTATCATTGTTTTGATATATTTTTCAGTGAAAAAAATGGTTTCTGGGTTAATCAACGAGAACCCAATTGTGTACGAGAGAAAAGAGCGTCGTGTTCGTACTGATTCGATCAACACCGATGAGCTTTCAGGAGAACCAATCGATCAGCTTGAGATTTTTGATATCCTTTTTCGATTGCACTTACACTGTTTCATCAAAGTTTTTAGATTCAAAGAAGTCTAATTGCAGCTTAAATTAGGAAATGGAATTTTTTGTATACCAAATCTATTATTGGTATATGTGTTAACTGATAGAAAGTTCAATCATCTTTTTAGTTGATATTTTAGTTCTCTTTAACATTCAACACATCATATAAGAGATATCAGTTGAAGTGGATGATGACAAGAGTTATGTTAGGTAAAAAAGAACCTTTTGTTATTTCTTTTGTATGAACTTTTGTTTCAATTAGAGCCAATTTGTGCTGAGCACTGCCATTTTCTTTTATTCCAGGGTTACTTTCACTCCAACTGTGGAACATTGTAGCATGGCTACCATTATCGGTCTTTGTGTCCGCGTAAAACTTATGCGAAGCCTTCCTCCTCGATACAAGGTACATGCTTTTCTCATATGTTGTTTTCTTAGATTCTCTGGTTCTCACTTCTCTCTTGAGCATTTTAAAGATGATCTTCTGAGCTTATTTTCTGACTTTTGCATTACTGAGTGTTTGTTTGCACATAAATAAACATAAGATATTAAGCTAGAATGGTATTCATATAATGTTGTCTTCAGTATAAGTTCACCAACACATATCCTCCTTGTAATATGTGAGGCAAAAAACCTTTTTTGTTTTTTCATTATTATGATACTTGCTAAGAGAATATAATAGCTTAAGCCTCTACTATATGTCTTTACGAATGCTTTAAAACCACAGACCGCAATGTTCTATTATGCAATCCTTTGAAAAATTATTTTCATTTTTCAGGTTGATATAAGGGTAGCACCCGGTACTCATGCAACAGAGGCTGCACGTATGTCACTTTTCGATATCTTGCTATGTGTATTTGGTTTTTGATCGACCTTGTTATAGCCAATGTAGTAGACTGACAGAGCAAGTTTCAGTTGATTCTCGAAATAGCTAATGAAATATGAAACTGCACTCTATGCGCAAAAAGAGTATATTCATATTTTGTTTGAACCACTTGTACAAGTGCGCTTGTTTATATACGTTTCTTGTTTCTTGCTCTTAAAATGCAGTCAATAAACAACTAAACGACAAAGAGCGTGTGGCGGCTGCACTAGAGAATCCTAACCTCGTGGAGATGGTCGATGAATGTCTATCTCCATCATTTGAATGATGCTTGATGCTCTCAAGGTACACTATCATGTATGTCTATGCTTTGTCTGCAAAGATTTTAATCGACTAGGACTTACTTTGTGTTCAGTTTCTTGTTTCATCTGTCGAAGACTGAGAATTTACCACAGAACGAGTTGATCCTCTCCTTAGGCCTACGCTGTCTGAAAAAGGATATTTCAAATACTTCTCTCATTGTTTCATTTGTTTCTATCTCAAGTCACATTCCTTTTCACTACTGAACTTGTCACACATTTGTTCTTTTACACATCTGCTCCTTTTACACATCTGCTCCGTTTGTTGCCATTAAACTACAGTTTGTATATCTATAGCTCTTTGATCATCCAAAATCGTTATTTAATGTCTGGACTCGAATCTTACTTTTAACTTGAATTTGTAAAGAAAATTGGTCTCAAGATCAATCTAATTGCACTCTTCTCTTTTCCAATAAATGTTTTATAGGTGGATTTGGTAAATAATTAATGATGTTTTCGTTGAATATGACCCTCGTCCTTTAATTATAATTTTTGTAGATATGTGAAGTGTTCTCCTGAGTCGATTTGAACAGAGACGTCATCGTCATTGTCCATCATCATCCTCACCGTCTTCACAGCCATCTGTCTACCTCCGCCGGCTAAACTTTTTTTTTTTTCCTTTCTTTTTGTGATACTAAGTGGGCTTTTGTATTTTATGACATTTTGCGTTTTGTTAGTTGCGCTTTGTAATTAGTTTAGTTCGGTCTAATTAATCAAAATCAATTTATTAAATTCAAAGAACGGAATAAAAATTAGGTAATAATAATATATTTTTTAAATGAAAAACTGAACTAACAAATTTTAATCAAATTTGAACTAAATACCGATTTTTTTTTTGTTTTTTTCAATCGGAGTATTAAATATTCAAAATATTCGATATAATGAACTGAACCAAAGTATTGTCTATTTCATTTAATTTTGGTAGAATTTTGGAAGCCTGAATTATCCAAATATTTGATAAACGTCCGAACCGAACGGAACTACCCAAAATAGCAGTCTAGCCATCCATAAATCTATTCTACAGACAAAAAAAAGTGAGTGTCAGTGTGTCAGAGTGTCACTAATACTATCCTGATAATTTGTCAAAATGTTATTGCTGATTATTTAATAAGATGATAATGAGGACACAAATGTCAAATCGACTTAATTTTCTTTATTCCTGGTCTTTAGGCTTTATTTACATTCTTTTTTTTTTTTGGGGGGGGGTGAGTTATCATATCATTGTCAAAAGATTCGTTTAAACAGCAAGTTAAACAGCAAGTGAGGTATTTTTAGCGATACCATATGTTTTTAATACATGCACTTAGACATTTTTGACTTCTCGGTTTAAAGCGACTTGGACCCTTTCTTATTTTCCCAAAATGATTATTTGTTTAACAAAATAGTTAATAGAATAGAATATGAGTTTGAAAATTTACTGACAAATGAAAACTTAGAAAGACTCTTTGAATATTCAAAGTTTGAAGGATATATGCTATTCGAAGTCAGAATAATTAGCTGGCTTCTAGAAAGTGGCGTTAAAGAAAACCAATTAGCTGCCTTCAAGCTTTACCATTTACATCAATGTTGCAACTAATATAATGTATTCTAAAATTTGTTTAAATCTAATATGTCAGATAATACGGGTTCCACAATAACAATCTCAAAATTTGGATTTGAATTTATAATGATCATTGATGGGTGAAAAGACTGAAAGCGTACCTGTGTGTTTATCTTACCATACTTGCTCAGATTGAATTCGTTTTCAGATTTTTAGTAATTAGTTTAGAATTAATTAGACCAAACCAGTTTCATACTATAAGAAGGCAAAGTTGAGGAGGTAGAGTTAAGTCAATTCTTTGGCATATTGTAATGAGTAAAATATTTAATCATGAGTGATGACTACTGTAAACTTTGCCAGTAGAGTTAATTTATTTTAAGAATCTAAACTACTTCTTCTTCTTCCAAAATTATGTTCCATATTCTTTCCACGTGAACATCTAATCCATATAGTTAAATCACCAAATTCAATTTCGTTTCATTATCACAAATAGGCAAGTTAATGAGACAGAAACTATCAATATATTATGTACTTATTATCAATCATATACCTGGTTCATTCCAGGATTCGACTATATAATCCTAAATATAGATAGTTTTTCATAAAAACATTTTTTTTTAAAGTCGTATTTGGATGTATAATTTAACTGAAACCAAATTCAGATCATTATCAATGAAATTGTTTGAATATATGGTAGCTCGAGAGAAATATTTTTAACTGCATAACACACCCATAATATTTACCATCAAATCTCATACGTTAAATAAATAAATAAAAATTATTTTAGCCGATTATGTAATCATTTCGAAGAACAAGGAGAAAAAACTATACTGGCTCATTGTGACTAATATGGATAATTCCATTTTTGTAACAATAACTTCAATAAATATGTGATTGTAGTCTTTATTTTATAAATAAATGTCTGATTCATTGTAGATTTCGATTAATCTATATATTAATATTCTATATGTATCACAATAGGTGATGTTTGAAGTTTTGAATACAAATTAAGTTTTATAAACTAAGTATTCTATATTTTTATTCTATGTATATCACATTAAGAAATCATTTAAGCTTTTTTTTTTAAAAAAAAACTAATACATTATTTATTATCTAACTATATCCTATTCAAACTATGATAAAACAATCTTTGAAATAGTAACAGAAAAACATAAAACTTGTTTGCTCAAAAAAACATAAAACTTAATTAATTTATATTGAGAAATGAAAACATCATACTTTAATTTAATAAAAAATCATTTTTAAAACATCACTTGGAGGGATATATATTTTTCATTACAATTTTCCTCTGTTCTAAAATTCGCCCGCGTAGCCGATTAATCAGTCGAGTTTTCGTTAGACGATGAAGAACCGTGGCGAATAAGAGTAATACGGTCGAGTTATATGGTGACTGTATTATTACCGTAATAACGAAATACGGCCGGTCGCGTAATTTATTTATTTATTTTATTATTTGACCTATTAATTAAAAAGTTAGAAAAAATGACCCATTAACAAAAAAAAACTTCTTTTTTTGATTAAAATCTTTTTTTGTCTTTTATTTTTAGATATAAATTGGAAGAAATATTAATTAATATTTTTTTGTCTTCTGTTTATCTTATTAAATTTTATATTAATTTATATATAAATGTATTTAAAAATATTTAATTATATAATAAAAACTCTCTGAAAACTTTCCGATTTTTTTTTCCGATTTCGCTTAACCAAATTCCGAACAAGGCCATTTTCTATATCAATTTCCATTATGAGTTAAAGCGAGAAGCTAATTAAGGAATATTATTAATTTAAGTCAAAAACGTGTGATATGTTAATTCTTCATTGGAAAAAAGCAAGCTGACGGCTAAAGTATGAACATTTTCCAATATTAAGAAGTCTATAAATTCCCAAGAATATTCACTTTCATTTCTCAAAGCACTAAAAGCCTCTCTACTTTTTTTAATCTCTCTAGACAGTCATGCATGCATAGAGCTTAGACGATACCAAAACCCACAAAACAAAATATAGAACTCATTAATAGTTTTTTTTTTTAAAGAAAACACATAAATAGTTTTTGTAAGGAAATTGAAAGTAAGGATGGAAAATGCAATGAAGAAGAAGAGCTACATAGAAAGTGAAGATGCAGAGCTCAGAAGAGGGCCTTGGACTCTTGAGGAAGACACTCTTCTCACCAATTACATTCTCCATAACGGTGAAGGCCGTTGGAATCTCGTTGCCAAATGTGCTGGTAATTGATTAAAAACATGATTTTGATTTACTATTAGATACTCTAACTTTACTATGACCACTCTTTATCTTCCTAAAACATGAAAACAGGGCTAAAGAGAACCGGAAAAAGTTGTAGATTGAGATGGTTGAACTACCTGAAACCTGACATCAGGCGAGGGAATTTAACTCCCCAAGAACAGCTTTTGATCCTCGAGCTCCACTCTAAATGGGGTAATAGGTGCGTCACTCTCCATCTTATCATCAATACTTGTTTTTATATTACCAAAAAGTTCCCGACCTTTGACCATAATCTATTAACTTTGTGTGTTTTAAGGTGGTCCAAGATTGCACAGTACTTGCCAGGAAGAACGGACAACGAGATCAAGAACTATTGGAGAACACGAGTTCAGAAACAAGCTCGACAGCTCAACATCGAATCTAACAGCGACAAATTCTTTGACGCTGTTCGTAGTTTTTGGGTCCCCAGATTGATCGAGAAAATGGAACAGAACTCATCTACTACTTATTGTTGTCCCCAAAACAACAACAATAACAATAACTCTCTTCTCCCTCCTCAATCTTACGATTCCATGAGTACACAAACATATATAGATTTCTCGGGTCAGAACCCGGGTTTAAGCAATACGGATGGTTCTTCTTCGAGCTCCACTTTCATCCCTGATCTCATGGCAGTTCCACACTTCGTGGATCACAACACCATCATCGATGCTTCGATGTGTTACCATGAAGGCAATGGACAAGAACTCGGCGGATATATTCCTGGGATGGAGGAGTATTACATGGGAAATTCAGACATATCAATGGAATGTCACGTGGCGGAAGCGTACGAGGATGTCACACAAGATCCCATGTGGAATGTGGATGACATTTGGGAGTAACTAAGTCAGTCAAGAGATGATTAGGGTGGATCCCACTACCATGGTTTTATTTATATACTATAGTAATATACTTTTCATTTTAGTTTATTATCAAAAGTTGTTGGATAAGTATTTACAATGATAGTTTGCTATAAGTCTTTGATTTCATATGTCTTTTGTATCAGCCTATTTGCTCAGATTAATACATTAAGCCGACTTGTTCAGACTACATGTACAAACTTGTTTGCTCAGAATACATGCACTAATTAATCAGGTCAAGTTTATACATGACTAAGCTTGAGGGTAATAAAATAGAGTTCTTGAATTCTTTGTGACTTATGTGGATTTTAGCTAAAAATATATCTAATCTCGTCTCAACAGGTTGAAGAACCCAAAAGCTAGGAGAAACTGTATCCAAGAAATTAAATTTTATGGGGCCAGATAGGTGATAATTCAAGGACATAATAACCTGTCTCTTCACCAACATTGATGTCTTCTTTTGGAAGATATATAAGTGCTAATTTGACGATATTACAGGAGAGTTTGATTGACATATACCGTTTCTGTGGGATCATAGAAAAATTTAATCCAAGTACTTACTGGTTGTAAAATTTGATAAGAGTTTACACATTAAGACAAATCCGTGTTTCTATACAAGAGCTCATTAACATGATGGATTTGGATTGCACTATTTAATTTGTAGGGTTAATAAAAACTAAACGAATAGTGTCTATATTTTGGGAATGCGTTGTGCATTTGTGCACCAGCAATATCCAATGTGGGTTCAATATAGGAAAATAAAGACAATAGACCCGCTAATTATTTATTATTATTATTATTATCCCAAAAGAGCTTTAACCAAAACGATATAGAAAGGTGGCTTTGGAGAAGTCTAGTTAAAGAGATCGAATTATTGGAGGTCACTTCAAAAGCCTTTCATAAGTATATGGAAACTCCACAATGATTTGAACCCAAAGGTACCACTAAAAGTTGTAACAAACATTGATGCACTTTTGATAGGTCAGAAACGAAAGATCATACACATTGTGTATGCAAATGTTTATCTATTTCATGTCAGTTGGAATAATATAGGAATTTTCTTGCATATAGATTGAGTATTTAATTAAAAAAACAAAATGAAATTTTTTTGTTTCAATTTTATAATCGAATCAAGAAACGTAGATGCTATGCGACGAATATAATATCCTAATATTATGTCGGCTGGAATGGTTAATTTCTAAAACTGGTGGACTATAAGCTCAAATAGAATTCAGTAGAGATTAAACTTCAGAAAAGACATGAGTAAGGTGGAGCCAAATTTCAACAGAAACAATACTGTATAGGTCAAATGTTCATTAATTAAGGAGACAGTTAATTGAAATTATTATATATACAAAAAAAAAAATTCAGGCTACCACTATTGATTACTCTGAAGTGTTGAAAGTTATGAACTCAAAATTCAGGCTACCACTATTGATTATTCTAACATGTTCAAGTCTTTGGTTTGAAGAAAATACGGGTTCTTAAGGCCAATGCTTTTTGGTTAAGAAAAGCAAATTATGGTGAAGTAGAGTGGGAGGTTACTGTTAATATGGTTAGTATGAAAGACTAGAGAAGTCAAAAGTCAAGATAATTGTTTGAAGAAGAGATACCAACTTAAGACACCAGCTGGTTTGGTTCATGAAACAAGACATATTTACACCAAAAGTTATGATCATCTCTCCAATCAAACAGTGTTATTTTGGCACCAAATCTAACAACCACACGTTAAATGTTATATGTATAAGTATATATAACACGTATTATTATGTGTACTCTTTTTGTTGTTCCGTGTTTCCGAGTTAATTCTGTTCACATTCTTCAAACAAAATCAAATACTCACTTACTAATTTTATTCAAAATCAAATTTAGTCAAACTTAAGACATGAATAGTGAACCAACTTCATATCTGACATGTCGACTGTGGTATCGCACGTGTGTTTGTGACAAGATTCATATATGAAACTAACTCGTGAATGAATAAAAACAATTTGTAATTTTAAAAAAAAAATATTCTTTCGTATTAGACCAATTATTTCATTATGTGAAAATTTATCCTAAAATAAAGAACAAATAGAAAAGGATAAGTGATACTGATGCCATATGCACTAACCACATGTAGAGAGCATAGAATCGAGCGTAGTAAAAGAGTACTATAATAATGTGAGCAGTATTATCCATTTATCCTTAAATTTCCAAAGCAAAGGACACCTTATTCCATCCAAAATCAGTAATATTTCCATGTGCTTTTTTTTTTATTCTCTGTACAAAAAAAATTCCAGATTCGTCGAACTAATTATTGAACTTTTGAGCAATGTAAATTATATTATGTGAAGGCAAAGCATAATAGAAAAAAATAAAAGTTAGCAAAAACAACAACAATCTCTTTCATTATTTTGAGTCAATCAAAATCACATGCGTGAAAAGACTAAACTCTCTTTAGTCTCTCTACCACATAGCTTTCGGGCAGTTAGTAGGACAGTAACTATCAACATCAGACTATTGCAGTCGCAGATAGAGAAAGACATATCTAATGGTTATGGTTAGAATATGTTGACGAGCTTACATTTTTGACTATAGACTTTTAACATACTTCAATTCAAGAAGGTAAACCAAAACAAAGGCAAAAAAAAAGTTGTTGTGTTACGTGTATATCAAGCCAAGCTCGTTGCGTCCCTTTTATATATCTTAGAACCATTTTGACTGATATTTTTTAACGTTCATTTCTACTGGGTTCTGTTAAAGACATTAGTTCGTGACATATCTGCCAATGATCCAGGAAACAAGAAAAGAACCTAGAAAGCACATACCTCTGAGTTAGAAAGTTTGTCAAATAATCGGACTTCGACCTTTATTTGCTCTTTTGCCTGCCAAAGAGGGTGAAGATATATGATGTTAAAAGAAACCACTGATTTCGTCTTGTTTTCAGGATCATACTCTGTGTGGGTCTCAACAACACTTTCATTGTCATCAGCTAGAACAGCCTCAATGCATTTGGTAAGGAAAGAATATCTGCGAATAAGAAACAACATTAGTCATTCAAGAAATCTGTGCATTTGTCTCTGCGTGTACTGCATCTATCTAACTTAGCAAATTGATTTACCAGGGGCAAGCACATAGTAATCTTTTGAATCCTTCAGTTGGAAATCAGCTCCCTCAATGTTATACAACTCTATAGAAAGAAACATATTTATCAAGAACCAAATCAATGTACAACAGCATTTCACAACATTGATAACATATGGAAACTATATCAATATATAATAATTCCCAATCACATCTCTATAAATCCTCTGTAATTACTACATTATATTTGATTGATTCTGTATTGTATCTATAAAATGACTTTGTAAATATATTGAATAAGACAAGATTGTCTTCTTACATGGTATCAGAGGGTTCACGATTCTGAACTTTTTTTCTCTACTATTCTCTTTCCTTCTTCTCCAAATCACATCTATTCTCTTCAATCTTCTTTCTTCTCTTTCTTCTTCCATCCCTCTGTCACTTTTAATGGCTGCCATGGACAATGAAAAACCTTTTGGTGTTTCTAACATTAAATCTCATGTTCCTATCATCCTTGATGTCCAAGAGCACAACTACGATGCATGGCGTGAGATGTTCGAAACTCATTGTTACTGTTGTGGTGTTCATGGTCATCTTGACGGCACATCTACACCTCTTGACGAAACTGATGAACCATGAAAACGAAGAGATAATCTCGTCAAGATGTGGATCTATGGCAGTATCACCGATTCCCTCCGACGATCAATCCTCAAAACCAAAAGTGGAGCTCGTGATGTCTGGACCCGATTGGAGAATCTTTTTCATAACAACAAAGAAGCTCGTGCCATCCAATTGGAAAATGAACTTCGCTCAATCACCATCGGAGATATGTCCATTGATAAATATTGTGAGAAACTCAAAACTATATTTGATCTTCTCTTCAATGTTGATGCTCCAATCTCAGAACGCTCACTGGTGATGCATCTTCTCAACGGTCTTAACGAGAAGTATGATAACATCATCAATGTCATCCAACATGCTAAGCCATTTCCAACACTCGATGAAGCCAGATCCATGTTGCAACTTGAAGAAAGTCGTCTCCAACGCAACATCGCCATATTCCTTCACACCATGATCACTCCTCCGCCCCATCAGTCTTGCTCACAAAGATGCCACAATCGGCTCTTACGACGGTTCCCAATCGATGCCCCTCCTCCCAACGCGGTGGTTATCACAACAATAGAGGAAACCGTAACAATCATGGATGCCGCAACCAGTCTCGGTCTCCACCTGTCAATGCTCCTTGGCAAAACAACAACATGTGGCCCAACAATTTCTGGCCTGCATACTGGATGCCACATTGGCCCAATTCTGCATTTTTCCAACCTGGAAATACAACATCAGCCCATCTCCTACGGCACCAAGCATACTGGGTCCACGACCTGCCACTCAGAGACCCATTTCGCAGCCATGGCAACAACAAACCACTCATACTGCAGCAATTGCTCATGCTTTCAACACTATGACGTTTGCTAATCCTAGTGACACCAACTGGTACATGGATAGCGGTGCCACTGCCCACTTGACCAATGAACCATGTAAATTTCGTAACTCTTTTAATAAAAGAATTATTCCCTCGGTTACGGTCGGATATGGATCACTACTTCCAATCACCCAAACTGAGAATCTATCATTTCCTACCCCTTTACGTCCCCTGTCCCTTCGTCAAGTCATTGTCTGCCCAAAAATAATAAAAAATCTAATATCAGTTCTTCAATTTACAACTGATAACTATTGCTCTCTCTTTCTTTTGACTCTTTTGGTTTCATTGTGAAGGATTACCCGACGGACAAACCGATTCTCCGGTGTGACAGTGCCGGTCCACTTTACCCACTCACCATCACTTCCGCAACCAAATCCACAACTTCTCCACATTCTGTCTTTCTCGTTGATTCCCGTACTTGGCATCGTCGCTTGTGACATCCAGGCAATCAAGTTTAAGATCTTTTAATTTCGAAAGGTTTTATTTCTACTAATAAACGTTCTTCTGTTCTTTGTCATGAATGCCAGTTAGGCAAAAATGTTCGTCTTCCATTTTATCACTCTACTTCCAGTGTTTCTGCTCCTTTTGAGATAACTCACTCTGATATTTGATCTTCTCCTTGTCTCAAGTATTAGTGGCTTGCGTTACTATATCGTTTTTCTTAATCATTACTCTCAATTTATTTGGGTTTATCCTTTAAAACGAAAATCAGAGGTTTTCTCAAAAATTTTACACTTTCATGCATTTGCAAAAACATCTTATTGGAAGGTGCAAAAATTTTTACACCTTCCAATAAAATCTTTTCAATGCGATCATGGGGGAAAATTTGATAATAAACAATTTCAAGATTTTTTTGGACAAAATGGCATGTGTTTTTCTTGTCCACAAACTTCTTCACAAAATGGTAAAGCTGAACGATCAATAATATGATTCATACTCTCCTATTTCAAGCCAATTTACCATCTCATTTATGGGCTGAAGCTTTACACATGGCAGTCCATTTACTTAACCTTCTTCCATCATCTTCTATCAACAATCAAATTCCTTTCACTACCCTATTTCAAAAACCTGCAACTTATTCTCATCTTCGTGTTTTTGGATGTCTATGTTACCCCAATATTGCAGCTACCTCACCTCACAAACTTTCTTATCGATCCACAACCTGCATTTTCCTCGACTATCCTTCTCATCACCGAGGCTATCGTTGTTCAGACATCCAGAGTCGAAAAATAATCATCTCTCGGCATGTCATCTTTAACCAACAATATTAGTTCAAACTGTTCAAATAAAAAAATATCCTTTTAAAAAAAAGTACAAGTTAAGAATATATGAACAATTGTCAAATTTTCACGGAATTCAGCATTCATCACACATGCAGTTTGCACAAACGAATTTTAAAGAGAATTTTAAAAAGAGATGAACACATATTGCCATGACAGTTAAAAAAATTGTTAAAATTTAAAATTAAATCTCACTAACCTGACTTTACCATCAGAGAGAAGAAATGCAAATGCACAGCCTTGGAAATCACATTTGGGAATTTTGGCAAAAATAGAAGATCAACCCACTGGCTTAAAACAGTGGCTAGTTCACTTTTCAAGAAGAAGTTTTCACCATTTTATTCAGTCAACGGCAGTCTACGCACTATCATAAACACGAAGATATTACTTTTTCCAAGTCCAATAAGATGAGAAATTAACTAATGCTCAATCCGGATAATTATCATACTCAACACACGGTACTGACAACTTATGTCCATTCAAGTATCCATCTTATAAAGCATGTAAAACAACCTCTGTGTATTTTTTTTTACCTTGGACACGTACACTCATGAGACCCTAATAACAGTAGTGTAAGACATCAAATGATTGTCCAGCACGAAGGTCTTCTTTTGACATGTTTAACACACACAAAGTTGTTCAACCTTTTAAACAGAAAATATCTCAACTAACTCAGTAAATCAGGACAGTGATCAGATTTAGGGGTTAACAAGTTCACTTTTTGTCCCAAGCTGAGTATCCTTCATTTTCGCATGCTTGCATAAACTTCGTATTCATTAGTGTATGATAGACAGCTCTTTACATGCGCTAATTTGTTAGCAGGAGGCTTTTCATGAAAGATGATAATGACCGTACACGCTTCGGAAAAGATGTTGCAGCTTGTTACATAAAATGCACCCAAAAAGAGAATCATGACGGCAAAAACACACGATAGAGGAATGGTCTAAACTACACACAACAACAGCCTAAAGCTATGGAGCTTGAATAGTCACAAAAGGCAAGATTTGGTGAAATGTTAATCTTTTTATTGATTGTTATTGACTGTTCCGTTGTTGATTTACTGAAAGAAAGAGTATGTTCTAATTACATCAGAACCTGTTTGTTATTTCAGCCATTTGTAACAGAAGAAACAAATTAATAAAAGAATAGTTAAATATACAAAACTGAGAAACTCAAAACATCTTAGGCTTCAACATTCTGATCTGATCACACTCCAACTTCAAGAGATTCCACAAGTCAGCGAAAAAAGGGCGTGAAAACTTCAACTGGAACTTATCATCTCTACAGAATTAGTAAGCATAAATTAGCAAACATAGTTTTGATTACCTACAAAAATCATATAAAGGGATTGTGAAAGATGATACCTTTCCCTTTTTGGCGACATCTGGAACTTTGTACATATCTTCAGTAAAATAAAAAGCTGGATACAACAACTGTAGCCATTGAGACAAGAAGAACACAGAATTCGAGCTAGCAAAATTCGAAATTGCATCAAAGAAGAAGAAAAAATTGGGTGTTTGGACTTACATCATCTGTTCTGAACGGTTCTGAGACGTTTCTTGGGTCGTCGCGGTGGTTGGTGACCCATAATCGTCAGGAAATCATCTTTGATTTCTTTCTTCGACAGCGTCGACATGAATTTGGGCCTCATCGAATTCGCCGACGGATTCACTCCTTTCTCCTGGTTAACCCTTAATCCTTTGTAGTTGTACTGATTCGCGTCGCACTTTCCTGATTCTGTAATCGGAGCCTTGCAGGATAGTCTTCTCTTTCGTAACTTCCACGGCTTCACCTCCACTGCTACTCCCGGCGCTTCCGGCAGAGAGACCTCCCTCTCCTTATTCTGTGGTTCTAATTCCTCTTTCCGTCTCTCCTAAAAATAGATTCCTTCTTCTTATCCACCGCCTTCCTAAGATCCGACATGATCTTCTCCTCATACTCTTTGATCCCTTCCTCGCCACCGTTCACCGCTGTTATCCACCGTCGTCGATTCCGATTGTCAACACCACAGCCGAAGCGGGAAGGAGTCCCACCACAGTCGGATTCGGAAGGCGGTGGTCGTTGTTGGAGTCGTTGTCAACGGAGCCACTGTCAGATTCAACCTTCATGCACCTCAGATTTAGCTTAATCCTCCACTTCAAGTTCAGGAGCGTAAAAATTGTTAAGAGTCTTGGGTCTCATCTTCATCACTGAGTATCATAAATATATTTTAATATTAAAATTAATAATAATTTATTATTTGAGATTTGATATAAAACTTTTAAAATTTATGTGTACAATGGTGAAGGTTTCTAAAAAAAATAAAAAAAAATAAAAAAAAATTGTAATTAATAGATAAGATAAAAACAAAGAAAAAATGTCAACCGAATTAAAAGATAATATAAGTATCTATACATTGAATTTGTGTTAAGAGTTAGAAAAAAAGTGTTTGATACAACAATAAGAAAAACATATCTTTGATGAAGAGAACATACCTTTCCATATGGAGATCATATCCTCTCTGTTTGATGTACTTAGAAAACTCAGGAGATGAAGTTTTCGAACTCCTACAGTAGTCGCTTCTCTTTTTGTATGTGTGCAACAGTGCTCACATTGTATCCATCGTCACTGTCATAATGCCAGTGAGGTCCAAGAGTTTTGAGCAACATGGCTAGTAGAACTGATATACCCTACCAAATATACAAAGAGGAGGAAAAGATGTGAAACATTGCAACCAAGAAGGGAAGCGATTTCGACAGTACGATCGGCGAGGCGATCCTGATTGGAGACATCACCGGAAGCGGAGACGAGAGCTGTATCGAAAGATCGGGAGAAAGAGTGGCCAATTGAGGGCGGCAAGGAGGATAGCGAAGACGACGAGTCTAGAGACAAGAGTAAAGTAGAGATAATCAAATTGAAGGGGCTCTGATTGGAGCTTGGAAGGGAATTACGGCTTAGATAGAGGAGGAGGTTACTTCATGGCGAGGTCGCTTGGGGTTTGGAGTGTCCATCATAAACACAGGGCTTGTTTTGGGATTTTGGGTTGGAAGAAATGGGATCGATTCACGCATCGAAGAAGAAGAAGAGAGAGGAGAGGAGAATAAGTGAGCATATTCCATAAGGGAGAGGAGAAGAGAGAAGAACAGACAGAATAACAAATTTGCGCGAAGAAGAAGAGAGAGGAGAGGAGAGAAGAGAGAAGAACAGACAGAATATCATTGGTTTGATTAAATTGTTATAACAGCCGTATATAAACCCACAGCATAATCTCCCAAAATCTTAACTCCTCTCCAAGAAGCGAGTGTTTATTTTGGGCATCACCCTTTGATACTGGGCTTACACTAGAAATGTATTTTGTTTTATTAGCTTATGAATTAATTTTTATACATGACATTTGTTTTAAGTTAATTAGACATGGATTATCGCCAGCAAACTTAACTAAGTGTATAAGGAATGAATATGTTAAATTTATTTAGTAAGACCATTACTAATATCTCGTTTATCACTGTATCATCCACTGCTCATAGCCTTTTAATCGTTTTTTTTAATTGAATATTCTTTAACAAAAAAAATGACTATATAATTTGAACAACATATGATAGTCTTGTTTTAATCATATGCTTATAAGTTTTTATAACCTCTAAATTTAACTTTTTATAAGATAAAAATTGAAACTCTAATTTGGTAGCACCAATAGCGTTACCATCTTTTGTAAAATGTTTAACTCTCCGCAAATTATTGAAACCAATAATTTAGTAATTCATTGATGGTAGAGAATTACAAAAACAAGATCTGGTGAAATGTATAGGGAATGGAGTTTCAACAAATGTCTAAAAAGACAACTGGATCATTGATGGCACTCCAAGAGCTCCGCATTATCGCCAAGAGAGTATCATTGACCAAACTCTCACGGTCGCTGACCTTATTGATGTCCAAACCAGGAGCTGGAAGATATATAAAGTCGACAAGTGTTCTCAGAAGACGATGCTAATCGCATCTTGAACACCACCTTTGCTCTCCACAAACAGGATAAATTGATCTATGGTTACTCTAAAGATGGAACTTATAACTCCAAGAGATACAGGAGATTAATACCCCGTCTGAAAGGATATTGGCGTCTCTTGAAAAAACATTGTGGAGAAAGTTATGGAAAACTAAGGCTCTTCGAAAGCTTAAACATTTCCTCTGGAAAAGCACTGGCGGGAGCTTTAGCACTTAAGGAGCGTCTCGCCTCTCGCGGTATACATCTAGATTCGACATGCGTGGCTTGTGGTCTGGGTGCTGAAACGATCTGTCATGTCCTTTTCACCTGTCCTAATGCTAAAGAGACATGGGAGTTGTTAGAGATCCCCTTACCATCGTCAGGCGAGATGGAGAAACATTTTTCCCTCGATCCTCTCGAGACTATGGAAATCGCGGAATGGATTAGTCTTTGAGCAGACTCAAATAGAACCGCACATGATATTAGCCTTGGCGTTGGAGGAGGCGGACATTTGGTTCTCCACTAATTAGTTAACACAATTACAAAGTAATATCCCTTCGTCTGTGTCCCCTGGTCCGAACAGATGGAAATACATGTCCGGCTCAGTTCATTCGTTTATGGTCATTAGATCACACAGCCATGACTGGTAATCACCCTGCTATGGCAATTGCTGCAAGCGTTAGTGCGTTACACGAGATCTCAGGTTTCAATCTTATGTGGCTAGCAACGGGCCCTCCTGATTACAACCTATCCTGGATTCTGAAGTCTTAGAGAACTGATGTGGGGACCCTGGGATTATGCAGCAGCAGCTTGTCTCCTGTCCCAGTCTGAAGCTCATCATCTCTGTTTTTGGCTCTGTTTTATTTGGCTCTTGTAGTCTTCATATTTTGATGCTAATGTCATTAACTTTTTTTTTTGCTGTATCAATACATTATGGTTGTGATTTTTTTTGTTAACATAACCTAGTGATTTTAATATCCTCATAATATTGAAGAATGATGAGTTCGAATTTTAGATATGTGTCATGAATTTCAGAAGTGACCACTATTGTGTCACATGATTCCGACTTATGGTTGTGTTTTTATAAAATAAATTGATTCAGTGTTAAAAAATAATAATTTGTTAATATAATAAATAGAGAGTCAAGATTGAAAATAATATATTTATTGATAATAAAATGATAATTGATTACCTGCCTCTTGAAACCACTTAGTTTTGACTAAGGTTTTCTAAAACCAGTTAACTCTTCTTAATAAAAAAAAGTAATTTTACGGTTTTAAAAATAATTCTTATTATATATTATTCCTGTTTTAAATTAATAATTTTTTAGTTTTTACACATATTAAGAAACTAAATAAAAAATTTGATTATAAATACATAATTTACTGTGATTAACAATTTTCAGTAACCTCAGATTTTGTTTTAAGTTTACTTTATCATTATTGACTAATAAAAATACTTAAAAACTTTAAAAATATATTTTAATTTTTAATATTTATCGTCTAAAATGTAATTTTATAACACTACCAATTATAATAATACTACACCTTTTTATATTATTTTAAAATATTGTTTCAATTTTATTTTTTCACATATTCTTTATTTACTTTGATTTTATCAATATTTACAAATAAAGAAATATTTAGTGTAAAATTACATATGTCTTTTTTAGATGATCTAGTAGATTTTGCACACTTGTTATGCCTTCCGTGTATTGGAATTCCGAAATTTTATTTTCAAAATTTTGATTATGTTTTGGCAGTTTTGGAGAAAAAGATCATTGGTTGTGTTATAGATATATAGGAGAATAAAAATTGATCCTACAGAAAAGGTTGAAATATTAGTAGGTAAAATTTTAACAGGTTCATTAACTTTTTTATAAATAAATTTTATAAGTTAACAGCAACAATCTCATTTTATACAACAATGTGTTATCCGCCTCTCTAGATGATGGAAAAAAGTTTTAAGTTTTATTTTGATTTCATATATATATATATATATATTTATTTAAGGTCTTTTAAGATATTTTTCATGGTATGCTTAATTACAACTACTTCAATTTTAATGGCTGTTGCAAGAATATCGGGTTGTTGGTCGATTCATTTTTAGAATATAGACGGTGCCTTTTGACAGTGTTTCAAGTGTGTTAATTTAGGCAATTGGACAACCTCAATATATCTTTACTTCAAGGATTCACAAGTGAGATTATTGAGACATCTAGGCCTGGACAAAATATCCGGATCTGCCGAATCGGATCCGATCCAAAAATACTCGAATGGATATACTTTTTTAATATTGAAAAATCCGAATGGATCTTGTCTTCCAATACTTCGGATATCGGGTAATACCCGATCCGAACCGATACCCGAATTAATATTTTTTAGAACCGAATTCAATTTTACATATATTTATGTTTAGAGCTAATTACTAATTTATTTTTTTGTAACTTTAATTGGTTGGTTTTCACTGACTTATTAGTTAATAAGTACTAATTTAATCTGTTTTCTAGTATCATATTTTATAATAGCAAATGTAGAGTTCATCTAATATTCATAGTTTAAAGACGGTCATTCATTTTTGTTTTTTTGTAGTTTTGAATTCTAAATACATTATAGAATATAAATTATGTCATATTTCCTTTCCTTTGTCATATTTGTTTCTTGTTTATTACATTTACTTTTTGTTTGATGAATATTATAATGTTTTAATATTTCAAATTTGATTTATATTATATTTGATTTTTATCATTTAAAAATATATGTTAGTATTTCAGATAAAATTCATATATTTTTTATACTTCGGATAATATAATAGTCGGGTATTTCGGGTACTTCGGGTATTTCAGATATTACGGGTTTTACGAGTACTAAAATACTAGAACCGAAATCATACAACTTACTATCGGATAAATTTCGGATCTTTTATCAAATATCCGAACTGAACCCGATCCGAATTAAAAAAAATACCCGAATGGATCCTTAACCTCGGATCCGAAATACTCGAAACTCCAAATACCCGAACCGAACCCGACCCGATTATCCGAATGGCCAGGCCTAGAGACACCATAACCAAAGTTCAAATTTGTGGAGAGAGAGAGAGAGGCAAACGATTGTTTCGATTTCGTAACTCGCAAAAGAATCTTCTTTAATGTTTATCATGCTATCTTAGATTGCACTACTCCATATTGGTTACGTCTAATTGTTGGGAAAGAGAAACAATACATTTGTAGTTGGTTATGATTTTTTTATCAAGTATGTTTGAGTTGAAAAAAAGAGACGCTACATATATCAAATTGAGGTTATTAGAGCATCATAAGAAATATTATATTATTAATTATATTATTATTTTATTATAATATAAGAAAAACGAAAGAGGAAAGATAAAAGATTAAGAAAAAAAATTAAGAGACGTCTCAAAAATCTCTATGTAATAAGATTTTCACAACAAAACTCATTGTTTTTTTATTTATCTTTTTCTTTTTTATTTATTTTTCTAATATGATACTCTAAAAATATCACTGTTATAGGTGCTCTTAGATTTGTTAATTTATATGTGTATGTGGAGGAGAAAATATTTACAGCAAAAGAAAAGGTATTTAGTGCATACATGAACATGTAAGTATTAATTTATCATTTATTTGAAATATAATATATGATTATATTGCAAAGGTTCCTCCAACGGTTACTTAATACAATACATACATAAAATTGAAAAAGTAGGTTCTGAAAAGGAATACCGACCATGACTTTTCACAGGTTGGCTTGGCGGTCCTGACTAGATCTAAAAACTCAAACTTTTCATCTGTTATAAATCTTGAACATTAATGTCCCTTCTAAGAAACCCATTAAACATTCAATCAAAATGTTCCAAAGAAGAAGACCCATTTTCCAGAGGGTCTCGAAAATACTAAAAGTCTCGTTCTTGAGAAGACCAATCATCCCAAGACTCAAGCTTCCGATAAAACAAAGAAGATCAGCCAAGAGGGTCAAGGTCCTTCAGCAATACAACTACAAGTTTCTTCAAGAGTATCAATTCTCGCCTTCACGCGCATCCCTTATCCGATACCGTAGGAAGCGAATTCGCGTATCTAGATCGGGTCTTAAACACTTTTATAGTTTATTGTTTCTTTCCCGGTGCATCGGCCGGTGCAATGATGAGTGTGTTGTTGATAAAATAACACAAAGTTGGATGGAGATGGAGCCTCTGCATTGTGTCCGTGGAGTTGCTTCTCCATCAAGGGAGCTTTCAAAGCCTTTCGATTACTTCCGTGAAGATGATTCGATTGACCTGAAGGCTGAGAGATTCATCAAAAAGTTCTACCATGAGATGAGGATGCAGGAGCGGGAATTTGATTGATTGAGTGTTAATATATAATTACTTTTTGAATTCTGCAATCGTTTAGTTTTGTATTATTTTCATTTTCCACGTCATTTGTATTATAATTTTTATCTTCATCGCTCAGACTTAAAGAGTATACTTATAAAAGGATAATAAAAAAAGAATAAAAAAATAAAAAATACCAATTTTTAGAACACAGCAACAATGAGATTTAATTGAGTCTCATAACTATTATTATATTATTTATTATATTATTATTTTATTAAAAAAAAAAAAAGAAAGAGGAAAGAGAAATAATGAACAAAAAAGAGAAAATGTGGGATAATATGTTTTAAAAATCTCATTCTAATGAGATTTTCACCCTTAAATCTCATAACTTTTCAATTTTATTTTTATTTTTTATTTATTTTTAGTCATATGAGATTTTCAAAATCTCACCAATCTCATAACTTTTCTTTTATTTTTTTCACTTTTGGTCTTCCTTATCTCCTCTCTCTTTCTTTTTAATATAATAATAATAAATTTAATAATAAAATAATATTTATTAAATTATGAAGAGTTTCAACGATGCTGCTGCTGCTCGTAGTTATCTCAATTTAAGTTTATGAGTTGGTTTAGGTGATTGGCCATCTAGTTTTATCACTTCAATGATCTTCAAGAACTTAATATTGGGCTTGCCAAGGCCCTCAACTGCTAATTTCTCCATTACAAATTTTTATGGGCCTAGAACAATTTATCTTAGCCATTTTATTGGGCCTTCCCATCGTTGCATGTTGGCATAGAATTCATATCTATTATACGCAGGCTATGTAAAATGCATACATGCAGCAGACGATGGTGAAGACAAAAAAGGAAGAGGTGATGAAGCAACGAATGAGAGGTCGACAAGAGTCCGACCCAGAAATGTTTATAAACCACTTTTTGCGTCGTAATGTGTTCTAAAACTGGTAGGACAGTCTACTTCGAGTGTCTTTATTATTAATTATATATTATAATGCATGTATCGAAGACGAACGTGCACTTTTGTTTTTAGTTTTCTTGGGTCCTCAGGTCACTTCAATTGCAAAAGGATGTCTTTTTGTGGACCAGAGACTTTAGAAGTGAATTAAAACGAACACACATTATGCCCATGTGAGTTAAAGTCATAGAGAATTTTCCTGGATTGTGCCTAAATACAAGCATTAATCAATGTTTTCAAGCTCGAACGGAAACAAAGGAGTGTGTTTGGGATAACTAAGTCACCGGATCAACTTATCCAAATAAAGGTCAATAATTATTCGTTTATCATATTTCTAAAAAATAAATATGTAATTCAAGACACATTAGAAACCATTCATATCTTACAATTATTGTAACAAACTCTCAAACATCATGGATTCTAATTATATTTTCTTTATTTCTAAGTTCAGAAAGGCCACACTGGTAGGTTGCAGGGGATTCCCACTTTCTCATAGAATGCTATTCAAATCCATATATTTCAGTTACTTTAGTTTATCAAGTGAGTAGTATCCTATTGGTAGAGCTATGTACCGGCAAATGCCGACTGTGACTTGCGAGTCAAGTTTGATATTTCACTTGAGACCGAAAGTTGATACCCACAGGGTATTATCGATCCACTTGTTCTAGGCCTAGAGGAGTGGTCCAGGGCACGTATACCATGGTTAACCAAAAAACAAAATAATACGTCTAGCTTTTTAATAGAACTTATGAATTAAAGCTCATTTTCGGTTATGTTTAAGTATATGAAACATCCTTATCTGTTAAGCAAATGGCGGGTGGTCTAGTAAAGGTCTAGGGACGTGGTTCTTTTTGTTTGATGGTAACTCTTTCACTCTCATTTTGACGAGTCGAAATGGTGCATGTGAGTGTATTGCTCTACATGGGATTAGTCGGATGATAAAGGGATTAATTGGGTGATAAAATCCGGATCACCGCCTAATTACAAAAAAAAAAAAAAAATTATCATCGATCTGATAGTCAAATTTTATAAACAAACAAGAATCTTGAATAGAAAGGGAAAAGGCTTATCCCGACAAGATCAAGTACTTTATTCTTATCCTCTATGGAATTCCTCCATCGACATCATAATTGCAAAAGGTTTATAAAGAAAGGAACTTTCTTCAGCTATACAAGTTATAGACTCACTGGGAGCCAACGAGACTTCGACAAACACCCCCAGCATCTTTATTCTCTTTACATATTTCATGTCAACGAAAGCCAAACCCTAGGCATTGTTCTTCTTTCTCATGTCCTATCACTTTCCACGCAAGCCCTATCATGTTTCTTAGTGCTTGTCCTAACCTACCAAAACCACAAACGTACTTTGACATTACCTTAATTATCTCCACATTCGGGGTTGATTTCTGATGAAATCGATCTGTTATATCTAATTTATTTATGCATATAGATAAACGAATACAAATTGTATGCACAATAGATATGAAAAAGTTTTTGAAAATATCAAATTTACATATTTGTAACATGTCGAAGTAAACAACAATAACATATATGCAAGTATGGAATAGGTTCCGTATTCAAAGATTTAAGAAATCAATCTCTTTGAAAAGTTATATCCATATGTCATCTTGTAAAACCAAAATAATCTTCGTCGCGTCTAAGAGGAGGGAAAGGAAACAAAACTTATGTCAAAGAACGTGAACCCACACAAACGGCCATCAACCAAAAAAAAATTATTAGCATATCGACTACTATATATAGATTCATTTTTTTTCTTTGGTTTGCGTTTGTTTTTGACGTTTATATGTTTAACTATTATGTTAATCTTTGAAAGAGTACCTAACTTTTTAAGGTGTTTTTTTTTACCAAACATTATATATAAGTTACAAAACAAAACAAGAGAATACAAGTGGAAGAAAAAAATTGTTTACGCGTTTGTATTTATAAATTCTTAAAAAAGCATGATCAAAATTTTTACAGAATGCTATATGTTTTTTTCTTTCTAATGTGATCTAACATTTTAACTAGGATCCACATTACTTCGATACAATCGGACCCCAAGAGTGATGAAGACTATACCAAACGCTATACTTTATTTCATATGTGTATGTATAATATTTTACACATGTTGTTCCAGATTTTGGTATTGCTATGTTCAAAGTCTAGACTATTGTCCATGTGCAGAAAAAAAGTAGAAACCATTGTTTTCTTTTACTTTGTTTTTTTTTTTTGGTTCAGTGGGGAGTGGGGATGCATAAATGCATGCATGTATGATACATTATTGAAGAAAAAATGTTGAGATTTGATCATGTACGGAGACTAGAGTATATGTAATGTATAATGCGTAGTGGTCAGAGAGTAGTATAGAAAAAGCAAAACTTAAGATGCACCCTCAACAGTTGTAACTTTTTTGACAACGAATTATAACTTAGTTTGTATGTTTTAGATTAGGGTATATACATTGCATGATTGATGGTGTGATGGGTACTTTGATGAATCCTTAAAGAGGACACATGATGCAGCAAAAGAGCACGTTTTGGGACTCTGATAAAAAGTTTCCTCTCCAAAAGGGTACCTTTTACAGATACGCACATGAATGTAGTTACCAGATCATCACCAAGGAAGTGGGTTTCTACTCCCTAGATTTATACAACAGATCCATAAACATAAGTTTTTTTTGTGTGTAATCAATGACAAAGAGTAATTTGGGTTTTGTGTTCATTGCACATGAAAATTACGTAGACGCATTGGACTATGACTCAGTCAAATTAAGCTGAGAGGACTAAGTGGCATCCAGAAAGCTAACCATTTGAGAATTTTTTTTTCTTTTCGAAAATTAGTGAGAATTTTTTTTCTAAAATTAAAAATTGTGTTTTCTTACGAAAAAAATTCGGAATGACACTATTGAGTATTGACACAAAACAACAGAAAAAAAAAATCCCATACGTATGTTTTTTTTTTTATATAATCACGAAGCTCCTTAGCAACTATGGAAACGCCAATTTCTCCAATAGGTAGAAAAATGTCTACGTGGAATGTTCTGATACCAAACTTAAAAATTATTCCATCCAATCCTCTAATTCTCCAACTAATCAATGTTCAAAAGTACTTTCTAAACTTTTGTTTAAGTTTGAGCACAAAAATCGTACTGCCCAGCTGTCCCAATTCACCATAACATGTATATATATATGTGCCTATTGCATTATTAAACTTCCTAAAACAAAGATACTTTTTGTCTTGTATTTAAATTATTGGGTCATCGTGACTAGGATCCCATATCATGTTTAAACACGAAATGCGCTGGCCTACCTCTCTACATATTAATATATCATATGGTTGATTAAATTAATTTTGTTATCTCAAATTCCGGTTTCCAAGGATTCCTCCCTAACTTGTGACATGTATTATTTTCTTAATGTTACTCCATACATTTTGCAAAAAAAAAAAAAAAAAAATGCTCTTCTTTTTCTTTTGGTAATACGCATCCACATTCATATGGAAATATATTTAGGTGTTTTTCTGTTTATAAATTTCAGCTTAGCTAGCGTAAGATTCCTCCACTATATAAAGTGCTTGTATTTTGTATCATAGCCTTCAATTTATGAGACAAGGGAGCTTTGTAATATTTAAAGCCGCACAAATCGTATCATGATCATCATCACCTCTAGTCACACAACCATTTAACAAATTGGTATCTTCCGGCCCGTGTATGTTTAATCCATGCACATTGCACATATTGTATGTATGTACAAGTTTAATAATTCCATTCACATTATATTGTGTTAGATTAGTACGGTAGTCGACTAACAATTTATAAGTTCTTACTTTCATTGTTGTTAAAAGAGGCGTAGCAAAGTTTTGAAATATAAATACAACAGTTTCTAAATGGGTACCATGAAGTTGAATGCGACAACTCCAAAAGTAAAGACACCAATTATAATTTGATTGATAATGATATGCTTATATATATAGGATCAATACAGAGTTCAAAATAGATTGTACATAGACTCCAGAACTTTCGAGCCGTATCAATTTCAAACGCATAACGAAAAGGAGGTCGAATGTGGTCCTTTTGACTAAATTTAGCTCAATTTTGCCTTACACTTGTAAGAACTTCTTTAGAGTTTTCATACCCACCACCTTGGTTTTCTATTGGCCATTATAAAATGGTTAATAAAAGGTTTTAAAAAGATTATAATTTTGTAAGCTTTACGGTATAACCATTCTATGAAATCACTTTCTTTTTCTTAAACCATCTGCTATGCTATGCCGGAATTTTAGTAGCAAGAACAACAAAAATCAATATTCCACGATTTCGTAATTATGTTAAAATAATAGTTTAATAATTTTCATATTTCATTCGAAGTATTTATTTTTCTATAATTCTGTTATCCCAGGGTCATATATCATTATCATTACCTTTTTTACAATAATGTTTGTTAAACATCAATTTAAGATTCTTTCTAACTCAGTTAGATCGGATAATCTATGTCTATTACCGTACACCTGACAACTTTATTCATATTATTTACTTTGTCACGTCTGCAGTCTTATTGTTTATTTATATTATTTTCTTGTAGTCTCAACAATACATTTTATTTTCCAAAAATTTTGTTCATGAATTGGTTAAAGCATGATTGATGGCTATATATTTTTTTCAGAATTTAAATCACGAAAAATAAATAAAATCAATTAAAATGTAGAAAAACTATACACGAGCTAACCTTCTGCAATACTTGCAGGGGGGGCATGATTAAAGGTTAACGACCAGCTGGCGCAAGACTCAGATGCAAATCCAACCCTAATCCATCATCAAAAGTGGGTCCTACTTCTCTTGAAAACCCATTTACCGATGGTCTCGGCCCATGGACCTGAACGTGTCTCATCTGAGACCCATTAAACCCATATCCAGAATCATACGAGAACCCTACCGCACCCGTACCCGTACCCGCACCCGCACCATCCTGAATCACGCACCCATGCGACACGTGAAGCTGAGAAGGTGATACACGTGGAAGATACATCCAAGGACCTCCTCCGCCGGGCGGAGACACGGCGGAAGATAGGAGATGAGGCGGAGGAGCGAAGGCGGAGACTATAGAATTACGTAAAAATGGAGGCGCCGATCCAGCGTTTGAATAATTCGTGGCAGCGTTTCGTGTAGCTTGAAGCTGAGCGCGTTTGAGTTGCTGACGCTCTTTCTTGTGAGCGTTTTGGTGACCGCCCAAAGCTTGAGAGTTACCAAACTCCCTGCAACAATATTGACACTCGTACTTACGTTCTCCTCCTCCTCCTCGGCTTCGTACACCACTACCACTTCTTCCGGAAGATCCCGCCGGAAACTCGCAAGGCTCCGGTGATACGGATGATTGGTTAGTTCTCACCGATTGATCAGAGAAATCTTCTTCTCCGTCGACGCTGAATCCAAACAGCTTTAGACGAGAAGTTGATGTCTTTGAACGAAAATCAAGCTCCTCCATTAAATATGTAGAATTACTAAAGTTTTAGAGAGAGAGAGAGAGAGAGAGAGAGAGAGAGAGAGAGAGAGAGAGAGAGAGAGAGAGAGAGAGAGAGAGAGAGAGAGAGAGAGAGAGGTTTTTAATAAGAGGAGGTGGATGAGTTGAAGGCATATATATATATATATATATAAGAAATGTGGAAGAAACTGAGATGTGGACTTTGTACAGTAACATGGGAGACACTGTGCAAGACTGCAAGTATTTGAAAGATATCGTTTTTTTTTACTTTAAAAAAAAATTACCTGAAAAAAAAACACTCTGTAATCGGACATCCCAAGAAGAAAGAAAAATGAAGTTACAAGAAGAGTGAAAGTGGGACCCAAATAGATTTCATTTGTCTCCTTTTGTTTTTTCAGTTTTAGGAATTTTCGAGTTTCGGCGACTTTTATGTGTGTGAATTTCTTTTACTTGTTCTCTTCGAGTTAAATCAAATGTTTCCACCTACTTTTTTCATTTTATATGATTCTAACTAACAGATCTCTGTTTGTTTTCTTTCCATCAAATCTTTTATTTTTGTTTCGTTTTCTCAAATTTACAACCACTTAACATAGTAATTTTCACACCTTTTTCAGATTTCTCATGGTTTCTATTATTTTTTACGGAATACGATTACAAAATTGTACTTTTGATTTTTTTTAATGCTATTAGATTAGATGTTCATATTTTTCTTGATCAGGTTTATCCAATTAAGAATGCTCACCACCAGCCTTAATCGTTTACAAAATATGTTAAGTAGTGTTAATAAGTGCACAAGTTATAATTATAAAATATAATATTAAATGAGAAATTAAAATTTATTAGTTCATTTTCGCCGGCTTTAATATTGGTTGAATCCTCGTTGTGTGTGTTTTTAACTGTTACCACTTTGATGATTCCGCTGGTTCTTCAAAAACATTTTGTCAAGTCTCTTAATGTTATCCAATGGCTAGTATTCTTCAACTCCAACCAGAGTCATTGTTCAAGCCTTTCAGCTTTACTGCACCTAATTCTCATTTCTGTTTCTACTCGTTCATGTTATGTTATAGACAGTTTATGACAGTTGACTCCACCCTGCGTGAAATTCGAATTCCTATTAAAATTTTGCTGCAATAATGTTAAACATTATCTAAATATATTTTTTATTGGAATCATGTGGCATAATAATAATTATTTCAAAAATTTATGACATATATTTAAGGTTCGGATCCAACATTCCATAATATTAAAATTATTAAAATAAATTAACAAAAATAAATTTTAAAAAGAGAATGAATGAAACCAAGTGTTATGGACATCGGATGGCATGTCGGAGTACGTCGGCCATGGATAATCAAGCATGGTATGGAGCATCCTCAATACACATTTACTAATCCCATTTTTGTAATCATGCTTGAAAAAAATATGAAAAGAACAACTAATAAACATGCAAATTTTGAAAAAAAAAAACTAACTTTAAAAATTATACATAAATTACTAAATGAAATCACCATTCTTATTCCAGATAGAGCTTGGGATATGCTTTCTTCCAGATTGCCGGAGAAGCTCGTTCATCGCATGTTGAATTCGAGTAAGTTCAGTCGGAGTAGTGAAATTTTACGACTATGGATGTGCAAAGGAAACACGAAATACACAATGTATATCTAGATGGAAAAAATTCACAAGATTAAATATTTGCGTACATAATATTCATGGTCGACTTACAAAAACAAAACAATCAAAACCAATTAGAAAAATTTATGAATACACGTATTAAATTCATAAAAACATTAAAACATAAAGAAATAATGTAAAAATTAAGGTTTTTAATAAAGTTTGATAAACCATTTTAGAAATTTATTTTTAACAAAAACTTCCAAAATTTGTAAAAAAAAAATGTTATATACATAAAGAATATTAAAGTTTATAATAAAAAAAATTATACTTATAAATTCCAAAAATAAAACCTTCATGGAAAATGTATATACAACCTTATTTAGTTATCATAAATTTGAAAATATTTTATTAAAAATTTATATCATCCAGTCATTACTAATGCACAAAATAAAAAAGGACAGAAGAGAAACAGAGAAAGAAGAAAAACAAGAGAAAATTAGTGGAATTGCACAACACGTTGCTAATCTATTGCAAAAAATTGACGATTCTAATTTGTTGATCGAGTTAATTATAGGTTTGATTTAAGTTGGTTCAGTTTAATCTCATTCCTCTCTAAAAAACCTTTTTGCTAAACTTAATTCTGGAGAGCCTCCTTTAGTTGTCACTTCTTGTTTTTAGAATTTTTTTGGTGTTTTATAGATTTGAGACACTTGTAAGAAATTTCTTTTATGCTTATATAATCTTTGAAATTATTAATTATTTATATTTAAATATTTTCAGCTTTTCATATTTGTTTTCCATCTTTTTTTAAGCATTTATCTACATGATTAGAGATTCATTTAAAAATATGATATATCTTTCTATGGAGATTTGTGAGTAGTTTTTGTGTTTTGATAGATGAGATGATTTAAAGTTAAATAATGATGTTAAGGCATTCTCTCTTGCCCATTTCATATTTAGAACTTTTAAGTACATATTTATCTTGAATTTTTAAATCTGAAAATATGTCCAAAAATATGTTTGTTTAAATGCTTGAAACACTAAATATGATTTTTGTTAAACTTAGCGAATAAAAGTTGAGTCTAAATTACTTATTACTTTTAAAGAATATTTTTTATTGTTCTTTAGTCATAGAATCACAAAATAGATATTTGGTATCGATTAAATGATTAATGAGATGATTTTTATTATAGAAATAGACTAATTAAGATTTAGACTATGTATTCAATGATTTTATTTTTATTATGCTCTTAAACATCATTTGCTTTTCTAAAATCATCCTATCAAATACCTTAATCCAATATCTTTTTTTGTTTTGTTTAGTAGTCTCTTAAAACAAATTCATTTATCTACTTTTATTATATAACTTTGTATTTAAATATTGCTGTCATTTATTTAATTGTCTTTAAATATTGATTTTCCCCTATTTTAATTTTTCCTTATTTATTTGTCTTTAAATATTACTGTTATTTATTTTTTCTTAATTATTGCTGTCCTTTATTTTAGTTTTGTTAATATATGATTTATCTTTTAATATTGATATCCTTTATTTTAATTTTATTATATTTTGTCTTTACTTATTTTATGTTTTTGCACTTATTTTTATGAGAAATTAACAAACAAATAAACAAAAAAAATCATAATTTTGATTAGCTTAGATTTAAAGAAAATTTGTATTTTTCAATTTAGATTTTCACCTTAATTACTACTATAACACTAAAAAGTTGAGTTTGAGTTTAAAAAGAACAAAAACACCACTTGTCAATATCACAAACATAATTTGGTTTTGTTTATTGAAAGAGAAAAAGAAAAAGAAAAAGAAAAGAAAAGGCAGACATATAATGTGGGATGTGATGTGATGTGAATCTGACCCTCAAGCGAAGAGTTTGAAATGTGTAAGAAAGAAACATGAGAATCTAAGCCACGATGTGAAAACTAAAAGGAACAAAAGCGTCCCTCATCTCACATCTACGTGCCCCTCGTGTCCGCGGTGCATTATCTGCGTATCTATATTCAGATACGATTTCAAAGTTAATCAAAGTCAGATAACTAACATTTTATCGAATATTATTACAATTATTTTCTTACATCTTTAGTAACCGGTCTCTTTAGTGATGACTTATATAGGAAAAAATGACAACGCAAATTTGTTAGTCTTCATAAGTTAGCTTGCATTTTAAAATCAAGTTTCTGTATCTGTTACATCATCATAAGTAGTATTTATACTAATTATATTTTAAATATAGTGACAATCAAATTACTTGCATTATATCCGATTATAATGAACAATTTCATTAATAACAATTTTACAGTATATTATAAATCTAGTGACAATCAAATTATCACATGTATCTGTTACACCATCATAAGCCGTCGGTTCTGGCTTTTTTTTTGTTTTTTTTGAATTGTACAGTTCTTCAGGCAATATAAAAATCTACAATAGACGATATTCCATGTATAATATATAAGATAAACATTATTTCTGCAACACACGAGATCATTTAATCATTTTTTTATAGTATTCTAAATTTTTCAATAATTTTTGTATTAATTAATCTGCAAGAAACTATACAATAGGCAATCTAATTCGTATTACATATGTGATGGACATTATCTCCATAACACATGAGACTATGATGAATGGTTTTTTGCAGCATATTAAAATTTTTAACAAAATTTGTATTAATTAATCTGCAAAAAAAACTATACTATTTAGAAATTGAACTTTAGACCTAATGTAAATACCTTTAAATTTTTGACTAAAGTATTTTCACTTTTCAAATGGAATTGTGAATTTATTTCTGTTTATATTATATATAAAAAAAATTAACCAGTAATCATTGACCAAAGCTGAGAATAATCATGAGCCATTTAAATTGCCAAACTGTCTTTTCATTTAAACCGAATAAATTTTTAACCGACACTTATTAATTTTGCCTGTTCTTGACTTCAATATTATCGATCATGTAAAAAAAATAATGTTAGAGATCTTTTATTTTAATCATATAATTATTTTTATAAGCTTAGCGCAACATTTTTTTTTATCAAGTCATAACAAATTAAGTCTCAAATGATAATAATGATCACACTAGCACAAATCAGTAAATTGATAATAGTGATACACTAGCACTAATCAGTAAACTACATGTCTTTATCTATATATATCAAAATTTTGAAATCTAGATTTGAATAATGTTCAGTTTAACGCTGAATACATAAGATGGCTTTGAAAGGAGAAAAAACATGTCTTTGTCCAAATCTTATAATATTGAAATCTAGATTTGAATAATGTTCAGTTTAATCGAAGAATAAGTAAGATGGCTTTGGGGAAAAAAGCATCTAAAGACAAAGCTAAGTAATGTGAACACTACTAGGTCAATTAAAAGTTGGGTTTGTTAAGGGAAAAAAAAAAGAGGAACGACCAAAAAAAAAGTCTCAGATGTTAACATGTTCCCCACAAATTACGTACCAAATGATGAATCCTTGTTTCACGAGTACGTTTGCGTGATTAACGTTAAGATTCACACGGACACACTTATATACATCAAATTAATTAAATATACATATATATATATATAAAGAGGGCTCACAGATCTGCGAATCTTACTAACTCAATCAAAAGCTAATTGGGTGGTTTCAGATTTGATTAAGGCTTTTCTTTGTACAAAAGTAATAATTGCGTAAACCCTTATAAACCAAAGTCTTCGTTAGGGGCTGGAGAAATGTCCCATCTTGTCTACCTTTTAATTATATATTTCCACACGAATCTGCATTATTCGTTTTCATTGGTTACGTCCACCTATCTTCTTCTCATATCTCCTCACACCAACAGTCACTTACAATTAAATCCCTAGTCTAATTGATTTAGGCATTCATATGGTGGACATGATATGATATTATAAAATTAACTCAAAATGGTGTTGAAGATGCTTCGATTTCCTTTTTAAATCCATTAGAGATCTCTGTTTGATGATGAACATGATCATGTGTAATCTCACCCTAGATCGATTAGTAATTACATATTCCAGTTTTTGTTAAACTAGACCTAATTTGTTTTTTTATAATTTAAAAACTGAAAACATTGACAATTAACTAATCCTAAGAATCCTAACCGTACGCTCCTCGATATGCAATATACATGTCATGTGGACCTACAATTAATTTATGTAGGTAGATTATTTTGTCGCTGGTTTTTTTCTTAAATAATAATCTTCTTTTTTTTTTTTTTTGATAATCATGTTATACATCAAATATTTCTTATTGGAAATAAATAAAAGCAAAATAATGTCCAACATGCAATTAACTTTCTGCTTCTTTTTTCTTTAACGGATCCAATGAAACTTTTTTTGTGACTCTTTTGTTAATAATGTTTTGTGCATCGAGTAATATGTTACTTCCTTGTTTCTTTATGAAACTCAAGGATTCTAATAATGTGGGTATAGTCTAAGAACACATACAAAGCATATATAGATTGGTCTATCCTATGACTAAAAAAAACAAAGAGTAGCCTATCCTACGACTTAAAAAACAGAGATTGGCCTATTCTAAAATTGATTTTAAAATGTGATCTAAGAGTTTAATAAGTCATAGGTTTTTTCTTGCGAGGGACCAGATCTGCTTGGTGCCCACTTGACATAGTCATTTAGTTCTCATTCTTTTCTTTTTTTTTTTTGCTTGTTTTCATCATATATTTGTTCTTATCTCTCGTTTCTTGGGACGAAAACTTGCTTCGGTTCTCTGGTATTAATTGAATAATTATCCCATGTGTTGGTTGTCGTAATACAAAATGTGTCGGAAATTTTTATTTTAAATTTTAAATTAAATTTTAGAATTAATCTTTGAAAATTTTGTTGTTATTCAGGTACCATTACATATAATCGACTAATGATGGATTGGTGCCCCTTTGAAAACATCCGATATAAAAGAAGTTAAGCTATCATACGTTGCAACGAAGGAGCGATCAAAATTTTCATTTGCTGGACCATATAATGTTTACTAGAAAGTATGAGTTCATCAACATTTTAGCCATCACCACATGAGAGATACAAACTTTTGATTGGTGATATTGAAATAGTGGTGGTAAGGATTGTAACGTTGCCATAAGACGAGACGGTATAAACAAAATGGTGAAAAGTTGGTATAGAGAATAACAACTAACTGTATGAAAAATAAGATTTAAAATGTTTATTAAAATGTAAATACTAATTTTATATAAAAAAAATTAATCTTTCGAATTTAACAACGAATTGTTATCTTTTGGCATACTATCTGTTTTTTTTTTGTAATAGATAATGATCTACCGTTAGGTTTTTGAGTAATAGACTTTGCAATAATAAAGAGAAATAAGTTTTTTTTTAAAAAAAATACCAGTCAAAAATGAATAATCGGAAATGGTTGGAAAATTAGACATGAAATATCTGAAAAAGGCCAAGTGTTTAGAAAGCTGGATAAATAAGAGATTAAAATGATGTTGCAATAAAAAAAATAAAAATATGCGAATTTCTCACTTGTTAAGGTGAATGATGTATTTATAGAGTTAACATGGCTCAAGTTCGTATATTGAGTTGGATCCGTGGTCGTCAAGTTGAGTGGGTTATTTACCGAGTACTTGACTGTATATTCCAGTTGCTCGACAAGACCTTCATGTATCTATGATCATCTCATCGTACAAATTGGAAACAACGGATCAGGCATGGTATGACAATTCTACATACTTTGATCTTCCCTAGGTTCAATAAATTGTCACTTTTATCTATTACATGTGACAAAACATTTATTATGTTATCAGTTCATTTTAAGAAGTATGAATATGGATTTAAACATATTCCCATTATCGAATGGTTCAAAAATCACAAGTGTTAGATGGTTTTATCCCCGAAATGCATACATTGCCCCATTTTTTTTTATACCAAGACCGGGCTGTCGTGGATGTCTGATCGTTGATCGCTCCGCACCATTTTGCCTACTCCAGATAATTTTCACAATTTCAAGATCGGATAGTGTAGCCTCTCTCTTTCTAACCACTCAGCCTCTAGTTCATCTCCCATCCGATAACATTACTACGTTACTAGAAAACAAAAACCCAAAACCAAATAATGTAAATTTTAATCTCTTAGACAAAAAAATTAGACCATTAAGACCCAAGATCCATTTGTGATCTATAAAAAAAATATATTAGCTAAAAATATATCAATAACACGTAATTACACATAAACTGTTTACATAAAAAATGATGATGTTTATCTAAAAAATTACTATAATTATAACTGTTTTTATCGTTTCTAAATATATTAATATTGATTATTATTTTTTTACCGTCAACTCTATAGTTTTGTATAGAATATAAATTTTAAATTTAGATAGAATATTTTTTAATTAAATTAAGATCAAATAAATTAAATATTAAAATAAATAAAAGAGTTTTATTTTTCTTTCATCTACTAAAAAACGTATGGCGTAATCTCATGCAACAACTAATTAAAAATCAATTCTCCACAAGATGGAGTCAACAACTATGGTTGCTCACGTACTCATCTTTGAAGAACCTGGAGAAGTACCTCTACAGATGTCTCAACTCATACAAACAATAAACAAAAACATATGTAACAGAATAATCGCAATTCAAAATATAAAATATGAGATTGGAAATACGAAAATTGTATGATCTGATGGTTTAGTGCGCGCCTCCTGTAACACCAGGGTAAAGATAAATTCAACAACTTTTTGTAATTTAATTATTTTTGAAGGGTATACTATTGTTTAAGGATCAGTAATGTATTAAGGTGGATCAAACGATTAGAGTAGCCATGTTTTAATTAATTATTAGGTCCTGCCAATTTTAAAGAAGTAGCAAGATTAGAAACTAATTAATAAAGTGAAGTAGGAAATAAGAGGCTAGAGAAAGGTTGTTAATGTGAGAAAGTGGGTAGACATAGGCACTTAGATTATCTCCACTAATGAAGGATTATACATGTGAAATATGAATTTATATTGTCTATATCTCTTGTTACCCTTTCTGGTCTGAAGAAGAAAAATAGAAAAGGTATTTTTTCATATCATAGGGATTACAGGAACCATAACGCATGTTGGACCCACTTTGTTGAACACTACTGCAAAATTTCCAGAATTTTCAAACAAACTTGCATCTCCTTGGGATGGAAGACAGACTCACTAATCTTGAGTCTTAAGATAGTTGAGAAGTGGTTTCACCAGCAATTGTCCAAATAAATTTTGACCAAAGATTTATGGCATAAAACTTTTACTTTCTTTAGATTACTTCACAAACCTACTTTAGGCTAAGACTTAAGCACTATAGAATATAATATACTAATGAAAATATATTTTCTTAAAGGAAAAGAAGGAGAAAGTATTGGCCAATTTGCTTTGAGTATAAAGTTTATACACTAATGGGGTTTAAAATTCTTCTTGGATTAGACGATCTTTCGATGTTGCAAATTTAAGATTTAAATCGATTGAAATAAAAGATTAGTCCATGTTATGAAACACTTTTTGTTGTTGTTAAGTGGTGGTAAAAAGACATACCAATGAAATGGAGCTGTAATTCAAGTGGATTATATAATTTTATGTGACTATGTTTTTTAAATAAAAATTATGGTTTTAATAGACAAACGACAGAATGGTAAAATGATTTAATAATATCAACCACATTTCAAATTAGAATTTATGTTCTGTCATTACTTACTTCCACTATTAAACAAAATAATGTACGAAAAAAGAATCCTATTCTTCAAATCATGTAACTAAGTTAAAATTTTAATTTTGTCCAATGATTCTCTTATTTCAATCCAGAATTCTATATTTTGTTTCACAAATCACAACTATACGTTTCAAAAACATTACAATCAAACCTATGAAAGTATGAAAGAGATATTTCTTACCACATGTTATAAAGAGCAATGAGCATAAATCAAAGCTAGTAATGGGTTAAACATATTTTCCAATATAAAGAAGTGATGCTTATAGACCAAAGATTGATGGCAACCAATAACCAAAAGGTTGACAATCTGATAATAGTGATGTTTAATCTCCTAATATTCATAATTAATCTCGAATTTGGGAATAATACAGTTAATGTCTTCTTTCAATTTATATACAACATGTCCCGGCAAAAGTGTTATTATTTGACAAATAGAAGTACCAGCTGTCTATCTCTTGATGCTTTTGTCTAGCACCATATAGGTATCCTTATCAAGTCTATCAATTTTGACATAAATGTTGTTTATATTATCATTATAAGATCGCCAAGATCAAAATATGACCCACCAGAATTTGATTAGCAGCGCATTCAACCAATGGGGTTTATAATAAACTAATAATTTAAAATAATGTCGCTCCCACAAAAGAGATAATAATAAAACTATAAGCGTATTATTATTGGTAAAAACTCTTTCAAGAGTATATGATATACTCTCTCAGTTTTAAAAGATAAATATTTTTAAAAAGTTGTTTTCGAAAGATATATTTTTATTAATTAAAGTGAAATTATATATTTTTTTATAAAAATAATTGAGTTTCTTGAATTACTATTGATTAAAGTTATTGAAAAATTTTCAGCACAAAAAATAAAAATAGTGTATTTCTAATCAAATTATTATTTTTTAATAATTATAAAAACACTGAATTTTTTAAAATTTAAAACAGAACAAATCTATAATATTAATATAACTTAATTTTATTGTTAAATGTTAAATATACAAAGTGAATTAATCATAGAACACAAGTCTGTAGAGTATCTTAACCTTGTTTGGAAGTTTCTCAGATCAGAAACATTTCTCATAGTTTTTATCTTTCTCTCTTTTTTTTTCCATTATTTTAACTTTAAGATAGTTAACAAAAAAAAACTTTAAGATACTTGCTGAGATACCAATAATAAATAATGTTTTACTGTGGCTTTTCATTCATAATTGCGATTAGTTTAGTCTTGACCCACACATCAGGAAGACTCCACAAAAGGAGACTTTAAATTTTAGAACACCGAAGAATAAAAACCAAAATTAGACATTTGATTTTTCAAATCCAAATCTCCTTTAATGGATACCTCCTAAGCATTTTTCTGAAACCAACCAAAGATGGTGGGGTGTGATGATTCATCACAAAGCCCCATCACATGTTCCAAGTGACACTTAATCGAGCAAATTAAATATTTAATTAATACTAGATATAACTTTTCTTAAAGCAGAGTGGCTTTAGGCTACAAACTTGCAAATTAATCGAAGTGGGACACGTCAAGTGATTACATTAACATGCACACACTGTCACTCACATACATCTATACTCTTAATGCCATCTTTAATCAGGCTTTAATATTCGCTAGGAAAGTTGATATCAGCTAGGAAGCATCTGCCACGGACTTGAAAAGACTGTTTTTAACTACTAGCTAGTGTAAAATTGTAAGAAAACTAATCTTATAAGAATCTAAATACTTATACATATGTATATACACATATTTTTAAGAAAATATTAGAAAACAACAGTTTGTATTTGGACGGTTCTATGCAAATACTCCAGTTATATGTCTAGAAACGAAGTTGATAAAAATTTAGTAATTTACTTACTTTACTACTCAGTTCTGCAATGTTCTCTGCCTTCATACATTTGTTTTAGTACTTATTAAAAGATAGTTATAAAAGTAAACAAAATATACATATATATATATAATCAATATGATTAAGAGCTGCACTTCACAAACGGTGCCATTGATCCGTGATCACCAGATATAAGCAGCCACATATTTTGTTTGTTAAGATAAGCAGCCACGTTTTATGCCTCACATCGAGGAAGTAACCATGGAAAGCTATTATTTCTTTTATTTTAAGAAATTAATTTCTTAGTTTTAGTTTTTTTTTTTGTCAACTCTTAGTTTTGTTTAAGATGAACAAAGTATCAAGTGTATGTCAGACGAATCTATAGGAAATGATTATGTACTCTCAATTCTCAAAAATATTATTTTTTGGCAGAATTTGATGATTTCTCCCGTTTCAAAACTTTTAATTAACATCTTCACAATCACAATTAAACAGAGAAAAAATATTGCAATCATCTAACTAAGGATCCAATCTATTCATATTTGAATTCAATCGTTTATTCATATTTATTTTCAAAGTTAGCGTGTAATATCCTTTTTGTATGAACCCATACTTTTACCTTCCTATATAAATTTTATTTTATTCCCATTGTTAGTTCTTATCATAAACATCAAACGTAAGAACATGTTTGTGTTTCACGTACTGTTAATCCAGACCTAACAGCTAAACCGATTACTTGTTTGTGTTTCATGTTCACGTTTACGTAAAACACAAACATATTTATACGTTTGATGTTTATGATAAGAATTAAAATGAAGATTTAGACTTCTCGAGAAATAGCTCGTTAAACTAAGTTATAACTGTCAGTATAACTTAGTTTGAAATTCGGTTGAAATATATTACAGTGTGTACGAGATTCGACTAAATTATATATCACGTAACGATATAAGATTTACAAAACTTGTGTTATTTTTTTTTTTTACGAAAATCACAACCAAAACAAAACAAAACAAAATGGTATGAATTCCTCCAAAAATAAGAAACTGCTTGGTTTACTTTTTTTTGTTATTGAACCACTCAAATGTTACCAATATGTCAGGACAATTATTTAAATGTTAGTTTTGTTATATCGCCACTATTTTTCCATAACCAGTAGAAAACCTTTAGTGCACTACAGAAAACTTGATCACCAATCAAATCCAAAATTGTTGTTAATCCAATGCTTCAAAAGTCAAAACAGGTTAATCATTTTTAATGGTCGGCCTTTTTATATAAATATATAGGATATCAGCATAACCCAATAATAATTTTACTTTCTGCCTTAAATCTTTTTGTTTATATAATTTGACATCCTTACTTCATATTGACGATATTAGTTGAAATCTAGTCATTTGACATGCCAATAACTTAAAATATAGTTTCAATAGGGAAAAGGTAACTAACTTCATGCATACGCTTAAGGACCAAATTTTGAAAAATCATATAAAACATTTAGCTCCACCTTTCTTATTTACTATACTTAAAAATATATAATTTATTTGTAATTTTATTGAATAACATATCACGATCAATCCATTTGTCCATAACTATTACAAAAAAAAACCAAATACTATATTTTAAAGAAAATAAATAATAAACTCATGTTTAAATTAATAAGCAGAATGTAGGTAATTGTACTTTTTCTAAGAAAATGATTTTTAATTTGCTCTACGATATAGAAGGGGTTACTTACAACGAAATAATATTGCATAATAGCCTAAACTGAAAAAAATTCTATGACCATAACAATCATTCCGCAATAAAAGAGCTATGAATCATTTTAATGAACATATTTGCGTATATAACCGCACATAGAATAACTTTGAAATACATTTATTGCTGCTTAGGCTCGATGCACCTTGAGAAAAGCAATTTAAACTTTTGGTTCAGCTCCAGAAGTAAAAGCAGAACTTTCATCTGGATCATTAGGATCCCACATAAAATCCAACTATTTATTCATGCAAAAGGTTCAGTACTTGCAAAGAATTGCAGCACCAAAAGAACTTGTTGCATTCTTGATAAACGGTCTATGCCCTGCTAGAACCTTTTTTAACTCACGTCTTGATATCAGACCACTTCTTAGTGAGAACAGAACAGGCCAACTCCCAATTATTGTTGCCAATACAAATTAATGACAAACCAATACAGACAAGCCGACAATGACCCTAGCCACATTGTGTTAACGGTTGAACAAGTTCCACACCATCTCTGATCAATTTTAAGCCCTTGAATCAATTTTCTTTTCCAGATTTGATAACTTTATATCTACAAAAATGAGTGTGGAGAAATATAGAACACATGAAAAGTGACACCAAGCATACATGTTAAGGAACCATATACCAATATGGTCAATGTTTCCTTATGAGATCATTTTCTTAGAAAAAGTATGATATGAGCACATTAAGATACGGAAGAGCAAGCGTTATTCTAGAAAGTGAAAAAATAGAAGTGACAGACTTATATTGGGACGTTGAATACGAAACTCTCTAATACTTATTCTTATAAAGACTGACAAGAAACAAGTATCACCTCAAATCCTGCATTGTCATATTGCCTTCTATTTTCTGGATCAGACAAAATGCAACTTCCTTGAAAAGTTCAGAAGCTTCAGGATCCGGATGATACCTATCCATTGTTTGAATCCAATACAGGCAAATTGAATAAATTTGAACGATTCACAATCTACCCATTTGTCCATCATTACTACAATAAACCAAATGGGCCAAATGTATTCTGTAATTGCTTTTTTTCCCAGGAAAACTATCTAAGAGCTGATTGGAAGGGACTGTAGAAACTGTAGACAGTTAATTTTCTTTTTACAGTCTAATTAAAAAAAATGAAATAGATTGGCTCTGAAATTCAATTTTTCTACAGCTTAATATTTAGTGCTTTGAATGTCTTTAGAAATAATACTACAGCAATAGAATCTAGAGCCACATCCAAAAAACCTACAGCCTAAAGCAAAAACATAAAGCTACAGCCTCAAGCAATCAAGCCCATAACCGCACACAGAGAGTACCAGTGACTTGAGGTACAGACACAGGAACAAATCCCACCTTTTGATCAACCAAGCTTCTTATCAGATCCCTTTATGTTCAAGTTGAACCATTTCCTCTTAGATTTGTCTCTACTCTCTGATCCGCCTTCTTCACCCGCACTATCCCCGTCGCCTTTTGATTCCTCTCCCTGAGCTTTGCTGCTACTTCCGTTGCTCAAGTTGTTGCCGCTTGGTGTCTTCACGACAGAGAAGGACAAATGGATTGAATCCCGTTGCTTTAGCAGTTCATCCACCTTCACCATCATGCAAAGAAGACACATCAAACTCTTTAGGTAGCAAAAAAGTTTTATAGAAATAAGAATGCTGTTAAGACCAAACCAGAGAATAGTATAATCTATAAGGTTTTAATTCCTCAAACTACTGTGTAAGCACATATGAACAAAGTGCCAGCAAACCAAGAGTAATCAAGATATTTCTTATAGGAATCTCCGAACTCTCTCAAAAGCCAAGAGCCTTCCCCACAACCGGATTGATTCGAAAACCCTAAATCTGTCCTGATTTTTCATCCGTGTATGAAACTTCTCATATTCTATTGTCTATCAAATGCATATTGTCTCTAGAAACATTGCGTATTAATCACAGCAGAAAATGAAAAAAAAAGTGATATAATAAACAATAAGAGATTTATCAACATACAGTTTGTTTCTCCTGGGTGTATCTGTTGGTAACTTCTTGAAAGCGTGCCAAAGCCTGCAAACAAACATAGCAGAGCATCACGTTAGGTGTCTCCCTAAACACTGACTAAGCTCAATAGTAAAATTTACTTTTCGATATTCTGTTTCGAACTGTCGCAGGTCGTTTCTCTTTCTTAAAATCTGAGCTTCAATCTCCTTCAACTTCTCAGTCGTATCCTCATAGGTCTTTGCACAGAGGGCCTCAATCATGTAAGATGCAGTCTTAAAGAAGTTATCACCTGAAAAGTAATGCGAGACCAGTTAAACTAAGGTCTTAGAAAGTTCCAGCTATCGCAGTAAAAGAGATAATAACTCATACCATAGACTGCAAATATATGCGTGCCAGCTTTCAGTTCCGAAACCTCACAAGGTTGAAGACCTTCTAATCGCTTGAAGAAAGCAGATTCAGGGTCCTTGGCTGCAGCTAACTGCACAATAACCACAATGCGGATTGCTTTAATATTCTAAGTTGTCGGCTAATTATGAAAGGAAAAACTTTCAGAACTTGCGTACCGCATTGACTGTCGAATCCATTCGGTATACTTGAAAATGTAGGAAATACATGCCAGCTGACGTCACCTTGCCTGTTTTCTCACTCTCTTCCTGAAAGAACAAACAGAAGTCCGATGCTGTTATAGAATCAAGACCACTGTGTCTTTTTCTCATCTAAGGACATTTCAGTAACACGGTATACTACGAGAAATAATCTTTTGTACCTGTAAGGCCAATCCATAGCCGCCACTTGAATCTTGCTCAAAATAGAGTAACTGGAGGTAGACAGAGATCGAAGTTAGTCATGGCGTGAATTAGATGAAAAGAACTTACAAGGTAGTAACAAAGGGCAATGCCAGCATACTTTGAATTTACTTTGTGATGTTGATGTTACTCTAACAACCACCCCTGATTCAGCTTGTTGTTCACTTATCGTAACCCCAAAAAAATGAGCGCATTGCTTCTCTACCTGGTATGAGATATTAGATAACTTCAATTCCAAATAAACAAGGAAATGAGGCAAGAAGAAAGTCATGGAATCCAAGTTCACACCTTCCCACTAACTGATGTTCCAATAGGAAGGGGCCTAACTGTAACAGTCCCATTCATAGCCTCTTCAAGAACATTGGCAGATACAGTAGTCTTGATAGGCACACCTAGTTTGCTGAAAGTTGTCCGTTATGAGGAGAACGAAAGGTTAGCAGACAGAATTCAAAACATATCAAGAAAATCAGAAAATAAAGGTAAACTAAATTCACCTGAATAATGCTGCAAACATGGTATTTACAGTTCCAAGGTTTGACAAGTCAATTTCCATGTCCATTCCATCAGCATCAATGGCCTAATATCATGAAAAAGCTCTTATTATAGCTACAAGAATGAGTGTGGAGAAGTAGAGAAAGTACTTTGTCAAGTGACAGTAAGCATGCAGGAAAAATAACCATAAATGAAATGGTCAATGTTCACTTATTGGATAATTTTAACAAGGTGTGAGCACATTAAGAAAGAAGAAGCGCAGGCTTTACTCTATTACTCTATAAAGTGAAAAAAAAAAAAAAACAGAACTGACAGACTTATTTATGGACATGAAGTACGAAAGTCTTCATATGCATTCTTATAAAGACTGACAAGAAACAAGTATCACCTCAAATCCTGCATTGTCATATTGCCTTCTCTTTTCTGGATCAGACAAAATGCTGTAGGAAAATGCAACTTCCTTGAAAAGTTCAGAAGCTTCGGGATTATTCGCATTCTTGTCCGGATGATACCTATCCATTGTTTGAATCCAATACAGGCAAATTTAAAGGTAAAGCACCATCCAAGAACAAAGGCAAAATTAGATACGAAACATATGAAGAGAATGATTTGATCAAGTATCAGATGTCATAGATTCTTAGCATACCAAAGACAGTAACATGTTAATGCATTATACTGATAAGATTGGAATTGGTGAACTCCTTCACTATAGAAGAGATTTGATGAACGAGAGAAGTCTCTAACTCTCGACCAAATCCCAAACTATCAACACTGCTTAAAACACCCCTTACGTCATTACGGTATCCAAACACTGAATTCCTAAAATTCAAATAGAAATTGGCAAAGCAGCAACCTAAGGTTCATATGATATTGAATTTAAGGCCATGCGGTTGAGCTTTAGATCTTTACTGGGAAGGGAAATCAGACAATCTTACTATCATGATAACGGGGAATTTGCGCAGAAGCTTACTTTAGAGCTAATTTTCTGTAAGCAGATTTGATTTCCTGATCATTCGCATCCTTTGATACAGAGAGTACCTCGTACGGGTCCCGTCGAATCGCCGGAGAAGACGACCCTTCCACCTTTTTCGAACTCATCGTCTCACTTTTTCTTCTCCTATCTCTCCCTCTCTCTCTCTCACCTCCTCCGATCAAAATCTCCGCCTACTTGTTCAATCACAAATGTCTCAAACTCGAATGAAAATTCAGAGCACCACCGGAAAGAAACGATGAACAAATGATCCGAAAAGAGGATATAATCTCAATCTATGAAGAGGGGACGAGGGAAGAAGATTGTGTAAGAAAACGAAACAAGGGCTTCCGGGAAAATGTACGATTTTCCTCTGTGTTTTTTTTTCTCTTACTAGAGTAAATTGCAAAACAAACCTCGATTTTTGAATTTTCTCACAATAAACCTCGCAATATAACTCTTTCGAACTCTTGACCTCACCTACAGCATTACCCTCTTGGTCGACATGAAGTACAGTATAAGCTCCATAGAGAAGTGTTGAAACAATGACAAATCTGTCAATAATAAATATAACAAACAATGAATCAATGATGCATTTGCATACATTTCAAAACCACTCTCAAGTTGAGTTTTTTGCATCTCTCTCTCTCTCTCTCTCTTTTTCAAAGCATTCCGATGAACATGTATATATATATGTATGTATATATGCCTACACATAGAGCCACCCCCAGTGACACAACAGTCACCGAGTCAGTTCTGATCCACCTTCTTCACCCGCACTATCCCCATCGCCTTTTGAATCCTCTCCTCTGAGCTTTGCTGCCACTTCCATTGCTCAAGTTGTTGCCGCTTGGTGTCTTCAAGACAGAGAAGGAGGAATGGATTGAATCCCGTTGCTTTAGCAGTTCATCCACCTTAACCATCATCCAAAGAAGACAAGTTAATCACTTTTAGAAAATATCTGCAAGAGTTCCTCAGTGCTCCATGTACACAAAGTTCACGAAACATCATATAAGTATTGTGTGCTAATCAAAGCAGAAAATTGCAGTAAGGAATAAATTGTAATAAAGAGAAAAAAGATTCATCAACGCACCGTTTGCTTCTCCTGTGTATATCTGTTGGTTACTTCTTGAAAGCGCGCCAAAGCCTTGCAAAAGAATATAACAAGTCATCAACTTACATGTCTCCCTAACTACTGATCTGAGCTCTCAATAGTAGAAAGTTACTTTTCGGTACTCTGTTTCAAACTGCCGCAACTCGTTTCTCTTTCTTAAAATTTGAGCTTCAATCTCCTTCAACTTCTCTGTTGTGTCCTCATAGGTCTTGGCACAGAGTGCCTCAATTGTGTAGGATGCAGTCTTAAAAAAGTTATCACCTGAAAAGTAACTAAAGACCAGTCAAACTAGATCTCAAAAACGGTACAGCTGTCGCAATAAAAGAGAAAAATAATTCATACCATAAACTGCAAATATATGATTGCCAGATTTCAATTCTGAAACCTCACAAGGTTGAAGACCTTCCAATCGCTTAAAGAAAGCAGATTCAGGGTCTTTGGCTACAGCTAACTGCACAATAACCACAATGTGGCTTTAATACATCTGCATATTCTAAGAGTAAGATGTAAGCTATATCGAAAAGAAAAGAAAAGAGCTCAAAACTTGCATACTGCATTGATGGTTGAATCCATTCTGTACACTTGAAAATGTAAGAAATACATGCCAGCTGACGTCACCTTGCCTGTTTTCTCACTCTCTTCCTGCAAGAACGAATAGAAGCCTGATGCTGTTAAAGAATCACCACGAGAGAAATGGAAACCATTATTAAGAACTAGCTAAAAGTTTTCCCGGTATACAAGAAAGAAAACAAAAATATCAAGAACATTGTGCTTCTTTTCTGTTTCCAAGCATACCTTAAATTTACTTTGTGCTGTTGATGTTACTCTAACAACCACCCCTGATTCAGCTTGTTGTTCACTTATCGTAACTCCAAAAAAAGTGAGCGAATTGCTTCTCAACCTGATATGAGAGATTAGATAACTTTAGTTTCAAATACACAAGGACATAAGGTAAGAAGAAAGTCATGGAATCTGAGTTCACACCTTCCCGCTAACTGATGTTCCAATAGGAAGGGGCCTAACAGTAACAGTTCCGTTCATAGCCTCTTCAAGAACATTGGCAGATACAGTAGTCTTGATAGGCACACCTAGTTTGCTGAATGATGACATTTTTTAGGAGAACGAAAGGTTAATAGAGTGGATTCAAAACATATTCCTTTATTAAGAGGATCTGGAAAAAGGTAACTAATTTCACCTGAATAATGCTGCAAACATGGTGTTTACGGTTCCTAGGTTTGACAAGTCAATTTCCATGTCCATTCCATCAGCATCAAGGGCCTAAATATCATGAAACAATTCTTATTCTAGCTGCATGTGTATCAATTGACAGATATACAGAGTAATTGACAATGGTCACTAAGCATTCATAAGAAAAACATAACCATACAAGACATGATCGATGTTCTATTCTTGGTGATTTTAGTAAGAAGCTACTTATGAGCAGACATGATTCTATAATGCACAAGAACAAAGCACTAAATGTGAAGCCAGGTGTGAGACAAACAAGAAACAAGTCTCACCTCAAATTCGGCATTGTCATATTGCCTTCTCTTTTCTGGATCAGACAAAATGCTATAAGAATATGCAACTTCCTTGAAAATTTCAGAAGCATCCGGATTGTTGGCATTTTTGTCCGGATGATACCTATCCATTGTTTGGATCCAATAAAGATAACTTAATGTAAAGCAAAATCCACGCAGAAATGCCACTAGGATGTAACAAGAAAGAATAAGGATCTTAAACAAAAGTCAAAAAGCATAAGACAGATTCTTAACATATAAAATTAGTGGGGAAAATTGAACAAACTAGCAACCGAAAGAAATTGCATTCATGGCCAAGACGAGAAAAGCTTAGATCTTTCTGAGAATCTTACAGGTCTAGTAAACAAAAACAACATTTTATCAATCATTATAATGGAGAATTTGCGCAGAACCTTACTTTAGAGCTAGTTTTCTGTAAGCGGATTTGATTTCTTGATCATTAGCGTTTCTTGATACAGAGAGTACCTCGTACGGGTCCTGTCGAATCGCCGGAGAAGACGACCCTTTCACCTTTTTCGAACTCATAGTCTCACCTCCTCCGACCAAATCTTTCCTTACTGTCTTTCAACCAACAATGTCTCAAAATTCGAAGCAGTTTCTGGGAAAATTCAAACGGAATTTGCAGATGCAACCGCGGCGGGACCTAGAAAAATACGAATTTCAGGTATCTTCAACCGAGGAATTGCATGGATTTAACCTCGGATGAACAAAAGAACCAGAAACGAGGATCTAAGCTGACAAAACAAGAGGGACAAGTGGGAAGAAATTCGAGAAAGAAAACGAAACAAGGGTTTCCAGGAGACGTCAAAAAACAATTTTTCTCTGTATTATTTTTTATTTCGTATGACGTTGTAAGTTGTAACTCGTTGCTGTTACCACTTTGGGTTACGTTACTCAGACGAACACTTGAAACAAGTTGGATACGTCTGGTCGTTAAGTTTAGTAAGACGAAACATTTGTCTAGGCTCCAACTTTTTACATATAGTTTCAAAAGATTAGATATACAAACAAGAAGTTCACCACTATACTCAATCCACTATTTAGGCAATCTAATTTTTAAACATTTTTAAAGATTTTTATATTGATATTTAAAAACAGAAATCGATATAATAGTATTCTATTAAAAAATCTACCATTTATCAGATATAAGATGCAATATTAATTTATTTAATTCGATAATAAAGTAATATTCAAAGTTTGAGAAAAATATTAATGGTAAATATATCAATATTAGAGTGTTTATTATGTGTTGGTAAGTTGACTGGAGCTGAATTTATTAGAAAGACTACTAGCAACGAATTGAAAATATTTGACTAATATGTAATGTGAAAATTAATGATAATGAATCTAAAAAAGTTTTGGAATTTCCATTATTTTGTATATAATTACTGCTCATATATGTGAATGATATGCATTTGTCATATGTGAAACAATATGAAAAGTTTGACAGAAAAAAAAAACAATATGAAAAGTTTGACAGAAAAAAAAAACAATATAAAAAGTTATGAACTTATTTTATTTTGGTTATTATTATTCATACAATTATTGCATACATGCATATATATTTTATATATCTTCTACGAGTACGCTGTCAATCCAATCCATAAATTCACTATCGCCATGAATCTGATCTCCTCCTTCCATTGGAGTATTGTAGGCCTCATAACCCATATAAACGTTGGATGGCACATTCCTCTCAGAAGAACCATAATTTTCTAGCAAAGAATCCATATCCATCTCATTAACATCAACGTCAAAAGAAATCAGATCTTCAATCGGAACATCACCATAATCATACTGAACCTGGCTTACATCTTCCATATTAGTTTCAGGAGGAATCACATTACCTAGAGCAGGATAAGTTGTTTCACAAGGAACCAAATCTGCTTGACTCGTATTAGCTTCAGAGGAAACCATATTTTCGGGAAGAACATAAATTCCTTCAGAAGAAATCCAATTCATCTGGTTTATATTGGTTTCAAGAATGGTCACACTGGTTTGAGAGTACATCCCACGACTTAATTCACGAGAGACCAAACTCACATGAGTCGTATTAGTTCCATAGGAAATCATCTCTTGAGGAAGGACATACCTTTCTCCAAAAGAAGTATTACCCGTATGACTTATATTGGTTTGAGGAAGGGTCAAGGTGGTTTCAGGAGGGATCACACTGTTCAGAGAAGTATAACTTGTTGCACAATGAATAAAACCCTCTTGGACCGTAGAGAGAATCACATTTCCAGAAGGAACATACCTTTCTCCTGAAGAAACCCAACCCATCTGGTTTGTATTGGTCTCAGGAAAGATTATGTTCATATTAGTTTCAGCAAGAACACAACTTTCCGTTGAAGAATACCAATCCATCTGGTTCATTCTGGTTTCAAGAATAGAGCTAGGTGATTGAAATGGATTAGGATTATATTGAGGCATATAACCCATATGGAATGCAGATGTGTTAGATACACCAACACTTGATGCTAAACCGAAAGGATCAGCAAGATTGTTACTAGCTAAGCTAGTTGAAACTAACCCGGTATGGTAAACATCATTGTTAGGAGAAATGTTGTAAGGAGGGATGTTACTTGTGGCTGAAGGAACACAATCTACTTCCATGGATGACTTGTTTGACACGTTACCAAAAAATGCATGATTACTCAGATCTAGTTTCCCGCCTAGATGAAACTTTATCATCTCCGTATCCCTCTCTTTACACGATCTCCATTCACTCTTTGATGATGTATTATTTAATCGATCAACTTGAGCTTTGTATTTCTGAAAAAAAAAAAATTATAAGAGATAAATGTTATAATAAAAGTATAATAAGACCACCGAACAATATTTTGTTTTGATTGAACAATGTATATATATGAACCTGAAGGTGGCTAGCAACTTGGCGCTTAGTCAAATTTGGATCATTCATAATCTTCAATATGGATTTGGGAGAAGAATCTGTAGAATAAAAGAATATAAGAATATGATAGAAACAAAGGAAAAATGGTCAACAATAATGTAAAAATTTTACCTTTGTCACCCAAAATAGAGACAGCAGACAAAAATTTCATGTGACGTTCAAGAGTCCATAAACTCTTGTGTCTTCCAACATTACTCTCCATTTTGTTTTCTTCCTTTCTCTTATTCTCAATTTCAATGGGATACACCGGTATGATTTTCCATTCATCATTTGCTATATTTCTTCTATTTTGGTACGTTTCAGGAGCTTTGAATGTTTTCATAAACGGTCGTCTTTCCAGCAAAGACGTTTGATTTGTTCTCTGTCTCCTTATGGATTCCCTGAAAGCTTCAATCTGCTTTATATGTTCCCCCATTACACCCTCTTTGTTTTTTGTTGTGCTGATATTATCCAATTTTGGGCTTTTCTTAGGTAACACATGCTGCAACATGTTTTTGATGTCTTTTTCTGAAATTGGTGTCTCTAGTATATAGCCTGCTCTTTTTGTCAAACAATCTGATGATTTTTCTGTCTTTCCATCTGGATTGATCACTTTTCAATGAAAAAAAAAACAAGTTAACATGTGCAACAAACAATTTTTTTTTTAAAAAAAAAACAATAAACAAAATGGAAATTTACTAAAATAAACGTACATATGAAAGGAATGTCTTTAGTCAGCAACAAAGTTTCGAAGAAATGTGAATCTATGTGAGGCATTTCAATGTTGGCTATGACAAGTGCAATGTCCTTTTGCTTTTCAATCATTGGTACAGCCTTACTTGCTTCATTCACGCTCATCACTAATACACCAATTTATATATTAATTGTTTGAAATAATCGAAATTAAAATGTTGAATGAAAAGAAAACAAGCAATAATTTTCTTTTTTATTTTCAGCAACAAAACGAGAAAAAAAGTAATTAACATGTGTATTGTTAGTTATATTCGATGACCGACTAATCCAATATATAATATATGTTATAGATTAAACTTTGATGTATTTTACGAGAGAACATAAGATATACAAAAATTTAACAAATATATAGATTGTATTAAAATTCAAATATATAGAAAACTATAATATCCAACATAAACCTAGACGAATATGCTTTTAGTAATAAAAAAGATTTATCTTCAATAAATCATTGAAGTTAATAAATAAAACTAAACTTTTCTATATATTGTTTTAATCTATATAGATACAATTTCATATATTTTTATCAAATTAATTCAAGATATTAAATATTAATCCAAAAAACTGCAAGATCTAGAGACTTCGAAACATAATCATTAGAAATTAATATCAACATAAATCTAACATAAGAAATGCAACAATTTATAAAGCTAGAATAATCATTATGTAAATGGAAAAACTGATCAAGTGTTATATAGATAATAACAATATATGAATTTTATAACACGTAATTATTTTTTTTACCCTTATATGAAAACTGTTCAAGCATTGAAGTGAGAGAGGCGACTGATGCAGTGTCATGGTCGATTAGCAGGATGGAAATATCACCATTGTATTCAGGAACTTTGTTTCTGATCAAATCAAATTCAAAATTTTTTGCCATTTTCTCAAAAAAAATTTTGAGGATATATATGAGAAAATAATCCAATAAAAAGATCGAATTGAAGAAGAGAAAAATCATTGTATAAACATATATAGAAGAAAAAATATGAATTGTGAACCCAATTAGGCAATAAATTATCAATCAAAAGAAGAAAAACGTATCTTAATTTTTAACGAAACATATTTATTAACCATTTGACTATACATTATATTTAGTAAAAGATGAAAAATGTGTTTTCGTTTTTACCGTAACATATTTACTCCGATATTTGACCCTATAATATTTGACCCTATATCATGTATTTATTTTTTTGCCATAATTTTTTCAAGTATTTGGAATTAGTTTTTAAATATTTTGATTTAAAGAATAAATTAGATTCTAGAAAAAATATTACAACTGAAGAACAAGAAAATCAACCTATTTCTACTACCACTAAACCACCATCTCTTTGCTCAATTATAATAGTTACTAAGTTAAAATCAAATTTTACTATACAAATCTTGGAATATTAACCAATGCATAAAATTATAATTGGTAACACTTACGTAATTGTGGAATGATAGAAAATTAAAAAAATTGCATAATAAATTAAAACTTACGGGATAAAAAATTTTGGAATTAAATTTTGTGTAGTTGGATAGATTTTCGGAATGACGAAAAATAAATATTTAAAATAAAATGTTATTATATTTTAAATATATTTTGACATATCATAAAAATATCAAAATTATGGAAAAAAATAATTATTAAAATTATTAAAAATAATAAATTTTAATATTATTAAAAAAGTGATTATATTTTTGTTACAAATAATTATTTTTATCTAATTTTAATACATTCATAATATATAAAAGAAAATTAAGTGAATATAAATTATCTAAAATAAAATTTCATTATGTTTTATATATTATTTATTATCATATTATTTATTTAGAAGTATAAATATTATTATATAACTAAAATTATAAAAAAAATTATTCCGTGAATATCTATTTCATGTTCACTTTTTTGTTTAATGAAAAAATTTTTATATTTTTTGTCAACGAAAACGCATTTTGCTTTTTTATATATTTTGCAAGTTTTTTATTGTCAAAGTAGTTGCGAAAATCACATTCTTAGGTGCGGTTCTGCTATTCTACAAGTTATCAATCAGGACAGAACGAAAAATTATCCTCATTTAGACATGTGTTGTTATTTAAAAAATAATCAAATAATAAATAAAAACAAAATAAAATGATAGTGCGTTCCAATATTGATTATAGGTCGTACAAAACTATATAACTTCTATTAGAATATATTTAGAGTGCAGAATCTTATTTTTTATTTATTCTATAGTCCAAAAAGTCTTTAAAATATATATAAATATATAGTATTCATTTATAGTTATTTTTGTTTATAAAACATTTTTTTGAAACATGTATTCCGCAGTTTTTAATTATTCAAACATTTCTTCTATATCACGAATTATTTTTAACATATCATACTATATGAGAATAATTTGGGAGAACTGGGTCTTAATATTTAATTATTATTTGAATTAGAGATTATATTTTCTTTGTAAAGAACTGGAAATTATGTAATAACATAATATATAAAAGACTATTGAATATGTGAGTATAAATTATCTTAAATAAAATTTTATTATATTTTATATACTATTTATTATCATATTATTTATTTAGAAATATAAAATATTATTATTATATAATTAAATAATTATAAAATTTTGATCACATAAAAAAATCTATTTTATATTCACTTTTTTGTTTAATAATATTTTTTTATATTTTTTTAACGCAAACACAGAGTTCTTTCACTCACACCACACCATGTATCTTTCAGCTAAAAACTCTGGAAACTAGTTACTATATTAATGATAATCAACATTTAGATTAGAGTATTCATCGCATGACAACAAGTTATGTTCATATCAATGAGACAAACTCTCAAATAATTAAAGCTAATACTGATAGAAACAAAAAACAATAAGATGACCACTAATGAGACACGAATTAACACAATTACACAACAATTAATAACCAAACTGAAAATGTTTATCAATTAAAGTATCAATGGGAGTTAGCAAAGCCGTTTCAATCTCTTCCGTTGAATACTTCTCAAGCTCACACTTATCATCTTTCTCAACTTGACCACCTCAAATTATATATTTGACACCTAATTAAGTAGGTATTTGTGTTTGAAGATTGACAAAGTTGCACTTTAAGTGGAGATTGACGAAGTAGTTATTTTGTCGTCTCTATTCGACTTAATGTGAAGAAAAAATATGATCAATGATATTAGTTTCAAAAATAAATACGTAGACTAAAATGACATTATCGCAGAAAATAAAAAAAAAAACATTATTTAAAATAATGCGGTTAAATTTGTTAAGCATGTTATTTTATAATTTAGGGAATTTATTAGATGGCTTACAAGCTTACTTTTATATGATTAACCTGTGTAGCCTAAATGAATTGACCTTATTTTGTCTAATGTTGGAATAAAACAGCTATTTATGTGTGTTTTAGATATTTTTATCACTATAAAAGTAAATTCTTGATTTTTTTATTTTCTATTTTACATGAATGAAAACAATACTATTTTAACTCGTGTATTCACTCTAGTAACAATAAATTTATGCCCATTTAATCAAGTAAAATATTGACTATACATGTATAAATTTATATAATATACATATATAACAAATTTTCATAATTAAGGTCATCGTTTATATATGGCGAAGATATAATGGATATCAACATCTAGGAAGGTATTCAACCCAGAATTTAAAATAATTTGGAATGATTTAAGTTTTAATGAGTTTTTGATTGATTTTTTGGGTTAACAAAAAAAAACTGTTATGATATATATTGAAATACTCTAAATTATCATCTAAATATATGAAATTTGGATTATTTTTTTTCTAAAAACTTCACAAAACACTGTAAAATCACAAAAATCTCCTAAAATACATTGCTTGAAATATTTTCAATAAACTTATATTTTAAAGTATATTTTTAAATCACTACTTCAATAACACTGGATTTAAAAATTTTTAAAATATATTATATTTAAATTACAGAAATGTTTTCATTCTAATACAAATAATTTCAAATTTCAAATTGAATACACCCCACCCCCCTCATAGATTTAATTGCAAATATCGAAATGTTAATATAAACTATCCATAACTTTGGTTTGACATATATCTTCAAAAATATATCTTTTATATAAATTATGAATTTATACAATGGTAATTTCTACTGACCAAGCCTATATTCAATTCATCATTTAGGCAATACAATTATCTAAACAATTTTAGCTAAGTTTAATAGAAAAATAAATAATGTTTATATCAACATCCTAAAACAAATAAATAAATAAGTTACTAGGCATTTAAGTGATAATATGACGATCTTAGAACCCATTTGACCAGTATTACATAAAATATTAAACCATTACTTTTCCTAGAATAATATTTAAAGATTAATGATTTATGTTTATTATTATATTTGGAGGTCAATATTAATTTTAGAAATATACTTTTATTCATTTTAGAGTGCATACAAACATTTAATACATAGTGGTAACTTTGACTAGAGACCATTCTTTTTTTATTGGTATACTAGAAGATGAATTTGATAGAAAGACTAGTCTTAGTCAATTGAAGCATTTATTAACTTGTAATGTATAAAATTAATGACTGAGAATCTGAGCAAGCTTAGAGTCTTCATTATTATTATATATAACCATTATACATGTATATAAATTGTGTGCATTTGCAATAAACAAACAGATACAGAAAGCTTGAGAACTTCAATTATTTTGGCTGTTTTCCCTTCACCACCAATAAAACTAATATATGAATAAATATGATACATCTTCGTTCAGTACATATTGTCCACAAGTTATCTTGGCCATGAGTTAGCCTTCAGTACGTCAATTATTGGGAGAGATAAATACAATTATTTTATCATATGATCTAATAATGGTCTAATAACTCCAACAACTATGTAAGATCGAACTTCCAACTTTAGATTTTAGTGTTTATTAAAGTGAAAAAAACTTACCGTCTATGCTATCAACTCTAGCTGAAATAAATACAATTTACCATAAAATAAAAATGCATATATCTCTTTAATTTACAATGGTCATCAAAATATAAAAGTTGTGGTGGAAATCATGTGATATAATTGTGATCACACATATATGAGGTTCCAATCCAACACCTGTTGAAAAGAATATTAAAATCATTACACTAAATTTGACAAAAAATATAAAAATTATGAATAAAAAAAAGGTATGGAGAGAGAACATAATTTAGATGAGATTATGAATGCCTAGATTATATTGACCAGAACCAAGATCATAGGTGCATGGATTGGATCAACAATCATAAAAATAATTCAACACACATATATATGTATGATCTACATTTGCAATATACAAATATGTATATATTTTTTTATATTGGTTTAGTGATATATCATAGTTTTTATGGGTTTTTAGCCATGATATAAGTTTTATTTATAGAGTATTCTCAGTATTTTGGAGTCATTTAGAGTCTTTACAAGTCTAGATACGTTTAGAGCATATTTGAAGATTTTGAAGCATTCTAAAGATAATTTGGAGAAGATGCTGAAAAAATGAAGTCGTAAATCCAAAGATGGGTATTGACTAATACTACCATTAGTGTTCGTGGCGGCAATCCTTCCACGTGTTTTTAAGATTTTTGAAGAAAAATAAATTTCCCCAGAGTTTTCCTTATTTTACAATTAAACCTCTATAAGAGTTTTTAGGCTTTATATAAGACTTTTAGATAATTATTTAAGACAAAAAATATAAAACACGCGAATTCGAATGATGCAAATAACTATTTGTGTTTAAATCTGTAACATTTTAATTTATGATGTATGGTGATGTATATTTACAACTATAAAAAATTAACTTAGTTATCTATGTCACCAAATGTATTTATTTTTTAGATCATTTATTCGGAAAAAACTCTAAAATTAAACATGTTTAAGCTAGAACAATTGACCTATCGAAAAGTAAGTGATTGTAGAGTAGGTAGCAAAAGTTTCGAACCTCCAAAACTTTTGTACCAGCTGTTGGACCAAGATAAGGCCCATAGGCCGAGAGAAGATATGGGACTTCGGGGAGTTACAAGTGATATTAGAGTCAAACTCAGATAAGTATGGAGTCATGTGGGCTTCCACTATTGTAAATGACGGTCATGGTGCACAGCATAAATATTGTGCTCTTTAAGTGGATGTGATTGTAACATCCCGATTTTGATACTACCATTAGTGTTCGTGGCGGCAATCCTTCCACGTGTTTTTAAGATTTTTGAAGAAAAATAAATTTCCCCAGAGTTTTCCTTATTTTACAATTAAACCTCTATAAGAGTTTTTAGGCTTTATATAAGACTTTTAGATAATTATTTAAGACAAAAAGTATAAAACACGCGAATTCGAATGATGCAAAAACTATTTGTGTTTAAATCTGTAACATTTTAATTTATGATGTATGGTGATGTATATTTACAACTATAAAAAATTAACTTAGTTATCTATATCACCAAATGTATTTATTTTTTAGATCATTTATTCGGAAAAAACTCTAAAATTAAACATGTTTAAGCTAGAACAATTGACCTATCGAAAAGTAAGTGATTGTAGAGTAGGTAGCAAAAGTTTCGAACCTCCAAAACTTTTATACCAGCTGTTGGACCAAGATAAGGCCCATAGGCCGAGAGAAGATATGGGACTTCGGGGAGTTACAAGTGATATTAGAGTCAAACTCAGATAAGTATGGAGTCATGTGGGCTTCCACTATTGTAAATGACGGTCATGGTGCACAGCATAAATGTTGTGCTCTATAAGTGGATGTGATTGTAACATCCCGATTTTGATATATGGTGGTGCATGTGGAAATGATTAGAAATGATTGGCATCTTTTAATAAAAAAGTGTGTTTATCTTTTTGATCAGTTATTCGAGAGTTAAACGTGAGTGAACTGGACCAATTTAAAAATGGGTGACCTATCTAAAAGTGATTTCATGATCTGTAGAAAAATCATGAAATGTAGTGATTGCATAATCTGTAAACTAGTCTTTCGAGTTTCACAAAATTTTGCACGGACCATCAAACAAAGGTATGACATGTGGACCGAGAGAGGACGTGAGACCACAAATGGTGACGATCACAGTGTTACAAGTAGTTTCAGAGCCAATTCAGATGAGAGTAGAGTCATGTGGGCTCATACCATTAGGATTGATAGTTCTGATGCTCAAGAATGATATTTCCATTTGTAGATAGTGGTGATTGTAACGTTCCAATTTCTGATATATAATGATATATTTAGAGAGGTTTAAAAATAATTGATTTAAGTATTTATGACACTTAAATACATTTATTTTTTATATCATTTATCCAAAAAAATCTATAATTTAAATGTGGTTGAAATGTAGTTTATAATAATTTAATAATATGTAATCTATGGAAAAAATAATTTTTGATATTATCTGAATGCAGACAAATAATGAAAAAATTATAGAATAATTGCAAAATAAATAAACAAATCTTTCGAATATTTTAAAATTTTGCACCAATTGTTAGAGAAAAGTGAAGTCCATAGACCGAAAGAGGACATGGCCACGGACAATGGCAGTCAGGACATTACAAAACTTTTTAGGATTTGCATGTATGGGGCAATTTTCTCCATAAATGATAACAAAAGTTGGTGACAATTGTGAAGAACAATGAAGTAGTTCGGTATCGAGAAAGTTTATTGTCATCTCACTAACATATCATATTTCCTTGGTTCAACAAAGTTCAGTCTTCAACTTCGTTCTAGGGAGCTGGGCCACAAATTTTCAGCCATCATAAGTCTTCGTCTAATCTGACGATTTCAATTTTGGAAAACGAACAAAATCTTATGTTCCAAAGGGGATGGAGCTTCCAACAATTCTTCATGACTTTCCCGGAAGGATGGCACGTGTTGGACAATTATTGTAATATATTTAATATATGTAATGATGTATATTTAGAAACAATAGAAATACTATTTTCGAAATGTTGGGTGGTCTTTTTGGATTTCAAAATTTTAAAAATACTTAGGGTGAAAAAGTATATGTGTTTAATTTTTTAACTTAATAAGTTTGATATTATTAACTATATATCATTTGCGTGCCAGATATTTTTTGTTAGATCCTCCCATGATGACAATCCTCTTCTTAATTAGTTTTACATAATTGATTTTCTGTTTAATTTAAAATAATTGTTTTAATAAAATATAGTTGATTTAATTTGCTATGAGATATAAATGAATTAGATGTTTTATCAGTAAGTTCTGTATCATTGATTTGAATTTCTTACATGGATCTACAGTTTTATCAAGTTTAACATGTGACCTATGAGAAAATCTTATAAATGAATTACATAAGATTAATTTTTCTAGGTAAATTCCAAGCTAAACAATGTTTTTTACTTAAAAGAACCTTAAGAACTTTTTCTCAAAGAATAAACATATTAGAAGTTGACCAAAAAGAACAAAACATAAAAGGGGATAAAAAGTCATAGTTATTGTGCCCACTCATATATATATATATATATATATATATGTAACTGCTTCGTTATTTTAGTTCTTGATTTTACTTCCCAGGTGTTGAAATGTATTTATTAGAGTTGGTATCATGTCTATGCATTGCATACTATAAAAGTCGGGTAAATGAAATTCACATCTTTATCTATAAATATTAAAATTTAGTTGTTTGTTAATACCAATCTGAAAAATCCTGCTTTTATGGCCGAGTCACTTTCATTCTTGTAATGTATTCACTTCAATATTTATAAGAAATCCCAATACAGGGCTAATTAAGTTTTCTTTACGATCTCATCTTTATTTAATTATATAATGAAGTTTTTGCAAGCGTAAAACAATTTTAACTTGGACATTTTAAGAATGTGTTGTTGACGATTACCAGATAATAATAACTTCGGGATAGTTTATTGAATATACATATACATCAATCACAGTATCTTATGGCCAAAGAAGAAATAAACCATGTACATATATAATACGTAAAAGCAATAAATTTAAACTACTATATATCGAAAGTACAAGTAAAACATTCAAATCACAACTAAAAATAAATATCCACTTATTAAAACGAAAGATAGTTTTGAGAAAACGAACTGAAAAATTAAACTAGCTCAAAATGTATTTTTTTCTTCTTTCTAAATGACCAAATAAGATCCAGAGAAGGGGGTTTACAAAGATTGATTAATATCCTTTCCTCCCATCAAATTATAAGATGTCTTTTAGAAATTTAATGCATAAATTTACATATATAATTATCGTAGTTGTAAGAATTACATGCTAGTGAAATATTTAGAAGATGCTGCGGCGATTACCACTTGAATTTGCTTGTATTATTATCTCAAAATGTTATTACTCCATTGCGTGTGTAATTTATATATACATATTTACGTCTTAATCATTCAAGCCACAAAGATAATCAATTTTACCTGCTCTTCTTCAGCTCATTCAAACTAAAAACTAAAATTAAGATCCATCCATCCACTTCTAACCCTCTTAATCATCATCATTGTCATTATCTCTAGTAATAAAGCTTCTAAATCCACTGCTCCACCATTTCATGTATCTCCTTTTGTATTTCGTCATCCTCTGTAACGGGAACCGGTTGGTTCACGTGACGAAACCAAACTTTGGATTGAATTATCGGTGATTAGAGTTATACGAGAGGGTTTAGTTTCTTCAGACCGGAGACAAGAGCATGTTAAATTTTCAACCAACTTTCTCTACGTCTATTTTATTTTTCTGTAGGATTGTGTTTTTTTTTAAAAAAAAAAATAGTTATGACTTACTTTTTATTAAAATACTTAAAATTAAATAAAAACAAATAAAATTCGCAAAATAAAAGTTTTCTTTGTTGTATTCATGGCCGTAAACCATTGATGTTGAATCTGGAAAATAACGATTATTGATTTAGGAAAATCATGATAGCTAATGATTCCAAGACATATTATCTAATTCAAGAAAGATAAGACACCGAATATAAAATGCTAGCCGTTGCCCGTTGGCCACTGATGGGATCGGCCCAAATATTTACAGTCTATGTTATCCATAAGCATATTAACAGAGATTTTACAGAAGTTTCTTTAGTCTAATGGTAAAAAACAATTTTCTTAGCCTTGATCTTCCCGGGTTCAAGGTTCAGTTTTGCAAAAAAATAAAAACGATTTTTCTTTGTATTAATTTTGCTTTAGGCAACATTACCCTAGGCGTGGTATTATATTTCTTATATGCACAAGAATCTAAAAAGATGAACTGAATCTTGGGTTATAAACGAGTTATCGGACTCTAAAGATTATCCGTCATTGAGATTCTTAGTTTGATTCATGTTTGGGAGAGGGATATACAATCCCCAACTTAGGGCTGTAGGGGATGCGACCCAAAACTCTTGGATTAACGTTTAAAAAAACCGAAAAGACAAATCATGAACAGTTATGTTCTAAGTTTTCAAAGGACTGATAAAGTAATTCCAAAACTTGCATTTTCTATAAATTCATATGTTATTATTATCAAGCTTAATAAAGCATGATGTATGTATAACAAACATGATTAGTAACACGTGTCAGTAAGTTGATCAGATTTTTATATTTTCCCTATCCAAAAAATCGTCCCTAGTAATTTTGACATAAAATTCTTAGCCGTAAAGAAAATTTCAATACAAAAGTCGAATATGATAAAAAGGTAAACAAGAAAGAGAGTACACAGATGTATGCACCTTTATAAATGTGTAGTGTGTAATACGAATATTTTGGTATATATTATAATATAAGGTACATATTAGCCACTTTATTTAATGGCTTAGTATATTATGGTAGAGTTTTTTTTGTTATTCATCATAATTATCCAAATTTTTTTTCTTTTTGGTCTTTTCTATCAGTGAATTGTTTGTTTTTTAGACAACTAATATATAAATTAAAATGTGAATATCAATGTTTGAAAAACAATTAGACTTGTCATAGCCAACATTGTAATGCTTCACAGAGATTCACATTCTTAACACACTTATTTGCTTATTTACCAAAGACGCATATGTTTATTAACACATGTCCCTTCTGTTTATTGTTTTCGTTATTTGCTTCTTCCACTACTCTAGAGATTTAAAGGGAAAAGGCATCAAATTCTATTTACAAAAGAGTGTTATTATGTTGCTTTGGATAGGTTGATTCATCATGAAAGGATACGGAAGAGATAAAATTCGTTTAGTTTAATGAAGATTTTGATATTTTGATTGAAGATATGATTTTTTTGGTCGATTTTAATAAACCCATTCACTATTCACTATTTAATCCTACTTTCAATCTCCATAAACTTTTAAGCTTACTAATAAATTTCTCAATTTTAAACTATTTATATAAATCACCTATACTATTTTATTTTTAACTAATTCCACAAAATCATTAAAATCTAATTAATACCAATTAACTAAATATCATTTAACAAATCATTTGAATCCATAATATGATCCAAACCCTCACAGACCCAAATCCAATCCGCTATAAATCCAGTAAACTGAAATTGAAACCTAAAAACCAAAATTAAAACCGAAATTAAAATTTAAACTCTCTGGATTTTATTTTAAATTTTTTGAATTTTAATTATGGTTTTTATGTTTTAATTTTTGTTTTTTTGTTTGTAGCAGGTTAGATTAAAGTCATGTTATGGGTAAAAATAATTTGTTTAATGCTAACTAGTTAATTGATATTATGTAGATTTTAATGATTTTGTTAAAATATTTTATCTTTTCATTTTAGTTTTTTGGGTTTTAATTTTGATCTGAAGTAGATTTAAATGATTTTTTCAATTAACTAGTTAATTGATATTAAATAGATTTTAATAATTGTCATAATCATGTGGCACAGTGGTGGTCACCTCTGAAATTCATGACACATATATGTGGTTCGAACCTAGCACCCCACGATGTTTAAGGAGATATTAAAGCCACTAGGCTATGTTGACAAAAAAAATTTTTAAAAATAATTTTGTGAAATTAACTAGTTAGTATTTACTCATAATCCAATCTAAATATATCGGCTACAAATCCAGAAAATAAAAACTAAAAACTAAAAAAATGGAAAAATTAATATCTAAAAATTTTAAAATAAAATCCAGAAAATTTGAGCTTTAATTAAATAGTTAAAAATATTTATTAAATTTAGTTATTTTATGTTTTTTCGTCAACTTAGCCTAATGACTTTAATATCCCTTTTAATATTACGGATGCTGGATTCAAACCTCATATATGTATCATAAATTTCATAAATAACCACTATTATGTTATATTATTGCGACATTCTTTTTAAAATGTATATGCAGTCTTTTATATTTTTTGCATTTATGGCCCAAGTAACAAATTATTCGGCCACGACTGCTTTCGATACTCCAATACACTCGATGCCTCAGATCACAACAGATGGATAATTTCATAATATAAAAGTTGTGAATCATAAAGAGAGTATAAAAGGAAGAGATAATTGATGATCGTACGTCCATGAATTGGATTGATCATGTACTAAATAATATGCTCAAATATAGTTTTGAATGAGTTACTGTTTAAATTTTGAGGTGCGGTCATAGTATTTAAAAGTTGAATTCATAGATACTCAAGATTAGTCGATAGATTTCAGATTCAAATTAAGCTAAACAAAAATGATTGTAATTATATTCAATAAAAGAAATATTGTTTTTAAATTCAAGGGAAAAAGTAGGTTAATTCAGAATTGCAAATTAAACAAAATGTTAAGAATTAATTAAAAAATTGTTCAATAACTCAAATCATAATTGTAAAACCAATCAGATTTCGTTGCAGAGATGATCTATATCTAAACCTAAAATTCTAAATTTATTTGAAAATTCATCAATCTATATAAGTATTAATGATCAGGATTAATTAGTTCACAAAATCTCTAAATCAAATTTATTATCAAATAAATATTTTTTCTCATCTAAGATAGTTCAAGAAACCAATAACAGTTTCGTATCTACTAATTAACTTAAGATCAGTTTCTATGTAGCTAAGCTAGAATAAGCAATGAACACAATTCATATGAAGAACTCTATGAGTTTGTCCTAACAAATAGATACAACCTAGCAATTCATATTCTACCTTTAAATAATCCTAACAAGCAAACTACTCAGATATGATTGATGAAACATAAATTATTGATTTAATAAATTACATTATGAAATCAAAAGAGAAATAAGAGAGTTTGAAATTTTCTCCCAACAAAGTGAGTTCTGATATGTCTCTCCAAAAGCCTCTCGCAGTCTCTTTCAAAAGTAGAAATAAAATAAAACATAGATCTATTACAAAAATGGCACATTACTTAGATCGATCTTATCCATTCCAAAAATTTAATAAAATTAATATGAATTGAAATTTGAAAAAAATATGTGACCAAAGGTGTGTGCCTCTTTTAAGGTATGCTTAAAACTCAAATAATAAGGATGATCCTTATGTAGAGTAGCTCCAAAACGTTTTTTTGCATGAACAAAAATAAAATTATTAATACAATAATTCTTTATTGAAAAATACATCACATATTTCAAACTTCAGTTTTGAAAGTTTAAACAGAAAAATTTTCAATGATGTTTAGATCTTTTAACATAGAAAATATATATTAAAAATCATATTTATATTATATAATAAATGAAACCAAATCATACAATTATTAAATTTACTAAATATTTATCATTAGTAATTTATTAAAAATTGTGGATTGTATTACTTAGAATAATGACTAATTAATTTGTTAAAAAAATTGTAAACAGAAAGAAAAAAAAAATAAATAACATGTTTTAGTAAAAATATAATTAATTAAAAATAAAAAGTAAAAAATATTTGTACACAAAAGCAAAATATAAGATATGTGACAAAAAAATTAAAATAAAACTAAACAAAACGTGATAAATAATAGTTGAATTAACACAAATAACAAATTACACATGTTTCTCATTTTAAAAAAAATTTACATTTGTCTGTACTCATATTAGAAACTGTTGAGAGTGCTGTATTCGTCAAGTCTGCATTCAAGACATTGCATTAGAGCTTCGCAAGCTCACAAATCCAGCATGGGCAAATTCTTCACTATTGTATTCGGAGATTTCGCTGAACCGCGACGGAGGAATTTACTAATTGTTCAAGAGCAATCATGGACATGGCAGCTGCAAAGGTAAGAGAATAAGCCATTTCACCAAAATTTATATTCTATAAAAAGGAGGAGAAAAATCTCGAGGAGAGGAATGCTCTTCTTCAATTGAGCTTTAAGAAGACGTGATACAATAAAGTTAAGGGAAGATTTTCAATTCAACTCCCCTTGCCCCCCAGGATTAGCATTTACTGATCAGATATTGTAAGAAAAAAATCGGATGCAAAAAAACTTGTTTTTTTCTTTGTTAAATTCAGATGATTTTTTATTATTTTAAACTTTTTCAGAAAAAAACAATGCTAATTATATTTCTTTTAAGAAGGAGATCACATGATAACTGATAAGCAACTAATAATAAGTTATTTTATTAATTTTCTTTTGATTAATATGTAATTATATAATGTTAACTAGTTTAAAAACTATTTCTGATCAAAAGGTTTTAAAAATATGTATTCCATTTCATATGAAAATCATATCACACAATGGTGATTATCTTATAGAAAGCATATATCACAATAGTCATCATCTCTAAAATTTATGATGCATGTATGAGATTCGATCCAGCATTTCGTAATGTTTTAGAAAATATTAAAAATTGACAAAAAAATGATAGTCACCTCTGAAATTTATCAAATATGTTTGAAATTTAACCTCATCTAAAAAGAATATTAAAATTAATAAATTAAGTTGACAAAAAAAAAATCTATTTTATAAATTTCAGCTATTCTCCTATATATTACATGCTAATTAGTCAATTTTAAAATGTGATTAAACCACCAGTAATCACCCGTTGATAGTCTTCCATAATTAATGTATATCAAAGTCGTCCATTACTATTTAGTATTTAAATTTTATATATAGTGCGACAGTGAGAAAATTTCATTAATTAGTAAATAATTAAATAAATTTCATTTATTCTGTCGCCAGTTATTAATTTAAAATTCCAATGTTATCACCATTAATAACCCGTAAAATATTTGCGATGATCAATATCTAATAGATTCTTGCATAAATACTTAGACTTTATTTAAAATATTTATTTTGGTAAGCAAATTTCATCTTCTCAACCCCAAAATTCTCTAAAAATAATCAACATAGAATTCTCCACTTGTTAAAGCGGTATCGTATCTCTTGTCCTTAAAGCAAAGAACTTAGTTCTCCTTCTCCATCTTCAAACATTGTAAATCCATTCACTCCTCTTTTAAACAATAACACAAACATAACTCTCCCTTTCTTTCTCTCGATGAAGAACCAAAAAGAGCAAAACTCATCATTATCTTCTTCATCACCATCTCTAGTAGCAAAGCTTCTCAATGCCCAATACCATCATTTTCTCAATCTCCTTTCCTATTCCCTTATTCTATGTTGCGGCATAATCATTGGTATCCTTCTCCATTCTTCTTTACAAGACATCTCTTCCAAATCTTCACTCAGCATCCAAAGCATCTCTCAGCTCTTCCTCGTCTCCTCTATTTCTCCTCCTCCTACTCCTCCTTCATCTCTTCCTCCTCCTATTCCTTCTCCTCCGCCTCCTTCTCCCCCTCCTCCTTCTCAGCCCGTGCACGATGGGCTCAAACGGTTTCTGAGGCCGCCGAAGAAGATCATGCATGACATGGAAGACGAAGAGCTTCTTTGGAGAGCTTCAATGGCGCCTAAGATCAAGAATTATCCTTTTCCTCGAACACCAAAGGTTGCTTTTATGTTTTTGACAAAAGGTCAATTACCTCTTGCTCCTTTATGGGAGAGATTCTTTCGAGGGCATGAAGGTCTGTTCAATATCTACGTTCACTCATATCCTTCTTATAACCAGTCCGATCCCGAAGGTTCCGTCTTCCATGGCCGGCATATTCCAAGCAAGGTCAGCTTCCTGCACATTTTAATTTTTTTTCCTTTCTGATTTCCATTTCTGACTGAAATTACGTTCGAGACTTTAAAAAAACGTATCAAAAGTAAAATTTTGTAACATTTAGTAGTCATAATAAATGTCCAAATCATCGAAATGATCAAAATGTCAGATTGATATCATATTGTGAAATTGATATCAAAAAGGAAAGAACAAATATCAAACTGATACCAAATTCTGGATATTAAATAAATGACCAAAAATCTTATACTCTAAATTTATCGAAAACTATGCGCTCTTGTTGTAAACATACTCTGATTGTGGTTGAGTATAAATTAAACAAAAGTTTCATATAAAAGGGTTTAAAGTTCATAAGAGATTGTGAAGGGAATGTAGATTATCTTGCACAATACGGTTGCTTTTTGTTAAATAATTTATTAAACCTTTTATCAAGCACTTGTTTGTGGTCCGTCGTCGGTGCCAGTGCTATCATATTATATAATACTATACATTGCATGGTTTTTCTTTTCCTTTTTTTCTTTTTGGTCAATTATTGCATGGTTTCTTACTTTCTTCGTTAGATTTTTTTTTGTTCGAAAATTTCTGCATTGGTTAACTTTTTTTGTCAACAAGAATTGGAGGCACAAACGCATGAACCCTTAAAAAAAAGATGGGTCTAATTAGTGCATAATTTAACTTAGTTGGCACATACGTGTCTGAAAATCAAATCCCAACTAATTATTTTCCGTAACTTTCTCAAATTTAGATTCTTGAATCTTCTATTGTGATGTTGAGAGAGGCTACTGTGCCTCTTTTAGAAGGATAAATCCACAGAAGGTGGTTAATAATTTAGATTTTTATTCTAACTCAATCGATAGTGATTCTTTTTTTCTTGGTCCATTATTACACGCGGTCATCTGAATATAATGTTCCTTTATTATAGGTCTATTTTTAGAAATTTCTGATACTCGTATCCGTTGTATAACTGAAATTGAATAAGATTCGTAAGAAACCGTGTCTTACTTATGATAATTCGATACTGGATCTAACTCGGAAGCTGTGGAGTATTCGGATTTTTAGGCGTCATCATATATTGACTTTTTTGGTCAAAAATATATATTGACTTTGCTTTTTCGTTAGACATAATTGCAATGTATGTAAGACATTATTTTGTCTGAAAATAAATTCTTATGTTTCTTATAAAATTTTCTACAGTAAAACTCTATAAATTAATAATGTCAGAATTATGAAAGTTTATTAATTCAAAAATATATTAATTTATTAATAAATTAATAATTATTAACTTTAGAGATATTTACCTATCTTTATAAAAATAAAAAAAATTAAATTTTTTTTTTATAAAAAAATCCGTTTTATTATCTATAGTTTTTTACTTTTATAATTTACATATTTTGAAACTAATTAATACAAGAATATAACACCAAAAATTTCAATGTAGTAACCAATTTGACATCATATTTGATTAAATTTTCTTATATATAAATATATATATATACTAATAAAATTTTAAAACGATTAATTTATAACAGTGATGAGAACATCTATTTATATAGAATTTTAAAAAGATTATTATTTTATTATTTTATCGAGTTATACAAATTTTTACATCAACCCAGTTCAGAACTAGATAAATTTATTAATTTATAAAATATTAATTAAAAAAGGTTCTACTATATATTGGTTTTGTAAATGTTTTTGAATTTTTATTGGTAATGCAGAGAGTGGATTGGGGATATGTGAATATGGTGGAAGCAGAACAAAGATTACTAGCAAATGCTTTGTTAGACATATCAAACGAACGATTCGTACTTCTCTCCGAATCATGCATCCCTCTCTTCAACTTCACAACCGTTTACTCTTACCTTACGAAATCAACTCAAACTCACGTCGAGTCCTACGACCAACTCGGCGGCGTTGGACGTGGTCGATACAGTTCTGAAATGAAGCCACGTGTCCAGCTACGCCACTGGCGCAAAGGCTCCTAGTGGTTTGAGTTGGACCGTGACATGGCCCTCGAAATCATCTCCGACATAACGTATTGGCCTCTCTTTTACCGGTATTGCCACCACGGTTGCTACGCAGACGAGCACTACATCCCTACGCTTCTCAACATCAAACCGAGCTTGGGTCGCCGCAACTCGAACCGGACTCTCACGTGGGTCGACTGGTCGAAAGGTGGGCCCCACCCAAACCGATTTATCAGAAACGAGGTGACAGAGGAGTTCTTGGTGAAACTGAGGAATGGTGATGGTGAGAATAGGCAGTGTTACCACAATGGAGGGAAGACGAATATTTGTTATTTATTTGCTCGCAAGTTCTTGCCCACTGCTCTCGGCAGGTTGCTCAGGCTTGCACCTACTGTTTTATATTTCTGATCATTTTTTTCATAATTTTTTTTTTCAATTTGTCAACGTAATGTTGTATTCTTTTTATTTTTCCTTTCAATTCATGCATGATCATTTAGTATAAACTGAGAAGAGTTTGTTTGCCGGATTCTATTCAAACTAATTTGCAAAGCTTACGAAAAAGTTGAATATATTTATATAATCATATTCCTCTCGTTAACCTCAAATCTTATTTCTGCAACATCAAGATGAATTTTCGGACTACCTGACCAGCATGATGAAATGAAACAATTGTATGTGGATCATCGATTTGTAATGGTTCATGGAAAGTCTTATACAGATTTTTGGATGACTCATCTACACATTCTATTTAAGTGTTTTTTATTCCGTAATATCAGCCGACGAGGAAACAAAGCTTTAATGACTACATATATTTGATATTTTATGTTTCTATGGTTGAATATCGTGTAACTCTTATGTAAAGCTATATATAATTATAAGCCGACAATGTTACCATATACTATGCGATAACAAGCGCACATGCTTCCATCATACTCTATAAAGTCCTTTCTCGTGTAGTTTGTATCGTCCGAGAAATCAGAAAGAATAATGAACCGGACATTAAGGCATCTCTAGTGGGCGGCGTTACATTCATTTAGACCCGACTATCTAAGGTAATCATCAACCAATATTTCAAAAGTTCAAATCTAGTTTTTGGCTTTACATAAATAAATAAAAAAAGGAGAGAAATTTCTGTTTTTCAATTATAAAAAAAAAGATTGTAATGTAATGTAAAATTTTAACGTGGAAATATTATGAGCCTTCCTTTTTTTTTATAACAAAAATACTATCACCTACTAAAAACTATAATTAACCAATATGAGAGAGATGGACCAACATACACCACTTTTGATAAAAGTTTTTATGTGTTCTTTGCTAAATTGTTGTTCTTTAACGTATTGTATGTAATTTCTTATAAATTTTACTTGCATTTGTTGACTTTGTCTAAGTGCACCGCAAATACTGCTAACTTTTTTTTAGTAAAGACACCATTTTCACTATGTTATAACAATATGTTGCAAAAATTACTTCTAATCGCTAAAAATGAAACATACATTATATTATTCAAATAAGCTCTTCTAACTCCACATATAAAGACGATTCACTCTGTATAATGTTTCTTGCTCCAAGTAGCTGATCTTTCCTCTCATTCCTTAAACAGAAACTAGCAAAAAAGAAAACAACTTAAAAAGCCTAAAATTCTACAAGTGTTAATGATTCATTTCTTCAGCATTAATAGCAAAAGGAAATGATTCTAGTCACGTGATTTACAGACTTTTAAGTAAACACATCTTGCTACTGACTAGTAGTCCCACCAAAAGTGTCCTCAGACAAGCACGGCGAGGACTCCGCCGCAGCATTGATCCCGTCGTTGCACGGCGACGCCTCAGAGCCACCACCACGTATCTCCTCTATCATCTTCACCACGTGACTCATCTTCGGTCGGTGATCCGCCGTCGCCGCAGTGCAGGCCATAGCAATCTGCAGCAGCCCCACCATCTCCTCCTCTATATCCTTATACCTCATCAGCTCCAAATCGAACACTTCAGCCGTCCACTCCTCTCTCACCACCGATTGGACCCACCTCGGTAAATCCATCGCCCCTCCCGCTTTGCCCGAGTGACCCGTCTCCACTAAGTTAGGACATTTCCCGGTGAGTATCTCGAGAAGTAACACTCCAAATGAGTAGACGTCGGATTCTTGGGTAGGTTTTCGGCCGTCGAGCAGCTCTGGCGCACGGTAGCCGTTAGTTTTAGCGGTGGTTTGCGACGGCGCGAAGATAGAGAGGCCAAAATCGGAAACTCTAGCGTTGCCGGAGCCGTCGAGGAGGACGTTGGTGGATTTTATCTCACCGTGAGTGAGCTTAAGGGTTTTACATGAGTTGTGGATGAAAGCTACTCCACGCGCCGCTCCCGCAGCGATCTTGAGGCGCGTGGTCCAGTCCAGTGGGGTCCGACCCGGTCCACGATTACCTATACCAAAGGTTCCATAGCTAATTATACACTATATTTCATAATATTAAAAATTTGACACTTACCTCGAAAATTGTAATTAGTCGCTTTATTAGTTAACGAAAATGATTAAATTAACAGTAGAAGTCGAGTCGAAGAAACAACAAAAAGCGATTAAATGAGACAGATGAGGACTTTATTTATCCAACTTGTTGCCAATGGTGGTGTCTATCCAGAGACTTTGAATTCTCATTATCTATTTAGTAATTATAAATGCACATGAAAGTGATTTTTCAACGGTTTAGTTTATAGAAATTTGATATCTCACTAAGTCCAAAGTATTAATCTTCTTATGCCTTTTGGCGTTACACTAAACGACATTTCCTTCCATGTACTAGGAACTAGGAATCACCTGTTTCTGGCCCATACAAGAAGATCCCTACCATTTCAATAATTTTTCCTCCTATGGAAACATAAACCTAACGCAACTTTTTTGGTAAAAATAATTATCCCTAAATCTCTATTGATTAGTGATTAAATTCCAGAATTGGAAATGATTAACTTAAAAGGAAAGAATGGAAAACGACGACGTACCATGGAGAAGCCAGAAGAGGCTACCATTAGGCATGTATTCACAGACAAGAAGCTTCTCTTCTCTAGCAAAGTAATAGGCTTTCAAGCTCACGAGATTACTGTGACGAAGCCTTCCAAAAACCTCCATCTGTTGCTCAAACTCTTTCTTTCCGGTTACATTCACTACATCTTTCAACCGCTTCACCGCCACCTCGTTGCCGTCGTCAAGAACCGCTTTGTACGCCGTTCCAAATCCTCCTTTCCCTAGCATCTCAGCAGAGGCTCGGAGAAGATCTTCCAGCTCGAACTGTCGGGTTCCTTCGAAGAAGACCATTCTACCCCTCTCGCCGCCTTGTTGCTGGTTGTTATTGTTCTGCGCAGCCGTTGGGTATAGACTTGAAGAGTAGACTATCTTCTCTCCTTCAAGAACCTTGGAGTGTTTCTTCCTGTTTGTGGCGTATTGTCTCCAGAAACAACAGTAGAGAAGGAGAGAGACGAAGCTTAATATAATGACGTCTCCGAGGACGATAGCAACGAGTGCCCATGTACTGATTCTCGTCGTGCTGCTTTTGTCGCCGTCTTTAACAGAGTGAATTGAGGTTGGAGAGGAAGGTACGATTTCTGGTTTGTTTAGAGGAGAAAATCTTGATCCATCGGGTTGACCCGGTTTCGCTGGGTCACTAGGGAGTTTCGTGCATTTTAACAATGGAGCTCCACAGAGAGATGGGTTTTGCCCGAAGACGGAGTTTGGGAATACCGACAAGGAATTTGGTATCTGACCTTCTAGGTTGTTGCCGGAGACGTTGAAATCTTGGAGATCGGAGAGATTGATGTCTGGTATTTGACCGGAGAACCTGTTTGTTTCTAACCGGAGAGTGAGGAGATGTGTTAAATGGCTTAACTTCGGTGGAATCTGGCCGGAGAAGTTGTTGAATGAGAGATCAAGACGGTAGAGTCGAGTGAGTGAAGTAACCGACGCCGGAAACTCTCCGGAGAATTCATTTTCCGATAAGAAGATTAGCTTCAGTGCTGTGAGCTTCGAGAGGTCAGGGAGGGGACCGGAGAGGCGGTTACGCTTAAGGCTGAGAACTCGGAGCTCGGTGAGCGAGGCGAGTGGTTCGATTGACCCGGTGAGTTCGAGGTTTTCGAGGACAAGCCGCGTGACTCGGTCTCCGACGCAGGAAACTTCGGTCCATTTGCACGGGTCAGTGGTTGAGTTCCATGAGTAAAGTTTTCCGGTGGAATCGGCAGCGGATTTGAAGTTTAGAAGAGCCTCTAAATCGGAGCTCGAAGAAGAAGAAAAGAAACAACAGAGAAGGAGTAGAGAGAGAAGCAAAAGCTGGTTAAAGAAAGAACGTTTCTCCATTGTCGCTCCGACAAATTTACAGACAGACAAGAGAGAAATAAAGTAAGATAAAGAGAGTGTCAAGAAGAGAGCGTTGAGAGGAAAGTGGTATGGTTTATTTGTTGTGCAATTTATATTTTTTAAATTGTGTGTTTTGGCAAAAATATTTAAAGAAATATGCCAAAGGAGCGTAAGCTTGAGGGTAGAATCCAAATCATACAAATCTCGTGTCTTTTCTTGGGTCCACATTACAAATTCATTTGGATAGCTTGTGGTTTAGAGTCACACCAATCGGTTTGGTCCGAACGAATCGCCAACATTTCGGCCGGTTTGGAAATTTTGGACCGAATATCATTAATTTGAGTCCAATCTGAAATAGTGTTTTTTTTTCTCTAAAATAAGCCCGAGAAGGCTCAAGGATTCTTCGATCTTGGTGGTGACTAAAATGCAATTCAATTAATCTATTTGTTACAACGACACAGGCATGTCATGTGTACCGATTGATTCTTAATCAAGACACGAGCATTCTAAGATTGTTCCGTAGGGTGATGAAATTTAATCAATATAGTGACAAACATGGATGTTTTCAGTCAAAGAGCTTTACAGATTCTGAGCCAAAACTTTTCGTTCCTATTTCGAATCATCTTAAAGAAAGATATTGCATGATTTATAGCCTCCTTTTATTTATTAGTCAACATCTCTAAAATTTTGAATTCTTAAATTAAGTTTAAAAAATGAAATAGTCTTTCTCGTTGGTGTATTATTTATATACAAATTTTTTCTTAAATTAATTTGCAAGACGAAACGAACATATCAAATAAGAGAAAAAAAAAAACAATTGTTGAAGATTGAAGACTAAAGAAACCGCAAGGTCATCTACAAAACATTTGTTTGTGACTTGTGTGGCCGTGACTCAAATCACCAAGTCGTTCTTCCATCTTATAATAAGTTATGTTCCATCTTTATGGCTCCTTCATCTTCTTCTCGTTCCTCCTATTCTCGGAATTGGGTGTATGATGTCTTCCCTAGCTTTAGCGGAGAAGAGGTCCGCGTAGCCATGCTGGACTGAAAATTGATCACTGCTTTTAAAGACAACGAGATCAAGAGAAGCCGGTCGCTTGATCCCGAGCTTCAACATGCAATTAAGGATTCGAGGATTGCTATGGTTTTGTTCTCAAGAAAGTACGCCTCCTCAAGTTGGTGGAGACCGTGAATTGCAAGGAAGAGTTTGGTCAAATGGTGATACCGGTTTTCTACGGTTCGGATCCTTCTCATATAAGAAAACAAACCGGTGACTTTGGAAAGATATTTGAAGAGACATGCCACAACAAAACAGAGGAAGTGAAATTTCTATGGAAAGAAGCTTTGACCAATGTAGCAAATATCCTTGGATATCATCATTCTGTGACCTGGTGCAAGATTTTATGGATCATTATATTATGCTTTCATTTGAGAAAATTTTCTGAAAAAAAAAAACATGATGTGTTGGACAAACTGCTCTTAACTCCATCATAGGATTTTTAGAACTTTGTTGGCATTGAGGATCATATCGCTCAAATGAGTGCATTATTGCATTTGGAATCTGAGGAAGAGAGGAAGGATGGTATATGCGTCTAGAGAATTTTGTTGAGCTCGGAATGTGTAGAATGAAGAGTGAAAATTTGTGGGAAAGAGTCAACCTAACGTTTATTGTGGCTAGGTCTATATTCTTATGACGAACTAGTTATTCCAGATTTTTCTTAAGAAGCATTTACAGTAATAACAATTTTAAATAGATTTTTTTTTTTTTTTTTTTACACCCCTCATGGCCATGCTGTCTCCCTCTTTGACAAGGTTGTACCAGTCGGATATCCCAACTTTGATATAGCTTCCTTCTTCATTTCAGAATCTCAATAAACTGAAAAGTTTGAGCATTATATACTGCATAAACCTGGAGAGATTTCAGAATCTTGATATACTCCATCTTACTAGATGCTCACGGTTGAGGAGTTTTCCTGATATCTCGACCAACGTCTCAGAGCTCTTTCTAAGCAGAACGGGGATTGTAGAGGTTCCTTGGTGGATCAAGAACTTCAGTAATCTAAGCTTGATAAATATGTGGGAATGCAAAAACCTGAAGCTAGCTTGACTGATAGTCCAAGTCTGGTGGCAATGGCAAAAGATAATTATGCTCTAAGTTACCAATACTTGACGAGGCTTCTCCATCTCTTCAAGATAATTATCTACCAAACATCCTGCTCAATTTCACAAACTGCTTCAAGTTGAATCAAGAAGCTCTAGTTGAACTACAAACTGTTTTACAGGAGCTAGTCTTTTCAGGTGAAGAAGTGCCTTCATATTTCGCTCACCAAACTACTGGAACCTCCTCCTCTCTAACCATCCCTCTATTTCCACAGCTTTCTCTTGCACCCATTCTTCAGATTTAGGGTTTGCACTGTGGTTGGTGTCGACTCTATGCCCACAAGTGGTGTCAACGGAGTATATATCCATGGTATATGCCACGAGATTGGAGAAGGTGACTAATGTGGAGATAACTTTGCGGAGACGAAGAGATGCAGGAAGCGAATGCGGGTAGCATTAAGCATGAACTGAACTGAATACTATATATCTCACAATTCGTTTTCAGTATCAATACGGAATTATTTATATAATAATAGATAATTCTATAGTGTTTTGCAGACAACATGAAGAACCTGTCAAGAAACTACTAACTTGCCCTGCCTCCAAACCCGGGAAGAACACAACATGTCCCTCTGAATCTCTGAACACAACAAGACACGAGGACAGGCAGAGATTCTTTGACCGTCTCCTCAGCTAGACATACGTTTTTCATGTAACCGAAAAGTCCCATAGAACATCTTATTTTTGTTCCATATCGATGTAAGACAGAGCAGAGGAGCATCTTAATTTAAGAACCTATTCAATATCTTCTGCCACTCTGACCAAAGAGTTGGTTCAATTTTTGGTGCTTTCGTAAGATGGCTGCTCATCTGTTTGATTCTTTTTGTGCTTATAAAGTTGCTGGCTTTGGTTTTAACTCCTACCCCAGCAAGATAATGTAATGGCATGTGGCTTGTGATAACTTCAACTGCAGAAGATTTGAAGAAATAAAACGCTGGTCATGGCATATATATGAGGTCTGCTAAAATTTGCAGATCTAGGAGATGGAGACTTCCAACTAAACCATATGGTCAGATTGTGGATTTGCTTGCCGGCTCTTCAATAACCCGCCTTTGTGCTCACTGAACAATTAAACCAGTAGAATTGTCATTCTGAGTTTCATTCTCTTCTACTTTTTTTTTTTTTTTTTTAGAATTGACATTTGGCTCCGTGCCTACATAAATATGCTAGTCGAAGTTTGGTATCGAAAATTTTAATGAATTAATTCGAGCATTTTCTTGGTATTTTGAGAATATTGGGTATTTAAATAGCTTTCCCCATTTTAAAAAAATTAAAATAACGAAAATTCTAATAAATTTGGATTTACCTCTATACATTATTACACCTCAAAAAGCACTTAGTTTTTAGATATTATAACGAAATATAAAAAATAAATGCAACAACATATATTTTCTTCAGAAAATGGCTAAGAGAAGACAGCTTGGTTTTTTCCTATTTCCAAACATTCATAAATTTGTTATGAACACAAGCTTTTCAAATCGTATACCAACCAAATCCAATCAATTCACTATATTCGAAAGTCAACCCGATTCTCAGATCCATAAAGAATCAGGTCAACTCAAATTTATTCGAATGGACGTAATAACAAAGAACCAAAGAAGAAAAAATTATAATGAATGAATAGAGAGAGTGTGTGAGAAGTAGAAGTAGATACCATCTTCAATCTTAGATTACTTTAACTCCGCTTGGGCGTTTCCCTTCCATTGCGTCCTTTTTGTCACGACAGTCTGTGCATAAGAACGGTCCTTGCCACGGCTTTAGACTCGTCGAGAAGATCGAACCCGCATGGACTGATATGCCTTCGCTTGGAGCCAAGTCTAGTTGGCATATAGCACACGTGAACATCCCTCCTCCTGTTGTTGATTCCTTAGAACAGTCACCTGATCCTAACCTGCAAGAAATAACAAAAACAAGTTGTTAAGAGAATATGTTTCAAGTCTTGAAGAGAATGTTGTTTTTCGAGGGAGAAAAAGGACTGACCTTTCGGCGAGCATTGCGGAGCCTTCTTCGAAAAGCTCTTCAACGATACTGACAGTGGAGAGTTTCTTGGAGAGTTTGTTAGATGAGTTCGATTTCTTTCTAAAGAGCAAAGATCTAAAGAAGTTGCTGTGTTTCTTAGGAGGAGAAGGCGATGGATCTTGGGAGTTGTCAGGTTGGATTATGTCGACCACAATGCACGTTGTGTCATCCTTAAGTCCCCTTCTTCTCAAAGCTTCCTGCAAGACAAACCTCAAGAATCCTTAATCACTTGTTTACAAACCAAGATTACACAATATGAAAATTGGTTTAAGAAAATTCTACCACCTTAACTACTTGTCTAGCAGCAAGTTCAGCGGGTAATCCACGGCAAGATTTAGCTGCGGCTTCTGAGGAAAGTGCGTCCCATATGCCATCTGAGGCGATAATAAGCCTTCCCCCAAGGTTTGATAGCTTTTTATAGATACACCAATTGTGAAGAACAACGTGAGAGTTTGTTTGTAAATGGCAAAACAAATCTGTATGGAAACACTGACTATATATACCTTCACTTGCTTTACAAAAGGAACTGGAACAATAAACTCCCCGACATCCATATCCCCGATAGACCTTGAAAGGCAGAGACCTCCAGGCCAACACCGTAGAGGACCAATCTGCAGAATTTCATAGTTTTTTCAAGGCTCAAAAGTGTGCTGCTTATGAAAAATACAAATTTTGATAAAAGAGACGCACCTCAACGCCTCCAACAATGCTTAGCCTTCCAACTTCTCCGCCACTAGCAGTCACCCGTTCTCTCCTAAGTAATGTGACATCGGGGTTAAATGTTGCTTTAAGATCCAAAAACAAAAGCTTAGAAAGATAGATCATTTATCAGGTTCATACTCTTCTGTATTATCTTCAAGCCTGTGATCCACAGTGAGGTTGGAAACTGAACCGCCTGAAGTATCCAAGATGCAGCGCGAGTCCCCAACACAAGCAACGGTCACAGTCCATCCATCTACTATCACAAACGTGGCTGTTGTTCCAGAAGTTTCTCCTGTTATCAAGAAAAGAATAAACCACACATCACTAATCGAATTCGATCAAATGAGTGAGTAGAGCACATACCTCTGCTCTGAAACTCCTTATCGGTCTTCACGAATCCAGAAACTAATGCACGAGGTAAGGCGTGAAGCCACTCATCACGGCTAAGCCCACAGGGAAGAGCACTAAGAACATGGTTCAACAGATTCTCCCTTGTGAAAACTGCTGCAGCTTTTCCATTGTGCCCATCAAATATCTGACAGTACAGAAACTATAGACAGTCATAACACAGAAACAAGTGACACAGACTAAGGTAGATGAATCAATAGCGTTTGTCTATACAAAACAATCTAGCTGAACAATCAGACTTAATAACGTCCTGAGACTTCCAGAATACTTAAATTTTACGAGTTCATAACCAAAAAGGAGTAACACAACATATCATATCTTTGGATAGAGAAATAAGCTACTAATTAAGATTAATCCATTAAAGGTCTCAGATTTAGATTCTGGTTACCGCAAAGACGGAGAAAGCAGTTGAAGAACTGGAAGGAACACGAAGACTATCAGTCTTGATCAAGAAATAATCTTCGCCTTTCCTAGATTGAGCAGCTTGCCCGTATCTCACAATCGGTTTCTCCATTTTAGCAGCTCTCGACTCTCTGCTTATCAGAGCAGCAAGAGGAACAAGATTCTCATGATGTTGATGATGCTGATGATTACGCCTCTTTCCTTCTCTAGACGCCATTACAGCAGCTTCGTAGACCAGAGAAGACCTTAAAACAATCTCAAATCTTAGAACCCAGTACTAAAATAACAATCTTTTAGAGCCAAGCCATGAATTTGTTGTAGCTAAGAACCCGTAGCAATCGGGTTTCCTCAGAATCGAACTTGAAGCTACAAACTTGACCTGCAAATATCAAAAGACGAAGAGCAAATCTGAATCAAGAAGTAAAATATTCGGTAAAGAAAGTAGCTTTTTTACTTGTATGAGAAATGGGTTGTAAAGCAAAAGACTAACTTAGGGATTGTGTGTTCTTCTTGCCTCTCTTTGTTCGGCAAAGAAGCGAGAGAATGTCTGTCTCGCGATTTTCCGGTGGCGAAGACAACAACAAGTGCATATCTGATTCAGGCAAACAAACACAGATAAGGACAAAAGAGTAGAAGAAATTATTAAAGAATTTTCCGAAGGGCGAAGGAAGCTCCTCGACGCGGAGAAAGAAACGCGTAATGGTGCTGACTTGAAATGAATTGTAAAAAATAAAACCCCAATAATTCAATCAAATTATATTCATTAATTATTTTTATTTTTTAAAGTTTCGGTTTCCTCACGAATGATTAGATATAACTTTTTAGTTTAAATGTCCCATTGCAGAAATGCATAATGGTAGTCACATCATTATTTTTTACAGCAATGACAATGAGGTTCAAATCTAGCATCATTAAAGTCACTAGACAAAAAAAAAAAATTCCCATTGCTATAAAAAAAAAAAAGTCTCGGTTTGCAATTTTCGTTCATTTTAATTTCGTTTACTACATACTCCGGAGTATTAGAAAAACATTACCATTCTTGTATTCATATTAGCAAGCATTTTAATTTTCGGAACTTTTTGTATAGGTACTATTGTACAAATTCAACTGAGATCTAACTATTTTCTTCATCAGATTGAACTATTTTTTATAAAACGATTTATCATATACATAACCTAATTAACATAGAGAAACGCTGTTAGAAAATGAAAACGTACAGTTTACTGAAATGATAATTGAGTGTATTTATTCTTGTTTGATGTAAGACGATAATTACGTTTTGGGCTTTTCTTACATGATAGGCTTGGGTTTTATATTGAGCCGAATACTCAAGGACTATAAGTGAGAATCTGAAATGGGTTTATTAGGTGATTACATAAAATGCTAAAAAAAATTCTTAAATATACATTCTCATTATTCGAACAAATATTTTAATTTTTAACTTTTACTAGGGATATCTCGAGTATATTATTTATGGGTTTATTTGCTATTTTGATATGAGAAATAATGTATTATGATAATGTTTGTATTTTTTTTATAGATCCAACACTAATTTGATTCTTTTACTTAAGCGATTGACTTAAATCTATGAATTGTCCATGAAAATATCCAGTACACAGTAGCAAATTTTCTCTTATTTGTGAGTGTGCAGTGTTATTGTGATAGATGAAGCTCACGGAAGTTTTATTTTGATCGATGTAAAATAGTTAGTGAATGTTAAAAAACTTGCACATCATATAAGCTTTTAAAATTTCGACTGTGCGCTTTCAAGTTCCTTCTGTTTTTGATTATGAACAGGTTGCATCTACTCAACTTCTCATAATGATGCAACCATGTTTTGGAGCGGAGTATGAAGATTTGGAGCTTCTTGCCGTGTTTCATTGGTTCTCTGAAGAATATTCCGGTTCTAGTCATCTAGTTCTGTTTTCCTTTGGCCTCAAATCTAGATATAGCCTATATCTTGTGGCGATTAAGTGCAAAAAGTAATAGCTATCAAAAGTAGCAGTTTCACGGTGGAGATTGGAGAATTTTTCGATAAGATTAACCGGTGGTGGAATTCTCCGGCGATAAGATTTGCGCCGAGTTGGTGATGAGGTGTCCAGTAAAACGTTTGAGACTACTTTGAAGCAACCACGTTGCACTTACATGTGTTCGTAAACTGTAGTACTTATCTTTATTTGTGTACAACTAGAGGGTTTACTGGACTTCACTTTGTATTGTTCCATTGTCCGTTCAGCCTTTTAATGAAAATGTCGGATGACCAAAAAAAAAGTTTTCAAAATTTGGCATTAGGATCATATCCTCGTTCAAAGACAAAACATCAACGTTGAGTTTATGGTGAACGCCCACGTGGGATGTAAACGACTATGTTGTTACCAGACATTTGCTGCAGTTTGAAAAGATGGTAAAATCTGTCGCCGACAACAAATTTAGCAGAGGCGAGACTCATGCACTATCTTCTTGAGCTGTGTGCTGTGATGATGTAGTTCTCGGCAGCAAGACGTCATCGCAAACGAACAATAAGGCTTTCTTCTTCGTCGGAATCACCCGATCATATTATTAAGAAATTTGTGCCAAGACTCGTCTCGTTTATCAGTTCTTGAGAGATTTTAGGGTTTAAACTTTGCGGAAGATGAGGGAAGAAACTAGGAACTCTACTGTTGATTCCGGAAGCATTAGAGATACCATTTGCAACGCCGGTGCCGGAGCCGCCGCTGGTTAGTTTTCGATTATTTCAACTGTCTTCTTTTCTTCAGGTTTTTTCTCGATTCTTGGTTGATGTGGAACTTTCAGGTGCAATCGCTGCAACTTTTGTCTGCCCATTGGATGTAATCAAGACAAGGTTACAGGTTCTTGGTCTTCCGGAAACTGGAAGAGGTATAAAGACAATTTGATGGGAATCTATTCATATAACAAGAAAATTCTCAATAAATCTTTCTCTTTTGAGGATTTGTGTATGCATGCTCTTATCATCTGTAAAATCGCGAGGTAGTGTGATCATTACAAGCATAGGGAATATACTAAAGAATGAAGGTCTTAGGGGGATGTATCGAGGCCTTTCACCAACTATCATAGCTCTCCTTCCCAATTGGGCTGTGAGTTTCCACTTGCTTATTGGTCTTTCTGGTCTCAGTGGCACAGGACTTGACCTTCCTCTCTTTGTTACTTATGATCAATCAAATGGCATTCGAGGTCTTCGTTTATTTCATTGTAACAGATACTGTGACGTCATTCGCAGGTATACTTCTCTGTTTATGGAAAGCTAAAAGATCTGCTCCAGTCAACCGGTTGGTACTCACTACTCAGTGCTTGCCAATATTTTTTTTTTGCTTTATTCTGCTTAGTTTTGATTTCTTTCATCTTGCATGTCCGTTAATATTCTCGTGATAGATGGAAAGCTAAGTATTGGGGCGAACATGGTAGCTGCTGCTGGTGTTGGAGCCTCCACATCTATTGCAACTAATCCACTTTGGGTTGTCAAAACAAGACTAATGGTAAGTTTTGTTACTCACACGCTTATTTGTTGTTTCTTTGATTTCAGTTAAGTCTCTAGTTTCTTTTCTTTTGTATTGTGTCTTAAGTCTCCTGTTATTTCTCAGACACAAGGAATGAGACCAGACGTGGTACCTTATAAAAGCATATTGTCTGCATTTAGAAGGATTAGTCGGGAAGAAGGATTCCGAGGGTTGTACAGGTCAGTATCTCCAATGAAGCTTGAAAATCAAGAAACCGCAGCTAAAGTATTTAACTTTATTAATATTTGGGTTGTTACTTGCTTTGTGCTGGAACAGTGGCGTTTTACCTTCTTTGGTGGGAGTAAGCCATGTTGTGATTCAGTTTCCAGCATATGAAAAGATTAAGCAATACATAGCGAGCGCTGGTAAGCAATGATCTCTCCCTAATTTGCTCATGATCTCACTGCTTTCTGATCATAGTTTCTCAGGTAATACAAGTGTGGACAAGTTAAGCCCCGGGAATGTCGCTGTCGCTTCTTCAATCTCTAAAATAATCGCCTCTGTATTAACATTTCAGGTTGTTAGGTCTAAGCTTCAAGAGCAAGGGCAAGTAAGAAACGTAGAGGCTCAGTATTAGGGAGTCATTGACTGCACCAAGAAGGTGTTTAGAAATGAAGGGATTCCCGGGTTTTACCGAGGCTGTGCCACGAATTTACTGATGACAACACCTTCAGCAATTATTACATTTACATGCTATGAGATGATGCATAGGTTTCTTGTACTAGTGTTTTCTCCAGAGAAGGAAACACCAGAAAGCCAAAGTCAGAAGAAACAGAAAGTTTAGTTAACCTTGAAGAAGAACACATAGACTTGGGTTTGAGAGAATCACAAGACCAAATTAATTAAAAAAACCAATAGTGTACAAAGGCTTAACCTTTTATAAGCACAAGATCAAATTAATATATATGATAGTCTTTCCCTTGTGATGATATAGTTGTAACCTTTTTTAAATCTATTTCTATACAAGTAATCAAAATCAAATGTGTTTTGGGCCACTTGATGAGAAAATGTTATGTAAATGTAAGTAGTGTTCGTCTTCATTAAGAATTCAAACATAAGATTTGATGCCAAGATACGATATTTGATTTTTTTTTTTTAAACATTTGTTCGATTTGTTCATATAGGAAACTTATTGTTTCAAATGTCACATAAGAAAGAAAAGAAAATTAGTATCATTACTCGGTAATGGTACCAAGCTTAGGACGCCAAGCTCGCTGGAGAAGACGCTTGCTGAATCCGAACCAAACCGGTGACGCTGCATCGGACACCAATTGTGAACTAGCAGCTGCGTTCATTTTAGCTGCCATGGCTACAAGAACTTCTTCTTTTGTTTTCCCCTTCGGTCTCTCTATCTCTTCTTCTTCTTCCTCTACAGGAGACGAAGAGACGAATAAGTCTCTCAGTTTGCGTCCAGCTATGTCCTTGTCAGCCGCCAATGAGCGGCTCTGATGAATGAGCGGCTGCTCTCGGCGGCTTGGCGATCTAAGACTCAGAAGCATCTTTAAGGTTGTCTTCTTACGACGAAACTGTACCAACGGACTTGGACTTCGTGTCGGACTTTGTGCAACTCCACACTGCGTCGCTAGGAACTTGAATCTCTGCAGCGTCGCCATGGACTTGGGAATTTGGAAAATTTGTGTTAATAATAATGGTGCCTCGTTATTATAGCTGCTTCAAGTGAGAATTAAACCTCACACGGCAAAAAACGTTGTCCTTCTTATTCTTTTGAAGCAGTCTCTCTTCTCAAAAGTGCGTGCTTTGAATGGAACCTTAAGGACGTAGTTTCCAATGAAATTCCAAATGTGTCATTATTGATGGTCTTTGCAGAATATTTGAAAAAGAAAAAAGTGTTTATTTATTCTCTTTTCTTTCTCATGTTGTTGCACTTTTACTTTCTTCAGTGTGCATAGAAGGAATCGTTTGCTCTGGTTTTTACCCCCTTTTGATAGACAAAAGAAAAAGAAAAAGAAAAAGAAAAATGAAAAATAATGTGAGAGCTGATGAGAGCCACGTGTTTCTGGTCTTAGATTTATCTTCACAGCTTTAAAAATTCTTGTCTTGTTACTGTGTTTTTAGAATGAGACAATAGGACCTTTTGTGATTTTGGTGACTAGTAGTTATTCATATGCCATTGATTTGTAGAAAAGTTCTCCATATGAATAATAACAAACAAATAAACACACTCTTATTAGACTTCATATTGAGATCCGTGTAGAAATTGTGGCTTTGAATATAAACGCATTTTTATTAAGATTTTTGGGTGTTTTTACTCCAAACTCTAAACACAGATCTAGGAATGAATGAATTTGAGTCTTGTAAACTCCTCGATTAGTATCATATATTGAATAGTTCATTTATTACCGACCGAGGGTGTGTGGTATTTGTATACTAGGAAGCCTCGTGGTCGTTTTAGTTTCTTTTTGGTCATGACATATGTGCTCCTCATTATTGATTGCCTTTAGTTCTTGCAAAACTTCATCCATTGTTGATGTCATCGCCTTGTCTTGTGGCAAGCTTTGAAAAGCCAACTTGGCCACCATTCCCGCAGTTTTCCTTACCGCTTCATCCGTCAAGTAGCCTAGATTTTGATCGATCATTTAATGTGGAGAGACTGATTTCGCATTTGCAACAACATGATTTAGATATATTTGGTCAACAAGAACAATCCCAAATTGTTGTATACTTTACATGGTAGTACTAAAGATGTTCAGGATCCATCTAGTGTCTAATATCCTGTTGGGCTATTGAAACAAGGGTTATATATCTGTGGAAGAGAGCGTTGATAGCCCGAAATTCACAACTATGACAATTTCTTTTTAAAAGAAATTTGCAGCAATTTTGATATCGGTAATTTGTTATTATTTAATAGATATTGTATTTGTTAGTCAATCAATCCTCAAAATGATATGTTTTCAACTGATGTGCTAATTGTATAAATCGTTTAATAACATTTGAAACTGCTACTGTCCGTTTTTATAAACTTACATATCCGCTGTGTTTAAACTAGTCAAATTTTAAATATTTTAATGGAGAGTTTATTTTATAGTTTTTTTAACTTTTGTTTTTTTTTATATTGAGATTTTATGGTTTTTAATTGTGGTTGTTGGTTGTTGTTGTTTTTAGTAATTTTCTGTTTTTTATGCTGTTTGTTCAATCTTTTATCAAAAATAAAAATAATATAAAATTTGACAATGTCAATTTTGTTGAGTTTTTTATCTGAAACATGACGTTCTGTATCATATATGTCATATTTTGCTACTATTATTTGATTAAAGAAAACAAGTTTTAGGACTATATAAACTATCTATTATGTTGAAATTTTTTTTATCAATTATGTTTCGATCATTTATTTGATTTGATTCTTTTTAAGAAAAAAAATGGATGACCAAGTTTAGACATACATAATACAAAAAAAAAAGTTCGTAAGTAATTTAAACAAACAAATAATTGGATATACAATCATTAATTAGATAGCGAATACATATAAAATATATGATAATTCAGACAAAATAGAACGGATCGATAAGTAAATATCACGAAAATTCTGAATATATATATGTGTACGTTGGCACTATACATTTTTTATGAATATGATGAAAACATATTCACTATTCACTGAAGTTTTAAAAATCAGATTTTCTACGTTTACTTTAAATGGCTCTAATTTGTCTTTCACATTTTTCTCCAATTTTTTTTAACCAAAATAAAAATTGGATGTTTTTTCATCTTATAAATCATAAGTTAATAACTCAAGAATGTTTTATCAATTCAAAAAATATATTCAAAAACATTTAACTTATTCAAAGAAACCGTAAATTTTGGAGTCAAAATTAATGTGTAAAGTATGTAGTTTGTATGAGTTATGTTGTATAATTGTGGTTACTTTTGCAATTCATTGCACCTATCTACCTGAGGTTTAAATTTAATACCTCACAATATTAAATAAGATATTAAAACTAATAGTTGACAAAAAAAATATATGTAGTTAGACTAAAAGCAAAATCGTCAAACGCCAAAACACCAATTAATCAGTCAAGACATAAACCGATAGTCCACGGTCCCACCAGTGTTTTATGAGATTTAGAGTGTGATATTCATAGATTTAACCAATCTATATTAAGCAAATGGAATTATAGTACGTATCTTTGAGCTACATAAGTACCAAATATATATTACTATAAACACAGTTTTTTTGTTAACATAGTCTAGTGATTTTAAAATCTTTTTTAACATTGTGGAGTGTTGGATTCGAACCTCAGACATGTATCATGAATTTCAGAGATAATCATTATTATGTTACATGATTCTGACCATAAATACAGTTTAAAGTCGACATCGTTCTAGTCTGTTTAATTTATTTTATTTAGTGCTATTTGGGTTGGTGTTAATTATTAAATTATTGTTACCTTTGTTTTTGAGGATATTTGTATAATAGGCTATATTTTTCATCCTTGTGATATGCTTATTTACACAAGGTTCACGACTCACTTTATTTTGATTGTTTAATGGTTATATTAATCAAAGAAAATGTTTTTTTTACAGGGGATACATTGACTAAGCTAAAAACAAAAGAGGAAGGATTTCATTTGCGGAGGAACAAAGACATTTGATTTGCAAGGATGAACAGTTGGGTTTTTGGGTTCAATAGCCTCTTTTGAAAATATGTTGGCCCAACTCTGGAACCTTTTCCCAACTGTCAAATTGGTGGCCTCCCTCTCCCTGGGCATTAAAATTGGAACCGAAAAACCAAACCAGAACCGATCCGAAATAACCGGTTTGGTTCGGTTTTAGTTTTAACATAAATACATATTGGTTCTTAAAATTTAGATCCACGGGTAACGGTTCGGTTCCGGTTATTACCCGAAAACCGAATATCCGAACCGAATACCCGAAATTACTAACCTAAATCCCTAATCTAATTTAGATAGGTCGGCTTTGGTGGACTTTTGGTTATTCGGCAAGTCGGGACGCTTCCACTCCACTGTCTGCACGGTCTGTCTTCGTCGAGACTCGAGCTCGAGACAGAGACTCCTCGTTACTCCTTTAGTCCTTTATACTTCTTCAACTCCTCTTCTATTTATTTTCTTCTCTCATAATTCATAAACCTGGAATCTCACTCTCTCCGTAGCCGCCGTCGATTGTCTTCCTCGGCTGCATCCGCTGCATCAAGGATTCAATCAGCGGTATGTTTCACTTTCTTCTCCATATGTATGATTCAATTTACGGGTTTTTGTGTTGTTAACTTGTGAAATTATTCATGTATATGATTCGATCTGCTTCCATCTCTCATATGTGTTTGTGTGTGTTGGGAATGTGGATTTCTTTCACCATGGTGTGGTTTTTAGCTTGTAAAAAATGAACGTCGAGTTGATTTTGTCCATTCCATTACTTGAATTTTGTTAGTTAAATTGAGATGATGATGCATTTTTGGAATCATTATGTCATTTGTTGTGAGTTTTTCTGCAGATGGCTTCTACTCAGGAACCAATAAACATACCAAAAAATGGAGAGGATATTGATGTCGAGGATATAATTGAGGAGACAGATGATGAAGTAGAGAGTCTAGAGACTAATCCGACTCCTGATACAGCTGCTGGTAACGGGAAAGGGAAAAGGAAAGCTGCAGTGAAAGTTTCACATAAGGATAGAAAGAAAACAAGATCATTCATTTGGGATCACTATGCAAGATTAAAGAATGATTATAACAGGTGTTGTTGTAATTATTGTGGGAAGAAAATTTCTTGTGCAACCTCATCAGGCACCTCAAATCTGAGGAAACATCTCCTGGTTTGTAAAAAGTATTTGGCATGGAAGGCTACTAAGATTAATAGCCAACATGTTATAAACGAAGAAGCTGATGGTCTTTATTTAGGCAAGGTTTCTGAAATTGTCTTTTATAGATAGTTTTGCGTTCAGACATTTCTGCAACAAATGCAAGCTTCACAAGCCTCATTCTCGAAGAACAACAACGAGGGACATCGTGGAGATGTATGTAAGAAAGAAAAAACTTATGAAGAAGATTCTTGGTGGAAATAAGCAGAGGTTATCACTTACTACTGATATTTGGGTAGCTCCCAACACTGGATCAAGCTACATGGTGATAATTGCACACTTCGTTGACACTAACTGGCAATTGAAGAAACTAATTATTGGATTTAAGAATGTTAGTGATCACAAAAGTATGACTATAGCGGCTGTTCTTAAGGAATGCTTGGAGGAATGGGACATCAAGAGGGTCTTTTGCATCACAGTGGATAATGCAACCGCAAACAGCAATGCCATGGAGATTTTGAAAGAAGAATTCATTGAAGTTAATGGAGAAGAATCAGTGGTGCTTAATGGGGATTATCTACATGTAATGTGTGCAACTCACATTATAAATCTCATTGTGAGAAATGGATTGCAAGAAGTTGACAAGAGTGTTGCCGTTATTCGGAATGGGATTCAGTTTGTAAGGTCTTCTACACCAAGGCTAAAGTCATTCCAGCTTCGTGTTGACATAGGGAAGATAACAAGAGGAAGCCTACCATTGGATTGCAAAACAAGGTGGAATTCAACATTTCTTATGTTGAATAGAGCTATGGACTTCAAGACAGCGTTTGATAAGATGATGGTTGAGGACAAGCCGTATAATGACTATTTCCAAGAGAGATTTAATGGAAAGAAGAGACATGGACCACCTGCCAGAGATGATTGGGAAGCAATAGACAGGTAATACTAAAATTCATCAACTTCCTTTTAATTTCAATACTCTTGTTCAATTTGATTATGTTTGACAGGATAGGTTCTTTAACTTCTTTACATTACTTGTCACAGGTTTATTAACTTCCTTGTCATATTCTACCAGTCAACTCTTGTTCTATCAGCTACTAATTCAATTTGCTCATACAAGTGTTACAATGAGATAGTCAGCATTTAGTCAGCCCTCATTGCAATGACGTGCCAAGAACATGATGAAGAGTTAAAGAAGAAAGCCACAGCGATGATGACCAAATTAGGTAAGTATTGGGATCCTTTTGGGGAAGAAACTGAGATGAATAGGATGGTTATAGTAGCTAGTGTGTTTGATCCTAGGAATAAGATAAAGTTTGCTCAGCTTTTTGTTGACCAATTATATGGAAAATATAGTTTGAAGGCTAAGCAGATGCATGATTCAATCATGAAAATTCTGAAGAAGTTGTTTGATGAATACAACACTAAGCATAGTAGTTCTCTGAACAGATCAACAAGTGCATCGTCATGTTACTCGAATACTTCTTCTCAGTCACATGAAGTTGGATCATCCTCATCTTCTCAACCAAAAGCTCGACCAGGTAGAATAGACTTCTCTGCTCGTTTAGGCTTTCAAAAAATGGATGTTGTTTACAAAGAGATGGTACAAGAAACAGGATTTCAAGAATCAACAACAGAGCTAGAGCTATACTTGGCAGAAAATGTGGAGAGTCCAAAAGTTTTTTCAGGCACGGAGTATGATGTTCTGTCATGGTGGATGGTTAACACCAAGAAGTATCCTATTCTTTCACAAGTGGCGAAGGATGTACTAGCAATGCAAATTTCAAGTGTTGCATCCGAGTCTGCATTCAGCACAAGTGGTCGTATATTGGATCCAACAAGAAGTTGTTTGACACATTACACCATTGAAGTATTAATGTGTACTGAACAATGGTTCAAGTGTGAGATACAAATGAATAGCAGATGATCAATTACCATTGAACAACTGCTTGAGGACATTGAAGACCAAGATGAACTTGGAAGAGGTAATTCTAACTTCAAATTATTTTTAAGTTCTTGTTTACCTTTTCACTTCTTGTTTATAACTTAAAACTTCAAACTATCTTCTAATCATTAACTGCAGAGTTTGGAGAAATCAATTTGGAAGAAGAATGAATCTTGACTATAGTATGTTGTAGTAAGATCGTTGTTTTATTGTATTTGATTGTGTTATGTAAGATTACAATCAGATTAGGCTTCAAGACATAAGATTGTTCATTGTTGTTTTTGGATTTTACGGGTATGTATTCGGATTTCAGGTATTTTTTTAATTTCGGATAAAATTAGACCCAATTTTTTATATACCCGAAATATTTCGGGTAATTTACGGGTATTCAATTTTGTATCCGAATCGAACCGAAACTGACAAGAACCGAACCGGAACCGAACCAAAAAAATTGAAGTATCTATTAGATCCTAAATCTAAAAAATCGAATACCCAAAACCGATCAGTTCTTATCCGGAACCGAACCGAATACCCGAATGCCCAGGACGAGGCCTCCCCTTTCAGTTCTCTCAAAAACATTCGTTAGTTAATCATTTTCATATATCTTATAAATTGACTTTCCTTGCACTTTCACTTAGCCAACATGCTTCTCAACTTGATTCCACATTATTGCCATGCATATTAATCAAATCACCATCATCACATCATTATCATACAGAAAAAAATCACTTCACCTGTTATTCTTTACTGAGAGGTCAAGAAAATTCGTTAAATAATTGAGGTTCCGAGTGGTTACTCCATACAAAGCGTATCAAAACCGATAGACCTATTTTTGTTCATTCCATTCACTCTGATGCATACGTAAAGTAACCATTCAAAGTTTTAATCAGTTAACAATTTTTTTTAATCGCTACGCATTCAATAAAAACATCATATAAAATGAAATAGATAAATGTTAATACTTTTTTGAATTTTATGTGTAACTTTTCATTCTACATATATAAAGATAGATGCTTAAAATTATATATATTAAACAAAATGAATCTTAAATACTGCGTATACTTTTTACATTAATGTTGCATTTCATATGTTAAATATTGTCTTAATCATAAATTAATGATTTTATGAGAAATATCCCTATAACTAATAATAGAACATAAAAATCCATTCAAGAATTCAATATTAACACATTAATTAATGTAACCCATTTAACTCAAAAACTTATTGTTCAATCCCTTTTATTCATTTAGTATTAGTAGTTAAACAAAAAATAATCAATTTCACTAATAAACGGACTGGATCGAGTCTAGTCACCATTTTGACACATTCGGTGTGTAAGGGTAATGTACCATCAATGAAAGGATAAGCTTAATTAGCTGTTGAAAATTCATATCTTCAAAATATAAGTTGCACTAAAATATCTAACCATATCCGAAAAATAAAAACCAAATAAAAAATTTAGCAAGTAAAACAAATTAGAATTTGCTTTGAAATCTTTTGTAGAACACACAAGATTTAAGTCAAGATGAAAACGTAACCGGATCGATAAATCCCCTAATTAGCTAGTAAGTAAAGATTCGATCAGATGATGTTGCCTTCTAATAGAAGAAACCGTGGCGTGCATCTAACCATAAAAATTTAATTGTGATTCATTTGGACCAAATCTATCTCCAGCTCATGCTTGTAGGAATCACCTTGTAAACTAATCGCTATAAATGCTTTTTTTTGTTTTCCCGCTCGTTCAGGAGAGACACGTGGCAGGAAATCTGTGGTTAACATGTCTTTGTTCTTACAATACGAAATTATCTCAGACCGGGTCCACAACAGTTTCTAGCACCTCTCCGGCTTTCCGTTTTATCTGTTTTAAAAATAAATCCTATAAAATTTTGTAATTTAAATATAATTTAATATAATTTCTAAAATTGATTATTGTACCATACTTTAAAAGATAAGATATGTTATGTAGACTGTAGATTTAGTTACCATATATATATATATTATATATGATAGTCAAACTTACTTACTTTATATTTTTAAAAATATTTGTAAAATAATATTCATGTATTTATAGTAGAATTTCCTTTATAGATAATGATAAGAAAAATAAATGCATATGGGAATAAACAGTTGTCATATTTTATGAGTTGTCATATACTAATATATATATATATATATATATATTGTTAAAAATATATATAGAGCGTATTATTCTTAAAAACAAAAAAAGACAAAAAAATATATGTTCTCTGAGGACGTTAACAAAATAATAATGATCCTCTTAACAAAGTAACCACCAACACAATTATTTTGGACGCCTCAAATCCAAACCTCATTTCAATAATTGTGAAGAAAAAGAAAAGGCAAATAAAAAATAAAGCTATATTGTGGTAGGTGGTTCGAACTACTCATGTATTTATGATTTTAATTACTAAAATAACACCAAAACAAAAACAAAACAAGAAACAAAAAAAAACAAGAGAACAATTATTTATTGTGGAAAACGATTCAGATTCCCACGAGATTTGGGACATCTTATCAGTTCCCTCTCATTTTCGAACCACAACTTTTATCTTCATGCGACCATAGTTTTAGATTTATTTGAACCTGAATTTATATTTTTCGTCCTATTTCCCCATGATTTCAGTTAATCGTGGTTTTGTTATGGAATCGACTGGTTTAGGATCCAAACCATATCTGATATCATATGAATTCGGTTTTAAATCAAAATCAAAATCAATTTTACAAACCAAAATACCAATGAACCATTTTTGCAAACCAAACCAAAATCCTTAATACAGTAGTTGAATAAGCCAAATAAAGAAAAACGATGTTTGAAACTGATTAGAAATTTTCACCTACTGTTTTAATCACATCGCTTCTGTTTCATTTTTCCTTCGATTCTAGGGTCTCCGATTTGCTTTCAGTCTAATAACGAGAGGGGAAGGAAGAGTAATTAAAACCTCAAAAAAGTTAAAAAAGTTTCAAAAATCCAAAAAGAGAATGGCGCAGGTTCAACTTCAGGGTCAGACTGCGAATGGCTCGAGTGCGGCTATCACGTCTGTCGCGGCGCCGGCAGCGGGAGCAGCGGCGACCCAGTTCGGTACGACATCACTTTATGTTGGGGATCTGGATTTCAATGTGACAGATTCGCAGCTTTTCGATCGTTTAGCCAAATGGCGAGGAGAGAGATTAAGGATTTTGATTTGGTTTGTAAAATTGGTTCATTGGTATTTTGGTTTGTAAATTTTATTTTGATTTTGATTTAAAACCGGATTCATATGATACCAGATATGGTTTGGATCCTAAACCAGTCGATTCCATAACAAAACCACGATTAACTGAAATCATTGAGAAATAGGACGAAAAATATAAATTCGGGTTCAAATAAATCTAAAACTATGGTCGCATGAGAATAAAAGTTGTGATTCGAAAATAGGAGGAAACTGATAAAATGTTTCGAATCTCGTGGGGATCTGGATCGTTTTCAGTGGCGGAGAGATAATAGTTTATTAATGGTAGACACAGAAAATCCATGGCAGAGAGCTGACTCAATTGTGATTGTTACCTTATCTTTCCCACTTTTTCCGTACGTGTGCCCACAAAACTCTCACCCTTATCCACTAATTATCTGACACGTCATCTCTATCTCTCTCTCTCTCTTCCTTCACTTTGCTCTTTATAAGACTTACTTCATCTCTTGCTTTCAGCCCTCTTCTTCTTTCTCATCTCAACCATTTTCTCTTTAACAAAACCAAACCCTAATTAGTCTTTTTTTTCCTCTGCTAAAAAGTTCTCAGCCATGGAGGTTCCGATGATTAATAGAATAAGGGATTTCGAAGTGGGGATAAACACAATAAACGATCCGTCGTTTCTCTCTCGATCTGTTTCTCTTTCCGGTATCGGAAAGCTACACCAAGCTTACGGTTTCTGGAAATGGGGAGCTTTGATTATCGCTTTCCTAGCTTATTTCACAAACTTCATCACTAGAATCAAGTGTTTAGTTGTTAGGTTAAGAAAAATCGATGTCTCTATTTCTTCTCCAACTCTTTTCGACGATTACGACAGCGACTCCGATGTTTCTTGTTCTTCGTCGGTTTCTTCAAATGATGACGATGACGATAACGAAGAAGAAGAAGAAGATGTTGACTCGATTTATAATCGGGGATGGGTCAACGGAGGGTTCCGCGTGAGAGGATCTGATTATTACAATAATGATGATCAGGGACAAAATGGGACTTTCACTTGTTTAAATGGTAGCTTCGGAGATTTGTTCTCGTGGCCGGATCTCGGTGGGATCGGATCGAGTGGAGTCGTCAAGCTTTGGGATCATTTAGATATAGACGGCGGCGACGAGGGCGGAGATGATGATAGACGGAATAATGTGGTGGCATCGTTTCTCAGGAACTATAGCTCCTCTTCGCCGTCGTCGGTTTTACTGACGGCGGAGAAGAAAGGTAACAACGCCGTCAAAGTGGAGGCGTGTGATCCACGCGCCGGTTTTCGGATGCCGGCGTTGCTGGCGGAGTGGAGGCAGCCGGAGAGGCTTCTCGGGAATATAATCGGAGTCGACGTCGGCGACGTGGAGAAGATATATGTCAGGGATGACGTCAGTGGGAAAATCGCCGTGGGAGATTTGAGGAAGTTTAACGGTGCGTTGACGGACTTGACGGAATCGGACGGTGAGACTTGGTGGGAGGCTGACGTCGTTATCGCGGATGACGGTTTCGTTGACGAGAAGCGGTGATTAAATAATAATTAAGATTTGATTGGACGGTTGCGTCTATAAATTAAGGACGGCGAAAGATTCAAACGCGAAAATGTTTAAAACGAGAACGACGAACGTTTTGTAAATAATTTGTCTGTTTGCTTCTCTTCCATTTTTATTTTAAAATTTGAATAAAATCAGCCTCATATGATTTTACAAGAAAAAAATTTATAAAAAATGATTACAAATTTTTTCCTGTGTTTGGTTGGTCGGTTACTTCACTTGAAGTTAGTGGCTCAATAATGGAAACCAACAATATGGCCGGTTGCGAGTTTATGGAGTAATAATTAAAATATATGGGGCAGAAACCACAATGGTTAAAAAACAATTTTGAATATAATGTCGTGAAAAATATGGCCACTTCTGGTGGAACATATAGCTGAAAAAATGGTAGAAAAATAGTTCATGAAAAGAAAATGAGAAAATAATACAAGTATATTTTTTTTTTGTTATTCATGAGAAAACCAAGACACGTGAACAATACAAGAAGAAGAAATTCCAATACATGTGGGAAAATATTTACAATAACTATCATTTTCCACTTTTTTCTTGAATTCCTTTTGTTTGTTTTTCTCCTCTAATTGCAACGCTACTCACACTATTTGTGTTTTTAGTACTAATAAAGTAGAAACTTGAAAAACTTAAGTTAACCAACCAGACTTTACCAAATATTATAGTTATATTACTTCATTTTTTATTAAAGATATTTAGTAAGTTAAAAAAATTTAAAGGGAAAATTGACCAAAAAATAATAAATTATCATTTTAAATAAAAAATTCAAACTTACAAATGTATCATTTTAATCTTCAATTTTCAATTAAACATAAAAAATTCATATTTTCGTTGACCAAGCCATTCCAAATATACTGTTAACTAAAATATAAGGAATTTACATATGCTTGTTTCATTTAAGGAATTTTGCCAAAAAAATCCTCAAGTTTAGAAAACTATGTAGTAAGCCATTTTAATCCCCAATTATTAGCTAGGCATAAATAAATCACTTATTTTTGTTAACCAAATCATGTTCTTTTTTTTTAACACAAAAACCAAATCATGTTCTATACTTGCTTAGTTTAGTCAACAGCTAAAATCTTATTTACATATATATTTAATATTAGCAACCTAATTTTTCATGCAAATCCTTAAATCGTAGTCACATTTTTCCTAAATCCCTAACCTACTTTTGTGACCAAAACATTTCACATATTTGTTTAGTCAATCACTTATATTATACATCTCTAATATAATTTGACATAATCTTCATGCAAATCTTTAAATTATTATTTTTTTCTTTAAATCATTTATTCAAAATATAATAAATGTTTAACTGCGACTTAATAAAATCACATATTTTAGCATTCATATCCACACTTAATGCAATTCCTCATATGAATTAGGTTGATTATATTAAAGATGTTTATTTCCGGTAGGAGATTTTTGTGGTTCACTAAACACGTATCCAGAATGTAGAATAAGTGATTAAAACTGTTTATTGAATAAATGGGGATTTTTATTAAAGATTAAAATTAAAGATTTTTTTGGCAACAATGAAATTGAAATCTAAAAGGTTTAACTAACCATTGTGGAGGCACAGAGTCAATGTACACAATTTTCTCTGGTAGAAGTCGTGCACTCTATGCAAAGTTGTTCGCTCTCGTGTTCGACGTCTCTGGATTGAATGAGATCTTTATATCTCTGAAATTGTTTTTAGTTTTGTTGTATTTGTCCAAATGAACTGCAAAAACTGGTTATTCCTCTGGTGAAAACAATATTTTCATGATATCGTAGCAATTCGTTGTAAAAACCGCATTTCGTTTTTGCAGTGTATGTATACATTTCATTGCCCAAATAAGCGTTTTTAGCTCCGTATGTACTGAAGATTGGATGTATCCAATTAAAGATAAAATAACTTATTTATGAATTGAAAATGTATTGGAGATTAAATGCATCGAATTAAAGATTAAAATGACGTATTTATGAATTGATATCTTCTTACTTAAAATAATAAGTTGGGGTTGTTTTCAATTTTCCCAACTTTAAGAGAAAAATGATTTTTATTTTTCCTCTTAATTTAATTAATTGTGAGGTTGGGAAAATAAACCTAACGTGTTGATCGGGAATGCAATAATATTGCATTATTATTTCGGCAAGTGAAAAAATGTTAAATGAGGGAGACTTTGAACGCTTAGTGTTGAACAGTTCTTTGATTTTGGAAGTCACGTTTAATCGATTCGTGTGGTTCACATTATCACGCAAACAACTCTTTTCAAGCAATTAACAAAAAGGTCTTAAGTTTAACATTTTACACAAGATTGCTTGTTATATTATGAGAGGTCATGTTTTGTAAGCTACTTTTCTTGGGAAAAAGATTGAACCAGAGACATAAATAAACAAATGCTATCATATCTTTAGTAATACATAATTACATATTAAAATAGTAATCATTAGATGAACCACTAAACCAATTAGAATTCTTTTTCTTTTTGTCGTCTGTAAATTTTATCAACATAACCGGATAAACTAAGCAGGCGGGTACGATAAAATTTTCTGAATCAAAATCCAAGCAAAGAAAGTAAAATAATTTTTCATCAAACAAAAAGAAGAATCGTTTGGAATTTTGCAAATCTGCTTTCCTATTGCGTGAATAACCATTGTAAAGAGGTAGATATATTTGTCTTCTGCGGTGATGATATATGGTGCTCGTACTTTTCTTGGAGAAGCACGCCAAAAGAGTAATAAGAAAAAATACAATAATAAAGTTGTTGAAAGTGCCTGCAGAGGGAACTGTAGAGTTAAAATCTAAACTAAGGTGGAATATATTTCAGGACTATGATTCTGAAAGTTTTAGGTAAGATATCGGAGTATTAGATCAAGAGGGTTGTGTTTGATACATTTGTGAATAGCTTGTATTTGCTGTATGGTTCTGATTACATAGGTGATAGATATTGATCTTAATAAATTATTTATATGTTTTAATTTTTATTTTTGTATAAAAATTAGTATCTAACATTATTTATAGGTGTATGGTTCTACTGGATTACATAGGTGATAGATATGATCTTAATAAATTATTTATATGTTTTAATTTATAAGATATTTTGGCTAAAAGCTTGAAAATTTATAAAATCATAAATATTTTTATTTTTGTATAAAAATTAGTATCTAACATTTAATTAAAAATATTCTAACCAATATTAAAAATATATTGCAGAATATTAATAATCACATCATATTAAATATGTATATATTAGCATAAACTAATATTGAAAAAATCAAATATAATAGAAAAAAAACTTCTAAAATATCTTATCTAATGGAACCGAAAGAGTAAGAAAAAAAAATCTTTTACAAATTTCGTATTTTTTTACACTTGTCTTTTACTTTATTAAAAGTTTCTACACTTGTCAACGTTCCATTTTTCAACATAATTTGTTTAGAACACAATAGTGCTTTATACAGTTTGTGCGTGACACTTGTCCACACTCCATTTTAAAAACACACATTTTACATTAGAGATGTTCAATTTCGATTTCATTGGTTTTGGTTATTATTTTTGTATTTCCGTTTATGAAAATAATATACAATATAAATATAATTTATTATTAATAGTTTTGTTATATTTCAGTTTCGAATTTGGATTCGATTATTAGGCATAGAAAAACTAAAACTATTTAAACTATATGAGAATATAGTTCCCGTTTTTGGATAGGTTATTTTGGTTTAGTTTATTTATACTTTTTTTTTTGCATAGACCTATAAAGTAAAACGTTAAAAATTTTAAATTGAATATTCATTGTAGTGTTGAAATCATGTATCATAACGTTGGTCACATCTGAAATTCATGACACATATCTAAAGTTCAAATTCAGCATTCGACAATACTAAAGAGATATTAAAATCATTAGATTAAAATGACAAAAAAAAATATACATCATGTTAAAATATAATATAGTTAAATGCAGTGTGGTAGATTTTTTTAACGGACCCTGAATCTTAACGAACATAGAAATATAAGTCATTTGGGCTCAACAATAAGGCCTCTCCTAACAGTGTCAATTTTGGATGAATGAGGTGGACATACTGCACTTATCGACCATTCTCCATAAGTCATAACTATGCAAAAAGAAAAACGACAAGTATACAAATTACAGAAATATTATACTTTCATTAGTTTTGCTATATGAATGTCACACAATATAAATGAAAATTATATAACCTCAACTTGGCTCTCTCAAAATATGTTAAAATATGAATATTTCAAAAATAATGTAACTCATACATATATATACTGATTTACTTTGACTTTGAACGTTCTAATTTTAGATATTTTAAATAAAGAAACTTAAAAGAAAAGAGATGATAAGAACTTTGCAGCTAGATACACTACGACATGGAATCGCATTCTGGACATTTTGGTAGATTCATCACTGCTTAAGACCTCTCTGATCCACGTCAGATACATCTTTCAGGCAACTCCTAAAACTTCAACTCAGCTGGTTCACTTCATTGACAAGCAGGTCCGAAATATGATATATTCTATTCTACAAGCACGAGATACTCGCTACGAAGATGCATTGGAGGTGTAGAATCTCGATGACAGCCGATCCATAAAGCTCATGTATTTTGACTATCTTGCAAAAAAGTTACAGATTTTGTAAAAACGTTTTTTTGGGTTGAATCTATCTAACATTCATTCAAAAAAATAAGAGTGGAACCCATAAAATAATGCTGCCATAATATTTCAATTTTCTTCTTATCTAAAATCAAACACAAAATTTTGCGATTGATTTAAGACGGTACCTCTTCATTTGTTTGCGGTTCAGCTGCAATTGAATTGAGTCGTAGATGTGCAACAGATAAATCAACGTGACGTATTTCCATCTCTAAACGTCATCACTAACTCATCTCAAATAACAAAGATTATTTACAAAAGATTCTACGATATATATGATCGTTATACGACTGAATTAATTGTGTACCAACATTAATTTTGCGACATCATATTGTCCTTTTGTATAATTCAATATTCTTTCATAAATGATCAGTATTCTTATAGAGAAATTTTATATTGGAGACGCCAATTTTCGAGCTTAAATTTTAACAATAAGTGTTGGAAGAAACGGTTCTTTTTGTATTTTCTTTCGAACTGCCATAAAAACGAAAAAAAACAAAATATTCCAAATATTTTACGTTTCAAATCAACCAAATACAGAAATTAAGTATCATTACTCCAAATAATCCTCCACTAAGTGAAACAACTTAAGAACGGATGAACTAAGGAACAAAGGAACGAACAAATAAAAGCATAGCATATCTATATGAAACGGAACCATAGACGTATTTTGAAGGAAGTCCTTTATGAACTTTTAAACCGAGAGTTTAAACCGGATCGGTCTGGTTCGGTGGCAGTTAAAGACGTTGAGTTGGATAACCAAACAGGGTCATCGAGCTTGGCGTGTACAATGGAATATCAGCTAGGCTTTGCCGTTGTTGATGTCTCTCCCAACTTGTATCATCATGATTACCGACGCTAACCTCTTCCGTCGTTAACATAGAAGACGATGATTCGCTGACGTCGTTAGGGTTCCGCCTGCTAATCGCTTCGAGACCCGTGAGCCGCTGAACCAAGGCCATAAAGTTTTCGGCGCGCGTGTGGATCACCTTCGGAGAGTGCGCGTAGATGATTACTGGAGCTGTCCGTCTATGTCGCCGTGACTGTTTCACGACGTTACACGACTTCGTTCTCTTTATGGAATGGGATTCTCCGGCGAGATTTAGCGACGGAGGACGGGAGACACTGATCTCATGGCATCTTGTAGGAATCATGCTGAGTAATTTCTAGAGAATGGGTAAATAGAGATGGTGAAGTAACATTAAGGGAAGGCTGTTAGAGATGAATGAAGTTCTTGTTGATTTGTGTATTCGGACAAGACATTTCATTAAAACGTATATGTTCGAACTATATATGCGTGTAAATATAATTAAACGAAATCATATTATATTGCAGCCAACGATTCTGACCATTGACTTTAGATACGATTAGAGTTATGAAGTAGAACGATCGTTGTCTTTGATTAGTATCATGACATGGCTCAGGTATATCATGCTTATTACTCCCTCCATATTTTTTTAATTGTCGTTTTATAAAAATTCTCGTAGATTAAGAAATCTTGTTAATTGACTATTATAATCTTATCATAAATAATTATTAGTATAATGATTTTGGGTATAATTGGTTTCTGATTTTTATTTACTATAAATAGGGTTATATTAAATGAGGTTATTTTTGGATTTTATTTACTAAAATTGTATTGAAAAATGAGAATGACAGTTAATTAGAAACAAGAAAAAGTTGTAAAACAACAATTAAATAAAAACAGAAGGAGTAATAGTTTAATTTTTCTAAAAGTTCATGGGTTTTTTTTTCTAAAAATTAAACAATTAGATATCTTTTTCTTTTAAAAGTTGTAGTTACAAACTTCTTCTGTAATCTATATATACCCTTTGTAATGTTTTTTAAAAAAATTTATGGTTGTACTGATCGTTTCAAAAATGCTGAAACGAATTTGTAATATAATTTTGATAGAGAGTTCTTTATTTTTGTTCTTTGAATTTTGAATATTACTGGCTGTGACCATGCAAGGTTGGCTGCAGATGGTTGTAACGACTTCACTTCTCTCCCTTGCAAAATTTTAAAATCTTCAAAACTATCGGCTTCTTTTAAATAAACCCACTTACAGTCTGCTATAACCATTAATAATCTATTTGTTCTTCCCAAATTGTTATGTATTATAACGATTATCAACGACATTGTTTCGTTCTGTATATTATATGCATAAACTATATTATTTGAGAAGAATAAACGATGCAACAGAGAATTTTTCTTTTGGGGAACCTAATATCGTAAGACAGAATTTGACTTTTGCGTTATCAAGGCCAATTGAGCTATTTATATATATAATTTTTTTTCTTAGGTATTGACACAGACTACACATACTAGTACCATGTGCATGTATTGAGACAAAACCAGGAAGAGAATCATGATTAAGAATAAGTTGCGTCCTTGTTTGTCTTTACATTTTATATTACAAAAATCAAAATTGAGGTATATTTGTAACAAGTAGGGTAGTTCCGCACAGTTTCCTTACTACAAAGATATATACAAATATTGGTTTCTCTCCACGCAATTAATTATGTAGTATACGATATATAGATAATGTGTACATGCGCCACCACTACTAGAAAACCACCCTATAACCGACGCCCAATATAATTGGAAATCCGTCAAAAATGGGAAGTACTGACGGATAAACCGACGGTTTGAGTCGTCGGTTTTAACTCGTCGGTAATTTCAAAACCGTCAGTTTTAGTCGGTTTTTAACCTACGATAACCGATGGTTACAAAAGACCTGTCGGTTTCCGTCTATTACGCAAACCGTCATTTTCCGTCGATCCTTATTTTTGACAGTTATTGACGGTTTACCAAAAACTTACGGATACTTACGGTTTGTATAAACCGACGGATACGGACGGTATGTAAAAACCGACCGTTACAGACGGTATGTGTAAACCGACCGTTACAGATGGTTTGCATAAACCGACGGATACCGACGGTTAGAATAAACCGACGGTTACCGACGATATGCATAAACCGACGGTTACCAACGCTCAACAATAATTGACGGTTACCGACGGTTTAATTAAACCGACGGTCACCGACGGTTACGGGTAACCCGTCAGTAACCGTCGGTTATATAATTAATTTTTTACAAAAAAAATTATAAAACCCTAATTGTTTATCAAAACCCTAATTGTTTATCAAAAGTCAAAAGCCTTTCGTACAAATAAAATTTTACAATATTAAACTAAATTTTCGTTGTTTAATATCAATGCTGAAACATAGTACAATTATTTAAAAGTGAATTTAGGTATCCAAAACATAAATTTGAGTGGCGAAAATGAATAAAAAAGCAATTTAGAATACTGTAAATATTTATAATAATTTATATGTTAAAATTATATTTTATAACTTTTAAATAATCAAACAAGCAATTTCGAGGATTAAATGATATGTTGACTTGTTATATATACGCTAGAAAACATATATGTAATTGTTATAGTATACATACATATGACAAAATATTTGGGTCGGTAAAAGTTGAATTAGAAACTCAGTCCAAAATAATATTAAAAATGCGTTGTATTAGTTAATAAAATTGACGTCCATTATAATTACGTTCAAAGTGGATCATGAGTTTGATTCATGGTTTTGGACCACTTACGGTTTATTATGTTAAGTACTTTTTAGAAAGTAAATGATAAATGGAAGAGGTGTTGCGTCAATTTCATCTGCTCTTCCATTCACAGTCTAAATTAAAACAAAATTGAAAAAAAAGAAAAATTGTAAAAATGAGCTACATTAAAAACTTAATTGTTTCATTATATTTTTTCTCTTTTTTACCTAATTTTGACTATATTATCTTTGTCTATCTTTTTTTTTGTCAACATAACCTAGTGACTTTAATATCCCTCATAACATCGAGGGGTGTTGGGTTCGAGTGCCAGACATGTGTCATGAATTTCAAAGGTGGCTACCATTATGCCACATGATTCCGACATCCTTATCTATCTAAAAAATATGAAATATAATTTTTTAAAATTATAAAAAATCTCGAAAATATATATAAAAGGAAACATAGTTATATAAATACTTTCTGGTTAATATTTATAAAAATTGATTTTTTAAAAAAAAATGTTCTGTTTTTTGTTCTTCCTAAGTTAGAAAGGAAATTATAGGTAACATTCTTACTAGAATATGTCTTATGTTATTTGCTTTTCGTTCTAGCTTGTCTTTTAAAACGTATTCTACCTTATTGTCTATGTTCTACAATTGGCTAGAATACTTCAAGTTCAATTCTAGCATTTGGTCTATATTATAGGTTCAGTTAAATTATGTATTCTAACTTTTACTATATGTTCTATTCAAACTAGAATACGTTGAATTCTATCCTAACTGTTGATCTATATTCTAAATTTGGTTAAAACACATATTATGACTGTTGTTCTATGTTCTTATATTGTCTAGAATTGATGTTATATCTGTTTGTCTTTGTTCTACCTTAGGTAGAATACATATTATTTCACAATATCTAAGAAAATATTCTCTTAAATATCTTGTTTACATATTGTTTCTTAAATAAATATTTATCTCCCACTATTTTTTCTTTTTCCACTATTATCATCATATGTGATCTTTCTTTTTTGTCTTTAATTAATCATTCTCTATTCTCTTTGTCTTTTTTTACATATTTTTAATTTTATTTAATATTATTTGTTAAATTAAAAACTAAACTAAAAGGTACAAATGAGTTTACATTAATATAAATCATAGTTTCTCAATTTAATAATTAATATGTATAAAAGGAAAAACTAGATTTCAATATAGCATTATTAGCCAATTTTCTCCAAAAAAAAAATCTCGACAAATTTTTTTTTTAATGTTTTTAGGATGAGATATCGAATGGCTGAATTTAGTAGAATACAAACGAGTTTAAAAACAATTGATTTTTGTTGAAATTTTACGGAATTTAAAGTTTTCGTTAGGATTTTATTTAATTTAACAAAATGTCAAAAAAGTGAGAATTGTCTCTTTACAGTTTTTTCATTGCAACTTTATTAAATTCTTTTCAAACGATAATACTATAGTTATTCCAGTAAAACTGAATAACACCAACATCTAGTGGAGTTCAGAAATTAATAAATTGAATAACAAGAAAATTCAAAATAATATGAAAATGACTCAAATACTTAGTGCAATAACATATGAAATTTTTAAAAAAATCATGAAATGCATCATTGAATTACTAGGTAATTTAATAAATAGTCTAATTTATTCAAATTCAATTAAATTTTCTAATTGAATACCTCCTCTTAGATTTTAGGTAATTGCAAAATTACAATTTTGTGTATATCATTTTTCAAAAATACAACTGAAAATGGATAATTTCATGAATACAACTTAAAAATGGATAAATGTACCCTTCATTAAAAATATGTCAACTATCACTAAATTAAAAAACACATAATTACAACTTTTTATAAAGGTTTATTAATTTGGTAATGACTAATTTGCTTCAAAATCTGAAAATTCAATTTAAGATTTGGTGATCTCGGTTTAAAATCCAGCTCATTCAACTGTATCATTCTCCTTATCCACCGCATATTTGTCAACCCCCACTGACCTATTTTCTGCTAGATTCAATAGTTTTTTGTACTTGCCTTTAGGTTAGATATGTACAAATTTTGGTATCAAACTTAGTTTCTTTTGAATATATTTTTGTTTGTTTTTGAAGTATGGTCTACAAAAAATTATGTGATTTTTTATTATTTTGATTAAATGATTGCAGGTTTTGTATGATTCTAATGTGATTTTAAGGAAGATCATATAGTACAGAAAAAAAAAAATTAACTTAATATTCTATATGTTGCTCTAGTCGTTCCGTTTCACCATGAGGTGTGAGGCTGTGCCGATGTTTGTTCTCCAGCCTCTACTCTCCTCGAGGGCGGTGCAAGGTGTTCCACTCACGAGCCTCTCTTCCCTCCAGTGCCTGGCGCATCCGTCTCGTCTTCCATCGGATCCGCCAGATTTACCATGTGCAGCCTCCGTCTCTCAACCCCAGTCTCCGGCTTCATCTTCTGCCCTGCCGACTGCTCTTTCCTCCCCTCCACCAGGTCCTCACCGAAGCCCTACCCACCCTCTCCAACACTGCTGTAAACAGTTGCGCCCAACTGGTTTGATGCTCCGGCGAGTTGCCCGTTTGTTTCGTGTATTCCATGCCCTCCGTTGTTATTTCTTGGAAGTTTGAGTTTTAATGAATTAAAAGAATGTTTGCACTAAAAAGAGATTATAGATTATTTATAAAGATTTATAATTTTTTTTATAAAAGTTTATAAATATGGACAATATAAGTAAATTTTCAATAATTCTAGTTTTATAAACTTTGAATTTAGATTTCATTTGTTTTAAAGTAAAATCTGCTTAAAAATAATATTTTAAAGTTCTTGTATGAAGCGCATGATATATAAGCGTCAGATTTTGAATCATATTCATGATTGCCCATATTTATAAGGGTAATATAATTTAGAATCTGACATCATAAAGGGTTTGTAAATCTGAACAATGGTAAAGATGAATTAAAATCTGACGATTATAATCCATAGATTAGGTCTCGTTTAATCTTTCCGGCAATTATACTTTTTTTAATCTCTCCGGCGATTGAACTCGTGCTTGAGACCTATTCGATTAGACTTCGTTCCTTCTTCACATGGCCTGTTCTTTAATCTTAGACGCTTTATCTGTGCTGGGACGATGAAATCGAATGGAGAAGGAGGCATGTCTGGTTTGAAATCGCTGGAAATTGAATGGACTTATGTGATGGTTTGGAGAGAATAGAATTATTTTTTAAAAAAAAAATATATATATTTATTAATATATTTTTGCAAATGTTTTATATAGGTATAATTTTGAAAAGTGCTAATGCAAAAGTTGTATTTCTGAGCTTTAAAAAGAGAAAGTTAATCTTTTTTTTTTACTTTTCAGCAGAAAATAATTGAAATTTTGTTTCCTTTCCTTTTCTTATTATGGTGTAAATTAAGCTGGATTCAGCAGAATTTTTGTTTTTCCTTCCTATCTACTCTCTCTAACCAGTCACACCCTTTTTATATGAGGACCTAATCAATTTTCCATAAATTTGGTTTTACTTCTTACATTTCACATATTTATTGTTCTATTATTATTTTTTGTATGTTAGTTATCTCTTATATTTATTAAATTTTATCAAGTGTCGTTAAATCAACTAGGAAAGTAACAAAAATAAAATTGAAATTCATATGATCAAGTGCCACTTGGGACAGGGCCATATATTTTGGATTTGGAAATATACAAATTAATAAATAAATAAATTCAATGTTATTATAATATTTATAAATTTGTATGTTAAACATACAAATTACTAATTTGACCATGATAAATGGCTATATGTCATGGTCAAAATCAAATGGTTATTATGTTTATAAATAGACTAATAGACGTGGAATTTTTTTATTTTATTACTGTATCATTGAATTGTGTCTATTGTAAGACTCCAATTAAGTAGTGTTGAACCAGTATATTTGCGCATGTATTTGTGTCTACTTTTTTTTGTTTCGATTTTCTGTTTTTCTAACTTTTTATGATGTTTAACAGTTGTTTTATTTTTACTTATTTATGGAACATTTGTATACGCAAGAATTATGTTATCATTCCATACAAGAATTTCTTGAATATCGTTTTATTCTGCTCTGTAGCTCAGTGATTTCATTAGCACTTTTACTAACTCAAAAGTTTCAAAATTTTATACGTTAACCATTTTCCCGTAACTATGGGTTCATATAGTAACCCAAAAGATCCATTTATTTTCAATTAATATTCTTTGAAATTTATAATTTATAAACATCATTTAATAGTTGACAAAAAACATCATTTTATAAAATACCTAGAAACTCAATCATTATAAACAATACAAAATTAAAAATCAATAATTTTTAGGAACGAAAGAAATATTATAGTTAGTCGTGAAACAGACGAATCATACATATTCAATAAGACAAAAAATCATTAAATTAATGATGAATTATTGACAACTTTATATAACATCGTAAATTTGTTGTTAGTATATATATTAGTTAACGATGAAAATTATTCATCGTTATTAATTGGACCTGATTTTTCTTTTATAGTGTTTCATTAATTATATCATTACTACATAAAACCAATGCTTTATGTCACGTAAAGTTTAGTAGTTAGTCCATTAACAAATATGATGTGTTATATAACCAATAAATCATTTTAAGCTATGCGTAGAAATAGGAAAAATGATTGCTATCAACACGAATGAGACTCCATTACATAACTACACATCTCCATTACATAACTACTCATCTGAATAATAGTAATATATATAAAATTACATAACTATATGATTCACATAACAACATGTATAAGTAAATGATGTTATGTCGTTAACATTACGATCAAATTTCTGATGACCAAAATAATGTACCATATTTCGACAATGTTCAATTAATAAATCATAAAAAAATTAATTTGAACTAAATAAAACTAAATAAAATTAAATAAAATTAAAGCCACTAAACTAAAAAAAATTCTAACGGTAAAGAAACAATGGCCCATAAGCTCTTTATAAATTTGGTAATCCGAGAAACGAGCCCAAACATCAGGTGGGAGTAACGTACGGACTGAAGCCCAAAGTAAAGATCAACAAGTCTAAAGCACAAAAGTTAGAAGCATGATAAAATTATGGGAAAAGCTGAGGCCTCGGGATAATAGGATTAAGTGCACGTGATAGGATCATGCGCGCACGCGGACTTTCGCCTCGTGTAGCTAACATTTGGACTTAAGTGTGCTACTGTCATATTAATTGGAAGCAAATTGTTGTGCTTCGGGAAAGAAAATTTAATATGATGAACAACTATTCAATTTTCTTACATCCCTCGGATCTCCCGCATCTTACTGTAATACTGTTCTGTGTCCCCTTTTTTTGTCTGTTCGTTGTCCTTGCATATATTTAATTGAAAAAATGTTGTATAGCACTTATAAAACATACTTATTTCTAAACAATTTTGCTTCAAGCAACTCCATTCCCCTTTCGTTAATAGGAACATATGATCACGCATGTCATATTTGTGGATGTTTCGTTAATATGAACATAGGAACATATGATCACACAAGTTATAGTGAAACATGATAGTATGTTGTAAGTTGTAACTGATGTGATTTCCATGCATTTCTATATATCCTCCCGTTTAACTAACTATACGAGAACATTACTTCGTGCACGTCCTTTAGTGGTTCGACGTGATGAGTTCAAATTATTATCTGAGCATAATGATTCCTCATTTGAAGCTCATGTAGTAAATGAAAATTTTGTTTTAATTTAAAATTTTCATGTACGACTTAATTAAAGTTATTGCCAGCATTCACTAATGAAGAAACCCCCTATAAGATAAAGTAGCTACAAAAGCCGTATCAGAGATTGTGAGGGAGGTGACAAGTCATATTTTACAGTTGTAGAAGTGGAGATAGCCCCCTATCAGAACCATAGTTTCTTTATTTTGTGGAGTTAAGAAACTATGGAGTGCTTAATTACAATTTTTTACAAATGAAATATTAGTCACTAAACTCTAACTTTCCTAAAATCTCTCACATCTGGAATTTTCCTTTTTCGTACTTTTTCTTTATAAAGCCAAGAATAAAATGACTCAAAAAAAATTATATTTTTTTAAGCCACGACCGTAGTTAAGAAAAAAGTGTAAGTCAAACAGTTTACAGCAACACAGCCCACTAATCATTTCTAACAAACTAAATTAGCACATGACCGCATCAAACATAAGAACGCATTTGATACGTAGTGCAACGCATATATAGATATATGTGGTAAGTTTCATTTATGTGCATTAAAATAATCAAATGTCAAAATAGAATGCAACATGAACTTTATAATTAAAACATTAAAAGCGCGGGAAAGTTATTCTCCATATGCATGGTAAAAAAATTAAGTTTTTAAGCTTTCACACGTTAACCAATTAATTGCATATTTATCATATAATAACATATTAGTGTATTAAAAAATTAATCGAAACAAAAAAACTCAAAATAAATTATTTGTAAACGGAAGAGTTGTTTTTGTATGTCATATCACGAATCCATTTCGATCATTTCTACCAAAATATTCGGCATAAAAGCTAGGCTGAAAACTATATATCAATAGCACTCTTTTAAATTATATAGATTTCATATATTAAGAAACTGAATCTGCACTTAAGAAAAGTTACTATATGTGTAATTAGTTTTGTTTATGTCATATATAAATGTGTATTATTTTGATGACGTCAAAATCATGAAAAATGTGCGAAGCGGAGAAACTGCAGATAGATAGTACCAAAATGGGACTCCCAATGTCTACATAATCATTTCTCCCTACCAAAATGGCCCATTACTTTGATCTAGAATCGAACACAAGACATGACGAGTGGACTGGATAATCTTCTTTGTATACAAAACATTTCGACCATAAGTCGCATGACGCAACCATACGCTTACGCAAACCATAATTATTTGTTTTAGTTATAGCATGTGATAAAAGTTTGACTTTATTAAACATGTAGAAATGTACAAAGAACGTATATATATATATATACATGTACAAAGAACGTATATATATATATATATATATATATATATATATATATATAATAGAATGCCACGAAACTAGGATTAAAAAAATAAAGGTTCAACGAAATCCGTACTTTGATCGTAGACCTAATTCTATATGAACAAAGATCGAATAATCTGATAGAAAGTAATAATTATATTTACATTTGATGTAAAGCTGTCGTTTGCATGCATTTAGACAATTTGGATCTAAAGAGAAGGTTCCTTTCGAATCAGGAGAGACGCAAGTGGGATTAGGCAAGTATTAAGGCCGCGAGATGAAAGAAAGGTACAACTCGGTGACATCAAAAGATTCAAAACTTATAATCAAGAAATTTTATTGTTCCATTTTCTAAATAAATATTGTATATGGTGTTATAGATCCGGCCTTTAAATTTAACGCGGAGATCAGGAGATCCCAAAAACACGAACGATTCTAAACACTAGGCCACCTTGGGTCCAGCCAAAATGTTCTCCTGTTTTTTTCTTTTTTTTATTATTAGGCTTTATGAGTCTACTTTCTTCTTTCATAATAAATTACAAGCCAGGTTCTTGAAAAGAAAAAAGAAGAAGACAGGTTCTCATTCTCCCACATGCATTAAATCAATCAGAAGGATGTGCTATTATGTCTGATAGAGACAGCTTAATGGATTTAGACTTCTGTTGCTAGTTGCTACAATGCTCCGATAGCAACCTATTTGAAGCTACTACTAGTTGTGCTTGGGATAAAATATGAATTCATTATTATGATAAACTGAAATTCAAGTTTTTTTACAGATTATTACACTAAAGACGTATTTCATTTTCTTTCGAAAAATTGTGTATGAGTCAAGTGTTAAGTCAGTTTGTGATTTCTTGTCTACATTATATCATAAATCATTGGTATAATGAACAAAATTCCAGTAGTTTCAAATAATCATTTTTGGGAAACGAAAAATTTTTAAACACCGAATTAAAAAATATTCTTAAAATAATTAGTAGCTAGGTAAAAACATGGTGATATTTTGTCCTTGGATCAGTTGGTCTACATAGAACATTTGTTGTTAATTCAGAAGGAAAAAATACTTCAATATTCAAAAAAACGTTTATTAGTAGTTTCCAACATCTGTTTTTATAACCACCAAGTCCATAGCAATATTTAGTTAATTTAATTAGTACGAAAAATTAGATTAACAGAAATATAAATCATCAAATCAATTAGTGCGTTACGAAAAACAAAAATCGAAATAACGTTTTATCTCATCTACAACTCACACACGAATTCGAGCTATTACACCGCGGCAGCACGAGTGTCAGCCATTAGCTATATGTCCGGATCAGAAGAATATATATATAAGTAAATTGTCATAGTATGTATAAGCCCATCGAAATATATATCCAATATATGAGTTTGTGACCACTTATTCTTATTTTACACTTTACACTACGGGCAATACACAATCTAGCATCCAATTGTGCATGAGAGGAGGTATCTATGAGTTGCCTAGGTACATATTTCATTTCTTGGATTGTAATGAAATAAATAATTGCAATACAAAGCTTTGTTGATCAAACCTTTATCATTGGTAAAAAAGTTTTGATAGCAACCACTGCACCCTACAGTTTACGTGCCAATACTATTGTCTTGGTTTGTGATCAAGTACTATCACAAATGATGACGCTTTTACAAAATTACAAAGAACAATGGTGGACAAAGAGAAAATAATAATGAGTGATATAAGTTAATATATATACTTTATATTGCTATTAATTTAGCAATATGAGTTTTTTTTTAAACTGTCCGACTAATTCAAAGTATGCCATAAAACATTTCCCGCAAAGTTCATCACGGATACAATGGTCGGACCATAAGTTTAAGTGACCAAAATATTCCATGGAAAGTGTTAACACATAGTAGAATCGAACCCAAAGATACAATTGATTTACGTTTTTGGTATCAAAACCGTACCACAGGTGGTCACATTCACAAATAATGTTCTTAGTACGACCAATTACGCATATGTTATCCTAAAGTAATATCACAAATAATTATCATTTTTATTACAATTTGTAACGTGGTCAATGCACTTATAAAACTCAATAATAAATATATTGTGACGAGGGTTTAGATCCACGGCTAAGTAGATGTGGAACATAAAGTCGTGTGGGAGATGTATAAGAATCCATCAGCTCATTATGTTTATTATGATGAAGATTTGATTGAAGTTAAAATACTATTATAATAAATTGGATCAGAAAGGGGGTTTAAAGTCCAAAAAAATCATTACAGAGATCATTAAAAATTAGTCGAATAAGATCTATCTAAGATTGTCTTTTAAGATTTGGAGGATTTCGTTTGAATTAATATTAGTTGTCATATCTAACTTCAAATAAGTTCGTGGGGCTGTCTGAATCTGATAACTCCTTGCGTCTCAGGTTGCAAAATTTTCTATGCAAAAAAAGAAAAAAACAATCGACTGTGCTAGTATCTAAAATATTTATAAGAAAATTTGGCTTATCTATTTTCCTAACTCAAAATTAAACGTTTGTCATCCTTGGAAATTTGTAATGATCTCGAAAACACACACACTACCTACAATAAAAACTGTATATACAAAAATTAATTACAAACACATTTGTGGCTATAGTTTCATAGCCACCAATCACCCACGTTTTCAAAAGTTTAAAATTTGTAGCTACATTGTAAATTTTCATGGTTCTATAACCACAAACTATAAAAATTTGAAAAAAAAAACACGTTTAGTCACAAATTAATTTATTGTGAAATTAAATTAAAATCTACCATTAACAATAAAAATAAGCATAAAATAATAGCCACGAATTATAGTTTATAGCTATGCGAAGAAAACAGTGTTCTTGTATTAACGTAAATTATACAATAAAATAACAATTCGTAATTTTCTAATAAGCTTATATATAAAAAAGAAATGTAAACATAAAACAAATAAATTTTTGAAAACCCCCGAGTTTGATACATTAGCAATAAAGCATGGTACATGTCTTTAAAATTTAAAATTGTACAAATAGATTACATGAACTGTTATAAAAAAAAAATAATTACCGACGCGATCGCAGACTATGAACTATGTTTAAGCCGTAGATAACTTGTTGTAACTTTTTCCGTTTTGTCTTTAATCGACTGTTAAGTTCATAGAGCTTTTTTTCATTCAAGAATGGTATTCAAACGTAATTCCGAAAGATATTCTTTTAAGATTATGGTTTCCGAATCTAAACGCAACAAACTTTTTAAAAAAACGTATTTTTGATGGGCTTCACCTAGCTAATCGTTGACTCGGAACCCTCCAACCCTTGTCAAGGCTAGCAAGTCGAAAATTTACATCAAAGAGCTATAAAACATTCTCTTGGATATTTGTTCAATTTCTTCCCTCTTTATCTCTCTTTCATTTGATATTGTCCCGAGCTCAATCAAGGTGTTAGCTGATACGTGTGTGACACTGTCGCTTAGCATTTTATGCGCTTAAACTTGGTTAAGTGATCTAGTACACCAAAATTTTGCAAAACAAAAATTATTATAATAGACTTATTTCACTTAATTATATATGCAAATTAGGTAGGTTTGGATTCTTCGAACACTATTGACTCATCGGCTTAGTTTTTCAAATTATGTAATAAACAAATTTCAGTCCTATCTTTCACCATAATTTTTGTAAAAATTCTTCATTGAATAAAGATACAAAGGTCTTATTCGTGGTAAACATGTTCCTTGGCAAAGTCGATTCTTCGCTTCCTTTACGATATTATAATAATGGGTTGTTGTCAAGAAATGATGACGCATAGAGCTGCCTGATATTGAGGTTTAAGGCATCGACTTCTGTTCCAAAAAGAAGAGAAAAATAACAAAAAAAAAAAAAAGAGATTTGCAATAACAAAAAAATAAAACAACAAAAAGGTTTTTTTTGTTCTGACGCTAAATGCAAAGCTTAACAGTTTAGCTCCTCTCTCCTTGCCGTTGCTTTCGCGTACGCTTTTCTTACCCACAAACACACACATTTCTGCAGAACAAACAAGCTCCTAATGTTCCAGAGATGTTTCTCCTTTTTACATTCTATAGATCAAAACTTTTGAAAAAAATAACAAGGTTTTTGAGTACCAAAATTGGCGGGGATCATATATATTACATGTTTGTAAATTACCCAACAAAAAAATTGTCTTTTTTTCGAAAATGTTAGAGATTAAATCTCTCAACGAACCCCATTTTTGTTCTCTTTTTTTTTTTCCTTGTTTTCTCGTGCATGACAAAAAAAAAACTGTTCTTTCTGTAATTTGAAAAGCCAAAAAATAAAAAAAAATGAGCTGGAAAATGGCTGGAAAATAACCTAATCTTCCACTAACAGCCGATTCACAATCTTTACGCTTGGCTCCAAAACTTGCTCTTCCCAAATCTCTCTCCACTCTCTTCTTCTTCTTCTTCCCGGCGACGAAGACAAAGTCGAACTCATCATAACTGCTCTAAACGACGCCGTTGCATCAACTCTCTTAATGTCCCAACCTGCGTCTCTCAGCTTCTCAATCTTCCCTATTTGTTTCTTCGCTAACCTCAACGTGTTCTCTTTGATATCCTCCACCGCCATATCGTACGCCGCTCTCGTCACTGAACCCCACTTTCTTCCTTTCTTCTCCTCCTCCTCCGGTGGGTACATTTTGAAGTACCCGTCGAACTCCGGTACACCTATAGCTTTCCGGATCCCAAACAGGGTCGTACTCGATTTCACCGGGTCGTAAAACCTGGACAGCTCTTCGAACATACCCGAATCCATCATCTCGTCGACCCGTTTCAGAAGATACTCGAAAAGCACAGTCTCCGACACATCTACCCAGATGAAACAGCAATCGTAACGCAAATCTCGACAGATTGAAGATGCCCCCGAAGAAGAGAAAGGATCGATTTTTGGGTCGAATCTTTCGGCGAGGAGTGCGTGGACAAAGGAGTTAGATCCGCCGGCGATAATCGGGAGCTTTTTACGGGAGATTATATCGGAAACAGCGTTTGAAGCGTGAATACGGAAATCTCCGGCGGTGAGTTCGCCGTCATCGGAGCGGAGATAACCGAGGAGATGGTGAGGAACGCCGCGACGGTCGGGGATTGTAATCTGATTCGTCGTGATCTCTAGTCCTTCGTAGACTTGGATTTTGTCGGAGTTAATGATCTCGGAAGAGAAACGAGTTGCGAGATCGACTGAAAGACGTGATTTTCCGGCGCCTGTTGCTCCTAAGATGACGACGATTTTGTCTTTTCGGTTTATAGGCCGTGACTGTTCCATGCGTACGGAGACAGGTTGGTGGTTTCTTTGTCTTGTTCGTCGATTGGTGAAGGAAAGAAGAGAATGTGAGGAGAAAGAATGTGACGTCGTCGTGGTCGTGAAGGGATCGGAGATTATTGGGAGGAAGTTGAGTTCTGACATTAGCACGGAAAGAGACAAAAACAAGTGTGTTTTTCGTGTACGGGTTTGGTTATGTTTTTTTTTTTTGTAACGATGCACCACACTACAATCTCTCTGTCTCTCTTTTCTCTCCTCTCTACTTTTCTCGATTTCTGATTCTTGGTTTCTCGGAGCTTTACTTCAATGGAGGTGGCCGAAAACTAATGCGTCACTACTTCTGCGCTTTCTCGCTCTTATTCTTTTTCTTCTGTTTGGAGAGGGTTCTAGAGGAGAAATAAACCATGAAATGTTGTTTAATTTTTTTTTATAAAAATAAGACAATTGCATAATTAATCAGAGAGTTTTTGTCTCTAAGTTTGTGTAATCTGTAGAAGAAAAAAAAATAGTTTATATCTATAGACATGAATAGAACCTAGAAAATCACAAAAAAAAGAGATTAATTTTTGTTTATTTTTTTTTTCTGACATTTGAAAGTTTGTTTGTGTTATTGTTTTGGGCTTCTTCTTCAGTGTGTTTCATCATGTAGAATAAACAAAGGACAACCGAGGCTATTTATATTTTAGATCATCCAAATGGCATAAAAAAAAGGAATAAATAAACTTTGGGTATTAAACGCAGATGAAATGTTGATGCCACGTGTCGGGACTTTGAAGTTTATAGGGAGCAATGGGAAGGAACAAAGTGAAGGTGTGTGCAAAAGAGAGACGCGTGGGAGGATTCATTGGCTATTGCAAGCGTGAATTACAAAATCACATGCTTCTTCACAACTCTCTAATTGTCTGTTTCCACTTTGCTTAAACACTACATTGCACCTACAATCTTCATCTACAAGTATTCACTTACAAGCAATTATCCAAATAGCTCTCTCTTTTCTCTATACCGATACATTTTTTTATATCTTAAGTTTGTACTTTGTATGTTTCTTCCCAACACCAAAACGTCCAAACACACATCGTATTACTCTTTAACCACGCGGACAGTCATATTCTTCATGTATAGTTAACATCACGTTTAGATTCACATTCGCTTCATCTCACATCTTTTTACTTGGTATTTAATATTTCGTATGAAAAAAAACTTTGATTTGTTATATGCTTCTATTTCTTACCATTCACATAATGCTGTTATACGATTTCACTATTATAATAACGAAAATAAAAGAAAACGTATATTTTAGCAGTCATATTAACATGTTTCAACAAATTATTTTACCATCCCGTTATGGATATTTATTTTTTCGTTTTCCATTATTTCTTTATTTCTGTTGTATCGACCAACATGTTTTTTTGGAGAAAACGAATCTTTCTTTGACGATATTTTGTATGGTATTTTTATCGTTTAATGATTTCAGATGGCGTTGAGTGAAAAAGTTGTATATCTAAATTTAGATTTTGAGCGTCACTAAACGAACAAGATCCGTGTATAAGCAGCCAAATTAATGTATCTTGACACACAAAGGAAATAAGAACACTGCCATCTATCTTTAGACTTATGCATGTTTTGAACTTTGTATTAAGAATATATATATGGACTTTTACCACGATTTCAAATGTCATAACATACTTCATAAGATAATTAATACGCTAATAACGATCACTTGAACTGCATGTTCTTGTATTCCTCGTACGTTTCACACATTTGATTTTTTCTTAATAACTACGTACGTTACGTACTACACATCTGATCTTGAACAACCCTTGTTGTGAAATTCGTTATTAAGCTTATTCTATACAACATACATATCGCCAATGAGAATAATCTATATGCGCTTACGTTGAAGCAAGGTGGTTTCTTTCATTTGGTCGGAGGCTGATGATGTCGACGTATGCTACTATCATATGATCATCTAGCTAGCTACTCCTTGTGGGCAATTAAATAGAAAATATATATAGTTATGATTAGTTATTTTATAAATTGTATGCCAGTTTTTCCGCAAAGTCAACGGCTTCTCTAATCCAATACGAGAAATTATAATACTTATTAACACTAATCAGGTTTTCTTATTTATATACTTCACTAAAACATCCCTTTCATCCACATTATCATCAACTATTAAATGATATAAACCGACATTAACCCAATAGCCTGAAATTAAAAATTCATATATCTAATAAACTATATGAAACAATAGTCCAAACTGGTCTTCTTGATGTCAACCGGTTCAGATGGATACATAACTTACGTATACACAAATGGTTTTTATATAGCATTGAAACATAGTCATTGCTGACGAAATAAAGAAAAACATAGCCTTTAGAATAAAAATTTATACAGCGAAACACACATCTATGTATGAATATGATCAATTATCAATGGTTGATTTGACAAAAGATTTAAAATTTCATGCATGCATGCGTGTCTAAAACTGTAGCGATGATCTTATATGTGAACTATCTAAGTGTATAATAACGGCACCTGGCGAATTTGACAAACTTAACCTACAATGAGAAGGCAGTGCCTAGCGTAGGTTTTTTCGTCATATATAGATGTGTATTTCGCATAAGACTATAATTTAGTCATTGTTGCTATTACTATTGCCACTTGCCAATTATTGGTTAGTCGAAGTTTTAAAGGCTAAAATTTACAGGAATCAAAAATTTTGGTCGCTAGACGCTAAAATCTATCGCAAAAACCAACCAACAACTTCAAAACAAACGAGATTTGGTTGATATCGCTGGTCATATATTGCTAAAATGTATATAAACGACATACTTACTATGCATTTTAGGTATGAAAACACCTCTTAACATTAAATTTAATTATAAGTTTTTTCAAAACTATGCTTCACAAGCAAGAAGAGAGTCGTAAGGCTAGAAATTAATGATTAGAAGACTTGAGAAATAATTTGATAAATGACAAAGAAACGTTGGACAAAGCTTCCACTTGGCTTAACTCAACGCCAAGGTGCACTCATCATCCGGAACTGTAATATTGTATCTGTATCTAATTAATGTTAAACCAGTGGCTCTGATCATGATTAAGTGCCGTAGGTCTTGTCTCTTACGGAAATATATATAGATTAGATAGTGTTAACTTCGTTTTGATATAATAATTTTATAATAATACAAGATACATCCAAAAGTGTAGCGCTAAAACGGAACTTATAGAATAATCATTGCATATATTAAACAAGTCAGTCATCTGCTGAATCAAATTATATACAAAAATATTGTATAGGTGACTTTAATATCTCATTAAAAAAAGGCTCAAGAAAATTGTCATTTTAATTGCCACAAACGTTTATCGGTTTCCTTTTCAACAAGTTTAACATCCATTGCTTGAATTGACTATCGCAAATATCGTTGCTACCACTACAGAATTCTACAACACGGAAATTTGTAACTATATTTCTCGAAATTCTATATAATCTGATATATAGTGGTTTTAGAAATGCATTAAAAAACAAAGCTAAAGAATTCATCAGTTTGGAATTGTATAAATGAACCAACATTTTAACTTTTTATAAGCTCATCAATCAATTAGGGTTCAAAAACATAACGATAATCAAAAGTTGAGAAGTTTGACCATGTTACTAAATGTTTTTTTATTTGTACAAAAAGTAAATTGGATTAAATGTTATTAAATGATAAAAGAAACTAAAAAAATGTTAGTTATGGCAATGAATCATAATAAATTTAATTCAGTAAAATAACTATGTAATTGATTTTTTGTGAAATTTTATATAAATATTAATTTTTAAAAAACAATATGATATAATTATATAAGAAAACTAGTTTAAAATAAGAAGAACCGGCTCTTTTTCAAATTTCCAACTTCTAAGTGTAACTTGGAAAATATATATTATAGCAATCTAGACGTGTTCAGCCCAAAGGGGGATTTTTTGAAACCAAAGAATGATGGCCCAATGGTGGTATTACAATGATCTAGATTTGTTTGTGGATTTAGGTCAAAAAAAATAAATTGTACCATTTTTGTGTAAGTAGTAAGAGTTTCAAAATACTAATCAAGCCTTTTTGTGTCACTATGAGCCCAGTTTAGTTTATTTTGTGTCACTAGCACCGTCCCGAAAAGAAATATCTCCAAAAGTAAGGATGCTACTATTTTGAATATATTTACGTTTGTTTGTAAATATACATTAAGGAGATTATATGTATTGCTTCATTAAAACAACATACATTAAGGAAAAGGGAAACAAAAAAAAAACAACGTAAATATATTGCTGATCAGACCAGTGCCTAACATGTAATGAAAAAGGGGTTTGCTATATATCCCCAATAAAATAACTGTTTTGGGGTCCTTAATTTCCAAAAAAAAATTATTATATTCTAAAGGTTGAGTGAGTAAATGTATCTACACATGTGCGTTAGGTTCCATTCTTGTCAATTTATTTTTTATTCTTTTTTGGAATTAAACGTCTTAAAAATATTTATATTAATATATCAATATTTTTTTTTGTTTTGAAATTTGCCTTGAGCCTCCTACAATCTAAGCACACCACTGTTGCTGATAGATTTTATTTTAATTTTTACATATTGCTTATTGGATTTTTATTATCAGAGAAGCTGTATATATCGAGTAAAATAGAACGATACGTCGGGTTTTGTAATTTTATTAAAGTTGAGACCGAGGTTTAGGAATCAAGTGACGTAATAAAATTATCAGAAAGAAAACACAAAAAGAATAAAAATGTTGTGGATTCACATTGTATTCTTTAAAAGTTTACAAGGGAAACACAACATTATGATGATGTCCATTAAATGGTGAAATTATATTTATTTTAATATAAAAAAAAAAGTATATAAGTTTCTCTGCAAATTTAGCATCCACATGCTGTCATGCTATGCCTCTCCAGACGCGTGTTTGAGACCCAAACAAAAGTACGGCGTAGTTTAATTTGCCTTTTTTAATTATATGCTTAACTTAACTAAACAGTAAACACCCATTTCTCATTATTTCTTTCTTTTTTTTTTTTGTTTTATAAATTAGCTGAAAAAGTCTGAAAGTTACATGAATATATACCGATTGATCGGTTTAACATGATCATAATCATATTTCAATAGACTTTTTTATGGTCGTCCAGTGGTCATCATAGAATTGGAAGACCAAAATTTGAGTTTTCGCATTACGATTGCAGTCATAGTTTGCGAATGTAAATGCTTTATATGGTAAGAACACTGTTATTCCACACATTATTTTTTTAGCAAATTTTGGTAAATTTATTCTGTCAAGTATCAATGATTTGTTAGTAGTTATTAAACTCAACATCACAAAATTAAAGATAACCACTTTATAAAACTATGATATTTACTTTTTATGTAAATAATTAGTTATGAATTTTCTTATTTAAATCTACAAAAACTAACGACAATTTTAATAGGCTATTGAAAAGAAATTGATTAGTTATAGATTCACACAGCACTCTGAATTATAATAGGTCTATCTGAGTAACTTTTTCTGTCGTCCGGAAGAAGCCACATGTACTATGATGGTGCGAGTCAATGAGTCTCCTGGTGCTTGTAGGCATAACCGTGACCAGCCATTACTCCTAATACCGTCATTGGGTCGTCACAACTAACATTGACCAAGTAATTAAGATTAGACGATATGCTTGAAAAAAACGTTTCCCAACTTTTGTCTTCATCAAAAAGTGTTTTTATTTTTGTTAGTCCTTCTAATTTACTAACCTAATATCAAAATAAATTGAGAAAGTTAACCAATGAACATATAAATGTAATAAATTAGCCGAATGTGGCCATATAGTTGTCACTAAATGTAACATAATGTTAATGATTTTTTCTTTGTTAATTCATGTAATAATGTTAATGATTGTGGACCCCTCTTATATGGAAAACGACGTGAGGGTAACAAATAATAATTACGGATATACATACTTTTATAACAATATATATTTGTCAAATTTATAAAGTTGAAAAACTAGATAATAACTATATTATACCCAAAAAATTATTTTTAAAAAATATACAATATCATTTTATTTTTAAAAAACTATTAAAAATTCATATCTATAATATTTTCATATCATTTGTTAGAAAAAATCTAATTAAATCGTTATTACTGGTTTAGCCTATGGAAAAGGTTTACTTATTTACAAAACTGCTACTGTCAAATTGTTAGATAAAACATTAATTTGTATAATGTAGATTTGTTAGGTATTAAGATATATTTGCTATTAGTGTTTAATTTTTAGAAGATATGATATATTTATTTTATTAAAATAGAAACATAATATAAAACTAACATTATCTTTACGTGTTATTTATAATATAAACCACTGAAATTTTTTGAATTTTAATTTTTTATTAAAAATAACAATTTCAAATCAATTTTTAATTAATTTTATCATAATATCTTTTAATAATTTTAATTTTAATTATAAATTTATATTTATTTTTTATTATAACAAATCTTACAATTTTAAATAAATAAATAACTAATTAAATTCAATATCACTAAGATATTAATGTATTTATTATAAATATATTAAGAATAAGTTAACTAATTACAATAAAAATTAAGTTTTTATAATACTATTTAATAATATTTATTTTTTATAATAATCAGCTCATTTATAATTTCTTATGATAATAAATAATAATGAAATTTTATTTTTATTTTCTTAAAATAATTAGTATGTCATCCATCATAATATTACTATGTATTTTTTAAACATGAATATTCTGAAAACTACAAAAATTGTATGTCATCCATCATAATACATTTCCTAAAAGAAGAGAACTTTGTTATTGTGGCAAATACATAGTGGTTTTTTGCTAAGTATCAAAATCTAGAAATGTAAATAGTGGTTTTTTATTGATTTATCACGAATATAGAAGCTGAGTTTTAGTCTGTATGGATCTGAAGGTAAATTTTTTATATATTTTCTTTTAAGATATCCATTTTTCGAAGTGAATTTGAATAAAGATTTTTACAAATAAAAAATCAAATAAATTGTCGAAATCATGTGATATAATAGTGGTTACCTCTAAAATTTATGACATATCTGGAATTTGAATCAAACATCATACAATATTAAAAAAAATATCAAAGTTAATAATCTAAATTAACAAAAATAATAACCAAAAAATTGAAATGGTGAACGTGCAAGAACATTATTGATATTAAAACTGAAAACTAATAATGCTGAAACTTTACCATGCTACTTGAGGTTTTCTAAACTATTGTATTTAATAAATTGAGAAACGTTTTAAATGTTAAATATATATTTCTGGATTGGAGGTTTCTGTAATATAGTAAAATGGAATTAAATATTTTCTTTTTCTAAAATATTACATGCATTGTAATTTGAAAATAAAATATATTTTAACATATGATCGAACCAATATCTCCTAAATATTATTTAAAAATTGATTTTCTCAATATTATTAATGTATTTTCACCATACTCATTTTTATGCAATTTTTTTAAAAAACTATGACATACTATCGAATTAATTGTGATACAGGAGATTTTATTTACATAAATTTTACAATATTGACAGAATTCCTAAAAAACCTAAAATTAATTTAAAATTTTGTTAACCCAA